>OX596362.1:0-5000000 GCA_951394395.1 Colostygia pectinataria
CCTAACCTAACCTAACCTAACCTAACCTAACCTAACCTAACCTAACCTAACCTAACCTAACCTAACCTAACCTAACCTAACCTAACCTAACCTAACCTAACCTAACCTAACCTAACCTAACCTAACCTAACCTAACCTAACCTAACCTAACCTAACCTAACCTAACCTAACCTAACCTAACCTAACCTAACCTAACCTAACCTAACCTAACCTAACCTAACCTAACCTAACCTAACCTAACCTAACCTAACCTAACCTAACCTAACCTAACCTAACCTAACCTAACCTAACCTAACCTAACCTAACCTAACCTAACCTAACCTAACCTAACCTAACCTAACCTAACCTAACCTAACCTAACCTAACCTAACCTAACCTAACCTAACCTAACCTAACCTAACCTAACCTAACCTAACCTAACCTAACCTAACCTAACCTAACCTAACCTAACCTAACCTAACCTAACCTAACCTAACCTAACCTAACCTAACCTAACCTAACCTAACCTAACCTAACCTAACCTAACCTAACCTAACCTAACCTAACCTAACCTAACCTAACCTAACCTAACCTAACCTAACCTAACCTAACCTAACCTAACCTAACCTAACCTAACCTAACCTAACCTAACCTAACCTAACCTAACCTAACCAACGAAAACACAAATATTTCTTGCGACATAAAGTCAAGTGCGATACACCAAATTAAGCGTCTCGGTGCTCACTGTGCGTTAATTACATACGAAGACACACATTCTGTGGAAAAAACTTGATTTTAGGAGGTTTTTGTACATTTTATTTTAACATTTCATAATTTTTTACTAAATTCAATTTTTAAAAATTCATTCTTCCAAATTTTAAATTTAATTTTAGCTGTATAATAGTAAGTTAGTGCGCCGCTTGCGCCCCCTATCACGTAGATCCGTTTTCATCAATAGAAACTTAGTTATTAGCGTTTTACCGCTAATTTTCGCTGATTTAGGGAAAATCGCGTGTTTTTAATTTTTGTCGCCAACATCTTCCTGGTTGCTGCACTTCTCGTGGCTGGAACACCTCTGCCCGACGTCCCCGCACGTACCTGCAACATAAAAACATTAAATATAGACAAAAATTTCAAAAAATCGCACCCATGTGGTCATTCACTGAAGTGAATTTCGGTTCAATATTTGTAGGGGGGAAATAAAAACTCTTAAAATAAGCTGTTTTAGATCCTTTTTCAGTGTTGCGCTATTGTGGCGGGGTTAATTACACCTAGCAATGTTATCAGCGATACCACCGTCGGTCCGGACGGCTTTGGAAGTCGCTTCCAAAGACGTTATATCTGATTCGGACAGCGATGATTTTTGCGATGCTGATTCTGGTCCCGCACAACCTCGGGGTGCTCCGGATGTTGTGGCACGGATCCTTGCTGATGCTGCCTCCATTATTTCGGCTGTTACTGAAGGCAAAAGCGTGACCAGCGTCAACAAGAGGAAGATAGTTGAACTAGCTAAATCCATTATGGATTCAACTAGGACGATTTCTTCTTCTTGCGCTTCTGCGCCTGTTATTAAACCACAGCCGGACAACATGGTGCAAGAAATTGCAACCTGCGTACGAGCGGAAATTCGGCAGGAAATGACTCAAATTAAAAGTTTGATTGAGTCACAAGTGCGACTTACTTATTCCCAGGCTACCGCTTCTCACAGTGGCTTTGTGGCTACACCCGGTAAAGTAGCTGGCCCTGCTCAATCGTCACCAGCGAGCAAACCTGCGATTATCATCACCCCAAGAGTCGAGGTTAAATCGAAACAGGACACAATCGAAGCGTTTAAGAAAAGCATAAGCTTTAGGACCTCATCTTACGCTCCATCGCGAGTTCAGGCCGTCTCGAACAACAAATTGCGCGTGGAGTTCGATAACCTTGAACAACAGGAGGACGCATTAAAGAGACTTGCAAACGCTGAACAAGTCAGCGCAGAGCCAGCTCGAAGACTCCGGCCCATGGTTATATTGAAGGGAATTTCGAGAGATGTCCCATCTGAGGATTTAGTGGGCATTATAAGAGAACAGAACAGCGAACTCACAGAATTAATAATGGAAGAAGAAGACCTCTGCATACGGTTTAAGCGCGACAACAGGAATGCTGCATTGTACAATGTGGTGTTCCTGGCTCACCCACGAGTTTACCGGACTATGATTGAAATGGTCCGGGTGAGCATTGATCACCAACGCGTCCGTGCGGATGACTTCTCTCCGTTCATACAGTGCCACAAATGCCTTCAATTCGGGCATATGAGAACAAAATGCACTTCTACTGCTAAACCGTGCGCACACTGCGCCGAACTGGGACACAACATCGAACACTGCCCGCTTAGGGAAAAGCCATTCACAGCTAGGTGCATAAATTGCACCACGCACAATGAGCGATTTAATACCCGCCTAGACACCAGGCATAGAGCCAACTCGAACCTTTGTCATCGACTGAGAATCATGAAAGATAAAATAGTTAACCGGGTTGATTATGGATTTAATTAAATCAATAAAAATAGTGCAGTGTAACATTGATAAATCGAGAAATAGTCAACACGAGTTTGTTCAATCATTCTCCTCAGGAGAATGTCAAATAGCCTTGTTGTCGGAGCCATACGTTGGCTCTGGCAACGAACTTAAATCTATAAGGGGCATTGATATATATCAGTTTTCGAATGGTAGTAGGGTGAAAGCCTGTATTTTGGTCAAGGCTGGCTTTGGCTCCATATTAGGACTAACCCAATTCTCTTCGACCAATATGTGTGTGGTGCAATTAAACACCGAAAACAGCAATATTCTTCTTGCATCTGTATACGTTGAGCCGGACGATGACAGCTCTAATACGCTGGAACGCCTAGACTACTTTCTCAAGTCTACCCACAACTCCCATCGCATCGTGGGAGGTGACTTCAACGGATGGCACCCTCTGTGGGGTAGTTTGACCACTAATATCAGAGGTAGGGAAGTGCTTGATGTTGCGTATGGCAACGATATGTATGTCTGCAACACTGGTAACATTCCCACCTTCGAAACGGTTACACACGGCCGTCAACGTACTTCAATTATCGATATCACCTTAGCTTCCGATTCGATATACGACAGAGTTGCAGCTTGGCGGGTTAATCCAGATTTTTGTGCATCCTCGCAACACAATGCAATAGAATTTACAATTAATTCAAACTGCGCCAAACCAGCAGTACCTGAGAACACATCGACTTTCCGGTACAAAGCCAACAAAGCCTCCTGGCCAATCTTTAAAGACTCCTTACATACCTCCATGATGTCATCTGACATTCTTGAACGAGACATCTCAACCATGGACTCCGTAGAATTAGAAACCCTTATTGACGATATTAATAGCATAATCCATCATGCTTGCGGAGAATCCATGCATGTCAAAGGGAACGGACGGGAACATGGTTGCAAACCACCTTGGTGGTCGGAACGATTAGAAGCTCTAAAGAAAGAGGTAATTAACATCCATCGTAGAGTAAGTACAGCTAAACGGCAAGGATTACCTTTAGAAGCGTTACTTGAAGAGCAGCAGAACAAAAAGAAAGAATATGCTAATGAATTACGCAGCGAATCAACAGCAAACTTCCGAGAACTATGTGAGCTGCAAACAAAAGAAAATGTGTGGTCTATGACAAATAGATTGTTAAAGGAGACTGCTTCCAAGCGTCCACCTACTACATTAAAGATTGGAGATAGGTATACAACTGGTAGTAAGGAAACAGCTAGGGCACTATTAGATCATTTTTACCCAGATGACCTCCCGGATACCGAACCTAGACATCATTTTCTAAGAGCTGTACATTCTCTCAACACGGAAGACGATCTCCCTTTCTCGGAGGAAGAGCTGTTAGAATATCTTATGTATATGAACCCGAACAAAGCTCCAGGAATAGATCATTTCACCTCTGACATTTGCCACCAATTCACAAAAGCATACCCGAAACTTGTAACGGATATAATGAATAGATGTCTAAGTTTACAGCATTTCCCAAAACAATGGAAGATAGCCTATGTAAAAATAATACCGAAACCGGGTAAAGCAGATTACTGTGAACTAGGTTCGTTCCGACCAATCGGACTGCTACCAGTTTTCGGAAAACTGTTGGAAAAGCTCTTCATCAAAAGAGTTACATACTGGGCAGACAAAAACGGCTACAGCAACCAACGCCAATTCGGCTTCCGAGAACAGACCAGCACTGTGCAAGCAATTGATAACGCACTCGGTATAATAAGACAGGCGAAAAATGAAAAACATCTAGTTGTAGCTGTCTCTTTGGACATCAAAGCGGCTTTTGATAACGCTTGGTGGCCTGCTCTTTTCCACAGGCTTCGTCTAATGAACTGTCCCAAAAACATTTATGGGCTCATCGAAGACTATGTCCGAGATAGGGAAGTAAAGCTTGACCATGCGGGGGAGCGTGTCAGTAAGCGTATGTCAAAGGGGTGCATTCAGGGTTCTGCATGTGGGCCAATCCTCTGGAATGTTATACTAGATGAACTGCTGGAGCTGCGGCTTCCTCCGGGCAGCCACTTGCAGGCTTTCGCGGACGACGTTCTTTTGATTGTTACTGCGAAGGATGCAAGTGTGCTTAAGGATTCCGCTGAACGCGCTCTGTCTAGTGTAATAAACTGGGGGAAGAGTGTAAAACTGGCGTTTGGACCGTCAAAAACGCAACTGATTGCTTTCACTCCTAAAGCCAAAAACATCGGAATATTCATGGGTGGTGAAGAACTCACCTATGAAAGACAAATTAAACTGCTAGGAATCATTCTGGACGAAAAATTGCTTTTTGGACAACACGTCAAATACATCACAGACAAAGCGATGCGCATTTTCGCTAAATTGTGTATGTATACTCGTCCAACATACGGAGCACATCCCGAAAATGTAAGATTAATTTACCAACGGGTTATTGAACCCATAGTCACCTATGGGGCAGGTATATGGGGACACGCAGCGAACAAAAAGTATGTACAAAAGACACTACTGTCCATGCAACGCGGTTTTGCTATAAAGGCGATAAGAGGCTTTCGAACAACTTCGACCACAGCAGCCATTGCTTTAGCACTATTCACACCACTTGATTTAAAAGTACGGGAAATACACAATATTGAATTAACCAAACTATCTGGAATCAGCGAATACCTGCCTCATGATATAGCTCTGGAGAAACCAACACCAATTTCACAACTTTTACATCCAGCAGAACGCATCTCCTTCTCACCAACGGAACCATCTAATAGCGATAACACTCATCTCATATTCACCGACGGGAGCAAGCAGGAAAACCAATCTGTTGGCGCGGCATTTGTGTGTTTTGACCCTGGCGGAACAACTCCTAAAGTGGTCCGCAAATTTAAACTGCATGACTGCTGCACTGTATTTCAGGCAGAGCTGTATGCTATCCTAGCAGCTTGTAAATGGGTGTTGCAGAACCGCATCATCAGTGCATTCATTCTTACCGATTCACTTTCATCTATCAAAGCCCTTGAAAACCGTAGTAACTCCCACCCCATAATATCACAAATTCACCAAATAGTGCATAAAATACTAGCCAGCGAATCACATATCCATATATCATGGGTCAAAGGACATTCGGGAATCGAGGGAAACGAGCAAGCAGATCAAGCGGCAAATGCAGCAACTCAATTGCACTCTGCTCCTCACTACTCTAGGTTTCCAATATCATTTATAAAACATTTGGTTCAAAAAGACATTCACGAAATCTGGGAAGAAAGATATAGGTCTTCAGAAACAGGCCAACACACTAAACAACATCTGCCAACCACAACCGATATACGGAACTTAGCTAAAGCCTGCAGGACTACTTTCCAGCTTACGCAGATTCTCACTGGCCATGGCTTCCATAAAACGTATCTTAAGCGCTTCAAAATCACACAAGACGATTGTTGCCCATGTGATGGGTCTAGTGAACAAAATCAAAAACATCTGTTAGAGGAATGTCCAGCGTTTTGTGTTTCAAGATATAAACATGTAAATATTTGTAGCCAATATAAGATTGACCCATTTAAAATAATTGATTTAAGTAACAATGAATCATGTATGGAGTCGTTCCTTGATTTCGTTCGAAAAATTGTAAATAGTTTGAAAAAATTCAACAACACTTAGTTAATAAGAACAGTTTCTATAAAATTGTAGTGTATAAGAAAAATAAGAAAACGAGCTTATTAAGCGGAAAGAATAAGATCTTAAGATCCTATCTCAGTGTACGCTTAAATAAGAAAAAAAAAAAAAAAAAAAAAAAAAAAAAAAAAAATGTTTGTATGTTATAAAATAATGTGTATATATATGTATATGTATATAATCGTAACTAAATATTGTACCGCCATTGTAACAGTGCTTCGCACAATGTAAAATAACGTAATCTTGTGAAATTTTCTATTATTAATAAAAATAATATGTATAAAACAAATATGTATGGCTTAATTATAGTGTATACTGTTTATCTTGTTTTTATTTAATGTGTGTCTACTGTGGAATTTGTATCAAATCGCAAATTCCACTGTTCAGTAGAAAGTATTATAACTGTGTTTCAAAATATAAATTAACTGTGAAAAATGTAAAATTTAGAGAATAAAGTCAGAAAAAAAAAAAAAAAAAAAAAAACCTAACCTAACCTAACCTAACCTAACCTAACCTAACCTAACCTAACCTAACCTAACCTAACCTAACCTAACCTAACCTAACCTAACCTAACCTAACCTAACCTAACCTAACCTAACCTAACCTAACCTAACCTAACCTAACCTAACCTAACCTAACCTAACCTAACCTAACCTAACCTAACCTAACCTAACCTAACCTAACCTAACCTAACCTAACCTAACCTAACCTAACCTAACCTAACCTAACCTAACCTAACCTAACCTAACCTAACCTAACCTAACCTAACCTAACCTAACCTAACCTAACCTAACCTAACCTAACCTAACCTAACCTAACCTAACCTAACCTAACCTAACCTAACCTAACCTAACCTAACCTAACCTAACCTAACCTAACCTAACCTAACCTAACCTAACCTAACCTAACCTAACCTAACCTAACCTAACCTAACCTAACCTAACCTAACCTAACCTAACCTAACCTAACCTAACCTAACCTAACCTAACCTAACCTAACCTAACCTAACCTAACCTAACCTAACCTAACCTAACCTAACCTAACCTAACCTAACCTAACCTAACCTAACCTAACCTAACCTAACCTAACCTAACCTAACCTAACCTAACCTAACCTAACCTAACCTAACCTAACCTAACCTAACCTAACCTAACCTAACCTAACCTAACCTAACCTAACCTAACCTAACCTAACCTAACCTAACCTAACCTAACCTAACCTAACCTAACCTAACCTAACCTTTTTTTTTTTTTTTTTTTTTTTTTTTTTTTTTTTTTTTTTTTTTTTTTTTCTTTTTTTTTTTTTTTTTTTTTTGTTAACGGGGAGGAATCTGCATCCAGACATCCCGTCGCATAAGGGTACGACGGGGGTGTGTGAGGTTGTCGGACTCGACGACTCACTAAACCATCCCCGGTGGCCAGCCTCGATGCATGCCAAGGGGCTCCACGGTCCCCTAGGGCTGTCAGTGGTGCCCCTCTCGCATCGCGCTCCAAGCACTTCCCGGGGCTAACAAAAGTCAGCCCCAGCACCTCGCAGTGCTGCGGCAGCACAGGGCCACCCCTGTACTACCGCCCTTCCCGGGTTCGCTGTAAACGGACGACCAGAGCCCTTACTCTAGACCGCCCACGAACCCGAAAGTTCCCCTGCTCGGCAGGGGATACCGCTTGGCCCCTTATGGGGCAGGCAGTGCGGGGCGGCCGTTGCCGTCACCCCGCCGCCGCCTTCTCCGAGCGGGATCGGCTCTCTCCCGATCTCGCTCAGCGGCCTCTTTCCGAACCATTACGGTCTCACAGAAAGAGGCCACGGCCCTCCACGCCGTTTCATCTGCCAACATGGCCTCAACCACGCTTGGCAGAGAAAGATCCTGCCCGATCCTGGTGACCAAGATCCCGCGCTCCAGGCACCACGCTGAGCACTGCTCCAGCGTGTGCTGCGCGGAATCTCGGTCCCACCCACAATGGTGACATTGTGG
Organism: Colostygia pectinataria; assembly: GCA_951394395.1. Classification (NCBI taxonomy): domain Eukaryota; kingdom Metazoa; phylum Arthropoda; class Insecta; order Lepidoptera; family Geometridae; genus Colostygia; species Colostygia pectinataria. The sequence goes on from OX596362.1 coordinate 8,144, forward strand.
TGTCGACTCGCGACCGATCCTACTCAGGTACTCACCGAAGCATCCATGTCCGGTGAGTACCTGAGTAAGTCGATAGGTGACGTTGCCGTGCTCCCTTCCCAGCCAGGCTTCGAGGTTGGGTGCAATTGCGCCGACGATGCGCTGGCGCGAACTCCGCGGCTCCTCGAGCCGTTCGCGCCACCTAACAAACGCACGCCGGCGCTCTTGCACTCGCACTTCACAAGGCGCGATTCCGCTCCCGTCATCATGTCGGAGACGAACGTACACACGCGCGTCAGTCTCCGCCAAGATGTCGAGGGGCGGGAACCGCGCCAGGATTGTTGCCGCCTCTAGGGATATCGTACGATACCCCCGTGCGATCCTGATGGCCATAGGACGCTGCAAGCTGCTATACAGCAACCTGTAGCGCCTAACACCCGCTAGTCTGTGGGACCAGACGGGTGCTCCGTAGAGAGCCATCGATCGCACCACCCCCGCGTACAGGCGGCGAACTCCTTCCCGTGGTCCCCCGAGATTTGGCAGCAGTCTGTGCAGAGCACCCACTACCTTCCGAATCCGGGGGACGGAGCGTTTGAAGTGCTCCCCGAAGTCCCAACGGCTGTCCAAGGTGAGGCCCAGGTACTTGAGGTACCGCCCCACCTGGACATCCACGTCACCTATCCGAATCGACACGCTGGGTGGTTCCCTACTCCTCGGGAGTTTGTGAAACCACAGCGCCTCGGTCTTGTGAGGCGCTCATACGTTCCATCCCAGAATATGTACTTAAATAATCAGGATAGAATCTCACTCAGGTGAGTTCATTTAATCCTGTAATTATTTTTCGTACATATTCTGGGATGGATACTGAGTAGATGTTTAGAGGGCTGAACACTGAGCACAGTTCACATTATTTATTAATTGAGTATAAAAATAAAACATTTTTCTTAGTGATTACTAGTACTATGTACTACCTATGTACTAAGTTGAACCAATTGAGATCTACAATTAATTTTATCCTTAATATTAACATAATCTTTAATTCTTAGGTATTGTACCTACTTTTAAACTAGAAGAGTTGCAAACTGCCTTCGCAAATGAAACTTGAGCATCCTCAGTATTATGAAGGGGCCTATTATAATGTCTGGCAAAAGTCATAGACTTATTGGACCAGCCAACTGCTTTTAGAATATTGTCCACAGAAAGACCTTGCCTTAAGGCTTGCGAAGAGGCAGCATGGCGAGTGGAATGGGAGGAGTAAGCAGAAACATTGATTCCACTTACTTTCATAACTTGTTTAAGCCACCTACTTATAGATTGTGATGTTGCTCTTCTATATGGTTTCTTATAAGTAAGGAACAAGTAATTAAAAGAATCATCCTCTTGCCTGAGGTGTTTTGTTACTTTCAAGTAACACAAGAGAGATTTTACAGGGCAAATATTTGGGTTGTCTAGATATGGTAGAGATATTCTTGACAAACACCTACCTGGAGCTGATGTTTTTAAAATTTCTGACAATAGAATATCAACTCCATTTTTATGAATTATAATACTCTTATGTTTCATTGACCATAGTGTTTGAACTCTTTGACCTGTTGTGAGAGCTAGTAACATGGCAGTCTTTTTGGTTAATTTTTCTAAATCTAACTCCTCAAGAGGATGCAGTTGACTTAGATAAGTAAGAACAATATCTGGATCCCAGGTGGCTGTATACTTAGGTGCAAATGGTCTTATCTTAAACACTCCTTTAAACCAACGTTTGATACGATCATCATTACCAATATGATTGCCTATTATTAGGGAAAGTGCTGACCGGTGGCAGTTCAGAGTTTGATAGGAGGCACCCTTATTGAAAATTGATGTTAAATATGATAATATTTTAGGCACTGAGGCACATAATAGTTCTTGGTTACCTGCCTTACAATACTGCCACCATTGTCTAATACAACTATCATACTGCTTAATACTATTTTTTGATAAAGATTTTATCATTATATCAATAGCACTTTCCCCTGCCATTCTCCTTTTCATCGACTCCCTGATAATATACATGCCCCCAGGGTAAGATGCAGATGCAATGGGTGATGGACTCTGGAAAAAGAAGATAGAAGATTTTCAGATGGTCCAAATGTCAGTACTTGTGAAATTGCCATTGACTTAATCAAAGGGTACCATGCCTGAGTAGGCCAAATTGGGAACACTAATATACCTACAGCCTTATCATTTCTAATCTTTTGCAAAACTTTCAATAACAAAGAGAATGGAGGGAATGCATAAAAGAAATAATTATTCCATTTGACAGTAAAAGCATCCACATTCCATGCGTATGGGTCTCTATGCCAAGCTACATATTTGTCACATTTTTTATTTAAGCGTGAAGCGAACAAATCAATTTCAGGTGTACCAAATGATTCTACAATCTTTTCAAATGTGCTTTGGCATAATTCCCACTCTGTGTCTTGGTTTGAACTGCGTGACTCAAAATCTGCTTCTTCATTATCTTTAGATTTAATATATGATGCAAATATCCATAATTCCCTCGCTTCACACCATTGCCAAATTTGTTTTGCAAGGTCATTAAGTAAAGGAAATTGAACTGAACCCATTCTATTAATATATGATATGGCCGTTGTGTTGTCAATTCTCAATAAGATTTCACAATCTTTTAATTTACTAGCAAAACATTTCAATGCAAAAAATGCTGCTAAAAGTTCCAAATAGTTTATGTGAAATTCAGTTTCCTGCAGGGTCCAACTACCCCTTGCCTTTTTATTATCACATACTGCTCCCCAGCCTGACAAGGAAGCGTCTGAAAAAATCTCTTTAGAGAAACTATATTGCTTGATCCGATTTGATTTTATTAATATATTTTTCTGCCACCACAACAAATCAACTTTTGCTTCTTTACTAATATCCATAACGTCGTCGTAGTTCCCCCCACAACGTTCCAAAGCTAAGAACTTTTCTTTTTCTAATATTTTTGTATAAACAAAGCCATATGATATAGCCATACAAACCGAAACTAGATTTCCTAATAATGTGGCAAAATCCCTAATAGTACATCTGTTAATTGTACATCTGTTAATTTTTAAATATTTATTTATAAGAACTAATATTTTTTCTCTTTTCTTTTTGGTTGGACTTAGAGTCATTTTGACTGTATTTATTTCAAAACCCAAAAACTCTCTAATGTTAGATGGAATGATTTTACTTTTTTCATCATTAATTACAAATCCCAAGCAATTTAATAGCTCATATACAATTTTTATTTTTTCTACACATTCTTTGTATGATGACCCAATACAAATTAAATCATCTAAATAGATTACTATTCGAATTCCTTGCTGTCTCAGACACTCCATGACCGGCTTTAATAGTTTTGTAAAAACAAAAGGGGCTGTATTCAAACCCATCGGGAGACAAGTATGTTCATATAACATAGCCTTAAATTCAAACCTTAAATATTTCTTATCCGATGAATCAATTGGAACTAAATAATAAGCATTTTGCAAATCTATTGTACACATAAAGTCCTTTCTGGTGAGTAATTTACAAACGGTTCTGATATCTTCAAGTTTAAAATGAAAAGTCTCAATAAACTTATTTAAATTTTTTAAATTAAGAATGAACCTGTGAGATCCATCTCTTTTTGGAATAGTGAATATACTGGATACAAATTGGCCAGTTACAGGTCTGCATTGTGAAATAGCCCCTATTTTCAAAAGTTTTGTGATTTCTGTTTCTATTATAACTTTTTCAGATTCATTAAATTTAGCAATAAAAGGTTTATCAGTTTGTATTGGCAGGACTGTAAAAGGTATTTTATACCCTTTTAACCATTCTAAAATGGTGGGGTCCTGAGTGATACTTTTCCAGCACGCATAAAAATATTGCAATCTACCAGCAAAACATACCTCTACGGATACTTGGCACGGCCTCTGTTGGATGGGCCTGGCTGACGGCTGTCTGAGGGCTTGTAAGCTTGTCGCTGATGAAGTGGCTGAGTGCGCTGCTGATATGCCCCTCGTTTGCTTTGATTGTGGTACTGCGGACGACGGGGCTGCTGGTAGTTTTTTGTGTCCTTCTTATTAATCATGTTATTGTTGTTATTATTACTTCCTGTGGCCTTGTTACCTGGAACTCTTGGCTTGATTAAACTTGCAGCTCTTTTTATTGCAGAGAAAGACTTGACCGAATCCTCCAAGTTTGAGTACAAGTTTTCTCCTCTTCTGTTTTCTTTCAAAGATTCTGTCAGGTTCTTATCCAAGAATGGACTAATAAGCTTTCTGCGGATGTCTGTATATTGGAAATGCAGATTACAAATCAAGCGAGAAGATTCCCCAAGTTTCTTTAAAGCTTCCACTTTTGAAAATTCTTTTCTCGATAACATCTGTATAACCTGAGCTACATTTGCGGCTGACTGTCCCAGCTCTTGCTGGCGCTCCTGCAAGAGCTTATCCCTGCCTTTAGCGGCTGGTGTTAGGATACCTGTTAGTTCTATATTCAGCTTAGGCGCCTCTAGTAGCTTGCAGTTGTTAGGAATTTTTAGCTCCGCAAACTTTTCTTTTTCTGTTTTAGAAAGACCTTTTTCTAAAATAGTTTCTAAAGCCAATGCTAAATTAGGGTGAATTTCTTCACTATACACTGCATCTTTAGGAGGCTCCCCCAAGGCTTCCGCTATAAGTGCTTCTTCAATCTCATCTGGAGACTCTGCCTGTGGGACTTCGGTTTCTGGAACCTCTGTTTCAGGGACCTCTGCATCGGAGGGCTCTGCCTCCGGATACTCAATCTGTATGATTGGATCCAACACAGATTCTTGATCTGAAAAATGTATTTATGGGGTGAGGTCTATTATTGATCCCACTAACTCTCTCTATCTCTCTCCCACGGAGAGGTACAAGATTGCCACGCAAAATTGTAAAGAACATTTTTGTTCATGTTTGGGTCATTAGCTAAAACACAACCCCCCCAACGGGGAGGTACATATTGTCACACAATATGCATTTAATTACATGGATCAAGGTAAAAACCTTGACCTTTAGCACGGAGTTGCACCCTTCGTCCTGTTTTATCCCACGGAAAAAATGTACCACTAACAGCAAAAATGGCCGACCGGCCATCGAAAATCAAAACACTGTGTGTTATGAAAATACAATTGCTAGACCACTTCGAACTTGGAAAAACGTAGTTTAGGACAGTTTAGGAACATTGGTAACGGTGTTCAACGATTTCCAACCGGAAAAGGCTTGTAAAGGAAAATAATTCCTTACCGTCTATTTCCAATTGTTTTTTATATTTCTTCAATTTCCTTTCCAATTTCTTGATTTTCCTATCCGGGCTTGAAGATTTTCGTTTCGGCATAATAACTAATTACTTCTGTTCCTTTTGGTAAACGTTTTGGACAATTCGTGTGTAAAAACACTGACAACACGATGGAGCGCGAAAAAACGAATGATATGTGTAACGTATGAGCGTATGAAGGGTTAGGGGGGAACCTAACCTAACCTAACCTAACCTAACCTAACCTAACCGAGCGAGCGATGAGCCCGAAGAAGGCTCCCGGGGGAGACGGCCTCACCTTGGACATCTGCCTCCGAGCCTTCGTCTGCAACAAGGCCCTGCTGCTGCAACTCTTCTCGCAGTGCCTGAGGTGGGGTTGCTTTCCGCGGGTTTGGAAGGTGGCCACGATTAAGGTGATCCCGAAACCGGCGAGAGATACTTACACTGTCCCGAAATCTTACCGCCCTATCGGACTCTTGCCGGTTTTGGGAAAGATTCTGGAGAAGCTCTTCGTCAACAGGCTGCAGTGGCAGCTTGGCAGGGAACAGCGTCTCAGCCCGCTTCAGTACGGGTTCACTCCGCAGCGAAGCACCGAGGACGCCCTGTACGACGCCATGGCTGAAATCAGAATGCATACGCGGGATAAAAAGATAGTGGTCATGGTGTCGCTCGACATCGAGGGCGCGTTCGACGCAGCGTGGTGGCCCGTCATCATAGAGCAGCTGCGCGTTAAGGAGGTCGACCCGGACATCGTGCGCCTTGTGGCGGACTACCTGTCGGAGAGGAGGGTGAGGTTGCGTTACGCGGGTGAGACCGTTGAGCGAGAGACCGAGCGAGGCTGCATCCAGGGTTCAACCTGCGGCCCCATCCTGTGGAATATACAGCTAGACCCCCTGTTAGAGCAGTCGCAGTACGGGGGGGTACGGGTGCAGGCCTTCGCTGATGACATCGTCTTGATCGCGGCGGCAGTAGACGGACATGAGTTAGAAGAGAGCGTGAACAGTGCTCTAGCTGTAATATTGCAGTGGGGAGTCAAGCTAAAAATGAAGTTTGCCCCTGGAAAAACGCAGGCTCTCCTAGTTACAAAAAAGCTTAGGTATTATACCCCCAGACTGAGGATGGCAGGAGTTGAACTGACGTATGGAGATAGTCTTAGGGTATTGGGGTTGACGGTCGACCCGCTGCTCAGCTTTAGGAGACACTTAGAGTTAACAACCAAGAAAGCCATAGTCTTGTACAAGGCGGTGTCTAGAGCGGCGCGAGCGCAATGGGGCCTCAACTCCGATATCTTGAGGCTCATTTACATCTGCGTGGTGGAGCCTACTGTCCTGTACGCCGCGAGCTGCTGGGCCGAAGTGTCGGGACGCGTTTACGCGGAGACAGAGCTTAACAGGCTGACGAGATCCTTCGCCCTCAAGATCAGCAAAGCTCACCGTACGGTCTCGTTGGTGTCGAGCGTACTTCTGGCCCGAATAGTGCCGCTACCAATGCGGGTAAGAGAGCAGGCCGCGGTATATAAGATTAAGAGAGGAGGAGCGCTCACCTGTTTGCCCGGCAGAAGCTTAGAGATGAGGAGGAGTCCGTACTCGCTGCCACACCCAGCGGAGAGAAGGCGTTTGGAGTTTGGGTCGATTGGTTCTCAGGAGGACGCTGATGCCTTGGGAACCGATGGGCCGGTACTCTACACGGATGGCAGCAAGCTGGAAGGGAAGGTCGGGGCGGCAGTCAGTTGCTGGATCGGTGGAGTGGAGGTTCGACATACAGGCTTCCGTCTCGAGAGCTTCTGTAGCGTGTATCAGGCGGAATTGTCGGCAGTACTTTGGGCACTGAACATTGTTAAAGGGAGACAAGAGAAGAAGTATGCTATAGCAAGTGACTCAAGATCAGGTCTGGAAACGGTCAGTGACGCAAACACAGTCAACCCTTTAGCTGTCGACATAAGGAAGGAGATCTCTCAGCTGAGCAGTGAGGGTAAAGAAGTTGCACTTTACTGGGTGAAGGCACATTGCGGTATTGCAGGAAATGAGAGGGCAGATGAGCTGGCTAAGAATGCAGCATTGCACAATCGCCAGTTACCAAAATATGACAGGTTTCCGTTGTCCTTTGCAAAGCATTCCACTAGGGCTGATACTATAGAAGAATGGCAGCTCAACTACAGGACAGCCACAACCGGGTCAGTCACCAAGCTATTTTTTCAAGATGTAGCCAGGGCCTATAAAATACTAGCAAAAATCCAATTAAATAATTTTGTATCTCAAATTTTGACAGGACATGGAGGGTTTAGGGCTTACCTTCACAGATTTAGGCTATCTGACTCTCCGTTGTGCTCTTGTGGTGAAGATGTACCTCAGACCGTACAACATGTCTTAGCACATTGTTCCAAATTTGGCAAACTGAGGTATGACTGCGAGAGTGCAATGGAGACAGATATTCACATGGATAACTTTGGTAGTATCATGGGTGATGATAATTGCAGGTTACTCTTTCTCGATTTTGCAAGGACCGTTCTGCGCAAAATCGGGAAAGAAAACGATTCCTATGTGGAAGTGGCTTAGTTGAAGCATATTAGTTTGTCACTTACCTAGTATTTATTTTGAATAGCATATTATTATTGAATTATAATTTATTTTTGTCTCATAAATTATTAATTGTCATTATTTTTTTTTATTTGTATTTTATTTGTATTTTTTCTTTTCTTGTTGTCTTGTAATTTTCAATCAATTTTGTTGTTTTATTTTAAAGTATATTTTATTAATTCAATTAATTGAGGTTATAATGATAAAGATTCGTGCACTTGTTTTGTTATTTTGTTCAAGAGTAGTAGAAATAAACAAACACTTAACTTACTTTATATTGTAGCTACAGTCAGTAGACGCCGCCGTATCAGTGCAGATTATGTTATTTTCGTGCCTAGTATTAAAAACAAACGAATTTCATTTATTATTGGCAAGAAGGCATAATTATGACAAACAAAAACAACACAGTCTTCTTCTTTTGTTGAAATTGACCACAGAACTGCAAATGAAATCTATTGACATTGACAAATCCAAAGTTTGACAGTGACAATCGATAGATAAAAAGACAGTGGCACACTTGGGCAAGAAAATAATAATAATAATAATATATATATAAATATTAGGTACTTGAATTAATTTAATTATTATTTTGTCTAAATTAATTTACATTTAGTTTTAATTTTTAATAGTTATATTATTGTATTCAGAAGGTAGGATTTATGTATAATGATAGAATAAGATGCATACATACCGTGTTAGCGATCAGGGGTCCTGTGCTGCTAGTGCATTGGCATTGATGTTGTGGAACTGCAGTGATCATGCAATTCGGATCTTGCTAATATTAAAGTCATAGTGATTGTATTGGCGGCATGAACCCCAGGTTACCATGTGCATTGTAGAAAATAGCATTAAGTTATATTGCCTTCTAAGATATTTTGCCATGAAATATTTTATTAGATGGCAATTAGAAAATAAGTATGTTGATAGATAGGTAGATAGCTAAATTTGAAAGTGTAAACAGGGCCTATAAGAATAAGAATATAATTATTATCATTATTAAAATTGTTATTCATGTTATTGTTTAATTTAATTATTGGTTTAGTTTAATTATTAGTTTAAATTATTACTTATATTAATATTAATTATTTTTCATTAATTATTGTTTATATATATATTTTATTGTTAGTTCAGATCAGATTTGGTATTTAAATAATATAACAAAGAAATCAGTTTTATAAAATATACCAATCAATTTCATTAAAATTAATTGTATTGATAAGATAATGGAAATAGTTATAATTTTTTAAATATGTTTATTATAATTGTGTTATTTAATATACAGTTAAACAAAATTAATTGTAGTCATGCATAAGATAGTTATAAAAATATTAAAATGTTAATGTCTAGATTTAAGGAATTTAAAGTAATGGTATAATGTTAATAAAATTATTTAAGTCTTTGGATTGATTGTTCTGTGCAATCAATAGCAAGGACGAAATGTGTTTTAATAATTATATAGTTAGAATAATATATGATAATGATAAATAATAATAATAAAGAGTGAAAGGAAAATTTAAATGGGAAATTGAAATTCAAATAAAATTGGTGTCCCTAAATACCACCTATAATAGAATAAAAAAGTTTTTTTGCTTGTAATTTCAAAATTAATTTGATTTTTATATTATTAAATTTTATATAAAAATTGTAAGGGGACTAAATAAATACAGTGATGAATGAATGTAAGAGTGAAAGGTTGTCGCATAATAATAGCGACAGTAATTTTAAGTTAGTGCCATTTCGAGATGGCAAAAAAAAAAAAAAAAAAAAACCTAACCTAACCTAACCTAACCTAACCTAACCTAACCTAACCTAACCTAACCTTTTTTTTTTTTTTTTTTTTTTTTTTTTTTTTTTTTTTTTTTTAAAGTGAGGAAAATGCATTACGCATCCCCGCCCGGCCGGGGGGCACAGACGGGGTATGTGGGACTCCCCTCTGTAGTAGAGGTATACCCACTAAAAAACTCACTATTCCCGCCACTTGTTGAGCATAGACGAAGCCGGCGGTAACTCAACAGTCCGCCTGGCTTCGTCTGTGGCCCATGTCCGCCCCGATGGAATGGGCGGACCTCCTCATATGCGATGAGCGCAGAAGCTCATCGTCTCCTCGGGAGGCCTCGCTACTGGACAACAGGTGCCCCCGCACCTGTCGCCCGAGACCCTCCCGGCGGGTTGTGTGGAGAGCGGGCACCCCGTCTGGCTCGCCCGCCCCGCCCACGATGGAGCCGTTGAGAGAGCGGGTCTCGCTCTCTCTCGCGCTCCGCGGCTTCCTTCTGCGACATCACGTCCTCGCAGAAGGCAAGCATCTCCTTCCAGTTACTCTCACTGCCGACCATCTTCTCCATGACGGTCGGCAGCGAGAGGTCTCCTCCTCCTAGAGCCACAGTTAAAACTGCCCGCGGCCCAGCCCATGCAGGGCATACCTCCACCGTGTGCTGTGCGGTATCCTCCACACAGTCACAGTGGTGGCATTCCCGGGTCATCTCTTTTCCTAACCTAACCTAACCTAACCTAACCTAACCTAACCTAACCTTTTTTTTTTTTTTTTTTTTTTTGTTAACGGGGAGGAATCTGCATCCAGACATCCCGTCGCATAAGGGTACGACGGGGGTGTGTGAGGTTGTCGGACTCGACGACTCACTAAACCATCCCCGGTGGCCAGCCTCGATGCATGCCAAGGGGCTCCACGGTCCCCTAGGGCTGTCAGTGGTGCCCCTCTCGCATCGCGCTCCAAGCACTTCCCGGGGCTAACAAAAGTCAGCCCCAGCACCTCGCAGTGCTGCGGCAGCACAGGGCCACCCCTGTACTACCGCCCTTCCCGGGTTCGCTGTAAACGGACGACCAGAGCCCTCACTCTAGACCGCCCACGAACCCGAAAGTTCCCCTGCTCGGCAGGGGATACCGCTTAGCCCCTTATGGGGCAGGCAGTGCGGGGCGGCCGTTGCCGTCACCCCGCCGCCGCCTTCTCCGAGCGGGATCGGCTCTCTCCCGATCTCGCTCAGCGGCCTCTTTCTGAACCATTACGGTCTCACAGAAAGAGGCCACGGCCCTCCACGCCGTTTCATCTGCCAACATGGCCTCAACCACGCTTGGCAGAGAAAGATCCTGCCCGATCCTGGTGACCAAGATCCCGCGCTCCGGGCACCACGCTGAGCACTGCTCCAGCGTGTGCTGCGCGGAATCTCGGTCCCACCCACAATGGTGACATTGTGGTGTCGACTCGCGACCGATCCTACTCAGGTACTCACCGAAGCATCCATGTCCGGTGAGTACCTGAGTAAGTCGATAGGTGACGTTGCCGTGCTCCCTTCCCAGCCAGGCTTCGAGGTTGGGTGCAATTGCGCCGACGATGCGCTGGCGCGAACTCCGTGGCTCCTCGAGCCGCTCGCGCCACCTAACAAACGCACGCCGGCGCTCTTGCACTCGCACTTCACAAGGCGCGATTCCGCTCCCGTCATCATGTCGGAGACGAACGTACACACGCGCGTCAGTCTCCGCCAAGATGTCGAGGGGCGGGAACCGCGCCAGGATTGTTGCCGCCTCTAGGGATATCGTACGATACCCCCGTGCGATCCTGATAGCCATAGGACGCTGCAAGCTGCTATACAGCAACCTGTAGCGCCTAACACCCGCTAGTCTGTGGGACCAGACGGGTGCTCCGTAGAGAGCCATCGATCGCACCACCCCCGCGTACAGGCGGCGAACTCCTTCCCGTGGTCCCCCGAGATTTGGCAGCAGTCTGTGCAGAGCACCCGCTACCTTCTGAATCCGGGGGACGGAGCGTTTGAAGTGCTCCCCGAAGTCCCAACGGCTGTCCAAGGTGAGGCCCAGGTACTTGAGGTACCGCCCCACCTGGACATCCACGTCACCTATCCGAATCGACACGCTGGGTGGTTCCCTACTCCTCGGGAGTTTGTGGAACCACAGCGCCTCGGTCTTGTGAGGCGCTGTCCGCAGACCCAGCTCGTGGATCTTGTCCACGACACAAGCCACCCCAAGCTCGGCGAGCTCCTTGGTCCTGTCGAAGGAGTCCCCACCAGCTAACACTAAAGTGTCGTCTGCGTAGCAGACAACGTGTACGCCGGCGGGGAGATTGACACGCAAGACCGCATCGTATGCGAGATTCCACAGCAGCGGACCCAGAACGGACCCCTGTGGAACCCCGCAATACACTTCCCTCTCGTGCAATGTACCATCCCTGCCTACATACTGCACGCACCTATCCCGCAGGTAAGCGCCAACAATGCGCTGCAGGTAGAGGGGCACTCGATGGTAAATGAGCGCTTCCCTGATCGCCCTCCAGGGCAAAGAGTTAAACGCGTTGACAATGTCCAAGGACACCGCCAACATCCTCCCGCCCCGGGACACTACCTGGTCCGACAGTGATCGGACGCGAAGAATCGCGTCCACTGTCGAACGCGCCCGTCGGAAACCATACTGGTCTTCCGACAGGTCGGGACCTTCCTGCGCCAGGTGCGTGCATAGACGGTCAGCAAGTATTCTTTCGAATAGCTTGCCGGCTTCGTCCAGCAGGCAAATGGGACGGTACGCAGAGGGAGAGTCTGCGGCCCTGCCTTCCTTCTTCAAGAGGACCAACCTTGCCTCCTTCCATTGCTTGGGGAACACACTGAAACATAAGCAGCTGTCAAACAGCTGTCTCAGTCTGTCCCCCAAGGCAGCGGACAGTGCCAGCACCCAGGCCCGACCGGGAATCCCGTCGGGTCCTGGAGCCGTGTTACGGGCCCCGAGACGCTTAACGGCTCGAACCAGCTCCTGTTCTGTCACCCCCAGTTCATCGGACCAGATGGTCGGTGCCGATGATGACACGAGGGGCGAGGGACTGTCCTGGACCCTAGGAAAGAGTGTATCAACCACTTCCCCCACAAACTCAGGGTCCAGGGTTTCCGTCACTGGAGGGACCCACGGTCTGAGCTTGCCCAGTACCATCCTGTACGGGCGCCCCCATGGATCCCTATTCAGTCCCTCCAGGAGCTCGCTCCAGGCCCGAGCCTTGGCGTCGGCTATTGCCGACTGGAGCACCTTGGTAGCGTCTCTGTATGCCCTATACGCACTATCCACCTCTTCGGCAAGGGCTCGGCGCCTTCTTCGGGCGCTAGTGTACTGGCGTCGGGAGCGGAAAACTCTGCCTCGCAGCTCCGCTATCTCCTCTGACCACCAGTACACCCCCTTTAGCTTGGTTGGCATGGCTCGGGGCATCGATACGTCGCATATCGACGTCATCGATGCCCGGAACCATGCCGCCTCCCTCTCAGGATCGGGCAGAATCTCTCCGGCGTTTCCATCCGGCCAGGCCGCGACAATGGCGGCGGCTTCGAGCAGATCCCTGTCGAGCCGCTTGAGAGCCCATCGTCGCGGCGGGCTGCCACGACGGCGGGACACACGGTCGGGGGGGCGGAGGGCCACATTGATCACAATGTGGCGATGGTCAGATAACGTGACCATCTCCTCCGCAACTCTCCATCCCGTTACCAGGTGTGTGGCAGAAGGAGTCGCCCATGAAAGGTCCACGATCGACTCCCCCTGCCACCGCACACACGTGCTTACAGACCCCTGATTTAACAATCGGAGGTCCATACCCGCCGTCCATTCCAGCACGGTCTCTCCCCTACGGTTATCTTGAGGACTCCCCCACGCACGAGCGTGCGCGTTGAAGTCGCCCAAAACAAGCACAGGACGCGGCGAGCACCTGCGAATGCAGTTGCCTACCGCATCCAGGTACGCCTCGTATTCTACGAGGGTACAGTTGGGAGAGACGTAACAGCCCACAACGGCTAAGCGACCCCATTTTGTGGCCACGAAACCCTGTCCCTTCTCAATAAGGGCACAGAGGGGGTCACCTTGGCCACCACCCCAGTAAATAGCGACGGAGTCCATGTCGTCTCCGAACCAGCGAGGATGGTTCGGGACGTTGTAGGGCTCCGCGACGACGGCAAGTGCAATCGACCACTGCGCGAAGGTTTGCAGGACCAGGTCCTGCGCACTCCGGCAGTGGTTCAGATTGCACTGGAGGATTCTTAAGGTGTGATCCATTAAGAAGCCTCCATGGCTTCCTGGGGCGGCGGGCTTTGGCCCGACTGAGCGGCCCCCTTTGTTGGAGCCGCTTTGTCTTCCGGTGCTGGGGCTGAAGGGGGGGGAACTGGTTTTCCCTTACCCTTACCCTTAGGAGGAGAGCATTTCTTGCTACCCATCCTATGTTCAGCCTTACAACCCTTATCGGAGCACAGTGGACACCTGTGCGGACGAGTGCACTGACTTACCCGATGGTCGGGTTCGCCACACCCGTAGCATAAGCTGCTACGGTCCACTGTGCTCTGACACATGCTGCGTACGTGACCGTACTCCAGGCACCGGAAGCACTGGAGCGGTCTCGTGGCAAGATAATCCACCCGAGAAGACACCCAGCCGACGACGACGTGCTTTGCCGCGGCTAGCTTGCGCACGCAAGCTAGTGGACAGCGGACCCACACCGTGCCCAGGGCAGTGGGTGAGCGGCGAATTTCGCCCACCCGCACGTCATCGGTTGAGCAGCCTCCAGACTCGGCAACTGCAGTTTGCACCTCTTGAGGTGTGACGCTGTCGTCGAGGTCCTTCAGCCGCAACTCCCCCGTTTTCACTGGGCGTACAACACGCACACCTAGATCCGCGAGGGCCACGCGCATGCGTTCAGCCAAGGCGTCCGCTTTAGAGACGCAGTCAGGCCCAGTTACCTCCAAAATTAAACCGCCAGTGATGGCCTTCCTGGATTTGACTGTGTCAATTCCAACATCGGCCAACTTGACCCGAGCCTTCGCAGCCGCCATCACCGCGGCCTGGGTGACATCTGAACCCTCCGGAATTGTCACCGTGATAGCCGCAGTAGCTGGCAGCCGCGAAGGCTTCGGCGCAGAACCACCTTTTTTGCCAGCCTTTGGTCTAGCCTTTGGTCCAGCCTTCTGGCCAGTCTTTTGACTAGCCCTTGTGCCTGCTGTAGCACCATCCCTAATGCCAGCTGTAGAGCCAACTTTCAGAGCAGACTTTTTCTGCTCAGGTGCCTTCTGATTGGCCTTCTTTCCCTTCCCTTTTTTCCCCGCCACTGTCGCCCATGAGGACGCTGACGCTTGGGGCACCTGCGACTCAGAAGACCACGACTGCACGGGTGGCTGAGAAGTAACAGGCGATGGGCGATTCCCTTTGCCCTTGCCAGGCGTCCCAATTAACCGTGATGATGCGGCAGGGGCTGTACTCCCATGGGAGGAAGAGGGCTGAGCTTTTATAGCTGCAGCCAACTTCCTGTCCATGAGATCGCCAATGCGCTTCATGAGACTGCCTTCCCATTCCTTTCCACCAGCGACAGATGGTGTCGTCGCTGGTTCAGCGGCGGTGGCAGCGCTACCTTGGGAACAAGGCTGCTGCTGAATTGACTCCGTCAATTTCTCCATCCTTGTTGAGAGGTCTGCCATCTGCGATCGCAGCTCGGCATTCTCTCTCTCCAATCGCTCGATGTTGGCGTTTGCGACCGTCCGTTGAGCCAATTCCGCAACAGCTGCATGAACCTTCCTTACGGCAAGGCGCAGGCCATGGGTGTAGTCTCCCCTTAAATTTTTGGACTTGTCCGCAATCTTCTCAACCGTTTCCAGTTGAGCTTTGATGCAGGCACCCAAATCCTCCGTTGCCTGTCCCTGCATTTCCTTTCCCAGATCTTCCATTTTAGGAAGTTTGTTTTTCGTCCTCGTGTGTGTAGGAGGAACAGACGGGTCAAAAACCTCGTCCTCCTCGGACTTATCCTTAAGGAACGCGACAAGAGAGTTACCCTTATTTGACCTCTTTGGATCAGGAGTATTCTCTATCGGTTCCGGCTTCCTTTTTCCCCGCTTGAAAACAGCAAGGGGAATATCTGACGCTGAAGAAGCGTGGGAGCAGACAGATAACATAGATCCATCAGACTCCTCACCACTTCTGTCACACGCCGCATTCAGCAAAGCTTGGGGTCTTTTAAAAAGGCCCCTCTTTCTACCTCTTACTCGAGAGCCAGAGCTCTCAGACGGATTGGTGCCCCCCCCAGAGTACGAGGGGCAGAGTGCCGTAGCACTGCGGGATTCCCCGGCCTCAGAGAGGTCGGTACCCGCCTGGGGTCGTTGTTTTTCCGAATTCGCCATTTCATGATTTCCTTTTTTTTTGATTGGGGGTGAGGTCCCCCAAAAAGGTAGCGCCCTAGCGGCCGGGTTCCCCCCGACCATACTCAGCGTGTGAACCCGGACCCAAACTGTCAATAAGAACAGAACAGGTCCGAATTCACAAGCTGAATACTCCCCTCGGCGGGCGCTAAACCATATATTGGGATTTGGTCCATCTCCATCCAGCAAGTGGATAAATGGCGGCTTTAGAAAGCTCGCCCCTCTCCCGGCAGAGTAGGAAATCCTTTCCTCTGCGGCCTCTTCACACTGTGCCCTCTGCTAAATATCAGAGGGACACGCGGAGAGGCCCTCCTCGGGTTCGTTTGGCTTCGTCGTATAAACTACGACTACTGAGCCCCCCCGCCACGACAAGGCAGAACCCATGGGGGGGGACCTAACCTAACCTAACCTAACCTAACCTAACCGAGGAGGGGAGGTTCAGCACGCTACTCACCGGCTTGAGGATTACTGCAGCGTGTTTCAGGCGGAGTTGTCGGCGATCCTACGCGCGCTCGAGATGATCGGCCGGCGGCGGGAGCGACGATTCGGCGTTGGCAGCGACTCAAGGTCCAGCCTGGAAACCATAGATGACCCTAATTCAGTTAACCCATTGGCAGTGGACATCAGGAACCAAATCACTCGGCTGAGCGAAGAAGGTAAAGAGGTTGCCCTATACTGGGTGCGGGCTCATTGCGGCATACCAGGAAACGAGAGAGCTGATGAACTTGCCAAGTATGCTGCACTGAACAACCGGCAACGACCGAGATACGACAGGTTCCCCTTGTCCTTCGCAAAGCACTCCACCAGACAGCACACTTTACTTAAATGGCAGCAAATCTACGAGTCAGCCTCAACCGGTGCAACTACAAAAGTATATTTTAATAATGTTAGAGTAGCCTATAGAATTTTAAATAATATAACTATGGATAATTATCTAGCTCAAATACTTACCGGCCATGGTGGGTTTTGTAGCTACTTGCATAGATTCAAACTTATTGATTCTCCAATGTGCTCTTGTGAAGACGTGCCTCAGACCGTACAACATTTATTGGTTCAATGTCCCATGTTTGGTCGACTGAGGTATGACTGCGAGGGTGCAATGGGGAATAATCTCAGTATTGATAACATATATCAGATTATGGATGATGAAAATTGCAGGCAGCTCTTTCTCACTTTTGCAAGGACCGTTCTGCGCAGAGTGGGAAAATATAACGGTTCTATTATAGAACCTGATTAGATTTTAATTTTGTCTTACCTCATGCTATCCAATTTCTCTCCCAGTAGCAGTTTTGCACAATTTCTCTTTGTGTGCTGGTGCACTCTGGAACTGAAACAGTACACAGTGTTAGATTTATTTTATTACTTTTGACATTTACAGATTGTTTGCATATTTTTAACATCATAATTTATTGTAGGTATAGAAATTTAAATATGGGGTTTTGTTATTAATTTTGTTTTTGTTATTGTTTTTTATAGTGTGGAATTATTTTATAGACTTACCCGGCAGGTTATTCCAAGTGTGAACGGGATATTCTGATCTTCTGAAGCCTTTTTAGAGCTCACTTTACTAGTTTGCCACTGAAAGTAAAGTTACAACAATGTAGTAGATTAAAATATTTGTGTTATGAAATAATCAAAGGTTGTACAATAATAATAAGGTTGAAATAGTGTAAGACACACCTAGATATCCTGTGCATACTTGGATTAATTAGCAAACTAGAGCCGAAGATGGAATTACAACGTTGTTTACATAATTGACTTATTTTTCTTTTTCTCTTCTTCTTTTTGTGGCTTCTGTGCACGCGTCTAATTGACGGTGACAGTGACATTTTGCTAGTCACTTTTTAAGGTCTGCTCCACACTGGGATAGCATGAGGGATTAGGGGTAGGGAATTAAGGTTAGTTTAGGTGTTAGTAATATGTGTTATAGGTTATTCTGTATTATAAATTAAGTATAAATTAGATATGTTTAGATTTCTATTTGTATTATAATAATGTGCAATGTTTATTACGATTAACTTTGTCTATTGAGATTTTTTTTTTTTTTTTTTATTTTATTTGTTTTTTTTTTTATTTTATTTTTTTTCTAAACTATTTGGTCCATTAAAAGTCTGAATTGCTATATTACTATTATTATATTGGTTTTGATCTACCACTTTTTAATTGATTTATTTATATTTTTATTCTTTTTCAGTCTTCTAGATGATTAAACTTGTTTTAATCAATCATGAAGATGATTATAATCAATAGTTAAATACCAACACAGAATGTTATAGATTTTTACTTATTTCACGCCTGTGTCTGAAGTTGAATTTCATATGTGCTAAATATGTTTATTGTAATCAAATTTTATCACTGTTTTATAATTTCAATCTGTATTTATCATTTCATTTAAATTATGCGGTATTGTATGTAACTATGTAAGGTAATTTAATCGTTATTTTCTTTTTATTGTTATAATATTATTAGGAGTAATAAATTATGAGGTTTTTAATGGTTACTAAATTGATATCTGTGTGTAAGTGGGTAAGCTAGAAGTCTGCCTGAAACAATATGTTTCAGGTAATAAAGTAAACTAGGTCATGAGAATTAAGAAATTGTGTTTTAAATAATCATAATTTATAAAATAAATAATAATATTGCTTTGAGTCTAAGGATTGTTTGACTGGCTCAATCAATCCGAAGACGTAATGTGTTTTAATTATAATAATAATAATAATGTTAATGTGATAGTAATAGTTTCCTATTGTAGTATCTGTAATGCATTTCGCCAAATCGGACCTAGACTCTGTTTTTTGTATATGTTTAAAAGCCTAATGTTACATTATTAAATTACAAAAAGATAAGACTGTCAGGTTGGGTCGGATTTGGGGGAATGCAAAGTAATAGTAAAAAAAGCGATAATGAGTGAATGTGTGATTGTGTTTTGAATGAAATATCAAATATTAAAATGTTTATAGTTTTTTGGAGATAGTTTTCATAGTTAAAAAAAAAATTAAATAAAATATATTAAAAGTTAGTTAAATTATATAGTTAAAACATGAATAAATGTATGATAAGAAAGAGGAATGGAAGGTTGTCGCATAATAATAGCGACAGTAATTTTAAGTTAGTGCCATTTCGAGATGGCAAAAAAAAAAAAAAAAAAAAAAAAAAACCTAACCTAACCTAACCTTTTTTTTTTTTTTTTTGTTAACGGGGAGGAATCTGCATCCAGACATCCCGTCGCATAAGGGTACGACGGGGGTGTGTGAGGTTGTCGGACTCGACGACTCACTAAACCATCCCCGGTGGCCAGCCTCGATGCATGCCAAGGGGCTCCACGGTCCCCTAGGGCTATCAGTGGTGCCCCTCTCGCATCGCGCTCAAAGCACTTCCCGGGGCTAACAAAAGTCAGCCCCAGCACCTCGCAGTGCTGCGGCAGCACAGGGCCACCCCTGTGCTACCGCCCTTCCCGGGTTAACCTAACCTAACCTAACCTAACCTAACCTAACTACTACTTCTTCTTCTTCTTCTTCTTCTTTTAAAAATTTCTACTGTCGCAACGTTTTACAGCTTTATTTGTACACAAATAAATTAAAATGTAATAACTGTCTCTGATACTGACATAACGACAGATTATTCTCTTGTTACTGATTGCTCGTGATTTTCATTAATTATATGATACTTATGACTTTTCAATCGGGAATAGGGAAACGAATGAATAAAACCAAACGTATTAAGTACATGAACAGATTTATTCGTTGACTTTTCGGCAAACTTAATTGGTCCACCTTTATTGCTTGAAACTAAGTAAATTTGCGCTTCCATGCGCTGTGCGATAGCGGAGCGGCGGGGACTTCGACGGGCACTAGGGATCGGGAGGGGCGAGGAGGGGGGTCTCACTGCGTGGGACGTACACGCACCAGTTACCTACACTACACTTCACCCACTAGGAGTCACTGCACTGGACCAGACACAGTCAGCCGCTCAGTCAGACGTCGTCGTGCGGCAGAGGTACGGCAGGACGGGGGGAGGACCGGGAGGGGTGAGGGGCGGTGGACCAGCGAAGTGCCGCGGCGGCGCCGGGGTCGCGCCGCACCTACTCTCACACTTAGCCTAACTATATACAAAATTAGTACCCGTTTGAACGAATGTATATCGAGATTATTTACAGGAGATGAAGGCGCAGGCGGCTCAGCGCGCGGGCGGCGCCGGCTCCGCGGCGGGCGGCGCCGGCGGCTCGGGCACGCGCGCCAGTGCTTTGTACAGCGGAGAGTTGACGAAGCGCGGGTACGAGTCGCGGTGCATCAGCGTGTAGATCTGCAGCTGCGCCTCGTCGAACGTGTGCGGCGTCGGCTCCACCATGTTGCGGTTCACGACCTCGCGCACTCGCGAGTCCAGCGACACCTGCGGACACACGCTGCGGTTAGCTAGCGGCAGGGTAGGGCATGGCAGAGCAGGGCAGGCAGGCTCACCTCCTTGGGCGACAGGATAGAGATGTAGTCCTCGTAGATGAAGCGCGCCTTCTCCTCGACAGCGGCGGGGTGCGGCTCGCGCTTGAGCTCCTCGCACGCGAGCCAGAACATGATGTTCTCCTCGGAGTACTCGCCGCGCAGGAAGTCACGGAACACCTTGCGCCCGGCTGGAACACGCAACTCACGCATCGCCTCACTCATTCACTTAGGCTGGATTCGACCAAACTCGAATAAATCGTAGTTATTCGAGAGTAAACTGACAGTTTTACTTTTATTTCAGATGATGGTCGAATCCACCCTTAATGCCAAAACATCCCCTTTTTCTTACTCTAAGCTGATTGCATAGGAATCTTTTAATTACTGCAATAGGTAGGTAGGTACAAAAACATTCTGTCGCTGGAAAAAATATAGTAAGTAGTTAAGTACATATTTATTAGTTTCTCTTTTATCCGACTTCAAAAAGGAAGGTTGAAGGAGGAATTTATTTGACATTGTTTTTGTAATGTTAGTTACGCGATTTCTTAGCCAAAATATAAATGAATTGATTTTGATGATTCTTTTTTTGTTTGATAGGTTGATAGCTTCAGAGGTGGTACCATAGAAAGGTAGCAGATGCGAATAATTAAATTTTATCACACTTTTAGGTAATAATTTTTTTAAATTTTTTTAGTAGCATAAAAAAAAACGTGCCTCAATTCTCCTCGTAACACAACTATCTTTTTTTAGTTTGAAATCGTTTTTTTCTAAAAAGTAATGAAGTAGGAATAGAACATAACAGTTATTGCAAGTTCAGTGGCGAAGTAGAGTGGTATGGTAAGGTGAGGTACTGCAGGACCTGCAGTACCTCACGTGGGTAGGTAGATTAGGTAGTTAAGTTAACTGACCAGCGCTTCGCATCAGTCGGTCGAACGACTGCCCCCAGCTCTGAATCTCTTCCAGCGTCGGTCTGGAACATAAACACCATTCATTATAACTAGCTAATAATATCTGGTACCAGACCGTGGGTACCATCCCTCGGGAGCAAGCAAAAGGGTTTTTTTTGACATAGAAAGAAATGAGTGCCTGCGCATACCATACCTCTTAGAATAATAACACGTGTTATTATTTACAAAAGAGGATTTTGACACTAATCCATAAAAAAATATATTCTAGGGTTGATTGTATACAGAATATTACAGAGTGGTCAGAGAAAAAATTCGATTCGTCAGATCCAGGGGTATCAGAAAATACCCCATTTATGTTCCCCGATATTTGCATTTTTCGAGTTATATTTCTTTGTGTTTTTTTTTTGAGGTTTGAAACTTATAAAAACAAATTTTGGAGGTTTTTTTCCGAGATTTGGCATGCATACGATTTTGAGAGAGAACTGTGAGAGTCAAAATCTAGTTTTCAACATTAAATTTAAAATCACAAAACCGTCATTCATGAAGTGTTCTTAAAAAAGTTCAATCAATCAATCATTTATTATTATTTGCTTCAAGTAGGGTTCACTAAGCTTTTATGATATCACAAAAATCTTTTTTTTTTAATTGAAGAGCCATTTGCAGGTTATTTCAAGGCATTTCCTATTTTATTTAGCATGACGAAGGACAAAATAGGCAATAATCAAGATTCTAACTTTGGAAATCTTCTTCTTATTACCTTTGAATGCCGATTTCAGCAACTAATAGCCTGTTAGGTTGCACATGTTTTGGGATATTATGAAAGCTTTGAGTCCCTGAGAGTTTTTAAGAACACTTACAAACCATGGATTATGGTTTTTACATTTTTAATTTAATGTTGAAAATTCAACTTTGACTCTCTCAAACACTTTTGATCAAAATTTTGTAACATGCACTAATGATATGGAATAACTAGGAGATTGATTATTTTATGCATGATTGTACAACTCATTGAAATTATTTTACAAAAAAAATATCGGGAAAAAAACCCCCAATTTTTTTTATCTGTTTCAATCGTTCTGATCAAACATTCTCAAAAAAAAGACATTCTAAAAATATAACTCGAAAAATACAAAAATCGGGGAACATACATGGGGTATTTTCGGATACCCTGGAACTAAGGAATCCATTTTTTTCTCGTCTATGTTTGGACCATCCTGTTTAAAAGAGAGGGCTAATCACGAAAAAACTACATATTTGACAATCGTAAACGTCATGCACAAAGACAATTTAGTTTGCGCATCTAAACCGCTAACTTCACGATAGCCAAGATCTGCTGGCGGAAGGGCTGAACTATTACCTACCTAGTCTTCAGCTGTCAATTTGTATGAGATTTTAGTTATTAGGTTATTACAGCATGTCATAGTTTTTTTTTTCGAACCATAGAGAAAGTAAGCCTACATTATTTATTTTACAGTAAAAAAAAACATACAAATTGACAAACAACTGAAACAACGCGTTTGACGGCGGCGCTGCGTAGGTGGTGCCGGGTGCGACACACAGCAGTGCAGTGCAGGCAGCCGGGAGCAAAGAGCAGGCAGCAGGCAGCAGGCAGCAGGCAGCAAGGAGCAGGAGGAGCGGATACTCACGGCGCGTCGGCTATGGCGAGTAGCGGGTCCTGCGGGCCGGGCTCGGCCGGCTTCTTGCCGCGCCCGCGACCGGCCTCCGAGCCGCGCGCTGCGAGGCTGCAACCGCACCAAGCCAACAACATTAGTACCTATGTACCTATGCTCTCTATCTAAATGAAACTACTTTAATGAGTTTCAAAAAGTTCAAGTGTTGGGTTTTGATCTCGATTCCACTTTTTCATGGAACACATTGACTCGACTGTTAAACAGATAGCAAAAGGAACATAACGCTATAAAACCAGTACGGTTCAATACTCAATATTGTTGTCATGAAAAAACCCGTAAAAACAGCATACATAAAAGAGTTATACCATTTTTTCTAATGAAGAGCCATTTGCTGATCATTTAAGGCATTTCCTATATTCTAATTTAGCCATACGAATGACAAAATAGGCAATAATCATCTACTTGGATCAAGTTAATTCGGCTCAATTTGCTAACTTTGGGCTATTATGCTGCATTTTTTTTGTAGTATTATTAAAGCTTAGAGTCCTTGAAAGTTTTTAAGAACACTTACAAACCATGGATTTTTAATTTAATGTTGAAAATTCTACTTTGACTTTCTCAAACACAAATTCGTTTCTTTTCATCAAAACTTTTGCAACTTGTACTAATTATGCTAGGAAGTTGATTTTATGCATGATTGTACAACTCATTGAGATTATTTTACAATAAAAAAATCTTGGATAAAAACCGCCAAAAGTTTTTTTTTATCGCTTTCATTTAAACGCAACGGTCCGACCAAACATTCTCAAAAAAACCATTAAAAAAAAATGAAAAATCGGGGAACACACAAACATACATGGGGTATTTTCGGATACCCCTGGATCTGAGGAATCTAAATTTTTCTTATTCACGTCTATGTTTGGACCACCATGTAATGAATACTATGGGATTCTCACCATAAATTACCATATCTCTGTCACTCTTGTAATATTAACTTAAGTTTCTTACTATTACGCTATAGCATAGCTTTGCCAAGACAGTGACAGACAGTGATAAGATATAATAGTTCGCAAGCTAGCTAGCTAGCTACCTCACCGAGCGCTCCCAACCCAATTACATTATAGTGGAGTTTGACAACTCAGATGGCACAAGGACATCTTCAGCTACACGGTCTGTGACCCGTAGAGTTTCTTGGGGATCTATCCTTGGTCCAATACTGCTTGTTTTATTTATTTTATTTCATTTTACAATACTTATATTTGGAAAACTAACATCTTATTTCATGTGAAAATTGTAATGCTAATAGAACAGGATTAGCCTAACAGTTTTCACTAATAGTATTATAGTATTATTAGTTTTGTATTACTACTTAGCATATAATATTTATTTAGAGAATACTCAAAATCAAAATCAAAATGTAAAATTATTTGTTTCAATAGAATCACAAGGATCACTTTGAAAACCCTTACATGCTAGAAAAGTTTACACCAGTTCCAACGCGCCCATGCCGTAAAAGAGCTGGCAACAACACCGGCTGGGTTCCTATCGTTTTTTTGGCATGGTCCTTGCTATAGTTATGGATGCCCAGTAGAATTGGAGCACATTAGTCCCAAGCTTTTTTATCATCTAAGTAATCGGTTATTTTATAGTAAGTAATAACTAATATAATATGAATGGTGATGACCTTCCGCTTTATGTATCTTGTAAGGCCAGGCCACTGAACTGAACTGAAACTTATAAATGGAAAGGATCTAGAACGTGCGCTCGATTAGTATCTAAATGAACCCTAGCTCACTAACCATTCGTGTATTAGACTACGCGTAGGTACCCCGCGCATTTGTTGTATGGTAAGTTCCCGGCCCCCGACACCCCGCTCATTTCTAGTACCTTCCTAATTAGCATAATTAGTGAGTCGCAAACACTCATTGCGGATGCACGCTGCACTGATTGGTGGATATTTCGCACAATCGTCGCCTCACAGACGAAAGGTTAGTGACTACGATTACATTTTTTACAAAATTATGTTTGATTATTTCTTTTTTATTGCTTGTAATTTCATTATATATGATTTAATTTTAATATTATTTCACGTAATAATGAGTATTTTACCCTTATATCAGATATTATTACGTTGGTGTTTTATTTTGATATTTTATGAAGGTATTATGTAGTTTGAAAGAAGATGGGCGAAAATTGACCCAATAGTATAAGGAACCGTTCACGGTGAAAAACATAATATTATATGAATATTCTTATAATGTCAGACTTTCATCTTAAAAACTGGTGATTTTTAAAGCTGGAAATAAAAAAATAAATTATTATCAAAAATGCGTGTAAGATGACAACAAAACGTTTTGAAAGATGCAAAACTAAACGTGTAACTTATCTGTTATGAAAAACGTATGTTCATTATACGCACACACTTTTTGATTTATTACAGAAAAGATAGATTAATAGTCAGATTTGAAAGGTTTTTTTTCAAAAAAATAGCAATAAAATAAATGAAAGTAATGGAATGTTCAAACGTCAAATTATGTGTCAAAATGTCAAAGACAGACTGATTGTGTGCATTGTGTTTGTTTAGTTCGATTCCGCACAATCGCGTACGCATAGATTTCGTGGTTTTTGTTCTTACAGTGATTATTTTAGATTACTCAACTACTCTAGAGTCATATTTTAATGAAGAGGTCTTAGGAGTCAAGTCGTAGAATCATTGTATTTTGATGCTTATTACAGGAATAAAAATTACCTCATTTTTATTATTTTTATATATCTTTATTCCTAACTTTTAGAGGGTAAATTTTAGTATCATTTTGTTTGCAGTGTGATGTTGTACAAATCTTGGTTGATTTCGTTCATAAACGAGGCTTATGATAGTTGGGGCTCAACTTCAAAGAACTTCGCCAGTCTTCTTTATTTGTTTTTTGTTTTTTATATTTTCAGATGGATTTGAGTCAAAATGAAACAATTGCAGAGTGGTTGGCTGATACGGATACGGAGTCAATACCGGGCGATCAATCTCGGTCATCAGAATCGGAGGAAGATAATAATTTTGAGACAGAAATTCACATCAATACTGATGAAAGTGAGGTGGATGCCGCAGATTCATTAGACGACGACTTCTTTGTACCACGTCTAGGTACTACCCATGATCAACCTGCTATCAACAGCAGTTCAAATAAGCCCGAAATCATTGAATTTTATAACTCAGCTAAAGGTGCTGTTGATACAGTACAGTACAGTAGATCAAATGTGCTCGATTATGAGTACTAACCGTAAAACCAACCGATAGCCGCTGTGTTTGTTTTACAATATATTAAATCTATCGATTGTGAATGCATATGTAATTCACGTGTCAAACGCGATCCGGATTATGAAGAAACCTATGAAAAGAAGGTCTTTTGCCTTGGAAATGGCAGATGAACTCATGAAGCCTTGGCTGCAAGAACGTTATAGCACTGTGACTTTACAACGCAATCTGAAGCAAATCATTGCCGAGATCCTGCATATTGAAGACTCTCAGACCAAATACTTGTGCAACGGCTGCAAAAGAGCCTTAAGTGGAGAGCACACAGTTTCTATGTTTAATAACTGTTCTGTTTCGGTTGATTCTAAAACTAATTTAGTTATTTGACTACCTCCAAAATAAGACTGCTAATTATGGTCGTTTTCTTTTATAAATGAAACTGATTGAATTTTTATTGAAGTTTTATTTCGTAGTCTGAGAAACGAAAGGTTAGTGACAACGTTACTAGAAAATAATATGGTTAGTGAGCTACGCTGACAATGTTTTTGGAGAATTGTTTTTCGCACTAAAATAGCTAATTTAACGAATGCTTGTGTTTCTTATACCGCGCCAGACTCGTATCTCTAACAATGGTCCAATGAATATGTCATCTCGTCGAACTCTACCCATCGCTACCACAGAGTAATGTGTCGCTACTATGCTTGTTGGCGTAACAAACAAACCAGCAGCCACAATATATCATTAATTAATTAATATCTATACCTACTTCTGGCATTGCACACATACATTTTGTAGCGAAAATCCATTGGTGCACGACCGATTCGAACCCACGACCTTAGGATCGGAAAGCGGGGTCACTACCCCATCAGTGCTTTTTTAGATAATGTCTTTAGTATTCTTGTTAATTGTTTTTACTGTTTTGCTATTTTAATATTATCTGTTTCTGTACCCACGTCATTCTAATTTATAAATTTAACTTAAATTTTGCGGTGAGCAACAGATGTCATAAGTACCTACGAGTACCATTACCCTAGGGGTACCTGTCCCTACCTACTCGTACCTACTATAATTATTGTAGCAATCAACAAGTACGAGTTGTCTCGAATACATTTTTATTGAAATTTGTTTTTTTACGAACAGCATGGGTTTCGATTTACGTTTTGATTTTTACAAATAATTTAGGTACTGAAGTTTTATTTAAGAAGTACTTACTAAGTATAAATATAGTAATGATAAAATAGCTTGCTTAATTATTATTAGATATTGTTATTATTAGTCAAGTAGTGATTTGAGTCAGTTGCGCTATCTATAGATTGTTTGTAACGTCTTTAGATAGCTCAACTGTTTCTCATATTTTAATTTTAATTTGGAAATGAAATTTCGTTTATACTTACATTATATTTTTATTTATTTTATTTGATTTACCGAATTATCTTCGTTCAACTTTCGACTGTGCTTTCGATCAACTCGCATTTCAACTTTGTCATCTTTTTAGTTTAGTTTAGGGACAGAATACAGGATAATTACTAGCATGGGTTATAATTACTAGCATGGGTTATAATTAAGTATTTTGTGTTGCTCTTCCAGTATAAGTCAAAGTCAAAGTCAATAATGATTTATTTCAATAAAATCACAAGGATCATTTTGAAACGTCTTAAAGCTAGGTGAATTTACGCCAGTTCCACGCGCCCCAGCCTAGAAGAATCTGGCAACAAACTCGGCTGGGTCCCTAGCTTTTTTTTGATGATCCTTCTTCATCATAAAGCTTGAGTGTGGTGCCAATCGAACTAGGTGAGGCTCATGCCAGGAATATAAGCAGGTAAGTAAAAAAAGTAAAAAATGTAAGAGCCAAGTTCTATAGCAATACACGCTACGCTTGATGAGTACACATTATTAAGTTATTCTAAATAATCGAATAGGTACTAAACAAAAACAAGGATACAACAGCATAGACATTGCAGTTATACTCATTTTGCTAGATGTCGGGGAGCAGAGCGTTCAGTAATATAATAATTTATTTATAGACTTTAATATAGGTTTTAAATATTCGTATCGAAAGTTTAGTTACATTTACTGGAAGTTTATTATAAAAGCGAACAGAATTTCCCATATTATAGCTAGTATTATACGTATTGTCGAGCGGAGGCATAGTACCTAGTACCTAGTACCTAGTGTATGTATGAATATGTTGGCGGGCACGGCCAGGAGCCTACAGTGGGTAGTGTTAGTGTAGGTACTGACCAGGAGGAGCAGGAGCAGCAGCAGCACCAGCAGCACCAGCTGAAGGGCAGCTTGCCAGGGGGCGCGGCGGCGGCGGGGGCGGGGGCGGGGGCGGGGGGGGGCCGGCAGCCGCGCGCCAGCGCTGCCAGGCTGCACATCTGCAACGAGCACAAGCGCACAGCCTGAGTCTCTCTCTCCGTCGACGTCGAGCCAAGGGGAGACCTACTCAACTTATTTCACATCAAGGGGAATGTAAAAAGCTCTACCGATGGCGACCGCAGTCGACGGCGCCCGACTATTTTAAACAGGTAGGTACTTAATTAGTTTAATGAAACAAGCCTTAAAGGCTTCCTGGTAGTGTGTACCTAGCACCTAGAGCTGCGCGCGGTCGAGCGAGATCACATCGCCACGGAACTAGGAGTATCCATTGTTCTGCCAAACGACAACATCACACTCAGTCGTGCGCACTTCACCGAGAACCAAACCTTAAAACGCTGAAAATGTCCATTTCTAGTGCTTTAGGTCCTAAGCGGACTCCGCTACCGGAGCCCTGAACCGGAGGAGAGAGAAGGCGGCATGTCGCCGCGCGCGCGAGCTCTACGCCCCGCCGACACTCGACTGTGTACAGGCGATGCCTGCCCGCGCCCCGCGCGCCCCGCGCACGCGCCCCGCGATCACTACTCGCATTCGCATACCATCGATATAGTAAACGACGATGGATGAACAAAACATAGGTCCTACCCACGCTTGCAGCTTCATGTTACGAGATCAGATCCTTGAAATCACTCGGAAAACGGTTTAGACCCGTGCACATCGCACCTGGTGCGCTTGGGCGGCGGGCGGCGGGCGGCGCGGGCGGGGCGCAGAGCCGAGGCCGAGGACGCGCTACGCTCCAGAAGCGCGCGAATGCGGAGCGCACGAGCGTCGCGGGCGAGGGTCGAGCGGCTGCGCCCGCGCTCGCCAGCGCCGCTATTTATAGCGCGTCCTCGACTCGCGCGGGATAAACAAAGCGGACGGCGGTCGGCAGCTTACGATCTCATCGTGGGACACGCTGGGGGAGGTCGACATGCTCGGCGCATGCGCGCTGCGTCGGCCGGGCCGGCGGCGGCGCTAGCGGGGGCGCGGCATGCGGCGCGGCGCGGCACGGGGCGGGCGAGGCCGCGACCGAGGCGCGACTGCCGGCGCGAGAGCGACGCCGCGCCTGCGCCCGAGGCCCACCACCGCCACCGCGGCCGCATGAATGGGACGCCGCGCGCCGCCCGGGAGAGGCGTCGGCTCCGGCCGCCTATTGATTTTATCTAATCGACAGTCCTGTATGCGGCAGGCGCCCCGCACTGCACCGCACCGCACCGCACCGCACTGTGTACTACTGACTACAGAGTAGTTTCGGATTACCTTAGTTCTTTTTTTTATTTATTGGCTTTGGCTACTATTGGAATTAGCCAAATTTAAGATATGGAGTAGGTAGTTCTTAGAAATCTAAATTATTGTCAATAAATACATTCCACGGTCAAATTGATATGTTTCCATTTTCACTATAGGACACGGTCTGTGTGTGAGTTCGTCTGTATCTTGAGTATTTGTATTAGTATTTATTTATTTTAGCATATTATAACAAAGTCCGTTATACAAGGCAAGTCACATATTATAACAAAGTCCGTTATACAAGGCAAGTCACATATTATAACAAAGTCCGTTATACAAGGCAAGTCACATATTATAACAAAGTCCGTTATACAAGGCAAGTCACATATTATAACAAAGTCCGTTATACAAGGCAAGTCACATATTATAACAAAGTCCGTTATACAAGGCAAGTCACATATTATAACAAAGTCCGTTATACAAGGCAAGTCACATATTATAACAAAGTCCGTTATACAAGGCAAGTCACATATTATAACAAAGTCCGTTATACAAGGCAAGTCACATATTACAATATAATCCATTCAATAAAAACATTACAATGAGATTTACATTAAAAAAATAATCACATGAAACATAAACAAAACAACAAAGCATGCGGGCCTAAACACTAAAAAAATAATAATAATATAATAAGTAATGTCAAAGATTTATAGATTTTAATGTCATCGTCAAAGAGTAGGTACTATAATGTCAAAATTTAATAAGTATTATCGGTCAACGGTAAAAATTACATTCCATCAATGTCATGTTCATAAACTCATTTATTAAATAAAATGCATTCGATATAAAAAAAGTTTTAATTTTATTTTTAAAGTCTTTAATATATTCCGAGTTTGTTATTGTAGTTGGTAGTTTATTATACATTTTCATTTTAATATACTCGCCTTGTTTTTGAACTTTTGCGAGTCTCGTCATAGATAAATATAATTTGTCTTTATTTCTTAGGTTATAACTATGTTTGTCGCTTTTCTTTATGTAATTATGTTTATTTGTATGTACTTCAATTAAGCTTTTATATATGTAAATAGAGATAACTGTCATTATCTTGGCTTGTAAAAAATATTTTTTTACTGATGTCCGTTTTCTTAACCCAAATAGTATTCGTAAAGCTCGTTTTTGGCATACCAGCACGTTATCAATATGCGAACTATTTCCCCACACTGTTATTCCGTAACTTAGTATGGAGTGAACATAAGCATAGTAAACCGATAGAAGCGAACTTTTATCCACAATTGGTTTTAATTTTAGTAGTAAATAGTTTGCACTGGCTAACTTTTTACAAACCTTTCCAATATGTGCTACATGGCTAATTGTGTAGTCTATAGTGTAACCTAAACAAGTGTGTTCATTAGTCATTAATTGTTCGGTTCTAGCTCTACATTTTTTTGTTTGATATTTCAAAATTATACTTTTATCTGCATTTAATACAATTCCGTTAGCTTCAAACCATGTTTTTAGTAACTGTAAAGATTGCACAGTTTTTATTTCTAGTTGCTGACTTGATTTATCTTTTAAACCAATATGTGTGTCATCTGCGAACAAATTTATAAACGCCCAATCTGGAACACAATTTGCCAAGTCGTTTACATATATGAGAAAAAGTACAGGCCCTAAAATCGATCCTTGCGGAACCCCCATGTCAACTTGCTTAGCATCGGAATTGATACCGTGGATTGTCACAACTTGCGTCCTATTAGTTAAATACGAGTTCTTCATTTTAAGTTCCTGGCCACTAAATCCACAATACTCTAGTTTCGCTAATAAAATATTGTGTCTAAGGCAGTCAAACGCTTTGGATAAATCGCAAAAAATACTTGCGCATTTTTGCTTTTCGTCCAGTGCTTTCAGAACAAAATAACTTACGTTTCTTATTGCCATTTCCGTCGATTTATTTTTCCTAAAGCCATATTGGGCTCGCGTGAACATATCATTTCGTTCAAAGTAGTCAACGATTCTTTTTTTAATTAACATCTCCAGTACCTTGGAAAGCGTAGGCAATATGCAGATTGGTCTATAATTATTTAGTTCAGTACTTTCTCCTTTTTTATATAGAGGGATTACCCTACCGGATTTTAGAGCTTCTGGGAATACTCCATCTATTAGGCAGCTATTAATTACGATACGGACCAATTCCATAAGTGACTCATTTCTCAAAATCAGTCCCCTAATTATTTTTGAATTCATGTCATATACATCCGCTGATTTTTTATTTTTCATGTCCTTTATTATGCCCCTAAATTCATTTTTATCTACTAAATCATGAGTTAAAATGAAAAGAGTAATTGATAGCCAAGAGTCATCCACCACCGAGCGAGAATGATCTTAGAGAGTATAAAAGATCTAAATACCTACTAAGACTACCATTTTTTTATCACCCACAGAAAACTGTTTTTTCATTTCTTAGGAAAACCAACAGCGGATAAAACTTTAAATACTATCTTATGACAAAACAGGAAGCCAATAATAGGTTTTCACGTTTAGAATACTTAAAGCGAAAGAACAAAGTAAGAGCTACTCGCTTAAACAATCGTAATGTTTTGAAGACAGCTTATAAATTTAACAATTGAAATATAAAAATGAAAAACATAAAAAGTAAATTACCTAATCATCATCACCAACAAAAAGCTCTGCCTAACCGCTGTCTGGCGGAGTTTACACTCGTGCAGAATAGATCTAAATCCAAGCGCTTGCACAGCTTATTAAAATTATCACTGGCATCATCATCATCATTAATTAATTACATTAAAAACAATGGCACATTCAAACAGCGGTGAAAATACTACGCTTAGTACCAAAAATAAAAAAAATCGGGTTGTTTGTTTTATCTGAGGACTTAGTAATAGAAAAAAAACAGAAAATTCATCACCATTCATGTGATCAAGTATCATGTTATCAGTTATGAAGCCATACAATTATTACTAAGTTTACGTTTGGATAGTAATAAGTATTTACTACCGACCTAATGCTTACATTTTCTAATGATACATGCACTACCTAATTCAATTGCGATATTTCAATGATATTACTAAGCGATGCTACAGAAGGCGGGCAGGCGTAGCAGCCGCGCCGCCCTGACGGAGTCATAGCGTAGCAGTAAGTAAGTAGCTACGCGCCGCGCCCGCTACGCTGCGGCTGCGGAGCAGCTACAGCTGCGGCGCTGGCTGGTCCCGCCTGCCTGCTACGAGCTACGAGCTACGAGCTGCTACACAGCGCACCGCTCGACGCTCGCCGCGCCGCGCCGACATGCGCCTAGCTAGCATAAAATGCGATTTATATTGGGTTAGTGACTGACTCCAAATCTGCCGTCCGCTAACTAAAACGCAGCTATGTGACAAAACCACTTTTTGAGATATCGCCAAAAAACGCGGCGAAAATTAAAAATCGATGCCACTTCATAACCGTTTGACGTATGACAGATTTTCTTTTTTTGGAAGATAGCTCTAATTGAGTACTATCTAATAGCTTTACTTTATTTAACCATGTTTATAGAAAAATATTGTTTTAAACGTGTTTTGGCGTTATAGCATAGCATTTATACAGTGTAAAAGTCTTGTTTACACCACTACAACGCCGTTAGGTATACCTTAACGGCTCTATAGTCGTGGATTTGTTCATAACTACCGCAGCGTGTTTTGGAAAACTAAATTATTTAACAATACATAACTAAAATGCAGTCATTGTGTTTTAGGTTAGCATACTTGCAATAAATGAATTTGCTTTACTTAGTTAAAAAGCTGTTAATGTACTTTAGCCACGTTTAAGACTAGTATTGGTCTGAAAATTGTTTTTGCGTCTATTATAATCTTATAAAACATCACTAAATTGTAGCTAAATCAAAAACATTTCCCTGTAACCGCTTTTTTGTCAAGTATTAGTTATTAAACTTTCAGGTTGTCCTACAATAAGACGTTATTTACTAAAATAAAACTGGATTTAAAACTAAAATAAATTGTTTATTGAATGAGCGAGCGGCTCAGTTTTAAGATTGGCCTAAAATGCTTTTGTCAACCTATCTGTTCTCGCTTACGGGTTGCATTTTAAACCGATATAGTTAAAACTTAGTTCTATGGCTTAATATTTTTTTTTGCCAAGGATTTTGATTGGAAACATACATAAAAAGGGAGAAAAAGGATAGATAATTGTTTTCGCCTTATGAAATGTTTTATTTTTTATTTGAAAGGTAGCTTTAACTTGATCATATAAAAATATGATGATGCTCTGATGAGGTATTTCAGTGTGATGAGCAGAATAACTCTTAAAAATGCAGTAAATTGCTCACTTCTGAAAATTTGTGCTTGCAAAGTCTTGTGTTCAGAGAATTACTAGTTATCTTAGAGTAGAGCAAAAAGCAGTTCCTTGAAACAGCTCCTGTTTCCATCATCAGATCAACTCAATGTCACCATTAAAACTTTCAAATAAAAGCTACAAAAGTCTGCTAAACAACCCAATTGCTTAGCGAGAACTAGCTTAAAATTCAATTGCAAGATTAATTACATAGCTAGGTTTCCATATTAGTGGGTTAGGTTACCTTTTACCTGAACAAAAACTCGTAAAAATGTACTTAATTGAAAACTTGCATAAAAATAATATAAATAAAATAACTTGTTATTCCAGGTTATAAGCTATGTGTATTCCAATTTTCAGTCAAACTCGTTTGGCCTATATGGATATGAACGTGTATAAGCATACTCTGTTACAAACTTGCATTTATAAAATTATTTAGTCAATTTCTTTTAATTTTTACAAGTTTGGAAAATTAAAAGCAGCACAATGTGCTAATGGTGATGCTAGTAAGAAGATTATTATAATTATCATTATTGTTTATCTGTGACTGTCCCACTGCAAGGCAAAAGCCGCCCTTCCCTTCTTTTACTCTTCGTGATCTAACGCCGTGACAGCTTCATTGTGAGTCAAGGTCACAATCAATCACATCCGGGGTATCTTAGTAAGAAGATGATTAGAAATAATTTAGTAGGATAAACTTAGGTACGATAACGTATGCTGCATACCGAGTCAGTAAGCATTATATTATAAAGCTTTTAAGTTCATTTCTTATGTTAGGTTTTATAATATTTATATAACATGTACCTAGGTACTTGATAATAATTTGATAATTTGTTAGTTGAGTAGCTACTACATAATAAATGCACGCTATGGCATCCTATAGTTGGAGAAACACATAGATATATTTCTGAAAATGTTATTTTAAACATTTATTGTGATTTTTTCGTTGGATGTTCTAAATTAAATAAATAAATAAATAAATGATTTACTGAGACATCTTGGGAATCTTCAAACGGTGTACAGCCAATCTGCGTGAGTGAGCACCCGATAAAGAAAAAATAATCACATCACACTTTCACCCTAATATTATAAATGCGAAACTTTGGATGTTTGGCTGTTGGTTTCTCTAAAACTCAATGTTCAAAAATCACTACCAATTTGGTTGAAATTTAAGACAGATAGATAATGACCGGAAATAAAACAGAGGCTACTTTTTTGCGATCGAAAATGACATGATATTGAAGCAACAGTTTACTTAAATTTACCTTAATTTAACCTTTTTAACCTGTTGATTATTGAGGTAAAACAATTACGTTGAATACCACACCTGTATTAGCTTGTCCCGCATCCTACTCCGCTCTTAGGACACGTTACTTTCCTTACCCGGTAAGACGCGAAGGCTGCGACGCGAGAGCAGATAACTACTCTTTAGCTGTGGAATGCTACTTAGCCACGGTTTAGTGTAGCAACTCAATAAAAATATATTTTAATTTCATTTACACTATTTAATTGACGGCGTGAAAGAGTTGTTTTATTAAGTAAATATGAACAAGAATGCATAGCTTAAACGTAGTTAAGTGACATTAACTACGTTTATCCTTAGTATTTACATATAACGACTCTTTAGCATTGGATAGTGTAAAATTTTGGTAAATAAAACTAGGCTTAAACTATATAAAGGTACTATAACCACGTTTAAGATTAGTAAAATTGATAAACGATGTTTTAGCTATGCATCACTTAGGTAAGTTTTCATATTACGGCAACGTTAAGCAACTGTAACTGCGTTTAAGCCAAGTAATGCTACTTAACGACTGTTTAGAATTGTAATTAGAAATAAAAGTGTCAGTTTGCCGCTTTCTTACTTTCTGTAACTCGAAAACTATAAACGATAGGAACACAGTTCCAAGACAGGTCGATAGAGAATTTTGAGCTTTATAACATGGCATTTAAAAGTGAAATTTGACCACATTTCACTTAACGGCGTTTTAGCTAGCGGACGGCAGAAATGAAGTCAGTGCTGACTTTGAGAAATGACTTTATCTGTTTAAAAAGGGTCTGGAGGGCGTTTCTTGTGCATAGATCAGCACTGATCGAATTTGAAGTCAGCAGTCTGACTTTGCTACTTACTCAATGTAAATCATACATAATAAACTGGGCACAGAATAAACAAGTCATCGAGCATTTTAAAGTGCTCGCTCGATGAAACATAGTAGGTACCTACTAGATATGCACTATGAGACTATGGGCATGAATTTAGTAAGTACATACATACCTGTTTATTTTCAACCATATTGTTATTAGTTTAGTTTCGATTCGGATAGGTTGCAATGATCGTGGTCGCAGCCCGCAGGCAAACTGGACGCTACATTCGGAGCTATTCGGATATATTTATAAGTTCTAAAGCCAACTCCAAACACTGATGATGGATATCCGTCCAGTCCAGTCGGTAAGCCTATTAGGATGATCATCCGAACATGACTTGGCCTGTTGTTCAGTTTTTTAGAATGTTCAGTCAGCGCGTAAGAGCGCGTCTGTCTAGTGCAAGTGCAAGGCACTGGCATTGGCACTGTAAGGTTTACTTGAAATTCAAAATTATGAAAATTGTTATTTTATTTTATTTTCATGTTTGGAAAACTTACAGTTTAAATCATGTGAGAATGGTAATGCTTAAAATATAGAACAGGATTAACCTAAACAGTTTTCACTAATAGTTATTAGAGACCAAATTAAAAAAGCTTTTGATTTTAGTGAATAATAATTAGACTTATCTATATTAGACCATTGATTTTATCGATGGGTTAGATCCAAAATCCACCTCAGGATCCCTCTCTAGAAGGGTTTTGAACTTGTACAATAATTCTCCTTCCGGCTCCGCCTTGCCGACAATATAATAACAGGGGATTTTAAATTTAAAATAATGACCCGTTTTCTTGTTAAATAGCTAACTTACAATTGATTTCTTCTCTGCAATACTTCTATGACCAATATTTTTTTTTAATCGTTAGGGCTCTTTCCGTTTTAATTTTGGATTGTTTAGTTTGTTTGTGTCACACACAATGTTTAGTTTGTTTGTGTCACACACAATGTTTAGTTTGTTTGTGTCACACACAATGTTTAGTTTGTTTGTGTCACACACAATGGCTCCTAGCGTGTTATTGTTCTATGGCTCGGCTAGCATTCCTTTCAGCATTGTAAGGTTTTTCATTAATTAGGGATTGGTTGGAGGGATTTCGTTACTTTTTTGAGACTTTTTGTTCACAAATCCCCTGTGGCAGCTACATTAGTTCAGATTTCAAGATTTCAAGATATTTATTTGCATAAATAAGTGTTACAGAAGGTTTTAAAAGTAATATGGCACTTAGAACTTATTTGCCCTTTTCAGGCATTGCAAATTATATGCAGGCTATCTATGCTTTAGAAATCCCCTTCGCAGGGGATTATCCGAGGGCATTTGTGAAACAAGTCAAATTATTTAGTATTGAATGTTGTTTTTCTTTAAGAAAAGAAGCCTGCATGGACAGACTGACAGACAGGCAGACGAAGCGGCGCCGACCGACCGACGCGTCGGTCGTCTGACGCTAATTCATAATTAAAAGAAACTGTCATTTTAACAGCTTGCTAAGAATTGTCTTTCCTTGTCATGCTCTAAAAATGTCAATGAATAGAGGCAACGAAAGATTTGAAGGAAACGTTTTTTAATAAGACCCCTCTAGTAGGTTACCTACCAATGCATTAAAGGGTGTACGGTACGTTTAAACAGTATGTTGTAGCGTCGAAGCTGAGCTGAGCCAGAATGTAATACCGGTAATATATGATTCTCCGCTCGTCGCCTGTGCCTGTTGTGGCTATGCCGTCGCGTCGTCCAACTAGGCGCACCTTCCCTCCACGCGAGGCGCGGCGGAGGGCGGCGGAGGGCGGCGGAGGGCGGCGGAGGGCGGCCCGAGCCTTAGGGCGGTGGCACACGACGGAAAATAATACAGGAATGCAATAAGAGTTCCTAAATACAAATCCACAAATGACATCGCATTTTGTAAGAGTTTTGTCGCGAGTCCCGCGTCATATACAAAACTATTTGCGAAGACGGGTCACGCTCTTGCGCGACGCGCTACCGTAAGAAGCCGGTATCTAAGGGTTGTTTTGATACTCCATCGATCCAATATTCGTTCGTAAGCAACATTTCACTCGGTCACTTTCGGGCGGCCTAGAAACTCTGTCACCAGAGTTGGCCACTGACTCATACGAACGAACGAACGAACTCGGTCACAATCAAGGACAGAAAATGTAGGAAGTATTCAAAACGTAATCTGGTCGCGAGCGAATGTGCTTCCAAGCTTAGGAGCGCGCCAGCGCGGCGCTGGGCGCCGGCGGCGGCCGGTCGATAGGCGCGTGGTGAATGGGTTCCGTGGAGGCGCGCAGGGCGGGGGGGGGGGGGCGGAGGGGGGCGGAGGGGGCGGCGGGAGGCGGGTGGCGTCAGTCGCGGCCCGCGCGTCGCTCCGAGCTGTGGTGTCCCCTCGCGCCAGCTCCCGCCGCAGCCACGCGCCGCGCAGCGCCCGCAGGTGAGCCCCCCCCCGCGACTCCACGCGCGCGATCGATGTGAATAACTCCCTTCTGTCGTAGGTAGATGCGCTCCAGCGGGCGCGGGCGGTGGCGCTGGCGGTGGGTGACGTCACCGGCGCACTCTACGCATCCGTCCGTCGTCTGTCCGCTCGCGACGCTCTATTCGCGTGCGTGAGCCTAAACTCAATCCAACTATCGTCTGTTCCATGCATCGAGTAACGAGTATTTTTGTGGAAGGGTTATTATTATTTCATGTCCGCTAGAGTTTGTACAACCTCAGAGTAAACCAATAGAGTATTTCGATGTCTTTGGTTGTGTTGTGGCATAGAAGGTACACTTAGTTAGTAGTCTAGGAAATATTTAATTTCTATGAAAGAAATAACATTCGAATTTGTATGGCGTTCCCGATGTTATATTCAGGTATCTGTAGCGACACAATAGTAGCGACGAGGAAGGCGAGCGACGGACGCCGCAACGGCGACGGTGGGCGAGCGGCGCCGGCGGTAGGTGCGGGCTATCATTTAATTATGAAGGGCGCTGTGGGGTCGGGTGAAGGCTCAGGGCGAAAGGGGGTTGCTAATGTTTGGGATGCACTTGCAATGAGGGAGAGACTCGTCGCTTCGGCTCGACGCCTGTTGCCACTAGGCTCCATCGTTCCTCTTAGCTAGCTGGGCATAGATGGAACAACTACCTAGTAGTGCCCATTATCTTCTTGGAGTTAATCCCTTAGTCCTCAGTACCTACCTTACCTACTAAAATGAGAAGTCTCATAATAATCGTAATGATGATGATAATAAGCCGTAAGTACCTATAGGTAGGTACTCATTTATAGTAGAACACGGTGTAACTTACACCCTCATACACCTATGTCCCATAAGCCCGGAGAGAGAGTACTCCGCAGGTCTTGGCGAACAATGTTTGTTAAAATGGCTTGATCCAGAAATCGCCTTAATAAATCCCCTGCACAGGGGATTTCTGAACTTTTTGTCCGCAAATCCATACTTTACTTATACTTATATGTAAGTATTCATTTATTTTTGTGTATTTATATCGCGTGTTGCTGAGTAGATGTAAGATGGAACTAAATCGATAAATTTCTAAAATACCTTTTGTGATTTTCAAATACGATTCAAAAAAGCATGAATCATGCAAGGGCGGAAACCCCCTCCCACCCCTTCGGGCATAGAGAAATTATGTTACTCGTTGTAGGTATGCAGGTATCTAAAGAAAACAAAGTCTTGTCTTGCTACAAAAAGTGTCTTAGATGCATGGAATAGTTAGTAGTGTGAACCAGATTGGCATTCGCACAAAGATGAGTTCTGCCTATAATTGGTAGGGTAGGTAGGTATGGTTGGAGTTGGGTAGGTAAGGTACTAGAACAGGTGTTGTTGTACGTTTGAGGTGACGAGCGATGTTGTCGGCAGGTGCGGGTGCAGCAGCAGGGCAGGCCGGAGAGGCATGGAGGGCGGCGCGGGCGCAGGTAGCGTGGCGTCGCTCACCATGGACTGCGAGGACATGTTCAAGGAGATAACCAAGAAGCTGTACGGCGAGGAGGCGAGCGTGGGCGTGGGCGTGGGCGTGGTGGGCGTGGAGTTCCCCGCGGCGGAGCGCGACCTCGAGGAGGAGCTGCGGCCCGAGGAGCACATCACCGCGTG
The DNA here is from genome assembly GCA_951394395.1 of Colostygia pectinataria. Classification (NCBI taxonomy): domain Eukaryota; kingdom Metazoa; phylum Arthropoda; class Insecta; order Lepidoptera; family Geometridae; genus Colostygia; species Colostygia pectinataria. Next base: position 48,513 of record OX596362.1, read on the forward strand.
GGGTCTCGCCGCGCTCATGCAGAACGGCTTCCCGCCGCCCGGCATCCTGCAGGCCAACTTCACCCCGCGCACCGACCCCACGGCTGAGGACCGCTGGACCGCGGCCGAGGAGCCGCTCGCCTGGGCGCACTCGCGCGTCGCCGCCTACAACCCGGCGCAGCGGCTCTTCAAGTGCGCCGACTGCGAGTGCGTCGGCTTCCTGGCGCGCGTCGCCGAGCACTGGCTCGGCACGCACTCGCAGGCGCGCGCCTTCCAGTGCCCGCTCGCCGGCTGCGGCTTCGCGTCCGGCTGGGCGCGCAGCGTGCGTCAGCACCTGGCGCGCGACCACCACTCGGACCCCGCAGCCGCGGACCATCTGCTGCGGGACAACCCCGCGCTGGACGACCTCACGCGCTACCTGCAGCGCCTCAAGGCCAAGGTGGAGGCGCTGCGCCTCGAGCGCCGCGCGGATCCGGCGCCGCCCGCGCCCGACCCGACGCCGGACGCGGCCGCGGACCCGGGCGCCGGCGCGGGCGCGGACGCCGGCAAGCGCTACGCGTGCGCCGCCTGCCCGTACGCTACCGACCGGCGCGACCTGTTCACGCGCCACGAGAACATCCACCGCGACGAGAAGCCGTTCCACTGCTACTTGTGCCAGAAGCAGTTCAACCGCGCGGACCACGTCAAGAAGCACTTCCTGCGCATGCACCGCGACCAGCCGTACGACCTGAACCGCATCCGGCGGCAGGCCGCCAAGCCGCAGCCGGCGCCGGCGCCTGCGCCCGCGCCGCCCGCGCCCGCGCTCTACTACTCCAAGCCGGCGGGCGAGCCACCGCCCGCGCCGGCGCCCTCGCTGCCGGCCCTGCTGCCGGCGCCGGGCGAGTACAAGGCGCCGGCGCCGGTGAAGCAGGAGCGGCCGCAGCCGAAGGGCGAGCCGGCGCCGCACAAGCCGGCGCCGCCCGCCGCGCCGGCGCCCGCGCGACGCAAGGTGCGTGGGGAGCGCGCCGCGCAGGCGCCGTGCTGCGAGGGCGCGCCCGCACTGTCCTCCGCTGTCTCTCCGCAGGGCGAGCGCCGCTACGCGTGCTGCTACTGCGCCTGGTCGGGCGTGGACAACTGGTGCCTGAAGCGGCACCTGAACACGCACCTGAAGCCGTTCGCGTGCGCGCTGTGCGAGTACAAGGCGGCGCGTGCGGAGCGGCTCGCCACGCACGTGCACAAGGTGCACAACAAGAAGGCGTGCGGGAAGTGCGCCTTCCTCGCGGACGACCTGCACCAGCTGGCAGTGCACCTGCGCGACGCACAGTCAGTATCCGCAACCATCCACTTACCGCCCACCTCTATCTCTATCTCTATCTCATCTACCCCTGCTACTTGCACCAAAGTTCTCTAAAAAATTTAAATCAGTCATTTAATTAGAATGGTTACCCATTTACTTTAAAATATTTGAAATTTAAATTGAAAATTACAATAATGATTAAACATACAAAAAACATTCAATAAAAAATATCTTATTTTGGGGAATTTTTTGCTTCAAGGCAACAAAGTGCTGGAACAATATTGCGCCACTTCTAATCCAAGTTCACTTTCAAAATTAATTTCCAATTATTTTTACTGGTTTCAATAAAGAACTGTGTAATGTAAGTAGGTAGCTATTTAACTTGCTAGATTTTAAATTGTGAAGGTAAGTACTATTAACACAACACTTTTTTAAGGCTGAGTAGAACACACAAATACTTGTGTCATGAAAGCTGATTGACGTAGGTACTCCTAGTTCTATTTGTTTTCCATGTTTTTTTGTTATTTAAATCCAGCCTATTTCGGTAACTTCGTTGTCTACTCGGTAGTCGGCAGGGAGAGGTTCTGCCCAGAACAGGCAATTTTATTCCAACGTGTGTTACGTTACGTACAATCTCAGAAATATCTAGTTCGATTGGCACCACACTGAAGCTTTATGATGAAGAGGGATCATCAAAAAAAAAAGCTAGGAACCCAGCCGAGTTTGTTGCCAGATTCTTCTAGGCTGGGGCGCGTGGAACTGGCGTAAATTCACCTAGCTTTAAGACATTTCAAAATGATCCTTGTGATTTAATTGAAATGAAAAAAAAAAGAAAACTTTCAGGGCGAGCGACAGACAACCCAACAACGGTTGGTTTAGCTTAGGCGGCGCACTATAATATTGTACCGCGCCAAGTTAGAGGGCGTTTTGTCAGTTGACTGATATGTAGCGTGGCAGGTGAAAACGTATCAGAACCTTCCTACTTCGGCGTCAACTAACGCTAGTAATTCTCGCATTCCAGCCACATCGAGAGCCGCAACCTCAAAGTGCCGACGACGAGCGGGGCGCGCGGCGCCGGAGCTGTCGCCAGCGCCCCCGTCCCCGCCCCCGCCCCCGCCTTCCCCCCGGCGCAGCAGCAGGCGCAGGCGCAGGCGGAGGCGGGGGGCGAGGCGCGGCGGCGCGAGGGTCGCGCGGCGGGCGCGGCGCGGCTCTTCGGCTACCTGGAGGCGTCGGACGGCTCGGCGGACGAGTACGAGGCGGCGGCGCTGGGCGCGGAGTACGCGCCGCCCCCGCCCGGCCCCGGCCCCGGCCCCGGCCCCGGCCCCGGCCCCGGCCCCGCGCCCCCCGCTGCCCCCGCGCCGCACTACGCGCGCGACAAGGAGAACGCGGCGCCGCTGCACCATGCCGTCGCCGCGCTGCACCACGACCACTGCCTGCGCTACTAGCCCTCCCCCTCCCCCCCCTCCCCGCTCCAAGATTCACGCGCGCTCTCTTAATACTTGTGGTGAAAGTATATTTACCGGTACCTATCTAGATTGCATCTGGCAGCTGGCTACCGGCTAGGTAGCTGTCACCGCTTTACTCCCGCCGTTCTCAATGTGAAATATACAGAGTGAGTATTCGCCCGCCCTTATAGAAGAAAATCTAAACGGCTAATAGTTATGGAAAAATGTTTTATCAAAATCGAGTCTTGTCGTGACTTCTGACAACATTTTTCTACTCAGAGGGCGGAGGAGAGCACTCACCCTGTATACTTATAAACCAACGATTTACTTAGGAATAGTAGGTCTGTAGGGTTTATAATATAAGTTTTATAGCATGTAGCCGCAGTCTAAGCGATTGTGAAGAAGTTGGAACAAAGAATCTAAAATGCGAGTGTTGAATAGCCGTCTGCTCTGCTTCAATTATTTCACATTTAAAATGACTAGAGTGGAGGTAACTAGTCGCATTTTAGGAAGGTGTTCTTTGAACCTACTTTTAATCACATGTCGACCACATTACTTTTTGTTCACCGACAGTTTTTGCTTCATGACTAAATTAAATAAAACCAAGTATCTAAGAGTACAAACAAAACTTTAATTTAAAATTAACCTAAGTGGCCTACCCACTTACGTTTATACTAAAAAGGTGTAGGAATCTTCTACTTTGTAATTGTATAAAGTTTAAACTGCGTGACCATGTATTATAATGTACTTATTATACATAGTAGCTCCTTTCTTATAGCAATGACATACTCGGATACAAAATGATGTTGTAGCGCAGGCTAAGTGGGCAGCATGTGAACACTGCATAGATGCCTGTGCTTTTAATTTTGATCTCGTAATGTAGCTAGTGTTGTACGCCATTTATTTGTACGGATATAGGTAATGTCCCTTTCGCACCTAGGTCGGTTGGCTTTCGGTAAGAGTGAGAAAGATACAAAGTGCATTTAATTTGTTTAGCCCTTTCCGTTTTCATAAGTTCGGTTCAAGCTGGGTGTGCAAGGGGCATAATGGCCGATGGATGAGGCAGTGATACTATATTTAGACAATTAAAACGATGTTATGTTAACGCAACTAAATTATTCTAGATATATTGAATATATTTAGACCTTTTGTTTTTTGTTGATACTTTAACGATAAGCTTTATTGACTTGTACAGAAATAAATAAAATGGATTGTACTGATGCGTTACAATTACTCGATCGGATCCTCTAGAGTCTAGCAGCTGCTAGTCTAGCTAGTCCCAGGCTCCCAGCTGGCTAGTAGCACAGCTAGTAGTCCTTTCTCTCTGCCTGTTACCTACTGTTCAACACTCTTCGGCCTGATAAGAAGGTACCTACTTGCTGTATCGTACGTTTCTGTAAGTACTGTCATACCGGCAGGTGATCAGATCTACTTACCAATGCAGGAATATATAAATAAATAAAAATAAATAATGCTGGACAAATGGTGATGTTTCTAAGTAGTCTGGTATGCATATCCTATGTTTACAGTTAAGATGTTTTAAGAATTTACGTTATATACGCTCGATACTGTCAATGTAGACCGCGTACTGAGGGTTCCAGGCTTGAGACACATACTCAAGCCAGCTTCTTACAAGAGAACAATATAATACTTTTAGTGTTTTGACAGAACTAAAATCTTTAATTTTCTTTGGAAATCTATCAGCATATAATAATAATAATATAATGTATTAAGTATAATGTCTACATATCAAAGATCGAACGAATTCAGAAAAAGTTTGTTCGGTTTTTGAATTATAAGATTAAATTTCAATGTGACGATTATTATACATCATGTAGGAAACACCATATTCTACCATTAAGTAAAAGAAGAGAAGTAGCTGACTTGATATATCTCTCCAAGCTGATCTCGGGTCAGATTGATTGTTCAGAGCTCATAGGTAAGCTTAATTTTTATGTCCCCAATAGGTCGCGGCGTAATAACCCAACATTTAAACTTGACTTTATTTCATCAAACTATCGCGGAAATTCATATTTGTGGAGAGTGTGTAATTTTTACAACAAGTTTATTAAAGTGCATGATATTGATATTGACATATTTGAGTGCAGTCATGCTAGACTGAGGAGCCTTCTTAGTGGCGTTTTCTTCTCAGATGTTTAATTACTTAGTCCTTTTTTTTTTTTTTTTTTTTTTGTTTGTATTTTTAGATATATATCTTAGAAATGTTTATATGTAACCTGTCCTATTTTAACTTTGTTAGATAAGTATCCAATTATTGTTTTATGTGCTTGTTTGCACTTTGTTTTTGCTTAAAACTTAAGTTATTGTCTATCAGTGGAGACCTCTAATTGGCCACCTATTGTTTATGATGTTTCTTGTTAAATTTTTATGTGCTGTTGGTTTTCCTTGAACATATAAATAAATAAATAAATAAATAAATAAATAAATAAATAAATAAATAAATAAATAAATAATAATTAAAAGCATAGCTTCGGTAATACTGGTTTATTGAGTACACTGACCCCGGGGCGAGAGCCCCGCGCCCGCGCCGCCCGCGCACAACACTATACCAAACTAAACACTAACAGATCAATATAAAAGGTATACTTCGAGACGCTTACACACTACGGCGGCGGGGGGGGAGGGACCGCCTCCCGGGATCACATCCAAAAATATACACTATAATGTATAGGTCCAGCGCTAGCGCGGCGTGGGCGGAGGCGTGGGCGTGGGCGTGGGCGTGGGCTCCGGCGCGGCGCGGCGCAGCAGAGCCGGCTTGGCCGCCAGCGCCGGCTTGAGGGAGCCGCCCGTCAGCGTGAGCTCCGCGAACTTGGCACACACGCGCGCCGTGTTGCGCGCCGGCACGGGGCTGCCCCCCGCGCCCCCCGCGCCCCCCACGCCCTCCCCCGCGCCCCCCTCCGCCTCCCCTGCTACCTCCGCGCCGTCCGAGGCCGCATGCCTGCAACGAGACAACATTATTTACCGAGGGAGTGGAGCGTCCCAGTTTCAAGTTTTTCAAAACAAAATTTGCTTTCGTCTGTCAGTTTGTTGGTACTCTATTTTACAACCGACCAGGAGGCTTATTCGCCCTACGAGATTCCTTACAAATGTGGTGTGACGTTATGTCGTGCTCAAACCGCAAACGTATTTTTTATACGCGCCATGGTGTGGAATTGTAAAATGGTATTCCGCATGCCACAAGATAGGTTGTCTATGCCCTGAGTTTTGATGTTTTTAATTTTACATGATGCGTTCTGAATCCTAGATCCGGTTTTTTTCGGAATATTATCGGTTTATAGTCGATTTAATTTTTTGTTTACAATCTTTATTTCAACTATATAGTCTCAAGTATATTTTGAATTACCTTTATCTATATATTTTGAATTACCTTTATCTATAGAATTTCGAAACCGTACAAAAATAATTTCGTTTTAAAAAGTTAAACTATCAGCGTAGAAAATAATGTTATTAGTGAGAGCATAAATCAAATACGCACGATTAGTTTTGGTTTCAGAACGCATAGCCAATTGATTGTATCTAACCTCCAAACGAAAACAAAACAAAGAAAATCCCTGCGATAACAATGGATAATGTTTTTAGGAGACGATGTGTGAGGCGCTGGCGCCAACAACGCATGAATTTAGAGAGGAGATTGTTAAGGGATTCTGCAGAACCCTTAGCAATGGACCCTACTTTAGTTGCGGTACCACTATAGAGTTACAAAAGAACTATTTTCTTTTTTGTGCTGCGTACTTTCAGGCGTTCTGGTTGCTCCTCAAGAGTGCACTAGTATATCACCAAAAGTCAAAGTAAGTGTAGGTATCTTCATTAATTTTCCTCTTTAAGTGCATTTGCTTAAAAGCTCCGTGCTTCGGAGGGCAGTCGGTCCCGGATTTTTCAATGATGTTAGGCCTTCGGGCGACTTATGTCTATAACTGTGTCACCAGAGTTGGCCTCTGACTCATACCAAATTACTTTTAGTACTTTGTAATAAGCTTTAAGAAAATAAATTAATTTCAATGAATAATAATAGAAAGCACCTACCTACTCTAGAAAGAGCACCGGTGGTCTAGTGGTAGTGACCCCGCCTTCTGATCCTAAGGTCGTGGGTTCAAACCTGGTCGTGCAACAATGGATTTTTCTGTTCGAAAAATGTATGCTTTATAGTAGGTTAGATACCACCGCAAATAAAATTTCATTTGGAGGTTAGATACAATCAACTAGTCGTGCGTATTTGATTTATGCTCTCACTAATAACATTATTTTCTACGCTCATAGTTTAACTTTTTAAAACGAAATTATATTTGACGGTTTCGGAATTCTACAGGAATAGGTAAAAACAAAGATTGTAAACAAAAAATTAAATCGAATATAAACCGATAATATTCCGAAAAAAAACGGATCTAGGATTCAGAACGCACCACGTAAAATTAAAAACATCAAAACTCAGGGCATAGACAACCTATCTTGTGGCATGCGGAATACCATTTTACAATTCCACACCATGACGCGTATAACAAATACGTTGCGGTTTGAGCACGACATGACGTCACACCACATTTGTAAGGAATCTCGTAGCTCATAGCGAATAAGCCTCGGGCGAACGAAGGTATACAGGTTTAACAATTTGTAGAATAGTTTTGCCATTGGGGACTTTTGATGGAGGGGTACTTCGGTACTTCCTATAAAACGGGACCAAAAAGGGGTAATAGTTATAGATCTCTCCGCTTTATGAGATCCGAAATCATCGGTTCTTTTTATTTGAAATGTGGTAACTTGAAGTTGGTCCGGTAAGAGTTTGGTAAAAATCTTCGGCGTGATGAGCTGAACAGCTCAAAATGCAGTAAATGGCAGGATTACTTTTGCATTTCGACCTTTACCAAGTACGTAGGGATTGACGGAGCACCTGGGGTGGGAGCACCTGGGGTGGGAGCACCTGGGGTGGGAGCACAGTGTCGTGCGTGCGACTAATATTAATGCATTATTGCATATGTACTATTTCTAATTTCATTTCATACATAATTCTGTTATTTACTTAGTTATGTTATTAAAATTTAATTTTGGGTAGTAAGTAGTAACTCACTTGTGGTGCGGCCTCTTCTTGAGTGTGTCCCTATTGTGTGCGAATGTGTCGGCAGAGTCTGCGGGCGCGGGGGCCGGTGCGGGGGCCGGGGCCGGGGCCGGGGCCGGGGCCGGGGCCGGGGCCGGGGCCGGGGCGGGGGCGGGCCGCAGCGGCAGGTCGAGCACCAGGTCCGGCGTGCTCTCCGCTAGACGCCTGCAACGCGACAACCTCACATTAACAGCGGACCAGCAAGAAACCGCAATCTAATAATAAAAGCACTTCTAACTTTGACGACCGATGTGGCGCAGCGGGCGCAGGTCCGCCTGCGACGCGGAGGTTGCGGGTTCGATTCCCGCCTCGAGACAAATGTTTGTACGATCTACAAATATTTGTTCCGAGTGTTCTGGGTATTTTCTATAAATAATAAAAAATATATATCTATGTATTGTCTTCTATTAAATATATATCAGATAATACGGCTTTGTTACGAAAGATACATTGATTTTTTTTTCTACTTATAGTAGAGTGAAAATGTCAAAACTGTACAATGCAATTGTGATTTTGATGTACTTTGTGTTAGTAGCATAGAGCCCAGGATTCGAACTTCATTACCTGCACTGTCCGTCGTCGGCGGGGGCGGGGGCGGGGGCTGGGGCGGGGGCGAGGGCGGGGGCAGCGACCTGCTAACACATTATTATCACTTGCAGTACATCGACAACACATTCGCGTGAAACTGAGCACTTGTAGCCGAAGCGATCGTCATGTTTAACCTTTGTAAACATCACTTGTACTGTATGATGCAGCCGGCCCGGCTCCGGCCCGGCTCCGGCCCAGCTCCGGCCCGACTGCTCGACTCAGCGACGTGATGTGGTGCCTGAACGGAATGTTACACACAAGCGAGAACTCACACTAGAAGTTTTAACAAAATAAATAAAATATTAACTTTTTGTGATTTCAATGAGGTAAACAGTGTGTATTTTAAGTGCGGTGTAATTGTGAATAATAGAGAGATATTTAAATTAAACACACGCATGCGCACAACTAGGTAAGTTTATTGCAACACAGAGCGTCCTCCCCTCCCACTCCCCGTGAATCGCGGGCTCACGGGCTCACGGGCTCACGGCGCACCGATAAACAACACACAAGCATCTATACAACTCAATATTTATAAATATACAATAATTATACACGAGTATTATAATTACTACATATTAAAGCTATTTCTATATATTAGGTTGGGGAAAAAGTCTTTTCGCATTATAGTATGGATGAACTTGTAATAAAATCTCTTTGGCTATTTGTATCTGGCTGGTTTGGTATCATTAAAAGTTTTTTTAAAGAACATAATGCCTTTTTTTTTTTTTTCATATCACTAAAGTGGCAACCAAGCGTACGGCCCACTTGATGGTCAGCGGTTACCGAAGCCTATGTACGCATGCAACATCATAGATATCACTTGCGTGTTACCACCCTGAGATGTTAGATGGAAAGTCTCATGTGCCTGTAATTTCACCGGAAACCATACCCTTCGAACCGGAACACAGCAATGCGAGCATTGCTGCTTGGCGGCAGAAATAGGTATGGTGGTAGTCCTTCCCCGGACGAGCTCTATCACAAAGAACTCTACTACTCTTTAACAAAGAACTCTACTACTCTTTAAAAAAAAATGAAATTAGGAAAATGTGTGATTTTTATTTGTTTTTCGTACTGTCAAGATGAGGGAATCTAATGAAGAATTCGATACATTTTAAAATTTTACTACAAAAAAGGTAAAAATGCAACGCAAGCCGCGAAAAAAATTTGAGATGTTTATGGACCTAATGTAGTGTCTGTGAGAGTAGCACAAATTTGGTTTAAGCGTTTTCAATCAAGAAATTTTGATGTCAAAGATGCACGTCGCTCTGGTAGCCCTATTACGGATATAATGGATGCCATTTTTGAAAAAGTGGAGCAAGATCGGCATATCAGTAGTTACGACGTAGCTGAAGAACTGGGAATTGACCACAAAACAGTTTTGGCACATTTGAAAAAAACTGGGTACACAAAAAAGCTCGATAATTGGGTACCTCACGAGCTCACTGAAAGAAACCTAATGAACCGTGTACTTTCAGATTTCCACCTGTTTCGGTCTCTTCAGAATTCTTTAGGCAGTGTCAGGTTAACATCACGAGAGGACTGCCAAAACCACTTGTCGCGGTATTTTCATCAGAAGCCCCAAAAATTCTATAGCAATGGGATCATGTCCCTACCTTCTAGATGGCAAAAAGTTATCGAACAAAATGGTACCTACATACTTTAGTTAAATGTAAATAAACTTATTAAAAAATGTTTTGAATTTTCTTAAAAAATGCGAAGAAACTTTTTCCCCAACCTATTATTATATTATAATAATAGTGAGAGTGAGTGTACAGCAGGCGGGGGCGGAGGCCCGCCTCTATGTGTTCCACTGAACGCGTGCGGTGCTTGTCATTTTGTTTTATAACTTTGAGATATCATAATAACCCATACATTAAAACTGTGCAAAAAAAAATTAACCAAAAGTAACAGTGATTGATCAGTGGTTGATTTTTTCACAGCTCAAAAAACAAAAAGTATAATTATACAAAAAGGCGATAATATGATGGCAGCCGCACCGGAGCGCGGAGCCCCGCCTGGAGACCGGTACCCGATGCCCGGTACCCGGCGCCCGGTACCCGGTACCCGGTACTCGACGCCCGGTACCCGGCACTCAAGCTAAGCAACAACAAGCCACTAATGATAGGAATAGTCACAACATAACACTAAATAAATATATACCAACAACCGGATGTTTCACCTATCTTGCCTTATATTGATTGCGATACATTAATTATTGTAAAGAGTCAAAGATGGCAAAACATCTACATGTTTTGTTATTAACAATATTACTTAATAGAGCATGCGAGTGATACAAAGTACAAACAACGAGGTGTCATTCAAAAATAAACGAACATTCAAACACAACACTAAAACATAATTCAAGTTCATTCAAGAACATGACGAGCACGCGCACGAGCACGAGCACGCGCGCGCGCACGCGCACGCGCTACCGGCAAGCGAGCTCCTCCAGCGGGCGGAGGACTCTCTATACAAAGCGGATTCTATTGAAAAAGATTTACAATGTTTGTGTACAATATGAGTGCGGGGCGACGTAACTCACGGCTCTCAAGTACTCGCGCCTCCTGCCGCGCTGCGCTCCTAGAACGAGCCGCACGTTACTGTACCTACCACCCACTGCGCACTGCGCACTACGCACTACGCACACTACGGCACACTAAGGCACACGAGGCAGTTAGTCACACGGCGGTCTCGAGCGGTACCTGTGAGGCGCGCCGCTCCGCGCTGCTCGTTCTGCGAACAAACATCATATGAATAGTTGTAGTGACTCGTAGAGGTCGAGACTCGAGAGGCAACCTTACAGCAGCGCGGGACACTCACCTGGCACCGGCTCCGGCTCCGGCACCGACCCACTCGCCGCTCTCCAGCTCCGAGCTCGACTCCTCTGCAACGAACGACACAGACACATTACTAGTGCGAGCGCGACCCACTCGGCCCGACAAATGTCAATGGCACGGTCAACATTAACGTGTCACTGTCCCCATTGAGGATAAAGCGCTATGGGGAACACGGGGAGTTAATTTTTGTCAAAATTTAACTATAAATAATGTTTTTGATCGAATGTGACCAAAGTTGCTTTGCAATATTATATCTGTCCTAAAAATGTAAAATAACCGGACGTGAGACAATAGCGTGACATTCACGATGAGTGAGTGGCGTGTGAGTGCTACCCAAGGCGTACGAGTGAGCGGTGTACCGTCTGTGTCGGAGACGTCGAGCGACGGCTCCGGCTCCTCCTCCGGCTGCAGGTCGGCGCCCTCCCCGTCCTCCGCCTCCGCCTCGCCCGCGGCGCCCTCCTCCAGCGCGCCAACCGCCTCCGGCGACTCCGCTTCGCTGTATCGATACAAATATCAAATAGAGTCCAGCTAGTCCAAGAGGGAGAAGGGGAAGGGGGGCTGGTATAAGTGTCACCTGGGGGGCCGGTAGAGCGCGTGCGGCGCCACGTCCTGCGGGAAGACGGCGCCGTGCAGCAGGATGGTGCGCTTCACCAGCTCGTTGAGCAGGTTCTGCGCCGCCAGCTGGTGCGGCGCGTGGCCCCACGCGGCGAGCAGCGTGGGGCCCACGCAGATAGCCAGGTTCCACGCGTCCATGCACGTGTGCGCGCTGTGCCGCGCCACCTCCGCCAGGAACGCGAACAGGTAGCGCAGCACCAGCAGCGCCGGCAGCGGCAGCGCCGCCAGCGTGCCGCGCAGGCGCAGCGCGAACGCAGCGTCGTCCGGCAGCGCCGCCACGCGCAGCAGCCGCTCCTGCAGCTGCGGCGGCAGCAGCGGGGGCCGCAGCTCGCGCAGCCACAGCTTCAGCAGTCCGCACACCGAGTTCATGTCGGACGCGTCCGCCACGCGCGCCAGCGGGTCCTCGCCGCGCTCGAACGCCGCGCGCAGCGCCTGCATCTCCACCTGCGAGCCGGACACGCGGAACAGCCCCTGGTGCCGCAGCCCTGCAACACGCGCACGCGCACGCTCAGCACAGGGCCCCTCGGGAGCGGGGGGTAGAGCGGAGGACACGCACCGTACGTGGAGATGACGCGCACGCACTCGGTGAGCACGCGCGGCAGACGCGTGTCGAGCGGCGCGGCGAAGTGGCTGCGCGCGGGGCGAGGCGCGCGCGCACAGCGGCGCGGGGGCGCGGGGGGCGCGGGGGGCGCGGGGGCCCCCTCGGGGGCGGGCGAGGGGGGCGCGCCGAGTGCGCTCCGGTTGCGCAGCGCTGCCGCTTTGCTTTCAACGCGCGCCAGCCGCCCCGCGCACGACACGTACGCGCGGAATTTCTGTAACCGACAAAGGTTCAACCTTCCCTCCTGTTGAGCAAACTATGGTCAGCATTCTTCAATCTAATGAATAAGTTTAAGTTAAGTTTAAGTTTATTTATTTCCACAAAAAGCAATGTCTTCAACTAATATAAAGTACATTTTTACAAACGGGTGTTTTCACGTACCGGTATATCGGTGAAGAGGTACCGACACTGTTTCGACGCCGCTTCGCCTATAACACAAGTTCCTTCCCCCCCAACCCGCGCGCCTGTCGAGCCGCGCTGCTAGAGCCGCAGCCCGCAATGCATATCGCGACGCGGAGGAAGACGCTCGCCGTCACTCAACCCTGATGAAGACTCTCGAAATTGAGTCGAAACAGTGTCGGTACCTCTTCACCGATATACCGGTACGTGAAAACACCCGTTTGTAAAAATGTATGATATAGTTCACGATAGTTTTATGAGTAAAATAATATAAAGTAGGTTTGTTAGCACAAGTTTGTTACTATTTATTTATCGCCTCTTATTTATAGGGTAAAGGTGGAGTTTAGTGCCCTCCCGTTAGGAGCTTCAATTAATAATTTATAGTATAAAAACAAAAAGCAAAGTTAAAGTAGTAGGAAGGTATACAAGGACAGTAACAATCTACTAAGAGAATTAAACTGAATGAATTATGTAGATATTTTTTTATCATTCTGTCTCTTCCGTTAAGAAAATGCTTTATGTATTAACTAGTTTAAATATGTTTAGATTTAGTATTCTTTCTTTTTTTTTAATTAAAATAATCTTTAGTTCAAATTACTACATTTAAATTACTGCAAGCTGTGTTCACGTTTTGTGAACCTAATATATATATATATATATATATTTAAAGTTTCTGTAGATGCGGCAATCGAAGGACCGCGGGGGTCGGTTTCGGGTTCGGGATCGCTCACCGCGAGGTAGTAGTCCTCCTGGTCGTCGAGCGGCGGCGGCGGCGGCGCCAGCGCGGCGCCCGAGCCGCCGCCGAGCGCGCCCGCGCCGAACAGCGAGCTCACGTCCCACTGCGAGTCGCTGCCCTCCATCTGCTTCACGAGCTCCGCCTCGGCCGCGTCGAGCGTCTTCGCGTTCTCGCGGCACTCGGCCCGCAGCGAGCGCGCGCCCGCCTCCAGCTGCAGCAGGCGCGCCTCCAGCTCCGCGTGCAGCGCGCGCTCCTCGGGCGGGTCGGGCGCATCGGGCGCGTCGGGCGCAGAGAGCTCGTCCGGGTCGCGGTCCGGTGGCGCGGGCGCGGGCGGCAGAGAGCGCGGGAGGGCGAAGGCGGCAGCGTGCGCGTCCAGCAGGCGCTGCCGGTCCGCGAGCGCGTCCAGCGCGTCCGCCGCGAGGCGCAGCGCCGCCGCCGCGCCGCCCCCCGCCGCAGCGCGCGCGCTCTCCGCGGCGGACGCGGCGCGCACCACGCGCCCCACCACCGCCTCGAAGCCGACCTCCATGCACTGCGGACGCGCGCCGGAGGACTGTTAATGCACCGGCCTGGGGAGAGGGAGTGAGGGAGTGAGGGAGATGCGGCGCTCACCAGGATGATGTCGGCGACGTCGTCGAGGTAGTAGCGCTGCAGCGTGGCGTTGGCTGCCTCGAGGCTCAGCACGTACTCGACGCGTGCGCGCAGGGCCTGCTCGCGCGCCGCGCTGTGCCGCGCGCGACGCTGCAACCGACCGACACGCTTTTGGTTTAGTTTTATTTTCACTTTCTTTGTACAATCGATCGGATACGTAAGCGCTTGCGATGACGTGTTTTCGTCTCGATATACAAGATGTTAGTGCTAAGTATATTTAGATTATCATTGTACAGGGTCCATTATCAACCTGACAAACTTAAGGAATTGGTTCCACACATAAAAAAAAAAATATATGTGTAAAAAGAAATGTATTATTTTAATTTTGAATTTTGCCGCGTTCTGCGCTTTCATAAAAAAACACTACACTCAAGATGGCGGACCGTCGTGAAAACTTTTACAATACATGGCCGCAAAGAAAAATATATTAAACAGGATAAATAACTAAAAGAATTGACAAATAAAGTTAAATGTCGTTTCTTTGTTTTTTACAGGTAGGTAATACCTACCTAGGTGTTGGTGTAAAGTGCTAATTTGTATTACGGGAACTAAAATAAAAACTTTGTTTTTTACAGAACAACACATTGTTTAATTTGTGAAGCAACAATAGAAACAACATTATATATGTATATTTTGTCTTAAAAATCCCAAGTATGTAAACAAAAAAAATCGATTCAGTTTTTCTGCTCAATTGTTATTTATCATTGTTAGGAATAAGCGGCGTAATAATGAAATAGAGTGTGCGCGCCCCGTAGCGGGTCATTGACACGCGCAGGTCAAGGACGCGCGGGTTATTGACCCGCGGTGTTAAAAATGTTTAGAATAAAAAAAGAACAATTTTTTTTTAATGTGTGGAACCTATCCCAAATAATGTTAAAGAAGCTATAAATTTAATAAACCAAGATTTGAGCAGGCTAGTTGAATGGTGTGAGTCTAATTCTTTAGTTCTGAATCCTTCTAAGACAAAATTTCTTGTACTTGGATCGAAAAACCAAATACATAAAGTTCTTTTATATGATCTAAAATTATATGTAAAAGGAGTCTTGATAGATCGAGTCACAGAAGTCCGAAATTTAGGTTTGCAAATGGACGGCACGTTGCACTTTGAAAATTACGTCCTCCAAACTGTTCGTAACTGTTTCTATAGGTTATCTGTTTTGTACCGAGTACGCGAATACCTTAATACTGATATACGTATTACGTTATGTGATTCGCTTATTCTCTCTAAGCTAAATTACGTTGATAACGTTTTTTGTGGTTGTCTGCTAGCTAGATCTAAAAAACTAATTCAACGTGTTCAAAATGCGTGTATTCGTTTTTGTTTCCCCATTCCGCATAGAGCTCACATTACGCCATATATCAATAGCCACGGTCTTTTAAACATGTCATCACGTCGTACCCTTCACTTTGCAACTCTACTTTTTGGCATTATTAAAAGGCAAATTCCTTTGTATTTATATGAAAAACTAACTTTTTCTGCTCGAAATATTCGTTTAGCTATCCGTTTAATTGGTAATCACCATAAAACGACTGCATTTCGTGGCAGCTTTCGATATGCTGCCACAAAGTGCTGGAACAACATTCCTCCTCCTATTAGAAATTCCAACACTATTTGCACCTTTAAAATTAATCTTAAAAAATACTTGTTAAATTCTCAAAAATCTGATCCGTAAACAGTCGTTTTTTGGTATAATCTTAGTAAAATAACTCAAATCTGGCCATTTCATAAGCTTGTAATCAAAAGTTTTGAGTTTTCAGGTGTTAGGAAGGGTTTCTTCTTATAGGTTCTTAGTTGTTGCTTTGGCTTTCTTAGCAAATCTTTATAAAATGTACCTAAGTAAATTGTTAGATAGTGAGTGAGAGACTCGTGTCGCAGCTAATTGCTGCTACTACTACTCGTAGGCTACACTGAAAACCAGCGCTGCAGACACATTATGTCTGCAGCACATGCTGAGTGGCTGCCTTTTTTTCGTCACAATAGTTAAGTTTTAATTTTTATTGTTATTTTTATTTTTATGTTAATTGTGTGGCGTTAAATAAATATTTTTCTATTCTATTCTATTCTATTCCCTTAAGTTTGTCAGGTTGTTATTGAATGACCTTATATAGTGCTAATAAAGCTACTAAATGTTTTTTGTTTCCATTTGCATTTTACACTCAAATCTATCATACTTTTTTGCCACCAGTTAACTTGGTGATTTTCGCTACTACTGGTTCTTCAACTGTATCCCGGAATATAGCCCGGACCTCGAAACATATATCTATACTATATTTTAAAGAAAAAATATTTGTATTTTTGTTTGTGTCGAATAAACTCAAAAACTACTTGTTCGATTTAACATTTCTTTTACCATTATAATGCTATATTATCCCTGACCTTAGTAACAAAGGCTATATTTTAATCCTATGACGATTCATCCATCATCAAATTTTTGACTGCGTTAAAATTAAGTATTTTTAGTTTATAGTTTTGAAAGCTCCTAGAATTACTGCACCAATTTTCATAAAGCAAATACCTAGAGCTGTTGTAGGTTCTATATTATTGTCGCTTATACATTTACTGTGTAAAAGTAGTAAAGTAGAAAAAGCTAGAGTCGAGCTTGCACAGGGCGGCAGGCGGCAGGCGGCAGGCGGCAGGCAGCACTCACCTTGTCGAGTTCCTTATCGAGCGCCTTGATCTTCTTGTGCTTGGGCGGGTCCTGGCGCAGGTCGCGCGCGTGGCGCAGCTTGAGCGCGGCGGCTTGCCAGTGCGCATGCGCGGCCGCGTGCGCCTTACCCGCCTGCGCCGCCGCCGCCAGCGCCTGCGCCACCTCCTCGTGCCGCTCCAGCAGCACCTCGCGACACTTGCGGTGCAGGCGCAGCGCGTCGTCTGCCGCGCGCTGCAGCCGCGCCGCCAGCGCGCCCCCGTACAGCTCCGCCAGCGCGGCGTGGTCCCGCGCCAGCACGCGCGCCGCCTCCAGCGCCGCCTGCCAGCACGCGTGCGCGCCGCTCAGCGGCCACTGGTCGCGCTTGTGCCGCTGGTCGCGGTGCCGCTGCTGCGCGGCGCGCGACAGCTTGTCGAGCGCGCGCGCGTACTCGTGCTCGAGCTCTGCGCGCCGGCGGCAGTACTCGTGCAGCTCGCCCGCCACGCCGCACTGCGCCTCCGCGCGCGTCTCCAGCACGCGCGCCTGCTCCGCCAGCTGCAGCCGGATCTCTGCACGCACACACACACACACATATACAACATATACAAGTCAATATACTCAATCTGTTACGAGCATACTATTTAGAAACATTTACATTGGGTTGAGAACTGACTTTCTCTGTTTACAAAGAGTCAGTACGCGAGAATTTGAAGTCAGTGCTGACTGAAATCGTTTACATTGGGTCAATAGCGGGTCAGTCAGCACTGACTTTGCTACTGACTCAATGTAAATCATACTTATGTATCCCTACCCAGTACCCAGTGAAATATCTATTGACGCCAAAACAATAAATCAAAGTGATACTTATTTATCTGGCATAATTTCAAATACATGCCCCCCCCCATGCCCCATTATCGTATGCTCGTTAAAAGCTTGAATATTAAAGCTTTTGGAAGTGTTGAAACAACTGACATCAAGAAGGTCAGTAAACGGCGCGGCGCGGCGGGCCGATAGCGGAAGTTGAACGCACTCCGCACTGCAAGGCTGCAAACGTTTCCAATAAGTGTGCCCTCCAAGGAAAAAATACTGATTGTTATTTGTGATGCGACGCCGACGCCGAGGGGGACGTCCATTCCATTCCATTCCCACGACTAATGCATCAGTCATCCAGCACGATTGCGATGTATATGATTGCAAGCGAGTGAACGAGACTGCTAATATCGTTCTGTGACTATAGTCAACTTTAGGAATTGCATGCAGGACGAGTGCGTTTTAATGTCAAATTACAAAACGAGGGGAGGACAGCAGCGCCGGCTGCCGCCACGTCACGCCACGCCACGCCACGCCTCGCCATAGCCAGAGGGCTGCGCCGCTGTCCGAATATCGCCCCAATCCACACAATCCTTACTTGTGTTTGACCTTTCGATCAACATGTACGAGTAAACCGGTTCTGTTCTACTGATCGGCACATCCAAGTTACTTCCATCATATTGCATGTACTGTACACTGTAGGTACGTTGCATTCATTATTTATTCTAGACTCATACATAGTAGAGCTGAACCTAGCAAGTCTGTTGTTGGTCAAATCGTCAACGGATGTTATTTATTACAATGAGTGTCGACCGGATTGTCTGCTCTGACTGTTGACACACGACACGACTATAATTCAAGCAATCACTGATTTACGAGCGGGTAACAGTACGAGATTCACATGAGTCGGAATCGCGAGAGCAGTGAGTGAGCCAGACAGTTTATACAAAGTCAAAGCAATTTGTTCCGATTAGGCTCTGACTCTGAGCTCTGTCTGAGCGGCCACTTATGTATGCGTGACCGTTATGTTTGGGAGCTTGCGGCCGCGGAGCTCTTGCATGGTCACGGCTGCGATTACCCTCATGAGCAGTCACGAGCTGACTCAACACATTGTATGCCGGCCCGCGCCGGGGCTACGACGCAAACCGCACATTTATGTCAACAACAACAACACAACATTACACAAACCGTGCGGGATGGTCGCACAGCTCCCGGGAGCGCTCGACCACAAGCTCTCCACCTCATTAACTCATCGTTACGTTACCACACTTATAATTAGCTATTGCTATATTACACGGTATGTTCACGTGAGCGATAACAAACGAAATGAGACATAATTATGTATATTGAATGCGAGACGGGATATAGGGTTGTCTGTCGGTGCAGTGCACACCGTACCAGGGAACGCGTTGCCGAGCTCGTGCTGGCCCCACTCGTTGCGCGGCTGCACAATGCAGTGGAACATGGCGACGGCGGCGACGGAGGGCTGGCGGCCGTCGGTGGAGGACTGCCGCGCGCGTCCCGGCTCCGCGCAGCCTCCGCGAGCCCTTCCCCTCCCCGCCTCCCGCACCGCACCGCACCGCACCGCACCGGCACCCTCGCTCGCATCGCCGATAACCGACGACCTTACCGTCAAATATAGCGCCTTTATCCTTCACCATCACTATTTAATTAACCTCAACACAACAGTCAATTACTAAAAAGCATAAAATTCATTTGAATGAGAGGATGTCAAACAAAAGCCGAGACCGACGACGCCGACGGACGCCCCGTCGACAAACTCTCTTGAACTAATAAGACTTCTAACTAAACTAAATAATATTTTTTACACAATAACATGGTGAATCATTGATTGTAACATAAACAATAATGAGGAATATCTAACAAATATTAATAACCGCCACCGCAACCGTAACTAACCATGAGGGAACTAACGAATTAGGGAACCAAGAACTGTCCCAGACAGGGGGATACTGATATGATAAAAAAACCATCTATTTATTCTTGAAATCGGTGAGCAAATCTTGAAGCTTTGTAATAGTTCAATACGGGAAGGTACCTACCTAGAGCTGACAAACATTTGATACTAGTTCTAAGCAACCAAGCAAACGGCCCACAAGATGGTAAGCGGTTACCGCAGTCTATGGACGCTTGCAACACCAGAGGTATCACTCGCGGGTTGCCACCCCGAGACGTAAATAGAAAGTCTCATGTGCCTGTAATTTCACCGGAAACCATACCCTTCGAACCCAAACACAGTAATGCCAACATTACTGCTTGAGGGCAGAAATAGGTACCTAGTCCTTCCCCGACGAGCTCTATCACAAAGAACTCTACTACTCTTGGTGTTGACTGTTGTGTGAGTCACGCACGCACGCCCGAGTATCGGCTCGCTTTCCGTGATTCACGATAATTAAGGCGACCCGCAATCGCCGCCGCCGCCGTAGGTACCAGAGTGCGCAATATCATAAACCAATCGATATTCCTACAATTGATAGAGAACAGACCCAGGCTTGGTGTACATTATATTGATAGGGAAGAGCAGATCTCAAAGCTTCCAGAATGGATGGTGGTCTAGAAGGGGTAAGCGGCGGGGAGGGGCAGAAGGCAGGCGGGTGCACAGAACCGGTCGCGCTGCAACTGGCTGGCGCTCGTTAAAATCACGATGTAATCACGTGCCCACAAGCCGAGCCCTCAGCTGCTCGTACGTAACCGGACGACATGCTCAACAGTTTATTTTTCACATCAGTAGCTTTCATTGCAAATTGCAAATTAAAGCTACTGTAACTAACTCTGTCGTGCTTCTGCCTTCCTTTAGGCAAAATAGAAAAAATGTAATACCAAAAACCTAGGCTTTATATTCAGTTGACACTGAAAATAAAAATCGAGCCAAGCAACTTGTAGAGCTTTGTCAGTCAAACCAAACAATATCGTTCAAACCCATTCAAACCCAAGCAAGCCAACACACCGGGGCGCGGGCGCGGCGCGGCGGTTTAACGTTAAACTTCATAAGGATTCGCTTTGAATTAATTGCCACATTAATGGGGCAAACATAACTGGTTAATAATGTTTGCACCCTTTATTGATAGGAAAAAGGATAACAGATAAACAGACCGCATTAAAAAAAATTGTTGTGTGTAATTATCTAATGTTAAAACTCCTTTATCATCATCATCATGGCACCCTTTAAATATGGTGTCTAGATGTAGGTGCATTATAAAATATGGTGGTGGGTAGTTTAAGACAATGTTTCAGTCGAAATATACGGAGCACTTGTACCACATCTTGGAGTATCATTTCGGCATCCTACTCAATATATCACAGTTTCCACTAACCTACTCTCAACCGAGAGTGATTGGGTCTTCATCCGGTCCTTACCCGTTAAATTTAAATTAAATAATAAATAATTTAATTATTCAACTTTAATTACGAATGATGTGATAGTGTAAAGGATTACTTTACAAAATCAACATCAACTAAATAATATAGGTAGGTAGGTAGGTACCTTCTAACCTACTTACAAAGTAAAAGTTCAAACTGTTATTACTTCTGCGGGCTAAAGGCAGTTTGAAAGTTCCCTTCATTATGTTGTCATCATCATCGGTGAGCGAGTGCTGCTCTACATTATAAACTTTGAAACGTAAGTAGAGCTTTAAAATTTAAAGCTTTCCAGTTATTCCATATTGGATATATTCCAACGACTGCAATGAGTCTTAAAAAAGCTCATTTAGCGTTCAGACCGAGTCCAGTACTTATAGAGCTTGCTATAGAGGTTATATTCGCACGCACAGAGCACGGCAGGTGCGTTGCCACCTGAGATGTAGAGATAACAATGATGACGATGTTTTTATACGGTCGCTGTCAGCCGCGTACATTGTGCAGAGCGTGTACCTGAGCTGTTACCACCATTGAAGTGGTTCGGCGACGCGCCACGCACATCACTACAGGATCCTCAAAACATCTTCATTTCATCACTACCTTTTATAATAATCTGTGTCACTACTAAGTTTATCTACGCATATCAATCTTTTAGCGTACTACATTGTCATCTTAGCATAAGGAAAAAGGCAAATAAATGGGCAAAGCGCGAGTCGTACCACGAGCAGTGATGGCTTCCGAAATTAGTGCAAAGAAAGTCAGCTTCATGTGAATTACACATTTGAAAGGGTTGCTTTCAATCAATCCCAAATTTCTTGTAAGCCAATGCGATGACAAGCACTTACATACGCAAGGTGTGGCAGAGACACGCAACAGTCGATATGTATGACGGACGTCTGACCGCCGACGCCGGCGCCGCCGCGCCGCGCCGAGCGAGGTAAGCTGGCTCATTAGCTTGCGCGGGCCGACGGACGCGGCGCGCGGCGGGCGGCGGAAGCTTCGCACCGCGGTAATCGCCTTCATTGTGTACGAGTTGCAAAGCTCGGAGCGCTTTCGATCGCTGCATTTTTTCGGATTCGTTTCTTAGAACGATCATGAGAATCGCAAAATATCCCACGTTCACGTAGGTAAGGCTTGCGGCAGCTTGTTTATAAACAGTTTTTGTTAGCCTCATAATGGTAGTTCTGTGGAAGCGATCGATAACCGGCACTCCGCTATCTATAGGGTCCCGCATCGGTAACCAAATTACAAATTCTTGTTAATTACTAACTTTTCAACCTCTTTAATTGCGGATGTAGTTTGTATTGGTCTGGGCGATGTTGCATTACTTGCATTGCGTCAACTGCTATTCTGACGCAGACTGATTCCTCATCGATTCCAATAATGTGTACCTACTTCTATTTTAGCTGCGCGCTTAAAATAAATGTTCAACATCCACCCTGTTTGTAGAGTCGGTAGGTAGCGAGCACCGCCTTGTTCGCGGTTCTATTCTATAAATAGTTGGACACAGTTTGTTCAGGTAATGGCGACGCAGCTAAATTTAAAGCAATAACGGTTTAGAAGGAGATTGTTGTAGTAACCCGCTCGGTGATCTTCATTAATTGAGCCGCAATCATAGTCGTTCTAAGAAGCCCTTGCCGCCATCGCTCCACCACACCCCGGACACTCTCAATAAAATGTACGAGTATGAAGCAAACGCATCGCAATCACCACATGCATGGTCTGTGTTGTATACGTACGTAAATATTTGAGTGTCATGGTTGGCACCACCCAATTATAGCAAGAGCGAGGTAATCACTTTTGCTCACGCTGGCATACGCGCGCTTGAACAAAAATAAACGGGTAAATAGCCCTTAGCTTCAGTGCCGGCGAAAGGTGCCGGCAAACTCGCGACTCAAAATCAAATCAAAATCAAAAATTATTTATTTCAGTAGAATCACAAGGATCACTTTGAAACGTCTTACTAGGGTGAGGTAACTTTGACTATTTATATATATATATGGTCAGGTCATTTATTATCAACAACCTGACAAACATAAAAGATAGGTTCCACACAAAAAAAAAAAAAAAAAAAATGAGCTTTAAAAATAAAGCCTTCAAAAATGTAAAAAATTAAAAATGAACTTTGGGTTTACATGTTTTTGGTAATGTTATGGGCCCCGGTTCGACTATAGAATGTCCTTCAGTTCAGTGTGCCTCTTGGCATAGGCCTCCTCTAACGCTTTTTGGTTCTATCTTGAGCTACCCTTCTCCAGTGTTTTCCAGCTGTGAGCTTTAGGTCGTCTTCCCATCTCATTTGTTGACGCCCTCTATTGCGCTTGCCGTCTCTGGGGTACCAATCAGTGACCCTTTTACACCATTTGTCCTGAGGGTCTCGGATCATGTGACCTGTCCATCTCCACTTCTGTTGGTCTATTCGGGTAATTATATCTACTACTTTGGTTTTTTCTCTTATTATACTATGTCTCACTTTGTCTTGCCTTTTTATTCCTGTTAAACTTCTCTCCATGGCTCTGACAGTTAGTTATCCTTGTTAGAAATCGAAGAGGCATCGCTCGGCACGTGTCAGTGACCTGCGCGTCAAGGAACCGCGGGTCAATAACCCGCGCGTCCTTGACCTGCGCGTGTCAATGACCCGCTACGGGGCGCGCACACTTTGTAATAAAAAAAAAAATTGAGCTAAAAAACGTAATCGATTTTTTTTGTTTACTGACCCATTCATGTAAATCTTTGGGTAATTAAAACCGGTGGGAGGTAGGGAATGGCCATTTTAGTACTAATATCTTAATAAATTAATTAATGAATTGCTACTGTAATAGTTACAATGAAGAAATGGTCGCCGGTTGTCGTCTCGATGAACAGAGACATCAGAAACAGCAGTGAACGAAGGCACTATTGTTTGTTAATTATGATAAGTAGGTGCTATGAGCAGGGACGTGTGTTAGTTAATTATGAGAGGGGTGAGTCGGGCGCGGCTCCCTCGGGCGCGGGCGCGGGCGCTCGCCTCGGCCTCGCCACCGGGAGTGGCGCGCTGCCGACATGCGTGCGACAGGACGACAGAGCCCGTTCGCCCACTCACAGCGTCGCTACCAAATGGAATATCTTTCTCCCATCATCTTCATCTCAAAAACTTTGAGATTGCTTTTGCACTAGAAATATTCTCGCTCTACTATGAGAAGTAGCTTGGGTAGGTAGGTTGGGTACCAAAATTTCATGCAGGCGAAACGTGATATATGTATATTTAAAGCTTCGTATTTCCTTCGGCTTTGAAATTTCGAGCAGACATTTACATGGTAGGCTTGCAGGTCCTTGCCGTACTCTTCAGAATAATATTAGAAAATGTTGTGTCGGTTACAGAGGTGTCCAACGACCACACTCACTGGTGCGGTGAGCTTTACATCAATTTCTTGAATCCTATTATTGTATTGTATTGTATCGTAGCGCATGGCATGGCGTTCTGAACAGATTAACAAACTTTTCGAGACCTGAACGCTTCCGTTCTTCGGAGAGGACAATACATTGTCAGCCCCGGCTATAACCAACGGTCGCTTTCAGGCGGCCTACGAACAACTTTACCGGGCCTTTAGAAGGACTAGCTCCACGAATCTAATTAATACTTACCTACCTATAGCTTAGTAAGACCTGTGAAACAATTGATTTGTTTTATGTGTGTCTTTATCCTCAAAGCTTTAGTGAATGATAATAATATAACGGTGAGCTTTATCATTGTTCATTCGTGAGATTGGTGCGAGGCGCGAGGGTGTGGTGCGCAGGGGGTGAGGGGGTGAGGGGGCGCAGGGGCACAGTGGCAGGGGCGCAGGAGGCCGGCTCCGGCGAGGCGGCTAAATATAGCGCGCGCGCCGCCTGCCGCGCCACCGCACTGCGCCGCACCGCACCGCATCGCATGCCAGACATTTCACTAATACTTTTTACAATGCATCTTTATGCTTTCATTCACTGAATTTAGACCGACCTATCTACCAAGTAGTAGAGTGGAGCTTCTTCATAATATTTTGGAAGGATAGTCTAAAAAAAGACTAAAAACTGAACAGTCTGTTATCATCATCACTTTTAAGCACTAATTCCCGCATTATACAAACGCCATCCATCCTTTAATGTTGTAGTAAGTGCTTAGATTTGTAGGTACGTAACGTAACGTATGATGAATGATCCGTACGAGGCCGTCAGACGCTGCCAAATAATAAAGTAACATTCAATATCAACAAACACGCCCCGGCCGGAACAGTCGGAGCGCGCCAGCAAGTGGCTGCTTCGGCGTTATTATACTAAATATTGAAGCTACAAGTTGTTTTATTTGTAAATGAGAATGAGAGTTGGTCTCTGCTGCTGACAAACGGTTGCAAGTAGGGATTGCAAAATCGGACAAAATTTACCAAGTTTTGAAAACCGGAGTTGAGTTCGGTTTCCTCGTTATTGAATTACATTATTTTTATAGATTTAAATCAACTTTTTGGAACGCACTTCTATCCAGTGTTGTCACGTATTACCTCCATGGTTCCTAGAAGTGTTTGTGGCACCGTTTTAAAGCTGGCAATATTATCTTTCTTTCGATATGCAACACAAGTCACAATAACACAATAAATATATCAGAATTTAATTTTCAATTTCAATATAAGCAGCTCACGAAGCTTGCTTTGTGTTGTGGAGCATCACCTTCTTAAAAGAGATGATGAGTTGATTTGATGTCAGTTAGTTAATCATAATGAACCGAACGAGTGAAGCGTCTCAGTTTAGACATTGGTCAAAAATGCGTTTGTCCGTCAGGCAGTTAATCGCCTAAAGGTCCCCTTTTTCAACCAATCTTCATAGATATTTTTCATTGTTGGCGATTTTTTATTGGAGAGGTACATCCTCCAGACAGGAGCAAAAATGAGGCTACTGAATATTTCCGCCTCACGAGATCCAAATTAGATTATTTTTATTTATTTACTATAAGCTGGTCTTATAAAAATTTGGTGAAGATTTAATGAAAATCATCAGCGTGATGAGCAAATTACCTCGTTAAAACGCAGTAAATTGCTCATTTTTAAAAGTTTGTGCTTGTGAGGTTTTCTGTTCGTAGAACTATTAGTATTATTTAAAGTTCATGTTAACCTCGACGCTTGGACATTTATTTTAAACGCAACGTTGTTGAATTAAAGTTGAAATTAGAATGTGCTTCGCTGCGGCACTTCTCACGCCCGTGCGATCCATAATAAGAGAAAAACTCAGTTATTTGCTTGTTTTTAAGAAAACTAGAGCAATAATCAAAAAACTATTTTTAAGAACCGAATAAATGGTTATTTGACCTACCCATGGTGATGAAAGTGACAATTATCTTTAAGTACCATAGGGTTCTTGAGAGCCAAAACAAAACATGCGCAAAACTACTATTTCACATTTTTTTTTTATAAAGGTTTTGTTTTCAATCGCGCAATTTTAATATTTTTTAAACGAATTGGCATGGATTTGGCTAAATAATAAAATTAAAATATTTGTAGGAGTCCAGAGAAGGTTTAACCAACGAGAAAAACCGCGCGGGTCAGCTAGTAAAAAATATTTTAAAATGTTGCCAAAACCGGTTTCCGGTTTTGGGCTCTCAAAACCGCCATTCAAAACCGGTTTTGAATACCTTCCGGTTTTGCAATCCCTAGTTGCAAGTTAACACAACGCTTCACAGTTGTGTTGTGTGGCACATGTGCTCTAGGCCGTGGCCCGTGACGCTTGACAAGAGGGCATGAAAGGCAAAAAATCGTCTTCAAAATCCTTATTGATCTCAGTGACTCTGAAAGTTACCACAATAATGTTTGGGAAACTGAAACTTCGAATATTTTCTGATTTTGTCTTTCTAGAAACTGACTGAGGAAAATATTCTTGATGAAAAAATATCAATGTTTTGCTCTCAGTTCAGTTGTTGTTTTTAATGCTGGAGATGTCTCTTGCTCTCTCTGATTCTGAGTAATGATAGAGCAGACGCGTCTCGTCAGTCTGTTGCCCGCGCCGCGCCCGCAGCTGTGCCGCAGCACCATTGCAAGTAAACTACACGCAAACCAATAGTAGGTAGGTATTTGTTTGTGGTAAAGCATTCGTTGGCATGGGTTCTAGATAGCTCTACTGTGGCATTGAGGAAAACAAGTAATTAGTTCTGTAAGTATCTGAACGAACCTAAAAATTACAGTAGATTTTAACAGTTGCCGCGCGCCGGCCCAGGTGTTTATTATAGTTCTGAGCTTACGTCATACCACCAGCCACCACCAGGCACCACCACGCCATACTAACATGTCTAAACTCGATTATGCAACTGTATTGGGTGGGAAATGGGAATTAATTACTCCATAATTTTGCACTGCTCTTAGCAAAGGCTACTTACTTATAAACCATTTTTTATACAACATAACATTCCATGTCAAACGCTACCACGCCAAGTTTTTTAAAGTAGTTTATTTTTACATAAATAGCTGCTCAAAATAAGCCTATTACATTGAAATGAATTGACTGAAAATTTTAACTTTACTATTTTATTTATTTTTATTTCTTATGAAACCAACATCGGATACAACTTTATATACTATCCTATGAGAAAACAGGAAGCCAATAATAGGTTTTCACATTTAGAATAACACAACAGCTTCATGAGAGTAAGGGTAAGGGGAGAGTAAGGTACGAGTCATACATTTAATACTGAACTTTGTAAATAGTGATAATTTCGCTAATCAAATTGCGTTACGCCCGTTAAGTTACGTTAAGTAACGGGTGTAACACTGTTTTGAAGAGGCTTTGCAGGTGCAAAATATTGGTTTCAAGTAACTTTGAAAGCGGATTGGGTCTTTTTTTAAGGCATATTGTTAGTAAACGCTGTTTTAGTAATATTCCGTAACAATTTGGATTTTTAAAATTTTAGTTTTATTTTATGGAAAATATAAATTTTAGTTGCAATTATTTAACTTTGGTTGCTTAGTGGGTGTTAAGTGGCTTTTAAAATATGATTAAAGTTTTATGGGGTCCAGTGTTAAAAAATGGGTCCGCACGTACCACAATTTTGATCACAGTATTGGTATTTTTGAAAGGTAACCCGTAAATTAAACTTTTTATTACATTACGTGAGTTCCTACATCATTTAGTTTGTTGTTTGTTTTAATATGTTATAGAAATTAAAGATTTTGTTTCTCATTCTTACGCGTTACGCCCGTTACAAAAGCTTGTTACGCCCGTTACGCAATATTCACGTAAATTTTAAATTATCGCCTTTTTTTCTTTAATAAATATTGTAAATGGTGGGTGTGAAGGGTATGGTTTCCGGTGAAATTACTGGCATATGAGGCTTTCGATCTTAGCCTCAAGGTGGCAACCCGCGAGTGATACCTCTGGTATTGCAAGCGTCCATAGGCTGCGGTAACCGCTTACCATCTTGTGGGCCGTACGCTTGGTTGCTACTTCAGTTGTATAAAAAAAAAACATCCATTCAAACATCCAAACTTACGCATTTTTAATATTAGTGTGATACCTAGTACCTAGTACCTCTACCTAATGTGATTTTAAAGAAGATGAAGCACTTAATTAAGTACAGAACGCGCGCGATTCACGTTGTTGACTGCTGGTTATTATCATAATAATAATTCTGAGAACGCTGAAAAGAAACTTCCGTGAGCTTTCTCTCTAAAATTAAACTGCTTTGTTTCGTAATAATACCTACATTGTCGTGGACGCCAGCTGGGGATTTAACAATAAGATAATACTTACGGCGAGGTACCTATGTGAGACTAATTACCTAAGAACTAGGTAAGTACGTGTAGCCTAGCCAGTAAATCCTGTGCCAGGAGCCAAGCCACTCTTTGTTCTAATAACTTTTTGAGTTAGCAAGTTTAACGCTCGCTTCCCACATCAGCATGGTATTATCCGTGGAAATGCTAATTAAACGTTATGTACCTACATCACCATAACATCCATCTAAATGTTCTCACGACTGGGACTCTAGCCTACTTTCGAGCGAGACTGATTGGGCCTAATGCGGATTGGTGGATGGTCAATGTACAACATCCATACTGAAGCTTTATGATGAAGAGGGATCTTAAAAAAAAAGCTAGGAACTCAGCCGAGTTTGTTTTGTTTGTTTGCCAGATTCTTCTAGGCTGGGGCGCGCGTGGAACTGGCGTATTCACCTACATTACAAAATGATACTTTTGCTATTATTGGATAAAGAGATTTTGACTTAAACTTTGACTTTGATACATAGGTAAGGTACATAAATTAAAGAAAAACAAATGTAGATGTGAACTTTAAAAAGTGATCGATGGCTCATACCTACTATTATAAATATTGTAGTTTTTGTTTTGCTTAATTTGAAGAGCATTATTATATTATGGATGGTGGATCTAAAGTTGTTTCTGTAGAAGTCTGTAACACGCATTTGGAACGTCAGGGCAGGCTCGATGCTGAAGTTTTAAAAAAAAATTGGTTTTTTTTTAATAGTTCAGCATCAGTTTGGTAGATAAGATAGGTAGATAAGATAGGTAGTAGGGTAGTAACTTTATCTCGATCTCAGTTCTCTTGTACAGCAGTTGTAGGAGAGTGTACCTAAGTACCTAACCTAGTAGCTAAATACATATCATGCTGTTTTAGTAAGATTACTCTGAGCATGGGTATTGGGTAAAGTTTAGCGTGGGCGCTGCCGCCGCCGCCGCCACACGGGAAGTGGTCAATGAGCTCGCTCGCGTGTCGCTGGCGGCTGCGGCCCGGTGGAATTACATCATTACTCATTACTGGAGACGGAGGAAGCAACCCACGGGACATCAAGCTAACTACCAGACAATGCCAACCGCAAATATTTTATTTATTTATCTCAAGCTGATTTGGTCTAGATTCAAGATTCTCTTGGTAGTAGGTAATTTGGGTACCTAGGTAATTCAAAATACATTTAGATAACTAATAAATAACTTACTCTACTT
Source organism: Colostygia pectinataria (assembly GCA_951394395.1). Classification (NCBI taxonomy): domain Eukaryota; kingdom Metazoa; phylum Arthropoda; class Insecta; order Lepidoptera; family Geometridae; genus Colostygia; species Colostygia pectinataria. The sequence goes on from OX596362.1 coordinate 78,501, forward strand.
AACCTATTTTGCAATAATTCTAAGCTAATGAACTTATTAAAATTGTTTGGGAGCATTCCTGACGTGTACCTAGGACTTGTCATGCATGCATGGCTTAACTTGTTTCATTTTATTAGTAGGATAGGAGGTAGGTAAGGTAAGTACCTACTGGGTATTTTCCTAGTTAGGTAGGTACCTATACTGGAAACGGCGAACTCATTACTGATGCGTCGACGCATCCATCGCATCGTGTGGATATTGCAGCTTCAATGATGCGTACCGTCCCTAGGACCTTGTGTTTGGCGATATCGAAAGCTTACGAGAGGTCACATCACAGAACATTATCACTATAGTAGGTACCTACATGCCGCCTCGTCCATCTCGCGGTGGTTGGTGGTGGATCATCCTTTACACTGAGCTTAAAGCTCTAAAGGGGATTTTGACATTATTCTCGGACACAGACACAGAGATTTTGAGACACTAACCCAATACTTTGCGGGTGAAGGGTGTGCAATAAACAAACAAATAATAAATATGCGAAGCCAGAGTGGCTCACAACTAGTTAATGAGTGCAACATGCAACAGTGTTGGAACAATGTTATCAAGTAGCTAGCACTAGCACTAGCACTAGCACCAGTCCAACGAACGTGTTAGCATGCTAATGTAAAGCGGCCGGAGCGGCGCGGCGGCGGCAGGGCCTTGTTAAATGCATAATTAATGAACACATCACATGGCTCAAAGTTATTTTATTCTAAGAACCAGGACCTGTTTGCACACACATTATAACAATAGGTACTTAGGTATATTCTTTTTGTAACATCGATTTGATAATAGAACCGCGCTTCGCGCCGCTGGCGCTGCCTCGCGGAAAGCGTCCGTCAGCGATCTCGAACGTAAACATTAGCGGCCACCGCATACCTACAGACTATTAGCACAGAACAGATATTAGTACTACTATTAGCAGGCAGTAATAGGTAATAAGGTACAATTTGTAAGTGTGGTAGGTATATAATATACGTGTGTTTGCCTACCCAGTAGTCAATGACCAACAAATTGAACACTAGTTTCTGCTCTACCTTCACTATAGCGTGGTAGTAGGTAAAAAGTAACTTGCTAAATTACTACCTTAATATTTTTATCTCTAATGTAGAAACCACTCAAGTGTGGCAGTAATAGTTGTTTTTGTAAAGCCCTTTAAAGCTGATCTGTAATTAAAGACTGAGACACAAGCAAGGGCGGATCCAGCCTTTGATAGAAGGGGGGATCACATACTCAAAGTTTTGCCAGGACAGACACGAAATTTCGTTTTATGCTTAAATAATTTTAATTAAATAATAACAAAATAAATGTAAATATCTATCTGTGTAAATATCTTAAATTTTTATAAGCTAATCAACTCAAACTACGTTAGCAGTTATTCACGTGCAGTTCAACGGCGAGCGAGCGTAGCGAGCCGCATGAAATTTTGGGTACTTAACAGAAATTTTGATAAGCTTTTCAAAACACAATTTAAGTAAGGAGCCTGTAATATATAGCTCGACGGCGAGCGCAGCGAGTCTCTAAATCGCGATTTTTTTTGTTTTTAAACTTAATTTACGTTTGTAAACTTAAATACGTCAAAGTCCAGAGGCGAGCGTAGCAAACCGAGAAAATTTTTGGGTAGATATCTTAAATTTTGATGAGCTGTTCAGCTCAATTTAAGTTAGCAGTTTGGTATGCAAAGTTTAAAGGCGAGCCTAGCGAACCGCGAAAAAATTTCGGGTTTTCAACTCAATTTACGTCAATAGACTTGAACGTATTATAGCCCAACGGCGAGCGCAGCGAGACTCGAAAATTTTTGGCTTTAGAAAGGCGATTTAGGGAAGCTATCGTGTAGTGTAAACAGAACGTCCGATCTGTCGCCACGGCTCATCGTGCCGACGAATCGTGTAATGTAATAGGATAGGTCTTTTAAACTTGTTGAAACACGTAACAAAAAACTGTATCGGTGCACTCACACACCGCGGCTCACATCATATTGTATTTGAAGATTTTTTGCGACATGGTCTACAGAGTACTTATATTTACTAGGACGTATATCAATGAGCGTAGCGAGCGAGCCGCAAATCACGTACCAAATCGGTCATATAAAACATGTTTTATGTTAGGTTAGATATCTGTCGTTAAACAGATACCCAACTTGTTAGATCTAAGTCAAAGTCAAAATATTTTTATTCATTAAAACCACAAGGATAATTTTGCGAAAGTCTTACAAGCTAAGTGAATTTACGCCAGTCCCAATGCGCACAATTGCCGTAAAAGTGCTGGCAAAACCCAGGGTGGGTTCCTAACGCTTTTTAGGTATGATCTTTGCTATTGTTAAAGATGCTAAGTATCTACTACATACATCCGTTTGTGTTTGTAGAGATAGGTAAAGGTACCTACATGGTTTTTGTTCCTACCTACCTAATAATTCTAAGCTATTTATTGCAAGTTGCCTTTTAAAAGATTGACTGACTTAGTTTAATGAGCATAACTCTAGGAACAGCGAGTTTATTTTGATTTCTGGTAATAATTATTAAGATTATCACTATTTATCTTTAGCAAAGTTCGACAGTTATTCATAATGAACATAGTACTAAAACAGCATGCAGCCCTTCCGAATTCACTAACAGAAGACGGAAGGATAAAGTTCGCCCTCAACAGACCGGCTCATGGTTCATGAGCCCTTTGCCCCCCCCCCCCCCCCCAGCGCTTGGACACAAGGGTGGAAATGTCTTAGTGTGACCATGACTTTTTTGTTTAATCTAATTTGTTGACTTTATATAACTTCATAGAGATTGTTCTTTGTTTGTGTTATGTTGTTAATATATAATCAATTCACATGGTACCACAGAATCTGGACTCTAGTAAAAAGTAGGTAAGTTCACATGAGTCAGTGGCCAACTCTGCTGACAAGAGTTTTTGGCCGCCCGAAGGCCTCTGTCATGGCCTAACAACTTTTAAAAAGTGTGCCTAGTAGCAGTAGCCTACTGTAAGGAATACTCTAGACTACTATTATACTACCAACTATAAATGAGACTGCTACTACATCCATTATACTGTTAGCCATCATTCAAATGGACATTAGAAATACTACAAAATGTTGAATAGGGGGATAAATAATAAATACGTACTGTTGAAAGCAGCGAGCTTCCTGGTGGAGCCGAGCCGCTTCATAGGCGTGCGCGGCTCCAAGTCGCGCTCGTCCAGCTCCGGCAGCGGCGGCGGCGCCGGCGCCTCGCCTGCGCCCGCCGGCGGCGTACCCGCGCCCGCGCCCGACATCACAGCGATACTTTGTTATGGGACACTCAGCACCATCACTTTGCACCGGTTCGGCTGCTTTAGCCTGCTTGGCTGCTCCACTGTCTATTGTTACTCAGCACTCGCCGAGCGGGGGTCCGCACTCCGCGAGTCTCATGCACTCGATATTCCAGCCGGTGGTATTCGATTGATTACACTCCGATGTAAAAATAAATAACGTTCGACCAACACAAACGGAGCTGTGATGCGTGCGGACGATGACTTAGAACGTTGAGATAAAATTGATTCTCAATTAATTCTAGTAAGCTTCTCAAAAAGCAACGGTGAATGTTGTTTAATACCACTGCGAGACACGAATTATATTATTGCGAAAATGCTTTGTTTTCAAACGAACGTTATTCGCTCCCCGTACGTCCGTGCCGTACGCCACAGAGTACAGTACAGACAGACTGTGTGCGTGCGTGTGACTGACTGACTGACTGACTGTGCTGTGACTCAAGCTCAAGGAACCTAAAGGCCTATTACATTTCACGATTCGTCGGCACGATGAGCCGTGACTTTCTATAGGCTCGATTACATTTCACGATTCATCGTTAACGTTTGTAAGAATAATGTGAAACTGACGGCCTGACGGCTTTAAAAGTGGACATTGGCAACAGTAGTGTGAAGTCGTTGGTTTCGTTAGCCAAGGTTATTTAAGTTCCTTGTGTTAGCCGCTTAGATAGAGATGATTTTATTCCCTTTGATATCCCCCTTCCCTCCTCTTCTAAATGTCTACTTTCCTTAGTTTTTACTCCCTTCATAAGTACTTTATGTAAATATATAGAAAAATGTAAAATTAAATTGTAAATTGTTTGTAACCTTTATTTACTCCCCCCCCCCCCCCCACCCCACTTATTTAATCTGTGCTTAAATTACCTATTATATTGTCAATGTTAGGAAACAGGGGAAAAAAAGATTTGCTTGGCTCAAAATTTTACCGATCGACACACAAACTATATAGGGATACTAACGTAACGGATCGACATCTTTCACACCGATCACTCTCTCACCCGACTTCTTATCGTCGTGCAAAGGAGGAACTTGCAATTGCAAGAGAAACAGTGGCGAAATTGTGGTCATCCCCACAAAGGCCACCTAACTTAGAATTGAATTGAATTGCTAGCCGCTTCTTTTTGTTTCGTCTCGAGTAGGTAGGTAGTCGTGTCCATACTCAGACAAATTAGATTTTAGCCGCAGCTAAAATCTTGTAGCTAAAATCACCTATACTAACATTGCTACTATTTACTACTTTTGTAAATAATTGATACCCATTTGATAGTTTCACAAAGTTGTTTCTGGGGGTATAGTATGGTAAGTAAATAAAAGAGTGCTCGTATGATCAGTGTAAGAAGTTTGTATATTGATTCAGGAGTAGAGTCTGAGCGTGTGGTCGGCGCCGGCGGCCAGCAGCCACGGCTGCTCGGGGTGGAAGGCAAGCTGCAGCACGCACAGCGCCTCGCGCCGCGCCGGGCCCGTCAGCGCCTTCAGCGGCACCAGCAGCGGGTTCTGCAGCAGGTCGCTGCAACACATAATGGTAAGCGGTTACAGCAGACCAGAGGTATAACTCGCGCGATGCACTAATTGCATACTGTAATTTAGTAATGTAATTTCACTGGAACCATACCCTTCACACCGGAACACAGCAATGCGAGTATTACAGGCAGATATAGGTATGGTGGTAGTACTTCCCCGGACGTGTTCTATCACAAAGAAACTACTCTTCTGAACACATCACATAACACAAGCTCAGCTTTGTGCTTCCTACGCAGGCCAGGGGTTGCGGGCTCGAATCCCGTCGATACATATCTATAAAGTCATAGAACCAGCAAAGGGCGAGAACAGACATAGACAAAAACTTTTATGACCAATCTCGAAGCTGAGATGCTCGAAAAATCCGGGAGGTGTAAAAAGTAAGTAAGTGCGTATGAGTCAGTGCTAATTCTGGTGACAGAGTGTCTAGGCCGCCCGAAGGCCTCTGTCATGGCCTAACAACTTTTGAAAAAGCCGGGACCGACCGCTTATCAAGCCCTCCGAAGCACGGGAGCGCTCAGTTGAAATTACCAGTGGCGGCCCATCCAAATGATCTGCTTAACTTCGTTGATCTTATAAGAACAAGTTAACCAGCTACGTGACGAGCGCTCCTCGCTCCTCGCTCGCGGGAGGTGTATGTAAATGTTTATGTCAATCCTGTTCTATAAGCAATATCATTCTCACATGATTTAAGCTACTAGTTTTCCAAAATATGTAAAAATAAAATAAAAATGTGTCGTCTCGGTTACTTGTAGACAGCGCCGTGCGAGACAATGACTTTCGCGTCGTCTCCGGCGGACGCGAACAGCGGGTAGCGCCGGTGGAACGCCACCGAGCGCACCGCGCCGCCGTGCAGCCGCAGCGTCTGGTACGGCTTGCCCGACAGCTCCAGGTCGAACCTGCAACCAACCAACCAACCGCGACACTCTCTCTCCCTCTCTCCCTCGCACCTCGCACCTGCACCTCGCATACGCACCAGACGCACTTCCTGTCGTAGGTGCCGACGAGCAGGTTGTCCCCGGCCGGGTGCGCGGCGAGGCTGGAGATGCACTGCGCGCCCGCTAGCAGCTTGCGCACCAGCTCCTGCTTCACCAGGTCGTACATGCGCACCGCGCGCTGCGTCTGTAACACGCACATCTGTATCACTCGGGGAGGGAGAGAGAGGGAGGGAGAAGGAGAGGGAGAGGCACTCACCGCCACGAAGAGGAGCGGTTTGGTGGGGTGGAAGAGCGCGCACTGCACGAGTCCCTTGGCGCGCGCGAAGGGCAGCTGCGAGCGGCGGCGCGACAGCTGGTGCACGAGCACGCTGCGCGAGGCGGCGTCCCGCAGCGTCACGCACAGGTAGTCGCCGCGACCGTGCCAGCTTATCTACCCCCCCCCCCCACGCACACGTGATCATTTATACAACACTCGTTAATGCAAACAGATAGCTTTCGAAGCTATCGTCGACTTCGCCGAAGCCACACGAGGGCGATGCCGACCTCCCAAATGTAAAAACGCTGCATAATCAAGTTCAGGAATCAGGATACTCACGTGCGAGATGGGTTTGAAGTGCGTGATGGCGAGCCTCACGCCGCGCGCCCACTCCTCCGGCGTCACGCGCTCCCACGTCACGCACGCCGCCGTGCGCTCGTCCACTGCAACACCGAGGGAACTATATTACAAATGCACAGGCGGCAGCAGCAGCGGCAGCAGCAGCAGCAGCAGCGTACGGCACTCACTGTGCACGTCGTGCTTGGGCGGCGGCTCCTCCAGCAGCAGGTCCGTGGCGGCGGCGACGCGGAGACAGCCGATGTCGGCGCCCGGGTTGAGCAGCAGCAGTCGCCGGCCCGCTGCCGCCGCCACGAGGCTCAGCCCCGCCACCGGCACCCAGGCGGCGCACGTCACCGCGGCGCCGCACTCTATCGTGCGCAGGCAGCGCGCACTGCTCGTCTCCCACACTGCGCACACACATCATGTACATATACATATACCGATACAAGACGGTGCACTGTAGATAAGGTGAGGTTACCTTTGATGGTGGCGTCGTCGCTGGCGGAGAGCACGTACTGGCCGCTGGGGTCGAAGGCGGCGCCGCGCACGGGCGCGCTGTGCCCGCGGAAGCACAGCGCCTCGCCCGTGGGGAAGGGCTGCAGCGACCGCGGCGACGGCAGCGAGGGCACCAGCGCCCCGGCGTCTATCGTCAGCTGCAACACAAGCGTAGCTTCAGCTTCATCCTTCCAGCTGCATGCTGGGTGGGGGTGTGTGCGTGCGTGTGGTTACCCGCATCTTGATGGCGCGCGGCGCGAGGTAGAGGTCGAGGCAGCGCAGGAAGCGCTCGCGCACGAAGCGCGGGTAGGCGGGCACGCTGCGCAGCGCCGCGTGCTGCTGCGGCAGGAATGTGTACTTGCGTCGCCACGGCGTCTCCGCCAGCGCCTCCCACTCCTTCATCTGTACACACAATCACAAGCGCATGTTATATGTTATACCGCTCCTCCACCCCCCCCCTGTCGTGATCACAACACGCATAGTTTGTGTACTTAAACAGTGCTATTGTTTAGTGAGTGTCATAGTTGTCCCCACCTAACTACAGCAAGAGCGAGAAGCACTCTTTCGCTCGCTCCGGCATGCACGCGCTTGGACCTACACAAAATCAAGCGACATTCTGTAGGTAGCAGTAATATCTGTTCTGTGGCGCCGGGGTGTGTGTGTGTGTGTGTGTGTGTGTGTGTGTGTGCGCGTGTGTGGCGTCACCTCCTTGTCGTCGAGCAGGTACTCGGGCGGGGGGTTGTAGCTCTCGGCGTGGGGAGGGAGCGCGCGACGCGGCGCAGGGATGTGCCGATGCAGACCGCGCTGCGCCTCCTCCTCCGCCGACCCGCTCGAGCCCCACAGGTTGTAGAACTTCTTCTCCTGCAACACCGACACCGTTCACACACTATACGATATATTTATCTTTTTCGGTTTTGTTTCTCAATGTTTTATAGGCACTGAGTGTATTCATCTTTTCTTAAGATTATCAAGTGTTTAAACCTACTAAGCATTAGTTCTTACTAATTATTTATTATGAACAACTAAAACTTGGTTAGGTATAAGTGAACTATTAGTGAAAACTGTTTAGGTTTTCTTATTATCTTATTAGGTCTGTTCTATTAGCATTACCATTCTAACATGATTTAAACCGTTAGTTTTTCCAAATATGGTTTTCCAAATATGGTTTTCCAAATATGTAAAAAATCTAATCAAAATATAAGAGTAGTAGAGTTCTTTGTGATAGAGCTCGTCCGGAAAAGGACTACCCACCACACCTATTTCTGACGCCAAGCAGTAATGTGAGCACAGCTGCTCCGGTTTGAAGGGTTTCCGGTGAAATTACAGGCACATGAGACATATCTATGATGTTGCAAGCGTACTACATAGGCTACGGTAACCGCTTACCATCCAGTGGGCCGTACGCTTGGTGGCCGACTGCTTAAACGCAAGGAGAGTTACATTTAGTCGGACGTTTCACAATAGGCATGATGACTGATTTTGAAAAACTGTTCTATTGTATTCAGAAGTATCGAACTTTAGGCAAAAAATAACTTAATATTCCAGAAATTAATGGTTTAGTAGTAAAAAAATGCGATTTTAATTTAAAAATTTGGAGTGACAGCGGCGACGTCATTGTGTCAGTTTTCAATGTAAAATTTAGCATTAGGGATCAAAATTCTGCAATTTTTTGTAGCCACCAATCAGAGAACCAAGATGCTACTGATTGGTGTTTAACCTTGTATGGCGGATTGCTGTAATTTGTAGTTTTATTTTATAAAAATATTATCCATCTCACATTTAATGTAAAAAGAAAAGGTGAAGACATGATTTTAGTGATTATTGGTTGCTGTCATCATGCCTATTCACAATTCTCCCGAAAAAGTTAAGAAATCGAAATTGGGGAAAATTGTCCCAGTTCAAAGATAAAGGAATAATTGAGGGTGAACGAAAGTTAAAATATGCATGAACTATTATTTAAGTTAGTGTGTTATAAAAGTAGTGACCTTCCTGATCCTGCGCTCGTCGGCTAACTGCTTCCTGGTCTTGAGCCAGCCCATGCGCAGCTTGTGCACGAGGCGCGCGACCTGCGCCTGCTCCCCGCGCGACGGCAGGAACGAGCGCTTGTGCTCCGGGAAGGCGCGCACCGGCGTCGCCAGCACCGTGTTCGAGAACCACTCCACCCACGGCTGCACCACACCAACATTATATTATTCTATTTAATTGCAATGTACATTATGACAACTCCTCTATCGCTTTTTGATGCGCGATGCTAAGTATCATCTTTTTTGAGTTAAAATATATTTTGATGACACTGGCGCTTTCCAAAAGTTTATCCTACAAGGTGAGAGATAATTATATCAAATTGTGTTGAAGCATTTTCTTAACTTACTAAAATTATCGCGGTCTTTTGTATTTTAATTAATTAGAAAAGGACAGCAAGCTTTAGCCCAAAGCTAAGCAGAGCTTGTGTTATGGGTACTAGATGACTGATATAATGAATACAATACAATACATACATAGATAGGTATTTTTTATTATACATAGAAAAAACCCAGAACACAGGGAATATTTTCAGATCGTACAATAATTTGTTCCAAGGCGGGAATCGAACCCGCACCTCCTGCGTCGCAGGCGGACCTTCGTCCGCCGTTAAGTTTATAAAAGGTTAGACTATAGTTGGAATGAACATGAATACCTTGTACTCATCGTGGTCGGGGTTGGGCACGTGTCCCTGGCGGATGTCGTGCAGCAGCTGCAGGTCCCGCGCGCTCAGCACCACGTCCTGTCCCGTGGCCGGGTCGCGCACCGTGCGCCAGAACGACGGGTCCTCGCACTTCCTGACACACACACACACACACACACACACACACACATATTTATTCATTTGTTTCATCTTATCAGAGAGTGATCGGGTCTTAATCCACCATGCGGACCAAAGTGGCAACCAAGCGTAGGGCCCACTTGATGGTAAGCGGTTACCGTAGCCTATGTACGCTTGCGACATCATAGATATCACTTGCGTGTTACCACCCTGAGACGTTAGATGGAAAGTCTCATGTGCCTGTAATTTCACCGGAAACCATACCCTTCGAGCCAGAACACAGCAATGCGAGCATTATTCCTTGGCGGCAGAAATAAGTATGGGTATGGTGGTAGTCTTTCCCTGGACGATCTCTATCACAAAGAACTCTACTACTCTGTGACATTGATGACACATTTGTGTTACATCTACAACTCAAATACATTGAAAGCTCGATGTTTAATAAGAATTAGAGTGGCAGTTGGCACTAACTTGAGGAAGTCGTCGATGTGGTCGCGCTGCGGCGGCTTGAGCAGCTTGCGTCCGTCGAGGTCGTACCCGGCGTGCGGGTACTCGTCGTACCACCAGGCCGGCACCGCACCCGCCGTGTTGCGCCGCTCCTCCTCGTCCGACGTGTCGCCCGACTCGTACTCATCTGCAACACAATGCAACGCAACGCAACGCCCTCAGGCTACATACTTCACTAACGCCCTATACTACAATAATGCTCTAGTAGTCTAGCCACTCGACACGTTAACATATCCTCTAACTGTCTATTTGTATAAAGTCAAAAAGAAAATTGGTATACATTTATTTAGTGATAAAGGATCTTTCCAACCAACACGGCGACGCGAAAGCGGAAGCGTCAGCCACGCGGCGGACACCGCAATAGCTTAGCAATGGCGCGGCAACACAGCGTTCGCAAAGTCCGCTTTCGCGTCGCCGTGTTGACAGCAAAAGGATAATATGGTAATGTATATGAGTCTCAAAAGCACTATTCATTTGTAATTCAAAGATGCTCACAAAAGTGAAGTCAAGCTGGACAAAGCACATACCTTTGTGTACAACAGGTGTGACACTAGTATTCTGTATGCTATCTGCTAGTCGGTCTATACTTGTTTTACTTTGTTTTTTGCTCTGAATTTGTATCTGTTTGGTCCTTGTAACTTCTTTACTCTTAACTTGGTTCTTATGTTTAGTAGTCTTGGACTCAGGCTTCTTGTCCGACTCGCTGCCGCTGGTGGTATGTCCAATGCCTGATTCTGCCTCGCTATCATCTACTTCATCATCCTCAGCCTCAACTTCAGCATGATTATCCTCATCTTCTCCGAGATTATCTGAAGCTTCAGCATCCGAATCTGAAGCATCTGAATCTTCAAGGTCCTGCAATAAAATAATTAACCATTCATCAGAAAAACCAGTACATTATACTAACAAGTTCCAGACTGGACTAAGATGTACCTGGTTCAAGTTGTGTATGTGCTGATGTCTGATGGTATCATGGTTCCTAACTCAAACCATGATACCATTAGTACCATAGTAGCTGACATCTTCCAAAACCAATGCAAACATTTATGCAAACCATTATTTTGTGTGATTTATTATTAAGTGAAATAAATCAAATAAACGCACATTAGCTAAGTAGATAATAGAGGTGCACTCACAGACGATTCGTCTCCGTCTCCATTGCCTCCAGCCTCCTCGTCGTCACCAAATGTTGAGTCCGCCTCATCTTGATAGAGTACTTCCTAAAAATTACAATAAAATCGTAAATACCAATCTTTCCGGAGATAGGACAAAAATATATAGACAAATGGTTAGTATACTTACATCTTGTTCTTCATCGGATACAACGCTATTTTCCTCTTCATTTTCGGAGTCTGTTGCATCGTCTTCGGCATTAATATTTCCTTGGATCAGTTCTTCGTCTCCTTCAGAGCTGCTTGATACCTGCAATGCAAACCAAGAGTTACTAATAACTTACACGTTTTAACATGGTTTGCTAGAATAGAAAACAAACCAAAACAACCTGCGCTTCTTACCTCGTCGGAAAGTTCTTTGTTCGAATTTACTTTTGCTGCGTCAACTTTACGTTTTAGCAATCCAGACCTAAACGGTGGCATTTTTGCGTTAGCACATTATTCCCTAAAATATAATGAATGAAAACACACGTGCCAAACTAACTCTAAATTAATTTACGAAAGAACGATCCGTCCGCGAAACACACACACGGCTGCTGAGTTGACACTGACAGTTGACTTGACAATAATTTTGACAATACATCAGAACAAAAGATATTTTAAGTACATATTTTATTTTTATTGTCTTTGGCTATCTTGTCAAAATGACATGGGTCTTCCCCTTTTTAATTATTTTTCTCGTGTTATTTTTAGTTTTATTGCATAAATTTGGTGGCAGTTTATCCAATTTAACTTGTTTACTTAGCACAAGTGTTAGTAATTGAAATGGAGGGGTAATGTTGGTTGGTAATTTAGTCAAAGACTTTTCAGGAGAATTTTGAAAGAAAAGTCATCGTTTCTTTCCAAATTTCGTTTGTTTACGTTGCTAAGCGACAATCAAACTAATACACTTGACACTGGCAAAATTGTGGCAAACTAGCCACAGAGGCCATACAAGAAAAGAAGAAGAAGATTTTGTTTAATAAAAACAGAACAAAAGACTGACACGCACGACTGGTGTGGTGAGTGATGAGATGGTGATTGGCAAACTCAGCCATAGACGCCATAAATAAAAGAAGAAGAAGAAGAGATGGTGATTTCAAATCACCATGAGTAGGTAAGTTTCCATATATGATGAGTGAGGATTGTATTTGGCTATCTTGTCAAATCGACATGGGTCTTCCCATTTTAATGATTTTTCTCGTGTTTTTTTTTTTTTTTTAAAGGCAATGGCGACCGATTCCATTTCTTTAAGTTTTATTGCGTAAAGGAGTTGTTTCTCGATGTATGAAACCGGCCTAGGTCCTTTGTAGGGGTCTAGATATTTAGATATTCAATAAAGAAACCATTATAAGCTGTTTATTTAATTTATTTTACCTTTTTTCACAATCCTAAGTAAGTTTATCTTTGTGAAGGAGTGCAACACAATGCAAAACAACATGGCGGGTTTAAGGAACAGCTGGGTTATTAGGTACTGTCAAAGTCAAGATGCGTCACGATCATTGGCTAATAGCTGTCATGGCGGACCTCCAGTGTTCCCGTTTTACGAAACTCAACACAACAAACGTTTTTCATAAAGAACTTTGATTGTCTACATAAAAATAAAATTGTACTAAAATGTTAGTTTTATATTTTTTTCCAATTTCTCTATGGTGTTACTAAGACCTAGGCCACTATGAAATTGGTTGAAATTGGCCAATGATCGTGACGCATCTTGACTTTGACAGTACCTAATAACCCACTTGTTCGTTAAACCCGCCATGTTGTTTTGCATTGTGTTGCACTCTTTCACAAAGATAAACTTACATAGGATTGTGAAAAAAGCTAAAATAAATTAAATAAACAGCTTATAATGGTTTCTTTATTGAATATCTAAATATCTAGACCCCTACAAAGGACCTAAGCCCGGTTCCATACATCGAGAAACAACTCCTTTCGTTTGTTTACGTTGCTAAGCGACAATCACTTGACACTGGCAAAATTGCGGCAAACTAGCCACAGAGGCCATAAAAGAAAAGAAGAAGAAGAAGATGAGTGAGTATGCTTGTGACAGCTTGATATATCTCGCAGGCAGAGAATGCGGCATGGACGTATTATAAAATTTGGCAAAATTGTGGCAAACCCGGCCACAGACGCCACAAATTAAAAGAAGTATTATAAAATACGTCCATGGAATGCGGAGACGCGGACGGAGTATTTTTGCTGAGTTTGTTTCCTAAAAAATAAATGGAACAAAAGCAAGGTCACTTCACTTCTTTGTTTATGGCGTCTGTGGCTTAGTTGTCAGACACTGGCAAAAGCAAAAAGTCTGTCATTGTCATGTCAATCAGCTTCAGCGTCATTATTAGTTTGAGATGTCAATGTCCATTATTTTGTTTTTATTTGTTTGTAGTGTATTTTAGTGTACCTATTTATCTACTGTTGTATAGTTTTCGAGATTTTGTGTGAAATCTTTTGGCATTAAAAATCGAAAATTTACGATATTTAAAATGTTGTGACTTGTCATTAACTTGAATTTGGCTAAATGCGTAGCAAAGGCCATTAAAAAAAAAAAGTCCATTGTTTTGTCTGTCTGTCTGTCCCTGCTAGATAAAATTGAGGTTATATAATTAGAAATAGCAAAAAACGATTGTTTTATTTATTCTAGGCGTCAATCGAAAATACTTACTAAAATAAAATGTCGTAGTCTATACCTACTAAAGTCGCTGATGCAAGAATTTTGTGGTTGTGAATTGAGGTTTAGAAGGTTCAATAGTAGTACAAACATGTTTCGTAGATTTATGAAGGCTATTGATCCTGTAAAGTTTCAGTTGGTACGATTCTTATTTCTTATCTCTGTATTTATAAACATCAGACTTAGTTTTAGTACCTATTATGAATTTTGTTCCAGTTTCGTACTGTGGGTGGCAACGGAGCAGGAGTGGGGACGGCAGGCGGTAGTGCCTTTCAACAGAACTGTGTCTCTAAAGAGGAGCAGCTCACAGAGGCGCTAAAGCGCTCCATGCCAGGCATTACGTATGTGAGCGTGCAGGACATATCTGGTGGATGTGGAGCTATGTTTGAGGTACTCAATTACCAGCCCATTATTACAGGTCCACATCAAAATAAATTATGAACTTGCAACTTAATTCAGAGCCAAGTGGAAGGAATACTTTAATATTGCTTTCGGGAAAAAGTATTTGATACAAAAAAAAGTTGTAAAAAGTAGGTAGGTACCTAATTACTCAATGACTGTGCTAGACCATAAGCCACTATAAAGTTTCAAGTAAGTACACTATGCACTACCCATTACCTATGTAATTGTGTAATGTGTGGGTTAAGGCCACCTAGTGAAATGTGAGAGCACACCTGCTTAAATGGTTGGAAGTTATTAGCATTATAAATATGAGTAAACCAGCTTTTAATATGGGTATGTCCAGTGTATGTCACCAGATCACATCAGACAGCTAACATGCTCCACTGCTCTTAGGGGCTGGTAAGAGAATAAGTTAGTAGTGTTCTTTGAAAACTTAAAATGTTCAAAAACAAGAGTTATGGTTGAAAGTCATTGTCCTTGACTGAAGTAATTAGTAATTGAAAACATTTTTATTTATTTTTTATTTTTTTAATATTTTTTTAATATTTTTTTAATATTTTTTTTAAAAATATTTTTTTTAAATCTTATTTATTTAATACTAGCGGTTCGTCCCGGCTTCGCACGGGTGTGGTTTCATTGCACCCGTGCGAAGCTGGGGCAGGTCGCTAGTAATAAATATAGCCTATGTCACTCAGGAATAATGTAGCTTTCTAATGGTGAAAGAATTTTGGAAATCAGACCAGTAGTTTTTGAGTTTATTTATAACAAACAAAAATACAAATTTTCTCTCTTTAAAATATTATATTATATTAGTATAGATATTTATATATTTCATCATGACAGCCTTCTAATGTTCCCACTGTTGGGACACTGGCCTACTCTCAGGCGAGAGTGACTGGGTCTTAATCCACCACGCGGACCCAATGCGGATTGGTGGATGGCACATGTCTTTCGAATTTTAGTTCTAGGACATGCCGGTTTCCTCACGATGTTTTCCTTCACCGTATGAGAGCACTGGCATTGCGCACATAAATTTTTCGAACAGAAAAATCCATTGGTGCACGACCGGGTTTGAACCCACGACCTTAGGATCGGAAGGCGGGGTCACTACCACTAGACCACCGGTGCTCTATAATAATTTCTTATTAATTAGTAATTGAAAACATTTTTATAAAAAAAGTCTAAGAGAGTTAAAAAAACAACACCACACTCAATCAATTAATATTTATTTTCAGATTAGTATAGAAGCTAAGGAGTTCACTGGTTTGACTCGAGTCAAACAACATCGCCTAGTAACTGATTCCCTAAAAAGTGAGATAGCTGAGATGCATGGGATTAGAATTCACACGGCACCCTCATCAGGCAAAGCCAACTAATGGAGTGACTAATTTATTTGTAATTAAGATACAAACTTTATTGTAGGTAGGTTATGTAGTCAATTATGTTCATTTGTAATTTGTAGTGTTACATAAATTTTGATGTTGTTAAAGAAATTAAAAATTTAAAAATTAAGCATGGTTTCATTCATCCGCATCAGGGCAATAAAATAATAATATGTAATATTAAGTCACCATTTATATATCATGGCAGATTAGTAAATAAGTTTGTATCAGTCAGTGGCCAACTTACTCATGACAGTCATGAGTAAGTTGGTTTACTAAGTAGAATGAATAAAAAAGAAGCAGAGAGCACTCACAGTGATCATACATACGATTTGGTGATGATAGTTGAACAGACGCACACTGGCGTTGCGTTGCGTGACGTGACTGGTAGCTGACTAGCTGTACTTCAAGTAGCTTGACACTTGCTATGGATGGACGACACTTTATTTACTGTATCGAAAATAAAAAGTATTAATCGCACGCTCGCCTCCTCGATATGAAAGACCCAAACAAACAAAAAACCAGATAGGTACACTACATCTTAGGGCACTACGGCTGACTGACTGTGTGTTGATCTGACTGACTGATTAGTCAGCCCACAGAACAGTCTGTTGAATGTTCTGTCAACCAGCCAGCAACAATAGTGTGCGCAAGATTATTAGAAGCCATCTCTGCGCAGTCTGCAGAGGGTTTTCGTCTCAAGTTAATAAAAAAAAAGCTGGTGTCAAAGTCATAGTAGGTACTTACTACCTACTATTTTTCGATTGTTGATGTGTTTATGTCGCACAGCGGATCTAGGTTTCCGTGAAGTTAGCCGTTTGTGATGCGCAAAGACAATTTAGTTTGAAAAAGGTCCATTGCGCATTGAAACGGCTAATTTCACTACGGCCGAGATCCGTCGTGAGACCTATACGTTTGATCTCAATGGATTTCCGCAAAGAACGCTCCTTACCTATAAATAACCTATCAATCAACTATCTTCCTATTGCCTTTAAGTAGAATACCTATGTATCTACATTTATTATTCTATATGTAACTATCTACCTAATCAATACCTGCTCTTATTAATACAAAAATACCGACTAGGACTGAATGTAATTTGGCAGGATCAAAACTAGGCAAATCTGGAACTACTAGATGTAGATACTCATGGTTGTTTCTGAGAAGCTATATATATTCATTGGAACACTTAAGACGACGAATTGGAGCAAGGTGGCAAGTGGTGGCAAGGATCTCAGTTTTTTTCAGAAATTACAAAACGTATGTAATGAGAGGTTTTCGATTCGAGATTTAAAAAAAAAGTAGTTCCGATTGCTTTGTCAGACGACGCTAACTGCCCTACTGCCATACTGGGAAATGTTATCAAAACAAGAAAAAAGTTGGTAACTCCGTTTTTGTTTCGTCTCGTGTCAAGCGGAAGGTTGTGGGTTCATGTCCTGCTTGAGACAAAATAATTTAACTCCAGTCCGACCAAAGTTAATGTACAACGTAGTACGAACTATGACTTTGACACCAGCCAGAGGTATGAAAGACAGTGACAGCAGCAACCAATGTTGAATTCCTTAAACATTCACCCTAACTTGCCAAACGTAGGTAGTGCTTACATTCTCTTGGGCTCGCCAGTTGAGCTACCGCCATCTAAATAGACAGTTTTTTTTTAATAACTTGAGACGAAAACCCTCATTGACACTTTATAACCTGATTCATAATTTCAATCACTTCGTTTTGTAAGTTGCAGAAACACGATTCGCTAACTTTTATAACAGATTTTTTTTATCAGTGAAACTTCTTTTTTTAACAGAGATTTGCATTTGACAGGCAAACTAGACCGATTTAAGCCACTAAATTTTTTTTGTAGATTAGTCTAAATACACACTTCAATATGAAAGTTAGATTTTTAAAAATAAATTGTAGTTTTTAATTGAAATGAAATAACCCGTTTTGTCGCATACGACCTTTATAATGAGCTGGTGCGCGCACGCTTTTGTATGCAATAGCCTACGTACGTTACCAATCTAAGAGGCTGAGTTAGTAGGAATCATAGAATACTAGAATTCGCAATGAACATCAATTCAATATAGTAGTAGCACGCGGTATCTGCCATACAGCAGACAATCTATCGCAACCAACAAAGCTTCCGGAGTGGACTTTGAGATTGATTGTTGTTCATTTCATGTGAGGTGTCAAGAGAGAGTGCTGTGTTTTGTGCTAAGCATATAGTTATTAAAAGTGCTGGCAGTTATATTAATATGAAGGTTAGACGCCATCACTCGCACACTCTACTCTGTGGCTAGCAAGCATTCTCCTCTCCACGTGTGGAACTGGCGTAAATTCACCTTCGCTTTAGGACGTTACAAAATGATCCAAAGTCAAAGTCAAAGTCAAAAATGATTTATTTCAATAAAATCACAAGGATAGCAATCTAGTATTCTATGATTCCAGCCTAGAAGAATCCGGCAACAAACTCGGCTGGGTTCCTAGCTTTTTTTTGATGATCCCTCGTCGTCATTAAGCTTCAGTGTGGTGCCAATCGAACTAGGTGAGGCTCATGCCAAGAATATAAGTAGGTAGGTAAGTAAAAAAAGTAAAAAAATTAAGAGCCAAGTTCTTTAGCAATACACGCTACGCTTGATGAGTACACAAAATAATCGAATAGGTAGGTACTAAACAAAAACAAGGATAGCATAGACATTGCAGTTATACTAATTTTACTAGATGTCGGGGAGCAGAGCGGCCACATCGAGCCAAGCGTTCCTTTCAGTAATATAATCATATATGGTATAGTACGCTTTTTTTAGGAGATTAACTTTAATGTAGGTTTTAAATTTTCGTATCAAAAGTTCAGTTACATTTACTGGAAGTTTATTACAAAAGCGAACAGAATTTCCCATAAAAGACTCATTTACCTTTTCTAGCCGAAACTTAGGAATGTACAGTTTGTGACGGTTCCTAGTGTTTGCTCCATGTACATCATTTTTTTCTTAAAACTATCTCTATGTTTATGAGTGTACAATAAAATTTCATAAATATATTGGGAAATAACTGTGAGAATATTAATTTCTTTAAATTTCTCCCTTAAAGAGTCTCGCGGCTTCATTTTATAAATAGCACGTACTGCCCGTTTTTGTAAAACGAATATTGTTTGAATATTACCCGCTTTCCCCCAGAGAATAATACCATATGACATAACACTATGGAAGTAACTAAAATAAACAAGTCTAGCAGTGGCTTCATCCGTAAGTCATCATATGGTACGAACTGCATATATGCAGCGGAGCTAAGTCTACAAGCAAGTGTTACAATTTGATGCCCCCACTGCATTTTAGCATCAATGTTAAGACCCAAGAACATAGTAGACTCTACAAGACTAAGGACCTCTCCATTAATTTTAATGTTGGTTAGGTTTTGAATGACGTTTGGCAACATGAATTTAATGCACTTGGTTTTTTTAGCATTAAGCAAAAGATTATTTACAGTAAACCAATCAAGAACTAGTGATAATGACGCATTAACATCATCGTAGTTGTTTTTTGATCCTTGTGATATGATTGAATATATTTTTTACTATAATTTACTTCTCAGACAAATTAGAACCTCATCTCCTCTCCTCAGCATCGCCAACATCAGTCAACTTCAGTCAAACCAACGGATAAGCTTCTTGGTTGGTGGTAACACTGATTGCAAGTACTTGCTTGACAATTTGACATGTCATGCATGACAGCAATGACAGCTAACCGGGGTTGGTCCGTCAACTTCTCTTCGTTCTGTTTTTTTTTGCAAAATGGCGCTCAATCTAAGTGTCAAGGTTCACCCTGTTGTATTATTTCAAATTGTGGATGCTTACGAGCGTCGAAATGCTGATTCGCACAGAGTTATCGGTACTTTGTTGGGTAAGTAAAGTGTTTTACAGTTATCGCATTTCTATGTAAACAAACAAAATTAAATAATCTGGACCATTTCTGCCAGCGTCATGCGGCTTTTGACTAATAATTCTGGCCAAAGCGCTCTGAGTTTTAGCTAATCCCATGGTGATAAAAAATTCTTTGTACAAATGGCCAGCGTTAGACCACAAATCTTTAAAAATAAAACTTATATTCAACAACATAAACATTAATGTTAGAGGTTATGTTTTTTAAGTTAACCCGATTTGACGATTGAATGGCCGCCGAGAAGTGAGTATAGTAGAACATGGGGAACGTCCTGCAGATAAATATATAACCGGCGTAAGAAAGTAATGAGTTGTAATTGTAATGGAACTATAATCTGTCAATATATATATAATTAAGTTTATATAGTATAATGTCTTGTATCCAGCTTTTAGCTGTGGATGATGATGACTGTTAGTAATGACTTGCAGGCACGACTGACAAGGGTGTGGTGGAAGTAACCAACTGCTTCTGCGTGCCGCACAAGGAGCATGCTGACCAGGTGGAGGCTGAGCTTAACTATGCCATGGATGTGTACGAGCTCAACCGGAGAGTCAACTCTAATGAGAACATTGTTGGTATGTTTAGTACAGTTTTCTATTTAACCAGGATGCAGTTCCAACAAAATGGGTAAATCAGAATGAAAATATCTGCTTTATTATGTTAATAGTTAAAATCATATTTCAAGGTTTGGTAAAATTCATAGTTTGTGTAGGAAAGTGCAAACAACAATAGATTAACCTAGCTGTAGATAAAGTCAGACTGTGGCTAATTATATTATAAGCAAACAAAAAAGGCTAGTCTAAGCTGTGGCAAGATTAAAAAGCTCAACCGGTCTGCAATCATTGATTAGTTGTTTGGTATCAAGGAAGTAAGTATAGAAGGGCCTGAATCTTATGAAAAGTGGCAAAAATTCGATTGCACTCACTCACACAGTAATGTTATCCAAGGTCAGCGAAGTCTACCGAATCATGACCTCTGATTAATGTATAATAAGCGTAGTCGCGGGTCTTAGAATAGTGGCTGGTTGAGTTGCGCATCACAAGGAGATAATTGAACTGCAGTGACAAAGTACTGTTGTCTCTCTTACTCCCGAGT
Source organism: Colostygia pectinataria (assembly GCA_951394395.1). NCBI lineage: Eukaryota > Metazoa > Arthropoda > Insecta > Lepidoptera > Geometridae > Colostygia > Colostygia pectinataria. The sequence goes on from OX596362.1 coordinate 99,305, forward strand.
AGAACATTCGTTCTCTTTCAATCAAAATGGCAAGAACATTGTTTTCAATTGGCTAAATAATCACGAAAAAACAAATTACGTTGTAAAATCGTGTTCTTACTTATGGAATGTTATACCATTCGCTTTGTTGGTGCTTCTAGAGTTATTGGTACACTTTTTAAATACACAGGACGGCATTTTACGCCCGTTTTTCACAGATTCGTCCGATCTGTGCGCCAGATTAAGAGTAGTAGAGTTCTTTGTGATAGAGCTCGTCTGGGGAAGGTCTACCACCATACCTATTTCTGCCGCCAAGCAGCAATGCTCGCATTGCTGTGTTCCGGTTCGAAGGGTATGGTTTCCGGTGAAATTACAGGCACATGAGACTTTTCATCTAACGTCTCAGGGTGGTAACACGCAAGTGATATCTATGATGTTGCATGCGTACATAGGCTACGGTAACCGCTGACCATCAAGTGGGCCGTACCCTTGGTTGCCATTTTAGTGGTATAAAAAAAAAAAGGTCGGCGTCTGCCAGTCGACTGATGGGAATGGAGTGAGCTCACTCCTTTGAATGTGAACCTATTTTGAAGCTTTCGGAGCACTGTCAGGGCCCTTCTATACTTAGACTTCCTTGTTTGGTGTGTTCCAGGCTGGTGGGCCACGGGCAACGAGGTGACCAACCACTCGTCGGTGATCCACGAGTACTACTCGCGCGAGTGCCGCGCACCGGTGCACGTGACGCTGGACACGTCGCTGGCGGGCGCGCGCATGGGGCTGCGCGCCTACGTGTGCGCCGCGCTGGGCGTGCCGCGCGGCAAGCAGGGCTGCATGTTCACGCCCATCGCCGTCGGCCTCGTCTGCTACGAGCCGGAGGTCACTATTTATCTTATACTTTACATTTTATAATGCTCAAAATTCGTTACTTTATAAATTCTCAACTGATCATTTTACGTTCATTGTTGTAGCTATCTTTATAACTTCATAGTAGTACAAAATACCTGTATTGAATTAAAAACATTTAATAACTTACATAAGTGCTTGCAAAAAAAAAATATCCTCCCAATTTATCTATTTTTTTTCTCATATAAATGGTTGTGTTGTGTTTGGCTGGCTAGGTGGTGGGGCTTCAGCTGTGCCAGAAGACTATGGGCGGAGGCGGGCGCGCGCGGCAGGTGCAGCCCATGCAGGACGTGGCGCAGATATCGGACGCCAGCAGCCGCCTCGCCGCGCTGCTGGAGCAGGTCTCTCTCGCTCACTTCTTACATTACCATCAAGTTAACTATAACATACCTATTTGCATTATGATACCATCCTCCAGGGATTAGGGATAAAGTTAACTCTAAAAACTCGAAGCAAAAAAAAATCAAGCAAGAAAGATGGCAGAGAAACAATTACATCGGAATGGAGTATTACAACGGAAGCATAAAATGCTAACAGATCTATTTCGAATTTTAGATCTGCATGGAGATAATATTACAGTCCGAAAATTTAACGCGAAAGTAGGTCAAAGTATTGATATTGAAGTTGATGGGCTGGCGGGGTGCAGGTGCTGACGTACGTGGAGGAGGTGCTGAGCGGCGCCGCGGTGGGGGACGCGGCCACGGGGCGCGCGCTGCTGTCGCTCGTGAACTCCGTGCCTAACCTGTCCGCCGACGCCTTCGCGGACGCCTTCGCTGCCGGGGTCAAGGACCTGCTCATGGTGAGTACTCGTGCTGCTGTCGCTCGTGAACTCCGTGCCTAACCTGTCCGCCGACGCCTTCGCGGACGCCTTCGCTGCCGGGGTCAAGGACCTGCTCATGGTGAGTACTCGTGCTGCTGTCGCTCGTGAACTCCGTGCCTAACCTGTCCGCCGACGCCTTCGCGGACGCCTTCGCTGCCGGGGTCAAGGACCTGCTCATGGTGAGTACTCGTGCTGCTGTCGCTCGTGAACTCCGTGCCTAACCTGTCCGCCGACGCCTTCGCGGACGCCTTCGCTGCCGGGGTCAAGGACCTGCTCATGGTGAGTACTCGTGCTGCTGTCGCTCGTGAACTCCGTGCCTAACCTGTCCGCCGACGCCTTCGCTGCCGGGGTCAAGGACCTGCTCATGGTGAGTACTCGTGCTGCTGTCGCTCGTGAACTCCGTGCCTAACCTGTCCGCCGACGCCTTCGCGGACGCCTTCGCTGCCGGGGTCAAGGACCTGCTCATGGTGAGTACTCGTGCTGCTGTCGCTCGTGAACTCCGTGCCTAACCTGTCCGCCGACGCCTTCGCGGACGCCTTCGCTGCCGGGGTCAAGGACCTGCTCATGGTGAGTACTCGTGCTGCCGGGGTCAAGGACCTGGAGGTCTACTACAATTCAACAAAAAACTAATTTTCATATTAAATTATTAACGGCTAATTTACCACTTCAATTTGTAATTTATGCTGACGTTTCGAAGCTATTTAGAAGCTTTTCTTAATGAGCACCGCCCGCAACCGCATTCGACGATTGCTCGGCTAATACTGCGGGCCTGAGCTCTTTCTGCCCGTTGGGACAGCGGCGCCGCGGGTAGGTTTGATGCGCGCGAGTCTCCGTCACTGATTGCGTAACCGCTATCGTCGTCCGAGTAAGGCTGCATACACACTGCACTCACGGTATCACTCTCCAGACCGATATGCATGCCACTAACAGGGGTGGAATAAAGTAATGGTTTCCATGCAGGTGCTATCCCCCAGTATTCTTAATTTCGGTTGTCATACGTTACTACTCATCGTTTGCATAAAATATAACTCTTCAAACTAGTCGGATTATCAATGTCCGTGAAAGTCACATGGTAGGTTCATTCCATTCGCTCACGAAAATTGTCTATAAGACCCGAACTTTTAGTGCGTGTCCGAAAATGAAAAAAAGTAAGGTTACTAACGAAATTTCGTTTTAATTTCGTACATTTGTCTATTTTCGTTTCGTAGAATTATAGTAGACGTCCTGGCTCGTGGTGAGTACTAGAGACGCCTTCGCGCTATCGAGGATCTATCTATGCAGACAAGTCACGTTCTATCTGATGGCTTATTATAACAGAGTGGTTCGTAATTTTATGAACACTAGACAGGGCAACTGTTTAGTGTGCCAGAGATTTATATCAACGCAAGAAGCATCGTAACCCTCGCACTTTTGTTTCTAGGTGGTGACTCTAGCGCAACTGATCAAGACCCAACTCCAACTGAACGAGAAACTGACTCTCCTCACTTCGCAGTGATTGCCGCATGTCAAAACGTTTATCAGTCAAAGATACGATACAATTTGGTCGGGAACATTACATACAATTTATTGATTACTACAAGTGAAATCGAACGCCATCGATTGAACAATAAAGATATATAAAATTGTCTTTATTTAATGTTATCATTTATTTTATTTTAAATCCTAAGATTTACGTAAAGGCACATACAAAAATTAACGTAAATTAGGAAGTCGGGCGACTTCTACAGGCGTTACGCGGGCAGGAGGTAGTTGTCGAGGGGCAGAAGTGCGCCGCGTGCGTGGCACGCCCCCAGGCAGCTCGCCTGGAGGCGTTACGCGGGCAGAAGGTAGTCGTGGAGAGGCAGAAGTGCGCCGCGCTCGTGGCACGCCCACAGCCAGCGCGCCTGCAGGCGACGCGCGCCCCCCGGCCCCCCCGCCTGCAGACGTGACGCTCGCGCTTCGGATCCGCACAGCACCAAGTGCTCGGTAGCGCTATCCTCCTCCACCTCCGACGGCTGCAAATTGTACAACATTGTATTAGTGCGCCTGCTCGACTTTCGACCCGGATGGGGCGCCGCCTGACCCGCCGTACTAGTCATGAGGTAATTAACTAGTTGTGCCCTGCAATTTTTCAAATTCTAGGCTATCCCACAGGAACAATTTTTTTTTTCGGGATATAAACAAACCATCTACATTCCAAATTTATCAGAATCCGTTAAGTCGTCACGGAGATAGATAGATATACATGAAAATACTTTATTGCACAACTTAAAATATGCTTATAAAGGCGAGCTTAATGCTAGACAGCATTATCTACCAGTTAACCTGTGGGTAGCGAAGATAATATGTAGGTAGTGCACATAAAATTAGATAACCTATTGAATAAAAAGGAGATATGTGGTAACAAACATTTATATAAACTTGCTCATTTATAATATTAGTAGAATTACACCATTTGGATAGTATTGCGAGCATGGTCCCGTGTCCTAAGACTAACCGTGAGCACGAGTCCCCCGTACGCGATGCAGTATCTAGCCAGCAGCCGCGCGTCCAGCGGCGCCGTGAGCGCGGGCTCCAGCACGAAGCGGAGCCCTGCCAGCAGCGCCGGCAGCGCCCTGCCCAGCCCCCGTCGTCCCCGTCCCGATACCTCCGCCTCCGCCTCCGTCTCCGTCTCTGTCTCCGAGTCCGTGTCTACTGTGACGTTGCCCTGGGACCAGAACAATATTGATTCATCAAAGTACATGGAGAAGATAGAAAAAATTAGAGTAATGAGCCTGGATGTGAGAGAACTAATCAACTCATTGTCTTATTTTATTTTTTACAAGAGTATTAGAGTTCTCTGTAATAGAGCTCGTCCGGGGAAGGACTACCACCATACCTATTTCTGCCGCTAAGCAGTAATGCTCGCATTGCTGTGTTTCGGTGCGAAGGGTATGGTTTCCGGTGAAATTACTGGCACATGAGGCTTTCGATCTTAGCCTCAAGGTGGCAACCCGCGAGTGATACCTCTGGTATTGCAAGCGTCCATAGGCTGCGGTAACCGCTTACCATCTTGTGGGCCGTACGCTTGGTTGCCACTTCAGTTGTATAAAAAAAAAAACATATTTGGAAAACTAACAGTTTAAATCATGTAAAAATGGTAATGCTTAAAAAATAGAACAGGATTAACCTAAACAGTTTTCACTAATAGTTCACTTATGTTATGCTTAACCTACATTATCATTGGTGCGCCACGAGGAATAAAATCTTGACATTTATACCTATCGAATGAAACGCACCTAAGCGGGTGCGCTATGACGAAGTACTTAGGTGCGCTTCAGCTAGGTGCGCCTCGAGAAATACCTCAATAAATGTACTAACACTTAGTAGGTTTTAACACTTCATAATCTTAAGAAAAAAATTAATACACTAAATCATAGAGAAACATTGATCGCATAAATAATAGGTACCTAACAGGAAAGTGGAAACCTAAGAATACATGGGAGTCACTACCTACCTACTACCTAGTGATACCTAGGTCATGAAGATTATCATGATGTTAAAAAGCCATATAAACTCACGTAAACAAATTTAATGATATTAACTTTTTGAAAAAGTTTTGCCTTGCTTCAAATAAGTCTACATACACAGAATAGTTAGTGTTGAATAGATTGCTGGTTCGTACAAAGAATGAGTTTTGCCTATATTTCGTAGAACACACTTAAAGTTTACTAATTAATGAGAATTGTTTAGGCGACTCCTCTTCTATTAGCATTACCATTCTTACACTGAAATAAATTGTTAGTTTCCCAAATATGTAAAAATAAAATAAACGAGATAAAAGAAAGAAACTACAAAATATGTACCGTTATACCTGCATCCTTTCATCTTTCACGAACTGCACATCGTCGCTGTCGTCGCTGTGGAGGCGCTCGGCGGGGGCGGGGGCAGGGGCGGAGCGCGGGGGCGAGGGGGAGGAGAGCCGGCGCGCTCGCTTCCGCTGGCGGCGCACTTCCTCGATCTCGTCGTCCGTATCGCACTCTGGAATAACACCGGTGGATGTTTGAAGAACAATCAATAAAGAGATCGCGCCTCTGGTCGAGGACGATGCGATAGCTACCGACGACAGACGCGATACGTCGTAAAGTATCGGTCGCGGGTTCAGACTTCGGACCGGTTCTCATAGTGAACGTGTTATCACAGAACGAAAAAAGCAGGTTAAGTTATAGTTAAGTACCATTAGCATCGTCGTCTTCTGACTTTTGTCTCGGCTGGTCTCTCTGCGGGGGCTGGGACGGCTGGGACGGCTGCTCGGGCTCGGGCACGCGGCAGGCGGGGTCCACTGCGAACCAGCGCCATGGCAGGCGGCGGCGCCGGCGCGCGCACTCGCGCACCCAGGCGGCGGTGGGCGCTGGCACCCCGCGCCCGCACTCACCTCGCATAGCGCGCGCCTCTGCCAGTCGCGGCGTCCGGCTGAACGCGCAGCTGCAACCAACCAACCAACCAACCGACACCACACGCGCCGTTAGATACTCTTCACATGTTTATTTTAGTTTACCTGGTAGGACTCTTTAGCAAGAGTCCGTCCTGGTGGGTACCACCGCAATGCCAGATATTCTACCTCTGAGCAGTACTGTGCAAACTGTACTGTGTTCTATGTTGTACTGGTACTCACATGAGGTGCGTGCAGGAGGCGTCCCACTGGTGGCGGTGCTGGGCCCCGAGGGAGAGCGCGAGGTCGCGCAGACGGGCTCGCTCCGGGTTCTGGTAGCCGCTGAGCGCGAACACGACGCCGCGCAGAGGCCGCGCAGACTCCTCCGTCCCCTCCCTCTCCTCCCTCTCCTCCTCCGTCTCCGCGCCGGCGCCGCCTGGACGCGACAACGACTATTTAACGTGCATCGCTCAGAACTATAATTAAGTAGAATGAGTGAGTGCATGTACTTCGCGTACCGAAAAGTCGGGCTAAGTGAGGGCTGAGAAACCTCTTTACTCGCCGCAAAGCTCAGTCTGCTCCCAACCGGGGGCGGTGTGGTGGTGTGGCAGTGCCTAGAATCGGTTTGCCGCGTGCTTATCGATGCTTTTAAATCATTCATTTTCGCGCGGCTTTTGTTACCCATCACTAAAATACATTTGTGTGTATAGGTCTCACGACGGATCTCGGCCGTAGTGAAATTAGCCGTTTCGATGCGCAATGGAGCTTTTTCAAACTAAATTGTCTTTGCGCATCACAAACGGCTAACTTCACGGAAGCCTAGATCCGCTGTGCGACCTATACAATACAAATACGCAAAATGTTACACGCTCGGTTTCCATACAAATCGAACTCTTTCATTCTACTTAAATAAAGCTCTGTGATCGCTACCAATAGATGTCGGTTATCGACAACTATAGGTGCGGTTCTAATTTCACTTTTCGGTTTATTCTCGTATTTTTATTGCACTTGCAGGTTAGTAGATAGATACACCTGTATGTACACCAACTAATTATAATATCTATAATTATTTATCTAAGTATTTATTGATACGGATATTGCACGTGCAGGTAAGTCAACAAAATACAAAATTATTTGTTGGTAGGCTAGAATACTCGTATATGTTTTACACACACATTACTGGTTCTGTGCATCTCGTTCAACTTGTTGTCTCGAAGGGTAAGCTGAAAATCAGTGTTTGCTCTTTGAGCATATTAGCGCTGAGCTATATCCTTTTTGTCATACAGCAACACACATCTTTTATTTTTTCCTTCATTGTATTATTTTAGTTATAGCACTCTTTCTATGTATTAATTTTGTATGTGTGTGCTTGAAGTTGCAAATAAATGACTTATCTATCTATCTATCTACGGTCAGCGCCGAGCTTGCGAATAAAATCAATAGTTATCGCGTTTCTGTGCCATATATCGCGTTTCTGTGCCATATATGTCATTACTGGCAACACACCCTCATTTTAAACTTTTCTCTTAAAGTTCTGCAGTTTCTGTGACGAGAAAATACATTCATTGTTCTAACACTAACCTCATCTCACGAACGTCAATTTTCTGGCAATGTCTATCTAACTTACCATTTTCCGTGTGGTTTGTTGTTTTGGTCCGGTTTCCAGAATGTGGCCGTTTCCTGCTTTCATCTCTCTTCGTGCTACTTGAAGCTCCATTTCTATCCATTTGTTGATTGTCTCTTTCTTTCCTGTCAACTTTGCCATTATCTTTCTTGCTTTCAGAGTTTCTACTGGTAGATGGCTCTATAGAGCGAGGAGTTTTGTCAATCTTTTCGGTTTCTCTAACCTTTTCTTTAGGTTTCGGCGTCCCAGCGTCAACTTTAGTTTTCACGTCCTTATGCCTCTGGAGGATATGGTCTATTTTCGCGTGCGGTCGCAGGTCGTCCTCGGTGTAGATGAGGTCGTCTTTGTCTCGCTTTGGGTCCTCTGGGTCGACGGGGGCGGGGGCAAGGCTGGGGGCGGGGGCTAGGCCGGGGGCGGGGGCTAGGCCGGGGGCGGGGGCCGGCTTGTTCTTGCCGAGATACCCCGTCTTCATCAGTTTAGTCGCTGCATCCGGATTGTTTTTTAAAGCTTGAGATGTGGCTTGTCGGATTTGCGCCCCTGAAATTAAATAATGAGAAATATTTCTAATATCTTTACCATTTGGTTTTCATCATGAATTAATTTATCTGTTCCCGTTTTTGACCTTTTTTTGCCTTTTTACAGTACTGGCTCTCCTAATTATTGTGTTAAATAAACAAATTCTTATTCTTATGGATTGCAGTTGTATGAGCCTATTTATTTATTTTTTACTAGTACACCCGGCGCTACGGCTTACTAGTTTTTTCGCAATTTTTCTATAATTTCTTACCGTTTAAACCTTCAACACAAATTAGTCAAACCGGTCCAGCAGTTCTCGAGTTTTAACGAGCCTAACGTGCAGTGATTCATTTTTATTTATATTCCAATCGATTATGAGTTTGTAGCAAAATGTATGTACACTCACCTGTGTCTCCTCGACCGACGCTCTGGCGATGCTTCGCGAACAGCTCGCCCGGACGGAAGTCCTCCTCGTCCGACGAGAGGGCGTCCAGCGCGAGCGCGGGGGAGGGGGAGGGGGAGGGGACACCCTCGCCCTCCGGCTCGAAGATGTGGATGAATGATATGCCATACTGAAAAACATATTTATTTTATTGATACTGTTGGGTTTTCAGTATAAAGGAAACCAGAATTCCAAACATTACTAAATTATATTGTAAAAACATGAACTGCAGAATAACAACAGACTGGTAGCCATCGTTACGGGCGAACCAGTATGCTTGACAGATTAGCTTATATTCTATTTAGAACAGATACCGGCCCGCGCCCGGTGTCAACGTTGAGCTCATTTATGTTCTGCGGCTCATACAGCATTACCACGTGTTAGGTAGGAACGTTAAATAATGATGACTGAACAGGTCCGTCAATATGCACGGGACCTGTTACAATACCTATTTGTATTGTTAGTAAGTAAGTAAGTAATTTCGTATGAGTCAGTCGCCAACTCTGGTGACAAAATTTCTAGGCCGCCCGAAGGCCTCTGTCATGGCATAACAACTTTAAAAAAGCCGGGACCGACTGCTTAACGTGCCCTCCGAAGCACGGGAGCGCTCAGTTGAAATTGCCACTGGCGGTCACCCATCCAAATGATGAGTACGCGGAACAGTGCTTAACTTCGTTGATCTGTAAAGAACAACTTAGCCAGCTGTCACGAGCGCTAGTCTATACTAATATTATAGAAAAAGAACATTTGTATTTTTGTTTGTTATGAATAAACTCAAAAATTACTTGTCAGATTTCAAAAATTCGTTTACCATTAAAATGCTACGTTATCCCTGAGTGACATAAGCTTTAATTATTACTAGCGACCCACCCCGGCTTTGCACTGGTGCGGTTTCATTGCACACGCGCGAAGCTGCTAGTAAGTGAATACAGTAAAGGAACCTTGCAGTGCTTGTTGTAAGGCTGCGTGCACACGAGGCGCAGCCGGTCCCAGCGCAGGCGCGCAGGCGCGGCGAGCGCGGCGCCGCTGAACGAGCGCACTCGCTCCGTCTCCCTCGCACTCGCACCTGCACCCGCGCGGGACTGCGCCGGGCTCACGAACACGCAGCTCGGGATCAGCACCTTGCAACAACACTTTATTCAAACTGCTTCACTTCACTTGAAACATCTTAGCTAAACTTTCTCTTTAATATTGGCAAAATTTGAGTTGTAGCTCACCTTCGGATCCTATGGCTGGGGTTTGAATTTGAGTAGTAGCTCACCTTCGGATCCTATGGCTGGGGTTTGAATTTGAGTAGTAGCTCACCTTCGGATCCTATGGCTGGGGTTTGAATTTGAGTAGTAGCTCACCTTCGGATCCTATGGCTGGGGTTTGAATTTGAGTAGTAGCTCACCTTCGGATCCTATGGCTGGGGTTTGAATTTGAGTAGTAGCTCACCTTCGGATCCTATGGCTGGGGTTTGAATTTGAGTAGTAGCTCACCTTCGGATCCTATGGCTGGGGTTTGAATTTGAGTAGTAGCTCACCTTCGGATCCTATGGCTGGGGTTTGAATTTGAGTAGTAGCTCACCTTCGGATCCTATGGCTGGGGTTTGAATTTGAGTAGTAGCTCACCTTCGGATCCTATGGCTGGGGTTTGAATTTGAGTAGTAGCTCACCTTCGGATCCTATGGCTGGGGTTTGAATTTGAGTAGTAGCTCACCTTCGGATCCTATGGCTGGGGTTTGAATTTGAGTAGTAGCTCACCTTCGGATCCTATGGCTGGGGTTTGAATTTGAGTAGTAGCTCACCTTCGGATCCTATGGCTGGGGTTTGAATTTGAGTAGTAGCTCACCTTCGGATCCTATGGCTGGGGTTTGAATTTGAGTAGTAGCTCACCTTCGGATCCTATGGCTGGGGTTTGAATTAGGTTGCGCACTTGTTTTTTTTACTGTGCTGTACCAATGCTCATAAAAACGTGAGAATTTAAAGAAACTGAATATTCAAAAGACAATGTCAAAATTTGATCTTAAATAATAATAATAATAAAAATAAAAGAGTAACAAAAATTATTTACAAGCAAGAGGTTACAGGTTTGATGCCACTGCATAACAAATGTTTGCATAATCTGCAAATATTTGTTTTGAGTGTGTGGTACCATAGATAAAGTACTTGTAGTTTCAGATATGTATGACACAATGACATGCAATCCTAATGTGAGGTCAGAATGTATATGTATGTTGTGTTATATGTTATATCATTTACCTGATAGGGCTCATTGGGGGATTCAGAGCGACCAACCAGCACCTCCACCAGTGCTGCATGGTGTGCACCAATTTGAACAGAGGCTATCTGAAAATCATTTGTACTCAGTTGATATTCTTAATCAATCATATTTATACTAGCGACCTGCCCAGGCTTTGCACGGGTACAATGAAAATTTAAGCAAATATAGCCTATGTTGGATGCTACACTATCCCCAGGTGACTAAGGTAGGCAGAAATATTTTTTTCAAATTGACCCAGTAGTTTTGGAGCCAATTCAATGCAAACAAACAAACAATCAAATATTTTTTTTTAATATAAGTACTCATAGATAATTTAATCTAAAATTAAATTACATTGATGAGCATTATATTGTATTGGAAACCTGAAATCACAGCTTCATTATCATATCGGCCAATAGGTAAATGACAACTGCTGGACACAGACCTCCCCTAAAGATGCCACAAGAGCCTTGAGCCTTCACCATCCACAAACTTGCTGCACTTATGTGAGTCAGCATAGATACCTTGACAGCGCGTACAAGCTGCAGCACCACGGAGCAGGAGGGCTCGCCCTGGCTGCACAGCCACTTCTTCTTGCTCACTTCCCATGAAAGCAGGTTGCTTGCTTGGTTTTCCTGTTTGATACAACTTGCACTACATAACTAGGTAGGTACTACTTCACAAAGACATTGGAATACCCTTTTATTTGCTAGTAAGGTAAAGTACACTAATTTGTTGTCATCTGTAGTGGTTTATGACTTGACTTCTTGAATAAAAGAGTTTCAGATAACAGTGGTAAAAGAGTAGTAGAGACAAACGGACCCGAAAAAGCGGTATAAAGCAAGTTGTCTAAACTGCAGATGTTAGGTTATGATAGGCAATTAGCTATAATCAGGATGATAATTAGTCCCTATTAATTTCCCTAAATTAAAACTGTTTTATTAGCTAAAAACATGATGGATAACAAATAGGGATAGAGATACATATAATCCATTTAAGAATAACGATACTGCCCAGTTTTTTAAACAGCACGGATAAAATTTTAATAATTATGGCACTTTGATTAAATTTATGTTACTTACAGGGTCCTCGTTGCTGAAGCTTACAACATAATCTATTTTCACTCGTGGCATATCTATTGAACATTTCAATATTTTAAATTTTTCGTAAACAAACAACCAAAACAAACCTTGTTTTTTTTTGAGAGTGCCTTTCTTTTCTTCTTCTTTTTAGTTGACTTCTTTAATTTATGGCTTCTGTGACTTTTATACTGTAAACTGTCAATGTCAGTCGAATAAAAACTGTCAGAAACGGCAGAGCTAGGATTTGACCAGGTGGATTGGCAAAAGTGGCAAACTCAGCCACAGACGCCATAAGTAAAAGATGAAGAAGAAGAACAGGCGGATTCTGGCAGAACAACCACCGCAAAGCCGAGCAATCGGCCACAAAACACCAGCGCCCTGTCATTAGTTAGAAGACAGGCTGGCCGACTTGCCTGTCTGGCACGCATTGCATTGCATTGTAATATCCAGCGACTCGGGCAACAGTCGTGCGTGCCCGAAGTTGAGGCCAGAACTCATAACACCGGTTCGATTCTTAACAGCACTTCCTAAACCGAGACAGTAGAGTCTGGTAGAGTCGGAAGTGTACCTATTACTAAAATTGATCCATTGAAAACCCTGTGCATTCTACTTATTGAGCTACAGCCTACAGAATAAAACCACATTTGAAAAATATTTTTTGTTTAATGTGTACCTATTTATAATGGGTATCTAATGAAAACATTACAATATTACATTACATTAGCACATTAAGGTATCTACTACAGTAGGTAGGTATAATGGTACAATCATTTTTGGTTTCTTTTATTGAGTAGTTACCTACTCTACTACCTACTCAGTGTAGGTACCTATCTACAATTATTACAATAAATTATATAGGTAGATGAGGTACTTATTACTTAATGTACCTTGGTATTAATTAGTACCAACTACTAGCTCACGAGAGTGAAATAACTGGGGATACCAGACAGCGATAATATTCATATATTTTAGCTTTTGGTTTTCCATAAATAATAAAATAACAAATACTTATTTATAATAATTACAACAATGTAATAAGTACATAACTACCTACTCTATTATATTTAGAAAGCTATGTACCTATACCATAACTGATTTCAGAAGTGTTATCGATGGCCTATCATCGTCCATCAGCCGTCCTGCACTATTTGTATTACAAATTAGGAATGAAAAGACATAGTTGAAAATACCTGTCTAACTTAGGCACGATTGGTAGAAATATTTGAGCATTGATGTATCTACAATGCCATAAATCTATACCTAATTAAGCTTTTTATATTAGGTCATCCTTTACGATTCTGTACTTATGAATCTTTATGATGAAAGGCGGGTCCTTCTCCTTCTCCTTCTCCTTATCCTTGAGCGGGGCCGGAGTCTTCTTCCTCGGCGCTGCGGGCTCGCTGGGCACCCGGCGGTACGTGAACCCTCCCCCGGGGCTAGGCCGCGCGTACAGCACCGTGGGGGCGCCCTCCTGCGTCGCGGAGTACGCCACCGAGTCGTACGGCACCGGCGGCGCCAGCGCGTACGTGAGCTGAGGCAGCGGCGAGGGCGGCACCGCCTGCAGCTGCGGCACGTACGAGGCGTACTCCGTTGCGTACTCGTAGGTCGGCACCTGCCGGCGAGGCTTCTGGTAGGACGCTTGAGGCGCGTACTCGCGGCTGTACTCGTCCGACGCCGCCTCGTACTCCTGCTCGGCTGCTGTGTAGTGCCGCGCGGGTTTCGGGTACGATCGCAGAGGTCCCGGATACTGCGGAGTGGGCTCCGGGTACTGCCGGACGGAGTCCGCGTACTGGTGCGGCACCGGCGAGTAGAGAGCGGGGCGCGCGTAGGCCGCGTGGTACGCCGAGGGCTGGGCGAGCGCGTCGCGGTGCGGCTGCTGCAGCGGCGCGCGGGAGAGCACGCGCAGCACGGGCACGGGCGCGTGCAGCGGGATGGCCGCGAACATGTAGGGCTCGTACTCGCGCGCGTACTCATGCGCGTACACCGCGTGCGCCTCGCGCCGCCTCTGCACCTGCCGGCTGAGCGGCAAGCTGGTGGCAGACCCGCACAGCGACAGGACCAGCAACCGCATCTAAAAAGAGTTCATTGATGCGTGGTCCCATAGCTCTAGCTTTGCTACACTGACTCGCTGGAAAACCCCCGATAAAATCAGAGATGTAATAAGGACCTGAGAGGTCCTCTAAAATCAGAAACGTTCGGGCACGTCGAACGTCCAACAACGTCTTGGAGATGCTACATTTTTAACTAGAATTTGGAACTACCTACTCCCGTGATTCTGCTGTCAGCAAAGAACGTCTTCCTTGGCTATCAGCTATACCACAGAGTAAGCTATACAGTGTCTTTAAGGCCTAGGTTTTAAGATACAAAGAATTAAAAATGGGTTCGGTACTCACAATAATGTCCATGGTGCGGCGTGTGCGGTGGGCGGGTGGCGCGCGACTGAGCCGCAAGCGCGCCGCGCCGGACCAGCGCCGCTGCCGGACGTCCTGCTGACAACTACGCAGAGCTGATACAACTCGAACCTCTAGCCTGCATCCAAGGGGATTTCCGAACCAAGCCATGCAATCGCTGTGTTTTGCGCATGTTACGTAACCACTTCTCGTATTTAGGTACGTTACTTCTCTTGGGGATGATTAGATCTAACTCTAGCTGGGACTACGAAGAAAGGCTATTCAATTCAAAGTTTTCATCTCACGCCTCGTGACTCGTGACTCGTGTCGCCGTGTAACGAAGCGTTTTTTTATTAAAGTGGAACCAAACGTACATCCCACTTGATGGTAAGCAGTTACCGTAGCTCATGTACGCTTGCAACATCAGAGATATTCATCTCCTTCCCAGCCTTCTAATATTCCCACTGTTGGGACACTGGCCTACTCTCGGTCGAGATTGATCTGAGAGAGATATTACTTGCGTGAAAATCGCATGCGCATGTGTCTGTAATTTCACCGGAATCCATACCCTTCGAAGCGGATCACGGCAATGCGAGCACTACTGCTTGGCGGCAGAAGAAGGTAGTCTTTTCCTGGACGAGCTCTATCATAAAGAACTCTCATAAGTATTTTGAAGTTTATACCTACTCAAATGTTACGTTATAATTGGAAGTTGACCGTGCCCGTACCTCACTTCAACTTTACTATACTTCGACTATTCTATTCGAGCAGCCGAGTCCGCTGGCAGTACTATACCTACCACAATAGCCCTTCAGATGGGGAACACCTACTTTCCTGGATGAAACACAAATTGTACTTGTGTTAGTTTATTAGTTTCAGCAGCTCAATAAGTATAATGTAAGCGCATGTTGCATGTAAATCGCAAATAGTGGGGTTGACAGGTGCCGCCGCTTCCTTCCGCGAGCTTGCGTGCCGCGGCGGCGAGCGCGCTTGCGTGCGCGGCTGCCCTCATTACCGACCAGCACAACACGACAAAAAGCGAAACTGTTACATGAATCAATCTCCATTTCCACCGAACGGATCATGAGCAGGGAAATTGGTAAACTGACTGCTCGCTAATTTCGAAATTAAAAGTGATGATGGATCGATCTCATGCAGGAGCTTCGCTGACTCGCTGGTGTAGCGGTGCTGCTAGCTGCTACATCGATAATGTTGCGTCGGGTAAGTAAGCTTCCGTTGTCTGCCCAAACATGAGTTGATTTTGAAAGTAGTTTCGATCCTGCTATGACAAAATAATATATAGCGGTCTTAAACAAATACTGTAGGTATGTGTAACTGTACAGAGGTAGGTAGGTAATCTATCTGCATGTCTGCAACACTGTCACTCGCTCTAGAATTGCACCAGTTTGTTGTTCACACGTGGACTTGCGACATTAGCACAAGTCGACCTCGGTACCGCGCTGGGCGACTGCCCAGCTGGGACGTGGGTGTGAGTTCGATTCCCGCTGCGGGTTATATGTTTGCAAGATCTGTAAAATTAGTTCCTAGTCTGGATGTTGTGGTACCATCAGTACCATGGTAAAGTTTATGATACCTATGACAAATGGAATCATAGTATGAGGCAGGTTGCAAAGTCAGGACAGGGCTACATATAAGTAGACATTGGTCACAAGGGAAATAGCACACTATTTAGAAGAGTTGCCAGCTGGCAATCCCTTTAGTTTTATCTGTGGTAGAATCTCGATGTTAACTAACCAACCGGGACCCCGTGACTTTGTCAAATGCGGATGCAGCGTCGAGTCACTCTTCATCTGGTGATGAGTGGTTCGATGATGCATTGGTTGGCACTAAGGTAAATGCAGACGATTCGATGGGTTTTTCAGTCGTTTTATTACCATTAGTAGCGGACGGAGAGCCCGACATACCCCATCTGTTCTGAACCGAGGGGAGTGTGTAACGCATTATTATATTCTTCCACACTTCTTTGACATCCAGCATTTACCAATCGTAAAATCTCGATGGCTTGGGCCAGAGCCGGGTAACATATTACCTAGTAGGTATTATTTACTTAATCCACTGTAGTTTATGTGAGTATATGTAAATAATTCTGACATTGGAAGATTCGTACGTGGCCTTCTTTAGTCAAATAAAATATGCTTTTATTGCGATATTCGCGAAAAGCTCACAAAGATATTATTATAATATGCACAGCCTTGTGATTTGATGGACTTTGTTTGAAGTGGAACGAACTAGGTTTTTGCTGGATGGATTGAGGGAGCTTATTGCATTTCTATCAATTAAAAAATAAACAACAATTATTAGAAGGAAAATAATATATTATATTTATTTATACAGGGTGTAAAAATACAGTTCTCCAAAAGCAAAGGCATTTGCACAGCTTTTCCTATTTATATTATCTGATTTTTAGATGACATCGGCTTGTGGTGCGCAGCATACTATGCTGCGTAGTCAAAGTGATCCGTCTGGTATGCAGCGTTTTAATAACAATAATATTTTTGCTTGTTTCAGTGGAAGTCGATAGTAGTAGTAGAGTAGTGTTTTTAGTTTTTACACCCGGTATAACAACTAGATAAGTATTTGGTGGGAAGCCTATAGCGCAGGCACACATTTTTACCACAGGGGGGCGGGGTAAGGAGCGTGGAAGGCGGGGGCTACGTGGACAGCGGGGGCTACGTGGACAGCGGGGGCTGTGATCACTGGAGCAGCGATCACCTTATTCACAGCAACGACCTTCAGGATAAAGATAATAAGGGTTATGTTGTACCTGTAACATAATGCTCTTTGTCCTTAAGTCTATAGGTAAGCACATTATGCCTGTGCACGGCAGCGGCAGTCGAGTGCTTCAACTAAATTTCTCAGAATCATAAGCTAATGTTTTAATTTTTTTGGTTAGGTTTCTTTGGGTAGAATACTATTCTCGGCACTTGATAAGCAGATATCTACAGAATGTTAGGAGCAATGTTATTTGGAAGACTTAATCATTTTGGAAGAATTATGACAATCATCAGAGATCTACAAAATAAGTTATGGATGAAATAAATATTAATTGTTTACTTTTCAATTAATAAACTGCTCTTGATAAAAATGTACTAACTTTTGGTACAACAACTGCGGGAGCGGCAACGAGACCGGATCCGTAGCCCAGGCCGCCGTAACCCAGGCTGCCGTAGCCGAGTCCTCCGTAGCCGTAGCCGAGACCCCCGTAGCCGTAGCCGAGTCCAGAGCCCAGTCTGATGCCGTGCCCGTAGAGGCCGCTGTAACCTAGGCCGGAATAGCCGAGGCTTCCGTAGCCTAGGCTTCCGTAGCCTAGGCTTCCGTAGCCTAGGCTCCCGTAGCCGAGCCCGTGCCCGATGGCAGGGGCCACCAGCAGCCCCCCGCGCTTCTCGCGCTTGCCCTCCGCCTCCGGGGCGGGGGGCGCCGGCGCCGCAAGACCCGCAGCGGCTACGAGGACGACACACAACTGTAACATAACAATAGATTAATTACTATTGGTTTCTTTATTAGTTTCAATAGATTGATTAGTTTCATCGGTAGACTGTACTTACGAACACTTTCATGATAATGGTTGAGTGTGGAGATGGATGAACTGAGGTGGACTGACGCTTCCCTCCGGATACCGCACAGATTTATACAAAAGCGCAGCAAGGTCGCAATTTTGCAAAATTCTTACGAAAATGGTGCTCTTGTGCTATAAATATTTCTGATTCAATATTATGCGACATTGTGCCATCAAACGATCTATATGAATAATTGACTGGCTTGTATAAAATATGCCATAAGAAGCAAACAAATCTAGGCAATTTAACTGCATAAAATACAATAATTCAAATGTTTGGCCAATATACTAACTTAGCTAATAATGGCTTCTATTCCAAGAGTTATCCAAGAGACTGGTGGGTCAGTGAGAACTGAGGGCTTACGCTGAAACCGAATAAGTAATACAGCAGTCCGTCAGGACACTGATACTCCCTGAAGTCTGTGATCGTAACTCTGTTCCTATTGTTGCATGTACATGTGAAAACAGCTGCATGTACCTGACATATGCTACCATTTAATAATAATAATATAATAAATAATGCTGGACAATCCACACAGCATCATCTAGCCTCAAGTTAAGCAGTGCTTATTACGGGTACTAGATGAATGATATACTTAATACAATACAATACATAGATAGATATTTTTTTATACATAGAAAACACCCAGATCACCCGGAACAAATATTTGCAGATCGTACAATCATTTGTCCCAAGGCGGGAATCGAATCCGCAACCTCCTGCGTCGCAGGGAGACCTTCGCCCGCCGCGCCACATTGGTCATCCTTAGAACTAATCTTTATTATGCAGGTTCATCTAGCGATCAATACTAATATTAAGAGCAGGGTATGTGATATTATTTATTTTGGTTGCCATATTTTTGGACCGTGGTAAATTAGACGAACATAATAAAGTAATCTTTTTCTACGTATGAGTCAGTAGCCAACTCCAGTGACAGAGTTTCTAAATGGTATAACAACTTTGAAAAAGCCGGGACCGACTGCTTAACGTGCCCTCCGAAGCACGGGAGAGCGCTCAGTTAAAATTGCCACTGGCGGTCACCCACTCAAATAATGAGTACGCGGAACAGTGCTTAACTTCGTTGATCTTTAAGAACAACTTAGCCAGCTACGTCACGAGCGCTCCTATCTTTCTATAATAAAGTAAACTTAATATAAGTACTTCCTTAACTATTGTAACGAGGGGCAGACTTTATTTTATACCAAGTAGAGATGTACGACTGGCGAGTGCGCGTTCAAGTCTTTTGTATGGAAAACGCAACTTGCTTTGTCGTGTTTAAACGACGTATAGACGACTTTTAGAAACATTGAGCGCTCGTGACGTACCTGGCTAAGTTGTTCTTAACAGATCAACGAAGTTAAGCACTGTTCCGCGTAGTCATCATTTGGATGGGTGACCGCTAGTGACAATTTCAACTGAGCGCTTCCGTGCTACGGAGGGCACGTTAAGCAGTCGGTCCAGGCTTTTTCATAGACGTTAGGCCATGGCAGAGGCCTTTGGGCGGCCTAGAAACTCTGTCACCAGAGTTGGCCACTGACTCATACGAACTTACTTTTTTTTTAGAAACATTATAGGAAGTTTCGGACGCAACTGCTTCGGAAACAAGAATATACCTACTGCTGAAGAAGTTTCATCATCTTAAGAGTCAATAGACGTCCACTCCTGAACATAAAAGGTCTCCTAATAATAATATGTAACTGTCTACGCATTAATTAGTGAGTACTCTCGACCGCCCTTTGAGGGTAAAGTCTAAACGGCTATAGTTATGGAAAAATGTTGTCAGGAGTCACGGGCTCAATTTTGATATACGTAAAAACTGTATTTAGAAATTTTAAAAATATAATTTATTTTCGAGAAAATAAAATGTTTTGATTTATTTTCATATTTTGATTCTCTATCTGATAACAATCAAGTGCGGTCGAGAGTAGGTCCTCACCCTGTATTACCAACTATAATCAATAGTTTACCCGTCCTATTTATTTTCTTTTAAGTTTTATTATTTGTTCCAAGTCCAAGTTCCAACAATCGATATGGGGTTGGTGTAGCTTTAAATAAGTAATAGTGTCCTGATCATGTGAATAATCAGATTATCAACGACTGAAGACGCGACGACTCGCACTCACATATTTTTTTCCCTAAAAACAAAAGTGGTTCAAGTTACTGCTACTGATAACTGATCTTGCTAACTGTATGAATCTGTTACTTGTTTAATCGGCAAGGCATCAGCAAGGACATATTATGGTTGCGCCACGCGCCGCGCGCCGCCTATTTATACTCGTTCGAATGAGAGCTCGGCACCATTCATCTTCAGCACTTCGCTCCGACTCCTCACTCCCAGCACCAGCAACATGAAATTCCTCGTAAGTATCTGTGGGTGTGTGTGTGTGGGTGAGCGTGTGACGTCAGCTTGTCAGACCGGCAGTACAAGGTGTTGTGTTTCAGGTGGTGATGATGGCTCTGGCGGCGGTGGCGAGCGCCGGCAACGTGCGGGAGAAGCGCGGCTACCTGTCCGGCGGACATGGAGGCTTCGGTGGCGGCTACAGCAGCGGCAGCCTCGGCGGCTACAGCGGAGGCTACGGCGGAGGCTTCGGTGGCGGTTACGGCGGAGGCCAAGGCGGCTACTCCGCGCCCGCCGCACAAGTGGTGTCAGTCAACAGGGTGGTGAACGTGCAGAAGGTGGTTGAGGTTCCTCAAGTGGTCAGCGTGCGCAAGGTGGTCTCCGTGCCTCAGATCATCACGCAGAAGAAGATCATCGCCGCGCCCTCCGTCTCCTACTCCTCCGGCCTCTCCGGCGGATACTCCGGCGGCTACGGCGGATACTCCGGCGGCTACGGTGGATCCTCCGGTGGATACTCTAGCGGGTACTCCTCGGGTGGATACGGCGCCGGCAATGGCTGGTGGTGAACGAAAACTCAACCACTCTAGTCAAAATTCATCTCTATCTCTTCCCAGTCTCTATTTATTGTGATATTATTTTCTTAGAAATACGCATAATTTAATAAATATTTAGCTATATTTTTAAATTGATATTGTATCATTTTGAAATATTCATATTAGGTGAGTACCTATTACACCTATTATATAAAATACGTATTATTATGAAGAAACAGTTGAGTCATGCAAAAACCATTAAAACTATGTCTGTTTAGAGAGTTCAACTGTCATCAGCAGACAAAACTGAAGCGGTCCCAACTGCTGGCGGTATATTACCACGTCGAATGACACGAGTTGGCCACGAGATAATACTAGCTTTTAGGAGGCGCGTCGCGAAGGCGCGAAGGCCAAAGGCAAAGGCCTTAGGACCTTAGGACCGTCCGAGCAAGACAAGATTATTACTGTCGTCGGACAGTTTACCATCGACATTTTAAAATAATACTTTTTAGGTATAAAATGCTACATAATGTTGGTACGTCTACCAAATATTCCCAACTTACATCGCAAGATTTTTTTTCTGTACTACTATCATGCTGAAATTTTGCACGGAAATATATCTGTGACGCCATAAAGAGAGCACAACAGTATTGTACAAGAAGTTGTATTAAAAAGTCCTAAGCTTACTCGCCAAAACGCTTCGTTAATTGTGTTTGTTCAGATTTACGAAGAATTTTTTTTAACCTGAAGATGACGTCACACTTACGATACGCATTCGATACGATAACAGACAAATTGTTCGTGATCGCAAAAATAGTTTATAAACCTTACGATACCTTACGCTGTTCAAAATCTCATACAAATTGCTAGCGTCTCGATATCGTTACGAAACGCGCGTTTTGTTTGTGCTAGAGGCTCAGTACATTTTTTATCTCTGCTTGCTGCAGCCTAAGTCCAAGTTATAAGCTTTTTGGTTAGTTTGGTCTTCGCTGGGATAGCAATGCAATTAAATTTGATTATATTATTGTTATATTAGTAAGTAATAATGGTACTTATTAAGTAGCTTTTCCTGTACTTTTAATAAACCGAGCGAGCAAAGCGACTGAGGCGTCTCAGTTTCGAGATTGACCAGAAAATGGTTTTGTTCGTCAGTCAGTCTGTTCTTCTCCTACAGATCGCATTTTTCAACCGACCTGGCTAACAGGTTCTATGGGTTTATAGAAGTTTATTGTCATCAGGGATTTTTGTAGGGGAGGGTACTTCCTCCAAAAAGACGCAAAAAGGGGGGGGGGGGCTACTGAATATCTCCGCCATAACCATAAGAGATGAGATATCAATGGTTATTATATTATTATTTGAAAGGTAGTAAGGTATTATTGAGTATTAAAATAGTTTGCGAGGAAAAATACTCCGAACCCTGACGAACATATGACAAACATACAAACAGTGATTGCAAAACTAATAAGGGTTCATTGTTGGACTTTAGAAAAAAATATCAGAGGAGCAAGGAACCTTAACTCTAAAATTAAGCCAACCAAAATTTATATTATAAATTCTAAAATTTTATAAAAAATTAAATAATTACGCCTAAGAATTGCTATTCTATTGTAATAATCAGGGTTGAGGTATTTTGCACTCGAGCATTTGCGAACAAAACAAATTTAATTCACTGATCCAAATATAAGAGATGGTGTTAACTGTGTTTTGAAGTCATGAAACTCCTATTTTTAATAAACCTTTTTAATTTTATCTTACATTTTCATAAACTATTTGTATATACGTATGATATATTTAAAATTAAATGTATTTATGTATGTTTTCTATTGATATTTAGTAATACTTCTGTTGCATAATTACTGTCTGACTGAATACGTTTATTTAAGTATTTTATTTTTATTAGGTACTGTATTTACTGGGCTGACATCCGTGCTTCTTTCCTTGTAGGCCCCAACGGAAGACCAGCGCTGGGTACCTATGCGACCCAGCTAATGCTGAGTTGGGACCTTTTTGTGGCGACCGCATTTTTGTGTAGGTACAACACACGACCTATTCTAACTTACTTAGTTTTTAATTTTAGTTTTTTTTTTAATTGTTATTTATTAGAATTAAATGTACCTACTCTGTTTATTGTATCTACTTATGCTCGTCACAAATAAAACTATTTTCTTTCTTTCTTTCTAGACAGAAGGCCCGTTTACACAACTGAAATATCATCATCATCATCATCATCATTGGCCTCTACGTCTATTTCAGACGGCTTAAGCAGTGTCTGTATTGAGATTGCACTTTTTCTGGCTAAACATACCGGGAGCAGACAGAACGGCCACAGTTGTTGCAAACAAATGAACCAAGTAACGGGTTCGCCTTCTAGCTCCTTCTAGATCCTTCTAGATCTTTTGTCTGCTAATGTGGGGCGATTCTCGTGCATAGATAAATGGGTACATGTGGTATATATCGTCAACACTGTCAAAATTTCTATACATTTTTGACAGTTTTCATGATATATATCCCCCTGGTCGTGGTGCTTTTATGAAATATCAGTTTCTCATAAGAACATTTATGTATTTTAATTTCCCGAGGGGTGCAAGTGCGGTACGAACTATACCGTTTCCGTTCCAGAAAGCTTATCGCAATAAGCTTTCTGCTGAACATTATTCTAAATTATATAACCTAAATTATATAAAATTACGAAACCCTTTTTTATACAATTAGAGTGATAACCAAGCGTACGGCTCAAAAAATGGTAAGCCGTTACCACAGCCTATGGACGCTTGAAATACCAGAGGTATCGTCTCAGGGTGGCAAACTCACGGTTTGCCACCCTGAGACGTAGTTCGAAAGTTTCATGTGCCTGTAATTTTACCGCAAACCATACCCTTCAGACCGGAACACATCCATGCAAACATTATTGCTTGACGGACGAGCTCTATCACAAAGAACTCTCCTACTCTTGTGACATGTGAGTTTATTAGCACTTTACCTAAACGTCTTCCTGCCAATGTGTATTTATTATGAGTTTGCTTTCAAAGAGTAAGCACAGGGAGTGGTTTTTATGTATTGAATAAAAAACAGACGAAAAATCTCTAGTACTATTCCGCTTAACCTTTTAACTGATGAGGTCACACAGTTACCACAGTTAACCTCAAAAGAAAAATATCGACACGTGTTTCATCCCTCCACGGGACATCCTCAGGACCATCGACTTGTTCTCCGGCAGACGTGTTGCTCCGTCGAGCGCTGGAGCCAATTTATGTATTGAGTTTAGTCCTAAGTGTTATTTCTCATTGGCACTCTAAATAAATAAATTTAATTAAATAGACAGTGCATAATTCTTTAAAAATTTAATAGTAAAATAATATCACAATAAATAGAGACTGGGAAGAGATAGAGATGAATTTTGACTAGAGTGGTTGAGTTTCCGTTCACCACCAGCCATTGCCGGCGCCGTATCCACCCGAGGACCACCCGCTAGAGTATCCACCAGAGGATCCACCGTAGCCGCCGGAGTATCCGCCGTAGCCGCCGGAGTATCCGCCGGAGAGGCCGGAGGAGTAGGAGACGGAGGGCGCGGCGATGATCTTCTTCTGCGTGATGATCTGAGGCACGGAGACCACCTTGCGCACGCTGACCACTTGAGGAACCTCAACCACCTTCTGCACGTTCACCACCCTGTTGACTGACACCACTTGTGCGGCGGGCGCGGAGTAGCCGCCTTGGCCTCCGCCGTAACCGCCACCGAAGCCTCCGCCGTAGCCTCCGCTGTAGCCGCCGAGGCTGCCGCTGCTGTAGCCGCCACCGAAGCCTCCATGTCCGCCGGACAGGTAGCCGCGCTTCTCCCGCACGTTGCCGGCGCTCGCCACCGCCGCCAGAGCCATCATCACCACCTGAAACACAACACCTTGTACTGCCGGTCTGACACGCTGACGTCACACGCACACCCACCCACCCACATACACCCACTGATACTTACGAGGAATTTCATGTTGCTGGTGCTGGGAGTGAGGAGTCGGAGCGAAGTGCTGAAGATGAATGGTGCCGAGCTCTCATTCGGCCGAGTATAAATACGTATCGTGTGGCAGTGGCGCAACTGTGGCCTCGGGGACGCAGCGAATATGGGTAATATTATCAATATTATCTCATCTTGGATTCAAAGCAGTCAATATTTTGAATTCATAATGTTCTGGCGAGATTAAAACGTTATATAAAACCTACTGTTAGTAAAAATAATTCGCTGAGACTTGACTTTGATTTTTTTCTTAATTTCGTACGGAAATAAAATTATAGCCAATTTTCACTATCTTGTTTACTTACTACACTAATACTTACACCTTAAATTTAAATAAAATATTATTTAAATTTTATAACATCACTTTGTTTTCAGACCAAATCATCAGAATTAAAAAAAAAAAATTTGATATGCAAAATTCAAGATATTTATTTGCACTAATAGTAATAGCGTTACATTACAGAGAGTATGCAGGTCTTAGAAAGTATTCATATTGCAAATAAAACTTGTTTGCCAGTTTCAGGTATCGCAAATTATATTTGAACTATGCTAGGCGCTACTACGTATTAATCTTTTTTTTTTTTTTTTTTATACTACTAAAGTGGTAACCAAGCGTACGGCCCACTTGATGGTCAGCAGTTACCGTAGCCTATGTACGCATGCAACATCATAGATATCACTTGCGTGTTACCACCCTGAGACGTTAGATGGTTAGTCTCATGTGCCTGTAATTTCACCGGAAACCATACCCTTCGAACTGGAACACAGCAATGCGAGCATTACTGCTTGGCGGCAGAAATAGGTATGGTGGTAGTCCTCCCCCTTTAATCTGCCCCATAAATACGTTTCATGTGATTCATAGTTGTTTATTTGGGCTATCTTTTGGTTAATGGTACAGCTGCCTACGTCACCTTGACCCAATGTTTAGTGTCAATGTGCTTCCGCGGTGAGCACTGCTCATGAATATATTCAAGTTCCTGCGACAGAAGCTAAGGCTGGCCGTCGGCGTCGGTTGTCGACATCCTACAATACCCATAGTACTGCACAGAGGTACTGCACAGCAGTAACACAACCACAAGACCTACTCTTGTGGTGCATACAATACATTTATAACATGGGTTCCAGAGAATCACTGAGATAAGTTTAAAGAAATCAATATTATGACAGTACCCTGTCAATATATTTATAAAAATCTTATGTAGGTTCGCAAAAATATTAATCTGTTTAAGAAAAATTGTGATAATAATAATGTTAATACTAGAAATAGAAATAGTTAGGCTCACTAAGGTCAGTAAATCTTTTAAAGGGCAATGTGTACGCTTCTTTAACAAAGTCCCAAGCGACACACAAAATTTATCAATTGGATAATTAAAAAAAAAATATAGTCTCAAAAAGCTTACTATAAAATAACCGATTATCTAGATGATAAAAAAGCTTAGGACGAATGTGCTCCAACTCTACTCGGCATCCATAACAATAGCAAGCGTCATGCCAAAAAAGCGATAGGAACCCAGCCGGTGTTGTTGCCAGTTCTTTTACGGCATGGGCGCGCGTTGGAACTGGTTTAAATTTTCCTAGCTTATAAGACGTTTCAAAGTGATCCTTGTGATTTTATTGAAATAAATAATTTTTGATTTAGTTTTTGAATTTACCAAGTAATGCATTGTATACACCAGCTCTCATAAATTAATTGTAAAATATAGTTTTTTGCATGTTTTTTGCATTTCGTAGAATATCTGTTATTTTGTAGGCTGGGCCACGTGGAACGTACGTGAATACACGTGGCTTCAAAATGTTTCAAAATTATATTTTTCATACCTTTTTTTTTTAGTGAATAAAATAATTTAAAAATTGTTTGAATTTTAGTGCAGATTTAGCCGTCTGCATCCGCTCATACATTTGATTCGTTCGTTCGTTCGTATGAGTCAGTGGCCAACTCTGGTGACAGAGTTTCTAGGCCGCCCGAAGGCCTCTGTCATGGCCTAACAACTTTGAAAAAGCCGGGACCAACTGCTTAACGGGCCCTCCGAAGCACGGGAGCGCTCAGTTGAAATTGCCAATGGCGGTCACCCATCCAAATGATGACCCCGCGGAACAGTGCTTAACTTCGTTGATCTGTTAAGAACAACTTACCCAGCTACGTGACGAGCGCTCCATACATTTGATTGTACTTTCATTATAAACCGCCTCCAATTCGGCGCGAGGCGCTAATTAATTCGTTTTATTTTTGAATAAATAATGAATTAATTATAATAATAATTAATCGTTCATACTTTTAAAACTTAATCATAATTAATTATTTATTGATACTCGCTTGAGAGTAGACCAGTGGCCCAGCAGTGGGAACATTAGATGTCATGATGGTTATTTAAAAAAACCTGTTAAAACATTCCCAAACCAGAGTACCTATGTAGAGCTCATTGTGTTAGAGCTCTTTCGGGGAAGTATTGGCACCATTATCTATTTCTGGTGGCAATCAGTAATGCTCGCGTTGCTGTTCCGATTCGAAGAGTTACCGGTGAAATTACTGGCACAAGATCTACATTTTAGGTACATACTCGTACCACCTCTATTGCAAACACGGATTTGGAATGTTGGCCACTAACTCATACGATCCAACTAAGCGTCCATAGGCTACGGTAACCACTTACCGTAGCCTATGGACGCTTAGTTGTCCACCGTGGTCAAACGAAGGTCTATACTTGATAAAAAAAAAAAAACATGATTAGGTATAGTAACACTTATAAGGAAGACCTACACAGGGCAAAAACTGAATCAGGAGGAAGTGCAATACCAAACCAAGCTACGAGTATCTTTTGTTTTGTTAAATAAACATTTAGTACTATTTGTATAATAATGCAGATGATAAAGATGACCTTACATCACCGGGTCTACTACCTAGGTAGCCTGGGTAGCCTGGGTAGATAGTATCAGAATACATTGACTAGGTAGGCACTTTTTTCGTTTTTAAAATGAGTCATTCTAAACAAATTTCAATAAATAAAATAGTAAAAATAAAAAATAAAACATTTATTTATAAAATAATATCACAAAAAACGAAGATTGACTAGTAAGACTCATCGACTTCACCACCAGCCTTTGCCGGAGCTGTACCCGGCTGAGCCATAGCCGCCGGAGTATCCGCCGGAGTTTCCGCCGAAGCCACCTGAGTATCCACCGGAGGATCCGCCGTAGCCGCCGGAGTATCCACCGGAGGACCCGCCGTAGCCGCCGGAGAGGCCAGAGGAGTAGGAGACGGAAGGCGCTGCGATGATCTTCTTCTCTGTGATAACCTGAGGCACGGAGACCACCTTGCGCACGCTGACCACTTGAGGAACCTCAACCACCTTCTGCACGTTCACCACCCTGTTGACTGACACCACTTGTGCGGCGGGCGCGGAGTAGCCGCCGCGGCCTCCGCCGTAACCGCCACCGAAGCCTCCGCCGTAGCCTCCGCTGTAGCCGCCGAGGCTGCCGCTGCTGTAGCCGCCACCGAAGCCTCCCTGTCCGCCGGAAAGGTAGCCGCGCTTCTCCCGCACATTGCCGGCGCTCGCCACCGCCGCCAGAGCCATCATCACCACCTGAAACACAACACCTTGTACTGCCGGTCTGACACGCTGACGTCACACGCTCACCCACACACACACACCCACAGATACTTACGAGGAATTTCATGTTGCTGGTGCTGGGAGTGAGGAGTCGGAGCGAAGTGCTGAAGACGAATGGTGCCGAGTTTCTGTTCGGATGGCTATAAATACGAGGCGCACAAAGCGTGGCGCAAGCGTGTCCTCGCTACCGCTGCAAAGTTATACAAAAATATCATAATTATATTATTTTAATTACCCGAGGATAACGGGTTGTACATTTACTCATCCTTCATTTAACACAATTACTTTAAGTACCTAGTACCTAAATCTCAAATGTATCAACTGTTTTTTGTCCCAAATAAAGTAGCTTCAAAACAGAAGCAAAAGTATGAGTACTTAATACAATCTAGACCTAAGAACCACTATATATTTCTACTACCATACCTAGAGGCAAACAAATAACATTTGATTTGATTTGATTTGTAAAAGAAAATAAAATAAAATGTTACGTAATCTGTGATAAATAAACTCATTCTGATTTTACTACTAAATATTAGTTATATAACTATTATGTAAGAGCAATGATAAACTTTATATTAAAAAAACAACAGTAATATTAACCAAACAAAATCTTATCAATCCTGTAAGTAATGTGTGAACCTGAAATCATCAAAGTAAATAAGGTCCGACCGAAGGGCACGTATACATTAGTCCTGACTGTAATAATTTCTATAAATACTAATCTCGAAATTGAGTCGAAACAGTGTCGGTATCGGTACCTCTTCACTGATATACCGGCAAGTGAAAACACTCGTTTTTTAAATGAATAACATGAATAGAAATAAATTGTATCTTTATTTCAGGTAACATCCAATTCAGGAGGTTTTAATAATGAAATGTTATGTGGCAAGCCACTATCTTTTTTTTTTAACGATAGGAAAATGCTTTACGCATTCCCCTCGGCTCGGGGAAGCGGGGGGATATGTCGGACTCACCGTCAGAATGACGGCATACCGACTAAAAAACTATCGGGGTTCTAACATAACGCTCTGTACCTGGGCTGTGGGAGCGCGCTAACAATCTTCCGTAGCCTAGACACCGTTTGCCCTTTAAGAGCACCACCAATAACTCGACGACTGGCAACCACGACCATCATGGTATCGAACCACAAGTCCACAACCAATTCCCAGGCAAACAATTATCAGAACACAAGAATTCTCCTAATTTTAATGTTCGCATGTTTGATCTGCGAAAATATTTGTTTAGGATCTGGGTGTTCTAACCTAACCTACTCTGATTAGGTTAGTAAATACTCGTAAATATGTACTGATACCCAAGACCCAAGAAGTTTTTCTATTTCTAGTGAGGGCTCAGTCAGGACTAAATTATGATAGTTACGGGTGCCTAAAATTATGACACCTTGGCCACCTTGCACTCTGCACTTTGAAATAGTAATATGAAAAACGACGATCTTTTGGCCACACAGCCTTGAGAAAACACCTATTCAAAGTAACTTACCATTACATGGACAATGTCAGATTTTGAGACAGGTATATAAAGTTTAGCACATATGAATAAATGTTTTGACTGCTGGAGCACTTTCTCGTGGACTGCGGCTTAAGCTCGGCACCTTGACAAAACACCAATCATATTTGAACGAAATGTCATAGTTATTTATTTATTGTAAGTTAATAGCAGAATTAACCTTGACCTGGAGTGCAAATAAAGTTCCGCAGTGACCACTCATCCGCTCATTTATATTGAAATTCGTGTCAAAAGTCAAGTATAGCTGAAAGAAGAGAACTAACAAAGACTGGTTCTACGTAGTACTAATATCTGTTCTGTTTTGTGCCGTTCCTGTATATCGTATTTCAATGAGCTTCCTCCTGTTGTGAGAAGATTCATGCCTTGGTTGTTATTAAAACAAAAACACAAATTAATTTGTTAAAAAGAAAAGCTATACTTTGGTGGTCTAAGAGTACTAGGGGTCTAGTAGTACTGACCCCGCATTCCGATCAGTAGTGGGTTCAAACCCGATCGTGCACCAATAGATTTTTCTATTAAAAAAATGATGTGCGCAATGCCAGTGCTCTCATACGGTAAAGGAAAACATCGCGAGGAAACCGGCATGTTCAAGAATTAAAAACACGAAAGACATGTGCCATCCACCAATCGCATTGGGTATGCTATGCGTGGTGGAATAAAACCCGATAACTCTCGCTCGAGGGTAATAATAAAAATTACAATAAAAAGGAAAGTGAGCGTCACTTTCCTTTCCTTTTCAGAGTTTCGGTCAAGCCATGCAAAGTGACGAAAACGAATTGTTGCTTTCGAGCTATTTTTTGCTTTGTACTAGGTACTATATTATTTTGCAAGCTTCCTGTGCTGCCAAACTTTTATGAACTATCTCATATTTGTTTAAGATGTGTATATAAGTTAGTTATTGTAGGGTTTTGTACCTTAGCAGGAAAAATATGTACATACATACTTTGTTGTCTGTTTGTCTATCTGTCAATACTCTTTATCTCAAGAAGGGTCACTATCATTTGATTCCACAGAACGGCTGAAAATTTGTACATGGGGGTTTTTGTAACTTATATAAGTATTGTAAACCAATCATATACCTATTTGTTTATTTTGTCTGACAAACTTCCAGTTTTCAGACTGAAAAAACTGCGTCTGAAAACTGAAAGTTTGTCAGACAAGCACCATTTCAAAGAAACGCAGACGCCTCCCACACAGGGCTTTTGGTAGTAACAACCAATCCAACCATTTATTAAAATCAGAGTTGCCAAAGAGGAATAGAAAGAAACTATATAAACCCTTCATCAACCCTTCAGGTCAAAAGCGAAGACAAGTAAAGTAGACAAATGGAGGAGGTTTCTATGGCCATAGCGGTCCTTCCTTACAAAGATACAAAATAAATTAAAAAAACTAAAGTAGGTACCTTAAGGCTCTAGTTAATAAAGTATGTAGATATGGATAGAACAAAGTTTATTGTTATTTTAAGTTTTTAAACATTTTTTGCTATATAAACTCTATACTATAAAAATATTATAAGGAGGAGAAATTTGTGTTTTAGTTTGTTACGATAAAACTCAAAAACTCCTGGTCCGTTTTTTAAATTCTTTCACCATTCGAATGCTAAATTACCTCTGAATAATATAGGCATATATTTATTACTAGCAATCAGCCTTGGCTTTGTACCCGTGCGGTTTCATTGCGAAGCTGGGACGGACCTTTAGTAAAATAAGCGGTGCTATCTCTACTTACACTTCATTAATTATTCATTTACTGTAGATTCGACCAATTTCTAGGATATAATTATTCTGGGGATAAGATATTGTCAAATTCAAGTAAAATGTCATGTTACCCTTCGTTAACTACTTTTTTCTAACTATATATTCTGCAAATAGTGTTTTAGACGAGTTTGGTCATATCCAACGTTCAATGAACAAAAGTAAGAACGTGACAAGTTCTTTAGAATTGGGCTTCTCATTGTGCGCGGGAAAAAGGGCTAGCTTACCTTGACTATTTTGTTCTGGACAAAATGGAGAAAATTCAAAGCTGAATTTCAATAAAGGAGGTTAGTTTGTTATATTACCTGCCCGATCTATGTGTTTGTAAAGATCAAAATAAAGTGTACAAAGTTTGAAAAATAAAAATCATTTATTTAAAAAATAATAATAAATAGAGATTGAGAAGAAGTTGACTAGAAATGTTAACAGTCTCGGTGTTCACCACCAGCCATTGCCGGCGCCGTATCCGCCCGAGGAGTACCCGCTAGAGTATCCGCCGGAGGATCCGCCGTAGCCACCGGAGTATCCGCCGTAGCCGCCGGAGTACCCGCCGGAGAGGCCGGAGGAGTATGAGACGGAGGGCGCGGCGATGATCTTCTTCTGCGTGATGATCTGAGGCACGGAGACCACCTTGCGCACGCTGACCACTTGAGGAACCTCAACCACCTTCTGCACGTTCACCACCCTGTTGACTGACACCACTTGTGCGGCGGGCGCGGAGTAGCCGCCTTGGCCTCCGCCGTAACCGCCACCGAAGCCTCCGCCGTAGCCTCCGCTGTAGCCGCCGAGGCTGCCGCTGCTGTAGCCGCCACCGAAGCCTCCATGTCCGCCGGACAGGTAGCCGCGCTTCTCGCGCACGTTGCCGGCGCTCGCCACCGCCGCCAGAGCCATCATCACCACCTGAAACACAACCCCTTGTACTGCCGGTCTGTCTGACACGCTGACGTCACACGCTCACCCACACACACACACCCACAGATACTTACGAGGAATTTCATGTTGCTGGTGCTGGGAGTGAGGAGTCGGAGCGAAGTGCTGAAGATGAATGGTGCCGAGCTCTCATTCGGACGAGTATAAATAGGCGGCGCGCGGCGCGTGGCGCAACCATGTCCTTCAGGCGCCGAGCTTTGCTTCATGTTAATACGATATGATATAGTATTCAATACAACAGAATGTAAGTAAATAAAGGGTTGTTAACTAAATATCCAATACAAGTTATAAGTAAGTGTTTGGAGATTAGCTTATTTTACACATAGCACTAAGTCATGTAGTGGTGAGCACCCTTGCCTTCCAACCTAAGGTCGAGATAGATTTGACTTCGTTTCCTAGAGTGCTTCTGCAATTGACTGATTGATGCTAAGTACTATAGTCATTATGACAGCCTTCTAATGTTCCCACTGCTGGGACACTGGCCTACTCTCAGGCGAGAGTGATTGGGTCTTAATCCACCACGCGGACCCAATGCGGATTGGTGGATGGCACATGTCTTTCGAATTTTTAGTTCTTGGACATGCAAACATTTCCTCGGCCACGTCGCACTATCTTCATTTCCGAAGCATGATCCGACGATGTCGCTTCGGACATTATTTTTTTATTTATAATTATGAAAATCAAAATTGGGTTGGGTAACAATTGGTTCGACACATGAAAAATAATGAATGCATAATAGTGTCAGACTGACGTAAACCGAAATGTACTTCAAATTATAAGTGGCCAGTACTTGGCGTATCGTAAGTATAGTATTTATTAATTGCGACAATTCACTTCCTGGGCCCACTCCACAGTACTTAAATGATTAGTTGTACCATTCATGGTACTAGCGATACATCAATTTTTATGATGGTACTACTGATCCTAAATAGTTGTCACTAGTACCATTAATGGTACTAAGGATACAAAGTTGTGTCACTTGTACAATCAATGGTACAAATCAATGGTACTTCTGACACAAAGGCATTTAAATCGGGGTTCGTCTCGTTTCACAATTATATGAGTTTACGAGAAGCGAGGCCACACTATCTACATTATGTACGTTTTGTTATGTGCGTGTGAGGTATTTGTGTTCCGATCCAGTTTTGGAAAAACAGTCAGTCTTACTTTTGTGTCTTTCAGGGTGCGTTTATGTCTGTCACACCACCTCCCGCAGTAAGGTTTTCAACAAATCTGACGGCAAAGCCAAAATCACTGCATATCATAATACCTATGTGATAATACCAAGTGTTTTTCTAATATAATACTAATGTTAATAATACTATTCTAAGTATACTAATACTAACAATAATATTTTATAGAAGAAAAATGTGTGTTTCTGTATGTTTATATTTTTGTTTGTTACGAATAAACTCAAAAACTACTGGTCCGATTTAAAAAATTCTTTCACCATTTAAATGATACATGATTCCTGAATAACATAGGCTATATTTACTACTGGCGACCCGCCCTGGCGTTGCACGAAGCTGGGACGGCTATTTATAGACGGCTATTGCTAGTAGGTATTTGATGAACGATAATTGAATTTGAGAAACCAAAATATTTACAGGTATTTCGTGACAAACTTAGGACAATGTCTTTTGACAAATTTAATATTCAGTAGATATATATTTTGATAAGCATTTAATGTAATATAGTGTACGTAAGTAGGTACTTTGTTATATACAATGCCTGAAATAAAGGAAATGCTGCACTTTATGTTCATTGAAATTCTTAAAAATGAGAAGATACCTTTATATTTGGTTAACATTTAAATAAATGACGGTAGGATTTTGGTTTAGTTTAGTATAACGGAACACTTATTTAGAAGGTACGATTCGCAGTTCAATGCAAAAGATTTCAATGCATTAAATTCATCTAAAGAAATTGTATGCGAGTGAGTGTTGTCAACATCGCATCGGTCGCACGGTGGCGAGTGTCCGGTTGAGTTGTTGTTCCAGATTGAAGAGTTGTGGTGCCATGCCATGCCATGGTTCTCGTAGATTGTGACACCCACGTCAGGCGACGCTGGCTGGTGTGGAGTCAGAACTACTTTATGGCTGCTATGTTATTTCTATAAAAACTTTTTGAGGAAATAGTGACAGTGTTTAAATAATACAATAAAATAAAGATAAAAATAAAGTCTTTATTTTTAACACTAAACTTGCTAAATTAAATTAAAATACAGTTGACTAGTATTTGTTTACCATGCGTTGTTGTAGTTGGACAGAGAGCTAGAATAGCCAGTGTGGCCAGACAGGCCAGATCCGTGACCAGAAAAGCCAGATCCATAGTTAGACCCGTAACCGGATCCGTAGCCAGATCCATAGCCAGACCCGTATTTGTAGGTAGGGGACGAAGTACTGTAGCTGTAAGTAGAGGGAGCAGAGTAGGAGACTGAGGGAGTGATGCTGTAGGAAGAGACTTTGGGAGAGGAATAAGAGACTGAGGGAGAAGAGTAACTGTACGATGGGTTGGCATAGGAGTAGGAAGGTGAGGAAGTACCGTAACTGTAAGTAGAGGGAGCAGAATAAGAGACTGAGGGAATGATACTGTAGGAGGAGACTTTGGGAGAGGAATAAGAAACTGTGGGGGTAGAGTAACTGTACGATGGGCTGGCGTAGGAGTAGGAAGGTGAGGAAGTACCGTAGCTGTAAGTAGAGGGAGCAGAGTAAGAGACTGAGGGAGTGATACTGTAGGAGGAAACTTTGGGAGCAGAGTAACTGTACGACGGACTGGCGTAGGAGTAAGAAGGTGACGAATAGCTGCTGTACGACGGCTTAGCGTGGGAGTAGGAAGGTGATGAGTAACTGCTGTATGATGGCCTGGCGTAGGAGTAGGAAGGTGATGAATAAGTGTTGTACAACGGAGTGGCGTAAGAGTAGGCAGGTGATGAGTAGCTGCTGTACGATGGCCTAGCGTAGGAGTAGGAAGGTGACGAATAACTGTTGTACGAGGGAGACGAGTAGCTCACCGACGATGCGGGTGCCGAGTAGCTAACGGCAGGTGTAGAGTAAGTGTTGAGTCCACCGCTGTAGCTGTTGTGTCCATTGTAACTGTTATAGCCAGAGAAACCCAAACTGCGGCCGCTGCCATATCCAGATCCAATACCACTGCCATATCCGGATCCAATACCACTGCCGTAACCGGAACCGAGGTTGCTGTAGCTGGATCCTAGCCTAATGCCGGATCCCGGTCCGAGACCAGCTCCTAGTCCTAGACCAGATCCCAGCCCGAGACCAGATTCCTGTCCGAGACCAGCTCCAAGTCCGAGACCAGCTCCCAGTCCAAGACCAGCTCCCAGCCCAAGGCCGTAGGGTTCGAGGCCGAAGGAGCGCTTGTCACGATCGTCTTTGGCGGGCTCCTTGGCGGGCTCCTTGGTCTTGGTCTCCTTAGCGACCTCGGCGGCCGAGGCGAGGGCCGCGAGGCCGAGAATCACAATCTGAGAAAACAGAATCCACATCACAAGCTGTTTATGCTGATTATACTAACACCCACGCCAAATGGTTATAAAAAGAATTTGCATAAAAATAATAATGTGTTTTATAATTATACTAATGGAACGTTCCACGACTTTGTCCGCGTTTTGGTTTTTTATGCATCTTTCCACTGCAGAACGCAGGAGTTAATTATAATTTCTTTAGAAGGTACAATCATACACTACAAAAAAACACACCGATTACAAAATTCTAAGTGCAGCGGTTTAGGCTCTACATTGTATGTTAGTTTTTCAGCAAGCCTTTATAATATTACTAGCGACACAGCGTCCTACAAACATTTATTCAAGACCAAAATAAGTAATTTTGATGTAATTTTATTAGTTAGTTTAGGCTGGAGCGTAGAACTGGCGTACATTTACCGCTTGATGACGAGATGTTTCAAAGTGATCCTTGTGATTATAATAAACAAAACTATTGTGAATTTTATTTACTCGAGAATTAGTAACTATAGATTATATTAAACAAACTGATGCTATTGAACTCTCTGAGCCTTTTTACGACACTGGTTCTTTTAGCGTCACAGAAGCACTACGATCACCTTAAACTATCTATAGTCATACAGCCTTCTAATGTTCCCACTGCTGGGACACTGACCTACTCTCAAACGAGAGTAATTAGGTCTTAATCCACCACGCGGACCCAATGCGGATTGGTGGGTGGCACGTGTCCTTCGAATTTTTAGTTCTTGGACATGTCGGTTTCCGCACGATGTTTTTCTTCACCGTATGAGACCTGTCCTCTCATACGGTTGCATACATTGCGCACATTCATTTTTCGAATAAAAAAATCGATTGGTGCACGACCGGATTCTACTCATGACCTTAGGGTCGAAGGCGGGGTCTCCACCACTAAACCACTAGTGCTCTTAGCTTGAACTATCTATAATAGTATGGTCAATAACATTTCTCTGATTTTTTGTGTGATAAAATAATATCAATTATTTTATTAAAAGTTATTATGACACAAAAAACAAATCTTATAAATACGGTCAAAGTTTAGGTATTAGGTGTAAGCACTCACAAAGTATTTCATAGTGGGTGATCGGTTGAAGGTCGCCACAGGAGTGAGGCCACGGACGCCCGTTGCGACATATATACGCGACGAGTGACGTCACCCCAAGTCCTGAGACCTTCGACCTTGTCACCTAGCCATGTCGCCTCGGGTCGACCATCCCTAACATACTTGCCGACCATCCTATAGACACTAGTAGATATACATTTGAAAAACCGCTTAGCTTTACCTAAACTTAATAAAATTACCAATTTTTTTTAGGTCGGAACTTTTAATAAACCTGAGCAAATTTGACATAAACCAGACAGTAAACCAATCTTACTTTTCGCTGGCTTTTTATGAATGAAATGAAAGAATAATATGAAACGTGGAAAATAAGTCTTCATAATTTATTTTTAAAAGGTTCTAAGATTATAAAAAAAAACTTGAGTTGAAAATTATGGGTTTCACCTGGAATTTAAGAAACCTGTCACTTATTTTATTATTTTCAATGAATTTTTATAAAATAGAAGGTAAGTTAATGAGTTATGTAAGTTAATGAGAGCTATGGGGTTTACCAGTCATTATTATAATTAGATGCTAATTCCATGAAACCTACACCACATTATTGTGAGATGTAAACGAAAAGATTTTGTGGCTTGTTTTGCAATCGAGCGACCGAGTCGCGCAACAAACTGTATCTTTTGCCCATGGCTTACGAAAATTCTGAGGCGTAGAGGCAGTTTTATTGAAAAACCATGGGTAGTCAGATACTGACAGAAGAATGAAATCCTCAGATCATACTAACGAACTCACGTAGTACTTTCTTTACTTACCTAACAGCAGTACAAAAGACTTAAACGCGCTCCGTTCCCTAGAGAAAATGTTCCTCTGTGTAAGGTTACAAGTGGTATAAAAAAACCTCATAATATCGAGCGATGAAGTGTTTCTAAATATAATTAACTAATAAGACCTATGTACCTACAAACCAACTTGAAGCAATAAATAAATGATATGATATGATATGATATGATAAATAATATTATCCTTGATGGCACTGTTCAAAATTTTGCTATAAATATGTTCATAGAATTAAATGGTTATGGCGTTTGCCGGCTCAAAGCAAAAGACGCGATTCGAATATTCTCCGTGCGAAAGTTCTGGAATACATTATAAAGATGATGATGATCTCCTCTGCATCACGACGCGAACTAAAGTCGCTCGAGTTGGAACAGTTTTGAACCGCAGCGTTGTGTGTTGAGCGCTATGTGTTCTGAGTTGTGACGTAACCCTGAACTTGTCCGTATTAGCTACGTCCGGTTTTCGCAGAAATACATTCGATGTACCTACCAATATTTGATTTTCGAGCAATTTGAAATTAAAACAGTAATAAAAAAATTAAGTAAAATATTTTCCTTTTAATGATTCAATTTATTAAAATGAAATCAACACATTTCTATTGTTGAAAATCATAAGATTAAAAAGAATTTCAAAAAAAAATTATGAGTTTGAATAGATAGCTTTGTAGTGGCCATTGATTTATTTCCTTATGACGTAGTGTAAGAGGTGATTTTTATCTTAGGTATAGCATAGTGCAATAGGCGCAAGTGACTTTGTAAGGTGTTTTCAACATTTGCTAAAGTACTATGCATACCAAACAGTGTTTGTTATAGTTATGTACCGCTGTTTTTGACAGGTGCTAAACAGGGCAAGACATAAAATTAAAACATGTGAAAGCTAACATTAAACGTAGAAGTACCGTGTTTTAATTTATATTTAGGTGCCATTTTGAGGGTGGCATAATCATGTCAAAGTCAAACGAGTATTGCCAACATTTTTAAAAGCGGGGAAACATTAATAAGTATACTTTTACAAAAAAACTTTGGTTGCTAGTTGAATATTGCTTATTGTAAAGGAAATTTATGGAATTTAAATTAATATAGAGGTAAAATAAATTAGTATACCTCAGTCTAACCTTGAACTGCGGCTAAATCATATTTAATGACTGTGTTGATCGTAGATCACCAAATAAGGCTACCTATTTTCAAATATTATTATAAAAAAAATATAAATGCGATAGTTCTAATGCTTAGATGTTTTCTTTGTTGTTATCACTCTCGCTCACAAGTAGGCTATCGCTGTTATAACAGATATGATGATGAAATGATGATACCCTGTTCTGAACTTTGAATCATTATGGTCATTCACCAATGTTCACTCTCGAGCGAGTGATTGGATCATAATATAACCCACATGGATTCCATTCCAATGCACCACCGGATCAGTGGAAGTTACGTCTTTCGAATTCATGAACATGCCGGTTTTCTCACGATGGTTTGGTGTTACACGAAACCAGCGTAGGTATTCCACCTACAGTAGGTATTCAATTTTTTTTAACCGTTTGAGAGCACTGTCATTTCGCCATACAGAGTATTTTATTATTCATGCAAAATATTCAAGGAATATGTTCCTTAAAATATATAAAAAAATAAATATATAATTTGCATTGTTACGATTGGTTTCGAACACACAATATTAGCATCAAAAGGCGGGCTAACTTCTACTAGACCACCAGTGTTCTCAAACTAGCATTATAATAATGGCTACTTTTTATATCTAG
Source organism: Colostygia pectinataria (assembly GCA_951394395.1). Classification (NCBI taxonomy): domain Eukaryota; kingdom Metazoa; phylum Arthropoda; class Insecta; order Lepidoptera; family Geometridae; genus Colostygia; species Colostygia pectinataria. Next base: position 139,115 of record OX596362.1, read on the forward strand.
CATGCAAACGAAGCCGCGGGGTAGAGCTACTGCACCTCTAGAGCCTGAAGATAATCAATGCAGTGATTCGGTCATAAATACAGTAGGCGTGCTCGAAAGATTTGGTAAGTCTATTCGATTTAGTTCCAGTAAGTTAAATACCTACCTACGTCCGTTTTACACACAGACATGGATCTAGGTCCATGTCTGTGGTTTTACACGATACAAATGTTGTATTGTGTAAAACAGCAGTCGTTCCCAGCTTTTTCAAAGTTGTTATGCCATGACAGAGGCCTTCGGGCGGCCTAAAGACTCTATCACCAGAGTTCGCTACTGACTCATACGAGCTTACATACTTCATACATTTTTTAAATTGCAGAACATCCGTCGTGCCCCTCTACACTTCTCCGTATTAACATATTTATGTAAAACTGCTTGTTTTCAATCGAACTTTCAACTTTGTTGTGAGTAGGTAGCTAATAAAGCTAGAGAAGATTAAAAACCTGAAAAGCAAGTTCTTACTTAATTAAATTAGGTACCTACCTACCTTTTTACCCTGATATTCATAGACGTAAGATGACAATTGATGAGATTTTTGACTTACAAGAATATTTTTTAAGTATGTATGTACCATATTTAATATTTGACGTAATAAAAAAATAATCTAATTCAAGTTCCGATCTTATCTTGATAGCGACATTTCAACAATTATATCGTAATAACGATTGAAAGTTGAACTAAGCTAATAAATAAATACGTGATTATTGTCCTTGGTGATAAACTAACTCACCAGTCGACGTTGACATTAGCAAAGTTGTGTCAAACCGCAACCACAGAGGCCATACATGGTTAGATCATTTAAATTAAAAAGAAAAGGTAAATGGTTTAGTTTCCCTCTGTTGAACCGACCATCTTTCAACGCTTAATCTTCATTGTCTACTGCGTCTACTGCGGTCTTCTATTTCAAACTTGCCAATATTGATATTCGCAAAAGACAATGCCAAATTCCCTAGGGAAGGTGGCGTGTTTTTCTAGTACAGATAAAAAAAAAAAAAACTTCTAACTCTTATATCTCATTTCGGACTGAGGATAGAGACATGCATGCTAAATAAGTTTCGTTTGTTACACTATTCTGTACTAGAACAACAAGGTTTGGTTGATGGACGCAGAAAAAAAAAGAAACGCCAATTTCAGGTATTGTCTTTTGTGAAAAAGACTACAACAGAGGTCCTAAAGGAGAAGAAAACTCACGAAGGTCACCTCACGACTGTGGATACCAGCGTTGGTTAGTAATAATTTTTGACTTATAGTTACTGATTTGATTTTGGAATATCTATCCAGCGAGCGGCACGTGTAGAGACTAGACCGGACGGACATTCACATTGTAAGTAAGTTTGTACGAGTCAGTGGCCAAGTCTGCTGACAGAGTTTCTAGGCCGCCCGAAGGCCTCTGTCATGGCTTAACTTTGAGAAAGCTGGGACCGACTGCTTAACGTGCCATCCGAAGCACGGAAGCGCTCAATTAAATTCTCACTGGCGGTCACCCATCCAAATGGTGCTTAACTTCGTAGATCTGTTAGGAACTTAGTCAGCTACGTCACGAGCGCTCCATTCACATTGTGACTGCGTGGTGACCACCTCGGTGGCGTGGTGGCGCGATTCCCGCTGCGGGGCAAATGTTTGCGTATTCTGCAAATATTTGTACCGGCTCTGGGAGTTTTTGGTGCTACCATAGTTACTGAAACTTTCAGTTTACGAACCAGGGTATCCTGGTGTGTGGTTAGGACTATGTATTGACTGACGTGTACATTATGATTATGCTAGGTGTAAAGGTGTATTGAAAACCTTTTTGAGCGCACAGAAAAATAAAATTACTCTTGAGTAGCGGCTTTATATAATAAATATCAGATTATACTATAGCGCACACTAATCAGCATCATATCGGCGGCGTCGCTTCGGATTGGAAAAAAAGAGGCAATACCGATTTGACGCCGCCGCGCCGGGGCTGTGGCGCATGGCGATATATCTACAAGAGTATCTAGCCTTCACAAAAGCGCTTGTTTGTAAGAAGGTTAGTATAATAAGTCGGAATGTGGACCACCAACTCAGTAAGTATCCATAAAAATACTTGCACTCGGATCACGTTCAATTAGTAAGGTTAGCGAATTGCTTTTGGGGCACTATGGATTCATTATTTTAAATAATTGAATATGACCTTTTGCAATAATCCAGTAAATAATAGCTTCGTAGCTGAGTCACTAATAAAACGGACAATTGCGAGCGAGACTCCGTCATAAGTTGTTCCGCACTGTGTGACATGACCCTACTAAAAGTAATTCTTGACCACGAAAATTCTCCAATTTTAAAATGATTTTGGAATCGTTAGAGCCTTTTTAAAGTCTCTGTTTTTTTTCTACAAACAAAAGATCCAAACTCAATTTTATACTTTTACCTTTAACTTTATCATTATATTAACTTTTACAGCTATCTAAGTACCTATAACGTTTTACAATAATATTTTGGTAACTTGTATATGCATACCAAAAATGTAAATTGCCAAATCTTTTTGCATTGATTGCCAGTACGATTATAGTGTACACACCTTTACATTTCATGATTGCCAGTACGATTATAGTGTACACACCTTTACATTTCATGATTGCCAGTACGATTATAGTGTACACACCCTTACATTTCATAACGGAGTGATCTTATCAGTTTTTATTTTTTCCTGTTATGATACGGAACCCTCAAAAACCACTGTTTCAAAATAACCATTGAAAACATCGACATAGTTGTAGGCACTGTTTATTGTACCTAAAGCTTTCAAAGTTCTCAACATCTAAAGAGCCGAAAACCTCCAAAGTAGGTAAAAGGCCACATTGCAGCGATCTAGAGCAGAGGCATTACATGCAATGCAATGCAATGTCCAGCGTGCGCCGTACATGGCGACGTGACGAGACGTGAGCCACGAGGAGCCACCTGTGCCTGCGCGGCCTTGACAGTGATCGCACGATAACGGTTATGCAACCACTTCAAATGTTTACATTACGGAGCCTTAGGTGGCGTCGCAGATCTTAACAAGAATGCTGGTAAATTCATACTAAGAAAATGGTATAGTTCATGCTTACTAATACTATCGCGGTTCTTTGTATTTTAATTCGCTAGAAAAGAACGACAACAGTTTAGTTTGGGTAATAATCAGTAAACTCGTGCTATTTTATTTTTGTTTATATATTTGCGTCGCAGTCACTGCCATGCCACTAGCTAGCTACTCGCAAGCTCTACTTGTTAAAATATAGCGCTATATATGATAACACAGTCTTTTTTTTCCGTTCAAATAACAAACCAAAGAGTAGGTAGGTACCTACACTTTCTTTGCAATTGTCTAAACTTGTGCTAGGAAATCAAGTCCTATTTTAGGATAATAAAATACACGATAAACCTGACAGCAGCACAAGACAAACAAGCATTTGAAACGGGAGCGCTAAGTATGAGTAGAGCAATTTTATTGATCTACGAAAAGCTTGATTGTAGAGTTATGGGCTGGCGGTCGTCGATGACATTTTATTGTAATGGAAGGTCATTGGCCATCATTAACAATATTAATTCACAGCCAAACAAAAACAATGTCTAAACCCAGTGACCTTTCCAAGCTTAACAACTGAGTATAAACATTTATTATAATTTATTATTGTTACTTATAAATATAATGAATTGCCACGTTCTATATTCGTTCTATATTTCATCACGCACTTCGCCACACTAGCCATTCAATAAATATCTACGATCAACCCAACGCCTGCCGCCGATCTTAGAGTTTGCAACATTTTAGCTGTTGAGATGAGTTTTTAGGAAAAGCTCTATATTAGTGAGGCTTCTCGCACTTGTACATAAACCAAGATCTGTTATTTGTATCTAGGCCAGGGTTTATCACAAAAAACTCGTTTGTCAATCGTAAACGTATCGTCAAGTTGTCCAGTTGCTACCCAGCCTATGGACTTTCACAAATCAGAGAAAACACCCCAGAACAAAGGATGCAAACACGCTTGGCGATGAAACGGCCTTACTTTTTTTCTTCTTCTTTTACGTATGGCGTCTGTGGCTGAGTTTACCACAATTTTGCCAATGTCAAGTCAACAAGATTTAAAACTGTACAACGATGGAGGTTTGAGTTTGAAAAATGGTCAGTCTAACCGACTGAGATGAAGGCGATTGGTATTGGACAAGTATTGGAATATGACATTTCGTACTGTTGACAGCAAACCTAGCGCCAAATTCAACCTTGTTTTCAAGAGTACAAAAGGACAGCATTAAACATAAATAGGGATTGAATCGGAATTGTCATTAGATTCATGAGTAAGGCACCAGATACCAGGTAAGTATATTGGTAGTAAGTACCTACTTCCTGGACGAGCTCATCAACAAAGAACTCTCATTACTTGACCTTTGCATCTGTAATTACAACCGCTCACTACCTTCGATGAAAGGTCTTTTCTCTTCCTTGAACTTTTATTATTGACGTATTATATTACTTTGGCCCTTGGTAGAGCTGCTGGGGAATAAATCCACATTGTAGCGGTGGCAGGAAGTAGATGGATGAAGAAGGATCGGTTGTTCTGGCAATCGAAGCCTATGTCTAGCAGTGGACCCGTGGTCCAACAGCTTTGTCCAGTTTGTACCATGGGTAAGTAAAACTATCCGTGGTCCAACTGTCAGATTTTTTTTTCTGCAATTTATTATTTGCTGATATTATCATCATATTATGGTGATTCATGGTGATGTGGTAGAGTCGCAATAAGTATTAGGTACATTTGTTTATTAGAGTGTGTAATGGTTTTGGCAAGTGTTTCATTGCTCATAATATATTATTAGCAAAAGTGTTGCTTTTTACCTACAAAATGACATACACAATGCAAAATTGCAGACCAATTTCGTTGCATGCAAATGGATAAAATGTTATGCCACTAGTTATTACAATTGCACAGAGCTAGAGATGGCATATAGATATAGTGTGGTTCGACGGTAGCCATAGGTAGGTAGCTATACGTTGGAATAGGCTTATTTCAGATATCCCCTGAGATGATCCTTTGCAAAAGGGATTTCTGGACTTTTAGAAGTCTGTCTCCGTAAATAGCATTTATTTGATTCAAAAGAGAATAAAAACAAATGAAACGGTATATCGTTTGTGGCATCTTAGCTTTCAACTGAGCGCTTTCGTGCTTCGGAGGGCACGTTAAGCTGTCGGTCCCGCAGCCTCAGCTTTCAAAGTTAGGCGGAAGCTTGCAAGCGGCTAATTACTTAACTGCTTGTTAACTTGACTCACACAACCGAGTCGTTTTTCTTTAGTAGATATTTCCTTAGTAGATAGGCCTTCGGGCGGCCTAGAAACTCTGTCACCAGAGTTGGCCACTGACTCATACGAACGAACGAGTAGATATATTTGCTGACAAAAAGTTCGGAAATCCCCTTCGCAGCCAATATTATGTCGATGTCTTTGGGTAGGTATTGATATAAATTAATTAAAATTATTTAATTAAAAAATTACAAACACTGTATTTCTCATATCAGCTGTCAAATGATGATTAACTTAGTTTTACTGCTGCAAATACTTATAATAATAAGTAAGTACTATAATAAACTACTGCTAAAAACCTTTAGCTCACATATTATCTGGACACCAAAGAGTGAATTACAAAAACACGTTTGACAATCGTAAACGTTAACATATCGTCCAGCTGTCAGTTTGTGTGGAATTTCAATAGTCCACTTTACGCATTAGAGAAGTGTTCTTCTTCTTCTTCGTTTTGGACTCTGTGGCATTCTGCCACAATTTCACCAGTGTCAAGTAGATGAGTTTGATTGAAAATTATGAAAGAAATGGCGGCGTTCCTTTCGAAATTCCCTTGGAAAGCCTTTGACTAAATTACAAACCAACATTACCCTTCCATTACAAATATTCACACTTGTCCTAAACAAACAAGTTAGATTGGATAAACTGTCATCTTTACGCAATAAAACTCAAAATAACACAAGAAAAATAATTAAATAGAGCGGACCCATGTTGTTCTGACAAGATAGCCAAAGACAATCCTAGGGAAGTGTTGTAAAAATCTCATACAAATTGACAGCTGGACGATACGTTTATGTTTACGATTGTCAGAGTTTTCGTGAAACAACATCAGTGTTAGATGCATTAACTAAACTTGTTAGACAAAGAGCAATTAGTTTTGATAGCTCCAGTTTATTCGAAAAAGAGCGCAGTCGCGGGCCAAGTCCGACCATGTTGTAATACTTTATTCATTGCTAAAGTCGATCGGTCGTTAACAAGATAACATTTAGCTGTACCTACTTATTTAAGTGGTAATCATAATAGCCTTCTAATGTTCCCACGGTTAGGACACTGGCCTACTCTCGAGCGAGAGTGATCGTGGACCCGATGCGGATTGGTGGATAGCACATGTCTTGCTAATGTATAGTTCTTGGACTTATCAGGTTATTCACGATATTTTCCTTCTCCGTTAGAGCACTGGCATCGTTCACACATTTTATTCAAGTGGAAATCCCTATTGTTTTCTACTTGTTTCAAACCCACTACCTTAGGATTGGAAGGCGGTTTACCACCACTAGACTAGTAACCACATAATGTGTATTAAATTGCCACGCCCTCCTGGCGATTTGATGAGACTTGTGCATGAGAGAAACCACTATCTCTATCTAGAAGGACAAGCAGGTATAATACGTATTTCTGTACCAACTTTTAGTGACGGGGGGGGGCAGATTTACTATTAGTTGAAATAGTTTTATCTCTCTTTCGTTACTGATCGCACTTTTAAATAAAATAATAGTCACCTTATCGAAAAAACAGTGACAGATCGCACATTTTTGTTCGATCTCACCTTATGGGAACAAAACTAGGTGACAGATACAGATCTACAAAATGCTTCATGCCCACACTGGTTCATTCGTTACCGGCTACCAGAGCCAACCTTTTTTTTATCTTATTCATGTCAGCAAATGACGAGACGAGCTAGTAGTAAACTCCAACCATAGAATCTTCTATACTGTGCATGACTTCCGATGTCATGCTTCCACGTCATGTGTTCGAGAAGCACTACACTGTGGAAATGCCTTCTAGGGAAGACTGGCAGAATGACCAGCTACCTTATAAGGCAGGGTGCCTTAAGTGGTACACTGATGGGTCCAAAATGGGACTGGCTGTAGGCTGTGGAATTTACGGAGAGCGACCTAAGTTTAGAGAAAGTCTTAACTTGGGAAACTACGCCTCCATCTTCCAGGCAGAGATCTTTGCCATCCTTGAATGCGCGGAAGTCAATCTGCAGAGGCACTACACCAACCATAACATCTACATCAACTCTGACAGCCAGGCGGCACTACTGGCTCTGGACTCGAATGTCATCACGTCCAGGCTGGTGGAGGACTGCCTGTCGCGTCTAAATACGCTCGGTTCAAAAAACAGAGTTGTTCTAAGATGGGTTCCATGGCACGCGGGAATCGAAGGTAACGAGTGTGCCGACGAGCTGGCTCGCGCTGGGGCTGCTGGTACTCAAATAGGCCCAGAGTCTTTCTGCGGTATACCAAAAAGCCTGGCACAAAGAACCCTCACAAACTCATGCTTCGAAGAATCAACCAGACTCTGGAACAATTCTACTGGCATGAATCACTCAAAATCCCTAATAAAAGCCTTCGATAAACGGTATACCAACCAAATCCTAGCGCTAAATAGGAATAACCTACGCATTGTGGTCAGGGCCTTAACTGGACATTGTCGCCTTAATAAGCACATGTTTAAGCTGAGGCTGAGTGACACTCAAACCTGCAGACTGTGCAATGAGGCGGACGAAACGCCTGCGCATCTACTAGGAGAGTGTGGACCACTAATGCAAAAACGTAGCATACATCTAGGTAGGCACATCCTCAGCCCAGATGAGCTAAGAGACATCACCCCCAAGCAAATCCTCCAGTTCTTAGTATCGGCAGGGCTTGGAGATGAACTGTAAACGACCCCAAAGGGCGACAAAACAAGTGGCGAACACAATAGGCCTGCATGGCAGCAGTGTTATAGTAGCCGCACCAATTTAATAAAAAAAAAAAATAGTAGTAAACTCTGCTTGGCGGCAGAAATAGGTATGGTGGTAGTTCTTCCCCAGCAAGCTCTACTACAAAGAACTCTACTACTCTTATTGAACTAATTATGTGTTACAGTACAAGTAACGCTCTGTAACACTGCTGGGTTTGTGTTGACGTGTTGGGTGCGTTTTGACGTGTTGACGGCTCGCTTGACATTTGCTGACTAACTTCATCTTTAACCAAACCGAGCCGTGAACAAATATTCATTAATACGATAGAGTGGATGCTAATTACGTACAGAATGACTACTCTGTACCTGCTACTATAATTATGATGCAATAAATGATACTGAATACTGAATACTGAATACCGGTTTTACTTACCTCACCCGGTCGCAAGTTGACACTTTAGAGTTTGCAAATCGGTCGGTACACGTATGACATGATTCGGATGCGAATGACACCTACACTACATGATGCAACTTCCAACAGAAACAATATCAACTACGAGCTCTGCCTGCGAATGTGCTTATTACTGAATCTTTAACATTATCATAATCAACCTTCTAATGTTTCCACTCCTGGGATACTGGCCTAATCTCGATCGAGAGTAATTGAATCCAATACGGTAGATGACTGTGTCTTTTGAGTTGTTCGTTTTTACGGACATTTTAATACCTATTCGATAACTTTTGTGCACGACTGGAATCAAATCTACTTAAAATCGAAAGTATCTAAGGGTCATTATTACTACTACTTTTAAGAGTAGTAGAGTTCTTTGTGGTAGAGCTCGTCCGGGAAAGGACTACCACCATACCTATTTCTGCCGCCAAGCAGCAATGCTCGCATTGCTGTGTTCCGGTTCGAAGGGTATGGTTTCCGGTGAAATTACAGGCACATGAGACTTTCCATCTAACGTCTCAAGGTGGTAACACGCATGTGATATCTGACATGTTGCATGCGTACATAGGTTACGGTAACCGTGCCATTCAGTGAGCCGTACACTTGCCACTTCAGCGGTATAAAAAAAAAATTAGACCACCAGTACTTTAATAAAATGGGTTAGTGTCAAAATCCTTTTTGAAGGGGAAAGTTCATAAATATTCATTAGCTATAGAGTCCTTGTGATTTACCACCCTGTGTTATGATTGTGTCTAAGTCTAGTTTTTAGTAAAAGTAGTAACGCTAGAATAATTGCCAAATCAAAAATTGCCAATGTAGAAATCTGTAACACCCTAGGGGCGACGTTTCGAAAGAGCCAATCTACCAGTGCAGGTGCAGACAGCATCAATGAAAAAAGCTATAGGAACCCAGCCGAGTTTGTTGCCTGATTCTACTTAGGCTGAGGCTCATGAAACTTTACCTATCTTCAAAACGTTTTAAATTAATCCTTGTAATTTTTATTAATAAAAATATTTTGAATTGACAGGCTGTCATGATGGTGATATTTAATACCTAAAAAAACTGAAATAAATTACGGGAACAATAGCAAGTAAGTCATAAGTATTATGTTGTAATTACTTTTAATTTAAATGAAATATCACAGAACACAAAACACATTAGATATACAAAAGGAATGCTTTCAAATGGGCAGTGAATGTTTAAAAATAAATAATGATTCTCAATAAAATATAAATCTACTTATTTTTGACTCTTTTAAACAGCATGGTGCAAGCGAAACTAACCCTTGAGGTAACCAAATATTCAAATATAAAAGATAATGTTACACTATGGTTTGTAGGTATGTAGTTGCAAAACTTAATTAACGAGTCATACTACTAGTCCCATGAGGCAATTGTTGTCCAATGCAGAACAGTTTACCAGCCGCGTCTGCCCCAGCCAGAGCTTCCACTCCTCCACCCGCTGCTGTAGCTGGGGTAGCTGCTGTATCCACCGTGGCCGCTGTATCCGCTGTACCCTCCTTGTCCACTGTAGCCCCTGTATCCGCCCAGTCCACTGTACCCGCCACTGTAACCACCGCTGTATCCACCGGAGCTGTACGAAGGGTAGGAGCGGTGACCACGGAGGTAGCCGGCCGACGCCACGGCTAGGAGAGCCGCCAGAGCCAAGATGCACGCCTGGACATAATTATTATACTCATCAAAGTTTTTCGAGAAATTTTCAGAAAGTTTGAAGAAATAATGAGAAATAAACAAAAAACTACGAGGTGTAAAATTTTTAGAACAATTCAATAACTTCAGAATCTCATAATTAATATTCAAACTGTATTCATCAAAATTTTAAATAAAACGGTACTCGAATATTTTTATTAAAACTTACAAAATATTTCATGTTGGTGTTGAGAGGTTGGCGCAGGATTCTAAACGAATATGTCATTTTCCTGTCATCTGCAAGCTTTTATACAAACACAATGATTCCATCGGTTTTAATATTCTGAGCTAAATTACAATTAGCTGGAGGTTTGATCTAGTGCTTCCGGTGCCGCGGTCCGGCGAGGACACCTTCTTTGCGGACTGAATTACTCTACATAACAATCAAAACATCGCTTATTTTCTTAATTTTTTACAAAAGCTTCAAAAACTAATAATATGTAAATCAATTATTCGCACAGATGATAACCAGAAATCGCATTGATTGGGGCCAATATTGATCATAATTATTAAAGATTATAGATTTATTTATTTAGTTCTAGTAATTTGGTATTATTAGTTTTTGAAGCTTTTGTAAAAAATAAGCAAAAAAGCGATGTTTTGATTATTATGTAGAGTAATTCAGACAGAGTCAGAGTCAGAGCGTGGCACTGCACTGGATGTAGAATATCGGGCCCTGCGGAGGTATCCATCAAGACTGACTTCGGTTGAAGTGTCCTACCATTAGGTTAATAATACACACCATTATGTAATATGAAAAACGCAAAAGTGCATGTATATCTTTTCCACTCAATTCCACTCATAGGTGTTGTAATAAGGTACTCTTACTTTCTGATACTTACAACTCAGTGAGCGAGCACGTCCCCTGAGTGTTTTTTTTATACAACTAAAGTGGCAACCAAGCGTACGGCTCACAAGATGGTAAGCGGTTACCACAGCCACAGGTTATGGGTGCTTGCAATACCAGAGGTATCACTCACAGGTCACCCTGAGACGTTAGATGGAAAGTCTCATGTGCCTGTAATTCCACCGGAAACCATACCCTTCGAACCGGAACACAGCAATGCGAGCATTACTGCTTGGCGTCAGAAATAGGTATGATGGTAGTCCTCCCCCGGACGAATTCCATCACAAATAACTCTACTACTCTTAAATATGTGTAGCTGTGTTTAGGTTTGAAGGATACAGTAGCAAAAGAAAATAATGGTTGAATTTCGACTAGGAACGTAGTAATCATCGTAGACTCGGGGTCGTAGAAAACATCGGTTCTGGTCGGGGTGACGAGACTAGTGCAGTGACATGAAGAACTGCTTTGGATGATACTGCAACTAATATGGTCAGGCGTGGCGCCTCATTACCAAATAACAAAAAAACTTAGAGCACTCATATTGGGAACTATTACAGTTAGTTTAGAATACAAAAAAAGCTTGCATTGTGGTGGCTTGTTTGTGTGTTCCAGACGTTATTAAACTCATGTGTTTTTGCGCACAGCAATATAATACAGGGTGAGTACTCTCGACCGCACTCTGAGGGTAAAATCACGGCTAAAGTTATGGAAAAATGTTGTCAAGAGTCACGGGCTCGATTTTAATAAACAAAAACAAAAATTTTGTTTATATTTCGTGACAATAGATTTTATTTATTTATGTTTTTTTTGCATTATTTCGATTCTCTGGAAAACAACAATGAGCGTTATGTTGTTGGAACACTTGAAAATCATAATTTTTATTTACATACAAATGTATGTTTTTTATAAGTTTAATAATAGAATCTGGCTCCTGGTTTGCATGACTGCTCATTTGAAACGTGTTACAGATTTCAGCACTTCACTACACTATTTTATTTGGCAATTTAATCTAGTGTTACAACTTTTACTAACACCTAGGAGTTCTTGTGATAAAGCTTGGTTAACGGTTGTCATTGATCGGTCTACTGCTACTGCTACTGGTGAACCTGAGCTCACCAGTAGCAGTAGAAATATAGACTTAGTAAAGTCTATAATTTTTACTTAAATAAAGAACATACCTAATAGCTATTTGCATAGTTATTAACAGTACATATTGAGCACTGGTGGTTTAGTGGTAGTCACCCAGCCTTTCGATCAGGTCGTTGCTTCGAAATCGGTCGTACAATAATTGATTTATTATTCAAAATGTAAGCAGTAACAGTAACGCAGTAAATAAATACTCTCATAAAGTAAAGAAAAACTTTGCAAGGAAACTAGCATTATCAAGAACTTAACATTCGAAGGACATGTGCAATCCAAGCCACATAACCTCATTATGATCCGCGTGATGGATTTAGTAGCAATTATTCTTGCTGGAGAGTAGGCTAGTAACCCAGCAGTGGAAACAGTAGAAGTCTGTTATAATGATATTTAATAAGTACCTACCTAATGATAACTGGAACTTAAGGTTATATTTTAGTAAACTAAATAAATAAATAAAATACTATAGTAATTGTGGGAATGATAGTAAGTAGGTACATAAAAGTGGCTCGCATATTGTTGTAAATAATTTATTTTAATTAAGTATCACAAAACACATTATACACAAAAAGAATGTATCGAAATTGGTAATTATTGTTTGATAAAATAAATAAAAACGACTTGATAATATTGACCCATAATTCAAAGCATGGTGCAAGCGAAACATAACCCATGAGTGTAAATAATATCTAACTTAAAACAATTTCAAACATGCAGATTAGATGCGTCGGTAATGTTACACTATGGCTTGTAGGTATTTAGTTGCAAAACTAAATTAACGAGTCGTATTACTAGTCCCATGAGGCAATTGTTGTCCAATGCAGAACAGTTTACCAGCCGCGTCTGCCCCAGCCAGAGCTTCCACTCCTCCACCCGCTGCTGTAGCTGGGGTAGCTGCTGTATCCACCGTGGCCGCTGTATCCGCTGTACCCTCCTAGTCCACTGTAGCCCCTGTATCCACCCAGTCCACTGTACCCGCCACTGTAACCACCGCTGTATCCACCGGAGCTGTACGAAGGGTAGGAGCGGTGACCACGGAGGTAGCCGGCCGACGCCACGGCCAGGAGAGCCGCCAGAGCCAAGATGCACGCCTGAAAATGACATAATTAATAAACTCTATAATAAAAAAATCTAATATAATAAAAATCACTGAGATATAAAATATATTATTGGTGTTTAGTTATATAAGTTGTTTAATATTTAGTTTTTTATACTGTTTGTTTTCCGTTTTCCGTTTTATACTGTTAGGTGTAAATTTTTTTGGGACTATTAAATAAGAAACATCAGAACCTTTATTAAAAATTTAAACTGGTTTGATCACAATTTTAAATAGTTCGGTACCTACTCGAATTTTTTTTTTAAACTTACAAAATATTTCATGTTGGTGTTGAGGAGTTGGCGCAGGATTCTAAACGAATATGTCACTTGACTGCAATCTCCAAGCTTTTATACAAACACAATGCTTCCATTTGGTTTTAATATTCTGAGCTAAATTACAATTAGCTGGAGGTTTGATCTAGTGTTTCCGGTGCCGGCGAGGACACCTTCTATGCGGACTGAATTACTCTACATAGCAATTAAAAAAAAAAAATATATTAATAAAATAATGCACACAGTATTATCTAGCCCCCCAAAAGTAGAGCTTGTGTTATGGGTACTTGATGACTGATATACTTAATACAATACAATACTTAGAGATAGATATTTTTATTATTTAAAAAATTCCCAGAACACTTGCCACAAACATTTGCAGATCGTACAAACATTTGTTCTAAGGCGGGAATCCCACCCGCAACCTCGGTCGTCGAATTAAAATATCCTTTTCTTAATTTTTCACAAAAGCTTCAAAAATGAATATAAAATTAATTATTCGCAAAGATGATATCGCAGACTGCGTGGACTACAGTTTGAGTCCGCGCAGTTTTTGTACTGCTTGACTAGGTAAGGTACCTAAGTCTAAGCAGTGGTGTGCAAGCATTACTTTTGACAAGATCGGTGGCGCGGTGGGCAAACGCTTAGTCGAGAAGTGAGAGGTTGCGGGTTCGATACCCGCTGCGAGGCTAATGCTTGCACAATCTGTAAATATTATACTGGGCATGAGTGTTGTACTAACTTACTCTTACTTTCTGATATTAAAAACAAGTCACACACGACACAACACAGTGAGTCCTAATACGGCAGGCTGTAGATTACTTTTGTTGGGTATGCAGCTGTGTATAGGTTCGATAGAAATTACTGGGTGAATTATAACATGTTATAATTCACCCAGTAATTTATTTTGCTACTGTGGCTATCGAACCTATACACAGCTGCATACCCAACAAAAGTAACGAGGGTGACGAGGCTAGTGCAGTGTCATGCAAACTGCTTCGGATGATACCTACTGCAAATAACATGGTCAGTCGATCATAATAGCTTGACCGACGCACGTTAGATCTAAGAGCACTCATGTCGGGAACTACTTAATTACTTTTAGTTTAGAATGCAAAAAAGCTTGCATTATGGTTGCTTGCTTGTGTGTACTAGACGTGATTAAAGCAGTTGTCTCACCGCTGGCGACTGGCGATGAGCGAGCTGTTGCCAGTGTTACTGGCTATTACTGGCCCAGTAAACAAGTACACGTCAACAAAAGCCAGTCGGCGAGTGATTTTTCTTCTTGAGTAATTAAATAGTTTATGGCCCATCATTCACTCGATGGCAGTGGGACAACTGCCTTCACTCACTCATGTCAAAAACAGACCACAGCAATATAATCAGCATGATAATCTTAATTGATTAATATGTTAACTGAAGGGCATTTCCTCTGACAAAGATTGCAAACGAAACAAATCGTAGCTGGGCCGCTGCTTTTAGGTGTTTTCATATTCCACTAATGAACAACGATCTAGCTGCAGTTAATGTCGCACGATCGATCGATTGGTTTTTATTTATTTGCCCTTTATATTAATAGAATAGCTTTTTGGGTAAAAACTGCAACTCGATAGAAAGTAAAGTACAATTGGAACTGAGTAAAACGTCAAGCGTTGTTAATAGCATCTGGCTTCTGCCCCCCGATTGCGTAAAACGGTTGCAATCGATTTCACTTGGTTTCAATCAAAAACTGACGTGTTTTGTATGAATGTGACAGCTTATTGACAGTTCGCTGATTGAAATCGGATTGAAACCGAGTTACGCAATCGGGGGGCTGGTCTGCAGAAGTGCAACTAGCTCTTTCGAAACGTCGGTGTTACAGATTTCACTAGGTATTATAATTGCTAATTATTCTAGTGTTACTACTTTTACTAAAACATATGAGCTCTTGTGATAAAGCTTGGTTCCGGTGGTCATTGATTGGTCTGTTGGTAAACTCTAGGCTTATTTGAGCTAGTTAACTTATAATAGACTATAATTTATATGTAAATAAACTTAGAACATACCTATTAGCTTTTTGCATATATATTAACTGTACATATTTGAGCACTATCTGGTGATAGTAACCTCGGTTTGCTTCAAAACCAGTCGTCGTACACCAATGGATTTTCTATTCGAAATGTGTGCAATAGTAATGCATTAAAGAATATCATACTGTAAAGAAAAATATTGTGAGGAAACATGACATAGTCAAGTACTAAACATTCAAAATACTTGTGCCATCCGCGTGATGGATTTAGTTTCAATCATTCTTGCTGGAGAGTAGGTTAGTGACCCAGCAATGGAATCATTAGAAGTCTGTCACGATGATGATATTTAATAACTTGAACTTACTACGGTTATCTATTGGTAAGTAAGTTTATTTATATACATACTATAGTTGTGGGAATAATAGTAAGTACTACATATTGTAAAAGTTTTATTTTAAAAAGTATCACAGCAAATTAGTAGAGTTATTGTTTAATATAATAAATAGAGACGACTAGTTAATAGACTCTAATCTGTCGACAGCATTGTGCAAGCGCAACATGACCCTTGCCTTGAGTGTAAATAAAATCTTTCTTAGAACAAATTTAAAACATGCACAGTAGATGCGTAATATTACACTATGGTATGTAGGTAGCCAGTTGCAAAACTAAATAGTCGTATTACTAGTCCTACGAGGCAACTGTTGTCCAATGCAGAACAGTTTACCAGCCGCGTCTGCCCCAGCCAGAGCTTCCACTCCTCCACCCGCTGCTGTAGCTGGGGTAGCTGCTGTATCCACCGTGGCCGCTGTATCCGCTGTATCCACCCAGTCCACTGTACCCGCCACTGTAACCACCGCTGTATCCACCGGAGCTGTACGAAGGGTAGGAGCGGTGGCCACGGAGGTAGCCGGCTGACGCCACGGCCAGGAGAGCCGCCAGAGCCAAGATGCACGCCTTAAAGTGACATAATAATTAATGATATTAAAGAAAGGTTTAATAAAATAATATTAGGAAATAATAATGAAGAAACAAAAACTACGAGGTGTTTAGTGATTCGATTAAAAATTCAAACTGAAAATTAATCTTTGTTTTAAACAATGGTACATTTTTTGAATACTCACAAAATATTTCATGTTGCTGTTGAGGAGCTGGTGCAGGATTCAAGACGAATATGTCACTTTGCTGTCATCTTCAAGCTTTTATACAAACACAATGCAACCACCGGATCAGGTTCCAATATTCTCAGCTAAATTATAATTAGTAGAAGGTTTGAATCAGTGTTTCCGGTGCCGCATGCCGGCGACCGCATGCCGGCGAGGATATCTTCTATATTCGGGCTGAATTACTTTACATAACAATTAAAACATCATTCTATTCATTAGACATCGCTTATTTCCTAAAATTTTTACAATAGCATCAAACCGAATTAAAATCGGTAAATTATTAGCGCATAATATGATAATCAGAAACAATATAATAATCTACGGTGAGTTTTAATAAAAGTTAAAAAGTTTAAAGTTTATAGTTATACATTACTTTATTCATTGTCTTAGTGCTAAGATTAATACTTATTCAATAAGAGCTAATGCTAATTTAAATGTAACTGAGCTGAGTAATTTAATAATAACCCAACTGCTTGGGTTATTATTAAAAAGTTTAATAGTTATATGTCGCTCTGCACTGGAGGCAGAATATCTAGCCCTGTGGTGGTACCCATTAAGAATAACTGCTCCTGAAGTGTCCTACCGTCAGGTTAATAACACAGCCTCTAAAACTGGGTGTAGAATTAGAGGGTGTTAAAGTTTGTATGGAAACTTTGTAACGCGTCGTACGATTTGTTTGAAACTTAGTATTAATATTTTTCATGGCCAGAAATAGACGTACTATTTTTTTTTCCCAAACTACCCCTAACCCCCGGTGTAGGAAGTGTTAGTATGGGAACTTTGTAACACGTCGTGCAATTTGTTTAAAACTTAGTAGGTACCTACTAAGTTTAAGTTTAAGTACATTAGCATTCTTCATGGCAAATAATAAACGTACTAAATTATTATTTTCCCAAAGTAACACTGACTGTAGGGGGTGTTAAAGTTCGCATGGAAACTTTGTAATTGTTTTATGATTTGTTTGAAACTTCACGGCAAGTAATAATGGTACCAGTGGGAAAAGGGTACCAGTGGAAAAATGGCACCAGTGGAAAAAATGATACAGCCAGCCAGCCAGTTAGCCAATAGCCATTATTATTATTATTATTATTATTTAAAATAATACTCTGTAGGTAAGGCGTACGAAGTCGTGGGCAACAGCTAGTATAATTATAAATTCAAAAGTTTGCTGGTTTGTTCTCATTTAATTCCGTAACGGCTTCATGGGTTTGAAAAACTTAAGACACTTAGATGTCACCTGGATTAATACATAGGAAGTTTTCGTTATAGACAAGTTAGGCAAGTTAAGCTGCGGGCGGCAGCTAGTAACATATATTTTGGGTCTACTCATATTCTAGTGTTCACTTGCTACAATGTTCAAGACTCTTCATTAAGAGTCCATCTTAGACTCTTGGTTAAGTCACAGTTAAGTAAACCAGTTCCAGATAATTATTATGTCTACAAGCAGTATATATCTGACGCTCGATGTGGCGCAGCGGGCGCAGGTCCGCCTGCGACGCGGAGGTTGCGAGTTCGATTCCCGCCTCGGGTCAAATGTTTGTACGATCTACAAATATTTGTTCCGGGTGTTCTGGATATTATCTATAAATAATAAAAAATATCTATCTATGTATTGTATTGTATTAAGTATATATCAGTCATCTAGTACCATAACACAGCTCTGTTTAACAGTAGCTTATCTTGGGGCTAGATGATGCTGTGTGGATTGTCCAGCATTATTTATTATTTATTTAGTATATAGTGCAAGTACAGAACAGATATTATGCAAGCATTACTTCTAACAGGCTTGGTGTGGTGGTGCGAAGGCGAAGGCCCGGTTGGCAAGAAGTTGCTGGTGGTGGGGAAGAATTTTAACCTGTTAGGGATAAATGTTTGCATGATCTGCAAATATTAATTCCTGGTATACTTGATGGTACTACGGTACTCGTAGTTTTTCATACCCAACACAGAGAGTCATATTCATATTCATTTCGTATTCATTTATTCTGCACAATGTACATTCAGCTTAGGTCTAACATAATAAATCTGCAGGTGAGTACATGGACCCTGTTACGGCGTTGCAACTAATCCGTTGCAGGTAACTAGTTTTAAGTATGTACTTAAATAAACTTATGATTAAATTACGATTACAATGTTTCAATATTATTACGGGTTCATAATTACTTAGCAATTCAAACAATGTTGTGGTACTTATTAGAGTTGTTGTTAGAGAAACTCATGTGATTGATCACAGCAATAAACTGTATAGAGTTGTAAACAGTGTTAATTAGTGCTAAGCTAATGCATGAATGCAACTAGCTCTTTGGAAACGCCGAGAGATTTTAATACTTTACTATTTTATTTGGTAATTTAATCTAGTGTTAGTACTTAAAAGTATTGTTAGTATTGTTACTAGTAAACGAATAACAAGGAGTTTTTGTGATAAAGCTTGGCTGCGGTTAACATTGATCGGTCTGTTGGTGAACCTGGTTGTGAATTAGAATAGAATAGAAAAAAATATATTTAACGCCACACAATTAACATAAAAATAAAAATAACAATAAATTGATATAATATATTTAAATAACTGTATTTGAGCACTGGTGGTCTAGTGGTAGTGACCCCTACTGTTGATCGTGCTAATGGTCGTTGGTTTGAACCCGATCGTTGACCAATTGTTTTTAATATAAAAAAGGTGTGCGGTAATATAAAAAACGCTCTCGGTAAAGAAAAACATTGTGAGTAAACTGACATTTTCAAAAACTAAACATTCGAAAGATATCTGCTATCCAATCCTCGTGGTGGGTTAAATTCAATCACTCTCGTTCAAGAGTAGAACGTGGCCCATGAGTAACAACATTATAAGACTGTCATAAAACAAATTGTATGTTGTTTGGTAAGTAGGTTTACTTAAATATTATGGGAATTATAGCAAAAATATCATAAATCTGTCATTTTAATGTAAATAATTTTATTTAAATATTTAAATGAAATATCACAGAACAAAAAACAATTATACACAAAACAATTGACACCAAATTGGTAGGTAGTTAATGTTTAAGAAATAAATAATTAAGTACGCATAATTTTGACTCTTTACAGCATGGTGCAAGCAAAACTGACTCTTAAGTTAAAAAAAATGTGATATTACACAATGGTTTGTAGGTATGTAGTACCTAGTTGCAAAACTAAATTAACGAGTCATATTACTAGTCCTACGAGATAACCGCTGTCCAATGCAGAACAGTTTACCAGCCGCGTCTGCCCCAGCCAGAGCTTCCACTCCTCCACCCGCTGCTGTAGCTTGGGTAGCTGCTGTATCCACCGTGGCCGCTGTATCCGCTGTACCCTCCTAGTCCACTGTAGCCCCTGTAACCGCCGTGGCCGCTGTACCCACTGTACCCCCCTAGTCCACTGTACCCGCCACTATAACCACCGCTGTATCCACCGGAGCTGTACGATGGGTAGGAGCGGTGACCACGGAGGTAGCCGGCCGACGCCACGGCCAGGAGAGCCGCCAGAGCCAAGATGCACGCCTGAAAAATAAATCATATTAGATTGCTAATTAAATACTTTTCAGTAAAACGTTTTTAAAAAGTTTGAAGACATAAAATTAGGAAACAATTGAAAAAAAAATCAAAACCAGTGGTAATTGTTTGGAACAATTCAATAATTTAGTAACCTTTATTAAAAATCCAAATTACAGATTTCTAATGCAAAATAATAGTCAAATTTTTTTTTTTGAAAACTTACAAAATATTTCATGTTTGTGTTGAGGAGTTGGCGCCGGATTCTAAACGAATATGTCACTTGGCTGTCATCTCCAAGCTTTTATACAAACAATGATTCCGTTGGTTTTAATATTCTGAACTAAATTACAATAAAATTAGCTGAAGGTTTAATCTAGTGTTTCCGGTGCCGGCGAGGACATCTTCTATATTCGGACTGAAGAATTTAAGATTACTATAATCTGTTCTGTGACATAACCAAAATATCTACATAAATATGTATTCGTTAACCATCGCTTCCTACAATTTATTATTATTACAACAGCATCAAAAACAAAGATGTAAAGTAAATTTATTTGCGCAGAGAATAATCAGAAACAAAATAATAATATACGTCGCTAGGTTACATAACTTCAAATGTTCGGTCAAATAGTTCGCGGTTTGCCTGACCATAACTAATACGGTGTCCCTTAGCAAAGTTTTAAAGCTATGCTAAGGGCGTGCATTGCGCTCGTCACGCTAAGACGTAATTATGCAATCTCATTTATCTAGTAATCTAGAAAACTAATACCGTAGGTACCGAGGTACTTTTTTAAGTCTGCATTAGCAGTGACAACCAAAGTTTAAAGTCTTATACAATACACAATTATATTTACTATTACTTATTATTATAAATATTATTGTATATTATTTACTGTTTCACATTAGTCCAGTAATTTCATTTGCTGCAGTGCCCTTCGATCTATGTTGCAGGTTTCTATAATAGCAAGAATTTGGTGTTACTTGTACTCTGTGCCAGATTCTGGCTTCAAGCAGCAGTGCGAAGCTTTACTTTAGCCGACGTCGGTGGCGCGGTGGGTGAATAGACTGTAACCAATAATCATTAAAATCACTCACCTTATGAAAAAGGATTCAAGGAATTCAAAAACCATATTTCTTTTTACATTAGATGCGAGATTGATCATATTTTTAATAAAAAAAAACTACAAAGTACAGCAATCCGCCATAAAAGGTTGAACACTGATCAGGAGCATCTAGGTTCTCTGATTGGTGGTATCAAAAATATTATAGAATTTTGAACCTTATTGCTAAAATTTTATATTGAAATAATCCGCTGTCACTCCGCGACTCAGCGCGTTTTAGCGTGAATTTTAAAATTCAAATTTCAATCGCATTTTTTTACTACTAAGTAAACTATTAATTTCTGGAAGAATAAGTTATTTTTTGCCTAAAGTCGATACTTCTGAATACAATAGAACAGTTTTTGAAAATCAGTCGACATGCCTATAACCGATTGAAAAGTTGAAGCAGATCATAAAGTTCTGGCTCTGAGTGTTGTGCCATGGTACTCGTACTTTCTTAAGAGTAGTAGAGTATTGTGATAGAACTTGTCCGGGGAAGTACCTACAACCATACCTATTTCTGCCGCCAAGCAGTAATGCTTGCATTGCTGTGTTCCGGTGTGAAGGGTATGGTTTCCGGTGAAATTACTGGCACATGAGGCTATCTATGCCTCAAGGTGTCATGGCAACCCGCGAGTGATACCTCTTATATTGCAAGCGTTCATAGGCTGCGGTAACCAATTACCATCTTGTGGGCCGTACGCTTGGTTGCCATTTCAAGGTCGAACAAGGTCGAACAAGGTCTGTATGATTGAACAACGCCGTACGATCACCGCAGGTCGCCACTTTTATTTCTGTAGTCCAACTCTGTACAATAAAGTAAACCTTCAGCTAAACATATTCCCACTACCTTACTTCAAATGTAAATGCCTGGAATGGCTCTTATCTCTATCATACGACGAGTCGGAGAATCTTCTTATTTTCGCATTCAATAACCTTCACTCACTTAAATTCACACACACACGCCCTCAGACAGACACATACACACCCACACCCTCACACATCCTCACACACCCTTACAGTGGGCTGTGATAGCCAGACTCTTATGAGACTGGAACTAACATGGAAGCCCACACACACACACCCAATCACACCCCCCACACACACACACCTACACACAAAACATTCACACACCATCCATGTCACACACGTTCTCACACTACACACTCACACATGCGCATCTCATACATGCACAATCCTAAGTACACACTTTTTCCAAACAGTTGTAACTACATAATATACACTCACTTTTTATATAGACTTTTTACCTTAGTTATTTAAATTTCATGTTTGTGTTTTTACGTTATTTAATTTTCTCAAACTCCAGATTTTTATTTCTTTTGGAACCCTGTTAACTTAAGGTAGGAGGAGGGCGTTCCGGGAAGTGCTTTGAGCGCGATGCGAGAGGGGCACCACTGATAGCCCTAGGGGACCGTGGAGCCCCTTGGCATGCATCGAGGCTGGTCATCGGGGATGGTTTAGTGAGTCGTCGAGTCCGACAACCTCACACACCCCCGTCGTACCCTTATGCGACGGGATGCAGATTCCTCCCCGTTAATAAAAAAAAAAAAAAAAAAAGGAGGAGGGCGTTGATATTTGCGACACAGTGTTTCACTCCTGCGGATACCATCGTTTCCATTATGTTTTATTATCATATGTTATTGTTAGAGTAGTAGAGTTCTCTGTGATAGAGCTCGTCCGGGGAAGGACTACCACCATACCTATTTCTGCCGCAAATCAGTAATGCTCGCATTGCTGTGTTCCGGTGTGAAGGGTATGGTTTCCGGTGAAATTACTGGCACATGAGGCTTTCGATCTTAGCCTCAAGGTGGCAACCCGCAAGTGATACCTCTGGTATTGCAAGCGTCCATAGGCTGCGGTAACCGCTTACCATCTTGTGGGCCGTACGCTTGGTTGCCACTTCAGTTGTATAAAAAAAAAAAAAAAAAATTGTTCCGAATAAAGATATTTGTATTTATATTGTATTCAGTTGCATAAAAATATATATATATATCTTCAGTCGAAAGAATCCTAGTGTGGACTATGACTATGTATAAGAGTGTTAGTGTGTTTTTACTATTTAGGAAAGTAAGTAAGTTCGTATGAGTCAGTGGCCAACCTTGGTGACGGAATTTTTAGGCGGCCTAAAGGCTCATGGCCTAACTTTGAAAAAGCCGGGACCAATCACTGGCCACTGACGGTTACCCATCCAAATAGTGACTACGCAGAACAGTGCTTAACTTTGTCGATCTGTTTTGTCTGTTTGAAAGCTTAAAGCAAGTGAAACCGCTATGGACGAGCTGGGTATCGAGATGACGAGAGTATGTGCAGTGCAGTGCCATGCAAAATAGCTCTGGGCAATACTGCACGATTGTTACGACTGTTACGATTAAGCGTGACGCTTATCATTTGAACGTTTTATAACCATAATACAATATGTTTGACTTTTTATTATAATGACAATTTTGCTCGCCGGAAGTGCTACCATTTTCGCACTTTCGCACCGCGAGCGGTTCGAACCGCGGTGCGAATCGCCTAAGTAGCCTAAGGTTAGGTACCTACAATTTCGAATGGAACCATTCGCACCGCGGTTTACACTTTATTACTTTGATTGACAACAATTTTATTAATTTAGTATCACTAATTATATAAAAACTAGTTGTCGCCCGCGACTTTGTTCGCGTGCAATTCGGGAATCCTAATTTTTTCGAGGATTAAAGTAGCCTGTTTTATTCTCAGTCATTATGAGTCATCTATCTATGTTTAAATTTCAACCAAATCGTTTAAGTGGTTGTCGAGTTTTATAGAAACATACATCAAAACTTTTTATAATATAAGTGTGATTAGTGTGATCTATTATTAACTAGTCTAACCATGAATTTTAGGTATATTTTAGCTTATAAGAAAAAATGTTGTTCGATAATAAAACGCTCGTAGCTTTTTGATCTGAGAGACGCTATAATGAAATTACAAAGATTGTTGTGTTCGGTTATTCGATGGCGTTTATTTATTTATATTAAATTACAGAAGTACTCAAGTCAGGCGTTATAAGTACCTGCGCCTCATTACAGTTGTAATAGTAATCTATCAAAAAAAAAACTATTAAAAAACAATTCAAATTAGTTTAGAAGCCACTCTTCTTTACTAAAACCATCATAGGCAGCAGTCCTTCTAATGTTTACACTCTTTGAGCACTGGCCTACTCTCGAGCGAGGGTAATTAGGTAATCACACTAATATTATAAATTCGAATCGTCGGATGAATGGATGTATGTTTGATCCTCTACAACTCGATAACGACTGAACCTATTTAACTAAAAGTTAAATTATACATTGTTAGTGGCCGGGAATAGGACATAGAATACTTTTTATTTCGAAGAAAAGTACGGTTTCACAGTTTCACGCAAACGAAGCCGCGGTCATCAGCTAGTAATCTATCAGGCAGACCAAATGTTGAATCCCCTTTAGACTGAGCTTGAGGCTTCAAAGGGGATTTTGACGCTAAATCTCATAAAATCCCCTTCAAAGGAGATTTTCAAAGGGGATTTTGACAGTAACCCATTTATAGATAGCTGTCTTTTAAATAGTTTGTTGTTTACTGTCGATGTTGTTTCCCTTCACCGTTTGAGGGCTCTAGCATTGCCTTCATATTTTTGTCTATAGCAAGAGACAACTGGTTTCGAGCCCACGTCTATAGTTAGGACCGGAAGGCACACTACCACTAGACCACTAGTGCTCGGTTCATCGAAGTGAAGCGAAATCAGGCTTCGAGTATTTATATCTAATATTTATTACAGTAAAAAGAAAGGATAGAATAAAACATAATTGTTAATAACTTAAATTGTATAATATATCACATATTATTAAAGTATTACATACTGGTAAATTATATTTAAAACAAAAAAACTGCTAATATTGACTAAAACCTTTTGCACCAGCATGGTGCAACCGACATATGACTTCCTGAATGTAGAGAACACGCTCAAGCCTGTATATAATATTACACTATGGATGCAGTTGCAAAACAAAATGAACGTCACATTAGCTCCACAAGTCAACTGTTCTCGATTGAAAACAGTTTACCAGCCGCGACCACCCCAACCGGAGTAACCATTCCTCCATCCGCTGTTGTAGCTGGGGTAGCTGCTGTATCCACTGTAGCTGGGGTAGTTGTATCCACTGTATCCACCCAGTCCACTGTAACCATTGTATCCGCCCAGTCCACTGTAGCTGTACGAAGGGAATGAGCGGTAGCCGTGGTTGTGGTTGGCTGACACCATGGCCAGGAGAGCCGCCAGGGCGAAGAAGCAAGCCTGAAGATAATTCAAACAAAATAATATAAGAATAAACACTCATAAGTTAGATACCTAATACCTACTTATTATGTAAAGAATAAGTTTAAGTTTTTAGAATAGAATAGAATAGAGTAGAATTATTTTATTTGCAACAATACACAACAACAAAATCACAGTAAAACTTTTGGTCAAGTAATATTGATAAAAAACTGTGTTCTTATTATTTAATTTTAAACTTTTGTTAAGGATCTGATAATTAATAAAAAAAATATATATATTATTAGCATCATCAGAACACTGGCCTACTCTCAAACAAGAGTGATTGGGTCATAATAATCCGACATGCGGACCCAATGCGGATTGATGGATGGCACCAAACAATAAATGGTTATGTCTTTCGAATTTTCGATTTTTGAGCACATCAGTTTTGCGCTGTTTCCCTTCAAAGTTTGAGAGCACTGCATTGAAAGAATTGCGCACAATTTTTTTCGATAAGAAAACTTCATTGGTGCACGACCGGTTTCAAATCCACAAGCTAAAGATCAGATAGCGGAGTCGCTATCACTAGACCACCAGTGCTTTTAATTTATACTGGATGATAATGCAATGCTTAATGAACACTTTACTAAAAATAAAAATTTATAATATAAAATAATAAAATATATATTTTTTTTTTAAAACTCACTAAATATTTCATGTTGTGTTGAGGTGTTTGTACTCGAATCTAGACGAATAATGTAATTTTAAGCATTTCTACAAGCTTTTATAGCTCCACAATAGGCACCCACTGGAACCGGAAGACTCCAACCAGTTCTGTGCCAAATTATCATGAAGGAGTGATCTGCAAGGCTATTAAGTAGATCAGTTTCAATCAAAAACTGTCACTTTTGTTTGAATATGACGGCTTTTTTTATTGGCAGCTGAATGAAACTGGATTGCAATACATTTGATTAATAGCCCTGCTGATGTACTAGACAAGGACACTCATCTTCTAACTCGTGTATCAAGAATACGAGCATCTCAAAATGTACCTATTCTACAAAATATCAATGTGATAAAGCATTTATTTATGTTAATGAAACGTAAATTTAGACTTAAGACGTAATTTTATGAATATTAATTGTATTAAAATACTTTATGCGCTTATTTTATGCGCTACATTCTATCTACGTCTATCATCTTCCAGTTACAATCAATTGGATGCATAGCTGACGTAGTATTTGTATCTACCCAACTACCTAACTTTAAAATGGAAATAATTAAATTCTTAGTTCATCATTGCTTCTATTGTCCGGCCGGGACACTGGCCTACTCCTAAGCGAGAATGTTTGGATTATATTTCACACGATGCCGATATATGGAATTCTTTAAAATTGTTAGTTCTTGCACATACCAGTTCCCTCACGGTATTTTCCTTCACCGTTTGAGAGCATCGGCATTCCACACTTATTTTTCTAATAGTAAAATCTATCAGTACACCACCGTTTCGATCCCACAACCCTAGGATCAGAAGGCGGAGTCACCACCACTAGACCTCCAGTGCTCACCTGAATATATAAAACCGGCAAGTGCGAGTTTGACTTTATAAAATGCTTGATTTTTTAGGGCACAATCTTTTTCTTTGGGTATGATTTTCAAGTTGATATCTTAAGCCGTTTTTATAAAAAATGTTTTGAAGAGAGACATACCAACAAACATACAGACAGACAGACAGATCAAAAAAAAAAATCAAATTCAAAATGTTTATTTCTCTAACGGATTTACACAGACAGACAGACAGACGGACCATAAAGTGTAGAAAGTGGTAGAATTCTTCTGCAAGAGTTCTTAGAGAAGAAATCCCCTCCACAGAGGAGTTTTAGAACCAAGCCTTCGTCTTGATACCACCACCGCACCGCAGTGCCAGATACCCTGCCTCTAGGCTATAGTGTACGTACGTATTTTTTTTTTTTATACAACCGAAATGGCAACCAAACGTACGGCCCACAAGAGGGTAAGCGGTTACCGCAGCCTATAGACGCTTGCAATCACTCGCGGGTTGCCACCTTGGGGCTAAGATCGTAAGCCTCATGTGCCTTCACACCGGAACACAGCAATGCAATAATTGATAGATTCAGGCGTTACTTGCGGAAAATGCAGCATGTTGGGAACGCTTCCTACTGGTAGTGATTTGGATCAGTTGAGCTATCTATAGGTCGTTTGTAACGGTCTTTAGATGGCTCAACTGTTTCATATGTATTTTGTATAGTTTGTAATGTAATGTAATTATGTACATTTTTTATTTTGTTTAATAAAGGTTCTTGCGGAAATCCATTAAATGATAAAAAATCTCTAGTACTATTCCGCTTAACTTTTTTAAATAATGAGGCCACACAGTTAATCTTAAAAAAAACAATATCGACACGTTTTCATCCCTCGGCGGAATTGAGAGAAACTGATTTTTATATAGGTAGGTATAGGTCTCACGAAGGATCTCGGCCGTAGTGAAATTACTCGGCCGTAGTGAAATTAGCCGTTTCGATGCGCAATGGAGCTTTTTCAAACTAAATTGTCTTTGCGCATCACAAACGGCTAACTTCACGGAAGCCTAGATCCGCTGTGCGACCTATACGTAAAGCATTACTGCGTGTTTAGGTTCGAACGAAGGGCACTTGATGCAAGTGAAATTACTGGGCAAAAGAAACTAAATAATTTTATCAACCCATTTTATCACCCAAACAACAAGCTATTAGAACCTCAGTTAGAAACAAATAAAATGTACTATGATTTTAGTAATTAGGTACCTATAATTTTTGCACAATAAACTATTTCATTTCATTTCATTTCATCTCGAGCGCAGTTCAGTGCGACGAACAACTACTTAAATTTGTCGGTGACACTGCAGCTGTTGGTAAGCAGGTGAACAACTTGACCATCTTGTTATTTGCTGACATAAAAAAAGGATTGTTTTTTATTTTGAAGTACGGAACCCTAAAAACCAAGATTTAAGTAGAGCAATTTATGGTTCGTCGATGAGGAAGAACCAGTTTCCATTATCCAAATTAAATATTGTAATTCTATAGTCGTAAAACTATTTTTTCTCATTAATTGACACTTGCGGAAATAACTTGACATACAGACCTATTAGTTATGTAAACGAAGAACTAAGATCAGTTTACAATATCTTGCAGGCAAGCACATGCTCTAAAAGGTTTTGGTTCCACGACTCTGCAATGAGCTCCATGCTCAACTGGATAACCATTTGTCAAAAAAAGCTAGGAATCCAGGCGAGTTTGTTGTCAGATTCTTATAAGCTGGAGCGCGTCAGCGCGTGGAACTAGTATCTAGCTTTACGACGGACGTTTCAAAATGATCCCTGTGATTTTATTGAATAAAAATATGTTGAATTCGAATTTGTTTTATGGGAATAAGGTTGAAATTTAGCGCTCGCTCGCATTTTACAATTGGTTGCGTTGACTAATGAATGATCAAAAACCGGGGTACTATACAGACTCAGTATTGTAGCTAACGGGTCCGGGGAAAATATTACTTAGCCAATTGCAGAGCGTGGTTTGAAATATTTTTTATCGAGCTGACGCGCTCTGTTTCACTCGTAGTTTTTCAGATTTGATGCTATCCTACAGGAACTGACAATATAGCCTGTGTGTTATTCCAGAACTTAAACCTGCATTCCAAATTTCATCACAATCAATCGGTCACAATCTTTTTCACACAAAAAGTCATCACGAAAGCTTCTGAAGTGATTTCGAGATCCGTTCTGGTGCAGGGGAAGGGGCAATTGAGCAAGTGTGGCAGAGTTGGGTGTAGTCCTGTTTGGGAAGACGCACCACAGAACACGTCCGGGGAAGTACTACCATCATACCTATTTCTGCCGCAAAGCAGTAATGCTCGCATTGCTGTGTTCCGGTGTGAATGGTATAGTTTTAGATGAAATTACTGGCATATGAGGCTTTCGATCTATGCCTCAAGGTAGTAACCCGCGAGTGATACCTCTAGTATTGCAAGCGTCTATAGGCTGTGGTGACAGCTTACTATCTTGTGGGCCATACGCTTGGTTGCCACTTCTGTTGTTTAAAAAAAAACAGTCACACAAACACGAAACTGGTGTAGCTTCCCCACCAGCCAAAGTTGTACCTGGTTGGTCTTTTAAAGCACAGGACCGTAGAAAATAGAAGAGGAATGAGAAAGCTTAGCTGTAGATGAAGCTGAAAATAACAATTGTATAGGTTAGGTAGGTGCGCGGCTCAAGTCATCCTTAGAGCGAGTGGTCGCCACACCTCTTTTTAGTAAACGCGCCACGATGTCGCAACCATCTCACATTATACAGACAAATATGATAATGTCCCAAACGCGGCCATAAATCCGGCTCAACTTAGCAAAAATACGAAACGTGTAGTAATACTCAAAAATAAAACATTTTCGTCTTTGCTCACTTGGGAATAAATAACAATATTTCGGAGAATACCAGAAATAATAGAGGCCTATTGGTCAAATTCATTAAAGGCCCGTGCAAAAGTACCTTTTGTGTTGTCAGATTGTTTATTTCTTGAACTGCAATATCTGGCGTTTTATTTACTTTTATGGCGTTTTATTTATATTTAATTAACGCGTTGCCATTTCGTATTACTACACGTTTCTGAGTATTTGTATTTCATAACAAGGAGCAAGGTTACGAGCATCTGCCAATGACCTCGCTGTGGTCGATATCGATGTTACACATTTTATTGGACATGACGTGATGGAACCAAATCAAGGTTGATTATTTTTAAATTGAAGTAAATTTTTGCCTTCTCTACTCATTAGATAATTAAGAAAATTGTGATGAATAATGCATGTTTTCTGTTATTTATTATAATACTGCAGAATGTAGAAGAGTTCTTTGTGACAGCTTGTCCGGCCATCTCTCGGCTATTTTTGCGGTTAAGCACCCAATTAATTAATTAATTGAGCAATTTATTAGCAAAGCAATGCGAGCAGACTGCTTAGGTAAGCAGTCTGCTCGCATTGCTTTGTTCTGGTTCGAAAGGTACTGAAGAACTCAGGTAAATTACAATTACATGATACTTTTGAGTAAGGCACCTGTTACTTTTGAATCCAATGACAATTCCCGATCCAATCTCAATTTCTATTTACTAATTTTGGTACTCTTGAAAACAAGGTTGAGTTTGGCGCTAGGTGTGCTGCCAAAAGTACGATATGTAATTTTCCAATGTTTCAACTTGACAATAACGTGGGCTAATTACGGTCTTTCACCTCGATGCGAATATCTGTCAATAAAATATCACAGTCTAAAGTGCAAATAATACAAGAAAATAGTTAACAAAAACGTATATTTGGCACAGTCAAAGGGAATATTGGATCACATCACCAGCCGCCTCGGATGACGTGGTGGGAGGGCGGGGCGTGGATGCTCTTGGAGACCTTCACGATGACGGGAGCCCGAGCGTGGTGGATTTGGGGGGCGTGGTGGATCAGGGGTGCATGGTGGATCAGGGGTGCGTGGTGGATTAGGGGTGCGTGGTGGATGAGCGGGCTGGCGTGATGCACATCTGTATGGAGCGTGTCTATATGCGAGCCATGCAGGACAGGGGTATGGATGTGCGAGTGCGAGCTGATCAGCGGAGCGTGGTGAGTGTCGAAGTGCAGGCCGTGCAGAGGCTCGTGATGGATATGTGCATGGCTGCTGAGTAGAGGCTCGTGGTGGATATGTGTGTGGCTACTCAGCAGAGGCTCGTGGTGGATATGTGCATGGCTGCTGAGCAGAGGTTCGTGGTGGATATGTGCATGACTACTGAGCAGAGGTTCGTGGTGAATATGAGCGTGGCTGCCCAGCAGAGGGTCGTGGTGGATATGAGCGTGGCTGCCGAGCAGAGAGCCGTGGTGGGTGTGGAGGCCTCCAGGCTCACCGAAGATGCCGCGCTTGTCGCGGTTGGACTCTTCAGCGGGAGCCGCGGAGACTACGGCCAGAGCCAGGACGGTGCACATCTGCAAATAATATAGAAAAGGTTTTATAGCGCTCTGCGTGTTCAATACAATAAGGCATTCAGTGTGCTGATGGAGTGGCTCGGTTCTGTAGCGCATCGGGGATGTTTGGCAAGTGGGGCAATTGAGCAAGTGGGACATAGTTGGGTGTAGTTCTATTTGGGAGGGCGCACCACGTTGCGCTGCACATCCCTGGTGCGCAGGGTTCGGGCCAGCTCCAACAGCATCTCACAATGTTTGCTGTTAGGTTTGATTGTCATTATTTTAATAATTGCTCTATGGTGCGTTTTAGTGTCAGTTAAATCTAGGTTAACACGGGTTTGACCTACTGCGTAAAATTGTATGTTAATAATAAGTTAATTGATAGATTCAGGCGTTACTTTGCGGAAATCCATTACAAAACAAAAAACAGACGAAAAATCTCTAGTCTATTCCGCTTAACCTTTTAACTGGAGCAAGCTCCGTCGAGCGCTGCTTTTGGCTGCTGAGCTTTTGGCTCCAGCGCTCGACGGAGCAACACGTCTGCCGGAGAACAAGTCGATGGTCCTGAGGATGTCCCGTGGAGGGATGAAACACGTGTCGATATTTTTCTTTTGAGGTTAACTGTGGTAACTGTGTGACCTCATCAGTTAAAAGGTTAAGCGGAATAGTACTAGAGATTTTTCGTCTGTTTTTTGTTTAATAATAAGTTACTAATTAAGCATGATGACTGATTTTGAAAAACTTTTCTATTGTGTTCAGAAGTATCGACTTTATGAAAAAAATTACTTATTATTCCAGAAATTAATGGTTTTAGTACCTAGTAAAACAAAATTTACGCTAAAACGCGCTGAGTCGCTGTGTGACAGCGGTGACGTCATTATGTCAGTTTTCAATGTAAAGTTTTAGCAATAAGGTTGAAAATTCTGCAAATTTGTTTGATGCCACCAATCAGAGAACCAAGATGCTCTGACTGGTGTGTTATCAATCTCGTATCTTATGCAATCAGAAATATAGTTTTTGTATTCCTTGAATCCTTTTTCATAAGCTAAGATGTGATTTTAGTGATTCTTGGTTTCTGTCATCATGCCCATTATATAGATATGTGCCATTTAATCAAGATCGTGATCGTAAAGAGTGAAGATCGGTAGTCATGGCACTGTCTGAGGAGGCCTATGTTCAGTGGCGTCTATGGGCTTATGATGATGATAATTAATCAATTATAAACTTTATTTCCCAATGTTATTCATCTGTGATATTGATAGTTGGACTATTGTTAAAATAATCAAACGATTTGTAAATAATCATTGACCTTTTGGTTAGATCAATATCAGTTTGCAAATTGATGAGTTATTAGATCAAATACATAAATAAAAAAAAAGTAAACAGTTGCTGGTTCTAGACATGTTACTATTCTAGATTCGAATTCATTTTCTATCATTACGAATTTAGAAGTGCATGTAAAGGATTGTAGTCTGTTTTATGAAGTTTAAATAAAATCAACAAGCGACCCGCCCCGGCTTCCGAAGTAAACCTTTCTCTTGAATCACTCTATGTATTGATGAAAATGGCGTTGTTTTAAATATCTAAGCGTACCTACATATTTCGAGTACGTAGTACCTACACGCCGACACGGGGAAAGCGACGAGTCTGTCGAGTGACAAAATATTTAAACATTATACTAAAATTATTCAATTTTACTTAATAAACTTACAATTCTTTTCATGTTGTTTACTTGCAGATGTAGAATCGGAGGAAGCGATGACTTAGTGATACTCCGATACACATTTTGGGCACATTTATATGAGCTAAGGGCTATTCATAGGAGTGTTACGAAACTGTCCCTCCGAGATGTCACCAAAACTATCACGTCAAACCAGCTGTGAGGAAATCTCCAAAAAGCACCCAAAGTTGTGAAAGATCATTATTCATCAATGCAGATGCTACTCATCTCATTATGATAAAATCAGCCTCGATCGGAAGGGCAGATCATTCAACATTAATATATTTACATAAACGCGCCTCACAATGTCTCATGTCATGTCATGTGTTTTTCCTATCATAAAAATACACGTGGAGGTAGGCAGCCTTTATTAAATCATAATTACTATTCTGAGAAATCTTCAATTAACTAGACATTAAATTAATGTGTAAGCTGTAAAGAACAATTTATTTTCTAAGGGAAAATTATATTTTGGTACAATAATGTTTCAAAATAAATTGAATCTTCAAGGCTCGTAAAACAACTGCAAGCTAATAACACGTAAAATTTCTGCAAACATTTCCAAAAGTTCTAAAAGATTCGCCGGTAGGTGGTTCATTTGTTTTTTATTACAAACAAAAAGAACAGCACAAGAGTACACTGTATAGCTGTTGTACCTTTGTACTATAATGTTATTTTGCTATGAACAAATTATCAGGAAGACTCTTGCTACACGGCAAACGTTACAACGCCTTACCTCGAAGTTGAATCATTTTCTCGATTAACTAAAGCACAGTAGGCGCTAATATGAAAAGTTTTTCCAAGTATATTCTCATAATTTTAATCAATAAAAAAGGTTATAATATAATTAAGCGTACATTTCTATTAAAATAAATTACCTTCGTGTGGCAAGTCCTAGTTGAATGTTATTGTATTTTTTTTATGGTATATTATCTAGATAACCAGAATTGAGGTCAGCATTTCGATATGATCAAAAGATATCGATTAAGTTCAATGCTAGATTACAATAATTGCCGCTTCCTTAATTGAATTGAATTATCTGTAATCCAGGATTGAGAGAGAACCTTGAATTTCAATGTCAAATTTAAGGATTTTTGGAGTTTCATGTTATCATTACTTTAGGCAAATCAATTTAAATAAATAAATCATTCTAGACAAGCTTGCTCCCATCATCGACCACACCATTACATACCATCAGGTGAGGTAGTGGTCAAACGCTAGTCTATTACAAATAAACAAAATGACTTAAAATACCGGACAACCTCCGCGTTCACACTCCACGCCCCGCGCCCCGTACCCCTATTAACTTTTAGGAAGTAGTCGGAGTTATATTTAGTTTTTCTATTCATAAGTACGTTCTAAAATTATGAACCGTTTTGATAAGGCACGTCCTTATTAAAAAGGTCAAACATCTTTTTGGTAATAGCCAGAAAATGGATTTCAGGAAAATAAAAAGGCTTAGCTGTTTACCCCTTAAAAAAAGGTTTTTTTTTTTTAATCGTCATTTGTGTCTAGTCCAAAGTTTTTTCTAATCACTGACCTTACTAATTCGACAAAAGATCATTTCCCATGTTATAATCCTTCGATAAGATACCATTTTTGTATAAAACTCATTCACAACTACCATGTGTCAAAGAGTTTACAACCATGAACATTTCAGTACTCCTGGTAGTCGTGGGGTTGGGACTGGTGCTGGCTGAGGAGCCAATCCTAGTGTACTACCACGAGAATGTGGGAATCTCCGAAGCAGCCAGAATCAAGCAGACAGAGCAGGCTGAGGACTTCTTGGGAAGGATAGTTGGAGGTTCGCCTACAGGGGTCGGGTCTTACCCTTTCTTGGTGAGTATTTCAAATCTTATTAACCGTAGAGAGAGAAAGAGAGAGAGAGAGAACAATTGGGCGATAGTTTTATGATGAGATTAAGGGGTGTTTCGATTTGTTGCTCAGAGGATCCATCCACATACCTACTAGATCCTGGCTGGTCGCGCACCGTACAGTTTCAAAGTAACTTTCTTCTGCAAATACCTATGCTGTGAAATTAACTCCCTGCTGAGGGTTTTCCTTGAAATTACAGTATGGAATTCTTCTAAAACGATGGTCTATATCTGATATTGCAAGCATTCATAGGCTGCAGTACCCACTTAACATCAGGGCTGTACGCTTGAATGCTACTTTAGTAATTAAATAGAAGGAAACTTAGAATAGGTTCAATTCTAAGTTTAATGAGTTTTCAGGTCGGCCTAGTGATCACTTTGACATCAGGTGCGACCTCGGTCTGCGGTTCCTCCATGCTGAGCAACACCCGCGCCGTCACCGCAGCGCACTGCTGGTGGGACGGGCGCAACAGAGCGCGGCAGTTCACGCTGGTCTTCGGGTCCGCCAGGCTCTTCAGCGGAGGAACCAGAGTGGTCACTTCTAGTGTGGCTGTACATGGCAGCTATAATACCAACACCTTGAGTAACGATGTCGCAATGATCAGTTTCAGACATGTCGCTTACTCTAGTAAGTTTACTTACGGTTTTGATATGTATTTCATCAACTTACAGAACTCTACGAGTATGTATTACGGTCTAAATATAGTAGAATACATTTTTGATCTTATACATACGCTTACGCATGTTGAGCACGAACTTGGTTTTCTGATTGGAAAACTTTAGTTAAAATACAGTTTCTGACTAATATTATCAAAATTCAGTAAATGGACGTCTACTACTGGACATTGGCCTTCCCCAAAGGGTACCATGATAACTGATCTTGAGCATTCTCCATCCACCGACTCGGTCTATTGAGTTCCTGATTAATTCTACAGAAATTTGTCTTAACTAATGTGTTCTTGTCTTTTCAGATGTGATAAACCGTGTCGCCCTACCCTCTGGTTCTCTATTGAACAACAATTTCGTTGGTGCTTCCGCCCAAGCAGCCGGATACGGGAAGACTAGCGATGGTAAGATTATCTTTGACCAGCTATTTTAGCTTGTCGCCAGAGATCTTTAATGTTTGGCAAAACTAAGCATGTGACTGATATGTTTTGATGCTTATTGGTTATGCTATCAGCACACTCCATGAAGTGTTCCTATCTCTGCTTGTTCTCATCCCCAGCTGCCAGCATCACACAGAGCCAGTCCCAGAGCCACGTGACCCTGCAGGTGGTGAACAACGCGGCTTGTCGCCAGACGTTCGGCTCCATGATCCTCGCTTCCACGCTCTGTACCAGCGGCGCTAACGGCAGGAGCACTTGCAGCGGAGACTCGGGGGGTCCGCTTGTCGTCAATAGCGGGGGGCAACGGGTTCTGGTAAGTTATATCTTATTCAGCTGTGCCCCGCGCTGTTACCCGTGATTAAACAGTTTTTTATCCCACGGATACCCGGCATAAAAAGTAGCCTTTTTAATATCAATAAAGTGGCAATCAAGCGTACGATGGTTAGCGATTACCGTAAAATATGTACGCTTGCAACATCAGAGGATATCACTTGCGCGTTGCCAACTTGAGACGTAGATATAAAGTCTCATGTGCCTGTAATTTCACCGAAAACCATACCCTGCGAACCGGAACACAGCAGTGCGAGCATTACTGCTTGACGGCAGAAATAAGTATGGTGGCGCTATGATATTCCAGACCATAATGTCTATACCTGTACTGAATTTCATAAAAATCGTTTCAGTCGTTTGTGCGGGATAAACATACAAACAATCCAACTCAGCGGATCTCGGCTATCGTGAAGTTAGCCGTGTCGATGCGCAATGGAGCTGCCGTATCAGCGATCTCTACCAGACAAAACCCAACTAAATTAACATGTCTTAGCACCAATTACACTAATTATTATTGAAAATTGAACGGACAAATAAATTCAAAATTAACTAATTAATGACAATTAAATAGCAATATGCAAATGTCGAGTTAAATAATATGAGTAAATGTCAATGTCAAATGAGATAATTTAAATAAAGATAGATATAATAATAATTTAGGTCAACTGTCGAACACTCTTCACAAATTCAGAATTAATTTATTCAGAAATTCAGCACTCCGATGTAAATCACAGTCACATCGAAATTGATCAAACGAACTACTTTTTTTTAATACCACTAAAATGGCAACCAAGCGTACGGCCACAGACGGCCCACTTGATGGTAAGCGGTTACCGTAGCCTATGTACGCTTGCAACATCATAGATATCACTTGCACGTTACCATCCTAACGTTAGATGGAAAGTCTCATGTGTACTTATAACTACACTAGCTGATGCCCGCGACTTTGTTCGCGTGGAATTCGGAAACCATACTTTTTCCAGGAAAAAAGAAGCTAGGTCCTATTATCTATTAACTTATGTTTTAAATTTCAGCCAAATCGGTTTATTGATTACCAATTTATAGTGCCATTTTATTGAAAGCTGTATCTCAATAGAAATTAGGAATATGTGGGCAGAAAGGGTAACTTGAATCAAATGTTTTGGGTCGAACGGAGCACAATACCCATTGGGTAGAAAATTCTTGGGTCGAACGGGTAAGCACTGTCTCTTGTAATTGCAGATCGGCATCACCTCGTTCGGGTCGACGCGCGGCTGCCAGGCGGGTCTGCCGGCGGGCTTCGCCAGGGTGGCTTCCTTCGCCTCCTGGATCCAAGCTCGACTCTGAACACCTGATGCTGGAGATGTAAACTCTTATAGTATTATTCCATCCATTTCATTAGGGTAGCTGTAAGTTAGCGTAAAACATATTTGTGCCTGAGTATATTTTTCTTTATCCTACTAGATACCGTCGTACCTCACATGGAATAATAAATTGATAAGAATTGGCGGTCATGAAACAAGACATCACCTTATCTAGCTCAAAAGTCGTGGGTTTTCTCAAACGGAATATTCTATCTGAATAATGTGCACAATGCCCAGTGCTCTCATACAGTCAAGGAAAAAACCGTGAGGAAACCGGCGGCATGTCTAAGAACTCAAAAGTCGAAAACACTCTCACTCGAGAGTAGGGGGCCAGCAGGAGGGCTAGCCTGTAATTGATGATCTACCCCAAAACTAAGCAAATTTATAGGTATAGTTCGCACAGCGGATCTATGCTTCCGTGAAGTTAGACGCAAAGACAATTTAGTTTGAAAAAGCTCCAATGCGCATCGAAACGGCTAATTTCACGACTGCCGAGATCCGTTGTGAGAACTATACTCTACTATTTATTATGTTAAGTATATTATTTTCACTTATTCACAAAATTTTAAAAACATTTTATCCACTAGTATAAAAATGATTAAGGTAATAAAACTGTTTAGTTAGGTTACCTTTATCGTTAGGTGAACATTGTGACACACTCAATGTCCACATATTGCGCATTGGTCTACAATTTCTACAAACTTGTACAAGTCTATGAACTGTGGACCACATCGTAAAGCAAGGGCCAAAGATTTATGGAGCTGATTATGCGACATGCATGGTACATGCTTCGAGTAGGTAGCTATATACTTCGTAACGTATTGTGCAAGACTGCTCCTATTAGCTAGAGTTGCAACTTTATCTACGAGTGTGTTAGGTATATAAAGTAGCCGGAGCTAAATGATACAGATTTTGATTATCTCGGCGACCGGCGAAGATGTTACGTTGGCGAGTGGGTGTGGGTCTAAAGCGCCGCATAGAACTTGTATTTGCACGAGTATAATCTCGTTTTGTCATATATTTATTTATTTATTTCAGAACACCAACATAATAAACAATTATAAGATTCAGGTACACTTAACAAGAGATACAAATTAAATGTTATTACAATTAAAGGTGAAGATTATATGCACAACAATTAAAGCGAGTAACAGTTTGAAAAAATATTAAGTAAGTAATAGTAAAACACAATGCATTAGATTGAATAATACAATTAAAATTAAGAAACATAATTAAATTACATACTTAATTAAATAATTAAAACCTCACATATACCTACCAATAAAAATAAAAATTTATCAAGAAACTGCCATCGATTAGAATATAGCTTGTAGCTTGCAGGCTACAATGCTAATAAATCAGTGCGATCGTAGAAAATAAATAAATAATGCTGGACAATCCACACAGCATCATCTAGCCCCAAAGTAAGCTGCTGTTAAACAGAGCTGTATTATGGGTACTAGATAACTGATATATATTTAATACAATACAATACATGGATAGATATTTTTTATTATACATAGAAAACACCCAGAACACCCGGAACAAATATTTGCAGATCCTACAAACATTTGTCCCAAGGCGGGAATCGAACCCGCAACCTCCGCGTCGCAGGCAGACCTTCGCCCACCGCGCCACATTGGTCGTCGATTGGATTGGAAAAGTTACGAGATTGAACAGTTAGTCTATAAAATGCCTCTTAGAGGTACACTGAAAGTAATGATCAACAATGCAGTATTGTCGATGTAACACTTGCTAAAAACTGACTTACCTACTGCCACATAGTACTATTGCTGAGGTAAGGCAAACTACTCTACATTTTAAATTAAACCACAGCTAATGTACTATCACAATTTATTTTGATCATAAAAATAACAAGTTTAGTTTAAGTTTTAAATAATATAAAGCTCCACCCAAATCTACTAAATTTGTAAACGAATAGTCCTTATATTTTGAAATGTTGTAATTTATAAGCAAAACCAACTAATAATTATTCTTAGTATGCATATTTACTCTGCTTGTGTCGTAAGAGTAGTAGAGTTCTCTGTGATAGAGCTCGTCCGGGGAAGGACTACCACCATACCTATTTCTGCCGCCAAGCAGTAATGCTCGCATAGCTGTGTTCCGGTGTGAAGGGAATGGTTTCCGGTG
The DNA here is from genome assembly GCA_951394395.1 of Colostygia pectinataria. NCBI lineage: Eukaryota > Metazoa > Arthropoda > Insecta > Lepidoptera > Geometridae > Colostygia > Colostygia pectinataria. Next base: position 179,216 of record OX596362.1, read on the forward strand.
AAATTACTGGTACATGAGGCTTTCGATCTTTGCCTCAAGGGTGATACCTCTGGTATTGCAAGCGTCCATAGGCTGCGGTAACCGCTTACCATCTTGTGGGCCGTACGCTTGGTTACCACTTCAGTTGTATAAAAAAAAAAAAAATAGTTAGGTAATTCAACTATCGTGGTCAGGCGAACTAGAAATTGGTCCATATCTCGCAATTTTTAGCACGTGTCACAGTGTCGAGCAGAGTTGAAACAAGCTAGATAAATAAAACCAGTTAAAAGTTCTCAAGGTTTTACTGCAACATCTATCATGGTACAATAACATGCTAATCAAAATCAACTTCACTATTATAGAACCAACTAGCAATCCGCCCTGGGTCCGCACTGCTGCTAAACTATACGTATAAACTTTATTAATAAAAACCGCATTAAAATCCGGCAATAACATGCTTTTTACAGTGAATTAGCGACCCGCCCCGTCTTCGCACAGGTGGTTAAACAATAGTTACTATAAAACTTCGAATCACTCTATTTATTGATAAAAAGCGTGGTGGATAAAGACCCAATCACTCTCGCCTGAGAGTAGGCCAGTGTCCCAGCAGTGGGAACATTAAAAAGCTGTCATGATGATGATGATGATGATTGATAAAAACCGTAATAAACTCCGATATGTAATTTAAATGATCTAAGCGTACATACAAAATTCATACATACATACATATTATACATACTTACATACATACATACATATTATACAGGGAACTACTTTGTTATACGGATTTTTTATAGATTTTATAGATTGACAACCGACGCGGAGGTTGCGGGTTCGATTCCCGCCTCGGCTAAAATGTTTGTACTATCTACAAATATTTGTTCCGGGTGTTCTGGGTATTTTCTATATATAATAAAAAATATCTATCTATGTATTGTATAGTATTAAGTATATATCAGTCATCTAGTACCCACAACACAGCTCTGATTAACAGCAGCTTGGGGCTAGATGATGCTGTGTGGATTGTTCAGCATTATTTATATTTTATTTATTCATTTATATTTATTATGCAAAGATTATCAGAGATTCTATTGAAAGATAATTTAAATAAAATTGAAAACATGTTCAGAAGTTTAATTATGTAGGTACTTCTACTTAGCAGTAGCAAAAAGATGTCATAGATAAATATATTTTCGCAAGTTCCGGCGTCAACAGCAGGGGCCGCGCGAGTCGCCCATTTCCGGTTGCAACACTAGCAACAGCCACTTACCACGAGCAGGATTAGTAGCAATTAGTTTGTTGACATTCTGAATACATGCCATTGAACCTAAACGTATCATCATATTATTGTGTGTATTTATGAAATAATACACGTCTCGTTCCCACTGACTGGGGACCAGCCATCAGCAAGAAAAATAATCCCAATCGTCCTTATTTTAGTTTGCATGGGCAATGTTATTTACATTGTACTTGTACACTGTGTTCCTGCTCATGATAATATGCACATAGGAAGATATCTCTCATGTTTCGACATATTGACGAAAAACATTGAATAAATAAAACAAATCGTAAAGTACTCGTACAAAAATATAATAATATTCCAGACAGAACAGGGATCAGCAACGACGCAAGAAACACAATTTGGCACTAACCCACGTAACTTAAAACTACTTTAACTCAATGCCAGCCCCCGTAGCCCCCGTAGCCTCCGTAGCCCCCGTAGCCCCCTAAGCCGCCGTAGCCGATGCCGTGTCCTAGGCCCAGCAGCGGCGCGTGGCTGACGAGCGGCGCGCCGTACGACACGGGGTGGCTGAGCAGCGGGGCGGAGTAGCCGTGGCCGAGGAGCGGGGCTCCGTGGCCCCAGCCGAGCCCGCCGAGACCGCCGTGCCCGCCGTACAGTCCCAGGCCGTGCCCGCCGTAGATCCCGCCGCCCAGCAGTGGAGCCGGCGCGCCCAGCCCGTAGCCGAGCCCGTACACGCCTCGCTTCTCGTTCTTCTTCTCTTCAGCGCCGAGCACGGCCGCCACCAGGAGGAGAACGCAAAACTATAACAAAAAGAAAGGATTTTGTTTCGTGATGCTTGTGGGTGTGCATCAACCAGACTGGCCCACTGCAGCAAGGAACACAATAATCTGAGGAAAATGCAGGGAGGCCTTTGCCCTGCAGTAGGACAATTATTATTATTATTATATTAGCCGTTAGTGTCCCACTGCTGGGCATAGGCCTCCCCCCATTCCCTCCAGATAGGCTAAAAATAAATAAATTAAATAAATAATTGTGGGAACGATGGTCTTTCTAAGAGTATGCGATCTACTCCACATCGATCACCGCGTCTCGCACATAAAATAATGAATATTTGTAATAAATGTTCTGAAAATGGGCGGAGGGATTGGAACCTGTCTTATTAATCACTGTGATCCCATAAAACTAGAAAAAACAAACTAGTCTCTACACGTAATACTGAATGATGTACTAGGAATCCTAGAATTTTATAAAAACATTTTGGTTTGAATTATAATATTGCTACGAATTATTCGTAGCACCAAATTGTTTGCTATTTCGTAGTGCCTTATTGCTTACTCCACAGTTCAGTGGGCATTGTCGTGATTGGGCCAATTGTCGTGTTGAAAGGGTCGACACTTCGTGCTGTCCTGCCCAGCACGTTGTGGCAAAAATATCGCCTCGACAGAACAACGTCTCCTCAGCTCGAAAAATATTCTTTGTTTGAAACTTAATACCTACTGTAATGTTCAGCATCGTGCCAGCATCGCTGTGCTACGGGAAAGTGAAAAGACGAGACGAGCAGATGCCCATCTGGCACCTGTACCGGTGCCGAGGCGATATCAGCAACAGGATTTTGCCATTAGATTGCTCTAACAGTGCTTTGGTTCTTAGGTCAATAGCGTGAGATAACACTTTGATTTGAAATGTCAGACGACTTGCACAGCTTACTTACTTGTATTGTGGACTGACTCAATGAACTTCAATAAACGTAGGACTTTTAATAGCTTTAATGTGCGAGTTGTGTTTTGGTTTTGTTCAATTTAAAGCTTTTATAAAACTCTTATATTAATAGCCCACTCCTTTTTTGGATTCTTGAAAATTATTAATTACTACATAATAATGTCAGTTACGTTTTCACGGCTAAGGAATTGGATAAAATTTAGCACAAATTTAACTCAGAGTCTGAGGGAGAACATTTTACTTTGTATGTGCGCGAATGAATCCGCGTGCGGCAGTTAATTAATTATAATTTTAAAACTTACAGCAGCCTTCATAGTGTTATAGTGTGTAACGGGAGCGCACCACTAGCCCTTGCGAAGGAGCTGAGCGCCTTATAACTTCCCTCACCGGCCCTAGGCCCCCCTACCCTGTAGCGCAGTGCCTGTAGTACATCGGTCTAGTACTCGCGCTGAAGCCTAGCGCCCGCACCTCCACCTGCACACACTTCAGTCGTAGCCAACTTGCGGCCCGCGAGCTGCGAGCTAACAATGCGATGCCAGTAATAAACAGGACGCAATTCTCTCATTTTTTGAAGCTATTTTAGATTTAGATTTGTTTATTCAGAAATGATAGAAGTTTACAGTATTACTACCAAAACACTTGCTATCTTAAATGAAAACTTAAGAATAATTTTAACATTCTAATTAAAGTGCATAGGTTTGTCAGCAAAATGTCGACTTGTTGGAACTCGTGTACAAATGCGTATATGAGAAGCAATTGTTTAACACCATCAAACGAAAGGAGACTCATCGTCATCACCCTAACTATAATCGCGTATTAGAGGCCGAAGAAAGGAAAACCTGGTGCGAATTAGCATTAGCAATCAAACTGATTGGAATAGCATTTGAGGGAGGAAAGGAAGCTTAAATCCGTGGTGAGCTATTAATCTCGGATTCAAAAGTGAACAAAATATAAGTTATCAATCATGTATTTGAGGTGTCGAATCTGCCTCCCGAGTCTTGCCCGACTCCTTCAGTCTCACCCTCAGACTATGTCTATGATAGAACAAGTTGAGTAGGTACTAGATGTTACTAGACTAAAAGCGCTCCCAAGCTTGCTATACCTGGCGTAGGTAGTATGTCGAATGAATCACAGCCGTGGGACCGCTGTACTTTAGATAGCAATACTGTATACTGTACATTATAATTGTTTGCTTATTGTATACCTAAGTATTAGGTACCCTAGTATTGTTGTGTATTGATTAACAAAGGGATTTTTGCAAGTTATTGAGCATTGTTGCTGGTTACGTGTGCTGAGCCTGAGCCCACCGATTGTGCGGTGTAACCTTAGAATATCGTGATAAGTGGTCAACATTCACTATTTATATCAAAAAGGAGCTATGGGTATTTTCTTGTTGGTATTTTTAGTAAGTACCTTAATTAAGGTAGAGTCTCATATTATTATTATGATAATGCTTAGAATTTATTTCTGGTCAGGTGAGCATTATTTTATTATCACTGTTAGTGTAGTGTGGTAGACTTTATGACGGGTTTTTAATTATCTGTAGAAACTGCTGGTTTAAAGGATAAATATTACTTTCTTAGAACAATGACAATGATGACAATGATGATGACGGTCTACGGTAAAATATTATTATTGCAATCTTGATTTTCTCACGACACTGTAGTATAGGAAGAAAGGTGCTACGAGTATTCCAAGTCTAGCACTAGGCATCTGCATCTTATTATAATATTATTTTGCCGTTAAAATGGATTATTCCCATCTGTCACCTAGTTTTGTCCCCTTAAGGTGACAAGATCGCTAAAAGTGCGATCTGTCACCCTCAAACAAAAAAAAAACATTAACTTTCGCATTTTAATGTTTAGTACTTTTAATACTTAGTATAAAGAATAGAAAAAGAAACTGTAAAAGCAGTAACAAGATGAACGACTTTGAGTAATTAATTTTTATTGCATGTATCTGATCGGCTTGCAAGGAATTTCCGCTTGTAAATAAACGCAAAAGGCATCATTTCTTGCAATACTGTTACGAAAGAGGCCTGCCCCTACGAAATAACTAAATCGGGCGCATAGCACTTCCATCTGGCTCGACTTGCTTATTAGCTAATTATAACAACTTATTGCGAGAACATAAAAAAACTTTATCTTGCTGTACATGTTTGGTTCTACTCTACCAAACCTAATCAACTTTAGATTAGAAAATAAAACTATTTTAAAAGAAACTACGACAGTAATTTTATTTTAAAACACGGGAGAAATTCATTACCTACTAAGATCAAAGAAAAGGGTGTAAGAAGTCAGGGTTCGTGGTAGTTCAATCATAGTGTCAAGCCTAAGCCTTGCCTAATATTTACTCGTTGGTAGGTTCTATTTCAAACGAACCTAAAGGGTGTGCCGTGTGGAAGCCGGCACGACACTACTCACGTGTGTTCTAATCTAGGCCGGATAAATGGTCCTAATTGTTGCTAAACTTGTGGAATTACCACTTGCAAATGTAAATAAAGCCTTATGTCGACCAAAGCGTCGCGTCGCGCTCCGGCTTGCAGCACAGGTTCCTCGTTTCCATTGGCCATTTTCTCTAATTCCTGGTTATAGTATTATAATTAGTAGGTACCCAATTTTTATTACCTACTTAATTCGAATTTTAGAAAATTTACAGCTACTGCAGCGGCCGTTGGAGATATTGCGCAGATTTGTGCTACGTTTGATAAATTAAAATTGCAGGGTAATTGATCCCAAAGTTACCATATTGACTAACGATGACCACTCGACAAAATGTGCTGCGTATCTGTCGCATCTTTGTTATCGTCTTACGATGAAATACGATGTTTGATGCATGAGTCCTCTGGTTTAGTGGAAAGTGGTCCTAAGCAGGCAGTCGTGTTACAAATGAAATGACACATATTGTGAATGATTTTAATAACTTAACAAAATAAATAACTCACTTATGACTATGTTAATAACTTAGATTAATAACAAGGCAATTTAACAATACTTAGGTACTTATAATTCTCACAGCGGATCTCGGCCGTAGTGAAGTTAGCTGTTTCGATGCGCAATGGAGCTTATTCGAACTAAATTGTCTTTGCGCATCACAAACGGTTAACTTCACGGAAGCCTAGATCCGCCGAGAGAACTATACTATCAAAACAAATTTAACGAGAGACACTCTCTTACCCTAGTGAGTCGTTTTCGACGTGACTTGAAAATCGAAGCCTTCGAAATAACAATTCTAAAACACATATTTTATGCCTTATGTATCTTTTGCTTATTACACAACCCAAAATAGAATCGTAGGTAATTGATAGTATTACATGGATTTCGTATTTTTAGAAAAAAAATACGTTAGATACCTTAACAATAAAGAAGCTAGGCATCTACTGGGCATTAATTGTAATTATAGGTAGGTACTACTTACATAAATGACTCGTTTATCACAACGATAAGTAAACTAACTGTAACTTACTTTTAGAACGATGAGGTATGGTAAAGCTTCGTCTTCGAGAAAAAGACTGGCTACCGGAAATGCTCAAGAGGTCGGTCAATCGGCGGCTGAAGACCTAAGGGAATGTGATTGTGGTACAGCTGTGTGTCTCCCTCTGGCTCGTCGGTGTGACCTTCAGCGCTTCTCCCTTCCGCTCCCTGCTGGGGAACTCCGTACTCCTGGGAAGGCTGATGGTTTTGCGGATAGTCTTGACTAGACTGCCCAGAGTTCGGCACACCATACTCTTGACCTAGTTGGTGTTGATTGTTGAGGTTCTGCTCGTACTGAGCTTGGTCTAGTTGCTGCTGGATATGATGCTGTAATTGATGCTGGTAATCATATTGTCCATCATTGGCATTATAATCGTACCCTTGGTGTCCTTGGTCAAATTGTTGGTGTCCTTGATCGAATTGTTGGTGGCCCTGTTGGTCAAACTGATGATGTGCTTGGTCTTGGCCAAACTGCTGGTGGACGTCATCAGGATAGTGCCCGTTGGCTAGTCCAAGATCATTCTGCGAAGGAACAGGAGACCATCCGTTGTGGTCCGCAGTCGGTTGGGTTGGCTGAGGCTGACTGTGGAAATCAGGTTGCCCCGGTTGATAGAAAGCTGGCTGTTGAAAGTGTATGTCAGGCTGCCCAGCGGCGTTGACTTGTACTCCTGGCTGCAGGTGAACATCTGGTAGTCCACCATGAAAATGAACGTCTTGCTGTCCAGGTTGGATCTGCACGCCGGGTTGAGCAGCATGGAAATGAATATCTGGCTGTGCAGCGTTTACTTGAACCCCTGGCTGAAGCACACCATGATGATCAGCATGGATATGAACCTCTTGTTGCCCAGGTTGGATTTGCACCGCAGGTTGGCCGCCATGAAAGTGAATATCTGGCTGTCCTATTTGTACACCTGGCTGCAAATGGACTTCAGGCTGTCCATGTAAATGCACCTCTGGGTGCTGGACATGGACACCGGGCTGGAGATGGACGTCTGGCTGAGCATGTAACACACCTGGCTGGTAGTGAATGTTGGGATGTTCAGCGTGGAGATGGATTCCTGGCTGACCTTGGTAATGAATTTCAGGTTGCGATTCGTGCACGTGAATCCCAGGTTGAACAGGCTCTAAATGCACTCCATGAGTATGAGTGATTTCACCCTGTGAATGAAGTAAAGTAGGGGTGGGTTCTACTTGTACCGAGGGTTGTTCGATAACCACTCCATCGTGAGCATTTCCTTGGGGATAGTATTGAGGGATATGGCCATGAGGCACGATCTGGCTGAAAGAAGAAGAATGTAGAGGAAACACTGGACCCTGGTAATTAAGGAAGGGATATCTTGGGTAATTTGCAAAAAAGGAAGTCTGAACGGCGCCACCTGGTCGAAGGGCATAGGGTATTTGGGGAGCGTACTGAGGGTAGTTAAAAACTGGTGCAGGAGCAGGGAGTAGTGGTTTTAGGTGAATCGGAGTAGGCAAAGCAGGTTGTACAACTTGAGTGGGTAATACTACAGGAGGCGGGGGTACCGGTATAGGCCGAGCGAATGTAGGTGCTGCTACAGGGACCACAGAAACTGGTGCCGGGACAGCGGGTATAACAGGAATTGCTGGCCGTGGCGCCAGATGGTGATGATGATGATGATAATGCTGATCCGGTTTTGGCAGCACTACTTCTTTATGATGATAAGGGAATTTTAGTCCATAATGAGGGTGAGGTACTGGCACTCTGTGTCCTACTGGAACAGGGTATCTTGGAAGCAGAGGATGTGCCAGGGGAACCTTTACAGCGGAGACAGATGCTGTTGGAGGGTAGGTGACCACAAAAGGCTTGACGATAGAATGCGTAACATGTGGGATGTCATGACCGAGTTTGTATGGAGGCACAGATGACAGCACGCCGCGCTTGTGGTGCTTGCCGGTCAGCCGGGCGATGATCTTCGCCTTGCTCTTGAAGAGCGAGCCGTCTCCAGCCGACAGCCACACACAAGCGCACAACACCAACGCGATCTGAAAACCACGCACCATTTTAGATAAACGTTCACTGTCACAAATCACAAGTTCACTTTATTTGCACTGACTTATTTCCACTCAACTCACAATCGTAAGTCTCATATTGATGCGGTCGCCCGGTCGACGCAAACTCCACTCAGAAACCGAGTGTCATCAGGGACTACCACCCATACTTATAACTTAAAATGCTTCACATTAGTATGTAGCGGGCGCCTGGCGGTTTCACTAGATGCCCGAGGCTTGGCCAGCCGGACACCGACGAACTTCATCCTTACATGATTATGCTTTCTGCTCCTAAACCGATGCATCTAACTTCCGTTAAAACTCCATGCTAATTTGAGCTCTGTTATGAGATATGGAGAACAGAGTTTAAAACGAGGAAGTGGTAGGTAGGTTGTGATCACGTAGCGGCTGCCGTCATTCTTGTAACAAGAGTGCGTACACGCATACCAATCGATGATGAACGTAATCGAGAGAAAATGGTACCACCGAGACAGGCATGGACTAAGCTGGTTATCCTATGACTAGGATGACTCCTGATGACTAGGATTATGCATTAGCGTATTACTTAGCAAGTCAATTATTGGATTAGGTATGATCCTTTATACATGGGTAAGTAACTTAGGTGCAGTGTTACCCTATTGTAGCTAGTAGGATAACACGTGTAGTTACATAAACGTACTCGTAGTTTCTTATAGTCACATACCTACCTATCCATGACACAAGGATATAATATATTAATGTGGGGTCGGACTATGTATGGTGCAAATATTTCTGTAAATGTCTATAGTCAAAGGTATGGTGTTAGAATTTTGTTATGATCAGAAAATGTTAGCAATGCTTTTATGTAGGAACCTACCTAAGTATTTGGTTCAAATACTTAATAAGGCGTTGACTAGCCGCGAATTTTTACCACGTTAGGAAGAGGCATTTTTTAAAATTCTTTAATTTGTAGGTACTAATATCTGTTCTATGTCCTGGGTACAGATAAATAAGTGCAGCCAACGAGATCCGACCAATCTGATAAACTGTAATTCCAAACCAATCATCCCTTTGAGAAGTTAAATTGCAGATTTGATTTGATAAGCGGCCTACATAACAGATTAGTTGACTGATACCTACTCATACATCAGAAAACATAGTAATAATGTAACATTATTGTCGTTGTAATATTTTCTTTGCATTTTTTTAATAGAACGGCCAGAAGAGTTTCTGCCAGCTGAATTCTCTGTAGGATGGGTGGGGCCAATCTAGCTATAATCAACCCTGAGTCCGCTTCCATGCGCGACAGGATATCTAAATGCAAGCCATCACCCGCCGGTTACCAAATATACAATCACTTTCCTCGGCTCTCACTACTGCCACGACCTTAGATCATTTAAAACTACCTCTCTATAAGGCTTTACTGATTCTTACGTAACAGTATGTGTAGCACACAGCCTATCATACCACACAAAATGTAGAAAACTTAACATTCCGGGCTCGACAAGAATACGTGCGAGCTACATTGAAAGAACCATGTTTGGTAACATTTTATAGGATATTCGCAACAAGGAAATTGGACAAAAGTAGGGTGTTCTGTCGAAATCGAACTAATCAATAGCGAACTACACTTGACACACTACAGAAGACAGAGAGGTTCACGATTATGTTGGAAATTATATGAGACCAAATGATACCTCTACCTACCTACTGTGCCTCTACTTTTTGCAGTCGGATAACCTGACCTCCTGATGCTTAATTTTAATTAGTGCGTGTGGCAAAACAACAAGAACCTAAGTAGGTAGGTATACCGAAAGAAATCAATAGGTAGATGCATACTTACTACCTAGTACTACCACTCTATAATTAGACCAAAATACAAAATACTAAACACTATGCACCCTTACTTGTTTACGCAAGCCAATGTACCTACCTGCCTACTAATGTGGGTAGGTAGGTACATAGCATGTTATAGTACTACCTAGCGGAACTCTTCAATACTTCCATCTTCATATTTGTTTGATTTGCATGTTTGAACCTTCGAACATATAACTAAATCATAAACAAAAGTAGTTGGCTGGTAAAAAATACTTAGGCTCTACGTGATCAAAATGGAAGTCGGCTTGCAAAAAGTTACAATAACTGATTCTTCTATTATTAATGGGAGGTAACATGGAGGCAAAGACATATAGTCAAAGCATGGAGGTAACAGAAGAACAGAGGCAAATACCTCTGTTCCTTGCAAGAATCAAACTCACGAATTTCCGTTCCACTCCACCTCGCTACCGAAAGTTTATGCGTTTGATATTGATAGCAGACTTGTCTGTTTGATTGTGACAGTGACAGCTACGTATAGTTCTCACAACGGATCTCGGCCGTCGTGAAATTAACCGTTTCGATGCGCAATGGAGTTATTTCAAACTAAATTGTCTTTGCGCATCACAAACGGCTAACTTCACGGAAGCCTAGATCCGCTGTGCGAACTATACCTTTGTAATCATCCATCAGTCAAAACAAACAAATCAAACAGAATTGTGTTGTCCTTTTCTTGCAGGTTAAAATAAATCACCTTGTTTCCAAATTATGGTTGAGCCTCCCTCTGCATTTTTCATACCCAAACCTCCATCTTCTTCTTCTTCTCAAACCTCCATCTTGTCGACTAGACATTGGCAAAATTGTGGCAAACTCAGCCACAGACGCCATAAATAAAAGAAGAAGAAGAAGAACAGCACGGCCCGCGGCCCGGCCCTTTGCCAAGTTTTTTGCTTTGTTTTGTTTGCTGTTTTTACCGGTAAATAAACCCAATGGATCAAAATAGTAACGATAATATCTGCAGAATATGTCTCAACGTTCAAGACACGCTATTCTCCCTGTTCCGCAAACGGCACGGCACTTCGCCCTACGAAAAGCTGATCAGCAGAACTAAATTGAGCATCCAGCTGAACGATTCTGGGCCCCCGTCTATCTGTTCTCAGTGCCTGATCGATTTGGACACTACAGTGAGCTTTCTAGCCAAGTGTGAAAAATCTAACCAGTTATTGAGCGCAGTATTTGCTCGAAACGATGAAAGCTTGAATTTAAAGCCTGACTCAGTTGAGATCGAATCGGAGACGAAATTGGTTTTTCAAAACTTTCAAGAGTCACAGGAAGAGGATGTGAGGGATATTATAGAAGTGAAGAATAGTGCCGTGATCTTCCAGGAGGCGAAGTGCCCCGAGTGTGGCTCGAAGCGTCGCTGCAAGCACTGGGCGCCGCCCTGCCTGCACACCTGCCAGTTCTGCCAGAAAACATTCAACAAGAAGTACAACTATCAGTTACATGTGTAAGTCTATAGCAGCAGCTGTTATTTGAATCCTTAGTAAAATTATAAAGTAAAATTTTCTAACAAGTAGGATCTTGTTTACATACATTTGGATTGTGGATGCTGTTGAACCAAGCTTGTCTACTTTGATAGGTATATTTTATTATTAACAAAAATATATTTCAACAAAACACTTTTAATATCAGCAATAACTGAATTGTAGCAGCATATCAACCTGCATTTATCTACCATCCTGGCTTTGACGGTCCCACTTGAAATATAGACCTATAATCAGGGATAAAATAAAACAACATGAAAAAAAAATGTAGGATTCTAATGTTCAGAAGATTTTTGAAATCGGGACCAGTAGTTTTTGACTTTATTTGTTACAAAGATACAAATCTTTCCTTTTTATAAAAGTTAGTAAGTATCTATAGATTAGTCAGTAAGTAAACAAAATAAGCTTACTAGATAAGCTTCTAAGTATACCAAAACAGTATACCTTACCTACATGGGCATGGACAAATGTGTACATAATCAGCAAATAATAATAATTTCTGGCACATGAGGCTTTTGATCTTAGCTTCAAGGTGCCAACCCGTGAGTGATACCTCTGGTTGCAAGCGTCCATAGGCTGCGGTAACCGCTTATTATCTTGTGGGCCGTACGCTTGGTTGCCACTTCAGTTGAATAAAAAAAAAAAAAAATTGTTCTGTTATCTTAAATAAAATTATTTTGTTTCGGTTTAGAGAGTATTTATAATTTCTCGAAATTTCTACTTTAAGAGAAACTTGAATTAACTTAGGTTCTGAATTTTAAATGTGCGTGACTCATGGAACTATTAAGTAGGCACTAGGTAGTATAGCTTATAAGTTCCTTGCTATTTAATAATAATAATAACAACTTTATTCATTTTCTTAGTGCTAATACAATTTTGTGCTAATTTAATATTTATATTTAGAGCTAATAAAATTTAGATATGCCTGAACTAGGACAACCTGTATATCAGTATATCTGTATATAGAACAGTCCAAACATGATAATTTCAGCAAAAGACACCTGGGTGAGAGTGAGTTCTCATGCAGCAGTTGCGGCTTGCGGCAGGCGACGCGCTGGGCGGCGGAGCGGCACTGCCGCGTGCGTGCGCGGCTGCCGTGCCCCGCGCCCGCCTGCGGGAAGAGCTTCACCACCACCACCAACCTGCATATACACATTAGGAAACATAGCGGTGAGACTGTTAATTCCTACATTATAAGTTCTACTAAAAAGTAAGTTTGTATGAGTCAGTGGCCCACTCTGGTGACAGAGTTTCTAGGCCGCCCGAAGGCCTCTGTCAGGGCCTAACAACTTTGTAAAAGCCGGGTAGCATGTGAGCACTCAGTTGAAATGGCCACTAGCGGCCACCCGTCCAAATGATGACTATGCGGAACAGTGCTTAACTTATTTACTTGCTTGTATTGTGTGTGTATTTTACTACACAATAAGACACAAATTGTTTGCATACATAATAAGGTTCTGATGTAACCCCATACTTGGATTCCTACCACAGGCACTGTCATGTTAATTATGTCTAGTAAATTTAGAAAAATTATATTGATTTTGTCATTCATTTTGAAACATATTTTATACCTAATACTGTAACTTTGCTATTTATAATTTCAGGTGAAAGGCCGTTTGAGTGTGATGACTGCGGCAAATCCTTTATCAGCAAGAACATTCTCAATAACCACATGAGGACCCACACAGGTAGGTACTACACACTACACTGCACGGTACTAATATCTGTTCTGTGCCTTCACCATCCACCGACTTCCTGCAACTGATATAGAAAACAAAAATTTTATCAACAATACTATACAAGTTCAAAACAAATGTAATCAATAAGAAATAGCGTCCTGAGAACGCCTACATGGACGACCTCGTCTGACCTGCAGGTCTACTCTTGTGGACAAATGCGATAAATCGTGACACTTTTCGTGGTTCAGCTTATGTCCGTGAATGCTCTGAACTGAGTTGTCACCGACATAAGTTGAGCTACGATACTGGCCACGATTATCGTTAATCGCTTTCTAGAGTAGACCCTCTTCGGTGACCTCGCCGTTTCACGGCCGCATAGATCTAATATTTAACACGTTAGAATTTGCGAGAAGTCTATTCAATAAGAGTAGTAGAGTTCTTTGTGATAGAGCTCGTCCGGGGAAGGACTACCACCATACCTATTTCTGCCGCCAAGCAGTAATGCTCGTATTGCTGTGTTCCGGTTCGAAGGGTATGGTTTCCGGTGAAATTACAGGCACATGAGACTTACCATCTAAGGTCTCAGGGTGGTAACACGCAAGTGATATCTATGATGTTGCATGCGTACATAGGCTACGGTAACCGCTGATCATCAAGTGGTCTGTACGATTGGTTACCACATTAGTAGTATAAAAAAAAAAAAACAGTGAAGGTCTACACTACGCATTCAAGTTCTAAGAACTATATGTCGGCAAATGAATAAATAACATGCCCCCGACAGATCTTGCATTTTATCTTTAGCACAACTGCTACAAGTGTATCAGGCGCTTAGTTTTGTCATTACTACGGAGATTTTTTTTTTTGTGTTTTTTTATGTCAGCAAAATTACGACACATTTTTTTTTTTTCAAATATGGTTGTTTATATGTGTGGTCAGGGGTGAAGCCGTACATGTGCCAGGTGTGCGGCAAGCAGTTCGCGACCAACAAGCTCGCGGCGCACATGCTGACGCACTACGCTCCACGGACGCACGCCTGCGCACGATCATCAATTAAATTGAAATGTATTTAAAAATTATTATTGTTATTGCTAATGTTATTTTTATTAATTATTTATATTCTTATGTTTCCTTTTTTTATAATTTTACTCTTGACATTCTAATCTGAAATTTTAATCAATCTCTATGTTGGTTGTTTAATTATTAATTTATATCATTATTATAGTAAAATGTAGTAGGTAGCTTCTTAGAATAGTAATCTAAATTTTGCATGTCGTTTCCGACGAAGTGTGTGACACAGAAAACCTACCCTATTATCTTGTACCGCTTTACCACACTTCAAGCAAATAAATATATTTCATATTTCATTTCATATTTCATTTCATTTCACGCGCACCCTGCACCCTGCACCCGCGCCTTCAGGTACCTACGCACAATCAATATTCAGATAATGTTACATTGACATTGGGGCACACATTTCACGGGAGTGAAATATTATTTGAATACAAATGGTGAGGGAAGGAATAAATGGAAAGGTGGAAGATGGTGAGAAAAACCGGATGACCGCGTAATGTGGAAGGATATGGGACAATGAAAATAAAAAAAAAAAATATTGGTGTTTACAAATATGCTAGTTTTCCTTAGTTCCGTGGTGCGCCAGTGTGTGGGTTTGGGTCCAGTTATGATATAAAATATTTTCAAATTGAAAAAAGGTATAAAATATATACAATAAAACTCCTACAAAAGAAATAAGAAAAATACAGTAAAAAAAAAGTGACATTTAAGAGTTGGTTTTTACTTGCGCGGATGAAAAATATATAAAAGCTAGTAGTTACGAAGCAGGTCTGTGGTGCTGCACGGGGCGGGGGCGGGGGCGGGGGGAGCGCGCACGCACACACACACACACACACACACACACACACACCCACACCCTCCTCGGGTAAACATCAACTCTATTGATAAAAAAGCTTAGGACGAATGTGCTCCAACTCTACTCGGCATCCATAACAAAAGCAAGGGACATGCCAAAAAGCGATAGGAACCCAGCCGTTGTTGTTGCCAGTTCTTTTACGGCATGGGCGCGCGTTGGAACTGGTGTAAATTTTCCTAGCTTGTAAGACGTTTCAAAGTGATCCTTGTGATTCTATTGAAATAAATAATTTTTGATTTTGATTAATTTTTTATGGTAGTAAGTAAGTAAGTTCGTATGAGTAGTCAGTGGCCAACTCTGATGACACAGTTTCTAGGCCGCCCGAAAGCCTCTGTCATGGCCTAACAACTTTGAACGTGCCGACGAGCTGGTGAAGAACCCCCTTATTCATAAAAGAAACTGTCAATTCAGCGGCTTGCTAAGTAGTCTTTCCTCGTCATTCTTATGTCAATGAACAAAAACGATTTCAGATTTGAAAAACACTTAGCTAACGTGTGATTATGAATTAGGCTTGTAGAGTGTAAAATCCATTAATGTACCGGGATTCGAACCCACGAACCGAGGTAAGAGAACTGTCGCCCCCACGCTCAGCGCGTCGCAAACTTCTACCTAGTGCGTGAAATATTTATTATAAGTTACTCATTGCCTATGATCTCGAATAAAATGTTTTCTAGTCGACTAAACATGAATTACCTTTTCATCTTTGGAATCTGGCTTTTTAAAAGTTAGGTCATGATGGCCTTTAGGCGGCCTAAATCTACGTCACCAGTGTAGGCCACTGACTCATACTCTCTTACTTAATTAAGAGAAGTGGTTGAGCTAAGTAAGGCCTCCCGCCAAGTCGCGTCGAATCTCTTCCGTCGCGGTCAAGGGCGCGGCCAAGGCGATGCCAATAACTCAATAGAAAGCGGTTCAATTCATTATCCTACTAATATTATAAATGCAAAAGTCTGTGTGTGTATGTTTGTTAGCACGTACCTCCGTGATGACTTAATCCATTAGCATGAAATTTAGAATGTAGATAGCTTAAATCCTGGAATAACACATACTTTTTATCCCGGAAGAAAGAACTGTTCCTGTGGGATAGCATAAAAACTGCAAAAACGCGGGTGAAGCCGCGCGGGTAAACTCGTATCTAATAGGTATAGTTCTCACGACGGATCTCGGCCGTCGTGAAGTTAGCCGTTTCGATGTGCAATGGAGCTTTTACAAACTAAATTGTCTTTGCGCATCACAAACGGAAGAACGAACTTCACGGAAGCCTAGATTCGCTGTGCGATCTATACTAATACTAATTCTACTAATACAATGACAGCTAAATTTTTGTTGCATATGAATTGCATTTTGCCAATTACCAAATACCAAAGAGCACTGGTGGTCTGGTGGTAGTGATCCGCTTTCCGATCTTAAGGTCGAGGGTTCGAATCCGGTCGTGCACCAATGGATTTCTCTATTCGAAATATGTATGTACGCAATGCCATTGCTCTCATTCGGTGAAAGAAAACATCGTGAGGAAACCGACATGTCCAAGAACTAAACATTCGAAAGACCTGTTCCATCCACCAGTCCGCATTGGGTCCGCGTGGTGGATTACTCTCGCTCGAGAGTAGGCCAGTGTCCCAGCAGTGGGAATATTAGAAGGCTGTCCACAATGAATTACCAAATTGGAATTGGCAAAATACAATTGATATGCAACAGCGTCTATTGCAAGCTGCGATGCAACAAGGTACAAGTACCAATGATCTGCTGAGTCGTTGCACTCTCGCGAACCCGACCAATGACCGCGCTTTTACTCGCCGTACTACTCTAGTTTTTGCCCCACAGACCTTCACCCACAACGCTCACCTCGACCCGACAATCGCATTTCACGCATCATGGACTCGTTCAATGCAAACTAAAAATGAAATCATTGTCGAAATTCTTTATTTAGAAACTTATTCAATTATATACAAAAACTGACGGGTCCTAACTAGATCTCAGACTCTTTGGCGTCCCAAAGGACCAGGCTGGAGTGGCCCTCATTGCGATAGGGAACCACTGACATCGTATTGGCTCCGGAATACGCTGCTCGTGATGTTTTCGCAGTGCGGGAGCCGAAGCCGTAGCGATCTCTACGTAGAAATAAATAGATATGGCGGGCTGGCGTCTCACGCACCGATCTTCACCGTTTTCCTCTTAACAGCGGCGACGATCGGCCGCGGGTCGTCCACCTGAACGTTATGTGCTTTTACATACTTATTCCGGTAACCAGACAGATGAACCTTTGCGTTCGGACTGAGTTTGTCTGATCGCTCGCGCTCGTCAGCTTTTCGCTGATCACTCGTGCGTTCGTTATCCTCCAGCGAGCGTTCGTTCTCGTCCGCTCGTTCGGATTCGTCGTCATCATCCTCTTCGCTCTCTTCCTCGGCTTGTCTCTCAGGGTCCTCGCTGATACGTTCATGGTCGTTTAGAAAATGGTTATCTTCTGGGTCCTCATGGCGCGCCCTATCTGCGTCTTTTGTCGGTGGAGGTACTGTCAGTTCCATGTAGAATTTCTCCTCGTCAGAGACTGGAAGCTTTTTACCGTAGTAGTCGTAATCTCCAGCTGAAGATGCCTCGTGTGTAGATCGGGTGTAGCGGCTTGGCTTCTTTCGTCGCTTACGGGGCCGTTCGGTTTGTTGAGACACTGAGCTGTTATCTCCATCTGTGTCGGATTCTCCATACGTGTTGTTATGATAAAAATCTGGCGACTCTCTTTCTTCCTCGTCTTCGTCTCGTTCAGGAACTCTACCTCTGTGATACTTTTTCGGGCGTTTTTCCTTGTAAATAGGAGGTACTCGAACCGTTACTGTATCGATATTGTTGGGATTGTGTTCTGTGGGAGGTAGGACTCTAGGATTGAGTTTTTTCTGAGGGTCCTCTGTAGTCGTCGTCGATTCGGCGTCATCTTCTTGAGCCTCTAGTAACGGTATTGGGATCAGATTGGATCTGGCTTTCTCTTTCTTTTGTTTCCGTTTTTGCACCAAATTCGCCAATTCCCGATCCCCGAAGTGGACATTCTGGTAGTGGTCAGCGGGGAGCTTTTTCTGAGCCCGAGGCCTGTTTCGTTTCTTAGTCTCCCAAAACTGATCCACCGCTGTTCCAAACTCCTTCACCGCCGCGGCCCTGTCTCTAGATTCCTGGGCGTCCTCGTAATCGTCGTATTGCACATTGTCCTGCTCACTGTTATCGTCGGAAGCTAGATATTCGTCGTCCGCCTCCGGTTGTCGGTTATTGAGTCTCGCAGCGTCGACGGCGTCCACTCGTTCGGGCACGCCGTTCCTAAGCAAGTACGCGTCGACGTACACGCGCGGACTGCGGGCTCGCTCGAGCGGGAGGCGCGCCGCTCTCGGCTCTATCGCTACCGGAGCGTACGGCGCCGGGTCGTCGTCGTACTGCTCCACGGCATCGGCTCGAGGCTCGGCGGTCACCGGCGCGGGCGTCGCTGCCGGGTTTCGATTGAAGTTAAAGTCCAGTCGGAAGTTAGATGTTATCGTGTCGAGGCCGTCCTTCGGCGGAGGCGGCGGGGGTGGTGGAGGAGCGCACGGTGCGGGAGTAGCGGGGTTAGCTCGCGGTTTGGCGCACGGGGGTGGGGGAGGCGGCGGCGGGGGCGGGGGCGGTGGAGGCCTCGGCTTCGGTCTCGGGACCGCTCTTGGCTTCGCACAAGGCGGCGGCGGGGGAGGCGGAGGTGGTTTAGCCGCGCGACACGGCGGAGGTGCTAGTCTCGGGGCGCCGCAGGGGGCGGGGGCGGGGGCGGGGGCGGGGACGGCCTGCAGGGGCAGGTCGAGCCCCGGCACGGGGGCTAGCGGCGGCGGGAAGGGCGCGGGCGGCGGGGGCGTCCTGGCCACGCTGTAGCCGAGCACGTCGGCGAGGCCGCGGAACACGACGTCCCCGAACGTCCTCTTCTTGCGCACCACCGGCTCGTGCTCGCCCTCTAGCGCCTCGTCGCTGTCTCCGCTCGTCCTGTTACCTTGTGGTTCTTCTGGCACATCTCTTTCCGTAGCTATAATGTCGTTTGGTTGTGCGATGGTATCTTGTTGGGCATGGTCCGGTGTGACGTCATCGGCTCCGTGAGAAGGCGCGAGGGCGCAGGCTGCCAGCAGCAGCAGCAGCGCGCTCGGTGCATGGCGCATGGTCGAATGTCGCGCGAGCGGTGCGCGCGCGCCGTTTTGTCGCGACAGCCGTTGCTCAAGCGTGGTCACGCCTCGGCTGGCATGCTGAGCTTTGCAAGGAGGGAGTTGACCCTATCTAATTAGTAAATTAGTATTAATTGATATTTATACAACTCCTGGGTACCTACTACCTATCATGAAGATAATCAATCAATGAAAGCAATATCAATCAATTCGCAAAAAAATGCTTCATTAGTTGAAACTTGAAGTTGAAGGCATGGCTAGATTAAAATGTTTTTCTTTTCATCACATAGAAAAAAATGTGCCTAGTCTAAAATAGGTAGTACGAGTAGCGTATTTCTAAACTTTTAGTAGAGCTCTATGTGATGGATAACTTACTTGAGGTCTGCGTCTATCTATATCTGTGATGCATTATTTATAGTAACGTAAGTACCTACCATTCTTGCAAATCTAACATTAACCATTATCAAATAGATGACAAGACTTGTATTTCATTCTATTACGCTTGCTGATTAGTCACAGAACGCAGGTCAATAATAGAGCTTTCAATACACAGTTAATTAGGTCTGAAATGAATTTTCAACATGCCATATTGCAAACACATGCAACTACCTCTATTCACGCATTCTTTTGAGCAAATTCTACCAACATTATTTTTCGATTAGATTCTCCTGAACATTATTGCAATCTGATTTCTTCTAGATTTGTTTTTTTTGTAATGTAATCATTATTGATCCTGAATGCTTGGTAACCGCGAAAAAACCGCTGACACGATGAAAGACCAAATACAACGTGACGAATAGAAATCTAATAGGTATTAAATTTACAAAGACCAATTTTAGCAGTTAAACCAACCTACTAAGTAAGGTATTAAATTTGCATAGACCAATTTTAGCGGTTAAACCAATGAGGCCAAGGTGCTAAAAATCTTAATGCACTGTGAAGCTTATAAAATAAAACCCTTGAAAATAAATAGTTAGAAATCGCTAAAATTAAACTCTACTCTACACCTACAAAAAACTTGTACCCATACCTAACGCCTGTAGTTTTAGTCGCTCATAGCGAAGTGAGGAACTGTCTTTTTAAGTAGGTAGGTAGGTATTTATTTGTTCTTTTACCATCGGGATAATTTACGGTCTATAAAAAATATCCTTGACTGGGGTTAATAACGACCTAAATATAGGGTAATATATCTCTTCTGAAGATCTTCTGACGTTTGAATGATACCTATTAAGGCGAGGTGTTTGTGAAACATCGGCAAAACTCAATATAATCCTTGTGATTTTATTGAATTCACAATTCACAAATATTTTTTATTTTTACTCTTACTTTTTTAATTAGCAAGCCTATTACAAACAGTTATTAAATTAAAGTTAAAACTCAAAGCCTTGCCGAAACCATTTAGCAATCATGACATCTCGCCTTGCGATTCGAAACAGAACCGATTTATGTAGGTATCCGTGACCTAAGTTCAAAGCATTCAAGAACATACCTAAATAAAGAGTATTAGAGTTCTTTGTGATAGAGCTCGTCCGGGGAAGGACTACCACCATACCTATTTCTGCCGCCAAGCAGTAATGCTCGCATTGCTGTGTTCCGGTTCGAAGGGTATGGTTGCCGGTGAAGTTACATGCACATGAGACTTACCATCTAAGGTCTCAGGGTGGTTACACGCAAGTGATATCTATGATTTTGCTTGCGTACATAGGCTACGGTAACCGCTGACCATCAAGTGGGCCGTACGCTTGGTTACCACTTTAGTTGTATAAAAAAAAAAAAATAGACCACGAAAACTGCCACGAGATGTATAAATAGACGCTTTTCTCCGCGAGGAGTAGATTCCCTCTGATATCTGCGGGTTAGTTTCGTTCTCCCCCAGTCCCGTATTGACCCGGTCCGTTCTCTACCGAATTGGTTTATGTACGATCAGTTTTATTCGAAGCAATTTTTAATGAAAAGTAGTGGCAGCCTGGCAGGCACAAATGTGTTCGGCTTTAGTGCTAGCAATGCTACGTGGAAATAGCAGTGCTGGTTTCAAAGGCGTTACAAATATTTATTTATTTAGATACCTAGGTATAGTTCTCACAACGGATCTCGGCCGTCGTGAAATTAGCCGTTTCGATGCGCAATGGAGCTTTTTCAAACTAAATTGTCTTCGCGCATCACAAACGGCTAACTTCACGGAAGCCTAGATCCGCCGTGCGAACTATATATGATTAAAGACGAGCAGCTTTTCGCTGATGTGTCTACGTCACACAGTGTTACGAGTAGAATTGAAAGTAGTGTCTTTGTTTAGGATTGGTTCACTTTTTTAAGCACTGATTTTTTGTTTCGTAGCCTGTCATCGAGTTTGTTCTTGAATGAGTTAACAGAGGTGGCAGTTACAACTTCTTCTGGTAACATGTTCCATTTGTGGACTACTCTATTGCTGAAGAATTGATATGCAGTGACTCACTGCATATCTCAATGTTGTCAATGTTGGCAGGAGCGCAAGCAAGCCTGAGTTGGCGGCCATAGGTGGAATATTACTGACAGACTTAAATAATCTGTTGATAACAGACGTATGGATTCATTAGCAGTGATCTAATCAAATTAGGGTGTCAGCCCCTCATGCGTCTATCTCTCAGCGGCCATGGCTTATCAAGTCAGGTTAAGGTCAATAACTTGCGGAAAAATCAACCTCGCAACCACTGACTCGTCCGAACTTACTTACATAATAATATTAGGGCCAGACGCTTAGATAAGTAGGCTACTCACTGCTCAGCCATTTTTTCAGTCAGGTTTTAGAATGGGCACCTGCCGAGTAACTTCTTTTGGTCCATAGATAATTGGGAGAGTCGCTACATCAGAAACGAAAAACGGAGCAGTCGATGAGTAACCTATAACTATATTTTTTTGATCAACAACATGAAGCACGATCAACATTTATTGACCCACAGTAAGACAGAAATATTAGAACTACTAACAGAGATTTCGGAGTCATTCCGCCATCAGCCCGCTTTCTAGTTTGTCGCGGTCACCGAAAGGTAAACAAGGAATATAATTAACAAAATAGTGTTTTTTATTCATGCCCAATATCTGCTAACAAGATTTGGAACTAATTTGTCTGGCATTAGCCGACAACGCACGCTAGGTTTCGCCAGAAGCTAGACTAATTCCGAACACGTGCCGACGAGCTCCCCATTAGTAGAATATGCGTCTAGCGTCTAATTATGATCTGCAAACATAACAAAAGAATCGAAAGTTGAGTAGGTACATAACTAACCTACTGGTAAAGTTTTTGACCTTTCTAGGTTATCCTGTTACAGGGTTAGTGGCTTTTTCTTTCTAGCCTGTTCTAGAAGCTAATGATGAAATATTCAGCAGTAATTATAGTAGTAGAGTTCTCTGTGATAGAACTCGTCCGGGGAAGGACTACCACCATACCTATTTCTGCCGCCAAGCAGTAATGCTCGCATTGCTGTGTTCCGGTGTGAAGGGTATGGTTTCTGGTGAAATTACTGGCACATGAGGCTTTCGATCTTAGCCTCAAGGCAACCCGCGAGTGATACCTCTGGTATTGCAAGCGTCCATAGGCTAAGGTAACCGCTTACCATCTTGTGGGCCGTACGCTTGGTTGCCACTTCAGTTAAATAAATAAAAAAACCTACACGGTGTTTATTGAAAGGTGATCTTTACCACTAAGGAGGCACTTTAGGAGAAGACCGACAATTATTTCTTTTGATTTTGTCTAGATACCTTATAAACTGTGCCGTCCACTCCATGGTTTTCATTTGCCCCAAACGGGAAGAAAAAACATCATAAAACCTGATCCTTGTATTGAATAAAACTGTTTTGAATTTAAACTTATTTCAAGTTCTAAACTATTGCAATGCAAACCGTGTGCCAGCGTATCTCCATAGAGTTCAGAAATATAGCTACAGTATGTCGGCTGAATCATCCTCTTTCGCGTGAACAACCTGAGCAACAGACCTGCATTCATCAGGCGATCGATAAGTGGCGTGTCGACAGTTTGGTTGGCGACCAAAACGGTGCGACTGCGACCACACGCGACCACACAGTTACACTGCGCGACAATCTGCATGCAACTTACTGTTACTGTATCAAACGGTCGACGCTGCGTACATGCGGCCAACGCGGCTGAGGTTTTTAGATGATTTATTGTACACTATAAAATACCGGTCCCAAATAAATTGAATTGATGATCAGTGACGCGGTGAATGCCCGGTTGAAAAGCGAGAGGTTGCGAGACTAACGTTTGCTTAATCTGCAAATATTTGTTCGGTCTGGATGTTTCTAATGTATTATTACCTTGTATTACCAGTAGGTGTATTGTATTTGGTTCCCATAGTAGGTAGGTACCTACAAGCTTTACTTATTTTGGGGCTCAATTTTATTGTGCTGTAAAAAAAATATTGCCAACTCTGCAATAGCTTTGAATATCTGCAAATAAATAGGTACTTACCTACTTTTAGTAGATTTTAATAATTTTTTAGACTGATTAAGAAGCAGATCAAAAATAATTACATAATAACAGCAGGTAACAACTGTAAAGCGAAAATCAATTAAAAGCCAACTAACTGTAAATAAATTACTAAATGCTTCGTGACGAATTATTGCGAAATCTCGATCTGAACGGGATTGCGAAAGTCAAACCCGTTATGAAATAAACAATAAAAAATATTCTCGGCCTCAACCACTTTCCTTGGAATTCGATATGTACCTAAGTACTTGCTGAATTCCTACAGATTGGAAAGTAATACTAATTACCTACTTTAGGTACATATTTACGTGTAATGTAGGTAGAGGTACCTTCCAAAATTGCCTCTTGCAGTTATGTTTTTTAAAGTTTTGCTAACTTAACTTGCTAACAGCAAGTGACAAGACGGTCAAGTCGCTCGTTAAGCGCCACGCCTGACCAAAACAATTGCAGTGCCACCCAAAGTTTAAAAGTTCTGCGTGGCACTACACTGCTTGTCACCCCGAGACGATGTTGACTTGCAACAGTGCCCTTCAAACCTAATCAGTAAGGCTTGCACGCTATACCTGCTTGGAGGCAGAATATCTGGCAATGTGGTGGTGGTTGGTACCCACCACCACCACCCACCAAGACAGACTCTTGCTCAAGCTAGAGTCCTACCACCAGCTACCTAATTATATTCTCAAGCTGGTGTGTGAAAGCACGTCGGTTTTTAGTTTTGACACACATTAAAATAAATAAATGAGGGTCTAAATAACTATTAAATAAAAATTGTGGTGTGAGTGTGACTAACACTTTTATTAGACGACCGATGTGGCGCAGCGGGCCCAGGTCCGCCTGCGACGCAGAGGTTGCGGGTTCGATTCCCGCCTCGGGACAAATGTTTGTACGATCTACAAATATTTGTTCCGGGTGTTCTGGGTATTTTCTATATATAATAAAAAATATCTATATAAGTATTGTATTGTATTAAATATATCATCATCAGTCATCCAGTACCCATAATACAGCTTTGTTTAACAGCAGCTTACTTTGGGGCTAGATGATGCTGTGTGGATTGTCCAGCATTATTATTATTATTATTATTATTATTGACCGAGCGAGCGAAGCGAGCGAAGCGTCTCAGTTTCGTGATCGGCCAAAAATGCTTTTGGATGTCAGTTTGTCCGGTCTTTTTGTCTTTTGCCTACAGGTCGCATTTTTCAACCAATCTGGTTGAAACTTGGTATAGGTACAGGTTTTATGACTTTATAAAAGTTGATTGTCGTCGGCAGTCGTCGAGGATTTTTGATAGGGGGCGTACTTTCTCTAAAAAAGGGTAAAAAGGGGACTGCTAAATATCTCCGCCTAATGTGATTTGATTTCGATGATTTATATTTTATTTGAAAGGTATTAACTTTAAGTAGGTATTTCAGATATTTGGTGAAGATCTGATGAGGATCTTTATTTATTTATTTAAGTGCCATCAACACAATATACACTCATAATAATTAACTGATACAAGTTATTAGGGCTAAATCTTAGTGCTACTGTACTTAAAGACGACAGACTGCATGCAATAATAAAAAACTAAATTCGAGCGAGTAATGAAAATTAAAAGACAAAGTGAATAATGATTACAATACAAAATAATAATAAAATTAAGCAACGAGGTACATATAAAACAAATTAAAAAAAAAATATTTACAAATTTAACATTTAAAGTTTGATGCATCTTCAGCGTGATGAGCAAAATAGTTCCTCAAAATGCAATATGTTGCTCACTTTCAAAGCTCACTTTAAAAGTTTGTGCTTGCGAGTTCTACTGTTCGGAGAACTGCTAGTTTTATGTAACTGCTTACATACTTAGTTTATTCTTGCATTGGTTTTTACTGAACCTAAAGTAACCTAGGGTACATTAGCTCAGCTCGCTGTTGGGACTCCGTGAGATCACGAACAGTATGTACTCGTATATAAGTATAGTAAACTATGTATAGTTTGGATGTGACGCTCGGCCACGCTCTGCGCATAAAGTTCTTATCCAACTTTAAAAAAGGGAGACTGATTTATTTTTCTTTTTTACGCGATTTTTCCGCTAATTTTATCACTCTGTGATATTATTGTGCATAGGAATTGATTATTTTGTTGATTTAGTTAGATGCTTCAAAAATAGTCCCCAAAAACATTTTGTCGAAATTGGTATAGCGGTTTTAAAAAAAGGAATAAAAATAAACGTGTCAATAACTCTATATTCCTACATCCTCTCCTAAGTAGGTTAGTATCTCTACAAACTCATCGTCACATTTTTTAGTTAGTAGTCGGTTTTGTTATTTTACTTACTTACTTACCTACCTTTTAAATAAAAAAAAAAATGTAAATTAAAGCGGTGGTTATAATCCGTGCAACGGTGACCGCACCGCACCGCACCGCACCGCCCATCAGAGACGCACGGACGACACCGCGGCCGCGACGCTTTCTCGCAGATATTATAACCATTCCCAGAAGTGCTATCGAAATTCACTTTTAGCCAATTTAGCTTATGATTGCTGTAATATTGGTCAGCCTAAATATTGTACCGTCTGTACCGACTCTTCTCTTGAAACCCGTAGAAAATACCTACTTTTCATTCATTTTGAATAAGAATAAGAGATAAGTCGTGATTAAAATATGTTTTTAAGAGTTACATTACCTCAAAATTGGTACCTAGGTAACTGAGCTAAGGTAAGCTCAAATAACTCTACCCTCTCTCTTCATACGAAGAATCTTGTAAGGCAGCTATAATGTGCAAATATTTGTAAGTTGGTAAAAGCTATTAGCAAGGCAATATTTGACGACAGCTCAGACGGATGGCGGATGTTCCACATTGCCTACAAGAAAGCTGGATGACTGGCGACTCGGACACTCATCATTGCACAATCATCTCAAAACATCTGTTTTATCGATGTTGAGTCATTGTGTGATATGTGGACAGTTGGACGAATTCTCTTTAAAGATTTATGTGTCTACAAACAAGCATACATTCTCAGTTTTCCGGAGCTCGACAAGAAACCTTTTTTGTTACTCCTGCAGTCAGTGTACGTCTGTTCGTATGTCTGTCTACAGACACGTATTTGAGTGACTCAGATACCGTAAGATATTCTTGTTTTACTGAAAGGCATTCATGGAATTGGTTATTTAGAGCTGGCGCTATTGTCATATTGCCGCAGCTGGTTCGAGGTTGTACGCAAACAGTTGACTCATGCGTGCGACACTGTTATGTTGCAATGCCATCGTAGGTACCACACCATCGAGCATTTTACTCCATGTGCCACACATATCTTACAATTGTTTTGTAATGCCGGCGATTTGTATCCTAATTCTGTATAATCTTCCAAGATTGAACGTCATTTGAAATCGACAGGCCATTTTTATTATTTACGAGCTAACCCGCGCGGCTTCATCCGCATTTTTGCAGTTTTTATGCTATCCCGCAGGAACAGTCAATTTTCAAAAATAAAAAGATAGCCTATGTGTTATTCCAGGACATAAGCCATCTACATTCCAAATTTCATCACAATCGGTTAAGTCGTCACGGAGATACGTGGGTGGTAACAAACATACACACATCCATACACACGCCCACTTTTGCATTATAATATTAGTAGGAAATGCAGAGCCGGAGCCACAGGCCGAATCTACTGTTTCAAGATTCTAGAACAAAAGGTCATAAACACAGAATTAAACGACTCTACCTACCATTACATTAATTAGACAGGTAATTTATATAATTAACCTTGAAATTGTATTGTTGAAAACGAATTGGATTCTCAGCGCAGCCGCCAATGCTAGCGTTCACAGAGACGTGTTGAGATTACTTTTGAGTTTTGATTAAGCCAAACATTTAGGTAATTGTAACATTTTCTTAACTAAACTAACTAAAATTGTTGCCGTCCTTTTCTAATGAACTAAAATACAAAGGACCGCGATAATTTTAGTTAGCTATAAGTTTAAAAAATGCTACACCAGAATCGATACCATTGTCCGTTTGACACATGTCACGCGCCGGCGCCGACTGGTGCACGGGTTTCATCGTTTCATTACTCGACTGCTCAGACAGCAACAGTAGAAACTAGCAAAAACTATTTTTGGTTAGCAAACATGCGAAGGTTTAAACAACTCAGAAGGAGGTATTGAACAATCAACTTGCTAAAAGGGGTAAAATCTGACCAAGACTTGCGTGGAAATGGAAACCAGGCGAATGCTGTTTGAAATAAGTAATACTCACCATCTTGATGATCAATATGACTCCAGCTATGAGCAAGTTTCAAAACTCTACTGCCCACTAACCCTTGAAGTTGTATGTGATGTGAGCTAGGTTCACACACTCGGCTCACACAGGAAGAACAATAACACACAAATCACACAATACATCATTCAGTTTGCGTAAACGTCGCATGCGCATTGGAAACTGTGTGAAACTTGCGTAATTTCGGCAAATGTCGCCGAATCACAACTTATTCAAAAAATAAATAGGTACTTATGATGAATTGCGAGAAAATTCAACTCGCATCCGAGCAGAGCAACTTTCTTATCTCGTAATTTCTATTTTGTACAAAATAAATAATTAAGTTAGTGGAAGGAATTTCACTATTTCTACTACTGAAATTCATAACATGTAACAAACACAAGTGATCAAACAAGTACCTACCGTGGTTACTTAGTTAGACCAACTATAATAAGTACCTAAATGTGAAGAATGTCGTGATGAGCGTATTAGAATCAGCTAATACTTGTTTACCTACGTTATTTAGAATAGTATTCTGTCTGACTGATATTCGCACTGATAATTATTATTCAGTGCGAATGTAGAGCATGTAATGCAAATCGCCCGCGCATGCTCTGCGCATGCTCTGCGCAGTCTCGCGATGCGTGTGCTGGCCTGGCTGTCATTTATTCAATAGCCTAATTGGGCATTAGACTAATTAGGCAAGCAATCATGCATGTGATGATAACTGTAGTGAGCCCACGACAGTGTATCTATAGGTATCTATAGGTCTCCGCAAAATAAAACAGCCTTTATGAACAATAGCATATTCTGCATGGCTCCAAGACTCCATAATCATTTACCTCTAAGTGTACTTGAAGCTACCTCTGTTAACATATTTAAATCCAAACTAAAATCAAGATTCAAGATTCAAGATTCAAGATATTTATTTGCACAAATAAGTGTTACAAAAGGTCTTAAAAGTAATATGGCACTTAGAACTTATTTGCCCTTTTCAATCATTTCTCATTGCTGAGGTGTATTACAGTGTGGACGACTATTTAATTGACAATATTTAATTTTGATTAGAATGTTCACAATGATTTATTATTATTTTATCTTTATGTAATAATTTATCTATGTATATAATTAATTTTATTAAATATTCATATTGTTTTTTACTCATGCACGCTAAGTATTTAATTTTAGGTATGTGTTTGACTGTTTTAAATCAAAATTGTGTTTCATTCAGTGTGCAAATCTTACAAAAATGAACATGCTGTAAAGCTGATCATGGCTGAACTTTTATAAAATATGATGTCACCTCCTGTAACCCATGTATCGTTAAATAAATGATTATGATTATGATTATGGTCTAGCACTACATAGGCGTAGACAAACACATTAATTTGTTTACCAAAACACATTTTTTACAGGCAAGTTTTTCAGTATTTCTTAGTAACGCCCGCCCGCGGATTCGCTCGAGCGATACATGACATAAAAATAGTCTATGTCCTTTCTCAGGGTTGAAACTATCTTTATGTAAGTAAGTATACTAAATTTCAACTAAATCTACAAACAGGATTAGGTAGGTACTTTTGCATCCAACCTATATCGTTTATTTTGTATCTCTCGCTGCCTCATTTCTTGTGTCAGCACAAATCATCCTCCACTAAGATATTCCCAGCCCTAGGTGACTGCTTGATAGATGGGACAGGCAACTCGGAAGGTCATGACGTCACACCGGTGAACGGCCGGACACGAGCCCCGCCGGACATTTGATCTAACCCCTCGGGAAGCCCTTTAATACCACCCGGTCTAGGAGGCAAGGTACATAATACCGGTGACGGCATTACTGGGTATTAGTGTCATTTAGGAATACAAATTTTTCAGAGGTTGTTTATGAGCTGCGGACGAGTGTTACTCCTTAGAGGTGTAGGTTTGATTCCAGATAATGGACAAAGTTAAAAACATTATCACATGAAAAATATTTGTTTTTTTTATGTCGGCTAAAGACAAAACGGTCAACGTTCATCCCACAAGGGCCCTATGCTAAATTGTCTTTCTGATACGGACTGACAGGACAGTCACACACACAGACACATGCAATCATTTTACTTTTTTTAGCTTTTCAAATACTTAATACCTTTGACGAATGATCTCAAACAAACCGGCATCATTTACTTCCTTTCCTGTCAACTTTGTTTAGTAGATAAGTAAAGTCTCTTCTGTGTGTTCTACTTTGAAAACTGGTTACAAAATCTTTACCTAGTTTGGTTATAACATGACCTAGGTAAGTATTGCTATTGCGATTGTATTGTACACGCATGGATTATATCATAACGTCCACTTCACTTTCAAACACACGAAAATGTCGGAGAACTTACAAAAAATCAATACAAAAAAAGTTCATGCACGCTATTTGCAGAGAGCGTTTATTTTTAAACTAACACTCGTAAACTGACTTTCTAATGTGAGCTTTGCTATTTACACCTAAACTGTTTGTTAGCTAGTTGTCTTTCAAATGTATCATCATCTTTGTTCATTGACATAAAAATGACAAGGAAAGGCGATGCCTACCTAGCAAGCTGCTAAAATTGTTTCTATGAAAGGTAAATCCAAAAACAATGAGATTAATCTGATAATATTGTTTGCTATCAACGAGTCCTAAGCTACTCGTACTTTGGTCATATCGCCCGGAGACAGCCTGATAATATCGACAAGGTGGTTGTAGTAGGGAAGAGACCACGCGGTCGATCACCTAGCTGCTGGTCGGACCAAATCAAGACATTAACGGGACTTCCGGTAACTACCGCCCTGAGACAAGCCGAGAACAGAGTACCTAGCGTGGAAATAGCTAGTTAAAGCATTTAAAGACGGGCACGACCTTCAGTAATGAAGAATGCGAAGAGAAAGAAGATAAATTGTATCTTTTAAACAAAGACATATTGAGCTTTTCAATATCTTAAAAGCTACTTTTTACTCCGGAAAACGTACGGTTCATGTGTTCCAATTTGCATGCGAAGGAAGTCGCGGGCAAGCAGTAGTATTATTATATGGTGAGTTTAAATTATAATGTGCCTGACCTACCTGCTGTAAATTACTAAGAGATAATTTGGTATTGTTTCACTTTTAAATTATCATGGCACTCTACAGCTCGTAGGTAATTTACAAAGGGTCTACTCTTTCAAGTGACAAACGATAATCGTAGCAAATATCGTACCTAGTTCAACTTGTGTCGGTGACAACTGAAACACAGAACAGATATTAGTACTGTTTGTTTTGTTATAAAAGTTCCTTATCTGTCATTAAAAATTCAAAGTATTATAATCTAAACACAGTTTAGTATAACACAACAGCTAATATAAATTATAACTTTTCAGGCTGCAGCGCCTATATAAGTTTTTTAATAAAATTATTATTTATGTTAGGTTAAACTTTTTAAAGATATAAGTACTGTCTACGACTAAAGTATGATTTACATCTGGCTTCATTAGAAGTCAGTCACTGTCAGTGACTTCTAATGGAGCCAGTGCTGACTTGGAGAACTGACTTGCTAGAGTTGACCCTCAGAGAGTTGCAGACAAATGCGATGAATCGTGTTTTCGTGGTTCAGTTTAAGTATATCTGTGAATGCTCTGAACTAAGTTGTCGCCGACACAAGTTGAGCTTTGATATTGGCTACGATTATCGTTTGTCGCTTTCTAGAGTAGACACTCAGGTGTTGAGGTGTTGCGTGCGGCCGGAGGCAGGGGCGCGACCCGCAACTTGAACTCTTCACGCGTTGATAAACCATTCCACGTGTTATGACATGTTCGTGTTTAGGTACTTATGTGGAGTTGGATAACTGGGGCTTCCTAAAAAACCTCTCAACGAGATTGAGTTTTAAGCATTGTTGTTTCGATAAGAGTAGTAGAGTTCTCTGTGATAGAGCTCGCCCGGGGAAGGACTACCACCATACTTATTTCTGCCGCCAAGCAGTAATGCTCGCATTGCTGTGTTCCGGTGTGAAGGGTGTGGTTTCCGGTGAAATTACTGACACATGAGGCTTTCGATCTTAGCCTCAAGGTGGCAACCCGCGAGTGATACCTCTGGTATAGCAAGCGTCCATAGGCTGCGGTAACCGCTTACCATCTTGTGGGCCGTACGCTTGGTTGCCACTTCAGTTGTATAAAAAAAAAAAAAAACGTTTTTTTTTAAAGGACAGCAAGCTTACTTATTAATTTAGATGATACCTACCATGATACCCCGTGTCCACAGAATTCAGTTCTTATAAAAGAGTTTGTTTGGGTACTTATTTGTAAATTACACACAAATGTATTTTAGTGATGGGAAACATAAATCGCGCGAAAATGAATGATTTAAAAGCTTCATTTTCGCGCGATAGACGCCACGCCACCGATTTGGAGCTTTTACCATCCACCGACTTCCTGCAACCGCTTAGGTACCTAAGTGTTATCGGTCCATCGAGTGGCCGTCCTACTTTGATATCCAGTTTTTCCACGAAACTCTAGTCATACAAAAAGGTCTAGATAAACTTGTAGCAACGATGAGCTATCGGCGCCTAAAGCCTAAGATATTTTCATTCTAAAGATTTTTTCGAGACGAAGCATGGTTCGATAGCTCAACTGGCAGAACGCCCGCGTATCAAGCGAAGGTTGCGGGTTCAAACTCCGCTTGAATCGTTTTTTTTGAGATATTACAAGAAACTTAGACTAATTTCTAGTTGACGTATGTTCTAAAATATTTTGTGTTTTCGACAGACCAACGCTTATTGGATGTACAGTTGGATGTACGTACCTACTTATTACCCATTGAACACTTGGTGTTACCTGTTTATAAACACGCACATCGGACTGCGTTCTAACTTTCTTTATGAATGGGAAATAGCAATTAATAAGTAACAGTAAGTAAACGAGCGTCACTCAGTCTAGCATAGCTTGTGTCCACACCATACAATACACCACCATTTAGCACGAACCTAGTTCCCACGCTCTGTCGCCGCAGCGGACGCCTAGCGTATATTATGCAGTAGGCTCTGCATAATAATATACCTGCTGTAGACCAAGCAAATACCTCTGAGAAGCGAAAAATCTGCTACGGAATGTCTTTATCCCATACACAGAAATTAAATGATTTTCGCTAGTTTTTTTTCTATTGTGGTCTCCGTCCGTACGGTGACAACCCTCACAGAATGTAATAGCTCGATGTGGTAGAATGGAGAAACTCTAGCCTGCTTACAGTTACAAATAACAGGACATATTAAATTAAAAATCTGTTCCACATTATTCCGGTATCACTGATTTAAATAAGTGAATGCAAAATGCAAGTTATGGAGAAAGTGATCCGATTGGATGGTGGACCTCTCTACTTTATGCATTTACTCAATTTATTAGTAAAGTATTAAGTATTTTTATTAGGAACAAGATGTCGTGATCGGATAAGATATTTTCCACAAGATGGTAAGTTACCGCAGCCTGTGGACGCTTGCAATAGCAATAGCAATAGGTATCACTCGCGGGTTGCCACCTTGAGACATAGGTCGAAAGCCGCATGTGCCAGTTTCACCGGAAACCATACCCTTCACACCGGAACACAGCAATGCGAGCATTGTCGATATAGTTATCGGCAGTGATCGTAATTCTATTCGGCATACCTACAATACTTATACACCTACATAAGTACGTACATATTTTGGCCTGATGCTTTTTAAATAAAAGTTATATTTACGAGTCTCGTTATACTTAAAGCATGTAAATCCGCTCAGTTGAATAAATATTTGATAATTATTTCATTGGTATTTATTTTATTTGTTCCGGCAAAGATATTCTTTCACATAAACAGCTCTAACACTGTTTGCTTACTACATTTTGAGACGAGCCGCCCGCCAGCCCATCCTAACTAAACAAGCACGAACAAGTAGGAAGCCACGAGGTGAGACCGCATTATTTCGCTTCTTGCGTCATAATAAATGCATTAAAACGTCTTCCTAATTAGAGTTCCGTATGTTTTAATGACAATGAAACGAGAGAACGGATGTAAAGTGAAAGTGTTGAAAAACCTTTGCATTTTTTTTGGTACGTACGTACGTATTACGTATATTATTGTGGACCGCGGCTAAGGCGTGCTAAATGTATAATCCACGCACGACAACGAGCCGAGCAATTGGTTTTACAGTGAGATAATACTCAGCAAACCAAATTTACTGCAAACCATTCAGCGAGAAAGCATTGCCAATGGATTATCATCCTTGTACAATAATGTTTCGGATCAAATGACACCACTTTTGGAATAACATTGCTTGAAAACTCTACTTCTCTAAGGTTCTAGGACCTACTAATAAATTGAAGATGGGGATAAACATCGAAATGACAGTTTTTTTTGAAAATATAATGCGTGCCCAGAAAAAAATTCTTTTGTGTAGACGACCGATGTGGCGCGGCGAGTGAAGATCCGCCTGTGACGCAGGAGGTTTCTGGTTTGATTCCCGCCATGAAACAAATGTATTCTATGTACTTATAAAAAAATATATATATCTATGTATTGTATTGTTTATTTATTTATCTAGTACCCATAACTTAGCTTTGGGGCTAGATGATGCTGTGTAGATTGTCCAGTATTTTTTTTATTTTTTTTATTTTTTATTCACAATAGGCTTGCGCTTGACCACTATCTCGCCTGATGTTAAGCGATGATGTGGTCTACGGTGGAGCACGCTTGCCTAAGAGCAACCTATTCACTCGTGACTTGTGACTTGAAGACACCCAGGTTATAAGTATCGGGAAACACAGACTCTGGCAAAGAATTCCACTCCTTGGCGGTGCGCAGGAGAAATGATGATGCAAATCGCTTAGTGCGCATTGGTGGGATCTCGACCATGAAGCGATGACGCTTTGCCGTATGTCTAGTCGTCCGATGATGGAAAGGAGATGGGGGAATGAGATCGTGTAATTCAGAAGCACACTCTCCGAAATGTATCCGGTAAAAAACCGACAAACTGGCAACTTTGCGGCGATGCTCAAGGCTCTGAAGCTTAGTGTTGGTAAGCGTGTCGTTGCCAATGAGCCTCTTAGCCCTTCTCTCAATTGACTCCAACGCCTCAAGCTGATACTTGGCCGAGCCGTCCCAAAGATGAGAACAGTACTCCATACATGACCGAACTTGTGCTTGATATAAATTGAGCAGCTGTTCTGATGTAAAGTACTGTCTCACCTTTGCGAGGATGCCAAGTTTTTTGGCAGCTAATTGAGCCTTTGACTCAATGTAAGAGCCAAAGTTGAGAGACTACGGTAAAGTAACGCCAAGAAGCTCTAGATGATCTGTTACCGGTACGGACACATCACGGAAAGTGGGAGTCAGTTGGAATGGACTCCGCTTAGCAGAGAAAAGACACGCCTGTGTTTTAGTAGCGTTAAACTTGACTAAGTTGGCATCACCCCAGTCGGATACTACCTTCAAAGCCAAGTTCAAACGCTCAACCATTTCTTCTCTAAGAGACTGGATCTGAGCCCCACTGGTTCGTGCGTTAGACTTATAACTCTCAACAACAGTACTGTCATCTGCATACCCAAAAGTACCGGGCTTAAGCAGGTCGTTAATATGCAGCAGGAAAAGCGTTGCTGAAAGAACTGACCCCTGGGGAACACCGGCATTAATAGCCAATTGATCAGACGAGCAGCCTTCAATGACTACTCGAATAGATCGTTCCCTCAGAAAGTCTGAAATCCACATACACAAACCAGAGGGCAAACCGAATGAAGGAAGCTTACTAATAAGCCCATCATGCCAAACCCTGTCAAAAGCCTTCGAGACGTCAAGGGAAACTGCAAGCGCTTCACCATGATACTCGATAGCCTCACTCCAGATGTGTATCGCGTACGCTAGAAGATCTCCAGTAGACCGGTTTCGTCGAAAACCGTACTGACGATCGCTGAGGAGATCATTTGCTTCTAGGTACGCCAGAAGCCTGTTGTTGAGTACACGTTCCATACTCTTACAAAGTATGGACGTGACAGATATAGGCCTGTAGTTGACAGGGTCTGCACGACTGCCTTTTTTAGGCACTGGCTGCACATTAGCTTGCTTCCAGGCTTATTTATTTCTAAAGATAAAGAAGCCAGATCTCTAAATTAAAATAAAACTATAGAAGCGTACCTATCTCTCTCTCACTCTCCACTCAAATCATATTAAACGATTTTCAATAGGTTATCGTACCTACATCTAAACTCTGTGTTAACAACACCCGTTTTTTTTAATGAAATCCTCAATAAACACAGCAGGTTTCACGGTACGTAATACAATTTGACCGAGTCAACTATTCACATGACATGCATTAACATAACAATGAGCTACCACTAAGGACACACAATCTCGACACGCTACTGAGCAAGCTAGACCCACCACAAGGCTCACAAGGCACGGCCAACTGTGCCGCTGTGTGATGTCGATCTATTGTGGACCTTTGCATACTAAATTAAGAGGATTCTATGTCTTGTGAAACTACCTGTGCAATGTTATTCTCTTAAAAACAATAACCCCCGCTGCGCTCTAATGGAGGACTGAATCGCTAAGTATCATATATTTTACCTGGTGGTAGGACTCTTCAGCAAGAGTCCGTCTTGGTGGGTACCACCGCAGTGTCAGAAACTGCGACACTGCGGTACCAGGTAGAATACTACCTCCAAGCAGTAGTGTGCAAGCATTACTGTGTTTAGGTTTGATGGGCACTGTAGCAAGTGAATTACTGGGCGAAAGAGACTTAACAACAATGTCTCGAGGTGATAAGTGCAGCTTAAAGTTTTTAAGTGTTTGCGTGGCACTGCATCTGTTATAGTCAGGCTTAACATCAGGCGGGCGTCTTGATTGTCTTGTCACTTGCTGACAAAACAATCAAGATGTCATGCATCGATATCCTCACTGTTGAGGGTGTTGTGACCTTTATGTAGAACTTTTGTCTGCACTAAGTTTCGCCATCAGGATCTCTCTTCGCTTAAGGCGATAATAGACGGGTCATTTTTCGTTCATTTTCGTCTTTCATTCGGCACCTTTCACTCGAAATCAACGCTTGAACACAAAATGAAGCATTTTTGCCCAGAAAAATGAAGCATTCACTCGAGCTAAGATTCATTCGAGTGACCCTTATCACCTTATGATGTCACCTTAACGCTGGCGTCTAAAGTTGAGCGTGTCTTGTCTGGCCAGTGGCCACTCCAACGAAAAGAGTTTCATTCCCGCTTTTTCTTTCCTTACTCATAACTATCATACTCTTTTAGAAGTGAAAAGAGTTTCATTCCCGCTTTTTCTCTCCTTACTCGTATCTATCATACTCTTTTAGAAGTGAAGTTTTATTATGTAACATACATTTTGTGTATAATCGATTCCTAAACTATTTCTTTTTTTGTTTACTATTTTTTACTAAATCACGCCAGCGGGTTTTACTAACGGATCTAGATTAAAATAAGCACATAAATGTATTATCTACCACTAAAGGAATGATAGCCTGGAATAGGAAATAGGCTATTTTGTGAGTCCACCAGAACAAACATACAGCACATTTGTTCAGCAAAGTACAGAACTCTAGTGGAATCGAACCATTATATTAACGCATTTCTTTCTTAGCTGACAGTCACTAACGGACAAAAAGTCTCAGTCATCCGAGGATTTTAGTAACCGAACTACTGAGACGACAAAGTCTCATCAGCCCGATCATCGGACAAACTAACCGGACTACTGATACTACTTACTCCACTTTTTATTCCGGAAATATTGTTCTTGTGGGATAAAATAAAGAAGCATCTAAGTCACATTTCCCTCCAGTTCCCTCCAGTTTATTTATAAAAAACTTAGTAAAGCCTACTTCAATTATTATTTTCACAAACACCTAACGGTCGACCGTTAGTTGCGTAACTGTGCAAGCGAAGTGTCTCAATTAGAACCGTGGTGGTAAGTAGGAGAACATCACCGCTCTGGCTGCCTTTACCATCGACTGAGCACCTATCTGAAAAGAGATGAGTAACAGTGTGCGCCGGGCGTTAGCGTGTCGGTGATTAACTAATTATTTCTGTGACGAGATTATAATGCTAATATAAAGTATCTGTGAGCTAATAGTGTCGCACGTGGTGACAAGCATCGTCAGCTAAATAAATTGCCGCGACTGCAAGCGCTTACATAAATAAATAAATAATAAATAAATAATGCTGGACAATCCACACAGCATCATCTAGCCCCAGGTAAGCTGCTGTTAAACAGAGCTGTGTTATGGGTAACTAGATGACTGATATATATTTAATACAATTACAATACATAGATAGATATTTTTTTATTATATATAGTAATACCCAGAACACCCGGAACAAATATTTGTAGGTCGTACAAACATTTGTCCCGAGGCGGGAATCGAACCCGCAACCTCTGCGTCGCAGGCGGATAAACGCCAATGCAGATCAATATGCTTATTGTGTGAACTGAACTGAACATCGACAATTTTAGTTTCCAATATTTCGATACATACCAACATGCTCGCCCAACCCTTGACTGAGTGTCACAGAGCCAGTGTGTATTTACAGCTAGCATAGAGTTAATAATGCTGGACCACAGAACAGAAAAATAAATGTTCTGTGTGCTGGACAATCCACACAGCATCATCTAGCCCCAAGCTAGAAGCAAGATAAGAAAATTACTGTCGTCCGGTAACTTATGTTTTTGAAATATCCACCTAATAATCGAAATGGGTCAGTTCTCTTTTCGAATAGACGCGACTTTGTGCATGGAATTTATGGAAAAAAATTCTATTGGCTACTAAAATCTTTCTTTACGTGTTTGTGCGTGCTTTTCCTTAGCTTATGGCCTGTAAAACCCACAGCAAATTACATAAACACCAGGGCACAAAATGTCCAAACTACTTCCCATAAAGGGGACATTTGGGTGTGATGGGCCCGACCCCTGGCCTCGTCGTAACCTTCGGGCTTCTCCAAACATGACACAATAACCTTGAATAACTTGCTTACTTGGCCTCAGCTGTAGGTACTGTTTGCTGCTATCTGTACAATCTGATAAAACTTTGCAGCGGATGGAAGTAAGAAAAGCTTTGATTCCGTCCGGTGATTTGATTTATAATCGAGTTACTTAATTAATAAATTAGCTGTGATTTAGCTATGATGTACTTTTCGAACATTAAATAAGAAGGTTGTTGTAGGTAACTACGTGTGATAAAAAAAATCTCGCGCGTGACTTGACAACTGTTTATTGTAGAGAACGCAGTCATAATATTGTGAAATGTAATTATACTTACAAGATAACGTCAGATGTAAGTTTTTTGGAAAAAAAAGAAAAACAAGTAGGTAGGTACTTACTTATGTAAATTCAATTAAAAGAAAAATGTTACAAATTCCGATAATTTTATGATGTTTGTATTTACTTTTACTTTTTTGCGAATAGATAAATTCTGATAAACTCAATAATAACAATATAGTTTACAATACCTGCATTAAAATGTGTTTCATAAAACCGCATCTAATAAAATTGGAATGCGGACATTAAAACTGCCTATGACTCAACGAAACATTTATTTTTCACACGTAGTAGGTAAATCTAAGTAAGTAAGTACATACCTCGGTACTGTATTTTTCAATTTCATTAGATTATGTACTTTGTCTAATTTATTACCGAAAATTTAAAAAATACATCCGTAAAAATTACGTAAACAAGTAATATGTCAAAGAAATTAAAATTGCACCAATGTTCAATAAATGCAATTTTACTTATTCTTTTAGAACGAGTAAGATTTTTCTGCGTGAGTTCTTGATCTCAACAACCTAGCAGGCATGTTGTAAGTAATAGGTACCTACCTAAGTACCTATCAACAAAAACCATTTTTTTTTTCAGAGTTTATAAAAACTGTAAATCAAAATATAATTAAACTTGAAATCAGTCCAACTTTATTTTGATTTATAGTTCAATAATGTACCTGCCTGTAACACCTGTATGGTACGTATAAACCTATACCTAATACCACACATAGTGTGTTTTGTTCCCAGTGTTCCTACAACAAAATCAGCCCATCTGCACCCTGTAAGTTTGCAGAGAGTTCTACCTTATTGGTTTAGCTTTCGTTTCCGTAGTCTGATACTTAAACTTATTGTAGCGTCAGGACTATGTGTGTACCTTTCTACTTAATTGGAAGATATTTCACCTGTAGGTATTATCCAGCAAACGATTTCTATTCCGTTCATGTTCACTCTCATGACCGATAGTCGATGGTGACCTCAGTTTACTCATCCGATGAATACTACATGTGTCTGTCCGCTTGAGTAATTGTTTAGTGTAATATAGTATAATCAAACTTTACCTTCTGTAAATAATAAACCAGTGGTAGAGCTCGTGAAGACCTGGTTATGCGTTTTTGTCTACGACCTTTTCGATACCAGCTACTGTATTTTAACTTAGACTTTGCCTTGCCTGCACCTAATCTAAATTAATATAATACTTTATTTAACACACTTGCTTATAAAGTGGCTATAGAGCCACCTGCCTAATTGCGATGACCATATAGAGCCACTTTATAAGCAAGTGTGTTGAAAAATAACAAAAAAAAAATCTATAACTATATCAGTCATCTAGTACCCATTATACAGCTTACCTTGGGGCTAGATGATGCTGTGTGGATTGTCCAGCATTATTTATTATTATTATTTATTTAAGTCCTGTAGACCTGATACTTGGAGGAGTTCCTTTAAAAATTTACTAGGGTTTTTGGCAATTTTACCTTTATTTGAAGTCGTTCATTGTAATGTGCACTAACAAAGGAATTCACGAAATTCAACTCCTAGAAGGCGCAGTGGAAAAATAAAGTTTGCATAAAAAAGTCAGCGTGAACAAAGTCACGGAGCGTTCAACTAGTAAGAAAAGGTCTTTCCACATTAACGATTTCCATTACAAATCTCAATGGTGATTATTGTACGATAAATCAAACTTCTCAGTTTACAGCAACAAGCTGACTGGCAATCTAGCGGAACAACGCTAGTCGATCAAGTGCTCCAGGCCTTGGCCTCCTTTGCATGATACGAAGGAGGTCAACATGTATCACCCTTATTATCCAGTGATTCCAACAGGGAAAAGGGGCGTGGTAATGGAGACTCATCGGCATGAGGTTAGGCGTCCGGGGAAATACTATCAACTTGCAATATTTCTGCCGCTAAGAGAGCAACAACCTTTGGTGAATGTTAACTGCCATTTGTTGAAAAAAACTCTTTTGATATTGGCTGCTTTGTTTGACTTTGATTGGTATTATGAATTGCAAGCTATCTATGTACCCGCTTACCGTCGGGTGGGGCCTGTGCTGGTTTACCTGAGTTGTACAAAAACACTAGTTATGCCCCACTGACTGAGCTTGAAGCTTCAAAGGGGATTTTGACACTAACCCTACGAAAGGAACCCCATTGAAGTAGGTAGGTACTTATATACCAAGTTAGGAACACCTACCTGCTGGAAATAAGTAGATCGGTAGTAATAACATAAACGTAAGGAAGCAATGATTTATTGGACGTGACACGTTGATAACTTCGTAACGTGAATTGATTTACGTTCCGCTACACTCCTCCTGTAGTCCATGTCTAAAGATTTGAGAGATGTCCACGCTAGTCCTTACTAGGCCGTCAAAGAAGTTGGATTCGAAAATAACGGATTCAACTGAGCGCTTTCGTGCTTCGGAGGGCACGTTAAGCAGTCGGTCCCGGCTTTTTCAAAGTGGTTAGGCCATGACGGAAGCCTGCGGGCGGTCTAATAACTACGTCATCAGAGTTGGCCATTTCTCTACGACCTTACTTTTTGAAGATAAATGGTTAGAAGAGTATGTAATAGACATCATCTCGGTATTTGGGGGGTTTGCGTCAGTGTTCATAAATAAATAAATAAATAAATAATGCTGGACAACCCACACAGCATCATCTAGCCCCAAGGTAAGCTGCTGTTAAACAGAGCTGTATTATGGGTACTAGATGACTGATATATATATATTTAATACAATACAATTATTAAACAAAATAAAATATGTACATAATTACATTACATTACAAAATATACAAAATACATATGAAACAGTTGAGCCATCTAATATAATACATAGATAGATATTTTTTATTATATGTAGAAAATACCCAGAACACCCGGAACAAATATTTGTAGATAGTACAAACATTTGTCCGAGGCGGGAATCGAACCCGCAACCTCCGCGTCGCAGGCGGACCTGCGCCCGCTGCGCCACATTGGTCGCCAATCGGTGTCATGACGAGAATACTCATTTTTTATCGGTTACTTCTATTCCAAAGGGTACCTTTACTTACGTTATCATTATTTTATGACAGATCTTCCATTACTTGCTCCATCGCCAGCCGTCAATCAGTGCTGGAGAAATATGCATGACTCGGGCAATTTGCTCGGCACGCCGGCCGCGCCGCCGCACATGTCTTAGAAAACTGCAAGCTTATAAACTGATTGATTACGGTAAAAACCGTTTTTGATAAACATAACATTTCTTTATTTGACGCTCGTGGTGGTGAACAGACTGGTATTTTACGAAGCCTACGGAATGCACCTATGAATTTAAATAATTTCGTCATCCTAGATCTATTCAGATTTGTGTATTTAGAGAAATTACATGTTTGTCAAACGACTTGACCGTTCT
Organism: Colostygia pectinataria; assembly: GCA_951394395.1. Classification (NCBI taxonomy): domain Eukaryota; kingdom Metazoa; phylum Arthropoda; class Insecta; order Lepidoptera; family Geometridae; genus Colostygia; species Colostygia pectinataria. Next base: position 222,117 of record OX596362.1, read on the forward strand.
GTCACTTGCTGATTTAAATTAACGTGGATGCTCTATCAGTTGAGCTACCAAGTCATGCCTTCAGCTTGAAGTCAAAAAAGTCTGAGTCAAAAAAGCTTAGGATACGTATAACATTTTAGTACAGTGTGGTAATTAACACTATAAAAACCAAACAAATCTCCTAAAGAGAGGGCATTTCTAGGTTAGTAATGCAACATAATGTTTAATGCACCAAGCGTTGTAACATCTGCAATATGCATCTCAGTGTCATCAAGCCGCGAGACGTGATGCAACCACGTCGTAGCATCGCAACACGTAGCGATGAGGCGTAGCGCGTATCGAGGCAAAATGGCGTAACCACTTTTCTTGACATCATCCCACTTTCATTGCAAGTGGTTTGTCGATTTAAACGTGATTGTGATTTAATTCTTTATTATGCTAAGCTGGTTTCATCTTTTACTCTTTTACATAAGTATTTGCATCATTATCGGTAGTTTCATCCATTGTATGTTTAGAGACCGTTTCTTGTACTGATGTGAATCCTTCAAAGTGATCCTTGTGATTTTATTTGAATCAAAAGTGTTTTGAATTTCAACCTGTTATCGTTGGCGCAGTGGACGAGTGTCGGATTGCTAAGTGATTGCCTGTTCTATTCCTGGTGTGTTGTACCAGTACTTGTAGTAGTTTTTGATGCTCATTACGGAAATCCTAGTGTAAGGTTATGACTTATATGTGACCATTGGGTGTTTATGTTATGTAGGTTCTACTCCTTTCTTTCATATGTGCTAATCTAATACGAGCCGCCATTTTTTTTACATCGTTCGCATATCTGCATCTATCTGTTGGAAAACCAAAGAAAAAAGAAAGGAAGAACACTTCTTCGAATTAATACGTTATTATTATTATTATTTTTGTACAACTGAAGTGGCAACCAAGCGTACGGCCCACAAGATAGTAAGCGGTTACCGCAGCCTATGGACGCTTACTAAACCAGAGGTATCACTATCGGGTTGCCGCCTTGATGCTAAGATCGAGAGCCTCATGTGCCGTTATTTTGTACAGCCTAATAACTATTATATCCAACCAGTAACCAACGTTTCGATAACCTGTTTCTTAGTTTCAATAAAAACAATGTAATCAATTCCTTCTGTATTTTAAAGACATCTTTTTCTATAAAAACAAATAGTCAACAAGTAATCAAAACATTAGCATAAGTTGAACAAATACGCGGTATGTATCGACAGCACTTGTGTCGCCGGCGCACGATACTGTTGCGATATGAATCATTCTTATCACAGATAAGGTGCCTGCCGATAGATATCGTTCCAATAATTGCTTTATGTTTGCACAATGCACTGTCTTAAACAAAGAACTTATTTTAATAAAAAACCGTACAGTAGGTACATACCCATGAAACATCATAAATCATGGCTCAGTCTGAAAACCAGCGTCACTTCCTTACAATGTTTGGGAGTGGCATTAGCTGAGATTGGATCTGTTTATCCGCACTCGCGTAAAAACTAAGTTTGTTATTGAGACTGTTTTTCTGTCTTATACCTTTTTACTGTTACTTACGTTACTTTACCTTTTTACTATAGAAACTTGCCTAATTGTGTGTTTAATTATATTCTATGAGCTTTTAAAATGTTGGTTAGATGAAGCCTCGGCAGTCGTCTTTCTATTATCTGCACCTCACTGCTAGATATATAGCTCCCTCCACGTAAAAGTGCATGACAAACGACATTGAGGCTGTTACATACTCGTAAGCTGCTCTTAAAGTTTATAATATTATGACCAGTCCATCATTATCTTTCTAAACTACCTCGTTTTGTTGGACTATGTTGTATACAACCCGAATTCCACATGACCCTTAAATTATTACTAAACAATGTCTACCGTCGGTCACATAAACCCGTGTTCCATGTTTTTTTTTTTATTGCGAGCCCATCATACCCCTATTAGAGTGGTATGACCATTACTGGTATAGCATGTAGTAGTACAGTAATAACTTCAGTAAAACTTTCAACAGTAATTACCTAAGCTAAAGCTTCAGTAGAAACCTTATTGAACCCGTTTGATTGCATAAATTCAACTTTCTCCATGATTCTTATTTTTTGAATTCATGTATTTCGTACTTTTTATTCGAGAACCTTTCCTATTTACGACCTGCTTATTGACACTATAGTTCAACCTCATATCTCTGAGAACTATGTCTGTGACCTTGGCTCTACGAGGTTTCTCATTTTAAATTTTATCACGTACTACTGGACTCTCTACTTCGTTGCACGATTTTCATGCGATTTATGATAGACTAGTGGAACGTTTAGCGACTTTGTCTGCGTTTAGTTCTTTATACAAACTTCATCTTACCGATGCATCCTCAAGGAGTTGATTTTCAGAACTATCTCTAGGTCCAGCGGTTTAGGCTTCACGTTGTACCTCAGTATAGTATGAAGCAAGCCTTTTATAATATGTATTGATGTAGTAGTGTTTTTGTGATAGAGCTCGTCCTGGGAAGTACTCCACTAAAACTATTCTTGCCGCCATGCAGCAATGCTTGCTGTGTTCCGGTTTGAAGGGTATTAAGGTTACCGTGAAGTCTATTGCAAAGCTATTACTTGGATGTATATTAAATACGTCTCAAGATTACGCGCGAGTTATACGTCTGGTATTGCAAGTGTTACCGTAACCGGGGAAGGACTACCACCATACCTATTTCTGCCGCCAAGCAGTAATGCTCGCATTGCTGTGTTCCGGTTCGAAGGGTATGGTTTCCGGTGAAATTACAGGCACATGAGACTTACCATCTAACGTCTCAGGGTGGTAACACGCAAGTGATATCTATGATGTTGCATGCGTACATAGGCTACGGTAACCGCTGACCATCAAGTGGGCCGTACGCTTGGTTACCACTTTAGTAGTATAAAAAAAAAAAAAAAAAAACCTATGAGGGTTACGGTAGCCGTTTCCCATAGTTTGAGCCTTACACTTGCTTGTCATGTAGGTGGTATAAATGTCCTAAAGTTTGCGCTAAAAAATAGCTACGTGGGTGAATTTTTTGGCAAGAACTGCTTGGTGCCTGCCTACTATCAGGTCATACATCAGCTGATATTGCGGGCTATGATATAGATAAGAGGCTTTTGTTGCCCATATGAAAAACCTGAGTACCTACCTATCTGTTTATATTATAATCCTTTATTATTTATCTACCAAATGCCTTAACGCGAGTTTTTTAGGTTTTTATACCTGAAGAGGAAAAACTGAACACTTGCTAGTGTTCAGTTTTTCCTCTTCTCATCTTGTTGTCTAAAGATTATAATATCCCAAAAATTATTTTGCCTTAAAAAATAATGTAATAAGTATTATAAAATTATTTATCATGCGGTGGTTGCGGGTTCAAATCCCGCTAAAGGCAAAATCATTTTTGGGATATTATAATCTTTGGTATTCCCCTAGTGTGATGGTTAACACTATAAAAACAAAAATAACAAATCTTGCTGTCTGTTTAATGACAATGAAATTTAATGTATGATTTTTATACTTAAAAAAAAACAAATCAATCATTAAACGACTTTGTACCTACTACAGTGTATAAACTACAATTTGAAATTGTATAATCTCTTTTACAAGAATAAATTTAAAAAACTAGATAATTTAAAATAAATTAATTTTATTTATTTATTTAAAAATTCTAACTTATTTCCCAAATAATTTAATTTTTTTAAATGCAATTCAAAATATTGGATGGGCAATATTTTAACCCGCATATTTTTTTAGGATTTTTCACATACATATTCCTGTATAACATAGATCCTGTATAGCGATCACTGTTGTTGTTTGGGCCCAGCTGTGCGCCTTGGCGACCTTATCGCTAAATCGAAGATTAGCTACGCATGCAGATGCCAACCACAATGAACGCATATGGCAGACCTGCGCACGAGCAGGAAAATACTAAATGCATGCTAATAATCAGGCAAACGCGATAAAATTTATAAAACTAGGTAGGCTTTAGGCTGTGGTAATTCCCCAGATTAAAACTTTCCGTGAACAGATTTACTTTTAAAACTTTCAAGGAAGTCAAGGACCTAAACCTGGACTTTCTCCGGTCATGGTCCTCCCATTTAATTGTTTTTCTCGTGTTATTTTGAGTTTTATTGTGTAAAGGTGGCAGTTTAACCAATACGACTCGTAATCTTGGCACAAATGTAACGGATTGAAATGGAAGGGTGATGTTGGTTTGTAATTTGGTCGAAGATACTCTTAGATATTTTTTTTAAGAACGCCATTATTTCTTTCAAAATTTTGTTCGTCAAATTCGAAGTTGATTCGTTTGTTTTTGTATACGTTGACAATACAATTATTGATACCTAGTACCACAGACCAGTTCATACAAGGGTCTGTGCTAGTACCTACTGACAAAATTCTGACCGCCATTTGAAAAAAAGAACTTATACGTAGCAAGATGTCGTGATGGTACCTATCCTATCCTACTAATATAATAAATGTGAAAGACTGTGTGTATGTTTGTAACCACGTATCTCAGCGACGATTTAACCGATTGTGATGAAATTTGGAATGTAGATGGTTTAAGTTCTGGAATAACATAGGCTACTTTTTATGTGTCGTCAGAAAAATATACACCTTTATAATTTCGGGTTGTCTCCCCACCGTTGGGGGTCACCCTGTTGTTGGAATGTCGTTCGTCGAGGTGGCAGACAGACCTCTGAGGGTCTACTTTTGGAACCGACAAACGACAAAATTGTGCAAATATCGTAGTTCAACTTATGTTGGTTGCAACTAAGTTCAGAGCACTCACGGACATAAGCTGAACCACGAAAAGTGTCACGATTCATCGCATTTGTCTGCAAGAGTAGACCCTCAAGTTCGAGTGGAGTTCCGCCAGCAACCGCCGCTGACCTAAATACTGACGAACACCTGCGCACCTAAACATGTCACCATGCGATCGGTTAGCGTATTCACAAAGCGCTAAACTAATTCGGCCTTATTCATAAACACACTTAAAACCTCTGATAGATAAAGTGTCTTTCAATTATATCATCGCTACTAAAATTACTGTTTATGGGCATTAAGTTTGTCTTATAGTACTAAAACGGTCACCGTGACTGCCGTGAGTAGGGTCCGATTTTGAAGCAGCTTAGCAAAAAATATATTTTACCATAATTGTAAGTTTCTCAAGAATTTCTCAAGTAGGTTCGTGTGAGTGAGTGGTGAGTGGCCAACTCTGGAGGATAGTTATGTTCCTTAAACTCTGGTGACAAAAATAATAAGCCGCCTGAAGAGCTCTATAAAAACCACAAACCTAGCAATTTTGTAAAAGCCGGGACATCCCCTCCAAAGCACGGACATTAAGGGGATTGGAACTTGCAGTCCTCGGCCTATTCTGCCTGGGAACCCGCCCGTTTGTGTTGATAGAATTTTAATCTTTGACTTTTTTAATTATAGGTACTTACAATGTTTTTCTAAGTAAGAAGGTACATACAGCTATTAACTAGACACGCAGGTCGATACCATTTATAAGGTCTAATGCCATCATAAACGTCAAGTTCATGTTGCATTGTTCATTGTTCATCATCATATTTCCTGGTGAAATCTTTACTTCCTTAAGGTTGGTGAGCACTAGTGGTCTATTGGTAGTGACCCCGCCTTCTGATTCCAAGGTCGGTAGTAAGGAAGGTGTATGTGCGCAATGCCAGTTCTCTCATAGAGTGAAGGAAAACATCGTGAGGAAACCGGCATGTCCAAGAACTAAAAAATCGAAAGAGATGTGCCATCTACCCCTTTTGGTCTTGGGTCCGCGTGCTGGACTATGACCCAAACGCTCTTGCTCAAGAGTAGGCATTGGAAACATCAGAAAGCTGTCATGCTGATAATGATGTCAGTAGCTAGTAGCTACTTACCTGTGGTACACTCGACAACGGCTGGAGTGCCTTTGATAACTGACGCCAGGCACCAACATGCGCTAATCATCTGCGATTTACACTGGGTCAGTGATTGACGCCAAATGAAGCCAGTGCTGACTTTGAGAACCGACTTTCTATGTTTACAAAAGATCAGTACGCAGAATATTGAAGTCAGTACTGACCCGACAACGTTTTACTAACTCCAAATCCATTAGGTCGGTAGCGGGTCAGCAGTTCAGCACTGATTTTGCTCGAATTTGGAGTCAGCACTGACTTTGCTACTGACTCAATGTGAATCATACTAGATATATACCTATTACATAGCCAGTTTATGCCATAGAAGGTCACTGGCCTTAACAATAAGAACCTCTGGTTTATCACTTATTACAGCATTTTGTAATAAACCTAATGTAATTTGTAATTGTGAAATTTAATGAAATTTATGAAATTTAATGTTGTAATTTATGAAGTTCAATGTAATTTGTGAAATTTAATGTAATCTTCACTATATTCCAATAAATTAAAAATTACTTATTGATCCAAAAATGGCTAATTTTTAAACGTTCGTTATTCCAACATTTATCATGTGTCTCAATCTCAACTTTGAACAACTTCATCGAAACAGATCAAAGCGTGAGACACTTTCATTGAAGAAATCTGCCTTGATTACAGATCTCGTAACCCATAATTAAAGCGAGTCAGTAAGTAAATAATCAGACAACTAGCTAAAGAAGCCGTTATCCAAAGCATGCTATCGACCAATTAAAAACGACCACAGTAACACTTGTTACAATTACATTCTATCTATTGCAAAGCAAACACTTGACGAAACCACCTCATTGGATAACCACTCTTGGATATGAAGCTCTTAGGTTGAATGTCGAGTATTTGTTGATCGCGTGTAGTACAGTCAGGTAAAAAGTTGATGGCTGTCGCAGGTAATTGGTGGTTGTGGTTTGATTAGCATACAGGAAGCATGGTAGCCCAGTGGTGAGCCTGTTCCGTAGGTGGGTACTTTTGACGTGTCCATGTCCCGTTACGCTCCCATTAAGGCTCGGTTTTTTAATCAACAGCAAACTAACAAACCAAAGTGAAACATCACTTTTATGTTGATATACCATGAGGTTTTACTAATAGAATCCTTTTAAAATGAGATTTCAATTCATCAAGGGAGTATGACAGAAAATTGGGTATCCGCTGTCAATTTAGACAAACAAACACTTTATACAACCTTTTTTAACCGCTTACCACAACACTTTATACAACCGAAGTGGCAACCAAGCGTACGGCCCACAAGATGGTAAGCGGTTACCGCAGCCTATGGACGCTTGCAATACCAGAGGGATCTCTCGCGGGTTGCCACCTTGAGGCATAGATCGAAAGCCTCATGTGCCAGTAATTTCACCGGAAACCATACCCTTCACACCGGAACACAGCAATGCGAGCATTACTGCTTTGCGGCAGAAATAGCTATGGTGGTACTTCTCCCGGACGTGTTCTATATCACAAAGAACTCTGTTACTCTTCCAAATATCACACTCTCACACTTATAATAAGTAGGTAGGTAGCTGTGTTGTGTGACTTGTGTAGTGCCAACCATGGTACTAATTAGTAGTAAGTATAAATAACATATTACATGCTAAAAGAGTTTCCATTCGCACTGAGAGCAAATACCCAGTCTACATGAAAGTGCATATGTTGACCTTCATCTGTTTTCTATAAAAGGTCGAGCTACCTCATCGTATCCTGACCTCATCAAACGCACAAACGCCACACGACAACATAACTAAGTATGTGAGAAAATAAGCCTCTTCAACCAGCTAATGGATAGCTTTTCAAGTAAAAGTTTATTCACTCATATCTCTATGGTAAGAGCTAAAATGTTCTTAATCATTGAGGTAGTTTATCTTTTCTAAGCGGATGTGATTCATCATCATCATGACAGCCTTCTAATGTTCCCACTGCTGGGACACTGGCCTACTCTCAAGAGAGAGTGATTGGGTCTTAAATCCACCACGCGGACCTAATGCGGATCGGTGGATGGCACATGTTATTCGAATTTTTAGTTCTTAGATATATGCCGGTTTCCTTACGATATTTTTCTTTACCGTATCAGAGCTCAGGCATTGCGCACATATATTTTTCGAATAGAAAAATCCATTGGTGCACGACCGGATTCGAATCCGTGACCAGACCACCTTCCGTTTTAGTTTTCAAACTTTCAGAAACTTATTCTCCAGGTTATATGTGCGAGCTATATGTCCTGCCTTCTGCCACTTCAACTTACTTTATTTTAAGAGCTATAATATACCTACCTTGGAGCTTTCTACGAACTTCATTGAGCTCGTGAATCATCACATCATCACCACATCACCACATGTTAAGAGAGCTGTACCTATCCAGGTACTACGTATTACAATGAAAGTTTCCGTGTCGTTTCACGAGTCGACAATCAAGTTGTCACAACGTTGTACCAATTTGCATCTAAATAACAGAAACAGACAGACAGACCGTCTCGGTTATTATTTACACATCGTCTATTCGTCTCATATTGATCTTGTAACTGTAGTCTTTTCACATACACGCGGCCGCACGCGAAACGGGGCGGGCCGGGCGACCGCGTCGCGTTATTGTCGTTGTAATTTATAGTCAGTCTTGTAATTGACGTAGGTACTCGTATAGTTCTCTCGGCGGATCTAAGCTTCCGTGAAGTTAGCCGTTTGTGATGCGCAAAGACAATTTAGTTAGAAAAAGCTCTATTGCGCATCGAAACGGCTAACTTCACGGAAGCTTAGATCCGCCGAGAGAACTATACTTTTCATCGCATGTCGGTCGCAAAAGTCTTTGCAGCTAAAAATAGCCAACTGCATGGTGTGATGAGGCTATCAGATATCATATCAAATCAAATTTATTTATTCCACTTAGATACAAAATAGTACAGTTGGATAGTCTTACTAGGTAATAATCTGTTATCTGCGATACATGGTTGGCTGTGTTCATGTGAATAGTCATCTGGACGTAACTAAGGTAACTAAGGTAACTACTTAACATCAGGTGGGTCGTAGTATGCTTGTTTGCCACCCTGGTGGTATAAAAAAACACTGATTCCTAACTATAAAAAATAACTAAATTCTACATTATCTTAGGTCTAACAGAATTACTTCTAAACTTATATTTAACCTTTTTGAAAATAGTTAGTGAATTCTTGGGATTTTTATGAAAATTATGCAAAAAGATTAATAAATAAATTCTTATCTGTGACTCTTTTTGCATAGGTATCATTTCTCATCTCTTTTTTTTCGTAAAGGTACAATAAAGTATGTGAGTAGGTACTTGGTACACATAATTTGTGGGTAAGTAGGTGTAGCCCTACTTATTGTTAGGGTAATCCCTTTAGAGTGGCGTCATCCTGTCCGGCGGGCGGCGGCGCGGCGCTGTCTGGTGCCCTACTTGTCTATTCCTTTTAGCCCGTAGGTGTCGACATTGTGTCGACATAATTAGGTAAAAATTAGGACGATAAGTAAAACGATAATGGATAATACATGTTTTCAAAAAATATTTTTGAGTTACTGTGAAGAACCCAGCTCACTAGTATCGTGGTAGTTCATTAGTTATTTACAACTTTAGATAAACAAGTAATTTATTTGTCTGTTAAATTGCCTAAATGTTATTTTATTATTGTTATCTTATGTTGTTATTAATATTTATTTTTTGGTTCTATTACTTATTATTTTATTATATTAGAAATAGTTTTGTTTGTTTTTCATTTTTATTTATAAGGACATTTTATTATAAACTGTAAATATTTACATAGCTAGATTAACGATTTGGAATTCTGTAATGTTTATTCTAAGTTTCAATGAATAAATAAATAAATAATGCTGGACAATCCACACAGCATCATCTGGCTGTGAGTTGACGAATCGTAAAAAATACGGTTTAAGCGCTGAGATAAAAACACCCGCTGGTCACCCATCCATATACCTTGCGGAACGTTGCACATCGTTTATCAGGCGTTAAAAAACTGCGATCGTTTTAACATTGCCTTTGTCGGTACATCAACTCGATGCTTCTTAGATGGGTGCACCGCCTAACAAAGAAAGTAGTCAGAATCAAAGTGTCAGCTAGACAAAAACTGTAATTTGATAAGTCGGCGTGCCGCGTGCGTCACGTGACACGGCGACGAAAGCCTCACCCGTCCACGACAGGCCGCAGCATGCATGAGATGACATAGGACTTCCATTTGGACTTTTAAAAACTCACTTAGAAAACAATTGTTTGAATTGAAAACTCAACAAATAGGTCTGGGTCTCAATCTGGTTTGTTTTAGATGTTATTTTGTACGACGGCGGCGACTAGTGTTCCGCAGTTGCCGTTGGCGCCATGGAAGACCAGCGCTAAAGTAGTATGTATGCTGCTTTAGCAAATGCTGAATGGCGGCCATTTTCGAAGACTTATGATCTACATGTACTCGTATATGCTTAACTGCTTAGATATACACTTTTAATATTATTACCACCTACTATGTATCAACTATCTCGAAATAAACTTTTTTACTTTACTTTACTTTACTTACTAGTACTAAGTTCCTGAAGCATAACCTACCAGACAGACTACTGTTCAAAGTAGTATCATCATCATGACAGCCATCTAATGTTCCCACTGCTGGGACACTGGCCTACTCTCAATGGTGGGTGGCACATGTCTTTAGAGTTTTTAGTTCTTGGACATGCCGGTTTCCTCACGATTTCCTTCACCGTATGAGAGCACCTGGCATTGCGCACCTAAATATTTCGAATAGAGAAATCCATTGGTGCACGAGCGGATTCGAACCCAGTACCACTAGACCACCAGTGCTCTTTACAAAGTAGCATAACACCATCTAATTCTTATTCTAAAGCGCAGAAGATATGGCTCTTTAGTCGACTGGCCCCGCTCGAACTGGCCCTTCGAGTCCAGTTGACCTAATGCATGTTTTGAATTGGTCGACTAGCCCCGCTTACAGAATTTGTTATTAGTATAGACAAGAAGAAAAGTGTTTCAACTTTTGTCGATATTATCATGGATTATATAATTAATCGTCATAGCAGTTCGTTTTAAACGCATATGATATGTCAGCGAGTATATCGCGTGTTTATTTTCTGATTTGTATAGAATGTAGCGTCTGCCTATTACCATTGCTATTACTGACCTACCTACATACCGCATCTAGATATATTTATTTCTAAGAATGAGTTTATATAGACTAGGTAACTAGGTTCAATGTATCTACCTATTTGACATGCCAATGTTATGCAATGTAACGCTATGGTAAATAAATGAATATCTGATACCCTGAATACCTGATACGATTCCAGTGCAAAGCCAAGTGCATTTAATTATTATTGTTAGTTTTACTTATCAAACTAATCGCTTGAGAAGGTGAATTTCGTCCAAGCGTTATAAAGTTATGTAATTTCTCAATTCATACGAGGTCTTCAAGTGTCATTTACAGTTAACGAGCTCTTCGCCACGGACACCACGGACGGAACGGGTTTGGCTGCGACATTTACTAAAGACTATTTATGGAGACAATATTACAAAAGCTTATGTAAGAACAGGCAAACCATACGTCTCCTCCCCAAGAGCGCCATGACCGATCCGACCGATGAGCCTGCACCATCCACCCACTCCATGTCCACCACTGTCATCGTTCCATCGAGTGGGGAGCCGTCCTATACATCGTATAACCAGAGTGGTTATGACGTAATGTTATTTACTTATTCATTGGTATTTCAGCGAATATTGAGAGCGCGTTGATGTCTTTTGTATAGAAAATAAATATTTCCCCGCGCGACTTTCCATACTCGGTTAGTTCGTGTATTCCCGATGACCCCATGATTTTGACCCCATTAATGGGGGCGGGAAGTCAAAAAATAACTTCCCATTGTCCCCATTTGGTCCCAGCTTTTCCAAAGTTGTTAGGCCACGACGGAGGTCTTCGGGCGGTCTAGTAACTCCGTCACGAGAGTTGGCAACTGACTCATAACAGCTTACTTACTTACAGTTACAGGTTTACTTGCGTTGGGAGCTTAGTTTGCATGAAATGAAATCCAGATGCGATCGCATGTGCATTACTATTACAGTAGCGATGTTTTAAGGCTGCAGGTGTACTGGGATCTGTGAGTGACGTCATATAAAACACCATAGATTATAGAACGCTTGAAAGATATTTACAATACATAATGTAGTTTATGTGTGGTCATAAGATTGGCAAGAGCTCAAAGTCAAACTCGTTTTAGACGAATTTAAAAGCTGAATAAGTGACTTATGCCTTAGAAAGCCACTAATCCGTGCCAGCTCTTTCCAAAACCAACTTCCTCGTAATATCCTTATGTAAATGTAGGCGGGTATGCAAAGTAATTTATTTACATAAGTTGGTAAGTAAGTATATCAAGGCGCGTAAAATCCGGAATATCCACTAGAAAGAGGCTTTTAACTCAGTAACCACTCAAAGGTCAACTGTAACCTCTTAAGATGACATTGCCGTGCAAATTCTACTCTTATTGCTAAAGTAAGAAGATGCTGCTGTTTTTATTCTATGTACTTTGAATAGTTAAGAGTTGCCTGACTACCTTAATGAATCTTGTTATTAGAATGTAGAACTTATTCTCATAGAACTAGATGTAGTTATGCTTTGCAAGCGCTATAGAGGCGTAGTAAAAACATAGCAGACGTTTACCTACACCAGAATTGCCTAATTAATCATAATTGCGCAGATTTTGTATAATTGCACCGTAAGAATTTATTGTTAGGTTATGCAAAACATGTAGTTAGTTTTACCTCACTGTGACATTCAAACAATAGGCAAAGTGCATAGGCTATTAAAGTTTATTGTTAATTACGTACAGTCTAAATTAAGTATGTATTTAAAGTGAATTGTACAAGAATATTACCTAACGTTTTGACTCTTTGGGGCATGATGAAGAAATCCGGGCCGACCCAAAGCACGTGGGTCGATGACATTGAAACGCTGGTAAAACTAGTTTATAGACGCACAGGACCGAGATAACAAATCTACTCTAGCGCAGTGCAGTGCCACGAAACACTTAAAAACTTTAAGCTTTGGATGGCACTGCATCTGTAATAGTCAGGCGTGGTGCTAAACATCAGGTGGGCGCCTTGATTGTGTTGTTACTTGCCGACATAAAAAAACTCTTATTAGCAAAGTCCCAGCAGTGATACCTCAGGGTCTTAGATTATGATGATGATGATGATGATGATGACAATGAACACGCAAACACAAAAGAACACAAAGTATTGTATAGTGATGTGTTTACTGTGATGTGACTTAAAACCACAGTAGAAATATTTAATTTCCCATACTTTTAGATTAGAAAAATTACCTGTAGGGAGTAGGTAAATAGACCATTTTATTCTTAGGGTGAGTTGCACCATCTAACGTTAACGTCAAATGGTTCAATCGTCGTCGAACAATTTGACGTTAACGTTAGATGGTGCAACTAACCCTTAGTTGCTCTTCTATTCTATCTCCGCTATGCTGATGCTCATCAAGGTGAGACGATGTGTGATTCCAAACTTGACATTCTGCGGCTCTGCCCTATTGTTTGGCTTAGCGGTCTTCATGCTCCCATAGTGTTAGCAAGTACTCGTAGGTAAGGTACCTATACCTACTCGTATAATCATTTTTTTAACAGACGAAAATAATAGGTATGTAATTCGTAATCATTCATTATATAAATGTAGTTTTCACGGTATCGGTAAAAAATACAGTATTTTGTACAATTCCGTTTTAAATTAATGATACTCCTTTAAATAGTTTTGTTGTAGGCCTCTGGTAGACCTAAAAACTTTGTCACCAGAGTTGGCCTCTAACTCATACGAACTTACCTTACCTACTTACTAACTTACGATAGTTTATCAGTAAAGTATTATGTTCATACATAATAGTTACATTAGAAATTGCTACATTGAAACAGTTGAGCCAGTTAAAGACAAAATGATCTATAGATAGCTCAAATGATCAATATCACTGCCATACGAAAGCGTTCCCAACATGCTATCGGCTTTACGTTGAATGGCAATGCTTGCTGAAGAGCCTCTCCTTAGTAAGAGCCCGTTTTTTGACCACGCCTAAAACCACATTTTCTATCTGCTTTCCTCAAAGAAAAAACGTTTAACTATTTTGACTTACGGTTAGCGAGTTATCTATAAATAAGTTTAAAAAAAAATACTTTTACTTACCCACATGCTGGCGAAGAGTGAGACTAGACCTCAGTCGAGAGTGAAAAGTATCCTCCCACAAAACTGTCTCGCGTATTACAACTAGGCCAGTGATTGCCAGCTACAATCATAACTGCATCTACATAATGTACGGCCTCAAACATAGTTATGTACGACTACTCTCGAATCGAACATTATACCGTCCGTCAAAATAATGTACAAAAACTAACAGCTTTAGAGCAGTTTAACAAAATAATAAAAATAACTACATGCAGAAATTCGACCCGTTCCATTGTTGTTCACTGGTTTAGTGTTAATATGTAGGTACAGTACATATTATTAAGTTAATGAGACTGCGAAGACAATGGTAGACAATCTGCGTAGGTACAATAACTTATTACATATAAAATTTCATTTAATTTCATATTAGTATGGGTTACTGTCACGTCTTGTGCTGTAGCCATTGTTAGCTTGCCGCAAGGCTCACCGTTCGGACCTCTTCCATTCACAGGTTGATTCGATCGCTATTAGAAAAAATATATGATAAAAATATAAGAAAAGGTAATAAAGATGTAAACTACATTTTGACAAAATTATTTTAATTGCAAAAAAACTTAAAAACAAAAATAGGTTTATAAATTAGCAATCCATCTAATACACCCTATCATTTTAAAATTTTCAAGGCATTTGTATAATCATAATATTATTACTTATACTTACTGTAAATAGGTACTATGTACTATGTATTTTGTTTCATTTGAAATCGTACTATTTCTTTAATTTTTAATAGATAGTATTATGTATAAGGTAATTTTATATCACAAAGTTTATTTTATAAGTCTGAATTTTATTAAAAAAGTCGCGCCAAAAATCAAATAAGTAAATAGTAAAGTAGGTAGTACTTAGGTACTAGGTTCTGGTACTAGGTACTTAAATAAATATAGTTTTATTTCGCCACCTGGCACTTTTATGACTTACACTAGGTATCAATCTCCATATTAGTAACGAATCTACAAAACAAAATTAATTTGACTAAAATTATTATGCTAGGAAAATATTATAAAACTTAGATGTGTACAGTTATATAATTAGTTCCTAACGTGGCATTAATACAATATTTTAAATATTTCTACATAAATTATTAGTAATAATGAAGGTAAGTACCTACTTCTTTTATAAAATACACAAATAATAATTTAGTCTAAGATTTACTATGGAGTATAGGTATTACATTATAATTTTATTGCTGAACATTTTAAAATTAATACATTAAGGCACATCATGTGGAACTAAATAAAATAGTACTTAATTGAAAATGTTTCGTGGTCTTGTACATATTAAATTGTACATTTTATTTTGATCAGTATAAAAATCACAATTTATCATAACATTATAATTCACAAAAAGTAAGTAGCTACCCAGATTTTTCTAATCTTATCAAGAGATATCGACTGAAGATTGTTTACCATTTAATTCAATAAAAATAAAGCAATCTCTACAGCTAACGTGTTCTGTTCTTCCGAAGTCCAGCTTCGCATAATTGTACTTAGTTAGGTACATTACCATGGTAAAAGTCCAACATTTTTATAGAACTTTTATTTACAAAAAAACTGAAGCTTTTTACCACCTACCTGTTTAGATAGATACTATAATTCATGGTACCTACCAAGCTGCCATTTAGATAAATATCATTTATTATTTATAATATTAATTAACTTATATAAATATACTTTCATGAAAGGTACTAAAATTAATTTAAACTTTCTCGATCAACTTATTTTATAATTGAAACTAGACAGATGTTCAATCCTCATAGGAACTTGGCTTCACCTAACGTTTGAAAACCTCATTTTAAACATTCTAAACTTCAATATTATTAATAAAATCTACTTATATTTTTATTTCCAGATTACAAAGACAAACACGTCACAGCGACCACTACCACTACTCACTATGCGAAGGAATGTTTTAATTACACGTACCTACCTCGTATGAATAAATCGTGTGTAAGGTAATCACGAGACTTCATCAGAGAACGTAACAAACGAAAGTACTAACAAAGTGGCTTGATTTAGTCGGCAAATGCTTTTACAACTTGGGTAAGTATTCTAGAATGACACAATTGATCAGATTAACAAGCTTTATAAATAAAATAATAATGTAAACCGTTTTAGAATCGTTCGCGCAATCTATTTCTATCGTGGGAATAGAAATGAGTTAGGAAGTTGGAACAGTGGAGACACCGGTGAGGGACAATGCTGAGAGCAGATTTCAAGGTGTCGTTGATACGTTTCTTGCAGTGATGAGTTTCTCACAGAAGCAATATCCCCGGCGGGCGGGCGCCGTGGCATACGGGAAAGCGCCACCCAACACAAGAACCCTAGCAAGTTTTTATACAGGGAGCCGTTGGAACAATAGGAAGAAACCGTTGTACTCACAGTCGGGAGCTGAGTTCGCAGCGCTCTGGCCGCTTTCCCCCCGCACACGAACGAGGTAATTGCTGCGGATAACCATCATTTGCATTGTTTGCTATCTGGAGAAAATTAATTGGCGCAACCGATCGCCGGCGAAGAAATCGATCACACGCTCGTCCGCGCGCTCGAGGAATGCATACGCTACACTGTCAGCCAGCGTTCGCTTTTGTTACAGTACACTCCGGATGCAAATCGGACGGCCGATCTGTGCCCGTTCCACCGCACACGGGTTACCGAAGCCGGCGCGGCGGTGCTCGCTCGCGTTACGCTGACTTGCGCTCGGAAGCGCGATGGAATCCGTCGCCACGTTCCGCACACACAAACATTTGAACCAGCCTGTCCTTCGCAGATGGCACTAGGCCGCGCCCGCCTCCTGTTTCTGCTGTATGATGGACTCCCATTGCGCTATGAGCCTTGTGGAGCTCGGGGCGAGGAACTCTTGACCGGGGGTTAGTTCGCACAGCTCGGCCAGTGACTTCGCCGGTTTCAAGCTGCCGATGGAGTCTTGCCCCGAGCTGTTTCTTGGAGATGGAGACCTCAATTCATCATTCATTGCTTCATACAACTCGCCTATGGATTTTGCCGGCTTTAACTTGCCAGGCATAGGGATCTCCTCATCCTCAGACTCAGAGCTGGTCTCATTGTCGCTGAGCTCTAAATCAAATACCTTTGATTTCTTTCTCATTTTCTTGAGCTCGTGTTCTCTGTCTTTCATCTCTCTCAGTTCTTTTTGAATCTTTTCTTCGACAGGGACGAATCCTTTTCTGACCGGTTTGCCTTCTGGCGTACGCGAGATCGGGGGGGGAGAAGTGACTACGGGGGCTACGACCGGGGATGTGGGGAATACCAGCGGTGGTAGAGTTGTGGTGGGCGTTGATGCGACCGGTGATGTTGGCATCTTTCCTTTATTGGCTATAAATCTCTGCATGATTCCTTTTGTTCCATTCTGAGGCGTGAACCTTCGCGTGTAGCCATTTGTAGTGAGGGTAGTCTGAGCTGGTGGTAGCGAGGGAGTGACAGGTCCCATAAGGTGTGAGGTAGACACTGCTCTGTTTAGAGTCTTCTGTGGCACGTGTTCACCGTTTAAGTGCCCGTTCTGCTGGTTCACGTCGATGGTGGATTCGGAAAGAAGTCTGTTTATCCTGAAGTGTCCTTCCTTGAACTCTCGCTCCCTCTCTGTGACTTCTATGATCTCCCTTTGAATCCTGGAGAGGGGATCCTCTTTTAGCATTGACTGTAACAAGAAAAACATGGAATTTATAGACCCGACAAGCAAAAGTCTAGAGGGAACGAGGTAGGGCTTTATTTGTTACCTACCATCAAAAACTACGTCTGCATTCTCGCTGTACAATGAGCACAAGACTGATTCATCAACATTAATCAAACCTTTACTAAGCTTTTTATAAAAGTACCTTACAATGCAATACAAATTATCATTATTTTAGAGAGTAGACACTGACCTATTCACAGTAAGTCCATCAATCAGGGTGAGTGCAATGTATGTAGCTAAGAACTTATAAAATTGAAAATAATGTTAACCGTTTGGCCTTTAAGCTGATGGCGACCTGTATTCATTCAAACGTTTTCTTTTTATGGTCAATCTATCTCAAGATCTGACATGCCTTCCACCTGCATACACACACACACACACAGATATACCTACATACGAGTATAAAGCAGTCATTAAAGTTTATACCGGACAGTTTTGTGCTGAGCCAAAGTATTAAGTGGTATAGCTAAGGTTATACTTCAGTTAGATGATGACCAATTTCTTTTAAAAGGATCCATCCTTGTTATTATTCTAAGGATCCACCTACTTTACTAGAACGCCCCATTCGTAGTATGATACCTACTAGATATTTATTCGACATCTCCTTAGGGGTCTGATGTGTAGATTCAAATCAGTGTTGATCGATCATAGTGTAGCTTGGTAGGTATATGTCTACTCTAGTTATTTCTACTACCATACCAGTCGGCATAACTTTAAATGCCAGTCATATGTGACCGATTTGACCTTGTTTACCAACAGATAAATCAAGCACAGGCATTGAACGAAGGCGTAAATAAAATAAGATCTTATGATTATTTCACTACTCTTAAATACTTAATATAAACTACTACTCTTAAATAATAATACTAAATTTAATTTGTGATTATTCGAGATCCTTAGAGTCTACTCTAAATATTAGTTCCTGTAAATATCTACGACATTCACAGGAACTAAGATACAGCCTAGAAGATGGGCTTGTATTTCTATATTTAAATTATATTTGCTATGTATTTCTCTTTTTTTATTCATTTTACTGCAAGTAGGTACTGAAAAACGAGAGGCATTTGCCCAGCTGTGGGCTCTTAGGACTGTATGGACCATTCAAAAGGGTAGCTTGTAAATTATAGTATTCGTGTGTGCGTTTTACTGCTCGCTCTAAGTCTAAAGTCATAATTTGTTTGCCTCTGCTCCGTGCTAGATCAGCCAAAGCAGATTCTGTGAATCGGTTTCATAGTTCTGTTATCTACATGTCCATTATCGATTGTACTTAGTACGTTATCGCTATCGATAATTCCGAAGAAATACGTAGATTCATCGAAAGAATACCTGACTTCAATTATTTTCTGCACATAATTAAAGTTTTGCTTGATTGCGGCTTTTTCAGAACTTAAATCAATGGTGATGAGCAAATAGATAGGTACCTACCTACACTAGAAGAAGATATTTCTTTTTAAGGTACCTACCTGCATATTTTCTTTCTTTTTACATCCAGTTGTAGAATTAGGTCTGCATAGGAAAGTCATCATTAAATTCCATAACGTTATTCAACACTTGAAAACTAAAATTGAGACGTGCGTGACTCCCATATTGGGCTTGACTGCCTGGGTGGTAGAAAATAGTCAGTAGGCAAGCACGTGATGGCCATGCATGTCCTACGAATTACCTGCTAATCCTGATTCTTCGACAAGAACCTGTTATAACGACAGTTTTGCATGAAATATTTTATTGGAACATCAAAGAGTACACCTAGCCTTCGTTGTTCCACCGGGGATGTTGCAAGCAACAACTTAGATTTCCTAAACTAATTAACTAAATACCATCCGCATTTCACAAGGTTATTATAATGTTTCGAAAGCATTAAAATGCATAAGCGATTATGTAGATTAAAATATGCATTGAATTGCAAGGCTAGCGTTTGCTGGCTTTGGACGCGTCAGCAAAAAATGGCCTGAACATGATTAAATAGTCAATAAGGTCAATCTGTCTGTCTGGCTCGACAGTGCTAATATGAATCTGTGTAATATAAATAATAATAATACTGTGTATCTTTCGTTGGTGGTCCATAATAATAAATAAATAAATAAATGAAAATCTGTATGTAAGTAGGTACCCGCCTGAAGGCCTCTGTCATGGCTTAACAGCCAGGACCGACCGCTTAACGTGCCCTCTAAAGCACGGGAGTGCTCAGTTGAAGTTGCCACTGGCGGTCACCCATCTAAATGGCTACGCGGAACAGTGCTTAACTTCGTTGATCTGTTGATTATGAACGACTTTAAGCCAGTTATGTATGTCATGAGCGCTCCAAACGAGCAAAATACGCTGACCTACCTACACGTGACCATATTCAATTTCACTAACAACTGCTCCACTTCTAGGCCAGTTATCGTCACATATTCGATTGATGCTGGGTCCAGTTTCTTAGGCTAGGCTTTCTGGTTTTTTTTTTTCCTCTGGCTACACTGTTTATATAACTAGCCGATCTGCCCCAGCTTCGCACGGGTGCAATGAAAAATTAGGCACCCGTGCGAAGCCGGGTCGGTCACACTAATATGCGTTAGCATCCTAGTAGTCTGTGCACTAATCACACCAATCACTCTAATATTTCTCTACTCTACTCGAAAGTGATGTTTGTCTGGTTGTTTGGTTGGATGGATGTTTGTTCCTCGATAACTTAACAACCACTGAATCGATTTGGCTGAATTTAAAAGATAAATGGACCGGGAATAGGATATAGGCTACTTTTTATCCTGGAAAAAGTACGGTTCCCGAGTAGCACGCGAACGAGACGCGGCGGAAAAAATAAAACATCCAAACTTTCGCATTTATAATTTAGTGTCATTATTATAAATATTAGTTAATGACCCACAAATAATGCGTGCAAGTAGGTAGGTAAGTAACCTTACTACTAGCTCTTGCTCTAAAAGCATAGCAGAGGGTAGTATTGTTACGTACTAGGTACCTACCTACCTAGTACCTAGTAGGTAGTTCAAAGTGGCCTTAATGCTGAGACAGGGACAGGCCTTTTGGGCCCTACATTCATAACACAGCATTACCTATCTACTTTTTATGTGTACCTGCCTATAATTATGGTTTTTATTTTCATTTTTTAGTATGGTGTACCTTAATTTAAAAAGACTCCAGTTAGACATAAGTAGATACGTACAATTAGTACCTATCTAATGTATGTAAAAATGTACCCAATAAAGTGTTCTTTCTTTCTTTCTTTTTCTTTCTATGTGGTCTAAGGTACCATACCCACTACCTATACACTTAAATGTATTGTTTATTCTACGCTCCCTATCATTAGGTTTATTACAACTTGCTAATATTGGCGGGGCATGCGACGTGGACTATGAGATAAGACAATAGCCAGTACGGGCAATAAATGAAATCGAGTAGGTAATCACAGATTACCTACCTCGAGGTAGGTACCTATATCGGCCGAACGTGTTATCAGTACCTACCTATACTACCTAATACGTGGTCATGAATACTTTTACCACTTCACTTTTACTAGCAATGACATTCGTATCTTCGGGAGCTTTCGAAACCGGCACACATTCCCAAAGCTAGCCTCTCAGGCCGTGTCGTCCGAGCATTGTATGAGAGCGCTAATTGTACTATGAGCGGCCGCGGCTGAACGAACTGTACCTCATGCCGACGACCTACGAACCTACGATCGCAATCGCAGGACTAGCCTCCGTGTCCGATCTGAACTGGAGCACGCTCGCATTCTTTAAAGTAGTAGTAAGTAAAGTAGGGAAAAGTTACTCACTTCACCCATAGTAACTCGTCCAAAACTCAATCGCAATCCAAAATCCGAATAATCTGCACTGTTTCACGTTCTAACCATCACGACACTGGCACGGGTGAGCGACGGCAGTGCTGGCGCGATGCGTGCGTTGCGGCCGGCAGTCGCGGGCTAACGTCCGCAGCCCCACCATCTCACTCACCTGGAGACTCTGGCGACCTAATCGCAGCCGCGCAGGAGCGAGAGGCCCGCCCACGTCACGCGCGAGAGCGAGAAACTGTACCAACTGACAACACCTGGTGTTACAGAATACGCACCAGTTAGTATGCTCGGGCTGTTGATGGAACAGGTTATGTGGTAGTTAGTAGGTACGCTACCAGCTACGCCGGACGCTGCGTTGGAGGAGTGGGTAAGGGCGCGCGTTCGAAGCCCGGCTCCGGATTTCCGCGCTATTGAATTACTGAGGGACTGGTTTGACCCTCGATTTGGACAGGAAGAGAACCTGCTGCTATCTGGGGCATACTTGAGTTTTATTACGGGAAATTGAATTACCTACGTTATAATTAGTGGAGGTTAGGTAATGGTTTTGACTTGTATAAAAATAATGTGCATGTAGTTAGCTACTGTGCCAAAGGATAAGAGAAGTCTTGTAGGTTTTTGTTTTGTTTTTTATATCTTATTTAAATATTATGCAACTCTTACTGTATGGACTTCTTAATTGTCTGAAATAAAGATTTATTTAATTTAATTAAAATGAGACAAACTTTAATAATTCAATTTACAAACTTTAATAGTTTAATTTTTAGTAAAGTATTTACTTTACCTACTTATTTTAGGGAAGAGGAAGATATTCAGATTATCTATTCTAAATTATTACCATCTGTCACCCAGCTTTGTTTTTGTGACAGATTGTACATAAATAAACCTATTTAGTGAAATTAAAACTATTTTTGGTTGTAGGCTTGATAAGTAAATAAGTAGTGTGCTATAAATTTTTTATACATTAAATATTTTATTTGTTCATACTTAATTTAAATGACCAGAGTTTTAAGGTTACTTAGATAATAAAGTAACTATTACTACAGATTGACTAATAAATTTAACTTAATTGTATACTTAATACAATACATATTTATAAATATTATAAAAAAAGTCCCAAAAATGTAGGTAATCCTGCACCTACTACTTCTTAAAATAAGGTCTAGTTTATAGGTATACATAATAAACATCTGCACTTCACACATTGTAGTGTGGGCAACAAGATTAACTCATCATTTTCAATTTGATGGTAAAAAGACCAGTTTATAAACATTAAGGTTTATAAAATAAAAATATTCCAATACATTATTATCATAAGTGTATACATAATAGCCCAGGTCTTTCCATAATTTTAAGAACCAGTCAGTACTGTTTTGATGAACTGTGATTTAACTTGAGTATTGTCCATGTGGTTCATTTTGAGATGACGCGAGAGGTCGCAGGGCCGGAGGAAACCGCGCGCGCAGTGCTGGCAGATGTACGGAGTCGTGTCCAGGTGCATCTTCAGCACGTGGAACTCCAGCATGGATATCAGGGGAAATGCCTTGTCACACTGCCCTGTTGTACATTTAAACTTAGCCGCATCTCTATGCTTGAAACCAATGTGATGAGACAGGCTCCTCTGTGATATGAACCCTTGTTTGCACAGCTTGCAAATATATGGCTTCTCACCGTTATGTACACCCATGTGAGCCTGCAGGTTGGAAAAAGATTTGTGGCATATTGCACATACACCTGACTTTTCAGAGTGCATCCGAGCAACATGTATCTTGAGGTTGCCCTTGACTGTGAATGTTGTTCCACAAACATTGCAGATGTACTTTTCAGGGTTGTTGTGGCGGTCTATGTGTGCTACCAGCGCTGCTTTGGTTTTCAAGGCTTTGCTACAGATGTGGCAGATAAAATCTCTAGCGTCACTGTGAACCACTTGGTGCTTGTTCAGCAATGACCTGTCTCGGAATGCCTTGGAGCATGTCTTGCAGGAGAACGGCTTTTCCCCGGTGTGGAGACGTTTGTGTCGAATCAAAGATGAATTCTGTACAAACTTCTCTCCACAGTAGGAACAAGAGTATGGTTTTTCTCCAGTGTGTATGCGTAAGTGCACAATAATGTTGCTCTTTGCATAGAAATTTTTCCCGCAATGTTCACAGACGAACCTTGATGATCTGACTTTAGTGTGGTTAACTTCTACGTGCCTTATCAGAGACCCCTTCAGGGAGTAGCTCTTGCTACATTCAGAACAGCTGAATGGCTTATCTCCTGTATGCTTCCTCATGTGGGTTACCAATGCCGAGTGACAATTAAATTTTAGTCCACAAATCACACACATAAAGGGTAAAGATTTTTGTCTATTTTTTTTTTTTCTTTGATCCCAATCAGGTAGAGGTCTAAGTTGTCTGTCTTTGCGGTCATCTTTCCCGTAATGTCTGTAAATGTGTGATTTCAGGCTACTTTTGGTTCGGAAGCATTTCTGGCAGAGATCACAGCTGAAAGGCTTCTCTTTGGTGTGCGTGCGCATGTGCAGCTCATAAGCAGACTGACACTTAAGTATTCTGCCACACATCATGCATTGAATAGGACCAGAGAATACTCTTGGCTTGATTTTACGCAATTGGCCTGGTGTTTTTGTATACTTCTCTTGGTACTGCGTTTTTTTCGCAAGATTGTTTTCACTTTTGATGGTAGTTGTAATTTCCAAGTCTTCTTTTGAGTCTGATAAATACTCAATGTAATCATCGTATTCAAGGGCCTCATCTGCATACTCTGTGTCTGTGAACACATCTTTGAAGACAGGTTCGAGCTTAATTTCCGTTTTAAGTGGTTCCTCTTTGAGGTCCGGAGTTTGGAGCAGGCCGAGACAGCGCAGGGCTCGATCGGACGCCTCGCACTTCTGTGCGAACTCATAGCTGATGGAAAGCTCAGAGGCGCAATTCTCACAGATGGCGTCGGGAAGACCGTCACCTTCCTCGATGACCACGGTTACACACTTCATTAACTTCTCGCGATACTGGACATTGTCGAGCTTGTCGAAGAGAGATATTGTTGCTGTTCTGTCGAGGCACACACGACATATTTTTGACTCCATTGTCATTGTTGGAATTGGCCTTTTATTTCACATATTTGAACTAATAAACAACTTCTCGAAATTTTTGATAAGATGAATCGAACTAATTTTTCGTGTAAAAACAAATATGTAATTATGTTTTTTTTTTATTTTCTTCTGTTAATGTAAGGCGTCTGTCTGTGTACCCTTCTTCTTCTTTTATTTATGGCGTCTGTGGCTGAGTTTGCCACAATTTTGCCAATGTCAATGTCGACTAAAAGAGTTAGGAGAAAGAGAGAGGATTGGAATGTGGTTTGGATGAAATCAACGTTGAGCACATTTTTTTCTCTTGCCCTAGGCTATGGCTATCTCTATTTGATGTCACCCCTCCTGAAATACCCCGCCCCTTTTCCTCTAAAGTTCTGTTAAACCTTGTGTTTTCCCCTTTTATTGCACATAAGAGTAAAGGAGTTATTTCACGTAGTATGGAGCCGGGCCCTGGTCTTTTGTAGGGGTCTAGATAATTAGATAATCATCAAAGAAACTATTTATCACTGTTTATTTATTTTATTTTGGCTTCATTCATAATCTAAAGTAAGTTTATCTTTGTGAAGGAGTGCAACACAATGTAAAACAACATGGCGGGTTTAACGAACAACTGAGTTATTAGGTACTGTCAAAGTCAAGATGCGTCACGATCATTGGCTAATAGCTGTCATAGCGGACCTCTAGTGTTCCCGTTTTAGGAAACTCAACACAATAAACATTTTTCTTTTAGAACTTTGTTTGTCTACTTAAAAATAAAATTGTTTGTTATTGTTAGTCTTATATTTTTTTCCAATTTTTTAATTTTTTTTTATGGTGTTACAAAGACCTAGGCCACTATAATAAATAACAAATAAATAAATAAATTTGTTTCCAAATTATGGTTGAGTCTCCCTCTGTTAGACCGACCATTTTTCATACTCAAACCTCCATCGTAGTACAGTTTTAAATCTTGTCGACTTGACATTGGTAAAATTGTGGCAAACTCAGCCACAGACGCCATAAATAAAAGAAGAAGAAGAAGAGATGATTAGAAAAAAGATGGTCGGTTTCTATGAGGAAAGCAAGCTTTACCTTAACTTGTAACAAGGTAGGTTAGGTTAGGGTCTTAAAAAGTCTTAGCACTAGTGTAAGTGATTGAAATGGAAGGGTGATGTTGGTTTGTAATTTGGTCGAAGATTCTCCTAGAAAATTTTGAAAGGACGCCATCATTTCTTTCAAAATGTTCGTCAAATTCAAAATTGTAACTTGTTCGTCTTTGATGTATACGTCGACACTACTTGACACTGGCAATATTGTCGAAAAAGACAGACTGCCATTTAAAAAAGGAAAAAAAAAAAAAAAAGAGTAAACAAACAAAACCGAAAGAAATCGCGATTCATGTTCAAAATGGATCCGACGAAAGACGTATATTTTTAAACTTTAACCTATGAAAACATAATAATAACGTAAGAAAAGGCGGTATGGTCTCAGAACTCTAGCCTGCCCATTGGGCGAAAATAATAATAACGAAAGAAATCGCCAAAATAAATAAGAAATAACAAAATCTGTGGATGGATTCGGTTCGGTGGTTGGTCATAAAATTAATCTCTAAGTCCAGATTCAGTACAATAATCATAATCATAACTTTGTTAGTCTCGTCAAGTCTCTTGGGGTGGGTCTGACAGAGTTGGGTGTGAAATGGATTTAAAATTATGCCGATTATGCTATAAAACACAAGCAAGCTCAAGTATATTTCAAAGCAAAAACAAGGTCAGAACCATCAGCAAAATAGTGTACTGTTGTAAATCTGTATGTGTCCAAGAGAATGATGGACTGCCAACTAAAATCTGTAGTAGCTGCGACCAGGAGCTCGAAGCTTGCTACCAGTTTTTGCTAAAATGTGAGGTTTCAGACAGAAAAATGCGTTCATTACTTGAAGCAACGCGAATCAACATAACTACCTACCAAAATGGTATTCCAAAAACTGAAGTCAAATACGAAGATAGTGACAATGATGGCCACCACGAAGATGAACACCCCTTGTTCTCGCTCGAAGACTCTAATTTAGACACTCTACAGGCAGACATACGCAAACAATACTCAGGAAAAATCATCACCATTAAAAAACGATCCAGAAAAAGAATAAAGTTTAAAAAGGTGGAACTTATCTGCTCCGTGTGTAGTAGAAAATGCCCAAGCGCTTCTGCATTGGTTGTACACATGCGTATACACACTAACGAAAAGCCCTACCAGTGCTCATCCTGTGATAAAAGATACAAAGACAGTGGGACTATGAAGAGACACATTGAAAGAAACCATTTGCAGCACAGAGAGCGAAAGTTTATTTGTGAAAATTGTGGAAAAGGTTTTTACTCCAAAAGTGATATCTCAATTCACATGAGAGTACACACTGGTGAAACTCCTTACGCTTGTTCTATATGCCTCACTAGATTTACTCAGGTGAGTGCAATGTTGAGGCACAAAAAACGGCATACAGATAAAAAGTCACATGTCTGTTCCACTTGCAGCAAATTGTTCTGGACCAAAGAAGAGCTAAAGAAACATTATAGTGTACACAATGATATAAGGAACTTTGAATGCCCTATCTGCAATGTGCAGTTTAAACACAAGGGTAACATCAAGAAGCACATGGCCATCCATGCAGACCCCAACAGGTATGTGTGTAACCATTGCGGACAAACATTCAATTTGAAAGGAAACCTCAAGTCGCACATCAACAGAAAACATTCAGAGAAATCTGGAAACTGCAGTGTCTGTAGCAAAAATGTGTCAAACATTGAAATACACATGTGGAAGCATACAGGACAGAGGCCCTTGAAATGTGAATTCTGTCCGAGCAGCTTTTATGAAACAAAAGCCTTGGCTCTTCACATAAACTTTAAGCACAAAAAGACAGATAGATTCAAGTGCACCATGGAAGGATGCACCCTTGGTTTTCCATCCAAGCCTATGATGATGTACCACATCGCCAGGTTCCATGTCATGCAGACGCCATATCCATGCGACAGGTGTCCCAGAGGCTTCTACAGGAGGAATGACCTGTCAAGGCACAAGATTGGCACCCACAAAGAAAGACTGCTATAGTATTTTTATAACCATTATACATTAGGTATGCTTAGGATATTTTCAAATTACACCTAGGATTTAGTATTGATTCTGCTGAACATTTCCTAAACTAAACTAACTAAAACTGTTGCCATCCTTTTCTAATGAATTAAAATACAAAGGACCGTGATAATTTTAGTTAGCTAAGTTTAGAAAATGCTACAACAGAATCTACACTTACATTAAAACTAATCATTAGTTCATAAGGTTGTGTATTTATCAGTATTGTATCAGACTCAATGAAAAACAACTTCTCTATACAATATTTATTTTAGTGCTGATGAATATAACCCTTGATCCAAAAACTGTATCACAGTTTGAAAATAAAGCTTGTCCAAACAAGTTGAAGTCAACACAACGGGCAAAGTGTTTGAAATAATCTGTACTATTTAACCATAGAAATATAATTAATTTAACATTAAAATCTGTAATAATTGAACCAGAATACAATAATATTTCATTTATTTTTAAATATACTCCTGTCACCAACACATTTTGTATAAAACAATATAACTTCATAATACATTGGATATATTTACATTCATTCTTAACATTTATAATTCATGTAAACATTGCACACAATATAATCAGATTTTGATCCAGTCAAAAAGTTCAAATCATTGCTGATTATCGCCATTCATAAAAAATAAAATTATAATTATAATAAAAATGTAAATAAACAGCTCGCTAACTTAGAAATTATGCGAACATCAGTCAACAATTTACCACTAACAAAAACATTTAGAATAAAATGTGACTTTGATGGTCCACTTACACATTATGTAACAAGTGTGGGGCTCAAACATGTTACAAATACAACCCTTCCATCAACCATCCCTTGGACCAAAGGAACTTTTCACACATGCTGCTCAAAATCAATTAGATCATATTTTAAAATTTGATTTGACAGAAGATACCTACCTAGTTACTAAAACTTTGGTAGGTTCCATTTCATTCTGAAAATCTTCATATAAATGAGAATAAAAACAAATAATATTAGATTTAGACAATTATTTAAAACTGTAAAGACAAGGTAATTACCGTTTTTACCGTCGTAAATTATCAAATAAATTGAACTGACATGTGCGAAAAGTAGTTTACAAGTCAACAAACACATTTTAAACAACACTCACTGTACAAGATGCTACACTGTCAGGGTATAAAGGAATGGGCATTAGTTAGGCCACCGCGCCGCGCCTACGCATCGCCTAATAGAATAACCACTTATTTAACGCTAAACTAAAACTGCATTTAGCACCAGAAAAAAGAATAAGTCAAAGTCGATGTCACCGATATCTTAAATTACATTACAAAATATTTAGAATCTTAAATTGTGACCAAATGCATTTACGCAAAAGATTTAAATATAAAAGCTAAATTCAATCGACATCCTATATTAATTTGTCTCCGTCAAGGCGTTTTTACACTATCAAATCCAAAATGCGATCCAAAACATTCAAAACGGGCGGAATTCTAAGCCGCCTTTTTGCTTCGAGCCGGCAACGGCATGACCGCTAGGCCACCAAATCGAATACCCGCTCGCGGACAATCCTGGATGCTTAGACTACTTACTTACTGGAAAATTCAACAGCGCCACTTTAAAGAATTAGCTTCAATCAGAAACACTTGCCGCTTGGTGTCTACAATCAAATTAACAAGACAGATGGCGCCTTTTTTGGAATATTTAGAAATATCGTAACATTTTTGATTTGTTGTTGCTATCATTTTAAAAATTGAAGCAAGAAAACTAAAAATGTCTAATGTTTCTAAATATTGTTACACTAACTGGTATGTCCCAATATTACACCAAATTACCTATTAAATATTTATCCATAAAATGAAGTCTGGTTATAAAAGAGATAGAAGTATTAGTACCAGGTTTTGTTAGAAATATTTTGATTGGAAAATAGATCATTGATGAAATAACTTTTTTTTATAAATAGGTATAATGTTGTTAATTAAAGTTTGGTTAAGGGCACTGCCCATGTCCAACCACAGCCAAATGAACTTAAAGTTTGACAACCATGGAAGATATAGTAACCGTCTTGCAATATTGCTAACTAGAAAAGACAGCGGTCAACAACTTATCATCGTTGTATTATTAGGCTAACTAGTCACATGGACAATCTAGAATACCTCGCCTTAACACAAAAAAAGTACTAATCCAATAAATTAAAGCATAATAAATAACATTACAATATCCTATTACAATTTCATAATAAACGCACATACATGAAATGAAAAATACAAACATTTAAACTAAATTCATTGATGTAAAAAGAATATCTGGGAATCACATGACATTTTAAAAGCGTAAACAGTATTCTCAATATTGCACAAATCACGATAAATAAAGGTTAAACAGAAGCGAAATCGATCGTAAAAAGAGACTTGCTGTCAAAACAATTAAAACAATGACGCGGAATTTAATAAGCTGATCGCTTTGCAGTCGCTTGCTCGCGTCGATTTAGCTTAACAATAATCAACAATCCTTGTGATTCCTTCACATAATATTATTTACATTAAATATTTTTCTATCTACATCCATAGACGTCAGGGAAAGGCAAGACGTAACCAAAATGTGGTCGTCAACTTTACAAATTAAAATAGATTAAAAAATTAAAGTTAATTGCGTTAAAATTATACCAGAGTTTACTCTCGGTAATCTCTCGGTGATTGCTAAATAATCGACGTCGTAACTAATGCTCGCCTTTCCATTTTATTTACTTATTTAAGGCTTACCCCTAAAACTTCAAGGTCTAACCTGTGTTAAGCTCAATTATGCAACCGTTCAGTTTAGATCGAGCGTGTCAACATTCACAAAAAGTAGCTAGAATTCTCTAGGGGAAAGAGGTGGGGAGAGGTGCAGCCTTACTTCATGAAGCTCGATGAATTTTCGAGGTATACCTTCGGTCACTTCAAAGCAACCCCTCTATCACTTCATTACTATCTATGTTACTTCAAGGTAACTCCGCTAAAAAAAAAATAGCAGTACCATCACTTCTAAGTAACCGCTCACTTTGTGGTATTGTGACAACTGGGCAACTTTGTTTCTTAACTATTCTCACTTTTATGTTACTGGCCCGTCACTTGTCACTTTGAATTTACTCGTACGTCACTTAGAAGTCACCCCTCCGTCACTTTGATGCTACCTCTTCGTCACTTAGTTACCCCTCCGTAGCTGAGTTACCCCCTCACTTAGTAACCCCATCACGTTACCCCATCAGTATGTAGGATGCAGGTTATCAGTTGATGGCTTGCTCGGTCATCTGCAGACAGAGTGCGTCGAGGCTGGAGTAGTCGTCGGGGTCGCGGTGCGCGTGCGCGTGCGCGGGCGGGTGGGGCGGGTGGCGCGGCGGCGGCGGCGGAGGGAAGGGCGGGTACGAGTGCGACTTGCCGCGCGGCTGCGGGGGCCCCACCGCGGCCCCCACACACCCCCCCGACCCCCCCGCACTGTCCACGCTCCACCGCTTCGGACCACTCTTGTACGTGTGCGGGTTGATGCGCCATCTAAAAGTAAAGTTAACTCAAAAATATATTTATTCAATCATATAACAAGGATCATTTTGAAACATATACGCCAGTTCCATATGGATATACTGCATTATAGGATTATGAACTGCTTTTTGTCAATTGACTAAGAGGCTTCTGAATTATTCAAAGGTTTTTTTTAACATGATTAGACAATCAGACAGTTTATCAATTTTAGAACCAACAGGTGAAACATCAGTAGCTCCTAAACTTTCCATGTAACGTCTCATGTGCCTGTAATTTCACCGGAAACCAAAACCCTTCGAACCGGAACACAGCAATGCGAGCATTCTGGACTGGACTTGCTATAAATGGGGTAAGTGTGACCTGGGCTTGGGGCGGTGCCTGTGCGGCAGGTCCCCGACGTGGTGGTAGAACTGGCGCGGGGGCAGCCGGTGCCGCAGCCTCTTCAGCGCCTCCACGAGCTCGGGCCGGTTGAATGCTTCGTGATGCAGAGCCTGGGGACAACACCGCTTATTTATTTATTCATTTTTATTATATTTAGAGTTTGGTTTGGAGAAAACCAGTTAAAACAAACCTATCACACTAATATTATAAAAGCGAAAGTGTTGATGTTTTTTCCTCTATAACTCGACAACCACTGAACCGATTTGACTAAAATTTGAGAAATATAGACAATGATCGGTAATAGAACATAAGCCACTTTTTACCTCGAAAAAAATACGGTTCCCGAGTTCCACGCGAACGGAGTCGCGGGCATCAGCTAGTATGTGCCCGTGGTACACCTAGGTGAACTAACAAGGTGGACCACGGGTAAGAACCGGTCTCTAATACTAATTTGTAATCTCGAAGAAAAATAGATCTAATATCTTCCTACTTCCTCGTTCCCTTGGTAGTTTTGTACTGACCTTCTCAACAAGCCAGCAGTGCAGCGAGAGCGGGTCGATCGCGTCCAGCTCCCCCTCCGCGGCCCCTGGGGCCCCCACCCCTCCGCCTGCACACGGGCCCGGGCCCGCTACCGCGCCGCCGCCGGACGCATTAAGGCATTTTGAAGCTGGAAACAAAACCGATAAGAGAATAGGCTTTGTGAAATAGTTATAAAATAATAGCAAAATTCAAATAAAATGTAAAATAGGTAAAGTCGCACGGCGGATCTCGGCCGCAGTGAAGTTAGCCGTTTCGATGCGCAATGGAGCTTATTCGAACTAAATTATCTTTGCGCATCAAAAACGGCTAACTCCAAGCAAGCCTAGATCCACCGTGCGAACTTTACATAAGCGGCTGTCAAAAGGCCTCGTCAGATATGGTGTGTCACACATACCCAGATGCAGCGCCTGCACGATCGCGTGCGGCAGGGTGCTCCTTGGCGGCATGGGCCCCAGCAGCGCGGTGCGCAGACGCTCGAGGGCCCTTGCGGCCGCAGGGCCCCTCGCGCCGCCCGCCAGCTCGCTCTCCACCCCCGCCACCGCGTGCGCGCGCTCGTGCAGCTTGCGGATGCTCACGAGGATCTTGTGCCGGGCGCCCTTCGTCACACCTACGACCAACCCAACACACCTCTCTAGATACCATATCTGTACACTATGGAGCGCTCGTCACGTAGCTGGCTAAGTTGTTCTTAACAGATCAACGAAGTTAAGCACTGTTCCGCGTACTCATCATTTGGGTGACCGCCAGTGGCAATTTCAACTGAGCGCTCCCGTGCTTCGGAGGGCTAGTTAAAAAGTTTGTCCCAGCTTTTTCAAAGTTGTTAGGCCACGACAAAGGCCTTCGGGCGGCCTAGAAACTCTGTCACCAGAGTTAGCCACTGACTCTTACGAACTAACTTACTTATCTATACACTATACTAATAATATCACTCACTTATATTATAAAGAGAATAGATTTGTATTTTTCTTTGTTACGAATAAACTCAAAAAACAACTGGTCCGATTTAAAAAAATATTTTACCATGAGAATGCTACATTATCCCTGAGCAACATAGGCTATATTTGTTACCAGCGACCCGCCCCGGCTTCGCACGGGTGAGCTTTCATTGCACCCGCGCGAAGCTGGGACGGACTGCTAGTTATTTATATTTCAGCAAGTGACAAGATGGTCAAGTTAAAACGCCTGATGTTAAGTTCCCCGCCTGACCATAACAGTTGCAGTGCCACCCAAAGCTTTAAGTTTTAAAATTCTGCGTGGCACTGCCTTCATCAAGACGTTGTTGTTAAGTCTGCACTGCCCTCATCACCCCGAGACGTTGTTAAGTCTCTTTTGATCAGTTGTGTCTTGAGTTAATTAATATTTGTTCTGTTGACTTAAATTTTAAGGGATAAAGCTTTTATTTGTTTTTATTTTAGTTAAAATATCTTCAACACACGAGACACAATAGTGTTCGAAACTTCACGGGCTACAAGAAAATTTAAGGATTGTCAAGGATAGGGCTCTTAAGTTTAACTAGCTCTATCGTTGACCAGTTTGCAATCGAAGACAGTTAAATAAAATACTTATATGTTATTCCAATTAGGAAAAGCAAGCAAGCACCCAAGTTTACATGACACATCCAAGAAATAGAATTTAACGATTCGAACATTGAAGTTTATGTGATTATGTCATTAAGAGCCCTATCCTTAATAATCCTTGAATTTTCTTGTAGCCCGTAAGTTTCGAACACTATTGTGGCTCGTGTGTTGAAGATATTTTAACAAAAATAAAAACATATAAAACCTTTATCCCTTAAAATTTAAGCCAACAGAGCAAATATTAATTAACTCAAGACACAACTGATTAAAAAAATAATTAGTAACGCACGTTTCGTAAAATGAGCAATTCCAGTCAACTTTCGATCATTTTTTCTATGAAATAACAAAGTCTAACATATTTCCAAAAATGCAATTATAATAATCACAGTTTTAAAATTTAAGTGTACAGAGAAAAATACAGCATGTTAGTTCAGTATTTTTGAAAAAAGACGGTCTAAAAAACGCGTACTTTTCCCAATTTTACGCATGTTATTTCTGCTAAAGTAAGAAGTTTACAATAAAAATACACCTACTAAATTAAAGTTTAAGTTTTTATTAAATAAATACAACAAAGAAAATTGTCTAATAGCATTGACTTTTTTTAATACGAATTTTTTAAAATCACACCTTTGCGCACTTATAATCATATCGATCGAAGTACCGACTCTCAAACCGCGCTGAGCGCTTATGGAGGGAGGATGTATCGCTCCTCGTCGCGCACACTATTACTTATACTATATAAAGATATATTCAGGCAAACTTCATGAATTATATCGCTAAATCTTGGAAAGGCGTCTTAACACAAGATTATAGTTGCAATGATTCACGCGCGCTCCTGAATCGCAAAAGCTTCACTTGTAATATCGTGTCCGATAATTTATTTATTTTTTATTTATTTATTTAATAAAGAGTATCCAACAGAGAAAACACATAAAAATACAGTAAATAAAAAACAAAGGACTTAAATCTAAGTGTTCCCCTAATTAAAGGATACCGCAGCATGCAAAAAAATTCGTCAACTTAACCAAATAATAATCAATTACGCACAAACATAATGCCTTGTCAAGAAGCGGGTTAACCTTTGATGTGCGCTTTAGTCGTCAACAAAATTACGTCGTAAAATTACGTCACAAAATTAACGACTCACGACAATGCGTCATAAATTGACGCGTTTCTGTTTCCTCCAGTGCATATGACACGTGCCAGTAAGAATAACTGTTGTACTAAACATACTTATTGCATTTATGGAAGGTAAAATGCTAACTGAATGAATCAAACTATGTAATTCTTCATCTTCCTGGTGGTAGGACTCTTCAGCAAGAGTTCGTCTTGGTGGGTACCACCGCAGTGACAGATATTCTACCTCCAAGCAGTAGTGTGCAAGCTGCACTGTGTTAAGGTTATATGGGCACTGTAGCAAGTGAAATTACTGGGCGAAAGAGACTTAACAACAATGTCTCGGGGTGATAAGCGCAGCGCAGTGCCACGCAAACACTTAAAAGCTTTAAGCTTTGTGTGGCACTGCATCTGTAATAGTTAGGCGTCGTGCTTAACATCAGGTGGGCGCCTTGATTGTCTTGTCATTTGCTGACATAAAAAAATACACGAAATAGGAAGATGATTCAAGTCAACATGGGAAAAGCACAAGCGTATGAATGGAATCCTAAAATTACGACGCTCGCCTGATGTTCGTAACGCCAGCAGTGTCACTCAAAAATGTAAGCTTTACTTTCTACATGGCACTGCACTGCACTCATCACCCCGACACGTAGTTATTAATTCTCTTTCGCCCAGTAATTTCACTTGCTATAATGCCCTTCGAACCTAAAGTAACGCTTGCATACTGCTTTTTGTTTTTAACTGAAGTGGCAACCAAGCGTACGGCCCACAAGATGGCAAGCGGTTACCGCAGCCTATGGACGCTTGCAATACCAGAGGTATCACTCGCGGGTTGCCACCTTGAAGCTAAGATCGAAAGCCAGCCTCATGTGCCAGCAATTTCACCGGAAACCATATCCTTCACACCGGAACACAGCAATGCGAGCATTACTGCTTTGCGGCAGAAATAGGTATGGTGGTAGTCCTTCCTGCTTGGAGGCGAATATCTGGCCCTGCGGTGGTACTCACCAAGATGGACTCTTGCTCAAACTCTTGAGCACCCTAGACGACGGGTCAGTTCCATAATCCACCTTGGGAAATCGCCTTTAAACTTTTTTTGAAACTTTTAGATTCAGTTTCCAACTTGCAGCCTAAAATTAGAATCAAGGGGATTAATCAAAAATTCCCAAAATCCCCCTTTCATTTTTTTTTTTTTAATTTTATATTTTAATTAATTTTTTGTTAAAAACTTGCTCTGATGAAGAGTTCTACCACCCTGAAATGTCAAGCATAACTCACCCAGTTTCTCCAAATATTTCTCATCCATTGCCATCATCTGGTCGTAGCTGATATTGGTAAACAGCCACACGTACTTGTGAAGTCGCAAACTCTTCAGCCATTGAGCGACCGTGGACATCCCCGGGTGCTCCGTGAAGTTATTAGACCTGAGATCGTCTAGTCTGGTCTCACTGCCGGTGGTGCCGTACATTAACAGCGGCCGTATCTGAAGGCTATGCTCGCTGGAGAGGGAGAAACTCCTAGGCTTCTGGACAAACTGTTCATCATTCAAATTCTCAGCAGATGAAGACATAAAGTTACTAGACGGCGGCGTCAGACTGTTCGACCGCTGGGACTTGGGCTGGGAGATTGTCGCGTCAAAGTTCAGCTTCTCAGTCTCATTGCTTATGTCAAC
Source organism: Colostygia pectinataria (assembly GCA_951394395.1). Classification (NCBI taxonomy): domain Eukaryota; kingdom Metazoa; phylum Arthropoda; class Insecta; order Lepidoptera; family Geometridae; genus Colostygia; species Colostygia pectinataria. Next base: position 258,757 of record OX596362.1, read on the forward strand.
GTCTCTCCCGTTTTTGGAAAAGGACTCTTGCAGAAGGTCTGAATTGTAGTCGACTGTGTCTACGACGCTTCGGAACTCTACGTTCTTGCCAATTGTTCTTCGAAAGGGGTTCGAGTTGGAGGACCAGATGTTCTCGGGTTCGTATCCGCTCGACTCTATCCGCTGTTGCCACACGCTCTCTGTGGTGCGGTTGCCTGAGATGTGGTTTTCTAAGTAGCGCAGCCATTGTGTTAGTGTCCTAGGGAAGATAATTAATAAATAAATAATGCTGGACAATCCATACAGCATCATCTAGCCCCAAGCTAAGCATAGCTTGTGTTATGGGTACTAGATGACTGATATACTTAATCAATACAATACATAGATAGTGTATATTATTATACATAGAAAATACCCAGAACAAATATTTGCAAGTTGTACATACATTGAACTACCTAAGTGTGAATTAGAGCGAGATGCACTTGCAAAAAGGTTAAGGGATACTAGGTGCGAGGGAGAAAGAACGCACCTTTGGTCCGCGTGAGTGAGAGCGGGATGCACGAGCAGATAGGACAGCAGCTGGCGGCAGAGGTCGGGCGCGGCGGGGCTGCGCGGCGCGTCCACGCAGCGCTGCACGAGCGCCGGCGCCGCGCTCACGTACGCCTCCTTCACGCGCAGGTTGTCGCTGCGCAGCAGGGGCAGCAGCGCCACCAGCTTCTGCAGGCTGCCATCGCCTGGAACACACAACCTTTACATACTACCAGGCATACAAGTCATCCCAAGATTTTCAACAATGATAACTAATAATTGACCAGATAAACTTTATTGTTATCACAAAAAGTAAAAAAAAGGTCATATTTTGTGTGTTGAACCTATTCCATGAATTTTACGAGCTATTTTTATTTTTTATAAAAATACATACTTATATTACATAGAAACATCTAGACCCAGAACAAATATTTGCAGAACATTCATCAAACATTCTAATTTTCAAGATAATTTTTCAGCGCCATTTAGGGCTATGTATAAAATTTATTGCAACACCTTTTTTACCTTAGCAAATGTACACAAGCAATGATCATTTTTTTTTTTTAATTGTTTTTTGGTGGGACTTTACCATGTGGTTGGGTTTTAACAGAAAATGCATGAATCATACAGACAGGATAAAAAGGTATTTTCCAATTGGGTCATTTTTTTACTCCTCGACTCGTTATAAGTACAAGGTAATTCTTTGAAATTTGTTCATCTCATTTCTATGAAACTACTGAACAAAGCTATGGTATACTAGCTGTTGCCCATGACTATGTTTGCGTGGAACACAGGAACCATACATTTTATCAGGATAATAAGTAGCATATATTGCAGGATATATTCTACCTTTGTACCAAAAGATTGTTTATTTTATTAATTCGGTAGTTTGAGCGTAATAAAAATAAATAATAAATAATGCTGGACAATCCACACAGCATCATCTAGCCCCAAGGCAAGCTGCTGTTAAACAGAGCTGTATTATGGGTACTAGATGACTGATATATATTTAATACAATACAATACATAGATAGATATTTTTTTATTATACATAGAAAATACCCAGAACACCCGGAACAAATATTTGTAGATCGTACAAACATTTGTTCCGAGGCGGAAATCGAACCTGCAACCTCTGCGTCGCAGGCGGACCTGCGCCCGCTGCGCCACATCGGTCGTCAAATAATACTTCCACAAACATAGAAATATGCTACAGATAAATTAGAACTTGATTGATTTTTTAAATTATAAGTTCTACTAAGGCCATAGAAAATACTCTCTCAAACTAAAAATACTAATTGAAATCTAACCATACATGATGTAAAAACAAGATTATCAAACATTTCTAATTAGATTATCCATTGCTAGGACATGTCTTTAGAGATTAGTCTTTGAACATACTGTTATTGTTGCTTCATAATGTTTCCCTTCACCTTTTATAAGTACTAGTAGTACTGGTAGACATTCATTTGAATGGAATAGATCTATTTAGGCACAACTGTGTTATCCATAAGACCTTAGGATCAGTAAGCAGAGGTGCTGCTTTTTCACTGCCAGTGTAGGAGGGACATGTATATTGTTTCACCAAGAGGACAGTCATTTAGCCATGCCCGACCGAAAACTCTAGTCAGACGTTAAACTCTGTCACCAAAGTAGACCACAGACTCGCACGAACTTTGATACGAGAACAGTTCAAAAGTCCGCTGCAACGACTAGAAAGCTGGCGTGAAAATCACAGTACCTTCGTCTCCATCATCATCGGTGGCTTGCGCTAGCAGCGCAGCGACTGCGGCCTCGTCGTTGGCGCGCGGCTCGCGGCTGGGTATGGGCGCGGCGCGGCGCAGCGCTTCCTCCACGGCGCGCTGCAGCAGGCGCAGGCCCGGCCACGGCACGCGCCGCGCCAGCGCGCACGCCACCACCGTGCGCTCGCACGCGCCCCATTGCTCGAACGCACCCGCTACACCACCCAATTGCTCGTAAAAACTCCCGTTCATCTCGAAAACACCATCGGTGAGGAAGATTTGTTTGTGTTCTACACGTCAACGGTGGGTGACAGCTGATCGCCCCGGGGGCGCGCGGGTTTCAGGCTGCGCTGGGTGGACAGGATCGGTGGAGCTGCGGTTGTGCCCCGGCTCACGAACGTTATTTCCGATAGACTGGCCGGGTAGTTGGGAAAATAACAATTTATAAACCGAGGGTCTCGCATTATCAAAAACCAAAATGGCGACCATAGACAATATTTTATTTTGTTTTACTTTGTTTGGTATATTTGTCACTGTCACTGTCTACAGGGCGAAAATTTAATACGAAAGAATAAAAATACTATTTTCAATGACTAAATATAAATATTTTCAATATCATCACATTCATAGTTTTAGATAGCAAATAATATAAATAGTGTATATTACAAAAAAGCGGCAACATTATTTTGGTAATACTACTCAATACAAGGTGGCGCTTTTTTCAATAACTGACATCACGAGTTAGTGTTATATTAATAACCGATTCTTAATAGCAGTAGATGGCGTAGGTACCTACTTGTAAAATATTTTGTAATTTTACCGCATCTTTAAAAATCATCGATAGATTTGCATAGAAGAATTGTATTTTATCTGTATTAGGTATATTAAAATAATCATGATTCTTGATATTATTTTTTAAAGTCTCTCTTTAAAAGTCTTTAACTTACATAATACAATAGGTTTCGTTTATACCTACCTATTGTATGTAGTACTTAAGTTAGAGATTTATTTATTTTTTATTATTGATCACTAACGAAAGATACACAAGCAGATAATACACATTATAAATTACAGAGGTCAGGTAATCTCTCAGTAGAAGTGACCGCATAATGCACAAAAATATAAATTGTTGTGAATTCACACTCTAAACTAAACATTACTGATCGCCCCGGGTACCTAGATAAATGTATACTGTAATAGACGTAATATGTATTGCAAAACTGACGAAAAGAGAACACTTATCCCAAGATAGCCTAAAATTCATCTAGATATTGTGAGCACTAACCTTGTAAAATTTTCATTCCGTGTAAGCAATCACTCTTCCTAATATATTAATATCATAATTATATAACATCAATTGGGGCGATTCACTTCTACAGCAAGGTAACTCAATCACAAATTCAACTCACTAAAGTAACGTTATTCTAATCCGCTTAGCGCAAGCTTGTAATATTTTATCAAACAATGATGATTCACCAACTGCGTTGGAACCGTAAGAAGGTAGGTAAGTAAGACAGAACAATAATCCCTTTTGTTTTACCGTCAATTTGTATGAGGGTAGGATAATTATGGCGGCATTCGGTACCGGCAAATAGTTAAAACTGTAAAACTATCGATTTTGAATGTTAAAATGGATTAATCATTACCTTAAGAATCGGTCCATGTGTGTGCTTCGAACAAAGCTTCAAGATAATAAGGTGAGTTTTTTAGCTTTTTTTACTGGACCTATTAACTACGTAGTTATAGTTGCAACTAGGTAGGTATAGTTCGCACAGCGGATCTAGGCTTCCGTGAAGTTAGCCGTTTGTGATGCGCAAAGATAATTTAGTTTGAAAAAGCTCCATTACGCATCGGAACGGCTTACTTCACGACGGCCGAGATCCGTCGTGAGAACTAAACCTCTATTGTAATATACTTGATTTAAATATACTTATATTTTATATATTTATATTGTACTTGATTCCTTAGCATTTGTAAGTCAGTTTCATTTAGTTTTCCCTAACTTTGATAAGGTAAGTTCAAAGTGAGTTCACGTAGTTCCTCCTACATTATATTCCTCCTACATAATAATATTCCTATTCTTGTTCTTGGAACTCATAGAGAGTTCCAAGTACAAGGATAAGAATATTATTTATTGTAAAACTTATAGATTTAAGATGGTAAAATTAAAAATATAAAAATGGTCCAACAGTTTGCCCTTTTCGGACGTACAATACCTATGCATAGAGTAATAACTAAATAGACGATTATCTCTGTGTAATACGTAACGAGCCACATTATGTTGTGTTTGTGTAGGACTGCCCACTTAATGGACCGATGACATAATATTGTAGAGGTCGTAGGGAGCCCGTGGAGCGAAAGCTCAACATCGGTCGTTCTGGGATTTTAGGAGAGAGGCCTGTGTCCAGCCACAGAACAGATTTTTTTTTTTTTTTTTTTTTTACATGTTTGGAAAACTAACAGTTTAAATCATGTGAGAATGGCAATTCCTAAAATATAGAACAGGATTAACCTAAACAGTTTTCACTAATAGTTTACTTATACTTAACCAAGTTTTAGTTGTCCACAATTATAACACTTTATCACTTAATATTTTTTTAGAAAAAGATATATTATAAGTAAGTACCTACCTACTAGTACTGTCCAACATTGGCTGAAATTCATGACGAGTATTATTTAGGTACCTACTTTTTTAAGTAAGCCATAAACCGCAAGTCGCAACTCACATCACGAGCAAAGCTATTTCTACTTACCTAGGTATATAGCAAAGAAAATAAACTAAATAAGTAAATAAGCATCATCTAGCCCCAAGCTAAGCAGAGCTTGTTTTATAGGTAGGTAGTCTAGATGACTGATATATACTTAATAATACAATACATACATTTTTTTTTAATTATAGGTAGGCTTCAACCGCGGTTTTTCAGTATTTAATGCTATTCCACAGGAACAGTAAATTTTCCAGGATAAAAATGCCTAGAATGTAGCGTATGTCTATAAACCATCTAGGTAATAGTTTTCTCGATGGATGTCGGCCGTCGTGAAGTTAGCCGTTTCGATGCGCAATCGAGCTTTTTCGAACTAAGTTGTCTTGTCACAAACGGCTAACTTCACGATGGCCGAGATCCGTCGAGAGAACTATACATTCCAAATTTCATCACAATCGGTTCCTCACGCAGATACGGTGGTAAGAAACATTCACACACAGACACAGACTTTCGCATTTATAATATTGTAGGATTATTGGATAGAAAACGAGTCGTTCGTCAACTCACACCATAAACCTTGTCCCAACTGGTGTGAGTTGACGAATCTTAAAAAAAGCACCCAGAACACCCAGAACAAGTATTTGCAGATCGTACAAACATTTGTCCTAAGGCGGGAATTAAACCCGCAACCTCCTGCATCGCAGGCGGACCTTCGCCCGCCACACTACCAACACTACTTTGGTCGTCAACTACCGGCTTTAGTTAGGAAAATTGTCTTTAAACGAACATCATACACGGCTGACTGATTTCGAATTTTGTCCAAGGATTAGTTAATGCTATTGTTATGGTGACATTTAGGACAATCTTGGTGGTCTTCACATTGCATAACTCTAGGCCGCCCGCGAAGCCTTTAGAAAAAAACTTTTTTACCAAAAACCATAGGGTATTGGACTTTACCTACGGCTGAAAACATAAAGGTTTATCTCTGGATAATAATATAGCGATCAGTCAGATTTTTCAAGCTAAACAGAAGCACTTCTTTAAATTATGATCATTAGTGCAAAATATTGAAAGAATAGGTAAGTTCAAAAAATATACATAGGTACCTAACCTAAGTACATCCCGCGCGTCAATGCATCGCGCGTCAAAGACCCGTGCCCGTGCGTATCTGTCGTATCAATGACCCCCTCTAACTTAGAGGTAACGCGTTTTATCGCCCCGTTACGGTTAGAGTCTAACCGTAACGAGGCGCGCGCGCTCGATATTTTATTATTACGCCACCCGTCTCTATTTCCAACCAATGATAATTAAAAATAGACCAGTTAATCTTTATCGATTAACTAAAATTTTTAACAATAATTTTACCTAGTAATACATCTGGGTCAAGCGTCGAAAATTCGAGATGCTAATGAAGACGGAAAATTATTCTAGGATTATCGAGAAAAAAGATTTCATTTATTATGCAATGCTTGAATAAGTAGTAGTCATAGAGGTATCTCATCATCACTATTCATCACTGGCCAATCATCACTCAACCACACAAAGATTTACTTATCTTTTGCTTATAATATGTCCAGTTTCCTAAAACTTATATCCGCCTGGGTAATCCTCCAACTGCCGTGACATCTCACTAGTATTGTCACATCACTTCCGGCCGCCGCAACTCTTTACTCTATGAATGTGATTCATTACACGGTGGTCCAATTGTAGACATTTCATGTCGTAAATGATCATTGAAACTTCGCAGATACTTAACGGTTTCTACAAAAAAAAAAATCAATGACGCTGATGTTATTGAGTATAAAAACTTTTTTAAATTAAATGTGCCTGTATGTTGTACTGTACTTGCTAGCCGATCTCTTAATGTGTCCGTTAGACATAGGGAGGGACCCATTCTATATGGTCAGCTTATCATAGGGTTTTTGCAAAATGGCAGGGGATCGCCGAGCGGTAGGTAACTATCTAGTATATACTGTCTATCGGTTCCCTAGGGAAGAGTGTTGTGGGGCCCTATCCTATCAGTACCAAGTAAGGTACCAAGTTTCTCATCTATAGGATCGTTCAACATCATGTCACGTAAAAAAAACTGTTAACTCATTAATGAGATGAGAGCATAATGAGGTACTTATTATTAAGGAGAAGATTAACTTACATCCTAATATAGAATGTTGGTAAACAACAAGTAGATTAACAGTAACGAGCAAAAACTAAAAAGTTACCATTAATTACCAGCTCTATTGTTTCATATTGAAAAATACAGCCGTTATGATTTGAAAGTCGTTAGATTCAGTAGACATAAATAGTACTTAGATATTCGGTGTCTGGCATACAGACGAATAATCAGCTATCGACAGGTATTCAATCGGTGTTGATATTTGTTTAACTAAAACAGTAATACTTACCGCAAAGGCTAATACTTTAGTAAAATAAGACAGAGCCCGCTTTGATTTTGTCAAGCTCCGTTAGAATACGCAGGTAGGGAGTCAACCCTTTTTGAGCTCCCGGGGTGATCCCTTATTTACTAAGCTCCGCCCCTAGCTAGCTTCGGCAGACCTCGGAGACGACCATCATTTGTGAGTGACCCATCGAAGTGACAACTTCTGTTGACGACATGGCTCTGTGGACGCCTTACGCTCAAGAAGCTGCGCTGGATCTCAGCAAGTCTTCAATTAAAATTGAGCGGCATTCTCCAAGATTGGATACCTTACCAGTGATTAATTCTTCTACGATTGAAGGCTACTCGTACCCAACACAGTACGCGCCCTACGAGAACCAGCACCAAGGGTACTACTATGGATACCCTCAACGTGTGGAACATACAGTGCCGACAGCTCAGATTTCGCCGGATTCAGTGGGAAGTGCCTGGTCTCCTTACCAGCCACTTAAGTCTCACAGCTCAGCACCATCTCCGCCTGAATCTCCCGATTTCTACGACAGTGAGTCTTTATCTGAAGATGCAGAATATCAAGCTTTCGAACGAGATGCTTTGAGAGCGATGGCTGAGAAGAACGGGGGAACCTTACTTGGAAACAACCCTAGGATGCGAAGAGCGGTTCAGACCAGCCAAACTGCAGATGATTCGTACAGGAAACAGCGAGAGAGAAACAACCACGCCGCCAAACAAAGCCGCGATAGAAGGAAGATCAGGGAAGTCCGCTTAGCTTTCCAAGTTACCTATTTAAAGAAGAAAATGGCTGACCTGAGGGCCAGGATCACAGCGGGTGTCTGTGCTCGCTGCAGGCAGATCTGTGAATGTTGACATTGATTTTTGACATTAAGTTTCTATGATAAAGCTACAGGAGGTAGGTTGGTAAATCTTATGTGAAAAATATTTTGTAAATATAAATATTTAGGCTATAGTTTTATTGTATAGTATATTAATTTAGGTAATTTAGAAAATAAATATTTATTTGTAAATACCATTTAATTGTAAGAAAATTTATATGCAAAGTTATAACATTGATGATGTGCAATTGAAAAAATAATTATTTTGTAAATAAAGTGTAAGTATTCCAAAATAAAAATAATTTAGTATGTTTTTTTTTTTTTTAAATCCTATTGTATTACTTTAGCCACACTTTAGCTGAGAGAGTTACTATCATATTTTTCATTTTACACGAATCTTGGAAGTAGAAGTTATGGAAACTAATCCCTTCAATGATAGCCGCTTCCGCTAAGCAGTAATAAACAGTAGACCGTTACACTTTACTAACTAAAAAGTAGTTTTAATCTGCGAACTATCTTTACCCATTGTCTAAGGATTAACTTTATAGGGCAGATGGATTGGAAGCTATGGACAACGTGACAGCATTTACCTGGCCTGGTTTAGGAATAGTTAGTTTGTAGAAATCTAAGTAAGTATTTGAAATAATAAAAAATATATTGAGTAGTAGTAATAAAGAGTGAGGGAAAATAAGTTATATATTTCACAAAAAATATACTTAGTGCAAAGTGCAAAAATTCAGTTTAGACACATAATCAGTGAATAAATTGAAAGTCTTGCTGTAGGAAAGTTTGGAAGTTAGTCAATCGTGAGTAACTTCCAAACTTTCCTAAAATTGGTTCAGTTATTATGACACGATTGTCATAATAACTGAACCAATTTTAACGAAATTTGGTAATTAGAACTTAGATAGATTTATACTGGTCTGAAAGTTGGATACTATTATAAATTATAATAATATTTTTATTTAGCAGGGAAGCAAAATCACTGGTGGCATTAGGAAATAAATTATAACAATTATTATGTTTAGCATTAGCTTAGCACGCGTGGTAAATACGACGCTTTTGATTGGTGAACTTCACATACAATCCAACTCATAAGAATTGAATGAACCACACACAAGCTGGCGCGAGCGCAGGCCGCGCCTCTCTAGTTTTGTGGATTCTGTATTTCATGACTGGGTACCTATTTAGAACGATTTGTCTTATGAAAATATACTAGCTGTTTCTTGCAACTTCGTTCGCGTGGAACTCAGAAACCATACCTTTTTCCGGGTTAGAAAGGAGCCTGTCCTATTCCCGGTCATTATCTATCTATATTTTAAATTTCAGCCAAATCGTTTCAGTAGTTGTTAAAGATAGACGAACAAACTTCCATCCAAACATCCAAACTTTCATATTATATAATAATAGTGTGATTATAATATTATAATATCTACTAACTTAAATAATCTGGTAAATAAACAACTTACTTACCTAGGTATCTATGGCAAGGCAAAGACAAAACTCAACTTATACCTACTTACAAGTAAGTAGTAGTTGTAAGTTACAAAAATAACTTATGTTAGAAAAGTAAAACGATAAGAAATCAAAAAGCGCGTGCGTGGTAGGAAACAAGACACCACATCTATATATTATCACAGACAGATAATAGTAACTTATAATTCCTTGAAAAATGCTTCTGAGTTCTGACTGACATGGAATCCCTTGAAAATTGTATATCATAATTCTCAATCTCACTAGAAAAACATTCGGCACGCGGCTTCACGTGCCCAGCAAGGCAAAACATTTTCAAGCTCTGAAAGGATTGACAGCTCTTATTTAGAGGATTGTTATTTTTGCGCACACGCTTGCGATATTAAATAATCTGATGAGAACGTGGACAACATAGAACTGAGCAGCTGTTAGATGGGTTGATCGGAGTGATCTATAAGAAGATAATAGAAAAAAAACAAAAGCAAAGTTTTGACATAAACGTGAAAGTGCGAAAACTGTTCCATATTTCAAGATAAACTAGTTTAGCTGATTGGCGTTCTTTAAAACAGCTAAAAGTATAGAAAAAGTGAAAAAGTAGAAAATGTTTAAGAATACCAATTTAAGATTCGTAAATTGATCGGAAATAACAAACCTACGCCATGATCTTCAGAAAATTGTTTTTGTGCTATCACAAAGCAAAGTAAATATTAATTTAAAAACTACTGGTTAATAGGTAAGTACACTAAGTACTACTCTTCCTACAAACTCTGATATCGACATCGACAGCAGCAAATAATGCAAGCCGATCGATAAGTATATAGAGATGCTACGTCCACGCAAGCAGTCAGCAAACGCAAGGGTTAGCTAAGCGAGGGTGCCACCCTTACTCAATTAGACGCAACCCCCCATGCAATCACAGGGGTCCGGGTCCGGGTCCACACTATCTGACATAACAACAATGGTTGGAAATGGCGAGATCTAAAATAAAAATTGAACTTACAAAATATATCTAGCATTTTTTTTGAATATACAAAAAAATATGTCTGCCTAATACAAATCAGTAATAAGGAACAATAAAAACTTTTTTTTATTATCGAAGGGTGTGTCGTGTATCGTCCCTTATTTGCTGGTTGTGCAACGTAGTTTAACAACCTTTGTGTTTTGTACACAACTTACCAACCTATTTGTAAGGGGAGTGGCTATTTATATTTATTTTTTAGCTAGGGACCTATGTAGGTACTTTATTAAACAGATTTGGGAAAACTTACAGCCAGATACGAAAAACTAATAGAAATAAAAAAACAGGTGAACGCATAGTATCAACATATTAAGATAAAGATAAGTTAGATAAGGTAGACACCTAACTACAGATTATTACCAATGACATAATTTTGTTTAGATATTAACTACTTTTATGCAGTAGTAGATAGGTAAAAAGCATGTCCAAACACTTTATAGCCGTTAAAAAGTTGGTTTCTATGTCTGTCTGGCTAGCATGAGCAAAAATACAATTTTGATGTGAAAATAATATCCTTTTACTACTAAAGAGAAAACCACTGTCTACTGTCTGAAACCAAAAATTGTAGCCTTGTGTGTTTTCCTCCTGGGACGTCAAATTCATACGGCTCGACTTTTCAATAAACAGCAAATCACAGATAAAACGAAGAATTCGCCAATTCATTGTCTACGAAATGTACCGTTCAATTCGCAAGTTACCAGGAAGCGTCTTTTGTCTCGAGAGCAACCCTTCGTAATTATAATCCTTCGCAAATGTTTGACACAATACTATACACAATTTGCATAGTGTACAGTTCCTATTCAGTGTTTTTGGCTAAGACGCCTTCTACTTTGCATTGAATGCAAAACGAAGCTTTTATTTTGTTGCACGGATATTACGAGGACTTTCGATAGCGGTGAAAATATTTTCTTTTTAAAGCATCAGTGTATATGTAGCTAAAAGAAAAGTGCGTGTGAGTCAGTGGCCAACTCTGATGACAGAGTTAATAGACCACCTAAAGGCCTCCGTCACGGTCTAATAACATTTTAAAACCTTAAGAATGTACGAGATAAGTACCTACGGCTTAATGTAGGTAGGTATATCAATAGTTATAACAACAAGAAATTCGGATCAATATCAATCAATAAAATATTTAAAATAGTTATGATAAAAAAATCAAGCAATACCAAATACGAGTAGCATGGTGACAATACTGCTTTACTATTTATTACCTAACAAGTATTTGTTTAAAAACTATTTAATTTTTATTTGTTGATTAAAATACTTTTTGGTGACCGATATAGATACTTTATTTCGGAAAATACGCTAGTTTTGTAGGAGTGTTAAGAGTAGTAGAGTTCTCTGTGATAGAGCTCAAGGTGACAACCTGCAAGTGATACCTCTGGTATTGCAAGTGTCCATAGGCTGCGGTAACCGCTTACCATCTTGTGGGCCGTACGCTTGGTTGCCACTTCAGTTGTATAAAAAAAAAGTTTTATAACAGTCCACATAACATTACAGTGCACATTGTGTGGTCAGCCGATCGATCAATCCTCTCTGTTCTCTCACGTATTTGCTCACACCCTTTATTTCCTTTTGGAGCAGATGCATTCACATTACGGTTTATATACACCTACGAATAAACTGTCAATTCAATTCAGAATCTTACTAATATTATACACAAGCTGTCACCCGTGACTTCGTTCAGTGGTTGTCGAGTTATGAAGGAACAAACATCCAAACGTCATATCATTAGTGTGATGTTAAAGTCTGTGTATGTTTGCTACTACATAGGTAGGTATCTCCCTCATCTTCGTGTATGTTTGCTACCACTTAGGTATCTCCGTGACGACTTAACAGATTGTAATGTGACCCACACACCTAGACCCCCTCTGGTAACCGTGCTCTTTGGAGACTGGTGTTGTCAGAGGAGGGACTACCTTACCTGGTCATCTCTTTCATATCACTATTTTATACATTTACAAATCCATTAAATCCAATTTTACACATTACAGATTACAGACTCCACAAATTGTAGTACTTACATTATCTCGTCTTGTCATCTCGTAGGTGATAGCTGAAAATCAGTGTTTGCTCCTTGAGCAATATTATCGCTGAGCTATAACCTATTTGTCAACTGCAACACACATGTGCTTTTTAGTTTTAAATACCTAGGTACATACATAGGTAGGTGCCTAGCTTGTTTTTACGAGGTCAATGTTTAGGGCAAATACATTCCTACCTGATTTATGTTAGTGTTAAGAAACTGTATGGTTTGCCTTTTTGCACTTTAAAATGTACGTGTGTTTTGAAGATACAAATAAATGATTTATCTATCTATCTATCTATCTAATGTGAAATGAAGATGGTTTAAGTACAGGAATAACGCATTTAGACTACTTTTATCCAGGAAAAAATTACAGTTTCTCTGGGGTAAAATAAAAACTAAAATATTACAGGTAAAACCGTGCGGGTCAAAATAGTTCTGAGCTTCCTTCTTCCTTATTAATTATACATATTTTGGCCTTTACAAATGAAATGAAATGAAATTCGATTATTTGACAAAAACACCGAAAAAAAAACAAAAAAAAGACAAGAGTCTTAAGAAAAAAATACCTAATAAACATTGCGCAAGTTAATTTCACGTGATGCAAATTGTAACCCACAAATAGAAAGCAATTCAAAATACCTATTGTTACATGTGTAAAGGTTACGTGTAAAAGCACGCGCCGCCACTGTGCGTTCAACATGATTGTTTTACTGTCTAGCTTCCAGGTAAATAACCGCCACCTTACACAAGATAACAACCATTGTCTAGTCGAAGACCACTGTATAAACAACCTACAATCACTATACAACCTCTTCACAATACGCCCGTACTTTGCTTCGGGAGTAAAAGCAATAAAATTTATGTTACTGGATTAGGATACTATTATGCTTTAAAAAGTTATGCAGGTTGTTTTATTAATTTTGCAGTTTAAAATCGGATTAGAAGGTTGTGCGGTCGGAAACTAGTTGATTTTTCTTGCCGGCCGTTTAAGGCTAACAGCTAAATCGTAACTTGACGACCATAAATAAGTAGATTTTGTAAAACTCTAAACGTAATCGCTTGAAAGACAATACCTAACTGTTATCATAAAATTCATTATTTTTAAGCCGACGAAGCATATTGAGCTACTTTGATTTTATCAAAACAGCAGAATTTATTTTCATTTTACTTGTGGCGTATTTTATCCAACAATAGCACTCCGAAACACGTTTAATTCCTCAATCCATCTTCCTTCCGAAATAATTAAGATCACATCCTTTCGACCGTTGTCCAGTTGGCCGCAATCGGGACCACCGTTCGTATCGCCAAAAGAGTTACATTGATACAATGCAATGACGACCGGAAGTGACGCACAATACTGTAACATCGTCGTCACATTATGTCACATCGTTAATTTTGTAGAATCACCCAAGCGAATACCTCTTTGTATAGAAATTATTAAAAGTAGCGATAGCATGGAATAACATTTTATTACTAGAGCACTGGTGGTCTAGTAGTTGTGACCCCGCCTTCCGATCCTAAGGTCGTGGGTTCGAAATCAGACGTGTACCAATGGATTCTTCTCTTTAAAAAATGTATGTGGTGCGTAATGCCAGTGCACGGTGACGGATACGGTGAAAGAAAACATCATGTGAAAATCGGCACAACTACCTAAAACTATGAAATACGTGGCATCCTTTAATCCACATTGGGTCAGCGTGATGGGTTAAGTAAGACCCAATCACTCTCGTTTGAGAATAGACAAGTGTCCCAGCTGTAATTATGCTAAGTAGTAGGTATCTGGGGGCATGGCGGCAGTGCCCCCGTCAAGTCGAGCAAATATATTTACTAAGAGAAGTCCGTCCCGTGCGAAGCCGAGGCGGATCGCTAGTAATAAATATAGCCTATGCTACTCAGAGATAACGTAGCATTCTAATGGTGAATTAATTTTTGAAATCGGATCAGTCGTTTTTGAGTTTATTCGTAACAAACAAAAATACAAACATACAAATCTCTTTTTATAATATTAGTATCTTAGATTACACCTATCACCTGAAAGTCGTAAGTATTAACTAAGTAGCTGTATCTATATTGTATAAGGGACTAAATATAAGCATAGTAATTAATATAGTATAATTTAAAAAAATAGAAAAGTACCTACCTACTTTAAATGACTGTGATTAACTGATTACTTACGCATTCATTCACTAGTTACATAAACTTGTTTACGGTTAAAATAACTTGTTTTGTCATAGATTTTTGTAAGAAGATAACTCACAAACAATTGCATGATAACAAATTATTTGTGTTTAAACAATCTCTCTCTCTAAATTAGTTATTTCTTTTCTATAGTGCTACGGGATACTTACATTACAGGTTACAGGTATGCAAAATAATACCTAGTACGTAATAGTACATTATGGTACTAGTGTGTAACATTGGTGATTACCGCTGAGGCGCCATTGAGACCCGAGCCGTAGGCGAGGGTCTTAAGATAGCCGAGGACGGTAATCATCAATACACACGTGTATCATACGACGTTTTTCAACACACTTGTGAATAAAATAACAAAAAAACACATAATAAATTACAAAAAAAATCTATAACTCACTAGTGAGTTATAGCAATGAAAAAGTCATAGTTTGATTATGGGTCATTCTGTGCCTAATTGCGATGACCATAGAGCCACTTTTTAAGCAAGTGTGTTGAAAAAAAATATAAACTGTATTATAATTACTAGGTATTATTTTGCATACCTAATATAGTAATTACTAGGTATGCAAAAAAATGATTTCGCCCTTCTCAATCTATGAATTTAATATTACACATTAAAATGTATAGAAATTGCTTCAGTATTAGGCTTAATACATTTTATTCACGCTACTGTTTTTTCGCCCACAGATCCCGTTGTCAGGTAGTAAGGGTGGCTCCCCATTCAACAAGCTCCGCCCTTTTCCATCCTTAATAAACGGTTGAGCAACCCCTCGACACAGCATTTAAAGGCCACCCTCCGAGAAAGCAGAACCATCATATCTAAAAACTACTCTCAAACAAGTTCTAAAACAGTCAAAACCTTTCATAGAACACGGTCGTTGCTATACGGTACTAGAAGAAACCAAAATCCAAGATGACGCTTTGGACTCCGTACGCTGATAACGTGGCTCTAGACCTGTCAAAATCTACGGAAGAAACGCTACCAAGACCTGAATTCGCTCAAGATATCTACCATTTCGGATACAACTACGTCACTGGTCCGCAGTTGTCACCACTATCTGGTGGGAGCGTGTGTTCCTACGAGAGAGCATTCACACCGCCCAGGATACAGACGTTATCGCCTCCGATGTCACCAGCTTCAAACAAGAGACCTTACAGGTAATCCTCCTAATTCTTTTTATATTAATGACTAGGCATTCGTGAGGTTAGCCGTTTGTGATCTGCAAAGACAGTTCGAAAAGCTCCATTGCGCATCGAAAAAATGAACATCTCGAATGCCTAGATCCGCTGGCAGCACAGTAATGTTTTTCTTTTTTAATTTCTGCTTTTGTTTTTGTTTACCTACTGTTTTTTTTATACAACTTAAGTGGTAACCAAGCGTACGGCCCACAAGATGGTAAGCGGTTACCGCAGCTTATGGACGCTGTATCACTCGCGGGTTGCCTGGAGGCATAGATCGAAAGCCTCATGTGGCAGTAATTTCACCGGAAACCATACCCTTCACACAGGAACGCAGCAATGCGAGCATTACTGATGCTTTGCGGCAGAAATATGTATGGTGGTAGTACTTTCCCGGACTTGTTCTATCACAAAGAACTCTGCAACTCTTAAACTTAACTCTTATTGTCTTTTGTATGTGTGATAAGTGGCTATTAAATGTGTGTCATTACAGCATGATCGACGATTCGCTATCAGACGATCCGGATTTCCAGGCGTTCGAGCGAGACGCGCTACGAGCCATGGCAGAGAAGAACGGCGGCACTCTACTAGGGAACAATCCAAGGATGCGAAGAGCTGTTTGCTCCAACAACGAGTCTAACGACGATTCCTACAGGAAGCAAAGAGAAAGGAACAACTTTGCCGCGAAACAGAGCCGCGACAGGCGAAAGCTGAGGGAGATCCACTTGGCACTGAAGGTTTCATATCTGAGGAAAGAGGTCGCTAGCCTGAAGTCCTTACTCGCCTCAAGATTCTGCAGTCGATGCCATCAAAGCTGTAGACGATAATTCACTATTCGTGCTTACATTCCTATCGAAAGACTGAAAATAGTGACAAATGATTTGTATTTTAATTACTATTAATTAATTACTCATGTAAAAAGTGTGCAATTTTGTATTTCTATCAGAGCTGTAATGTTAATTCGTTACTTTGTGCTTTTCTATTATGACTGAGAATAATGTAAAAGACTTGTATTGTAATTACTTCATGTGAAAAGTGTGCAATTTGTATATAAGCTAGTTTAAGATGTAAATAATAGGTACCTAGCTGTATAACCGCTATTATTAAAATGTTTGACTGGATTTTATTTCATTATTATATCGTCTCTTTATTTGTCTATGGTAGAATGTAATAGCACAAAATGTCAAGAAGATACAGACTTGTACATTACAGTAGTAGGATCATGAAAAGAGGGCAAGCTTGGCCTTCAGTTTTTTGTTCGATATATTGATCCGACACGCAAGGCGGGGCTTGCGCAAGCGCACATAAAGGGGCGCGTGCCAGCCATCAGCCAATGATCGTGAAGATTGTTGATTTGTTTATTACTGCAGTTTTAAAAACTGAAAGTTTGGAAAATATCATATCATCGCTGCAATCACTGAACCGATTTGAATAATAACTGAACATAACTTGGCTTATCTCGTAATACCTAATTCCGGACCTGGGATAATATACCTACCTACTTCTTATTAAAGCCGCGAGAAGAACTCTCAGAACCTCTTAATCATAAAAATACTGAAATTTAGCGACTAGTAGGTGATAATGCATAAAGCAATTTCAGTTTTTTTTATACAACTGAAGTGGCAACCAAGCGTACGGCCCACAAGATGGTAAGCGGTTACCGCAGCCTACGGACGCTTGCAATACCAGAGGTATTACTCGCGGGTTGCCACCTTGAGGCTAAGATCGAAAGCCTCATGTGCCAGTAATTTCACCGGAAACCATAACACAGCAATGCGAGCATTACTGCTTGGCGGCAGAAATAGGTATGGTGGTAGTCCTTCCCCGGACGAGCTCTATCACAGAGAACTCTACCACTCTTTTTTTGTCCAAGCGTTTATAATATCAATCACGAGCTGGCCCGCGCTGCTTCATCTGCGGTTTTTCAATTTTTATGTTATCCAACAGGAACAGTACATTTTCCTGAGATAAAAAGTAGCCTACAGGCTATTGCAGATTATAATCTATGCCTGCGCTAAATTTCGAACAGATCTGTTCAGTCGTTAGGGCGCGATGCTCCCACAAACATACAAACTTTCCCCTTGTAATATTATTATAGGTACTAAGTATGATTAAGAATGTTAACAATATTAGGAACTAGCCGATCTGCTCCAGCTCCGCACGGGTGCACCCGTGCGAAACCGAGGCAGGTCGCTAGTAATAAATAAGCCTATGTTTTTTTTATTTTTTTTTATGTCATTTGGAGGCAAACAGGATTACGGCCCGCCTGATGGTAAGCGGTTACCGTCGCCTATTGACATCAACAACACCAGAAGTACAGTTGATGCGTTGCCTGCCCTGGATGACTCTTTTTATATTTTCCTTAAAGCGGCCCATATTGTAGCTCAACGGAAAGACCGCGGAAGGAAGCTATATATGTTACTCAGGGATAATGTAGCACACTAATGGTGTAAATTTTTTCGAAATCGGACCAGTAGTTTGAGTTCATTCGTTTATTTATTGGCTGCCTTTTTTTCGTCACAATAGTTTAGTTTTAATTTGTATTGTTATTTTTATGTTTATTGTGTGCGCTAAATAAATATTATTCTATTCTATAAATATTTATTTCTTTATAATATAAGTACCCATAGATATAGATAATATTATGCAATTGCAAATAAAACACACCATTATCATTATTCTACAAGCGTATATTTACTACAAAAGACTATTTATTTAAAACCACTACACTTTTTGCTTTATGACATGAGGTAGGTCATATTTACCGCGGACGCATTTCAGCTTCACGCCGGGGCAATCCTTTAACCTGGAAGATATAATATATTTATACTACAAGGGGGCTTATTCGCTATGACCTAAGAGATCCTAGGAGACCGTACCAATAACATGTAACTTAGTAACGTGTTCTATACGCGCCATGGTGTGAAATTGTAAAATTGTTTTCGGTATCTGTGTTGTTTCAATAGCGATACTTTCGCTATCGATAGGTTGACTTTGAAAAACAGTCAGACGAGCCCTAAAACGTGGCACGTCGACAACGATTCCAAGCAGATACCGTAACGAGCCCGCGTTTGGTCATAGCGAATAAGGCTCCAGGTGACAAACAAACAAGTAAATAGGTAATTGTTAGATTCAGGATTGATAGATTCAGATAAAACAGACGAAAAATAAGTACTACTACTACTTCGCTTAAGTATGTACGGAGTACTTTAAGGAGTACTTTGGCGCCAGCGCTCGACGGAGCAACACGTCTGCCGGAGAACAAGTCCATGGTCCTGATGATGTCCCGTGGAGGGATGAAACACGTGTTGATATTTTTCTTTTGAAGTTAACTGTGTTAACTGTGTAATATGTATGCCTAGGGCATATTAAAAACTATTTATTTCTACCTCCATAAACATGTTTTAACTTATAGTTCTCACAGCGGATCTCGGCCGTCGTGAAATTAGCCGTTTCGATGCGCAATGGAGCTTTTTTTTTTTTTTATATACAACTGAAGTGGCAACCAAGCGTACGGCCCACAAGATGGCAAGCGGTTACCGCAGCCTATGGACGCTTGCAATACCAGAGGTATCACTCGCGGGTTGCCACCTTGAGGCTAAGATCGAAAGCCTCATGTGCCAGTAATTTCACCGGAAACCATACCCTTCACACCGGAACACAGCAATGCGAGCATTACTGCTTGGCGGCAGAAATAGGTATGGCGGTAGTCCTTCCCCGGACGAGCTCTATCACATAGAACTCTACTACTCTTCACTTTTTTCAAACTAAATTGTCTTTGCGCATCATAAACGGCTAACTTCACGGAAGCCTAGATCCGCTGTGCGAACTATACATTATCTTGTCACTTGTATTGTTATTAGTTTTGGATGTGTGCACATATTTTTATGTTACAATCTAGATTAAGACCGTAGTTTTTAATGTTTATTTTGCTGTGGTTGTAATGTGTTTTGTGCATGATAATAAAAAAAAAACACATTAAAAGGTTATGCGAAGTAGGACTAGAGATTTTTCGTCTGTTTTTTATCAGGTATGGAGAATGGTTACCGTAGCCTATGGATACTAGCGATATCAGAGGTATCACTCGCGCGTTGGCGACCTAATTAGATGTTCATTAACAATTCAAACCTCTAAGACAGATAATATCTGTTATGTGCCTAATTATGGCTTCGGACAAGTGGTTCGATTAATCAAGTGTTCTTGAGACAACACAATGATAAGTCTTCTTTATTATAATTTGGTTTTACTTTTTTTTTTTTTTTTTTTATACTACTAAAGTGGTAACCAAGCGTACGGCCCACTTGATGGTCAGCAGTTACCGTAGCCTATGTACGCATGCAACATCATATATATCACTTGCGTGTTACCACCCTGAGACGTTAGATGGTTAGTCTCATGTGCCTGTAATTTCACCGGAAACCATACCCTTCGAACCGGAACACAGCAATGCGAGCATTACTGCTTGGCGGCAGAAATAGGTATGGTGGTAGTCCTTCCCCGGACGAGCTCTATCACAAAGAACTCTACTACTCTTAAAGATTTATTGGTTAGGTTTGACATAAATAATGTTTGTATGCTAAATAGCAGAATCTAGAGATACATACTTTTTACAAAACCTTAATATAACTATTACTATGGCTGGATTCACAAACAATAAATGATTTTATGATTTATTTTATGATTAAGTTTTTTTTTTATCTGTTGGACAATCCACACAGCATCATCTAGCCTCAAGGTAAGCCGCTGTTAAACAGAGCTGTATTACGGGTACTAGATGACTATTATATTTAATACAATACAATACATATATATAAATATTTTTTATTATATATAGAAAAAAACCAGAACACCCGGAACAAATATATGTAGATCGTACAAACATTTGTCCCGAGGCGGGAATCAAAGCCGCAACCTCTGCGTCGCAGGCGGACCGGCGCCCGCTGCGCCACATCAGTCGTCAATATTCAATACATTATATTTTGTAATGTAATGTAATTATGTACATATTTTATTTTGTTTAATAAATAGAATGAACATGTTCTTTCTATGCAAGCGTGCTTCATTATCGAGCACACCATCACTTACCATCAGGTGAGGTGGTGGTCAAACGCTTGTCTGTAGCTAATTAAAAAAAAATGGGATAATAAATCAATTTTAAAATAATGTATTGAATATTGTTTGTCAGCTAAGAGTGGTCACCTGCCGACCCGCACGAGCACGATGTTGTGCTCCTGCAGGTTGTGCCCGATGCCGGGCACGTAGGAGACCATCTCCTTGCCGCTGGAGAGGCGCACGAGCACGCACTTGCGGTTCGCCGAGTTCGGCTTCTTGGGCTTCTTTATAACTGTCTTTAGAACTACACCCTGGACATAAACAATACTATATTAAAGTTTTCGTTGGAGAGTTTTTTTTTTTTTTGTCAGGAAGTGACAAGACAATCAAGGCGCCCACGTGATGTTAAGCACCACGCCTGACTATTACAGATGCAGTGCCACCCAAAGCTTAAAGTTTTTAAGTGTTTGCGTGGCACTGCGCTGCTCTTATCACCCCGAGACATTGTTGTTAAGTCTCTTTCGCCCAGTAATTTCACTTGCTACAGTGCCCTTCTAACCTAAACACAGTGCAGCTTGCACACTACTGCTTGGAGGTAGAATATCTGACACTGCGGTGGTACCCACCAAGACGGACTCTTGCTGAAGAGTCCTACCACCAGGTACGACTATTAGGACGACTTTTGAAAACTTCCAATTGGCAAAAGTTGAACAAACATTGTTTGCCAAGTCCAGAAGCCCAACCATGACCTCTTATAGCGATTCAAATGAAGACCTTTTTTAAAGAGTTGTAGAGTTCTCTGTGATAGAGCTCGTCAGTGGAAGGACTACCACCATACCTATTTCTGCCGCCAAGCAGTAATGCTTGCATTGCTGTATTCCGGTGTGAAGGGTATGGTTTCCGGTGAAATTACTGGCACATGAGGCATTCGATCTTAGCCTCAAAGTGGCAACCCGCGAGTGATACCTCTGTTATTGCAAGCGTCCATAGGCTGCGGTAACCGCTTACCATCTTGTGGGCCGTACGCTTGGTTGCCACTCTAGTTGCACAAAAAAAAAAAGGACCTAAACTAATACTAATAATAACTAATATTTACTAATACTAATATTAACTAATACTAACTAATATTTTTATTGTTTTCTATTTTTATTTTCTGATAATTTTATGACATTCTGTGTGATTTTTTGATGTTTTATGGATTTATGATCTGGAAAAAAGAATTAATAATAATTTAATTTAATCTGTCAATAAATTTTATACCATGACATGATTGTCTAACTAATTGATGTCAAGGTACAAAAATGTTTGACAATTTAGTTTAGGTCTTCATTTGAATCGCTATAAGAGTTCATGGTTGGGCCCCTGGGGAATACTCTGTTTTTTTTTATACCACTAATGTGGTAACCAAGCGTACGGCCCACTTGATGGTCAGCGGTTACCGTAGCCTATGTACGCATGCAACATCATAGATATCACTTGCGTGTTACCACCCTGAGACGTTAGATGGAAAGTCTCATGTGCCTGTAATTTCACCGGAAACCATACCCATCGACAAATAAACACAAAAAAAACTGGAACACAGCAATGCGAGCATTACTGCTTGGCGGCAGAAATAGGTATGGTGGTAGTTTCCCTTCCCCGGACGAGCTCTCTCACAAAGAACTCTACTCTGTTTGGGCTTGTAGGGTCATTATGTTATACCTGTTGCAGTTTTTATGCTTTTTTTTTTTTATGACACTAAAACTAAATGAAATACTTTAAAACAAGTAGTTCTCTTCCCTTATTTTTGCTGCAAGGTGTAAAATGAATTGAAGGTCCGTATTCAAGAACGAAACCACAGAACAGATATTAGTATTACGTAACGAAACTCAAGCTCAAAACGATCCTCATTTTTGACAGTTCATCATAGAATACTTATGTCAAATCGATGTACTAAGTATATACGTACTCACTCACGGTTCAAGTATAGTTCTTGAATAAGGGCCTAAAAGTTGCAAAATACCCCTAATAATAAAAGGGGGTTTAACAACATTATTTATTTATTTAACATAATTTATTTATTCTTAAGGATTTTGAGACAAATCTGATAGATACCTTAGCAAAAGGGTTTCCATTGAGAGGGTTCCTCGACTTTCTCTTCTTGATGTGGGGTCCCGTCTTGTGCATGTAGTTGAGAGAGGCCATGGCGCGCGCCAGCAGGCCCATCGGCTGCACCGCGCTCGGGAGCGGACATGCCGCGGAGAATGGTATCGCTGAAACCAATAGATACAGATTAGAAAGAAACAAATAAGAATATTAATTTGTCAAAGCAGACACCACTGGTATTGCAAGCGTCCATAGGCTGCGGTAACCGCTTACCATCTTGTGCGCCGTACGCTTGGTTGCAACTTCAGTTGTATATAAAAAAAAATGCTAAGTGCAATCTACGACAGGCGGGGTTCAAAAAGATGAGAAGAGCCGAAAACCGGGCTCAGTGGCACAGACTCTGTGTCAGTGGCGCGTATTGCGGGAGGCCTATGTCCAGCAGTGGACTAACAAGATTTCAAGATATTTATTTGCACAAATACCTAAGTGTTACAAAAGGTCTTAAAAGTAATATGGCACTTAGAACTTTTTTGCCCTTTTCAGGCATTGCAAATCTATGCTGGGCGCTAAGCTGCTTACATAAGAGTACCTAACTTATTATAGTTCGCACAGCGGATCCAGGCTTCCGTGAAGTCAGCCGCCTGTGATGCGCAAAGACAATTTAGTTTGAAAATCTAAATTAGTTGACAAATGTATGAATCAAGTGACATCAAATTTCAAATAGGTAGGTATTGTAAATGACATTTAATTCAGATTTTGGTAATTCATTTATTGTAACTTAATATTTATGTGTAAATTTTTTTTAAATTAATTAATAACTTCAATATAATGTGTAAGTACTTAATAATTATGATGTTCACGTGCCTGTACTCGCGCGAGATATGCAGCTCTAAAATTTATATTTTCCACCTAATGTAAAAATGTACCATGTCTAAAAAAAAAAAAAAAGCTCCATTGCGCATCGAAACGGCCAACTTCACGACGGCCGAGATCCGTTGTGAAATTAGTATTACGAACAAGGGCTGAAGATGAGGTTTCTTCTACATGGATACTCTGTGATACAATCATGCTTATGTAAAATACTTTCAGATTCCCATCGTTGCACCGTTATTTAAAACCACTGAATAAAAACACAGCAGGTGCTAACGCCACATTGTCGCTTCAAGGATTAACCCTTGCTAGTTTCATCATCTTCCATATATCCAGCCAGGCCATTCTCGACCTTGCCGGCTTGTGATACGGAGACACAAGTCGAGGCTGTTGATTGAAAGGCATGACGAATACCAAAAGGCTGAAGTAGTACAGTTAGGCGTTATCCCAGTTATAGGGAAATACAATTGGCGTTTTTGAGGCGTTCCCGCAATTTCGATTGTGTCAATTGTGGGTATTGTGGGTTTTGTGGGCATGCGATTAGATTCGCATATCGCGTGGATGTAGCGGGACACTGAATAGTTGATTGACATGTCTTATTCAGACCTTTATCTGCTGAAGTGGCGTGCGTGTATGGAAAACTGTAGGACACAAAAAATATGACAGATTTGCATAGTTACGTTATAACACGTTTGGTTTAGGACCTACTTCAAAGTTTTATAAACTTCCTAAACTAAATATTCATAGTATAATAATTAATTATGTATTGCTTCACATTGGTGGGTATAGTTCGCACAGCGGATCTAGGCTTCCGTGAAGTTAGCCGTTTGTGATGCGCAAAGACAATTTAGTTTGAAAAAGCTCTATTGCGCATCGAAACGGCTAATTTCACGACAGCCGAGATCAATTGTGAGAACTATACATGTCTCTAAGTAGGTATTTTATTGTTACTTTCCCCCAACTTGTGCCCCACTAAGGCACTACATTATAATATGTATTATTTATAGCTATTTATGTATAGTTTTATGTATGTATATCGTTTACCTCATATTTATGTAGAAATGATATTTGTTATGATGCAACCCGACCAATCTTGCATATAAGACTCCTCTACATACAAAGGTTGTCTGGAAGAGATCGCTTACCTAGCGATAAGACCGCCCATTCTAAGTACACATTCTGCATCTTGTAGTCTTTAGTTATTATGTTTGGTGTAAGTACAATAAATAATTTTCATACATTCATACATTAGTCTATGATTAGTTGTAAAAACTGAATGCTCGTGTATGATAATTGTACAAATATTCACTAAATACTTAAATAAAGGCAAAGTTAAGTTTGAAGTTAACTTCGAACATATATAAACGAACAAGTCTTTTTTATACCACTAAAGTGGCAACCAAGCGTACGGCCCACTTGATGGTCAGCGGTTACCGTAGCCTATGTACGCATGCAACATTATAGATATCACTTGCGTGTTACCACCCTGAGACGTTATATGGAAAGTCTCATGTGCCTGTAATTTCACCGGAAACCATACCCTTCGAACCGGAACACAGCAATGCGAGCATTGCTGCTTGGCGGCAGAAATAGGTATGGTGGTAGTCCTTCCCCGGACGAGCTCTATCACAAAGAACTCAGTCTTTGGAATTTGACCACTGATTTCTAACCTTCTCATAAAAATAAGTTCGTAATAGTGTAGTAGCTCTTCCAGGGTCGGTACCCTGGGAAGCCTCCGTCATTCTAATAACTTTAAAAAGCCGGTACCAACTGTTTAACGAGCCCTCTGAAGCACGGAAGAGCTCAGCTATAATTGCTACTGGTGGTCACCCCTTCGAAATAGTGACTACGCGGACCAACGCTCAACTTCGTTTATCTATTATAATCTTTTGTTATGAACAACTTAGCCAGCTACGTCACGAGCGCTTTTTAATTCTTTTTTAACTCTTTTCAAGACGCTAAAATATTTCAGAAGTGGATACTATTTGAGCAACATCTAAAATAACAAACGCGGAGTACCCGAAGGCTGGTCACGTAACATCAGCTTCAGATGGTATGGTCAGAGCTGTTATTGTTTGGGATAATCGGTGTCCAGTCCCGGTCCCGGGGGATTGACAGGAAGATGACAAGCTTGCATCTGTCGCGCAAGCTTAATGATGGTGCAAGCTATAAGGATAAGCGGGAAGATAGAGTAAAAGTAAGTTTTAGAGGAAAGACAAAACTAAATTAATATTTAAATAGTATAATTAAGTATAGTTCTCACAACGGATCTCGGCCGTCGTGAAATTAGCCGTTTCGATGCGCAATGGAGCTTTTTCAAACTAAATTGTCTTTGCGCATCACAAACGGCTAACTTCACGGAAGCCTAGATCCGCTGTGCGAACTATACTTACGTATTTGTGAAATAATGGTAAGCGTATAGTTCGCACGGCGGATCTAGGCTTCCGTGAAGTTAGCCGTTTGTGATGCGCAAAGACAATTTTGTTCGAATAAGCTCTATTGCGCATCGGAACGGCTAACTTCACTACGGCCGAGATCCGTCGTGCGAACTATACCTAGCTATACTTTGTCTCGGTAGAGGGTAAATAAAAAATATATTTACACAGCATAATTTAACTAACTACAAAAGGTAATAAAAAGGTAATTATAATTATACGTAACGTTTTACTAATATTTATTAAGTGGCATCATAATATCAAAACGGTAATTCAGTAAATAAGTGCACAATAATAGGTGTATGTATTACGGGAAATTATTTAAATCTCGTAATTTTATGACTGTTTTTAGAATTAAGCAAAGAATTAAGATTAAGAGATCAAAAACTATAAAATTAGTAAACACTACCTAACCACTTACAAAACCGAAGATGAACCCCTCACGTCACGTAACATAAAACGGGTATAACTCATCCCTTGGACCAGACGAGCACAGTACCTGCTCTTTTTGCGGATTATAATCCGCTAATAGTGGGCATTGTCCGCAGATGACAGACTCATTTTACAAATATCCCTTTTTGCCAGCGTGACTCTCATGAAAAAATATATGGGACACCAAACATGGACAATCGGCAAGAGTTGGAACATTGTGTGTTCCAGGAAGCGTTGTAAATCATAACTTGAAAACTTTATCAGCCAGTTATGCTGGATAGGATTGTGGGACATCTTCGCAATTGTAGAAGCTACAGCCTAAAGTTACTCTACAATGAAACATGGAATGAATAACAGATTATAATAACCGAGTAAGCACTGATTGTTACGTACAGAACAGTGTGTTTTGAATTCATAAGGAATTTTTAATTTCTGGGAAGGGTGCGTGGCAAGGTTTAGCAACGGTGTGGTGGATTACAATTTTAATTAAAGTTAGAAGGTGCTTTTATTAGGATTGGTAAAATAATTTACTATAGTAAGTTAACATTTCTAATGATAGTCTTTTTTAAACTTTCGCGATCAGAACTCATAGTTTTTTATAATATTTGCGGGATTTTATCGCGTAATTTACCTTTTTATTTCCCCGACGTTTCCGACGTTTTTAACCGAAACGTCGGGGAAATAAAAAGGTAAACTACGCGATAAAATCCCGCAAATATTATAAAAAACTATGATTTCTAATGACTTATATCATTAGAAATCATAGTTTTCTTTTCTTTTGTTTCAATACTTGGTAATTATTAAAGTCAAGAAAATTTACAAAAAGGTCATCTTATCAGCTAAGTAGGTAGTTGGTATCTACTCGTAGTACTACATAGAGTTTTATTTTATTATTTTTATTCACCTTTTGCATCTAAAAAGTTTATATTGTTAAACCTTAAATAAAAACTATTTAAATTCAATCAGACGTGTTTAAGTTTATACTTCCGGATCCTAATAGTGGTCAAGCAAAAACGTTTTCCCCAAAGCGTTCCTTCAGAAGCTCGATCAAGGATGACGCCTTCACTTCTTCCTATGAGAAAGTTTCTCCGCGGCGGTCTCACGATCAACCCATTCACACGAGCACGGGTTGGTAAATATACAGATTAAGTGTGTTATATTATTTTAGATGAGAATACGGATATAGGGATAGGAACAACGATGATTATGTGGCCGTTAAGTGCGATTTACATTAGGTCAGTATCGGGTCAGCACTGACTTTGCTCGAACTTGGAGTCAGTACTGACTTTGCTCAATGTAAATCATACTTTAGTTCGCTTTTCTTTGAAAATGTTTATTTCCTCTGAGGTTTTACTAATGTTTTGCGAATATTTTTTTAAATCTAAAAATAAATAAAAATAAAATAAATAAATCTAATTTTATGTCACAGTCGACCACTAAAAGAGACAGGAAAAGAGTTTGATATTTTATTTCACATTGAAATAAATAACTGATTCTTTTTCATTTCTATTTCGACATTGACTGACCAAAATGTGGCAAATGCCTATACAAAACCCTTTATCTAATATCTATGAAAAATCTCCACACAAAGTTAGAATAGGATGAAAAGCTGACAAAATTGGCAAAACGTAATCTGAAACAGAAATCTCAAGTCATGCAGACTCACAAAGGGACAATGGTCAGAAGGTGTGAATGGTTGAGATCAGCCAACTTCCATAACTCGAGCTGTCAGCTATATCACCAACGCACTAAAGACGCTGTTTGTAATCAGAAGTTGCGTGAAAAAAATCTCAAAACGTTCGTTACGCATGTCACTAAAAAGCGGTCAAAAATTTATTAATTTTAACTGACTTTAAAAACGGAGGTTATCAATTCGACTGTTGCAAAATTGAGATCGGTAGTACTTTTTGAATAAATCATAAAAAACGTATCAAAGTTATCTACACCCCCTCGTATCACGACAATCTACTGACATTGTTTTAGTTTAAAGTCGGTTTTTGTATTACTTACATACTAATAAGTTGTATTGATTGCTGACGGCAGTGTAGGTACTGTGTACCCAGCAACGCAAAATACACAAGGCATGTTCATTTTGCGTTGCGGTGGTCAGTTATGTTGGTGTGAACGCCAAGGCATTAGAGCCCTTGTCGAGTTAGGGGTGCTGTAGGTATGGTCAGCAGAATGCGATACCATGATGAAAAGTTCTACGTGCGATTGAGCTCAATAATCAATGCTCAATAAAGACGGCAGCGATCGACATTAATTTCGTTTCTAAGTACCAACTATCGTTTTCTAGAACAAAAGCCAGGTTTTTTCATTCGTGCTCAACTTGGTACCAAAGCTGGTGTCAAATTATGTACCTACTCATGGGAATAGGATGAAAATTAAGCGCTCGCTGACAATTTTAGCGTTTACAGCTCAAAAAATCTTAGTAGGGCGGGGCGGGCTTTCAAATGTTAAATCCTAAACACACTTAAAACTGAACACAGCGCAAATATTGCGGCTCTAACAATATCATATTCCCAAAAACAGTTATTCAACCATACACTTATTTATCACCTTTTTTGCTGTCTCTACCGGTCCCTAGCGACATTTCGAACGCGGAAGGGTTTTGCAAATGACAGGCGCGTGTTGCAATATTAAACGATAATAATTTTGACCGAAAATAAAACGTTAAGTGACTATAGCTCATACTCCAACGTGATAGAGTTTAAATTCATAAACAATAATTTTAGGCAATGTATAAAATATATTAAGGGATTATAGTCCCTTGTGCTTATAATATAAGGTTGTAGTAATATGTGTAGATGTAGGTAGATAGGTGTTTAAGTTACAGCTGTATTTAGCAGATGTGATATAATGTTATGTGACCTGACCAAAATTTAAAACAGATAATGTAAGGGAGTTTTTATTTACAGTTATAAATGAAACCTACAAAGCATTTGAAAGTTTTTAATTTATCTTTTTTTTTTTTATATGATAGCTCGAGCTTGGCAGAAGTGACCCCTATCTCATTCATTAAAACGATAGGTAATTAAAAAAAACCATTTTGTATGAGCATGTCAATTCTGCTAATAGAGTACTCACCTATCTAGATTCAAAGCAAACACTTGTGCACTTATTCATAAAAGATATTGTCTTTTTAGCAGCTTGCTAAGTATTGTCTTTCTTGTCATTCCTCTGTCAATGAACAAAGATGATGACAGATTTGAAAGACACAGTTAGTAGTGATAATCCATTCTAAAACTGAACACCCTACTCCAAAAGTTGCACATTGAAATGTATGACAAACATGGTTTATCTCTACCTATTACCTTTCTGTAAATAAATAAATATAAATAAATAATGCTGGACAATCCACACAGCATCATCTAGCCCCAAGGTAAGCTGCTGTTAAACAGAGCTGTATTATGGGTACTGGATGACTGATATATATTTATTACAATACAATACATAGATAGATAATTTTTATTATACATAGAAAACACCCAGAACACCCGGAACAAATATTTGTAGATCGTACAAACATTTGTTCCGAGGCGGGAATCGAACCCGCAACCTCTGCGTCGCAGGCGGACCTGCGCCCGCTGCGCCACATCGGTGTGACCGCTGTGATCATAATCTGTGTAGCATAGGTATATAGTATTTTATTAGATAGTTAAGTTACAAAGCAAGCAATGCCCGTTAGTGTTTAGATTTCCATTTATAGACTTACTACCTCTGTG
This sequence comes from Colostygia pectinataria, assembly GCA_951394395.1. Classification (NCBI taxonomy): domain Eukaryota; kingdom Metazoa; phylum Arthropoda; class Insecta; order Lepidoptera; family Geometridae; genus Colostygia; species Colostygia pectinataria. The sequence continues at coordinate 289,427 of OX596362.1, forward strand.
GTAGGTAAATGATTAATTTTTACATACAAAGGGACTGAAAGTAGTAATGAATAATAAACTAATAATGCTGGACAATCCACACAGCATCATCTAGCCCCAAGCTAAGCAGAGCTTGTGTTATGGGTACTAGATGACTGATATACTTAGTTATTACAATACAATACCTTTTTTAATATAAGTACATAGAAAACACCCAGAACAAGAGTAGTAGAGTTCTCTGTGATAGAGCTTGTCTGGGGAAGGACTACCACCATACCTATTTCTGCCGCCAAGCAGTAATGCTCGCATTCCGGTGTGAAGGGTATGGTTTCTGGTGAAATTACTGGCACATGAAGCTTTCGATCTTAGCCTCAAAGTGGCAACCCGCGAGTGATAACTCTGGTATTGCAAGCGTCCATAGGCTGCGGTAACCGCTTACCATCTTGTGGGCCGTACGCCTGGTTGCCACTTCAGTTGTATAAAAAAAAAACAAATATTTGCAGATCATACAAACATTGGTCCCAAGGCAGGAATCCTCCTGCGTCGTAGGCAGAGTTTGCTGGCAGCTTTCGCCGGCACTTCAGTGCTGCTCACAGTAGCTTCAGCTAAGTTTATTTTGATTTTGTGAAGACACTCGTATATTTTGATTTAGTGTGTAAAAGTGTGCTATCTCACTCTTACTATATTATGGGTGGTCATGGCACTTACACATACAAAGTGCACCGTTTACCGTACACAAACCATGCATGTGGTGATTGCGACGCGTTTGCTTCATACATTTCGGGCACGCGTCACCGCGCCATTCTCAAATCATTAGTTGTCGGTAAAGGCGCACGATTTCAGACTGGATGCTAGTTCAGTTCTATTGGAGTTTTAGGAGATTTATTTTATTTTTTAAATGTAAACTTAATTAGGTATTTAGCTAGGTATACCTATGTTGTGTGAGGTCATTTTAGTACCTTTAAGTTGTGAACATTGAGCTCTAAGTCCAGTAGAAAGTAATGAGAGTCCTTGTCGGATAAAGTTCATCTGAAAAGTAATAATAAACATTATGTAGGTAAGGTACTGGCATTAAAGAAAAGTACATAAGTAAGTTATATTTTTATTATATTAGACAATTGTCATAAATTCTTACCTTGTTTGTGGCCAAAGTACTAGGTAATTATATTTTCTTGTTAGAAGATTAATTTTCAATTTTCTTTCGTAGTTTGTTTACAAAAATAATAACCTAAAAATCTAAAATCTGACAGTCGCATGCTTTGACAGTTGCTTAGCTGGCTGGCTGGCACTGACAGTTGAAACATTCCGCTAACAATGTTGCTATTACTGAAAATACTTTTACTGACATCTAGCGGCAAGTAGCTATGTAAGTTTAGTTTTTATTCTTACCTAATACCTACTAGTACTGAAATACAGATGTCGCTTTGACATTAAAAATAAATAGGTATTTATTTTCGCATGTTATTTTGCGGTGTTTTATTATGTTACAAAAATATTTGTTTATCTCATAATACCTAATAGCTTTGTATTAGTACTTAGAAGGCACTTCAAATTTGCACTTGCATTTACCTACCTTTTTTTTTTTTTTTAATGGATTTACCTACCTAATTATTAAATTCGATGACCTAGAGCTGCTAGAAAAAAGAATAGGATTAGGTAGGTACCTACTATTTAGTTTAAATTGACACACACATACAATATTTTAAACTAGGTAACGTAAGTAAAAGATTTTATCAGGCTGATTATGTATTATTACTAAAATTATAAACCTAAGGAACAATTCACTTAGTTTTCAAACATTTGGAAAAGTAACGATAAGTAAGAGTAAGCGGTGCTGCATATCTGTGAACAAAAAATATTTTTTATAAATAAATTATGACAATTGACGACCTACCTACTTATAAGTATTATAATTGTGATTATCTCGCTAATTACAATTACATAATGTGTCGACAAAGCATACACCTACCTCAGACTTTATCAGGATATCTACTAGGTATAGCTGCTAGCTGCATAGCATAATTTTAAATTATTGTAGGTACCTTCAAAGAGTAAGCCGACTTAAAAATTATACCATTCATTTATTTCATAATACCTTTGAGAAAGAGTTAAGTGTCATATTGGAAAAACCCATAGCAGATAAATAGCAGGGCCTCTGAGATCTGAAATAAAAAAATAAATTTCAATGTTTATACCCATCTCTTTTAGATCTCTTGAAACTCAATGTTTTTCTGACTTCATGCGGTCTACTCTCGAGCGAGAGTGATGACTCACTCAATAATCAATCAAACCTAAGTGACTCAAGGGCGGAGCCGCAAAAGTTTTTGGACGAATATCTTAAATTTTGATTAGCTTTACAACTCAATTTAGGTCAACAGTCCGGAATGTACAGTTAAACGGCAAGCGTAGCAAGCCGCAAAAAATCGGGGTAAATATCTGAAATTGTTATGAGCTTTTTAACTCAATTTAAGTTAGCCGTCTGTAATATGCTACTCAACGGCAAGCGCAGCGAGCCGCGAAAAAAATCTGTCAATTTACGCTAATAAACTTAATAAATACGTCAAAGCCCAAAAGCGAACGTAACAAACTTGAAGTGACTTAAATCAAATACCTAACTTGTGTGCCAATTTTCGTCAAAACCGCCCGAAAAATGCGACTGTAGGCGAAAACAGATAGACTGACAGACGGACAAAGGTTTTTTTTGGCCAATCTCAAAGCTGAAGACGCTTCGCTCGCTCTGTAAATAATATTAAGTTACTACTTACATTACTACTGATTAATAAGGTAGAAGCGAGTTAGAGTACCTAGTAACCAATAGTGCCAATAGGCTCACTAATCGATGACTTCCAGCCTCCCGAGCAAGCCGAGAAGACTTCAGTTGACTAAGTCAACAAAGTGAAGGACGCTATCGAATGGTAAGGTAACCTACCGGATGATGACGAAGAGGACAAGTCTCTTCACCTTCGAGTCGCTCTCGTACCAAACGCTATTGTACGCGGCATCCGCCACGCCTTCACTCTGAAAATATGAATAATGAACAATCCGCATTGGGTCCGCGTGGTGGATTATGACCCAATCACTCTCGCTTGAAAGTAGACTAGTGTCCCGACAGTGGTCGTCTCAAAAAATTATCATCATCATAGTTTTAGAATAACAACAGGGAGAAACGAAGTACGCGCACGAAAATTGTGATCATTTTTAGTGAGACTTGTTAGTCTCACTTAGTCAAGCGACTCGCCATTCATCAATGTGAAGTCATCGTGCGCACGTCTCTCACAATTATAATTTCAAAATGGTGTATTGTGTGGTGAAAGGCTGCTGTAACATAAGTATATAATCATTAATCACGTATAATACATAGGCCGCTCACGCAAACATCAAATGTTTTGTGAACACACTTTTGGAAATAATTTTGAATGAATTCTACGTGTTGTTTTATTCTAAGATCATAGTCATATTAGCCAATAGACGTCCACTGCTGGTCATAGGCCTTCCCCAAAGAGTGCGATGACAGACAACCGATCCATCTAACAATTTCCCTCTACATTTTGGCAACAATTAAATAAACTACAAATTTCATTTTTTTTTATACAACTGACTTCAGTTGTATAAAAAAAAAACCAAGCGTACGGCCCACAAGATGGAAAGCGGTTACCGCAGCCTATGGAAGCTTGCAATACCAGAGGTATCACTCGCGGGTTTCCACCTTGAGGCTAAGATCGAAAGCCTCATGTGCCAGTAATTTCACCGGAAACCATACCCTTCACACCGGAACACAGCAATGCGAGCATTACTGCTTGGCGGCAGAAATAGATATGGTGGTAGTCCTTCCCCGGACGAGCTCTATCACAGAGAACTCTACTACTTTTAACTCTCATCATCATCATGACAGCCTTCTAACGTTTCCACTGGGACACTGGCCTACTCTCAAGCGAGTGATTGCGTCATAATCTACCACGCTGACCCAAAGAGGATTGGTGGATAGCACAGTTATATCTTTCTAAGATTTTTAGTATTGTACTTGGATATGCTGCTTTCCTTTCCTCACGGTATTTTCCTTCACCGTTTGTTGTGGTTTGATGTCAAATAGGTGCGTAATGCCATTTGTTTTTTCTCGAGTTGAAAACGTCATTGGTGCACGAGTACGACCAGTTTAAAACTTACGATTAGAACGATAAAAAAACGGGTCACTATCACTAGACCACCAGTGCTCTTAGCTTACTTAGGTACTTAAACAATGAGTATAGTTCGCACAGCGGATCTAGGCTTCCGTGAAGTTAGCCGTTTGTGATGCGCAAAGACAATTTAGTTAGAAAAGACTCTATTGGGCATCGAAACGGCTAATTTCACTAAGGCCGAGATCCGTTGTGAGACCTATACATAGTTACCGTATCACATAGGAGCTGACCCGCGAGCGCCAGTAGAAATATAGTACTGATCATGTTGATCGTGGATATAACGTTACCCACGGTTCTAAATGTATCATTAAATGCCTGAAAAATACAATACTATTACAAGTACTATACTAAATAAATTACTTAGGCGTTACTTTGCGGAAATCCATTATTTTGTAATGGATTTCCGCAAAGTAACGCCTGAATCTATCAAATAAGTACTATACTTACAAAAAGTAGATTAAGTGTTAGGTACCTATACTACTTGAAATATTTCAGAGCATTCAGAGTGAAAGAAATAAAAAGAACCACGGATAGTCTTATTTATTAGTTCTCTCGGCGGATCTAGGCTTCCGTGAAGTAAACCGTTTGTGATGCACAAAGATAATTTAGTTAGAAAAAGCTCCATTGCGCATCGAAACGGCTAACTTCACGGAAGCCTAGATCCGCTGAGAGAACTATACCCGTGGTACAAACTTTTTTTTTATACAACTGAAGTAGCAATCAAGCGTACGGCACACAAGATGGTAAGCGGTTACCGCAGCCTATGGACGTTTGCAATACCAGAAGTATCACTCGCGGGCTGCCACCTTGAGGCTAAGATCGAAAGCCTCATGTGCCAGTAATTTCACCGGAAAACCATACCCTTCACACCGGAACACAGCAATGCGAGCATTGATGCTTGGCGGCAGAAATTAGGTATGGTGGTAGTCCTTCCCCGGACGAGCTCTATCACAAAGAACTCTACTACTCTTAAAAACTGTTGGACGAAGCTTTTGGACTACGGGTCGGTAGCGGATATGGTGGCCTCAAATGGGAACCATAAATTTCTATTATTAAATCCAAAGGAAATTAAAACTATGTCATTTTATCTGGTCAAATGTTTCTCATCCAGTCAATTTCAACCGGGTCATTCCCTGTTGCGGTGACAAGGGAGTTAAAGGGCATCATAAACACTTACCACTGTCATGAAGCAAAAGAAGCAGATAAGCAACGATGACAATGCGGTGTGGGTGAATACCACCACTCCAAAGCAGTTGTTGAGTTTATCGGCTAAGCTGAAAATGTAATGGGCCGTTTACACTCTTGCCAAACCTTGACAAGTCAAGTAAGTAAGCTAAATTGAAAAACTCGTATAATAATCGTAAACCTCAACGTATCGTCCAGCTGTCAATTTGCATAAGATATTGGTAGTTAACGTCAACGTTTACGGTTGTCAAACGAGTTATTGGTGATTCCTCCTTCGGCCTAGTGTCAATCCTACGTCAGATAGCTACCAAATCTAGCTACCAGATGGGACTAAAGCGGTCAGTCCGACACGCTGTTAGCAACTTACCTCAAAAGCTTCTGATGTGTGACCACGACGCTTTTGATTTTGGCATAGTCCTCGTCTGAGACGCTCACGTGCTTGTTAGTAGCGCACGAGGCCCTGATGGCGTCTTGAAAGTCCACTTGCAGGATGCGGAACAAAATGCTGATGTTGAACGTGTTCACAATGGTTATGATATCGTACGCATGGTAAAGGCAAATTTGGGATGGTAACGCTGAAAAAAATATGCCATTCAGCGGAAGTAGAGTGTAAACTTTTAAAATTTACTATATTTTGAGGAACTTTTCTGGTCATAACGTCGAAGATTTTAGTAAGATAACTACGATAGTTATGATAGTTTCAAGCCTTAAGAGTAGTAGAGTTCTTTGTGATAGAGCTCGTCCGGGGAAGGACTACCACCATACCTATTTCTGCCGCCAAGCAGTAATGCTCGCCAAGCAGTAATTGCTGTGTTCCGGTTCGAAGGGTATGGTTTCCGGTGAAGTTACAGGCACATGAGACTTACCATCTAAGGTCTCAGGGTGGTAACACGCAAGTGATATCTATGATGTTGCATGCGTACATAGGCTACGGTAACCGCTGACTATCAAGTGGGCCGTACGCTTGGTTACCACTTTAGTTGTATAAAAAAAAAATACCTCTTTTTAAAGTAAATACCAATCTTAAATCCCCAGTAAAAAGTTCTCTATAGTCGTAAAACCTGTATACCAACTTTCGTCTAGATCGGTTGTAAATACGACCTGTAGAGGAGTTGGTACCAACAAACTGACAGACGAAAGAAAATTAGCCAGACCTGAAGCAGAAACACATTGTTTGCTCGGTCAAGTTTATAACTAAATCTTCTATAAGTTTTAACTTGTTCTGAAAAGATTTTAAAAGTCAATAGGTACCAGCTGTAAGTCTACTTACCCGGCGTTGTTTCCCACAAATAAGTGGCCAGGAATGAAGACGTGGAGTCGACAGCCCAGAGACCAGGCGGCTTGAACGGGAACAGATACTCCTTGATGCCGTGAGTCAGGTTGTACGTTGTCATCAGGAGAGGTAGGTACATGAACATGGCAAGATTTAATACGACGTAGATGTAAAATGCTAAAAAATAGAAATAATTCATAAATGAATGATTGTTTAAAAATTCTATGAAGAAAAGAAAATTCTTCTAGTAGCATTATCTTCTAGGTAACCTTTGGAGTATATCTTGGAAAATTATTATCATCATCATCCACAGCGTGATATCACCCACTGCTAGATATATTAAATATGCACCAGTTTGTGCCATCTTCCTTGATCGTTCGTTCGTTCGTTCGTATGAGTCAGTGGCCAACTCTGGTGACAGAGTTTCTAGGCCCCCGAAGGTCTCTGTCATGGCCTAAAAACTTTGAAAAAGCCGAGACCGACTGCTTAACGTGCCCTCCGAAGCACGGGAGCGCTCAGTTGAAATTGCCACTGGCGGTCACCCATTCAAATGATGACCCCGCGGAACAGTGCTTAACTTCGTTGATCTGCTAAGAACAACTTAGCCAGCTACGTCTCCTTGATGGTAGAGCTGGTAGAGTTTTGCATAGTTTGGGGCTAAATATTGTGTCAAAACCTGTCAATATTTAAAAACCCCGATGATGGATATAATGAGCGTTATTGTATTATGGAAAAGATCTAGTAGTTACATTTAACTATAAGGCCAAGTCGTCGCACCCAGCTCTGCAGAACGTCCTTCTTTTCACTAGGAGCCAGCCCTTTCGGCCACAGCTCCCCGATCTCCATGAAGAGCTGCCTGATTTCTACTTTCATTATCAGTGCGGCCGGCATCTTGACAAAATCTGTAAAATTTTATAACAAAACTTGCTGTTGCCCGCGAGTTTCACGTGGAACTCGTCGTGCTTTTTTCTGGGATAAAAATGTTATTTCCTTTTCCTGGTCATTGTCTAACTATGATATGAATGTCAGCCAATTCGTTTCAGTTGTTGTCGAGTTACAGAGAAACAAACATCTAAATATCCAAACAGCCAAACAAACATAACTTTCGCATCTAGATAAAGTTTTATGTATACTTTGTATAAATGTTGATAATCTATTTATATTTCATTATTTAGAAAGTCAAATTACTGGGCGAAAGACACTAACTGCGAAAAGAGAATCATCTTGGATCAATCCATTTCGATTCTTAACTAAACCACATAAACATAAGTTTTTTTTTTTATACAACTGAAGTGGTAACCAAGCATACGGCCCACAAGATGGTAAGCGGTTACCGCAGCCTATGGACGCTTGCAATACCAGAGGTATTACTCGATGGATCTCTATTGAACACACACTTACCCAATATGCATATGATAATGGTAGGAAAAATGGTGGCACCATCCAAAAAGCTTTCAGCCTCGTTCAGATGTAAAACCAAACGGAATTGAAGAAGCGTGAACGGAACGAAAAGGAAATTGAACAAGAACAGTCTTGCAGAAGCATTTATATTGCTAGAACCAAGATTAGGACCGAAGATATCTATCCCAAGAAACTTCATTAGACCAGTGTATGTGGTGAAGGTCTTTTTGTAATCTGGGGGTAGGTCTTCATACGAGATTGCAGGAGGGTCATTTTCTATGTCCATGTCAGCCCAATTTATTTTAAGCTCCTTAGAGCTCCTTTAGCCTTATTTCCTTAATTATGGCTAAGCAGAAAAGCAAAACAATACACTTCAGCAAGTTGAATGATAAATGGATTCAAAACGAATGGCTATCTCCTATTTATAATTGTTTACTGCATCATTAGATAGTGAATACCTACATAGCTAGAATACATTAGTTACTTGATTATAAGGTAAGCAGTTAACACATTCAAGCAATTTACAGGGTGACCTGTAAATTTACCTACGATATTTTGAAGACCGTGCTCCAAGCTGAATTTTCAGCCTGCGACCCGTGCATCCACTGGCTTCACCCACCGGTGGGTGTAGGGGTAATTCCTGTTTACCCGTGTACGCACTGCGATATGGTTGGAATTATTTATCGATGAAAAAATAAAATAATAATACGATAAGTCAATTTGTTTATTAAAACTAACAAACAACAAACACTACATTTCTGGCGCTTCGGCGGCCGCTGCCGCGGTACGCTCGCTACGCTCGCTCGCCTCGCGCGTAGTTTTTCACTAACCTAACATAACCTAACCTACTGATTTCGATCTAATGAATAAGTGACATCCGCTTAGATCGAAATGAGTAGGTTAGGTTATGTTAGGTTAGTGAAAAACTACCACCACCACCACCGAAGCTCCAGAAATCAGAAATTTGTTTGTTAGTGTTAATAAACAAATTGACTTATAGTATTATTATTTTATTTTTTCATCGATAAATAATTCCAACCATAGTAGATAGTATAAAATCGTATTAAAAAAATCCCAGTTTTTCCATAAGAACTTATACTATTATTACAATGTTGTTTCAAGCTAAAGTACTATTTTGTGTTGTGTGCGGGACAAATATATATATTTCTTTCTTTCTTTCCTTCTATATTCAACTTTTGCACACATCAAAGTATTCATCTCCATGGTTGAAATAATCCTCCTCTAGGCATAAAGGTGTATTATGTTACACGTTGTATAGAAGCTTATTCATTACCAAACAATCGGATCTTAATAATTTATTCCTGTAGTGACAATTATAGGTTGCTGTAGAGGAGATTGGGGACCACTGACGCACACATGTTTTAACAACTTTACCTTTAAACCGATCAATTGCAGTGAATGCATTTAGCAGAAAATATTTTGTATCAGTAAATCTATCATATCATATGACGACCAATGTGGGCGAAGGTCCGCCTGCGACGCAGAGGTTGCGGGTTCGATTCCCGCCTTGGGACAAATGTTAGTAGGATCTGCAAATATTTGTTCCGGGTGTTCTGGGTGTTTTCTATGTATAATAAAAAATATCTATCTATGTATTGTATTGTAATAAATATATATCAGTCATCTAGTACCCATAACACAGCTCTGTTTAACAGCAGCTTACCTTGGGCTAGATGATGCTGTGTGGATTGTCCAGCATTATTTATTTATTTATTTATTTTATCATACATCAATACGGAATCAATCTCAGTCGAGAGTAGCCAGTGTTCTAGCAGGGAATATTAGATGGTGTCATGATGATTAAAAAATAATAATATTAAAAACAGAAAGGTGTGAAACCATTTTTTACGTGTCTATACAAATCATAAAATGTATCAATGGGATCAGTTGCCCGATTCAAAATATTAATTAGGTCAACTGATCCCGCGGGATAAGATCGAGCGGCATGAGTTGACTAAAGAGCCTGTCGTGACATGAAACCTAAAAATCTAATAATGATCAAACCTTACTTTAACGAACCATTCTCCCCTACACCAGCCTATAATTCCCTAAGTACAGACAGTTAATTATTAATAATGTTTAAGTACAGACTAATTACTTGCTCGGCGCAAGTACCACCTTCCAAATATTAACCAAAATGTGCCGATATCAACATAGATAATAATACAGAATTATTCTCAGCTGTCACCCTGCGCTGTCATACTAGGGAGACAGTTGCGAAAACCAGTTCAATATGTTCCTTTTATTACAACGGAAGAAAAGATGAAACTTGATCAACTTGACTGACGTACTGTGATGCGCAAAGACAATTTAGTTAGAAAAAGCTATATTGCGCATAGAAACGGCTAACTTCACGGAAGCCTAGATCCGCTGAGAGAACTATAACCGCTTGGGCTTACGAGATGTGCTACGAAATATAATATTCTGTCTACACTACAAAATGGGAATGGGATGGGATTACCATTAGTCATAAGTTTGACACTAGTCTCAAACTTATGAGTACGTATAACTAGCTTGTAGCGGTAGTCACCTCATAAGTTTGATATATACGCTAATAGCTATCAAACTCAGAATAAATTACTGTTTGACTACACTTTGCGGCAGAAATATGTTTGTATAAAAACAGATTCTGTGTTTCGTTTTGAAGGGTACGGTTACCGGTGAAATTACAGACATGGCTTTTGATCTATTTCTCAGGGTGGCAACCCGCGTGTGATACTCTGGTATTGCAAGCGTCCATGGGTGCTGTGCCATCGGATACTAGTAACCTCTTACCATCAGGTGGACCGTACGCTTTGCTGTCACTTTAGTAGTATAAAAAAAAGTAGATGGTAGGTACAATTTTTATAAAATTTAATTTATTAATGTTCACGCGCACATAAAAACAATAAATAATTAGTGTTGAGTGAACAGAAATCATTTTTTTACATCATCATCATCTACCCTATCTTTACAGGCTAAAAATATAATGCGACAGAGAGAATTATTATAGATTAAAAATACAAAAAATTAGAAAAATTAAAAAATAATTCTTAAAAAAAAAAAAATGTACCGTCTTAAATTAATTATTACTTTTGTGATTCTAAAATATAGCAGCTCTTACAAATTCACTCAAAGAACATTGAAATAAATCAATACTCTCTGCTACCAGATTTAGTGTCTGAATGGTCCGTGTCAGAACAAAAGGCATGGTAATGTTTCTTTGATGATATTGATGGATGGTACTGGTCTGGTGTGTTTACGCATCTATCTGGCACAGGAAGGGCTGGTGACGCGAGCACCAGAAGTCCCTAAAGCCAGGGTTCTGAGCGTCCACTCCCACGCAGTGCGGCTCCGATGGCGCGTCACTGAAACAACAACTAGGCTTATACCATCTATTCTGGTGCCAAGAAAGAGCGTGACCACGAGTCCACCATTATAAAAATGAATAAATAAAAAATTATATAGGTGCTATCACCGTGCTTCGAAAGGCACGTTAAGCAGTCGGTCCCGACTTTTTCAAAGTTAATAGGCCATGACAAAGGTCTTCGGGGAGTCAATTAACTCCGTCACTAGAGTTAGCTATTGACTCATACGAACTTACTTACTTTTACCATCTGTTAAGATGATTTTTATAGTGTCTGGTGACAAGTTAGTTACTCTGTGGCTCTACATGTGTGTAGTACTGATGCAAATGTCTGGGACAGGTTTGTAGATGGATTTTTTAGATGTAGTAAGATTTTTTCAATCGATTTATCAATCAATCAAGCAAGTCCTCTCAAAAGGTGAAGGAAAACATTTAAGAAAACCGGCATCTCTTAAAAGTAAAAAATCTAAAGTGTCATCACCAATCCGCATTAGGTCTGTGTGGTGTATTGTGGCTCTTGCTCGAGAGTAGACCAGTGTCCCAGTAGTGGGAAAATTTGAAAGGTTGACCAAGAATAATAGATATTCAGGTATTTAGATTCAAAGCTTGAGAAACCACAGTTCCTCGACAGCTAAAGATGATAGTATAATTTACTACCTCTGCAGCAAAAAAGTGTGTTTTGAATAGAGTGCCCGCGAGACAAATAAAAAGTAAAATATGTATAAATCAACGTCGGGATCCCTCAGGGAGAAGATTTAGAACCGCTTTTATTTGGAACCAACTTTATCTAAAGCTCATACTTTTGGCTGGTTTTTCTGTGACATTCCAATAAACTTACTTACTTCTATTGGACCCTAGACTATGAACTTATTTTAGAATATAAATAATACAAATTCGGTAACCGACTGATTGACTGCCTGCAATCGACGCACAGCCAAATCGTTTAATCCGACAGAATTAAATTAAATTTCAGTGTGAATATGTGTAGAGGTAATAGAAAGGAATCTTCAAAATTTACGTGAGCAGCAAAATAAAAATTTGCATAGATCTGCAAGGAACCAGATAACTGCAAACGTTTGTCCCAACGCAGGGAACTAAACCCGCAACCTCTCGTTTCTACTCGTCCACCGCACCACCGAGGTCATGAACAAAATAAAAATCAAAATAGAAGTCGTACTTATACATAGAACTGTAAATTTATTACTGTATCGACGTGTGGGTATAGCTAAGAAAACCACACACTCCCAACAATGCAATTTGCAGTAAAGCTCTGCATAGATACGCGTAGAAATACTAATGTATTGAAGGTCATACCGGCTCTGGGAAATTACACTGGCACTTAGACCTGGAATCAAGATAGACGGGGTAATTACAGGAAAACGGTGCAATTTCATTAGCATCCTGTCTGAATTCTAAATGGGATAAATGCTCGATCACGATTAGAATTGGCTTCAATGGCGAATTGGAAATATTTTCTAGGAAATTGGAGAAGTTATTAGAAGGGGAAATTAGGGTTACCTGTGCACGTCGCCGTTATTGCCAGACCATCTGCTGAAGCCAGTGTCTTCAATGTTTTCTCCTGTAAATAAAAACAAAAACTTATAAAAATATCCATAGTTCCATAGTGAAAATTCTGATGACCTATCACAACACTAAAATCCTGGCCAAATTTTTGCAGATCATGCAAACAGTTGTTCCATAGCAGGAGTCGAACCGGAGTTTATAGGCCGCCCAAAGGCCTCTCTTATGGCCTAACGTCGTAAGCAAAAGCTCGAATGAAAATTCCACTGCTTACAAAGTACCGGTAATGAAAAGTCTTCAATGGTAATGTCTTACCATCAATATTCTTCCACATGCTGTAGTTATCCAAGTTACTGACGCCCAGCCAGACCAGCAACTTGTAGTCGGAGCCGATCACTTGGTGGAAGCTCATGCCACGGACCAGCTTCTGGATGAATGAGAACTCCTCCTGGAAACGAAAGAAAAGCAAGAAGTCTAGTATTCAATTGCTGGAGGAGGAGTGAAAGGCTTAAATCCTGCTGCTAGATAAAACGTTTACAAGATCTGCAAATAATTGTTCCGGTTCTGGGTGCTGTAGTACCATAGTACAGCTCTGTTTAACAGCAGCTTACTTTGGGGCTAGATGATGCTGTGTGGATTGTCCAGCATTATTTATTTATTTATTTATTTATAGTAGGTACTCGTAGTTTCTGGTTTCATTCATTCGACACAAGGAACTTTAATGTAGGGTCACCAAGATCAGGACTATTTATGTCACTGTTGGGTATCATATGATACGGTTGTGTTGGCTATGTCAGTCAGTGAGTACTTTTGTATCATCATGACAGCCTTCTAATGTTCCCACTGCTGGGACACTGGCCTACTCTCCAGCGAGAGTGATTGGGTCTTAATACACCACGCGGACCCAATGCGGATTGGTGGATTGGTGGTACTTTTGTATAAATGTAGCTAATTCTGTTAACGGACTACATACCTATTTATACCACAAATGGCAGACAAGCATACGACCCACTGATGGTAAACAAATTATTACTGTAACCTATGGACGCTTGCAATACCATAGGTACTTGCTGGACCAACTGAGCTCTACAAATTGTTAGCTAGCTACCTCAGATCTTGGTACTGCCAATTTTGCTCCTTCCTTAGCGCATTCCTCCTTCGCTTTCTCCCAGGGTTGAGCTTGGTACATCAGTCGATATCCGATGCCGTTGGATTGGTTCACGGTGTATCCTAAAAAAGAGGAACACCATAGTTTTTTAGGGGTTCTACAATACTATGAATACAATTACAGGGTTTTTTTTTTTTTTTTATGCAACTGAAGTGGCAACCAAGCGTACGGCCCACAAGATGGTAAGCGGTTACCGCAGCCTATGGACGCTTGCAATACCAAAAGTATCACTCGCGGGTAGCCACCTTGAGGCTAAGATCGAAAGCCTCATGTGCCAGTAATTTTAACTGCGTACATATAAAATTTAATGAAATGAAAATACGCTACGCCTGACCATAACAGTTACAGGCAGTGTTTTGTAAAGTTGTACGTGGCACTGCACTACGTGGGAACCCGAGACATAGTTATTAAATAATGTCACGAGTAATTTCACTAGCTACAGTGCACTTCAAACCCAACTCAAATGCTTGCACACTACTGCTTGCAGTCCTACCACCAGGTAAAGCAAGTTTAGTTTTTATTTCATTCTTTGATCCAATTATAACACTAAATAAATTATGAATAAGAGTCTATAATCTAAAGTTCTAAACATTATGGGTACATTTTAAACTTGTTTAGCTCAGTGTAGGTCTAAATACAGTGAGATTTTTAACTATAATTCTTCAAAGTTTGAGTTCATCAAAAACCTTCTTATATACCATCCTACGTACAGATATAGAAGAGCTTCTAGGTAGAAGCTCAGTATGTCCTTACTGTTGTTAGGGTTCCCGCGTACAACAGCAACAAGAGCCACGACGAGAGTACACACCAAAAAGTACCTGAAATCAAGTTAGATTTATTGACAGCTACGCATTTAAAAAAAGTCAAAAGCATCAGTCTACTGAAGTTTTCATCATCAGCCACTAGTCAAAGTCAAAATAAGCTTTGTTCAATAATCACAAGGAGTTTACTCCAGTTCCATTCGCCCAGCATAAAAGAATCTCATCAGAATGGCGACAGGTAGAGATAGAATTTTAAAAATTTGATTTTAATCAGAGAACGAAAAACCCTTTTTTTTTATACAACTGAAGTGGCAACCATGCGTACGGCCCACAAGATAGTAAGCGGTTACCGCAGCCTATGGACGCTTGCAATACCAGAGGTATCAATCGGGGGTTGCCACCTTGCAGCTAAGATCGAAAGCCTCATGTGCCAGTAATATCACCGGAAACCATACCCTTCACACCGGAACACAGCAATGCGAGCATTACTGTTTGGCGGCAGAAATAGGTATGGTGGTAGTCCTTCCCCGGACGAGCTCTATCACAGAGAACTCTACTACTCTACTCTACTACATTATTGTTCTATTGATTTATTCCTTTATTTTCATAATTATCATTCAAACAAAAGTGAACTGCTATGTGGTAATAAATTCGAGCAGCGAAGGAAGGAAGGGAAGTGGTTTTTTTGTATAAATATATGGTTCTTGAGTGGCGAAAAACCTTGCAAACCACCTAACTCGTAAGACTTAAAGTGGTCGTTGTGAGTTTAATAAAACTCCTTTGACTTTGCGATGTCATTCACCTATCGAGTGTTACTTGTACGTGGAACACTTAGACACATTTGTTTATTATTACAAAATGTATTAATATCGTTACAGTTTGTTTATTTAAGCAACCTCGTAAACAGTGTTGATAAGTGAAAACTAAGCAAGTATAATGTGATACGCAAAGTCCTTGCCCGACCTTCGTAAGCGCTTACTTAGAATATTTTAAAAGTATTACCCTATATTTATAAGAGATTAGGAAACGAAAAGGGTCCAAGGAAAAGGTTGACAACTTTTTATCTTGTTAACGAAAGTAAATAGTCGAGACCGGCCCTTGGGGATTTTATATCCGCCTCGCTAATCTGCCCAATATTTGACCACAACCGCTGGGATACAATATTTTGTGTTACTTTCAAACTAGTGGAACGACCCGCGACTTTGTCTGCGTTGATTTTATACAAACTTTATCTTCCCGCTGGGTCCTCTAAGGCTGTGTTTTCACCAGAAATGTGCGATGTGTTTGTTAGGAACCAATAGAATCACTTCATTCACCCAGCTTCGCTCTGCCCAGCTTTAATAAAGTCATTCTGTTGGTTCTTAACGTACACATCCCTCGCATTTTCGCACATCTTTGGTGGAAACGCAACCTTAGAGTTGAATTTCAGGATTTCCTTTCTTAGTACACCCCTGAGTAGGTTACCCTCCAAACAGTTTCATGTTTCTAGTTGGACTTAAGGTTTAGCGTTGATCTTTCAGTTACGAAAGTATTATTATATTCTAATTATATTTTACTACTCTACTTAAACCTGTCTCTTTCTCTCATTATCCTTATCATCATTTGTTCCCATGAGTCAGAGGTCAACTCTAGTGACGAAGTTATTTTGTTATTAAATCTCAAAACGTCAATGAACTCACCTCATCTTGACTGTTAGTATTATTTTAACTTCTCTCTGTATTTTCCTTATGCTCGAATTCTGTAAATGACAAAGACTTAAAAAACAAGTACCTAAAATACACACGTAAGTACTAAGGTCCATAATCGTAATCAGTAACCTTTTTTGTCAAAAGACTACTCTGCAGAGCCGATTAAATGACAATGTTTTTATAGTTATAGGCATAAGAACATAGACGTTCTATCCTTTTCTAGGTAAATAAAAATGGTTACCACATTGTCATATCGTAACTTTTGGGTAAGTAGGTATAGTTCTCACAACGGATCTCGGCCGTCGAAATTAGCCGTTTTATTGCGCAATGGAGCTTTTTCAAACTAAATTGTCTTTGCGCATCACAAACGGCTAACTTCACGGAAGCCTAGATCCGCTGTGCGAACTATACCTACCAATTTTATACATAGTTAACCGAATCGAATGGTAAACAAACGGGGTTAAGCCGAATAAAACACCTTATAAAAATATAAACAAAAGTTTTAGGGATTTTATGTTACTGTCGGTCGGTACCTACGTAACACCTACTGGACTTCCTACTGTGGTATAATAGTACATTATGGTACTAGTGTGTAACATTGATGATTACCGCTGAGGCGCCATTGAGATACGAGCCGTAGGCGAGGGTCTTAAGATAGCCGAGGACGGTAATCATCAATACACACGTGTATCATACGACGTTTTTCAACAGACTTGTGAATAAAATAACAAAAAAAACTCACAACAACTTTTTTTGTTATTTTATGCGATGACCATAGAGCCACTTTATAAGCAAGTGTGTTGAAAAAAATATGTCTTTTAGTTATGGGAACACTAAAAAAAAACAACATAAAAAAACAGAAATAACTTGTGATATTATTGCAAAAAGGGTGACAAAACTAGGTAACAGATGTAAATAATCCTGATATTAATGGTGATAATATTAAGTGAATTATAATAAAATAAATATCAAGTCAGAAACGCTAACATTTACCGGTCATTTACCTCGTTCTAATAATAAATTCTAAAAGAAAGTCCTCACCTCATCTAAAGACACAGACAAAGTTATAGAAATAAATCACTCACCTTTAAATAAAAACGACACTTTCTGCTTTATTCTTCTCTTTATTCGTAATGTGTGTTGCGTTTGAGGTGTGCTTGATTGGACTGATGTGCTTGACGTCTGTCCGCTAACGGTAACTCATAACGGGAGTTGAATTAATTTTAGAGTAAGTATTTTGTTATTGCAGGACTGTTTTATCTTTATCCATTCATATTGACGACGCGCAGGGTGGGCGAATGCGTTGATAAGTGAGAGGTTGCGGGTTAGAGTCCCGCTGCGGGACAAACGTTTGCATGATCTAAAAATGCTTACATGAGCTGCATTATATTCGTTCCGCAGCAAGTCTTTGTGTTGAGTGGGAATCAAACCCGCAACCAACAGCGCATACGGTAGAGCTTAGACCATTCAAATGATAAAGGTTTAGTAAAACGTCTCTAAATAAATTAAGCATTTTATTTGAATAACGATTTACAACAGTGACATTTTGTAGATAATTAACTACTTTCCATAAGCGTAGAATCCATGTCCGGAGCCATGACCTCCAAAGAACAAACCGGTACCGTGACCGCCGTAGAAATTCCGGTACTGATTCAACGGCTCATTATCTTCTTCCTTATTCTTCTCAACTCTGTAATGCCCTAACTTCTCTACTTTAAGATGCCTTTGCAGCGGTATCACAGATAAATCATGTACTGGTACCAAGTGATTATGAATGGGTATGAAAACTGGTATCACCGAAGTCGAATGCGTGACATTCGCGTTGGGAGAAGTGTGAGAGACCGAGTGGTGAGAAATCACGTTTTTTGGTACAATGTGCTGTATTGCACTTTGAATGTTCTGCCGTGGTATGACATGTAGTTTAGAATGAAAAAAAAACTGAGATAGCGGTATTGGTGCAATAAGAGGCACGTTTTGTCCGTTATTTTTAAAAACTACATGCTGTGGTAGAACTGTCACGGTATGTGTACCGGGATTTTGTGCAAATACCGGTATTAGGCGAGTACCGGTATTTTGTAAAGTGGGGAATAGTACAGATTGGCCTAGATCTCGGGGTGATCGTTTTATTCTAAGTGGTGAGCTGGCGGCTTGATGAACTTGAATGATGACAATGATGCAGAGTTTCAGTCTCGTCACCATCTGGAATCAAGAGAACAGGTACCTTTATATCACTATCGTAGGTGTTTTAAAACTAGATGTCGCCAATACACGAGCACGCTCTATCGTTGCGTTTTAGAAATAATGTTTTTTTGACTCTGCAATGTAATCTTGTTTATTTATTGATTTTAGTTATAGTTTCTTAGGAAAATAAACAGTACTTAAAAGCTTATAATTATTCAAAAAATATAACTAAGAACTATTTTCATGTTTCCGCATATCTATCTATCTTCTAAAAATTATTAAGTGTTAAAACCTACTAAGTGTTATAATTAGTGGACAACTAAAACTTTGTTAAGTATAAGTGAACTATTAGTGAAAACTGTTTAGGTTAATCTTGTTCTATATTTTAAGCATTACCATTCTCACATGATGTAAACTGTTAGTTTTTTTTTTTTTTTTTTTTTATACTACTAAAGTGTTAACCAAGCTTACGGCCCACTTGATGGTCAGCGGTTACCGTAGCCTATGTACGCATGCAACATCATAGATAATCACTAGCGTGTTACCACCCTGAGACGTTAGATGGTAAGTCTCATGTGCCTGTAATTTCACCGGAAACCATACCCTTCGAACCGGAACACAGCAATGCAAGCATTACTGCTTGGCGGCAGAAATAGGTTTTTAGAATTAGTTTTCCAAACATGTAAAAATAAAATAATATAAAATAAAATATTGAGTCTTAAGTCTTAAGTGACGACCGATGTGGCGCAGCGGGCGCAGGTCCGCCTGCGACGCGGAGGTTGCGGGTTCGATTCCCGCCTCGGGTCAAATGTTTGTACGATCTACAAATATTTGTTCCGGGTGTTCTGGGTATTCTCTATATATAATAAAAATATCTATCTATGTATTGTATTGTATTAAGTATATATCAGTCATCTAGTACCATAACACAGCTCTGTTTAACAGTAGCTTATCTTGGGGCTAGATGATGCTGTGTGGATTGTCCAGCATTATTTATTTATTTATTATTTATTTATTTATTATTTAAGTTAAACATGCTTGTTAAATGATGAATGATAAATTTAAAAAACAAACAAAAACGAAGGTAACCTAAATTATACAGAAAAAAAAAGAATATTATAATATACTTGTTTTAACTGTTACCGAATACTGTGTGACTTTTAATAGTATTTCAACAGCTGATTAAATTCCTAGAACAGATTAAAATAAACCCAAGCTCTGCCAGCTCCAGCCTAGCTCAATAACCATTTCAAAGAGCTCTGAGCCTCATTACATTCTCTGTAATTCCCCAGTCAGTCTTATTTGACTTTTAACGAAGCCAAGTCGTAATTCCCTTTGACACTGTGACACGGGCTTACACGTTTATGTGTAAATTTCATCAGGATTCTAGACTGATCCTATGTTAGGTCAAAAATCTTTTACGTACCTACTGAGTTTTATTTTAAAATTAGTATCTAAAAGTTTTAATTTGCTATACTCGTTTCTATGTCATAATAATAATAAATTAATCATAAATAATGCTGGACAATCCACACAGCATCATCTAGCCCCAAGGTAAGCTGCTGTTGTTATAGGTACTAGATGACTGATATTTACTTAATACAATATAATACATAGATAGATATTTAAAAAAATTATAGGTACATATTTTTTTTTTAAGTGTGGAACCTATCCCTTAGGTTTGGCAGGTTGATAATGAATAACCTTATATAAGAAATATGTATATAATAAGTATTTACAAAAAAAATGTCTACCTATATTCTATAAACTTATCTGGGTATTCGCTTGGTAGGAATGCAAGCTTTTCTTTGTATCAGAACTAGCTAATTCCAATAAAATTTCTTGTGAAATTCGACCTAAGTATTTTTAATTGAAAAACTTAGACTTCGAAGATTTATAAGTAAACTTTAAATTTGACTTGTCACAAAATAAATAATTGCTGTTTTGGAAAGTTGCCTACTAACTTAGAATTTAAGTTATTTTTAGCTCGGGTCAGTATAATTTTGATTACTACTAATTTGTCTACAAAAGGTCGCCAATGTTAAAAGTTATTTAAATAAATCTTAAAACTATTTGAGTTATAATAAACCATTCGAACACAAAAATAATAATTTATAAACTATCGTATCTTGCCTTATAAATCTTAACTTCTAGAAATAAGCGAAAGGAGGCCTATACTCAGCAGTGGGTGATACAAGACTAAAATGATTGAGCTTTTATTTTGCTGCAAAGGAGTTGTTTCACGTAGTTTGGAGCCGGGCCTTGGTCTTTTGTAGGGGTCTAGATAGTTAGATAATCACTAAAGAAACCATTTATTACTGTTTATTTATTTTATTTTGGCCTTCGAACATCTAAACAAGATTATTCTTAATGTCTTTGATTTTGGCTTCATTCATAATCTAAAGTAAGTTTATCTTTGTGAAGGAGTGCAACACAATGCAAAACAACATGGCGGGTTTAACGAACAACTGGGTTGTTAGGTACTGTCAAAGTCAAAATGCGTCATGATCATTGGCTAATAGCTGTCATGGCGAACCTCTAGTGTTCCCGTTTTAGGAAACTCAACACAACAAACATTTTTCTTTTAGAACTTTGTTTGTTACTTAAAAATGAAATTGTTTGTTACTGTTAGTCTTATATTTTTTCAAATTTTGCTATTGTGTTACAAAACCTAGGCCACTATGAAATTGGTCCTTTTGAGTTGTTTTCGAACACAATCATGTAGACATAGAGAGTGTTGAAGAAACATCTAGTCATGGAAAGAGACCAGCCCGTCGAAAGTTGGCTTACTGTGTAGAATCTGTACAGGCGCTTTGTAAAACATGTCTGTGTTAAAGAAACCAAGAGTTCTTATACCAAGGTTAAAAAAATAATAAAATAATGATCGACCACCCGAATCGACCAATAACTTAGGTTACAGTAGTTACCTAGAAACTTGAAATTTGGAGGGTGTGTTTTTTGCATAAGAAATAATTAAATTCAACTATAAAGAGATATGATAAATAAATAAACAAATAATGCTGGACAACCCACACAGCATCATCTAGCCCCAAGGTAAGCTGCCGTAAAACAGAGCTGTATTATGGGTACTAGATGACTGTTATATACTTAATACAATACATAGATAGATGTTTTTTATTATACATAGAAAATACCCAGAACACCCGGGACAAATATTTTTAGATCGTACAAACATTTGACCCGAGGCGGGAATCGAACCAGCAACCTCCGCATCGCAGGCGGACCTGAGTCCGCTGCGCCACATTGGTCGTCGAGATATGAGACGCAGCGGAAAGATGAAGTTTTTTAGAACAAATTCGCGAGGCGTTAGTCTATACTAATATTATAAAGATAGAAGATTTGTATTTTTGTATTTTTCTTTGTTACGAAAAAACTCAAAAACTAGTGGGTCGATTTCAAAAATTATTTTACCATTAGAATGCCAAATTATCCCTGAGTAACATAGACTATGTTTATTACTAGCGACCAGCCCCGGCTTCGCATGGGTGCGGTTTCTATGCACCCGCGCGAAGCTGGGACGGACTGCTAGTTATTTATAAAACTATTTGCTTTCCCAGCTCAACCGCCATTACAAGCAAACCCACTACAAAAGTGTTGCTCTCACATAAAATGTTAATTAATAATCGCTGCATATATCACGGGGTACCGTTGTCTGTCTGTCACGGGCTTTATTTGCATAATAGTAATGCCAGAACAAGTCTGTGCGGTCTACTTTACCCATTCTCAACGCAAGGACGTCGCCACGCCACAGAGTATGTTGGAGAGTATTCAGATGCGGTCAAGGAACCTGGTGGTAGGACTCTTCAGCAAGAGTCCGTCTTGGTGCGTACCACCGTAGTGTCAGATATTCTACCTCCAAGCAGTAGTGTGCAAGCAATACTGTGTTCATGTTTGAAGGGCACTGTAGCAAGTGAAATTACTGGGCGATAGAGACTTAACAACAATGCCTCGGGGTGATAAGCGCAGTGCAGTGCCACGCAAACACCTAATCTTTGAGCTTTGGGTGGTACTGCATCTGTTATAGTCAGGCGTGGTGCTTAAAAACGCCCCATTTGGATTTGGCCGCAAGGTGCAAGTTGGTCAATGGTTTCTATCTCCATTAGCGGGCATTGCTTACAATTTGTCTGAATTTGAGACGAAAGCGATATATCGTAACTGTTTTCGCGGTCCAGCTTATGTCAGTAGATACTTTGAACTTAGTTGTCACCGACATAAGTTGAACTACGATATTTACCACGATTATCGTTTGTAGCTCTCAAATGTATACCTTCTGTACACGAGTGTCTCGTTGCTCTTTGAACGGCGTCGTTATCCGAAATATGTCATTCGTACTAGTTAATCTGTGACATAGCACTTGTAATCACAAACTAGTTTATTTTATAAACATTGCAAATTAATAAAGTTAGCAGGTACAGTTGAAAATGAAAGTGATTCAAACTCACTGTTAGTACAGTCAGGGTCATTATTTATTTACATATAGATATAACATGACAGTTATTTCCAAGGCTATTATCTATTAACATTTGGTTAGCACAAACAATATTATTATACACAATGTAAAATATTTGTAGTATTTTGTAGTAACGAATATATCATAGTTAGTATATGGGACCTTTTCCTGTCATGCGTATTTTCGCTCGCGCGCGAAAATATGTAGCGGGCTGGCGGGGATATAGCACGCTCCTAGCCACACACAAGACAAAGATTTCGTTTTTTTAAACAACTGAAGTGGCAACCAAGCGTACGGCCCACCTCATGGTAAGTGGTTACCGTAGCCTATGATAGGAAAACAAGTTGTATCAAATGATAGAATGCGGGCAGCCTGCATGCGGATCAACGCGAGCGAATATAAATACATGACAAAACAAGGGCCCTTTATCTTAATAGGCATGATGACAGTAACTAATAATCATTAAAATCACGTCTTCACCTTATGAAAAAGGATTCAAGGAATTCAAAGACCATATTTCTTTTTAAATTAGATGCGAGATTGATAATATTTTTAATATAATAAAACTACAAAATACAGCAAACCGCCATAAAAGGTTAAACACTGATCAGGAGCATCTAGGTTCTCTGATTGGTGGCATCAAAAATGTTGCAGAATTTTGAACCTTATTGCTAAAATTTTATATTGAAAACTGACATAATGACGTCACCGCTGTCACTCCGCGACTCAGCGCGTTTTAGCGGGCATTTTAAAATTCAAATTTCAATCGCATTTTTTTTTTCTAAACCATTAATTTCTGGAATAATAGGTTATTTTTTGCCTAAAGTCAATACTTCTGAATACAATAAAACAGTTTTTCAAAATCAGTCATCATGCCTATTGTTATTAATGTTCTCAAAATCTAAATGTTTCCCATTGTCTACGGGTGAGGCAAATAAAGCCAGTAGGAAGTAGGGAGTGGCCATTCTGTGCGTAATATTATGTCTTTCTGTGACCCCGCGTCTCTGTAGCCACAAGGAGGTGTATGAGTTCTTTGGTTTCTCTTAAATACACACAAGGAGCGCTCGGTGACGTAGCTGTCTAAGTTTTTCTTAACAGATCAACGAAGTTAAGCACTGTTCCGCGTAGTCACTATTTGGATGGGTGAAAGCCTGTGGTCATTTCAACTGAGCGCTCCTGTGCTTCGGAGGGCACGTTAAGCATGCGGTCCCGGCTTTTTCAAAGTTGTAAGGCCATGACAGAGGCCTTCGGGCGGCCTAGAAACTCTGTCACCAGAGTTGGCCACTGACTCATACGAACTTACTTTTTTAAAACACAAGAATGGATAGTGAAGAGTAGTAGAAGTTCCGGTGTGAAGGGTATGGTTTCCGGTGAAATTACTGGCACATGAGGCTTTCGATCTTAGCCTCAAGGTGGCAACCCGCGAGTGATACCTCTGGTATTGCAAGCGTCCATAGGCTGCGGTAACCGCTTACCATCGTGTGGGCCGTACGCTTGGTTGCCACTTCAGTAGTATAAAATAAAAAATAAAAAAAATAGTCGACCAATTACTTAGTAAGGTAAACAAGCTAAATCACTAAAGCAATTTTGGAGGCTGGGAAACAATAACGGAGTAATTTTTTGCTTTTTCCCTGTCGTAAGGTAACAGCTTAGACCTGCGTAGCATCACTTAGCAGGTTCGTAATAGGCTTGTTTTTGTTATTTATTTATATAATTTATTTATTTATATATTTTTGAGATGTCAGTGATAATTTGTGTACCTACCCAGTTATCTACCTATTTATAATCTCTAATTATAATTTTGTTATAAAAATGTTTTGATATGGAAGAGCAAGACCTTCTAATACAGGTATTTCTACTTAAAAGAAGGTCTTCACAATGTTTAGATAATTGTAAATCCGTTAGAGAAATAAACATTTTTTTTTTTTATATATTTTAGGAAAACCATCGGCACAAAATACATATTAGGCTCTTAAGTAGTAGGTAGCAATAACTATGAGGCCATTTAAAGGTCTCCACTGATAGACACATAATGGCTAACTAGAAAACGACATAAAATTAGCAAAACAATAAGTAACTAAACTATAAAAAACCTACTTGTTATTCGCATATGTAAGAATAATCAAAATAAAATCTAGTTTTTACAATAATAATACAGAAAGTAACGAAGATGTTTTTTGTAGGTACAACATAACCGACGACCGATGTGGCGCAGCGGGCTCAGGTCCGCCTGCGACGCAGAGGTTGCGGGTTCGATTCCCGCCTCGGGACAAATGTTTGTACGATCTACAAATATTTGTTCCGGGTGTTCTGGGTATTTTCTATATATAATAAAAAATATCTATCTATGTATTGTATTGTATTAAATATATATCAGTCATCTAGTACCCATAATACAGCTCTGTTTAACAGCAGCTTACCTTGGGCTAGATGATGCTGTGTGGATTGTCCAGCATTATTTATTTATTATTTATTTATTTATTTAAAAAAAAAAAAAAAAAACTCTAAATGCAACTCGGCTATGTTTGTATGAACTCCGATTTGGACTTTACAAGCCTCTGCTCGTGGCTTCGTTTGCGTTGTACCTACAAGATAAAGGACATTGTTAACACTTTCCTACCAGAACAAAAAAAAAAAAAAAACTAAAATCCTGATTAAAATTTAACGGCAGAATTTATTCAGCTATACAAATCGAAATAAAATAACATTTAAAACATTCAAAATTTCGTATTTATTTTGATTATCATCCCCAAAGAGGTATGACAATTATACTAATAAATGCGAAATTTTGGACGTTTTTGGAACTAGCTACCTAAGAAGAAGATAATTTTGACTTTCGTAGATTTTCGTCATAGTAATCATAAATATAAAAATGAATCGCTGTGCGTTAGTCTCGCTAAAACTCAAGAACGGCTGGACCGATTTGGCTAATTTTGGTCTTGAAATGTTTGTAAAAGTTTTGGTGCGTGATGATGGCAAACGGCCTGACGGTATGACTCTTGTCCCTTGGGAGATGGGTAGGCCTTTGGTGTGGGACGCGACATGCGTCGACACCTTAGCCGCATCACATCTGTCGGGGACATCAGTTAGGGCTGGCGCGGCGGCAGATTGTGCAGAGAACACCAAAAGGCGCAAATATGCCGGTCTAGATAGAGCCTACATATTTGAGCCTTTTGGAGTGGAGACCCTGGGTCCGTGGGGTACCGGGGCTCACCGCGTTTTCAAAATTCTTTCCGGGCGTCTGGTCGAAGCGACGCGTGATCCAAAGGCTGGTTCATATCTGGCTCAACGTATCAGCATTGCCATTCAACGTGGCAATGCAGCCAGCATGTTGGGAACGCTTCCTACTGGTAGTGATTTGGATCAGTTGAGCTATCTATAGGTCGTTTGTAACGGTCTTTAGATGGCTCAACTGTTTCATATGTATTTTGTATATTTTGTAATGTAATGTAAAAGTTCAGGGAATGTTAAAACGGTGAGAAAATATACAGGGTGTAAAAACTCGCTAACAAAAAATAACGCGAGTGAAACTGCACCGGGTCTACTAGTAATTATTTTATGAATGGTTCTTTTATTCGAGAAGACTCTTCGAAAATTTTACTTGAAACATCAAAGTAATGTTGCTTTTGTAAGTGTACCTACATTACACATTTCTAACTAAAAAGGTACTAAAGAATTTAGGGTTGTTTTAGGCCAAAACTGTTCTAGTTTAGTGCAGCAATATAGTTTATTTTATGTCTGCAAATGACAGGGCTGTTCAGTAGTTCTTCTGATGTTATGCGTAACGCTAGAACATAGTTCAAAGTTCAAAGGTCGACTAGGCTGAAAAAACTGTCTGAAAAGTTTTATGAGCGTGAAATTAAGAAAATACCAAACCATCTGTTCCAACTATAATAGTGTGATAAAACTGCTTACCTTAGTCAAATCCTGGTATAACTTAGATCACAAATCACAAGTAATTTTTGTATAATCCGGAGTTCACTGTCAGTTCTGGATGGTGTCTGTCGTGACTGGTGCCATGGTCCAGTTTTCAGAGGCTACTGCATCCGTAGTGGCGCTGTGCAATGTGACTTGAGACTTAGCTGCCGTGCTTTGAGGCCATTGTGATAGCGGGTAGCGGTGTAGTCCGCTTGTGAGATCGCTTGTAAACTACACTTCTTCTTCATCAACTACAATATATTAATTTTAAAAATTTTGAAAATGTTGGGTTTGTTTTATCAGTTACATCAAGGAACGCTCGTGACGTAGCTGGCTAAGTTGTTCTTAACAGATCAACGAAGTTAAGCACTGTTCCGCGGGGTCATCAATTGGATGGGTGACCGCCGTTGGCAATTTCAACCGCTCCCGTGCTTCGGAGGGCACGTAAAGCAGTCGGTTCCGGCTTTTTCAAAGTTGTTAGGCCATGACAGAGGTCTTCGGGCGGCCTAGAAACTATGTCACCAGAGTACTGCCACTGACTCATACGAACGAACGAACGAATCAATCAAGCTACGTTACGACCAAACTAGATGAGACGAATAAATAATATAGTAGATAAATTCTTGGACCCTAGCACTTCTTTAAATGAGCTCTATCACACAGAACTCTACTTTTATTTAATATTTAGGAGTGGAAAGTGTTTTCAAAAGAAAACGTCAAAAGCGTTTGAAGAACTCTTTTTATTCTGATACTCATACGAGCCCACGATTCAGGGAATCTTAGTGTGGGGGTCACTTCACTTCACTTCTTTGTTTATGGCGTTGGTTTGTCCTAGTGTGTGGTTAAAGCTATGCACGTGACTTTCTTGGGTGTTATATTCACACGCTCCGAAGCCGCTGCATTAGGTGCCATACTCGTTGTAAACTTGTAGTATGCTGTCGGCGTGTGGGGAAAGGTCACAATTACCGTCCGTTTGTGGTCCTTGATTATGATACGAATGTAGATTTCAATTCATCATTGTTGGGAATATTCCAAATATTATCTACTCAGGGTATCATCGCAGGGGATTTCTGGAATATGCCATTTATATCTAAGCAACAAAACTTGGAAATAACTTGGTCTCTTCAGCTTCTGACATGGTGGATACCACCAGTAGGGTCAAACTTGTGGGATCAAACGATAGTGACCCAGATTATTGCCTCCAAGCACTGAACTGGTGGTCTAGTGGTCTAGTTGTTAGGCCATGACAGAGGCCTTCGGGCGGCCTAGAAACTCTGTCACCAGAGTTGGCCACTGACTCATACGAAGGAACGAACGAACGAGTGGTACCCCGCCTTCCGAGCCTAAGGTCGTGGGTTCGACCGGAACCCGGAACCCATTGGTGCTTGGAACCCGTGCACTAATGGATTTTTTCTATTCGAAATATTTATGGTGCAATGCCAGTGCTCTCAAACGGTAAAGGAAAACATCGTGAGGAAACCGGCATGTCTAAGAACAAATATTCGAAAGGTATGTGCCATCTAATCTATTCACTCTCAATCGAGAGTAGGCATGTGTCCCAGCAGTGGAAACATCGGAAGGTTGTCATGATGATGATGATCTCAGATTCTCAGCATAATATCGATTTACAGCTTTATTGTATACACCAAAAATAAAAATAAATTAAAATATGGTTTAGTTTAATTAAGTTAACAAAAGTTCAAGGTGGAAGGTACAATGGGCGGCCTTATCGCTAAGAGCGATCTCTTCCAGGCAACCTTTGGATGGACTGGAATTAAAAACAGAGGTTTATTAGGAAGAATCAGAGGTATTAGGAGGATCAGGTGGAGGAGCAGAGGTATTAGGAGGATCAGGTAGAGGAGCAGAGGTGTTAGGAGGATCAGGTGGAGGAGCAGAGGTATTAGGAGGATCAGGTAGAGGAACAGTGGTGTTAGGAGGATCAGGTGGAGGAGCAGAGGTATTAGGAGGATCAGGTAGAGGAGCAGAGGTATTAGGAAGAAAGATCGATGCACAGCACTTGCTCAGACTCAATATATGCGTCTATACTGACGCTTTCAGTTGATTCTTATCGTTTAATGATGCCGTGCGCTATTCTCACTCCCGGCTGAGGCGCGTGTCCATTGTCACATATACCTTGCCGAGCTTTTTCCTGGTTGGACCACAGAGATCTTAATAGTAATGGTTCTGAAAAGATTCACTCAGTCCAACTTTACGGATTGATACTTAAAGCAATGTAGCGTCGCATTGTTGAAATCGGCTATGCCAACCTTATGTCCCTATGATAATCCTCTACTTCGAGTTCTAGGGCACTTTCGTAGGCGCTAAAGCTAAGGGTCATTACGCGTTTATTTTGTTTTTGTGTAATGTGTAGTGTTCAGTGCAGCCTTCTAATGGTCCCACTGCTGGGACAATGGCCTACTCTCAAGTGAGAGTGATGTGCAGTGTAGACTGTTTAATTTTTTGTCACCTAAAATAACATTTTATTTTAAATACCACTTTTAGAAAACCAAACTAGCAGTCCACTTGATAGTTACCGTAGCTTATGCACGTTTGCAACATCAGAGATATAACATGCGCGATGCCACCCTGAGACTTAGATCTAAAATCTCATTGTGCCTGTAATTTCACCGGAAACCATACCTATGGAACACTAGAGAGCATTTTGCTCGACTATTTAGTCAAGCTATACTTATACGTAAAGCCAGTGCTATAAAGCTCATAATACAGTGCAGGGCAGTTGAGAGTGAGCTAGGGTTGTGCTTAGTATTCCGGCAGCGTCACAGGCATGCATGATTGATGCCGCTACCGGCTGGGGTGGGGGGTGAAGGGGGGGGTGCACGTGGATTCAGGAATATTGAATAGGAACAAGAGAACGGGACATTTTTGATTTTATTTTGCTTTGGTTTCTTTTGGTTTACGCGGCGATACGCGACGATCTCGCGTCATCGTACTCTAATCACATCATAATTACTATCACTTCACATTTATATATCATAGACATAATTAAATAATGCTGGACAATCCACACAGCATCATCGAGCCCCAAGATAAGCTACTGTTAAACAGAGCTGTGTTATGGTACTAGAGTAGAGTTCTTTGTGATAGAGCTCGTCCGGGGAAGGATTACCACCATACCTATTTCTGCCGCCAAGCAGTAATGCTCGCATTACTGTGTTCCGGTGTGAAGGGTATGGTTTCCGGTGAAATTACTGGCACATGAGGCTTTCGATCTATGCTTCAAGGTGGCGACCCGCGAGTGATACCTCTGGTATTACAAGCGTCCATAGGCTGCGGTAACCGCTTACCATCTTGTGGGCCGTACGCTTGGTTGCCACTTTAAGTTGTATAAAAAAAAAAAAAATATATACTTAAAACAATACAATACATAGATAGATATTTTTTATTATATATAGAAAATACCCAGAACACCCGGAACAAATATTTGTAGATCGTACAAACATTTGACCCGAGGCGGGAATCGAACCCGCAACCTCCGCGTCGCAGGCGGACCTGCGCCCGCTGCGCCACATCGGTTGTCAAAAAAATTTTTTGAGTTACCTACCTTTTTGGCATTATTATAGGTATATTCCAATACATGTATATTTTTATGCATTTTATAGTATATAGATAGGTATATATTCATATTTAAATTTATATTTATTTAAGTACATATTTAAAAATATATAATATTAACAAAATTATCATTTATTTTATCTTTATAAACGTCACCGCCCCTTAACGTACTCGTTGTCTCTGTCCATCCTAAGGTTGTCTGGAAGAGATCAAAGTCAGCGATAAGGCCGCCCATTGTACTTCCGCAATTTTTAGTTTTTAAGCTTTTATTTTCTTGTTTTCTGTGTAATGTACAATAATGTGTTTTCTATCTATCTGATATATGATAATGTTTTTAATTCGAAAAAGTAATTGCTTATTAATATCATTTATTATAGAGATTTATTATTATTGTTTGCCAGTTTTTTTCTGTTATTTTTTTTTTTTTTTAATGTGTATGATGCTGTGTTGTATGTTGTATTTTTATTTTTGATGTGTGTAATTGTGTAATTATTAATTAAGATGGATGTCACGCCTTAGATATTTATTTTGTAATGTTACATTTTTATATTAAACTTGAAACTTAAACTTAAACTTAAACATCACATCACACTAAAGCCGGGGCTACATTATTCTGTCGTGGAGTGTCGTGACGCGTAATAAGTGTATTTATCTATAAATTTACAGAACGCGTCACGACACAGTGCGCTTTAATAATACATTTTTTTTAAATTAATAATACAATCATTATCTATACTCACTTAACACATAATGTTAAAAAGATAGCCGTAGAATATAACATTAAGTTTATATAAAATATAGTTTTAGGACTTTTAGTTTGATTAATTTGATTATATTCGTGTACCAGTTAGCCTTTTTTTTACGCCTGAAATACAGGTTTTCCTAGTTCAGGCATAGTATAATTTTTACTTTTAGTTAGTTATTAATCCCTTTATATTGTAAACCTTAGTACTAAGACTATGAATAAAGTTTATTTATTATTTATAATTCTAACCATACAAAATATATGGATACGATGTGCGAATACAAAATGCTTATGACGCGTCACGACACGCCACTACAGAATAATGTAGACGCTGCTTAATATTATAAATGCGGAAGTTACGATGATTGTCTGATTGGATGTACCTATGTTTGTCCTCTTTAGCTCGACAACCACTAAACTGATTTGGCTGAAATTTAAATCTAGATAGATAATAACTGAGAATTCGGCTTATGCTACATTGCACTCGCGAGTGATACCTCTGGTTTTGCAAGCGTCCATAGGCTGCGGTAACCGCTTACCATCTTGTGGGCCGTACAGTTGGTGCCACTTTAGTGGTATATTAAAAAAAAATATCCCGGAAAAAATTACGGTTCCCGAGTTCCACGCAAACAAATTCGCAGGAAACCGCTACTATTGAATAACTAAACACTTTATAACTTTATGTATTCAAGAGCCGTAGGTCCTGATTTCGCAACACTGTGCGTGGACCGACACGCCCTTGACTAAGGTATTAAATTTATTTATTTTGGAGCAAGACTTGCTAAAATAATTAAACTGAGTTTGACACTTCTAAGGGGATTTTGACACTAAATTCCCAAAATCCCCTTCTAAAAAGTTTTGACTTTTGAAACCACATAAACTAAATAAAACGAGTTAGTGTCAAAATCCCCTTTGAATATTCACTTTGAAGGGGATTTTGACACTAAAATTCCCAAAATCCCCTTCGAAGTGGATCTTCAAAGGGGATTTTGACACTAACCCGTATTTAGCTATTTGGTTTCAAAAATCAAAACTGAAAAAAACTTTTTTTATAATTTTTTTATTTACAGTAGCGTTTCACAGTTTAATTTTATGTTTTTCAATTTTTCGTGACGTAGTTGGCTAAGTTGTTCTTAACAGATCAACGAAGTTAAGCACTGTTCCACGTAGTCATCATTTGGATGGGTGACCGCCCGGTGGCAATTTCAACTGAGCGCTCCCGTGCTTCGGAGGGCACGTTAAGCAGTCGGTCCTGGCTTTTTGAAAGTTGTTAAGCCATGACAGAGGCCTTCGGGCGGCCTAGAAACTCTGTCACCAGAGTTGGCCACTGACTCATACGAACTTACTTACTTACTTACCACTATTTCGCTTTTAATCATCATCATCATCTACAGTGTGACTTCACCCACTACTGGGTATAGGCCTCCCTTTGTATATGCCACGGTTTACCTGGTGGTAGGACTCTTTAGCAAGAGTCCGTCTTGGTGGGTACCACCGCAGTGTCAGATATTCTGCCTCCAAGCAGTAGTGTGCAAGCTGCACTGTGTTTAGGTTTGAAGGGCACTGTAGCAAGTGAAATTACTGGGCGAAAGAGACTTAACAACAATGTCTCGGGATGATAAGCGCAGTGCAGTGCCACGCAAACACTTGAAAACTTTAAGCTTTGGGTGGCACTGCATCTGTAATCGTCAGGCGTGGTGCTTAACATCAGATGGGCGCCTTGATTGTCTTATCACTTGCTACCATAAAAAAAACTCCCTTCGCTCCGGTGCTAGCCTCACCCAGCTGCGATTTTTGCGATATCGTTTAAAAATTAAATATTTTAAATAATTAAAAAAGACAAATAAAATACCCACACGATAACCCTCAGATACACACACTACCCTCAAAGTCTTCAATAGATGTGAGTTTTTCATCCCTCCCTTTAGAATCAGTGATCAGGCGTTAACCTCAAAGGGTTTTATTGGAATAATCTGGTTCCCTGGATTACAAAATGGTTCGTATGTAAATTTTTTGGATACAAATCCCGGACGACCTTTTTTGTGGTTTCATTTAACCTCCTGTCTTCTGTAGCTTGTTTAGACAGGGTCTTAAACAGCTTATTTCGTTGTTTAAGCAAAACGATGCGTTTTAGATATCATCATCTTTATGTGCGCAATAATACTGACTTACTTTTAAACGGAGAAGGAAAATATTGTGAGGAAACTGGCAAAAGGACAGTCTGTAGATTGGAGGACAATTATGTAGGTGTGTGGTGTACTTACTGACTTAATTGTCTAGCTAGTACTTTTTGCCACTTTTTACATGGTTGCCTGGAAGAAATCGCTCTTAGTGATAAGGCCGCCCTTTGTACTTTGTTAATGTTTTTTATATTAGTTAATAAGTATTTTTTTGTGTACAATAAAGTGTTCATTCATTCATTCATTCATTTTTTTGACCATCACGACCATGAATCTAATCGTAACTTATGTTTGGTTTTTAGATCTTTGAAGAGCCTGAAGGTAGTGAGTGAGACGCTTTAAAAAAAAGGCTATTTAGTCAACTCATCCCGCTGTCAACTCATCCTACGGGATGAGTTAACTAAATCATTATTTTATCCTATTTTGATTGGTTAACTCATCCAAAACTAACAGCCAGTGAAAAAAACTTCTTTTATTTCACTGGCTGTTGCTTTTATTTTATTTATAAATAATAAATAATAAATAAAATTAAATTCGTTTATTTCAGGCATTGTAAATACTCAGTATGTACATAACAAAAAATAATGCAACCATTGCAAATATAAAATTAAAAGAAAAGAAAAGAAAACAGAAATATCCGAGTAGGTAGGTACCTAACAAAAAAAGTATTGTCAACAGACATTGTCAGCGTTACCAAGTAAAGTACCAAATTTATGCAAAAAGTTTATGTAAAGCATCTTTTTTAAAAGAAATAGGGTAAAAGCACCAGTTATTAGCTACCTAAGCACCTTGGTCAATTTAAATTGCTATAGTTTCTTTAGGCGTCATCCAAATCATGTTTTTATGGTGTTAGTGGAGACGGAAAAAGTTCTAATATCATTTTAATAACAATAAAAATAATTAACATTGTTTATAAAGTTTTTATATTCATTCAAATAAAAATTGTGTTACTGGCACCCCAGAATTAGTTACTGGCATGTTTGGTTTCAGTTATTGGCTGTAGCATTTTTTACGAAACACAGCAGATTATAGTCATTTTTTTTAAGAAATACTAGGAACATAATTATCGAGTTCTTAGCTCTGGTATAAACTAACTTTTCGAAGCCCTTGTATAAATAATTACAGAATAAAGTTCACCAGACAAAATGAATTAGTATCGGTTTCGGCACAAGTTTATTTCAGGCTATCGGATCTTGAACTGATCTCTGCATGCGGTGGTTACTCAACTGGCCATCTATGCTGTGCTCTTCAGCAAACGTCAGATTGGCGAAAGAAGGCCATTTTCGCCAAATTTGACAAATTATAAATTGAATTCGTAGGTGACTGGCGGTGATGTACATGTATGGTCAGTAACTTAAAACTTAGTTTTTTTCGTTTCTGTTATTGGCAATACCATAATTTAATGTTTTAAAGTAAAAAAATAATAAAATACATTTAAATTAAGATAAAATAACTTAAATAGCAACGAAATATGGATCAACTACAGAGATATGAGGTATGAGACAAGTTTCATTCGAATCGTAGTCAAACGCAATCCTTACCGTTTTCACAACAAAACCCCACCATAGTAGCCGGATTGCCGATTGTCAATCAATTATGTTTTTTTTATACGAAATTATTCGAAAGATGGTACAAATCGGCACAAATATTAAAGCTAAATATGTAAACTATTCTCTAGAATGAAGGGAGATATTGTACTTAGCATCAGTAGCTTTTAGGAAGTGTTTGAGTATGAAGTAGCCAATAACTAATGCCAGCCAATAACTCATTCATTTACCCCTACCTATGAACGTAAAATGAATAAAAAATTAAAAGTGTATTTGCTTTAAACTAAGTAGGTTGGTACCAAAAACACACTTGTACAAACTTCATAGCAAAACCTTCTTACCATTGCCATAACAATTCCATGATCTTTGGCGCAATCTACTGGAACGGGGTGTGATGTCGTCAACATAAGGGTGGAGAGGGTTGCTATTATCTGGAAACCTCGCCCTTCATTGCTGGCTTGTAAATTGTTCCGGAATTTATCTGAAGCCGAAGGTTTTGTAAGTGGCTAACATTATTAATTTTCGCAGCTTATCATTCTGCATTATGACCAGTCTTCTAAGTGTCTACTTCTGAAATACAGAGCAAGTAAGTAAGTTCGTATGAGTCAGTGGCCAACTTTGGTGCCGGGGGTATATATTTTTTTATACTACTGAAGTGGCAACCAAGCGTACGGCCCACAAGATGGTAAGCGGTTACCGCAGCCTATGGACGCTTGCAATACCAGAGGTATCACTCGCGGGTTGCCACCTTGAGGCTAAGATCGAAACCCTCATGTGCCAGTAATTTCACCGCAAACCATACCCTTCACACCGGAACACAGCAATGCGAGCATTACTGCTTGGCGGCAGAAATAGGTATGGTGGTAGTCCTTCCCCGGACGAGCTCTATCACAGAGAACTCTACTACTCTAGTTAGGTACTCTTACTTAGGTATTAGAAGGCCTCCGTCATGGCCTAACACTTTGAAAAAGCTGACTGCTTAACGTGCCTTCCGAAGCACGTTGGAATCGTCACTGGCGGCTACCCATCCAAATAGTGACTTACGCTAAACAGTACTTCGTTGAACTTCGTTGATCTTTTAGAAAATAGATAGCCAGATGAGTGAGTTTTAGAGAGAAGTCTATATCGACTTATCAAGGTATTGTGATGCTGAATGTTGAGTTTCTTAAACAAGATTCCAGTATTTCAATTTAGTATTTATTATAGTTATTTAAAAGTGTTTTTGTATAATGTTTTTGTAACTACATCTGGAATCTGTTTACAATGTTGCGTCTATATAAACCAACGAAAATATTATGCATCCTCAGTCATAACCAGTGTGTTTTGTCTGAGTAGGCCACTGAACCATATTTACCAATGTTTTAAAAGAATATCTACTAAAATATGAGTCAGATACAAAAGTAGTCTAAATCTTGTTCCATTATCAGAATCGCGTAGTAAGTCCTTAAAGGCCTACACTGATACAAAAGCCTTTTCTTTCAGACGCAATGTTATCTGAAGTTTGCTAAGAGCTAGTCAAGCCAGGTAGCCAGAGAAGCCAGTCAAGAGAGGTTGAATCACGAGTAAAATATCTACAAACTAAACAATATTCCCATGTCCACCAAGTGGTTTCGAGCGCTGCAAGCTTTGACGCTATGGTGTGGCGTACAGTTGCAGGAAACAACGTCCATCCGCTGGGTCGACCATCTCTACATTGGCGATATGGACACCTTTTTCGACCGTGCCGTCTTCATCATCATCAAGAAAAACAACAACAGCAGTTTCTTGAAAACCCATATCGGACTCGCCCCTGGCGTTCTCGTCACCGAACAACTCGTGCTCACATCCTTCAACCCCTTCAGAGAGTACATCAAATACAAAGACATGAGGAAGGAAATTCACGTAACTGTTCTTCACAAGCGACACATAAAAGACTGGAAGAGTATCCAATACACCTTGCAGAACTACTCCATAGATTGCGCTCGGCAAATTATTCCGGTTGCGTCTACGAACGAGGTTTGGGCAAGTGAAGAAAGACAACAGGGCCTGTTGCACGATCTGTTGGTCATGCGACTCAACATGAGCTTAAAACTTGAACCATACACCCCGAACTTGTACTCGTTCAACTATTACCAGAAGCAAGGCATCAGTACGCGCATAGCAGGTCCAATGCTGACAATACTAGCAAGACCGAAAGATAAAATGGGTCAGGATATAACATTTGCTTCTATCAGTTTTATGGATAAACGTCATATGTTCAAGTCCTGTTTGCTGCGCTCGCATACGTTTTTGTCGCAAGACAACGTGGAGACTGAATGCGATGGTTGGATGCCTCGCGCATGGGGGCTTTTCATTTGCATTCGAAATGTCGAGCACTTCAAGGGTGTGGGTTCTGGGGCGCTGCTGTTCAGTAACAACAAGCTGTTTGGAGTTGGAAGCTTCATATTAAAAAAGGGAAAGGAGAGCATTCTTGTTTTTACGGACGTCAGGCAGTATTTTCATCTGATTGCTAACACTTGCACCTTCATCGACCAGGCTTTGGGAATTAAACCTAATTCGACTACTACTTCTACTACTGCTACTTCTATTACTGAAGTTCCTTCTACTGCTTCTTCTGCACCACCTCCGTAAGCAGATGATGAAGAATGAGAACGTAGGTTATTCATTATAAACTCTTCATGCGTTTTAATACTGTTTTTTTATTTTTGACAGACTTTAATAAAATGATGAGGATTCTATAATTTAAGTATATAATATATGATACCAGTTAAGGAAAATACAGCCAAGAAAGTGTTAATTACTCTGTAATCGCTGATCCGATATCAATCGATATTTCTTTGTTGTAAGCAAACATTTCTGACAAGTATATATTGTATAGTCAAATGCTGTAAAACATATCGCGGTGGTACTATTTTTTCCATCCCACTATAATTTTATTATCAAGAGACATACTTTCAAGCTATTATGACCGAATAGAAAGTTTATAAGCTACGAGTCTAAATTAAAATTTTACTTTGGTATTTGTTTTCGTTCGCTAATTAGCAGATTATAAAGATAAGAAAATACAAGCCCCTGATTATTTTCCCCAGCGTCTTGTCTCCTAATTTTATATCTCCCAAAAATCCACTTGCAAGTTGAGCGAGTAACGTGGAGGCGGGCCGTAACCCTTGATAGCTCGTAAAGCGAGCTGGCGGAGCCACTCACGGCTTTAATACCTACATTGTCGGGGAGATTACTCTTTATGTGTTAATCAATCGAGTTTTGTAAGTACATTTTTGTATTAAATTCAAGCGTGAAAGAAAATGCTCCAATTCTACTCGATATCCATAACAGACCATGCCTAAAAAGCGATAGGAAACCAGCTGGTTTCGTTGACAGTTTATTTTACGGCATGGGCGCGCTGGTAATTTTTTCCTCATCGAGCTTACTCTACTTGGCATCCATAAGAATAGCAAGGGACATGCCTTAAAAGTGATAGGAACCCAGTCAGTGTTGTTGTCAAATGCCAGTTCATTTACGGCATGCGTCGGAACTAGTGAAAATTCATCTAGCTCGAAAGACGTTTCAAGGTGATTTTAACTTGAACTTTTTTATATCAAAATATTTTGAATTCTTCAAAACACCTACAGTAACAGTTGCCTAGGCAGGCAGGCATCTAGTTATCAAACAAAAAAAAAATTATTACATGATTATATTGTTGACGCATCAGCAACAACAATAAAATGCTTGTGAGATCCTTTTATTTCAGCTAAGAAGATTCAGCCTTAGAAAAACTCCATTAACGGTCTACAGTAGAGATGAGACGTGAGGACGAGCGGAAATAACCCTTATAGCCTTGTCATTCGATAGTTTGACCTGGAAAGTTTTCCGGGAGTTTTGGAATTGATATTTGAGATTTCGAAGTGTTCTTCGATTTTTCACGTTGCTACCTCTAGCAACAAAAAAAACTTCGACAAAGACAAGGGTTCTTTGTCAAAAACAAAATAAAAAATTTATAATCCCAAAAATTATTTCACTTTAAGCGGGATTTTTGGAATTTATAATTTAAAGTATTCTCCTAGTGTCCATCACACTAGATGAATCCTAGGTGATTATAATAATTTGTTTAATTTGCTTAACACTAAACATTTATAAACAAAAAATAACCAACAAAACCATTTAAAAAATGATGCTTTAAAACAGTATTTTGATAATTTTTTTTGAGTAACTTTATGGTAAAATAGCTTTAGTAAATTCAATAAGATAAAATATCATTTATCACGTGAAACTCATGCAAAGAAATAAAAATTTAAGAGCACAAAAAATTTGAGCGTTCTACGCGTTTAAAATCCAAACAGCTATTACAAAAGTTAAAACAAATGTAGTAAGGGTTCCCAAGCTTTAGAGTTATTTCGAAATAGTACACTACCTGCTATAATATCATCCAAAACCTTACAAGTTGGAAGTAGACCCTTTCTGTCAGCGGATATCTTGAACTTCCGGACAGTATCGTTAGCAAGTGAACCAAGGACTTAACTTTTAAACCCGGCTGCTATTTCGATAAACGTTCTCTTGGTTCCACAACTTTTAGGGTAAAGTTTGAGGTCCAGTGTTAAAGTTAAGATATTTTAAACTCTTGCCTTCTAAAAACATCAACTTTACTCGCTTTTTGCTAAAGTACAGCCTTTCCTTGTCATTCTTATGTCAATGAATAATATTGGTGGCGGGTTTTAATGCCGTGTTAGCTAGCAAAGGATTAAAAGTATCTTTATGAATAAGGCCCGTTTTACAAACTTTATCTTTCAGCTGCATCTTTTAGATGAATTTTTCCTTTTCCTTTCCTAAACACACCCTGAAATGCATCATCATGATCATCATATCAGCCGATAGACTTCCACTACTGAATATAGACCAAAGTGCGCCATGACGACCGATTTTGAGCCTTCTTTGAGTAAAGATATTCAGTATATTATTGCTTCGCATCTTTCAGTGTGCTTTTAGCTCGTTGAAATCCAGTAACCATTTCCTAAGTAAAATATCAAACGGAGAGTTTTCGTGAAACAAGGAGTTACCAGCGGGTGATGAAATAGCAAGTATCACTGAATATACCTACCATCACGATTACACATCTTATGAATAAAAGCCAGGAGAGTAAATAGGCATCAGCTTTAAATCAATTATTTAATTTTTTATTTTCAAAATAATCCTAAAACAAATTATGGCATCAACTCAGTTCATCAGTTACCAATGTTACCATGCTCG
Organism: Colostygia pectinataria; assembly: GCA_951394395.1. Lineage (NCBI taxonomy): Eukaryota > Metazoa > Arthropoda > Insecta > Lepidoptera > Geometridae > Colostygia > Colostygia pectinataria. The sequence goes on from OX596362.1 coordinate 329,783, forward strand.
TCTTAAAACTAAATTCAATAACATTACAAACAGTGTCTAAACAAAAACTTAAATATTTGTACAATTGATTACTTTTTTCTATTTCTTCTTATAGTGATAGTGTGGATGAAGTCGTAAATGGGCGTGATTCTCGAAATACTGGGTCGATGGGATGCCAGGTGTATTATGAAGCTTAGGGAAGGTTACAGAGTACGGTAGAGGAACCGCTAAAGGAGTGGGGTGAGGCTGCTGAATCAGATGCTCTTGTGTTTCAGAATAAACAGATTGCTGTAAGAAAGGCGAGTACAATTCGTAAAGTAACTCTTGGGCACGTGCGACGGCAGCTTCTTTCTCTTGTTGTGATTGCTGATGTATTATTTGGGATTGTTCTTGTTGTTGCTGCTCAAACTGAGATTGTTGTTGTGACTCAACCAAAGATCGTAGTAACTCTGCTGATTGATACTGTGATTGTTGTTGAAGTGACGGTTGAGACTGTATTTGGAGTTGATGGGGTGTAGGTAAAGGAGTTGGGTGGAATTGTATCTGAGTTGAAACTGTTGGTTGAACTTGCACCAGCTGCAATGGTTCCTGTTGCTCAACATGTTGTACTTGAAGTAAATGTTGGCTTTCAGGCTGTATCTGGTACCCAGAAGTTTCATGTGGTAACGGCTGTAGTGAAACTGGATAAGGTTGAAGTGTAAGTAATGGCTGTGGTGTAACTAGAATTGGTTGATTTGATTGTGATTCTAGAGAATTTAGTATTTGTACTGAATGTACAGGATGTAATTTTTGAGGCTGAGTTAAATGTTGAATCGGTTCTGGCTCAGATGTCTGCAGAGAAGCCGATGTGGGTTGTGGTGTAAAAACAGGGGCTAATGTTGAAAGGGATTGCACTGATGTTAATAATGTAGATGAAGACGCTTCAGTAGTTACAAGCTGAGATGGTAAAGTTTTTAGGGCTAATGTGGAAGTAAATGGCACTTCGGATTGAGAAGTTGTCAGTGGTTGCTGAGGTGAAGTCGATTCGGTTGGTAACGTAGAGCTGGATTCATATTCTGTTGAATCTGAAGCTGGCGTTGAAAAACTTTCTGTTGATTGACTAGAAGACTCAGAAATAGAACTGGAAGAAACAGTAGATAATTCAGTGCTCAAGTCATCAAACTCTTGCGAGGCAAACGTAGGTTCTGAGTTTAACAATGTTTGTGTTATTAAAGACTCAGGTTGCCTAGTAGTCGAAGTTTGTTGGTTCTGAGAGCTTGAACTAAAAGTATCTTGGTCTTGAGAGTCAGTGCTTAGAGTCTTTCTCTTAGGAGGTAGATATGAATACTGTGACTGTAGAGTTGATAAAGTTTGTCGATTCTGAGACGCAGCACACAGTTTACACGGTGGTTGCCGAGTGGCCGATGTTTGTCGATTTTGAGAGAAAGATGGAAACAGTGGCTGCTTAGATGGTAAAGATTGTTCATTCTGAGGTAGAGATAAAATCTGTGGCTTCCGAGTGGTCAAATATTGTTGACTCTGAGAAAAACGTGAAAACTGTGGCTGAGAAGTACCTAAAAGTTGCTGATTCTGAGGTAGAGATGAAACTTCATCTTGATGACTATCGGAAGTAAATTGATTCTGAGATAAAGATGAAAACTGTTGCTCCTCAGTGGGCAAAGATTGTTGATTCTGTGGAAAACCTGTAAACTGTGGCTGAGAAGTGCTTAAAAATTGTTGACTCTGAGGTAAAGATGGAAGTTCCGGCTGATGACTAGTGGAAGTAAATTGATTCTGAGATAGACTTGAAATTTGTGGCTGGCGTGTGGTCAAAGATTGTTGATTCTGAGGAAAACGTGTTAACTGTGGCTGAGAAGTACTTAAAAATTGCTGATTCTGAGGTAGAGATGAAAGTTCTGGTTGATGACTGGTAGAAGTAAGTTGATTTTGAGATAATAACGAAAACTGTGGCTGCCGAGTGGTCAAAGATTGTTGATTATTAGAAAAACGGGTAAGTTGTGGCCGGATAGCTTGTTGATTCTGAGGCAGAGATAAAAGTTGTGGTTGGCGTCTGGTTAAAAACTGTTGGTTTGAGTTTTGAAGTTGATTATTTTCTGGTCGGATTCTTATAATACCAATACGTTTCGGTGGTTGGTTTGGAGCTAAAAATAGTGGTTTAAATGATGAAGCCGTAGTAATAGGTTGTGCCGTTGGTTGAGAAGGAAACAATCGGAACAAAGGTTTAAGCGTTTGTGGCTGTGGTGTTGTTTGTTGAATTGGTTGCAAAGAAATATGTGATAATGGTTGCAATGATACAGCCGCAGTAATAGGTTGAGCCGTTGGTTGAGAAGGAAACAGTCGGAATAGGGGTTTAAGCGTTTGTGGCTGTGGTGTTGTTTGTTGAATTGGTTGCAACGACGACAGATGCGATAATGGCTGCAATAATTGAGGAGGCTGCAGTTCTAACAATGGCTGGAACAGTTGTGGTTGCTGAGGTTGCGGCAATGGTTGAAGCTGTGGCAACGGAGATGGCGATGGCAGTGGTTGTAGAAAGATTTGCTGCGGTGAGCCTTGAACCTCAAAAGTTGGTGGTGAAAAACCCTGGGAAAATCTTGCGTAGCTCACTGCTTGACGCTGGTTGTTTTGGATCTGAAAATGTAAATGATTAGTTATTATATTTTATTGAACTCTTGGTGTTACAAAACGGTACTAAGCAATAAGGTTTATCCATACCGGTGTGACTGTAGAAGACTGTACTTGTAAGGCACTCGCCTGTTTTTCAGTGCTACTTTGTATCTGACTAGCATTTTGTTTCAGGTTTTGCTCATTTTGCTCCACAGATTTTCTATTGGCCTGATCATTTTCAGGGCCTACTGTGTACTGAGTATTTTCTTCATTGTGAGTTAACTGGTTTCCTAGTTGTTTGACTTGCTGGAAAAAATCTGGTGGGAATCCTTCGACTTCGTACTTTGTACTTTGTATCTGCTGACCGGGGTTTTGTTCGGAATTTTGATCATTTTGCTTAAGCTCTTTTCTATTTGCCTGATTATTTTTAGGGTTTGCTACGAACTGATCATTTTCTACATTGTGATTCAACTGGTTTCCTAATTGTCTGATTTGTTGGAAAAAATCTGGTGGGTATCCTTCGACTAGAGGAAAATGTGGCTGGATGCTCGGTTCAGAATAGAATTGAGGGGCTTGAGAAGGTGCTAGAGGAAGAAATGGTTCTCTTATGTCTGGACGAGATGTTAAACGGTCGGGTAATTCTGCCACATTCACCTGAAAAGGTTGCTGCTGAGTCTGCTGGTCTTGTTTACTTTGAGACTCCTCAGGTAATTCGCCACTTTCTTTCAAGTTTTTCTGAGGCTCAAAATTTTGAATGAGGTTTTCTTGCTGCTCATAGTTCTCTCCTTGACTGATGGTAAGAGGCTCTTGAACATTGTTTAGTGGTTTCTGATCAGAGTTCTGGTTAGTATTTCTCAAGCTTTCTTGCTCTTCGTAATTCTGATGCTCAGTGGTTGTAGATAGTTGAGACTGCGGCTGTTTTAGCGACTCAGAGTTTTGATTTTGTTGAGCATCTCGTACAAAGTCGTCATTAAATGTTTTGTGCTCATAATAGTAGACCTGAGATGGTTCTGGCGTAGATATCTCAAATGTTGGAGATCCGAGCTAGAGAACAGAAAGTATTGTTTGAATATGCTTTACATTTTGTATTTTGTTGGGTATACTTAGAAATCAGAATGATATTTACGACATGATCATACAAACACCATCAATTTTCTATCAAAAGCAAGACTATGAATGATGTCTTACCCTGGGTTGATATACCGACAAGGGCGAGTACAGATGACCGGCGATGGTGGCGGGAAACGAGGGTCCTTGCCCCGTCAGCACATCGGAAATCTTCGCTACGGGTGAACCGTACTCTTGCTGAGGAACTTGAAGTTGGCTGTACTGATGCTGTGGAAGAAACAATCTTATGTCAGTAACTATAAAACATATTTTGGTTATACAGAAAAATTGTCTTCGCAATATGTGCTCTGGGTGAACCATTGCCTTGCTATGCGAGAAACAACTCTACATCATTGACTATTCAACTGATTTTAGCTTCTTACAAAACGCTCAGTAATAGTTGTTATTGATGGGGAAAATTGGCATTTTTTAAGTCATATCCCTAACTTTATGGGGTAAACAATATTTCGTGTATTTTTACGATCAGTGCAGAACGAGAACTCACTGACCTCCTACATTAACGATTTAGTTTATTTTTAAATGCTTAAATCTCTTGATAACTAGCTAAGTACGTCAAAAACTACTATTATTAGTTCTAAGATAATTATGTTTAGCTGTTGGTTTTCCATAAAAATTAAATAAATAAATTGGTCTGTTGGCTTATAATTATGATGATGATAAAACCTAGTAGCTTAATCATTACGAAGCCTTTTATTATTAAAAGATAATTGACGTGTCTTTCAAAAAATGTTAAAACAAATTCCTTAATATTTACCCTATAAAAGGGTCTCTAAAACACACTCAGGATCCATTAAAAGTCGCTCAATGCTGTTTGGGTTATTTCCCGTTAGCTAAGTACGAGGGCACGAGGGCGCAGGGAATGTTATACTTTTGTCTCCTGTCACTGCGTTATTGTAAGTGGAAAATAACTCTCGCACTACCTGATGAAAATCACTTCCCTATGTGTACGTTTCTATAAAAAAAACCATGCAAAACGATCATTTGGCAAATTAAAAAAAAAAACCCAGATTTTGCCCTTACTGGGGGTCAATGGAAAAAAAAATTCCTGCTCGTCTCCATTTGTTTTAACATGGGGTTTTGATTCTATTGAATTACAGTTTATTGACTTTCACTTTGATGTTAAGCGCCACGTCTGACTATAATTAGCACAGTTTTATTTTTTTTATTCTATAAATCACTATCATGCTATGCGTCAAGCAAGCCGTAAAATTACAGTTTGTTTTATGAATAACTAGCTGTAGCCCGCGACTTCGTTCGCGTAGAACTCGGGAATCGTACTTTTTTCAGAGATAAAAAGTAGCCTATGTCCTATTCCCGATCATTATCTATCTATATTTTAATTTTCATCCAAATCGGTTCAGTGGTTGTCGAGTTATAAAGGAGCAAACATCCGTCCAAACAAACATTCAACTCTCGCATTTTTTTTATTATTATATGTGTCAAAATCAAAATCAAAATCAAAAGTTATTTATTTCAATATAATCACAAGGATCACTTTGAAACGTCTTACAAGCTAGGAAAATTTAAACCAGTTCCAACGCGCCCATGCCGTAAAAGAACTGGCAACAACACCGGCTGGGTTCCTATGTGATCGGATAAGTTTCTTTCGACCGGTAATTCCATGGATGATGAAGTAAAGAGAAGTGCCTAGGCCAGCGCGCACGCGATACAGGGTGTAAATGCAAGGGTAGGGTACTAAATTAAGGCGACGACGATGCCTGGGGCGAGAGTGGATAGAGAACGAACATAAATTGCCGCAATGTGCGATATTACTAGATAAATAAACAACGGCCCAGCATAATGCTCTCATAGTTTGCTATAATCTTAGCTCTTGAATTTAGTACGTTATATTCCAATTATATGTGATTTATGTAGCACTAGCTGACCCGCGCGGTTTCACTGGCGTTATTTTTCTCACTGTTTAAGACTTAGACAAATATTTAAGAGCAAAATTAGCCAAATCGCTCTAGCCGATCTTTAGATTTATCATGACTTACGAACAGAAATTGATTTCATATAAAGAAGAAGAAAGATGATTAAAACAATAATATTTAATGTCATTAATTTCTCTGCATTTCTGATACAAACAAAGTATTATAATAAACAAAAATAAACAAAATAGCTTCTAACACGGAGACAACGTCACGGGTTCACGTTATATTATATTATGTTATATTAAGTTTGCATTTTGCTTGGTTGAAGTAAGTATCTTAATAAACAAAATAGCTTCTAACACGGAGACAACGTCACGGGTTCACGTTATATTATATTATGTTATATTAAGTTTGCATTTTGCTTGGTTGAAGTAAGTATCTTAATAAACAAAATAGCTTCTAACACGGAGACAACGTCACGGGTTCACGTTATATTATATTATGTTATATTAAGTTTGCATTTTGCTTGGTTGAAGTAAGTATCTTAATAAACAAAATAGCTTCTAACACGGAGACAACGTCACGGGTTCACGTTATGTTATATTATGTTATATTAAGTTTGCATTTTGCTTGGTTGAAGTAAGTATCTTAATAAACAAAATAGCTTCTAACACGGAGACAACGTCACGGGTTCACGTTATATTATATTATGTTATATTAAGTTTGCATTTTGCTTGGTTGAAGTAAGTATCTTAATAAACAAAATAGCTTCTAACACGGAGACAACGTCACGGGTTCACGTTATATTATATTATGTTATATTAAGTTTGCATTTTGCTTGGTTGAAGTAAGTATCTTAATAAACAAAATAGCTTCTAACACGGAGACAACGTCACGGGTTCACGTTATATTATATTATGTTATATTAAGTTTGCATTTTGCTTGGTTGAAGTAAGTATCTTAATAAACAAAATAGCTTCTAACACGGAGACAACGTCACGGGTTCACGTTATATTATATTATGTTATATTAAGTTTGCATTTTGCTTGGTTGAAGTAAGTATCTTAATAAACAAAATAGCTTCTAACACGGAGACAACGTCACGGGTTCACGTTATATTATATTATGTTATATTAAGTTTGCATTTTGCTTGGTTGAAGTAAGTATCTTAATAAACAAAATAGCTTCTAACACGGAGACAACGTCACGGGTTCACGTTATATTATATTATGTTATATTAAGTTTGCATTTTGCTTGGTTGAAGTAAGTATCTTAATAAACAAAATAGCTTCTAACACGGAGACAACGTCACGGGTTCACGTTATATTATATTATGTTATATTAAGTTTGCATTTTGCTTGGTTGAAGTAAGTATCTTAATAAACAAAATAGCTTCTAACACGGAGACAACGTCACGGGTTCACGTTATATTATATTATGTTATATTAAGTTTGCATTTTGCTTGGTTGAAGTAAGTATCTTAATAAACAAAATAGCTTCTAACACGGAGACAACGTCACGGGTTCACGTTATGTTATATTATGTTATATTAAGTTTGCATTTTGCTTGGTTGAAGTAAGTATCTTAATAAACAAAATAGCTTCTAACACGGAGACAACGTCACGGGTTCACGTTATATTATATTATGTTATATTAAGTTTGCATTTTGCTTGGTTGAAGTAAGTATCTTAATAAACAAAATAGCTTCTAACACGGAGACAACGTCACGGGTTCACGTTATATTATATTATGTTATATTAAGTTTGCATTTTGCTTGGTTGAAGTAAGTATCTTAATAAACAAAATAGCTTCTAACACGGAGACAACGTCACGGGTTCACGTTATGTTATATTATGTTATATTAAGTTTGCATTTTGCTTATGTCCTTTTAAAATTTCATAAAGCGTTAAAAAAATTACAACGCTTCTAAATTCCTGTTATTCTGTAGCTACAGCATCACCCTATTAATTATTGCTTATTGCTTAAAATATTCATTATTATAATTGATAGATTCAGGCGTTACTTTGCGGAAATTCATTACAAGATGGAAAACAGACGAAAAATCTCTAGTACTACTCTGCTTAACCTTTTAACCAATAAGGTCACACAGTTAATACAGTTAACCTCGAAAGAAAAATATCAACACGTGTTTCAGCCAAAGTTTGGCTCCAGCGCTTGACTGAGCAACACGTCTGCTGGAGAACAAGTCGATAGTCCTGATGATACGTGGAGGGACTAAGAAAGAAAGAAAGAAAGAAAGAAAGAAAGAAAATACATTTATTGACTCCCCAAAAACAACAAACAAAAGAATAGGCAACAAAAGAAAGATAAAAACAAAATAATAAAAGATATCAACAAGTTTGTAGGTAGATACCTACCTAAGTAGGTAGGTACCACCTCCTTACAAATAATAATAAAACAGAAAATATATAAAAACTACTTAGTCTAGATAGGCACCTACATAACAATAGTTTAATTCATAAAATAATATGTAACTAAAATATTTTTCTATTGTTACCTTTTTTTTTTTTTTTTTATACAACTGAAGTGACAACCAAGCGTACGGCCCACAAGATGGTAAGCGGTTACCGCAGCCTATCGCTATCTATCGCCTATCGCCTATCGCCTATCTCTACCACGCAGTGTTAGTGCTTCCACAGACGCTTGCAATACCAGAGGTATCACTCGCGGGTTGCCACCTTGAGGCTAAGATCGAAAGCCTCATGTGCCAGTAATTTCACCGGAAACCCATCACACCGGAACACAGCAATGCGAGCATTACTGCTTGGCGGCAGAAATAGGTATGGTGGTAGTCCTTCCCCGGACGAGCTCTATCACAAAGAACTCTACTACTCTTACTAATTAAAATCTAATTAAAATCAAATTAACATACTAATTAAAATCTAAATTGTGTGGGGTCAATAGGTCGTTGTCAGCATGATGCTGCATCACAGATACCTACCCAATTAGTAGGGATGAAACACGTGTCGATACTTTTCTTTTTGGGGTTAACTGTATTAACTGTGTGATCTCATTGGTTAAAAGGTTAAGCGGAGTAGTACTAGAGATTTTTCGTCTGTTTTTATCTTATTCATTATGCATTGCTTGCAGAAATCAATTTAATAGGTGGTGTTTGATTAATCTCAAAATAATAAAAATTATTTACATACTCTTCATAAACTTCAATTAACTTATAATTTTTTGAATTACCAAAATACATTTGGTTTGCACCCTCCGTAACACAGATTGTAGCAACAATGTAGACTTGTTGCTTGTATAACATCTGTCTGTAGGTGCCAATTTGGCGGGATTACCTTCTAAAAATTCCTTCTACCTATCTCGTTTAATAAGAACGATGTTAGGGTTTCGCGATGTAGGGATTGCGTAACAATTTAGCCGGGAAATTTATAAACACCAAAACAGTCTCTCAGAGACAGTCAAAGAAGTCGGACTACATTTTTGGTTTGAAGAACAAAAAAGTAGATGTTATACCAAACAATCATAAAATAAAAAAAAAAACAAAATAATCTCTTAAATATGTAAATTGTACAACAAAAATTAATTCACCTTGTTTCTTGAACGTTGTAATACTCTTAGAACGGGTACTAAAACATTTGTCCACAAAATCGGTCAGAAAAACACGTAGGTACACATATTTTACACACATTTTATCTACGAAAAAAGCAGAATTTTGAGAAGTCGTAGAATTTTATGCTCTATCTTTCGGGATACCATGGGACACCCTGTATTAATTTTCGTGTAATGACAAATCAAAATGATATTTATTTTTTCGGCCAAAATAATTAAATTATATTTACATCCCTAAAAGTAAATACCTACGGGGTGAGACAAAAGGTTTCATTTATATTTCGCAGATACTTTAAATGAATTATTTCGGTTTACCGGAAAAATGTACGCAATTTTTGTATCAAAATATTATACTACAGTTAAAAGCACTTTATTTTATAGCGCTGAGATTTATTCTTTTTTTATAAAATAAGAAATTTCGGATTTTAGTCTTGATACTTGAATTAAAGAACTTGTGGTTTACGTATACGTTTTAGAGCATGAAACCTTTGAAGCCTGAGCATTTAGTATCATTGCAAAATACGGAAAATCTGAATAATTTATTTGAAAAATAAACACTGCTGACTGGGTTCCAATTTCCGGTTTCCGTAGATATTTCTTTTTGACTAGCATGTAGACTGAATGACGTCATGTTATAATATAATATTAGGTAAGTATTCTGGTGGTATGGTCACAATGGCTTTCAAAGTGACAAATATCACTATAAATTGTAATGTCTTGCCAAACCATTATCCTTTTGAATCCAATGACAATTCCGATCCAAACCCAATTTCTATATATTGTTGTAAAATTTTTGTACTTTTGAAAATAAGATTGAATTTGGCGCTAGGTTTGCTTTCAAAGTACGAAATATCATATTTGACAAGTATTGGATACTTGTCTAATACCGATCGCGTTCAAGAGTAAGGAATGTGATTGTCTTTGGCTATCTTGTCAAAACGACATGGGTCTTCCCATTTTAATTATTTTTCTCGTGTTATTTTAAGTTTTATTGCGTAAATTTGGTGGCAGTTTATCCAATTTAACTTGTTTATTTAGCACAAGTGTAAGTAATTGAAATGGAGGGGTGATGTTGGTTGGTTGTAATTTAGTCAAAGACTTTCCAAGAGAATTTTGAAAGAAAAGTCATCGTTTCTTTCCAAATTTCGTTTGTATACGTTGCTAAGCGACAATCAAACTAATACACTTGACACTGGCAAAATCGTGGCAAACTAGCCACAGAGGGCATAAAAGAAAAGAAGAAGAAGAAGTAAAGAATGTGTGAAAATATTTTTTTTAAACAACAAAAACAGCTCTATATTTCTTTTTTGGTTGAGTTATAAAAAAACAACTGATCACGCTTTGCTTAGTTTAGTACTTAGAAGGCGCCGTGTAAAACTATAAAACTTAAATAACAATGTGCCTACCTATCTACTTGTATAGTTCGTACAGCGGATCTAGGCTTCCGTGAAGTTAGCCGTTTGTGATGCGCAAAGACAATTTAGTTAGAAAAAGCTCCATTGCGCATCGAAACGGCTAATTTCACTACGGCCGAGATCAGCGGATCTAGGCTTCCGTGAAGTTAGCCGTTTGTGATGCGCAAAGACAATTTAGTTAGAAAAAGCTCCATTGCGCATCGAAACGGCTAATTTCACTACGGCCGAGATCCGTTGTGAGAACTATACTTCATATTTCATGCTTAGCTGAAGCTAAACCCACTTTACCGCTGACTATTAAAATTAAATAACTCCATGTCGACCAGTTGGCAGACTGGTTGCACAACATGTAACTGTCATGGGAAATGCAAGTACTAACTAACACTAGTAACGGAAACTGTTTCTCATGTACCTACTAAAGCTACTCTACTAAAGCATTTCCACAATCCGCAATCTATAACGAGGCTATTTTTTTTATTTATTTATATATTTTAGGAAAACCATAGGCACAAAATACATATTAGTCTCTTAAATAGTTATCTATGAGGCCATTTAAAGGTATCCTGACTGATTAGACTGATGACTGATAGACACATGATGGCTAACTAGAAAACAATTAGAACTAGACATACAATTTGCAAATAATAGGTAACTAAACTATAAAAAGCTTACTTTTTTTTTTTATACAACTTAAGTGGCAACCAAGCGTACGGCCCACAAGATGGTAAGCGGTTACCGCAGCCTATGGACGCTTGCAATACCAGAGGTATCACTCGCGGGTTGCCACCTTGAGGCTAAGATCGAAAGCCTCATGTGCCAGTAATTTCTTCACTTCATTCACATTCACGGTTACATTAGCACATATTCACAATAAACTCTCTAATAAAATGAATTCACATTTTACAAACTTAAATTGGTTTAAATAAACTGATCAAAGAAAGTTCTATTAAGTTTATTTATTTTAGTTATATCCATTCTTTGGGCGGCAAAAATTTTGCAAATGAGGGGTTTCGATTCAAATTATTAAAAAATAAAGCTGTCTATTTAGATGGCGGTAGCTCAACTGGCGAGCCCAAGAGAATCTAAGCACTACGTTTGGCGAGCTATGGTGAATGTGTAGGGAATTCAACATTGGTTGCTCCTGCTGTCACTGTCTGTCATACCTCTGGCTGGTGTCAAACTCATAGTACGTACTACGTAGTACATTAACTTTGGTCGTACTGGAGTTAAATTGTTTTCCCTCAAGCAGGACATGAACCCACAACCTTCCGCTTGACATGAGACGAAACAAAAACGGAGTTCCCAACTTTTTCCTTGTTTTGATAACCTTTCCTAGTATGGCAGTAGGGCAGATAGCGCCATCTGTTAAAGCAATCGGAACAACTTTTTTTTTTTTAAATCTCGAATCGAAAACTCCGCATTCGAATGCATTGGTTTTGCTGACACGTGAGATGATAATGACTCAATGGGGATGATGACGATGATCGTTTATGTTATAAAATTTTTATTCAAATTATCACTAAAACCTCTAATATTCCTACTACTGGGACGCGGATTAGACTAACCTACTCTCAAGCCAGAGTGATTAGGTAATAATAAATCAACCGCGGACCCAATGCGGATTGATGGATGGCACAAGTCTTTTAATTTTTTACTTTAAGCTTTGGATGGCACTACATCTGTAATATACAGGCGTGGTGCTTAACATCAAGTGAGCGCCTTGATTGTCTGGTCACTTGCTGACATAAAAAAAAAAAAATCTTGGACATGCTAAACTCCTCAAGATCCTTTATTACGGGCACTGGCATTGCGCACAAATTTTTTTCGAACAGAAATCAATTGTTTCATGAAATGCTCTAAATTATTGAGAGAAATGAGACTGAAAAGCAACGCGCGAAACATTTAATTTTCAGCTATGATATAGATTTATCGGGCAACTAGTCCACGGGCCGCAGCAGACACTTCACTAGACGAGCAACTGATCCGTGGACTCCAGGACATGCCTGCAAGCACATAATTACCACGGAGACAATATTTAATTACATTCACATTATGTTGAACCCGCGGACGAGGGAAGAAAAGAGCGCATTAAATACTTGCTGAATGGAAACGATATCGGTTGAACATTGTTAAGGCCAGCATCGATCAAAACGATCATTAAGGGTGACTTCTTTGTGCAGCCGGCACAGGCAGTTTGCGGCTTTGAAGTCACCATAAAACCTTTTACAGATTCCATAGTTTGTTTGTTTTTATGTATTTGATGCGACATTATATAGGTCAGAATTAAGTTGTTTCTAGACACTTCCAAATTTTATTTCCACTTTATAAACAACACTTTATAAAAAAACCCACTTGAACTTGGGTACTTAAACCAAAAATCTTGTGTGTTTGATTCAAATTGTCAAAAAAACACTATAATTCAAAAAACAGTGATAATATACCAATAAAAAATTGCATCTAAACATATTTTATCGATAACGGTTCATGAAAAAAAGGACCATCCCACACACGAGCCCTGTGTTTCACATGCATTTATTATGACTTATTTCAAAGAGGCTGGCTAGAGCAGGATTCTTCATAGTAAATTCATATCACATCACATCACACACAATTAATTAGATGTGCTTTGCTAAACATAGATTTACTCCGATTTCTCGCGACCGCTACAATACTGTTGTTCTATCGGCCGTATAACGGCCTCCAAAATCTGCGACGCAAAGGGTTCGATTCCCGTCTTGGGACAAATGTTTGTACGTTCTGCAAATACTTGTTCCGGGTGTTTTGGATTTTCTATGTATAATAAAAAATATTTATCTATGTATTGTATTTATTATATCAGTCATCTAGTACCCATAACACAGGCTCTACTTAGCTTGGTGCTAGATGATGTTGTGTAGATTGTCCAACATTAAAAAAAAATATATTTTTTTGAACTTTTAAAAAACAACGTTGGAAACTGAGATTTCGCTCCTAAAAACTTGTGCTATAATGAGCCAAAACACAGGGAGGGTAGTTTGTAGTTTTCAACAAACACAGTAATATAAGATCCCCGCTCGCAACTTCCGCACGAAACTGTTGGTGGAATTACAATTGTAATAACCCCTTTGATAAAGTTCGTATGGTTCTTTCCGCATTGCGAAACTTTTGGGATTAATATCCCTTGCACTCTGTCGCTCGAGATACGTAAATAACAAGGCATGTGTAATAGCTGTTTGAGTACACAATCATTTTATTATATTCATGTAATTAAAGTAAGAGGTAGGAGTTAAATTGTTTGACTCTTAACACTAGTTTAGATCCATCCATGTCGTCAATAGCTTCTATCTTTCTGCTACTGGTTTTGTTTTGTTTTGTACTGTGTGTGTCTAAATAGCAAATAATGTTAATGGCGTACGCTTCTCCCAAGAGATTGATATATTAAAATTTTTGTCTGTCCCTGTTAATTCTTAGGTCAATAAAAGAGACTTCCGTAATATCAACAGATTTTAGTTTTAAAAATGAATTTTCGTGTTGTAACTATCTTTATTGCCAATACACCGCAGTGTCAGATATTCTACCTTCAAAAAGTAGTGTGCAAGCATCAATCAATCAAATCAATCAAATACATTTATTGCTGTCATCAGAACATCACAACTACATAATGTACCATACATTATGTAGTTGTTACAGAATAAGTAGTATCACACATGAACCCTGTTATTAGGGTATTGCAACAGCATTACTGTGTTTAGGTTTGAAGGGCACTGTAGCAAGTGAAATTACTGGGCGAAAGAGACTTAACAACAAAGTCTCGGGGTGATAAGCGCAGTGCAGTGTTACGCCAACACTTAAGACTTTAAGCTTTAGGTGGCACTACATCTGTTATAGTGCGTCTTGATTGTCTTGTCACTACTGACATTAAAAAAAAAACCTAAATTTTAGACAACTAGTAACCCTGGTGGTTTTTAAGAGTAGTAGAGTACTCTGTGATAGAGCTCGTCCGGGGAAGGACTACCACCATACTTATTTCTGCCGCCAAGCAGTAATGCTCGCATTGCTGTGTTCCGGTGTAAAGGGTATGGTTCCGGTGAAATTACTGGCACATGAGGCTTTCGATCTTAGCCTCAAGGTGGGAACCCGCGAGTGATACCTCTGGTATTGCAAGCGTCCATAGGCTGCGGTAACCGCTTACCATCTTGTGGGCCGCTTGGTTGCCACTTCAGTTGTATAAAAAAAAAAACCCATTACTATAGAAACTCTGTCACCAGAGTTGGCCACTGACTCATACGAACGAACGAACAATGAAAAACTTGATTCTTGATAATGTTCTTGATGAACTTCTCTGCTCTTTTTAAACACAAAATTGTAACAAACGACGAATGACGAATCAGATTCATAAGGCGAGTGTGAATGGTACAGTTGGAAGAGGAAGACCTCGACGCACGTATTACAATCAAATTGAAGACGTGCTAAAGAAAGGCCAGGTCAGGAGTACCCTAAACCGACGAGCGTGTATGAAGAATGTGATGAGAGTAAATGAAGCAAAACAGGTGTGTCAGGATCGGAGCAAGTGGAAATCCGTGGTCTCTGCCTACCCCTACGGGATACAGGCGTGATTTTATGTATGTATGTATGTATGTATGTAATTGTAACAAACATCCGGTAATTAAAATTGTGAAACTAAAAAAAGCGACGTGACATTTCTGTTATAATTGCGGGCGACTCTTCCACAGTCCGTGGTCGCTAATGACTCGGCCGTGGAAAGTGTTGCGCCAGCGGTTCTCAAAGCACCCCTTTAGGGATTTATTTAAATGTATGCGTTGAGAGGACAATTTATTGCTGCCAGCTCATTTCCACGCGGGGCTGATAAGCAGACCGAGCTCTGCTGGAAAAATACTGAAAGATCCATCTAATTTGGTTTGGTCCCTCTTTCGGGGGTAATTTTTCTCTAGTTTGTCGTGTGTTCTGTCAGCTGACGCGATTGGCAACGACTCGGTGACATTTAAATTGTAAGTTCAGTTTTATTAGCCAGCATCAGCGTTAGTAAGTGTATTTTTATTTTTATTTTGTAATTTTTATTTTATAGAAATAGGAGCACCGGTGGTCTAGTGGTAGTGACCCCGCCTTCCGATCCTAAGGTCGTGGGTTTTCTGTTCGAAAAATTTATGTGCGCAATGCCAGTGCTCTCATACGGTGAAGGAAAACATCGTGAGGAAACCGGCATGTTCAAGAACTAAAAATTTGAAAGACATGTGGCATCCACCAATCCGCATTATGCCCGCGTAGTGGATTAAGACCCAATCACTCTCGCCTGAGAGTAGGCCAGTGTCTCAGCAGTGGGAACATTAGAAGGCTGTCATGATGATGATGATGAAAAATAGAACACCCAACACAGGTTCACACTACACATTCAAAACATAATCTCTAAAGGTATCAAGCCTAGTGTTCCCGTAATTATAAGGCATCACAGCATGCGTTAAAACTAACAAAGCAACTTATTACTAATAAATATGAAGTAGGTAGTGTATAGGCGTTCATCATTGACTGATGGATAATCGCTGTAATCTACATTTTATCAACCTGTAAATAATACCACATTACACTAAGCCTAAAAATTCTCGCCACATCATAATAGACAATAGCTTTTTTTTTTATTTTTTTTATTATAGTCAAGCGTTTGACCACCACCTCACCTGATGGTAAGTGATGGTGTGGTCGATGATGGAGCACGCTTGCTTAGAAATAACCTGTTCACTCTAGCCTTAAAGACTCCTAAAACTCTTAAACTCTTAAAGGCTTCAGTGCCGGCGTAAGGTGACGGTGAACTTGCTACCGGGGTGGGGTAAGTAAAACCGGCGGGAGGTAGGGAGTGGCCATTCTGTACATAGTACTAATATCTATTCTGTGCCTATCAGAAGCAATTACAACGTACCCCACTGCCACTGACCTCAATATTTAGACCCAGTGTCCCAACATTCTTCAGCCCTGTAGGTCCCAACATTTCGTGTCCCTAAATTAACGCAGGACCCTTTTCCCCGATCCCCGAAAGCCCGGAGACTAATTCTGTAGCATCTTAAATATCATCAAGCCAATAGATGTCCACTGCTGAACAGGGTTAGTGTCAAAATCCATTTTAAAGGGGATTTTAGTGTCAAAATCCCTTTTGGAGCTTGAATCTCAGACTGAAGGGGATTTTGCACAAAAAAGTCCTCCTTTGAAGGGTAATTACTATTCTGTAAATTTTTCAATAAAACACCTAAATGATTATATAGAATAACTGAATATAAAAATTTCCGTAAGCCTCCTCTATAACGAGTGCCATGAAAGAAAGAAAGAAAGAAAGAAAGAAAGAATAAAAGAAAATACTTTTATTCATGATTATTACCACCGATCTTTAGCCTCCACCAATTTCTTTATCCATAACTAGCCAATCTTTCCCAGCTTCACACGGGTGCAATAAAAACTTAAGCACCCGTGTGAAGCCGGGGCGGGTCGCTAGTAATAAATCTAGTATCTAGATTATCTCATATATAATGATATATTGCGAACGTTTCGGAGCATAGTCTTCAACGAAATACCTTATAAATAGGGCCTCAAAAGAAAACACTTTAATATTAAGAATGATTATTTTAGTTTTTGGCATTCCTGCTGTTTTGTCTAATCTAGTGAATGCTCCGACGTCGCTGGCAGGCTGGATTACACTATTGTATTGAAACAGTTTGAAAAGCCTTAAGTTAGAACTTGTATAGATTATATGACTAAAATCTGGCTTCATCATGACAGCCTTCTAATGTTTCCACTGTTGGGACACTGGCCTACTCTCAGGCGAGAGTGATTAGGTCTTAATCCACCACGCAGACCCAATGCGGATTGGTGGATGGCACATGTCTTTCGAATTTTTAGTTCTTGGACATGCCGGTTTCCTCACGATGTTTTCCTTCACCGTATGAGAGCACTGGCATTGCGCACATAATTTTTTCGAAACAGTAAAATCCATAGGTGCACGACCGGGTTTGAAGTCATAAGTCATAAGTCATAAGCATTTATTGATAAAGATATTTACAGGTCTATACACACTTTAGAATATTATATTATTATTTTATACCTTAATATAAAACACAATAGTTAATGAACATAAATTACAATGAAAGTAAAATAATCAAATTAAAGTCAAAAAATAAATTAAATAATTATTATAAATTCTCAATGTCAATACAAAAATAAAATAAACAAGTCATGTAGGTATTTCTTACCTAGAGATCATAGTAAACAAATTATCACAATTAAAATTCAAGTCCTACCTAGTGCTACAAATTCGTCAAAGCTGTAGAATGTCTGCTCGACAAGCCAGCGTTTTAATCTAGCTTTAAATCCAGCTAAGCTGTCAGCAGATTTGACACTTTCTGGAAGTTTATTGTAAACAGTAGGACCCATGACATGACTCAACTTGGAAGACTTCGCCAGGGAGCGAGAGACAGCCGCGAGTCTGCCCGCGCTCCGCGTGTTGTACGAGTGCATGTCGCTGAGCTTTGTAAACTCGTTTAGGTTCGACCTGACGTACACTGCCACTTGCATTATAACAATGCTGGGCAGTGTAAGTATACCAAGTTCTTTAAAGTGGGGCCTGGCGGAGATATCGCGTCGTATCTTGACTAGTGCACGTATGGCGCGTTTTTGCATACGAAAGGCGCGCTCCCAATCGGCTGCACGCCCCCACAGCTCAGCACCATATTGCAGCAGTGAGTGCACTGTCGCAAAATAACACGTTCGCGCCACCTCCGCTGGCACCACACGAGCTACTCGCCGGAGCGCGAAACAAGAGCTACCTATCTTTCCACATAGCTTATCTATATGGATCTCCCATGTAAGGCCCCTATCTATCTCAAAGCCAAGGAAGGTGGTCGAGCTGCATTGAGTGATTTGAGTTCCATTGATAAGTACTACTAGAGGTCTTAGCGATCGCCCAGAGAGGCAGAAGTGGACGAAGTGAGTTTTTTTAAGGTTCAGACCGAGGCCGTTCATCTTAAACCATGTGGAGAGGATGGCAGCCGTCTCATTCAGGCTCACCTCCAGCTGTTCCACAGACTTCGCAGTGACGATCGCGGCAACGTCATCCGCGTACATCAGTGTTTCCGCGGTCGTCACCGCCTCGGGCAGGTCGTTCAGAAGGAGGGAGAACATTATGTTGGAGACGGATGATCCTTGTGCTACTCCCATCGACGGCGATAGCGGATCGGACCGTTCGCCTCCACCGACAACTATCTGGGATCGATCGCGCATCATATCCGTTAGGACGGCGTACGAAGCGCCCTCGATCCCGTAGTGTTTCATCTTGCCGGCGAGTACGGTGTGGTCGGCGACGTCGAAGGCCTTGGAAAGGTCGCAGCACAGCACGGCCACCTGCAGCTTGGACTCGCGGGCGGCCAGCACTCGGCGCAGCAGCTCACGGGTCAGCGACGTCGTCGAGCGGCCCGCGCGGTACGCGTACTGCCGCGGGGACAACGCATCCGTCGCCGACAAGTACTCCACTAGGCGGGAACTCAGGCCGTTCTCAAAAATTTTTGCGATAGCAGGTATTATAGAAACTGGCCTGTAACTATCCATGCTTTCTCGCTTACCTTTGCCCTTGAAGATAGGAGACACCTTACTCATTTTGAACGCCTCAGGGTATACTCCCTCTCCGAGACATGCGTTAAATAGGTGAGCCACGATTGGGGCCAGGGCTCCTATCGCGGTTTTCAGGAGTTCTATAGAGATCCCATAAACATCCTTCGACCGTTTGGGAGGTACGCGCGTTGTGACAATTTTGTAAACCTCGTCAGCACTGAAGGCGCGCAGCACAAGCTGGGTGCTGGCGGGTGCTCGCGCCTTCGCCAACGCGCTAAGCACGCTGGCTACGACCGCGATGGGCGCGCCGCACGATGCCGCTGCGTTCAGGAACCTGTAATTCATAGCATCGACGGCATCTTTCGTTGATGAAAACTTCGTGCCAGTATCGTCCTTCAGTACATGAGTAAAGTCAAGGTTTACGATGTTATCCTTGCCTCTTTCCCTATTCACAACTTTCCACATTGCTTTGGACTCACTTTTACTTTTTTTAATAATCTCGGAGTAATAATTATATTTTGTGGCATTAATTAGCATGTCAATTTTTGTATTAAGATTTTGTATAAATAGAGAAATACAATCATTAGGAATTAAATAATTTAAATTAATCATGTCAATTACAAGCGATTTCATATTTTTAACATCGGGAGTTATCCACGATGAGTCACGATTCTTGTTATTCACTCGTTTCAAAGGAAAGCAAATGTCAGATTTACATTGGATTATATTCACTAACGCTTGCGATAATTTTTTAGCAGAGTTATTCAAATCATTAATTAAGGGCCAATCTACACTGTCTAATGCGGCGATAAAATTATAGTGATTCGCCTTCGACATATCCCTGATGAGCCGTGTCCGGGGCCCCGGGGGCCGCCGGGTGCACAGTATCTCACCCCGGACTGCCAGGTGATCGCTCAAGTTAGTTACGACAGGATTTGTTCTAATAGCACCAGCCGGTAGGTTGGTATACAAGTGATCTAAGCTTGTGCAGGTAGTAGGCGTAATCCTAGTCGGGAAGTCGACCAAGTTCGTCATATCATGGGCCGATAATAGGTCGGAAAGTTTTTTACTTTCTGACGTAATTTCACCTAACCCGTTAATATTAAAGTCACCAACTACTATGCATTTAATGTCAAATTCAGTTATCTTATCGAGCAGACATTCTAGATGCACAAAAAAATCGTTCGAGCTAATTAAATTCGTCCTGTACAAGCAAACAACAGTTACGCCGTAGTCAATCAAATCTACCGCTGATATTTCACAATATCGCTCGGTAGATTGTGATACCAGTTTGACATTCTCGACGCACTTAACATTATTTACAAATATACACGATCCGCCATGAGTTTTCTCAGATCTACAAAACCATGAAGCTAGTTTAAACCCGTTTAAAGAAACACATTTTAGTTTATCTTCCGTGAGCCAGTGCTCCGTAATTGCTAGGATGTCGCACTTAAGGTCACTTCCTAACAAAGCTTCTAATCTTCCGGTCTTGTTATCGATCGATGCGATGTTTTGATGGCATACTATAATCGATCGTTGATCGTTTATACTCGTTCCGCGGCTAGCAGCCGCTGCGGCCGGCTGACGTGTTGTCGCTACGGCCGGCTGTAGTAAGTGATCCCCGCCGCTCGGTATGGCGGGGAGTCCATCGAAACCAGTCTGACATTTTTACGCCCTGTGGCCATGATTCGGGTGAGGACACCTTGTCGTACAGACTTTGTGGGAAACCAATTACAAACACGGCGTGTTTGTCTGTTTTTATATTACGTTTCTCAATAAAGAAGCTGTCACACTTTGCGAGTTTGGCGAGGTGATTTTTTACATTCGACTCGGTCGTTTCAGGCTTAAGTGACCAAACCTGAATGTATTTTACTTGCTCCACTGTTTGGAGTTCATCGTCGGTCTTACCAGACCCTGTCAAAACTCGACGAGGTTTGGCCGTTCGTTTCCGGTCAACTTTCTGCCAGGTTGAGTCGTCTCCGTCGAATACCTGTATAGTGTCCGGCAAAATTGTGGTCACCTTATTCGTTGACTCAGCAGTGGCTAAAGAAGGCATGGATGCAGATGCAGACAAACACTCTTGTGCCTCGTCGCACTTAATAGGAGCGTTACTGGTGGATGGCCTCACCTTTCCCTTTCCAACAGTCGGTTTTTTCATAGCCGCTGCAGCGCTTGAACTCGCAGCAATATTGGCGGCAGCAATGACGCGTGCCTGTCTGATAGGCCGCTGCGTCGCTGGCTGCGCCTGCGCCTGCGCACTCGCAACGGTTGACGACGGCGATGGCGACACTTGCTTACCCTCAATTTGTAATCTCAGCTGATTAATCGCTTCTGATTGCTTCTGAATCAAAGAGTTTTGATCGCCCACTGTACCTTCAAGTGACGTAACTTTATCCGTGAGAACTTGTATGAGTTGGTGCAGTTCGCGGAACGCGGTATCCGTGACTTTTTGCGTCATTTTCGAATTTTTTAAATCGGTAAGTACAGAAGAGCACTTCTTCGCGTGAGAGTTACCCCCACTTTTCACCATCACTGAACCCACGACCTTAGGATTGGAAGGCGAGGTCACTACCACTAGACCACCAGTGCTCAAAAAAAGTGCTCAAAATCTGGCGTACTACTCTAAATATAGAAAAGGCATCTGGGGATCTATTCCTAAGAGCCAACGATCATCGTAGCAAATTTGTAAAACGACTTATGTGACAACTAAGAGCGTTTTTAGATAAAGGATGGTGATGGTATATATAATATTTTATGCTGCAAAAACCTGATGGCCAGGAGCCCAATTTTATTAATCAACAACGTTTGATATTTTATTTAGTTCCAACTGAGACCTGAGAGCTCCAAAATTATGTTACACCCAGCCCGTGTCAAAATCATGTAACCATTTTCAGAAAAATAATGTAATCACAACGTTTTTAAAAAAAAATTTAAACGGCCTTAGAATTTCTCTTCAAAGCAATCTCAATCCAATTCTAAATTACTGCTGTCAAATTTTTGTACTCTTGGAAAGAAGGTTGAACTTGGCGGTAGATTGTCATGAATTGATGTCATGTTCCAATACTTGTCCAATAGAGTAAGGTCCCAGTTCTTCGAGTTCCGGTTTTTACCCAAAAAGCTATTGCATTAAACTGAAAGGAATTTCAAAAAACTTTAACGATTGTTGGCTCTAATGCAACCGCAA
Source organism: Colostygia pectinataria (assembly GCA_951394395.1). Taxonomy (NCBI): domain Eukaryota; kingdom Metazoa; phylum Arthropoda; class Insecta; order Lepidoptera; family Geometridae; genus Colostygia; species Colostygia pectinataria. The sequence continues at coordinate 352,144 of OX596362.1, forward strand.
CTGGATCGCTGTTCAAATAGTGGAATACAAAAATACCCAAAAACAAATGAAAAGCAGCGGTTCAGCTAGGTACGGTTCGTTTGCAATCTTGGTTAGCCTATAAAAACCAGTTATGTCACACACAACTTTAAGTTATTCAAGTTCAGCGTGGCACTGCACTGCGCTCAAATTAATATCAAAGATAGATAATTTATTTACAGGAAACAGACAAGGCGTTTTAATTAAGCTAAGCTTTAGAGGTTTATCACAACATCAGCCAATCAGAGCAAATTCCAGATTATTCTGATTGGCTAATTTAATCTGGAGATTGCTCTGATTGGCATAGCAAAGCTGTAAGCATAATACGAGTAGTATTTGTCCGTCTGTGTTGACGTGCATCGTTTTGAAGTGTTTATAACCACTGTTAGACGTATTATTTTATAATGTAACTGAAAATTCCATTATTATGTTATTTTTTTTTCAAGTCATACATACATACATTACATACATTACATATCTCAATAAAATATGAATCTCTTCAGAAACGTTACAAATCCGAAATCTTTGTATATTTTTAACAAACCTTCACTCTCTTCTCAATAGACCGATGACATGAAATCGGTCGGAAGAAAGTCGGTAAATAGTAGAGAGGCTCAAAATCGTCATGGCATGTCAAGCAAAGAGGTATATTGGCATAATGATGGCACTGGTGATAATGATGTCTTAAGGTCCCAATCCAATCACGCCCAAACAGCAGAACGAATTAGGTACCTTACGAACAAAGCCGCAAGCGAAAGCTTGTATAAATAAATTGAATCTATATCGACTTTCTAAGATCTACTTTTCGCTGATCAAAACCTACAAAACTAGAACGATGATGAAACATTTTAAACCTCATAAATCACGATGATACACGCAATATTAAACCCTAATCTCCCGTCTATAAAGGTCATACAACTCTTATATAGAAGGTATGGCATAGGTGGCAGTAGTCATTAGAGATGGCAATAATCGAGAGAAACTACTCGAGCTGCTCGATTATTTGCTTTACTCGAACTATTCGAGCTGCTGATTTGTTGTTTAGGCGAGAGTTATCTCGAGCGATTCTCTCGCCCTTGCTTGCTTGGACTTCGGAACAGTTCGGGCGATGCCACTCGAGTCGACAGTCAGTTCAGTTTGCATGTGCAAGTTAGAGTAATGTAGGTGGGTACTAAGATGAAATAATCTCTGAAACTCAACAGGTGCCTTATCGCTATGACCAAACGCGGGCTCGTTATGGTATCTGCGTGGAATCGTTGTCGACGAGCCACGTTTTAGGGCTCGTCTGACCGTTTTTCAAACTCAACCTATCGATAGCGAAACTATCGCTATTGAAACAACACAGATACAGAAAACAATCTTACAAATTCACACCATGGCACGTATAGAACACGTTACTAAGTTACATGTTATTGGTAAGGAATCTCTATGTCATAGCGAATAAGCCCCCAGGTGCTGAGTTTTAAAGATTATTTCACTTTAGCTGTTATTGTTAAAATAAAAAGAGTGTGTAAATAATGTGATGTGAATGTGTGTAGTGTGTCGTACGTTCTTGACCATAAATTAATTACTACCTACTTACTTTCTGTCACTTGCCTTACGTTTTACTTTTTTTATTTGTTTTTCATTTCATGTAGGTAGGTATTTATATGTTGTTTTTAATATAAAATGCGTCCGTCAAGCAAAAAGGCAAAAGCTTGAAACATTTTTCCAAAAACCACTGAAAAAATGTTTAATTAATAAAAGAGTTTAATTTATTTAGAAACCTAGTAAATAAAGCTCATATTATGTTTAACTCATTCATTAGACTAGGTACTCGAGCGATTCGCTCGCCAGAGTCGCTCGATTATTGAAACCACTCGAGAGGTTAGTACCTACTCGATTATGTATTATGCTCGATTATTGCCATCGCTAGTAGTCATACAACTATCGGCGCTTGCATAACATATGTGATCTTTTACAGCTCTAGATTCAATCTTTAGAACTATCTATTACATCATGACAGCCTTCTAATGTTCCCACTGTTGGGACACTGGCCTACTCTCAGGCGAGAGTGATTAGGTCTTAATCCACCACGCGGACCCAATGCGGATTGGTGGATGGCACATGTCTTTCGAATTTTTAGTTCTTGGACATGCCGGTTTCCTCACGATGTTTTCCTTCACCGTATGAGAGCACTGGCATTGCGCACATAAATTTTTCGAAACAGAAAAATCCATAGGTGCACGACCGGGTTTGAACCCACGACCTTAGGATTGGAAGGCGGGGTCACTACCACTAGACCACCGGTGCTCTATCTATTACACAACTTCATAATGAGCCAAAGTATACGTGCCCATAGTAGATAGTAACCCGAATTTGCGACCGCTACAATGTTATCGGTCCATCTAATAATCCATCCTACACTAATGGCCCATTGCCTTGTCAAATTGATTTTAGGACAAAAATGATCTGAAATGAAATTGACAAGGCTATTCTTGCATGCAATTATGGTCTGGTGTAAATGGGCCATTAGTCTTCCAATTCCTATCAAGAAAATAGTGTACTAGCTCAAGAGTAGTAGAGTTCTCTGTGATAGAGCTCGTCCGGGGAAGGACTACCACCATACTTATTTCTGCCGCCAAGCAGTAATGCTCGCATTGCTGTGTTCCGGTGTATGGTTTCCGGTGAAAGTACTGGCACATGAGGCTTTCGATCTTAGCCTCAAGGATCCTGCGAGTGATGCCTCTGGTATTGCAAGCGTCCATAGCCTGCGGTAACCGCTTACCATCTTGTGGGCCGTACGCTTGGTTGTCACTTCAGTTGTATAAAAAAAATTGCTGACTCCTGCAGCTTCGCTCGCGTGCTAGATACACAAAAAGCAGTCTATGCTTTCCTTACACTATTTCATTCAAATCGGATCAATTATTTATTTAAACTGTACTATAGCACAGAGTACTGTAGACAGAACTACAGACAATGGCTTTCTACAGAGCTCATGTTTTGGATCAATGGTTTTTTTATACTATAACTGTTGTTGTAGTTTATAGTTATAGTTATATAGTTTTAGTTATTGTTTTAGTTTACCCTTTATAAGTATTTCATGTTTCTAGAACTTATGATTTAGACTGTGCGTTCAGTCAGTCAGTCAGTCAGTCACGAAAGTCAGATAGAATAAGCTTTCTGATGATTAGGATTTGTTTGTACTGCCTTGGAAAAATATAAATTAGATACATATTTGCGATCAACTCGCTTGTGATTTTGGAATCAAACGGCAATTCGTGATATTTTTTCGTCGTTTTGCAGACGTTCGCTAACGATCCCTACATGTTATATTAGTACGTAATATATCTGGGGCGCGATCGCAAACGTCGAACGAGTCTATCAAAGTTCATACGTTACGATTTTAGATTTTAATGAGACGATTTGGTAAGTACTTGATAAGTTGATAAGTTCGTTTGAGGCAGTGGGAACTCTGTAGAGTTAGCCAATTGAAGGCCTCCGTCTTGGCCTAACAACGTTGAAATAACTAGGATTGACCGCTCGTGCCCTTCACGGAAACTAGTTTAATTTACTAACTTACAAATTATCGTTCGATTTGCTGTATAGTATTTTAGCTCTGCGCAAGAATGCGAGAGCTTTAAACCAAACGTGCTAAAACCAAAGCGTTTACGTTTAGCGCAATAACTCCCGGCTCAGTTTAAAAACAAAAATATTCGCAAACACAATGAATAGAAAAACAAGACTGTTCTCGCAATGCAATTAAAACAATTTGTTCTCATTTACGTTCGGTCGCGGATCGCAATAAAATATTCAGTAGCTTGCACGCAGCCAATCGGAATGAACTATCGTTTATCTGAACTGTTTGCTTTCGTTTCAACAATGAAATGCAACAGCATTACATACAAGTATTCAGAAAATGAAATGAAATTTGTTTGCTACAAATATGGTAGTCAAGGTTGTTGGAATCAAGACATTATTGGTATCACACATTTCGCCGACTTATACGGCATTGTACGTAGTACTAATATCAGTGACTGTCCGAAGGTAATATTGTACCTACGTGATGAACATTGCCTTACCGTATTCAGTATTCAGTATTCAGTAGGTTTATTCACAAAAGACATGGTACATTTTTACATTAGGTGGAAAATATAAATTTTAGTGCTGCATATCTCGCCCGAGTACAGGCACGTGAACATCATAATTATTAAGTACTTACACATTATATTGAAGTTATTAATTAATTTAAAAAAAATTTACACATAAATATTAAGTTACAATAAATGAATTACCAAAATTTGAATTAAATGTCATTTACAATACCTACCTATTTGAAATTTGATGTCACTTGATTCATACATTTGTCAACTAATTTAGATTGCTAAGTATAAATGCACAGATTACTTTTATTAGAGAATGTCAAAAGTTAAATTAATAATGTCAAAATTTAAAATTATGATAATCGTCAACAGAATAAAAACAATGATCAATTAAAAAATGGAATAACTTTCTGTTGAATAAGGCACCGTTCAGTTCTTTAACAACACTTGGCAATTTGTTGTAAATTTTGATAGCCATGGTATAACAGTTACGACTATACAAACTAGTTTTCATTACAGGAATTGCTAACTGAACTTTATGTCTAGAGCTAAATTTGTATACCTGTTCAAAAGTTTCAAATAATTCCATATGTGATTTTACAAATTTACACATTTCTTGAATATACATGCACGGTAAAGTCAGAATCTTATATTTTTTAAATAATGGTGTACAAGGTTCCCAAGGTGGTCGGTTAAATATTGCACGCAGGCACTTTTTTTGCGCAATAAATAAAGAAGTAACATTTACTGCGTTTCCCCATATAATAACATTATACCTAAGAAGAGACGCTATATAACCATGATAGGCTAGTAGAGCAGTTTTGTGGTCGGTTATGTTTGAAATATTCCATAAAGCGTAATTAAAACTGTTGACTCTTGATTTAATATGTTCGATGTGCGGTATCCATGAGCATACATTGTCAAGTTTCAGACCGAGGAATACCACATTATCACTTTCTTGTATTACTTCATTTTGATAAGTCACCTTAAATGTACTTCCTTTTGGTTTTCTGTTATAAAACCGTACCGTAGTATTTCAGGGGTACCGTAGTATAATGGGGAATTAATTTTTCAAATCGGACTAGTAGTTTTCGAGTTTATTCTCTACAACATACAAAATGCAATGTCTGTATAAGCTACCGTATCCTTGTATTTGTTTAGTATTCGATTATTTAGAATTACTTAATACCTAATTTCTTAATATAATTGATAGATTCAGGCGTTACTTTGCGGAAATCCATTACAAGATAAAAAACAGACAAGTCGATGGTCCTGAGGATGTCCCGTGGAGGGATGAAACACGTGTCGATATTTTTCTTTTGAGGTTAACTGTGGTAACTGTGTGACCTCATCAGTTAAAAGGTTAAGCGGAATAGTACTAGAGATTTTTCGTCTGTTTTTTTTTTTTTATACCTAATTTCTTAATAGTGTACTCATCAAGCGTAGCGTGTATTGCTAAAGAACTTTGCTCTAATTTTTTTTTTTTTTACATGCCTACTTTTTATTCTTGGCATGAGCCTCACCTAGTTCGATTAGCACCACACTGAAGCTTTATGATGAAAAGGGACCATAAAAATAATAATAATGCTGGACAATCCACACAACATCATCTAGCCTCAAGCTAAGCAGAGCTTGTGTTATGGGTACTAGATTGTGCTAGATGACTGTTGTACTTAATCATAAATAATACAATACATATAGATGTTTTTTTATAAATTACCCAGAGGCCAGAACACCCGGAATAAATTTGTAGATCGTACAAACATTTGTCCCTAAGCGGGAATGATATCCGCAACCTCCTGCGTCGCAGACGGACCATCGCCCGCCTCGGGTCTTCTGATGATAATCTGAGTAAAATGATAACTCCTCATATCTAATATACATTTTCTAGATAAGGCTCCTAGTTCTAATTAAACTTTAAGGTTTCTGTCAGAAGGAGCCCTGACATTCCACGTCCGCTGGAGCCCCGCAATATCTAATCTCTGCATCTTCATGATACACCTAAATAATGGGCTTGGAATTTCGCTAGTGTTGTACGGAGTAGACTCTAATATAATGTTGTTTTCAATTGCTTTTTTTTTATGTCAGCAAGTGAAAAGACAATCAAGACGCCCGCCTGATGTTAACACCACGCCTGACTATAACAGACGCAGTGCCACCCAAAGCTTAAAGTTTTTAAGTGTTTGCGTGGCACTGCACTACGCTTATCACCCCGAGACATTGTTGTTAAGTCTCTTTCGCCCAGTAATTTCACTTGCTACAGTGCCCTTCTAACCTAAACACAGTGCAGCTTGCACACTACTGCTTAGAGGTAGAATATCTGACACTGCGGTGATACCCACCAAGACGGACTCTTGCTGAAGAGTCCTACCCACCAGGTAAACTACCTGTAAGTGTAACCTTACTATAATAAGGTGATGTAAACATTTATATCACTGTACTATGGCATATTTTTGATGTTTAAGCTTTGAGAGCAAAAATATCCTGTTTTCCAGTTATTATTTCTGCGACGCGGAGGTTGCAGGTTCGATTCTCGCCTCGGGTCAAATGTTTGTACGATCTACAAATATTTGTTCCGGTGTTCTGGGTATTTTCTATATATAATAAAATATATCTATCTATGTATTGTATTGTATTAAGTATATATCAGTCATCTAGTACCATAACACAGCTCTGTTTAAACAGTAGCTTATCTTGGGGCTAGATAATGGTGTGTGGATAGTCCAGCATTATTTATTATTGTTATTTATTTATTATTTCCAATGACCTAAATTATTTACGCTAAATTTTAACAAAATATTAGAGATAATGTCTTTTTGTACGCGCATATGTGCACGCGCAGGGTCGCGCGTAATTACGCTCACAAAAGCTTAGCCCACGCGTGGAGGGCGCCACGCATGACAGGATAACGCTTTTATACAATATGCGATCAACAATATAACACTTTTATACAACTTTTACGGTTTTTGAGCTTATATCTCAAAAACCGTAAAAGTAATTGGTAAAGGACAATTTTGTTGGTTGGAGCTAAAAACTAGAGTACCTACTGGTGGTCTAGTGGTAGTAGCCCAGCCTTTCGATCCGTGGGTCGTGGGTTAGAAAACGGTCGTGCACCAATGGATTTTTCGCTACGAAAAGTATGTGCGCAATGCCAGTGCTCTCATACGGTGAAGGAAAACATCGAAAAGAAGGAAGGAAAACCTAGAAAAACTAAAAATTCAAAAGATAGTGCTATCCACCAATCCGCATTGGGTCCGCGTGGTGGACTACCCAATCACTCTCGCTTGAGAGTTGGCCGAGAAACAGTGTAAAAGGGGTGGGTTTCCAATGGTAGACCTTTTAGTAGAACGGTATGGTATGTTAGGGTGGAAGTGTAAAGTCACTTTGGTTTAAGTACCCTTTCCCAGCTCTAAGGTCAACTATAATCCTTTTTGTCCCAAGGGCCGAAGGGAAACAATAACGGTGCCATCAATCATAGCTTACTCTGATATCTAACCTTAAGGGCACAATAACCAACGGTACAATAGATAGCGTATTAATTACCACTTGTGACGTAGCTGGCTAAGTTGTTCTTAACAGATCAACGAAGTTAAGCACTGTTCCGCGTAGTCACCATTCGGATGGGTGACCGCCAGTGGCAATTACAACTGAGCGCTGCCGTGCTTCGGAGGGCAAGCAGTCCAGGCTTTTTCAAAGTTGTTAGGCCATGACAGAGGCCTTCGGGCGGCCTAGAAACTATGTCACCAGAGTTGGCCACTGACTCTTACGAACTTACTTACTATAATATCAATAAACTTGTTCTTGGATGCATTTGATTTGAATTTGTTGACGATGTAAAGCAATCGGTCCCGGCTTTTTTAAAGCTGGCCATGACAGAGGCTTTCGGGCGGCCTAAATACTCTGTCACCAGAGTTGGCCACTGACTTATAAGAACATCCTTTTTTACCATGCGTTTGGTTTGTCATTTCGTAAAAACAACAGAATTTCCAACTAATAATAAATAATGTATAATAATAATAATAATAATAATAATAATAATAATAAAATATCACACACAAACTGTATTTTGATAGAGCTATTCTGACAGACAAGACCACACATTTCAATAGACCCGATCTAACCCTCTTAGATAAAAGTAATAACACGGCTCTATTAATTGACATTGCTATACCCAACACTCACAACCTACAGAGCACCATTGCTGAGAAACTGTCCAAATATGTTGATTTAAAAAACGAAATCACTCGCATGTGGCGCCTCAACAAGGTTTCTATAGTCCCAATAGTATTGTCCTCTACAGGTGTAATTCCAAAACAACTATTTCAATCTCTTGCCTTATTAGATCTTCCTAAACATACGTATGCTCTTTTCCAGAAAGCAGCTATTTTAAACACCTGCAGAATTGTTAGAAAATTTTTACAAACGGACCTTCATAATGAAGGATCATTTGGACATAATTAGGTAGACAATGATATGCACTTGGCTTAGGCCCGTGCACTTCAGTTAATCCGGTTTCTAGTAAACCGAGTAGATTAAAATCTAAAAAAACAATAATAATATAAGCCTTTATTCAGATACGTCATATTAACAGTTTTTAATTTTTACACTTAAACATCGCCAACCGTAACTGTTTGTCTAAATTTGACAAAGGCCTCTTCCAACATCTTCCAATCCTCTCTGTTTCTAGCTGTTCTTGACCATGTTTGTCCCGCTATCGCTTTTATTTCATCTTCCCATCTTTTAAATTGTCTTCCACGTTTCTTTTTTCTGTTTCGGGGATACCAGTTTGCTATTCCTTTACTCCATTTCTCTGCTCCGCGTTGGGTATGTCCTGTCCATCTCCATTTTGTGTTTTCTTATTGTGTATGTAATATTAAATAATCTATACTAATATTATAAAGAGAGAAGAATTTTTGTATATTTGTTTGTTACAAATAAACTCAAAAACAACTAGTCCGATTTCCAAAATAAATTTACCATTAGAATGCTTAATTTTTTTATTTTTTTTATACAACTGAAATGGCAACCAAGCGAACGGCCCTCAAGATGGTAAGCGGTTACCGCAGCCTATGGACGCTTGCAATACCGGAAGTATCACTCGCGGGTTGAGGCTAAGATCGAAAGCCTCATGTGCCAGTAATTTCACCGGAAACCATTCATTACACCGGAACACAGCAATGCGAGCATTACTGCTTGGCGGCAGAAATAGGTATGGTAGTCCTTCCCCGGACGAGCTCTATCACAGAGAACTCTACTACTCTTAATACATTATCCCTGAGTAACATAGGCAATGTTTATTACTAGTGACCCGCCCCGGCTTTGCACGCGTTTGATTTATTTGCACCCGTGCGAAGCTACTGCTACTAAAAAAATTATAAAAATCCTAAACTCGCCGGTCGTGCAACAAAGGATTTTTGTATTCGAAAAATGTATTTGTGCTCTCCATGATACATGATAAAATACTCCATGATAAAATACTGTCATGATATAATAACATTATTTATTTATGCGTGTATTTATAGCATAACGTGCCTTCCGAAGCACAGAAGCGCTCAGAGTGCTTAGCACGAAAAGCCTCGTTTGACAATCGTGAACGTAGACGTATCGTCCAGCTGTTAATTTGTATGGTATTTTGGTAGTTCATTTAACGCACTAAAGAGGCGCTGTTAAAAATCCTATATAAATGATAAATGATATTTATTTGAACGAACACATGTCATATGAATGGTCTTAAAATTAAATTAGTTCATTTATGTCCTACCAAAATCTTCGGCATGCAAATATTATATTAAATGTAATGTACTTAATGTAATGTTAAAATTATTACATTATTATACAAACTGACAGCTGGGCTATACGTTTACATTTACGACTGTCAAACTAGTTTTTCGTGCTAAGCACTCCGTAGTAATAGCCACTCTGCTAAAACTTTAAGAGTAGTAGAGTTCTCTGTGATAGAGCTCGTCCGGGGAAGGACTACCACCATACCTATTTCTGCCGCCAAGCAGTAATAATGCTCGCATTGCTGTGTTCCGGTGTGAAGGGTATGGTTTCCGGTGAAATTACTGGCACATGAGGCTTTCGATCTTAGCCTCATGGTGGCAACCCGCGAGTGATACTACTGGTATTGCAAGCGTCCATAGGCTGCGGTAACCGTTTACCATCTTGTGGGCTGTACGCTTGGTTGCCACTTCAGTTGTATAAAAAAATAAAAAAAACTCATCTTTAAATGTTTAAAAGTTACTGGTTCTCGTATTCATTTCCACCATCTTGGAGCGGCTTCTCGGGAAAGTCGCCAGTTGTTTTAATTTCGTTAATTGCTTTAGAAAATGTTTTTTTAAACGGACTATGGTCCGACTAACAGAAATAAAAAACGATTCAAGTTAATTGTTTTTGTCTTTGTATTGGTCTTTTAGAAGAGCTATGAATTTTTGTTTTTTTAATGAATTTAGAAGCTTTTACGTCGAAGCTTTGCTGTATATAAGTAGATTATAAAATTAATTATGTGTTAGGTTAGTTTAAAAAGTTAAAAAAAATGTGTTGTTACTATAATAGGTTCGAGTTCCTCTGTGTGACAAATGTTTACATGATCTACATATTGTAGTAAATAGAAACATTTGTTTCGTAGCGGAGATCAAATCGTAGCCGCTCGCTTCTCAACTGGACACAGCACCAATAACTTACCAATAACACCTTTGCGAAAAAACATTTTGAAAATCCGTCCACTTTATTAAAACTTTACTATCAATAGCAGTGGCCTAAGTTAGTAAGTTCGTATGAGTCAGTGGTAAACTCTGGTGACAAAGTTTCTAGGCCGCCCATAGGCCTCTGTCATGGCCTAACAACTTTGAAAAAGCCAGGACCGACTGCTTAAAGTGCCCTCCGAAGCACGGGAGCGCTCAGTTCAAATTGCCACTGGCGGTCACCCATCCAAATGATGAGTACGCGGACCAGTGCTTAACTTCGTTGATCTGTTATGAACAACTTAGCCAGCTACGTCACGAGCGCTCACAGTGGCATAGAACAGTAAGTTTTTATAAATTTACAAGATTTCTCTAAGTTATGAGTACAAATATGCAAATTTCAACTTTCGCGAGCACCAACTAGTTTGCAAAACTAGGATGACATTCTATTGTGACGAGTAATCAAGTAAATAAGTTTGTATGAGTCAGTGGCCAACTCAGAACTTACTTCCTACTTATTCAAACTTCGGCCTATCTCCATGTTGTCATACCCTTTTACAGGGTTCATATGTGATACTACCACCTATTATATAACAACTGTAAATGAACCAACCATAATGAGAGCAATAAATGAATTTAGTATTGAATATTGATTATTGAGAAGCCATGCGGAATAATGTTTTTGACTATCGTAAATGTAAACGTTGATGGTTACCAGCAATGGACGTCTTTTGGCTGATATGATGATGATGACTTGCCCCCCGAAGTCATCAAAAAACCATAGTTTAAATGAAACTGTAGCGTTAATGGAAGATATGGTGTCAGTCAAGCCAGGCTGAGCAACTTACGAGCCAACTCGCCCGAAAGAAATTTCCAAGTAAACGTTGATGGTTACCAGCAATGGACGTCTTTTGGCTGATATGATGATGATGACTTGCCCCCCGAAGTCATCAAAAAACCATAGTTTAAATGAAACTGTAGCGTTAATAGACTATGAGGTGTCAGTCAAGCCAGGCTGAGCAACTTACGAGCCAACTCGCCCGAAAGAAATTTAATATAAAAGTTGTTGGCGCTACGCCGATATAAATTCCACTTTCGGAAAAATTACCATTTTCGAAGGGACCCTCATTTTACGGCGAACTTTTGATAAAAATAGTTTTCAGTTTAAAATTCATAGTGCGGTGAGAATGGTGAATTTGCGATGAATAATAAATGGCTGATAAATTCTTTTTAAAACAGCAAAGTTAAGGTTAAGACTTTATTAAGTTAAGGCTCTGTCAGTGTGAGGATTTAAGTTATCCAAGTTGAAACTTATCAAAATGGCGTCCAAGCCAATTAGTAGATGAAAGAAATCTTGAATTCATCTTTATATCACTAATTATATAGTATAATTAGTATTAGAAAAAATACTTGACATGTATAACGCACAGCCGCATTGGATTTTATAACTTAAAACGTCACTTAAACTGTTGTATCGACACACCCCGGACACTTTCAATAAAATGTATGAAGCAAACACGTCGCAATCACCTCACTCATAGTTTGTTTACGTAAACGGTGCTGTTGTATGTATGAGTGTCATGGTTGTCCCCACCCAACTATAGCCAGAGCAAGAAGCACACTTACGCTCGCGCAGGCATGCGCGCGCTTGGACCTACACAAAAACAAAATAAACGCGTGCTTAGCCCTTCTTCAGTGCTGGCAAAAAGGTGCCGGCAAACATGCGACCGGGTGAAGTAAGTAAAACCGGTGGGAGTGGCCATTCTGTACGTTATATTAATATCTGTTCGGTGCTTTATATCTACGTCTCAGGGTGGCAACGCGCAAGTGATATATCTCTGACGTTGCAAGGCTACGGTAACTGCTTACCATCAAGTGGGCCGTACGTTTGGGCCCACTTTATTGATATAAAAGAGTACTCACCGATTGGAAGAAATTCTCGTTGTCATTGCTGTTCAGATACTCCGGCTCTGTTGAGTGAAAAGCTGAAAAATAATATAATATTTTGTAAACATGTGTTCATAACAATAATGAGGGTTCATCATGACAGCCTTCTAATGATTATAATATCCCAAAAAATATTTCGCCTCAAGCGGGATTTGAACCCGCAACCACCGCTTGATACGACGGTGCTCTACCAATTGAGCTACCGAGACGTATCTCGCTTGGACAAAATAATCATTGGGATGTGTTCGGCTCGAAGCGCCGATAGCTCCACCAACAGGGGAAACGTTGCAGTTATCCAAGCCTGCTAAATGACTAAAGTCAATTTAGTTCATTGACGAGAGGTGTCGCATTGCTTATTCTTTAGGGAGTGGGATGGTTAAAACTATAAAAACAAAAATAGCCTTCTAATGTTCCCACTGCTGGGATACAGGCCCACTCTGAGAGTGATTGGATCATATCCACCATGCGGACTGGTGCATGGCACATGCTTTTGGTATTTATCAGTTCTTGAACATACCGGTTTACTCACGATGAACTTTTTGTCATAATATCACAACATTTTGACGACCGATCTGGCGCGCATATATCAACGCAGGAGGTTGCGGGTTCAATTCCCGCCTTGGGACAAATGTTTGTACGATCTGCAAACATTTGTTCCGGGTGTTCTGGGTATTTTCTATGTATAAATATCAGTCATCTATATCGCGTACGTGGGACGTTTAAGTGGATAGTACCCTTAACACAAGTTCTGTTTAGCTTGTGGCTAGATGATACTGTGTTGATTCTCCAGCATTATTTAGCTATTTGATTTTAATTTTAAAATGATTTGTCAGATACTCGATTTGACTTTGAAGGCCGTTTGCTTGTTTGTCACCTATATAATTTTTTTTTTAAACTCGACAACCTTGACCCACGCGGAATTTTACGAAGATGTAAAACTAGTGGTTTTTCAACTGTGGCATCTGAACTAATTTACGAGCAGTTATTGAATTTAAAATAGTAATTCATCTGCTTTATAACGACCTAGGCACTTACCATAAGCCTTTGACTAATAAAATAATATACATGTAATAGAAATCTTTGTCGTAAGCTTAAATAAATAACTTTATTCATAGTCTTTACAATTAAGAGGGTTTTTTTTTATTTTATTTTCTTTTATTTATTCGGGATAACAAACAGTTATACATTTATGGTTGAGTAAATGGTAGATATGAAACAGACTTAATTAACATATAACCAACAGCGTTATCCACAACTTACTATAAAATCTAGGTTGAAGAGATCTTGCTACTTGTTTTATAAAACTATGGTACCTGAGCTACCTATCCATTTATCTATCTACCTACACATCCACAGCCACCGCGCGACCCAACCGCGGACCTCGCCGGAATGCCCATCACTTCCTCACACAATTGTTCGTCCACCATTTCCAAATTCAGCTTCTCAAAAATAAACTAAATTTGGGAATACTAAACAAATCCAATAAAAAAATAATGATAAGCATTCCAGCGAAGGATTCAGGAAGTCAGGATTAACAACTAAGAGTAAAAATAACACCTACTACTTCCTAAACTAGGAAAACCTGTATTTCAGGCGTAAAAAAAGGCTGACATAAGACATTATCGAAATAAGCAGTTGCCCGCGACTTCGTTCACGTGAAACTCGAGAACCGTACTTTTTTTCGGGATAAAAAGTAACCTTTGTCCTATTCCCGGTCATTATCTATCTATGTTTTAAATTTCAGTTTAATCGGTTCAGTGGTTGTCGAGTTATAGAGTAACAAACATTCGAACATCCAAACTTTCACATTTATATTAGTGTGATAATGTTATTACTTCGATGTTATAAGCCGAAATGTCATCTTCATCATTATCATCATAATGTTAGCGAATAGACGTCCACTGCTGGACATAGGCCTCCCCCAAAGGAGGATGTCAATTACAATCACATCGGCGCAGTAACGTGAACCAATGCGAGTGCGCAGCTGAGTTTAGTGAAACGTTTAGGACGCGTGAACTGCGCGGGGATCAGGCGGCTGGCAAGTTTTTTTTATACTACTAAAGTGGCAACCAAGCCAAAAAATAAAAGTTCAGGGAAGGTTTAAACGGTGAGAAAATAGGTGTAAAAATTTGCTAAAAAAAAATAACACGAGTGAAACCGCGCCGTAAGTAATAAAAAAGATTTGTAGTTATGTCACAAATGTTAGTAGGTACTGATTTAGATAACATGTCTGACGAGATTATAAAATGGAACACCTGCTAAGTGATGAGACCTTTAAGTTTTATCAAACTTAATTTCCAAATTTTTCCACGACGCGATGTAATTCGAAACGAGGAAATACGTATGAGAACCAAGGTCACCGACATAGAGTAGCGAAGTTCTTCTCTTTCAAGACGTTTCAAAGTGATCTTTTTGATTTTATTGGATAAAGCTACAAACTCATTTTCAATTTGAATTTTTTGTTGATATTCGATTGTTTGATTTAGCTCTTAGATAAGCAAGTTGAAGTGACAGTGTGGGCTATTAGCTCACAGAACCGATAACCGCTGAAAAATAAGGGTTCTGACCTCTGGTGACAGAGTTTCTAGGCCGCCCGAAGGCCTCTATCATGGCCTAACAACTTTGAAAAAGCCGGGACCGACCGCTTAACGTGCCCTCAGATGCACGGGAGCGCTCAGTTGAAATTGCCACTGGCGGTCAACCATCCAAATGATGACCCCGCGGAACAGTGCGGAAAACGAAGTGACGGCCTACTCGATGAACCGATGACATTAAAGCGGCAGGTGGATGGATCTATCGTCAGGGCGCATTAGAGGCCTATGTCCAACAGTGGACGTATATTGGCTGATAATGATAATGAAGATTTTTCAAACATTCAGTTCAACGTAACCTTTTTTAAAACCCTTGTTAATTGAGACTCTGTTATTCGTTTCTCGTTTTCTGTTTTATGACATTATTAGAACCATCGCCGATTGTAGAGAAAGAAGCCAGACCTGCAAACTAGGGTATAGGTTTTGTTTTGCACCATTTCCTCGTAGTTACAAGGACTAGTTTTGAATGATAACAGTCGCAAAGTTTCACGAAAAAACTATAAACTGACTTCTAATCTGAATATTTACACTAATTGGTATTTGTACGCATTCGCAAATCCACGCCATTTTACTTCATCACTGGCCACAAAAACTTTTTCGAACTAAATACCAAGGAAATGAAAAGTATATCATCATCATCGTATGTAATAGTCGTCGAATGCTGGACGTAGTCCTCCCTCAAAGCACCCAAAGTATAGATCTTACGGCGGATCTCGGCCGTCGTGAAATTAGCCGTTCCGATGCACAATGGAGCAAACTTGTCAAATCAAATTGTCTTTGCGCATCACAAACGGCTAACTTCACGGAAGCCTAGATCCGCTGTGCGAACTATACGTATGTCGAGTCAGCAGAATCTTCAGCCAATAGACATTCACTGCTGGAATCACCCTTACACACAATTATGTGTAACATAATATTTTTGATAAAACTATGCAAGAGATTCAAGCAAAACTTACCAGTTTCCAAAACGGAAGGTTTAATCCTCAATCCATAGTTTCCGCCTGCGAGTTCTCTCTTCATCGACTTGTAGTCTTCTAAGTCTTGCTGTTTACTAGAGGGTTTTGAGTCTGCTGCAAGGCTGATAGCTACCAGCAAGAGCAGTGGCACCTGAGTAAGAAAGAAAGACAGAAAGATAATATATTTATTGACACACTCAAAATAAAAAGATAAGACGTAGGACGAATATTATAAACAAACAAACAAACGCACCCAACATAACCTTTTTTTTTTTGTTAACGGGGAGGAATCTGTATCCAGACATCCCGTCGCATAAGGGTACGACGGGGGTGTGTGAGGTTGTCGGACTCGACGACTCACTAAACCATCCCCGGTGGCCAGCCTCGATGCATGCCAAGGGGCTCCACGGTCCCCTAGGGCTGTCAGTGGTGCCCCTCTCGCATCGCGCTCCAAGCACTTCCCGGGTACCCAACACAACCTAATATGCTATTACGCAAATTGGTTGTAATCCGATTTCGGTGACCACTCAATAAGCTGCTTAAATAGCATACGAAATTAGTCAGTTTTGATTGAAACTTAGTGAAATTGATGCAACTGAATTACATAAGCTTCACTGATCACACCAGGATTCCTTGTAGTGTTCAAAAACTAGATACAAATATCACAGTTACTACAAGTTCACAATATCCAGACTCGTACTGATGTTGACTTGTAACAAATATTTGTAGATCAAAAATTTCAACATCAAAAATCAAAATCAAAAATTATTTATTTCAATAGAATCACAAGGATCACTTTGAAACGTCTTACAAGCTAGGAAAATTTACACCAGTTCCAACGCGCGCCCATGCCGTAAAAGAACTGGCAACAACACCGGCTGGGTTCCTATCGCTTTTTTGGCATGACCCTTGCTATTGTTATGGATGCCGAGTAGAGTTGGAGCACATTCGTCCCAGATCATGCAAATATATTCGGTGCATCTTGGTGGTGGGCAAGTGCCCGGCTGAGAAGTAAACCACTGCAGGACAAGATATAAATAGTTAGGTAGTGTG
Organism: Colostygia pectinataria; assembly: GCA_951394395.1. Lineage (NCBI taxonomy): Eukaryota > Metazoa > Arthropoda > Insecta > Lepidoptera > Geometridae > Colostygia > Colostygia pectinataria. The sequence goes on from OX596362.1 coordinate 369,474, forward strand.
TGTAATGTAGGTAGGTATAGTTCTCTCGGCGGATCTAGGCTTCCGTGAAGTTCGATGCGCAATGGAGCTTTTTCTAACTAAATTGTCTTTGCATCACAAACGGCTAACTTCACGGAAGCCTAGATCCGCCGAGCGAACTATACACAATAATTCGTAAGATCTTTTGAAAAATTGTGTACCTATTGTATTGTACTCGTGTCGCAGTTAACTGCTGTTACTATTACTCGTAGGCTACGCTGAAAACCAGCGCTACAGACACATTAAGTCTGTAGCACATGCTGAGTGCATGAGTATTTTATTTTTATACTTATTGTGTGGCGCTAAATAAATATTTTTCTATTCTATTCTATTGTATATAATGTTTGAATGATCTGTAAATATTTGTTCCTGGTCTGGGTGTTGTGTATATTTAAACTACTCGTAGTTTCTATCCAAAGAATATGTTGACTTCTTTGTTTTTCATGATCTCTTTCAGTCCCCAAAAAAGAAAATTGCAGGAAATACATGGACTAGAAAAGCTTACGATAGAGAGGAATGGAAAAAAATGGAGGAGGCCTTTGCCAAAGCTGGACAAACAGACAAGGCTGTCGATGTCGACTTATTGAATTAATTAGTGCCTAATAGCTATGTACGCGCGCGGCGACACAAATTACTTGTAATACCGAGAGCTAGAACTAACCTGATGAAGGAAGCACCTATTGCAAGAGCCATTCGCATTATTAACAAATTATGCGAAGAGGACGATACAGACTTGTTTGTAATTTCCTTGGCGAAATTCACAGAAAAGGCTATAAAGTATGTAAGTAGGTAATAAGCTGCACTTATAAGTTATGTTACTTAATGCATAATGTGTAATTGTTTGTTTTGTTAATTTTCAATATCGATTTGGTTTAACACTGCTATGATATTGTAAATGTTAAATAAATAAATAATAAATAATAATAATAAATAATAATTAGCATTAAGTAATATCTAACGTTTTGTCTGAATAAAGGCTATTAATATTATATTATTATTAGTTTCTATCACCCGCAATACATAGAAACTTAGTGTGGGGTTAGTTGCACGGTTGCTAGATACTGTAGCATTTTCTTGGATAAAATAAGATAATAAAAATGGAACTAAACCATGTGAGCAATATTAAATGAACACTGCAATCTCGTTTAAAACTGCTTGGGAACATTTCACATTCTAATCCATTCTCCTTTGGCAAATTTCATCAACGTCATATGGTTATCTACGAAATACGTCAACTGAATATAAGCCGACAAAGATGATCTAGCATGATAGCTTTCTATTGTTCACACTGCTGGGACATTGGTCAACTCACAATTTGCACGTCTTGAATGATCAAGCATGTTGTTTCATAAACTTAATCTAACACCTGTTCTGTACATACACACATGTTTTTTGCAATTAAACTATCTTTATCTTTATCTCAAAAGATCGGTGTCTGGGTCATAATACACCACGCGGATCGATCACCAATCATTTATAGTTTTACGAAAATTACCGGGTACATAAACATTGTGTACCTACATGTACTTGTAGGTACTTAATAAATCTGATTTGGAGACTACTGGTAGAAGGAGCGCTTGTGACGTAGCTGGCTAAGTTGTTCTTAACAGATCAACGAAGTTAAGCACTGTTCCGCGTACTCATCATTTGGATGGGTAACCGCCAGTGGCAATTTCAACTGAGCGCTCCCGTGCTTCGGAGGGCACTTTAAGCAGTCGGTCCCGGCTTTTTCAAAGTTGTTAGGCCATGACAGACTTCGGGCGGCCTAGAAACTCTGTCACCATACTGACTCATACGAACGAACGAACGAACTACTGTAGAAGACTGTACCTTTTTAAACTACTTACACAATTAAACATAGAGAATTCTCTTTGATGATAGATTTATTTGGAACTACATCCATCCGCGGTTTTGCTTCTTTATAAACTCTAAAACTTTATGAGTACATGGGGCTATAATTATGGGGCATAAAGTACTATATGGATTATTCCAGGCTCTCTACTAAATCCATGCCAAATTTCATACCAATCCGTTCAGTTGTTACGTCAAAGAGCAACAAAATTAAAAATCACAAACATTCTTTCGCATTTATAATAGCAAGTATGAATTTTTAAACTATCAGGTTATTAACATAAGTTTCACTAAGAGCTGAATATTTGGGCGCAATTACACGCACCATGATCACGGGAGAACTTTATTTCACAGATAAACTCACAGATCTAGATAAATATCATTTTTTTTATTTTTTTTTATGTCAGCAAAGTGACAAGACAATCAAGGGACCTGATGTTAAGCACCACGCGTGGCTATTACAGATGCAGTGCCACCCAAAGCTTAAAGTTTTTAAGTGTTTGCGTGGCACTGCTGCACTGCGCTTATCACCCCGAGACATTGTTGTTAAGTCTCTTTCGCCCAGTAATTTCACTTGCTACAGTGCCCTTCAAACCTAAACACAGTAATTGGTTATTTTTGTTTTTATAGTGTTAACCATCACACTAAGGGAATACTAAAGATTATAATATCCCAAAAATTATTTTGCCTCAAGCGGGATTTGAACCCGCAACCACCGCTTGATACGCGGGCGCTCTACCAATTGAGCTATCGAGACATATCTCGCTTGGACGAAATAATCATTGGGATGTCTTCGGCTCGAAGCGCCGATAGCTCCACCTACAGGGGAAACGTTGCAGTTATCCAAGCCTGTTCAATGACTAAAGTTAATTTAGTTCATTGACGAGAGGTATCGCATTGCTTATTCAATTGGTTATTTTTGTTTTTATAGTGTTAACCATCACACTAAGGGAATACTAAAGATTATAATATCCCAAAAATTATTTTGCCTCAAGCGGGATTTGAACCCGCAACCACCGCTTGATACGCGGGCGCTCTACCAATTGAGCTATCGAGACATATCTCGCTTGGACGAAATAATCATTGGGATGTCTTCGGCTCGAAGCGCCGATAGCTCCACCTACAGGGGAAACGTTGCAGTTATCCAAGCCTGTTCAATGACTAAAGTTAATTTAGTTCATTGACGAGAGGTATCGCATTGCTTATTCAATTGGTTATTTATCGAGATATGTCTCGATAGCTCAATTGGTAGAGCGCCCGCGTATCAAGCGGTGGTTGCGGGTTCAAATCCCGCTTGAGGCAAAATAATTTTTGGGATATTATAATCTTTAAACACAGTAATGCTTGCACACTACTGCTTGGAGGTAGAATATCTGACACTGCGGTGGTACCCACCAAGACGGACTCTTGCTGAAGAGTCCTACCACCAGGTATCCTGTTTTTATTGAAAATTTGTGAGATTAGGTCACACAGAAACACACTTCACACTTCCAATCTCACATTCTCGATCTAACCACACTGCACTGTAATAAAGCACAATACATTACATCACTGCGATCACCACACATTACTAACTGTATCACTTCTATAATGGTTTCGCACATCCTATTTTGGAAATTCGTTAATACTATAAATTGTTCCAAACACGGTTTCAAACGCGGATCATTTTTGGACACTCGCTTTCTTTAATAATGGTAAAACACCATTGAAGTTGGGGCTCTTTGTTTTTTTGGCAAATGGTCAAAAAGTTCTCGTGAAAACTTATTACATTTTCAAAATCCCAATAAAAAAAAATTCAGTTAAAAAAGTATGTGTTTGCGTCAACTTGAGAACCTTCGTTTTTCAAAGAAGATTTTTCAAGGATGTAATGATTTTCAGGATACAATAAAGCACGTTAATGGTAATGATTTTCAGGATAAAATTAAATATTAACCGTGTATTTCATGGCTGAGCGCAGCCTCCGGGCTCCGGTCGTGTCAATGAATGCGCCCGCGCGTACTCTTGTAACGCTTTTAAGCTCCACGCTCCGACTGGGGTCCGTATAGTGAGGTTAGCGTGCATTGGAGCTAGGAAATTGTTTTGAAAATGTTAGGCATTAATAGAAATGAATGAAAGAAATATGTAGCGTAAATTAGCCGGGGCGCTAGAAAATAGTTTTGAAAACGAAAGGCTATTATAGATATGAATTAAAGAAAGAAAAAGTTAGCGTGAATTGGTTAGCGCCAGAAAAAGTAGTAGAGTTCTTTGTGATAGAGCTCGTCCGGGGAGGGACTACCACCATACCTATTTCTGCCGCCAAGCAGTAATGCTCGCATTGCTGTGTTCCGGTTCGAAGGGTATGGTTTCCGGTGAAATTACAGGCACATGAGACTTACCATCTAACGTCTCAGGGTGGTAACACGCAAGTGATATCTATGATGTTGCATGCTTACATAGGCTACGGTAACCGCTGACCATCAAGTAGGCCGTACGCTTGGTTACCACTTTAGTAGTTTAAAAAAAAAAGGTCTGGAAAATGGTTTTGAAAATATTGGTATGAAAAGAAAAACACTGTCAATAGGCTTAAAAATACTGTAAATACTTACTATAAAATACAATAAAAATAAAAGAAAATGGTTCCCTAGATAAGAGAAAATAACAAGAGAAAGACTATTCCGAAGGTGGGAAGGAGATTTTAAAGCGACAGCAGAAACGCTATGAAGCAGAAATAAATGCTGCAAAAGCCAATGCTCTGCGTCGTTCTAACAGGGTCAGTAATGGTGGTAAGTTGCGCCACTACCGTCCGGCCACTTGCCCAGCCGTGTCTAGTTCGATGCTCGGATGTCACTTGTCACGTCGCCAGGGTTGTCAGCGGACTAGGAGTAGCAGGCTTAAAAATTATTATACATACACTTTCATAAAAAGTTTATTCATCATGACAGCTTTCTCATGTATTTTGGAAATAAAAAACTTATCTTAAAAAAGAAATGTTCCCCCTGCTGGGACTGGCCTACTCTCGAACGAGAGTGATTGGGTCTTTACTCTTAATCCGCCACGCGGACCCAATGCTGGTTGGTGGATAAAAGCTTGTTACAAAATAATTAATTATTATAGAGCAACAAAAGCCGACTTCAAACTAGAAAAAAGTTTTGGCAGATTGTTAGGATACGTGACAGATGTAGTTCTTGATATGTTTTTTATGATTTACTCAAAAAAAGTGCTGAACCTATTTCGTTAAAGTTTTTTTTTTATAAAATTGAAGTGGCAACCAAGCGTACGGCCAACAAGATGGTTAGTAAGACGGTTACTGCAGTCTATTTACGTATGCAATACCAGAGCTATCACTCGCGGGTTGCCACCTTGAGGTATAGATCGAAAGCCTCATGTGCCGATAATTTCACCGGAAACCATACCTTCCGAACCGGAACACAGCCATGCGAGCATTACTGCTTTGCGGCAGAAATAGGTATGGTGGTAGTACTTCCCCGGACGTGTTCTATCACAAAGGACTCTGCTACGCTTAGTTTATATGGGACCTCCTTCGACATATCAAACAAAAAATAATAATCTAAATCAATTCATAATTGACGGATAAATCACGCAACAAACATAAAAAAAACATCCAGTGGTATACTGAACACCTCCTTTTTAAAATCGGTTAATAACTGATTATAAGAGTAGTAGAGTTCTCTGTGATAGAGCTCGTCCGGGGAAGGACTACCACCGTACCTATTTCTGCCGCCAAGCAGTAATGCTCGCATTGCTGTGTTCCGGTGTGAAGGGTATGGTTTCCGGTGAAATTACTGGCACATGAGGCTTTCTATCTTAGCCTCAAGGTGGGAACCCGCGAGTGATACCTCTGGTATTGCAAGCGTCCATAGGCTGCGGTAACCGCTTACCATCTTGTGGGCCGTACGCTTGGTTGCCACTTCAGTTGTATAAAAAAAAAAAAAAAAAAAATGATGACAAATATGTGCTCCAACTCAACTTGGCTACGTTGTAGACAACCCTATTGTGTGTCTCGTTGAATCACGACTAACTTACATTAACATAGTAATTCACAGAATCTTCCTTGCAGAGTTGTAATTTTATAATTACACTAATTACATGCATATACGGAAGTTTTGATGAACTTGCTTTGGCGAAAATAATGTTAGTATTACCATCTTAACGGTGAAGGAAAATATCGTGAAGAAACCGGCAATTCTCAATACTAAATATTCAAGGCATGTGTTATTCACTAAGTTACCCTAGATTTATGTTGTAGGTTAAGGGCCGGTTTCTATAAACAAGCGTTAATCAGTAGCATCTGTCAGTTAGTTTTTTATACCAACTGATTATACAAACATACAATACGAGTTAGGGCCAACTCTGGTGACTGAAGTAACAACGACCCCGTTGATGATTTAAACTAAAACACTCTCAGTCGAGAGTAGTAGAGTTCTTTGTGATAGAGCTCGTCCGGGGAAGGACTACCACCATACCTATTTCTGCCGCCAAGCAGTAATGCTCGCATTGCTGTGTTCCGGTTCGAAGGGTATGGTTTCCGGTGAAATTACACGCACATGAGACTTACCATCTAAGGTCTTAGGGTAGTAACACGCAAGTGATATCTATGATGTTGCATGCGTACATAGGCTACGGTAACCGCTGACCATCAAGTGTGCCGTACGCTTGGTTACCACTTTAGTAGTATAAAAAAAAAAGTATAAAAGTAGGCCAGTGTCCAAGCAGAGTTATTACATGATCAAAGAAAACAGTATATTATTATTTCCTATGTGTTTCTATACCAAGTAAACTATTTGAATTTGTTTTATATATATAATATATTTAATTCATCAATTAGGAACAAAAAAAGAAAAAATAATATTGTACCATGATATTGTAGAAGAGCGATCATAAAGTTTGATATTGAGTAGAATTATGCTAGTAAAAATACGGATATACAGAACATTCTGTGATATTTTATATCCCCAGACAGAAAGAAATAGTATACCTTTCAGATATCGGAAATTATATAAGACTTAAGGGGATGTTTCGTAAATCCCCAGCGGGATACAATATCCCCTTTACCGTTCTCCTCTAACAAATTGTTTCAATTTACAAATAGATATGTTTCGGATTAGAAATAGATACAACTCTTCGCATGCTACATCACTTTTTATTTAGTTGGAGATTTGAATTGGATTATTATGAATAATAAAAAAAACACCCCAGGTAAAAGAAGAGGATACACTATTCATTATGAAATGAAATGAAATTTGATTAATTTGCCAGAATACGGGTAAAATTGGTTCCTAAAATAATTGTTACAAAGGTAATATTTGAATCACTGTATTCGACCATTTGTCGTGCAAATATTAAATACTTAGTTTAATTTTATAAGTAGGTATAGGTCTCACAACGGATCTCGGCCGTAGTGAAATTAGCCGTTTCGATGCGCAATGGAGCTTTTTCAAACTAAATTGTCTTTGCGCATCACAAACGCCTAACTTCACGGAAGCCTAGATCCGCTGTGCGAACTATACATCATTCAATCAATATAAATAATTGTAATAGGAAATTTATTAAATTACATTTGAAAAAAAAAACCAGTTATTTAGTTAGTCAGTGGTAACATAACCTTTACTGTCACATAGTCCTATAACCTCACACTAGGATTCTGCGTGTCGTGGGTATTAGAAACTAAGATAGTTAATGGTACAAAAAGAATCAGACCGGAATAAATATTTGCAGATCATGCATAGATTTTTCTCGGGAATCAAACCTACATCCTCTCGCTTATCTGCTATCTTTCACCGAGCCAGCGAGGTCATCATAATTATTATAATGCCAAAAAACCGCACAAAGCATTTTTCTCTTGCCATTTCTTTACGGGCTCTCTTGAGATAAGTAAATTGGATTCACATATCAAAAGAATATCTAAATCTGTATAAGCTAAATGTCAAGTTTTTGAAACTGAATTTATAAAACGTATGTTATCGTAAAACCTAGATTATTATTATGCTACAGTAAAACACAACTTTAACGTACCGTTTGAAAAAACCATAGACTGCCACATTTCGGCAAAGTGATGTTTCGACCGAAAAATGTTCGACCGATTCGGCCCAAATGACACTTTAAATTTTAATTTATTTAATAACTGACATTTCGGCCAACAATGATAAACGCTGTTTTGTACAGTCAGTAATGATTTAGCCTAGACTATTATGTTATGACCTAATGACAGTCAAGTAATTTGCTTTATGTCAAACGGTTAAACGGCTTGTCTGACCTGAGAGAGATCTCTCGCATTTGCAGTTCTTTTAGCCACGCTGTTGCTTTAATTTCAAGATTTTGCTTACTTATAAAATTGTTTATTGTTTGTGCGCTCTGACACGTTTGCAGATAGCGCGTTCGAAATATGTCTATGTAAGCGCGGGAACTCTGCGCGCGTTAAACGTGTATTCCCTATGTTTCCATCAACCGTATCCCCGTTAATGGAGACAGTAGGATTTAAATAAAATAATAATAAAATACCCGTTGTCCCCATTATCAAACTGCATGTACGATAACATACATTTTATATTTTCAATTTGATAAAAGCTTAGACTGATTTGTAAAGATTTCTGTGGTCGCTAGCCTCATAATTCTCACAGAGTCAATTCTAAACCTTATACATACTACCTTCTACATACAATTAAAATTATCTAAAGCTACTTCTAATGTGTGTGATACTGTAATAGCTTTAAAATAATAGCGTTATAAATCGTGTGAGCTTTAGGTCTCCAAATGTAAGGATTTGAATAAAGCTAGCGATAGCAGCTTATTAATGGTCTACAGATGGTAACCTAGCCTTTGGACCCTATGCGTCCAGCTTTACTGACCCCTGACCCTATCACTCAGAACCTACGAGTATATTTGATGACCAATGTGGTGCGGGGGGGGGGGGGGGGAAGGTCCTGCGACGCGGAGGTTGCGGGTTAGATTCCCGCCCCGGGACAAATCTTTGTACGATCTGCAAATATTTAATTTGTTTTTTGACATAAGAAAAACAAGAAAATACATACATGCCCCTAAGGGCTTGCTAAGACAAGTTAATGGCAGTCTATTTTATAAATAAGGCGTCAAGTCGTTTGCCTGTGTGACACTGCACTACGTTCGTCACTTCGAGGCGTATTTATTATAGGTCGCTTTTACCCAGTGAAATCTCGTGCTACAGTGCCCTTCAAACGTAAACAAAGTAATGCTTTCACACTACTTCTTTGAGGCAGAATATCTGGCACCGTGGTGAACCACCAATACAGACTCTCGTTAAAGAGTAACCAATTGCTAACTAAATATCACTTGCTACTGTAGGGTGGAATTAGGTCACGGAGCTTCAATCAGACTCTTCAAATACTGTTCAAAGAGAGCCCTTAAGTCCACAGATTTAAGGTGACGAGCTTTATGACGTCACAAAAAACAGAGTACAGCTATTTGTCGTGTTGTCACATACATTTATGTATCGAGGATCGACTATAACTCATACAATGGCGCGATCACGGTGAAACAGTAGCATGGACATTCCAAATATACTTACTTAATAATAATAATAATACTTCAGAAAAATCCACACAGCATCATATAGCCCCAAGGTAAGCAGAGCTGTGTTATGGGTACTAGATGACTGATACTTAACACAATACAATGCATAGATAGATATTTCTTATTATACATAGAAAATACCCAGAACACCCGGAACAAATATTTGTAGATGGTACAAGTATTTGATCCGACGCGGGAATCGAACTCGCAACCTCCGCGTCGCAGGCGGACCTTCACCCGCTGCGCCACATCGGTCGTCACTCGTCGGTACTTACTTACTTCTTTACGGCACTAAACTCGTTTTTTAACTATTGCATTGCAAACCTAGGAGCACTGGCTGTCTAGTGGTAGTGACCCCGCCTTCCGATCCTCCCGGTCGTGTACCAATGGATTTTTATATTCGAAAAATGTACACACATCAACATTGTCTAGGGATATTCAACATTTTGTTGATTTTTACATAAACTGAAAATAATATTTTTAGAAAACTAGGTATGGCAAGAATCTTTATTTTGTGTTGTTTATTAATAATGATAAAAGCCTATTAATAATAAAAAATTTAAAAAAACTAATTAAAAGAATTTATTTTCAGTTTTTGTAAAAATCAACAAAATGTTGAATATCCCTAGACAATGTTGATGTGTGTATGTGCGCAATGCCAGTGGCCTTATACGGTGAAAGAAAACATCGTGAGGAAACCGGCTTGAAGAACTAAAAATTCGAAAAACATGTGCCATCCACCAATCCGCATTGGGTCCGCGCGGATTATGAACCAATCATTCTCGCTCGAGAGTAGGCCAGTGTCCCAATAGTGGGAGCATTAGAGGGCTGTCATGATGAAGTCACCCTTGAGACAAGTGGTTCTAGTATTTTTTATTTTGGGAACTTTTTTGTGTCAAAATCCCCTTCAGTCCGAGCTTCAAGCTCCAAAGAAGATTTTGACACTAAAATTCCCAAAATCCCCTTCAAAGAAGATTTTCAAAGGGGATTTTTACACTTACCCGTATATTTGGGCTTTTTTGTAAATAGGTTTTTTTTGGCATTTTTGGTATTATCTTAACCGTTCAGACTATGGTTTGAACAATCACTTTATACATGCATTACAAAACCTAAGAGTTCAAAACTGGAATCATACCGGCTGCGCCAGATTTGACTTTGTTTTAAATTTAATAAGTCATAGTGTTTTAAAACTAGGTACAATCGAAAGTAACGAATTCAGCTCACCAAACAAACAATAGCTTAATATCTCCAAAACAAAAAAAACAGCTTTGGTGGCTTAGTAGAGTAGGTGCAGGTTCGATTTCCGCTGCGGGAGAAATATTTGCATGCTCAGCAGTAATTTTAGGTTTAAAATGGCTTATCCACATTAACAATGCAGGATCGTTTCATCCCGTTTCGGCGTGTGTCGAAGTGAAATGTATTTGTCGTAAGCAGCCGTAATACCAATAGTAAATATTTGAAGTAGATCGTCTCACCCCCAACCCTCCTCGCAGGGGTTGTTTAGACAATGTTACTTTTACCGATCGTATAGTATTTTATGATCGAAAACGTTCTGAGAAAATGTTAAATGAATTCACTTTATTACTCGAAAACGGATCTGGCATTTCGTTATAATTAACATGAACCATTCAAATATTAACATCTTTATAATGTGTATAGACTAGTATACTAATAACACATTTAAATTAAATAATGCGAAAGTTAATAATAATATCAATTAACACTTTAAAACTCCTGAATAGTAAAGGCATATATCCATCGAAGCGGAACAGAACGAAGGTTTGCCTTATATTGTTATGTTAACGATAAAATTAGAGTCGTAACTAAATAATGTCATGTAGGGTATGGTTGTTTATTAACTTACTTAATTACTGTTTTCTATCATTTTTTTTACACAGTCCCACCTAGCCTCAAAATAAGCAAAGCTTGTACCTACCACAAGAACTAATTAAAATATAAATTACAACATAGAAACACCCAGACCAGAACAAATATTTGCATTTTTTATTTTTGTCTATCAGTCCGTTCCAGCATCGCGCGGGCGCAATGAAACCGCACCCGTGCAAAGCCGGGGCAGTTCGCTAGTAATAAATATAGCCTATATTACTCAGGGATAATGTAGCATTCTAATGATAAATCATTTTTTGAAATCGGACCAGTAGTTTTTGAGTTTATTTGTAAAAACAGAAAACACAAATCTTCTCTCTTTATAATATTATTATAGATTAAACTTTCTTCTGCCTGCATGCAAATAATATGTTACCTTTATCACCATAATGGTGGTATATGGTTAAAAGCTTCTATGATGTCTTTATTTTATCCCAGGTCCAAAACTATTACAATTCCAAGTTTCATTAGAATCGGTTCATCTGTTAAAGCATGATTGAGACACAAACATGCCAATATCCAAACTTTCGAATTTATAATGTAGTAGGATTTGTTTAATATTCTCGCGGTCTAGATTTTGAATGTCAACAAATTTAATGCAAAATTACCTCAATTCAAATTCAAATTAATTTATTCATAATTATTGCGAAACATGAGTTTACGTAGAAGGTATTTATTATATTTGTACCTACTTGCTCATAACAGCATCAGAAATGTAGATGCAAGCAAAATTAAAGAAGTATTGTAATGTCTTTGCATTCACAATACGATTTTACAACAGAAAAATAAATACTTTAATAAGTAAGTAATTAAAATTCATATTATCACATTACAAATGTACAAATTACATAAAATATGAAACAGTTTAGCCATCTATAGATCGTTACAAACAATCTATAGATAGCTAAACTCACTTTCAAAGCTCACTTTACAAGTTTGTGCTTGCGAGGTCTACTGTTCGGAGAACTGCTAGTTTATTAGAACTGTCGGCTACAACTTCGAAATCAAAACCAGACCCAGACTGTGGATGTGAAAGTGCTAAAACATCCAGTTATTAGCATTAAAGCCAAAATGGCGTCACACTATTTACAAATGCTATTGTTTTAATTTACCTAATAAGATTTACATAATGAGGTTTTTGATGCCCCAACTAGATTAAAATTGTTACCTTTTAACTAATGCAATGTGCACTAGACTTTCTTGGCTATGGTGACAGCGTGGAAATGACATCACATTCTCATCCTCGCATATCCATAATAGAGTTTTTTAATTTAAGATATTTAAAGGCGTGTATTTTGATCGTAGCCAACGCAACCAATCAATAATCAATAATTTTTTTATTTGAACATTTTACATTTGTACTAAACACTAAAAATGAACACTGAAAACTGCAGAAGTATAATACTGTATCGCAGTTTCAAGTGCCCGACCAAGGATAAGAGGAGGTTGACATTCAAATAATAAGGAAACTAGAAGACTAACAAAATTGTACAAGAACATGAAAAATATTTAGGTATGGTAAATTCAGTGTATATTGTTGTGTGAGAGTGTGAGGGTATATGTGTGAGTGTGTGGGTGTGTGTGTGGGTGTGTGTGTGTGTGTGTGTGTGTGTGTGTGTGTGTAGGGTGCATGTGGATTTCCTTGTTCCTCCCAGTCTCATAAGAGTCTGGTTATCACAGCGGGAAATCCACAGCGTGTGTGTGTAAGGTGTATGGAAGGGTGTGGGTGTAAGTTTGTATGAGTGAGTGTATGAGGGTGCCAATACCAATGGTTTGAAACTATCTATGTAACAAATGGAGTAGGTACTAATAGAATAAAGAGAGAAGATTTGTCATTTTGTTTGTTACGAATAAACTCAAAAACTACTGGTCCGATTTCAAAAATTATTTCACCATTATAAGGTTACATTATCTTGTTATGGATAATGTAACACAGGCTATATTTATTACTAGCGATCTGCCCCGGTTTCGCACCATTGCTTAAGTTTATATTGCAACCGTGCTAAGCTGGGGGAGATCGGCTAGTAACTGATAATAAGGTAAGATAGAATTTATAATATTATTATTCTATATTTTTTTGTACTTAATTACATTCGTATAATAATAACCTACATAAAAACACTCAGACCCGGAAAAAACATCTAAAGATCATGCAAAAATTTCCTTTAAAAATGTTTACAAATGTTTGCTAATAATTTACTTTGCATAATGTAAAATAGTTTTATTTAATGTAACTTACCTATACCTAATTTAAACATTTGAGCTTCGGAAAGGTCGAATAATAATAAAAATTCTCTATACCTTACAATGAATACCTAGCAAATAAACCAGTATCATTTCATTTTTATATTTTTATACCTACTACTAAAGTGGTAACCAAGCGTACGGCCCACTTGATGTTCAGTGGTTACCGTAGCTTATGTACGCATGCAACATCATAGATACCACTTACATGTTACCACCCTGAGACGTTAGATGGAAAGGTTTTAGTCACTGGTTACATAAGAGAGAACAAAAAATATTTTTTCATAACTGATTATAAAATATAACGAAAACGGAAAATAAGTGTTTATTAGTAACTGATTACAAAACAGTGAAGAAAATTGTTTTTACGTAGCTGGTTACGAATCAGTTAGCTACCAAAATGGCTGAAGGCCCTGTAACTTCACCGGAATTTTAATTGAATAAAAATAATGGATGTTAAACGCTTATACTGAATTCGAGGTTTTCAAGACTAGAATGAATCAGTCTAGTATTCTAGATTACGTAGCCTAGCGTAAATGCATTTAGCTTTATGACATTTTAAAATGATCCTTGAATATTATCACTGTGATATTATTGTATGAAAATATTTTAAATTTGAATTTGAACCACGCCGTCGGTCGGCCACGTCATTGCTTGCCACTAGACAGGATCGTGGCAAAACAAAATTATATAAAAAAAAACAAAAATATAGGTATATGACGTGTATTTTATCCATTTATCGTTCTCATGAGTAGGTACAAGCTTTGCTAGTTTGTTGTTTATTTTTTATTTATTCCATAAAAATATGCTGCAATTTATCTATCAGAGTTTCATTCTAACACTGACATTATTTTTGTTTGTATGAAAGCTTATTGAATGAAATGATTGCAACAAAGTTACACAATCACCGCTTGGTCAGGATCTAATCTAGTTTTAGTTTTAAGTGAAACATAACGTGAACTGGTTCCACCGCCATTTATTACGTAACGTTTATTCAATAACATAATCTATCCTACTTCCTATGTGAGTATTAAATTATTATTTATTATTTTATTTAATACTAGCGGCTCGTCCCGGCTTCGCACGGGTGCAATAAAAACTTAAGCACCCGTGCGACGCCGGGGCGGGTTGCTAGTCATTCATAAGGTAGGAGCCGATCGCACGTTGTAGCCGTGCGGCTACCTTTCTCATAGTTCATGTGCACGCCCCTCTCTGGCCGCGGCGCGCGCGGGCTTTTTTAGTATTTTGTTTAGATTGTCATTTTTATAATTCGTCATAACTTTTGAATGGAATGTCTGATTTCAATAATTCAAACAGTTATCTACAGGTATTGAAACAGTCTTGATATTGAAATGATTTATTTGGATAAGGATTATTATAAAGGTATGGAATACATGGTCTGATTTTGGTCGGCGTTTCTATCAACTTTTAAAATGTAAAAAAGTAGTTATAATTACATGTTATAATTTAGTAAAATCTATCTTAAAATAATATTAATTTTTGGCATTAATAATTATCACTAATAATGTTATATAAAATCTAGTGATTTTATTGATAATTATTTGTTTGATTTCCGATATCGGCTTCGGCGTCAACCGGAGATTGTCGAACGCCTTAGCCGATCACGAGAATAGCGACTGTAGGAAGGGAGACTTGTTGTGGGGAGATAGATTAAGTTTATTCAGTTCATGTTGAGTCGTCGTGAGGCATAGACCTAAATATTATACCTTGTACTGCAACGTTATCCCAGAATATAACAAGTGATTTATGTTCGAAGTGTTTAAATTTATAATCCTGCCACTTTCCCGAGTTCATGGTAAAGTGTCGCCATATACATAACTACAATAGTCGGACATATGGTATCGCTGACTTTTTTGTAGATATCAATATGTTCTTTAATATTGTAGAACATTTTTTTGTTCTATCATCAATAGTTTCCACAGCGCGTGCGATGAAAGACCTTTTATGGCAATTTTTTTTACACCTTGGGTTACATATTGTTTTTGTAGGGATCCCTATTATTTTCAAAAATAAAATATAACCTATGTTACTCAGGGATAATGTAGCATTCTAATGGTAAAAGAGTTTTTGAAATCGAACCAGTAGTTTTTGAGTTTATTCTTAACAAACAAACATACAAATCTTCTCTCTATATAATATTTTTTTTTTATTATAAGTATAGATATAGATTGGGAGAGTCACTATCTAGCCCCTACTAGTTATAGCACTATCTAGCCCCAACCTTAGCCATGAGAACCAAATAACTGATAGTAGCACTATTATACCAGTAGTACTATTGAAACTGCATACTATCATAGTAGTACATATTTTTGAAATAATACATAGGAACACCACGACCCGGGACAAAATACTAGCTGATCATGAAAACATATGTCCCACAGCTGGGATTGAACCCGCAACCTGTCACTTTTGAACCTATAAAAATAAAGCGTGTTAGTTTTAGTGTTCTACTTACCTAATAATAATTATCTGTTTACTAGAATATAATTTATTCTCAAATGAGGTTTTTGTTATTCTCAAATGAGGTTTTCGCTGGAGTAACAGATTATTTAATATGGCAATATCTCTGAATTTATGGGTATTCAAATTATTTATGGCCATGTATAAATAGGTATTACATGCATGGAATAACATACAGACTGACCACATTTTCAATTGAAATTAGTAATAATAGTGATGTGACTCTTCGTACTAGTGTTTTATCACAGAAATCGGAATAAGTACTTAGTGACTTCGACCATTTGTAGTGCCATTATTTACATTTCTGTGAAGACTTTTAAAGGCGCTACAGCCTGCTAGTTACTTAGATTATTTATTATTTATTTATTTATTTATTAGATCTGGAGTGGAAAGACTAGACTGTGTTTAGTTATGTTTTGTACTATATATTGTTATAAATAAAGAACTTATAAGAAAAAATTAAACAATAAAATAAAACTATAAATACAGCAATCCGAATCTTTATCTTTATCTTTGGTTTGCAATTAGGTTCAAAATTATACAGAATTTTGAACCTAATTGCAAAAAAAATACATTGACCTCTCTACGACCACGCTATGGCTAAGCCACCACGCCGCGCCGGTCGGCGCCGTGACTTTGGCTCGTTTTGGCGTGAATTTTAAAATTACAAAAAACGCAATTTTTAACAACTTTTAAACCATAAATTTCTGACATAATAAGCAATTTTTTTGCTAAAAGACGACACTTCTGAACGCGATAGAACAGTTTTCAAAATTAGTCACAGTGCCTTTGCCACGCAGAACTTTAAAACTTAAATGTTTGGGTGACACTGCAGCTGTATTAGTACTCTACTCGGCATAACAATAGCAAGGGTCATGCCAAAAAAGCGATAGGAACCCAGCTGGTGTTGTTGCCAGTTCTTTTACGGCATGGGCGCGTTGGAACTGGTGTAAATTTTCCTAACTTGTAAGACGTTTCAAAGTGATCCTTGTGATTCTATTGAAATAAATATTTTTTGATAATTTTTGATTTTTATTTTGTTTTTAGTACTCTGTGGTAGGTATTAGTTCTGCTAGATGGTCTAATAGGAAACGCGTAATAAACTCTATTAATACTAACTTGTCATAATTTCGTCACCATTATAGACCATGTCTGAATATAATTAACTTACATAATATTTTTCGAAAAAATAAAAATTTTTGCAACCAAAGGACCTCAATTCCAAAATCCATTTGCAATAATTT
Organism: Colostygia pectinataria; assembly: GCA_951394395.1. Taxonomy (NCBI): domain Eukaryota; kingdom Metazoa; phylum Arthropoda; class Insecta; order Lepidoptera; family Geometridae; genus Colostygia; species Colostygia pectinataria. The sequence continues at coordinate 386,744 of OX596362.1, forward strand.
GCATTATCAATTTTAAATGTGTATCAAGAACTAGCTGCTGCCCGCGAGTTTTCTTTTATGGATGTACATCCATAAAAAGTAGCCTATGTCCTTCTCCAGGTTTTAGCCTATCTTTGTTTCAAATTTCATCCAAATCGGTTGGGCGACTTAGCCATGAAAAAGTATCAGTAAATAAAAACACAGCAACTTGTCTTCGCAATTGATTATAGTCTAAAAAACCAACGTAAACAACCCTGTCGCTTTAAACCCAGATGCAGGCTTCGTTTAATTGTTCAGTATCTCGATCGTTGTGACTCTGCCAAGGTTGTAACTGTATTCAGATATTTGTTCCCGTCACAAAGAGCCGGGTTATTGGACAAATTGGCGCGAAGCTCTCGCGTTGATAAGTGTCACTCGCAGAATTTATTTAATAATAAGAAAAGGGAATTTGTTTGTTTTGTGAGCGGGAGTATAGATCGTAAATATCGTCCGGGGAAGGACTACGTCCATACCTATTTCTGCCACCAAGCAGTAATGCTCGCATTGCTGTGTTCCGGTGTGAAGGGTATGGTTTCCGGTGAAATTACTGGCACATGAGGCTTTCGATCTTAGCCTCAAGGTGGCAACCCGCGAGTGATACCTCTGGTATTGCAAGCGTCCATAGGCTGCGGTAACCGCTTACTATCTTGTGGGCCGTACGCTTGGTTGCCTGCCACTTCAAAGTTGTATAAAAAAAAAATGCCTTGAGAGGCGCGAAGGCACAGATCCCTTTGTACCGTAAGGTAAGTAGGTACCTCCTTATTAGGACACTATAACAGAAAGAAAGAAAGGAAGAAAAAATATTTATTAACACCTAACTCACACAAAAGAAAAATACAAAGAAAAAAAATAAAATAACAACTAGATAGGTAATAAAACTAAAAATAATTAAAAATTAAATTATCCTACATAATTTGTGATGTGTGTGAGTAGGGGTCAAATGGTCCCTGACTCAGCATAAGCATAACAGAAATTCTTTTTGGTGGGTACCACAACAGATATTGCCTCTAAGCAAGTGGTGTGCTGCACTGTTTACGTTTGAATGGCACTGCAGCAAGTGATTAGTTCAGCTCTTGCATAGTTTTTGACAGTTGCACAATTGTTACACAAGTTATCAAATAAGCACTATTCTCCGATTAAATCGTAGTTTTTTTTTTATACAACTGAAGAGGCAACCAAGCGTACGGTCCACAAGATGGTAAGCGGTTACCGCAGCCTATGGACGCTTGCAATACCAGAGGTATCACTCGCAGGTTGAGGCATAGATCGAAAGCCTCATGTGCCAGTAATTTCACCGGAAACCATACCCTTCACACCGGAACACAGCAATTAGAGCATACTGCTTTGCGGCAGTAATAGGTATGGTGGTAGTACTTCCCCGGACGAGCTCTATCACAAAGAACTCTACTACTCTTTCGAGTCTATTACTCTTCTAGTTATTCGAGAGTAAACTGACAATTTACTTGTATTTGACATTTCTTATTCCACGTAATAGTTATTCCTGCCCCCATACCATGAACTCTTAGAGCGATTCAAATTAGAAAGAAAGAAAGAAAGAAAAATCATTTATTAACACCTAACTCACACAAAAGAAAAATACAAAGAGAAAAAAAAAAAAACAACTAGATAGGTAATAAAACTAAAAATAATTAAAAATTAATTTATCCTACATAATTTGTGATGTGTGTGAGTAGGGGTCAAATGGTCCCTGACTCAGCATAAATATATAAATTAGGACCTAAACGGAATTGTCAAAAAATTTTGTACCATGAAATTAATAATTATTGAAGTCATGGTACCAAATTTTTTGACAAGTCAGTTTAGGTCCTAATTTGAATCGCTCTAAGAGTTCATGGCAGGGGGGCTGAAGTCGAATTCACCAAAAAATCCAAGAAAAATGCCGCAAGAATCTTGTTCTTTGAAGAAATAAATAATTTCTAACCGTAAATGTCTACTTTTAGACCCTCTAGCTCCAGGATTGGCTTGACTGGCCACTAGCTCACTCAAACTTACTTTTTACGTTCGATTTAAGGTTATCGTTTTTGTTATTGATTAGGACCGGGAGGCGAGCTCTCTCTGTGAGCGCAATACACTTAGCGAGATGAGTGGCCTTTATCTTCAGAGCTGTGGCATGTGTCGACTGGGCTTCGTAGCCCGTTGACATTTCTTTTGCAAAAAAAAAGCAAATAAATACTCATTTCATTTCATTTCAAAAAGACATTTCAGTGTTAGGTCGCCAGTTAAACATGAAAACCCTATTTCTGCCGCCAAGCAGTAATGCTAGCATTGCTGTGTTCCGGTGTGAAGGGTATGGTTTTCGGTGAAATTACTGGCACATGAGGCTTTCGATCTTCGCCTCAAGGTGGCAAGCACACTGACGCTTTATGATGAAGAGGGATCATCAAAAAAAAGCTAGGAACCCAGCCGAGTTTGTTGCCAGATTCTTCTAGGCTGGGGCGCGTGGAACTGGCGTAAATTCACCTAGCTAGACGTTTCAAAATTATTCTTGTGATTTTATTGAAATAAATCATTTTTGACTTTGACTTTGACAAGTTTGCGTCCATAGGCTGCGGTAACCGCTTACCATCTTGTGGGCCGTACGATTGGTTGCCACTTCAGTTGTATAAATTTCACAAAGATCGGTACGGTGACAAACTGTTGCTAAAATTGGTATGTTGAGCGAGCAACGCGATTAAATTGCATTGGACTCATTGGTCATTATTTTTTGTTTTAGATCAATTGATACGTTACCATAAACTTTCCTAAATACTAGCTAATGTAATTTTGTTTCTGAAAAATAATTTAACCCATTCCTCAAAAAGGTATTTATAAGCCTTGTTTAATAATTTGGAGATACATTGCGCTTTGTAAAAATGTCCGCGAATGTTTAATTATTTATTTAATAGTGTATGGTTAAATAAATCTCCTCGAAAGACAATCGCATTTGACTGTCAAAGTAAGCGACCGAGAAACCCCGAGCAATTTCATAATCGGTACCTTGATCTAGTAAATAAAAGCTTAGCTGTTTCCCACACGAATTTTTGCATTGTTTACTTAAAAACCCACAAACATAATTTTTAACTAATAATTATTACCCATTTTAGGTATAATTTGTCAACTTAGTAATGTTGGCCATACACAGGCCATCCATTTCCTTCATTCCGCGCGTCTGTCCGCGGTATGGCGGAGTGTTGGTCAAAAATCCAACACACAAACTTTTTCAGAAATGCGAAATGGGCTTTTTATCTCGCATGGGTACAATAAAGCTGGTATGTAGAGTGTGGAATGTTCGATTTGATGGAGATAATTAAAAAATCTATAAGTTTTTTTTCGTGTGATTTTCACCCGGATGTGGAATTCAAGTGGTAATCACGTGAATTGTTGATCTGTTAAGAACAGTTTGGCCAGCTACCTCGCGTTTCTATGCACAGTTTTTGGAGTGATGTCGTGCAAATATTGGGAGTTGAGTGCCCGTGTATGGCTAACTTTAAGGGCGCGACTTACGTTTCCAAGTTTCCATGTTCCAAAAGCAATTCTATTTCAATAGCATTACGTTAAACTTTTCAAGAACTGTGGCAATTCTAAATTGATTGAGTGTTAGGTGATAGTTTGGAAATACCAACAGTTTTTTTTTATGTCAGCAAGTGACAAGACTAACAAGTCGCCCGCCTGATGTTAAGCGCCACGCCTGACCATAACAGATATTCAGTGTGGTTGTGAAATCTGGTCGGTAAGCAGTCGAGCAATATCAATCTCCGATCTACATATTCATAACCAATGCATAACAGCAATAATAAAGTGACAAGGCTTTGGCACGAATGTGAGCTAACCAAGCTAGTATAATCACGTAGACTATGGTTATGGTAATGTAGAGTTTTTAGTCAATATATTATTTTTTTGTAAATAAATAATGACGATCAAGTTTGCCTGATCATAACCATTGGAATAAAAGTTCTCGAGTGTTACCACGAACTGGAAAACGAAGTGTAGGACGGCCCCCCCACTCGATGGACCGATGACATTAAAGCGGTCGCAGAAAGGAAGAGTAGTAGAGTTCTCTGTGATAGAGCTCGTCCGGGAAAGGACTACCACCATACCTATTTCTGCCGCCAAGCAGTAATGCTCGCATTGCTGTGTTCCGGTGTGAAGGGTATGGTTTCCGGTGAAATTACTGGCACATGAGGCTTTCGATCTTAGCCTCAAGGTGGCAACCCGCGAGTGATATCTCTGGGATTGCAAGCGTCCATAGGCTGCGGTAACCGCTTACCATCTTGTGGGCCGTACGCTTGGTTGCCACTTCAATTGTATAAAAAAAAAAAAGTCGGTGGATGGTGAAGGCTCAAAATCGGTCGTCATGGCGCCCTTTGGGGGAGGCCTATGTCCAGCAGTTGACGTATGGTGATGATGGTGATGAACCATTGAAATGTCACCTAAAGCTTCAAGTTTTAAAATTCTGCATGGCACTGCATAACCCTTCAAACCTACACTACTGCTTGGAGGTAGAATATCTGACACTGCGGTAGTACACCAAGACGGACTCTTGCTGAAGAGTCTTACCGATAACAAACATACCTAGCAAAGACCCATATTATCGCTGTCCTTTGTATTTTAATTCATTAGAAAAGGACGGCAACAATTTTAGTTAGTTAAGTTTAGAATATGTTACAACAGAATCAAATCAAATCAAATCAAATATCTTTATTTGGAATATATAACAAGTGATACATTAACAATGAAAACGATGGTAAACGCAGAAGTAAAATACTGTGTCGCGAGAACCAACGCCCTCCTCACATTGATAAAACCAAGTTCCAAAATTACTAAATAGTAGTGCTAAGTAGTTACATTTACATTTTGAAATAAGGCTAAACAAACTAAGTACCTACGTAAGTTACATAAACAAGAGTATATAACAAAGTAGTTCTAGTGGTTATTTAGCTTATAGTGAACATAATAGTGTGTCAAAACAGAAGTGTGATGTGTATGGGAAGTATGTTGTATGTAAGTGTATGTTGAATCGACATCAATGACATTTAAATCTTTAACATTGCTAACAGTGCCAAGCTTTTTGCAATTTTTTGCCAAGTCGAACAAAAAAAAAAAACATCTTTTTCACCATCCTTTTTTCGAAACATAATCATTAGCCATAGCATAGCTTTTATAATAACCTGTGGCCATGGGCTAATGAATATGAAAATAGGTATTTTCATATTGACCTATGTTACAGAGTTGTTAAGAGTGTGTACATCGGAACATTTCTTACTGTCGATATTTAATAACCTACAGTTTCATTCTCGAATAATAATACAAATTATCCATTAGCACGCGCCTGATTTCGAACCCACGACCTTAGTATCAGAGTGCGGGATTACTAGGCCAGTAGAACTCTCACAATATCTCCAAAACACTTAATCCAATAACCATACACAAAGTCCAGAGACAGTCGACAACACACTTGTGTTGCTATTAGTAGGTAATTCTCGAGAGCTCGGGTCCTTCTGAACTGGATATTGCCATGTCGCATGTCGCAATGTGGAGCACATGCTTTGTACTGACATTTTGTGTCTACGTTTCCTAAGAAGTCTCTATATTAAAGGTTTGCGTGGTGTGGCAATTTCAACTCAGCACTCCCGTGCTTCGGAGGGCACGTTAAGCAGTAGCCTAAGCAGTCCCGGCTTTTTCAGTTGTTAGGCCATGACAGAGGCTTTCGGGCGGCCTAGAAACTATGTCACCAGAGTTGGCCACTGACTCTTACGAACTTACTTACTATAATATCAATGAACTTGTTCTTGGATGCATTTGATTTGAATTTGACGACGATTTAAAAAACGTTTCTGTTTGGAATAGGAAAAGAGTGGAACAAAAATGTTGGAAATACCGAAGCACCGTTAGTTGTGCCTACTTAGATGTAAGTGTTGTTAGCTGTAATAGTATACCTATACCTATGTACCTATAGTAAGCACGAATAGGCAGTCCCGATCTCTAACCCGCGTCGTCTAATTGTATCTTGTTATGATTCCCGTATTTCGTAAAATAAACTTTTTTTTTTTATACAACTGAAGTGGCAACCAAGCGTACGGCCCACAAGATGGTAAGCGGTTACCGCAGCCTATGGACGCTTGCAATACCAGTGGTATCACTCGCGGGTTGCGACCTTGAGGCTAAGATCGAAAGCCTCATGTGCCAGTAATTTCACCGGAAACCATACCCTTCACACCGGAACACAGCAATGCGAGCATTACTGCTTGGCGGCAGAATAGGTATGGTGGTAGTCCTTCCCCGGACGAGCTAAAACTATGTTAAAGTAATCAAAACCTGCGTTATTCCTCACAATCCTACAAAAATATAGGTTCACACTTATCACTATAAAAAAATTAGATGCAGGGAACCCACAGTTCATACATACTGACTTTATTGTTGAAGATGAGACGAGCGGGCGGGTCGCTTGCCCACTAATTATGAGTAGTAGAGTTCTTTGTGATAGAGCTCGTCCGGGGAAGGACTACCACTAAACCTATTTCTGCCGCCAAGCAGTAATGCTCCCATTGCTGTGTTCCGGTTCGAAGGGTGGTAACACGCAAGTGATATCTATGATGTTGCATGCGTACATAGGCTACGGTAATCGCTGACCATCAAGTGGGCCGTACGATTGGTTACCACTTTAGTAGGTAGTATAAAAAAAAAATTGAACTTGTGTTTTTACTGAAGCCACCAACTCAATTAACGGGCATCAAATAGGCAAAACAAAAAGTACCTATAAGATCAAAACCTTATTCTACCTCCAAGCAGTAGTGTGCAAGCTGCACTGTGTTTAGGTTTGAAGGGCACTGTAGCAAGTGAAATTACTGGGCGAAAGAGACTTAACAACAATGTCTCGGGGTAAGATAAGCGCAGTGCAGTGCCAAAAAATTTAAGCTTTGGGTGGCACTGCATCTGTAATAGTCAGCCGTGGTGCTTAAGCTCAGGTGGGCGCCTTGATTGTCTTGTCACTTGCTGGCATAAAAAAAAAAAATGTAAACACTGGAGAAGCCTGTTAACAAATGATCAGGGAATGCGTGTCAGGATCGCGGTCTAAATATAAAATGGCAGCCCCTGGTAATGTCATCGGCTCCGCACAGAGATACCATATACAATGAGATAGGTCGGGGCCACGAAAGTTGACGTAACTTGGCATTACCTAAGTGCAAATTGTGCAAAGTAAACGTTAAACATAATTAAAATTGTAATTTTTCACAAAAGAAAAATGCTATAAGTCATAGATTTGTTTCTTTGTTAAAAATTGATTATGTGTAAAAGTTGCGGGTTTGATTCCCGCCTCGATTCTAATGTTTGTACGATCTACAAAAAATTGTCCCGGGTGTTCTGGGTATTTTCTGTTACTAAATATAATAAAAATATCTATCTATGTATTGTATTGTATTAAATATATATCAGTCATCTAGTACCCATAACACAGCTCTGTTTAACAGCAGCTTACCTTGGGGCTAGATGATGCTGTGTGGATTGTCCATTATTAAAAAAATATATATGCCAATTACAGTACTTATAATAATAATGTCGAATAACGACTTTATGCCGGTGTCATAGAGTCGAAACTACAAGAGCTAAACATTTTTTTTTTGTTTTTGATTGTGTTTCTCATCCAGGCGAATACGCCGATCTAATAAACGCAGTTAGTGACTTTTTGAACAATAAGCCGACGTAATTTAACTATTATAGAAAAAAAAAAAAAAAACATTAATTAAACTAACATCTCTACTCGTTATGGAATCATCATGACAGCCTTCTAATGTTCCCACTGCTGGGACACTGGCCTACTCTCAGGCGAGAGTCATTGGGTCTTAATCCACCACGCGGACCCAATGCGGATTGGTGGATGGCACATGTCTTTCGATTTTTTAGTTCTTGGACATGCCGGTTTCCTCACGATGTTTTCCTTCACCGTATGAGAGCACTGGCATTGACATAAATTTCAGAAACACGAACAGAAAAATCCATTGGTGTACGACCGGGTTTGAACCCACGACCTTAGACCACTAGACCACCGGTGCTCATTATAGAATAAAAAAAACTCATTTAATTTAAATTATAAATCAAAGTCACTTCCCGCAGTCTGTCCCTCTTTGGGCTTAGGTAGATTTTTGGATTTAATTCAATGCTTTTTTCATCAATACTTTAAGTAAAATATTGGCAGACATTATAAAATAAACCTAGAGCAAGTCGGGTCGGGTCAGATCCGCCGCAGGTGTTTTTTATTTTAATTAGTATAAACGTCAAGGATGACAACACGCTGAACGCGGTAGCGGCTGCCGCGCTTCACCCGACCGACCCGCGCCCGCGTTCTGTGTGTGTTGCGCTTCAAAATGTTAACGTGAACTAGGTCGCGGGCAACAATTTAGTAATACTTACTAGCTGACCCGCGCGGTTTTATTCGCATATTTTAAAAAATCCAGGAGTCCTTTAAATATTTCATTATTCAAATCAGCTCAATCTTAATTGATGCCAAGAAAATATGTGCTAAGAAGAGCATACTCTGAGATAAATAGCAGGCTAAAAAGATTTCGTTGCATTCTCGCCAGTTTGCTAGCCCTGCGCCTGTTGCAGCAGAATGGCAACATAACGCTCCGGGCTTGCGAATACGCTTGCGGTTAGATTTGTATCAGGCGCTCGCGCTTTTAACCGATGGATCTGGGCCGTGAAGCACGTGATGAATACTGATTCCCTGTTTGTTGCGAACGCTTATTCTATAGGAAAACCCCTTTTATTGCAACTGAAAACCTATTTTACATTTTCGCTAAGGATTCTAAAATTGGATTTTGTAAAAAACACTCCGTTCATTCAAAAGACGTTCCAGAACGCAACGCACTCTATAAAACCAAACGATAACTACTACAGTTATTGAATAATATTAGATACCTACCTAGTATTCTAGAGAATTTCTAGAGGATTAGGTAGGTAGGTAATCTAATCTTTTATTCTGCAGTTTGGGGGAAATAATTTTCTCTAAGCTCTCTATGTTTGTGATAGGTATAGTTCTCACAACGGATCTCGGCCGTCGTGAAATTAGCCGTTTCGATTCGCAATGGAGCTTTTTCAAACTAAATTGTCTTTGCGCATTACAAACGGCTAACTTCACTGAAGCCTAGATCCGCTGTGCGACCTATAGATAGGTACTTTTAGTTATCTGGCGCGAACACTGTAACTCCTGGCATCGCAGAAATAGCAACGATGTTGTAATAATACGGTGATAACTCTTAGCAAATTAATAAAACCAGCATTAATTACTAAAGTAGAACCTCTTGCCGTTATGACAAGGCGCATTTTGCAATAACCGGTCGCGTATCTCCAGGTTAAATTGTTGTCGTGGACAAAACGTAAGCAAAAAGCGGGTTCATTCACAAAATCAAAACCAATGTGTAAAACATGTAGGCAGTTTTTGTAATAGGATTACCAACACGATGGTTTTTGATTTACCACAAATTACAATATCTACAGTCAAGTCTTTTACCTGACCTTACTTTTACATTGCAGTGTCACTCAAAGTTTTGCGCGCCTTTGCACTGCGCTCGTTATCCCGAGACGTCTGATTCATAAAATTGGTACTTAAAGTTAATAAAATTTAATTGAATGGAATTGAATTGAATTCACCCACCCAGTAATTTCACTTGCTACAGTGCCTTTCGAACATAAACACGGTACTCTTAGACACTACTGCTTGGAGGCAGAATATTAGTGCGATACCCACCAAGACTGACTCCTGCTGAAAAGTCCAAGTCCCCCAGGTTCTTCTAGCTCTCCACCTATTTTTTTTATACCACTAAAGTGGCAACCAAGCGTACGGCCTTGATAGTAAGCGGTTATATATATATACTATAGCTTATTATGCTTGCAGCATCATAGATATCACTTGCGTGTTACCACCCTGAGACATTAGATGGAGAGTCTCATGCGCCTGTAATTTCACCGGAAGCCATACACTTCAAACCAGCACAGCAATGCGAGCATTACTGCTTGGCGGCAGAAATAGTCCTTCCCCGGACGAGCTCTATCACAAAGAACTCTGCTACTCTTACAATAATCAGCTCGTGACATGTCCCAGCTACTCCACAGTGCAATAGTGGACGTTATAAATAACGGGAGGGATGCAGACAGCCGCTAAATTAGCTTTGTGCTGGATCTTGTTGTCTGCACTGGTTTGCTTCAGGAAGACTCCACCTGACGGGAATTACGAGTATTATCTCCGTCGCCGAGGAACGACATCTCGTTTATGAATTTTATTGGAACAGTAGCAGCGTTACTGTCTGTTGAAAAAGAAAAGCTGGGAATAATCACTATTTAACTAAATGAGGGAGACATTGTTGTGGTCGCAGAGGTCGCTGGATGAAGGCTCAAGACTGGTCGTTCTCGCACTTTAGGAAAGATAAGCCGCGGAAGTCTATCGGCCTATGTGATGATGATGCTAAAATACCAGATCATCAATGCCTTTAGAATATTTTTACACGCTATCATTGTAAGGGCAATGTACAAAAGTAAAATGACAGACTTCATTTACCTACATTATAAACTTTATTTTTGATTGCATATTATTTTTTTTATTTAATCTTTATTGTCTCACTGCTGGGCAAAGGTCACCCTTTTCACCTTCCTCAAAACGCGATCCATTGCAATTACTGGACAACCTGATTCGATGCATCAAAATATTTAAACCTTTCTTCTGTTCTGTGGTTCAACCAGTTTATTATTTCATTTAATTTCATTTCATTTATTTATCTTTCGACATGGTACATGCACTTAGATATGTCAATATTTTAATTTAATAATTTAGTACTTACTTATGTCTAATCACGTGCATGCATTTCACATTAATGTCATACTTTTACTTTTAATTGAATTATTTTGCTCCAAGCTTCACAAAAATACAAAATCCCACTATTCCATAGCTGACCTCCAAAGCCGTGTATCGCGTCCCACAAAATAGTATAAAAGTTGACGCTTGTGCAAAACAACTCTTTGTTTGTCGCGAGCTCCGGGCTGCATACACTGCACAAAAACGGGCACTTTACCATGGATTAAAAGTCACATGCAGAAGCCTTGAACAAAAAACAACCAGTTAAGTTCATAATGCACAAAACTTTTTTATTCAGCTAAACTAAACACGTTAGGGCATGGGATAATGAGCTTCATGATTTTTTGTTTATTTTTTGTTCAGCGTGCTTACTACACTCGGCAATAATGCTTAGAAGCGATAGGAACCCAGTCGGTGTTGCTGCCAGTTCTTTTGAAGCATGTGAGCGTTGAAACTGGCGTAAATTCATCTGGTTTGTAAAACGTTTCAAAGTAATCCTTTCGATTTCATTGAAACATTCTCTTGACTTTGATTTTACGTATTAAGTATGACATATTAAATAATATGTATTGAGTTATTATGAAAAACGCTCATTGTAACGTATGTTAAAAATTAAAATCTATTCCATCCACCATCCACCACACGCATCTTTGATGAAGTCATCCGGATGATTTTGATCCTTTGATCCATGATGTATCAAAACTGACTGTAAAATTATTCATTGTCTAGTAACGGAAGCTTATGTAGCTTTAAATTTTCGAGAGTTGTCTGTTTAGATCAGTTGTTGTTTTATTATGTGGTGATCTACCAATCCGCATGCTGGATTAAGACCCAATCTCTCGCAGTGTCCCAGCTGTGGGAACATAAAAGGCTGTCATGATGACAGTGAGGTGTTTCGATGGGACTCACCCCGTCACTGTAAAGGTCATAGCACATTTAAACGACTCTGCTACCACCCGACTCATAAAATATCATTTAAATATGGGCTAAAAGTCGTGGCCTTGCGATATAGTTTATATTGACAACTTAAATTAGCAAACAGCTCGGTGACAGCAAGCTTCCCGCCATCAGACTGCTCGGTAGTTGACGCCTTGCTGGCCACACGTTGTAGACGAGCGGTCAGCGCGGTGTCCGCGCGCTGACTGCAGCAAATCATCCTCTAGCACTTTGTCAATTTGTCAAGCACTTGATTACCTCACGTCAAACACACGAAGCTGTTTGCTCAGACAATCCATAGTAATTAGTTAGACACTGATGATACACACACTAGATTAGAGGATGTACAAATACGAACTATGAAGATACAATATTCAAACTAATTTACCTAATGTACATGAGAGGTAAGGTAGTTTTTCGCTTCCTACCCAAAACACAAAACACTAATGGTATTATTGAGTAAGCTACTTTATGTCAGGCTGGTGAAATTTGTTATCTTCTAACACGTGGGCAGTTCTAATAAGTGTCCTGTGACGAGGGCTAAAAGGATCATTGTGTTTGCAAAAAAAGTTTCACACTTATTTTATTAAAGTTCACAATTATACATAATAATTATGTTCCTATTACGATTCTTACTTGTTGGCGATTCATGATATGCATAGATATAAGATTTGTATTCCACATCACAGATATTTGGAAGTTTTTAATGAAGGAGGACATTTTTATGCAACACCCCAGCCCCAAACTAAGTAAAGGTTGTAATAAGGGAACCAAATAACTGAAAGAATAAGTAAGTACATTATAAATATATTTTTGTAAATACATAACACCCAGACCTGGGACAAATATTTGCCGATTATTCAAACATTGGTCTCGCAGTGGAGATTGAACCCGCTACCTCTCGCTTCTCAACCGGGCACACACCCACCACACCACTAAGGTCGTTAAAGCTATGGTTTGTATAACCGCTATAGATGCCAGAACCTGCCAGCTTCGATAAACTTTGCAAAGCGGCCAACTTTCCGTAGGTGTCATAAAAGTGTTGTCGTCACACCCGCTCGATTTACCCCGTTTTTTACCCTAAAGTTGACTATGCTTATGAATAATACATTTTTGGGGTTCAGTTTTATTGAACTGGCAATTTGATTTAAGCTTTTTATTGTGGACTATTTATAGCTTATATTATTTAAGAGTTTAGGTTAATTTTTGCCATTGCAGTTATATTTTTGATGATAATGTATATTTAATGATTTTTCTGAGATATAGTTGCGGGTTCGAAGCTGTGCTTACAAAAATGATGCGGTACGCATTTAAAATTTGAAGATTCACTTTAAATTATTAATGGTTTAACTTTATATTTAACTTTTTGAGCCATTCAACCTACCTTTCTACTTGATACGTAAAAAACAACTTAAAAAATATTCAATAGCAAATACAATTTATAATACTCTTCGTTTAAAAGTTCTTAATAAGATTATTGGTACGCTATTTTTCCACAATCGTATATACCTACTCAAATCATTTTTCAATAGCTAGCGTAAAAAGTACAAAGACCACAGGTGTAACCGCCGGGTGCAACTAGTATTGAGATACCCTACCTACCCTACCTACCCTATTTTAGGCGCTCGGCTGAAGTGTGTTACTATATCTGCATGCTTCAATAATTCATGTTATGGTAATGCCCCGTATGTTGCCCCATTGTTGCTGTTATCCTGATATCGGTTCCGTTTTATTGATAAATCTTTATTATCACTAGCTTTCGCCTGCGGCTTCGCTCGTGTCGTAATAAACAAATGTAGCCTATGTTCTTTTCTAAGTTTTAATTTATCTAAATACCATAATTTCATTATAATCGGTCATGTGGTTTAGCCGTGAAAACGTAACAGACAGAGTTAATTTTGTATGTTAGTAAATGAGACAGTCAAGTCGTTTGCTTGATATTAAGCGCTTTGCCTGACCATAACAGCTGGAGTATCAACCAATGTTTTAAGTTCAAAATACATAAAGAATCACAAAACAAATATAATGTGGGTTTATATTTTATTTATTTATATTAATACGTATTTACAAATTATATTGTGAAAATTCGTTATAAAAGTTGGCAAGACACTCCTCCACAGTCACGCTTATATACTTTCAAAAATACATTAAAATTGAACACATAAACTGAACACACATAGTTGGTAAGAGATGGTGGCATACCCAAGTCTAAAAAAGTCTGTAATCAAAGTTAAACTGATATTGTAATCGAGGTTAAGCTGAGAATAGTAGTAGAATGTAAGTCACACTTCCATCAGCCACTCATAAGTTGAATAGTGAATCCTATGAATGATTTAGAATTACCTGAGAATGATTCTTTACTATAAGAATTAAAAGCGTTTGCCCTTATTCATAAAAATATCGCTGAAGTACTTTAGTACGATAGATTTTAACGTCATGTCAGCTAACAGATGTTTAGATAAATTTATGACAGATTCGACTTTGGGATTTCAATGCATTTCTGCTTGCTTTTGTGAGCAATGAATACTGCAGTTGTGTTAATAGTGTCGGTAGTGAGTTAGTAGTGTCCGTAGTGTCCGCCGCCGTAGCCGAGACTAGCACCGGCGCCGTATCCATGGCCGTATCCTCCGTATCCTGGGTACGCGACCTGGTTGGCGTAGCTTACTGCAGGGTAGTGACCGTATCCTGGAAATAAATTAATATTGCAGACATTAGACTGTGTGGATTGTCCAGCATTATTATTTTATTAGCTGTCACCCGCGACTTTGTTTGTGGAACTCGGAAACCGTACTTCCAGGATGAAAAGTCTATGTCGTATTCCCGGTCATTATCTATTTATGTTTTAAATTTTAGCCAAATCGGTTCAGTGGTTATCGAGCTAAAGAGGAATAAACATCCATCCAAACATCCTAACTTTCGAATAGGAATACTAAATTATTTTGAATACCCAAGTATTACGTCTACTATATTATACCCAGAACAAATATTTGTAGATTATGTAAACATTTGTCCCGTAGCGGGAATTGAACCCGCAACTTCTCGCCTCTCAACCAGGCACTGGCAAAGATGTATTTTTTGTTTTTTTCTGCTTAAGTGTTAGAAGTATTCTTAGACGACTTCAGAATGAAAATGTATTTGCCCACGACAGAGAAATCAAACTATAGGGTGAGAAAATCCACTTCAAAATAATAAAATTCGTGTCTGTTTATATAATTTTCTTCTTTAGGTTCTTCAAATAACTTTTAAATGGTCACAGCTATTACGTCTCTGTAACACAACAAAGACAATACCAATAACCCTTTGTTTAAAAGGCGATATATAATGAACAAGCGCCATTCATAAAGCAGGCAATTAGCACGGTATAGATCCCACGCTCACTGCATTACTGACTTCTGAGTCCTACTGAGGTCAATACATCCTTACGACGACCTCGGTGGTACAGAGGTCGAGTACGGAAGGGCATGGGCTTCAGTTCGATTCTTTGAGTTGTATTCTTAATTTTTTTTTATGTACTCATTTTCTTTACATAGTAAACCTTTATTAAACAAAATAAAATATGTACATAATTACATTACATACAAAATATACAAATACATATGAAACAGTTGAGCCATCTAAAGACCGTTACAAACGACCTATAGATAGCTGAACTGATCCAAATCACTACCAGTAGGAAGCGTTCCCAACATGCTGGCTGCATTGCACTCATTTTCTTAACATTAACCTCACCTAGTTCGTTTAGCACCACACTATGATCTGTGGATCTATATCCATCTACATGGATCTACGAAGAAAAAGCTAAAAACCCGAGTTTGTTGCAGATTCTTCTAGCCTGGGAACTGGCGTTGGCGTGACGTTTCAAAGTGATCTTTGTGAAATTATTCAATAAAAAATATTTTGAATTTGAATTCCCGCTCAAAAAATATGCTTTCAAACATGAATAATTTTTTGCTAAACTTTTATTTTTCAAAAGTTAATAAAGTTGACCTAAGCTTACAGGTCAGTATTCAGTATTCAGTAACATTTATTGCATCATAATCATGAGGGTAATACATGTCACAGGTCTTATGTAATATTAAATAATATCAGAGCAGCCAACACATAGCTATGTACCCAGTAAGAGTGTTGCACTATAGAATCGAGTAGGAGCGGACCGATTTTAGTATTAATGGATAGGTACCTAGTTTGTGGTCAAGTTTGTTGTGTTGTTTTTATTTCTTACCGCTGCCATATCCGCCAAGACCAGAATATCCGCCAAGACCAGAGTATCCGCCGAGTCCGCTGTATCCGTATCCGCCGTGTCCGCCGTATCCGCCGTAGCCGCCGTAGCCGCCGGTGTGGGCCGTCGTGTACGCTACCTTGCTAACGCCGACGGGCGCAGCTGTGGACAAGCAAAGAACCAGTGTCAATCTACCATCTTCAAAGGCTAAGTTATCAGGAGTGCTTACCCGTTCGACTCAAGAATTTTCTACCCAATGGGTATTTTGCCTGTACAGTATTACAGCTATTAAGAGGCCTTCAAGTGGCCTAAAAACTCGACTACATTCTCTTGTAAAACAAAAAAAAAATCATGAACAAAATCATTTAACTGTAAAACCTTGAAAGTTCCGTGTGAGTAACTTAATAATCGCTAGAGCAGTTTTTATTTTATGAACTAGTAAAAAATGCGTATCTAATCCTAATTGAAGGTTCACTGCCAAGGTATCTGTGCGGAACCGATAATAAATTCAAAGTCAAGTAACTATCTAAACCAATTATTTGTGAAATTATAATAATACTAGTACTTCTTAGTAGGTAGTTCTCCGAACAGAAAACTTTGCAGTTGTGTATCATACTATGAGTATAGGTCTCACGACGGATCTCGGCCGTAGTGAAATTAGCCGTTTCGATGCGCAATGGAGCTTTTTCAAACTAAATTGTCTTTGCGCATCACAAACGGCTAACTTCACGGAAGCCTAGATCCGCTGTGCGACCTATACATGGTACATGGTGTGTGTGATGCATGATGTGAGCGCTCGTGACGTAGCTGGCTAAGTTGTTCTTAACAGATCAACGAAGTTAAGCACTGTTCCGCGTACTCATCATTTAGATGGGTGACCGCCAGTGGCAATTTCAACTGAGCGCTCCCGTGCTTCGGAGGGCACGTTAAGCAGTCGGTCCCGGCTTTTTCAAAGTTGTTAGGCCATGACAGAGGCCTTCGGGCGGCCTAGAAACTCTGTCACCAGAGTTGGCCACTGACTCATACGAACGAACGAACGATGGTACATGGTGAAGTACTGTATCCACGCCGATTTGTTGGACAACTAATAAGACAGCACAAAATGACCCAAGCCCAGTAGGCCAAGGACTCGCATTATGTCATTACCTCGTGACATTGTACTGTACCACAGAATAATGAACGGTTCGGTGACAAGTGCCTATTAGAGTGTAATGACCTGTTTGGACACTGATTGTAGGTCTAGTTCTAGTGGTCGTTAAAGTTGTGCCACTGAGCGGATGCTTCACTAAGTAAAATACACTTAGGTTGGATTCGACCAAACTTGGAATAAGAGCGGAATAAGAAATGCCTAATACAAGCAAACTGTCAGTATATTCGGAGAATAATGCCTATTCACGAGCGAACGAACCACATATCTTGACTTAACCGATTGTGGTGGAATATGGAATGCAAATTAGCTTAAATCCATAGACTTTTTTCCAGGAAAAATAAAAAACTGTTCCTACGAGATGTGCATAAAAACTGCAAAAAAACGGGTGAAGCCGCGCGGGTCTATTTTTACTATATACATTCTTATTGGCTAAAATAATCAGAAAATTACATCCTATTTCGTAGATAAGTACGAGTATTATTGTCGGTGACAGCATGCATGTTCTACGGCCTCTGAACCTTAGACTTATCTGCTAAAGCATATAAATAAATACCTAAGTATAGTTCTCTCGGCGGATCTAGGCTTCCGTGAAGTTAGCCGTTTGTGATGCGCAAAACAATTTAGTTCGAATAAGCTCCATTGCGCATCGAAACGGCTAACTTCACTACGGCCGAGATCCGACGTGCGAACTATAAGTTGGTAGGTATATAAACGATGGTGGCTGAGTTTATAGTTTCCCAAAAGCCCCCGCCATAGCTTAAAAGGGAACAGAGCCACTAAGTAGGTTCAAGTTCTAGTGACACGTCTCAGCAGCTCAGAAGGAACCACTGATTTTCATGAATTTGAATACGTTTGAAAACTTTTACTTCGATCTCAATTTATAGTTCCTTCAAATTCTATGAAAGCTAAACATTTCGAATGAAACTAAAGATATAAAAAGTTTGTATGTCTTCGAATATAATAAAGTTTTGATATAAAAATCTAGGTATCGATAAGAGTAATAGTAATAACCTATAATAGTGAACGCTCACGAGCAACTACATCTAGCTGTCGCGTTACTTAACTTAACTTTACGTTTTAACTTTTTTTAAAAAAAAGATGCTTAAGCAGCTAAATGCTGGCAACAGTAAAGTTGGTTGTGAGCGTTCTACGTAAGTAGAACTGAACTGAAAGACTACTCTAACTACTAACTACTCTAAAGAGTGTAAAGTAAGTTCTACTTAGGTATCTGATCATCAATTTTAATATTTTATAATCACATTAACCTAGTTCAAAAACGTAGAATCATAGTTTACATTCAAAGTTATTTTCGGATTCAGCTCAACGCTTTGCTGTAACTACCTAAGCGTCCGTATCCTGCCAATAATTGCTTCACATAAAGATCCTCTTTTGCCAAAACCATTACTGACTCTCCAGTGACCCATTCTAGAGGAAAGATGGCAATAAAATCCTTCCTCAATCGATTCAAAGCGCAGAATCCTATAAATTTTAAACGCGAAGTCGGTTGGGTTAAATGCAGCACGCGGGTAAACTAAACCGGCTAAACCAGCATGTCCAAGAACTAAAATATCAAAAGAGATGTGCAATCCACCAATCCGCATTAGGTCCGCGTGGTGGATTAAGACTCAATTTTCTCGCGTGAGTAGGCCGGTATCCCAACAGTGGGAACATTAGAAAGCTGATGATAAATTACATTTAAACTCATCATTTTTAAACAAAACCAATAAAAACAGTAACGTGCACAGACAGATATTGTAACATAAAAAAATTACCGTAAAACCCTCTGTAACTGTACTTGTGCTTGATCGTAAGAAATAGGTTAGTACGACGATTAAAAATGAACCTTGTGATTTTACTGAGTTTTTTAGACCTAACTTGACTTAATAGCTTGGTTCAAACAACGTAAGATCAAGGTGCATAATATTTTTTCAAATAAACAGATATTTTTACGTTGTTTTGTTAAATTGTTTTTTAATCATTAATCATTAAAAGACACGCTTTACCCCGTGGTTGCACTTACCCTACTGCCCCATCCAATGAGCAAACATAGGATACGATAAACCAACATTACCTCTGCAATAAAACAGTAGTTAAATGCACTGAACGAATCGTCCCGAAGATTAATAAAGAAGTTGAGTAAAATGGTATCTTTGTGCAATTTTAAACTTTATTGCAATGAGTTATAATCCTCTTTTGATAGCTCTAGCTAGAAATATTTTTGCTTTGCGACAGTAGGTAGACTTACCTTTTGGTTTACTAAAAAGTATTTTTATAAAATGACGGCTATTTTGATTCAAAAGGCGCAATAAAGGGAATAGATCTCAACGACCCAAATGTCACTTCATTGATTCGCTTGGCCAATTGAAACTTGGACGGCGCGGCGTTCCGCGAGAAACTCTATTGAATTGATAGCTATTACAATAATGAAGTGCTCTGAAAGTTCCTACACTTGTTGGATTATCAAAAGTTTTCAATGACTTTTCTGTTACGCTTTTCACAGTGAAAGATTTCTTGCGCTGAATGGGATCAGATATTCATTTAGAGCGATTTGATAATTTCATTGACTGGTTTTGAGACTCGTTTTTTTTTTAAATCTTTTAAAAGGTGTCTTCAATGATCAATAACTCGCAAGGGAAGCCTAAACTAGTTTCATAAAACTGATTCCATTTGTGATAAAATTCTGATGCATTAGAAAAACGGCCAATTCTGATGTCAGAGCTTATAAGCGACCGCTTGAAGTCCACGTTGCTTAACTTAGCTCTACTAATAAGGAACGACTTAGCCACAGGTAGACTCCAAGAGATTTCTTTATCTCCTGCCGTCAAAACTTGTTTAAAGTTATAGCCTTACCATATCCGCCGTAGCCTAGACCGGCGCCGTGTCCAAGTCCGCTGTAGCCCACTCCACTGTAGCCGAGTCCACCGTAGCCCAGTCCACCGTACCCTAGACCTCCGTCATAGCCTCCGTAGCCCAGACTGGAGAGCCCGCGCTTTTCGGTCTTCTTGGCGTCCTCTGCGCAGACTGCGCTAAGGGCAAGGGCGGCTACAATCTGAGGGTAGAAACAAAAAAATATGATACCTGGATCTTGCACAGTAATCTTCTTATATATAAAATTGAATTGCTGAGCGTTAGGCTCGCTAAAACTCGAGAATGGCTGGACCGATTTGCCTAATTTAGGTCTTGAAATGTTTGTAAGTGTTCAGGGAAGGTTTAAACGGTGAGAAATTATGGAAAAAATGCGAAATAACGCGAGTGAAACCGCGCCAGGTCAGCTAGTCTAATAAAATCTATCATTAGTATTATATATAGTATAGAATGGTTAATAAGATTTTGTCTCTTCAATAGATGGTCAAGAAATACCTAGCTTAGCTAATAACTTTAAACTGCTATTTTTGTTGTAACTAATAATTTTACTTAGAACATTGTTAACTGTACTTATGTCTAAATTGTTGTGTTAAGATAAGATAATTTCTCGAATTTCCGAAATTAAATTCCTAAAGAAAACAGTGCAAAGATGAAGTTATAATGAAAGAAAAAAATCAGCTTATACCAAATTGTAGAGCGTTTTACTACTCATGTACCTACGTTATAGTGTCTATAATCCTTATATAGTACTAATACTCCAATATAGTACTAATACTCTAATAACATAGTACTAATACTCCAATATATCTTTTGATCAGTTCTCAAGTTGAACATAACAGTTTCCCAACTTCCAGAAACGTCGGCTTACTGGATTATTCAGATGAATTGGAGTGCTTTTACAATATCCAGTACGATATGACGACACGACATATCACAGACGACAATAAGATGTATGAAAGTGTCGTACATATAACATCCATCGGCAAACGTACAAGTCAATTTTATGAAAAGCTAAAATTATTTTCGACTATTATGTCGTCTGTTGTGGACGTTACGGCAATAGAATAGAATATAATTGAATAGAAAAATATTTATTTTGCGCCACACAATAAACAATAGGTAAACGCTCTTAACTCACGACTATGAATACAAGCGTAGAATACATTTCAGACTGAGGTATTAGGATAATGAAAGGTACCCCGCTTCATTATCCTAATTAAAGGCTTCATAGACAAATATTTAAACAGCGATCCAAAAATTTAGGGGAACTGGAAACCCGAAAGTACTTTGCGATGACACTGGAAAGGTCTCGTTTAATTTAATTATAAGCCTTTCGTTGATTAATTCACAAACTCTAGCTAACAAGAAACATAACAAAAACTAATACCTGCCAGACTTTTTAAAATGGATGGTAATGTAAAAAAAATTAGGCATAATTTTTATTAGCTTATTGAGTTTTAGCTTTTTGCGTTTTTTATTTTAACTAACTTGTACTTATTCAAAATCTTGGGTTGAGAACGTTTTTCCCCTCACTTGTGGAGTTTTTATTACTTTATCCTGTGAAGTTATGGTAAAATTATGTGATCTGAAACCTGAGAAAAGGTAAAGTCAAAGTTAAATATTTTATTGCCTGTTTTGTTCGTTTGTATAAAAATAATAGCCAAGTATTAAAATGCTTTTGATTTTTGAATTACATCTTCAACGGTCTAAAAAGTTTGCAGTTTATAGGCACCTACCAAAAAAAGCAACGACGAACAGTCTTTTTAATTTCCTCCAACCTTCAAAATGTCTTTCATAACGCAAGTGCTAAAATTAAAACTCTACATTCCACGAAATTTAAAATTCAAATGAAATTAGAATAAAACGTTCTATTTTCAAACCATAGATAATTATAATAGAACTGCAAAAAGTTTATAAAATCAGGTCGTATTAGCGTACTGTGAAAAACCTTGAAACATTATTACGAGATTGATCGGACGTAGGTACTTTACATTTCTCAATAAAACTGACTATCCTAGGTACTACTTAGTGAATAATTGTCTATAGTTAGCGCATGTCAACACAGAACAAAGCAGTGTGACGAAATTTAAGGATTTCCTAGGTATTGAGTGATGGAATAGTCACATAATTAAATGAACACCTCAGCTGGAAGCTAAGTTGATGGCTCTGGTAGGTCAAAAAACCTTAGTTAGTTAACAAGTGCTTATCAAAACGATCTGCTACGCGTAAATGATACTCTACCATTATTATTTTATAATTGAACATACATATTTATGAACGTATGACGTTCTGAGAAAAAAACCTCCGGATGAATAAGACCGCTTGTTTGGTTTTCATAAAAATGTTAATATATTTTTTTCACATACCCGTGTTCTGTTTAAAATTGTACCAAGTTTAAGTGAAAAACCAAATTTATTATAATAGGAAGTAATATTCGAGGATGAATTACTGGATAATTATAATTTAGGAAACCAAGTTTAGTTAAGACCTTTTTGATGTTAATTAAAAGCAAAAAATGAGCATTACAAAATGAGCTTTAGAAAAATGTAAAACCTTTTTTGTATCTTCTTGGAACTATAGTTAGTGCCCGTAACTCTACTTGCATCGTACCAATTCAGTTCTTTCTATGTCTAGGCTGTTGTGATTTATTGACAAACAATCTTTTATCTTATTATTTGTCATAAGAAAAAAAGCTTATAAATGTTTGCAATTATTGCAAACACGTCTTTCACTTGCTAAAGTGTCTTAAACATAAACATAGTAATAAAAAGTATGTAAGTTCGTATTAGTCAGTGGCCAACTCTGGTGACAAAGTCTTCAGGCCGCCCGAAGGCCTCTGTCATGGCCTAACAACTTTAACAGCAACATAGTAATAATTGCACATTACTTGTAGACAAACTCACCAAGACTTGCCTAAGAGTCCTTTCATCAGATAAAATTACTCTTTTATACTAGAGCTTGAGCTCTAGTTCATCAGGCAATAATTTATCTACATTGCAAGATGATGCAAAGTGATCCTTGTGATTTAATTGAATTGGATTGGTTATGACTTATAATTTATTACTAATACTTTTTATTACTGGTACGTAGTATACAATCTTTTGAAGGTTACTTAATATTTTATGACACATAAGTACTTGATAATATCATATTGGTGTATTTTCTTTCTACCTAGTATGCCAGAATAGAAGTATAATTTAGCATTCGTTCGGGCCGGAACACAATTTCCGACCGGGAAATATTGTAATCATACAATAATTACACCTTTTTT
This sequence comes from Colostygia pectinataria, assembly GCA_951394395.1. Taxonomy (NCBI): domain Eukaryota; kingdom Metazoa; phylum Arthropoda; class Insecta; order Lepidoptera; family Geometridae; genus Colostygia; species Colostygia pectinataria. The sequence continues at coordinate 410,049 of OX596362.1, forward strand.
GTTTAAGATATTTTGTCAGCACTATAGGAACAGTCGTAGTACTAATATCTGTTCTGTGACCTAGATACCAACTATCATCTGAATACTGAAATAATATTAAGTTGTTCACTAATATAAGTTTTTGATGATCATTAATTAGTTATTGAAGTGATTTTGTAAGGATTAGAATGGTTGTATTAAAATTGTTGATCTAGAAATATAATTATGTAATTTTAAAGAATAACTTTATGGTTAGTTAAAATTATCAAGTAAGTAGGTATAGTTTATTTTGAAACTGACGAAATATTTGGAATCCGAAGTGATTTTATCCAATTTTGAAAATAATCATATTTTATATCAATGGTCCATTGGAACCGTTATTGTTTTTTTTTTTAAATAACCAAATTTTGTAACAATGATCCACATTTGTTTTGACTCTATTACTTGAATTAAGATATCACAAATTCTTACCAAGAATTTCATGATGTCTGAATGGTCACTGCTCGACTGATGTCTTGACTCCCACGCTAGGCGCTTATATACAGGGAGGCTTCGCCGCCTTCTCGCCTATGTAGCTGTAAGGCTCTCAAGGGTACCGCCTGGATGAAGGATGTAGAAATTGCAGTGTTAGTAGTGAGTCAGATGTGTTATCTAAGTTACTTAGACTTAGTGGTTTTATTTGGCCTCATATTTTAGTTTTTTTTATAAGTTCGTACACCTATATAAAGGCTGGCGTACACTAGAGCATAATAGAGACGATTCGAAGGAAGTTAAGGATAACATAATAAGGTTGGATAGGGGGACGCTTGACATTCTAACACTAATACCTCATAATATTTGAAATTCTATGTCGTGTATTATTGACAAATTGAAATTGTAATTTATTTTTTGGGTCGTGCGCCCGTATGGAAGAGGATAGATGGGCTAAGGTCGTAACAAAGTGGATCCGGAAGGTGGAAGACGACGCCGAGGCAGACCAAGAAAGCGCTGGCGTGACGGCCAGTAGTAGACGTCTTCCCCAAGGCTGGCAGGAAATGGCACAGGACCGGGATAAGTGGAGGGATGCAAGGGAGGCCTTTGCTCAGCAGTGGGACAGTATAGGCTAGATAAAAAAAAAAAAAAAAAAAATTAGTATATTTAAGTACATACCTATAACTAGTTACTACCTGCAACGCCCTAACAGGGTTCATGTACTCACTTGCAGCTACATTATTTTAGACCTAAGCTAAATGTACATTGTGCAGAATAAATGAATATGAATATGAGTCCTATGCCTTATAGTGGGACAGCACAAGCTGATAATAATAATAATAAGTTCGTATGAGTCAGTGGCCTACTCTGGTGACAGAGTTTTTAAGCTGCCCGAAGGCCTCTGTCATGGCCCTTTGAAAAAGCCGGGATCGACTGCTTAACGTGCCCTTCGAAGCACGGGAGCGCTCAGTTGAAATTGCCCCATCCAAACCCATCCAAATAGTGACTACGCGGAACAGTGCTTAACTTCGTTGATCTGTTAAGAACAACTTAGCCAGATACGTCACGAGCGCTCTTTTTCTCGTTTTTTTATGAAGCAGAAGATCAAGTCGTTCGCCTGATGTTAAGCGTCACGCTTAACCTTAACAGTTGCAATGTCACACAAGCCTTAAAGCTTTAAGGTTTTGCGTGGCACGTTCGTCACCCCAAAACGACTCTTTCGCCCAGTTTTACTTGCTATTCTACTCATTTACCTAAACCTTAACACAGTGCAACTTGCACACTGCTGCTTGGAGGCAGAATATCTGACACTGCGGTGGTACTCACTTGCTGAAGAGTTGGTTGACCTACCACATGTTGGTAGTAGCACCTTCCACTCTGTAGGTTAGGGTTCAATTTCCATCTAGGACGAAACATTGTTTCATGGACGTACGTGGAGCTCTACCACAAAGAGCTCTACTAATTTTAAAAAGGTTATAAAAACCGATATTAAAATATCCTAATAAATTATCTAGAATATTCTAATGATTTATATTTCAGTTTAGGTACAGTCAACTTCAAAAAGATTCGTTATAAAATGAGTCACTTTAGGTTTTATCTAAACTAATATTATAAAGACAGAAGATTTGTATTTTTGTTTGTTACGAATAAACTCAAAAACTATTTCCGATTTAAAAAACTCTTCCACCATTAGAATGCTACGTTATCCCTGAGTAGCATAGGTTATATTTGTAACTAGCGACCCGCCCCGGTATCGTACGAGTGCTGCACCCGTGCGAAGCTGGGGCAGATCGGCTAGTAAAAAAAAACTAATTCCGAGTACCGTAAGTTTAGTAAAACGAACATTTCCTCATCAAGCAATCATTAATAGTACCAGTGTACTTTGTGTACTTTATTGGCTTAATTTTATAATTGGATAATTGTAATGTTTTCCTAGTCACGATGTTACTTAATTGTAATTTTTAGAGATTATTTGATTTAGTAGGTGTATAAGGGCTATATTGTATGGTTCTGATTCAAAATAAACAGATCTTTGATTTGATTTTATTATGTGGTTCAGTCCATCTTGATTCGTTTTAGATTTTTTATATCATGATTGAATTTTAATTGTTACGATATTTAACTAGAATTTGGTTTCTTTCAAAGTTATTTAAGGAGGCTTCGTAAAAAATAAAAACTCTTGTTTCGATTGTTTTGTTCTTGACTGTACCTACATGTTTGTTTGTAGGTCGACATGCTGTAACGACAGAACCAATTAGATTTTCTGGCAACCTTTGTAAATGTACAACAATCATTTTCAGAATGATACATACGAACGCATTCATAACCTATCATTTTGCCCAAATATACGCAACCCATTACAAATATTTGGTTGCGGTTTCCTGTAATAACAGCACCGTCAAATTATGACCTACCGATTGGTAGTTATAGTACCTATATTAAATATTATAGTACTAAAATATTAAATAAATAAACGCAGGCTGGGGCCGATTGTAGGTATAGGTCGCACAGCGGATCTAGGCTTCCGTGAAGTTAGCCGTTTGTGATGCGCAAAGACAATTTAGTTTGAAAAAGCTCCATTGCGCATCGAAACGGCTAATTTCAGTACGGCCGAGATCCGTCGTGAGACCTATATATTATAGTACAAGCTAATAATAATATGAGCGATTTTTCATACAAAATCACTGATGAATATGTAAATGTATTTTAGCAATGAGCTGGTCTAGAACTTGCAACTTGTGCATGACCTCGGTGGTATTGTGGGCGAGTTACTAGTTATGAACCAAGAGGTTGCGGGTTCAATACCGCCGTATATAGGACTATTGTTTGCATGAACTGCAAATATTTATTTTTTGTATGTTTCTGCTGTGTTAATGTAAGTTACCAAAGATATTTACAAAAAAATAAATTACTTATATTATTTAGTTCTCAGCTTTGCTTGGTATGGAGCTAAATGGCTGTATAAAAAGCTCCGCGGTTGCAAGTGCGCGCAATTTTTTCATATTTTCTCATTGTTAACCTTTCCTGGACTCCCACAAATATTTTAAAACCATTTACCAAATCAGGTAAGCCGTTCTCGAGCTGACTAACAAACAGCAGATCATAAAAAGTAGTACGTAACGTAATTGTGTACTACATATTTTAATTTCAGTTTGTTTATTAAGGGTGAGTTGCACCATCTAACGTTAACGTCAATTGACAATCGAACAATTTGACGTTAACGTTAGATGGTGCAACTCACCCTCAATAAATGAATGTTAACAACAGTAAAGTTGCCGTCAATAACGTTCACTGCTTTAGTAGAACTCACGTCATACACAAAACTTCATTCCAGCGAGATTGCTGTACAAGAGAAGCTTTGTGCGTATTAATTGCAGGTGTCTAGATCTTATTAGCAGATTGCTCTAGACTCTAGAAACAACTCGGTTTCGTAATACAACTGTATTGGATTCATCTGGAATTTATAGGCGTACATGCAGTGAATCACGCTTTGGAGTTTGAAAAACATTGCAAACCTCATACGCTTAATATTTATGATTGTATTTGCATATAGTTTCAGGGTGCTGTTATTTATTGTTGATACGTGTAGTGCGATATTGATGAAAATATCCATGGGAATATGATTTGTGAGCTTTTGGTTCATTTAGGACTTTTTTCTACTGGACTGGACTCTATCTGCCTTGTATTGGCGGTATTGTACTGTAGCAACTTAAAGTGTAATACTATTGAACTAGAATTTACAGCTCATTCACAGAGAAAATTTCGTGATTTTCCGTATCGTCATTTATCTATACTCATTTTTTTTACTGATCGTGAAAAATTTGAGATACATAAAAACACTTTTTTTTTTTAGGGATTTGTCAATGATGTTACACATTTGATTGAGCCGTTAGAACGTTTCTAAAAATAAATAAATATAAATATAAATAAATAATGCTGGACAATCCACACAGCATCATCTAGCCCCAAAGTAAGCTGCTGTTAAACAGAGCTGTATATAGCTTATGGGTACTAGATGACTAATATATATTTAATACAATACAATACATAGATAGATATTTTTTATTATATATAGAAAATACCCAGAACACCCGGAACAAATATTTGTAGATCGTACAAACATTTGTCCCGAGGCGGGAATCGAACCCGCAACCTCTGCGTCGCAGGCGGACCTGCGCCCGCTGCGCCACATCGGTCGTCAAAAAGACATAGGTAAGTGTGTCAAAATCTGTCGATGACTTATTCATGAATGAAAATATTCGTAAGATTGTATCATATTTACTTTATCTCGGAATCTTATTTCAATTACACAACAATTGCATTACTCATTGTCAACCACGTACTCAACTACTTATTGTACCTCTACCATCGAGCTCTGGGAACATTGTTGACAATTCGTATGACCACCACATTTTCCCACAAAAAACGACCGCTATAAGGTCGCTCCAATTACTCAAGTACGTAGGTTTTTGGCACCTTGGTTTGTTGACCTTCAAGATGGCGGCGGTGTTGCTTGTTGGTCTATCTAATTTATTTTATTTTAAGTTTTATTATTTTATCAGCCATCAGAATATTCTGCTAAATTATAAAAAAGGGAGAAAACATCCTTGGAAAATTATGAATTCACAAAAATATTTTTGGCTTACTAGCCAAAAATTACTTTTAATAAATTATTACCGATAAAATCAGCTCAAACGTCTCCTAGGCAGGTACCATCTAGATTTTGTTCGTAAGTACCGTTTCTGCTGCTGACTATAACCTGTGCTACAACATAATGCACCATCAAACAAGCTGAAACAGTGTTGCCATCAAACCAAAGTTTTCAGATATATTAAGGAGTCAGTCAAATTAGGGGGATTTGGCACGAAAATATGCATATCTTGTTGCCTATTTATATGAAAACTGCGCCCTGCTTGTGGCTTCCCCATGTACATTTTAACGACAGAACTTAGAATAATATGTCATCCAAAGGCTTTTGTCATAGCAGAGGCCAAGAACTCGTGTGTAATTCTTTTTTACCGTTTTAGTACGGCCGTTATTACAGTTACTAACATTTAGAAAACCAAAGTGATACAATGATGTAAAAACGTATAAATTCATAGCCTTACAATGTATAATAGAATAATAAAATATCATTGAAGTTTTTGTAGAAGTGATTTAGGACTGATTGACTGGTCTCGCTTGAAGAAGTAGGGTTATTAAAGACCCTAATAGTTCGATTCTGCATCCTGGAGATTGTACCAAACCTGAATCAACTAACAAAACTACATCACACTGTCACTTCACACTAATAATCACACTAATCACACTAATAATTATAATCAATTCGAAAGTTTCGATGTTTGGATATATGAATGCTTGTTCCTCTATAACTAAGTTTAAATTTAAACCATAGATAGATAACAACTGGGAATAAGACACAGGATATTCTTTATTTGGAAAAAAGTACGGTTACCGAGTTCCACGCGAACTAAGTCGCGGGCAACAGCTAATACTAATTAGGTCTGTAATTTTTTTAAATAAGGAAATTAACAAAGCTGTATAAAATCCCAAAAATTTAGTAGGTACGAGTAGGTCAGTAGCTATTGATTGGTCCAAGCCAAAGACATCCCAAAGATAATTTCGAGTAAGCATAACATGACTCAATAACTTAGCGCCTGCATATCAAGCGGGATATTGCTGGTTCAAGTCCAGCTTGTAACGAAATACCTAATCCGTAAGTAGAATACCCAACACAATTGTCTACTTACAAAGACAATGTCGTATCTTCTCGAACATACTCAGCAGAAATAATGGCGTAAAAATCTCGCTCCAACGGATAAGATCGCAAATCGCAGGCAGGAGACATTGTGAACCCATCATCCAAGTTAATCGAAAAACGTTTCTCAAATGTTACAAGGAGCCCTATTGGTGTAGAGCGTACGTATGACTCGAAGGATGGTTCTATAAAAAATACAAAGTTAACTTTCTTGTAATGTATCTCACTCAACTAGTAATATCCCGCGACTATATACAATATATATATTTTTATTTTTTTTATTTTTTTTGTGCTGACTTTTTTCTGTTAACATTTTCTTCCCGTTGATTTTGTTAGTCTTCAGTAATGGAGAGGCACTTTAAGAAGACGAAGATCGGTTTTTTTAATAGATAGAGTGATTCAAGAGGAAGGTTTTAAATTATAGTATTTATATGTATTTGTTTATGACTTATAATTTGTAATGTTAATTTAATTGATTGTATTTTCTGCCTTCTATCATAACTGTTATTTAATAGTATATTGTATGCCACCGTCTATGTAATGTTCTAAGCTATCAAGTCCATCCAAAGGTTGCCTGGAAGAGATCGCTCTTTAGCGATAAGGCCGCCCATTGTAACACCTTTTTGTTATTTTTTCTTTGTTTATTTTTTTTAGTATCTTTAGGCGTGCAATAAAGATAATATCTTTATTGAAAATGAAAAGTGTCCTTATCTCATAATATTACGACTATTTTAAATCACACTTTTGTAATAAAAACGATTTTCACGATTTTTGATTTGTGCTACTTTAGCATTTAACCGGTGATAGATTATATGGATTAGATAGATTATATAATCTATCTAATCCATCAAGAGAAGCTCCGTGCAAAGCCAGGGTGGGTCCGCTAGTGTGTTATAAGTAAAGGGCACTGAACAAAAGACGTCCATTTGGCGCAATTTGACCGGACCCGGCACAATGAGAATCAATATCGGACAAAGGAAAATAAGTTGTGATATTTCAGGTGGAACAGATAGATACAGATAACATTACTCAGAAGATTTAGTTGTGGGTTCCGAGATGTTGGACAAAAACCAAGATGTGGAAAATAAAAGTCAATCCAAGGAAATAATATTATTTTTATATTTTTTTTTTAATATCTAAGTAAATTCTTACAAGTAATCGCTATACGGTGAAGGAAAACATCGTGAGGAAACCGGCATGTCCAAGAACTAGAAATTCGAAAGATATGTGCCATCCACCAATCCGCATTGGGTCCTCGTGGTGGATTAAGACCCAATCATTCTCGCCCGAAAGTAGGCCAGTGTCTCAGCAGTGGGAACATTAAAAGGCTGTCATGATGATGATGCTGATTCGCTATAAAAATATATTTAAATAAGTTGGTTTTAAATGTAACCAAAAAAAATATATTAGCATTTTGACATTATTTTGATGATATTAGTTATACACTGTGTTTGTTGATTTGCTTTTACAAAAACCTACGAGATTTGAAGGTACGTTTTTGTTTTATACAGAGGTGAAAAACTTACACTATCATTATCTAGCTTTTATGACAACAATAAAATTGTTAGATACTTACTACCCTTTCTTTCTAATCAAATTTTGAAATGCATAAAGAAAAATTATAGTATTTAAGTAGTTGTCATGAAATATACAGGTTGGTCCAACCATAGACGGGGGACTTTTGAATACCCTGACGTCTATGTTTGTACCAGCCTGTTTATTAGTATTTGTATGCTAAAAAAAAATGCAGGAACATAAAATGCTTCGATTTTCACGACATGCTTTTCGTTAAATAATATAATTTGTTAATTATTTAATTGACATTGTTTTTCTAAGTTTCCGCATTCAAAACAGGAGTTCAAAAACTCGTTAATGAATCGATTACCGAAACGTACATTCTCTTATTTACGTTAAAAATAACTTACATTTAACTAGTACTTTTTTTATTGTAGGTGTAGGTACTGTATGCTATTAAGGAATGCTACAAAATATTATGGAGGTATAGATAATAAGTCTTATGGTGTAATTATATAATCACTCGCACTAAATGCTATAGATTGCCTAATAATTATTATTAAAATTCAAATTCATGTTTAAAATATTTTTATTCATTTTTTTCAAAAATATAATTTTGAAACGTCGATTTTAGGTCACTATAAAAAAAAAAGTTAAATGATAGTGACCCTATATTTTTGGCTAACTTTTGGAAGTTGTTTTGAATAAAGAACTGTCAAAACAAATTTACAGGAATGCATTTAATGTGAGCTTACAAAAACTCTTTTTTGACAATTAGACAATTATTTTTGTAATTTTTTTTCACATCATATTAATAAGTATGATTTTACATTTTAGAACCAAAGAGTGATTGATTAGTAATTCATTTTGTTAATTTTGAGAAAACAATATATTTGTTTTTCCAATGCGCATTAGTGACTGGATGACACGTCATCTAACGAATTTTTGTTTTTTTTAAATGAAATGAAAAAAAACAACTGTGGCTTGTGGCTTCACTGAAGAAACAATGAATAAAGAGATTCTTGAGAGAAATCTACGTCGTGTTAATTGAAACATGCGTGTGTGTACAGCCTCATCCTTGACACAGACTAGGTGTACGTTTCCGTCTGGTTAGCGCAAACCATGAGAAAAAGTTGCTGTTTTTACCAAAACAGAGGCATTCGTCAACACGCTATGAATCGAATGTGCCAGGTCAGTTGACGAATTAAAAACATTTTTTTTGTAACAAAAGATTATTTTGTAGCTACAATTATTAATCACCTCTCTCTAGCCTCAATGGTATGTTGGAAGAAAATTCATGATAAGGTTAGGCTGTCCTTTGTACTGCCAATGAGTACTTTGTACTTTATACTGCCATCTGAAAATCTTATAAAAAAAGAGATTAAATTAATCTCATCTCAACAACAATGTAATTAATAAAGTTTAGTTGGTAAATGACAACATACGTAACGCAATTTTGCCGAGCTAAGCATTATTATTGCGTCACACTATCCCGACGAAAATACTGTTCTAATGGGAAAGCATAAAAACTGCAGAATGCGAGTGAAACAAAGTCACAGCGTCAAAATAAAGTCAACAAGAACCGTTCAATAAGGAAAACTCTAGCGCCCTCGTATCCTTATCACAATTACCTGCACTTATAGCACTCCCATGAGCCATGTAAACTGGTAATGATTACTTTGTACCATTACTCATAGACAGAACGGTTCATCATCATCATATCAGCTGATAGAAGTCCACTGCTGGACATAGGCCTCACCAAAGAGCTCACCTCACCATGACGACCGATTTTGATCCTCACCATCCACCGACTTGCGACGGCTTTAATGACATCGGTCCATCGGTGGCCGTTCTATAGATACTTCGTTTTTCAGTTCGCAATCACCATTCGAGAACCTGATTAACCGCTGAAATGAAATTAAATTAAATGTTTGAAACGTTTTATTTGCGAGAAATATAGTAACAAGGTCTTGTAGTATGTTTCTAAGGTTCACATTTTCACCAAACACATTGTCATGCAAATCTTAAGACCTATTTTAGGTGCCTACTAAATTATACTATTGGTATTGTTATTATTATTACAATTGCATTTTATTATTCAATCAAATTAAATTATCGCTATTTAGAAATTAATTTACACTGTAAAAGGTTCTGACAATCAGCAATATTTTTAGCTTTTTTACAAAAAAAAATAATTATGGTGCTTCTTTTATTGTACTGGGAGTTTTATAAAATATTTGTCCACACATTGCAAAACAATGAAAGGCTACTAATACTATTTTTGAATAAAAAAGTAAACACAAACAGATTTTAACAACTGATTATTCATTTTACACTTTGTAGTTCGGTTACTATCGTTTAGAATCAGGAAGAGTGGCGTACGGATTGAGTCATTGTTTCAATTGGTTTAATAATTGGTTCTTATAAAATTGCATTTTTATTTACTTAACTATACATAAATGGTCTTTCCGCTTTGTTAGAATTACTTTATTTAAAGAACAAACAATTTTTTGTAGATAGGTTTTGTAACCGGATTCTTCTAGGCTGGGGCGCGTGGACTGCCGTTAATTCACTTAGCTTTATGACCACTTTATGACCACCACTTAGCTTATGTGTTTATGACGTTTCAAAATGGGTGAGTCCCAATCAATCCCGAATTTCCAAGCCAGTGCGATGACAAGCGTACAGTCAACATCGACATCGTACCAAGATCGCATTGCTGTATTCCGGTTCGGAGGGTATGGTTCCGGTGAAATTACAGGCACATGAGACTTTCCATCTAACGTCTCAAGGTGGTAACACGCAAGTGATATCTATGATGTTGCATGCGTACATAGACTACGGTAACCGCTGACCATCAAGTGGTTGGTTGCCACTTTAGTGGTATAAAAAAAAATATCTTTGCTACTGAGATTTTATTGAATAAATATATATTGAACTAGCTGTTACCCGCGACTTCGTTCGCGTGGAGCTCGGGAATCATACTTTTTTCCGAGATAAAAAGTAGCCTATGTCCTATTCCTATTCCCGGTCATTATATATCTACGTTTTAAATTTTATATCTATGTTTAAAAAAGCCAAATCGGTTCAGGAGTTGTCGAATTATAGAGGAACAATGACTCGAGCATGAGCGAACGAAACATCCAAACATCTTGACATCCAAATCTAAGCATCTAAACATCCAAACATCTAAACATCCAAACATACAAACATCTAAACATACAAACATACAAACATCTAAACATACAAACATCTAAACATACAAACATACAAACATCTAAACATACAAACATACAAACATCCAAACATACAAACATCTAAACATACAAACATACAAACATCTAAACATACAAACATCTAAACATACAAACATCTAAACATCTAAACATCTAAACATCCAAACATCTAAACATCCAAACATACAAACATCTAAACATACAAACATACAAACATCTAAACATACAAACATCTAAACATCTAAACATCTAAACATCCAAACATCTAAACATCCAAACATACAAACATCTAAACATCTAAACATCCAAACATACAAACATCTAAACATACAAACATACAAACATCTAAACATACAAACATCTAAACATACAAACATACAAACATCTAAACATCCAATCATCTAAACATCCAAACATACAAACATCTAAACATACAAACATACAAACATCTAAACATACAAACATCTAAACATCTAAACATCCAAACATCTAAACATCCAAACATACAAACATCTAAACATACAAACATACAAACATCTAAACATACAAACATCTAAACATCTAAACATCTAAACATCCAAACATCTAAACATCCAAACATACAAACATCTAAATATACAAACATACAAACATCTAAACATATAAACATCTAAACATCCAAACATCTAAACATCCAAACATACAAACATCTAAACATATAAACATCTTAACATCCAAACATCTAAACATCCAAACATACAAACATCTAAACATACAAACATCTAAACATCTAAACATACAAACATCTAAACATCCAAACATACAAACATCTAAACATCTAATCATCCAAACATCCAAACTTTCGCATTTATCATATTAGCGGGATATTGTAATTAGTGTGACTAGCTATTTCATATAATTTCATTTCATATCATTTCATTTCATTTCTTTAATTTCATATCGTATTAAAATAACGCACGAAGTCACGGGCAGTTCTACTATCTTGTAAACATTGACCTTAGCACAATTATATGGAAGTTAAATGATAATGATACATCGTAATGATACAGACAAACCTGTGAAGTATTAAATCAAAGACCGTGAAAAATTATTAATTAAGTTTTTCATAATTTATTAATTGAAATGTAAAAATATGTACTACAAAATTAAGTCACTTCCTTTAATTAATTCAGTGATCTAATTAATGAATATTCATGTATTCTTAAAATAAATATAACTATTTTGAAACACTGATGGTCTAGATACTTTTTCTGATCCTGAGGTCGTGGGTTTGCACCCGGTCGTGTACCGATGGATTTTTATATTAATTGGTAAATGTAACCTATGCAATACCAGAAAACATTGGAAGGAAGCAGTCAGCATTCATCATTATGACAGCCTTCTAATGTTTTCACTGCTGGGACACTACTCGCCTACGCCGTCTACTCTCAAGCGAGAGTGATTACGCAAAGCGACAGTCTGCACCTATTATTACAGGGACTGTGAATGTTGGCACAGAATAGATACCGTTACAATGTCTAAAGTGAATTTATCTTCTTCTCTTATGTTAGTAATTTTTAATTGTACATAGGTTATTAACGACCGATGTGGCGCAGAGGGCGCAGGTCCGCCTGCGATTCCATCGATCTGCGATCCAGAGGTTGTGGGTTCGATTCACGCCTCGAGAAAATGTTTGTACAATCTAAATATATTTATTTTATTTTATAAATTTTAGGAAAACTAACAGCTAAACAGATACAATAAATAAATTATTTAGATAAATGTAACTAGAGCTACACTTATGGGAAGGCCAATTATAAGTTTCCGCAGATAGTAGATTTTGTTCTGGGTGTTCCGGGTATTTTCTATATTATTATGAATGAGGCTAGAAATAGGTTTTTTAGTAAAAGAAATCAACACATCTAACATGAACAAATACACATTTATGCAAAACTCTATATATATCGGTTAGATATAACAATTTGAACTTAAAAATGGAACCAAGAAATCAAAATTGAGCTTTTACTGAATTTATGAGACGTCCGCACGTCCGCCACGATCGAGTGGCAAGCAAAAAAGGGAGGAATGAGCGCGGCCCCTAGGGCGCGCATCGCCTTGTCAAGCCAGCTGTCACGTCATCGTGACACGCCGCTCGGCCACTCCTTCTCGCAATATATTTGTAACAATAAATAATAAAAAAATATTTATCTATGTATTGTATTGTATTAAATATATATCAGTCATCTAGTACCCATAATACAGCTCTGTGTAACAGCAGCTTACCTTGGGGCTAGATGATGCTGTGTGGATTGTCCAGCATTGTTTATTTATTTATTATTATTAATTAAGTTAAGCACGCCTCTTTTCTCTACCTACCTTTGAGGTTGGGAGGTAGAAAACGCTGTTAGCATTAAGCCCACCTTTTGTACTGTATATTTGTGCAATAAGGAAATAAATAAATTAATAAAAATAGTGAAACTTAATGTCAGTATTCCAGTTTATAAGAACGTGCTTCGGTCGATTCGAAGTTTTTTTTAAACTAAAGTGTCAATCAAGCGTACGAACGGCTCACAAGATGGTAAGCGGTTACCGCAGCCTATGGACGCTTGCAATACCACTCACAGGTTGCCACCCTGAGACGTAGTTCGGAAGTCTCATGTGCCTGTAATTTCACCGGAAACCATACCCTTCGAACCGGAACACAGCAATGCGAGCATTACTTGACGGCTGAAATAGGTATGGTGGTAGTTCTTCCCCGGACGAGCTCTATCACAAAGAACTCTACTACTCATATAACTAAGTCTATACTCAGATTTACGATAGCAGTGGGTACAATTTTCATGCAGACCTCCGAGAATCAAAGTTCAGTTATTTACGACAGCCCAAACACTAGCTCAAAGTCAATCTAGACCATAATCCCCACCGATCCCCACCGTATTAGCATCAACATACGAACTTATTGAATATCGACGTCGGGGCCCGCTGGGGAAATCACCAACTCGTACAACTACGAAATAAAGATGGGCACAGACGAAACGTCTAAATGGCGTGGTTGCTAACAACTGCCCCTTGATCAGATAACTCTGTTAGCGACCCTCCATTGATTTCTATCTCAAACTGTATGGCGTAAATTCACCTAGCTAGACGTTTCAAAATGATCCTTGTGATATGATTGAATAAAGAGATTTTTTACTTTACTTTGCTTTACTTTACTATGAATTTTCGTGGTTTCGAATAAGAAACCTCGGTGCACAACACAACTGGTTTCAAAACCACGTGTTTAAGATTTGAAGGCGGAGTTGTCTTAGAGTAGATAAACTTCCTATAGTTTTATTTTTGTTTTTTAAATTGTTTTATTTTTATATTTAGGCACAATCAGCAAAGAAAGTGGTTAATCACTTTTGACAAAAGTTTCTGTGAAATACTATTCATTCAAACGAATCCCTTAGGGTGGTAGACTACATTTTTTGCTGACTGTACCGACCTCTACCTACGTGTTTTTTTTTTGTTCCCCAAAAAATTTTTTTTTTGTCAGTACTATGTACTTTGTGTCAAATAAAAACATTTAATTTCATTCATTTTCATTTATACTTTCATATGAAATGGATGTGTAGGCTGTAGCCGACTTTAGATTTGAGTTATTTTGTGGTTTAGCTTGTATTGTACTTTAGATTGGTAATCAATAGTTTTATGGATGATTTAATGTTTTAAATTTTAATTGTTTATCTGCGTGTTGTTTTTGATTACTTCTGTTATTAGTATATTTTTAATGTACCTACTTTATTAACAGAACTATAAAATTTATACATTAAGTAATAGTCATATCAATGTCATAGGTCAGATAATTGTTTACAAGTTAGATAGTATCCTATTATCAGCTATATTCAGTCCTATCCATCCAAAGGTTGTCTGGTAGAGATTGCTACTAAGCGATAAGACCGCCCATTGTTATACCTAAGTATAGTTAAACTGTTTTTGTCAAAACTTTTTTTTATAGTGAACAATATAGTATAGTTTTCACAAAAAACGGGATATTTATTGATTTGTGATTTTTATTGATTCCCGATATTTTTAAATTGTCTGGAGTCTGGAATCCTGTGGTGAGAATGTGTAGGAGACAAACACCGGTGGTACCGCCTGTGCGCCCAGACTAAGAAAGAGGGTGGACAGATTTGTCTGTCAATAGTTATATGAGCTACCCGCAAAGACTTCAGTTCTCCCGTGATCATGGTGCGTGTAACTGCGCCGTAATATCGGGAATCAATAAAACTCACAAATCATGGTAAATATACCGTTTTTATTGAATATTATGTTGATAACCATGATAGTTTTAAAAATAACAATAAAGTACTTTCAATCTTATATCTTTCTATCTAAGTACATTCAATACCTTTGCTTTATAACATTAGGCAATGCTTTTTTATAATATTATATATAATAATAAAGCCTCATTTTATTTCCTTGATAACTTAATTTACAATTAATTGGATGGACGACCGATGTGGCGCGGCAGGCGCAGGTCTGCCTACGACGCAGAGGTTGCGGGTTCGATTCCCGCCTCGGGTCAAATGTTTGTACGATCTACAAATATTTGTTCCGGGTGTTCTGGGTATTTTCTATATATAATAAAAAAATATCTATCTATTTATTGTATTGTATTAGGTATATATCCGTCATCTAGTACCCATAAACACAGCTCTGTTTAACAGCAGCTTACCTTGGACTAGATGATGCTGTGTGAATGGTACAGCATTATTTATATTATTATTATTATTATAAATTGTTAAATAAACTTAATAAGATGATTAATGCAAAAAAATAAATTGATTTAAAATAATAAAAAAGTCGATTTCTGAATTTAAAAGTTTTAAGGGCCTCTCAACGAGTAAAGGCCTCCATTTTGCTTCAGTTGACTCTATTTTCTGCCTTTTTCATCCATTCCTCGCCAGCTGTTTCTTTTATCTCGTCTCTCCATCTCTCTTTTGGTCTTCCTCTACTTCTTTTATTAGGTAGGCCTAGCCATGTTGTGCATTTCTTGTCCATTTATTATTGTCCATGCGTGCAACGTGCCCGGCCCATTTCCATTTAAGCTAATGCCTCTTTAACAGTTCTATATTCCCCCTTTAAAAATCCCCTCAAAAGGGATTCGACCTCGGTGGCTTAATGGGCGAGTCTCCGGTTAAAAAGCAAGAGGTTGCGGGTTCAATATCTGAAGAACTAAGAATTTAATTAGACTTTTTTTTTATTGTTTGGATTATTGGCACCCTTGTGCCATTACTTACAGACCAACTTCCTCACATCTAATTACTAATACATTAGGGCGGAACCTACTATACTAAGTTTGTACATAGTAAGTGTTCTTTAAGCTGTGGCGCACCGCGTACTAACTGCTGGGTGAACTGTGGCGCGGCTTCGAAATAGTTTTACAATTAATTCACCTGGCTGGCACTACCGCTATACTGTTAAGCCGCAGTTCCTTGAATACTGGCGAAGTGTAGTAGAACAATCGCTACCTTGCTGACGTTCTAAAGTAGATATAAAAAAAACTCACTTTAAATAATAGTTCACTCAGGAAGATGGGTCCCACATCCACATTTCTATTAGAAAAAAAATTGTGCACATTGACGCATGCTCAAAAAACGGTGAAGGAAAAGATTGTGCTGAAACCTGCAGCTTAGTTAGCACGTTGGCCATGTTTCTGATCACGCAAAATACGACCCAGTGGCCCTACTGGCCCAGTGTCCCTACTGGCCCAGTGACCCTACTGGCCCAGTAGCCCTACTGGTACAGCATCCGCGTATCAAAATAATAAATAATGCTGGACAATCCATACAGCCCCAAGCTACGCAGAGCTTGTGTTATGGGTACTAAATGACTCATATAATTGATGACGACTGATGTGGCGCAGCGGGCGCAAGTCCGCCTGCGACGCGGAGGTTGCGGGTTCGATTCCCGCCTCGGATCAAATGTTTGTACGATCTACGAATATTTGTTCCGGGTGATCTAGGTATTGTGTATTTTTTTTTAATGAAATTTGTTTATTTTCTTAAAATTTCAGATCAAATGTAAGTACCTTACCTACTTAAGTAACTAATTCCTACTTAGTAAGTAAGTTAATTAATACATACTACTTAGTTAGATTAAGATTAAGAGTAGTAGAGTTCTTTGTGATAGAGCTCGCCCGGGGAAGGACTACCACCATACCTATTTCTGCCGTCAAGTAGTAATGTTTGCTTTGCTGTGTTCCGGTTCGAAGGGTATGGTTTCCAGTGAAATTGATTGAAATGAAATTACAGGCACATGAGACTTACCATCTGACGTCTCAGGGTGGCAACACGCAAGTGATATCTATGATGTTGCATGCGTACATAGGCTACGGTAGCCTCTGACCATCAAGTGGGCCGTACGCTTGGTTGCCACTTTAGTAGTATAAAAAAAAAATACTCTATGTCTCTTTATTCAGTTTAGGTACCTAAATATATTATTTTGTTTGTGTTGTGTTTTTACTATTTAGTTTTAAGCCTTTTGTTCCATCTACTGTCGCAAATAAAAGTATTTTCTTTACTTATTTCTTTCTTCTTTCTGTCATCAAAATAAATATTCGCGGGTTCTAGTCCCGGCTGAGTCAAAAACAGTTTAGGAAATTATAAACGGCCGTTATGACAGTGACCTATTTCATGTTAACCAAGGCTTTACCCACTCATTCCGCTGATAATTAATGTGATACAAGTTAGAACGGGGTGAGAACATTTACTTAACACCTACATAGGTAATCCTAATGTTTAATTTATTTCAGGCTGCATCGAGTATGTTTGGCCTTTACTGAATATCTTCTTCTTCTCAGTCGAACACTCTTGACAGAGTGGTCGTAGTTATAATTTTTATTTTTTTCACAGGAAAACAAACAGTCGTTAAAATCAAAATATTAGTAATCTAAAGATACAACTATATACCATTTAAAAGTTTTCTCATATTGCAACTAATTTAAGCTTGCTTGTTGAATATTATGTAGGGCTATATCGAGTAGCGGCTGTTGCAATACGTCGCCACTCAGCTTTTTATTAAACAAAAAAAACGTAATTCTGCTTAATAATTAGTTATCCTTGTTAGAAATCGAAAGGGCAGCGCTCGGCACGTGTCAGTGACCCGCGTGTCAATGAACCACGGGTCAATAACCCGCGTGTCCTTGACCTGCGCGTGTCAATGACCCACTACGGGGCGCGCACACTCAAATATTTCTTTATCAAATATTACTTAGCACAACTATTTAGTAATTTTGGAACTTGGTTTTATCAATGTGAGGAGGGCGTTGGTTCTCGCGACACAGTATTTTACTTCTGCGTTTACCATCGTTTTTCATTGTTAATGTATCACTTGTTATATATTCCAAATAAAGATATTTGATTTGAAAAAAAAAAAAAAAAAAAATTACGCCGCTTATCTTGATTCCCAATAATGATAAATAATAATTAAGCAAAAAAACGTAATTAATTTTTTTTGTTTACTTGGAATTATTAAAACAAAATATACATAAAAAAACATAGACATTTCGATCTGTTCCACATGACCATACATCAGTTTGGTAGTTTTGAAACATTGTTGTAAATACTGTAATAATGGCTCATCAAACGCTTTGGTGAAAACTGTAAGTTTGTGAGCATCTGTTATAAATAAAATAAATAAATAAATAAATAGGTACATAATTTTTTTTATTGATGGATGGAACCTGTTCCTTGAATATAGCGCAATATTCAAAGACCCTATATTTTTTAGATCTAAATAAAGACCTAGTATAGACTAATATAGACTAGTATAGGCTAAGACTGCTGAGACCTTATAGACTAGGTCTCAGCGAGCGAACATGTTTATAAGTAAGTGATTATGAATAGGACTCTAAAGCGTCGATATCTTCAGCCGTTCCAAGAAAAAGTGTCTGGACAGATAGACAGACGTATAACAAAAGTAGCAGAGTTCTTTGTGATAGAGCTCGTCCGGGGAAGGCATTTGTACATAGGCTACGGTAACCACTTTCCATCAAGTGGGCCTTACGCTTGGTTGCCACTTAAGAGGTATAAAAAAAACCAAAGTGATCCTACAAGCCTTCCGTTTTTCTTGTTGATAAACGGAACCCTAAAAACTACTTTAGCATAGAAATTGCCTACTTGCCATGACTTCAATTTCAATTGGCATCATGACTAATGAAAATTGAAATTGACACAGACATGTTGAGATGGGGGTAGTTATTTGCTCCGTCTACCCCTAGAGCAGGGTGTATTCAATGAATAGGTCTGTCTACCTACGTGCTACAAATGTTAATAGAGTAGATGGGTAATATTGCAGTGCCTGTTATTCTGCCTATAAGAAAATATATAGAAAAAAAAATAAAAAACTGGCTGAAAAAGGAATATTTTTTATGAATAATAGGTTGACAGATGAAAAGAGTCGTCAATTTGTATAACAAGCATTTGCGGGAATAGAATCCGCGACTCTCGTAAAGTTTCCCCTGTCGTAAAGAGTATACATAATATATGGCGTGGTGGGAAAGTTTGTGCATAGTTTCCACTATTTAACTAAATTTTACGAAAAACCCGGACTATAATGATGATATAATGAACAATATAGGTAGTATCCCAAAAAAAATATTTCGCCTCAAGCGGGACTTAAACCCACAACCTTCCACTTGATACGCGGGTGCTCTACCAATTGAGCATTGTGATGGTTAACACTATGCAAAGAGACTTAGTTCTGCAGCATACGTGACGAAAGTAGCTGAAATAAACTAGTCTGGCTGTATCGACTACTTTCACAGCATTATGTCTTACGGTATTTTGTTGTGGGGGAGTGCTGCAGATATAACCACCGTATTCGTGTTGCAGAAGAGGGCTGTTCGCGCAATTTATAACATGGGTTCCAGAGAATCACTTAGAGATAAGTTCAAAGAAATCCATATTAAGACAGTACCCTGTCAGTATATTTATGAAAATCTTATGTATGTTCGCAAAACTCATAAAGCAGCTATAGGAACCCAGCCGGTGTTGTTGCCAGTTCTTTTACGGCATGGGCGCGTTGAAACTGGCGTAAATTGTCCTAGCTTGTAAAACGTTTCAAAGTGATCCTTGTGATTTTATTGAAATAAACCATTTTTGAATTTAAATTTTATTAAAAACAAAAATTACCAATTTAAGATGACTTCCAATCACCGTTCTCTTTAAAATGAAATACGGGAAGAAACGCAAGGAATCAAAGGCGCTTAGGACCTAATAATTCCTCTCTTTCATCAAAATCTCGTTGTAAATTCAATATTTGACGCGAAGGGGCCCCACTGAATGCTTTCTTTGTGGCCATTGTGTGCGGCACAATGAGGCGACTCCGCTCGCACAATGCCCACGCCCTGAACCATAATGTTTAGGATTACGACTTATAATTCGGTTATAAGGTGCTATCTAAATATTGTTCGCATTTTCTCGTAAGTTCGTATGAGTTTGACGAAAGAATAGGTGGTAACACCTGAATGAGCTGCTGACAACAGAAACACGTTGCATAATTCAAGGAGGCTTGTTTATACCCAGCAGGGGGTGGGTACAGGCTGAAAATGATAAAAATACAAGATAATCTAGATGTTTCAGTAGGTGAAGAATGGCACTGTGCAAACTTAGTAAAAAATAAACTAGAGATCTAAAGTTTGATTTAATCTGATATTTTATTGTGAACCGATAATGAGTGTTATTAACAGCCTATAAACTATTGGTAACTAAGTGAACTATGGAATGGTAACGTGGAAATTAGTGGTTATCGGGTTTTAACTATCAGGTACGACATGGCCAGACGAGGTTCTAAGTCGAGGAGTTGCCAACTTGTGGGAACGAAACCTTTTCACACAAAGAGTATGTTAAACCTAATAAACTTTATGTACAGATAAAACTCGATGCATTACTGACTGATTAATTGACTGATTGATTGACTAACTGACAATCAATGCTTAGTCTAAGTCGTCAGTCTTAGACACCTAAAATTTTAAACGATTCTGATTTTTTTTTTCTTATCCGTGTATACAGTGGATATAGTGAAGTGTGTGTGAGTAAGCTCAGTTACTGTCTTGAGACAGTAACTGAGTGAGATCAAGAAGTCAAGTTCTACAGCACGGAACCCTCAAGGCGTGGGTCTCTCTCGCACTTGTCTGTTTTATTTATAGATATAAAAAAAAAACTATTTATCTACATGTAACAAATATAATGGCATTTCAACGAGTTTTCTGCCTTTGTCTAATCAAAATCGAATGTCCTGATAAAACTGCTATAGCAATATAATTGCGAGGTCATTACTAAAATTATTATTTTCGTCTTTGTGCGCGTAAAGTCGTGACCACGCACACCTACTGACATTTCCGAGTGCACTAGATCTAGGAAATGTGATTCGAAGGTGTTTTTTGCTGCCTATTTTATTATCTGCGTGCGAAAATCTAATTTGTTTTAATTGTTTTTAGGGTTTCGCTTCTCAAGTAAAAAGCGAAACGGTGTGGTTCGTCCGTCTATCTTTCTATCAAGATTCATTTTCTAACGAGCAGCCACTTCAAATTTATACCAAATTAAGATCAGGAGCTATGTTGATGCTCTAATTTCTATTATAATGCATTTTTAAGATTAATAATTTTATTGACAACTAGCAGTCCGTCCTAGCTTCGCGCGGGTGCAATAAATCCGCACCCGTGAGAAGCCGGCTCGGATCGCTAGTAATAAATATAGCATTGTTACTTAAGGCAGCTGTAGAATTAGTGCGGTGAAAGAATTATTGAAATCGAACCAATAGTTTTTTCGTAACAAACATTAATACAAACATACAAAAAATCAAATCTTTCCTCTTTATAATATTAGCATTAGCATAGATAAAATCTTAAAATAGCAGCTTTAAAAATATATGAAAAATGTTATACCCATAAAAATGAGATGCAAGAAAAAGTTGCTAAAGCTCAAAAAGGGCTAACAATTGCAAAATAATTTAAGAAATATATACATAGGTTTGTTTAGGTTAATAATATATCTAGCTCAATTGGTAGAGCACCCATGTATAGTTCGCACAGCGGATCTAGGCTTCCGTGAAGTAAGCCGTTTGTGAATCGCAAAGACAATTTAGTTTGAAAAAGCTCCATTGCGCATCGAAACGGCTAATTTCACGGCGGCCGTGATCCGCTGTGAGAACTATACCAAGCGGAAGGTAAAGCGAAGAGTTCAAGTAGCAGTACTACTGAGGCAAAAAAAACTACAACCAGAGTTTTCTACAGCACAAAACAAATTATAATCTAGCTGTCTCTTTTCTATAGAACGGAACCCATGACGCGAGATTCGCTCGCGCTTGTCTGTTTGATACAAATATCCTTGGAAAACAAACAACAAAACAACACTGCAGTGTCACGCAGAATATTAAAGCTTCAAGACAGGATGTCGCGAAACTTTACCGCTCAGCGATAAAAAACTTCTGAGAGCAAAATAATTTGATCAAGTTAGATTTTTAAAAATATTCCGGTGTCTGTACTGTTTAGAATACACTGTGACTTAGATTTTTAGAATGGGTAGAACGGAGCATATGTTTTGGGTGGAACGGGTAAAAATAATATTGGGTAGAAAAGTTGTGGGTTGAACGGGTAAGCACTCACTAGAAGGCTAGTCCTGTTCCCCAATTAAAATAATTCGACGAACTATAAAAAAAAACTCTACATGTATTTTTTTTCGGTGTGTGGAACCTATTCTGAACCTTATATTGATTGAATGTATGATTTTTTTAAGACTAAGCAAATTCCGTTACGCCTTAGTGAAATAGTTTAGCAATAGTTTTCACGCAGAAAAATAACATTTTTTAAGTAGGCGTATTCAATTGGTATATAAAATTTCTAAAAAAATCATAACATCAAAATCAAAAATTATTTATTCAGTAGAATCACAAGGATCACTTTGAAACGTCTTACAAGCTAGGAAAATTTACACCAGTTCCAACGCGCCCATGCCGTAAAAGAACTGGCAACAACACCGGCTGGGTTCCTATCGCTTTTTTGGCATGATCCTTGCTATTGTTATGGATTCCAAGTAGAGTTGGAGCACATTCGTCCCAAGCTTTTTTATCATCTAGGTAATCGGTTGTTTTATAGTAAGCTTTTTGAGACAGATTTTGTTTAATTAAGTTTTTAAATTTGCCAATTGATAAATTTTGTGTCGCTTGGGACTTTGTTAAAGAAGCGTACACATTGCCCTTTAAAAGATTTACTGACCTTAGTGAGCCTAACTGTGGGAACAGCGAGTTTATTTTTATTTCTAGTATTAACATTAAGATTATCACAATTTTTTTTAAACAGATTTTTTGCGAACATACATAAGCCAAACTATCAGAATTTTATACAAGATGATTATGAAATAATAGGGCTAACAGAACATTAGATATTGAGCCGGGCTGAATTCCTACATAAACGGTTCAAAAGACTGTTTCGTTTGTGACGCTTAGAATACCAATATCCCGTCTCGAAAATAAATAGGTAGGTATAGGCTTTCTTCACGGTATACTGAGTAGAGTATGGAAGCTAAGAAACGTGATTGTCGTGCTATTAGAATAATTTTTAGAAACAAAATTTTTTATTATATTCCAAAAACACACGCGGATGTGATTACTTAATTAATTTTTATTATATATTTGTTGTAAAACCAGTGACCTTGGTTACAAAAATACAAAAATAAATATAGCACCAATATCTAAGAGCATCAAGCCATTTTATTAAAATATTATGAAGAAAATTATAGTTACAGCTTTAGTTCCGATTTCGCAACTAGATGTCGCCACAGGAAAGATTAGAACGCGCTATCGAAGCGTTTTGGCCATTTCGGTAGGCGATTCGTCTTCACTTGGTTACGTTGCCATCAGAAGGGTCTTAACTGACTCGACTGAACAGCGAGTGATGAATCAGGAAATGATCTCTTTGATTACACTCCGCTCGCCCGCACCTCAACTATCGCAGAGGCGCGGGTTGAATATCTGACGCTGTTTTTGGCCATTTTAAAATCAAATTAGTAAAGAAAACGCGCTGACAAACATTTTAATTTAAAAAGTGTGTTAGTACGTTGAAAGCAATTGGAAGCAAGAGTGTTGATGGTTTTTACCTTACCTAGGTACTCTAGTTTTACGAGTTAAGTTAATATTTATTAAAGCAGGCTAGTCGTTAGTGTGGCCGAACTATCTAACGATGGATTCTTAGGGAAGCCATACTATCAATACGCTATCGATATGCTTATCGACATTATTCAATATAAAATGATCTGTCAGCACCGTTCCCATGTGAAATAGACTTCGTTCGTTCGTTCGTATGAGTCAGTGGACAACTCTGGTGACATAGTTTCTAGGCCGCCCAAAGGCCTCTGTCAGGGCCTAACAATTTTGAAAAAGCCGGGACTGACTGCATAACGTGCCATAGCACGGGAGCACTCAGTTGAAATTGCCACTGGCGATCACCCATCCAAATGATGACCCCGCGGAACAGTGTTTAACTTCGTTGATCTGTTAAAAACAACTTAGCCAGGTACGTCACGAGCGCTCCGATAATGAAATAGACTAAGATGTCTCATTAACACATTTGTCCCCTTTTTATTTACATGATGGTGGCGAATGGGAAGTTTTATTCCCGCTCGTCCCAACTTCAATTAATAAGGGGGTGAGCACCCCCTTTCAATGATTCAATGTCATCACCATCACCATCAGAGCTGGCGCGAAATATTGCAAAGCTTTTAAAATCCTGACCGGTTGTACCAGGTGAGAACAGGCTCCAGCGCTCGACGGAGCAACACGTCTGCCGGAGAACAAGTCGATGGTCCTGAGGATGTCCCGTGGAGGGATGAAACACGTGTCGATATTTTTCTTTTGAGGTTAACTGTGGTAACTGTGTGACCTCATCAGTTAAAAGGTTAAGCGGAATAGTACTAGAGATTTTTCTCTGTTTTTTATTTTGTAATGGATTTCCGCAAAGTAACGCCTGAATCTATCAATTATCAGGTGAGAACGTTATAATCCACTGAATCTCTATCATCATCTTTTTTGGATTCACTATAATATTAAGTAGTACCTAGTTCAAGTTACTTCAGCCTGTTTAGCGAACAAAGTTCAATTTATTATAAGTCACTGATATAAAATAAAAGATGGCCACTTATTTTGCGACTTTTAATTTGTCCAGAGTTGACAGTGTGGAACGACTGATAGAAAGATCTGAAGAGTGTGACTTTCACGTCAAGACCACTCTTGCTGAAGAGTCCTACCATCAGGTAAATAATAATTATAACAACTCTTTCTTTATTCAAGGGTCTAATACACGGTAAGTATAGTGTTCTGTATCTTATTGTACTGCCAGCAGGGGTCGGCTATCGTGAAGTTAGCTGTTTAAGTTGCGCAAAGACAAAAAATCGAAAAAGCTTAAGAATAGTTAGAGCTCATCCGGGGAAAGACTACCACCATACCTATTCTTGCCGCCAATCAGTTCCGGTCCGAAGGGTATGGTTTCCGGTTCGTTCGGAGAGACATGAGACTTAAGATCTACGTCTCAGGTGGCAACGCGCAAATAATCTGATGTTGCAAGCGTACATAGGCTACGGTGACCGCTTATCATCAAGAGGGCCGTACGCTTGGTTGCCAGTTAGGTGGTATAAAAAAGCTCCATTGGGCATTGAAATGGTTAATTTCACGATAGCCAAGATCCGCTACAGTACAGACTATGCCTTTAATAATGTATCGGATTGCTTTTGTCGGTCCTAGATTTTTCGAAGTGGTTATGTCATGTCGAAGGCTTTCAGGCGGCAATTTACATCGCAATAATTTTCACACCTATGTACACATTCTGCTCATTATTTAAATTTATTAATAATTATTTAAGCAGTTTTAATAAACTCATTTTATAACCACATTCTTACCATAAGGATTACAAAAAATATTGAAAACCATTCATGAATTTGTTATCATGTGCAAATATTAATTCAGGTTTTTGTCAAGGGGCCATACTGCGCTGAAAATTAACGTAACTGAAACGTTTTTGTTAAACGAATGTGTCTCACTAATACCGTATACAAATTCTTTGAAATGTAGGATTGTTTTGGTAAATAAGTTGTAATAATTTTAGATTTTATCAAAATTTTCAAACAATTTTTGTTTGGCCATTATGAATTAATTATATTGGAAATTTATTTCTCTGAGTACAAATACAACATACCGTTTTTTTTATATACGGTCAATAGGATTTTCAAAAATGGGGCATACTATGCATACGCTAAAATGCATAGTATGCCCCCTTACACTCCAACACTCCACACTCAGATAAAATTATATAATGCTGGACAATCCACTCAACATCATCTAACCCCAAGGTAAGCTGCTGTTAAACAGAGCTGTATTATGGGTACTAGATGACTGATATATATTTAATTATGTAGAAAATACCCAGAACACCCGGAACAAATATTTGTAGATCGTACAAACATTTGTCCCGAGGCGGGAATCGAACAGCAGGCTGACCTGCGCCCGCTGCGCCACATCGCTCATCGATGATAGTCGTCAAATACCCTAT
Source organism: Colostygia pectinataria (assembly GCA_951394395.1). Taxonomy (NCBI): domain Eukaryota; kingdom Metazoa; phylum Arthropoda; class Insecta; order Lepidoptera; family Geometridae; genus Colostygia; species Colostygia pectinataria. The sequence continues at coordinate 436,570 of OX596362.1, forward strand.
CATACTCGCACACATACCTACACTCCTACACTAATCAAAACACTCACCCTCACACTCCAACACTGCACACTCAGACGCCTTATTACACACACACACATACCTGCACTGACCTCAGCCATCTTAATATTGATCCCAGGTCATACTATAATATTATGACGTAGGGATGAAGATCGCTTAAATCTTACACTAATACCTTCTATGTTAGATATAAATAAGTTGCAAGGCAGATACCTTCTGAATCTACCTATCCTATATTAGTGATGTTTGTCCATCAAATCCGTTGAGTGGGGCTCTGGTGTCCTGTAATTACAGGCTTTTACAAACCTTTTCCAGGCACCAGACTTTTGCAATACAGGTTTACTGGACTTTTGTCTAGATATTAAGCATCAAACTATTGTATTTTCAGACCTAATTGTGATTTTTTTTTTTTTTTTTTTATCTAGCCTATACTGTCCCACTGCTGAGCAAAGGCCTCCCCTGCATCCCTCCACTTATCCCGGTCCTGTGCCATCTCCTGCCAGCCCTTGTGGAAGACGTCTAGGTCGTCACGCCAGCGCTTTCTTGGTCTGCCTCGGCGTCGTCTTCCACCTAATATTTTATGATAAAAATATATTATTTTATTATTATTATTAAGGCTTATAGAATCACTTCATTTACCTGGTCTCGATCTGACAGTTTAAACGAAGTGATTCTATTGGTTCCAACAAACAAATCTCTCTCTACACATCCTCGCTTAGCTCTGGTAGAAACGCAGCCTAAGTCTAGTTTACACTGCGTCGACTTACGTCGGATAGCACAGTGCGCAGAGCTGTCGTGAAAACTCAATGAAACTACTAATAACTAATAGAAGTTATGTTTAAAATCAGAAAAGCAGTTGTATAAGATTTTTAACAGCGCCTCTTTGGTTAAATGAACTACCAAAGTTCCATACAAATTGACAGCTGGACGATACGTTTACGTTTACAATTGTCAAACGAGTTTTTCGTGCTAAGTACTCTGATGACATTACGTATAAACTTCAGATGATACGTTCAACGATAGCATTAAAGCCGCAAAAGTTTAAGAATGTAATAAAAAAAAATTGTGTTAACATTGTTGTGCTCTATACCTACTAACGATGTATCTACCGATTTCTTGTTTAATATAAAAAAAGTTTGTCTGTTTACGAAAACCCATAAAATTAAAAAAAAACTTAGAGTAATGGTGCAACCATCTAACGTTAACGTCAAATTGTTCAATCGTCGTCGAACAATCTGACGTTGACGTTAGATGGTGCAACTCACCCTTTGTGATGTTTTATGCTATAACAATTCATGCATTATGGACATTCTCTCCGCTAGAATTATACCTACTTTATTAACACTCGTAGTTTCTGTTATCTACTTTTTTTTATACCACTAAAGTGGCAACCAAGCGTACGGCCCACTTGATAGTAAGCGGTTACCGTAGCCTATGCACTCATGCATCATAGATATTACTAGCGTATCACTCACCCCTGAGACGTTAGATGGAAAGTCTCATGTGCCTGTAATTTCACCGGAAACCCTTCGAACCGGAACACAGCAATGCGAGCATTACTGCTTGGCGGCAGAAATAGGTATGGTGGTAGTCCTTCCCCGGACGAGTAGATAACTTATTGGTATCCTAACATCCAGATCGTGAACAAAATGTTTGCAGATCACCCAGCAGCAAAAATGGAACCAGCAACATCTTCCTTCCTGAAAACCGGGGTCTGGTCACTATAATTTAGTTATTGCTTCAAGTTAGTTGGTACATAGATCTTATTAATAAATTATTGTCCGCATCAAGAGCCTTGCTGGCCACCGTTCACAACACCATTGAAGATGCTAGAGCATTGCTGCCTTTAACCTAAAGTCCTCCGTTATTTCAAGGAGTTGAGCTGGCTGGGGTCAGGTTAGCAGGGGGACAATGCACAATACACCCCGGGACGTCAGTTCAGATCTTATACCCCCATTTAGAATTAGAATTAGAAGAACCCCCCACTACAATGTAGGTACTTATAATCCAGGTAGGTTCGGTATATCTAGTTTGGTCCTGAAGCTGTTGCGAATCGTTGACGCACCGAAGCTCCGCAACGGCAATATATTTACCTACGCATTACAGAGCTAGAATGAGGCACTCAATACTCAATACTCAATATTTTTATTGTCATCACATTGGTAGGTACATGGGGTGAAAATACTAATCGTGGATCACAATGTGCGCCCATTAGGGCATAACAATAGGTGAAAGCATACCGAGGTTTATAGGCACATATTCAAACATCCTCATAAGATTTGGATGGTGGTTCAGGATATCTTGGTGCCTGTTTAGCGTGCAACTGCAAACTTCAGCAAAATAAAGATTGGTAGCAGTCTTTTGAATTCATGAAATCAGTATTTGGTTTAAGTAAGTTTGTATGAGTCAGTGGCATACAGTTTTTTATAATATTTGCGGGATTTTATCGCGTAATTTAGCGGTTTTGGCCAATATCTGGATGGAACATTTTGAAAACAGTTTAGACCGTACGGCCCACGGTATTAAAATGTGGAAACGATACGTGGATGACGTTTTTTGCATAATGAAAGGAGGTAAACAGGAAGTAGATCAACTCACTGAGTATTTAAACTCCATTCACCCTAAAATCAGGTTTACTCATGAAATGGAGGAAAAGAGGACCCTAGCTTTCTTAGATGTCAAAGTTGTGGTAAAATCAGATGGTTTCTTGGCCCACTCTGTTTATAGAAAGCCGACACACACTGACAGATATCTGAATGCTGCATCACACCACCATCCTGGTCACCTACAATCAGTGGTGGTTTCTTTAACTAACAGAGCACATGATCTCTGTGACCCTGAACATATAGAGGAAGAATTGGCGCATGTTCAGGAGGTACTTAAAAGAAATGGATACGGGTGTGTAAGTAGCCGAAAGTACAGACGCACGAGCAAGGTGAAACAAACAGAGGTCAGCAGACAGCCTACATTCCTGCCTTATGTGAGAGGAGTAACTGATAGAATAGGAAACGTTTTAAAACAATATTCTATTAAGTCTATTTTTATTCCTCTTACTAAAGTAGCAAAGCTATTGCGTACACCAAAGGATGTCATACCCTTGCAAATACCTGGCGTGTATAAAGTGGACTGCAGTTGTGGCCGTTCTTACATCGGACAAACCAAGCGCACTATAGCTGAACGCGTGAAGGAGCACATTACATCAGTTAAAAACCGCCAGGTTAACAAATCGGCGATAGCAGAGCCCCTGGTGGATTCAGGACCTAACCATTGGATTGAGCTTCACGATCCCAAGGTTCTTTCTAATGAGCGTCGGTTCTACAAGAGAATGTTTCGTGAGGCTATTGAAATTAAGAAGTACCCAAATTTCAACCGGGAAGACGGCTTCAAACTCTCGTCGTCGTGGAATCCAATTATAAGTAGGTGTGCGCGTCGAAGTTTGTCATCGCAGTGTGTAGATACAGTTAGTGTCGTGTGTCGGAGTGTGAACGCGGACTTTTCGAATTCTGAAGACCAAGTGAGGGTAGTTTCAAAAACTGCTTTCGCTTCTCTGCGGTAGCTCCATAAGCATACTCCAGTCTGCCCACGACCACGGTTGTTGCAACACTGTCATGGCCTAACAACTTTGAAAAAGCCGAGACTGTTATATTTCTCGTTATAAGCATCAAGGAACTCTTTGTCCTTCGACTCTTCAATATGTTTTCTGGTGTAGTTAAAAACACTGTTTTGGTCGCATTGGATTTTATTATTCACATGGTTTGCTAACCATTTTTGGTCTGATCTGTAAACTGATCTGATCCAACAAGATAAATCTTACAATACAAAATCTCTAATAACACGCAGACAACGTCGAGGGTTGTAGCTAGTTAAATATTATAAACCATATTTATTATCTTAAGCGCGTCATCATCGTCGTCTCACTATAAATACTCAGTCCAAGCACGACCTTAGCTTAAAATTTTGAAATTCAACATTATTCTTCATAAAAAAATACTTAACTTCAAGTTAAACTGGTAAAATTTGTAACTGTAAGTACATGCAGCGCTAAGTATTTTAATATTATTGATAGTAGATGTAAATTTGATAACTAAATAAATAAATAAAAAATAAAAAGGTGTATGTAACTGAATTAGAAATATGTGTCATCTATTGAAGATTTTAGACAGCGTGGCAAGTTGGTTATTAAATCTAGTTTTAGAAGGCTTGCCCAGCCTACAACATCCTCTCAGCTTAGCCAACCTAATCCAAAGAAAAAAAACGGTCAATGTTAAGAAATATGTAATTAAGATTACAGTACTGTCCAGCCCACAGAACCAATTTTTTTTTTCTGTGCCCAGAGCAGATCTTTAGTTTTCTGTTCTGTGGTATAGCCGCTTTTCAAAACATGACTGTGTTAACGAAGCCAAGAGTTCCTAAGGTGAATATAATGATGAATATGAATATGAATGCATGAAAAGCTAGAACAATTCATTACGGCCAAGATTCAAACCCACGATAATCGGATGACCAGCGCCGGCCGTGGGGCCCATCCCACAGAGCCAACACGGCTTTTTTTCTTATAATATTATTATCAGACACAAATCTGACCAATTTTATTATTTTTATGTTATACTTTTTATATTATTACCTTTATATACTTTATATTACCTATCTTTTTAGTTAAATTTTTCCATTCTTCTAGAAAATATCCTGCATTTTCAAGTGTATTCTGAAAAATTGTTTATAATTTAGCTCTTCTTTGGCTTATCAGCTATAGTATGGTAGCTGATCGTTCTGTATCTAGTACTACAATCATTCTTATTAAGTACAACTATTACTATTATTATTATTATTATTAGCCTGTATCATCCCTCTGCAGGGCAAAAGCCTCTCCATCCCCCTTCCATATAGTACGGTCATGTGCTTTAAAGGACCAATCCTTATCAAATGTGTCCAGGTCATCCCGCCATCTAAGTCTGGGTCTGCCACGATGTCGTCTTCCGTCATTGGAGGCCCACTCTGTTGTTAATTTTGCCCGGAGATCATTGGGCATGCGGCAAACGTGCCCGGCCCCGTTCCATTTCAGTCTGGCAGCTTTTTGAGTGACGTCTGCGATTCGAGTTTCGGAGCGGAATATGGTGTTACGGATGCGGTCGGTTAGTTTGACCCCGAGAATACTGCGCTCCATTGCTCGTTGGCAAACCTCAAGATCGGACTTCTGTTTCGCAGTCAAAGACCAAGTCTGAGAGCCATAAGTGAGGATGGGGAGAATGCACATGTCCATAAGTTTGCGTTTTAAGGACAATGGTAAATGGCCCTTCAGTAGGTCCTTCATGGCCCAATATCTCCTCCAGGCGTTTTCAGTGCGTCTAGCAACTTCTTTATCTTGTCTCGCCTGGAAGGAGACTATTTGGCCAAGGTATATGTGGTCATCGACGTATGCAATCTCCACATCACCCACTGATATCTTACGTTTTGAGCTATTAGTCTAGTCTAGCTATTATTTATTTATTTATTTATTATTTCTTTATTTATCTTCAGTCCGACTTCAAAGCTTGTCTTGCTTAGATCGTTTAACATTTTTGTCAGCTCAGACGCTGAAGACGAGAATAAAACGATGACGTCAGCAAAGCGAAGATTTCTAAAAAGACAATTATTACTAAGACATAATAATTGAAAAAGCTGATTAAGTAACGAATAAAAAGGGGTTTTAATAATTAAATCTTGTACTTTATAAGACTATCGTAGTTATTAACATAATTTTCACTAAAAACGGAATATTTTCTGTGATATTAAGTGAGTTTTAATTGTTCTCCCGAGATCATGGTGCATGAAACTGCGCCGAAATATTGGGAATCAATAAAACTCACAAATCATGGTAAATGTCCCGTTTTTAGTGAAAATTTATTTGATCTTAGTTGCCAGTTCTTGCGATGGAGACATCATCGACGAAAGACGTACATCAGATTAAGTTTAAAGTAAACGGGATCGAGCATTCAGGTACTTATTATTTTTTATTTATAGTGAAACGCCCTGCGACTTTGTTTCTTTATAAGTAAGTTCGTATGAGTCAGTTTTGAAACAAAAGTCACAAACAATAAACAAACGATTTTGCATCAGAATAATTTGTTTTACGAAAACCGTTCAAATGACTTGAGAAAATTGACAAATTCTACATCAATATCGTCGTCGAACAATTTGTCGTTAACGTTAGATGGTGCAACTCACCCTAAGAAAATAATAACCTTGGCCAACATTTATTTGTTGGTTTTGTGTGCAGTGGGCTGCGATGTGAGCTCCGACACGATGCTGGTTGACTTCCTCCGAGATCGACTGGAGCTGCGCGGCACCAAGTACATGTGCCGCGAGGGCGGCTGCGGCGCCTGCTGCGTCTCCGTCGTCAAGTGTACCGGCGGACCCGTGCTCGCTGTCAACTCGGTAGGTATAGCACCAAGTACATGTGCCGCGAGGGTGACTGCGGCACCTGCTGCGTCTCCGTCGTCAAGTGTACCGGCGGACCCGTGCTCGCTTTCAACTCAGTCCCTACCCAATACTATTGTCTTTTTCTCAAAAACGAAAAAAAAAACAATCTTTCCATTATTCTGTCTATAAGAGGAGCCTATATCAAATTGATTATCTATAATTAACACAATTTTACAGTGCATGGTATCAGTCACCTCCTGTCAAGGTTGGGAAATCACGACCATCGAAGAGATAGGGAACCGAAAAAAGGGTTACCACGTGCTACAGACTACCTTGGCGGAAAACAATGGTACCCAGTGTGGGTACTGTACTCCGGCTTGGATTCAAGTTATGTACAGGTAAATAATATACCAGTTCTCGCATTTTACAACAGTCTGACATTATTTCATTACTTTATGAACTTGGGTTAACTATCAAAACTTTCTGCTGATCCTGAGGACACGCGACGTGGACATGGACCTGAGCACAACTCTTTCGTCTTTTTGAATGAATCTTCAAATTATTTAATTTGTTAATGTATAACTTCTTTCAGTCTTCTCAAAAATAAACAAAAGCCTACAATGCTAGACATCGAAAAATCATTTAGTGGTAATGTTTGTCGATGCACGGGCTACAGACCAATTTTAGAAGCTTTCAAAAAATTTGGCTGCGATGTTCCTAAGGAAGACAGAATCATGGACATTGAGGATATCCCTATTTGCAAAAAAACTGGACTTTCTTGTGATCAAACAAAATGTAATGATGAAGACGATTGGTGCATTTTATCCGAAGAAGAAATAAAAGAGTCAACAGTTATAGAAATAGAGTTGCAAGATGGCAAATTTTGGTTCAAAGCTTATAATCTAGAATCCATCTTTAATGTTTTGAATAAGAAAGGGTATGATTCTTATATGCTTGTGCATGGTAATACTGCTAAAGGTAAATATAACACTTGTAATTTTTTTACTAGTGGATTGCCCTGTGACTTTGTTCTAGCTGATTTTTCTTCATGCAACTTGTTTTTCCAGTTGCCTCCTCTAGGAGTTGAAATTGAGTAGTTATAAATAATGCTGGACAATCCACAACAGCATATCTGGCACCAAGGTATGCTGCTGTTATACAGAGCTGTATTATGGGTACTAGATGACTGTTATATACTTAATTACAATACAATACACAGATACATATTTTTTTATTATATGTAGAAAATACCCAGAACACCCGGGACAAATACTTGTAGATTGTACAAACATTTGACCCGAGGCGGGAATCGAACCCGCAACCTCCGCGTCGCAGGCGGACCTGCGCCCGCTGCGCCACATTGGTCGTCAAGTCAGTAGTTTCTTTCTCATTATAGATTAAATACACAAACTCTTTAAAAATTAGTTAGTCAGTAATGTAATGGGTTTATAATGATTAAGGTTTAGCTTGACGTAGCCCAATATATTTATTAATTAATTAATTTATTATAAATTAATTTTTATGTTAATTGTGTGGCGTTAAATAAATATTTTTCTATTCTATTCTATTCAAATATGTGTAGGTATATTTTAGTAGATAATTATTTTAAGAGTTACGTTTTTATTTCATTATTTTTTTTTTTTCTCTTGTGACCTAGTTTAAGTATCTTTAGTTTAATTAACAACTTTGTAAATATTACCGATTGGGCGGTGTGGTCGCTTAGCGACAAAGCCTTTTTTTTATTCAATAAATTAAAAAAAAAAAAGGTTTAGCTAACAATTAGCTTAATTTTGCAGGTGCGTATCCAGTAGACGACTACCCAAGAATATTAATAGACATAAGTTCAGTGCAAGAAATCAAGGGTTACACTTTGGACCAAAATTGCGTTATTGGAGCTGGAATCACTCTGCATGAGTTTTTAAACATCCTCAAATCTGTATCAAAAGAGCGTGACTTTGAATATTTTAATAAATTTGTGGAACATATTAATTTGGTTGCTAATGTTCCTATCAGAAATGTAAATATTTAGTACTTTGATATACATATTAATATAGTATTCGATAGTATTTTGATGTAAAATAGTTTTTTTAATAACATTTTGTATATTATTATTTTAGCTGGGATCAGTTGGAGGCAATTTGATGATAAAACACCAACACAATGAATTTCCATCGGACATATTTTTGCTATTGGAGACTGTTGGGGCGTATTTGACTATTTGTTGGTATTTTTAAATATTTTGTTTGCGTTACATGTGTTCGAATTAAATATTATAGTACTTAAGGTAGCATGTAGAAAGATAAGTGTCTAGCTAGACCTGCCTAAACAGGAAGTATGTTTCTATAAGCAAAATATTTTGTAGCTATTTTGATCTAGACCATCCCAGTTAATAAACCATCATCAAAATAGTTATAGAAAAAAATTTTAATACTGCTTGCTTGCAAATAGTTTTATACATCAATTTTGTGTGTTTCAGTTACATCGAAAGGAGTTAGCAAGAAACTATCAATGCAACAGTTTTTGAATGAAGACATGAAAGGAAAGATCATTACAAATGTGTTGCTGCCACCACTCGACGAACAATACAAACTTATCACTTACAAGGTATAAATTATGAATTACGAATGATTAGATTAACAATAACAATAAAAGACTACAAAAAAGAAAGACAATGTACAATGGGCGGTCTTATCGCTAAGTAAGCGAAATTATGTAGGTATGTACGTTCAAAAATCATAAATTAATTATTGTAGTTTATGCTGGTACCTACTTGATTTCCCATGTTATTGTTATAAAAACTACATTTAACACAAACTTATTGTAAACTTACCCATGCCATGAAACTTTTTTTCGACTCAGACAGCACTTGAAATGCACTACCGCGTGTATAACAACACGCGGTATTTACAATATGGTATTTACAACCTGCGCTATTCGCCATGCACAGTAACCTGTTCAAAACAGTAAGTTGAAGTAGAATCAGAAATCACTAATATCTCTGGTGGTATTAGGTACTTGGCGGTAGGACTCTTTAGTATAAGAGTCCATCATGGTTTTTACCACCAAGAGACAGAAATTCTTCCTCCAAACGGCAGTGTGCAAGTATCACTGTATTTAAGTTTATAAGGCACTGTAGCAAATGAATTTACTGGCTGCATCGAGTGCAGAGCAGTGTCATGCAAAACTACTAAACATTAGCTTGACATCTTGACCATCTTGTCTCCCATAAAAAAATACCATTACCACAGAAAAGGAACTATATATACCTGACCTGACCTTATGAACCAATTTTGTCCTGCAGCGTTAGCGAACCTGGACTTTTTCTAACTTGGTCAGCGAAACCAGATACCAGAAATCGGTTACTACCTATTGTACCTTTAATAAATATTTCAGATAATGCCTCGTTCCCAAAACGCACACGCTATTGTAAACGCTGGATTCCTCTACAAACTGTCGTCTGAAAACAGCGTGCTTGAAGCTAGAATAGCATACGGAGGACTTTCTTCTTGTTTCATCAGAGCTGAAGCCACCGAGAAGTTCTTAGTCAAAAAACCTCTATTCTCTGACACCACTTTGCAAGCAGCTTTGGGTATTTTAGAAAACGAGGTGGAGGTGGTCGAAAATCCTCCAGACTATTCAACGAAATATAGAGAACAACTGGTTTTATCATTATTTTATAAAGTTAGTAAAAGTAATCGATTTTTTCATTATAAACTTAAATATTATCACATAAAAAATTACACATTTTATGTATATTCCAGGGTCTACTATCTATTTGCCCTGCCAATATCCTGAACCCAAAATATGTTACTGGAACAACAAAGATTCATGACACACGACCTGTATCGAAAGGGAAGCAGACCTTTGAAACGAACCCATCACTATGGCCATTAAACCAACCTATAAATAAAGTTGAAGCTCTGGTAAGAATAAGTGTATAAATCAAGAATATTACAATTACCTTATCGTTTGAACAGTCTTCATTGTAATTTATATAACTTTATTTAAGATTCAATGCGCAGGAGAGACGAAATATACAGACAGTTTACCCACAAGATCCAATGAAGTACATGCAGCTTTCGTTCTTAGTACCGTGGCCATAGGAGACATTGTCAAAATAGATGCCAGTAAAGCTATGGTAAAACTTTTAAACTACTTTTTTAATAATGCCTTTAAAACAAATAAGTTATGATGAAAAATATAAAAGGGAAAAAAATTAATACTCACTAATTTTACGACTTTCAGAAACATCCAAAAGTGTTAGCTTTTTATACAGCTAGTGACATTCCAGGAGAAAACGCATTTACTCCAGTAATGGCACCTCTTATTGCAGAAAGTGAACAAGTACTTGCCGATGGCAAAGTACAATACTTTAATCAGCCAATTGGTATAATCGTAGCTGAAACACAACAAATTGCTAATAAAGCTGCTAAAATGGTTGCAGTCACATACAAAAATGTTGAAAAACCAGTTACGGATATCAAAATAGCTATAAAAGACCCAAGCAGAGTGATATTGTTTGCTAATATTCCAGCAACAGAGAATGGCACCGATGTTGAGAAAACAATTAAAGGAGAGGGTACAGTATACGGTCAATTACATTTTATGATGGAAAACTTATCTTGTGTGACGCTGCCGACTGAAGAAGGAATAGGTGTTCACGTGACAAGCCAGTGGATGGATGGAGTTCAGTTTATGATTTCTAGAGCATTGAATATCAAAGCAAACTGGTGAGATTTCTTATTCTATCACTACAATACAAAATAAACAAAAATTATTAGCAAACATTTTTATATCTCAAATTCAAAAAACACCGTAAACTCGCAGTTGTTAATGAATTCTAAATTAAATGAAATACTTGTATATCATATTATATTTGATCACGGAGCTCGTGGTTTCAGTTAAAAAGTTATTGATTTCAGTATAGATGTTTATGTGCGTCGTCTCGGTGGAGCTTTCGGTATAAAGGTAACCCGGGCCACACAAATAGCTATAGCCTGCAGTCTGGTGGCACAGAAACTGAACCTGCCGTGTCGACTGGTGGTTCCTTTTACCACCTGCACCAGAGCTATTGGTAAAAGACTACCTGGCCATGCAGATTATGAGGTAAAAGCATAAGAATAGTAAATCACAATACTTGCGTTTCAATATAATGTATTCTAATTTGTTATCATAAAACTTATAAACAATTACAGTTGATGCATAAATAAGAATACCGATATAGTTAATCAAATTCTTTATAAACTTTTTTTGCTAGTGTAAAGTGAACGCAACAGGAGTGATTCAGTCAATCACATACAAACAGTACATGGATAATGGCTACAAGATAGGAGAGAGATTCACTTACGCGGCTGCAGGCGCATACAATAACTGTTACACAAGCACCAAGTGGAACTATTCGATGTATGATACCTTCACTGACACCGCCAAAAATACTTGGTGCAGGTCTCCAGGTAAAAAGTTTGTGTTACTTATACAAAAAAATAATGTATGGTTGTTATACGAAGATGTATTGTTTAAGTTGATAAATTTTTAGTAAATTTCATGTATTTAAACAGATATTATAAAATTGTTTTTTTTTTTCAGGCAGTTTAGAAAGCATCGCGCTAGCAGAATACGTTTTAGAACGCATCTCATACGAATGCGATCTGGACCCATTTGATGTACGAATTAGAAATGTCGACGAAAAGTATAAAGATCTGATAACAATGGCAGAAGACCTAAAAAAATCTGCATCTTATATAGAAAGGAAAGCAAAAGTTGCAAAATTTAACAAAAACAACCGCTGGAGAAAACGAGGTCTCCGTGTATCCTTTGTGCGTTGGTCTCCCTTCGCATACAGCATCTTTTATGTCACCATTTCAGTATGTCATACCGATGGCACTGTCATATTAACACATGGTGGGATAGAAATGGGTCAAGGCATTAATACTAAAGCCGTTCAAATCTGCGCATATTTACTCAAAATACCTATAGACTTGATCCAAGTTAAGGGCAACGATACTATTATAGCTCCTAATTGTTTAGTAGATGGTGGGAGTATTGGGTCACAGAATGTCGGCTTAGGGGTAACAAGATGTTGTGAAGCGTTACTGAAAAACCTCGAACCAATTAGAAACGAAATGGATAATCCCACATGGCAAGAGCTTATTCTCCAAGCGTATGCTTCTAACGTTGTTTTGCAAGCTCATGGCTATGTCGGGTCACAAGATTTAAACAATTTCGATGCACTTGGAGTTGCAATAGCTGAAACGGAAATAGATGTACTGACCGGAGAGTTTGAGATTATCAAAGTTGACATCTTGCAGGATGTAGGGCAAAGCGTTAGCCCTGAAATCGATATTGGACAAGTAAGTCTTCCATCCCAAATTTTTATATTGTTTGAAATGAACATTAAATGAAGCGACTAAGTGGTTTTATAAGTTTATATTTTAAAAGATGAATCTGTTTTTCAGGTAGAAGGAGCTTTCATAATGGGCTCAGGTTACTGGACCTCTGAAGATCTGGTTTACAACAGAGCTACCGGAGAGCTGTTAACAGACAGGACTTGGAACTACTACGTCCCGTTAGCCAGAGACATTCCTCAGAACTTATGTGTTACTTTTAAGAAAAACTCTTATAGTAATAATCTCTTACATGGTGCAAAAGGTAGATACTAAAATATCACCATCATACCCTGCTCTATAATATTGTCACTGCTGTGACTCAGGTTAACTTTCAAAAGAGTGATTGGGTCATAATCTACCACGCGGACCTAAAACGGATTGGTGGATATCACATGTGGGAACCATCATTCGAACCGAAACCAAATGACTGCAGCCCAAAGCCGGAAGCACACTCCGGACACTCAATAAAATTTATGAAGCAAACACGTCGCAATCACCACACGCATTGTATAACACGTAAACGGTGCTGTTGTATGTGTGAGTGTCATGGTTGTCCCCACCCAACTATAGCAAGAGCGAGAAGCACACTTTCTCTCGCTCTGGCATGCGCGCGCTTGGACCTACACAAAATCAAAATAAACGCGTGCCTTAGCCCTTAGCTTCAGTGCCGGCAATCTTGCGACCGGGTAAAGAAATTAAAACCGGTGGGAGGTAGGAAGTGGCCATTCTGTACGTAGTACTAATATCTCTTCTGTGCCGGAAGTCAAGGTCACTACTACTTCTAAGTTATACCAACATCTTTAATTTTAAAATAAAGTTTAAATTTTGTATATTATCTATGGCCTGTTTCTAAAAACCCAGAGAAGAATCAAACATAGTCGCTTTCTACCGTCTGTCTTTCTGTATGTGTGTATGGACTCTTATATCTTCTATACTACGTAACGGATTGCAATGCGGTTTTCATCAATAGACAGAGGGATTCAATTGGTTCTAAGCACCCGTACGAAGCCGCTGCGGGTTTGTACGATATTTTGCAATATTAATATTCTGATGTTTTTATGATATTCCATGAACTTCTCAACTCAAGCGGGACTAACACTCATATTCTAAGACGATTCCTCAAGAATTCCTCGACTCGACTCAACCTTCTTTTTTTTTTTTTTTTTTATGCAATGAAGTGGCAACCAAGCTTACGGCCCACAAGATGGTAAGCGGTTACCGCATCCTATGGACGCTTGCAATACCAGAGGTATCACTCGCGGGTTGCCACCTTGAGGCTAAGATAGAAAGCCTCATGTGCCAGTAATTTCACCGGAAACCATACCCTTCACACCGGAACACAGCAATGCGAGCATTACTGATTGGCAGCAGAAATAGGTATGGTGGTAGTCCTTCCGCGGACGAGCTCTATCACAGAGAACTCTACTACTCTTCCTCACTCAAAACCCGTATTTTTATCCGTACTGTTGCAAAAACTCTCCTCCACTTACTTCCACTCGAAAGTTTTCCTTACCGGAGGTAAAGAAATGATTGACAAACTCAAGGTACGTCCTAAACCTACCTTGAGTCGAGTGGAGGAAGATTCGAGGAGACTTCTTAGAATATGGGTGTAACGCGTGTTGCCGTTTGGTACGCGGATGCTCTACCAGATGAGCTACGGAGTTTTGTCGAAATAATCTTTGAGATGTTTGCTTTGTTATTCTGTTTCAGTGGTTGGAGAACCGCCAATGTGCTTGTCGGTTGTGGTGGCATTTGCATTAAGAGAAGCGATTGCTGCAGCCAAGAAAGATAGAGGGATACCTACTACTACTTGGTTCGATATCGGTATGTATTTTGAAAGCCGATTTCACGGGGATCAGTATAACCAGCTATCCCGTTTGTTACAGCACTTTGGATCTTACAGAACATAGAGGTAGGTATGGAATACATACAATATCATGCTCTGTAGCGGCAACGGCAAAGAAATAGTCAGACTGAGGCGCTAGTGATTGTGGTTATGATAGTGATATTGATTTTCGCTGCAGGACAAACGCTTACTGATAATTTATCGGTTTCTGGTTCTGTATTCACTAATGTGTTACAAGTTTCACAGGACATCACAGGACCTATGATCACATCATGGAGACGCTTAGACTCATTTTTATTTTTTATGTCAGCAAGTGACAAGATGTTAAGCACCACGCCTGACTATTACAGATGCAGTGCCATCCAAAGCTTAAAGTTATTAAGTGTTTGCGTGGCACTGCACTGAATTATCACCCCGAGACATTGTTGTTAAGTTTCTTTAGCCCAGTAATTTCTTAACTTTTATTGTTGAGATAAACAATTTTTATTTGTTTCAGACGGCCCGCTAACAGTAGAACGTATCCAGATGGCATGCGGAGTCAATAAAAAAAGTTTTAGGTTTAAATAATACAAAAATAAATAAATTAAGATGTTTGAGTTACGTAATAAAATTTGTGTTTTTTTTTTAATGTGAAGCAAACTTATTTTATCTGTTTTTAGTGTTTTTGGCAGTTATAGGTTTAAATACCAAATTATCTACAAGCATAGCATATAATAAAATAGTGCGTAACTGGTCGAAACTCAGACCTTTATTGCTTTACCTCAACTATAATATTTGCATGCTTGTGAAGCAAAAACATGTTGTACTTCATATTATTATATTAAGACCTATAATGTATCCTACCGTGTTTTAGCAAATAAACTTATTTCATTTCATTTCATTTCGAAATAAAACTGTGTGTGTATTTAAAACCGTTTTTTCTTCAACCGGAATTTAATTTAACATTTTATTACATGAATAGTAATATAACTGTTAAAAGAACAATACTAGAACAAAAGGGTCTTTAAAACCAATCGTTACAATTTAAGCGTGCCTTAAATCTTTAGGTAGAGTTCTCTCGGCGGATCTAGGCTTCCGTGAAGTTAGCCTTTCGATGCGCAATGGAGCTTTTTCTAACTAAATTGTCTTTGCGCATCACAAATGGCTGACTTCACGGAAGCCTAGATCCACCGAGAGAACTATACTTTATGTATTTCTAATATGAACCTTAAATATCATAATTATACCTAATCATCTTCTAAGTTCGTATCTATGTTAAAGACGGTTCCTTTATAATTAATTTCGAACTTAGCATTGATTCAAATGCGTTTCATTATGTATATAACTAATATGTATGATAAGACTTATTTATTGTGATACACTGACGAAACATTGAAACACGAACGAAACAATTTTTTTTTATTTTTTTATTTAGTCTATACTGTCCCACTGCTGAGCAAAGGCCTCCCCTGCATCCCTTCACTTATCCCGAATGAATATGATAATAATGAATATGAACGAATCAATATTCGCTAGTAAATTCTGTTTTCATGGACGGACTTTTTTCGTGTCGTATTTGCAAAATGGCTGAATAAATTCCCAGCAGAAATACAGAAACTACAGAAAGTACCTATGACAAAATTGTTAATGCCTATGGTACCTAATAGTCCAATAAAAAAATCTGTCATAATAACAGACTGGAAACAATGAAAGTATGACTATTATTAGTAGTATCAAAGATCGACAGTTCAATTTTGATATCCTTGTAAGTAGATTGGGTATAAATAGATGTCTCAAGGAAGAATGACGATGATGACGACAATTTTTTAACCTTGTTTAGGTTGGTCGTCTCAATTAATGGACAATCAACTATTTTCCATGTTCTCTACTACCTGTAGTTTATTTATATAGAAATAAACAAAAAAGTTTTAATAAAATACCATTTTAGTTCAAATTTCGCAACTAGATGTCGCCACAGGAAAGATTAGAACGCGCTATCGAAGCGTTTTGGCTGCTTTGGTACGCGATTCGCCTTCACTCGGTTATATTGCCATCAGAAGGGTCTTAACTGACTCGACTGAACAGCGAGTGATGAATCAGGAAATGATCTCTTTGATTACACTCCGCTCTCCCGCACCTCAACTATCGCAGAGGCGCGGGTTGAATATCTGACGCTGTTTTTGGCCACTTTTAATTCAATTATTAATAACCATAGAGAAAGAGACGCTAACTAATAGAAACGTCCATCGTACCTGTAGTCAAAAATCAAATTTAAAGTTTGCACGGCGGATCTAGGCTTCCGTGATGTCAGCCGTTTGTGATGCGCAAAGACAATTTAGTTTGAAAAACCTTAATTGCTCATCGAAACGGCTAAGTTCACGACGGCCGAGATCCGCCGTGTGAACTATACTTTGGTGCAAAAATACGACATTCAACTGAAATTATTTAATGCTAAAAATTTAAGAATTTGTCTCATATAAATGACCTAAATTAACGCATCTGTTGATTCACAGCAAATCACTGGTCCGGCAAAATTGTACATTGTTTAGGGAATGAAAACCCTTTACAATAGGGTAGGAGGATTGATTGTAGTGTGTGCTTAATGCCAAATGAATGAGTTATTTCTAAAGCCCCAAATGCAACGTCTTGAGAATGTGATTACTCATCGCATCGCTGATCAATCAGTGATGGTGGGGGTATGAACCATTATGGCCTATTGCATAATAAAATACAATTGCATAATACTAATGATTTTGTATGGAAAAACGATCATATTAACTCGTATTTTATTATGATTTTGACGACCGATGTAGCGCGGCAGGCGAAGATCCGCTTGCGACGCGGAGGTTGCGGGTTCGATTCCCGCCTCGGAAAAAATGTTTGTACGATTCGCTAATATTTGTTCTGGGTGTTCTGGGTATTTTCTATGTATAATAATAAAATATCTTTAGATGTATTGTATTGTATTAAGTATATATCAGTCATCTAGTACGCATAAAACAGCTTTGTTTAGCAGCAGCTTACCAGGGGCTTGATGATGCTGCGTGGATTGTCCAGCATTATTTATTTATTTATCTTTGAAGAATAACAAAGAAAAAAACTACAGTCGCTAAAATGACGGTTTTTTTATGAATAATATTTTTTTTTTATCGAACGGTAACACATTGAAGTTTACTTGATGGCAAGCGGTTACCGTAGCCTGCCTTGAGACACTGATCTCTATTAGTCTCATGTGCCTTTATTTATTAATAAATTTACCTGGTGGTAGGACTCTTAAACAAGAGTCTGTCTTGGTGGGTACCACTGCAGTGTCAGATATTCTGCCTCCAAGCAGTAGTGTGCAAGCATTACTGTGTTTAGGTTTGAAGGGCACTGTAGCAAGTGAAATTACCTGGCGAAAGAGACTTAACAACAATGTCTCGGTGCGCAGTGCAGTGCCACGCAAACACTTAAAAACTTTAAGCTTTGGGTGGCACTGCATCTGTAATAGTCAGGCGTGGTGCTTAACATCAGGTGGGCGCCTTGATTGTCTTGTCACCATCCACGGACTTCCTGCGACCGTTTTAATGTCATCGGTCTGAGTGGGTGGCCGTCCTACACTTCGTTTTCCAGTTCGTGGTCGCCATTCGAGAACCTTTATTCCGCAGCGGTTATCGGTTCTGCGAGCTATATGGCCTGCCCATTGCCACTTCAACTTACTAATTGTAAGAGCATACCGATGCCGGTGACCTTGGTTCTTCTACGGATTTCCTCAATGCGGATTGGCGTAGTGATTGGCATTTTCAAGAACTAAAAAATCAAAAGACATGATGTTTAAAAGTAGTTAAAAGTAGTTTTAAGAGTAGTAGAGTTCTCTGTGATAGAGCTCGTCCGGGGAAGGACTACCACCATACCTATTTCTGCCGCCAAGCAGTAATGCTCGCATTGCTGTGTTCCGGTGTGGGTATGGTTTCCGGTGAAATTACTGGCACATGAGGCTTTCGATCTTAGCCTCAAGGTGGCAACCCGCGAGTGATACCTCTGGTATTGCAAGCGTTCATAGGCTGCGGTAACCGCTTACCATCTTGTGGGCCGTACGCTTGGATGCCACTTCAGTTGTATAAAAAAAAAAAAATGTCTCCACCAAATGGGTCGGCTCGTTCGAGTAGGCCAGTGTCCCACCCAAGCAGTGCCCATCCTTCTTATTCCAGTCACTATCTGTGGAAGACAGAGATAGATACAAGTTACAAATTATTTTTACACAAAAGAGTTGTTTCACGCAGTATGGAGCCGGGCCTAGGTCATTTGTAGGGGGTCTAGGGGTCTCTCTTTATAAATAAATAATCATTAAAGAAACCATTTATCACTGTTTATTTATTTTATTTTGGCTTCTTTCATAATCTTATGTAAGTTTATCTTGTGAAGGAGTGCAACACAATGCAAAACAACATGGCGGGTTTAACGAACAACTGGGTTATTAGGTACCTACTGTCAAAGTCAAGATGCGTCACGATCATTGGCTAATAGCTGTCATGGCGGACCTCCAGTGTTCCCGTTTTAGGAAACTCAACACAACAAATAATTTTCATATAGAACTTTGTTTGTCTACATAAAAATAAAATTGTATTATAATGTTAGTTTTATATTTTTTTCCAATTTCTCTATGGTGTTACTAAGACCTAGGCCACTATGAAATTGGTTCTTTCGATACTTGTCCAATTATTTTGTATGAAGCTTGTTACTGTTTAAGCGCGCCTGTAAATCTGATCTACTTACATTTTTTTAGACCACTAAAAATTACAACCAAGCGTACGGCCCGCTTGATGGTCAGCGGTTACCGTAGCTTATGTACGCATGCAAATCATAGATATCACTTGCGTGATACCACCCTGAGACGTTAGACGTAAAGTCTTATATGACTGTAATTTCACCGAAAACCATACCCTTCGAAACGGAACACCACAATGCGAGCGTTACTGTTTGGCGGCAGAAATAGGTATGGTGGTAGTCCTTCCCTGGACGAGCTCTATCAAAAAGAACTGTACTACTCTTATATACGTCTCAGTCTTGTTATTTAAGTAACAAACTCTGTGTGAACTCGCGAGTCAAGTGCGTGACACGAAAAGCCTTTCCAAATTACATTTAGTATGAAACTTTCAAGTTTTTACAGTTTAAGGAGATTCTAAATGCGCATCTTTTTGAATAAGTTAAGGTACTTGCTACTTTTGAACAGGATTTAGCAAAAAGCAGGCTTTTCCAAAGTTACGACCTAACTAGAACCTGTGCTTATTGCGGAAGACTCAATCTTAAATAAATAAATAAATAAATAATGCTAGACAATCCACACAGCATCATCTAGCCCAAGGTAAGCTGCTGTTAAACAGAGCTGTATTATGGGTACTAGATGACTGATATATATTTAATACAATACAATTCATAGGTAGATATTTTTTTATTATACATAGAAAACACCCAGAACACCAGGAACAAATATTTGCAAATCCTACAAACATTTGTGCCAAGGCGGGAATCGAACCCGCAACCTCTGCGTCGCAGGCGGACCTTCGCCCACCGCGCCACATTGGTCGTCAAACATGCAATTATATAGTTTTGCGCTATGTTCACGGATATTGTTTTTATTTATTTATTAAAAATAAAAACGGAGCGCTCGTGACGTAGCTGGCTAAGTTGTTCTTAACAGATCAACAAAGTTAAGCACTGTTCCACGTAGTCATCATTTGGATGGGTGACCGCCAGTGGCATTTCAACTGAGCGCTCCCGTGCTTCGGAGGGCACGTTAAGCAGTCGGTCCCGGCTTTTTCAAAGTTGTTAGGCCATGACAGAGGCCTTCGGGCGGCCTAGAGACTCTGGCACCAGAGTTGGCCACTGACTCATACGAACTTACTTACTTACTAACTTTATTTATTTTATTTTATTTATTTTAATTTCTTGAAAATCAACAGCGGATACATCTTTATATACTATCTTATGAGAAAACAGGAAGCCAATAATAGGTTTTTACGTTTAGAATACATACTTATAGCGAAAGAACAAAGCTACTCGCATAAAAACTCGTTTTAATGTATGTATGTCTTTTCACCATCTTTCTTTTAATGTTTGCCCTGTTGTGGAACACTCACCTACTATCCCGTGAATATAATTGGGCTAAATCCACCACGCAGACCCAATGCGGATTGGTGTATGATGATGTACGTACACCAAGTACTCCGTTATACCTGTTCATGCAAACATTTGTCCCGACGCGGGTATCGAACCATCTCGCTTTTCAACCGGGCACTTTCTCACCGCCCCTTTATTACATATTTAGATAATTATTTTTTATCAATGTTAATTAAGGTGCCTGCACTAACTACTACATAATTAATGAGCATTTATTTTTAAAACCGCCTTATCATCTTTATACATTGTAATGTTTAAGTAAATGTTTTTTTAACCCACATTAACACATTAACACATTAACACATGAGGCTTTCGATCTTAGCCTCAAGGTGGCAACCCGCGAGTGATACCTCTGGTATTGCAAGCGTCTATAGGCTGCGGTAACCGCTTACCATCTTGCGGGCTGTACGCTTGGTTGCCGCTTCAGTTGTATAAAAAAAAAAAAAAAAAACACACTTGACAAAAATGGAGCCTGATTCTATTAATAAACAACGTTACAACTTTATTCGGCAAAGCGATGTTTCGAAAAAAATTTCGCCGATTCGGCCTAAATGACACTTTCAACTTTAATTTATTTTTACTGACATTTCGACACCATCGAAATACTGCAGCTGTTTTGTACAGTCACAGAAAAAAGTTATTATCAGTTCCATTATTTCTACTTTAGTTTCATCGAGGTTCGGAGGTTCGGTGCCCAAACATGATAGATTCTAATACGAAGCGATAAGTAGCTAGCACAACAAAACAAAACAAGTAAGGCAAGAGACTTTACCTGAAGGATCTATATACATAAAACTCTGCCTAATTTATTGATAAACTAGCTGTTGCGCGCCACTTCGTTTACATGGAACTGGTTTACTTTTTTTCGGGTTAAATAGGAGCCGTTTTAAATTTCAGCCGAATTGGTTCAGCTGTCAAGTTATAGGATTGATCTACATCAAATTTAGCACAGATATAGATTATAGACTGGAATGACACTTATGCTACTTTTTACCTCAGAAGAATGTACGGTTCCCGTGTAGGTCTCACGTCAAAATTTTCACGCGAACAAAGTCGCAGGCAACTGCTAAGTTTTATATAAAACACCTTTGCGAAGGATATGCGACAGACTGGCGGTACGTAAAAACGTGACTGCCACCGCTTGTTCCTCGCGCGTACCCCGCGTGTCCCCCGCTCGCCTTGCCTACAACTAAATCCATTAAACCATATTTAATATCTTTAACGCGTCATCCACGTTTCACACTCAGTGGAAACACGACCTTAGTTTAAAATTAAAATTTAACATTATTCATCGTAAACAAGCACTTATCTATAAGTTAAACCGGTAAAATTTGATACTGTAAGTACAGTCAGCGCAAATATATAAATCTTTTTTAGTTTAGTTTTTTAATTTTAGTTGAGCTATTTAATAAACCGTTTGTAACGGTCTTTATATGGCTCAACGGTTTTATATTATGTATTTTGTATATTTGTTATGTAATAACATAATTACATAACAAAGTGTACATGTATTTTCATTTTGGTTGTGCGTAAATGTAAAAATAATATGTCTTAAATAAGCAAACAAATGTAATTTATACCACTAAAGTGGCAACCAAGCGTACGGCCCACTTGATGGTCAGCGGTTACCGTAGCCTATGTACGCATGCAACATCATAGATATCACTTGCGTGTTACCGCCCTGAGACGTTAGATAGAGAGTCTCATGTGTGTATAATTTCACCGGAAACCATACCCTTCGAACCGGAACACAGCAATGCGAGCATTGCTGCTTGGCGGCAGAAATAGGTATGGTGGTAGTCCTTCCCCGGACGAGCTCTAAACTGAGCTGTAAAGGTGTATAACTGAATTTGAAATGAAAGTAGGTAACTAGGTACTAGACAATTAGTCAGTTTTTACCATCTTTGAAGATTTTAGCCTGAGCATCTAGTGGCCGGACTATCCCATTGTCACCTAGCTATGTCCGCCTAAGGCCTAAGAAACTAAAAAAAAAAGAGTTTCTAGAAAAAACTGCAGTGCATTTTCACGTATGGTCTAATAACGCATTTTCAGTTATTATCTCGTTGCTGAAGTTCTTTATCCCATACATTACCTAAGAGACCACAGATAAGAGAAAGCTCTTCTCACACAGGTTATCAAAACTTAACTGAAGAGCCCCAAACCTTGTAATTTTAGAAACTGTAATTTAAAAACAACATATTTTTATTTTTTTATTTTTGATGCAATTATTCTTTAGTACAACTAGTAATATGTATTTTTTTCTGACTGTACCAACAACAATTAAAATAAGGGTTTTTAATTAGCGACTCATAGTTGCCTGTCTGGTCCTTGCGATGGAGTCATCATCGGCGAAAGACGTACATCAGATCAAGTTTAAAGTTAACGGGATCGAGCATTCAGGTATTCTCCTTTATTTGTAACTGTAGGTAGGGTGGAATCGACCAACTTGTGCAATTACTATTCCGCGGAATAAGAAATGTCAAATACAAGTAAACTATCAGTTTACTCGCGAATAAGAATAGTAAATAAGAATTACTCTTCAAAAGGGATTTTGGGATTTTGTTTTGTGTCGAAATCCCCTTCAGTCCGAGCTTCAAGCTCCAAAGAGGATTTTGACTCTAAAATTCCCAAAATCCCCTTTCACTTACCCACTACGATTTACTCGGGGAATAGCGCCTATTCGAGTTTGGTCGAATCCAACCTTAGAATTATAATAATTTGTCTACGTTGAATTTTTCTTCACACTAACTTCATTTTCTATCTGCGTCCTCTAAGAGTTGAATTTCAGAAGGTCTTTTATTAGTGCATCCCTGAAAAAATAACACACTCTTCATCAAAATGGATTGACTTGGCAGGACTGACTATGGTCAGTCCTGCCAATCATTTAGTTAGAAATGCAACAACTTATATACAATATTTTTTTATACAAAGACAACTGTTTGTGTACATCATCAAAAAATATGCTTTCCTGACCGAATCTAAAGTAATTATTGTTTTGTACTTATGTGTATTTTGTTTTTGTGGCTATAATTATGTTTTCAAAACCAAAGTCACAAACAAAAAACAAACGATACCGCGATTAAAAATTAGATGCAGTTATCAAGCGCCAAATTCTAATTTTAGATATTTTTGCATTTTCGTAATCACCAGGGCATGACTTGAGAAAATGTTTGTTCGAAATTTTGGCCAACTTTTATTTGTTACGTTTATGCGCAGTGGGTTGCGATGTGAGCTCCGACACAAAGCTGGTTGACTTCCTCCGAGATCGCCTGGAGCTGCGCGGCACCAAGTACATGTGCCGCGAGGGCGGCTGCGGCGCCTGCTGCGTCTCCGTCGTCAAGTGTACCGGCGGACCCGTGCTCGCTGTCAACTCGGTAGGTATAATTAAAGATAAAAAAAAAAAAATTCAGCCTAGGCACATGAAATAAAATAAATAAATAAACACAATAATAATATCCATCCTTCTTTTATTCTGTAAATAAAGACGATACTAAATTTATCTCTAATTAATACAATTGATGAAGGAAGCACCTATTGCAAGAGCCATTCGCATTATTAACAAATTATGCGAAGAGGACGATACAGACTTGTTTGTAATTTCCTTGGCGAAATTCACAGAAAAGGCTATAAAGTATGTAAGTAGGTAATAAGCTGCACTAATAAATTATGTTACTTAATGCATAATGTGTAATTGTTTGTTTTGTTAATTTTCAATATATATTTGGTTTAACACTGTTATGATATTGTAAATGTTAAATAAATAATAAATAATAATAATAATTTCACAGTGCATGGTATCAGTTACCTCCTGTCAAGATTGGGAAATCACGACTATTGAGGGGATAGGGAACCGGAAGAAGGGTTACCACGTGCTGCAGACTACTTTGGCGGAAAACAATGGTACCCAGTGTGGGTACTGCACCCCGGCTTGGATTCAAGTTATGTACAGGTGTGTGTCGGTTCTTGCTTTGTACTACTATAACATTTTTCTTTCTTCTCGTTGAGTGATTCCTCAACTTGACAGTGTTTTTAATTGTTTTTATAAACCAATTTCAGTCTTCTGAAAAATGGACAAAAGCCTACAATGTTAGACATCGAGAAATCATTCAGTGGTAATGTTTGCCGATGCACGGGCTACAGACCTATTTTAGAAGCTTTCAAAAAATTTGCCAGCGACGCTCCTAAAGAAGACGGAATCATGGACATTGAGGATATCCCTATTTGCAAAAAAACTGGACTTTCTTGTCATAAAAATAAATGCGATCATGAAGACGATTGGTGCATTCTATCCGAAGAAGAAATAAAAGAGGCAACAGTTATAGAAATAGAGTTGCAAGATGGCAAGTTTTGGTTCAAAGCCTACGATCTAGAATCTACCTTTAATATTCTGAATAAGCACGGATATGATTCTTATATGCTTGTGTATGGAAATACGGCGTCTAAATGTAAATATAACACTAGTGACATTTGAGGTTGTTAAGTGTTAGTTAGTTAGTTAATAGTGGAACGACTTGCGACTTTGTTTACGTTGACACTAAACTTATTCATGTATCTTATTTTTCCAATCAGTTAGATAGTAATTTAAACCTTTTTTTATATTTTGGGTTTAGCTGACGATAAGCTTTATTTTGCAGGTCCATATCAAATAGACGACTACCCAAGGATATTGATAGACATTAGCACAGTGCCAGAAATCAAAGGTGTCACTTTAGACCAAAACTGCGTTATTGGAGTTGGAATCACTTTATATGAATTTCTAAACATTCTAAAATCAATATCAAAAAAACGCTACTTTGGATATTTTAATAAATTTGTGGACCACATTAATTTGGTCGCTAATGTTCCTATCAGAAATGTAAATATTTTTTTCTTAATAATTTTATTTAAAAGGTTTTTTATAGTAATACAATTATTCTATTGTAGCTTGGATCAGTTGGAGGCAATTTAATGATAAAACACCAGCACAATGAATTCCCATCGGATTTATTTTTGCTTTTTGAAACTGTTGGAGCGTATTTGACTATAAGTAGGTATTTATCAATACTCAATTCAAATATTTCTTCAATATACATGTACTTGTACATGATGATATAATTATTATGTTAATATTACTTAAAATAATAAACCCTTTCTATTACAAGGTTTACATTGTGGACTCAAATTAAGGTACGACAATATGAGAACGGTCAAGGTTTGATTTAATAAATAGAGACATGCCTATTAAAATAAACAATATGTGTAGGTGTTTACTTATCAAGGTAAATAACTTGTAGCGTGAATTCGAAATACTACATTGTACCCAAGTATGTAATAAAAAATACTCTTGAGTATTTCAGTTACTTCGAAAGGAGTTAGCAAGAGACTATCAATGCAAAAGTTTTTGTGCGAAGACATGAAAGGAAAGATCATTACAAATGTGTTGCTGCCACCACTCGACGAGCAATACATACTTACTACTTACAAAGTAAGAACCGATCTAAAAATAAAAGATGTCCCTATAGACAATCATCATAAAATATTGTAGTATACGTAAAGCTATCTAAAAAATAGCTAGTGCAAGCATTACTGTGTTTAATTTTTAAAGAGCGCTGTAGCATTTAAAATGGTTACTTATTGCAATATGAGAAGCAGAACTAGATGACAATGCAGTCTGTTATAATCACCCAGACTAGGAGATAAATATATAAATGTATATTGATCTTAAAGACATTTTGTCCTGCATCAGTAATGAACCTGGACTTAACAAACCAGCCTTGACCGATCATTTACTTTGTATTTATTATGAGTATGTTTCAGATAATGCCTCGTTCCCAAAATGCACACGCTATTGTAAACGCTGGATTCCTCTACAAATTGTCGTCTGAAAACAGCGTGCTTGAAGCTAGAATAGCATACGGAGGACTTTCTTCTTGTTTTATCAGAGCTGAAGCCACTGAGAAGTTCCTAGTTGGAAAACCTCTGTTCTCTGACACCACGTTACAAGCAGCTTTATGTATTTTAGAAAATGAGGTGGAGGTGGTCGAAAATCCTCCAGACTGTTCAGCAAGATATAGAAAACAGCTGACTTTGTCGTTATTTTATAAAGTTAGTAAAATGTGTGCAGGTTTTTGGTTAGAAATTAAATTACACATCATAAAAATTAACACTCTTTTATGTATATTCCAGGGTCTACTATCTATTTGCCCTGCCAATATCCTGAATCCAAAATATGTTTCTGGAATGACAAATATTCATGACACACGGCCTGTATCGAAAGGAAAACAGACCTTTGAAACGAACCCATCACTTTGGCCATTAAACCAACCTATAAATAAAGTTGAGGCTCTGGTAAGAACGTGTCTAAAAATCAAGACTATTAGCTACTAGATTTAACTAGTCCTTAAATTAGTCCTCATAATGTTAATTAATATATTTTTCTTTTAGATTCAATGCGCAGGAGAGACGAAATATTCAGACAGTTTACCCACACGATCTAATGAAGTGCATGCAGCTTTCGTCCTTAGTACCGTGGCTGTAGGAGACATTGTCAAAATAGATGCCAGTAAAGCTTTGGTAAAACACATTTCAAAAGTTATGATAATTTTATTTTCTTTAATTTTGTAAATAATATAGATATGTTTACAACTTTCAGAAACATCCAAAAGTAATAGCTTTTTATACAGTTGATGATATTCCAGGAGAAAACGCATTTACCCCATCTGGGGATCTACTTATTGCAGAGAGCGAACCATTTCTTGCCGATGGAAAAGTACAATACTTTAATCAGCCAATCGGTATAATCGTAGGTGAAACACAACAAATTGCAAATAAAGCTGCTAAATTGGTTACGGCCAAATACAAAAATGTTATAGAACCAGTTACCGATCTAAAAATGGCTATAAAAGACCCAAGCAGAGTGGTATTGTTTACTACGGTTCCAGCAACAGAAAAAGGAACCGATGTTGTGAAAACGATAAGAGGAGAAAATACAATATACTGTCAAATACATTTTATGATGGAGAATCTATCATGCGTGACGCTGCCGACTGAAGAGGGATTAGGTGTTTATGCGGCGAGCCAATGGTTGGATGGAATGCAGTTTATGATTTCTAGGGCATTGAATATCAAAGCAAATTGGTAAGTTTTAATAAATGCTTTAAAATGTTTAATGTTTTTGATTTTTATATCAGAAACAAAAAGCTATTAGTAAAATAAAAAAATATGATCAATCAGAACCCTTACTTACCCAAAGACAATTTGAGTTACAACACTATTTTAGTTGGAAAGTTATTGGTTTCAGTATAGACGTATATACGCGTCGTCTTGGCGGATCTTTTGGTATTAAGATAACTCGGGCTATACAAACAGCAATAGCCAGCAGCTTGGTGGCGCAGAAACTGAACCTGCCGTGTCGACTTGTTGTTCCTTTCACCACCTGCACCAGAGCTATTGGGAAAAGACTACCAGGCCATTCAGAGTATGAGGTAGGCTTATGAGTAACTATAGATAAGAAATTCAATTTAGACATTCAATCATCTCAAAACTGCTCTTACGAGTAATACTAACACAAGCTGAAACAAATTGTTTAAAGAACTCGTCTTGTGATTTGTTATCCAGTGTAAAGTGAACGCAGCAGGAGTGATTCAGTCAATCACATACAAACAGTACATGGATAATGGCTACAAAGCCGGAGAGAAATTTACGTTACTGGCTGCAGGAGCATACAATAACTGTTATACAAGCACTAAGTGGAACTATACATTGTACGATACTTATACTGACACCGCCAAAAATACTTGGTGCAGGTCCCCAGGTAAAGAATTAGTATTACGTATAAATAAAAACGGCGTTTTAATTTTTTCCAATATTAAGTAGGTACTGAGAGCACCGGTGGTCTAGTGGTATTGACCCCGCCTTCCGATCCTAAGGTCGTGGGTTTGAATCCGGTCGTGCACCAATGTATTTTTTGCTACGAAAAATTTATGTGCGCAATGCCAGTGCTCATACGGTGAAGGAAAACATCGTGAGGAAACCGGCATGTCCAAGAACTAAAAATTCAAAAGACATGTGCTATCCACCAATCCGCATTGGGACCGCGTGGTTTTTTTTTTTTTTTTTTTTTATACTACTGAAGTGGCAACCAAGCGTACGGCCCACACGATGGTAAGCGGTTACCGCAGCCTATGGACGCTTGCAATACCAGAGGTATCACTCGCGGGTTGCCACCTTGAGGCTAAGATCGAAAGCCTCATGTGCCAGTAATTTCACCGGAAACCATACCCTTCACACCGGAACACAGCAATGCGAGCATTACTGCTTAGCGGGAGAAATAGGTATGGGTATGGTGGTAGTCCTTCCCCGGACGAGCTCTATCACAGAGAACTCTACTACTCTTGGATTAAGACCCAATCACTCTCGCATGAGAGTAGGCCAGTGTCCCAGCAGTGGGAACATTAGAAGGCTGTCATGATGATGATGAAGTAGGTACTTAATTTTAAAATTAATATTTAAAAATATATTTTTTTTAATTTTCTTATTTCAGGTAGCTTAGAAAGCATCGCGTTAGCAGAATGTGTTTTAGAGCGCATCTCATATGAATGCGATCTTGATCCTTTTGACGTACGAATTGGAAATGTCGACGAAAAATATAAAGATCTTATAACAATGGCAGAAGAACTAAAGAAATCTGCATCTTATAAAGAAAGAAAAGCAAAAGTAGCTAAATTCAACAAAAACAACCGCTGGAGAAAACGAGGTCTACGTGTATCCTTTATACGTTGGTCTCCTATAGGATACTCTAAATTTTATGTCACCATTTCAGTATGTCATACCGATGGCACTGTCATATTAACACATGGTGGCACAGAAATGGGTCAAGGCATTAATACCAAAGCCGTTCAAATCTGCGCGTATTTACTCAAAATCCCTATAGACTTGATTCAAATTAAGGGCAACAACACAATTATAACTCCTAATTGTTATATATCTGGTGGGAGTATTGCGTCACAGTATGTCGGCTTAGGGGTGACAAGATGTTGCGAAGCGTTACTGAAAAACCTCGAACCAATCAGAAACCAAATGGATAATCCCACATGGCAAGAGCTTATTCTCCAAGCGTATGCTTCTAACGTTATTTTGCAAGCTCATGGCTATGTCGGATCAGATGATGTATACAATGTCGATGTATTTGGATGTGCATTAGTTGAAGCGGAGATAGATGTACTGACTGGAGAGTTTGAGATCATCAAAGCTGACATCTTGCAGGATGTAGGGCAAAGCGTAAGCCCTGAAATTGATGTTGGACAAGTAAGTCCCTCTGTCAATTTTAATATTATATTTTTAATGTTTAATTTAAATGAACTTTACATAAACCGTTCAAATTATTATAAATCTTTGTAATAATATTACAAAGATTTATAATAATTGAGTCAAACGATTTTTTAACAAAAGAAGATAGAGATACGTCACCTACATAGAAAGAAAAAGGACAAAACACTTAATACATATCAGTAAAAAAGTGATTTTGGCAAAAAGTGTATATCAGACCCGATGGTTCTGATGTCGAGATATAAACAATGAAAATACTACCTATCTGTTTTCAGGTAGAAGGAGCTTTTATAATGGGCTTAGGTTACTGGACCTGTGAAGATCTGGTTTACAACAGAGCTACTGGAGAGCTGTTAACAGACAGGACTTGGAACTACTACGTCCCGTTAGCTAGAGACATTCCTCAGAACTTATGTGTGACTTTCAGGAAAAACTCATATAGTGATTTACATCTATATGGCGCAAAAGGTACTAAAATATTATCATCATAAACAGCTTTTTCATATTCTTACTGCTGGGACTCTACCACAACTAGACCAAATCACTCTCCAGCAAGGGTTATTGGGACTTAATCCAATATGTGTAGATGTTTTTCTGAGAATAATCAGCATAGCGCACAAGATTGATTTTAAGCCAAACAAAATATATTTAGCTTGCAATTTTATAAATTATGTTTGAATTTCAGGTCGTGTCTATGCAACAGGGCCTAGCTCATAAGAGCTAAAGAAAACCATAATTTTTTTTTTTTTCTGTTTCAGTGATTGGTGAACCACCAATGTGCTTGTCGGTTGTGGTGGCATTTGCGTTAAGAGAAGCAATTGCTGCAGCCAAGAAAGATAGAGGGATACCTACCACTACTTGGTTCGATATTGGTATGTATTTTGACTGCATATTTCACGGGCACTTTCATCAGTTTCAAGTATAACCAGCTGTCCCATTTCCCTGGCTGGATTGATATCCAGCCAGGGAAACGTGATGATTCAGCCACATGACTTTGAGTCCTACATACAGGTATTAGAATACACGAAAAATCATCAATAAAATCAATCATGTCGATATCAGCAGCGGCATACGATATTTTTTGCGATTAATATAATATTGTTTCAGATGGTCCATTTACAGTAGAAAAAATCAATTTGGCATGTGGAGTTAATAAAAAAGATTTTAAGTTTAAATAGTCCAAAATTAAATAAAATTGTTTTGTTCTATTAAAATCAGGTAAATACTAACCTTTGTACCTATAGTACTATTGAGGTATCTCATACAATGCTTTCTGTACTTACTAGGGTAGTTTTTACTAACATTATGTTTCCTTTAAAATTTTAATGATGTTTATTGTGTTTGGTAAAAATAAAATAAAATAAATTATATAATATTTACAGCTATACTACGCTGGCTTTTTTAATGCAACTTTCTCCTTCCCGCTTTGTCCTTAAATTAAAAAAAAAAACTCCTTTAACTCATGAGACGAAAAACCTAAACTTTTAGGTCTCTTAGGGTGAGTTGCACCATCTAACGTTAACGACAAATTGTTCAATCGTCGTCGAACAATTTGACGTTAACGTTAGATGGTGCAACTCACTTTGTCTTATCGTTATCAATGATCGTTGATCGTCAATCAGTGTTCGTTCGTTCGTTCGTATGTGAGTCAGTGGCCAACTCTGGAGTTTCTAGGCCGCCCGAAGGCCTGTGTCATGGCTTTCAAGGCTATAATAATAAAATGTACAAACAAAAAGTTGGCTAACAACTTTGAAAAAGCCGGGACCGACTGCCTAACGTGCCCTCCGAAGCATGGGAGCGCTCAGTTGATATTGCCACTGGCGGTCACCCATCCAAATGATGACTACGCGAAACAGTGCTTAACTTCGTTGATCTGTTAAGAACAACTTAGCCGGTTACATCACGAGCGATCAGTGTCAGTATGGCTGATGTATTAAAAATTGTATGTAAAAATTGTGCAGAAGTTTGCGCCGTTCATGGGTATGTATGTTCATGGGTTCATGAACACCTAATGTTTAGGTTTTTCAATGTTAGCATTTTTTTTGCTCCTATTCTAATTTGCATGAAATTTAGAATAGGTATAGTGCCGGACTAAGAATGGCATAATATCTGCATTGCTTAGAATACAAATAGGCTACATTTATCTTGGTGCCACAAGTAAAGCAGCGGGCGGCAGTTAGTTTGGTATAAAGCTAAAACATTATTACTAAGTTGTAAGCTTGTAATTTACAAAACATTTTTTTTAAATTCTGACTTAAAACTTTAACATTGTTGAATAATATTATTGTAGTTCAAATCAGCATGAGTTGCTATGTAGTTTTCATGACAGATATGCGCACTGCACTACCTACATACTTATCTGCGCAGTCTACGCAGTGCGAACTAGACATAAACCAAAACGTTTCCGTTACGTTTATTTTCAGCGCAGTATGGCCCCTTGACAAAACCTTGAGACATAAACCTGAATCAATATTTGCAGTTGATAACAAATTCATGAACGGAAATTTTCAATACTTTTTGTATCTCAAAAATGTACGATCAAAGTATAAAATGAGGTAGAGACTGCTATAATTTTAAAGATAAAGACAATTTTATTATCAAGTAGAATGTGTACATAGGTGCGAAAATATTGCGATGTTAATAATAATTAATTCTTAATTTATGAATTGAAGTTTTACTAACTAGAAAGCAGAAAGAGTAGTAGAGTTCTTGTGATAGAGCTCGTCCGGGGAAGGACTACCACCATACCTATTTCTGCCGCCAAGCAGTAATGCTCGCATTGCTGTGTTCCGGTTCTTGGGTATGGTTTCCGGTGAAATTACTCCATTATACATGAAACTTTCGATCTACGTCTCAGGGTGGCAACCCCTTGCAATACCTCTGGTATTGCAAGCGCCCATAGGCTGCGGTTACCGCTTACCATCTTGTGAGCAAGTTCGGACCAACCTACAAAGACGACCGTCTTGAAGGTTGGTGGGTACCACCGCAGTGCTACACGTAATCTTATATTGAGATTATTTAATTAATTCCTGTAGTTTTATGAAAACGGTCAAAACTTTCAGCTGATGTTAAGCGCCAGGCTTGACCATAACACGCGTGACGCGTGACGTGTGCGCCACATCGGGCGCAGCGAGCGCAGGTCCACCTGCGACGCAGAGGTTGCGGGTTCGATTCCCGAAAAAAATAAAAAATAAATAAAAATAAAAAAATAAATTATTAACGGTTAATTTACCACTTGAGTTTGTCATGCTCGGCGAATGCGTATTCGCCGAGCAACCGTCGAACGCAGTCGCCGGCGGTGCTCTTGAAGAAGAGCTTCTAAATAGCTTCGAAACGTCAGCATAAATGACAAATTCAAGTGGTAAATAGCAGTTAATAGTTTAATATGATTTCTAACCACTATAGTTTTTACTCTTTAATACTCTGCTTGTCATCATATTGATTGAGACAAATTTTTCAACATTACTCCGTCGGTGGGAAGACTTGACTTTGCTGGGACTAACCCAACTTCAAACGAATCAAAACCGGTTGATCCTTCCAGGAGCTATGACGTCACACACAGGATACACAGACACTGATACAACACCACAAATTTATAACATCCTTCTTTATAGTCAGGGATTAAAATTAAATTATATTATTGGTTGAGTGATCACGTCGGTAGCGGTAGAGAGACTAAAACACACTACGTCGCTGGCGGTGTCGCGATTCGTCGCGAGTCGACGCGCTGGCGGCGGCGGCATGCATGGCGTTTATTGCTGCAGATGTTGGTGCACTCTCCAGAAACAGAAGAGCAATAGGTCTCGCGTCAAACAAATTTCCGCAAGGCTGTTTGCGTCGGGTTCCACATTTTTTTACAGCGATCCCGTAGCATTGTAAGGTATTAAATAATAACTATTTCTAATTCTTCTTTCAGCATTTTACAAATTTTTACTTAATATAGAAAAAGTCGCTTTCTGCCATCTGTCCCTCTGATGTGTACACTTAGATCTCTTAGACTACGCAATTGATTTCAATGCTGTTTTTATCAAAGAGTGATTAATTAAGGTTTATTAGGTATGATTTAAGCACCCGTGCAGAGCCGGGGCAGGTCGCTAGTATTAAATATTATTATATCATGTTAGTCAATAAATAACCATTGATAGAAATTAAATTAAAATACATCTTTCACGCCTTTTTAAAACAGTGAAGCAATGATATTTTCATAGTATAATTTAATTTTTAGCTACGAAAAATTTATGTGCGCAATGTCAGTGCTCTCATACGGTGAAGGAAAACATCGTGAGGAAACCGGCATGTCCAAGAACTAAAAATTCGAAAGACATGTGCCATCCACCCATCCGCATTGGGTCTGCGTGGTGGATTAAGACCAAATCACTCTCGCTTGAGAGTAGGCCAGTGTCCCAGCAGTGGAAACATTAGAAGGCTGTCATGATGATGAATTTAATTACAGCAATTTTTATTTGATGAGTTTGGTGACGCGGTCGGCGAGTGCTTGATTGAGAAGCGCCCAAGTAGCAAATAAGAATAGTGGTTAAATCTTACATATCTTTACTCTATCTAAAGTTGGATTTTGCTGAATCAAAAAGGATTTCCTTAAGTCTTTTCTTTCTTTAATACTAAATAGCTTTAAACTACCGCTACTTAAGCAAGTAAGGGATACTAAAAACCAAGTTAAGTCTTCTTAAAACTAGTTTGAATTAAGTATGCCTACACTTAAAACTAAAAATATATTTTTTACTAAACTCTGATTATTTGAAAGCTCACTTAAAACTAATTTGAATAATTGAAGTATAATTTAAAACTTACTAAGAAAAAAAAAGATTTTCTAGGCAAATTTCAGAGGCTTTTAATACCAAGTTCTAGAAACAGTTTTTCTGGAGTTCATTTAATTCAATATTTACTTAAATTAGTAAGTTTACAGTAAAAATACATTTAACGGGACGATCTCTTCCAATATATAACCAAAAAGAAATATGAATGAAGTTGGGAAAATAAAAAGATCTGGTGCATTTCGTCGGCGTGTACGTATTAAATTAAACTCCATCAATGTGCCTTTAAATGCTGCAAGCGTCAGCAATGCGATATCTTCGAGTCGGACCTCAGTGTCGTTAATGGATGACGAAGATGATACCGCGGAAAATTTGGAAATAGTACAAGTGGTCAACAGTGATTCCGACTCTAATGAATCGACAGCTGATTGTAACGAATCGATAGTTGATCGTGGTTTTTATTTTAAAGACCAATTAAGAAACTGGTCTATTGATCACAATATACCACATACTGCAATCAATGACTTATTGCAAATTATTAACAAGCATGATCCAGGTGTTGTACCAAAAGACGCTAGAACACTTGTTGTTTATCGCATAAACTCATCTCTTTTCACCACAAAATAGAAGAATTATGAAATGTCAATAAAGGAAATATTAAGACGTAATCTGGTCTTAACTAAATCAAACTATAGAATCACTTAATACCAAAATGGTTTAAATTGTAATTCGCCAATACTGTTTTTAGAAAAAGTTAAGTATAATATCTCTTAACTAATACTACTTCAAATGTAATTTGTCTTTACTTTGTCTTGACTAGCCTTACAAAATCAATATTATCTAAACTCTTAATTCGTATAGAAACATAAGATTTAACGCCATTTTGCACTTTATGTGAAAAAATAATTATACATTTTCCGACAACACTTCATCAAAAACTAGAGTAGATTGAACATAATTATTTTTGTTATCGTAATTCTAACTACATTAATAATTTGTATGTTTATAGAAAATGTAGCACTTTGCAATAATATGCAAAAAAACACATTGCATTATTATTATACAAAAATTTTATTGTTTTTCTTCTAGTATTTCAAAAGCCCATCTGTTTTATAGCACTATCTACAGATTTTACACGAGAAACAATCATGCGTTTTAAAATTCCAATGCACATAACGCCTTAAGAGAGCCTTTTCTAAACATAAAATTAGTTGTTTCATTGCCATTTTTATAAATGTTAAAACAGTATTTGTATTAATGAAAAAGTACACCATATTTTCTAAAATAAAGTTACTTAAAACATTTTAAAGCAAAATAAGTTTTAAATTTTACTTCAATAAGATAACATTGAATGTCTGCAATTCAATATTGATAGTTTTAATTAGGTATTGTAGAAATCTTGAAGTCTATTTCGTAATCTAAAGTCAACCTACAAGATATCTTGAAATCAGTGTTTAGAGATCTACAAAAACCACATTCTTAACTAGGGTTTAAGTTTATCTAAACAGTAGTATTAACTCTGTCTTAACATGTCCTTAAAGGGTGTGCCAATTTTTACTTAACTGACCCTTGGAGTGTATCTTGAAGATATCTTGAGGGACATGTTAATCTTAGCCAAGACAATAGCTGGAATTCGTCTACTTGCCTTCAAGATATCTACAATTCCTTTTTAAGACATTTGATTGCTACTTGGGCGAGATGTTGCGGGTTCGATTCTCAAGTATGATTTACATTGAGTCAGTAGCAAAGTCAGTGCTGACCAGCTGTTGACCCAATGTAAACGCTTTCGGGTCAGCACTGACTTTTAAGAGTAGTCGAGTTCTTTGTGATAGAGCTCGTCCGGGAAAGGACTACCGCCATACCTATTTCTACCGCCAAGCAGTAATGCTCGCATTTCTGTGTTCCGGTTCGAAGGGTATGGTTCATATCTGGCTCAACGTATCAGCATTGCCATTCAACGTGGCAATGCAGCCAGCATGTTGGGAACGCTTCTTACTGGTAGTGATTTGGATCAGTTGAGCTATCTATAGGTCGTTTGTAACGGTCTTTAGATGGCTCAACTGTTTCATATGTATTTTGTATATTTTGTAATGTAATGTAATTATGTACATAAAATAAATAAATTTTATGCCTGTAATTGTTATTTGTAATTTTGGTGCACTACACGACCTTAGGATCAGAAGGGGTACTACCATTAGACTACCAGAACTAAAAAGTGAATCAATAAAAAAAAATTAACGTTATTCGAATTTTCTTGTTGTAATTACGTTATTTTAATTCATTTATAAAGACTTTTTTTTATGTAAAATGCGTTTGACTTTATTTTTATTTTATTATAAACCTGTAGTGTCCCACTGCAGGGCAAAGGCCTCCCTTCTCTCTTTCCATACCTCTCTGTTACCGGCTAGTTGGGACCACTCTTTGAGGTATACATCAAGTTCGTCCCTCCATCTCCTTCTGGGCCTTCCACGCGGCCGTCGCCCGTTTGGAACCCAAACTGTGGTAGCTTTTGCCCATAGTTCCTCCGGCATTCGGCAAACGTGTCCAGCCCAGTCCCACTTCAATTTGGCGGATTTTTGAGCTACGTCAGTTATCTGAGTTTTGGAGCGCAAAATTGAATTCTTGATTTGGTCTGTTAGCCTGATTCCAAGAATGCTGCGCTCCATAGCTCGTTGACAAACGCCGAGGCGAGACTTTTGAATATTGGTGAGTGACCAAGTTTGTGCACCGTACGTAAGGATTTTTGCGTTTGACTTATTTAACTAAAATAGTTCATAATCAGTAAAGAATTTGACTAGTTACCTTTTTGCTAAGCAAACATTATTGAAAAATTCCGTCCATGCAAAACTAATTTAATAGCAATGTTGATTCAGGTTTATGTCTCAAGGTTCATCAGTGTGCTACATGTCCTATCATCGTAAGTGTTACAATAAATAGTATTTTAATTTAAACTTTAATAT
This sequence comes from Colostygia pectinataria, assembly GCA_951394395.1. NCBI lineage: Eukaryota > Metazoa > Arthropoda > Insecta > Lepidoptera > Geometridae > Colostygia > Colostygia pectinataria. Next base: position 474,395 of record OX596362.1, read on the forward strand.
TATGATGTTAGGTTCTAAATTAATAAAGTTAGTCGTTAACCGTACGAATTTAAGATGTTTACGACGATAGCAGCAGAATATTGTTTAGGTACGCACGTGTTTTAATAAAATTTTACCATTTTGCCAAACGGGACTTAACTTTTGTACCGCGACCGCTATAATATTGTCATCGGTTCATCCTAGTAGGTACTTACCTAAAAAGTTATATATATATATATTAATTGATAGGTTCAGGCGTTACTTTGCGGAAATCCATTACAAAATAAAAAACAGACGAAAAATCTCTAGTACTATTCCGCTTAACCTTTTAACTGATGAGGTCACAAAGTTACCATAGTTAACCTCAAAAGAAAAATATCGACACGTGTTTCATCCCTCCACGGGACATCCTCAGGACCATCGACTTGTTCTCCGGCAGACGTGTTGCTCCGTCGACGACGGAGGTTAACTATGGTAACTGTGTGACCTCATCAGTTAAAAGGTTAAGCGGAATAGTACAAGAGATTTTTCGTCTGTTTTTTATTTTATATATTTTTTATACAACTGAAGTGGCAACCAAGCGTACGGCTCACAAGATGGTAAGCGGTTACCGCAGCCTATGGACGCGTGCAATACCTGAGGTATCACTCGCGGGTTGCCACCTTGAGGCTAAGATCGAAACCCTCATGTGCCAGTAATTTCACCGGAAACCATACCCTTCACACCGGAACACAGCAATGCGAGCATTACTGCTTGGCGGCAGAAATAGGTATGGTGGTAGTCCTTCCCCGGACGAGCTCTATCACAGAGAACTCAACTACCCTTAAATATAATATAAGGCTCGCGTAAAGTATTTTACGATTTGTAACCATTAAGAGATTAGTAATAATAAATAAATAATGCTTGACAATCCACACCGCAACTTATAGCCCCAAGCTAAACAGAGTTTGTGTTAGAGTGTGATGTGATATGAGTACTAGATGACTGTTAAACTGTTACTGTTAGACAATACAATACATAGATATTTTTGTTCTATTATTGTTTTTGATAACAGTATTTTTTCCCATGCTTATTTTGTGTAATAATTTGTTCAATAAAATTCCAACACAAAACACACGAATATATACACCCATTTTATTTCCTGTTACGTACTATTTCAATAAGTTATGCTTGTAGACAAAAGTGTTTAAAACTATTGCTGCCAAAACTGATAAAAACTGATTTTAAATTATTATTATGACACAATTTAAAAAAAACATTATTTTTATTTCGAAACCAAAAACAACTTATAAATTTAATTTTCTTTTATTTAAACTTAAAATCTTTTTTATTGACTCCACATGCCATATGTATTCGTTCTACTGTTAGCGGGCCATCTGAAACATAATTATACATTGGTTATTTTTGTTTTTATAGTGTTAACCATCACACTAAGGGAATACTAAAGATTCGGCGCTTTGAGCCGAAGACATCCCAATGATTATTTCGTCCAAGCGAGATATGTCTCGATAGCTCAATTGGTAGAGCGCCCGCGTATCAAGCGGTGGTTGCGGGTTCAAATCCCGCTTGAGGCAAAATAATTTTTGGGATATTATAATCTTTATAATTATACATTTCCAAAAATATCTTGAATATAAAAAATATCCAAAAATATTTTGAAACAAGTCTACCGAGCTGTTGTGATTAAATGTGATTAAATAAGTCTTGTGATCACTGTGTTGATTTTGGCTTTTAGAAACGTTCACCAAGTTAATGAACACCTAGATTGTCCTGCAGCGAAAATCAAACTCGCACCAATTGCGCCTAAGCCGGACTCGTCTTCGCCGCTACTTAGGTTGACGAGTTAATCATGTATTCCATACCAACCTATATGTTCTGTTCTGTAAGATCCAAAGTGCTGTGGCTGCTTATAAACTAGCCAAGAAAACCTACTATTGGTTGGTTATTAATCCTATTAATATTATAAAAGTCTGTGAGGGTGTGTGTTTGTTACCACGTATCTCCGTGACGATGGAACTGATTAGCATGAAATACTTTTTATCCCGGAAAAATAAACTGTTCCTGTGGGATAGCATAAAAACTGCAAAAACGCGGGTGAAGCCTCGTAACTGATAATAATGCCCGTGAAATCGGTCGAAATACATACCAATATCGAACCAAGTAGTGGTAGGTATCCCTCTATCTTTCTTGGCTGCAGCAATTGCTTCTCTTATCGCAAATGCCACCACAACCGACAAGCACATTGGTGGTTCCCCAATCACTGAAACAGAAAAAAGCCAAATAAATTATTATGTATTATTTCGAGAAAACTCCGTGGCTCAACTGGTAGAGCACCCTCGTATCAAGCAGAAGGTTAGAGATTTAAGTCCAACTTGAGTCGAAAGGTTTGAGGGATATTATAAACCCGTCAGAGAATCTTATAAACAAGCGACCAGCCACGGCTTTGCACAGTGTTACAACTGTACGCAGACACCTACTTTTTAGATCTCTCTGTCTATTGATAAAAACGGCATTAAAATCCGTTGCGTTGTTAAAAGTTCTGCATGTTGTTCTGCTTGTTGTTCTGCATGTTGTTCTGTACAATACATATGTAAAGAGGAACAAACGGTGGAAAGCGACTTTGTTGTTTATAGGCTCAATTTGATTTTTAAATTCTAACCACATATTAGATGCGATCTTTAATCCAAACTTTATAATATATTAAAAATAACAATTATGTGCCTCTTTTATTTTTAGAAAACTCACATGATTTTTAAACTTAAGAGAACCCAAAGCCGGTAAGCGAGGTCACTAACCTTGCCTTCTGGCTTTGGATTCTAGTCATCCGTATTCAGTTCAATTGATTATTGTGCGCTATGCTATGCTCTCAAATGATGTAAAAAACATCGTAAGACCACCGACACGCCTGAAAACAACAAATTTGAAAGTTTTGTGCCATCCATCCATCAGCACTGGCGAATTAAGAACCATTCACTTGCTTGGGAGCAAAGTTTCTCGATGGTTGATGGAAGTAGCCAAGTGCTTATACGATAGTGCGTATGTGCATAGGTTCTGTTCAATCACCATCGCTCCTATTACCCGATGGCTTTCATTACCCTGCGCTCCCTTAAGCCCGAGTTCCAGCAGTAAAAATATTAGAAAGCTGGTCATGATTTAAGTACCTTTTGCACCATAAAGATGTATATCACTATATGAGTTTTTCCTGAAAGTCACACATAAGTTCTGAGGAATGTCTCTAGCTAAAGGGACGTAGTAGTTCCAAGTCCTGTCTGTTAACAGTTCTCCGGTAGTTCTGTTGTAAACCAGATCTTCACAGGTCCAGTAACCTAAGCCCATGATGAAAGCTCCTTCTGCCTGAAAACAACAACAACAATTTTTTATAGCAATTTGAATGATAATTTTAAGTAATTTTTAATGATCTCAGAGAGGAGCTTACCTGACCAATATCAATTTCAGGGCTTACACTTTGCCCCACATCCTGCAAGATGTCAGCTTTGATGATCTCAAGCTCCCCAGTCAGAACATCTATCTCCGCTTCAGCTAATGCACATCCAAATACATCGAAATTGTAAACGTCTTGTGACCCGACATAGCCATGAGCTTTCAAAATAACATTAGAAGCATACGCTTGGAGAATAAGTTCTAGCCATGTAGGGTCACCCATTTTGTTTCTGATTGGTTCGAGGTTTTTCAGTAACGCTTCACAACATCTTGTTACTCCTAAGCCGACATACTGTGATGCAATACTCCCACCTGTTCCGTAACAATTAGGCGCTACAATAGTATCGTTGCCCTTAACTTGAATTAAGTCTATAGGTATTTTGAGTAAATATGCGCAGATTTGAACGGCTTTGGTATTAATGCCTTGACCCATTTCTATGCCACCATGTGTTAATATGACAGTGCCATCAGTATGACATACGGAAATGGTGACATAAAATATGCCGTACGCAAAGGGAGACCAACGTATAAAGGATACACGTAGACCTCGTTTTCTCCAGCGGTTGTTTTTATTGAATTTAGTGACTTTTGCTTTTCTTTCTTTATAAGATGCAGATTTTTTCAGATCTTCTGCCATTGTTATAAGATCTTTATATTTTTTGTCGACATTTTTAATTCGTACATCAAAAGGGTCAAGATCGCATTCGTACGAAATGCGCTCTAAAACATTTTCTGCTAGTGCGATACTTTCTAAGCTGCCTGAAATAAGAACATCACAGTATAATAATATTTTTTAATTTATGAAAAAATAATGTCCAATTGTCTTACCAAAAAGTCTTATGCATAAGACAGACAGACATTTACATTCAGGAGTTTGATTTTTGAACAGGGAATTTAATTTAAAGTGAAACAGTAAAAAAGTGGTTCTATTGTTTTTATTCTTTTTTACATGATATGAAAAATAAAACCTTGAATTTTGAAAAAAACACGTAATAATGATATACTTTGACACTTCTACTGAAAATTTACTATTCTGGATTTGTTGGATGGCTGCAACTTAAATTGTGATTATCGAATGTCTGTGTTTTATGCCTGTAGCGGACCTGTGTTGCAAAACCACAACATCGTAGCCGCTGCTTGAGTTTAGCTGTGCAACAGTACTAGGTACAAATACTTATGGCGAAATATGAGTAACCAGGCCGGACCTGGACAGGGTATAAGCCACACGCAAAACAACTTTAAAATGGCGGCCAAAAGGTGGAGATGATTATTGCCCATTTTGTCATTCGCAATGCTAAATAAGATAGGAAATACCTTAAAATTATTGCACATGGCTGTATAATAATAATCAATTCTTTACCTGGAGACCTGCACCAAGTATTTTTGGCGGTGTCAGTAAAGGTATCATACATTGTAAAGTTCCACTTGCTGCTTGTATAACAATTATTGTATGCGCCTGCAGCCACCAAGGAAAACCTCTCTCCTAACATGTAGCCATTATCCATGTACTGTTTGTATGTGATGGACTGAATCACTCCTGCTGCGTTCACTTTACACTGACAAGAAAAATTACAAAACAAAGTTTATTAAACAATTTAGTTCACTTTTTTGATATATTATGTATAACACCTAATAAAAATTTTAATTTTTACAAGTCTAAAAACTGGAATATCATAATTTTAAACCAAATTATCAATTTTGGTGGCAGTACTTGATAGCCGTTTCTAGTCTAACTGATGTGTAAATAGCACTCCTTACCTACCTTAGTCTGTGATTTACTATTCTTATACTTTTACCTCATACTCTGAATGGCCTGGTAGTCTTTTACCAATAGCTCTGGTGCAGGTGGTGAAAGGAACAACAAGTCGACAAGGCAGGTTTAGTTTCTGCACCACCAGACTGCAGGCTATAGCTGTTTGTATAGCCCGGGTTATCTTTATACCAAAAGCTCCACCGAGACGACGCACATATACATCTATACTGAAATAAATAACTTTTGAACTGAAAAGACTAGTGATGAAAAGATCTGATATCTTAAAAATATTAAACTAAAATTACACTAAAAACAATAATGTTTTCCTATTTACAGATAATATCTATTCTATGCTAAACATTCAATACTCAATTCATTTAATGCTCTCACTATGGTAGGTTTTTTACAGTTGTTACATAATTAGTGGTAGTATCACATATGAACCCTGTAAAAGGGTATGACTACATGGAGATACGCCGAGGTTTACATAAGTAGGAAATAAGTCATCACCATAACATCTTTTGTTTTTTTTTGTATTTTTAAATTACAGTGTTATAATAATAAAACTTACCAGTTTGCTTTGATATTCAATGCCCTGGAAATCATAAACTGAACTCCGTCCATCCATTGGCTTGTCACATGAACACCTATCCCCTCTTCAGTCGGCAGCGTCACACATGATAGGTTTTCCATCATAAAATGTAATTGACCGTATACTGTACCCTCCCCTTTTATAGTTTTCACAACATCCGTGCCATTCTCTGTTGCTGGAATAGTAGCAAATAATATTACTCTGCTTGGGTCTTTTATAGCTATTTTGATATCCGTAACTGGTTCTTTAACATTTTTATATGTGACTGTAACCATTTTGGCAGCTTTATTTGCAATTTGTTGTGTTTCAGCTACGATTATACCGATTGGCTGATTAAAGTATTGTACTTTGCCATCGGCAAGTACTTGTTCACTTTCTGCAATAAGTAGATCCCCTGCTGGGGTAAATGCATTTTCTCCTGGAATGTCACTAGCTTTATAAAAAGCTAACACTTTTGGATGTTTCTGAAAGTCGTATACAGTTAGTATAATTAAATTTTTACAATACAATATTTTTGTTATTTATTTGTTTTGTAAGCATGATTTCATTGAGTATTTTAAAAAGTTTTACCATAGCTTTGCTGGCATCTATTTTGACAATGTCTCCTACAGCCACGGTACTAAGAACGAAAGCTGCATGAACTTCATTGGATCGTGTGGGTAAACTGTCTGTATATTTGGTCTCTCCTGCGCATTGAATCTTAAAGAAAATTAAATAAAACTAAATGAGGACTGTTTAAATGATACGGTATTAGTAATAACCTTTATATTTACACTTATTCTTACCAGAGCTTCTACTTTATTTATGGGTTGGTTTAATGGCCAAAGTGATGAGTTTGTTTCAAAGATCTGCTCCCCTTTTGATACAGGTCGTGTGTCATGAATCTTTGTCGTTCCAGAAACATATTTTGAATTCAGGATATTGGCAGGGTAAATAGACAGTAGACCCTGGGATATACATAAAAATGTTTACAGTATTATGATGTGTGACATTTTTTTTTCTTACCAAAATCTATACAAACTTTACTAACCTTATAAAATAATGATAAAACCAGTCGTTCTTTATATTTCGCTGAAAAGTCTGGAGGATTTTCGACCACCTCCACCTCATTTTCTAAAATACATAAAGCTGCTTGTAACGTGGTGTCAGAGAACAGAGGTTTTCCAACTAGGAACTTCTCAGTGGCTTCAGCTCTGATGAAACAAGAAGAAAGTCCTCCGTATGCTATTCTAGCTTCAAGCACGCTGTTTTCAGGCGACAATTTGTAAAGGAATCCAGCGTTTACAATAGCGTGTGCATTTTGAGAACGAGGCATTATCTGAAATATTCATAATAGGTAAAGTAGGTAATCTATCCCTGGTGTTTGCTTTAGCTGGCTGAGGCAGAAAAGGTCTAGGTTTACTACCGCTGCAGAGACTCTTACAAACGTTTACTTACCGCTGCAGAACAAATGTTTCATATAAACTAATCTTGTATATATAAATGGTTCTACCAAGCCTACTTTTTTCTTACCAACAATACGGAAAGTCAAATACTTATCTGTATTTTTTGAAGCTTGAAAAATATATTCATTTTTTATAATTTTGGACTTACCTTTGACTATATATAGAAATCTTTGGCACTTACTTTATAAGTGGTAAGTTTGTATTGTTCGTCGAGTGGTGGCAGCAAAACATTTGCAATGATCTTTCCTTTCATGTCTTCATTCAAAAACTGTTGCATTGATAGTCTCTTGCTAACTTTTTCCGAAGTAACTGAAACACAGATAAGATACTTACAACAAGAAGCTTAAAAATGTTTTGATTTATAAGAATTATATTGATGATGCTTAGGTTTATTACTGCCGATCCTAGTGTCGTGGGTTTGAAAATGGTCGTGCACCAATAGAATTTCTATATAAAAAATATGTGCACTAATAATGTCAGTGCTCTCATACCGGCAACGGAAACATCAAAAGCATGTCATAATGAAGTTTATTAACTCAAATAAACTTTAAGCTACAAAAAATATTGCTTACTAAATCACACCACATAATAACTAAGGGTGAGTTGCACCATCTAAAGTTAACGTCAAATTGTTCGACGACGATTGAATAATTTGACGATAACGTTAGATGGTGTAACTCACTCTTGCTATATTTTAATTTGGGTCCACAATACAAACCTTGTATTAAGACAATGTCATTAAATAATATGTCATTTAACATGATATATATGGGCGCCCATCTTTTTGTATAATAATAAAGACGTGACGACGTCGGAAAATAATTATAAATTAATCATATTTTAATGAATTATTATTTATAAATTATTTAAAGAGTATTTTATTAATTGTTCATATATTATTTTTAGTATTCGATTAATTGGTATCAAGAGGTTGCGGATGTGGCGTTGTAACGTCACATGCAATTAACTAAAATAAATTATATTTATAGATTTATTTACATGATAATTAATTGTGGAATTTATTATGATTTTAGAAAACATTCATATGATTTTATAATAATATTTAAATAAAAGCGAATGCAAAGTCACATCCGTTATGAAATAAATTATACAAGTAATTTAAATTAAATAATATTTATGTTAAAAATCATGATGAATTAAATAATGATTTTTAAAGTAGTTTTTATATTTTATGTATTAGTTTTATGTTTCGGAGATGTTCGGCTGTCTATCCGAACAACGAGTAGAAAGTAACGAGTTGTCGGGTATAAAAGGCGATGTAAAAATGTATTGGATTAATCTTAATTTGGATTGTGGTTGCGTATGGACGTCTGTTTTGTTATTAAACACAATTTAACTGTGAAACTGCGTTTTAATGGATAAAGATACCCAACCCGGCGGTCTGCCGCCGAAATATACGTACACAAATTTACAAAAATAAAACGCAGTGAGTATTGAAAAATACTTACAAATAGTCAAATACGCTCCAACAGTTTCAAATAGCAAAAATAAATCCGATGGGAATTCATTGTGCTGGTGTTTTATCATTAAATTGCCTCCAACTGATCCAAGCTTGAAAAGAATACAAAAATGTATTACTATAAAAAAAAATGATTTTACATGAAATTATTAAGAAAAAAAAAATTACATTTCTGATAGGAACATTAGCGACCAAATTAATGTGGTCCACAAATTTATTAAAATATCCAAAGAAGCGCTCTTTTGATAATGATTTTAGAATGTTCAGAAATTCATATAAAGTGATTCCAACTCCAATAACGCAGTTTTGGTCTAAAGTGACACCTTTGATTTCTGGCACTGTGCTTATGTCTATCAATATCCTTGGGTAGTCGTTTAGTTGATATGGACCTGCAAAATAAAGCTAATCGTCTTAGCTGACCCATAATATAAAAAAAAGGTTAAATTACTATCTAACTGATTGGAAATATAAGATACATGAATAAGTTTAATAAGTTTGACGTAAACAAAGTCGCAAGTCGTTCCACTACTAACTAACTAACTAACACATAACAACCTAAAATGTTACAAGTGTTATATTTACATTTAGACGCCGTATTTCCATACACAAGCATATAAGAATCATATCCGTGCTTATTCAGAATATTAAAGATAGATTCTAGATCGAAGGCTTTAAACCAAAACTTGCCATCTTGCAACTCTATTTCTATAACGGTTGCCTCTTTTATTTCTTCTTCGGATAGAATGCACCAATCGTCTTCATGATCGCATTTATTTTTATAACAAGAAAGTCCAGTTTTTTTGCAAATAGGGATATCCTCAATGTCCATGATTCCATCTTCTTTAGGAGCGTCGCTGGCAAATTTTTTGAAAGCTTCTAAAATAGGTCTGTAGCCCGTGCATCGGCAAACATTACCACTGAATGATTTCTCGATGTCTAACATTGTAGGCTTTTGTCCATTTTTCAGAAGACTGAAATTGGTTTATAAAAACAATAAAAACACTGTCAAGTTGAGGAATCACTCAATGAAAAGAAAGAAAAGTGTTATAGTAGTACAAAGCAAGAACTGACACATTTACCTGTACATAACTTGAATCCAAGCCGGGGTGCAGTACCCACACTGGGTACCATTGTTTTCCGCCAAGGTAGTCTGCAGCACGTGGTAACCCTTCTTCCGATTCCCTATCCCCTCAATAGTCGTGATTTCCCAATCTTGACAGGAAGTAACTGATACCATGCACTGTGAAATATAATTTATTGTGATTGTGTGTCAATTAGAGATAATAATGTATGGGCTCATTTTACAGACATGAGGGTGATATAAAGGTTGTATATCTTTATTTTCGGTTATACCAACGTAATGCAACTTAGTAATGCTGTGAAGAAAAAAAACAGCAAGCACGGGTCAGCCGGTAAACTTGACGACGGAGACGCAGCAGGCGCCGCAGCCGCCCTCGCGGCACATGTACTTGCTGCTATACCTACCGAGTTGACAGCGAGCACGGGTCCGCCGGTACACTTGACGACGGAGACGCAGCAGGCGCCGCAGCCGCCCTCGCGGCACATGTACTTGCTGCTATACCTACCGAGTTGACAGCGAGCACGGGTCCGCCGGTACACTTGACGACGGAGACGCAGCAGGCGCCGCAGCCGCCCTCGCGGCACATGTACTTGGTGCCGCGCAGCTCCAGTCGATCTCGGAGGAAGTCCACCAGCTTCGTGTCGGAGCTAACATCGCATCCAACTGTACAAGGTCACAAACTACATAAAGCGGTAATTTACCAAATCCCTGCTTATTATAATTAATGCTTGTTAGACTTGCTAACTAGCTATCTAAACCGTAAGTCCTAAATTATAAATTATTGTCTATTTCACATTGGAAAGGTGCTGAAACATTTCTGTTTTTACTTATTTGCATCCTTTCTTCGGCAATGTCAAAGTTATAAAATACAAACAATTTAACAAAATTTATAAATTTACGAAGAGTTTGATTCAAATTGCACCCTTTCTTATGTGAAATAGAAGTGAGAGAAAAGGGAAATAATTCCCAAATTCGATCTAATGAAAACAGTGAAAAAAAAAATTTTTTTTTGAAAATTTATGGAGTTTTTATAAAAAAAAAATATGCGAACAAAGTCGGAGGCGTTTTTTATGTCAGCAAGTAAAAAGACGGTTGAGTTGCAATGTTAATGAATCAGGCTAATACTGATCACCCGAGACGTTGTTAAGTCTCTATCGCCCAGTAATTTCACTTGCTGCAGTGCCCTTCAAACCTAAACACAGTAATGCTTGCACAGTGCTGCTTGGAGATAGAATATCTGGCACTGGGTGTCCTGTTTTACATCGAAAGATGGCACTGCAGTAGTACCCACTAAGATGGGCTCTTGCTGAAGAGTCCTACCATCAGGTAAACTATTAACGATAGGTGAACAAACCTGAATGCTCGATGCCGTTAACTTTAAACTGGATCTGATGTACGGCTTTCGTCGGTGATGACTCCATTGCACGAACCTGACTTGCCAACTAAGAGTCACTAATAGAAACCCTTATTTAATTGTTATTGGTACAGTCAGCTTCTTCAAAAAATAATTTAAGCCAACTTCAATAACATAAACATATATAATCTAAAAATGTTTTAGAGGTTCGTGGAAATACGGGAGGTTGTGGTAACTACACTCTCTTGTATGAAAATAATCATAAATAATGTGCTATTAAATTCATAAGGGACCACCTAAGAGCACTTTCAAATTATTACCTATTAGACAAAAAAAATAATTATGAAAGTCTCGGTTTTTCAAAAGTCATGATGAAGTGTTATATACAGGATGTATATGACTGACGATGGCTCTTTTTTTTTTTTAATTATTGCGTTTGTGGCATTTTGACAAACGGTCTTGAGTATTGATGACGACTCAAGACCGTTTGTCAAAATAAACGGTTGCATAATGTTTGGCTTATGTTATTTTTTATAGAAAACATTTGACCGAAAAATCCACTAAACTACTAACGTTTAATATATGCTAGTTGCCTACTTGCATTTCAGATTTTCCATTGTTGTACCATATTGTGGACTAACCCGTTTTAAGACACTTGTAATAAAACAAACAAACATTTTACGCCGACTGTACCCACTTTACAGCAACTGTAAAATATAGTAGGTACTTGTTTTACTTATAGATAAGATAAGATGCCATTAAAATGTTAAATTGAAATTAAGGTCGGTTTGCACAATAGCTTCTATAAAAAACATGTCAAAATGTCTCCTTGAGAATTTACTTTTGTGAGGCGGGTACAAGGCGGGTATAAGTAATAGTAAGTAAGTAACTTCGAATGAGTCAGTAGCCAACTCGGATAAAACATAGTAGTAAATATAATATACTGGAATCACGAGTAGGCCAGCAGTGGGAACATTAGAAGGCTGTTATGATGATGATGAAGTAGACATAAAAAATAAAAAAACGTGCGGAAAAGGTAAACAAACAATAAGGCACTGCATAGCTTTCACTTTTTTATTTATTTTTTTACTATTTTGTTGTGCTAATACTTAATTAGCTCAGACAAGTTTTTTTGTTTTCAGTGTTTAACAAAAATGTAAAATAGGTGATAAGAACGTTCATAATATAAGAATTAAATTAGGTAAATGAATAAAATAAATACCATCCATCTAAATACCTTTTGTATTAACAATAAATATGTATAAAATGCTGCATAAAAGCAACTGCGTCTTATTTAAGTTTTATTTGACCAATGATATATTGAGAATCATTTTCATTTCTTTTCCTACCAGCCTGGTGGTAGGTTTCTTTAGCTCTTAAATCTTGTCCAGCTTTGCGTACCACCGCAGAGCCAAATATTCTGGTAAATTAAAATGCAAAAACAAAAAAATAACAATATTCTTTCTGCATTATTAAATACGAGTGTTTTAGCAGGTGCTTAATTAGCATATAGTTTATTATTGACTTTAATTGCATGTACGATTGGTATAAAACTTGTAAAAGAGAATTAAAAAAATATTATCATCAATAATGCTGGACATGGCCGATCTTGAACCTTTAACTACCTTTACTAAATACAATATTTTGTGCCTTTTCTATCCATTCTGCACCTGCTATCGTCATGAAGTTGTCAGTCGCAAAATGTCGCGTTATTGGGGGTGCTGGAATTTCAACGAGTAGTAGTAGCCCAATGTACTTGTACTAACGCTCCATCGTCAAAATGGTCGTAAGGTATCGAGATGTTAATGAACCTATGACACAACAGTACATTGCCAAAATGTGCAATCGACTAATCGGGGGCCTCTTCAACGCAATTCGGTCTCGATCGGTATTCTTCTTTCGTGTCGCTGTTACAACTGTTTTGTTTTGTTAAAGCCATTTTGAACAGTAGTTGGCTACGCCCACGGCATTGTCTGAGCAGACCATGAGGTCATTCATGGAGCAGGAGTGTGGGCAGGATGGACACACGAGAACGTGTGGCATGCTCTGAACTTGGGCACTACAAGGTATTGAACAAGTGGAATTGTGACATTTCGTAGATACTTCATTCATTCATTCATTCATTATTTGAGAACCTTCCTCAACCGCTTACAACTGGTATGATCTACCAACTGTTACACTAACAGTTAATAAAAATTATTTGTACTAAATTTTATTAAATTACTAGCCTGCGACTGCATTCACGTGGGAACTTCGTTCGAACTTAGAAATCGTACTTTTTCCGAGATTAAAAGTAGCCTATATCCTATTTCCGGTCATTATCTATTTTTGTTTTATATTTCAGCCAAATTGATTTTATGGTTGTCGAGTTATAGACAAAAAAACACCCAAACATGCTAACTTTCGCATTTTTAGTATGTGTGATGTGATTCTAAAAAAAATGTGTTTGAAAAAAATCTAACGTAATTTTAGCTTAACTTTAAATCTTATTTAGTATTTTACTTTGTACTCAGTTATATTTAAGCCAAATTTTAACATAATATTACAAATAGTTCTAAGCTAGTCGAACCACGTGACAAAAAGTTCACATACAACTTCTAAAAATATTTTCTTATCACACCCCAATTCACCAAGATTCACATTCTTCAAAAGTCTAGTAAATCTAGTAAAAGTCTCAAAAGCTAACAGCCTGTTTGTCACAATGACATTCAGAACTTTTAATTTATTTTCCTTATTTTTTGTTATATATAAAAATAATTGCTATTTGTTATTCTCGCTGAACTACATAATAGTTTCATAAGTCACGCACGCACGCTCATTCTACACATTTAGAAATAAGAACTTAAGTTAATTTAAGTTTCTCTTTAAGTGAAATGTAAATTTCTTAAGAGAAATAATAAACACTCTTTAAACCGAAACTCGAAAACGACTGGACCGGTTTTACTAATTCAAGCTCAGGAAATGTTTAAACGGTAAGTTAAATATAATGCTGATGATATCGCTTGGGTCAGATAAAGTTAGGGCATAAGGAAGGTGAAACTAAGATTAAAAAACAAAGTATAACTTTCGTTACTAACTGTACCTACAAAACATGTGGACAATGTAAGTTGCTATAAATTAGGGGGTTTTGAGTGCTGGGGCCCAATAACAAGTTGGGTTTTCATCATGAAGACAGACGAGGAACCAATCACGTTCAGAGTGAACGGTGAAGAGTACACAGGTCCGGTGCATTTTTAACTAAGAACTATTAGCTCTGCAAACGTAGACCTTGTGACCGTAGAAATCAGCAATTTAATCTATCTTGACGAGCGATTCCGCTCAGTACGCGCAAGGTCCAAACCAGATCCTCACCAAAGTTTTATAATACCAAATTAAAGTTACTAAATTTCAAATAAAAAATGAAACATCAAAATCGAATTTCTTAAAACGGAGATATCTAGTAGCCTATTTTACCTCTTTTTGGTCCTCCCATTTCTTCTAAACTTTTTTGCAACACCTTCTGAACAATGAAGTCCTTAGTGTGCTTCTAAAAATCTATTGAAATCTGTCTACAAATAAAAGCAGATTTCCTAATTTTTCTTACCTGTTTTCCCCCAATCAGGACGCTTCTAAAAATCTATTGAAATCTGTCTACAAATAAAAGCAGATTTCCTAATTTTTCTTACCTGTTTTCCCCCAATCAAAAGTTGCGTTCGTTAGGCGAGAATAGACTGACAGGCATACAAATTGTAATTGGGATTCATCCCGTTTTAATTAAAGTAAATAAATAAATAAATATAAGCATTTATTGGCTAATCTTATACCGAACGACGTTTCGCTCGCTTAATCAAACACGAAAGCTGTATAAGAATGTATTTTTTAAGTGTATGTCCTCCGATTACTTTGTTATTGTTGATGCGTAGAGATATTTTTTTTTTCAAAAAAGCTCCATTACGCATCGAAACCTTCGATCAAGGGTATATTTGATCAAAGATCGAAACGGCTAACTTCACGGCGGCCGAGATCCGTAGGCAGTACTAGATAAATAGATACGTATACCTAGATGTACTAGAAAAGTGACTTTATATTACCTATATTAATGGAAAGCTAAAGAATAAATGAATGAATGAAATAAATAAATTAATTATTTATTCGCAGATTAAGGGTGTATACAAATAAGTTCTTAATAGCGTTTCATAGTCCCACAGATACTACTGTTTTAGTAACAAAACTTCGCAAGTTTTTTTTATATTTACACAGTTACATGATTACTTAAATTAAAAAAATATAATAAGAATGCATGTTGTAATAAAAAGAATAAAAATAAAAATTCATAGCCTTTAGTGAAGTTTTTCTCGATATTCATAAAATACACAGCACAAAAAAATGTCGCTTCCCGCCAACTGTTTCTGTGTACATACAATTGTACATACAAAGAAACAGATGGCGGGAAATTAAGATAGGTAGGTACGTATGTACATACGTACGATTATAATTTGAAACAACGCAACGGATTTAATTGCGGTTTTAAACAATAGATATTATGATTCAAGAGGAAAGTTTATGCGTATTTTAAACGTAGTCCCGAGCAAAGCCATGACGGGTCACAGTTAATAATAAACAAGTTTTAAGAGTAGTAGAGTTCTTTGTGATAGAGCTCGTCCGGGGAAGGACTACCACCATACCTATTTCTGCCGCCAAGCAGTAATGCTCGCATTGCTGTGTTCCGGTTCGAAGGGTATGGTTTCCGGTGAAATTACAGGCACATGAGACTAACCATCTAACGTCTCAGGGTGGTAACACGCAAGTGATATCTATGATGTTGCATGCGTACATAGGCTACGGTAACTGCTGACCATAAAGTGGGCCGTACGCTTGGTTACCACTTTAGTAGTATAAAAAAAAAAAAAAAAAGTTTATGTTTTTTTTTGAGGTTCATTTTCGCCAGTTTCGTTTGCATAAAGATTTTTTAATATCGCAGTTCACAATGAGAAGTCCGAAACAACCTTGGTGGAATACATCCGCGAGAAGCTAGAGCTGCGAGGCACCAAGAGCATGTGCCACGAAGGGTCCTGCGGCCTCTGCTGCGTCTCCGTCATCAAAACTCCTGGTGGACCTGTGGAATCCGTCAGTGGTGTAAGTATTTATTTCTTCAAAAAGCTAATCTATTTCAACAGTAGAAAAGTTAGTAAGAGCTCGTTTGTGGAAGTACCTGTTTCTGTAAAAAATATCATCATCATGACAGCCTTCTAATGTTCCCACTGCTGGGACACTAGCCTACTCTCGAGCGAGAGTGATTGGGTCTTAATCCACCACGCGGACCCAATGCAGATTGGTGGATGGCACATGTCTTTCGAATTTTTAGTTCTTGGACATGCCGGTTTCCTCACGATGTTTTCCTTCACCGTATGAGAGCACTGGCATAGCGCACATAAATTTTTCGAACAGAAAAATACATTGGTGCACGACCGGGTTTGAACCCACGACCTTAGGATTGGAAGGCGGGGTCACTACCACTAGACCACCGGTGCTCTTTAAAAAGTAGTAGGTGCTTGTAAAAAATATAGTTACAAAAGAACAGGCAGGAGCTAAAAGGCACTTGCTCACCATCATCCACAACAACATCGAAAATGCTGGGACAGTGCTGCCATAAAACTAAAGTCCTTCTTCGTGAACTCAAATAGTTTGGTTGGCTGGAATTAGATTAAGAGAAACAATAGTGTAAACGAAATAATTACAGTAATTTTTCTATTCTAATTATGTAGGTAGATATTAAAAAATACTTGTAGTTACCCTATCTTACTGCAATAAGATGTAATCTACCCTCCGCTTGTGCTCAACGGACGACAAAACAGTTGGACCGTGGCTAAGGATAGTTGTTCCTTGCCCGTGGCTCTGACACAGCGCAGTACCACGTCCTCGCACAAACGGCCGGGACTTCCAAAAATACAAAAGTTCTTCTCATTCACAAGTACCTACTCACCACTCCGCGCGTTCCCATTCTTTACAAATAGTTTAAGGAGCATGATACATTCAATGTACGTCTCAGGATGGCGAAAGTGATACCTCTACTCTCCATTAAAACCACGACTTTTTGTCTACAGTGCATGGTAGCTGTCATGTCCTGCCATGGTTGGAACATAACGACTATCGAAGGGATTGGAGGCAGGCATCAAAAATATCATGCGATCCAAGAGACCTTGGCAGAACACAATGGTTCCCAGTGTGGATACTGCTCCCCAGGTTGGGTTACTAACCTGTACAGGTATAATAAAACCATCATCTTATGAAAATATTGTATTGTTACAATATTACATTATACAAACAACTAAATTAGATTACCTATTTTTAGGGTTCGTTATTTATAAAAACCCAGAAGGTAAGGGCACAGTGCCTTTATTTTGCGAAGTTTAACACTATGTAACACAACCTATGAAATGTTAGTAACAGTATATTTATTAGTCTTCTTTCAAAAGAAGTACCCTCAAAAGGCATTCGGGCAGCCTAATAACTCCGTCAGAATTGGCCACTGACTCATACGAAATAACTTACTTTTTTTTTATACAACTAAAGTGGCAACCAAGCGTACGGCCCACAACATGGTAAGCAGTTACCGCAGCCGATTGGACGCTTGCAATACCAGAAGTATCACTCGCGGGTTGCCATCTTGGGGCTAAGATCGAAAGCCTTATATGCCAGTAATTTCACCGGAAAGCATACCCTTCACACCAGAACACAGCAATGCGAGCATTACTGCTTGGCGGCAGAAATAGGGTTACATACTGTACTTCAGTTTTAAATAATTTTGTAAACATAAATCTTACAGCCTTCTTAGGGCGAAGCCGATGACCATGTTAGAAATTGAAAAATCATTTGGTAGCAACATTTGCCGGTGTACTGGCTACAGGCCTATACTAGAAGCTTTCAGGAGATTTGCTACTGATGCTCCTGCAGAGACCAGAATTATGGACATCGAAGATCTGCAGATATGCAATAAAACTGGTCTTTCATGTGATAAAAAAAATTGTGATGATGATGATAAAGACTGGTGCATGGTTTCTAATCCGGATGTTAAGAAAACAATTAAAATCCAGCTCACGGAAGATAAGTTCTGGTACAGAGTGACTGATATAAATTCGATATTTGATATCTGGAGGACACACGGTACCGAATCTTATATGTTGGTGTCTGGAAATACTGCTAGAGGTGAACACGTATGATTGTTTTACTGTTTACCCGTCTGGTATCAAAACAGCCCAAGAGTAGTATGTTAATAGCCCAAGATAATTGATAAATTCAGGCGTTACTTTGCAGAAATCCGTTACAAAATAAAAAACAGACGAAAAATCTCTAGTACCATTCCGCTTAACCTTTTAACTGTTGAGGTCACACAGTTACCACAGTTAACCTCAAAAGACAAATATCGACACGTGTTTCAACCCTCCACAGGACATCCACAGGACCATCGACTTGTTCTCCGGCAGACGTGTTGCTTCGTCGAGCGCTGGAGCCAAGATATTTTTCTTTTAAGGTTAACTGTGGTAACTGTGTGACCGCATCAGTTAAAAGGTTAAGCGGAATAGTACTAGAGATTTTTCGTCTGTTTTTTATTTTGTTAATAGCCCCTAAGGCTTATAGGCTAGAAATTATTCTATTTAAGCAAATATGCAAATATTTGGTACTCAATGTGTTTTGTTACGAAAAAATGAATTTAGTGCTACGAGTAGCAGAGTTCTCTGTGATGGAGCTCGTCCGGGGAAGGACTACCACCATACCTATTTCTGCCGCCAAGCAGTAATGCTCGCATTGCTGTGTTCCGGTGTGAAGGGTATGGTTTCCGGTGAAATTACTGGCACATGAGGCTTTCGATCTTAGCCTCAAGGTGGCAACCCGCGAGTGATACCTCTGGTATTGCAAGCGTCCATAGGCTGCGGTAACCGCTTACCATCTTGTGGGCCGTACGCTTGGTTGCCACTTCAGTTGTATAAAAAAAAAAAAAAAACGAGTATGCCTGTTAGATATCTATAAAAAATAACGACAGTTTTATCGAAGATAACTCAAAATCTGTTTGGCAGTGTTTGGTCACGGGTTTCTTATGATTTTATGTTACTCTAATAGATGATAATGCCGGATGTATTATTGCAGGTGTTAATCCAGTTGACGAATTCCCTAATATCATGATAGACATAGCAGCAGTGCTTGAAATAAAAGGTCACTCTATGGACCAAAATCTCAACATTGGTGCTGGAAACACAATTACTGAATTCAAACAGATTTGCCAGGCTATGGCGAGTCAACAGTCTTTTGGATACCTGGAGAAGTTTGAGAAGCATATCGATTTAATAGCTAGTATTCCTATCAGAAATGTGAGTATCCCAAGATTTTAAATAACTTCAGCTTATTTTTTTTTTTTTTGTGTGGCAACCAAGCGTACGTCCCACTAAATGGTAGTCCAATTCATCATATTCATATAGGATTTTTAGCAGCGCCTCTTTAGTGCGTTAAATGAACTACCAAAATTCCATACAAATTGACAGCCGGACGATACGTTTACGTTCACGATTGTCAGACGAGTTTTTCGTGCTAATCACTCTAAACCAAGAGAATACTTTAAGCCCTCATAAATAAATAAATAAATATTGCTGGACATTGCACACAGCATCATCTAGCCCCAAGATAAGCTACTGTTAAACAGAGCTGTGTTATGGTAATAGATGACTGATATATACTTAATACAATACAATTACATAGATAGATATTTTTTATTATATATAGAAAATACCCAGAACACCCGGAACAAATATATGTAGATCGTACATTTGTCCCGAGGCGGGAATCGAACCCGCAAGCTCTGCGTCGCAGACGGACCTGCGCCCGCTGCGCCACATCGGTCGTCATAGTGATTGATTACGTTTGTTACTTTTAGCTTGGAACATTAGCTGGAAATTTAATTCTAAAACACAGGAACAACACGACTGCATCCGACATATACCTCCTTTTAGAAACTGTCGGGGCTCACCTGACTATTGGTAATTATATATTTTATTTTATTCAATCAATCATTTATTTGCCAGAATATATTAAGGTCGTCGGTTTGAATCCGGTCTAAAGGATTTTTCGCTACGAAAAATTGATGTGTGCAATGCCAGTGCTCTCGTACGGTGAAGGAAAACATCGTGAGAAAACCGGCATGTCCAAGAACTAAATATTCCAAGAACTAAAAACTCGACTCTCGGTCGAGAGTAAGCCAATGTCCCAGCAGTTGGAACATTAGAAGGCTGATGATGACGATGATTTATTTTTTGGCTGACAGTCACTGACGGACAAAA
Source organism: Colostygia pectinataria (assembly GCA_951394395.1). Classification (NCBI taxonomy): domain Eukaryota; kingdom Metazoa; phylum Arthropoda; class Insecta; order Lepidoptera; family Geometridae; genus Colostygia; species Colostygia pectinataria. Next base: position 494,828 of record OX596362.1, read on the forward strand.
AGTCTCAGCGGTCTGAGGATATTAAACAACGAACTACTGAAACGAAAAAGTCTCATAGTCCGATCATCGGACAATACTAACCGGACCTGCGGGCCTTACTCTTGAACGTGATCGGTATTAGACAATTATTGGAATATGACATTTAAGAGTAGTAGAGTTCTCTGTGATAGAGCTCGTCCGGGGAAGGACTACCACCATACCTATTTCTGCCGCCAAGCAGTAATGCTCGCATTACTGTGTTCCGGTGTGAAGGATATGGTTCCGGTGAATTTACTGGCACATGAGGCTTTCGATCTTAGCCTCAAGGTGGCAACCCGCGAGTGATATTTTTGGTATTGCAAGCGTCCATAGGCTGCGGTAACCGCTTACCATCTTGTGAGTCGTACGCTTGGTTGCCACTTCAGTTGTATAAAAAAAAAAACATTCTTTTGACTGCAAACCTAGCGCCAAATTCAATCTTGATCTTCTTCTTCTTCTTCTTTTATGGACTCTGTGGCTTATTTGCCACAATTTTGCCAGTGTCAAGTGTATTAGTTTGATTGTCGCTTAGCAACGTAAACAAATGAAATTTAGAAAGAAATGATGACTTTTCTTTCAAAATTCCCTTGGAAAGTCTTTGAATAAATTACCAACCAACATTACTCCTCCATTTCAATTATTTTCACTTGTGCTAAGTAAACAACTTAAATTGGATAAACTGCCACAAAATTTATGCAATAAATCTTAAAATAACACGAGAAAAATTATTAAAATAATAGGACCCATGTCGTTTCGACAAAATAGCCAAAGACAATCCCTCAACCTTGTTTTCAAGACTAAAAAAATTTGACAGCATTAAATATAAATTGGGATTGAAATCTTTGAAATTGGGATCGGATCAGAATTGTCATTGGATTCAAGAGTAAGGCACTTGGAATAAGGACATAATTTCACCTTTAAATAGTTTATTAGTTTTTTTCACAGCAGTATACTTCAACACAAAGTAAGAAGCTTGCAGCGCCCATGCTGACATCAAATTAAATCATTAACATCATTAAATCTCAACACATTAATGATTGCATGCACTACGGTTTTACCTCATAATTATGATGCAATAAATGATACTGAATACTGAATACCTACCAAAACTAGATATTCTGCTTCTAAGCAGTCGTGTGTTTAGATTTGAAGGGCACTGTATCTTGTCTGTACGTTGTATGTATGTACGATTAGATCTCATAAACTACGCAACGTTGCGTAGTAAAAGAATATTCATATTGATAAATAAATAAATAATAAATAAACAATGCTGGACAATCTACACAGCATCATCTAGCCCAAGGTAAGCTGCTGTTAAACAGAGCTGTATTATGGGTACTAGATGACTGATATATATTTAATACAATACAATACATAGATAGATATTTTTTATTATACATAGTAAACACCCAGAACACCCGGAACAAATATTTGTAGATCGTACAAACATTTGTTCCGAGGCGGGAATCGAGCCCGCAACCTCTGCGTCGCAGGCGGACCTTCGCCCACCGCGCCACATTGGTCGTCGCTATAGAATGTCGTGTCGAATGTCGTCGTCGATAGAATGATTCAAGCCCGTGCAAAGCCGGGGCGGGTGTAAAATATTGTAGTTGCTAGTGTAAAATATTATACCTTTTCAGTCACTGCACCCGGAGAAAGTAAGACAGTCTCGATGCAGGATTTCTTGAGAGAAGACATGCAAGGAAAGATCATCCATAGAATCTTATTACCTCCACTAACTGATCAACACCAAATGGTCTTTTATAAAGTAAGACTAAAATTAATACTATGGTTGAATTAAACCAAATCCGAATGGGAACTTTTTTTTTTTTTACTACTAAAGTGGTAACCAAGCGTACGGCCCACTTGATGGTCAGCGGTTTCCGTAGCATATGTACGCATGCAACATCATAGATATCACTTGCGTGTTACCACCCTGAGACGTTAGAAGTCTCATGTGCCTGTAATTTCACCGGAAACCATACCCTTCGAACCGGAACACAGCAATGCGAGCATTACTTCTTGGCGGCAGAAATAGGTATGGTGGTAGTCCTTCTCCGGACGAGCGCTATCACAAAGAACTCTACTACTCTTGGAACTATTCTCCGAATAAGAATAAACTGTAATTTTTCTTCTATATTTAACATTTTTTATTCCACAGAATAGTATTTATGTGTATAATCCACACATAAATTACTAATTATGTACATTGTTTTGCCTAAAATATTTTCATGCCTGTATTTTGCATGTATTTCAACGTTTAACAGCTGATGTTATCTTTTGCAGATGATGCCTCGCTCCCAAGCAGTACGCGCTGTTATAAACGCTGGATTCCTCTTCAGGCTAGGCTCGAACAACAACGTGGTAGAAGTAAGATTAGTGTACGGAGGACTATCTCCCAACTCCATTAGAGCTACGGCCACTGAGAACTTCCTTGTGAGGAGAATACTGTTTTCCAACACCACGATACAAAAAGCACTGAGGACCTTAGAGAATGAGATGGTGGTGCTGGATGATCCTACAGCTTTTTCAGTGGAGTACAGAACGCAACTTGTCTTATCGCTGTTTTATAAGGTACGAGCTTTTGGTACGAGCATAGGAGCGCATTAAAAGGAATTTGGTTGTTTTGACCATGGTTTTATTGGGAGTTGTTTTATCAGTTTGAGCCTATAGTTTTTGTCTGTTGGTTCGTCTGACTGTCTGTGGCCAAAAAACTCTACTATATGTCGCTTAGCTATTTTTAGCAGACATTTATATGCATCAGCTCTCAAAAGTGCTCGTGACGTAGCTAAGTAAGTTACGTAACGTAAGTTAAACTGTTCGTTAAGTTGGTCCGCGTAGTCACTATATGGATGGGAATTCCAAATAAGTGCTCCTGTGCATCAAATGGCATGTTAAGCTGTCGGTCCCGGCTTTTTCAAAGTTGTTAGACCTTGACAGAGGCCTTCGGGCGGCCTAAAAACTCTGTCACCAGAGTTGGCCACTGACTCATACGAGCTAACTTACTTTAGCTCTCAAACATTTGTAATACATGCTAAACTTAATATCCTTTCAATCGAGAGTAGGCCAGTGTTCCAGCAGTGCAGCAGTGGGAACTTATTTAGAAGGCTGTCATGATGACTAAATTTGAAAAGTTTTAAAAAAAACCATGTTCACTTTGTAACCATAATGAGTATTTAAATTCTTACAATAAGATTACAGTCTATTTCACATAGTAAGGGTGCTGACAGATGTATTTTATGGTTTTAGTCAGAGTATATAATTTAAATTAATTATAATTTTAATTTAATTTAGTGGAAACCTTTAAATGGCCTCATAGTTAACTATTTAAGAGCCTAATATGTATTTTGTGCCGATGGTTTTCCAAAAATATATAAATAAATAAAATAAAATAAATAAATTGCAAATTTAAACAAACATTTAGTAAATTTATTAAAGGTGGTTAGTGGTTTGTATTTTACAACTTTCTAATTGCCAAATAAATGATGCAAAAAAAATGAAATGTAGAAATGTGTCAGCACCCATCCTATGTATAATAGACTATAGGGATAATTTTTAATTAGTTTTTGTCTATTTTATGGAATGGCTTTTACTGAGCTTTAATGTTTTCCAAAATGTTTCGCTAATCTCTCTATTCTTCTAATTTCAGGCTTGTTTGTATCTTTGTCCAAATGACATCCTCAACCCAAGATATGTTTCTGGAGCTACGAATATCCATGACACTCGTCCGGTTTCAAAATCAAAACAGACTTTTGACACTGAAAAATCTCTTTGGCCATTGAACCAGCCTATACCTAAGATTGAAGGTCTGGTAAGTACAAAACCTTTGTCGAGCAAGAGAGTACATTAGTGCTGTTCTTAGCATGACGTCAACTGCTAAAGCTGATGCAGTTTCGATAGGTATGTCATCATAATTGTCCTGCCCTTTTTCCCACGTTATGTGGGGTCGGCACAACATGTTCCTTTCTTCCATTCCTCTCTATCACCCGTCATCTCAGTACTCACTCCTTTCTTACTTATGTCATCTTTCACACAATCCATCCACATTCATATCTAACATTACGATAGGTATGTACATAACATAATATTTTGTCAGCGTCTAAACTAGTACTAGTTCTTCATCTTTTTAATGTTGTGCTAGCTAGATGATCATCTTATTATCTTATCAGATAGACGTTCATTGCTGAATACAGCCTCCTTCAAAAAGTTCAGTCAAAGTTCAACCTTCGTATATTAAATAGGTTGGATTCGACCAAACTCAAATAAGCACTATTTTGCTAATAAATCGTAGTTATTTGAGAGTAAACTGAAATTTGACTTGTATTTTGGCATTTTTTGTTACCCATAATACTCATAGTTATTCTAAAAGTTTGTCGAATCTACCAATAGTTAGATTGTCTGACCTAAATATACATTTTAATATCGTTCCCAGTATGCATTGGTATAGATGATGAATATGACATAATTTGTTGTGTCAGACGATAAAAATAATGTTTTTCAGATCCAATGTGCAGGAGAGACAGAGTATACAGATGATATGCCAACTCAACCTGGCGAGGTGCACGCAGCTTTTGTTCTTTCTGAGGCTATAGGAGACTTAGTACAAATTGACGCAAGCGCAGCTTTGGTAAGTCATTTGATTACAGTTTGCTATGTAATGTTATCTTTATGTTCGTCGCTAGTACGAAATGGTGATTCATTGACCTGTTATCTTTTCGTATTTATGTCTTAGAATTTGTCATGCCACTAGTATGTTATAGAAATTTATTTGACATTAAAAATGGATTATAGTACATTATGATACTAGTGTGTAACATTGGTGATTACCGCTGAGGCGCCATTGAGGTATGTGACTGTAGTCTTAAGATAGCCGAGGACGGTAATCATCAATACACACGTGTATCATACGACGTTTTTCAACACACTTGTGAATAAAATAACAAAAAAAACTCGTAGTAAAATAACAAAAAAAATCTATAACTCACTAGTAAGTTATAGCAATGAAAAAGTCATAGTTTGATTATGGGTTTCATTCTGTGCCTAATTGCGATGACCTTATAGCCACTTTAATTTTATATATTTAATATATAAGCAAGTGTGTTGAAAAGTATATTTTCTCAATTCACTACATAATTCATTAACATAATAACTTCAAATTTAAGAAAAAATACATTTTCGTTGTTTAAAAACTTCCTATTCAGAGTTTACTTGAAAATCTTTAAAACTTTCGTATTGACATACTTTTAAATAAATTGCAGAGACAACCAGGCGTAATCACTTTCCTCTCCGCTGCTGACATTCCAGGAGAAAACACGTTTACTCCAGGAGGTACTCTTTTTTATACAGCCAATGAGGAAGTATTTGCCAGTACCAAAGTGAGCTACTTTAATCAACCGATTGGTATAATAGTGGCTGAATCACATCATATAGCAACTGTAGCTGCTAAAATGGTCACAGCTACTTACACAAATGTAAAAGAACCAGTGATAGATATAAAGAAAGCTAAAGAAGATGAAAGCAGAAATACATTGTTTTATGCTAAGTCTGCGACAGACATAGGAACAGACGTAATAAAGACAATAGAAGGGCATAATACTATTTATGGGCAGATGCATCTCCCAACGGAAAACATGTGCTGTATAACTCGCGTAACAGAGGAAGGGCTGGAGTGTTACCCAACAACCCAATGGATGGATGGCATCCAATATGTGATATCTAAAGCCTGCAATATTCCTGCATGCTCGTAAGTTCATACTGTACAGGTATCAATATGATCAGCCTTCTCATAATCCCTCTGCTAGAATAGCCCGTTTCCGATCTGTTTTCATATTCAATCTACTACAATAACTAATGTTTCTGTGAGAACGTAGACCTCGCGAGCTCTATATAACCAACATTTCCTTTTTTTCTCCTCTTTTTTTTCTTTTTTTCTTCACTTCTTTTTAGATTTTTTCACAACATTTTTAAAAAAATTAAGACCTTATTGTGTCTGTCAAATTTGATTGAAATCCATATAACCTACTTTATAAATAACGCTACACCAAACTTTCCCCTTTTCCTCCCTATTTCTTATTGCTCTCCCAATCAAAAACTGCGATCGTTTAAAAATTAAAATACATAAAGGATGGCAATTTTCATCAAAATCGGTTGGAAAATGCGACGGAGAGAACAGACTGACAGACAAAACCATTTTTAAAGATTATAATATCCCAAAAATTATTTTGCCTCAAGCGGGATTTGAACCCGCAACCAACGCTTGATACGCGGGCGCTTGCGGGTTCAAATCCCGCTTGAGGCAAAATAATTTTTGGGATATTATAATCTTTAGTATTCCCCTAGTGTGATGGTTAACACTATAAAAACAAAAATAACCAAAACCATTTTTAGTCAATCTCGAAACTTCGTTCGCTTCGCTCGCTTGTTCAATTGTTTATTAAAAATATATACTTTTAGGGTTGATGTGCATGTTCGTCGGCTTGGCGGAGGTTTGGGATTAAAAATTTCCCGAGCTGGCCAAATAGCAGTAGCTTGCGCTCTAGCGACGCACTTGACGAGGCGAACGTGTCGGTTTTACCTTCCGCTAACTACTTGCGGTAAGGCCATTGGTAAGCGCGCGTCTTGCCACACGGATTATCAGGTAAGGCCACAACTACAAAAAAAACTAAGTATTACGTAAGTTTTAGCAGATTAGCTAAAAAATTTGTCTTACAAAAGAAATGCGACACCTGTTTTTCCTCTCCACGAGTCATCTCTATGAAACATAAACTTATTTTTCACCAGGCATGTGCATAAGTATGACTGTGGCACAGAACATATATAAGTACCTGCTGCGTACAGAATGGCCACTCCCTACCTCCTACCGGTTTTACCCCACCCCGGTCGCGAGTTTGCCGGCACCACACGGCACCTTTCGCCGGCACTGAAGCTAAAGGCTACTAAACACGCGTTAATTTTGATTAAGTATAGGTCCAAGCACGTGCATGCCAGAGTGAGCAGAAGTGTGCTTCTCGCTCTCAACCGCAGACGTACCTACACAAACTATGCGTGTGGTGATTGCGACGTGTTGGCACAGAGGTGTTGGCTTCATACGTTTTATTGAGTGTCCGGGATGTGACTGCGGTCCAAACAATGACGTCCAAAGCAAGAAATTAAATTTCTCAGATCCATGGGTATCCGAAAATACTACATGTATGTTCCGCGATTTTTTTTAGTATTTCTCGAGTTTTTTTGTGTTTTTTTTTGAGAATGTTTGATCGGAACGGAACGATGGTATGAAAGCAAAAACTAGGAGCAATGTTTATTTTAAAAAAAAATCGGCATTCAGTGCAAAAAAATATTTAAAATGTCTAATACCATCATATTCATTAACCATGTTGTTATTTTCTAAGGTTAAAGTAAACGCTAAAGGGGTGATCCAGTCAATCGATTACGATGTATACGAAGACAATGGCTTTATGATTGATGAAATGATTTCATATATGGGAATTGACGTGTACTATAACTGTTATAACGCCGATAAATGGAACTATAAGGTGTATGACACCATCACTGACAACGCAAAGACAACTTTTTGCAGATCTCCAGGTAACAAACATTTAAAAAATGATTTGAATTAAATATCGTTCTCAAATGTAGGTAGAAGCCGCAGAAGGAATCGTCAAATTTCAAACCTATTTTTTAAAATTGATAGATTCAGGCAAGCGGAAATCCATTATAAGCTCGTAAGAAGAAGAAAACAGATGAAAAATTTCTAGTACTTTAGTTAAAAAGTTAAGCATATAAGTTACCCAGGTACTACGAACAAACTGCTTTGTTTGTTCATCTGTTTATCCTATTTTTTATTTTTTTTAATCCTGGATTTTAATTTAGCTAAAAATAATAATTATGTTTTTTTTTTATTTATAATAAAGACTGTAAAATGGTCAAAAATGAAAATATATTATGATTTTCATAAAACTTGTCTTTAGAAACAAAATCTTATTTCCTAATAAAATGTATGTCGATCTTGCGTATGTTATGTATCCTGTTAATTGGACGCATTGGCTTTAATGTTTTTCCGAACACCAAAAAAAATTTAAATGTACCTATAATTTACTGGCTGACTAGTTTTTCATTTTTCATTTTCAAATACTAAACTACTAAACGGAGTGGTTTTGAAGATGTGGCAAAAGAAGTATAGCAAGGTATATTATAAAATATGTTTCTGACCCTGATATTTGGTTTATTCTTTTATTCTTTGAGAAAATAATAATAAAAACGGCCAAATTTTATAATATTGTTTTTTTTTATGATTATAATCCAAAGCCTCAACACGTGACGATTTTGATCGATATAACGGTTTTTATGTCCATTATTACAGTATTGTGTCACAACATAAAGTTAAAAAATAATTCTAATTTTATTGAAATTTCAGGTACTTTGGAAAGCATCTCTTTGGCAGAGTGCGTTATGGAACACATATCCTACGCATATTCTTTGGACCCTTTTGAAGTGCGTACAAGAAACCTAGATACAGTAAAGTTTGGTGAACTCGTAGAAATGGTAGATGATTTAAAAAAGACCGCTTGTTATAATGAAAGAAGAGCCAATGTTGAGAGATTCAACAATTTAAACCGGTGGAAAAAACAAGGTCTAAGATGCGCTTGGTTGAAATGGAATCCAATAGGCAGTTTTATTTTTGACGTGAACCTTTCAGTCTGTCATGTTGATGGCACCGTCATCATCACACTTGGCGGCGTAGAGATGGGTCAAGGCATCAATACCAAAGCAGCTCAAATCTGCGCTCATTTACTGAAAATACCTATCGATAAGATTCAAATCAAAGCAAACAGTACAATTATGGCTCCAAACTGTTTTATTACTGGAGGAAGCTTAGGGTCACAGAATACAGCTATTGGACTAAGGAAAGCCTGCCAGCAACTGCTGGAAAGATTGGAACCAATAAGAAGCGAGCTTGGCAATCCTACATGGCTGGAGCTGATTCATAAGGCATTTAAAGATGACGTAGATCTGCAGGCTCATGGTTATGCTGGTTTAGCGGACGTGCAGGAATATAATATATGTGGAGTGAGTTTAGTTCAAACAGAGGTGGATATACTAACGGGAGAGTCAGAAATTCTGAGAGTTGATCTCGTTCAGGATGTAGGGCAGAGCGTTAGCCCTTCTATTGATGTAGGCCAAGTAAGTACACTATCGCATGTGAGGATGCAACATTTGATGACGACCGATGTGGCGCAGCGGGCGCAGGTCCGCCTGCGACGCGGAGATTGCGGGTTCGATTCCCGCCTCGGGTCAAATGTTTGTACGATCTACAAATATTTGTTCCGGGTGTTCTGGGTATTTTCTATATATAATAAAAAATATCTATCTATGTATTGTATTGTATTAAGTATATATCAGTCATCTAGTACCATAACACAGCTCTGTTTAACAGTAGCTTATCTTGGGGCTAGATGATGCTGTGTGGATTGTCCAGCATTATTTATTTATTTATTTATTTATTTATATGTTAACTGCCAAAAATTATGACATTTGTTTCTACTGTAATGACCAGAACTTCTCAGCAAAAAGTAGCAAAGTGGTCGAGTTAGGGCTTTCTCAAATTGTCTTTTTTATTTGGTTAATTATTATCATAGTTTAATTTTTTAAATCTTATTGCATACCTACTGTCATAAATGAGTAAGCTTTCCTTAGATTGTGTTTGTAAAGGTAATTTTACCCAAAACCAGCTGAAACAGCGATCACCTCGTTTCTACATACAAGTGTATACTTCGTTAGAACGAGGAGCTCAACGTATCCTCCGATAGCGGGTCATTTCTTACACACAGTAATACATTACTTGTATTGTATAATAATTACTTAACTGCACATTACCTACTATTGTTAATATGTTTTATTCGTGTACTATGATGACCATTTTGAAATAAACATTTATCTATCTATCTTTTTGAGGTGTTAAGAGTTCTTTCGAGGGAAAGAAGCAAAGGGTTACGCATGGCTTATTTTGTTTTTGTGTGTAACAACACCAAAAACCGGACGGAGCGCGCGAAGCGTGCTACCTTGCTCTTGCGGTAATTGATGCTATGACAGTCACACATACAACAGCACCGTTTACATACACAAGCCATACCTATTTCTGCCGCCAAGCAGCAATGCTCGCATTGCTGTGTTCCGGTTCGAAGGGTATGGTTTCCGATGAAATTACAGGCACATGAGACTTTCCATCTAACGTCTCAGGGTGGTAACACGCAAGTGATATCTATGATGTTGCATGCGTACATAGGCTACGGTAACCGCTGACCATCAAGTGGGCCATACGCTTGGTTGCCACTTTAGTAACATAAAAAAAAACAAAAAAAAAACAAGCCATGCATATAGTGATGATGCGCTTGTTTCATACATTTTAATGAGAGTGTCTCGGCGTTCAAATGACTCCCGTGATGCAAGACACTGATATTATATCCTTAATTAAAAATCTCATAAACTTTCAGGTAGAAGGAGCCTTTATAATGGGCCAAGGGTATTGGACGTGTGAAAACATGGTATACGACAAAACAACCGGAAGAGTTTTAACTGACAGATTGTGGCACTACTGGGTTCCAGGGTGCAGAGACATACCTCAGGATATGAGGGTGACCTTGAACAGTAAATATCCTACTGTAGATGCCATTTTTGGTGCTAAAGGTACGAACACCTTAGTAAATTTTTCAATTTTATTTATGAAATTTTTCATTTTTTTTTTCATTTATAATATTATAAATGCGAAAGTTTGGATGTCTGTTTGGATGGATGTTCATACGCTACGGTAACAGCTTTCCATAGTAAAGGACATGATCTTTGTCATATTTATATCATTACAGGCACTGGAGAGCCGGCTATTTGTATGTCAGTAAGTGTAGCATTTGCTATTAGAGAAGCAATTGCTGAAGCCAGGAAAGACGTCGGACATTCTACCACTACCTGGTTCGAAATTGGTATGTACTTATGTAATACTTATACATATGTATGCTATGTATGTATATTTTTATATACCACTAAAGTGGCAACCAAGCGTACGGCCCACTTGATGGTAAGCGGTTACCGTAGCCTATGCCTAGGTCCGCCTGCGACGCAGAGGTTGCGGGTTCGATTCCCGCCTCGAGGCAAATTGTTGTACGATCTACAAATATTTGTTCTGGGTATTTTCTATACATAATAAAAAAATATCTATTCATGTATTGTATTGTATTAAATATATATCAGTCATCTAGTACCTATAATACAGCTCTGTTTAACAGCAGCTTACCTTGGGGCTAGATGATGCTGTGTGGATTGTCCAGCATTATTTAATATTTATTTATTTGTGTGATGCATCTATGATGTTGCGAGCGTGCAGCATCATAGATGCATCACACAGCAATGTGAGCATTAATGCTTGGCGGCAGAAATAGGTGTGGTGGTAGTCCTTTCCCGGTCGAGCTCTATCACAAAGAACTCTACGGTTCTTTATATATTTATTTCCATTTTTATTATATTATAACTGTATTTTTTTATTATATTTATCTCCAACACACTAAACAATTTTTTGTCGGCATATTATTTGAAATTTTAATAGTAATTAAGCTTTCGGTTCAAGAGCGCCAGTCGAAGCAATTAATTTATATATAATATATCTTATCTTATCTTATCTTATCTTATCTTATCTTATCTAGCCTATACTGTCCCACTGCTGAGAAAACTAATTTATATATATTTTTTTTTTCAGATGGACCTTTTACAGTTGAAAAAATCTGTCAAGCATCGGCTCTAAGAACAACAGATTTTATGTTCACTTAATTATAAGTTTAATGGTGATTATGCAGAAGAAAAATATTGTTTAGTAGACCTACATAGATTTGAAAATCAATTTAGACCTATTCAGATGTGAAAGTTTGCAAGCGTATAGGTAAAATCACACCGTAATCACAGGGCTATCAAGTAAAAGAAACCACGAAATAATTTTCACTAAAAACGGAATATTTACAATGATTTGTGAGTTTTAACTGTAACTGCGCCGAAATAATAACGAAAACAGTAGTAGAGTGCTTTGTGATAGAGCTCGTCCGGGAAAGGACTACCACCACACCTATTTCGGCCGTCAAGCAGTAATTGCTGTGTTCCGGTTCGAAGGGTATGGTTTTCGGTGAAATTACTGGCACATGAGGCTTTTGATCTATGCCTCAAGGTGTCAACCCGCGAGCCATACCTGTGGTATTGCAAGCGTACATAGGCTGCGGTAACCGCTTACCATCTTGTGGGCCGTACGCTTGGTTGCCACATCAGTTGTATTAAAAAAAAATATATATCAGGAATAATAAAACTCACAAACCATGGTAAGTATCCCGTTTTTAGTGATAATTATGTTAATAATCATGATAGTTTTAAAAACTAAACCACGAAATAGTTAATTATTTTTGTTTTTATAGTGTTAACCATCACACTAGGGGAATATTAAAGATTATAATATCCCAAAAAATATTTTGCCTAAAGCGGGATTTGAAGCATTTGAGCTCAATTGGTAGAGCGCCCGCGTATCAAGCGGTGGTTGCGGGTTCAAATCCCGCTTGAGGCAAAATATTTTTTGGGATATTATAATCTCACGAATTAGTTATTTATGCCGTGGTCGGAAACTAATACGTAATAACAATAAGCCAAATATGATGTGTGTAGAATTTAACAGCTTTAGATAAAAATAAACGTAGTAACGTAGTTTAAAGTTATTCTTTGGATTAAGCTAAAAATTTCTATGCGTAATTCAAGTTTATTCTAAGTAATAAACTTTACAACACGTTTTTTTGTAAGGCTGTAAGTCTACTTTATTCCATCCAGTCCTACCAGTAGTTCGATGGTGGAACAGTTCGACTATCGAACTACTGGTAGGACTGGATGGAATAAACGGTAAGTCTAGGTAATGGGTTACAGTAATTTCATTATATTTCTAATTATTTTTATGATTTTGGAAAATAAAAAACTTTCATCTGCTAAAGTACTTGTTTTTTTTTATTTTTATGCAACTGAAGTGGCAACCAAGCGTACGGCCCACAAAATAGTAAGCGGTTACCGCAGCCTATACCGACGCTTGCAATACCAGAGGTATCACTCGCGGGTTGCCACCTTGAGGCTAAGATAGAAAGCCTCATGTGCCAGTAATTTCACCGGAAACCATACCCTTCACAACGGAACACAACAATAAGAGCATTACTGCTTGGCGGCAGAAATAGGTACTTTTTCTTCATAACCGCTTCAACTGTTTGCAGTGAAAAAAGAAAATGATTTCCTATCTCTAACACTGGTAGTAGATATGGGTAAAATATGTTTTTTCCTAACTTTAACACCAGTGTGTGACCAGCGGTGTGAATGCCTGAACATTACTCAGAACATAAAGATTTGTAGATTCTACGCAATAAATAAATAAATAAATAAATAATGCTGGACAATCCACACAGCATCATCTATGCTGCTGTTAAACAGAGCTGTATTATGGGTACTAGATGACTGATATATATTTAATACAATACAATACATAGATAGATATTTTTTATTATATATAGAAAATACCCAGAACACCCAGAACAAATATTTGCAGATCGTACAAACATTTGTTTCGAGGCGGGAATCAAACCCGCAACCTCTGCGTCGCAGGCGGACCTGCGCCCGCTGCGCCACATCGGTCGTCAATGACTCAATGTTTTAGTAAAAACTAGTATGTAGACAAGAAGAATCCTTTTATCGACTCCTTACATAATTATGTATTTTAAGCTCAGTCATCATGACAGCCTTGGTGTGGCACATGTCTTTCGAATTTTTAGTTCTTGGACATGCCGGTTTCCTCACGATGTTTTCCTTCACCGTATGAGAGCACTGGCATTGCTCACATAAATTTTTTGAACAGAAAAATCTATTGGTGCACGACCGGAGTTGAACCCACGACCTTAGGATCGGAAGGCGGGGTCACTACCACTAGACCACCGGTGTTTAAGCTCAGTATGGGCACATAATTAATAAACATAATAGTAAATAATGCCGGACAATCCACACAGCATCATCTAGTCCCAAGCTAAGCAGAGCTTATGTTATGGGTACTAGAAGACTGTTATACTGACGCGATGCCACCCGACGTAGAAAATAATGCCTGTAATTTTACTTAAAACAGGAACACAGCAATGCGAGCATTTCTGCTTGGCGGCATAATTATATAAAGTCATTCATTATCAACCTGACAAACTTAAGGGATAGGTTCCACACATAAAAAAAAATAATTGTATTTTTTTTTTCTAAACATTTTTTTTATATTTAAAAAAAAAAAATACGTAATTCTGCTTAATAATTAGTTATCCTTGTTAGAAATCGAAAAGGCAGCGCTCGGCATGTGCCAGTGACTTATAGGTACATATATTTTTTTTTATGTGTGGAATCTATCACTTAATTTTGTCAGGTTGATTATGAATAACTCTGTATATGGTGATATTTCTTCCCCGGACGAGCTCTATCACAAAGGACTCTACTACTCCATAATTTATGCTAGTGAGGGTCATCAAAAGCTAAGGGCCTGTTTGATGCCAAATTCAACTAGGCAGGGGCACGCGGAACTGGAGTGAATTCGTTCTGTGTCATGACAGCCTTCTAATGTTTTCATTGCTGGGACACTGGCGTATTCTCGAGCGAGAACGATTCGTGGCAAGACGTTCCGTGCGTAAAAAAAAATATTTGAATTTTGATTTGAATAAGGCAATCCATTTTAGCACATAAATACTTCGAATAGAAAAATCCATTGGTGCACGACTGGTTTTGAATCCACGAACTAATGATCGGGTGGCATCATTACTACTAGAATATCAGTGCTCCAGTAGTTGTTATATAAAACGGAGGTTTTATCGTGAGGTAATATCAAAATATTTTGAAAACTCTCTAGACTAGTCTCTGGATAGAACGCAAAATAACAAAGTAAACATTCAATAAATGTGTTATGAAATATTTTACCAGCTGCTTCATTATTTGCCATGATACTTTATTATTGACTTTAGAGCCAAGCAGGTACAATCGTTGTCAAAAATGTTTAAAAATGGTACTGCGACTACAATGGCTAGTGCGAACACCAAGATAATAAAAAAATGTACTATTAGAGTGGCCCACCTGGATGGTAAGCGGAGCTTATTACTGCTTACAATTGAACTTGAATTTCAACTTGAGGTATCACTCGCGTACAATTGATACTCAAAGCTCTAGGCTTGACGACTTCGGTGGCGGTGGGTCAATGCTCGGATGAGAAGCGCAAGGTTCTTTCTACGCTGCGTGACACATAAACTCAAAACACAACAGAAAGTTAAATAAATAAATAATTCTGAACAATTCACACAGCATCATCTAGCCCCAAGGTAAGCTGCTGTTAAACAGAGCTGTATTATGGGTACTGGATGACTGATATATACTTAATATAAATCAATACATAGATAGATATTTTTTATTATATATAGAAAATACCCAGAACACCCGGAACAAATATTTGTAGATCGTACAAACATTTGTTAACAGAAAGTTAAGGACCTTATGATTCTAACTATCGAAAGGAGAACTTTACCATGGACACTAAAATTAAAAAAAGCTTACATAATCGAGTAGGAATAGAAAGTAGGAGTCTTCAGCAAGTGTTCGTCTTGGTGGAGTCACCAGTGTCAGATATTCTGCCTTCAAGCAGTAGTGTGCAAGCATTACTGTGTTTAAGGTTTGAAAAGCAGTGTAGCAAGTTAAATTACTGGGCGAAAGATACTTATTAACTACGTCTCGAGGTGACGAGCGTAGCGCAGCGCCACGCAGAACTTTCAAACTCAAATTTTATGGTGGCACTGCAGTTGTTATGGTCAATCATTGTCAATCATCAATCACTTAATATCTGGCAAATTACTTGACCGTCGCTTAGTCTTTTTTAAACTCAAAGTTTTTATAATAATTGCATTCAGGACCTATTGAATTGAGCTTCATGATTCCAAGGTTCTTTCTAATGAGCGTCGGTTCTATAAGAGAATGTTTCGTGAGGCTATTGAAACCAAATTTCAACCGGGAAGACGGCTTCAAACTCTCTTCAGGATAAATTCAGAGGATAAACTGCTTTCGCTTCTCTGCGGTAGTTCCAAATACATACTCCAGTCTGCCCAAGACCACGGTTGTTGCAACACAATCGAAACGTCGGGAGAAACAAAAAGGTAATAACGCGATAAAATCCCGCAAATATTATAAAAACTATTGACTGTCTCTTCATTTGCAGACGTAAAAAAAACTACTTTTGTTACCAACTGTACCTATCAAGTGGACAATGTAAGTTGATATAAATTAGGAAGTTTTGAGTGCCGGGGCCCAATAACAAGTTGGGTTTTCATCATGAAGACAGTTGGAGACGAAGCACAGATCACGTTCAAAGTGAACGATGAAGAGTACACAGGTTTGGTGCATTTTTGCTTTTATGTTTCCGCAAAATCTATGAAAACCTGTAGCACCTAAGCAATAGTGTAGTAATAGTGCATCTGGGTAAATTAACCCTGGTAAATTTTATTATACCTACTTACCCTCTGAATTCAATTGAAATTGAGAAAATATTACAAAAAATATTCAAATTGAAGACGTTGTTAAAAAGGCTAGGTCAAGAGTAGGTACCCTTAGTCGACGAGCATGATTTAAAAATATAATGAAAGAATGAAGTAAAAGAGGTGTGTCATGATCGTAGCAAGTTTCCACCGTACAACATTTCCATCCGTGTTCTCTGCCTACCCTTATGGGATATAGGCGTGATTATAATGAATAATTACTAATAAATTAGTAATAATTAATAAAATATGTAAATAATGAGTAATGCCTACGACCTTTATGAACTCGCCGGCGCATTATATACAAAACAGATTAAAACTACGAATCGATTAAAATAAAACCTCCATTGAGTAAAAATAAATTTAATTGGTAATTTATGTGGCCCCAATATCCTATTTTGTTGAATTTTTGCCACGAAGCAGTAGTGCCACAGAATACACGAATTGTGTTTTCCTTTTTTCATTTTCAGTGAAAACACAAAAAAAATCTCAAGGTGACAGAGGAAATGGCTATTCAGGCACTTTCTTAACTCGGTCAGAAACATTTCTGACGATTTTCAAATCGTGTTTTCACTTTTTGAAGCATAAAAATAATAATTTAATATTCCCTATACATTTGACTCGTATCTGAACTAGATACTGAGTTCTACATCAATTTTGTGATTCAATGCGGGGTGGTGTGTTACAGCTTACTACTAAAACGATGAAGGCTCAAATTCGATCGTCATGACACTCTTCGGCCTTTGTTATGATAATAATGACGATAATAGATAATAATAAATAATAAGCATTAAGTCCCGGCTTTTTCAAAGTTGGCCATGACAGAGGCCTTCGGGTGGCCAGGAAACTCTGTCACCAGAGTTTGCCACTGACTCATACAAACTTAGTTACTTAATAATAATAATGCTGAACAATCCACACAGCATCATCTACACGGAAAAAAATTCTTGTTACATTAACCAGAATATCGCACGCTCAACTAGAATGTCTTGCTAATATATGCGACGACAATCTATTTTGTAACAACTACAAGACTGTCCTAGTTAAAAAAATATTGTAGTTACAAATAATTATGTGGTTTGAGATACTAAGAATTACTAGATTACAATAAGTATTGAATTAATGATGAATAAATGATGTGCTGTACTGTAGTAACTAGACCTTTAATACAGATTACCGATTACAATACTTGGGGTGGCTTTGTTGATGTATTATTTAAAAAATATGTTACTATAGTAAGTAAGCGAACCAGTGGTATGGCACAAATGCACGCACAAGGCTATGGAATCATATATACACAATATACTATTAAATATAGGTATATCGACCTTTGCTTGACTCAAATTTCATTAATAACGAAATAGGTTTTGTAATTAAGCAGAAAGTTTTCGTCAGCGCGATCTAGAAACGCGACGTTTTACACTGCGACATCTAGTGAACATTTTCGAACTAATTTCTGCTTAACTAGAATGAAATCGTTTGCATTACAATATGATGAGTTTTTTATACAATAATTTTAGTTCCTTCAAACAGATTCTGGTTTCCTTAACACATTTAATTTTAACTCAGCGTTCTGGTTGTATTGTAGAATTTTTTTTTTCCGTGTAGCACCAAGCTAAGCAGAGCTTGTGTTGTGGGTACTAGATGACTGATATACAAATACAATACATAGATAGATATTTTTAATTATATAATACATTATAGAAAATGCCCAAAACACCCGGAACACATATTTGCAGATCGTACAAACATTTATTGTCTCGAGGCGGGAATCGAACCCACAACCTCCGCGTCGCAGGCGGACCAACACCCGCCGCGCCATATCGGTCGTGGATATTTCTAGTTCGGAGAGAGTAATCATCATCATCAATATTATTATTATCAGCCCATGTTAGTCTACTCCTGGGCATAGGCCTCCTTTAATATGGCGTCGATGGAATTTAGACCTGACGTTTTTTATTTAGAAATGTTTTTATGAGTGCTTACCCGTTCAACCCACAATTTTTCTACCCAATAATATTTTTACCCGTTCTACCCATAATTTAAGCTCCGCTCTACCCATAATTCTGTTTATTGGGTTTACTAATCGGTATTCCTAAGATCGTTCGGTATAATCGTAGTATCAAATTTTCATTAAAACTTAGTTCGCGACCAACTGAAGGTAGCTGAGAGCAATTGTGGTAAATTTAAATGTAAGAAACAAAGTAAACATTGCAAACATGAAGAAAATGTTTTATCAGGTGCTTAATTACCATAGAATATGAATATATCATAGTGGTATATCATTGACTGTATGCTTTTCCGAAACATATTTCAACTTGATACCTACGACGACCTATGACGTTTGTTTTTTTTTTTTTTTTATATAATTTGGAGACAAACGGGCTGACGGCCTGCCTGATGGTAAGCAGTTACCGTCGCCTATTGACCTCAGCAATACCAGAGGTACTGCTGAAGCGTTGCCTGCCTTGTAGGACCTTTTTTATATTTTTTTTGAAGCTGTTCATATTGTACGTTGACGACGCATCGACCATTTAGTAAAAAAATATATTTTTCAACACACTTGCTTATAAAGTGGCTTACCCATAATCAAACTATGACTTTTTCATTGCTATAACTCACTAGTGAGTTATAGTTTTTTTTTTTTGTTATTTTATTATGAGTGTTTTTTGTTATTTTATTCACAAGTGTGTTGAATCACGTCGTATGATACACGTATTGATGATTACCGTCCTCGGCTATCTTAAAACCCTCGTCTACGGCTCGGGTCTCAATGGCGCCTCAGCGGTAATCACCAATGTTACACACTAGTACCATAATGTACCATAATAATGCAGTTGGTAAAATCCTACTACTGATGTTCAATATGACTTGTCCGGTTATTCCGTGCTGTGTTTCATTGAAAGCACTTTCTATCTATTTATTTATATATCTATCTCTAATATTATCTCTATATATTATGACGACCGATGTGGCGCAGCGGGCGCAGGTCCGCCTGCGACGCAGAGGTTGCGGGTTCGATTCCCGCCTCGGAACAAATGTTTGTACGATCTACAAATATTCGTACCGGGTGTTCTGGGTATTTTCTATATATAATAAAAAATATCTATCTATGTATTGTATTGTATTAAATATATATCAGTCATCTAGTACCCATAATACAGCTCTGTTTAACAGCAGCTTACTTTGGGGCTAGATGATGCTGTGTGGATTGTCCAGCATTATTATTATTATTATTATTATTATTTATTTACTATATTGGCTAAAAAGCCGACACGATTAGGATGGTTTTTTTTTCTTACATTCGCCAAACTACGTGCAGGTTAGTCTTTTGGCCATACTGCCAATTTGACAATACCAAGTCTACCATTTCCTAGAATTTGTTTAGTTAAGTCGTCAGTTTTCAGTCAAGCCCTGTTCTGTTACAACAATGGCCGCTATAACAAAACTAAATACGAAGTTGGTAAAATGAATCTTTATCAAATGGCATCTAGTTGAAATGTACCATTGCATTGAAATTTAAGTTTTTTTTTTATACTACTAAAGTGGCAACCAAGCGTACGGCCCACAAGATGGTAAGCGGTTACCGCAGCCTATGGACGCTTGCAATACCAGAGGCATCACTCGCGGGTTGCCACCTTGAGGCTAAGATCGAAAGCCTCATGTGCCAGTAATTTCACCGAAAACCATACCCTTCGAACCGGAACACAGCAATGCGAGCATTACTCCTTGGAAATAGGTATGGTGGTAATCCTTCCCCGGACGAGCTCTACTCTACTCTTAGTAAAGTAAACCAAAGGTTTGCTTAAATAAAGTTGTTTATATAACAATTCTGAGAGTCGCCAAGTTGAAATATGTTCCGGAAAGGCGTAGTTAACTCATGAGTAAAGAAGATAAAACAAGATAATTTTCATCAACGTATCAGCATTGCCATTCAACGTGGCAATGCAGCCAGCATGTTGGGAACGCTTCCTACTGGTAGTGATTTGGATCAGTTGAGCTATCTATAGGTCGTTTGTAACGGTCTTTAGATGGCTCAACTGTTTCATATGTATTTTGTATATTTTGTAATGTAATATATTTTCATCTATATGTCTCAGGGTAATAGGAAAGAAAAGCAGTGTAGCCCCTAATCGGGTTTGTCTTCATCATTATCATCACCACTATTAGCAGAAGTATCTAACTATTTATGAGGATTCTGCCAGCTCCAACATTTATTCTGTATTCTGTAATCATGGCAAGCAACTCGACCGTCTTGACACTTGCTGAAATAGAAAAAATAATATTTAACCGATTCTAAAAAAGGAGTAGTATGTTCGTTACGGGATTTTTTTCGCCAATTAAAAATTGATTTTAATGATTTTTCTTTTGTTTGATAAGTAATACATCCTTTAAGGTCCCATATAAATTTTATTGAAATCGGTTTAGTACTTTTTGAATAAAACACAAAAACGTGTCAATATAAATAGACGATATATAACTTTGTGATAACTACATCGCCTCGTATCATCGCAATCTGCGGCCGTTTTTATTTTTATTTTTCTAAAAGTTAATAATTTTGCAGTTCACAATGAGAAGGCCGAAACGACGTTGGTGGAGTACATCCGCGAGAAGCTGAATCTGCGAGGCACCAAGAGCATGTGCCACGAGGGCTCCTGCGGCATTTGCTGTGTCTCCGTCATCAAAACTCCTGGCGGACCTGTGGAATCCGTCAGTGGTGTAAGTATTTATTTCTTAAAAACCGTTCTGATATTTTTAGGAAATAAAATTAAAGAAATTGAATAATTTATTTGACAGTGTAAACACAAAACTGACATAATATAACACAATGATAGTAGCAATAGTACAAATAGAGGCGTAGATACTACGACCTATTTACCTAGCAGTGGGTGAAATCGGACTGTGGATGATGGTGAAATAGTAACAACAAATAGACGTCAATACAAAAACCATAAAAAAAACTGCTCTGTACGTGATGATGATATATCTTATTATGTACCAACGGCAAGAGTAGTAGAGTTCTTTGTGATAGAGCTCGTCCGGGGAAGGACTACCACCATACCTATTTCTGCCGCCAAGCAGTATGTGAGCATTGCTGTGTTCCGGTTCGAAGAGTATGGTTTCCGGTGAAGTTACAGGCACATGAGACTTTCCATCTAACAATATAATAAGTGATGCGTACATAGGCTACGGTAATCGTTTACCTTCAAGTGGGCCGTACGCTTGGTTGCCACTATAGTGGTAGAAAAAACGCTGGTTTTAGTGTTTGTTTAGTAACACAACTCCATCGTTAGCGGCCCACTGGTGGTCTAGTGTTTCAAGCAATTATTCATATTGAAGGCTTGCGTATGAGCGCAATAGTTATTCATAATTAGTGATATTTATTAATAGCAAAGTGATTCTATGTTTTTATAAATCTGTTTGTCTGTGTTTTTGTATTTATTTAAATAAATAAATAATAAATAAATAATGCTGGACAATCCACACAGCATCATCTAGCCCAAGGTAAGCTGCTGTTAAACAGAGCTGTATTATGGGTACTAGATGACTGATATATATTTAATACAATACAATACATAGATAGATATTTTTATTATATATAGAAAATACCTAGAACACCCGAGGCGGGAATCGAACCCGCAACCTCTGCGTCGCAGGCGGACCTGCGCCCGCTGCGCCACATCGATCGTCACAATTTGCATATTAATTGTGTTTTACATATCGATCTTAAGTGTAGATTTACTTTAGATTTAAGTAATCTTAGGGCCTCTGAATATAAACAGATAAATTCGATTAAAAATTGTTAATTCCTTAAAATATTTCTAAATCTATAGAGATATTTTTGAGTGTCCTACAATTCCTCTAATACACACTTCACTAGTAACATTTAAAACAGTGTAAATTCCATTGAGGCTTCCGTTTCAAGTTTTCCGATCTTGAGGCATGAAATCCTAAAAAGAAGCTTTGTTAAATAAATTGCGTTCTTATGCGCATTTTGGTTATGGTGTATAATTGCTGACAAGCTTGTACGGCTCTTTGTATGCTCTGTAAAAACCGTGAATGACTTCCACAGTGCATGGTAGCTGTTATGTCCTGCCACGGCTGGGACATAAAGACTATCGAGGGGATTGGAGGCCGGCATCACAGATATCATGCGATCCAGGAGACTTTGGCAGAACACAATGGTTCCCAGTGTGGATACTGCTCCCCTGGTTGGGTTACTAACATGTACAGGTAATTAAATCCATCACGCTGTGATAATATTGCTTCAGTCATCATGACAGCCTTCTAATGTTCCCACTGTTGGGACACTGGCCTACTCTCCAGCGAGAGTGATTGGGTCTTAATCGCGGACCCAATGCGGATTGGTGGATGGCACATGTCTTTCGAATTTTTAGTTCATTTTATACTTTATAATGTTCTGGGTATTTTCTATATATAATACAAAAATATCTATCTATGTATTGTATTGTATTAAGTATATATCAGTCATCTAGTACCATAACACAGCTCTGTTTAACAGTAGCTTATCTTGGGGCTAGATGATGCTGTGTGGATTGTCCAGCATTATTTATTTATTTATTTATATTTATTATTTATTTAATATTAAATTTAGCCAATATTGCTCGCAATCTGTCACAAACACTATCTACATGTTGACTCCAATTGAATCTATTATCTTTTAATAATATTTTAACAACAAGTATCGCACACATTTTTATTTTTAAATGAAGGTAGTTAAGGCCCATACCCCACCTAAAGTGGCGCCGCCACCATATTTATCTTATTATTCCGTTTAACAAAGGAATTTTCAAAAATCCATCTTCCAGTTTGTGATACCTATCATAAGCTTTTTTTTAATGGCTCTGTAATAGTTTTATTCTATTTAGTTTAGGAAAAGATACGAAAATAGATTTTGGTGGCCACCAAGGGCAACTTCGTATCTCTGCCTAAACTAAATAGAATAAAACTATTACAGAGGCATTAAAAAAAAGCTTATGATAGGTATCACAAACTGGAAGATGGATTTTTGAAAATTCCTTTGTTAAACGGAATAATAACATAAAGTAGGTGGTGGCGCTAGTTTAGGTGCTGTATGCGCCTTAAGTTCACGTTGCAAAAAACTATTCACAATGATGCGTCGTCCGATTCGTGCGACAGCTCGCGACTGACTGTATATAGGTATATAGTTTTTGTACTAATTAGAGCTCTATTCCCTACACAAGGTCTCAGCTGAGCCTGTAGTTGTAGGGTCATAGCGACTCACTTCAGACTCTCCACTAAAAACATTACATATTAAAGCCCTTCCAGATGGTTTCGAAAGTACTTCGATGCTCTAAATATGTCTTTATTCTTTATTGTACACATAAGGTTATAAACACAGTTAAAATAAAATATAGTTACTTTGACAAAGGCGAGCTTAACCCTATCAAGACAAGTTCTCCACAACCCAGGCTAGCCTAGTGTGGAGTTTAGAGGTGAACCCTTTACCATATAAATAAGAGGCTATATAATACCTGCATAGCACTATAAATAAACAGTACCTAGTTATATAAATAAGTGTTGCCTATGGGGTTGGTATGTGGCTTAGATACTACAATACAGGGAATCCTAGTGTGGGGTCACGGTTATATGCCTGCCGCATGGACACTACTTCTTACCCCTTAGCTAAACTAACCTACTGTAACAAACTTGTGCTAACAAACCTACTTATATTAGTGTAAGACATTGTTTTTTGTGAAATAAATACATTTATTAAACTTATAAGAGTCCAGTCCAGTCTTCTCTGGCCTGGCATTTTCGAGGTTTACTTCTAAGCAGCAAGATTATAATGAACTCTGGCCTGGCTAAATGAATAATGGCATTCAAAGTGCGAGTAAGTTTAGCGGTGGATAACGTATTTTTCCAAGAAGTTTAAGATCCATAGACGCTTGCATCGTTTGGCTTTGCACCAGACAATTGCGTGGGCCATTCCAAGACTTTGATGCCAGTTTTTGATTGTAGTTAGTGATGAATTGGTTGTGCCCAATATATTAGGTTAGCAGCTCGTATTACTGTTTTGCAAAATAACTTTGTATATATTATAGCGGGATAACCTGGACTCATTTAATAAGAATTGGTCCTTAAAAGCACATGACCGTACTATATGGAAGGGGGATGGGGAGGCCTTTGCCCTGCAGTGGGATGATACAGGCTGATAATAATAATAATAATAATATATTATAATTCACGGTCACGCTCTAGTAAAACACACGTATTTTTTGCCGCTAGTTCTTGCTTTTTCAAAAAAACAAAGTCATAACCTGGGCCTCAACGTCTAGAAGATTCATCACTGTACTCCAGTTTTAAATATTTTTTATTTTTTTACAGCCTCCTTCAAAGCAATGAGCCGATGACCATGTTAGAAATAGAAAAATCATTTGGTAGCAACATTTGCCGGTGTACTGGGTACAGGCCTATACTAGAAGCCTTCAGGAGAATGGCTTCTGATGCTCCTGCAAAGACCCGAATTATGGACATCGAAGATCTGCAGATATGCAAGAAGACTGGTCTTTCATGTGATAAAAAAAATTGTGATGATGATGATAAAGACTGGTGCATGGTTTCTAATGCGGATGTTAAAAAAACAATTAAAATTCAGCTCACGGAAGATAAGTTCTGGTACAGAGTGACTGATATAAATTCGATATTTGAAATGTGGAGAACACACGGAACCGAATCCTATATGTTGGTGTCTGGAAATACTGCTAGAGGTTAATTTATAAATATAATTATTCTGTGGACTAATATTTTGCGTAAGTCTGTAAAATGGCAGCCGAAGAGTGCTACGGTAGCAATCGTACCGGAAAATATCTTAACTAGTGATAGGAATCTTCAGCAAGAGGCCGTTTTAATGACTACAAATCGCTTAAGGCGAACTGACAGACTGAGACTGTCTGTGGCGTGGTGGGCGAAGGTCCGCCTGCGATGCAGGAGGTTGCGGGTTCGATTCCCGCCTTGGAACAAAACTTTGTACGATCTGCAAATATTGATGTTCTCAAATCTATATATTGTATTAGTCATCTAGTACCTATAACACAAGCTCTGTTTAGCTTTGGGCTAAATGTGTGGATTGTCCAGTATTATTTATATTATTGTAACAGTACTTTTTTAGAGATTTTCGCAGGTTTCTCGTGTTTTTTATATCACTTGTGGTTGTGCATAAGATCCGATGATAAAGCTAGCTGTATTGTTGCAGGAGTCTCCCCAGTTGACGAATTCCCTAATATCATAGCAGACGTAGCAGCAGTGCAAGAGCTAAAAGGTTACCTTATCGATCAAAATCTCAACGTTGGTGCTGGAAACACGCTTACTGAATTCAAAAAGATTTGCCAGACTGTGGCGACGCAAGAGTCTTTCGGATACTTGGAGAAGCTTGAGAAGCATATCGAATTAATAGCTAGTATTCCTATCAGAAATGTGAGTTTTTTCATTAGGTTATGGTATTTATAACTTTTAGGAAGTTACATTTTAAAAATAAAAAATAAATCTGTGTAAAGTATTCTAGGTATGGCCTTTATCAAGGGAAATTCTGCAATTCAACTTAAAATTTTGTGTTCTTTGAGTAATTGCTATTAAATTGATTACATAGAGCACCGGTGGTCTAGTGGTAGTGACCCCGCCTTCCGATCCTAAGGTCGTGGGTTCAAACCCGGTCGTGCACCAATGGATTTTTCTGTTCGAAAAATTTATGTGCGCAATGCCAGTGCTCTCGTACGGTGAAGGAAAACATCGTGAGGAAACCGGCATGTCCAAGAACAAAAAATTCGAAAGACATGTGCCATCCACCAATCCGCATTGGGTCCGCGTGGTGGATTAAGACCCAATCACTCTCGCCTGAGAGTAGGCCAGTGTCCCAGCAGTGGGAACATAAGAAGGCTGTCATGATGATGATGATTACATTGATTGTTTTAGCTTGGAACATTAGCTGGAAATTTGATTCTTAAACACAGGAACAATGCGACTGCATCCGACATATACCTTCTTTTGGAAATTGTCGGGGCTTACCTGACCATTGGTAAGTGTTTTATAAACTGAGGGTCTACTCTTGAAAGCGACAAACGATAATCGCGGCAAATAACGTAGTTCAACTTATGTCGGTCACAACTAAGTTTATAGTATTCACGGACCTAAGCTAAACCACGAAAAGTGGCACGATATATCGCTTTTGGCCGCAAGAGTAGACCCCAGGTTTTTTTAACATTAACTGCGAATAAATAGGGCCTTACATGGGTTGTTAATATTGATGTAAAGCCGCGTTTACATTGTTCTGTCGTGGAATGTCGTGACGCGTCATAGGCATATTGTATCGATACATTTTGTATGGTTAGAATTATATTAATAATGATTAATTATTTAAGAGTAGTAGAGTTCTCTGTGATAGAGCTCGTCCGGGGAAGGACTACCACCATACCTATTTCTGCCGCCAAGCAGTAATGCTCGCATTGCTGTGTTCCGGTTCGAAGGGTATGGTTTCCGGTGAAATTACTGGCACATGAGGCTTTCGATCTTAGCCTCAAGGTGGCAACCCGCAAGTGATACCTCTGGTATTGCAAGCGTCCATAGGCTGCGGTAACCGCTTACCATCTTGTGGGCCGTACGCTTGGTTGCCACTTCAGTTGTATAAAAAAAAAAAAAAAAAAAAAAAAGCGCAGTGTGTCGTGACGCGTTCTGTAAATGTATGGATATGATATACTTAAGACGTGCTTAAGACGCGTCATGATACTCCTCAACGGAATAATGTAATCGCGGCTTTATATAAACGAATCAGCATTCCTATTTTTAGATCGCAATATTTTTTAGATCATAACCAATTGCAAATACTATACATATATCAGCTGCACCGAAAAGCAATGGTTCATTTCTCTAAAGCGCCTAATTAGCCTTGATTGACAAACGGCGCGCAAGTATACCTCTGGTATTGCAAGCGTCCATAGGCTGCGGTAACCGCTTACGATCTTGTGAGCCGTACGCTTGGTTGCCACTTCAGTTGTATAAAATATATATATATATATATTTAATTTAACAACAGAACCAATAACTGATATAATTTTTATCGATTTACTCGGCGTTTTTAATATGACATTTAAAAAAAAAACTACAAAAATATATGTGTGGAATCTGTTTTTTTAATTTTCATTTGCCAGGGATTGAAACGTTTTCAGACAAAATTTATTAATTACATAAATTCAGCGGTATAGGTACCTACAATGTATTAAAGTCGTGCAGAGGACTACTCAATGTTGATGCTGAATCTATGTAATCCTGCCAGTCTTACACTAAATATTATTAATAATGTTTTTTTTTTTCTTAAATACAGTTTAGCAATGTACTGATACTGATACTGTTAGCCTACTGGATCCCAGTGTTGGGCAAAGGCCTCCCTCTCATAATATTATTAAATATAGCAATATATTTAATAATATTATTAAATATAGCAATATATTTAATAATATTACGATCTAGCCTTATGTTAAGGCTAATTAGTAATTTAATGTTGACCTAGTTTTATAGAATAAAATTATTTGCTAAGAATGTGTCCACTGGCACTTTTCATAATGTCTCTATTTATTAAGGGGAAGTCACTATGTTCATGTGTTCTTTATAAGTAGTTTATTAATAATGTAAAAAATAAAAATAAAAATAGCAGAGTTATTATTGTAAAAATTTAATAATTTCAGCCACTGCACCCGGAGAAAGTAAGACAGTCTCGATGCAGGAGTTTTTGAGAGAAGACATGCAAGGAAAGATCATCCATAGAATCATTTTACCTCCACTAAATGATCAACACCATTTCGTCTTCTATAAAGTAAGATACATTATTAACAATCGAATCATCACAATTTCAAGAGTAGTAGAGTTCTCTGTGATAGAGCTCGTCCGGGGAAGGACTACCACCATACCTATTTCTGCCGCAAAGCAGTAATGCTCGCATTGCTGTGTTCCGGTGTGAAGGGTATGGTTTCCGGTGAAATTACTGGCACATGAGGCTTTCGATCTTAGCCTCAAGGTGGCAACCCGCAAGTGATACCTCTGGTATTGCAAGCGTCCATAGGCTGCGGTAACCGCTTACCATCTTGTGGGCCGTACGCTTGGTTGCCACTTCAGTTGTATAAAAAAAAAAAAAATAATAATAATAACAGTCGAATCATCACAATACGCAGCTTTTCTCATGTTGTACAAATATACTATGCTTGTGTGTTTTTCATAATGTAAATACTTTAAAATATCGAATCCATGACGACCGATGTGGCGCAGCGGGCGCAGGTCCGCCTGCGACGCAGAGGTTGCGGGTTCGATTCCCGCCTCGGGACAAATGTTTGTACGATCTACAAATATTTGTTCCGGGTGTTCTGGGTATTTTCTATATATAATAAAAAATATCTATCTATGTATTGTATTGTATTAAATATATATCAATCATCTAGTACCCATAATACAGCTCTGTTTAACAGCAGCTTACCTTGGGCTAGATGATGCTGTGTGGATTGTCCAGCATTATTTATTTATTTATTTATTATGTTTCATTCAAATCCGCTTAGCCACAATGGAGTTTAGTAGAAAGAATATAACAAGATAACAATATAACAATAGAAACGACTTCATATCTGTAATTATTAGTGTTACGGAGCGCTCGTGACGTAGCTGGCGACGCTGGCTAAGTTGTTCTTAACAGATCAACGAAGTTAATCACTGTGCCGCGTAGTCATTATTTGGATGGGTGACCGCCAGTGGCAATTTCAACTTCAATTTCAACAGTCGGTCCCGGCTTTTTAAAAAGTTGTTAGACCATGACTGAGGCCTTCGAGCAGCCTTGAAACTCTGTCACCAGATTTGGCCACTGACTCATACGAACTTACTTACTTAGTGTTATGTTATGTAGGTCCGTTAAAGAAACTTTCTGTTAAAAGTGGTAGCATAGCTCTGCTTTCCGATCCTCAGGTCGTAACCCAGTCGTGCACCAATTGATTAGTCTATTCGAAAAATGCATGTGCAATGCCAGCCCCCCAATTGCGTAACTTGGTTTCAATCCGATTTCAATCAGCGAACCGTCAATTAGCTGTCATATTCATACAAAATACGTCAGTTTTTGATTGAAACCAAGTGAAATCGATTGCAAAGGTGAAGGAAAATGTGAAACCGGCATGTCCAAGAACTAAAAGTTCGAAAGACATGGATGCTATCTACCAATCGGGATTAGGTCTGCGTGATGGATTAAGATCCAATCACTCCCGCTCAAGAGGAGGCCAGTGTCCCAGCAGTGGGAACCTTCAAAGGCTGTCATGATGATGATTTTATAGATGCAGCAACTCAAATACTGATTTGTGACTTTATTGACTTGACAACTTCACAGAGTACTGTGAGGTTACGAACACAAAATATAGTTTTTTATAGATCCAAAGAAAAAATCAAAGAACCAATCAAATCTAAGAAATTTCTTTCGCAGATGATGCCTCGCTCTCAAGCAGTACGCGCTGTCATAAACGCTGGATTCCTCTTCAGGCTAGGCTCGAACAACAACGTGGTAGAAGCCAGATTATCTTACGGAGGAATAAATCCAAGCTTAATAAGAGCTACGGCCACTGAGAACTTCCTTGCGAGTAAAATACTGTTTTCCAACACCACGATACAAGGAGCTCTGCAGATCTTGCAGAATGAGTTGGTGCCGCTCCATGACCCTGCATCTTTTTCTGTAAAATACAGGAAGGATCTTGCCTTATCGCTATTTTATAAGGTACCAATCTGCCCTAGCTTCCTGGCTGGTAATAAATATAGTCTATGTTACTCAGGGATATATATATATTTTTTTTATGTCAGCAAGTGACAAGACAATCAAGACGCCCGCCTGATGTTAAGCACCACGCCTGACTATAACAGATGCAGTGCCACCCAAAGCTTATAGTTTTTAAGTGTTTGCGTGGCACTGCACTGTGCTTAACACCCCGAACCATTGTTGTTAAGTCTCTTTCGCCCAATAATTTCACTTGCTACAGTGACCTTCATACCTAAACACAGTAATGCTTGCACACTACTGCTTGGAGGTAGAATATCTGATACTGAAGACGGACTCTTGCTGAAGAGTCCTACCACCAGGAATGTAGTAAAAAGAGAAGGGGCATGTTGGTCATAAAAACGTAATCGATTTTTTTTTTGTTTACTTGTGATTTTTAAGACTAAACATACATAAAAAAAAAAAATTATAGGTACATATATTTTTTTTTTAGGTGTGGAACCTATCCCTTAAGTTTGTCAGGTTGATAATGAATGACCCTGTATATTGGTTACTAATTTCAGGCATGCCTGTCACTTTGTCCAAGTCACATCCTCAACGCAAGATATGTTTCTGGAGCTACGAATATCCATGACACTCGTCCGGTTTCAAAATCAAAACAGACTTTTGACACTGAAAAATCTCTTTGGCCATTGAACCAGCCCTTACCTAAACTTGAAGGTCTGGTAAGTACAAAACCTGTTTTTTTTACCACATAAGGCAACAAAGCGCCCACTTGATGGTAAGCGGTCACCTTAGTACGCTTGATGGTACGCTTGCTACATCAGAGATATCACTTGCTTGTTACCTGAGACGTAAATCTAATATCTCATGTGTTTGTATTTTCACTCGAAACCATACCCTTCGAACCGGAACACAACAATGTGTACATGGCGAGCTTGGCGGCAGAAATAGAGTATGGTGGTTAGTCCGTTTATTCCATCCAGTCCTACCAGTAGTTCGATAATCGAACAGTTCGAATTTCTGGATGTCACTTATTCATTAGATCGAAATCAGCTGTTTAGGTTATGTTAGGTTAGTGAAAAACTACGCGCGAGGCGAGCGAGCGTAGCGAGCGTGCCGCGGCAGCGGCCGCCGAAGCGCCAGAAATTTAGTATTTGTTTCAATCAAGACTGTACTAAACGTGTACTTTTTAAGAGTAGTAGAGTTCTTTGTGATAGAGCTCGTCCGGGGAAGGACTACCACCATACCTATTTCTGCCGCCAAGCAGTAATGCTCGCATTGCTGTGTTCCGGTTCGAAGGGTATGGTTTCCGGTGAAATTACAGGCACATGAGACTAACCATCTAACGTCTCAGGGTGGTAACACGCAAGTGATATCTATGATGTTGCATGCGTACATAGGCTACGGTAACTGCTGACCATCAAGTGGGCCGTACGCTTGGTTACCACCTTAGTAGTATAAAAAAAAAAAAAAAAAAAACTTCGGACTTGGTAGTTCTATTTGGAATAAAATCCATGTTTCCAAATAGTTCGATCCGTCAGTATAACAATTTGGAAAAAAAATAATGTAATAAATGTATAAGGTAATGACATGTAAACGCGGCATAACACGGCTGTATGAAATGTGGTTTGGTTCATTGTTTTTTTTTCTTCTTTTTGTTTTAGGGCGTATTTCAATTTGTAAATTTTGACAGTACCAAGTAAATAACATTTCCAGTTGGATTTAATTATAAATGAGTATCTTCTTCCAACAGCTCCAATGTGCAGGAGAGACAATATATACAGATGATATGCCAAGTCAACCTGGAGAGGTGCACGCAGCTTTGGTCCTTGGTGAGGCTATAGGAGACCTAGTACAAATAGACGCAAGCGCAGCTTTGGTGAGATATTTTATTACTACACACGCAAACCCAGGGCACAGAACAGATATTAGTACTGCGTACCCAGGGTCATTAAGGCATGGTAAGTATTATTTTCCCTTGTCAATCTTATAGACGATGAAAGATTGACTGATGACATTTAAACGGTTCCAAGAAGTCAGTGGATGGTGAAGGTTCAAAATCGGTCGTCATGGCGCTCTTTGGGAGAGTCATGTCTTCCTATGAATTATCTAACAGAAGTTTAACGTGTGATTATGAGATAAAAAACAGACGAAAAATCTCTAGTACTATTCCGCTTAACCTTTTAACTAATGAGGTCACACAGTTACCACAGTTAACCTCAAAAGAAAAATATCGACACGTGTTTGACACAAGTCGACATGTACAAGTCGATGGTCCTGAAGATGTCCCGTGGAGGGATGAAACACGTGTCGATATTTTTCTTTTGAGGTTAACTGTGGTAACTGTGTGACCTCATAAGTTAAAAGGTTAAGCGGAATAGTACTAGAGATTTTTCGTCTGTTTTTTATCTTTTAATGGATTTCCGCAAAGTAACGCCTGAATCTATCAATTATGTGTGATTATGATTAAGACTCTAAATACTTTAATCCTCAATCGTAATGACATTTGAATAATTTGCAGCGACTACCAGGAGTAATCACGTTCCTCTCAGCTGCTGATATTCCTGGAGAAAACACGTTCACTCCAGGAGGTACTCCGTTCTTTGAAGCCAATGAGGAAGTATTTGCCAGCACCAAAACGGAGTACTACAATCAACCAATTGGTGTAATAGTGGCTAAAACACATCGTCTTGCACTCATAGCTGCTAAATTGGTCACAGCTACTTACGCAAATGTCAAAGAACCAGTAATAGATATAAAAATAGCTATAGAAGATGAAAGTAGAAACAGAGTGTTCCTTGAAAAGCCTGCGACAGCTCCGGGAAATGACGTGTTTATGACATTAAAAGGACATAACACGGTTTATGGACAAATGCATATCCCGACGGAGAATATTAGTTGTATCACTTATAAGACAGAAGAAGGACTGGCGTGTCACCCAACAACCCAATGGATGGATGGTGTCCAATATTGCATAGCTAAAGCCTGCAATATTGATGCAAGCAAGTGAGTTCATGCCTATCGTAGACCAAATTTTGATGTGCAGGTTTTAAAATTCTAATGCCCATATTCATAAATAACTGTAATTTTAGAGCTTGCTTTTGTGTTTCCTAGTCATTCAAGTCAATGAATAAAGAGGATCCGAAAGACTCATTAGCTAACAGAAGTTTATAGTTCGTTTATGAATATGACCCTAAATCTAAAACTTCACGTTAAATTTTAGTACTGTTGTTTTCATTAATTAAATCAAATAATATTTACTTTATTGATCTGTTGGAACCAACCAGGAACAACTTGGCTAGGTCACGAACGCTTTATAATATTCATCATGACAGCCTTCTAATGTTCCCACTGCTGGGACACTGGCCTACTCTCAAGCGTGAGTGATTGGGTCTTAATCTACCACACGAACCCAATGCGGATTGGTGGTTGGCACATGTCTTTCGAATTTTTAGTCTTGAGCATGCCGGTTTCATTACGATGTTTTCCTTCTGAGAGCACTGGCATTGCGCACATACATTTTTCCTAGGGAACATTCATTGCTGCACGACCGAATTCGAACTGACCTTAGGATCAAAGGCGGGGTTACTACCACTAGACCACCAGTGCTCCTATAATATTTAATGGAGATCATAATTTTAATCAGTGGAGAGTGGTCCTGGTGACCTGTTCATTCATTTCATTCATCCATTCATTCATTCTACTTTGCGTAGGTACCTTAGCTACTATCTAATAGTTTATAAAAAACCATTTGTGAAAGGAAAATAAAACATTTTTATTATATATATATAATAACATATTATATTATTATTATTGACGACCGATGTGGCGCGGCAGGCGCAGGTCCGCCTGCGACGCGGAGGTTGCGGGTTCGATTCCCGCCTCGG
Organism: Colostygia pectinataria; assembly: GCA_951394395.1. Taxonomy (NCBI): domain Eukaryota; kingdom Metazoa; phylum Arthropoda; class Insecta; order Lepidoptera; family Geometridae; genus Colostygia; species Colostygia pectinataria. Next base: position 529,102 of record OX596362.1, read on the forward strand.
GTTAAATGTTTGTATGATCTACAAATATTTGTTCCGGGTGTTCTGGGTATTTTCTATATATTCTGTTTAACAGCAGCTTACCTTGGGGTTAGATGATGGTGTGTGGATGGTCCTGCATTATTTATTATAATAATATTGGTGTGATTTTTAGGATCGATGTGCACGTTCGTCGACTTGGCGGTGCGTTTGGTTTGAAGATTTCCCGCAGCAGCCTCGTAGCAGTGGCATGCTCTCTAGTCACACAGGTGACGGGCAAGCCTTGTCGGTTGAAACTGGATCTTGTTACTCTCGCCAAGGCCATAGGGAAGCGCGCAGCTTGCCACACGGAATATGAGGTAAGGCAACAGGAGGGTGATACAATTTTTTTTTTATGTCAGTAAGTTTTTCTTTTATACTACTAAAGTGGTAACCAAGCGTACGGTCCACTTGATGGTCAGCGGTTACCGTAGCCTATGTACGCATGCAACATCATAGATATCACTTGCGTGTTACTACCCTAAGACCTTAGATGGTAAGTCTCATGTGCCTGTAATTTCACCGGAAACCATACCCTTCGAACCGGAACACAGCAATGCGAGCATTACTGCTTGGCGGCAGAAATAGGTATGTTGGTGGTCCTTCCCCGGACGAGCTCTATCACAAAGAACTCTACTACTCTTAAAAGTGACAAGACAATCAAGACGCCCGCCTGAACAGATGCAGTGCCACCCAAAGCTCAAAGTTTTTAAGTGTTTGCGTTAGACTGCACTGCGCTTATCACCCCGAGACATTGTTGTTATGTCTCTTTCGCCCAGTAATTTCACTTGCTACATTGCTTCTAAAATCTAAACACAGTGCAGCTTGGAGGTAGAATATCTGACACCCACCAAGACGGACTCTTGCTGAAGAGTCCTACCACCAGGTAGATATAATGATCTCTTTAGATTCCTATAATTTTATTCTCAATCTTATTATATTTCAAGGTTGGTGTCGACGCTAAAGGCGTGATCCAGTACAACAACTACATACAATACGATGACAATGGCTTCATGTATGATGAAATGCTTACAGCATTGGCTATTGATGTGTTCAATAACTGTTATAACGAAGCTAGATGGGATTACAAAGTTTATGACACAAAAACTGACAACGCAAAAACAACTTGGTGCAGATCTCCAGGTAGGCTTCAAAATGTTTCAAAATGATCCTTGTGATTCATCATCATCATGACAGCCTTCTAATGTTCCCACTGCTGGGACACTGGCCTACTCTCGAGCGAGAGTGATTGGGTCTTAATCCACCACGCGGACCCAATGCAGATTGGTGGATTGCACATGTCCTTCGAATTTTTAGTTCTTGGACATGCCGGTTTCCTCACGATGTTTTCCTTCACCGTTTTTTTTTTTTTTTGAGGGGACTCCCTTTTCCGCATTTGGACTCGATGGTTGGTCCATTATGCGTGGGTACTGGCTACGAATGTAACCAGCCTAACTCCTCCCAGAAGCACAGAAGCTTCCTGGGATCTTCACAGGCTTCGAGGAGTGACCTCGGTGTGCCGAGGATTTGTGTTCGTTGGGTGGCTACTCCCGCGCATTCCAGGACTACGTGAGCAGCTGTTTCTTCTTCGGCTAGACAGCCTCTGCAGAGTGGACTGTCTGTGGCTCCGATGTTAAAGAGGTGTTTGTTCAGGGGACAGTGTCCTGTTAGGGTCCCCACGATGGTTTTGAGTTCTATTCTTGTCTAATTCAAACCACATAATTATTTGCAACTACAATATTTTTTTAACTAGAACAGTCTTGTAGTTGTTACAAAATAGATTGTCGTCACATATATAGCAAGACATTCTAGTTGAGCGTGCGATATTCTGGTTAATGTAACAAGATTTTTTTTTCCGTGTAGAGTTATCGGTACACTTTTTAAATTCACAGGACGGCATTTTACTCCTGTTTTCCATAAATTCGTCCGATGCGCACAGGTCCACGTCTGCCAGTCGACTGATGCGAATGGTGTCAGCTCACTCGAAATAAAGAACCTATTTTAAAGCGGTCGTAGCACTGTGTTTTATGTTTAGTTCACTGTCCTTGGTTTTTACCTACGAACTACTGGCATAAGTGTCATATTTTATTTTAATATAACACCAGGATAATATACATAGTATTAATAAAATTGTAAACCTATAGTAAAAGTCTAATAAAGACATGGGGTAGTATTTCCAAAACTAAACTAAGAAAACTGCAGGTTCTACAGAACAAAATAATAAGAACTCTTTTTCATTACCCATATCTAACACCTTCGGTAAAAATCTATCGCAAAACAAAGATCATGAACCTAAACTAACTATATAGTCAACATGCATACTCATCAGTATTATTTCGTAATATTCATATTCACGAAAAAAAAACAGTCACACAATCACATTCGCCGCTGAGGTGACCATTTGATTCTGCCTATGATAAGAACTAATTATGGGAAAAAATCTATAACTTTTAAAGAAGCACAGTGATACAACAACTATAAATAAATAAATAAATAATTCTGGACAATCCATACAGCATCATCTAGCCCCAAGGTAAGCTGCTGTTAAACAGAGCTGTATTATGGGTACTAAATGACTGATAATAATGACTGATAATACAACTACCTACAGATATAAAAAATGCGGTGACGTTTGGTGTATTCAGGTCCAGATATAGCCAAGCACATTTTTAATGACCTCTCACTGATAAGTTAACAGGCAATCTGCGCCCTAATACATTTGAAACGATATCGTAACCAGATGACGATTTGTAATAAATTCTAAATATTAAGCGTTCTCATGTAAGCGACTGTATTGTCTTGAATGAGAATAAATAATCTTTGAACTGAAGTCTATGCATAAATTTCAGGTACTTTGGAAGCCATAGCCATGGCAGAGATGATTCTGGAACGCATATCCTGCACTTTTAATATAGACCCTATAGCAGTGCGTTTAGCCAACCTTGATCCAAAATACGAAGTGGAACTTACGCAGTTGGTTACGGATTTAAAAAAAAGCTCTTCTTATGATGAAAGAAAGGCTGATGTTGATAGCTTCAACAATTTAAACCGGTGGATAAAACGAGCGTTAGGGTTCTCCCTCCTAAGATGGACTCCAGTGGGAAGTCCAGCATTTGATGTAAACATTTCAGTCTGTCATGTTGATGGCACCGTCATCATTATACATGGCGGCGTAGAGATGGGTCAAGGCATCAATACTAAAGCAATACAAATCTGCGCTCATTTGTTAAACATACCTGTTACTATGATTCAAGTTAAAGCCAACAATACGACTGTAGCTCCGAACTGCTTTGTTACTGGAGGAAGCGTAGGAACACAGAACACATCTGTTGGGGTGAAGAAAGCCTGCGAGCAATTGCTGGCTAGACTGGAACCGATAAGAAACCAGCTGGGTAATCCTACATGGCTGGAGCTGATTCATAGAGCATTTGAAAATGACATAGATTTGCAGGCTCATGGTTATGCTGGTGCAGCAGACGTGCAGAGTTATAACGTATTTGGAGCGTGTTTAGTTGAAACAAAGGTGGATATACTGACGGGAGAGTCAGAAATTCTGAGAGTTGATCTCATCCAGGATGTAGGGCAGAGCGTTAGCCCTGTAATTGACATGGGACAGGTAAGTACCTATGGGTATATATATTAAAATAAGATTATGGGCTAGTTTAATTTTTAATCACTTGGTGGTCTAGTGACCCCGCCTTCCGATCCTAAGGTCGTGGGTTCAAAACCGGTCGTGCATCAATATTTTTTTTAAACAAAAACTATGTGCTCAATAATGCCAGTGCTCAAACGGTGAAGAAAAATATTGTGATGAAATTGGCATATAAAAGAACAAAAATTCAAAAGACAAAGTAAAGTAAAGTAAAGTAAATATATTACTATTCAATAATATCACAAGGATAATTTTGAAACGTCTTATAGCTAGGTGAATTTACGGCAGTTCCACGCGCCCCAGCCTAAAAGAATCTGGCAACAAACTCGGCTGGGTTCCTAGCTTTTTTTTTATGATCCCTCTTTTGATGACAATATGTGCCCAATCAGTGTCGCTCGCCAGTAGGCCAGTATCCCAGCTATGGGAATATTTAGAAGACACTCATTTCCAAGCAAAATATGCATCTGTAAATACAATATTTTATCACCCATACTCATATAAGACCAGTTTTAAACTTTACTGAACTTGAAGAATACCTGTGCGTGTGCATTTACGCTTTTTGTTTTGCATTTTTGCACCCCTAATAAAATAATACTTTTTCAGGTAGAAGGAGCCTTTATAATGGGCCAAGGGTATTGGACGTGTGAAAACATGGTATACGACAAAACGACTGGAAGAGTTTTAACTGACAGATTGTGGCACTACTGGGTTCCAGGGTGCAGAGACATACCTCAGGATATGAGGGTGACCTTGAACAGTAAATATCCCACTGCAAATGCCATTTTTGGTGCTAAAGGTACGAATACTTTATCAAATTATGCAATTCCATTTCTGTAATTTTAAAAGGCAGCCAAATTGTTTTTTTTCATTTTCCACTCGTAGGTACCGTATTCCTCTCTCTCTCTCTCTCTTCCAGACTATTTATCCCACATGGTGGTGGGGTCAGCCTTCCTACAATTTTTCTTCCATTTCGCTCTATCCTCGACATCTTCGTCCGAAACATTACAATTACAACCGTATTCCTACATGTGTTATTTTACCGCTGTTGTTATTTTTCCAATGGTATTATTTTCCCACTGGCTGGTGCCAATACCTAATGGTGCTAAGTTAATGATACCAGTGGGAAAATGGTACCCGTGGGAAAATAGCACCAAGCACCAGTGGAAAAAACCATTTTTCCACTGGTATCATTAACTTAGTACAGGAAAAAAACTTCTCGCTAGTGGAAGCAAGACATAGGGACCATCAGGAATAACCCACTAAAACGCCTGAATCAATCAATTATTTCGTTTTTTGCAGGTACTGGAGAGCCTTCGATATGTCTGTCAGTATGTGTAGCATTCACTTTGAAAAGAGCAATAGCTGCAGCCAGAAAAGATGCTGGACTGTCTTCCACTACATGGTTTGACATTGGTATGTACCCTCAGCTACGAAAGTCTGCCCTACCTATTTTAACTTCTAACTATTTAAATCTTGGGTTATCTCCGTGTTGCCATACCCTTAATGCACAACGCACATTGGGACGGCATGGCAAGGAGTTTAAATTTTTACCAATGGACATTCAACTCGATCCAAATAGAAATACGAGCTAAATTCCCATGCTCTAAAATGATGCCGCGGCATCGAAAGGGATTTCCTCGGCATTGAAAGACGCGCCACGGGCTTTCACGGTGAGATGCCGTGGCGTCCTGTGGCAGGCAACAGCATGCCTAGAGATGCCGGCGCCTGCTGTGACGTGCCGCGGGGTGAAGTGGGTGGAAAATTGGAATTTTGAAAATAAACAGAACACCAGTTGCGTCCACGCCACTAACGACTGTGCGCGTATTAATTTTGGAGGAGACGATGACGTCTTTTTGCTCCTAACATGGAGGAAAAATCAATAAATTTAGTTCAAGCCGCGGCCATGCTGTGGCAAGGCGCTGGAATGCCATGGTAACTGGACGGCTAGTTTGCGCTGATTGAATACAAAATCCCTTGCCATGCCGTCCTAATCCGCATTAGTCATAAGGGTTCACTATATATTAAATGATTAACTTTATCTTTAACTCTCACTGGAAACTATAATAATAATATAATAAAATAATGCTGGACAATACACACAGCATCATCTAGCCCCAAGATAAGCTACTGTTAAGAGCTGTGTTATGGTACTAGATGACTGATATATACTTAATACAATACAATACATAGATAGATATTTTTTATTATATATAGAAAATACCCAGAACACCCGGAACAAATATTTATAGATCGTACAAACATTTGACCCGAGGCGGGAATCGAACCCGCAACCTCCGCGTCGCAGGCGGACCTGCGCCCGCTGCGCCACATCGGTCGTCTACTATTTCTGCATTTTACTATAAAACCTGCTGCATGCTACATGTACTTTTATTATTGTAATGGCACGGTTAGTGTGGTTTTCATTAAATGTTTATTATTGGTTTACATTGATGGTGCTCAAAAAATAAAATAAAAAATAATACTACCACGACAGCTTTCTAATGTTTCCACTGTAGGGACACCTGCCTACTCTCGACCGAGAGTGATTGTCTTAATTCACCACGCGGACCCAATACGGATTGGTGATTGGCAAAATATGCACATGTCTTTCGAACTTGTATTCTATTGAACATGCCGGTTTCATCACGATGTTTTCCTTTACCTTACTAGAGAACTACCAGGATTATTATGAGCTAGCGATATAGTGACTCGATGACTTAATTCGTAGAGCACCCGCGTATCGAGCTGAAGATTGTGGGTTCAAGTCCCTATTGTTTTGAGAAGTGCAAGTCACTGCTACTCAATTTTATAGTGCAACACCCTTGGCTGCTCTGATATTATTTAATATAACATAAGATCTGTGACATGTATTGTACCCTCATAATTATGATGCAATAAAATGATACTGAATACTGAATACTGAAGATTATTCTGTAACAACTTTAGGGTAAATATTTACCATAATTATTAATATTATATAATGGTATCATTAATTTTCAGATGGACCTTATACAGTAGAGAAAATCCAGCAAGCATCGGCTATAAACGTGGCAGATTTTCTATACACTTAGATATATATTTTCTTTTCATTAATAATTAACATTAGAACTATTAATTTTGTGAAAGTTACGATTTGCATGCAACTTGTTACAACTGTGGTACCTTAGCTTACCTACTTGTTTAAAAGGAACCTTTTGTGAAGGGAAAAAAAATAAAAAAAATATATTATGCATATTTATTAATTATTATTATTATTAAAAACAGATTTATCTAGTGTGAGAACTTCTAACTAACTAACTATGCCTAACTGGACCTATGTTATATCCATCAATAAAAAAATAATAGTAATTAGTAAGTGCTAACAAATAAGTGCAGTGTTTTTTTCCAAATGTACATGTACATGTTGCTGTAAAAGCGGCCAAGCTCAAGTGGGATTGGGCTGGCCATGTCTCTCGCATGCCGGAGGAGCTGTGGGCAAAGATTACCACAGAGTGGAGCCCTGACACAGCGAGCCGGCGTCGTGGCAGACCACGTAGAAGGTGGCGCAATGAGATCGACACATATGACAAAGCCTGGCGAACAACTGCCCAGGATCGCAAATCCTGGAGGAATGGGAGGGAGGCCTTTGCCCAACACTGGGATCCAGTAGGCTAACAGTAATAGTAACAGTAACATGTACATATGTATGTGTATATTATTTTTACTGTAATAAATATTTTTCATTTATATTACGTTACGTTACGTATTACGTCAATGCAAAAAATTGTAAAGGCGACTTCTATCGTGTAAAATGTTTATGTGTGCATCGTACTATTTTCGAGATATCAAAGTAGCCCATTGTGCTATTCCAGACAATAATCTGCATCAACGCTAAATTACATTCAGATCTGTTCAGCCGTTCTTGCGTGCCTGAATAACCACATTTTTGCATTAATATTATTCAGTGAAATTACTGGGCGAAAGAGACTTAACAACAATGTCTCGGGGTGATAAGCGCAGTGCAGTGCCACGCAAACACTTAAAAACTTTAAGCTTTGGGTGGCACTGCATCAGTCAGGCGTGGTGCTTAACATCAGGCGGGCGTCTTGATTGTCTTGTCACTTACTAACATAAAAAAAAATACCTTGCCTTCGTCGTAACTGTCATATTCTTTCCCTTCTATACTCTATTTTATTGAACCCTCTTTCTCCTCGCTATCTTAAGGAAAGGTTCGAGTATCTGCATTCTTCTAACTCTTTTTCACTAAGGTCATCAGAAAACTTATCCCTCAAAATGCCTCTGCATAGCAGTTCCTTTTACGGTAAATCTTTCACAGTCCAAGCCGCGCGTTTATGGAATACCTTACCAGTAGACATTAGAAAGGCATCTTCAGTGCATACTTTCAAGAATAAGCTAAAGCAGTTTTATGGTAAAGAGACTCTTTTGTAAGTTATTATTTCTTTATTTAGTATTGAGTTTTTCAGATATTCATTTTAAATGTTTATTATTTATTAGTGTATTATATTATTGATGGTATTTAAGTATTAGGATTTTGTTTTTTATATATTTATCAGTTTTAACTATTATAATAGTTTGTGCACCCCCGTCCATTATAACTTTGCTCTTGCTATCCTACCTGGTTGCCTGGAAGAAATCGCTTTAAGTGATAAGGCCGCCCACTGTACTATATCTACTTGCTACATTTAAATTTATTATGTAATCCTTGTGTACAATAAAGTGTTTATCTATCTATCTATCTATCTATCTTGATTCGAATAGGCACTATTCTCTGAATAAATTGTAGTTATTCACGAGTCTGACTTATATTTGACATTTGTTACTCCGCAGATTTTATTTGAGATGTTGGTCGAATCAACCCTTAGTAGTAAAATAAGCGTAAAGTCAAATTGTATTTATAGGTAACTAGCAGTGCGTCCCAGCTTCGCGCGGGTGCAATTAAAGCCGGGGCGGGTCGCTAGTAATAACTATAGCCTATGTTACCCAGGGATAATGTAGCATTCTAATGCGAAAATATTTTTTTAAATCGGACCAGTTCGTTTTTCAGTTTATTCGTAACAAAGAAAAACACTAAAATACAAATCTTTATAATATTAGTATAGATGGGGGATAGTGATTGTTTAATTTTTATATTGTTTTCTCGTTTCTGAATTTCGGAAATAAAAGATTGTTCAGATCGCGTGTTTTTTTTAAACTTTACTACCTCTATTCGGGTAAGTTTTTTTTTTATACCACTAAAGTGGCAACCAAGCGTACGGCCCACTTGATGGTCAGCGGTTACCGTAGCCTATGTACGCGTGCAACATTATAGATATCACTTGCGTGTTACCACCCTGAGACGTTAGATGGAAAGTCTCATGTGCCTGTAATTTCGTAGTAAGTAAACACCAAACATAGCATTTTTTCATTTTTGCCTTGTAAGTAAATGTTTATCACTAGCTGTCGCCAGCGACTTCGTTCGCGTGGAACTCGTGAACCGTAATTTTTCCGAGACAAAAAGTAGCCGGTCATTGTCTATCTATGTTTTAAATTTCAGTCAGTTTTTTTTTTTTTTTTTATACTACTAAAGTGGTAACCAAGCGTACGGCCCACTTGATGGTCAGCGGTAACCGTAGCCTATGTACGCATGCAACATCACAGATATCACTTGCGTGTTACTACCCTAAGACCTTAGATGGTAAGTCTCATGTGCCTGTAATTTCACCGGAAACCATACCCTTCGAACCGGAACACAGCAATGCGAGCATTACTGCTTGGCGGCAGAAATTGTTTTATAATTGGTTCAGTGGTTGTCAAAAGACATAGGGAAACGAACATCCAAACATTTGCATTTATTATAATTAGTGTGATGTGATGAGATGGCGTGACTTTATCTGAACTCAGCAATTAAATATTTGCATTCACTAATTAAAGTAGTACATCATTTAGTAAACTTGTGTTACCTATGTTATAGCAAATAAAAATATCTAATCTTATATTAATGTCACTTACTGAGGACTAGATTTGACGACCTTGGTGGGTGATCCAACACGCTATTCATCATGACAGCCTTCTCATGTTACCACTGCTGGGACAAGGGCCTACTCTCGATCGAGAGTGATTGGGTCTTAATCCACCACGCGGACCCAATGCGGATTGGCGGATGGCACCTTTCGAATTTTTAGTTCTTGGACATTCATCATGGTTTCCTCACGATCTATATTCCCATAGCTGGGACACTGGCCTACTTTCGAGCGAGAATAATCCACCACGTGGATCTAATGCGGATTGGTGGATGGCACATTATGGCTTAAGAATTTTTAGTTCTTGGATGTGCAGGTTTCCTCATGATGTTTTCTTACACCGTATGAGAGCACTGGCATTGCGCACATACATTTTTCAAATAGAAAAATCCATTGGTGCACGACCGGATTCGAACCCACGACCTTAGAATTGGAAGGTCACTACCACTAGACCACCAGTGCTCTTCTCCAACACGCCCTACAGATACTAAACTATATAGATACTAAGGGCCTTATTCATAATTATACTAAACCCCTGCTAGCTAACAATGTCTTTCAAATCTGTCACCATCTTTGTTTTGACCATCATTGATAGCAAGGAAAGACAATACGACTTACTTAGGACGACCGATGTCGCGCGGGCGCAGGTCCGCCTGCGACGCGGAGGTTGCGGGTTCGATTCCCGCCTCGGGTCAAATGTTTGTACCGCTACAAGCCGCTTAAAATGACAGTTAGTTTTATGGATAATCCGATTTACTAAAGGCTACTGACTCATATGAACTCAATTACTTGATAAGGATAAGGAGTTAAGGTAGCAACGTAGGCAAGCATGGAAAAGTTCTTTTTTTATAAGTTACTAGCAGTCCGTCCCAGCTTGGGTGCAATAAAACCTCAATCGTGCAAAGCCGGGGCGGGGCGCTTGTAATAAATATAGCCTATGTTACTCAGGAATAATGTAGAATTCTAATGGTAAAAGAATATTTGAAATTGGATCAGTAGATTTTGAGTTTATTCGTAACAAACAAATATTCTTTAAAAATCTCTTTATAAGTTAGTATATTATATGTTTATTCAGTTTAATCCAGTGCGCATGGCGAGCTAGAAAGAGACAGAAAGCAAACATAAGGATCACTACATAGGTAAGTCAATGACCTACCTTTTAATGTAATCAGTGAAGTATTTGGCAATCGTTATGCAATAAGTCTTTAAAATTCAATAAATATGAAATTGTGGCATGAAAATTGGAATGACTTTTAGAATTAAATTGATTCGTTCAAATTAATATTTACAACTGATTAATTATGCCCCATCATTTTGTCAGGTTGATAATGAATGACCCTGTAGATAGACCAGTGTATCAGACAGTAAAATACTTATAAAGTATCTGTTTTCATTTATCACAGGTGACATTTTATAAATAGCCCACAAAATTTAACATTCTAATTTATTGTTATCTCTAAAAACGAGAATTTAATGCAAATAAAGTTTAGGCAACACTTAGGTACTGACAAGGTTCATTAAAAATTATATGTTTTCTATGTAATGCTGCGTATTGGCTTACTCATTAAATAAAGTACAGTAGAGTTCTTTGTGATAGAGCTTGTCCGGGAAAGAACTACCACCCTACCTCTGCCGCTAAGCAGTAATGCGCGCCATACCCTTCGAACCGGACCATCAATGCGAGCATTATGAATTATAAGTATTGTCATTATATAAAGTCGTTTACACTATAATACACCTTATCAATAAGAAAAGATTTTAGTTTAGATTTAAATTATGTTAACAGATATAGCTTCAAGTATAGGTACTTGCAGAGAAATTCAGGCATGAGGCTTTAGATCTATGTCTCAGGGCAGATATTAGTACTACGTACAGAATGGCCACTCCCTAAATCCCACCGGTTTTAATTACCCCACCCCGATCGTGAGTTTGCCGGCACCACACGGCACCTTTCGCCGGCATTGAAACTAAAGGCTATTACGCACGCGTTTATTTTGATTTAGGTTCAAGCGCGCGTATGTCAGAGCGAGCGAAAGTGCGCTATCTCGCTCTTGCTATAATTGGGTGGGGACAACCATGATACTCACACATACAACAGCACCGTTTACGTATACAAATTATGTATGTGGTACTGGTGATTGCGACGTGTTTGCTTCATAAGTTTTATTGAAAGTGTCCGGGGTGTGTCTATGTCTCAAGATGACGAGCCTATCAGTCTGCACGAAGCATAATAATACCTTCATTTTTACGAGTAGGTACATTAGATAAATAGTTAGTAGTAAACGTTTTGTAACTGTAAACATTTTTGTAATGACTCAGTCAGCTGCTGACATTCGGTAGAGCTCGCACTATGGATCGGATTTGCTTTACAATCAATGGAAAGGACTATTCTGGTAAGAATACTAATCTTCATATAAAAATTAATTGAATGAAACTCGGGAACGGCTGAACCTTCTTGAAATATTTTGTTGGAGTTCAAGGAAAGTATATAATATGAGAATTATGGAAAAATAACGCGAGTAAATCGGCGCGTTTGACAGTCTCAAATAATAATTTGGTTGTCAAAAAAATTTAAATAAACAATTAAAATTATCTGCTGAAAGTAAAAAAAAAAATTAGGCATATTATTAGAAAAAACTAGCCGTTGCACGCGACATCATTCACGTGGAAGTCGGAAACCGTTCTTTTTTCCGGGATAAAAAGCCTGGGTCCTATTCCCGGTGAATCTACTGTTTATAATGTCAGTCAAATCGGTTAAGTGGTTGTCGAACATCCATCCAAACAAACGTATTTTTTATTATTTATTTTAGCCCATATCGTCCCACTGCAGGGCAAAGGTCTCCCTCCCTTTCTTCCACACTTCTCGATCTTTGGCTACTGTAGGCCAGTCTTTAAGGTGCGTATCGAGATCGTCCCGCCATCTTCTCCGAGGTCTACCGCGACAACAAACGTATACATTCATAATATTAGTGTGGTGTGTGTGATAGTGTGATAAATAATATGAAATATTTGAGCCTTCTTATGACCGTTATGAGAGCACCGGTGGTCTAGTGGTAGTGACCCCGCCTTCCGATCCTAAAATCTTGGGTTCCAATCCAGTCGTGCACCAATGAATTTTTCGCTACGAAAAATTTATGTGCGCAATGCCAGTGCTCTCACACGGTGAAGGAAAACATCGTGAGGAAACCGGCATGTCCAAGAACTAAAAATTCGAAAGACATGTGCCATCCACCAATCCGCATTGGGTCCGCGTGGTGGGTTAAGACATAATCATTCTCGCTTGAGAGTAGGCCAGTGTCCCAGCAGTGGGAACATTAGAAGGCTGTTATGATGATGACCGTTACAATGACATATAATTGATCCAAATCACTACCAGACGACTTTATTTATATTGTTCAGCCCATTATTTATTGATATTAAATTATATTCGTCGGCTAACTTACCTATTTCATAAAGATTCGTCTACATTAAAATAGTATTACCAGAAGTTGGATAACCTTCGTAGGTTATTGACCTGTTAATGCATATTGCTACAATAGACATATTTTTTTTATAAGTACGATGTTTTTCTCGAAGTAGACGTAACGCAGTCAGTGCACAAACTCACTTTTTCTCAGAAACTGCAAATAAATGTTTACTTTTTTAATGCAGAAGGGCTCAACCATGAACACATAAAGCGATTCAAATGTAGACCTAAACTAAATTGTCAAAAAATCCCTATAAGAGTTCATGGTTAAGCCCCTGCTTTTTTTCAAAATCGAGCCCGCAACCCCTAACATGAGTTTTTGATAACTCTGAAGGTTTCAGATTTCCCCTCAGCGGCCCTGGAAAAAACTCACCCAGTATAAAAGTTTTAAGTGCTATAAAAATACTTTTTAGGACTTATTCTGTAACACTTATACATAAAATAAAATAAATAAAATTATGAAAATAACATATTTTATTTTCTCTCAAATAGGTCTTAAAATAGGTAGATACAATAGTTTTGATGCTTAGCATCTAGACAAAAGTCCAGTCCTGTATGGTCCGGCAGTCTGATGCCTGAAATATAGGTTTCCAAAACCTGTGTTAACAGGTCACCAGATATCTTGAAATATCTTGAATCTTGAACCGCACACGCGTCACCGAGGTTGTTAACTCTTATAACTTTCCAATCAGTTGGCTGTGAAGTCAGCTCCGACGTGACGCTGGTAGACTATCTCCGGAACTGTCTGGAGCTGCGAGGCACCAAGTACATGTGCAGGCAGGCTGGCTGCGGCGCCTGCGTCGTCGCTGTCGCCAAGCGTCCTGGAGGCATTCCTCAAGCTGTCAACTCGGTAAGGTTCCTGACACTGGTAGTTCAGTGGTAGTGACCCCGCCTTCTGATCCTAAGGTCCTGGGTTCGAATACGGTCATGCACCAATTAATTTTTCTATATTTGTAATTTATGTGCGCAATGCCAGTGCTCTTCATACAATGTAGAAATATTGCAAGAAAACCGGCATGTCTAAAAACTATACTTCGTTTTCGAGTTCGTGGTAGCTATAATCCATTTCGAGTACCTTTACCCAGCAGATATCGGTTTTGCGAGCTATAAAAGGCTACTTTATAGCTCTTTACTACTTTAACTTCAATTTACTCGTACTTATTTTAAGCCAATTTTAACGCTCTTTTCAGTGCATGGTTTCCATAACCTCGTGCAGTGATTGGGAAATAACAACCATTGAAGAGTTAGGAAACAGAAGGAAAGGATATCACGTTCTTCAGAAAACTCTTGCAAGCCACAACGGATCCCAATGCGGGTATTGCTCTCCTGGTTGGGTAATGTCTATGTACTGGTAAGTTTGTCAGCAAATAACAGTCAAGACGGTTCGCCTGATGCTGAAATTAAAAAAAAAAAAATTGTTAGTTAGTTCTTAGTTCGATCACAGGTTCGATGATCGAAATGATGAGACTCAGTCGTTCAGTAATTTGGTTATAAAAAATACCATAACAGTGACCATAACTGTTACAGTGTCTTCCAAAGCTTTTAGTACATTTAAAGTTCTACATGCCACTACACTGCACTTGTCACCTCAAGACGATATAATTTAAGTCTCTTTCACCTAGTAATTGCATTGCTGCCTGTGCCTGCCAAACAGAACACAGTTTGCACACTGCTGTTTGGAGGCAGAATATTGGGCACAAGGAATTACAAAAAAATTATATATTAAAAATACTGCTCCTTTACATATTAGCTACAGCAGTAAGTATTACTTAGTTCAGGGTGGATTCGACTAACATCTGGAATAACTATTCTCGGGAATAAGAAATGTCAAAAACAAGTAAACCGTTCGTTAACTCGCGAATAACAACGATTTACTCGGAGAATAGAGCCTATTCGAGTTTGGTCGAATGCAACCTTAACAGAATAGAAAGCTTCCCGCAATTTAGGCTCAGCCTTGTTTTTTTTTTTTTTTTTTTTTTTACGTGGGCAAAAATGCATTTACGCATACCCGTCTGCGGGGGATGCAGACGGGCTATGTCGGACTCCCCGTCGCAGAAAAACTGCGACGTCCTACCGACTAAAAAAGCCCACGACGATGTTCCATCGTCCTCGGTTTATGGACAGAGCTGCGGGACCGTTCGCAAACTCTCCGTGGCTATGTCCACCGACGTCCGCCTTGCGGACCCACCTCCTGACGACGCGCCGGAACATTGACGCGTCGCCCGCTCATGAGGGCCATTCCACCTAGTGGTGAGGAGTAGCGGGTGTCCCCACACCCGCCACTCCAGGCTCTCCAGTGAGAGACGGAGAGCGAACCCGCCTGGCTCGCCCACGTCTCCGCTCCCTCCGAAGCGGGGATGGCTCAGCCTTGTGCGGGAACCAATGGTAACCTAATTCCATGTTATTGCGTCAGTTAATAAATATTTTTGCATATGTATTTGTATAGAATAAATATCCCTTAGTTAATTATATGAACATTTAATTTTATATTGCACAGCCTTCTGCAAGGAAAAAAATACCTTTCCATGCTAGAAATAGAGAAGTCATTCGGCAGCAACATTTGCCGTTGCACTGGATATAGACCAATATTAGAAGCATTCAAGACATTTGCAAAAGACGCTCCAAAAAATGATGTTCCTGACATCGAAGACCTTGATATTTGTGAGAAAACTGGAAAAATCTGTAACAAAAGCTGCAGTGAGGACGAAGACTGGTGTGTTGTGACCAAGAAAGAAGTTGAAGAGACTCAAGCGGTTATAAATCTGAGAGATGGTAGAAAGTGGTTTCAAGTCAATAGAGTTACAGATGTCTTTGATATATTTAAAAAAGAAGGAGTTGATTCCTATATGCTGGTAGCTGGAAATACTGCTAAAGGTGGATAAATTACCTTTTACGTTCACATAATTTTATTTATGTACTTACATAAATACTACGTTTTTCATAGGGTCCAAACTTCTTTCAAACCATACCACGCGGACCCAATACGGAATGGTATACAAATACAGTTTACTTACACATTTTACATTACATTTAAAAATTTTGAAAATTCGTTTCTAAGCTTCCTGTGGTATGATAGGAATATACTTACGTTTCAAATAGATCTGCGATTTTATTTAATAAGTTACAAATTTATAGCTCCAGTGGTTAAGCCTCTAAGTTGTAGGTCAGTATGTCACTTAAATCAGTGATAAACAAATTTTTGTGTTATTTTTTCAGGAGCCTATCCCATGATTGAATACCCACAAACTCTAATAGACATTAGTGGAATATCAGAACTGCAAGGCTACTTATATGATCAGAACTTGGTAATAGGATCAGGAAATACTCTTACAGAATTATTAGAGATATTCAAGAACGGTTCACAAAAAGCAAACTTTGCTTATTTGAAAGAGTTTTACAACCATCTTCTGTTGGTAGCTCATATTGCTGTGAGAAATGTAAGTCTCTTATATTTATTGCTGAAGTAAAGCTAATATTGAAAAGCACCTATACAAGTTTTAACAATATCGTAACAATAACTTAAGAGTTGTAGAGTTCTCTGTGATAGAACTCGTCCGGGGAAGGACTACCACCATACCTATTTCTGCCGCCAAGCAGTAATGCTCGCATTGCTGTGTTCCGGTGCGAAGGGTATGGTTTCCGGTGAAATTACTGGCACATGAGGCTTTCGATCTTAGCCTCAAGGTGGCAACCCGCGAGTGATACCTCTGGTATTGCAAGCGTCCATAGGCTGCGGTAACCGCTTACCATCTTGTGGGCCGTACGCTTGGTTGCCACTTCAGTTGTATAAAAAAAAAAAAACTTTTTACTTCTCGAGCTCGGAGCAAATCTCTATTACTTTATAAATATAATGCCAAATAACCTGTTGCTGTCTTGTTTACGATTAGATATAAAACTTTATCAACCTAAATACTGAATTTTCTGCGATCATGAACTAAAACAATACACATGGTTTTGTAATGTTAGTGCATAATTACTGATGGGGCCTAATTTATGGGTCGTAAATATTATATTAGCAGAAATTTTCATAGCGCTATCTAGTCTCAAACTTAGCAAAGCTTGGACTGTGGAAACCAGACAAGAACCAGACTACTGATAGAATATACACAAGAAACACTTTGCAATAGGCATGATGACTGATTTTGAAAAACTGTTCTTTTTTATTTTTTAATTTTATTTAGAAGTATCGACTTTATGTAAAAAAAAACATAATAAACCCAGAAATTAATGGTTTAGTATTTTTGCAGTTGGGGACTATTGGAGGAAACTTAATGATAAAGTACCAGCACAATGAATTCCAGTCCGACTTGTTTCTCATGTTCAGTACAGTAGACGCAGCGCTAACCATAAGTAAGGATTACCTCTGTTTAATATAAATAGGTTTCCACCATCTCCTGCTCCATCTCCTACCCCCGTTGCAATCATGAACCTATAATAATATGTACGTCCATGGTTGCAATCGGTGTCACTTGGTTTCAATCAGCTGTCGATAAGTCACAGCTGATTGAAATCAGATTGAAACTGAGTTATGCAATCGGAAGAGATGTTTGGATTCAGCCTTACACTACCTAGAAATCGGATAGGATAGATGCCCCACCTGCTTCTTCACCAATCTAAAGCAAAGAACTCTACTACTCTTACTACTTATGTGACCGTGGTTTAGTTTAATCACGTTTAAACTCTTTTTAAATAGGCTAATCAGATCTGATCAAGATTTACAAAACTTTGAAAGAACCTCGACTCGAAAGAAGAATAACTTTGAATTCAATAAATATTTGATCATTCGCAGATTGCTTTGCGTAATATCTTTCAACTCCAGCATTCTTGTAAGGGTAACTTGGATACGTAACCTCTACAGTAAAGGCCAAATCACACTGTTTGAGAACGCGTAAACCTCGTCGTCAACGTACACGTGCCACTGTGTTGTAATGTTATAGCTGTGTGAAACATGCCACACCGCTTGCAGAGAGAGGTCTGAGTTATTTAGTTAGCTTAAAATGATTTAGCTTTTAGTTAATACCAATGTGTTTTTGTTTTAGTGAACAAGCGTGGTCGGCAAATTATTACAATGCAAGAGTTTCTTAAAATAAACATGAAAGGATCACTCATTATAAATATAAAACTTCCGCCAATCAGCGAGACATGTATAGTTACTACTTATAAGGTACAGTATATTTTGAGAAAATTTTAAATTAAAATTTTTGTAAAACAATAATTTAATCAAATTTAACGACATAACGACATCGATATGAATCAAATTAGCGCAGTACCTCGGTAGATGGCACAAACTAACCCAGTATATGAAATCAGGATAAACATAAAAATAGTAATGATGATGATGATGATGATGTTGACGACCTTGGTGGTACGGTGTGCGAGTGCGCGGTTGAGAAACGAGATATAGTGGGTTCTATCCCCGCTAAAAGTAACAGAATAAAGAAACTGTTTACTTATACTTAAACTGCTTTAATAAACTGATTGCAGGTTATGCCAAGGTCACAGAACGCTCATGCTATTGTCAACTTTGGAGCTCTCTATGACTTCTATCCAAATGTTGACAGACTTCGAAAATGCAAACTTGCTTTCGGAGGACTATCACCAAAGTTCTCAAGAGCAACGGCTACAGAGGCGGTTCTTATAGGAAAACAATTGTTTAGCAATGAGACCTTGCAGGCAGCAATCAAAATGTTGGAACATGAACTGGTGGTTGAAGACCTACCACCTGAACCTTCAGCGATGTATCGCAAAAAACTTGCTATCGGACTATTTTATAAGGTATTAATGCATCTATTTTTAAAAACAGTTTTTTTTTTTTATACAACTAAAGTGTCAACCAAGCGTACGTCCCACAAGATGGTAAGCGGTTACCGCAGTTTATGTACGCATGTAATATCACTCACGGGTTATTACGTAGTTCAAAAGTCTCATGTGCCTGTAATTTCACCGGAAACCATACCCTTCCAACCGAAACACAGCACTGAAAAACATTACTGCTTGGCGGCAGAAATAGGTATGGTGGTAGTTCTTACCCGGACGAGCTCTATTACAAAGAACTCTACTACTCTTAAAATTAAAACTTATTTCTATAAGTATGAGCTACTAAAGTAGTAAAAGGGCTGATAGCAGCTGTTATAATGCCATTTCCTTTAATCACTTTAGAGTCTTCTATCGCTATGTCCAAGAAACATTCTAAAACAGGAATATAGATCTGGATCCGAAAAAATCCATGAGTCAAGACCAGTGTCAGAAGGTCGACAGTCATTCGAAACTTGTCCATCATTATGGCCTTTGAACGAGCCAATGCCTAAGCTGGAAAGTCTTGTAAGTAATATAAGCAGCAAATGATTTGCTTAGCCTCTAGCACAAATATTAGTACTACCAGTAGGGCGATTACGCCATTGCGACGATTACGTAACTCGGTTGCAATCCGAATTTAATCAGCAAACTGTGAATATAACAACATATTATGCTGTCATATTCATACAAAATACGTCAGTTTTTGAAATCAAGTAAATCAATTGCGACCAAATCAGCATAATCGCCATGCTAATATTCGTTTGTTAAAAATACAAATTTTGTAAATATTACATTTTGAAAAGTATAATTACATTTCAGGTTCAATGTGCAGGTGAAGCTATTTATTCAGAAGACACACCATCCCTCCCTCATGAGGTATTTGCAGAACTTGTTCTCAGCACCGTAGGAAAAGGATCCATTATTTCTATGGACCCAACTAGAGCTTTGGTGAGTTAGCAATAAGTATAGCAAAACATATTTTTTCGTATACTTATTTAGATTAAGTTACATAATATTTGCTTAATCTATTTATAGAATTACCCAGGAGTCATAGCTTTTTATTCAGCAAAAGATATTCCTGGATTGAACTCATTTACGCCAGCTGATGATATACAATATCAAATAAACGAGGAAGTGTTCTCTAGTGGAGAAATAATGTACTACAATCAACCTATTGGAGTCATTGTTGCTAAAACACGACATATTGCCGAAGTTGCTTCTGAAATGGTTGATGTCACTTACAATAATGTAACTAAACCAGTTATTAATATAAAAGACACTAAAAAAGATCCCAAAAGAAACAAACTTTTCACTACAAAAAATGCAACGGACAAAGGAGATCAACCAGTCAGAATAGTAAAAGGCAGTAATACAATATATGGGCAGTATCATTTTACAATGGAGATGTTGGCAGTAGTCACTTGTCCAACAGAACAGGGATTGAAAGTCTATGCTACTTCACAATGGCCTGATGCACTTCAAACAATGCTAGCAAGAGCCTTGAATATGGATGCCAATAAGTAAATAACTTATTATAAAACTATTAGCATTTATACATTGCTTCAACATCAAATAAAATAAAATAAACACTGATTATCTTTTTTAATTTTATATTTTTTAACGTCTATTTTTCCACTTTTTTCAGTTGTCTAAAGTGCAGATAATTAATATCTTCTATTTTCAGAATTGACGTCTATGTTAATCGTGTTGGCGGTGGTTTTGGCATGAAAATATCTCGGATCATACTCTCTGCTGTAGCTAGTAGTCTTGTCACCATAAAACTGAACTTGCCTTGCAAAATTATTCACTCGATGGAAAAAGTCATGCGAGCTTTTGGAAAAAGATATCCATCTTCGAGCGACTATGAAGTAAATACATTGTTGGTTTCTTTCACAAAGTTTATTCCCCCATTAATGGGCCGAATCAATGGTGAAAACGTAACGGGAGTTAAACCACTTATTTTTAATTTAATTGGCATTAAACCAGCTGAACCCAAAGGATACGATGTTATCTCTAAATAATTTAATTTGTACAATTTTTAGTTTGGAGTAAACAAGTCCGGTGTTCTTCAGTTTGGCAACCTTACAGTTTACGAAGACAATGGTTTTGATAGGAATGAAAAGCTTGAAGAGTTCGGTGCTAATGTGTATTACAACTGCTACGACAAAGCCAGGTGGAATTACAAATTATATGATACTACAACTGATACTGCTAAAAATACTTGGTTTAGAGCGCCAGGTAGGTTTGTGCCATTTTTGACATGCTTTATGTCATTATTTAATTTTGTATTGTGATGAGAAACTCAAGTTGTTGGCTGTGTTAAACCATTTCTTTCCAGTAGTATTTTTGTCCAATACTTTTACATGCTATAACTTAGTGGCTTTCCAACTTCAACACAAAAGTTGTGACTAAGAGCACTTTGATATTTAGATACATTTTGCACGTGATATCCTTCCAATAGTTTCACGAAAACTGAAAAAAAACCACGTGCACCTTCTTGGTTTCAAAAACATATTGTTAAAATTAGAAATATTCATTAATGCACAGAACCTCTATCCTTCTCTTCACCATAGCACGGTTACGGTCACAAGGTAATGTTATTTTGTTATAGACTTATCAAATATTATGTTATTGCAGGAACATTAGAAGCAATTGCAATGGTTGAAATGGTGATGGAGCACATCTCCTACGAGTTATCATTAGACCCAGTACAACTGCGTCTAGCAAATCTCGATCCAGAAAGCGCTTCTGATATTAAATCAATGTTAGATACTATGATGTTAGAATGTAATTACAAAGAGAGAAGAGTCGACGTCAACACATTTAACGCTAAAAACAGATGGAAAAAACGAGGCTTAAGATGCGTACCAATGCAATGGAATCACGTCTACCCCAGATACTTTGATGTAAACATATCAGTTTACCATGTCGATGGTACAGTTGCTATTACCCATGGTGGAATTGAAATCGGCCAAGGTATAAATACAAGAACAGTTCAGATATGCGCATACTTCTTAAAAATTCCAATTGATAAAATTCAGGTTAAAGGAAACTGTACTATAAACACACCAAACTCAGCTGTTACTGGCGGCAGTTTAACGTGTCAGCACATCGGAGTAGCCATACAAAGGTGCTGTGAAGAATTAATAAAAAGACTCGAGCCAATTAAAGCTAAACTAAATAACCCTACTTGGAAAGAATTGATTAATCAAGCGTTTATAGATGGTGTTGATTTACAAGCGCATGGGTTTGTGGGAAAAGCTGATGTTTATAAGTACAGTGTTTATGGCGTAGCGTTTGCTGAAGTGGAGGTTGATGTGCTTACTGGAGAGTCAGAAGTACGGAGAGTCGATGTCATGAGTGATGCTGGACAAAGTGTTAGTCCTGCAATAGATATCGGTCAAGTATGTTTTTTATGTCAATTAACCCAAATTGATTGTATTTATTTTCATTTATGTCTATTTTGTTGTACTATTTTTAGGTTGAAGGTGCTTTCATCATGGGTTCAGGTTACTGGACAAGTGAAAACTTGGTATACGACAAGCAAACAGGCGAACTGCTCACTAATAGAACTTGGGACTACTATGTCCCACAAGCAAGAGATATACCACAAGACTTCAGAGTCTATTTACGCAAGAATTCGTATTCTTTGCCAGCTGTTTTAGGTTCAAAATGTAAGAAGATGGTTGCTGTCACATTTTTCTACCTTCATTTTAATATTAATAAGCTTTGACATTGAAAATTAACGTATTCTAACCGTACTAGGTTATTTACCGGGCCCGTGGTATCGAAACAAATGTTTGCATGATCTAATAATATAAATATTGGGTTAATATCTGTTCTGAAGTTATGCTACAACTTACACTTACAACAAGCTACACTTGTAGTATCTGATACTCAAGTCAAAGTCAAAGTCAAAAATGATTTATTTCAATAAAATCACAAGGATCATTTTGAAACGTCTTAAAGCTAGGTGAATTTACGCCAGTTCCACGCGCCCCAGCCTAGAAGAATCTGGCAACAAACTCGACTGGGTTCCTAGCTTTTTTTTGATGAGAGACAAAACATAGGAAATTGATTTTTAATTTTTGAATTTTGATTTTGATTTTTTGATTTGATTACCACGCTGAGAATTATCACCCCATCTTGATACGTACAATGAAATTGAAATGAAATGAAATGAAATGAAATGAAATTTATTGAAAATCACAACAAACGTTATAACATAATAATTATATCAATTATTGCAATTACAATATTATTATATTATTCTCCTGGACAGCATTAGTACCCAAACTAGGTAGCCTGTGGAATGGCATACTAATGCCCTCCGCCGAGCAAACATTTATAATTAAAGAACAAAATTTAAAATACAAAATACAATACAAATAGTGAATGGATTTCATTAAACAAATATTAAAAGTAAAATACAAAAAAAACTATATAAAATAAATATCTATATATATACATATATAAAATACAAATACACAGTTAAAACCTTAGAAATTTATATATTAAAAAAAAAAAAAAAAACTTAATTACAAATTATGGTTTCAGTGACTGGAGAGCCTCCAATATGTATGGCAGTTGTAATTCCGATAGCAATAAGAGAAGCTATAACAGCCGCTAGATATGACTCCGGGATCCCTAAAACTACTTGGTATTCATTTGGTAAATATTTTTTATTATTATTATCAAAGTAGCTGTTGCCCGCGAATTCGTTCGCGTGGAACTCGGGAAACGGATCTTTATTTCGAGATAAAAAGCCTATGTCCTATTCCCGGTCATTATCTATCTATGTTCTAAATTTCCTTTTAGCTTGTTAATGTAAACATTAATTTCTTCCAGATGGACCAAGCACCGTTGAACATATTTGTATGTCTACTTGTACTAACACTGAAGAATACCTATTTAACTAAAACTATATTAGAAGAGTGGGCTTGTGAAATAATAAACAAACTACATTTTTTTTTCTATACCACAAAAGTGGCAACCAAGAGCACGGCCCACTTGATGGTAAGCGGTTACCGTAGCCTATGTACGCTTGCAACATCATAGATATCACTTGCGTGTTACCACCCTGAGATGTTGAATGGAAAGTCTCATGTGCCTATAATTTCACCGGTAACCATACCCTTTGAACCGGAACACAGCAATGCGAGCAATACTGCTTGGCGGCAGAAATAGGTACATAACACAAAAGCGACTCAACACAGGAATAACCAAATTCAGGCTTCAAAGACAGGTACATACATTATTATTATTGTGTAGGTACGCATTATGTATTCTTAGTAAAGTCAAAAGTAATAATGCACATTTTTTTATAAATTCTACTAACTCATGTCCAACTTCAGTAAGACTTGTGGAACTACTTGTCACTTCTTTTACCGGCACAATACAAAAATCCCGCTCTGGTTTGAATTATGCCTGTTCGAAAGTTTTAGATTGCATTTTTAATTTGATGATGTTATTATCATAATAATTTTTGAGAAATTTTTGGAAGATTGGAGGTTTATGGCTTGGGATCGAAACGTCTGGAGGGAATGGGGGAGGCCTTTGCCCAGCAGTGGGACACCAACGGCTGATATAATAATAATAATAATCATAATAATATAACAGTAAAGTGTTGAAATCACGTCAATAAATTATATAAAGAAAAATAAACAAATTAGAACTAGCTAGGTTAATTAAAATGTCTTTACTTACATTGTATCTAAAGTGATCATAATAAAATGTACCTTTACGTTATGAAGTCGGTGTAGATAATTAGATATTTTATTAAACAAAATAAAATATGTACATAATTATATTACATTACAAAATATACAAAATACATATGAAACAGTTGAGCCATCTAAAGACCGTTACGAACGACCTATAGATAGCTCAACTGATCCATATCACTACCAGTAGGAAGCGTTCCCAACATGCTGGCTGCATTGCCACGTTGAATGGCAATGCTGATACGTTGAGCCAGATATGAACCAGCCTTTGGATCACGCGTCGCTTCGACCAGACGCCCGGAAAGAATTTTGAAAACGCGGTGAGCCCCGGTACCCCACGGACCCAGGGTCTCCACTCCAAAAGGCTCAAATATGTAGGCTCTATCTAGACCGGCATATTTGCGCCTTTTGGTGTTCTCCGCACAATCTGCCGCCGCGCCAGCCCTAACTGATGTCCCCGACAGATGTGATGCGGCTAAGGTGTCGACGCATGTCGCGTCCCACAATATAGATAATAACTTATGTAAATGTGAAATCTTGTGTACGTAAACTCGAAGCTAGATTTATCTTTTCAATCGTATATGGTCCTTCTGAAACATTATGAAATAAAATTATATAATTATATATTAAATGGATTAATATTTATTTTAGTACCACATTTTACTAAATAATGTAATACATAGACAACAAAATACATACCAATGTCAAACCAGCAAGTAGTAGGTATTCCAATTTCCTTCCTGGCTGCAGCAATTGCCTCTCTTTGAGCAAATGCTATTACTATTGATAAGCAAAAGCTTGGCTCTCCCATAGCTGAAATACAACCAATACTTAGCATATCAATCTATACTAATTTTATAAAGTAAGTAAGTAAGTAAGTTCTGAGTCAGTGGCCAACTCTGGTGACAGAGTTTCTAGGCTGCCCGAAAGCCTCTGTCATGGCCAAACAACTTTGAAAAAGCCGGGACCGACTGCTTAACGTGCCCTCCGAAGCACGGATTATTATAAAGTGAGAAGCCTTGTATTTTTGTTTGTTACAAATAAACTCAAAAACTACGGGTCCGATTTCAAAATTTTTTTCACCATTAGAATACATTATCCCTGAGTTGTCGTCGGCTGTAAAACCAAATTAGTTTATAAGTTAATTATTAGTTTATGGCCAGATTCAATTTGATTTATGTGAGGTATCATAAAAAAAGAGCAACTACATAATACTAGGTATTATGTATTAAGATCTTTTTTGTGTCTTCATCAGCTAAACAATAAATATTTTCTTATTCTTATTCTTATTCTTATTCTTATTCTTATTCTTATTCTTATTCTTATAATACAACTTTACAATAAGAAGGTTTATTTTATTTTACTTTGGGTTAATAGCACGAATTTGATAGGGTGTGTGTTATTTCAGTGCTCTATAACGGTGAAGGAGAATATAGCGAGGAAACCGAAATTTTCAAAAAACTAAACATTCTATATACATTGTGCCATCCACCAATCTGCAATGGGCTCGGACTCAGCCATAATCATTCGCGGCTGAAAGTAGGCCAGTGTTCTAGAATTGGGAACATTAGGCTGACCGATAGACGAAAGATGTGAGTGTGTGTGTGTTTGTTCTTTATGCAAAGCGCATCAATCACGCTGCAGATTTTTATAGGCAGCATTTAAAACTGTTCCATAATATTCTGTGACTATTCAGTAAGTTTGGGCCTCTTGTTCACAATCCAAAATAGTTATACTTAATTTAAAGATGACTCAAGACCAAGCTTATTATCTGTCCTAAAGTAAGATAAAAAAAAAATAACTATATCTTAGATATATAGAAATTCTTAAGATATTACTAGAATAAGATCAATTATGTACCATTTTTCCAAAACTGAATCGGATGTATAGATACTTACCTTTGGCACCCATTATAGCATCAAAACTGTATGACTTTTTTTTAAAAGTCACTCTAAAGTCCTGTGGGATGTCTCTTGCTAAAGGAACACTGTAGTTCCAGGTTCTGTCGGTTAAAAGCTCTCCAGTTGTTCTGTTGTATACGAGGTTTTCGCAGGTCCAGTACCCTAAGCCCATGATGAAGGCTCCTTCTACCTATATTGAATAACGATTGTTTTAAAAAAAACATATCATTAGAATTAATACTCGTACCTATTATCAGTAGTTTATTATACACCAATAATAATAATTAAAAATTTTAACGTGCATGTTGCTTTCTTTCAGTTAGTACTGACTTTCTTTATTTTTCGTTTTGTTTAAGTGTGTCTAAATTGCAAAGAAAAATAGGGCAATATGTATGTTTTTGGGAAATTAATCATTTGTTTGATATTTATTTATAAGTTCAATAGTCTTAAGTACTTACTTGCCCAACATCAATTTCAGGACTAACGCTTTGACCAACATCCTGGGTGAGATCGACTCTCAAAATCTCCGACTCTCCTGTCAATACATCTAGCTCTATCTCAGCTATAGCAACTCCACATACATCATAGTTATACAGGTCTGTTTGTCCTACATAGCTATGAACTTGCAGGTCTATATTAGAATCAAACGCTTTGAGAATCAGTTCTAACCACGTAGGATTTCCAAGCTGGCTTCTGATTGGCGCAAGTCTTTTCATCATCGTTTCACAGCACCTCCTTACTCCAATACCTATGTTTTGTGAACCCATACTACCTCCAGTAATATAACAGTTTGGAGCTATTATAGTATTGTTTCCTTTGATTTGGATTTTATCGATTGGTATTTTGAAAAAGTATGCACAGATTTGTGCAGCTTTTGTATTGATACCTTGACCCATTTCTATACCACCGTGTGTGATGATGACAGTACCATCTCCGTGGCAGATTGAAAGGTTCACATCAAAAATAAAGCTGCCTTCTGGAGTCCATCTTAAGAAAGAGCATCTTAGACCTCGTTTTTTCCACCGGTTTGCACAGTTAAATTTATTAACATTGGCTCTTCTTTCAGTGTAAGATGCTGATGCTTTCAGATCCTCTGCCATTGTTATTATATCATTGTATTTTGCTCTGTCCACGTTTGCTTTGCGTACTTCAATTGGATCTAGAGAGAGTTCGTATGATATGCGTTCAATAACGTACTCAGCCATAAATATACTCTCCGCCGAGCCTAAAAACACATGAACAATATGAACATTTTGAACATTTTTTAACATAAAAACATAGGCTTGTGTTTGACCACTATCTCATTTGATTTTAATTTTTACCTGGTGATCTGCACCAAGTGTTTTTTGCAGTGTCTGTAATAGTGTCATACAAGTTAAAATCCCATTTGGTGTTTGTGTAACAGTTATTATACGCAGTTAGTGATAGTAGCGCTATTTGCTCGTCGACCATATATCCATTATCTTCGTACAGTTTGTATACAGCGGACTGAATCACTCCTGATGAGTTTACGTTAACCTGTTAAAAAAAAACCTCGTAATTTAGTAATATTTAAATATTGGTTGATTAGTGTTTGCCAAAAGAGGGTAATTCTGTGCATAATCCTAAATGATGACTTTTTGAAAAGTCCTAAACGCCGTAAGCGTGGAACTCGGGAACCGTACTTTTTCCGGTATAAAGTAGTTCCTTGGTCTTAAGTAGTGGTTTTTGAGTTATACAGGAACAAACATCATCATCATCATCATCATCATATCAGCCGATAGACGTCCACTGCTGGACATAGGCCTCCCCCAAAGAGCGCCATGACGACCGATTTTGGGCCTTCACCATCCACCGACTTCCTGCGACCGCTTTAATGTCATCGGTCCATCGAGATGGGGGGCCGTCCTACACTTCGTTTTCCAGTTTGTGGTCGCCACTCGAGAACTTTTATTCCCCAACGGTTATCGGTTCTGCGAGCTATATGGCCTGCCCATTGCCACTTCAACTTACTAATTCTACGAGCTATGTCGGTGAACTTGGTTCTTCTACGGATTTCCTCATTACGGATTTGATCGCGTAGTGAAACTCCCAGCATAGCTCTTTCCATAGCTCGTTGGGTGACTTTGAGCTTTTGAACGAGACCTATAGTTAGCGACCACGTTTCAGTGCCATAAGTCATCACTGGCAACACGCACTGATTATAGACTTTCGTCTTGAGGCTCTGCGGTATCTGTGACGAGAAAATATGCCGTAACTTCCCGAACGCTGCCCATCCGAGTTGGATTCGTCGGCTGACCTCTTTATCGAAGTTGGACCTACCTAGCTGAATCACCTGTCCTAAATACACGTAGTGGTCAACAACGTCGATGATATCGTTCCCAACATGTACCGGCACGGGTGCAACATGAGCGTTTGACATGATATTTGTCTTGCCCATGTTCATTTTGAGACCCACCTGTTGAGAGACGGTATTGAGGTCTCTGAGCATAGTGCCAAGGTCTTCCAGCGACTCCGCCATGATGATTATATCATCGGCAAATCGAAGGACAGGAACAAACATACATCCAACCAATCATTCAAGCATTAAAACTTTCGCATTTCTAATATTAGTGTGATGTGATTACTTAAAACGGGATAATTTGCATGGTTTGCACGTTCTTATTTGTTTACCTCATAGTCCCTGCTGCAAGGGAACCGCTTTCCAACAGCTCTTGTGCAAGTAGTGAGTGGCAGCACATAACGGCAGGGACGGTTCATCTTCTGCACGACCAGACTACAAGCCACTGCTACTTGGATTGGTCGTGATATCTTCATTCCATATCCTCCACCAATACGACGAACGTAAACATCAATTCTGTACAAAAATATGATTGTTACGTAATTTTAGGTTGTATTCAAAACAGCATTATTTTAATCATTATTATCAACAGTTTTGTTTTTATCACACATTGCTAATAATACTATAAACACAGTATATATAAATAATTTTAAGACCTACTCTTGTAACACTTATTTATGCAAAAAAATATCTTGAGTCTTGAATCTTGCATAGTTCTGTTATCAGGCACTTTGGCGATACCCGCTGAGACATAATTATAAGTACTACTAGCACAGTTGTTTTACTCACTTGTTTGCATTTATATTCAAAGCTCTAGAAATCATGAGCTGGCACCCATCCATCCACTGGCTTGTCAAGTGACACTCCAACCCCTCCTCTGTCGGGCGAGTAATACAGCTCAAGTTTTCCATCGTAAAATGATATTGTCCATAAATTGTGTCCTGCCCTTTTATCGTCTTTACCACGTCAGTTCCTTTGTACGTTGAAAGCGCAGAATTAACTATTGTCAATCTGCTTGGATCGGTTTTAGCTATTTTGATATCTGTTACAGGTTTTTTTACATTTGCATACGTAGCTGTGACCATTTTAGCGGCTTGATTTGCTATGTGCTGTGTTTCAGCTACTACTATACCGATCGGTTGGTTGAAATACGTTACTTTAGAGCTTGCAAATACTTCCTCATTGGCAGCGTAGAAAACAACTCCCGCTGGGGTAAATGAATTTTCTCCAGGAATATCAGCAGCTGTGTAGAAAGCTAATACTCCTGGTTGCTTCTGAAATCATACTTTTACTTATTATAAATGCAAAAAAATGGAATGGATGATTTGTTTATCAATTACGCCGTAAACATCAACTTTGCACAAAATTATGATTGGTATGTTCTAAATAGATACCTACTATTAAACTTATACTATAAAAGCTGAACCAATTTTTATATTCTGGTACATAAGCAAAGCCACCAGGAATGCTGCAAAATTAAAATAATGCTGGTAAGTTTTGTAGAAATCTTCTTTTCTAACAAACGTCTTATTAGATAGGTAAATAGCAGTTTATGAATTTAGAAATTTAAAATTGAAAGTAGAAACTGTCAGTAGCTAAATTTATATTCGCTAAAATTCTAATTTCTCTTACCAGAGCTTTACTTGCGTCTATATGAACGATATCTCCTACAGCCACAGTGCTAAGAGCAAAAGCTACATGCACCTCTCCTGGCTGAACTTGGAGATCATCTGTATATATTGTTTCACCTGCGCATTGAATCTGTAATAAAGTCATCATTATTAAGTACAGTTTTACCTTTCAATACTTGACCTATAGGTTTTTACTGACCAGAGCATCGATTTTAGGTATTGGTTGGTTCAGAGGCCATAATGTTGGATCGGTCTCAAAGGTCTGCATTCCTCTTGACACTGGCCTTGTCTCATGAATCTTGGTACTTCCAGAAACGTACCTCTGGTTGAGGATGCCATTTGGGCAAAGTGATAACAGACCCTAAGTAAAATTTAAAACATGTATTTTATAGTAGAATGAATAAACAAAAACAATACAATTATCAATTATTTCACCTTATAAAACAGTGACAAAGCTAACTGCTTTTTGTACTCCACCGAAGCTTCTGGAGGGTTGTCTATCACAATTAGCTCAGTCTGTAAGATTTTGAGCGCTGCTTGCAATGTGGTGTTGGAAAACAATGGTTTCCCGACCAGAAATTTTTCAGTAGCCTCCGCTCTGACGAAGACTGGTGACAAACCCCCGTATGTTATTCTGGCTTCCACCACGGTATTGTCAGATGCTAGCTTATAAAGAAAACCAGCGTTGACGATGGCGTGTACGTTTTGAGAGCGAGGCATTATCTGTGAATAATAATTGATACCCAGCTCTTTTAGTTTCTATAGCATTCTCGAGCGAGTATTATTGTGATCGAATTCTCAGGCTGAATCACGAATGCAATGTAAAGTCATTATGACCTGCCTTCTAATGTTTAACTGTTAAAACACTAACTTTCTTTCGAGCAAGAGTGATTGGGTTTTATTATAGCCCATCATCTGAACCTAATGCAGATTAGTAGATGACAGCTAATACAAACATATAGGCCTGCATGTGCCGCACCAATTTAATTATAATAAATGGCACCGTGTCTTTAAACTTTTAGTTCCTGAACATGATAGTATCGTCGTGATGTTTAACTTCAATTTATTCAATGACTTTCAGAATAAATATAAAATGGGGTTATAAAATATTAATAATGATAAACACTCAGTTAGTAGTAAATCGTATGGAAAAAACGTCAAATGTCATCACCTACGATTCGATTAGTTGAGTAGCGTTTTAGTTTATGGGCAATTCTTACTTTGTAAGTGATTAGTTTGTGTTGATCATTGAGAGGAGGTAGTATGACATTAACAATAACTTTTCCTATCATATCATCTTTCAAGAACTGTTGCATCGACAGTTTTTTTCTTGTACCTTTTGAAGACACTGAAAAATGACAACAATAATGTTAGCAGTAACCCAAAAAAAGAGGTTGATTTAGAGACCACAAACTAAAAACCTTAGTTAACAGATATTAACAGTACATTTGTGAATAAATATAATAAAATAATATATTATTCTATTTACTTGGTTACCTAAGCCACAATGCTAACTATAATAGACAAATAAGCAAGTTATACTTACAAATGGTCAAGTACGCTCCAACAGTTTCAAAGAGCAGAAACAAATCAGAAGGAAAATCATTATGTTGATGTTTTATCATTAAATTACCTCCTAATGATCCAAGCTGAAAACAAGATATGCTTTGTGAGTTTTAATGTTTAAGTTAAGATGGATAGCTTCAATATATAATACGTTTTTAGCAAAAAAACTAAAATAGACCTCGAATCGCGATAAGTTGTGGGTTTGATTTCCATTTAGGCACAAAATTTGCATGATCTGTAAAATTATTTGATAAGGCTGAGGCAGCTTACTCACATTTTTGACAGGAATATTAGCAACTAAACTAATGTGGTCCACCAACTCTTTCAAGTATGCAAAGTACACTTGCTTTGCTACTGCTTTGAAGATATCAGATAGTTCATTGAGGGTGATGCCGACCCCAACGATGAGGTTCTGGTCAAAAGAGTATCCTTTGAGTTCATTAACGGATGTTATGTCTATCATAGTATCAGGATATTCGTTCATAACATAAGCACCTAAAAAAAATTTATAATCTGAAGTTAGGCCAGACATTCTACTAATTTATGAAGCAAATAAAGCTATGTTTAGCTTTGTTTAGGTTACGGTACTATAGCAAGTGAAATCATTGAACAATTTTGTCCTATATTTTGTTTATAAAAATTATTATATTCAGAAGTTTTGAATTGTTACCTTTAGCAGTATTGCCATACACCAACATATAAGACCCTGATCTTTGAACGCTCAATATATAGAAAATTGACTGGAGATCGTACACTTTGTACCAAGTTTTGTTGTCTTGCAGGTTAATTTTGATGACTTTTGTTTCTTGTATATCTTTGTCAGATAGTATGCACCAATCGCTATCATCATCGCATGTGTTTTTGTTGCCATCAAGGTCAGTTTTATTGCAAATACGCAAATCTTCTATGTCCATAATTTTAGATTTAGGTGCATCGCATCCGAATGTCTTAAAAGCATCAAGGATGGGCCTATAGCCGGTACATCGGCAAACATTGCCAGCAAAGGACTTTTCAATGTCTAACATCGTGGGCTTGTTGCCGTTTTGCAAAAGGCTGTGAAAAATAATGGTTATTATAAAAATAAACTGGAGATTTAAATATTATACAATTAGTTAGAAAAAGTAAGTTATAGAAGCAATGGGCAGGCCAAAGAAGTCAGTGAATGATGGAGGCTCAAAATCGGTCGTCATGTCGCTCTTTGCTGTGGTCTTTCTTTGGTGTCCAGCAATGGAAGTCTTTTAATAGGTTAGGTAAGATCCATCATCATATAATATCTGTACCTGAACATATTTTGAATCCAAGCAGGAGTGCAATACCCACATTGTGTTCCATTGTACTCTGCTAAAGTCTTCTGAAGAATATGGTATCCTTTCTTCCTATTTCCAATCTTTTCAATAGTAGTAATCTCCCAGTCTTGACAAGACGTGATTGATACTAAACACTGTAAGAAAAAAATAACAAAACTTAAATACTATACCGAATGCAAGAAGACTGCTTTCTAGAATTGGGCATTTAGGAACCGTACTTGGAATATAGACTTTCTGCTATACCTACCGAGTTGACAGCGAGCACGGGTCCGCCGGTACACTTGACGACGGAGACGCAGCAGGCGCCGCAGCCGCCCTCGCGGCACATGTACTTGGTGCCGCGCAGCTCCAGTCGCTCGCGAAGAAAATCCACCAGCATTATGTCCGAGCTCACATCGAAACCCACTGCGCAAAAGGTTTTTAGCTATTTCGTTACACTTTTTAACTCACACAGGTTTTTATTAGACTTGTAAATTTAAAGTTTAGCTGGTTTCTCAAGCTTTGAAAATAAAACAAGATTTTAAATATATTTACGATTGATGTGATCTCGTTATAGATCACGATTATACTTATTTAGCCTTCTTCAACAAATGTTTGTTTTGGTACCACCACAATGGCAGATATTCTGCCTCTAAGTAGTCCGTATTTTGGTTTGAAAAGCACTGTAGCAAGTGGAATTACTGGGCAAAAGAGCCTTGATAAACTACACTCAAGGTGTTGAGCGCAAAGCTGTCACGCAGAATTTTTATCGTTTAGATGACACCGAAACCGTTATGATCCGAGTATAGATACCGTAGGAATAAAGCTACAAAGTTAAAATATGCAAAGAAAATCAAACCTGAGTGTTGAACACCGTTCACTTTAAAACAAATACGGTCCATCGCTGCGAACAATAGACACGAGTCTAGATAACTGTCTGATCGTAACTTACTATCTAACAAAATGTTGGTGAAACTCCAAAATTATAACGAAACTTTGTTTGCATCTCTTATAACCACCACCAATTTGTGCGAAATGTTTAATGATAAAAAGTACCCACCAGATAAATTACAGGTTATTAATATATCGTCTGCTTACTGCAAAAGCAGATTAATGCTGTTATATTGATATTTCGAGTAAGTAGCATTTTTACTAGGCGTATTACAAAATCATGAACAACTCTCTACTTACGGACTCTATTTAAAATCCTTGGTTACGTAACACTAAGTACCTAAAAATATCTCAAAAATAATTTCGCCTCAAGCGGGATTTTAACCCGCAACCACCGCTGGATACGCGGGTGCTCTACCAATTGAGCTATAGAGACATTATCTCGCTTGGACGAAATAATTAATTGGATGTCATCGGCTTAAATTATCTTACGTATTCCTTTAGTGTGATGGTTAACAATATAAAAACAAAAATAAACAAATAAGTACCTACTTGTGTGTGACCTTAGTTGTTTTGTCCTACGTTTCGATCGATGTTAGTATTCCTACATCGATAGGAACACTTCCACATGCAACGGTTTTCTTGTCAAGGTGGAAAAAGGGGAGGGTAATACTTAAGTATATAGTTATTACCCTCCCTCCCACTTTTTCCACCTTGTCAAGAATTCAAAATTCAAAAAATTCAAAATTGTTAATTAGGAACAAAACAAGGCATACCATAAACTAGAGTGAACGTTGTCAACTGCAAACGTAATTAAAACTGAGTTGCTGTGACGTGAAGAAGTCTAAGTTCAGTGCTTATTATGTTACCACTCTTTATTCAGGAATGATATCATTTACTAGTTTATGGTATAAAATAAGTCAATTCGTATGAGTCAGTGGCCAACTCTGGTGACAGAGTATTTATTTTACCGGAAGGCCTCTGTCGTGTTTTTTTATACTTAACCTAGGCTAGTTTTTGTGCTAAATCTATGTTTATATTAATTTGCTATTGAGGTAAAGATTTGCTCATGATTGCTCATGATTTAACCTTAGACGTGCTGTCTAGTTGATTCCGTGAAATGCTGAGACTGCGGAAGTGTTAATATTATTTTACTGATATAATAATATGTGTTAATTAATACTGAAATTCATTAGGGTGTTCTGGGTATTTTCTATATAAAGGCACATAAAAAAAATATATGCACCTATAATATTTTTTTTTTATGTATATTTTGTCTTAAAAATCCCAAGTAAACAAAAAAAAATCGATTACGTTTTTCCGCTCAATTATTATTTATCACTGTTGGGAATCAAGTTAAGCGACGTAATAATGAAATATTTGAGTGTGCGCGCCCCGTAGCGGGTCAAGGACACGCGCAGGTCAAGGACGCGCGGGTTATTGACCCGCGGTTCATTGACGCGCGGGTCACTGACTCGTGCCGAGCGCTGCCTTTTCGATTTCTAACAAGGATAACTAATTATAAGGCAGAATTACGTAATTTTTTTACTTTAAATTAACTAAAAAAAACGTTTAGAAAAAAAAAAGTACAAGTACTTTTTTTTATGTGTGGAACCTACCCCTTAAGTTTGTCAGGTTGATAATGAATGACCTTATATAGGTAATAAAAAATATCTATATAAATATTGTATTGTACAATGTATGTAACAGTCATCTAGTACCCATAATTCAGCTCTGTTTAACAGCAGCTTACCTTGGGGCTAGATGATGCTGTGTGGATTGTCCAGCATTATTTATTATTATTATTGTTATTACGTTCTCGGTGGCGTAGTGTGAAAGCGCCCGGTTGAGAAGTAAGAGGTTGTGGGTTTAACCTCTACTTCGGGATAAATATATATTTTTTTTATACAACTGAAGTGGCAACCAAGCGTCCCACAAGATGGTAAGCGGTTCCCGCAGCCTGTGGACGCTTGCAATTATACCAGAGGTGTAACTCGCGGTGTCCACCTTAAGGCTTAGATCGAAAGCCTCATGTGCCAGTTATTTCACCGGAAACCATATCCTTCACACCGGAACACAGCAATGCGAGCATTACTGCTTTGCGGCAGAAATAGGTATGGTGGTAGTACTTTTCCGGACGAGCTCTATCATAAAGAACTCTACTACTTATACTATACTTATAAGAAACCACAGCTAAGAGGGGGCTCTTCTCACACAGGTCATTAAAACTTAACTGAAGAGCCCCAAACCCTGTAATATTTAAAACGTGTAATTAAAATAAAAATATTTTGAATTTTGAATATTTTTTGAATACTATAAATGTTTGCATGATATGCAAATATTTTTCCGGGTCTGAAACTTTGGTGTCCAATATTTAAAAAAACCGCTAGTGTTTTCCGATAACTGGTTTTCAATTCCATAAAAAAAAATGTTTTAATGCATTTTTTTGAAAAATATATTTATTATGTTTTTGTACTAAGCAGACGATTAAGTAAATGCCTACTCATTTGTCCCTCCCATAATTGTTGGATGATTATAACTTGTGTCTTTTTAGGTCTTTTGGAGGACAACATTTTAAATAGGTACTGCATTGTTTATTTTTATTTGAATCCTCTATTGTGTACCCCAGCGGTGTTCGTTGCGGTCATAGAACACAAATTTACCCACAGTATCAACAGCCGTGATGGATCAGTGGGATGTGCACCAACTTCCGATCCGGATGTAACGGGTTCGAATCTCGGCTGTGCGCATGATACCATTTTCAGTGGTAATCTAAAGAAGCGTGATTTAATTTCTAAATTAGAAAAAAATGAAATAAATTTTATAGGGCACAAATCGATAGATGTTTGGATAGAGGTTTGTTCCTCTATAACTCAACAACCTCTAAACCAATTCGGCTGAAACTTAAAACATTGATAGATAATGACCAGGAATAGAACATTGGCTACTTATTATCCCGTAAAAAAGAACGAAATCACAGGCAACAGCTAGTCTTTCATAAATAAAACAATCACAGTGGCCTTGCCGGTTTGAGGCACGAAATTTTGTATCGCATTTCTAGTTTGATAATAAAAAAATAACAAAGTAAATAGCCAATATACAGCAGTCATTTTGAAGTTTTATCTACAGTTAAGTACTACTGTTTATTTTATTTAAAAAAATGTTTTCTTGCAGATTTCACGCACTTTCACGAATTTATCAGTAGGTAATTTTACCTTGAACCTGTAGCATTTTGGTTCGCATGTTCAGAGCAGATCGTCTCTAAGAAAGTGAAAGTGTGAGCATTACGACTGGTCTACTAGCAAAATTAAAAAAAGCAAACCTAAATTATGCATAACATAATGCATGATTGTAACAAAAAGTGTCAATTTGGCTTGAGCAATGTCTTAATAATTAATATCTATTATGTGGCAATGTGCAAATCAAAAACTGCTGATGATAATATCATCTTTATTTGCCTTGTATAGTTCTCACAACGGATCTCGGCCGTAGTGAAATTAGCCGTTTCGATGCGCAATGGAGCTTTTTCAAACTAAATTGTCTTTGCGCATCACAAACGGCTAACTTCACGGAAGCCTAGATCCGCTGAGCGAACTATACTTTGGGTAATAACTACTAATATATTTAATTTAATATCAATCAATACGGAACTGCATTGAACTTTGGAGTGCTAATATGTTTATCTTCTTTTCCACTTCCGCTAATTCTTTTAGCTGCCTTTCACGCTCTTCATTATCATCCCTTTTTGGTCTTGTATTAATCAAATCTATATTATTTTCATATTTATTGTTCGTACTAGCTATTATATTGGGTCGTTTATCATTTTGAATGTTTTCTCGAGTGGTTAACCCTTTCTGATAAAATTCTCTGCTGCAATGTATTTGTTTTGCTCTCTGTGGTTCTTTTTTGCGCCTTTTGAATAGTTCTCTAATACATTTTGGGCATAAATTGTCAAAGGCTCTTTTAGTTTTAAAGTATTTGATATAAGAGTTTTCATCAGAGTTTAGATCAGCGCTTGTGTAAGTTTTTGCGCAGCTGTTACAGAAAAACTTTTTCTTCTGCTTTTTAGCTGTCGACGGTTTACGGGAAAAAAACGGAACCTTCATATCCCTAAATGCGCTGAAAATACACACATTTTTAAATACAAAAAGTCAAGTAAGTTTATAAATGAGTCAGCAGTAGGTAAAATATATATATGAAGTCAGTTACTATTACAAACACTAACTTTAACTAGCTCACGGCTATAAATATTATGGATGGCAAGCGTATGATAATATCGAAGTAGCAATGGACTGCATAATAATAATAACAGTATAATTAAATAGCAAACAAGATTTAAAAAATAAATATAGATCTTCAAGTTAGATATTATAATCGATTATTGTGGCACTTTGGTATCTCACCATTTTTTCTCCGGATGAACAAGATCTTTATCAACGAGCCATTCCTTTTGTTCATTTCTTATCTCAATAGCACGATTCGAAACAGGCTCATTTTCATTTTTTGATATCTCCCCAAAAACTTGCGAATCGGGTTCAAAAGTATCTTCTTTTGTACGACTCAAATCACTATCAATATCCAAATCGTTAGGGTTTTCGCCTTTTTTCTCAATATTTTCGTTTAATGGGGTTTCGTAATAGTAATCGCTTTGTGTGCGTCTGCGAACATTAAAGCACAGCTTCAGGTAAACAGTTGAATCAAACTCAATGTAAAAAAGAGCTTTAATCAAAAATATCACAAGGGTCACTTTGCAACGTCTTACAAGCTAGGTAAATTTACGCTAGTTCCAACGCGTCCATGCCGTAAAAGAGCTGGCAACAATACCTGCTTAGTTTCTATCACTTTTAAGGCATGATCGTTGCTATTGTTATAGATGCATTGAAGAGTTGGAGCACATAATTTGTCAACAAAATATTTTTTTAATTAAAAAAATATAATTCAAGCGGCTTGCTAAGTATTGTCTTTCAGCGGCCTATCCACTAACGCTCATTCCTGCCGGAATCTACAATCCTTACGGAATGAACGCCAGTGGATTTGCAAGAGCGAGAAAGAGTGACGGTATTATTACCACGCGACCCCTCCCGTCGTGAAGGACGCGACGCGCTCTGTGATCAAGTTAGTGCCTGTTCATTTGTCCGGCGTGATTGAGCGCGCGTTTGTAATCATTTTGTTTGTGTCTGTGTCTGTCGTCTCGGAAGGAAAATGGATTCCCAACAAGAAATCGACGATAAAGCTGACATTAGAAATGTGCACAAGCACATAATAAAAGAACTAATATGTACCTACAAATCTCACTCTGCCTTATGGCAAATAAAGATTTGTACGGCAATTTTTTTAATTTTTACACATGTTGTTGCAAAATGATTAAATCCATAAAGATAATTCAAAATGACGCGCATTCCTTTTAAATGACAACAATCTTCATAAAATGTTAGGATTATAACCATCCACAGACACGCAATCCCTCGGTATGACTGACAAGATGCAAACTGACAGGAATGTGCCTAAACGTGTGTATGGTCACTAAAGGATTGTTTTTCCGCATGCGGTGGCGTGTGGTGATAAAGTCAGGGGAAAGACCGTAGGATTGAGGTTAATTAGTGGCTTCAACGGTTTTATTTTATCCCGTCGCTTTTCTGTACAGTTTGCACGACGGGATAAGTCGGAAGAAATGAACATTAGTGGATGGGCCGCTAATCTTTATGTCAATGAACAAAGACGATGATTTTGGAAAACACATTAACTCACAAAGGACAGAGGCTTAAAGTACGATTATGATCAAAGACCTCTATTACTAATAAATACGAATACGAATACGATACGAATACGATTAGCCTGTTGTGTCCCACTGCTGGGCAAAGGCCTCCCCTTGATTTCTAATATTTATTACTAATAAATAATAATAATAAATAATGCCGAACAATCCACACAGCATCACCTAGCCCCAAGGTAAGCTGCTGTTAAACAGAGCTGTATTTATGGGTACTAGATGACTGATATATATTTATATACAATACAATACATAGATAGATATTTTTTATTATATATAGAACACGCGGAACAAATATTTGTAGATCGTACAATCATTTGTTCCGAGGCGGGAATCGAACCCGCAACTTCTGCGTCGCAGGCGGACCTGCGCTCGCTGCGCCACATCGGTCGTCCAAACAATTACTAAAAGTAACAATAAAGTATACCAGCTGATTCTTTCCTAGACTATGGTGATTGAGCTTAGGTTGTGTGTGGCAGTTTGGGTTCGACCAAAAACTTTACCTAATGGCTATAATTTGTATCAAGAGCCATTGCTTTAACAAGAGCTTAAGAGCGGTTTCAGGCTAGCGTTTTTTTTCAGCAAAAGTCGTTCGTCATACGCACGTACACGAGCGCTGAATTTCGCGCTTAAAAACCGGACACGTGTATTATAAGGGCTTATTCTGGCGTGTTCGCTCGAACAGATAGTGGTGAAACCAGAGTGATTAGCACGAAAAACTTGTTTGACAATCGTAAACGTAAACGTATCGTCCAGCTGTCAATTTGTATAGAATTTTGGTAGTTCATTTAACACACTAAAGAGACGCTGTTAAAAATCCTATATAGCAGGACGATACTTTTACATTTACGATCGTCAAACGAGTTTTTCGTGCTAAGCATTCAGGTAAGACAGTATCAACATGGATTGTTGCGCTCATAATGAGCGTAAACGCTCGTACGACTAGCGCGAAAAAAGCATGCTTATACGCGCCTGCAGGTGCTCCCAAAAATGAGTCTGAAAACTGCAGTCTGAAACCGCTTTATATAAAGAACTTTTTTGCTTGTAATATAAAAGCGATCGTGTGATAATTTGTTTATGTGTAAGGTGTCCTTTACTATCAACATTGTTGATGAGATTCAATTAGTCAGGATGTTTTTTTCAACTTGCAATTCAATTAAAGTTAATATGGTTGCCTTTGTTTAGGTTGATGAGTTTTAATAAAATAAAATAAGTAATATAAGATGAATGGCCAACTCTGTTGACGGAGTTAATAGAGCACCCAAAGGTATGGCCTAACAACTTTGAAAAAGGGACCAACTGCTTTACGAGTCCTCCGAAGCACGGAAGCACTTAGTTGAAATTACCACTGGTGGACTTGTAGGCAATTGGCTATGCCCATGTAACTTCCTACGCCGACAAGTGAAGGCAAATATGGTTTGGTGAATAAAATTGACGACAAAAAATTCATACACACAATCGATTGCCATTCAGATTCTAAAAAAATATGGATACTTACTGATCTCGATTATTGATCTTAAAAGCAAACGGTTCATAATCGTGCGTGGTTTTTGCGGAGTTTTTCAAAAAGCTCGCTACATCAAACTGTATTACATTACTTTTTGCACGTTTCGCTTTTAGAGTTTCACTGTTGTCATTTCCTTTCCGGAGCTGCTGATTTTCTTCAATATATTCATAGCAAAAACACAGAGAAGTACAAATTAAAATGTAAAAATATCGCAACATTTCTTGACATTACTAAACTTTTGCGGTTATTTTTTATAGGTTCTTTTCTGTTTTGTGTTCTAGAGATTACTTATCTGTGTTAAAGAGTTTGATAGATATCAAAATAACTTATTGCACAGCCAATGAAGGATGTTATCGGATAGTCTTTGGCCAACATGACGGAACAACATGGGTCCCAATGGGTCCTCCCGATTTAATTATTTTTCTCGTGTTATTTTGAGTTTCATTGCGTGAATTTGGTGGCAGTTTATCCAATCTAGCTTGTTTGTTTAGCACAAGTGTAAATAATTGAAATAGAAGGGTAATGTTGGTTTGTAATTTAGTCAAAGGCTTACCCATTTCTTTCAAAATTTTTTTTGTTTACGTTACCATGCGACAATCAAACTTATTACTTGACACTGGCGAAATAGTGGCAAATATGCCAAAGAGTCCATAAAAGAAGAAAAAGAAGAAGAAGAAGGATGTTATCATTGTCTTTGGCTATCTTGTCAGAACAACATGGGTCTTGCCAATTTAATTATTTTTCTCGTGTTGTTTTGAGTTATGCGTAAAGAAGAGTCAATTAGTATCTTCTGGGAAAGCGTGACTAAACGGGGCCTCATCTACGCTTACCATCAGGCGTAGTAGAGTTCTCTGTGATAGAGCTCGTCCGGGAAAGGACTACCACCATACCTATTTCTGCCGCCAAGCAGTAATGCTTGCATTGCTGTGTTCCGGTGTGAAGGGTATGGTTTACGGTGAAATTACTGGCACATGAGGCTTTCGATCTTAGCCTCAAGGTCCAATAGCGTCCATAGGCTGCGGTAACCGCTTACCATCTTGTGGGCCGTACACTTGGTTGCCACTTCGTATAAAAAAAAAAGGCGAGGTGTAGCCATACGCTGCACCATTTAAAAAAAAATACACAGCATGTTAATTTGTGATTCATTTGCTATTAGCAAATCGAACACAGTCTAATCTAATAAGGTAATCTAGTAACAGCATTGGTGGTCTAGTGGTAGTGACCCTGCCTTTCGATCCCAAGGTCTGTGTTCAAACCCGGTCGTGCACCAATGAATTTATTTCCTAAGTTTTGCGTGGCACTGCACTGCGTTCTTCGTTCGAGACGGAGTCATTATTTCCAAAGAAGTCAAGCTTATATATTTTTTTTTTTCATACAACTGAAGTGGCAACCAAGCGTACGACCCACAAGATGGTAAGCGGTTACCGCAGCCTATGGACGCTTGCAATACCAGAGGTATCACTCGCGGGTTGCCACCTTGAGGCTAAGATCGAAAGCCTCATTTATATGTTAAGTCTCTTTTGCCAATTAATTTAATTTGCTACAGTGACCTTCTTTACACAATAAATAAATAAATAAATAATGCTGGACAATCCACACAGCATCATCTAGCCCCAGGTAAGCTGCTGTTAAACAGAGCTGTATTATGGGTACTAGATGACTGATATATACATAATACAATACAACACATAAACAGATATTTTTTATTAAGTATATATAGAAAATACCCAGAACACCCGGAACAAATATTTGTAGATCGTACAAACATTTGACCCGAGGCGGGAATCGAACCCGCAACCTCCACATCGGTCGTCGCAGTAATGCTGGCACACTATTGCTTGGAGGCAGGACTATGTAGCACTGCGGCGGTGCCAATCAAGACGAACTTATGCTGAAGAGTCCTACCAGCAGAACGTAGAAATATTTTAATAAAATACATGCATGTTATTTGTGTTTTTTCGACGAAAACGACTTTTTTTTTTTTTTTTTTTTTTTAATACAACTGAAGTGGCAACCAAGCGTACGGCCCACAAGATGGTAAGCGGTTACCGCAGCCTATGGACGCTTGCTATACCAGAGGTATCACTCGCGGGTTGCCACCTTGAGGCTGAGATCGAAAGCCTCATGTGCCAGTAATTTCACCGGAAACCACACCCTTCACACCGGAACACAGCAATGCGAGCATTACTGCTTGGCGGCAGAAATAAGTATGGTGGTAGTCCTTCCCCGGGCGAGCTCTATCACAGAGAACTCTACTACTCTTAAAGTACTCTCACAATTTTAATATCAGTGTAAATATGGATAAGTAGAGTAGGCGTGGTACCTACTGGGTATGTTTCGATAAACATGATGTAATTTTTGTCTGTTGCTATACACTAAGCAAACAAGAGTTTAAATTATAAAACTACAGTCTAAAGCCTTGCTTGCAAAAACACATGAATTATCATTTTATCAGTTAATAAAACGTTCACTGGTACTGGTCATAGGCCTCTTACAAATTGTGTCATGGTGACCATAATGAGAACTCTCGCCATCCACCATCTTTCTGCGACCGCGTCTATGTCATCGGTCCATCGAGTTAACTACAGTACTACAATTCGTTTAGTACTGTAGTAAAACTAATATGAAACTGCTCTCGGTTTAGGTGTTAGTTGAATATAATAATGTCATTAAAAAACTTTTTACAAGCAAGTATAATATAAAAATACATAAATGACAGGTATTTTTTACTTATTTTAACAAATTAAAACTGTTTAACAATGCACTCTTTTTTTGTGCCATCCTTTAGCATCAGTTCTGTCGTATCGCGTCTACTACTTATGTAAATTTAAAATCTTCCTTTCTAACGCCGCATGCTAAATTGATCATTTCAACTGTGAATGGTCCCTCTGAAACAAAACAAAATAATAAGTAAACTATAATGAAAACTATGGTTTAATAAACAATTAATCCAACACTTATTATTTCATTTTTTTAAATTTAATTTATCACTAATACTAGCAGCTATGCCACAACGTAACAGTGAAGTCGGCATGATACAAGCAAGAGCTGAAATAAAATTATAATTAT
The DNA here is from genome assembly GCA_951394395.1 of Colostygia pectinataria. Classification (NCBI taxonomy): domain Eukaryota; kingdom Metazoa; phylum Arthropoda; class Insecta; order Lepidoptera; family Geometridae; genus Colostygia; species Colostygia pectinataria. Next base: position 573,694 of record OX596362.1, read on the forward strand.
TTCAAACATCATAACAAACATTTAAACTTTTGCATTCAAAATATTAATTTTGTAGTGTGATTGACCAATTTACGTACCAACGTCAAACCAAGTAGTGGTATGTATTCCAATTTCTTTCCTAGCTGCAACAATCGCTGCTCTAATGGCGAACGGTACTACTATGGACAAGCATAATGGTGGTTCTCCGGTTCCTGAAAATAACATACAGTAAAAGTAATTATAAAAAAATATTAAATATACAAAGACCAGAAATCATGATTTTTTTGATGTTCCTACTGCTGGAACACTAGCCTACTCTCGAGGGAGAGTGATTGGGTTTTAATTTACACAATGCGGATTGGTGGATGGCACATGTCTTTGGATTTTTTGTTCTTGGTAATACCGATTTTCTCACGGTGTTTTTCTGTAAAAATCCATTGACACGAACGGATTCAAACCCACGACCTTAAGGTCTGAAAGCTGAAAGTAAAATATAAAGAAACATAAATAAAACTCTTGCCTTTTGCACCAAGAATAGGTTCTAAGCTGTAAGATTTCTTCCTGAAATACACCCTGAAATCCTGGGGAATATCTCTGGCCAATGGAACGTAGTAGTTCCAGGTCCTGTCAGTCAACAGCTCTCCACTGGTTCTGTTGTAAACGAGATCCTCACACGTCCAGTAACCTAAGCCCATGATGAAGGCTCCTTCTATCTAAAACACGTGAAAAAACAGAACTTGAAGCTTTAGTTGTATGGTCAGACGTGGTAGAATCTTCTTTCCTTTTATCTTCCCTAAGTCGGCTAGACCAATAAGACTAGTTTTGGTCATGTAATATTTTTTTGAGTTTCGGTAACAATTATACGTTAAAAAAACATGAAAAAATATGCTATTAAAACTACGCGGGTCTTCTTCTTCTTCTTCTTCTTCGTTACTGGACTTTGTGGCATATTTGCCACAATTTCGCCAGTGTCAAGTAAAAGCTATAGTTGACGTAAAAAATGGATACCTAACTTACTGACATTGTGGTCCGATAAAAAAAATTTGGATGATCGGATTCTTCGAAGATCGCAAAACAGTAATGCTCGCATTGCTGTGTTCCGGTGTGAAGGGTATGGTTTCCGGTGAAATTACTGGCACATGAGGCTTTCGATCTTAGCCTCAAGGTGGCAACCCGCGAGTGATACCTCTGGTATTGCAAGCGTCCATAGGCTGCGGTAACCTCTCGGTAATCTTGTGGGTCATCACTTCAGTTGCATAAAAAAAAAAACATCTGATATGAATACTTACTTGACCAACATCAATTTCAGGGCTAACGCTTTGCCCTACGTCTTGTAAGATATCGACTCTCAGAATTTCTGACTCTCCTGTCAGTACATCTACCTCAGCCTCTGCTACAGCAACTCCAAATATATCATAGTTAAACATGTCTGTTAAGTTCACAAAACTATGAACTTGCAAGTCTATATTAGACTCGTATGCTTTGAGAATAAGCTCCAGCCATGTTGGATTGCTCAGCTGGCTTCTGATTGGTGCCAATCTCTCTAACATAGCTTCACAGCATCTCCTTACCCCAACACCGACATTTTGTGACCCTAAGCTTCCACCAGTGATCAAACAATTTGGAGCTATGATAGTGTTGTTGCCTTTGATTTGTATCTTGTCAATAGGTATTTTGAAAAAATAAGCACAGATTTGAACAGCTTTAGTGTTGAGACCTTGACCCATTTCTATACCACCATGTGTGATGATAACTGTACCATCTCCGTGGCAGATTGAAAGGTTCACTTCGAATATGGTACCGCCAGCGGGGGTCCATCTTAGAAACGAGCATCTAATACTTCGTTTTTTCCATCGGTTTTCGCGATTAAACTTTTTTACATTGTCCTTTCTTTCCGCGTAATTTGATGTAGTTTTCAGTTCCTCTGCCATGCCTGCTAAGTCGTTGTATTTCGTTGTGTCTAAGTTTGCTAAGCGAACATCGAAAGGGTCTAAAGAGAGCTCGTACGATATGCGTTCAATGAGATTCTCTGCCAGAGAGATACTCTCCAAAGTACCTAAAATATAAACACTTTTAGTCATTGCCTCAAATTGTTATTTCAAGAAAATTATGCCTGCTGTGCCATGCTCTGCCATGCCTGCTAAGTCATTGTATTTCGTTGTGTCTCAGTTTGCTAAGCGAACATCGAAAGGGTCTAAAGAGAGCTCGTACGATATGCGTTCAATGAGATTCTCTGCCAGAGAGATACTCTCCAAAGTACCTAAAATATAAACACTTTTAGTCATTGCCTCAAATTGTTATTTCAAGAAAATTACGAGAGGTTCAAATCGTTTGCCTGATTTTAAGCCTGATCAAAACTGTTGCAGTGTATCCCAAAAAATGTATTTTATGGCACTTCACTGCACTCGTCACCATGAAACGTAGTTATTAAGTCTTTTTCAGCCAGCTATTTCACTTGCTGTAGTGTCTTTCAAACCTTAACACAGCTTGCACATTACTGCTTGAAAGCAGAATATCTGGTTTGGTGGTACCCAATACACACTGTTATTCTTGCTAACCACCGCACACACCGGTGGTCTAGTGGTAGTGACCCCGCCTTCCGATTCTAAGGTAGTGGGTTCAAACCCGGTCGTGCACCAATGGATTTTTCTGTTCGAAAATTATGTGCGCAATGCCAGTGCTCTCATACGGGAAGGAGTGACATCGTGAGGAAACCGGCATGTCCAAGAACTAAATATTCGAAAGTCATGTGCCATCCACCAATCCGCATTAGGTCCGCGTGGTGGATTAAAACTCAATTACTCTCGCCTGAGAGTAGGCCAGTGTCCCAACAGTGGGAACATAAGAAGGCTGTCATGATGATGATTCTTGCTAAAGAGCCCTGCCATCAGGTAAATAATAGTAGGTAATTATATTAAAATGTTACCTGGGGCCCTGCACCACGTGTTGCTGGCGGTATCAGTGATGGTGTCATACATTTGGTAGTCCCACCTGGTGTTGGTGTAACAGTTATTGTACACGTCGGAACCGAATAATGCCAGCGACTCATCGATTATGTAACCATTGTCCTCGTATTCTTTGTACTTCACATACTGGATCACACCTCTAGCATTCACGTCAACCTTGAAGCATTTAATTTAAAAATATAGTCAGAAACTAATGTATTTAATTACAGAACCTAGCACCAATCATTGGAAATGCAAAAGTCCGATAGTGTCAAAGCAGAATATAATATTTTATGTAGTTTTTTTACAGTCATCATGGCAGCCTTCTAATGTGCCAACTGCTGTGACATTCTCGAGCGAGAGAGTTTGGGTTTTAATCCACCACGTGGACCTAATACAAATTGGTGGATTCTACATGTAGGTAAATGTCTTTTGACTTTATTAGTTGTTGGACATGCTGATTGTTTCCTTATCAGTTTAACTTTCACGATGTTTTCTTTAACAGTTTCAGAGCACACATCAATTTCGAATAAAAAATTCAGTAGTGTACCGGTTTTGAACCCATACCTTAGGATCTGAAGGCGGGGTTACTACCACTAGACCACCCATTCTCTTTATAAATAAACTATTGCTCTGTTTAAATTTTTACCTCATAGTCGGAATGACAAGGTAGCCGTTTCCCAACAGCCCTAGTGCAGGTGGTAAGAGGGACCACAATGCGACACGGCCGGTTCAACTTTTGCACCACTAGGCTGCTGGCTACAGCTATTTGATTCGGTCGTGATATCTTCAACCCAAAGGCTCCTCCCAGACGACGAACGTATAAATCAATCCTAAATAAAAACTATGTTACAACCAAAATAGCGAAAACAACATTAATTTTGATATTAGTTTAGCCTTAGAAAATATGTTAGCAATAGTTTATGTGAAATTATAATTGTTATACTAAAGTAACGTTTTACGCGATTTGTTTTCGAAAATAAAACATTACGATTGTAATAAAAAGACCATAGTTAATTACACTAGTACAACTTATTCCCACAAGGACGATTCGTATATTTTCCGGTGTCGTATTAGAATAAAAAAATGTTTAGTTGTAATAAAAAATCTGGCGATAGCTGAAAGCGAAGATGCTATAAAATATCGTTGTGTTGTATTTCGTATGGCTCCATCCTTTTCACTCCTAGTTATTGGTCACTCTTAGGTATGTCAATACACCCTTTTGATCTCAGATTACTTACAGATTTTTTAACTTACTTGCTGGCGTCCATTTTTAACGCTCTAGATATCATAATTTGACAGCCATCCAACCACTGACTTGTCACGTGGCACTCTAGCCCCTCCTCTGTTGGTAGAGTAACACAACTCATGTTCTCCATCATGAAATGCAACTGCGCGTATATAGTGGACTGCCCTTTTATCGTCCTAACCACATCCGTACCCCTTTCTGTCTGTGGCTTAGCAGTAAACAATCTTACTTTATTGGGATCCCTTATAGCAGTTTTTATATCTGTTACTGGTTCTTTCACGTTTGCATATGTAGCTTTGACCAATTTGGCAGCTCGGTTAGCTATGTGATATGAATCAGCTACTATTATACCGATCGGTTGATTGAAGTAAAGTACTTTAGTACTAGCAAGTATTTCCTCATTAGCTGCAAATAACAGAGCTCCAGCTGGTGTGTATGAGTTAACTCCTGGAATGTCTGCAGCCGTGTAGAAGGCAATTACTCCTGGTTGTTTCTAGAATTTTTGAATAATAGAATCAATGAGATTGGCAACCTCGGTGGTGCAGTGGGCGGGTGCTCTATTGAAAAACGTCAACCAAGGTTCTTGCTGAAAATCAGCGTTGCATTATGCTGAGCAAGAACCTTTTTTGACATACTGTACACAAAACTAACTGAATGTACTACCTACTGTCTTATGTTTAAAATGTGAGTCTTATAGTTTGTTAGAATAAACTTTTTCACTTACTTACTTGCTTACTTAAAAGCGAGAGGTTTCCGATCCATGCTGAACAAATGTTTGCATGATTGGATAATATGGTTGTTCCTGGTCTAGGTGTTTATATATTTTAAAAGAAAAAAAAATCTATTGTTTGTAGTACTTTCAGTTATTCCATAGTATATACTAAGTTTAAGGCTAGATAGCGCTGAGTATGTTCACCCATATATATTTATTTTATCTATTTTATTGCAGATTTATATAAACCAAATAAAACTCTTACCATAGCTTGACTGGCATCGATATGAACTATATCACCTATAGCTACCGTACTAAGAGCAAAAGCTGCATGCACTTCTCTTGGCTGGACTTGTAAGTCATCTGTATATTTTGTTTCTCCTGCGCATTGGATCTGTAAATTACAATGTAAAATACATTTATTTGACATACAAAATAAAAGATAAATACATAGCGATCATATCTCAGTGCCCAAGTCATCACTGCCAACACGCAATGTTTAAGAACTTTGTCATTATAGTTAAGCAATTATGACTTACCAGAGCTTCAACTTTAGGTATGGGCTGGTTCAAGGGCCACAGGGATGGGTTAGTTTCAAATATCTGCTTTGCTTCGGAGACTGGTCTCGTTTCATGGATCTTAGTAATCCCAGAAACGTATCTTTGCTTGAGAATGCCAATAGGACAAAGAGAAAGCAGACCCTGAAATGAGACAATCAAGTTTTTGAGGTAATCATTATCTAACCTTACCACTGCTAAGACAATGGCTTTTATGCTCTGAAGCTAGAGTGATAAGGTCGATCCACCACGCGGGCTCAATGCGGGTTAGTGAATGGTAGGTTTTTGTTTATAAACATGTTGGTTTTCTCACAATGTATTCTTTCACTGTTTGAGAGCAATGACGTTAAAAAACGCACATACATTTTCTTATTACAAGTAATAAACAACAAAAATCTAATCGTGCAGGACCAATTTTGAAATCACGACCTTATAATCAAAAAGCAGGGTCCTAACGACAAGACACCAGTGCTCCTTTGAAATTTACACTGTATACATAAGTAGTTTCTTTAGAAACAAGCTTTAAAACTTTACCTTATAAAAAAGTGATAAAGCCAGCTGCTTTCTGTACCTCACGGAAGGTTCTGGAGGGCTGCTGACTACCACCAGCTCCGCCTCTAAGATGTTCAGAGCTGATTGTAACGTGGTATTGGAAAACAGCTGTTTCCCCACCAGGAACCTCTCAGTTGCCTCGGCTCTGATGAAATGTGGTGATAAACCTCCGTATACTATTCGAGCTTCGATCACGTTGTTGTTAGGAGCCAGATTGTAAAGGAAACCAGCATTGACGATTGCGTGTGCGCTTTGTGAGCGAGGCATTATCTGTAAAATACAAAGAGGTCAACCATCATTATCATCGTTCAGCCAATAGACGTCCACAGCTGGACATGGACCTATATCACAAAGAGCGCCATTATGATCGATTTTGAAGCCTTCAACATCCAACGACTTCCTGCGACTGCTTCGAGTAGGGGGCCCTTTTATTTGAAAACCTTTATTCATATTGAAAGTATAGTAAGCTCTTACTTTGTAGGTGACTAGTTTATGATGGTCACTCATAGGTGGTAATATGACATCTATGATGATCTTTCCTGTCATGTCTTCGTTCAAAAACTGCTGCATTGAGAGTGTCTTGCTTATTCCGTGTGAACTGTCTGTAGAATATCAGCATGTTCTTTTAATAAAGAATTAAAAATATTGCTTTTCTAAAGATCAAACTGCGATGATGAGTTTTTAAAAGGTCAGAAAGTATTAATAACTAAAATAACGGTTTTTATTAAATGGTTTGAATCATATTGACAGGTTTGCAAATTGAACAATTACAAGGTCGCAAAGCGCATACTTAATATGCATGTATATGACAGTGATCAACTCTAAAATTAATTTATATTATTCTACGCAACGTCCAATAATGTACTATCACTCACAGTTCCACTTTACCGCCAATTTCAATTGAATTTTCTGTGAATCGAATAACAGCTACTGACTTTTGAACACCAATGGCAGCGAAGTATTTTGGGGCTCTTGTCATAAAGTTTTTTCACAACTGACGTTGATTCCTGAGCCCTAAATATTGTTTTTTTTTTTATTTGGAATAATGAAACTTTATGATAAAAGCTTGTCATTAGGTTAAAGAGCCTTTTGTTTCTCAATGAAACAAAAGGCTGTTTGCTCTAGTGTAGAGCTCTATGATTTTTTTATATTGATTATTATTGGTAGCTTATATAAAATATAGTTCTAAAATACTTACAAATTGATAGGTACGCTCCAACAGTCTCTAAAAGAAGGAACAAATCCGATGGAAAGTCATTGTGCTGATGTTTTATCATCAGATTGCCTCCTAATGATCCAAGCTAAAACAAAAGATCAAACATACATTATAATAATTATAAGTCACGATCGTTAATTTCGATCATTTTTTTTTACTCTACTAAAGTGAAAACCAAGCATGGAAACGGCCCACTTGTTGGTAATTACGTACGCTTGCAACATCAGAGATATTATCACTTGCGCGCTGCCACCCTGAGACATAGATGTAGTACCTATCATTACACATGATAGGTACCTTTCTTCTTTCCACTACCGAACAACCCGGAAATCGGAAAGACGACACCCTTACACTATAAAGATTCCACTAATCTATACGAAACGGTTTGATTCTACGATTATAATTCGTACTGCCAAAGAGTGGACCTCGTTGCCAGCGTCAATCTTTCTAGAACATTACAAAAATAAAGATAAAGATAGTTTATTTGCAAAAAACATGTGTGTATGTACAGAACAGGTGTTAGATTAAGTTTATGAAACAACATGCTTGATCATTCTAGACGTGCAAAATGGGTGAATGGCGTTGAAAAATATTTAGAATTGAATATAATACAAATTTATGTCAATAAAAGTAAAAGTCAATTGGTACTTATAATTAAAAAATTAAATTCAAATTGTGTCATTTAGGAATTCGTCAATGCTATAATAACATTTTTCAGTCAGTAACTTTTTAAATCGTATCTTAAATAAATTAACGTTATATTCCTAGCTCTTTGGCACCTTGTTAAAGTTTGTCGGAGCCATGCAGATGACACTTTTATGCATTAGAGAAGTTTTAGCTAAATGCTGACATAGTCTATTGTTGTCGCGTCTGTTACGAACAACGATGTTACACATACGTGGAAACAAATGGGTGTTATTTTTGACAAATAATGCTATTTCCAAAATATACAACAAATATACAATTTAGGAATATTCAAAACAAGAGTGAACAAGGTATATTCTAGCCAAGCGTGCTCTATCTTAGGCCGCATCAACACTTAACATCAGGTGAGATAGCGACCAAACGCTTGACTATCATTATTATAATATAAAAAAAAATTGCCTGTAACTTAACCTGTAACCATGCTCTTCGAACCGGAACCTAATAATACATTGCTTGAGAAATTGGAATCGAACGAGCTCTACTCGACGTACTCTAATCATCTACTCACATTTCTGACAGGAATGCTAGCTACTAAGTTGATGTGGTCCACAAACTTCTCCAAGTATCCGTAGTACTCCTGCTTTGCTGCAGCCTTGAAGATATTCTGCAGTTCATTGAGAGTTATCCCGACTCCAATGACGAGGTTCTGGCCGTAAGTACAGCTTTTCAATTCTGCTACTGCTGTTATGTCTATCATGATTCTTGGGTATTCGTTAATTGGGTAAGCACCTAAGAAATGATATTAAATTTTAAATAATCATCATCAACATACCAGCTTATAGACGTTCACTGCTGGTGTATATTATGTGCCTCCCTTAAAAAGCGCCATAACGATCACAATTTTGATCAATGTCTTTGTTATTATTATTGAATAAATCTTCATTTTCATCATGCCAGCCTTCTAATGTTCCCACTGCTGGGACACTGGCTTTCTCTCAAGCGAAAGTGATGGAATGTTAATCTACCACGCGGACCCAATATGCGGATTGGTGGATAGCACGAGATAGTGGTCAAGCGCAAGCCTATTGTGAATAAAAAAAAAAGCACATTGTCTTTCAATTTTTTTTTAAAGACTATGTGCCATCCTAAGATTTCTATAGTCAAAGGTGCCACCGGTTGCCTCACAATATTTTTCTTCAACGTTTGATAACAGTAGCGAAAAATATTTGTTTGAATAGAAAGAAAGAAAGAAAAGTATTTATTCGACAGCACAAACAAAAAACACAGAGCAGAAACAGACTGGCAGGTAAGTACATCACAAAACAATAAACATAACTATCCAAAAGAAAAACACTCAGACAACAAAGCTAATACACACACACATATGAGGTGCCAACCCCGTCCCACCCCGTGCCAAAATGTGTGCGTCGAACAGGTCCTTACTCAGCTTATTGCTACCTATCATGGTAACCATGATAAGTAGCACTGATTTTCAGGCAGGAATAGAAAAACCCATTGGTGCACTACCGGGTTTGAACCCACAACCTTAGGATCGGAAGGCAATGTCACTAGCACTTGACTTCTAGTTATCAGTCGATACAAAATATGTACAAATATTATATGTAAAATATTACTCTACTAAAGATTATAAGTTCCCAAAAATTATTTTGCCTCAAGCGGGATTTGAACCCGCAACCACCGCTTGATAAATATTTTTTGGGATATTATAATCTTTAGTATTCCCCTAGTGTGATGGTTAACACTATAAAAACAAAAATAGCCAATTACTCTAGTATCCAAAAAAAATTGGTATTTGATAACCCCTCAAGAAATTACCAGCAATATCGACTGGTTTATCATTTATCGTCTTTCTAGAGAAAAATCCAAACAGCAGAATCATTGCTAACTAATTGGAAGTCCATGGTCAAGTGCATATAATTGGTGTCAACTAATAACGTCAAATAATCCATGACATCGATTTAATTGATCACGATCCAGTAAACATCTTCTGCAAATCCGAGTTAATTGTTGTTACAAATTGAGAAACTGTTCCTTTGTATACTTTTATATAACCTACCTACCTGCTTGTAGAGCTATGTAGGAGTAAATATTGTATGAGTAAAAAGCCTATGTCATGGCTAAACTGGAAGGTCTGTTAAAAACAGAATCCATAGCTTATCGTGCTTTCCGAAACATAGAAGCACTCAGATAAAAACACCAGCAGCTAACCGTACAAACAGCGACCACGCAGAACGTGTAAATAACAAACTGGTAAATTCCGCTACGAGTGTTTTAAACTTAAAAAAGTAATTAGTAGGCATACCTGTACTAATTATTCAACAAAAAAGACTGTAAAAAAAATTAACAATAAAGCATTGTTTGAATCTTACCTTTAGCAGTGTTTCCGTAAACCAGCATATAAGAATTGTATCCGTGTACATTCAAAATATCGAAAATAGATTTTATATCAAAAACTTTGTACCAAAACTTATGATCTTGAAGCTCGATTTCTATGACTCTTGCTTGTTTCACTTCATCATCAGAAACAACGCACCAATCGTCTTCATCATCACATTTTGTCTTATCACAAGCAGTGCCTGTTTTCTTGCAAATATGCAAATCCTCAATGTCTGGTATTCTGGTTTCTTTAGGGGCGTCACTGCCAAATTTCTTGAAGGCTTCTAAAATAGGTCGGTAGCCGGTACACCGACAGATGTTGCTGCCAAATGATCTTTCGATGTCTAGCATACTGGGTTTATTGCCGTTTTGTAGAAGGCTGCGAAAATGTCACGGATTAACAAAAATGGACCAAGAGTGATACCTTGGCTTGTGCCTCTTGGTGGGTTTGTGGTGAGTGAATTTTATAATGCGGTTATCATCAATAGATAGAGCGATTCAAAGGGAAAGCTTATGGTATAGTCTTAGCTTCCGTGCGGAGCCGACACAGGGCGCTAGAGTAATATAAAAAAGTAAAATTTTCTTACCTGTACATATTTTGAATCCAAGCAGGCGTGCAGTACCCACACTGAGTGCCATTATATTCCGCCAAGGTAGTCTGCAGCACGTGGTAACCCTTCTTCCGGTTCCCTATCTCCTCAATGGTCGTGATTTCCCAACCCTCGCAGGACGTGATGGAGACCAAGCACTGTAAAAAAGGATAGGAGCGCTCGTGACGTAGCTTGCTAAGATTTTCTTAACAGATCAACGAAGTTAAGCACTGTTCCGCGTAGTCACCATTTGGATGGGTGACCGCCAGTGGCAATTTCAACTAAGAGCTCCCGTGTTTCAGAGGGCACGTTAAACAGTCGGTCCCGGCTTTTTCAAAGTTTAGGCCATGACAGATACCTTCGGGTGGCTTTAAAACTCTGTCACCAGAGTTGGCCACTGGCTCACACGAACTTACTTACTGTAAAAAAGTTGAAGTAAAAACGTTGCCGTTTCCCTTCCGATGCAATGTTTGTGTTGAACTTTGTGCATTTGTATCCAGACATTTTGAGAATATAGATATTCTGCTAAACAGACCATCGGATAGTTGAACGTTTTGCTTGATAGACATTATGCTAGTTATTTTTACTGCTCATTATTATACTACTTAGACCTAAAATGACTCGGGGTAATAAGCGCAGTGCAGTTCCACGCAAACACTTAAAAACTTTAAGCTTTGGGTGGCACTGCATCTGTTATAGTCAGGCGTGTCATTTGCTGACATAAAAAAAACCTGCTGTTTAGGAAGGGTTGGGGATTGTCTTTGGCTATCTTGTCAAAACGACATGGGTCTTCCCATTTTAATTATTTTTCTCGTGTTATTTTAAGTTTTATTGCGTAAATTTGGTGGCAGTTTATCCAATTTAACTTGTTTACTTACCACAAGTGTAAGTAATTGAAATGGAGGGGTGATGTTGGTTGGTAATTTAGTCAAAGACTTTCCAAGAGAATTTTGAAAGAAAAGTCATCGTTTCTTTCCAAATTTCGTTTGTTTACGTTGCTAAGCGACAATCAAACTAATCACTTGACACTGGCAAAATTGTGGCAAACTAGCCACAGAGGCCATAAAAGAAAAGAAGAAGGAAGGGTTGGGATTAGGGTTAGACTTTCGTTCAGACAAAAAGAATGAATTAAAAAATCCTTCTGTATTCTAGTGTTTCTAGTGCTTGTAACGGAAAAAATCATCGCTTATAAGTAAAAATAAAAATAGTAAATAATATAACTATGGCGGACATTTAATTTTATCGCCTAACCTAGGCCCCAATTGAGCGTAGCTTGTACTATGAAAAACAGAACAATTTACTTTCTTTCTCATTACTTTCTCATTTTGTATTAAATTTTAGAAAATTATATTAATATCTATTAGATATTAAATCACTTTCATAAAATTTTGTGTCAATTTATTAATGTTTCTGTATATAACGAAACTAGAATTTAGCAATCTGCATTACTCATAATAAGTAAGTAAGTAATTGTGACTTGCAACAAAAACTTTCTTTTAGAAATCTTTGTTACTTTGCACAACTTAACCTTTACTGTGTAACCGGTTCAAAAATGTAAGCCGAAATTAATAATTACATCTTGTTACAAAAGCCAACTCACCTAGCACAGTGAACACGGAGCAGTCAGCATCAAAAGATTTATTATCGACTTTAGAAATATCATTATCATTAGAGCAAACACTATAATTATTATTTAATATAATTTTAGTAGTTGCAGGGCATAAGCCGTTTCAGGGTTTTGTACTAAAACAGGATAAAACGAAACGGAATCAAACGGTACGTCAAGACGGTTTTACCCAGGAACGGTTTTATGTAGAAATAAACTAGTGCAAAAATGCCTTTGTAATTATTAAAAATAAAAAAGTACTTAATATTAAATTATGTACTTAAATATTCGTTCATATTTAATATTTTTATTTTTAATTTGTTTGTGGACTCTGTTTGTGGTGAGTTGAAATTTAAGTCAAAATACGTAAAATATCTTCTTCTTTCTTTCTTTCTTTCTAGATTTGAATATTTTGTGACAACAATAGCAATTTTTGGGGTAAAATGTGCAGTTTTAGTCTTGATTAGGTACCTCTATCATCTTGAAAAGGTCTGCGAGTTTATAGTGTGCAACAAATTAAAACAAAATGGCATTTAATGTTTGATTTTTGTATAGAAATGAAAAAAAAAACTACATTATTATCAGTAATTTATGATATTATTATTTGAAAAATGGAGGTCTTCGGAGTTTTGACACTAAAAAAATGTTTATTAAGACATACCGTCTTTTTAACCTTTTTATAAGAATGGCAACATATTATTGTTTGAACAAAAATACTTTGGCAAATTTTGAAGTTTTTGATTTTGAAATAATTTGAAAATGAAGCTATTTGTGAACAATAAATCTATCTGAGTCTGTAAAAGTTATTACAGAAAAGAACCCTTAGGGCGCAAGTCTCACTCGCGCTTAACCATTATTATTTTTAAATTTCTAATTCTTTGACTTCTGTGGGCCAGTCTAGAAATGTCTGCTAAGACCGTCCCTCCATTAATTGTGATTGCTTTTTTTTAAAATATACAAATAGTTTTTTAAATATATCAACAAAATACTCTTTTACAAAATCTCAATTTCAATCAATTGCTTTTTGTGTTTACTGTACCGGATTTTCGAGCTTGTTTTTTGTGCTTTGGATTACAAGATCAACGATAGCCTTCGCCCATCAGTTTTCAAGTAAGTAGCGCTATCTTATTAGGCACAGTTTTATTTAACTAGAGACTAGAAACTAGCTGTTGCCCACGACTTCGCACGCATTAGTAAGTACCTACCTACAGAGTACTTTTTTAAATAATAAAAATAATAATAATGGCTAATGGCTAACTGGCTTAGTGGCTTGCTAGCTGGCTGACTGTAAAATTTTCCATGTATTTGATGCTATACCTACCGAGTTGACAGCGAGCACGGGTCCGCCGGTACACTTGACGACGGAGACGCAGCAGGCGCCGCAGCCGCCCTCGCGGCACATGTACTTGGTGCCGCGCAGCTCCAGGCGATCTCGAAGAAAATCCACCAGCATCATGTCTGAGCTCACATCGCGACCCACTGCAGAACATTTTTATTGTTATTTCAGCGAAAGGCATAGCACTTCGTCTCCGTATGCAAAACGTAGACGTAGATACGAACAGCACAGATCTGTGTGTTTGAAGTTGTTTTGTGTGACGTCCAATAGTTTGGTTTTAATTTGTTTTGTTATTTTTATTTTTATGTTTATTGTGTGGCGTTAAATAAATATTTTTCTATTCTATTCTATTCAATAGGTAATGTCATTGAATACAACGTCATCACTGTCGTAATGCGACGTTGTTGGTTTGCTCTGCGCAAAGTACACTCTCTAGTTGTCACTTGGAAGCTGCAATACAAAACGTCACACATTACGTCTATGTGCACGTGCACATCACGAAAGCTGCGTGCCATGTCTCATACAGTTCCATACAATACAACGCAGTTCGTTCGTCCGTTATATATGCACCTTCACTTAAGAATAGTAGAGTTCTTTGTGATAGAACACGTCCGGAGAAGCACTACCACCATACTTATTTCTGCCGCAAAGCAGTAATGCTCGCATTGCTGTGTTCCGGTGTGAAGGGTATGGTTTCCGGTGAAATTACTGGCACATGGGGCTTTCAATCTTAGCCTCAAGGTGGCAACCCGTAAGTGATACCTATCTATTGCAAGCGTCCACAAGCCACAAGTAACCGCTTACCATCTTGTGGGCCGTACGCTTGGTTGCCACTTCAATGCATAAAAAAAAATCACATGGACGTCCACACGAACGCAGACAATGTGTTTTAGCCTTTATTCGCATCACGCGTTTAAAATATGATAAACCTACTTTTAACATCCCGTTAAACCTTTTTTAGAAGTGATTTAGAAAAAATCTTTTACAACAAAAACAAATGTTCCAAATTTAAAAGTTTCTTAATGCAGTAGGTAGTTAGTTACTTCGTTCGTTCGTATGAGTCAGTGGCCAACTATGGTGACAGAGTTTCTAGGCCGCCCGAAGGCCTCTGTCATGTCATGGCCTAACAACTTTGAAAAAGCCGGGACCGACTGCTTAACGTGCCCTCCGAAGCACGGGAGCGCTCAGTTGAAATTGCCACTGGAGGTCACCCATCCAAATGATGACCCCGCGGAACAGTGCTTAACTTCGTTGATCTGTTAAGAACAACTTAGCCAGCTACGTCACGAGCGCTCCTTTAGTTACTGCTTGCTACAGACAGAACAGAAGTGTGCTTTCCTTTTTAATTTATACCGGTTACGCACACTGTTTCAAAATTAAGTTACAGACAAACTGACAGGCTAATTATTACGTAATTATGCATTCATTATATCCGGCAGGTATGAAACAGTCAGGTTGAGCGTAGATTGAACCATGTTTTAACCTGTGAGTGTCGGCCAACCTGCCGTGTAATGTGGCGATTTAAATTATGTGTCGAAAATTTTTACACTTTAACTTCAACCTTATGTCTAGGTTGTTTTAGTTTAATTTGCCTAAGTGCTTACTTTCTAAATTTTTATCAACAGTCATGATTGATGGATATCTATCAATCTGAATGACGTTCAAATAAGCATGTATGATGCCCCTAATATTGCTTGCACAATGTGAACAGTATTAAATTCAGCTTAAATAGTACTTAGAAACTTTTAAAAAGAACTTAATTTTCAAAAATTTATAATATTTCGTGGAACACAATAAACCGTACATTTTTTTCAAAATAAAAAGTAGCCAATTGGTATCGATTCTGTTGTACCATTTTCTAAACTTAGCTAACTAAAATTATCGCGGTTTTTTGTATTTTCATTCATTAGAAAAGGACGGCAACAAATAAATTATTTCATAGTGTCCTAGGTCTTAGTAACACCATAGAGAAATTGGAAAAAAATATAAAACTAACATTATAATACAATTTTTTTTAAGTAGACAAACAAAGTTCTATATGAAAATTGTTTGTTGTGTTGAGTTTCCTGAAACGGGAACACTGGAGGTCCGCCATGACAGCTATTAGCCAATGATCGTGACGCATCTTGACTTTGACAGTACATAATAACCCAGTTGTTCGTTAAACCCGCCATGTTGTTTTGCATTGTGTTGCACTCCTTCACAAAGATAAACTTACATAAGATTATGAAAGAAGCCAAAATAAAATAAATAAACAGTGATAAATGGTTTCTTTAATGATTATTTATTTATCTAGACAAATGACCTAGGCCCGGCTCCATACTGCGTGAAACAACTCTTTTAGTTAGTTTAGTAAAGAAAATGTTACAACAGAATCGACACTATTATCTATCATTGTGAACTAAATAATATTTTTATCCGTTTTTTTTTTTTTTTTAGTCAACTGAAATGGCAACCAAGCGTACGGCCCACAAGATGGTAAGCGGTTACCGCAGCCTATGGACGCTTGCAATACCAGAGGTATCACTTGCGGGTTGCCACCTTGAGGCTAAGATCGAAAGCCTCATGTGCCAGTAATTTCACCGGAAACCATACCCTTCGAACCGGAACACAGCAATGCGAGCATTACTGCTTGGCGGCAGAAATAGGTATGGTGGTAGTCCTTCCCCGGACGAGCTCTATCACAGAGAACTCTACTACTCCGTTTAGTCGTCTTGGTACACCAATCATACAAATATTCAAACTTCTCCATAAAATTTGTGTTAGTAAGACTATTGTTAATCTTTATTATCGTATTAAGTTCTTTATTATCGTATTAAGTTCTTTATTATCGTATTAAGTTCTTTATTATCGCAAAACGGATGCAGTTTATGTTTATGTTTTTGCTGATATCAAAATTTCGAGTTTGCTAAAATTAACAAACTGGTCTTGAAGTCCTTACAAAAACAATTAATTGAGGTTACTTTAATTATCAGCTTGCACCTAATGGACGGACTATTGTTTGTTTTTCACATTTGTTTATAAACGCTTTTACTTTTTTCTGTTCACACTTTTCCCACTGCTGGGACACTAGCGATAGTGATTGCGATTTAATCCGCAACACGGATTCGACGCGGATTTGTGGACGGCACGACATGTCTTTTAAATTTTTAGATCTTCGAATTGTCGGGTTTTTTACAATTGGTTTCTTCACCATTTCTACTCAAAACTACTTATTATTATGGTGCGTAATGTCCACGCAAACACAGGCGCATCCCTCGTCTCTTTAGTCAATCCCGCTTGAACTTATCTCGCGGGATCAGTTGAAACATATTTTTAATCGTGCAACTGATCCCATTGATAAATTATGATATGTATAAACACGTAAAATGTATTTCGATATTCTCGTCCCTTTCCCACTTAACCAACAGAACGGACAACTGCTACGATCAGAGAGAGTCAGGAGGACTTATTCCCATCTTCCAACCTAGCTTTGTACCCTAGGTTGGAAGTTAATAATCCAGCGCGCATTATTCAGAAACCGTAAGATAATTTATATTCATAATCATAATTTATCATTCATCTTCTTATTGTATGATATTATTATTATTTAAGACTAGTAGACATTCAGTTTAGTTTCACTCGCGTCATTTTATTCGCAATTTTTCCATAATTTCTCACCGTTTAAACCTTCCCTGGACTCTTACAAACATTTCAAGCCCAAATTAGCCAAATCAGTCCAGCCGTTCTCGAGTTTTAGCTAGCCTTACGCACAGTTTTTTTTTTTTTTTTTTTTTTTTTTATACTACTAAAGTGGTAACCAAGCGTACGGCCCACTTGATGGTCAGCGGTTACCGTAGCCTATGTACGCATGCAACATCATAGATATCACTTGCGTGTTACCACCCTGAGACCTTAGATGGTAAGTCTCATGTGCCTGTAATTTCACCGGAAACCATACCCTTCGAACCGGAACACAGCAATGCAAGCATTACTGCTTGGCGGCAGAAAAAGGTATGGTGGTAGTCCTTCCCCGGACGAGCTCTACCACAAAGAACTCTACTACTCTTAATTCATTTTATATTAATTTGTAAAAATTTGTAAATGTGTGAATGTACCACATTATTCACAGTTTAGAAGTTGGGAACAAAAATAATTAAGATAATGTATTCCCACTATCCAACCTGGCAGAGGTTGAAAGATGGAACTTAAAATTCCCAACTTTCAACCCAGGGTGGAAAGCTAGGTTGGGAGATGGGAATAAGTTGTCAGGAGTGTTACAGATCATACACTTGCAACGTAGCGGGTTCGTTAAGCAGTCGGCTTTTTTCTCTGTCGGCTTTTTCAAAGTCGTTAGGCCATGACAGAGGCCTTCGAGCGCCCTAGAAACTGTCACCAGAGTTAGCGACTGACTCATACGAACTTACTTACTTACCTTCTTCAGTCGGTCATTCTTCCCCTGCGAGAACCAATCAGTGTCGGCATAAATTCCCCTAACTTCAAATTCAAAGTGATCTTTGTAAATTTATTAATTAAAACTTTATTGACTTTGACTTTTTAAGATATAATCAATCTCGCTCGACAGGTAGACTAGACAACCAACAGTTACTTATAAGAATGATATTGATTATTCAATATTTTGGTTTAGTTTTCGAGATAAGGCGGGACTTTTAAGAGTAGTAGAGTTCTTTATGATAGAGCTCGTCCGGGGAAAGACTACCGCCATACCTATTTCTGCCGCCAAGCAGTAATGCTCGCATTGCTGTGTGAAGGGTATGGTTTCCGGAGAAATTACTGGCACATGAGGCTTTCGATCTCAGCCTCAAGGTATCAACCCGGAAGTGATACCTCTGGCATTGCAAGCGTCCATAGGCTGCGGTAACCGCTTACCATCTTGTGGGCCGTACGCTTGGTTGCCACTTCAGTAGTTTAAAAAAAAAAAAAACATTTTCAAAGCAAAATTTTACTAGGTTCTAGTCCCAACTGAGTTCTTACAATTTTCAAATCAATAAGTTTATCACATACATCACATATCATATCATTTACATCTAACTTATAACTGCATGAAATTAGTCTACAATTTTATGCGCAAAAATAATATAAAAAACTTACCTGAGTATAAAACACCGTTCACTTTAAAATTGATGTGGTCCACAAACACAGCCATGTCTGCGCACCAAGATCTCAACTTACAGACTGACAGACAGCCAGTAGCAGACTCACTTAGTACAGTCATCGATAAAACCAATAGCAATGATTTAACTCCAAATCAAACGCTATAAGTTTGAGGAAAATCACAAATTTTCACAATAATTATTGATTATCCAGCTAACAAAGTTGTCTAATTTTTATTGTTGGTTTTTTCATATTACTAACTTACAGTTACCGAGATGTTTCAGAACTTTTATAATAAATGTTATTAATTTGACGACCAATGTGGCGCGGTGGGCGCAGGTCCGCCTGCGACGCAGAGGTTGCGGGTTCGATTCCCGCCTTAGGACAAATGTTTGTAGGATCTGCAAATATTTGTTCCGGGTGTTCTGGGTGTTTTCTATGTATAATAAAAAATATCTATCTATGTATTGTATTGTATTAAATATATAACAGTCATCTAGTACACCCATAATACAGCTCTGTTTAACAGCAGCTACCTTAGGCTAGATGATGCTGTGTGGATTGTCCAGCATTATTTATTTATTATTTATTAAATTATTTTCGCTGAAAACATCAGTTCTCCCGTGATCATAGCATGTACTGCGCCGAAATGTCGGGATTCAATCAAACTCACATAATTATCATGGAAAATGTCAACTTAATAAAATAATCCTAATGATTAGTCCCTGATATTATTTACTCTACTAATTCAAACACTTATTAGTAACTATTAAAGATATAATACATCAAAATAAACTGTTCTTAGTTCCCACACATACTGTATGTGAAATAAATAATGCTGGACAATCCACACAGCATCATTTAGCCCCAAGCTAAGCAGAGCTTGTGTGGGTACTAGACTACTATGGGTACTAGATGACTGCAGATAATTACAATACATGGGGTGATAAATATTTTTATTATACATAGTAAATACCCAGAACATCCGGAACAAATATTTGCAGATTGTACAAACAATTGTCCCCAGAGGGGAATCGAACCCGCAACCACTTGCGTCGCAGGCGGACTTTCGCCCGCCGCGCCACATCGGTCGTACTAAAATTTATAAGTTGGTAGCGTTGACCATAAAACAAACTAGTTGTTTTATGGTCACATTAATTGTGAAGTTGTGCTATTGTTTTTATATTAATTTATTTGTCTGACTTATTACCATGTTATTATTTTTATTTTTGTAAATAATAAAATATTACAAAATAAATAAAACTAAAACTTTCATTCTTATTTACAAGAAAAGGTAGGAAGTACTTAGCGAGCCGCTAAAACACGAGGCAACTCTACAAAATAAAAAACATGACAAATTAAAATGTGATTGATTATCACATATTGCCAAACAACCAATAAACCCTCTTTCAAGACACAAACTTCTAGTTCAGTGTCCCAGCTGTGGGAAGAGGTATGTGCCAAATGTAACTAGAAAGTCGAGGTAAGTAACCTGCCAGTCACTACAAAATAAAATATAGTATAGAGACCAAACTTTCACTGTAATGAGATCACTGAATAAAGATATGTTATTAAAGATCTGTTATTAAAGATATGTTATTAAAGATATGTTATTAAAGTAAGTTCGTATGAGTCAGTTATCGACTTCAGAGTCAAAGTAGAAGAGGAGAAGAGGGTATCAGTACCCTTATTCATAAAAATACTGTTTTTTCAGTGGTTTTTATTAATCACTTGCTTACTTGACTCACAATAATTTTTCGAATCGTTTTTCATAAAAAACTAATAATAATCACACGACAAAAAATCTAAATCTCACGCGTAAGGTACTAATATCTGTTCTGTGGCGTAGGTACTCGAAAATGGCGGACTTAATAATAATAATAATAATACATCATCCGAGATAGCACTCTTCAAACTGATTTGTGTCGTCATCGTAGTAGTTTAGAAACTATTCAACATATGACTGGTGCATGTAAATCCATTGCACAGACTGATTATAAACATCGCCATGACCAGGTAGCTTCAATAATCCATCAATATCTAGCCCTTAAATATAAACTAGTCAAAGATAAAACAGCTTACTATAAATATGTACCGCAGATCGTTCTAGATTAAAGCCCGCGAGAAACGTAAACACCTCGCTCTGCGAGAGATAAAAATTAAAACACATAAATAATAATAATAATGCTTGACAATCCACACAGCATCATCTAGCCCCAAGGTATGCTGCTGTTAAACAGAGCTGTATTACAGGTACTAGATGACTGATATATACTTAATACAATACAATACATAGATAGATATTTTTTATTATATATAGAAAATACCCAGAGCACCCGGAACAAATATTTGTAGATCGTACAAATATTTGACCTGAGGCGGGAATCGAGCCCGCAACCTCCGCGTCGCAGGCGGACCTGCGCCTGCCGCGCCACATCGGTCGTCAACCTTGACGCTTACTAACAGATTCTAGTTCGTAAATAACGATGTAAAAGCACTAAGTGCTAACATTGTTAGGATAAACGACTATAGGTAATAAAAAGAGCAATAAACTCAATCCAGAGATCTAGGTAGGTACTACTATTCTACACTACAGTTGAGCGCTCGTGACCTAGCTGGCTAAGTTGGCTAACAAATCAACGAAGTTAAGCACTGTTCCGCGTACTCACCATTTGGATGGGTGACCGCCAGTTGCAATTTCAACTGAGCGCTCCCGTGCTTCGGAGGGCACGTCAAGCAGTCGGTCCCGGCTTTTTCAAAGTTGTTAGGCCACGATAGAGGTCTTCGGGCGGCCTAAAAACTCTGTCACTAGAGTTGGCCACTGGCTCATACGAACTTAGTACAGGTTATAAAAGTCAGTGTTCCAGAATTGGAACCAGGAGGGCGATTTAGTAGGCAAGTTGTTTAGGGGCAAGAGTAGTAGAGTTTTTTGTGATAGAGCTCGTCTGGGGAAGGACTACCGCCATACCTATTTCTGCCGCCAAGCAGTAATGCTCGCATTGCTGTGTTCCGGTTCGAAGGGTATGGTTTCCGGTGAAATTACAGGCACATGAGACTTTCCATCTAACGTCTCAGGGTGGTAACACGCAAGTGATATTATGATGTTGCTTGCGTACATAGGCTGCGGTAACCGCTGACCATCAAGTGGGCCGTACGCTTGGTTGCCACTTTTGGATTTTTGTGCATAGATAAATGGTTACCATGTGACATAATATCGTCAAAACTTACTGATATGCTAAACACAAAAACAATTAATTGTTATAATTTGTCTGGATTTATCTGTTTATATTCTAGAACCTTCTAACGTTTATCGACCTTGACCACAGAACAGATATTAGTAAGTATAGGGTAGAGATTACAGACTTAACAGAATAAGTTTATCTTTTTTTATCACTAAGTGTTACAAAACTATCAAGGACAAACTTATGTTCGTATGAGTACGACATATGACGACCGATGTGGCGCAGCGGGAGCAGGTCCGCCTGCGACGCGGCGGTTGCGGGATTGATTCCCGCCTCGGGTCAAATGTTTGTACGATCTACAAATATTTGTTCCTGGTGTTCTGGGTATTTTATATATATAATAAAAAATATCTATCTATGTATTGTATTGTATTAAGTATATATCAGTCATCTAGTACCCATAACACAGCTCTGTTTAACAGCAGCTTACCTGGGGCTAGATGATGCTGTGTGGATTGTCCAGCATTATTTATTTTATTTATTTGTGGACTCTGGTCACAGAGTTAGTAGGTCATCTGAAGACCTCCGTCAGAGCCTAACAACTTTAAAAAATCCAGGACCTTACGTGCCCTCTGAAGCATGAAAGCTAAATACTAATATTCTATATGTGAAAGTCTGTGTGTATGTTTGTTACCACGTATCTACGTGACGACATAACCAATTGTGATGAAATTTGGAATGTAGATCGCTTAAGTTCTGGAAAAGCACATAGACTACTTTTTATTCCGGAAAAATGAACTGTTCCTGTGGGGTTGCATAAAAACTGCAAAAATGCGAGTGCAACCGCACGGGTCAGCTCATAGGTAATAAAACTTTTAAAATGACTACCCTCTAAAGTGACAATCAATTCTTCTACTACATCGGTTTTTGTAACTGAATTCTTAACTTCGTTAATCTGGTTAGGATCTACTTATACAAGCGCTTCATCCCTATCACACTTCTAAATTAGGGAATAGCCACTTACCCCTAGTCGGGGGTGAACTAAAGTCACAACGACACTCACTCTAACTCCTGATAATCCTCTAACAGTTATTAGCTCCTACTAATTCTAATGTATACCAATCAGTATTTTATCCATTCAACAGAACCTAGATAATGTAGAACGGTTGGTTTTGTATTTAATCTATAAATTATTTTTGACGACCGATGTGACGCAGCGGGCGCAGGTCCGCCTGCGACGCGGAGGTTGCGGGTTCGACTCCCGCCTCGGGTCAAACGTTTGTACGATCTACAAATATTTGTTCCGGGTGTTCTGGGTATTTTCTATATATAATGAAAAAAATCTATCTATGTATTGTAATAAGTATATATCAGTCATCTAGTATCCATAATACAGCTCTGTTTAACAGCAGCTTACCTTGGGGCTTGATGATGCTGTGTGGATTGTCCAGCATTATTTATTTATTTATTTATGAGTCGTCATTACAGCCTTCTAATGTGCCCACTGCCTATTTCGAGAGTGATTGGGTCCATTCATCGTGATTTTCTTAAAATTAGTAAAGTCAGTTACACTTACACGTTGCAACTTGCAACACATTCCAATTTCAACTTTATTTTATGAAAGTTACGTTTCAAATAATTTTTGAAGGTACATTTAAAATTGTAAAATAAATTAAAAACTGTTCACATAGATTATTGATAATGGGGACAACGGGAATGTTTTTAATAATTTTATTAAAATCCCACTGTCTCCATAAACGGGGAAACAGTTAATGTTGGACATGAAATGAAATGAAATGAAATGAAATAGTATTTATTTGCTTGAAGTATGGTATTATGGTATTAAGTTTTACCATTTGTTTTAAATGTCACATCAATGTCACTCACACACTTAGTCGTTGACTGACATCGAGAAAACACGAAAAATAATATGCAACATTTAAAAAAAATCCTAATTACGTACTTTAAAAACGTAATTGCTGAGAACCAGCTGTCTCTACAGAGCTGTGTTGAAACCAGGGAGATCCCATAAAACTGCAAACATTAGGTGACCAATGCCATTAGAGCTGTGTTGGCGATCGGGCCTAAACAAACAAAGTTGGGCCCATGCCGCTTTGGGACCACTGACGGCACTTAAATAGTCTATATGCCCGAAGATTGCTGAAACAATAGGCTTAATAGAAGCCCAGCACGAGAACGAACATTCTCGAACCGTTTGTGAGTCGGCCAACAATCGTTATCGGATGAAGCTGCAAGGGTGTTTAAACTATACTGCTAAGTTGTATAAGAAAACTAAAGACATTTAACAAAACTAGACCTAGAGAATATACAAAATACATTATGAAACAGTTGAAAAGTAGCCTAGAAACTCTGTCACAAGAGTTGGCCACTGACTCATACAAACTTACTTACTTTTAACGATCTATTATAGATAGCTCAACTGACTCAGTTTTTCACAATTCAAATCACTAGCAGACGGAAGCGTTCCCAACATGCTGGCTGCATTGCCACGTTGAATGGCAATGCTGATACGTTGAGCCAGATATGAACCAGCCTTTGGATCACGCGTTGCTTCGACCAGACACCCGAAAAGAATTTAAAAAAAAGGGGAAATAAAAAATAGGTGATTGATTTATTATTTTCCTAGTATTTGTTAGGTATTATCCTAGTTTTTGATCACGTTTCGTAAAAAAATTTTTAGCCTGTTAGTAGTACTTCCATTTTTGTTAACCTCGAGAGTTTCATGTTATATTTAGAACAAACCATGTAAAAAAAAAAACACAACCAACAACAACGCTTAGGGTGACTGGCGCTTTAATGCTTTATTTTCATTTGCTTAATTTACAGTATTCTTGATCTCAAACAATTTGAATCTTAATTTTTTTTGAACACATTTTTTGCACATTTGCAATCTATTAGCTAAAGTTTGTAGTGCTAACCCCTAAATGGATAATTTTAGGATCGTATTAAGGTGCTACTGACCCTGCCATTCTAAGGTATCCAGATTTCAAAAGGTCATTGATACGAATGAATGAATAAATTACCGCATGAAAATCCGTTGCGTAGTTTTAAAGATCTAAGCATACTTAGGGACAGACAGCAATAAGCGACTTTGTTTTATACTATGTAGCTAACAGAATAGTGCTATTTAAGTTTATTAAAAGCCTAAATGTTAAACTCCGGCATGAGTGACAGCACCCTAAATACGCCTTAAGTAGCACACGACCTTAAGTAAGGAAAGAACGACAGCAACGCGACCAAGACGCGCTACTTTCTGTTTTATTACACACTAGTTTTTGCCCGCGACTTCGTTCGCGTGAAACTCGAGAACCGTACATTTTTCCGGGATAAAAAATAGCCTATGTCCTATTCCCAATCATTATCTATCTATGTTTTAAATTTCAGCCAAATCGGTTCTGTGGTCTGTTAAAGAGTAAGAGATGAAAATTGGTCGCTAACAGATTAATTTGTCGCCTGGACTTATAACCCAAGACACCTCCTTTAATCAGAGCTAGCATTCCTGTGGTGCCAAGAACAGACACACCCTCTGAAGCAGTAGCTAGACGTTCCACACTCCCGGTATGTCCCTAATTGCAGGGAATTTCCGCATTAATTCCTGTTATACGTTTAAATTATATTTGCGGGAAGCTAAACGCTTCTCGTCCTATTCCGGTTTTGAGTTTGAAATTCCATTGTATTTTAGTATTTTATTGGATTAAGTATTTATTATTAGATAATTTGTAATTCTTATAACAAATATTAAATAATAATATGACTAGCAGCTTTATTTTTATGCTAAATTAACTCTGTTCAAATTAAAATAAACGTCAATGGGGACAGTGGCTAACAGTAACGGTTAACAGTAACGCGACACTGTCTCCATCGGAGATAAAGCGTACGTAATGGGGACAACGGGAATTTATTTTTTGACATCCCACTGTTCCAATTAAAGCGGTCGAAATCATGGGGAGATCGGGAATACACGAACTTGTGCGATCAAAAATAATTAAAACTTATTTTGATTGTTGTGACGGTCCCAGTTTTATCAAAACTGGTCGCGAAGGAGGTTTCGCCACAGGAGTTGGTCACTGACTCATACGAATTTACATAAACTTTATAGGGACACTAGCACACTCGCAGTTGAGAGTGATTAGATTAATCCACTACGCGGACATACCGATTGGTCGATGACATAAAATGTCTTATAAAAATTATATCCAAATTTTTTTCCCGCAAGTTGGATTTGAACCCACAACCTTCCGCTTAATACGCGGGTTCTGTGCCACTCGAGAATGTAAGTCAAAGTCAAAAATCTCTAGGTATATTAAGTTTCTGTCGATTCGGACAAAATTTATTGGGACTTAGTGTCCCAATTGACACTTTTGATTTTAATCTTTTTTTTACTGTCGTTTTATTAAATTATATCACAACTATATCATTTTGTAACGTCTATACCTAGCTAGGTGTATGTTTTGATAATTTGAAGCATATAACTACTTTTTACCTCAAAAATCTACCCCAGCGGCAAATTAAATATATTAGGGGACGCTTATGCAATATCAAAGTTCATAAAAAAATGCAAGTGAAGCCACGGGCAGAACTCTATTCTCGTTACTGAAAGCCTATAGTAAAAAGTATCTAAAGGCAAAAACAACTACTAACAAAAGTTATTGCCTACTCGTATTGTCTTTTGATCAATTTTTTTCATATTTTACAACGCGTCGTAACTTCTGAAAAATTCGGGTTAGCAGTCTGCACAGTACTTAATTTGATCTATAAACCGGTCACGTACGGTCATAAAAGTAATACGAAGTGTCAGTGCAATTTGCACCTTCCGGCATTTTTCCGGCCTCATCCGGGATTTAGAGATTTCGTGTGAAATATTGCCGTGAAGTAACTCCTCACTTGGCTACGGATTTCAAATGGTTGCAGTGCGGTTTCATGACGCTAAAGCTCTTTAATTTTATGAAATCTGGTTTCACTCCGTTATGAAACGTAGTTATGACAGGAAACTAACACTAAACTGAAAATTATGTTTTTGTAGACAGCATAAAACTGTTTTACGCTATTCTACAGAAATTTCATTTTCTGGTATATATATATATCATAAATGGCTTTAATAAAATTATTTTAAGCCTGTAGTGTTCCACTGCAGCGCAAAGGCCTCTCTTTTTTTTTTTATACCACTAAACTGGCAACCAAGCGTACGGCCCACTTGATGGTCAGCGGTTACCGTAGCATATAGGCATAGGTACGCATGCAACATCATAATATCACTTGCGTGTTACCACCCTGAGACGTTAGATGCAAAGTCTCATGGGCCTGTAATTTCACCGGAAACCATACCTTCGAACCGGAACACAGCAATGCGAGCATTACTGCTTGGCAGCAGAAATAGGTATGGTAGTAGTTCTTATGGTATACAGGCAGGATAAGGAAGTCGACCGCCGGGTCGAAAACGCCTGGAAGAGCTACTGGTCCATGAAAGAGCTACTGAAGGGTAACCTTCCATTGACACTTAAGCGTCAACTCATCGACATGTGTGTTTTGCCCGTCCTAACCTACGGTGCCCAGTCTTGGTCATTGACTGAATCTCAAAAGTCCAAACTTGGGGTTTGCCAAAGAGCGATGGAGCGCAGCATCTTAGGTGTGAAGAGATTCGATAGGATTCGAAACACCTGGCTGCGCTCAAAGACTGGTATCGCTGACGTGGGCAAAAAAGCTGCTAAGCTAAAATGGGATTGGGCGGGTCATGCTGCCCGTATGGAAGAGCATAGATGGGCTAAGGTCGTAACCAAGTGGATCCCGGAAGGTGGAAGACGACGCCGAGGCAGACCAAGAAAGCGCTGGCGTGACGACCTAGACATCTTCCACAAGGGCTGGCAGGAGATGGCACAGGACCGGGATAAGTGGAGGGATGCAGGGGAGGCCTTTGCTCAGCAGTGGGACAGTATAGGCTAGATAAAAAAAAAAAAAAAAAGTAGTTCTTCCCCGGACAAGCTCTATCACAAAGAACTCTACTACTCTTCTCTCTCTTCTTTCCTTCCATACCTTTCTGTTACCGGCTAGTTGGGGCAACTCTTTGAGGTATACCTACGTTAATTTCGTCCCTCCATGTCTCTCTGGGCCTTCCACGCGGCCGTCGCCCTTATAGAACTCAATTAGTGGTAGCTTTTGGCCATCGTTCCTCCGGCATTCGACAAACGTGTCCAGCCAAAATGACATAAAAAATAGCATAAGTAAGTTTATTCTAGGTCACGAGATACGAAGGCGTTGTGCTGTGACGCGATCTGCGGTTGAAAAGCTCACAAAAATTTGGATAGACCGCAGAAATACCAAAAAAACAAAGCTAAGACTGATGCAAAGTCTCGTCTTTCCAATTTTTCTTTGAGGAGCTGAGACATTGAGGCTGAATAAAAGGAGAAAAATTGATGCACTGGAGATGTGGTTCTGGAGACGTCTGCTGAGGATTCCGTGGACAGCCTACAGTACCACTGTATCGATCCTAAAAAAAAATTCACATCAAAGAGATATTTGACGACCGATGTGGAGCAGCGGGCGCAGGTCCGCCTGCGATGCAGAGGTTGCGGGTTCGATTCCCGCCTCGGAACAAATATTTGTACGATCTACAAATATTTATTCCGGGTGTTCTGGGTATTTTCTATATATAATAAAAAATATCTATCTATGTATTGTATTGTATTAAATATATATCAGTCATCTAGTACCCATAATACAGCTCTGTTTAACAGCAGCTTACTTTGGGGCTAGATGATGCTGTGTGGATTGTCCAGCATTATTTATTTATTTATTTTATTTATCGTCGACTGTTCAAATATGAATACTGAAGTTCTTAGGGCACGTAACCCGAACTGAAGGCTCATTGGAGCGTCTTGTAGTCCAAAGCAAAATGGAGGGCAAGAGATCACGTGGCCGCTCTCCGACCAGATGGGGAGATCTTATTAAATCTCTCACCAAATCTACCATGACCGACTGCTCTCACATTGCTTCAAATAGAACAGAATGGAGACGCATAGCAAGAGCCCTCATTCATCAGGACCCACCCATTACCACGACCACTCTGCAAAGAGTGCCCGACTGAGAAGAAGAGGTCACAAACTTTATTTTTATCATATTCATTCGGACGTAAGGTATCTGCGGAGTTGAAATTAACAATCTAAGAGTGCAAACACAATCAAACTAAAACGATACGAGTAATATATACAGGGTCATTCATTATCAACCTGACAAACTAATAGGGATAGGTTCCACACCTAAAAAAAAAAAATATATGTACCTATAATTTTTTTTTTATGTATGTTTTGTCTTAAAAATCACAAGTAAACAAAAAAAAATCGATTACGTTTTTCCGCTCAATTATTATTTATCATTGTTGGGAATCAAGTTAAGCGACGTAATAATGAAATATTCGAGTGTGAGCGCCCGGTAGCGGGTCAAGGACACGCGCAGGTCAAGGACGCGCGGGTTAGTGACCCGCAGTTCATTGACGCGCGGGTCACTAACACGTGCCGAGCGCTGCCTTTTCGATTTCTAACAAGGATAACTAATTATAAAGCAGAATTACGTAATTTTTTTTTTTTTTGTTTTATAAAAAAAAACGTTTAGAAAAAAAAAAAAAGTACAAGTATTTTTTTTTTATGTGTGGAATCTACCCCTTAAGTTTGTCAGGTTGATAATGAATGACCATATAGTAAATACATTGATAAAACTAGTGTTATTTAGCGATGGTCAGTTAGCAACTTTGGAATTATTTTGCACAGATGTGCAAAACGTGGGTTGTATCGAAAATACCGTTTGTTTCACGTCATCATGACAGCCTTCTAATGTTCCCACTGCTGGGACACTGGCCTACTCTCAGGCGAGAGTGATTGGGTCTTAATCCACCACGCGGACCCAATGCGGATTGGTGGATGGCACATGTCTTTCGAATTTTTAGTTCTTGGACATGCCGGTTTCCTCACGATGTTTTCCTTCACCGTATGAGAGCACTGGCATTGCGCACATAAATTTTTCGAACAGAAAAATCCATTGGTACACGACCGGGTTTGAACCCACGACCTTAGGATCGGAAGGCGGGGTCACTACCACTAGACCACCGGTGCTCAACACGTAGTATAAAATAACATTTGTACGATAATTTAAACGGGAAGTTTGATGTTTGGATATAAGTATTTCTGGTTCCTCAAATCTGCCAGTATTTATTTATTACAAGCTGATCCGCGCGGTTTCACTCGCGTACGTATTTTTCTCGCAAGTTTTCCATAATTTTCTCATCGTTTAAACCTTCCTGGACTCCTACAAACATTTCAAGACCTAAAATAGTCAAATCGGTCTAGAAATTGCCGTGCTTTTGCGAGACTAACGCACAGCAATTCTTTTTTATATATAGAGCAATAAAGTTATACGTTTTAAGCTTTTAGAACGAACTATCTTGCGTGGAGAGTGGCACGACCAGAGGGTCTACTCTTGCGGACCAATTGCGATATATCGCGACACTTTTGTGGTTCAGCTTATGTCCGTAAATGCTCTGAACTAAGTTGTTACCGACGCAAGAAAGAAGAAAGAAAGAAAGAAAATACATTCCGACGACCGATGTGGCGCAACGGGCGCAGGTCCGCCTGCGACGCAGAGGTTGCGGGTTCGATTCCCGCCTCGGGACAAATGTTTGTACGATCTACAAATATTTGTTCCGGGTGTTCTGGGTATTTTCTATATATAATAAAAAAAATATTTATCTATGTATTGTATTGTATTAAATATATATCAGTCGTCTAGTACCCACACATAATACAGCTCTGTTGAACAGCAGCTTACCTTGGGGCTAGATGATGCTGTGTGGATTGTTCAGCATTATTATTATTATTATTTATTCTGGACACATACACAACCAGCAGCGCACAATACACATAGATACAATAGATAGGCCGGATTGTGAGAGGTCCAAATTAGTCCGCGCTGAGTTATGTGAGCTAGAAATGGTTCCATTTAAGTTCTAATACCGCTACATGTTGAGCTACGATATTGGCCACGTTTATCGTTTCTCGCTTTCTAGAGTAGACTCTCAGTATGCATGCTCTCAACGCGGCTTCAATGTAACTAACGAGTTCCATTCGGGTCCACCCGTCTGTTGCAATAGCACCAAACGAGACTGGAGTCCGTATTCAAGAACGAAACTCAAAACGATACTCAAGCATGGACTTGACAACCGATGTGGCGCAGCGAGCGCAGGTCCGCCTGCGACGCCGCGGAGGTTGCGGGTTGATTCCCGCCGCGGGTCAATGTATTTTTTATTGTATTGTATTGTATATGATATATACAATACAAAAAATACATACACCATATAATATATTGTGTATGTATTTTTTATTATACATAGATAATACCAGAACATCCGAACAAATTTTTGCAGATCGTACCAACATTTGTTTAAAGGCGGGAATCGAACCCAACCTCCTGCGTCGCAAGCGGACCTTCGCCCGACGCGCCACCTCGTCGTCATAATGACGTGTAGTTCCTGAAATTTTTTTGTCAAATCGATGCTTAGATCACAATTCACACTCAAGTAGGTACGGGCTTGAATGCGTCTTTTACTGTGTTTTTTTTTTAGCATGTGACAAGACAATCAAGGCATCTGATGTTATGCACCACGCCTGACTATTACAGATGCAGTGCCACCCAAAGCTTAAAGTTATTAAGCGTTTGCGTGGCACTGCGCTTATCACACCTAGACATTGTTGTTAAGTCTCTTTCGCCCAGTAATTTCGCTTGCTACAGTGCCCTTCAAACCTATAAACACAGTAATGCTTGCACACTACAGCTTGGAGGTAGAATATCTGGCACTTGGGTTTATTATTTATACGAAACTTAATCATTATTATATCTATCTGTATAAGACTATTTTAGATACTTAATACATTAACTGTGTCTGTAACATCTATTATAAATATGTTTTTTTTATACAACTGAAGTGGCAACCAAGCGTACGGCCCACAAGATGGTAAGCGGTTACCGCAGCCTATGGACGCTTGCAATACCAGAGGTATCACTCGCGGGTTGCCACCTTGAAGCTAAGATCGAAAGCCTCATGTGCCAGTAAACCGATGCCATCGAATAGCGAATAGATTACTACTCTGTTATTATGTTTACTCTGTTATTATGTTTCAGTTCACCACGAAATCAAAATAGGTATGGTGGTAGTCCTTCCCCGGACGAATATAATGTATAAATGTATAATTATTGTACGCTGTTTGTTGTGTGTCTGTCCAGAATAAATGTTTTTTCTTTCTTTCTTTCTAACTGTTATAGGTAATCCTCTGTATCAAGTAGTCGGTTAAAAAACTTGTTTTTGTATGAAATTGGAAAAAACAAAAACTTTCGGAACAACGCCTAAAACTTTAATCTGTGCAAAGTACAAACTATCAGAAAGTCTATAAAACCTTTTCATGAAAAAATCGTTGCTGTACCGAACAATGCAAAAACATTAGTCCGCTGTAGTTACATACTACGATGATTTTGGAGGGACAATAAACGTGTTTTCTTTCTTTCTTTCTTTCTTCTTTGCTGTAGCAAAACATCGTGTTAATTATCTAATAAGATAAGTTGTTAAACTGCCCGTTATAAGAACTTTTGATTAAAGTGAAACTATTTCATCATGACAGCCTTCTAATGTTCCCACTGCTGGGACACTGGCCTACTCTCAGGCGAGAGTGATTGGGTCTTAATCCACCACGCAGACCCAATGCGGATTGGTGGATGGCACATGTCTTTCGAATTTTTAGTTCTTGGACATGCCGGTTTCCTCACGATGTTTTCCTTCACCGTATGAGAGCACTGGCATTGCGCACATAAATTTTTCGAACAGAAAAATCCATCGGTGCACGACCGGGTTTGAACCCACGACCTTAGGATCGGAAGGCGGGGTCACTACCACTAGACCACCGGTGCTCGAAACTATTTACCTTATGTTAATATTGTGTTCATGTCTAAAACCAATATACTCGTATGTCTGGATGAGTCCTAGAGCTATTACAGGTACCTACAATTAGATTTATTTAACAAATCGCGCAATGCTACATTGAGATTGATTCGGTATTCTGACACGTTTTACAAAACGAAACAGACAAACAACGTTTGATACAGTTCAAACTGTAGTTTAGGTCGAGTTACAGTTTTTACTCAAAAAGATTTTCTATATAACTGAAAGCAATTTAAACAAAACACCCAGCGATCGTTGGCTTTAGCTGAAACGTAACCGAAGCCGGATTGTTGAATTAGTACGAAAACACCCAAAAACAAATGAAAAGCATGCAATCTTTTTTAGAGGAATTGCCCTTTTAAACTTAAAGGATTAGAGGCTTTTGGCACCCGTTTCAAGTAATTGAATATAGGAGAAGAACCAGAATTCAAAATAATAGTAACTAATTAGAATATAGCGTTTTTTTTATTTTTTATTTTGGCCCATATCATATATATATATATTTTATCATATATATATATTTTAAGAGTAGTAGAGTTCTCTGTGATAGAGCTCGTCCGGGGAAGGACTACCACCATACCTATTTCTGCCGCCAAGCAGTAATGCTCGCATTGCTGTGTTCCGGTTCGAAGGGTATGGTTTCCGGTGAAATTACTGGCACATGAGGCTTTCGATCTTAGCCTCAAGGTGGCAACCCGCAAGTGATACCTCTGGTATTGCAAGCGTCCATAGGCTGCGATAAAAAAAAAAAAAAAAAATACCGTCCCACTGCAGGACAAAGACCTCTCTCCCTTTCTTTCACACTACTCGATCTTTGGCTAACGGTAGGCCAGTCTATAAGATGCCTATCGAGATCTACCCGTCATCTTTCCCGAGGTCTACCGCGACGAAGAATAGAGATGAATATAATTAAATTATGTATCCTAGAGGAATTTAGCTACAAACTTGGGTAGGTTCCTAGCTTTTTTCGATACCTCTCCATCATAAATCTCCAGTGTGGTGCCAATCAAACTAGGCAGATCACTAACGGAAAACTACTTTCAAATGCGGACAAGGATGGGATTAGAAGTCTGTTCATGCTTACAAACATTCGTCCATCACTCTTTGTCGAGAGGTTATGAAGCTCACAACAACACGTGCTCGTGACGCAGGATAGATCCGTATCTGAGGATACAGTACAGCACGCAGTAAGATAAATCCACAGAACTATATTTAATTAGAATGAAAGAGTTCGTTAATTTTTATGGAAACTGAGCGTGTAACGTGCGTATTTGTATTTTACACAAATGTATTTTAGTGATGGAAAACATATATATGTAGTATAAGGGTAGACGAAATAGTAAAAGTCCCGGGCCGTAAGTAAATTAGATTGGCACAAGATCGCTTTAGATGACACAAACTAAGAAAGCCCAAGACCCAGCAGTGGGTGAAGTCAGGCTTTGGATGATGATGATGATAATGGAAAACATAAGCCGCGCGAAAATGAATGATTTCAAAGTATCGATAATCACGCGGCAAACTGATTCTAGCGAATAAGGAGGTTACTCAGCCCGTCTTTTCGGCACGCGAGGTTCATAAACTCTCTCATTCTACTAGTTCTGTAGATAAATCAGTTTGGATGGATAGATATATATTTATAGATATATATTTGTTATTCAATCACAACAGAACGGCTGAACGGATCTGGATGGAATGTGGCACAGAGAAATATCATTATATAATCTATAATAGCGCATAGGATGTAGTATAAAAACTGCCAAACCCTAGGTAAAGCCATGAAGCACAGCTAGTAATAATCATAGTTTTTTTATACCACATAATTTGTTCACCACACGCCTGCTTTTCATATTGTTTTTGGGGTTTTCGTATTCCATTATTGTACAATGACCTGACCTGCGCGGCTTCACCCGCTTCTTTAAAGTTTTTATGCTATCCCACAGGAACAGAAAAAAATCCAGGGATAAAAAGTGCTATTCCAGGACTTAAGCCATCTGCATTCCTCTAATCGACATAAGTAAGTACTTAATTATTATTTATCTTTATTATTGTTGACGACCGATGTGGCGCAGCGGGCGCAGGTCCGCCTGCGACGCAGAGGTTGCGGGTTCGATTCCCGCCTCGGGACAAATGTTTGTACGATCTACAAATATTTGTTCCGGGTGTTCTGGGTATTTTCTATATATAATAAAAAATAACTATCTATGTATTGTATTGTATTAAATATATATCAGTCATCTAGTACCCATAATACAGCTCTGTTTAACAGCAGCTTACCTTGGGCTAGATGATGCTGTGTGGATTGTCCAGCATTATTTATTTATTTATTTATTTATTTATTGTAAACCCAAATTGACATATCTAAGTGCATGTACCATGTCGAAAGATCAATAAATGAAATAAAATGAAAAAAAATGAAATGAAATGAAATAATCACAATCGGTTAAGTCGTCACGGAGATACGTTATAACGAACATACACACACACCAACATATTACACAGTCTTTCGCATGTATAAGTCAGTAGGAAGTAAGATCGAGCTGCGGTTACGTTTCAGACGGTTCATGCGAGTACGAATAAGACGTCAAACGTTATTACTGAAATTGGGTTTCAGGTAAACATGCAGCTCTGCCTCAAATACACTACTAAAGTTCTACGTTTCACTGCTGGCGCAGAAATCGGGGCGCAGAAATCGGTAGTCTGTTTGAGCATGCCCCTATCCGTAGGGCTTGTTTGTATGTCCGTGTGTGTGCCAGGATGTGTTTGTTCTGAAATTATTCCTAGGCCTGCGTCCAACCTTTATAACATGCGCTCGTATACTGTGTTTGCTGAGCTAGACTGAGTCTAACAACAATAGATTTTGCTTTTGTTTTTATAGTGTTAATCCGTCTGAATTTACCTACTACCTACGAGATATTATCTACGTAAGATCAACATTCACTTGATCAAACTCACAATATCAACACCTGGTGGTAGGACTCTTCAGCAAGAATCCGTCAGTGCCACGTACAACTTTAAAACTAAGCTTTGGGTGGCACTGGATCTGTTATGGTTAGGCGTGGTGCTTAACACCAGGCAAGCGCCTTAATCGTCTTGTCACTTGCTGACATAAAAAAAACCACTAGATCAACTGCCATAAATAAATTACCTATCCTAATTGTTTATATTTTTATTATATTTGCGGACATTTTATTAAGCTAAAGCTAAACAAATTAAGTACTGCTATCATTGTTCTAGAATTTTCAGCGTTTTTAAGCGAGAATAATCTTATGCACACAGGGTGTTAAATTAAACCACGTTTTCTGCGGATATGTTCCTTACTCACCTGAAAACCCGCAAGCAATGTAGTGCTATTCTCTTGTCCGCATGTTACTGCATTGTTACGTCACTCACCTATAGTTTGTCTCACGTTTGTAACCGAGGTAATGTCAAACGTAAGCAAAACCTTACAGAGTGCTTAGCACGAAAAATTCGTTTGGCAATCGTAAACGTAAACGTATCGTCCAGTCATTTTCGTCGTTTATTCATTAAAAAAAAAAAAAAAAAACACTCAGCTCAATTGGATGGCATGGATTTAGGGATTTTAGGAATTGAGAAAAATCTTTTTAGACACATTTTAGAGAAACAGATTAGACTAATCGATATAGAAAAAAATACAGATAATTTTGCACCAGACTGGTAACATGAAAACAGCAATGAGTGGAGTTAGTGACTTTTAGAACTAAACCATTCAATTTTACCTGGCCTCTTCTTCTATGTGAGACAGCACTGAAATGCGCTCGATACCACTAATTCGACTGGTAACACATGCTGCAGTGCCAAAGACTTCAAAATGTCTTTGTACCGTGTCATTTAATCCCAATGATATTTATTATTGTTATTAAGTATAATTAATTATATTATTAATTATTGATTGTTTATATTTTATTATAACTTTTATATTCTCAATGTTTTTGACATTGTAAATAATTATTGCATGTCTCTTAGGATATACTGGTACACAATCTAAATAAATAACATCTAAGTTCAACATGACATGTATTTCAAGCAATAAAAATACTTTGACTTTGATATGCTCCAAGTTTAAATCAGGCTCGATTACATTTCACGATTCATCGTGACGATTTGAAGCAAGAAGCCTAAATCGCAAGGTGTAATCGATGTTAGGCAGTTCGTCGTCGTTTCACGATTCATCGTCACGATGAATCGTGAAATGTAATCGAGCCTTTAGAAAGGTGATTTAGGGAGGCTATCGTGTAGTGTAAACAGAACGTCCGATCTGTCGTCACGGCTCATCGTGCCGACGAATCGTGTAATGTAATAGGCCTTTAAATGCTTGCTCACTACTGTTTCGAGGCAGAATATGGCTCTGCGGTGGTTCCACTCGGATTCTTTCTGAAAACTCCTACCACCAGCTACTTATTACTCCGTGATAGCACCACTTTCTATACTTTAGGTAAACACGGTTTTGTGTGAAACAATACTATTTTGGTGGGTAAGCCAAGTATTCGCACCAAATCTAAACTCAACTACCCTCAAATGGGACACAAATTACATGTCTTGTTGGTACAATGGGAAAAGTTGAAATGAAGGTAGTTTAGTTTTACAACTGTTGTAAAGTTTTGCGTAAGGGCAGTATTAAATCTTGTCTTCCAAAACGTATGTCGTGGGTTCGAGTCCTAGTACATTAAGTCAGTGCTGACTTTGAGAACTGGCTTTCTCTGTTTACAAAAGGTCAATTGTCATTGTGTAAGAGTAGTAGAGTTCTTTGTGAAAGAGCTCGTCCGGGGAAGGACTACCATCATACCTATTTCTGCCGCCAAGCAGTAATGCTCGCATTGCTGTGTTCCGGTTCGAATGGTATGGTTTCCGGTAAAATTACAGGCATATGAGACTTACCATAAAACGTCTCAGGGTGGTAATAGTGATGTCTATGGTGTTGCATGCGTACATAGGCTACGGTAACCGCTGACCATCAAGTGGGCCGTACGCTTAGTTATCACAAAGAACTCTACTACTCAAACACACAGATACAGATAGATAAATAGATAATTTATTATATCAAAAAACTTGCTACAATACTGGTTAATAATGTCTAAAAACGTAAGTTATGTTTATCTAGAGGTTCTCGATAACATAAATTACTAAGTATGTCTATAAAGACGATTCAAAGTGATCCTTACGATTGCATTGAATAGGTAGGTACAGCTATATTTTAATCTAAACTATTTTAAATTAAAAAGCGCACGCTCACACAATAACAGCACCTTACAACACCATCACAAAGTAAGTAGGTATTAGACCTACCTCAGCATTTACTACAACAACTCGAGAGCGCTCGTGACGTAGCTGGCTAAGTTGTTCTTAACAGATCAACGAAGTTAAGCACTGTTCCGCGGGGTCATCATTTGGATGGGTGACCGCCAGTGGCAATTTCAACTGAGCGCTCCCGTGCTTCGGAGGGCACGTTAAGCAGCCGGTCCCGGCTTTTTCAAAGTTGTTAGGCCATGACAGAGGCTTTCGAGCGGTCTAGAAACTCTGTCACCAGAGTTGGCCGCTGACTCATACGAACGAACGAAACAAAAAAAAAACTGCAATTACTAAAACTCGTCAGCAAATACCTACATGTTACAGCTAAACCTCGTCAGAGCCATGTTTCTGCCCGTTAAGGTACGAGATCCTAAAATTATATGCAATGTGTACGCTTCTTTAACAAAGTCCCAAGCGACATACAAAATTTATCAATTGTCAAATTTAAAAACGTAATTAAACAAAATCTGTCTCAAAAAGCTTACTATAAAACAACCGATTACCTAGATGATAAAAAAGCTTGGGACGAATGTGCTCCAACTCTACTTGGAATCCATAACAATAGCAAGGGTCATGCCAAAAAAGCGATAGGAACCCAGCCGGTGTTGTTGCCAGTTCTTTTACGGCATGGGCGCGTTGGAACTGGTGTAAATTTTCCTAGCTTGTAAGACGTTTCAAAGTGATCCTTGTGATTCTACTGAATAAATAATTTTTGTTTTTGATTTTTGAAAAACAAGTTCTAGAAGTTTACTTGCCATTCAAATTTGATACAGAGTCCCAAACTTTTACAATGTAATCACAAATAGAGTGGATCCAACTGTAAATTGATGGTTAGAATTTGTTCTTGTTATTTACTTCAGGAAATTGAAACAGCGACCTCTAGACATTGCGACTGCGAAAATAAAAAGATTAGTAGAGTTCTCTGTGATAGAGCTCGTCCGGGGAAGGACTACCACCATACCTATTTCTGCCGCCAAGCAGTAATGCTCGCATTGCTGTGTTCCGGTGTGAAGGGTATGGTTTCCGGTGAAATTACTGGCACATGAGGCTTTCGATCTTAGCCTCAAGGTGGCAACCCGCGAGTGATACCTCTGGTATTGCAAGCGTCCATAGGCTGCGGTAACCGCTTACCATCTTGTGGGCCGTACGCTTGGTTGCCACTTCTTCACTATAAATATTTATATATATATATATTTTTAGTTATTTTTGCTTATCCGCTTTTTATGTAGACTAACAGTTCGTGCGGGTGCAATGAAACCGCACCCGTACGAAGCCGGGGCGGGTCGCTAGTAGTACATTAGCCTATGTTACTGAGGGAAAATGTAGCTATTGGTGAAAGAGTTTTTGAAATCGGACCAGGAGTTTTTGAGTTTATTCGTAACAAACGAAAATACAATAATACAAATCTTCTCTCTTTATAATATTAGTATAGAAAACTATTTTGCCCCGTGACTTTTTCCGCGCTTACGTTTAGGGTTCTGTACCTCATGAGGAAAAAACGGAACCCATTTCTATACTTATTAGTTTTTTAATTTTTTTTATTGTCAGCAAGTGACAAGACGGTCAAGTCGCCCGCCTGATGTTAAGCACCACGCCTGACCTTAACAGATAGATGTAGTGCAACTCAAATAGTATACCCCAAAAGTAATTTGTCAGTCACATGCAACGATGCCTTTAAGAGTAGTAGAGTTCTTTGTGATAGAGCTCGTCCGGGGAAGGACTACCGCCATATCTATTTCTGCTGCCAAGCAGTAATGTGAGCATTGCTGTGTTCCGGTCCAAAGGGTATGGTTTCCGGGGAAATTACAGGCACATGAGATTTACCATCTAACGTCTCACTCAAGGTAACACTCAAGTGATATCTATGATGTTGCATGCGTACATAGGCTACGGTAACCGCTGACCATCAAGTGGGCCGTACGCTTGGTTACCACTTTAGTAGTTTTAAAAAAAAACGAACGAG
The DNA here is from genome assembly GCA_951394395.1 of Colostygia pectinataria. NCBI lineage: Eukaryota > Metazoa > Arthropoda > Insecta > Lepidoptera > Geometridae > Colostygia > Colostygia pectinataria. The sequence goes on from OX596362.1 coordinate 614,020, forward strand.
CCGACTATTATTCAATGTATCCCAAAAATTATTTTGCCTCAAGCGGGATTTGAACCCGCAACCACCGCTTGATACGCGGGCGCTCTACCAATTGAGCTATCGAGACATATCTCGCTTGGACGAAATAATCATTATTATCTTTAGTATTCCCTTAGTGTGATGGTTAACACTATAAAAACAAAAATAACCAATATTATTCAATGTGTTGCGGTGCGAGTACTATTTCATCATGACAGCCTTCTAATGTTCCCACAGCTGGGACACTGGCCTATTCTCAAGTGGAGTGAATGGGTCTTAATCCACCACGCAGATACAATGCAGATTGGTGGCTAGACAGTGGACATGCCGAAACCGGCACGATGTCACGATGTTTTCCTATACCTAATGAAAGCACTGACATTTCGCACATACATTTTTCGTAGGTAGCGAAAAATCCATTGGTGCACGACCGGAAACCCACAACCTTAGTATCAGAAGGTGGGGTCACTACCACTAGACCACCAGTGCTCTCTCTGGTTGGCCGTAATCACTTAATTTTATTTAGCTAGTCCCATCAGTACCCTGCACACGTAGTTTTATAACGAACCAAAAAGTTGCGACTAAATTCGTCCGTCGACAGTATTAGGTAACCAAAAGTTGATGACAACTCCAAATGTTCTAACCACAGGCCAGGTAAGTTACTGATTGCTTCTGAACTTCCAAGGGCACGCTAAGCCGTTAGTCTTAGTTAAAAGTAGTAGAGTTCTCTGTGATAGAGCTCGTCCGGGGAAGGACTACCACCATACCTATTTCTGCCGCCAAGCAGTAATGCTCGCATTGCTGTGTTCCGGTGTGAAGGGTATGGTTTCCGGTGAAATTACTGGCACATGAGACTTTCGATCTTAGCCTCAAGGTGGCAACCCGCGAGTGATACCTCTAGTATTGCAAGCGTCCATAGGCTGCGGTAACCGCTTACCATCTTGTGGGCCGTACGCTTGGTTGCCACTTCAGTTGTATAAAAAAAAAAAAAAAAAAAGTCTTTATAAACTGTCGTTTGGCTAAGATTGGAGGTAAGTATATGAAAACCAGCTTCTGTAAGTACGCTTTTTTCTAAACACTTGCATAGACAAGCAATTTTGAGCGATATTTGCCCGCAAGCAATTATAAAAGAACAATTATTATTTAATGCAATGTCGCCAAAAGTTCAAGTAAGTTTTAAGAGTTGATTCAGATTGTCCTGACGACCGATGTGGCGCAGCGGGCGCAGGTCCGCCTGCGACGCAGAGGTTGCGGGCTCGATTCCCGCCTCGGAACAAATGTTTGTACGATCTACAAATATTTGTTCCGGGTGTTCTGGGTGTAAGCGACGCGAAAACTTCTTTGTTATTTTATGTGTGCAAACTTTTTGTAATTTTTATAAAATATCTGAAAGTTGTCAATCCGAACAAGAGAGCCCTTCAGGCGACAAGTTTTTTGGAAAATATATTGCTTTTGTGTTTACAACTGTGTTTTCTGTCTGTATTGGAAACCGCTGCGGCGACTCGGCGTGCTGCACCGCAGCCACATAGTCCTTCGAGCCGGATCGATCTGATCATGTTTACCACGCCGCCGCCTCGGCCGCCGAGCCACAAAATGGTCACGCGCAGTAAACTCCATACAGAGAACGTGAACAAAACGCAGAGCCCCGTAAACGATGATGAAATGACGGTTAACGAACGACCTGGAAAATGTGCTGAAAATGCCAAACCCTCGTCTAACCGTCCGGTGGTCTCTGGCTCGCCAAAATCTAGAAAGTCGTCATCGTCAACGTTGGCACTTAAGAAAAGGCAAGAAGCAGAAAAGCAAAAGGCTCTTATTCAAATGGAATCTTATCGGATTCAAATGGAAAATAATCGGATTCAATTGGAACAAAATCGTCTTAAAATGGAATTAATTGACAAAGACCTAGCATCTGACTTGCCAGGTGAACATGATGGATACAGTCCACAAGCATCAGAAGCAGACAGTCAAGATGACGGAAAAGACATAGAGAAGTGGCTCGAGCGCAGCCAGCATGAACTGGAGAAACAGAAGAACCACGATAATGGAACTCTTAATGGCCTACTGTTTTCGCCGCCGGTTGACGACGGCACTATTGGACCAGTTCAACAATTGGCTAGCGCACTGAGGGACTTGGTTGTATCTACTGCAGCCACCAGCCACAACTCGAACTTACTTAGCCGCATCAGTACACCAAAAGAGCTTCCTATATTTTTTGGTGACCCTATGGAATGGCTGTCTTTCAAAAATGCATATGAGGAATCAACAAGTATATGCGCTTTTAGCCCTAAAGAAAATTTATGGAGACTGCGAAAGTGCTTACGTGGCTCTGCTAAAGAAGCGGTGTCTGCTTTACTGGTCAGCACTACTTCGCCCGACATTGTGATGTCTACTTTAGAATTACTGTATGGAAACCCGGATGTTATTATAACAAGAATTCTAAGCGAGGTGAAAAAGTTAAGTCCGCTACCGCAAGAATACTATAAAGACATAGTCAATTTTTCAGTAAAAATAAAAAACTATGTAGCCTCAGTACATGAACTGAAATGTGAGGAGTACCTACATGGTGTTAGTGTCGTGAACATAGTACTCTCTAAATTACCTACGGTGTTGTTGTCTAAATGGGCGGACTATAGTTTTCCACTTATACGTGAGCGTAAGAGGGCAAGGTTAGAAATACTATCTGATTTTCTAAGTGAGGAAGCTATCAAGATATCTACGTGCAGCGCTAACCTAATAAACGTAAGATGGGACAGCAAACGTAAGTACACTGACTATAATTCTGCTCAGACTGTCTTAGTGCAAACTGAAAGGTGTAAACAAAGTGATAACAATTGCCGTTTTTGTCGTAACGCTGTGCATGAGTTAACTGATTGTAAAAAGTTTAAAAGGGCGTTACGTAAGGACCGCTGGATATATGTAAAGCGAGCAGGTATATGCTTCAAGTGCCTGATATCTCAGCACGACCGGCGTACTTGTCCGGCCGCCGCCTGTGATGTCCACGAGTGTGGTGAGCCTCACCACCGCCTTCTTCACTACACACCGAGTATCTCACAACCAAACAACAGTGAAGCCACGGTAGCGACGGTTGAAACACAACCGTCCCCTACAGAGACTGAAAGCCCAGCAGAAAACATTTACCACGTTAATACTACGTCAAACTGTCTTGTGTTACTCAAAGTAGTGCCTGTAACGATTTATGGCCCTAACGGCAAATTCAGCAGCTTTGCCTTGCTCGATGACGGTTCCACTGTGTCTATGATCAGTGCAGGACTAGCTACACGCGCGGGTCTGCACGGCCGCAAGCTTTCGATGCGAGTGCGCGGTGCCTGGGACAATACTGAACTATTGTGTGATACAGAATTAGTAGACTTAACTTTATCTAATAAGCAAGGTGATAAATATAGCATCAGTGTACGCAGTGTCAATGAGCTTAGCTTACCTGCACAGGATTTATGTTTAGTGAAATGTCAGGACTTTAACTACTTACAAAAACTTAGTGATGAATTAATTACCGGTCTGAACAAGCCGGAAGTGTTAATAGGACAAGACAATTTTCAACTATTGTTGCCTTTAGAAATCATTGTAGGGGGACCGAACGAACCGTGCGCAACCCGCACGCCGATGGGTTGGTGCCTTCACGGTAGGGTGCCGCGTACACCTACAAAGTCATTGCACGATGATCACTCCACTCTTCTCTTGAATTCAGACGGTGTCGCTGCAGATGATGATGATGATGTGCGCAACCTTCGTGACCTTCATGACGATGTTCGACGTTACTTTTCAATGGAATCTATTGGAGTTTCTGTCACTAAACCGCGGCAGAACTCAGAAGATGAACGTGCCTGGCATCAAATGGAACAAACAGCCACACTTACTGAAGGTAGGTGGCAAGTGGGCTTACCCTGGAAGGACAATAATTGTGTAATGCCTGACTCACTGCCCATGGCTTTGACCCGTCTAAGAGGAGTGGAACATAAAATGAAAATAAAATTACGACCAACTGTTAAAAGCGTAGTAACAAAATGTATGTTATGCCGGTTAAAAAGAAGTAAACCGGAAATACCAAGAATTGGGGACTTACCTTATGCCCGGATGGCCCATCACCAGCGTCCATTCAACTTCTGTGGAGTTGACTTGTTCGGCCCGTTAGATGTCACGGTTGGGAGACGTCATGAACAAAGATATGGAGTACTTTTTACGTGTCTCACAGTGAGAGCTATTCATATCGAGATAGTCGCCACACTAACAACCGATTCCTTTATCATGGCGCTGCGTCGCATGGCCGCGCGGCGAGGATGGCCGCAACAACTTTTTTCTGATAACGGCACTAATCTTCGAGGGGCACACACCGAACTAAAAAGGTCCATACAGGAATTAAATGAAGACGATATGAAGGAGGAAGCCATGAATCATGGTACCAAATGGTCGTTCACACCGCCTGCAAGCCCACACTGGGGTGGAGCCTGGGAAAGACTTATCCGAAGTGTTAAAACATCGCTACGGGTTGTGCTAAAGGAGAGAGCTCCGCGCGACGAAGTGTTGATCACACTAATGGCTGAAATCGAGAACATCGTGAATAGCAGACCGCTAAGTCATGTATCAGTAGAGCCCGGAAGCAACGAAACTCTCACACCGAAACATTTTTTACTTGGTACGTCCTTGGATTCACCACAGTTAGGCAAATTTGATGATTCTGATTTACACTTAAGGAAACAATGGCGAATTACTCAGCGACTTGCGGATATGTATTGGAATAGATGGGTGAAAGAAGTGTTACCTGATTTATTGCCACGAAAGAAGTGGAATCACGAACAAAGACCCCTGCAGGTTGGGGACCTGGTTTACGTAGTTGACCCCAACGGGCCCAGGAATAAGTGGCCGAAGGGGTTGATACATGAAGTGTGCCCTGGAAAAGATGGACGAATAAGAATGGTAAAAATAAAGACCATGACTGGTGAACTTACCCGATCGGCTGCACGCGTCGCTCGCATTCCGTTGATTGAGGAGTGCTGTTAGCAGCACTGGGGTGGGATGTGTAAGCGACGCGAAAACTTCTTTGTTATTTTATGTGTGCAAACTTTTTGTAATTTTTATAAAATATCTGAAAGTTGTCAATCCGAACAAGAGAGCCCTTCAGGCGACAAGTTTTTTGGAAAATATATTGCTTTTGTGTTTACAACTGTGTTTTCTGTCTGTATTGGAAACCGCTGCGGCGACTCGGCGTGCTGCACCGCAGCCACACTGGGTATTTTCTATATATAATAAAAAATATGTATCTATGTATTGTATTGTATTAAATATATATCAGTCATCTAGTACCCATAATACAGCTCTGTTTAACAGCAGTTTACTTTGGGGCTAGATGATGCTGTGTGGATTGTCCAGCATTATTATTATTATTATTATTGTCCTAATAATCACTCTCTGGCGAGCGATGTTTTCGGGCATTTATTGCTCACCTAGCCTCTAAAGAGTGCCCTCACTGTCAGTCACCTACCAACACCTTAATTATTGCTTCCTACAATAGCAGCATCTTAATCTACCACCTAACATAAAATGCCAAATGTTTTAAAACTGCATTTATATGCTAAACAAGCTTGTTCTACCCAAACCGTCGCGAAAACTTTCCTACATTAACTCGTTGCATCTGCTTCTAAGGACTTTCAAGGACCGAATAGTTTGAACACCTGGCGTAGGGACCACGCATGCGCGAAAACTTGGACCCAACAGCCCTAAACTGGTACTTCGCAAACTCAGTTGCCGTCTGGGACGCGGAGAGACCGCATCAAAAGACCATACACTTCTATCGATAAAAGTGAACGCGAGTACTGCCCTATTTCAAACATTAGTTTATAGTGTGTTGTATTTGGAACGCGATTTCTGATTTGTGATTGGCTGTGTACGTGAGTGTTGTGTGATTATTGGGGTGAGTTTAGTGATGTTTTAATTTTTTTTTTAATTAATTTGTCGATGACTTTTTAGATAATAATAAAATTGTACCAACACGCGTTATCTAGAAGTTCTAATTAAAAAAAAATAACTGGAAAAGCGTGAAAATTTATATTTTTTTCTGCGCTTGACGTATTGCCTCGGTTTTCCTTCGCACCCGAGAACTAATCTTGAATTAAAATAAATTTCTTCTAAAGAATTATTAGAAAAATGTTTTGACAATTTCCATTAGTGGAAGTTTAAAACAAAACATTTTACTAACGTATTTTGTAACGACAATACTATCACGTCGGTGTTTGAAATTTATTTGAGGCTCGGAATAACCTGGTTTTAAATATTTAGACTAAAAAACCATCTTCAATGTTTAAAAAGTTTTCATTATACAAAATAATTTATTGAAAAATAGTCAATTTTTTTTAAAAACGATTATTATCACATCACATCTAACTAATACTTAATTAATCCGAATGTTTGTCTTATTTGTATGTTTCTATGCTTGAAACAATTAATAATAGTGATCTATCTACCTAATAATATTATACCAGAGGCTAATTTGGATATTGGTACTGCACAAGTGAAGCAGCGGGCAAAAGCTATCAAATTACAAATCTATCTAAAATTTATGAATCGAATTTTCAATTAACCTTTTTGATTGCTCAGAATTTAATATTGAATAAAGCTTTTTGATTAGTAGGACTCACTAAGACATTGTTGGTTCAGTTAGATAATACTGACCTGACTTCTAACCCTTCTCAAACTCAACAGCGTATTTTAAAAATAAAAAAACACATCTACTGGTACTATTCAGTCTATCTAAAAGCAAGGACTAGCTCGAACTAGGATTTAGAACTCTTTAGCAAGAGTTTAACTTGGAGAGTACTACCGTAAACCAGATAATCTGCTTCCAAGCATTACTATATTGGTTTGAAGAGCACTGCAGCAAGGGAAATTACTAAACGAAGCAGACTAACTGTCTCATAATCTGTCTCATAACTGTTTTTTTTTACTTACCTACTTATATATTCTTGGCATGAGCCTCACCTAGTTCGATTGGCACCACACTGAAGCTTTATGATGAAGAGGGATCATCAAAAAAAAGCTAGGAACCCAGCCGAGTTAGTTGCCAGATTCTTCTAGGCTGGGGGCGTGGAACTGGCGTAAATTTACCTAGCTTTAAGACGTTTCAAAATGATCCTTGTGATTTTATTGAAATAAATCATCTTTGACTTTGACAAGCACAGTATCACACTGAACTATATAACTCAAAGTGTCACTGTATAGTCACACCCAGAGTTATTAAGGCCTGTTACGCCACGCCTGGCCGACAGATGCCTGTAAAGCCTCATTTACATTATTCTGTCGTGGCGTGTCGTGACGCGTCATAAGCATATCGTATCGATTCATTTTGTAAGGTTAGAATTATATTTCTAAAGCGCAGTGTGTTGTGACGCATTCTGTAAATGTATGAATACGATATACGTCACGGCACTCCATGACAGAATAATGTAACCCTGGCTTTATGGTCAGCCAAATGATTGATATGACAAACGATTGACATCAGACAAACAATTAGCTTGACAGATTTACCCGTCAGTCGAGACTAAGATTTGGATCCGTGATTTCACCACACACGAGTTGGGGCATCAGTTCAAATCGTGATTCGAGCATTATAGTTTTCTGTAAAAATGACTCTTTCAAAGCAAAATTTAGCAATAATATTGGTGGTTTTATTTGTCTTGAAGAAAGAAAACGAATAAGAGTTTGAATAAAGCAATGAAGCAAGATAATCTATATAGCTATATCTTTAAGAGTAGTAGAGTTCTTTGTGATAGAGCTCGTCCGGGCAAGGACTACCACCATACCTATTTCTGCCGCCGTAGTAATGCTCGCATTGCTGTGTTCTGGTTCGAAGGGTGTGGTTTCCGGTGAAATTTTAGGCACATGAGACTTTCGAACTACGTTTTAGGGTGGCAACCCGTGAGTGATACTTCTGGTATTGCAAGCGTCCATAGGCTGTGGTAACCGCTTGCCATCTTGTGGGCCGTGCGTTTGGTTGCCACTTTAATTGCATAAAAAAAACGAGAGTTCGTGACCGTTTTTCCAGCCATTGCTATTGATAATATGATAATACTTTATTGTACTTGTACACCAAAACCTAACTATATTATTCTGTTTGTGTTGTGTTTCTACCATTTAGTTTTAAACCTTTTGTTTCATGTACCTACCTATCTACTGTCACAAATAAAAGTTTTTTCTTTCTTTCTTTCTTTCAAAACATAAACTTAGATTACAAAATAGGTAGGTACAATGGGCGGCCTTATGCTATTGATTATAGAATCAGGTGGGTGATTCTCGGGCATAGATAAATGGTTACATGTGATATATATATCTATGGCACGAGAATAGCCCTCCAGAGATTTGTATATCCATGAATTTTGATTTGCTTGCCTGTTTCAAACGAGCGATGAACATCATAAAAACAATTGACCGTCTCATCACTTGAAGATATAAAAAACAAAAACACAGGTGTGTAAAAACTTATGCCGCGTGTACAAAAAGTATTCTGTACACACAATACAAGGAAAGTCTTTGATCGAAAGTATATAAGCAATCAATGGAATAGGACTGTTTGTGACAAAACAATTCGCTTTTTTCGAGTTCCTGACAAACAAAGAGCACGGAAGGGTTAAGAGAAAAAATGCCAAGCTCGAATAAAAAGGAGCGTGCCAAGAAATGAAAATAATAACCACAAAATTACGATTACTATTACGAAGTACCAGATGTTGCTCGCGACTTCATTCGCGTGGAACTCGGGTACCGTACTTTTTACCGGAAAAATAGCCTATGTTCTAATCCCGGTCATTATCTGTTTTAAACAGCAGAATCGGTTCAGTGGTTGTCGAGTTATAGAGGAACAAACATACATCCAAACATCCAAACTTTCGCATAATATTAATGTGATGAATAAATAAATAAATAAATAAATAAATAAATAATGCTGGACAATCCACACAGCACCATCTAGCCCCAAGGTAAGCTGCTGTTAAACAGAGCTGTGTTTATGGGTGCTAGATGACTGATATATACTTAATACAATACAATACAAAGATAGATATTTTTTTTTATTATATATAGAAAATACCCAGAACACCCGGGACAAATATTTGTAGATCGTACAAACATTTGACCCGAGGCGGGAATCGAACCCGCAACCTCCGCGTCGCAAGCAGACCTGCGCCCGCTGCGCCACATCGGTCGTCAAATGTGAAGTGATTGGTGGACATTTTAACACAACGCCCATCTAGCTCCAAGCTAAAAGCACAAGCTTGTACTATGGAAAGTAATTAACTAGATATTCCAGTCAACTGTTTCCAATATGACGACCGATGTGGCGCAGCGGGTGCAGGTCCGCCTGCGACGCGGAGGTTGCGGGTTCCATTACCGCCTCGGGTTAAATATTTGTACGATCTACAAATATTTGTTCCGGTTGTTCTGGGTATTTTCTATTTATAATAAAAAAATATCTATCTATGTATTGTATTGTATTAAGTATATATCAGTCATCTAGCACCCATAATACAGCTCTGTTTAACAGTAGCTTACCTTGGGGCTAGATGATGCTGTGTGGATTGTCCAGCATTATTTATTATTTATTAAGACAAAATATATATTTTTTAAATTGTACATAATTACATCGCATACAATATATAAGAAATACATATGAAGCAGTTGAGCCATCTAAAGACCGTTACAAACGACCTATAGATAGCTCAACTGATCCAAATCACTACCAGACGGAAGCGTTCCCAACATATTATTTCCATACTTTTATTACATAATTATATAATTTATACAGTAATGCTCGCATTGCTGTGTTCTGGTTCGAAGGGTATGGTTTCCGGTGAAATTACAGGCACATGAGACTTACCATCTAACGTCTCAGGGTGGTAACACGCAAGTGATATCTATGATGTTGCATGCGTACATAGGCTACGGTAACCGCTGACCATCAAGTGGGCCGTACGCTTGGTTACCACTTTAGTAGTATAAAAAAAAAAAAAAAAAAAACATAAACGTTTTTAATATCAACACCCAGATCTGGAACAACTATTAGCAGATCATTCAATTCAATTTCAATTCAATTCAATTATAATTAATTCAGCAGGCAAGGCATGGTGTCTGTGATGTCCGCATAGGCGCTGCAAGCTTTTTACTTTGTGCCGTTCTGTGAAATAAACTATGAATTCAAAAATTTTTCCGCAGCAGGGATTGAACTCGCAACCTCTCGATTCTAACCAAGCATTCGCCCACCGCGCCACCGAGGTCATTGTTCGTGGTCGCCATTGGTTCACTTTACATTTTAATTTGAAAAGTCAGTGGTTTACTCATAGCTCGCTTGTTACGTCTAATTAAGAACTTGATTCTTTTTCATATAATTCAAAGAAGGTTCTAGAATAATTTTATTTGAATAGTTCAAGATTGTTTTCTAGCTTGTTATTTTCTCATTTTCCAACAAATTAACTTTGCTAGGCTGGTATCATGTTATTAAATATTTGGTATCTAATTTTTTTACAGTTTACAAACTTACAAAATATATAAATTGACTGGTAGTCCCACTAAGCAGTGGAACCACGAACCCATGATTTCAGGGATAGTGGGACCACGAGTAATAGTGGTACAATCCCAGTGGGACCACGAGTCGCGACACATGTATTTATAAATGTGGGATATCTTTACATATAAGAGTAGTAGAGTTCTTTGTGATAGAGCTCGTCCGGGGAAGGACTACCACCATACCTATTTCTGCCGCCAAGCAGTAATGCTCGCATTGCTGTGTTCCGGTTCGAAGGGTATGGTTTCCGGTGAAATTACAGGCACATGAGACTTACCATCTAACGTCTCAGGGTGGTAACACGCAAGTGATATCTATGATATTGCATGCGTACATAGGCTACGGTAACCGCTGACCATCAAGTGGGCCGTACGCTTGGTTACCACCTTAGTAGTATAAAAAAAAAAAAAAAAAGAAATAGTCATAACAAAGTCGCTTTCCGTTTTCTGTATGTATGTATGTAAACTTAGATCTTTTAAACTACGCAGAGAAAGATTAACACGTACCTACCAGTATAAAGAAAAAGGTTAACACGTATCTACCAGTAAAAAGAAAAAGGTTAACACGTATCTACCAGTAAAAAGAAACGTGGTAAGCCGGGGCGGGTTGATAGTAATTATGAATAGTATGTTGTTGTTGTTGTCAGCCTGCACTCTCCCACTGCTGGGCAAAGGCCTCCCTTTGAATTTTCCAGACTTTGCGGTCTAACGCCAATACTTTCAACTGATCACTGAAGGTGTTGAGTTCGTCTCGGCATCGCTTGCGTGGTCTACCGCGACGCCGCCTCACTGTCTCAGGGCTCCACTCAGTGGCAGTCTTGGCCCACAGTGACTGCCACTGAGTGGAGCCCTGAAACGTGACGTGTTATAATTGCAATAAATTGATCATTATTTTCAGAGCAGGTAAATCAATTAAATTTTTTCTTTAAAAAATACTGTTACCGATAAAATGAAATCCAATAAAAAAACCTTAAAAAAATAAATAAATAAAATAAAATTCGTTTATTTCAGGTATTGTAAATACTCAGTATGTGTACACCCTTATAAAACTCTACCTAACCTTTCAATATAATAACATACAAAAATCACTATAAATAAATAAATCAATAAATAAATAATACTGGACAATCCACACAGCATCATCTAGCCCAAGGTAAGCTGCTGTTAAACAGAGCTGTATTATGGATACTAGATGACTGATATATATTTAATACAATACAATACATAGATAGATATTTGTTAATTGTATATAGAAAATACCCAGAACACCCGGAACAAATATTTGTAGATCGTACAAACATTTGTCCCGAGGCGGGAATCGAACCCGCAACCTCTGCGTCGCAGGCGGACCTGCGCCCGCTGCGCCACATCGGTCGTCTACCCAATTATTTTAATGAAAAATATTAAAATGATACCGCGACTCAATGCGACCAACCCATTTATGCTTGACTATTATTGTTTATACTATAAAATAACAAATTCTAATACTAACCTAATGTAACGACAAACTTGACCCAACCCCAATAAAACCTGACGTTACAGGTCTATTTAAGACCCTCTTCAAAATATAAATGGCCCTTAAAGCCCCTAGGTTGTATAGCACACAGAATGACCCCTAGGTCCGAAACAATCAAAGGGATGCGATGGCAACCGCGGAATGGTTTCCGGTAATCTCATTCGGCACCGGAAATCATTGTGATGATGGATGCCTCAGAACGACTTTTTGAAGCGAAAATTAGTGATGATTATTAAATTCAAAGTCAAAGTCAAAAATGATTTATTTCAATAAAATCACAAGGATCATTTTGAAACGTCTTAAAGCTAGGTGAATTTACGCCAATTCCACGCGCCCCAGCCTAGAAGAATCTGGCAACAAACTCGGCTGGGTTCCTAGCTTTTTTTGATGATCCCTCTTCATCATAAAGCTTCAGTGTGGTGCCAATCGAACTAGGTGAGGCTCATGCCAAGAGTAAATAAATAAATAATGCTGGACAATCCACACAGCATCATCTAGCCTCAAAGTAAGCTGCTGTCAAACAGAGCTGTATTATGGGTACTAGATGACTGATATATATTTAATACAATACAATACATAGATATTTTTTATTATATATAGAAAATACCCAGAACACTCGGAACAAATATTTGTAGATCGTACAAGCATTTGTTCCGAGGCGGGAATCGAACCCGCAACCTCTGCGTCGCAGGCGGACCTGCGCCCGCTGCGCCACATCGGTCGTCAAGAGTATAAGTAGCAAGTAAAAAAATCATCATCATAAAAATAATTTTAGCGGGATAATAATTTATTGTCCTGCTAAAATTATTTTGTAAATTATGCACTAATGATTAAGTGGTATTGACTGCGCTTTCCAAACCTAAGTTCACGACTTGAAACCGGTTAGCTGGTTTCACTATTTGCTGGCACTAATACTAGTATTGCGTACATTTTTTTATTTTTTTTGAACCCATCAACTTAGAGAAGAAAACCAACCAGAAGACGATACTACCACTGAACCACTAGTGCCGTACTCACATCCAAATATATTAAAACGTTCTCACTGCCCTGCTTACGATAAGCGCTTAGTGCGTTTATCGTAAGCACGGCAGTGAGAACTAAGGTTTTTGGCGAAATTGAGTTAATATTATATCTTTCGCTTATAACAACAAAATAAAAGTTTTTTTTACTTTTTTGTGCTATTGTTTTTAACGTACTTAAATCCAACCATGCTCGCTAGTTACTGACGAGCCGTTATAAGCCACGGGACGGCTACGTTTGCATATTTACAAAAACCGATCTATCTTATTTAAATCGTAGTAAATTTATCACTATCCCAAAAGGCTTGGTTAACACAACATTCCTTCGTATTTGCATTTAGAACTACTTCAAAGTCCCAACGCTTTGTTGACTTACACTCGGCACTTTTAAAAGTGCTAAATTGAAAGTACAACTGGCAAGTGTGCATTTACGCGGTAGCAAGGAGTATTTATTTTTGTGTCTTAAGTCTTATGTGGTGGTTCTTTACTTTATTATTACACAATGATATAAAGTAATTAGTAGAGTAAAGTTACACTTTATAAAAATACAAAAATTCAAATTTTTCCTTTTATTAATTTATGTGGACCGTATTTTATTATTATGGTATATTAGACGTTTAATAGTTCAAGGCTTGAAAGTCTTGTCATTTGCTGACAAAAAAATATATTGGAATAGTTATTACTAAAGCCTTAGAAATAAGGAAGTCGAGTCTTTAAAATGAAATAAAAAAATAATGCTGGACAATCCACACGGCAGTTATTACTACATACTAACAGTCATACAGTCAAAAAAGTGGTTTATTTTTTTGGAAGTAGCTTTTATACGCTCTTTAACAAACATAAATGTAAAAGCTTGCAAAAAGACCGTTTTTTAATAATCGTAACAGTTTGATAATTCTGGATCGGCAACTTTTTAACCACATGGTTTAATATGCAAATTACGAATATGTACACAATGACAAAGTTTAATTACGTGCACAATCTGTTTGCAGACTTGACTGTATTGTAGGCCATGACAGAGGTCTTTGGGCAGTCTAAAATCTCACCAGAGTTGGCCACTGACTCACACAAACTTACTTACTTACTGTATATGTGGTGTATGAGATGGTGAAGTTTAGGTATAGCAAAAATAGAACTGGTAATCAGAAAGAGCTGTAATTTTAATGGTTGTAAAATAATTTACGAATTGGTTTTTGCAAGTATAAAATATCAAACAACCAGCTCAAAACGGTATTTTAGATAAGTTTTTTTTTTTTGTTGTACTTATCCTTTATTGTATAAATAAATAAATGAAATAGCCGAGTAAGACTCAACAGAACTGTGAACTGTATATACTGTTTTTGTTTTTAATAGTTTTGGTGAAAACGGTTAACGGTTAGCTCAGTATAATTTGCTTAAAATAAATAATTCTTAATCTAATTCTAATAACAATAACTTTCTGCGAGTCTCATAATAATAAAATATAGAAACTAATTGTAACATGGCAAACAAACTATACTCAGAATAAGGCTTTCACTAGCCTTTGATATAAATAAATGTTCACACTTGCTTAGAAATATAACTGAATCCTCCGAAGGGTATATCCGTACATTTTCCTCAACAATTTCTAGCAAATGGCGATGAAATGTGAATCATCTCGATTTCCATATAGTTTGTTCCCTCATTACTCGCGATATTATCTCTAATGTTACTGTGTTACAGGGTTTGAGTGCGGTGGCAGCGATATTGTCATTCGAAGCGTTACCCTTTCCAGGAATTGACCTGTTTTCATAAATAAATAAATAAAATAAATAATGCTGGACAATCCAGAGAATCATCTAGCCCCAAGGTAAGCTGCTGTTATACAGAGCTGTATTATGGGTACCAGATGACTGATATATACTTATTACAATACAATAAATAGATAGATATTTTTTATTATAGTATATAGAAAATACCAGAACACCCGGAACAAATATTTGTAGATCGTACAAACATTTGACCCGAGGCGGGAATCGAACCCGCAACCTCCGCGTCGCAGGCAGACCTGCGCCCGCTGCGCCACATAGAGCAGCTTAAAGCTTTTGGTGGCACTGCATCTGTTATGGTCAGGCGTGGCGCTTAACATCAGGCGGGAGAATTCAACGACTTGTCATTGCTGACATAAAAAAAGTGTCATTTACTAGTTTTTTTTTATACCATCACGGTGGTAAACAAGCATACGGCCCACCTGATGTTCAATAGTTACCGTAGCCTATGGACGCTTGCAATACCAGAGGTGTCACTCGCGCGTTGCCGACCCTTTTTTTGATGTTACCCAAAGACTTTTTTACGCAACGTTCTATCCATAGTCGATTGGCTTTATTAGTGCGGGTTCATTTCCCGCTGACATAATACATTTTTGATAGTGTTTATAAAGGCTGAAACGGAGCGAAGAGATACCGAAATTAAACATAACATAACATGAACAAACCTAACAGTCAAATACATAGTTCTGGGGAAACTACGACCTCTGTGCTACGACCTCGTATAGCAATATCAAATTGATATTTCGTATCCTAACCTTTATCTACACGTCGACATATTTTGATTATATGATTATGCCAGAACCCCACTAATTATACAGGGTAGATCTATTGAAAACTTAAATGAATTAGTCCCTACAATATTATTATTATTATTTTTTTATTTTTTTTTTATACAACTGAAGTAGCAACCAAGCGTACGGCCCACAAGATGGTAAGCGGTTACCGCAGCCTATGGACGCTTGCAATACCAGAGGTATCACTCGCGGGTTGCCACCTTGAGGCTAAGATCGAAAGCCTCATGTGCCAGTAATTTCACCGGAAACCATACCCTTCACACCGGAACACAGCAATGCGAGCATTACTGCTTTGCGGCAGAAATAGGTATGGTGGTAGTCCTTCCCCGGACGAGCTCTATCACAGAGAACTCTTTAATATCTAACACTACTCTTTAATATAAAGGGATCATCGAAAAGCACCGGTGGTCTAGTAGAGCACCGGTGGTCTAGTGGTAGTGACCCCGCCTTCCGATCCTAAGGTCGTGGGTTCAAACCCGGTCGTGCACCAATAGATTTTTCTGTTCGAAAAATTTATGTACGCAATGCCAGTGCTCTCATACGGTGAAGGAAAACATCGTGCGGAAACCGGCATGTCCAAGAACTAAAAATTCGAAAGACATGTGCCATCCACCAATCCGCATTGGGTCCGCGTGGTGGATTAAGACCCAATCACTCTCGCCAAGAGTAGGCCAGTGTCCCAGCAGTGGGAACATTAGAAGGCTGTCATGATGATGATGATGATGATCGAAAAAAAGTTATGAAGGGTATTAAATGGGTACTAACATGAATTAGTCCTTACAATATTAGTAGAATCATCGAAAAAAAGCCAAGAACCCAGCCGAGTTTGTTGCCAGATTCTTCTAGGCTGGAGCGCGTGGAACTGGCGTATATTCACCTATTATTTCGTCCAAGCGAGATATGTCTCGATAGCTCAATTGGTAGAGCGCCCGCGTATCAAGCGGTGGTTGCGGGTTCAAATCCCGCTTGAGGCAAAATAATTTTTGGGATATTATAATCTTTATATTCACCTAGCTTGTAAGACGTTTCAAAGTGATCCTTGTGATTCTATTAAAATAAATAATTTTTGATTTTGATTTTCTCTATATTATGATCATCTTGAGCTCAACGGATTTGAAAGATAAATTCTTTAGGACGATATTTTTGGATGTTGGGGTCGATTTAACACTCGGAAATCTATTTTGGGTTGAAGAGTAGTAGAGTTCTTTGTGATAGAGCTCGTCCGGGGAAGGACTACCACCATACCTATTTCTGCCGCCAAGCAGTAATGCTCGCATTGCTGTGTTCCGGTTCGAAGGGTATGGTTTCCGGTGAAATTACTGGCACATGAGGCTTTCGATCTTAGCCTCAAGGTGGCAACCCGCAAGTGATACCTCTGGTATTGCAAGCGTCCATAGGCTGCGGTAACCGCTTACCATCTTGTGGGCCGTACGCTTGGTTGCTACTTCAGTTGTATAAAAAAAAAAAAAAAAAAAAGAGGGTAAGAGTTTAAGAGAAGATTTTTCTGATAATTTTGAGTACATATTATAATAATGAAAATTAAACATTTTCTTAATTAAAAAATTATATATTTTTGTATTCATGTAATTTATGCTGTCTTAAAAATAAAAAAAATAGCATTTGAGATGTTATTTAATTTAAACCCTATTTTAGGAGCACTGTCTAGTTTAACGTTAGTGACCCGAGTTGCTGTCGATTCGGACATAATTTATTGGGACACAGTGTCCCATCACACTATTGATTTTAATTAAAATATAAATGACGAGGCGTTGCAGCGGCACATCATCATCATCATTATCATATCAGCCGAAAGACATCCACTGCTGGACATAGGCCTCCCAGAAGAGCGCCATGACGACCGATTTTGAGCCTTCACCATTCACCGACTTCCTGGGACAGCGGCGGCACAGCAAGATGACAAAATAGATGCAAAGCAAGGTGCTCTATCTCTTTATACCCTGCCTTCCGATATTGAATTCTATTCGATAAATGTATGTAAGCAATGCCAGTGCTCTCGTACGGTGAAGGAAACATCGCAAGGAAACCGACATGTTCAAAAACTAAAAATTCGAAATACGCATTTGAGATATGAGTAAAATAGGTTTTTTTTTTTTTTTTTTTATACAACTGAAGCGGCAACCAAGCGTACGGCCCACAAGATGGTAAGCGGTTACCGCAGCCTATAGACGCTTGCAATACCAGAGGTATCACTCGCGGGTTGCCACCTTGAGGCTAAGATCGAAAGCCTCATGTGCCAGTAATTTCACCGGAAATCATACCCTTCGCACCGGAACACAGCAATACGAGCATTACTGCTTGGCGGCAGAAATAGGTATGGTGGTAGTCCTTCCCCGGACGAGCTCTATCACAGAGAACTCTACTACTCTTCTCCAATCACTCTCGTTCGAGAAAAGGCCAGAGTTCTGGTGGAAACATTAGAAGGCTGTCATTATGATGATAATAACCTGAATCCAAAAAAAATATCATATTCACGTCAAATCTTCAATTGAGTTTGAGATCCGTATCGTGCGTTTTGTTTACCGAAGTACAATTAATTAAACTTGTTGAGAGGGTGGTTTCGGAGGGGTGTTCAAACGAACGAAGTCGGCGCAAATTTAATTTCATTGTAACAATACCCCTTATCCGTAGAACGGTGTAACTTCTGCTATCGTGTGTGGTAAAGTTATTTATTGCTGGTTTTGTAGGCTCTACTTTCCCGCGACACCTTTAATTTTACGTTTATTTTTCTTTCAGCAAACACTCGCGATGAAAGCATCTATAATTCATCGGTTCACGCTTTCACACGCATTTGTACCTATTTTTTTTTATACAACTGAAGTGGCAACCAAGCGTACGGCCCACAAGATGGTAAGCGGTTACCGCAGCCTATCGACGCTTGCAATACCAGAGGTATCACTCGCGGGTTGCCACCTTGAGGCTAAGATCAAAAGCCTCAAGTGCCAGTAATTTCAGCGGAAACCATGCTCTTCACACCGGAACAGAACAATGCGAGCATTACTGCTTGGCGGCAGAAATAGGTATGGTGGTAGTCCTTCCCCGAACGAGCTCTATCACAAAGAACTCTACTACTCT
This sequence comes from Colostygia pectinataria, assembly GCA_951394395.1. Lineage (NCBI taxonomy): Eukaryota > Metazoa > Arthropoda > Insecta > Lepidoptera > Geometridae > Colostygia > Colostygia pectinataria. The sequence goes on from OX596362.1 coordinate 632,810, forward strand.
TACTCTACTCCTAGATCGCGTACAAATAACTAACTTACTTTTACGGTATTGTAACATTAAAAATTTCACAAACTGCTAAGTAAATGTAAGTAATTTTAATAAATCTTATTATTCAATAGTGCATCATTGAATAAACACTCTTTCAGTCAGTTAGTCACGTAACGATTTTATATTAAGGGTGAGTTGCAAAATTCAATCGTCGTCGAACAATTTAACGTTAACGTTAGATGATGCAACTCACCCTTAGACGGTATGTTTGTACAACATCGGCAAAACCGCCTTGTGTCTATAGTACCATTAATTTGTACCATCAATGGTACAAGTGATACTACTATGTGTCCTTAGTACCGTTGAAAAAGATACTAGTTTATACAGTGTATTTACTCGTGAAAAAAAACAAATCAAAAATAATAAACTGTGCCGTTTGCAGGTCTAAGGGGTTTTAAGTTAGATTCAGATTTATAGTGTAATTTAAATTGTGTATTTACTTGTGAAAATAAAAATCAGATTTTTTTTATTTTCTAACGACGCAATTTTCTCGTGGATGTTAGGTTAGCGAAAAACTACGCGCGAGGCGAGCGAGCGTAGCGAGCGTCTTGTATGTTTTCGATGCAATGGTACTAGCGACACGTGCTAGTATCGGTAGTACGATTGATGGTACTAAGGACACATTGTAGTATCACTTGTACCATTGATGGTATAAATTAATGGTACTATAGACACAAGGCTGGCAAAACGACTGTAGCAAAAGCTCGTGAAATCTAGGTAATCAAACAACATAATGATTTGAAAAAAAAAACTTATAGTCTAACCATTGGAACCAGTTATAATAAAGATAGAATATTCAAAAGTTAATAATAATAAATAATGCTGGACAATCCACACAGCATCATCTAGCCCCGAGGTAAGCAGAGCTGTGTTATGGGTGACTGATATAATACTTAATTAAATACAATACTTATTGAGTTTTTTTTATTATTCATAGAAAATACCCACAACACCCGGAACAAATATTTCCAGATCGTACAAACATTTGTTCCAAGGCGGAATTCGAACCAGCGTCGCAGGCGGACCTTCGCCCGCTGCGCCACATCGGTCGTCCGATGATGATAATAGATGAGACTAGCACAGACGGAAGAAGAAAATGTTAAATAGATTATTTAAAATCGTTTCAATAAATACTTACTTCTTAATTATTTTGGTCTAATAATAGCACCACCTTCATATTCTAAGAATTCGTAACAGAGAGCTAGGGTACCACCGATCTATAAATTTCATCAAGTTTCAAATTGCTCAAAATAGAATGAGGATTTAAAACCACAACTTCCAGCCTGTTTAATAATTAAGAGCGTCTTACGCATTAATTTTGTGCAAAACGGTCACCGCAATTTTCTTTGATAATTATGTTATTAATTTAGCAGTTTATAATAATTACAAAATATTGTAACTTTCTTAGAATTTATTTGACTTAAAAATAACAAAAAAGACTTATCATTATTTTAACGCTGAAGCATGCCAACCAAATATATAGTAAGAAGCTTTATATCTTATGTTGAATGTAGATAGATAGATAGATAGATAGAAAACTCTTTATTGTACACCACAAAAGAAAATTAAAAACAGAAAAATAATAATTATATACAATGTTTAACAGTGAAGTACAATGGGCGGCCTTATCGCTGTGAGCGATTTCTTCCAGGCAACCTTTGGATGGACAGAAACTTGTTAGAATGAAATGGGACGGTGCCAAAACAAAAAGAGAAGAATAAATAATTATTTACATAAAGTGCATAAGATAATAAATGTAGGTTGGTATAAACAAATTATAAGTTCAAAGTTTTACAATTACATCTATATAACAGTAACATACATAATAGTCCTAGCCCCGCTAAAAGACTTTTGACATTTGAGTTTGTGAACGACTTTTGTACGGACGGCTTAAAACGGATTCCGGATTTTAGGAATAGCGTGTTGATTCCAACTTTAGTTATTTATTGAGCCCCAGATGTTCAACTGAAGTTGTTCAAGTTTATGATTGTTTTTGAAACATCACGCTCATTTTACAGCACTGTTACACTACTGAGCCTTCTTAACTAGCCTTTTTCGACACCTTAAAAACATAGGTAATAATTAACATGATAACATACCCAACAGTCTTGTCGTATCAAAAACTACTAGTACTATTATACCTACACCAAAACCCGGAAATAAAAAATGCAATAAAAAGTAATTTTACTAATAAAACTATCATTAATTTTTAACACGGGTATTTTAACATTTTAACGGAAGTTTAGAGTACACATCGCGACGCAGAAGAGGAAGCACGCTGCGTCACTCAACCCTGATGAAGACTCCTGAAATTGAGTCAACCAGTGCCGGTACCTTTTCACCGATATACCGTTACGTGAAAACACCTGGTTTTAAAATAAATAATAAAAATGTAAGTTTGTAAGCCAGTGGCCAACTATAATGACGGAGTTAATAGACCGAACGCCTCAGACATCTTTAAAAAAGCCGGAACCGACTACTTAACGTGCACTCAAGGCACGGAAGCGTTCAGTTGAAAAGCCGCTGGGCGCTCACCCATCTAATTGGTGAATACGCGGAACAGTCCTTAACTTCGTTGATCTGTTATAAACAACTTAACCAGCTACGTCACAAGCGCTTTGAATATTATAATAAATAATGAATATTTGCAATTATAACTGTGTTTCAAGTTGAGGTTGAAAGAAACGTAGTTTTCAACTAAATTACAGGCACATTGACTGAATCTTTAGTAAGTAATGGTGGCAGCGCGCGGGCGAAAGTTTTAGCATATTTAGAAATTGCACAAATATGCCTGTTACTTCCCAATACCAGCAATTGGTTAGTATTTTATTTATTTCAAAGGTGAAGGTACAATTTCTTCGTAACATACCTTAAAGCTACATATAAAATCTTAGATATTGGTACTTAATACTACGACCTTGAAATATTATTCGCGAAGTAAGTACAAGTGTTTTTATTATTTATTATGTTTATCAACGCTGACTCATTCGTGAGGTCACCCTTGTCCAGGTTTTGTCTGAAAACCAGTGCAGCTTCACATCACCTAGGTAGAACTAATAACTATTATTTATAACTATATAATTATTACTAAGCACTAAGTCATTATGAGCCCTATTCATAAACGAAACGAATTAGTAATCCCTTCTTCTCTTCTCATCACAAAGTTCTTCGAATTGTTGCCCCCATAGGCTTCGCTACGTGACCAATTACCATCAAATGAATATTATAATTACCGACCGATGTGGCGCAGCGGGCGCAGGTCCGCCTGCGACGCAGAGGTTGCGGGTTCGATTCCCGCCTCGGGTCATATGTTTGTACGATCTACAAATATTTGTTCCGGGTATTTTCTATATATAATAAAAAATGTATTCTATGTATGTGTTGTATTGTATTAAGTATATATCAGTCATCTAGTACCCATAACACAGCTCTGTTTAACAGCAGCTTACCTTGGGGCTAGATGATGCTGTGTGGATTGTCCAGCATTATTTATTTATAATTGCCATAATCTGCAAATCAATGTGTTTACCCCTTATCTGAACCCTTATCTGAAATCTGATTCGATAGCATTAAAACAATCTCATTTTAATCACTCAAACCATCTTCGCAACGCCAGTTAAGTAATATACCGCTTTACCTGTTCAATACCTCTTTAATTAATCCGGGTAATACCGGCTCTTATCCGCTCGGTATCGTACCGTTTTTACGTCCGCATTAACTAAGCCGACGTGATAAAGGTTTAAGTAGGTTTTATATGAAGTGTGTTTACTGATTGTCTGAACATAGTTAAGGAAAGACTAGAAACTTAGGTAGTGCAATAAAAACTCTTAAATCTTCGAAAGTACGTCGAAGTTCTTAAGAGTAGTAGAGTTCTCTGTGATAGAGCTCGTCCGGGGAAGGACTACCACCATACCTATTTCTGCCGCCAAGCAGTAATGCTCGCATTGCTGTGTTCCGGTGTGAAGGGTATGGTTTCCGGTGAAATTACTGGCACATGAGGCTTTCGATCTAACGTCTCAGGGTGGTAACACGCAAGTGATATCTATGATGGTGCATGCGTACATAGGCTACGGTAACCGCTGATCATCAAGTAGACCGTACGCTTGGTTGCCACTCTAGTGATATAAAAAAAAAAACGTACCCACTAAACAAGGGTAGTCAAAGACATGTTCAATTTATTTTGACACTTAAGCACATAGTCGCCTACAAATACTTTCTTACCGATGATACCATACTTTTTACCTTTTACTTCTAGCAGTCAATACGCTTTTCCCTCACTGCACTCCGATAAATAATGTAGTTATAAATCTTTTGCGTCTAGTAATTTTATTCGTGCCCTTCAAAACTAAACACAGTAATGCTTGCACACTACTGCTTGGAGGGAGAATATCTGACACTGCGATGGTACCCACCAAGACGGACTCAAGTGAAATTACTGGGCGAAAGAGACTTAACAACAATGTCTCGGGGTGATAAGCGCAGTGCTACCACGCAAACACTTACAAAACTTTAAGCTTTGGGTAGCACTACATCTGTAATAGTCAGGCCTGGTGCTTAACATCAGGTGAGCCTAGATTGTCTTGTCACATGCTGACTTAAAAAAAATCGCTCATGTAATATCCCCCTAATCTTTATGAATCACATCAGAGTTCCACTTACATTAAGTGCTATTTAAACTATAAAGAGCACATTAAAAAGGTGCAATTAACGTAATAGCTCATCACATCACAGAGCGTCCCAAATGTATGAATACACAATTACAAGATGAAAGGAGTTTACGAGGACCCACGATTTAAGCTTTTAGGACACAAGTTAAAATTAAGTATGTTCTTTACGAAGGACCATAAAGGTCAACACACAAACTGCGTTTTCGTAGACACGTGTAGACGTACGTAACATGCGTGTATGAAACTGTATGCTGAAACTGCATGGCTGGCTTGCGTGACGTAGACATATTGCGTGACAGCTCTCAAGTGAGAAACAGGCTGCGTATTGTAATCATATTAAACTTTAATTTGTTTTTACTTGTTTATTTTTAGTTGTTTGTAGGTATTTTAGTGTATTTACCTACTGTTGTATAGTTTTCGAGATTTTGTGTAAATATCTTTTGGCATTAAAAATTGAAAGTTTACGATATTTATAATGTTGTGACTTGTCATTAACTTGAATTTGGCTAATTGCCTATGTAGCAAAGGCCATTTAAAAAAAAAACGCAGAGCGGAACGTCAACGTTATTACGGCGTACTCAAAATAATTTGTACTTGAGCTTTTTTTGTTATATTAAATAAAAAAAAAAAAAAAAAAGATCGTCGTTGGTTAGGAGAATTTAGTTTTTACGAGATATCATTATGCTGGTTCTAGCTAGGAGATTATTTTATAAATCTGATGAGAATCCCCTTGTTTAAAAAAAATAACATCATTTTAATCCTTATAATAATAAGCCTTTTATTTCTTGCAATCTTGCAAAGCTAACTTATTAATTATTAAAATAATTTTATTACATTTTATCTTATTTTTATAATTAAATTACATTGTATTTCTATTAGATTTGCTTAGATTGTATTACATAATTATAATTGTAATCATTTTTCTAATACATTCTTAGCAACTAATTTATTTTATAAGACTAGGTCAACTTAAAATTACTTATTAGCCTAAATACGTAATACGTTAGGCTAGATTGTTATAATATTGATACATTATTTTAAAATATATAAAAAAAAAAAATCAAATAGGTTATTGGTAGTAAGTATTAATATATTTTGTAATAATTATTTAATTAATCCTTATTTTTTAAATTCTTATAAACAGAAAAATAATAACTGTGTCAATATTCATAGCCAAGATCGTTATAACAAACGATGGTAACAAGTGGGTTAACTCAACGCAAACCGAAATTTCAGTCAGTCTGCGTAACTGACTGACAGACAGACTGACTGCTCAGTCAGTCAGTCAGTCTGTCTGTCAGTTACGTAGCGCTTTTAAAGATCTATTTAGATTTAGATTAGGCAATATTGACACGATACAAATTGATAGCTAGCAATAAAAAATGTAAAACAATTTGGTTTGGGACTGAGTTATTGCTTACCATTTTAATTTTTTTTTAATCATTCTAATTGTATGCTATAACTCAATCTTGTAATTATTTGGCGTAGGCTAGCAATTGTTTGAATTATTGTTATTCCATTAATTTGCCACATCTTTATGGTGACTGTACACTCGTGCACGATAGGGGTTAGTGTAAAAATCCCCTTGAAGATCCCCTTTGAAGTGTCAAGGGTTAGTGTAAAAATCCCCTTCACCCTTTGAAGTGTCAAGTTCAGTCTAAAGGGGATTTGCACTCGCTATGTTTCGCCCGAGAGACCCGACCCGGGGAAGGAGAGCTTGCGAGGAACACTGACATAAGGCAAGCGCTACCATGTACGTACACTCTCGCGCTCGCCTTGTCTTGATCTACCTCGGTAAGAGTGTACAGCTGCCTTTATAGGTTAGTATTGTAATCATAAATAATTTTGTTACTTACTGTTAGGTTCAGTTTTTCAATTTTCAAACTCAAAAAAGACTTTTTATCTATATAAACATAATACAAAATAATCTTTTGCTAATTAGTTTGTTAATTTGTGGTTTGAATTAAAAACTGTGTAAAATGGAAAATGGCCATCGCCTGACTTTTTCTGTCATACAATTAATGTGCCACTAAAAAAATGCGTATAACGCCGGCACCTCACTTGGCTTGTTTGCTAAAATGTTTGCATTATTTCGTCAATACAAAGTCAACTCTGTGATAGTATTATACAAAGTTTAGCTTGTATTCATGAAAATACGCAAACATTTGAGTAAATATGCCTAGTGAACCAGTATGTTTTGCGTTTTTGAATACTCGTAGAAACCATCAACAGGTCTAGTACTCCGGTGCTCGAGAGCTCGACCAATCAGAGAACCGCTATTGTTTCCTTTTACATAGAAGAAAATTTAAAATGGTTGGAACTGTAATTTTGCGATTTTGCAAGCATATTAGTAGCAAATGAAATTCTGGGAAACTTCACTTGACACTGCTGACATCAAAAATACCTCCGAAAATATCTACCTACCACCATACCTATTTCTGCTGCCAAGCAGTAATGCTCGCATTGCTGTGTTCCGGTTCGAAGGGTATGGTTTCCGGTGAAATTACAGGCACATGAGACTTACCATCTAAGGTCTTAGGGTAGTAACACGCAAGTGATATCTATGATGTTGCATGCGTACATAGGCTACGGTAACCGCTGACCATCAAGTGGGCCGTACGCTTGGTTACCACTTTAGTAGTATAAAAAAAAAATAAAAAAAAAAACCCGTACTAATAGGTGTACGGCCGCGTAACACCCGTATCTGGTCGACATCCCACCATACCGAACCATACTCTTTTTATCTTCGTTTCTTATAAGCACGAGTAAAGAATTGAACTCGTTGCCAGCGTCTGTTTTTCCAGACTACTATAATTTCTAGTCTTCAAAGCTAGAGTGATTAAGTTCTTTCTAGGCAAGCGTGCTCCATCATCGACCACACCATCAATTACCATCAGGTGAGGTGGTCAAACGCTTGCCTATAACCAATAAAAAAAACCTACCTTAAGTCCCTGAGCGTACAATTTTCTATACTCGAAGTTTGTCTGTGTTAGAATTTACCGTGTGCTTAAATAGCCACTGATCTTTCACTTTGGCCGCTCCATAAAATAGCTTGAACATAATTTTCAAGTAAAAGCCAGGAAGCATAAAATATTTCCCCGCTGTCCCTAAATTTACCCCGAAAATTCATCATACTTTGCCATAATTTAACAGCAATGTCCCTAAACAATGATGGAAGCTGTGACATAGTGTATCCTGATATAGAAGAGTGTAGATAATTATTTTGGAATGAGCTCATCCAGAAAAGTATTTCTGCCGCCAAGCAATAATGCTCATATTATATATTGGCTGCGAAGGATACGGTTGCTAGTAAAATTACAGGCTCGTGAGTAAAACTTGTTATTTCTTGGTTCTTGTGATTTTATTTAATAAAACTCTTGACTTTGACTTTGACTTCAGAACTTATAACAAATTGTCCGTCTGGTTACGGTGTCGTTTCAAATGTGTGAAGGCGCAGATTGTCTTATTATTTTATCAGCCAGAGGTCTTTTTTTTTTTTTTTTTTTTATACAACTGAAGTGGCAACCAAGCGTACGGCCCACAAGATGGTAAGCGGTTACCGCAGCCTATGGACGCTTGCAATACCAGAGGTATCACTTGCGGGTTGCCACCTTGAGGCTAAGATCGAAAGCCTCATATGCCAGTAATTTCACCGGAAACCATACCCTTCGAACCGGAACACAGCAATGCGAGCATTACTGCTTGGCGGCAGAAATAGGTATGGTGGTAGTCCTTCCCCGGACGAGCTCTATCACAGAGAACTCTACTACTCTTAGGTCATTAGAAATTAGTTAATTTGGATTTTAGATTATGCAGTTGATTTTCTGTAGTATATTTACTGTGGTTGCTCAGGCTAACATTGGATCCTTGCTTTTATAGTTCAATCATGCAGGTTCAGAGGCTGTTTTGACTCGACCGAAACAAATAGGACTCCCCCAGGGCCGATATACCGCAGAACCTTTATTGGAAAACCAAAAACGTAGCATGATTTTTGCCAAAAAGCTCCTTTGATGGTGTATTGTCCAATGAGATCTTTCCGGATACGTGAATGCGAATAGAAGGATTTCGAGTTGCTACGATTTCTCGTAGCAACTACGGGCTACGAGGCTCTACGTGCTACGTTGCATCGTGTTTGTGTTTCGGCTAAAAAGCGATATACATAGAATAACCCACCCAACACAATACAGACACAACACATACATCTTCAACAATCTATATACAATCTATGACTATAGCTGTTCTGAATAAATGCTTTTATTATTTTATTATTATTAACAATAGGCACGATTTGGAAAAACTGTTCTACTGTGTTCAGAAGACAAGCATCGACTTTATGCAAAAAATATTATAATATTCCAGAAATTAAAATAATTAATTAGTATTTTTTGGTAGCAAAAAATGCGATTTATATTAGAGTTTTAAAATTCTCGCCTAAACGCGCTGGAGTCGCGGAGTGACAGCGGTGACGTCACTATGTCAGTTTTTAATGTAAAATTTTAGCAATAAGGTTCAAAATTCTGCAATTTTTTTTGATGCCACCAATCAGAGAACAAAGATGCTCCTTGAATGCTTTTTCATAAGGTGAAGACGTGATTTTAGTGATTCTTGGTCATCATGCATTTAAAAAAAACCGATCCAGATAGTAATACCGATAAGAGCACTGGTGGTCTAGTGGTAGTGACCCCGCCTTCCGATCCTAAGGTCATGGGCTCGAACCAGGTCGTGCACCAATGCATATTTTGATTCAAAAAAGTATGTGCGCAATGCCAGTGCTCTCATACGGTGACGGTAAACATCGTGAAGAAACCGCCATGTCCAAGAACTGTGCCATCCACCAATCCGCGTTGGGTCCACGTGGTGGATTCAAGACCCAATCACTCTAGCTCTAGAGTAGGCCACATTAAAAGGCTGTCACGGGGAAAGGGGAAACAGATAGCCACTTGAACGTATTTTGTAAGAATTACAACACAATATTAATATGCCATGATACTTAGGCTGCCAAATCACATCGCTAAAGTTGACCACTCACTCACATTGACCACGTACCTGTACTCCCAAACTCCAAGTAGGTTCTTACCAAGTAGTCTCCATTGCCTAGTTGGAGGGTTCTCAATTACCACAAGAGCATTCCTTGCAGTCCCAGCAGCTCGTGAGCTTAAACTTCAGACAACGGTAAATGGATTTCAAGTTGGATTCTAAAGTACTTCCATTAGTCTGTGCGGGAAGTTTCAAACTTGACACCAAAAAGTTTTTACACGTAGGTTTATGGAAAGTTTTTCATTATTAGAGCTTAATATTCAAAGTAAGTTCCACACACACAAAACAAAATGTATTAATTTTTTTTCATATGGGCTTTAAAATCTCAAGTAAATTGATTACGTTTTTTTAGTCAACTATTAGTTATCTTTGAAGAGTGAAAGGGCAGCGCACGTAAATGACCAGTGTGTCACTGATAACCCCCAAAACTGTTACGGGGCGCGTGTGCTTGAATATTTTATTATTATGCCACCCGATTTAATATCCAACAATGATAAATAATCATTACATTGACCACTTATAAAGGTGGTCTAGTGCCCTGACTTTTGATTCTATCATCACGACAGCCTTCTAATGTTCCCACTGTTGGGACACTGGCCTACTCTCGAGCGAGAGTGATGGGATCTTAATCCACCACGTGGACCCAATTCAAATGGGTTTTTTAAATCCAAAAAAAATATGTGAGCGAGTGACTAGATCATAGCAAAGCAGTGTCACCCAAAGCTTTAAAGTTCTGCTCAACACAACAAGTTGAGCTTATGCTGACTGTACAAGGTGTTTGTACACCCACTACAAACACCTTGTACATCTTTTAGTCAAATGCTCCGCGACTTGTGACTTTGCGACCACCAAGCTTACCATCCACCTAATGGTAAGCGGTTCATACAGCGTTTGGTGGCAACTCGATTACATCTTTTGCTATACTTAGCATCCATAACAATAGCAAGGATCATGCCCAAAAAGTGATAGGAACCCAGCCAGTATTGTTGCTAGTTCTTTTACGGTATGAGCGCGTTGTGCTACCACTTGTGCTATTTCAAATCCATTATTTACAAGAGGACTTGACCCGAAAACGTTTATATAAGAACCATAGCTTTGCTCTGAATCCTATCTCTCGGCCACAGACGCAATACAGCAGTTTGGATTTAGTCTGTTATCCAGGTAGAAACAAAACTTGATGTCTTTATTGTTTTAGGGTCCCCGGGGTCCAGATTAGAACTAGGTTTTATTGACCGAGCGAGCAAAGCGTCTCTGTTTTGAGATTAGTCAAAAATGTTTGAGTGCGTCTGTCAGTCAGTTAGTTTTTTTGTCAGTCAGATTTTTTGGGTAACCAAAATCTGAAAACACAGGGAACCACCGACACGAAGCAGAAGTCAATCTGTTATTGACTACGGGTTAAAACTGCCATCATAATGCACGCATTTTTAGACAAAGCAACTGCTTCGGTGGACTGTATGCTTGGTTGTCAGTTTAGTTTTAAAAAAGTAGAGGAGCTCTCGAGCTTTACGTCCAAGATTTATAAGAAAATTAAGAAAATAAATAAAACTCCAAAAATATTATGAGACAGGACCCGAAAACATAATTGTAGTAAAACTTTCCTTAACAGGAATTTATTAGTTAACTTTCACAATATAATAGAAATAAACGGTGAAACCAAACACCACTCTCAGTATCATAATTAGCTATATTTCCCAAACTCCCATTCAAAGGGTGTATTTGTATAAAAAGTGGAATTGGGTTAAAATCACCCCGTGGGGTGATTTACCCAAAAACGGTCGTCCGCGAAAAACAAACAGACATAATAAAGGCTTCGACTTTCATTTGTTGTTCTTCAGCTTAACGATTTTGACGGCGAAATTCAAATGGTATGGTAATTTCTGCTGGTTATTCTGTTTTGCAGCAAATATTTTGATCGGCCAACGGTCAGTGGGGTAATAGGCAAGCGCATTCACCCCACTGACATTTGCATTGCATTGACATGCTTTTCTTCTTGTGTTCAATGGCGTTTGTTAATAAAACTTTTACAGTAGTTGTTGTAGTAGCAACTACTTTTTCATACTGTAACTGGAGCAAAACGAACTTAAATATTCCGTATTAAAGTTTCCTCGATTCAGGCTGCACCTAGTGAGGAAACTGACAGATATTATTTTTACTGTAAAAATCTATCAGTGAAATAAGTGTCTACCTTTATTACAATTTAGTCCAAGCCAGTGTCAAGTTGTAGTCGCAACAGAGCAGATTTTTCCTTTAAAAAAAATTCTAGCAGTCTTTGACCTTAAAACAGCATTACCCTTCTCAGAGCCTGCTCTTGTGCTTATAAAACGATTCTTATCGGATATACTGCTACCAAATTTATACAACAATACTCAAAATAACACGAGAAAACTAAATTAAATAAAATGGTAGGACCATGTCGTATTAGCAAGATAGCCGAAATAACTCCCTATCAAAACATTGTACCGAGAAATGCGTAAAAAAAAGTAAGAAGTTTTTTAAACTATTATGGTTATTTACATAATTTTCACTAAAACTGGGATTGTGATGATGATTTGTGAGTTTTATTGATTCCCGATATTTTGGTGCAGATACATTTTTTTTATACCACTAAAGTGGCATCCAAGCGTAAGGCCCACTTGATGCCTCAACGGTTACCGTAGCTTATGTACGCATGCAACATCATAATACTACTTGCGTGTTACCATCCTGAGACGTTAGATGAAAAGTCTCACGTGCCTGTAATTTCACCGGAAACCACACCCTTCGAACCGGAACACAGCAATGCGAGCATCACAGCTTGGCAGCAGAAATAGGTATGGTGGTAGTCTTTCCCCGGACGAGCTCTATGACAAAAAACTCTACTACTCTACTCGCAGTGTAAGAACTGTCAAATACAAGAGTAAACTGCCGGTTTATTCGCAATTAACTACACTATATTCAGAGAATAGTGCCTGCCTATTCGAGTTTAGTCGAATCCAACCTAAAAGTTTAACAAATTTTCAAAAGACATCGCCAAAATGTGGCATTATAGTACTGTGAAACCGTTCCGTATGTCTATAAAAGCTGGAAGCATGGCCTATGCATAGCTGGTTCAAGTTCGGGCGGGTGTTTCCACCTCGTTGGGTGCCGCTTTGATTTTCCACCGGCTGCTTTCCTGAAATAGACCAGACGGGAGACAGAAACATCCGATGAGACGGCAATAGTGCTTGATGTTAACCGGAAAACAGTTTACAAATAGTGGAGGATTAAAAAAGTAAGTGAGTAACTTACTGTCCTTCTAATAATATAAATGCGAAATATCTGTGTGTGGATGTGTGTGTCTGTGAATGTTTTTTACCGCGTATCACCGTGACGGCTTAACCGATTGTGATGAAATTTGGAATGTAGATGGCTTAAGTCCTGGAATACATAGGCTACTTTTTATTGCGGATAAATTGACTGTTCCTGTGGCATAAAAACAGCAAAAACGCGTGAAGCCGCACGGGTCAGCTTTTGTAATTATAAGTTAGTAAGTGTAGTAGAGTTCTCTGTGATAGAGCTCGCACGGGGAAGGATTACCACCATACCTATTTCTGCCGCCAAGCAGTCATGCTCGCATTGCTGTGTTCCGGTGTGAAGGGTATGGTTTCAGGTAAAATTACTGGCACATGAGGCTTTCGATCTCAACCTCAAAGTGGCAACCCGCGAGTGATGCTTCTGGTATTGCAAGCGTCCATAGGCTGCGGTAACCGCTTACCATCATGTGGGCCGTACGCTTGGTTGCCACTTAAGTTGAAAAAAAAAAAAAAATGTTATGGTAATGGGCCAAAAACTCGGAACGAATACGGCTTAAATCATTGAGACAGCTGAGCATACTCTACTGGTACATTGTAGAACTTATGTCATCAAAATTGGTCGTCATTCAGTTGTGCTAAGGTAGTATGTAGTATAAAAAACAGACGAAAAATATCTAGTACTATTCCGCTTAACCTTTTAACTAACGAGGTCGCTCCACTTTCGCACGCTTTGGCTCCAGCGCTCGACGGAGCAACACGTCTGCCGGAGAACAAGTCGATGGTCCTGAAGATGTCCCGTGCAGGGATGAAACACGTGTCAATGTTTTTCTTTTGAGGTTAACTGTGGTAACTGGGTGACCTCATTAGTTAAAAGGTTAAGCGGAATAGTACTAGAGATTTTTCGTCTGTTTTTTATCTTGTAATGGATTTCCGCAAAGTGACGCCTGAATCTATCAATTTATTAGTATGTAGTACTTAAACTACTATAGCGCTGGTATTCCATGACGCCATAGATGAACTTGGGTCAGTGGCTGACTCCAAATGAAGTCAGTGCTGACACTTTATCTGTTTAAAAAGGGTCAGTACGCGAAATTTGAAGTCAGTACTGACCTGACAGAGTTGACATAAGGTCAGTAGCGAGTCAGCACTGACTTTGCTACTGACTCATGTAAATCATACTTTATACCTCCGTCATGGACTTACAACTTTAAAACGCTTGTACTGATTAATATACATTTAAAACACGGAAGTGCTCAGTTCATATTGATACCACCAGTGCTCATATGTAGCATTTTCTTTGAAACCTCATACCTGTGAGTCTAGGAGGGCGATTCTCGTGCCATAGATAAATGGTCACATGTGATATACATATATCGTCAAAACTGTCAAAAATGTATAGAAATTTTGACAGTTATAAAATAAATAAATAAATAAATAATAATAAATAATGCTGGACAATCCACACAGCATCATCTAGCCCAAGGTAAGCTGCTGTTAAACAGAGCTGTATTATGGGTACTAGATGACTGATATATATTTAATACAATACAATACATAGATAGATATTTTTTATTATACATAGAAAACACCCAGAACACCCGGAACAAATATTTGCAGATCCTACAAACATTTGTCCCAAGGCGGGAATCGAACCCGCAACCTCCGCGTCGCAGGCAGACCTTCGCCCACCGCGCCACATTGGTCGTCAGTTATGACGATATATCTCACATGTAACCATTTATTTGTGTACAAGAATCGCTCTCCTGTAAAGTAAAACTCGACTGCAAAAATCTCAAGATGTCTTCTGTCATGATAAAGCTCGCTAAATGAAAATAGAAGTAACGGCCATCAGTTTAAAGCAGGAAGTCCCGTGTCATTCAGGATTTTATGTCGAGTCATGTCACTTTGTGCTTCCTAGACGAGGGGCGAGCTTATTGACTTGCTGACTGACTGATAACTCACATACAAGATGTACAAGAGATCGAGGAAAACGAAGCGTAGAACGGTTCCCCGCTAGATGGATCGATGACATTAAAGTTTGCAGAAAGTGGGTGGAGGTGAAGAAGATCAGTCATTATGACACCTTTTGGGTAACTTTTTTTTTTTTCAATCAAAATGTTTATTTCTGTAACATACGTACAATTATTTAAACATTGTGAAGACCTTCTTTTAAGTAGAAATACCGGTATTAGAAGGTCTTGCTCTTCCATATCAAAACATTATTATAACAAAATTATACATAGAAATTAAAAATAGGTAGATAACTAGGTAGGTACACAAATTATCACTGACATCTCAAAATATAAAGACACCAACTCACTGATAAAGGCAGGACTAGTAAACGCAAAACATCTTATGTACATGCCAATGTTAAAGGTAAAGTAGAACAAAGATAGAATAAAATTTGTTCTTATATCTAATATAAATAAAATAAATAATGCTGGACAATCCACACAGCATCATCTAGCCCCAAAGTAAGCTGCTGTTAAACAGAGCTGTATTATGGGTACTAGATGACTGATATATATTTAATACAGTACAATACATAAATAGATATTTTTTTATTATATATAGAAAATACCCAGAACACCCGGAACAAATAATTGTAGATCGTACAAACATTTGTCCCGAGGCGGGAATCGAACCCGCAACCTCTGCGTCGCAGGCGGACCTGCGCCCGCTGCGCCACATCGGTCGTCAATATAAATCAATAAGGTAGGTAAAAATGTAGATACATGCCCTTATGCAGGCGTAACTATATTGGCTGATGACGACGATGATAGGTTTTGGTAATAATAATAATGCTATACCCAACACTCACAACCTACAGAGCACCATTGCTGAGAAACTGTCCAAATATGTTGATTTAAAGAACGAAATCACCCGCATGTGGCGCCTCAACAAAGTTTCTATAGTCCCAATAGTATTGTCCTCTACAGGTGTAATTCCAAAACAACTATTTCAATCTCTTGCCTTATTAGATCTTCCTAAACATACGTATGCTCTTCTCCAGAAAGCAGCTATTTTAAACACCTGCAGAATTGTTAGAAAATTTTTACAAACGGACCTTCATAATGAAGGATCATTGGGACATAATTAGGTAGACAATGATATGCACTTGGCTTAGGCCCGTGCACTTCAGTTAATCCGGTTTCTAGTAAACCGAGTAGATTAAAATCTAAAAAAACAATAATAATAATAATAATAAATGGTACATAAATATAAAAGCCTGTGCACACGACTTTAAAAATGTTGTGACGGCGAAAGAAAACACAAACAAACAACGAACTGTAATCAATCATTAATTCCATTACTTCTTTTTTTTCCATTGCTTGTACGGTAAAAACTGTAAATATTTTATATTATTTTTGATGTTTATTTTAGTTTTGTGACTGATTAGATTGTAAGTACATTTAGAATCATATTATTTTTTGTTAAATCATTGTTTATTGTAATGTTTTGACGTGTCAAGTGCATGTAATGTGCCAAAAGTACGTAGTGCTAATATCAATTCTGTGCCAAAAGAAAAAATAAATTGAAATGAATGGTTTTTAATAACAGTCCTCGTTGAAAATCACGGCAATGTAATAATACGAAATTTTAAATCAATACAAACAGCATTCCAAATATTGCTTCAATATCCGAAGTACGTCGATACAGTCCTGCAAACAAATTATAAGGTTCATTGTGTCGATACACACGCATCCAACTTTACTGAGCAGCGCAGTGCTAAGAGAATAGCTGGCTTACTGTACCTAATTTAAAGTTACTTTTTAAGTAAAATAACAATAATTTCAATTTTATAAGAACATTATGCAAGAATTTATCCATTTCATTTATTTATCTTTAGATGAATTTGATAATTGATTGCCCAGCACCTTTAGATTTTACTAATCATAAGTTCAGCAATTGCTAATCCACGTTTTAGGACTCGTCTGACTGTTTTTCAAAGTCAACCTATCGATAGCGAAACTAACGATATTGAAACAACACAACTATAGAAAACAATTTTACAATTTCACACCATGGCACGTATAGAACACGTTACTAAGTTACACGTTATTGGTACGGAATCTCCTAGGTCATCCTAAGCCCCCGGACGATATAGGGAAAGTGTTTTAGATTCTTTCGGAATTTACGACATAGGGAAAGTATTTTTATATTCTTTCGGAATTTACGGAGAGGTACACACAGGTCAGATATTTATTTATTTATTTATTTATTTATATGTTCAAGGAAAACCAACAGCACATAATTTTTTTACAAAAAACATCATAAACAACAGGTGGCCAATTAGAGGTCTCCACTGATAGACAATAACTTAAGTTTTAAGCAAAAACAAAGTGCAAACAAGCACATAAAACAATAATTGGATACTTATCTAACAAAGTTAAAATAGGACAGGTTACATATAAAAAATTCTAAGATAGATATCTAAAACTACAAACAAAAAAAAAAAGGACTAAGTAATTAAACATCTGAGAAGAAAACGCCACTAAGAAGGTGTACTGTGTATTATACTGTGTATTAGTGCTGTATATTACTACTGTGTATTAGGGCACACGAGCGCGGGGCAGATCACCTCTGAGATGGACAGACCAGATAAAGACTGCATTAAGTGGCCCGCTGCATGAATGTACCAGGAAAGCTGCGATTCGAGATGAGTGGCGTCGAATTGTGAAGCGAGCCACAGCTCCCCCTAAAGTGACGACCACGACCGCTCTGTCAAGAGTGTAACGAAGAAGAAGAAGAGTGCTGTACTGTTTCATTGCGAGCTAGCTTCAGTTTGTGTAAATGCAAATTGCATAGATGAATTGTACGGGTAGGTGGCCAACATTAGTGCTGTATTGGGTATAATAAGGTCTTTGATTATTAGTACGCGATATTCAAGGAATATAAGATAAGAGTAGTAGAGTTGTGATAGAGCTCGTCCGGGGAAGGACTACCACCATACTTATTTCTGCCGCCAAGCAGTAATGCTCGCATTGCTGTGTTCCAGTGTGAAGGGTATGTTTTCCGGTGAAATTACTGGCACATGAGGCTTTCGATCTTAGCCTCAAGGTGGCAACCCGCGAGAGCAACCTCTGGTATTGCAAGCGTCCATAAGGCTGCGGTAACCGCTTACCATCTTGTGGGCCGTACGCTTGGTTGCCACTTCAGTTGAATAAAAAAAAACCTAGACTTATGTATTTTCTTTCTTTCTTTCTTTCTATTATGTATAGTTCGCACAGCGGATCTAGGCTTCCGTGAAGTTAGCCGTTTATGATGCGCAAAGACAATTTAGTTTGAAAAAGCTCCATTGCGCATCGAAACGGCTAATTTCACGGAAGCCTAGATCCGTTGTGAGACCTATACACGGGTTCTATATGATAAGTGAATAAGCTGTTCTGTTGTCTGTCCTACCAGCTCTAGCTGTAGCCTTTCAGATGGAATCAGTGTGAAATTGTTTGCACAACTTTCCGGAAGGTTCTGTTCAGATTTTAGTTCGGGTGTATTTGTTAGAAATGGATAGAGTAACTGTTGATACACTATTTTGTTTATGGGGATGAGTACACGGAGGTAAGCAAAGGCAGGTGTCTGCCAAAGCTAATACCTCTACATCCCAACCAGACCAGTCTAATAAACTATAGCTTGTACCACTAAAAGTACTGAGCGCTCTCGTGCTTCGAAGGGCACGTTAAGCAGTCTGTCCCGGCTTTTTCAAAGTTGTTAGGCCATGACAGAGGCCTTCGGGCGGCCTAGAAACTCATACGTACGAACGAACGAACTAAAAGTAAAAGTAAGTTCGTATGCGTCAGTGGCCAACTCTGGTGATAGAGTTTCTAGGTCACCCGAAGGCCTTTGTCATGGCCTAACAACTTTGAAAAGCCGGGACCGACAGCCTAACGTGCCCTCCTTCCTCTATACCCTTAGGGACTGGCCACACAATAAAGACGTGAGACGAGTACACTAGGCGAATGCGGCATCCGTCTTACGAAATGTATACAGGGTGGTCCAAACATAGACGTCAAAAAGGAAAAATTCCTCAGATCCAGGGATATTCGAAAGTACCCCATGTATGTTCCCCGAGTTTTCAAGTTATGATTTTTTTTAATGTTTTATTTGAGAATGTTTAGTCGGAACGTTAGAAACTGATAAATAACAATTATGAAGGTTTTTTTTCTAGTTTTTTTTTTAAACATTAGAATAGACGGGACACTGTAGGACTTTTTCAAGCACAGAAAATTTATACATGTGAGATATTTGTATATAAAACAAACCAGTATAGTTCTCACAACTGATCTCGGCCGTCGTGAAATTAGCCGTTTCGTTGCGCAATGGAGCTTTTTCAAACTAAATTGGCTTTGCGCATCACAAATGGCTAACTTCACGGAAGCCTAGATCCGCTGTGCAAACTATAATACCTTATGAATAATGTTGTGACGCTTATTATGAGATTGGATTGATTGATATAACGAATTTTCTCCACTCAGCTTTAGCAGATACCTGCCCTAAGTGTGGATGATAGAGCGAGTTATAAGTTAGGTTTACTTACGCAAGTTTCTAGTTAGTTTCCCAGTATACTTTTTTTTATACAATTGAAGTGGCAACCAAGCGTACGGCCCACAAGATGGTAAGCAACACCAGAGGTATCACTCGCGGGTTGCCACCTTGAGGCTAAGATCGAAAGCCTCATGTACCAGTAATTTCACCGGAAACCATACCCTTCACACCGGAACACAACAATGCGAGCATTACTCCTTTGCGGCAGAAATAGGTTTTTTTTTTATTTTTTTTTATTCGTTATAGACCAACGTTTGACCACTACCTCACCTGATGGGAAGTGTTGGTGTGGTCGATGATGGGGTATGGTGGTAGGACCTTTCCCCGGACGAGCTCTATCACAAAGAACTCTTCTCTACTACTCTTATTACTCTTCTTATTATTTAGCAGATACCTGCCCTAAGTGTGGATGATAGAGCGAATTATATGTAAGTTAGGTTTACTTAAGCAAGTTTCTAGTTGTTGAGAACGTTTCCGTCTGGCAGTGATTTGGATAAGTTGAGCTATCTAAAGGTCGTTTGTAACGGTCTTTAGATGGCTCAACTGTTTCATATGTATTTTGTATATTTTGTAATGTAATGTAATTATGTACATATTTTATTTTGTTTAACAATGTTAATAAAAATTTAATAAAAAAAAAAAAGTTTTTAATCAGTTTCCCAGTAAACTGTACAATAACTGTTTTTATAATACAAGTATAATTATATAATAGATTATATATTAGTATTTAGGTAATGTAGAAGGTACTTTTCAGGACGATGAACTAAGTATTTTTTTATTCTATACAACAGCTGTCAAAACTATGCATTTGAGATTGACTGCGAGCATTTACGTAACTGTATCGCTTTGCAAATCATACCACTTAGAGTTTACCTGAAAATTATAGTTTATTTATAACATGGTAACACTACGGTAATGAATGTCCATTAAAAAATATAGAACTATTGATAATAAAATAATTTAAAACTACACTCGAGAGCAATGAATCCGGGTCACTCAAAGAATCCAAAAAATCTCGGAAAGTAAGAATGCTAGGTTAATGCAATAAATTGTATTTAATAGACAATTTAATACTCCTTAAATGAAAGTTAAAAAAATATGAGTCACCATACATTTTATTTACACAAAATTACATAAAGAAAAAAAACTGCTGATCTCTCCTTAAAACAAAAATAGGAAACATGAAATTTTTGAACTTTATGACGATTTTCTTGAATTTCAATACTTCGTATTACCTCCTCGTGCTTCCATTACTGCGTTTACGCGGTTTGGCATGCTGTACACCAAGTTCCTCATACGATTTTGGGGAATATTCTCCCATTCCTCTGTGAGAGCAATTTTGAGCTCAGGAAGCGTGATTGGGGGAGGGTTTCGTTGTTTTACGCATCTCCCTAGCTCGTCCCAAGCATGCTCGATCGGGTTGATATCCGGGCTGCGCGCTGGCCACTCCATACAAGTAATGTTCATCTCTTGAAGGTAGTCATTCACAATCCTACCTGTATGAGGTCGGGCATTGTCATGCATAAATATAGCATCCTCACCCAAATTGACCATAAATGGACCAACGTGTTCGTTGAGGATTTCTTCCACATATCTTACGCTAGTTAAAGAGCCGTTTTTTATGATCACCAGCTCTGTGCGACTTTCAGAGGAAATTCCGGCCCACACAAGTACAGACCCACCACCGTAGGCTACTTTTTCTTCGATGCATGCTTGCTTGAATCTTTCCCCTGGTCTTCTATACACTCTGTGTCTTCCATCGTGCTTGTAGAGCATAAATTTTGATTCGTCGGAGAACATAACTTTCGACCAATTCGATTTTCGAATTTGATCGATTTTTTGGATTCTTTGAGTGACCCGGATTCATTGCTCTCGAGTGTATATTAACTAGAACACTATTTAAACTTTAGAGACTTCCTTGAAAGTGATCCATTAATTAATTTTCATTTACTAAGATTTCTACCCACACGCCTCATCATTATAAAATTTAATAACCGAAATTACTCTTAAGTCCTCGTATTTCACGTATCTTACGATATTTTATCATAATCAACCCTCCACCCCCTTAGTATTATCATTAAGGGTTGTCGCCCAATTTTCGCAAAGAATGCCCTTTAAGGGTGCTTTTAGCGCATAATAAAGGTTGTACGTGGGAATATTAAAATATATTGTAAAATTGCGTCAGGCCTATTAAAGATGAATATACAGCGTTGTTAAGTAGTCGGTCCCGGCTTTTTCAAAGTTGTAAGGCCATGACAGAGGCCTTCGGGCGGTCTAATCTATCGCCAGAGTACGTCACTGATTTGTACGAACTTACTTACTTACAGCGTCTAGTTGAAATTTTGGTTACATTTGTTTACACGACCGATGTGGCGCAGCGGGCGTAGGTCCGCCTGCGACGCAGAGGTTGCGGGTTCGATTCCCGCCTCGGGTCAAATGTTTGTACGATCTACAAATATTTGTTCCGGGTGTTCTGGGTATTTTGCTATAAAATTATTATAAAAAAAATATCTATCTATGTATTGTATTGTATTAAATATATATCACTCATCTAGTACCCATAATACAGCTCTGTTTAACAGCAGCTTACCTTGGTGCTAGATGATGCTGTGTGGATTATCTAGCATTATTTCTTTTATTTTATTTTACACTAGATGTGTGAAGTGCAGACTTTGCAGTGCCTGGGAAAGTCAAATCAAGTAAACTCTCCCAGCACCTACACCATTTTCTCGGCTTACAGCCTAATCTACACGTGTTATTAGGTTGCTATAATATATGATTATTAATATACATGAAGAGATTCGATTTCCAAAAATGATAGATTTTTATTTCAGCTAATCAACAAACATAGCCTATGTCACTAGGGGATAGTGTAGCTTCCCAACGGTAAAGAATTTTTCACATCGGTCTAGAAGTTTCGGGGCCTATTCAATGTAACAAACTTTTTTTCTCTTGGTAATATTAGTGTAGATTAGAGTGACATCACAATCTCAGATCAAAATATTAACGTAAAATAAACAATGGACAATGGCTTAGTTGAAAAGGCGTTTCATTCAGACAACCTTGGTATGGAGAGGAGCTTAAATTAAACGGAAGACTGTTTAACTCTATTTCTAACTACACTGATGCTGATAAATAAATATATGTCGTGATAATTATTCTTAATCTTTTACTTAGTCTCTTATTCTTAGAGATATCTATATTTACTAATACTTATCATCATTAACAAGAATAAGAGATAATTGATAGATTCAGGCGTTACTTTGCGGAAATCCATCACAAGATAAAAAACAGACGAAAAATCTCTAGTACTATTCTGCTTAACCTATGGCTATATCTCAACCGAAGTAGCCAAAATTTACTTTGGCTCCAGCGCTCGACGGAGCAACACGTCTGCCGGAGAACAAGTCGATGGTCCTGATGATGTCCCGTGCAGGGATGAAACACGTGTAGATATTTTTCTTTTGAAGTTAACTGTATTAACTGTGTGACCTCGTTGATTAAAAGGTTAAGCGGAATAGTACTAGAGATTTTTCGTCTGTTTTTTATCTTGTAATGGATTTCCGCAAAGTAACGCCTGAATCTATCAATTATCTCTTATTCTTGTTAATGATGATGGGTATTAGTAAATATAGATATCTAATACTACAGATAAGAGTAGTAGAGTTCTTTGTGATAGAACTCGTTCGGGGAAGGACTACCACCATACCTATTTCTGCCGCCAAGCAGTAATGCTCGCATTGCTGTGTTCCGGTGTGAAGGGTATGGTTTCCGGTGAAATTACTGGCACATAAGGCTTTCTATCTTAGCCTCAAGGTGGCAACCCGCGAGTGATACCTCTGGTATTGCAAGCGTCCATAGGCTGCGGTAACCACTTACCATCTTGTGGGCCGTACGCTTGGTTGCCACTTCAGTTGTATAAAAAAAAAAACGCCTGAATCTATCAATTATCTCTTATTCTTGTTAATGATGATGGGTATTAGTAAATATAGATATCTTATACTACAGACATCTTAATAAGACTACAAACACATGAAGATGAAAATACTAATTAAACGGCAACGAAGTTTTCGTCATAACGAAAACGTTAATTATAATTACACCATGAGGTGTGGTCTTATCGAAAGCGGGAAATGATAAAAAAAAAAGGTGATTCCATACGTGATTCAGGTTCTATGTAAGTAAGTTCGTATGAGTCAGTGGCCAACTCTGGTGACAGAGTTTCTAGGCAGGCCTCTGTCATGGCCAAACAACTTTGAAAAAGCCGGGGCCGACTGCCCCGGCTTGATGGTCAGCGGTTACCGTAGCCTATTTATGCATGCAACATCAAAGATATCACTTGCGTGTTACCACCCTGAGACGTTAGATGGAAAGTCTCACGTGCCTGTAATTTCACCGGAAACCATACCCTTCACACCGGCACACAGCAATGCGAGCATTACTGCTTGGCGGCAGAAATAGTTATGGTGGTAGTCCTTCCCTGGACGAGCTCTATCACTGCTCTTTACTGTTTATTTTGAAATATCAATTTTAAATAATATTTTTAACATTATTATTGTCATTACCTACCGAGAGAGCACCGGTGGTCTAGTGGTAGTGACCCCGCCTTCCGATCTTAAGGTCGTGGGTTCAAACCCGGTCGTGCACCAATGGATTTTTATGTTCGAAAAATTTATGTGCGCAATGCCAGTGCTCTCATACGGTGAAGGAAAACATCGTGAGGAAACCGGCATGTCCAAGAACTAAAAATTCGAAAGACATGTGCCATCCACCAGTCCGCATTGGGTCCGCGTGGTGGATTAAGACCCAATCACTCTCGCCCGAGAGTAGGCCAGTGTCCCAGCAGTGGGAACATTAGAAGGCTGTCATGATGATGATGATGATTGTCATTACGCTCTACGATTCAGCATTTGCTGAAATCGCTTGAACTGAAGCCACAATTTTCATTCCCATACTTCAATAGGTATTTATACGTAACGCCATTTTCCGTGTTTTGTAATTTACTGTTATTTCAAAGCTATTTATACACGTAATAACTTGTTCCTTCGCTTAATCAACTTGGGAATCAGTATCTTCTAAGAACATTCTTGTAAACGCCATAATGATTTATCACCATTATTTATTATTTTTTTAAGAGTAGTAGATTTCTCTGTGATAGAGCTCGTCCGGGGAAGGACTACCACCATACCTATTTCTGCCGCCAAGCAGTAATGCTCGCATTGCTGTGTTCCGGTGTGAAGGGTATGGTTTCCGGTGAAATTACTGGCACATGAGGCTTTCAATCTTAGCCTCAAGGTGGCAACCCGCGAGTGATACCTCTGGTATTGCAAGCGTTTATAGGCTGCGGTAACCGCTTACCATCTTGTGGGCCGTACGCTTGGTTGCCACTTCAGTTGTATAAAAAAAAAAAAAAAAAAACACCGTGCCAGTTATATTTATTAAAATACAGATAGATGCTGTGGTTTATAAAATAACAGAAAAAAAAATGGGTTTAGAATTAGCAAGTGGAAATGGCAAGGCAGTAAAGCTTGCCTCATAACTGCAACTGCAACATAGGTATACTGCTGCACTGTTATTACAACATTCTACTCCTACTACTCAAAGCTACCTATTATTAAAACTGTTGTTAACCTTTTTTTGAAAATAAATACATTGTTATTATTATTATTATATAACTCAGTAAAATTTTTGTATCTACAATATTTTATGCAGTTTTTTTACTTATTTATTAGTGTTGTACTAAACAAATAGGTACCTATTTGTTTACAAAAAAGATGGAGAGTTTATGTATTTTATCAGTTATCTGGTTCCTAAATGGCGCTGTGTTAAATGTATTTATGAATGCGTGTAATCTACCAATATTTATTTATTTTACCGACCGATGTGGCGCAGCAGGCGCAGGTCCGCCTGCGACGCGGAGATTGCGGGTTAGATTCCCGCCTCGGGTCAAATGTTTGTACGATCAACAAATATTTATCCCGGGTATTCTGGGTATTTTCTATATAATGAAAATATCTATCTATGTATTGTATTGTATTAAGTATATATCAGTCATCTAGTACTCATAACACAGCTCTGTTTAACAGCAGCTTACCTTGGGGCTAGATGATGTTGTGTGAATTGTCTAGCATTATTTATTTATTTTTTATAAAAGTCTGTGTGTGGGTGTGTGTGTATATTTAAAAAAATCGATTAAAGACAACCCAACGAGTCTTTTTTATTCTTCAATCAACATTCAGTCAGCGGTTAAATTACTAATATCAAAGTAACTGAATATGAAATTACAGAAAACCGTTAATGTTAATGAGAATTGAGAGCGCATGCGAGTCAAATGAGATTCTGTGTTTGTTAATAAACAGCAGATTATTATCCTCCGAGGCCGTAGGGGTGTAACCACTTAGCCTTGGGTTCTCTTAGTACTGGCACCGCTTCGACGTCTTTTGACGGAAGTAAGATCAGTAATGATGTCAGTAATCTATCTCGTTGAGAATAGGCAATTGTCCCAACAGTAGGAAAATTACTAACTAAAGGCCAAGCGTACGGGCCACAAGATGGTAAGCGGTTACCACAGCCTATGGGCGCTTGCAATACCAGAGGTATCACTTACGGGTTGCCACCCTGATACATAGATCGAAAGTCTCAGTGTTTGTAATTTCACTGGAAACCGTACAGGAACACAACGATGCAAACGGGACTGCTTGACGGCAGATCTATGTATGGTGGTAGTCCTTCCCCGGACGAGCTCTACTACTCTTTATTGATTTATTTTTATTTATTCAGCACAATGTTGAGTTCAGTTTGTTGTCGTAGGCTCCTGTAATACAAATAAATCAACAAAATCAGCTAAACTTTTCTCTTTCACTGTACTTTTTTAATTTATTTTCATGTATTTTATTTACCTTCCTAAGGGTATGCTGATTTATATTGGGTCAGTAACTGACTTCAAATGGAGTCAGTGCTGACTTCGAGAACTGACTTGCTCTGTTTACAAAATGCGACACGCGGGAACATTGATGTCAGTGCAGAGAGTGCCTAGCACGACGACTAGCACGAAAACTAGTTTGAAAATCGTAATCGTATCGTCCAGGTGTCAATTTGTATGGAATTTTGTAAGTACATATTTATTTAATGCTTGTGATATGTTTTTTTTTTTTTTTAGTACAACTATAGTGGCAACCAAGCGTACGGCCCACAAGATGGTAAGCGGTTACCGCAGCCTATGGACGCTTGCAATACCAGAGGTATAACTCGCGGGTTGCCACCTTGTAATTTCACCGGAAACCATACCCTTCACATCGGAACACAGCAATGCGAGCATTACTGCTTGGCGGCTGAAATAGCTGATAAAATAAATATATTTTTACAAATTACTTAACTTACTTTACAAAAATTATTGAGTACGCAGCGGCAAGAAAATAGAGTAACAGTGACGAATTAAGTAATTCATCAGTAAATAATATACACGCAACACAGAACGCCGTGTCTCACTAGATATTACGTCTATGAGTAATTTATTCATATCTATTCTGAGCACAGCATAAATCTTTCCTCTCAATTTGAGTCGATCTAAGGGGATGCGATGAATAATGCTATTATTATGTCAAAACTTCAGTGATTCTTAGATAGAAGCAGTTTTAAAATTGGCCGGGCATCGCGAAAATTTGTTTATTATCTTTGAGAAATACATTTTCGTGGATATAAAAATTGAGTTGCACCATCTAACGTTAACGTCAAATTGTTCAATCGTTGTCGAACAATTTGACGTTAACGTTAGTTGGTGCAACTCACCCTTTGTGTTACAAAATAATTAAGTTATAATATTATAATATTATACATATGATAGGTCGTTTGAAACGGTCTTTAGATGGCTCAACTGTTTCATATGTATTTTGTATATTTTGTAATGTAATGTAATTATGTATATATACTATTTTGTTTAATAAAGTTATAATATTTCAAGTTAATAATACTTACACACAAACATACCCCTCTCACAAAAAATCGTACCTATTTATAAATTATATTATAGTTTTATTAAAACAAATTAAACTTAAGACGAACTAGATGCCTTTATGAAGGACTGGCCTACACTAGCGCTCAATAGAGATGATTGGAAGGAAGAAAGGGAGGCCTTTGCCCTGCAGTGGGACAGCACAGGCTGTTAATAATATAAACTTAAAACGAGTAGTTCTTTGTGATAGAGCTCGTCCAGGGAAGGACTACAGTACGCGCGCAAGGCACTGCCAGTAGAGCGCGACAACGAGGCCTCAGAAAGTACTTGGGCAATTCGGGAACAGACAGTCTCACAAGTCGAGATACTAATTCCGGGCAGTCCGAAACACCGCGCAGTAGCTGGACAAGCCGTTACCAAAAGGTTGTAATTACGCCTTGCTTCAAGAGAGTTGAAGCCAACAGATGACTATGCTCCGGCAAGTGTGGTCGCCCGGTCTTGAGGGATTATATTATCGTTCGTTCGTTCGATCGTATGAGTCAGTGGCCAACTCTGGTGACAGAGTTTCTAGGCCGCCCGAAGGCCTCTGTCATGGCCTAAAAACTTTGAAAAAGCCGGGACCGACTGCTTAACGTGCCCTCTGAAGCACGGAAGCGCTCAGTTGAAATTGCCACTGGCGGTCACCCATCCAAATGATGACCCCGCGGAACAGTGTTTAACTTCGTTGATCTGATAAGAACAACTTAGCTAGCTACGTCACGAGCGCTCCTAAATTATATTGTAACCTCTGTTTAGAGAGACGCCTTCGGTTGGCCTAAAAACTCTGTCACCAGAATTGGTCACTGACTCATACGAACTTATTTACTTTCTTACTTATTTACCTCTGTTTTTGATGTGTCTTTCAAATCTGTCATCGTCTTGTATGACGTAAAGAATGATTATTAACCATAAAACCTGTTTATGTTGATGTGCTTATGACTAAATATATCTATCTGACGATCTCCTCACTAGGCAAAGCCTGAATCGTGGAGAGCAGGATACGATTTAGCAATAAGTACATTATACACCTCAGCTGACAAACAAAAAGAAAAACGAATATATACTAAAAGTAGGTACCAATTAACGATCAAATAAACAGATTATAATAATCTAAAAATATATATATAGCTTAGTAATAAAATATATACAATATAATAATAAAGTTGAATCTACAAACGCTATTTGGTGACTTCTACCACTGTTTTACACATGATTTAGCTTGATGAACAGTTAAATGTTTGAGATCTGCATTACAATTTTTAACAACACCATTGTATATGTACACTTGCTTAAACGTCAGTGGTTTTTTAGTGTTAGTTACAAGTTTTTTGTTAAGTAAGTTTTTTGTTACTTTTTTTAGCGTTTTGGAGAATTAATGAATACTCCAAAACGCTGGGCGAATTTAGTAGAAACAGAGGGAATCGGAAGTTTAAAAACTCTACGCATCAGCATTAAATTGTAGCTTTCGGCAGATAAAACAGATTTATGTGTTGACAAAAAAGTTTTCAAAATAAATAGCTGGCGGACACTGAGCACGCCACTCTCTCTATACACATCATCCGTTGGGTATCTGCGTGGCTTTTTATATATACAGTCGAATTGGTAATCTCCTTTTTTAAGTCGGTTATAGAGACAATACTTAGCGAGCCGAGAGCCGCTAAAAATAGTTTCTTCTATGAATGGTTTTAGAATCCTAACCTCTTTTGGCTCGGCTTTTTTGGTCGTTACCGAGAGAAAAAGAGGGGAGAATAATTAAGAGTTGTCATCTTTCGCCACGTGTCTAAACAAGACTGGTTCAGTTCTGGAATACAAGCCTAGTCTTGTTATTATATTATTAACTGTATCTACCAAACTGTTAACTGTAGTTAAGTCCCGCTACGCTGTCGGCCAGAGGGTTAATTTTAAATTTAATCTTCAATTAACCTTCTTATTAACTGGCAACCGTGTTGTGTTACTGTTATTGCAACACTGTTATTAAATTTCCTGTTTTTAAATGAAAAAATACGTTAATGTTGTTCTGGGTGTTACTAAAGATGTAGTACAAGTATTATGAAATGAAATGAAATGATTTATTTTGCTAGAAGTACGGTTACATAAGGTTTTATTGTTTACGTAAGTATAAGTGTCACACACTTCACCGTTTAATTCGGCATGCAAAAATACAAATTTAAAATAAAAATACAATTTAGAAAGAACACAACAAGAATTTTGACGTGATGTAATAAATTTAAAATGATATAATATTGGCAGACATTTTAACACAACGCCGTTTAGCTCCAAATTAAGCAATGCTGCTAGAAAAGCTAGCAATAAAAAAAAAATTGTAGGTACAATATATTATGTTTTTTTTTGTGTGTGGAACATATTCCTTGAATATTATGCACTAATAATAAAATACCCTTTATGTTGGCACGTTGGAATCCAGTGCAAAGCTATTTACTGTGAACAGTAACAGGGTGGGAAAAATATAATACAATGAGTAAAAAGACAGCTCTTGCGAACTGACGAAACAAAGAACATGCATACATACTCAAAAATATATCGCACACCCTCACACATACCCTACACACACACACACACACACACACACACATACACGCTGTTGGATTTCCCGCTGTGATAACTAGACTCTTACGAGACTAGGAGGAACAAGGAAATCCACATACACACTCCCACACACTCACACACTCACACTCCCACCCACCCACACACCCACACATACTCATTAACACCAGCACACATTATACTTATTTGTAGCGTTTGTCTTTAATATTTTATTGTACTTACCTCTTGTTTATTTATTTGGATCCTAAAATATTTGGAGGTGGGCGTTAGTGTTGGCGACATAGTATTACGTTAGTGTTGGCGACACTGTATTCTAAACTTCCGCGGATAATAATATAATAGATCGGTCTGTGTTTGTTATAATTCCCAAATCTTCAATTCTATTTGATATAAGCAAACTTACAAGGTAAACTTACATACCTATTTCTGCCGCCAAGCAGCATTGCTGTGCGAGCATTGCTGTGTTCCGGTTCGAAGGGTATGGTTTCCGGTGAAATTACAGGCACATGTGATTTTCCATCTAACGTCTCAGGGTGGTAACACGCTGGTAATAGGCTGCGGTAACTTCTGACCATCGCTTGGTTGCCACTTTAGTGGTATAAAAAAAAATGTATAGGTATCTATAATACTTCCCGACTGTTTTGTGCTCCAGGGCTGGAACAAATTCAGCTACGCCGCCTTAATTAACTAACGATCAAAAAGTGCGCGTATACTGGTAAAATTGTAAAGTTTTAGGTATAGTTCGCACAGCGGATCTAGGCTTCCGTGAAGTTAGCCGTTTGTGATGCGCAAAGACAATTTAGTTTGAAAAAGTTCCATTGCGCATCGAAACGGCTAATTTCATGACGGCCGAGATCCGCTGTGCGAACTATACTAGTACTACTACTAGGGTAAGGAGAGTTGCCTCGCCAGTACTCTTTCCTCCCACGTTGGATAAAGACCTTCGACGAAGGCAGTAGGGATCCACCAGTATTCAATATAATATTCAATATAATGGATATCCAATAAGCCGAAGGTCGAGGTTGTTTGCCGTATTTCGGGACATATTTTGTTGTGTAATTTTAAGAATATTTTGTTGGAAAACGGCAATGGGATTGGCAAAATCAGATACAATTCGGTAAAAATTGGCAATGAAAATTGTGTTAAAGTTTATTTATTCTAAAGGTTTGTTCTAAGTAGGTAAGTATTGAGGTGATATATGCAAACTAAGTTTTAATTATAGTAGTTAGTAGCAGCATGTAGACAAGAATGGCTTGTATTATAAGAGTAGTAGAGTTCTCTGTGATAGAGCTCGTCCGGGGAAGGACTACCACCATACCTATTTCTGCCGCAAAGCAGTAATGCTCGCATTGCTGTGTTCCGGTGTGAAGGGTATGGTTTCCGGTGAAATTACTGGCACATGAGGCTTTCGATCTTAGCCTCAAGGTGGCAACCCGCAAGTGATACCTCTGGTATTGCAAGCGTCCATAGGCTGCGGTAACCGCTTACCATCTTGTGGGCCGTACGCTTGGTTGCCACTTCAGTTGTATAAAAAAAAAAAAAAAAAAAAGTTTGATTTATAACGAGCAGAGTTACAAACAGAAAAAAAAACAATAAAATAAGTTTTATATTATATTGACCTTATAATACCGATGCAGTTTTTTTTTTTATAAAAAAAGGGTAAATATCACTTGTTGTATCATCATCATCAAAACAAACAAGACGCCCACTGCTGGGCATAGGCTTCCCCAAAGAGCGCCATGACGAACGATATTAAGCCTTCACCACTGACTTACTGCGACTGCTTTAATGTCAATGATCTATCGAGTGGGGGGGTCCTTTACTTCGTATTCCAGTTCGTGGTCGGCGTTCAAGAACCCCTAAAGCTATGGCCTGTCTAATGCTACTTCAACTTGCTTATTTCTAAAGCCGCGTTTACATTCACTCGCTCGTTCCTCCCGCACACCTGCAAGATGTGGAATGAGCTATCGTCTGGTATTTTCCTACTAGGTTTTAATATGGGCGTATTTTTTTTTTTTATACAACTGAAGTGGCAACCAAGCGTACGCCCCACAAGATGGTAAGCGGTTACCGCAGCCTATGGACGCTTGCAATACCAGAGGTACCACTTGCGGGTTGCCACCTTGAGGCTAAGATCAAAAGCCTCATGTGCCAGTAATTTCACCGGAAACCATACCCTTCACAGAGGAACACAGCAATGCGAGCATTACTGCTTTGTGGCAGAAATAGGTATGGTGGTAGTCCTTCCCCGGACGAGCTCTATCACAGAGAACTCTACTACTCTTACGGGCGTGTTTAAGAGGAAAGGTAAACTTCCTAACAGGTAGGCAACGCTTCTGTAACACCTAACATAGTGTTGCAGATGTCTATAGGCGACGACGACCGCTTTCCATCAGGCGGCTCGTCTGCTTGTTTGTCACCTTATGATATAAAAAAAAAAAAAAACATTTCTGTCGTAGTGTATCGTGACGCGTCATAAACATATCGTATCCATACATTTTGTATGCTTAGAATTATATTAATAAAGCGCAGTGTGTCGTGACGCGTTCTGTATGGATACGATATAAGGTAATTAGATAATTATTTTATGAGTTAAGTTTTTATTTAATTTTTTTTTCTCTCTTGTTACCTAGTTTAAGTATCTATAGTTTAATTAACAACTTTGTAAATATTACCGATTGGGCGGTGTGGTCGCTCAGCGACAAAGCCTTATTTTATTCAATAAGTAAAAATAAAAAAAAATACCTGACAAACAAAGGGATAGGTGAAACCTCCACACAAAAAAAAATACTTGTACTTTTTTTTTTTCTGAACATTTCTATATATACTTAGGACGCGTCACGCACGACACACCACGATAGCATAACGTGATCCCGGCTTCATAGCTATGTCGGTGTTTTTTTATTATTACCATAAATCAAAGGAGAGAGGAATTTTGAACCGGATAATTCTTGTCAGAAAAATACAGCTAAAGGTTATATAATATTTCTCAAAATGTAAATTTAATCATAGATCTAAGCAACGAAAGGGCTCAACTCAAATCGAATTAGTCTCGATTTAACATCTTTAATTTAAATGTCAGTTGGGTTTGAGTATTTTGCAAAATACCCGATTGTCGGAAATTGGATTAATTTTATTTAAGGTAAGGTCCAAAGGTACGTTTTAATTTGAAAACGGTAATTTAGAACAAAGTTATTACACTCAAATCGAATCGAAAGGGTGTAAATAACACGAACCTTGTACAACTAAACACTATCGATTTTTTTTTTGATTTTTTTTCAAGTTGACTTGAATCAAGCGAGCTCAAATCATTAAAATCACAAGGATCACTATAAAACGTCGGCCGTACAAGCTAGGTAAAACGCCAGTTCTACCGCGCCCAAGCGTAAAAGAACTGACAACAACAGCGGCTGGGTTCATATCGCTTTTTTCGCATGACCCATGCTTTTGTTATAGATACCCAGTAGATTTGCAGCACATTCGTCTCAAGCTCGCATACGGTGAAGGAAATCATCGTGAGGAAACCGGCATGTCCAAGAACTAAAAGTTCGAAAGACTGCTATCCACCAATCTGCATTGGGTCCGCGTGGTGGGTTAAGACCCAATTACTCATGCTTATGAGTAAGCCAGTGGCCCAGCAGTAGGAACATTAGATACTTTTTTTAGATAATTTTATATTTGAACTCAATTTGATAGCAAATAGCTTAACAAAAAAAGGTAAATACGTACCCTAATTCTACAATTAATCAAAAAATTACAGGTAGATCTGTCACGACTTAATTATTTAATCATTGATTTCTTAAATAATACTAATAAAAATAAAGTAATAAGAAAAATAATTAACTCTCTACATGATAAAATAAAGATAAACTTCATTATAAACTATTTGGAACATTGGAAGGTTATCATAATGATGATAATGATGATGAATAAAAATTACTTCCTGTTGGCCAAAATACACTGACTATAGCGCGTCTGTATATAATATAATTACATTGTCAGGTTTGTTTACTTATGCCTATATAATATTCAATTTTGTAATTAATTTTGCATTATTTTTACCCAACTATCTGCATCCGCATTATTTCGTAGTTCACTGGGTTTATGTTAACGTAGTAATTGAACACACGTTCCGATTATAATGATATCCAGTTTACCACATTATTTTCTCGCCATTTTTCTATAAAGCACGCATGCATGTAGAGAGTAGAGTTCTTTGTGATAGAGCTCGTCCGGGAAGAACTACCATGTGAGTGCAGGTATAGTACGCACAGCGGATCTAGGCTTCCGTGAAGTTAGCCGTTTGTGATGCGCAAAGACAATTTAGTTTGAAAAAGCTCCATTGCACATCGAAACGGCTAATTTCACGACGGCCGAGATCCGTTGTGAGAACTATACGGACAATATTGTACTAGTATCCTAGGAAGGTCCCGACCAACGAATATTTAATAAAATTCCGGTTGACATTACCCCTAAAATGTTTACACAGAAGCTAAAAGAGTTCTTGACTGAAAAATATTTTTATAGTGTATAAACGATGTTTTATACTATCGTGAAAAATAATAAATTATTTTTTAAAACTTGACATTTTTAATATTATATAACTTGACATACTACTATTTAATAATTCTAAATTCTCGTTGTGTTCTTTCTAAATTGTATTTTTAATTTTAAATTTGTATTTTTGCATGCCGAGTTAAACGGTGAAGTGTGTGACACTTATACTTACGTAAACAATAAGACCTTATGTAACCGTACTTCTAGTAAAATAAATCATTTAATTTCTTTCAAACAAGGTTAGACGGTGAACATTAACGCCAGTGAAACCGAGTGGGCAGCTAGTTGTCTTATATATTTTATTATAGTAACAAAATATGGTTTTATAGCGAAATCAGTGTAAAAAGTTAAATAGAAATAATATCAATCGGTCCGTTTCTTTAATTTACTTTTTGTGCATCACCCTTACTGAGTGGGCACATTGCCCATGTTCACTACCCTTATGATTATTATGCAGTAAATAAATAAATAAATAATGCTGGACAATCCACACAGCATCATCTAGCCCCAAGGTAAGCTCCTGTTAAACAGAGCTGTATTATGGGTACTAGATGACTGATATATACTTAATAGAATACAATACATAGATAGATATTTTCATTATAAACAGAAAATACCCAGAACACCCGGAACAAATATTTGTAGATTGCACAAGCATTTTACCCGAGGCGGGATTCAAACCCGATACTTCCGCGTCGCAGGCGGACCTGCGAACCACATCGGTTGTCAAAAGTAAATAACTACGAACAGTAAATAATGAATACTGAATAGTTACGATGCTATGCACAAATGCTGTACAGCATCAGCTCCGTATAAGCCTCATCTAGTATTCCCACCGCGAGCGACACCCACAATTAATTTGCTAAACCTTCCACAGCGTCCAAATTCTTTTTTACTGATTGTGGATTGGTCGGGATCACCCAGGGCTTAAAGCTTACGCTCACGCATTTCAGTTTTTATAGTTTATAAAATTTTTCATTCTATTCCAAAATAACGTAAAAATAGGTTTCGGAGCTTAGTGCCGACTCTAAAATGAAAGGCAATAGGCAAAGCTTTTATAAAATCAGTAGTGTTTATTTAAATAAATAAATAAATAATGCTGGACAATCCACACATCATCTATTTTATTTATTTATTTATTTTATTTAATAGGCAACGCCAACAGTACACATAGCAAACATTAAATATACAACATTACAGCTTAAATACTATGAAATGTGTGCCAATTACAGGCATGCACAGCATTTACAGCATTCTAGCCATCTAGCTCCAAGGAAGGTAAGTTGCTGTTAAACACAGCTGTATTATGGGTACTAGATGACTGATATAATATATTTAATACAATACAATACATAAATAGATAGTTTTTATTATAATATATAGAATATACCCAGAACACCCGGAACAAATATTTGTAGATCGTACAAACATTTGTCCGAGGCGGGATTCGAACCCGCAACCTCTGCGTCGCAGGCGGACCTGCGCCCGCTGCGCCACATCGGTCGTCAAAATATATATATATATTATATTTGTTTCACAGAAAAACTAACAGTGGAGACAAAATATTATTTAAGATAGTACCACTACTGTAGACCATTTGAAAGTTTTTGTATTTTAAACTAAGTTAAGCTTGCTCTTACGCAAAAATATAAAAATATTTTAATATATATTTTTAGTGTGGTGATAATCTTTGTGGTGGTATTCGAATATTTATTTATATGTAAACTGTTTTTATATCAAAATAAAGCTTAGTTCACAAGTCAAACCGCTAATAAATCTTACAGTTCACGACCTTGAAAACAGTAGGGCAAAGTTACAAAGTTCGGTTCTATCAGATAATGGCTACTTGTAACTTGTAATGTTAGTAACTCTAACACAGTGTAGACTGTGGACGAAACACCCTGCTGCTAAATGAGTAACAAACTGAGACTATTTAAGTTGAAATTTAGTAGCTTCGAAAACTCTTGAATGTGATTTAGTTATTCGGAATTGCTTTTAGTTGATCTTTGATTCATTCGAAATCTTGCTTGATATCTTATGTTTATCAGTTCACAGGTACTAAAGTATCATTGTGTGCATATTATATCACCCGGGATGGGTTAGCGTCAAAATCCCCTTTAAAAATCCCCTTAGAAGGGGATTTTGGGAGTTTCAGTGTCAAAATCCCCTTTGAAGCCTCAAGCTCAGTCTAAAGGGGATTTTGAAACACAAAAATCCCTAAATCCCCTTTGAAGGGTAATTCTTATTTACTATTATATGAAATCTTTCAATAAAATGCATCAATTCCGTACATTTTTCCGTTCGTTCGTTCGTTCGTATGAGTCAGTGGCCAACTCTGGCGACAGAGTTTCTAGGCCGCCCGAAAGGCCTCTGTCATGGCCTAACATCTTTGAAAAAGCCGGGACCGACTGCTTAACGTGCCCTCCGAAGCACGGGAGCGCTCAGTTGAAATTGCCACTGGCGGTCACCCATCCAAATGATGACCCCGCGGAACAGTGCTTAACTTCGTTGATCTGTTAAGAACAACTTAGCTAGCTACGTCACGTTCTTTTTCGTTATAAAGAGGCTTATGTCCTATTCCCGGTCATAATAGCTCAGTAATTTTACTGGCTACAGTGCCTTTAGAACTTTAACACAATAATGCCAGCACACTACTGTTTAAAGGCAGAATATCACTGCAGTGGTAACCACCAATGTCTGACTCTTGCTTGCCTGTGCGGTCGTGTGCGGTTCAGGACATCATGCAAGTTTAACGTTTGCTACTGAACGGCAAACGTGAAACTTCATAATGATAATGTTCTTATAACAACAATGTTATTCCCTGAGCGGCCTCAAAGCACAGCGATATAGGCAAAGTTTCCAAAACTAACATTCGGCCATCCTGCGGTTGCCGCAGCCTGAATACCTAATAGTACACACAAGCGTGCAGAATCCGGACACTCAATAAAATGTTTAAACAAACGTCACAATCACTACATGCATGGTTTGTGAACGTAAATGGTGCCGTTGTGATGTGATTGAGGAATGATTTTATTTTTGACACCGATTATTGCAAGAGCGTCACAATACTCTCTTGCTCGTGCATATCATGCGTGAGCTGTGTTGCATTTACATTGCACTTACACTAAAACAATTTAAGCGCGTACTTGATAACCCTTGGCTCTAGCACCTGCAAAGTGCCTGTGAACTTGCGATCGGGGTAAGGTAAGTCAAATCAGTGGGAGTGAGTGACCATTCTGTACGTAATACTAATATCTGTTCTGTGCCTAGGGTCTCTAATTGGTGGCCCACCCTGTAATCTGCTCGTCTGGACCTCTCGGTAATACTTTGAACGTGTTTATTTAACCCTAAGAAACTTTAGGGTTGAGAATGGTGCGCTAAACGTATAATTGTATAAAGTTGATAATGTTTTTTGTTGTATGAACCTTGGAAACTAAAATTGTCTAGGCAAGTGTGTGGTGTGTGATAGTTAATCTGAGCTGTGAATTAAAATTTATAAACTTTTAGCAAAATATAAGTTTTAGTATGTCCCACAGTCCCAGTACGAAGCTATTTTGTAAAACTGTTCACTTAAATATTTCAAAAAAGCGTTAAAAAATTATACCTACAAACTACAAAAAAATATAACCATAACTACACTGATAAACCATAGAAAATATTGATGACATGGTTGGCAACCCTGAAAAACCGTAATAAATTAATATTCAAAACAATAAAATTATTTTATCATCAATCAATAAATCTATAAATACCAGTTCGTCAACAATTCTAGATGCTATAGACTACATATTGGAAACCTAAACGACCGGGCTGCCAGCCTAGATAAAAAACACGGTAGTATTTGAAGAGTAGTAGAGTTCTCTGTGATAGAGCTCGCCCGGGGAAGGACTACCACCATACTTATTTCTGCCGCCAAGCAGTAATGCTCGCATTGCTGTGTTCCGGTGTGAAGGGTGTGGTTTCCGGTAAAATTACTGGCACATGAGGCTTTCTATCTTAGCCTCAAGGTTGCAACCCGCGAGTGATACCTTTGGTATTGCAAGCGTCCATAGGCTGCGGTAACCGCTTACCATCTTGTGGGCCGTACGCTTGGTTGCCACTTCAGTTGTATAAAAAAAAAAACCTATTTCTCAAACTTTAAATTGCATTTGCGTTTGACGACGATTGTGTAGCTTCTATTGTATTTACCTAAATCTAATGACTTCCAAATTTATTACTTTTGTACATCATGATCATTTCACTGCCCTTTTTCCCACGTTATGTGGGATCGGCACAACATGTTCCTTTCTTCCCTTTCTCTCTCTATCACCCGTCATTTCAGTATTCACTCCTTACTTTTGTTTACTAGTTTCTAAATAATTTTGACTTTTTTTAATAGATTTTTACCTTAAAAGTTAAGCAAAAAATAGTAATTACTACTATACTTTTGGTTTTCTTGCATTAGAAAACTTAAAATAAGTTGTCAACTATGTCTCTATTATTCCCCAGTTAAGGGTTCAGTTTCAAGGTACTTCGTGTCCGACTCTGATTGAATCAATTTGAGTCCGTCTAAAGTCTCTTAGATATTATATTTCAGACCGAAGGTCCATTCGTGATCAAATACGTTTTGCAGCTTTTCAAACGTTTGTCAAATTGTTTAGTTGTATACGAGCGTAAAACGCTGAACAAGCTAAGTAGCAAGCTAAGCGGATATCCTGGCTTTTAAATAAGTTTATTCTTGCATTTACACTGACATAGAAGTTGTGTCAAAAATATAACACTATAAATTCCTTTTTATCCTATTGTAAGTGAGTTTATACCTTAAATAATACTGTAATATAAATATATAGTAAGTAATTCATAATTATATATTTCTAACATTTATATTAGTCTAATTTTTATTTTGTAATTATGTAAAAAAATACCATCTTTTTGAATGCCGATAATTGTTTTTATATCCTAACATCTATAAGTTACGAAGCAACACAAACGGACACTGGCAGAGTTGTGAAAAGTCACAGAAAGAAAGTCAACTCAAGTCCTTAGTATCCTACAACCAAAAAGCTTTTTATGAGCTTCTTGCCTACAACCGAAAATCAATATTTGCACATCATGCAAACATTTGTTCCGCGGCAAGGATCAAACATCTGACTTTTTAGCCTCCAGCCAACAAGAAATGTCCCAGTTTCTGCTACTCTGTGTACAGATGGTGTAGAACGTTCCAGTACATTCCTCAGCATTGTCTTGTCTCTGTAGCAAGTCGAACAATGCAAGTTCTACACGTAACGTACTCAATAAATAAAGTGCTACGAGTCAACTGAACTGCGGGGTGGTTAGGGTTGCCACGATATTTTGTAATGTCAAAGTTTTAAAAGTTATAGTTAGTAGTCTAAATTATTTGAGCAGATGTTAATGGTGAAAAAAGACGAATGAGTGTCAAGTCTAGAAAGAAAGAAAAAAAAAATTTGACAGCACAGAAACACAGAACTAACATTGTAAGATAGAACAAAAAGAAAGAAAAATGCCTACCTACTTATACCAGAACTAAGTCTAGTTGTCAACTCTCCAAAAAATTCTAAGGAATATGGGTTTGAAGCCGATCGTGTACCAATGTGTATAAAATGTGTATTTATGTAATTTAGCGCTCTCAAATGGTAAAGGAAATCATCGTGAGAAACCCAGCATGCCTAAATAACAAATTTCATTCAAAATCAATTGTATGTGCCATCGGACATGGGTTGGTGCCAAATTGAATCGTTATGGTCCATAAAAAGCCCAACTACCTAATATAGTTGGAGAATTAAATTAGGAATAATATTAAATAAATAAATATTGGCGATCATTTAAACAGCGCCATTTAGTTACATTTTGAAAACTAGCTAACAGCTAAAGAGTTAAAACTATAGTGGTTAGAAATCGCGCAACCGTGACGCTAGTATTTGCCAAGCAACCGTCGGACGCGGTCGCAGGCGGTGCTCATGAAGAAAAGCTTCTAAATAGCTTCAAAACGTCAGCATAAATGACAAATTCAGTGGTAAATAGCCGTTAATAATTTAATATAGCTAACAGCTGATATTTTTTTTTTTAATATCTACGTTATTTTAATATAACAGTTAACTTATTGTACCTTTTTTATAACTTCCAAAATAAAAATCCTAAATATAACATAAATTATTGAACATCAATGTTTAAACGTCCAGTTATTGCTAACCCTAAAAATCATCTCACAATAAATAAAAGCGAAGCGAAGAACCGTTTAAGACCCCATTTATAACTTCAGCTACTCTATAATTTGTGTGCTCTGTGCGGAATTAAACGTAACACGACACGATTTAGTGCACAAAGATACCACGTAAACGTAAATTGAAAACGTGACGTTAATGGCGGTACTTTTACGTGGATTAAGAAAATGTACTTAGGGCTAGATAATGTAAGTAGAAGTAACGAAGCACGTATATAATACTCCTGGCGGATTTTGGACGTCGTTAAGTTAGCTGTTTCGATGCGCAATGGAGCTTTTTCGAAATAAATTGTCTATGCGCATCACAAATGGCTTACTTCACGACGGCCGAGATCAACCAGAGAACACAGTAAAAAACATACAGGCGAATTGAGAACCTCCTTCTTGAAGGTTATCGATCTAAAGCAGATATTCCAGTGTCAATTATTCAGTCACGTTACTAGCTACCACTTTATTGCAACGAATTTGGGGCAAATACGCAAACCGCTAGCACAGAACAGATTTATTAGTACTATGTACAGAATGGCCACTCCCTACCTCCAACCGGTTTTACTTACCCCACCCCGGTCGCGAGTTTGCCGGCACCACACGGCACCTTTCGCCGGCACAGAAGCTAAAAGCTATGTAGGTTGTATGTAGGTCCAAGCGCGCATATGCCAGCGCGAGCGAAAGTGTGCTATCTCGCTCTTGCTATAATTAGGTGGGGACAACTATGACACTCACACATACAACAGCACCGTTTACGTACACAAACTATGCGTGTGGTGACTGCGACGTTTCATTTCATTTCATATTTATCTTTCGACATGGTACATGCACTTAGATAATATGTCACTTTGTGATTACAATAATAAAGTTTTTTACTTAATAAGTAAGTACTTTTTATGTCGTGTTTGCTTCATTTTATTTATTAAGTGTCCGGGGTGTACCACTAGTATATATCCCAGTTAACAGCCGTATTTCAATAACGTCTTTACTCAATTGTCGGATTCTCTGTCCCTCTGGGGATGCGACCCTTAGACCCCCGTAGTAATTGTCAGGGCTTTTGTCCATAAAAACCGTATT
This sequence comes from Colostygia pectinataria, assembly GCA_951394395.1. Taxonomy (NCBI): domain Eukaryota; kingdom Metazoa; phylum Arthropoda; class Insecta; order Lepidoptera; family Geometridae; genus Colostygia; species Colostygia pectinataria. The sequence goes on from OX596362.1 coordinate 674,774, forward strand.
AAGGCAGCTGCCTCACCCGCTAGCGAATAAGCGGCTAGCGAGATAATTATATTTTTTTCACATCACTGTCAATCAATCAAGACAATCCACACAGCATCATCTAGCATCTAGCCCCAAGCTAAGCATGCTTGTATTCTAGGGACTAGATGATTCAATATATAGATAATTTTTTTTTTTATTATACAAAGAAATCGTACAAGCAGTGCTTTTTAGGAATTTATTAATCGTGCGTTGACATCCTGAGACATAGATCTCGAGAGAACCGGAACATAGCAATGCGAGCATTACTGCTTGACGGCAGAAATACTGATAGTACTTTTCCGGACGAGCTCTATCACAAATAGTTCTACTACTCATTATTATTATGACAGCCTTCTAATGTTCCCACTGCTGGGACACTGGCCTACTCTACTATTCAATACAATACTGATAAAACAGAGACTGATCGTTGGGATATCGAGAGATTTTATTTGGATAAAGGAAAATACAAACTATGTCATACATTTTTACAAACGGGTGTTTTCACGTACCGGTATATCGGCGAAGAGGTACCGCTGTGTCACTCAACCCTGATGAAGACTCTCGAAATTGAGTCGAAACAGTGTCGGTACCTCTTCACCGATATACCGGTACGTGAAAACACCCGTTTGTAAAAATGTATGATATAGTTCACGATAGTTTTATGAGTAAAAAAAAACAAACTATGTCATTGTATCGTAGACTTGACAGTTTTTACTTGTTTTGTCACTCAAACCATAGAGTGCTCTATGACCTCTCTAAAGAGTTTAGTTTACACGGAGGTTCCAACAAATACAATACAATAACACAATTTTATTTAATGCGCAATGCCAGTGTTCTCATACGGTGAAGGAAAACATAATGAATAAACCGGCATTTACAAGAACTAAAAACTCGAAAGGCATAAGCCATCTATCATTCCGCATTGGGTTATTGTCGTATTAAAGACCCAATCACTCTCGCTCGAGAGTAGACCAGTATAACATTAGTATTTAGTATGTATTTATTTAAACTTTAATTACGTAGCACTACAGTATTTCACCAAGGCGCTAAGCAATAAACAATTCATCATGACAGCCTTAAAATGTTCCCAGTGCTGGGACACTGGCCTACTCTCAGACGAGAGGGATTGGGTCTTAATCCACCACGCGGACCCAAAGCGGATTGGTGGATGGCACATGTCTTTCGAATTTTTAGTTCTCGGACATGGCGGTTTCCTCACGATGTTTTCCTTCACCGTATGAGAGCACAGGCAATGCGCACATACAGAAAAATCTTTGATGATGAATCTTGTGCACGACCGGGTTAGAACCCACGACCTTAGGATCGGAAGGCGGGGTCACTACCACTAGACCACCGGTGCTCTTAATAATACACAATTAACTCAAACTTATTATTATTAGAAAACTATCATGATGTTGTCATGATGATGAAATTTTTATTTCGTCAAAACACTTGTCTCACAATCAATGGATTACTAACTAGGTGAGCATTTCTAAAGATGGTGTTGAACAAAAGAATTGGGAGGACTGCTTCTAAACGTAGACGACGTAAGTTGGATGAGGGAAATGTAATAAGTACCCCGTCCTTTTGTATTATTTTCTTTAGACTAGTAATGTTGTTCGTTTGTTTAGGTACTTGACCTACTTCTGTATTATATATAAATATATATATATTTTCTTTTTTATACAACTGAAGTGGCAACCAAGCGTACGGCCCACAAGCTGGTAAGTGGTTACCGCAGCCTATGGACGCTTGCCGGAAGTATCACTCGCGGGTTGCCACCTTGAGGCTAAGATCGAAAGCCTCATGTGCCAGTAATTTCACCGGAAACCATACCCTTCACACCGGAACACAGCAATGCGAGCATTACTGCTTTGCGGCAGAAATAAGTATGGCGGTAGTCCTTCCCCGGGCGAGCTCTATCACAGAGAACTCTTCTACTCTTAATATAAATATAATAAAATGCCTAGTTATTTCCGACTCAAGCGGACTTGAACCCACAATTTGTGTTTCAAGTCCTACCGTTTACTTACCTATTCATTTTCATAAATTAGAATATCATCATTATTATTATTATAACGAAACCAGGTGTACCTAGTGTTCCTATGGCCAATAAATATTATGATTATGATTATGATTATGATCATCAGGTATAAAAACATATTACCTATTCTATTTATATCCTGTTTTGGTGATTCAAAACTTACAGATACATTGAATTTTGGTCACACGAAGTTTTCAAAGCTTTCACATGTAGCACGGGTAACAACTTTCGTAAGTATTCTTAACTTAAGTATTTTTAGAGGCCTTCGGGCGGCCTAGAAACTTTGTCAGCAGAGTTGGCCACTGACTCATATGAACTTACTTTTACTTGACATCAGTTATTTGGTTCTAATAGTACAATCTATGCTCTACTTTGACGAACTTAGTAGTGCGGTAAGCGATTTTTCTGATACCAGCCCCCCCGATTCAGTTTCAATCGTTTTTTTTTTATACTACTAAAGTGGTAACCAAGCGTACGGCCCACTTGATGGTCAGTGGTTACCGTAGCCTATGTACACAATTAAACCACAAGGATCACTTTGAAACGTCTTACAAGCTAGCTGAACTAGGGCGAGTTGGAACTGGCGTTTTACTTTGTTTGTAAGATTGGTGATTCTTGTGATTTTATCGAGCTAAACTCTTTTGTCTTGGACTTTGTTTTTGTTGGATGTGTTATGCTTAGTTTGTTACTAGATAGCGCTTTGTCCGCGAATGTTTCCTTATTTATTTATAGCCACAACTTGGAGTTTACCTTAACACAATCAAATATTGCTCACCCAAGTTTCCCACAAACACCCAAGTAGCCCAACAGGTGCAGAAGTTGGTAAATAAATCTGCCACCGTGATTTAGTGTTGGAGTTTGGCGATGTATGGCGATAGTTCGCGTGTTTTCATTTATTTTTATCGCTTTGAACCACCATGTTTGTAACAAAGAAAGTGTAGTTTACACAAGAAAACTTAACGTGACAATTTCTAAAGAATTATCGCCTTTTGTAGCTGACTTTGCTACATTACATTATTTATTTATTCCGTTTCAAATTTTATAAAATTTAAATTAGTTTTATTCAATAAAATCACTTCAAAACGTCTCATCAAGGTAATAAATGAATTTAGGCCAGTTTTACGAGTCTCAGCCTAGCAGAATCTGGCAACAAACTCAGCCGTATTTACAAAGTCTTCATAAATCTTGCGTGAAAAGTTGGTGGAAAACTAAAATAATGTAAAGTTATTATCCTTATATAGTTTTATCGCTTTCTTTGAAATCCCAGGTGCAAGTTTAAAAATGAAAATTATGTGAAAATGTTTGCGATAAAGTAGTTGGATTTTAAAACACGTTTACATTATCAAAAAACTTTACATATTAAATGTATATAAAGAATGAAGTTAGTCATTACTTATTAACTGACGGTCAATGCTAGACATAGACCTCCCTGAATGTCCTCCTGAGTGATCCTCCCCTGAATAAGAGCGTCAATTGTTGACGCTCTCATTCAGGGGAGTCTTGATCCCTGAAAAGCTTTTATAATAATATAAAAATATCGCAATAGTATTGCTTTATTTAAAAGCTTTTTAAACTTGAAATAACTTTGCATAGTGATCATTTTGATCTGAAATATTTTGTCACCCAGCCGAGTTTGTTGCCAGATTCTTCTAGGCTAAGGCGCATCGGAATTGGCGTAAATTCACCTAGTTTTAAGACGTTTCAAATATTATCCTTGTGATATCACACTGATATTATTAATAAATGTGTACGTTTGGATGTTTGTTCCTCTATAACTCGGCAACCACTGAACCGATTTCATTGAAATTTAAAAGATGGATAGATAATTACTGGGAATAGGACTTATGCTACTTTTTATCCCATAAAAAAGTACGGGTCCTGAGTCCCACGCAAACGAAGTCGCGGGCAACAGCTAGTGATTGAATAAATATATATTTTACTTTACTTTAGATTACTTTACACTAGCTTGTCGAATGTAGAGCAAACGCTAAGAGAAATAACCAGATGATTGATTGAATGAATTAATGATGAATGAGTGACTTAATTTGCTACTTACTATGATAGTCAAAGACAAAGATAATCTACATTATTTATGCGTACAGTCAAAGGACAATTATTATTAGAAAAATTAACGAACTGTTAAAAACACTAAATGGAAACACAGTTAACTCTAAATCTTGCCATTAGCCTTATTCGCTATGACCAAACGCGGGCTCGTTACGATAACTGCGTGGAATCGTTGTCGACGAGCCACGTTTCAGGGCTCGCTTGACTGTTTTTCAAAGTCAACCTATCAATAGCGAAACTATCGCTATTGAAACAACACAAATACGGAAAACCATTTTACAATTTCACACTATGCATAGAGCACGTTACTAAGTTACACGTTATGGTAAAAAATCTCTTATGTCATAGCGAATAAGCCCCCGTCGCAACAAAGCGCCAAACTGTCATTCCCCTGACAACAGGGCGTTAATCTGAAAATTTGTAATTTCGTACAAAAGACCCTGGAAAATTTTGACAAAGCCCACGATTTATCCAAGTGGCTTATAAAATTTGGTAATTGATGAAAATGTATACCTTTGTATTCTCTTCTCTTCTTTAATTTATGACTACTTCTTTAACTATGCTGACTCCTAATCCAAGCACAGTCAGTGCTGACCCGCTACTGGCCTAATGTAAATGTGTTTGTTGAGTCAGTAAAACGTCAGTGCTGACTTCAATAATTATTCTCACGTAAACAGAAAAAGTCAGTTCTCGAAGTCAGCACTGACTTCATTTGGAGTCAGTCACTGACCCAATATAAACGCACTTTATACTCATAGTAATCATTCTCATAACATGTTTTTGTTAAAAAAAAAAAACATTTAAATATTTACTGGATAGCAAATGATTAATACAATGATGCAACTTTTCATAACCTTGTGGCTGAATTGAATGAAACTTTTAATTTTATTTCTTTCTATTCACTATGATGTTACCTGGTGTTAAGACTCTTCAGCAAGGGTCCGCCTTGGTGGGTACCACTGCAATCTCAGCTATTCTACCTCCAAGCAGTAGTGTGGAAGCATTACTGTGTTTAGGTTTGAAGGGCATTGTGGCAAGTGAAATTACTGGGCGAAAGAGACTTAACAACAATGACTCGGGGTGATAAGCGCAGTGCAGTGCCACGCAAACGCGAAAACGCGCCTTTTAATTACCTCATGCTAAAATAATAGTGCCATCTATTGAGGCAATCGGAACTACTTAATTCTTTTACCGTGAATTAAAACCTCAAAATTGCAAGAGGTCTATTTAGTACTTATTTTACATACTGCATTAAACCTATTTTAAAATTAAATAATCTAATTCGTAAACCGATCATAAAAATAATATTTATAATAAGTAATAGGTATAAGCAGCCTAAAATCACACTTTGACCCGAATAATTCGGGTCAGTGGTTCGCCGGAGTGGCTCTTCATCAAGCGATGTCATGGCGGCTCACACGTACGCGCTTGACATTACAAACATCCATGTAATCGGTTATTGGTTTTTTATAGTTATAACCACCGCACTCGCTTATCAAACAGAAGGTTGTAGGTTCAAACTTATTAAATAGTAAACTTATTAAAAGAAAAGAAAGAAAACATTTTTATTGACCCCCAAGATCATACTTAAAAAAAACATACCAATACATAAAAAAAAACACACTATAGATAGATATAGATAGTATACCTATAATATATTATAATGAAAATCGCGCTTAAGGGTCAAAAGGTCCTGTCTCAGCAAAAGCTGTACCGCGTACGCAGAAGGTAGCGGAGCAACACTGGTATTCTGACAACTTTTGAACTTTTGAACTTTTGAAGAGTAGTAGAGTTCTTTGTGATAGAGCTCGTCCGGGGAAGGACTACCACCATACCTATTTCTGCCGCCAAGCAGCAATGCTCGCATTGCTGTGTTCCGGTTCGAAGGGTATGGTTTCCGGTGAAATTATAGGCACATGAGACTTTCCATCTAACGTCTCAGGGTGGTAACACGCAAGTGATATCTATGATGTTGCATGCGTACATAGGCTACGGTAACCGCTGACCATCAAGTGGGCCGTACGCTTGGTTGCCACTTTAGTAACATAAAAAAAAAAAAAAAAACTTGATACTGAATACTTACAAAAATCCATAGGTTGATGATATTGTTTTTGTTTCTCTCAATGGTAGGTATTGTTAGTATAGTATCACAGGTAGTGTTAAGCAAATAGGTATGTATCGAAAAATAAAATTAAGCAAAGAAGCGCAATTTTTTACGTGTTATTTTATATTTTTAACATCAATATTATGCTTTTGTATACAATACTACGTTTCGCAAAGTGGTCATTAAAAAACCTTATTTATTGTGTCATCATCATCATCATGACAGCCTTCTAATGTTCCCACTGCTGGGACACTGGCCTACTCTCAGGCGAGAGTGATTGGGTCTTAATCCACCACGCGGACCCTGCGGATTGGTGGATGGCACATGTCTTTCGAATTTTTATTTCTTGGACATGCCGGTTTCTTCACGATGTTTTCCTTCACCGTATGAGAGCACTGGCATTGCGCACATAAATTTTTCGAACAGAAAAATCCATTCGTCCATCACGTCCGGGTTTGAACCCACGACCTTAGGATCGGAAGGTGGGGTCACTACCATTAGACCACCGGTGCTCTATTTATTCTATTTATTGTGTACTTAATCTAAAATAGCCTGTAATCTAACTCTAATTCTAATTACTAATTACCCATTTAGACGTGCCAGATAATTTCTCTAAATGGCGCTAAATTAAAACGACTCTTATCTCATCAGCGTTTCCCTTCTGCGGCGTTTTTAAAGAATATCCTGAATTTCCTGCCTATTATACTTTCTAAACCATTAAGCGACTTGAGCCTTGTTTACGTCAGGCAAGTAATTTTTAAAGCTAGCAAATCAGCTATTTAGTAGCTTGCTGCAGAATTATTTTATGAAACCGAGTTTAGACAATGTAACATAAAATATTTAGTTTTTTTTATTAAATACCTATCTAAATTAATTATAACTTGCAGTAACTCTGATATAGCTACTTCTCGTATAAATCAGTGTCTGTCACAATGTTTAACATTTTAGTTTTTGACTTTAAAAAGTAACAGCTGTTTTTTTCATAAAAATAATAATAGTTAGTCTGTAATAGTTTTCTTCAACCGATAACCGTTGGGGAATAAAGGTTCTGGAATGGCGACCACGAACTGGAAAACGAAGTGTAGGACGGCCCCCCACTCGATGGACCGATGACATTAAAGCGGTCGCAGGAAGTCGGTGGATGGTGAAGGCCCAAAATCGGTCGTCATGGCGCTCTTTGGGGGAGGCCTATGTCCAGCAGTGGACGTCTATCGGCTGATATGATGATGATGATGATGATGAGTTTTCGTCAGGTCAAAATAAATAGCTTTTTTTTTTGCTGTTATACTTTTGAAACACTGTCACCAATACCTTAAATACAAGCCTTTATACTTAAGCTAGTCTACTAATAAGCTTTCCACTAAAACCATCTAAGCAAAGCATAAAGATTAGTACTGCGCAATAAAAACTCATTCTGTTGACTCGCAGCGAGTACAGAAAATAGGTTTTAATGTCAGAAGCGTTATGGTTACTGTGAAATTAAGGGGCGGGGCATTTATCCTAATGATGTTAATTCAGTGGGGCCAGCACCCTTAATAAGCTGGAGTGAGACAATCGCTAAGTTATGCTTGGATTACATTACAGCACTGGTGGTTTAGTGGTAGTGGTCCCGCTTTCCGATCCTATGGTCGTGGGTTTGAGGACGATAGTACATTTTTTTTTTCTTTTTGAATATTTTATGTGCGCAATGCCAGTGCTTTCATACGATGTAAAAAAATATAGTAGAGAAACCAACATTTATCACCACCACCACCGCATTAGGTCTGCGTGGTGGATCTGAACCAATCACTCCCACTCGTGAGCTAATTGTCAGCACAGTATTAATTTAAAGGTTCTCGGATGTCGACAGCAAACAGGAAAATAAGATATAAGGATCCCTCCGACGGACCAATGACATTTAATCGGTGTCAGGAAGTCAGTAAATGGTGATGGCTTAAGATCAGTCATCATAGCACTCTCGGAGACCTATCCAGCAGTGAAGGTCTATTGCTAATTATATGAAAAACTTACTCTCATTTCATTTATTATTTTTATTTCATTACAAGCATAGGTACATTATGATAATTAATTTTTACAATACAATAAGTATATGTGTACGAAATGGCTTGGTTACATAATTAAATTCATCAGAACTTACACTGAGTATATGCAATTATTATCCACTGACTGACTCACTGTAATTAGTATCTATTAATTTTAATATATATAATATAATAAGAGTAGTAGAGTTCTTTGTGATAGAGCTCGTCCGGGGAAGGACTACCACCATACCTATTTCTGCCGCCAAGCAGTAATGCTCGCATCGCTGTGTTCCGGTTTGAAGGGTATGGTTTCCTGTGAAATTACAGGCACATGAGACTTTCCATCTAACGTCTCAGGGTGGTAACACGCAAGTTATATCTATGATGTTGCATGCGTACATAGGCTACGGTAACCGCTGACCATCAAGTGGGCCGTATGCTTGGTTGCCACTTTAGTGGTATAAAAAAAAAAACATGCTTTTTTTTTTGGAGCGCTGGTGACGTAGCTGGCTAAGTTATTCTTAACAGATCAACGAAGTTAAGCACTGTTCCGCGGGGTCATCATTTGGATGGGTGACCGCCAGTGGCAATTTCAACTGAGCGCTCCCGTGCTTCGGAGGGCACGTTAAGCAGTCGGTCCCGGCTTTTTCAAAGTTGTTAGGCCATGACAGAGGCCTTCGGGCGGCCTAGAAACTCTGTCACTAGAGTTGGCCACTGACTCATACGAACGAACGAACGATTTCATCCTAGCCCAGCGCTGATTAGCATGACAGCAAACTGACTTTACCTGGTGGTAGGACTCTTCAGCAAGAGTTCGTCTTGGTGGGTACCACCGCAGTGTCAGATATTCTACCTCGAAGCAGTAATGTGCAAGCATTACTGTGTTTAGGTTAGAAGGGCACTGTAGCAAGTGAAATTACTGGACGAAAGAGACTTAACAACAAAGTCTCAGGGTGATAAGCGCAGAACAGTGCCACGCAAACACTTGAAAACTTTAAGCTTTGGGTGGCACTGCATCTGTAATAGTCAGGCGTGGTGCTTAACATCAGGTGGGCGCCTTAATTGTCTGTCTAATAAAATATATATATATATATATATATATAATAGTCTTAAAGGTCTTAATATATATAAGGTTAAAGTAAAACAATAGGTAGTCTTGATCTTTTTTTGACAGAAGTAATTATTATCTTATCCTACCTTCTTCTTTTAATATAAAGTATATATTTACCCTCATCATCATCATGACAGCCTTCTAATGTTCCCACTGCTGGGACACTGGCCTACTCTCAGGCGAGAGTGATTGGGTCTTAATCCACCACGCGGACCCAATGCGGATTGGTGGATGGCACATGTCTTTCGAATTTTTAGTTCTTGGACATGCCGGTTTCCTCACGATGTTTTCCTTCACCGTATGAGAGCACTGGCATTGCGCACATAAATTTTTCGAACAGAAAAATCCATCGGTGCACGACCGGGTTTGAACCCACGACCTTAGGATCGGAAGGCGGGGTCACTACCACTAGACCACCGGTGCTCTCTAAACACTATAACACACTATAAAGTGACAGGTATAATTAAACGAAACGAACTTTATCCATTGTACACAACAATAAGTGAAGTGGCAGTCGTTAGGAAAAATCTTTAGACGCCAAAGCTTTGCAGATCACTGGTCTAGATCATCAAATCACCAAGAAGAAGCTTCATCACAAAACAAACGCTTGGCCGTGAGAAAAGCTCTTTCTAGTTATTTTGGGAAAGCTCAAAATACCATCTGTCGCAATATACTTTAAAGCCTATTTACACCGTACAATAAATGCATGCAATTGCATTGTCAAAATTAATTTCGGAGCAATATGTAAAAAAAATGTTCTAAAATCAATTTACTAACTAATTGAGAAGAACTTATACTTACTTTGGCCAGCCGCTTAGCTGTGTGCCGGTTAAGACGGTTTTTTGGTGAAATTACAACGTGCACGTGATAACTCTGATGTTGCAAGCGTACATAGGCTACGGTAACCACTTACCATCAAGTGGGCCGTAGGCTTGGTTGACAACTCAGTTGCCAATTTAGTGGTGTCTTCATAATTTTGAAATTTTGAACACAAATTGGCCTAGCCTAACCTAGCCTGAGTTTAATACGAAATGATGTAATAGCCAAATATAAAAAAATATGGACCTTCTCAAGTAACTGGCATTTAAATTTCATGCTTACAGCTCGGTCGTTTTCACAATGCAAGAACCAATCGCAAATCGCGCTTGAACATGCGCAGGTCACATGCTCCGTGGAAACGCACCAGGCTGCTGTAGATTATTTAGCAGTAGCGAACTTGAGATGCTACAAAATTGCCGAGGGGTAATTATTTTAGAAGTACGATACCCTTAAAGTTTAATGGATCTTTATAAAGGTTTATATCGGGGAGTTTCAGTGTAATCTGTAGAGTTTGATGATCTCGGTGGCGCGATGGGTGAATGCCCGATTAGGTTTTTTTTTTTTTTATACAACTGAAGTAGCAACCAAGCGTACGGCCCACAAGATGGTAAGCGGTTACCGCAGCCTATGGACGCTTGCAATACCAGAGGTATCACTCGCGGGTTGCCACCTTGAGGCTAAGATCGAAAGCCTCATGCGCCAGTAATTTCACCGGAAACCATAGCCTTCGCACCGGAACAAAGCAATGCGAGCATTACTGCTTGGCGGCAGAAATAGGTATGGTGGTAGTCCTTCCCCGGACGAGCTCTATCACAGAGAACTCTACTACTCTTAGGCCTGTTTAGTCATGAACAAAAGTGTTCAACCTCTGGATGTACTTAACCTTACGCCACGTAAATCATCTGTAATAGATGTAAAGGCCAGTGATGTGTGATGATATTGATACCTACTTTTTTAAGTAGGTAATCATCATAAATTACATGTAACTATGGTGTTATAAATAAAGTATTGTATAAAATAAAATAAAATAAAGTTTATTGGTACTAAAACAGTGGTCTGATAGGGTACATGTAGGTAGGTGGATGTTATGGCCGGTTGACTTATATCTAATACATGAATACAGTACCCAGATGAGCTCTGTCCCCCGCACTAGGTCTCTATTGAGCCTGTTCAGTGGGGTCACAGTGACTCGCTCTGACACTCCATCATTATTATTACATAATGTACTTATTTTCGGCACGTGTACATATTTTAACATTATCTTTTATAAGACTTCCTTTATGTACTATAGGAGACACTAGAAATAATTATAAACGAGGAGAAAAAGAAAAAACATAGAAGAATAGCAGTACCTACCTACTAGTAATAAGAAAGAGAAATAAAATTAGAGGACCTAAATTTAAATTTTGTAGGTAGGTAATAAATTGCTAAACAACAACGTACGTATTGTATTGTATTGTTTTATCTTTTGTTTTTAAATGATTATAATTTAAGTGTGTTATAGTAGTGAATAAATGTATGTCTATGTCTACTACCTTATGTGGCTGTTGGTTGCTTTTTTATCTATCGAAATTAAATCTTTTTATAATTTACAGGTAAAACTTCTTGCGATTTTCGCATAGCTCGTTTACCTGCATACTTTATATACTGAGGCCTGACCTGTATTATTTAGAGGTCTTATAAAACTATCACAGGCACTAGGCTCTCGCAAGACAGGTGCATTTATCAACTTAGGTAGGTACTTCGACAATATATGTTGTACCATGAAATTAATAATTATTGAAGTCATGGTACAAAACTTTTTGACAATTCAGTTTAGGTCCTAATTTGAATCGCTCTAAGAGTTCATGGCATGGTTGTGAGAGAAAAATAAACATATTTGATAATGATTTGATTTGTCTTAAGTTTTACATTGATAATCAAAAACGTGAACATTATTTACTAGAGTGAGTAAACATAACGAATACCAAAATGTTAGTGCTTACCCGTTCAACCCACAATTTTTCTACTCAATGTTATTTTTACCCGTTCTACACAAAACATATTATGCTCCTTTCTAACCATTCCAAAAATCTAAGGCACAGTGTATTCAAAACAGTGCAGACAAAGTAATATTTATAAAAATCGAACTTATTATATATAAAATTATATTATATATATTAAATTATTGCTCACAGTATTTTTTTTTATTGATCTTTTTGTTGATTAGTTTTCATGCAAGATTAGCCCAAAAACGGTCCAGTGTTCCAATGTAGGACGTCTACGGTTGCAGGAAGTGAAGAATGGATGGTTGAAAGCTCAGGATAGGTCATCATAATCTTTGGGGAGGCCAATGTGCAGCTGTGGACGTCTCTTGGCTAATACGATGATGATGACTAAAAGTAATAGTTTGGGCTACTTTTTACAACATTAATATAACCCATGTTATACGCCAACGGAAGTAATTTTTCATGTCATAAAACCGTGTTTTATAGGTTCTAGGATAATGTCTAGACAGGTGACCATCTTACCGGAAAATTGATAAAAGATATTAAAAACGAATCTTGGGACCGTGAATAGAAAATAATAAATGTCTCAGTTTTTATGGTTCACTGACCTGACAGGTATTGCCTTTTTACGACTGTAATAAAACATTTTTCGATAGTACGCGTACTATATTTTCGGATGTGGCAACATTAAGTATTTTGTACGTGTTATGCGAAGGGTAACTATAAATCTGACTGAAGGGGGAGCATTTGATGGAGCGCTCGTGACGTAGCTGGCTAACAGATCAACGAAGTTAAGCACTGTTCCGCGTAGTCATCATTTGGATGGGTGACCGCCAGTGGCAATAACAACTGAGCGCTCCCGTGCTTTGAAGATCGGTCTCAGCTTTTTCAAAGTTGTTAGGCCATGACATAGGCCTTCAGGCGGCCTAGAAACTCTGTCACCAAGGTTGGCCACTGACTCATACGAACTTACTTAGCATTTGATTTGATATTATGATGCTATGGAATAAAGGTTCTTGAATGGCGACCACGAATTGGAAAACAAAGCACCTATATACAGCTATATTTCGGAAATTTCTTTCATAGTGCTCTGCAGTGAATATTTGTGTACTGGTAGACATCGCAAGCACAAACTTGTAAAGTGAGCATTGAAAATGAGCATTCTGCATATTGGGAACTATTCTGCTTATCACGCTAAATATCCTCATAAGATCTTCACCAAATCAATTTCTGAGAAATTGTCCGTTCGGCGAATCCCTGTGACTCCCACAACAGGTTTTTCTAGTGAGGAGAACAGAATCTAACCTGAGGTACAATTTTTTTACACCTGACTCATGTTTGTTACCTTCCTGTTATGTAATGTTATGTACTGATGCACACCATAATGACAAATATATTATTCTTATTCTATTCTTAACTCATCCGACAACCAACGCACCGTTTATATAAAAAGTGTATCTATTTGCTACCTACATACCCACATGGTAATAATGTTCATTTTCTCTTCCTTATCAACCCATTTTATCACCCAAACTACCAGCTAGAACCTAAGTTAGTAACAAATAAATGTACTATGATTGTAGTAATTAGGTACCTATATTTTTGGCACAATAAACTATTTCATTTCATTTCATTTCTTAAATATGAGACGAACCCAAAGTAAATACTTACCTTTCAAATAAAATAAAAACCATCGAAATCGAATCACATTAGGCGGAGATATCCAGCAACCCCCTTTATGGCACTTTTTGGAGAAAGTACGCCCACTATCAAAAATTCCTGACGACAATCAAATTCTATAAAGTCATAGAATCTGTTGATCAAGTTTCAACCAGATTGGTTGATAAATGCGACCTGTAGGCGAGAACAGCCGGACAGGCTGACTGACACACAAAAGCATTTTTGGCCAATCTCGAAACTGGGACGCTTCGCTCGCTCGTTCAATTTAATCTTATGACACTAATTGTTGTTTGCTGCTACGCGACCGATGTTACATTCGGAGGGAAAACAGCCTTAGGTTCTCAGGTGTTTGTAACCAACTCATTGGTTTTATGTTTATTGAGACATTTCAAAACACTCATAAAGTGTATTATTTTTACTCGTTTTAGTACGCAATATTTTTGTTACTGAGGTGGCAAGCAATGAATATGTCTTGGATTATGCCAGTAAAGAGTTACCGTAGCCTTTAGTTGACCGAGCGAGCGAAGCGAGCGAAGCCTCTCAGTTTCGAGATTGGTCAAAAATGCTTTTGTCGGGCAGTCAGTCAGTCTGTCCGGCTTTTCTTGCCTACAGGCCGCATTTACCAACCAATCTGGTTGAAACTTGATAAACAGGTTCTATGACTTTATAGAATTTGATTGTCGTCAGGAATTTTTGATAAGGGTAGTACTTTTTTCAAAAAAGGACAAAATGGGAGATATCCAGATCTAACGTGATTTGATTTCGATGGTTTTATAAATATAATTATAATATATTAATAAAAGAAGAAAAATACTAAGTTTTATTCTTATTCCTTACCACGCGGTTATCATAACTGCCACGGCATTTCATTTTCATCTTTAAATCAACAAAGTTAAATATAAAATTTTGACTTAAATTATTAAACTTTGAATTAGAAACCTTTTCGGTACACACAAAACAAATCCTCCTTATAATATTAGACTAACCCGAACTATAACATCAAAAGCTGTGTCGCAGTTATTCGATTTCTTGGAGCGAAAGCTATAAAATATTCAACGTTGTACAATGTTATAGTAAAAGGTGTAGTAATACTGAACTTTGATATTTAATAAAAGGTTTTTTTCAAAACACTTAACAAAAACACTGGTGAATTTATTATTGCCACTTAAAATGGCTGATAAGACTGCGGTCTGATGATAAGCGGTTACCGTTGCCTAAGGCCAGCAAAATTGTGCAACGCCATCCAATTGTGCAACGTAGATTAAAAATCTATGTACCTAATGTATGGTGCCCTGGTTTGAAAGGTATTGTTCCCGGCTTTATTATTGACAACGCATTTAATCAAGCAACGCATGACTGATTCCTCTGGTGTTGTAAGCGTCTATAGGCTACGGTAACCATTTACATTCAGGTATATTCAGATTTTTTTGCCATCCATGGGGTGTGAAATGTCAAAGCTGCTTTGTTTATCCTTACTAGCGACCCGCCCTAGTTTGCGGTGCAAAAGCTACTTATATAAACCTTTCTACTGAACAACTGTATTTATTGTTAAAAATGCCATTAAAATCCTTAGCGTAGTTCAAAAGATCTAAACGTACATTCATAGGAACAGACGGTGGGGAGCGACTTCATACATATATGTGTATGTATATAGGGTGTAAAAGACTACTACCGAAAACAAGCAGTGTGCAAGGAGATTCTGAAAGCGGGTGCAAGCAGAACATGATTAGTCTAGATTAGATTAGATGAAAAGAAACGCAAAAAATAATGCTGACTTGTATACGTCCTTCTTATTTCTAGTTACATACACATATAATAAAACCATTTATTTATCTAACTATCTCATTAATAAAAGCAAAAAACAGCAATGTACAGGACGAACAGATGATCTGTAAAGATTCACAGAAACTTCTGGTATTACTACACATTTCCGCGTAACGCTTTAACAGATTAGGGGCATACCTTATTGGGCGTGCGCGACACGGGACGACGCGGGGACGACACGCATCCGTGAGGAGGCTGCATCTCGAGTCGTAAATCCTTTTTATGGCCTCAGGGATTTAACGGATACTGCTTTAATGGATGTGATAGAAATGAACAGATTGTGACCATAGTTTTTATTGATTTATTGAAACCATATAAAAATCACTGATGGTCTAGTGGTGGACCCTGATTTCTGATTTTTTTTTGGGTTTGAAACCCGTCGTGTTTTTAATCGGTACTCTATATTAATTGGGGTTAACTACGCCCTTACTTGCAGTAAGTATTACTTTACATGACAGCCGTAAGTTTTTCAGTTACGGTACGGATTAAGCACACAATAACAAATTTCAATGACTATGTTTCTCTATTACAAGCGCTTTAAAGTGTCCCTTAAATTAAGCGATAAGTGAGTTGCTTACGATGCTCATTGTAAGTATTCGTCCATAAAATACACTAGGCTTCCTCAGCATTACGAGTTTTTTTGATATATCAATCCAGTAATAATTGTATTCGGAGTTTCGTTTTTCAATATATACAAACTACATAATTTTCTCTATTATACAATTTCTTCAGAAGAAAAAAAAAGTTGATTCTGTAGACCTAATCGACAAAAACATTTAGTAAACTTTATGCACCCGTTTTCTCGAAACTAGTACATGCACTTACGACTGACTCCCATAACACGGCAGAATAACTCTCTTTCAATATAATATGTGTATGGAAGCTGTGTAATAATTCCAGTGACACATCTAGTAAGGTTACCAGCAGTTACACAGCAAATTTCTTTGTAGCAAGCCTCGTGATCAGCGTCGCAATGAACCGGAATGTATAGATAGGGGTGGGGCTGTAGGGTTGCTACCTCTGTTCCTACAGTAACCTACTTTACAATAACTAGGGTAAAATTGTAGAAAAACACAACAGTCTCTTACAAGAACAGGAAGGCAAGAGAGCGAGAGAGAAGATACACTTACGTCATAAGACATATGACAGTGACATTCAGAGTTCGTTCAAAAACCTAATATAATACATATAACCTAATATATATAAACCAACACCTAGGAAAAAAAATTTTGCACAGGATCGAGATAAGTAGCACAGTATACAAAAATAAGTCTAAATTTTGCATTGCATGCCTTGACAAAGGTAAAATACATTGTTACTCTAATAATAATAATTGACCGTTATCTATTTTAAGACATGTATTTCAAGCAATAAATAATTTTGACTACTTTGACTTCAAAGTAAAAGTAAAAAATATATTTAATTAATCATATATCACAAGGATCATTTTGAAACTTATATTTAACAGTGGATGAAGTGGATAAAGTCGGGTGTGGATTATAATGAAGTAAAACAGTAAAAAAATATTTTTGGCTGTCACCAAATCAGTTTCGAATAACAGATATAGATTATAATATGAAATGAAATTTGGAATGAAATGAAATGAAATTTATTGAAAATCACAACAAACGTTCTAGCATAGTATATCAATTATTGCAATTACAATATTATTATATTATTGTACTGGACAGCATTAGTACCCAAACTAGGGAGCCTGTGGAATGGCATACTAAAGTGCTAGTGCCCTCTGCTGAGCAAACATTTATAATTAAAGAACAAAGTTTTGAATTACTTAATTTAATTTAAATAGAAATAGTGAAAGGATTTCAGTAAACAAATATTAAAAGTAAAATACAAAAAACCTATATAAAAAAATGTATATATATACATATATATAATACAAATACACAATTAAAACCTTAGAAATTTATCAATCGAGTGTAAAATTTTGTAAAAGTGATATTTAAAAAAAAACAAAAAAAGGTTAATTACAATATTGATTCTATGTAAAAATTTGTAAAATCAGTAAAAATATTCACACAATATATATTGGCAGACATTTTCAACACAGCGCCATCTAATTTCAAACTGAGCAAAGCTTTTATCGATCTAGATAACTAGATCTAGATAACGGAATACACATTTGTCTTTTTGTTTAAAATTATTATTAATATTATTTTTATCAGCCTGTATCATCCCACTGCAGGGCAAAGGCCTTCCCATCCCCCATATCATTCCATATAGTACAGTCATGTGCTTTTAAGGACCAATCCTTATTAAATGAGTCCAGGTCATCCCGCCATCTAAGTCTAATAATAATAATAATTTATTATGTTAGTGTGCAAGACACTATAGGTACTTATAAAAAAACGAATGTTCTAGAATTACTTTGATGGTGCAATGGCCGAGTGCCGGGTGAAAAGCGAGAAGTTGCGGGCTCAATTCCCGCTACAAGACCATTTTCGATATTCTGCCAACTTTTTAAGTCATATTTTTGTAAAATTCCGGCTACATAACATTTGACGGCCTAGACTCAGAGTTGACTGACTCATATCATACAAACTTACTTACTTTCTGACCTGCTTGGGAACAACTCTAAGGAATTCATCTCCATTGTTTTCCAAGAAACGCTATACAACTTTGAACTTGAGGAAAAAGGCGGGAAAAAGATAAGATATCTCTTCTTAAATGCGGTTTTATGGGCTAAATTGCGTTAAGGAAAAAATCTATGAGTTACATACAAATGGATACTTTAAATGAAGAAAGAAACTTTGGGAAGGATTCTCGCTTCCTGGGGAATACCATTCGGATCTAGATCATCCCTTGTTTACTGTTTATTTACCATAGATAAAAGTATCTGCAATGATTGAATTGGTTCGGAAATTTTTGGGAGAAAATTTTCGGTCAGGCTTTTTTTTTCTTTTTTATATATAAGGTCATTCATTATCAACATGACAAACTTAAAGGGTAGGTTCAACACAAAAAAAACTACTTGTACTTTTTTTTTCTAACTTTTTTTTAAATATTTGAAAAAAAAAAACGTAATTCTGCTTAATAATTAGTTATCCTTGTTAGAAATCGAAAAGGCAGCGCTCGGCACGTGTCAGTGACCCGCCCGTCAATGAACCGCGGGTCAATAAATAGCGCGTCCTTGACCTGCGCGTGTCCTTGACCCGCCACGGGGCGCGCACACTCGAATATTTCATTATTACGTCGCTTAACTCTATTTCAACAATGATAAATAATAATTGAGCGGAAAAACGTAATCGATTTTTATTTGTTTACTCGGGATTTTTAAGACAAAATATACATAAAAAAAAAAATTATAGGTACCTACATATATATATTTTTTTATGTGTGGAACCTATCCCTTAAGTTTGTCAGGTTGATAATGAATGACCCTGTATAGAAAAAAATATTACAATACCATCCCCATTTTACTGGTTTCGAAGCTTTAATATAATAAAATATAATTAGAATATAACTTATTTATTTCATAGGATATAGTTAGCTAACAATAATATAACCAAGACACTTATTATTTTAACTAATTTAATCTAATAACTGCTTAAACATATAGTTTTATTTAAACTAATACTATCATTGAAAATGTCGACATGTTGGCCTATGACCTAAGTAGTAACGAGTGGTGTTCTGGGTGTTTCTATGTATAATAAAAAATATCTATCTATGTATTGTATTGTATTAAATATATATCAGTCATCTAGTACCCATAATACAGCTCTGTTTAACAGCAGCTTACCTTGGGCTAGATGATGCTGTGTTGATTGTCCAGCATTATTTATTATTATTTATTTATTTATATCATTCAACATCAGCATAATGACTTATGTAGCAATGTCGTAGCAGGCTCGTAGCACAAGAGTGTCAAAATTCAACACGGTTAGGTTATTATATACACATCGCCATCTGAGGGGCGATTACGTAATTTGGTTGCAATCAATCAATCAAGAGTAGTAGAGTTCTCTGTGATAAAGCTCGTCCGGGGAAGGACTATACCTATTTCTGCCGCCAAGCAGTAATGCTCGCATTGCTGTATTCCGGTGTGAAGGATATGGTTTTCGGTGAAATTACTGGCACATGAGGCTTTCGATCTTAGCCTCAAGGTGGCAACCCGCGAGTGATACCTCTGGTATTGCAAGTGTCCATAGGCTGCGGTAACCGATTACCATCTTGTGGGCTGTACGCTTGGTTGCCACTTCAGTTGTATTAAAAAAAAACAATATCACTTGGTTTCAATCAAAAATTTATGTATTTTGTATGAATATTGACACACATTACACACATTGACAGATTATTGACGGTTCCCTGATTGAAATCGGATTGCAACCGAGTTGCGTAATCACTTAGCAGGTTTCAAACTAAGAAAAGCTACTATGCATACTACCATACCTACTATTTTTTTTATAAATACATACATTTTTTATAAATACATTAAATAATTTTAAATACGCAGAAACATCGAAAAACGGAACAAAATCAATATTTTCAAATCATTCAAACAAGAGTAGACTAAATATATTATGTTGTTGACGACCGATGTGGCACAGCGGGCGCAGGTCCGCCTGCGACGCGAAGGTTGTGGGTTCGATTCCCGCCTTGGGTCAAATGTTTGTACGATCTACAAATAATTGTTCCGGATGATCTGGGTATTTTCTATATATAATAAAAAGTATCTATCTATGTATTGTATTGTATTAAGTATATCAGTCATCTAGTACCTATAACACAGCTCTGTTTAACAGCAGCTTACCTTGGGGCTAGATGATGCTGTGTGGATTTTCCAGCATTATTTAATTATTTATTTATTTATCTATTTATTTACTCTCTTTGGTATTTACTCTAAAATTTAAGCTCTGATACCGTTGTCAGAATAAACAAACTTTATTAATTTCATTATAACCGTTCCAAATACATTTTTATATGAAGAGTTGTTCAATTTTATGAACTGAATCACTCTTTTATGGATTTTGGCATAGCCTGTATGCTTGGTCGTAAAGAACAGGCATTTAAGTCAATTGAAAACGGTTCATGCTATTATAATAAATAACTGAAGTCAATAACAACTAAATGTAGTAGAGTTCTTTTTGAGAGAGCTCGTCCGGAAAAGTACTACAACCATACTTATTTCTGCCGCCAAGCTACTAAATGGCCTACTCTCGGGCGAGAGTGATTGGGTCTTAATCCACCACGCGGACCCAATGCGGATTGGTGGATGGCACATGTCTTTCGAATTTTTAGTTCTTGGACATGCCGGTTTCTTCACGATGTTTTCCTTCAACGTATGAGAGCACTGGCATTGCGCACATAAATTTTTCGTACAGAAAAATTCATTGGTGCACGACCGGGTTTGAACCCACGACCTTAGGATCGGAAGGCGGGGTCACTACCACTAGACCACCAGTGATGAAATATACCAAAAGAATCACTTAATTCACCTAGCCTCGCTCTGACAGCTTTAATGAAGTGATTCTATTGGTTCCTAAGAACACTTTCCCCGCTACACATCCTCGCACATCTCTGGCGGAAACGCAGCCTAAGACAGATTAGCTAAAGTTAAGCTGTCTTATTAGACAGTTTGAGAAAGAGATCAAAAGAAATACGTCGCTAACAGAGTTTCACAACCCGCTGTTGTTTCAAACGTGCATACGTACGGTACGGTAACGGCTTACCATCAGGTAGACCGTACGCTTGGTTGCCACTTTTGTCGTTTCAGGAAATAAGTAAAAGCTCAGCGCAGTATGTTTATTTGATATGAGTGTTGTTGTAGTAATTGCTTAGATACCTACTTACTTAGTGATGTAAGGTGCTGCGCTTTTTAATTTTAAATAGTTTAGATTGTTATATAGATGTACCTTCCTATTCAATGCAATCGTTAGGATCACTTTGAATTGTCTTTGTTTTGTATGATACTGTTCATAGATATTTATTCTCAAAAAAGACATTATGTCACTTACATGAGAACTAAGCTTAACTTAAAAATAAAAATGTCGCGTCGTCGTCCGAGTAATTAATAAGATTTTAAGTTTGTAGGTTTAGTTAGGTAAGTAGGTAGGTACTTACTACATTTAAATTTAACAACACAACTAAGTAGCAAATATCAAAAGTAATTTTCGAACACATAGCGTGATAGTTTTGATTTAAATGCAGCAAGTGAGTCCGTACTTTTTAAAGTTGGGGGTAAAAAGTGATCATTTTTTTGCCGAGCGAGAACGTAGTGTCTAGATAAACCTAACATAAGTTTTAAGGCATTATTAACCAGTGTTGTAAAAAGTTTTTAGTGATGAATAAATTATCTATCTATATAAGTCATTAAAAAAAGCGACTTCAAGTTAAAAAATGTTTCGGCAAATTGACGTGATACGCGACAATGTAGTTATTGACACGTTTTTAAAAAATGTTTCGGCAGATTGACGTGATACGCGACGATGTAGTTATTGACAGGTTTTTAATAAATGTTTCGGCAGATTGACGTGATACGCGACGATGTACTCGTAGTTATTGACACGTTTTTAAAAAATGTTTCGGCAGATTGACGTTATACGCGACGATGTAGTTATTGACACGTTTTTTTATGATTTATTAATTACTAGCGGACCCGCCCTGGCTTCGCACGGGTGCCATAAACCTTACTCTTGAATCACTTTATATTAGAAAAACCGCATCAAAATGGTGTTGCGTAGTTTTAAAGATCTAAGCATACATAGGGACAGACAACGGGAAGCGACATTGTATTATACTTTGTTAAGTACAGAACCAATTTTGATAAAACTGAAATATACCTCTATTAAAGTTTGATAAAAAAAAATCATCAAAATCAATTCATAATGTGCGGAGAAATCGCGTAGCAAAATAAGCAAGCAGTTATTCTTGATATTGTTAAATAACGCGTTCGAATCATTCACTCGTATCAAGGATCAGAAAATACGTGTACGTTTGAAACGTGTCCGTTCGAAGGCCCCTACGAGCACTGAACCCGCACTAATTCGGTAATCGATGGGATACACTATTGTGTCGCGTAACGCCTCGACTAGACGTTTAGCGAATTATTTATAACAGATTTTAGATAGTTTGACTTCGCTCTGCTTTGCTTTGTTAAGTTTTTTTTTTATACTACTGAAGTGGCAACCAAGCGTACGGCCCACAAGATGGTAAGCGGTTGCCGCAGCCTATGAACGCTTGCAATACCAGAGGTATCACTCGCGGGTTGCCACCTTGAGGCTAAGATCGAAAGCCTCATGTGCCAGTAATTTCACCGGAAACCATACCCTTCACACCGGAACACAGCAATGCGAGCATTACTGCTTCGCGGCAGAAATAGGTAGAAACTCATACGAACTTACTTTACTTTACCATAACATTTTTTCATATAATCAAATCTAAAAATATAATTTAATAATTTTGTCCGGCCAAGTCCATACACATAACAGTGCGTTGTGATGTATGGCGAGGCACCGTTTTTATGTAGTGATAGTGACGCGTTTATTTCATAGTGTTCGGGGTGTGACACTAAATAAATAAATAAATAAATAATGCTGGACAATCCACACAGCATCATCTAGCCCCAAGGTAAGCTGCTGTTTAACAGAGCTGTATTATGGGTACTAGATGACATATGACATATGATATATATTAAATACAATACAATACATAGATAGGTATTTTTTATTATATATAGAAAATACCCAGAACACCCGGAACAAATATTTGTAGATCGTACAAACATTTGTTCCGAGTGCGAATCGAACCCGCAACCTCTGCGTCGCAGGCGGACCTGCGCCCGCTGCACCACATCGGTCGTCAAACTACTACAGACACTATGCAAGCTTGTCTGTAGCTAGCTTTGACATACCTACAATAGGCGTGTAAATTATTGTGATGACATAGGTGTAACGATAATGCTTCCACTCTACGTGATCTCAGCAGCAACCTTGCTCACTAATCTTACTAAAAGGGGTGTCGCAAAGGATTCTTTCATCCATTTGTCGTCTCCCTAGACGTGAATATTACCACATGCCTTGCTCATCGCATTACAGATACAACGCCATTTCGCTTTCAACTCTATGCCAGGAATGTAGAGTTTATTATTGACTCGCAGTGTCTAAGGAAATCTGGGTTTTGTCAGATAAATCTGCGGTATTTCTACGTGAGATGTTGCGATATGTCGCGTGTTTTATGACTTTCGTTCATTGTTAATGCAGGTTTTTTTTAAGTTAAAACATTGCATTACCTTGTTTATACTATCTAACATTTTGTCAATTTAGGTAACATAAGTAAACTTATACTCATTTACTTGGTTTATTATTATCATAGTTTATTTTTTTAAATCTTATAGCATACCTACTGTCATAAATGAGTAAGCTTTCCTTAGATTGTGTTTGTAAAGGTAATTTTACCCAAAACCAGCTGAAACAGCGATCACCTAGTTTCTACATACAAGTGTATACTTCGTTAGAACGAGGAGCTCAACGTATCCTCCTATAGCGGGTCATTTCTTACACACAGTAATACATTACTTGTATTGTATAATAATTACTTAACTGCACATTACCTACTATTGTTAATATGTTTTATTTGAAATAAACATTTATCTTATCTTATCTAGGTACTTTGTTTTCTTCTCAGTACCCTTTTATACAGTACCAATATGTATCAACTGAAATTTATATTATTATTTTCTTCGGTTCAGTTGAGTTCTTCGAATATAAGTTAAGCATCTTTAAACTTTCCATATATGTTTAATAAATACTGGCGGGCAGATGAAAATGAATCAAAGTTTAAAAATCCCCCTAAAAGGGATTTCCCAAGGTGGATCATGGGACTAACTCTTTTTACAGTGCATAATTTTTTTCGTTATTACAGTACACTGTAAACACCCAGACTCGGCAGAATTATTTGCAGACAAGCTAAATATTTGTCCTGCAGCGCCTTAGAAGACAAGGTCACGATACCAGAAAGAAAGAAAGCAAATAACTTTATACCACGTTTTGTTTCTGCATCTTTTACGTTGTGAAAGGTTATGAGAGCATAATACATCGTTATTCGGCATCTGTTATTAAAAATTAAGTAGTAACCTATTGGAATAAAGTTCAATTTGTGAATATCGCATGTTGTGCATCGTAGATAGATAGATAGAAAACACTTTATTGCACACCACACAAATAAATAAGGACAAAAGAGTAATACACAAAACTAGCAGCGGAAGTACAATGGGCAGTCTTATCGCTAAGAGCGATCTCTTCCAGACAATCTTAGGATGGACAGGATCGACGAGTACGTTATTGGACGTGATGGTCGTTGTTTTTTTTTTCTTTTTTTTACCTAAAAGAATAGTTATATGATGAACCGAGTAATCGCGTAAAAACACTAATACGCTCGACCGCCGCACAAAACTCAGTTTATTGAGCGTGAGGGCATAAGAACTTGAAAAATAACCCATTTACATACTTGCCCACTTCCCTGTTCACTCTTGCAGAACTAGTCTGAATGTAGAGAGGTTTTGCCGGGACACAGAGGTAAGTCAAATCGTGTACAAGTATTTTTTTTATGTCAGAAAGACAAGACAATCAAGGCCCCGAGACATTGTTGTTAAGTCTCTTTCGCCCAGTAATTTCACTACAGTGCTCTTCAAACCTAAACACAGTAATGCTTGCACACTATTGCGAGCGCTCAGTTGAAATTGCCACTGGCGATCACCCATCCAAATGGTGACTACGCGTTACGGTGCTTAACTTCGTTGATCTGTTAAGAACAACTTAGCCAGCTACATCACGAGCGCTCCAACGACAAGATACAATGAACAATCATGTCTATCATAAAACATGATTCTAAAATATCGAATTTCGTGCCATTCGTATCGTGAATCACAATAATTCTGAAATCGGTCTCGAAAACGGCACGTGACGATGAAAAGCCGATGAAACTTCATCAAGTGCTTCTTTTTGTTGGCTCCAAAACTTCACGCGAATGAAGTTGCAGGCAACAGTTAGTTTATTGACTCGCGTGGAACTCGGGACTTTTTTCCGAGATAAAAAAGAAGTCTGTGTCATTGTCTATCTATTTCTGCCAAATCGGTTCAAAGGTTGTCGAGTTGGGTCCTTGGGTTTTTTGCTTTTGCTGCGCGAACGGTTCGACCGCCAAATCGCCGTTACAAGAAGAATCAATGTAATTTTTTTTTTTTTGTATTTATTTATTTCCAAAAAAAAACAAATTAATTTGTATGCGGAAATTATAAAAATCAGTCAATGTCAAATGATTCAAATGTCAAATGTGAACAAACATTTGAACAAACAAACAAATATCTAAACCTTCCCATTTATAATTTCAAGTTTCAAGTTTCAAGTTTCAAGTTTATATATTATAGTATGTTGGTCCGCAACTTCGTTCGCGTAGAACCCGAGAACCGTACTTTTTTCCAAATTTTCGCGTTAATAATATTAGTATGATGTTTATCACAAGAGACCTACCTATGTTAAATTTTAGTGGTTCTTTAAATCCGTTGAGTGGGCCTCTGACCTGTATCACAGGATTTTACAAACCTATTTCAGGCACCTAACTCGCAATACTGGTTGACTGGACCTTTGTCTAGAGACTAAGCATCAAAACTATTATACCTACCTATTTTAAGACCTATTGTTAGAGAAAATAAAATATTTTATTATTAATTAACCGAGCGAGCGAAGCGAGCGAAGCTTCTCAATTTCGGGATTATACATAGATCTTTTTTTTTTTTTTTTCCTTCACTGTATTATTAATTTAAGTACTTATCTCTTTATTCATTATGTTATTAAATTTTATGTGCACTACCTACATATTATGTATCTTCGCTACCCACAGGTTAGCTGGTAGATAATGCTGTCTAGCATTAAGTTCGCCTTTGTAAACATATTTTAAGTTGTGCAATAAAGTAATACTTTTGATAAAAATACTTTTGATTGTCAGTTTGTCCGGTCAGTTTGTGTTCTCGCCTACAGGTTGCATTTTCAACCAATCTGGTTGAAGCTTGGTATACAGGTTCTATGACTTTAAAGAATTTTATTGTCGTCGGGGATTTTTGATAGGGGACGTACTTTTTCCAAAAAGGGACAAAAAGGGGGCTGCTGAATATCTCCGTCTAATGTGATTTAATTTCGAAGATTTTTATTTAATTTGTAAGGTAAGTATCAACTTTAAGTTTGTCTGATATTTGAAGATCTGATGGGGATCTTCAGCGTGATAAGTAAAACAGTTCCTTAAAATGCAGTATGTTGCTCACTTTCAAAGCTCATTATACAAGTTTGTGCTTGCGAGGTCTACTGTTCGGAGAGCTGCTAGTATTATCTTATGTCGTTTTCTAGACCCCTGGCCTATACCGTGCCATACGGTTTTGACCAATATTGACACACGCCAGGTTCCAACAATCCATCAAGGAATGCGCTCTCTTTCCTCTTAATTCCTCGTCGCGGCGTGATGGATTGCGATGTCGCCGTCAGCGCGATGACTGATGACTGACGGACGGATAAATGCATTAGGCTGAAATAGAAGTGAACACGTGATTTGAATAACGGTAATTAGAAACGGAGTAATTACAGTGTATAAGTTAAAGCCGAAAGCTTTTTATAAATTACCTCGGTGAGACAGAGCGGGACAAATGTTTGCATGAACTGCAAATATCTGTTTTTGGGTCTTGGTGTTTCTAGGGAATAAAGTAATTGAATGAATGAATGAATGAAAAATATTTATTGTACACCGAAAATAAAACTCAAAATTAACAATCTACAAACAATATAAAATGGGCGGTTTTATCGCTTATAAAAAAAAATATTTTTCAAAAGGTTATTTTTGATTTTATAGTGTTAACCATCACACTAAGAGAATACTAAAAAAAATTGTTCAAGTATTCAGATAAGGTTTCATAGTACAAGCTTTGCTTAGATCAGGGCTGGATGGCGTTATGTGAAAAATGTCCACCAAATCTCACTCACTCACTCTTCCAGTTTCCCAAGCAGTTTTTCCACTTAAACCAAGACTTTCAAAAACTATCCATGAAACGTGTCTACTTGCAAAGTGCAGGGTAAGCTACGAAACTTGTGTTTTGTTGTGTCCAAGTATAGTATCTGCCACTAGTGCTGTACAACGAACAAGCTTCAAGTTCTAACATTCCGGTCGTATAAATACCATCTTTCCTTGTAAAGAGTGGTAAACTCGTTGCCGGCGTCAGTCTTTCCAGAAGAATACAATTTAGGAACATTCAAAACAAGAGTGAACAGGTATATTCTAGCAAGCGTGCTCCATCTTAGGCCGCATCGACACTTAACATCAGGTGGGATAGCGGCCAAACGCTTGACTATCACTTATAAAAAAAAAAAAAAAAAATGTTACTAAGCTATCTTCATAAACTTACTTGACTTTTCTAATTTATTTTTTGTTTCTATTTAAATTCTAAACTGTCTCGTAATGTAACTGTAGGTAATTATTTAGATAAGTGTAATGATAATTAAAATTAGTATAGATTTAAAATATTGCATTGATGTCTCATTATTAGAACTAAGTAAACTACTGGTATAACTAACTTGCAACGCCCTTACAGGGTCCATGTACTCACCTACAGCATTATCATTAACTCACACCTAAGCTGAATACATTGTACATTGAGCATGAAGTAAATGAAATGAAATGAAATTACTACCTTGGTGGTGCGGTGGATGAATGCCGTTTAAAAAGCTTGAGGTTGCAGGTTCGATTAGTCGCAAGTAAATATGTAAATTTTTCTATTTGAAGATTTTTTTTTGTACAGGGTCTTTTATTATTAGTGCGCGATATTCAAGGAATAGGTTCCACACATCAATAAATAAAAATTATGTACCTATGTTTTTTTTTCTGTATATTTTCTCTTAAAAATCTTGAATAAATCGATTACGTATATAGGGTCAATCATTATTTATCATTATTGGAAATCGCGTAATAATAAAATAATCGAGCACGCGAACCTCGTAGTGGTTATAGGGGGGACATTGACACGCGCAGGTCATTGACGCGCGGGTTATTAATACGCGGTTCATTGACGCGCGGGTCATTGACGTGCTCCCTTTCGATTTTCAACAAGGATAATTCATAATTAGATGAATTAAATATAAATACATTCGGAAGAGATCGCTTACTTAGCGATAAGACCGCCCATTGTACATTTTCTTTCTTTTTTGTAATGTTTTATTCTTATTGATAATCTAGTTATAAGGTGTACATTGTACAATAAAGAGTTTTCATTCATTCATTCATTCAATCGTTCATTTAATTGAGAGTGCCCGGGCTGTGGCCCTGTGCCTCTGTAAATCCGAAATCGTCTGTTTCATTTAATTTGCTTTTAATTACCAATCAATAACCGTTTGATATAATAATCACATCACTAGTGTTGTTGCAAGCGGTCTGTAGTGACCATAGTGTCACGTCACTGATTAACCAAGTTCCAGAGCTTGCTAACTTTGCCCTAGAAATGTTCTCTTTCAACAAATAAAGCGAATCCAATGTATTTCCGCTGAGCTGTAATATGGGCCGCTTCAAGTGAAATATATATTTCTGCCGCCAAGCAGTAATGCTCGCATTGCTGTGTTCCGGTGTGAAGGGTATAGTTTCCGGTGAAATTACTGGCACATGAGGCTTTCGATCTTAGCCTCAAGGTTGCAACCCGCGAGTGATACCTCTGGTATTGCAAGCGTCCATAGGCTGCAGTAACTGCTTACCATCTTGTGGGCCGTACGCTTGGTTGCCACTTCAGTTGTGTAAAAAAAGGGTTATCAAAGGAAGGCATGCATTTAAAAAAGAAAAAAATTGAAAATAATTTTCGACACCTGTTATAAAAAAATACAGTAATTACAATTAAATGATGATTAATTAGCAATATTTCATTATTATAATATACACGCGGCCTAATTACCATTGTACTGCTCAGCAATGCTTCAATGCATGTTCACAAATTAGAATGTACTGCGGACGTGACCGACATTACCGAGGACGTGTCGACGCCCTGTTATTTTGCTTAAATTTGAATTCCCTGTGGGTTATCTCAGGGTTTCACGAGGACTTTACAATCTGCTATTTTTGTACAGTTACGCAGAATAAATAAGCTTTGTTTATACAGCTATCCAATTCTTAGCAGAGCTTTTGTAAGGCCCTTCTTACATTAAGATACTGATAGATTACTAGGTATCCTATGTTAGAATTCAATTAAGTACTTATCTCTTTATTCATTTAGCAAATTTTATGTGCATTACCTACATATTATGTATCTTCGTTACCCACAGGTTAACTGGTAGATAATGCTGTCTAGCATTAAGTTCGCCTTTGTAAGCGCATTTTAAGTTGTGCAATAAAGTATTATCTATCTATCTATCTATCCTACGCTAGTCTCGAAGACTTGTCACCAAGGAGTATCTCACATAATATATTTGGAAATGATTCGACAATTCGCTCATCTCTCTCGCTTGAGAATAAGTCAGTGTCCCAGGAGTGGGAACAATATAAAGATGTCATGATGATGTCACTTCGTGTCGTCATGTCAGTCTCCCGCGCGTCGCGTCTCTTACGAATCTGGGCAATACCCATTTGTTCTATGGGACTGTGACGTCATAGAACGGTTTACTTGTAAAAATCGCCTACTTATAGTCTATAGAACTAATTATACCTTGTTAATTGTTGCCAAAACGGCGGAACGTTGGTTCCATACATATTAGAACATATAAATTAAACGACACCGGTGGTCTAGTGGTAGTGACCCCGCCTTCCGATCCTAAGGATGTGGGTTCAAACCCGGTCGTGCACCAATGGATTTTTCTGTTCGAAAAATTTATGTGCGCAATGCCAGTGCTCTCATACGGTGAAGGAAAACATCGTGAGGAAACCGGCATGTCCTAGAACTAAAATTCGAAAGACATGTGCCATCCACCAATCCGCATTGGGTCCGCGTGGTGGATTAAGACCCAGTCACTCTCGCCTGAGAGTAGGCCAGTGTCCCAACAGTGGGAACATTAGAAGGCTGTCATGATGAATTAAACGACTGACCGCGAAACGTTAAAAATATCAATGAAATTTTCTTTTTTTTTCGAAAGCGTTATGTATGTTTAACCTCGAGTAGTAAACAAGGATTCTATTAGTATGCAACTAAAGTAACGTCTTGTGAGTATCGTAATGTACTATGACTATGAGTGTCATAGTAGTCTCGGTGGGTACCATCGCATTGCCAGATTATTTTGACTCCAAGTAGGCAAACATTACGTCGTGTATTTAGGTTTGCAAGAGCACTGTAGGAAGTTAAATTACCAGGCAAACAAGACTTACGCCTTGAGGTAGCGACCGCAATGCATTGCCAACTTTACGACTTAAAGTTTTGACTAACAACGCAACTGTTAGGCGTGGCGCTTAACATTAGAAAAACGACTTATAGTTTTATTTTGAACTATACCTATCTAGATAATGATGTTCAAATTAATTTAATTAACATAACATTTTTTTTTTTTTTTTAATGTTGGACAATCCACACAGCATCATCTAGCCCCAAGATAAGCTACTGTTAAACAGAGCTGTGTTATGGTACTAGATGACTGATATATACTTAATACAATACAATACATAGATAGATATTTTTTATTATATATAGAAAATACCCAGAACACGCGGAACAAATATTTGTAGATCGTACAAACATTTGACCCGAGGCGGGAATCGAACCCGCAACCTCCGCGTCGCAGGCGGACCTGCGCCCGCTGCGCCACATCGGTCGTCATTATACATTATGCTTAGTAAACTTAATTAACACATTAATTAAGTAAGAAAACCTTTATAACGATAAACTTAGCAGTATTTTAGTAAAGTGATTATTCGATAATTAACCGAACCTTTTTATATTCCTAAAGCAATTTATTTTGTTGGCGATAAGCCGAGGAATAAGAGGCAACGTAGTCATAAAGTATCAAGACTTTCCAAGTATTCCTGAAGTTAAATAAAATAATATTCTTTTGGCAACACGAAATTGGCATTGTTATATCGTTTGATGTTTCATAATTTACATGAGATACTGCCGCGCGTGGCTTCGCTTGCATGGAACAAAGTTTTTTTTTATATATATACTACTAAAATAAAGTAAGTTTGTATGAGGTTTGTACGGGCGCAGGTCCGCCTGCGACGCGGAGGTTGCGGGTTCGATTCCCGCCTCGGGTCAAATGTTTGTACGATCTACAAATATTTGTTCCGGGTGTTCTGGGTATTTTCTATATATAATAAAAAATATCTATCTATGTATTGCATTTTATTAAGTATATATCAGTCATCTAGTACCATAACACAGCTCTGTTTAAACAGTAGCTTATCTTGGGGCTAGATGATGCTGTGTGGATTGTCCAACATTATTATTAATATTATTATTTTTATTATGAGGCATTGACTATCTCTGTTGACGGGGCCTAGGCCGCTTGAAGGCCTCTGTCTGTGGTGTCTACGCGGACCTGTGCTTGATTTTGTTATTATGAACGAATTAGCCAGTTACTTTACAAGCGCTTCATTTTAGATGCCAACCAGCATACAACAAACCTGATGATAAACGGTCACCGTAGTCTATGTATGCTTGCAATACTATAGATATGTATAATATACATTAATCATTGTGTATATTATCAAGTAATTTCACTATTAACCATACTTTTCGAACCGGAATACAACAATACATTGCATTACTGCTTGGCGGCAGAGGTATGTCGGTAGAACTTCCTCTGACGAGCTATATAACAAAGAACTCTGCTACTTTTGTGGTACCAGAGCACTTGTAATATCTGTTAAAACGATACAGGGAATCTTAATGTAGGGTAAGGAATATTGTGACTGTTTGTTTTGTGTTAGTAAAGGTCACAGAAAAATACAAGGTTATTTACTTGTAAAGGTACATCACAAGCGTTTATTAGATATGTTTCTAACGAGGTAGAGGACAAAAGTTGACAGCTCTGAAAAATGAGGTCACGCTTTTGTTTCCTTATTACTGAACGCCCACAAGTGTTACCAGCATCATACTAAACAAAACAAAAATACAAATGAACCGGAAGGAAAGGCTGGAATAAGTAGCGCAAACGGCAATCACGCAAAAGTTGCTCTTAGACTTCTAGTCTTAAAATGCGAATAAATGCGAAAACTTGAACGGATTGATAGATGTTTGTAACTCAATCACGCCAGAACGGCTTAACAGATCTGGATGAAGTTCGGCACAGACATCGATTATAGTTTGGAAAACCACATTAGCTACTTTTTATTTAAAAAAAAGGTACGTAATCTATAGAATAGCTTATAAGCGTAGTCTGCAAAGATTTTGCAAAATGCAGATGCCATCCGCGACACATTCCACAGCAGTTACTCTCAAAATAAACACAATCGACACGTTTTTCGACACAATCCACGGGACATCCTCAGGATACACCTGCTTTCTGCCGCTGCCGGATGTGTATTTCGTCGAGCATTGAAAGTAATCAACAATGCAACAACCCCACTACACATAATAGCTTTGCCAATGAATCTTGGCTGACGTTAAATTTTATTAGCAATTTTGCAATTAAGCTTTTTCGATTTATATAATTGTCTTCGGCCATCGCAAACGGCAACAAAAAAAAATCCCAGTGGCTCAGATCATTTAGCAGTAAACTATTTCTATTATCTGAATCCTTTGTCACTAAGTTTCTGTAGTGAAAATCGTTGTCTACGTCTATCTGGCCGGAAGAGCAAATAAGTCACAATACATGATTAATCATCAATGCTATTCAGCACACGAAAATTACCATCCATTCAATAAAGCCGAAACTCGCTGAACGGTGGATGGCATCCAACAAACATTACCATAATTCCGCTCATCACAGACTATATTACCATAATCTTCTATTGATTTTGGCATATTTTTCGGATCCATTGATAACAGTGGGTTACGGGGAAACCATAGAAATATATTCCCAACAGCATAGCGCTGGCCCATAGAGTACTGCCGCAGCTTAAATTCGATTGTAAGCGGATTTATTTTATTTTTATATTTTTTATATAATATAATAAATAGACGAGCAGCTTTTTGCAGATGTGTCTACGTCACACAGTGTTGGAATTGAAAGTAGTGTCTTTGTTTAGGTTTGGTACACTTTTTTAAGCACTGATTTTTTGTTTCGTAGCCAGTCATCAAATTTGTTCTTGAATGAGTTAGCAGAGGTGGCAGTTACTTCTTCTGGTAACATGTTCCAGTTGTGGACTACTCTATTGCTGAATAATTCATATGCAGTGAGTGTGTTGGCAGGACCAAGCCATCAAAAACTGGGGCCTTACTCTTCAACGCAATTTCAATCTAATTCTAGTTTACTACTGTCAAATTTTTGTACTCTTGGAAACAGTTTGAATTAATACATCCCTCTATCGCGCAAAAAAAATTTTAGAAACCGTTGTCATGTAAACTTGCAAAACGCATTCATATTTCAAATCTAGTTCAACGATGTTAGGTTGGTATAGTTCTCTCGGCGGATCTAGGTTTCCGTGAAGTTAGCCGTTTCGATGCGCAATGGAGCTTTTTCTGAATTCTGCACTAAATTGTCTTTGCGCATCGCAAACGGCTAATTTCACGGAAGCCTAGATTCGCTGAGAGAACTATAATTAGAAAATGAAGTGATAAAAATTAACTATTTTCCGTACAAATATTTCTGTATTACGCTATGACGGCATAAAAACTAGTTTTAATTTATTTTTGTCAATGATTTATAAAAAAGCTGCAAGAGAGTAGGCTGAGATGGTATGGGCATGTCAAGAGACGAACACCTGACTACGTTGGCAACAAGGCACTGAAACTGTCCGTTCCCGGAAGAAGATCTAGAGGGAGACCCAAGACCACATGGACGGATTTGTTGCGCAAAGATATGGTGGCATGCAATGTTTCGGACGAAGATGTCGAGGATAGAGCGAAGTGGAAGAAAAATTGTAGGAAGGCTGACCCCACCACCATGTGGGATAAATAGTCACGAAGAGAGAGAGAGAGAATGATTTATAAAAAAGCCCAAAAAAATTAATCTCGAGACTGACTTTTGCGTAGACCCAGTTCTAGAATATTTAAATTTTTATTTATAAACGAAAGAGCCATTCAATAGTCTAAAAACGAATAAATCTACGTCTGTTCTATGCGACTACGCAGTAAAAACGACTAGTGCAAGCCCTGTGGCTTTCTCTGCGCTGACTTTTTATGCAAATTTATTCTCATTGCGTTCTCAAGAAGTTGAATTAAAAAAAAAACTTTTGTAGCGCACCCCCAAGCATACAAAGGGACAAACTATGGAAAATTCAGATCTCTAGGACTTACCCTAGGAATTGGTTGGGGCACGTAGAACTGGCGTAAATTCACATAATATTAAGAGGTTACTAAATTATCCTTTTGATTTTGAATAAAATATTTTCTATGCATTATATAAATTTGTATTTTTTGGTGTTTTTTTTATTAATTATAGATATTGTGTTTTCTTGTCTTATCTGTTTTGCGTTTTATTAAATTTATTTTTGAAATAATAATAGTGTAGTGGAAGTGCGATTAGCCCAAGTGTAAAAAAATAGGTTATATTACTCTGTGGTTATATCCCATGTAAGTGAATTTTATTCTTAGGAGATTTAAATATCGATCAATGAGGCGCAGCGGGCGCAGGTCCGCCTGCAACACGGAGGTTGCGGGTTCGATTCCCGCCTCGGGTTAAATGTTTGTACGATCTACAAGTATTTGTTCCGGGTGTTCTGGGTATTTTCTATATATAAGGTCATTCATTATCAACCTGACAAACTTAAGGGGTAGGTTCCACACATAAAAAAAAAAATACTTGTACTTTTTTTTTTTTTTTTTAAACGTTTTTTTTTTTTATAAAACAAAAAAAAAATATTACGTAATTCTGCTTTATAATTAGTTATCCTTGTTAGAAATCGAAAAGGCAGCGCTCGGCACGTGTTAGTGACCCGCGCGTCAATGAACTGCGGGTCACTAACCCGCGCGTCCTTGACCTGCGCGTGTCCTTGACCCGCTACCGGGCGCGCACACTCGAATATTTCATTATTACGTCGCTTAACTCGATTCCCAACAATGATAAATAATAATTGAGCGGAAAAAC
The DNA here is from genome assembly GCA_951394395.1 of Colostygia pectinataria. NCBI lineage: Eukaryota > Metazoa > Arthropoda > Insecta > Lepidoptera > Geometridae > Colostygia > Colostygia pectinataria. Next base: position 710,600 of record OX596362.1, read on the forward strand.
GTAATCGATTTTTTTTTGTTTACTTGTGATTTTTAAGACAAAACATACATAAAAAAAAAAAAAATTATAGGTACAAATATTTTTTTTTTTAGGTGTGGAACCTATCCCTTAAGTTTGTCAGGTTGATAATGAATGACCCTGTATAATATAAAATATCTGTCTATGTACCTATTGTATTGTATTAAGTACCTATATATCAGTCATCTAGTACCCATAATACAGCTCTGTTTAACAGCAGCTTACCTAGATGATGCTGTGTGGATTATTCAGCATTATTTATTTATTTATTTAAATATTCTTAAACTTGATTGCCGCTTGACTGTGCATTGTTTCTAAGCAAAGAAAAAAAAATGATTTTTAGTCATTCATTAACGCAAGATTTTGTATCTAACAAGAAAAAACCATGATTCTTGTTTTTTATGAGCCTTGGTTTTGTTATTTATGCCGAGCCGAGTTACAGCTTTTACCTGACGGGGTATAAACGCTTCTATTTTAAAAGCGTCGGTTAGATGTAGCTTTAAGGGTAAAAGGTAAAAAAGGTTCTTTTCGATTAATTGTACCTAAACATCTGCTGTCATAATAAAGGTTGTTAACAAGATTTTAAATGTGGGACATCAACGTGATTGATCTAAATCTGCACTCGCAATATTTCCACCCCTGACTCCTATTATGAAGATAAACGATACGTCATTCATCTTAAAATTATATTAACAATCGTTTTTTTAATACCATTTTAATGGTAACAGTGGCCGCTTACCATCCATTGTTTAGTACGCCTGGTTGCCACTTTTGTAGTTTAAAAAAAAATGCCAAGTACACGGTCCATCAGATCGTAAGCAGTCACGCATTACGTCTATGTGCACGTAAAAAATGGCAATTATACGGTCCACCGGGAATCGATCGATGGTAAGCGGTCATCGTATCCTATAGAACTTTCACGCATTACGTCTACGTGCACGTGATTGTCACGCAAGCGTTGCGCCGTCTCTCACACAATTCCACATAATAGCATACGTGCTTACTCAGTGTACTTTGGCCTTTATAAGTTGTAGCGTGTTTTTCGTGTGCTGCGTTTCCACCAGTGATGTGCGAGAGTGTGTAGCAAGGGATGCGTATGTTAGGAACCAATAGAATCACTCAATTAAATGTGGGCAGAGCAAGGCTAGGTATAGTTCGCACAGCGGATCTAGGCGTCCGCGAAGTTAGCCGTTTGTGATGCGCAAAGACAATTTAGTTTGAAAAAGCTCCATTGCGCATCGAAACGGCTAATTTCACTACGGCCGAGATCCGTTGTGAGACCTATAAATGAAGTGATTTTATTGGTTCCTAACACATCCTTCGCTATACATCCTTCTTTGGTGGAAACGCAGCCTAATGCTTTTCCCATAAGCCGCTGTTACTGTCCAAATGCCTAAGTTTACAGACATCAGCGTGACTCGGCCGTAGCTTTCTCACGTAAAAATGGAGACTTTTCTTAGTAGTTTCACTGCCTGAAAATCTTCAAAATTATTACTTAGAGTGATTCGGTACCAAGTAGTAAGTAGCCAAGCTGAATAAAATCGGTCGGAGCTTTTTCCTAAAAACTCTTCCTTTTAAATATATTTTACTGTATTCGTAAAATGTATTTCCTTGCAAATGTTTTTAAATAATATAAATATAGTTCCTTGCAAATTCACGTCTCTCGTATGGTTAAGCTGTGCGTTGAATGTTTTTTTTTTTACTATTAAAGTGGCAACCAAGCGTACGGCCCACTTGATGGTCAGCTGTTACCGTAGCCTATGAACGCATGCAACATCATAGATATCACTTGCGTGTTACCACCCTGAGACGTTAGATGGAAAGTCTCATGTGCCTATAATTTCACTGGAAACCATACCCTTCGAACCGGAACACAGCAATGCGAGCATTACTGCTTGGTGGCCGAATTAAGTATGGTAGTAGTCCTTCCCCGGACGAGCTCTATCACAAAGAACTCTACTACTCTTGTCTGTCAGTAGCGTAACAATTTTATAATTTAGAGATTGAAGTTACATTTTACTAGCGTATCCCGACCCACCCCGTGTTTGGTGGAGGAAATAAGAAATCTAATCTAATCTAATCTAATCTAATCTAATCGTACATACTAAAAACATACGTCATACTTTTAGTTTTTCTCTCGTATGATTTCAATTTTAATTTTATTAACACTATATTATTATTCATAAATATTATTAAACGTAAATTAAATTATAATACATATAATAAATAATGCCGGACAATCCACACAGCATCATCTAGCCCCAAGTTAAGCAGAGCTTGTATTATGGGTACTAGATGACTGATAATATTTTAATACAATACAATACATAGATAGATATTTTTTATTATACACCCAGAACATCTTAAACATAGAAAACACCATTTTTTGCAGATCGTACAAACATTTGTCCCAAGGCGGGAATCGAACCCGCAACCTCCTGCGTCGCAGGCAGAGCTTCGCTCGCCTCGCCACATTGGTAGTCATAATTTTAATATTATTGTAATAAATTTTTAGTTTATTAATTATAGTTTTATTGGTGTTTTTGTACCGTTCTAATATTTGTTCCAGTTTTTTCTAGTTCATTCTAGTTTAAAAGTAAAGATTTATTGTAAAATGACCTCACACGGCTATTGTACTATGTTTTACATTTAAAAGCAAGGCTCTAAAGACATGATTTATTATCCGGAAAAGTTAATTTGCTGATTGCGAAGCGATCAATCAAGATTGAAGAGAATTACTAAGTTGAGTCTAGACTCTCGGGAAACTTTGAAATTGCCTTAGTTTGGAGACTTAACTGGAAAAAGTGATGATAGGCTGTAATAATACCTTCTTTTTCATGAGATTTAAGGCTTTGCGCTTGTAAGGGTAACCACTGAAGCTAAAAATCAGTCTCGTTAAATCACGTGAACGGCTGGACGTTGTATAATTTTGCTAATCTTGCATTATTTTGTGTAAGTACAAGGAAAGTTTGAATGGTAAGAAAAACCTTTTCTCATGGTCATGACAGCTTTGTCTAAAAGTCTAAGGAAACGCACTCTCACGACTATGAATAAACATAACTATCAATAACAAAAAACTAATCGTTTTATGAATATAGGAATCGGACACTAAAGATGTTCATTGATGGACAGGAGACAGAAACGATCGCATCCAAGGACGATCGTCCAAAATAAATGGCTTTTTGTTCAACTCATTCCAATTGTCATAAACCTCACTAATGGCTTTTGAGGCATCAATCTTTATGTCAAAGTTTCAATCTGATAATAGCTTGAGGGTCTACTTTTCCAGACAAGGCGATATATCGTGACAGTTTGCGTGGTTCAGCTTATGTCCGTGAATGGTTTGAAGTTATTGCCACCGAATTATCGTTTGTCGTTTTCAAGAGACCGCCGTGCTGTTTTTACTATCCTGTTCAACGTAAAGCATAATACAGTGGAAATGTACTCGATTTAAGAATGATTTTAGTAAGAGTAGTAGAGTTCTCTGTGATAGAGCTCGTCCGGGGAAGGACTACCACCATACCTATTTCTGCCGCCAAGCAGTAATGCTCGCATTGCTGTGTTCCGGTGTGAAGGGTACGGTTTCCGGTGAAATTACTGGCACATGAGGCTTTCGATCTTAGCCTCAAGGTGGCAACCCGCGAGTGATACCTCCGGTATTGCAAGCGTCCATAGGCTGCGGTAACCGCTTACCATCTTGTGGGCCGTACGCTTGGTTGCCACTTCAGTTGTATAAAAAAAAAAAAAATCGTTTGGCACAATTCATCATCCGCGGGCATCATAATAGATAATGATGGTGTTGTCTTTTGTTACAGGTAGCACAAAAATGAAGACAAGAAAGCGAAATTCATAACCAAAGATGACGACAAAGAGGGAATGATCACCGCCAATAAAACTATGACAGTAGCTTATCCAACTAAAAGCATATTTGAATCAACACAATACCTATATCCAACAAAAAAGCCTCCAGACGAATATAAAGTAAAGGAGAACGAAAGAGTTATCAGAACTAGGGAAGTTTTTAATGTAGATACAAAAAACGCAACAAACGATACGAGTGATTTCTTAAAACTAGTAGAAGATTTCAGTGATTATTTCTACGGAAACGCAAGTAGTGATATAGGTAATGCAACAATTAATGATGTTTACGATTTCGGTAACTGCAGCACAAGCAGAAATGGGACATTCAACGTGTCGTGTTTTAGTAAAGTTGAGGAGCCGGAGTATAATATGTGGGCGTTATTACTGTTGATATTCCCATTTTTCACTTTGTTCGGTAATGTGCTGGTAATAATGAGTGTGGTGAGGGAAAGAGCGCTACAGACGGTCACGAACTACTTTATAGTGAGCTTGGCAGTTGCTGATCTGCTGGTAGCTGTGGTGGTGATGCCGTTTGGGGTTTATTATTTGGTAAGTGGTAGTTTTTTATGTATGGTAATTATAGTTTTTAAGACTATCACGGTTATTAACATAATTTTCACTAAAAATGGGATATTTACCATGATTTATTGATCAGTTCTCCCGAAATCATGGTAAATATCCCGTTTTAGTAAAATTTAAATAATGCTGGACAATCCACACAGCATCATCTAGCCCAAGGTAAGCTGCTGTTGAACAGAGCTGTATTATGGGTACTAGATGACTGATATATATTAATTACAATACAATACATAGATAGATATTTTTTATTATACATATAAAACACCCAGAACACCCGGAACAAATATTTGCAGATCCTACAAACATTTGTCCCAAGGCGGGAATCGAACCCGCAACCTCCGCGTCGCAGGCGGACCTTCGCCCACCGCGCCACATCGGTCGTCAAAATTAAAGTTAATTATGTCGTTTTAATTTAGATACTGTAAAAACATACTTGTGATAATTGGCAAAACAAAAATCAAAATACTTTCCATAGGAAATTAAATTTTTAGACTCTATAATCTGCGCTTAGACAACTAAGCGGCGCTAGTCTAATAAAAATTCAAATGGCTAATGACTACCTTCAATACATTTTTAAAACCTGTTGGATTAAAGTCATTTTTCAACACACTTGCTTATAAAGTGGCTCTATGGTCATCGCAATTAGGCACAGAATGACACCCATAATCAAACTATGACTTTTTCATTGCTATAAGTCACTAGTGAGTTATAGATTTTTTTTGTTATTTTATTATGTGTTTTTTTTCAGTAATGAATGTGTTCCCCGCGGGACTCTAATATTGACTATTGATTAGTATATACGGATTACAGATTCCGAGATCAACAGTTAATACATTGTATACTTCCGGACCAATACAATTTAGGAGTCTTTTTTTTTATACAACTGAAGTGGCAACCAAGCGTACGGCCCACAAGATGGTAAGTGGTTACCGTAGCCTACGGACGCTTGCAATACCAGAGGTATCACTCGCGGGTTGCCACCTTGATGCTAAGATCGAAAGCCTCGTGTGCCAGTAATTTCACCGGAAACCATACCCTTCACACCGGAACACAACAATGCGAGCATTACTGCTTGGCGGCAGAAATAGGTATGGTGGTAGGCCTTCCCGGACGAGCTTTATCACAAAGAGCTCTACTACTCTTAGTCTTCAAGGCTAGAGTGAACAGATATTCATTAATTTTACCATAGCGTTACATTGAATAATTGGCATGTCAAATACCTACATTGAACCTCAATAGCTAGTTTATTTAACCCTTAACCCTTAATTAAAGGGTTAAGTGGTAGGTAACGGTAAAAAAATGGGTGGGAAAATGGTGCCAGTGGAAACTACACTACCGTCTGCACTTATCACCTGTGTGGCAAATTCAACTGAGCGCTCCCGTGCTTTGGAGGGCACGTTAAGCAGTCGGTCTCGGCTTTTTCAAAATTGTTAGGCCATGACAAAGGCTTACGGGCGGTCTAGAAATTCTGTCACCAGAGATGGACACTGACTCATACGAACTTACTTACTTATCTGTGTGGGCAACAAAAGTAACATTCCATTAGACGCTTTATAAATCATTTTAGTTGTTTTACTTACCATCTTAGATGGCTTTGAATAAGTTTTTGTAAAAATTAATGCTCCAGTAAAACATGATTCTAGCTCTACTGAATAGAAGACCTTCTTAATTATCTGAGAGATTCTCAAAGCAATTTCAATTAGAGCATTAAATCAAATAGAACATAATCATTCAAATATTTGCGATAATTACAAACTCCATTAGACCATTAGGTTTGAACTATGATCAAACAACTTTAGTAAATCAATTGAAAACGAAATCGGTCTTTCGATGATTACAAAACTTTTTTAAAAAGGTTTTTTTTATATCGTCTGCCCATCGCGCTACTGGACGACCAACGTTCCTATAACCACTTCTCGGACGCTATTCAGTTAACGCCTTACTCCACCTGTCGTCACCTAGCGTAATGTCACAGTGACTGTATTAGTTGACTCACCGCTTTATTGGATGATTGCCTTGAGTCCATCAGAACAGGGACTTTACTCTTCAACGCAATGGCAACCCCAATTTAAATTCTAGATTCTGTCTAGTTTATTTGCTGTCAAATTTTTGTACACTTAGAAATAAGGTTCAATTTGGCGTAGGTTGTCATGAAATGTCATATTCCAATAAATAAATAAATAAAATAAATAATGCTGGACAATCCACACAGCATCATCTAGCCCCAAAGTAAGCTGCTGTTAAACAGAGCTGTATTATGGGTACTAGATGACTGATATATATTTAATACAATACAATACATAGATAGATATTTTTTATTATATATATAAAATACCCAGAACACCCGGAACAAATATTTGTAGATCGTACAAACATTTGTTCAAAGGCGGGAATCGAACCCGCAACCTCTGCGTCGCAGGCGGACCTGCACCCGCTGTGCCACATCGGTCGTCAAAATTCCAATACTTGTCCAATACCAATTGTGTTCAAGAGTAAGGCCCCAGAGCTTTTCCCGGGAGAGATCAATTGAAAGTTGGGGTTTTCAGTAATGAATGTGTTCCCCGCGGGACTCTAACATTGACTATTGATTAGTATATACGGATTACAGATTCCGAGATCAACAGTTAATACATTGTATACTTCCGGACCAATACAATTTAGGAGTCTTTTTTTTTATACAACTGAAGTGGCAACCAAGCGTACGGCCCACAAGATGGTAAGTGGTTACCGTAGCCTACGGACGCTTGCAATACCAGAGGTATCACTCGCGGGTTGCCACCTTGAGGCTAAGATCGAAAGCCTCGTGTGCCAGTAATTTCACCGGAAACCATACCCTTCACACCGGAACACAACAATGCGAGCATTACTGCTTGGCGGCAGAAATAGGTATGGTGGTAGTCCTTCCCGGACGAGCTCTATCACAAAGAGCTCTACTACTCTTAGTCTTCAAGGCTAGAGTGAACAGGTTCTTTCTAGGCAAGCGTGCTCCATCATCGACCACACCATCACTTACCATCAGGTGTGGTGGTGGTCAAATGCTGTTCTATACCCAAAAAAAAAAAACTAAGTGAGAGCACGAGTGGTCTAGTGGTAGTGACCCCAACTTCCGATCCTAAGGTCGTGGGTACAAAACCAGTCGTGCACCAATGGATTTTTTGTTCGAAATGTATGTGCACAATGCCTGCGCTTATACGGTAAAGGAAAACATCGTGAGGAAACCATGTCCAAGAACTAAATGTTCAAAAGACATGTGCCATCCACCACGCATTGGGTCCGCGTGCTAGATTAAGACCCAATCACTTTCGCCCGAGAGTAGGCCAGTGTCCCAGCTGTGGGAACATTAGAAGGCTCTCATGATGATAATGATAAAACTAAAGCTTTCCGACGTTTGTCCTTCTTTACGTACACTTAGTACTATTAACACTAATACACACACCCGTATTCATAAACAAAACTTGATTGTGAATCGTGACTCAAGCATGGATTTTTAAGTTCTTCATTGAAAATTTACACACAAGCACCCTTAGCTTCAGTGCCGGCGAATGGTGCCGGCAAACTCGTGACGGGGTGGGGTAAGTCATATCAGCGGGAGGTAGGGAGTGGCCATTCTGTACGTAGTACTAATATCTGTGGCGACCGATGTGGCGCAGCGGGCGCAGGTCCGCCTGCGACGCAGAGGTTGCGGGTTCGATTCCCGCCTCGCGACAAATGTTTGTACGATCTACAAATATTTGTTCCGGGTGTTCTGGGTATTTTCTATATATGACAAAAAATATATATCTATGTATTGTATTGTATTGTATTAAATATATATCAGTCATCAAGTACACATAATACAGCTCTGTTTAACAGCAGCTTACCTTGGGGCTAGATGATGCTGTGTGGATTGTCCAGCATTATTTATTTTATTTATTTTTATCTTGGGTGTGCTGCACCAGCAAACAAATTGATCGTCTTATCTCACATAAAAAACTGTGAGTGAAACCGCGTGAGTACACCTAGTAATACTCGTGTTAAACTCTGAACAGGCTTTTATTCTCCGGGTTCATAACATTTTATGGTGGAATTATTTTTCGAGCGTGAATTGAGAAATAATGACAAACTCTTGAACAAGGCCGTAACTTTTTGAATAATAAAGCTAATTATGTGCAGCTCGACTCTTTGAGGCCGTTTGAACAATATATATAACTTACGGAACCCGATTATAAAGGCTCTTCAACTATAATAACACTAATCAATTTAAAAGGTGTGAAGGGTATGGTTTCCAGTGAAATTACTGGCACATGAGGCTTTCGATCTTAGCCTCAAGGTGGCAACCCGCGAGTGATACCTCTGGTATTGCAAGCGTTCATAGGCTGCGGTAACCGCTTACCATCTTGTGGGCCGTACGCTTGGATGCCACTTCAGTTGTATAAAATAATAATAATAATAATAATACTAATAATAAGAGTAGTAGAGTTCTTTGTGATAGAGCTCGTCCGGGGTAGGACTACCATACCTATTTCTGCCGCCAAGCAGTAATGCTCGCATTGCTGTGTTCCGGTTCGAAGGGTATGGTTTCCGGTGAAATTACAGGCACATGAGACTTATCATCTAAGGTCTCAGGGTGGTAACACGCAAGTGATATCTATGATGTTACTACGGTTACCGCTGACCATCAAGTGGGCCGTACGCTTAGTTACCACTTTAGTAGTATAAAAAAAAAAAAACCTAACTTGTAGTTGTATTTGACCTACTGAGAATTAATGCTAACAACCTTTTTTATTTATCTATTTAATTTATCAACTTACTTCCTACTTATTCAAACTCCGGCCTATCTCCATGTTGTCATACCCTTTTACAGGGTTCATATGTGATACTACCACCTATTATATAACAACTGTAAATGAACCAACCATATGAGAGCAATAAATGAATTGAGTATTGAGTAATCAAATAATATATATATATATATATATAAATGATCTGTTTTGCGTAAGTATTAACATCTAGCCCCAAGGTAAGCTGCTGTTAAACGGAGCTGTGTTATGGGTACTATATGATTGATTATATAATAATACAATACAATACAATTATAGAGATATTTTTTATTATCAATAGAAAATACCCAGAACACCCGAAACAAATATTTGTAGATCGTAAAAACATTTAACCGGAGGCGGGAATCGAACCCGTAACCTCCGCGTCGCCTGTTCCCGCTGCACCACATCGGTTGTCACTAGTCGATAAATAAAATAAAAAAAGCTATCTCTAAAAGAATAGCAGAGTTCTTCGTGATAGAGCTTGTCCGGAGAAGTACTACCATGCCTATTTTTGTGTGACGAGCGCTCTAACTTGCAAACGACGAGGTAGACACAGACTTAATATAAAAGACAGACGAAAAATCTCTAGTGCTATTCCGCTTAACCTTTTAACTGATGAGGTCACACAGTTACCACGGTTAACCTCAAAAGAAAAATATCGACACGTGTTTCATCCCTCCACGGGACATCTTCAGGACTATCGACTTGTTCTCCGGCAGACGTGTTGCTCCGTCGAGCGCTGGAGCCAAAGTCTCTGGCTCCAGCGCTCGACGGAGCGTCTGTCTTTCTCTTCTTCGTCTGTCTTTCATCTTGTAATGGATTTCCGCAAAGTAACGCCTGAATCTATCAATTAAATTAGACACAGACTTACCTGTATAACAAATAGTCAACCCTCAACCACGAAGACAGTTCCCCAGATCCCTGGCACCTATAAACATTACCTCACCAGATAAAGCTCGTGACGTAGCTGGCTAAGTTGTTCTTAACAGATCAACGAAGTTAAGCACTGTTCCGCGGGGTTATCGTTTGGATGCGTGACCGCCAGTGGCAATTTCAACTGAGCGCTCCCGTGCTTCAGACGGCACGTTAAGCTTCGGTCCCGGTTTTTTCAAAGTTGTTCGGGCGGCCTAGAAACTCTGTCACCTGAGTTGGCCACTGACTCATACGAACGAACGAACCAGATAAAACCCTGTCACCTCACGGTGGGAAGTCGATCTAAATAAAACGTAGTGTTAAGTCATAAAGTTGTTTCAACAGCCTTGGTTGAGGTTTTGAAAAACAGTTACCGTCTTTGCGGCCGTAAAAAAAGCAGCTTTTTCTAGTTGTAAATATGTAAACTGATCTTCCACCGCCAACTTTACAATACAGCTCTGTTTAACAGCAGCTTACCTTGGGCTAGATGATGCTGTGTGGATTGTCCAGCATTATTTATTTATTATTTATTTATAATGTACAATGTACCATGTCTTTTGTGAATAAACCTACTGAATACTGAATAGGGAAACATTGGGGTTGCAATTTATACGATTGTTATTTTTATAAACGGATTATTCTTATCTATCACCTAGTTTTGTCCCCTTAAGGTACGATCCCAAAAAAGTACGATCTGTCACCCTTTTTTCAATAAGGGGACAAACCACTTTTATTTTTTTTAAAGTGCTATCTGTCACCCCGTCATTAACGCACCTGACCGTCTAACTTAGTGTAGCATACAAATCGACGAACTCTTTCATTCTACTTAAATATAGTTCTGTGAGCTCAACTACGCGAGCTTTTTTTTTTTTTGTTATACTACTGAAGTGGCAACCAAGCGTACGGCCCACAAGATGGTAAGCGGTTACCGCAGCCTATGGACGCTTGCAATACCAGAGGTATCACTCGCGGGTTGCCACCTTGAGGCTAAGATCGAAAGCCTGATGTGCCAGTAATTTCACCGGAAACCATAGCCTTCGAACCGGAAAACAGCATGCAAGCATTACTGCTTGGCGGCAGAAATAGGTTTGGTAGTTCTTCCCCGGACGAGCTCTATCACAAAGAACTCTACTACTCTTATTATAGTATGATTGTGAAGGCCCTATACCTATTTTACCTCACCTCACCCTTCAAACCAGAACACAGAGCTATTTCCACCATAGATAAAGCGAGCACAGCTTCTTACAAACCCAAGGGTCTCTCAAAGCTGTCGATAAACAGGGACTTTACACTCATTGGTTTGTTCTTGTGATGGACGCGGTCACGTGGTGCAAGAGACAAGCTGATTCTTGAAAAGAAAAGTCCTTATTCTTTCATAAAAAGTAAGTAAGTAAGTATTCATACGGTAAAGGAAGACATCGTGAGGAAACCGGCATGTTGAAGAACTAAAAATTCGAAGGATGTGCCATCCACCTAAAATCTGGAAGAAAGGTTGTCTGGAAGAAATCGCTTCGAAGCGATAGGCCGCCCATTGTACTAAAGATATAAAATGTGTTTTGTTTTTATGTTCATATTTACTGTTATGGTGTATAATAAAGTATTTTCATTCATTCATTTCATTCATCTACCAATCCGCAATGGGTCCGCGTGGTGGATTAAGGTGGATTACCCACTCTCGCTTGAGAGTAGGCCAAAGCCCCAGCTGTGAACATTAAAAAGGCTGCCATGATGTAGTAAGTTCGTATGAGTCAGTGCCAACTCTGCTCGGGATCGTCTTTGTCCGTTCATTAATTTTGTGTAAAAATGTCATTCAATATTTTATGTAGATAATTTAAAAATTTTTGAGCTTATCATCTGGCTAACTACTTGAAATTGTATTTACAAAAAGTGTAAATAATAATAATACTGCTAATTGTAATCAATTTAGATATTGATAATGCTACGGGCGCAGTTCTTACCCAAATGACTGAAAAATTTAACAAAGAAGTGGATTAAGACCCAAACTCTCGCTCGAGAATAGGCCAGCCATGTCCCAGCAGTGGGTTTTCCCAGTTAGAAGACTGTTCATCATCATCATCACCATATCTATATAACCATGACAAAGGCCTTTGGCGGCCTAAAAACTCTGTCACTAGTGTTGACCACTGACTCAGACGAACATACTTTTTACCATCATATCAGCCGATAGACGTCCACTGCTGAACATAAAAGACTGCTATGGTGTTTAAAAAGGTTTTTTTTTTATACTACTAAAGTGGTAACCAAGCGTACGACCCACTTGATGATCAGCGGTTACCGTAGCCTATGTACGCATGCAACATCATAGATATCACTTGCGTGTTACCACCCTGAGACGTTAGACGGTAAGTCTCATGTGCCTGTAATTTCACCGGAAACCATACCCTTCGAACCGAAACACAGCAATGCGAGCATTACTGCTTGCAGAAATAGGTATGGTGGTAGTCCTTCCCCGGACGAGCTCTATCAAAAAGGTTCTCGACTTGGACCAGAGCACAAAGCCATACCAGGGGCCGCTACAAATGGAAATGACCTTCCGTATTTATAGTCCTGTGGCGTATCGTATCGCTCTTTAGATCTGCGCTCGATTTGTCCACTCCGAGATTACCAGCTCTTGATTTGGGATGAATTGACTTTGGCTCGAGTTTAGACTTTGAAATTGAAGTGATTGTTAATAGACATTCCAAATAGAATGTTGAAATAAATGTGGAATGTTGAATTAATGAATTAAGCGTTTAATTGACATGGCACAATATTGGCACTATTGACAAATAAAAGTGAGAAGAGTCTTTCTGAAAATTACAGTTTAGGCTTCTTCAAAGCTAGAATGTATAAGTTAACTCTAGATTTTCGTGCTCTACCGTTGGCTATACCATAGCTTAAATAATTGTGTTCAAATTCAAAATAGTTTTATTAAAAAAAATTACAAGGATCACTTTAAAACGTCTTTAAGTTCCACAGTTTTAAGTGTAGTAGAGTTTTCTGTGATGTGATGTGGGGAAGGACTACCACCATGCCTATTTCTGCCGCAAAGCAGTAATGCTCGCATTACTGTGTTCCGGTGTGAAGGGTATGGTTTCCGGTGAAATTACTGGCACATGAGACTTTCGATCTTAGCCTCAAGGTGGCCTCAAGGTCAATTTTGGTTAATTGTTTGTATACTTATAAAACTATCATGAACTATATCATACATTTTACAAACTTCTTCACCAATATACCGGTAAGTGAAAACACCCGTTTGTAAAATGTATAATTGTTTGTATTTTAAAACTTTGTAACTATGACATTGCCGATTATAGGATGCAAAATAGGAAAAACAGAAATCTGTCAGCACCCTTCCTATTTGGAATATAGTTATAGGTGAGGCTCGTGCTAAGATATTATTTGACCTGATTAAAAAAAGTAAACAATTAAAAGCACAAGCCTTTTCTTTGAGTGAATCAGACAACGGATACCCCGCGATAATATAAACGTGGTCCCACGTTTCCTTCATCGTTTTTGACTATTTATTTTATCTTATAAATAAAAATGAATTGATGTGCGTGAGTCTCGCTAAAACTCAAGAACGGCTTTACCGATTTGGCTAATTTTGGTTTTTGGCTTATGACAAAAAAAAACGCATTTATTCGCATTTTTTATGACGCAGTATTTTATAAATCTCCACATGACATTTTTGTTTTACAGCATTACAATTTTATTATTATTTGCAAATTCTAGTTCATGGATATAATTTACTGTGCTATAACTTATATTTACTTAACTAATTACTTATTGTAACACACTGTCTGTACCTTTTGCATTGACGAGAAACTGACTATAGTTAGTTTTGTAAATTAATTTTACATTTGTAAATATGTTCTCCTTTTCAATAAATCATTTAATTTCATTTCATTTCATTTAATTTTATATATTAAATTAAACACAGCATATTGCGTGATTACGCGATGACTACGACCATAGTCGATTAATTCCATTCAATTAAACACCGGAAACACCGTGGTCAGTCGTGGTCGCAGTCATGGTCATGGTCGCTAAATGGGCATAAGCGCTTATGTTGGCGGTTGTACCACAAACCTGTTAATACCCTGTCATTTTTACAGTGAAAACGGTGTGTAAAAGTTTCGAATTATTTCATTTGACGGTTCGTGAATTTATTTTCACGACGAAAAAGCATTTTCCGTTGTCAATACGTGATAGTATTATGGGAACAGCCAGTTCACTTCATTCATGTATTACCTAATTCATGAATTTTTACATGAATTCGTAATTATTAAGAGTGTGTGTTTTGTACTGGCGTAAATACACCTAACTGTAAGACGTTTCAAAGTGACCCTTGTGATTTTATTGAATAAAACTCTTTTACCTTTTTTTAATACCAAACTGTAGGTGGCCGTTGAGTTGGTCCAGCAACCACATACATAGTTTTAACTCCAAGCTCCTTGTGTCATAATTATATGGAAATTTTAACTGTGTGACCTCATTAATTAAACAGTTAAGCGGAATAGTACTAGAGACTTTTCATCTGTTTTTTTTATTTTATAATGGATTTCCGCAAAGTAGATAAATCTATCATTTATCTAGTAAAAACGATTTTTTTTTTGTAGATTTTAGCTACCAGATTGAACCAGCTGATTCTTGTTCCTCGTGTCGGTATTTACCGTGATCCTTTAGACCATTAAAATTGATTTACTCTTTTATTTTTGTTTTGTTTGAGTTATCCCTGAAACCTTATATTATTCTGTGAGTTCGTGATAACGATGTGTGAAAAAAAGTGTTGAAGAAATAATGAAATTGGTTTTTAATGTTGGCGTCACAGAATACTTACGCTTTAGTAGGCTACTACATGCTACTTTAGCACAATGTTTACTTTTGCGGACAAAAGCTATATCGTGACAGTTTTTGTGGTTCTGCTTATGTCTGTGAATGCTCAGAACTTTGTTGTCACCAACATAAGTTGAACTACGATATTTGCCACGATTATCATTTGTCGCTCTCAAGAGTTAACCCTCTGGAGGGCGATTCTAGTGCGAGAATCGCTCTCCAGTTCTGTACTCCGTACACTTCGGCTACCGCTATTTGATCGCCTCTAGGCGCAAATTGCCAGTTACTCACTGTAGCCCTTTCAACTTGGAATTCAGCCTAAAAGCCTACAAGGCTTGTATCTTAGTGCCATCTGCATACATTTCGTTTTGCATTGCAAATTGTTTAACATCAGAGTGGTGAGTGGTGAGTGGTCGCCGACAGGCTTTGATATGCAACGAAAGCTTTAAGCCATAATATATTCTTAAGCTCGCTACGCTCCAGGACATAAGTTTTGCATGTTAAAGAAATCGATTTGTAGACCGTTGAATCATTATAAAACAAACGAAAGCTTTCGAGATGAACTTGAAACCTTGCTTGGTACTTTTTCAGTTTACAGATAGAAATGGAAAAACATTAATTAGACATCAGCTACGAAAAGATTAAAACAAATAAAACCAATCAAAGAATCACCATACACTTCATAATATAAGAAATTTATGGAGATTTTAAAATAAAATCGGTATCATCTTTTAAATTAATTCTATCTACCCTAGCTAAGATGTAACAATCATAACACAATATGTACTTGAGGTAGTCACAAAGTATTTAGCGGTCGCAGGTAATCGGTGGATTGGCCCAAGATCCTATGTCCTGCAATTAATGGACGTCTAGTGATGATGATGAATTACTAATAAAAACATTAGTAATTGTAAATTCATGTATCATCGTACAAACAATTTCAGATATTCAGTGAGTTAGTAAGAGTTAGTGGCCAACTACTCCGGCGGCCTGGTTTCCACCATGGCAGTTATTCACCTGGTGGTAGGATTCTTTAGCAAGAGTTCATCTTGGTGGGTACCACCGCAGTGCCAGTTATTCTACCTCGTGTGCAAGCATTACTGTGTTTAGGTTTGAAGGGCACTGTAGCAAGTGAAATTACTGGGCGAAAGAGACTTATCAACGTCTCGGAGTGATGAGCGTAGTGCAGTGCCACGCTCAACTTAAACACTTAGCTTTGGGTGGCACTGCATCTGGTATGGTTAGGCGTGGTACTTAACACCAGGAGGGCGACTTGATTGTCTTGTCTCTTGCTGACAAAAAAAAAATAGTCTCAAAGACTAACTGATCTACTGCTGACTGCTGATGATACGTCAATTTTCAGTCAGTAGCGCAACAATTTTATATATTTACATAAAATTATATTTCAGTAATAAATTCAGGAACTATTTCCAGTGTTAAACAACGGATGCCAGCATGAACGAATATTTCTCGAGCCAATACCAACCAAAACTGTCTTCAGCAAAGTACGCTCAAAATAATGTTTCGAAAATATTTCCAAACGAAAAGAAAATAAATACAACGCAAGATATACTCAATATGCCGTGCCGTGCTCTACATATTAGAGTAGTAATAAGCTGAATATAGTTGGAGATGTATGAACCACAAGCCTTGGTGACTCTTCAGCGAAAAATTTCGACTTGAAACGTAACACTGCAGTGCCAGATATTTTACATCCAAGCAGGGGGCTTATTCGCTATGACCTAGAAGATTCCTTACCAATAACGTGTAACTTAGTAACGTGTTCTGTACGTGCCATGATGAGAAATTGTAAAATTGTTATCCGTATCTGTGTTGTTTCAATAGCGATAGTTTCGCTATCGAAAGGTTGACTTTAAAAAACAGTCAGACGAGCCCTAAAACGTGGCTCGTCAACAACGATTCCACGCAGATATCGTAACCAGCCCGCGTTTAGTCATAGCGAATAAGGCTTGAAATGCACTGTAGCAAGTTTAATTACCGGGTAAATGAATCTGCACCAATCGCGATTGGAACTAAACTACATTTGATACTGAGTAGTACGTTAACTGGTACATTAATTAAATCGAGACCTAGTATGTCAACAAGCCTATATAATAATTATATTATTATAGGTTATCTGGACAAACTTTTTATTTTTTTACTTACCTACTTACCTTATATTCTTAGCATGAGCCTCACATAGTTCGATTGTCGCCACACTGAAGCTTTATGATGAAAAGGAATCATCAAAAAAAAGCTAGGAACCCAGCCGCTGGCTAGCCTAGGCCTAGGCTGGGGCGCATAGAACTGACGTAAATTCACCTAGCTTTAAGACGTTTCAAAATGATCCTTGTGATATATGATTGATTAAATATATATTTTATTTTATTTTACTAAATTATCTTACCATTGCAGCCGTCATTTTGTAATAAATTAAAATACAGAGGACCGCGATAATTTTAATAAGCTAAGTTTAAAAATCGGTTTTGAACCCATGACCTTAGGATCGGAAGGCGGGGTCACTATCACTAGACCACCAGTGCTCTCATACGGTGAAGGAAAACATCGTGAGGAAACCGGCATGTCCAAGAACTAATAATTCGAAAGACATGTGCCATCCACCAATCCGAATTGGGTCTGCGTGGTGGATTAAGACCCAATCAGTCTCGCTGGAGAGTAGGCCAGTGTCCCAGCAGTGGGAACATTAAAAGCTGTCATGATGATGATGATCATGATGAAGTTTAAAAAATGCTGCAACAGAATTGGCACCAATTTTTCGTTGATGTTGCACTACATTTTGCTGCGTATTACTTTATGAACGTTTTGAAATAGCTACTTTGATGTAAGCAAACATACTCTACAAGCAATATTGAGATAGTTGTCGGTTCGAAATGAATTTTAAAATGAAGATATTTTGCTGTATCAATGTTTAACATAAGTTTGTTATTATTATTATTGACGACCGATGTGGCGCAGCGGGCGCAGGTCCGCCTGCGACGCAGAGGTTCGATTCCTGCCTCGGGAGAATTTATGTTTGTACAATCTACAAATATTGGTTCCGGGTGTTCTGGGTATTTTCTATATATAATAAAAAATATCTATCTATGTATTGTATTGTATTAAGTATAATATCAGTCATCTAGTACACATAATACAGTTCTGTTAAACAGCAGCTTAACTTGGGGCTAGATGATGCTGTGTGGATTGTCCAGCATTATTTATTATTTATTTTTATTTATTATAGCCTATAAATAGTTAACCGATTGTAATGAAATTTGGAATGTAGATGGTTTAGGTTCCAGAATAACACATAAGCTACTTTTTATCCCGGGAAAAAAATCTCTTCTTAAGAATTAGCATAAAAACTGAAATACCGGGTGATGTCGCGCGGGTCAGCTCGTAATAAATTTTATTTAGCTTTGTTTGACACTTTCATATTGTAGTTAAATTGGCTTGGTCTAATAATCCCCTTAAAGATTCCCCTGCGAAGGGGATTCTTAGACTTTTTGTCTACAAATCCCCTTACAATCGGATTTAGCTGAGGCAGGGGGTTATTAGACAAAAAGTATAGAAATCCCCTTAATCGTAAGTTCGTATGAATCAGTTGCCAACTCTGGTGACAGAGTTTCTAGGCTGCCCGAAGGCCTCTGTCATGGCCTAACAATTTATATTGTAACTGAATAAATACTAAATAAACAGCCCATAAATAAAACAATTATCTCTGGAACTATTAATGCACATCCAACTTGTATCATGACGTGATAACTCATGATTTACATCCTTAGATACTGATATTTACTCTGTATTGGTCGTTTGGTGAAAGGTATTGTGATAATTTATTTCGTTTGATTACTCAGTCGGCTCGTTGGTCTAGGGGTATGATTTTCGCTTAGGGTGCGAGAGGTCCCGGGTTCAAATCCCGGACGAGCCCAATTTTTTTTAAACTGTAATTTACTTTTAGTACTTTTAGTAAATTGCAAGGGTTACTAAGTAATAATTATTTTACTCAGACAAAATTATAGTGTATCGATGTGTCAAATCAAAACGATAAACATAAAAAAAATAATTAACATTTTTGATTTTGTTATTGTTCATTATTAATTTATTTTAGGTTTGAGTGCCGCCATTGTGACATTTCTATACCCAAGTTTTAAAGGAGGTTTAGCCGCAAATTAAAAGAAGAAGAAGAAAGTAGGTTTAACACGTTACTATTTTGACTATTTCAAGGCTAAAAAAATTAAAAAAATTGGGCTCGTCCGGGATTTGAACCCGGGACCTCTCGCACCCTAAGCGAAAATCATACCCCTAGACCAACGAGCCGCTTGCATGTTACTCCAAATTTAACGACTAAATGCTTATCAGACAAATCTACTGGGGCTATGACGATTTTATAACTACCCCGCGATTTGCTGTTACGATTTTACGGGTAATAAATTCTGTATTATCATAATCTAGTTTTGATAATTCTGATAAACAAGCAATAAACCAGTTTATTTATCATGAATATGTAATGTACTAGTAATGAACCATAGGTTAGCAAAAACAATATTTGTATCTACAGTTACGTTATTTTATAATATTATCTCGTGGCGCAGTAAGCGAGCGCTGGTTGAAAAGCGAGGGGTTGCGGGTTCATATCCCACTGCGAGACAAATGTTTGCAAATGAAAATATACGTTCCGGGTCTAGGTGATGTGGCACTATAGTACCTACTCAGGGTATAGGATACTCACGACACAGGGAATCAATTCGTTTGTTCGTTCGTATGAGTCAGTGGCCAACTCTGGTGACAGAGTTTTTGGGCCGCCCGAAGGCCTCTGTCATGACCTAACAACTTTGAAAAAGCTGGGACCGATCGCTTAACGTGCACAGGAGAGGAAAAACGAGGGAATCAGTTTAGGGTCAAGACGTTGACTGTTATAAGTGTAATAAGTTATGTTGCTATTAAATTGCTATCATACTTATTTTATTTCACCAAAAGGCGCAAATATGCCAGACTAGATAGAACCTACATATTTGAGCCTTTTGGAGTGGAGACCCTGGGGATCCGGGGCTCACCGCGTTTTCAAAATTCTTTCCGGGCGTCTGGTCGAAGCGACGCGTGATCCGAAGGGTTCATATCAGGCTCAACGTATCAGCATTGCCATTCAACGTGGTAATGCAGCCAGCATGTTGGAAAAAATTCCGTTTTTTTTTTTACCACTAAAGTGGCAACCAAGCGTACGGTCCACTTGATGGTCAGCGGTTACTGTAGCCTATGTACGCATGCAACATCATAGATATCACTTGCGTGTTACCACCCTGAGACGTTAGATGGAAAGTCTCATGTGCCTGTAATTTCACCGGAAACTATACCCTTAAAACTGGAACACAGCAATGCGAGCATTACTGCTTGGCGGCAGAAATAGGTATGGTGGTAGTCCTTCCCCGGACGAGCTCTATCACAGATAATTCTACTACTCTTAGACTTGTCACAACATCCCGGGTAAAGGTACCATCTGCATCAATGCGCTTATCTTCTACTAGAATAACACGATTAATCTCTGTTAAAACACTGCTTTTGAATAAAACGTTCGGACATTTTAAGGACTTTTTTCGGACTTAGATTCTTTTTATTATGACGACCAATGTGGCGCGGTGGGCGAAGGTCCGCCTGCGACGCAGAGGTTGCGGGTTCGATTCCCGCCTTGGGACAAATGTTTGTAGGATCTTCAAATATTTGTTCCGGGGGTTCTGGGTGTGGATTGTCCAGCATTATTTATTTATGCTGGGGCGCTTGGAGCTGGCGTTAATTCACCTAGTTCTAAGATTATGAAAATGATCCTTGTGATAAATGATTGAATAAAGGTATTTTATTACTAAAACACGATAAAAATAACGTGAACAAATCTATTTATTTAATAACTATTTCTGTGTCATCCATCATTAGAACATGTTTCTCAGAATAATAATAAAACATGTTTAATCTGACCTAAAGAGCTACATTCGTGCCTAAAACTGGGTCACCTTTCACCAGACCATCTTAGTATGTGTTATAATATTTTCGATACAATAGCAGTCGGCTCGTTGGTCTAGGGGTATGATTTTCGCTTAGGGTGCGAGAGGTCCCGGGTTCAAATCCCGGACGAGCCCAATTTTTTTTACTTTTATTTTGCTATTACGACATGAAAAATATAAAAATAATTCTCTATGATAATCTCGGTGGCATGGTCAAGTTAAGAAACAAAAAATTGTGGTTTGATTCCCGTTGCAAGACATATTTTTACATTAACGTTTCATTCAGTGCTCCCGTTTTCCAGAGAGAGTCTAGAGTTATTTGGTTTGCTTATTAATTATCAGAACATTTTAAATTGAATAAACACATATGGATACGAATTTAATTTCAACGCCTGACAATATTGCTTTGAACTGCACTGAACACAGTTCAATAGCACTCACAAGGCCATTATCCACTAAAGCAGTACGTTGTTGTTGTTGTACGTTAGAGCACCGGTGGCACAGAACAGATAATAGTACTACCCGGTGGTCTAGTGGTGGTGACCCTGCCTTCCGATCCTAAGGTCGTGGGTACAAACTCGGTCGTGCACCAATGGATTTTTCTGTTCGAAAAATGTATGTGCGCAATGCCAGTGCTCTTATATGGTGAAGGAAAATATCGTAAGGAAACCGGCATGTCCAAGAACTAAAAATTCAAAAAACATGTGCCATCCACCAATCCGCATTGGGTCCGCGTGGTGGATTATTTCCTAATCACTCTTGCTCGAGAGTAGACCAGTGTCCCAATAGTGGGAATATTAGAAGGCTGTCAAAAACAACTTATAATTGCTAGTAATAAGCATGCTCTCAAAATCAATGTCGTTTGATTTTCGAGCATGTTACCATCAGAATAGTTGCTAATTTAACTTTACATTTATTAGCGTTCTAGTTATAAGCATACTTTTCTGAATGTTTTTTTTTAAATCAGGGGCCTTACTCTTAAACACAATCGGTATAAGACAAGCATTGGAATATGATTTCGTACTTATGAGTGCAAACTTAGCGCCAAATTCAACCTTGTTTTCAAGAGAACTGAATTGACATTAGATTTGAGAGTAAGGCACCAGGTGCCCTACTCTTGAATCCAATGAAAATTCTGATCAAATCCCAATTTCTATTTACTGCTGTCAAATCCTTATACTCTTAAAAACAAGGTTGAATTTGGCGCTAAATTTGCTGTCAAAAGTACGAAATGTCATAATCAAGAATAAGGCCCCAGGTGTGTCAGTAGTTTTACGCTTCTTTGGACAGTGGTCTTAACTGTTCTAAACAATGTCCGACTAATGTAATCCAGGTCCGGATAATACGCGTAAAGCTGGTGTGTTCCAGTTATTTTATGTCGATAATAATCAATTATGTAAATCAGTGTTTAGTGAGAATCCTACTTTAGCTCAATAGTGCCACAGCTTATTGTAAAACAGCTGGTAGGTGACAGATGGGAGTAATCATTTAATTTAATTTCATTTATTCATTAAAAATTTGTAAATCGTATTTGAATGTTAAATCCGTATTATATTATGGTCATAGGCCTCCCATAAAGAGCGCCACGACGACCGATTTTGAGCCTTTACCATCCATCGACTTCCTGCGGCCAATTTAATGTCATCGGTCTATTGAGTGGGGAGCCGGCGCGGCGGCCTGTATTTTGTTTTCTAGTTCATGGTTGCCATTGATTAACCTTTATTCCTCAGCTGTTATTGGTTACCTGCCACTTCAATTTACTTACTCTAGAAGCTATGTCGGTGCCCTTTCCATAGCTCGTTGAACGACTTTGAGCTTGTGAATAAGCCCAATAGTTAGCGACCACATCTCAGTGCCATAAGTCATCACTGGCAACACGCACTAATTATAGACTTTTGTCTTGAGCTCTGCGGTGTCTGTGACGAGAGAATATGCCTTAAGTTCCCCAACCAAGCTGAGTATTATGAGCTGTGACATATTGGTTGAGCGGTGCATACAGTCAAATCACCAAGTAGATTTACGGGTCGTAGGTTGTTAATAGCAGATTAAATGGTTTTTGTAGGCTTTCACGTTCTAGTGGACATTTACGACAAAATTGGTGGGTGAGTGCCCGGTTGAAAATCGAGAGGTTGCGGATTCAATCCCGGTTGCGGGAAAAACGTTTGCATGATCTGGAAATATTAGTTGTGTGTTTCTATGTATTAATTACTAAGTATTTATTTTACAAAACCATTATAAACAGTTTACAATAGAAAATTTATGATCGAAAAATTTATGTGCGTAATGCCAGTGCTCTCATACGGTGGGAACATTAAAAGGCTGTCATGATGATGATGACAATAGAAAATGTATTTACGTATTCGATCAAGTATACAGAGTGATTTTTTTAAATGGGACAGTATGGGGAAATCCGAATCTAAAGGAGATAGAGGAAAAGTGTCTAAGGAGACATTAGGTGTTTTTTTATGTAAACAAATTTGGCTCGTTCAAATTTGTGGTCAAGCGTGAGTTGTTCTTAAAAAATGATAAAGTTGGTCAATTTTTTTTTTGACGCGGATCGACTCTGTTTCATGCAAGGATTATTTCATTGTTTGGAAAGAAAAAATCTGAACAGCAGAAGTTGGTCAAATTTAATGAAAACTAATCTTCATACAGTTGGTTTATTACTTGAGTAAATGTTCGATGTGGCCGCCGTCTTGTCTTATGCAGGTACGAGCACGCTTCAAGACACTTCTAGTTGCATTTAACAGAGACTTATGGTGAATTGTGTTTAAAGTGTTGTAAACAGCATCTTTTAATTCTTGTACGGAGTTGTATCGGGATACATAAATTCGACCCTTAAGGTAATTCCATAAGAAAAAATCTAATGGCGTTAAGTCGGGCGATCGTGGGGGCCACTTTATCGGCCCATATGTACCCATCCAACGGTTTGGAAACTGCTCGTCCAAACATAGTTTACTTGCCCTACTGTTGTGGGCTGGTGCACCATCTTGTTGGTAGATTATCTTACCAAAGTTCCTTAAGCTAATAGTCTCATCCACTAAATCTGCAGCCATGTTCAATATTTCCTGATATTTTTCACTATTTAGCGATCCTTGGTAAATTTTGATAGCAAAAATTCTGTTATGTAATATCGCACACCAACAATTAAAAGAAAATCGGATTTGGTTGTGGGTTTCTGTAGTTCTTAGCGGATTTATTTTTGACCAGTAATGGTTATTTCTCCTGTTGTACATGCCATTGTTCGAAAAGTTGCATTCATCAGTCCAAATAATAAAATTAGGAAAACATCTATTTCTAATAGTCTGAGCCACATACCAATTACAGAAATGTAACCTGCGGTCTTTATCTCCAGGTAGTAACGCTTGTACAAGTCGACCTTCTATGTAACACTTGTATTTATGAGCCTTCAATATCTTCCTTACAGTTGATTTATGAATACCGATAGTTTCAGCTGCTTCCCGTAACGAAGCTTTTGGGTATGCTTCAAAATATCCCAATACGGCAATAGTTATAAACTCACTATTGACTATTGTCGGCCTTTTACGCTTAGGCTTGAAACAGCCTTCCTGTCTTAGGTTCTTTATTAAACTATCAAATATCTTGCGATTCGGTACTACACGGTCAGGATAGCGTTCTTGATACCACTTAAGTGCATTATCTCTACTGCGATAATTAAGAAAATACGCCTCAATCAAATCAACTTTATGTGAATTAGTTAACGCCATGATGAATAAAATTACAAGCATGAACTGATTGGAAACAAAATCACAGCTGCAGAAATAACTTACGTTCCAAATTTGAATTCTTTTTTTTATAATTTCAAGACTATCGGTTGCCATGATGTTTACGAAGATTAAAAAAAATGTTCTTCTCTTGAATCATCTGGTGCTCTTATCGATTATCAAAATTTAAAAATGGAATAATTTTAAATATTTTTTTACACGCCTAGGCACTTGTAACAATATTAAAAGGCGAATACTGCAACTGTATGAAGATTAGTTTTCAGTAAATTTGACCAACTTCTGCTGTTCAGATTTTTTTCTTTCCAAACAATGAAATAATCCTTACATGAAACAGAGTCGATCCGCGTCAAAAAAAAAATTGACCAACTTTATAATTTTTTAAGAACAACTCACGCTTGACCACAAATTTGAACGAGCCAAATTTGTTTACATAAAAAAACACCTAATGTCTCCTTAGACACTTTTCCTCTATCTCCTTTAGATTCGGATTTCCCCATACTGTCCCATTTAAAAAAATCACTCTGTATAGTTTCTTAATACAAATGTGAAAATATTTGATTTTATTTATATTTTCTATTGTCATGCGTCGTTCTTTTTCATCTAAAACTTTTAATTATTTATGTCAATAATTAATATGAATTTAATTATTGACATAAATAATTAAAAGTTTTAGATGTTTTTTTTAAATTTGATTAAAAGCCTCAGTGTAACACAGTCTAACATTATTCCACCTAGCAAGTTAATCAAGCTCTACAATAAACAGAATAAAGTTTAAAATTGCTTACCACTCTGCAGCCACGTTATTTTGAGGTTCAATGTGAAAAGGCCATATTGCTTCGTTTTGATTGAAAAACTTGTAATTACACCAACCTTATTATCCGAGTTGTTAATTAATTAATTTATTGCGAAAATTTAAATTTATTTGTTGTAGAATTTGAACGTTACCTAATTTTGTTTTATTAAAATTAATTAAGGCGCTTGCCTAATGCCTAATTAAAGGGAACCGAAACGGCTAATATGTAATTTTTCTTATCTATCTATTTTAATAGATGTGGTTCACTGGGGAATTACTATCACCATCTTACTAATAAATAAAGAAGAAATTTGGTTGTTTGTGTTTGTGGAAGTATCACATCAAAAACGACTGAATAGATTATAATCAAATTTAAAAAAAAATATTGTTAATTATCGTAAGACTACTTTTTTTATTCGTACAATTTTTGTGTTTCGTGCGAACAAAATTGCAGGCAACAGCTAGTAATGTATTTGGCAGATAATGGTTTAGTGTTAAGACACACAGAAAGAAACACTCAATAAATTCTTATATATTAATAACGAGCCGTTATGTATATATCCCGGGTTCAAATCCCGGACAAGCCCAATTTTTTATATTTTATTTAGGTAATACAAAAGTAAATATGAATGCTGTTTTCATAAAAACCTATAAATTCTTATTTTTTATTGGCTTTATCATTCGCCAGTAGTAAGTAAGTTCGACTTTTTTAATACATTCTTTTATTTTTAACCTGTAAAAGTGGCTAAATCCATGTAAGTATAAAACGCAAATTTAAAAATTATGCAAAATAAGGCGCTTATCGACATTTCGTTTAAATTTTGCATAAAATGTAAATTACACTATTTCTATCACCAACGCAGCTGAAAAACTGAAATGTTTATAATAACAGCATAGCATTTTGTGCACTACAAATTAGATTACAAAGTAAAATAAGCTTTGTACCGCTGTTTTACAATTCAATATAGTTTACGTTTGGAATCACAAATTGGTGCACCAATGGATTTTTCACTACGAAATATTTATGTGCGCAATGCCAGTGCTCTCATACGGTAAAGGAAAACATCGTGAGGAAACCGGCATGTCCAAGAACTAAAAATTCGAAAGACATGTGCCATTCACTAATACGCATTGGGTCCGAGTGGTGGATTAAGATCCAATCACTCTCGCTGGAGAGTAGGCCAGTGTCCCAGCAGTGGGAACGTTAGAAGGCTGTCGTGATGATGAAGCTGTCGTTTGCTGACTTTACGTTATAATTTCGCATGACAGTTTCTGTAGAGTCAGCATAGCATAACTTAGCTACAAGACAAACACAAATTTCCTTGGTTCAATTATTAGATTTTTTTTTTTAATTTTATTTGTATATTTATACATTTGTATATTTTGTAATGTAATGTAATAATGTACATATTTTATTTTGTTTAATAAAGTTTTTATTAAAAAAAAAAAAAAAAACTTTCCAAAATTACTAGTAAAAATATTAATCTAAAAGACACGCTACTTTACCTTCGTTTTTTATTATTTTATGAGACTCGTTCTCTTTCTACAACTGTCAAAGCTATGTAACGAGGGTGTCATCACCTTATCACATTATCAAGCTTTCGTACGGAATCTATCTATCTATCTATCTAATCAGCCAGTAACAGCTACTGCTGAGTAAAGG
Organism: Colostygia pectinataria; assembly: GCA_951394395.1. Classification (NCBI taxonomy): domain Eukaryota; kingdom Metazoa; phylum Arthropoda; class Insecta; order Lepidoptera; family Geometridae; genus Colostygia; species Colostygia pectinataria. Next base: position 737,809 of record OX596362.1, read on the forward strand.
TCTCTCTATCCTGCCACTCCAGGCGATCTTGTGCCAGCTGGATCCATCGTTTTCACACTGCCCTCACAATGTCGCCCAGTGGGCAGGCGGTCAGCCTCTTGCCCGCCAGATATCGCTCGGATAATTACTCATCATATCAGCCAATAAACGTCCACTGAGCTTTGCCCATGGGTAGGAATACTCATATAACTATATTATCAGCCGGTATCATGACTGTACTTGACGCATAAATTCAATGCAAGCAAAGGGTGAGTCGTTCGTCAACTCACACCATGAATCGTGTCCCAGCTGGTGTGAGTTGAGAAATCGTAAAATAAATATTAATTTCGTTCTGCAACTCCCACCAGCTGGGACAAGATTCATGGTGTAGGTTGACGAACGACTCACTGCTGAAAGGCATCCTCTACATCGCACCACTCCTAGCAATCATGTGCCATCTAGATCTATTGTTTTTTCCACTGCCCTTACAATATTGTTGTACGTACTATCCTCTATATAATTACTATCCTCTGATGTCTCACTACAGGACAAAGGCCTCAAATTTTCACTAAAGATTATATTATTTACCATGGTTTGTGAGTTTCGGATTCCCGATAGATCAAGGTATATATTCCGTTAGAGTGAAAATTACGTCAAAGAGCTGTGAAACTGTCGTTTGGTATATTATAATGTGGTATCGTGTCGAGACGCCGTGAAACTTGCTCGTATAGTGTATGAAGTGTACAATTAGTGTCTGGACTTGGCACATGAACAGGGTAGGTCAGGAGCTGGCGGTGAGAATAAACACCCTTGTACCTTTAAAAAGAACCACAGAATAGATCCCCGATAGTGCAAGGCGACGTAGAAGACCCAAGATGAGATGGCGGGACGAACTTGACTCGCACATAAGCCCATGACCTATCACGGCGTTAGATCGCGAAGAGTGGAAGAAAGGGAGGGAAGCCTTTGCCCTGCAGTGGGACAGTGATGGCTTAATAATAATAATAATAAATAACACTCACCTTTATTAAAGGCAATGACTAGAAAATCTGGATTTGTGTACTTTAAGAATCAAACAAATAAGAAATAACCACGAAAAATATCAAAAATTTAACATACTTTTTACTTTTTTTTTTTTTTACAAGTTAAAATCTTTAGTTAAACAAAATAAAATATGTACATAATTACATTACATTACAAAATATACAAAATACATATGAAACAGTTGAGCCATCTAAAGACCGTTTACCGTTTTTCTTTTTACCACAAAAATAATCAAAATACGAAATAATATATTCGAAATAAAGTCGGATAAACTTTTCAACCAACTAAATAAATACTTTACTTTTTTTCTATCTTTCTTTCTATAAACCGTCATAATTCAAATAAAATATACCAGTTTTTAATTGAAACCGAATGGAGTTAGTATACAGCAAGTTTTATGAACACCACTCTGAAGAGTAGTAGAGTTCTCTGTGATAGAGCTCGTCCGGGGAAGGACTACCACCATACCTATTTCTGCCGCCAAGCAGTAATGCTCGCATTGCTGTGTTCCGGTGTGAAGGGTATGGTTTCCGGTGAAATTACTGGCACATGAAGCTTTCGATCTATGCCTCAAGGTGGCAACCCGCGAGTGATACCTCTGGTATTGCAAGCGTCCATAGGCTGCGGTAACCGCTTACCATCTTGTGGGCCGTACGCTTGGTTGCCACTTCAGTTGTATAAAAAAAACAAAAAAAAAAAAAAAAAAAACAGTCTTAATACAAGAGGTCCGAAAAAATTTAGGTTAGTCCACTTTTTACAAAAGCTACGTTTGAACTTCGTTTTTGTGGTAGTCTGTCGCAAATAATTGTTTTTTTTTTATATACTACTAAAGTGGCAACCAAGCCTACGGCCCACTTGATGGTCAGCGGTTACCGTAGCCTATGTACGCATGCAACATCATAGATATCACGTTACCACCCTGAGACGTTAGATGGAAAGTCTCGTGTGCCTGTAATTTCACCGGAAACCATATCCTTCGAACCGGAACACAGCAATGCGAGCATTACTGCTTGTATTGACTTGAAGTAAGTTTTGTGGTTCTGTCTCCTACACTAGAATGTCGTTCTGTATTCCGAGACGGTGTGGGCCACTACACAGCTACTTGGACATTGCTGACGCGTCCACGCTTAGCCGCTGATTGTGTCAGCATTACAGTGTATAAACATCAGCAATCCCGAAATTGCAGACAATGTTGAAAGCATTTTTGTTGTTTTTTTCTAATCATCAAATTTAAAATGCGATAATTTTATTATCAAACAAAATTTAAACTCGCGTCTACCGCGCAGCTGGTTCAAAGGTTTTCTTAAAGTATTTTAGGTAAGTTCTCACAACGGATCTCGGCCGTCGTGAAATTTCGATGCGCAATAGAGCTTTTTCAAACTAAATTGTCTTTGCGCATTACAAACGGCTAACTTCACGGAAGCCTAGATCCGCTGTGCGAACTATACCTGTATTTGATATAAAAATATCATCATCATCATGACAGCCTTCTAATGTTTCCACTGCTGGGACACTGACCTACTCTTAGGCGAGAGTGGTTGTGTCTTAATCCACCACGCGGACCCAATGCGGATTGGTGGATGGCACATGTCTTTCGAATTTTTAGTTCTTGGACATGCCGGTTTCCTCACGATGTTTTCCTTCACCGTATGAGAGCACTGGCATATAAAAATATGCAACAGTTTATTTTTATATCAAAGAACAGTTGGATATGTAGATCAATAGAGATTGTTCGCTAGCAGAGTTATGTGATTAACCCAAAGTGTCCCAGCAGTGGGAACATTAGAAGGCTGTCACCAATAAATAAATAATAATTAAATAATTAAATAAATAGATGACTGTTATAATCAATACAATAAAGATAGATATTTTTTTTATATTACATACCCAGAACACCCGGAACAAATATTTGTAGATCGTACAAACATTTGCCTCGAGGCGGGAATCGAGCCGCAACCTCCACGCCGCAGGCGTACCTTCACCCGACGCGCCACATCGGTCGTCGTCATGACGAATAAGCTAATAAGAAGCGTGTTAATAATACATAAAATACTATCTTCTTGATTTAATATTTCTGAAAAACCCTTTAACAAACGCTGCGGTGTTACTATAGTCTCTTCAAACTGCAGCCTTTTTAGCTATGACCAAACGCGGGCTGGTTACGATATCTGCGAGGAATCGTTGTCGACGAGTCACGTTTTAGAGCTCGTCTGACTGTTTTTCAAAGTCAACCTATCAATAGCAAAACTACCGCTATTGAAACAACACAGATACGGAAAACAATATTACAATTTCACACCATGGCACGTATAGAACACGTTGCTAAGTTATAAATAAATAATGCTGGACAATCCACACAGCATCATCTAGCCGCAAGGTAAGCTGCTGTTAAACAGAGCTGTGTTTATGTGTGCTAGATGACTGATATATACTTAATACAATACATAGATAGATATTTTTTTATAAATAGAAAATACCCAGAATACCCGGGATAAATATTTGTAGATCGTACAAACATTTTAACCCGAAGCGGGAATCGAACCCGCAACCTCCGCGTCGCAGGCGGACCTGCGCCCGCTGCGCCACATCGGTCGTCAATAAGTTACAAGTTATTGGTAAGGAATCTCCTATGTCATAGCGAATAAGCCCCCTGGACTTTCCTCAACATATCACCAAGAATTAGCCACTCCGTATATCCATTGAGATAATGTGTGTCATCAGCAGCTAATATACAGGAGTTAGCTCTAGCGATGACCCCCAGGTGACCTTCTAGCTGAAAGTTCACGCAGACAAATAGGATCGGTACCACAAAGCTACTTGCAAACAACTCTTTCACTTTTGTATCTATTTAAATTCTAAACAGTCTCGTAATGTAACTGTAGGTAATTATTTAGATAATCAATACACGATAATTAAAATTAGTATAGATTTAAAATATTGCATAATTATTAGAACTATGTAAACTACTGGTGGTCTAGTGGTAGTGACCCCGCCTTCCAATCCTAACCCATATGGGTTCAAACCCGGTCGTGCACCTATGAATTTTTCTGTTTCGAAAAATTTATGTGCGCAATGCCAGTGCTCTCATACGGTGAAGGAAAGCATCGTGAGGAAACCGGCATGTCCAAGAACTAAAAATTCGAAAGACATGTGCCATCCACCAATCCGCATTGGGTCCGCGTGGTGGATTAAGACCTAATCACTCTCGCCTGAGAGTAGGCCAGTGTCCCAACAGTGGGAACATTAGAAGGCTGTCATGATGATGATGATGTAAACTACTGGTACCTATAACTAACTTGCAACGCCCTTACAGGGTCCATGTACTCACCTACAGCATTATCATTAAGTTACACCTAAGCTGAATACATTGTACATTAAGCATGAAATAAATGAATTTAATTGAATTGAACTCGTTTGACATACGTAAACGTATCGTCCAGCTGCCAGTTTGCGCGGTGTTTTGTTGGTCAGCGCCTCTTTATTGCTTAAATTAACTTCCAAAATATCATACAAATTTAACAAGAACGATAATGTTTACGTTTGCGTTAGTCAAGAGTAGTAGAGTTCTCTGTGATAGAGCTCGCCCCGGGGAAGGACTACCACCATACCTATTTCTGCCGCCAAGCAGTAATGTTCGCATTGCTGTGTTCCGGTTCGAAGGGTATGGTCTGGAGCACTCGTGGTCTAGTGGTAGTGACCCCGCCTTCCGATTCTAAGGTCGTGGGTTCATATCCGGTCGAGCACCAATGGATTTTTCACTACAAATTCAATAGAATCACAATGATCACTTTAAAACTAAGCTAAGAAAATTTACACCAGTTCCAACGCGCCCATGCCGTAAAAGAATTGGCAACCACACCGGCTGGGTTCCTATCGCTTTTTTGGCATGACCCTTGCTATTGTTATGGATGTCGAGTAGAGTTGGAGCACATTTGTCCCAAGCTTTTTTATCATCTAGGTAATCGGTTATTTTATTGTAAGATTTTTGAGACAGTTTTTGTTTAATTACGTTTTTAAATTTGCCAATTGAATAAATTTGTATGTCGCTTGGGACTTTGTTAAAGAAGCGTACACATTTGACTTGGCACTTGCCGGGGCGATGCGGTGCTGATACGATGCAGATTAGAGGTCGCAGTATAAAGTTTCACACTTACTCAATCGCTAAAGTTGAGGCAATGTTGATCTCTAGCGGAACCGATATGTCTTTGTCAACCTTGTATCCTGACCTTCGACCTTAGGGGTTTCACTGCTGATAAACGGGATAAATTAATAAACTTCTAACCAAGTACGGTCAGAGTAGGTAGGTCAACTGAAAGTTATCTATTTAGGTACGCAATATATTCGTCAGTAGGCCTTAGAAACATTTACTTTAATAAATAAATAATGATGGACGATCCAAACAGCATAATCCACAAGCAGAGCTTGTGTTAGGGGTACTAGATGACTGATATAATTTATACAATACAATACATAGATATATATTTTTTTTTATATATAGATAAGACACCCGGAACAAATAATTACTGACCATGCAAACATTTGTCCCAATGCGGGAATCGAACCAGCAACCTCCTTCGCCTGCCGTGCCACATCAGTCACTTTACCTGGTAGTAGGACTCTTTACTTCAGTATTCAGTCTTAGTGGGTCAGTAGTCTTAGTAGGTCAGTATTCAGTCTTAGTGGGTCACTACTGTGTCAGATATTTTGCCCCTTAGGAGTTGCATGGGGCACTTAGCAAGTGAAACTAATACTTACTGAAGGAAACCTAACTATGTTTAAGGGTGACCAGCGCAGTGCAGTGCCACGCAAAACTTTAAAACCTAAAACTTTGAGTGGTACTAATGACAGAGTCTAATGATGACTAGTGATGTTCAGCAACTGAACATCGTTCATTCATTTTGCTAATCTTTAAAAACTCATCAGTTCATTCATTCATCAATAAAATATATCATTTAATTTTATTCAATATGAATATTATTTTTTTAGCTGACCCAGTGCGGTTTCACTCGAGTTTTTTTTTTTCGTAATTTTTCACCGTTTAAACATTCCCTGGACTGGACAGTCCCGCCGTTCTCGAGTTTTAGCGAGATTTACGCACAGAAATTTCTTTATAAAAAAAATTATATATAAAAAAGAAGGAGAAGAAGTTAGAAGATATAATATCACATCTGTCATCATATTGTGTTGTTTGACGACTGATGTGACGCAGCGGGTGCAGGTCCGCCTGCGACGCAGGGGTTACGGGTTCGATTCCCGTCTCGGGACAAATGTTTGTACGATATTCATATATCTGTTCCGGGTGTTCTGACTATTTTCTTTAGACGATAAAAAATATCTATCCATGTATAACTGTATTGTATTAAGTATATATCAGTCATCTTGTACCCACAATAGAGCTCTGTTTAACAGCAGCTTACCTTGGGGCTAGATGATGCTGTGTGGATTGTCCAGCATTATTTATTTATTTATTTATCTGTAATAACATCAAACCCATAAAACGGATAACGTATGAAATATTAAATTCAAACCCGATATTATTATCGATAATACCGAATAAAAGTCATCGAGTGTTGAAGTATCCGCTTTTAATGCGAAGTGTGAAAAGCGATTGGATTTTTTTATTTGCTCACTCTACACTGTTTAATTTGCCATCGACGCGCCCGACTGCGCGCAGAGTAGCCAATATTAACAGAGACTATAGACATTTTAAATAGAGCACAGTTATGTGATCAACCCGCTAAAGGTATCGACAGAATATCAGCGCCTAGCTTCTTCCTAGTGGCAAGGCACAATGCTGAGTTGACGCCTTTTTGCTGTTGTGGCACACAAGTACATGACAGCGTCTATTGTTGCTGTTACGAGTACTGCTGATTTTCTTCTTTTTTTTTTTGTATGTACTGTATATTTTGTCTTAATAGCAAATAAAAATATGTCTATGTCTATGTCTATGTCTATGTCTATGTTATGTATATATCATCACATAACTATGTTATAGTGTTTTAAATTATTTACACAGATAGAATAATTATATTACAGTTTTTATATAAATTAGGATACAAAATGTTCTTTTGCCATATCCTTATGTTACATTTTGGGGAATCATCCTTCTGAAACACAGTGAAAACTAACTCAGAAACCAGTGAGTCACTACTGTGTCAACATTTGTATTTGTGGTTAATAAAATATTTGTATATTTTTATTTCTGATAACTTATTATAATTTAAATTGATGTGACCTGTACATGAAGATTATTAAAAAAATATATTCTTCATTAAACACAGACATGATAACATTTATAAAATTTTTAAAAAAAGGACATGTATACAGGCGAGCTTAACCCTAAAAAGAGTTCTCTTCCAGCAAACTCAAGTGGTGAAAGATGATATTATATAGACTTTTGTCTATATAATGTGTGTTTTTAGAGATTTTTTTTGACTGGAATGTTCTTAAAATTTGTATTTTTTTTTCTAATTTGATGTGTGATCTTTAATTAATGTTATTGGTTTATCCGTGTTTAGTAAAGTTAATAAATAAATACAAAATACAAATAATAGAAATGTTAGCTACCAATCTTCATTGATCTTCCATCTTAAACTAGTCTGATACGACAGTAGATCGACAGTAAATCTGTAACGTGTTTCAAGGCCATCATTATACTAATAAATAAATAAATAAAAAATAAAAAAATAATGATGAACATTGGACAATCCACACAGCATCATCTAGCCCCAAGGTAAGCTGCTGTTAAACAGAGCTGTGTTATGGGTACTAGATGACTGATATACTTAATAACAATTTAATACATAGTTAGATATTTTTTATATATATAGAAAATACCCATAACACCCGGAAAAAATATTTGTAGATCGTACAAACGTTTGACCCGAGGCGGGAATCGAACCCGCAACCTCCGCGTCGCAGGCGGACCTGCGCCCGCTGCGCCATATCGGTCGTCAAATAATAATATTGTAAATCCACGTATGTCCGTGACGACTTAACCGATTGTGATGAAGTTTGGAATGTAGATAGCGTCTTGGAATAACACATAGACTTTTTATGCCGAAAATTTTATTCTTCGTAGCATAAAAACTGCAAAAACGCGTAAAGCCGCGCGGGTCAGGTCGTCTTGTATAATCTTGGTATATGAACAAGGTTATTAAAAGTTATTAAATAAATAAAACCACTAACTCCAGATTTCCCGGCACGTATACTCCATTTAAAGTATTAAAAACTTTTAACGAGTCTAAGCTTTTAAGTGGTTAAATACATAACACCTTAGTCTTACTGAAACTTATTTTATGTTTCTTCTTCATTATCATTTGGAGTTTCTATAAAATGGTGGCCGGCATTTATGGCTGAGCAAATCCGGGTGTGGCGCCACCTGTCTTGATTAGACACGTGGTGAAAGATGACAACTCTTAATTATATTACACAAAAAGCGTGTGAAAACTTATTTTTTTTTTTTATATAAAACTAAGCTTTTTTTATATATAAAAAAAAAAGCTTTTCATAATTTATTTGTATTTATTTATTTACTTTACTTTAACTTTAATTTACTTTAATAACACTGGGATTATTAAATAAATTCTTATTGTTTGAATAATATGAATATAGAATATCTTAAAGAAACTCTTAGAAATGTAAGATATATTTGGGAAATAAGTTGTAATATTTAGATGTGTGTTTTATCAAGATTTGGAAACTAATTCGTGTTTTGGCGGAATTTTCAATTTAATACGGTCAATAGAGTTTTATAAAGAGTTTACTACACACACACCTCTTTGCTTTATTTTTTATTTTCTTTTCTTGTAGCCAATGTTTTTTTTTTTACTGTTATTGTGTTTTTTTTTATACAACTGAAGTGACAACCAAGCGTACGGCCCACAAGATGGTAAGCGGTTACCGCAGCCTATGGACGCTTGCAATACCAGAGGTATCTCTCGCGGGTTGCCACCTTGAGGCTAAGATCGAAAGCCTCATGTGCCAGTAATTTTACCGGAAACCATACCCTTCACACCGGAAAACAGCAATGCGAGCATTACTGCTTTGCGGCAGAAATAGGTATGGTGGTAGTCCTTCCCCGGACGAGCTCTATCACAGAGAACTCTACTACTCTTGTTTCTTGTTTTGTCAGAATAAAGTTATTTTCTTTCTATCTTTCTCTTTCTTTCTTTATAAAAATGGGCTAGAGCTTTAACCTATTTGGTTACGCATGGACACTCACTGAACATGGATGGCTGTTTGTTACTCAATTACGCAAAAACTACTGAACAGATCTATATAAAAAATTCTACAAAAATATATTATATTTAGGTTAATATTGTAACGGATCTGTATAAAATTAAACCAAAGATAATTATTTATATTTAGGTATATACTTTATTTTTGTAAAAAGTACGGTTTCCGTGTAAACATCAAAATTTTCTACGCAAACGAAATCGCGCTCAACAGCTAGTTTTAGTTAAAGTACTATAGAATGCCTTGATAAAATGCGGCCGTTTAAAAACTGTTACCGCTTTTTAAGAAAAATGGTTTAAAATGTCGATAGCAGAAACTTGTGCCTTCAAATAGTCGAATGAAAATTTTATGGAGTTACTAACTGTCTGTCTGACTGTGCTGAATGTTACTCTAATCTTGTTTTATGTTAGTTTGTTTAATTAGATCACTCTCGCTCGAGATTACTGACAGTGTAATAAAACAACGGTGGCAACATTAAAAAGATGAGATATATTTTTTTAAATCACAAAAAATAAAGTGGCAATCAAGCATGGGGCCCATTTGATGGTAAGTGGTTACTGTAGCCTATAAGTTTGTTATATCAGAAATATCACTTGCGCGTTGCCACCCTGACACGTAGATCCTACCATGATAGACAAAAATTTTGAAATATAATTTTCACTTAAAACGGGATATTTACCATGATTTGTGAGTTTTATTGATTCCCGATATTTCGGCGCAGTTACATGCACCATGATCACGGGAGAACTGAAATATCGGGAATCAATAAAACTCACAAATCATGGTAAATATCCCGTTTTAAGTGAAAATTATGTTAATAACCATGATAGTTTTAAAAAAAAAATTTGAAATTTTTAAAAATTTTGAAGTAGCAAGCAAGCCTAACTCTGTTTTTTTTTATCCATGCATAACTTGTGTGATGAAAAGCTCGTCAGTTTTTTTTTATTTAGTCATGAGTAAGTTTTATAACATCTGTTTTTTTTCTAATAAAGTTTTATAGTTGCCTGTAATAAAGTTTATTATTATTTTGACTTTCTTTTTATTATTTTTATATACGGAGACAATAAATTGTATACTTACCTGACATTGAAAGTGATTATATTGTAGGTACCTATTTCTAATTATTATAACATTAATATAAACAACATCTATTATAATCTGTATTCTAAATAATAATGTTGCAGCGCCCTTCAGGGTTCATGTACATTAGATAAAATGTATCAACTGACACCTTATGCAACCAAATGTACATTAAATATCTTTGACTTTGAAAGAACTCAGCGCACATCCAAAGAAGTCGACGAAACTTTCCACAAACTTCAGCCAAGATTTACTTTTATTTCTTTACCATAAACTCCACAAAAACTCTAAATCACCAACTAAAAAAGGCTCTAACCCACCATTACTCTACAGTTGTATTTTAGTAAACCGCGGCAGGTGGCGTTGCGATCGTAAATCTAAACTTCCAGATATCTGAATGGGGATTAAACCGAGTTTTAGAAACGGGATATTTCACGTTTGATTTTTATCGTGGTACTAGGTAAGTGGTGATATATGGTTTATTTGTAAAGGTAATAAAAAACCGGTGCTAAAATTTTCGATGGCCATTCATAAAATTTTAATAACCCTGAAACCAATCTGAATAATATAACAGAGGTAATATAAATAATATAAAAACAGAATGCATAACATTTTGACGTGAAGTGATTTAAGATTATATATTTTTATTTATATATATACATTTTAGGATTCTAGGACTCAAATAAAAGCATGTTTACAAGTAAATGTGCAGCTCTGCCTTCTGTGTTAGTGTAACACATAAACTGTATTACAGAAAAACATTATTCCCCATAGTTGTGTTCACACACAAGTATTTATTTAGAATAGTGTTGTGTTTTAAAAATTATCAACTAAAAATAATATTAAAATATAAAAAAAAATTTAGGTACTACAGTCGAAACTATTAATTAACTTAAAAATATAATTAATAAATTATGTATGTATTGTATGAAATAGAAGGTTTAAATAGGTTTAAGAAAGGTTTAAAGAGTAGAAGAGTTCTTTGTGATAGAGCTCGTCCGGGGAAGGACTACCACCATACCTATTTCTGCCGCCAAGCAGTAATGCTCGCATTGCTGTGTTCCGGTTCGAAGGGTATGGTTTCCGGTGAAATTACAGGCACATGAGACTAACCATCTAACGTCTCAGGGTGGTAACACGCAAGTGATATCTATGATGTTGCATGCGTACATAGGCTACGGTAACTGCTGACCATCAAGTGGGCCGTACGCTTGGTTACCACTTTAGTAGTATAAAAAAAAATATATATAGTTTTTCGCCACGTAGCAGACCGCACCTGACACAACGAAACTAATAAGTACTACTACTGAGACTTACGAGTACACGGCTGGGCAGTGGGCATTTGGGTGTGTCGAAAATCCATTGTCCCCATTAATGGGGATAAAATCATGGAGACATCGGCAATACACGGTCTTGATTAGATACGTTGGTAGGTTAAAGATGACAACTCGTATTTTTTTTTTGCAATAAAAGCGATTTATTTTCTAGATTCGAATCCGCTACCTCTCGCTTCTTAGCCGGACACTCAATCGTGCATGTATTCATAATTACGTTCGTAACTATGATAGAGTGTCGTGTGTTTCCATCTCGCTCAATTAACTGACACTGTCAAAACTAAATCCCGTAGTGCCCACCAAACCGCAATATTGTCCCCATTATCCCCAAAACATATCCAGCAACAAGCAAATTGCGACAACAAACTTGTTAACACGTCAACTTGCCGGAGTTGCCAACTATTATGGCCAAATTCCCCAAGTTTCATCATAAGTGCTCCTATTAAACGTTATTCCGTAACATACGGTTACGGAAAATTGATTTTATGCTGAAACTTTGACACCGCAGATTTTGAGTCCAAGACACAAGAATCAACCGTCATATAAAAAATATTTAGTTACGGATTAAATAAATGAATATACGATCTAGTCTAGTAGATCTAGTTATTGCATAGTATAGAATGTCAATTTCATGATTCAAATGTAAGTAAAACTTTCTACAATTCAAAAAGAGATAATTATGGCATTCCATATTTGAAGTTGGACCCAACCATAACACATTCATAAGTCAACCTGTTTATTTAATTCATATGTCAACCTCTTTGCTTGTTTATTCAATACATAGCAGAAAGCCTGCGTCTAAACCTTTTTTTTAAATCTGGGACATGTGTTTTACGTGAAATAGATAGAACGTGATTCGATTTTATACAACTTAGTTAACAGAATAGGTCGAGTTTATCTTATACTCCTGAAAATGTATTAAGTCCGCTTATTATAGCTAGGTTGGTACTACAAACACTTACCTCGCGAGCGCTAACTTTTTAAAGTGAAATGAAAATGAAATGAAATTCGGTTTATTTGACAAACACACAGAAAGAAAACAAAAAATAAATAAATAAGAGACTTAAGTAATAAAAAGAAAAGAAAATAGGTAGGTAAGTAGGTATAGTTCGCACAGCGGATCTAGGCTTCCGTGAAGTTAGCCGTTTGTGATGCGCAAAGACAATTTAGTTTGAAAAAGCTCCATTGCGCATCGAAACGGCTAATTTCACGACGGCCGAGATCTGTTGTGAGAACTATACATAGGTTAGACAACATGACATTTTTTAAGCAAGATTACCTACTAACTGGTGGACTGTGCCCTACTGTGCCAATTAGTTTTCTGCTGTGTGTTGGGTCAAAGAGGCTCTGTCTCAGTTTAAGCTGCGACACATACACAGAGTGTGATGTGAAGCTGCACTGGTTTTCAGACAAAACCTGTATAATTTACTTCATTTTTATGAACTATTCTACTTTTGCGGACAAACGCGCCGATATTGTCACCGATATAAAAATGAGCTACGATATTTGCGACGATTATCGTTTGTCGCTTTCAAGAGTAAGGTCCTGGTCATCTCTATTTTTCCTTTTATCTAAGCTGTCTAAGAGCTGAATTTTGGGAAGATAAATCAAAACCGGCTTCAAACTTCGTTCGTTCGTACGTATGAGTGTGTGGCCAAATCTGGTGACAGAGTTTCTAGGCCGCCCGAAGGCCTCTGTCATGGCCTAACTTTGAAAAATCCGGGACCGACTGCTTAACGTGCCCTCCAAAGCACGGGAGCGCCCAGTTGAAATTGCCACTGGCGGTCACCCATGCAAATGATGACCCTGCGGAACAGTGCTTAACTTCGTTGATCTGCTAAGAACAACTTTGCCAGCTACGTCACGAGCGAGCACTCCCGCGCGCTTCAAACTAAAATAAATGTTTTGGCAGATTGTTGCGATTACTGGCACGTCTTTTATGATTTATTCTTATGATACAAAATTGTTTTAATAAAATGTATTAAGGGACCTAAACTGTACCTATGCCAGCCTTTTAATGTTACCACTGCTGGGACACTGACCTACTCATAAACGAGAGTGATTGAGTCTTAATCCACCACGCGGACTCAATGCGGATTAGTGGATGGCACATGTTTTTTGAATTTCTTAGTTCTTGAACATGCCGGTTTTCCCACGAAGTTTTCCTTCACCGTATGAGAGCACTGGCATTGCGCACATACATTTTTCGTTGCGAAAAATCCATTAGTGCACAACCGAATTCGAACCCATGACCTTAGGATCAGAAGGCGGGGCCACTACCACTAAACCACCAGTGCTCTACATACTGTACCTATCAAACAAAAAAAGAATCATTCATCATTCAATAAAATTGACGAAAAAATCACGTAACAAACATACAAAAAAATTAAAAATACAGTCAAATTGGTAACCTCTTTCTGAAGTCGGTTAAAAAGATGCAGTTGATTGCAACACAGAAACGCGCCACTGTGGTGTCTGGCCCGTAACAAGTTATATCTTACCCCAGATCTAGTTCTAATTAGTCCACAAAATAAAAACAGAGAACCACCTTCTGCTGAAAGGAAGAACTTTATTAAACCACCCGGTGATTAACGACTGCTTTGTGTAGTGATGGGGTAAGTATCGATATTAACTAGGTATTTTAAAAATAATTAACAGATTTCATCGATATAATATCGGTAAAGTAGACACAAACATGTAAAAGTTACTGCTTGGTTGGTACAAACTGCATTTTACTTGAAATTCAGTATGAACCGAATATTTCAGGATTTAAATAATTATAATAATAATCTTTACTTTACAATATTTTTAAAAGAAAAGTTTTTGTTTGTTAAGATTAAACTGAAAAACTACTAATGCGATTTCAAAAATTCTTTCACTATTAGAATGCCACATTTTCCTTGAGTAACATAGGTTACATTTATTACTAGCAATCTGCCTTGTCTTTGCACGGATGAAGTTGCATTGCACCCGTGCGAAGCTGGACAGACTGCTAGTATAGAATGAAACTAAATAAAGGCTATTATATAGACAAAACGTTACACATTACTTAATCTTATTTCTATGAGTCAACATCGACAGCCTTGCCAATTAACTTGCAATGAGCGTTAGAGCTTAGCAAACAGGAACACGACCCAACTCTATTTCATCGTTAGTAAAATAAGCTGTATAATTGCGAAGTTTAGGCGTTTCTATGACCAAACTCATATTAAACTAACATTTTTATATTGTTAGGAAATAATATCAAATGAGGCAATTTCTAACAAGTCATACGTTTTACTTTGTACATGAAAATTAAGAGTAGGTATTTTATAATACATATTTTATAATCAATTATAAATTATTGCTAAAATACGAAGATTTGTTTTATTAAAATAGGCGTGTTATATCAAATTAGCAGTTTGCACTAATGAATTGATAATTCCTAACAAGCAGGACATTTTAAGTTAGAGTTTTTTGAAAATGCTTATTGATTCATTTATCCCTTATTAATTAAAAAATAAGAGAAAAATAGTGCTTGGCTATGTAATCGTCTTAACAAGAAACTTCATTATCGAAGCTCACCTGTGATTAGCGTCACTAGCCACGAATGTAGTGTAGGGCACGCTCACGTATTATCGATAAACCGCGAAGATTAGAAAATTATCGTGTTAATAGTGAGAGGCGCAAGTTCACGATACGATACTTTATCGATAGTACGAAAGTTACAACCGACCATTGCTGATATTTTCATTTCATTTTATGGTCGTTTTGGTTCAGAATAATACAGTTAAATTACACTAATTATTGCGGTTAAAAGGAGGTTTAAACGGCTGTAACACTTTTTAGTAGTAAAAATGCTCATTTGAATTTTCTATCTGTTATTTTCTTATGCTTAGCTTTGATTAATTTGGAGCTAAATAGGTAAATAGCGCTGTGTAAAAATTTTGCCGTTATTTATAATTATTTATTTCTAGCGGCCATCAATGAAACATACAATAAAAAGTAGCCTAAGTTCTATTCCACATCACTTTTAACTTTTTCTGGGCCAAAACTTAACTAAACTATAATAGCGACTTAGCTAAGCAAACGTAACAGGCAGATAGATAAAGTTACTTTTGCATTTATAATAATTATAGATGGTGATGATACAGAGTTAAAATTATAGTGGTTAGAAATCATAATAAATTATTAACGGCTATTTACCACTTCAATTTGTCATTTATGCTGACGTTTCGTTTTCGGGTGGTGCTCATGAAGAAGAGCTCCTAAATAGCTTCGAAACGTTAGCATAAATGACAAATTCAAGTGGTAAATAGCCGTTAATAATTTAATATGGTGATGATACAGATTACTATCGACACTATCAATAATAATAATAATATACTGACTACTGACTCTTACGAACTTACTTATCGATACTAATCTATCGATAGCATCCCAACACTACATCTTGCACCTCCAATCTACTCTAACGATCAGCTATTAAGAGGCAAGTAGGGCCAGACGGCAGGCGTTACTAGACTCCAAGCTACCATCCGTACCCCGACCATTAGTGGTTCCGACACACGCCATCTTATACCTTTATTAATTGAACATCATTATTAAAAGGGAGCTATTCTTGTTCACTCGACAATTTATGGTGTAACACATAAACACGTAACATTATTGTCGTGGCGTGTCGTGAGTCGTGACGCGTCATAAGTATTATTATCGTATCCATACGTTTACAGAACGCGTCCCGACAATAATACTAAAGCGCAGTATGTCAGGACGCTATCTGTAAATGTATTAATTATTATTTATTATTATTATTTCAACAACAACAACAAAACAAGTGGACTTACATTAATATTACAATTTGCAGGTGGACAATTTGAGCACAAATTATCATAATAATAATAGGAAGTAATATATGTACCACTATCTCCCACCTTAGGTAAACCTGTGTTGTGGGAAGATAGACTCCTTCGTCCATGTCCAATAAAAGTAGAAAACAAAAATTCTTATTTTAGCATGCATAATTTGATAGATTCCTCTAATGTACATACAATACATCATAAGTTAAATAGATTTAAGAACATGCATTTAATTTAGATAGCATTTAAGCAAATGTGTAAAAAAGTGTAAGAATTATAATAATATATTTTGTATATATATTTTTATGCAGTTTCACTTATTAAGTAGAATTGATAATGATGTATGGATACGATAATACTTATGACGCGCCACGACACTCCACGACAGAATAAAGCCAGGGTTACATTATTCTGTAGTTCAGTGTCGTGACGCGTCATAAGTATATCGTATCCATACATTTACAGAATTCGTCACAACACATTGCGCTTTAGTAATATAATAGTACCCATATAAAATGTATGGACATGATTATGCCAGCTGCGTCCTCTCAAGTTTTTTTTTGACAATCCACATAGCATCATCTAGCCCCAAGCTAAGTAAACTAAGACGCGTCACGACACGCCACGACAGAATAATGTAGACGCGGCTTAATGTAAACACGGCTTGACCCCCACTACCGTCTATTGCCGATGGGAATCAACCGATCGCAGCCATCACGACAGAATTCGTCCCGACACACTGCGCTTTAGTAATATAATTATAATCAGACAAAATGTATGGATACGATATGCTTATGACGCGTCACAACACGCCACACTTTATATGACATAACATGCCACAGCACGGGAATGACGGAACATGATGACAAAGTGACTAGTAATTTGGCGCCCCGAAAATGTAACATAGATTTACGTCACCTCTCAATAGCGTTTGCCAAAGGTTGCCGAATAGCCTTAAGGCTCACAGATTAGCTTGCTTTACGATAACGGTTACATTAAAGCGGTCGCAGGAAGTCGGTGGATGGTGAAGGCTCCAAATTGGTCGTCATGGCGCTCTTTGGGGGAGGCCTATGTCGCAGCAGTGAACTTTTTTTTTTTTATACAACTGAAGTGGCAACCAAGCGTACGGCCCACAAGATGGTAAGCGGTTACCGTAGCCTATGGACGCTTGCAATACCAGAGGTATCACTCGCGGGTTGCCACCTTGAGGCTAAGATCGAAAGGCTCATGTGCCAGTAATTTCACCGGAAACCATACCCTTCACACCGGAACACAGAAAAGCGAACATTACTGCTTGGCGGCAGAAATAGGTATGGTGGTAGTCCTTCTCCGGACGAGCTCTATCACAGAGAACTCTACTACTCTTTAAACGTCTATCGGCTAATATGATGATGACGATAGTCCATTGTGTCTCACACTGGGCAAATGCCTTCCCATCTCTCCATGCAGTTATTACGGTCTTGTGCCAGTTGGACCCATGCTCTGTTAAGGTGTCCTGTTGTCTCTGTCATTAGCATGCTTTATGTTTACAAAACTAATTTTGTTAAGTAACACGAACGTGGTAATTTACATTGGCTTACACATAACTTGACATTGGCGACATTTAAAACGGACCGTTTTATCGCTAAAAGAACTGGTCCTTGTCTTTGGTACACGAATTAATTTAGATTACAAAATTAATAATTTATGAGCTCTTTATAACCAGATTATAATGTGATTATGAGCTCTTTATAACCAGATTATAATGTGATAAGTGAAAGGCGCTTGCGTAATATTATTTTTATAAACCAGTTCTACCGCACAAACTGCCTACATATTTAGACATCTCTGTCACTCGGCTCGTTGGTCTAGGGGTATGATTTTCGCTTAGGGTGCGAGAGGTCCCGGGTTCAAATCCCGGACGAGCCCAATATTTTGCGTTTTTTGGGTATACAAAGATTAGATTTTTTTATTTACAGTGATCAAACTATAGTAATTAAAAATAATTTTAAATATATTAACGTCTATTTATTATCACGCAGATAATGATATTTTACATTTTATAGTTTAAATTGCAAATTCAAACAAAGGAAATTTAAAAATTCTGAAAAAAAAAAACGGCAATGTCAAAGTTATAAAGTACAATTATTAGTAGCAACCAAAGCGTACGGCCCACAAGATGGTAAGCGGTTACCGCAGCCTATGGACGCTTGTAATACCAGAGGTATCACTCGCGGGTTGCCACCTTGAGGCTAAGATCGAAAGCCTCCTGTGCCAGTTATTTCACCGGAAACCATACCCTTCACACCGGAACACAGCAATGCGAGCATCACTGCTTGGCGGCAGAAATAGGTATGGTGGTAGTTCTTCCCCGGACGAGCTCTATCACATAAAACTCTACTACTCTTGTTATAAATGATTCAAAAATGTGTCAGCAACCTTTCTCATGTGAAATAGACTATAAGAAAGGATTTTCAAAATATCCTAGCTCAACAAAAAGATGAGGCTTGGACAAAAAACTGAACGCGAACAAAGTCACGGCTCGTTTCACTATAGTATTCTCATAATTCAATCAAACAGAATATTAATTTGAACTCGGAAATTTAATTTAGTGTCAATGGACGCATTGATAGGACTATGTCGTGTTTGATTTTGGAACTAAACTTGCGTTGAGGCAATGCTGATATGATATTATTATTCCTCTATGGGGGCGAATACGTTTAAGTTTTTGCCCATTTTTTTAATCTGACCGCATTATATATTTATTCTCAGATTATAAGCTTCCAATGCATAATGGCCAAAACACGAACTAGTAGAAAAAATAAAAATTATTTCCTAAAAATATTCTACCTAGTGTTGTATAAGTTATTAAATAATAAGAATTTATTTCATTATCGCAGTTTTATGAAAAGCTGACATCAAAATAAATCGCCTTTTATCACATCAACATCACACTATCAACACTTATAACTATGATACTTAACACTAATACTTAACATTATTACTTAACTTAGCACTATAAAATTATAAATGCGAAAGCTTGAACCACTAAACCAATTTGGCTGAAATTTATATCATAGATAGATAATGATCGAAAATTCAATTAATTTATTTCCATTAACAACGTCCATTATTGTGTGCGGAAAGCCTTAAACATAAAATACTATAAAATTATATTACACATAAAAAATAAAAACATCAGGAGCTAATTAATTATTACTAAAATTAAAAATAAAACTTATCTCAACAAAATTATTGTTATTATAAGCTACTTACAATAAAATTATCCAAAATTGTAAATCGTAATTGTAATTGTAATTGTAAATTGTAATTGTTGTAAATTGTGTAAAATGTCGTTACCTAAAAACTGTACTAATATAAATTTAAAATAACAAAAATAAATATATAACTATCTGATTCAATGTCAACAATATATACCTAACCTAATTTATTTATATAATGTGGGTGATTAACAAACTATACCAAATGATCAAGTCTACTACATGTCGTCTAAAGAATATAGACATTTATCAAGTAAAAACATACACCATAATTATAAATAAAAATAATTTCCATGCCAATTTTTTTTTGTTATAACTGTACATTCCATATAATTTAATAACAAAAAATGTTTTGACCCACAGTGGGTCAAATGGGTACTTGAAAGTGGGTCATAAGCGAACTTTAAGGAAGGGTCTGAGATCAAAACCTACAATTTATTTTTAAATACCTTAGTCTGATGAATAACTTATTTTAGTTCTGTCGGTAGCTTATTAAAAATGTTTACAGCACATAGGCTACTTTTAATAACAGTATGGTTCCCGAATTCCATGCAAACGAAGTCACGTGCAACAACTATAGTGGTATCTAAAGTTTCGTCAGCAAAGAGAGTAACCCTACGAATGTTTGCAATTTGCAAGATTACTCCACAAATTTCTACTTCGGCGGCTCCAAGTCAAATAGAACCAATTGTTCTGACTAGCAAACCTGAGCCGCAAATTTTAATATATCTTGCCATTCTGAGTTATATAACAATGCATCATACATTGTATTACGTTACGACCAATATAGCGCGGCGTGCAAAGGTACGCCTGCGATGCAGGAGGTTGCGGGTTCCATTCCCGCACCGGAACAAAGTAGAGCGCTCGTGTCGTAGCTGGCTAAGCTGTTCTTAACAGATCAACGAAGTTAAGCACTGTTCCGCGGGGTCGTCATTTGGATGGGTGACCGCCAGTGGCAATTTCAACTGAGCGCTCCCGTGCTTCGGAGGGCACGTTAAGCAGTCGGTCCCGGCTTTTTCAAAGTTGTTAGGCCATGACAGAGGCCTTTGGGCGGCCTAGAAACTCTGTCACCAGAGTTGGCCACTGACTCATACGAACGAACGAACGATCGGAACAAAATGTTTGTAGAATCTGCAAAATATTTGTTCCGGGTGTTCTGGGGAACATTTTTATATAAAAAAGTTCTATCTATAATGTTTATTGTATTTTTTTGTTATTAAGTACTAGCAACCTGCCCCGGCTTTGCACGGGTGCAATGAAAACTTCAGCACCCGTGCAAAGCCGGGTCGTGTCGCTAGATTTGCAAAAATACAAAATACAGCACAGGCAAACCTTCGCCCGCCGCGCCATATCGGTCGTCAATTACTTACGTATTCGAGTGATTTCGAGTAAAATCACAGAGTAAAATACTAAACAAAATCATCAATTCTACATACGTAAAATTGCTTTATCATCCAGAATAAACGTAAGTTAATTTTCTAGATCAGTTCACAACATAATATTCGCAACTCAAAGAGTAATTATCCAATTAAGCATTAATTGCAGCTGTAATCTCTAACAGGAGTGATTACGTCCATAAACCTGATTCATTTGAATTGGTAATTGTTAGGTTTCATTTAAATAACATTAAACTCGTAAAAAATACGGCAATTTATTCAAAAATCTGGCGCAGACAACAACTAAGTTTGCATCTTTAAAGGTTGTTTAGTGTTTTGCTAGACTAGTAGACAAATATTAAACTGACTAAGTATTATCTGAACTAGACTGATAAATAGTTTGATTGCCATTCAACGTGGCAATGCAGCCAGCATGTTGGGAACGCTTCCTACCGGTAGTGATATGGATCAGTTGAGCTATCTATAGGTCGTTTGTAACGGTCTTTAGATGGCTCAACTATTTCATAAGTATTTTGTATATTTTGTAATGTAATGTAATTATGTACATATTAATAGTAAAAATATTTATACTATGTAATCTACATTTTTTTGTCTGCTGACCCTTCTACTTTAGTGTTTCACTGTGTCATTTGTTTGAATTTAAACAGTAGAAATTAGGATTAAGTAGGTGTGAGTAGAAAGGGTAATTTGAAACGTTTTGGGTCGAACGAAGCAAAATACCCATTGGATAGAAAATTCTTGGGTTGAACGGGTAAGTACTCCTTAGTTTATTTAATAATAATAATAGTTATTATTTTTTATATACTACTAACGTGGTAACCAAGCGTACGGCCCACTTGATGGTCAGCGGTTACCGTAGCCTATGTACGCATGCAACATCATAGATATCACTTGCGTGTTACCACCCTGAGACCTTAGATGGTAAGTCTCATGTGCCTGTAATTTCAACGGAAACCCTTCGAACCGGAACACAGCAATGCGAGCATTAATGCTTGGCGGCAGAAATAAGTATGGTGGTAGTCCTTCCCCGGACGAGTGAACCGGTGTGAAGGGTATGGTTTCCGGTTAAATTACTGGCACATGAGGCTTTCGATCTTAGCCTCAAGGTGGCAACCCGCGGGTGATACTTCTTGTATTGCAAGCGTCCATAGGCTGCGGTAACCGCTTACCATCTTGTGGGCTGTACGCTTAGTTGCCACTACAGTTGTATAAAAAAAAAACACACATACTTTCAAAAATTTCAGGTCGTTAGTATTTATCGTTTTGACTTTGCGCTGATTTTATTATGTCAGTAAGTTGAGCAAAGGAACTCTGGTAACGGAGTTAAGTGTAGCGCCCATCGAGTATTTGGGTAATTCCACAAAACTCGTGGCGTAACTTTAAGACGTCTCAAAATGATGCTTGTGATATTATTGAATAAATACATTTTTTACTTTTAATAACTCACCTAATATCTGGCTCTGCGGTGGTACCAAATTAGGCTGATTCTTGATAAAGAGTCCTACCAGCAGGTACATTTAAAGTTTAAATATCATTCAGATAATTACTTATTTCAGGAAGTACTTACTTACTCAATTGAAAAAAAAAGATTCAGCCTAATAATAGAACAAACATCAAATATTTTGGTTATTTTTGTTTTTATAGTGTTTACTATCATAATATGGGAATACTAAAGATTATAATATCCCAAAAAATATTTTGCCTCAAGCGGGATTTGAACCCCTGCAGGTTTCCCCTGTAGGTTGAGCTGTCGGCGCTTCGAGCCGAAAAAATCCCAATGATTATTTCGTAGATATGTCTCAATTGCTCAATTGGTAGAGCGTCCGCGTATCAAGCGGTGGTTGTGGGTTCAAATCCCGCTTGCAAAATAATTTTTGGGATATTATAATCAAATATTTTACTTTTTAAGCTCAACACATTTTGTAACTGCCAGTACTTTTAATAAAAAAATGCTTTGAAACGAATAAAATTGATCGTACATAAACCAATACGGGTGAGAACAGACATAGCTCAAAGGATAAGCAAGCTGAAGTGGCAGTGGGCTGGTCATATATGCCGTAGAACCGATGGCCGCTGGGGCAAACGTGTTCTAGAGTGGAGACCGCGCTTAGGCAAGCGTAGTGTAGGACGCCCTCCGGCTAGATGGAGCGATGACTTGCGGAATGTAGCTGGCAGAAAGTGGTTGAGGAAAGCCGAAGATCGGGCTCAGTGGCGCGCATTGGGAGAGACCTACGTCCAGCAGTGGACTGCAATAGGTTGATGATGATGATATACTTAATACAATACAACACATAGATAGATATTTTTTATTATATATAGAAAATACTCAGAACACCCGGAACAAATAAATAAATGTATTGTCAGTTAGCCAGCTAGTAACGTTTATTTATATTTAGACACCAAGAGTAGAGTTCTTTATGATAGAGCTCGTCCGGGGAAGGACTACCACCATACCTATTTCTGCCGCCAAGCAGTAATGCTCGCATTGGTGTGTTCCGGTGTGAAGGGTATGGTTGCTGGTGAAATTACTGGCACATGAGGCTTTCGATCTTAGCCTCAAGGTGGCGACCCGCGAGTGATACCTCTGGTATTGCAAGCGTCCATAGGCTGCGGTAACCGCTTGCTTACCATCTTGTAGGCCGTACGCTTGGTTGCCACTTCAGTTGTATATAAAAAAAAAGATAGTGTACATATACAATGCTCCTTTGCTATTCACAAGGGTTGTTGGCGTAGCATAACATCTAGTATACTCTGTACTCGCCACTCCACTAAATTACATTTATGGTTCGTAGGTGCGTTAAAATCATACGCAAAGTAAACATTTTATAGTTATTATGAGCCTACCTTAGATTAGCATCTCAGCAAGTGCTGTATAAGTTTCAAACGTATCTTTTGACAATCAAGGCGCCCACCTGATGTTAAGCACCACGCCTGACTAGTACAAATGCAGTGCCAGGTGTCTACACACCAAAGCCGCCGGCTCTGCGGCATAAACCCGGCGGGTTAGTGCCGGCGGCTTCTGAATGTTGCAATTCGGATAACTTGGCGCATGACAGTCGCGGCATGTATCGTTCACAATTAATGATTGCCGAGTGGCCGGAGAGATTGCGCGTGTCTTTCGAGTTATTTCTAAGAATTTTCAACATTTGATATGGACGAGGACGATAGTGATCTAATTTTAGCAGCATGTGCAGTTATTATATGTAGATCTCTCAAAACACGAAATTGTTGGGTTAGGCCAAGCTTAACGAGTCGCAGTTGGTACTAGTGAATGATTAAGTGATTTAAAAAAATACGACATGGTTTTACAGAGACCCATTTCTTTCAAATCATTTATGTCATTAACCAGTTCCGACTTTGAATATTTAATGAATATCGTTGGACACAGAATATCTAAACAAGACACTAATTACAGAAAAGCAATTTCACCAATAGAAAGATTGTAGTAGGTAGTCAAATACTAATACAAAATTAATATGTGTGCGCAATAGTATAGATCCAGTATCCATAGTAGAGACCAGCTTTTCTTTAAATTTTATGAAAAATGTAAGTATAATTAATCGTGAGCTAAGTCAGGGCGTGCTTTTTTTTTTTATACAACTGAAGTGGCAACCAAGCGTACGGCCCACAAGATGGTAAGCGGTTACCCCAGCCTATGGACGCTTGCAATACCAGAGGTATCACTCGCGGGTTGCCACCTTGAGGCTAAGATCGAAAGCCTCATGTGCCAGTAATTTCACCAGCAACCATACCCTTCACACCGGAACACACCAATGCGAGCATTACTGCTTGGCGGCAGAAATAGGTATGGTACTAGTCCTTCCCCGGATGAGCTCTATCACAGAGAACTCTACTACTCTTAATAAATTGTATTGCTTGTATAAATATATCCTAAAATATATTTATATATTTCAGGAGTATCGGCATTGGGTCTCCGATATTTCTCTAGCCCTAAATGGATATTACGAGGATCGATCTTGGATCCATTACCCACACCCCTGGCGATGGGACCGGGGGGTGAAACATACGGGGGTGAATTTGCGATGAGCACGCAGTTTTGAAAGACAATTATTAATAATTAATTTTTAGAAAGAAGCAAAAACCAACTACAAACTACAAAAAATTATTTCGATGGATTGTGTTGACACGTTTTCTTTATGATTTATTCAAAAAGTACTGGACCAATTTCGATGAAATTGTAATGGGATCACTTCTGAAAAAAAATATTTAAATCAATTTATAGTTGGCGGAGAAATTGCGTAACAAACATACAATACAAAACATACATTAAAATAGATATTCCTTTATCGGATGTGTCACGTCATTTGATGCTTCCAAGGTGGGCAAACCGCCTAAATCACGGTGCTAACTGGCAATTAAATAAATAAATAAATAATGCTGGACAATCCACACAGCATCATCTAGCCCTAAGGCAAGGCTGTATTATGGGTACTAGATAACTGATATAAATACTTAATACAATACAATACATAGATAGGTATTTTTTATTATATATAGAAAATACCCAGAACACCCGGAACAAATATTTGTAGATCGTACAAATACTTGACTCGAGGCGGGAATCGAACCCGCAACCTCCGCGTCGCAGGCGGACCTGCGCCCGCTGCGCCACATCGGTCGTCAATTCGTCATAGGACCCCCGTATGTTTCCAACGGTAGCAGAAGCGGTACAATCGCAATAAGAATTCATGTCCCAACCCTTGGCATGACAAATTTGCCGGAATTTATAATTTCTCCAGTTGTCGAGAAAGATTTTAATAAAACCGTTTTATCAGAATCCTTGTGCCCCAATTTAGGGGCTGATTCGGGTGTCTTAGAGCTTTCGCGTGAATTTTATCGGGAAAAGGTTTGGTATTTTGTAAAAGCGAGCGTTGAACTTGTAATAGTATCTACTTAAATAGAACCAGGGTGAGAATTCAGGACAATATATAATATTAAAAGACTAAAAAAATGCGATATGAGAAATCTGGCGGCTTAGCGCGGCGCTACGAAACGTCAAGGAACACTCTCGAGTAAGGCGATTTAAAAAAAAGCTTATTATAGATTTATTTAAGTTAAAACTTAATATAAAATTGCTGATTATTTAGAATCGTAATAATCGGTTAAATTATGTCCCAAGCTTTTTAAATGTGCGCCAACTCTACTCGGCATCCACAACAATAACAAGGATCATGCTAAAAAGCGATAGGAACCCAGCCGGTGTTGGTGCCAGTTCTTATAAAAGTGCGTTGGAACTGCCGTAATTTACCTAGCTTGTAAGACGTTTGTGATGATCCTTGTGATTTTATTGAATCAAATCTTTTGATTTTGTATAGCTATCTACTAGCGCGACGTTATAACACGACGCTATAGAGCTTACTACTTGTCAAGGACTTTATTGACAGCTTATATCAAAGCATATTCAGCTCGAACATCTAGAACATTCCTAATATCGTTTGTCAGTTCACAAATCATTTGTCTTGTTACGCCGACATCAATTGCGTTCACGTCAATCGAACAATAAATTTGCTCGAGTTTCTCGTCACAAATGTAAAAAGAATGTATAGTCATTGATAAAAGTGAAAACTGGTTTTCTGCTCACTCACGCTCTACAGGAAAATGTTAGTCAATAAATAATGCTGGACAATCCACACAGCATCATCTAGCCCCAAGGTAAGCTGCTGTTAAACAGAGCTGTTTTATGGGTACTAGATGACTGATATATATTTAATACAATACTATACATAGATAGATATTTTTTATTATATATAGAAATTACCCAGAACACCCGGAACAAATATTTGTAGATCGCATAAACATTTGTCCCGAGGCAGGAATTGAACCCGCAACCTCCGCGTCGCAGGCGGACCTGCGCCCGCTGCAATGCTCCTAACAAATCAACGAAGTTAAGCTTCCGCGTAGTCATCATTTGGATGGGTGACCGCCAGTGGCTATTTCAACTGAGCGCTCCCGTGCGTGCTCCGTGCCGGAGGGCACGTTAAGCAGTCGGTCCCGGCTTTTTCCAACTGTAAGGCCATGACAGAGGCCTTCGGGCGGCCTAGAAACTATGTCACCAGAATTGGCCACTGACTCATACGAACTTACTTACTTACTTACATCAATATAATGAATGCGAAAGTTTGGGTATGTGGAATGTGGATGTTTACATGTTTGGATGTTGATGTGCGCGTCAACGAACCGCGGGTCAATAACCCGCGTGTCCTTGACCCGCTACGGGGCGCGCACACTCGAATATTTCATTATTACATCGCTTAACTCGATCCCCAACAATGATAAATAATAATTAAGCGGAAAACGTAATCGATTTTTTTTTGTTTACTTGAGATTTTTAAGACAAAATATACATCAAAAAAATTATAGGTAATATATATATTTTTTTATGTTTGTCAGGTTGATAATGAATGACCCTGTATAATAGATTAATTTAGAAAGAGAAGGTAAGTTAGATCTAATAAAAGGCTAATAAAGTTTACAAACTAAAGTTAGATATGTGTGCTGAGTGTAGTTTTATGCTAGTATTAGTGGGTGTGTGTGTGTATGAAAGTGTGTGTTTGTGATGTTGTGTGAATGGTGGGTGTGTGTGTGAGTGTGCGTGTGGGTGTGGGGTACATACTTACATTTAACGACCGGGAATAGGACATTGTCTTCTTATAACCCCAAAAAAAGTACGGTTCCCGAATGCCACGCGAACGAAGTTAGTATAACATAAAGTAAAGTAAATAAGCACAGCTGAGTGGATCCTATTACACAGTCTTTGCATCTTCAAACATAATATTTTATTGATGTTACATTAAAGTAATGGCGGGACATGAAAGAAAATCTTAGCTACAGGTAGAGGAAATATGAAACTTATTTATCAGTATAAGTTTATTCAATATTATGCATTATTAAACTAGTGGTAGTTGGTAATACTAAGGTCGTGGGTTTGAAACCAGTCGTGCACTAAATTATACGTAATCGATTTACTCGAGATTTTTAAGAGAAAATATACAGAAAAAAAACACGTTATCTTTATTATTGATGTGTGGAACCTGTTCCTTGAATATTGCGCATTAATAATCAAAGAACATACAAGAGCTATTTTCCAACACATATAGTGAACGTCTCAATATCGGTGCGCGGGCGTGGCGGTTCGCCAGCGTATCTCGAGATAAGTCACGACTTTCACAAGCTTGAGCGTCTCAAGTAGCTTCCTAAAGAGACTCGTGATGATGCTGGCTAAGTTGTTATAACAAAGTTCAGAACTGTTCCGTGCAGTCACTATTTGGATGGGTAACCGCCAGCAATTTATAACTGTGCGCTACCGTGCGGAGGGCAGATTTAACAGTCGGTCCCGGCTTTTTGAAAGTTGTTATTTTACAAAAAAATGTCCATAGTAGGCTTTGTTTAGTTTTGCCAATATTGATACATGGCATTGTGTGAAATGGCCACCAATAAAAAAACGTAGTAGGTACTTCCCGGTCGAGCTCTAGCCTAAAGAACTCTAGTATTGACAACCAATGTGACGCGGTGGGTGAAGGTCCGCCTGCGACGCGGAGGTTGCGGGTTCGATTCCCGCCTTGGGACAAATGTTTGTAAGATCTGCAAATATTTGTTCCGGGTGTTCTGGGTGTTTTCTATGTATAATAAAAAATATCTATCTATCTTATTGTTATGTTATTATTGTTATCTAGTACCAATAATACAGCTATGTTTAACAGCAGCTTACCTTAGGCTAGATGATGCTGTGTGGATTGTCCAGAATTATTTATTATTTATTTATTTATCTGTATCAATATTAAAACTAAAGGAAAAGTATCAAGTTAGCGGCATTATTATTTAAAGAACCAAGTTTACGTTGAGGTACATAAGTTTCTTGTTGAAATGTCCAGGTGGATTGTTTCAGAATCAAAGTTCAAGGATTGTTTTATTTCTGTTAGATCCCTTGTTCCGAAGGTTAAACATTTATGGTTTGAATAAGCTATGATGTTGAGCAGAATTAAATCAATATAAACTTTTTTAGGTATTTTTACTTGATGTAAGAGTAGTAGTTCTTTGTGATAAAGCTCGTCCGGGGAAGGACAGGAAATCACCATTAATTATCTGCCGCAAGGGTCCTTGAGATTCGTAGGTCACACACCTCCCGTAGGCCTCCGACACGTCCAAACCGAGATTTGTTATGAAGAGACAGATTTTAGCGAGCGCGCACCGACCGATGTTTTTCCGAGATCAATGATATCGCCATATAATTTTTAATTTTTATTCAAGATCTATGTATTGTCCCTCACTGATCGTAATTAAAAATGTAGTTATATAATAACTTGCAAATATTTTGTTCCCAACAACTTTGCTTACTTCAGACAAATGTAGAAACCTATTATTAGCCTTACGTTTAGTAACTTACCTAGGATTAATATAATATTGACGACCGATGTGGCGCAGCGGGCGCAGGTCCGCCTGCGACGCGGAGGTTGCGGGTTCGATTCCCGCTTCGGGTCAAATGTTTGTACGATCTACAAATATTTGATCCGGGTGTTCTGGGTATTTTCTATATATAATAAAAAAATATCTATCTATGTATTGTATTGTATTAAGTATATATCAGTCATCTAGTCCCCATAATACAGCTGTTAACAGCAGCTTACCTTGGGGCTAGATGATGCTGTGTGGATTGTCCAGCATTATTTATTTATTTATTTATTTAAGTACATACATTGTAAATCGCCGTTGGTTTCTCAAATAAACAAAATAAAAAATAAATAAAATATTGTTTTCAGTAGACTGTAGTTCCGAAGTAGCAGCGCCACCTATCCTCAGCGCGCGTGGCGAGCCATCCGAATACATTGGTTCGGCAATATGCCGCCAAATTCAAATTCTAAGAAGCGCAAACAACCACCATACCTATTTCTGCCACCAAGTAGCAATGCGATGCTGTATTCCGGTTCGAAGGGTATGGTTTCCGGTGATGTACAGGCACATGAGGCTCTCGAACTACGTCTCAGGATGGCAATCCGTGAGTGATACTTCTGGTATTGCAAGCGTCCATAGGCTGCGGTAACCGCTTACCATCTTGTGAGCCATGCACTTGGTTGCCACTTGTATAAAAATAAAATAAAATGTTAACTCTTCAGCAAGAGTCCATCTGTGAGTCCACTTCAGTGGGTTTTGGCCCAAACACGTACTTAGGGTGGATTCGACCAACTTTTGGAACAACTATTCCGCGAAGTAAGAAATGTCAAACACAAGTAAGCTGTCAGTTTACTCACGAATAACTACGATTTACTCTGTGAATAGTGCTATTTCGAGTATGGTCGTTTTTTTTTTTTATACAACTGAAGTGGCAACCAAGCGTACGGCCCACAAGATGGTAAGCGGTTACCGCAGCCTTATGGACGCTTGCAATACCAGAGGTATCACTCGCGGGTTGCCAACTTGAGGCTAAGGTCGAAAGCCACGTGTGCCAGTAATTTCACCGGAAACCATACCCTTCACACCGGAACACAGCAATGCGAGCATTACTGTTTGGCGGCAGAAATAGATATGGTGGTAGTCCTTCCCCGGACGTGCACCATCACTAAGAACTCTACTCTTAGAATCCAACCTTAGTGGGCACAAGCAAGTGAACTAATTACTGATCTATTTATCCCGGAAAAATGTTCGGTTCCTGTGGGATATTTATCCCATAGTAACACCGCAGCTAGTATTACATAACGATTCCAGTTTTTGGCTGTTGTCATAACCGGGTTCTCGATAATTCTTTGTGTTATAACAAACGTGTTATCGTTTCCCATTTTATGTTTCTGACAGGTTTTGTTACGGATACAGATAAGTTTTTTCATTGTTTTTGTTTTCGCGCTAATAAATATGTTTTTCACTTACCTAAGAGCAGAGTTCTTTGTGATAGAACACGTCCGGAGAAGTACTACCACCATACCTATTTCTGCCGCAAAGCAGTAATGCTCGCATTGCTGTGTTTCGGTGTGAAGGGTATAGTTTCTGGGGAAATTACTGGCACATGAGGCTTTCGATCTTAGCCTCAAGGTGGCAACCCGCGAGTGATACCTCTGGTATTGCAAGCGTTCATAGGCTGCGGTAACCGCTTACCATCTTGTAGGCCGTAAACTTGGTTGCCACTTCGGTTGTTTAAAAAAAAAAAACTTACTAGTCCGTAACTTCGCTTACGTGAGAGCCGTACAAGGAATTGTATGCTATTCTAGGCTAACATTTATACCATAATTGCTTTAGAGCTAATTACTAAAACGCTTCGTCTGGTAGTGATTTGGATCAGTTGAGCTATCTATGGATCGTTTGAAACGGCTTTAGATGGCTCAACTGTTTCATATGTATTTTGTATATTTTGTAATGTAATATAATTATGTACATATTATATTTTGTTTAATAAATTATATGTAATTTAAAAAAAAAAAAAAAAAGTAAAGGTAAATAAGTGATAAAAGCTCATTGAAGTGTCAACATCTAACTGAGACTATCAAACTCATATTATGCTGTAAAACGAGAATGTGTCGTAATGCCGTGGAGAAAGCGACAACCGCCATGACAGCCGTAATAATGCGAGTGATTATTTTCAGAAAAGAACAGAAATCCTTAAAAGCTCGTCCAGGGAAGTACTACCACCATACCTATATTGCCGCAACACATCTTTTTTTTACACAGCTAAAATGGCAACCAAGCGTACGGCCCACAAGATGGATGATAAGCGGTTACCGCAGCCTATAGGCGCTTGCAATACCAGAGGTATCACGGGTTGCCACCCTGAGACGTAGTTCGAAAGTCTCATGTGCCTGTAATTTCACCGGAAACCATACGTTTCGAACCGGAACACAGCAATGCAAACATTACTGCTTGACGGCAGAAATAGGTATAGTGGTAGTCTTTCCCTGGACGAGCTCTATCACAAAGAACTCTACTACTCTTACTCTTAGTAATGCTCTCATCTATGGTACAAGGGGATCATTTTGAAATTTCGGGCACATGAGACCTTCAATCTCAAAGCAACCCGCGAGTGATTATTGCAAGCGTCCATAGGCTGCGGTAACAGCCATCAGGTGGACCGTAAGCTAGATTGCCACTTTGTTGCGAAAGAAAAGGCCCACTACCACTCCACTCCTAATTTATTAGCCACATTTCTTATAAAAATAGTCCATTATAGACGACCGATGTGGCGCAGCGGGCGCAGTTCCGCCTGCGACGCAGAGGTTGCGGGTTCGATTCCTGCCTCGGGACAAATGTTTGTACGATCTACAAATATTTGTTCCGGGTATCTGGGTATTTTCTATATATAATAAAAAATATCTATCTATGTATTGTATTGTATTAAATATATATCAGTCATTTAGTACCCATAATACAGCTCTGTTTAACAGCAGCTTACTTTGGGGCTAGATGATGCTGTGTGGATTGTCCAGCATTATTTATTTATTTATTCTACTCCAATCTTCTTAAAAATTAACAATGTTTTTTTTAAGTCAGTCAATCAAGGCGCCCACCTGATGTTAAACACTGACGCCTGACTATTACAGTTGATGTGCGTTAGGCTCGCTAAAACTCGACAACGGCTAGACCGATTTACTGATTTTGATCTTAAAACGTTCATAGGAGTTCGGGGAAGGTTTAAACTATGAGAAATTATGGAAAAATTACGAAAAAAATAACGCGAGTGAAACCGCGCCGGGTCAGCTAGTCAAAAATGTTACATAACACACCGTAAGAGCATTAGGACATGGGTGTCCTGGTGCTCCTACCAGTAGGAGAATTTAGTAGGAGCACGAGGAGAAGCGCCAAAAACTTGCTTAGATAAAAAAAAACCCAGTCCCATTCAAATAAAACTCGTAACATTTTCGGATTTAATAACAAAAATATTTACGTAATCTAGATCCTCCGGAATAATATCATTTCAACATCAGCCTATACGCAAATAGGGTTGGTACAGTCAGCATCGGAAATATAGTACTGCTAGCGAATCGTGTTGTGAAGTTAGCGCTTTCAATGCTCAATGGAGTTTTTTTTTTCAAATTTTGTCGTTGCGCATCACAAACGGCTAACTTCATGACACCCGATTTCCACCGGTAGCTACCGATGACCTGACAAAGCCTACAGATTTATAAGCACTAAACTAAACTGTTTTGTTTTATAATAAATAAAATTTTCATTTTCAGTGTTAGAATTTGTAAGTTAGAATGTAATTGAAAATAATAAAGTAGTCACATTTTTTACCAGTATTAATATGGTTGATTTGAAACTAGGTACAATTTTTATTCATTCCTGTGCTCATTTCATGATACTATAAAAGTTTACGCGTAGTGAAATTTCGATATGCATTAACGTGTTTAATAAAATAAATGGGTATAATAATAATTATCTATTGTTATATTTCTAGTTATGTAAGTATTTATTATGTATACATCTGACCGTTTATTTTCCTGAGACTATCTTACTATGATAATATAAATGTGAAAATCTGTGTGTATGTTTGTAACCACGTATCTCCGTGACGACCTAACCAATTGTGATAAAATTTGGATTGTAGATGGTTAAGTTCTGGAATAATATAAGCTGCGTTTTATCCCAGATAAATGTACCGTTCCTGTGGGATAGCATAATCACTTCAAAAAAGAAGCCGCGCGGGTCAGCTCGTAATAAAATAAATTCAAGAACTTCTGATGTTGACTGTACTTTCATCACGTAGAAATAAAACTTCTTTATTTTATTCTCGTGCATAGTTCTAAAAGATCCAGAAAGTATGAGTGCTCAGGGGCTTAAGCACTGGGCGTGTTTGTCGCCCAAAGTTAATAAGTGACTAGCGACTCGTCCCGGCTTCACACGGGTGGACATAAATAAGTATTGAAGAATAATGTATAGCGTTCTAACGGTGAAATAGTTTTTGAAATCGGACAATTAGTTTTTGAGTTTATTCGTAAACAACACAATTTTTTTTTCCCATTTTCCCATATTAGTGTTAGATTTACATAATAAATGCTGCTCCGCGGTTAAGATTTTTCTTTGTCATCCCATGGATTGGTATAAAAAGTAGCATAGCTGTAAGTAGCATCATGCCTATTTATTGACAAACTTCATCCATATTCGACGACCGATGCGGCGCAGCGGGCGCAGGTCCGCCTGCGACGCGGAGGTTGCGGGTTCGATTCCCGCCTCGAATAAATGTTTGTACGATCTACAAAAATTTGTTCCGGGTGTTCTGGGTATTTTCTATATAATAATAAAAAATATCTGTCTATGTAATGTATTGTATTTAAGTATATATCAGTCATCTAGTACTCATAACACAGCTCTGCTTACCTTGGGGCTAGATGATGCTATGTGGATTATCCAGCATTATTTATTATTTATTTATTTATTTATACTAATCCAGCCGTTTGTGCATGAAGAAGTAACAAACACACCCACAAATTTTCTCTAATTATAATTAGTGTTGCATTTGATTCGCATAATTAGTATTTTGTTTTTATATAAACCTAATTCATTATCCCAGAACCGAAATAATAATGCTGGACAATCCATACAGCATCATCTAGCCCCAAGGTAAGCTGCTGTTAAACAGAGCTGTATGGGTACTAGATGACTGTTATATACTTAATACAATACAATACATAGATAGATATTTTTTAAAATATAGAAAATACCCAGAACACCCAGAACAAATATTTGTAGATCGTACAAATATTTGACCTGAGGCGGGAATCGAACCCGCAACCTCCGCCTCGCAGATGGACCTGCGCCCGCTGCGTAGTTATAGGGAAAGATAAAAAAATCCTACATCAGACATCTAAACTGGGATGGTTTTTTTTAATTACCACTAAAGTGGCAACCAAGCGTACGGCCCACTTGATGGTCAGCGGTTACCGTAGCCTATGTTCGCATGCAACATCATAGATATCACTTGCGTGTTACCACCCTGAGACGTTAGATGGAAAGTCTCATGTGCCTGTAATTTCACCGGAAACCATACCCTTCGAACCGGAACACAGCAATGCGAGCCTTGCTGCTTGGCGGCAGAAATAGGTATGGTGGTAGTCCTTCCCCGGACGAGCTCTATCTCGAAGAACTCTACTACTCTTACAATGGTTTTTATTTAATGAGAAAACGCGTCGTGTATATCCGTCTTTCTCGCTAACTCGCCGCTTGTTGCATATAAAACGGTGCCAACTCGAAATTGGATTTGGCCTTTGTACTGTCTGATGCTTAAAATGGTTTTAACTTTTCAAATAGCTAAGGATTTATTATTTTGTTTTCTCTTTGTGGGTTTATCGGAGTTGTCGAAAGGTACATTGTTTTATGTGCTTTTTGTTGGAATATATTTAGGATTTTGTGCCGGGTTCGGGAAAAAAAGGTTGAAATTAGGCAAACTAAATAACTCAGACCTATCCCGACATTTTTAAAATATATTTTTTATAAACTTTGTCGGATCAAGGGTATGACAGACAGTTGAATAACTAACAACATTCTAGCAACATTAAAAAAAACTCGTTTTTCTATTAGATTTTGCACAGCCCATGCTATATTTTTTTCTTTTTCTTAATCTTATTTTCGCAATGCAAAATAATACGACGCGTCGTCAACATTTACAAGAGGCTTTTAAAGCTCTACATTTTTTATATTGTCTTATGAACATCAAACCTAAATATGCCACAAACTTGGGTATAGCGCGGTGACTTTACGCGAGGCGTTAATGACAGCTGTCATAACTTAAGGGTACACCCGAATGTATTATGTAAAATAGGGTTATTACAGTTAAGAGTAGCATCAATATAATGGCTTGATAAAAGAAACTACGGTTTTAATGTTCGCAATATTTCAAAATGTGTTCTAGAATGTATTTACCATCTCACGTATTTCCTTTAGGTTATTCGGGATCCGTTACAAAAAGTTTTGGACCAAATGGTCCGAATCCGAATTACTGAAAATGAAATTAAACAATACCTTCATTCAGGATTCGTCCAAAAACTTATTTACTTTATTTATGTTCAGTCAGGCACCTCGTTTTTTGTAGAAAAATATAAGACTATTATTATGTTAAACAAACTTTTTTTTCTAGGTAAAATGTTTGAAAACTCTTTGACGAATCCAGAGTACCATAAAAATAATCAACTCTGTTATGACAGCATTATCTCTCTCTAAAGAGCTGGCCACAAAGAAAGGCGTAGAACAAAGACGCATCGTAGACAGGGCGATTAAATAGAAGACGGGGCATAGACATGATGGTGTGGCGTCACGTCGCGAGAGCTGGAGGCATTGTGGTTGGCATTTTTTTTATACAACTGAAGTGGCAACCAAGCGTGCGACCCACAAGATGGTAAGCGGTTACCGCGGCCTAGGAACGCTATACCAACACTCGCGGGTTGCCATCTTGAGGCATCGATCAAAAGCCTCGTGTGCCAGTAATTTCACCGGAAAGCATACCCTTTACACCGGAACACAGCAATTCGAGCATTACTGCTTTGCGGCAGAAATAGGTATGGTGGTAATACTTCCCCGGACGAGCTCTATCACAAAGAACTATACTACTCTAAACTCTCTTCGGGCATTTGAGAAATCCAGCTCGCCACGACATCTGCACTAAGGTCATTGTCTGTCGGACGGAGCAACACGTCTGCCGGAGAACAAGTCGATGGTCCTGATGATGTCCCGTGGAGGGATGAAACACGTGTCGATATTTTTCTTTTGAGGTTAACTGTATTAACTGTGTGACCTCATTGGTTAAAAGGTTAAGCGGAGTAGTACTAGAGATTTTTCGTCTGTTTTTTATCTTTTAAACAGTCTTCATCACGCTATCATATATTATTTTGCTTATATTATCTTGGTTCACATGAATTCTATTAATCCTATTCTGTCTTAACACAAGACTTGAAGATAAGGTCATCAGTTTGATGTTAAAGTTTATTGTCTACGTTATATATCTCGCTTTAAACTTTAATTAGGCTTTGTTTGAAGTTCTATTTTATTAGCATGAAATGTAGCATTGTGCTGGCCCCTAGATTTCGCCCCCACTGGGGGTTAACGGGAAAAAACTTCCCGCTCGTCCCCATCTGTATGGATGTGGGGACGATTGGGAAAGTTTTTTCCTGCTTGTTCCCACTTCAGTTTAAATGCGAACGAGCGGGAATTAATTGTTCTATTGGTTCCCACATAATGTTATGATTAGTTTTTAATAAAAAAACTGTAGGAAAACTTGTTTGAGTTCATTTGTTAGCAACATACCATTCGCTATCTTTACATAGAACAAAACAAAGTCACTTTCCGTCTGTCTCTGTATGTATGTATGTATGTATGCTCCGATCTTTTATACTACGCTACATATTTTATTGCGGGTTTTGTATGTGCGGCTTGAACAATATATTATGTGCAGCTTGGACAATTTATTATGTGCAGCTTGGACAATATATTATGTGCGGCTTGGACAATATATTATGTGCGGCTTGGACAATATATTATGTGCGGCTTGGACAATATATTATGTGCAGCTTGAACAATATATTATGTGCGGCTTGGACAATATATTATGTGCAGCTTGGACAATAATATATTTTTATATTATGTCTAGCTGTCGCGACTTCGTTCGCTTGGAACTCGAGAACCGTAGTTTTTCCGGGATAAAAGTAGCCTGTTCTATTCCCGGTCACTATCTACTTGTGTTTTAATATTCAACCAAATTGGCTCAATAGTTGTCGAGTCGACATCCAAACATCCAAACTTTCGCACTAATAATATATATTATAATATATATAATATTATAATATATATAATATAATTATAATATAATAATATATAATATAATATTATAATATATATTATAATATATATATATTGTTGTCATATGATTTTAATTATTTCTGACAAACATAAGTAAGTTCGTATAAGTCAGTGGCAATTTCTGGTGACGGATTAAAAATTACTTTAGGCGGTCTATTTACTGTAATAGATCTTCAGGTACATTTACCCCGTCACCAGGGTCATCAACTAATTCTATAAAAATCCTTGCAACTGAAGATTATAGACAGTATTAGTAATATATATTTTAAATAACTTATACCCTGCACTATCTACCAGCTCTAACTGTTTTTTTTTTCTTTTTACAGGTAAGTGCAGATATTACTTGTGATTGGTAAGCTGTTACACAATGGCAAGTATTTCTTGCATTTCAGCAAATGTGACAATTAAAACACTTTAGTGGAGAGTTAGCTTAAGCAAGTTTTAACAACATGTAGAATAACGACTTGTCAGTGCAAAGAGTTTTTTTTTCTTTTAATTCCTTTAAATAAAATTTATTGGTAATAAAGCAGTGGTCTGATAGGGTACTGTAGGTAGGTGGATGTTATTGCCGGTTGATTTATAGCTAATACATTATACAGGGTCATTCATTATCAACCTGACAAACTTAAGGGATAGGTTCCACACCTAAAAAAAAAATATATGTAACAATATTTTTTTTTTTTATGTATGTTTTGTCTTAAAAATCACAAGTAAACAAAAAAAAATCGATTACTTTTTTCCGCTCAATTATTATTTATCATTGTTGGGAATCGAGTTAAGCGACGTAATAATGAAATATTCGAGTGTGCGCGCCCCGTAGCGGGTCAAGGACACGCGCAGGTCAAGGACGCACGGGTTAGTGACCCGCAGTTCATTGACGCGCGGGTCACTAACACGTGCCGAGCGCTGCCTTTTCGATTTCTAACAAGGATAACTAATTATGAAACAGAATTACGTAATTATTTTTTTAAAATTTTATAAAAAAAAACGTTTAGAAAAAAAAAAAAAAAGTACAAGTATTTTTTTTTTGTTGTGTGGAACCTACCCCTTAAGTTTGTCAGGTTGATAATGAATGACCTTATATACAGTACCCAGATGAGCTCTGTCCCTAGGTCTCTATTGATTGATAAAGGTAAATAGATCTAACGGCATAACATAAACTGATATTCTTTTTTACTAAAAATATCGTGAACTGTAATAGTGTCGGTACTCGGTACCTCTAAGTGATTGAGTGCATATCGACGCGGAGGAGGAAGCGCGCCGTGTCACTCAACCCTGATAAAGACTCTCGTAATTGAGTCGAAACAGTGTCGGTATCTCTTCACCGATATACCGTTACGTGAAAACACCCGTTTTTTAAATGAATGATATTCTATTGTCGGTCGTAGTCACTTGGTGTTGGTTTAATGTGCAAACCTCCGTGTGGTATTTTATTACTTTGATAGCAAAATAAATCACGTATGTTATAACCTTGTAACTGTGTCAAAAATATCTCGTACATCGTCTATAACTCGATTGGTTCGTCTTATTGAATCCATCCTTCAATACGCGACCTCACAAATTCGATAACTGTTCGTAGAGACCACATTGCTTTAACTTACTATTTAGTTATGAACTTTATTCCCACTACATAAAGTCCTCGTAACTGCAAATGGTGTGGTACAATTAAAACCCTCTTACGGAAGGTTCAGCGAAAGTTGTATCGAATAGATACGAAACAAGAATTTCCGTATTTGGATAATCGAATGAAGTTTTCGATTTATTCTGCGTAATTTAAATTGGTTTACTAATTTTGTGTTCTTGGAGTATCGGGAATTACCGCGTTTTCAATTTTACACTTTAAAGAGTAGTAGAGTTCTCTGTGATAGAGCTCGTCCGGGGAAGGACTACCAAACCTATTTCTGCCGCGAAGCAGTAATGCTCGCATTGCTGTGTTCCGGTGCGAAGGGTATGGTTTCCGGTGAAATTACTGGCATGAGGCTTTCGATCTTAGCCTCAAGGTGGCAACCCGCAAGTGATACCTCTGGTATTGCAAGCGTCTATAGGCTACGGTAACCGCTTACCATCTTGTGGGCCGTACGTTAGGTTGCCACTTCAGTTGTATAAAAAAAAAGGTACCTATAACGTGCTGCTGAGGAGGGGGGGTTAAATGAATGGGCATGAATTATTGGTTAAACGGAATTACATAAACAAGTCAATATGAGTAAATTTAAAGTAGCATAAGTATGCACAAAACATAATTTATTAAAATAATAGTAGGTAGGTAAAATACATAAGTAATTTAATCATTATAATTATCTGTCTATCCCACTGTCCCCATTAATGGGGTCAAAATCATGTCATCGGGAATACACGCCGTGTTTGCCATTGGCTACAATTTTCTACTGTTTTTAAATTGCGCACCTATTTTAGCGACATTAATGTAGCGGTCACTGTTTTTACTAAGTAAGTAAGTAAGTAAGTTCGTATGAGTCAGTGGCCAACTCTGGTGACAGAGTTTCTAGGCCGCCCGAAGGCCTCAGTCATGGCCTAACAACTTTGAAAAAGCCGGGACCGACTGCTTAACGTGCCTTCCGAAGCACTGTTTTTACAAAAACGCAGGCTTAATACATTATCGTAAGTGCCTTCAAAATGATTACTTTAGTTCTAAACTAATATAACTTTTATAACATTGACTTAGCGTTAAGCTGTTCGGTATAATTTAGTAATTTTTGTGGTTAATATTCCAGACTATCTGAACTAGGCTTAATATAAGTACAGTCGACTAACTTCAATCGTAGGCAACTGTAGAACTTCTTCAAAGTAAATCTATCAATGACATTAATTTTAGTTTCATAAAGTTTTAATTAGTTTTAGATGTGAACATTAACGACCTAGGTGGCACGGTGGGAGCCAACAAAAAGCTAAAAGTAGCGGGTTCCACCCCGCTGCGAGACAAATGATTGAACGCTCTGCAAAATGCTTCTGTTAGAAAACAAATTAAGTTTAAGTAGTTTAAGTGTATTTTATCAGTTACTAGCTGCGACCCGTAGTGTTACCAGTGGATAACAGTTTTTATCCCACGGGAAACCAGGATAAAATGTAGCATGTATGCTATTCCAGATAATAATCTATGCCTGTGCCAAATTTCATATAGATCCGTTCAGTCGTTTGGGCGTGTAAGTAAGTTTACTTACTTACTTACTTACCGTAAGTGATTAATAGCCATTTATTTCAGACCAGTATTATAAAGTATAAAAATACTATTAAAACTTCATCATCATCATCAACCTATTGCAGTCCACTGCTGGACGTAGGTCTCCCAATGCACGCCACTGAGCCCGATCTTCGGCTTTCCTCAACCACTTTCTGCCAGCTGCCATTCCGCAAGTCATCGTTCCATCTAGCCGGAGGATTAAAACTTAAAACTAATCTATCATGCAACTACTAATTATTATTATTTTTTTCCACTTAAGTTAGGTGCTCAGTAAATATTATTATCTATGTATAAACTAATTTGATTTTCTTAAAAGCTATTATGATTTAAAATATATTGTTATTAGTGTTCTTCTTTTTTTTTTTTTTTTTATAAAAATAACTTTATTGAGGACACAATTTGCATTGTAATTTTTTTAACATACTTAACATACACATAATTATATAGTCCTACAAATCTTCTTGATTTGGTTCTGTGTGCTTTTCAGCATAGGCCTCCTCCAATCCCTTCCATTTGACTCTGTCTTTTGACGTTAGGGCGTGATGGTCCCACAAACATAAACATACCAATGAAATAAGGAACAAGGTACAAGTTTGGGTTTTTGGATATTCTGTTGTTTGGCGCTGAATGGCGATATTTGTGCAACTATATTTATCAAACAAATGAAATTAAATGAAATAAAATGATCTATTTTGCTAGGAATACGGTTACATAAAGTCTTATTGTTTACGTAAGTATAAGTGTCACACACTTCACCGTTTAACTCGGCATGCAAAAATACAAATTTAAAATACAATTCAGAAAGAACACAACGAGAATTAAGAATTATTAATTAGTAGTATGTCAAGTTATATAATAATAAAAATGTCAAGTTTTAAAAATTAAATTTATATTTTTCACTTGCAATGCATGCAGAAAAAAAGGGCTCAATGTAGTAACCTTTTATTCAAAACTAGCTGTTATCCGCGACTTCGTTCGCGTGGAACTCGGGAACCGTACTTTTTTTCGGTATAAAAAGTAACCTATGTTCTATTCCCAGTTGTTATCTAACTATGTTTTAAATTTCAGCCAAATCGGTTCAGTGGTTGTCGAGTTGTAGAGGAACAACCTCTGAATGTTTGGATGTTCAAATCAAATCAAATCAAATACATTTATTGCTGTCATATGGTACATAATGTAGTTGTTACAGAATAAGTAGTATCACACATGAACCCTGTTATTAGGGTATTGCAACACGGAGAAAGGCCGAGGTTTATGCATTCGGTATTTGTAAAAAAGTAGATAGATAAGTATGTAAGATTTGATTAATGTTAATATGTATCTAAATAATAATAATTGTCATGTCATGTCAGAAAATATGAACAATAATAGTCATTGGTCAATAAAATCAATTAATAATAGTAGCTAATGTCATTAAAATAATTATGTTGGTATACTATTGAATTCAGTAGGTAATTAGTCTAGGTATTCTCTAAGGTCATATTATATATATTTAGATGTTTGAATGTTTGGAGGGATGGATGTTTGGATGTTTAGACATCCAAACTTTCAC
This sequence comes from Colostygia pectinataria, assembly GCA_951394395.1. Lineage (NCBI taxonomy): Eukaryota > Metazoa > Arthropoda > Insecta > Lepidoptera > Geometridae > Colostygia > Colostygia pectinataria. The sequence continues at coordinate 780,515 of OX596362.1, forward strand.
ATTTATAAATTATTAGTGTGATGTGATGTACCTGCTCACTGCTTTTTGTACTTACCTATGCCCTGAATAAACGTATTATCTTTTTTTCTATGTAAAAATGTCCACCATTCAATCATTCAATCAATCAATCAATCAATTTATTTATTTCATAACAAGCATAGGTAGGTACATATTGATAATTTTTACAATACAATAAGTATATGTGTACGAAATGGCTTGGTTACATAATTAAATTCATCAGAACTTACACTGAGTATATGCAACCCATGTTGTAAGTTCTGCTTTACTTCAAGGGGCAATACAATAAAGTAGCAATATCAATTTAGTGTCGAATTCGGATCTTTTATACAATTTGCAGAGCTAATGTCTGCGGTAACAATATTAAGTATTGCACAAGATGGTAAGCGGTTACCGCAGCCTATGGACGCTTGCAATGCCAGAGGTATCACTCGCGGGTTGCCACCTTGAGGCTGAGATCGAAAGCCTCATGTGCCAGTAATTTTACCGGAAACCATACCCTTCACACCGGAACACAGCAATGCGAGCATTACTGCTATTATTATTATATTTCATTATTTTACATTGTATTTATGTATTTGTTATTTTCCAAAAATTCAAAAATCACAAACACCTCCGGTGTTGTGACTGCGAAATTAATGAGCACCTCATAACAATCTATTCATCAAAACTTGGACCCGACATTTCCAACATAAATTACTCATTCCATCTTTTGGAACAACAATTATTTTACAATTCTATTTACGTTTTTCATGTTGCAGTTTAAGAATAAAATGGGTATTTTTCACTACCATTAACTTATTTAATTCAGGTGTAAGTTTCTTAAAGTCACTACAAAAAGCGGGTGCGTTGTACACTCTAAGACACTTTATGAGCTATAAGAGCAATGTACTCTAGAAAACGGGTGCAATTTACCAATCCGTACGGATTAGTAGATGGCACTCATGTTCGGAACTTTATGATGGTTTAGGCTGTGCATTAATCTGTCAGTCCGTTACAAAAGCCTTTTATTATATTAAGATAAATAAAATAATGATGGTGGACTAACTGGTATTTTAATACTTTTAATTATTAAATTCTACATACTAAGGATACTTTATAATATAATAATATAACCTTTATTTCAGGCAACTTAGTATATAACTTATGACAGGCCCATATTTATATATACCTTAAAACTAACATACATATATATATATAAAAAAACTAACATACATATATTTATAAACGTACTATAATCAATTTTAAGATTAAAGTTAGTCTAACTGCAATACTTGCTCAACATAAATAGATTTACATATTTCAGCTGGTGTATATCGACGTCCACTATCATTCGCACTCTCACTGCTACATTAATATTGTCCCGAGATCCTGACACTTAAAAGTCAGCTTGAAAGACCAATTCAGAAGTGTTCTTAAGTTCAGTAAACTCCATTCAATTGAATTCCGACTGAGAGCGTTTGAGTCTTGAAAATATTTTGTAATACGGGACTCAATGCAGCCAGGAAGCATTCTTATAAATTTGAACCTTTTGTTGTTGGTTTAAAGATGATTTTAATTCAGACGCTTAGAATTTTGCGAGATATTCTGTATCCATTGTAACGGTTTTATGTTAAATTCAATACAAATTTTTGGTATACCAAGTACGTAATGTTGCGTGAGTTATTACGAATTCATTTGATACAGATATTTAATATTTTTATGGAAAGAAAATTGTTAAGTGAGTTTTCTTTTCTTCGATAATTTGTGATTTATTTTTCAGAAGCTATGGCGTGTATTTAATACACAGTTGAATTACTTATTTGTGCGAGAGGCATGAATATTTATTTTGTTACTTAGTAATTGTGCCGTCAATATTATTTATACCAAAATAAAAGATTTTCTATTCGTAATAATTATGGAGCTTTTTTTATTTTCTTATGCTTTCGAGATAGGTTTATTTTTTAGAGAAATTAAAGAAAAACATTAAGGGACTACCTTTAACTTTATTGCCTACTTTATTAACAATAATTACATCTGTCCTTGGCTCTGTTCCACATTTCCTTCACAAATGCAAAAAAATTGTCCCACCAACGCTTTCTCGGTTGAATGAAAGTCTTGGAGACCTTCACCCAGCCGTGGGAAAATATAGGTTAGGTATTAAAAAAATGATATAATAAAACTTTTTTTCTAAACATTCAAGAAAAATGTAGAATAGCTCCATGACTTTCACCTAGATGGCGCTACTGTTGCTCCGGACTGAAAGCCTGAGTTATGGCTAGTGGAGCCATGATTACACACTTTTATGGGACAAAAGGTCGACCTTGACACCGCAGTGATATTATAACCATTCATGCGTCTGTAGAGAAGATAAGCTGAGATGGCTCTACTTAGCAAATGAAAATGTTTTTGCACTATTTTTCTTTTAGAAACTGATAGTGTAAATGGTAAAAAACAGGTTTCAAAAGTAAACGTTTACAAACATTTGAAATTAGTACAAAATACAAAATACAAAAATATTTATTCAACAATGTAAAACATAAACATGGTTAAGTATTTGTCGGTATTTGTCGAATCTTGCTATTATTTCTATTCGGACAAAACTTTAATAACTATAAATTAGTAAACGACGTACGTAGATAAATAAATAACCTGATTGAGTGAAAATGATAACTTCATCTTTTGACAACAAACTCGGTAGCGTAGTGGGCACCTGCTCGGTTCAGAAGCAGAAGATTGCGGGTTATAATACATACAAACATGACACCGGAACAAATATTTGTAGGGTCCCACTGCGGCGATCGAACAACAACTTTTCGCTACTCAACCCAGCACTCAACACACCCACCGCGCAACCGAGGTCGTCACATAGTTCGTAAATACATAAGTCGTAAATACACAGTTATAATCTATATATAAATCTATCTATGTATTGTATTGTATTAAGTCAGTTGGATCAGTCATCTAGTAACCATATTACAGCTCTGTATAACAGCAGCTTACTTTTGGGCTAGATGATGCTGTGTGGACTGTCCAGCATTATTAATTAATTAATTAATTAATAATACATACAAAGACCCAGATCCGGAAATGAATATTTGCAGATGTAAAAATTGTTCCCACAACGGCGATGGAACTCGCTACCTATCGTTTCTCAACCAGGCACTTGACCTCGCCACCACACAGACCCCGACCACAAAGGTCGTCAAAAAGATAAAAAATACCCAAGACGTGGTCACCGCCCGCCCAGCCGTTTAGTATTCAGGGCGGTTGCTTCGCGCGGACTGTCACTTCGCAGAGAAAGCTCTAATTTATTTGTATAAGTGCCACTGAGTAGGTCACTTGTATTTCTTGTTTTTTAAGACATGCCCTAGAAACAGAGAAGACTGCAAATTGGGAATTGAAGTTTGTTTTTTGAATACTAATTTCTTGAAACTGAACACGTTGGGGAATTTGATATTTTGCTTAAATTAAATGTTATTCTTAAATTTTTATAATCATAGTACCTAAACTCGTAATTAAATACAAGGAACTTTATCCGTGTAAAAAGTAGATTTTATCTTTTAAATTCTACCCTTAAATGATTTTGGTATCAACAAGGCACCAATTTAATAGTTTTTCTTGACAAAGTTGACTTCAAAGTAGTTTAAACTAAATATTGAGCACTTGTTTTAGTTGACCAGAGCTCAAAATTTACACTTGTCATACTTATACTCGTAGGTACTTATCGAGCACTTGTCACAATAAATTGTGTGCTCAAAAATGAGTGTCATACCTTTGGGCAAACTGACGGTTAACAGTTTCGACAGTGTTAAACATTGAATGTAAGAACCAAGATTTAATATAAAACGTTCGCTAAGTACCATGCCACTGGGAAGAAGAGGAAATGAAAGGAATGTCTGAGCTGTTCCTCAGGGAAATGTCGATATAGTCTGTACTACTGAGGTTTCGTCGGATAGCAAAGTCGTGATAAGTATCTCTGTAAATACTTTAACACTGAGAAATCCTACTAATATCACACTAATCACATCACACTATCACACTAATATTTACACTAAACACTAATATTCTAGTAGTAGTAATAGTGTTATGTATACCTATGTCTAAGATTTTTTTTTTTTTATCATAATATACCTTGTAAAAAATTAACAAACTATTTATTTAGTATAAATGCGACAGTTTGGATGTTTTGATGTTTTTTTTTTTTTTTTTATACAACTGAAATGGCAACCAAGCGTACGGCCCACAAGATGGTAAGCGGTTACCGCAGCCTATGGACGCTTGCAATACCAGAGGTATCACTCGCGGGTTGCCACCTTGAGGCTAAGATCGAAAGCCTCATGTGTCAGTAATTTCACCGGAAACCATACCCTTCACACCGGAACACAGCAATGCGAGCATTACTGCTTGGCGGCAGAAATAGGTATGGTGGTAGTCTTTCTCCGGACGAGCTCTATCACAGAGAACTCTACTACTCTTGATGTTTAGATGTTTGGATGTTTGAATGTTTGTAACTCTCGACAACCACTGAACTGATTAGAGTAACATTTAGAATATATATAGATAATGACCGAGAATAGAGCCAAGCAGTAATGCTCACATTGCTGTGTTCCGGTTTGAAGGGTATGGTTTCCGGTGAAATTACAGGCACATGAGACTTACCATCTAACGTCTCAGGGTGGTAACACGCAAGTGATATCTATGATGTTGCATGCGTACATAGGCTACGGTAACCGCTGACCATCAAGTGGGCCGTACGCTTGGTTACCACTTTAGTAGTATAAAAAATATAAAAAAAAAATATATAATAAAAGGGACTTTTAATCCCGGAAAAGTTCTGGTGCTGTTCCCGATTGTCACGCGAACAAAGTCGCGGGCAACGCCTAATAATATTATAAATGCGAAAGTCTGTGTATGTTTGTTACCACGTCGTATCTCCGTGATGACTTAACCGATTGTGATGAAATTTCGAATGTGAAATGTGAAGATGGTTTAAAGTTCTGGAATAAAACATTACGTTACTTTTTGTCTCGTAAAAAAATTATATCCTTGTGGCCCTATCATAAAAATATAAAACAACAGGTGATGCCACGCGGGTTAACTCGTGTTATATACAACTCAATCAACGCACAAATTATATCTCTGATGTTGCAAGCGTACATAGGCTGAGTAACCGCGGAAGTGGTATTGGTATTAAAAAAAACACAGGTCAATTCAAATTCTAAATATTTACAATAAATAAAATCACAAGGATGGCGACTCTTGGATAGTATCATCATCATCATGACAGCCTTTCTAATGTTTCCATTTCCGTAGCTGGGACACTGGCCTACTCTCGAGCGACAGTGGTCGGGTGGATCCATCACGTGGAACCAATGCGGATTGGTTGCCGGTTTCCTTACCATGTTTTTTCACTACCTTAAAACAGCATCTGGCTAAGCTCACATATTTTATTTGAATAAAAAAATCCATTGGTGCACGACCGGGTTCGAACTCAAGACCTTAGGACCGGAAGGCGAGGTCACTACCACTAGACCACCAGTGCTCATACTTTTGGAAATGCCCGTTATTCATTTGGGATCCCATTTTCGATAAATATTTAGTTAAGTTAACAGAAAAACGATCATCGTTAGACCCAATTCAGATCCGATGGTTTTATGAAGAAATATTTTATTAGCTCCAGTTTAACCCCTAGACTACTAAAGGAAGATTACTCGCTTCATTGGTAAGCTGCGTTACTTTTTATGATAAAAATCAATTTCCGTTATTTTATTTGATTGTAGCTGGCAACACACGTGGAATAACAACCGGCAAGGGCCAATTCTGGCGAATCTAACGTTTTGATGCCGCTTGGTGGGTTGCCAACGGCGCTCGTGCTTGCTGAATCGACTACTAGCTGCTCCAAATGGACATCTCAGCTTATTTTTGGGTTTTCTGTCGTATGTTGCTTGCCAAGTTGGTTTTAAGGTGACTTAACATGATGTGTGTTTAGTCATCGCCTCGACTCGTTTGTCATTTTTTATCTCAAACGTTGCTTTGCTAGTTTAGCGTTGAAATTGAAATTTATCAGCGACTAATTAACTTTGGCTCTCCACTCGTCACCCCGAAATCTATTAAATAAATAAAGCTAGACAATCCACACAGCGTCATCTAGCCGCAAGCTAAGCAGAGCTGTTATGGTTACTAGATGACTGTTATACTTAATACAATACATAGATATATATTTTGTTTAGAACATACAAAATTCCCAGAACACCCAGAACAAATATTTGCAGATCGTACAAACATTTGCCTCAAGGCGGGAATCGAACCCGCAACCTCCTACGTCGCAGGTGTAGTTAAAACTCATTCATTCTATAATTTCACTAGATTTTGCCTTAAAAACCTTGACATTGTAATGTTTGCACACATAGAATAGAATATTGATTTGATTTGATTTGATTTGATTTGATTTATCTGGCACTGCAGTTAGTTTTTGCCTTTTCTTTTTGAGTACGCCACTTTAAACTTTTTTTTTAATTTAGAAAAAAAATATGGTTGAAATTGTATTCAACACCAGCTGCAGCAGTTGTACCATCTTTGGCTGGTTTTGTATATTCAAATAATACCATAGTAAGTAGATAAGTACACGATTCGAACCCACGACTTTAGATCGGAAAGTCATCCAATGCTTTCGGCTACAGAGGTCAAGTTAGATAATGTAGGAAAGCTCTTACCCAAAAATTCATAAAAGACCCACATAAATGCAAAAGTGGGGTCAACCTCAGCCGCTGGACTCGTTTATTATTCTAAAGCATTTGGACCACAAATTGGATTCCACAGGAAAGAAAAATAAAATGTCCTAAAAGAGTTCAAAGAGTTGAGAACTTTTGATTTGACAAAGGCACAGTAATTGGGCTATGTTTATGTTTTGGATGGTTTGCAACTTGGAGATAATGGCTTGGAATTTAAATAAATAATAAATAAATAATATCTTTGGAACAGAATACTTAATTAGCACGATAACAGTAGAGTGAGAACCGATCAACGCCCTCCTCCGAATACAGATTATACAAAATTCCAATAAAAACAATTTAAAACTTAAACATAAAAATTTAATTATCATTTCATATTATCATTCAATTTAATGTTTAAAAAGATGGTACGGTACCAACTAAGGGAGGTTTTTAACCAGTGAAGGGTGAAATCAGGCTGTGGAAGATAATGATGTTTAAAAAGAACAAACAAATCACATGATATTGGTCCATCTAAAAGCCGTTACAAATGATTTATCTATAAATAGCTCAACTGATCCAAATCTCTACCAGAAAGAAGCGCTCCCAACATGGTGACGGCCATTTTACCATTCACTATAATTTATTTTTTCTAGATTTTTTTACTCTAATTAAAACTAAACTGTGTCTAGGTGTCTAGGTACCAAATGTTTTTATGATCTATCATATTAAAAACGGGTGTATTCACGTACCGGTAAATCGGTAAAGTGATTTATTTATTTATTTACCTCTTCACAGAACCAGTATGTGAAAACACCCGTTTTTAGAATGAACGATTAAAGTGTTCAACATTCTTGCTGTCTATTCTCGTGTGAGACTGATTGTGTGTTAATTCACTAATGATGCGGATTGTATGGTGTTATTAAATTTTTTTTTTTTAGTTGTTTGGGTTTAAAATTAACTTTAGAAAAAGCTGGTATATTCATGTTAATTCACCAGGGTAGGCGAGTGCCAGGTTGAGAAGCGAGAGGTTGCTGGTTCGATTCCCGCAGCAGAACAAATGTTTGCATGATCTGCAAATACTTTATTCCGGTGCTTAGATACTAAAAATATGTTAAATAACGTATTCGATCAGTCACTTTGGTTAAGCTCTGCTTAGTTTAAGGCTAGCTATGTAAAATTGTTTGGAACTATTAATAAATAAATAAAATTTGCGCAAGCGAGCAAGTTACAAGTACAAACAGACTACTTAGAAAGTTCAAGACAAAGTAAATCAGACTGAATGCATGAAACCTGAGCCTTAGGGGCTTAATATTCTTCCGTTAAAGCCTCCGAGTCGAGTTTTGTGGAACTTCTGCATTTTTCATGGCTGTCACATAAAATCCTTATACTTAAACGGTGGGTTAAAATTATGTCAAGCTTTTCTATCTGTTTACACATACAAAAGATAGGAACCCAGCCGAGTTTTTTTCCCAGATTCTTCTAGGCTGGGGCGCGTGGAACTGGCGTTAATTAACTTAGCTTTAAGACAAAATAAAAAACAGACGAAAAATCTCTAGTACCATTCCGCTTAACCTTTTAACTGATGAGGTCACACAGTTACCACAGTTAACCTCAAAAGAAAAATATCGACACGTGTTTCATCCCTCCACGGGACATCCTTAGGACCATCGACTTGTTCTCCGGCAGACGTGTTGCTCCGTCGAGCGCTGGAGCCAAAGTGAATTTTTGTAATGGATTTCCGCAAAGTAACGCCTGAATCTATCAATTAGCTTTAAGACGTTTCAAAATGGTCCTTGTGATGATTGAATAAAGATATATTTTACTAATTACCTTTACATAAAACGTTAGTCTCGCTAAAATCAAGAACGACTTGACCGGTTTGGCTAATTTTATTTATTTTTAGATATTTGTGTGAATTAGGCACTTTACCGAATGGTTGTTTTAGATATAGTCTTAATTTGAAGTCACTCTCGCTTTAGAGTAACTGCGGTGAATCATTAAAATGCTGACATGATGATGATGATATATATTGAAAGTCGCATTACTGATAAATTACGACTCCTTAATGGCGGTTCCTGAAACGAAAGCACATAGAGAAAAGCAAGATAATGGCCGACTAAAAGAAATTGGGAGATTATTGCATAAATCGTTAACGAAACGGGAATGTTTTGCTAAGTAATTTTGAATTATAGACCTTCTGTAACTCATTTAAAATACATCTGCACTGCTATCCACCAATCTGCATTGGGTCCGCGTAGTCACTTTCGCCACACCCCGGGGACACTCTCAATAAAATGTATAAAGCAAACTCGTCGCAATCACCACACGCATAGTTTGTGTACGTAAAAGGTCCTGTTATGTGTGAGTGTCATGGTTGTTCCCACCCAACTATAGCAAGAGCGAGAAGCATACTTTCGCTCGCTCTGGCATGCGCGCTTGGACCTACACAAAATCAAAATAAACGCGTGCCTTAGCCCTTAGCTTCAGTGCCGGCAAAAAGGTGCTGGCAAACTTGCGACCGGGTGACATAAGTAAAACCGGTGGGAGGTAGGGAGTGGCCATTCTGTACGTAGTACTAATATCTGTTCAGTGCTGTCACTAAGGAGTATGCCAGTGTCCCAACAGAAGATACGTTTACAGGATATTATGATGATGATAATGTGGCAGCGCACAAAGTCCTAATGGGTCTCATAATAGCTCGTCCGGGGAATAACTACCACCATACCTATTTCTGCCGCCAAGCAGTAATGCTCGCATTGCTGTGGTCCGGTGCGAAGGGTATGGTTTCCGGTGAAATTACTGGCACATGAGGCTTTCGATCTTAGCCTCAAGGTGGCAACCCGCGAGTGATACCTCTGGTATTGCAAGCGTCCATTGGCTGCGGTAACCGCTTACCATCTTGTGGGCCGTACGCTTGGTTGCCACTTCAGCTGTATAAAAAAAAAACAGCTTAATAATTCTCACACAAATTCCTTCCGCCAAAAGATCGTCAATATCAGAAAGCCATCAATGGAAATTAATATGATAAAGTTATCACGCCCCGTGGGACACCGTGGAATGTCAAGGAAGAACAAGTGTTCATTGTCTTACGTCATTACCATATATCTAACATTTTCAAATTTAAATTATTTTTATATACTAAAAACCCAACCCTAACTCAGCCGGTGTTGTTGCCAGTTCTTTTACGGCATGGGCGCGTTGGAACTGGTGTAAATTTTCCTAGGTTGTAAGACGTTTCAAAGTGATCCTTGTGATTCTATTGAAATAAATAATTTTTGATTTGGTTTGATTTGATTTAAATTATAAAGAGGAAAGATATGTTTTTTTTTTTTTTTTTATATCGAATAAACGTAAAAACTAGTCCGATTTGAAAATGTTCTTTCACCATTAGAATTAACAATACATATATTCAGCTTCTTCAACGCATTTACCGCAATAGTACAGCAGTTAAGATCAATACCATTGGACCAACCTTCCCCATACAAAAAGGAGTCAAGCAGGGTGACCCTTTATCTCCAAAGCTATTTATGGCCATTTTAGAAGAAGATTTTTTAAAATACTATAGTCAAAATGGCTTGATGTACACAATGGCCAAGCTTCTTATCCTCTCAAATTGTATAGCTCTATAGAATTTTCATAAGAATTCCCATCGATGGGGTGTGTTTTGAATAAATAAGTTCGTACATAAATAGCGGAAATTCGTTTAGAGGCCAGTTCCGACACTGCAAAAGCTTTTGCTTTTCATTGTTGTACTTTACAAATCTTAGATAAATAATATTTGTTTTGTATATAAATAAATAAATAAATAATGCTGGACAATCCACACAGCGTCATCTAGCCCCAAGGTATGATGCTGTTAAGCAGAGCTGTATTATGGGTACTAGATGACTGATATATACTTAATACAATACAATACATAGATATTTTTTTATTATATATAGAAAATACCCAGAACACCCGGAACAAATATTTGTAAAGCGTACAACATTTGTCCCGAGGCGGAAATCGAACCCGCCACCTCTGCGTCGCAGGCAGGGTATATAAATGTACAAACGGTGAAGGTAAAAACATCGTGAGGAAACTGGAATGTCCAAGAACTAAAAATTCGGAAGACATACACCATCCACCAATCCACATTGTGTCCGCGTGGTGAATTAAGACCCAATCACTCTTGCTTGAGAGTAGGTCAGTGTCCCAGCAGTGGGAACATTAAAATGCTGTCATGATGATGATGATATTAATGTAGGTCTATGTCAAAAATGAATAAGTTTTATTTTATTTTTTGCTTGTCGGATAAAATGTCGTATGAAACAATTTGCTATCTTAAAACAAGGAAAGTTGATAGGTAGGCAATTACTGTTTTATCTTGTTAACCAAAGATATAACGGTAATTACGAGGTTGTCCTTGCGATACTTTAGAAGATCATCTCATAGTTTAATAAGTTTTATAAAAATGACCAAGTATTTTTTTGTATCGGCCATTGATTTCGTTTGACCTAATTTAACTGAATAATAATAACAGACAATTGTGGGAAAGGAATCACGTAAAAGAACTTTAAACGGTTCTTTACGAGCGGCTGAGCGAGTTGATTGGTCAATTTATTAGGGTTGCCGCTTTTTGATAACCGAAATTGCCTTTATTCCCAAAACTTATTTATATTTTTATGGTTTTACTGTATCAATGCTGAAGTTTTGCAAAATTTTGTTATCTGAGCAGGAAAAACAAAAGCAGAAGAAGGTCACAGAAGGTCTGGTAAGATGTGATTTGTGAAATAACAAAAACGAGAAACAAAGCATCATCTTTTCCTTTCCTGATAAACCTCAAACGCAGTGAATAAAAATTCTCTGTGTATTTTTTAGGTTTCAGATTAGAAGGCAACCCTGAGTAACCCAGTACGTTCTTTGCGGTTCCAACTCGCCATTCAGAGCTTTTTGTTCAATATCTTTCAGTATTGAAAGAATCTTGCTTTTATTGCCCGAGTCTTCGGGTCAAATGATTTAGGTACTTCACCACACTTGATCTCGTCTTTGAAGAAGCTCCAAAGTTTCCTTTTGATGTTAGAGCTCTTTATGTATACTAATAGCTAATTTTGCGCTCCTTAGAAGCAAATTCATAACATTTTCATTTTTTATGCTTTGGACTAATCGTTTTTATTGTTTTGTTTTTCAAATACTTAGCTACATTTTGATAAGACTTTGTAGAAATTCTGATCCAGCTTAACGTATTGGGCGTATTAAAAAATTTTGTTACATTTTTGTATTGTATCTAGCCGATAGATGGTGTTTTAGTAGTTTTACTAGTACTGTATTTTATGCCTAGGCCTAGATTTTATTCATCACAGCTTTTACGGGTGTAATTTTTCACAGCTCGCTATAACTCTGCAAATTAAATGTTCGCGACGAATACAAATGGCAAAAAGACTAATTAACTCAATTTAAATAAATAAGCTATAACAAAGGTAGCACATTTTTACTGAGGCCATTTTGTTTTCAAAATGGCGGGTGTTAGGAAACGCGGGAATTTACGAGACCCACCAAAAATTTATTGCAGCGACAAATGAAGTGTATTCGGTAAATACCCCTGTTTGTTTATTTTAGCGCATTTTTAGCGGGAGCTTAATAAATGGCAACATTTTTCGTGGTCAATGTAGGCATTTTGGTATGCCGTATTTTGAATGCCTACGGTTTTAAAGATAAGGTTGAAAATTTATCAAGTAGGTACCTCAAGTACAGTCAGCAAAGAAAGTGGTCTATCACTTTTGACAAAAGTTTCTGTGAAAGACCATTTTTTTGCTGATTGTACCTATCTATCTCTATTTATATTTAGATTTAGATTTATTTAGATTTATTTATTCAGAAATGATAGAAGTTTACAGTATTACTACCAAAACACTTACTATCTTAAATAAAAACTTAAGAATAATTTTAAATAGCTAATTAAAGTGCATAGATTGTCAGCAAAAAGGTCGACTTGTTGGAACTCGTGTACAAATGCGTTTATGAGAGAGATCGCCCGGAGTGTTGCCGTGTTGTTCGCGTGGCAGGTCCGCATAGCGGGAGTTGTGAACAACCGGTGCCGTCGACGCCCACACCGCACATAGTTATTAGGTACATAAAGACTCTATACCAGAATTAGTAAAAATCTTTTAAGAAACGAAATGATAGCAATCTACCAAGTATAAATATTCAGACAATTCAGATTCGTCCGGGGAAGGACTACCACCATACCTATTTCTGCCGCCAAGCAGTAATGCTCGCATTGCTGTGTTCCGGTTCGAAGGGTATGGTTTCCGGTGAAATTACAGGCACATGAGACTAACCATCTAACGTCTCAGGGTAGTAACACGCAAGTGATATCTATGATGTTGCATGCGTACATAGGCTACGGTAACTGCTGACCATCAAGTGGGCCGTACGCTTGGTTACCACTTTAGTAGTATAGAAAAAAAAAAAAAAAAAAAACAAGATTCTTTCAGTAGGTAAGTGGTTACATAATTTGCTAAATATTACTCAAATACTAAAAATGTGAATGTGTTTACTCAACTTTGTAACCTAACTGAGGTTGAGGATAAACCTGTTTGGATGAAGCTTCGTAACCTGGAATAATACATTATAAGAATAAAACAGGTACTTTTTATCCCGAAAAACAGACAGTTCTTATGGAATAGTTCACACTTAGAAAGCAATAATATAGCTGCTTATCATCTTGTGGGCCGTACGCTGGGTTGCCACTTTAGTTGTAAGTAAAAAAAAACAATGTATACAGCGAAAAGTTACGTATAGGTATAATATTTTGATGTGTGGAACCTATTATATTCCTTGAATAAATAAATAAATAAAATAAATAATGCTGGACAATCCACACAGCATCATCTAGTCCCAAGGAAAGCTGCTGTTAGTTAAACAGAGCTGCGTTATGGGTACTAGATGACTGATCCTATATGCTTATTACAATACAATACATAAATAGATATTTTTTATTATATATAGAAAATACCCAGAACACCCGGAACAAATATTTGTAGATCGTACAAACATTTGACCCGAGGCAGGAATCAAAATCAAAATCAAAATCTAAAATTTTTTTATTCAGTAGACTCACAAGGATCACTTTGAAACGTCTTACAAGCTAGGAAAATTTACACTAGTTCCAACGCGCCCATGCCGTAAAAGAACTGGCAACAACACTGGCTGGGTTCCTATCGCTTTTTTGGCATGACCCTTGCTATTGTTATGGATTCCAAGTAGAGTTGGAGCACATTCGTCCCAAGCTTTTTTATCATCTAGGTAATCGGTTGTTTTATAGTAAGCTTTTTGAGACAGATTTTGTTTAATTAAGTTTTTAAATTTGCCAATTGATAAATTTTGTATGTCGCTTGGGACTTTGTTAAAGAAGCGTACACATTGTATCGAAACCGCAACCTCCGCGTCGCGGCGGATCTGATCCCGCTGCGCCACATCAGTCGTCAAAAATAATGCTCTAGTAATGAAAAACCCTGTATTTGTACATAAGTGCCTAAGTCGGTATATTATACTAAATACTCGTAAAATATTACGCCACACCAGTGTGGTAGTAAAACGAAAACAGTAGATCTACTCCCTTGATATAAGGTTCTAATTCGCAAACGACTTTATTACCATCGTAACCCAAATCAGTCGTCGCCAGTGACACCTAGTGGGTCGAAATAATATTAATTAATTAGAAGCCGTACTTACCTACTCAAGGTATACAATAATGTCAAAACCATTGGCTATGAAATGGGCTTTGAGACCCAAGAAATGTATAGATCGTTAGCTAAGGGACAACAAAACAGATACATTATTTATTACTTATTATGAACAATTAGGTACATAATAATACACAGAATCTTTGGTATTGTTTTCGTCTCGTAAACAGTAAATACTGTTTATCACATTGGAATTTTAATGCAACTATAAGTTTATTAAGCTTAAAAAAATCTCTTAAATTGTTTATCTACGTACCTATTTGATGATGATGATGTAAATGATGATTTTGTATTTACGAATGTGCGCGACCGTTTCTTGATGTAGTGACCCATAGCCCATATATTCAGCGCCCCCAAAAATGCCCTCGATCTCGCGATCGGAATGAGGTTAGTAAAACCGGTGGAGGTGAGGAGTGGCCATTCTGTACTTACTAATACTTATTCTGTGTTTTCTTCTCAATCAATAAAATATTTGCAATTTTTTTTTTTTTTTTTTTGTTTGTGTGGTATCGGTTTAGAGAGTTATTTATTATTTCTCTTAAGAAATTTACATATCACATTTAGGAGACTTATATTAACTTAGGTTCTTAATTCTAAATGTTAGAATTTTAATGATATACATAATATTAATGTCCAACGTAAAGCTAATTAATAATGGTGGAAATGTACACGATTATTTATGACTTTGGTTTTTTTTTTTTTTTTATACAACTGAAGTGGCAACCAAGCGTACGGCCCACAAGATGGTAAGCGGTTACCGCAGCCTATGGACGCTTGCAATACCAGAGGTATCACTCGCGGGTTGTCACCTTGAGGCTAAGATCGAAAGTCTCATGTGCCAGTAATTTCACCGGAAACCATACCCTTCACACCGGAACACAGCAATGCGAGCATTACTGCTTGGCGGCAGAAATAGGTATGGTGGTAGTCCTTCCCCGGACGAGCTCTATCACAGAGAGCTCTACTACTCTTGGTATTACGTTTTTGGAGATTTCATACTCCGCGGGCCCCATAAGTAAAACTTATGACCGATGTGGCGCGGCCGGTGAGGGTTCGATTCCCGCCCTGGAACGAATGTTTGTACGATCTGCAAATATTTGTTTCGGGTGTTCTGGGTATTTTCTATTTATAATAAAAATATATCTATTTATTGTATAGTATTAAGTATATCAGTCATCTAGTACCCATAATACAGCTCTGTTTAACAGCAGCTTACCTTGGGGCTAGATGATGCTGTGTGGATTGTCCAACATTATTTATTTACTTAACTTTTAGACTCTTCAGTCGTCGAACTTTATGTACACTTGTCTAACTGTTACGGTGAGCGAGTACCTTTAATAATTTATTAGCTCAATTTAAATGTCATTGATTAAATTACAAAATCAACAGGTGACACGCGAAGTTACCGCTAAGGGACAATGAAAGTGTTAATTTTACTGTCAAATTTAATAATTAGTACCCTTGTCACTGTCGTGGAGTTTGGGCCTTCGAGTGATGTGCGAGACACGGTGCAAGTGACATGCGCGTGTAGAACTTGCGTGCTTTACTCTACTCGGCATCCATAATAATAGCAAGGGTCATGCTAAAAAAAGCGATAGGAACCCAGCCGGTGTAGTTGCCAGTTCTTTTACGGCATGGGCGCGCATTAGAACTGGTGTAAATGTTCCTAGCTTGTAAGACGTTTCAAAGTGATCCTTATGATTCTGTGGCGACTAGGTATAGCCACAGGAAATCGGGCTGACGCGTAGGTTTTATGTGCCGCGTCGCCAGTCGTTCCTCCCCACTCGCTAGGTTCAGACATGTAACTCATTAAGCTAAAGTGGAAATATTAAACAGTATGTGGAACAATTGAATACTATTATTTGTGTCCCCTCATGAAGATTACCTATCAGTAGAGTAGGGGACACACAAAACTCGTACCCCCACAGTGGTGACCCCCGACAAACATCGGTGTGTGGTGTTACCATGCGGTGACCACCCGATGGAACACGCGCAACAACGGAGGATTTTAAGAAACTATGGTGACCCTTAGAAGACCAGCGGCGGAGACGACTCCCTCCCGATGAATTCCACGCTTCGGGAGGTAACACCAATGAACGGGATTATGCAATATCGACGCAGCGACGCCACGCAGTACGGAATGCGCAGTAGGTGACGTCAGCCGAAACCGTCTTGATCACCAACAGAAGCCCTTGTGTGGAGCCCGATATGAGCAGCGTGAGAACAAAAGGAAGTATTGGCAGCGTATGGCCGGGAAGTGATGAACCCGCGGTCCAGCCAACGAAGTTCACGCATGGTCTACTGCAGAAGCGAGGAAGATATTTTGGAGCCAGCAACATCTGAGGTGCACTCAATCCTATAAGAAAATGGAGTTTGGACCTGCAGATTCACTCAGGAACGTTTGCCCGGTTGGAGAAGGCATGCTCACCGGAGGATCAGTGTTGGATCTGGAGATAGCTCAGTCCCACTGCTACGTACCTACAGTACCTACTACAATTCTATTGAAATAAATAATTTTTGATTTTGATTTTGCTGCATATGTGAAACTTTTTCTCAGTAAGCGGAGAGTGGGGAGCGAGACATGTCGCGAGTGATATGAGCAGTAAAACTTGCGTAGCATTCGTTTATAATGGAAAAAAGTAAGTCGTATGAGTCAGTGACCTACTCAAGTAATGAAGTTATTAGGCCGCCTGGAGGCCCTTATGGCTAAACAACTTGAAAAAGCCAATACCGACAAAATAACGTACTTTACTAAGTACAAAAGCGCTCACCCATCAAAAACAAGTTAGTTTTTACGAGATATTTCAAGTTGGTGTTATGTCATTTCAATTGCGTGGTTTACTTTTTTTAAATATTTCATTTAAGATAATTGATAGATTCAGGCGTTACTTTGCGGAAATCCATTACATGATAAAAAACAGACGAAAAATCTCTAGTAATATTCCGCTTAACCTCATTAGTTAAAAGGTTAAGCGGAATAGTACTAGAGATTTTTCGTCTGTTTTTTATTTCATTTAATTTCAAAAGCACCAAGTATTGTGATTAAGTCACATTATCAACCGATACAAAAATACCTACCTTGTTATTTCTAAAATGAACACTTGCAAGCGTGCGAAATCAAAAATCAAAATCAAAATCAAAAATTATTTATTCAGTAGAATCACAAGGATCACTTTGAAACGTCTTACAAGCTAGGAAAATTTACACCAGTTCCAACGCGCCCATGCCGTAAAAGAACTGGCAACAACACCGGCTGGGTTCCTATCGCTTTTTTGGCATGACCCTTGCTATTGTTATGGATTCCAAGTAGAGTTGGAGCACATTCGTCCCAAGCTTTTTTATCATCTAGGTAATCGGTTGTTTTATAGTAAGCGAGAGACGTCAAAGCAAAACTTTCGATAAATAAAAACACAGCGAACAACTATCAATTTAAAGTACCTAGATATTCCTTTGTCAGTTTTCGTCATTTAGAGCTTTTCGCAAAACGCCTTACGCAGCCCGCGCGGACGGCTCACGCATGTGACTTGTGCCGTATCAACGCACCACTAGGGCGTTAAACGAGAGAGCTCTCTCGGGTTACCTATTGTGACATTGCGGGTTAAGATAATCGACTATAATCGAACGAGTTTTGTATAAATAAGTGAATAACTTTAAGTAATTTCTGAACTTTTGTAGATACCTAAAATACTGGTTATGGAGAAAATAGACTAAATGGCCTGGCCTTCGTCTTGGCCTTTAAAAACAGTGTAAGTTAAGATAATTGACTATAATCGAACGAGTTTTGTATAAATAAGTAAATAACTTTAAGTAATTTCTGAACTTTTGTAGATACGCAAAATACTGGTTATGGAGAAAATAGACTAAATGGCCTGGCCTTCGTCTTGGCCTTTAAAAACTGTAAAAGTTAAGATAATCGACTATAATCGAATGAGTTTTGTTTTTATAAGTGGATAACTTTTAGTTATTTGAACACTTTTGTGAATACGCATAGGTAAGTAAGTTCGTATGAGTCAGTGGCCAACTCGGGTGAGAGAGAAGGCATCCGTCATGGCTTATAAGATTTAAAAAAAGCCGGGACCGACTGCTTGAAGTGCCCTTCGAAGCACGAAAGCGCTCTGTTCAAATTGTCACTGATGGTCACCTATCTAAGTGGTGACTTAGCCAGCTTTGCCCTTAGCGTTTCAATAACAAAATTTGTTAAAAACAGTGTTTATTATTTATTATCTAAGTCACCAAAGTCAAACGAGATTTCCAAGAGGCTGGGATAAAGCTTTTCTTATTTTCGCTGACTTTTTCTTATAGTTTTTGATCACCTTAGTCAATAGATAGACTATTATAATATTTAAAACATTATTATAATTATTAATATTAACAGCCTGTGCTGTCCCACTGCAGGGCAAAGGCCTCTCTTTCTTCCTTCCAATCATCTCTATTGAGCGCTAGTGTAGGCCAGTATATTTATAAATAATAATAATTTTAATATAAGCCACCCTATTAAACAACACTACGTCATGAGCAAGTGTAATTGCTCGGTTGATTAGACTTGACACATTACATATCTGATTAGATAATCTTACGATGTAATTATATCATGCTAATTGCAGATGACAGGTGATGCAGAGCTATAATATTATATTAATGGACATTCCATGACTATACAAGCCATAGTGCTAAGTGCTAAAAGGCATGCCAGCGAAGCAAACGCACTGGTTCATTTGTTTGCAACAACTATGGCCGTTCTGTCCGCTTCCGTATCGGTTTATTTAGCCACCAAAAAAGTGCAAAGTCAAAGTCAAAGTCAATGTAAAAAATATTTATTTCAATAAAATCACAAAGATCATTTTGAAACGTCTTAAAGTCAGGGGAATTTACGCCAGCTCCACGCGCCCCAGCCTAGAAGTGCAAACTCAATTTACTGATTAGACCGTCTAAAATTGCCAATGATGATGATGACGCAAGTCTAAAGTAAGCCATACACGATACGGTCCACCAGGTTACTTGTGGAGGTTTGCCTGCACAGAGGTTTAATCACATTAAACTGGTTGGAACAAACGGTTTAAAAGTTTAAAATACTCTCTTCATTAGAACGTTATTTGAGCGCTCGAGACGTAGCTGGCTAAGTTGTTCTTAACAAATCAACGAAGTTAAGCACTGTTCCGCGTAGTAGTCATTATTTGGATAGGTGACCGCAAGTGGCGTTTTCAACTTAGCGCTCCCGTGCTTCGGAAGGCACGTTAAGCAGTCGGTACCGGCTTTTTCAAAAGCTGTTAGTGAAAAGTAGTAGAATTTGTATGAAATTTTGGTAGTTCATATAACGCAATAAAGAGGCGCTGTTAAAATTCCAATAAAAAATTACAGCAGAACAATACCTTCTAAGTCTAATGAAGAAAATATTTTAATATTATTATTAAAGAAAATTTACGACTGCCGTTATCTCACAAGTGTATTTTCCAATAAAAACATAATTTACAAACTCAAATTAAAAGCGGTAAATCAAGGAACCCAGCCGTGATTCCGTTATCAAAAATTACAGAAGCAGAGGTCGCTAATTGAGCTATATTTCATCCCCTTGGACGACACTACAATTTAGAGGGTTAATTATAATTTATAGAGATCGCGTGGTCTTTGTGTTGGTTTAGATATTATCGATTTATGACAAATTAAAGATGAAACAAGGTTAATATTCCATGTATTTAGAATTTTAGACGATACAAAAGTATATAGCTACCCACTAAACTTTAGGGCTATATAATTAGGTATGCTATAATTAGCATACCTAATTATATATTATAACATAGGTACATAGTGCTAACCCGACTAGGTTCCCTAACGCGGACCCTACACCTACAATAATTTAGCACAATATTTTTATTGCGCAAAATGATTGAATTGCCCTTCTCACTCAAACGATCAATTATTATTTTCACGCAATCATTGACGACTCATAAGCGTCTATCTTTTCGCGTGAGCAGGATCAAACGGAACTGTTCCGTAAACAAGATGTCAGACCAAGACTTGGCCGCAGCTATAATGTTGCTACTTGTGGCTAAAAATATAAATAAAATACGTCGCTGGTCGAAAGACTGCTACATGAAAAGGCCAAAATATACCCACGAGCATGGTCCGATCCTCGTCAAGGCGACACACAGACTAAAAAATATTGCTCAATACAAATCCTACACGGTGCAAAGATAATATGGTGCAATAAAAATCAAACTTTCGTTCAATCATTGCGCAAACATCAATACTTCTACAATACTAACTCTAGACGATCATTTGTATTGCGGAATTCGTGATATTGCGCAATGTTTTGTTTATTGTAGGTGTAGGGCCTGCCTAAGTCACGGGTCATCAGAAACCAGGAGGAAACTGTACCACAACTCAATCCGGGACAAAAGTTTACAGATCTTGCAAACATTTTGTCCCGCGATTTCTCGCTGTTCAACCGACCACTATTCCACTGCGCCACCAAGGTATCTTATGCTATGCCTGTCAGACAAAAACACTCAACTCATCATCATCATATCAAAGACCTAGCCGAAAGCGCCACGACTACAAACTTTGAGCCTTCACCATTCACCAACTTTCTGCGACCGCTTTAATATCATCAGTTCATCAAGTGGGGACTGTCCTATCATTCGTTTGTTCGCGGTCGCCATTCCAGAACCTTTATTCTCCAGCGGTTATCGGTTCTGCGAGCTATATGGCCTGCCCACTGCCACTTGCACTTACTTATTCTAAACACTCAACTAAATAAAGTGTAAAATGTAAAAAAGCCCACCCTCGGGCTAATAATTAATGCCATATTTAACAGAGCTTCGGAGAAAAAATGTAAATGGCCAGATTGCTCCCGAATTAACTTCCGCAGACATTTTGTATTAATTTACTATCGCTTTGCGAAGTTTTATATTCATCGGAGAAAAACTCGTTTGACTGAATTTATTATTTTCATTTTGCTTAACTTTTTGAATTCATTAAAAGTATGATCAATATGATTAACTGAATGATATAAAATATACTAGCAACAGCTTCGCTCGCGTGGTACCTAGATTTAGTTTAGACTAAGAGATTATAGTAGAATTTTAGGAATTTATTTCCCACTGCACCACTACTATAAATTAAATTTAAAATATACATTATATAATATTATAGGACTTGTGGTTTACAGCTCTACTTTGTTATTGAGTAAAGTAAGAATTTTTTGATACAATAGAAGAATAACGTAACAGTATTTTCAATGAATCTTGATGCCGAAATCTGTCAACTATTTCAAACTATACCCTTTCTTGATGACGGACAGACAGACCCACGTCATCGCAAGTCGAAGTGACGCGGGTCCGATTCGACGTCATAACTCAGTCGACCGGCAGTGATGTCACTGTATTGTCAACTAGTGTCAAACTATTTGATCAAAGATAAATGCGTTTGAAACTATGCAGAGGGCAAAATATTAAAAACTCGCTTGATAACTTTTTTTTTTGTCAGCAAGTGACAAGACAATCCCCCTCGTTGTTAAACGTAAACGTAAACGTTAACGTTAACAAGCTGTCAGTTTGTATTGGATTTTTTACAGCGCCTTTTTGGGTCATCGATGATAAAGATAAATTAAGAAATATGTATTGTTTGTGGTACATAATATACTAGGTGGTACACGATGTTATATTCTAAACTAACAGTCCGTCCCAGCTTTGCGCGGGTGCAATGTAACCGCACCCGTGCTAAGCCGGGGCGGGTTGCTAGTTATAAATAACTTTTGTGACTCAGGAATAATGTAGCATTCTAATGGTATAAAAACGGAATCCCCGTCAGGAATCTAACCCGCGATGTCTTGCCTATAGTCTATTTCACATAAAAAGGGTGTTGACACATTTATGTTTTAATTTTTTTGCATTATTTATTCCGCAATGTTATAAAAGTTATAAAATACAAACAGTTTACCACAATTTATAAAACAAAATTTTTGTTACAATTTGCAATTTATACTTTAAACTATTGACCAATACCAAATGTATAGTTCTCACAACGGATCTCGGCCGTCGTGAAATTAGCTGTTTCGATGCGCAATGGAGCTTTTTCAAACTAAATTGTCTTTGCGCATCACAAACGGCTAACTTCAAGGAAGCCTAGATCCGCTGTGCGAACTATATCTTCCTATGTGAAATAGACTATACTACTTAAAGCTTGCCGATGCCACTAGTAGACTATCAAATGGTTGGCGTCAGGGAAGGCCAGCGCTAAAGTAGTATGTACTACTACATGCTGCTTTAACAAATGCTGAATGCGACCATTTTCGAAGACTTATGATCTTCATGATTGTACTCGTTTATGCCTAACTGCAGGAAACATCGTGAGGAAACCGACATGTCCAAGAACTAAAAATTCGAAAGACATGTGCCATCCACAAATCCGCATTGGGTCCGCGTGGTGGATTAAGACCCAATCACTCTCGCCTGAGAGTAGGCCAGTGTCCCAGCAGTGGGAACATTAGAAGGCTGTCATGATGATGCCTAACTGCCTTGATATACATACACTTTTTAATATTATTACCACCTACTATGTATCGATGTCTTGAAATAAACATTTTTACTTTACTTTATAAATGGTAGTACTTCAAATGTAGTATCAAAAGTACGTAGGTGCAAATTTAAACAAAATAAATATTTGATTTTCCCACAACCCTTCTAATTCCGAAATTATGCTATAATTTTCACCCTAAAATATCGCTGACACATCTCATCTACACCCCACAGCATAATTTATGCTAATTCTAGGGGTCGTCGTGAATTTCCGAAATCCAAATGAAAACATCGAGACCTCTGTGGTCTTGGGGACCGTCCTGTATATTTGAAATTCGGGGCACCCAGACTAATTAGGCTAGATTCAAATCTATCCAGAGATACCTTTTTTGCTCTCGAGTCTTTCGCAAATAATGAAAATTGTGTACCTAACCACTTATGTTAGATATTTTAATAATTTTTAGCAAATAATATTTCAACAGAAAAAAAATGATGTAGAATAACATACAAAATACAGATATTTGTAAAGTTTAGAAAAGTACTTGGGTCTTCGACTTGGGTACTCTGATTGATTATTATAATTTTACATTGAAAAACGACAGGTTGCTTCTTCGATTCCCAGTTTATGCATAATCTTTTAGTGATGATGAGATTTTAAACACAAATTAATTACGAGTATATTCATATAATACAAATATATTTATTCGGAACAATACCATGATAATAAAACATAATGGAAGCGATGGTATCCGCAGGAGTGAAACACTGAGTCGCAAATATCAACGCCCTTCTCCTACCTTAAGTTAACAGGGTTCCAAAAGAAACAAAAATCTAGGGTTTGAGAAAATTAAATAACGTAAAACACAAACATTAAATTCAAATAACTAAGGTAAAAAGTCTATATAAAAAGTGAGTGTATATTATGTAGTTACAAACTGTTTGGAAAAAGTATGTACTTAGCATTGTGCATGTATGAGATGCGCATGTGTGAGTGTGTAGTGTGAGAATGTGTGTGACATGGATGGCGTGTGAATGTTTTGTGTGTAGGTGTGTGTGGGTGTGAGTGGGTGTGTGTGTGTGGGCTTCCATGTTAGTTCCAGTCTCATAAGAGTCTGGCTATCACAGCGGGAAGCCCACTGTAAGGGTGTGTAAGGATGTGTGAGGGTGTGGGTGTGTATGTGTCTGTGTGAGGGTGTGTGTGTGTAAATTTAAGTGAGTGAAGGTTATTGAGGGATATTAGAAAGGTGGGCGAAAATTCAGACTAAAGACGATTGTAAATGTGGAAATCCTTGAGTTGCTGTCAATTCGGACAAAATTTATTGGGACTCAGTGTCCCAACTGACACTTTTGATGGGGGCTACCTTTGCGGACGTTAAAGGTTACATAAAAAATAATTATATTAAGCCTAATTTTTTTCGAGTAGAAACCCGCAAGACCCACCACCTTAGGATCATAAAACGGGGTCACCATAATAGACCACCAATGCTGTTTTTGGGCTTGTTGATCAAATATTCGTAATTTTCTCATAAAATATGCCAGTGATTGGATCACCTGTTGCATACCTGTTGGTCGTCTCATTACTTATTTCGCAGTCGAAGTGCTGATTCACCGTTTCCAGCTTAGAACGTAAATAGGATAAAGTTCGAAGGTAAAATTTATAACCCAATGACCACTTATTGTGATATCCTTTTAACATGGTTTTTTTTCATATATCATTTTAAATCTTTTATTGCATAATATAAATATGTACTAACTAAAATATATTATGTGCTAATTTTATACAGGGTAAAGTTTTTCTAAGCTTTCTCGTATGTTATCCAAACTTTTTTTTTATATACAACTGAAGTGGCAACCAAGCGTACGGCCCACAAGATGGTAAGCGGTTACCGCAGCCTATGGACGCTTGCAATAGCAGAGGTTGCCACCTTGAGGCCAAGATCGAAAGCCTCATGTGCCAGTAATTACACCGGAACACAGCAATGCGAGCATTACTGCTTGGCGGCAGAAATAGGTATGGTGGTAGTCCTTCCCCGGACGAGCTCTTTCACAGAGAACTCTACTACTTTTCACCTACCTACTAATATACTTAATACAATACTAAACATAGATGTAGGATTTAAGTATGAGTGAACCGGAACGTTTTATAGGTGAGAGCGAACGGAAAGACAGGATAGAGGGAGAAGGGAGACAGAGATTAGTTGTGGAAGACGTAGGACGGTGTGTGAAAAAGTTATTAAATAAAAGTACAAATTAAAATATTAAATTGTTTTTTTTGAGAATCCTACATAGATAGATATTTTTTATTATACATAGAAAATACCCAGAACACCTGGAACATTCAGATCGTACAAACATTTGTCCCAAGGCGTGAATCGAACCAGCAACCTCACGCGTCGCGGACCTTCGCCCGCAGCGCCTCATAGTCAGATATCAGATAGCTAAACTCTAAACTTAGCTGCGTAGTGAGAAAAGTGTTTTTGGGAACCAATAGAATCACTTCATTTACTTAGTCTCGCTCTGACAGCTTTAATGAAGTTATTCTATTGGTTCTTAAGAACATTTTCCTCGTTACACATCCTCGCACATCTCTGGTGGAAACGCATCCAAAGCCGGGGGCATTTCACTAGCTAGGTATAATAAAATACCTTGACCTAATTAAAGATAACGCGAAGGTACAATCTCGCAGGGTTGCGGTCAGATACTCCTCGGTATTCTATGTCCAACCTCTTAGCACAGAATAAGTTACGATTAAAACAGAAGTATACTAAGTATAATTAAGTAAAGATATAAGTATCACTAAGTGAAAGCTTTATGACCCAATTTTTCAAGTAATTCTGGACATTTTAATTAATCAGCGTCATTTAGCCCCAAACTTAAAACTGAGGTCAAAACTTTAGTTTTTACACAATTTTTTTTATGCAATACCTCATATCAAAACAAATATTTGCAGACAGTGCAAAGTCCCACAGCAGGGATTGAACCTGCAACCTCTTGCCAATTTTTGCTACTTGCATTTACCTAAACTGGAGTTCAATAAATAAATACCGTAATTAAATATTTATTTTATATTTTTTGGTTCAAATGAAAAGTGTGAAAGTGAGATCAAATTCATAGCAAATTATAGTTACCCCTCTTTTCTCAACAAAGGCAACGCCCGTCGTTACACTACTAATAATTATTATACCTACTGTGCATTCCTACCAGTCTGTTTACTGTCCCCAAACTGTGTGTTCTGTGCCCAAAGGGACGCTAAGTCAATTAAGGGACTAATTCCTCAGAGGCGATGAAGTGACATAAGCGCTGGCGACAGCGGACGTGTGGAGGTGTTGGGTTAAACGGAAGGGATCGTTTAAGAGGCTCTAGGGGAAATAGGATAAGAAAATGTTGTTTTGGTAGATTCACTATCATCATGACATCCCTAATGTTTCACTGGCCTACGAGAGTAGGTCCGCGACGATTGCTTCTTCAAGCGAGGGTAAAAAGCATAATCCAAGAAACGGACCCAATGCGGATTGGTGAATGGCACGTCATGTCATGTTTTGATGTTTTACTTCACTGTTTGAACGACAAAGTTCAGTCAAACAAAACATCAGTCCGATCGGACAATCTAACCAAGCCTGGTGCCACACTATGCCGAGTTAGCAGGCATTCCACACATGTTTTGTTCTAATATCAAAATCCATTGGTGCACGGCTGGATTCAAACTCACGATCCCCCAGGATCGCAAGGGGTCATGACCAGTAGACCACTCGGTAGACTTTGATATCTCGTTAAGTAAAGTTGGATAATCCATTGGTACCTATTTACATAAATACAGCATGGTTCAGTGGAATGAGACCTGACTTCCGATCTGGGGGTCAGTGGGGGTCGTGGCTTCGAATCCAATCCTGGATCATTTTTTTCTTTATAGAAATATTTCTAAACAAAACAGACATATGTCTGTTTTGCTAGTATTCTAAAATAGTAAAGAAAACATCGTAAGGAAACCCGCGCCTTAGCTACCTACACAATACCTACTTCACCACCGCTCGCATCATAAATATTCCAAAATGCTGGAATACAAACTAGCTCACACTGTACAGAGTATTGTTGAGATGGCTTCAGCATTTGATACCAAAGCTGCGACAATATCCTAGCTTTAAAGCCACAGCTGAGATGCTAACAGCTCATAAACTAAATAGGTATAACGGTTTGACCAGCGCTAAGTAGCTTTTTGCGACCATGAATTCACCACACACCTTTGCCTTGCAGTGGGATGAAACAGGCTAAAAATCATACTAATTAGTAACTGCCACACAATACATTATAAAGACTATGCCTGGTAGTAGGACTCTTGAGCAAGCAAGAGTCCGTATTAGTGGGTACCACCGCAGTATCAGATATTCTGCCTTCAAGCAATAGGCAACTGTTCAAGCATTTAGTTTAGGTTTGAAAGACACTGTAGCAAGTTTAATTACTGGGTCATCATCATCATGACAGCCTTATAATGTTCCCACTGCTGGGACACTGGCCTACTCTCAAGCGAGAGCGATTGGTTCTTAATCATCACGTGAACTCAGTGCGGATTGGTGGATGACACAATGACTTTCGAATTTTTAGTTCTTGGATATGCCGGTTTCCTCAAAATATTTTCTTTCACCGTATGTGAGCAATGGCATTGAGTATTGCTCACATTAATTTTTCAAACAGAAAAATCTGTAGGTGCACCACCAGGTTGGAACCCACGCCCTTAGGAACGGACTACCAACATCAGTGCTCATTCTTTCGTCATTGCTGACAAAAAAAGGATTCTTGTGGTTTTGATATTTACTTGTTCAATTGCCAATAAACATTTTTATTTGATTTTATATAATTATATATTTTTTTATGTCATTTGGAGCCAAACAGGCTTACGGCCCGCCTGATAGTAAGCGGTTACCTGCTCAGGATGACTCTTTTTTTCCCCCTTGAAGCTGCCCATATTGTAGCTCAGCGGAAAGACAGCGGAAGCTCTTTCCACAACTTGCACGTATTGGGAAGAAAAGTTCTCGTAAAGCGTGTTGTGCGAGATACCCATGTGTCGATGAGAATTATATTATATTGAAGAGTGATTGAACCAGTTGGAAACCGAGTAAGCTGCATCAGCGGCTGCGGTTACCTGGTCCGTCCGGGCTCAGGGCTCCGTGGGGAAATCTGTGCGGTTCCGCAAAATGCCGTGCAATATCACCAGAATATTGTATTTGTACCTGCATTCCATCAATTTAGATGCATCATTAAATAGGTCATGACGGAGGCCTTGTTGACCTGTTAAGAACAACATCAAATATTCACACCAACACTATGTCAGCTCTTCTTCTTCTTTGATTATTGACTCTGTGGCTTATTTGCCACAATTTTGCCAGTGTCAAGTGTATTAGTTTGATTGTCGCTTAGCAACGTAAACAAACGAAATTTGCAAAGAAATTATGACTTTTCTTTCTAAATTCCCTTGGAAAGTCTTTGACTAAATTACCAACCAACATTACCTTTACATTTAAATTACTTACACTTGTGCTAAGTAAACAAGTTAAATTGGATAAACTGCCACCAAATTCACGCAATAAAACTTAAAATAACACGAGAAAAATAATTAAAATGGGAGGACCCATGTCGTTTTGACAAGATAGCCAAAGACAATCCTTTGTCAGCTCAACAGTAGTTAGTTTTTGATGGAATCTGCATCATTTCCTTCAAGATTTTGTTTGTCTACGTTGCTAAGCGAAAATTTTATTAATTATAAATTTGATAAGAAAGCTGTCACTAAAATAATTGGCTAGTAAGTGCGTATGAGTCAGCAGTCAACTCTGATGACAGAGTTAAAATACTCCCTGAATGCCTCTGTCATGACCCAGGCAGAATATCTGACACAGCAGTAGTAAGACGGACTTTTGATGAAGAGTCCACCGCCGAGATGGTGAATGATCTTGAGCATTCGTCACAGTCGTCATGTCACTCTTTGGTTCAGTGTCTATTGACTAAGTAAGTAAGTTCGTGTGAGTCAACTCTGGTGACAGCCTCTGTCATGGCCTAACAACTTTGAAAAAGCCGGAACCGACTGCTTAGCGTGCGCCCGAAGCACGGGAGCGCTCAGTTGAAACTGCCACTGGCGGTCACCCATCCAAATAGTGACTACGCGGAACAGTGCCTAACTTCGTTGATCTGGAACAACTCAGCCAGCTACGTCGTGAGCGTCCAGCAATGAACTTCTATTGACTGATGATAATAATGAATCAAATACCCCAAGCTCCCTTAGTAGTGTAGCTATATTGAATAGATAAACTAAAACTTTACTGTGATAAAGGGCAAAAAGGGTTCCAATAAATTCCGAGGGTGGTGAGTGACAAAAATACTATCCACCAAGCCGCAAAAAGGTTCCTTGGAATATTATTAAGCTTTATAAAATTGCACAAAGTAACGGAACATTATTATCCAAAAAGCAGTATATACTTAAGCTCATGATAATCATATTATCTAAAAGTTGTTGCACTAAACTATAAATAATAAGTAATGCTAGACAACCCACACAGCATCATCTAGCCCCAAGCTAAGCAGAGCTTGTGGTATGGGTACTAGAATGACTGATATACTTAATACCAGTTCAATGCATAAATAAATATTTTTTATTAGACATAATTAATATCATATCATTTATTTATTGCTTCAAGTGGGTTTGTAGGTACATAGGTCTTATTACTAACCATACGAAATACCCAGAACACCCGGAACAAATAATAAGAATAAATAATAACTTTTTCTATACTTAAAATACATAATTTAAAAAAAATTGTATACCTACAAATGGCGGTCTTATTGCAAATAGCAATTTCTTCCAGATCGAACCAGCAACCTCCTGCGTCGCAGGCGGACCTTTGCCCGCCGCACCACATTGGTCGTCTGAACTGACTGACAAATCGATGAATTCCTTTCTTATTACACCCCTACACATTAAAAGAAACACACCTTGAAAATAACAGCTATTTAAAAAACATAAATACAGTCGAATTGAACATTTCCTTTTGGACGTCTTCGGTTAAAAACTTTAGTAGGTTAAAATCTATAGATAGTTTGTAACAGTCTTTATAATGGTTCAACTGTTTCATATTAGTATGTATTTTATGAATAATATTGCTAATCTATAATATTTTAACTTTAATTTGTTAATATATTTGTTAAAAGTTTATAATGTTAAAATCTGGCATTATATCTCGGAGTGAGACATGCTCCTCCCGTGGCTCAGCTTACCCCCGTAATGCATTACCAAGCATTAGAATAACAGTTCTCAAATACGTAATATTCTACCGCAAATTCCACCATTTAATGCTCTCTAGAGATCAAATCATTCAACCTTGAGAGTTGAGCGTTACCGAAACGGCCCACCAATTCACTCTGAAATAAAGCTCCATTCACACGAAGCTTCCTGAGCGGCGAAACCGCTCCGCTTCCGCCGCGCGCCGCTGATGTAAGGCGAGAACGGAAATTGCGGCCCGGCTCTGTGCCGGCGGCTCCGGCACTGGACATCAACAAGTCTCGAGCGAAATTCGAATATCACTGACAGCTTTGCGATAACAATCTGGTATTCTTGTTTAATATTATGTAATCTACATAACTTTAAGTTATGTTTTTACCATCTTAACAGCGTTTTAGAATATTAGAAGGCTGCTGGGACATTAGTCTACTCTTAAGCGAGAGTGATTGGGTCTTAGTCCACCACACCACCCATTGGGTCATCACATCACCTATCATTGGTGGATGGCACATGAGTGAAAAAAATCAGTAGGACTGGTTTCGAAACACTAGACCACCAATCCATTGCTATTTTTATTTTAATATCTATGAAAAACGGCAATTTTAAACCAAGTTTATTAACTATATTCAACACTCTGTGTCTCATTTTACAGACCTATCCCTTCGCTAAACAAATTGCTCAATGTAAATCGGGCCTTAAAAACACTAAGTATTATTTAAATACTTCGTGATGAAGCTGGCCGTCAATAAAGAAAACTTTTTGAATTCTAAATTAGAACTGCAATATTCCTAAAATTATTGTTCTTCGACCGCCTTGTTGCTATTTAAACCAAAAATAAAATGGATCTGTTTCTTTCTTTTCCAGTCTCGTTTTCACTCGGCTGGTTTTCACCCGGCTGGTTTTCATCCGGCTCGTTTTCATCCGAATTAAATAAAATATAATCCTTATTAAATTTATTCAATTATAGCAGCGTACAAAGAAGATTTTTCTTAATACTCTTAAAGCGCTCCTCTGGTTAGCACCTGCTTTTGAACGATTCTAAGATGCTATGAGAACAAATCTGACGCCCCTATTCACTACTAATAAATGTTTCTCTGCGTATAAACAGGCAAATGAAAAATATTCATCTACAGCATTTCTTTTAATGACTTAAGCAATCTAGGGCGAAATAAAAACCTAATTTATTTTTTAAATTATGTATAGATAGGTATAGTTCGCACAGCGGATCTAGGCTTCCGTGAAGTTAGCCGTTTGTGATGCGCGAAGACAATTTAGTTTGAAAAAGCTCCATTGCGCATCGAAACGGCTAATTTCACGACGGCCGAGATCCGTTTGTTTGTGATGCGCGAAGACAATTTAGTTTGAAAAAGCTCCATTGCGCATCGAAACTGCTAATTTCACTACGGCCGAGATCCGTTGTGAGAACTATAAGTATCTAATATTACCGGCTAATTTACCACTTTTTAGTCATTTAATTTTATGCGGACGTTTCGAAGCTACATAATTTTTTTTTATCATTTGCGCTTTTTTACGCTTTATGAGTGCGTCACTCTGTGGTTATAGCCACAATGTTTTTAAAAAAGTTTTACACAAAGTGATCAAAACCAAACTTTGAGCGTGATATCTGAACCGGCGTCATAAATGGTGAGAGCTTCGAGGGTACTTCAATAACTCTCGCTGCTAATGAGTTATTCAAACATTCGCATTGAGAAGGATATACGAGATTTGGCGTTATTTCGAAATTGTGGTGTTAATTTTGTAAAACAAAAGTTTGGTTTTAATGTTTGCTCTAATACTGTGTTTTGATTCCGAAGTTATAATGTTTGTTAAAAGTATGGATTGAAAATGGTATCGCATATTGAGGTAAGTACAAGTTTACTATTGTTTTAGAGGTTACAGTAGTTTTTTTTGGAAATCATTAAAAATGTTTTGTGTTATATTTTTGGAACTAGTTACTTAGCTAATTAACCTTAAAACTAGATACCTATTTATCTAACTAGTTTTAAAAACAAAACAAAAACATACCAGTGTTATTCTAATAAGTTCAGATACTAATGAAGTAGTCTTTTATTTTTGATAATCATTATGTACCTACATGGTATAAAATAATGTTAATAAAGGTATCTTCCATAGCTTCCGTGTGAAGCTGGGGCTGGTTATATAATAAAAATATTATTTGTACTTGAATATATTTCAGTCTTTTTTACAAAATATTTGTTTAAAATAGTGTATCTTGAAAAATGCCACGTTATTTTCGTAAGAGGGAAGACGTGTACCAACGGCCAAGAAAATTGGACTACGGAAAGCTAATCTGGATTTTTTTGAATAATCTAAGAATCCCCGAATCTATTCGAATGCGAATCTAAAGGCACTATTTATTTATTTATTTATATTAGCCCATATCGTTCCACTGCAGGCAGGCGCTTCTACTTTTGTAACATATTAAAATATGATAAAAAAATATTTCTTAACGAAATGATAATCTTTTTCCCATATATCCCTATTTCCATAAGCTTTGCTACAAATAGTAGGAGGATAAGTAGTAAGTAGTGACTTATCTAACTACTTAATTCATTATAATTGACAAGCTAAATTCAATTATCACATGAATGTTTTCTAAAAGCTACGTCCGTCATATAACGTTGGTTTATGACGGCCGCACTAACCAAGGACGTCCTCTGTTGTGTAACGGCCGGCTGAAACGTCTCTTACGTTTCAGCCGGCCGTTACACGCATGTTTGATTCCCGCCGTGGGAGAAATGTTTGTATAATCTGATTTTGTTTGGGTTAGGGTAATTAACCAATTAACAAATTATAAAAATACCCGTACTTTCTAAATCCTTATGATATTAATGTGTTTTTTTAATCTTAATCTGTTTAGATTTCATTTAAGTATATTTTTTTCCGCAAAAAGCAGTCTTACAACTTTTGACGACCAATGTGGCGCGGTGGGCGAAGGTCCGCCTGCGACGCGGAGGTTGCGGGTTCGATTCCCGCCTTGGGGCAAATGTTTGTAGGATCTGCAAATATTTGTTCCGGGTGTTCTGGGTGTTTTTTATACGAGTATTAATAAAATAAATATCTATCTATGTATTGTATTGTATTAAGTATATATTTAGTCATCTAGTATCCATAACACAGCTCTGTTTAACAGCAGCTTACCTTAGGGCTAGATGATGCTGTGTGGATTGTCCAGCATTATTTATTATTATTTATTTATCATTACTAATATTATAAAGAGAGAAATTTGTATATTTGTTTGTTACGAATAAACTCAAAAACTACTGGTCCGATTTCAAAAACTCTTTTAACATGCAAAGAAAGCTACGTTATCCCTGAGTAACATAGGCTATAATTATTACTAGCGACCTGCCCCGGCTTTGCACGGGTGCGGTTTCTTTGTCCCCGTGCGAAGTTGGGGTGGACTGCTAGTTTACTATAAACAAACAGTCATCATTTGTATCATTAAATTTTTTTAAATATTACCACAAGCAAACAAAATAATCATTGTACCCAATATAAAAACTAAAAAAAAAATACTGCTACTGATAATAAAACATTTTAATTTAGTTACTTTAAAAGCCTTCAACATCCCCCGTTTTCTGCAAACGTTTTCATCCCATCGAGTGAGAGCCGTCCTAAACTGGTGTTACTGTTATAACTGTAGCATTACGGTCGTCAATATTAAGTAACCCGATTCGATACAGAATAAGCTATTGGTGTCTAGTAAGGGGTGTCTAGTGGGCTAGCTTTTAATATCCTGAATCTTAAATAGTTGCTGATCGACACGCTCCTGAGCGTGTGTCAACGTTTGAGCATATTACTAGCTGTCCATAATCTCTCCATTAGTGGCTCCAAGTAACTGCAGTGTACGCAGTGGCCACACTCCGGGAAACCACGTCGATCCGTGGGCTAAACCTAATGGAGGGGGCTGTGAGCACTTTTTATTCACAGCTTATTCGGGTGATCCACCGACTTGTACATAAAGTCTACTTCGGTGCGGAAGGCGGGCAACGTCGATAGATAACTGCTTCCGGCGACTGCGGCGATGTAGCAAGGTGATGTGATACGCCTCAAAGGGCGCCAGCCAGGGTCTTTTAATGGTTGGTGGCCAATTCACTGCATCCTTACTATCACCGGTCGTACCGGGTAACCGGTCCACCGGGAAATGATAGCACGGGACGAGAGAGTGGGTTTGTACCAGCGCAACCGCTTACTCACTTAAAACAACTCACGCGCAGATGAACCTTGGCAAGTTTTTTTTTGGACAACGAGCGAAAGTCCTATGGCGATGGAGCGATGGTGGTGGGAATTCGGACCACGGTGTGTTTGATTCTTAGCTGTTACTCTGCACATAGGCGGTCAGATGAGAGTGGTCGCTCCTGTAATCGATTGAGGCGGGAGGACGGGTTCGGCAGCACATCTGACGACTAAGCAGCCCTATTTAGGATCGCTCTGCTTACCCCTGCATAGGGGAGGGGCCTAGAAAAGGTGGCCCAAAAATAGTCCGTCTCACCCCAACCTAGATGGCAAACCGCGGTCATCGGGCACCGAGTAATCGCGGTCGAAAAGTAAATAAAGTAAAAGTAAAAATAACATCATCAAAGTCTTCATCTTCTAAAATATTATCTTTTGCAACTTGGAATGTTCGGACTCTACTTGATAGTCCTACCAACTTATGTCCCGAGCGAAAAACAGCTCTTATTGCAAGGGAACTCTCTAAATATAATATAGATATAGCTGCTATTAGTGAGACACACCTAGCAGATAGCGGTGAGCTTTGTGAGGATCATGGTGGTTACACCTACTACTGGATAGGAAAAGCCGCTAGTGAGAGAGCAAGTAGTGGAGTAGGCTTTGCTATTAGATCAAGCATCGCTAAATCACTTATAGAAAAACCTAAGGGTATCAATGATCGTCTCATGACCCTTAGACTTCACACCAGCAAAAATAAGTATCTTCACCTTATAAGTGTATACGCTCCAACCATGACATATTCGGACGAAGACAAACTACAATTTTACGATGAACTTCGGAAAGTTTTGCAAGGCATACCTTCCAGCGATAAAATTGTTCTTATGGGAGATTTTAATGCTCGAGTAGGCTCTGAATATCACATCTGGAAAGAGGTTCTTGGTCGACACGGAGTCGGTAAATGTAATTCGAACGGTGAACTGCTTTTGTCTCTCTGTGCAGAATTTAACCTGTGTATTACAAATACCTTCTTTCGTATGGCTGACAAGTTTAAGACATCTTGGATGCACCCACGTTCTAAACACTGGCATCTTATTGATTATGTCATTGTGCGCAGAGCTGATTTGAAGGATGTGTTTATTACCAGAGCTATGCGGGGCGCTGAAGGTTGGACTGACCACCGCTTAATACGGTCAAAAGTTCGTCTTAGCTATAAACCTCCTCGCCGAGCAAAGCACAAAATACCATCCCGTCTGGCTTTTGCGAAACTTATTACTTCGAATCAAATACAACAAGATCTTAATGCTGGTTTTGGCGCAGCAACACTTGATGCATCGGCTCCAATAAATGAACATTGGCGCTCGTTAGCGCAATCACTTCATGAAGTCACTGAGCGTATTGTCGGAAAACCGGAGAAGAAGAACCAAGATTGGTTTGATGACTCCGACGTTGAGATCATGAGGCTCGTTAAAGACTACAGACGCCTACTGCAAGACTCTTCAAGTGTTTCACAAAGAAAAATAATTCAACGAGAGCTTAAGACAAAAGTACGCATGCTTAAAAACCAATGGTGGACTATGAAGGCACTGGAATTACAACATCTTGCTGACATAAAGCAGACTGGCAAATTCTTTGAATGTCTTAGGACCATTTTTGGCCCGCGGCATAAAAAGTCATCTCCTATTTTCTCCAGTGACAGATCAAGACGCTTAACAGATCATGGTGAAGTGATGGTTAGATGGGCTGAGCATTTTAATGAAGTATTAAACCCAACTAGCCACGGTGCTGACCTCACTCACATTAACTCCCTTGAAGCTCTATCAATATCTACGGAGCTTGATATTCCACCATCTTTTGATGAATTTCTTCGAGCTATAAATAGGCTTAAAAACGCCAAAGCCTCAGGTTCAGATAGTCTTCCAGCTGAGCTTTACAAATATGGTGGACCAAATGTTCAAAATAGACTATTTGACCTCGTATTACGTATATGGGATTCTGAAGAGGTACCACAGGACTGGAAGGACGCTTCCATTTGCAAGCTTTACAAGGGCAAAGGTGATTCATCGGACTGTGGGTCATATAGAGGTATTGCTTTACTCAGTGCGGCTGGTAAGATCTTAGCCCATATTATCAATCGTCGTCTTGGTGAGTTGGCTGAACGAATCCTCCCTGAAAGTCAGTGTGGCTTTCGGCCGAACAGAGGTACGGTTGATGCTATCTTCGTCGTAAAACAATTACAAGAAAAAAGTCTTGAACAGCACCGCGCTATGTATATGTGTTTTGTGGACCTGGAGAAAGCTTTCGATCGAGTGCCGAGATCTGCTCTATGGATAGTTCTTGAAAAAGCTGGGTGTCCTGTGAAGTTTGTTAATCTTGTGCGCCAATTTCACGAAGGCATGACGGCTAGGGTACAGCATGAAAATGACTTCACGGACCAGTTTCCAGTTACTAGCGGCGTCAAGCAAGGCTGCGTGATGGCCCCAACTCTCTTTGCAGTATATTTTGCTGCTGTTCTGAGAGATTCATATACTGGTTGTACTGGACAAATTCACCTTGATGTAAGGACCGATGGGAGTGTTTTTGATTTGTCGCGTTTTAGATCTAAACGTATGGTGCAAGACATGCCTATTTTGGATGCTCTCTATGCTGATGACATTTGCTTGATTGCTGACGACGTTTGTGATTTGCAACAATTCTTGGACCATCTAGATGAATCGTGCAAAAGGTTTGGTTTGGTCATCAGTGTCTCCAAAACCCAAGTGTTAAAGCAGCCTGGACGTGGCGCCACTGTGGACACTACGCCGATAGTACTAGATGGTAAAACTCTCGAAGAAGTAACATCATTTCGGTATCTGGGGAGCTACATTCGAAATGATAATCGCCTAGAAACTGAAATTTCTTCTCGAATTGCGAAGGCGGCAGCATCTTTTGGAAAATTACGCACAAGAGTTTGGGATTCGCATGATTTAAAACTTAACACTAAAATGTCTGTGTATAGGGCTATTATTCTCCCCATTCTGCTTTACGCCACTGAAACATGGTGTCTTTACAAAAGTGACATAAGACGTCTTGATACCTTCCACATGAGATGTTTACGCAAAATTCTTCGCGTACAGTGGCAGGACCGAATTTCTAACACAGAAGTTTTAAAGCGTACCCAGACAACCGGCATAGAATCAATGTTGATCAAAGGTCAGTTGAGATGGTGTGGTCACCTTGTGCGCATGGACGACTCCAGGCTGCCTAAATCTGTGTTCTACTCACAGCTAAAGAAAGGTAAGCGCAGACCTGGGGGGCAGTTCCTTCGCTACAGGGATGTACTGAAGCGTCATCTTACTGCTTGCGACATTTCCTCTGACGGATGGGAAGAGCTAGCGCAACAGAGACGAGAGTGGCGTAACTCTGTTAACAAGGCCGTGACAAATTTCGAATTAAATCGACTAAAAGATCTCGATGACAAGCGCCTTCTTAAAAAGAACCGTCCTAAGCCTTCCTATACATACACTTACAATTCTTTAGGTCAGTTGCATTGTGCGCCCTGTAACAGGATCTTCAAAACTAAATTTGGGTTTGCGAGTCATCTACGCTCTCATGTCCGGAGCTAACAGGGTTCGCCGTTGACGGATACGTCAAGGAGGACATCATTACGGTCGTCAATATTAAGTAACCCGATTCGATACAGAATAAGCTATTGATTTACGACATCAAACAGTAAATACATTGTAGTTAACATTATTAACAGCGAATGAGCATCAGTTTACAATCAGTCCACAATTACTTAAATTATCCTTTGATCAGAAACAGGTTTTGGGAATGGCAGAAGCTTAATTACTTCCTTTAGTCAACACTGGCTAAAGGCTAAATCTAAAGGCGCGTTCTCATGATCTTTCTTTTTCAATTATTACAGAGCATCGAAATTGTACTTGGAAAACGGTAATTTTCATCAAAACGTTTCTGCAATAAAAGCGACTTTCAATGAAATAATCTGTAATCGGAAATTAAACGTGTTTTTAGTAGAATAGTTAGAGTTGGAAATTTCTAACTTTTGTTTACATAATTTTTAACCGGAAAATATAAATACAGTGATAATAGTGAAAACGCGTTTTTATCGAATTATGCTAACATTTTATTTTCGTAATTTAATTATTTTACCGAATATAAATCTTATTTCAGACTCGTTGCATTGTGTGCCATTTAGTATTCTGCTGCGGAGACTGTCGTCGGAGACACGAGAAGACTACACACGGACTTTTATACGACTGCCCTATTTGCAGAGGGTTCAAATTCCTTTGCAAGCTCGAATCTTTGAGCCCAGACTTTATAGAACATCTAGCTGAAGAGCATTTACCGCTGCACTGTAGTAAGTGTGAGCAAACATTTATAAACATGGAAGACCTTATAAATATAGACAAGTGCACAAGTATTTCAGAGCTCGTGAAAGATAGCATTCAGTCCGAAGATGTTGAAAATAAATTTGACTCTATTTACGAAAAAACTAAAGGGTCTCTCGATGAAAACTGCGAAGGTATTATTGTTGTCAATAAACATACGAAAACCGCTATAATTACTCCCGTAGTGAGAAAACAACATCTTGTAGACTACGAGTCTAGTGATACTGATGAAGAGCAAGATAAGGTAAAGACGCCACATCCTAAGCTGGCAGGAAAAACTCCCAGGATAAAGAGGCATAGATCTCAAACTCCTCATGTGAAGAAATTTTTGAGCATGATGAGGCAAAAAGTAGTTGAAGAGTATGAAGAAACTATTAACGAAGAAAACAATTCGCCTAAAACTACCCCAAAGAATGAAAACGATCCAAGTAAGTGGAACAATTTTCTAATTTCAAATTCAAATGGCCCAATAACCTAGATTTCAATGTGTAAGTAATGGTCATTTTTCTGCATAATTCTGCGATATGCTTTTATTCATTTTATGTTTATTCCTTATTTTATCATAATGGCTTTTAAGAAACATAAAACGTTTATTTTGAAGGTTCTGATAGTGATAGAAACCTAGAATATCCGTTATATAGCGGAGATAAACATGTTTCGAGACACTAGATAATGTTTAGTGGTTATGTGCTCAAAAGTATTTATTTATCAAGTCAAAAATATGTAATTAATTATTACGAGTACCTATCTTTATTAGTGACAACAAATAATATTTTGGTTATAATTACAGAAAATATAAATAAATGCTCAATTCTCAAGTTTCAGAAGCTCAGAAAGAGATGACCACCCCTACCTCTCACATACCCAACTTACTGAAGCTGACAAAAACGGTGACCACTAGTACGCCAACCCACCCCATCATTGGAGGTTGGACCATGTTCCCGGAGCAAGGAGCTGATTCTCCACTTTCAGAAATTGAGAACGCTGAAAGCCCGGCGCAGACTACTAATGAGGTAATATTTTCTTTTCGTTTGGCCAACAAACCAACAAAGCAAACATTGTGGTATTTATGATGTCTAAACGACTAGATATTGAACGTAGAAACTCCCTGCTATTAAGTCGGTCCCTCATTGTTGAGGATTGTGACTCCTTCCCATTTCGTGAGTTATGGATTTCCATTTGGAATGGACGGTGGCTTGATGAAGTGCCCTGTTCACCGTTATGTTATGTCATACAAAACATGTTTAATTTAGTGCTGCATTAGAATTGCACTGTTGATTTCAAATAAGACACACTATAATCAAGAACCCAATAGACAAAGTATTGACTTCTAACAATGAATATAAAATTATGATATAAATTCCAGGCATCAAAATCCGAAGTACTTCCGAAACTCAAGAGCATCATCAGTTCAAATAGTCGCCGCCTTGGCAGCCAAGACAGCTCTGAGAAACACGTCACCTTCCAGGAGTCAGGGGCTACTGACGGCTCCATGAAGAAGAAGGTCACGTTTGCTGACAACACCGTGTTTGAACCGGATGTTAAGGTAAAACGAGGTATGTAAATCTACTGAACTATACCTATTGATTAGAAAGCGCTTATAAGTCTTGTGCACATTCATGGTGATGACAAACATTAGTAGCTTTTGTGCAAGCATTTCTATCCACACAGCTTAATATACCTTAGAAATGTACCTTATAACCTTGACCCTTTATGAATGTGGCATTTATAATCTGACATTACTGATGACAAATTTACTTTTTCAGTTTTCAAAAAACCAAAACGAATGCTGACACCTGGCCCACAAAAGCCCAGATTTGTCTACAACCCTCGCTTCCAAGCGCTTATCAATCGCTTTGAGAACCAGGGCATCATCATGGCCAGAACCCCTGTGACTAACCGGGAGAAACCGCAGGAGAGCACGCCACCAGTCGGTGAACTTGGAAACATGCCTGCCAGAGCTATCAACTTCAAAGATGACAGTCCAGTAGTTGAAGCTCATTGCTCAAAGGAGTCCAATGATTCTTTCAAGACCTGTCTTGGTTCGCCTGACATGAGCAACGCTATCACAGCTCTAACAGCTAACATAGCTGGAACACTGCAGACATGTCTGCATTCTGCTTTGAAAACGACGGAGGAGGAAACGGAAATACAGTTTAAATTTGTTATAACTAAGAAGAAGGTTAGCGTGAAAAGGCTTGCTGATGATTGTGAAGGTAAATTTGATTTGCTTGGCCCGTAGACTTGCAAGTAGTGCTGGATTCCCGCTACAGAACAATTGTATCAAATACTAGTCCTGAAATCTGAGTCTAGTGGCCATATAAGCCAATATGTCCAGCAGAAACGTGTGAGAGATGTATATGAAAATACAAATTTGTTTTGAAACCTGAGTGTTCTGCTGTTAGGTAATCGTAGATTTTGTTACCTACACATAGCATCCTAGTTTTGTATAGTTTTTATTACTGTTATTCGATCATTTTGTACACTGACTGACTCGTAGATCTATTTATTTTCAAGGTATAGAAAAAACAGGAGAGTACTATAACCACGAGGACACAAATAAGGAAAACATTTGGTCCAGTGTGGCGCGGGCAGTGAAAAATGTGTTTTGGGGCGAGCAAGGAGCTCATTTCGGTGAGGACTATTCTTTATTTGACACTTTCGTTTGATGAACGGTTGAGTGGCTTTTGCTCAGGTAAAAACTATCTAGCTTGAAGTGATTTAAAATTCTATTTGAGCAACGATATTAGGTCTGGTATTTGTTATTTCGTAAGTGCGTCGTAATTGAGTTTTTAAAAGACATTGAGAATTTATTCGAGGCTCTAAAGTAGGTAGACACAAACACTCACCTTCAAGATACTTCTATGTAACAGGATTTGTTTTGATTTACCGAAAATAACGATGTACGTGTTACCTAATAGACGGTTATTCTATCTTTACTAGTGGTTCTACCCCCTATGACATCCTGTAAAAAAACACAACTGAAATCAATTTAATGTCCTGTTTGGAACTAAGAAATAAAATGCACTATTTATTGACCGAGCGAGCGAAGCGAGCAAAGCGTCTCAGTTTCGAGATTGGCCAATAATGCTTTTGGGTGTCAGTTTGTCCGGTCATTTTGTGTTCTCGCCTACAGATCATATTTTTTAACCAATCTGGTTGAAACTTGTTATACAGGTTCTAGAATTTGATTGTCGTCGGGGATTTTTGATAGGAGGCGTACTTTCTCCAAGAAGGGACAAAAAAGAGGCTGCTGAATATCTCCGCCTAATGTGATTTGATTTCGATGATTTTTATTTTATTTGAAAGGTAAGTATTAACTTTAAGTTTGTCTGATATTTGGTGAAGATCTGATGAGGATCTTCAGCGTGATGAGCGAAATAGTTCCTCAAAATGCAATATGTTGCTCACTTTCAAAGCTCACTTTACAAGTTTGTGCTTGCGTGGTCTACTGTTCGAAGTACTGCTAGTATTATTTAGTTACAACACTACGTATCTACCTCAGTTTCACCGCAAAACAAGTTTTTATAACAGAATATGCATGCTAAACTGCCAGCCTGCCAATTTTCACACACTCAAACCTTCAATTTTCCAATCTAAACATTGAGATAATAAAGGAAAACAACCGCACCCAGACAGGATATACCGCTAGCTAGTACCGCGGCTTTGTCCGCTAAACTTGCCAAAGGAAATTGCTCAATTTGAAATCGCTTTGATCAGCCATGAGACGAGGATACTCAGCTGTGAGCCTACACACCCACACAAGCGTGATAATCCCAGTTCATACATCTTAGAACTCTTATTTTGACATTTGGTATACATTAATCATCAACATCATGACAGCCTTCTAATATTCCCACTGCTGGGACACTGGCCTATTCTCGGGCTCAGAGTGATTGGGTCTTAATCCACCACGCAGACCCAATGCGGATTGGTGATGTCTTTTAAATTTTTAGTTCTTGGACATGTCGGTATCCTCACGATGTTTTCCTTCACCGTATGAGAGCACTGGCATTGCGCCTTACATACATTTTTCGAACAGAAAAAACCATTGGTGCACGACCGGGTTTGAACCCACGACTTTAGGATCGGAAGGCGGGATTGTATACATTAGAGAGCCTTTATCCCCAATCATATTTATTAGTTTATGCGTGTGATACCTAACATGGCGTTAAATTAATCTGACGTCATGTCGTCAATAACAACTAAAGACTGTGATAACGAGAGCTAAAATAAATATAAATCTTTTTCATGTGATTTGACCTTTTGGGGTACTATAAGACCAATTCAGAAACACCCAGTATAATGCCAAGTACCCCATCAAAGCAAGTAAATATTCCAAGTGGCTCATTGGATGTGGACCAAATATTACAGGCATTAAAATTCATTGTACTATTCTGGACCCACTCCAGAGACAAACGGAATTCATGTTTTTTTATTATTCAATTTGACAGAACAGCCAGGGCCTGTTAAGATGCCAAGGGTTCATAGTCACCTTTGCCAATTTTTTTATCCATGAGTGAATAGCCTCCAAGCGATAATGCATACCTACACATCATCATTATGACAGTCATATAATAGAACATTAGCCTACTCTCGAGCTAGAGTTTAGGGCTTAACCACCACGCGAACCCAATGTGGATTGGTGGATGGCACGTGTCTTTCGAATTTTTCGTTCTTGAACATGCCAGTTTCTTTAAGATGTTTTCCGATGCGAGTACTGGCATTGCGCACATAATTATTTTTAGAATAGAAAAATCATTGGTCCACGACCGAGTTTGAACCTACGACCTTAGTTGAAATCAGAAAGCGGGGTTACTACTAGTAAACCACGGTGCTCGTGCAAACAGTTTAGGTATAAAGGCATTGTATCAAGTGAATCGGCTGGTCAAATGATTGTTTAATCTCTTGACCAGTGCGGCGCAGAACTTTATAACCTAAAGCCTTTGAGGTGTGTTTTTTAGGATCAGGCGTGGGCAAGCGTAAATGAAAATTTCAAGCATAGATTTGACAGTTTTTCAGGTGATGAACTCAAACTAAATGGCTGTTGGACTATGCAATAGTGTGTTGGCTGATCCAATGTCTGACGTAGCCCAATACATGTATTTTTTAGTAGATAATTATTTTAAGAGTTAAGTTTTTTTTTTGTTTTTTTTTTCTCACTTGTTACCTAGTTTAAGTATCTATAGTTTAATTAACAACTTTGTAAATATTACCGATTAGGCGGTGTGGTCGCTCAGCGACAAAGCCTTTTTTTTATTCAATAAATAAAAAAATAAAAAAAAACTACATGGCAATTTAGTATTTTAGTAAGCGCCACTCGACTCGCAATGTGAAATTATCATTAGATAAAATATAACAAACTGTTTTTGATATAAATGGTTATTTCTCGTGTATTACCGATGTCTCCATGATTTTATCCCCGTTAATGGGGACAGTGGGATGTCAAAATTTACTTCCCGTGGTCCCTATTGCGCTTTATTTTCAATGGTGGCAGTTAACCGTGCCACTGTCCCCATTGACATTCATCTTAATTGGAACAGATTTAATGTATGTTGTATCGGTTGGTGTCACGTAAATTGGCAAAGGTCCTAGCAACTGCTCTTCGTGAAAAAGTAAAGTTGAAAAGTAACAGTGCATGTTTATAGAAAGTTGGTTGGCCAAAGTCCTAATAAAAAACTTATTGACTATCAAAAAGATCCGACGAGGATGGGATTCGAACCCACGCGTGCAGAGCACATTGGATTAGCAGTCCAACGCCTTAACCACTCGGCCACCTCGTCATGTATCATGTCACTGAAACTTATGAATACACAATCGCGTCGTGCTGTTTTATCTACGTATTAAAATTTTAATTACCTACACTGATATTATTTTTCAGTAT
This sequence comes from Colostygia pectinataria, assembly GCA_951394395.1. Taxonomy (NCBI): domain Eukaryota; kingdom Metazoa; phylum Arthropoda; class Insecta; order Lepidoptera; family Geometridae; genus Colostygia; species Colostygia pectinataria. Next base: position 825,204 of record OX596362.1, read on the forward strand.
CTAGGTTATTGTTTTAATGTTAAATTTAAGTACTTGCAATATATGAAGGATGTTTTTTTTTCCGTGTAACGTAAAGAGCGCTTGCACAGTGAATCAAAAGACGTAGCGTATTACCTATAAGACCTTGTCTTGCGAGCTACAACGATATTTTATAGTAACTATCAATAAAATAAAATATTTTATATAATTTTATGTAAAAAAAAATACAATAAAATTATTCAGATTTTAGACTTGCTGTCGATTCGGACAAAATTTATTGGGACACTGTGTCCCAATTTTATTTTTAATGTTTTTTTACTGATTCGGACACGATCAAATTATTGAAGCTGTTGAGTACAGTCAGGTAAAAAGTATTAAGCAATATATTATGTAATGTGCTAAAGCTAATCAAATTGCTTTGCGAGCGTGTAGTCTCGGAATCTACTCACCCCAGACTATGAATAACGGTGATTGCTCTGAACTAACTTATTACCAATATACGCTGAGTTACTGTAAGTAAGTGAGTTCCTATGAGTCAGTGGCCAACTTAAACAAACTTAACTGTCAAATGTCACAATTATACAATCATCATTGACGTTCAAATGTGAAAAACTATAAAATTGTTCTACAAAAACACTAAAAAGATGACAAACAATGACTGACGTTTTGTAGTTGACGATAACAATAACACTAACCAGCGAAAATCGAGCTGTAACGGTTAACGTTAAATCATGACGTCATTTTAACAAACGTTGAATAGTGCAACCCATTTTTGGCAAAAATCTGATTTAACGAACAATTTGACGTTGATGTTGGATGGTGCAACTCACCCTTTTTTTGAGTTATGATATCAGCCGATAGACGTCCACTGCTGGACATAGGCCTCTCCCAAAGAGCGGCATGCCGACCGATTTTGAACCTTCACCATCCACCGACTTTCTGCGACAGCTTTGACGGTGTCCTATATTTTGTTTTGTTTTCCAGTTCGTGGTCGCGGTTCTAGAACCTTTATTTCCCAGCGGTTATCTGCAAGTTATAAGCCGTCTGCCACTTCAACTTATAATCGAGCGCTCGGGACTTAGCTGGCTAAGTTGTTCATAGCAGATCAACGAAGTTAAGCACTGTTCCGCGTAGTCATCATTTGAATAGATGCCAGTGGCAATTTCAACTGAGCGCTTTCGTGCTTCGGAGGGCACGTTAAGCAGTCGTCCCGGCTTTTTCAAAGTTGTTAAGCCATGACAGAGGCTTTGTTGACACCAGAGTTGGCCACTGACTCAAACGAACTTAGATGCCTACTACTTTTACTTATTCTAAAAGCTGAGCAGTGACTTTGGTTCTTCTACGGATTTTATCGTTACGGATTCAATCGCGTAGTGAAACTACGCGTAGCGTTTTCCATAGTTCGTTGAGCGACTTTTTTTAGTAGAATTTAAAAATCTCCGCTGTACCTCCTCAAGTGAGAAGCAATATTGCATTTGCTGTTCAACTTACTGGGGGAATTGTTTCAATCATTTTTTCCGCTACGAGTTTTATGATTTTCTCGTAGCATTTTTTTCAGTTTCAAAGCTTTTAAATTTATTACTCGACGCGCATCGTAGCCCTTTGAACGCTGGGCTTTTTGCTTCTAGTGCTCTAAACAATTGTATTAATGTTGTTATTTTGCGTTTTATGTAATGTTAGTTGCAGCCCGTGGTTTCGCTCACGTACATAAAAAGTTTTATTTTATGTCAGCAAATGACAAGACAATTAAGGCGCCCGCCTGATGTTAACAGCCACGCCTGCCCATAACAGATGCAGTGCCACCCAAAGCTTAAAGTTTTTAAGTATTTGAGCGGCACTGCACTGCGCTCATCACCCCGAGACGTTGTTGTTAAGTCCTTTTCGCCCAGTAATTGTGTCCTTCAAACCTAAACACAGTGCAGCTTGCACACTACTGCTTGGAGTTAGAATTACTGGCACTGCGGTGGTACCCACCAAGATGGACTCTTGCTAAAGAGTCCTACCACCAGGTGAAAGTAATCAGTGTTTTCTCCAGATTTGAATGACGTAGGTACTTTAGTATTATAAAAAAAATTGGTGTTTTTTTTAGTCATCCAACAAATTATATTCTTAGATCTTAGAACAGTGATAGTATTTAACCTGGAATACAGGTTTTATCTTCTTTTACATAAAAATGAATTCATGTACATTAGTCTCGCTAAAACTCGACAAGCTGGACAGATTTGGATAATTTCGGTCTTGAGATATTTGTAGGAGTCCATGGAAGATTTAGACGATTACTTACGGAAAATTGCATGAAAAAAATCGTGATTGAAACAGCGCGGGTCACGGGTGGGTACCTACTTATCCTTCTGGGCCTTCGGGCGGCCTAGAAACTCTGTCACCAGAGTTGGCCACTGACTCATACGAACGAACGAACGAACGAACCTACTTATCATATTTTTTCCAACAATTTTCAGCAACTATTTTTTTTCTAAAATGAATACACACACAGTACATAGAACAGACCGCAAAAAAGGATTTTCTCTAAGGAACATTAAAAAACAGGTAGGAAGAGGTAGGTAGTAACTATTTTTGTTTTATAATATTTATATAACTGTGCTAGCTGTTAAGTTTTTTCTAAAATTCTAAAAATAAACTAAGTAAGTAAGTAAGTAACTAAGTACAACAATAAAAAGATTAGAAACTCTAAGTAGGCCTAGACAGCTACCAACTACTTACCAGAAAGCAATCCGTCTCTCCATGCAGCGTGAGTTAACCAGGCCGTGTCTCAGCATGTATCTGTTCGAATGGCTATCGGCATTGCATAAATAGCTATTGTCAATTTCTTTTTATTCGCTAAATGAGTTTTTAGAAAAATAAGCGTTATTTCTTCATCTTCTTTTAATTCTCTTGACATTTAATCATTAATTACTTTGACATTTTCAATGAATCATAATTATGCGTAGAATCACAATTTTTAATATCTTCATTTTATTTTATTTAGGTAGTTTCAAAATTTGCTGTGTAAAAAAAATATTTTGCATACTACTAATACGGTTGATTTTGTGGAACTGATACTTTATTTTAGGAACTTAATTATAAACAACCTTATTTTGCGAATAAATCATTCATTCATTCATTCATTCATTCCATATTCAACCACTACCAGGCGAACAAAGCCTATCAGAAGCTTATTCCATACAATGCTTGCATTGTTGTGTTCCGGTGTGAAGGGTATGGTTTCCGGTGAAATTACTGGCACATGAGGCTTTCGATCTATGCCTCAAGGCAACCTGCGAGTGATACCTCTGGTATTGCAAGCGTCCATAGGCTGCGGTAACCGCTTACCATCTTGTGGGCCGTACGTAAAAACGTTTCACTTTTCCAGCTTCTACCACACCTCACCGGTCTCTCGATTCCACCTCATCATCAGCTTCAAAGCGGAAGATTGAGGATATATCCGACTCAGACCTGAGTCCTCTCAACCACAAGCGGCATAAATTTGACGGGAGGATCCGAGGAAGACCTCCGTTGAGGAGGTTCGGAGTCTCAGGGTTGAGGCCCTCGAAGTCAGCGGAACAGTATGCGCTGATGAAGGTTATGGCAGATGATACTATGAACCTGAGCTTTTGAGAATTAGCGACTGTCATTATTATTTTACCGAAATTATTAATTCTTATGTACATTATTAAGACACCTGCTGTATATTAAAATCTTCTATAAATTCATCACAAAAATGTGTGTCCTGGGTGGGAATCGAACTTACACAAGTTACATCGCAGAATAAAACGTTATTCATAAAAACCAAAATGTTTTAAATTATAATTATCAGATTAAATATTGTGTTGTATTGTATTGTAATCCAGTTTACGAATTCTACGGTCGTGTGTTCGAAACCGTATTAAAATGCAAGTACGAGGAATTATCAAATTTAGCTTTTCATATTGTGCATATTGAATTAACTGTAATTATTTCGAAATTTTTATTTTAAAATGATTCTAAATAATATGCATGTATAGTTTAGTAGTACCTTTAAATTGGTAAATTATGTTCTTGATTGTAATAAATTTATAAAAAAAATGTCTACTCAATGTTTTTTTAAAAAATATTTATTTTCATAATAATCAATAAAACTGTATCACAAAATTGAATGACGTTTTCGCTTAATTTATTTATATATTGCGGATACCGACCGATCTCTTAGGTGACCTAGGGCCTAGATCATGGACACCTTTTTCCAGTAATTTGTTTATAATAATTGCCACCTTGCGACTAAGATCGAAAGCCTTATGTGCCAGTAATTTCACCGGAAACCATACCCTTCACACCGGAACACAGCAATGCGAGCATTACTGTTTGGCGGCAGAAATAGGTATGGTGGTAATCCTTCCCCGGATGAGCTCTATCACAGAGAACTCTAATATTCACTTACATTGCACATAGACAGGAATAATAGCTAACAATTTGCTAGCTACAATGAATCAATGGCAGAACCTACTCGACGTAGTTGCAGTTGATCTAATCTAACGAGCCCAAGTCTACCTTGTCTATGATTTAATTGTGCTAATTGAGTTTAAGAGGGCTAAAGGGCCACTTTAGGTAAATCCAATTACGAATTAGATTATACCTCGCAAAATGGCAACTTAGTTGGCGATTCATAGTAATTATTTGCGTACCCAATTGAGAAATGAGAATTTCATCGATTCCCGCGACGAATGTTTTAATAATCTGCAATATGGGTATAGTTCTCACAACGGATCTCAGCCGTCGTGAAATTAGCCGTTTCGATGCGCAATGGAGCTTTTTCAAACTAAATTGTCTTTGCGCATCACAAACGGCTAACTTCACGGAAGCCTAGATCCGCTGTGCGAACTATTGATGTAATAAATCTGCAAGTCTGCACTCCGTGTTGTAAAATATTGACACAGGCAAGAGTCCGCCTGCGACGCGGAGGTTGCGGGTTCGATTCAAATGTTTGTACGATCTGCAAATATTTGTTCCGGGTATTCTGCGTATTTTATATGTATAATAAAAATATCTTTTTACGAGTGCAGCGTATTTCAACAAAATATATATTTATGTATTGTATTGATTTCTCACACAATCCACAAAGCATCATCTAGCTAGCCCCAAGCTAAGTAGAGCTTATGTTATGGGTACTAGATGACTGTTAAATCATACAATACAAAACATGGATAGACTTTTTTTTATTATGCATAGAATACCCGGAACAAATATTTGCAGATCGTACAAACATTTGTCCCAAGGCGGACATTATGGTACTAGTGCGTTATATTGGTGATTACCGCTGAGGCGTCTTAAGATAGCCGAGGACGGTAATCATCAATGTGTATCATACGACGTTTTTCAACACACTTGTGAATAAAATAACAAAAAAAACTCAATAATATAACAAAAAAAAATCTATAACTCACTAGTGAGTTATAGCAATGAAAAAGTCATAGTTTGTTTATGGATGTCATTCTGTGCCTAATTGCGATGACCATAAAGCCACTTTATAAGCAAGTGTGTTGAAAATTAACTTTATCACAAAAATAAATATAAAATACCAATGCTTAATTAAACATGTTAATGTTAGTCTTTACGATACGAACGTTAACATGCCCTTACGTAATGTCTAGAACTACACGTGTGCAAATAACACCACGACTATCCCTTTATGCCTGAAATACAGGTTTTCCTAGTTCAGGGATAGTATAATTTTTACTCTTAGTTAGTTATTAATCCCTTTATATTGTAAACCTTAGTACTAAGACTATGAATAAAGTTTATTTATTATTATTTATTATTATTATTTATTTACTACTCTAACGATGGAACATAAATCAGAAAGCAGAAAACATTGTTTTTTGGGCAAGTAAAGTCGCTTTTAGACGGCGTGTGTAATGTACCTGTACAATAATGCGTACGTTTACCTCTGTGTATGTTTAACTGAAAATTATTACTTACTCGAAATAAACTTTACTTTTTATTGTGAACTAGAGACTCGCCCCGGCTTCGTACTATACATACCATAAACCATCTTCTATCACTATTGATGTAAACATTAAAATTCATTTCGTAGTTTATGGATCTAGGTGTACGTGTACATGCAGAAGAACAAAAGGCGGGAAGCAACATTGAATAAATACACAATTACTCTCACTCAAGAGTAGGCACTATCCCACCTGTGGGAACATTACAAGGCTGTCATGATGAAGATAAAATATAGAATCAGCAGGCGTCTGTTTTTTAAAGTAGTGTTTTGTTTTACCTGCTCAAATAAAGAACGCATATTTTTTTTATAATTACGATGATGCAAAATTTTCACTCGCACAGTAGATTTGTTCATAGATTTAGGTGCTGAGACGATTTTTCGCGCATGTTATCTTATTACCACACTCCGGACACTCTCAATAAAAGGTCTGAAGCAAACACATCGCAATCATCACACGCATAGTTTGTGTACGTAAACGGTGCTGTTGTATGTGAGTGTCATGGTTGTCCCCACCCAACTATTAGCAAGAGCGAGAAGCAAACTTTCGCTCGCTCTAGCATGCGCGCGCTTGGACCGACACAAATTCAAAATAAACGCATGCCAGTAAGTAACTTCAGTGCCGGCAAAAAGGCGCCGGCAAACTTGCGACCGGGTGAGGTAAGTAAAACCGGTGGGAGGTAGGGAGTGGCCATTCCTCGTAGTACTATTAAGTATTCTGTGTTATGACCTAATCTTTTCGTGTAAAAGCGACTGCAAGAAGCATTAACTGAGGCATTAGTCTGTCTCGTATCCAATTGTGCGCGCAATATGTGGGGGAGCTTCATAATTCAGTTAGTTTACTTATTGAGAATTTTCTTTTTTTTTTGTCACAATAGTTTAGTTTTAATTTGTTTTGTTATTTTTATTTTTATGTTCATTGTGTGGCGTTAAATAAATACTTTTCTATTCTATCTATTCTGTTCTTATTTTAGTGTGATTTTACGGCTTACGTAGTTTATTAAATTTTGTATGAGATACAGATACAGAGGTTTTTTATTAAGTACATAATTCAACAGATTATTATAAAAGCCAGAGTTACATTATTCTGTCGTGGAGTGTCGTGACGCGTCATAAGTATATCATATCCATACATTTAAAGAATTCGTCACAACACACTGCGCTTCAGTAATATTATATATTTCTAACTATACAAAATGTATGGTTACGATATTCTTACGGGCCGTCACGACATGCCACGACAGAATAATGTAAACGCGGCTTAACTCTTTATAATATTGTTACGTAGATCAGAAAAATATAATCTTTCAAATTATAATCTTTTTTTAATGGCAGGCTGTCTGATGATGATGATGTACTTTTCTAGTGGTAATATGAATTTAGTTGAAAGTACCTACGACTGGGGAATTTGTCCCTGAAGTACTTCTGAACACGCGTCGACCCATTTGATGGTGTTATTTCAAATTCAAAGCCTAAAGCGACTGAATAGTCTCTCTTGGTAGTGAGGGGAATGCCTCCTTTTTTTTACCACTGGGTCGCTGGTGAGTCTACACTCACCAGAAACTTTTTTTTTTTTTTTTTTATACAACTGAAGTGGCATCCAAGCGTACGGCCCACAAGATGGTAAGCGGTTACCGCAGCCTATGAACACTTGCAATACCAAAGGTATCACTCGCGGGTTGCCACCTTGAGGCTAAGATCAAAAGCCTCATGTGCCAGTAATTTCACCGGAAACCATACCCTTCACACCGGAACACAGCAATGCGAGCATTACTGCTTGGCGGCAGAAATAGGTATGAGTACTAATGGTACAGCAAGTACGTACAACATTCTTACCCGAAACATTTACAGATCTTGCGAACATTTGTCTCGCATTTCTCGCTGCAGCGGAAATCGAACTCACAACCTCTTACATTGGTGATCTAGTGGTAGTGACTGCGCCGTCCAATCCGAAGGTCGTAGGTTCAAACCCAATCATACACCAATGGATTTTTTATTCGAAAATGTATGTGCACAATACCAATGCTCTCAAACGGTGCAGGAAAACATCGTGAGGAAACCGGCTTGTCCAAAAACTATAAAATTGAAAGACAGATTCATCCACCGATCCGCATTGCGTTTGCGTGGTGGATTATGACCCAATCACTCTAGCTCAAGAGTGACTGACTCGTCAATAGGGCTACCAAAGTCGTTATTACCCAGATTTCTCACCTAGAACCTAGAACTATTAATAACTTAAAATGTGCAATTTATCTTAAAAACGACGTTCGCAGCGCCATCGATAAAAATCCGAACAATGTATCCCAGCAAAATACATGATCACTAAAAATACCGCTTCCTAAATTCCCATTTTTCGCAAACACTGCAATATCCCCCGATCATAAATAACAACTTTGTCGATACAAATACATCGACATCGATACTAGTATGGTTACATCACTAATAAAGGCACGATTGGCGGTCGCGTGGGGAATATTTCAGCAATTATTACGGTTTGCGTATTCTAAACCGTACATTACCGGGGATAGGGCTCAATTTTACTTGATTTGTTGGCATAGTGCGGGGAATAATACGCTAGATTCAAACCAGAGCTGAATACGAATTATAAGTGATGTAGCATTGAAAGAAGAAAATGTAGCATTAGATCGTATACCTCATAATGTCGGTATAACTGCTGATGTTGGTAATGTTATTTTATTCAGTTATAATTTAAAAGGATTAGGTTCATGTTTAAAATTACTATTAAAATGATATCCTATAAAGATTTACACAAAATGTATTTGTAAACACAATAATATGTCTTATCAAACATCAATAAAATAAAATGACAAACCAAGATTATTCACTTACGGTTATGTAGTTAGCATGTGAAGTAGGGCGTACGCTTGGTTGCACTTTAGTGGTTTAAAAAATATATATAATGATTTTATTAATTGTTATAGTGTACCGTTGGAAGTCAAATAAACAAAATTAAAAGGAAAAGACAGCTGGTCAATGCAAAGATCTATTAAAAGTGCTGCTACAGCGAAACGCATTCTATTTGGCTTCATCCGCGGCAGTTTTAGTTTTAATGCTATCCCATAGGAACAGTACATTTGCCGAGATAAAAAGTAGCCTATGTGTTATTCCAGGACCTAAGCCATCTACATTCCAAATTTCATCACAATCGGTTAAGTCGTCACGGAGATACGTGGTAGCAAACATTCACACTCACACCCAGACTTTTCCATTAATAATATTAGTAGGATAGTATTCAACGACTATCTAAATTAGAAAAGAAAGTAGTCAAAGTCAAAGTCACAAATGATTTATTTCAATAAAACCACAAGGATCATTTTGAAACGTCTTAAAGCTAGGTGAATTTACGCCAGTTCCACGCGCCCCAGCCTAGAAGAATCTGGCAACAAAATCGGCTGGGTTCCTAGTTTTTTTTTGATGATCCCTCTTCATATAGTATAGTAGGTATCATATCATATCATGAGTGTCTACTCATTTTTCTACTGTAAAATAAAAATTTTAAAAGATACGGCGATATGGGTTTTATGCCTACTTCATCATAAATATCTACCATGTCATGGGAAAATAATCTCGAGTCGATTTCATTTATTCTACGGACCCTCTTCGTAAAAGGTATTTGAACGGGTAAAATATCTCTTTGGGAGCTTATCCTGTAAAGAAATAAATGATTGACTAGCTGCGTTCGATCGGACCCATATTTACATATCATTTTCTTTACTTTGCACCTTTTGGGACTCGAGAGTTAGCATGAGTCTGGAAGTTTTGAATCACTAACGGATGCTAATTTCATGGCTACATCCACCAATCCGCATTGAATTTAAGACCTAATCACTAGAATAGACCAGTTTCCCAGCAGTGGGAACATTAGAAACAGCCTACTAATGTTCCCACTGATGATGAAGTCTGCGGACATCCGCGTGCGGAACGTTACCAGATGTTTTTTGTTTGAAAATGTGTTGATATAAAAAAAGATAAAAAATCTCTGGTACTATTCCGCCAAACTTTTTAACTAATGAGGAATATATATATAGAAATAACTAAGGAGGTCACACAGTTAACCTCCAAAGAAAAATATCGACACTTGTTTCATCCCTCCATGGGACATCATCAGGACCATCGACATGTTCTCCAGACAGACGTGTTGCTCCTTCCAGCATTTTATTTAATTTCTCCGTGTCTTTAAACAGCATACCCATCGTTTAAATAAAAAAATATGTGTGATTCTTTGTTCCCAAACTTAACAAATCAGCATGTGACAGGACAATCATGACGCCCACCTGATGTTAAGCACCACGCCTGACTATTACAGATGCAGGGCCACCCAAAGCTTTAAGTTTTTAAGTGTTCGCGTGGCACTGCACTGCGCTTATCACCCCGAGATATTGTTGTTAAGTCTCTTTTGCCCAGTAATTTCACTTGCTACAGTCCCTTTCAAACCTAAACACAGTAATGCTTGCATACTACTGCTTGGAGGTAAAATATCTAACACTGCGGTGGTACCCACCAAGACGAACTCTTGCTGAAGAGTCCTGTTGTAAAATTAAATTTTGTTGATATTCATACCCATTACAGAGAAACATAGTGAGGCTGTGAAGTCAGGACTTGTAGCTGTAGGTAAAAAATAAGGTAAAATAAGATCATCTTCATAGTGAACAGGTACTCATGCTAGCCCCGCAACAAAAACGTTTGGAACCCTGGTGTTAAACCCACAAAAACGTATGTCGAATGCTGAAATAACATTTGAAGCGGTTACAAAGAGATCAGGGGTGGGTTGCTGCGGCTCGGCAATTGATAGAGAAACTTTGTATCACGTACCTAATGTTATTGTCTTCGGGTCGAAACCCACCCGACATATATTACAGAGTGATTTAGGCTTGTCTCTTATATTATGCGTAGGGTCGCACTTTGTGAAAATGGCGTTAGCTATCTTATGAAGTCATGGAAACAGCATTTGATTTTACACAATTTATGTAAAGAAGATTATAATATCCCAAAAATTATTTCGCCTCAAGCGGGATTTTGACTTGATACGCGGGGGTAAGAACCATTAAATGTGTTGCGTGTTTAGATATTATATTCTACTCCATTTCAAATCACAATCACCGCTTTAAAACAGCAGTTATGTGTCTTTCACAGATTTTTCGAAATCGTAGCTTTAGGGGACATGCTGTTCAAAGAGTGGTCACGTCGTAAACCCTCGGTTTCGCTCGTAAATGGCTCAGGATCGCTGATAAGAGGCGGATATTGAGTGTCCTCTGTCTCCGGAGCAAAGATGCTGTAGAGAGACAAAAGGGTTCGGGGGTAAATCAAAATAGAGGGGATGGAGGAATTGCCGAAGATAACATCCGTATACTTTTATGTCAGCAAGCGAGGAAAGGATCAATTGACTAAGTTCGTATGATTCAGTGGCCAACTTAAGTGACGGAATAAATAGGCCACCTAAAGGCATCCGATAGCCTAACAACATTAAAATGCTAGGACCGACAGCTTAACATGCTCGGAAAGCACGGAAATAGCACGGAAGCTGTTGAAATTGCCACAACAATCGCAGTATCATTCAAAAAGTTTGTGTGGCACTGTGGAATTGGACATTCGCACCGCAATGATTGTGCGTTGCGAAAGGCCTATTTTTTGGAATTGAATTGATTCTGGAATTTAGAGCAGAGCTATAGTCCATGACAGAGGCCTTCGGGCGGCCTAGAAACTCTGTCACCAGAGTTGGCCACTGTCTCATACGAACTTACTTACTTACTGTCCCTTATACAGTTTGAGTTGGAGATCAATGAAGATTGGTCGCTAACAGGGTTTTGTGATCCACTCGTGATATGACATACCTACTTACGAGTATATTCTTGGCATGAGCCTCACCTAGTTCGATTGGCACCACACTAAAGCTTTATGATGAAGAAGGATCATCAAAAAAAAGCTAGGAACCCAGCCGAGTTTGTTGCCAGATTCTTCTAGGCTGGGGCGCGTGGAACTGGCGTAATTCACCTAGTTTTAAGACGTTTCAAAATGATCCTTGTGATATGATTGATTAAATATATTTATTACTTACCTAATGAATTTACTATGATTGAATTTTTACCTTAGTTTACTTTACTAACTCGCTGCCACTGCGGTGGTATCCACATAAACAGGCGGGCGATTCTTGTGCATAGATAAATGGTTACATGTGATAAATATCGTATAAACTTTTTTTAAGACGATATAATTATATCACATGTGACCATTTACCTATGGCACGAGAATCGCCCTCCAGACTTTTCTGATCTGATATTTATTTATTTATTCTCTCTGCTATCAGCAGCATACTGCAGATTTTACCAGTAAAAACACCGCATTTTCTCAGCTTAGTTTGTCGCAATAAACCCGCAGCGTATCCGCAACGATAGTTAAAAGCCTAAATGAAAGCACGCTCGCAAATCACCGTTAGCGCTTTACACGTGATAAATAACAAATCCTTTTTGTACGCCTGAGGTTTCCTACTAATATTATGAATGCTAAAGTCTGTGTATGTTTATTACCAAAGTAAGTAAGTCCGTGTGAGTCAGGTCAACTCTGGTGACAGAGTTTATAGACCGCCCGAAGGCCTCTGTCATGGCCTAACAACTTTGAAAAAGCCGGAACTAACTGCTTAGCGTGCCCGCCGTACGAAGCACGGGAGCTCTCAGTTGAAATTGCCACTGGCGGTCACCCATCCAAACAGCGACTACGCGGATCAGTACTTAACTTCGTTGATCTGTTATAAACAACTGCTACAACACGTGCGCTCTAAACTTACTTAAAATACAACATAGCAACAGGTAAGTTGTATATTTGCTACAATAGTGGTTTATAATGAACTTTTTTTCCATATACGACTCCGAAACTCAATAGCACGAACTAGCAGTAGATGTATTCGTGGCGTTCACTTCCGGTATCGGTACGCTTCCGGCGCGTTACGTGAGCCATTGTCCCGTCTTTTGTGCTCTCTCCCGTTTTATTAGTTTGCTCCCCCGAAGGTACAATTGGGATGTTAATACTACCCGATACGACCTTGGTACGAAATGTTTCAGATATTTAATAAAATCTGCTAAAGTCGATATATGATTACGATTAGCATGTTGTGTCCCACTGCTGGGCAAAAGCATTGATCTCTCCAGAATCTATAACGGTTCTTTTCATATTTTTTTTTTTTTTTAAGATTAGGTACAAAATGAATTCAAAAATAATCGCCCCTCATGTCCCATAGTACAAACTATAGGAGCCAAATAGATTTAATTAGTTTGGGTCGATAAGTAAAATGTCCGCCAATATTTATTTATTTATTTTTAGAAGACTAAACCTCAACTTGCTTATTCTATGCCAATACTACTACTACTCGTAGGCTACACTGAAAACCAGCGCTGCAGACACATTATGTCTGCAGCACATGCTGAGTGGCTGCCTTTTTTTCGTCACAATAGTTAAGTTTTAATTTTTATTGTTATTTTTATTTTTATGTTAATTGTGTGGCGTTAAATAAATATTTTTCTATTCTATTCTATTCTATTCTATACGTCGATATGGAACGTCTATGATGGATGAGCTATGCTCTCAAAGCTTTTTGGGAACTTTGATTTGACTAAAGTTCCCAAAAACACACAACATAAATTTAATAAACGAACGATGCAGACCAAACGTGGTGCGTTCAAAATGATACGTTACAGTACGTGCTGTTCATGTTCCGGCTACCGGATTATGTTTTATGTTCCGTATTCGGTAAATATGTTCCGGATACGGTAAATATGTTTCGGATACGGTAAATATGCTGCGTATAATAACTTGTCTGGCGATTCGTCAAATTGGCAACGGCCATTATTTGAGATGGTTTCACGTTTTTGTTGTTTTATTGCTTGAAGTAATTTTCCCTGGGAAATGTTTTACGTTAACGTAGGTACTTAGTATAGAGGCATTTTCTTATGGATTGGTAGGGATTTGAATTAGCTCAGCAGTCTTAAGATCTTTTTCGTAAACAAGTGACGAAATAGACAATATTGCCTTTTATTTAAGTGCCTATTCATAGCAGTTGTAGTGTCATGAAAACCCCTCGCTCGCTACCCCAAAAACATTTTTAAAGTCAGTCATTTTACCAACTACTGTGTACTACTAATCCTAAACACAGTAATACTTGTACACTACTGCTTGGAGGCTGATGTTAATAAATGAAATGCAAATAAAATGTATTGAAATAAAATGAGAACAAATGTAGAGAATATTTAACAAATGTTACATAATTAACTGAGTCAGTTCCTCGTCAGTACCTTATTAATAGTAGGACCTATTTGATTTTTGTTCACAATATAAATGTATTGCTAAAGCAAATTAAAGAAACAAAACTAATTCCCAATGCTGAAGTAAAACTTCTACCTGAAAAGTAAATAGTACCACAAAATATTTCAATCAAAGAAACTCAACATTTACCTCGATATTATACCAATCAAGTGTACTTTAGTACAAGCAATATCATGAATATTAACCGTGCTAGAGAACCGAACCCAATATCCCCGGGGCCTTCCAGATGTAAGGAAGTGGGAATAAATTAACTGGCTTTGGCGTCTACTGGCTAGAAATATGACGCTCGCTCTCATGCTAGGAGACATGCTAATAATACAGCCGTATTCTAGATTCATTTGAAAAACGGGTGTTTTCACGTATCTGTTTTTTATATTTTATTTTTTTCCGTTTAAGAGGTACCGACACTGTTTCGACTTAATAGGCATGATGTCTGATTTTGAAAAACTGTTCTATTGTATTCAGAAGTATCGACTTTAGGCAATAAATAACCTATTATTCCAGAAATTAATGGTTTAGTAGTAAAAAAATGCGATTGAAATTTGAATTTTAAAATTCACGCTAAAACGCGCTGAGTCACGGAGTGACAGCGGTGACGTCATCATGTCAGTTTTCAATATAAAATTTTAGCAATAAGGTTCAAAGTTCTGCAATATTTTTGATACCACTAATCAGAGAGCCTAGATGCTCCTGATCGGTGTTCAACCTTTCATGGCGGATTGCTGTATTTTGTAGTTTTATTATATTAAAAATATTATCAATCTCGCATCTAATATAAAAAGATATATGATTTTTTAATTCCTTGAATCTTTTTTCATAAGGTGAAAGGGTGATTTTAATGATTATTGGTTACTGTCATCATGCCTATCCTCTTCACCGATATACCGTTTTTAAAATGAATGATATAGTTCACGATAGTTTTATTAGCATTCTAGAACTTTGACTCTTTCGCAAAGAGCGGACAAAACAACGTAATATATAAAATAGCATAACAGTGCGTCCGTATGTATCTACATGTCAAACACCATAAATAAATAAATAAATAAATAATGCTGGACAATCCACACAGCATCATCTAGCCCCAAGGTAAGCTGCTGTTAAACAGAGCTGTATTATGGGTACTAGATGACTGATATTATATTTAATACAATACATAGATAGATATTTTTTATTATACATAGAAAACACCCAGAACACCCGGAACAAATATTTGCAGATCCTACAAACATTTGTCCCAAGGCGGGAATCGAACCCGCAACCTCTCCCTCTGCGTCGCAGGCGGACCTTCGCCCACCGCGCCACATTGGTCGTCATCATGGTGGTGTTATCAAAAACTATACTAAAGCACTATATTAAACAACATACTTATATAAAAAAAATATATAACTACTACTATGTATGTACTTAGCATTGCCATCTAAAATTTATGAAGTATTTTTTCAAGGGAACGTTTTCGTCTAGTTGTGATTTTTAGAGATCGTTTGTAACGGTCTTTAAATGGATCAACTGTTTACATTAATTTTGTATACGATACGTATACTTGCATATATTTTTTTTTTATACTACTAAAGTGGTAACCAAGCGTACGGCCCACTTGATGGTCAGCGGTTACCGTAGCCTATGTACGCACTTGCGTGTTACTACCCTTAAGACCTTAGATGGTAAGTCTCATGTGCCTGTAATTTTACCGGAAACCATACCCTTCGAACCGGAACACAGCAATGCGAGCATTAATGCTTGGCGGCAGGAATAGGTGCATAATGTAATACAATTATCTAATGTACATTTTATTATTGAAAAATAATAAAAATAAACAAGACTTATATAGTTTTGCTTTTTTCTACCTTTTTCAAATACTTATCAAATAAGAATGTCCACTACCATAAAGTAAAGTTTCAAAGTTTTCTTGCCACTTGCCAAAAGCACTGAATCGAAAATGCAAAAGTTGACACAAACTTTTCATAAGTACCTACCTCTCGGGTAATAAAACGTGAGCACTTTAACGGGGGACCAATGAGGAAACGTGTCGGTTTGTTTTATGACACTTTTTACTGTTTTAAAGAGTTTTTGAGAAACTACAGAAATTGTGTTTAGGTAACACAACTGGGTGGGTAATTTGGTAGTAAGGATAGTTATGTTCCTTGACTTGGTACAGCAAGGGTTGAGCGCTTAGCACGAAAAATTCGTTTGACAATCGTAAATGTAAACGTATTGTCCAGCTGTCAATTTTATTTGTATAGCATTTTTAACAGCGCCTCTTTAGTGCGTTAAATGAACTATGGAATTTATGTAGTTTATTTAACGCACTAAAGAGGCGCTGTTAAAAATCCTATACAAATTGACAGCTGGACGATACGTTTACGTTTACGATTGTCAAACGATGTTTTCGTGCTATACACTCAGATGTCAATTTGTATAGAATTTTGAAAGTTCATTTAACGCACTAAAGAGGCGCTGTTAAAAATGCTATACAAATAAAATTGACATTTCGGATCTTGTTTGATTTCCTTGAAAACACTTTCTTTTATAATTTTGAACAAAATATCGTTGATTGAAACTTTGACATTTCAATGTTACTGTACACGGGAAAAAAAATCTTGTTACATTAACCAGAATATCGCACGCTCAACTAGAATTTTATGCTATATTATGTGACGATTTTCGACTGATTCGGCCCAAATTACACTTTAAATTTTAATTTAATTATTTACTGACATTTCGGCCACCATAGAAATACTGCAGCTGTACAGTCACATAAAAAAGTTAATATAAGAATGAAGTATTGTTTCTTCGTGGCCAATACATATTCCTGTAAATAGTAGGTACTTATGTGTATTTCTTTTGTCAACAGGTAAATGGTTCCTGGGGCCTGCCCGCCTTCGTGTGTGACGTGTACATAGCAATGGACGTGACGTCATCGACCTCCAGTATATTCAATCTCGTCGCTATTTCTGTTGATAGGTAAGCAAATACAATCGTATAATTATAACGCCAAGTTATAAAGAACAATCTTAATGTAACATAACTGTACAGTGATAGGGTACATTTTTACAGGATCTTACAGGACAATTGACGACGGATGTAGCGCAGCGGGCGCAGGTCCGTCTGCGACGCGGAGGTTGCGGGTTCGATTCCCGCCTCGGGTCAAATGTTTGTACAATCCACAAATATTTGTTCCTAGTGTTCTGGGTATTTTCTATAATAATAAAAATGTATATCTATGTATTGTATTGTATTAAGTATATATTAGTCATCTAGTACCCATAATACAGCTCTGTTAAACAGCAGCTTACCTTAGGGCTAGAGATTCTGTGTCTGTGTCTGGACAATCCCAGCATTATTTATTTTATGTTATTTATTTGTATGCTAGCTGGTTACTTAAAGGCCACGCCACACCGGATGCGTATGCAGCAAGTAGACGTAGCCACGCGCGTGCTTCTAGAGCTGCCACGCAAGCGGTGTGCCATGTCACTTACAGTTTGACATTGCAACGTCATGGTACGCGTACGCATACGCAGGCTGTGACCAGAGTGTATAGCACGAAAAGCTCGTTTGACAATCGTAAATGTAAACAAATCGTCCAGCTGTCAGTTTGTATAGAGTATTTAACAGCGCCTCTTTAGTGCGTTAAATGAACTACCAAAATTCCATAAAAATTTACAGCTGGACGATACGTTTACAATTACGATTGTCAAACGATTTTTTGTGCTAAGCACTCAGATGTCAATTTGTATAGAATTTTGATAGTTCATTTAACGCACTAAAGAGGCGCTGTTATAAATGCTATACAAATAAAATTGACAGCTGGACGATACGTTTACATTTACGATTGTCAAACGAATTTTTCGTGCTAAGCGCTCAACCCTTGCTGTACCAAGTTTATTTCTCCCACAGGTATATTGCAGTAACCCAACCAATAAAATACGCGAAGCACAAAAACAATCGCCGAGTGTGGTTCACGATAGTTCTGGTCTGGTGCATATCAGCCGCGATCGGGGCCCCTATAGTCCTCGGCCTGAACGACACCCCGGATAGGAACTTCGACGAGTGCCTGTTCAACAGCCAGAACTACGTCATCTACTCCTCACTGGGCTCCTTCTACATTCCCTGCATCATGATGATGTTCCTTTACTACAGTATTTTTAAGGTGAGTCTACGGAACTATCGTACAGTTCTACTGCAAATGATAAAGATAAGTTTATTGTTTGTAGAACTAGGTAGTACTAAGTGTAGTAAAGTTCTCTGTGATAGAGCTCGCACGGGGAAGGACTACCACCATACTTATTTCTGCCGCCAAGTAGTAATGCTAGCATTGCTGTGTTCCGGTGTGAAGGGTATGGTTTCCGGTAAAATTACTGGCACATGAGGCTTTCGATCTAAGCCTCAAGGTGACAACCCGCGAATGATTCCTCTGGTATTGCAAGCGTCCATAGGCTGCGGTAACCGCTTACCATCCTGTGGGCCGTACGCTTGGTTGCCACTTCAGTTGTATAAAAAAAAAAAACACTTGATACGCAAACGCTCTACCGGTTGAACCACCAAGTCATGTTTAGCCTGCTCAAAATAATCTTTGGCTTCTCTCCGGCTCAAAGACGCCTTAGTTAAAATTTAGGACATAGTAATTCTCTAGAGGCATATTTGATGTAAATACTCTGCAACTCTGCACTTTACTGTCCTATATTAATTTATTATCTGTATAATGTTCTGTAAGAATCGGAGTGTCTGTGCATGCGACGCAGAACTATACTTTTAAGAGAGTTATTTTCCGTATTTTGATTTAGATGTGATCGAAGAAACTCATAGTTAATATAGGTTAACAAGTTTTTGAAGTTTTTTACTCCTTCTTGTCGTGTCGCTGTTACGAGCTTGATTGATTGATTCAGCTTAGTACAGTTATTCAATGACGCGTTAATACTTAATACGGAGCTCAGATTTTCAGAGTAGTACATGAAATATGCCCCAGGTGTTTTGTTAATAATTTGCATTGCATACAGGCCTTGAGAATGAGAGCGATGAAACAGCGTGCAGCTAAGAAACCTCCAGTGTCTGACACTACCGGAGCTACCACAGCTGTTGTGATAGAGAACGTAGCACAGACCAGAAGGCTTCAGGAGACAGCACTGCATGACGACAGACCTACCAACACCGGGTCAGGCAGTAACGAGGACGACCACGATGACAGGTAAACACAGAATTTCCAAGCGCTCCCTTGCCGAAGTATTTGTCTGAATTGTAACGTTTTAGATTCAATTTTGAGCATAATATTACATTAAACCATCGTGACAGCAATTGCCTGTAATGTTTTATAGATTCAATTTCGATCATACTACGTCAATTATGTTACAAGTTGTATCAAAATATTACAGATTATATCATTACAGGTTGCGCATTGTAATGTTCTCTTTGTCATTGTCAGTTCTCCTCCGTCACTAAATGTTCAAATCTGTAACGTTTCATTACAGGCAAATGCTTCCGTTAGGGGAACATTGCTGTTGATTGAGCTTTGATGTGCTTACTGCGGTGTCGTTATTATGTCCAGTATAATGTAAAAATGCCAAAGAAGGTAACTTCTCTTTAGTTAGGTTGCTCTCTCAATACCGAGGCGTAGTAATAATATCTGTTCTGTGACCGAGGATAAGAGACTGTTTTTGTCAATGTTTTTGTCAGTCTTTGGTCAGTTTACAAAAGATTTTTTGTCTTATGTAGCTTATCATAGTCATCATTTTATTATCAGCGATTAGAAGTCCACTACTGAAGGCCTTCCCTAATGACGACTGATCTTACGCTTTCACCTTCAGCGACTTCTGTCATCTTGGTCACCATTTGAGCCATTAAGCTATTATTTTAATTAGCATTACAAGCTAATTCTAACTAATTCTGATGAGTTTGCTTTAACAATTCACTCGTACTAGTACACAGACTACTAGTTACCAGTACTAGTATTTCATTAGTAAAATCTAATATTTTTTTTAAATAACGTTATAACAATTAGTTTGATGTGTCTTATTGTATTATTTGATAGAAAAATAATAATATATATATTTTTTATATATTTATATAGGTTATGAAAAAAACTAAAGCTTATTACTCCGCATATTATTTTAAAATAATGTTTGTCGCAGGCCGTAAGTGGATTAGATTAGCACAGGATCGCGGTAGATGGCACAAACTAAGGGAGGCCTATACCCAGCAGTGGGTGAAGTCAGGCTGTGGATGATGATGATGAATGTTTAAAAAAATTAAAAAAATACCTAAAACCACAAATACAATTTCCGCCTTTTCACCACTTCTTAGGTTTGAGCCTTATCACATTCTTTGGCATACTATGAAAAAACACTAAACTTTAAATGAAAATAGCCTCAGCCTTGATAAACAGACCAGACAGAACTATAAAATATCAATGACTCTAAGCAAGGGCATAAAGTATTTTGGTAATTTTATGCAGCTTTGACAAGAGATCAGAGGTAGAGGTGGATCCTGACGACTGCCACATCATCCCTAATGACAAGTCTACTGAATTCATGCTAGCCACTGTCACCGAGGAGACTGCTAAGTAAGAGTAAATTAAGCAAACTATTAAGCAAACTGATCTCTACAAAAACACAAAAACTACTTGTGTCCTCAATAAAGTGCTATTTATTTATTATTTACTACAATTATCTTTCTTTTTTCTATCCATTGTTTTTTATCAGGTTCCTTAAAATGATAGTCAATAGTGTCTGTTCTTTTGCAGCATTTTCTAAATTTAGCTAACTAAAATTATCGCGATCCTCTGTATTTTAATTCATTAGAAAAGGACGGCAACAAAATTTAGTTAGTTTTGTTTAGAAAATGTTACGGCAGAATCTACACCAATGAATGCTTAATAAAAATCATTTTATAGCTTGAAAAGCTTACGCACCGCTGACATTAATAACCTCATGTGAATTTGTGTGTTGTTTATTCCCCAAAGGTGAATAAAATTATATTGATAATATTTTTCTTATTGATTTTGTTGAATTGCAGCACTCCGAAAAGACACATCAAGCCAGATCCGAATGGGAACAACGACTCTGGATACGCTCCGTCCAACCTAGAGGATACCATTAGGGAGCATACGTCCCCACCAGGGTCGCCAGGGATGAAGGACGCTACAGTTTTGAGGAACATGGGCTGCGACAAATGGAAAAAGAATGGAAAGAGTGATTCTAGGTAAAAAAGAGTGTAAAATGGATTGGTGACATCAAAAAGATTTAGATCTTATGTAGATGCGATCTGCCGACAGTATAGGAGGAAGTATAAACTTCACTACTATTTCAGGACTTTGTAGAAAGAAGAACAGCATGATGTTTTAGGTACAGAAATACTTTTTCTTTATTCGACCAACGTAGGTACTTTTCACAACGTTACTTGTTCGACGATCCAAGCCAGAATGCCTCTCCGACCTTTTCGTTCGTTCTTTATTTTTCTATTTTCAAAAAAACGGGCTTTCGATTCATTCCTTCTTGAACGTTAGCCAATCACAAAACGAGTCCTCAATCGCAACGATTTGCGGGCAGATACTACTCCGTGATTGGCCAACCTCATCGATCCACCTTTTTTTCATTTGACAGTTAAAGAACCAGCGAACAACGTCAAAGTTACAAAACAGTTGCTAGCATTAAATAATATCGAGTATATCCATAGATATCGAGATTTGAGTAATTTATCCAAAAACGAAATACATTTATTTTCAACAAATAAAAAAACCCTAACAATCGTCCATTCTGACAACGTGTGCGTCCCTGCACACGACCCCAGGTGGAACCCTAACAATCGGATATTTTTATACAAGCCAACATTAACGAAAAAATATTATATGAATCTAGCGTTACTCTTAAGATAGTTTCTAAATACATTAGCTCAGTTCCTTAAATGCTATGGCCACAATTATACCATCTTATACATAATATTCATGTACTTATAAAACATATTATCAACTTTAGTATTATTTAGTCCTGATCACTAAATTGCTAGTAGGTACATACTTTATCAATAAAAACAATTCAGGCCAGTGGACTACAAGACGGTCGATTTCCTGTGTGTATGATAGCGCTGATAACAAACTCAGACCGATCGACTCGGTTCCCCGTGGTCGCTAAAAAACTTAGTAAGAAACAATCGAATTCGTCAAGTTGATACACACAGGATGATCGACTACCTGTGGTAGCACTGTAAAATAAATAACACAGACCGATCATTTCGGTTCCGTATTAAAAACTTAAGTAAAAGACGTCAAGTTAACGCTCACAGAAAGATCGATTCCCTGTGGACGTAACAAACGACGTAGAATAACATAAAAAAACTGTTTGATTCAGTTTGCACGTTTACTATCGAATCATCATATCAAAAAACGCTCAATTCGTCAAGTAGACACACACAGGACGATCGATCACCTGTGGTGATC
Organism: Colostygia pectinataria; assembly: GCA_951394395.1. Classification (NCBI taxonomy): domain Eukaryota; kingdom Metazoa; phylum Arthropoda; class Insecta; order Lepidoptera; family Geometridae; genus Colostygia; species Colostygia pectinataria. Next base: position 847,919 of record OX596362.1, read on the forward strand.
CCTTCATCAATCGATCGATTCCCTGTGGGAAAGCTGTAGAATAACAAACACAGACCGACTTATTCTGTTCTGTGACAGTTAAGTAACGAATTAAGTCAAAATACTATCGATTCATCAAGTCGTCGCTCGCCGGATTAACAGTGGCGGCTTCTTTCATCTGATGCTCACAAGACGATCGATTACGGAGGGTTCTTCTCAGCATGGGCAAATCAAAACACGAACCGATCGATTCTCGTGTTTGATCTGAAACAACGAAATAACTTATCTGTAGTTAAACATGCTCAGTAACACAGTAACATTAAAGTTTAACAGTCGCTAGTTGAAATCAATCAAACAAAATCAAAAAAACCTATTACTCTAAGGTTTTCTTATCTACTTTGTTCAGAGTAAAATCCACTTCTGCATTCGTGACGGAACTGAATAACGATTCGAAGGAGTTTAGTTTTTTTTTTTTTAACAACATTAAACACAGAACATTGCCGTCAGTAAGCAAAACTATTTAAAATAACGTTTGAGCAGCTAACCATGACCTTTTATCGAATCGGTGTCCAGTTTGGTTTTTGCTACCCTATTGTACTCACATCACTAGAATTGGCCTATCTTCAACAACTCTCGAAACATCTCGAAACTACTGTATCACACATTCGATTCAAGCAATAGAAGCAGTCTTTAACAAGTTTTACAACTTAACGCATAACAAACTGATTTGCAAATTTCATCTACTTCTCGAAGATGACTGGTGGATCTGCTATAGCTATAGCGACTAAAAACAGCAAGCCAAAAACTGGGCCTCAACATCAATTGAAGAAAGTCCAAGAACATAATTGTTACTTTGGATAAAACGCCACAACACGACATGTGTATGCTTGTACTATTCTAAGAGCGTAGAGTTAAAAACTTATTTTCGCAATATTGTTGGCCAATAGAGTAACGATCGTTAGCAATGAATGTTAACGGAGAAAAGACGAATACTTTTTGACGACTTTCTAACATGACGGGACATCGAATACAGTGTTACTCTTTCTTAAACACAAATAGAGATCATAATATATTACGAAGTAATGCGATTTCTAAATCTTTGACTTCCTCGACTTTATCGACTCCCTCGGCTCCCACGGCTCTCTCGACTGTTGATTTCCTCGATTTTCTCTTCTCTTTGACTTCCTACCTCGACTTCCTCGACTCGCTCGACTCGCGACGGCTCCCTTGGCTTTCTCGACTTCCTCTTCTCCTCGACTTCCTCGATTTACTTGGCTTTCACGGCTTCTTTAGCTTCCTCGGCTCTCTCGACTTCCACGGCTTCCACGTTTTCCACGGCTTCCATGTTTTCCACGGCTTTCATGTTTTTCGCGGCTTTCACGTATTCCTCTGCTTCTACGTTTTCATCGGCTTCCACGTTTTCCTCGGCTTCCTTGTTTTTCTCGGCTTTCTTGGCTTCCACGTATTCCTCAGCATTTTTTGACTTCTACGAATTCTGTGACTATTACGACTTCTGCGACTTCTGCAACTTCTGCGATTTCTGTGATTTCTAAGACACCTACGACTTCTACGACTTCCGTAGCTTCTGCGACGACTTCTTCGATTTCTATGACCTCTTCGACCCGTGACTTCTGCGACTTTTGAGACTTCTATGACTGCAAAAACTTCTACGACTTCAAAGACTTCTAAAACTTCTGCGACGACTTCTTCGATTTCTATGACCTCTTCGACCCGTGACTTCTGCGACTTTTGAGACTTCTATGACTACTAAGACTTCTACAACTTCGACGACTTCTAAAACTTCTGCGACGACTTCTTCGATTTCTATGACCTCTTCGACCCGTGACATCTGCGACTTTTGAGTCTTCTACGACTGCTACGACTTTTACGACTGCTACGACTTCTAAGACCTACGACTTTTTAACCTCTTCGACTTCTTTGACCTCTTCTTTCGACTGATTTGCTGATTCGCCTGACTCGGCTTATTCGACTGATTCGGCTTATTCGGCGTATTAAACTGATTCGGCGTATTCGGTTTATTCAACTTATTCGATTTAAGACTATAACTTATCTATTTGATCCGACTTATCTGACTTATCCAACTGATCCGACCGACCGATTTGGTTTATTCGGCGTATGATCAACTGATTCGGCATATTCAACTGAATCGGCGTATTCGGTGTATTCGATTTATTCGATTTATGACTATATAACTTCTGATTAATCCAACTTTTCCAGCTGATCCGGCAGATCCGACTTGTTTTATTCCTTCTCTGACTTATTCGACTCCGACTTGACTTTGACATTGACTTCGACTTTGACTGGACCTCGACTTCGACTTTGACTTTGACTTTGATTTGACTTTGAACTTGACTTTACTTTGGACTTGACTTGACTTCGACTTTGACTTGACTTCGTCTTTGATTTGACCTTGATTTCGACTTGACTTTGACTTTTACTTGACTTCGACTTTGACTTTGACTTGACTTATAATTGACTTGACTTTTCGGCTTGACTTGAATTGACTTCGTCTTACTTCGACTTTGACTTCGACTTACTTCGACTAAGACTTACTTCGACCTTAACTTACTTCGACTTCGACTTACTTAAGCTTCCGACTTACTTCGACATCGACTTATTAAACTTTAGTCTTATTAACCTTCGGCTTATTAAACTAAGACTTATTAAACTTAGACTTATTAAACTTCGACTTATAAAACTTGGACATTATATAAACTTCGACATTATGAACTTCAACTTATTAAACTTCGATTTATTCAAGTTTGATATATTCAACTTCGATTTGTTCAACTTCGTTTTATTCAACTTTGATTTATTCAACTTCGATTTATTCAACTTCGATTTATTCAACTTCGTTTTATTCAACTTCGATTTATTCAACTTTGATTTATTCAACTTCGAATTATTCAACTTCGACTTATTCAACTGAGACTTATTTAACTTCGACTTATTCAACTTCGACTTATTCAACTGCGACTTATTTAACTTCGACTTATTCAACTTCGACTTAATCAACTTCGACTTATTCAACTTCGACTTATTCAACTTCGACTTATTCAACTTCGACTTATTCAACTTCGACTTATTCAACTTCGACTTATTCAACTTCGACTTATTCAACTTCGACTTATTCAACTTCGATATGTTCAACTTAGACTCATTCAACTTTGACTTATTCAACTTCGATCTGTTCAACTGCGACTTACTCAACTGCGAATAATTCAACTGCGAATTATTTAACTGAGACTTAAAACTGCGACTTATTCAACTGCGACTTATTCAACTGCGACTTATTCAACTGCGACTTATTCAACTGCGACTTATTTAACTGCGACTTATTCAACTGCGACTTATTCAACTGCGACTTATTCAACTGCGACTTATTTAACTGCGACTTATTTAACTGAGACTTAAAACTGCGACTTATTCAACTGCGACTCAACTGCAAATTATTCAACTGCGACTTATTCAATTGAGACTTATTCAACTGCGACTTATTCAACTGCGACTTATTCAACTGCGACTTATTCAACTGCGACTCAACTGCAAATTATTCAACTGCGACTTATTCAATTGAGACTTATTCAACTGAGACTTATTCAACTGAGACTTATTCAACTGCAAATTATTCAACTGTAAATTATTCAACTGCAACTTATTCAACTGAGACATATTCAACTGAGACGTATTCAACCTTCGACTTATTCAACTGCGACCTTGACCACGACCACTACCTATATCGTGACCTCGGCCCTGATCGTGACCTCAACCTTAAGCTCGACATTGACCTCGACCTCGACCAATGTATAACCATCTGGTAGGTACATCGATAATACTGCAGTTCTTCGTTTTGTAATATAACATAATGGTATACTTAAGAAATACCTGATAGACAGACACTAACGATTTGACATAACGATCTCGATAGAAAATCAGAAATCACTCCATGCAACAATATAAACTAACAGAGCGCGCGAGCAAGACACACTTCCAATCTGAGCAACGCCGCGTAAAAGCTTCAAACGTCTATACTATAAACACAATGACTTCGATGGAAGATTACGATCGAGGAAACATTCGATGTTCCGCGCACTAAAGCATTAGAGTATTGGGATGGGTGATCGCTAGCAGCGGGAAAGCTAAACAGTCGGTCCCAGACATTCCTAAGTAGCTAGGCTATAACGGAGGCCTTCGGGCGGCATCGGCCGTCACCAGAGTCAGCCACTGACTTATAGAATTTATTTACTTTATGCATACAGTAGTGTTCATCGTCCTATCAAACAACACTCGCTTGCCTTCCCAAATTCAAACATTATCGGCCTTGAAAAATCTAACTCTATTTTCGATTCGAAACCGTACATAAATAAGGAAAGACTACGTGACCTTTGCTTTTCCGCGTCGATACGCGGCTCAGAATTGTGGCGTCGCTGCCTGCCCTGACGAAACTCGCCGTCCATGGCTGGTGGCGCACGGCGATGCCGCTCCGATGCACGAAGTCGCCGGCGCAGTCAGCCCTTCCAGCAGCTCGACCAGCTCCTGACTCCGCACCCACTCTTGGTCCCGCTCAGCGCCGCCGGCGCCGGGGCCGCAGACCCGAACACGGCATCGACCTCGAGAAAGCACACGGCGATCCCGACGATTCGGCAGCTGCGTTTCAAATCGACCCTGTGATCTGATTCGTTCATCGTCTGAAAAGGATTGCGTGGCATTGCAATCCCAGAAAAAACACGTTTTAGAATAAAACATTTTGAGGGTAGTTCTAAAATAAAATATATTTTAGAAAATCATTCTACGAAAAACAATATTAGCTAGGTACAGGATAGAATCTAGATAAATTAGCCTTATCTAGGCATCTTACGAATAATAATTTTATGAAAATCGATCATGACAGTAAACCAAACTTACGGTTACCGGTAAAGGTTACTCGAGAAAAATACGAATCTAAATCTAACAGCACAGACTACTAACAAAATTGGTGACTGTTTCAACATCAAAAATTCAAAATCCGAAAAGCTAAACAAAATTTAGTCTTTGCAACGAAATGGGCGTGTACTTACTATTTATTTAAGTTAGTCTCGATCCCGGCTTCTGAAATATAAACTTCACTACTATTTCAGGACTTTGTAGAAAGAAGAACAGCATGATGTTTTAGGTACAGAAATACTTTTTCTTTATTCGACCAACGTAGGTACTTTTCACAACGTTACTTGTTCGACGATCCAAGCCAGAATGCCTCTCCGACCTTTTCGTTCGTTCTTTATTTTTCTATTTTCAAAAAAACGGGCTTTCGATTCATTCCTTCTTGAACGTTAGCCAATCACAAAACGAGTCCTCAATCGCAACGATTTGCGGGCAGATACTACTCCGTGATTGGCCAACCTCATCGATCCACCTTTTTTTCATTTGACAGTTAAAGAACCAGCGAACAACGTCAAAGTTACAAAACAGTTGCTAGCATTAAATAATATCGAGTATATCCATAGATATCGAGATTTGAGTAATTTATCCAAAAACGAAATACATTTATTTTCAACAAATAAAAAAACCCTAACAGAAGCTAATATCGAGTAGTAGGTCGATACCAGCAAAAATAATAATAAAGTTACGAGTTTTAACCCTTGTGAGTCATCCTGTAATCGTTTGCTGCTTTGGTAACTGATTATGAACTTGCTCAAGCAACGATCAAAATATCTTACAGTACCTTGTTAGTTTTCCGTATTATGTTCAAGTTTTTAATGTGACTCCATATATAACATAGTCCACCTTCCAATTTTCGAATGTTTTGTTCCAGTCGGAATGTCTCGCTAGCAATTCGTTCAGAAGAAGACCTCGACGCCAGCACATTCGACCTCCGCGATGGGTCCACCTCGAAGAAAGAGAGGAAAGCCAGCGCTGCCACTGCCAGGTTTACAATCTACAAAGCGAATAAAGCTAGCAAGAAGAAGAGAGAGAAGTCCTCAGCAAAGAAGGAAAGAAAAGCTACTAAAACCTTAGCTATTGTTTTAGGTGAGTCGATCCGCTTCTTCATTTCACAGAATAGGTAAAGGAAAAGACTCCTCTTCTACACACATTCGACAAAGATTTATATTTTGAAAATTACGGTTATAATTTACAGTACTGACATTTCCTTTTTATATTTTACTGGCCTATGTACTGGCAGTGGACGTGTATTGGCTGATTGATGATGAACATTTCAATAAAATTAAACTTTATAAATTGTATTGTTCGTATTATTTTACAACTCGAAGACTACCCTCATGAAAGTCTTCTAATCCTGTCATCCAATCACGTAAAACAATCTTCTCATTTATAAAAATGAATTGCTGTGTGTTAAGCTCACTAAAACTCGACAACGGCTGGACCGATTTGACTGATTTTGGTCTCGAAGGCCGAAGAGAAATTATGGAAAAAAAAACGAAAAAAATATCGCAGTGAAACCGCACCGTGTCTACTAGTACTAAATAATTTTGTCATACTGCATATTTACAAGTGTTTTTCTACTACTTCCGCAGGTGTCTTCTTATTTTGCTGGGCACCGTTCTTCACATGCTCCGTCCTAGGCGCAATCTGTGACAAGTTCGACTTGCCTTTCTCTCCGGGAGTCACCACCTTTATCCTCACCACCTGGCTGGGATACATCAACTCCTTTTTGAACCCCGTTATCTACACTATCTTCAACCCTGAGTTCCGGAAGGCTTTCAGGAAAATACTCCATTGCGGCACCTAGCCCGCGGACTATTTGGTCATCTTTACTCAGTAGTCTCACTGAGAGTAGATCTCTGTTGATACTCGGAGAAGTTGATTCTTGTTTCTCATTGTTTTAATAACTTTTTGCTTGACAAGCTACGTAAAAATTTAATCAGTTTTGAATATTTTGGCAGTTAATTTTCTAAGAAAATCATTAGGAAAAATTTACAGCGATTTTTAAATATTCCAATACAAGTCACTCAAAATAACCTAATATTTTTTGTCTTATCATAACGCTCATGTTTTTTTTAATTGTTAGATTGTACAACGAAAATCATTTGGTTATAATTATTAGCTTCCCACTATTCAATGAGATCTACTAGATGACCAAATATTAAGTAGTAACCTATTTAACTAGATAGGACTTGTAAAAGGATGTATAATGTGATAAAAGTATAAGTTTCGATGTGAGGTAGTAAATAGCATATCAAAATATCGTTAATAAAATACTGTAAATAATTATATAATAAGTAACTACAATAAAGTAGGCAAGTTAAATACATTTTAGGTCATAACTTTTATGCACGGTTAGTTTTTGGTCAGCCGGCGGCGCCCCTGTGTTCAAATCATGGTCAATGGAAAAGAATAAAATGTTTTATCATCATAAAGCTCTCCCTGTATCATTTTTTTTATGGCCTGATTACCTGACCAAAATCGAACAGTGTTAATAGATTAATATTTGAAAAATAACTGTAAATAAACAATTTAATGCCAAATAGCTAAGTACCTGAGCTTTAGTTATTTTTGAGGTTGTGATATATTTTTTAATTTGTTGTATTTTATAGAAATTCTATAAATTTTAAACTTGAAATCACTACAAATAACTTATCACGCAATCACACTTTTATTTTTATTATATTACATAAAAATAAAAAAATATTATATTCTTATCTGTTTAGTTAAAAATATATTATTGATTGTTCATTACCGTCCATTTATTATTGTCACTTTATTTGCATCATCTATTATAATGTACAAAATGCAGAAGTTGTATTAAATAATTAACGTACATATTATAAGTAAAATTAGTAATAATAGTTTAAATTATCAAGCCATCTTTTATCAAAGATAGGATGTTGCACATCGTGATTTGATAATGTAGAATGTAATATCCAAATAATAATTTATTCATATCAAAGTGTTCTAGATTAATTCGTAGATTGCTCATTAAATAGATCGTATTTAATAAAATTGTAATAAATAATAAACCAATGATATTATGAAAGTATTTAGGTTATGAGTAATTAAAATGTAGTAATACCTAATTATGTTATAAAGGATCTCTAATATTTTGTTTTCTTTATTATTAAGGTTATAACAGTATGTATGTACTTAGTACATAAGTAACCAATCACTATATTTTTACTATAGTGGAATCCTTGTATTATATTTTTTTTTTTTGTTTTTATACCTCTAAAGTGGCAACCAAGCGTACGGCCCACATGATGGTCAGCGGTTACCGTAGCCTATGTACGCATGCAACATCATAGATATACACCTATCACTCTGAGGCGTTAGATGGAAAGTCTCATGTGCCTGTAATTTCACCGGAAACCATACCCTTCGAACCGGAACACAGCAATGCGAGCATTACTGCTTGGCGGCAGAAATAGGTATGGTGGTAGTCCTTCTCCGGATGAGCTCTATCACAAAGAACTCTACTACTGTTCTATCTATAACAAAAAGCTTGCAGTCATTGTTTATTGGTAATTGGTAAAAGTTTTAGTAAACGCATTGATATGGCAACTGCAAAGTAGATAATAAACAAATTATTTTTTACAATTAATACTGATTTATGATATTAATTTATTTGACTTATTTATATTGCTCAACTTTGTTTGGTGTGATATTTAGTCATGCTCAATAACTTTTGTTGAATGCTCAATTATGTAGTTTCCTGAATAACACTAATATATTTTGTTTAATTTTTTTCTTCTTAATAGTATTATATAACATTTATTACGATTAATTTACATAACTTACATTAGGGATTGAAACGAAACAATAATTTATCAAAATTATGTACAATAGAATAATGTAATAAACTTTTAGAAATTGTAAATATATTACTGTAACAGGGTTTCTAGTCAGAATCCAAAGTATAGCCTATAGATTTAACAACCTTGTATAATGTTACTGATGATATAATTATGTTGAAGTAAAAATATATGATGTTAACGATAAAGTTTCACTGTTAGATCTTAAATTATATTTTTCAATAAACGTAATTATATTTTCAGCTTATAGTCCTAGAAGTAGGTACGTAATCATTGTTACAATATCAAAAATTAAATAAAAATATGACTTTACATGATATTTGCTTACAAAAGCCAAAGTTTCGGATATATAAATTAATGTAAATAGTAAAACACCGCAAATTATAATCAAAATGTACAATTATTGTGAAATGTATAAACTTTACCTAATTTATTATTTAGAACACACTGATTTCGTGATATTTTTTTTAGGATACTTTTCACGTTTTTTTGCCAAAGTTATAAAAAGTGTAGATATAAATTTATTCTGAATTAGATAATATTTATACTAATTTAACAATTGATATAAAATTATGCTAGTCAATAATGTTATCTCTACTTAAGGTAGCGTAATAAAAGTATCTTTCTATGCAAAAATGTGATGATGATTTAAAAATTCTGTTTTTATCGAAATTGTTTTATTTCTTTCCTCCTCTGTAAAGTAAGTAAGTTCGAACGAGTCAGTGGCCAACTCTGGTGACGGAGTCATGGCCTTTGAAAAAAGGTTGAAATTTTTTCCGTTTTTAAAAAAAAATATTTTTAGATTCGGCACGTAATTGTACAAACTAAAAATTAACCTTCAATGTTTTTTATTGTAAAAGTTTGTTTCACACCAGCTTGCTGCAAACAACTAAAGTTTTAATGAGTTTAACAGTAGTGCAAGTCGAAAATAATAACAAAAATAAACGAAAGAGAGGTAACGGAGTAAAAAGTTGAAAATTAACTTATGCAGTTTTACACTATGTACCACGGAGTAATGTAAAAATAAAAAATAAAAAATAAATAAATAAAATAAATAAATAAATATTGCTGGACAATCCACACAGCACCATCTAGCCCAAGGTAAGCTGCTGTTAAACAGAGCTGTATTATGGGTACTAGATGACTGCTATATATTTAATACAATACAATACATAAATAGATATTTTTTATTATATATAGAAAATACCCAGAACACCCGGAACAAATATTCGTAGATCGTACAAACATTTGTCCCAAGGCGGGAATCGAACCCGCAACCTCTGCGTCGCAGGCGGACCTTCGCCCATCGCGCCACATTGGTCGTCAAAACAGCACTTAAACAGTATGTACAAACTTAGGTATGAACCAGCAACTAATAGGTCCACAACATAGAACCAAAGAAAAACTGATGATGTTTAGCAGACGACTTATGTGGCGCGGCGGGCAAAAGTCCGCCTGCGACGTAGGAGGTTGCGGGTTCAACTCCTGTCTTGGGACAAATGTTTGAAATAAGGTCTACAAATATTTGTTCCGGGTGTTTTGGGCATTTTTATATGTATAATAAAAAATATGTATTTTATTTTTTATTATTCATTCAAGTACCCATAACACAAGCTCTGCTTAGGATGGGGCTAAATGACGCTGTGTGGATTAGAAGTCTAGCATTATTAAAAAACCAATAGAATGAATTAAAATTTACAAAGAGCATTTTTATAAAACTATCAAACTTTCTGTAAAGTAGTCAAATTATTATTCTACGTGCACTACGTTAATTTAAATCAACTCGCCAACACTTTGTACCCATAACACCAGTTAATCCACAATCTAATGCGTCTACAGAATACCTTTGATGGTAATCTATAGGTAACTTTGATAAGCCGTGCGCTTAATTGCTATTTTATGTATAAAATAGCGATTAATTTATCATCGTATCTTTAGAGCCTCGCGCCGACAAGCGACAAATTGTCACAAGTGAACGTCTAGTCTCTAGCGTCTAGCCGCTAGCGGTAAGTGGTTACTTCATGGTCATGGTAAGCTTCCAAATGCTTACCTCATCGATTGCAAAGGGACTTTCGGAATTCAACATAATGGAAATTCAACTTTCGTGGTTTCCAACTTAATGGGAATCCAACGTAAATTGCCTGGATTGTTTTTTAGCTACGCGGTTTTCTGAAAGGAAACCGACGACTTGAGCTGTAATAAAAAAAAATGATGGCTTAAATAAATAAATAATAAATAATGCTGGACAATCCACACAGCATCATCTAGCCCCAAAGTAAGCTGCTGTTAAACAGAGCTGTATTATGGGTACTAGATGACTGATATATATTTAATACAATACAATACATACATAGATATTTTTTATTATATATAGAAAATACCCAGAACACCCGGAACAAATATTTGTAGATCGTACAAACATTTGTTCCGAGGCGGGAATCGAACCCGCAACCTCTGCGTCGCAGGCGGACCTGCGCCCGCTGCGCCACATCGGTCGTCAAATAAGCTTAAGTCTTGGAATAACACATATGCTACTTTTTAACCCGGCAAATAGTATTGTTCCTGTAGGATAGCATAAAAACAGAAAAATCGCGGGTGTAACCGCGCGGTTCAACTCTATAGATTATCTCGAGTAGTATCTCTATAGAATAAAAATAAAATAAAAAAGACCTTTATTTCTAATGCTTTTAATTACAATAAAAAGAATAAATTTACTTAATATTAAATTCACTTGTTCTAAATATCTCAACTTTCCTATGGTTATTCCTACTATTATTTTAATCAAAATTATCAGCAATAATCGCCTACGCGGCGTACGCCTCCCGTGAATCTCTCCATTCGTCTCTTTCTCTCACCTTCATCATCCAATTTGTCTCCACACCGTTGTGTAAATATGTCCCTCCATCTCTATAGATTACTCTTGCTTTAAATTTCATTTTATTTCATTTCATTTATTGAGCCTTTTTTCGTTAGAAGCATAACATAGGCAAGTCAAATTGTACATTTTTAAGTTCTTATTCTAACATTATAATTAGTGTATGTACCTGCTATGTTTGCAAATCAAATAAAATAAGACCATTACATGTTTTTTTGATTTTTCTGAACTAAAAATAAAGCTAGACATAGACATAGACATGTTTTTATTTGCAGTTAAGACACATACATACAGGACAAACAAAATGCAAGAAGAAAATCAGCAGTAACAGCCTAACAGCAACAATTGACGCTGTCGTGTACTTGTGTGCCACAACAGCAAAAATGCGTCGACTCAGCTTTGTGCCTTGCCACTAGGCGGAAGTTAAACGCTGATATTCTGACGATACCTTTAGCCAATAGACCCTGTGAGATAGTGTGTGTAGTTTTGTGTATTAAATAAATAAATAATGTTTATAAACTAAATACTTACAAAAATAATTATAAACATACTTTGTAATTAATAAATACTTAATATACTTACTTAACAGAACAATCACATAAATATTTTAGTAATTCATTACTTTGAAGTAGCACTTCTATTTATAGTACTACTACTTCATTCTGTAAAAGTAGTTTAAGAGTAGTAGAGTTCTCTGTGATAGAGCTCGTCCGGGGAAGGACTACCACCATACCTATTTCTGCCGCCAAGTAGTAATGCTCGCATTGCTGTGTTCCGGTGTGAAGGGTATGGTTTCCGGTGAAATTACTGGCACATGAGGTTTTCGATCTTAGCCTCAAGGTGGCAACCCGCAAGTGATACCTCTGGTATTGCAAGCGTTCATAGGCTGCGGTAACCGCTTACCATCTTGTGGGCCGTATGCTTGGATGCCACTTCAGTTGTATAAAAAAAAAAAAAAAAAAATAGTACTACTATAAATATTAGTACTTCTTCAAAGCTCACTAACTAACAAAGGAAAACATTTTACCGAGCCTCAACGTCTAGGCAACTAGTTTATTCGAACTAGTCAGAAACTGATGGTGAGAGGTTACTTAAACTTTGATGTGCGCTGAGTCGAAACGAAATTCAGTTTTGTTAATTATTTAAGGTGCGAGTTGTTTAATGAAAATATTTGAAGCAGTTAGCTGAATTGTTGAAACATCAGCAACTTCGCAGACTAAAAGTTTTCATAAATTTCAATATCAAACTACTAAGTCTACTCGTTCGGGGAAGGACTACCACCATATTTCTGCCGCCAAGGAGTAATGCTCGCATTGCTGTGTTCCGGTGTGAAGGGTATGGTTTCCGGTGAAATTACTGGCACATGAGGCTTTCGATCTTAGCATCAAGGTGGCAACCCGCGAGTGATACCTCTGGTATTGCAAGCGTCCATAGGCTGCGGTAACCGCTTACCATCTTGTGGGCCGTACGCCTGGTTGCCACTTCAGTTGTATATAAAAAAAAAAAAAAAAAAAAAGTATAAGCTATTCTTAATTCCTTAACTAGTCTGCGAAAGGAACTACAATAATATAATTTACTAGCGGCTCGTACCGGCTTTGCACGGATAGACATAGCCTATGTTACCTCCAAGCAGTAGTGTGCAAGCATTACTGTGTTTAGGTTTGAAGGGCACTGTAGCAATTGAAATTACTGGGCGAAAGAGACTTAACAACAAAGTCTCGGGGTGTTAAGCGCAGTGCAGTGCCATGCAAACACTTAAAAACTTAAAGCTTTGGGTGGCACTACATCTGTAAAAATCAGGCGTGGTGCTTAACATTAGGTGGGCGCCTTGATTGTCTTGTCACTTGCTGACAAAAAAAATGCTGCTCAAAGATAATGAAAATTATAAAAAAAATATTTTTTGTAACAATTGTTCAGTTCTATTTCTGACCCCTTTCTAGTCAACATACAATAAGAATCAAACCTGCAAACTCGCATCTTGACCTCACCGCCGCCGAGGTGTCAAGGTAAAAGCTGTTTTTTTTTATCAGCATATATCGATTAAGTCACGCGCCTGTTCATAACAGATACAGTGCCACGCAAAACTTAACGTTTTTTAGTTCTGCGCGGCACTGCACTGCGCTCATCACCCCGAGACGGTTGTTAAATGTCTTTCGCGCACCCTAAACACACTCTGAAAGCAAATAAATTAAATTAGGGACAGTAAATCACCACTAAATCCACCACCAATACAGGTTCAAGGAAAGTCGAATTGCCCGTTTAGCTAAATAAATTGTTTTCTTTTCTAATACGAACGACCTTGGTTCTGACTTTGGACTCTTGATACAATGCGGGTATTAACTGGGTTGGTATGTGAAGCCTAATCTTGAAAGCGGATTTCGACCTGTTTAAATAATAATAAATAATGCTGGACAATCCACACAGCGTCATCTAGCCCCAAGCTAAGCTGCTGTTAAACAGAGCTGTATTATGGGTACTAGATGACTGGTATACAGGGTGGCCCATTCAAATCGGTCAGTATGGGAAAGTCTGAAACTGTAAGACATACGAAGATTTGTTCTTAGGAACCATGTCACCGATTTCGATAAAAAGAAAAACTGCATTCATACAATTAAAAAAAAAGTGTACCCAACTGGGGAATCGAACCCGGTTGTTTTGAAAAAATAAACTTACACTATTTCTATTCAGATATCGTTTGTGTAGGTCTTAAGCAGTAAATATCTCTAAGAAACATAATGTCTAAAATGAATAAAATGCATTTTTTTCACATACTTTAATTTATCATAGTAGGTGTTGATGATGGACATTTGGACAGATTCAAGTACCTTGCAATCTTAGAAGATCTTTTAGAGGCCGTAGGAGAAATGGCAGTAGAAATAAGAGAACAACTTTATTTTCAACAGGATGGAGCACCGGCTCACAATAGTCGTATAGCAAAAGACTTTTTAAATGAAAACTTTCCGCGAAAGTGGATTGGTACGAACGGCCCGATCAAATGGCCGGCGAGGTCGCCCGATTTAACGCCTCTAGATTATTTTTTGTGGGGTTACATTAAAGATGAAGTGTACAAAAATAGCTATAACACCGTTGAAGAACTAAAAGTAGCCATAGAGTCAACTTTAACGCAGATTCACCACATGAAGATACAAAATGCAATAGTAAGATCGTTACCTAGACGTGTTGAATATTGTATTGAAAAAGACGGTGGTCACTTTGAACACCTACTATGATAAATTAAAGTATGTGAAAAAAATGCATTTTATTCATTTTAGACATTATGTTTCTTAGAGATATTTACTGCTTAAGACCTACACAAACGATATCTGAATAGAAATAGTGTAAGTTTATTTTTTCAAAACAACCGGGTTCGATTCCCCAGTTGGGTACACTTTTTTTTAATTGTATGAATGCAGTTTTTCTTTTTATCGAAATCGGTGACATGGTTCCTAAGAACAATTCTTCGTATGTCTTACAGTTTCAGACTTTCCCATACTGACCGATTTGAATGGGCCACCCTGTATATTCAATACAATACAATACATAGATAGATATTTTTTATTAACAGAAAATACCGAGAAAATCCGTAGCAAATATTTGCAGATCGTTCAAACATTTGTCCTAAGGCGGGATCGAACCCGCAACCTCCTGCGTCGCAGGCAAACCTTCGCCCGCCGCGCCACATCGGTCGTCAGTTTCTCGATTAACATCATCATGACAGCCTCTAAGGTTTCCGCTGGACATTGGGCTTCTCGAGTGAGATTCTTAACGTCGTGACGTCACTGCACTCTTTACATCTAGACAGTTTTAGGCTGCGTTTCCACCAGAGCTAAGCGAGGATGTGTAGCGAGAGATGTGGTCGTTGGAACCAATAGAATCACTTCATTGAAGCTGCACATTTTCGCACATCTCTGGTGGAAAGTTCTCATTTGCCCATTAATTTCTTAGACTGTGCATCAAAAAGTTCCATATTAAGGCGCATACAGCACCTAAACTAGCGCCACCACATACTTTAAGTTATTATTCTGTTTAACAAAGGAATTTTCAAAAATCCATCGACCAGTTTGTGATACCTATCATAAGCTTTTTTTTAATGCCTCTGTAATAGTTTTATTCTATTTAGTTTAGGCAGAGATACGAAGTTGCCCTTGGTGGCCACCAAAATCTATTTTCGTATCTCTTCCTAAACTAAATAGAATAAAACTATTACAGAGGCATTAAAAAAAATCTTATGATATTTATCACAAACTGGTCGATATATTTTTGAAAATTCCTTTGTTCAACGGAATAATAAGATAAATAAGGTAGCGGCGCCACTTTAGGTGGGGTATGGGCCTTAAAAACACTTTTCTGTATATTATTTTCACTAAAAACGGGATATTTACCATGATTTGTGAGTTTTATTGATTCCCAATATTTCGGCGCAGTTACATCCCCGTGATCATTGTGCATGTAACTGGTTATATTGATTTTTGCACATAATATGAAGTATGTGATATTGCTAGGTCCGCCTGCGACGCGGAGGTTGCGAGTTCGATTCCCGCCTCGGGTCAAATCTTTGTACAATCTACAAACATTTGTTCCAGGTGTTCTGTGTATTTTCTTTATATAATAATAAAATATATATGTATGTATTGTATTGTATCAAGTATAATCAGTCGTCTAGTACCCATAATACAGCTCTGTTTAACAGCAGCTTACCATGAGACTAGATGATACTGTGTGGATTGTCCAGCATTATTTATTTATTTAATTTCACCGCACGGCAGTACCGATTCATGCCCTTAAATTTCCGTTTCATGAAACGACAGAATGATAAAACATCGACTCAACAATGACGCTTCGTAGTGAATAATAGGAACGTGGTAATTGATGTCGCTTCAAATTTCCGATAACACTGATTAAAATTCGTAAACCTATATTGCATGGACCCTGAAACGAAAGGTCAGATGCGCTTGTGAGTACAGACTTATTGTTTGTTTATCGTCAACTACCTCCAGTTGATGGACCGATGACACTGTAGCAATCTGATCACTGATCTCAGGAGAAATAACATTTTCACCGGAAACCATACCCTTCGAATCGGAACACATCAATGCGAGCATTACTGCTTGGTGGCAGAAATAGGTATGTGGTAGTCCTTCCCCGGACGAGCTTTATCACAAAGCATTTTACTATTTTTATAGTTCTTGTCAGTCTGTACAAAGTTATTATTCTAAAACGTAAGCTCCCATGAAACAGCAGTATTATATTACTGCAAAACTAACGCAGCTAAAGTCTTTGACTTTCTGCTTAAACTCTCCTTAAAATAGGTAGTCTTTTCTGCGCACAGAATCGTCTCGCATTCAGAATAGCAATTTTAAATGCACAGTTCAAGATTTTCTTAGCCGTTTTCTCTTTATTTCGAGAAGATAAGATAGAGATAAGATAAAGATTTTTACTTTATCGTCTGAGGTGGCGCTTGGTCTCGGCTCTTTATGACCAGGTGCTATTAAACCAGCGATAGATAATCATTATCATAGGTGTCAGACACTTAAGAGTAGTAGAGTTCTCAGTGATAGAGCTCGTCCGGGGACTACCACCATACCTATTTCTGCCGCAAAGCAGTAATGCTCGCATTGCTGTGTTACGGTGTGAAGGGTATGGTTTCCGGTGAAATTACTGGCACATGAGGCTTTCGATCTATGCCTCGGTGGCAACCCGCGAGTGATACCTCTGGTATTATTAAAAAAGATAAAGCTTGAATTAGCTGTTCCTTTGGCTAATGTTATCAATGACTGCATTCATAAGGGTTATTTCCCAGACTTACTTAAGGTGGCAAAGGTCATTCCACTTTATAAAAAAGTTTCTCACACAGATGCAAATAATTATAGACCTATCTCTCTTTTGCCAATTTTTAGTAAAATTTTTGAAAAATTTTTTGCAAATGATATGTACGAATTTATAGAATCTAGTAAAATTATAAACAGTAGACAGTTTGGATTCCAAAAGAAAAAAAGCACGGCCCATGCGATAACTGCTATGCTAGAGAAAGTTCTGTGGGACTTAGACAGTTCCAAAAACACGTATGGTTTGTTTTGTGACCTTTCGAAGGCATTTGATTGCGTCTGCCATGAGATTCTATTGGCAAAACTAAATCATTATGGCATACGCAATAATGAGCTTTCTATTATTATGTCTTACCTTAAAAATCGAAAACAAATAACGGAAGTGAATGGCCATAAGTCTGAATCTAGTAAAATTACAATGGGAGTACCCCAAGGTTTATTATTTATCATTTACATTAATGACCTTGTAGTGTGTGTCGAAAAAGAAACAGACATAGTTCTATTTGCCGACGACACTACTGTAGTAGTGAGTGATAAAAATAAATCAAATGTATGTAGAAAACTAGATAAACTAATTTTAAATATTAATGAATGGTTCAATGTAAACAATCTTCTTTTAAATGTTGACAAAACTAATATTGTGAGATTCTTCTTAGGTAATATTTTAAGTTCAGACCCAGCACACAATACAATTGTAAAATATTCAATCCAAGCAATTAATGAAGTTAAATTCCTAGGTATTAAAATTGACAGTAAATTGACTTGGAACAACCATATTGACTCTCTTGTAGGTAAACTGAAGTCTGCCGCCTTTGCAATAAAAACCATAAGACAATTAAGCGATATCCGTTCTGCTAAAGCTGTATATCATGCATACTTTCACTCACTGATGACTTATGGTATACTAGCATGGGGAAATGCATCACAGTCCAGCAGGATATTTATATTGCAGAAGCGGGCTATTCGGTTTATTTTGCAAATAAGCAAACTAGAATCATGTAGAAATAAATTTAGGGATCTTGGTATCATGACATTTACTGGCGAATATATTTTTCAAAATTTAATTTATGCAAAATTACATATTGATGATTATAAATTAAAAAGTGACATACATAATTATAATACACGCAACAAGCACAATATAATGGTTCCAAAACGTAGACTTGCCAAAGTAGACAAAAGTTTTTTATGTATAAGCATAAATTTGTTTAATAAATTGACTCCGGATATAAGATTTCTAGATTTTAAACTATTTAATAATAGAATAAGATCTTTTTTATTGTTAAAATCGTATTATATTATTGACGAAGCTCTGGCTGATGACTTTATTATATAGGTAATCGCATTTACTAAGTACTATTAATCGACGTATCTGTATACCTACACTTTTTCAGATATTATTAGGTATTCATTTTTTTAATAAGTAGGTAGTATTATTGTACCTGTACCCACAAATGTAAAAATGTGACTTTTCCAAGTGTACAAAATGTATCAAAATGGAATAAATTTTTTGAATTGAATTGAATTGAATTGCAAGCGTCCATAGGCAGCGGTAACCGCTTACCATCTTGTGGGCCGTACGCTTGGTTGCCACTTCAGTTGTATTAAAAAAAATAAAAAAACCTTAGCTTTGATTGGACAACAAGTGGCCAATAACCAGTATTTTGAAAGTTTGTTGCTGAGGAAATAATTGTGTAATGCATTTCACATTTCCACATCACAAAAACATGTTTGACAATCGTAAACGAAAACGTATCGTCCAGCTGTCAATTTGTATGGAATGAGGAGTTTTAGATTCGAGATTAAAAAAAGTAGTTCCGATTGCTTTGACAGATGGCGCTATCTGCCCTACTGCCATACCGTGAAAGGTTATCAAAACAAGAAAAAAGTTGGTAACTCCGTTTTTGTTTCATCTCGTGTCCAGCGGAAGGTTGTTTCATGTCCTGCTTGAGCATGACATCAGGAACAACCAATGTTGAATTCCCTACACATTCACCATAGCTCGCCAAACGTAGTGCTTACATTCTCTTGGGCTCGCCAGTTGAGCTACCGCCATCTAAATATACAGCTTTTTTTAATAACTTGAGACGAAAACACCTAATTGTGGTAGTTCATTTTACGCACTAAAGAGGCGCTGTTAAAAATCCTATACAAATTGACAGCTGAACGATACGTTTACATTTACGATTGTCAAACGAGTTATTCTTGCTAAGCATTCTGGTGTGTGGGATTTTAATGGATCGATGAGTGTTCACTGCTTCCTTGTGGGAGCTTAATGAATTAAAAAGTTATGTATGATCCCACTGGGATAACGAGAGTAGGATAATAATGGAATAAACCAGACTTTTTTTAATTTTTTTTATTTATTATCACACATCAAAAACTAATAACAATACAAGTAACAAGAGAAATTAAGTTAAAACATATGGAGGTAGAAATAAATAGTTTTTAACATGCCTAAGTACCACGCCACCAATAAAATAGTATTTAAATAAAAATAATAAATATGCAGGTAGGTTAGGCACGCTTACAAAAGTTAAATAAACACATACTAATATATAAATATATATTATATAATATCAAATAATATAATATCAGACTTATTATGTTCTTACTGTCAAGCTGGCCTAATCTCGAGCGAGAGTGATGGAATCATAATCTACCGAACTAAACGCGTATTGGTGGATGGTCTTTCGAGTTTTTAGTTCTCAGACACGCCGGTTATCTTACAATTTTCCTTCACCGTTAGGGAGTGATTGTGCGAATATCATTTTTCATAGTAAATTCCTCGTTATTTTCACAGACCTTTAAGAGGAAAATAAGAACGTTTATTCTTGACTATAATCAGCTACAGACTATTCATCGGACGACCGATGTGGCGCGGCGGGCGAAGGTCTTATTACCCGTACCTTGTCAGCATACCACTCATTCGCACCAAGCGCTACAGCTCAACATTTATTATGCGAACTGCCAAGGTGTGGAATACTCTGCCGTCTTCTGTTTTTCCTGTCAATTACAATCCGGGCCTCTTCAAGGCTAGAGTGAATTGGCTGTCTCATAGACCTTCGTGCTCCACCGTCGGCCACATCATCGCTTTCCACCAGGCGAGATCGTGGTCAAACGAAGGTCTATTCTCGATAAAAAAAAAAGGTCTGCCTGGGACGAAGGAGGTTGCGGGTTCGATTCCCGCCTTGAAACAAATGTTTGTACGATCTGCAAATATCTGTTCCGGGTGTTCTGGGTATTTTCTATGTTTATTAAAAAAAAAATTATGTATTCGTGGTATTAAGTATACCAGTTATCTAGTACCCATAACACAAGCTCTGCTTAGATTGGGGCTGCTGCTGTGTGGATTGTCCAGCATTATTTATTTTTCTGTTACGTCTCACGAGGCCAACTAGGCCACTGTCGATCTGAGTCAAGGTAGCCTTTTAGATGCAACTCACTGCGTTAGGTTACTGGAAAAGCTATTATAAAATCACAAACTAACAATTCACTTCGCTCCGCTCACAATCGTCTGCGGGCTTTTCTTCCCAACAAAGAAAACTTTGAAAGAAGCGGTACTGATATTTGCTCTGTGGTCGTACTGGGAAATGGCTGATTTGAGACTGCCTGGCTTGCCTGCGTCTCTCTTCAACTTAAATAATTTAAGAAATATAAATAATGAAGGACCAAATTCGTAGTGGCCTAGGTCTTTGTAACACCATAAGACTAACAGTAACAAACAATTTTATTTTTATGTAGACAAAGTTTTTAAGGATTTTTTTTTATTGTGTTGTAAGAAGATCTATGGCACGTGGCTCGTATGCCGGAAGATCTTTGGGCCAAAATTACATCTGACTTGGTCCCTCAAACCAGACGTCGTCGCGGTAGACCTCGGAGAAGATGGCGGGACGATCTCGATACGCACCTTAAATACTGGCCTACAGTAGCCAAAGATCGAGAAGTGTGGAAGAAAGGGAGGGAGGCCTTTGCCCTGCAGTGGGACGATATGGGCTAAAATAAATAATAAATAAATAAGAAGATCTAAGAAATCAATTAATCATTAATTAGTTATTAATAGACTCAGTTATTCTATTAAAAACAGAGATAAAAGTAAACTCTATAAATTATAAAAATTTACAGGTAAAATAGGCATGGTAAATAATGTTTGTATGTTAAATAGCAGAATCCAGAGATACATACTTTTCACAACACCTTAATGTAACTATTACCATACCTGGATTCACAAACAATAAATGATTTATGATTTATGATTTATGGTGGAACCTTCCTAGAGGAGATCTATCACAACGAACTCTACTAAAGCTGTTGAAGTGAAACTTCCTCAGGTAAGTTCAGTTTATTCTTCGACTGTTGAATATAAAGACCTTACTCTTCAGCTCTCTCATTTAGCTCCATTCAATGGTCCTATAGTTCTTTTAATTCTGTGT
This sequence comes from Colostygia pectinataria, assembly GCA_951394395.1. Lineage (NCBI taxonomy): Eukaryota > Metazoa > Arthropoda > Insecta > Lepidoptera > Geometridae > Colostygia > Colostygia pectinataria. The sequence continues at coordinate 869,796 of OX596362.1, forward strand.
ATTGAGTTTTTAATGAGGTCTCTCTCTTATTGCTCTTTATCGGAAAATGAACCTCTTCTTTGGTTCTTTCGCCGTATAAATTTTAAATCAAGACGTGGGTTAGTTATTAATAGAATATAATAGAATAGAATAGAAAAATATTTATTTTGCGCTACACAATAAACATAAAAATAACAATAATATGTTTCGGGGTGATGAGCTCTAGTGATAACGCAAAACTATAAAGCTGCATTGACTGAGATTACAATTGACCAGGCGTGGCACTTAAACTAAAGAGATTTGACCAACCGTCTCGTTTTTTGCTGATATTAAAGAACGTTTAGTGAAGAAAAGTTTGAATATGGGGTGGGGTTTCAATAAGGACTAAAATGTAATTGGATTTCAATGATACTTTCCCGAGTCAACACTAAATCAGTAGTTATATAAAATAATTTTATCGACAGATAGATAAGGTATGGAAATTAATATCAGTGTCATCATCATGACAGCTTTCTATTAATCTTACTGCTGTGACACTAGCCTACTCTTATTCGAGAGTGATTGGGTTTTAATCCAACACGCGGACCCAATGCAGATTGGTGGATGGTACATGTCTTTCGAATTGTTAGTTCTTGGACATGTCAGTTTCTTCACGGTGTTTTCCTTCACCGTATATGATAGCACTGCGCAGATAAATTTTTCGATTGAAAATCCATTGGTACACGACCGGATTCGAACCCACGTCCTTAGAATCACAGGCGTCACTACCACTAGACCACCAGTGCTCTTAGTTGTAGTTTCCTAGGTCAATACTAATCACAGCATCTCTAAGCAGCCACAGCCATGACAAACAGACAACACGACTCAGTAATTACAACATAACAATATTTCCGCAACATTAAACGTGCTTAACCTAACTGACTAAGCAACAGTGGTCCCGAACAGCGTTATAACTTACCTCTTACCTCGCATTCTGCCTCAATGTAAATAGCGATCTTCATTACATTTGGACCCGTCTCGGTACTTAAGGCTAAAGTGCACCAACGGGTTATATTGTATGAGTCAGTGGCCAACTCTAGTGACAAAGTTTTTAGTTGTTAGGCCTCTGTCATGGCAACAACTTTGAAAAAGCCGGGACCGACTGCGTAACCATCTGAAGCACGGGAGCGCTCAGTTGAAACCACTGGCGGTCACCCATCTAAATGATGATAACGGAACAGTGCTTAACTTCGTTGATCTGTTAAGAACAATTTAGCCAGCTACGTCACGAGCGTTTGAGTATTTTTATTAAATTTTATAGGATAACAAACAAAAACATTTGTTTAAATGATACTATATGCAAAACATGAGTAGTAGTAGTAGTAGAAAGAGTAGTAGATTGTAATTTACCCGGGAACCATACCCTTCAAACCGGAACACAGCAATGCTCGCTGCGCTTCCACCAGCGATGTGCGAGAATGTGTAGCGAGGGATGTGTTTGTTAGGAACCAATAGAATCACTTCATTTACTTAACCTAGCTCTGACAGCTTTAATGAAGTGATTCTATTGGTTCCTAAAAACACTTTCCCCGCTACACATCCTCGCACATCTCTGGTAGAAACGCAGCCTTACTGTTTGGCGGCAGAAATAGGTAAGGTAGTTCTTCACGAGCTCTATCACAAAGAACTCTACAACTCTTCGTTTCATGTCTCATCTTTATCGATGGTTACAGTAACCGCCTGTTGTACTGTCGATGAACATTGGTCAGAGTGTAAACCTTGGCTATTATTTCTTGGAATTATTCCTGAACGCGAGTCTTTAGCAGCGTTTAAGCTAATGTTTTTGGCACCTGCTCTTCTACTATTGTATTTACTATAGTGTGCTCTATTATGTTACTTTATTGCAATCACCTTCATTTATTACAAGAAGTCCTGATATTTAGTAATATATATTTGGTTAATAATTTGATTTGAACTTGAACTGACTTAAAATGTATCTGTAACAGTTCATCACAGGAATAATTTGTTTTTTTTTTTGCCGTATCGATTTACAGACAAAATGTTCGGAAATCCCCTTCGCAGGGGATTTATTAAAAAAAAATGTAAATAAAAAATAAAATAAAATAAAAATAGCCTTTATTTCCCTCTTAAAAAACATTTAGGTAATATCAAATAATAAAAAAAAAAAAAGAAAATGCATGCCATTTGTAACCGTTATAAAACACCATTCCATTTATGTAATTATATATAGATTTCTCTTTATTCTTCTAATTTCATTATTAATGCATGTCTATTTATGTAGGAAAAAAAATGTAGTGCCTATTAAACCTACTAGCATAGTATACATGGGAAAAGGCTGACAGAGTTTAATTTAGTCTGTCTTTATGGTCACTAGGAAAAGACATTCCGTTTGATCCGTTGGGACTTGAAAATCATTTACACAAACTATATATATAAGGTCATTCATTATCAACCTGACAAACTTAAGGGGTAGGTTCCACACATAAAAAAAAAATACTTGTACTTTTTTTTTCTAAACTTTTTTTTTATATTAAAAAACTCCTAACTCTGCTTAATAATTAGTTATCCTTGTTAGAAATCGAAAAGGCAGCGCTCGGCACGTGTCAGTGACCCGCGCGCCAATGAACCGCGGGTCAATAACCCGCGCGTCCTTGACCCGCTACGGGGCGCGCACACTCGAATATTTTATTATTACGTCGCTTAACTCGATTCCCAACAATGATAAATAATAATTGAGCGGAAAAACGTAATCGATTTTTTTTTTGTTTACTTGGGATTTTTAAGACAAAATATCCATAAAAAAAAATTATAGGTACATATTTTTTTTATGTGTGGAACCTATCCCTTAAGTTTGTCAGGTTGATAATGAATGACCCTGTATATACACAAACATGTTCTATAGGAAAAATTCCACTCAGGTACTTATTAAAATTTCACGCTAGACCTAACTTGTGTGGATATCTAGACGGCACATTCATTTGAAATGTTTCTAACGCTGGTCTTTACCCAACTTATGTTATGCAGTGTTTAGTGCAGTCACCATTTTAGAAGTTAACTGGCTAAGTAGGTAACAGATCAATGAAGTTAAGCAACGTTCAAAATCATTGGATGAGTGACTGCTAAGGGCATTTTCATCTGAACACTTCCGTGCTTTGCAAGGCTTGTTAAATTGTTGGTTGCGGCTATTACAGCCGTTGGGCCATGACTTCGAACTTCTTATGGAATTTTTAAAGCCGGAATCGACAGTTTATCGTGCCCTCTAAAGCACGGAAAGCTAAAATGGTGACAAATCATTTTGGTGATGCAGTCAAATGTAGTATGGTACAAGGGGTTTGATACTCGTTGAAAACAAGTTGCATTGCATTTTATATGGCCATAATTATTATTCATAAACCTACTTATCCACTGTTTGCTAATGTGTCTTTCAAAATCATCTTCTCTGTTCATTGACAAAGCCTTAACAACTACGTCTCGGGAGATGATCGCAGTGCAGTACCAGGCAGATTTTTTTTTGTAACACTGCAGCTGTTTGTAGTCAGGCGTTAAACTTAACATCAGGTTATTAAATATGACCATTTCATCATGACCGTCCTTTGATAACATTATATCATCGTATGCTTATAATAATAAAATTTATCTAAGACAGAATAGAATAGAAAAATATTTATTTTCATACATTAGATATTAAAATGACAATAAAAAAAAAAAATGATAAAGATCGTATAAATGTTTAAAAAAATGCAGTAAACGCACCGCAGAGCAACAAAGAAAAAACCAGTAACAACAAGGTTTGCGTGAGAAAGTATAACGATATATAAGACAGAATAGAATAGAATAGAAAAATATTTATTTCATACATTAGACATTAAAATGACAATAAAAAAAAAGATAAAGATCGTATAAATGTTTAAAAAAATGCAGTAAACGCACCGCAGAGCAACAAAGAAAAAACCAGTAACAACAAGATTTGCGTGAGAATGTATAAAAGCGCAAAACAATGGCAGTTTATATGAACTCTAAAATATACAACGGATAAGCCGCACAATCACAAAAGCCTTTGCAATTTCAACCGTTACATTGTTAATCTCTGGTTTTTTAAAAAACAAGGACCGTAAGATGACGGAAATTTGAATAAGACAAATAAACTAACATAATTGATAGATATAGCGTTACTTTGCGGTAATCCATTACAAGATAAAAAACAGACGAAAATGTCTAGTACTATTCCGCTTAACTATTTAACTAATAAAATCACACAGTTAACACAGTTAACCTCAAAATAAAAATATCGACACGTGTTTCAACCCTCCACGAGACATCATCAGGACCATCGACTTGTTCTCCAGCAGACGTGTTGCTCCGTTGAGCGCTGGAGCCAAACTGAATAAACTAACAGCTAACATCCTAAGTCTTAAGGAATGCCTTTCACTAATAAAACTATAGTGAACTATTTTAGTTATATTATATAGTAGTAGTTATATATAGTATATTTATAATAAATATCCATGTAATTGGTTGTGCACTGTTTTAGTTAAATAAATAAATAATAAATAGTAAATATCATTCATTTTAAAAACGGGCGTCCACCCTGATGAAGACTCGAAATCGAGACGAAACAGTGTCGGTACGGTATCTCTTCACCGATATACCTGTACTTGAAAATACCCGTTTCAAAATCATTAGCCCATTTTTACGATTGGAAAATACTTTTCGCATTCCTTTTGGTTCGGGCACAGGTTCAGGGAGAACAGGAGCCTTATTCGCTGTGATCGAACGCGGGCTCGGATATCTGCATGGAATCGTTGTCGACGAGCCACGTTTTAGGTCTCGTCTGTCTATTTTTCAAAGTCAACCTATTGAAAACCTATTTTCGCTAACTATTGCTTTTGAAACCACGCAGAACTATATTTTGAACTGAAGGGGTATGTCGGGCTCTCCGCCTGCTATTAATGAGACATTAGTAACTAATGGTTTAGTCGTAACTGTTATACCATGGCTATCAAAATTTACAACAAATTGCCAAGTGTTGTTAAAGAACTGAACGGTCCCTTATTCAAAAAAATCTTATTCCATTTTTTAATTGATCATTGTTTTTATTCTGTTGACGACTATCTTAATTTTAAATTTTGACATTATTAATTTAACTCTTGACATTCTCTAATAAAAGTAATCTGTGCATTTATACTTAGCAATTTAAATTAGTTGACAAATGTATGAATCAAGTTACATCAAATTTCAAATACAGTATTTGGTAATTCATTTATTGTAACTTAATATTTATGTGTTAATTTTTTTTAAAATGAATTAATAACTTCAATATACTTAATGTGTACTTAATAATTGATGATGTTCACGTGCCTGTACTCGGGCGAGATATGCAGCTCTATAATTTATATTTTCCACCTAATGTAAAAATGTACCATGTCTTTTGTGAATAAACCTACTGAATACTGAATACTGAATACTATACTATACTATACTGAATAGAGCTAATCGAATCTTCTGCGTTCACCTTAGTGCTAATGCATCTCGCCAGACTCATCGCTCATCAGAGTAGTAGAGTATTTTGTGATAGAGCTCGTCCGGGGATACCTCCATACCTATTTCTGCCGCCAAACAGTAATGCTCGCATTGCTGTGTTCCGGTGTGAAGGGTATGGTTTCTGGTGAAATTACTGGCACATGAGGCTTACGATCTTAGCCTCAAGGTGGCAACCCGCGAGGGATACCTCTGGTATTGCAAGCGTCCATAGGCTGCGGTAACCGCTTACCATCTTGTGGGCCATACGCTTGGTTGCCACTTCAGTTGTATAAAAAAAAAAACAAATGATGACTCGGCGCTGTATCTGCACTTGACAAAGTACCCATAGTCTCGGTTAGATTCTAGCTGTGTGGATTGTCCAGCATTATTTATTTATTTATTTATTTATTAGCCCTGCACCAACTTTAATATTAATGATAGTTACCGTGATGTGTGAGTTTAATTCAACATGTGGCGCGGCGGGCGAAGGTTTGCCTGCGACGCATGAGGTTGCGGGTTCGATTCCCGCCTCGGGACAAATGTTTGTTCCGGGTGTTCTGGGTATTTTATATGTATAATAAAAAATATCTATCCATGTGCTGTAATGTATTAAGTTTATCAGTCATCTAGTACCCATAACACAAGCTCTGCTTAGCTTGGGGCTAGATGACGCTGTGTGGATTGTCCAGCATTATTTATTTTAATTGATTCCCGAATTCGGAATTCTTTTAAAACTGGATTTTTTAAATTTATAACGGTCACCGTTTCACAACAAATGAACGTTCCACATTGTCACCCAGTTTTTAATTCATTAGCAATTCAGACACGGCCTAATAGTCAAAACAAAGCTGCTAATACCACAAAGCGAATTAAACGAGCTGGTTAAACAGGGTAATTAACTGTTAAAAAATGACAGTTGCGAAGAACAAACTGATCTGATATGCAGATTGTGCTCTGCATTTTTGAAGCGAGCTTTGGGACTGTGTGTAAAGGTGTGTTCACGATCACGGATGTTAAGTTATAATTGCTTAACATTTAGTGGAGCAAATAACAGCGAATGAATATAAATAAATAAATAAATAGTACTGGAATATCCACACAGCATCATCTACCCCCTAATCTGCTGTTAAACAGAGCTGTGTTATGGGTACTAGATGACTGTTATATATTTAAAACAATACAATACATAGATATATATTTTTTTATATATATAGAAAATACCCAGAACACACGGAACAAATATTTCTAGACCGTACAAACATTTGACCCGAGCCGAGAATCGATCCCGCAACCATCGCAGGCGGACCTGCACCCGCTGCGCCACATCGGTCGTCAATAAATGAAGTAATGAATGAGTTTTTGAGTTCATTTCATCATCCACTAATTTCTTGCAATCACTTGGTTTATTAAGCGTACGACCCACTTGATGGTCAGCGGTTACCGTAGCCTATGTACGCATGCAACATCATAGATATAACTTGCGTGTTACCACCCTGAGACGTTAGATGGTAAGTCTCATGTGCCTGTGATTTCACCGGAAACCATACCCTTCAAACCGGAACACAGCATGCTTGCTCTATCACAGCTCTGTCACAGAGAACTCTACTACTCTTATTATCTTCTTCTTATCTCATTTCATTTCATTTCATTTCAGTTCATTTCATTTCCATATTGACGACCGATGTGGCGCAGCGGGCGCAGGTCCGCCTGCGACGCAAAGGTTGCGGGTTCGATTCCCGCCTCAGCTCAAATGTTTGTACGATCTACAAAAATTTGTTCCGGGTGTTCTGGGTATTTTCTATATATAATAAAAAATATCTATATATGTATTGTATTGTATTAAGTATATATCAGTCATCTAGTACCCATAATACGGCTCTGTTTAACAGCAGCTTACCTTGGGGCTAGATGATGCTGTGTGGATTGTCCAGCATTATTTTATTTATATTGAGTTGGCTGATTTTGTAAGGTTAAATTAAAACGGTTAAGTAAATCTGCTAAGGACTTTTAAGTGTTCAAAACGAAACTAAGTTGTTAGCCTGATGTTACGCACCATGACTGACCATAACAGTTGCGGTGTCACCCAAAGTTTTAAGTTCTAAAGTACTGCACTGTGCTCATAACCCCGAGACATCGTCAAGTAATTTCACTTTATAAGTGCAAGTCAAAAAAAAAAGGTAGCAACGAGCACCGGTGGTCAAGTGGTAGTGCCTTCGGATTCTAAGGTTGTGGGTTCAAACCCGGTAGTGCACCAATGGGTTTTTCTGTTCGAAAAGTTTATGAGCGCAATGCTCTTATACGGTGAATGAAAACATCGTGAGGAAACCAACATGTCCAAGAACCAAAAATTCGAAATGTGCTATTCACCAATCCGCATCGGGTCTGCGTGGTGGATTAAGACCCAATCACTTTCGCCCAAGAGTAGGCCAGTGTCCCAACAGGGGAACATTAGAGCTGTCATGATGATGACGCCTTTTATAAGTATGCAACTTCGTATGAGTCAGTGGTCAACTCTGGTGATGGAATTTGGAGCCCGTAGGACTCAATCATGGTCTAACAACTTTGAAAAAGCCAAGACCGACTGCTGAACATGCCCAACAAAGCATGGAAGCGCTCAGTTGATATTGCTCAGTTGAATCCAATGACCACGCGAAACAATGCACAACTTCGTTGATCTGTTATGAACAACTTAGCCAGTTTCGTCACGAGATTTTTATTGATCGTTAGAATTAATGAAACTTGATACCCCGAAACTTCAAATAATAGGGATTGAAACGATCATTAATCACTATGAACATGGCCTAAATCAGGCTGTACACGTCTCGGATAAGGTCGTTACGTATGGAACAGGGCACACAGACAAATTAACATAGTTTAACCGGCTCGCAGTTTTCAGATTTCACAAAACCATTCCCGTTGGAAATGGAGCTCTTGTTTTTTGAATGAATGATGATCCTTTATTTATAGGATACTTAAAGGTTTCTGACATTACTTTTAAAATAGATAATTAAACATGCAACATTTGGAATAAAATGTTACATGTTGTTTTTTTACACTTATTTGAAGTCAAAACTTTATAAATAAATAAATAAATAAATAAATAAATAATGCTGGACAATCCACACAGCATCATCTAGCCCGAAGGTAAGCTGCTGTTAAACAGAGCTGTATTATAGGTACTAGATGACTGATATATATTTAATACAATACAATACATAGATAGATATGTTTTATTATATATAGAAAATACCCAGAACACCCGGAACAAATATTTGTAGATCGTACAAACATTTGTCCCGAGGCGGGAATCGAAAACGCAACCTCTGCGTCGCAGGCGGAACTGCGCCCGCTGCGCCACATCGGTCGTCTTTATAAACATATACCTACCCTATCTACTTTTAGAATTGATAATCCACTTGAACTTTTCATTTAGACATCTACGATTGTATTAAGTGTTGGCGGAAGTTGGTTCCAGGTAGCAGCACTGAGATAGGAAACGATCCGTTTTTATCAGTGAGTTATAATAATGGAGGCGCTAGAGAGTATATTGGACCGGACTAAAATCAGTCACATCGCATCCAACTCAAGTGCTTTTTAATGTTATTTATCCCAAAGTCAATTTAAAGTAAGTGCTTAGTGCACACTGCGCACCCTGTTTCAATAATTTAACATAGAAAATGTTTGGATATTTTTAGCCAATGAAACGCAAACAATTTTATTTCTGATAGCTTGGATAAACATGGATGGATGAAAATTATGAGGAGGAAAAACTGGATGTCACAAAAGGGAAATACCATGTCTATAAATAAACCTTCACACGTGGGTTTATTTGGCATCTTGTCAAGGAATTCTCTATTAAAAGATATATGTATAGTCAAAGCAAAGCGTCTAATGTATAAATGTTTTAGGTCAGTAAATAAAGTTATTTATCTTCTTAAAATTAGTTTGCTAAGGCTGGACTTGAACTCGCAACCTATCATTTGATACGCGAATCGCTAAAGTAGAGCCACCGATTAATTTCTCTCTGGCACTTAAAAAATATTTCTAAAGATTTATTCTATATATTCTATGTCTAAGGATATCTTCAGATTTTTCGGGATGTCAGATACCTATATACCTATTATAATGTTAAAAAAATATTTCGTCGATGCTGGATAGCTTCTAAAATTGATCTTTCTTTCACTTTGAATGCGAATAAATATAAAATAAATAAATAAATAATGCTGGACAATCCACACAGCATCATCTAGCCCCAAAGTAAGCTGCTGTTAAACAGAGCTGTATTATGGGTACTAGATGACTGATATATATTTAATACAATACAATACATAGATAGATACTTTTTTTTTATATATAGAAAATACCCAGAACACCCGGAACAAATATTTGTGGATCGTACAAACATTTGTTTCGAGGCGGGAATCGAACCCGCAACCTCTGCGTCGCAGGCGGACCTGCGCCCGCTGCGCCACATCGGTCGTCTTATTATTCACATATCATAATCCTTATTATAATTATAAATAAATGTTTCTTACAACAGAATTTCAGTAAACAAATTTAAATTCCTCAAGGACTGAGCAGGTTATCTTGCAGAGCAGGCGTTCAGCGATGCGTTGTTATCCCATTACTCGCGCTGCTTTGTTCTGATTCTAGATGTATTTCAATCCTGTTAGGGTGCATTTTCTAGTGAAACAGCTCATTTTGCTTTTGAGTTTGGTATTTTATACCGCTCTTTGAAGATAATATACGAAAAGACGATAAACGGTAGTTTGAACATGAGATGGACACTTTGAGTTTGTGAAAGTGTCATTTGGAATATTTTATTAAGGTACTAGCTGTTCTCCTCGGTTATGCAGTTTTATCTATAAAATTTTAATTTAATATATATATTTTTGTATACAACTGAAGTGGCAACCTAGCGTACGGCCCACAAGATGGTAAGCGGTTACCGCAGTCTATAGCCGCTTTCAATACCAAAGATATCACTCGCGGGAGCCACCTTGAGGCTAAGATTGAAAGCCTCATGTGCCAGTTATTTCACCGGAAACTATACCCTTCACACCGGAACACAGCAATGCGAGCATTACTACTTGGCGTCAGAAACAGGTATGGTGGTTGTCCTTCCCCGGACGAGCTCTATCACAGAGAACTCTACTACTCTTATTGCGAGTATATTTAAGCTATTATTTACACGGCAGACCGCGGCGACGATGGAGAGACGAACTAGATGCCTTTATGAAGGACTGGCCTACACTAGCGCTCAATAGAGATGATTGATGATGATGATGAGAATGATGATGACGACCAATGTGGCGCGGTGGGCGAAGGTCCGCCTGCGACGCAGAGGTTGCGGGTTCGATTCCCGCCTTGGGACAAATGTTTGTAGGATCTGCAAATATTTGTTCCGGGTGTTCTGGGTGTTTTCTATGTATAATAAAAAATATCTATCTATGTATTGTATTGTATTAAATATATATCAGTCATCTAGTACCCATAATACAGCTCTGTTTAACAGCAGTTTACCTTGAGCTAGATGATGCTGTGTGGATTGTCCAGCATTATTTATTATTTATTTATTGGAAGGAAGAAAGGGAGGCCTTTGCCCTGCAGTGGGACAGCACAGGCTGTTAATAATAATAATTATAAAAAACACTTATATAACAATGCAGAAAGCTGCGATTCTTAACACCTGTAGGATTGTCCGTAAGTTCTTACAAGAAGACGTCCTGTCTCACTCAACATGATTCGCACTTGGCTTAAGCCCGTGAGTCTCATTAAACCGAAATATTTATATTTCGAGAGTAAAAAAAAAACATTGAAAATAATAATAATAATATTTAAGCTGTATCTTTATGCTAAATTTCATTCAAATCCGTTCAGCTGTTTTAGCGTGAATTAATACCACACTAACACATGCACGTATAAGCAAGATGCAAGAGTTCCTTGCATTTAACTAAAACTTATTTAACACATGCACGTATAAGCAAGATGCAAGTGTTCCTTGCATTTAACTAAAACTTATTTAACACATGCACGTATAAGCAAGATGCAAGAGTTCCTTGCATTTAACTAAAACTTATTTAACACATGCACGTATAAGCAAGATGCAAGTGTTCCTTGCATTTAACTAAAACTTATTTAACACATGCACGTATAAGCAAGATGCAAGAGTTCCTTGCATTTAACTAAAACTTAATTAGTTATTGAATTAAGTAGTAGCTAACCGTATATTTTTGAGAGTAGTAGAGTTCTTTGTGATAGAGCTCGTCCGGGGAAAGACTACCACCATACCTATTTCTGCCGCCAAGCAGTAATGCTCGCATTGCTGTGTTCCGGTGTGAAGGGTATGGTTTCCGGTGAAATTACTGGCACATGAGGCTTTCGATCTTAGCCTCAAGGTGGCAACCCGCGAGTAATACCTCTGGTATTGCAAGCGTCCATAGGCTGCGGTAACCGCTTACCATCTTGTGGGCCGTACGCTTGGTTGCCACTTCAGTTGTATAAAAAAAAAAATATTATTTTATGTAACTGAAGTTTTACTGACTTTAACAAACTTTTTTATGTGAGTTATTAAATAAAACTGCAGTTACTTTACCACTTCTTTCACTTTACCTTACTGAGTAAGTTGTGAAATTGTTTTATGAAAGACATCTCCTGAGCACTCATTAAATTTAAAAGGGTTTTATTCTGAAGTTATGAAATATAAACTGTATCTGATTCAAACTTTTTAACGCCGTCTCTTTTTACTGGAAAATTCACACAGCATCTAGCCCCAAGCTAAGCAGAGCTTGTGTTATGGTTACTAGATGACTTATATACTTAATATAATACAAAATAAATATATATATATATTCTATAAATAGAAAAGAGACGCCCGGAACAAATATTTGCAGATCGTACAAACATTTGTTCCAAGGCGGCAATTGAACCCGCGACCTCCAGCTAAGTGCCATAATTTATCGTTCTAGGACATAGTTTCTTCAAGTTGTTTTGCATCACCGACCTTAAAGCTAATGAGTCAGGTGCAGCAGCGAGGCATGGTCTAAGTACAAGTCTACGATTAGCTGTAGGATTGGTGGTGGCTGGTGGGCGCCTTCGATTTGAGGTCGTGGGCTCAGTGTTTTCTATTGGAAAAATGCTCGCAGTGTGGTAGGATAAATAAATAAATAAATAATGCTCGACAATCCACACAGCATCATCTAGCCCCAAGGTAAGCCGCTGTTAAACAGAGCTGTATTATGGGTACTAGATGACTGATATATATTTAATACAATACAATACATAGACAGATATTTTTTATTATAAATAGAAAATACCCAGAACACCCGGAACAAATATTTGTAGATCGTACAAATATTTGTCCCGAGGTGGGAATCGAACCCGTAACCTCTGCGTCGCTAGTTACTAACACTATTCATTTAATAGAATGAGTACCTGAAAAGTTGGTGAAAATTTCATTATTCACAATAGTTTTAAAAGTCAAAATAAAAGTGCTTATTAAACTGTATAACACTCTGTTGGCCAGATCTCATTTCAGAATTTTTACGACTCGCGGAGTATTCTATAAAAGTGCAACTAATTAAGATACTAAGTAAATAAACTTAGCCTAGAGAGAAAAGCTACGGTTTTCGAAAAGCGGGTGAACGTTGCATCGCGGCCGTGTTTTCTCAAAGTTTCATAATATTTTAATGTTACAATATTATTGTTGTATCTAAATCTGAGTGGTTACCCGTTCGTTCCAAGAATTTCCTACCAAATAGGTAGTTTGCTCCGTTTGACCCGAAACATTTTATTCAAGTTATCCTTTCTACCCACATCTCATCATGACAGCCTTCTAATGTTCCCACTGCTGGGACACTGGCCTACTCTCAGGCGAGAGTGATTGGGTCTTAATCCACCACGCGGACCCAATGCGGATTGGTGGATGGCACATGTCTTTTGAATTTTTAGTTCTTGGACATGCCGGTTTCCTCACGATGTTTTCCTTCACCGTATGAGAGCACTGGCATTGCGCACATAAATTTTTCGAACAGAAAAATCCATTGGTGCACGACCGGGTTTGAACCCACGACCTTAGGATTGGAAGGCGGGGTCACTACCACCGGTGCTCTACTAGACCACCGGTGCTCTACCCACACCTACTTAGTTCTAATTTCTAATTTCTAAATAATTGACACAATGAAACACTTACTAAATCTTCTTAGCTGTTACGCCCTGCCAAGGTCGTGCTCGTCAGGATATATTATTTTTAGTTTAGTGATACCTCGTCATTTACTTTTAATTGGCTGTCATTCTAGTACACATAAGCAAATGACCACCCACAGCAGCATTTAACTGGTCTATCGCATGGGTGATCTTCAATGCAGTTCACTGTGTTTTTATATAAAAGGTCGTATCATTAAGTTGTTCTCAAACAAAGGTGAAGATCTGATGAGGATCTTCGGTGTGATGAGCAGAATCGCTCCTCAAAATGTAATAACTTAAGCTCGTTTGCGAGGTCTTCTGTTCGCAGAACTGTAAAGTAAAGTTAAGTAAAAAATATCTTAATTCAATCATATCACAAGGATAATTTTGAAACGTCTTAAAGCTAGGTGACTTTACGCCAGTTCCACGCGCCCCAGCCTAGAAGAATCTGGCAAAAAACTCGGCTGGGTTCCTAGTTTTTTTTTGATGATCCCTCTTTATCATAAAGCTCCAGTGTAGTGCCAATCTAACTTATTATTAAAGCACTCTTAAGCACTTCCCCGCTATATCACTATCGCCATTGTCGCGGAAATCCAAGTATAACGAAGCCAGGATTCATATTTTTATGTATAAATGCAGCGGACTAAGCATGGCTTAATGAAATGTACACAGTTACTTGCGTTTTATGTTTTGCCTTATTATAATATTCTAGGCAAACAACGTGATTTTATGCAGAGAAGGAAATGATAGCCAGCTCTGGTGACTCGTTTTTAGGCCACCTAAAGGCTTTTACCTTTAATAAGTTACCTATGGACCTACAACGTAGAGTTTAAGCTGCTGAGACTTGAAAAGGAGTTGTTTCACGCAGTATGGAGCCGGGTCCTGGTCTTTTGTGTAGATGTCTAGATAATTAGATGTATTCAGTATTCAGTATTCAGTATCATTTATTGCATCATAATTATGAGGGTAATACATGTCACAGGTCTTATGTAATATTAAATAATATCAGAGCAGCCAACACATAGTTATGTACCCAATAAGGGTGTTGCACTATAAGATTGAGTAGGAGCGGACCAATTTTAGTATTAATGGATAGGTACCTAGTTTGTGATAATAATAAAATAATAAAATCATTATTTGGGGTAGCAATAAAACCTATCATTCGTTATTTGAGTCACTGAGAAACTGATCAAGTGTATAATAGCTTTTTTTAATAGCATTTCTTTTAATTTATTTTCAAAAATATTATCTTTTTCTATATTTTTAATACATTCAGGAACTTTGTTATATGTTATATATTTTAACAGCCATTGTATACGGACTTGAGCTGTGCATTTTTAGTTTAGAAGTAGGTATTATTAATTTATGCTTGTATCTACATTCGAAACGACGTGGTTGATCAATCTTTTTTGAAAATAATTGAGTGTACTTTCTAACATGATGATCATTAAAGAAACCATTTATCACTGTTTATTTATTTTATTTTGGCTTCTTACATAATCAAAAGTATGTTTATCTTTGTGAAGGACAGCAACGAATGAGTTTAACGAACAACTGGGTTATTAGGTACAGCTGCCAAGTCAAGATGCGTAACGATCATTGGCTAATCGCTGTCATGGCGGACCTCTAGTGTTCCTGTTTTAAGAAGCTACACAATAATTAGACTTGTGGAACGTCTCCCAACTTTTTTTACAACAATTTTATTTTCCAGCTTCGGCCCTTGAAATTTGAATTTGAATTTAGAATTTAAGTTGAATTTAAGGCTGGGCATCCAGGCGTTTTGCCACCAGTCTTGATTAGACGCGTGGTAAAGTAAGTAAGTTCGTATGAGTCAGTGGCCAATTCTGGTGACAGAGTTTCTAGGCCGCCTTTGTCATGGCCTAACAACTTTGAAAAAGCCGGGACCGACTGCTTAACGTGCGTTTTAAATGTGTATTTTATCAAGATTTGAAAACTAATTTTTTCTTTAGCTGTTATGAATTAGAAGATTATCTCTCTCGAGTATAAATATATAGTTTTCAATTACGGTCAACAGGATTTGAATAAAAAGGGGTAAAACTATAGCGTATTCGCCCCTTAAGCAATCTCATTTTTAGTACAGGATGTTAGCCAAGTTTAAGTAATTCTACTTATAAAATTTTATTATAATTTAAATAGAATTATACTTTCTCAATTTCAGTTATATATTTAAGAGTAGTAGAGTTCTCTGTGATAGAGCTCGCTCGGGGAAGGACTACCACCATACCTTTTTCTACCGCTAAGCAGTTAATGCTCTCATTGCTGTGTTCTGGTGTGAAGGGTAGGTTTCTGGTGAAATGAAATGAACTGGAACATGAACATTTCGATCTTAGCCTTAAGGTGGCAACCCGCGAGTTATACCTCTGGTATTGCAAGCGTCCATAGGCTGCGGTAACCGCTTACCACCTTGTGGGCCGTACCATTGGTTGCCACTTAAGTTGTATAAAAAAAAAGTTATCTAGGACTTATGACTTAGACTGTGCATTGACTGTGAAATAATCAGATTTTATTAACAAAGTTTACTCAAAACATTGCTATTAGGTATCATATCTGCTAAAATATCTAAACTCCGGCCATAACATTCTTGTTCATGCAAAATGTCGGATGTTATGTTAATGCTTGCTCGGGGATGCCTGACCGACATTACGTATTCGGATTTGTTTAGATGAATATTCAGCGTAAGGTCTTGCGTCTATACCTGTAGGATGACCGCTAAGCCTACCCATGACAGAATCCCATGGATAAAAACTGTCTTAATCAGCTCATGTCTGTTGTAAACAAACATTAAAACAGACCGGCTTTTTGAGAAAGTTTTATTATTGTTTGGTTTAACCTCGACAACCTCAGTAGCACGGTGTGTTAAAAACGAGAGGTTGCGGGTTCGATTCCCGCTGCGGTAGAATCAAATCAAATGTGTTTCATATTCAGTAAAATCATAAGGTGCACTTTGAAACTTCCCATAAGCTAGAAAAAATTACGCCAGTTACAACGCGCCCATGCCGTAACAAACAACACCGGCTGGGTCCTTATCGTTTTTTTAGCATGACCCTTGCTATTGATATTAATAGAGATAAACCAGTCTAAAACTGCACGCCCCAGTTTCGAAATTACTCGAATATTGTTGTCACATCTGTTTACCTGCTGGCAACATTATTTTTACGCAATCTTATTGTCTCCTTGTGTGCGTCGCTGCTTCAAGTTTTCGATGCGTTTGTTCGACAACGCGGCCTCTTTTTAATTATATGCTCGAAGCCACCAGTTTATTATTTATTAACTAAAACGTCCACTAAGCTAGAAGGTAACGCTAAGTCCCACCTTGTTTCACCCTTTCATGCGTTTTTGATACCCATCTCCATAATCCAGTTATTGCTTCAGCCAACATATTATTTTGCATAATAGCCCGCTCATAAATACGGGCTACATTCCTAGCGGAGTCCCGCAGGGTAAGCTGCCTCCGCAAATATGTACGTGTGGTCCAGAAGATTATAAACGGGTTTTGATAACCAAAATATGACGGAAAAAATGGGACGAAGCAAATATTGTTAGATTTGCAAGTTTTTTTTCCGGGTCTGAGTGTTTTTATGTAATAAAATTAAATAAAAAGTAAGTAATTATATATATAGGTATGTATTTACAAAAAAAATGTTCTTTCGATTCACAGATAAATACTCTGACTGTTGAGCAACCACAGAACTCGATACTTCTGTGTGTGCAATAACCAAGTAATATCAGAACCACAGGTGGTGAACTGAGGCGATGCCTATCCGGTGCCGAGCTAATACGTTTTCGTGAACTGAGAACAGTTATCCTACCTATCCTACAGTTAAGATAAAGAAAAGAATACCTACAGAAGTAGCGTACTTCTTAGCAGCAAGCAAAAAATAAATTAAAGAAATGTGTCGTCCCGTCTAACCTCAAAATAAACATTTCAGTGCCATTTTACTACAATTTTTTTTTTTTTGGTTCTAAAACATTCTCAGAGATCATCAGAAGTGGGATTAAAGAAGTATTTCACTTATTTGTAATCCAAGTGCTCTCAAAATGTTAATGTGGGTTTCATTATCTGTTTCAAGTTAAAAGGGCCACGTAAGTCTCCTCGTCCTTTTTAAAATGAAATAAAAATAAAGCCATGTTCAGAGCGGTCCAGTGGAAGGGTCAGCTCGCTTGAAAGGGACAAAAAGATTTGCTGCCAAGTTCTATAGATAAGTGGGTCAGGTGATTCGTGCATTAAAATAGTCTCTCGTCTCAAATAGCTACTGCTCATAAAATAATACATTTAGGGTTGTTACAAAAGAGCTTAGAAAAGAGATTACAAGAGAGATGATGTCTATATTAGGATATGGCAACATATAGACAGGCTAAGATAGACTATTATACAATTATAGGTATTATTATGAATTTAAAATTTGTTCGACACAGGCTATAAGAGTATTAATAGAAATAAAACCAAACAAAGAAACACCATTATAAAAGAAAACATTTGCATGGGTCCAAACCACACAAGTTATTCTAGTAGTTATGGTATAAGTTTCCATTGTTAGTGTTTATTGGAGACAAAAAAATAAAAAAATCATGATATTTAGAAAGCAATGTAATTTTTTTAAATTGTATTATGTTGGTCAATATTTACGTTTACATATTTAATATGTAAATAAGTAAGTAAAAATGTATTAACTCAATAATATCACAAGGATCATTTTGAAACGTCTTAGAGCTAGGTGAATTTACGCCAGTTCCACGCGCCCCAGCTTTGAAGAATCTGGCAACAAACTCGGCTGGGTTCATTAACAGTTAGGGCGAGTTACTCGACTTTGCTTTTTAGATAAGTAACTCGGCTCGTATGAAAGTTGCTTAGTAGATGTAAGGAGATCTCGTTGGACAGGGGTAGCTATAAACACGGGATTTCAGGCGATGCTTTCGGCATTTTATGAATGTTTTATCGTAAAACCCTTAGTAGGTATCTTAAGTATACTATATCCTTAGTTTAAATAAACTGCAAAACAGAAGCAATACTTTGACGAACATAATTTTTTTGTTTTTAAATATATTTATATATACATATATTTATATGCGAAAACATATAATTGGTGTTTAGTTATTTAAGTTGTTTAATATTTAGTTTTTATACTGTTTGTTTTCCAAACAGAATAAAATAAAAAAATAAATAAAATAAAATATTTAGGAGAGATATTTTTTACCCGGTATTAAGAAAAAACTCATCTTTCACTAATAATAAAAAAGCAACAGTCCTTGGATGTCTGTATGTTTTTTGGATGGTTGCTTCTCTATAACAAGATAACCAACCAATTTGGCTCAAAGGAGTTGTTTCACGCAGTATGGAGCCGGGCCCTGGTCCTTTGTAGGGGTCTAGATAATTAGATAATCACTAAAAAAACCGTTTATCACTGTTTATTTATTTTATTTTGGCTTCTTTCATAATCTAAAGTTATAAGTTATATATTTGTTTATCTTTGTGAAGGAGTGCAACACAATGCAAAACAACATGGCGGGTTTAATGAACAACTGGGTTTTTAGGTACTGTCAGAGTCAATGCGTCACATGATCATTGCTAATAACTGTCATGGCGGACCTCAAGTGTTCCCGTTTCAGAATACTCAACAAAATAAACATTTTTCCTTTAAAACTTTGTTTGGCTACTTAAAAATAAAATGGAATTTTACTTGCAGTCTTATATTTTTTTCCAATTTTTCTATGTCCAAGACCTAGGCCACTATGAAATGTGATAAAACTTTTTTTTTTTTTATAACTTTATTTATTCATTTTCTCTTAATGTAAAAATCTCGAGTAAATCAATAAAACGCGTCTTTTTTTTTACTAAAGTGGCAACCAAGCGTAACGGCCCACTTGATGGTAAGCGGTTGCTGTAGCCTATGTACGCATGTAACATCATAGACATCACTTGCGTGTGTGACCCTGAGACGTTAGATAGAAAGTCTTATGTGCCTGCAATTTCACCGGAAACCATACCCTTCGAACCGATACACAGCAACGCGAGCATTACTGCTTGGCGGCAGTAATAGGTAGTCCTTCCCCGGAGGAGATTTATCACAAAGAACTCTACTACTCTCAACGTTACATTTAAGAGCACTGGTAGTCTAGGTAGTGACCCCGCCAGGTCGTGGGTTCGAATCCGCACCAATGGATTTTTTGCTACGAAAAATTTACGTGCGCAATGCCAGTGCTCTCATACGGTGAAGGAAAACATCGTGAGGAAACCGGCATGTCCAAGAACTTAAAATTCGTAAGACATGTGTCATCCACCAATCCGCATTGGGTTCGCGTGGTGGATCAAGACCCAATCACTCTTGCTTGAGAGTAAGCCAGTGTCCCAGCAGTGGGAACATTAGAAAGCTGTCATGATGACTTTCAACGTCCACACAGGGACGGACATGAACGTGGCCTTCGATTACCAACAAAGCCACATCGGCGCAGTAACGTGAACCAATGCGAGTGTGGCCTAAATGTGCCTACCACCCGTTCCGCGCCCCATAAACTTAGACAGACGTCTGAATTATCTGGTTTGCTTATAGATAACACAGTGGAATAGCTGAAATTTCTGTTGTAAGCATTGCTGCCGTGACCGCAACCATTACGGAATTCACTTGCGGTCTGAGTAAAGAGCTTTCTCATAATACCCACCTACGTAGCTATCTTTGGATGATAAGACACATACCTCATCATCATCATTTCAGCCCGGTATCACCCACTGCTGGGTATAGGTCTCTTTTCGCTTATGCCATTCTTTTCGGTCCTGTGCAGTTCTAAGCCAAGTTTTTCCAGCGACTTTTTCAATGTCATCGACCCAACGCGCTGTTGGACGACCCGAATTTTTTCGGCCTGTCCTTGGCCACCATTCAGTCAAAGCTTTTCTCCAGCGACCATCACCGCGTCTAGCCAAATGTCCTGCCCAACTCCATTTTAGGTCTATGGCACGGTTACCAACGTCTTGAACCTTTGTCCGACGTCTGATTTCCGTGTTGAATGAATGAATGAATGAATGAAAGAATGAATGAATGAATGTATTTTGTCAAGGGTTGTTATGCCGAGCATGGCTCGCTCCATGGCCTTTTGTGCAACTCGTATTCGGTGCACAGTCTCCTTAGTAAGCGTCTATGTCTCGGCGCCATACGTCATTGTTGGAAGAACACACTGGATGAAGAGACGGGTCTTCAGGCACTGAGGAATCTTTCTACACTCATACCTATCAGCACTAAATTCGGGTATATCTCTATCTCTATGATGTACCTTTATGACATATTCCTACTGCTAGGAAAATAGCCTATTCACGAGCGAGAGATTTGAAGATCTACTACGGAGCCAATGCGGATTTGTGAATAGCTTAATTCTTGGAAATTCTGGTTTTTAGATACCGGTCCTTGCGATATTTTCCTTTACCGGTTGAGAGAACTGGATTATTCCCATCTGTCACTTAGTTTTGTCCCAGGTTACAGATCCCACAAAAAAGTACGACCTGTCACCCTTTTTGCAATTTGGTGACAAATCGCACTTTTATTTTTTCAAAAAGTGCGATCTGTCACCCTATGAGTAACAAGAGGAAAAATAAAACTTGTGTCTCCCCGTCACTTATTAGTGTCTGTCTGTCTCCCTATTGGGAGACATATTTAGCCCTCCAATTTAAAAAAAAATTTAACACATGTACATAAAGCTGTTTTGAAGTTATTACATTTTAAGCCAAGCAGTAATGCTCGCATTGCTGTGTTCCGGTTCTAAGGGTATGGTTTCCGGTGAAATTACAGGCACATGAGACTTTCCAACTAACGTCTCAGGGTGGTAACACGCCAGTGATATCTATGATGTTGCATTCGTACATAGGCTACGGTAACCACTGATCATCAAGTGGGCCGTACGCTTGGTTACCACTTTTGTAGTATATAAAAAAAAATTAGCGTATTTTTTTTAAATTGAAAAATCTATTGGTGAACGACCGGTATCAAACCTATGAACCTACTCGTACCATAGAATCGGAGAGCGAGATCACTACCACTTGATCACCAGTGCTTTTCGCTTGGTTGCCACTGGAGTACCAGTGGCAGTGGCTAGTAAGCCAAGTGGTAGATATAAAAAAACTTTTTAAAAAATCTGCCAACATAAACGAATCATCAGAACTATTTAGCTCATCCCATAAAGAACGAGCTCGAAGAAACTAAATTTCCGGCTGCGTTGCTCCACAATAGGATTTAGTTCTTCGCTGGCGAGTTGGGAAATCTTATTATTCTTTGAAAAAACTTTGGAATAAGTTTGTGTTTTGCGTAGTTTTTACGAGGAAAGTATTGATTTTCTATTACTTGCTTTCATTTCCTCCTATCAAACCGAGTACTTCATCAGAGCCGTGTATTTATGGACATAAATGGGTGAGAGGGCGGAAAAATATAAAAAACCCTTCGTGCATTATTCATAAATGAACTGTAAACTTTCATTAGGTAATACTTTATGTCCTTTAGAAATTTTGTACCATGAAATTAATAATTATTGAAGTCATGGTACAATTTTTTTTGACAATTAGTTTAGGTCCTAATTTGAATCGCTCTAAGAGTTCATGGTAGGGGGGGTTGACCTTTGTCATAAGAATGACAAGAAAATATATTATTTATCACGCTGCGCTAGCATTTCATATTTAGAACCGGTGTGTCATTTTTTGTTCAAGTGTGTACACTGTATTATTGTGTGTGTTTTATTGATTTTTTCACATTTAATTTAATATTTAGAATAAGCCTAATTTTAAGTTAGTTCAAATACTATGTAATTATTGTTAATGAATAATATAAATTGAAATTGTACATAGTTCAACTCAACGCAGACAAAATCGCGAGGCGTTACACTAGCTTTTTAAAAATAATGGCATAAATTCTTTAAAAAAACATTTATGATAACTTTCTGTATATTATCAGTTATGAAATCTTTCTCTTAAGCATTCTAAAAAGACTAAAGTTTATACGTTTTCTGGGCTCCTTTAAGTCTTTCAAAGCTTCTATTAAAAATCCAAGTGAATAATAGTATTATTTCCACATTGTTCGCAAGATCCGTAACAGCTGCTTCAGATTATCACGCTAGCCACAGATTAAATAACAGTAGACATCGACGGACACCGGTGCCGTCTGTGACTCTCCCAAAAGAGATTTATTTACTAAAACCAGCTTTATGCTAGCCTTATCGCCTTAAAATAACTGAATTAATTTCATTTTGTGCAATTTATAAGGGCGTTTGTACATGACACGGTTTCAGCCCGCACGGCCGCACGGCCTGGCCTGGTTGCGAGTTATGCATGAAACACTTTGGAGATTCGTTCTAAATCATCGATCTGTCATCGCGCCTTGCACGGAGCACGGTCAAGTGCGCATAGCGCGTTCTATCAGAAACCTAATTCAAGCCTAGATGCAGGACTTTACGAACTAAAATGACTAGTTGAGATGCACAAGCGTTTTTCCGGTACTGTGCTGGATAAAAACAGTCCATGATCAAGTCTTTTTACAAGGTACAGTCGCGTTCATAACTGTAGTTATAATTATTTAAGTAGTAACTTGGGGTACCTGCTGGTTTTTTAAAGTTTTAGTTTTATTTTTGCGATGATATTAATTAGTTTATACTAGTGTTACTATTTTTATTAATTTTTATTCTAAGTGTAAGATCAGATGACGCCACCAGCGGAGCTGGTTCTGACGGAAGACCAGCGCTGGTTGTCAGGATCAGCACATGCTGAGTCAGGGTCCGTTTTGCAACTACTTAGCTAGCATTACTCCATCATTTAGACACCTGTGTATTTTCTTGTGTACGTTGCAACTATACTTTATTGTATTCTATTCTATTCTAAACAATTTAAAAAAATACCTGGTCAATAAATAAAAGTCATACAATTTGGTCTTATTTATATTTAAGCTCTAGCACCGGTGGTGTAGTCGTGGGTTCAAACCCGGTCGTGCACCAATGGATTTTTCGCTTCGAAAAATTTATGTGCGCAATGCCAGTGCTCTCATACGGTGAAGGAAAACATCGTGAGGAAACCGACATGTCCAAGAACTAAAAATTCGAAAGACATGTGCCATCCACCAATCCGCATTGGGTCCGCGTGGTGGATCAAGACCCAATCACTCTTGCTTGAGAGTAGGCCAGTGTCCCAGCAGTGGGAGCATTAGAAGGCTGTCATGATGATGATATTTAAGCTATGCTGAACAAACCCGTGTGATATGCACAAGTGACCGCACATAACACCCTTAGTATATAAACTGACAGCTCACTCCGCTTTGAAAGTTATTCTACCTACTAAAATTGAATGTTAGTTACCCGGTTACTTACAATATAAATTTTCCAACTCATTACCAAACCATGTTCTGTTCAACAATACATTTAGGATAACATTGCACAAACAGCTTGTACGTGGAGCAAGCGATACCTTGCGCTACCGTAGAGGTGCTGCCAACGCTTTGTCATTGAGCTAGGCCACGACAAAAGCCTTTAGACGGCCTATTAACTGCGCCACCAGAGTTATTAAAATGCAATTTTCCCATATTTTTTTACCGTTCATCTTTCCTGGACTCCTACAAACATTTCAACACCAAAATTAGCTAAATTGGTCCAACTGTTCTTGAGTTTTAACGAGACTAACGAACAGCAATTTATTTTTATTTATAAAGAAATCAAACCGCGATGCGAGCTTGTACCGGCGCTCACCGCGTTTTCAGAAGCATTTCGCAGTAAGTTTTCAGAAGTAAAGCGACCCGTGATCCAAAGGCTGGTTCATATCTGGCTCAACGTATCAGCATTGCCATTTCAACGTGGCAATGCAGCCAGCATGTTGGGAACGCTTCCGTCTGGTAGTGATTTGGATCAGTTGAGCTATCTATAGATCATTTGTAACGTGTGTGTCTTTAGATGGTTCAACTGTTTTATATGTATTTTGTATAATTTGTAATGTAATGTAGTTCATTTTAATTTGTTAATAAATATTTCATTATTATTGTAATTATTAAATATTACACAAAAGTTATGTCTTTATACAATATTACGGAGTATCTCTAGTTACGCCTGTTTCATCACTCTCTGTTTCATTCATGGGTTTCATTATCAATTACCCCCACAGAGGGTAGTCGTAAAGATACCTAGGGGAGGATACATGAGCGGACAAGGGGTAATTTAGCCAGAGTGCCTTGAGGGCTGTATTAAATGCAGGCGTTAATGGTACAGGCACTGGTGGTCTAGTGGTAGTGACCCCGCCTTCCGATCCTAAAGTCGTGGGTTCAAATCCGGTCGTGCACCAATGGATTTTTCACTACGAAAAATGTATGTGCGCAATGATAGTGCTTTCACACGGTGAAGGAAAATATCGTGAGGAAACCGGCATGTCCAAGAACTAAACATTTAAAAGACATGTGCCATTCACCAATCCGCATTGGGTCCGCGTGGTGGAACAAGACCCAATCACTCTCGCTGGAGAGTAGGCCAGTGTCAGCAGTGGGAACATTAGAAGGCTGTCATGATGAATGGTACAGGTCGAACTTCCGGGTCGAGAGGCTGTTTATAAAATCAAAATCAAAAATGGTTTATTTCAGTAAAATCACAAGGATCAAACTTACAAGCTAGGAAAAATTACGCCAGTTCCAACGCGCCCATGCCGTAAAAGAGCTGGCAACAACACCGGCTGGGTTCCTATCGCTTTTTTGGTACGAAACTTGCTATTGATGTACGAAACTTGTTATGGATGCCGAGTAGAGTTGGAGCACATTTCGTCCCAAGCTTTTTTATCATCTAAGTAATCGGTTATTTTATACTAAGCTTTCAGAGACCATGCATGCTGTGATGCCCTATAATTACGGGAGCACTAGGCTTAAATAGTCTTACTTTTATAAAATAAAATAAAAAGACTGACAATCTTGATACATATTTAATGTAAAAATATATAAATTCCCAATTAACCTTTGCCATTTTTCAGCACACACATTCAGAAACAGCTCGCAACAATTCCAAAGAAACTTAGAAGCTTTCTTTCAATCCGTAATTGGGGAAGTTTAATTGTATTTCATTCTAATTCGGAGGCTTTACGGATCATCCGGCCTAAATGGATAGAACTTACTTAAATCTAAAAGCTTTTTACATTTGAGATAAGTATTTAATTATATTAGATACTAACAGTCTGTCCCAGCTTTGCGCGGGTGCAATGAAACCGCACCCGTGCGAAGCCGGGGCGGGTCGCTAGTAATAAATATAGCCTATGTTACTCAGGGATAATGTAGCATAATAAAAGTAAAAGCATTTTTGAAATCGGACCAGTTTTCGAGTTTATTCGTTACGAACAAAAATACAAACTTACAAAAATACATATCTTACCTCTTTGTAATATCTATTAGTATAGATTATCTAGTGGAACGCGCCGCAATTTTGTACGCATTTACTTTTTTAAACTTTTTCCCGCTTAGTCAGTAAAGAAATATAAATTTATATTTGGGTAGGTAACTAACTAATAGGTTAATAAAAATATTCTGCTTTCTTTACTAATTAAAAAATCATTAGGCATTTCAAAGCTTAGCAAAGTATTTAATTATATTAAATACTATTAAAGTATTTAATTATATTAAATACTATTAAAGTATTTAATTATATTAAATACTAGCAGTCTGTCCCAGCTTTGCGCGGGCGCAATGAAACCGCACCCGAGCGAAGCCGGGGCGGGTCGCTAGTAATAAATATAGCCTATGTTACTCAGGGATAATGTAGCATAATAAAAGTAAAAGTATTTTTGAAATCGGACCAGTTTTCGAGTTTATTCGTTACGAACAAAAATACAAACTTACAAAAATACATATCTATTTTGAACTCCGTTACCGAATTGGCTCATACGCTCAACTTTCTTACTTTTTTGCTAATAGAATATTAATTATACAATTTTACCTTCAATTAGCTTGTATTTCGTTGATTCTCTTTTTGAATAATTAGTTGGTAAAAACGTCTTTAGTAGAAAAGATTAAGATTTGATAAAGCGTCATCTATTCCAAAATGTTAGTACTAATTTCATTGAATATGAAACCTTTGCACGGAAAAGGTTTTAACGGACCTTTGGACACAGAACAGATTTGGAAAAGAACATGGTTTTAACGGACCTTTGGACACAGAAAATATTTGGAAAAGAACTTTTTTTTTTAGTTTTACCTGACGAATATTATGGCGGTGAGTAGAAAAACTTTTCAGAAGACAGACGGCCATCTTACAGTAAAGCAATAAGGTTTTACTTTTTTCAGGCTTACTGCGACTACTCCTCACAAGATGGCGTTAGCTAGTTCTGTGTTTGTTATTGTACTCATAAAGTATATAAAGTCAACAGATTTATTTTGTTTAAAATTGTATCTTTAGAACACAGAATACCAAACATGCTTTATTACAAAAACAAAAGAGTTCACTCCTTTCATTATTTTAGGGTTGAATTTGTAAATTTAGTCTTTAGTGTGTAGGTGTGGTAATTGCGACGCACAGAACAGGAAAAATTGCGACGTGTTTGCTTAATACATTTTATTGAGAGTTGTCCGGGGTGTGCCTCAACTTAACTTAAGTAAAGAATAAGTAATTAAATAAGTTAATTATTTTACCGTTATCGTAAGAAAACATGCGTCGTGTCCTTGCCCCGTGACCATGTTCTCAAACTTTATCGTTCAAACACGCAACTTTCGCTCCCACAAAGAGAAAAATATAATTACTCTTTTGTGATGGTTATGAATTTTTATAGAAGCAAGGGATGTGACGTTGGAAACACTTGCCTGAGGGTTGTAATAAACTAATTTGATCAAAAGTAGCTTATGTTCTGTCCCGGTAAGTAAGCAAGTAAGTAAGTAAGTTCATATGAGTCAGTGACCCGGTTTTTATTATATACAAGTGTTTTTAAATCTCAGCCAATTCGGTTAATTTGTGGTCGAGTTACAGGGGAACAAAACACTCACCCAATTATACCAACATTTAAACTTTCGCATATAAATCCCGTTACAAATAATAAATGATTTTTTTTTTACCTAAAGTTTCCACTCCGTTTGGAATTAATCAATTAATTGTTGTCAGCTTAATATCATGATCAACACAGATAATCGATGGTAATCTATTAATACTCATTAATGCTTAAAGGAATTAGGTCAGCCCGGTCAAGAGGGTTGATATAACTCAGTGACATTCCTCCGGGTTCTGGGCTCAAACCCAAATCTCAGGAGAAATTAATAATCTACAAACTGAACCCTTTTTAGAAGGCCCTTTTCATAACTTTATGCAACTGTTAATTTATCACAGTGATATTAAGACGAAACTGTGTGCTAGTGTGTAAAAGTAAGTAAGTTCGTATGAGTCAGTGGCCAACTCTGGTGACGGTTTCTATGCCGCCAGAAGCGTAAAGTGTGTGTAAGAGAGAACAAGCGTTTGTTTACTATCTCAGAAAAATGTAAAAGAAATTGTTTAGATGCTTACATACACTGAATTGTTATAGTCAACAAAGAATATTTATCACTGTCTTGGAAATTTTCGGGGTTTTTTTAGTGCCTGCCCCCATACCATGAACTCTTAGAGCGATTCAAATTAGAACTTAAACTGAATTGTCAAAAATTTTGTACCATGAAATTAATAATTATTGAATTCATGATACAAATTTTTTTGACAATTCAGTTAAGGTCCTAATTTGAATCGCTCTAAGAGTTCATGGTTCACTGGCTGGAGTGTATTTTGTTTTTTAATTCATTTCATTTATAACAATATAAATATTTTTATGTGGAACGCGACAACAAAAATAAATTAGAATTGTACCTATTAAATTGTAAATGTAAACCTGATTTTCATGATAACAAACAATCCAAACAATGAAATACCTTTAATTTCTGTAGAATTATGCACGCTGAACATAAAAATGCAAAATTTCGTCAGCTAAGTTGAGTTTTATATCTCGCCAGCTGGTCTCAACGATCTATGGCTTCAGCTATGAGATGTTACAAGTTCCTTATAGTCATCGTAAACTGTGCGTTTTATGTCAGAATAGAAAAGCGCAACGTGTTACCACGTTAGTAAATGTGGATTTGAAAATGAGCTTTAGATAAATTCGAAGGCGTCGAATAAAGTAATCTGTTTTGAGATAAGAGTAATATTTACTTAGCATAGGTTTGTAAGAACGATCTTTTAGCAACTCTTTTGACGGAGTTAAAAAGACCGCCTGGAGGTCTCAAAGAATCATATGAATTACAGTTCAAAGTGATCCTTATAATTGGTATAAAACAGCGCTAATTTTTACTTTGAGGCATTTCTAGCACTTCATTTACAACGGTTCGGCGTGCCAATGCACTGCGTTTGTCAAACGCATCTCAGTAGTTTTACTTGCTACAGAGCCCCTTAAACATAAACACTGCTGCTTGGAGGCAGAATACCTGCTGGCACTGCGGTGGTACTTAGACGGACTCTTTCCGAAGAGTCCTACCACCAGGTTCCAACCCTAAAACAAAATATTAAATAAATAAGTAGGTAATTAAGTGAGTAATTAAAAAATGAAACAATCTGAAGCAATCTTAAGCCATGTTGATTGCTGGAGGGCAAATATTAGAATTCCGGTTGCCTTCTTTGTAGGCCAAGTGCACACGAAACCTCATATATCTTTGATCTTTTTTAACGCTTTTTAGGGCACATTATAGTTGTTACAGATAAGCAGAAGTGAAAATTAAAATGAAAAAAATAATTAAAAGGTGTTTATTACTGAAAAAAGGGTTTATTACTTAATGTCACAATGAACCTTGTGTAAGTATATAGCAACATGGAGATAAAACCTACAAAATCTTGCATCGCAGTCGAACACTCGGCCGCTACGCAAAGGAGGCCATCAGATGTCAAATCGTTGAGATGAAGAAGCAACAATCAAATTATAACTAATTCGAAAAAAGATTCGTAGAGCCTCTACAATACTGCTACGCCGTAGCGCGTGCTACGGTAGATAAATAGATAACACGTAACTGATCAACACACAAAAAGAGAAGAGAAGTAGAGTTCTTTGTGATAGAGCTCGTCCAGAGAAGGACTTCCTGCAGCGAAGTAGTAATGCTCGCATTGCTGTGTTCCTGTTCGAAGGGTATGGTTTCCGGTGAAATTACAGGCACATGAGATTTTCGAACTACGTCTCAGGGTGGCAACCCATGAGAGATACTTCTGGTATTGCAAGCGTCCATAGGCTGCGGTAACCGCTTACCATCTTGTGGGCTGTGCGCTTGGTTGCCACTTTAATTGTATTAAAAAAAATAGATACAACCAACCAAGATGCACTCCATTATGATCATGCCACACTTCTAAAGTTCCCGCTGCTAGAACACTGGCATACCTGGTGGTAGGACTCTTCAGCAAGAGTCCTTCTTGGTAGGTGCCACCGCAGTGTCAGATATTCTACCTACAAGCAGTAGTATGCAAGCTGCACTGTGTTTAGGTTTGAAAGGCACTGTAGCAAGTGAAAGTCCTGGGCGAAAGAGACTTAACAACAATTATCTCCTGGTGATAAGCACAGTGCAGTACCACGCAAACACTTAAAAACTTTAAGCTTTGGGTGGCACTGCATCTGTTATAGTCAGGCGTGGTGCTTAACATCAGGCGGGCGCCTTGATTGTCATGTCACTTGCTGACATTAAAAAGAAAAGCACTTAAACTATATATTATTATTATATTTGTCCTGTGGGGAACGAATCTACAACCAACTCTCACTTCAACTGGGTACTTTCCCACAGCGCCAAAGAATCAAAATAGATTGCTTTTTAACCTAACACGCAATATCCTTCACTTAATACTATTCCCACAGAACTATATTTAAGTAGAATGAGTGAGTGTATGTACCTTGCGTGCCGAAAAGACGGGCTAAGTAAGGGCTGAGTAACCTCTTTACTCGCCGTGAAACAGTCTGCTCCCAACCGGGGGCGGTGTGGTGGTGTGGCAGTGCCTAGAATTTGTTTGCCGCGTGCTTATCGATGCTGTTAAATCATTCATTTTCGCGCGGCTTATGTTTTCCATCACTAAAATACATTTGTGTGTAAAATACAAGTACACAAAACGTTACACGCTCGGTTTCCATACAAATCGACGAACTCTTTCATTCTACTTAAATATAGTTCTGTGACTATTTCTTTGTCTATAAGTTGTACTTTGTAGTGCGCTGCATCCGTTTCTGTAGTAATTAAACCTATTTTATAAAACTTGGTTAAATACCAGTTTAAGTGTGAGAGCACTAGTGGTAGCGACCCCGCTTTCCGATCCTAAGGTTGTGGGTTCAAACCGGTCGTGCACCTAATGGAATTTTCTATTCGAAAAAAAATTATAGCAGTAAATTGAAACTGGGATTGGATCGGAATTATCATTAAATTCTGAGATCCAATTTCAATGGATTTTATATCCGGAAGGTAGTAATTTTTAACTGGTCTTGGAAGAATTTGGTGAAGATCTGATGAGGACTTTCGGCTGGTGAGCAGAATAGCTCACTTTTCTAAGTTTGTGCTCGCGAGGTCTTCTGTTCCCAGAACTACTCTCGTAGTTATAGATTGAACTAAATGTACTTAGCAGTAGCTTTGTATTTTGTTCTTTAGGGACATACCTAATTTAAATTTGTAATTTTGCCCTTTGTTAGTTTAGCAAATTCAATTATAATAACTACTTACCTACCTACTTGTTTTGATGATATCCTAAAAGCTTAGGTAAATTGCATTTTGTAGAACTTTACTGTAAATATTTTATAATTTTTCCCTATGTATATAAGTTTAGCAAATTCATTCAATACTATACTCATCATGACAGCCTTCTAATGTTCCCACTGCTGGGACACTGGCCTACTCTCAGGCGAGAGTGATTGGGTCTTAATCCACCACGCGGACCCAATGCGGATTGGTGGATGGCACATGTCTTTCGAATTTTTAGTTCTTCTTCAATACTATACTAAAAGCTTTAAATTGCATTCTGTAGAACTTTTACAGAGTAAATTGATCAGTTTCAGGGTAAATCGATCACCATCTTTAGGATTAACATCTTGACCCTATGGACCCTATGGTCCAGGTATTAATTAAATAAATAAATAATGCTGGACAATCCACACAGCATCATCTAGCCCCAAGGTAAGCTGCTGTTAAACAGAGATGTATATTATGAGTACTAGATCACTGATATATAATTAATACAATACAATACTAATTTACCAATATGTTAATTACCTTTGACCCGAGGCGGGAATCGAACCCGCAACTTCCGCGTCGCAGGCGGACCTGCGCCCGCTGCGCCACATCAGTCGTCAAGTAATTAGTGTCATAGAGTCGGATTTGTTTTTAGGACTTCTCTTAAGAGCGCATACAAAAATGCTAAATAAATCGGGTCAATTAAATATCAAAGATGTAATCATTGTTTTTGTAATATTTTAAAAATAATATTTAGGAACATTTTAGAACATCGGGCTCTTAAAAAAAAAAGATGATGCTAGGTTTTTTTTTTAATCTAAGAAAACTATTATCAAAGTGTTTACATACTGAAAGAATAATATTCTTTGGTATCCAGTCCTTTGATGTAGAGTAATGGAAAGCCAGTATCTAATATTTGAGGTTGACACACACTTATCCAGTCGGCGGCAGTTCAACGTCACCTCAACTCGAGCGATTTAGTACTCTTGTATTAAATATCATGCTGGAACACACACTATTAATAGCTCGAAACAAAATCCGCTCCAGAAAAACAAAACGTCAACTCACACTTGGGACAAGATTCATGGTGTGAGTTGACGAACGACTCATTATTTGTGTTTCTCAACTAACACCATTCGGTGCGACATGTTTCGTTAGCAGTTGTGGAATGACTAGAGCTGAGGCGATGATCTGGTTTCGAGGCTATTTATTTGCATCAACCTTTACTCATTAATAAATGTCCAAATCACTGAGCTGATAGCCTTTGAAGTGAAGATGATAGATATAGCTTTATTTAGTAAATGTGAATACGAATTCCAAATGTTGACAATCTCTGGTTCACTTAGTAATTACACACACCGAACTTATAGGCCTTCGGGCGGCCTAAAAACTCTCGTCACCAGAGTTGGCCAATGACTCATACAAACTTACTTACACACCTTAACTACTCACCTCAGTCTAGGGAAGATTTAAACGGTGAGAAATTACGGAAATATTGCGAAAAAAATAACGCAAGATAAATCTTGCTGAGTCAGCTAGTTAAAAATAAGTCTGCATCACCTCGTTCCGAGTGTAACTGTAAAACTAGGTCACAACTCTTTTGTAATTCGGTCATTGTCTCAGTAAACATTTTCCTTAGAACTCGAAAATGGGTATTTTATGGCCCCTTCCCAAGTTCCTTACGCATTTGTTTGAAAAACTATCAAACTGTTTGTTAGAAAGTTGTGATGATGTCATAAATATCTACGGCATCCGCCATCAAGACTGTGATAAATGTATCACAAACAAGGATAATTATCAGAAATGCTCTTCGCGGGGATTACGAAGACAGTCGTCAAGCGCGACGGGCGATAGTCCGCCGGCAACGCAGGAGGTTGCGGGTTCAATTCCCGCCTTGGAACCATACAAATATGGTCTGCAAATATTTGTTCTAGGTATTTTCTATATTATATATAATAAAAATATCTATCTATGTATTGTGTTGTATTAAATATCAGTCATCTAGTACCCATTCTACACGCTCTGGGCTATATAATACTGTGTGGATTCATCATTATTTATTTATTGGTGCACGGCCGAGATTTGAACCCACGAAATCTAGATCGGAAGTCGAAGTCCACCCCACTGAGCCAAACGGCTGCCATGCTACACAAAACAGTGTCCTTAAAACACCAACAGTGTTGTCGCCCTCTGAGTTTCATAACCTGAGAGAATAAGTGCAGTTTACGTCTGTGTGCGTGAAAGTATTTTGTAGAGCAGGAGCTTCTGGCATTTTCTGGCATTTAGAGGGATCATCAAAAAAAAGCTAAGAACCCAGCTGAGTTTGTTGCCAGATTTTTCTAGGCTGAGGCGCGTGGAACTGGCGTAAATTCATCTAGCTCTAAGACGTTTCAAAATGATCCTTGTCATTGTCATATATTGAATATATATATTTTTTACTTCACTTTTATTTACTTACTTTGTATACATTATTTAACAAAAAATACATTTATACATTTAAATAACACCTGTATCCCGTAAGAACGGCAGAAACCACGAATTTCCAATTGCTACGATCATGACACACCTGTATTGCTTAATTCACTTTCATCATATTCTTCATACACGTTTAGAGTACTCTTGACCAAGCTTTAGCACGTTTAACAAAAAAGATGTTAATATTTAACAGGTATCCCAAAAAAAATAAGTTCAAATAAATCAGTGGTCAATTCTAGTGAGGAAGTAAATAGGCCGCCCGAAGACCTATCTCTTAGAGCTTGTTTTGAACTAGTAAAACTCCCAGCGACTTTGTCCGGGCTGGCTAACTTTTTTAATAGTGACCTCAGTTTTTGACCTTTTAGATTTTTTAACACATCTTATGAAAATTCAGTACCAAAATAAAAACAAGGGAATGGTTTTTTTTAATATTTTCTATTATTGTGATTTTTATTTGATAACATTCAAAAATATGAAAAAATAATTAAAAAGATTTTTTTTATATTTCATTCAAACATTTTTCTCATGGGGATTGAACCCGAGACTTTATCAACCAGCGCCACCAAGGTCACTGTGAAAAAACATAACAGTCTCTTGCACTATGTTATTATTTTCTGAGATTCCGCTACAGCTACTCACTGAATTATTTCGTCTCG
The DNA here is from genome assembly GCA_951394395.1 of Colostygia pectinataria. Classification (NCBI taxonomy): domain Eukaryota; kingdom Metazoa; phylum Arthropoda; class Insecta; order Lepidoptera; family Geometridae; genus Colostygia; species Colostygia pectinataria. Next base: position 904,306 of record OX596362.1, read on the forward strand.
CGGCGCCAATCTCGCGTTTATGTTCACCTGGACCCTTAGCACGGGTTTCTTGTTATTAAAAGTGTACCTAAAACCACACCCCGGATACTCTCAATAAAATGTATGAATAAACGCGACGCAATCACCACATCCATGGTTTGAGTATGTAAACGATGCCGTTGTATGTGTGAGTGTCAGGGTTGGCTCCACCCAATTACAGCAAGAGCGAGATAGCACACTTTCGCTCGCGCTAGCATGCGCGTGCGTGGACCTACACAAAATCATAATAATCGCCCTTAACTTCAGTGCCGGCGAAAGTGTGCCGGCAAACTCGGGACCGGGATGGGGTAAGTAAAACCGGTGGGAGGTAGGGAGTGGCCATTCTGTGTGTAATACTAATATCTATTCTGTGCCTAACTAAATAATGAAACAATACCGTATTCGCCAATCCGGTGAATTCGTAAGTTCGTCTGCCAGAATGTAATGCATTTTTTGAAGACCGATGTGGCGCGGTCGTCGCAGGGGGTTGCGGCTTCGATTCCCGTTTTGGGACAAATGTTTGTACGATCTGCAAATATTTGTTTCGGCTGTTCTGGGTATTTTCTATATAAATAATTTGTATCAGTCATTTAGTACCCATAATGCAAGCTTTACTTAGCTTGGGGCTAGATGATGCTTAAAAAATTACAACAAATATTTATTTATTTAGAGTATGATAAAATAAATTGCCTAAATGAAAATAAGAGTAGTAGAGTTCTCTGTGATAGATCTCGTCCTGGGAAGGACTACCACCATACCTATTTCTGCCGCCAAGCAGTAATGCTCGCATTGCTATGTCCCGGTGTGAAGGATATGGTTTCCGGTGAAAATATTGGCACATGAGGCTTTCGACCTTAACCTCAAGGTGGCAACCCGCGAGCAATACCTCTGGTATTGCAAGCGTCCATAGGCTGCGGTAACCGCTTACCATCTTGTGGGCCGTACGCTTGGTTGCCACTTCAGTTGTATAAAAAAAAACCTGTGCTTTACTCCTGGTCTTGCTTTATTTCAAGTTACACCAATATGGCTTCTTGTGCATATAAACGTGTCTCATATACAATAATATAAGGTTTGTCATCATGACAAGGTTCTAATGTTCCCACTGCTGGGACACTGGCCTACTCTCGGAGAGTCAGTGGGCTGTTATTAACAGATAACTACGATTTGTTATATAAATGGAGCTTAAAAGAGTTGTTTAAATTTAGTCTTATATGCCCACAGTTAACCTCAAAAGAAAAATATCGACTCGTGTTTCATCCCTCCACGGGACATCTTCAGGACCATCGACTTGTGGTATTGTCTTTGCTATAAAGCAGCATTTTTAAACCTGAAAATAACATCAGGTGGGCGCCTTGATTGTCTTGTCACTTGCTGACATAAAAAAAATAATAAGAATGCTCAGTTCATAGCGGTCATTATTTGCAATTGGCAATAGAGTTGATCGATGGTTTGTTACTAAGTTGATCTGTTACGAGTAACTAAGTAAGCTATATTATCGTAAGTACCATTAGAGTACCACAATGGGCAATCGTAACTTATTTTTACTGTTCACTACTTTGAGTAAAATAAGATTAAGTTTAACGAGGCTAGCTTTCATTTCAGATTAAAAGGTTAGGGTTAGGTTAGGGTAAATACTATTGCCTTTAGTGCCACTTTAGGTAATTACTACTATTCGTAATTACTAAAATATTGAGCAGTCTGTTTTTGTCATAATAATAACGACCAATGTGGCGCGGTGGGCGAAGGTCCGCCTGCGACGCAGAGGTCGCGGGTTCGATTCCCGCCTTGGGACAAATGTTTGTAGGATCTGCAAATATTTGTTCCGGGTGTTCTGGGTGTTTACTATGTATAATAAAAAATATCTATCTATGTATTGTATTAAATATATATCAGTCATCTAGTACCCATAATACAGCTCTGTTTTAACAGCAGCTTACCTTGGGCTAGATGATTCTGTGCGGATTGTCCAGCATTAAAAAAAACTAATGTTGCTAAGCAGATTTTGCAACATTTGAGTTGGCTGAGGTTATGACATTTTGGTGTGTTATATAAAAATAAATGTTTACGCACATACCTTTGCCTCTTATACCTATTTTAAAATAAGGAATCGGTTTGACCTACAGACGTAAAAACAAATCTCAGGCTTGTACAAAATTATACGCTAAATAGACAATCGCGATTGAGAAGAAATTTGCAGGTTCGATCCCCATTGCGGCACAAAAAATAACATGATCTGCAAGTATTCCTTTCGGGTCTGAGCGTTTCTGTGTATGTATTTTATGTACCTTATGTATTTACAAAAAAATTTTAATTATTGTTTTCTATCTGTTATTTGGTTGGAAAAATACAGCATAAAGAGCTAGATGCCGCTTGGTAATAAAAATGTATACTTCTATATAAAACACAGTCTATCTTTGTACCCAGTTCTATTTTCACCATTCAGTTTTAAAAAGCTAAAAAAAAAAAAAATACTGTATCAATTCAAATTCACAAGATAACAGCAAAATAAACACAATTTAAAACAAAGAATACCTACCAAATACATTTTACACACACAATTTGCAAACATGCAATCAAGTGCGAGTTTTAAAATAAGCTGTATTTTATCGCGAAATCGAATTTTAAATATTAAAAGCATAAAACATCACGTAAATTTTTGCGAAGTAACGTACGTACGTGCTTGTTAGACCGTAGACTGGTGAGTAGAAATAAAAAATGCTGCTCTTATAGAGATGTGCCTGTAAGAACTGAAAAATAGTAACAAGTTGGCATAGTAAGATGTCGAAGATAGAGCAAAGTGGAAGAAGAGTTGTAGGAAGGCTGACCCCACCACCATGTGGGATAAATAGTCAGGAAGTGAGAGAGGGCGCAGTTGTAGAAAATGTTCATAAGATTCAACGCAATTTGACGATTGACATTTGCAGAAGCAAAGCTATGCCGTCGATACAATGCCGGATACAGTTTCACATAAAGAATAGTGAACCGCTAGAGTTGAGGCGACGATGATCTGTTGACGAGGCGATACGTCTGCGCCAACCGTTATACATTTTGCCTTGTCCTTGATGTATGTACAACTGTTTATACTTCTGTTATATAGAAGGTCACATGAACCATCTAGAGGTTAAGTTAAACCGGTCCAGAGAAAAGTAAAATGCACTTAATTGCACTGACACTGGGTTTTATTTCTTCTAATTTGCTTTGAATGGTGCTTAATTAAATTAATTTTACCTAACTAGAGGTTTATTAAAAAACTGCGACTGCAGAATAGTTTTATTTTATTATTAATCCTTCACTCCAGAGAGGCTAATTTTCAAGAATTTTAGTACAGCTCATAAAATATTACCAAAAATATGTATCGACATTATTGTAAACATAATAATAATTAAAATACCCAGAGGTTGAATTTCCGGATTTTTTAGTGCATAAGAAAATAATAATATATCCCCAAAAATATCCATTGAAATGATCCATAGACATGCAACTGTTTACCTGTCTGAGAAGAATTACATGACGTAACTCGACTTAAAGAAAGTAAGAAAATAATTTTATATGTGTAGGATATCTTTAAATCGAGCCATTGATTCTATTTTCATATAATCTGACAAGTCGCTTACACGCTAGCAAAGTATTTGATACAGTAGAACAAGTATCTATTATTTTTTACATCAATAGGCATGATGACAGTAACCAAAAATCACCCAAATCACGTCTTCACATTATGAAAAAGGATTCAAGAAAAATAAAACCATATATATTTTTACATTAGATGCGAGATTAATATTCCTATATTGATCGCCAATTTAAGTACAGTCAACCAATTTGATTTATAGGCCACCTCGCGATGTCAACAATGTATATATACCAGAAAGCCGCCCCTAACATGATGACGTAATGATATATTTTGTTTGGTTAAGTTCTACAATCGATAATAAATTAGATTGGTTGGTTATACAGTCGAGAATTAATTGGAACCCATTTCCTTGATACGTTCTTAGAAAACTCATTATGAAGGTCAAATCAATAGAACATACGTAAGTTTCTTAGCGTATTTATAACGTTGACAGTATCAAGGATGATGCATCATCATAGTAAGTAAGTAAGTTCGTATGAGTCAGTGGCCAACTCTAGCGACAGAGTTTGTAGACCGTCCAAAAGCCTCTGTCCTGACCTAACAACTTTGAAAAAGCCGGGACCGACTGTTTAACGTGCCCTACGAAGCACGGGAGCGCTCAGTTGAAATTGCCACTGGCGCTCACCTATCCAAATGGTGACTACGCGGAACTGTGCTTAACTTCGTTGATCTGTTAGGAACAACTTAGCCAGCTACGTCACGAGCGCTCCGTCATCAATGCATCATCATGAAGGCCTTCTAGTGTTCTCACTTCTAGGATACTGGCCTAATCTCGAGCGATTAGGTATTAATCAACCACGCAGAATCAATGCGGATTGGTGGATGGCACATATTTAGTTCTTAGACATGCCGGTTTCGCTGTCAAATCACGTCGCTTAGAGCTTCTTGAATAGGAAACCACCATAATTTCCGCTTTCATCTCGGTTGCCTCTCACCATTTTTCTCTGTCACTTTGTTTAGTGGATTTACTTAAAAAGCCTTCGGAACACTTCTTCAAAGTCACACAAACAATTTGTTACAAAATGCAATTCAAAGGAATTGAATTTTCGCCGAAATGTGAGCTAGAAATTATGCATGCTCACGCGTATTCTGTAGAGGTCTTTCCTAAATTGCGGTCCACGTTATATTACGCTCGTATAGATACATACTATAATAAAAGCGGTAGCAGCACATTCATTTAATTTAATAATAAAAATAAGGCCGGCTCCTACTCGATGGACCGTTGATATAATAGCATTCGCAAGAAGGTGGATGGTGAAGGCTCAAAATCGGTCGTCATGGCGCTCTTTGGGGGAGGCTTATGTCCAGCAGTGGACGTCTATCGGCTGATATGGTAATGATGACTAAAAAATAACCTTGGCGCGGTAAGCGATGTATCTCACCCGGTACCTCGGTATTCTACAAGATCCATTTTGGTGATTGTGCGCGTGATCTTCATGACCTAATCCCTCCATCCCCTTTCTACCACCGGACTAATAGGCGTACGGCAGCGTACCATCCGTATTTGGTCGACATCCCACCATGCCGTACCAAATACTTTTCATCCTCTTTTCTCATTAGCGCGAGTAAAGAATGGAATTCATTGCCCGGGTCTGTATTTCCGGACCAATACAATTTAGGAGTCTTTAAGGCTAGAGTGAATAGGTTCTTTCTAGGCAAGCGTGCTCCATCATCGACCACACCATCACTTACCATCAGGTGAGGTGGTGGTCAAACGCTTGACTATAATCAATATAAAAAAAAAACTATTGTGTATATCTGTTGTTTACCAGGTGGTAGGACTCTTCAGCAAGAGTTCGTAATGGTGGGTACCACCGCAGTGTCAGATATTCTACCTCCAAGCAGTAGTGTGCAAGCATTACTGTGTTTAAGTTTGAAAGGCACTGTAGCAAGTGAAATTACTTGGCAAAAGAGACTTAACAACAATGTCTCAGGGTGATAAGCGCAGTGCAGTGCCACGCAAACACTTGAAACATACACTTTAAGCTTTGGGTGGCACTGCATCTGTAATAGTCCGGCGTGGAGCTAAACATCAGGTGGGACCCTTGATTGTCTTGTCACTTGCTGACATAAAAAAAAATGTGCTTCGTCATGGCTTAACCATTTTGAGAAACTACCGACTGCTGAACGTGCAATGCGAAGCATGGAAGCGCTCAGTTGAAATTGCTTGGCGGTCACCCACTCAAATGGTGACTACACGGAACAGTGCTCTTCGTTGATCTGTTATAAAAAACGCAGCCAGCAGTATTCCCGATGTCCCCATGATTTTGAGCCCATTAATGGGGACAGTGGGAAGTCAAAAAATATTTTCCCAATGTCCCCATTACGCTTTCTCTTCAATGGGGACAGTGACACGTTACTTTTAACCGTGCCACTGTCCCTATGGACATTTATCTGAAGCTGTTCCACAGATTTAATTTACTTCACGAGTGCTTCATTTATTTATTTATTATTTATTTTATTTTAGGAAAACTGTTAAAATATAACGTTCTCAGTTTTAAAGACACAAGCTCAGATAAAATCACGTATAAGTTCGGAAACATCGCACGCCTTATAGCTTGTCTGTCTTACGTGAGCGTCCGGCGCTGGAACGCTACGCAACGCTATACATAATATACAGCAATAAAATGTTCAAAAGCAGCTTTATTTACACTAACATAACAATTAGAATAATCAGAATAATCATTTTATTGGTAAATTATTAATTTATTACATAGATACGTAGATACGTAGACAAAGGAATATCAGCTTTGAATTGACAGCTGTTTGTACTTTTTTATTTCGACCACATTACACTTGCAAGTCGACACTTAGAAAGAAACTACCTACGCTCGGAAAGTTTTCGACATAATATTGAAATAGAATTAACAACTATTGATTTCAAGTAGATATTCCTGTGTCAAGTAGTCATTTTATGTGGTGCTTTTTAGATAGACAAACTATCTTAGTAGCGTCATGTCACGTCGCGTCGCTTTTTTTTGCTTACCTAGGACAGAAGCTGAAAAAACTGGGTCAAATTAAAACCCTTCTGGGTGGTGGAAAAATTAAACGGGCGAAGGATTTTTCATAAATTCCCAAATTGTGCGACTATTTAATTATTTAAATTAAACAGTTTTTTCTTAGAAATTGCTTTTATTTAAATCTTCATCCGCAAAGTATTAAAATAAGAAGTTTACAAGCGTTCGTTGGTAACTCAATTTTGACAAAAAGGCTCTAGGAACTCAGGTAACAATTTAATTAAATAAGATCATCTGATTTTGAAATAGATATTTTTTCTGCATTTATAAATATAAAACTTTAGAATATTAAACAGAAAAGTGCGAATTTCTGTCTCAACCAGTAGAAGACAATGCGCTAGGAAGCCAAGTCAATTGAGTAGAAAGTATGATTTACATTGAGTCAGTAGCCAAATCAGTACTAATTCCAAATTCGAGCAAAGTCAGTGCTGACCCCGCTACTGACCTAAACGTAAACGTTGTCAGGTCAGTACTGGCTTCAAATTCTTGCGCACTGACCCTTTGTAAACAGAGAAAGCCAGTTTTCAAAGTCAACACTGACTTCATTTATAGTCAGCCAATACTGACCCAATAAATCGCACATATTAAATCAGTAAGAAAATATATTTATTTTAGACACACACACACTAACGATAAAAACCAATGACGACCAATGTGGCGCGGTGGGCGAAGGTCCGCCTGCGACGCGGAGGTTGCGGGTTCGATTCCCGCCTTGGGACAAATGTTTGTAGGATCTGCAAATATTTGTTCTGGGTGTTCTGGGTGTTTTCTATGTATAACAAAAAATATCTATCTATGTATTGTATTGTAATAAATATATATCAGTCATCTAGTACCCATAATACAGCTCTGTCTTACCTTGGGCTAGCTAGATGATGCTGTGTGGATTGTCCAGCATTTTTTTTTTTTTTTTTTTTTAAACAATCAGCGCAGAGTCAAAACGGTCACAGAGACTTGACTAAGAAAGGAATTCCCACAATTCAACTCACGAAGACGCATGCAAAAACAGTCTCGGGGCATAATAAATAAATAATAAACCCTGAAATAATAAATAAACTCAGAAACAGTTAATAGTTCAGTTGCAAACAGAAATGTATTCACATTTATTGAAATACTTCTCAATGTTGGAACTGCAGTTTACTCTTTGATGTATTGGAAGCAGTATTTATGCCACAGTAAATATATATATCATTTTATTCAGTATTAAAACTACTGCCAGGGCTTACCCAGGCTTACTCATACTACCGTTATACTACTGCTAGATAATAAAGAAGCTATTGCTACGTCGTAGATAGTGCTACGTCGTAGATAGTGCTATGTCGTAGCAGTAGCTACGACGTAGCACAAAGGTACAAGTTAGTAACCGACGGGCGGCAGGCAGCAACTGCAGGAGCATTACGTCATAGCGACAGTTTGCCACGCAATGGCACTGCACTGCGCTCATGATGTTGGCACTCCGTGGCGTTGTTGTTAAGTGTCTTTCACCCAGTAATTTCAAATGATGCAGTGCCCTTCAAACCTAAACACAGTGCAGCTTGCACACTACTTGGAGGCAGAATATCTGGCACAGCGGTGGTACCCACCAAGACGGACTCTTGCTCAACAGTCTTACAACCAGGTCTAACAACTTATAATACTGTGTTTTATACTCTGTGCAAGCAAACAGTTTCTTCGTTTGCTATGAATATCAGGGATATAATATCCCTACGGCATTCGCGCGTCGTAATGTAAAAACGATTTCGCCTGTTTTTCATTTTATTTGCAACATTGTTCCGACGTGTAATGACGTTTATATTGTCCATTTGTATAACAATGGGTTTTACCTCTTTTGTTGTTGCTGGTGAAAATATGCGTGATTTTCTGAATGAAAACGCGCAAAAATATATCTATAAAAGTGCAACGCAACGCTCCAATTTTTGTTGTTTTCACTATAGCTAGAAAATTATATTTATCTCCTAGTAAAGTTGTTATAGCGATGGCTTATCTGTTATTGTATAGAGTAACTATGACGTGTTTTACTTGAAATTCTAATGTAAGCTGTTTTGAATGAGCAATACATTTAGTAAGATCTAAATATCTGGCGACTGGTACATAAATATACAAAACCATTTTGCGTTCCTGACTGATTGACAATCAATGCAAAGCCATGCTAAATTTAAAAATCATACATTTTCAGGGTAGGTGGTGTAGGCTAAGTACTTACAAAAACGAATTTTGAAATTAACTCTCAGAGGACGCAGAAGAAGAAGCATTATATCTGGACATTTTAATAACTTAAAATATAAATTGGACGTATTGGCAATAACGTCGTTTTAGCAACGTGCTAAAACGACGTTATTTACGTTCGTGCTTCGGAGGGCACGAGTCGATCCCGGCTTTTTCAAAGTTGTTAGGCCATGACAGAGGCCTTCGGGACGCCTAGAAACTCTATCACTAGAGTTGGCCACTGACTCATACGAACGAACGAACGGAGCAACTGGAAGTTTGAGCAATTTCTTGTTTTTGGAACTAAACGTTTTGGCAAATTGCCGCTTTGCAATTAAACTTTTTGGTAATTGGGTGTTTTGATTACTGGGCATTTCGACAACGTGGTATTATCCTGTACATTTTAACATATTCTGACTTTTAGACTTATACTTCGTGATGCAATAAAAGTCAGCACGAACAAAGTCGCCGGGCATTGAATCTATAAATTCAACGCTCGCATTTCCTGATTACATTACACTCTGCATCGGCAATGCATCGTTATCTCCAATAGTAATCTGCTCAAAGGAATTTAAAGCGTTTCCAGCAGATTTTACGGTTCTAATTGCAGGAAAGTCTTTATAAGACGCTAAGACTATCACAAAGAGCTGTAAAAATAGCTGCAAACGAGCTTTAGTAAGCGCGTACTAAGGCCGTTCTTGAATCTATGTTGTACTAGTAGAATGCTCCGCGACTGCATCTGCGTTGAGTTTCTAATACTTCATCTCCCCGCTGCGTCATAATGTTGAATTTTAGAATTCCTTTCCTAATTCACCTATACATTATATGAGGAATATACCCCTAAGTTTCTAGGTTTAGAGTTTGGGCTCTCCGTTGTAGGTTTCAGTTTTGGTGGGTACCACCACAATGCCAGATGTTTATCGGAAATAGTTGTGCTACTAGTGTGAACATTTTTTAAAAACACACTATTAATTTCATAAAATTACGAAAGCGTCAAGGATTAAAACGCTCGGTCAGATACCTACATTGTTTTTGCAAAAATTACACATGCTTCGTTTTTAATTTTGCATCATATTTTCAGGGGTCGTAAACCTAAACCCACAAAAGAACATCATGTTCCAGCTTTCATTAAAGCTTCATGTTCTTGTAAACTGACACCGACAGATAACCAGCTGTTTACTTTCTCCGCTAGATAGCTGCTGTAGCTATCTAGTACAGGAAATAAAACATTTTTTTTTATTCAAACCATTAATTACTACCTAATCTATGCATATTGTAATGACCGATGTGGCGCAAGACCACGAGACGACCTGCGACGCAGAAGGTTGCGGGCTCGATTCCCGCCTGGAACAAATGTTTGTACGATCTGCGAATATTTGTTTCAGGTGTTCTGGGTTATCTAAATGTATAATAAAATATCTATCTATGTATTGTAATGTAATCTATTAAGTAAATCAGTTATCTAGTACCTATAACACAAGCTCTACTTAATCTGGGGCTACATGATGCTGTGTGGATTGTCCAGCATTATTTATTTATTTATTATTTATTTATATTAAAGCTGTCGCGGAAGTCGGTGGATGGTGAGGACTTGGTCACTATGGCATCACGTGAGAAGCTTATGTCCAGCACTGGAAGCATATTCATCGACACTTAGCCGTCAAAAAGCGGTCACTGTTTTTTAGCAGACCAGAGTTTAACACGTGAAACACGTTGCACCTCAAAAGTGTTCACAACGCATTTTGTAAATTAAAAATGTCACAAAGTAAAATTTATGTGGCGGCAAATTTTGTAGTTTGGTGGTAAATTTATCTTTATGCTTGCAACTTTCTAAAGTAATTGCAAAGTACATTTACTTCACACATTGATTATTATTATTATTCTCCTACAATAAGCCCATTTTCAGATAATTCTTACGGCATTCTACTCTATTCCAAGAGTAGAGTGCAGGCATTTACTGTGTTGTCATTTTTTTAGGACGTCATTTTTTTTTATACCACTAAAGTGGCAACCAAGCGTACGGCCCACTTGATGGTAAGCGGTTACCGTAGCCTATGTACGCATGCAACATCATAGATATCACTTGCGTGTTTCCACCCTGAGACGTTAGATGGGAAGTCTCATGTGCCTGTAATTACACCAGAAAACCATATCCTTCGAACCGGAACACAGCAATGCGATCATTACTGCTTGGCGGCAGAAAAAATAGGAATGGTGGTGTTCCTTCCCCGGACGAGCTCTATCACAAAGAACTCTACTACTCTTGGGCATAAGGTGACGGGAGCAGTGCAGTGCCATACAGAAATTATTGATACTGCAGCTTGCAGCGTTTCTGTTATTAATGTATCAAGTCATTGTTGTGCTAGCTTGTCTTTTCACTGGTCTTTTCTTGTTTATCTTTAGGACAGTGACTTCGAAGTCACTGTCCTTCAAAGTCGAGGTGACCGTGAAAAGAGCTTGTGGTTGTTGGTGATAAAACCAATGTGGTGAGTGGATTTAAGTTCGCTGTAATGACTCTTTTCGTTCACAAAACATTTAATTATTATAAAGAACTGTCGTTAGGTTAAACAGCCGTTAACAAAGTCTGTTAATGTGTTAGTGTCAGTGAAAGCTTCCTAATTTGTTTAGCCAAAATTCTATAAGTAATTCCATTTACCAGAGTCAGATCTAGTGGTTTTGTTTCCCGGTTAGTCGTGGGTTCTAAACCGATTTTGGACCAATAGAAGAATTATGTAAGCCAATGCTTTGGATGATTTTTTTTTTTATACCACTAAAGCGGCAACAAAGCGTTGGCCCACCTGATGGTAAACGGTTACCGTAGCCTATGCACGCTTGCACTTACGTGTTGCCACCTTGAGATGTAGATCTGAAGTCTTATGTGCTTGTAATTTCACCGGAAAACATACCCTTTGAACCGGAACACAGTGTGACCGGGTCTGAACCCAATATGCGTTGATAAAGTAACATACCGCTACGCCAGAAGTGCTTTACCACTACAATACAAGTGCTTTAAGAAGAGAAAATTACCAAGCCTACCTTCAGGGAAAATATTCATTAACTAAAAGATTTCCGCATTAGCTACTTATACTTCAACTTTAAGAGATACTTGATGTTGACACAGACGAATAGCCTTTGCACCAGATTGGATTCGCCTCGCCCAAACAGCTTGCTGTTGCCAGCCGTCAACTTGACGTAAGTACGTTATTGGATCAGGCGCTGTGAAAGCTGCTCGCGCAATAGATGGACAAGCATTAAAATTTGCCTAGTTATTCGAATTCTAAGATCTTGGACAAGCCGGTTTCCTCACGATATTTTCCTTCAACTTATGAGAGCACTGGCATTGAGCAAATATTTTTTTCGGATAAAAAACTTGTTGTTGCAGACCGGATTCGAACCCATGACCTCAGGAACGGAAGGCGGGGTCACTACCACTAGACCACAAATGCTCTTACAATAGTATGAATAACAATACCTACTACCTATCAAACAAGAAGTGTTTTAATAGTGGGTTTTCTACAAATAATGCTAAGCCGCCAGAGTTGAAGCGAGGTTGATCTGTTGTGGAGACGATACATCTGCGTCAACCTTCAAGGCCTCGATCCATCAAACCCAGGTGATAATGGTAACGCCGAGCAATCACCGTATTTACATAAACTCTTTGATTTGTTTGCTTCGAGCTGTTTGCTTATAAAGTAAAGTGATTTCTTAAATATATACGACTGTATTATTACAACCGTAATATATCATCATCATCATGACAGCCTTCTAATGTTCCCACTGTTGGGACATTGGTCTACTCTCAGGCGAGAATGATTGGGTCTTAATCTACCACGCGGACCCAATGCGGATTGGTAGATGGCACTTGTCTTTCGAATTTTTATACCGTAATATATAGTTATCATAATAAAGCTTTAAATTAATGAGGTATTTAAAATTTCAGTCAAACGATCATCTTTTTCTGACATAAAATAATACTTGTTATTCATTTGGTATTTCTAAACCTTTTGAGTTAGTAGTGTAAAATCAATAGTGACTCTAACACAAAGTGTAAAACATATTATAGTGAACACATGAACAAAGTGCTTCCCCTTAATAAATAGAGACAGTAAGAAAAGTGCCAATGGACACAATTCTTAGCAACTAATTTATTTTATAAGACTAGGTCAACTTAAAATTACTCATTAGCCTAAACGTAAGGCTAGTATGTAATAATATTGAGTACATTATTTTAAAATGTATTCAAAATAATAATAATTTAAAAAAAATGGTGTTTCTAGATTTTTCATTTTGTTTAGAGACCAACGGCGATATACAATGTATGTCTAAAGATTATTATTAATCATAAGTACATTTGTCTAAATAAGTAGATGGGCCAACTGCAATAAGACTAAACAAAATGTATTCCTAGTGTATCTCCGTTTTTTTCCGTTAAGAGACGTTCGCCGACTTTCGAGAAAACACACCTTAACTAAATCAATCCAAACAAATGGATCAAAGTGTTTGTCTGTCTAGAGACTTGGAGTTTGTTGAAGATGACATTCATTCGAAGAAAATAATAACTAGTTTCACAAATAAAACAGGCTTATTAGCACACGCTATAATAATAACTCCGAGATATGGAGTGCTCGTGACGTGGGCACTATTTCGGGTAGCCACCATTTCGTAGGTGGCCAACAAGTAGCAGTTTCAACTGAGCGCTCCTGTTACGCAGTTGGAGCCAGCTTTTTCAAATTGTTAGGCCATGATAGAGGTCTAAAAACTCTGTTACCAGAAGCTTCTGACGCACACAAACTTACTTACTTTTAGTGAGCTATACAGGGTTACATTATCAACCGGACAATTTTAAAGTAAGAGTAGTAGAGTTCTCTGTGATAGAGCTCGTCCGGGGAAGGACTACCACCATACCTACATATTTCTGCCGCCAAGCAGTAAAATAAAAATAATAAAAATTATGCCGCCGCTTACCATCTTGTGGGCCGTACGCTTGGTCGCCTCTTTAGTTGTATAAAAAAAAATTAATAATAATAAGAAACAGGTTTCACACAACAATAAAAAAAAAATTACCTATGTTGTTTTTTCTGTATATTTTCTCAATCTTGAGTAAATCGATTGCGTATATCTGGTCAATTATTATTTATCATTGTTGGAAATTGCGTAATAATAAATAATTCGAGCACGCGAGCCCCGTAGCGGTTATAGGGGGTCATTGACACGCGCAGGTCATTGACGCGTGGGTTATTGATACGCGGCGGTCATTGACACGCGCAGGTCATTGACGCGTGGGTTATTGTTACGCGGGGGTCATTGACACGTGCTGAGCGCTGCCCTTTTGATTTCTAAGAAGGATAATTAATTAATAAGCAGAAGAAAAAAAAAAAAATGTATATTTTTTTGTGAGTGGAACATATTCCTTGAATATCGCGCACTAATAATCAAAGACCCTGTATATATAGCTGATAGGTAGATACTTTAAATACAGGCAGATTGGTTAAGAGGTTAAATTCGCTGGCGCCGGTGTTCTAATGTAAGTGACCCCGCTTTCCGATCTTGAGGTCGTGGGATCAAACCTGGTCATACACCAATGGATTTTCTGTTCGAAATATGTACCTACGCAACCAGTGCTCTCATACGGTGAAGGAAAAACATCGTGAGGAAACCGGCATGTTCAAGAACTAATAATTCGAAAGACACACGTCTTTCGAATTATTGTATTGTTGTATAGTATTGTATATATATATTGTATATATTGTATTGTATATTATCGTATTGTTGGGTCTTAATCCACCACGCGGACCCAATTGGTGGAGTGGATGGCACAATGTCTTCTGAATTTATAGTTTTTCCTCATACCGGTTTCCTCACGATGTTTTCCTCACCGCATAAGAGCACTGGCATTGCGCACTTTTTTTTTTAATAGATAAATCACGACCAGGTTCAAACCCACGACTTTAGTATCGGAAGGGGTCACTACCACTATACCACCTGTGCTCTGGTTTTTTTCACCTAACTCTATAATAAATATTATATTTATGGTACGAATTGCACGAAATTTTGGCCCAAGACTTTTAAATAATGTTTCATGCCTACTAGAGTTAGAATTGAATAGAACGTCTAAAATTGTTATTAATAGAATTGTCCTTCAGAACCTATGTAGATATGAAGAAGATAGCTAATATACGTAATTCAAGTTACCACAAATAGATTACCCGTCGCGCTGAATTGGATTACCAACACGAGCCTTTGCCGTGAGGGCCTACCATTAGCTTTTCATCACTACCAGCCTCGTGCGTTCGTGACGTAGCGTAGCTGGCAAGTTGTTCCTAACAGATCAACAAAGTTACGCACTGTTCCGCGTAGTCGTCATTTGGACGGGTGACCGCCAGTGGCAATATCAACTGAGCGCTCCCATGCTTTGTAGGGCACGTTAAGCAGTCGGTCCCAGCTTTTTAAAGTTGTTAGGCCATGACAGAGGCCTTCGGGTTGCCTAGGGACTCTGTCATCAGAGTTTGGTCACTGACATACGAGCTAACTATACTTACTTTACTACCAGCCAGCAATGCGTAAAAAAAGGCTTCCATCAACTAACAACAACTTTGAAAAATCCGGGATAGCTGCTACTGACGACCGATGTGGCGCGGCGGGGGAAAGGTCCGCCTGCGGCGCGGAGTTGAATGTTTGTAATTTCTGCAAATATTTGTTCCGGGTGTTCTGGTAAAAATAAAATTACATAAGTATGTATTGTATTGTATTAAGTATATCAGTCATCTAGTACCCATAACACAAGCTCTGCTTAGTTTGGGGCTAGATGATTCTGTGTGGATTGCCCAGCATTATTTATTTATTTATTTAAGTGCCCAAAGTACCGCGCTCGGTTAATTAAAACTGTCACGGCGGTCACCCATCAAAATGTTGGCTTCAAACTTCGCTTCGTTGATCTGGTATGAACAACTGTTAGCTACGTCACGAGCACTTTGGTGGTAGACCTCTTCATACGGCTAATTATAATCTCAGTTGGATCGTAACGCAATTATTTCCACCCCGTAATTAGTAACAGAGAAGTAGTAATTTATTGCTTAATTGTGGGGATGCATAGACTTTTGGCATTTGGAAGACAGTAGAAAAAGTAATGAGGAAAATTTTTATATATTTTTAATGGAAAAAGTAATTCAGCTCTGTGGTCTAGTGGTAGAGTTGGTATATAATAATAATAAGTTTAATACTAAGTTTATTTATTTTCACAAAAAGCAATGTCCTACAGTAATATAACTATAAGCGACTTACAAAATTTATCAATTGGCAAATTTAAAAACTTAATTAAACAAAAACCGTCTCAAAAAGCTTACTATAAAACAACCGATTACCTAGATGATAAAAAAGCTTGGGACGAATGTGCTCCAACTCTACTTGGCATCCATAACAATAGCAAGGGTCATGCCAAATAAGCGTAGAAACCCAGCCGGTGTTGTTGCCAGTTCTTTTACGGCATGGGCGCGTTGGAACTGATGTAAATTTTCCTAGCTTGTAAGACGTTTCAAAGTGATCCTTGTGATTCTACTGAAATAAATAATTTTTTATTTTGATTTTTGATTTTTATAAGGTTTGTTAGCACAAGTTTGTTACAGTAGGTTGTTATATGAAGGCACCAATACATTTCTATTAGAAATAAAATAAGCATATTATTATAATAAATCACCAAAATTATTATCAATAAACTTTAGCGTCTGGTCGTATTGGATATGGAGGGTGACAATAATAATTCAAGTATATATAACTATTAATAATTATAAATATTTAATATAATCTGAGATAAAGAAAATAAATTTGTCCTACAATAGTTTTTTTTATAATAATTAGTGTAGAATGTATTATTATAGGATACTTTCTGAGGAAAATAAATATTTATATCTCACTCTACCTTAGTCGTGAGGCTATGTGCGACGGTGAAATAGGTCAGCAGGCCTACCCAAACTCCTTGGTATGTTCAATATTCATTATGATTCGCACAACGCGCTACGTGTCATCGACCCCGGAGCTGTATTACGATCACGGCGACCATTCGATTTCCTTCAACCGCCTTTTAACGAAGTTATCGAGAACCCACTTTTAACTAGTCTTTTTATTAGGGAGCGCTCGTGACGTAGCTGGCTAAGTTGTTCTTAACAGATCAACGAAGTTAAGCACTGTTCCGCGTACTCATCATTTGGATGGGTGACCGCCAGTGGCAATTTCAACTGAGCGCTCCCGTGCTTCAGAGGGCACGCTAAGCAGTCGGTCCCGGCTTTTTCAAAGTTGTTAGGCCATGACAGAGGCCTTTGGGCGGCCTAGAAACTCTGTCACCAGAGTTGGCCGAGACTCATACGAACGAACGAACAAACTAATTAGGTTGTTATTTTACCGGTTCAAAAGTTTACATTTATTTACAACAGTTTTCAAAATCAATGAGAAAATAAATATTGGTATTTGAATAAAAAAAAGTGATTTATAAAAATAATTTTGTAAAAGACTAAAGGTCACCGACATAAACTTTAAGAACAAGCAAGTTGAAGTGTCAGTAGACACGCCAAAGAGTTAAGCTCATAGAACCGATAACTGTAGTGATAAAGGTACTTAACCTCGGCCTTTCTCCATGTTGCAATACCCTAATAACAAGGTTCATGTGTGATACTACTTTTTTTTTTTTTTTTTTTTTTTTTTTATACTACTAAGGTGTTAACCAAGCGTACGGCCCACTTGATGGTCAGCGGTTACCGTAGCCTATGTACGCATGCAACATCATAGATATCACTTGCGTGTTACCACCCTGAGACGTTAGATGGTAAGTCTCATGTGCCTGTAATTTCACCGGAAACCATACCCTTCGAACCGGAACACAGCAATGCGAGCATTACTGCTTGGCGGCAGAAATAGGTATGGTGGTAGTCCTTCCCCGGACGAGCTCTATCACAAAGAACTCTACTACTCTTAACTTATTCTACTACTTATTCTGTAACAACTACATAACCATATGATATGTACCATATGACAGCAATAAATGTATTTGATTTGATTTGATTTGATTCTCGAAAGGCGACTGCAAAGTCATTACAGCGATACTATAGCAGAAAGTCGGTGAATGGAAGAAATCAAGATCGGTTCTTGTGGCACTTTTTGGAATTCCATATTGCACTCCTAGTTTGAATGACGAAAAAAAACTGTCCAAACAGTGGATATGTACTATCTGATTATAACGATCATACTTAGAGATATAACTTTCGTTGTAAAATAGGACACCCAAACTAATATGCCCTTATCCATAAAAAAAACTATCATTTCTTATGTCAATAAACAGAAACGATAATAGATTTGAAAGACACATTAGCCAACAAAGGTTTAAAGAACGCATATGCTTAAATAAGACTTTACCATCTAATTGAAGATTTAATAAACAGCTTCTGATGGCAAATTTATTACTCTTGTTGCCTTGTTGGCCACACTGGGCTGTTTAAAGTGCAGACCATCGTCATCATCATCATACCAGCCGATAGACGTCCACTGCTAGACATAGGCTTTCCCCAAAGAGCGCCATGACGACCGATTTTGAGCCTTCACCATTCACCGACTTCCTGCGACCGCTTTAATCTCATTGGTCCATCGAGTGGGGGGCCGTCCTACACTTCATTTTTCAGTTCGCGGTCGCTACTCGAGAACCTTTATTTCCCAGCGGTTATCGGTTCTGCGAGCTAATAGTATAAAGTGCAGATCCTGGCAGTAAATCCAGAAACCCAGCCGGTGTTGCCAGTTCTCTGAGGGCATGGGCGCGTCGGAATCGGCGTAAATTCACCTCTCTTCAGCTTTGAAATATCAAAGTGATCCTTGTGGTTTTATTGAACTCTTTTGACTTTGTATAAAACTAATAATCGTGCGAAGATAACGTCGCAATTTTGACACGTTTCTCTTCTCAGCGCCTTTAGCTTACATTCAAAAACTCACTCACGTTTCCAATATTCTCGCTCTTTCACATTCGACTTTATTTTATCGGTAAACGCGTTTTCGAGGCGAAAAACCCGCTTCGTGTGAACGACCCTTTAACCTGTAGGCGTCTGTTACACACTCAATCATACGTCAGCTTAACCACGCTTACCCATCAAGAATTACAAATGATTGTTGTGTGAATAATTTCATATGAACAGACAAAAATAACCTTTATAAGTAAGTACCTAAGCAAGTAAATTCGTATGAGTTAGTGACCAACTCTGGTGACGGAATTTATGTAAAGTCAAAATTAAATATTAATTACTCAGTTTTGTCAGTTAATTAATCACATTACACGATCAGTTGGCCTTCAGTCATGAGTTAATGATTAAGTAACTAGATGCGTGTGTTTATGCATAATAAATAAAACAACTCTAAGCTATTTTTATAATGAATAAGTATTAAAAGTAAAAGGGATCTCTGTTTACAAAGGGTACGCGAGAATTTGAAGTCAGTACTGACCCGACAGCGTCTACTTTAGTAGTGGGTCAGCACTGACTTTGCTACTGACTCATTGTAAATCTTTTTGTACCAAATCCTCGCCGGGTATGCGTACGGTCCACTTGATAATAAGCGGTTACCATAGCCTATATACGCTTGCAACACCAGAGATATCACTTGCGTGTTGCCACTCTAAAACGTAGATCTAAATTCTCATGTGCCTGTAATTTGGAATACACGTATTTCACCGAAAACCATACCTTTCGAACCGGAACACAGCAATGCGAACATTACTGCTTTGCGGCAGAAATATGTATGGTGGTAGTCCTTCCCTGGACGAGCTCTATCACGAAGAACTCTGCTACGATTCAGCTCATCATGTCATTACAATTTTCTATAAATTTTATTGCACTGGCAAATACATCGTGCATTCAGTTACATGTTTAAAGGGACACAAATTCCAGCAATCTGACAATAGTGTCAGATTGCTGGAATTTCTTATATTGTTTCATAATAAAGCGTCATGTAAAAATGAAAAGCTTGCGCATTCCAAAAACGACAGAGCCTCTGTAATTTATCATTATTATAATATTTATCGCATTACGTTGCATGGTAAGTCAAGAAACAGTAACTCAAGCCTGTTATGGATATGAGTTTTCGCAGGATTTTCAAGCCAAGATCTGTCAAGATAATGTTATGACGTCATTCTAGGCCTGTCGAGAATATTAGAACGCTTATCAAGATGTTTGTTTTGTAATATAAATTTCCTGGGACTGTTTCATTAACAGTTCTAACAATACAATTTCAAGGCTATGAAATTCCTGTTTTTACTGGGATTTGAACCCACTTACAGTATTGGAAGAAAAGTTTTTTTAATGTCAGCAAGTGACATGACAATCAAGACGCGCCGCGCCCGCCTGATGTTAAGCATAACCTGACTATAATAGATGCAGTGCCGCCTAAAGCTTAAAGTTATTAAGTGTTTAATTCTACTAATCATGAGCGCTTCTACTACACTTAGTAACTAAGTGAAGTACTATAATTTGTTATTTATTTAGTAGATATTTATTTATTAATTGCTTACATGTAAGTACAAAGTTCGTATGGATCTTAATTTTAATACATTGCCAGTAGATGAACCCCGTCAGGGCGCTGCAATATTTAGTTAGATTAACATAAACGAAAATAGTAAATAGGTAATTATGACGCATGTAGACTTACTAGTAAAACCACAGGGAACTTTGTTCCCAGTAGACTCGCCAGAACAAAACTCCAAATAGTCCTACTCTTATGTAGACCTAAAAAATTTATAGACATTACATTATACATCATATTAATTCTACATCATCACATCAGCTAGTCCACTGCTGGACATAAGCAACATCTTGAGTTTGACAGTGTCAAGCCGGCGCTCTAAACAAGCAAACAGATCATTATTTTTAAATGTAACGGTTTTGAGAAGAGTGTTATTTAACTCTGAGTATCATAAGTTATACTATACCTATACACCCTTGTTAGCGCGAGTAACTTAATAACCTGATTTATGATATCATAAATATAATCTTTATTAATGATTTCGAGTAGGGCTCGACTCGAGAGGCAAACAAGAGATTGTAAATGAGAGGGCTAAACGGAAGCTTCACCGCAAGCTATGCTTACTTGACTTATGTAGCTTAGCTTATGTAGCTACTAACTGTGCGAGCTATACTTGGCTCATGTAGCTTAGCTTAAAGTAGAGATCATCCAATCACGCGCCTCTACTGTGTTTGTCATAGATTTGAGCAACAACAGCAATTTTTGTACGTGTAGTTTAAGACTGGTTTATCTCTACCAACTATGCGTGCTACACTTATTTAGCTCATTTAGTTTAGCTTACAAAGCTACTAACCGTGCGAGTAATACTTACTTAGCTCATGTAGTTTAGCTAACATAGCTATTAACCATGCGAGCTATACTTTCTAAGCTCATGTAGCTTAGCTTACTTAGCTACAGTATATGCGACTTAGATATATAGAGAGTATAAATAAGATTAGGTAGGATAGACTAATTATATGCATTCTAAATAACTTGACGTTTGCGCGACATTCATCTACAATATATCTGTGCGATATTGCTATACAGCTTCTGTTTTAATTAAAATCTGACATTATTATGTTTGAATATGAGGGCTTATTGATATAATTTTGGTTGAAGTTACATAATTAATGTAAGGAGTCTGTTTTGCTAATCTTGAACGGAACCGTTTTTGTTCTAGTTTGGTTTTTCTTAAAACCATTTTTTTTTTCTTCTTTTGAACATAGCTACATACTACATTACTACATAGCGTTTTACTGTAACACTTTATGACAGCACTATCCGGGCTTAAAGTATTATTACGTAGAGTACAACAATTCACGATGACTGATGGTGAAATAACAAGTGTGATAAAAGGCCTCTACGCTGATACAAATACTTAAAACAATCAAATAAAGTGCCCGGGCGCAAGAGCTTTTAAAAACCTCTATTTTTAATCTCAAACCTCTCGCGTTTTCCATTAATTAATTCAGAACTATACGTACAAAGTGTTTTGTAATCTGTGTTTACCTTCTAAACCTTCAGTCGGTTCGGAGCCGCCCTCGAGAGCGAGCCTCTCCCGCCCGCCCTAGCCAGCCGCTATACGTAAATAATACGTGATACGTGGACTGAACTTAAGTAAAGTTTTAGTGTTAGTTAAAGTTTTTTGTGAATCATATTTTAGTGTATCATAACTTTTTGGAAGGTATGTTGTAGTTTTTAGAAAAGTTTAAAAATACAGTTAATAACTTGACTAGTGTCACTTACTAAAAATAAGATAATGAATGAACTTACAGTTTTTATAAATTTCTGTTTATTGGTAAAATATCAGCATCATTTTTATCGTAAAAAGACACGTACAATACTTAGCCTAATTAAACAAAACTTTATTCATGAAGCAAGGTGACGAAAGCGTTTTATTCATTTCCGCGTCGAATCGCAAAAGAAATGAGCAAGGAATGAGCAGCTCATTTTACATTGATTATTTTTAAATTAATACTATAATTGAAGCGCTTGAGATAATGCTGACTAGATTTTTCTTAACAGATTAACGATTCGAATGGGTGACCGCCAGCAGCAATTTCATCTGGGCACAACTATTTAATTTTTAGCATTGGAATTATGCTAAGTCACCTATTGCAAGGTAAACTTAAAAAGTTACAAACTAATGAAATACTTTATCAATATATCTTTAATTTTTTTCCGATTTTAAGTAGATTATTAAAAATATTTAAGAAATTACCGTTTATTTCGTCGAGGTCATCTACTATTGTATCTATTCATCAAGCAATTTGTTTAAGATGTATTTATATAAGTAGTTTTTTTATACCACCAAGGTGTCAAACAAGCACCCGATGATAAGCAGTTAAGCCTATGACGCTAGTAATACTAGAGGTATCACTCGCGTTGCAGAGCCTTAAAAATTTCAAACTCCCTTTTTGAAGAACCCTGCAGCTGCTTTGATACTGAAATCTGCAGGGAAAACCTCAGCTTTTACTGCCTACTAACATCAACCAATTAATTCAATAAAGGCTTGTCAAATTGTTTCAAGCTCATGTACGCTTTGAAGTTAAATCCTTTAATCTATATTTAACCAGCATATTGGTTTTTACAACGTATAGATACTTCGGGGCACTAAAAGCAGTATCGAACGTGGTTTTAGCTTATATCTCGTGAGGTAAAGTAAGTTTCAAAGAGGCCTAACAACGTCTTGGGGTGATAGGCGCAGTGCAGTGCCACGCAGAGCTACAACTTTAAACTTTTGGTGATACTGCAACTGGTATCAGCTTAGCGCCCAGCATAGGTAGCCTACATAAAATTTGCAATGCCTGTAAAGGGGGAAATAAGTTATAAGTGCCATTTGTAACACTTATTTAAGCAAATAAATATCTTGAATCTTGAATTTTGAATCTATGGTCAGGCGTAAAATCGGGTGAGCGACTAGACCGTCATGACATGTTAGTTGCTGACATAAAAAATTCGTTAGTGTCAGTGGCCAACTCTGGTGACGAAGCAAATAGGCCGCCTGAAGGCCTCCAGCGTGGCCTTTTCGTGGATTAAAGTATTGGTATTTGTTATACAGGCTGTCTTAACATGATGGCGTAGTAACTAAAAGATCTTTCTGCATGGAAATAGTTTTTCTTATCTGTAGATGTTTAGCGTAAAAAAATATTGCAGCTGTTTTATGTTTAATGTTATATTATGATGAGGACTGAGATAAACAGGATATTGGGGAGGCCTTTGCCCAGTAGTGGGACAATACAGGCTACTATTTAAAAAAATACTATTGCATAAATTAGGTACATTCTAGTATAGTTCTCTCGGCGGATCTAGGCTTCCGTGAAGTTAGCCGTTTGTTATGCGCAAAGACAATTTAGTTAGAAAAAGCTCCAATGCGCATCGAAACGGCTAACTTCACGGAAGCCTAGATCCGCCGAGAGAACTATACACTATATTAAATAGGTTTTTTTTTATACTACTAAAGCGGTAACCAAGCGTACGGCCCACTTGATGGTCAGCGGTTACCGTAGCCTATGTACGCATGCAACATCATAGATATCACTTGCGTGTTACTACCCTAAGACCTTAGATGGTAAGTCTCATGTGCCTGTAATTTCACCGGAAACCATACCCTGCGAACCGGAACACAGCAATGCGAGCATTACTGCTTGGCGGCAGAAATAGGTATGGTGGTAGTGGTAGTGGTTTTTTCTTTACACAACAAAAATTCGAATAATGACCAATCTCAAGATCAACGATCAGGAGTATTCGTGCAAATAAAATATTCAGTTAGTCCCAGTAACCACTTGAAAATCACTTTTTTCCGTACGAAGCAATTCGACAACTTGAACACGCTGTACAAGTGGGTAGCTTGCTCTCACAGTAATTGAAAATGGAACTCGCTTTTTCTCGTAAAGTAGGCACGTGACGCGTAACCACAGAATACGTAGACGTAGGTACAGACGTAACAATGCATGCTGTGATGCCCTATTATTACTGAACAGAAGGAATAATAATATACTATGGCTAGCAAGCCAAAAGAGTCCTACCTGGTGGTAGGACTCTTCAGCAATAGTCCGTCTTGGTGGGTACCACAGTGTCAGATATTCTACCTCCAAGCAGTAGGGTGCAAGCTGCACTGTGTTTAGATTTGAAGGGCACTGTAGCAAGTAAAATTACTAGGCGAAAGAGACTTAACATATATCTCGATATCTCGGGGTGATAAGCGCAGTGCAGTGCCACGCAAACACTTAAAAACTTTAAGCTTTGGGTGTCACTACATCTGTTATAGTCAGGCGTGGTGCTTAACATCAGGTGGTCGCCTTGATTGTCTTGTTATTTGCTGACATAAAAAAAAAAACGCCCCGGCTTCGCAAGGGTGTTTCAACAGCCCCATGATCCATTGATCTCCATCTCAAACTGTCTATGACAGAAGAGCTATAGTCAAAGTTTGTGATGGAGATTGGACGCTAACAAGGTTTTTTTTTTTTTTTTTTTACCACAAAGGTGGCAAACAACCATACGGCCCACCTGATGTTAAGTAGTTACCGTAGCCTATGGACGCTTGCAATACTAGAGGTATCACTCTAGTATTGAGAGAGTTATCTTTTATCTTTATTTTTTTGGTACAAAATACATAGGTAGCACGATACAATAGTGTGAGAACCGATGACGTCCGTGGAAGTGTAAAACTGTGTCACAGACATCAACGCCCTCCTCCGAATACAGATTATACAGAGTTCCATTAAAACAAATAGAATATTTAATAATATAAACTAATATTAATAACATCTCTAACCATGATCAGTAGATCCGACCTCATGATTAGGGTTATAACAAAATATCTATAAATAGTCGTATAATACTAATTAGTTATGTAGTGTAATGTTATGTAGGATTGTGTTTGGCTATCTTGTCAAAACGACATGGGTCCTCCCATTTTAATTATTTTTCTCGTGTTATTTTAAGTTTTTTGCATAAATTTGGTGGCAGTTTATCCAATTTAACTTGTTTACTTAGCACAAGTGTATCTAAGTAATTGAAATGAAGGGGCAATGTTGGTTGGTTCAAAATTCTCTAAGAAAATCTTTGACTAAATTCAAAGATTTTCTTAGAGAATTTTGAAAGAAAAGTCACCACTTCTTTCCAAATTTCGTTTGTTTATGTTGCTAAGCGACAATCAAACTAATACACTTGACACTGGCAAAATTGTGGCAAAAAAGCCAAAGAGTCCATAAACGAAGAAGAAGAAGAGTTATGTAGGTAATAAACCCGCAGGTGTACCTTCCTTTTTTTTTATATAAAGCCATCTCAAAACGGTACAATGTAGACTTTTTCTCTTAAATTTAACTCTCAGAAAAATACTTATTTTCTAATTTTTTTATTGCGAAAAGTGATAGATTTAAGTATTATTAAGATAAGATAAGATAAATTTATTGTTTGTAGAACTAGGTATTACATAAAATGGATCTTATTCTAAAATATAAAATAAATTTTTTAAATATATTAAGAGTAGTAGAGTTCTCTGTGATAGAGCTCGTCCGGGGAAAGACTACCACCATACCTATTTCTGCCGCCAAGCAGTAATGCTCGCATTGCTGTGTTTCGGTGTGAAGGGTATGGTTTCCGGTGAAATTACTGGCACATGAGGCTTTTGATCTTAGCCTCAAGGTGGCAACCCGCGAGTGATACTACTGGTATTGCAAGCGTCCATAGGCTGCGGTAACCGCTTACCATCTTGTGGGCCGTACGCTTGATTGCCACTTCAGTTGTATAAAAAAAAAAAAAAAAAAAATTATTATCTCTAGTCTAACCTAAGAGGCTTACAAACATTTAGGTACATAATCACAATTTAAACAAGTCAAAATCAGAGCGCATGCAGTAAGTTAATCATACATTATCTTACACATATGAGAATAATACTTCAAAGGTTTACTATGTTTACTGTGTAATGGGCGGTTTTATCACTAAAAGCAATCTCTTCCGGATAACCGTTGGATGGACAAGACTTGTTGAACATGGGGACGAGTAGGTGATTACGAATAAAATGATTTCTTTGTAATTTCATAGGATAGTGAACCTATTTACTCCTAATTTGGTCCCAAAAGATCGTACCAACCTACTTAAAACGCAACAAGTCCTTTGGGATTTCTCTGGAAGCTTCGAGTGGTCCCAGCGGAGCATTTCCCCTACTTTTTCAACAGAAAATATATTTTTAAGTTTCGGCTTCAACCTTAGCCAAATTGGATAAAGTTCACTGCGGCTTAGAATTACGTTGCGCTGTGTTGTCTGCGGTTAATGAATGTTTGCTTTTTGATCACATTTACACTATTTTTTTTTTTTTTTTTTATACAACTGAAGTGGCAACCAAGCGTACGGCCCACAAGATGGTAAGCGGTTACCGCAGCCTATGGACGCTTGCAATACCAGAGGTATCACTCGCGGGTTGCCACCTTGAGGCTAAGATCGAAAGCCTCATGTGCCAGTAATTTCACCGGAAACCATACCCTTCACACCGGAACACAGCAATGCGAGCATTACTGCTTGGCGGCAGAAATAGGTATGGTGGTAGTCCTTCCCCAGACGAGCTCTATCACAGAGAACTCTACTACTCTTACACTATCACACATAATATTATATCAACACTAATATTATAAATGCGAACTAATATTTGGATGGTTGTATGTTTAGATGTTTCTAAGTTAACAAGAATACTGCTTATTAGTAACAGGCTTCTGCCCGGTACTTCGCTCGTGTGGTAGAAATTAAAAAAATATAAAATACTTAAACTTTAATAGAGCTTGGGTCCAACTGGCTCAAAACCGAGATGACTGGAGAAATCAGGGGGAGGCCTTTGCCCAGCAGTGGGACACAACAGGCTAATCGTAATCGTAATAAAATACTAGCTTACCCGCGCGGTTTCACTCGCATAATTTTCAATATTTTCTCATCGTTTAAGCCTTCCCAGAACCGTTATGTCTAAGAACTGTAAAGTCAAAAAACATGTGCTATTAAAGTCAAAGTCAAAAATCTCTGTAATCAATCATAATCCCAAGGATCATTTTAAAATGTATTAAAGCTATAGGTTACGCTATAATAATTTAATTTGCTATGGTAATTTACGCTATTTCCACGCGCCTCAGCGTAGAAGAATCTGCTAGCCACCAATCCTCATTGGGTCCGCAAATCACTTGAGAGTAGGCCAGTTTCTCAGCAGTAGGAACATGAGAAAGGCTTTCATAATGATTATAATCATCATATCAGCCGATAGACGTCCTTTGCTGGACATAGGCCTCCCCCAAAGAGCGCCATGACAACCGATTTTGAGCCTTCACCATCCACCTACTTCCTGCGACCGCTTTAATGTCATCGGTCCATCGAGTGAGGGGCCGTCCTACACTTCGTTTTCTAGTTCGTGGTCGCCACTCGAGAACCTTTATTCCCAAGCGGTTTTCGGTTCTGCGAGCTGATGATATACGTGTACATTCATCATCATCATCCATAGCCTTCCACCCACTGCCTCCCTTAGTTTGTGCCAACTTTTTTTTTTTTTTATGCCAGTAAGTGACAAGACAATCAAGGCGCCCGCCCACCTGATGTTTAGCACCACGCCTGACTATTACAGATGCAGTGCCACCCAAAGCTTAAAGTTTTTAAGTGTTTGCGTGGCACTGCACTGCGCTTATCACCCGGAGACATTGTTGTTAAGTCTCTTTCGCCCAGTAATTTCACTTGCTACAGTGCCCTTCAAATCTAAACACAGTAATGCTTGCACACTACTGCTTGGAGGTAGAATATCTGACAACTGCGGTGGTACCCACCAAGACGGACTCTTGCTGAGGAGTCCTACCACCATCTACCGCCATCCTGTGCTAATCTAATCCACTTACGGCCCGCGACTTTCACTATGTCGTCTTCCCATCTCGCCAGCGGACGACTGACGTTTCTGTACCTCCACCTGTCATCACCACGTCTTGCCATTACCTCGAGTACATTACCTCGGCTCAGCTAAGCTATTTTGCTTGCAGGTTAGGTTAGACACGACACAAAACTGCAATAAATCGTACAAATTGCGTCAATTAAAAATCCATCAAACAATACAGTACCTACTAACAATAAAATCGATAAAATCTGTTCGTCATTTTTATTTTCGGCGCACATTGGACTTGTCATCAATCATGTGAGACACAGTACAATGTCCCGGAAAAGTGTATGCCTGAATTAATTTGATAATCTATTGTGGCGTAGTGCATGAACTGAGTAAGTAAGTTTGTATGAGTCAGTGGCCACAATTCTGGTGACGGTTAATATACTGCATATGGTCCCGTTATGGCCTAACTTTGAAAGAGCTAGGTCCAACAGAATAACGTGCCCATTGAAGCACGGAAGCGCGCGAAATTACTTCTTGTAGTCCCCCATCCAAATATTAGTGGCTTGTATTTATTTTAAGATAACATCTTTAAAACTCAGTACTCAGTCGAAATAATAATTTTTGAAATTTTTTTACTCCAATAATATTATTATTATTATTAACAAAGAATGCATTTTAGTGACTGCGTGAGCTTGAACAAAAACCTTTCCGTTACGATAACGTCTAGCGAAATAAATCCCCTGAACGGGCAAACCAAAGCATAACTTTTAACAAAAGATGTCTGCGCTATTGTACAAAATCGCGCATAACTGTGAAAAGTTAGTATAACATTGTAATAAAATCGATTTTCCATTTGAATGACTTTCAACGTATCCACTTTTCAAACGGTAAAGTAAAACATACCAAATAAACAAACTTTTAAACCAAAACATAACAATGCGAGCATTACTGCTTGGCGGCAGAAACAGGTATGGTGGTAGTTCTTATCCGGATGAGCTCTATCACAAAGAACTCTACTACTCAATATTATATGATCGTGTATCAAGGGGTCAATGCACAATACATCCCAATGCGGGGTGTATTCTGCAGATCTTATACCCCCATTTAGAATTAGAATTAGAATTAGAACTCTACTACTCAATATTATATAATCGTGTATCAAGGGGTCAATGCACAATACACCCCAATGCGGGACGTCAGTGCAGATCTTATACCCCCATTTAGAATTAGAATTAGAACTCTACTACTCAATATTATATAATCGTGTATCATGGGGTCAATGCACAATACACCCCAATGCGGGACGTCAGTGCAGATCTTATACCCCCATTTAGAATTAGAATTAGAACTCTACTACTCTTTCTTGATTATGATATCTAGCTAAGATGGTCAAAACTGGCTTTCATACGTCATTTTTTTCCGACAAACTGACCCTAGGCGTTTCTAGAATTTCTCTAAGCCTCGCACCCAAAAAAGGGTTTTTTGTCAATAAATTCTACAACCCCTAGGCAAGTCTAGATTTAGCTCCATTATTTCTGCCAGCTGTTGCTTTATGGACTAAAAAGTTCGTTATCGACCCGTGGTCCAACATCTATGTCCAACATGTTGTACCACGGGTAAGTAAAATTATCCGTGGTCCAACTGTCAGTTTTTTTCATCATCATCACGGTCGTACTTACCTTTTGTACTCACTGCTGGGACACAGATCTAATCTCGAGCGAGAGTGATTGGGAAATAATCCAGCCGTCTTATGATCCGTCCGTCCGTTCGTATGAGTCAGTGGCCAACACTGGTGACAGAGTTTTTAGGCCGCCCGAAAGCCTTTGTCATGGCCTAACAACTTTGACAAAGCCGGACTAACTGCTTAACGTGCCCTCTAAAGCACGGGAGCGCTTAATTGAAATTGACACTGGCGGTCACCCATCCAAATGGTGAGTACGCAGAACAGTGCTGAACTTCGTTGATCTGCTAGGAACATCTAAGCCAGCTACGTCACGAGAGCTCCGCACAAATGTTCTGTATAATGTTGTGTTATACGGAGTGCAGACTTGCAAAGTGGTTACATCAAAATAGGCCCTAGCTCTTAAAAAGACAGAGTTTCTGTAAAATTAACAATCCAAATTTTATCTGATAATGCGATGCAAATCAGGGGTTGAAAAGGGGGTTGTTTTAACAGGATTCGTTTGAAACGTTGAAAGAGCTACGTAGATACTCGCAATACCCACGCGGTAATATTTACCTGGTGGTAGGACTCTTCAAGAGTCTGTCTTGGTGGGTAGCACCGCAGTGCCAGATATTCTACCTCCAAGCAGTAGTGTGAAAGCTGCACTGTGTTGAGGTTTGAAGGGCACTGTTGTGAATAAAATTACTGGGCGACAGACTTAACAACAACGTCTCGGGGTCACGAGCGCAGTGCAGTGCCACGCATAATTTTAAAAGTGGTGACACTACAGCTGTTAACGGTCAGGCGTGGCGCTTAACATTAGGTAAAGGCTTGACCATCTCTTGCAGATATAAAAAAAACAGTCGATTAACGAAACAAAAGCGAAATATTAGAAAATCCCAAAAAATATTTCGCCTCAAGCGGGATTTGAAGCCGCAACCAATGTATCGAGCAGAAGACATCCCAATGATTTTTCGTACAAGCGAAATGTCTTGATAGCTCAATTGGTAGAGCCCCCGCATATCAAGCGGTGGTTGCGGGTATTATAGAGTAGTAGAGTTTTTTGTGATAGAGCTCGTCTGGGGAAGGACTACCACCATACCTATTTCTGCCGCCAAGCAGTAATGCTCGCATTGCTGTGTTCCGGTGTGAAGGGTATGGTTTCCTGTAAAATTACTGGCACATGAGGCTTTTGATCTTAGCCTCAAGGTGGCAACCCGCGAGGGATACCTCTGGTATTGCAAGCCATAGGCTTCGGTTACCGCTTACCATCTTGTGGGCCGTACGCTTGGTTACCACTTAAGTTGTATAAAAAAAAAAAACTATAGTATTCCTTTAGTGTGATGGTTAGCATTGCACTGCAGCACTGCAGGGCAAAGGCCTCCCTTTCTTCATTCCAATCATCTCTATTGGGCGCTAGTGTAGGCCAGTCCTTCATAAAGGCATCTAGTTCGTCTCTCCATCGTCGCCGCGGTCTGCCGCGTGGTCGTTTTCTGTCCCGTGGGATCCACTCTGTAGTGGTTTTCGCCCACAACTCATCCGACATTGTTTTTTTTTTTTTTTTTTTTTTTTGTTTTTTTTCAACCTATTGTGTCCCACTGCTGAGCAAAGGTCTCCGACATTGTTAGCATTATAAAAACAAAATAACAAAAAGCGAAATGGGAACGCGTAGTGATAATTTGGTTGGACCTTATCGTCAGCTGTTGAAACAGGCTCTGAATGACTTCGTTCAAAAAGCTAGGACTTATCTGTGGCATATTTAATTATGTAGGCACCAACTGATGTTTTAGGTTGCATGGAAATTGTTTTAGGGTTAAGTTGTAATCTTTTTGGCTTGCTTTGTCGTTCGTCTGTCAAGACTTTTATAGGACCGGCTGAAGGTAGTAGGATTGTCTTTGGCTATCTTGTCAAAACGACATGGGTCTTCCCATTTTAATTATTTTTCTCGTGTTATTTTAAGTTTTGTTGCGTAAATTTGGTGGCAGTTTATCCAATTTAACTTGTTTACTTAGCACAAGTGTAAGTAATTGAAATGGAGGGGTGATGTTGGTTGGTAATTTAGTCAAAGACTTTCCAAGAGAATTTTGAAAGAAAAGTCATCGTTTCTTTCCAAATTTCGTTTGTTTACGTTGCTAAGCGACAATCAAACTAATACATTTGACACTGGCAAAATTGTGGCAAACTAGCCACAGAGGCCATAAAACAAAAGAAGAAGAAGAAGAAGGTAGTAAAATTAATCTTTTAAGGTCTTATTCATAATTATACTATGAACATCTGATCAGTCAAAAGATTATAGATGCAAAAAAACATGAAAATGAAATGGTTAAAGTGTACCTATTAAAAAAAATAACGTGTATGAAGCGCTCGTGACATACGAGTAGCTGGCTATGTTGTTCCTAACAGATCAAAGAAATTAAGCACTGTTCCGCGTAGTCATCATTAGAGGGCACGATAAGCAGTTGGTCCCGGCTTTTTTAAAGTTGTTAGGCCATGACAGAAACTTTCGGGCGGCCTAGAAACTCTGTCACCGTAGTTAGCCACTGACTCATACGAACTTACTTACTTTTTTTTAGGTAACTTATTCCAATGGTACAAGCTTTCTGGCTAGATCGTGCTGTGTAAAAATATCTGCGTGTATTTATTTATTTATTACTCTATTTAAAATGGTCTAACACTTGGAATATAAATCTATGCAAAACAAAAAACATCTTTAAATATAAATAATTTGTCCACACGCAGCCATTTTCAAGCAATAAGAATATAAATATTATTTAAACATTCCTCTATACAACAATAAGATAAATTGGTCACGTAGCGCACAAAGGATGCTGGCATGGCAGTGACCATTGACAGGGTCAGCAAAAGGGAAGGGAAAGGGGCAGTACTCAAAACAACTTACACTATGTATTGTAAAGCTGTTGTACCGAATGGTGTGAATACATACATACATACATAAAATCACACCTGTACCCCGTAGGGGTAGGCAGAGACCACGGATTTCTACTTGCTACGATCCTGAGACACCTGTTTTGCTTCATTTACTCTCATCACATTCTTCATACACGCTCGTCGGTTTAGGGTACTCCTGACCTGGCCTGATGGTGTGAAAACGTTCTTAAAAGCTGAACTATTCTTTAGCACTTCGAAGATTGCTTTTTTTATTTATAATGTTACTTTGTTGACTTAAAGTTGCAATTGGAATGCGTTTCGCTGTGGTTCTTATTATGACCGCCCCGAGCGGCCATGCGGTCTGAATAAAAGAAAAACTGAGTATTTAGCTAGTTTTCAATTAAATTACGATTATTGTTCTGTACTGCTAATGTCACAAAAGTTCTTGTTACTACTTATGATGCAAAAATAAAATTAAAAAACAAATAAAAAAATTGCAAGCGTCAAAGTGCTATATATAAGGTCATTCATTATCAACCAGACAAACTTAAGGGATAGGTTCCACGCATAAAAAAAATACTTGTACTTTTTTTTTTCTAAACATTTTTTTTTTATATTAAAAAAAAACGTAATTCTGCTTAATAATTAGTTATCCCTGTTAGAAATCGGAAAGGCAGCGCTCGGCACGTGTCAGTGACCCTTCGCGTCAATGAACCGCGGGTCAATAGCCAGCGCGTCCTTGACCTGCGCGTGTCACTGACCCGCTACGGGGCGCGCACACTCAAATATTTCATTATTACGCCGCTTAACTCGATTCCCAACAATGATAAATAATAATTGAGCAGAAAAACGTAATCGATTTTTTTTTATTTTAAAGACAATATATACCTACATAAAAAAAAAAATATATTTTATGTGTGGAACCTATCCCTTAAGGTGGAAGGTTGATAATGAATGACCCTGTATATATACGTTAGGCAGGCTTTTAAAATTTGCTTCCCCCTAATCATAATTTATTAATCTTTGAAACAGCTCTGTGCTGCTATGAAATAGGGCAATGCTTCGGCTTTCTCACCCTCTACTGAGAAACATCTTCCGCAGTTATTCTCTGTCAAACGCAATGTCGCTAAACCCGTTACACTCGCTGAAAAATATTGTTACTTAAGGTTATTGTCTGGTGTTGTTATTGGTATCTCTTTGTGGTAAGTATCTCATCATCATCTTAAGGAGCGCTCGTGACGTAACTGGCTAAGTTGTTCTAACAGATCAACGAAGTTAAGCACTGTTCCGCGTAGTCATCATTCATCATCACGCTTCGTAACGACTTAGCCGATTGTGATGTATTTGGAATTCGGATTGTGAAGGTAGAATGGCCTAGAATAATACATAGACTACTTTATATCCCGGATAAATATATTGTTCCTGTGGGATAGCACAAAAGTCAGATCATAATTTCTAAAATCAATATATAAAAAACAAAAGCGAAAAAAAAATTAACAGCCAGATAATAACTTTGTGAACACACTGTTATTTGAATATATTTGTTGGTTTTATATATGGTTTAATTAAATTTTAATTTTAATGATAAAAAAGCTTGGAACGAATGTGCTCCAACTCTACTCGGCATCCATAATAATTGCAAGGTCATGCCAAAAAAGCGACAGGATCCCAGCCGGTGTTGTTGCCAGTTCTTTTACGGCATGGGCGCGTTGGAACTGGCTTACATTTTCCTAGCTGTAAGACGTTACAAAGTGATCTTTGTGATTCGAATGGGGTATCAAAATCCCTTGTAAAAGTCCCTTTTAGAGGAGATTTTGGGAATCATAGTGTAAAAATCCTTATTGAAGCTTCAAGCTCAGTAAAGCACTTTTGATTTGATTTGTAATAGAAAATCGACAACTGCCATTTTAAGAAACTGCCAAAAAAAGTCAGAGGGTCTACTCTAGAAAGCGACAAACAATAATCGTGGCAAATATCGTAGTTCAACTTATGTTGGTTGTAACTAAGTTTAGAGCATGCACGGACACGAAAACCGCCATGATATATCGCTTTTGACCGCAAAAATAACCCCTTGATCTGACAGGGTATCGTAGAGTACCTCTTTACTCCAAATAATTATTTCTCTTTTAACGACTCTCTCGCCGAAGCGGAGATTTATCGTGAAAATATCTCACTGGCCGTTAGGTAACACCTTTCTTCTAACTAAGGTCTATTAAAAGCAGCCAACGCTATAATACGAGCGTTTTTAATTACCCGAAAAGAAACGGTATTTCTAGAGCTAGAAATTTATTTAATTTTTAAGCTCTACATACGTATAAGTATCATAGCTATTTTAAAATTATAGCTTTAAAAAAACCTATAGAGGTTTTAAAATATTATTTAATGCTACATTACGACCGTCATGTAGACGGTAATTATATTTTTAGGATAAGTACTTTATGGACTACGCTGGGCAATAATGTGTTGCGGACAAATTTAGTACAGTCAGCTAGAAAAACTACTTCAATCGTTCGTTGTGAACTGTTTGAGTTTGTGCACTGCATCCAATCAGAATTAAATATTTAATTAATAAATCGATATTGGTGTACATTTTTAAGCTTTTACTATGGAAACCACATAACTATTTAAGCATTACAATAATGTTTATTTTTTTAAATACATATGTATCTATAACTAGCAGTGCTCCGAACAGTAGACCTCGCAAACACAAACATGTAAAGTAAGCTTTATAATTGAGCAACATACTGCATTTTGAGGAACTATTTTGCTCAGCACGCTGAAGAATATCATCAGATCTTCACCAAATATCAGACCAACCTAAAATAAATACTTACCTTTCAAATAAAATAAAAATCATCGAAATTAAATCACATTAGGCGGAGATGTTCAGCAGCCCCTTTTTTGTCCCTTTTTGGAGAAATTACGACTCTTATCAAAAATTTATGATGACAATCAACTTCTATAAACTCATAGAACCTGTATACCAAGTTTCAATCAGATTAGTTGAAAAATGCAACCTACAGGCGAGAACACAAACTGACCACCAAAAGCATTTTTGGCCAATCTCGAAACTGAGACGCTTCGCTCGCTTGGTCAATGAAACTAAGTAAAAAGTAAGTATGAGTCAGTTACCATCTGGTGACAAAGTTATTAGGACACCCAAAGGCCTAAAAAATATATGCCTGTAGTAATTGAATAGAAATTATTTTAATAATACGATAGTAATAATAGAAAACATCATTTTTTTTTTTTTTTTTTTTTTTTATACAACTGAAGTGGCAACCAAGCGTACGGCCCACAAGATGGTAAGCGGTTACCGCAGCCTATGGACGCTTGCAATACCAGAAGTATCACTCACAGGTTGCCACCCTGAGACGTAGATGGTAAGTCTCATGTGCCTGTAATTTCACCGGAAACCATACCCTTCGGACCGGAACACAGCAATGCAAACATTACTACTTTGCGGCAGAAATAGGTATGGTGGTAGTCCTTCCCCGGACGAGCTCTATCACAAAGAACTCTACTAATCATTTAGTTGATCTTGACATTTTGGTCCCACAGCGAGATAGATACCTTTTTTGTCTCAAACGTATTACTCATACCGTACTGAATTATATTTCGTTACTGACTGTACCTCTTTTTCTGAAGCCAGTAAAAATGCGCATTAACGTAGAATTACCGCCTCGTATAGGCACATTGTAGTCATAATGGGCCCATAATTGAAGAGAATAAAGCATTGAGAATAAAGGTATTGAGGTATGCAAAAAAAAGGTATCCATATTAGGTTAGATTTACGCGTAATATCGAATGAATAGAGGTACCGTGATAGGGAATGAAAAGATGTGTAAAAGGGGGGTTGAATATTAAAATTCTAGGTACAAAATCTAGGCTAGGTTCGCACAAACTAGGGAATGTTAGGTACGGTGGTGTGATAAAAAATGTACTCAAGTATTGATACCACTAGACTCGGATTGTACTAAGAAGTTAATGAGGGTACGATGGTGGTATGTGTAAAAGGTTTTACCATCTTTGCAAAACTAAGCTTTTACCCAAGCCTGATTTTATACAAAAAGGTAGTGATTTAATCACTTCACTGTGATTTAATCTCTATGTTATTTATTTAAAAAACATATTGTATTTGACAAACTATAAGCGAAGGCTTAAAAAAATAAGTTTATCAGTCTACGTATAATCCGGTACTCATATTTTAAAATACCAGTACTTCGGTGGAAATGCAAATAGATACCGCAAAGAATTTACCTGTATATGGTCTTTGAGACAATCCAGTGTTAAATAACAATACAAGCTGAAAAATATTCCGGAATTTTCCGCATACAAACTGGAAAATGCTGACACTACGTAATACCGGTATTCGAAAGTATACAGCCGTGTTCAATAACTGTGCGTCCGTATTCATCAACGCTTATAATTTTTAACGTTGTTTATACAAAAATCGGTCAGTCAATCAGTCAGGTCAATCAAAATTAATCATTTAGTCAGTCACTCAGTCCATCAGTTAGTCAATTAGTAACACCATGATCATGATTTAGGTTTATTTACCGTCTATTGTTTTATGATTTGTGTCAACAATGTTTATGCTTTTTTGTGTATAAGATTAGAGAGATTTATTTGCAATATGCAACCCAGAGATTTTTTTTTTTCAACCTATTGTGTCCCACTGAGCAAAGGTCTCCCCCAATTCCTTCCATCTATCTCTGTCCCTGGCAACATCCCACCAGTGTTTTTAATATAAAAAAAACATTAATTAATAAGATAATACCTTTTACTACCAGTTTAAGCGGGTTAGTGTCAAAATCCATTTTAAAAAACCCCTTTGAAGGGGATTTTGGAAGTTTTAGTGTCAAAATCTCCTTTGAAGCCTCAAGCTCAGTCTAAAGGGGATTTTGAAACAAAAAAAATCCTATATCCCCTTTGAAGGGTTATTCTTATTTACTATTCTATAAACAGTACTCAAAAAAAAAACTATTATGTTACAAAACGTACCCGGCCTCGGCCATTGTGCTGATCTTGGCAACCAGCGATGGTGTTCTGTCAGAGCGGCTCTGAGTTGTCGTATCTATAACATCATAATTTATGGATCGTAACACAATTATTTATAGCTAACCAGTTTTTTTCAGACTCTTCGGCACCCCATATCCTAGTTGCAGATTTATAGAGTAAAAGATGTCTATCGACCTAGATTAGATAAGTTTATCCAGGCTATTTATAACATACTAGCCAGTCCGTCCCAGCTTCGCGCGGGTGCAATAAAACCGCACTCGTGCGAAGCCGGGCGGGTCGCTAGTAATAAATATAGTCTATGTTATTCAGGGATAATGAAGCGTTCTAATGGTGAAAGAATTTTTGAAATCGGACCAATCGTTTTTGAGTTTATTCGTAACATACAAAAATACAAATCTTCTCTCTTAATAATATTAGTATAGATTGTAATACGTGCCAAATATTACATTTAACAGTTTTTTTTACGTCAGCAAGTGACAAGACAATCAAGGCGCCCACCTGATGTTAAGCACCACGCCTGACTATTGCAGATGCAGTGCCACCCAAAGCTTAAAGTTTTTAAGTGTTTGAGTAGCACTGCACCCCGAGACATTGTTGTTTAGTCTCTTTCGCCCAGTAATTTCACTTGCTACAGTGCCCTTCAAACCTAAACACAGTGCAGCTTGCACACTACTGCTTGGAGGTAGAATATCTGACACTGCGGTGGTACCCACCAAGACTGACTCTTGCTGCTCTTGCTGCTCGGTGGGTACTACCGCAGTGCCAGATATTCTACATCCAAGCAGCAGTGTGCAAGCTGCACTGTGTCTAAGTTTGAAAGACACTGTAGCAAGTGAAATTGCTGAATGAATAGACTTAATAACTACTACGTCTACGACGGATGGACGAGCGCAGTCACACGCGGAACTTTAAAATGTGAAACTGCAACTGTTATGGCCCATTTACACCATACCATAATTACATGAGAATTGCCTTGTCAATTTCATCTCAGAACGTTTTTGTTCTAAAATCAATTTGACAAGGCAATTTTTTCATGCAATGCAAATGGTGTAAATAGGCCATTATGGTCAGTTAAGGTAAAAAAAAACTTTTCACTTGTCAATATAAAAATAAAATACTAGGTCATCTCTTGGTTTATAATATCTACCTGCGGAACGGAAATTGATTCAGAATACCCTCGACCACCTCATTTCCTGCCTTCAACACTCAGTATAATTCAATGCAACAGTATGACGCATGCTTACTTGAATTTAGAAAAAAATAAACGATCAATCTGAGAAATCCAGTATTTTTTTTTGTCAGTAAAATGACGAGACATACAATAGTTCACACAGCTGCAGTCTCCCTAAAATTATGATTATAAATTATAATATTAACATTAGTTGGTATTAAAAATTGTAAACTATTAAGTTAATGGTAAATAGTTTTACAAATTACAAACTGGCTTTTTATTTTATTTATTTTATTTCTTTGTGTCAAGATGAAAATCATGCCAAATTGGTTTTCCTCTTTTATCATTTTCCTCTTTGTGTTTTCTGAAAAATTAAATGCTTAATCCTTCAAAGGATTCTAACTCCGTTAACGTTTAATTAATTTTAAGAAAAAAACAAGTAATAATATAAAAAAACTTTGAAAATTTTAGAGTAAAACGTTGAATCGATATCCTGGCTGTCTGAAATCGTTATAAAAGGGATAAATTCATCAGATAAAGCCTTGATTTGTAAAAACGTGGCGAACGTACTGTGACGGTCGTTATCGAGACGAGATAACCGTCAGTACGTCTTTGACGGTTCAAAAACCATGTTCGGGTGGTATATGGCTCCGTCGTATGACCAGTAGCTCATACATCGTAACATTATAAGTCTCTATGTAATCTCTGTGTGCTGTGACAGGCAAAATAGAGGGTAAAAGACAGACTGAGGGGACGCAGTCCCAAGCGATGGTCTGACCAGGTCTCGGAACAGCTTGAAATGCCAGTGAACAGGGCACTTCAAGCCACCGACCGCTCTAAATAGAAATTCATAATTCACAGAGAAGGATGGAGTAACGATCCTCAACAATGAGGGACCGACTAAGGAGGATGTAATCTCTGTTGCAGGCACTTACTACCATTCAATTTAAACTTTATTAACAATCATCATGGCAGCCTTCTAATGTTCCCACTGTTGGGACACTGGCCTACTCTCGGGCGAGAGTGATTGGGTCTTAATCCACCACGCAGACCCAATGCGGATTGGTGGATGGCACATGTCTTGCGAATTTTTAGTTCTTGGATATGCCGGTTTCATCACTATGTTTTTCTTCACCATATGCGCACTGGCATTGCGCATATAAATTTTTCGAACAGAAAAATCCATTGGTGCACGACCTTAGGATCGAAAAGCGGGGTCACTTCCTCTAGAACACCGGTGCTCATTAAAAATGTTACTTTACAAATCAAAAAAGTCAAACGCCAAGGTGCTTTTTCTAAGGTTAGGTTGGTTTATTGAGACTAACAGACTTCAAAAATGTATGTTACCAATTCAACTATTAATATTTTAATGTTTGATAAGCGATTTCTCCGCTAATTATGAATTTATTTTCACGTGTTGCTGCCGACGTTCTCGGAACTACACCTTAAGTCGGTCAGCGTAAAGTGCGTGAAATTGGTTTGCATGATTTAAGGCTTGTTATTTATTCTGAACCGACCTCGATATTTGAATAAGATCTTGTGTGTGAAGTAGCGAAGGAAACTGGATTACACCTCGCATGATAGATACATTCTCAAGTTAGTTCTGTTGGAATAAGATGAGGATAGGAAAGTTTTTGAGATTCTGTTCAAAGTTTATTATCTGTCATCCGAAATAAAGAAAAACCGAGTCGAAAGGTCTATAGCTCACAGAACTGATGCCGCTAGAGAATAAAGTTTCTCAAATAGCGACCGTGACTGAAAGACGAAGTGTAGGACGGCACTCTACTCGATGGACCGATGAGATTAAAGCGGTCACTAAAGTTATTTTAAGCTTTATTCTGTAAATACGGTGGCAGTTAATCCAATTTAATTGTTTTATTAGTGTAGGCAACTAAGCAAAAAAATATGTTATTTGGCAAAAACTCCTAGATGGTGGTCACTAGCCCATTATAAGACCGTTTACTTACTATAAATAATTTTCTATAAAAAAACCTGATATTTCAGTAGTTTTTATAAGAAAGAAAGAAAATATATTTGTTTGTCCTGCACACATCATCATTTCAGCCCGGTATCACCCACTGCTGGGTATAGGCCTCCTTTCGCTAATGCCATTCTTTTCGGTCCTGTGCAGTTTTAAGCCAGGTTTTTCCCAGCGACTTTTTCAATGTCATCGACCCAACGCGCTGTTGGACGACCCGGATTTCTTCGGCCTATCCTTGGCCACCATTTAGTCAAGGTTTTTCCCCAGCGACCATCACCGCGTCTAGCCAAATGTCCTGCCCAACTCCATTTCAGGTCTATGGCACGGTTACCAACGTCTTGAACCTTCGTCCGACGTCTGATTTCCGTGTTGCGTATTTTGCTATGCCTATGTTAAGGATTGTTATGCCGAGCAAGGTTCCGCACACAACACAACATAAAGTATTTTAGCATGAAACTACATTAGGTTTAATAACTAGGAAAGAAACTTAAACTTATGAAACTTAATAAGTATTATGCGCGGGGGCAAAATTGTCTCACTCTTAGCAAAAAGCATAAGTTGTGACCGTTCGCTGTTTGTTAAATAAAAAAACTAGTATTGGGAACAAACTATACAAGCTGTTTCAAATCTCAGAAACCTTTTTCATAGTGAAAAATAATGTTTCCAAACTGCCTTAACTTTTGTACACCGAGTCTAAACAGCCACTCTCAACTTTGAACTCCACTCAAAGTATAACAAAGACTCAAAGTACAAAGAAGTATATCACAAAGTTTCGAGTCAACAACTGCATGATAAAGGAATAGGTAGGATGTGCCTTTTCACATGGAAATGGAAAATATATAAGGTTAACAGGACAAACCACTCAACGGCCTATAAGTATGTATAATACTGACAGCGGATAGGAGTCAATGGAGCTTTTTCCAACTAAATTGCCTTTGCGCATTAAAAACGGCTAACTTCACGGTGGATGGCTGAAATCCGTCGACAATATTATAACTTACCTCACTGGTTTTAGCAAAATCCTCTGTTACATCGACATAATACCAGCATTATATTTGTAAATGTGATTAATGTGAACCGATAACTTCTTTCCGGAAATATTTTCTTCTTAATTACAGAGTATAATGTAACTCATGTGCCTGTAATTTTACCGGAACACAGCAATGCGAGCATTACTGCTTGGCGGCAGAAATAGGTATGGTGGTAGTCCTTCCCCGGACGAGTCTATCACAACGAACTCTACTACTCTTATACACCATAACTGTAGGAAATTCTATGTTTATTACATCATCACTTTCCACCGAGATCGTAGACAAACGAAGTACTCTTGATTAAATGCTGGACACAGCGTCATCTAGCCCCAAGGTAAGCTGCTGTTAAACAGAG
This sequence comes from Colostygia pectinataria, assembly GCA_951394395.1. NCBI lineage: Eukaryota > Metazoa > Arthropoda > Insecta > Lepidoptera > Geometridae > Colostygia > Colostygia pectinataria. The sequence continues at coordinate 946,664 of OX596362.1, forward strand.
CTGTGTTATGGGTACTAGATGACTGATATATACTTAATACAATACATAGATAGTAGATATTTTTTTATTATATATAGAAAATAATCAGAACACCCGGGACATGTAGATCGTACAAACATTTGACCCGAGGCGGGAATCCGCAAACTCCACGTCGCAGGCGGACCTGCGCCCGCTGCGCCACATCGGTCGTCAATAAATGTTTATTTAAAATGATGACTTATTAAGTACGTACGTATCTTGAATTCTCGAGTCTACCTCGTTAGCATAAACTGAGCCGTAAAACCTCACCTCCTCAGCACCTCCAGTGAGGTCGTTACGAGGTACTGCCTCGTAAAATTGATAATGAATATGAGTTCCAAGTTTGAAAGGACTGGAGCCATGAAAACATCAAATACAAATGGCGGACATTTAACACAGCGTTATCTAACCCCTAACTAAGCCAAGCTTCACTATTAAATAAATCTATACTAATAATACAAAGAGAGAAGATTTGTATTTTAGGTTGTTACCACAGAACTATATTTAAGTAGAATGAGTGAGTGTATGTACTTCGCGTGCCGAAAAGACGGGCTAAGTGAGGGCTGAGTAACCTCTTTAGTCGCTGCGAAACTCAGTCTGTTCCAGACCGGATTTTACCATTAGAATACGACATTATTCCTAAGTAACATAGGCTGTATTAATTACTAGCGACCCGCCCCGGCTTTGCACGGGTGCGTTTTCATTGAACCCGCGCGAAGCTGGGACGGACTGCTAGTAACTAATAAAATAAACATACTAGGTACATAATGTTTTTTTTCGTAAATACAACAGCACATGGAAACACTCAGACCCGAACAAATATTTGCTTGTCATGCAAACATTTTTCCCGTACCATGAAACGAACCCGCAACCTTTCGTTTCTTAAATGGTCACCCACCGTGCCACCGAGGTCGTCAAGGGAGCTAAAATAAATGCCATATAAATGTTGATGCAGCTGCAATTTTTCTGTCATTTTATTATTAGAATTGCCCGTCTGCATGGCAAGTGCAGTACGCATTTATGAAATTGCAACTATTACGGTCAGACGTGGGCCTTAATTCAGGCGAATGTCTTGGCCATTATCATTTTGCTGACTTAATGAAAAAAGGTCACCTAGTTTTATTGTCATGTAGCATAGTATCGTGTAGACATCATTCTATCCTAGATGTTATTTAGCCAACAAAGAAAAACTGCGTTATTTATATCATTGTTATGCTCAGCTTGTTACGGTCTCCAGTCGTTGGTTTCTATAAAAACGGTACCGTTATAATTTATATGTACACTGAAATTCAAACTAACTTCAAGACTATTGCAAGTTTCATCTGAATCGCTTCAGCTGTCACAACATTTAGACATACATTATATAAAAACTTTTGTAGTTATTACTGCTACAAGTCTAAAAAAACTTTATAAATTAAGTTATACTTAGAAAATAACAAAACGATTACTTACTATGTCGGACTCGGTTTCAAAGTTAGGCCATGACGGAGGCCATCGGGCGGCCTATCAACTACGTAAGTTGGCCACTGACTTCTTACTTTACTATGTCAAATTATGAGGTTCCAAAAACGGCCGTCACAGTACGGCGTGCCTAACTTAAGAACCTAAGGTTAAAAGCAAAGACACGTAAACAACTGACAACCCTTATTACATCCACAACATTAAACTTCAGACACATTACAGAAAACTGTCAAAACGGCTTTCAAAGCACACTCAGAATTGAACCTAATCATGTGCACACAAGCCTTATAATAGCACAAAAGCGACGATGGCGTGTTTGTTTCCGCTATGTTAAACCATCCATCAGGTGTGTTTCCAAAGTTTTCTGGAGACATTTTGACTGTGCTATAAGACCACAAGCGGCAAAATTTTAATTAGTTTTAAGTTGACTTTTTCGGTGACATTTAGCACGTGCTCGGTTGCAAATGAAATAAATAAAATAAATAAATAATGCTGGACAATCCACACAGCATCATCTAGCCCAAGGTAAGCTGCTGTTAAACAGAGCTGTATTATGGGTACTAGATGACTGATATACACTATGTATATTTAATACAATACAATACATAGATAGATATTTTTTATTATACATAGTAAACACCCAGAACACCCAGAACACCCAGAACAAATATTTGCAGATCCTACAAACATTTGTCCCAAGGCGGGAATCGAACCCGCAACCTCTGCGTCGCAGGCGGACCTTCGCCCACCGCGCCACATTGGTCGTCAAGTTCGCAAGTTCAAAAGTTTGCAAGTTCGATTCCCGCTGTTGAACCACAAACACCTAGAGCCGATGGTTTTTTTTTTTTAATGTCAGCAAGTGACAAGACAATTAAGGCGCCCGCCTGATGTTAAGCACCACGCCTGACTATTACAGATGCAGTGCCACCCAACGCTCAAAGTTATTAAGTGTTTGCGTGCGCTTATCACCCCGAAACGTTGTTGTTCTTTTACGGCATAGGCGCGATTGAATTGGTCTAAACTTTCCTAGCTTGTAAGACATTTTAAAATGATCCTTCTATGCATTTTTGATTTTGTGATAGAACAGCGTACGTGTTCTATCACAAAGAACTCTGCTACTCTTCAGTCAGTGTTCTAAAGTGATCAGTTTACTGCATTTTAAGGAGCTATTCTGATCATCACGCTGAAGATCCTCATCAGATCTTCACCAATTTTTTAAGAAACAAATTTAAAGTTAATACCTTGCAAATAAAATAAAAACGATCGAAATCGAATCTCATGAGGCGGAGATATCTAGTAGCCCCCTTTTTGCCCTTTTTTAGAGAAAGTACACTTCCTATCAAAAATTCCCGACAATCAAGTTATTGTCATAGAACCTGCATACCAAGTTTCAACCAGTTTGAAAGAAGTTGAAAAATGTGACCTGTAGGCGAGAACAGCCGGACAGACTGACTGACAGACAAAATATTTTTTGGCTAATCTCGAAACTCAGACGCTTCGCTCGCTTCGCTCGCTCGGTCAATTAAATTAGGTAAAGCTCTTTGTGATGAGCTCGTCCGGGGAATTACAACCTCACCTGCTACTGACATCAAGCCATGATAACTTTTCATTTATAGAACACTTGCGAGCTTAGAGTGGGGTCTTGTGAGTGCAAATAGTTTAGTAAATGATAATATAACAAGTTGCTATTGCTATAAAGTAGGTATTCCTTTGTCGGTTGTAGCGCAACGTCTCTTTGAGCTTTGAGACAACACATGACAAGATAGTCAAAATGGATATGTTTTGAAAATTTGGCCTTTAGATTTTAAGGTATTGACTAGGTATTACGATGTGTTTACCACTATTGATACTCAGTTTCCAGTACAGTGTAATCGGTCTTCGAGCTTGTGGCTCTGGGTCTTCCGGTATTTGCATAAACCGCAATTTCGCATAACTACAATAATCTCTAGAGATAAACAGAGTATTAATCAAACTTAGACAAAACCATCGTTCGAAGCGCGCGCGATTATTTTACGTTTTCGTTTTTTTTAATCCACTAAAATACGAATGCAACATCATAGATATCCTAGACCTAGGTACATATATAGGTAAATGCTTAGCTTGTTTGCGTGTTACCTTCCTGGGACATTAAATGGAAAGTCTCATGTGCCTGTAATTTCAGTAATTTTCCGAACACGACGACCTTGGTGATGCCCTGGGTAAGTTTTTTTAGCCACTGAAGTGGCAACCAAGTGTACGGCTTTTACTCTGTGGTACGGCTCACTTGATGGTAAGCGGTTACCGTAGTATGTAACACTTGCAACATCAGGGATACCACTTGCGCACACCTGAGGCGTAGATCCAACAGTTGAAGAGAAGGCAACAGTTGGATTTGCAATGGATTCTACAAACTCTAAGCTTATATAAAGAAGCTTTATATAGTATAACTCATGTGCATGTAATTCCACCGAGAACCGAGGTTGCGAATTCTGATCCCTCTACGGGACAAATGTTTGCATGATGTGCTAATAATAATTTGATTGTTCCGGATTTCCACTTAGTTATAAAAAAAATGTATCCATGTATTCTATCAAACCAACCACCTATCTACTTTTAATGTATTCTCTAGGGTCCTAATATATGTTTTCTTTCTTTCTATCTGTCAATAAATCTGGTTATCACAAGCTTTAAAGAGTTAAAACTATAGTAGTTAGAAATCATATTAAATTATTAATGGCTTTTTACCTTTTTAGAAGATTTTAAGTAAAGCTTTTCTTCATGAGCACCTCCCGCGGTGCTTCAGAAGAGCTTTTATAGCTTCGAAACGTCAGCATAAATGACAAATTCAAGTGGTAAATAGCCGTTAATAGTTTAATATCACAAGCTTTTTTTAGCTTGGGGCTAGTGGAAGAATATCCGTCTAAGTTGATTATTATTTGTACTACATTTTAAGTGGTTCGTTTAAAATTAAACGATTGCAGTTTGTCTACAAAGCCGGGGTCATGTTAATTAAGACTAAGGAATTCAAGCCGATGAAACATTGTTTTGCGCTATGATTATACCCTTATTGTAAGGTAAGAAGGGTATTATTTACTACCCTTGAGGTGAGTGCTCTGAAAGGTCGACGTTATAAAGTCACTTTCAGACGGTGTCTCATATTATTTATGATAAAACTAGCAGTTATTTGCGACTTTGCTCACATGGAACTCGAAAACCGTAGGTACTTTAATCCGTCTTTCTACGGCTTCCTTTTACGTTTATAGGCAAACTCTTACCATTAGATGCCACTTTAAGGTGCCACGTAAGCTTGGTTGTCTCTTATATTGTAAAAAAAAACGCCGCACAAAAATACACAGTAGGATCTAGCGAAATTCGGAAATTGTAAGCTATATTATTCCTATATATTTATTACCCCACTGCAGCAGGAGAAACTTTAGTTGTTTTCATCATCAACATCATAATCATCTATAGCCTGACTCCACCCACTGCTGGGTATAAGCTTCCTTCAGTTTGTGGCTCCCATAGTCACTTACTGCCCGCGACTTTGATTATGTCGTCTACCCATCTCGCCGATTACTAACTAATCGGTTTTTTTTTTTGTTATATATATATATATATATATTATACAACTGAAGTGGCAACCAACCGTACGGAGCCACAAGATGGTAAGCGGTTACCGCAGCCTATGGACGCTTGCAATACCAGAGGTATCACTCGCGGGTTGCCACCTTGAGGCTAAGATCGAAAGCCTCATGTGCCAGTAATTTCACCGGAAACCATACCCTTCACATCGGAACACAGCAATGCGAGCATTACTGCTTGGCGGCAGAAATAAGTATGGTAGTCCTTCCTCGGGCGAGCTCTATCACAGAGAACTCTACTACTCTATTTATCAACTATTGTTCTATTAACTTTAAATATATTAAAAATAAAAATCCCCCGACACTTTTTATGCTGATGACCTTGAAACGATTGAACCAATTTTGATAAATATGCATAAGAACCATCACTAGAAAACCTGCTTTTAAAAAAAATGCATTCAAATCGGTTTACCGGTTTAAAAGATTTAAAAGATGAACCGTCATACAGGGTGGTCCAAACATAGACGTCAGTAAGAAAAAAATTAGATTCCTCAGATCCTCAGATTTTCAAAAAAAGCATTTAAAAATCAGTTTTCTGCCACTAACCTAGTGGATTCATTTATAGTCTTTAATTAAAATCGTTAGTAATATTATAAAAATACATAGGTTCTAGAGTAATTAGAAAACTGTATGGACAAAAGCAACACATTTTTGCACCACTGAAGCTTATATATACAGATAATAACTTCCAAAAATATAAGAAAGGTCCATAATTCAAATCTGTTTGACAAATGGGGGTACTTGGACAGTCACTTGGGAAACTGTGAGTTCCGTAGCCTCAGCAAAAAAGTTTTAGTTAAGTGCCTGCTAGGTCCTGGCTTAGTTTGGTTTACACCTGAATACAATTTTACTTGCACCACATTTATATCATAGATTACGTCACTCAGATTCAGGTGCTGAAAAACAGTGTTGTTTTTAACCGACTTCAAAAATGGAGGATTTTATCAATTCTACTGTATATTTTTTTTAAATAAAAAAAAAATATTCTTGAATAATAAAAAACTATATTTTTATTCGATATTTTTAATTTTAAATTCAGCTCTTAAAAATGATCTGTTTAAATAATTGATAGCTTATCCAACTCCTGCCCCTACAGTCTGCCCCTCCCCTATACATTTTGTATAAAAACGAAAATTATGATTTTTAAGGTTTCCAACAACTTTAGACCCCTGTTATTTTCCATTAATTGTTTGTAACAGAGATTGACAAGATCGAAATATGCAAAAAAAAAAACAATTTTCTCTTATATTTTTTATCAAAATCAAGCCCGTGACTCCTGCCAACATTATTCCATACCTATAGTATTTTTTTTTTACTAATTTCGGTAAACAAACAAACAGTAACACAATAGAGTATACTTAGGGATACAGATAATAGCCATTTAGATTTAACTCTCAGGGTACATAAAGATTTCTATCACTGAAAACCAGCGCTACAGACACATTACGTCTGCAGCACATGCTGAGTGGCTGCCTTTTTCTCGTCACAATAGTTTAATTTTAATTTGTATTGTTATTTTTATGTGTATTGTGTGGCGTTAAATAAATATTTTTCTATTCTATAATATACGACTTATCCAGTAATTTCTGATAGTAAAGTTAGCTAACGTAAGAGTAAAGGTAGTAACACCATGGCTGCCTGAGGATGGAAGGCGACGTAGGGGTCGGCCACGAAAGCGCTGGCGTGATGACCTTGACGTTTTTGATGTAGACTGGTGGGATATTGCCAAGGACAGAGATAGATGGAAGGAATTAGGGGAGACCTTTGCTCAGCAGTGGGACACAATAGGTTGAAAAAAAAAAAAAAAAGTTAGCTAAAGACTTGCCGTTTCGTTCCGGCAGCCTCTACTAATTACCACTTCTATTCACTCCGATTGCAAAGGATGTGCTAGCAAAGACCAGTTTCCATGATAATAGAACAAAACTTAATGGAAATACTTAGCACTAAAAGAAGGGTACTAGTAGAGTTCTTTGTGATAGAGCACGTCCGGGGAAGTACTACCACAACAGGTACCTATTTATATGTCTGCCGCCAAGCAGTAATGCTTGCATGCTTGTTTCGTATCAAGGGTGTGGTTTCCGGTGAAACTACAGGCACATGAGACTTTTAGTCTGTCTCAGGGTGGCAACATGCAAGTGATATAATTGATGTTGCAAGCGTACATAGGCTACGGTAACCGCTTCATCAGGTACGCTTGGTTGCGACTCTAGTGGTAATAATATTTATTGGTGATTAGATTGTTAGTGGATTTTTAGACAAAAACTATATTAAAGAGTATACCATGATCATCATGACAGCCTTCTAATGTTCCCATTGCTGGGACACTGGCCTACTCTCGAGCGTAAGTGATTGGATCTTCATCCACCACGTGGACCCAATGCGGATTGATGATAGCACTATGTCTTCCGAATTTATAGTTCCACATGCCGGGTTCCTCACGTTGTTTTCCTTCACCGAATAAGAGCGATGGCATTGCCAACTTAATTTTTTCAAATTTTAAAATACGTTCGGCGTCACTTCCGTATACCAAGCCTAAAAAAAACCTTTAAACTTTAACAAACGTACTCGTTCGTTCGTATGAGTCAGTGGCTAACTCTGGTGACAGAGTTTCTAGGCCGCGCGAAGGCCTCTGTCATGGCCTAACAACTTTGAAAAAGCCGGGACCGACTGCTTAACGTGCCCTCCGAAGCACGGGAGCGCTCAGTTGAAATTGCCACTGCCGGTCACCCATCCAGATTACGTCACGAGCGCTCCGTAACGAAACAAACGTACTTAAACCCACGACCTTTAGGATCGAAAAGTAGGGTCACTACCACTGGACCACCAGTGCACCCTTCAACCCCCTTTTAATTTATCATCCTACGTTACCCCAACTATTAACATAATTCATTTGATTCATCAAGAGCACCGGTGGTCTAGTGGTAGTGACCCCGCCTTCCGATCCTAAGGTCGTGGGTTCAAACCCGGTCGTGCACCAATGGATTTTTCTGTTCGAAAAATTTATGTGCGCAATGCCAGTGCTCTCATACGGTGAAGGAAAACATCGTGAGGAAACCGGCATGTCCAAGAACTAAAAATTCGAAAGACATGTGCCATCCACCAATCCGCATTAGGTCCGCGTGGTGGATTAAGACCCAATCACTCTCGCCTGAGAGTAGGCCAGTGTCCCAGCAGTGGGAACATTAGAAGGCTGTCATGATTGATTTGATTCATTCATCTCTTTCATCCCACAATGCTGCAACTTTCTAAAGTAAAACAAGGACAGTAATTTTCTCATTTAGACACGACTAAAGTTTTCACTTCAAAGTAGTCTTTATAGCTACTGTACTAAGTTATAAAATCAAAGAGCAACAGAGTACCTTTAAAACTACAATGTTGTGAGGTTGTAAAATTTTTACGTTTGATAAAATTGATAAAGTTTTAGAACACATTGTTTTAAATCATCATATTATTTTCAACTAAAACCTTGCGCAACGTAGCTGACTAAGTTGTTCATAACAGATCAACGAAGTTAAGCACTGTTCCGTGTAGTCACTATTTGCATAGGTGAGCCAATGGCAACTTCAAATGAGCGCTTCCGTGCTTCGAAGGGCAAGTTAGGCAGCCGGTCCTAGGTTTTTCAAAGATGCTTAAATTAGGCTTAAGCTAGGTCTAGATTTTTAACGTTAGGCCATGAAGGAGGTCTTCTAGCGGCCTATTAACTCCGTCACCAGAGTTGGTTCAGCTAGAGATATGAAATTGAGTCGTAATGTTTTTATTAGATTCAAGGAAGTAGTAGAAAGTCCACCTGGTGGTAAGCAGTAACCTTTGCCGTCACAATATCACTGCTTGAAGGGGACCGAATGGTCGTGCCCTATATAACACTATTTGCAATGCCCCGCGACTTTGTCTACGCTGAATTTTTCTTTTATAAGTACAGGATCTTTCATTATTAGTAGAGGTCATTGACACGCACGGTCATTGACGGGCGGTTCATAGAAGCGTAAACGGCGCGTGTCAATACGCGCCGCGCGCTGCCCTTTTGATTTCCATCAAGGATGACTAAACATTTACCAAAAAAACTTTATCGATTTGCTCAAGGTTTTAGATAGAAGATAGATAGATAAAAAATACTTTATTGCACAACTTAAAATACGCTTACAAAGGCGAACTTAATGCTAGACAGCATTATCTACCAGCTAACCTGTGGGTAACGAAGATACATGGTATGTAGGTAGTGGACATAAAATTTGGTAACTTAATGAATAAAAAGATAAGTATTTGATTAAATTTTAACATAACAGTTAATAGACCTACTTTACTTATAATATACATAGACTCTTTATATAATAATATATTAATATTACAGTGAGGTTTTAGGACGAAATGAAAAAGAAACAAATGTAGAAACCGCACAGTTCAGCTAGTAAAAAATAATAACACAAAAACACAAAATACTAAATAGAAATAAACTAACCTACTCAGAAATTGTTGACACCGTCCCATCTCATTCTTGTTAGATTCTGTTCCTCCTAAGGTTGCTTGGAAGAAATCGCTCATAGCGATAAAGCCGCCCATTGTACTTCGCTCTAATTAAGTAATATCTGTGTAACCTTTTAATTATTTCTTGTGTGTTGTGCAATAAAGAGTTATCTATCTATCTATCTAAAATTAGAAACACAAGTGTCAAAACTCATAGCGTACTTTTGCTAAATACTTTCAACGACAGTAAAACCGCTATCCGATTCGTCGACGTAGAGTGCTACGCCGTAGCAGATTGTAGCACATTTCGCTACGTATCTACTACGTAGCCACTCAAACTTTATTTTCTAGAAACATAGAAACCTTTTTGTTGTGCTCGGGTTTTATGTCAGCGAAAATGGACGGAAGGTTCTTTTAGAAAGAACTAGTTACGTTATGAGTGATCTAGCGCAATACTTTTTAGATCTAGCTGAGTACTAGGTCTGAAAGTACTCAGTACCAATTTTTACGAGTGGCTACTTTTAGATATGGGTAACTTTTATGGTGTATTTGAGAGTCATCTGTTGTGTAGACCCTTTACTAGAGCAAACTATGATGGACTCAAGAACTAGCTGTTGCCCGCGACTTCGTTCGCTCTAGAAATCTAGAGAATCGTACTTTTTCTAAAATTAAATGTAGCTTTTGTCCTATTCCAAGTCACTATCTATTTATGTTTTAAATTTCAGCCAAATCGGTTCAGTGGTTGTTGAGTTGTAGAGTAACAAACATCAGAACATCCAAACATTCAAACTTTCGCATTTATAATATTAGTGTGATTAGAGTGATAGTGTGAGTGTGATAGTGTGATTTGAGAGTCAGCTGTTGAGTAGATCCTTTACTTAGAGAAAACTATGTATAGGATTATAAATAAATAAATAATAAATAATGCTGGACAATCCACACAGCATCATCTAGCCCAAGGTAAGCTGCTGTTAAACAGAGCTGTATTATGGGTACTAGATGACTGATATATATTTATTACAATACAATACATAGATAGATATTTTTTATTATACATAGAAAACACCCAGAACACCCGGAACAAATATTTGCAGATCCTACAAACATTTGTCCCAAGGCGGGAATCGAACCCGCAACCTCCGCGTCGCAGGTGGACCTTCGCCCACCGCGCCACATTATTCAATTTCGTTCGTTTGTATGAGTCAGTGGCCAACTCTGGTGACAGAGTTTCTAGGCTGCCCGAAGGCCTCTGTCATGGCCTAACAACTTTGAAAAAAGCCCTTAACTTTTGAAACAACTTAATTTCAGTCTTCAAAACAGGTAACAGTCACGTTTCTCACTTACCCCGCGAAAGCAACTATCAAAGAGACGTCATAGTTACTTGGTTGTCTTACAGTACTTTATATCCTAATAATTATTTTACAAAGTTGCCCAGTCCGGGTCATCAAACAAAGTTCCACGTCGAGTCACGACCCAACTCCACAACTAAGGGGTTCTGTTCGCAACGTGTTCTGTACGTTTCAGCTATATTTCCTGATAATATACTATAATACACAAAAAAAAAACTGCCCTGTAAAAATATGTCTTTTATGCTATCCAGGATCCTTTTTTTTCTGGGTTAAATAGTATCTAAGTATTTATAATATGTATTTAAGTATATGCTGAATGGGTACCTATAGACGACACAAATTAAAAGAAGAATGGGTACCTAACGCCAGACGTCCACCACAGAGATGGCGTGACGACTTAGATGTGCATCAATCAGACTGGCCCACTGCAGCAAGGGACAGAAGAAAACTGGAAAAAAGGGACGAAGGCCTTTGCCCTGCAGTAGGGCAGTATAGGCTTATAAAAATAAAGATCTCGTGTTTAAGTACTTTCTACAACAGTACTAAACAATAAGTTATCATCTGCAGAATGTGTAACATCGTTAAAATTAAAGAACATAAAACTCAAAATTAGAAAAGCAATATTAAATATTTAAATTAAACTTCCTTTAAAGATTACTGCTACAATAAGGTATTGGAATAATTTTAACATTTCTTACTTTTGAGCACCAAATTCAACCTTGTTTTCAAGACTACAAAAATTTGACAGCAGTAAACTGAAATTGGGATTGAATCGGAATCGTCATTGGATTCAAGAGTAAGACACCAGATAATCCACAGGGTCACCATCTGCACTTATAGTGTTTTCTACAACAGTACTAAACTACAACTTACTATGTGCAGAACGTGTATTAATTAGGTATTTTTATAAGTTTAGGTATTCTGATCCATCGTTGTATTTCCCAACGAGCCGGCACGTCCTAAAGTTGCGATGCGCAATATTAAAACTATTTTTACTTTTGTGTTGACGTTTTTAGTGATGCCTTACCCCCTTATTCATAAAACAAACTGTCATTTCAGCAACTTGTTATCTTTCTTTGTAATTTTTATGTCAATGAACAAAGACGATAACAGATTGAAAAGATACAAAGCCCAAAGATATATATGATTATGAATAAGACCTTTGACTTGGCGACATTGTGGTAAACACAGGGTTAGTGTCAAAATCTCCTTAAAAATCTTAGGAACAGCTGCAGATGCCATTTATATAAGAGAAGAAGAAGACCTTAGACTCTTACAGCGTGGTATAAAGTTATTCCTTGGAATAAACTAAGAATTCCTTTGCTTATTCATAGTATATTCCAGTAAATTTAAACCACGTTTATTTGGAAAACCCCTAAACTCCACGGTATTACGGGATACAGACTATCTAGTCCATTTCTTAGCGCACCATTATTAAAAGCATAGCTAATGATTACTTACCTACTTACTTAAATGACGAGCGCAGTGCAGTGCAGGTCCGACACACCTAAGAGACCTTCACTGATGAATGAAAAAAAATATATTTTTTTAAACCACTATTAGTTTTCGTTTCGCTCCATAGTTTCAAGGAATAGACAGCTTTCAAAGTTCCATGTTCTATCCATGATCATGAGTGTACAGTGTACACATTTAAAAATGACAATTTGCTAAGTAGATGTTCTGCTATACAGACCATCTGATAGTTGAACGTTTTGCTACATGGACATTTTACTAATTAGGCTTACTGCTCATTAAATGTTTTGAGCTGTTGAACCTTTAGCTACATAGACCTTCTGATCAGGAGGGGAATGAACTTAATAAATATGGTGGTTCTCGTTCCAAAATAACAGTGTTTACAACAAAACTAGCCTTGAACCGCACCCGTAGATAAAAACAAGCACACAAATCTCCCAGATAGCCGTCCTTGTCTCTTTCTGTTCTCGTAAATATCTCGGGCTCTCGCGCCGGAAGCTTTTTTCTAGACAGGTGACCATCGACGCGAATTAAAAACGTGTTAGTTGTGCTGATTTCCGTATCTATGTCTATCATCATGACAGCCTGCTAATGATTCCACTGCTGCCACCACCACTAGTCTTGCAGTAATTATTTTTTTATAAATTTCAAGAATAATAATATAGTATCAATAATATAGACGACCGATGTGGCGCGGCGTGTGCATGCCTGCGACGCAGGAGATTGCGGGATCGATTCCTGCCTTGACCTTGGGACAAATGTTTATACAATCTGCAAATATTTGTTCTGGGTTTTCTGGGTATTTTCTATGCTTACCTAATAAAAACATATCTATCTATATATAATAATAATAATAATCAGTCATTTAGAACCCATAACACAAGCTCTGCTTAGCTTGGGGCTAGATGATGCTGTGTGGATTGTCTAGCATTATTTATTTATTAAAAAAAAACATTTCTTCTTCTTGTTTTAAGTGCCTCTCCATTGCCAAAGGTTGGCAGTCATCTTTTTTAAATATTCCTTGTTTAGAGATTGTTTAAACCGTTTTTTTTTCACTTTCCCAATTCCCGGCCACTGTCTGATGGTACGAAGCCAGGAAGTTCTTTTCCTTCTGACACCTGTTTTACTAAGTACCTTGCCCATCATTAAAGCTGGGGCAAGTGATAACGCTCATGTCGTAACACATGTCCTTAGTACGCAATAATAATATATAACACAGTTTTATGTAAAAGCTTTTCTTTTATATATGTATATACTAAGTAGACTAACAACATATTGCAAGCCTATTATAATATGCTATTCCAGTCTAAAAAATAAATGTTTACTATTCCCAGTCTCATTCAAATCGGTTCAGCTGTTAAAGCGTGATCAAAACATTAACACATTATCTATAACATCAGAAAAAAATAATTGTAGATTTTTTGCGATAAGTGGTAATTGTATAAGTAAATAGACGCAGGTATTTAGACATTACTATTTCTACCTCTGCTATGGAAACTTTGCTAGGAGTTTCACTCTGATATTTTCCGAAACGAGAAAACACGTAGAAAAACCAACACAGTTCTTAGAAAAAGAATGTTGAAGTGGCAGTGAGCAGGCCGTATAGATAACAGAATCGATAACCGATGAGAAATAAAGGTTCTCGAATGGTTAACGCAAACTAGAAAACAAAATGTAGCAAAACCGACCACTCAATAAACGGGTAAGTAAGTAAGTTCTATAAGTCAGCGGTCAATTCTGGTGACAGAGATTTTAGACCGCCCGAAGGCTCTGACATGGCCTGTCAACTTTTAAAAAGCCGATTTGCTTTCCCTCCGACTGCTTAACGTGCTCTCCGAAGCACAGCAGCGCTCAGTTGAAATTGCCACTGGCAGGCACCCATCCAAATGATGACTACGCGGAACAGTGTATAACTTCGTTGATCTGTTAGGAACAACTTAGCTACGTCACGAGCGCTCCACAGGCTCCACGATAATGGTGGTAGGAAGTCGGATGGTAAAGTCTCAAGAGTGGTCTTCATAGCACTTAAGGCATTATGTCACTTCATTCATAGGTTGTCTGGCAAAGATCGCTGTTATCCCGGAAAAAGTACGGTTACCGAGTTCCACGCAAACGACGTAATTGACAAGACTAGTTATTATTTGTTTATTAGTTGCTTTAAAAGTATTTTGTAGTTGACTGTTCAATATGTTATGTTTTTTTTTTACCAGAGGTATCACTCGCGGGTTGCCACCTTGAGGCTAAGATCGAAAGCTTCATGTGCTAGTAATTTCACCGGAAACCATACCCTTGACACCGGAACACAGCAATGCGAGCATTACTGCTTGGCGGCAGAAATAGGTATGTGATAGGAACAAGAAGACATGAGTGTCCCGGTGCTTTTATCAGTAGGAGTTTTTAGAAGAAGCACGAGGAGAAAGCGGTATAAGCTTGTGTCAATATAAATACATGTGTACATGACCTATAAATGCTGGTGAACCCTTCTAAGCGAATAGGATACTTAGGTATGTACAGACCTTAACATGAATGTAGGACGCGTATACACATTAGGATATTCTGGTGTTATCCTGGTGCCAGATGTTTGTAATACTGGCATTAACTGTAACTTTGTAACTTTACCCTACACGCTCTCAAAATGTATTTCACTAAAAAAATGTATTAAACTGAAGTAGTAGAGTTCTTTGTGATAGAGCTCGTCCGGGGAAGGACATAACTATTTCTGCCGCTAAGCAGTAATGCTCGCATTGCTGTGTTCCGGTCCAAAGGGTATGGTTTCCGGTGAAATTACAGACACATGAGACTTTCTATCTAACGTCTCAGGGTGGTAACACGCAAGTGATATCTATGATGTTGCATGTGTACATAGGTAACCGCTGACCATCAAGTGGGCCGTACCTGTGTTCCGGTCCGAAGGGTATGGTTTCCGGTGAAATTACAGACACATGAGACTTTCTATCTAACGTCTCAGGGTGGTAACACGCAAGTGATATCTATGATGTTGCATGTGTACATAGGTAACCGCGCTGATCATCAAGTGGGCCGTACGCTTGGTTGCCACTTTAGTATTAAAAAAAAATATATAAGATTATAATTTTACTAGCTATCGCCCACAACTTTATTCGCGTGAAACTCTGAACCGAAAAACATTTATTATATCTAAAACTTCTTTTGTTAACAAAGATTGTCGTAACAAAGCTTGTCTATATTATCTGTATCATCTAGTTACATTGTGTGCACAAAAATAACGTTAACTAAACCAAACAATAGGAAAGCTAATCCCCGAAACGCGATAAGATTCCATTAATTCCAATAAATTGGTTTTTCCCACCGCACTGGCAGCCCCGGCCGACAAATTGCCAGCGATCAAGGTATTATTTGTCTAGAAGGCTTGCTCTATCAATTAGACCCTAGGAAGACAATGAGAAGAATGACGGATTTTACGGAACTTTCTGAAGTGAACTAATATCTTTTCACCTTACTTACTTACTGCATTTTGATTACAAAAGGCACTGAACGTGAGAATTTGAAGTCGGTATTGACCCGACAGCGTTCACATTAGGTCAGTAGTGGGTCAGCACTGACTTTGCTCGAATTTGAAGTCAGCACTGATTTTGCTACTGACTCAATGTAAATCTTACTTAACCATTATTTTTTTTATACAACTGAAGTGGCAACCAAGCGTACGGTCTACAAGATGGTAAGCGGTTAGCGCAGCCTATGGACGCTTGCAATACCAGAGGTATCACTCGCGGGTTGCCACCTTGAAGTATAGATCGAAAGCCTCATGTGCCAGTAATTTCACCGGAAACCATACCCTTCACACCGGACCACAGCAATGCGAGCATTACTGCGTTGCGGCAGACATAGGTATGGTAGGAGTTCTTCCCCGGACGTGTTCTATCACAAAGAACTCTGCTAATCTTTGCTATTTGCTACGGACGTGCTAAATACCACTGTCTTTGGAACTCGTTATCATTAAAACACTGGCCACACAACAATAGTTATTAAAACCTACTTTGATAAACAGCTGTTGGATCAGTGTCAGCAAAAAAAAATGGGTACCTACCTAATATTATATAATAAGGGTAGCGTATCCATTCAGAATGTCCAATCTCCACTGGATTAGGCTGTTTGATTATGTACAAAGCCACCTCACTAAAGTAGGCTGAATGGTTTGATATTTGCTTAAAATGTGGTCAAAATATCGATATGTTAAATGCAAATTTCATATGTTATTTCTGCCGCCAAGCAGTAATGCTCGCATTGCTGTGTTCCGGTTCGAAGAGTATGGTTTCCGGTGAAATTACAGGCACATGAGACTTTCCATCTAACGTCTCAGGGTGGTAACACGCAAGTGATATCTATGATGTACATGCGTACATAGACTACGGTAACCGCTCACCATCAAGTGGACCGTACGCTTGGTTACCACTTTAGTAGTATAAAACAAAATGTAGGATCAGAAAAAAGAGGTAATAAATGTGAACTTGCTTAGTAGCTTACATTTTATTCCCAAACATATTCTTCTTCTTTTAATTTGTGGCGCCTGTGGCCCAAACATCTTAACCATAGCACGTGAAAATTGACATATTGACTGATAATTGATAAAAAATCAAAAAAATCAAAAAACTAAAATTATTTATTCAGTAGAATCACAAGGATCACTTTGAAACGTCTTACAAGCTAGGAAAATTTACACCAGTTCCAACGCGCCCATGCCGTAATAGAACTGGCAACAACACCGGCTGGGTTCCTATCGCTTTTTTGGCATGACCCTTGATATTGTTATGGATTCCAAGTAGAGTTGGAGCACATTCGTCCCAAGCTTTTTTAACAATGATTGATACAAATTAACAGCTGGAAGATACGTTTACGATTGTCAAACGAATTTTTCGTGCAAATCACTCAGACTACATCAACACAATGTAGTGTTGTAGAGCAAGTGTCTTGTCAAATATTTTATTTAACAAGGCTCCTAACAATGTGCGGTAAGCCAATGATGCTTTTGCTCAAATAATAAATAATAATAATAATAATGCTGGACAATCCACACAGCATCATCTAGCCCCAAAGTAAGCTGCTGGTTAACAGAGCTGTATTATGGGTACTAGATGACTGATATATATTTAATACAATACAATACATAGATAGATATTTTTTATTATATATAGAAAATACCCAGAACACCCGAAATAATTGCTAGTTAGTGCCACTAACTAAGCAATGGTATGTTTGCTGAAGCGAAGCAGGAAGGCATACAGCTAATTCACTCTTTGTGTGCTAATGATCATATTTAGATACAAAGTTATTTAATTATTAAATAATAAAATAATAATGCTGGACAATCCACACAGCATCATCTAGCCCAAGGTAAGCTGCTGTTAAACAGAGCTGTATTATGGGTACTAGATGACTGATATATATTTAATACAATACAATACATAGATAGATATTTTTTATTATTCATAGAAAACACCCAGAACACCCGGAACAAATATTTGCAGATCCTACAAACATTTGTCCCAAGGCGGGAATCGAACCCGCAACCTCTGCGTCGCAGGCGGATCTTCGCCACATTGGTCGTATTTAGTTATTTATTTATGTAAACTAGAATTAACATTACAGAATTCCAAATCGTTAATATGTAAATAGCTATGTAAATATTTACAGTTTAAAATAAAATGTCCTTATAAATAAAAATAAACAGAACTATTTCTAATAAAATAAAATAATATGTAATAGAACCAAACAAATTTAATATAAAATTAAAAAAAATTATAACAACACACTTTTATACAATAAGATAACAATAATAAAATGACATATTAGCTTATCGGACTATGGCAACACCTATCTTTGTCTAAGTAGCAATAACAAAATATTCCAAGCAAGTGTGTAAGCATAACTAACTCTGTTTAGGTATATCGAAGGGTATGGTTTTCGATGAAATTACAGGCACATGAGACTTTCGATCTACGTCTCAGAGTGACCCGTGAGTGATACCTCTGGTATTGCAAGCGCCCATAGGTTGCGGTTACCGCTTACCATCTTGTGGGCCGTACGCTTGGTTGCCACTTTAGTTGTTTATAAAAAAAAGGGCGAATGCAGTGCACAGTGACTGAAAATATTAAAATAAAACGTGACAAAATGGTCTACAATTCAGACCTTCAGACAGGTGTTGCCATAACTCTCTAGACTCTGTATCTTAGGATAGTCACTGCATTAACAAACAAGTGTGAACTAGCTGTATGCTAAATTGTACATCTCTAGCTGTGTTTTGTAACTTAAGCTTAGTTTTACTTTGATAGTAGCGTAAAGTGAATAAGCTTAATCCCATTGATTCGCTAGATTAGAACTGTTGCTTTATTGTCGGAAACATCGGAATGTTAGCAAGAGTTACAAATTGTGGTTACAATATTTTATTTACTTGTAAACATGCTTTTATTTGAATAAATCAATTTTGTATTTGCATTTGTCTTTGTAATATTCATTTGATTTTTGAAACTGCAGAGGCCTTTATGAGATCTTTTTAAACTAAGAGTACTGGTAGTCTAGAGGAAGCGACTCCTTCCTCCGATCCTAAGAACGTAGGATCGAAACCAGTTGTGCCCATATTGTTACAAAAAAAAAAAAAATGTACAATGCAAAGCCGAAGGAATTCATTGCGTTGGAACCGGCATGTCCAAAAACTAAAAAAAAATATATAATTATCAAAACGACGAGATGGTCAAGTCGTTTGATGTTAAGCGCCACGCCTGACTATAGTGGTGTCAGGTAAAACTTTAAGTTCCGAAGTTCTGGATCTGCACAGATATTAGCAAAACGTGGCAATAGTGTCGATTCTGTTGTAACATTTTCTAAACTAAACTATCTAAAATTGTTGTCGTCCTTTTCTTATGAATTAAAATACAAAGGACCGCGATAGTTTTAGTTAGCTTAGTTTAGAAAATGCTACAACAGAATCGACACCAATATCTAATTATTTTTTGTTTTATTTGTCAAATAGAACTTGCCCTTGTATTTTCTGTCAAATTAAATGAAATCGTCACGAATTTAATGTAAACGTAGTACGTTTTATACACAGCACGCACTGCGTCCATCACCTTGAAGCAATAATGTTAATGAAACGTCACATTCGTTTGATATTGTTTTATTTTGTGTCTTGTCCAACGCTGGGTTTCATAAAATAAGAAAATAAAATAAGACCCGTAATTCTATAGCTGTGTTAAGTTAACGACACTGAAGCATCGAACAAATGGTACCAGTTGCAGAACGGGAATAGTAATATTCTGGAACTCACACCATTCGGTACCCAGTAGTTTCGGTACCAGTTGTAGAACGACTCGATTTCTCATTATGTAAGAAGTGTTTGTTTGAAAACATTCAAAAATACTCTCCTAGTCTTTTTAGGTTTGGTCTTAGAAAACAGCCTTTCAGTATTAGGTAACCATAATTATTAATTTATGCTTGTATCATAATTATATTACATTACAAAATATACAAAATACATATGAAACAGTTGAGCCATCTAAAGACCGTTACAAACGACCTATAGATAGCTCAACTGATCCAAATCACTACCAGTAGGAAGCGTTCCCAACATGCTGGCTGCATTGCCACGTTAAATGGCACCATAATTATTAAATTGTGATAAAAAATGTTAACAAAATTTCCGCTTATAAATTCAATATCAATAAAGAGTAGTGTACGCTTGGTTGCCACTATGTAGTATGAAAAAACCAACCAGTCAGTCATTCAGTAACGCAAATGGAGCGCTCGTGACGTAGCTGGCCAAGTTGTTCTTGACAGATCAACGAAGTTAAGCACTGTTCCGCGTAGTCACTATTTGGATGGGTGACCGCCAGTGGCAATTTCAACTGAGCGCTCCCGTGCTTCGGAAGGCACGTTAAGCTGTCGCTCCCGGCTTTTTCAAAGTTGTTAGGCCATGACAGAGGCCTTTGGGCGGTTCAGAAACTCTGTCACCAGAGTTGGCCACTGACTCACACGAACTTACTTACTTTAGTAACGCAATGTTTAATAACTTGGATGAATTCTTTTGTATAATTCAGGATGTAATGCAGTCTTGGAATACATCCGACTTGCGCTAAAGCGCTATAAAGCGCTCTGCAGCGGCCATATTTACTAGATTTCCTTTCTGCATATCATTTTATTTTACATTTTCCTCTTTGCTACAAGAGACTTTCAAGAATATTGTAAAATATTTTATATTCTAGAGTTACTTGAAGTGTTCGAAAATAAAATATGTTTTAATGCACACCTCACATAGTATAAAAATGTTAGGCCACAATGGAGGCCTTCGGGCGGCCTATTAACTCAAACACCCAGAGTTGGCCACTAAGGGAGTAAGTTTTGTATGCAAACTTATGCTCATTTTATGCATACCTGTAGGTACATATTTACATTTTATGCATACCTGTAGGTACATATGTACATATTATGCATACTGTAGGTACATTATGTACATTTTTTGGCGACTGTACACAAAATGGCACCTTTATTGTGTGTAAGCTACATGTGAAAATAGGTTGAGTTATCGAAACCATGAACGATCTATGAATAATTTAATAATAGCAATTATAATAATACACGGAAACTATACAAGTACCGATAAAGTTCCACTAACAAGTGTTCAAAGTGTAATATCGCACAACTGCGTACAATTAATTAACTTTTTGTTCGTCTTGGATCTGTTTCACATCTTACGATATTAGTTCGATGAAAAGTTAGGTGGTTTGCCCATCTAAGCACCAATATAAGGTGAAAGTTTGTTGAAACATTGCCTTTTGCGCCGTAGTTCAGGCTGTGGATCCGAAAACGTATAAATGTTTATTCCTTGTCTGTATGATCTTATGTATTACATGCTGTTGCCCGCGACTTTATTCGCGTGGAACTCGGGAACCGTACTTTTTTCCAAGATAAAGATAAGAGATAATGACCGGGAATAGGATATAGGCTATTCCCAGTCATTATCTACCTATGTTTTGAATTTCAGCCAGATCGGTTCAGTGGTTCTCGAGTTATAATAACATAAATGTGTTAGTGTGATTAGTGTGATTTTACTGTCTTCGAAGTAACGTGTCGGGTGATGTAAAAAACTTCCCGACCTTCAGAGTTTACTAATTATTACCACTCTGATGCGTAAGCGGTGAAATATTGTTTAAAGGGTGGGATTTGGTACGTCATTAAACTTTTAGGTAAAAAGTAATTTAACTACTTTAATATTTAATTTTTATCCATTACCCAGAATATTGGAGGTGGCTTATTGTTTGGACTTTATGCTTTCATTTTTATATTCTTTCTGGATAGAGTGGTCGCGATTTTATTTAAAAAACCTTTTTTTTGTAAGTATATCTCTTTAATAGGGTTACCAGCTTCTTTTTAAGCCTTGCTCACGCGTTCCAAAGTTAAAGTTAAAGTCAAAATAGTTTTATTCAATAAATTTACAAGGATCACGTCTATGAAAAAGGCTTACAAGATCAAATCAATCAAAATCAAAATATGTTAATTTAAATTATACTTTTTAAAAATTACAGGGTTTGGGGCTCTTCAGTTAAGTTTAAATGACCTGTGTGAGAAGAGCCCCCTCTTAACTGTGGTCTCTTAGGTAGTACATTTTAATTTCTTAAAAGGTAAGGACTGTGTGTAGGTTAGACATGAGTGTTAACTTATATAATTCAGAGTAGGTAGGCAGCTAGCTATCCACCAATACGCATTGGGTCCGCGTGGTGGATTAAGACCTAATCACTCTCGCCTGAGAGTAGGCCAGTGTCCCAACAGTGGGAACATTAGAAGGCTGTCATGAGAGAGGCAGCTAGGCAGAATATTAATGTATAGAATAAATGTAATGTAGGTAAAACTAAAGTTAAGGTTAAGATAGGTGAATTTCAGTCAGTTCCGACGCACCCTTGCTTCAAAAGAAGCAACAACATCGGCTGGGTTCCTACTGCTTCTTCTTGCTATTGTTATAGATGCCGAGTAGAGTACTTAATTAAAAGGTATCATCATGACAGCCTTCTAATGTTCCCACTGCTGGGACACTGGCCTACTCTCAGGCGAGAGTGATTAGGTCTTAATCCACCACGCGGACCCAATGCGGATTGGTGGATGGCACATGTCTTTCGAATTTTTAGTTCTTGGACATGCCGGTTTCCTCACGATGTTTTCCTTCACCGTATGAGAGCACTGGCATTGCGCACATAAATTTTTCGAACAGAAAAATCCATTGGTGCACGACCGGGTTTGAACCCACGACCTTAGGATCGGAAGGCGGGGTCACTACCACTAGACCACCGGTGCACCTAAAAGGTAGCCTATTAGATATTTTAGGCTCAGAACTATTTCTAACCGAAACTAACCCAAACTAATCCAATCATCCAAACCGAATTAGCGGTTACAGCATGATTGAAACACAAACACAAGCTTTTGAATTCACAATACACATAACCAATGATAAACCGGATAAACTTTATCGATTGACTAGTCTTATTATTATTAGCTTTTGATTTTATTTGTATACCCTTCATCATTGGCCTCTACGTCTATTTCAGACGGTTTAAGCAGTGTCTGTATTAAGATTGCACTTTTTTTGGTGGCTAAACAAACCGATACGGGAGCGGACAGTACGGCCACATTTGTTGCAAACAAGTGAACCATGTGATGGGTTTGCTTCGCTGGCATGCCTTCTAGCTCTTTTGTCTGCTAATGTGGCAAACCAGACCTGGTCGTGGTGCTTTTTGCCATCTCGCAAGAACTTTTGCCATTCAGGTCTATCAGTAGCAAACAATTCCCAATCCTGGTGTATACCCTTATCTAAGTAATAACTTTTATTTACGCCACAACTCGCTACAGTATCTTTAAGCACCGAGACAAACCGTAGAAGGTTTTGCAATGTGTGTCTTCAAACCAATGATAGAACTTTTAATTTGGAATAAATAAATACAAAAAAAAATATTCAGGCAACGTTACAACATTAAGATTATTATCGTGGGTCATTTTGTATAAATAGAATGATTGATTACAAATAGAAATAGGTAAGCTATTCGTTTAAGAGAACTTTGTGCACGGTACAATAATTAGTTTTATGTATTTCAACTGTGGTGTGGTAACCGTTAGATAATAAATAATAAATAATGCTGGACAATCCACACAGCATCATCTAGCTAGCCCAAGGTGAGACAGAGCTGTATTATGGGTACTAGATGACTGATATATATTTATTACAATACAATACATAGATAGATATTTTTTATTATACATAGAAAACACCCAGAACACCCAGAACAAATATTTGCAGATCCTACAAACATTTGTCCCAAGGCGGGAATCGAACCCGCAAGCTCCTCGTCGCAGGCGGACCTTCGCCCACCGCGCCACATTGGTCGTCAATTTAAGTCTTGCTTGTCAAGGTTAAGTCATAGTACCTAGCTAACAATACACGTGTACTCATCAAGTGTAGCGTGTATTGCTAAGAACTTGGCTCTTAAATTTTTTACACACCTACTTATACTCTTGGCATGAGCCTCACCTAGTTCGATTGGCACCACACTGAAGCTTTATGATGAAGAGGGATCATCAAAAGCTAGAAATCCAGCCGAGTTTGTTGCCAGATTCTTCTAGGCTGGCGCGCGTGGAACTGACGTAATCCCTAGCTTAAATCCGTTTCAAAATGATCCTTGCGATATTATTGAATAAATATATTTTTTACTTTACTTACTTTAACACTGTACATACAAATTAAGAAGCCGATGAAAATGCACATGAGACTTTTGATAATAGCGATGCACGAGTCTTTGACGATAGACAATAAATAAATCTTTATCACGAGTGACACATTCTTCCGGTATTGCAAGCATCTGTTTTTTATTTAGCAAAATGAGAAAAATTACTAAACAGCCTTGACAACTTGAGCCTTGAAAGCGACTTGGTATTAAGCTTCTTTTTTTTTTTATTGGTTTGGCAAGCGTTTGACCACCAATCGGAAACGTTGATTTCGTTGAGAACATTTCCGATACAAAATAGAGCCTATCGAAAAGTTGGTCGCCAAAGATTCCAAAACCTAATTTCAAAAGCTTCCGATTTCACAAATATAAATAGCATTTATGCCGTATTCGTCCCAAGTTATCGGCCCACGCTATTAAAAAGTTTTTATTCGTACCACAAATAGTGTTCTTCAGTACCTCAGTCGGAAGATTTTGATTCCGAAATGAATTGGGTTCCAAATGTTTTGAAATACCCCGGAGCCACTAGAGGTATCACTTGCTCATTGCAATCCTAAGACTTAGATCAAAAGTTTTATGTACCAGTAATGACAACTTGTAATACTAATAATTCGAAGTAAATCAGAGCAATGCAAGCATTACTGCTTGGTGTCACAATTAGGCATGGTGGTAATTACTTTCCAAGATGAGCTCATCACAAAGAACTCAACTGTTCATAATATTCGATAGAATTTACATTAAAGTTACAGTTTCATTAGAAAACTTTCCTCTGTTACCGTTTAAATTGCGTCGAACGAGTAAGTAAATTACGATGTACTACAATTTTGTCGATTTAATTACAGCAAACACAGAACAGCTAGCTCAAATTAGTTTATAAAAAAAATTAATAACATTTCACTTGACATTACATTATTTAACTTTAACTATGACATTTTGATTGACATTTATTATTGCACTTATATTAGTGTAAAAATTAATTATTAATTTTATGTTTTAATTTTGTTTTTAATTTATTTGATTTTTGTTATTATGTTATTAATATTGTAATTAATTTGAATAATTAGTCTAATTGGTATAGTTCTTACAACGGATCTCGCCCGTCGTAAAATTAGCCATTTCAATGCGCAATGGAGCTTTTTCAACCTAAATTGTCTTTGCGCATCACAAACGGCTAACTTCACGGAAGCCTAGATCCGCTGTGCAAACTATACACCGTTCTAGTTAAATAAATAAATAAATCCCGGAAGAGTTCTGTCCCTGTGGGATAGCAAACTGAAAAACCGGGTTATTCCCGACGACCCCCATGTCTCGACCCCACTGGGGACCGATGCGAAGTTTTTTTCCCGATCACCCCCATCGGGGTCGTTGGGAAGTTTTTCAATAGCGCTCGTCCCCGACGGGGCGAGTGGGAAGTTTTAGTAGCAGTCGCCCCTTTCAAATAATACCTATGTAAATTATTAAAGCCGCGTGGGTCAGCTCTTTGCATAAAGCTTGTAGACTGTGTGCAATTGCCCAGCCGTCGTCACCGGGCTGTGGTTTAATCAACGGTCGCTGATTGCCTGTTCGTTTGACGAGTGTTTAAGCGTTAAGAAAACAGAGCGAATTTTACAGGAACTCTGACAGCAAATTATTTAACAAAATTCGTTCATAATTCAGTGGAATTCGGTTAGTTTTTCATTTTATAGCTTTTATTAAGTTAACACGCAATTTATCTTTGTGGAGTTTTTTTTATTTCGTACTACAAGTGTGAAATATGCCAAATTATTTGATCTAGAAGGATCTGTAAAAAAAAGTAGTTATTGACAAAATAAATAAGTACACTTAAATGAATAAAAAGTCAGAAGTCGCAGGCTTTTATATGTTTGTTGATATTTTATTTATGTCAGCAAGCGACGAGACTATTAGGTTGTACGCCTGATGTTAAGAGCCACGGCTGACCATATCAACCGCAGTTTTATGGTCAGGAGATTTCACACTTGGCACCATAATCACCCAGACCCTTAATAAAAATTGCAAATGGTGCAAACATTCATTCCGCCATATTTGATTAAAAAAATGCAAGAGTTCGGATGAATATATGGATGTGTTACTCACGCCAGAAAAGCTGAACCTGTATGAATTTAAGCGTAGAGATAGATTAAATATATATATATATATATATATATATATATATATATATATATATAGAACGTTTGCGGACAACAGCAAAACTTTTATTATGATAACGTTTTCAAGAAGACATCGGCTTAAGAGTGTTTTATCAAAGTAGCTATCTTTAAAAGCAATTTATCCTGACATGCCGACAGGATAATCACAGGGTCTGTTGTAAACTGAGCCTTAAAACACCCAGCTCAAATTAAAAACTTTATTTTATTTTCAGATACTAATTAAATTGTATAATTCAGGTATATGTTTAGGTTAATCCTGTTCTATTTTTTAAGCATTACCATTCTCACACGATTTAAACTGTTTGTTTTCTCAATATTGAAAAATAAATATAAATAAAAAATAAAACTGGGACTTATTTTTTTAAAATGATCTACCGATGTAATATGTAACCCGTATTTTCAAATAAATATTTTGATTATAATATGCCTAAAATTATTTCACCTCAAGCGGGATTTGAACCCGCAACCACCGCTTGATACACGGGTGCTCTACCAATTGAGCTATCGAGCAATATAAAACTATAAAAACAAAAATAATCAAATATTATGATTTCTGAACAAATGTTGTGATAAATTTTCAGATTTTTTTAAAATGCCGCGCTGGCTCAGTGGAACGGACCCGAACAATCGAATCAGTGTGGGTTCGAATCTGACTACTAGTTTGTTTTAAACTTGTGTTACGTACGAAAAAGGTAAAGACGCAAACTTTATCTCATTTGACATCTAGAGAAAAAAAAATTTCTAAAAGAGTAGTACCTACCTAGAGTTATTTCTGATAGAGCTCGTCCGGGGAAGTACTACCACGATACCTATTTCTGCCTTCAAGCAGTGATGTGCTTCATCATCATGATAGCCTTTTGATGTTCCCACTGATGGGACACTGGCCTGCTCTCTAGCGTAAGTGATTGGGTCTTAATCTACCACGCGGACCCAATGCGGATTGGTGGATGGACATTTGTCATGTCTTTCGAATTTTTAGTTCTTGGACATGCCGGTATCCTCACGATGTTTTCCTTCACCGTATGAGACCACCACTGGCATTGCGCACATACATTTTTCGAATAGAAAAACTCATTGGTGCACAACTGGATTCGATCCCACGACCTCAGGATCGGAAGGCGGGGTCATACCACTAGACCGCCAGTGCTTTTAATAATAGAAAATAATAAAGTAAAAATAGATATGTACATAGGTTTAGGTAGGTATTCCTCACATATAAAGTAAGCACTACGTTTAGCATACCCTTAGCAAATTGGCTAACAGTATAAAAGTTGTGACAGACGCCATAAAATAGAAAAATAAAAAAAGACTACCAAGAATTCACTTTATTATTATTTAGGCGTCCTGCAAACGAAAATGAAAATGATATGATAGCGATGTTCCCCAGCCGTCGCGTCTAAACAGCGACTCCAACGAGCCAGCCTGTCAGTTGCAACGCAACCACAATCGGAATACACCAGCAAACTCGAATATCTCAATAATATAATTTACCATTTTTTACCGTTTTTTCAATGGCTGCTTTCACTGCAAAGCTATCGCGTAGCAATAATACATTCTATTTAAATATCCCCACTTTACTCGCACTTGATTATCAGCGTCCGGTCTTTTTCTTCTTTGTTTATGGACTCTGTGGCTTATTTACCACAATTTCGCCAGTTTTTTTTTTTTTTTTATACAACTGAAGTGGCAACCAAGCGTACGGCCCTCAAGATAGTAAGCGGTTACCGCAGCCTATAGACGCTTGCAATACCAGAGGTATCACTCGCGGGTTGCCACCTTGAGGCTAAGATCGAAAGCCTCATGTGCATTTCACCGGAAACCATGTGAAGGGTTCACACCGGAACACAGCAATGCGAGCATTACTGCTTGGCGGCAGAAATAGGTATGGTGGTAGTCCTTCCCCGGACGAGCTCTATCACAGAGAACTCTACTACTCTTATCAAGTGTATTAGTTTGATTGTCGCTTAGCAACGTAAACAAACGAAATTTGGAAAGAAATGGTAAATTTTCTTTCAAAATTCCCTTGGAAAGTCTTTGATTAAATTACCAACCAACATTATTTTAATTACTTACACTTGTGCTAAGTACACAAGTTAAATTGGATAAACTGCCACCAAATTTACAGAATAAAGCTTAAAAAACACGAAAAAAATAGTTAAAATGGGAGGACCCATGTCGTTTTGACAAGATAGCCAAAGACCTTCCAGCGTCCGGTCAACGGATAAATCTAGCATAAATCCAAATAAAGGGAAATATACTATGACAATGTGTGTCAGTGTTGCAAGCTAAACATCCCAGGATAGGTTCGTCACAGACGCCACAAATTAAAAGAAGAAGAAAGGTAGGTTCGATTAGTTTGATAAAAATAACAGATTTTTTTTCTGTTCTGTGGTCATACCAGTAGAAATTTTAACTTTGTTGGCGTTATCTGGTTTCCATAGTACAAGTTTTGCTTTATTATTTACTAGCGGCTTGTCCCAGCTTCGCACGTGTGCAATGAAAACTTAAGCTCCCGTGCGAAGCCGGGGCGGGTCGCTAGTCATTCATAAGGTAAGAGCCGACCGAGCGTTTTAGCATAGCCGCGCGGCTATTTATACTTGTGCACGCCCCTCTCTGGCCACGGGGCGGCGCGCGCGGGCGATTATAGTATTTTGTTTAGATTGACATTTTTAAACTTCGTCATAACTTTTGAATGGAATGTCCAATTTCAATCATTCAAACAGTTATCTACAGGTATAAAAACAGTCTTGAATACGAAATGATTTATTTGGATAAAAAATTATATAAAGGTATGGAAAACATGGTCTAATTTTGGTCGGCATTTCTACCAACTTTTAAAATGTAAAAAAGAAGTTATAGCTACAGTAGTTGAACATATTTATGGAGATATAGATTTAATAGTTTTGCTTAGTTTCAGGCTAGACGGTGACGAGTAAACATGTATTTTATTGTTTTTATTGTAAATAATGAAAAATAATTGGCGATATCGTTGGCGCAGCAAGAAATAAGGAAATAAAGTCAATTTATGTCCAAAGTAACATGTCTGGTGGAGAAGCGAGTCAATGTTTCCTGAGGATGTCTAGAGGAAAACGTCTTGTAGCAAAAGATTTATTTTATCATATTTTATTATGTTGTTAATGTTAATGAATCCTAATTAATTACAGAGCACTGGTGGTCTTGTGGTAGTGACCCCGCCTTGTGATCCTAAGGTCATGGGTTCAAAACCAATTACTTTTTCTTTTCGAGAAAAAGGTATGTGCGCAATGCCTGCTCTCATACGGTAAAGGAAAACATCTTGAGGCAACCGAGTCCAAGAACTAAAAACTCAAAAGACATGTGCCATCCACCAACGCATTGGGTCCGCGCTCTTGCTCGAGAGTAGTCCTAGCAGTGGGCACACTGTGATAAACTTTTTTGTATTTGTACATGATGATGATGAATTCCAAGATCTGAAGATTCTTCAAATGAGAAAAATAATTCTGAAGCATCATGGATCTAATGAAAATGTTTCCGCCATTTTTATTTGAAAGCGCCACTAAATTATCAACGTGTCTCTTTTGTTTGTGCAAAACAGTTTATTTTGACAACGAGTTTTAATGAAGTTGTGTCGAAATTTCCCCAAAATGAGTTTTCAGTTACTCCATGTTTGCTTTGGGGAATACTTTCGGAACTGGTGGAAATTTGCGACTTTGCTTGTGTGATGTTATTTTCCTGAGTTTTGAGAGATCAAATGTGTCTGCAGTTTTTCAGACAGAGCTGTAAAAACCACCTGAAAACCGCGACTCTGCGCGATCTGAACCCTAGCCAAGCCTTATAGCCAGATTTGCATCACCTACGGTACACATACAATACAAACTAACAGACCTAAGTAGTAAGTAAGAGTAGTAGAGTTCTCTGTGATAGAGTTCGTCCAGGGAAGGACTACCACCATACCTATTTCTACCGCCAAGCAGTAATGCTCGCATTGCTGTGTTCCGGTGTGAAGGGTATGGGTATGGTTTCCGGTGAAATTACTGGCACATGAGGCTTTCGATCTTAGCCTCAAGGTGGCAACCCGCGAGTGATACCTCTGGTATTGCAAGCGTCCATAGGCTGCGGTAACTGCTTACCATCTTGTGGGCCGTACTTGGTTGCCACTTTAGTTGAATAAAAAAAAACCTAACCCTGAGAAATTTAAAAAATCGCGAGCTGAACACGAACACGTTTGGGCTAAAACTTTCAACCAATTTGGTAACCAACCTTGGGTTACATAGTTTGACCGTTTGGTTAGGTTACAAATATGGCCATAAATCTTGCGGTTTAAATCTACTCTTACAGCGATATATCGTGCGTGCCATGTTTTCATGGTTCAGCTTATGTCGGTTAACGCTCTGAACTTACTGGTCACCGACTTATGTGGAACTATCATCGTTTTTTGCTTTCAAAAGAAAGCCATCCGGCTCAGGTAATATGTTACAGGAATAAAAAGCAAGCGGTAGCCAACTTATAACAATTTATTTTTACTCCAACTTCTCCAACTTTTAATATCACTGTCTGCTTTTTGATTATTTTTTTTAAACTTTTGCTAGCGTCATATTTATTGTTTTACTTTACGTATATTTATATTTACGCGGTAATGTGTAAATCTGACATCCGTGATTCATTGCTTGGTTCCAACGGAAGATCAGCGTTGTGTTGCCAAGACACAACAAATGCTGAGTTGGACGCCAATTTGTGACGTGATGTGGATAGGGTGCCTTGACACACACATTCGTTTAGTTTTGCGGTTTTGGTTAATTTTATTATTATTATTTTTTGTTATATTTGTACTTTGTCTTTTTATTTAGTTAAATACCTAACTATATTATTCTGTTTGTGTTGTGTTTCTACTATTTAGTTTTAAACCTTTTGTTTCATGTACCTATCTATCTACTGTCACAAATAAAAGTTTTTTCTTTCTTTCTTTCTTTCTTTCAAAAAAATAAAAGAAAAAACTTATCTGTATAAACGTTATTGTTATTTGGATTAGATTATAATAGAAAAATATTATTAATGAGACAGAGCTTAATAAGCTAAAGTTATACTGAGATAACCATTACCAGACGATTGATTACTTTCTGCAAGATTAATAACTTTGTAGTGAGTTAATATTCAACGTGGAACCTTTCAAATTATTTATTTTAATTTATCTTCTAAAAAGGATCGACTTAATTAAAAAGGCACATTTCAAAGGAACTTAATATTCCATTAGTGAGACCTCCTGCGTCTTCCATTGCGTGCTTATTATTATGTTTAATAATATAATGTATTAAAAATACGATCGGACATTTTTACCACAACGCCATCAGGCATCAAACTAAGCAAAGCTTGTACTATAAGAGCTAGATATCTAATAGAATAACTTAATAATAATGGTAATATAAAAATGAGTCTATATGTTATTCCAGAACATTCCAAATTTCATCACAATTGGTTAAGTCGTCACGGAGATACAACGTTCACACACACAGAGAGAGACTTTCGCATATTAATAACTAAACGAGCTGAGCAGCAAGCCCGCGCGGCTTCACCCGCGTTTTGTAGTTTTACAACAGTTTTTGTAGCTATCCCGCAGACAACAAAGAACAGTCAATTTTTCTAGTATAAAAAGTAACCCATTTGTTATTCCAGGACTTACGCAAACTACAATCCAAATTTCATCACAATCGGTTAAGTTGTCACGGAGATACGTGGTAACAAACATACACACACACAGACTTTCGCATTTATAATATTAGTAGGATAGGATAGTAGGACTACTGTCACACCCCGGACACTCTCAATAAATTTATGAAGCAAACACGTTGCAATCACTACACGCATAGTTTGTGTTAGTAAACGGTGCCGTTGTATGTGTGAATGTCATGGTTGGCCCCACCTCATTATAGCAAGAGCGAGATAGAAAACTATCTCTCGCGCTGGCATGCGCGCGCTTGGACCAACACAAAATCAAAATGCATGCCTTAGCCCTTGGTTTTAGTGCCGGCGAAAGGTGCCGGCAAACTAGAGGCCGAGTGAGGTAAGTAAAACCGATGGGAGGTAGGGAGTAGACATTCTGTACGTAGTACTAATATCTGTTTCGTGCTACCGTAGCCGTAGTCGCGGACAAGCGAGTTCGCATTTAGAGCTATTTAGATTCCGGCACGATATCGTAAAAGCAGTGGGTACTTAGCGCTTTTGTTCCTGAAATAGGATGCATTTCCTTCAGTATACTACGATAGTATAGTGACGATGGTAACGAGTAAACAGACTGGTATATTCTCGAGAAACGGACTTAGGAAGACCATTTTTATAAAATTAGGTAACTGATGTTTTTTTAACCTGTTATTTAAAAAAAATCTCACTGCTTGGACACTGCTGCTTGCAATTTTCCTTTCATTTCATTTCATTTCATTTATTCATTAAACAATTTATAAATCATATTTGAATGTAAATTAAGTTAAATAAACACAGCACAAATTAAATTAACTCAAAATATAAAATAATCAATCAATAAATACATTTAAATAATATTACAAATCCTTACTATTAGGTCACTTGCTTAAATACTATCAAACTGGAATAATACAAAGATACTAATAAAATTATTCATCTAAAGGGCATGTCAAATTATCTTAAAAAATTATATATGTCATGCATGCCTATAATTTATAAGTCACAAATTCATCCACAGAATAGAAACACCTATCCAGCAAAAAAATCTTCAATTTACGTTTAAAAATTTACCGTGTGAGGACTTTTGTAACACATTTTATCAATACGATTTGGTAATTTTTTTACAAAATTCCAGACTCTAGAGCTCTTACAGATACCTGTAGATAATTATAAACTACTGCATAGATCAGTCAGTGTCTTGATCAGAAAAAAAAATTTATCCTTGCCTACGACCGATGTAGCGCGGCGGGTGAAGGTCCACCTGCGACGCAGGAGGTTGCGGGTACGATTCTCGCTTTGGAACAAATGTTCGTACGATCTGCAAACATTTGTTCCGGGTGTTATGGGTATTTTTTATGTACAATAAAAAAAATCTATTAATGTATTGTATTATGAATATATCAGTCATCTAGTACCCATAACACAGCTCTGTTTAACAGCAACTTACCTTGGGGCTAGATGATGCTGTGTGGATTGTCCAGCCTTATTTATTTATTTTATTTATCACCATGTCAGTTAATAAATATTTTCTGTACAGTTTTTTTGTATGTCGTTCCTAGCAAGTAAGACTACTTGCTAGGAACGCCCCCAGTCCATCCCTGCCTTGCTCTAATATAACACGGTCGATTCGCAAAGAGCCTTCCTTCCTAATGGACTCCATGAGAGTACCTTCACTCCAACATAGAATGTAGAATTTATTGCGTAAATCTGACAGTTGATTCTTTGTGCGGCGATGGTTTAGAAGAGAAACGAGCTCTATTGAAGCTGGTGAAGCAAATATATGCTCACAAAACAGAGAAGCATAGTCTTTGTGTTGCTAAGCTATCTCTCAAAACACTAGTCAGTCTGTATTAGCCTTTTGATGACCGAGAATGATTTGATCGACGTGTAGTTTGCATTCATTTATGCCATATTCGTCCCGATAGTCCCACGCTATTAAAATAACCATTTTAATAGCGTGGGAATTTTTTTCGTCCCGCACGATAATATTTGTCATTTTAATTCTCAGTTCAATCAAGTATCAATCAGCTTTCTTTGATATTATGCCGTTTTCCGTTTGAGTGTGTTTGAAACGTTTGAAACGTGAGTGCGTTTTGCGATCTATTTACGAATTGAAAAACTCATTGATAAACGACTTGTTTCGAACCTACTACCTACCTTAGGATTGACAGGGTCAACAACTATATTGTAGAGTTATAATGGTGATTTTACTGTACTAACTCGTATATAAGGTAATGCAATCTCAGACTATTAGAACAAATCAAATCAGAGTCTGTCGGTAGAGCAATATGATTCGCTGAACCGAAACGATTTTAAAAATGATTAAAGCTATCCTTCGTCTTAGAGAATCACCACATATATCGGATGGGATACTGCTGAGGCCGGTTGGTTTAAATTGCAAAACCGGGACGGGTCGCTAGAGTAACATTAATTGTATGTTATTTAGAGGTTCACAAATGCAGGTAAATATATTATGTTTACGTCATTATTTCCTACTAACATAACTATCCTACAATCTAAAAATCATTATTTATTACTTACTTTCTTCGACACAGTTATTGCTAACCTACTTTTAAAATACGTAAAATATAAATATACTAAATAAATTCAATTAAAATAAAACTTCTGAGAATAAATGCTAACAACCTTTTTAATTTATTGGCCGAGCGAGCGAAGCGTCTCAGTTTCGAGATTGGCCAAAAATGCTTTTGGTTGTCATTTTGTCCGGTCAGTTTGTGTTCTCGACTCTAGCCGATTCCGATCCGATTTATATGGTAACTGACTCCACCGGACAATGATGGAGATCGCATATTCCAGACAGGTTGAATAAGATATCCAATATTCTTGAAAAAGGTCTGACAAGTGACAGTCTTGGTTCAGATGTCAGATTTATAATAGGATTTGGTTGCAAAAAAGCCATAATTATAATAGTGAGAGTGATACCTTTGACTATATACATGAGTGATACTTTGAGATTGTCTTTAGCTATCTTGTCAAAACGACATGGGTCCTCCCATTTTAATTAATTTTCTCGTGCTATTTTAAGTTTTATTGCGTAAATTTGGTGGCAGTTTATCCAATTTAACTTGTTTACTTAGCACAAGTGTAAGTATTTGAAATGGAGGGGTAATGTTGGTTGGTAATTTAGTCAAAGACTTTCCAAGGGAATTCTGAAAGAAAAGTCATCATTTCTTTCCAAATTTCGTTTGTTTACGGCGACAATCAAACTAATACACTTGACACTGGCAAAATTGTGGCAAATAAGCCACAGAGTCCATAAAAGAAGAAGAAGAAGAGAGTATGCAGTTTTTTTTTTTACTAAAACTGACTAATATATTCATAAGGCAAACTGTCAGTATAGCGGCGTGCTACGTATTGTCTTTGTCAATATTATTTAAAATGTCTTGGGGTATCTTATAGTATCAAATGAATAGGTTACTTAGGCAAGCGTGCTTCACCGTAGACCACATCATTGCTTAACATCAGGCTAAATAGGCGTAACGCTAGAGAATAGTGAATAAAAAAAAATGACAATGAACAAAGATTATCCGCTCGCCCGTTCCACCTGTCACACGAAAAAAAAGGCGGTTTTTTTTCACAATTTGTGCTTGTGGTTCAAACTGTAATTTTGCTTTTATTACATCAGTAGTCAGGTCATTGATTTGCCGCAGGGTGACCAAAAAATACCCACGAACGAACGATGTAAAGGCTGGTCCCATCATGTTAAATATTCATCAGGGTCTGGTCTAATTTGAATAAAAACTTCATTATACTGAAAAATTCGTAGTAATAATGTAAGAAAATATACGACTTGAAATTAGATGCTCTACAGTTCTACACTGTAGCATGTACAGTTAAAATTAAATACTCTACACTGTAGCACTGTAGAGTGTAAAGTCTACAGTTGTGTAGGAGTACGAATTAGGCCATTTGTTTTTAAATTTTCTCTTTATTCCGCTATGTAAGTGATGGAGTTATTAGGCCGCCCCAAGGCCTCCGTCATGGCCTAGCTTTAAATCGCTAGTACTTCATATTCCGGTAATTTTCGACTGTTTTCAATCTTCCTTATAAAGATGACTCTAAAAAATTGTGTTTCATAAATTAAAATAAATCTCGGCACGGCATTCTACGAGATTAATGACAAGCGTACATTTCTTTTGCTTTCTTCCTTTTCTTAATGGTATTAATTATTGCAGCTGTCACAGATTTCATGGTAATTGTATCATTTTAAAATCTAGTGGAAATCTCCGCGATTTTAAGAACTTATTCGTAAAAAACTGTCAGCGGTAATTTAAATGCTTTTTGAACAATTGGCATTCAAACGAAACTTACGAGAAAAGCTGCGGACAAAAACTAGTGGTAAAATAAATATTATGTATATCACGTATCTGTTAAAGCGGTATAGTTCTCACAACGGATCTCGGCCGTCGTGAAATTAGCCGTTTCGATGCGCAATGGAGCTTTTTCAAAACAAATTGTCTTCGCGCATCACAAACGGCTAACTTCACGGAAGCCTAGATCCGCTGTGCGATCTATATCTTTTCTACTGTGTAAGTTAACAATAGAATTCGAACTTTCAATCGTAACCTTTGAAATGTAATATTCTTTCATAAACAAACGTTTACAATTTTTTATTTGATTTGAAATCTGAGTCGAACTAAAAATATCATTTTACTAGGTGTAACCTTATTTTGTTGAAGCTAGCAAACATTTTTAAAAAATTGGCTTTATTCTTCTCAAGTAAAAGCTGCATTAAACTCAACGGAAATATATTTCAGCATTTCCTACAAAGAATTCTGGAATCGTTTCGACTTATTCCATATTCCTTTTCAATATAAATAACATTTTCTACTGTGGGATTTGAACATGATTTCAAGATATTTTAGACTAATGTACCTATCGTGATCATTCATTTTGAATATGGGAGTTTTCTACGTGAAGTTAGCCGTGTCGATGCGCAATAGAGCTTTTTCAAACTTAGGTAATTGTCTTTGCGCATCACAAATGGCATACTTCACACTTTGAACTTAATTCCGAGTCTTCATTAGGGCTAGTGCGGCGCACTTCCTCCGCATTGCGATATACATTTTGCATATCGGTATTATTCGTATAAAATGAATGAAACCCCTTTACCAAAGATTTCTTTGGTAAAAGGGCTTTGACTAATACATGTCGTATTAGTCAAAGCCCTTTACTATTTATTATAATTTGTTTTTAGATCTTTTCAGCATCGACTTGAAAATTTTAGTTGGCTTTTGGGAGTATCAAGTTCTTGCTCAGATAAACTTAGCAAGCTGAAAGCTAGACTAATTATTTAAATACCTTTTCATATATTTTCTGCTTTAGCTCGGTATGCATGTAGGTAGGTACTTTGCCTACCTACATGCACGAAAAACAGACATTAATGTAGCAAATAACTAATTATAGTGACAAACAAATCTTTTGTTTAATAAGTATAGTTCTCACGGCGAATCTCGCCCGTTTCGATGCGCAATGGAGCTTTTTCAAACTAAATTGTCTTTGCGCATCACAAACGGCTAACTTTAAGATGGCCGAGATCTGTTGGCTGTACTTACTTATACAATTTTTTTCAAGAGTCAATCGACAATACTATGCAAGGAGGCCACTCCACGAGGTAACCTTAGTAATTGACTTTTTCTACGCCGCGTGTTGCTTCAAGCGTTAAAAAGAAGTCCTAAAAAAGATTTTTATCATAAAAATAAAGATATTTCGTAATGGTTTTTGCAAAGTCAAGCTTAATTACCTAACTAATAAGGTTTGCCCCGGTGACGTCGTGAGCAAGATTGAGAAACGGAAGATTGCTGTTTCAAATCTCACTGTTGAACAAAATATGTTTGAATGATCTGCAATTATTTGACCAGTAGTTTCTGACATCATACATACCTACATACAGAATCTTTCTCTCTCAAAATCTCAAGGATCATTTTGAAAGGTTGTAAACACAGACTCCAGCAAAAAGTTCTTTAGCGGTGAGCAAGAGTTTTTTTTTTTATGTAGAAGCGAAACGCTTTGTGCGCGCTGATGGGAGCAACTCCTATTTGTCCTATTACCTAGTCAAGTATTTACGTTTATTTTTGCTACATAACATTGTTATTATGATTTTTATATACTTTACACTTTTGACCTGTAACTTATTTTTTATCAATAAAATACCACGACTATGACTATGTCTCTGCCTTATGCGAATATATAAATGCCCCAATGTAAATAAAGCTGTCAAAAGCGCAACAGTTTTATATTCAAGTGCATATAAAATTTCCGAAGTCTATTTAAAGCATCCGCAACCTACCACAAAAGCCCGCTTCCAGAGCCAACCGAAAAGGTTGAAAAACATTTCGGTCGTCGTTATTTATCGCCCAGAGATTTAGGTCGACGCACATCACATCGCCTGATGGCTGTAAAAATAGGAAATCGTACGCAGTTTGAGCACAAAGAGGTTGTTTTTTGTTTCAGCTGGCAGAACCCTTCTAGGTTGGAGGGAAAACTTTTTTTGACACATCACATTGGTACAAAGGCATTCAGGGAAAAACACTCAATTTTTCCTCAACACGTGTGTCAGGATGGCGGATTTTTGACTACTACTACTACTACTCATAAACCCTAAAAGTGAGGAGAAAAACGCACTCA
Organism: Colostygia pectinataria; assembly: GCA_951394395.1. Classification (NCBI taxonomy): domain Eukaryota; kingdom Metazoa; phylum Arthropoda; class Insecta; order Lepidoptera; family Geometridae; genus Colostygia; species Colostygia pectinataria. The sequence continues at coordinate 985,273 of OX596362.1, forward strand.
CCGGACGATTTCACTCTAGATACACAAAAGATTGCTACTACTTAATGAATTTTTTCTCGGAAAAGTAAGTTATTAAAAAGTGAAATAAAATATAAAATTAGTTGAAGATGTATGTTTATAAAACTAGCTAGACATGTCCATTAACTACTCTTATCTACGTCCTACTGTGAGTACTAGGTCTTACAATAATAACCATAGTTGTTTAATAAACGAATATTCGTAAAATAAGTTTATCGAAAAAACTGAACCTCTTTTCGATTTGCCTCGTATAGGTATTCGAAATTCAAATTCTATAAACCAATTGAAATTCTGTATAATTATTATTTTAATTTCGAACCACACACAATGAGTTACCTGCCAAAAGTTTAGATCTAAGTGAGTGAAACATTGTAAATTATATTCATTTTAGAATTTCTAAAACAAAACGTTTTCGTAAGTTCTATTTAATTTAAATTTGGCATGGACTATAAAATTCTCTCTACACATTACAATAAAAACTACCAACAAAACAAACTACAGTGTACACATAAACCTTCTAACTAAAGAGCATGTTCACGTGAACCCGTTTGAATGTTTTAAAAGCCGTGCAAAGCCCGCCAAAGTAATTTCACCTCGTATACTAGCCACATAACAACTGTACCACAGTAACTGTAGTTAAGCAGTATTCCATCTTAGGACATTGTCGTGTTTGAAAGCACTGATCTCTTCGCCTTCCGATCCTAAGTCCGTGCGTTTGAAAAAGGTCAAACGTCAATGGATATTTCTTTTTCCCGGCTTTTTCAAAGTTTGAGGCCATGACAGAGGCCTTCGGGCGGCCTAGAAACTCTGTCACTAGAGTTGGCCACTGACTCATACGAACGAACGAACGAACGAACGTTTGAATGAATGTGTATTTGCTTAGTGTAGGTATTTGTGTTTTATTTTACCCTTGTACCTAGTTCTATGGCAGAACTATTGCAACAAAAACCGTTCTTATTTGTTTTAGAGAACTAATAATAATTATCTTGTCAATGGAACTGCAAAAACTTCTTTTATCCTAGCAGTTTTATCATTGTTTAATGAAGTATAGTTTGCACAGCGGATCTAGGCTTCCGTGAAGTTAGCCGTTTGTGATGCGCAAAGACAATTTAGTTTGAAAAAGCTCCATTGCGCATCGAAACGGCTAATTTCACTACGGCCGAGATCCGTTGTGAGACCTATAAGTATTGCGCTACTGCATGCTTTTTTGACAATGGCTATGCTTTTAGTTACATTTGACTATGCTGTTTAGACGTCACCGCAGCACTAACAAGGTGGTTATATTGCAACAAGCTCCTCTTAACAATATAATATTAATTTATGCTTAGTTATAAAGACCAAAGTGAATAACAACGTCAAAAGAGTTACATTCATAAAATCACAAGAATCACGGTGAAAGCCGTGTTGTCTCAGTAGTATTTCCACTGCAAGGGTCATCCGTTACACCAAAGAATTTTTCTATTTGAAAAATGTAGTGCGCATTACCACGTGCTTTAAAACGGTGAAGGAAAACATCGTGCTAAAACCGGCATGTCCAAGAACTAAAATTCAAAAAAACAGTACCATCCACTAATCCACATTGGGTTCGCGTGGTGAATAAGGACCCAATCATTCTCGTCGCCAGAGATGGCCAGTGTTTCCACAGTGGGAGTCAGCAATGATAAAAAAAATGAAAATGAAAAATATTTATTTCTGTAGCCATGAGTTACAATTATTATAATAAGGTTGAGGCCTTCTGTTTAGTATAGGAATACTTGAGTTAGAAGACCCCGCTCTTCCATATCCATAATATATTGGTTACAGATAGGCACTAAAATATGAAACTATTAATTATATTATGTACTATCTTAACAAAACAATAATATTAATTCAGGTAAGTAATCAAATTAACTGCAAGTTAATTAACTATCAACACAATAATGTTATTTTTTTATAATTAATGATGATGATGATGATGTAAATCATGGTTCGTATTAGACGAAATTTCAGCCCGAAACTTCTGAACTTCGGAATTTATGTTTCATGGTTACATAGACGGGAACACTAAAAGAAAAGAAGATAGTACATAATTTATTATGTCATAAAAAATGCACGGAAATGGCAATTTCATGTCTGTGTACCGGATTAGGCAACATGAGGTAATAGTACAACTAGCTGTTGCCCGCGACTTCGTTCGAAGAATTCGGGAACCCCGGTCATTATCTATCTACGTTTAACAGCCAAATACCTAGCCTATTCGGCAAACAAACAAACGAAAATAATATCTTTCGCGTAATGTAATATTTTAGTAGGGTTATATCCAAAGAATAAAACAAATAAAAATAGATGTGACAGCTGCTGTGAGTAATATTTTGCCTAATCATATTGCGTCCGTGCCGCGCATATGAATCTAACTTGCTGTGCAGATAGATCGATCCGAAACACGATATTATAGTATCGTGGTTTGGTTTTTTATAGTTCGTATTTACATTTAAATAGTTTTTTTTTTATTATTGAATAAAAAAAGGCTTTGTCGCTGAGCGACCACACCGCCCAATCGGTAATATTTACAAAGTTGTTAATTAAACTATAGATACTTAAACTAGGTAACAAATTTAAATAGTTGAAAATAGTCATTATGCGATGTGTTTGCCGGTGATGGAAACCATCGTGAGGAAACTGGCATGTCCAAGAACTACATATCCAAGTGGTCATGCCTAAAAAACGATAGGAATTTCGGAACCCAGCCGGTGTTGCCAGTTCTTTTACGGCATATGGACGCGTTAAAACTGGCGTATATTCACGTAGCTTGTAAAAAGGGATCCATGTGTTTTTATTAAATAAAACGTTTTTGGTTTTGAATTTAAATAATTCTTTAGACATGCGTGCTATTCGCATTGCGTCCGCGTGATGGATTTAAATTTAATCATTCTCGCTTGAGAGTAGGCCATTCGTGCTTCGGAGGGCTCGTTAAGCAGTCCCGGCTTTTTCAAAGTGGTTGGGCCAGGACAGAGACCTTCGGGCGGCCTAGAAACTCTGTCACCAGAGTTGGCCACTGACTCATACGAACTTACTTACTTTAGGCCAGCTGTGGGAACACTAGAAGGCTCTGTTGATCCTTAAATAAGTTAATTATCAATGAACCCAAACTAAAATATATTTTAATAATAGCATTCACAAATATATTAATTTAGCTAATCCACTATCAATTCGTCGTTCAAGAGCTTACTCCATTAGGCCTTAAGATATGAAGGGTCAGTTAAGGCAATTTGCCCCGTCTGGCCCTGTTTTTTTTTTATACAACTGAAGTGGCATCCAAGCGTACGGCCCACAAGATGGTAAGCGGTTACCGCAGCCTATGGACGCTTGAAATACCAGAGGTATTACTCGCGTGTTGCCACCTTGAGGCTAAGATCGAAAGTCTCATGTGCCAGTAATTTCACCGGAAACCATACCCTTCACACCGGAACACAGCAATGCGAGCATTACTGCTTGGCGGCAGAAATAGGTATGGGTATGGTGGTAGCCCTTCCCCGGACGAGCTCTATCACAGAGAACTCTACTACTCTTATTTATTTATGATGATGAGTGCAGTGCAGTGCTGTTTTAAGTACCTAATGTTAATAATAAACAGCTTTTATACAGACCTTCAAGAGCTATCACTAAACATTTATGAGCATGTTTTTAATATCTCACCCTCAAAAGCTTTCTCAGACCACGATTTTAGTGGTGAAGAGGTGTTAAAAAATGCTTTTTTCTTGTTTATTATTCATTTGAAACCTCAAGACCCTTAACTACTGTAATTCAGACGCATTTTGAACTTAACTGTTTAGTTTATGAGATCTTGAAGGCACTGACTTTAAAGCCTTGAATATTAATTTAGTAATAACTTAATACTTTACTAAAACTAACGGCATCATAAAGTAAATTTATAAAATGATGAAACAGATTTATAGCAGGCGAGGCTAAGAACTAACTGGCGGAGTTAGTAACAATGTCCTAATCATTGAGTTACTGACTGACTGACAATCAACGCACAAACTGAAGTGTAAGTAAAAAACATGACTTACTGACTGATTGACAGTAAAACAAACTAAAATACGCTGAAGTCATATAGCTTATAAGTACTACAAAAAACGCGTCGGCTTAGAACCTTCGTCGGTTTTTGTCGGTAAAAAAAAAAAAGGAACCTCAGATTAGAAAGGTGGGCTTTAATGTAGAGGCATTATGAAAGGAATTCCCGAAACTCAGCTCCAATGGGAACATTGGATCATTTTAAGAGTAGTAAAGTTCTTTGTGATAGAGCTCGTCCGGGGAAAGACTACCACCATACCTATTTCTGCCGCCAAGCAGTAATGCTTGCATTGCTGTGTTCCGGTTCGAAGGGTATGGTTTCCGGTGAAATTACAGGCACATGAGACATTCCATCTTACGTCTCAGGGTGGTAACATGCAATTGATATCTACATAATGATATTGCATGCGTATATAGGCTACGGTAACCTCTGACCATCAAGTGGGCCGTACGCTTGGTTGCCACTTTAGTAATATAAAAAAAAAAACATTGCGAAGAAATTAATGAAAACTGAATTCTGCGTGAACAAAGTCAGGGGATACTAGTTGCTAATAATAAATTTTACGACAGTATTATAAAATTAAAAATCCAAGGTTCCTAGCCTCATGGTCCTTGAACTTCCAAGGTCTGTTCTGTATTCAACTAATCTACAATCACGTGACCAAGAAACGGTTAATTTTACAAGCGATTACAACAATTAAATTAAATGCGGAAACAGGACGCAGGTTTGACATTCGAATAATAGTTTACAACTACAGCGCTTGAAATTGAGAGGCTACGTTCTTAGTGAGATGAGCGGGGCGATGAGCGATGGCGACTTGTAAAACAACACAAAACAATTCGAATTTAGGTTTTCTGTACCTCTTGGAGAATACAAACATTCCTATATATTCAAGCAAGCGTGACATGCATGACAACTCAACTTTAGGTAGCTCAACTTACTATAAAAACTTTTTTTTTTATTGAATAAAAAAAAGGCTTTGTCGCTGAGCGACCACACCGCCCAATCGGTAATATTTACAAAGTTGTTAATTATGCTATAGATACTTAAACTAGGCAACAAATAAAAACTTACTTTGCGTATTAAACGGGCTAAATCTGACAAAAAAATGAGATATTAAAAAACTTTTACACAAACAATGGGACAAAATAATGGGACTACGAGAAAACAACCAAATTTATGCCATTAAAAGAAAATAAGAAAGAAACAACACTTTATTGGATTGCAAGTTAAATAATTATCTTATTGGACACATTTTCTTAAATATAAAAATGTATTACTGTGCTCGCTAAAACTCGAGAACGGCTAGACCGATTTGGCTAATTTTGGTGTTTGTAAAATTCAGGGAAAGTTTAAACGGTGGAAAAATGTACAGGGTTTAAAAATTTGCTAAAAAAAAATAACACGACTGAAACCGCGCCGGGTCTACTAGTTCTTAAATAAAATTGACCTTAGAAAAATTACTAATTGGCCTGCAGGCAAAATCGTAAAAAAATTATTCGTGTTCTACTTATATTATTCAATAAATTTAAAAAAATTACATTGTAGTCGAAAGTGGAATAAAAAATTGAATAGCATAAATTATATTTCTGAGTTTCACAATAACGGGGAAAGTTTTAGTAAAGTATTGCTGTTATGTTCCATTTGCGCTTGCTAGATTCATTGCTGCGTATATATTATACTATAGCATAGGTTAGCTTGCCTATGTGAAGTCGTTTTTTGTGATAAAGCTCGTCAGGAAAGTACTACCCTATTTCTACCTATTTCTGCCGCCTAGTCATAGTGCTTGCATTGCTATGTTTCATTGCAAATAGGGTCACCAGATGAAAAAATCAAAAGTCCAGAGAAAATGTCTGATTTCCGTTGAAAATCCTGAGATTTTGTTGCAAATTGAGAATTTTCTCTCAAACGTACTTTGCGAAATTCAGCCGCAATCCTTATAAGAATATGAAAAATCCGGAAATCCATGGACAAATCCTGAGTTATGTAACCCTAGTTTTGCAAAGGGTATGGTTCCTGGTGCAATTTCAGGCACATGATCCACCATACCTACTATAAAAGTGCCAAATACAATAATGCCACTGTAATTTGCTGTCATTGACAACAAATTGATCGATCTTGAATTGATGAATCGATGAGATTCATAGTTTTTAAAACCATCATGGTTAATAACATAATTTTCACTAAAAACGGGATATTTACCATGACTTGTGAGTTTTATTGATTCCCCAATCAATAAAGGAATCAATAAAACTCACAAACCGTGGTAAATATCCTGTTTTTAGTGAAAAAAATTATGTGATTCGTGTTTGTTACTAGCCGATAGTTGTATATCCTCTACAAATACCTTGTCGTAGCAGATAAATAAATATCAATAAAATCTTGAATTAAAACTCCAATTAAATTAATAAACGTATTCAGAACAGTACACTCGCATTAACCATGAAGTATCGCGTACCCGAGAGGCAAAGTGTCTGCCAACTTTTCATTATAAGTTAGCCGCCATTTTGTCACCGCAAATATATTTAACGCTAGACTGTAATGTAATGTCCCAGGTGTAGGTTATATAGTAACACTAACCAAAGTTATGTGAGTACTTTTGGTTTGGAAACTTTTGGCTTTGATGCTAATGTTACTAATGTGTTTTTGACACTGACAGACATGTAAATGACAGAGAACATTAAAATTTATCTGTAAAAGCCGAGGTAAAAGCACTTCATTATAACCTCTTGTAGAAGCGATAGGTTGCTAGTTTGCTCCTTGTTTGTGGGAGAAGTTTGCATATTCTACAAATATTTGTTCCGGGTGTTTCCATGTATTTAAGGTACGTACGTACGTATATAAAAAGTATTTTACAAGTTATAATAGTACTGCTTTGCTTAATTTAGGGCTAGATTGTCGCTGTGTAGTTTTTTATATTTTTTATTATTGCTGCTATGAATTTTATTATTGCCAAACTAACTTCAGCATCCCGGCTTCGTGCGACCGCTTTAAGTTTCTATTTATTTTATTATGTTTTATTATGGTTTAATTGGACCACACTCAAATAAGCACTATTTGCAGAGTGTAAGTAAACTGACAGTTTACTTGTCTTTGACATAATATGTTATTACGCGGAATTCCAAAAGTTGATCGAATCAAGCCTTAGTACCTTTATTCAAAAATCACCAGCAAAGTTAAAAAGCTAAGTTTTTAAGTAAAATTATCAGTTACTTATTCAATCATTTACTAAAGTTTCCAAGTCATAACCTAGTCAACCGAAAACACCAGCTGATCAAAGTATAACTCAAATCCTTTGACTCTCATACAAAAAATCTCTTCTGAAACTTTGTTAATTTGCCAAAGTAGCGCAAAATATTAAAAATTCCCGTTACATTGTTTGCTCAGAACATTTTAATCAGCTTGGCTGACCGTGGGCTTCTAAAACATGGTTTAAACTAGCTGTGCCCGCGGCTCTGTTTGCGTGTAACTCAATACTCAATAGTTTTACTCTAAACTTTGATGTGTACACAAGAACCGTACATATTTCGCGGATGGATGGAAGGTGATTATGTCGGAGTGCTTTAATTTCTGTGTAAAAAGTGTGTGTGAATTAACCTAATTTGTTAGTGCATTTAAAAGTACCTACATTATATTTGACATTTGTTGACATTAACATTATTTCACTTGACATTATGTATTTAATTTTGTTAGACCTAAGATAGTGTAAAATTTAATTATTATTTTTAATGTTTAATGTTTTAATTTTGTTTTCAATTTATTTGATTTTTGTTTTTATGTTATTAGTATAGTAATTAATTTTAATAATTAGTGTAATTGGTTATGCACCGTTCTAGTTAATAAATAAATAAATAATTCCAGGATAAAAAATAGCCAGAACAGTTTGTCTAATATGATTTCCAAACTATAACCTAACAGAGTGCTTACCACGAAAAACTCGTTTCAGTATTCAGTATTCAGTATTCAGTAGTGTGAATAAACACAAAATACATACATTTTACATTAGGTAGAAAATATAAATTATAGAGCTGCATATCTCGCACGAGTACAGGTACGTAAACATCTTAAGTACACATTATATTAAAGTTATTAATTGATTTTATTATATTGAAAAAGAAATCAATTACCTAAATCTGAATTAAATGTCATTCACAATGGTGTCAATGGTGATTTGACAATTGTAAATGTATATCGTCCAGTTGTCAATTTGTATAGGATTTTAACAGCGCCTCCTTGGTGCGTTAAATGAACTATCAAAAATTCCATACAAATTGACAGCTGGACCTTAAGGTTAACGTTTAAGATTGTCAAACGAGTTTTTCGTGCTAAGCACTCTGTGACAAAGAACCAATTTCATAGTAGCCTAGGTCTTAGTAACACCATAGAGAAATTGGAAAAAAATATAAAACTAACATTATAATACAATTTTATTTTTATGTAGTACAAAGTTCTTTTTGTTTTTATAGTGTTAACTATCACACTAGGGGAATACTAAAGATTATAATATCGCAAAAATTATTTTGCCTCAAGCGGGATTTGAACCCGCAACCACCGCTTGATACGCGGGCGCTCTACCAATTGAGCTATCGGTGGTTGCGGGTTCAAATCCCGCTTGAGGCAAAATAATTTTTGGGATATTATAATCTTTAACAAAGTTCTATATGAAAAATGTTTGTTGTTTTGAGTTTCCTAAAACGGGAACACTAGAGGTCCGCCATGACAGCTATTAGCCAATGATCGTGACGCATCTTGACTTTGACAGTACATAATAACCCAGTTGTTCGTTAAACCCGCCATGTTGTTTTGCATTGTGTTGCACTCCTTCACAAAGATAAACTTACATAAGATTGTGAAAGAAGCTAAAATAAATTAAATAAACAGCTTAAAATGGTTTCTTTATTGAATATCTAAATATCTAGACCCCTACAAAGGACCTAGGCCCGGCTCCATACATCGAGAAACAACTCCTTTCGTCCAGATTCGTTTAGCCGTTCTGGTAAAACAAAAATTACAAATATCCATTCGAAAGGCATTTTTAATAATAGTACGAAATTGTTCAAAATATTTAATTTTATTGGCTTATAGACCTAGGGTGTAGTCCATTTTCTATATCATTTTGTTTATTATTTTATCTATTCTTTAGCTGCTCCTTATTCTATTTTTCTATCAGTTGCCTGGTTTTCATAGTACAAGATTTGCTTAGTAAGTAAGTAATTCAGTTTGACGACCTATGTGGCGCAGCGGTCGCAGGTCCGCCTGCGACGCAGAGGTTGCGGGTTCGATTCCCGCCTTGGGACAAATGTTTGTACGATCTATAAATATTTGTTCCGGGTGTTATTTTCTACATATAATAAAAAATATCTAGCTATGTATTGTATTGTATTATATATATATATCAGTCCTCTAGTAACCATAATACAGCTCTGTTTAACAGCAGCTTACCTTGGGGCTAGATGATGCTGCTGTGGATTGTCCAGCGTTATTAAAAAAATATTTATTTATGAGTCAGTGGCCAACTTTGGTGGTCCAGAATAAGATCACTTCCATGGCCTAACAACCTTTTCTTAGTTTGCAGCTTAGATGGCGCTGCATGAAATGCCCGCCAATATTTAGTTTATTTATCATAATAATTTGTCTAAAAAACGTACAAATTTTGGAAAATACATTCGACGAGACGCAGGTCAAAACAAGATTTGGGCGTGCTTGAATACTATTAGCCAGGTAACCGCAGCAGTTAAATTACCATATTAATTCAACGAGCAAACACATGAAAACGTAAACTTAGAGTTACCCTAACCTGTCCGACAGACAATGTCGTGAGGCGAGCATATTTTGATACATTTTACTTGCACATATCGTCATCGTGGCGTAATGTTGTCTGTGGCTACAGAAAACATTTCATACTAAATCGCTCTCTATATATTAATTATATGGAGCGGACGTAGCTGGCTAAGTTGTTCATAACAGATAAACCAAGATAAACACTGTTCCACGTAGTCACTATTTGGATGGTTGACCGCCAGTGGCAATTTCAACTGAGCGCTCCAGGGCTTCGGAGGGCACGTTAAGCAGTCGGTCCCGGCTTTTTAAAAATTGTTAGGCCATGACAAAGGCCTTGAGGCGGCCTAAAAACTCTGTCACCAGAGTTGGTCACTGACTCACACGAACTTAATTACTTATTACATCAACGAATTTAAGCACCATTCAGCGTGATGAAGACTAAACACTAACACCCTTATTCTAAGACGATTCCTCATGAATTCCTCGACTCGACTCAACCTCACTCAAATAAATCCGTATTCTAAGTTGCAAAAATTCTCCTCCACTTACTACCACTCGAAAGTTTTCCTTACCGGAGGTGAGATAATGATTATCAAACTGAAGGTACGTCTGAACCTACCTTGAGTCGAGTGGAGGAAGATTCGAGGAAACTAACTATAAGAGTAGTGTTTCTTCGTATGAGTTAATCGTGAAACTGAATGTACAACGCTAACGGTACTCCCACACTGCTAACATTTAGGTACTAACAAATTTAATGTTAGAAATCGTTTAAAAAAATCGTTTGAAAACAGAACAAGCGCAATATGCTTAGAGCTAGAGTTGTTAACAAAATGTTTTATTTTGTTAAAATTTGTTAGCTAACAATTTTATTGTAAAATGATTACTAACATTGCTTAGCATGAAAACATTTTCTAACATTGTGATCAACAGTGCACCGGTGGTCTAGTAGTGCACCGATGGTCTAGTGGTAGTGACCCCGCCTTCCGATCCTAAGGTCGAGGGTTCAAACCCGGTCGTCCACCAATGGATTTTTCTGTTCGAAAAATTTATGTGCGCAATGCCAGTGCTCTCATACGGTGAAGGAAAACATCGTGAGGAAACCAGCGTGTCCTAGAACTAAAAATTCGAAAGACATGTGCCATCCACCAATCCGCAATGGGTCCGCGTGGTGGATTAAGACCCAATCACTCTCGCCTGAGAGTAGGCCAGTGTCCCAGCAGTGGGAACATTAGAAGGCTGTCATGATGATGATTAAATGTTTTGTTAAAAATGTTTACTTACTAATGTTTGCAAACATTTTATAACAGCAGATACTATACATTTGCTGCAATGCGCCGCGCGGTAGCAGTGTTTCAGCTGCGCTGATGCCGCGCGGCGCGGTTGCAGCCAATTTGATGTCATCCTGTCGCATCGCATCGCTTTCCAGCACATCGCATTGAAGCCAAAGAACTGGCTGTATCGGCCTTAAGTACCTAGTAAGTACAACTTTACGAGGAAACTATAAAAGTGAATTAGCTTGTTTAATTAAATTGATAGAGTAAAGTGCCGTTTTATAACTCGGGACGGTAAAGTTGTGGTGCACTCGTTAAGTGCGTCTGGTTTTTGGTGTTTAGTTAATTAAGCGGTACTAAATTTGGAACATTATTTTTGTATTACACCAACTTACTAAAACTTAAACTGGCATTGGGACCAAATGGTAGTTCATGTTAATTATTTTTGGATTCAAATTAAATATAAGTGGGATCAATATGATAGCTAGCCAAACAGTCACTTAAAATATGCAAAGTGTGCGAAACATCAAATTCAAATTCTAAATATTGACTACTGCCTTTTTTGAATTAAACTACAAGGATCACTAAAAACGTCATAAAAGTGAATTTACGCCTGTTCCACGCGCCCCAGCCTAGAAGTATCTGGCAACAAACTCGTTTGGGTTTCTAGTTTTTTTTTTATGATCCTTCTCTACTCATAAAGCTCCAAGGTAGTGCATAACGAACAAGATGAGGCGTATGCTAACAAGCAGCTGAAAATAAGTACAGAGTACACTGCTCTTGGGCATTATAGGCTTCATGTGGATCTACAGCACGCCAGCTCAATTAACATTCACCATTATTCTTAACAACCACTCTTAATTCTCCACTCACTTCAACCCACTATCTACCATTTATCTACGAATCTAATGAAGTTCTTTCGATATACCAAGTTCCAAGAAACATTTTCGGATTGTGAGCACGTAGTAAGAGCACGTAGACCCGTTTGCCAAGATAATCTTAATTACTGATCTTAGAAAGCTTCTATTACCTTTGTCATACGGTTGAATACTTGAATTTATTGTAATAACTTTTCGTCTGGTTATACTATTTATTGCCATGCATGAGTAAGCATTCTGAACTCAGTATATATGACAACTTATAAAAGGAAAACATGACGAGAGATCGTGAGGCGAATTGGAACACAACAAGAATATTTCTTGACCTTCCTTGACCAAAGCAAAGGGTGGTGTGAGTTGCAGAACGAAAATACAGAAAACCAGCGCTATGGCGTGAGTTGTTCTGTCATAGCACATGCTGAGTGGTGGCCATTTTTGTTACTTATATTTTTAGTAATAGCTGATGTAATGTTTTTAGTTGGTAACGAAATAAACGTTTTTATTATTATTATTATTATTATTTATTATAAAATAATATTTATTTTACGATTCGTCAAATTTCATCATCATGGTGTGAGTTGACGAACGACTACTGCCAAGAGCGTAACTGCATAAAGTGTATGTGACGACCTCCGTGACACGGTGAGAAGTGAGAGGCCAATTTTTCCTAGATAAAAAATAGCCTTTGTGTTATTCCAGGACTTAAACCATCTATAATCCAAATTTCATTACAATCGGTTAAGTCGTCGCGGAGATACGTGGTAACAAACATACACACAGACAGACTTTCGCTTATATAATATTAGTAGGAAATATTTTTAAACCAAATAAATTATGTTCATAATTACATTACATTACAAAATATACAAAACACATATTATTATGAAAATACATATGATTCAAATCACACCAGTCGGAAGCGTTCCCAACATGCTGACAGCATCACACCAGTCGGAAGCGTTCCCAACATGCTGACAGCATTGCCACGTTGAATGGCAATGCTGATACGTTGAGCCAGATATGAACCAGCCTTTGGATCACGCGTCGCTTCGACCAGAAGCCCGGAAAGAATTTTGAAAATGCGGTGAGCCCCGGTACCCCACGGACCCAGGGTCTCCACTCCAAAAGGCTCTAATATGTAGGCTCTATCTAGGCCGGCATATTTGCGCCTTAGAATGAAGTAGGATATCAGTGGTAGCTGTTTCATATTGTCAGCTTTTTATTACTCTTTGTTGGCGCCTTTTTATAAGTCCGAAGTATATATTCACTTGCCACCGAAGATAGTGGAAAGGGAAAAGGCCATAGACACTTTTACGTTTTATAAGTCGATCTAAGAAAAGTGTCGCTATTCCCAATAGATAACTTTGGCAATAAAAGTGTGTAGAGTACCATATAAAGCTCTTGTTAGTGCTCACTTTCAATGGGTAGTGTTGCCAGTGATAACAAAAAGACGAACACAATCACACTCACTTCAAGAGGTAGAGTTCTTAGAGAACACGTCCGGGGAAGTACTACCACCACACCTATTTCTGCCGCAAAGCAGAAATAGGTGTGGCTCGCATTGCTGTGTTCCGGTGTGAAGGGTATGGTTTCCGGTGAAAATACTGGCGCATGAGGCTTTCGATCTATGCCTCAAGGTGGCAACCCGCGAGTAATACCTCTGGTATTGCAAGCGTCCATAGGCGGTAACCGCTTACCATCTTGTGAGCCGTACGCTTGGTTGCCACTTCGGTAGCATAAAAAAAAACTTATAATCAAAATAATCGTACTAATATTAAACGAACTGACCCGCGAGACTATACCCGCCTTTTTCGTGTTTATGCTATTCCACAGAAACAGTACATTTTTCTGGAATAAAAAGTAGCTTATGTGTTATTCACTAGAGTCTGTCAAACGAAAGTAGAGACTGAAAAATCGCGGCAAATTCAAAAAATATTGGTATGGCAACTCATTAATTAATAGCATACTTGGGATTAATAATTTGATACTTTCTTATTATTCTAAACATAAAGCTAGACAATTATATTTTACATAATTATTGTTATTCCTCCTGCAATGTTAAATGATGATGATGTACTTGAATAGAAACAAGTAATTGAATAGTACTTAAATAGAAACAAATAAATATTCCAGTAGTACATCTAGGCCTAGGTATGTATGTACCATTTTTTCTGCCGCGAAGCAGTAATATACCTGGTACACATTAGTGTACATTAATACAAAGCGCCAGTGTCGGCGGCGCTACTATATCACAATATCTTACCTGCCTACGATTAAGATCACGAATAAGAAAGTCGCAATTAGGTAAATAGTTTATTCAGTATGTAGGTTATTTACTAACTATAATCAAAATCTGAATCTAAATATTCTACTTGACGTAATACATCGGAGGCACTGGTATCATCACTGCTGTTTCCTCCCACATTGATAATAAAACTTTCTATCTTTAATTATCTTCTGTAATTCTGTCTTCTTTCTTTGTATTTCGCTTCTATGTGGATTACATGGTCAGTCATTTTTTTCCAATCATCTGCAGTTATGCTTTCAAAGGACTCGTTGCGTATTTAGATGTAAAAATCGATGTCTCCACGCAGAGATGTCATATCGCTCTATTAACAATGAACGTTCATTTTTGTTTTTCTTGAATTCATAGCCATTCTTCAATAGTGTTTGACGAAGAGTCTCATGAAATCCACTGAATCCAATGCATTCTTCTAGCTCTGCCAACAAAGTTCTTAATGTGGGGACTTGTTTTCTTACAATGTAGAACTCGTTTATTTTATTCCGGATAGCATCCATGTCAAAACTATCCAGGTTTGACACTGTGGACCGGTGAGGTCTTTTTTTACCTGGAGTACTCCAGACACCGATGACATTAAAGCGGTCGCAGGAAGTCGGTGGATGGTGAAGGCCCAAAATCGGTCGTCATGGCGCTCTTTGGGGGAGGCCTATGTCCAGCAGTGGACGTCTATCGGCTGATATGATGATGATGATGATGACTCCAGACACCTTCATTCACCACACCTTCTTTCTTAATCCTCTTTAATGTTGTGATACTTACATCTGCAAATACAATTAAATTTAAAGTTTGAAAGTGATCGAGCAGATCTGAACAACAAAATTTTCAATTGGAAATACAACAGGGACAGTTAGACAGTAAGAACTTACCAGTGAGTGAAGATATTTCTTCGAGGAACTGGTTTTGGGTTATAACCCTATCGTTTTGTTCCAAATCAGTTAAACTCTCAATTTTACGCATTATTTCCGTAACTCCTGCGACTTCCTTCAGATTTGCTGTAAAAAAACAATTTAATCATTAAACTAAATAAAGTGTAGGCACTTGCGATGCTCATGTGTGGCTGATTCTCAACCAAACTAAATGCAAACTGATTTTTATTTTACACTGATCACACCGATATCATCTTTTGTAGAGTTCAAAAGGCCAAAATGATGATGAATATGGTATGAATGTTATTCTGATATCATAAATGAAAACAACAATCTCTAAGAGAATAAAAGTCGAACCACACAATATCAAAGTATCAAAATATTTGTGCAATACTAACATATGAAATCGACCACAATACGTAAACAATCTTGTTTCTGCAGGAATTCAGCTTCTTTTGCCTGCTGTTTCTCCTCATATTTTGAAATCATAAAGAACAATAACTTTCGCACGCCACTCTTGATTGTTTTATTCATTTTAACACGCAAAAATCTCAAAATATCTTACAAATCAACCACACAGAAAAATACCCTAAGCCGCCATCTTAGTATAAACATTGGGGAATAGTAATGCCACACTCAGATTCTGATTTCCCTAATCTTTTAGGGAAAAAGTCAAAAATATACTTATAACGATGACCGGTGTATGAAGAATACTAAGAGAGTGAATGAAACATAAAAAGTCAGAATTATTTAAAATAGTGATCCGTGTGCCTTCCGGAGTAACAACTCGTTATTATATTGGTTATTATGCCCAATTATTGTTTTATAACCCTGAATTTACCCCATTGTAGAGCATAGCGTCCGTAGGTGGAAACACATGAGTATTGCCATGTATAAAGTTACCAAAAAATTCGAGTGTCTACTTTCGTTTGACAGACTCTAGGACTTAGTATAACTATCTACATTCTTAATTTAATTCACCTGCCTTTTTGCAGTTTTTAGTATCCCACAGGAATAGTAAATTTTTCTATAATAAAAAGTAGCTTATGTGTTATCAAGGACTTATTATAGCTATCTACATTCTTAATTTCATTCACCTGCCTTTTTGCAGTTTTTAGTATCCCACAGGAATAGTAAATTTTTCTCTAATAAAAAGTAGCTTATGTGTTATTCAAGGACTTATTATAGCTATCTACATTCTTAATTTCATTCACCTGCCTTTTTGCAGTTTTTAGTATCCCACAGGAATAGTAAACTTTTCTATAATAAAAAGTAGCTTATGTGTTATCAAGGACTTATTATAGCTATCTACATTCTTAATTTCATTCACCTGCCTTTTTGCAGTATTTGGTATCCCACGGGAATAGTAAACTTTTCTATAATAAAAAGTAGGCTATGTGTTAGGACTTAAGCTATCTACTTTAATAATTTCGTCATAAATTCACAATCGGTTAAGTCGTTACGGAGATACGTGGTGGCAAACATACAAACAGTTTTCGCATTTATAATATTAGTAGGATGCGAAATTTTTGATGTTTGGATGTATGTTCATTTGTTTCTCTGTAACTCAATAACCACTGAACCGAATTGTCAGAAATTTTCAAAATAGATAGACAAAAACTGGGAATAGAACATAGTTTACTTTTTATATCGGAAAATAAATCGGTCCCAAAGTTCCACGCGAACGAAGTCGCGGGTAACAGCTAGTTCAAAAATAAAGATGTAAGCTTACTTCCGATAACCAAAAATGTAGCAATGTTCCTCAAAGGAGAGGAAGGGTGCTTTGTCACTCTACCCCGATGAAGACACTCGAAATTGAGTCGAAATAGTGTCCGTACCTTTTCCTCGATATACTATCTAAGTACGTGAAAATACCTGTTTTTAAAATGAATGAATAATGCCTCAACTAAAGTGTATTATTTCCGCGCCATAAATTTCTAAAGATCCTGAAATGTTCTTGTGCTGGAGCAAATGCCAGTAAGGCTTCAGCGCTCTTTCAGGCTTCACTCGTGCAGCTCAAAGCGCAGTGAAATGAATGGACTCGATTCCCCGTATTTCCAAGCCATTTGCATTCAAGAAGCATGGCTCATTGATCGACAACAGCTGGCGAACTGTCTCTTTTACAGACAAATTTACATAACAACCAGTTAAAAGTAAGTTCGTATGAGTCAGTGGCCAACTTTGGTGAGTTTAAGGCCACCCGAAGGGCTCTGTCATGGCCTAACTTTGGAAAAGCCTCTAGAAAGCGTGTTAAAAATAAAAGAATCATACTAATATTATAAATGCGTAAGTCTGTTTGTTTTTCATTGATTTTTTTTATACAACTGAAGTGGCAACCAAGCGTACGGCCCACAAGATGGTAAGCGGTTACCGCAGCCTATGGACGCTTGCAATACCATTGGTATCACTCGCGGGTTGCCACCTTAAAGCTAAGATCGAAAGCCTCATGTGCCAGTAATTTCACCGGAAACCATACCCTTCACACCGTAACACAGCAATGCGAGAAATACTGCTTGGCGGCCGAAATAGGTATGGTGGTAGTTCTTCCCCGGACGACGGTGTATGTTTGTTACCACGTATCTCCGTGACGACTTAACCGATTAGCATGAAATTTGGAACTTAAATAGCTTAAGTCCTGGAGGAATAACACACAGATCAAAACTCGTAATAAATAATTATTTTTGACGACCTTAGTAGCGTGGTGGGCGAGTGCCCGGTTGAGTAGCGCGTTCGTGGGTTCGATCCCCGGTGCGGGACATATGTATCCATAATCTGCAAATATTTTTATCTACGTCTCGTACAGATGGTAGATGAACACATTAAATATTTTTCTATTCTATTCTATTCTACATTTACACAGCGTTATCTAGCTTCAAACTAAGCAAAACCTGTATTAAAGGAACCATATGTCAATACTTTTTGTGCGCGACCAGTTTTCTATGCAGTCGACAAGACCGCATAAAGACCGGACGTGTCCCATCCGTATTAACGACCTACAAACCAGGTTTAATCATGTTTTATAGCGTTTTCACTGCCTTTGAATAGAGTTTTGATTCGAACTTATTGCTTTGAAAACACTTCGAACGATGTTAATATTTGCTGTTCAAATATGTTGACAACAGGTTGACAGTTATTTGTTTCGTTTACGCACCAGAAAGTATAATACTTGTGTTAATGTAACAGTTCTTAAACCATAGCAATAAGAGTGGTTTTACGATGATAACGCTAACATGGTAAAGCTGGTGTAAGACGTATTGCCTTTTGATTTAGTTTAGTGGTACCTTTTTTCTTTATTATAAGTATACTTTTTTCTTTATTAATCAAAGCCAGTTTGTTTTGAAGCAATAAGCAGGGTCTTTCATTATAAGTGCATAATATTCAAGGAATAGGTTCCAGACACAAAAAAAAATACATGTAGGTAAAAATCTCGAGTAAATCGATAAAGTTTATCAATTATTTATTAGTTATCATTGTTGGAAATCGAAAAGGCATAATTCAATGTCAATGAACCGCTCGTGTCAATGAACCGCGCGTCAATGAATTGCGTGTCAGTAATGCAATGTCGTCGTCGTCCCCCGTAACCGCTACGGAGCGCGCGCTTTGAATATTGTATTTAATTTAATTTCAGTACTTATCACGAAGAACTCTACTGCTCTCTCATGTGGTGTGCACACACGAAATAGCATGTATGTGCAAGCTAATAGACATGTCGTTTTGTATATTTCATGCTAGCAACAGGCATGTGTAATTTCACCCTCTGCAAACATACACCACCTACCTAAATGTTACCATCTGCATGTAATAAAATACCCGTAAACAGACAATTCCTATCCGAAAACTGGGACACCTACTCACCACCCGAGTGACAAAGTCGTTACTTCAGCGTGTCAGCGCGGGAAAATTGAATTACCCAGTTATCCAGTGCTGCCAACTACCAGCTACTGCACAGTGATACCAACCTAACTGGCGCGCCGGAACGAATGAGTGAATAAAGACTAACGTCCACTGAAACGTTGCATAAATTATGTTCATAATCAGCTTTCTAAGGTTTTGTTACCTTTTGTGACACTGACTGCTGGCCTACTTTCTTGTAGATAAATAAATAATGGTAACTCAACGCCATTATGCCACAAACTAAGTAAAGCTAGTACTATGAGAACCAGATATCTGATGGAATACTTTATATAATTTATTTTTGTAAATACCTACAATAGAAAAAGTAATAGTAATTTTTTATTAGAAAATCAAATCCTACATAATCCAGCGGAAATGTAAGGTTTGTATTAAAAAAATCAATGCAGACAAAGTCGCGGGTTGTTCCACTAGTGAACTATAAATTATTTTGTTATATATTATGCTGTTAGACCGTCTGACGGTCCATGACAGCGTAACCCGAACTTTTGGCGAACGCAGATGGCGCTGCCCGCAAACATTTTAGTTTAATGGCAACCTGCCAGGGTGGAAAATGTGCTATGGCAGATCATTGACCTTAAAATTAATACAGGCGTGAATTTGTGAATGTGTAGGTATACTGGTGGGGCGGAACATTGCAATGTTACCAGTTTGAAATAGTTGCAATGTAGCATTCCCATTTCGCTACAGAGAGGCGAGATTCACAAGTTTTGATTAAAAATAATAAACAACATTAGTGAAAATGCCCCAGTCTTATAGTTCACCATGAAACTTAATTTCGAAGTTACGGACCAAAATTTTATGCAATTCGTACGATGAATCCATCGATTTGTTGCTAAATCGATGGATGAAACACATTGATACTTAAATCGTACTTTACTTCGTATTCCGTTCGGCTCGGAAGTTTCTGATTTAGACATACACATACAATTACATGAAGATTATAATATCCCAAAAAATATTTCGTCTCAAGCGGGATTTGAACCCGCAACCACCGTTTGTTAAGCGAGTGCTCTACCAATTGAGCTATCGAAACATATTATCTCGTTTGAACGAAATAATCATTACGATGTCTTTGGCTCGAAGCGCCGATATACATTTACTTGGGCTAACTGGCGGTAGAGTTTACAGTTCTTGAACATTTCGTATGAACAATCTATTCCGCCTGTTGCTGGTTCTCAGGCTGTCTCTTTCGCACCTACGCACCGTACCTTACGTTGGTGAGGAACGGCTAGCTTTTACGTTGCGAAACTTGCACTTTAAATGGGGAATAAATTCAAACATGGCTATATGTTTGTAACCTTCAAATAAAATACAGGTAAGTAATTGGTTTTACAATTTACGTTTCATGGCTAAAAGCGTATATTGAAAGGTCAATATCATTTGTTCCGGATAATTAAAAGTGCGTAAGTAAAATGAATTTCAAGTTATTTTTATTTTTAGATTTTTATTACTCTATGCTTCCTTCACTTTGTTATGTATCAAATGACAAGTGGAAGTGTGAAGTGATTAGTAAAATCAGCATTAAACGAATAATTACGCTGAATTTTGCTGAAAACATCGTGAGGACAGGACCTTACGTGGTATTTCTGGCGTTTGGATGTTTTGATGTTTGTACACATCAAAACTTTTCTCTTTAGAATATTAGTAAGATCGTGTAAAGGCATCTTGATTACCTCATCATGACATTTCATTTCGCTCTTTGGTTTTTGTGTTGAAAAGTTATTAGCGAATTCAATGAAAGCATTCTATCGCGATGTGCCCACAATAGCACAAAAAGTGTGTAAGGACATGAACACAATAAGTCCATTACAGAGGTCACCCGCGTTACCGTCCCTTTGTGGCTTTACAAAGGAATGATTTTAAAGAACTATTGTGTCTTATCTACTGGTGTTGGTATTTCATGTCGGTCTGTGCAAAATAAGCCTCTAACTTAATATGGAGAAATGATAGTCAAAAGTGGATCACCTCTGATATTACCTATCAAACAAAAGTTTGCAGTAGAGCTTTTTTGTAATAGCATTTTCAGGAAAGTAGTACCATCAACATACCAAGAATTACTCGAGTGTTTTGTTATAGTTCAGTTCTACGCCAGTTTTGATGCTTATATCAGCCGTAGGTGTCCCACTGCTGGGCAAAAGCCTCCCCCCATTCCCTCCAGACGTCTCGATCCCGAGCCAAAAACCTCTAATCTACCAACAAGTTAGTTCGTTCGTCCCGCAATCTCCGTTTTGGTCTGCCGCGTTGCCTTCTCGCTGGTTAATAATAATAAAAAATTAAATTAAATTGGTTGATTTACGTCTCAAGATGACAACACGCGAGAAATACCTTTATAAATAAATAAATAATGCTGGACAATCCACACAGCATCATCTAGCCCCAAGATAAGCTGCTGTTAAACAGAGCTGTGTTATGGTACTAGATGACTGATATATACTTAATACAATACAATACATAGATAGATATTTTTTATATATGTATATAGAAAATACCCAGAACACCCGGAACAAATATTTGTAGATCGTACAAACATTTGACCCTAGGCGGGAATCGAACCCGCAACTTCCGCGTCGCGTGCGGACCTGCGCCCGCTGCGCCACATCGGTTATTGCAAGCATCATTAGGTTACCATAACCATTTACCATCAGGTAAGCCGTATGCTTGTTTAATTAATTTTGAATCTTGACATTATTATATAAAAATTAGGTACATTATGTATTTGAGCTAAAAATTTAACTGCATGCAAGATATTGGGTCTCCTTGTTTAATAGTGGAATACAAAAACATCCAAAAACAGTTAAAAAGCAGCTATTCAGATGAAAAGTTCGTTAATGGAATTGCCCTTCTGAGCTACACGTCACAAAGCTCGTTCTAAATTGTTCCTCCCGGAACGAAAATAAAACCTTTGTCGCACGAACGTTTGACAAGTCCCAGGTTTAACGCATCATAAGGTTGATATATCAAGCTTAAAGCTCCGACCGTGTGAACGCGGCTCAAACTGGGTCAAAGCGATGAGGCCTGATTGATATGTGCCCTCACGGAGGCAGCTGGTGACCATCTAATTTAGTAATAACGTACACACAATTAGCAACTACATCACTTTTTATATGCGGCACGCACGCGATTGTATATTCTAAATTCAGCTGTTGATGGTTCAATTTAGTTTAGTTCCATGGTGGCTAGGACAATAGTAAAATAACCACTTATAACCACACTGTAAGGTTTAGAGGAACTTTCTCCCGCGAACACTTAGGCTGTGACATGATCTCCTGCTGAGGTTTTCTCTAGACACTACTAATAAAACCACGATTGTGTTCTGTTGTTCTGTAGTTTCTGGTTACAACAACACCGGTTCATCCTAGCAAGGGTCAGGACTTGTAGGCAGCTAGTCAATCATCCCCCTCCTCGGAGTGGCCCTTGTGACGTAGCTGGCTAACAGATCAACGAAGTTAAGCACTGTTCCGCGTAGTCATCATTTGGATGGATGACCGCCAGTGGCAATTTCGACTGAGCGCTCCCGTGCTTCGGAGGGTTAAGTTTACGTTAAGCAGTCGGTCCCGGCTTTTTCAAAGTTGTTAGGCCATGACAGAGGCCTTCGGGCGGCCTAGAAACTCTGTCACCAGAGTTAGCCACTGTCTCATACGAACTTACTTATCCCTCTCTTAATAAATAGGACAAAAAAAGTCATTAAGTCATATTTTATTACAATGAGGTCATATGCATTAACCAACGTAATTTGTTTATCTCCTGAGTAAACCCTTTTCAACCACAGCACTGTCATTTCGAATAACCCATTCCATTTTCAAGTTCCGCGGTAAAATAGGACTTTTTTTACAAAATTTATTTTAGTGGCCAGCATTATTTTATAATTGGTTTTTATTGCCGTCTTTCAAGGCTGATAGAAATGACTGAGGTAATAATCATATTTGTTCGGAAAGCCTGTGGCAAAAGAACGCGCTCTATTTAGTAACAAAAACCAATAATGTTCCTTATAGGTAAAAATAAGGTTTAAAAATATATCAATAAAAAGTATTATCTTAATAGTTTTGCACACGTTTTGAATTTGATCTCAAAAACCCTACGAAAAAGAAGAGTTTTACTTTGATTTCTAGTTCATAAAAAAAATCCACACCAGTTTTTGAATTACTAGTAAATTTTTTTTAAAACAAACAAAGTATTTCACTTATTTTGGACCGCGCGGCCGTCGGAAGTGCCACGCGAAGCGCACTCCAATTTCAGCTTTAATTCAACAACGTTACGTTTGAAACAAAAATGTCCAAGTGGAGGTGCTAATCTAAGCTAAGTTCTCCTCTTAAAACGTCTGCAAAGTTCACAGGTGCTACTTTTAAGTAAAATTTTTGGAATTTTAAAATTGCATCAAAGTAAAGTCTGCAACTTTTCTGAAAAACAGCTTAGATTTTCCAAGTTTGTACGTTTAAATTAATTTAATGTTAGACACTTTGTTGTCTTGCAAAAGTTATGAGAGTTTGTAAAAAGCAAGCAACTTGCACAAAAAGTTGAGCTCCAGAGGTAGCCTAAGTTTTTTTTTAAATTGCCATAAAAGTTAGTTGCAAGCGACAAGTTTTTTTCCACTCAGTTTTAGTGTTCCGTATCATATTGAGAAGTACCTTCAATTAAGGGCCTTATTCATAACGTTGGCTAAAATATCTTTCAAATCTTCGTCATTCTCATAAGAATTATTTTTTTCCATAATCTGTAAATATTTGTTTTAGGTCCAGACCAGAAACCCAAGTTTTTTATTATACTCGTATCGTAATTTTTAATACCAACGTCGCACGGATTTCCCATTACAGTAAGGCGAACGAACTCCAAATGACACAGTACCTACGATTTTTACCGATAATTTACGGTTTCTCTCCCCTTTTAAAACATTCAAATTGCCCCTGACGATGCGAATGGAGTACCGAATTACTTTGTGATACTGGAAAAGTAGGTTAAGATAGGACATCTCAAAATAACGGCAATGAACTTGTTTGCTTTTTTGTGATGATGTCGTAATATTATAAAATCTACTATACGAGTAGCTTAAGCAGTAATTATGCAGTCTGCCTTCTAATTCTCACTTTTGGAACACTGCCTAACTCTCGTGTGAGATATATATTTTTTAACTTTATTCATTTCTTAGTGCTAATACAACATAATGCTAATTTAATATTTTTAAGAAGAGCTTATCAAAATTTTGATATAATTTTGATACGCCTGAACTAGGAAAACCTGTATTTCAGACGAAGTGGTTCGTCTTGAACCACACTGACCTAATACGGATAGCAAATTACTGGTGAAAGGGACCAACCATGTCTCGTGGTGAGCAAGCATTGTCCGATGTTTTATGGTCAGAACTTTTTAGCTAATGAGGACACAGTTTCACAGCATAAAGCTTTTGATCCAGCGCTCGACGAAGCAACAGCGTCAGCCGGAGAACAAGTCTATGTGCCTGAAGATGTCCCGTGGAGGGATGAAACACGTGTCGATATAAGGAAAGTCGAACAATTATTAGGTCTTGTCATTTGCTGACATAAAAATTCTACACTGATGTGATGCAATTTTTAAACTTCTTATTGTTTCAGATATTTAGATATTTATTTATTCATTGCTTACATGTAGGTTCAAAATTCGTAAGGATCTTAATTAATACATTGCCAGTAGGTACATGAACCACGTCAGGGCGCAGCAATATTGAGTTTAATTAACTTAAAATAATAAATAGGTAATTAGGACGCATGTAGATACAAAAACATTAATCAAAATCAATCACATGTCAATTTAACAAAATCGAAATAGTCAAATAGATAGATAGATAGATAGATAAATCATTTATTTGTATGTTCAAAACACACGTACATTTTAAAGTGCAAAAAGGCAAACCATACAGTTTCTTAACACTAACATAAATCAGGTAGGAATGTATTTGCCCTAAACATTGACCTCGTAAAAACAAGCTAGGCACCTACCTATGTATGTACCTAGGTATTTAAAACTAAACAAATCACATCACCCATACCTATTTCTGCCGCCAAGCAGCAATGCTCGCATTGCTGTGTTCCGGTTCGAAGGGTATGGTTTCCGGTGAAATTACAGGCACATGAGACTTCCCATCTAACGTCTCAGGGTGGTAACACGCAAGTGATATCTATGATGTTGCATGCGTACATAGGCTACGGTAACCGCTGACCATCAAGTGGGCCGTACGCTTGGTTGCCACTTCAGTGGTAAAAAAAAAAAAAAAAAAACACTATTATTATAAATGCGAAAATTTGGATGTATGAATGTTTAGATGTTTGTTCCTCTATAACTCGACAACCACTGAACCGATTTGGCTGAAATTTAAAACGTAAATAGATAATGACTGGAAATAGTAAATAAGCTACTTTTTATCCCGAAAACAAGGTTCGTTCCTGAGTTCCACGCGAACGAAGTCGCGGGCGACATATAGTAATAAGTAAGTACCTAATCTCAGATAATTAGGTTCATTATTATTACTTGAAATAAAAATAGAAAAATCTTTATTGTCATACGTGAAACACGTAAAATATAGTACCTGCAATTACCACGTAAAATATAGTAGCTACAATTACCACGTAAAATATAGTACAATTTAAATACGTAGAATAAGTAAACAGGCAATGACTCGTCCTTTATTTGATTGAACGACAATGTTCTTAAACCTATCTATTCGTTCGCTGTAAAGAGGCGAAACAATATTATTTTCTTCTCGTGGCGTGGCTCTTTACGTCACATGGCGGTAGCGTTATTTCTAGAAACTCTCCCCAGCAAAGTAAGTAAATTGGTATCTACATAGTTGAAATATATTCCAGGAAACCCGAATATTTGGAATGTGGTGAATGGTTTCCTGTATTGACAGGTTTATGCTACTCAACTATTTATTGGTAATTTATTTTTCTTTATTACATAATATAAAACAAATTAGCTTCTCGAAGTCTGTCCCTCGTACGTTTATGTACTTATGTATGTTTATACTATACCATACTATACCTGGTGGTAGGACTCTTCAGCAAGAGTCCGTCTTGGTGGGTACCACCGCAGTGTCAGATATTCTATCTCCAAGCAGTAGTGTGCAAGCTGCACTGTGTTTAGGTTTGAAGGGCACTGCAGCAAGGGAAATTACTGGGCGAAAGAGACTTAACAACAATGTCTCGGGGTGATAAGCGCAGTACAGTGCCACGCAAACACTTAAAAACTTAAAGCTTTGGGTGACACTGCATCTGTAATAGTCAGTCGTGGTGCTTAACATCAGGTGGGCGCCTTGACTGTCCTGTCACTTGCTGACTGACATAAAAAAAAACTATAGAAATAGATCTAGTTTCAAGAAGAATTCTAGTTACATATTTTTAAACCGAATTCAAAAAGAGAGGTTGTCAATTCGACTGTATGTATTTTTAATTTTATTTTTTTATATTATTTTTACATTATTTTTTTTTTTTTGTTAGAGGTAGTTTTATACAACGTCTCAGGGTGGTAACACGCAAGTGATATTATGATGTTGCATGCGTACATAGGCTACATTCACATTTCATAATAACTACATTCTCTCGTATATCTCCACAATCCATCCAACTTTTTGTTTGTACATTTTATTGTTATAGCCTTGAAAGCCAAGACAGTCACCAGAGTTGGCCACTGACTCATACGAACTTATTCGTTTTGTTTTTTCCTCATCATCATCATGACAGCCTTCTAATGTTCCCACTGCTGGGACACTGGCCTACTCTCAGGCGAGAGTGATTGGGTCTTAATCCACCACGCGGACCCAATGCGGATTGGCGGATGGCACATGTCTTTCGAGTTTTTAGTTCTTGGACATGCCGGTTTCCTCACGAGGTTTTCCTTCACCGTATGAGAGCACTGGCATTGCGCACATAAATTTTTCGAACAGTAAAATCCATTGGTGCACGACCGGGTTTGAACCCACGACCTTAGGATCGGAAGGCGGGGTCACTACCACTAGACCACCGGTGTTCTCACGGTCTCTCGGTTGTTTTTTCCTACAAATAATTATTCAACCTTTTTGTTGATTTAAAACAAGCCTGCCTGTATATATAATTAGATTTCGCCACATGGCTAAGCACAATTATGTTAAATGAAACGTGCTCCAATCACGCAATAGGCTTGTTAATTACAAGCAAAACGTTCGGACACTGTCACGGTCGCGGTCGGGTATCAGCATTAGTTTCATAGTTTAAAAACTTTAATCCCTTGTTCATAATACAATTGAAATAAATTTATTATTATAATTTTCTTTTTAATAATTAATTTACTTCAATATTACAATGTCGCATTACAAGTTACAAGTGTACATTTTTACAAACGGGTGTTTTCACGTACCGGTATATCGGTGAAGAGGTACCGACACTGTTTCGACTCAATTTCGAGAGTCTTCATATACCGGTACGTGAAAACACCCGTTTGTAAAAATGTATGATATAGTTCACGATAGTTTTATGAGTAAGTTACAAGTGATTACTAGACGAAAGAGCGCAGTGCAGTGTAGCATAACTTAACATTATGCTAGTGACTGACAGTCTTGTTTTCAGTCTTGCTGATATGTATATATATATTATATGCGAAAACATATTATTGGTGTTTAGTTTTTAAGTTGTTTAATATTTAGTTTTTTATACTGTTTGTTTTCCGAACAAAATAAAATAAAATAAAATAAATAAATAAATAATAATTGTGATATATATTTTTTTAATTACTTTATTTATTTACGAGTTGACCCGCGCGGCTTCACCCGCTGTCTAACTATGAGCCTATCAATATCTAAATGTGAAAACTGTAACAAATCATAACTAGGTGGCGGTAGTAAATATGTCACTGTGGTAGAACGCGCTGACGAAAACTCACAGCCGCGAATGACATTGCTGCCTTCAATTTGTATTAAGTGTGTCAAACTAGAGTCCAATAAACCTATATATACCCATATTATAGTGTTTGATTCCACAAGGCTTCACACCACGCCTGGTCGCTCACTACCGAATCTAGGGCTCCGACTTGTACGCTAAACCCGTAGTACATTTTTGGTCCTTCGAGTCGGACGGCACTGGCGTTTAATTCCTATTTTTGCGCGGGGCTCTAAGCTCGCCCAACCCACCAGGGCATTATGGTAGGGAACCAGTGAGTGAGTGTGGAGGAGTTCCAGCGGCGGGGGCGTATCGATCTCACATGGGAGACGATCGCATGATCAGCACCTTGTTCAGGAGGGAGCAAGGCGCATAGCCCTGGACAACCAGCAAGGAGGCAAGCTCAGGAGGGAGCTTAAGCCATAGCCACAAACTAGCAAAAGGAAGCAATCTTAGCCACGCAGCAGCAGCAGCAGCACCACCAAGAGGACAAGCTCAGGAGCTTGGAGCATCAGCTATCAGCAGTTGGGTGTCCGCTCAGGAAGACCAGGCACACAACAAGCAGGGAGGTGACTGGAGACCGGACCAGGCAAAGACAGCACAGAGAAGGGTAGCCAGCACACGGAAAATTCGGACATTTGGTGATATAAAACATTGAACTTTTTAGTAGTACTTAACTTCAGTCAATTTGAAATAACTTGTAAAATTGTAGAACTAGCATAGCAAAGTAGACTTAGAATAATTTTAGGAATTTGGTTCCGACGGGGAACCTATGCCCGATTTTCAAATTTTGGCCAAACACTTGTAAAAAATTTTAGGAATTTCTAGCACTTAGCAATTTTCAAAATGTCTCCAACAATGGAACAGCTCTTATTTCTGCAAGAAGATTTGAGCTCTAGGATGATCAGGGGGCGTTCAAACTATAAACAAACACCCATAGATCGCAGAACTAAAGAGCTCGCTCAGTCTAAGCTTGAGGCATTAGAGAAATCATGGTGTCAGTTTTGTGACACGCACGCTGAATTATGTAAAACTGCGGATCCTAAACTTTTGAGAGCATCTTTGTACATGATGAACACTTTGTATGACACCACTGAGGAGTTGTACATTGACTTCAAAATTACTTTGATGAAATATTTACCTGTGGAGCGTTCTACTGAGTTACAATCGCAACCACTTGGTAAATCGGGGGCGAATAGTACTTCAAGTTTTGCCAAATTGCCTAAAATTGTAATTCCAAAGTTCACGGGGGATTATAACGAATGGATCACCTTTCGTGACCTCTTCAAATCTTTGGTCCATGACAGTGACATGGACAAAGCTGTCAAGATGCAATACCTTAAGGGTTTACTGGGGGGAGAAGCTGAGCAGTTAGTCAGGAACATGAGCATATCTTCAGCAAACTACGAGCAATGCTGGGCAACTCTTATCGAGCGCTACAATAACACACGATATTTATGTAACAACATCTTAAAGCGGTTGTTTAGCCAACGTAGTAGCAGTTCTGAGTCGGCTTTCTTTTTGAAAGAAGTCTTAGACAACACTACAGTGTGTATTGGCGCTTTGGCTAATCTAGGGGTGGACGTGTCCACTTGGGACCTCATAATCATTTACATGACTTCGTTGAAGTTGGACCCCGAGTCGAGGAAGCAGTGGGAGCTTCAAAGCGCGAACTGTGACCAAGATGAGCTACCTAAATTCAAAGCTTTTCAAAAGTTCTTAACAAAGCGTTTTCGGGCTTTTGAATTTATGGACGCGGAATCCAGCTCTGACAGGTCTAAGGTTCCACCAAAACCGTTTCAGGTAGCGGAAGTTACCAAAACTTCCGTTATATGTAAATATTGTAAAGATCAGCATAAGTTAGTGCATTGTAAGTCTTTTGAGAACGAAGAGGTATCAGCTCGTAGGATGTTTGTCGAGAAACAACGACTTTGCTTTAACTGTCTAGGTGAGGGTCACTCTGCCAACCAATGCCGGTGCCAGATTTCATGTCACGCTTGCCAGAGACGGCATCACACGTTCTTGCATTCCGACAGGGACATCAGCTCAAAACTAGTAGCATGTAGCGATTCAACAGAAGAAACTGAACCAGGGGAAGAAGTGCCAGTGGTAAATTTCACATCGGGAGGAGTAGCATCTAATAAACAGGTACTTGTAGCCACTGCGCTTGTCAAAGCTGAAACAGAAAACGGAGGTACTCGAGTCGTAAGAGCGTTACTCGATCAAGGAGCCCAGGCATCATTTGTCACAGAAGCAGCGGTTCAGCACCTGGGTCTAAAAAAGACGCCGGTAAAGCTATTTATGTCAGGAGTAGGAGGAGTTCATAAGGTAGCAATCACAGCCACAGTTAACCTTAGCATTTTATCTATGCGAAACGGCTTTCAGAATTCAAAGCTCACACTGAAAGTGTACGTTCTAAAGTCAATCACAACATCACTACCAAGCAAAAGGATAATGACATCGAACTGGGTAAGCAGCTTACCATTGGCTGATCCACAGTACAACAAGCCAAGCAAGATCGATCTCCTATTGGGTGCTGAAGTGGTCGGTCAAATCATGCGGGAAGGAATTCAGAAGCAAGGGTCTTTATTAGCACAAAACACAACATTAGGGTGGATCTTATCAGGAGTAGCGGGGTCAAATTCAAATAAGCAAGCAATGAATTTGATAGCCATGCATCAAGTGTGTTTTGGAGAGCAAAATCAACTGAATAAGCAATGTGAGCAGGAAGCTGATGTTAAAACCGAAGTGGATTCCAAGCAGGGCGATAGATCAAAGCTTAAAACCGATGATGTGAGAGTTGTAGCATATCGTAAGTCTGTAAATAGACTAAATAGACGGAAGAAGCGGAAGAAGAACATAGAACAAAGTTTTCTGATAACACAAGTCCTGACGAAAACGGTAGAAGAGTGTTATAAGAAATATCAACGGATACAAAGCAGAAAAAACGACAAGCCTAGAGAAAAGTGGGAATGGAACATCTACAAACTTAAAGGTTCATTCAAATCGAATGCATAGTTACAAGCAGAACGTGGCAGTTACGTGGGAGATTCGTCACTGGTATTGGAGCAAAAGTGACCTTCTTATCGGTTACCTGACAAAGTTAATACGTCTTAACATCCTGTTCTTGACAATATTACACGAGTTGTATCTCTTTGTACCAAATCAACTGTCCATCCAAAAGACCTATCTCAGTGTAACTATGTACATAATATTCTAGCATTAGGTTTTATATCGTTGTTTTGTTTTCGTGGAAATGAGCAGCATAGGAGCTTATCTTATTTTATTTAAATAACTCATCGAACTTATATTTTACTTAGACATAACATACTTTAGTCTTTGATGTGACTTTAACTAACTTTTATCTTTTATCTTAACTTCTGGCTTGTAAACTTAACTTCACAAGCGCTCATAGTGGGCGGTAGTTATTTATAAAGGACAAATTTCAATTTGTCCTTAGTGGGCGGTATGTCTAACTATGAGCCTATCAATATCTAAATGTGAAAACTGTAACAAATCATAACTAGGTGGCGGTAGTAAATATGTCACTGTGGTAGAACGCGCTGACGAAAACTCACAGCCGCGAATGACATTGCTGCCTTCAATTTGTATTAAGTGTGTCAAACTAGAGTCCAATAAACCTATATATACCCATATTATAGTGTTTGATTCCACAAGGCTTCACACCACGCCTGGTCGCTCACTACCGAATCTAGGGCTCCGACTTGTACGCTAAACCCGTAGTACACCCGCGTTTTTGCAGTTTTTATGCTATCCCACAGGAACAGTAAATTTTTCCTAGATAAAAATTAACCTATGTGTTATTCGAGAACTGAAGCCATCTACATTCCAAATTTCATCACAATCGGTTAAGTCGTCACGGAGATAAGTGGTAACAAACATACACACGCACACAGACTTTCGCATTTATAATATTGGTAGGATTATTTTGTCCAGTAGTGGGCATCGAACCCGCAACCCCTCGCTTCTCAACCGGGCACTCTCCCACCGCGCCACCTAGGTCGTCGTATTGAATGTCAAAAGACTTGCAATCGGTACAATAGCGCTTAAACTAATGCTATACTAACACTGACCCCGGGGTCGGCCTGCGTGACCACCCTCGCCTAATGACCATAACCTTACAAGACAAGTTCACACGGCCCATTTGAAAACACAATAACTGACTGCAGTCAAAAGTAAATAAAACAAAAGTTATTTCTCACTACTATTATAAATGCGAAATTTAGAATAAATGTATAACTCAATGACGCCAGAAAGGCTGAACGGATCTGCATGAGTTTTGACACAGAGATAGATTACAGTCGTGACATAACACGGCTTTTTTTTATCTCGGAAAATATAATAGGTCACGATAGCATATGATTTACGCCTTGGGGTGACAAACGCTTTGCGTGACACTGCAACTGTTACAGTCAGGCGTGGCGCTTAACTTCAGGCAATCGGCTTGACTTCATGAAAAAAAAATAAAGAGTTGCTAACATGAAAATAAAATATAAAGAATGTCCTTTATCTATATGCCGCTTCCGTATTAAGGCCCGTGTCATGGTCACAGCAATCACGGTCACTTACCTTACTTATCTACCTTTTAGCATAATGGAACTCTCCAGTACATAATTAAGTACTTCACTTTTAAAGGTATTTCGGCATAAACTGAAATCCTCGAAGACCTTTATTTTAAGTTTACGGTGTATTTCAATGTCAAAGTAAATAGAATTTTATGTAGTATCACACAAGGTTTCATTTTGAATCATCTAAGTATATGCTAAGTAGGTGAAATTACGAGTCAAGTCAAAACAAAACACGGTTCACTTTTATCACATAAGTGATATCATTATGGTAAATTAAATGAAAAAAAAAAAAAAAAAAACTTATTTCCACTTTATTTAACCAGGACCTAGTCTTCTAATTGAATGA
This sequence comes from Colostygia pectinataria, assembly GCA_951394395.1. NCBI lineage: Eukaryota > Metazoa > Arthropoda > Insecta > Lepidoptera > Geometridae > Colostygia > Colostygia pectinataria. Next base: position 1,018,172 of record OX596362.1, read on the forward strand.
TCCGCATTCTGCGTGTTGCCAGTGATGACATGCGGAACTGAGACGTGGTCTCTAACTATTTAACCGATGTGGCGCGGCGGCAGGTCAGCCTGCGACGCGGAGGTTGCGGATTCGATTCCCGCCTCGGAACAAATGTTTGTACGATCTGCAAATATTTGTTCCGGGTGTTCTGTGTATTTTCTATGTTATATAAAAATAACCTTCTATGTATTGTATTGTATTAAGTATATCAGTTAACTAGTACCCATAACACAAACTCTGCTTAGCTGGGGCTAGATGATGCTGTATGGATTCTCCAGCATTATTATTTATCTCATTCACAAGCTCAAATTTGCACAACGAGCTATGCTAAGAGTTTCATTACATGATAGGTTCCAAAAATGAGGAGTTTATAGTTCTCAGAATTAGCCAGTTGAAGAGGCCTACAGCTCGCAGAACCGATAACCGCAGGGCAATAAAGCTTCGCGAATGCTGATCGCGAACTGGAAAACAAAGTGAAGGACGGCCCCCCTTGGACCGATGATATTAAAGCGGTCGCAGGAAGTCGGTGGATGGTGAAGACTCAAGATCAGTCGTCATGGCGCTCTTTTTATTGGGTGATATATAAAAGAAATAAAAGTATTTATTTGATGATCATTGATCGGTAGCAGGAATATTTTACTTATATTCATGTGGCTGATAAAAATGATAGTAATGATGATGATAATAATTAGGTAGCAGGATAATTTATTTATATTCATTAGCAAAGGAATATGGCTTCTTTGCAAACTTACCTCAATAATTTTTGTCATCGTAATGTTAGATGTTCCGTTTTTGCTTGTTTTGTTTCGTTTCTTTTAAACTATAAATCCTTCAGTTAATTAGCAGGCAATAGATACATTAGTACTGAATAAAGTAATGTTAAATAGAATAAGGTATAACACAAGAAATTAATAAAGAAATAGGCATGTATAGAGTTAAACGTCATTAAGTATTACGAAAGTATTACGAAATAATCATCAATACATAAATGCTGACTGGTAAAGACCGATATCGTACATTAATAGGTTCCCATAAATCAACCACCTAATGCATTACTAAAATGATAGACTCGTCTATTTACTAATAAAGGCCGCTTTGGTTCTCTTACACGCGCTACTAGTTAGGCAACTGTTACTACTAAGTTATTTTGTGGTATCAATTTGATTGCAGCTGGCGCCAGTATAATGTTTTTTTAATGATAAATGATAATGATAAATGATAAATAAATGATAAATGATATTTATTTGCACGAACACATGTCATATGAATGGTCTTAAAATTAAATTAGTTCATTTATGTTCTACCAAAATCTTTGGCATGCAAATATTATATTAAATGTAATGTTTACATTATTATACAAAATTAAAAATGTCAAAAAAATAAAAATAATAAACAATAAAAAATATTATTATTAGTGTACAATGTCCCTATAATTTAAAAATTCATTTATTAAATATAAACATTTGTCTATCAGCCATTTCTTCAATGTTATATGAAATAGGTTTCCCTTCAAATCTTTTAATTCAGCTGGTAATCTATTATATATCCTGAAACACATATAATAAGCTTGACGTTAGGTGTGACTTAATTTATATTTAGGTAAGTGCAATTTGTTATTGGACAAATTTTATTTCTTCTCTAGGTTAATCTGCAATCAGTATTGCGACTATAAGCAAATGTGTTGTGGGATGTGGTGTCTTGTGGCCTGTGCTCCACTCTTGGTGCACAATTCCTTTAGATTCAGCTAGTGCCGCAGGTCTAGCGTTTGGACGTCATGTCGTTTGAGCCGTTTGTGGTAGCCTGGTTGTGTTAGCTGAGATTCCAGCTGGTTTGGGTGGTGTGTTAAGCGCACTTTGTAGTTAGCAGCAGGTTTATAAATATAATTTAATAATAAGCGCCAGTATAAATAAATATATTTTCTTTCTTTCTTTCTTTCTTTCTACTAAACAACAGAAACATTCTACAGAAAATAAAATCAGTTGTAAATGAACAAATAAATAAAATAAATATATTATAAATGATTTTTATGCAGCGCCTTCTAGCTCCAATTCAATTAAATATTTGCTAATAATGCAAACATTTGCCACGCAGCAGGAATCAAACCAGTAACTCAACCGGATACTCCTCCACCGCGTTACTGTAGTCATCATCATCACACCAGTCGATAGACGTCCACTGCTGAACATAAGCCTCCCCCAAAAAGCCTACCTACTTCCTGCGATCGCTTTAATGTCATCGGTCCATCGAGTGGGAGGCCGAGGTGGTCATTGTTTATCCCATGCCCACTTTATGCACATTAATTCGAAGACACGTAATCAAGAGTGTAGTTTAACCAAGAAGCACTACAAAGTAATTAATCTCTACAACCTCAGCTAAACTAATAATTAGTTATGGTGGTGAAACTTAATTATGTCCCGCCGTTTTGCTGTTGCGGGATTGGGGACAATGACAAAGATGTCTGCTTGTCAATGTCACTTTGATATGATGGATAGATTTCGGAAATTTCGTCAATCGATTAAACGGTCTAGGATAATAAAGTGTCGTAAAGTACTCAAGACAAAAACAGAGACAAGTGGAAAGACTTGAGGGAGACCTTTGCCCAGCACGTTTCGAGTGGGAAAGTATATAAGTTAAAAGAAAAAAGTACTCTAGCGCGAGGCTCATGCACAAAGTCAGACAAACAGAAGAAATTGATAGATTCAGGCGTTACTTTGCGGAAATCCATTACAAAATAAAAAACAGACGAAAAATCTCTAGTACTATTCCGCTTAACCTTTTAACTGATGAGGTCACACAGTTACCACAGTTAACCTCAAAAGAACAGAAACAGAAGAAGCCTTCCAACCCCAAACGCAAGTAGATATAAAAACCACCACAGAATCTCAAAAGGAACAAAACTAAGAAACAGAAAACATCACTGGTAGAGTGCGCAAGATAACTCTGCGCGTGGCCGAAATTGGAACTAATCTTGTGAGGTGTCAAAAGAGAGTGCAGTGTTTTGTGGTTTTGGTAGTAAGTATAGGTAATCGCCATCAATATGCTTATAGTGGTTAAAAGTGCTGGCAGGGATTTTATTATGAATGTCAAACGCCATGACTCGCGCGCAGAGTTATCTTGCGCGCACTCTAGTCAGATTGTGCCATGATAGAGTAGAGAGAGAATCAAAATCAAAATCAAAAATTATTTATTTATTTCAGTAGAATCACAAGGATCACTTCGAAACGTCTTACGAGCTAGGAAAATTTACACCAGTTCCAACGCGCCCATGCCGTAAAAGAACTGGCAACAACACCGGCTGGGTTCCTATCGCTTTTTTGGCATGACCCTTGCTATTGTTATGGATGCCAAGTAGAGTTGGAGCACATTGAATCATTGATGCATAAATTAAAACCAAATGTATGATAAATTAATTATCGGAACATTCATTAACATCATGGCGGCAGATACTTTGTTAGCTCAAACAATTATGCATCAGTGAATTAATTAAAAGTTTATAATATAAATTATAAATAAATAAACTATATTTAATCAAAAGTACTGCCAGCTTAATTTGAGCTTTACCTACATATAAAAAGGGAAATAAGTTGATTGTGTTTCGGACAACAGTTTTCTCTATGGAAATGTAGAGGAAAATGTATTTTTAAAGCGTATTTTTTAAAGTATTTTCCAGTAAGTTTTTAAATGTATTTTTAAATAAGATTTTGTTAATATGTGGCTTAACCATTAGCTATCCTAATTACGTAGTAAGATCGGGGAGAATAATGAATATTTTAAATGAAATTCAAATGAGCACTTGTATTTACGAGTGGGTAATAGGGTGCCATTACCAGATACGGGCACAGAATATGTAATATTTTTTTGCGTACTTAGAAAGTAGAATAATACTTTTTTATTTTATAACTAGTAGAACGGACTTCGACTTTATACCGATATTTTTTTTATTAAACATTGAGAGGTAGCAAATTAACGTGCTAAAATGGTACGCAAAAAGACAAAGTCATAAAATGTCAAGATCGCAAAATGACAAGACCATAATAATTACGAATTTCAAAAGTACTCAGGTACCCTAAATTCTAAAATATGATTGAAAATTATAATATCCCAACAATTATTTTGCCTCAAGCGGGATTTGAACCCGCAACCACCGCTTGATACGCGGGCGCTCTACCAATTGAGCTATCGAGACATATCTCGCTTGGACGAAATAATCATTGGGATGTCTTCGGCTCGAAGCGCCGATAGCTCCACCTACAGGGGAAACGTTGCAGTTATCAGGTTGCGGGTTCAAATCCCGCTTGAGGCAAAATAATTTTTGGGATATTATAATCTTTAGTAATCCCCTAGTGTGATGGTTAACACTATACAAACAAAAATAACCAATATGATTGAAAATGACCAACAAAGTATCAGTGTTGACTGCTTTTAGGTCAACACAGAGTTAAATTCCAATGCAAGGACCGTACGCAATTGTGGTACCATCGGCAAAATAAACGGGACCTTTTAAAATAATAGTGCTAGAGTGCGATTTATTTTGATACCTTGTACAAGGTGAGAGTTTTCAACTGAGAAAATTGCTTAATGGTTTGATTCTTACAGATAAACAAATATGTTTTTTTGAGAACCTAGGCAAAATGAAAACAATCTACGTATCTATCTGAAAATATTTGTACCAAATCAGGTAGTGAAGAGGTGGTGAGATAAACTTAATTTAGGTGTAATAAGTAATTTCTGAGACCCTTCTTAAGATTACAAGTGTTTTGGTAGTACTTCAGTTTTACTCTAAATTTCTGTCAATTCTAAAATAAATAAATCTTTCTTCTTTTGTTTTATGGCCTCTGTGGCTAACTTGCCACAATTTTGCCAGTGTCAAGTGTATTAGTTTGATTGTCGCTTAGCAACGTAAACAAACGAAATTTGGAAAGTAACGATGACTTTTCTTTCAAAATTCTCCTGAAAAGTCTTTGACTAAATTACCAACCAACATTACCCCTCCATTTCAATTACTTACACTCGTGCTAAGTAAACAAGTTAAATTGGATAAACTGCCACCAAATTTACGCAATGAAACATAAAATAACACGAGAAAAATAATTAAAATGGGAAGACCCATGTCGTTTTGACAAGATAGCCAAAGACAATCCAAATAAATAAATCTAACTTACGATTAAAATAATCCTTTATTGATGATATTCTCATGATTATAATACGATACTCATTGTGTGAAACCACCTTTATCCGCGTCCCGCACAATACAGATGCAAGTATCATGGAGTACCGTCAGAAAAACTAACTTAATAAAAATAATTAGGTTTGAGCGCGTCTGGTACGGAGTTACGAGACATTTATACACCACAGAATATGATGTAGTGCTGACGATGACTTATCACTTTAAAATAAGTATTATTTTGTTCTTAAGGTGAACATGTTCGACGACCTCGGTGGCGCGGTGGGCAAGTGATCAGTTGGAATCGAGAGGATGTAGATTTGATTCCCGCAACGGGATCAGCTATCTGCCCCCTGATTGCATAATTCGGTTGCAATCGGTTTCACTTAGTTTCAATCAAAAACTGACGTATTTTGTATGAGTGTGACAGCTTATTGACAGTTCGATGATTGAAATCTGATTGAAATCGAGTTACGCAATCAGGGGCTGGTTTCCTTAGATAAGTTTTTCTTAGTTTGGGATAAGATGACATTAACTAAAAATAAACGACGTCTCACCGTCAAAATTGGCAATGCTACCCCTATGACACAGCTAAGCCTGGGCGCGCAAGTTTTGGGTGTGCAATTTTGTATTGTCATTAAATAAAATCGGTCAACTAATTTGCCTTGATTTTCCATAATAGCCGCATTATTATCTAAAGCTTAAAGTTTTCAATTCTGCGTGACACAGTACTGAACCACAGAAGCCGATTTATACCTGAAATTTTATTATCGAGGAAATTAAGGCTTTGCTACTTATTTTTAGCAAGATGTAAATGAATAAATTGGGAAGAATAATGCTTTTGGTGGCTTTATCTTTACATTGTTTCTAATACAAAAGATTGTACCCAAACCACAGATAACATAAAACATTGCATAGTTTAGGGAAATCTGAATTTTTTTTATACCGAATTTATTATGACATTTTTTTTTTCTCACTTTGACATTTTATCTAAGGGTGACTGCAATTTATGACAATGGTTTTAAATATTTTATTAATTGTTTGTTAGGTACCTACTTGCTAAGTTCTGTGTTTTTATTATTTGTGTTATTGTTAGCTGTTTATTTTTAATTTTAATTTCAAACACGATTATAAAAAAAAATTATTGGATTGAATAAATTAAATGAAATGAAAATTCTAGAGCCTTGACACTGGTGAAGTTTTTTGTGTAACCAACTAATCTGATACAATAAGTAAGTACCTAACTAAGTTCGTGTGAGTCAGTGGCCAATTCTGGTGACATACTTTTTAGTTAATGTTGTAATCCAATGGAAAATTGACAAATAAATAACATAAAAAACATCAGTGAAAATTAAAATGTTTTTTTGTTTTTTTTTCAACAACATGGGTTAAAAAAAATTGTCCATTATTTTGCTGACCGTACATTCGTATTCCTAGTTCCATTAACAGCAATGCTGTGCCTAATTCAATTCCGAGACCTCGGTCTTAGCAGCTTCTAGTCCTGTCTGGTCTAGTCTCGCGTCGGTTGTCTCTCGTTTTTACGAAAAAACCAAACACGTGTTGAACACCTCATAAAACTATCGTGAACTATATCATACATTTTTACAAACGGGTGTTTTCACGTACCGGTATATCGGTGAAGAGGTACCGACACTGTTTCGACACAACCCTGATGAAGACTCTCGAAATTACTCGAAGGTACGTGAAAACACCCGTTTGTAAAAATGTGTTGAACACCTGTTCCTTATAAGTGAAAAATAGACGTAAATTCAATTCAGCAGGTAAAACGGTAGCATTGATGGTAGTGACCTTTTCCGATCTTGAGGTAACGTCGATGGACTGAATCCGGTAATGCAATGATACCATTCAAGAAAATATATGTATACAATGACATTGGTGCATAAGAAGAAGTAAAACGGTGAAGGAAAATATCGTGAGAAAGCCAGTTAGTGTTCTCTCTCTCTCTCTCTCTTAATTTTGCACGTGTCTGTGACTAAGGATCTTGGGTTCCTAGAAATATGGGGTTTACATTTTTTTTTATACAACTGAAGTGGCAACCAAGCGTACGGCCCACAAGATGGTAAGCGGTTACCGCAGCCTATGGACAGTTGCAATACTAGAGGTATCCCTCGCGGGTCGCCACCTTGAGGCTAAGATCGAAAGCCTCATTTGCCAGTAATTTCACCGGAAACCATACCCTTCGCACCGGAACACAGCAATGCGAGTATTACTGCTTGGCGGCAGAAATAGGTATGGTGGTAGTCCTTCCCCGGACGAGCTCTATCACAGAGAACTTTACTACTCTTCTTACTTTGTTACTTACTCGTGACACTTAAACATGTCATGTCGTACGCATTTTTTACATTTAATTTATCTATCTGAATGTAGCCTTACTCTGAAATTAAATAATACGTAAATAAGCCACCACCGTCAAATGCGCGTTCTTCTAGCTTACTCTTATCGTTTGAGGTTGATCTCAAAAACATGGTTTTCTGCGTATTTTACGCAAAAACCTCATTTCCCGCGCTTGCCGCTTTGTCTGCGGGTCAAAGGCTTCACATTTCCACCGGTTAATATAAAAAGTGTTCTATTCTGAGGGCCAGAGGGTCTAAATTAGATTAATAAGCGAAATGGGCCTGGATAAATAAATAAAAGTCAGCGAAACGTATACTTTATTGACTTAAGTTTTGATTGATGTTCTACTGGGTGTTTCTTTGGAAGAGTTTGGTGCAAATGGCGGTTTTTGTACAGTAATACGGAAAATTAAGAGACGCTTGTTGTGTAAGTTATTGAGGTTTTTTAACAACTTCTAACTTAGAAATAAACGTAGAATTGTTTTGGCATTGCTCTATTTTTTGCTTTCTGTTGGTTTTGCGTTTGATTCCCGATCAGGACAATTTTGTGTGATGAACATAGACTTTGACGCTTTCGATCTTAGCCTCAAGGTGGCGACCCGGGAGTGATACCTCTGGTATTGCAAGCGTCCATAGGCTGCGGTAACCGCTTACCATCTTGTGGGCCGTACGCTTGGTTGCCACTTCAGATGTATAAAAAAAAAGATGTTTGTTCTATGTTTTATGATGGCATGTTTGCTCAAATATATATAATAATATATTGATCAGGACCTTTTCTTTTTATACAACTGAAGTGGCAACCAAGCGTACGGCCCACAAGATGGTAAGCGGTTACCGCAGCCTATGGACGCTTGCAATACTAGAAGTATCCCTCGCGGGTCGCCACCTTGAGGCTAAGATCGAAAGCCTCATGTGCCAGTAATTTCACCGGAAACCATACCCTTCACACCGGAACACAGCAATGCGAGCACTAACTGTTTGGCGGCAGAAATAGGTATGGTGGTAGTCCTCCCCCGGACGAGCTCTATCACAAAAAACTCTACTACTTCTTACCGACCATTTACATAATGCTAAATTCGCAAATAGTCCAACATTCGCAAATTGTACAATTCTCAAAAAGACCAATGTTTAAAAGTGGCAGTCCTCCCCCGGACGAGCTCTATCACAAAAAACTCTACTACTTCTTACCGACCATTTACATAATGCTAAATTCGCAAATAGTCCAACATTCGCAAATTGTACAATTCTCAAAAAGACCAATGTTTAAAAGTGGCAGTCCTCCCCCGGACGAGCTCTATCACAAAAAACTCTACTACTTCTTACCGACCATTTACATAATGCTAAATTCGCAAATAGTCCAACATTCGCAAATTGTACAATTCTCAAAAAGACCAATTTTTTTAAGTAAAATCTAATCCTAAAAAAACGAACTAAATCACTTTGACGCTAACTGATCCTTTTCATAAGAGACAAGTCAAAACATTATTTATATATCCTGCTATATTCTTTGATATCTCAGAAACAGGAAGATCTCAATTTGTCGGTGTCTTCGCGTCTGCCGAGGCACTCCATCTTACAAGCGAGGGATGTCTTGCTGACAGTAAGTATGTATTTCCTACTTACATTTGAGATAGCGCCAGTTCGATAGACCTCTGTCAAACTCGAAATGAGGTCATCTCGCGAGTGTCTTTTGTTCCAGTTCGAAGAGTATCATCATCATGACAGCCTTCTAATTTCCCTACTGCTGAGACACTGGTCTACTCTCGAGCAAGACTGATTGAGTTTTAATGCACTACGCGGACCCAATACAATAAGAGTGATCAATGAAGGAAGATTTCCTTGATTGATTATCCTCTCCTGCGCATCACTGTGTCATTTTTTTGACTGAAATAAAATATGTTTATTTTATTATTTTATTTTAATGCGGATAGGTAAATGGCGGAGCACCGGTGGTCTAGTGGTAGTGACCCCGCCTTCCGATCCTAAGGTCGTGGGTTCAAACCCGGTCGTGCACCAATGGATTTTTCTGTTCGAAAAATTTATGTGCACAATGCCAGTGCTCTCATACGGTGAAGGCAAACATCGTGAGGAAACCGGCATGTCCAAGAACTAAAAAAAAAATGAAAGACATGTGCCATCCACCAATCCGCATTGGATCCGCGTGGTGGATTAAGACCCAATCACTCTCGCCTGAGAGTAGGCCAGTTTCCCAGCAGTGGGAACTTTAGAAGGCTGTCATGATGAGGTAAATGGCACAATGTCTTAGTTCTTGGACATACCAGTTTTCTCACGATGTTTTCCTTCACCGTATGCTCTCATGTCTCTTAGGTGCACATTAATTTTCGTATAGAAAAATCCATTGGTGCACTACCGGGTTTAAGTACACGACCTTAGGATCGAAAGGCGGGGTCACTACCACTGGACCACCAGTGCTTCGAAGGGTATGATTACCGGTGCAATTACTGGCACATGAGACTTTTTATCTACTTCTTAGGAGGGAGAGTAATTGGGTCTTAATCACCAAGCTGACTTCTTTTCTAATTTTCTTGGATATTCCGGTTTCAATGTTATTCTTAGCCGTTTGTTGAGAGCACTGGAACTTCACACACACATTTTTAGAGTGGAAAACCCCATCAACACCCTACTTTAACAGCGCCTCTTTAGTGCGTTAAATGAACTACCAAAATTCCATTCAAATTAACAGCTGGACGATACGTAAGTTTACGTTTACGATTAGTGGTAGGGCTCTTCAGCAAGAGTCCGTCTTGGTGGGTACCACCGCAGTGTCAGATATTCTACCTCCAAGCAGTAGTGTACAAGCATTACTGTGTTTAGGTTTGAAGGGCACTGTAGCAAGGGAAATTACTGGGCGAAAGAGACTAAACAACAATGTCTCGGGGTGATAAGCGCAGTGCAGTGCCACTCAAATATTTAAAAACTTTAAGCTTTGGGTGGCACTGCATCTGTAATAGTCAGGCGTGGTGCTTAACATCAGGTGGGCGCCTTGATTGTCTTGTCACTTGCTGACAAAAAAAAACAATAATAACAAACTAGTTTTTTGAGTACATATTAGTTCCATGGTTTTTTGTGCTAAGCACTCTGTGCTCATATTAGTAACAAAGTTACGTCACCAAAAGCAACCGCTGCTAGTATAAGCGAATATTGTCGTAATTTTGATATCTCTTGTACTATAAAGACAATGGTAGAATTTAATTGGATGAGCACTTGAGTTTCTTTTGCACAAAAATCTGCCCTCAATTTCAAGATCTAATATTTTTCTGATTTGGTATAAAAATAATGGTTTTATTTTTTATAAGTTGTAAGGTAAGACGTGAAGATGAATAATTATTGAAACATTTTCGTGTAAGATTGAAAATCGTAAGACGTAAAGATGAATTGTAATTTGCGTGCATTCAAATGACTGATTTTTATATTTGAGAATTATTTCGTCATATTTAATTTACCGTGCTGTGTTTTAATTTATTCATACCACTAACTATAATAATTCAAAAGTAATTTTGTCTGTCTGTAACGTTTTCACTTTTATACCGCTAGATCAATTTCGATGAAATTTGTTATACTCGTAACATAGCTTGAAATCTCGGGAAGAGCATAAACTACTTTTTATGTATGTACATTACACGTGAGTGAAGCCGCAAACGGCAGTTATTTTCTAATAAAATATTATGTATTATAGACACTTTAATAAGAATATTTTATTAATGTCTTGCTCGCAACTTACAATTGATAAAATTTACAATACGTCAGATTTAATCATAATTAGTTGCATCACTACCAATATTTTTTGTAAAAGGTTTAATAATAAACAAATCAAAAATTATGTGAAACGTACTCGATTTTAACGCGGCAGTGCAAATTACTACCTTACAAGGTAAGATTTTTGCTATATTAATTTACAGCTTATAAAAAAAACAGCAGACTAACTTGACAGTTAGCAAAAGCAGTTCTGCAGACGTTTTTTGTTTGAGTTAATGCTTTGTTTTCTTCGCTTTTACCAAGGAAATATTCTATTTGATAGGCTGATATTGGTCGTATAATCAAAGACTCTTCTAGAAAATTTTGAAGGAAACTCCGCCATTTCCTTTACAATTTAGTTTTTATAAATACTTGACAAAAGCTACTAGCAAAATTGACTAAATAAATTCACAGATGCCATAAATAAAAGAAAAAGAAAATATAGCGCAATCTTAGAACCTACGTAATAGTTCCATGATTTTACTGCTACTTTAGTGACATTGTAAGCGTCCATAGGCTACGGTAGTAGCATGTTATCTGTAACCGCTTACCATCGGGTCGTCCCTTTCCTTGTTCACCACCTAAGTGTTATAAAACAATATATTGGTTAATGTTTAGGTAGTAACGACGCTAAAGGGAAACATGAAAAAATGTAGTGGTAAATATATTACAAGTACGAAGAGACCATCAATCAACATTTTCAAAGTTGTAAGGCCATAACAGAGGCCTTCGGGAGGCCTAGAAACTATGTCACCAGAGTTGGCCACTGACTCATACGAACTTACTTTACTTTTCACTCCCGATTAAAGTACGTCCCTTCCAATACATCTTTGAGTAAATAAATAAATTTCAGATTATTCAGAGTTATTTACTTTAAGTATTTCGTTACCATTTAGCACCCTTACCACTTGTTTTTGAGATTTTTAAGTCACATGGTATGAACAGTATTTGGCGCAAACACATTTCAAAAAATATTTTTGTATCATAAAATAGGTTTACTACCATCTGTCACCTAGTTTTGTCCCCTCGAGGTGACAGATCGCACGAAAAAGTGTGATCTGTCACCCTGTTAGTAACGAGATGAGATAAACTTACACAAATTAAAAGAAGAAGAAGAGGAGATAAACAGAACTTATGTCACCCGTCACTAACTCAAACAGAGTTTTCATAGCTCAAAAGAAATGTGTTCGAGCAATCGTGCAAGCCAATATTTCTAAACCTAAAGTTATTAACATTGCCTAGCATGTATATTTTAGAAGCAGCTAAATTTGTCAAAGAGCACAATCATCTTTTTACTAAAGCTCGAGATATTTACCCGAGAAGTGTCAGGGAGCCAGACAGAATTGTTTTGTCTAGAGTACCCAAAACTACTTTATATCAAAACAACAGTTTCGTGATTATAGGACGAATATTTAATAAAATTCCGGTTGACATAACTAATTTACCCCTAAAAAAGTTTACACAGAAGCTAAAAGAGTTCTTGACTGAAAAACCTTTTTAGTGTAAACGATTTTTTAAACTAGGTATCGTGAAAAATAATAATTGAATTTTTAAAACTTTACATTTTATTATTATATAACTTGACATACTACTAATTAATAATTCTAAATTATCGTTGTGTTTTTTTATATGTTTTTTTAATTTTAAATTTGTATTTTTGCATGTCGAGTTAAATGCAAATGTGTGTGTTACACATTTGCATTTAACTCGTTATACTTACGTAAACAATAAGACCTTATGTAACCGTACTTCTAGCAAAATAAATCATTTCATTTCATTTCATTTCATTTCATTTAACAGGGAGAAGACACACTTTAACAGGGAGAACAGAGAGAAACATAGCTCAAAACAAAAATAATCGGAGAAAAGAATTGACAACCGATGTAGCGCGTTGGCAAAGGTTTGCCTGCGACGCTGGAGGTTGCGGGTCCGGATTCCCGCCTTGGAACATTATGTTAGTACAATCTGCAAATATTTGTTCTGTGTGTTTTCAAAAAAATTCTATCTATATATTGTATTGTATTAAGTAGGTATATCAGTCATCTATCATCCCTACATACGTCATCCACAGGGCTTCAATGTTCTTCCATTGAAGTCCTGTGGTGACGCGTTGTACGTACTGTGTACCAAGCGTTGGGTAGCCTAGATATCCAACAAATGCTGAGTTAAAACCTTTTTGTGACGATTCAATTGCTACTGATTACACCATGTTTTTTAACGTTTTAACTGTTTCGTCACAAATAAATACTTTTTTCTTTCTATTATTTCTTTTTTCTTTACCCATAACACAAGCTCTGCTTAACTTAGGGCTAGATGATGCTGTGTTGATTGTCCAGCAATATTTATTTATTTAAGAAAGGAAGGCCTTTGCCTTGCAGTAGGTCATCACAGGCTCTCAATAACAATAAAAATACCTTATCATCTTATTCGAATCACTGGCACATAAGACTTTTGATCTACGTCTCAGGGTGGTCACGCGCGAGTGACCACCTTGATCACCTGAGTACCATAGCCCTGATCACTTTATCAATCAATGATCAAGGCTTTCCTCATCATCGGTTTACCGCTTATTATCTATGTGCTCATCCACTTATAGTTCTCTCGACGGATCTAGGCTACCGTGAAATTAGCCGTTTCGATGCGCAAAGGAGCTTTTTCTAACTAAATTGTCTTTGCGCATCACAAACGGCTAACTTCACGGAAGCCTAGATCCGTCGAGAGAACTATACCTATAGCCAAAAATGGTTGTAGACTGTGACATAACACGATACCGTAAAAAACTCATGCTCATGGTATATCAGATTGAGTGCTGCTATGAAATTGAGTATCGATATAAAAAGTCTGGTTAATCGTAGCGAATGAAATTGGAAAATGAATAAGGCAGTTTCAGAGGCATAGGTATTTTTTGATTGATTGTACAAATATTTGGGGGCTTTTACACTGTGATAGTAGCTGCTGTCCTGCTTGAACTAACTTACTTTCTCTTGACGTGTTACAATAATGTTTTTAAAATCGTAATACTTACGAGTATGTAATTGGTTTAAAATTTTACGTTAACCTCGTAAGTGCAAATACTCCAGTACCTGTATAGTTCGCACAGCGGATCTAGGCTTCCGTGAAGTTAGCCGTTTGTGATGCGCAAAGACAATTTAGTTTGAAAAAGCTCCATTGCGCATCGAAACGGTTATTTCACGACGGCCGAGATCCGTTGTGAGAACTATACCTGTGTAATGAGTACATCTCGTAAGTGCAAATTAGCAAGTACAAATACTCAGTACCTGTATAGTTCTCCCAACGGATCTCGGCCGTCGTGAAATTAGCCGTTTCGATGCGCAATGAAGCTTTTTCAAACTAAATTGTCTTTGCGCATCACAAACGGCTAACTTCACGGAAGCCTAAGATCCGCTGTGCGAACTATACCTGTGTAATGAGTACATTAAGGGGCGTTATTTTTTATGAAGTTAAAGTAAGAGGTATAGCTTTACGTACATTATAAAATATATAAAAAAATGAATTGCTGTGCGTTAGATTTGCTAAAACTTGAGAACGGTTGAACCGATTTGGTTAATTTTAATCCAGGTCCAGGGAAGTTTTAAACGGTAAGAAAAATAACGCGAGTGAAACCGCGGAGTCAGCAAGTACAACGTAAATTGTTCATGTTGCCAGGTTCTGGCTGTAAAACTCGTTAGCTATGACGGAAGCCTGATGACTCATTCGAACTTACTTACTCCTTCACGCAACTGGCTTTGTTGAAAAAACCAGCATAGAGCTTACTGGTAATATTACGCAATAAGCTCAATCTCGTTTCACTTGCTCCATGTAAACAGAGCCCTAAATCATGAAAGCTACGCGTACAGACTGAAATTCCGAACTTCAATCAAGTTTCTAAAAGAGTTTTCAAATAATCTTTTTTGTTTCAGGTATGCGAAACGAACGAGAGGAAAGCTCACGAGCTCACTGGCCCGTCCGTTGCATTTGGGAGAAGATAAATGAACGAAGATGGAACTAATGAAATAATGGAAACACCGAAACAGAACTTGTGCCACCAATGCCAGAATGCGACGAAGATATCCGCTTTCCCGCTCCGACCACCGGACCCAAACACTACTTTCCGACTCGACAGAAACGATTCCAATTTCAAAACTCTTCTCGATTTGAACGAGACGTTTTTTTCAAACTGTACAGTTGAAAATGGAACGTGTAGTGATGTGCATAGTTACAACTTCTGGGCGTTATCGTTATTAGTGTTTCCGTTACTAACGTTATTCGGGAATGTGTTGGTTATATTAAGCGTTTCTAGGGAGAGGAGTCTGCAGACTGCCACGAACTATTTCATTGTGAGTTTGGCGGTTGCAGACTTGCTGGTAGCTGTTGTGGTGATGCCGTTTGGAGTTTACTACTTGGTGAGTTTTAACTAAACTAATTTGTGCTTGCTCTTGCTACTTCATTTGCGGTAGATTTATAAACTATTTTGGCGAAGCCGGAAAATTCACTTAGGTATAGCCGAGTCGCGTGAAACTGGCGTGAATTTCACGTTTCAAAATGATCTTTATGAATGAATGAATAAAAAGATTTTTGACTTTGATTTGGTGGCAGTTTATCCAATTTAACTTGTTTACTTAGCACAAGTGTTAGTAATTGAAATGGAGGGGTAATGTTGGTTGGTAATTTAGTCAAAGACTTACCAGGAGAATTTTGAAAGAAAAGTCATCGTTTCTTTCCAAATTTCGTTTGTTTACGTTGCTAAGCGACAATCAAACTAATACACTTGACATTGGCAAAATTGTGGCAAACTAGCCACAGAGGCCATAAAACAAAAGAAGAAGAAGAAGAAGAGTTTTATTCAATAAAATCACATTGTGATGCATTGATTGTGATATTTGAATCGTTCTAAGTTACAAAGTTACGTTTCTTCTAAGCATAATATAATCAGAAAAAGTAAACGCGTAGGCAGGCACCGAAAATGTTATATAATTTTGTCCTTCATTTGCAAAGAACTTAGTTCACTGAGTAAACAAATATACTGAGTAACATTTAGGAAAACTTTCTCATTTATATTAGTAGGATTTTAGTGAGAATACCAGAAATACCAAATAAGTAGCTTGGGGAATGTTAACAGATTATCGTCTGTTGCCAAGTCGAAGTTTTAATAAGTTTCTTGAAGCGCTCATAGTGTAATCGGCAAAATCGTTCTTAATAATCGAAGTTAAGCAATGTTCTGCGTTATCATTCGCTTCCGTGCTTCGGAGAGCGCGTTAAATAGATGGTTCCGGTTATAACAGTCTATAGGCTATGACGGAGACATTTGGGGGCCCCAGACCTGTTAAAGACAGGACAGGTATTGGTGAACAGTTTATTTGTAGAGTACTTGTAGATAAGACTCTTCAGCAAAATCCGTCCGTCTGCTTTGATGGATGCCACCGCATTGCCAGATAATGTACCTCCAACTAACCTCCAAGAGTGTGCAAGCCTTACTGTGTTTAGGTTTGAAGGGCACTATAGCAAGTGAAATTACTGGGTGAAAGAGACGTAGTTCCTTATAAACTACTTAGGTACATATAAAAAAAAACAAAAATCGACTTTAAATAAATAAAAATGTTTTGATAATAAATAAATAAATAAATAATTAATGCTGGACAATCCACACAGCATCATCTAGCCCCAAGATAAGCTACTGTTAAACAGAGCTGTGTTATGGTACTAGACGACTGATATATACTTAATACAATACAATACATAGATAGATATTTTTTATTATATATAGAAAATACCCAGAACACCCGGAACAAACATTTGTAGATCGTACAAACATTTGTCCCGAGGCGGGATTCGAACCCGCAACCTCCGCGTCGCAGGCGGACCTGCGCCCGCTGAGCCACATCGGTCGTCAGATCAGGTCGATAGATGTAGTTATTGACACGTTGTCTATAATTTATTCAAAAAGTACTGAACCGATTTTAATATAATTTGGGACTACCTCTAAAGACCACAGTTATTATTATTATTATATTATTATATCAGCCGTTGGTGTCCCACTGCTGGGCAAAGGCCTCCCCCCTATTCCCTCCAGACGTCTCGATCCCGAGCCAAAAACCTCCAATCTACCAAAAATCGACCACAAAAAGAAAGACCACAGTATCGAACAAAAAAAAAAAAACTTCATGATTTGGTGGTTAAATCGCTTAACAACATACAAAAAAACATACGGTCGAATGGATAATCAGTTCAAAAATAAAAAAAAGTTATATGAAATAGGAAAAAAAAATGAGCGCCATGGCCGAACAATCGCGACAAGTCAATGCGTGTCCCAGTATCATTCGCATAGTAAGAAATCCTATAATTTTTCTCGCAGCCTAGTGTTATTTTTATCATTTTCATTTCAAGTGACTGATTTTTGGAAATCCTTTGATAGTGAATTTATAAGCAACATCATCTCTTTATCACCAAAACGTGACAAATTAGAAATACAACTTTGTAACACGGCTATTTACTTGCGGCTTAGAGACTTCACAGTCTTTGCACTGACTTTGCAAAACCAATCATTACCATGGTTCAATTTAACAATCGTGATTTACAACGATCAACATTAGACAAATTAAACTTATATTACATGGCTTACAAAATATTATAATATTTTCACACTACATGCTGACAATATCAAATAATACTATTTTTTTAATTATATTATGACTATTGTCATCTAAACCTTAGGCTGCGTTTCCACCAGAGATGTGCAAGGATGTGTAGCGAGGGATGTGTTTGTAAGGAACCAATAGAATCACTTCATTTACCTAGCTGGAGCGCTCGTGACGTAGCTGGCTAAGTTAAGAGAAGAAAGAAAACATTGCAAGGAAACCGGCAGGTTTCCTTGCAATGTTTTAGAGTAGTAGAGTTCTTTGTGATAGAGCTCGTCCGGGGAAGGACTACCACCATACCTATTTCTGGCGCCAAGCAGTAATGCTCGCATTGCTGTGTTCCGGTTCGAAGGGTATGGTATCCGCTAAAATTACAGGCACATGAGACTTTCCATCTTACATCTCAGGGTGGTAACACGCAAGTTATATTATGATATTGCATGCGTACATGGGCTACGGTAACTGCAGACCATCAAATGGGCCGTACGCTTGGTTGCCTCTTTGATGGTATAAAAAAATAATATTCAATAACTAAAAATGATGATCAAAGAAAGAAAGAAAGAAAGAAAACAGTTTTATTTGTGACGAGCATAAGTAGATACAATATACAGAGTAGGTAGGTACATTTAATTCTAATAAAATAACAAATAAAAAAAAAACTAAAACTAAAATTAAAAACTAAGTAAGTTACAATAGGTCGTGTGTTGTACCTACACAAAAATGCGGTCGCCACAAAAAGGCTCCAACTCAGCATTTGCTGGGTCGCAATCAAGACAAGAAGTGCTCTCCACTAATCCTCCTTGCAATAGGCATGATGACTGATTTTGAAAAACTGTTCTATTGTATTCAGAAGTATTGACTTTAGGCAAAAAATAACCTATTATTCCATAAATTAATGGTTTAGTAGTTAAAAAATGCGATTGAAATTTAAATTTTAAAATTCACGCTAAAACGCGCTGAGTCGCGGAGTGACAGCGATGACGTCATTATTTTATTTCTCTCTCTCTAACCTATATAATAACTCGAAGTTAGCCGTGTTGTTTATTTTATCATTAATATTTTATGTGTTATGTTTATCATAGATATTGCTATGTAAGTTTATTGTTCATAATTTATTTAGTTATATGATTTGTCGCCTATTAAAATTACTATTTACCTTTAGTTTTATTATGTTGTTTCGCTCGTGACGTCACCCTGTTAAGGCTCAGTCTGATAACCAGCGTCACTTCCTTACTATGTTCGGGAGTGGCATAAAGCTGAGACTGGACCTGTTTGACCGCACTCACAAGGAGAGACTATGTCACTAATACGCTAGGTCCTTCTTTCTTTTTTGTGTATAAATTTATTTGTTTTTGTTTTTGACCTTTTTTTTTCTTGCCTTTTTACTGTACTGCTCTCCTAATTGTGTGTGTCAAATAAACAAATTCTTATTCTTATTATTCTTATTCTTATTCATTTTACAATATAAAATTTTAGCAATAAGGTTCAAAATTCTGCAATATTTTTGATGCCACCAATCAGAGAACCTAGCTCCTGATCGTTGTTTAATTTTTTATGGCGGATTGCTGTATTTTGTAGTTTTATTATATTAAAAAAAAGAAATATGGTTTTTGAATTCTTTGAATTCTTTTTCATAAGGTGAGGACGTGATTTTAATGATTATTGGTTACTGTCATCATGCCTATTGATTTGATCTTGACTGTATTTAGGTATCAAGGTATCCTGTAGTAGGTAGCTACGACTCAAGCGTAGCTACTTCTACTAAGAGCTCATCTCGACGTGTATGCATAATTTATCATGAATAGCATGTTATAAATTGCCTGTCTCGCTAGAAATGTAGGTTGCTCTCGATATACCTTGGAAAGATACCTACTATTATTCTATAGTAAGTAGTATTTTATTGACCGATTTGGCGGACGATCTGCGGCGGGCGATCTGCCTGCGACGGAGGAAGTTGCGGGTTCGATTCCTGCCCTGGGACAAATGTTTGTACGATCTGCAAATATTTTTTCTGGGTGTTCTGGATTTTTTCTTTGTATAATGAAAATATTTATCTATGTATCGTATTGTATTGAGTATATCAGTCATCTAGTACATAACACAAGCTCTGCTTAGCTTGGGGCTAGATGATGCTGTGTGGATTGTCCAGCATTATTTATTTATATTTATTAGTTAACTAAAATCTAGGCACAGAAGGGCAATTCCAAGATTCTAGATTGATTGTCGCGGGCAACCGCTAATATTTATTTACTAGCTATTGCCCGCGACTTCGTTCGTGTGGAACTTGGCAACCGTACTTATTTCCAGAATAAAAGTATCTATATGTCGTTTTCCCAGTCGATATCTGTCTACGTTTTAAAATTCAGTCAAATCTGTTCAGTGGTTGTAGACTTATAGAAGAACAAATATCTATCCAAATTAATTAAAAAACCGTGTATTCCCGATGTCCCCATGATTTTGACCCCATTAATGGGGACAGTGGGAAGTCAAAAAATAACTTCCCAATGTTGGGGACATTGGGAAGTTATTTTTTACGCTTTATGTTCAATGGGGACAGTGACACGTTACTTTTAAACGTAAAACAATCGTCTATTTAGAATTTCTAATTAGTGTAATTATTATGTTGATAAAGTTATGTGAAAGATTCAATTTATAATTATGCATTAAAAGTTAACGACGGACCATAGACCTAAACACACAAACTGTTGAAATGTCTTGTTTACTTTGCGACGTACTAAATTGTGTTACAACAAAACCACTGCCGACCTTTTTCAATCAACCGCCAACTTAATTCTATAACGTTTTCGTAACATGTTAGCAATTCCCCACGAATGCCCACGAATGCCCACGACACTACAATCTGTATATGCGAGAAATTATTACATAACTAGCCCCGGCTTCGCACGGGGTGGTTCAACCATAAAAACCTTGAATCATTCCATTGTTATTATAAAAATTGATGTGCGTTAGTCACGGTAAAACACAACGGCTGGACCAATTTGGCTGATTTTGGTCTTGAAATATTATTAGGAGTCCAGGGAAGGTTTAAGAATAAGAATAAGAATAAGAATAAGAAAATATTTATTGTTTCGCTGATGAAGGCACAAAAAGATCTTATTACTAGGTATGGCACTGGTAGGTAAGCTCAGCTTATCCATTTTGGACGTACAATATTAACTAGGTTAGGTACTACAATGTTAAAGACAGGTACTTAATAATATCTACTTAATTCAGTAGATATATTAATATCTATTGTTTTATTTAAGTGGCGAAATTGCGAGAATAACGCGAGTGAAACCGGGTCATATAGTCGATTGATAAGTATAACCGCATTGAAATCTGTTACGTACGTAGTTTAAAGATCTAAAAAGTTATCATACGGTGAAGGAAAAAACTGTCAAAGAACTAAATATTCGAAAGACATCATCCACCAATCTGCATTGGGTCCGAGGGGTACACTCTTGCCTGAGAATTGTCCAGTATACCAGCAGTTACATACATCACATTAGAAGACTTTAATGACTTTAATGAAGAAGTACATACATACTGAGGGACAAACAGACAGATTGATTTATTTTGATTTGTTGAACTGACGCGATCCTCAGAATAAATAAATAAATAAATAATGCTGGACTATCCACACAGCATCATCTAGCCCCAAGGTAAGCTGCTGTTAAACAGAGCTGTGTTATGGGTACTAGATGACTGATATAAACTTAATACATAGATAGATATTTTTTATTGTATATAGAAAATACCCAGAACACCTGGATCAATTATTTGTAGATCGTACAAACATTTGACCCGAAGCGGGAATCGAACCCGCAACCTCCGCGTCGCAGGCGGACCTGCGCCCGCTGCGCCACATCGTCGTCAACTGAGTTATGAATGAACTGAGAATATACATAACCTACATCTAAGTAGAAATTACTAACGTATTTGTCAGAATTCTCTGCATACCAGCTTTGAGCTGATCTTGAATAGCAGGTTAAGGTCAGTCAAACGTATGTGGTTGCAATACCCTTAATAATATTACCCTTATTGTAGCCCTAGCAGGAACATTTACTATCGTATCGTGTCTGGGAATTTATAGATATTTTATTCTAAATCTTCAAACATTTTGACCACCACCTCACCTGATGGTAAGTGATGATCTTTAAACAATCGCTAAAAACACATCTCTATAGATTTTTTTGCTAAACCATTACGTCATAAATAATAGATTTATTTATTTTTATGGATCTAATCTAAGATAATTGAAAGATTCAGGCGTTACTTTGCGGAAATCCATTACAAGATAAAAAACAAACGAAAAATTTCTGGTACTATTCCGCTTAACCTAAGCTTTAGGCTAAGCGGAATAGTACTAGACATTTTTCGTCTGTTTTTTATATCTAATCTAATCAAATAATAAAGGGCTTGGTGACATACTGACATACATCGCAGAGACGAAGCCACTTAACCTAGGAACTTAAGCTTGAAGAGTATTTCTCGTAAAATGTAGTGGCGTCAGGTTATGGAAAGTTGTTGAAAAATGTATTATGTAAAAAAAAAAAGTGTGTTACAATAAGCGTGAGTGAGTATTTGAAGAACTTTAAATTGCATTTTGTATTAGTAGGTAGGCCTTCCATTCTTAGGATGTGACCCGAGGTGTTCGTCCAAGGCGAACCATCACCGACAGAGTCGCGGTAGAATCCGACCGGGACCCCGTGGCTTTGTCAGGTGCGGATGCAGCGTCGAATCACACATCATCTGGTGATGAGTGGTTCGACGATGCATTGGCACTAAGGTGAGCGCAGAAGATTCGGTGGGTTTTTAGTCGGTATACCGTCAGTTGCTAATGTATTAGTTAGTAGCGGACGGAGAGCCCGACATACCCCCTCTGTTCTCCCCGAACTGAAGGGGATGCGTTATGCATTTTCCCACCGTAAAAAAAAAAAAAAAAAGGCCTTCCATTCTTAAATATATATATAAAATAGAATATAGTAGATCGACTCGACTTAATCGTTCACTAAACTACAAGACTAAATTCTTGTGGCTCGCACACTTTTAGCCACTTACTCGCTACTCTACTAAATTACAAGCCTAGTCCGAACCAGCCTTTAAAGTAAAAAACAGTGAGTTATTACGTACGAGTAGCGATGGGTCGTACTTGTGAAATCAAGTACCAGGGCTTGCAAGTTCGTCCGTTTTCAAAAACCAGGGTCGAAAACCAGGGTTCTAAACCCTTGAAGGTTTTTTTGGCTCAGACTTGATTTGTTCGAAGTACTCAGACTCAACCCCGCTGGCTCTAAATACTTTCATAGAAAACTGATCTGTGTCTTCATACAGTTAGGAGGCTTAATTGCGTTTACAGAAAAAATACTTCCAAGCACAAGTAAAATACTTTTATAGGAAATTGATCTTTTGGTTTATGTAATAGGGAGCATTTTCGAATGAAATATGAAAATTACTTGATTTCTATTTATAATAATAATTTCGTCAAGGAGTACCTACGGTAGACTCGATCAAAACCTTACCTGAATAATAAAACATGAAAAAATAAAGATTTCGAGTCGACAACATAACCACAAAATTCGGATTGTGGAGTATTTTGTTAAATTTGAATGGTGCTGACAGACAAATCGCAGTCGCCATATTGGCCACTCTCAATCTATCAAGGTCATCTGATCTTCGACTTTACTAGACTCTACCGTCTTGGTATAGGAAGTGCGGGTAAGAATCGAACATTATGTTCTTTGAATGAATGAATGAATGAATGAATGAATGAATGAAAAATGCTTTATTGTACACCTTAACAGTATTAAAAACATAAAAACAAAACACATTTTATAATATGAGTACAATGGGCGGTCTTATCGCTTAAAAGCGATTTCTTCCAGTTCTTTTTACATTTTGTACCTACGATATGTGTATGTATTATGATTTATGAGTCACATTACACCCGAGCAAAGCCGGGTTTTCATCTAGTATTATTTTATCAGCGCGATCTGGTAGGTCTACTACCAGACCAACTACCTGTTTCATAAGACAAGATGTATATAATGATACACTACCTAGGTAGGTAGGTTTCCTGATTAGGTAGGTATTTTCCCGTTATGCTCGGTCATTGATAAAATCATACCTACCTTCGTCTCGTACGTCTACCTACGTAGATAGGTACGTAAGTAGATATGTAAGCTAGTAAGTAGGTAGATAACCTTAGGTAGTTGTACTGTGTTGTAGTAGGTAGGTAGGTAGGTACACAACGCAAACGCAGCGCGCACGCACGATCCAACAATGACTAAAAAATTACCAATTTGCGTGAAATTGCACACATACAAAACATGACATAACTACGTGCGATAATGTATCCTAGGCACATCTTATTAGAAGATAGAACTATCTAACTGCAGGTTTTCATCGTGTGGGTTCAAAGGTCACAATCAAAACTCTACCTACCTAGCGTCACAGAATACTAGCTATATACTAGCGTGTACAACACCAAGCGAGAGTGATGTATAATTTCTTCTTACTCTCACGTTCGTCTAAAAGTCGTAAGCCGTCGCGTTCGCTCATCCGTTGGTCGTCGCGTCATCGGTCGGTCGTGCATCACCGTTCGGGGACTTCGGGGGCGCTCGGGCACCTGAGTCCCGCGCGTCTAAGTGCGGCGCACTCGCAAGCAAGTATTGCGAGTCGTACCAGGTAGGCGTACTTGC
This sequence comes from Colostygia pectinataria, assembly GCA_951394395.1. Lineage (NCBI taxonomy): Eukaryota > Metazoa > Arthropoda > Insecta > Lepidoptera > Geometridae > Colostygia > Colostygia pectinataria. Next base: position 1,042,800 of record OX596362.1, read on the forward strand.
AAGTAAATACCTGGTATGTAAACCTGGTCGAGTAAATACGCTCCATCGCTACGTACGAGTCAGTGGCCAACATGCAAGAGTCCATCACAAGGACCTATGCAGATTTAGATAATTAATTTTGAATGATAATCTTTTCAATTAAATAAGCAGTGCATGTAGAAGCCTCGACATTTTCTCGAGTTCCAGTCAATGTCTCTTTGATCTTTCATAAAGAGTTATTTCTCTATCTAGAGTTATACCTACTGTGCCTTCGTAGCTTTGCTACGCCTTCGTAGACTTGCAACGCCTTCGTAGACTTGCTACGTCTTCGTAGACTCGCTACGAAGCGCTACAGTTCTATTCACTTTCACACGTTCGTTTTGAATAGTAAAGATACAGTCTTTGTACTTGTTACTGATTGACTGACTGACTGACTGACCATCAATGCACAGCCACAAAACAGGCATAGCTTAAGCAGAGAACAGATATTAGTACTACGTAGAGAATGGCCACTTCCACCGGTTTTACTTACCTCACCCCGGTCACAAGTTTGCCGGCACCTTTCGCTGGCACTGAAGCTAAGGGCTAGGCAAGTGTTTATTTTGATTTAGTGTAGGTCCAAGCACGCGCATGCCAGCGCGAGAGAAATTGTGCTATCTACTATAATTGATGCCAACCATGACACTCACACATACAACCGCACCGTTTACGTACATATATCATGCATGTGGTGATTGCGACGCGTTTGCTTTATACAATTTATTGAGTGTCCGGGGTGTGGCTTAAGCTGGATAGCGAGTTTTATATAAAATTTGTTTGAAAAAAAACACATTGTGGACAAAGCGTTCTTTCAAACGTCAAAAATATGAAGTTTATCGCTAAAAGTCTTATTTTTGGATATAAATTTCAGTAAAGCAATTTTTTTTTAAACTAAGGTAGTTACACCATTTTGCAGTCAAAATTTATTCAAATACTAACTATATTTCTGGTTTGCCATAATACTTAATAAATAAATAATAAATAATGCTAGGCAATCCACACAGCATCATCTAGCCCCAAAGTAAACTGCAGTTAAACAGAGCTGTGTTATGGGTACTAGATGACTGATATATATTTAATACAATACAATACATAGATAGATATTTTTTATTATATATAGAAAATACCCAGAACACCCGGAACAAATATTTGTAGATCGCACAAACATTTGTCCCGAGGCGGGAATCGAACCCGCAACCTCTGCATCGCAGGCGGACCTGCGCCCGCTGCGCCACATCGGTCGTCACTTACCCTTAACCTTTTTCGGGAATAAAATACACCATAAAATTGGATCAAATAATGAGTTACAACATCATTTGAAGGAAATTTGAAAAGTTCATAGCTAAAACGTGTAGCGTAACTGTTTTTTTTTAAATAGTTTTATTTTTATTTTCGAAAGAGTAGAAAAAACTGAGAAAAACTGTGTGTACTCGGCTTTTTTTACGTGTTTTGACAGTTACGCCAATTGAACCTGCAACGACGATATACTACAAACAACAGATAACGTTTGTCTATTTATAGCATCCTATCTCAAAGGACCAAACTTTTGATAGCTAAATATCATCTCGTTCTATCTGTCAGCCACTTTAGTAGAATGGTCCTTAAACTGGGACGCCCTTAATTTGATTAAACCTAATCCATTTTGAGTGCTATGACATGTTCCCAAGCCTCAAAATACGTTGACTGTTTTAAAACTGTCGTCATTGTGGTTAGAACGAACTTTATTACAAAAGTTCTACGTACTTCGATATTTTGCGCGCTCGTTCGCTTTCGTTGTGTTTAAAACTAACTATAAACACTTCGGGTTTTTTATCCGTTAGTCAAGATAACCGTTAAAATTGATAGCGAGCGCTCAATTTTCTATGAAAAAGCGATGGTTATTTGGCAAATATTATTAGTTAGCAAGTTAGCTATCGATCAAGAACCCTTGGCTGATGTAAACATTATCTAGGAACCAACATCCATCTCAAGTTAACTGAAACGGTTAAAGATGGCTGATAAAGCAGATCCGAGACCTAAGCTTAATACTTAGACAGTTAGGGTTTGTGTATACAGGACCAGGGGGTAATATTAACCCAGTAAACATAAATGCCAGTCCGCTTACTTTATACTAAGATGGCTCAGAATCAATATATTCTGAATGGAAGTCAGATTTATACAAATACTTTTTAATATGGGTAATGTGAACAATAAAAAAATGCTATCAATTAGCAAATACTTTCATAAAAGTATTACTCTCTGATAAAAGTGAGTAATATTTCACTGATACATACATTTTAATATTACTGATATTACATAAAGACATGCAACCGAAAAACCAAATATAGGTTTACTTTTTACTGAGATTTAGTTAGTCTAGTAATAAATATAGCCTTTGTTACTCAGGGATAATGTAGCATTATAATGGTAAAAGAATTTTTGAAATCGGACCAGTACTTTTTCAGTTTATTCGTAACATACAAAAATACAAATTTTCTCTCTTTATAGTATTAGTAATAGATGTAGATAAAAAATAAATAATGCTGGACAATCCACACAGCATCATCTAGCCCCAAGGTAAGCTGCTGTTAAACAGAGCTGTATTATGGGTACTAGATGACTGATATATATTTAATACAATACAATACATAGATAGATATTTTTTATTATATATAGAAAATACCCAGAACACCCGGAAGGCGGGAATCGAACCCGCAACCTCTGCGTCGCAGGCGGACCTGCGCCCGCTGCGCCACATCGGTCGTCAAAATAAAAATGTGTTCGATCAACATAAATGATTAATCGACCTGCCGCTCAGGGTTCCAGATGTTTTTATACACGTTTTCGATATTATCCGTTCAATTGCACAATTTACCAATACTTTGGTCTCATAAAATACTGTGACCGTATTATCACATCCGTAATCAACCATTATGGTAATCAGAAAGTTGCATTATTCAGACAACACATCACGTCATTAGAGGAATGTCGAATGTATAAAAATATGCCATTGCCGGTATGTGAAAACGTCAATTACCTATGGAGTCAATTACTGGTAATTGCATTTTAGCCCTTTAGTGCGTCTACGTAACCAATTTGTATTTAAAAAAAAAATATATATCAAATACTATTTTAGAGAAAAACCACCTTTTGTACCTCAAGAGAAATTATCGTCATCAGGATGATCATCAGGTAAGTGGGGAAGCCTCAGGCTCACACTTGTGCTATAGTTGGTAGTTAAACTCAATTATAATAAATAAATGAATAAATAAATAAATAAATAATGCTGGACAATCCACACAGCATCATCTAGCCCCAAGATAAGCTACTGTTTAAACAGAGCTGTGTTATTTATTTATTTACTTTATTAAAAACAGTCAGGTATACACCAATTATATCAATTAAAGATACATTAGATAGAAGTTTTGTAACCAGCTACGTAGAACAATCTCTGTTACTCTCGAGAGTGACGAAGATTGTGTTTCATTAAAAAGTTAATAAAAGCGTTAAAAATCGAGTTATACAGATCGCCTAAAAAATAACCTAGTGACAAAAACCATACAAAGTTATTAAAGTTCGTTTCAGGTAAAAAGGTAATAACATTTGTTTGGGTAAGTAACGCTTTCGACTTTTTATTACAGTACCTGCTCCAATGAACGTGTTCTTTAAAAACATTTTATTTTTCATTTATAAAACGGCCCACTTTTCAAATCTCACGCTCGTCAGAATCCGGCACCGTTTTTTTGAGGACTCCAAGAGTTAACCAAGTGTCCATCTGATGGGTTTCCAGTCGGCTGCACAGAGGCCCGGCCCTTATTTGCATATAGTATCCGTCAATATCACCGGATGCTCCGCAGCTCCGTATCGTGTCAGGCGCTATGATGGAAAGTGGCTTATAGACGGACTTCAATTGTAAAATCACTAAGTAAGTTCGTATGAGTTAGTGGCCAACTCTGGCTGGTGACAAAGTTTTTAGGCCGCCCGAAGGCCTCTGTCATGTCAACTTTAAACAAGCCGGGACCGATTGCTTAACCCGAAGCACAGGAGCGCTCAATTGAATTTGCTACTGGCAGTAACCTATCCAAATAGTAGCTACGCGGAACAGGGCTTAACTTCGTTGATCTGTTCAGAACAACTTAGTGTAGATTCGACCAAACTCGAGTAAGCACTATTCTCTTAATAAACCGTAGTTATTCGCGAGTAAACTGGCAGTTTACTTTATACTGAAAACCAGCGCTATAGACACATTAAGTCTGTAGCACATGCTGAGTGGCTGCCTTCTTTCGTCACGATAGTTTAGTTTTAATCAAATCAAATCAAATCATTGATTTATCTCTTGACATGGTACTTGCTCAAATAAATCAATTTGCAATAAGTTAAATACTTACTTAGTACCTGAGAATAAAATCAAATAAACTTGATTATTTAACAAAACAAACACACGTCATCAAACACATTTAACAAACAATATTTGGTTGATTGATTGATTTGCTTATGTCATTAAAATGTTGCCATATTTACAAAATAATAATATCATCTTAACCAAAATTATAATAAAAATCGTAATAAATTTAGTTTTTATTGTTATTTTTATGTTTATTGTGTGGCGCAAAATAAATATTTTTCTATTCTATTCTATTCTATTTGACATTTCTTACTCCGCGGAATAGTTATTTCAGATGTTGGTCGAACCTACCCTTAGCCAGCTATGTCAAGAGCGTCACATTAGTGACTGAGAGATGAAATGAGATTATGAGTGAGATGACAATATTGATTGGGGTTTATTGACTCAAATCAGATTCGATTCGATCGATTTATGGAATTTAAATATATATATATTTAATAAATATATTTAATATATTTATTTATATATTATTTTTCACTTATGGGAGAAGCTAATGTCCAGCAGTGGACTTTATTTGGCTTTTTTTTATGTCAGCAAGTGACAGGACAATCAAGGCACCCACCTGATGTTAAGCACCACGCCTGACTATTACAGATGCAGTGCCACTCAAAGCTTTAAGTTTTTAAGTGTTTGCGTGGCACTGCACTGCGCTTATCACCCCGAGACATTGTTGTTAGGTCTCTTTCGCCCAGTAATTTCACTTGCTACAGTGCTCTTCAAACCTAAACACAGTGCAGCTTGCACACTACTGCTTGGAGGTAGAATATCTGACACTGCGGTGGTACCCACCAAGACGGACTCTTGCTGAATAGTCCTACCACCTGGTAATTAGTACAAATTGAGTTAGCTAGATTTGTATACCGTGCCCACTAGCAGCTCCACAGGCGGTCATTTACCGCAGTGGAGCTGAGTCGAGTCAATATAAACTTGTCAAAAATATTCCTTGATTAATTTAGGTACCTTTCTAACTTAATTAAATAAATTTAAATAAAAAAATATAAATAGTGCTGGACAATCCACACAGCATAATGTGTTATGGGTACAAGATGACATGATACATACATAACATAGAAACATATTATTCATAATAAATACTTACTTAGAACACCCGGAACAAATATTTGCAGATTGTACAAACAATTGTTTAGGCGGGAATCAAACCAGCAACCTCCAGCGTCGCAGGCGGACTTTCGCCCGCCGCGCCACATCGGTTGTCAACTCCCTAAAGAATAAATGCACACTGGTTTATTCCTGCTACTTGTTATCCAAGCCAGTAATATATTGGAGCAGCTTAATCACAACACACCTACTTGTACGTAAGCACCTCATTGGCCGGGTTCAAATTGAAATGTGACCCGTTAGGGTTGACACCATAATAAGTTTCTACCTGAGTCGGGACGTAAAACCAACATTAGTTGCACGGGGGGATAATGCCAGGTTCTCGGGTTCGATTCTTAGTAGGTACGGTAAAATATTTGCATGTCATCTACTAAATAATAAAATGCTAAAGAGAATTTTTTTTTTTTTTTTTGTTAGTTATGGATAAACTCAGAAATGGTTTACCTCATTAAAACAAATGTAATTATAGAAGTCATTATCAGCAAGTAACAAGGGCAGTATCAATTTCCAAATATTAGAGATCCCTACGAAAATCACAATAATGTAACCCAATGTATAAAAATTTGCCTATAAAAGTCATTATTAGGTGTGCGTTGCGAATACTATTATTATTATAACTGTATATAACTAATAGTACCCGTACGGAAACAGGGCGAATCAATTACATTGTAAATCTAATTACTTAGCTAAGTGAGTAAGTTTAAGACAGTAGCCACCTCTCTGTTGACTAAGTTTATTAGGCCAGCCAAAGGCCTATTCATGGACTGACGACTGTTATAATTGGGACGGATAATTGAACGTGCCCTACAAAGCACGCACGAAGTTTTAGTTAATAATATAACACGACTGACAACCCTAATCAGTACATCCGTGTTCGGAAGTGTTTTCCGATGACTGTGCTATTATTATGCCGCGCTTTTATGCCCACGATTTATTTACGCGACTGTACTTAGATAGGAAATGTAGTGCTGAGATGAAAATTCTAATGTTATCTATTTGTTAGTGTGTTTTGATACCTAGGGCTTTCGAACTGGTTTAAATTCACCGAGCTCTTCCGTCTTTGAGATTTAATTTATTTTTTTATACCACTTATGTGGCAACCAAACGTACGGCCCACTTGATAGTAAGCGGTTACTGTAGCGTATGCACACTTGGGACATCAGGGATATCACTTGCGCGTTGCCACCCTGAGACGTAGTTCTAAAGCCGCATGTGCCTGTAATTTCACCGAGCCGGAACACAGCAATGCGAGCATTACTGCTTGGCGTCAGAAATAGGTATGGTGGTTAGTTCGTTCGTTCGTTCGTATGAGTCAGTGGCCAACTCTGGTGACAGAGTTTCTAGGCCGCCCGAAGGCCTCTGTCATGGCCTAACAACTTTGAAAAAGCCGGGACCGACTGCTTAACGTGCCCTCCGAAGCAGGAGAGCGCTCAGTTGAAATTGCCACTGGCGGTCACCCATCCAAATGATAACCCCGCGGAACAGTGCTTAACTTCGTTGATGTTAAGAACAACTTAGCCAGCTACGTCACGAGCACTCCATATAGTGGTATGGTGGTAGTTCTTCCACAGACGAGCTCTATTAAAAAGAACTCTACTACTCTTGAATAAGTAAAAGTAAATTCGTATGAGTCAGTGGCCAACTCTGGTGACAGAGTTTTTAGGCCGCCCGGAGGCTTCTGTCATGGCCTAGCAACTCTCGGGAGCGCTTAGTTGAAATTGCCACTGGCGGTCACCCCTCCAAATGGGGATTACGCGGAACAGTGCTTGATTTCGTTGATCTGTTAGGAACAACTTAGCCAGCTACGTCACGAGCGCTCCTCTTGAATATATTAACTCAAACTATAGTTTGTTGGTAGTTACGAGCTTTACCAAGGTTCGTTGGTACGAACGTTTGACCTGAACTGAGGATCGCAATCAACCACTACACCATCAGTGCCCTTAATAATTGTAAGCAAAAAGTTTACCGACCATTTTAAATTCAAATTCAGACTACGTAATAAATGATGGGCCACTAATGTCTAAAGTCGTAGCTCACAGCTCTGTTTGGGGGTAATTTACTATTCCAAACAGGTATTTATGTTAATGCTTGTTGAAAGTTGAGAATAAGGTCTTTGAAGTTGCAGTTTGTGTTTGAGGGGAGTACATAAGGCAATTATAGGACCAAACGGCAACGTTCTGAATTGTTAAAAGTCTATGTATCACATCGTCATAGGAGAGAATGTAAGCACTACGTTTGGCGAGCTATGGTGAATGTGTAGGGAATTCAACATTGGTTGCTCCTGCTGTCACTGTCTGTCATACCTCTGGCTGGTGTCAAAGTCATAGAACGTACTACGTTGTACATTAACTTTGGTCGTACTTGAGTTAAATTATTTTGCCTCAAGCAGGACATGTACCCACAACTTTCGGCTTGACACGAGACGAAACAAAAACGGAGTTAACAACTTTTTTCTTGTTTTAATAATATTTCCCAGTATGGCAGTAGGGCAGATAGCGCCATCTGTGAAAGCAATCGGAACTACTTTTCTCGAATCGAAAACATGTCATTAATTGACCTTACTAAGGTTTTAAATTTTAGCTTTTTTTAAGTTAGATGAGCACTGTATCAAATTAAATTAGTGAACGAATGAGACTTACACCCATATTCTAAGACGATTCTTCAACAATTCCTTGATTTGACTCAACCTCACTCAATTAAATCTGCAAAAATTCTCCTCCACTTACTTCCACTCGAAAGTTTTCCTTACCGTAGGTGAGAAAATGTTTGTCAAACTCAAGGTACGTGTAAACCTACCTTGAATCGAGTGGAGGAAGATTCGAGGAAACTTCGTAGAATATTGGTGTTAATAACTATATCTCGAGTGACAAGTGCAATGCACCACGCAGCTAGCTTTGGGTGCTACTTTTAAGATCAGGAGTGGCGTCTAACACACAAACGACTTGACCCTCTCGTCATAAGACAGATTGAAAAATGAGCGTTCGTCGTTTAATTATAAGTACCAATTGACTTTTACTTTTATTGACATCAATTTTTATTATATTCAATTCTAAATATTTTTCAATACCATTCTGTTGGCCACTGACTCATACGAACGAACGAACGAATGCCATTGTTACATACACACATGTTTTTTGCAAATAAATTATCTTTATCTTTATCTTGTCGTAAATTTTAACCACAGGCTGCGTTGCCTGGTGATCAAATCGAGGCATTTCTTCCGAGGTAAAAATGATTCAACTTATTCTATTTTCCAGTTCAACGGAGTTTGGGGCTTGCCGGCGGTCGTTTGCGACTGCTACATCGCGATGGACGTCACCTGCTCCACCTCTAGTATATTTAACCTAGTCGCTATATCTGTAGACAGGTAAGACATTTTAATTAAGATTTTAATTTAAATAAGACATTGACGAGCGATGTGGCGCAGCGCGGAGGTTGCGGTTTCGATTCCCGCCTCGGGTCAAATGTTTGTACGATCTACAAATATTTGTTCCGGGTGTTCTTAATATTTTCTATATGTAGAAAAAAATATCGATCTATGTATTGGTAGCCGCAAACCGCCCCGGCTTCGCACGGGTGCGGTTTCATTGCACCCGCACGAAGCTGGGACGGATTGCTAGTTATTTATAAAAACTCTTTATTTGAAAGGGTTCGTAACATTACCATTATTAAAAACCCTAAAATAACTCTCTCACATGAGAGCTCTGGTTGATGATAATCCCTAGCGTTATCGTCGACTGCACAAACTCCATGGCCGAAAGGGTAAAGCTATTCTTTGCTGGAGAAAAATCCCTAATGAGAAGGTCATTAGGGGTTTTTCCCTTCATATTATTATTATATTCTATTCTATTCTATTGTAAATTATTCTTAAACGTCAATTTCAACATTACTTTAAGCCAAAGTCCACTGCTAAGTTAAGTTAAGCATGTTAAGCACTGTTCCGCGTAGTCATCATTTGGATGGGTGACCGCCAGTGGCAATTTGAACTGAGCGCTCCCGTGCTTTGAAGGGCGCGTTAAGCAGCCGGGCCCGGTTTTTTCAAAGTTTTTAGGCCATGACAGAGGCCTTCGGGCGGCCTAGAAACTCTGTCACCAGAGTTGGCCACTGACTCATACAAACTTACTTACTGCTGACCTTTTATTGCTAAGGAATGCTGTGACGAACAATCATAATGATGAACCTAAACCATTCACCGACTTTCTAGCTAGATATTCCGTGTATTTCCGATGTCCCCATGATTTTGACCCATTAATGGGGACAACGAGAATGTTTTTGAATATTTTTTTTTAAATCCCACTGTCCCCATTAACGGGGACACGGTTAATGGGGACATCGGAAATACACGAGATATTCTGCCTCCAAGCAGTAGTGTGAGCAGGTGTGAGCATGTTTCAACTGAGTATTAACATAAATATTTACCAACGAGGTTAGGCGATAAGGACTATTATAGCAAGATACCTGCGTGAGGAAATGTGAAATCGAGCGCATCAGATCGAATTTGAATCAATGGTTTTGAAGCGCCTGTTCCACATATCCCTACTGCTCTATTTCTACTGGTAGGGAAGAAAGGATTTTTTTTACACATTTAGCTACTAGGAGGGATACAAGAAGGCTGCTGCAAGGTCTGAATACACGAGCGTTTTTGCAAAGTCCATTAAGGTGAAAATGGGAGTGTAGCTCTTGCGTTTTTGAGGGGGTGAAGCAAATGAGGCGGGGCGGACGGAGCGCGGGGCCCGTATTCACTAGCACCGCTCACACGAGGAGCAGCTTGGTCACTTCACAAGTGCTAGGTACCCACTTGTTATATAGGTACATAATATAATAGATTTTACTAATCGAAATTGTAGCTTACTCGATCGACTCAAGGTTGTCTGGAAGAGATCGCTTCCTCAGCGATAAGACCGCCCATTGTGCACTCAGTTAAATCACTATTCCTAAATTGTGTAATTTAGTTTATAAGGTGTACAATAAAGTATTATCATTCATTCATTCATTCTTATTAGTAAGGACCAAATTTTTATCATCGTCGCACAACGGAAATCACAACAGAAAGTAGGTATCATATCGGAACAAATGTAGCACAACGGAATTTGTTAAGGTTTGTGCACTTAGTCTGAAAAGTGATCACAATTTTCAGCTTAAGCTTTTCGCAGAATAAATCGTAGATAGTTTAAGAGTAACATCACGTTTAACAAAACAACAAAAAAAAAATACAAAAATATTTATTAACTGACGCAATAACATGGAATTAGGTTACCATTGGTTCCCGCACAAGGCTGAGCCTGAATCGCGGGAAGCGGGATTACAATTACAGATAACCGTATAACTGAAGAGATGACACAGTAACAGGGAGAGCAAAAATTATATAAAAAAAAAAAGTATCTATCAAATTAAAAATAATTAATCAAAAACAAAAAACCATATAAACCTTAACCTTAACATTACCTTATTTTCAGAACTAGGTTAACGATTTTGTCGCGAGCCATTTGCCTAAATCCCCATCATGAGCAGATACCATAGACGACAGTTTTCTTAACATTTTTCTGCGGAAATGTAGAAATATATTTATTTTTCAAACAAACTGTAATTTTTATCTACGCTTCCGCAAAAAAAAAATTGCAGAAATCCGTATGTTACTCATGCTGAGAAGTGGCTCAAAACCATACTAAAAACTAAGCTTAGTGGATCGGTGGATCTAGGCAGCCGTTTGTGATGCTTATTGACAATAAAATTTAATTCGAAATACCTCCATTGCGCATTAAAACTGTTAATTTCACGACTGCCTACCACCGAGCGTACTTACAAACACGAATGTCAACGAAAGATAACGCTTTTTTAGCGCTTTTTTTTTAACCTTTGCCCAGCAGTGGGAATTAAGGAAAAAAATATCATTTTATTACACAATAGCTGTCGCCCGCGACTTCCTTCGCGTGGTACTCGGGAACCGTCTTTTTTCCGGGATAAAAAGTAAAGAAAGAAATAGAGAAAATGATTTTTCATCAATCAATTCAAAATTTCAAATGAAATCATACAAAATAGAAACTAATACACAAATAAATAAATAACAAAGATTTTAACTTGAAGAAAAGTAGCCATGTCCTATTCCCGATCATTATTTGTTTATGTTTTAAATTTCAGCAAAATCGGTTCAGTAGTTGTCGAGTTATAGAGGAACAAACATCCATCCAAACAAACATCCAAACTTTTGCATTTATAATATTAGTGTAATGTGTACATAATCATTTTTTTTATTAACTAAATAAAATATGTACATAATTACATTACATTACAAAATACAGGTTCATTCAATATCACGCGCGCGCCCCGTAGCGGGTCAAGGACACGCGCAGGTCAAGGACGCGCGGGTTATTGACCCGCGGTTCATTGACGCGCGGGTCACTGACACGTGCCGAGCGCTGCCTTTTCGATTTCTAACAAGGATAACTAATTATTAAGCAGAATTACGTAATTTTTTTTTTTATATAAAAAAAAAATTTAGAAAAAAAAGTACAAGTATTTTTTTTATGTGTGGAACCTACCCCTTAAGTTTGTTAGGTTGATAATGAATGACCTTATATACAAAACACATGAAACAGTTGAGTCATCTAAAGGCCGTTACAAACGACCTATAGATAGCTCAACTGATCCAAATCACTACCAGACGGAAGCGTTCCAAACATGCTGGCTATTGTTTATAAATTACAGATGTTTTTAATATCTTTCTCAGATACATAGCAGTAACGCAGCCTATAAAATACGCAAAGCACAAAAGCAACGGGCGCGTCTGGTCCATGATCGGCGTGGCGTGGCTGGTCTCCGGGGCTATCGGCTCGCCGGTGGTACTGGGCCTCAACGACACCCCTGACCGCAGCCCTGACCAATGCCTCTTCAATAACACTGACTACGTGATATACTCCTCGCTGGGTTCCTTCTGCATACCCTGTGTTATTATGATGTTCCTTTATTATAGTATTTTTAAGGTGAGTGGTTTTTAACTTTTAACTAGTGTTCCCGTGGTTATTTATGTTTATTTTACGCTCTGTTAAAAATAGTTTTCGTGAGTCGCCTTCAGAATAATTAAAAAGATGTAATTAATATCGCAGGCTATCAGACAAAGAGCAAAGAAACAGCGCTCAGCAAAGAAGACTGCATCAGCGATAGGATCTGCCGTCTCCAGTGGAACAGCTGCCGTCATCATAGAGAACATAGCTCACGCCCACAGAGTAGAACCACAAGAACCCACCAACACAGCATCTGGCAGCAACGAGGATGATGATGATGAGAAGTAAGTCAAAATAATTAATATAAAGTAAAGTAAAAAATATATTTATTCAATCATAACACAAGGAACATTTTGTAACGTCAAATTTACGCCAGTTCCACGCGCCCTAGCATAGAAGAATCTGGCAACAAACTCGGCTGGGTTCCTAGCTTTTTTTTTATAATCCCTATGGGTCAACTCATCCCGCTGTCAACTCATCCTACAGGACTATCTATGTAGTTATTGTATTATAGTACCCATAACACAAGCTCTGCTTAGCTTGGGGCTAGATGATGCTGTGTGGATTGTCCAGCATTATATATATTTTTTTATTTATTCGAAAAGTACTGAACCTATTTTGATAAAATTTATATGGGACCACCTCTGAAGTATTACCTATCAAGCACAAACATCAAAATCAATTTATAAATGCGTAACAAACATAAAAAAACATGTAATCGAATTAATGACATCCTCCTTTTTTGAAGTCGGTTAAAAATGCAAAAACAATACGGGCTCGTCCGGGATTTGAACCCGGGACCTCTCGCACCCGAAGCGAGAATCATACCCCTAGACCAACGAGCCGATAGTAATTATAGTGATTTTATTGAATTACACAATATTCAGATTATTCTAACCGTTTCTAATCAATATTATTTTATAAATCACATTGTTTATAAACTTTTGATTGGTTGAAATTCAACTGTTTCAACAGTATTCACAAATATTACAGTTGTTATTAAAAAGATTAAAATATGAGAACCTAAAAAAAACTACCTATTAGTTGTCGGTTTGTGGCATAGAAGAATATGTACTAAACCAGTTAACTACCCGGAACTATTCGTTTGAAAAACGATTTTTCATGTAGGGTAGGCACTGGTATTTTCCCGTTATTTACCCGTGCTTCGGAGGGCACGTTAAGCAGTCGGGCCAAACTTTTTAAAAGTTTTTAGGCCATGACAGAGGCCTTCGGGCGGCCTAGAAACTCTGTCACCACAGTTGGCCACTGACTCATACGAACGAACAAACGAACAGGTATTTTTATTAAAGACTAGAAGTCCGACCCAGCTTCGTGCGGGTGCAATGAAACCGCACCCGTGCGAAGCCAGGGCGGGTCGCCAGTAATAAATATAGCCTATGTTACTCAGGGATAATTTAGAATTCTAATGGTGAAAGAATTTTGGAAACCTGACCAGTAGTTTTTGAGTTTATTCGTAACAAACAAATATACAAATCTTTCCTCTTTAGAATATTAGTATAGACTAGAAGTACGACCCAGCTTCGCACGGGTGCAATGAAACCGCACCCGTGCGAAGCCTGTTTTGGATTGATGAATGTTTGTTACTCGATCACGCCAGAACGGCCATTCGGATCTGAATTTAATAAATAAATAATGCTGGACAATCCACACAGCATCATCTAGCCCCAAGCTAAGCAGAGCTTGTGTACTAGATGACTGGTATACTTAATATAATACAGATAGATATTTTTTATTATACATAGAAAATACCCAGAACACCCGGAACAAATATTTGCAGTTAAAGGTCAGAGAGTGTAGACTGGAATGGCACAAATAAATAAATAATGCTGGACAATCCACACAGCATCATCTAGCCCAAGGTAAGCTGCTGATAGACAGAGCTGTATTATGGGTACTAGATGACTGATATATACTTAATACAATACAATACATAGATAGATATTTTTTAATATATATAAAAAATACCCAGAATACCCGGAACAAATATTTGTAGATCGTACAAACATTTGTCCTGAGGCGGGAATCGAACCCGCAACCTCCGCGTCGCAGGCGGACCTGCGCCCACTGCGCCACATCGGTCGTCAAATGCTCATTTATTGGTCCTAAAGTATAGAACAAAAGCTATTTTTATTAATGGCAGAGTTTTATGTGATCGAGCTCGTCCGGGGAACAACTACCATACCTATTTCTGCCGCTAGGCAGTAATGCTTTGATATTATGTTTCGGTTCGAAGGGTATGGTTTCCGGTGAAATTAGAGGCACATGAACTAGATCTCAAGGTGGCAACACGCAAGTGATATTTGATGTTGCAAGCGTACATAGGCTACATCAAGTGAGCCGTACGCTTGGTTGCCACTTTAGTGGTATAAAATAAAATAGATTGTATGTAGCAAGCTGGTGCAAGCAAAAGATTATAATATTTCAAAAATTATTTCTCCTCGAGCGTGATTTGAACCCGCAACCTCCGCTTGGTCCGCAGGTGTTCTACCAATTGAGCTATCGAGACATATCTCGCGTCCTCGAAATTATCGGCGCTGTCGGCGCTTCGAGCCGAAGACTTGATTATTTTGAGCAAGAGAGATATATCTCGGTAACTCAATTGGTGGTGCAAGCAAGTAAACTGCATTAAAATAGAGTGAAACTAATAGATTGCAGTTTCAGAACCGAGATGGGTGTGTTTGCTGAGGAGCTGGCCACCACCAGGTCAGCGCGGTTCATGCTGGCTGCCGTCGTCGAGGAAACTGGACTGTGAGTATGATTATTGCGATACTGAGAATTTTTAGCAAGACTCGTACCAGTACCGTAATTAATAAATAATGCTGGACAATCTACACAGCATCATCTAGTCCAAGCTAAGCAAAGCTTGTGTTATGGGCGCTAGATGACTCATATACTTTTTTACTTAGAGACTAAGCAGTTTAGGGTTGAACGGCACCAACGCATGTGAAATTACTGAGGAACGAAAGGAAGTGGGGAATGACGCAGAGGTGAACTTTAAAGTTATGGTCGAGGGTGAAACTTACTATCTCGTTAGAAAATATTTATATACTACTTAATTAATAAATAAAAAATAAATTAATATATTAATAGGACTATTAATATTTTATTTTAATAGTCCTAAATATTATTATTTTATTTATATTTAGGACTAAGTACTAGATGTATTTTCTGTATGGCTTTCATTTTTATTTATCGCACAATTATTACTTAAGCATAGATATTTTAGTGATTTAAAGTTCTTTACGTAAACATTTTACAAGCCCGGAGATTTTCCTATTATGCAATTTCAGCAACTACGAATTTTCATTTCGCACAATCTCAGCAAATTTCCGGTTAACCAAAAAGATGCTTTATAGCTTACTCCGTCGGAATTATTTCTTGGCACAAACAACTAGTTCATTAACAAAGTTATAGAGTGTCAGTATTATTTTAGGAGCACTTGTCGCGAAATAGCTAGTAGTACAGTCGACTCCAAAAATATTCTTGATAAAACGTGTCAGTAGAAGCTACATAAAAATAAACTATATTACTTCACAAAGACGAGTAACAATCATAGCATTGGATTTAGTTAATTTTTGTAAAGCTTTTTATTTATATTTTTTGAAAACTTTTTATGGCACTTTCACTACATTTTCTTTTGGGTGTCTGTACCTATGCTGCTAGTAAAAGAGGAATGGGGTACTCTTTACATAACTGCTCATAAAATGGAGCATTATGAAATACGAGTTAGGTGAATACAAAGTTTTAGTAGTGGTTATGGGGAATGAAGATAATGAACCCCATTCATATTTACTTCCAACACTACTAGTCAGTTAGTAGTTCAGTCATCATAATCATGGCTGACTTCACCCACTGCTGGGTATAGGCCTCCTTTTTTTATACAACTGAAGTGGCAACCAAGCGTACGGCCCACAAGATGGTAAGCGGTTACCGCAGCCTATGGACGCTTGCACTACCAAAGGTATAACTCGCGGGTTGCCACCTTGAGAAATAGATCGAAAGCCTCATGTGCCAGGAGTAGAGTAGTAGAGTTTTTTGTGATAGGACACGTCCGGGGAAGTACTATCACCATACCTATTTCCGCCGCCAAGCAGTAATGCTCGCATTGGTGTTCAGGTTCAAAGGATACGGTTTCCGGTGAAATTACTGGTACATGAGACTTTCCATCTAACGTCTAAGAGTTGTAACTCGCTTGTGCTATCTATGATGTTGCATGCGTACATAGGTACGATAACCGCTTACCATAAAGTGGACCGTACGCTTGGTTGCCACTTTAGTGGTATAAGAAAAAAAAAGCTCTGATCAGAATGTCTTCTTCACAGAATAATGGCAAATCTAGCATCACCAATACCCATGATGGATCCCAATACCAACAACGACTCCGGATACGCACCGTCCAACATCGACGGGGAGACAAAGGAGCACAGCCCTCCTCCCTCCCCCCTGAAGGAGGAGACCAGTCAGAAGGAGAAGGAAGATAGCAAGAGTGAACTGCCTAAGAAACCCGAACTCAAGTAA
Organism: Colostygia pectinataria; assembly: GCA_951394395.1. Taxonomy (NCBI): domain Eukaryota; kingdom Metazoa; phylum Arthropoda; class Insecta; order Lepidoptera; family Geometridae; genus Colostygia; species Colostygia pectinataria. Next base: position 1,059,861 of record OX596362.1, read on the forward strand.
ATAACTGTAGTGTTCTTTTTCATCATCATATCAGCCCATAGACGTCTACTGCTGAACAAGAGCCTCCCTCTTAGAGTGCCTTGACGCCCAAACTTGAGCCTTCATCATCCACCAACATCCCGACATCTCTTCAATGTCATTGGTTCATCGAGTGGGGGGCCGTTCTATACTTCGTTTTCTAATTTGAAGTTGCCATTCAAGAACCTATAAACAACTTTTACCCAACGACATTTCAACCCTTGGTTCCACCAGGTGGGATCCGGTTACCGTAGCCTATAGATAGACGCTTATAATATATTTCGTGCGTTGATCAAAAACCTCATGTGCCTTTCATCGCAACCATTCCCTTCGAAGCGAAACACAGCAGAACAAGAAACAAGTATGGTGGAAGTACTTACCCCGAGATTATTTCAAAGAACTCTGCTTCTCTTTTGCGCAAGTGGTATCTCTGATGTTGCGTGCATAGCTACGGTAACCGCTTACCATCAAGTGGGCCGTACGCTAAGATACTACCTGGTGAGGACTCTTCAGCAAGAGTCCTTCTTGGTGGGTACCACCGCAGTGTCAGATATTCAACCTCCAAGCAGTAGTGTGCAAGCATTACTGTGTTTAGGTTTGAAGGGCACTGTAGCAAGCGAATTTACTGGCCGAACGAGACTTAACAACAATGTATCGGGGTGATAAGTGCAGTGCAGTACCACGCAAACACTTGAAAATTTAAGCTTTGGGTGGCACTGCATCTATTATCAGGCGTGATGCTTAACATCAGGTGGGCGCCTTGATTGTCTTGTCACTTGCTGACGTAAAAAAAACTACTTAAAGAACTTTGGAACTCTCAGACATCATAATATAAAGAAATTTGTTGCCAAAATAAAATGTGTACCTAATGTAAATCTGTATGTAATAATTTGGCAAATGTATTAGTTTCAACCTGAACTAGCCCCAAAAGCGTTATATTAGTTTGCTTTGGTCTCCGAGCGCTAAACCCCAAAGCCTGATTAAATCCACTGACCGTAGCGATGAACAATTGGACTTCGGAGCACCGCAATTTGTATTTGATTCGGTTACTGACTTCCTCTAACCTTCTCAGGCGCAGGTTCAATTCCGGCATTAAAAGAATTCCTTACGTCGCTGAGTGATTATCATCGGTAGCAATATCGCATCGAATCGGCTCATCGTCTTTTGAGTTGGTCACTGACTCATACGAACTTACTTACTTTACTTTTATTTCCATAGGGGCAGTTTTGTAATTCAGTTGAAATCGAGTTCATCATGACAGCCTTCTAATGTTCCCACTGCTGGGACACTGGCCTACTCTCAGGCGAGAGTGATTGTGTCTTAATCCACCACACGGACCCAATGCGGATGTGTGGACTAAAAAGTCCCAGCAGTGGGAACATTAGAAGGCTGTCATGATGATGATGACATGTCTTTCGAATTTTTAGTTCTTGGACATGCCGGTTTCCTCACGATGTTTTCCTTCACCGTATGAGCACTGGCACTGCGCACATACATTTTTCGTAGCAAAAAATCCATTGGTGCACGACCGGATTCGAACCCACGACCTTAGGATCGGAAGGCTACCACTAGACCACCGGTGCTCTTAATATATACATATAATCGAGTTCACTCGGGTGCAATAAAAAACTGACGTTTTTTGTATGAATATGACAGCTTATTGATTCGTTCTCTGATTGAAATCGGCTTGCTATTTGCAAGTGAGTTCCGCCCCCCGATTGCTTAACTCGGTTTCAATCTGATTTCAATCAGCGAACTGTCAATAAGCTGTCATATTCATACAAAATACGTCAGTTTTTGATTGAAACCAAGTGAAATCAATTGCAAATGAATCACGCAATCGGGGGGCCGTAATCACCCAGCCAGTACGATTTCTGTGCGTTGCAGAAATTTTGACCAAACTAAGTAAGTAAGTTCGTATGAGTCAGTGGCCAACTCTGGTGACAGAGTTTCTAGGCCGCCCGAAGGCCTCTGTCATGGCCTAACAACTTTGAAAAGGCCGGGACCGACTGCTTAACGTGCCCTCCGAAGCACGGGAGCGCTCAGTTCAAATTGCCGCTGGCGGTCACACATCCAAATGGTGACTACGCGGAACAGTACTTAACTTCGTTGATCTGTTAAGAACAACTAAGCCAGCTACGTCACGAGCGCTCCATACTGAATAGTTTGAGTTGAAGTAACATGAGCTGTTGCCGGAAGAGCACCGGTGGTCTAGTGGTAGTGACCCCGTCTTCCGATCCTAAGGTCGTGGGTTTAAACCCGGTCGTGCACCAATGGATTTTTCTGTTCGAAAAATTTATGTGCGCAATGCCAGTGCTCTCATACGGTGAAGGAAAACATCGTGAGGAAACCGGCATGTCCAAGAACTAAAAATTCGAAAGACATGTGTCATCCACCAATCCGCATTAGGTCCGCGTGGTGGATTAAGACCCAAACACTCTCGCCTGAGAGTAGGCCAGTGTCCCAGCAGTGGGAACATTAGAAGGCTGTCATGATGATGATGAGCTGTTGCCGTGAGCAAGCGAAATACAAGGCTCCTAGGAAATAAATACCTTACAGCAAGCCTAAAGCTGACCTCACCGCAATGCTGGCGTTGTCAGCTGTCGCGTTGATGATAATCCAACCTTATTTTGACATAATATATACAATGTATATTGCAATGCGCGACCGCTTGTGACATCCACAGCTTAGGACGAAATGCATTACCTCTATGTAGGTACCCTGAAAAAACACCCTGAACGCAAGGCTTCCTGATGTAACATAATTATGAATTTGGCTGTGCTTTGATATTATTAAATCAATATAAATAAAAATCGGTGCGTTATTGACTGACTGACTCACTGACAATCAACGTACCAGTTCTATCATTTCCAGGCTGTGTAGATGTGCTCTTCAGAGAGTGGAGAATCTCCTATAAGTAAGCAAGTAAGTTAGTAAAAAATCTCTTTAATCAATCATATTACAAGGATCATTTTGAAATGTCTGAAAGCTAGGAGAATTTAAGCAAATTCCACGCGCCCCAGCCTAGAAGAATCTGGCAACAAGACTCCTTAGATTCCCCGAAATGCAACTCATAAAGGACGCAAGTCAGCGCAGACATAAACACAGAGGGCGTTCCACTAGTAAATGAAATCTAAATGAAAAACATTACTGTAAGCCTGTGCTATTTTGAAGTCTTTGCCTTTGAGCTGCGCTTTGTCATCCTATTATCACCGTGAAAGCCTATTTCCCGGTTCGCGAGCCACGGGGGCGTCTGTAAAATGACTTTCTGTGACATTCTAATACAACTCAAACAAGGTAAAACATTCCTTATTATGATAAGGTTTTGTTTCTGTGAAGCTTTATTATAAGAAAGCGCTGTTTATGAGAACATATCCCGTCATAATATTTGCATAGAGCTATTATTTTATATAATTTATGTAGCAAACAATGTTCAAATCTTGTATCAAAGCATAAAATTATTATTTCGTGTTTGTAGTGTATTGGTTAGCGGGTAAGCTATAGACATTTGCAATACTCGCGCGCTAACTTTAACCTTGCTTGATCAAGTCTCGTGTACTTTTAATTTTACCGGCAACCATACCTTTTGAACCGGAATATAGAAGGGAGCATAACTGCTTAGCGACAAAAATAGGCGTGGTGGTGGTACATTAAGTCATCAAAGGCGAGGCTGAAAAACAGCGAGCGTCCTCGACTACACATCCCCCATAGAAATAGGTGACTATAATTGAGCGGTGTTTAGCAGAAAGCGACCATCGACAAAAAACTCGTTTTGAGATTAAGCCAGTTTTATGTTTTTTATCTGCTGCGAGTATAGTTGAGAAAATGTTAAAAATGTTAGAAATAACGGCATTTAGTTGTAGTCGTTTTCTGTTTTTTTCAATATTTTTATATTCCTATTTCAGCAGAACACGACTATACCTATGGTCGCTTTCAGTTTAATTAGTTTACCTTCAAACATTTATTAAAAAGACAGCCAATCTAATGGTTTCATTGTGCAAATTACTTGATGACATTAATATTAGTTAAATAAACTTAAAGCAACAGTTGAACAGTTGAACCTCACTTGTTCAGTCAACCGAACTATTCAACTGGAGTAAACAAAAAAAATACTGTCGTTGATAGGATTTATTTTAAATGAATAAACAATAAGACAAAAACAGTGTTAAATAAAGAATCGTTTATTCATTTCAAATAAATGGCACTGTCTTTACTAGCTACGTACCTATTTATCTCTTTAAACACAGTTTAACATAATTAAACTGATTAACTTAGCATAAAAACTACATCCTACCCACACAACTATTATTTTTTATGAAGGATGGTCGCTTTCTGCAAAACAAAAGTTTTGGCTTAAAATATTGCCGTTTGTATGACCTAACTAGACCATCGATCGTGAGTGACTTATGGTCTCATTTTGCTAAATCAACGTTACCGCAAAAATATTTTGCAAAAAACGACCATTGCAATTATTCGCAATGGTCGCTTTTTGCAAATTAGTAAAGTTAACTTTTTCATCGAAAGTTATTTTGCAAAAAGCAGCCAACTTCAATGGTCGGCTTATGCATTTCCATTTCATGGTTTTTTCTATAACCAACGATTGGCGTGGTCGTCTTCAGCACAAATAATTGATGATAACGGTACATGGTCTGATTCGACAATTTGATATCTCTAGTTTGAAATGTGTTAGGGCCTAGCATGTCTCTGCAAAATGAAGAGAACACTAGATCTTATACCGTGAGCGTTAGAACTCATTTTTGCAAAAATCGACGGTGGTCGCTTTCTGCTAAACACCGCTCAATTATTACTACTATCATAAAATTATGAAATAAGTACCTACCTACTTAGTAATAAAATAATGTGTGGTTGTGTGAATAAATGCCTTTTTATTTTTTTATTTTATTTTTACTTCCCGGACGAGCTCATAAAGTAACAACTAAATTAGGTACTGAAGCTACAGCGCCAAAAAGTCAAAAAAAAAACTGTATAGGGAATAAGAATAAGAAATATATTATTTAATGTAAAATACATGTAAGATGGTAAATTTAAATATATAATAGTCCAACAGTTTGCTCTTTTCGGAGATACAAGAAGCGTAGAGTAAAAACTAAATAGTACCATAAACACAACAATTAGCTGCGTTAACTGTGTTTGCCTTCAAATAGTGAGCACAGAGAGTGTTTTTATATTGTATTGAGTTTAACACTAAGTGTTGTGTATTTCTCATTGGCAATCCTAAATAAATAAATTAAATTAAAATTAAACAATACAATAATGTAGTAGCACGGCTCCTAGCCTCATAAGAGCTAAAAAAACTGTGATGTATAATATATGTATATATGTACATACCTACATAGGTACCTTTATTATACAATGCATCTGGTTTTACGGCAACAACGCACTATTAATAAATAGATCAGATATCAGTAATTCATAAAATTCCAAGTTCCGGCCTCATTAAAAATGTATCAATTTGCTATTTACCCGGAAATTTTGAACTAAATGAAGTTGTATTGTATCCGTTGGTATTTGCATTTCATTGGCATTTATTTGAATTTGCTATCATAAAATTAAATAATGATTGCTGTTTGTTCGTAACAAACAAAAATATCAAACATATAAATCCATTCGATCATTCAATATTTGTAGTAATGTTGTAATGTAGATATTTGTTTTAATCTGTTAACAAAGTTTGTGCAATTTTGCGCTATTTTTTGCTTGCTTGACGTAGCAATTTCAACTGATCGCTTCCGTGCTTTGCAGCACGTTTAGCTGTCGGTTTCACGACTTTTTGGTCATATCTGACTTTTTGGTTTTACCTGGTGGTAGAACTCTTCAGCAAGAGTCCGTCTTGGTACCACCGCAGTGTCAGATATTCTACCTCCAAGCAGTAGTGTGCAAGCAATACTGTGTTTAGGTTTGAAGGGCACTGTAGCAAGTGAAATTACTGGGCGAAAGGGACTTAACAACAATGTCTCGGGGTGATAAGCGCAGTGCAGTGCCACGTAAATACTTAAAAACTTTAAGCTTTGGGTGGCACTGCATCTGTAATAGTCAGGCGTGGTGCTTAACATCAGGTGAGCGCCATGATTTTCTTGTCACTTGCTGACATAAAAAAAAAAACAGCGGCCTTATAAACTCTGTCACCTGAGTTAGCCACTTATTACCTCTCTGTCCGATTTGTAGGTTTCATTTGAGATCCTTAATTCCCTAGCGTCGAAGACTCACTTTGTATTTGAAGAATTGGAACCGTAACCGTAAATCTTCCCTCTTCTTTATCGAAAACTACTTATCAACCGTGAAAAGTTTACTGCGATGTAGTCATTGCTCGCGTAAAACTTTTAAATTTTGAGCAAATTCTCAAGACGATTATATTCTTCTTCTTCTTCTTTTTCTTAATTTATGGACCTTGCTGCAAATTCGCCACAATTTCGCCAGTGTCGTATATGAGTTTAAAACGATTCTTTTGATATAAACAAATACAGTTTTGTTTGATTCAGCGAAAAATAATTCGAGTAATCTTGTTCAGAGATGCTAGTTGGTTTTGCTCTGAAATTAGAGGAGGTACTTTGCGGCTAAAATCATTGTTGTAATTTCGATTGATTTATTTTGAGATTTAGATCTATCAAATTAACCCGATCCCCACATTACATAAAAAATATAAATAAAACAATTATTATTTATTTTTATCATGAAACACAGCAGCTTGCATGCTTCTGCGTGCAGAGTCTGCTCGTATGAGTCAGTGGCTAACGGGTGACTGAGTTTTTAGGCCGCCCGAAGGCCTCTGAAAAGCCGGGACAGCCGCTCAGTTGAAAATACCACAGGCGGTCACCCATCCAAAAGGTCACTACGCGGAACAGTGCTTAAATTCGTTGATCTGTTAGGAACAATAGCTTGCTACGTCACAAGCTGGCGGTGGTACCCACTGATGAACTCTTCAGCAAGAGTAACCAGTACCGCATGACTATGAATACAAGCGTTATTAATTAATCAATAGGTTTAAAGTTTATAGACATGTACCTGCCACCATCGTATTACATAATAGTTACCTACTACGAGTAAGCTTACGACTAACTATTCAATTAGTAGTTTGAGGTGACTTAGCTAGTTATAAAGTCTGTGGTAGGCACGCTTGCTACACAAACATAGGTGAGAGACGATTTCGGCAGTTGAAGTTCTGTTTAGACAAGATAAGTTTTAGTCCCTTAATTCACTAAGAAGTCGCTGCAGAAGCGCTCTCGGGTTTATCCGTAACTTGGGAGCCGAACGAAAATTGAATCACTTAGCTACCATGAAGTTTCATACAATTGATTTCACTGTCACGCGCCGTCTTCAGGACCGAATGCGGAATTAATGTTACTTTGGAATAATAGAGCTGCAGATATGATCAGATGAAACATGTCATACTTTACATTTACATATTTACATGTCATATTTTCCACGCAAAGCTCGCTGACGTACGTCTGCTCACAACAAACTCCTCGCGCGACTGAGCGCCCTGTCTCTCTAACAAGGATCACATCTGCCGATTCACGCCCTAAATAGGGAGTTAGGACGGTCGGGCATGCACGATCGCCCGATATCGGCATCCTAACTGCTTAGCAGCGATTACACCTTCCGATTTAGGCTCCCTGCTTCAAATCGTGACGATGAATCGTGAAATGTAATCAAGCCTATAGATCTAAGCTGCTAAGCTGACACACGTTTTGTTAGCAAGTTAACATTGCGAAAGAGTTTCCTACTCTACTCGTATAGTTCTCACAACGGATCTCGGCCGTAGTGAAATTAGCCGTTTCGATGCGCAATGGAGCTTTTTCAAACTAAATTGTCTTTGCGCATCACAAACGGCTAACTTCACGGAAGCCTAGATCCGCTGTGCGAACTATACCTATTTACAAATGTTTATATTGTTAAAAAAGTGATAGAACTCGTCCGGGGAAGCACTAATACCAAAGTTTATTTCTGCCATAAAAGCCGAAACCTTTGTGCATGAATAATTGACCGAGCGAGCATAGCGAGCGAAGCGTCTCAGTTTCGAGATTGGCCAAAAATGCTTTTGGATGTCAGCTTGTCCGGTCTTTTTGCGCTCTCGCCTACAGGTCGCATTTTTCAACCAATCTGGTTGAAACTTGGTATACAGGTTTTATGACTTTATAAAAGTTGATTGTCGTCGGGGATTTTTGATAGGGGGCGTACTTTCTCTAAAAAAGGGTATAATAGCTGAATATCTCCGCCTAATGTGATTTGATTTCGATGATTTTTATTTTATTTGAAAGGTAAGTATTAACTTTGTATATTATTGACCATGAATATTCATCAACAGAAAGAAGCTCAGCCGACTCAGCAGTAGCTCGCTAATATCCACTCCTCGGCGAAGGTTCCGGAGTGCGGCGTCAGCGGCCAGGTTCACCATCTTCAGAGCCAACCGCGCCGGCAAGCTCCGCGCCAAGAGCTTCGCCAAGAAAGAGAAGAAGGCTACGCAAACCCTGGCTATTGTTCTAGGTGCATACCCTGTTATTGGTGATATTAAAAAAAAATACTCAGCTCCATCATCATCATCATGACAGCCTTCTAATGTTCCCACTGCTGGGACACTGGCCTACTGCGACCCAATGCGGATTGGTGGATGGAACATGTCTTTCGAACTTTTAGTTCTTAGACATGCCGGTTTCCTCACGATGTTTTCGTTCACCGTATGAGAGCACTGGCATTGCGCACATATTTTTTTATATAGAAAAATCCATTGTTGCACGACTGGATTCGAACCAATGACCTCAGGATTGGAAGGCGGGGTCACTACCACTAAACCACCGGTGCTACATCGGGTGACGTGTGAAGTATTGCTGCTATGCGAGAGAAATAAGTATTCTATGGTATTTTTTTTGTTTTGTGACAGCATACTAAGTTATTCTCTTAATAAATTACCAAAAAATTTTCCAGGAGTTTTCCTTTTCTGCTGGGCGCCATTCTTCACCTGTTCAGTGGTCGACGCTCTCTGCTCAAAGTTCAACTTGACCTTCTCACCAGGAGTGACCGTGTTCATCCTCACCACCTGGCTGGGGTACATCAACTCGTTCCTGAACCCCGTCATCTACACCATCTTCAATCCTGAGTTCCGGAAGGCCTTTAGGAAGATACTCCATTGCGGCACCTAACAGAAAGACGTGTGTTTGTTTTACGATTCCAAGAAATCTGTGAAATGAACATGAACTTTATAAGTAATCGTAATCTCTACATTGTTATTCTGCCAACTAGTACCTAATTTCACGGTAAGTGAAAACTTTTGTTTTTAACACAAGCACGAAACAAATATTAATTGTTACTAGTCTTTAAAATAGTTTTAATAATAGTAAAATAGTGTTTATAGTAACATTCGATGTCCACCCTAATAGTTGTGAATCATGAACCTCTTGACAAAATATAATTTTTAAAACTCCACTTGATAATGAATTTTGAACACCTATCAAACAGTGATAGTTTGAACATAGATTCACTAGTGGTAAATCTGAAACCGTGATATTTAAATATCTCAAGACGATATTGTGTAAAAATGTATTTGTTCATAGTATTATTATTTGTGTACATTATTTTAACCTATACGTAATTTACGTTAGATCGCGAAGAAGAGGACAAGAGAAGGGAGGCATTTGCCCTGCACTGGGACAGTAATAATAATTATTATTTTTAATATTATTGATTATTAAAGAGTAGAGTGGAAAGTGGAAATCCTTGGGGGAGACCTTTGCTCCGCAGAGGGATATGTAAGAATAAAAAAAATTGAGTAATTACAACAGCACCAACATTGTCCGTTTGTATTCACAAAGGAACCATGTTCAAGTCACCGGGCGAACAGTCAAAATATTCGTTAGCAATAAAAAAAAATATTCCTTATAATTTGGCACAACTGATGTGGGATTGGGCAGGGCACGTGGCTCGTATGCCGGAAGATATTTGGGCCAAAATTACATCTGATTCCTCAAACCAGACGTCGCGTCGTAGCGTTAGACCTCGGAGAAGATGGCGGGACGATCTCGATACGCACCTTAAATACTGGCCTACAGTAGCCAAAGATCGAGAAGTGTGGAAGAAAGGGAGGGAGGCCTTTGCCCTGCAGTGGGACGATATGGGCTAAAATAAATAATAAAACAAAAATATAATTTTACGTTTAATACTCATTGTAATTGTAAATATCATTTTTACTTTGGTGGTTTGTAAATATTATTGCAGTGAAAAAATAAGCTATTCGTAATAGTTTTAAAATTATAAGTGTATGTAATTTATAGATAGTCTTCAAAGATACTCGTATTCATTTTAATAATAAAATTAACTACATAATAAATTTTTAAAAAAGCTCAAATCCGCATACTATTTAATAAGTAGGTATGAATGAATGAATGAATGAATGAATGAAAACTCTTTATTGTACAATGTACACCCTTACAACTTGACGACCAATGTGGCGCGGTGAGCGAAGGTCCGCCTGCGACGCAGAGGTTGCGGGTTCGATTCCCGCCTTGGGACAAATGTTTGTAGGATCTGCAAATATTTGTTCCGGCTGTTCTGGGTGTTTTCTATATATAATAAAAAATATCTATCTATGTATTGTATTGTATTAAGTATATATCAGTCATCTAGTACCCATAACACAGCTCTGTTTAACAGCAGCTTACCTTGAGGCTAGATGATGCTGTGTGGATTGTCCAGCATTATTTATTTATTTATTTACAACTAGACTAACAATAAGAATAAAAGACTACAGAAAAGAAAGACAATGACAATGGGCGGTCTTATCGCTAAATAAGCGATCTCTTTCCAGAACCTTTCCCAAAATATCTCATTTTGTAAACCATATTAAACCTAAATACCGTCGTTCGTGATAGGTACTAGTTTTTTTCTTGGTGACCCATTAAGGTCACTGACCAAGGTTGTAAAAAGCTGTAAAATACTATCGCTTGTTCTAGAATTTCCCGTGGTTGTGAGAAAAGGCTATCTTAGTAACTTTTTATTGTAAGAAGTGTTGTCTAAAGCCAAAGATTATTTTATAGAGATCGGTTCTATAAAACCATATTTTATTGTGTTTTTTGTTATTTCATATCCATAGTTATATATAAATATATATATATATATACATATCTATAGTTTTTTTTATTTTGTAGGTAAATATTTTATTTCGCAAAATATTATTTTCTTTTATCTAGTCAAATTATATTCAAGCATACTGTATATGTAAATAATTAGGTAAGTAATTATGTAAAAATATGTTATAACAAAATACGAATTGATGTTTAAAATATAAATGGTTCTCAGCAGTTGTTTATTTTATTTTAAACCTACCCTTAACATAACGTAACAGGCCATACAGACAGGAAGTACTAGCTGTAACGAAAATGTAGTACTACAGTTTTTGCAAGGATTACCTAAGAACAAATAAAACAATTTATTCGTAGAGGATAACTTGAACTTACTTAGTACATCGCGAAGTTGCCAAAGCGGATAAGTTGTTAATAACAGATCAGCGAAGTTATGCACTGTTCCGCGTAGTCACTTAGATGGGTGACCGCCATGGCAATTTAAACTGAGCGTTTCCGTGCCACGGAGAGCACGTTATGCAGTTTGAACTTAATATACGGTAGATTTTCTACCGTTGTTGTTGACACTGAACAGCCCTTTAAATCGAATACCCAATTACCAACCTTACCCTTCAGAAATAAGGAGGGTGATTACGTAACTCATTGATGTTAGCTCGGAGACTACAATACTCGGGTTATGTTAAGTGTCTAGCAAGCTATGAAAGCAGTCCGAGCCGATTTAACCACTTTTATTGTACTCAATTTGTAGAGAGGTAAACGGTTTCGCCAATTCAGGTTGCAAGTTAATGTATTCAAATTGTTGAGTGAATTGACGTTTTAGATATATCGCTTTGTTACGAGTGCCTATGGTAAAAATACTGTAATAATACGTTTTAACGGTAGTAGAGTTCTTTGTGATAGAGCTCGTCCGGGGAAGGACTACAACCATACCTATTTCTGCCGCCAAGCAGTAATGTGAGCATTGCTGTGGTCCGGTTCGAAGGGTATGGTTTCCTGTGAAATTACAGGCACATGAGACTTTCCATCTAACGTCTCAGGGTGGCAACCCGTGAGTGATACCTCTGGCGTCCATAGGCTGCGGTAACCGCTTACCATCTTGTGGGCCGTACGCTTGGTTGCCACTTTAGTTGTATAAAAAAACTAGTTTTTTGTGGTGCGCGAGCTGCAGGCAGCTCGCGTGTGGGTTTGGGTCCTGGATATTGACATGAAATATTTTCAAATTGAAAAAAGGGTATAAAATGTTTACATTTGGACTCCTACAAAAGATGTAAGGAAAATGAAGTTAAATTAGAATTAAAACGAATTAAAAATTGGTTATTACTTGCACGGATAAAAAATATAGGTCGCCCGGTGCGCTCGCTGCAAGCAGCTCGCGAACGGTGTTCTCCTATAGAGGTTGCGCGGTGCGCTCGCTGCAAGCAGCTCGCGAACGGTGTTCTCCTATAGAGGTTGCGCGGTGCGCTCGCTGCAAGCAGCTCGCGAACGGAGTGAGCTCCTGCAGAGGTTGCGCGGTGCGCTCGCTGCAAGCAGCTCGCGAACGGTGTGTGCTCCTATAGAGGTTGCGCGGTGCGCTCGCTGCAAGCAGCTCGCGAACGGGGTGTGCTCCTGTAGAGGTTGGGCGGCGCGCTCGCTGCAAGCAGCTCGCGAACGGTGTTCTCCTATAGAGGTTGCGCGGTGCGCTCGCTGCAAGCAGCTCGCGAACGGAGTGTGCTCCTGTAGAGGTTGCGTGGTGCGCTCGCTGCAAGCAGCTCGCGAACGGGGTGTGCTCCTGTAGAGGTTGCGTGGTGCGCTCGCTGCAAGCAGCTCGCGAACGGGGTGTGCTCCTGTAGAGGTTGCGTGGTGCGCTCGCTGCAAGCAGCTTCGCGAGAAGATTGGTTGCTTTAGAGGTTGCGTGGTGCGCTCGCTGCAAGCAGCTCGCGAAGGTAAAAAGTGCTCTCCATAACAGGGGCAATAATATAAAAAAATTGAAAAAAAAAAAAAAAAAACAGAAAAAAAATCCCCAAAAAAAAAAAAAAAAAACATGGTCGATCCGAAGTTAGCCTGGGGTATATTCGACATTCCGTTGTACTTCCATGGACAAAACCTACACGAATCTTGAAAAAAATTTCCAATCCCCTCAATAGTTTCGGAGATAATACGAAAAAAATAAAAACGGGGGGATTTAGGGGGGATTCAAAAATTGATTTCTACCAATCAGGACACCCTCTTTACGAATCTCAAAAAAAAACGCGACTTTTCCAACGGCAAGTAGAAAATCCCCACAAAGACCCCCTCAAGGGAGGGGAAAATGGGGATTTTGGGATTTTTCTAGAAAGTTTCAAAACACCCTCTATACGAATCCGTAATCGGTTTTACCCCACCCCTAGCGCAAGTGCCTCAACTCACATGTCAGTGAGTGAGTGAGTCAGTGGTAATTAGCGCGAGCTGCAGGCAGCTCGCGTGTGGGTTTGGGTCCTGGACATTGACATAAAATATTTTCAAATTGAAAAAAGGGTATAAAATGTTTACATTTGGACTCCTACAAAAGAGATAAGAAAAACGTTATTAAAACAATTATAAAGATTTTAAAGTTGGTTATTAATTGCATGGGTAAATAATATAGGTCGCCTGGTGCGCTCGCTGCAAGCAGCTCGCGAGGGGTTAAGTTTCTGTAGAGGTTGCGTGGTGCGCTCGCTGCAAGCAGCTCGCGAGAGGGTTAAGTTTCTGTAGAGGCAGCGTGGTGCGCTCGCTGCAAGCAGCTCGCGAGCGGGGTGTGCTCCTGTAGAGGTTGCGCGGTGCGCTCGCTGCAAGCAGCTCGCGAACGGGGTGTGCTCCTGTAGAGGTTGCGTGGTGCGCTCGCTGCAAGCAGCTCGCGAACGGGGTGTGCTCCTGTAGAGGTTGCGTGGTGCGCTCGCTGCAAGCAGCTCGCGAGGGGTTAAATTTCTATAGAGGCCGCGTGGTGCGCTCGCTGCAAGCAGCTCGCGAACGGTGTGTACTCCTGTAGAGGTTGCGTGGTGCGCTCGCTGCAAGCAGCTCGCGAGGGGTTAAAGTTTCTATAGAGGTTGCGTGGTGCGCTCGCTGCAAGCAGCTCGCGAGAGGGTTAAGTTTCTGTAGAGGTTGGGCGGAACGCTCGCTGCAAGCAGCTCGCGAACGAAGTTCTCCTATAGAGGTTGCGCGGTGCGCTCGCTGCAAGCAGCTCGCGAACGGGCTGTGCTCCTGTAGAGGTCGCGTGGTGCGCTCGCTGCAAGCAGCTCGCGAACGGGGTGTGTTTCTGTAGAGGTTGCGCGGTGCGCTCGCTGCAAGCAGCTCGCGAACGGGGTGTGTTTCTGTAGAGGTTGCGCGGTGCGCTCGCTGCAAGCAGCTCGCGAACGGGGTGTGCTCCTGTAGAGGTTGCGTGGTGCGCTCGCTGCAAGCAGCTCGCGAACGAGGTGTGCTCCTGTAGAGGTTGCGTGGTGCGCTCGCTGCAAGCAGCTCGCGAACGGAGTGTGCTCCTGTAGAGGTTGCGTGGTGCGCTCGCTGCAAGCAGCTCGCGAGGGTAAAAAGTGCTCTCCATAACAGGGACAATAATATAAAAAAATTGAAAAAAAAAAAAAAACTTTCATTCCGAAAAAAAAAAATCCCAAAAAAAAAAAAAAATTTTAATGGTCGATTCGAAGTTAGTCTGGGGTATATTCGACATTCAGTTGTACTTCCATGGACAAAAACCTACACGAATCTTGAAACAAAATTCCAATCCCCTCAATAGTTTCGGAGATAATACGAAAAAAAAAAAAACGGGGGGATTTATGGGGGATTCAAAAATTGATTTCTACCAATCAGGACACCCTCTACACGAATCTCTAAAAAAATCGCGACTTTTCCAACGGCAAGTAGAAAATCCCCACAAAGACCCCCTCAAGGGAGGGGAAAATGGGGATTTTGGGATTTTTCTAGAAAGTTTTAGAACACCCTCTATACGAATCCGTAATCGGTTTTACCCCACCCCTAGCGCAAGTGCCTCAACTCACATGTCAATGAGTCAGTGGTAGTTTAGCTTTATATAATATAAAACTAGTTTTTTGTGGTGCGCGAGCTGCAGGCAGCTCGCGTGTGGGTACGAGTCTTGGACATGGACATGAAATATTTTCAAATAGAAAAAAGGGTATAAAATATTACCAGTTTGACTCTTACAAAAGAAATAAGAAAAGCAAAGTGAAAATATGTTAAAAAGATAAAAAAATTGGTTATTACTTGCACGGATAAAAAATATAGGTCGCCCGGTGCGCTCGCTGCAAGCAGCTCGCGAGGGGTTAAAGTTTCTATAGAGGTTGCGTGGTGCGCTCGCTGCAAGCAGCTCGCGAGGGGTTAAATTTCTATAGAGGTCGCGTGGTGCGCTCGCTGCAAGCAGCTCGCGAACGGGGTGTGCTCCTGTAGAGGTTGCGTGATGCGCTCGCTGCAAGCAGCTCGCGAACGGGGTGTGCTCCTGTAGAGGTTGCGTGGTGCGCTCGCTGCAAGCAGCTCGCGAACGAGGTGTGCTCCTATAGAGGTTGCGTGGTGCGCTCGCTGCAAGCAGCTCGCGAACGGAGTGTGCTCCTGTAGAGGTTGCGTGGTGCGCTCGCTGCAAGCAGCTCGCGAACGGGGTGTGCTCCTGTAGAGGTTGCGTGGTGCGCTCGCTGCAAGCAGCTCGCGAACGGGGTGTGCTCCTGTAGAGGTCGCCCGGTGCGCTCGCTGCAAGCAGCTCGCGAACGGTGTTCTCCTATAGAGGTTGCGCGGTGCGCTCGCTGCAAGCAGCTCGCGAACGGAGTGTCATCCTGTAGAGGTTGCGTGGTGCGCTCGCTGCAAGCAGCTCGCGAACGGGGTGTGCTCCTGTAGAGGTTGCGTGGTGCGCTCGCTGCAAGCAGCTCGCGAACGGGGTGTACTCCTGTAGAGGTTGCGTGGTGCGCTCGCTGCAAGCAGCTCGCGAACGGGGTGTGCTCCTGTAGAGGTTGCGTGGTGCGCTCGCTGCAAGCAGCTCGCGAACGGGGTGTGCTCCTGTAGAGGTTGCGTGGTGCGCTCGCTGCAAGCAGCTCGCGAACGAGGTGTGCTCCTGTAGAGGTTGCATGGTGCGCTCGCTGCAAGCAGCTCGCGAACGGAGTGTGCTCCTGTAGAGGTTGCGTGGTGCGCTCGCTGCAAGCAGCTCGCGAACGGGGTGTGCTCCTGTAGAGGTTGCGTAGTGCGCTCGCTGCAAGCAGCTCGCGAACGGGGTATGCTCCTGTAGAGGTTGCGCGGTGCGCTCGCTGCAAGCAGCTCGCGAACGGGGTGTGCTCCTGTAGAGGTTGCGCGGTGCGCTCGCTGCAAGCAGCTCGCGAACGGGGTGTGCTCCTTTAGAGGTTGCGCGGTGCGCTCGCTGCAAGCAGCTCGCGAAGGTAAAAAGTGCTCTCCATAACAGGGGCAATAATATAAAAAAAAAAAAAAAAAAAAAAACATTCCGAAAAAAAAATCCAAAAAAAAAAAAAAATTGGTAATGGTTGATTCGAAGTTGGTCTGGGGTATATTCGACATTCAGTTGTAGTTCCATGGCTAAATCCTACACGAATCTTGAAAAAATTTTTAAATCCCCTCGTAGATTCCCTAGTAGATTCGGAGATATGAAGAAGAAAAAAAAAACGGGGGTATTTAGGGGGTATTTAAAAATTGATTTCTACCAATCAGGACACCCTCTACACGAATCTCAAAAAAAAACGCGACTTTTCCAACGGCAAGTGGAAAATACCCCCTACGACCCCTTTAAGGGGGTCAAAAATGGGGTTTTTGGATTTTTCTGGAAAGTTTCAAAACACCCCCTATACGAATCCGTAATCGGTTTTACCCCACCCCTACTGCAAGTGCCTCAACTCACATGTCAGTGAGTGAATCAGTGAGTGAGTGAGTGGTAGTTTAGCTTTATATAATATAATATATATAATTAAATTTGAGTTATCATTAGCCTTCCATATCAAAGGTTAAATTGAGTTTCAATATGCTGTCAAATTATGAGGTTTAAAATACTTTATCAGGACTTTACTTACGTAGGACACTGTGATGATAATCCCAACAGATTTAAAGGAAAAGGGAGCGACTACAACTAATCTACATAGATTATCGACCCAATCGTGAAACTATGGAAATACCAAAGAAATAGACCACGGCAGATCATACCAAAAGTTACAATATTCTTACTGCTGAGACTTTGACTTACTCTTGAGTGAGAGTAATGAACAACCCATATTCTAAGAAGTTTCCTCGTATCTTCCTCCTCTCGACTCAAGGTAGGTTCAGACGTACCTTGAGTTTGACTATCATTATCTCACCTCCGGTAAGGAAAACTTTCGAGTGGTAGTAAGTGGAGGAGAATTTTTGCAACTGGATTTATTTGAGTGAGGTTGAGTCGAGTCGAGGAATTCTTGAGGAATCGTCTTAAAATATGGGTGTAAGTACTGATCAACCACGCTGAACAAATAAATACTAGGAGATTAAATATTTTGGACAATCCACAGCACCATCTAGTCCCAAGCTAAACAGACCTTGTTATAATAGGTACTAAATGACTGATATACCTAACAGAATACAATAGAATAAAATATATACCTAATTACGTATATTTACTATAGATACATATATATATATATATTTATTATACATAGAAAATACCCAGAACACCCGGAACAAGTATTTACAGATCGTCTCAAGGCGGGAATCAAACCCGCAGTTTTTCACGAGTTTTCCTTACCGTTTCAGAAGAGGCATTGCGCACATACATTTTTCATTTGCACTACCATTTGTGCACTACCAGTTTTGAACCCACAACCTTACGATCAGAAAGCGGGATCACTACCGCTAGACCACCAGTGCTTTCATTACCAGTGATCATTAACAAGGTAAGATAAATAAATGTAAAGATAAAGAATTAAAAAAAAGCTTGATGCTCCGAACGAAAGGAAAAATTGAGATTTTTAGCTATGTTTTATCAATAAATATAAACATTTTTTGATTTAGGGCGATCATCCAACAAAGCGGAGCGCAGCTTAATCAACCAATCGAATCAAAATTGCGTCAAATAGATGTGACGTTATTATGAATTATGATGCCACCCTGATGCTCCACTCCCACTTTTTGGCCTTTTAGAATCACGAATTAAACGCAGTTCTACCTTGACACGTTATCTTTGGTTTCATCCCTAAAGTTTCACATGACGAAATAATGTCGTATTGAAATTAGCACATAAATTGCTAATTCCTGTTTCTGGAGGTGTGGTTTAGCGCCGGATCTTATTTCAAGTGCATAAGCGCTAATATAAAACAACAGACACATCCTTCTACGAGTACCTTTACTCACAGAATCCTTAAAAAATCCTATCCCATCCAGCTTTTATCTACTACATTATCAGTTACATATTTATTTATAGTATTAGAATATTAAGCAGGTATCATTATTTAAAAAATCTATATCGATCCTGGTACGATGTTGTTGTTGATAGTACTTGCTTGTCATCACAGTGGCTAGGAAGAGATCTATCCCCCGATTGCGTTACTCGGTTTCAATCCGATTTCAATCAATAAGCTGTCACATTCATACAAAATATGTCAGTTTTTGATTGAAACCAAGTGAAACCGATTGCAACCGAATAACGCAATCAGGGGGCTGGAATTGCTTGGAACTAACATGTAGGTAGGTAGGTAGGTACCCTACTACATAATACAAATCCCTGTTTTTGTAAAATTGGTTAAAACTAAAAAAGGAATCATAGAACAAGTTTGCAAACGCAAGATGAAGTTTGTATGATATTATTAAGAGCCCTATCCTTGACAATCCTTGAATATTCTTGTAGCCCGTGAAGTTTCGAACACTATTGTGGCTCGTGTGTTGAAGATATTTTAACGAAAATAATATATAATATATATAAATAAAAGCTTTATCCCTTAAAATTTAAGCCAACAGAGCAAATATTAATTAACTCAATACATAACTGATTAAAAAAATAATTAGTAACGCACGTTTCGTAAAATGAGCAATTCCAGTCAACTTTCGATCATTTTTTCTATGAAATAACAAAGTCTAACATATTTCCAAAAATGCAATTATAATAATCACAGTTTTAAAATTTAAGTGAATAGAGAAAAATACAGCATGTTAGTTCAATATTTTAGAAAAAAGACGGTCTAAAAAACGCGTACTTTTCCCAATTTTACGCTTGTTATTTCTGCTAAAGTAAGGAGTTTACAATAAAAATACACCTACTTAATTAAAGTTTAAGTTTTTATTAAATAAATACAACGAAGAAAATAGTCTAATAGCATTGACATTTTTTAATACGAATTTTTTAAAATCACACCTTAGCGCACTTATAATCATATCGATCGAAGCAGCGACTCTCAAACCGCGCTGAGCGCTTATGGAGGGAGGACGTATCGCTCCTCGTCGCGCGCGCTATTACTTCTACTATATAAAGATACATTAACGCGAACTTCATGAATTATATCGCTAAATCTTGGAAAGGCCTCTTAAACTCAATGCCGGTTTGAATGCGAGCAGGTTCGATTCCCGCTACAGGCCAAATGTTTGAATGATCTGCATATATTTGCTGTATTTGTTGTTTTGTGTATTTTTTATAATACTTTAGATTATAAAGTCACATAGATAATCGCTTTCTGCCACTAGCTTGCACTAGCCTTGATCTGTAGACCAAAGGGCGGTGGATTTGTCATTATTAAATCATATTCCATACCCTCTACCTAGAGCAGCCATTAATTCTAACAAGATTGATGAATAACTTAATTTAAAGCTTATTCTACAGGCACTAAGATCCCTTTCTATATTGATGGATGATGTGCCTGAATCTTGAATATCATATTAAAAAACTTTAGGCAATATTAAAACGCTCTGCAGGTCTGGTATTTTTCATGGCGTAATCAAAGACATTAAGATTTGTTTACATAATGTGTTCGAAGGGCGTAATAAAAATTGGTATAAAAAGACTTGGGGGACACTTTTTCCCAACAGTGGGAAAGTATTAAATAAAGAAATAAAGCTTATTAACAAATTAAAATATTTACATAATTACATTACCTAAATACATATGAAACAGTTGAGCCATCTAAAGACCGTTACAAACATTATGTTTTAAGTTGACTATAAAACTATGTATTTTTAAATACGAAAATTTTTGATATAAATTTGGATGTTTGGATATTTGTTTTTCTGTAACTCGACAACAGCTGAACCTATTTGGCTGAAATTTAAAACCTAAATGGTTCCACATGAACGAAGTCGTTAATATCGTTATAAAAATGTAAAATATAATATTTTGAAACGTATACGAAGCGCTCGTGATGCTGTACCGAGTCAAATTTGAATAGGTGGCAATTTCAACTGAGCGCTTACGAGCTTCGGAGGGCACGTTAATTTTTCAAAGTTGTTAGGCCTTCGGCGTCACCAGAGTTTGGCCACTGACTCATACGAACTTACATTTTATAAAAATATGTAAAATATAACTGCTTTTTTCATGGCTTTGTCGTAGCTGAAGCGAGGAAAAGTTTGAAACTTTATTTATTGAATTTACTGCCTGTCTGTCTGCGCCATGTAAGCGGGCTTTGCGAAGTTATTTCGAATATGAGCAGGGTATTAAGCATTCCGTTTGCACGTGGTGTAGGTAGTATCTACCTTACCTACTACTGTGTACCTACATGAACATTACCTAACTATACTACTAGCCTAGACGTAGGTGTGCCGCAGGTAAGTAAGCAATGGACATGAGTTTTTTTACTATCTCGTAATAGGTACCTTACGTTACATACACAATAAGAAAACACAAATGGAGATGGACAGGACATACCCAACGCGGAGCAGAGAAACGGAGTAAAGGAATAGCAAACTGGTATCCCCGAAACAGAAAAAGGAAACGTGGAAGACAATTTAAAAGATGGGAAGATGAAATAAAAGCGATAGCGGGACAAACATGGTCAAGAACAGCTAGAAACAGAGAGGATTGGAAGATGTTGGAAGAGGCCTTTGTCAAATTTAGACAAACAGTTACGGTTGGCGATGTTTAAGTGTAAAAATTAAAAACTGTTAATAAGTATGACGTATCTGAATAAAGGCTTATATTATTATTATATTATTATTATTATTATTATTAATAGGTATGTTTATATGAGACAATAATTACCGGTATTTTAGCCTAACTTGGTTTTTGATGCAACCTCAACAATGTTAAATGTTATGTAACCACAACAACTAACATTATTTCTACGAATACCTACCATCTAGCTACTATAAATTAATCAATAGGATTATTATTTTTGCTTTTATTTATACCTAAGAAAAAAAGAAAAAAAATTAGGTCCGGCCAAAGGGTAAATGTCAAAATCCCCTTTGAAGATCCTCTTTATACAGGGTCTGGTGCCTGAAATAGGTTTTATCTAAGTTTTATAAAAAACGGGTGAGCTAGGTAATAATGAGAAGATTATCTTTTTACTTTAATTAACCAGAACGGCACGCGTGCACTAATTAGGTAGGTACCTAATTCCCACTAGTTGATTTAAATAGAAATGAAACGAAGACCTTCTTATTGGTAGAAATCTTTGGAAATAATAAATAAATAAATAAAGCTGGACCAATCCACTCAGCATCATCTAGCCCCAAGGTATAAGCTGCTGTTAAACAGAGCTGTATTATCGGTACTAGATGACTGATATATATTTAATAAAATACAATATACATAGATAGATATTTTTTATTATATATAGAAAATACCCAGAACACCCGGAACAATAATATTTGTAGATCGTACAAACATTTGTCCCGAGGCGGGAATCGAACCCGCAACCTCTGCGTCGCAGGCGGACCTGCGCCCGCTGCGCCACATCGGTCGTCATAATAATATTGTAAGCTAAAGAACAACTACAGTCATCTATGAACAAGTAGCAGAAGCAATCCATACCAGTAAAGTCAGTCGACTTCTTTTTGCGACTAACTTTATTTCATATATCATAACATGTTTCTATTTAAGTTTTTGAAAAACTCGTATTTTTTTTCTATATGATTACAATTCATTTATTTTCAAAAGGAAAATTTGTCTACTTAATATTTTATGTAAGTATATAATAATATAATATTTATTATGGCCTTGGGCCAGTTTGGCTACTCATCAAAAGATGGCGCTACTTGTCTAAAACAAAGTGTTGTCACGCCCAAAATAATCCACATCGGCACACGATTGCGTGTTGTTGTGAAATAGAATCATGTTTTCATCCATTCTTTAGATCTTTTCAATTCATAGCCATGGCTAAATAGTTATATTTGTAAGTTTTTCTTTGCAATAATAATGCAACAAGAAAATGACGTTTGCTAATATTTCAAGTTCTTGCCATTGCGCGTGTCACGTTGTCTATCTCTTTTGTTGGTCGATAACAATGTGCAGTGCGCAAGGGAGAGCGCGAATGTATCTACTGCGCTTGAAGTAGAACGGGTTTTCGTATCAGCTGACAACCAAAGCAAAACAGTCGGTGCGCGACCATCTTGTCAAAACTCAGAGTCAGTGACAACAAATAAATATTGTAAAATGCCCTAATTCGCTTGAAATGTATTAACATTCAACTTCTATTTGTTAAAGTAAAGTGTTTAGTTCGTTTTGGTGTTATTTTCGGGGTGTTTACTATACAATTTGCTCAATATTTCGGGTTCGTGTTGCGTCAAATGACGTCATGTATGTGATTACACACGTACCGCGAGTGGCGAGTTTGTAAGTATTTTTACATTTTCTGTGTTAATTTTATTAAATCGAGGCTTGTAATTAGTAGTTTTCCATCGCTAATCGCTGCTGGTTTCATTCATGATTCATTTGTCGTAATATGCTTGCGGGCTGGCATGTGTCGCGTTCGCGTCGTTTCAAGTAGGTTTTCGATGCCCTTGAAAATTATGCAGCAAAAATACTTTCTTGTGTTGATGGTGTGTATTAATTATAGTTAGTTCAGTGAGAGGGCATTCCTCCATTCATAATTAATATGGCTTGGGCAACATAGATTTCGCATAGCAACAACTGTTCAATGCGCGCAGTAATTGTAGGTAGGTAGGTAGTACCTAGGTCCTAGGTATACTACCTACTACTAAATTTGGAATGCTCTTCTCTTAGGTAGATACCACTTACTACCTACCTACTAGGTAGCTATCGTATCGCATCGTTGAAAAATTGCTTTAATATGTTACTTATGTCTACTGTAAGTTTATGTAAATAGCTACCTACCTATAATAATAATATAGGTACCTATTCCTACTGGCGTTACCTACCTAAGTATACCAACCTACTTTGTAATTTGTGAATTTGTAAACATCGACGAAACCGATCATGTCCGCGATTTATGAAAATGGCCGTCTGTCGCCGTCCGTCGCTTCGTCCTATCGATGAATTTACAAGTTTTTGTTCGCTGCCCACAACTTTCGAGTTTGTTGTTGGTTGGCAATTGGCATGCGATCATCGCCCTCTCGACATAAATACATTACTTACCTACCTAGGTACTAAGAGTACCTACCTACGTATATAATATTACCTATGACCTAGGTAGGTAGGTATTTAGGGTCATTTATTATCAACCTGACAAATTTAAGGGATAGGTTACACACAAAAAAAAATACTTGTTTTTTTCTAAGATTTTTTTTTTATTTAAAAAGTATATATAATGTGTATAGGTAGTCTACCTATGTAAGTACAGGTAGTCCAAGCGGGGAAATTTACTCTAGCGCGGCAAAATAACATCAACCTTCCACCTTGTGAAGTACTTACCTACCTACCACCATACCTGAGCCCTCTATATAGATTCGAACGTCTAGGGCAGCCGATTAGATTAGTAAAAAAAATATCGTTAGACAAACTCGAGCGCATCAGATTAAGGTAGGTATTTCATCATCATCATCATCATCCACAGCCCGATTTCACCCACTGCTACCGGTATAGGCCTCCCTTTGTATGTGCCACACCTCTCGGTCCTGTGCTAGTCTCATCCAGGTTCGGCCCACTTTTCGGACGCCATTCAGTTAAAGCCTTACTCCACCTGTCGTCACCTCGCCTTGCCAGGTGTCCTGCCCAACTCCATTTTAGTTCCGTTATACGGTTCCCAACGTCTTTGACCTTTGTCACGAGGCTGTGTACAGGATGAGAGTGGCACAGAGAGCCATGGAGCGTGCCATGCTCGGCATCAAGCTTATAGACCGTATTCCCAACGTCGAGAATCGAAGGTAGGTATTTAAAGTACCTACATGCAGAGTAATTACATGCAGAAAAGTGTTAATTTTAATAATCTGCCAATTTGAGCGTGCGTGACGCAAAGAAATGGAAGAGTCACAACCCCCTTATCCCCCATCAATAAATTATTTTTCAAAATCCAGTAGGTCCCCACGACGCGACGCTCGAGTAAATCCTTATTAACCATCTTGGGCTCCCCTACTACCTACTAGTAATCGGTGCTGCCAAACTTAATTTCTTGTTTTCCCTAGACACCATACAAAGTTGCCATTTGTTGAAATTTATAACTAGATTTTTGAACTTTCGTGTTTAGACAAAGATGACCCCAAAGATTCAAGCTCATTAAAATTGGTCCTTTCCTAGTTTTTAAATAAAATACAATTTAGGCCTAATCAAGTAGGTACCTACTTACTTAGCCTACCAACCTAAGGTATTACGATTAAAATTCAATTTTCAATTTTAATATCATTAGGTTCTTAGGTAGGTAAGGTACCTATTTAAAAATATTACATTACTGGATTACTGGATTCTAAACTCAATACACCACGCGGCCCCAATGCGATTGGTTGGTGGTGACAAACAAATGCGATTGGTGCAATAACAGAATTTTGCATAGCTGAATTTTATTATCCGCCCATCACGTGGATGCTGCACTTGAACGGAAGATGCAATTATAGCACAATCATCTGTCAATGCTGTTAAGTGGATCCAATTTGTCAGTACCAGAAGCTATTTCCGTTTTCAGTATAGTTTTTACAGCACAGATTGTGATTTGTGTCACCAACACTATTCCGTGTTCGGCACCTTACAATATTTTGGATGTGTTTCTTGAGCAGAGTTTTTATCTATCCTGAAAAAAATAACAGGACTGAGCAAAAATACTAAGCTCTAGACGAAAATTGGGTGGGTTTTTACAAAATTTTTTCTTGTATAAAGTTTTTCTTGTCAGAAGTCCTAATGTAAAAGAATTCTGCAAACGAATTGCTCTACTAAACGGTAGAATATTATAAATAATAAAAATTATCTTTATTTTAGAACAAATACATAGCATGTTAACAATAGTGTGAGAACTAGGGCAAAGAGAACCGGCCATTTTCGAAGAACCTGTTCTTTCGGTTCCTGTTCTAATACGGAACCGGGTACCCGGTTCTTTCGGTTCTTTTCGGTTCCCAATTTTCAATCAATAAAACATGTTTTTTTTTTCGCTTATAACTCCTATCTGTAATCGAAAAAACATGTTTACGTATTAATCAATGATATAAGTTTTTTTTTTCGCTTATAATTCGTTGAGTTAGGCATTTGTTAAAACATATTATTTTTTTTTATTTTTTTTATTGATTATAGTCAAGCGTTTGACCACCACCTCACCTGATGGTAAGTGATGGTGTGGTCGATGATGGAGCACGCCTAGAAAGAACCTGTTCACTCTAGCCTTAAAGACTCCCAAATTGTATTGGTCCGGAAAAACAGACCCCGGCAACGAATTCCATTCTTTACTCGTGCTAATGAGAAAAGAGGATGAAAAGCGTTTGGTTCGGCATGGTGAGATGTCGACCAAATACGGATGGTACGCTGCCGTACGCCTATTAGTCCGGTGGTAGAAAGGGGATGGAGGGATTAGGTCATGAAGATCCTGCGCACAATCACCAAAATGGATCTTGTAGAATACCGATAGTCTGGCAACTCGACGTCTGTGTTCAAGGCTCTGTAAGTTGGCTTCAACCAGTGAATCATCGCCAATAAGCCTTACAGCACGTCGTTCAATCGAATCTAGGGCTTCGAGCTGGTACTTGGCTGAACCATCCCAGAGATGGCAGCAGTACTCCATGCACGAACGGACTTGTGCTTTATATAAACTGAGAAGCTGTCCTGCCGTGAAGTACCGCCGAGCCTTAGCTAGAATGCCGAGCTTCATACCAGCAATTTTGACCCTAGATTCGATGTGTGAGCCAAAGTTCAAGTTAGAAGTGAGCTCAACGCCCAACAAGCTCAGACCATCGGTAATCTCAAGTCTAGTGTCACAAAAAGTGGGATTGTGCTGAAACGGACTCTTCTTAGCGGATAATACACACACCTGATTCTTAGATGCATTGAACCTGACCAGATTTGCGTTACCCCAGTTAGACACAAACTTCAGGTTAAGGTTCATACGGTCCACCATATCTTTTCGCAGGATAGAGATGTCATCCGCCCTTGCCCTGGGACTGGAGAAATATCTTTCAACAACTGTGCTGTCATCTGCATACCCAAAGATACCGGGTTTTAGCAGGTCATTGATGTGCAGCAGAAACAGGGTTATAGGGATTATTCATAATTAGCGATGCCAGAGCTCGTTTGACTCGACACTACACCCAAAATAATGTTTCGGACATCAGCCTGTGTCTGAAATCGGATGGAACACCGGTACTGAAGGTCCTTAATTCCGTTACCCTTGAGAGTACAGTGGTACAACGCCAGAGGCGTGGAACAGAGGTGTAGTGGTACTGTTCTTTTAGAAAGGGGACAGTCTATACCCTCTTGAAGAATTATAGACCCATTTCGATTCTCAGCCACGTCTATAAGCTGTTTTCTAGAACTTTCTTTTCTGGAAAACAGCCTTTAGCTAATCATCTCGCTCGTAGGTTTGAAGACTTTCAGCCTCCCGAACAAACAAGTTCCGAAAAGGGTATAATACCGTAGACCACACCCTTACGCCAGTAGATTATACAGTAAACCTAAGAGTATATTCAGCCGCTATGTCTAGCGTATGTGAACTACAAAATAGCATTCGATACCTGGGCAGTGTTGCGGTCTTTACAGCAATGCCAAATTGTCTATAAGTTTATCAAAGTGTTGAAGTTTCTGTATAGTAAGGCCACTAGTCTTCAGGATCAGAGCACGAACTTTATCCAATTTCAAAAAGGGGTGAGACAGAGCGACGTTATTTCTCCGAAACTGTTCACCTCTGCATTGGAAGATGTTTGTAAGCTTCTGCACTGGAACGGGTATGACATCAACTCAACTCACTCATCTTTGATTAGCCGATGATATAGGTCGTCCGTCATCATGGCGGACTCGCTGGAAGACCTTGGCACTATGCTCAGAGACCTCAATGCCGTATCTTAACAGGTGGGTCTCAAAATAAACATAGGCATGACAATTATCATGTCAAATGCTCATGTACCATGTGCCGCTGTCGTACCACTGTTGTTGACCACTATGTTTATGTGGGTCAGGTGATTCCACTAGGTACGAGTAGGTCCAACTTCGATGAAGCCGTGTCGGTCGAATTTAACTCGGATAGACAGCGTTCGGGTAGTTACGGCATATTTTCTCATCACAGATACCACAGAGCTTCAAGATAGAAGTCTATAAGGCACTGATACGTGGTCGCTAACTATTGGTCAGAAGCTCAAAGTCGCTCAACGAGCTATGCTAGGAGTTTCACGACGCAATCGAATCCGTTACGAGGATATCCGTAGAAGAACCAGACTGCACAAAGGACAGTATAAAGGTTCTCGAATGGCGACCACCAACTGAAAAACGTAGTGTAGGACACCCCTCAACTCGCCTTTGTTGATTCTATCACAAAGAATAGAATCAACGAAAGCAAAACAGTTTGAAAAGTGATTGTTAATTTTGCATTGATCGATTCGATATTCACACATTTTTAAAAGAACCGAAAACCCAGTTCTTTGATTTTAAGAACCGGTTCTTTTTGTAGCCCCCAAGAACCGGGAATTCCCGGTTCTTTTGGAACCGGGAAAAACCGGTTCTGATGCCCTAGTGAGAACCGATGACGTCTGGTAGAAGTGTAAAACTGTGTCACAGACATCAACGCCCTCCGAATACAGATTATACAGAGTTCCAATAAAAACAAAAAGAATATTTAATAATTTAAACTAGAATAACACATTTCAAGTAGAAGACGGAGACCTTCAGGCAGCCTATAAGCTCCGTCGTCACAAGAGTTAGGCACTGACTCATCTGGGGGGCACTGCTGTTCCCCGTCAAGTCGAGCAATATGAACTTTTTGAGATAAAAAAGTATTTCAAAGTTACTAATAGACACAAACTCATACGAATTTACTATTTAAGAAAAATATGTTCAAAAGTTGCTTAAAGACACGAAAGAATAAAGAAATAAGTAAACTATCCACCAACCAACTGCATTGCGCCCAAACCACTGCAAAACGAGACCTAGTTTGAAATGCAGTGTGAAAGAAAAATAAGGGTATCGAGGAACTAGAGAAACGAAGGTCAAGGACTAAGAAATTGAACCAATCAGCAGACGAGTGAATCGATAACTTTATACTCGTGCACTGCAAACTAAGCGGAAACTGTAGCTGAAAGTAAAACCCTTTAAAACAACCATCCCATTATTAACAGCCTGTTGAACAACGATTCAGATGTACCTAATCGATTTTGAACCTGCTAATCGTAGGTAGTACCTGTACAGTCTGTACCTACAGATAATTTTGTGATAATTATAAGTAAACTTAACACCCTAAGTTTCTTGGAAAGTTTGTTTTACCAAACAAATTTATTTTGATACTAACTAAACTGACTTGTCGAGCATAAGTTAGTTTTGCGTGAAGCAACTCCTTAAAGCGATGCAGCAGTGAAATACCTTCTGTAATTGAATGGAAAGTTGCCAAACTTGATGATAGCCTTGCCAGCCAAAACACAAGTTTTATATTGAATTGGATGGTATTAAAATATTAACTTTGCGGGAAATTATCTGCATCGTCAGAAATCCCAACTCGTACAGATAGCATATTGTTGAAGCCTTGGTTGTAACTGATACATCTCATCATCAACGACTCAACGACTTCTTGTAATGTCTGTATAGGTGTATCCTCAAATCAGAGGGTCTCTTAAAAACGACTAACAATAATCGTAGCAAAAATCGTAATTCAACTTTATGTTGGTGACACCAAATGTGCCATGACAGAGTCCTACGGGTGGCTTAGAAACTCTGTCACCAGAGTTGGCCACTGACTCATACGAACTTACTTACTTTTAGTTTGCGGAAATAAGCTGAACCACTAAAACTGTCACACTACGACTTTGCTATTGTCCCACAAGAGTCGACTTTCAGATATCTAAATATGTGCTCTGTGGAGCCGTCAAGACGTTAAGAATTTGAGACTCTTTCACTCTTGCTTGTAAGAAGGCAAGTGACTCAGCACTGGGAATATTAGGAGACTTGATGGATGATGATGTAAAAACCGTAACGCTATAATCCTTCGGCCGAACTAACTCGCAAAAAGTGCTGAAAATAAATATAATTATTATATTATTATGTATAAACCACATGTAGTAACGCCAAGTACCTCCACTCATACATAATAATATAATATTTAATATATTTTCAGCACTTTTTGCTTCGTTAGTTCTGCCCTCGGATTATTATGATAGAACTTCACGTACAAGTAAGTTCGTTTAATCATTAATAATGTAGAGCTTATGAAAAGTTGTGTGGGTAGATGTATTGTAATAATCTTTGAGGTAGACTGTGTTAATTGATAGGTGTTCATTGGTTCAGTGATTTAGAAACATATGAGTTGTTGTGTGGGCGGGATGTTAAACAAAGAGTCATAATTTCTCTATCCCATTTTTAATGTATTTACGTCGGAAAACAATGGCGTCAACAATGTTTACCCATCACTCTACGTCTACAGCATAACATACTATATGACATCAATAGTCACATCACATGCATAGTTCTGCCTGACTCCACCACACTAGAGTTCTCTGTTTCGTAAGTATCACAAGCTACCAGACACCCCACCCATGACCCAGACCAGGGGCCTTACTCTTGAACGCGATCGGTATTGGACAAGTATTGGAATATTGAAAATTTTACAGCAGGGTGCCTTACTCTTGAATCCAATGCCGCCACAGACGCCACAAATTAAAAGAAGAAGAAGAATCCAATGACAATTCCGATCCAATCCCAATTTCTATTTACTGCTGTCAAATTTTGTACTCTTGAAAACAAGGTTGAATTTGGCGCTAAGTTTGCTGTCAAATGTACGAAATATCATATTCCAATACATGTCCAATACCGATCGAGTTCAAGAGTAAGTAAGTCCCCAGCACTTGTTACTTATACCATCTATAACAGCGTACTAGCTCTATATATAATGCACTTCTTATTCAACTTCTGGACACGAACAATAATAACAACAATATTTTTAATTTAGCCAAATCTTCTAGTTTATACTGAGATTAAGATTTAAGATACAAAATACAATACTTACACCATTTTTTATTGACAAGGCATTACGCAATGCCATTACACCAAAATATTGTTTATTTCTATCAGTGCTCGGAATACCCTACCTAAACCAAACCACAGAACAGATTTAGAATGCCCTTACTACATAATATTTTCATCTCATAAAATTGTCAACAACATTATTATAGCTAATTTTAGTCCTAACTTTTTGTGACAATTCTTATCAGAGTGGTTTCACAACGATAAATTATAAATAGACGGCGAATACGATCGCACAATACAAAGTTAAATTAATTAATTCACGCTTTCAACAGTTTCCGATCAAGTTATGAAAGAGTTTTGGGAATAAAATCCAATATTCTTTTGCAATGCTTAGGTAAGTCGGTACAATAATAGCCCCGTAATGTACCAGACAATAGTTAAAGGATAGAAGTTGGCTCTATATAAGGTCATTCATTATCAACCTGACAAACTTAAGGGGTAGGTTCCACACATAAAAAAAAAAATACTTTTTATAAAACAAAAAAAAAAAAATTACGTAATTCTGCTTTATAATTAGTTATCCTTGTTAGAAATCGAAAAGGCAGCGCTCGGCACGTGTTAGT
This sequence comes from Colostygia pectinataria, assembly GCA_951394395.1. NCBI lineage: Eukaryota > Metazoa > Arthropoda > Insecta > Lepidoptera > Geometridae > Colostygia > Colostygia pectinataria. Next base: position 1,091,012 of record OX596362.1, read on the forward strand.
GACCCGCGCGTCAATGAACTGCGGGTCACTAACCCGCGCGTCCTTGACCTGCGCGTGTCCTTGACCCGCTACGGGGCGCGCACACTCGAATATTTCATTATTACGTCGCTTAACTTGATTCCCAACAATAAAAAATAATAATTGAGCGGAAAAACGTAATCGATTTTTTTTTGTTTACAAGTGATTTTTAAGACAAAACATACATAAAAAAAAAAAAATTTATAGGTACATATATTTTTTTTTTTAGGTGTGGAACCTACCCCTTAAGTTTGTCAGGTTGATAATGAATGACCCTGTATAGCCAGCAATAATATTTTTTTCTTAGTAAGTATAGTACCAGTAGATGTTGGCTGTCGTGAAGTTAGCCGTTTGTGATGCGCAATAACAATTTAGTTCTAAAAAGCTCTATTGCGCATGGAAACGGCTAACTTCACGACAGCCGAGATCTGCGGTTGACGAATGCTAAAACTTGCAGTTTCATAAACATCTAAGTCGCAGGTTGCCAGACTTGCCAGTTATCGAAACTCGTATCAGATAATTGTAAAATTACTATAAAAAAGGCCCAAAGCAGCTAGTGGCTCTCTATTCGCTAGCGAAATGGTTTCGTTGTTAATATAGATCTAGCTATTGCATAGATGTTTAAACTATGCAATAGCTAGATCTATATCTAATTTTTTTTTTTTTTTTACAACTGAAGTAGCAACCAAGCGTACGGCCCACAAGATGGTAAGCGGTTACCGCAGCCTATGGACGCTTGCAATACCAGAGGTATCACTCGCGGGTTGCCACCTTGAAGCTAAGATCGAAAGCCTTATGTGCCAGTAATTTCAATATTATTAGTAATATTAGTAATAATTTTATGTATTAACAAAAAACTGTCTTGATTTTCATCGTTTAACCAACTATAGCATGCTTCCACCCACGCTGCTGGCTTGGAGCAAATTGATTGGGCGTCGAAAGGTCATAAATCGCGACACCTTAATGAAAACGTCTTGTAACCAGTGAAGAAGTCTCATCTAGTTAACAAGGCTTTGCGCAGCATACTCGTAGTATTACGTTTTTTACAAAATGGTTTTAGTAAGTAATTGCAAAATGGTTTTAGAAGCATGAGTTTTTCAGCATGCATTCTTTCTTACATATTGATGACTTTGGTGCAAAGTAAAGTAAATCTATACTTTAATATTATAAAGAGAGAAGATTTGTATTTTTGTATTTTTTGTTTGTTACGAATAAACTCAAAAACTACTAATCCAATTTCAAAAATTATTTCACCATCAGAATGCTACATTATCCCTGAGTAACATAGAGTATATTTAAAACTAGCGTCCCGCCCCGGCTTTGCACGGGTGCGGTTTCTTTGCACCCGCGCGAAGCTGGGGCAGATCGGCTAGTTAATTATAAATTTGGAACTACTTAATAAAAACGAATTTTCCAATAAGTAGGTGAGTACAAAAATAAGTTTTTTTTGGTCTATTGATGACCACAAAATACTATTTTGAGTTTTTATAATTTGCCTATTATTTATTTTTATTTATTTAACAGAATTATTTGCACTAAAATTTACACTTTTCACAGTATGTTATTCTTCGTTCATTGAGTTTGATATTTTTCGCTAGTTTTGTTAGAATGCTTTTCAATAGATTAGCAAGCATTGGGTAGTTTTGTCCGAGTGTTTGCTCTCAGTTGTGGGACATAAACTTTACCAAAGCAAGATATGGATTTATATTTGCATAAACACTAAAAATATACTAAGTAACAAATAATTGATAGATTCAGGCGTTACTTTGCGGAAATCCATTACAAAATAAAAAACAGACGAAAAATCTCTAGTACTATTCCGCTTAACCTTTTAACTGATGAGGTCACACAGTTACCACAGTTAACCTCAAAAGAAAAATATCGACACGTGTTTCATCCCTCCACGGGACATCCTTGACCGGGACTTGTTCTCCGGCAGACGTGTTGCTCCGTCGAGCGCTGGAGCCAAGACTTTGGCTCCAGTTTGGGAATAGTACTAGAGATTTTTCGTCTGTTTTTTATTAAGTAACAAATTCTCGAAAACTCCACCCAGACAATACAAACTATGTATTCACATTAAAAGTTTGAACATTGGATCAGTAGTTCTCGAGTTCGGAGAATTTCGTGCAAGCGAACTAAGTTTGTATTGTTGAGAAAAATTAACTATTCAAGAGCACTTCTACTAAGTGATTTTCAGATCTAAAGGTACCATCGAGTAATAAAAACATACGAATTTCTTTAGCATAATGGTTATAAGCATATTTAATAAATATATGAAGACAACCTTGGTACCTAATTATGTTTACAGGTGGACCTTGTCTGGACTTAGCGTAGGTATATGTCACTTAATGAAATGTAAGTATTCACACATTCCTTTGGTGGCATCCCCGCCTTATAGCTGTTTATGCGCTTCATTTATAATAATTTGGGTCCACCCCTAGCTCATAACGATGCGAATAAACAATTAGAGTGTTTCCAATCAAACGTGTTGTTCTAATTGCTGATTTATATTCATATGCTTTTATTTACTTTTTAGAATATTCAAACCAGAAGTTTATTGAAAAATATTAGAATTTCCTTCCTAGTTCTTTAGCCTTAAAAAAAGATCTCTTTTTAGGACCACTCTCCTTTTTAAAACTTACGCCCCTTAGGCTAGGCATGCGTTGATTGTCATTCAGTAAGTATTAGGTCCAGCTGTTTCTGCTCTGTGTTATTGATCAGTATATCACTAAGTCTATAATAATATAGATATATTGATGTATTGTGTTTGTATATTGCTGATGTAATTACACAGAGAATTGGATCATCAGTAGGTAGTTACTCAATCCCACTTATTGTTAAGTAACGTCATGTCTCTGCATGTCCCTTTATAAATCTCTACCACTGAATCAACACACAAACATCGCCCACATTCATTTGTCATGCAACGTAATTCGCCCTTCCGGAATCTATTACTAAAGTAATAATACAATTGACGTGTAAATTGCCTTCTTTCTTGAAGTTCCATTGGTGCGTAATTATGATTCAGTGTGGCCACATGTGATTTGAAATATAACACGAGTTTTAGAAATCCTTTTTCAGTTGAAGACAGCTAGCATAAAATGATCCTCTATAAAAAATAAAAACTATTTATTTCTGACACAGGTCTATGGTGATTTGTCCATCTATAAGCACCGCAGTGACTTGATATAGACACGTTTATAAAACTGACACAGAAATTTCTACTTGAAATCGATAGCTTGTTCTCTTTTTATTATCGAACACTTTGCTCTCACATCAGTGTTATAGAGTCACACCCCTTAGTGCTTCTTAGGTAGACCTACGCCTACCTATACATAGGTATTTTAATTTTCGGAGCTGTTTAATCGATAATGAAGCAGAATGTTCCGCTTATCCAATAATTTTTCAATCGAGAGTTTCCATTCAGTGGGCGCCTCTGCTCCATCGCGATTGGACTCTTTGTGTCCTTCTCGCTCCACAGTAATCAGCCAATTATCTCTTATTCACGATGTACCAGTATTCTTTCTTATTGAGTCGTGACTTAACATTAAGTATAAGTAATATCATACATCTTCAGAGTCATGTGATTTTTGCGTTTTATGAATTACTTACCTACTAGATTCGGCCCTCAGCTTTATTAGTTGTAACCTTCGAGAATATACTTAAACAAATTCTTTATTCTTAATGTTTTTGGTTGTAACTAGATAAAAAGTAGTCGTTAAATCGATTATTATGCTGTAATTACAATGCTTAGAAATATTAGAATTACTTATTATAATATATTATTAAAACAATGACACTCACTGGTTTATTGCATTGCACTAACGCAAGGAAGACCAACAAAGAAACGACCGACGAACGCATTGAGATGTTTATTTTTGTGCAAGATAAAAACAACATTGATTGATGAGAATGTTCTTTGAAAGTCATTAAATTTAGTATTGTGGTTGTGGTGTACTCACACCATTTTACAAGTTGTGCGTTCATCACAGTTTGAATGACGTGCACCATGCACCAACATAATACCCCCCTTCGGTCTTATATCTTATTACATTATGTTAAACCGTGAATACGGTATCTAATATTATGAAAGTTTGTTCTAATGTCTCATAAAAAGACAAAAAAGTACAGGTACCTAACCTACCTGTTGGTACCTTTAGTCAGGTACCACATACTTACAAGCTTTATAAATAACTAGCGGACCCGCCCCGGCTTCGCATGGGTGATATAAGTCTTATTTTTGAATAATACATACATACATACATAGAGACAGACTTCATTTTATATACTTAATATGCAATGCAAGGTGGGTTCTTTATCAATGTAGTGAAGTGGCCTTAGTTTCAGCACGTAAAGAAAAAACTCACCTTACCACCAAACAACATTATTACAGATGTGTCATTCACATGTCATCGTGTCGTGTGACAAACGAAGCCCGCGTTATCCATCGCCGAAACAAAACTTCTTTCGTGAAGTTCTATCGTAATAATAAGTGCATAAATGGAGTATGTATTTAATATATAGTCAGTCAGTCAGTAGGTTAGTAACTTAGATGGGTACACAGATTATGTACAAATATATCTATGGGTGGGTAACTAAGTGTGCCTATCTACCTAGTATCTACATAGGTATAGGTCTCACAACGGATCTCGGCCGTAGTGAAATTAGCCGTTTCGATGCGCAATGGAGCTTTTTCAAACTAAATTGTATTTGCGCATCACAAACGGCTAACTTCACGGAAGCCTAGAGCCGTTTCGATGCGCAATGGAGCTTTTTCAAGCTAAATTGTCTTTGCGCATCACAAACGGCTAACTTCACGGAAGCCTAGATCCGCTGTGCGAACTATACCAGGTACATACACCTACCTGAATAGTCGGTAGGTACCTACCCATTCGGTAGGTAAGACCTGTGTAGGTAGGTAGTGTACCTTACCTACTTCTAGTTTGTCCCTATCGATGATGGTTAGTCAATCAGACCATATTTTGCGGTTTCTTATCTAATTAGTATGGTAACCATTGTTGTGCAAGTAATGTAGCAAGCAAAAGCTGTTATTGAATTCATTGTATTAATAGTGACAGCCCTGCCCAAAAAAGAGCTGCACCTTTTAACAAAAACCGGTTAATGTTCCGAAAATGTTTATTTTCGCATTTTCTTAGCATCAAAATTATAAAAATAATACCTAGAATTAGTTATTATAAGAAAACTACTAGGTCCTAAGTAAATTGGTAACCTTTTTTATTTTTAATCAAATTCTACTTCTAAAAAAATATTTACCTAGCCTGGAAAATTTTGTACTGTTTCTCAAACTTTAGGCTTAAAAGAGTAGTACTAATAGTACCTATAACATATTTGCATTTCGTTTATACAGATTCAAATGCAAATCAAAATAACAGTAAAAATATTCGATTGTTTACTAGCAAATATTTTTCTAGATGACTAACATTACTGACTAAAATCATAAAACTAGTTCACCTCTGCGTTGGTGAGCGTCGAAATAGAACTTCCGAAATAAATGTGACAGAAATATTTCAATTGAACTATTTCGACCTTCTAACTGCTGACTTGTAAGATGGACCCTGACCTTGCTGTGTCGTGCATTTTGACAATACTGACCTTGGCCACCAGTGAGCAGATTCCGCAATAACGTAACCTTGATTGCAATAATTGTGCTTTATTCTATAATGTGTACATACTTCTTGTGTTATGTTTGTGCCTGATAGGTATTTTGTTTTGTTGAGCGATTAGGATATTACGTAATAGACTGCTGGTTTTTTGACTTAATTCCGTAAAGTCCATCTGTCTAAGATGAAAACGTATTACGGCTTTCTAACTTCAACATAATGATTATATATTTTGAAATTATTAGAGCATTAGCACAGATAAAGCATTAGGCACATGGTTTATTTGTGCTTTTAAACTTAATCGCCAATAATTTATTGTATATCTTTATACTTACCTGGTTGGTACCTATGAAATGTTGTTGTGAACTGTAATGCTTGTGTACATCTTGCTTTATTTGTTCAAATTGCTATCTATATAAGTTGAGTTTACACAGAATATGACTGAATATGATGAATATAACCTCCTAAGTAAGGAACCTCCTAGGTATACACCACCATACACACCTTGTCAGTTAGACAATGTAAATTGTGAAGGCGTGTCCTTAAGTGCTAAGTGCTACCTAGGCTATGAAGCGATGTTGTATAAAAATTCATCCAATCGACAATATAAAGACTAAAGACATAAAAACAAGAATTAGGTATATCCAATTGGTATATTTTGCCCAATCGGCCTACAAGCCTTAGCTTTTAATCGTCTAGTTTACATTAAATGTAAGATTTGCCACTACCACCAATGCCACCAACAACAACCGGAACTCACGGAGATACATAAACAATATTTCATTTTTATTGCAATGCATTCATCCGAAAACTTTTCTCACGTTCAAGTGACATAACCCAAATATTTCTGCCATAGTCGAAAGCCTATGGATCTACTCTAGAAAGCGACAAACGATAATCGTGGCCAATATCGTAGCTCAACTTATCTCGATGACAACTACAAGCACGACAAGCATCACGATTCATCGCATTAATCCGCAAGAGTAGACCCTCTGGCATGGCACCTGCGCTCACGACCCGTGTTTGCGGTCCCGGTGCGCGCGAGTTTTCACTTTCACGGGCCGATGCCCCTCGGGCCTCAGCCCACTTCGGCTGTAGGTCAAGGTTGGACTGGGATGTTATTTTCAATGAAACGTGACTGCATTGGAACAGGATAATTCGACTGTTTAGAAAAAACTGTGCGTTGTCGCTTGCAATGCACCTACCTGCTACTTCATTGATCATTTAATTCATTTACTTAGATGCAATATTTTTATGTGTTGTCAGGATCGTGTGACCATCTTCCTTTACATTATCAAAAAGTTAATATTTCATATAATTTACAAAAGGTTGTCAGTAGAACTAGTTTCTAGGTAAAATGTCACTAAAGTCACTAAGCTTTGCTGCTTTTATGAATCATTGATTTTTCATCCAACCCAGTTCCATTTTGAAACATTTGTCAGTAAGAAGTAGCTTTAGTTCATATCACAGAACTTAATTCTGTGACTATTATCGATCGCTGCCTGTATAACAAAATGATCTGCGAATTATGTTATCTAGCTTCAGATAAGCGTTACTGTTATAATATTTAAGTTTAAAATGCCTGGTTCCATTTACATATTGTTTGTGTTAAGTAATAAGTCAACAAATAATTAAACAACGGTTTAACAGCACACAGATTTGATTTCGTCACTAACATACTGCTTACATAGGTAAATGACGAACAAAAATGTCATTAGCGATCATCGACCCTTGTTATCGTGCTTATCGTGACGAAATATTGCTGCACTTGGCAAAGACAGGGCGTTATCATGCTTATAGATAGATAAACCAGACAACAATCTAAAAACAAATGAGCTGTAGGTACATACATACTTATGTACTGTTTTTAATGCAAAACATGCATTTAATGCATACCTTTCAAATTCTTGGGTAAAGACGAAAGAAAGTAGAAACTTGCCACAGTCTTGACACCAGAAAGAAGAACTAAATGTTCGATTCTTACCCGCACTTCATTAACTAAGACGGTAGAGTTTGGTAGTCGAAGTGTAGATGACCAAATTGATGAAAGTAGAAAAAAAGTGTTTACACATGTTAACATGTTAAAAATAAGTAGTTTACATGTTAATTATTCTTTTCAATAAATGAAAAAAAAAAAAAAAACTTTAAACATATTACTATAAATAATACTAGCGGCTCGTTCCAGCTTCGCACGGGTTGACATAAAATATATTATAGCCTATGTTAATCAGGAATAATGCTACCATTCTAATGGTTAAAGAATTTATAAAGTTGGACCAGTACAAACAAACAAAAAAATCCTCATCATAATATTAGATTAGAAGTATAACTACTCATATATAAAAATATGATCAGAGAGATAAATAATATATTCGTAGATTTTGTAGTAAATAGTGTATTAATACATAAGTAGTGTGTAGGTACAATGAGGATGAAATAAGCGTGAAGAAAGAAAAATTCAAGCTGTTGTCAATATTTCCATCACATAAAATTAATTGGCTTTTGCAGTTTTTTGTACAAGTCCCAAAGAAAATACTGAATGTGTCTTTTTAGGTATTTCACAACTCTCTTTCCATTATCATATCACGTCCCACTCGTACCCATTGTGTAACAGAGTAATGTAAGCCATTTTTTCCTTGTTTCAGATAGTAAACCATGCATGAGCAGGACGGTGATAATGAGCCGGCGCACCATGCGCGTCGGCCAATGAACGCTTTCCTTATATTCTGTAAACGTCACAGAAGCGTTGTGCGCGACAAATATCCCAATCTTGAAAACAGGTAAGCATTTAGTAAAAGCAAAGCTTTACTTTTCGCAAACGAATGGTCAATGTAACCATGGAATATGAGAGCCAGTGTTTTTAAATATTTTTCATAAACAGCCCTTGATGTGTATGTCTAGCGTGTTTCTGAATTTAAGCTTAAGATCAGTTCTTCCACCCACTTCAACGTAAATGACGTTTTAGGCATGAAAGTAGCACAAAAACAATCCATACAATATTCTTGTTTATATTATTCTTGGCAATAAACAAACCAGCGCTACAGTCTGGTGTGTGTCCATTGAACTACATACATTTATTAAGCCTAAGTAACGGTTCTTTATATCAAAGTGACAACAACACACTTGATAATTTATGGATGCCCAGTAGATATTATTTTTACCTAGTGTACCTATGTTATTTCAGATCTATCACGAAGATTCTCGGTGAGTGGTGGGCCAACTTGGATAAAGAAGAGAAAGCTTGCTACACAGGTCTTGCGAAACAGGTATGTCCTTGCCTTGTCAAAATAAAATATATACATATGTAAACTACGGAATGTAGATATGTTTACTAATGCAATACAATGTTTTAATGAAAGTTGTCTTTTACAGTACAAAGACGCATTCTTCAACGCTCACCCTGACTTTAAATGGTATAAACTACCGGCTCCGCCACTCCGGACTCTTTCTTCTCGGCCTAGGGATACTACTGAAAAGCTAATAGAGTCCCCTGTCAGTGAACATCATGAAACTGAACTCGAAAAAACAAATAACAACTCAACTAAAGTAGACTTCAACAAAAAGCCTAATGAGGTCGCGCTAGAGAGCGAACCCAAAACGCTGTCGATGTTTACCCCTGGCAAGTTGGCCGATGAATCCAATATGGGGGGCCTCAGCAGCCTCCTTTCAACTAAGACTGAAACACAAACCCTCAATCCATATTACTCACCTCCTTCTTTTAAATTCAACGCGATCTCAACTCTCAATGATTACCGATCTCAAAATATTAATAAAGGAGCCCCAAATGAAGACAATATACGCGAACTTCAAAACGCGCTCAATGAGACTACTAAGGTATTCGAAGAAGACTTTGATGGAAAAGAAGGAGTATATCATTATGGAAACGTTCAGAACGATCAGTTCACGAACCAAGATGTTATAGACCAAATAGTTGATAAAAGATTTTCTAAAGATGAAGACCGGAACTGGTCCGATGAAGAAAAGAACGCGAAATCGGGTAGATCCTGTAAGGGCAAGCGTTACCAAGAGTTTATGTCTGTTGGGGGACTAAAAGCGAATAAAAGGCAAAAGAAAGATTTCTTCGATAAACTGTCAGACGATGGCTACAGCATGAACTATAGCTGGGAACCTGGCAGCTCACGCAGTGAGGAATCGATATCTACCGTCACTGACGAACCAAAGTATGTTAGCTCAACCATTGAGATTTCTACCGAAAACGATGACAAATTCGAATCTACTGATGAACCCGAACCGGACAATAATGCAAACAAAACATTCAAGGCTGCTGACTTTGATCTAGATGCTAAAATTAGAGCCCTACCATCCCTTAGCTTAGAAAAGTTTCAACAAAAAAAGCGTGAAAATAAACGTAAGAAGAAAACAGTTAACCCAAAACCAAGGGTGCTCGAGTCGCATTTTATTAACTCGGTCCCTCGGCCGATAATGGACGAAAGGCGACAAATGATCGAGAACTGGCGGGAGACTGTAATCGGTAGTCAAAAGCGGAAACCTAGGAAGATAAGTATTACAAGACTAGAAATCAACAGCATGATTTCGAGCGTTGACATCATTAACGCGCATAAAATTAGCCCCGAAATCAAGTTAGCGACGGAAGCGCCCTGCACCGCCGTCCATGACATGGAAATTGGCAAGCAGACTCAACGTAACGTGGACCTTCTAGGACTGGCGACGTTGGCCGAAGTTGCGGCTAATACTTCGAAGCTGGAGGATTCGTCGATCATTAACACCTTTACCGCCAAAGCGAACGATGAATACGCTTCCCAGGTATGAGATACCAACTAGCCTTAAAAGATATTCCAAAAATTATTTACTTTGTAATAATCAGATAATATTTATACATAGATCTACTTTTACAATGTACGCATAAAGATTAATAATATTGTACACTTTTAATTGTAGTTTTTATATATTAGCTATATAAATATTTATATTGAGATAGAGAAGAAACTATGTATACTTATTTTAGTTGGATTTCGTCGTCGTGTAGGCTGCTACATAATGCTTTTTAGAGTTAGTGAAAAAAAAAGGTGATAGATAGTTTATTAATAAAATCACACGAATAACACAGGCATAATGTATTTACGTTAATAATTAAGGATTTACATAAATCCGAACTGCAATATAACATGTTCCTGATGACATTTTGTTTAATAACCTTATTGAATGCAAGTACCTAGCAAGTTTGGATTGGAACATGTTATATTGGATTTTCATCACAATAATAATTATATGAAACGCCAAATGTCATATATTGTTACGTTAAACCTCATTATGTATAAAGATATATAGGTTATTTAAATCGCCTTAATTAGATAAATTAACAAAACTAAGACACCACGTGCATAGACTGCATTGCATTTTGAATGGTGATTTATTTTGTTTTAAAGTTGCATAATATTATGCAATTATTGATATTTTTATATACAATGTGACAAAAGAGTCACTCATTTTATACAAGGGCGAATTTATCACAAAATATAAATTGTTCTAGTGTTCAAATTATGGAGAAAAACATAAAAACGCGTTTTCAAATGAAATTTATTTAAAAACATCCTTTTGTTTCTGTTATCGCTATTAATGTGGCCAATTTTAACCATACCACTTAAAAAGTGAGTATGACTCGCAATCATTTATTTGTGATAAATTAACTAGTTTTAGTTCAACTATTTATCGATTTTATTATTCACATATTACCTACCTATCGATTTAGTTTTAATTTATCTATTTCTGAAAATATGAAAAATTGAGCTATCGAGACATATCTCGCTTGGACGAAATAATCATTGGGATGTCTTCGGCTCGAAGCGCCGATAGCTCCACCTACAGGGGAAACGTTGCAGTTATCCAAGCCTGTTCAATGACTAAAGTTAATTTAGTTCATTGACGAGAGGTATCGCATTGCTTATTCAATTGGTTATTTTTGTTTTTATAGTGTTAACCTTCACACTAGGGGAATACTAAAGATTATAATATCCCAAAAATTAATTATCCCGCTTGAGGCAAAATAATTTTTGGGATATTATAATCTTTAGTATTCCCCTAGTGTGATGGTTAACACTATAAAAACAAAAATAACCATAATGAAAAATGTTTGCTAATGGCTAGATTTTATCTTACCCCTATTAGGTACCTGAAGAATCGAAAAAAATCATCGTTGATCATTCTAAAATCTAGTATCATTCATACATTCGGTCTAATAAGATAATTTTAGATAAATTTATGTTAAATTATTGTATTCAGAACAGTGTTTCTCAAATTATTAATGTAGGTAACAATGAGCTGTAATAAAAGTTTTTGTTATAATATTATATCTCCTACATTGCGATTTGGGATCGCTGATGAAGATATCTTTGCAGATCTAGAAGTTTCTGTGATTTTATTCTATCTCCTACGTTGGGATTTCGGGATTGCTAGTAAAGATTTCTTTGCAAATCTATTCTAGTGTAGGGTTTAAAATGAAATCATGAACTACCTACGAAATTCGAAGTGCACTTATATTTTTATAGTAACAAAATGATGACACAAGCCATAATGTGACATGCATGCTCATCCAAAGACCAAATGTTAGAATAGTAAAGCTAGGCTGTAGATATTGTATTATGGTAATGTATAGGTGATTAAATATAAAAAATATGTATTATATTATTATTAATATTACATAAACGTCAATATAATGTGTCATTCCAGAATGTCTAAATTGTCGATTACGTATTTCACGTATTTTTTGCATTTCATGTTGTAAATCTTCACATAGTTTTTTTAAATAGATATTTTAACCATGTTGTTTTTGTAAAGTTTTACTGATTGTTAAGTTTTATTTTAACGGTTGAGAGCTTCGTCGGTTCCTATCAGATTATTATCGTAGAGCTTTTACGGGGCGGTATAATGAACTTACAGGATGTACCTATATCAACTGATCCTTAGGACAAATGTTTTGCCTTGTCAATAAAGTAAAAGCCTTATATTATAATATGAAAGTAGAGTTTAAGGTAACGGAAATGGGGGCCAGTATGTGCAAGTACATGATAATAATCACTATTGGTGATTTTGTAATAATTATGGGCCTTAGAGCAAGAATGATAATGGTAAAGTTAAAATCTCGAGGAATATTATCTTTGGATCAATTTAAATTGAATTATGGTGCTGGAAGATCTGTCTGTATTAAATTATTTTAAGGATCGCAGTCCATTGCTAGGTTAACGTTAGTTGCGATGGGCTTTTAGTCAGTGTAGGTAGATATTGAGTGTTATTATAAGACGTTGCAATCATTTTGTGCTAAGTAATACACAGTAATTGAATTGAAATGTAGTTTTAAATGCACCTAATCAGCGCAAATTTATTACAGTAATAATTTATACTTACCGTTTACAAATTGTAGCGTTTGAGAAACACTGGTCTCATCATTTATGTAGGTAAGTTAGGGCATAATAAATCGGCACCCAAAGTGTTTACCTGTTTGGTTCCAAAGTATATTGTTGAATGTTTTGTTATTTGCGAGCGCGGTTCGAGATATATCCTTTTATTATAGAAATAAAGTTTATTCATATTAACAGGTGTTTGTATCTTTTTAGCAAAGTGATATTTTGCCTGAAAGCCTATCTTTACTTTAACTAACCCGAGAATGTTGTTCAATCATTGAACATTACCTTACCTTAGGAGTAAAAAAGGTAGTAGGTAATTTCATATGAGTCAGTGAGTGAGTGCTCGAATTTGAATCGATTCCTTGTACGGATACTTTACACCTACCTACCAAACGTAGTAGTGGCAGTAGGTAGTACTAATATCTGTTCTGTGGCAGTAGTAAGTACCTACTTAACTTTGGTATCAAAGTGAATTAATAAAAGTAGGTACGGTTTTCTAGATAGGTTCATACCTCAGAATAATAGCCAGCTGCTGATTAATACACTTTGTTAAAACATATTGTGTACATGCGACGCGACGTGTTTATAATATTCTGAGACACCGACGCACGACGACGATCGCGACCGTGGCTGTAACTAGCCTGCCCTGTCCCTGTGTGCATCTTTCTAAGCAGCCATTGATGATTGAGATAATATAGACACTTTTCAACAAGAAATTTATAAACTACGTACGTTTTCAATGCGTCTCGCTCTGTTAAAAACTTGATAAAATACCGATATTTTTCCGAAAAAATATTTTCTCCACTAGTAGCAGCAGCTGTTAGCCTGAGCCTCCGTTCTTCTTCTTCTTTTGTTTTATGGCCTCTGTGGCTAGTTTGCCACAATTTTGCCAGTGTCAAGTGTATTAGTTTGATTGTCGCTTAGCAACGTAAACAAACGAAATTTGGAAAGAAACGATGACTTTTCTTTCAAAATTCTCCTGGAAAGCCTTTGACTAAATTACCAACCAACATTACCCCTCCATTTCAATTACTAACACCTGTGCTAAGTAAACAAGTTAAATTGGATAAACTGCCACCAAATTTACGCAATAAAACTTAAAATAACACGAGAAAAATAATTAAAATGGGAAGACCCATGTCGTTTTGACAAGATAGCCACATTGACAGACAATCCGAGCCTCCGTTCAACGTTAGGTCAAAATAGTTGTCAAACAGACGCCACAAATTAAAAGAAGAAGCAGAAGAAATCAAAGTTTGTTTTCTCTTTGGGTCGGTTGGAGTTGGTCGATCGGTTTCAAAAATAATTTTATCCGAAATAAACCTATACATGTGAAAAACTCTTGAAAAAGTATTTAATATCTGCCACAAAACACAAGACTTACTTATGTGTGCGAGTTGTAATAAATATTGTTTCAAATCTGGATGAGGATACAATGATTGCCGCATCTGAACCTCTGGTGAGTTTCGGTCTCTACTTGCCGGCTTCAACAAATAGCTTTTTTGCTTCGAACATATATACAAACTTAATGTCTTTGCCTTTTTGTTTAAAAATAGTAAAAATAAAAGTTGATTTACACACGATTTTGAATTACTTACTCCTCAAACTCGGTGAGCATCGGCAAATAAATGTACAACGCAACGTCACTGCCCAACACCTCCTGATTGATATCAAAAACATAAGAATAATCATTGATTTATTCAAAATTTATGAGACAAATTTGTATAAAAAAAGGGAGTAATAACATGTATTTTTGTGTGTGGAACCTATTCCATAAATATTATGCACTAATAATGAAAGATCCTGTATATATCAACAGGAGTTTGTGCCACACGGTCGTACCGTGCTAGCGAAGCACCCAGGTCAGATCTACGGCAAACAGAACACATCGACATCAGAGACTTCTCTGCTGTACAAGCTTACCAATTTTGCTATTAAAGATGAGACCTTACTGGTTGACAAGGAGGAAGAAGAATGGTGGTGTATCCGTGAGGTCTTCTATCGGGAAAGTGATGGTAAAGAAAGAAAACAATCAAAATTTGTTATCCAAAACTGTACTTTAGTGTGCTACAAGACTAGAGCACTAGTTTTCAAATATATCTTTATATACCACTAAAGTTGCAACCAAGTGTACGGCCCACTTGATGGTAAGCGGTTACCATTGTCTATGTATGCTTGCAACATCATAGAAATCACTTGCATGTTACCACCCTGAGATGTTAGATGGAAAGTCTGATATGCCCGTAATATCACCGGAAACCATACCTTGGAATGGGAAGAATAGGTATGGGTATGGTAGTCCTTCCCCGGATAAGCTCTATCACAAAGAGCTCATTTTTGAATTCTTGAATTTTGAATAGACATTTAACATCAGATAAGATAGCAGTCAAAAATGCCTGACTATCAACTAACACAAAATATTTTTATTTTGTACAACTAAAGTATATGAACTGGTTAGAGAAGAAGCTAGTAAATTTAAGGAATGAGGACAATGGTCGAAAATTAACGCAAACTTCCCAAAAAATTTTGATAAAAAAAAAAACTAACAGGCAGGCAACCATGTGTATGGCCCTGATAGTGAGTGGTAACTATTCCTTATAACCTATGAATGCTTGCAATACACATGAAAGTTTATTATGCCCGTAAGTAGAGTTCTCTGTGATATAGCTCGTCCGGGGAAGGACTACCACCATACCTATTTCTGCCGCAAAGCAGTAATGCTCGCATTGCTGTGTTCCCGTGTGAAGGGTATGGTTCCCAGTGAAATTACTGGCACATGAGGCTATCGATCTTAGCCTCAAGGTGGCAACCCGCAAGTGATACCTCTGGTATTGCAAGCGTCCTTAGGCTGCGGTAACCGCTTACCATCTTGTGGGCCGTACGCTTGGTTGCCACTTCAGTTGTATAAAAAAAATATAAAATAAAAAAAAAATTACTTAAAACCAGCAATCAAGCTCTGCTCCTCTTAAAAGATGTGACAAAAAATTGCCTTGTTTTATCCATGTCAAGTTAATGTACAACATGATATCTCATGACAATTTGAGCTAATCACGGTTTGAATCGCACTAGGACCCAAATATCAAATAACCTATGAATTTGACAGTCCTAAATTAATAAACTGTTAAAACAATGATATCAAGCAATGTGTTAATTCAGAACAACCCATTTCCAGAGTTTGAAGATGACCCCATACCACCCAAGGACACCAAGTTCGATTACAACTCTGAATCGTTTCGTCCATCAAGTCGTCTCAAGAATGACTTCAACGTTTCCATCAAATCTGAGCTCCTTAACAAGAAGATCGAAGGGGAAAGCAATTCTGCTGGCGGTTCTAGAACCGGCAGCGCAAATAGTTCCAGTAATATGTCAAAGAAGTTTAATTTAAACTCTGCGGAGCGGAGCAGAGCGGCTGATAAAAAAAAGCTTAATCCTAAAACAGACAGTTCTTATGAGGAAGAATTGTACGTCAAAGGTTGCACTGCTGTTTGGTCGAAAGGTGAGTTTTTAATAAAATAAAATAAGTAAAATGTAGTTAAGAAGTAGAAGTGTAATAAATAAAATAAATAAATAAATGTGTGGTAATGGGCGGTCTTATCGCTAAAAGCAATATTTTCCTTAGATGGCACTATCAGCTATTTATTACTGCTGTCTCTGGTTTTTCAATTTGATTTAATGTAATAAAATTGTTACCCATTTTACAGGTTTGCTCTCAACACCTGCCACAAAAGTCTCCGGGGCAGAGCAGAGAGAAACAATATGTTGCTACACCATTGACTCTCCCATCAAACACGCGTCCTTCGCCAATTTCCATGTAGACATCAAAAACACCATGCTTATAGATGCTCTGAACTCCCAAATCGGAGACGTGAAGAAAAACATCAAAATTGAGGATACAACTGAACATATTAAAACTGAAATCCTGCCCAGTATTGTTATACTGGACAGTAAATGCATGAGGGTGTACGCTGTAGATGGTAGAGAGTACATCACCAGTACACCGTTCCAAGTGAAGAAAGTCTGGTCAATGAAATATGGAGTGCTATTAGAAAAAGATGCTACTCCACCGCAAATCCACCAATCGATGCTACCAGCTTCGTTTTTCAGGTTTAACGATTCACACAATAGCTCTTTTAAATCAAATAGAATGAATATGAGCAGTAAATTAAGAAATGATTCGGTGTATGACCATGATGTGCCACTACCTACATGCTTCTCATTAACACATCCACTGGACGAAGTCACTCCGATACTAATGAAATCCCCATCTCAAGGACTGCAGTATTACAATGATGGTGACCTGCAAATAGTGTTTGTGAGCACGAATCCTAGCATAATCCTGCTATACGATTGGAAACTTGCAATACATTCGCTTTGGCGGATTCGTAAAGCAACTAGAGACGAATGCTTATCCATGTGTCCAAATATGAATACGACAACTTTCAGCCAGACTTGCGATTATATAGCAAGTCCTATGCATAGCAACAAGAATACTACTAGCTGGGCAACCGGATTGGGCAGTCCGTATCAATCAAGAAAGGCCCCGAATACACCGTCTCGTTTGAACAGTCCAATGGCGAATGCGTTTCATCAACAGGGTTTATCACCGCACGCGTCTATAGGCCAAGCATCCTCAGTGTCTATGCTGCCTAATTCCGCCGGTATAACCCCTCCATCATTGCCGCTGTACCCTGATATCTGCATCGATCACATCTGGACAGATAACTTGGTTATTCACAGAGATACAGTTGAGAACCCGAGCGATTTAAAAACGTTCTTACACACAGATTTGGTAGGACATGACTATCTCTGCTTCATAGCGAAGCAGAATTCTGTAAGTAAACTGCAGATATTAAGGCTCCAGAAATCGCATTACCGAGGAGGTTTGAAAACTAACTTGATAGTGGGTTCGGTGTCGACAGTGATGGCTAAAGACGCGGTGGTGTTGCCGCATTTGAAAATGATCGCGTTGATCGATGAAGCGGGGAATATTATATTGCAGTCTGGCAATAATGTTGTTGGAAAGGTAAGGTCCGATCATTATATAATTGATAGATTCAGGCGTTACTTTGCCGAAATCCATTACAAGATAAAAACCAGACGAAAAATCTCTAGTACTACTCTGCTTAACCTTTTAACTAATGCACACAGTCACACAGTTACCACAGTTAACTTAAAATAAAAAGACACGTGTTTCATCCCTCCACGGGACATCATCAGGACCATCGACTTGTTCTCCGGCAGGCGTGTTGCTCTGCAATGAGTCTCATTCGTTAAAAGGCTAAGCAGAGTAGTACTAGAGATTTATCGTCTGTTTTTTACTGACCTTTATAAAAAAAATTTTATGCCCATGTTAATTTGTTACCAAATAGACTTCCACGCTTCAGAAGGCACTTTAAGTTGTCAGCTCTAGGCTATAACAACGCAGTGGCCTCTGTGTAGGAACTCCATTACTAGAATTGGTCAATAACTCACTTGTTAGTGACTTCCTACGATCGCTACAATATCACCGGTTCGTTGACTGGAAGTTTGCACTTTATTTGAGAAACAAACGTGATGACAACCCATTTGGCAGAAACTTAAAACATAGATAATAATCTATGTTTTAAGTTTCATTTCAACTGGGAATAGGACATGCTACTTTTTATTCCGGAAAATGTACGGTTTCCGAGTTCCACGCGAACGGGGTTACGGGCAACAGCCAGTTTATGATTTAGCACTAACAGCTACTATTATAATGTTATGTACTTAATGTTTATTCATGCATTGCAAAATATTTTAAATTCAATTTAAAAAAGTGGTGTATTTGTCATAATATGTTTATTTAAAAGACTTTTATAGGCACTACAGCCTGCTAGTAACATCGATCTGGAGTCGTAATGTGCTAAACTGTGTTTAGTTATGTTATATGTTACTGTGTTTATGTTAAATAAAGAACTTTTAAAAATAAACTATCAGCTACTTTTAGCATTATTAAGTAAAAAAAACCTACTACATATACGTTTTAGTTTTTTTTTATAATAACTCGGTAAGTGATTATTTTAGATTCTAATTAGCTCTTTACGCCTGAAATACAGGATTACAGTAGTTCAGGCTCAAGTGTTATGTATACCTATGTCTTGATTTTGCATTTGTTATCCTATTATCACTGTAACCTCGCCATACGGGCTCAAAAGAGACCTAGTGCGAGGGACAGAGCTTAGCCAAGGTACCTACTCAACTACTGTATACAATTTATATATAAAAATAAGACCACGGAATGTACCTAAATATACTTTGTAAAAGTTTGTAATTAAATAAAAATAAATAAATAAATTATTGTACCTTTTAAAACTTGAATAAACTCACTTCACCAGGTGGTAGAACTCTTCAGCAAGAGTCCGTCTTGGTGGGTACCACCACAGTGTCAGATATTCTACCTCCAAGCAGTAGTGTGCAAGCATTATTGTGTTTAGAGACTTAACAACAATGTCTCGGGGTGATGAGCGCAGTGCAGTGCCACGCTGAACTTGAACATTTTAAGCTTTGGGTGGCACTGCGTCTGTTATGGTCAGGCGTGGTGCTTAACATCAGGTAGGCGACTTGACCGTCTTGCCACTTGCCGAAATTAAAATTAATAATAGAAAACGATTTACTAATTATTTGTTTATTGAATAACAGGTGCACGTGGGCGGTGTGCTAGCGCGCCTCATCGACTCGCCGTACACGAAGCGCTCGACATTCAGATCGCCATTCCCCCGCCGCAGCAGCCTGCTCCCGAGCCGGGGGAATGACGTTACTTTCGATGATTCCGCGCTACATCTACTGTCTCCTGTGCCGCATACATCAGCGTCTAGGTTGGAGAAGAACGAAACTTTAGGTGAGCATTATCCATGTCACACTACACCACAGAACAGATATTAGAGTTCTTTGAGATAGAGCTCGTCCGTGGAAGAACTACCACCATACCTATTTCTGCCGCCAAGCAGTAATGCTCGCATTGTTGTGTTCCGGTGTGAAGGGTATGGTTGCCGGTGAATTTACTGGCACATGAGGCTTTCGATCTTAGCCTCAAGGTGGCAACCCGCAAGTGATACCTCTGGTATTGCAAGCGTCCATAGGCTACGGTGACCGCTTACCATCTTGTGGGCCGTACGCTTGCCACTTCAGTTGTATATAAAAAAAAAATAGTACTACATACAGAACGGCCACTCACTACCTTCCACCGATTTTACTTACCCCACCCTGAGAGAGACCCTTTTAAAAATGAGCGCTTCCTAAAGTGTTTATAATACATAATACATACTTATCACCAGCGCAGCGTCGGCCTCTGACCCATATGAATTTACTTACCTATTACTTACATGATTATTTTTCGTCCAAATTTTTTGTTAGTTTTTATTATTTTTTGCTGCGATATTAGTCTTTTATCAGATATTAGTCTGCGCATTTTGTTTTAATACTATTAGTTTTTTACTTTTCTTTAATTAATATTTGTTTAATTGTTGTACCATCGTACCATGTCCGTGCGTCAACCGAGGTTCATGCTGAAAATCAGCGCTGCAGTTATCTGTAGCATTATGCTGAGCAAGAACCTTTTTTGACGTACTGTACACAGAATAGACTGAACCACTCACCTGTGACTGTTTTTTATATAATATGTAAATCTGTGTATAGTTTGTCAGAATAAACTTTTACTATACTTTTTTACTTTATAATGTTATGTAAACAACTGAAGTGGCAACCAAGCGTACGGCCCACAAGATGGTAAGCGGTTACCGCAGCCTTTGGACGCTTGCAATACCAGAGGTATCACTCGCGGGTTGCCACCTTGAGGCTAAGATCGAAAGCCTCGTGTGCCAGTAATTTCACCGGAAACCATACCCTTCACACCGGAACACAGCAATGCGAGCATTACTGCTTGGCGGCAGAAATAGGTATGGTGGTAGTCCTTCCCCGGACGAATAAAATGTGTGATACAAACGCGTCGCCATCACCACATGCATGGTTTGTGTACGTAAACGGTGCCGTTGTATATGTGTGAATATGTTTGAGTGTCATGGTTGGCCCCACCCAATGATAGAGCGAGATAGCACACTTTCGCTTGCGCTGGCATACGCGCGCTGTGGACCTGCACAAAATCAAAATAACGCGTGCTTATAGCTCTGTGCTTCAGTGCCGGCGAAAAGTGCCATGTAGTGCCGGCATACTCGCTCTAGGCGTGGGGTAAGTAAAACCGATGGGAGGTAGGGAGTAGACGTTCTGTACGTAGTACTCGTTCGTTCGTTCGTATGAGTCAGTGGCCAACTCTGGTGACAGAGTTTCTAGGCCGCCCGAAGGCCTCTGTCATGGCCTAACAACTTTGAAAAAGCCGGGACTGACTGCTTAACGTGCCCTCCGAAGCACGGGAGCGCTCAGTTGAAATTGCCACTGGCGTTGCTACGTAGTACTAATAACTGTTCTGTGGCTAGAGCTAGAAAAGATAGTACCTTTTTAGCTACTATCTTTTCTAGGATCTAACTGTGGCTCCAATTAAACCGACACAACTGAACAAAAATAAATTTTAACTCCATAACACTTAGGTTAACTTTTCTTTGGCAGGTCTGAGCGGTCTATGCGACGCGGTCGGCTCGAGACTGACATTACAATTCGAGGCTGGTGCGATGTACAGAATCTCGCTTCCAGCGCTTTCCTGCTCAGCGCTTGTGACGCGATGCTGCAGCGCTCTCACTGCTATATTGCCAAAAGACATCACTATGCAGGTAATGGTGTCGATTCTGTTTTAACATTTTCTAAACTAAACTAACTAAAATTGTTGCCGTCCTTTTCTAATAAATTAAAATACAAAGGATCGCGATAGTTTTATTTAGTTAAGTTTAGAAAATGCTACAACAGTTTACTAATACCACATCCGTAAATACACCTAGCTTTATGACGTTTCATAATGATCCTTGTGATATGATTGAATAAAGATGTTTTTTACTTTAATTTACTACACCGGACGAATGTGGAGAAACGGTTCGAATCCGGTCGTGCACCAATAGATTTTTCTATATAAAATGTATGTGCGCAATGCCAGTTTTCTCATACGGTGCAGGAAAACATCGTGAGGAAACCGGGATGTCCAAGAACTAACAATTCAAAAGACATGTGCCATCACCATCTATTGGCACCACACTGAAGCTTTATTATGAAGAGGGATCATCAAAAATAAGATAATGCCAGATTCTCCTAGGCTGGGGCGCGTGGAACTGGCGTAAATTCACCTAGCTTTAAGACGTTTCAAAATGATCCTTGTGATATGATTGAATAAATATATTTTTTTACTTTACCTTACTTTACACCAATCCGCATTGGGTCCGCGTGGTGGATTAAGACCCAATCACTCTCGCTCGAGAGTTGGCCCGTCTCCCAAAAGTGGGAACATACAGGCTGTCGTGATCAAGCGCGGATCCAAGGGGGGGGTCAATGGGGTCATGACCCCCCCTTGGGCTGGGAAAAAGTCAACCACTGATAAAAGGTGTGATTAAGAAGCTTTAATTTACTCTGTGTGTGATGTGAACTGAACTGAGGAACTGAACCATTGAACTATCGTTACGTCTGTTAACGCTGTGACGTGCTAAAGAAAAATAGTGATAATCTTAATAATTAAGACGCTGTTCCCAGAGTTATGCTCACTAAACTAAGTCAGCCAATCTTTGAAAAGGCATGTGTCAAGTTGGGTATCTGTATAACGACAGATAGCTAACCTAACATAAAACATGTTTTATATGATCAATTTGGTATTGATTTGCGGCTCGCTCGCTACGCTCATTGATATACGTTTTATTATAAGTACTCTGTAGCCCATGTCGCAAACAATTTTCAAATACTTACATTATAATGAAAGCCGCGGTGTGTGAGTGCACCGATACAGTTTTTTGTTATGTGTTTCAACAAGTTTAACACCCAAAATTTTTTGTGGAACTGTAAGTCAATAAGTACCAACGTAAAATAAGTTGTAAAACTCATAAAAATTTAAGATATTTACTCAAAAATTTTCGCGGCTCGCTGCGCTCGCCGTTGGGCTGTGATACGTTCAAGTCTACTGACGTAAATTGAGTTGAAATCCCGAATTTTTTTCACGGCTCGCTCATAAAAATTTAAGATATTCACCCAAAAATTTTCACGGTTTTCTACTCTCGCCTTTGGGCTTTGCCGTATTTAAGTTTACTAACGTAAATTAAGTTTAAAATCAAAAAAGTTTCGCGGCTCGCTGCGCTCGCCGTTGAGTAGCATTATTCCAGGCTGCTAACTTAAATTGAGTTAAAAAGCTCATAAAAATTTCAGATATTTACTCCAATATTTTTGCGGCTTACTACGCTCGCCGTTTAACTGTACATTCCGGGACTATTTATCTAAATCGAGTTGAAAAGTTAATCAATATTTTAAGATATTAACCTAAAAACTTTTGCGGCTCGCTACTCTCGCCGTTGGGCTATAATATGTTCAAATCTACTAACGTAAATTGAGTTAAAATCCAAAATTTGTTAGAGCGGCTCGCTACGCTCGCCGTTGAACTGCACGTGAACAACTACTATGCTAACGTAATTTGAGTTGATTAGCTCATAAAAATGTAAGATTTTTACACAGCATTTTTCGCGGCTCGCTACGCTCGCCGTTACAATGTGTACCTATTCAATGTTACTAACGTAAATTGAGTTGCGAGACTCATACAAATTAAAACATTTAGAGCGTTAATGGCGGAAAGCCCGCCTAACTGGTCTGGCAATTCTCCACGTTTCTCCTTTTCTCGTGTTGCGAGAAGACAACAAAGAAAACATGGTTTTGTTAGTATTTAATTATAATTATTTAACCATAAAACACTGCAATTTTGGGTCTGTCCTGGCAAAACTTTGAGTATGTGACCCCCCCTATCAAAGGCTGGATCCGCCTTTGGTCGTTATATAGGTAGTGGTGGGTAAAACAAGAAGCTTTTGATTCATATTCTCTCTGTCGTATTATTTTTTATCCTGTAAAGATAGGGTTGATGATGATGATGTATAATAAATAATAATTATAAAAAATAAATAATGTTGGTCAATAATAACATTTCCACCAACCAGGTAATAATAAAATGGTACGGGGTCCGCAACGCCCCGGGCACACAGGACCTCACACCGATACAGGAGTGGAGTATGTTCTCGAACCTGCTGTTGTCACTGGTGGGTTACGACACGGAACGTTTGAACAGGCGCGCCGACGAGCAGGAGCACACGGAGACAGTCACGAAGAAACAGCGCGCGTCGAGTGACGGATCCGTTGAGGACTGGGAGTACTTGCTCAACTCCAAGATGCATAAGACTATAGGTAAGCCTTTTATTTTCATCATCTTGACAGCCTTCTAATGTTCCTTCCCATTTTTTTATGTTAGCAAGTGACAAGGCGGTCAAGTCGCTCGCCTGATGTTGAGCACCACGCCTGACCATGACAGATGGAGTGCCACCCTAAACTTGAAGTTTTTAAATTCAGCGTGGCACTGCACTGCGCTCATCAACCCGAGACATGGTTGTTAAGTCTCTTTTGCCCAGTAATTTCCATCCGCTTATATTCCACCAACTGATTGCGGATAATCTTCTTCTTCTTTTATATAAAAATAAATTGCTGTGCGTTAGGCTCGCTAATAGCAGAGAACTGCTTGACCGATTTGGCTAATTTTGGTCTTTAAGTGTTTTTAAGAGTTCAGTGAAAGTTCGTTCGTATGAGACAGTGGCCAACTCTGGTGACAGAGTTTCTAGGCCGCCCGAAGGCCTCTGTCATGACCTAACAGCTTTGAAAAAGCCGGGACCGACTGCTTAACGTGCCCTCCGAAGCACGTGAGCGCTCAGTTGGAATTGCCACTGGCGGTCACCCATCCAAATGATGACCCCGCGGAACAGTGTTTAACTTCGTTGATCTGTTATGAACAACTTAGCCAGCTACGTCACGAGCGCTCCAATTATATTATAATTGTATTATATGGGCACTACTCAAAAACATAACATGGATGAAACCGCGGGCAGAGCTAGCAGAGTTTTGCGAAAGTCTGCTTGGATGTTTGTGAATTATGGAAAAATTGCGAAAAAAATTAAAACTGCGCAAGGTCTACTACTAAAAATTAAAAAAATTAAAACTTTTTCTTATCCCACAGGTACCCCTCTGTCCACAATGTTGAAACTACCCCCCCTCTCCAGTGAAAGCAAGCACAAGCACATCAAACCCCAAGATGAGAAACCCGGACAGTTCAACGCTACCAGCATTCTCTTCCCGTACACCCTGCAACTACTGTACTCTTTCCACCTTGTCTACGAGGAGATCAAACTGAATACATTGCTCTCGAGTGATCTGAAGCCGCTGTGTACATTGCTGTATCAGATATCAGCTGATTTGAGGCTCGAGAAATACGTGAACCATTACTGGTTGGACTTCCCCGTTGATATCTGTTTGGATTATGAGGTTTGTGCTGATTTTTATTGGTATATTTATCATTAAAAAACACCAACCTCTGCTGCGAGTTGGTGAGGAGTTTTTTTTTTTTTTTTTTTAATCGATCAGAAGTGTGGAAATTGTTTTCATACCTTTATTAACTTAAACACGTTAAACCCCAAAGTAAGTCATGTTTTAAACAAAAAATTATTCAGCGACGACCGATGTGGCGCAGCGGGCACAGGTCCGCCTGCGACGCGGAGGTTGCGGGTTCGATTCCCGCCTCGGGACAAATGTTTGTACGATCTACAAATATTTGTCCCGGTTGTTCTGGGTATTTTTTATAAATAATAAAAAATATCTTTTTATGTATTGTATTGTATTAAATATATATCAGTCATCTAGTACCCATAACACAGCTCTGTTTAACAGCAGCTTACCTTGGGGCTAGATGATGCTGTGTGGATTGTCCAGCATTATTTATTTATTTATTTATTTATTCAAAATCGGTTCATCCGGCGAAAGCTTGTTTAAAATAATGCTTTAACTTAAAAAACTTAAAGCTTGGGTCTCATTGACCCTCTCCGCGACATAAACGGATTCCGGGTCAGATTTAAAAGCTACAATGCCACAAATAGTGTATCTTCAACAAAATAATAGTTATTTTTCTCTCTCTCTCTCTCAGTCAGAGTCCCAGATTTCGGAAGAAACCGCATCGAAACTGGTCGAGCCGAGCTACTTCAGCAAGGAACCGCCGAATGTGTTCAGTTACATAAACAGCATGTTTAAAGATGTCGACGTGGGCTACTATCCTTATCTGGCGGATGTTAATAACATGTCCAAGGACCTTATTGAGGTGAGATTACTAAAGTATATCTGCAGGGCTATTACGCAACTGTGTTGCAATCCTGTTTCAATCCTCTACCTGTCAATAATACAAATACCTTTATTCGGAACAATAACATATGATAATAAAACATAATGGAAGCGATGGTATCTGCAGGAGTGAAACGTGAAACACCGTGTCGCAAATATCAACGCCCTCCTCCTACCTTAAGTTAACAGGGTTCCAAAATAAACTACCACCATACCTATTTCTGCCGCCAAGCAGTAATGCTCGCATTGCTGTGTTCCGGTTCGAAGGGTATGGTTTCCGGTGAAATTACTGACACATGAGGCTTTCGATCTAAATCTCAAGGTGCCAACCCGCGAGTGATACCTCTGGTATTGCAAGCGTCCGTAGGCTGCGGTAACCGCTTACCATCTTGTGGGCCGTACGCTTGGTTGCCACTTTAGTTGTATAAAAAAAAAAAAAAAAAAACTAGGTTTTGAGAAAATTAGATAACGTAAAAAACACAAACATGAAATTAAAATAACTAAGGTAAAAAGTCTATATAAAAAGTGAGTGTATATTATGTAGTTACAACTGTTTGGAAAAAGTGTGTACTTAGGTTTGTGCATGTATGAGATGCGCATAATGATATATGCAAATATAATAATATAGGTCAGTTTTTGATTGAAACATAGTGAAATTGATTGTTTCCGAATTACAACCACCTTCACCTGTAGGTATATTTTTACCCGAATTTAAATGAAGGATAATTGTTAGCCTGATCACGTGCAAGCTATTCATTTGCACTTCCACAGATATTCATTCATAATAGAATAAAAATTATTAATTTTGCGCCTCACAATTAACATAAAAATAACATAACAATACTAATAAAAACTAAATTATTGTGACGAAAAAAGGCAACCACTCAGCATGTGCTACAGATTTGCATGTGTATGTAGCGCTGGTTTTGACACGAGACACTCTTACTTATTATATATCACTTGTCATTTAAAAATGCAGGAATGTCTGTCCTTGTCTTTCAAATGAACTATGATTCTTTTGACATGATACAGAATCAGGGAGTAAATATAATAGTAAAGGGAGCGCTCGTGACGTAGCTGGCTAAGTTGTTCTTATCAGATCAACGAAGTTAAGCACTGTTCCGCGGGGTTATCATTCGGATGGGTGACCGCCAGTGGCAATTTCAACTGAGCGCTCCCGTGCTTCGGAGGGTACGTTAAGCAGTCGGTCCCGGCTTTTTCAAAGTTGTTAGGCAATGACAGAGGCCTTCGGGTGGCCTAGAAACTCTGGCACCAGAGTTGGCCACTGACTCATACGAACGAACGATCGAAGGGAGTAAATGTGACTTGGGGTGTATAATTTCCAGATATTCTCAATAACGGGTTGCGGTCGTTCAGCGGGGGTGCAGAGCATCACCTCCCGGGAGCAGGTCGCGGCCAGCACGCCTCGGGGCCGGCGCGACACCACGCACGGCGCCGCGCCGCCGCACTGTCAGGCCGTCACCGCCATGTGCGAGAGAGGTGAGCGACCCACCCAGCCCAGCCAGCCATTACCCCGCGTCCACCACCCCCCCGGGTCGCTACAAAGCTGGGATCACGATCAAATCGGCCGAGAAATCTCAAAACCTCTGAAAGTCATCTCAATCGTTTGAAGTTGGTCACCAATTTACGTGATTTATTTATATTTTCTAAAATTTGTCAAAATTTGTCTCGGTGTTTCTAGTGTACCTACTATAAACGGTTGTATTTGAAAAAATACTATCAGCTATTCAATTCCCATTGAACAAGTATTGCTTAGTTTGGGCGCTAGATGACGCTGGCGTATAGATATCCAGCTATTTGAATCAGTTGAGTGTAACAGTAGTATTAATGTATGTTGTGAGGTGTGGTGCCGGTGTCACTGGACAACCTCCCGGCGGCGCTGGGTCTGGGCGCGCTGGCGCCGCTCGCGCGCTGGGCCGGCGCCGGCGCCGCACAGCCCGGGGCGAGCGACCACGCACTCGCACGCGCGTTGCGTCCCGACCTCGCCGCGCACCATCTACTGCCGGACCAGGGGGAGGGGGTCGAAGGTATGCACGCGAGGGGGACGAGACACGAGACACATTTCTATGGAATATCAGGGAGTGAACCGAGGGAAAAGAGTTTTGTGTAAATATGTGGGGTTTACCGATGAAAGGTTTGAAATAAAAGGTCAAAAGGGGGTGAATGGGGGGGGGGGGGGGGGGAAAGAGACTGCGTAGGGGTTAGCGGTGAAGGGTAAAAGGAGGGTTAGGAATGAATGGTCAAAAAGGTTAGAACGAGGATCAAAAATCAGGTGCTGTAAATAGGATGGATTTGGAAGAAGATGGTTTAAAAACCAGCGCCGCTACATCTACATAGAGCGGCATTAGAGCTGAAATGGAACCATTTCTGGCTCACATAGCTCAGTGCGGACTAATTTGAACCTCTCACAATCCAGCCTATCTATTGTATCTATGTGTATAAATTATTGTGCGCTATTTGTTGTGTGTGTGTGTCCAGAATAAATGTATTTTCTTTCTTCTTCTTCTTTCTTTCTATCTAACTCTCCTCTTCAAAATCCTTCCCAAGGGAGAAAGTGATATAACCAAGTAAAATATCTAGTAAGAATTACCATACAAAAGAGATAGAGTGGTATAATGGGGAATTATTATGCAATCATGAATTCGCAACATGACTTACACGAACTTACTTACTACCGATTTCTTATTTCTTCCTTCCTTCATTTCCAACATTCTCTTTCTAGCTTTAGCGCTGGAAGTGATAGAGAAAGAGACGGCGTATTCCGTCAACTCCGCGCCGATAGAGGAGCACACGTGCAAATCTGAAGAAAATGATTCTACCACCGGCATGGAACATCTCAACACGAAGCTACTGTCACTCCTTTATCCGAGGGATCATCGGTAAGTAATAGCCAGAGATTGAATTACCGAAAAATTAAGCTACCTTTATTTATCGATCGATGTCGTTATATCGTTATTTTCCGGTTTTCAATACCTAAAAAAATAGCGGTACCGAAAAATAACCGGTATAAAAAGGTAGCGTACCTAAACCCAAATGATAAAGGATTTCTTTGATATCGCCGCGCCGCCTATCGCTGGCTAGTTTCATTCGTCATTTCACGCCTCCTCCCGTCCCGCCAGCCTACATCGCCACCCCGCTTGCATCCTTGTTGGCTCGACTTAATATATTTATTTATTTTATTTAATTTTATATTTTAGGAAAACCATCGGCACAAAATACAAATTAGGCTCTTAAATAGTTAACTACGACGACGATATTTACGGTATCGTAATTTTATACCGGTATAATAACGGTATAGCCAAACCTCTATCGGATAACGGTATCCTTATGCTTTTACGCCACTGGTACCTTTATACCGTAACTTTTTTATGTCAGCAAGTGACAAGACGATTAAGGCGCCTGCCTGACGTTAATCACCGCGCATGACCATAATTAAGTTTTTGGTAAAAGCTGGTAGCAGCGTCGTCAGCAGGGGCCTTACTCTTGAACGCGATCGGTATTAGACAATTATTGGAATATGACTTTTGACAGCAAACCTAGCGCCAAATTCAACCTTGTTTTCAAGAGTACAAAAATTAGACAGCAATAAATAGAAATTGGGATTGGATCGGAATTGTCATTGGATTCAAGAGCAAGGCACCTGGTCAGGTGTTAAGGTTTGCTATGTTTTAACAGGATGACAGAAGTGTTCAACATCCTGCAGTCATCCCAGCCCGTGGTGATCAACCTGAGCCAGCGGCCCGAGGTGTCCGACCACGACTTCATCGAGGAGCAGGAGAAGTATCTGTTCGCTCTCAGCATCAGGACCACGGCGCTGCCTGTCGCTAGGTATCTATTTTTTATTTTATACAACTAAAGTGGCAATCAAGCGTACGGCCCACTTGATGGTAAGCGGTTACCGCAGCATATGTACGCTTAACATCATAGATATCACTTGCGTGTTACCAGCCTGAGACGTAGATGGAAGGTCTCATGTGCCTGTATTTTCACCGGAAATGCAAACATTATTGCTTGACGGTAGAAATAGGTATGGTTGTAGGAACAAACGAACAAACTTGTGTGTCCAGGATTCCGCGGACGAGCTCTATCACAAAGAACTCTACTACTCGTGTATTCCGCCCTGAACGGCGTTCCACTAGTTTTTGATTAAAATTAGCAAAGGGGGGGGGGGGGGTTAATTATAAAACCTAACCACGTACCACCAGAGAGGAGGGGGCCAACTACCCTGAAGAGAGCTTTATAAAAAACAGACGAAAATGCTCTAGTACTACTCTTAACCTTATAACTAATGAGGTCACACAGTCAACACAGTTAAAATATCGACACGTGTTTCATCCCACGGGACATCATCAGGACCATCGACTTGTTCGCCGGCAGATGTGTTACTCCGTCGAGCGCCAAAGAAAAACTTCAAAAGTTAAGCGGAATAGTACTAGTGATTTTTCATCTGTTTTTATCTTGTAATCGATTTCCGCAAAGTAATGCCTAAACGGAGCACTCGTGACGTAGCTGGCTAAGTTGTTCATAGCAGATCAACCAAGTTAAGCACTGTTCCGCGTAGTCATCAATCGGATGGGTGACCGCCAGTTGCAATTTCAACCGAGTGCTCCCGTGCTTCGGAGGGCATGTTTAGCAGTCGATCCCGGCTTTTTCAAAGTTGTTAGGCCATGACAGAGGCCATCGGGCGGCCTAGAAACTCTGTCACCAGAGTTGGCCACTGACTCATACGAACTTACTTTATGAGCCTGAATCTATCAATTGTCTATTGTCTGATATGATGAGTGTTCCCCAGGGGCATGGTGACGCTGCGCACGCAAGCCAGCTCCCCCACGGAGGCGGCCGTGGTCCCCCGGGTGTGCGTGTGGGGGCGCGCGGGGGGAGGCAATAGCGGCGCAGGTAATCACACGCAACTTTGTTTTTTTTTATACAACTGAAGTGGCAACCAAGCGTACGGCCCACAAGATGGTAAGCAGTTACCGCAGCCTATGGACGCTTGCAATACCGGAGGTATCACTCGCGGGTTACCACCTTGAGGCTAAGATCAAAAGCCTCATGTGCCAGTAATTTCACCGGGAACCATACCCTTCACACCGGAACACAGCAATGCGAGCATTACTGTTTGGCGGCAGAAATAGGTATGGTGGTAGTCCTTCCCCGGACGAGCTCAATTATTTTTTCATAGCCCTACTAATATTATAAACAAGCGGACCTGCTCGGCTTCTTCCGCGTTTTTGCAGTTTTTATGCTATCCCACAGGAACAGTTCATTTTTCCGGGATAAAAAGCCTATGTGTTATTCCAGGACTTAAGGTATCTACATTCCAAATTTCATGCGGAGATATGTGTTAACAACACACACACAGAATTTCACATTTATAATATTAGTAGGATGCGAAAGTCTGTTTGTGTGTGTCAATGTTAGTTATAGTATCTCCGCGACGACTTACCGACTGTGATGAAATTTAGAATGTAGATTTAACAGGCAATTTTTTTTGTCCAAAAAAAAAAATCAGTCCTGTGGCATAACATGAATTGCAAAAACGCTGATGAAGCCGCGCGGATAATAAATAAATCATCATGACAGCCTTCTAATGTTCCCACTGCTGGGACACTGGCCTACTCCCAAGCGAGAGTGATTGGGTCTTAATCCACCACGCGGACCCAATGCGGATTGGTGGATGGCACATGTTTTTCGAATATTTGGTTTTTGGACATGCCGATTTCATCACGATGTTTTCCTTCACCGTATGAGAGCACTGGCATTTTGCGCACATAAATTTTACGTGGTGAAAAATCTATTGGTGCACGACCGGATTCGAACCCACGACCTTAGGATCGGAAGGCGGGGTTACTACCAATAGACCACCAGTGCTCTAAAAAAAATAAAAAAAATTAAAAGAAAAATTATTATTCCTATACACTAAAATATAAATATGACATGACGTGGATTTAGCTAATAGGCCATACTTATAGTTCGCGGATCTAGGCTTCCGTGAAGTTAGCCGTTTGTGATGCGCAAAGACAATTTAGTTTGAAAAAGGTTAGCCGTTAGTGATGCGCAAAGACAATTTAGTTTGAAAAAGGTTAGCCGTTAGTGATGCGCAAAGACAATTTAGTTTGAAATAGTTACATTGCGCATCGAAACGGCTAATTTCACGACGGCCGAGATCCGTTGTGAGAACTATACTATATCGTCCCGCCATCTTTTTTGTGGTCGCGCGCGAGCCGGGCGAGCCGAGCGGATCAGCTCGTCTATATCTATACTAATATTATAAAGAGAGAAGGTTTGTATGTTTGTATTTTTGTTTGTTACGAATAAACTCAAAAACTACTGGTTCGATTTCAAAAATTATTTCACCATTAGAATGCTACATTATCCCTGAGTATCATAGGCTATATTTTATTTTAGAAAATAATAGGGATCCCTACTAAAACTTCAATAATGGAACCCAAGGTGTAAAAAAAATTGCCATAAAATGTCTTTCATCGCATGCGCTGCTGAAACTATTGATGATAGAACAAAGAAATGTTCTAGAATATTAAAGAACATATTGATATCTACAAAAAAAGTCAGCGATACCATATGTCCAGCTATTGTAGTTATGTAACTATAACTACTTTTTTACATTTTAAA
Source organism: Colostygia pectinataria (assembly GCA_951394395.1). Lineage (NCBI taxonomy): Eukaryota > Metazoa > Arthropoda > Insecta > Lepidoptera > Geometridae > Colostygia > Colostygia pectinataria. The sequence continues at coordinate 1,123,983 of OX596362.1, forward strand.
AGTTGATAGAAATGCCGACCAAAATCAGACCATGTATTCCATACCTTTATATTAATCCTTATCCAAATAAATCATTTCATTTGGCTATTTTTGTTTTTATAGTGTTAACCATCACACTAGGGGAATACTAAAGATTATAATATCCCAAAAATTATCTTGCCTCAAGCGGGATCATTTCATTTCATATTCAAGACTGTTTCAATACCTGTAGATAACTGTTTGAATTATTGAAATCAGACATTCCATTCAAAAGTTATGACGAATTATATAAATGTCACTTAACAAAATAGTATGCGCGGGAGCGCGCGCGCCGTGTGCCCAGAGAGGGGCGCGCACATGAACTATGAGATAGGTAGCCGCGCGGCTACAACGTGCGGTCGGCTCCTACCTTATGAATGACTAGCGACCCGCCCCGGCATAGCACGGGTGCTTCAGTTTTTATTGCACCCGTGCGAAGCCGGGACGAGCCGCTAGTATTCAATAAAGTTGCTTCCCACTGTCTGTCCCTCTGACACTTTAAAACTCCAGTTGTACTATAGTTAACTTTAGTGCTCTTGCATAATGGTTATTATTGTTTGGTTCAGGGGGCAGAGCGGCCATAGCACCCCCTGGGGGGGAGCTGTCGGCCCAGTCACTGGCGTGGCCCTCCTTCCACTCGGGGGTCGCAGCCGGCCTCGCCTTGTTGCCCACTACTGGCTCCACACTGGACTCCACCTGGCTACTGTACAATAAACCAAAGGTTAGTTTAATCTAATGGTCGGGATCTGTCGGCTCAGTCACTGGGGGTTGCGGCCGGCCTCGACATTAAAGCGCTCTAAGGAAGTCGGTGAATTTAATTATAGGTATTCATACGTCTGGAAATTTAGGTTTTTTCATTTATTTTATTTTAGGAAAACCAGCAGCTTTTACATACAAATATACACTTGGGTAGCTATGGAGAGCCAATTACAGGTTCTCACGTATAGGTTTGGAATTAATAAAAAGATGAAAGATGTTCAATCTCAAGATTGAAGATTTTTTGTACCTAACCCACATAATTAATAAATGTTTCTAATTTCTGATTGCCTATGTCCAGCTGCAGATGGATGCGACTGTTTGTCATAGAGATATCTCTGGAACTAAACATAGGCGACTTTTTATCTATATAAGCTGGCTAAGTTGTTCTTAACAGATCAACAAAATCAAAATCAAAAATCAAATAAAAAAATATTTATTTCAATAGAATCACAAGGATCACTTTGAAACGTCTTACAAGCTAGGAAAATTTACACCAGTTCCAACGCGCCCATGCCGTAAAAGAACTGACAACAACACCGGCTGGGTTCCTATCGCTCTTTTGGCATGATTCTTGCTATTGTTATGGATGCCGAGTAGAGTTGGAGCACATTCGCCCCAAGCTTTTTTAACATCTAAGTAATCGGTTATTTTATAGTAAGCTTTTTGAGACAGTTTTTGTTTAATTAAGTTTTTAAATTTGCCAATTGATGAATTTTGTATGTCGCTTGGGACTTTGTTAAAGAAGCGTACACATTGCCCTTTAAAAGATTTACAGACCTTAGTGAGCCTAACTGTGGGAACAGCGAGTTTATTTCTAATTCTAGTGTTAAAAAGCAAATGCAAAGCTGTGGCAAAAACGCGGTGCACCTCTAGTACAAATATTTATACAAATATTTTACTAACCACAAATACAAATGTTGACACAGTAGTGATTCACTGGTTTCTGAGTTAGTTTTCACTGTGTTTCAGAAAGACAGTTCATTCCCCAAAATGTAACTTATGGATATGGCAAAAGAACATTTTGTATCCAATTTTATATAAAAACTGTAATATAATTATTCTATCTGTGTAAATAAGAGAAGTAGAGTTCTCTGTGATAGAGCTCGTCCGGGGAAGGACTACCACCATACCTATTTCTGCCGCCAAGCAGTAATGCTCGCATTGCTGTGTTCCAGTGGGTGAAATTACTAGCACATGAGGCTTTCGATCTTAGCCTCAAGGTGGCAACCCGCGAGTGATACCTCTGGTATTGCAAGCGTCCATAGGCTGCGGTAACCGCTTACCATCTTGTGGGCCGTACGCTTGGATGCCACTTCAATTGTATAAAAAAAAAATTAACACTATTTTAAAAGATAAGTAGAATTTTATTTGTTTTCCAGGGTGCAGCAGAAATGTCACCAGAACACGCGGGATTTCTGATGGCCCTGGGCCTGAACGGGCACCTCCGAGACATGCCATTCATGAACATGTATGAGTACCTCGTCAAATGTAACGAGATGCTCAGTGTGGGTCTATTGTTGGGACTGGCGGCCACTTATAGAGGTAACAAGAAACATACTACGTGAAACGTGACCCATTTTTTTCCTTCGATAGTGCAGCGCGCGATCCGGTTCGAATATAAACACTATGGCTATGTGTTTAAGGCATATTTTAGATTGTTGTCTATCTGAATGAAATAATAGACGTCTGTACGTATTTGTGATTTATTTGCGACTGATTGATGCAAAGTATAGTTCTCACGGCGGATTTCGGCCGTCGTGAAGTTAGCCGTTTCGATGCGCAATGGAGCTTTTTCAAACTAAATTGTCTTTGCGCATCACAAACGGCTAACTTCACGGAAGCCTAGATCCGCCGTGCGAACTATAAAAGAAATGGCCATAACACAGTTTTTTACCTTCTTCCCCCCCTCGGTGACCATCCGTAGTATATTCCAAGACCACTCCCCCTTTCCCCCCAAGTTTTTACGTAGTGATGTATAAGAGTCCGTCATGGTGGGTACCACCGCATTGTCAGATATTCTACCTCCAAGCAGTAGTGTGCAAGCATTACTGTGTTTAGGTTTGAAAGGCACTGTAGCAAGTGAAATTACTGGGCGAAAGAGACTTAACATCAATGTCTCGGGGTGCAGTGCCTCGCAAACACTTAAAAACTTTAAGCTTTGGGTGGCACTACAACTTTAATAGTTAGGCGTGTTGCTTAACATCAGGTAGTTTTACAAAACATGACTGTATAACGAAACCAAGTGTTCCTAAGGTCCCTAAGGTTAATAAATAATATGAATATGAATATATGAATATGTAGGCGCCTTAATTGTCCGGTCGCTTATAAAAAATGTAAAAATATATATATATGCAGACAGAAAGGAAAAGCTTTTTTAAACTTTATTGTAACTGTATATGGTTCACTTCTTTATCTGAACGGCAATCCCACTCAGAAATATTAGACTATTAGATATCGTTACTGTATTGGCCTAAGTCTAATTTAATTTGACCGAAAATAATATGGCAAATACAGGGACAATGGACGTTCAAGCGACTAAACTGATGTCTATCCACCTCGAACCTCTGCTTCCGCCTACGTCCATCGAGCTGGACATCCAGCAGAACATCCTGGTGGCTGCCCTGCTGGGTGTGGGGCTACTGTACCAGGGCTCGGAGCATCATCACTACGCGCAGGCGCTGCTACATGAAATAGGTCAGTAGCACGGCTATAGAAAGAACTTGTGCTCTTATTTTTTCATAGGAATACTAACAGGTTATCACAATATCTAGGTGTGAAACAGAAAGTCAATTACATGTTTTCACGGTTAAAAAGCTCAAAAGAAACACTACGATGAACATTTAGGTACGTATTTTTCCTTAGCTAAAACGTTGGCTTTAGCTTGATGTCATGCCCACAATGCACTAACTCCAGCACTCTCACACGTCCTTCGAGCTGCACATTCATCTGAACATCCTGGTGGCCGCGCTGCTGGGCTTGAGGCTGCTGTCGAGCCCTGGGCTCGAAGCTGTTATGTTTTCAACATGTCCATCAAAAAGCAGCTGTGAGTCAATTGTCACTCCAAGGTCTCTGACATGGTTGGTTCTGGCAAGAACCTGGTTACTTAGTTAATAGATTTCTACCACGACTGAACATAATACAATTACATTTATGGGTGTATAAATCAAACTTGTTACGGGAGCAGTAATTATGAGGATCATTAGATCTTCTTGAAGAAGGGTAAGATCATTCAGAGTGTTAATTTTGCTATAGATTTTCATGTCATCTGTTTAAAATAGAAAGATTGTGTGCTAGAAACATTCAATGTCATTTATAAAGATCACAAACAACGGTAGTTCTAATATGGAGCCTTGTGGTACTCCAGATTATATTAAGAGTTGAGTATGATGCAAACTCATTAAAAGTCAACTGTTTGACATCGATTTTTACACAGGAGGTAAACTATCTGTGTAAATTGCCACGAATACCTGCGTCCAATAACTTATAAAGCAAAATTGAACTATCAATTCGATCGAAAGCCTTACTGTAGTCGGTGTATATTGCGTCAAGTATTAATTGAGGTCAATAGTTAGTTAATGAAAATGTATCAGGTCGAGTCCGCGTGTGGAGCGCGGAGCGCTGCGTGGAGCGCGAGGGGTACGCGCTAGCCGCCGGGCTCGCGCTCGGCATGCTGCTGGCCGGCGCCGCCTCGCGCGCGCCTCCCCGGCTCGTGCACGCGCTGCGCACCTACATGCTGGGGGGCGACCTGCCAGGTACCGTGCCGCTAGCTGCAGTCCCACGGGCTCGCACTATCGTTAACAATAATAACCCGGTTGTTACTTATACATGATTTATCTGGACAGATTGTCAGAAAGGGCAGAAGAACGGCAACATCGAGGGCGGCACTATAAACCTGGACGTGACGTCCCCGGGCGCCACGCTGGCGCTGGGGCTGGTGTACATGCGCAGCGGGGCGGCCGCGCCTGCGCAGTGGCTGCAGCCGCCCGCCACGCCCTACCAGCTGGACTACGTGCGCCCTGATCTGCTGATGCTGAGGGTTATCGCGAGGGGTACGTCACGGTACATGACGTAGATAGCCCTTGACGTTACTGATACATGACATTACTGCCACATGATGTTACTGATACATGACATTACTGCCACTTGACGTTACTGATACGTCAACGTCATCTTTACACGTTACTGCCACTTGACTTTACTGATACATTACGATATATAGAAGCAGTAATGTGCAAGCGTTACTGTGTTTTGGTTGGAGAAGCACTGTAGTAACTTTTATTTTTTCTTTTTTTTATGTCAGCAAGTGACAAGACAATCAATGCGCCCGCCTGATGTTAAGCACCACGCCTGACTATTACAGATGCAGTGCCATCCAAACCTTAAAGTTTTTAAGTATTTGCATGGCACTGCACTGCGCTTATCACCCCGAGACATTGTTGTTAAGTCTCTATCGCCCAGTAATTTCACTTGCTACAGTGCCCTTCAAACCTAAACACAGTGCAGCTTGCACACTACTGCTTGGAGGTAGAATATCTGACACTGCGGTGGTACCCACCAAGACGGACTCTTGCTGAAGAGTCCTGACTGAAAAAAAATGGAAACCTATAACAACTCATCGCTACATAAATAATTATCATTATGTAAAAGCAGAGCAACGACATTTATGTACATCACCGTCATTCGCCCTACCGTACACTCCAGAAGACAACTAACACCAAGTAAAGTGATGTTACTAAGCAAAAGAGACTTAATGATTACGCCACGAGGTGACGAGCGCAGTGCAGTGCCACGCAGATCTTTATATCATAAATTTGTGTGTGACACTGCAGCTAGCATCCAAAGGTTGTCTGGAAGAGATCGCTTATTAGCGATAAGACCGCCCATTGTACCACTTATAAGTTCTATTTTTACTCTGTATCTACTCTTTTTCTTAGGTGTTTGTACAATAAAGATATATTCTATTCTATTCTATTCTATTCTATTTTGGTCAGGCGTTACGGCTAAAGTAAGTACTAGTACTAGTTTACTTACTTACGGCTAACATGAGGCAAACGTCTTGATCGTCAATTGCTTACATAAAAAAAACATGACGTTGCTGCCTAATTGACGTTACTGATACATGACATCAACGATACATGACGTCCACGGTATATCAACGGTAACATCTAACTGAGAAAGTATCGGAGGATTGTCATTGGCTATCTTGTCAGAACAACATGGGTCCTCTCAATTTAATTAGTTTTATTGCGTAAATTTGGTGGCAGTTTATCCAATCTAACTTGTTTATTTAGCACAAGTGTAAATAATTGAAATGGAAGGGTAATGTTGGTTTGTAAATTAGTCAAAGGCTTTCCTAGGGAATTTTGAAAGAAACGCCGCCATTTCTTTCAAAATTTTGTTTTTTTACGTTGCCATGCGACAATCAAACTTATTTACTTGATGACACTGGCAAAATTGTGGCAAATAAGCCACAGAGTCCATAAAAGAAGAAGATGTATTGGCTGACCGATCTATGTTAATATTGCAGGTCTAATTCTATGGGATGACATCGAAGCAAGCGAGGAGTGGATTGAGAATCAAGTACCGGACACCATCCGGCCTTACTGCTTCGTCAAACCAACTGAAGACAACATTGATTATGAGGCTATGAAGTAAGTAAGACATTTTTTTTTATACAACTGAAGTAGCAACCAAGCGTATGGCCTACAAGATGGTAAGCGGCAATACCAGAGGTACCACTCGCGGGTTGCCACCTTGAGGCTAAGATCGAAAGCCTCATGTGCCAGTAATTTCACCGGACACCATACCCTTCACACCGGAACACAGCAATGCCCACATTACTGATTGGCGGCAGAAATAGGTAACATACCGGTTTTGTAATTGAAATTTATGTTTTTTTATTTTAGTTCTTGGACATGCCGGTTTCCTCACGATGTTTTCCTTCACCGTATGAGAGCACTGGCATTGCGCACATAAATATTTCGAACAGAAAAATCCATTGGTGCACGACCAGGTTTGAACCCACGACCTCAGGATCGGAAGGCGGGGTCACTACCACTAGACCACCGGTGCTCTCACACTACTTATGGAGACGAATAGGGTTTTGGCTAAATAAAATCCTTTTTATATATTGTCACCAGCCAAGCGTACTGCAACATAATTGCTGGCGCGTGCTTCGCTATGGGTATCCGCTTCGCTGGCTCCGGGGACGAAGACGCGAGGGATTCTGCACTTACTATAGCTAAACGGTAATCAAGTCATCCAAGTTTCACAGTTATGTAGGACTGTTCAGCAAGAGTCCATCTCGGTGGGTAGCACCGCAATGCCAGATGTTCTGCCTCCTAGCGGTAGTGTTACATACAACTAACGTGGCAACCAAGCGTGCGGCTCACAAGATGGTAAGCGGTTACCGCAGCTTATGGACGCTTGCAATACCAGAGGTATCACTCGCGTGTTGCCACCTTGAGGCTAAGATCGAAAGCCCCATGTGCCAGTAATTTCACCGGAAACCATACCCTTCACAGCGGAACACAGCAATGCGAGCATTCTGCTTGGCGGCAGAAATAGGTATGGTGCAAGCATTACTGTGTTTACTGGGCGAAAGGGAATGTGAAGTAAAGTAGAAGTTTATTTTGATAAACTATACACAATTTATATACAGACATCGGTAGGTAAGTGGATTAATCCGAAGTGTCTTGTCTGTCTTGGGGTGAAGAGCGCACGTACAGGATACGTGATACGTATATATGATACGATACACGGGATGGAATATAAAAACTTTACGTCATGGGGTAGAATCTAATAATTACATGACACTGTGGAATGTAATAACAAGGCCACGGAGTGGAATGTAATAACTACGTCACGGGGTGGAATGTAATAACTTTATGACGTGGTTGAATGTAATAGCTTTATGACGAGGTAGAATGTCACGGGGTGAAATGTAATAGCTTTATAACGGGGTGGGATGTAATAGCTTTATGACGGGGTGGGATGTAATAGCTTTATGACGAGGTGGGATGTAATAGCTTTATGACGGGGTGGGATGTAATAGCTTTATAACGGGGTGGGATGTAATAGCTTTATGACGGGGTGGGATGTAATAGCTTTATGACGGGGTGGGATGTAATAGCTTTATGACGGGGTGGGATGTAATAGCTTTATAACGGGGTGGGATGTAATGAAATAAAATGTAAAGTAGTGTGATAATAAGGTTGTGTTTGTGGTTAGGCTGCTGCGGCTGGCGGGGCGCACGCGCGCGGAGCTGGCGGGCCGCGCCACGCTCGAGTCCTGCATCTGCGTGTGTCTGCTCGCAGCATCCATGGTAACACACACACACACACACACACACATACTCACACACAGAACTATATTTAAGTACGAGTAGAATGAAAGAATTCGTCGCTTTGTATGGAAACCGAGCGTGTAACATTTTGCGCATTTGTATTTTACACACAAAAATGTATTTTGTGTAAGGTTTTGTGTATTGTGTGTATTTTGTGTAGTGATGGGAAATATGAGGCGCGCGAAAAATGAATTAAAAGCATCGATAAGCACGCGGCATACCGATTCTAGGCACTGCCATAACACCACACCGCCCCCGGTTGGGAGCAGACTGAGTTTCGCGGCGAGTAAAGAGGTTACTCAGCCCTTACTTAGCCCGTCTTTTCGGCACGCAAAGTACATACACCTACTCCACTTAAATATAGTTCTATGCACACACCCGACACCGCTCGCGACGTATGATCTAGCTGATGTACTTGTACATAACATATTATATTAACAGGGTAACTCTCATTTGTTTCTTAGAACTATGACGTCATACAACTATTTAAAACTTTTTTTTGTCCCTGTAGTTCTATGATAGAACTATGGCCTGTTTTTGTTCTATAATATTAGTAAACATTCGATCTTAAATATTTAAATAGCGTTTTGAGTATACGGGCATAAGCTTTAATCGTGACGTCGCGTCGCTTGCTTTTACGTAGATAAAAATTACCACTGTTACTACTTTCGTTATCGTAGGTTGTTGTTTTGCGTGCTGCCTCTGTCGCGGGCGGTGACCACTGACCGACTGATAGTACTGTTGTTCAGATAATGTCTGGGCGCGGAGACATCGAGGTGCTGCGCGTGTGCCGCCGCCTGCGCGCGCGCGTGCCGCACCACGCCGCGCACGCGCACGCGCACGCGCACGCGCCGCTCGCGCACGGCTCGCAGGTACGTCATATCTACCTCACGGGTATGTCACATGTACCTCACACGCATCACACTCACACATGTACCTCACATGCCACTATATGTCGAGGTGCTGCATGTATGACGGCGAATGCGAGCTCGCCGATATCGAAGAATCTAAATGTTTAACCACACACAGTACTCGTCTAATACCCAGATACCCTCTACACATTGTCAAGTCAGGACTTGTAGTTTTTTTTAGCGGCGCATTTAAGTATTGTACTTCTTTGTCATTGTTGTGTCACTTCACTTCAACTTTTTGTTTATGGCGTCTGTATGTCAATGAACAAAAACGATGGTAAATTGATAATAACGTAATTGGGCCAATAATAAAGTATTAAAGATAATAATAATTTAACAAAAACAAACAAAAAATATTTGAACTTAGAGAGGTTTTAAAGTAAGTTTTGAACAAGGGCTTATTATTGTGTTGCAGATGGCGGTGCACATGTGCGTGGGGCTGCTGTTCCTGATGGGCGGGCGCGGCACGCTGGGCACCTCGCGCGCCGCCGTCGCCGCGCTGCTCGCCGCCTTCTTCCCCAAGTTCCCAACACACACGGAGGACAACAGGTCACACACACACATACACACACACACACACACACACATGCTCACCCACCCACACACACCAGGAACCCAGCCGGTGTTGTTGCCAGTTCTTTTACGGCATGAGCGCGTTGGAACTCGTGTAAATTTTCCTAGCTTGTAAGACGTTTCAAAGTGATCCTTGTGATTCTGCTGAAATAAATAATTTTTGATTTTGATTTGACACCATCACACAACATCACAAACCCACACTTTCATACATACACACACACACACACCCACCCACATCTACTCATCACTACATAAATATATCTCTAAGTATCAACACATATTTGGTATTTTAATTTTAGTTTAATATAATGTTGGTGATTTTGTATGAACAAAATACATACAGCTTGTATTTGATGCGACATGCCCCAATTATGTTAATAATTTAAATTAATTAAATTATATCCAGGTACCACTTGCAAGCGTTCCGGCATCTTTACGTGTTGGCTGTGGAGCCCCGGTTGTTGCTCCCTCGGGACCTCACTACTGGGAAACTGTGTTACGCTCACATACAGGTACTAATCACCATGACATTGTAATGATCCCACTGCTCGGACACTGGCCTACTCTCGAACGAGAGTCATTGGATCTTTATGTTAGAACCCTAAGCGGACTGGTGGATGGCACATGTCATTCGAATTCTTAATTCTTGAACATACCGGTTTCCTTACAGTGTTTTATTTAACCACTTAAAATTTTTGCAATACAATTAAGTACATCCTGTATTAAGAATTTCATCATGACAGCCTTCTTATATTCCCACTGCTGGGACATTGGCCTACTCTCCAGCGAGAGTGATTGGGACTTAATCGACCACGCGGACCCCATGCAGATTGGTGGATGGCACATGTCTTTCGAATTTTTAGTTCTTGGACATGCCGGTTTCTCAGATGTTTTCCTTCACCGTATGATAGCACTGGCATTGCGCACATAAACTGTAAATATCTTTATCAATAAATGCTTATGACTTATGACTTATGACATAAATTTTTCGTAGCAAAAAATCCATTGGTGCACGACCGGTTTTGAACCCACGACCTTAGGATCGGAAGGCGGGGTAACTACCACCAGACCACCGGTGCTCTACTTAATTCTTGCCACATAAGAGTTTACTTTATTAAATTTTTATTTTATTCTTTTAACAGGTCCTAATAAAATACATAAAAATTCTCATAGTAAATCATAAAGTCAATGACGTATTTAGTTTTATGTTCTTATCCTTTCCTTCTTATTATTTTACTTATAAATCAAGAAAGCTGTATACACCTTTAAGTGCTGGTTACTTTTAATCTTATCGTGACGTAGCTGGCTAAATTGTTCCTAACAGATCAACGAAGTTAAGCACTGTTCCGCGTAACCATCATTTGGATGGGTGACCGCCAGTGGCAATTTCACCTGGGCGCTCCTGTGCTGCGGAGGGCACGTTAAGCAGTCGGTCCCGGCTTTTTCAAAGTTTTTAGGCCATGTCAGAGGCCTAGAAACTCTCTCATCAGAGTTGGCCACTGACTCATATGAACTTACTTACTTATATGATACCTTTTACTGTATTTAAAAATGTTTGTAAGACTAGTAGAGTTCTTTGTGATAGAGCTCGTCCGGGGAAGGACTACCACCATACCTATTTCTGCCGCCAAGCAGTAATGCTCGCATTCCTGTGTTCCGGTGTAAAGGGTATGGTTTCCGGTGAAATTACTGGCACATGAGGCTTTCGATCTTATCCTCAAGGTGGCAACCCGCGAGTGATACCTCTGGTATTGCAAGCGTCCATAGGCTGCGGTAACCGCTTACCATCTTGTAGGCCGTACGCTTGGTTGCCACTTCAGTTGTATAAAAAAAAAAAAAAGTTTTTTATGTAACTGACGTTGGTGTGTCTAAATATATAAATAAGCGACTATTACTAAATTTAATTTGTCGCCAAAGTTGGCCACTGACTCATACGAACGAACGAACGAACGACTAAATTTAACATCAACTTAAATCTTCATCATTGTATTGGTTAACTAAAACTTGCGAATCCAGGTGATAGATCTAAAAGGGGTCGCTACACAACTGAAGGCACCCTGCATGGTGCCGGAACTCAGCACGCTGCAAGAGGTGAAGATCAACGACCCGCGGTACTGGCCCGTGTCTTTCCATCGCGACAATAACTGGGACCTTCTCAAGTAAGTACTGCTACAAGGTCATACGCAAACGCTATTTAAATATGTCAGCTGTTTGAGCGAGTAAAGAATGGAACTCGTTGCCGGGGTCTGTTTTTTCCGGATACAGTTTTAGAGTCTCAAGGCTAGAGTGAACAGGTTCTTTCTAGGCAAGCGTGCTCCATCATCGACCACACCGTCACTTACCATCAGGTGAGGTGGTGGTCAAACGCTTGTCTAAAACTAATAATTATAAAAGAGGCTAACACCCATATTCTAAGAAGTATCCTCGAATCTTCCTCCGCTCGACTCAAGGTAGGTTTACTCAAATTGTTTTGTATTGTCAAACTCAAGGTACGTACCTGACGTGAGTTTGACAATCATTTCCTCACCTCAGGTAAGGAAAACTTTCGAGTGGTAGTAAGTGGAGGAGAATATTTGCAACTAAGAATACGAATTTATTTGAGTGAGGTTGAGTCGAGTCGAGGAATTCATGAGGAGTCGTCTTAGAATATGGGTGTAAATTTCAAAACCGTACGGAGAAAATCATCACTTTAATCGAAGAGATAGAGCTCGTCCGGGGGAGGACTACCACCATACCTATTTTTACCGTTAAGCAGTAATGTTTGCATTGCTGTGTTCCGGTCCGAAGGGTATGGTTTCCGGTGAAATTACAGGCACATGATACCTTCGATCTACGTCTCAGGGTGGCAACCCGTGAGTGATACCTCTGGTATTAGGCTGACTGGCTGGCATAGGCTGCGGTAACCGCTTACCATCTTGTGCGCCGTACGCTTGGTTGCCACTTTAGTTGTATAAAAAAAAACTGAATATAGTACTAATGTTTTCTAGTTCTCATAGTAAAACCGCTATGCTTGGGAAAGATGACCGCCAATATAATATATTCTATTAATTAATTTTCCAGAAAGTTCCTCGAGCACACCTGTTGCATCGACGTGAAGCAGCGCGCCGGCTGCCTCTCCTACGTGGATGACCCCCAGGGCTACCTCACCCTGCTAGCCCAGACGCTCACCCTCGACAAGTGCAACATCTGGTCAGCGAAGCCGGACTACATCCAGCTGTTCACGAACGACGAGAATATACGCAACTTCGTGAAGCACTACCTTCATAGGGAGGTAGAGGGCGGCGTGTGCGCCGACTGCCTGCTTGTATCCAGGAAGAGGAAGGGGGTGAAGAATGACACGTACTTGAATCGAACCTGCACTTGCAGAAGGTAAGTTATATTATATGTCCCCCCACTCGATGGACCCATGACATTAAAGTGGTCGCAGGAAGTCGGTGGATGGCGAAGGCTAAAAATCAGTCGTCATGGCGCTTTTTGGGGGAGGCCTATGTCCAGCAGTGGACGTCTATCGGCTGATATGATGATGCTAATGATGATGATGATTTATTGAGTAAAAGTATTTAGAAGAAGACTATGTATTGATGATACATTCCCTATTGTTAACTTGAGTAGGTTAAGTATCATAATTGTTTTAGTTACTATTTCTTGACGACCAATGTGGCGCGGTGGGCGAAGGTCCGCCTGCGACGCAGAGCTTGCGGGTTCGATTCCCGCCTTGGGACAAATGTTTGTAGGATCTGCAAATATTTGTTCCGGGTGTTCTGTGTGTTTTCTATGTATAATAAAAAATATCTATCTATGTATTGTATTGTATTAAATATATATCAGTCATCTAGTACCCATAATACAGCTCTGTTTAACAGCAGCTTACCTTGGGGCTAGATGATGCTGTGTGGATTGTCCAGCATTATATATTTATTCTTTTATTATTCTAAGCACCGCACCTACTTAATTTAGTTCTATTATGATATGATGTTGTTGTGTATTGTTGCAAAAAATAATAATTTTAAGAGTAGTACAGTTCTTTGTGATAGAGCTCGTCCGGGGAAGGACTACCACCATACCTATTTCTGCCGCCAAGCAGTAATGCTCGCATTGCTGTGTTCCGGTGTGAAGGGTATGGTTTCCGGTGAAATTACTGGCACATGAGACTCTCGATCTTAGCCTCAAGGTGGCAACCCGCGAGTGATACCTCTGGTATTGCAAGCGTCCATAGGCTGCGGTAACCGCTTACCATCTTGTGGGCCGTACGCTTGGTTGCCACTTTAGTTGTATAAAAAAAAAACTATTCTACCCTCAGGTACAGCCTTGAGGAGCAGGACTACGTGCAGGGGCTGAGCATGCTCACCTACGAGTGTCTCGTGAAGGACATGATGTGCGCCCTGCCTATCCGCACTGCCTTCTTGAAGGTTAGCTTCATTCATCATTTTAATCAAAATATGTAATGTGCGACGCTGGAAGTTGCGGGTTCAATTCCCGCCTTGGGACATATGTTTGTACGATCTGCAAATATTTGTTCCGAGTTTTTTCTATGTATAATAAAAAATACCTATAAATAAATAATGCTGGACAATCCACACAGCATCATCTAGCCTCAAGGTAAGCTGCTGTTAAACAGAGCTGTGTTATGGGTACTAGATGACTGATATATTTTAATGCAGTACAATACATAGATAGATATTTTTTATTATATACAGGGTCATTCATTATCAACCTGACAAATTTAAGGGATAGGTTCCACACCTAAAAAAAAAATATATGTAACTATAATTTTTTTTTTTATGTATGTTTTGTCTAAAAATTACAAGTAAACAAAAAAAATCGATTACGTTTTTCCGCTCAATTATTATTTATCATTGTTGGGAATCGAGTTAAGCGCGTAATAATAAAATATTCAAGTGTGCGCGCCCCGTAGCGGGTCAAGGACACGCGCAGGTCAAGGACGCGCGGGTTAGTGACCCGCGGTTCATTGACGCGCGGGTCACTAACACGTGCCGAGCGCTGCCTTTTCGATTTCTAACAAGGATAACTAATTATGAAGCAGTATTTTTTTTTTTACAAGTAATTTTTTTTTATGTGTGGAACCTAGCCCTTAAGTTTGTCAGGTTGATAATGAATGACCTTATATAGAAAATACCCAAAACACCCGGAACAAATATGCGTGCACTATGAGATAGGTAGCCGCGCGGCTACAACGTGCGGTCGGCTCCTACCTTATGAATGACTAGCGACCCGCCCCGGCATAGCACGGGTGCTTCAGTTTTTATTGCACCCGTGCCAAGCCGGGACGAGCCGCTAGTAATATTATAAAGGGGAAAGTTTGGATATTGACGACCGATGTGGCGCAGCGGGCGCTGGTCCGCCTGCGACGCGGAGGTTGCGGGTTCGATTCCCGCCTTGGGACAAATGTTTGTACGATCTACGAATATTTGTTCCGGGTGTTCTGGGTATTTTCTATATATAATAAAAAATATCTATTTATGTATTGTATTGTATTAAGTATATATCAGTCATCTAGTACCATAACACAGCTCTGTTTAACAGCAGCTTACCTTGGGGCTAGATGATGCTGTGTGGATTGTCCAGCATTATTTATTTATTTATTTATTGTATGTTGTGTAAGTTTAAGGCTACATGCTGTGTAAAAATGTCCGCCAATATAATATACTAGCGATCCGCTCCGGCTTCGCACGAATGCTTAAGCTATATAAACTCTTGAATCACTACATTATTAAAAAAAACCCCATCAAAATCCATACATAGTAGTTTTAAAGATCTAAACATAAATAGGGACAGACAGAGAGAAGCGACTGATATATACTATGTAGTGATAAAAACAGACGAAAAATCTTTAGTACTACTCCGCTTAACCTTTTAACCAATGAGGTCACACAGTTAAAACAGTTAACTTTAAAAGAACAATATAAATAAACAAATAATGCTGGACAATCCACACAGCATCATCTACCCCCAAGGTAAGCTGCTGTTAAACAGAGCTGTGTTATGGGTACTAGATGACTGATATATATTTAATACAATACAATACATAGATAGATATTTTTTATTATATATAGAAAATACCCAGAACACCCGGAACAAATATTTGTAGATCGTACAAACATTTGTCCCGAGGCGGGAATCGAACCCGCAACCTCCGCGTCGCAGGCGGACCTGCGCCCGCTGCGCCACATCGACACGTGTTTCATCCCTCCACGGGACATCATCAGGACCATCGACTTCTCCGGCAGACGTGTTGCTACTGTGCAGTGGTATTTAATTATTTATTTATTTACAAAACTTCGCAGATATTAAGAACAATGAAAACCGAGCCAACATCAAACAACATCTGGCAAATCAAGCTGCTACTCTCCCAGATCGAGTACCACAACCGAACTACTCTCGACCAGATGCCAGTCGACGGGCAAGAGCCGAGCGAGCCTCTCATATCTAACGAGTACACTCTCGCTGTAAAGCAAAAGGTGATTTTTTTATCAAATTAAATCTAATGTTATTTTATTGCTTATAAGTAACTATGACGACCGATGTGGCGCAGCGGGCGCAGGTCCGCCTGCGACGCAGAGGTTGCGGGTTCGATTCCCGCCTCGGAACTAATGTTTGTACGATCTACAAATATTTGTTCCGGGTGTTCTGGGTATTTTCTATATATAATAAAAAATATCTATCTATGTATTGTATTGTATTAAATATATATCAGTCATCTAGTACCCATAACACAGCTCTGTTTAACAGCAGCTTACCTTGGGGCTAGATGATGCTGTGTGGATTGTCCAGCATTATTTATTTATTATTATTTATAAGTATAGTAAGTAGATTTTTATTTTTTTTATGTCATCAAGTGACAAGACAATCAAGGCGCCCACCTGATGTTAAGCACCGCGCATGACTATTACAGATGCAGTGCCATCCAAAGTTTTTGAGTGTTTGCGTGGCACTGCACTGCGCTTATCACCCCGAGGCATTGTTGTTAAGTCTCTTTCGCCCAGTAATTTCACTTGCTACAGTGCCCTTCAAAGCTAAACACAGTGCAGCTTGCACACTACTGCTTGGAGGTAGAATATCTGACACTGCTGTGGTATATATAGTGGTAATTAGGTCTAGATTATAATAAATACTCATAATTTTGCTACGGTTTTGAGCGTGCAATATTAAATATAAATATATTTAATATTGCACGCTTATAAAGGTCGAGTTTCATGTTTAAATTCATTAATATTTTAAAAGTCATTATAAAAAAATAACTTAATCTGAATTCCAGTAAATATAACTAAAGTTGCAAATTGCGTACCGCCCACTTGATGGTAAGCGGTCACCGTAGCCTAACGCTTGCAACATTAGAGATATCACTTGCGCATTGCGAGACACAGACTTAAGTTGCACGTGCCTGTAATTTCATCGGAAAGCATACCCTTCGAACCGGAACACAGCATGCGAGCATATTACTGCTTAGCGGCAGAATAAGGTATGGCAGTAGTTCTTCCACGAATTATTATCATTATAATTATATATTCACCATCCAACGACTCTTGCGACCGCTGTCATCGGTCCATCGAGTGAGGGACCGTTCTACACTCAGTTTTTTTCAGTTCGTGGTCGCTATTCGAGAACCTTTATTCCCCAGCGGCTATCGGTTCTGCGAGCTATATGGCCTGCCCACTGCCACTTCAACTTCATCATGACAGCCTTCTAATGTTCCCACTGCTGGGACACTGGCCTACTCTCAGGCGAGAGTGATTGGGTCTTAATCCACCACGCGGACCCAATGCGGATTGGTGGATGGCACATGTCTTTCGAATTTTTAGTTCTTGGACATGCCGGTTTCCTCACGATGTTTTCCTTCACCGTATGAGAGCACTGGCATTGCGCACATAAATTATTCGTACAGAAAAAGCCATTGGTGCTCGACCGGGTTTGAACCCACGACCTTAGGATCGGAAGGCGGGGTCATTACCACTAGACCACCGGTGCCCTTCAACTTATCGGCGAGTTATAGAACTCTACTACTCTTTCACAGGTCTGCCATATCCTCGACAACTGGGAACCGAAGCTCACTCCTTACCTTCGGAAATACCTCGGTCTACCCAGCAGTAGAAGACTGAACCACTGCGAGGATATCTCCAAACGTTACCTGAGCGCGTACATCGTGTACCACGATCTGCAGAGAAACGTTTTAACCGATTCCGTTAACGATAACGAGTTAACCGTACTGCTGGATAAAACGTTAACCGCTGAAGCGTTAAGCAAAATAGAGACACTGGTGAGGTGATCTCGGTCTCTGGACTGCGGTTACGTTACCCGGTCCAGATGCTCGGGTGTGGATTGTGTGCACGACTGGTGCTGACTGTGTGCACGACTGTTGTTGATTTGGTGCACTCAAACTATCCAGATATAACTTTTTAGGACCTATTTTAAACCTCTGTTAGCTATTGTCTTTAAAACTGTCCAGTTATAACACTTTAGGGTCTATTTTAAAACTCTTCTATATTGAATGGGAGGGGTAATGTTTGTTGGTAATTTAGTCAAAGGGTAATTGATAGATTCAGGCGTTACTTTGCGGAAATCCATTACAAAATAAAAAACAGACGAAAAATCTCTAGTACTATTCCGCTTAACCTTTTAACTGATGCGGTCACACAGTTACCACAGGTAACCTCAAAAGAAAAATATCGACACGTGTTTCATCCCTCCACGGCACATCCTCAGGACCATCGACTTGTTCTCCGGCAGACGTGGTCCTGAGGATGTCCCGTGGAGGGATGAAACACGTGTCGATATTTTTCTTTTGAGGTTAACTGTGGTGACTGTGTGACCTCATCAGTTAAAAGGTTAAGCGGAATAGTACTAGAGATTTTTCGTCTGTTTTTTTTTTTTTTTTATTAGTCTAAGGGTTTAAAAAGGGAATTTTTAAAGGAAAGTCATCAATCATTTCTTTCCAAATTTCGTTTGTGACAATCAAACTAATACACTTGACACTGGCAAAATTGTGGCAAATAAGCCACAGAGTCCATAAAAGAAGAAGAAGAAACTCTTCTATCATATCATATATCAGCTTAAACTGAGACAGAGCCTCTTTGACCCGCACACAGCAGAAAACTAATTGGCACAGTAGGGCACAGTCCACCAGTTAGTAGGTAATCTTGCTTAAAAAAATGTCATGTTGTTTATCCTATGACGACCGATGTAGCGCAGCGGGCGCAGGTCCACCTGCGACGCAGAGGTTGCGGGTTCGATTCCCGCCTCGGGACAAATGTTTGTATGATCTACAAATATTGTTCCGGGTGTTCTGGGTATTTTCTATATATAATAAAAAATATATATCTATGTATTGTATTGTATTAAATATATATCAGTCATCTAGTACCCATAATACAGCTCTGTTTAACAGCAGCTTACCTTGGGGCTAGATGATGCTGTGTGGATTGTCCAGCATTATTTATTTATTTATTTATTTATGTACCTACTTACCTACCTATTTTCTTTTCTTTTTATTACTTAAGTCTCTTGTTTTATATTTTTTTTGGTTTTCATTCTGTGTGTTTGTCAAATAAACCGAATTTCATTTCATTTCTATCATAGTATTTGTTTTTTTGTATAAGAAGGAAAGAAAAAACTTGGCAAGCCGTGTACCACGTTCTGCAGAGAAACGTTTTAACCGATTCCGCTAACGATTACTGGTGATAACTAGTTATCCGTGCTGGGGGCTTATTCGCTATGACCTAGGAGATTCCTTACCAATAACGTGTAACTTAGTAACGTGTTCTATACGTGCCATGGTGTGAAATTGTAAAATTGTTATCCGTATCTGTGTTGTTTCAATAGCGATAGTTTCGCTATTGAAAGGTTGACTTTAAAAAACAGTCAGACGAGCCCTAAAACGTGGCTCGTCGGCAACGATTCCACGCAGATATCGTAACCAGCCCGCGTTTGGTCATAGCGAATAAGGCTCTTGTTGGGTAAAACGTTACTGCGGAAGCGTTAAGTAGACTTTAAGGTCCATACCCCACCTAAAGTGGCGCCGCCACCTTATTTATCTTATTATTCTGTTTAACAAAGGAATTTTCAAAAATCCATCGACCAGTTTGTGATACCTATCATAAGCTTTTTTTTAATGCCTCTGTAATAGTTTTATTCTATTTAGTTTAGGAAGAGATACGAAAATAGATTTTGGTGGCCACCAAGGGCAACTTCGTATCTCTGCCTAAACTAAATAGAATAAAACTATTACAGAGGCATTAAAAAAAAGCTTATGATAGGTATCACAAACTTGAAGATGGATTTTTGAAAATTCTTTTGTTAAACAGAATAATAACTTAAAGTAGGTGGTGGCGCTAGTTTAGGTGCTGTATGCGCCTTAACCGTAAAACCCATGTGCACAACTGGTGATGAGTTGGTGCACTCTTAAACCTATCTAGTTATTAGCTGATCTTCACGGTTTCACTCGCGTTTTTCTTGTCGTTTTAATGTCTGGAATCCTAGAATTAAGACCTAAATTTGTGCGTCGCTAAAACTCTAGAACAGCTGGACCGTTTAGTTAATTTTAGTCTTTTGTAAGAGTCCAGGGAAAGTTTAAACGGTTAGAAAAATAACGCGAATGAAACCGCACGAATCAGTTAGTATTGAATAAGTATTTTTGGATTTCACGTGTAGGTACTCAATTCATATAATATTCCGATGATCCAATGATATCTTGGTATCTAAGTAATCGTCATTGCAATAATTGATTATATCCTTATCAATTTATTAAAACATAATCCGTGAACGTACTTTCATTGTATCACATTTAAAACGTATTTGCTTATTTAGACTATTTGAAGAATCTGATTTATTATTTACACTAAGTAGGTATCTGTGTATGTTTATTAAATCAGTATGTGATGAGACGGTCATGTCGTTTGATGTTAAGTGCCACGCCTCACCACAACAGGGGCACTGCACCTGAAGCTTAAAGTTTTGCTTAGTACAGCACTGCGCTTGTCACCCGTAGACATCGCCCAGTCACCATTTGGATGACCGCCAGTGGCAATTTCAACTGAGCACTCCCGTGCTTCGGAGGGCACGTTAAGCTGAAGGTCCCGGCTTTTTCAAAGTTGTTAGGCCATGACAGAGGCGTTCGGGCGGCCTAAAAACTCTGTCACCAGAGTTGGTCACTGACTCATACGAACTTACTTACTTATCGCTCAGTAATTTCACTTAGTACTGTGAACTTAAACCTAAACAGTGCAGCTTGCACACTACTGCTTGGAGGTAGAATATCTGGCACTGCTGTGGTACCCACTGAAAAATACTCATGTTTAGAGTCCTACCATGAGGCCTTATTCTTAATAATTCTTTAAACCTCAGCTACAGATTTTAACGCTATAGCATAGCGTTAAAATCTGTCGTCATATTTGTCTAATGACAAGGAGAGACTACTTTAAAAAACTATGAGTTCTGATCGCGAAAGTTTAAAAAGACTACTTTAGCGAGCCGCTAAAATGACAATGTATTTATAAATAAGGGCTTATTAGTATTAACAATAGATTTACCAGCCTTTCAATATCTTAACTATCATCTAATTGTAATAATAACCTAAATGTTTGTAAGTTCTTGAAAAAAATACAACGTTTTCTTTGAATACATTTGTATTTTATTTTTCACAAAGTCATCGCTGTTTTCAATCATATTGAAACCTCTCAATAATTAAGCACCCAAAATTTAGCGTTTCAAGTTCTGCGTGGCACTGCACTGCGCTCCTCGCCGAGACGTAGTTTTCTCTTGCTACAGTGATAGTCGAAACGAAGAGGTTTGACTTGCTACAATACAAATGTTTTCCTTCACTGTTTAAAAGATGACACACATGCCATTATGAGCAATTGCTACTTAGTGGCATGTGTGTCAAAGAATTGCTAGTAATGAGCATGTTAGTACAAGAGCATGCTGATAAATCATCGGTCATTTGATTTCCGAGCGTGCTACACCGTTGCTATTTTAACTTCTTCACTTCAGAGTAGTAGAGTTCTCTGTGATAGAGCTCGTCCGGGGAAGGACTACCACCATACCTATTTCTGCTGCCAAGCAGCAATGCTCGCATTGCTATGTTCCGGTTCGAAGGGTATGGTTTCCGGTGAAATTACAGGCACATGAGACTTTCCATCTAACGTCTCAGGGTGGTAACACGCAAGTGATATCTATAATGATGCACGCGTACATAGGCTACGGTAACCGCAGACCATCAAGTGGGCCGTACGCTTGGTTGCCACTTTAGTGGTATAAAAAAAATCACATATCATAAATTATTAACGGCTATTTACCACTTGAGTTTGTCAGTTATGCTGTATTCGCCGAGCAACCGTCGAACGCGGTCGACGCGGTGCTCATGAAGAAGAGCTTATAAATAGCTTCGAAACGTCAGCGTAAATGACAAATTCAAGTGGTAAAAATAGCCGTTAATAATTTATTATGATTTCTAACCACTATAGTTTTAATTCTTCACATATAAAAGCATGCTTAATTCTGAGCATGTGTATCAGTAGTTTTGAAGACCCTGAAAAAACTTCCCGCTGACCTCTATAGGGGTGAACGGGAAAAAACTTCCTTATCCCCAGTGGGGGCGAAATGTGGAGGTGATCGAGAATAACACCTTATATTGCGCACGTAACTTAAGATTCGAAAAATGGATTCGTGCATGATCGGTTTCGTACTGACAACTTTACAGAAGGCGTATTTCATCACCATCGTTTGTGACGTAGCTGGCTAAGTTGTTCTTATCAGATCAACGAAGTTAAGCACTGTTCCGCGGGGTCATCATTTGGATGGGTGACCGGCAGTGGCAATTTCAACTAAGCGCTCCCGTGCTTCGGAGGGCACGTTAAGCAGTCGGTCCCGGCTTTTTCAAAGTTGTTAGGCCATGACAGAGGCCTTTGAGCGGCCTAGAAACTCTGTCACCAGAGTTGGCCACTGACTCATACGAACGAACGAACGAACCATCGTTTGTCTACATTTGAATCCCCAAGTTACGTACATTTAATCTAAATCAGTAGTAGGTATCAGAGATATGGGAACCTAAGTCCATTATTATATTTTATTATTGTGTTCAGAAAAATATTACATCTTTCAGGGCGTAGACGTTGCACGATGAATTTTAATGATGGATTGTTTTTGGTAGCTTTGGCTGTAGGGTGTGCGGGTAAGAATGCATTCTATTTATTTACACATTTTTATACCAGGAACTTTAAAACTATTGGAACGTGCAGCAAATCACCCCCGTTTAAGTGTCACTTCGGTTAACGATGTTTTGTGGCCACTCCTTTCTAAAACCTTGAAATAAGAAAAGCATGGTATTTTGGCTCGGGTATTATGAAGTGATCTAAACGCATCCAATAAATGGTTTAAATTGTTTGCCCCGGCTATAACAGTCGATATCCATGGCAAGGCAGCCTGTAAACTACGTAGAGTTGCTTAAAATAGGCAGCGGAGGACCAATTTTTAGTCCCTTTTTCTTAAGCAGCGGCTTTGGCTCCAGCGCTTGACGGAGCAACACGTCTGCCGGAGAACAAGTCGATGGTCCTGAGGATGTCCCGTGGAGGGATGAAACACGTGTCCATATTTTTCTTTTGAGGTTAACTGTGGTAACTGTGTGACCTCATCAGTTAAAAGGTTAAGCGGAATAGTACTAGAGATTTTTCGTCTGTTTTTTATTTTTTAAGCAGCGGCGTTAAACTATTTCGATAAACGTCTAAAGAGAAATCAAATTATCAAATCACACTTTCGATATGCTTTAAGACTATTAATGAAAAAACCCCGAGCCTTAGGGACATAATTAGTAGCTCTTTAAGGAACAAAAATTCAACAAGTGATGTATATGGATTTTGAATAAATTTACTGCTAAATTTATATCCATACCATACATTTTTACCGCGCGTCTGTGGCGCCGCTAATGGCCGGCGCAAAGTAGCAACACTTCGACACTAAACCTAAAATAGGGTTTAGCGTCGAAGTGTTGCTACTTAGATCTTTAATTTCTAGCTCTTCCCACCCAGCCTGAAGATGACATGTCCATTTTCTTCGAGCACGTCGACCAAAGCGCCAGGATCGTCGGCGGCACACAGGCGCCAGTCGGCAGTCACCCCCACATGGCCGCCTTGACCAATGGCCTGATATCCCGCAGCTTTATGTGTGGCGGTTCTCTGGTTTCCACCACTCACGTGCTCACAGCTGCTCACTGCATCGACGTTTTGTTCAACTTCGGATCTCTTAGCAAGTGAGATGCTTTTCCTTGATCTCGTAGGAGTGACAACGAACGAGTATTAGGTATTGTTCTATAGGTCAGCACGTGGCGAGACTGTCAAGTTTTGCGCTACATCTGACCAAAACAATGTCACCCATAGCTCCTGCGTTGCGTTGCAGCGCGCTCGTCACCTCAAGTCAATTAGTCTCATTCACCCAGTTATATCACTTGCCACAGTGACCTTCAAACTTGTACAATCCTTAGTAGTCTGTGGGAATAACATTTAGTTTTATTTATGTTGCTCAAATCTTTGAGCCTGAGTTACCTAATATTGAAACTTTATGTTTTTGTGCTAAGCAAACAACTATTCTAGTAAGTAAGTAAGTTCGTATGAAATGTATCAGTGGCCAACTCTGGTGACATCGTTTCTAGGCCGCCCGAAGGCCTCTGTCATGGCCTAACAACTTTGAAAAAGCCGGGACCGACTGCTTAACGTGCGCGGTCAGTTTAAATTGCCACTGGCGGTCACCCATCCAAATGATGACTACGCGGAACAGTGCTTGACTTCGTTGATCTGTTAAGAACAACTTAGCCAGCTACGTCACGAGCGCTCACTATTCTAGTAATAAGAGAATTCATTTTATTTCATTAATTCGTAGCAATCTCCGTGTGACCGTTGGAACCAACCGATGGAACTCGGGCGGCCAGACCTATAGAGTCTCCGGCAACATCACTCACCCGAACTACGTCTCCGACACCGTTAGGAACGATATCGGACTCCTACTCTTGTCTGATCAGGCCCAGATGAATGGCAACACCAGACCAATTGCTTTGAACTATGAATTCATCGGCGCTAACGTGCCCACCAAGGTTGCTGGCTGGGGCAGGATTAGGGTAAGCCTTTAGTCTCCTAAAGGAATTTTCGTCTTTATGTTATTTTATAGTCATGACAGCCTTCTAATGTTCCTACTGCTGGGACACTGGCCTACTCTCGGGCGAGAGTGATTGGGTCTTAATCCACCACGCGGACCCAATGCAGATTGGTGGATGGCACATATTATATATTTCGAATTTTTAGTTCTTGGACATGCCGGTTTCCTCACGATGTTTTCCTTCACCGTATGAGAGCACTGGCATTGCGCACATAAATTTTTCGAACAGAAAAATCCACCGGGCTTGAAACAGAAAAATCCATTGGTGCACGACCGGGTTTGAACCCACGACCTTAGGATTTGAAGGCGGGGTCACTACCACTAGACCACCGGTGCTCTTTTATCTTATATCTTATAGATAGACTCTATAACAAAAAAAACTAAAAACTCTAGTATATTCCGCTAAACTTTTTAACTAATGTCACAGAACAGATATTAGTACCTAATGGTTCTTACAGCAAGGCGGTTCTCTATCTGCCACTCTTCTGGAGCTGTCTGCCAGCACGTACGACGGTGACCGTTGCGTGGAGGATGTGGAGCGTATATCTCAGGAATATAACCTAAACGCGCCGCACGTGGAGACACACATCGAAATCTGTACATTCCACTCTGAAGGACGAGGCGTTTGTAACGTAAGTAAATAGAAAGAGTAGTAGAGTTCTTTGTGATAGAGCTCGTCCGGGGAAGGACTACCGCCATACCTATTTCTGCCGCCAAGCAGTAATGCTCGCATTACTGTGTTCCGGTTCGAAGGATATGGATACCGGTGAAATTACAGGCACATAAGACTTTCCATCTGACGTCTCAGAGTGGTAACACGCAAGTGATTATGATGTTGCGTACATAGGCTACGGTAACCGCTTACCATCTAGTGGGCCGTACGCTTGGTTGCCACTTAAGTGGTATAAAAAATAAAAAATAAATGTAGATCTTGTACTTATATTACTATCTAATATTGTACGTCCAAAATGGCAACTTTCGCCGGCACTGAAGCAAAGGGCTAAGGCACGCGTTTATTTTGATTTTGTGCAGGTCCAAGAGCGCGCATGCCAGCGCTAGTGAAAGAGTGCTATCTCGCTTTCGCTTTGACGACCGATGTGGCGCAGCGGGCGAAGGTCCGCCTGCGACGCAGAGGTTGCGGGTTCGATTCCCGCCTCGGGACAAATGTTTGTACGATCTACAAATATTTGTTCCGGGTGTTCTGGGTATTTTCTATGTATAATAAAAAAATATCTACCTATGTATTGTATTGTATTAAATATTTATCAGTCATCTACATAGTACCCTTAATACAGCTCTGTTTAACAGCAGCTTACCTTGGGGCTAGATGATGCTGTGTGGATTGTCCAGCATTATTATTATTACTAATATTATTATTATGACACACATACAACAGCACTGTTTACGTACACAAACCATGGATGTGGTGATTGCGACGCGTTTGCTTCATATATTTTATTGAGAGTGTCCATGAGTGTGGCTCAAGTTCATATTTATTAATATTATTTGTTGTAATGTGCAAATAAAACTACACGTAAGTATTTCTAACGCTACTCGTTTACAGGGTGACTCAGGCTCGGCGCTGACCCGCGCAGACAACAACCAGCAGATCGGAATCGTCTCCTGGGGCATTCCCTGCGCGCGCGGAGCGCCCGACATGTTCGTGCGAGTCAGTGCTTACCAGACCTGGCTCGAGCTATACATCTGAACCATCCGACAAGAAAGAAAAACTTTACTTAGCCCCCAAAACAACTTAAAACTTATCTATACTAATATTATAAAGAGAGAAGGTTTGTATTTTTGTTTGTTACGAATAAACTCAAAAACAACTGATCCGATTTCAAAAATTCTTTCACCATTAGAATGCTACATTATCTCTGAGTAACATAGGCTATATTTATTACTAGCGACCTGCCCCGGCTTCGCACAGGTGCTGTTTTAATGCACCCGCGCGAAGCTGGGACGGACTTCTAGTAATAATATAAACTAGCGGACCCGCCCCGCCCCGACTTCGCACGGGTGCTTTAAGCCTTCCTCTAAAATTATTCGAATTATTGATGAAAACCGATAAAATCCGTTGCGTGGTTTAAAAGATCTAAGCGTAGGTACATAAGTACATAGAGACAGACGGCGGGACTTTATTTTAGATTACATATAGCTAAACAAAATAGATAACAGACAACAAAACAGACCTATAAAATAGATAGCATAATGGCTGCATTGAACTCATCTGACAAGAACCAACAAACGATTACAATAAATCTAGCTAAACAAAATAGATAACAGACAACAAAACAGACCTATAAAATAGATAGCATAATGGCTGCATTGAACTCATCTGACAAGAACCAACAAACGATTACAATAAATCTAATTATGAATATCTCATGTGTTTTATTTAGGAAGAGTTTCCGATAAACCTAATTATTCCCGCTCACCCTCACGCCTCGTCTAGTGGGGACCTAAATTTCTTTCAAACGTTTCGCTCGTCCCCGTTTATATTTATTTATATTTATTTATATTTACATGGGGGTATAGTTCGCACAGCGGATCTAGGCTTCCGTGAAGTTAGCCGTTTGTGATGCGCAACAACACAATTTAGTGTGAAAAAGCTCTATTGCGCATCGAAACGGCTAACTTAGAGAGAGACTATATGAGATGAGAACTATAAATGTTTTACCCGTTCGTGAGAGGAAATTCAATTTCCCGTTGGAGGTTTTTTCTCTAGTGGTTTTGGGAGACTTTCTGTATTAATAAGTTAAGACTAAGATTCGGAACTTAAACTTGTGTACAATAAAGTGCAAAAACGATGTAAGATCCATCAGAGAAGATCCACGAGAGAGAAACATCAGAGCTTCTGCACGCTTATTGGACCAATAAAGGTCTTGTTACCCGCGACAAAGTTTTTACTTCTGTAGGTTACTTTGAAAAGTGCGACTTGAAAATGCTGAGCATTTGTGTGCGTTACTACTACTCTACGACTACGTAGTCAGCTGATTTTCTTCGGTCAGACAACCACAGAGGGACTATCGGTAGCTCCTGCAGTGACCCAGTGTCCCCAATGATTTTTAGTTTTGATTGATGCGTCTCAAGGGATGTGTCAGTTTTAGTAAGCTAAGGTAGAGAATTGAAGCACCACGTATGACACGAACGTGTGTTAAGTCTCGCCTATACCTACCTACTACTTAGGTACTACTAAGTACTTATGAGGTTACGAACCAAGATAGACCTGAGTCCTGAGTTATAGTGAGAGGTCTCGCCCGAAATGTGAAACGTGATTGTAACTGTTGTCGACTTATCGTGATTGTTAGGTGCCATAAAATTAGTAAATAAGATTTAGCACTAGCTGTCGCCCGCGACTTCGTTCGCATGGAACTCTGGAACCGTAATTTTTTCCGGGATAAAAAGTATGTCCTATTCCCAGTCATTATGTACCTATTTATATTTAAAATTTCAGCCTAATCTGTTCAGTGGTTGTTGAGTTATAGAGGTTCAAACATCCAAACTATCGCATTTATAATATTAGTGTGTTTCATCAGTATTTATTGTTTTGGTCTGTAAAAAATGAATATTTTTACCAGTAGGTATATTTTTCTTAATACATAAAATAAAAGGATTATAAGATAATCAAAATTATCTCTATGATGGGTGGTTACTTTATCAGTTCTTATGTATTTAACTCAATCGATCAGACTAGCTTCTTTAATCTCAGATACCTACCACTTAATTACAAAATCAAGCATATAAATTTACGCAAATCTAAAGTTACATTAAACCTAACCGCGGGTGAATAATGATGGCCGCAAAATACGTGATTTTATTTGTCACTCTCCTAGCTGGGAGTTTGGGTGAGTTTTACTTAGTGACGAGACAGCAAAAACAGCTGCAGTTTCATACATTTCATAAAAATTATGTTTCAATGTTCTGCGTGCACCTACGCTTAGATCTTCCACGCAACGGGCTCAAATGCAGTTCTCATCAATCGACAGAGTGATTCAAGAAAAATATTGATACGTACCTACCTAGTTATACTACGCGAAAAAAGTTGCGGGCAACAGCAAAAAGATTTAATTAGTTTTAGTTAACTAGCTGCGCCCGTTTACCTACCTTACCGTTTGTAATCCATTTAGTTTTTTCGGGACAAAAATACAGGGCAAGCTGAAGAACTTACAAACACAACAACACAGATCACTGCTTCTAAAGCTTCCCGCTCGCCCCTTCGGAACGAGCTCTACAGAAAACTTCCCGCTGACCCCTATAGGGGTGAACGGGAAAAAACTTCCAACTGATCTGAGACGTGGAGATATCGGGAACAACCCGCACTGTTTACTGCTTAGTAATTTGCTGTTGGTCTCCTAAAAATAAATAAATAAAATAAAAAACAGACGAAAAATCTCTAGTACTATTCCGCTTTAACCTTTTAACTGATGAGGTTACACAATTACCACAGTTAACCTCAAAAGAAAAATATCGACACGTGTTTCATCCCTCCACGGGACATCCTCAGGACCATCGACTTGTTCTCCGGCAGACGTGTTGCTCCGTCGAGCGCTGGAGCCAAAGTCAACGAGGGATGAAACACGTGTCGATATTTTTCTTTTGAGGTTAACTGTGGTAACTGTGTGACATCATCAGTTAAAAGGTTAAAGCGGAATAGTACTAGAGATTTTTCGTCTGTTTTTTATTTTGTAATGGATTTCCGCAAAGCAACGCCTGAATCTATCAATTAAATAAATAAAACATAATTGCCATTGTTTCAACGAGCCGAAGCAGAGAGCCCTCGCGTATAACACAAGTTTGAGTGAGGAATCAAAGTATTGACTATTGACTCTAAACTACAAGGTTTACAATTATATTAAATCAATATACCTATCAAAAGCAATAAGTAAAACTGCATTGTTATTATGAACAAAGTCATACATTAGTTATTTATTTTATTAAGATTTGTGCAGGTAGGTAACCTAACCTTTTTTTTTTGAAATACTTAAATAAATATTTATTATTATAATTTTTATTCCAGCCATTCCCGCGCCCAAACATGAAGACGACATGTCCATCTTCTTCCAAGACTCTGACCCGTCGGAGCGTATCGTCGGAGGCAATGACGCGGCGCCCGGAAGCCACCCCCACATGGTGGCACTGACCAACGGTCTGATAACCAGCAGTCTCTTCTGTGGCGGCTCTCTCATCAGCGTGCGTACTGTGCTAACCGCAGCACACTGCATTAACTTTGTGTACAGCCGTGGCTCGCTCGACAAGTAAGTACTGGCTGACGGGTCTCGGACATCATGAAGTTAAAAATTGAGAATTGAATTTTACATTTATCTCGTTTAAATCTATAAATAAAATAGATCTATGCATATCTATACATATTTACAGGGTCATTCATTATCAACCACACATTAAAAAAAAAATAGGTACATATGTACCTATAATTATTTTTATGTATATTTTGTCTTGTAATAATGAAATATTCTGGTGAGCGCGCCCCGTAGCGGGTCATTAACACGCGCAGGTCAAGGACGCGCGGGTTATTGACCCGCGGTCTATCCTATCCCTTAAGTTTGTCAGGTTGATAATGAATGACCTTATATATACAGGGTGTAAAAAGACTACTACCGAAAACTGGGGGGACCGAAGACCCTGAAAATATTTAGCGGAAAAAACACAAAAAATAATGCTGACGTGTCTAAGTCTTTTTAATTTTTTTCTAGTTACATACAGTACAATATAATAAGACCAAATCTATCTTATTATCTCATTAATAACGGCAAAAACAAGATAAAATTAAAAAACAGCAATGTACAGCACGAACAGATGATCTCGCCAGGTCATAGACCGAGCGCGTGAGCGAGACGGGAGAGCCCTGCGGACGCCGCGCTGCGCGCCGTCTCTCTCAGTCGCGCGATCGCGTCACACGACTAATACATTGCTGATTGCTAATAGTACAATATGGTACTAGTGTGTAACATTGGTGATTACCGCTGAGGCGCCATTGAAACACACGTGTATTGATGATTACCGTCCTCGGCTGTCATACGAAGTTTTTCAACACACTTGTGAATAAAATAACAAAACAAAAACTAGTGAGTTATAGCAATGAAAAAGTCATAGGTAGCTTGATTATGGGTGTCATTCTGTGCCTAATTGCGATGACCCTAGAGCCACTATAACTCACAGTGAGTTATAGCAATGAAAAAGTCATAGTTTGATAATAGGTGTCATTCTGTGCCTAATTGCGATGACCATAGAGCCACTTTATATGCAAGTGTGTTGAAAAATAAATTAAAACATAAAAAGCGTGTTTTCTCCTGTATAATTTATTTCCCTGAGGTTTTACCATCGGAACCTTCCCCTTGCAGTAGTCTACGAGTAACCGTCGGCACCGATCGCTGGAACCGCGGTGGAACATCCTACAGACTGGCACGCAACGTGTCCCACCCCCACTACTTGTCTACAGCCATCAAGAATGACATCGGGATGCTGATTACCTCAACTGCCGTGGCTCTGTCCCCTCGGGTCTCTCCTATCTCCCTGGCGCTAGAAGATATCCCCGGAGGAGTGGCTACCAGGGTCGCTGGGTGGGGCAGGATGCGTGTAAGTCAATTTATAATGTCTAGTTCTATTCCGCTAAACTTTCAACGAATGCCTATCTTGCAGGCTTTTAGCCTAGTTTAGGCATCTGAGGCTTTTTTACACTTAAGTTGCTTAATATGATTACATTTAAAACCAGTATTAAATAGTTTTAGGTTTTAGTAATGCATACCTACCTACCGTGTTTTGCCTCATGTATTTTTGCTTAAATAAATTATTCTTATTCTTCTTAATGAGGACACAGACACACCAGAGAAAAGAAACAGGTGTTTCATCCTTCCAAGGGACATCCTCAGGACACATCGACTTGTTGCCTAGAAATTTGAAACTTGGGAGTGTTTAATAAGTTATTCCCTATAAAATGTAGGGTGTATTTGTAATAAACTTGTAAATATCATGTTTCTGGTTTAGGCTGTGCGTTGATCGATCAGTCACTCACGAAAGCCATATAAGATTCTGATAAGTAAGTTCGTATGAGTCAGTGGCTAACTCTGTTGACAGTTTTTAGGCCGCCCGAATGCCTCTGTCATTCCCTAATAAATATCCTCTCCTCTACTAATTCTACCAGGAGAATGGCGGTGGTTCCTTCTCGAACAATCTGCAAGAGCTGGAAGCTACCACCGTCAACGGACAAGAGTGCGTCGAGCGAGCGGCGCGTGCGTCAGTTGAGCTGAACATCCCTTCTGCCCCTGCTGTGGAGCCTCATATTGAACTCTGCACCTTCCACTCGCCCGGACGCGGTACTTGCAGGGTAAGTGTGTTCAGTTGTTCACCACTTGTGTGGTCCCCTGCGTGTGTTTAGGTTTGAATGGCACTGTAGCAAGTAAAATGAGTTGGCAACAACAAAATTTATAATTGATATGACGACCGATGTGGCGCGGCGGGCAATGGTCCGCCTGCGACGCGGAGATTGCGAGTTCGATTCCCGCCGCGGAGCAAATATTTGTACGATCTACAGATATTTGTTCCGGATGTTCTGGGTATTATCTATAATAAAAAATATCTATCTATGTATTGTATTGTAATAAGTATATCAATATCAGTCATCTAGTACTCATAACACTATCTCTGCTAAGAGGCCTTTTCAAGATTTAGCGATATAGTTCATAAAATTCGCCTGAATATATCTTTATATAGTATAAGTAATAGTGCGCGCGACGAGGAACGATACGTCCTCCCTCCATAAGCGCTCAGCGCGGTTTGAGAGTTGGTGCTTCGATCGATATGATTATAAGTGCGCTAAGGTGTGATTTTAATAAATTCGTAATAAAATAAAGTCAATGCTATTAGACTATTTTCTTCGTTGTATTTATTTAATAAAAACTTAACCTTTAATTTAGTAGGTGTATTTTTAAAATTGGGAAAAGTACGCGTTTTTTAGACCGTCTTTTTTCAAAAATACTGAACTATCATGCTGTATTTTTCTCTGTACACTTATATTTTAAAACTGTGATTATTATAATTGCATTTTTGGAAATATGTTAGACTTTGTTATTTCATAGAAAACATGGTCGTAAGTTGACTGGAAAAGCTCATTTTACGAAACGTGCGTTACTAATTATTTTTTTAACCAGTTGTGACTTGAGTTAATTAATATTAATTTTAAGGGATAAAGCTTTTATATGTTTTTATTTTCGTTAAAATATCTTTAACACACGAGCCACAATAGTGTTCGAAACTTCACGGGCTACAAGAAAATTCAAGGATTATCAAGGATAGGGCTCTTAACTTGGGGCTAGATGATGCTGTGTGGGTTGTCCAGCATTTTTATTTATTTATTTATTATTTAATTATTCATTTTGTTTGTTTCTCAGGGTGATTCCGGTTCGGCGCTGGCACGCGTGTCCGATGGAGCGCAGATCGGCGTCGTCTCGTGGGGATTCCCCTGCGCACGCGGTGCGCCCGACATGTTCGCGAGAGTCAGCGGGTTCGGAGACTGGCTGCTAGCTAACATTGTTTAAATATACAATACTCTGTTTGTAATAAAATATAATAAAATAAATGAGCTTTTTTTCTTCCAGTGCACTTTACATAATATTTTTTTATTTTATAAAATTTTTAATTGAAAAAAGGATAACTTTTTTATAACAATTAATATTAACAAACAAATGAAAGCTATTCATTTGTTCACTTTTTATATAATTCATTAAAAAAAAAACAAAGATTTCTACATATATTAGTTAGTAAAGTCGCGAGGGCGATAAGAGCCGGGAAACAGAATTATCTTGTCCGACTTCTGTGCACCCCTTTTACTATTGCGTTTACATTCTACCTACCTACCTACCTACCTACTTTGTTAAACTACATAATTTGTTGATCTGCCTACTTAATGTACTTAATTGTTATAACGTTAGGTGTATGTACGTAATTTGGTTACTCAATAAATATTATTTGATTTAAAAAAAGTGTGAATATAAATAATTACCTACCTATAATATAAAATATAATATGTACTTATGTGAATTCTTGTTCCTCGGATTCTGCTGTTTTCTCATCAGTTGGATATTATCGGATATCAGTTAAGTCAATTGAGATCGATGTCTCGCTCACTCTAGCGCGTATTCCATTAGTTACATCCTTGTCAGATCGCAGTACAGTACCACGTTGTGTCGATGCTAAATAAACAATAGTAGAATGGTCTGGCCTGCTACTGACCTGTCTGTCACCAGTTTGTCCCCTACGACCTCGTTGGCACGGTGTAAAAATTCCCATACCTATCTAGGGTTTATTACGTAAGTCTATAGCTGCCGATCTCTAGTCGATCCCTTAAAGGCTTATGGTAGGTACTGTCGGTGTGAAAGAGATGATGCAACAAGCAATTGTCAGCAATAGACGTAATGTAGGGTGCCGGTTGAGAAGCGAGAGGTTGCAGGTTCGATTCCCGCTGTGGGACAAATTTTTGCATGATCTGCAAATATTTGTTCCGGGTCATCCGCATCTGGTTCCTATAGTACCTACTAGCTTTGCTTAGTTTAGGGCTAGATGGCGTTGTGTAAAAAATGTAAGATACCCAAGTTTTAATAATACATTTATTTGATATTATATTTTATATAGATAATTGTTCTGAAATAAAAATGAAATTACAGGTGAAATTACAGGCACATGAGTACATAGGCTACGGTAACCGCTGACCATCAAGTGGGCCGTACGCTTGGTTACCACTTTAGTAGTATAAAAAAAAAAAAAAAATTTAGTTGACTTACAAGTTACAACTAAGTAGGTAGGTACTGAAAAAATAGCACTAGCTAAATAACATCAAGTAGATTTTCATCCCATTTAATCGAAAAGGACGACTTGGTTCGCTGTGTGCACCCAAAGATGGTGTTTTCTATAAGAAACTATTTCACGCCCCACGGCCCTGTATACAGGGTTATTCACTATCAACCTGACAAACTTACCTATAATTTTTTTTTATGTATATTTTGTCTTTAAAATCCCAAGTGAACAAAAAAAAAATCGATTACGTTTTTCCGCTCAATTATTATTTATCATTGTTGGGAATCGAGTTAAGCGACGTAATAATGAAAAATGACCCGCGGTTTATTGACGCGCGAGTCACTGACACGTGCCGAACGCTGCCATTTCTAACAAGGATAACTAATTATTAAGCAGAATTACGTAATTTTTTTTTTATAAAAAAAAAACGTTTAGAAAAAAAAAATAGTACAAGTATTTTTTTTTATGTGTGGAACCTACTCCTTAAGTTTGTCAGGTTGATAATGAATGACCTTATACTTCAGACGCCACAGTTATTTAATCTTCCCTATACTTGTAGAGTAACTCTGTGATTAAGCGTTGCGCTGACGAGGAGCTCAGGCGAGCGTACATGTCCGGTGCCCCCCTCGCACAAGGCAGGCCCCACAACACGATACCGATTTGCTTGCCCGTAGCTCTTGATACCAGCGGCCCGCCAGAGTCACCCTGAAAGTAAACCACAAATAAATAATGGTACTTTGACGAATATAGCAATAAGCAGTAGTGTGCAAGCATTACTGTGTTTAAGTTTGAAAGGCACTGTAGCAAGTGAAATTACAGGGCGAAAGAGATTTCAATGTCTCGGGGTGATAAGCGCAGTGCAGTACCACGCAAACACTTAAAAACTTTAAGCTTTGGGTGGCACTGCATCTGTAATAGTCAGGCGTGGTGCTTAAGAGGCCTTTCCAAGATTTAGCGATATAATTCATGAAGATCGCCTGAATATATCTTTATATAGTATAAGTAATAGTGTGCGCGACGAGGAGCGATACATCCTCCCTCCATAAGCGCTCAGCGCGGTTTGAGAGTCGGTGCTTCGATCGGCGGGCGCCTTGATTTTTGGTCACTTGCTGACATAAAATAATATCTAAGGGCTTGCTAAAATTTTACAACGATTGATTTGATGATGATAGATTTAAAAGACACAGCTAACACAAACTGACAGCATTTTGGTTTGCATTCGGTTGGGTCACAACTTACAACATCCCTGGATCCAAATACAAGTTAACAAACGTGGCCAAATGCTACTAGAGAGAGGTTTATAGTTCATTTATGAATGGCCTTTCGGCGATAGTCTTACATTGCACATTCCGTGTCCCACTGAGTGAAAGGTACATATCTCGACTCGCTCGTCGTGGGGGGGCATTGGAAACGACTGGCTGGCCAGCCCAGCGGCGCACTGCTCCCCTGTCAGAGTGCTTACGTTTAGCAACTGCTTGTGATCCGGAATTGGAGACAGGTTCTGAGGAGTGAAAAGTTATGAGCTTAGAGCCAGCGCCTTGAACTGCGTTTGTGGTAGTTCACAAAGCCCCATAACATCCACCTTAGGCAATCCCCTCAATACAACGTGTACCTAATGATTTTATTATTTTATTATTATCACAAACTAGGTACCTATCCATTAATGCTAAAATTGGTCCGCTTCTACTCAATCTTATAGTGCAACACCCTTACTGGGTACATAGCTATGTGTTGGCTGCTCTGATATTATTTAATATTACATAAGACCTGTGACATGTATTACCCTCATAATTATGATGCAATAAATGATACTGAATACTGAATACTGAATGTGAACTACATTGCAACCAAAAACGTACTTCGAGTTCATCTCTAGGACCGAATGGAGGTATTCCGCCCATGCACGTAAATACTTTGACGTGTCCAAAAGTTTATCATCATCATGTTCTAATATTCCTGCTGCTAGGACACTGACCTCTCGAGCGAGAGTGATTGAATGGGTCTTAATCCACCACGAGGACCCAATATGCGGATCTTGTATAACACTGTCTTTCGACTTTTTAATTCTTGGACATGCCGGTTTCCCCACGATGTTTTCCTTCACCGTATGAGACCACTGGAATTGCGCACATATTTTTTTCTCCATCGACAATCCATTGGTGCACTACCGGGTTCGAACCCACAACCTTAGGATCAGAAGACAGGGTCAGTACCAGTACCACTATGTGCATAGCCTAGAGAGCTAATAACTTACTATATAGTCATCACCAATCTGCGGGCCAGTGCGTCCCCAGCCGGTGACGTAGCACGGCTCATTCCCCCCCACGGTATTGAACTCAAGTCCTATTGGCTGAACCTGGCTGTTGGAAGAAAGAAAATACATTTATTTTGGACAAAAGGATCGCTCGTGACGTAGCTGGCTACCTAACTGATCATAACAGATCAACGAAGTTAAGTAAGTATTGTTCCGCGTAGTCACTATTTGGATGGGTGACCGCCAGTGGCAATTGAGTGCTCCCGTGCTTCGGAAGGCACGTTAAGCTTTTTCAAAGTTGTTAGGTCATGACAGAGGCCTTCGGGCGGACTAACAAATCTGTCAGCAGAGTTGGCCACTGACTCATACGAGCTTACTTACTTTACTCAACTCTGGACAAACAAACAGCACAAAATAAAGTAGTTAAGAAAACTAGTAGAAGCCTCGCGACTTTGTCCGCATTGTGTTTTACACAATACGTGATACCAATGTCTTGATTCCAACAACCTTGACCACCATATTTGTAGCAAATAAACATTTCATTTCAAACTTCATCTTACCGCTGCGACCTCCAGGAATTGAATTTCGGTTTGTCTGTATTTTTTGCTATTAATCAATGGTGCATAACTAACCATGCACTATTGTGCAGACATAACTAAATTATGCAATAATGGGCAAAATCAATGGTGCAAACGTTACCGCGGCGAATTTCGGCAATTCCTTTGCACCCCTACACCATACAAGCAATATACCCTCCGAGCTTTTTTTTTTATACAACTGAAGTGGCAACCAAGCGTACGGCCCACAAGATAT
The DNA here is from genome assembly GCA_951394395.1 of Colostygia pectinataria. Lineage (NCBI taxonomy): Eukaryota > Metazoa > Arthropoda > Insecta > Lepidoptera > Geometridae > Colostygia > Colostygia pectinataria. Next base: position 1,161,625 of record OX596362.1, read on the forward strand.
TAAGCGGTTACCGCAGCCTATGGACGCTTGCAATACCATAGGTATCACTATTTACCTTGAGGCTAAGATCGAAAGCCTCATGTGCCAGTAATTTCACCGGAAACCATAGCCTTCACACTGGAACACAGCAATGCGAGCATTACTACTTTGCGTCAGAAATAGGTATGTGGTAGTGCTTCCCCGGACTCACACACACAGAGAACTCTACTACTCTTCTAGGCTAGCTTCTAGGACTAATACCTTAGGCTGTGCGTTGATCTGTTAGTCAGTCACGAAAGTCTTTTAAATATTCAGTTTTACAGGCATAGTAGTAAACCCTAGTAGGTTACGGTGGTGCGTACCTATTGAACGTCACAGGTGCGGATATCGCCAGTACTCCAACGTCATTCTTAATAGTGAACTCGTTCCATTCTGGATGAATGTAGTGGGATTCGAAGGTTATCACTGTACCGCCGGAGAACCATAATTTGGAGCCGACTCGTCCGTGGATCGCTCTGGAAAGAATCAGATTGTTACTGACAAATTGGCGGACATTTTACTCAACGTTTTTTTTAATTTTTGCGGGATTTTATCGCGTTAGGTATAGTTCGCACAGCGGATCTGGGCTTCCGTGAAGTTAGCCGTTTGTGATGCGCGAAGACAATTTAGTTTGAAAAAGGGCCATTGCGCATCGAAACGGCTAATTTCACGGCCGAGATCCGTCGTGAGACCTATACCTACCTTTTTTTTTTTAATTCTCCCGATATTATAAAAACTATGAAATCACGAAGGTTAAAAAAATACTATTTTACACAACGCCATCTAGCCCCAAACTAAACAAAGCTTTTATGGGGACCAGATAATTATCTATAGAATACTTATAAGCGAGTTTAGGTAGTTTTTTTGTAAATAAGTAAGTACCTATATACTTATAAATACCTGCATAGCAACAGCCAGACTCGAAACAAATATTTGCAGATCATACAATCTTATAACCCGTAGCGGGAATTGAACCCGCCACCTCTTGGTCCTCAACCGGGCACTCTCCCCCGCTCCACCGAGGTTGTGACGTGACGTGCCGTGACTTGCGCGCTACAAATGAACTACACATACTACGTGGTGTACGATAAAATAGAATCGACCACAAGAGCCAACTTCCAGAAGTTATAATGTACTTACTTATGCGAAGAAAGAGAGAGAGTTAGAAGAGTAGTAGAGTTCTCTGTGATAGAGCTCGTCTGGGGAAGGACTACCACCATACCTATTTCTGCCGCCAAGCAGTAATGCTCGCATTGCTGTGTTCCGGTGTGAAAGGTATGGTTTCCGGTGAAATAACTGGCACATGAGGCTTTCGATCTTAGCCTCAAGGTGGCAACCCGCGAGCGATACCTCTGGTATTGCGTCCATAGGCTGCGGTAACCGCTTACCATCTTGTGGGCCGTACGCTTGGTTGCCACTTCAGTTGTATAAAAAAAAAAAAAAAAAAAAAAGAGAGAGAAAGAGAACTTACTTTTTAAATAATTGACCATTAATGATGAAGGGTGTAATGCAGTGTGCAGCCGTCATCATCAGCTTCTTGGAGATTAGAGAACCTCCGCAGAACTGAAATAAACACAGACTGGGTTTGACTTAACCGCGCTACTCCTGACCTGAGTGACGAAAATCTCGTTTGACAATCGTAAACGTAAATATATCGTCCAGCTGTCAATTTGTAGGTGTAATTTTTGTACAGAAACAGTTAATTTATTTAACGCACAAAGATGCGCTGTTCAAAATCCTATGTACAAATTGACAGCTGGACGATACGCTTACATTTACGATTGGCAAACAAATTTTTCGTGGTAAGCACTCTGTTTTGTTTTCGTTGACGTAACGTAGATCTAAAGTTTCGTGTGTCTGTAATTTTTACTGGAACAGCCTTGGAACCGAAATACAGCAATTGCAAAATGCCCCATTTTCGAATTGAATTTATTCGGGTGAAGTCACGTTTCATAGAACAAATGGGACTGACCCGGCAGAAACAAGTATTTATTAACAAATTAATATGTGTACATAATTACATTACCTACGAAATATACAAAATACATAGGAAACAGTTGAGTGAGCCATCTAAAGACTGTTGCAAACGATCCGCGCGGCCAAGCGGTCGAGTGGATAGATAGCTCAACTGAAATGAAAAAGAGAAGCAGTAACTCACCAGCGACTGGTGTGTGAACTGGTAGATAAGCGAAACCATGAAAGGAGCGTAGTGTTCCGGCGCGTTCACTCCACCTATGATCCTGGAGTCGGCTTCCAACGGGATTCCTGGACAACACAAAAAATTGTTACCTATAATAAAGCAGCATGCTTTTTTCTAGTCCACCATCGGTTTTTTCCCCCCTTCAATTTAGTAACAGTGCTGCCATGGATAGTCTATGCTGCCAATCAAATTTTTTTCAACAAGTGACAAGACGATCAAGTCGCCCGCCTGATGTTAAGCACAACGCCTGACCATAACAGATGCAGTGCCACCCAAAGCTTGAAGTTTTTAAGTTCTACGTGGCACTAGCACTACACTGCGCTCATCACCCCGAGAGTCTCGGGCCGAGACGTTGTTGTTATGTCTCTTTCGCCCAGTAATTTCACTTGCTACTTACTACGGTATTGCTTGCACAGTGGGTACTGCATGGCAGATTATCTGGCACTGCTGCGGTGGTACCCACCACACCAAGACAGACTGAAGAGTCTAACACCAGATAATGATAGAGGTTCGCACAGCGAATCTAGGCTTCCGTGAAGTTAGCCGTTTGTGATGCGGAAAGACAATTTAGTTTGAAAAAGCTCCATTGCGCATCGAAACGGCTAATTTCACTACGGCCGAGATCCGTTGTGAGACCTATACTTATACATACCATAGGTAAACCCACAAGCTCCCAGAAGTATCAATGATGTCCACATTTTGAATGATTCAGATTGGTTGTGATAAATTGAAAAATGTCCAGTTATTTATATTGAAAAAATCAATCAGATTATTTTTGGTAAGACCAAGGAAAACTATGATAATTACACTAACTATTGTGTCTTAGTAGTTCATTAACGCATTGACCTTGCAATTTTTTTTATATTTTCGGCTAGGAAAGTTATCTGCTGATAAGTAATGAAGTCACTGGTCTTGTTTTTAATAGAGGTCATAGCCCTATATTATTGGCCAACTCTGCATGTTTGCATTTTTCGAATCGTAAAGGCCTCCATAAAGTCAATAAAAAATATAGGTAGGTAACTGACTGGCATAGTAACTCACAGCCGAAACGGTAATTGTCATAAAACGCAAATGATAAAAATAATTACTACAAAAAAAAAATCTGCAGAAAAAACTTTGCATTAAAAAAAAGTCGTAATACAAGGGCCTAGATGCCCAGTGCTATTTCAGTGTTGCTATTATGACCATAGCTTGCTTTCTAATATAAAACTGGTACCTATAGGTACAGTCGCGTTTGTAAATGGAGAACCTACAGTTCCTATAGTTCAAGTTTAAGCTTAGTTTTGGGCAAAGATTTCTGACAAGTAGGTGCCTACAAAGGTTTGGGGCTTTGTCTTAGGAAGCTTCATGTGCTTCTGCTTCTTTTATTAAGGCCTTCGCCGTGACCTCCTCGTGACTCACTGTTTTAGTCGGAGCCAGCAATCTAATAAGATAACTTACTCAAAGCACGAAAGCTGAAAATGTCACTTGAGGACAGCCTGCAGCCAGCACCCATGCAAATGATGACTTCGCGAATCGTTGCTCAACTTGATTGATCTGTCTAACTAATAAAATAGCTGCATCATGAGCACCAGATTACGGAACATAATCAGGTTATAATTGGATTATAGGGACATTATGCTAAACATAAACATTCCCAAAGATTTCTATATGTCTATAGTCAAAGGGTCCCTGCGTCGCTCTGCCACCGACCGGCACCGCGTCGCTTATGAACAACTATTGGTTAGAGCACTGGTGGTCTAGTGGTAGTCCCATCTTCCGATCGTAATGGTCGTGAGAAAACCAGGTCCTGCATCAATGGATTTTTTATTATTTATTTTAGCCCATTATCGTCGTAGTTTAAGGGATAAAATAAATGGATTTTTATATTAAAAAAATAATGCGCAAGCCAGTGCTCTCATTGGTGAAGGAAAACATTGTGAGGAAACCAGCATGTCCAAGAACTAACAATTTAAAAGACATGTGCCATCCACTAATCCGCATTGAAAACATTAGAAGGATGTCCTCATCTCACCGTACGACCGGACCGTATCTACCGAATAGGTAGGTAGGTACCTACAACACGACCTTCAGCGATAAATTCGCGTAGTGGATCCCTGTCTTTGAAATTTGAGCTCTATTGCTGTAGTTTTATGTTATGAAACACAGCGAGCCAACGATTAGTATAATAAACTCTCAAAGTCAAGCGATAGCACGCGATAGTAAGTTCATTGTTGCGAATTTAAATTAAATTTTGTTTATTTTTTTTCTTCTACTTACCCTACCTTTGAAAGCTTTGTTTGCTAGGATAATTTTGAAAATTAAAAATTAACAAAATTCAAAATTAATTTATTTTCTTGAATGTGGTTAAATTATTATCTAGGTACTTATACTAATATTATAAAAAGGAAAGATTTGTATTTTTGTTGTAAACTCAAAAAACTACTGGTCCGATTTAAAAAAAAAAAAACCTTTAGCATGCTACATTGTCCCTGAGGCTATATTTTTATTATAATGCCACGGCTTCGCACGCGTGCGGTTTCATTGCACCTAAGCGAAGCTGGGACGGACTGCTAGTTAAGTATTCATAAGTGGCTCACACTCCTCATAATCTGGGATACAAAAATAATGTAGGTAGGTACATTGTTTATTTTTCTAATTTCTAACACCCTGACTGCTCGAAATATGAAACAATGAGTAGGTTATAATAGTTTGCACGGCGGATCTAGGCTTCCGTGAAGTTAGCCGTTTGTGATGCGCAAAGACAATATAGTTTGAAAAAACTCCATTGCTCATCAAAACGGCTAACTTCACGAGACGGCCGAGATCCGCCGTGAGAACTATACCGAGGCACAGATTAAAAACAATTTTAAACACCCTAAGTGTGCTTATAATATGCTCGAAGCTCCAAAATTGTCAGATTCCAAATGGTCCTTGTATTTTCGCTAGAGACTGTTGAAAATTAAGTAGAATTTTGTTTGAAGAATTAACCTTTTTTTACGATGAAAAAATGCGCCCCTTCGAGAAAGTAGGTAAAACCGATCGACCGACGGTAGGTCATCATAGGTCATCGTCAAGCTCTCCATCAGTTGTAGCACAGATTAATAGTTATTTATAGTACAGTTTTAGCAAGGACATTAGCAATAGCAACTGACATGATACACACAGACCATTTCCATCATCGAACTATCTCCAGATGATGGATGAGTGACTCGACGCGACGCTACATTCATCAGCACTAATTTATTGACAAAATAATACAGGTTCACGTTACGTCGACCTATAGATGACCCTATGATTAGAAAGTCAAAGTCAAAGTCAAAAATGATTTATTTCAATAAAATCACAAGGATCATTTTGAAACGTCTTAAAGCTAGAAACCTAGAAGCCTAGAAGAATCTGGCAACAAACTCGGCTGGGTTCCTAGCTTTTAGAACTTTTGTTCGTTCAGACTACATAGACTGACTTAAGTAGGTACTTATAGGTATCTTAATGACTTATGTATAGGTTCTTGTTTCTGAAATTTTGAATATGTTATTATTTTAAATATCATATAGGTAACACAATAACTATAATGATAACATGGAGATAATAAATTACAATGCTGTGTAAATCATTGATTAAATTTTGTTTATAAATTGATGTCCACTAAAGGAAAAAGCCAAAAAACTATAGTGCGATGGCATCGACACTGTTTGCAGTTTTGCTAGTTCTAATAAATATAGCAAATGGTTAGTATTACAAGTTTTTCTCATTGTATGTAAGTGCAGCCAGCACCCCTGCTAACGTGCCACATTTATTTTAAAAATGCAGACACCTAACTTTAAATTACCAGTGATTTTAATGATAAGGTGTTTTAACACTAGATATATAATATCTCCAACAATCTGAATTGATACGTGTTGAAATAAGAATTGTCGAAATTCAGATGGACATACTTATGCCCGCCTGGAGGTTGTGAATCAAGATCACTCTCAGTCAAGAATAGGCCATGTGCGAGCAGTGGGAAGATTATAATGAGCCTATACGTATAGCTCATGCTCTGTGCAATCATAGAAGCGCTCGTGACGTAGCTGTCTAAGTTGTTCAGGATCATGAATTCTTCAGATCAATGAATTTAAGCAATGTTCAGCGTAGTCACCAATTAGATGAGTGACGCCTGTGGCAATTTCAACTGCGCGCTCCCGTGCTTCGGAGGGCACGTTAAGCGGCTTTTTCAAAGTTGTTAGGCCATGACAGAGGCGTTCGGTCGGCCTAGAAACTCTGTAACCAAAGTTGGCCACTGACTCATACGTACCTACTTACTTATTACAACGGAGCCTTCCGTGCCATGAACGGGTATTGGGCTTTAACGTTGGCCCCAACTTTTTCAAAGTTAGGCCATGACGGAACTTCGTCACCAGTTGACCACTGACTCATACGAACTTACTTTTATAACCGTTTTAACATACGAACTTTATGTATTCAGGCAAGTCAGGAGTTCCACTATCAGAGGAGATATCCTCGTACTTTCCCCGGATAGTGGGTGGGGAGGAGGTCTTGGAGGGGGCGGCCCCCCACATGGCGGCGATAGTGATCACAGACCTCATCACCATGCTGTTCTGCGGCGGCGCTATCGTCAGCCATCGTGATGTGCTGACGGCGGCACATTGCATCGATGATTATTTCGTTATTGATGGCAAGCTGATAGAGTTAAGTGTCTTCTTCGTACATATGATGATTGTTAGAACCATGACGACCTCGTGGCGCGATGGGTGAGTGCCCGGTTGAGAAGCGAGAGTTTGCGGGTTCGATTCCCGATACGAAACAAATGCTTGCATGATCTGCAAATATTTGTTCCGGGTTATGTTAGTGTTGTGTCATAAATAACGAATTCATAATTATTGCTCATATACTTTTTCAATCGAAAAAACCTCTGTCATTTTATCTTGCTTACTGGCTTGCTACCTAGATATTGTCTTTCGTGAATAACAAAGACTATGTGACTTGACAAATCCATTTCAACCGTTCCAGGTCATACCACGTAATAGTAGGCACCACCAACTGGGACCAGACTTCCGGACGTGGAAGAAATGTCAACGTATCAGAGTTTTTCATCCACCCGCTCTGGGATCCTGAGCGCATCAAGAATGATATCGCGATTCTGCGCCTGGACGAACTCCTGGTGTTCAGCGAGAACGTGGGGTTGGTTGCCATTAACTTCAACTGGATCGGAGAGGGAGAAACGGCTCTCGTCACGGGATGGGGGAGACTGCGGGTGAGGACTTAAAACCATATTTTTTGCTGAATTATTACCGACCTCTGGTAATCAAAGAAATCCTACAATGCTCTGCGGATCCAATACAACAGTGGTTTACCAACGGTTTACTCATCAAATGAATCAGCTACATTTTTAAATTTGCAAAGGAGTTGTTTCACGTAGTATGGAGCCGGGCCTTGGTCTTTTGTAGGGGATCTCTAAAGTTAGATAATCAAAATAAAAAATCGAAAATTTGCAAAAAAAAATGTATTCATGTGTATGTTCTTATAGTATTATAAAAAAGCTGTTGCTTATTTTGGGGCTAGATACCGCTACTTCAGCGCTGTGTAAAAATGTCCACCAATATTGATTTATTTAAGTACTTTACTTTTATTTATCTACGATAACGAGCATGAACTTATCGATGGAGATAAATTTGTCCGGGCAATAACCGTTTCTATAGTTGATGAGGTACGCTAGTAGTCTCCAAAAAACTCTCCAACATCTCTGTTTCTGCGAGCTAAGTCTCTCCCTCTATTTGCTGCCTTATCATGTTAGTTCCCACAGCTGGGACAGTGGACTCCTCTCGAATGAGTGAAGCTCTTTGAGGAAAGTACCTACCTACTTAAATTACTTTATTTAGATTACTTTTAAAGAAATTACTTTAGAAATATTTTTTTTACTATAGAAATTACTTTTATCTACTTTCACGTCAACATGTCCATGGTAGACGTGTTAAAGACAATCGTACCTTTCACGGTCTGACTGAGAATTCAATGGAATTAGGTAATAAAATTCATCCACCAATCCGCATTGGGCCTAATCACTCGCCCGAGAGTGTCCCACCAGTAGGAACACTAGAATAAATAAATAATGCTGGACAATCCACACAGCATCATCTAGCCCCAAGGTAAGCTGCTGTTTAACAGAGCTGTGTTATGACTGTTATGAGTACTAGATGACTGATATATATTGAATACAATACAATACTTATATAGATATTTTTTTATTATATATAGTAAATACCCAGAACACCCGGAACAAATATTTGTAGATCGTACAAACATTTGTCCCGAGGCGGGAATCGAACCCGCAACCTCTGCGTCGCAGGCGGACCTGCGCCCGCTGCGCCACATCGGTCGTCAAGAAGGCTGTCATCTGTAATAGTCAGGCGTGGTGCTTAACATCAGGTAAGCGCCTTGATTGTCCTGTCACTTGCTGACATAAAAAAAAAAACTTAGAATAACACGTAGAATGATAGTTTCATTCAAAATTATTTTCAAAAGTATTCACAAAACAATTGATGTTTGCGTGAGCGGCTTATGTATGCTGTCATGATGAAGTAGGTGTTTATCATTTTAGGAGGAAGGCATCACCCCCTACAGGCTGCAGATGCTGTCCGTCCTCACGCTGTCTCCCGAGGAGTGTGCGACGCGCCTGAATGCCTCACACAGCACTCTCACTGTACAAGCTGATCTGGAAATCTGTACCTTCCATTCTTCGGAGCGCGGCTTGTGCTATGTAGGTAATCCATGGAAGTCAATATCTAGAAGGGCCCGAATCTTAAAAAACGTGTCAAAAATACGATTGCACGCACTCGCACAGTAATGTTATCCAAGGTCAGCAAAGTCCACCGAATCATGACCTCTGGTTTAACGTATAATAAGCATAGTCGCGGGTCATAAAACATTGGCTGGTTGAGTTGCGCATCACAAGAGATAATTGAACTACACAGACAAAGTACTGTTGTCTCTTTTACTCCCGAGTAAAAAACTGAACATTCATTCTCTTTCAATCAAAATGGCAAGAACATCGTTTTCAATGGGCTAAATAATCACGAAAAAAGAAATTACGTTGTAAAATCGTGTACTTACCTATGGAATGTTATATGGAATGTTATACCATTCGCTTTGTTGGTGCTTCTAGAGTTATTGGTACACTTTTTAAATAAACAGGACGGCATTTTACGCCGGTTTTCACGTCATTGTCACGCACGGTCGCGCGGGTCATTGACACGCACCCCGCGCTTACCGTAACCACAGAAGAGATGTATGTTTATATCTAAAGATCTAAGCGTACATACATTACATACATACATACATAGTACAGAGAAACAGACGGCAGGAAGTCACTTTATTTTATATTATGTAAACATTGTGACATTGTGCTATGTTTGTTTCAGCACGACTCTGGCAGCCCCCTGATGGTGGGTGCCGTGCTGGTGGGCGTGGCATCCTGGGGGGTCCCCTGTGCGCGGGGCTTCCCAGACGTCTGCACTCGCCTCTCGGGGACGGAGGACTTTGTACGAACTGTTCTAGAAGACACAAACGCACAAGCTAGTAATGTAGCTTCCCTAATAGCTCTAAGCTCTCTTGCAGTGTTGTATGTTCTAAATTAGAAAACAAAACATCGATTTAATTATTCTAAAATATAAATCGATGTTTCAATAATTGCGAATTACGCACTGAACAAAATATATTTAAAAAAATAGTTTGAAACTTTCAAACACCGCTATCATATTTGTAGAAAAGAAAGCTGGATTTGGAGTTGTACGCGTATCAGTGAGGAATTTTTGAGTTTTTCCAGTTTCCTGGCTAAGAAATTTACTTAAATAATAGTTGATTTATTTCTGTGTAGTGGTTGTGGGATTGTGTGCTGTTGGTGAGGAATAGTTTTATGTTTTAACATAGTTTTATACATTACTAACAAGTATATAACCTAACAACTTTCCTCGGCAATATGGAGGCGAAGCCGCCGGATAGGCCGCCGGACCCGCCAGATATTGATCTCGAAATTGATGAGAGCACTACGGTGCCCGATGAGAATCGTACGGGCTCTAAGCGTCGCTTAGATTCGGACGAGTCTAACACCCCAACTCAAAATAAAAAAACAGTGACATCGCCAGATATGGCCGCCGCATCCATCCAGACCATTTGGCATCACGCTCTTATGGTGATAGGTATCAAAGAATACTCTACCGTTGACAAAGGGCCATTCATTTTGCATGTGATGAGAGAGCAACCCGATCCTGCTGCTGGCACCACGATCCGCCCGATTAAATTCGGGCAATTCCTCAACAACCACCATGTTAAAAACATATGTACTGATGGAATCAAACAGGTAGGCAGAAACCGTATTTCAGTTGAATTCCGCACTGCAGTTGATGCCAACAAATTCTTGGACAACACCTCGCTATTGACCCAGTATAAATACACTGCTTCTATACCAACATTCAACATTACCCGAATGGGTCTTGTTCGCAATGTCCCTGTTGATATGTCCATGGAGGAGTTTGCAACTAGCTTGGAAGTACCGAATGGATGTGGATTCGTAGTCAAAGCACGTAGACTTAATCGAAAATCCCAAGAGGAAGGCAAGGTATCTTGGATTCCCACTCAATCTGTGGTTCTAACCTTTAGAGGTCAAGTGCTACCTGAAAGGGTATTTTCTTTCCATACTTCACTCCCCGTGGAAACTTATCAACTCCCTACAATTCAGTGTTTGAATTGCTGCCGCTTTGGCCATGTTAAAGCCCAGTGCCGCTCTAAACCTCGCTGCTTTAAGTGCTCCAAAGATCACACTGGTGAAAGCTGCAATGTGGAAGAAGCTAAAGCTTCTTGTTTACATTGCTCTAGACAACATTTTGCCTCCAGTAGAGATTGTCCCGAACTGAATAGACAAAAATCTATCAAATCTTTCATGTCACAGAATGGCATATCATATGAGGAAGCTGCAACACACTTTCCTAGGGTTGAAAGAGCATATTCTGAGGTTGCTCAGGCTATGTTCTCTCCTCCTGATCCTACTTATCAGAATTCTTCTCCCTCTACCAACCCTCCCAATTACCGCTCCTATGTCAAGACCGTGTATGCAAATCCCAAACCCAGAGCTCCTTTGGGTAAATCGTATGATAAATCTGCACACCAAGAGATTATCTCGACTCCATCTTCATCCCTCCCTAATGGTCATGCCATTATATCCCAATCTCTGACTTCAGAGTCAGACAACCGTCAAAGCTTCCTCATCGAAACTCTTTTGAACATTTTAATCGAGTTGTGTTCAAAAACCAACTCATCCTTACCGTCCAACGTTGCCCAAAAACTGTCCCAGGTCATCTCATTAACCACTCACAATGGATCTAGTCTCCATTGTCCAGTGGAACACGAAAAGTCTCCGCGCGCGCAAATCTGAACTTCTTCACTTAATTTCTAAATTCTGCCCGTCAGTCATTGCCGTCTCGGAGTCATGGTTGAAGCCTGGAACACAGTTTCGGATTTCAGGTTTCACCTGCCTTCGTGACGACAGGTCTGACGGGCGTGCAGGTAGTGCCCTGCTAGTCAGGCGTAATCTGCCCTTCTCACAAATTCCTCTCCCTTCCCACTCCCCTGACATCAATTTAGTAGCTGTTAGAGTTTTTGACATTTCTTTTCTTTCTATCTATATACCCCATCCAAATTCTGCGCTTATTCCTGACATTCTTCTTGTTGTTTCTTCTGTTCCTTCTCCTATTGTTTTGCTGGGAGACTTTAATGCCCATCACACTTCATGGGGTTCAGGCCACTGTGATGCGTTTGCACGCTTACTATTAGAAATTTTCGATGAGGCTGATCTATGCGTCATTAATGACGGTTCTGCCACCCGTAGAGTTCTGCCTTCACAAGACCCAAGAAGCGCTGTTGATCTGACGGTCTGTTCCCCTTCCCTTTCTTCTCTTCTTACTTGGAAAACTCTTCCTATTTCCTACGGAAGCGACCACTTTCCAATTATCATTACCATCCCAAATCGGGTCACCCCGCATTGGAACTTTAATCCTTGTCTAAAATATCGGCTTATAGACGCTGATTGGTTTTCTTTTTCTTCACATGTAGATAACTCTTTATCAAATTTTCCTCTCATACAGACAGACAATACTGACAATCTTCTTTCGGCCTATTCAAAATTAATTGATTCACTTATTTCAAGTGCTAATGAGCATATTCCCCTTAAGAAACAAGCTAGTTCTAAAATTAGGATTTCCACTCCATGGTGGGATTCAGATTGTACTTCTGCGGTCAAGGATAGAAAAAGCGCAGAGCTGGCTTATAACTCCTCCATGACAAGCGAAAACTTTGTGGAATATAAACGATTAGCTGCTAAGACCAGAAAAGTTCTATCACTTAAAAAGAAAAAAGGTTGGAAAAACTTTTGCGAAAACTTGTCACCCAGAACACCTCCATCGCTGGTCTGGAAACAAATCCGACGTTATAGAGGATCAAGTAGTGCCCCAAATAGTTCCTCAAATGATCCTTCTTCTTGGGTCAATGCCTTTACTGACCGATTATCTCCGCATTCAGTTCCAAACCTAGATTCCCTTCCTTCTACATCATCACCTCTTCCTTCTTTTTCTAATATTGACTGTGAGTTTTCATTTAATGAACTCCAACAAGCTCTTGATGGATTAAGGGATACATCTCCGGGTGTCGATGGTATTCCATACTCTTTTATTACTAAATCCTCTGATGATTTAAAAAAGTATTATCTAAATATCAAACAAATTTTTTGAATATGGAATTGTTCCAACCGAATGGAAAACCCAAATAATCATCCCCATACTCAAACCAGGGAAGAAAAGTTCAGACGCAAATAGTTATAGACCAATTGCTTTGTCCTCTGTTCTGGCCAAAATTATGGAGCATATGCTTAAGTTTCGTCTGGAATGGTTTGTCGAGAGTAAGGGGTTTATGGCTAAGTCTCAATATGGGTTCAGAAAGGGTATGAGTACTTTAGACAGTTTGAGCCTTATTACTACTGATATCCGTATAGCATTTGCAAAAAAAGAATTTTTGACTGCTGTTTTTTTAGACGTGTCAGCTGCCTACGATAACGTCCTGCTTCCGGTTCTCAGGAATAAACTTCAACAGCTGAGCATCCCAGAGAGGCTTGTTCGTTTCGTTTGTAACTTGCTCATGGATAGAAAAATTTTAGTTAAATCTCAAGGTTCCCTCTTACCAGCTAGGAGTGTTTGGAAGGGTTTACCTCAGGGTTCCGTGCTCAGCCCTTTACTTTATAGCATATATACATTCGATTTGGAGCAATCTATTTCTCCTCTGTGTCAGGTCCTCCAATACGCGGATGATCTAGCATTATACATTCGATCGGGGTCTGTTGAAGACACAAGTAACAATTTAAATACGGCTCTTAAACTCTTGGATGAATGGTTAAAAGATCATGGATTATCGCTGTCCGCCTCGAAAAGTAGTTGTGTTATATTTACTAAAAAACGATCTCTACCACCGATTAACCTGTACGTCAGCGAACAGTTGATACAACAGGCAAATAATACAAAATTTTTAGGTGTTCTGTTAGACTCGAGAATGACGGGAATTCCCCATTTCAATTACATTTCACAGAAATGTGAAAAAAACATTAATATTCTGCGCTCTTTGTCTGGTGTATGGTGGGGTTCTCATCCATATTGTCAAAAATTACTATACAATGCAATTGTCCGTAGTCACATGGACTACGGATCATTCCTCTTAGACCCTTGTACTAAAGTAGCACTAAATTTAATGGATAAAGTACAGTCAAAATGCCTGAGAATTATAATTGGTGCAATGAAATCTTCCCCAATAAATGCAATGCAGGTGGAATGCGTTGACCCTCCCCCTTCACTCAGAAGACAATATCTTTCAGATCGTTTCCTCTTCAAATTAGTACAAAATTCTCATCACCCGCTTCTACGCAAATTGAATGACCTTTTAAACATAATCGAACCTCTCCTTGATGATAATCAAGATAAAATCCCATGCTTAATTCGTAGTTTCATTAAATATTCCCGCCTACCAAATCCCGTCATTCAAAGCCGCATTAGCCCCCTATTTTCTACACCATATAGTGCTTTAGTATTCAAACCTAATATCATTCTTGATTTCGGTATAGTTAAAGGATCTGAATTTGCCCGTGATGTATTTAATGAACAAATGGCTAGTAACTATCGTGGTTGGCTTCCCATATTTACAGACGCATCAAAATTAAATAACACCAGTCCTGTTGGTGTCGCTGTTTGGATCCCCTCTACCAACATTGTTTTAAACTTTAAGTGTCCATCAGTAACTTCAGTTTTCACAGGAGAATCAATAGCCCTTTTAGAAAGTATCCTCTTCGTTGAATCTCATAATCTTAATAATACCATAGTTTTCTCAGACTCCAAGAGTTCTCTTCAGTCCATACTTTCCAATCCTTTCCGATCAAAATCTAGATTTCCTATCATTCTTAAAATTCGTGAAGCACTCTTTAGATGTCATGAACGTGGCATAAATGTTATTTTAGCATGGATCCCGGGTCATTCCGGTATTCCCGGAAATGAAACGGTGGACTCTTGCGCAAGGCAGGCAATACAAACGGGATCTCACGATTACCTAAAGATTTTCCCCCATGACCGTTGTTCAGTTCCTGAATCTCATTTAAGAATTTCCTGGTCACGCATGTGGTTGTCGTCCAGATCTTTGAAAGGCAAACATTTCGGCGAAATTCAACCTGATATACCAAAAAAACCCTGGTTTTTTAAATATCGTGTAGCTAACAAAACAACTACTTCTACTATCTGTCGTCTCCGATTAGGTCATGTTTGTACCCCAGTTTTTCTAGCCAAAATAAGGGTCAGGGATCATTCCCTATGTGAATGTGGTTTGGATGAAGGCAACGTTGAGCACATTTTTTTCTCTTGCCCTAGGCTGCGGCTATCTCTGTTTGATGTCACCCCTCCTGAAATACCCCGCCCCTTTTCCTCTAAAGTTCTGTTAACCCTTGTGTTTTCCCCTTTTATTGCACTTTTAAGTAAATTTATAAAAGTAAATAAAATCAAACTATGAATAATATTGTCTGTTCACATTATATAACTAATTTATGTTTTTATTTATTTATACTTATGTATTATATCTACTACCTATACTATAATATATTTGTGCTGTTGTAATTGTGTTGTCCTTTTCTTGCAGGTTAGAATAAATCACCTTGTTTCCAAATTATGGTTGAGTCTCCCTCTGTTAGACCGACTATTTTTCATACTCAAACCTCCATCGTTGTACAGTTTTAAATCTTGTCGACTTGAAATTGGCAAAATTGTGGCAAACTCAGCCACAGACGCCATAAATAAAAGAAGAAGAAGAAGTATCATATTTGTATTTAGGTACATTAAAATCAACTAATTTGGCCCTATCAATATTTCATGTTTATTAAGAAAGACCCTGTATATAAAAATCCGTTTAAGTCATTCGAAATTCAAATATTCCAAAAAGATCGCTACTTTTCGAAAGAGAACAATCATAGTGAAAGCGACATGGATTATAGGTTATCTCAAGCGAGTGTTTCGGTATTAATCCACCACGCGAAACCAATGCGGATTGGTGGATATCACAATCTTTCTGGATTTTCAGTTCTTGGACATGCCGGTTTCCTCATGATGTTTTCCTTCACCGTAGGTATGAGAATACCTATGAAACGGTATTGCGCACATACATTTTTTTCTAATGGAAAAATTTTGGTCACCAGCACCAGTATTCGTTTGCAAGTAAAATAAATGAAATTGTTGAATTGAGTTAGTAGGAAAAGTCTGACCTAATCATAGAGTAGGTCAACGCTCTAAACTGTCATTTAAGATTGAGTCCTAGAGTCCTCCTGAGTGTTTTCTTTCATACCTACAGAAGTGTTATTATGCAAATCACTATTAAATAGTTATGTTATTTTAAAAAAACATTTATTTTTATGCAATGGATTATGGTGGATCAAACCTGTCATCAAAAACAGAAATAGGCATGGTAACTACTTACTACCTAACTAACTAATAACCAGTATTCTGGTACACAAATTTACACAATACATACCTAACCTAGCACGCGAGGGCGCTTAGGTTTTTTTTGACAACCGTTTTTTTTTTTTTTTTTTTTTTTTTTTTTTTTTTTTTTTTTTTTCGGCGTTGCGGTAATCTGCAACTTTTTAGAATTTTTATTTGAATATATAAGACCCATTACCAGAGGCAGTTAGGCAGGTTAGATTGTGCAGTCTAAGATTCCTAGCATGCTTTAAAAGATTATAATTTTTACTGTACTTTCGCATATTCTTTACATTCCGATTTTAAACGAGAGAAGAATGTATCAACATTGTGATGATTCCTGTTACGACGTCTTGCGTAGAACGCGTCATCGGCAACCGGCCTCGCCTGTTCCAGCCAATGCTGTCGTCTGCCCTGCGTCATGCCGAACATATTAGTGTACCATGTTACGGTTAACTTGTCAAACTCAATCTTGAAAGCAGCGACGCCCGACTCTACTGCATTGTTGTTGGCAAGGATGTTAGCTTCGACCATAGCGTCGTAACGGTCTCGCAGTATCATCTGAAGTAGCAGTTCATCAGTGTCCGAGTCTTCGGACCCTTCGCTGTTTTGATCGTTTTCGTTCCGATAGATGAAGATGCCATGGAAAAGGCTTTCGAAATGTATATTTCGAAAGCCTTTTCCATGGCATCTTCGTGTTGTTTATCCAAGTCATCCGGATGCAGGCAACCCCTCCTCAGCTCTGCCATTGAAATTTGATTCTTATTGTATACCAGAAGTCCTTTTTGGAATGATCTCTGGTTTTTGCCAGCGTTGATTGGTTTTATGAAATTATACTGAGACAAAATAGTTTGTTCTAAACTAGATTTGAATGAATCTTCTGCGTAATCATTAGAGAAGTTTCTTCTAGATTCAAATTTTTTAAGGGCTTCTGCCAAAGCTTTTTTATGTTCAGCCTCTAATGTGTTCGCATTTGGCTTGGGCTTCTGGTTACATAATTCCATCATAACTTGAAAGTATTCGTTCTTTAGCTCCTCGATAATAGTATTATTATTGTGTGTATTTGTTCTCTCAAGAACTGTGTATTTAGATTCTAAGTCCTGGATGAGTCGCTCTTTGTCTGAATCCTTAACGGATAATACTTTCCTGTTTTCGTCAAATGCCTCTTCTGCCACTATGATGGCATCTTCGTGTACTTTCGTAACATCGTCAGGATGCACGCACACATCCTCTACTGCTTCATCATAGGCAGCCAAGGCTTTTATCCTAGCTTTAATAGTCTTGGACGCGTTTATCTCTATGAACTCATTTAAACGGGTCTTTAATTCGTCAGTGAGTTTCTTAAGCTTTTTTTCGATGGACTTTCGATGGCCGAAGAGCTTTCTTGCATTAAAGGCGTCGTGTGCGCCGGCTACCTGCTGCGTGTGTAGGTCGATAACATCCTGCATAGTCATGCTCGGTGCCTCCGTCCCACACGCCTCCCTCATGTTGTTCTCAAACTGTTCCCTAGCATCGTTATAAGCAATCATCAGGCCAGCTATTGATGTTGCTTCGAATATAGTCTTCGGTGTGGGAACTTTGTCACTGTTAAAAATACTCATATAAGTCTCGAAGTAGCTGTATAGCTCTCGACTCTTCATGGGCTGTCCGCCGATCATCTTCATGGTGAGCTTATCGGGACTGAATATCGAGGAGGCGAGCTCCTTCAGGGATTCCTTGAAACATTGCTGTATTTCGCCAAGTGATCCATTAAATTCGGGCTCCCATACGTTAAGACCAGGGTGTGGCATGAGAAAGCAAGTAACCTTATCAAAACTAGCAAGGATATATTTACGTAGCTCTTGCAATTGTTTTGGCTGCGGCCTGGTAGTATCTAATGTCTTTGTTAAATACGATTCTCCACCGTCTTGTCCGTATTTAAATTCATGAACGTTCATCCAATCTCTAACTAGAAACTCCAGCTCTTGAAAAGCTTCTCCGGTGCGATTTTTCATCAGTTTACCGTAGTCCGTGAATAATTGTAGATTTTGTAGATCGTCTTCCTTAATGCTGGAAGACAAGTTGTAGATTTGTCTTGAAGTTAGGAGAGTAGACAGCGCGAAGATGGTCGAGCAGTCACGAACTGTGCTGGTGTGGTCGAACGTACCTTGCGTGTCCATCAAAAGAACCGCTACTTTTTCCCCAGTTGGTAATACTCTAATGAACGGTTTGGACCACATGACTATTCCTGTGGTGTTTCTGTCGGTGCCCCCTCGCCAGCTAAAACCAGTGAGTGGTTCACTGTCATTGCCTAGCCACGAGCCGTCTGCGCAGGCCTCCGGTGTTGAGGACAGATACCTCAGGAAGAAGTTAAGCAGGAAGGACTTGCCGCCGCGGAAAGCTCCTGCCACGCTTACCACTGCCACGGGCAGGTCCTTGATCTCTTCACTCATCAATATGGTCCGCAGCTCAGCTTTATTCAGTTGGTAGCAGTTGTTGCCCTCCACCGTCACCACTTGCACATCGCGGCCGGCGCCGGCGCTGTGCCCAGCCATTCTGTAACACAAAAAAAATACTTTAGATCAAGTTCCTAAAGATATTACACATGTAGGTACTCACTTTTGTAAGTCTATTTCACATAGGAAGGATTGGCTGACACATTTGGTATTTGAAGGTTTATAACAGTAGGTACCTAGGTAGTTCATTTCATAGCTTTGACGTGACGCTTTGAAGTATATAGAAATCTTTGGTTTATTAGTACCTAAATTAAAATACTTACCTACACAGCACTATTCGTATATTTATTAATTGTGGTAAATTGGTTGTATTTGATAACTTTTACATTGCCGAATATACGATGTAAAAAGGAAAAACAGAAATGTGCCAGCCAGTACCACACAGCCAAAGATTTCTACATGTACCTATATAAGGTCATTCATTATCAACCTGACAAACTTAAGGGATAGGTTCCACACATAAAAAAAAAATACTTGTACTTTTATTTTCTAAACATTTTTTTTTTAATTTAAAAAAAAATTTACGTAATTCTGCTTAATAATTAGTTAACCTTGTTAGAAATCGAAAAGGCAGCGCTCGGCACGTGTCAGTAACCCGTGCGTCAATAAACCGCGCGTCCTTGACCTGCGCGTGTCAATGACCCGCTACGGGGCGCGTACACTCGAATATTTCAATATTACGCCGCTTAACTCGATTCCCAAAAGTGATAAAAAATAATAAAGCAGAAAAACGTAATCGAAATTTTTTTTTAGGTACTTAGGATTTTTAAGACAAAATATACATAAAAAAAAATATTATAGTAACCTACATATATATTTATTTTTATGATAATGAATGACCATGTATAGTCAAAGCACACAGCATGCGAAAGCGTTCTACTTAGAATTATTGTGGCGTTCTACATACACGATCTTGCGGGGTACCTAGTAAATGTCTCGTGTCGTACGTAGGAAGTACTAGTAAATACTACGTGTCCTTGAAATTAGAACTCTATTATTACCTCTATGGCTAATAATACCTCTGTGGCTCATGGCTCAGAAAAAAAACTTCAGTGTCTTTGTGATAAGGTTATTACAATATTTGCAATGGCTATCATCAGGTAGACTTTGACCGAGTTCGCTATCAAGCAAAGATTTCTATATGTCCAAAGCTATCAAGTCACTTTGATAATACCTACATATACTTCGACGACGAAGTCGCCCGGGGCACCGCGCAGCGCCGCGCCGCACAGTGGATCGAAAATGCCCTTTCCATAGACATAGAACTTTTTTTTTGTAAACATGCGTTTTCTTATTGAAAACCAACACAGAACCTTATTAGAAGCCCAAACTTTATCATATTTATGCACCTCTCGCGATTATGATGCAGTAAAGATTTTTTGAACTAAAATATGTATGGAGAAAAACATGAAAATCGATATTTTTCGGCTCTCGTGCGAGTGCCCGTTATTTCGTCTGGTACGAATAATGTCCATATTTTATACTAATTTTTGACATATATCACACACAGGGCACTCGATGGACTTCAGGTGAAAAAAAAATTTTTTTTTATTTTTTTTTATTTTTTGCATTTTACTCATTATCCTTATTACATTGCGACCTAAATATAATATTTCAACTCGCCTCATCATTGTTACAGTTTTAATGCAATATTTCACCTACCATACTTTATAAATAAACTGTAAAAAAAAAGAATACACAATAGGCCATAAAATAAGGGATTAAATGTACAAGGGGTCATTAAGTTAGGTAATAGGTAATAGGACTTTATCATTGTTACAAATTTACTGCGCAGGATTACCTACTTATCTCTATCTACCTGCTAACCCGTCACTAATGTAATGGTAGTTATCTATTCTAAGAATCCTTTATAAATGCTTTAAGCACAAGTGCTTACTTTTGGTTAATTTATTGTCATTTTCTTAAAACAATGATGTAAATTAGGTAGGCACTTAATTAACAATTGTCATTGTCTAGCTTTATCTAGAAGTCGTTAGCCGGTATGAAGTTAGTATAAATAAGGAGGGTAGGTACTGAATATTTTTAGTTATATTAAAACTTCCCTAAGTAAAGCATTGCGAACTTTCGAGTTAAAAATGGAGAAACAAAGTGCGATAACCAATCTGGATCTATTTGTGATTCTAAAGCAGTCTGGCAAGCTTGGAAACTATTTAAAACTGTTAGAAAGCGTTAAACTTCAGTTGAATTTGAGTTTGTCTGATGAAGATGAAGACATTCTCCA
Organism: Colostygia pectinataria; assembly: GCA_951394395.1. Classification (NCBI taxonomy): domain Eukaryota; kingdom Metazoa; phylum Arthropoda; class Insecta; order Lepidoptera; family Geometridae; genus Colostygia; species Colostygia pectinataria. The sequence continues at coordinate 1,182,607 of OX596362.1, forward strand.
AGAATTCTGTCGAAGATTTAGTCAGTCTGTGATAAAAAGATGGAAATCTGCGAAATAGAAACATTCAAAAAACACTATACAGATTGGTTGAAACAGAACATCGAGTGGCCAACTTGTGTACGTGAAAATATACGACCGCAAGTGTTATTTACTGCAACTGAAGAGACAAGTGAAGCTGGCGAATTGTTTTTACCCTCTACAAGTACATCAACTGTTGGAACATCAACGAGAACAACTCCAAGTCCGCGCAAACCTTTCACAGACCTTGGAACAAAACAAAAAATACGAAGGATTGACGATTTCAATTATAAAGGCTGAGACAGTTCGGAATTGGCCTTTGTTTTAATAGCTAACATGAAACATGAGGGCAAAGATGTTTTGGCAGCAGCCATAGATCATATTATAAAGAACCCAGAAGAGGCGAAAAAAATCGTTAAACAAGCAAAAGATAAAAATAAGTGTGCTTTCACCCCTACCAAAGCACTTGGCCTATTGCTGTCACTTAAATTATCAAAGTGGCAGTATATTACGTTGAGAGAATCTGCCATTCAAGAAGGCATTCAAAATTTGTATCCATCATATTACAAAGTCCAGCAAGCTAAGATGGATTGCTTGCCTCCGAAAGACGCAATCACTGTTACTGATACGAACGATGGCCAAAGTAGCTCTTCAAGCACTACTTGATATAACAGTTACAAGAATAATAAAAAGTTTACCTGAAGAGATAACAAACAAATCAATGAATTTAATATCGAAATGGGGATTCGATGGTGCCTCAAGTCAGAGCACATACAAACAAAGTTTCGAAAGAGATGGAATAAGTGACGAATCAATTTTCATGACCACTTTGGTCCCGCTAAAACTTACTGCTGGAAATGAAGTAATATGGGAAAATAAGAAACCTAATTCGGCGTTATATTGTCGTCCTGTACAGTTTCTCTTCATAAAAGAGTCTAAATTGGTTGTACAAGAACAGCTGTCCGCAATGGAAGAAGAAATACGATCCCTGAGTAACACTCAATGCGATACAAACCAAATTACTCACAATCTAATAATGACCATGATAGATGGGAAGGTATGCACCTATCTTTCAGAAGCGACCTCACCTGCAACGTGCTATTTGTGCTTGGCAAAACCTTCTCAAATGAATAATTTGGAATCAGTTATAAGAAGAGAAGTTGCCACCGATCTATATAAGTTCGGAATATCTTCACTGCACGCTCGCATAAACTGCATGGAATGCCTATTGCACATAGCCTACAGACAAGATTTAAAGACGTGGTCCGTAAAAGGAGAAGAAAATAAGCGAATACTGGAAGAAAAGAAAAAAGAAATTCAAGCAAAGTTCAGAAAAGAAACAGGTTTATTAATTGATGTAGTTAAGCAAGGATCGGGAACAACCAATGATGGGAACACGGCGAGAAAGTTTTTCGAGTTCCCTGAAAAAACCGCAGCTATAACTGGGCTTGATGAAGAGCTTATACGCAGATTTGCAGTCATACTGCAAGTCATATCATCGGGTGAAAATATAAACACGGAAAAATTCAAGGAATACGCTCGAAAGACTGCGGAGAAGTACACCGAACTGTACAATTGGTACTATAAGTCAGCAACCGTTCATAAGGTTCTTATACATGGTGCTGACATAGCCAATGTATCGATTGTGCCCATCGGTAAACTATCCGAAGAAGCCTCAGAGGCTAGTAATAAAGACTTTCGCAAATACAGGGAGTATCATGCTCGGAAGACTAGCAGAATTGATAATAATCAGGATATTTTAAATATGCTGCTTCTTTCATCAGACCCCTATATTTCGTCCACAAGACCTGTACTCAATGCAGCACGGAGGAAAGAGTTAAGTTCCGAAGCTTTAGGTCTTATATCTATTAATACAGAACACTTTGAGACAGAATTCATAGATGTAAGTAACATTGATCCAGAAGACACGGGTTCAGACACAGATTCTGATATGGATGTGTCTTTTTAATACGGTGTAATTGTTTGAACTTTATACTTGTAGGTACATAATTATTATAAGAAAAATATGTGTTTAGTCTTAAGAATAAATTAATATATATTATGTGTAAATTGTTTTGTTGACTTTGTAGTTTGTACTTATTACGTGTTTCTTTTAAAAACAATGATTTGTTTAGTAATTTGTAACTTGTAATTAAAAATTTGTAATACGTTTATTTCAAATTTTTAATTATTTTTTAACTTTTTTAATTTTTTATTACTTATCATAGATTTTTTTGTTTTAAGAAAATGACAACAACAAATTTACCAAAAGTAAGCACTTATGCTTAAAGCATTTATAAAGGATTCTTAGAATAGATAACTATCATTACAATTAGTGACGGGTTAGCAGGTAGATAAAGATAAGTAGGTAATCCTCCGCAGTAAAATTTGTAACAATGATGAAGTCGAGTACCTATTACCTAACTTAATGACCCCTTGTACATTTAAAAAAAGAATACACAACCATAAAATAAGGGGTTAACAGGCAATTTATAAAGTAAAGTAGGCGAAATATTGCATTAAAACTGTAACAATGATGAGGCGAGTTGAAATATTATATTTAGGTCGCAATGTAATTTGGATAATGAGTAAAATGCAAAATAATTAAAAAAAATTTTTTTCACCTGAAGTCCATCGAGTGCGCTGTATGTACTATATGTCAAAAAATAGTAAAAAATATGGACATTATTCATACCAGACGAAATAACGGGCACTCGCACGAGAGCCGAAAAATATCGATTTTCATGTTTTTCTCCATACATTATTTAGTTCGAAAAATCTTTACTGCATCATATACGCGAGAAGTGCATAAATATGATAAAGTTAGGGCTTCTAATAAGGTTCTGTGTTGGTTTCCAATAAAAAAAAGCAAGTTTACAAAAAAAAAGTTCTATGTCTATGGAAAGGGCATTTTCGATCCACTGTGCGCCGGGGCGCCGGAGTTAAAAACACGCAATTATTGCCTACAGGCCAGGGTAGGTATCTAAAATTCTCAATCTTGCCTTTACCTACCTATTTCACCTGGTGGTCCCACCAAGACGAACTCTTCAGCAAGAGTCCGTCTTGGTGGGTAGGGTACCACCGCAGTGTCAGATATTCTACCTCCAAGCAGTAGTGTGCAAACATAAAGTTGTGTTTAGGTTTGAAGGGCACTGTAGCGAATTAAATGAGACATAACATCAATGTCTCGGGGTGATAAGCGCAGTGCAGTGCCACGCAAACATTTAAAAACTATCTGTCAGGCGGCGCGGCGTGGTGCTTAACATCAGGCGGGCGTGTTGATTGTCTTGTCACTTGCTGACATTAAACAAAATAAAAACAGTTTCTAGTAGGTAGGTAGGAAGTAGGTACTTACTTTACATAAATGTAACCTATAAGTTTTCTAATAGGAACACAAGGTAACCACAGAACGAACACCCACCCAGACACAACTAAACTGATAACAAATGTTGCGATCGTATATATAGAAACGGTTACTATGTATCACAGATAACATAATACTTATGTATTGATCTGCTGAAAAATAAAAACATAGGAGTTTTAAATCCAGAAGGCGTTAGACAGTATTTTTATTCTATTTATTTGTACTATACCTGCTTACTACTTACCCAAAAAAATATATTGAGAAATCAATCTCCAGTAAAACATTATTTATTTATAATGTTAATTAAAATAAAATACAAAAAGTTAGGTACATAAATGCAATCATATAAAATAATAACTATCTGTATTTTGAACTTGCTATCAAACGTTTTATGGATTTCAAAATTCAGTGTTTTATTTTTCAGAAGATCGTTAGGAGATAAAACTTATGCTGTTACGCTGACGGAAATTGACGTAATGGACCAACACCAAATTTTCAGGAGGAACAGGTGCCTTACTCTTGAATCCAATGACAATTCCGATCCAATCCCAATTTCTATTTACTTAGGTACCTACTGCTGTAAAATTTTTGTACTCTTGAAAACAAGGTTGAATTTGACGGTTGTTCGTTTCGTTCGCCATCGCGACGCTCATTGAGATTTCCGTCGACGAATGATAAGATATTTTTTATCATAATCGCAATGGTAATACTTATCATAACAATGTTGCAAAGTAGATACCTAGTAGAAGGCAGGGAAGCAGGGAAGGCAATGCATCGTAGGGATGCATATGCATTATGCAGTAACTAGCTAACTAGGTACCAAATAATTAACTCAAACGACTGTTGTTTTTTTAATAACTTTTATTCTGACGTGGCGTCATAGTAATATTTGTGGATATCGTCGCGTCGCGTCGTGTCGTGCGTGTCGTTATTTGGGTAGTATAGTTCTCTCGGCGGATCTAGGTTTCCGTGAAGTTAGCCGTTTCGATGCGCAATGGAGCTTTTTCTAGCTAAATTGTCTTTGCGCATCACAAACGGCTATCTTCGAGAGAAGAACTAAACGGTGTCTATTATAACAATTTAAACTGACAGTTTAGGCTTACCTACTTACTTATAATGACAGGTTATTTTATGAATATAGGGTAAATGGTACGTATAGTGTATTATTTATACTATTTACCCCTTATTCATAAAATAAACTTCATTTTACGGCTCGCTTATTACTTTGAACCCTAAAAATACATTGAAAACGGATTCTATTGACGTCACCCCTGTCACTCCGCGATTCAGCTCATTTTGGCGGGAAGTTTAAAATTCCATTTTTTTTACTATGTACTAAACCATTAATTTCATTATCGTTTCAATACCTGTAAATAACTGTGACATTCCATTCAAAAGATACGAATAATAAAAAATTACAATTTATACTTTCCTACATAATTATGTCCGCGTGCGCGCCGCGCCGTGGCGTGGCCAGAGAGGGGCGTGCACAGCACATCTATGAAATAGGTAGCCGCGCGGCTAAAACGTGCGGTCGGCTCCTACCTTATGAATGACTAGCGACCCGCCCCGGTTCGCACGGTTGCTTAAGTTTTCATTGCATCCGTGCGAAGCAGGGGCGATCCGCTAGTACATAATAAATTGACAATGACACTGACAATAACAGTTCTGACTCTGACTGACTGACTGACTGTGACTGACTGACCTGACTGGTTTTTTTTTAACTTTTATGGCAGCTCAGACAAATTAGAATTTGTCTGCAGCAAGCGACAAAACAATCAAGGCGGCCCGCCTGATGTTAAGCATTTACTATTACAGATGCAGTGCCACCCAAAGCTTTAAGTTTTTAAGTGTCTGCGTGGCACTGCACTGCGCTTGTCACCCCGAGACATTGTTGTTAGTCTCTTTCGCCCAGTAATTTCACTTACTACAGTGCCCTTCAAACCTAAACACAGTAGGTACTGTACTGTTAGGATGGAATTTAGTGGAGAAACAAGAGTCAGTCGTATAGTTATTCAATCATATATTTTCAAGAAGTAATATCCTTCATCATCAAACGACAGCCATAGACAATCCCACATCCTTCTGCCAGACTAGTGATTGCACGTAGAGAGGGGACTGTCGATTTATAAATATTGTCTATTATTACCTACACAACGCTTGCACTACTGCTTGGATTGGAGGTAGAATATCTGACACTGCGCGCGGTGGTACCCATCAAGACGGACTCTTGCTGAAGAGGCCAGACTGACTGAAAGCTGATTGATTGACTTGACTCGCTGTTTCTCAGTCAGTGTTTTCATTTGTTTTGTTTGTTTCGTTTGTTTTACTTTTGTTTTAAATAACATGTTAGGAAGCTAGGTAAGAACGGTTGGATCAAAGATTTCAAGATTTGGATACCTATTAAACTTGTCATATACCTACATTATAGGTGCAGTGTAGGTACCTACTTGACTCATAGTAGGAATAGTTCACACGGCGGATCTAGGCTTCCGTGAAGTTAGCCGTTTGTGATGCGTAGTTCGAATAAGCTCCATTGCGCATCGAAACGGCTCTGCCGTGCGAACGTGCGAACTATACTTAGCAGCTACTTTGAACCTAACTTCATATGTTATAGGTACATAGGTAGTTGATAGTGTTGATATACAAGTTCAAGGAAATGTCAACGTGAAGATTCATTCTCACGTTACATGACGTTACATTAAGTTGACATTTTCTTGTTCTTTAGGTCAACTCACCTCTACTGGAAAAATGACGAACATTGAGGGTAGAACTATAAACTTTCGAAGTTTTGTTCAAATTAAACCTTTCCGTTCCTTTTCTCTCGACACCACCCTCATCGCACGTGGTAAGTCTTTATTTGCTATTTTTCTGTAGAAATCTAATTTACCTACATTTTTATTGACACTCGAAAAAGGAGCCAGCTTAGAAACAATGTATTTTTTTTCGTTTTTCTAGAAACAAACCCTCGAAATGAACACTGGCAATGTCGTTATCGACCCCGACATGGCATATCCTATTCTGTTTATCCCAAAAAAGTGCACAACACTCGAAACCAATTGTGAATTGACGGATAATGTGTACATCGATGTGAGCATAACTTCCCCTGACTCTGAAGGCAATAACACGAACATTTACAATGGCTTCTGTAACATAAAACTGGTAGACTCCTACGATGTGAACCTAAACCAAGTGGAATCTCCAGATAGTTCCACGAGCGAGCCTGATATAGATCAGATGCCGGTCATCCTATCTGAAGGGAACCAGTTTCCACCGTACAGCCAATCGCAGGTCTGGATTGATCCGTCTAGAAGTCCATATGTGTACAACCATTATGATCCATCTGCGCAAGAACAGTATTCTGTCCGTGAATCAGGTGGTCTGATCACAGTAGAACAACACAACACTTACATCACTCAGAATGTGTATAACTGCAAAGAATCCAATGTGTACAACTACAAAGACACACCGCAGCAATCTTCTGTCAAAGATGAGTGTAGAAAATACAGGAAAGTGCATGAAACTGTTACAACTGCTCAGCCGGACACAAGCCTGAGTAATTATGAGGAGGATGAGTTTGAGTGTGGTGTGTTCCTATCACAGTTGCCTGAGGAAATTGTAAATGAGAAGCAGACTAGAGTCAGGTAAGTTCTTCGCTTATTTTTATTTGAATGTCTAAGCCATTGACTAATTGATTGGCTTCCAATTAAACTGTTAGACCTGCACTGATCCATCTGACTGGGATTCCATCCCAGTCTATGCCTTTGAGAGCCAGCTGAAGCAGTTAAACCAAAATCAGAATCATTTATTTAGGTATTTTAACAATTTACACATAAAAAATATGCATCATAATATAGTACCTAGGTTAGGTACCTTACCTCCTACAATAATTGATTTTCATTTTTAATAGAATTTAATTTAGAATAGTCAAATCATTGGTAGAAAAATCAAAGTAAGCACCTACTTATGGTAGTTCCACGGCTCAAGCTTGTGTAAAACATTGGCTGTTAAAGTGTTTATTAGAAACTGTAGGTAGGTAAGGTACCTTGGTAAGTAGGTAGTACCTTCTAACTCGATCAATGTTAGCTATAAATTGTTGTGTGCATTGGAGTACCTAAGTAGATACCTAACACTGTTTGTCTGTTTATTGCTATCACAGGGGCTTTTATGTAATTCGGTTGCAATCAACTTCACTGGGATTCAAACAAAAACTGACTTATTTTATATGAATACCTGATGGCTCAGCAGTTCAATTTTCACTGATATTTTTAATGCAGAATGTACCTAGGTTTGTTTCATACCTATGTACATTCTGCATTGAAAATATAATTGAAATATTATTTCAATATTGCTATACTAAGAGCTTGTTGCAGGTGCCCTAAACTATTCCAAGTTTCATCCCAATGGGTTCAACTGTTGCAGCAGGATTTAAACTCAAACATACAAGTACCTATCCAAACTTTTGGCTTAAGTATAACATTGGTGAAGACCAAGTTGCCCGCCTGATGTTAAGCACCACGCCTGACCTTAGCAGATTCAGTGCCACCCAAGTTTAGCATGCTCCCCTGAGACGTTCTTAAGTCTCTTTCGCCCAGTAATTTCACTTGAATAGTTTTTTTTAAGTGCATTTATACATTATTTCAGAGATGAGAGGAAATTCTCAAGCCAGGAGAACAATGCACTGAAACAGTTGATGTCATCCGACATCCAGTCTACTTCGAAGCAGAGGAAGACCATCCTGTTCCTCGGGCACGACTCTCACTCGGGGCAGACCATCCAGAATATTTCGTACAATGATCCGCTGGTGAAGTGTGCTGAGATGGATGTGGATAACGAAGTTGTTGTCGGTATAGCATTTTTTTATTTATATTTAAGTAGCAGTCCGGCCCAGCTTCGCATGGGTGCGGTTCCATTACATGAAAGCCTACTCATGTTTCCACTGCTGGGACACTGGCCTACTATCGAGCGAGAGTGATTGGGTTTTAACCCACCACGCGGACCCGATGCGTATTGGTGGATGACACAAAGGTAAAACCTACTATGTCTTTAGAATTCTTAGTTCTTGGACATGCCAGTTGCCTTAAGATGTTTTCTTTCACCGTATTAGAGCACTGGCATGCACAATATGCACATAAAGTTTCGTATAGAAAAATCCATTGGTGCACGACCGGGATCGTCGAACCCACGACCTTGGGATCGGAAGGCGGGATTAGTACCACCATTGCTCTCACTCAACTCAAGTTTTAAAATTACTATCTTATGAGAAACAAGACTGAAGCCAATAATAGGTTCTAACTTTTATCATGAGTAGAAGTTTTTTTATAGAAAAATTTATTTCGCAAGACTGGTTTCGAACCCACGCTTCCCAACCAGACACTTGCCCACTGCACCTCCGAGGTCATCAAAATATAAACCTGTTTCAGACACCTCATCTCCAAACCCAAAAAAGAAGAAATACCAATGCGACAAATGCAAACAGATCTTCGACCAGATATCCTCATTTCGGCAGCACATGGTGGGGAACCACACCAACTTCAAGATATCCTCGCAACCGGACAAGGAGCTCAGCTTTATGTGCACAGACTGCGGGAAGAATCTCAAGAACCAGCGGAAGTTTGAAGTCCATTGTCTAGGACACGGCGACCCAGACCTCGAATGTCCGAAATGCCGCAAGGTATTCGCCTCGAAATTCTCACTTCGCGTTCACATGAAAATACACAACAGAAAGCATCAATGCACCTACTGTATTAAATCATACAGTAGTTTCGAGGACCTGAAAATACATTTGGAGAAAACACACTTCCTATTCATATGCCAGGACGAAAACTGTTCGTATATCAGTAAATCCGCTGATTTGGATACTCATCAGCATTACCATAAGTCTGAGGTCAATAACACTGAGGAACCGGATATTGACGACCCAGACGACATCGATACAACGGAATTGAAGGCCGAAGTAGAAATACTTAGTCAGGAGCTTATAAGCTCAAGTGAAAGGTCAAACCTAAATCTGTCAAGCCCTAACCAAGATCTATCAAGGTCAAACCAGGATCTATCAAGGTCAAACCAAGATCTATCAAGGTCAAACCAAGATATAGCGAGTTCGAGCCAAGATTTTGCGATATCAAATCAAGACCTGTTAAAGTTTAATCAGGGATCAAATTACGAGATCAAAGCAGGTTTGGAGTTGGCGAGGTCAAGCCACGACACCATCAGGTCAAGTCTGGACCTCGCGGGGTCACACGAGGATTTGAGACCGTCTGGAGAGGATACTGAGGGAGAAAGGATCAGAAAGGCGGACTCTGTGATAGCTAAAGTAATGTCAAACACGATATTTCTACTGAGCTCGAAAAAAGCGAGGAGACATAGGTGTCGTAAAGTAAGTTCTTATAAACCACTTCATCATGACGACTTTCTAATGTACCCACTGCTGATGACACTGGCCTACTCTCAAGCAAGAGAGATTAGAGTCATAATCCTCTACGCAGAAGCAGATCTGACGAGGGATCATCAAAAAAAAAGCTAGGAACCCAGCTGAGTTTGTTGCCAGATTCTTCTAGGCTGGGGCACGTGGAACTGGCGTAAATTCACCTAGCTTTAAGACGTTTCAAAATGATCCTTTTGATTTTATTGAAATAAATCATTTTTGACTTTGACTTTGACTTTGACCCATTGCAGGTTGGCGGATGGCACATGTCTTTCGAAATGTTGGTTCTTGGACTTAGAACCATGGAATTCACGTAGCAAATCAAACATCTTTGACTTGAAATTTTTGGCAAACATCTACAATCTCTAATTATTTTCCTTTTCAGACATGTGAAGTTTGCCTCAAATCGTTCGACCGGATCGACGACTTGAAACGGCACCTTATCGAACACGTCATAAGGTCCACTTTAGCGAAAACACCGGTCACTCGCACAGGTAGTTTGAACATTACTTGTGAGGTAAATATTGTTTTATATTTTATAGATGTAGCAGATTGCAGTGCTCTCATACGGTGAAGGAAAACATCGCGAGGAAACCGGCATGTGCCTGCCGGCATTGGGATGGTGGTATAAAGGCCAACAAATTTGATTCAAATTATTTATCGGAAATTCCTGAACAGCGCCATCTTACGGGATAAGTTTGAACTGCTTACCACTCAGTCGTCTTTTATTATACCTACTACACTGTACACATCGTTAATGACAGATGGCGCTATTTAATATGAAATATATATTTACTTAACCGTGCGTTGGCACGCTTGTGACGTAGCTAAGTTGATCATGATCAACGAAGCTAAGCACTGTTCCGTGCGCACCATTTGGATGGGTGACCGCGTGGGGAAGTGACTGTTTCGGCTTTTTCATAGTTATTAGGCCATGACGGAGGCCTTCGAGCGGCGTGACCTAATCGTCACTAGAGTTGGCCACTCACTCATACAAACTTACTAACTTTACTGGCCACTCGCCATCTAGGTCTGAATTAAATAATATTTAAAAACAAAATATTAAAAATACAAAAAATTGTTATTGACCGAGCGAGCGAAGCGTCTCAGTTTCGAGATTGGCCAAAAATGCTTTTGGCTGTCAGTCAGTTTGTCCGGCTGTTCTCACCTACAGGTCGCATTTATCAACCAATATGGTTGAAACTTGGTATACAGGGTCTATGAATTTATAGAATTTTATTGTCGTCGGGGTTTTTGATAGGGGGCGTACTTTCTCCAAAAAGGGACCAAAAGGGGGCTGATTTGAAAGGTTACTTACCTTTCAAATATAATAAAAATAACTTTAAGTTTGTCTGATATTTGGTGAAGATCTGACGAGGATCTGCGTGCGTGATGAGGAAAATAGATCCTCAAAATGCAGTATGTTACTCACTTTACAAGTTTGTGCTTGCGAGGTCTACTGTTCGGAGAACTGCTAGTGTATACTTATTTCAGGTTTGCCAAATAGAGATGTTCAATAAAGTGGACAAATACAAGGCACATTTGCGCGAGCACGCAAAACTGACCATCTACAAATGCACATTCTGCGACAAATCATTCAGCGATTCCAGCAACTTTTCGAAGCACAAGAAAATCCACGGAGCTTCATATATGCAGTGTGATTTGTGCAACCGTAAATTCAACTCCAAGAAGATGATAGCTCAGCATATGGAACACCACAACAAGACGTCACCGGTCCAGTGCAGTTATTGCAGTCGAGTGTTTCATTTTGAATCTATGCTGAACAAACACGTCCGGTGTGCTCATAGAAAGGAGGAAACATCTAAGTTCCGGTGCAGGTTTTGCGAGGATATCTTCAGGTATGGATTTTACTTGGGGCCTATTAAGGATGCACCGCTGTCTCATAGAAATGTTCCCTCATCAGACGGTATAAGAAGCTAAATGTCCAACAGCGCAAAACGTCTAATGAGCAGAAACCTAATTAGCAAAATGTCAATTTTTTTAGACCTACCACTAAAGTGGCAAACAAGCGTACGGCCCACTTGATGGTCAGCGGTAACCGTAGCCTATGTAAGCTTGCAACATAAGAGATATCACTTGCGTGTTACCCTGAGACATTAGATGAAAAGTCTCATGTGCCTGTAATTTCACCGGAAACCATACCCTTCGAACCGGAACACAGCAATGCGAGCTACTGCTTACTGCTTGGCGGCAGAAATAGGTATGGTGGTAGTCCTTCCCCGGACGAGCTCTATCACAAAGAACTCTTCTACTCTAAAAAAAAAGTTCAGGTAGCAAATGTTCAGGTTTCAGGTTTATCTAACAAAATAAGTGACTCCTATTCATAATGTTCCAGGTCTTTGAAGGAGAAATGGGACCACGAATGGTCCGCCCACAACGTCAGGAAGATGATTGTAGACTGCTTACTGTGCGGGTCGCAGTATCGCAAGTACTCCGAACTGAAGAGGCACTGCTTGGACCAACACCAGATGGACATACCACCGGCTACGAAACTCCTCAAGAAGAGGTACTCCAGGAAAATATCTTTTGATTGAGCTATTTGTAAATTCACACATCTAGATGCTAAATATCTACAGTTATACTTTTAAAGTATATTTCGATTGAGCTGTTTGTAAACTGTTCACACATCTAGATGTTAAATATCTACAGATAAACCAATAACATATCTTTCGATTGATTGAGCTATTTGTAAGCTGTTCATCTGTGCTGTTCATACATCTAGATGTTAAATATATACATTTCTACCCTTATGCTATCTAAATCTATATTATGCTAGATACATTATTACTGGAGATTTAGGGATGGGCGGTGGGTTCGAAACCGGTCGTGCACCAATAGGTGAATATGTATAATCATAATTAAGACTGTTAATATTCATGACCCCAAATAACCGAATCTAACATTACGCTGCGAAATAAGTACATAATTATAAGGCAGAAATTGGTGGAGTAATTATCAGTTATTGTAAGAACTTTAATAGCAGTTACCAAAAGAGAGTTCTTATTTATAAGAATTTTTGTGGTTGATTATTTATCTGTTCACTTTTAGGAATAACTTTTTGAGATTTTATTTACAACACGTTTATATGAACTAGTTTTTAAGTTATTTGTAAATGTTTTCTAATCAAAAAACAAACTATTTTCCGTTAAATCTTTGATCTCAAGTTTAGAGTTTAATTAAATAGTTTACGTATTACGTAGTTACTCTTTACAAAGACTGGTAGGAATTATAAAGGCTGATTTTAAATGTAATTTTTAGGTAAAAGTGATAGAAACACGATCTTATCCCAAAAATGAAACGAGTGTGAAACTAGATGGCGCTGTTATATAAATTATTTAAACTAAGGCGTTGATACATAAATCGTCAACCTTTTGATCATGTTTTTATTTTGTGTATTATATTTTTATAGGCACACAAACACACACCTTTTTTTATGTTATATACATTTTAAGTTCTTATTAACTATTTAAAAAACTTGCTAAAAGTACTGCCTTCACATATTTTTAATATTTTTTGGTATATAACCTACAAAATGTACTTAAATAATATATTTTTGGAGGTAAAAACTTATAATTAAATATAGGTTTGTTATGAAGTTTTTGTATTTAAGCTTAGGTAGGTACAATCACGTGCATTAATAATAAAATAGTTTCAACATTCTTTCGAGTAAAACTATGAATTCCCAAAATAAAGCATCATCTAGCCCCAAGCTAAGCAGAGCTTGTGTTATGGGTACTAGATGACTAATATATTTAATACAATGCAATACATTGATAGCTATTTTTATTATAAATAGAAAAAACCCAGAACACCAGGAACAAATATTTGTAAATCGTACAAACATTTGTTCCGAGGCGGGAATCGAACCCGGAACCTCCTGTGTCGCAGGCGGGCCTTTGTATACTGTCATTGGTGTATACTGATGTTAATTAATATTGTTGGGAAAATTCGACGTTTATACAAGTTAAAATTGTTTTATATTAATGCATATGACCGTATCTATTTGATGGTAATTGGATTTTGTCCATGCTAACATTTAAAGTGTTTGCTTCCGCGTTTAGATTTCAAAAGCCTCATTAGCTTAATGGATTAATAGCTTAACTGGTGGACTTCTGGTTGTGATCCTGCCTTCCGATCATAAGGTCGTGGGTTCGTAACCCGCCGTGCACTAATAAATTTATCTATTATAAATAAATATTGTTAACGTGCACCGGTGCAGAATAAACTTCAGTTAAGAAACCAGATGTTTAAATACTAAAAATTCGAAAAAACTACGAATCTTGATTGGGTTTGCTTGAGTGGAAATATTAAATGGCTATGTCTGCATTTAACTTATTTAAGTATACTTACGATGCAAAATCATAGAATTGTGTAAGTTTAAAAATAGATCCGAGGATAAATCTGAGGTTGTAAAAGAAGTTTTGTTATTTTTTTTTTTATTATTAAGTAAAATCAATGCAAGATGGATTAGAAATCAGAGCAAAATGTTTGTTTACATTATTTGAACTAAAAGTTTAAATGTAATTAGTATATTTAAGTTAAATTTTGTTATATTTTTTTAAATAAACGAATTATTTTGTTATAACTGCCTTTATAATTAAATGCAATATACAAGATTTATATTTTCTAAGTACTTTACGTACTAAATCATAACTAACGTTGCAGAAGTAAGTGCCTACAACTTATCTATCCCCTTCTGCCGCTTAATTCGATTGGCTTAATCAAACAAAAAGTATAAAAATCCCCTTCGCAGGGGATTTCTAGCAATCTTTTTTTAATATAATGTACTTAACTTAACGTAATACTTAGTAGACACATACATAGGTACCTATTAGAAAAAAATAGGGTCTCTAAATACCTATTATAATTCATATAAGTAGGTACTTAATAACTATTTGCAAAATATTTTTATTGATGGCTTTTTGGCAAATAAAGAAACATAATAATTAATAATATTGTGACAATTTCCTTAATATTTATTTATTTTAATAATAGACGATCAGCTATATTTCTACCAGGTTTGTTTCTGATAGGTAAATAAGGTAGGTATTTAGCTAATAATCTTCTTTTGTACGTTTTCATACATTTGGTAATCCTCGCCCACTATTAGAGCTATGGTTTCTAATCCCCTCTACGTTTGCTCAACTATTTGGGCATAAGAGAAAAATTGATAAGGTGTAGGCAAATAGTTGCGTTATCCTCCACGCTCGCCCAATTTAGCCCCTATCTGAGGACATCTGTGTGGCAAAGTGGTGGTCCACAGTCGGTCACTGTTGTTGTTCTCTCGTAAACAGAATTTGTGTACACAAGATTGGCGTGGCGCGCATGACCTTGCTACCGGCGCATGCGCGACCGGCTCGGGCCGACCGCGCCGCACATCGGATATCATCGGAATGAATAGTCACCAGTCAGTCCGCGAGAGCGCGCCGCGGCGGTATCCTCGCGCGGGAAAACCAGCGGCCGCGTGCAAAAATCACTGAAAATCAATCTTTTATCAAAGAAATCCCTCGTCTGACTATTTGTTATTCGTGCGTATTCCCACCTGTGCCTGTGTAGTTTCAATTCGCCAGCGGTTCGTTATTACTTATAGGTAAGTAATAGCAATAATCTCTGTTGTCACGTTTCGACAATTCAATGAGCTGCTAATCGCATGGATCCATACAGGATTGTATGTCTGACTGTTTGTTTATGTACCTAACTGTTTTTCGATGCTCGTTATATTTTATTACTCCATAGTAAGTAGGCAATCGTATAATGGATTCGCTTTACGATTCATCTCGAACTCGGATTTCCACTTAAAATTCCGATGAAACTGAAGGATTTCTTTGTCTGAACCTGCTTTTAGACAGATTTCTATTCTAATTTCGCACGCCCAAACAAAAGTTGTTTGTTCACAAAACTGAAAAATCCATAGGTAGGTATTACAAAGTAGGTACCTACTTACCAGACAATGTCTAAATTGAATTTGTGAAAATGTTTGACACCCCTGCTGATAAAATTCTGACAGCAAATCAAAACTGTCAAAATATGTCAAATAGTACCCTACGTCATTCTCTAAGTTCAAATCAAACCCACTGTTTATCAATATTACCTCGAGGGTCTTTGAAGAACATCCACAATTCGCATTTGGTCCGCATGGTGGATTAAGACCCAATCACTCTCGCTAAGAGTTTTGTTCCCAGCTGTGGGAACAAATAGGTTGTCATGATAATGATCTACTGAACGCGACAAAACAATAATTTGTGTCATTTATACACATAGTCGTATCATTTTTAGCTCGCAAGAATTGTACCTAGGATGTCTGTAGGACATGGGAATTTTACTCGAGTAAAGTGAAATTATAATCCAAAAAAAAACTTCCAATGCTCTAATCAATTACCTAGGTAAACGTTTTAGAAAACTTTAAGCAAAAGTTTACGAAATCATCAAAGAGATTCTCGAAGGAAATCATGTAAAAGTTCCCTATTTTTTTAAGTTGACTGTCTCGATTCCTTACCTACCTCTATTATTAGAGTTTCCTGGTTCGTAAGGATTTATGGATTAATTTATTAGGTACCGATGACATTATAGCGGTCGCAGGAAGTCGGTGGATGGATGGTGAAGGCTCAAAATCGGTCGTCATGGCGCTCTCTGGGGGAGGCCTATGTCTAGCAGTGGACGTCTATCGGCTGATATGATGATGATGATTTATTTAGATTGGATTTGGCTCAAAATGTAAGCAGGAAGATATGTCATCGAAAAATTCATAAAATATTTGGTTTGGGTTCGACCAAACTCGAATAGGACTATTCTTCGAATCGTAGATATTCGCGGGTTAATTTGTATTTGACATTTGTTATTCCACAGAATTACCTATTCCAGAAGGGGGATTTTGAGAATTTTTGTGTCAAAATCCCCTTGAGCTTCAAGCTCAGTCCAAATTGGTCAAATCCACCCTAATATTTGATGAATGAATCTTCTACTTTAATAATTTATTTATTTATTCAATCATCATAGGATCATTTTAATATTAGGCTAGGCACAATTTATTAATTTGCTAACCTAGATTTGACCGTCACTGCACCATACAGCAATGGTTCAAATAGTGACAATCAAAGCTAGCAGCAAACATCCCCAGAATGCTGTTAGAGCTGGCCCGAACCATGCGCACCAGGGATGTGCAGCGCTTATGCGGTGCTCCTGTGTAGAAGCAGTCTACTCGCGCGTCTGCAAACATCCCTGACGCGCTACATAACCGGGGCAGCCCCATCAGCACCCTGAAGGCATTATTGTATTGAACGCGCAGAGCGCTGTAGTGCTTTTGCGTGTGACTCGCCCACAGGCTGCTCGTGTTAGAAGTTGCTACAGTAAGCTTGGAATAGGGTGACTACTTTCACTTCAGCAGAGCAACGAGCAAACCTGCGTGCTATCATGTTCGCTCTCTTGTGTCTGATTCATTATTATATTACTTTGGTGACCTTTTCACCAAGGCCCTGTTACGTATTCTGTGGTTACGTAGAAGGCTGTTGGTTTAACAAGTTGACTTAAGTAGATCAAATATAACTTAACTATCAGTTCGTCCCAGCTTCGCGCGTGTGCAATGAAACAGCACCCGTGCGAAGCAAGCCGGGTCGCTAGTATTAAATATAGCCTATGTTACTCATGGATCAAGAGTAGTAGAGTTCTTTGTGATAGAGCTCGTCCGGGGAAGGACTACCACCATACCTATTTCTGCCGCCAAGCAGTAATGCTCGCATTGCTGTGTTCCGGTGTGAAGGGTATGGTTTCCGGTGAAATTACTGGCACATGAGGCTTTCGATCTTAGCCTCAAGGTGGCAACCCGCGAGTGATACCTCTGGTATTGCAAGCGTCCATAGGCTGCGGTAACCGCTTACCATCTTGTGGGCCGTACGCTTGGTTGCACTTCAGTTGTAAAAAAAAAAAAAAAAAATGGATAATGTCGTGTGTTTCGAAAAAGTACGTTTTGAGTTTATTCGTAACAATACAAAAATACATATCTTTCCTGTATATAATATTAGTGTAGATTACCCGGCTTGATGGTCATTGGCTAATAACTTATTATGCCACAGATTAAATAATGTTCGACATTCGTACAATTCAAAGGAATCAATCTTGTTCATTTAATTTAATTTTCTTCAACACCTTTTTCAATAATTGATAGATTCAGGCGTTACTTTGCGGAAATCCATTACAAAATAAAAAACACGAAAAATCTCTAGTACTATTCCGCTTAACCTTTTAACTGATGAGGTCACACAGTTACCACAGTTAACCTCAAAAGAAAAATATCGACACGTGTTTCATCCCTCCACGGGACATCCTCAGGACCATCGAATTGTTCTCCGGCAGACGTGTTGCTCCGTCGAGCGCTGGAGCCAAAGTACTTTGGCTCCATCATCAGTTAAAAGGTTAAGCGGAATAGTACTAGAGATTTTTCGTCTGTTCTTTACCTTTTTCAATTTCAAGAGTGAAGTAACGGGGACATTGTTATCCCGTTAATTTGGATATTCCATTTAATAGCTGACTGAATTACAAAATGCCAATTGAATCAGGTTATTAAATTTTGATCCTTCATTCATAGCGCTTTTTTGTTAATACTTATAAAAAAGTTTTTCCGACGGAAAAATGTGTCTGCTCTGCTCTCAAACGGTGAAAGAAAACAACGGAAAAATGTGACTGCACAATGCCAGTGCTCTCAAACGGTGAAAGAAAACATTGTGAGAAAACCGGCATGTCCAAAAACCAAAAACAAACAAAACCCCATTCCGCATTGGATTCAACACTCTCGCTAGAGAGCCAGTATCCCAGCTGTGGGAACCGTTATGATGATGATACTAGCTTCGCGCCGCGGTTTCACACGCGTTTATGCAGTTTTTATGCTTAATATTGCATTAACCGTAAATTTTCCGAGATAAAAAGAAACCAGGCCACAATCTGTTTCATCCATCCATTCAGCGTTACTAGACAACATACCAATCGTCAATAGGCTGCGGTAACCGCTTACCATCGTGTAGCCGTGTTGGTAGCCACTTTAGTTGTATTAAAAAACTTGTGTGTGTCTGTGTATACGTCTGAAAGAGAAATAGTCAAGTGGGTTAATTTATTCTGCATTCCCTTGCTTACTGCTGATACTTTCTACCTATTTTTTTATACTACTAACGTGGTAACCAAGCGTACGGCCCACTTGATAGTCAGCGGTTACCGTAGCCTATGTACGCATGCAACATCATAGATATCACTTGCGTGTCACCACCCTGAGACGTTAGATGGAAAGTCTCATGTGCCTGTTCACCGGAAACCATACCCTTCGAACCGGAACACAGCAATGCGAGATAATGCAGAAATAGATATGGTGGTAGTCCTTCCCCGGACGAGCTCTATCACAAAGAACTCTACTACTCTTAAAACTTATTTAGATGTACGTCTATGTGCTATGACCCGTC
The DNA here is from genome assembly GCA_951394395.1 of Colostygia pectinataria. Lineage (NCBI taxonomy): Eukaryota > Metazoa > Arthropoda > Insecta > Lepidoptera > Geometridae > Colostygia > Colostygia pectinataria. Next base: position 1,201,880 of record OX596362.1, read on the forward strand.
TCTATGTAGGCGTTATTGTAAATACTCCAAATGTCCACTGACCCAAGTAAAACATTTAATGTACCGTGTCTAAGCTCACCCCACCCTTACTTCGTATTTATAGCGCCCTTACACGACAAATTAAATATTAATCCGTTACGGTTTGCTATTTTTCCCTCGGTAAGGTTCTTTATGAATTTTCTATCGTTCGTTTGTTCGTATGAGTCAGTGGCGAACTCTGGTGACAGAGTTTCTAGGCCGCCCGAAGGCCTCTGTCATGGCCTAACAACTTTGAAAAATCCGGGACCGACTGCTTAACGTGCCCTCCGAAGCACGGGAGCGCTCAGTTGAAATTGCCACTGGCGGTCACGCATCCAAACGATGACCCCGCGGTGCTTAACTTCGTTGATCTGTTAAGAACTTAGCCAGCTACGTCACGAGCGCTCCATCTTTCTATGACCAATGGTCTAGTTTTTAGTTTTTTTATGTCATGATGAAACGGTCAAGTCGTTCGCCTTATGATAAGCGTAACGCCTGACCATAACCGGCTGCTGTGTCAACAAAAAAATTAGCTAAGATGGGCATTTTCAAACAAAGTCGGATTTCATATGATATACTTTTCAAAATAGCTCCGAAATGGCAGTGCAGTTCTATATGGCACTGCACTGTGCTCGTCACCCCGAGATGTAGATAATAAGTCTATTTCGCTCAAGTAATTCCACTTGCTTGCTAACAATGCCTTTCAAACCTAAAGACACTGCTTAGGAGCAGAATATCTGGCGCTTCTTCTTCTTCTCGTGTCAAATTAGATTCCTCAAACTCTTCTCGACCAATAGGTGGCAACCTCTATAGCTCTATTAGCCTTCTAGGTACTCACCGATCACCACCAAGACGAACTCTTGCAAGAGTCCTTTAATTAGCTTAGTGACTCCGTCTTTGGACCCTAAAGTCGTAGGTTTGAAACCGGTCGAAAGTAAGTTCGTATTGAGTTAGTGGCCAACTCTGGTGACAAAGTTTTTGGGTCGCCCGGAGGCCTATTGCTTAACGTGATTTGGAAACCGGTCATACTCTACACCAATAGGATCAGATGATAAAATTTTGAAATTGTGTTGATCGTAAAAACTACATTTATTTTATCATAATAATCGATTAATAATTACCTATGTTTTCCATTGATTAGATTAGTATGTAGGTCGCTATAAAAAATCAAATAAGTGTCAAATTATAAGGATAATACATAGTTTATAAATACCTACCTTTAACTACGTAATCGGACATAAATAGTATTACAATACAAAATGTTTTACTCACAATAATTAAGTATACGATCACACGGTAGTTACTTAAATGTTCTGTGCCAATAATATAATTACTTATTCACCAATTTTTAACAGGCAGGTATTATTACCTTACCTACTGCCTTGCCTGGACACACCACAGAAGTTGAAATGAAATGAAATGAAATGCTTTTATTTGACACACACAAGTACATTGAACAGACCGAAAAAAGATTTTTTTCTAAGGAACAATGCAAATACAGGTAGGCATAGGCAGCTACCAACTATAGTTCTCACAACGGATCTCGGCCGTCGTGAAATTAGCCGTTTCGATGCGCAATGGAGCTTTTTCAAACTAAATTGTCTTTGCGCATCACAAACAGCTAACTTCACGGAAGCCTAGATCCGCTGTGCGAACTATACTTACCAGAAACCAATCCGTCTCTCCATGCAGCGTGAGTCAAACAGGCCGTGTCTTGTTGACACACATTAGGATTTAGGAGGTCTGTGCTAATAATATAATTACCTATTCACCAATTCTTAACAGGTAGGGAAGATACGTACTTGCCTACTACCTAACACTATCAGAGCTGTTTTTCCACAGATCTTTTTTTCTTTTCACCCGCCCACGCAACCATGATACCTACCTACATTTTCAAACCATACTGTCAGATGTTTTATTTTTTTATTTTGTTGTATGCCAGTGTTATTGCAATGTTAGACACATTCTTAATTCAAACCATGCTATCCGAGTTTTCCTTCTTCATTTTGTTATAGTATTATGCCAGTAAGTATTAGTAAAATAAATAATGCTGGACAATCCACACAGCATCATCTAGCCCCAAGGTAAGATGCTGTTAAACAGAGCTGTATTATGGGTACTAGATGACTGATATAAACTTAATACAATACAATACATAGATAGATATTTTTTATTATACATAGATGAATGTGGATGGATATATAGGTAGAGGTAGGCCAAAGAAAAGATGGATGGATTGTGTGAAAGATGACATGAGTAAGAAAGGAGTGAGTACTGAGATGACGGGTGATAGAGAGGAATGGAAGAAAGGAACATGTTGTGCCGACCCCACATAACGTGGGAAAAAGGGCAGGAAAATGATGACATAGAAAATACCCGGAACAAATTTTTATAGATCGTACAAGCATTTGATCCGAGGCGGGTATCGAACCCGCAACCTCCGCGTCGCAGGCGGACCTTCGCCCGCACATCGGTCGTCGGAAGTAGTAAAAGCTCTTATTTGACGTTTGTTTTATGCCAGTACCTATTGTAAAAGCTTTTGTTTGGACGGACAGGCTTTGTGTGGCAAGTAGGAAAATGAAATGAAATTAATTTATTTGCCGAGGGTTTTCTCTGAAATATCCAAACTTGCCGATTTGACTCCTATGTCTAATGAATACTTACTAAAAGAAATTGCCCAGAAGTTTAACTTGTTAACATTACCTAAACAAAGTAATTTTTGACACGACTGCATGGAGGCAGAGTATTTGGCACTGCGGTGGTTCCTGATAAGAGGGATTGTGGATCTGATTGTGGATTGGTACTGTATCGAAGCTAGCCAGAAATGAAATACGCAGGGTCCATTGAAGATGATTTTATTCACAAAATCTATGCTGCCAATGGTCGTCAACTTTATATTGATTAAACTAATATATTAAGATTAATGTAATTTAGAAAAACACAACAGTCGATCACAAGAACAGAAGGGCAAGAGAGAGCGAGACAAAAGATACACATACGTCATAAGACATAATGACAGTGACATTCAGAGTTCGTTCAAAAACCTAATATCAACACTTCCCCTTAGGATTTTGAGCGACTCAAACAAAATACATTTCACAAGAAATCTTAATTTGAGACTCTACCATGTCAATACAATTCATGCTCTACATGCAACATGCAGACCCTACATTATCTTTAAGACTCTACATAAATTTTGGTCAGACTCTATATTGTAACAAACGAAAGACTCTACATTCTGTAACAAAAGACTCTACAACAAATTATTATGCAAATCTATCTTGACATAGTAAGTAGGTACCTAGGTGGGTACAAATAACTTTAATTACATGAATATAAAAGCAATACCCACGCCTACTTAGGAACTACATTCAACTCATGTGTAAACAATTTATGTTTACATCCACCTTAGGCTTTTGTTAGTACATCAGCTGTCATTTGATCAGATGGCAGATATTTAACAATTAAGAAATTTTTCTTAACTAAATCTAAGTTGACTACATGCAAAAGCAATATCAGGCCTAGTGCACACAGATAAATACATTAGGCTAACAAGAAGTTCTTTATAGCTATATACATAGTCATCAAGGTGTTCACTCTCATTATAATCTAACTTACAATTTAGTACCATGGGAGTTGACACCGGTTTACAATTATTCATGCCAAATTTAATTAACAATTTATTGATATATTCTGATTGGTCAAGTTTTATAATGTGTTTAACCCTATCTCTATACACATTCATACCTAAACAGTTTGTTATTGAACCTAAGTTTTTAACATTAAAATTATTTTCTAGCAAAGGCAACAACTCATTTTTATCACAGCTATAAAATATGTAGAAATCGTCGACATACAGAGCTATAATTATGAGATCATTACCTACTTTCTTACTATAAACACAAGGTTCACATTTACTCTGTTTATAATCGTTTTCAGATAATAGTGTATGAACTTTTGCATTCCATATTCTACTGGCTTGTTTAAGGCCATAAATTCCTTTGGATAAAAGACAAACTTTACTATTACCACTGTCAGAAAAACCTGGAGGTTGTTCCAAATAGATAGTTTCTTCTAATTTTCCATTAAGAAATGCAGTAGTTACATCCACATGGTCTATATTTAGATTAAGCTCATTTGCCAAACTAAACAAAATTCTCATAGTGCTATGTCTAACTACAGGAGAAAAGGTTTCATTGTAATCTATGCCTCTAACTTGTGTGAAACCTCTGGCGACCAAGCGAGCTTTAAATCTATCAAATATACCTGAGGCATCATGTTTACGTTTAAAGACCCACTTACATTTGATGACATTCGTATTTGCTGGCCTGTGGACTATTTCCCACACATTGTTTGCAATGAGTGAATCATATTCACATTGCATGGCAGATTGCCAATGATGACCATCAGCACACGATATGGCTTCCTCGTATGTACAAGGATCGCCTGGAAGTGCATGGTGTGCCATGAGAGAGAAGTCAGTTTCATAGTCCTCATACCTCAATGGCAATTTGGAACGAGTAGACCGAACAGGACGAGCAGTAGAGAGTAAAGGCGAAGGCTCTGGGGCGGCATCAGCTTCCCCTTGAGGTGCCACGGGACGCGGTGACGTCACCCGCTCATAGGGTGCGCCTGCGATGGGCGAGCTTGGAGAGCCGGCCTTGTTCTCGCTGCCAGTGCAGTAGTACTCTTCCGCATCTGAAACAGATTTATTTGTTTCAGAATCTGATACAATAATATTCGGATTCAGTTCAATTGTGTGACTAGAATTCGGCTTACTACTATTAATGCTAGAATTCAGTTCAACATCATTACTAGAATCTAAAATATTTATATTAGATCTTTGATCTTTTTGATGACTAGACTTACAAATATTATAATTCAATTCATTTTCATTACATTCATAAAAGATATAATTATTACTAGAATTAATATTATTGTCAGTCTCATAAAATTTATTTTCTATAAATGCTACATTCCTAGATATAATAACCTTTGTAGGGTTAGCGGGGTCTGCAAGTCTATAGCCCTTAGAGGTCTCGCTATAGCCCACAAATATAAACATTTTGCTTTTAGCACCCAACTTATTCCTTCTTCGCTCAGAGGATTAGTGAATAAGCAATGCAGCCAAATATATGGAGATGACCAAGATCTGGCCTTGATCCAGTCCACTTCTCCAGTGGAGTAAGGCCGGATAAAGAAGAAGTTGAGGACCTATTCTTTAAATAAATGGCAGTCATAACTGCTACACCCCAAAATCGTTTACCTAGACCTGCCCCTTGCAGCATGCATCTCGCTTTTTCTAAGAGTGTCCTATTTAGGCGCTCAGAAACACCATTTTCCTGAGGACAATATGGAATAGTGGTCTGATGGACAATTCCTTCCTTTCTAAGGTAATCAGAAAATTTGCTATTACAATATTCCCCCCATTATCGGAACGTAGTATTTTAATTGGTAAACCCAATTGTTTTTCTACTTGAGATTTAAAATCAATAAAAGTAGACATTACCTCATTTTTCCTCTGAAGCAGGTAGCCAAAGCCTAGTAAAATCGTCCGTGAAGGTTACCAGATATCTAGCGCCACCCCAACTTGCAACTGGCATGGGGCCGCAGACATCCGAGTGTATGAGTTCTAAAGGCTTACTTGCTTGGTGAGCACTTTTAGTTGGAAATGACTTTGCCGCCATTTTCCCTTCCATACATGGTATGCAGTTTTGTAAATCCTGTTTATCATTAATCTGAAACAATACACCATTAGCCACACCATTCCTTAATGCAAGCATACCTTGAACTCCAAGATGGCCTAGCCTCCTGTGCCAGACATCAATCGGCACCTCAGCTATGTTAGCACTCTGTGCCTCCTGCACAGGCAGGAGCGCCGAAGAATGCGCCACCAAACCGCACGTAGACGACAGACTTGGAACATGGGCCTTACCAGATAATTTGTAGATGCCATTTTTATTATAGGCCTTACAAATTGAATTGCCAGAGATAACACAATTTTCATAGATATGGCAACCCTTGTTGTTAAAAGTTACAGTAAAGCCTTTTTCACATAATCTACTAACACTCAGTAAGTTAACCGATAATTCAGGGACAAAAGAAACATTTTGAATACCCCTTACCGAGTCATCTGTTTCCAATAGAATTTCCCCAGACCCCAAACATGCAATTTGTGCATTGTTTGCTATTTTTATTTCACTCTTACAGTCCTTAAAATTTGCAAGCCAATTTTTGTTATTACACATGTGCGTCGAACAGCCGGAATCAATTACCCATTCTTGTTCCTTGACAAAGAATGCTGAAGCAACAAATGACTCTTCACCGTCTTCTTGTTTGTTCTTCTTGTCACGCCGAAGTTTGAAACATTTAGCTTTCAGGTGACCTTTCTTCTTACAATAGGAACAGACTTTGGTGTGTTGTCTTGAAACAAAGGCGGTCGATGTAGCACCTGGCTCGGACTTTCTGAATTCTTCTTGTAATAGTCTGGTACGAACTAGTTCACTTGATAGACTTCCAGTTAAGCAGATAGTCTCAAGGCTGGAAACAAGATGATCATAACTCTCAGGTAATCCGCTGAGGAGTAGCTCTGCAATCTCACCATCTTCGGTTTGTTTTCCTATATCTGCCAGCTGATGAACAAGTGTCATGACTGCATCTACATATTGAGTGACCGATGAGTAAGTTGCTAACTCAACTCGATGCAGTTGCCGTAGAAGAAGTACACGACGATACAGCCCTTTATCTTCAAACACATTAGCCAAATTAGTCCATGCTTCTTGGCTAGACTTAGAGTTAAGGACATATTGATAACAATGTGGTTTCACTGCTAGGCAGATTCTGGCGAGGGCTCGCTGATCTTTTAATTCTTCAACATTTTGGCCTTGAGTGCATGACCATAAATTTTCCAGGGTCAATGCCATTTTCATACAAAATTTCCATGTGTTATAGTTGCTCATGCCCTCAAGCATAGCGACGTTGTAATAATTACCATTAGCTGAATTGTTGTTGTTGGAGCCGCCAGTGGACATCGTGGCAGCAGCGATGTTCTCGCCTGCGGTCGGCGGTGTAGGCGATGGCGCCATGACGAGCAGCACGAGTCACGCGCATGCGACACAAAATATAATGCACGCGGTCTCCGACCCCTCAATATTTTCTGGCTAGATACAGTACTGTAGATTTCTTCAGATTTCTTGTTCTGTAAGTGCTTAGCACCTGGGCCAACATAACCTGATAAGAGGGATTGTGGATCTGATTGTGGATTGGTACTGTATCGAAGCTAGCCAGAAATGAAATACGCAGGGTCCATTGAAGATGATTTTATTCACAAAATCTATGCTGCCAATGGTCGTCAACTTTATATTGATTAAACTAATATATTAAGATTAATGTAATTTAGAAAAACACAACAGTCGATCACAAGAACAGAAGGGCAAGAGAGAGCGAGACAAAAGATACACATACGTCATAAGACATAATGACAGTGACATTCAGAGTTCGTTCAAAAACCTAATATCAACAGTTCCCACCAGAACGGACTCTGCCGAAGAGTCCTACCACCAGTTCGAATTGTTCCAAGAGCTATGTCAAATCAACAATGTGTTCACTGTATTCACACTTTATTAACAGTACTAGGTAATTCGTTATGCTACTTCTCACTTGGATTATGGTCATGGTCGTGTGAATTACAGGAGCTTAGTCCCACCGATCTAAAATCCGGGTAGGTAAGTGACGTTTCGACCGAAAAATGTTCGACCAATGCGGCCCAAACGACACACTTTCAATTTTAATTTATTTATTTACTTACTGACATTTCGGTCAACTAAAATAAACTCCGTTTTGTATATTATTTGTCGTTTGTCATACCCTTTTACAGGGTTCATATGTGATACTACCACCTAATTATAAAACAACTGTAAATGTACCAACCATATGAGAGCAATAAATAAATTGAGTATTGAGTATAAACTTTATAATACCGTGAGCCGTGAGCCATTTGTATGATGGTATAATACATTTTTTTGGGTTAGTTTTGTTGCATTGTTCTTTGATATTTAAACTTCATATATTGGCTCCCAAGCAGTCAAACGACATCAAGAGCGATCAAGGTGATTGATGAAACTTGGAATAGTTCTGAAGGGCATTTCTAAAGAAAAATTAGCACTACCTTACACAAAATTAAAAATAGTTTTTTTTTATGTCAGCAAGTTACAAGACAATCAAGACGCCCGCCCGATGTTAAGCACCACGCCTGACTATAACAGATGCAGTGCAAGTAACATCAGGAACACTCCATACATCTATTATTATTTTCAATAAACTATCACAAAGAATAAAAACTATAGAAAAAGACACCTTATTTATTAATAAATTAAATATTTTTAATAGAACAATGTTTTTACACCACAGGAATACTTAGAATACTAAGATTAAATCTAAGCTCGCCAGTTGAGCTACCATGTATAGACAGCTAATAACATAAGACGAAAACCCCATAATTAAAATTATATAACTATGTTAAAATTATTGTAGTGCCCCAGCAGGGCTCATGTTGCGAGAAAAATAATTATAAGATCCTATGTACATAGGTATAGGTCGCACAGCGGAACTAGGCTTCCGTGAAGTTAGCCGTTTGTGATGCGCAAAGACAATTTAGTTTGAAAAAGCTCCATTGCGCATCGAAACGGCTAATTTCACTACGGCCGAGATCCGTCGTGAGACCTATACATAGTACCTATACCAACATGAAGCAATAAATAAATATGAATATGAATAATAACAAACTTCTCAATCGATTGCAAACGAAATCTGCTGAGTAGCAGAACGGCTGTTTATCATCTGTTTTCGGGTATTTTTGTATTCTACTAATGAATTACGATCCGGCAATTTGCCCCTCAGTCAGAATAGCTTTTTGTCCTACTGCGCAGGTGGAATGTAGAGTTGGGAACCCGTACAGTTATGAATCTGTAGAGTTGGGAATCTGTACAGTTAGGATTAAGTAGAGTTGAGTATCTGTAGGATTGGGATTATAGGACTGGGAATATGTAAATCTGTAGAATTGGGACGTTTTAAAACATTCGGAAAAGTCGTTGGATCAGAAATGTAATTTACATGGCCGCATACGTTCATGACGTTCTTACACTATTCCCGCTTCGCACTCCTGATAGTCAAGCAGCAATGTAGATTCGTTTATTATCATAAACGCAATCATTTTACTAGCTACGCTACAATAAACTTTATAGTCTATGAACCACGCGAGCAAAGTCACGGGCGTAAGCTACTAAACTATACTTAGAAGCACGTGAGAAAAATGAACATTTTTTATTAGAAGGCGGCTATTAAAATGAACAGCTTACAATAACTCGTAAAAAGAATGCATCAAGAGCCACGTACTAGTGGTAAACATAAACCGTGGTCAAACAAATTACTATGCTATGTAAACAGAAGCACAGATTGTAATATAGTTAGTACATAAACAGAGCGATTGCATACTTAACTTCGTTTAAGGTTACTATACTAATATACATTACTGTAGGCACCTTTACATGTGTTACGGAATTCTTGGGTTATTTTATCATTCGCAGTGTTTTCCTACTGACTCGTGATTTTTTTGGATAAAATCATTATTACCAGTTCAATGTGTGACCAAAAAATAGCAAAAAAAATGCTCATTACGATTATAATACTACTGATAATACCAAAACCGAGTTGCTAGTTCTGCCGTTCTGCCCAACCCAACTCTACGCCCTACGTGACCCCTCTACACCCTCCTACACCCTCCTACCCCTCACTCCTATCCCGATAGCAACGCTTATCACCTCCCGTGAAACGGCATCGGTTGTTTAGCGAGCAATTAAAGTATTTTTGTGTATATTTTATGTTACAACAACAAAACCGGTTTGTTTAACCTTAATGATACAGCTGATTTGGAACTTGTTTTGAATCGAGAGGTTGTATTTTTGTGGTAATTATATATCAACCGTTTCTATGAAATGTGTATTTACTAGACAATTATGTGGTATGTGCTTGCATATTTTTATTTTGGTCCTGTCAAGATACTTCACTACATAGTATAAAACAAAGTCGCTTCTCAAAACTACGTAACGAATTTTGATGCGGTTTTTTTTAATAGATTTTAATAGAGGTGCGAGCGAAGCCAGGGTCCGTTAGTGAAATATGATATGATTAAAATACTTATAGATAGAACCTCAAGAGCGCTGCCTGGCGTATCAAGAAAGCGGAAGGTCGTGGGTTCGAATCCCGTTCGATCCGCGCTGCGGGACAAACGTTTGGGTGATCCGCAATTATTTGTTTGAATTAATTATTTGTTTTGTAGTTTGGGACTAGATGGCGCTGTGCCAAATCGACCATTTATTTTTCCTGTAACAGTATTATCTGATCTGTGCTATAACACAAAACACTTCGTTCAGAAATAAGATCATCTTTCTCTGACCAGAGACCCTACCATGAACTCTTAAAGCGATTCAAATTAGGATCTAAACTGAATTGTCAAAAAATTTTGTACCATGACTTCAATAATTATTTATTTGATGGTACAAATTTTTTTGACAATGACAAATTAATAATTATTGAAGTCATGGTACAAAATTTTTTGACAATTCAGTTTAGGTCCTAATTTGAATCGCTCTAAGAGTTCATGGTATGGGGGCTGGTGCCTTGCTCTTGAATCCAATGACAATTCCGATCCAATCCCAATTTCTATTTACTGCTGTCATTTTTGTACTCTTGAAAACTTTTTGTTGGTTTGGTTGAATTTGGCGCTAGGTTTGCTGTCAAATGTACGAAATGTCATATTCCAATACTTGTCCAATACCGATCGCGTTCAAGAGTAAGGCCCCTGATAGGTTGAATGCTCTTTAAGTAGGTACCTATACATTAAATAGTATCTAGGTACAACCTTTATCGATAAATTTCTACAAATACCTAGTGAACTGGGTCGAGTATTGATACTCCCAGCCGACTTCACAAAGAGCCAGTGATCTACGTAAAATTAAATGGGATTCTATCATGCTTTTGCAATAAATGGATATCTGGTCACTCAGGCCTTAGAATAACAACACGGAGAAACGAAGTACGCGCACGCAAATTGTGATCATTTTTAGTGAGACTTGTTAGTCTCACTTACTCAATGTGAAATGCCATTCATCAATGTGAAGTCATCGTGCGCACGTCTCTTACAATTATAATTTCAAAATGGTGTATTGTGTGGTGAAAGGCTGCTGTAACACCACGTATATAATCATTAATCACGTATAATACATAAGCCGCTCACGCAAACATCAATTGTTTTGTGAACACACTTTTGGAAATAATTTTGAATGCAACTATCATCTACGTGTTGTTATTCTAAGACTCAGGCAGGTTTTTATACCCCCGCTAAGTGGGTGTCAATAATATTGGGTACAAAAATTGTGGGTTGAACGGTAAAAGGTTAAGCGGAGTAGTACTAGAGATTTTTTCGTCTGTTTTTTTATCTTGTAATGGATTTCCACAAAGTAACGCCTGAATCTATCAATTATCTAAGACTCATGATATCAAAATTCCGAAATTTAGTATTTCTGATGCCGACTGTACAATATCATCCACCGATCTTTTTTTTTTTTTTTTTTTATACAACTATAGTGGCAACCAAGCGTACGGCCCACAAGATGGTAAGCGGTTACCGCAGCCTATGGACGCTTGCAATACCAGAGGTATCACTCGCGGGTTGCCACTTGAGGCTAAGATCGAAAGCCTCACGTGCCAGTAATAACAGCATAGCAGCTTTTCTTTAGACGAGCTGAAAGCTAAGTAAGAGCTAAGTTTCTTTGGTCGTCGGTTCTAAACTCTTAAACTTCCCACACAGACTGACTTAGTTATGGCAACAAAGTGGGTCTTATACCACAGAATTAAAGTGCCTATACATTGTAGTTTCGCACTACCATCATCATCATCTCAGCCCGTTATCACTGCACCAAAGTAATAGCTGTGTTTCGTACAATCGATAACTAAACTGAATAATCGCTGAAGAATCGTTCAATACGTCATATTCAACGATGTAAGGTAAAGTAAATTAAAAAATATTCATATTCAATCATATTATACGGATCAAACTCGGCTGGGTTCCTAGCTTTTTATTTGATGATCCCTCTTCATCATAAAGCTTCAGTGTGGTGCCAATCGAACTAGGTGAGGCTCATGTTTTCCTTCACCGTATAGGAGCCTGGTATTGTACATTTTTCGACCAGAAAAATCCGATCGCACGACCGGTTTCGAACCCACAACCATAGTACCAAAAGGTGAAAGTCAAATACGCATTAGGTCAAACACTCAAAATGACAAAAACAAGTTTCTGCAAAATGTCAAATACGCATATTGTCAAGAACGACAAAAATCAAACTCGTAAATGCTATTGCATGAGATTTTTAAACCAATGTCTTCGCACAAGGTATATTAAGGAATTATTATTTCCATATAAATTGATCTGTAGTGCGCGGGTACAGATGCCACAGAATAATTGTGTAGGCAGGCAGCTACCGAGATGATACATGATACATGAGACGTGGTATCATTTATGTAGCCTTCGTTTGCGTCATCATCATCATTGAAGCGAGTGATGGCTGGCTAATAGGCTCTAACAGATAACAGAAGTTAAGCACTGTTCCGCGTGGTCACTATTAGTGCAGGCCAGTAGCGATTTCAACTGAGCGCTTACGTGCTTCGGAAGGCACGAGCTTTTACGAAGTTGTTAGGCTACCACGGAGGCTTTCGGGCGGCCTATTGACTTACACATACGTTTATCATCAAACACAAATTTTGCAGTAAATTCTGGTGGTGAACGACATTACATTTTGGAGAATTGACTCTACCATACTTCTGGTAGATTCAACTCTCCAAAATGTAATGACAGATCGCCAGAATAATTTATGGTAGAGTCAATTCCCAAAAATGTAATGACATATCGCCAAAATAATTTATGGCAGAGTCAATTCTCCAAAATGTAATGAAATATCGCCAAAATAATTTATGGTAGAGTCAATTCTCAAAAATGTAATGACATATCGCCAAAATAGTTTATGGTTGTAGCATGCGCATCCAGCCGAAATAGCCAAAGATGGTGTTCTGCTACTCTGGGTAGCCCTGGTCGTTTCCTTCCAGGGCTGACGAGGACTCTTTTGATAAATAGCGATGTCACAATATGAACCTGGTCAGAATACAGTGAGGATATAATGCAAGCACATACCTGACTGCGACCAGCGATGAGCTCCACCTTGGATTGTCTATAGGTTGATAATAGAGTGTTTGAAGTAACAGAGATGCGGTCACAGAGATGATGATCACACGCGCAGAAGATAGAGAAGAAAGCTTTTAGCGGGATGACGATGGATACGCGCGCGTGCGTCCGTTAGGTGATCACTTGAGCAAGTGTTGCTTGTCACTCAGAGCTTTGACTTATGAGCTTGCATGACAGTCATAAAACTGGTGTCTCCAACACTGATTCAAGCCAAGCTGACAGTGACATCGACATTGATTTGATTTTGATGGATAACAAGATCTATATGAAAAATTGGCGAATTGAGTTTGTTTGGGAACGAAACAATGGTAGAGTCAATTCTCCAAAATGTAATGACAGATCGCCGAAATAATTTATGGTACAAACGACCTATAGATATACATTTTTTTTTTTAATGTATGATATAGTTCACGATAGTTTTATGAGTAAACGACCTATAGATAGCTCAACTGATCCAAATCACTACCAGTAGGAAGCGTTCCCAACATGCTGGCTGCATTGCCACGTTGAATGGCAATGCTGATACGAAGTATAGATATTTTTAATAATAAATTATGTAAATTCAAAAATCATCTTAGCCATTATTATTACAGAGTGCACTACTTTCCCTTGAATTTTTGTCACATTTTTTTTTTATTAGAGTTTTTGTTTTATTTTTTTTCTTTCACATTTGTATGTTTGTAGCTTCTTCTCTTTGTTTGTAAATTCTCACAGAGCTGCCTAAACCATGATATGTACACATGTTTTGGGATATAATCATAATATTGTTAACATATATATTTATAATAAAATAATAATAATAAATAAATAAATAATGCTGGACAATCCACACAGCATCATCTAGCCCAAGGTAAGCTGCTGTTAAACAGAGCTGTATTATGGGTACTAGATGACTGTGGACAGAGCCACGGAGAGTTTGCGAATGGTTTCCTCAGCTCTGTCCATAAACCGAGGACGATGGAACATCGTGGGCTTTTTTAGTCGGTAGGACGTCGCAGTTTTTCTGCGACGGGGAGTCCGACATAGCCCGTCTGCATCCCCCGCAGACGGGTATGCGTAAATGCATTTTTGCCCACGTAAAAAAAAAAAAAAAAAAAATTGGGTACTAGATGACTGATATATACTTAATACCATACATAATATTGTTAACATTTATATTTAGTTTTTTAAGTTGATTATATTCTGTTTTGTGTGCTAATAAATAATATAAATAAATTAAATTGAAATTAAAATTTATCAAGCCTTCCTATGCTAAGGTCGGTCGTGGGTTCAATTCAAACCCAGTCGTGCACCAATTGATTTATCTGTTAGAAAAATGTAAGTGCGCAATGCCAGTACGGTTAAGGAAAACATCATTAGGAAACCGGCATGTCCAAGAATTAAAAATTCAAAAGACATGTGCCATCCACCAATACGCATTGCGTCCGCGTGGTGGATTAAAGACCCAATCACTCTCGCCCGAGAGTAGGCCAGTATTCCAACAGTGGGAACATTAGAAGGCTGTCATGCTTACTCTATTTAGCTCCACCTTAAAATTGTACTTTGTATCGTAAAAACGCAGTCACACGTGTATCGAGATGAAGGAGGTCACCGACCTCAGATAGCGCATTAGGTCAGACAGTAAATCTTATTAAGCGAGTGGTAGGTGTGACTGGATTTATACCTTAGCTAATCTAGATTAGAGAGATATTCAGGTTGGATCGGTTATCAGCCAATGACAGGTCATTGTTATTGGTCACGAACGTTTGATTTGATTGGTCAGAATTGGAAATGGGTCTCTTTGTGTTGTGATGTGATGAGCTTCCGGGGCACACTAGCATTTTGTTGAAATGACATCATTTGTAAATTGTAATGTGATCGAAAATTTAAACGAAATACGTGAATTATCATTCTGTATGAAAACTGTTCAAACTTATCGCTGCAATAACACAGGCAATGAGTAAGAAAGAGTAAGCAAAAGAGTAGTAGAGTTCTTTGTGATAGAGCTCGTCCGGGGAAGGACTACCGCCATACCTATTTCTGCCGCCAAGCAGCGTTGCTCGCATTGCTGTGTACCGGTTTGAAAGGTATGGTTTCCGGTGAAATTACAGGCACATGAGACTTACCATCTAACGTCTCTCTCAGAGTGGTAACACGCAAGTGATATCTATGATGTTGCATGCGTACATAGGCTACGGTAACCGCTGACCATCAAGTGGGCCGTACGCTTGGTTACCTCTTTAGTAGCATAAATAAAAAGGCAATAGCTTGTTATCTGCAAGCTACTGGCATGCTACTGTGCCAGCTACTGGCATGTCTCTGTGCGAGCTGCTGGCATGCCACTGTGCTACTGTGCATTTTCTGCAGTATCTCTAAAATTACTTGATAACATGTTCTAAAACATATTTTCTTTGTCAACAGGGTGCCTCGTATTATGGGCGAGTGCTGAAGTGAATGAAGTGCTGTGACAAAAGTGACCTTACACAATGACGAAACGGTTCGATTTCATCTGGCAGATCCCCGTCCCTGAACCACTACTCCAGGTATATATACTCAACAGCTTCAATCATATGATGGTGTCCGAATCGACGGTAAAAAAAATATTATAATCAAAAGTATCAGTTGACTGTGTCCCAATAAATTTTGTCTGAATCGACAAGTCATTTTTTTTTGTAAAGACAACCTCGGTAGCGCGGTGGCTGAGTGCCTGGTCGCAAAGCGAGAGGTTGTTGGTTTGATTACCGCTGCAGAACGGATGAAGGGTCTGAGTTATTTGGTTTGCCTATTGACCGAGGCGACCGAATCGAGCGCAGCGTCTCTGCTTCAAATCTGTCAAAATTTATTTCGTCTGTGTTTGTTGATTGACCTATATACTACTAATTATAATACATAGAGAGAAACACTCAAACCCGGAACAAATGTTTGCAGATCATGTAAACATTTCTCCCACACCGGGTATCGAACCCATTTCTCGCATCTCAACCCACCACGCCACCAAGGTACCTTACCAGCCGATAGTAATGCATATACAAATATTTTATTAACCACAAATACACAGTAGTGATTCACTGGTTTCTGAATGAATGAATGAATGAATGAATGAATGAATAAATAAATAATGCTGGACAATCCACACAGCATCATCTAGCCCCAAGATAAGCTACTGTTAAACAGAGCTGTGTTATGGTACTAGATGACTGATATATACTTAATACAATACAATACATAGATAGATATTTTTTATTATATATAGAGAATACCCAGAACACCCGGAACAAATATTTGTAGATCGTACAAACATTTGACCCGAGGCGGGAATCGAACCCGCAACCTCCGCGTCGCAGGCGGACCTGCGCCCGCTGCTCCACATCGGTCGTCAAACGAATGATATTCTTTATATTTCTTAAAAAACTAGTACAAAGGCGAACTTGATGCTAGTTTCTGAGTTAGAGTTAGAACTGGTTTCTGAGTTAGTTTTCACTGTGTTTCAGAAAGACAGTTGATTCCCAAAAATGTAACTTATGAATATGGCAAAAGAACATTTTGTATGTTATCTAAATAAAAACTATAAGTAATCTAATATTATTCTCTCTGCGTTATTGAATAATCTATTCTTAAAGCATAATGTAAATATGAAGCCAGAAAGCGTCTGGAATAGACGTTTCTATCGGAAGAGTGTTTTGAGCAAGTCGTAAATCAGAGCGTGATCGGGCGGGGCTCGGGTGTGGTCGTACTGTTAGCGGGCGTTGACGCTTCAGGCCATGGCATGGCACACCGCATTACAGTTACATTAATGCGACTGTTAAATATCCTTCAGAATGTTCAAAAAACGAAGTTTACTCCTAAAAAACGTCGAGCGGAACAAATTATTAATGATGATTTTATTAGAGAAGTTCAAATGCACTTACTGCACCATGAAAATACCATAGGGCATGTATTAGACAAATTAAGAACATATTTGAAGTGTTTTTGTTCCAGTTCAACTTGCTCTGAGAAGTTCAATAACAATTATTTTTAAGTTTTAACGTGGAGTTGTTGAATAATAAATTTGAATATAAATTTAAAAATTTTCAATTCCCAACACTACTATAGTGGTATGGTTTCGTCCCACCATACCCCCAGGGGTATGACCAGGGGTATGGTGGGTCTGCAGTGTGCAGGCTTTTGTGGTTATCGACAACCTGTCGATGACCGGCCATTGTACGTACAACGCAGCGCTATAGCGCGACGCTATGCTTAAAACGCGCTGTATTAGACCAAGCATTTATATGCAGCACGTAGACTACCCACGCGCGTGTTCGCATTGAGAGCTGCCACGCAAGCGGTGTGCCATGTCACATACAGTTTCATACATTGCAAACGTAATAGTACGCGCACGTCTTCGCTAAAGCCGGGGTTACATTATTCTGTCGTGGAGTGTCGTGACGCGTCATAAGTATATCGTATCCTTACATTTACAAAATGAGTCACGACACACTGCGCTTTAATAATGTAATTCTAACCATACAAAAGGATACAGGGACTGGTGGTCTAGTGGTAGTGACCCCGCCTTCCGATCCTAAGGTCGTGAGTTCGAATCCGGTCGAGCACCAATGGATATTTCGCTACGAAAAATTTATATGCGCAATGCCAGTGCTCTCATACGGTGGAGGAAAACATCGTGAGGAAACCGGCAAGTCCAAGAACTAAAAATTCGAAAGACATGTGCCATCCACCAATCCGCAATGGGTCCGCGTGGTGGATCAAGACCCAATCACTCTTGCTTGAGAGTAGGCCAGTGTCCCAGCTGTGGGAACATTAGAAGGTTGTCATGATGATGAACCATACAAAATGTATGGATACGATATGCTTATGACGCGTCACGACACGCCACGACAGAATAATGTAACCGCGGCCTTACGCGTACGCATACGCAGGCGGTGTGACCAGAGTGCTTAGCACGGAAAACTCATTTGATAATTGTTAACGCAAATGTATCATCCAGCTGTCAATTTGTATGGAATGTTGGTAATTCATTTAACTAAAGAGGCGCCTAAATCCTATACAAATTGACAGCTGGACGATACGTTTACATTTACGATTGTCAAACGAGTTTTTCGTACTAAGCACTCAGCCATTACTGCTACGAATGGTGCTTCGACACAGAGCGTGATATGCGTAGCATCTTCAAACTAAATGAAGAGGGATCATCGAAAAAAAGCTAGGAACCCAGCCGAGTTTGTTGCCAGATTCTTCTATGCTGGGGCGCGTGGAACTGGCGTAATTGTGATATTATTGAATAAATATATGTTTTACTTGCTTTACTTACTTACTTACGTTCCGATGGATTACGGAGATACGAGGGGGTGTAGTTATTGGACACGTTTTGTATGGTTGAACCAATTTTGATAAAATTTATAAGGGACTAGGTACCTCCGAAGTCTATCTATCAACCAATAAAACGAATCATAAAAATCTATTTATAATTGGCGAAGAAATCGCTTAACAAACATACAAAAAAACAGGTTAAATTAATTATTTCTTTTGACTATACAGTCGAATTGATACCTGTTTTGAAGTCGGTTACAAAAAGACTTTAAAAATAAAATTAAAACTTTTTTTATATCGAATGCATTTTATTCAATAAATGAGTTTATGAACATGACATTGATGGAATGTAATTTATACCGTTGACCGATAATACTAAATTTTGACATTATAGTACCTACTCTTTGACGATGACATTAAAATCTATAAATCTTTGACATTACTTATTATATTATTATTATTTTTTTAGTGTTTAGGCCCGCATGCTTTGTTGTTTTGTTTATGTTTCATGTGATTATTTTTTTAATGTAAATCTCATTGTAATGTTTTTATTGAATGGATTATATTGTAATATGTGACTTGCCTTGTATAACGGACTTTGTTATAATATGGTAAAATAAACAAATACAGATACAAAGTTTACAGTAAGTACCCGCTATCCGCTACCACAACGGCCACGCAGTCTTTGGAAGGTCGAACACTCGACTTGGTAATCTTTGTCTGTTCATCGCACACGACGTCGCTGTGTCGGGTTATGGAAGCATTAGCTTCTGCACGCGACTTCGCACGTGTGGTACCTAGGTACAGTACATAAAAAGACATGTTCCTGGTGGATTAAAACCCAATCGACGAACTCAGTGCGGTAGGCATATGACCGGTAAGTTAGTAAGTTCGTATGAGTCAGTGGCCAACTCTGGTGACAGAGTTTCTAGGCCGCCCAAAGGCCTCTGTCATCTATGAAGCAAGACGTTGTGGTTTCGATCCTCGCGGGTCAAATGTTTGCACGATCCGCAAATTTGTTTCGGGTCTGGGTTATTTATTTAAAAAAGATATTTATTAATAGCATAAAATAAAAACCTGAGTGGAGAAGGATGGTGCAACAAAACTCAACAAGTAAGTAAGTTCGTATGAGTCAGTGGCCAACTCTGGTGACAGTTACTAGGCCGCCTGGAGGCCTCTGTCACGGCCTAACTTTGAAAAAGCTGGGACCGACTGCTTAACGTGCCCTCCGACTCCGAAGCACGAGAGCGCTCAGTTGAAATTGCCACTGGCGGTCACCCATCAAAATGATGACCCCGCGGAACAGTGCTTAACTTCGTTGATCAGTTTAAGAACAACTTGCCAGCTATGTCACGCGGGCTGTCGATGATCTGAATAAACCTATAACGGAACTTGTTACTCGTTCCCCAGGGTGCAACCTTCGACAGATGGACAGAGGAGAAAGACAACACAGAACTGGAACAGAACTGTCTCTTCAAGGTCGACGAGTACGGCTTCTTCATCTACTGGAAAAGTGATGGCAAGGTAACATAGCATCATTTTACTGCCCTTTTTCCCACGTTATGTGGGAACACAACATGTTCCTTTCTTCCATTCCTCTCTATTACCCTTCATCTCAGTACTCACTCCTTTCTTACTCATGTCATCTTTTACACAATCCATCCATCTTTTCCTTGGCCTACCTCTACCTATATAACCATTCACATTCATATCTAACACCCTTCTTGCCAAGGCAAGGTAACATAGCATTGTCAATATTGTCATACATAATCCCCACTGACCCATTTGGGTTTTTTTAATGGCAGTCTATGCAGACCATTTTGCCAGTGTTTTTTTTTTATACTAAAGTGGCAACCAAGCGTAAGTCCCACTTGATGGTAAGCGGTCACCGTGGCGTATGTACGCTTACAACATCAGAGATATCACTTGCGCGTTGCCACCAGACGTAGATCTAAAGTCTCATGTGCCTGTCATGTTACCGGAAATCATACCATTTGAACCGGAACACAGCAATGCGAGCATTACTGCTTGCAATATGATTATAAAATATTAGAAATCTAGGTATTTATTTATAGGTACACGTATTTCTGGAGTCACGCACTGTCTTTTTATATATTCTTATTTTCGTAGCACGTGCTACGAAGGTCTACGAAATTCGTTAGAACGGACCGGTCAAAGTAATTTTAATTACTGCGCTGTTTTCAAACTATAAGAGGTCGTTAGATTTCAAAGTCGTATGGAAAAACGTCAAAAAATGAATTAGCTTGGTAGCGTTTCAGTATTTACGTGTGATGTTACAAAAAAATCTAGTCGTTTCATATTCTTATTACTAGTTTTCACTTTAAAACGCCATATGAATATAACGGTCCATTAAAACTCAGGTGCTCGCAAAACTGATGTTACCGCTCGTAAAGATGTAATAGTCTGTTCATTCTATTTGCGATGGAAGTACTCCATAACCTGTATAATCATCATCATCACAGCTTTCTAATGTTCCCACTGCTGAGACACTGGCTACTCTCGAGTGAGCGGGACAGACCCAATGTGAATTGGTGCATGATAAATCTCTGTGTAAAAAATCTATTATCATAATATCTTACTAATCAATATATCTACATACTATAAACTAAGAAACTGCCAGCCGTGTGTCTGAACCACTGTATGTAGTACGCTTAGATCTTACAAACTACGAATTTAAATGCAGTTTTATTAATAGATAAGTAATCCGAACACTCGGTCAAAGGCGGGCCGGATCGCTATCGCTAGTATTAAGTACCTATAAATAAATAATGCTGGACAATCCACACAGCATCATCTAGCCTCAGGTAAGCTGCTGTTAAACAGAGCTGTGTTATGGGTACTAGATGACTGATATATACTTAATACAATACAATACATAGATAGATATTTTTTTATATTTAAAAAAATATATATATTTGTAGATCGTTCAAACATTTGACCCAAGGCGGGATCGAACCCGCAACCTCCGCGTCGCAGGCGGACCTGCGCCCGCTGCGCCACATCGGTCGTCAAGTATTAGAAAAATTGTAGGATTTGCCTGTTAAACATCGTCCTCCAAAAATAACGTAAACCGTGTTTTTTTTATGTTAATCAATGCGCCCGCCTGATGTTAAGCACCACGCCTGACTACTACAGATGCAGTGCCACCCAAAGCTTAAAGTTTTTAAGTGTTTGCGTGGCACTGCACTGCGCTTATCACCCCGAGACATTGTTGTTAAGTCTCTTTCGCCCAGTAATGCTTGCTACAGTGCCCTTCAAACCTAAACACAGTAATGCTTGCACACTACTGTTTGTAGGTAGAATATCTGACACTGCGGTGGTACCCACCAAGGCAGACTCTTGCTGAAGATTCCTACCACCAGGACCAGGACCAGGTGATGCAGCGGCTTGTACACAAAACTGCGATGCGACGACGCGCGATGTCTCGCATCGTAAATATCTCGCATCGCAAGAACATGCGAATTGATTCGCATCGCACCTTCGCAGTATACAAGGCCTATCAAAGTCCATGACTAAATAAAAGCACTTCCAGCGTTTGCATAAAATATGTGTGAAGATTAGTTTTTGTCGGAGTTCACTTAAATTATTTAAGGGTCCCTAATGGCATCGTCACCCGAGTGTTCGACCTCGGTCCATTTACGGACCTTCGAGATTTAAAGGCCATTAAAAGCCTATAGGATAGGATCCGAGCTCACATTTTTTATAAAAAATATGGAAGTTGTCTATAAAATACAAAATTATTGCAGACTAGTAGACCCGGCGCGGTTTCACTCGCGTTATTCTTTTTTTTTGGCAAATTTTTACACCCTTAAATTTTTCCACCGTTTAAACCTTCCCTGAACTTTTACAAACATTTCAAGACCAAAATTAGCCAAATAGGTCCAGCACAGCAATTAATTTTTATATACATGTATAAGATGTTGTTCATATTAGGTAAGTATGTCTTATTATAATAGTAGGCAGTACTACTAGTAGGTAGAGGTACCTATAATAAATAAATAATGCTGGACATCAAAACAAAGCTGTATTATGGGTACTAGATGACTGATATATACTTAATACAATACAATACATAGATAGATATTTTTGATTATATATAGAAAATACCCAGAACACCCGGAACAAATATTTGTAGATCGTACAAACATTTGACCCGAGGCGGGAATCGAACCCGCAACCTCCGCGGACCTGCGCCCGCTGCGCCACATCGGTCGTCGGATAGTTTGCATAGTGTGATGTGAGAGACACAGATTTGGGTGAATTTACCTTATGTTACAAAAGCCCATACGTCCACAGCACCTGTTGACAGCTATCTCGCCATTATTCTTATAGAACCACAGGCTCTAGATTCTAGTGACTGGTGCCTTTCATTTGCGCTGGCAACAATGGCGGCTGCCGGAAGTGGCTGGCAAGCGCGCGAAAGCGCCGGAAACGCATTGTGTCTTTGAGCTTGTATTGTTTACGATAGTGTTGTATGCCTTTGTGGTACATACCAGTGCCTATGATATGTTTGTAGTGCGTGGACACGGCACTATTGACATGCGCGGGCTAATCGATTTTTGTACAAAGGTTTTGCTCACGAAACTGAAACATTGACGGAACTAAAAGCAATATGCAAACTAAGTGACATGGGCTATATTTATTACTAGCGACCTGCCCCGGCTTCGGACAGGTGCAATTAAAACTTAAGCAGCCGTGAAAAGCCGGGGCGGGTCGCTAGTAATAAATATAGCCTATGTTACGGATAATGTAGCATTCTAAGTGGTGAAAGAATTTTTGAATTTAGAGCAGTAGTTTTTGAGTTTATTTGTTACTTCAAACAAAAATTTAAATGTTTTCTCTTTATAATAGTACCTCCTACTTATAGAAATAAAGATAATAATATAGACATAGCTGAGCTTAGCTCGCAGAAGACTGATACTCTATGGATCTAGCCAACTAGCGATATATCGTGAAAGTTTTCGTGGTCCAGCCAGCTTTAGTTCGTGAATGCTTTGAACTTACTTGTCACCGACAAGTTGAGCTACGATTATTTCAACGATTATCATTCGTCGTTTTTAAAAGTAGAACCTAGAATCACGGTAGTAGTCACAAACTAACAGAGGCTTATACCCATTAGTGGGTTAAGTACCTGGTGGTAGGACTCTTGAGCAAGAGTCCGTCTTGGTGGGTACTAGGTACCACCGCAGTGTCAGATATTCTACCTCCAAGCTGTAATGTGAAAGCGTTACTGTGTTTAATTTGAAGGGCACTGTAGCAAGTGAAATTACTGGGCGAGGTAACAACGTCTCGGGGTGAGTGCAGTGCAGTGCCACGCAAAACTTTACATTGAGTCAGTAGCAAAGTCAGTGCTGACTTCAAATTCAAGCAATACTCGCGTACCGATCCTTTGTAGACAGATAAAGTCAGTTCTTAAAGTCGTACTGACTTCATTTGGAGTCAGTCACTGACCCAATGTAAATCGCACTTTAAAGCTTTGGGTGGCACTGCAACTGTTATAGTCAGGCGTGGCGCTTAACATCAGGCGAGCGACTTGACCGTCTTGTCACTTGCAGACATAAAAAAAGGATGATGATGATGATGAAGAACTACAAGTGACGAGCACTGAACCTGTAACCTCTTCAGTACGCTCTCATGACCTGGGCACCCTCTGTGCTGTATTCAGTATCATTTATTGCATCTTAATTATGAGGGTAATACATGTCACAAGTATTTTGTATGTGCCAGAGCCAGTGAACTGTAAAAGAGATATAACTGACACAAAAAACTTTGGTAAGTAAGTTCGTATGAGCCAGTGGCTAACTCTCGGGACAGAGTTTCTAGGCCGCCCGAAGGCCTCTGTCATGGCGTAACAACTGAAAAAGAAAACTTTAGCAATATTCAAATATAAAACTTTAGTAAAAATACTTTAGTTATCATTGCAATAATTTTATTTAACAAATCGCGAGAATGTTGAAAATTGTACATACGTTTTTTTAGTTCTAAAGAAAAAAATAGGTAAGTAAGTAAAAAACATTTCTTGAATTACCTACAGCTTTTATAGGCAAACAAATGAAAAATAACAGAAATAGGTTTTGACAGACATACACAACACAGACAGACAGAATGTATCCCTTATGGGTTCAGTTTTTTCTTCTTGAAGTAAAAACACTAAGGGTGAGTTGCACCGTCTAACGTTAACTTACCCTAATTTATGTAGTTACTTTAATAAGAACTCCACTGTCCCATGTAAACAGAGCATAGCTCTTGTCTCTCGACCTTGTCCACTAACGAGCTGCCACTCAAACATGGACTCTCCAGCCTTTACGTAGAGTGCTTATACCAGTGACATCTCAACATGATATGGGAAGTAGAGTACATCTTACTTCGTACCGAATAATGTCGTGTGATAGCGTCACAACAATCATGAATAAGTAAAGTTCTCTCGGCGGATCTAGGCTTCCGTGAAGTTATCCGTTTATGATGCGCAAAGACAATTTAGTTCAAATAAGCTCCATAATAAGCGTGGTGGATTAAGACTCAATCACTCTTGCTTGAGAGTAGGCCAGTGTCCCAGCAGTGGGAACATTAGAAGGCTGTCATGATGATGATGAAGCTCCATTGCGCATCGAAACGGCTAACTTCACTACGGCCGAGATCCGCCGCCGTGCGAATTTATAGGTACCTATAGAAATCTTTGATCATGAAGGTAGAATTACGCTTACTCTAATCTTTTTCTTCTTCTTCTTCTTTCTTTGTTTATGGACTCTGTGACAAGTTAGATTGGATAAACTGCCACCAAATTCACGTAATAAAACTACGCAATAAAATGGGAGGACTGTCGGCGTCGTACCGGCAAAATGACCAAAGAAACTCTTAACAATTTATAATGTCGCATCCTGCATTTGACAGGTGACAGTGACACTTAAACTGTCACTAACTAGGTCGACCGCGCTTCTATTGCCGAGTGGAAGTGAAGCCTCGGTTCTAACATTGATAGAATAAGGTTGGATTCGACCAAACTCGAATGAGCGCTATTATCAGTAAACTGTCAGTTTACTCGCGAATAACAAAGATTTATTTGAGAACTGTGTTTTTGAAATAATTTACTTCCAAATTTAAAAAATTATAGAAATAAAAGTAGAGTAAATTTCATTAAAACCAAATACTTAAATCTGATTAAAATTAAATAAACCCGATTTAAATGAAATTATCCCGATTTTTTTTTTTAATCAACCCCTATCAAAATAGGACGACTGAAAAATAAACGAAGAAATCTAAGGTGGAATCCAAATCACAGCTATCACGAAATTGAAAAGAAAATAAAATGGCGAACCATTTAAGCTTTAATTTATTACAATAGGGATTTAGCATTGAGTCACTCGGGTTCCTAAAAAGAGATGACCTTCTGGGCGAACGGAGATTTTACCAACTTTTTTTATCATAGAATTCAGCACTTTCTTGTTCCCACTGTAGTTGAGACACTGGTGCCTCTCTTGAATCTAATGACAATCCAATCCCAATTTCAGTTTACTGCCGTACATTTTTTTAACTCTTGAAAACAAGGTTGAATTTGGAGCTCTTAGTCAACTCATCCCGCTTGAACTTGGCGCTGTCAGGTTTGCTGTCAAAAGCACGAAATGTCATATTCCAATACTTGTCCAATGTCTAATACCGATCGCGTTCAAGAGTAAGTCCCCAGGTGGTAACCACAAGCTCCAGGCCCACAAGATGGTAAGCGGTTACCGCAGCCTATGGACGCTTGCAATACCAGAAATTTCATTCGCGGGTTGTCACTTTGAGGCTAAGATCGAAAGCCTCATGTGCCAGTAATTTCACCGGAAACCATACCCTTCACACCGGAACACAGCAATGCGAGCATTACTGCTTGGCGGCAAAAATAGGCATGGTGGTAGTCCTTCCCCGGACGAGCTCTATCACAGAGAACTCTACTCTTAAATAACATACTTGTGGTTCGCGTTACCATATTTGTGGTTTCTGTTAAAATACAGGCAATCCTAGGCCCGTATTCTAAAACTATAATTGAGTGTAAATCGACATTCAAGCATTGGTTTTAAAATTATGACCGAAATTCGGAAAACAAGCCGCGCCCCGGGCAGTAGAAGCTCTTTTTTTCTAGATTGAAAATTGCGTACCTAAAGCTGTAATATTACGTCCGTCTTAAGATATCTAACAGTTCTCGAAAACCCAAACCTTTGGGGAGTAAAAGGAAGCCTGAGATTGGAAACGCCACGACCTTCTCAAAGTTAAACCTTTGTTGGTCTGATTGAAAACTTTTGTGTAACCTTTGTAACCTTTATTAAAATTATGTTTAACCAAAGATATTATTCGATAAACAAATAACACAAGGTGACCATGAGACCAAGCGTAAACTTTATTCAGCAGCAACTTAAAGCTTTGGGTGGCACTGCATCTGCTATGGTCAGGCGTGGTGTTTAACGTCAGGCGGGCGACTTGATCGTCTTGCCACTTGCTGACATAAAAAAATGTTATTGGTTCATTAACAACGTAATATTAGTAACGTAACTAAGTCTCAATGTATCTGTAACATTGAGACTTTGCAGAGGTTGCGGGTTCGATTCCCGCCTTGGGACAAATGTTTGTAGGATCTGCAAATATTTGTTCCGGGTGTTCTGGGTGTTTTCTATGTATAATAAAAAATGTCTATCTATGTATTGTATTGTATTAAATATATATCAGTCATCTAGTACCCATAATACAGCTCTGTTTAACAGCAGCTTACCTTGGGCTAGATGATGCTGTGTGAATTGTCCAGCATTATTTAAAAAAAAAAACTTTTGATCTACGTCTCAGGGTAGCAAAGCGTTAAATACCTTCTAGGAAACCTTTATTCCCCAGCGGTTATCGGTTCTGCAATTATGGCCTGCCCGCTGCCACTTCAATTAATTAAATAAACCTAACTTCAATAGAAGTGGCAAAACTTTCCACCGTGTCTCATGTCACGCTGCGTGCTGTCTATAATAACTCAATTACGACGTTAATTAAATAACTGGATTGTATAGCGTGGGGCTTCTCAGCCTTGCAGGCAATTCTTGTGCCACAGATTATGTAATACCAGAAACTCAGGTTATGGCAATACGGTTTACGGTTTAAGAATATTTATTTCTCAATAGATTTACATGAATCACTTACTGAGAAACCTTATTGTTCTATACTAATAGTATTTGCCTAATAGTTATACAGTGAGTGAGTATAAAAATTAAATTTTAACACAAGCAAAATCAAAATCAAAATCAAAAATTATTTATTCAGTAGAATCACAAGGATCACTTTGAAACGTCTTACAAGCTAGGAAAATTTACACCAGTTCCAACGCGCCCATGCCGTAAAAGAACTGGCAACAACACCGGCTGGGTTCCTATCGCTTTTTTGGCATGACCCTTGCTATTGTTATGGATTCCAAGTAGAGTTGGAGCACATTCGTCCCAAGCTTTTTTATCATCTAGGTAATCGGTTGTTTTATAGTAAGCTTTTTGAGACAGATTTTGTTTAATTAAGTTTTTAAATTTGACAATTGATAAATTTTGTATGTCGCTTGGGACTTTGTTAAAGAAGCGTACACATTGCCCTTTAAAAGATTACAACACAAACAAAATAAAAATGGAAAAAGTTAATATTATGAACCAAACAATAAACACGCAATAACTTAGTATAAACACAGAACAGAAACAAAGAAACAAGAAGAGTAGTAGAGTTTTTTGTGATAGTGCTCGTCCGGGGAAGGACTACCACCACACCTATTTCTGCCGCCAAGCAGTAATGCTCGCATTGCTGTGTTCCGGTGTGAAGGGTATGGTATCCGGTGAAATTACTGGCACATGAGGCTTGCGATCTTAGCCTCAAGGTGGCAACCCGCGAGGGATACCTCTGGTATTGCAAGCGTCCATAGGCTGCGGTAACCGCTTACCATCTTTAATGTTTTAATTCAATACAATCAGAAGAATCACCAACAACCTTAGAATCAGAAGGCGGGTTCACTGGGCCACTCACTACCACTAGGCCACTGGTGCATTTCATCATCATTATGAGCCTGTAGTGTCCCACTGCAGGGCAAAGGCCTCCCTTCCTTCTCTCCAATCATCACGGTTTTGGGCTACTGGTGCTTTTGCGCTC
Source organism: Colostygia pectinataria (assembly GCA_951394395.1). Taxonomy (NCBI): domain Eukaryota; kingdom Metazoa; phylum Arthropoda; class Insecta; order Lepidoptera; family Geometridae; genus Colostygia; species Colostygia pectinataria. The sequence goes on from OX596362.1 coordinate 1,230,633, forward strand.
GTGACGTAGCTGGCTAAGTTGTTCTTAACAGATCAACGAAGTTAAGCACTGTTCCGCGTAGTCATCATTTGGATGGGTGACCGCCCGGTGGCAATTTCAACTGAGCGCTCCCGCGTTTCGGAGGGCACGTTAAGCAGTCGCTCCCGGCTTTTTCAAAGTTGTTAAGCCATGACAGAGGCCTTCGGGCGGCCTAGAAACTCTGTCACCAGAGTTGGCCACTGACTCATACGAACTTACTAACTTTTACTTACTAAATATTGATTTGTCTACTATATGCGACTTCGTTCGTTTGGAAAACAACTGTACAACTTTTCGGGATAAAAAATAGCCTAAGTCCTATTCACGGTCATTGTGTATCTGCGTTTTAAATTTCAACCAAATCGGTTGAGTGGTTGTCGAGTTATGAGGTTTCCACTTGCTCCTACTCCCAATAGTAGGAGAACGAGGATATGCTTATCCTTACGCTCCTACCGGTAGGAGCATGAGGAGATTGGTCCTCGTCACGAACGAACAGTCACGTACAACTATTTTTTTTTTATATACTACTAAAGTGGTAACCAAGTGTAAGGCCCACTTGATGGTCAGCGGTTACCGTAGCCTATTTACGCATGCAACATCATAGATATCACTTGCGTGTTACCACCCTGAGATGTTAGATGGTAAGTCTGTGCCTGTAATCACCGGAAACCATACCCTTCGAACCGGAGCACAGCAATACGAGCATTACTGCTTGGCGGCAGAAATAGGTATGGTGGTAGTCCTTCCCCGGACGATCTCTATCACAAAGAATACTACTCTTAAAAACGAATCTTAGGAACAAGTAACTTTCGCATTGATTATTTAGTAGTGAGATTTAAAATCTCTTTGCTGCCATTACCAGCTATGTAAACAAAACAGAGTATAACAATTTCCTCTACAGAAGTGTACCTGAGTCAACGTGATAAGGAAACGATCCTCAATGGGAAGTAAGCCTTCCTGTAGCGAATGGGTCTCGGTGGAAATTACCAGCACGCATCATTTCCAACGTAACTTAATCTAGCAATGAGATGCGATTGGATTGTGTGATACCTACTTTACGGATACTTTACTTAACTTTACGCGGAGGTTGCAGGTCCGATTCCCGCCTCGGGTCAAATGTTTGTACGATCTACAAATATTTGTTCCGGGTGTTCTGGGTATTTTTCTAAATAATAAAAAAATACTAAAAAATATCTATTTAAGTATAGTATTGTATTAAGTATATTATCAGTCATCAGTACCCATAACACAGCTCTGTTTAACAGCAGCTTACCTTGGGGCTAGATGATGCTGTGTGGATTGTCCAGCATTATTTATTATTATTTTATTTATTCTAATGCCTATGGGTGCAAAACAAACTACAAAACAAATTTCTTTATTCACAGTAACAATACGAAAATCGATAATGTCTCCGAGTGAAGTGACTATCAACATCCTTGTAGCAAAATATCAACGTCCTTATTCTAACCTTATTAGCAGTTCCAAAATAATTAGTAGGTTATAAGTAGGTTTTAAAATATTGCAATTGCAATGCCTGCAATGGGCAAATAAGTTCTAAGTGCCATATTACTTTTAAGACCTTTTGTAACACTTATTTGTGCAAATAAATATCTTGAATCTTGAATCTTTAAAATAAAGCAGTGACAGATATAAGTACCCGGTTACCTACCAAACTGTTTTTGTGCTTTTACTTCAGGAATTCGAATTTGAATTTATCAACTATTTTTTTCACATATTTTGCCAGTTTTTTTTTAAACAACCTTCAAGCAAATCATGCATCAGGTGATGATGATAATGATGATTTTTTAATCTTTCGTATTTTAGCTTGATAGTACAAATCTTTCCTTTTTATTTATATTTATATTTATTCAAAAAAACAAAGCAAGGTTTACAGACAGGTCCAAAGCACCCTAACGTTACAATAAATATATTTTTTTACTTTTTATAATATCATTATAGATTATACATCATAGATTACTAGCCGACCTGCCTCAGCTTCGCACGGGTGCAATGAAAACTGAAGCACCGCTAGTAATAAATAAGCTTCCTCAAGAGAAGACTCAGAAAAGCACCTCACCTCAAGAATTCAATCGAAAGCGCTGACGTCGTATTTTTTGTTTCAGGATGGAGACGTGATAGAACTATGTCAAGTCAGCGATATCCGTGCAGGGGGTGTTCCAAAGGTAAGCCTGACCAGCCGGTATAGGAAGACGGAGAGTCCCTTTGATGCAGCCTGAGGCAGCCTGCAGCATGGTACGATTCCCTAGACCCATGAGCATTCTTCTTTAAATCGCATTTTTTTATTACTAAAACCACAGATATTAGTACCACCTAAAACATTAATTTCTGGAATAATAACTTCCACTCATCATGACAGCCTTCTAATGTCCCCACTACTGTGACTCTGGCCTATTCTTCGGCGAGAGTAATTGCGTCTTAAATCTTAATACAACAAGCGGGCCCAATTTTCATTCTTAATTATTGATTTATTAATTTAATAAACAAATAATAGATTTGAAAGATACATTACCTATCAGAAGCATTTAGTATGTTTATGAATAAGGCCCTCTACTCGCTGGTAAAAGTGGGTCATAAACGGGGGGTGGGGGGGGGGGGGCACTGCAACTAAGTAACTGACGGGTAATAACAATATAACTGCTCGGAAACTATCCGGAAGTCCGGAATTCGGGAATGGTCGACATAAACCGGATTAGCTCGGCTTTCGTATTCCGACAACAGCTGGCTCGTGCCAGATTATTAACTTAATACCGCTTCGCTCCGACTGTAATGAAACCGAGGCATTACCTTTGAGGATTTTATGAATAACTAGCTGATCTGCCCTTGCTTCGCACGGGTACAATCTTAAGCACCCGTTCGAAGACGGAGCGGGTCGCTAGTAATAAATATATCCTATGTTACTCAGGGATAATTAGCAATTCTAATGGTGAAAGAATTTTTGAAATTGAACCAGTAGTTTTTGAGTTTATTCGTAACAAACAAAAATACAAAAAAAACAAATCTTCTCTCTTTATATTATTAGTATAGACTAGCCCGCGACTTCGTTCACGTGGAACTCTGGAACCGTAGCTGTTTTAGTCAGGCGTGGAGCTCATGAATGTGTTTTAAACTCATTTTTTATGCATTTCAGTTTTAAAATAGTAGCACACCCTTACTGCAACACCCTTACTGGGTACATAACTATGTGTTGGCTGCTCTTTAATGTTACATAAGACCTGTGACATGTATTACCCTCATAATTATGATGCAATAAATGAAACTGAATACTGAATACTGAAAATCAATCTAGAACTCAGCTGACCAAAAAAACCAATCTCAGGTTATTTAAGAGCTCTATGTACACATTACATACATATATTGTGCATGGCTGGACTCGTACTTGGCCGGTTAGGTATGTTGATAGCAGATATGCCCTTGTTTTCATCAGTAAGTAGCAGCCCTAGCCAATGGCAGATATAACCATTTGACGTCATGAACAGCGTGTAATTACACCGGTAAAGATTACCAAAAAGTAATTATGGCCGCTCCGTTCGCGAGTTGTCAAATTACAATACAAATAAAAGCCTCTTTGAAGAGAACTCTTTTTGAAATAGGTTAAAATATTTACAGAACAAAAACATTATGTTTTGAGCCTTATTCATGATCATACTCTAAACGTCTGTTAGCAAAAAGTATCTTTCTTGGCATCAAAGATTGACAACAATATTAAGTGACGACCGATGTGGAGCAGCGGGCGCAGGTCCGCCTGCGACGCAGAGGTTGCGGGTTCGATTCCCCCGCCTCGGGACAAATGTTTGTACGATCTACAAATATTTGTTCCGGGTGTTCTGGGTATTTTCTATATATAATAAAAAATATCTATCTAAGTATTGTATTGTATTAAATATATATCAGTCATCTAGTACCCATAATACAGCTCTGTTTAACAGCAGCTTACCTTGGGGCTAGATGATGCTGTGTGGATTGTCCAGCATTATTTAAAAAAAAACAATATTAAGTAAGCCGCTACCTACAATGAAAGTTTTTATTTTGAATATGAAAATTCAAATTCTAGCAAAACAAAAAAACTAATTCTCTATAAAATATTTTTATTTAATAAAATCACAATATCGATCATTATAAAGGTGAATTTACGCCAGTTCCACGCGCCCCAGGCTAGAATAATCTGGCAACAAACTCGTCTAGGTTCCTAGCTTTTTCTTCATACCTAGTAAATAAGTTCTTTGGTCGATTTCGTTCCAAACGGACAGACGTTTTTCTGGTTACCCAGCAGAATGTTACCTTCCCCGCAGGATTCGAAGCTGAGCACCAATTTGTACAACAAGCACGGCGAGAGTCTGGAAGACAAGTCCCTGACGATATGCAGCGGGACAGACTACATCAACATCAACTACCAGCACGTGGTGTGTCCTGACGCCGCTACAGCTAAGGTCAGGCCATCTTTTATCTTAGAATAGAATAGAATAGAAAAAAAAAAATTTTACGCCACACAATAAAAATACAAATTAAAACTAAACTATTGTGACAAAAAAAAAGGCAGCCACTCAGCATGTGCTGCAGACATAATCTTCATCTTTTGTTTTTGTGAACACACAGAACTTCACAGTAAAATACAGTATATATATAAACATATTCTAAAGAAACAAAAGTATAATAGCTTCTAAATATAGTTTTTAACTATAATGGTTATTAACATAATTTTCACTAAAAACGGGATGTTTACCATGATTTGTGAGTTTTATTGATTCCCGATATTTCGGCGCAGTTACATGCACCATGATCACGGGAGAACTGAAGTCTTTGCGGGTAGGTCTTATAACTATTGACAGACAAATCTGTCCACCTTCTTTCCTACTCTTATAATGCGAACGATACCATAATTTTTCTAAATAGCTTCGAAACGTAATATTGACAAAAACAAGTGGTAAAACCGTTTATATTTCTAAAATGGTTTCTAATTTCTAACCAATATTAGCTTTAATTATATACCAAAAAGGTAGTCCAAAAAGGTAAACAAACAAATGTCATTGTCAAATGTCAACCCATAGAACAATCTGGACAAAACCTGAACAGGACCAGCGCGAGAACACACAACGAGAAACCTTCCGTCAAGCACATTCGATAAACGAATGAAAATGAATCAAATGTGTAATAGTTCTGCAAAACCTTACCGTTCTTCAGAATGTGACAAGTACCATAAAATATTTACCAAAAAAAATATAGTTTTTTAAGTATTTGCCATCGAGTTAGAATACTATAGAGTCACAATCATAGAAATAAAATGTCCGCGCTAAAACTCTGCATCACCTACGCTACGTGCAGAGTTTGTGTTTAGTTGTAAGGCGACCGCAGTCCTCGTACAACGTCCGCGATGCCAAAGTGTTCGGTGATTTCCTGCCCAAATAACAGCAACTACGTGCAAAAAAAGGATGGTGTTTCGTATTTTAGGTAAGTATCATAACAATTTTATGAATTTATGTATCCACAGTACGTATTTCCATGTTAATTTCAATAATTTTTAATTTTCTCTGCAATATAAAATGCTCACAGCTTGACCTTGGCACCTCGTAGGCGTATCTCTTTCACACGTTAAACAAATACGCAAGAGTAAAAGAGAGACAAAGTCTCGCGTGAGCTTGTGACGCGCACATTGTGTTCCATCGACAAAACTATGGAGTTGATTGATACTAAATATTTTTACGTATTTTAAATTAATTATTATACTTACATAATAATATTACCATGTTGTTAAATGTTTTATTTTGTCCGAACAAAAAGTAGATGAGTCGATAGCGTTCTATTATTTTATAGTGTAAATTACAATATTTCGTATGCTTTGTTTTCAGTTTTCCTCGAAACCCCGTAAGGTGCTCTGAATGGACATTCATATTAAGAAAAGCTCGAAATGATTCGAACTACAAGCCATGTAAAGGGTCGGTTGTTTGCTCCAACCACTTTCCCGCATCAGATATTTACAAAACAACGAAAGGTTTCAGTAGGCTTACCAAAAATGCAAAACCCATATAAATATAATGATGATGATAAAAAGTAGATACCTAGCATAAGTGTTAGTCCAGAGTATAAGCTATCTGCATATTATAAGTGTGACTAGCTGCCCCGACCCGGCACCTCCTGGGTAAATAATATAATTATAGCCTATGTCCATCCTGAAACCTAGATAGCTTTTTTCTAAATAATGGTTAACATATTTTTAAAATCAGATGTTTGGTTTAGGAGTCCTCCTAGGTACATTATAAACTCACAAACTCACATTCACATATAATGATATCACAAATACAACCTCTAATATTATTTAGTACAAATAGCGTCTCCACCACTCGCCCTGTTCCCGGTTCGTACGCATGGCCGTCGGTCATCTTCGGAAATCTTCGGTATGTCTTCGGTGCATTATTATGACATTGTGTACAAGCGACATTGAACATTATACAACCAAAATAACGTCTTAATTCGCGTAAATGTCATTGTGAGCTATATAACAACAAATGTATAGGTATGTAGAACGGCGCTCGGACATTTTTTGAGTGCTGTCAGTTAGAGATTGGTACTCTTTAGTATTCTAACTCGATGGTATTTGCATAACAAATATGAATATCTGAACAAAACTATGCCTAAATCATCTATTTTAATTAGTTTTACAAGTCTTGGCTAGAATAAAAAAATCTTACTCATTAATTTAGCGTAACATAGTTCCCTATCAAAAAGTAAGTACTTTTTTTCTATGGTATCACCATTGTTTATCTTTTTGGACTTGAATTAAAAACCAGAGTATAGATGACTGATAGAATACTAACTTATATACCTGTATTTTTTTATGATACAGAAAAACACCCGGAATAAATATTTGCAGATCATGCAAATTGCCCCTCAGCGAAAATCGAGCCCGCAACCTGTCGTTTCTCAACCGCCTACCACGCCACCGAGGTCGTTAAAGTGATGAAGTATGTAGTGGCGAAAGCGACTACTTTTTCTAAATCACAAAATTTAACATCTGATTCTCTAATCACCCAAGGTGTGGTTACAAGGACTACGACAAATAACCCACAACGTGAAGGCGAACAACGTATGTCCAATGACGTGCCTCAAGAAGCAGTAAGTTCTATAACAAGCATGCGCATACGCATGGCTTTTGATTCGATGGGCTTTTTATGTGCTTTTTTCCGGTGAAAGGTTGGGTTTGTTATGTCGCCACCAATGAGAACTACGCTTGGAATATTGTATGTCCGTCTAAAATTAATGTCTTGCTTATAATTAGGTATTTTAAAGTCAATCAGCTCTATACGGTCCTGTTTCAGAGCGTGTTAGCTGCGCTAACGTCTGACGAGGCTAACATACTCTACCGGTCCATATACGAGCTATTAAAACACTAAAGACTAAAAACATTGGGTCCTGACGTGATTATTCTAGAGGATAAGATGGAACTGACATGGTTCATAAGGATAAAAGTTCCTTAAAAAATAATAATGATTAGATATTCATAAAAAACTAATTTTTTACTCTGTGTGTCATATGACTCTAAAATTATACATTAGATACTTCAGTCAAAGGTTTTGTTCAATAATAATGTCTTCTTTTAAATACACGATTCCAACCGATGTTCTCAGGATGTGTGATACGTATGGTGAGAACGCTGCTGAAGATTTGGAGAACTTTAATTCTATTCCAGCTTTAGCTTTTTAGTTTTAATATCCTACGTTATTTAAAACAATCCTACATAAGAGCATGCGTACGATACAACTACTAGATACTCCGTTATATTGTGCGAGTAACACTTTTTAGTATTCGCATAATGCTGATGCATGCTTACACAAGTTCAACCCTGTTAGAAGTTCATACCATTATCTGAAACCTGAGATCATAGAGGTTAATGGACTGGACGGACATTTTTGTGTCACTCTATTAGTTTACGACAAACATAACATTACAATAATTCTAAAAGTTAGATTGTTCAGTGTGATGTTCATACTTTATTTGATCACACTTTCCACAGTCGTGTGATGTGTTTTCTTATTGTTGAAGGACTTGTGAACTCAAGTTGCTGAAGAGAATCCTCAACTTGAGAAGTGTTAATACATAAAAGTCCATAATAAAATCGGATATTGGTGGTTTTATTCACCCAAAGGGCAATCATTTGTACTGATAAAGACCATCGAGAGCAACGGTCACCGTTAGATTATTAGCACGTTATGAGTCTATCTTTTGAGTTGACAAGTCAAACTGCACGAGTTTACATGCATGTTTATTGGTTCGTTCGTATGCTTTTTGCCAAAGGTTTGGAAGGAGTGTTTGCGGGGCATCACTCACAACAACAAAATCAACAACGTCTGTGTGAGAACAAACCTTATGAAACAGTACGTAAAGTTTATCTTAGTTTGCTTGATTGTATAGTCTAATCGTAGTAAAGCTAGTATTAAACATTTGTAGGTGATGTCCTGTAAACCATGTTGGTGTAATATTTTTTTTTTTTTACTTTATCAGTGTGGACAACCAAAATTTTCTCATTTTGCTTCATTCAGATGGCATTTATTTGCAGTGTCAGAATTTGCAATAATCAGTATGTAGGTAAGGCTCTATTTTTTAATTTCGTAACTATTCAATCAAAAACTGACATGTAGTTTGAAACAAACAATTTTAATCAGCTACCTCTAATTGATGATTGAAATTAGGTTACAAGACAGTTGCGATAAAGTGCTAAACAACCATTATAAATCTTTTACGATCTAAACTGAACCATTGTTCGATACTGCTGACTAAAAAGGTAGGTTCTTACCTAAGCGTCCCGTTTTGTTATTTTATCAATGCCGTCCTTGTGGTGTCCAATAAAACAATTTATGTTTCTACATCGATTAAGTAGGTACAAAAGTTAATCTTGTTTTCGCAAAACTTCGTGAATTAATTCCAGATACGCTCGCTCGCTCAACATCTCTGCAAACTTATTTAATATCAACGTGACACGAGAAAAGTAAATGTAGCCCAAAATTGTATAACTTTAACTCGTATCGTACCAACCTATGGCAATGAGTTTTCTTGAATCCTTACTTCATCATGACAGCCTTCTAATGTTCCCACTGCTGGGACACTGGCCTACTCTCCAGCGAGAGGGATTGTGTCTTAATCCACCACGAGGACCTAATGCGGATTGGTGGATGGCACATGTCTTTCGAATTTTTAGTTCTTGGACATGCCGGTTTCCTCACGATGTTTTCCTTCACTGTATGAGAGCACTGGCATTGCGCACATAAATTTTTCGTAGCCAAAAATCCATTGGTGCACGACTGGATTTGAACCCACGACCTTAGGATCGGAAGATTCGGAAGGCGGGGTCACTACCACTAGACCACCGGTGCTCTTTATTATAATAAATAAAATAAATAAAATAAATTAACCTTCGTGACAGTTTTTGTAGTTCGGCTTATGTTCGTGAATGCTCTGAAAGCTACGATAGTTGCCACCTTTTGCCACTATTATCGTATGTTGCTTTCAAGACTCTCGGAACTCTCATCTAGGATGCGCCACGGCATTCACCGGGATCTACACGCTTCGTGGCACAGTGCCAAATGGCCTTCTTAACTTGACAAAAATATTGCGTGAAAATCTGTTGCTAAATGCTCGGGTGATAACTTCGAAGCTTATTGAGGTCAAGTTTTCCACGTAACAGTGTCAGGTACAGCACTAGTATTTAAATTAGATGGATCGGCAAAATTCGTCTCTAATACAGACCCTATTAACTTCTGTGGTACTTATCTAGAACTGTCACGCCACGTTTTATGTTTTGCTTGGCGGGCCCTACACCTACAATAATTCGCAATTCGTGATATTGCGCAATACAATTGTAGTCTAGGGTTAGTATTGTAGAAGTATTGAAATTTGCGCAATGATTGAACGAAAGTTTGAGCGAGTTTAATTTTTATTGCACCATAATTATCATTGCACCGTGTAGGATCTGTATTGCGCAATATTTTTTTTTGTCTGTGCGTCGCCTTGACGAGGATCGGACCATGCTCGTGGGTATATTTTTGCCTTTTCATGTACCAGTTTTTCGACCAGCGACGTATTTTCTTTTTATTTTTAGCCACAAGTAGCAACACTATAGCTGACGCATATGAGTCGTCAATGATTGCGTCAAAATAATAATTGATCAGTTGAGCGAGGAGGCCGATTCAATCATATTGCGCAATAAAAATATTGTGCAAACTTATTGTAGGTGTAGGGCCCGCTTATCACTGCACTGAACTCGTCACCCCGAGACGTAGCTATTAAACGAACTCTTGCTAAAGGTAAACATTCAGTGTCTGGGGTGGGTTGAATCAGGCGAACGCAGGAATAGAAATTAGGTATTAGGTTAGGTACTGATAACATTCCACTCCAAATCCGCAAGCAAACTTTGAAGCAGTTAGGTAACCCTTCAATGTTTGCGAGAGTATTTCCAGTTCCCACTCTGTAAATACACGGGAATAGCCAGAAAGCGGTTACAGGCGCCTTTGCAACACAAACATCCCTTTACCAAGCATACACTGGCTATCGCGAGTTACTTTCCACATGTAAGGTTATTATGTAAGTGTGGGTTTTATAAACCACTAAAGTAGCAACCAAGTGTCCGGCCCACTTGGCTACCTATGTACCTATGGCCTATATAGCCTAAGTAAGTTAAAGTAAGTAAAAATATATTTATTCAATCATATCACAAGGATCATTTTGAAATGTCTTAAAGCTAGGTGAATTTACACCAGTTTCTACGCTTGCAACATCAGAGATATCACTTGCACGTTACCACTCTGAGACGGTACTAGGTTCTAGGCCTTCGGGCGGCCTAGAAATTCTGTCACCAGAGCTGGCCACTGACTCATACGAACGAACGAACGAACTCTGAGCCGTACCTAGTACTTTAACTAACAAAAACGAAATAAACTGAACAAAAACACAATCTTAACTGTCTATTAGCAACTAAGCATAAAAAGATAACGATAAAGCAAGGGTACGCTTACATAGTGACCGTGCTAAACGTCGCTTAACCTAGATGGAAATGTAAATCTTACGTCACGAGCTTCTAAAAACAATATCATGCTAATCTAGGTAGAGTAGGTAGAATATACTGGATAGCGTTTGTTGATCCAACGGGAATTGCAAATTAGGCCGCAGATTGCGTAGCAGTGGCTACCTAAACTAGGACACCGAGGGCCGATAGCTATTTTATTAAGTACTGACCTAGGTAACGACCTCGTTGCTTCAACAGCCAGGTACCTACAAGCTTTAAAACCATCATGGATCCTGCCTGACCTACTGGCCGATATCTAGCAACTAGATTTATATTTCAAATACAGAGCGAAAGAAGCAGTAGCGCGTGAAGTTAGAGCTTTTCTTGAACTCGATTTCATAACCCATAAATGATTGCTAGATAACCACTATTCTCGGACTATGTCACATGTCGGGCGAGCAATGCGATTTAATTAAGTACATTCATTTCATATCGAAGACGTTGAGAATAACCTCGAAGTTTCATATTAATTAAATTCTAAATTCACAATCGAGACGGTTCTCGGTTTACTCAGCTAAATTTTAATCGCATTAGCACTCGGAAGATAATCGCATACACAACTTCGCTTTGTCACCCAATTGTGTCACTTACACGCTAACTAAAATGTATAGACAACACCTAAACTTAGCTTATTTAAGATCTAGTTAGTGTTTAATTTAGCAACTTTTATTTACTCTACAGCTCGCTACAGTGTCTCCAAGCACCGAGACAAATCTTAGTTGACCAATGAACCAACATGTTTGAATAAATAAATACATATTGAATCAGACGTAAAGTAAAGTAAGTAAAGTAAAGTAAAGTAAAGTAAACGTTTATTTTGACAAATTATGACACACATTACAGGTTGAAAAATCAAAAAGTAGATTGGTATATCAGTAGGTAGATACAGTAGGCAGTTTTTGTTTGTAAAAAATAAAAAATAAAATATTGTGTCTATGTAATTTGTCAAAAAAGGTCCGTGCTCAGCATAATGCTGCAGTAAACTGCAGCGCTGGTTTTCAGCATGGACCTGTGTTAACGCATGGACATGGCACAAGTGTTATCGCTAGTAGTTAGGTATTAGTGTTATCGTGACTTCAGAAATCCATAGTTATCTAACAAAACTCGTATCACGTTATTGTGGGGCCGGCCGGCACATCGTGTTTTCTTCTTCCATATTCCTCTATCATCCGTCATCAACATTACCCACTCCTTTCTTACTAAGACTTACTCACTCTTTTCTTACAGACTTACTCCTTTCCAACAATAATGTTGAAAGGAGTAACTCCTTTCCAACAATAATGTTGTTAGAAAGGAGTAAGCTGATATTGTTATGTTGTTAAGTTGATGTTGTTTAGAGTCGATTTATGATTCTAACTCATTTTTCAACTTTTTTGAGTTGTGTCACTTCCATTCTAAAGGTGCGATATAACAAAACGTAAGTATAGTTCGCACGGCGGATCTCGGCCGTAGTGAAGTTAGCCGTTTCGATGCGCAATGGAGCTTATTCAAACAAAATTGTCTTTGCGCATCACAAACGGCTAACTTCACGGAAGCCTAGATCCAAACTATAATAAAGTTTTGGTTGCCTTCAAGATATTGTTAAAAAGGAGTGAGTAAGTCTGTATCAAAGGAGTGAGTAAGTCTTAGTAAGAAAGGAGTTCATCAAGTTCAAGAACTCGACTAATCACTTCCGTTCGTTCCAGTTGGATGCGGCTCTGCTTCCTGACAGATCCTCGCGGGAAGGTACCTGTGAAGGTCGTGGCGAGGACCTTCGCGTCAGGCAAGACCGAGAAACTGGTGTATCAGTGCCTGTCAGAGCTGGGGCTGCCTTCCGGCAAGAACGAGGCGATGGAGAGGGAAGCATTTACGTTCGACAAGTTCTACGCTCTGTACCACAAGATCTGCCCGAGGAACGATATTGAGGAACTGTTTAGATCGATGTAAGTACTTTGACGTTCGACAAGTACTAACTAGTACGGAGGGTAGTCGCTTGACTGTACAATGGCTTCTTTGCAAACTCACCTCAATAATTTTTGTCATCGTAATGTGTTAGATGTTCCGTTTTTGCTTGTTTTATTTTGTTTCTTTTAAACTAGAAACCCTTCAGTTAAGTAGCAGGCAATAGATACATAAGTAGTGAATTAAGTTAATGTTAAATAGCATAAGGTAAGTTTGTATAACTCAACGAATTCTGTAAATGTATGGATACGATATACTTATAACGCGTCACGACACTCCACGACAGAATAATGTAACCCTGGCTTTAGCCAGAGACACCATAAACAAAGAAGCGAAGTGAAGTAAAACAAGGTTCCATCAATATTTCCAGCACTCAAGGCAAAGCCGACCGCATCACACTAGACCAGTTCGTGAACTTCATGAACGACAAGCAGCGGGACCCTCGCCTCAATGAGATCCTCTACCCGCTGTATGATGAGAAACGCGCGGCCGAGATCATCACCACCTATGAGCAGGAGGACGAAGCTAAGAATGCTAGTAAGTTATTAAAAAAGGACCAATTTCATAGTGGCCTAGGTCTTTGTAACAGCATAGAAAAATTGGCAAAAAATATAAGACTAACAGTAACAAACAATTTTAATTTTAAGTAGACAAACAAAGTTCTAAAGAAAAATGTTTGTTGTGTTGAGTTTCATAAAACGGGAACGCTAGAGGTCCGCCATGACAGCTATTAGCCAATGATCGTGAAGCATCTTGACTTTGGCAGTACTTTACAACCCAGTTGTTCGTTAAACCCTGCATGTTGTTTTGCATTGTGTGACACTCCTTCATAAAGATATATAAATAAACAGTGATAAATGGTTTCTTTAATGATTGTCTAACTATCTATACCCTTACAAAAGACCAAGGCCCGGCTCCATACTGCGTGAAGCTGTGAAGCTGCAACTGCTTTGCAATGCCTGAAAAGGGCAAATAAGTTCTAAGTGCCACATTACTTTTAGGACCTCTTATTTACGCAAATAAATATCTTGAATTTTGAATCTTCCACAGTTTCACTAAAAACGGAATATTTACCATGAATGTGAGTTTTATTGGTTATACTGCCAGTTCTTCGAGATCTAAGAGGATGTCCTCCGATTAAAGGGATTTCATTGCAGCATATTTTTCTTTTTTCTCTAACTCGCATCCTCAATGCCTACCTCCAGATAAATAGTCAGTGGCCTACAATTAGGAATAGGCGTTTATTATAAAGAAAATACGCTAGAACCCATGAGCTTTGCTCGCACGAGCACCATAACAAAACTTTATTGAGCCTGTACCTATAACCTTTTACAGGCACCAGGCTCTCGCAAAATAGGTGCGCCTACTAACGACTTAGGTATTTAGATAATTAACCTTTTTCTGTACCCTGTTAAGAGCCCTATCCTTGACAATCCTTGAATTTTCTTGTAGCCCGTGAAGTTTCGAACACTATTGTGGCTCGTGTGTTGAAGATATTTTATCGAAAATAAAAACAAATAAAAGCTTTATCCCTTAAAATTTAAGTCAACAGAACAAATATTAATTAACTCAAGACACAACTGATTAAAAAAATAATTAGTAACGCACATTTCGTAAAATGAGCAAATCCAGTCAACTTTATATCATGTTTTCTATGAAATAACAAAGTCTAACATATTTCCAAAAATGCAATTATAATAATCACAGTTTTAAATTAACAATAAGAGAGAAAATAATTATATTTGATTTGATTTATTCTCTTTCCAGAATGCATGACAAAGGATGGTCTGATCCGCTACCTTATGTCAGATGAGAACGCTCCGGTGTTTCTAGACCGGCTGGACCAGTACATGGAGATGGACCAGCCGTTGGCGCACTACTACATCAACTCCTCTCATAACACGTACCTCTCAGGTCGCCAGTTCGGAGGAAAGAGCTCAGTGGAAATGTACCGCCAGGTTCTGTTGGCCGGTTGCAGGTGAGACTTGGTTTTATAAAATAACCGATTACTTAGATGATAAAAAAGCTTGGGACGAATGTGCTCCAACTCTAATCGGCATCCATAACAATAGCAAGGCATGCGAAAAAAGCGATAGGAATCCAGCCGGTGTTGTTGCCAGTTCTTATACGGCATGGACGCGTTGGAACTGGCGTAGATTTTACTAGCTTGTAAGACGTTTCATAGTGATCTTTGCTATTTTATTGAAATAAACCATTTTTGAATTTTGAATTTAAAGGTCTCTACCCATTACACCGTATCATACCATGACCGAGCTATGAATGTGTCAGACACGAAAATAATACGACACGGTCTACCTTGCCCACTGTACGGATCGACGGCGTTCTGTACCCGTTTGTAAAGCGTATGATGACTGTAATGGGTAGAGACCTTTATGCAAATGACGAGATGATCGTGTCAATTTTTTTTTTATGTCAGCAAGTGACAAGACGGTCAAGTCGCCTACGCCACGCCTAATCATAACAGATGCAGTGCCACCCAAAGCTTAAAGTTTTTAAGTTCAGCGTGGCACTGCTCTGCGCTCATCACCCCGAGACATCGTTGTTACCTAAGTCTCTTTCGCCCAGTAATTTCACTTGCTGCAGTGCCCTTCAAACCTAAACACAGTAATGCTTGCACACTACTGCTTGGAGGTAAAATATCTGCGGTGGTACCCACCAAGACGGACTCTTGCTGAAGAGTCCTACCACCAGGTAAGAGACCTTGCTCGCTTTTTATTCACATACTGTCCACCCACAGATGCGTAGAGCTCGACTGCTGGGACGGCAAAGGGGAAGACGAGGAGCCAATCATAACCCACGGCATGGCCATGTGCACCGACATACTCTTCAAGGACGTCATATACGCGCTGCGCGACACTGCGTTTGTGACGTCCGACTGCCCCGTGATACTCTCGTTCGAGAACCATTGCTGCAAGGCGCAGCAGTACAAGCTGGCTAAGTACTGCGATGATATCCTGGGTGATCTGCTGCTCACACAACAGTTGCCCGAGCATCCGGTAAGTTTTACTAATAAAACTATCGTTAACTATTACTATACTATAATTCGTTTTAAAACGGGTGTTTTCACGTTCGGAGACACTGTTTCGACTCGTTTTTGAGAGTCTTCATCAGGGTTGAGTGACACGGCGCGCTTCCTCCTCCCCGTAGCGATATGCACTGCGGGCTGCGGCTCTAGCAGAACTGATGAAGACTCGAAATGGAGTCGAAACAGTGTCGGTACCTCTTCACCGATATACAGGTACGTAAAAAACGTTTTAAAATGAATCCGGGAAGTTTTTACCAAATTAAATTGTATTTTTATTAGCTCGCCTTCTAATGTTCCTGTTGGAACATTGACCTACTCTTGACCGAGAGTGATTGGGTGACAATCTACCTCGCATACCCAAAACTGGATGGCGCATATCGTTTGAATGTTTAGTTTTTTATGACGGTTTTCTCACGATTTTCCTTCACCATATCAGGGCACTATTGCGCGCAATATCTAACACATTTTCGAATTGGAAAAACTATTGTATCTTAGGATCGGAAGGCGGGATATCTACTACCACTAGACCACCAGTTTCTCTCTTACTCTCTTACCTCTCTCTGGCTCATCATTATCAAAAGGTTAAAGAAATGTTATGTAAATGTAATTATACTTTAAAACAACAATATATATGCAATAATTTTATTTTAAATCAGTATACCTGCAGCGCATTCATGTTTGTTTTGTTTTGCAAAGTTTCTTAATATTTTCATAGGTATTGTGTTAGGTCATCGAAATACATATTAGTTGCTGGTACACCATTATAGAATAATCTATAAATTGCATAGTAAAAGTCCACGGATACTTTGTGGAAAGGCTTGCCGACGGTCTCAAGGAATTTCTTCCAAAACTTGTTTATTACGGCAAGTAACACCTCAGCTGAAAAAAAAATTATAATGTCATTATTGAATAACATTATTTTTTTATTATTTTTTTTATTTATATGTTTAAGGAAAACCAACAGCACATAAAAATTTAACAAGAAACATCATAAACAATAGGTGGCCAATTAGAGGTCTCCACTGATAGACAATAACTTAAGTTTTAAGCAAAAACAAAGTGCAAACAAGCACATAAAACAATAATTGGATACTTATCTAACAAAGTTAAAATAGGACAGGTTACATATAAACATTTCTAAGATAGATATCTAAAAATACAAACAAAAAAAAATAAAAAGGACTAAGTAATTAAACATCTGAGAAGAAAACGCCACTAAGAAGGCTCCTCAGTCTAGCATTACTGCACTCAAATATGTCAATATCAATATCATGCACTTTAATAAACTTGTTGTAAAAATTACACACTCTCCACAAATATGAATTTCCGCGATAGTTTGATGAAATAAAGTCAAGTTTAAATGTTGGGTTATTACGCCGCGACCTATTGGGGACATAAAAATTAAGCTTACCTATGAGCTCTGAACAATCAATCTGACCCGAGATCAGCTTGGAGAGATATATCAAGTCAGCTACTTCTCTTCTTTTACTTAATGGTAGAATATGGTGTTTCCTACATGATGTATAATAATCGTCACATTGAAATTTAATCTTATAATTCAAAAACCGAACAAACTTTTTCTGAATTCGTTCGATCTTTGATATGTAGACATTATACATGGGGTTCCAAATCTGAGACGCATATTCTAAGTTGCTTCTAACAAATGTACAGTATAATATTTTGAAAGTTTTTTCATTGCGAAAATCCTTAGACATCCTCATAATGAAACCCAGTGCTCTGAAGGCTTTGTTAACAATGGACCTAATATGCTCATCATAAACTAACTTACTATCATTAATGACACCTAAATCTCTTATCGAAGATGACCTTTGCAACTGAAGGTCTTTTAATGCATAGTTATATAGCAATATATTGATTTTACGTGTAAAAGTTACAACAGAACATTTAACTGGATTTAAATCTAGTTTATTTATTTTGCAATATTCATCCAGTCTAAACAGATCTTCCTGTAGCAAGAAGGCGTCACTGATGTTAGTAATTGTTTTATAAATTTTCATATCATCAGCGAAAATTAAGACTTTTGAATGATGAAAGCAATGATGAATATCAGATATAAATAGGATAAACAACAACGGACCCAATAATGATCCTTGTGGCACTCCACTAGGAACGACAACCCAGCTAGAAATATAATTGCTCACCACAACCGCTTGAGTTCTATTATCAATATAGGAAGTAAACCACCTTAACAAATCTCCACGTATTCCTGCCAAGAAAAGCTTCCTTAACAGCAGTTTATGGTCGATTCTATCAAACGCCTTACTATAATCTGTATAGATGACATCTGATTGATAGCCGTTGTCCATGTTATTAGTAAGAAAATCATTAAATACAATAAGGTTAGAAACAGTCGACCTACCTTTAACAAAACCATGTTGACTAGGATGAAAAAAGTGTTTTAATGAAGAATAGACTTTATCATATACTAATTTTTCAAAAACCTTAGCGGTCGTACACAATTTAGAAACTGGTCTATAATTTAGAACATCAGTTTTTGAACCTTTTTTATGGATTGGTGTTATAAATGCTGTTTTCCATAAATTTGGAACCATCCCTTCATCAATAGACCTTTGAAATAGAATAGATAGTGGAACACATAAACTATTAGCGCATTTTATTAGATATAACGGTGGTATTAAGTCAGGTCCAGCAGATTTATTAATATCAAGGTGTTCCAACTTTTTCTTTATAGAATCGATATCTATTTCAATAGTGGCTAAATGAGTATCAAAAATTGGCTTATCTTCATTTATGTATGCACTTTGTTGACTAGAACCAGGGTCTGAAAAGGTTGAATAGAAGTAATCTGAAAAGAAATTACAAATTTCCAGCCCTGAAGTAGCCGAGTTACCATTGTAATACATATTACTAGGTAGATTAAATGATTTAGATTTATTTTTAACGAACGACCAAAAAGTCTTTGGGTTCAGTTTAATTGAATCTTCAACTTTTGAAATATAAGATAGGTAACAAGATTCTTCCAATAATTTAGCCCTATCACGAAGCATACGAAATGAATTTTCATCTGATCTATTACCATATATTTTGAACTTACGAAAATGTTTATGTTTTTCTCTTAAAACTTTCTTAAGTGCCGGTGAGTACCAAGGAGGGTAAGTATCAACAGTAACAGTTTTACTCGGAACGTATCTATCTCTCACATTGTAAAGCGTTTGATAGAATGACGACACGGAATCTTCAAGAGCACGACCTACCAATAAAGATAACCAGTCCACTTTTAATAAGTCAGCATTCATGTTGTTGAAGTTCGCCTTGTGATAGCAAAACTTAACTCGGGGTGCCGTTTTCAAAGCATGATAATCAACAAATTTAGTTAGTATTCGTAATGATTTATGATGTAGGTCAATCGGCACCAAAGGGTCACTACATTCCTCAACACTTATCATTTCATTACAAAAAACAAGGTCTAATAACCTACCATGTACATTTATATTCCCGTTATACTGATGAAGGTCAAACATGTTCAAAAAATTTATTAATTCCGTTTCATCATAGCTTTGTGCATTACTTGGTATATAATAGTAAGAATTACAATCAAATTGCCATTGAATGCGGCTCATATTAAAATCACCCAGTTATGTTATTATTATTGGCCTTCGGGCGGCCTAAAAACTCTGTCACCAGAGTTGGCCACTGACTCATACGAACTTACTTACTTTAGTACTCGTATGTTAGCTTATTCAAATTATCGTAATATATCGTTGCTCATAATAAATTTTTTATTTATTTTTTATAAAATTTTGCTTTTATTATTGAGTCAGCGACTCGTTCGCCTAACCTAGGCCCATACATTAAAAATTCAGTGCTACCCAAAACCTTTATCCCACTTAGCTTCAAACTGATAAGTTCTGCACTGCGCTTGTCGCAAAGAGACATGCATGTTAAATGTTATTATTCCAGTAATTTGCTTGCAACAGTACCCTTCAACCTAAACACACCAATGCTTGCACATATACTTGGGGGCAGAATAAAAACTGCGGTGGTGCCCGCCCGCCGAGACGAACTGTTACAAAAGAGTCCTACTACCAGGGCCCCATTGCATAATAAAATAAAAGTTCTGATTAACAGTGATTTTGTATGGAAAAACGCTGATATTATTAGCTTTTCATTTATTATGCAATCGACCCTAGGTCTGGATAGATCTGGATAACCTGGTGGTAGGAGTTGAATTCATATCCACTCGGGTATGGGAATACTTACTGACATCATGACCATTCACTGTAATATTGTCAAATGTAACAGTGAAATTCTTCAAGACCTCTGAGATGTAATTCCCCGCCTCATAGTCAGGATCAAGGTAGATTTCTCCACCACGTTTTACAAATTTGATGGGATAGTCAAACACGAAATGCCAGTCCTCTGAAACAGAATTTTTTTATGAAGGCACTTAATTTTAACATGATTTCTAGTCGAAAGTTTACATGAAACACTATGACTGTCCACGAACTCGTGTCGCCTGCGATGACAACACGACAACACGGTCTGCCGTAGTCACCATTATAGTAAACCACTGTCTTTGATATTTAAACTTTTTAATAGTGGTACGGTAATGATTCAACATTACTCGTGTTGACCAGGCTGGCTTACAACACCCGACGGTGTTAAAAATCACGCAGTTGCCTTCTGACCTGGTGGATATGTAAAAGTCAAAGTCAAAAATCTCTTTATTCAATCATAATCACAAGGATCATTTTGAAACGTCTTAAAACTAGGTGAATTTACGCCAGTTCCACGCGCCCCAGCCTAGAAGAATCTCGGCTGGGTTCCTAGCTTTATGATCTTTCAAGATAATATACGTTTACAATTCCAGCTGCAATGGAATGTCTGCAAAGCAAAACATCAAAAATTCTTGATATTCAAGAAGGAAAACAGTATAAAGAACATCAAAAGTCGTATGATGATCATCCTCCAATGCTCTTTGAGTCTATAGCACGAATGACCAGCAGAAGTAAGGACAGAAGGGTGGGTGATAATGATGATTAGAAAAGCTTTGTTACCTGCTACGATAGATATATTTCCAGAACCAGACACATTACTAAATTTAGCAAAGAATGGATTGGTCTTTATCGTGTATGTACCGTTGATGACAATCCGTGCACATAGTATTTCTGCGTGTTTGCGAAAGGTGGTTACATCGGTCCTGCAACAAAACGGCGTATAGGTGGTGGGACTCTTCAGCAAGAGTCTGTCTTGGTGGGTACCAGCGCAGTACCAGATATTCTACCTCCAAGCAGTAGTGTGCTAACATTACTGTGTTTAGGAAGCAGTTAGCAGGAAGATAATACACAGGTACTAGGTACTCAACGCCGGACGTCACGTGTGGCGGCCAGAGCATTACCATACTTATTCCTGCCGCCAATCAGTACTTAGATACACGCATTGCTAAAGCTGTGTACCGGTTCCGGTTCGAAAGGTTGTAAGTACTGTTTTATTTCTCTAATCATCTTAGATCTTTATTTCTGAAAAATACCTATGATATTGCTAACTAGCAATAAAAAACCGTAATAAAAAACCATAGCACTGTGCTACGGTTTTTACTCGTAGGCGCGCTGTATGTATTTGATAAACAAGCGCTGCAATATGATTTGAGGGTAGATACTAACCTAACATATAAAAGCTGGCAAGTTCCGATGTCATAGCAAGCACCATCGTTCAGCGTTGCTTGAATCAGACCATTAAAGAATGGTACTAGCACGTCTTTTATGTATAAAGGTTGCATAGACGGAACGCCTAAAGCGGGGTCTCCATTGGCGATGACGTTCCTTGCCACACTTAAGTAGGAAGATATCTCGCATGTCGCATTTCCTATCTTACATTTTATAATGCCTGGAACGTAAAAGAAAATAAATATTTTGTCAAAATTTTAACAAGAACCTTGAAATAGAAAAGGCAACTCTGGTGACAGAGTTTCTAGGCCGCCCGAAGGCCTCTGTCAATACAATACAATACAATACTACGGTAACCGCTTACCATCAAGTGGGCCGTACGGTTACGTACGTACTTTAGTAGTATAAAAAAAAGTAGCCAGTAACATGCTCTGATAATTATCTTTGATGATTATAATCAGAATATACGAGGAAGCTTTCGTGACTGACTGAAAGATAATCGCACAGCATAGACCATTAGTCGGGGTTTTAGGTATGTCATTAATTTATGAGGGCAACATTGTGATATAAGAACATAAATATCTGCTTGAACTTTTCAAAAGTAGATTTAAACCAAGTATTGTAGCCAGGCAAAATATACGTTAGAAAACTTCGTCAACTTGATTTATTATGTAGAGGTTGCGCTACTGCCTCGTATATGTACTGTGGCTTCACTAAACCAGCCACGCTTCGCCGAAACAGTCATAACACCATAACTTATCTTCTTTTCTATGTTTTACGTATATTTTTATACTACGATGAAATAAATGTTAATTTTATTTTGTTGGCATTAAAACGAAAGAGATAAGTACTAGAAACATGAAATTTGGAGGGTATGGGGTGCTGTCTTGAGGTTCCATTATTTAGTCACATCGTATAGGGTTGCAATAACACAGGAATTCCCGAAATTTAACTCAACTCCTAGAGGAGGCAACTAGTTAATCAATAAACCAATTTACCTTGTGCAGCAACATGATGTCCACAAAAAATTACTGCAATTGCAATTATTAACTTGAGTTGCGCCATCGTCGTTTTTTTTAAGCCGATACCTGCTCTCCGGCTTGATGCGCAAACTGACTGGAAGTCTGAAACACTAACCTTATATAGGTACTACATAGGGGAGATGGGGTTAAATGTCAAAAAAATACCTTTTTTTACTTACATGTACCTACTTAAATATTTTATAGCACGAACATTTTCATTTTAATTGACCTACTTTTCCGCTAGGGCAGAGGTCTCACCCAAGTCTTTCCACTTGTCAGACAATAGGATTTTAAATATAAGTCGTTTTATTTTACGTCTACTGAGGCAACCAATAATAATCAATAATTAAATTAAAAATAAATTCAAACACCTCTCTATAAATACTTTTTTGCACAAAATAATAATACTTAAAGATTATATATGCAGAGTTTAAAAGATTTGAATGAAAGTATTAATACTTTCATTCAAATCTTTTAAACTCTGCATGAACTTATTTTGATAAACTAACACTTGGTTACACACTAAAATCTAGGGCACGATTCTCGTCCACTCGACGCACGTAACCAAAGCGGATCAGCAGCTAAATAAATATCTAAATATCAGCAGGTCCGGATAGTCGACTCGGCTACGGCTAGGCGAGGCGACGCGACGACGACGCGCTTGCGGCTCGCCGACCGCTGGTTGACGGTGTTTTGATAGGTTTTGTTGTGTGTGACGTTAGCTTGGGCACGGAGAGACGTAAACGCGGAGCTGACGAGCTGTAAGCTCAGTGGATGGCACATATTGTTCGAATTTTTAAATCTTAAAAATGCCGGTTTCCTCACGATGTTTTCCCTTCACCGTTTCAGATTATAATTTATTTGCGCACATCTCATACTTTTGAATAGGAAAAAACCATTATTTTGTATCTTAGGATTTAAAAGCGGAATTAGCGTATCCCCATTTTTAGTATCCCCTAACTTATTTGAACACCAGTAATAAAGCATTTTATTCGTGGATTATTTTAATTGAACTACTTACAGATAAAACTCCTTTGATGGTACCTATCTACCATAAAGTATTTAAATATGATAAGAAAACACTATACGAGATAATGATCTTGGGAAATTAAAAATAAACTCATTGAGTGTTACGGTACTTATTTATTTATTTTATGTATTACAAACGAAAGATAAACAGACGTACAGTCAGCAAAAGAAGTGGTCTATACCTTGGAAGTTTCTGTGGAATCCTATGACATTCACTTTAATCTTAACCACATTTTTTGCTGACTGTACCTTACACGTTAAGGAAATACACAAGGTACATAAGTACAAGGTAAATACATAAGGTCTACTTGGGTCAGTTTCTCTGTCAATCCATTTGATTTCATTTCATTTTTTCATTTCATTTATTTATTCGCATAAAAATATGGTAGTTACAGAAGATGTCACACTAAAATAAAGTTTCACATATTTTTACCAGTTTAACTGGTGTGCAAATATTAAACAAGTCAAATAAATAATATTAAAATTAATTAAAAATAAAATAAAAAAAATAGTATTAAAATCATTACGCTACGCTAGGTGTATTTGTAAAAGTATTTGGTGATGAGTGGTTCGACGATGCATTGGCACTAGGTGAGTGCAGAAGATTCGGTGGGTTTTTAGTCGGTATACCGTCAGTTGCTAATTAGTAGCGGACGGAGAGCCCGACATACCCCCTCTGTTCGCCCCAACTGAGGGGGATACGTAATGCATTTTCACACAGTAAAAAAAAAAAGGTGACTACGGATTAGAAAACGAAGTGTAGGAATTCCTTCATTTTTTTTCCCAATCCGTCAATTCAGCCGTCATGTTAATCTTTAGGATAAGCCAATTTTCAGCACTGGACGTCTGTTGGCTGTTATCATCATATGATGATGCATTTTCTGGTAGGAACTGAGTTAAGTCATCGGTATAAAAGTTGGTGGCTGGTACACCATTGAAGAATTTCTCATAAATTGCATAGTAGAAAGCCACTGCTGCCTCGTGGAATGGGTTGCCGATAGTCTGAAGAAATAAGCTCCAATTTGTGTTGAAGTGAGTGATAAAGTGCTCGGCTGAAAAACACGAACAATTTTATATACAGATTGACTACGGAATCGTATAATGGCAAAATAAATTGTTGTGTGAAAAACATAAATTATAATAATACATGGTGTCACATAATATAGATAAGACCGATTGGGGAGACCTACAGATCTTGTTGAAGTTTCATGGGTCTTACTGATTTCTAAATACCAATAATTAAATAGTGTGTACTATTTACTTCTTCTTTTAATTTGTGGCGTCTGTGGCCGGGTTTGCCACAATTTTGCCGTATACTATTTACCCGTCCGAATGTTAGGTATTATAATAAGTTAGGTACTCTTATGTAAGCAGCTTAGCGCCCAGCATAGCCTACATATAATTTGCAATGCCTGAAAAGGGCAAATAAGTTCTAAGTGCCATATTACTTTTAAGACCTTTTGTAACACTTATTTGTGCAAATAAATATCTTGAATCTTGAATCTTAATATTTTTCCACCTACCGGTGAAGGTGTCATTTTCCTTAACCATATCATTGTCAAAAGCAATCGTAAAGTTCTTCAAAACTTTGGAGACGTATTTCCCCGCTCTAAAGTCGGGAACTGTATAGATTTGTCCATCTGCACGTTTCTCAAATTTGAAAGGATAGTCGAACTTAAAATACCAATCCTCTGAAAAAAAAAAAATTGGATGCCTTCATTTACTGCATTAGGGCGTGCCTTTCTGTAATACGGGTTCATAACGAACCTAATTCTGACACCAGTCTTTCAAAAGTCATCAGACTGGCACTACTGTAAACTGCACTAAGATTGCCTTGTGAAAGAGAATAAATGAATTTTATTTATTTATTTATTATTTCTAAGACCTTGTTGTTGAGCCACAGAACAGATATTAGTACTAGTGTTGAGTCAGTGACCAACAAAAGTTGAGCCTCTCCACTTTTGTTGGTCACTGACACATACAAACGATATACTTTTTGACATCTTATTAGAACGAATTCGGCTTTAGCCAAGAATCACCTTAATCGGCCTACTATCTACAGCTGTTGTCCTACATATACAGTGTTTGCTCCTTGAGCAATATTATCGCTGAGCAATATTATTTATTATAACCTATTTGTCAACTGCAACACACACGTGCTTTTTAG
This sequence comes from Colostygia pectinataria, assembly GCA_951394395.1. NCBI lineage: Eukaryota > Metazoa > Arthropoda > Insecta > Lepidoptera > Geometridae > Colostygia > Colostygia pectinataria. The sequence goes on from OX596362.1 coordinate 1,256,575, forward strand.
TTTTAAATACCTAGGTACATACATAGGTAGGTGCCTAGCTTGTTTTTACGAGGTCAATGTTTAGGGCAAATACATTCCTACCTGATTTATGTTAGTGTTAAGAAACTGTATGGTTTGCCTTTTTGCACTTTAAAATGTACGTGTGTTTTAAAGATACAAATAAATGATTTATCTATCTATCTATCTACATTTGTCTGCAGTCACGCTTCTCTAGAGTTCTACAGTGAAACGCAATCTCTTGTTTTTATTAAATGCTGCTACGTCGGCGTCGTCGTCGGTCGCATCCTAATCGGGAACCTAAGGTATCGTTAGACAGTCGTGTCGTAAACATCCGTTTACGATTAATCAGGAGTAGTAGAGTTCTCTGTGATAGAGCTCGTCCGGGGAAGGACTACCACCATACCTATTTCTGCCGCCAAGCAGTAATGCTCGCATTGCTGTGTTCCGGTGTGAAGGGTATGGTTTCCGGTGAAATTACTGGCTCATGAGGCTTTCGATCTTAGCCTCAAGGTGGCAACCCGCGAGTGATACCTCTGGTATTGCAAGCGTCCATAGGCTGCGGTAACCGCTTACCATCTTGTGGGCCGTACGCTTGGTTGATACTTTGTTAAAAAAAAAACAATTGTCAAACTATGACTTGTGGGGTGATCTGTATTATTATGGTCACGAAATTTTGTTACCTGCTGTAATAGATACATTTCCATTAACGGTTCTGTTACCAAACAGAACATTAAATAACGGGTTGTTCGAATTGCTCGTTAAAATTGTGGTTGAACCCTGAATGACCACCCGGTCACATTGTATTTTTGCGAGCTTACGAAATGTGGTGGCATCTGTCCTGTAAATTATGTTCATTATACCAAGCGTAAGAGATTTACTATTCTTTACACTCAGAGTAGACCTCTCCAGTACTCCATTGCCCTAGCAATGGGAACATTTAAGAGTAGTAGAGTTCTTTGTGATAGAGCTCGTCCGGGGAAGGACTACCACCATACCTATTTCTCCCGCCAAGCAGTAATGCTCGCATTGCTGTGTTCCGGTTCGAAGGGTATGGTTTCCGGTGAAATTACAGGCACATGAGACTTACCATCTAACGTCTCAGGGTGGTAACACGCAAGTGATATCCATGATGTTGCATGCGTACATAGGCTACGGTAACCGCTGACCATCAAGTGGGCCGTACGCTTGGTTACCAGTTTAGTAGTATAAAAAAAAAAACATTAGAAGATAATGATTAGAGAAGCTACTTATCTTACCTTTCCTACCTTTGGGAAAAAAAAACAATTTTTTTTATTTAAATCGAATTGCATAGGCATTTTTTTAATTCGAATTGCATAGGCATTTTCTTAAGCAAAGTGCAAATTAATTTAAATTAGTGGGTTTGAGCTCAAGCGTTTTTGATGTAGGTATAAAAGTGATTAAGTACTCTGTGAATGTGAAGTGATTGGAAAAAGGGATGTCCCATAATGAAACAAAACTGCAACTACGCAAACCAAACTGAAATTAGTACCTACCTAGTAGAAGCAAGTGGTATAAAAATGATCAGTCCTTAGAATAATGGATCAGTCTTACCTAAAATATAGTAACTTGCATGTTCCGATACCGTAGCAAGCACCTTCGTGAAGCGTCGTTTTTATCAGATTACCCCCAAATGTGACTGGCACATCTTTCAGATATAAAGGGTTCATAGAGGGAATCCCTAAAGTAGGGGCTCCATTGGAAATTAAGTTGGTTGCGATGCTAGAATAGAATGACTCTTCGCATGTGGAATTACCCAAATGGCATTTTGTAATATCTACAAAAATAAAGTTTAAAGATTTAGTCGCAATGCTTTTAGTAGCAAGATTTTTAAAATTTAAACAATTTTTATACCAGCTGGTAGCATTGAATAGGACGACTTTTCACATGTGGAATTTTCCAAGTGGCATTTTGTAATATCTACAAAAATAAAGTTTAAAGATTTAGTCGCAATGCTTTTAGTAGCAAGATTTTAAAAATTTAAACAATTTTTATACCAGCTGGTAGCATTGAATAGGACGACTCTTCACATGTGGAATTTTCCAAGTGGCATTTTGTAATATCTACAAAAATAAAGTTTAAAGAATTAGTCGCAATCATTTTAGTAGCAAGATTTTAAAAATAAAACAATTTTTATACCAGCTGGTAGCGTTGAATAGGACGACTCTTCACATGTGGAATTTTCCAAGTGGCATTTTGTAATATCTGTAAAATAAAAGTACTCCAAGTAAGGCTATGAAACATCAAGGTACGTCATTTTTTCACAACTATTTAGTCCAAAACTAAGCAAAGCTTCTAATATAGGAACAATATAACTGATACCTACATAATATATATTTTTTTGTAAAAACATGTTTATAAAATTGTACAAGTTTGGGTGGCACTGCAATTGTTATGCATTGGTCAGGCGTGGCGCTTAACATCAGGTGAGCGACTTGATCGTCTAGTTTCTTGCTGGTTATAAAAACACCCAGACCTGAATCTGATATAAAACAGATCTTACAAATGATTTGACCCGCGCCAGGGATAAAACCTGCAACCTGTCGATTCTTAACCAGCCACATTCCCACCACGCCACCGATGTCTATGTACTTACTTTGCGCAGTAACATGATGTCCACATAAAATTACTATAGTTGCAATCATTAACTTGAGTTGCGCCATTTTTAAACCGATGCTTGCTCCGTCGGCTTGATGTCCAAACTGATTGGAAGACTGAAGTTTACCGAAGTTCTAATCTTAAAAGGTTATCAATTATAACCTACGCAGGGGAGACTGAGGTAAATTATGCAGATAATAATTCAACAATGTTTAATTGGATTGTCTGTTTATATTCTGACATTCTGACTTCGTGTTTATTGTTTGGTTCATAATAGTATTAACTTTTTCGATTTTTATTTTGCTTTTGTTAAAATTTAATTTTTACACTTACTGTATAACTACGAGTATTAGGCAAATACTATTATTATAGAACAATAAGGTTTCTCAGTAAGTGATTCATGTAAATCTTTTGAGAAATAAATATTCTTAAACCGTATATCAAAAAGATCTAATTAGTAATTAATCAGCAGAGTTTTATTCAACAAAACTGGAAATAAGCTTAATGAATGAGTCGAATAATAAAATCGTTGCAAGTATACAACTTGTAAAGTTTAACAAACTTATTATTTTACTTATGTGTAATTACTGAGGTAATGATCCAATGTTATGATAATTATAATATTAAATAAGTAATAAAATAAGTACCTACCTACCCTACGTAGAATATAATAAAAGGAACCTAACTAAAACAACTACCGAAGTATAATACGACCGATGTGGCGCAGCGGGCCTGCGACGCGGAGGTTGTGGGTTCGATTCCCGCCTCGGGTCAAATGTTTGTACGATCTACAAATAATTGTTCCGGGTGTTCTGGGTATTTTCTATATATAATAAAAAGTACCTATCTATGTATTGTATTGTATAGTCATCTAATAGGTACCCATAATACAGCTTTGTTTAACAGCAGCTTACCTTGGGGCTAGATGATGCTGTGTGGATTGTCCAGCATTATTTATTTATTTATAATAATATATTTTATAATAATATTAATATTTTTGTATAATAATATTTTTTTGCCAGTTTTGCCAATTTTTTTTAAGCGTGTCCGAACCGTAATATATGATATTATTTATTTATGCCCATGATGCCACCCCATGCTCCTCTAATCAACCACATTTAGGTTATAGTCTTGGAGTCGGTTTTTCCCTAAAAAATAATTATTTTTTATGAATTAAATAGATGAACTAAAGTGTAATTTTCTTATATTTCGATTGTTTCCAGCATTTTGACCTCTCGATAAGCATTGACTTTTACGATAGTGTATGCATAATAATTCATTATTCATACCATAGACAAGCTGCCATCTGCGGCTTCTTTTGCGTGATAAAACTGTCACTAAGTAGGTATACCTAATTTACTCTAATCTTGGTAAAATTGGTTTCAATAAGTATTCTGTGATCACTGTCCATCTGAGTTATGGATTGGGCCCAGAACAGCGTTTTTTTATCAGCAGATGAAAAGTAGGTACTTGGCCTGATTATTGGCATTTGGTTGCATTTTTGTCACACATGCCTTCACCAGTAATTTCACTGCCCTTTCAACATGAACACATTCTTGCACACTACTACTTGAGAGGCAGAATATCTGGCACTGCGGTGGTGCCCAGACGAACTCTTACACCAGGTAAAAGCAGCTCTTCATCATCATCATATCAGCCACAGACGTCCACTGCTGGACATAGGCCTCCCCAAAGAGCGGCATGACGACCGATCATGGGCCAACACCATCCGACTTCTAGCTGCCGCTTTTATAATCACCACGATTGGCATTTGGTGATCGTAGTGTCTGCTATTGATTTTCAGGTGAATGCTGGTGCCCATTCATCAATCCCTGGTGGGATTCTCCTTAGGGTGGTAATTGTCCTCAAAATCTGCGAATTCCCCAAAATATAAGGAACTCCTCTCCGTTCCAGTTGGAGCCAGGAGTGCCACTGCCGCCGCCATCAGCGCTGAAGCGCAAGATCCTCATCAAGAACAAGCGGCTGAAGCCCGAGGTGGAGCGCCAGGAGCTGGAGCTGTTCCGCCAGGGCCAGTTCGTGATAGAAGACGAGGTGAAGGAAGACGCGACTGCTGTCGCCATCCCGGACAAGAAGGTAACCTCATCAAGTAACCTCAATTAACTGCTTTCTGTAGTGTTTGCGAAATACAAGCGCGTGAGTCATACACATTCTACCACCATTACTTTTACCACAGAACTCTGACTAAGTACTTTCACAGACAAGCTGTTGGGTATTTGGTCCTCTTCGAAAAAATACTCCAAGTAAATGATTTACTATATGTTTAATTCTGAACCAAACCATACAAGGTGAAATATATGAATAGGAATGTAGGAATCTTTAAATCAATTAAAATAAATCGACGCGTGCGCCACGCTGTTACAGTCAGCCAGTGTTGCCTGCTGTATTTTTTCCTCCCAGCAGTGTTGCCGGGTATGTTTTTATAAACACAAGCGTTTGTGCATGTACATGTGTAAGAACCAATCACGGCGCATTATTCTTTGTATGGCGCTGTCTAAATGTGCGTGGCTCTGCGTTTGAATATATGCGTACCAATGTAGTGACGGCATGGGTGGGAGAATTGTGTTGGTGATGTGGCGACAAACGTTTTGTAAGGAATCAGCGACTCATAACATTTCTAGTGCCTTATTATTCAGAGTTCTGCGACTTGTACTCTTACTCTCGATCGCAGTCATCGAAAATCTTTCTAGTCTTTCTGTCTATGACTTTGAAGCATGCACGATGAGCAAGTCTATACCGTCGTACTTTATAACCGCGGTTTTGTAGTGAAATTATCTTTAGTTTGGATGGGATTAGAGGGCTTTTCCAAAAAAAACCACAGCGTGCTAGATACGTGACCACCATTTATTCGTATAATGACACGACTAGAAATACTACCTACCCACAGTATAAAAGATGGTTATTTTGCATCTACTGTTAATCTAGGTACATACATTACTCCCTCTTACATAATTAAGAATACTACTCGATCAACCAACTCATAGACCTTGATTTCGTGCTAAGGAATTTACCATAAATACTATACCATAGGTAGACAAGGTTCTCTGACGTCGCAACGGTTTTACTCGCCAATGAGAATACAAGCATGGTACCATGGTGAAAATTTATTATGAAGATGGATCAAAAAAAAGCTAGGAACCAACCCGAGTTTGTTGCCAGATTTTTCTAGGGTCGCGTGGAACTGGCGTAAATTCACCTAGCTTTAAGACGTTTCAAAATGATCCTTGTGATATGATTGAATAAATATATTTTTTACTTACTTTACCATGTCCTCAGCCGGAGGAGATAGTGGCGGAAGCGGCGACGGCTGGCGACGACGCGCCGCCGCCCGTGGCGTACACCGGCTCCACCACCAACGTGCACCCGTGGCTCTCCTCCATGGTCAACTATGCACAGCCCATCAAGTTCCAGGGTTTCGAGGAGGCAGAGAGTAAGTACCTCGTACAGCTCTTGCGCTCGTGACAAAGTTGGCTAAGTTGTTCTTAACAGATCAACGAAGTTAAGCACTGTTCCGCGTAGTCATCATTTGGATGGGTGACCGCAAGTGGCAATTTCAACTGAGCGCTTCCGGAGGGCACGTTAAGCAGTCGGTCCGGGTTTTTCAAAGTTTTTAGGCCATGACAGAAGCCTTCGGGCGGCCTAGAAACTCTGTCACCAGAGTTGGCCACTGATTCATACGATCTTACTTACAGCTCATGCGGGACACAAAAACCGAAGGAGAACTCAGTATCAACTCTAGGGGTCTTACTCTTGAATCCAATGACAAATCCGATCCAATCCCAATTTCAATCGAATTCTTATTTACCTACTACTGTTTTTGTTGCTGTTTGAAATTATGGTCTGTACTGGATTTATTGTATTGTTTTCTTTATATGTGGGTAGGCAGAGTATTAATAAAGACAGTCTTGAACAAGCCATCTTGTCGTTTACATCATGGTGACAGCGGTAAACTAAATAAAGTTATTATTTGCACAAGAAACATTTCTCAGTGTTTAGCGAAAGCTATTAAATTGATAGTTTTGTAAATAACTGTGTAATAAAATGGAGCACGCTCGTCCTCCAACGCAGTTAACCTTGGAAGGTGGTCCGGCGTGTCGCGCCGACGCGTGGCGGAGGTGGTTACGGCAGTTTGAAGTGTTCATCAAAGCATCAGGAGTTTACAAGGAACCCAGTGACGTACAAGCTAGTCTCTTGATAAATCTGATTGGCCCTGAAGGGTACGATATCTATTCGACATTGAAATTCAACGACGAAAAAGATCGAGACGACATAAAAAAGTTAATCGAAGTTTTCAACGCGTATTTTGGAACTTAAACAAACGTAATAATGGTTCGTTTTAAATTCTTCTCCCGAAATCAAGAAACCGGTGAGAGTATAGATGAATACGTCACGGCTTTAAAACTTTTGAGTCAAAAGTGCGAGTTTGATCATCTGGAAGATGGTTTAGTTCGAGACAGGATCGTCTGCGGTGTCGCCGACAGTGGTGTTCGGGATCGGTTATTGAGGGCCGATGATCTGACGTTAGCAAAAGCGATGAAAATTTGCCAAGCAAGTGAATCATCTATTGATGAAAGTCGCCAGATCGAAGGTGTCAAAAAAGAAACCAATACTACATCGGTGGATGCGTTATGGAAGTCCAGTGCGGGTCAGCGCGGAGCTAGGTCAGCTGCTGGCGGCTTCGGCGGGTCAAGCCGTGCACGCGGCGGCGGCGCTCGTGCGAGCTCGGGACGGCTGAGCGGGAGCGGCGCCGGCGGCGACGGCGCTCGGGCGGCGCGTGCCACGTGCGGCGCCTGCGCCAGCGCTAGCTGTGACGGAGGTGATCGGTGTGCGGCTAAAAGAGTGAAGTGTTTCCTTTGCGGTAATAGAGGCCATTATAAGGCAATGTGTCCGGCGAGGAAATTTAATAAAGTGTATGAGGTAAATGAGGACAGCGACGGCGACGACGACGGTGAGTTGTACTACATATCTACGATTGAGTGTATCGATTCTATTTCGAAGACTGATTACGAGAAATGGCATGAAATATTTTATTTACCCGGGTGTAGTTCTAAACATGAATTTAAGTTAGACACGGGTTCCGATTTAAATGAATTATCACAAAAAAAATTTCTTAAGTTAGGGTTCTCGTTATCCCAGCTGTGTAGTGATAACGTACGGGCGAAATCATTTTGCGGTAATTATTTATCGATTGTAGGTTCGACTACTATCAAGCTCGAACACAAACAGCGTGAATATAAATTAAAATTTGTAATATCCGGTGAGGCCTGTCAGAGCATTCTGGGTAAGCATGCGTTAGAGCAATTAGGTTTAATACAAAGAATTTACACAATAAATTTAGATAAGTACGATGATTTGTTTAAAGGTTTAGGTAAATTGCCGGGTCGTTATAAAATACCGTTAGAAAGTGATGCCAACCCTTGCATTTGCCCTGTCAGAAAAATATCCATTGGAGTGAGAGATCAACTGCAACTGGAGCTAGCCCGGATGGAGAAGCTGGGAGTTATTAGGAAGGTGACTCATCCAACCTCCGGGTCAACGGCATCGTCATTGTCGCTAAAAAAGATTCCAGCTTCAGAGTGTGCTTGGATCCGCGACCACTTAATAAGGTAATCAGGCGACAGCATTACCCGCTGCCGACGCTAACTGAAATAGCCACCAATTTAAAGGGTGCGCGGTATTTCAGCAAGCTAGATGCCAAATCTGGCTTCTGGATGGTACAGCTGGACGACGAGAGCGCCGACTTGTGCACCTTCGGCACGCCGTTCGGCCGATATCAATACCTTCGTCTTCCATATGGAATAAACTCAGCCTCTGAAGTGTTTCATGCCAAGGTTCGACAGCTGCTGGAAGACCTGGAGGGTGTTGATTCCTTCGTCGATGATATCATCGTGTGGGCATCCACGAAGGAGGAACACGATAGGCGTCTCGCTTGTCTCCTTGATAGAGCGCGGTCCGTGGGTATTAAATTCAATCGCGATAAATGTGAATTTTGCGTTACAGAGGTTACCTACCTTGGCCACAACTTCAGCGCCGAGGGTATGAAGATAGACGGAGCAAAGTTGAGGGCTATTGCAGAAATGCCCAGTCCAAGCGATCGACAGGCGCTTGAGAGGTTTCTCGGTATGGTAAACTTAGTAAGTAAGTTTATTCCTAACTACTCCGAGAAAGTAAGTCCATTGCGCAGCTTGCTGAAGAAGGACAACGAATGGGTCTGGGGAGCGTGCGAGGAGCGCGTGGTGAGCTCGCTGAAGAGCGCGCTGTGCAGTGCGCCCGTGCTGGCGCTGTACGCGGCTCACGAGCCGGCGCTGCTGTCGGTGGACGCCAGCGCGAGCGCGCTCGGCGCCGTGTTGCTGCAGGGCGGCCGGCCGGTCGAGTTTGCGTCACTCACGCTCACTGACACGCAGCAGCGGTATGCTCAAATTGAAAAGGAGATGCTCGCCATCGTCTTTGCTTTAGAGAGATTTCACCAGTATGTTTTTGGCAAGAGCAACATCACTGTGGAAACGGACCATAAGCCGCTCGAGGCGCTTTTCAGGAAGCCACTTGATTCGGTGCCGGCCAGGTTGCAGCGCATGATGCTTCGTACTCAACGGTATGATTTTCAGGTCGTCTATAAGCCAGGAAAATACATGTACGTCGCTGACACATTGTCGCGTGCGCCGCTTCCGGAGCGCCTGCGAGCTGAGCTGTCCGAGGAAATAACGGACCAGACTTGCTTTCTCTTACAGAACGTTAGGGTCAGTGACGAGCGATTAAAGGCTATTAGGAATCATACCAGTAATGACAGTGAATCCAAGATTTTAAAAGAATACATTTTGCATGGTTGGCCCACGAATAAGTATCAAACGGAAGAATGCGCGCGACAGTACTGGAGCTACAGGGAATGTTTTGAATACGCGGATGGTGTAATATTTTGTAATAATTTAGTCTTTATTCCCCGAGGGCTGCGGTGTGAAATGTTGTCGCGAGTGCACGAGGGACACCTCGGCATCGACCGGTGCAAGCGGCGAGCGCGCGACGTCATGTTCTGGGCGGGTATGGCGCGCGACGTGGAGCAGACGGTGCGCCGGTGCCGCGTGTGCGCGCACTATGCAGCGCGCCCCATGCGCGAACCCATGGAGCCTCACCTCATTCCTAACTTACCGTGGACAAAACTGGGATCCGACATATTTGAATACTCTAAAAGGTATTACTTGATTATAGTCGATTATTTTACGAACTATGTAGAAGTATCTCCACTCAAAAGTATCACATCTACACAGGTGATTTTAGCCATGAAGGATCAGTTTGCCAGACACGGCATACCTGAGGAACTTGTTTCAGACAATGGACCGGCATACGCATCCAAAGAGTTTAGAAACTTTGCGCAAGCCTGGGAGTTTAAGCACACCACTTCCTCACCTAACTATGCGCAATCTAACGGACGAAGCGAGCGCGCCGTACGCACGGTAAAAGAAATAATGAAAAAATGCATTAATTCTAATGAAGATTTTTACTTGGCCCTGCTTAATTATAGGTCGACCTCGAGAGATGGCATAGCGAGTCCCGCCCAACTCCTCATGGGCCGAAGGCTTAGTACGCGCTTGCCTTCACATCCGAAGAAATTAAAGCCGGAGAGAGACAATGCGAGCGACCTTGAGAATATTTTACGCAATCAAGAGAGAAGCCGTCAACAATACGACCGACACGCTCGCGCGCTTCCGCAGCTGCAACCCGGCGACGAGGTGGTGGCACTGGACGGCGCGACTCGTCGGCGAGCGCGCGTCACCTCTCACGCTCCGCAACCGCGCTCCTACTTTATCACTGATGACAAAGGAAAGCTATTTCGTAGAAATAGGAGACATCTCATCAAGCTCCCCGAATCTCCAACTCCCACACCGCTTGACGAGACGATACGTGAAGATACGAGCGGTGAAGACTTGTCAGAACAATCTGAGTCGTACGCTTCTTGTGTAAACACCGACGACGACACTGATTTAGACAATTCGTTCGATGAATCTCCAAATCACTTTATCCCTCACCCTGAAAGGGCTGCTGCAAGAGAGGCAAAGAAGAAGTTAAAACAAATACATTATTAATTTATTTTATTGCATGTGTACCTACCTATATCTTTAAACATTCATTCGTAATAATTATTCACTAAAAGATAAAAGCTTACTACCTATACTTACGTATACCTGTCTAGAATGCTGCTGTAGGCATACCGGATAACGGCAGTCGTAAACCGGTGATATGCTTTGTTTGAAGTATAATAAATAAGATAGGTACTTACCTTACTGTTTAGCTGGCTAAGCGTTTACTTACCTACGTAAATGTTGGTTTTATAATTTATGCTATGCTGGAATATCTTACCTAATAATAATCGGTTAGTTTTCGTAACTATTGTATAATAGTTTTGTTAAACTTTGTATTGATCATAATTTATATTAAAATAATATAAGTACTTAAAAATTAGCTTTTCTTTTTTGTAATTATTAATGTGAATCTAAAATAATTATCATTTCTGCATGTACCCTAGTTTAGTGAACGTTATAAAATTATGAAATAGATATTAGATACTATTGTAGGTATAATTATATTATGTTTAGTTAGCTATGCATGTCTATGCCTACTTTCGTAAATGATACCTAATAAAATTGTTAATAGTTAGCTTATGATTTTGTTATGTTTTGTCAAAACAAATTATTTACATTATGTTAACATCTTTCATAATATAAATAAGATATTAAGGGAAAGATGTACTGGATTTATTGTATTGTTTTCTTTATATGTGGGTAGGCAGAGTATTAATAAAGACAGTCTTGAACAAGCCATCTTGTCGTTTACATCATGGTCCGTAACGGAATTTTGGTCCGTAGCGGATCAGACAATTTCAAGTTCAAATAGTATATATGTCACTTAATTTTATTTGGCGAAAATTTGGAAATGTCTATTCAATACTTATCCAATAGTAAGGCCCGTACGAGTCAAATATATAGGAAAAGAGTTGTTTCACGCAGTATGGAGCCGGCCCTAGGTCATTTGTAGGGGCCTAGATAAATAAATAATCATTAAAGAAACCATTTATCACTGTTTAGTTATTTTACTTTGGCTTCTTTCATAATCTTATGTAAGTTCATCTTTGTGAAGGAGTGCAACACAATGCAAAACAACATGGCGGGTATAACGAACAAATGGGTTATTAGGTACTGTCAAAGTCAAGATGCGTCACGATCATTGGCTAATAGCTGTCATGGCGGACCCCCAGTGTTCCCGTTCTAAGAAACTCAACACAACAAACATTTTTCATAAAGAACTTTGTTTGTCTACATAAAAATAAAATTGTATTATAATGTTAGTTTTATATTTTTTTCAATTTCTCTATGGTGTTACTAAGACCTAGGCCACTATGAAATTGGTTCTTTTTAAATAATTTTTTTTTTCTTGAGTTTCCAAAAAGTGTTGAAATAAGTTGAACAACGGTATTTGCCACGACCAGTCACAAATATTAGCACAAAATGTACAGTATGACTAACTATTATATCCATAGATTTAATCTGTTAAAATTATTATCATTGGTATTTTATATCATTGTACTTATCATTTAATTATTATTATTTTCTGTCTTTAATTATTGTAATTGGGATTAGTCCCGTTTTAATTAAAGTAAATAAATAAATGAAACAAATATGAGTAGGTACTGCTCTACAGCACGTCGCTTTCAAGAGTAAAACCACAACATTTTCAGCATTGTCACCATCTGTCCACAGAGAAGAACATCTATCACAACATGTCCTCGTTCGCGGAGACCACGGGCATGAACTACCTGAAGCAGCAAGCAATAGACTTCGTGAACTACAACAAGCGGCAGATGTCCAGGATCTACCCCAAGGGCACCAGAGCTGACTCCTCTAACTACATGCCACAGGTATTTGACGACCGATGTGGAGCAGCGGGCGCAGGTCCGCCTGCGACGCGAATGTTTGTACGATCTACAAATATATATATAAATATATATAATAAAAAATATATATCTATGTATTGTATTATAGTAGATACATTATGGTACTAGTGTGTAACATTGGTGATTACCGCTGAGGCGCCATAGAGACCCTCGCCTACAGCGAGGGTGTTAAGATAGCCGAGGACGGTAATCCTACGGCTTGGGTCTCAATGGTGCCTCAGCGGTAATCACCAATGTTACACACTAGTACCATAATGTACTATTAATAAATAATAATATCTTATCTCACCATGATACTAAATAACTGATTTCATGCCATTTCCCAGGTGTTCTGGAACGCAGGCTGTCAAATGGTGTCGCTCAACTTCCAAACGTCAGATCTACCGATGCAGCTGAACCAGGGCAAGTTTGAGTACAACGGGAACTGCGGGTACTTACTCAAGCCTGACTTCATGCGGCGCGCGGATCGCTCCTTCGACCCCTTCGCCGACGCGCCGGTGGACGGTGTCATTGCAGCGCAGTGCTCTGTGCAGGTAAACGTTTGCATGAAACGTAGCACTGACTAGTCTACTAGTCGCGATCTACCAATTGAGCTATCAAGCCATATCTCGCTTGAACGAAATAATCATTGGGATGCCTTCGGCTCGAAGCGCCGATAGCATAGTAATGACCATGTCAAAAACCAATCTTTTATAATCTTATATATTATAATTTTTAATCGTACATTCGACTATAAGATGACGGAGACGATACAGGGACAGATACTAACAGGCATACAGATAGTCAGACAGACGGATAAACATTGGAAAAAGTCTGCTTTCACATTTTAGCGCACTTATAATCATATCGCCCGAAGCGCCGACTCTCAAACCGCGCAGAGCGCTTATGGAGGGAGGACGTATCGCTCCTCGTCGCGCGCGCTTTTACATAATATAAAGATACATTCAGGCGAACTTTACAAATTATATCGCTATACCTTGGAAAGGCCTCTTAACCAATACGACTCGTAATTTTGGCACAAGTGTAAGTGATTGAAATGAAAGAACGCCATCATTTCTTTCAAACTTTTGTTCGTCAAATTCAAAATTCGATCTTGATTAGTTTATTTTGTGTATAGTTCTCACGGCGGATCTCGGACGTCGTGAAATTAGCCGTTTCGATGCGCAATGGAGCAAACTAAATTGTCTTTGCGCATCACAAACGGCTAACTTCACGGAAGCCTAGATCCGCTGTGCGAACTATACATTACTTGACACTGGCAATATTGTCTAAACAGACAGACTGCCATAAAAAAAAGACACACGAACTAAATTTACTCCCCAGGTGATAGCAGGGCAGTTCCTATCAGACAAGAAGGTGGGCACATACGTGGAGGTGGACATGTACGGACTGCCCACGGACACCATCCGCAAGGAGTTCCGCACCAGGATGGTGCCAGCCAACGGCCTGAACCCTGTATACAATGAGGAACCATTCCTGTTCAGAAAGGTACCAACGCGCTATGAAGTTTTTCATTGGTAATGAAATGAAATGAAATTCGGTTTATTTGACAAACACACAGAAAGAAAACAAAAAATATAAAACAAGAGACTTAAGTAATAAAGAGAAAATAAAATAGGTAGCTAAGTAGTCGGTTGATTACTTTTTTTTTGTCAAGTGACAAGACAATCATGACGCCCACCTGATGTTAAGCACCACGCCTGTCTATAACAGATGCAGTGCCACCCAAAGTGGTATCAGAACGTATCATCAGACATCATTCTGATGATAGGCATCAGAACCTATCATCAGAACTGCATCTGCGTTCGCCAAAAGTTCGTGTAACGCTGTCACGGACCGTCAGATAGTCCATTAGAGAAAAAAACAAAAAACTGCCGAGTTAGTTTGTTTTACTTATACCTACGAACTTAGAATAACAACACGCCTCCGAATCTACTTATTTGATTTGAATCTGTACACTAGGAAAAATTTACGCCAGTTCCAACGCGCCCATGCCGTAAAAGAACTGGCAACAACACCGGGTTCCTTTCGCTTTTCACCATGCCCCTTGGTCCCAGGTGGTTCTCCCGGACCTGGCTGTCCTCCGGTTCGGCGTGTACGACGAGAGCGGCAAGCTGCTCGGGCAGAGGATCCTGCCGCTGGACGGGCTGCAGGCCGGCTACCGGCACATCTCGCTGCGAACCGAGGCCAACTTCCCCATGTCGCTGCCGATGCTGTTCTGCAACATCGAGCTGAAGATCTACGTGCCTGATGGATTTGAAGGTCAGGAGACTTTATTATAGATCGTTCAAACCAACACGGCGACGCGAAAGCGTTTCGCGTGTTGAACGCTGTGTTGCCGCGTCGCGGTCGCGTTGGTGTGCAAGGCGCCATTGCTTAGCCATTGCAGCGTCGCGCGGCTGACGCTTCCGCTCCGCTTTCGCGTCGCCGTGTTGGTTTGAACGATCCTTTACCCGTATTTAGGTTTTATGTACGAACAGTATTAGGTACCTGTCAGTGTAGTATAAGAAAATTACCAACATGAGATACACTGTATGGTGTCAGTTCTGTTGCCTATTTCGTCTAGAGTTCACATTTATAGGTCAAACGCTCAGCTGGTACAGCTTGGAGGAAAGTTTGGGACGCATTTCATGAATAAAAAACTTCGAAATTTTGTTGAACAAATATTTAATGACATTATCCTAATCAGGTATTTTAATTATCGTTTCCAGATTTCATGGCCGCACTATCGGACCCCCGCGCGTTCATGGGCGCTGCCAAGGAAAGAACCGATAACATGAACAAACTGGGCATCGAAGAAAGCGGCAACGAGAAGAAAGTGCACATTGAGGAGAAAAAAGAAGGTACTGGCAATTCTTTTTATATGCAAAAGGAGAGCTTAATGCTAAAGCATTATCTACCAGCCAACCAAGTTGTAGCCAAAGAGTTGGCTCGCCAGGGATCTCTACCAATAAAATGACTCCAAAACAAGGTATTTGCTCTAAAATTAAAGTCTGATTGTAGAGAGTTAACATTTTCGCTAGGTATGTTGAAAGTGTCAAATATCGATTTTGTATCATTTGTATCGATTAGTAGATTTAGACGAAATCCCGAATCGATTCGAATCCGAACCCGACCTTAGAATTCGTCGTTTTGCGACATGGATATTCTGCTAAAGACCTCTTGCCACAGATGATTATCCCTTGCTAAAGTACGTCTTCCTTGTCATTCTTATATCAATAAGTCAGTAAGTGCGTATGTCTGTGGCCAATTCTGCTGACAGAGTTTTTAAGAAGGCCTCTTTCGATGACGATGACAGATTTGAAAAAAGATCGGTTAACAGAGGTTTAGGCTGCATTGCCACCAGAGCTAAGCGATTATGTGTAGCGAGAGATGTGTTTGTTGGAATCAATAGAATCACTTCATTGAAGCTTTTTGAAACTGTCATAGTTACTAACATAATTTAACAGCGCCGAAATATCGGGAATCAATAAAACTCACAAACCATGGTAAATATCCCGTTGTTAGTAAGGTAAATGAAGTGATTCTATTGGTTCCTAACAAACACATCCTTCGCTACACATCCTAGCAGATCTCTGATGGAAACGCAGCCTTAAAGTTCTTAATGAATAAGTCCCGTAGTGCCTTGTAGAATTAACAGAAAACAAATTTTATCAGCAAACTTTTTCTATTTAAATATTTCGCGCAAGCGTCCATTATATTCCATATATCATTCAGCATATTAATATTTTGCCAACACACCTTGCTTCTGCAAATAACAGAGCTATTACTCTCAATGTTTATATGTGTGAAAGATATTTTTAGATGTTGTGGTCGTATGGTACATGTCATAAGAATTTTGTAGTACCTTGATCTTATCCGAAGACGTGCCAACTAAAATACACCAAAAACTTTATATTAATGAACATAAAATCTAGGAAGGCTTTCGTGACTGACGTATGAGGTATTTTCTCGTGGTCCCATTAGTTTGTCACATAGTGTAGGGGTGCACTAAGAAAGGAATTCGCGAAATTCTATTCCTAGAAATCGCAGCGGGAAATGAAGTTTGTATAAAAACTCAACGTGGACAAAATCTTGATAAAACACACATCTAAAAATTACAACTTATTTCCCAATTTCCTACATTTCAAGGAATTTCTTTACGATACATACGTATTATTTAAACAATAAGAGATTATTTTATAATTACAGTTTTTAAGAAAAGCTGTTTGGATTAAAATCGCTTTTTATGTAATAAAATTACGAGTTGTCATCTTTCACCACGTAACTAATCAAGACTGGTACACCCGAATGCCCTCATCTGCATTAGTAATGTTTAGGCGAACAACTTGACCGTCTCGTCATTGCAACAAACAACCCCGGTACAATGGGCGGTCATACCGCTAAGAGCAATCTCTTTGAACCAACCTTTTAGGCAGCTAAATGTACATTTCAGAACTCTCTTTCGCTTGTAGCTTGTACCGCACGGGTTTCCATATTTCGCTTTATAACTATCATGATTTCTGACGCTCCTGCGATTATTAACTTTTCAGTTCTCCAACTGAAGTTCAGTCCGTGCACCTGCTTGTGTTAGTCCGTTCAGCTAATTATAGATATGTCTTCTGGTCAGAGCTGTCTCGGTAATTAATTTTAATTAAATAAATTTATGTCGCAAATTAGACTATCATGTCCTTACCTTCCATTTTATTTTGTTGTTGCTTAAAATTATTTTAATGATAATTATTACTGTTGCGAGCTACCAAATAAGCTATTAATAACTTACTTGAATTTGAATTATTGCTTGCACAACTATCTGGGGTCTATTGTAGGTACTTACAAAAACATCGGAAACAGGAACGGTTTCATTTTAATTTTATTATAGGAAACGCCAGCAATCATACATACTTACATACATAACAAACATACAAAATAAAACTTACGACTTTATTGCTAAACGAACCTACCTACTTGAAATCTCTGTTAACTAATGTGTCTCTACTTACTATGAAATGGTGTGCCAATTACAGGCATGCACGTCATTCTTTACATGGGTGTTTTCTCGTTGTCCCACATGGTTCACATGGTGTATTCGTGGTCCCATCAATGGGACTACGAATAATAGTTGTTGCTCGTGGACTAATTGATCACTAACATAAATTTTAAAAAAGTTCAAATACAGGGTGTAAAAAGACTACCGAAAACAGATTGAGCGGGGTGCAATCAGACCATGATTCTGAAAAATTTAGCGAAAAAAAAAACGGAAAAAATTATGTTGACTTGTCTACGTTCTTTTATGTTTTTTTTAGTAAATACACATACAACATAATAAGATCACATCTTTTTAATTATCTTGTTACTAAAAGCAAAAATAAAATAAAATTAAAAAACAGCAATGTACAGCACGAACAGATGATCTCGCCAGGTCATCGACCGAGCGCGTGAGCGAGACGGGAGAGCCCTGCGGACGCTGCGCCGCGCGCCGTCTCTCTCTCAATCGCGCGGTCGCGTCAGACGACTAATACATTGCTGAATGCTAAAATAAATAAAACACCTATACAGGGTGTAATCGTTAAGTGTGCACAGGCGATTATTCCGTAACTATTGCAGATATCAAAAAACTTTAAACTGATATCGAAAGTACTTTACCTAATGAGTAAAATGACATTAATAACTTTTTAAAAATAAAACGAGAAATATCCAAAAAAAATACATTAATCACTCCCATACATTTAGTATGAGATAGTAGAAAGGTTTTAGTTTCCTTATTTTAAGTGGAATAGTACCTACTCATTTTACCCTTGTCATTTTATAATTATGTACGATATGAAGGTATTAATGAATTTCAAGTAGATACACGTGTAGATTAATTATCTTACCACTTCAAATTTATAATAAACCTTGTTTCAATATTGTATTGATTTGAACTAGCTGAAAAGCAACATACTAAATAAAAACAAAAAGAAAGATACTCTTTGGTGTTCGTTCTAAATTCAAAATCTTTATCGCGGGTTCTCGTTCCCGCCAATTTATTGTATTTTTCAATTTGCGTTAATAATCGTGAGAGAAAAGAGGGACATGTTAAAAATGTACTACAAACATGATTGTAACAATAGGGCGGCCATTATCGCCTACAGAAGAGAGTACCCAGATAGAGAAGTTCCTTCTGGTACGTATTTACGTAAGTTGGATAACAATTTGATAAATTATGGATCTTTTAACAGAAAAAAAGGTTCGAGAACAAGAGCTCCGGAATTTGATAATGACTTAGATAACAATATTATTAACTACGTAGTAGATAATCCACAAGAATCAACGCGTTCAGTGGCCCGATCATTTCCAGTGGCCCACAATTATGTACACAAGTTATTAAAAAACACAACTTCAAAGCATTTAAGATAAAACCTACTCAAACGCTGCACAATGATGATCCTGCTCGTCGGCTGGTCTATTGCAATTGGCTAGTCAATAATTATGTCAATGTAAGGTCAATTTTATGGACCGTTGAAAGTAATGTTTCAAACTGCGGCATTTACAATAGAAAAAACTCGCATTATTGGTCAATTGACAATCCTCGCTTAACTACTGAAGTTAGAGCTCAGGTGCGATTCTCAATTAATGTGTGGTGTGGTATTCTTGGAGATCGGATCATTGGGCCATATTTTTACAGTGGAACCTTAAATGGACAGAGATATTTCTCCTTTGTACAAAACGATATGCCAAGTCTCTTAGAACCAATTCCAGACGATGAAAGAAGGTCGATAATTTTTCAACAAGATGGAGCACCTGCACATAATACAAATGTTGTAATGAATTTCTTACGAAACAATTATAATGGCTTAATAGCCAATAATAGTGCAACCCCTTGGCCTGCCAGATCCCCGGATCTCACGCCTTGTGATTTCTTCCTATGGGGATTTGTCAAAGACCACGTGTACGCTGAGAGAGTACACAGCCTAGAAGAGTTACAGAATCGTGTACGTCGTGCAATTGCTTTAATTACTCCGCAAATGTTAAGGAAAGTTCATTTAGAAACTGTAAATAGAGCTCGTCATTGTATTGCACAAGGAGGACGTCACTTCGAACATATGCTTTGAACACAAAATTTTGTACTTACTAAGAAATAAAATGTATGGGAGTGATTAATGTAATTTTTTTGGATATTTCTCGTTTTATTTTTAAAAAGTTATTAATGTCATTTTACTCATTAGGTAAAGTACTTTCGATATCAGTTTAAAGTTTTTTGATATCTGCAATAGTTACGGAATAATCGCCTGTGCACACTTAACGATTACACCCTGTATACGTGTTTTGTCCTGCTACAATATTTCTAGTGTTTTTTTTGGTTTGGTTTTGGGGTGCTATACCACCCTTTTTCGTTATTACTAACACGGTAATAACTTTCTTTTCAGAGCCTCTAGTGTTCGAGCCTATCACAGTAGAATCCCTGCGCCAAGAGAAGGGCTTCTTGAAGACCGGTCGGAAGCAGCAGAAGGAGTTAGACACGATGCGCAAACGACACTCCAAGGAGAAGGTGACTCTTCAGAAGTCACAGTGTTCCGCGCTCGAAAAGATGATTAAGGGGAAGAAGTAAGTTCTAAGACACGCACAGTTTCACTCGCGTTATTTTTCCCACTGTTTAGACCTTCTTAAATCAAATATTTTAAGAGCAAATAGTTAAATCGGTTTAGCCGTTCTCGTCGAGTCGAGTAAATCGTTAAAGCTTATCTTGCCAATTTATTAGTTATCCTTGTTAGAACTGGAGACGGCCGCGCACGGTGCGTGTCAATGACCCACGCGTCAACGGCCTGCGCGTGTCAATGATCCCTCCCCCCCCCCCCCTCTCTAACCGCTACGGGGCGCGTGCGCGTTCTAATATTATTACAAAAACAACACAAAATAAAGCACGAGATATATCACGCGCTTCAAAACCAGTCCTGCGTATAGACTTTGTATGCGCAGAATTAGTGCTACCCTATTTGTTAAATTGTACATACCTACGCTCTAAGTATTTTTTTGTACATACTTACACTCTCATTCTGCTGTACATTTTACCATGAAAAAATATAATAATGTTGTATAGCAAGGAGCAGTTGAGCGGCGACTCAGCGTTCCGCGCGCTGGTGGGCGCGCAGGCGGAGGCGTGGAGCGCGCTGGTGGCGCGGCAGCGCGCGGAGGCGTGGGCCGGAGCACGCGCGCGTCTGCACGAGCAGCGCGACCTGCTGCGCAAGATGATGGAGGCCACGCAGCTCGCGCAGCTCAAACAGCTCGAGGGCAAGCACGAGAGGTACCACCACATATCATATCATTTATTCAATGCTTCAAGTTGCTTTGTGGGTACATACACGAAGTGCTAACTGCGATGCAGATTTTCGCCTTGGGATAAATGTCTATACGATCTGCAAATATTTTTTCTGGGTGTTTTCTATGTATAATAAAAAATATATATGTATTTTATTATATTGTGTGCTTTTAGTATTCGAAGATTTTAAGCAATCGTTTGAAAGATGGTTTCGGCAGAATACCAGAGTCTGCTGCTAAAACAGTAGACATTAATGCTGAGTCGAGGCCATTTTGCTGCTGTAACACACATACACCATTTTACTGTGTTTTTCTATACCTTTGTTTCGATTTATGATAATGATAATATTTATTTCTCTTTAGACATGTTACATGTACTTAGATTCGTCTTATAAATAAACATACTTTTAGTAGGTAAGTAATAAAAATTTATAGGTTAACTATACCTATTGCTTTGTGACAACAAACCGATGAATAAAAATAGAAATAGTATGTTTTTATTTTGTATTCCTTTTTAATTTCTCTTTATTGTATCTTTTGTTTTTAAATGTTTATAGATAGATAGATAGATAGATAAACACTTTATTGTACACAAGGATTACATAATAAATTTAAATGTAGCAAGTAGATATAGTACAGTGGGCAACCTTATCACTTAAAGCTAAGCTAAGTTTATATGTGTGTTATAGTAGTGGAGGCACGTTAAGCAGTCGGTCCCGGCTTTTTCAAAGTTGTTAGGACATGACAGAGGCCTTCGGGCGGCCTAGAAACTCTTTCACCAGAGTTGGCCACTGACTCATACGAACGAGTAGTGAATAAACGTATGTCTACCAATAAGTGGCAACCAAACGTCCGGACCACTTTACGGTGAGCGGCCTCCTCTGTTCGCAGTGCCTCATGGTATGAGTAACCTGGTCGGCAGGGCGCCACTGACGCGGACCCTACGAGCGCTAGATCTGGTGGCGGTCACAATAGATCTTTTCCACTGTCCAAAGAGCGAGTTCGTAGGAGCTACATTATATAATCTGTGCTATATTGTAAATAGGTATAGATCTCACGACGGATCTCGGCCGTAGTGAAATTAGCCGTTTCGATGCGCAATGGAGCTTTTTCAAACTAAATTGTCTTTGCGCATCACAAACGGCTAACTTCACGGAAGCCTAGATCCGCTGTGCGAACTATACTAACTTTATTATTTTGCGACATAGGATTACTTAAGATTAGAATGTAAATTATTAGGTAATTATTTATTATTATGAAGATTTGAATGTAATTATTTTATTTTATTATTATTTTTTCTATGACGTATAACGTATATTTTGTTAACAATTTTATTTTGTATGGATATTTCTTGACATTTATTTATTATTTTTGTTGACTACTCTCACTCTATTGCACACACTATTGTATTAATTGCACTTGAAACTAAACCTTGGAACCGAAACACAGCAAAGGGAGCGTTACTGTTACGCGGCAGAAATAGTGATAATGCTTCCCCGGACAAGTTCTATCGCATCACCCACACACAACACCCGACCTACTAATTATTTTTTTTACTATAAAATTTATTATTAAATCTTCTTTCCAGAGAGCTGAAAGAGATGAACGCGCGCCAGACCAAGATCTCCCTGGAGACCAGCAAGGAGGTGGCCAACGATAAGACCCTCAAGACGAAGCAGGAGAAGGATCGCCGGCTTCGGGAGAAGAAGCAAAACAACACCAAGAAGTTCATGGACGAGCGTAAGGTAATATGGTCGAGCGTAAGGTAAATTATATGGACTAGCGTTAGCTAATTTATGGACGAGCATAAAATAATTCATGGACGAGCGTAAGGCAATTTATGGACGAGCGTAACCTAATTCATGTACGAGCGTTAGTTGATTTATTGACGTGCGTAAGTTAATTTATGGACGAGCGTAACCTAATTCATGTACGAGCGTTAGTTGATTTATTGACGTGCGTAAGTTAATTTATGGACGAGCGTAACCTAATTCATGGACGAGCGTAAGTTGATTCATGACGAACGTAAGTTGGACATTCATGAACACTACCTAATTCAAGGACGAAACGGTTCTGACTTTTTCAAAGTTGTTAGGCCATGACAGAGGCCTTCAGGCGTTTTATTAACTCCTCCCACACCAGAGTTGGCCACTGACTCACAAGTATTGTTTATTGTTGCAGACTCAAACCATCAAGCAGAACCGCGAGAAGGAAAAGCTAAAGGTTTCTCACGACAAGCAAATGGAAGAACTCTCCAAGGATATCGATAACGTATGTTTGCATGACCAGCTTTGTTATGTTCCCACTGCTGGGACACTGGCCTAACATTTTATTAACTGACTTCAAAAAGATAGGTTATCAATTCGACTATGTTTTTCTTTTGTATGCTTATTACATTTTGATGATATATTTTTTGTTTGATAGGTAATACTTTAAAGGTGGTCCCATATAAATTTTATCAAAAATGGTTCAGTACTATTTTAATCTTATATGAAAAAATGGCTCGCTAAAACTCTGGTCTTGAAATGTTTGTACGAGTCTAGAGAAGATTTAAATTTCATTTCTTTCATTTCATTTATTTCCATTGGCAAATAGTTTTTATTTATTATGAAATTTAGTCTAATAACTTTAATATTTACGGTGAGATTAAACGGTGAGAAGGTGTGGAAAAATTGCAAAAAAAATAACGAGAGTAAATAATAAAAACCTGTCAATAAATACATCGCCTCATCAAAATCTATCAAAACATTTTAATATTTTTAGTTATGGAGTCTGTTTTTTTTTAAATATATTTAGTTTGAGGTCGATTTTTTTTTTATACAACTGAAGTGGCAACCAAGCGTACGGCCCACAAGATGGTAAGCGGTTACCGTAGCCTATGGACGCTTGCAATACCAGAGGTATCACTCGCGGGTTGCCACCTTGAGGCTAAGATCGAAAGCCTCATGTGCCAGTAATTTCACCGGAAACCATACCCTTCACACCGGAACACAGCAATGCGAGCATTACTGCTTGGCGGCAGAAATAGATATGGTGGTAGTCCTTATCCGGACGAGCTCTATCACAGAGAACTCTACTACTCTTTTTCGAATAATTAGTTATTTTAAAGTAAAAACGATTTTCAGCTGATCGAGATGTACAAGATGGAAGAGTCTGAGTTCGAGATGACGAGTAAAACAGAGTTCTTTGCATGAAAGTACCCTGACATTGCTCCACTGTTGGAGCAATTGACTTAACAAGTGAGTGAATAGTGATCTCGTAACGATAGTTAAGTTATAGTATCACTACAGAACGTGGATCTTGACTATCATGAAGTTAAAATGGCTCAGGATTGCCAAGATCCGTCAAACGTATAAGTAATATAGGTATAGTTAAGTAATAGTAAGTATAGTTAAGTCAGCCAAAGACGGTCCGGATAACAGGAAACAAATATTTTCAGTCTATGCAAACAGTTCTCTTTCCCACCAGTGATATATAAGTGGCAAATAAAAATGCCAGAAAATAAGTGGCAAATAAAAATGCCAGAAAATAAGTGGCAAATAAAAATGTCAGAAACTAGTTAAAATTATCTAATTCAGCTACCTTTCTAGGTATACAATTCTACCCTCTTTGGCTGACATAGTCTTTCACACGAATTATTAGGTCTCTTGACACAGAACAGACTACTAGACAAAGAACCAATTTCATAGTGGCCTAGGTCTTAGTAACACCATAGAGAAATTGGAAAAAAATACTAACATTATAATACAATTTTATTTTTATGTAGACAAACAACGTTCTATATGAAAAATGTTTGTTGTGTTGAGTTTCCTAAAACGGGAACACTGGAGGTCCGCCATGACAGCTTAGATTAGCCAATGATCGTGACTCATCTTGACTTTGACAGTACCTAATAACCCAGTTGTTCGTTAAACCCGCCATGTTGTTTTGCATTGTGTTGCACTCCTTCACAAAGATAAACGTACCGTAAAATGGGGTAAATAGGGACGAAATCAAACTTTGAATTGAGTTTTGACCGATACCTTGGTATAAAACACAACATATTCTACGCCAAAATTTAAGTCTTGATGGTATTTAGACGACAAACTATGGAAAATACCTGTAATTATTGAATTCTTAGTGAAAAACGCCAAAATAATGCTCATCCCAATTTACACTGCAACTGGGGTAAATAGGAACGCGGCAAGGCTAAATAGGGAAATTCGTCAGGGCTATCACCTTCTCAATACCAATAAACTAGATGGGTACCTATCTACCTACTAAGATTTTCTACTTAGGTACCTACCTACTGTAAGAGAATGAGAGTTGGACAGTTGGAAATAATAATAAGAAGAAGAAAGAATACACATTTAATAATCAAAGTTTTACTTCTCTTCAATTACATAATTAAATTACGTAGAATTATAAAAATATGAGTATTTATCATAATAAAGGCAATGAGAGGCTTACATTAATGCAGTATTTACTAACTGTATCTGCTCACAATAAAGCATTCTAAATCTCTACTCATAAACAATAACAATAGTAATGTAACATGTTCAATAGTAAAATAACTAAATTTTATAAACATCTACATATAAGACCACGAGATCCAGTTTGATTAGAATTGTCACTTTTAAATATAAAATAACATTTTTCATCAATCTTCCGTTAAATCTTTAAAAATTTCTGCATCATTTCTATAATATCTTTGACATTTCCTGTTGGGCATAGATTTATTTATTTGACCAGAATCAGACTTAGGTACTTAGTTCGGAATGTTTATGACCGTATCCATGGGTAGGAATGGTTATTAATTTGTTTGATATGATTCGTATTTTTTTCTTTTCAGGTTCTTCTGAATGCCATTCTTTGAATCGACTCTTTTCAATTTTTTTATCTGAAGATTTTCCAGGGTTAATTTTAATTGTAAATTCATCCTTTTCTGTTTTAAATATTTTCCTTTCGTTCTTATACTGTTTATATTTTTCAATTTCACCCGGCTTCTTATTCAAACTTTCTTCTAATTTGTTGTCACTGTCCGTAATTAGCATTTGTTCACATTCATTACTATTTTCAATTGTCACATTTTCACTAATTGAAATGTTTTCTTCTGAAATGAGAGGCATTTTGTAAATTTCTAAATCATTCAAACTATAAGATTTTTCTTCTTGTACCATCAATTTATTTTCTTGCCAAAGATTCTGATTTCCAAGTTTGTGTTTTTTCTCCGGTATGGCTTCTACAGTTTTTTCTGTTTCTTCATTTAACATTCCTTTTTGGTTTTTGTATGTTTTGACATCTTCTTTAACTTCTGCACTATTAGCTTTCTTTATTTTCTCTTCTAACGTATCATTACAGTTTTTAACAAGTATCTTGTCTATATTATCAAATGTTTTGACTTTTTTTTCCCTATTTTCACTGCATTTTTCCTGTTTTATTGATTTTTTTCCCACACCTTTGCCTTTGACTGCTGGATTATTTCTTTTTAAATTGTTGTTGTTTTCTTTTTGTTCCTCGTTGAAAATCGTTATCACTTTGCAGTTGTTATCAGTGTCTGTTACATCATCGGAAAATGGAATGTCTTCAAAAATTATCGGCATGCTTTTGACGTCTAAATTGTCTTGTAAATCTAGTTCCAGTTGAGAAATATCATCCTGATCAAGACTGATATTTTCAGGCATATTGTTTTCTTTTATCTCGTTCGTCAATTTTTGCTTTATTTTTTTCTTTTCATCGCTTGTAACTTTGTTTATCTTTTTTTTATTTTCCAATAATGCTTTTCTTTTTGTTATTCCGGATGTGCTTGCTTTTTCTTTTATTACCTTTCCTTTATTTGTTAATGGCTTTTTTGTTCTTTGTATTACGCTTGGTTCAATGATGCTTTCTATGTCACCTATGTCACTTTCTATAGCACCCTCATCAACATTTTCAATTACTCTGGAAGTCGTCTCCGATGTATCTGATTCAATATAATCACTGTCTTCTCTCACGCTTTTACCTGCTTGAACGTTAATTTTCTTTTTTTTACTATTAGCTCTAATATTTCCAGAATTTCCATAGCGCATCTCTGATAATAAATTTAAAACTGTCTTGTCTATAGCCTTTTTTTCTTCTTCAGTGCATGTTTCGTTTCTTGTAGTACTACCCGGTAACCTTTCCAGCACCTTTTCTTTGTTTAGAGGGCTGATTCCTGTCTTAGAAAAACCTGCTAAGATGTTACTTATAAGGTTTGTTTCAAGCTTCTCAAAAAGTTTTTTCAGCAGCTGAGGAAAACAATTCTTTGGTATGCTTGCCTGTGTGCGGCCGTCTGTTTTTTTCCAAGTGAATAGTACATCACGCCAAGCAGATTTCATTGGTCTAAAAAAGGCTACATCGAGCGGCTGCGTCAAATGGGTTGAATTAGCTGGCAGGAATACGAAGTAAATATCTTTCTCTTTACACTTACGGATTAAATTTATCGAAAGATGTGAAGAAAGGTTGTCTCCGATTAATATCTTTTTTCCTTGCTTATCTTCAAAATAGGGAATTGCTACGGTTTCAACCCAATCTTCAAATGTAGTTCTATCGAACCAACCGGATGCCGTTCTATTATAACGACAAAGTCGTGGCCCATTTTTTGTCCATGTGTCATATAAATGGGCAGCTTTATAAACTACATAAGCAGGCAAAAGGGTGCCATTTGCCGATGCAGCAATCATGAGTGAAGTAGATGTCTTAGAATGATTCATAACGCGCTCTGGGTACTTCACTCCTCTTTTAGTGATAATTTTCTTTTTTCCGGGGTCGTCCGATAAATTCGTCTCGTCGTAATTCACGATATTCGATAGTGGGACGTCTTCTAAGGAAATCTGTAGTTCTTCAAAGTATTTTTCAATAATGTCTTCTGAAACAGCTGCCCTAGCTCTTTTTATATTTTGGCTTATTCTTTTTGACAGAACATCTTCGTGTGTCTTTTTAAGAAACACTCGATAAAATCGGGCCCTGGCATGTTGTTTTTAAATCGTTTTATTTCAGTGACCCCGCCTTCCGATCATAAGGTCGTGGGTTCAAACCCGGTCGTGCACCAATGGATTTTTCTGTTCGAAAAATTTATGTGCGCAATGCCAGTGCTCTCATACGGTGAAGGAAAACATCGTGAGGAAACCGGCATGTCCAAGAACTAAAAATTCGAAAGACATGTGCCATCCACCAATCCGCATTGGGTCCGCGTGGTGGATTAAGACCCAATCACTCTCGCCTGAGAGTAGGCCAGTGTCCCAGCAGTGGGAACATTAGAAGGCTGTCATGATGATATAGTTCGGTTTCATCATTCAAACATTTTGGCCTACCATGAGGCCTCATTACTCGTGTCATATGTCTGTGTAATACAGATTTACTTATCTTATATTTATCTGCTATTACTTTTAGTGATATGTTTGAACTGCTTTCGTATTCCGCAATCGCAATACGTATTGATTCAGAATCATACTTTTTATATGGGTTATTTCGACTTTTTGTGTATGATCGTGGCATTTCTGTAAACAATCAAATAGGTAATTCATAAAAAAAGTTCAAAATATGCAACGAAAATAAATAGTTAGATAGGTAATAAATAGTTAAATAGGTACCTAGTTGATAGAAGATTCTACCTTATCATTCTTAGTGACAACCCTAGGAAATCAGTCCAATTAACACACTTCTCGTTTCTATTATAACAATTGTCGTCCCTATTTAGCCGTTCCTGTCCCTATTTAGACTGTTTACATTCCAATTTCCCCCAAAAAAGTCCAATTTTATAGCCTTTAATTTTAGTCAATAAAAACAACACATACAGAAATATTACGTACCTGATTCTTAGTGAAAGTGTTCCCATAACATTAAAGCACACAATTCAATCGAAGTTTTGCAATAAATATCAGAAAATAGCTCAATAGAACAAAGTTTTAACGGCAACCAAAACATCTCTCTCCAGAACGTGATTTTCAACTGAGTCTGACTGCTTTTAGGGGCTAACTTCGTAACTTCACACCTGTTCGGTGTTGCCACAGTATTTTTTGTTATTCTACTACTAATTTAAATAATCACGCCAAATATTGAATCGAGCATACCTTCTATGTTACCATTTGAAAAATCTTCCCGAGTTTTGTCCCAATTTAGACCTGGATCCCTATTTACCCCATTTTACGGTACATAGAATTATGAAACAAGCCAAAATAAAATAAATAAACAGTGATAAATGGTTTCTTTAATGATTATTTATTTATCTAGACCCCCTACAAATGACCTAGGCCCGGCTCCATACTGCGTGAAACATCTATTCAAACATCATTTTTATAGAAACCATAATAAGTGTAGGTTTGCATTTACCTAAATAATTATGGTAGGTACCTGTAACTCTAATGTTTTGATGAACGCTAAACCTGAGAATTAAATAAGTCATGGTATTACCACAATTAATTAATTTTAATTGATTCTCTCATCATTTATTCATAGAACCTAATAATACGTGAAGACTTTAGTAATAGAAAATTGTTTAAGCAGTCAGTCTGACTGTATGATGTGTCATGCGCTCTATTTGGTATAATATAAAACGTTTATTATATTTAATTATAGAGAATAATAAGTGGTTAACTGGTTCGGTAAATAATAAGTGGTTAACTGGTTAGGTAAATAATAAGTGGTTAACTGGTTAGGTAAATAATAAGTGGTTAACTGGTTAGGTAAATAATACCGATACATACCTACCCTATCATTTAGGGCTACATTATAATTAACCGGGCTCATCTACGAGTATATTAAAATATTATCGATTTATTAAATATAAACTATAATTTAAATAGTTAAGTAAGTTTCTAATTGTTTCTTCAGTAACTTTTACTCTACTGAAATGAATGTGTCTTTCTAAAATATATTGATGTTGAAATCTATGTGGGTACCTACATCTTTTAGGAATTGATATAGTTATAAGTAGATATAAATAAATTGTACATTCTTACCAAAATCTTGATGAAAATGTACCAAAAAGTAGAATAATTATTAAAAAATGATATTTTAATCAAATTAATCTAATGGTACTGGGCCAAATAGTAGAATAACATTTTTAATATTATTATAATTTAAACTGAGTATCATTATATCTTGGTGGTTAAATGCTTTTTACCCAAAATATTTATCACCATTAACTAAAACGAATCTATCTTTTTTTTGCAAACTACTTCACGTTAAAAAATGTGACTAAATAATAATTTCAAGAACCATACATGCTGTGTTTGTTCTTGAAATTAAAGGGGTATAGTTTTTTTTTTACTGGTTTCGTTTGCGATCTTAGAAATTTTAAAACGTAGTTCTTTCTTACTTGTAGTGGACCAATCCTCTTGCTTAATTTATTTATAATACTTAAAAAGATTATGATAAATACGATTTTTTTTTCTAGATTACCTAGCAAATAACTTTCAGTTATTTTATAAAAAATGATTTAAGTAGTATAATTGTTATGTATAACCAAATGGTTAATTTAATGTAGCCCATTATGTGAAATCGACTTAAGTATGTAATGTAAGTAATGTAAGTAAATGTACTAATACAGAACTATATGCTAGGGTATCTGTAGGCATGGTATTCTTCTAGCAAAACTTCATAAACGTATCCACAACTTGAAAACTAAATAAGACAACTAACTAGTAATTAGTTTAATACACTGTAATATTAAGAATAGGTACACATATATTTTAAAGTTACATAAAAATGTAGACGTCATTATGATTGTATTGATGTAAATAATTCATATTTTAATGACCTCTTGGTTGCAAAAGGTGAATTGCATTCTAGTCAATTTGATTCAAATTATTTATTTATAATATCATTTTTATTCAGTATTAGAGGGCATTATGTAGGTTATAAGAAACTTGAACAAGTCTTCTATGGATTAAAATCTCGAATATAATTATTTTAACTTGGAAAATGTAACATGAAAGTTAATATTTAATTTTGATTTTTATAGGTATGGTCATACATATTATAAATTCTTTATTTAATAAATATTTAGTTATTAAGTACCCTAAGTTAGATTTAACATTAAAATTACTATAACAAAATTAGATAGATTCAGGTAACATTTAATAAAATATTGATGTTTGTTTAGATACAAGTATGAAACTAGGTACCTCAAAACTTTCAAATTCATCATCAACCTTATTAGATATATCATAAAATGTTTATCTGTAGGTAAAAGTTACCTATTAAATCAAGTTGACAAGATATTGTGCTCTTCTACAATTATTATTCATTAATTATATAAATTAAAAATAAAGTGAGAATAAAATTTAGGTGTTAATATTTATTTATAGTCTAAGTTTACATTGTTAATATAGACATTATTCGTATTACTTTTATTTTATTAATAAATTAAAAATAAAATTTATTGGGATTGCACTATGTTGAAAAGTGGTATAATTATATTTTATAACTATAAGTTTGAATGTATCGAAATTATAATCTTTGGAATGTGATATGATGTTATCTTTGAATTGGCCTATTCAATGGTCCCTTTATATATTTAAAAATTATAAAATTACGAATATTGTAATGTAGTTAGAAATTATGTTGAAATGTTTACTTAGTAGGTACCTATGTTGTTTGTCAGTTTGTTCATTTCTAATGCTCTTGGCACATAATTCTGAATTATTATAGCACGTGTTGATTACAGTCTTAACAGTTTTAGTATAAGAATATGGATTGGAAACGTAAAGCATATATTCTAAACTCATTGTATGAAAAATTATTTAGACTTGTTCTAAACAAATATGTAGCAAATTGTAATCATATAACCAGTACTTAAACGAAGGGCAGTGGTCTATGTTTAACTCATCCATGCCCCAAAAAATTTACTAATGTTATTGTAAATGAAATAATTATTAAATGTTATTTATTATTAAATGAATCGATTACCGAATAGTTTATATAACACATTAGTTTTATAACTGTAATGTAATTAAAAATTTTCAATGAGTTTAAAATTTTAATTTGTATTTAAATATTTTTATTTTTTTAACGCAATAACGAAATTGCGAGGTTGCGGTGTTGTGGTATTCAGTTTATAAATAGCTTGTTTACAATACCAAACTTCATATCTATTAACCAGTTTAATCTGAATCTATTTCAGTGCGATTAAAACGTAGGTACTTTTAATTGTATATTCACATTTAAATTTAATAACGAATTATTGCTTTCCTATAAATGTTTTTTAAACATATTTGACCATTGTCCTATATGAAATAAAAACCACTTTGTATCCAAAGATTTGTCTATTGTTTAATTACAGTAACTAAATTATATCAATTAAAACATGGCTGTGTGTATCATTTAACCTAATCCTATCAAGTAGTTATAATCCTATAGTTGTATCATCAAAATAGTTATAAGTAATTATTTAGATTTCATACTGCGAATCTTTTTTCTTTCCTTGTACAAGCTTTCATGTTGAACTGAAACAAATAAAGAACAGTGTGATAAAACATTGCCCATTACCTGGTGGAAGAACTCTTTAGCTAGAGTTAATCTTGATGGGGACCTGACCTACCACCACAGTATCAGATCTTCTGCAATGCAAGCATTACTGTGTTTAGGTTTGAAAAGCACTGTAGCATTTCAAATTACTAGGCGACTGAGACTTATTGACTATGTTTCTGGGTGATGAGTACATGCAACACAGTGCCATGCACAATTTTATAATTCAAGTTTTCAATAAACATGACAAGATTAGATTAGATTATAATTCTGGATAATCTAATTCTAATTCTAATTCTAAATGAGAGTATAAGATCTGCACTGACGTCCCGCATTGGGGTGTATTGTGCATTGTCCCCATGCTAACCTGACCCTAGCCAGCCCAACTACTTGAAATAGCGGAGGACTTTAGGTTGATAGCAGCAATGTACAAACTTTGGGTCCAGGCATTACATTTTTGGAATGATACTCCTGCAATCATGGTGCATGTAACTGCGCCCAAATATCAGATAATCAATAGAACTCGCATCATTCTCATAACAACCAAGAGATGTCCACTGCTGGACATACTCCTTAACCACACATGATAATATGCATATATCACCTTTTAGAGTTCTTTCAATAGTATTGCAAGTATTTTTACTCTAAGCACTGAACAGTAAGTACTAAAGTGAGTTCATGAGTTAGTGGCCAACACTAGTGATAGAGTAGGCCAACAACAACACAACAATAATAATTATTAGTACAATGTTATGTCCACATATACTAAGAGGATTATTCTCAATGTCTTTGCCTATAAATTGTAATTTTAATGTAAGTCCACTTATTTTGTTAAATAAATAAACTTAAGTAGTTACCTAGCTAGGTATAGTTCTCACAACGGATCTCGGCCGTCGTGAAATTAGCCGTTTCGATGCGCAATATAGCTTTTTCAAACTAAATTGTCTTTGCACATCACAAACAGCTAACTCCACGGAAGCCTAGATCCGCTGTGCGAACTATACTTACATACCTTTACACTTGTTTGCCTTGGAGGTGGTATAAAAAAAACAACCATTCCATATCCCAGTCAGAAAGACCCAAGATGACCATGAAAGAATCAGTGACGGACAACAAGTCAAGGAGCAGGCTAAAATTTAGATCAAGCTTTTTAGGTTAGTTGGTAGGAGTAGGATTGTTGTACTTACTGTAAGGATCAAACAATTTCAGCTCCAACTTATCCACCAGGCGTTCTCTGATTCTCGTACATTGGTGCCCTGATACTACACTCTCCATCAGAACCATGATATTCCTGAAAATGTTAGATATTTCAGTTTTTCAGACTAGTGACTGGAATAACTAGATTTTGCTTTATGTATGCTTTCCTTACTTGCTTTTAACTTTTTTCAGCAAAACGTTTGTAATAAACATTATTTTGTGCAGTTAAGACTATGTGTTATTATAATCTTCGGTTGCCTGAAAAATTAAATGAATGTGTCAAACTCAAAATGTCATGCACCTGAAGAGAGAAAGAGTAAGATTGCTACACAATCTTAGAGGTGCAAAAGAGACGGCACAATAACAAATAGTTTTCACCATCTGACAATCAGCTGGCTGACAGAGCTTTCCCATAAATATTTTACTCTTTGGACAGAGCGCAGCCCATATCTTGAATAAATGGCTGCTGTCAGTGCTGTCCAAAGAAGTTGAGTCGCGCGCGCCACAGACTGCGGCTTTCTAGTGTTGACCCAATGCAATACATTTACCGATAATTTCGGATACTTTCATGTATGCGATCATGCACATAAATATTAAAAACGCTAATAATTTTGTTACGCGTAAATGATAAAGTAAATACTCAATAAACAAATTTCTGTAGAAAGAAAATACAAAGTAAAAAACGATGAATCATATATTTTTGCCATAGACAAAATTACGAAAACCTGCCACGCTTGCAAATTTCGAAAAATATAAATTTCAATTTGACAGTTCATTCAGTACGGACGGTCACACACGTGCAAAAATAAATAATGAAATTGAAAAAACTCGGAGAAATACTTAGATATCGGAGCTAAGCAGTGTGAAATGTAATTATTAGCTAGACAGCGTGTATTCGTAGCAACAAACAATAAAGGGCGAATCCTGGTAACATTCCGAAAACAAAACCCATCGAAGCGACGATGAACTTGTGAACCGGCGTCGTTGGCGTTTTCGTGTGACTTTTTAACTTTTTGTGTTCATCCTTTGTTCTTTTTTACGGGCCAAATGAAGTAAACGATCGCGGATAGTGCGCGTTCTAGAGCATTCCGTTCGTCCTAGTGTAGTTTCCGACAAAAGGACAATGCTAAACAACGAGATGGAGAATGGCGGCGGCGACGCCATCAACAATGTGTCACCGACCAAACTCATGGTCAACTACATCCCCGAGCTGATGACGCGCGACATGATGTACGCGCTGTTCTCCGCTATGGGCAAGATTGAGAGCTGCAAGTTGATCGCGAACCGCGGGTACGGTTTCGTGGAGTACGAGCGGCACGAGGACGCCGACAAGGCGCGCGCCGCCTTCAACGGTCTGCTCATGCAGGGCAAGACGCTCAAGGTCAGCTTCGCGCTCCTTAACCCCGAGAACAAGGTCAGCCACAAGCCCGACACCGAGAGCAACCTCTACATCAGCAACCTGCCGCCCGACATGACGATCGAGCGGCTGAACTCGCTCTTCGGGCAGTTCGGCGCGATCACCAACAGCCGCGTGTCGCAGGGCATCGGCTTCGTGTGCTACGAGACGCGGCCGCAGGCGGAGGAGGCGATCGCGCACATGAACGGGCAGACACCGCTGCCGGCGTCCGGGCCGATCGTCGTCAAGTTCGCGAACAAGCCGAACTGCAACAAGAACGCGCCGCGGCCGTCGGCGCGAGTGGGCTCGGCGCCGCTGCCGTACAACGGCGCCGCGGTGTTCAACGGCGCCGCGCCGCCCGCCTTCAACGGGTCGCACACGCTGCCCGCCGCCTTCGCGCGTCCCGCGGCCTTCGCGCCCGGCTACCCGCAGGCGTCGCCGCCGCCGCTGCTGCCGTCGCCGGGCAAGGCGCTGCCGTTCATCACGAAGGGCCAGCAGCGCTTCAACCCGATGGCGGCCAGCAACCACTCGCCGCTGCCGCTGCTGGGCTCGCCGGCGAGCCCGGTGCCCCTGCTGGGCGCGGCGCCGGGCCCGCAGACCACGGTCTACGTGTACAACGTGGGCGAGGAGACGGAGGAGCTCGCTCTGTGGCAGCTGTTCGGGCCGTACGGCGCGATCGACTCGATCAAGGTGATCAAGGACCCGGAGACGAAGAAGAACAAGGGGTTCGCGTTCGTGAACATGCGTGAGTACGACGAGGCCGCGATGGCGATCCAGGCGCTGAACGGCTACGCGCTCAACGGACAGGTTCTATCGGTTAGCTTTAAGACTCAGAAGAGGAGCGCCTAGCGCGAGTGCGGACGTTGTGAACGCCGTCTTGTGATCCGGCACGAAAGCTTAAAGATTTCATTCCAATCTCAATATTTTTGTAGTCGAGGAGGAGGTCCTGCTCGTTTGTGCATTTCAGATTAGTCACATAAGTATTTTTGTAAGATTAAACATAGTTTTATATATTCGCGAGAGCGCGACATGACTATATTTTGAGTTTAGTTGGCTTGACAGTATCATATATATGTACCCGATGTTATCGTATGATATGGTATTATGTATTGGACTATATATGGACCTGTCGCATATGTATGCCCGCGGCCGGCGCCCCCACCCCGGCGCCTCCGCCTGAACCCTCCAGATATATTTTTATTTTGTGTAAAACAAAACCTCTGTATGTTTTTTATCTTTAATAAATTTCACGTTTAAATAGAATTTATCGTATATTTCTCTATTTTTTATTTTCTATATTTTCATCCCCACCCTCGTTGTCCTTATCTAAGTATTATACTTAATATGATATAGTATTTTTTGTGGCAGTAGTGTTTTTCATTATTTTGTGTATTGTCTGTTGCGGCAGGTCGACTGTGATGCTTCAGTGTTGCATGCAATGTGTAGTGAGTCTGAAAATAAGTTTTTATTTGTTTATGTTACCTCGACGTTTAATAGCTGTAGTTATTGTGTTTTTCCTGGGTTAATTATTCAATATTATTTTTGGCGGGTCAGGCCTTCTAATCAAAATTCTCACATGTTAACTGAAAACCTATTTATTTGACCGTCATGGGCGAGTCGTGAGCTTTAATCTCTACATTTTTAAGGTTTCAAGTCCATTATGATAGTGCCTATGAATATTAGGTGAAATCGGTGAGATTGTACTGTTGTACAGTAATGATAATGAGTTAGGTGTCCATGGGACGCAGGACGTTGATAAGATATACTTAACCACAAAGTGGTCCACTCAGTACTGCCACAAAATAGTATAGGCTAAATAGACTAGATGGCTAGGTGATGAATTTATTGTGCCTCGGTCATGCAACTGAAGTAGAAAGTAAGTATTCCTCATGACATCTGGATGGTAAGTTATATTTTTTTTTGACAATTTATATTATATGTAACAAAGAGATTTAAGTCAAATTCTAGTCTGTAGAAGAAAGGAAGTTGTAAATAAAGTATTTGAAACTACATGAAATGAAGTTATAATGGTATTTTTTACATTCTCGTTATCAAGGAAAAATAATAAAAGAACTTTATACTCAAACGATAAGTAGGTACAAGCAAAAACACTGATCGAAAGTGCATTGTACACTTCGTACAGTCATCAACACAAGTCAATAAATGGATAAGTGAATATTTTTCCTGTTTACACAAAAGTTTTGTATCCATCGTTTTTTATTAGAACTCTAGTTCAAATGTACGTTAATGTACCTACTTAAATTAAGACTGTACCTAAATATATTTTAAGTTTAATGTTATTTTTGTAAATACTTATTGGTGTTACCATTTGTTTCTCGACTTGAGCCGTTAGCCGTCTAATTGTCTTGGGACAAATAATTTGTCTTGGGACAAATAATTGTGTTGTGTTTGTAGTATGTAGGTTGCTGATAACACGCACGGTCAGTGATATAATCGATTAAACACAACATTGCTAGGGTGTAGATAAAGATGACTAATGGATTTACTGCCTACGCTCTGGCAGTTATTTTTTACAACTCATAGTAAATAAGTTTTGTAATAAAAAAGACAATCTGATCCTTTTATAATTATAACCATCTCCAATTCAAAGTTAAAAACACATTTTGCAATACTTTATCAAACAAAGAAGTGACAAAATGTCGTTACTACCTATAGGAAGGTCTTTGTTTCAATGTTTCTTATAAGTATTTTGAATTGTA
Source organism: Colostygia pectinataria (assembly GCA_951394395.1). Lineage (NCBI taxonomy): Eukaryota > Metazoa > Arthropoda > Insecta > Lepidoptera > Geometridae > Colostygia > Colostygia pectinataria. The sequence continues at coordinate 1,294,208 of OX596362.1, forward strand.
AAATAATACCGATAATCAAACACAGATACCATTACTTCTTCTTTAATTTTCATAGAAGCAACGTCTTTATTTGCACAGAATATGACGCAAATTTAACCAACAAATAGATCGGTCAAACACTTTAGGTCGCAGCGTCCTTCGCAAGGGCGACGTCTATAAATATTGCGTTGTAGGTAGGTATGTAATGTACTAGCACTCGGTATCAACGACCTCTGGCGTCTGACGCCGGTCTAGCATCAAGAGGATTAGTCTTGCATTCTTTATTTTTTTAATAGTTAACACTAATTTAGTTTCATATATCATGCAAAAAATATCCGAGGTTATAAGCGGGCCCACTTCGTGACGTGTTTCATTACCAGAATTCATCTGAAGATTATCTTCATTTTATATAAAATTATTTAATAATTCGTTAGATCGTTGTTGTTAGCTATTTTAAATGCTTTCTAACTATGTGGATTTAGTTTCATCGAAAATAAAATAAATTAGACTATGTTGGTTGGTTAATTAAAAATGCCCTTATCACAAATGAATTCAATCACGTTTGTTGGCGACGACTGTACCAATTAGCGACATGCTGTGTCATGGCAATAAAGCCAAAGACTGCTCTAATTGGCTTATAAAAATATGTCCATCTGTGGGACTTTCAACTAATATTCATATTATACTAACTGCCGTCCCTCTTTTACGCTCGTGTGAAGGTTTAGTTAAAAGTCTATGTTTCAATTCAGTTCATACCTAGTCTACTATATCAAATTTAATAGAAATTGCTTCAGCTCGTTCAGCTGCTACGACGTGAACGTACATTGTGTGATAAATATACAAACTCTAATATTTTTCTGATATTGTAAGTACTCATTACTTTATTATTATGAAAGATCCCTAAAGCGCGTCACACACGGTGAAGATAATATAAAATATATATTATCTTAGAGCATATTTTAGAATATCGCTCACCATAGAAATCCTATGAACCATCACACACGACGAAGATAATTTATATTTTATCTTCAGTATCTTAAGATACCGAGCGAATATGCAAATATGGAAATATATATTTCGTATCTTAATATGTTATCTTAAGATACGACGATATAACAAGGAATACGTGTGGCATCAACGCAGACTCGTAAGGAAATGAACAGGTTTTTTAATATTACTGTATCTTAGCCGTGTGTGATAACCTAAGATACTATAATATTTTATATTAGGGCATCTTAAGATAAAATATTATAGCATCTTCACCGTGTGTGACGCGCTTTAAGGTTACAGAGTTAGGCTGCGTTTCCACTAGAGATGTACGAGGGATGTGTTTGTTAGGAACCAATAGAATTACTTAATTTACCTACAGTCTCGCTCTGAAGCTAATTCTATTGATTCCTAAAAACAATTTCCTCGCTACACATCCTCGCACATCTCTGGTGGAAACGCAGCCTAAATGTATACTTCGCTAAAATATTAAACAACACACTTTGTGGTCATTTAGGTATGTCAGGACAAAGGCTCCCCTCAGCTAACTTCCACTTACCGTCGGCTACCCCTCTGTTTTAACCACACATTCGTCGAATTCGTTTAATATTTTAGCGAAGTATACATTTAGGCTGCGTTTCCACCAGAGATGTGCGAGGATGTGTAGCGAGGAAAGTGTTTTTAGGAATCAATAGAATCAGCTTCAGTGTAAAACTGTAGGTAAATGAAGTAATTCTATTGGTTCCTAACAAACACATCTCTCGCACATCACTAGTGGGCTTGTTTCGCGACGATCGAAATGAATTGATTCAAGAGACCAACGATAATCGTGGCAAATATCGAAGGTCAACATAAATCGGTGCGAACTTCAGAGTATCCACGGACTTAGGCTGAACCAATTAAACTATCACGATATATCAGTCTATTTCCACCTGTTCTGTTGAGTAGTGCTGTCGGCAGAACGACTAGGATTTTTTTTTCATTTCCCAATTTGTTCTGTGAACAGAACAAATGGAAACAGACGAATACACCGCTTTTGTCCGCAAGAATAGACCTCAGACAGACTTGTATAATACAAGTAGATACTATTATTCTGTGGTTATACGAACCCTTGGTATACGGTTCGTCTACCTGCGTGAGGGGAAGGACCCCACACCCCGATCTAAAAATAATTTGAAATAAAAAGAAAGACGGGCGCGTCATCAGTCGGCCGTGTTAATTTGTAAAAAAATGATTGATAGGTAGATCTGTTTGATATGTTCAGCCCCCATACAATGAACTCTTAAAGCGATTCAAATTAGGACCTAAACTGAATTGTCAAAAAAATTTGTACCATGACTTCAATAATTATTAATTTCATGGCACAAAATTTTTTTTACAATTCAGTTTAGGTCCTGATTTGAATCGCTCTAAGAGTTCATGGTATGGGGGCTGATCTGTCGAATGAAAGATAAATACACCAGCAGTATTCCTCATCCGACAAGCAAAAAAATAATAAAAAAATATACCTACCTAGTAATATTTTTTTTCAACTCCCGATTATATCAGTGGCAGGCATGCACTACCTGACTGATCTGTTCTGTGGTATAAGCCTCTCCCACACATAATAGTTATTTTGTACCGCGATCCTGCGGCACAAAATCAAATCAAAATTAGTAAAGTATAATCTAAGTAATATCAAATTGCTTTTATGTTTTTCAGATCATATTTTGGCTTAGGTACTCTAACTAGAAGCTCATTTCAATTTAACGCTGACTGTACCTAGCCTCAAATTTTTTATTGGGATACTAGTTCGGAGATTTTGTTATCGCCGACCTATTTATATTATGATTTTATCTTAAAACTATAATTAGAGATGACCCATACTTGCTTAATAATCTTGTTTCAAAAGTTTTAGAGTCGGACTGGTTTTAAAGGTAATCAAACCCGTCTTGATTCAAATAAAAAGATAACTAAGCAAATACCTACCTACTACGATTTAAAATGTGGGGCAGTTAAGACTTTAAGAGGACTATCTTTTTAATAAAGTTTTATAGTTAGTGGTTAGATAAATAAAACATGTGCCGCGGAACCTTTAAAATGTAATTTTTTTTAAATGTTAGCAAGTGACAAGACGATCAAGTCTGTCACTCCTGACCGTAACAGATGCAGTACCAATGCAGTACCAAAGCTTAGTTCTGCGTGGCACTGCACTGCGCTCAACACCCCGAGACTTTGTTGTTGTCTCTTTCGCCCAGTAAGTAACTTGCTACAGTGCCCTTCAAACCTAAACACAGTAATGCTTGCACATTATTGCCTAGAGGTAGTAGGTATATCTGTCACTGCGGTGACCACGGTGACCAAGACCGGCTCTTGCTGTAGAGTCCTACCACCAGATGCCAAGACGGAATCTTTATTTTGGTCACATACCTATTGGCAGACCATGCAAATATTTGTTCCGCAGCAGGAACGGAACTGAAACAGGAGCACTGGTGGTCTAGTGGTTTTTTCGGTGACTGTTCTCGTCTCGACGCATAACATAATTAAGTTCAATGGAAGTAAAATGTGGTGTGAGTTGCAGAACGAGAATAATATTTATTTTACGATTCGTCAACTCACACTAGTTGGGACAAGGTTCGCGGTGTGACTCGGTACTACTACTACCTAGACATTAAGTTCAAGGCCTTTGTCGCGCGCGACGCTCTTTATAACAAAACCGTCTAAAAGGATAAAGTGTTATCTGTTAGATAAGTACCTGCCTATCTACTTATAATCGATATTTAGCAGCCCAAAATACAACCAGGCAACAAGATGGCAGATGGACGTATGGATAGCTCAACGTAAGGTCGATCGATGGAACGATGAAGTTTATTATTGACGACCGATGTGGCGCGGCGGGTGAAGGTTCGCCTTCGACGCGGAGGTTGCGGGTTCGATTCCCGCCTCGGGACAAGTTTTTGTACTATCTGCGAAATATTTGTTCTGGGTCAAGGAAGTCAATGGGTGTTCTGAGTATTTTTTATGTATAATAAATATTTTTCGAGGCGAACGACTTGCTTGGTGTCCCTACAACCACCGACTGTCGAGATATTATCTCGACAGTAACGACAGTAAAAATCCGCAATAGAGCACCGGTGGTCTAGTGGTAGTGACCCCGCCTTCCGATCCTAAGGTCGTGGGTTCAAACCCCATCGTGCACCAATGGATTTTTCTGTTTGAAAAATTTATGTCCGCTTTCCGATCCTAAGGTCGTGGATTCAAACCCGGTCGCGCACCAATGGATTTTTCTCTTCGAAAAATGTATGTGCGCAATGCCATTGCTCTCATACGGTGAAGGAAAACATCGTGAGGAAACCGGCAATTCCAAGAACTAAAAATTCGAAAGACATGTGCCATCCACCAATCCGCATTGGGTCCGCGTGGTGGATTAAGACATAATCACTCTCGCCCGAGAATAGGTCAGTGTCCCAGCAGTGGGAACATTAGAAGGCTGTCACGATGAATTATCCGCATCACTATTCCGAAACTGAAATGTGAGCACATACGTTTTTCGTTTGAATTAAAATGTGTGTTTAGGTGTTTCATCTCCATTGGCTCATTGTAGACAATGGTAAGTAGGTGCCTAGGTACAAGCTGTGTGTTTATTCGCTTTCGTTTAGAGGCCGATTGCAAGTTTTTAACTCGCGTCGTACGTCGCACCGCATGCATTGTCACTTTGTCACATCCCCAGACACTCAATAAAAAAAAAACAGTTTTTTTACTTACCCTACACATCAAACATTCAAAAAATAACATTACCTACAAACCAAGGATACTTCTTTGCTACAAACATGAGAAAGTTAAGAAACTAACGCGTTGCAATCTACGATTACCTACATGCATGGTTTGTGTACCTATGTTCACACAAAAAATCTAGTTTTAAAGTGCTGCAGCACTGCACTGCGCTTGTCACTCAGAGACAAGTAGATAGGTAGTTATTAAAACTCCTTCGCGAACACAAAGTTCCGTGGTTTTCGACATTCTATGAGACAAAAATAATGACTAATGAAATCATGAATGAATGTAGGCAATTGGCACAGTGCCATTTAATTACTGCGCTAAATCCGATAGCCTCTTTCTTTGTCTTCATGTAAGCACCAACCAACATTGTTCCCTCTCGTTCCCTGTAAATTAAAAGGATTATCCCATCTGTCACCCACAAATGGGGACGACCAGGAAAAAAGTTCCCGTTGGTTCCCATTGGGGTCGTGCGGGAATAACCCGTGTGACGATCTGACGCTGTAACCTCGGTGGCGTTGTGAGGTTGCGGGTTCGATTCCGGTTGCGGGACAAAGGTTTGGATGATCAACAAATTTTTATGCTTCCGTATCAGTATATCATTAGAGTGAATTTGAATTATGTGAATTTGAAAAATGTGAATTTATAAAACATACTTAGCTTAAAAAACAGTGAGCACTGTTTGTCTAGTGGTTCCGGCTTCCGGTCTTTGGGTCGCGGGTTCGTAACCGATCATGTTGGATCATACCTACCTACCAAACGATTTTTAAAAAGTGAAAATATTAAAAATTGCAGCACGATTATTATTATATGTAATAGGTATAATAATAATAATAATCCACTAAATCTACAAGATATAATTACACAGAAAAATGAGGAACAGACGGACAGACAGACATTAATCAATGAATGGGCCCTCAAATCTCTTCATGGTAGACATCGCCACGACCTGAGCCATCCCAACGTCGACAAAGATGCGTCGAACGAGTGGCTCCGCCGAGGGGAACTCTTCCCGGAGACTCGAGGGTTTCATGATTGCCATACAAGACCAGGTGATTGAGACACGCAAGAAGGTGATTGAGTTATGTCGTAGATGCCATAGCTCCTCAGAAACTATACAACACATCACAGGTGCCTGTAAAACAATAGTTCAGACTGACTACAAATATAGGCATGATCAGGTAGCAAACATAATTCACCAGAGGCTAGCTGCTAAATACCAACTCATCGAAACAGCATCAACGATAAGACCAACGCCTTATTACAAATATGTCCCTGAAACTGTATTAGAAAACGCCACTCACAAACTTTATTTCGATAGAGCAATCCTTACAGATAAACAACCCATTACAATAGACCAGATCTTACTCTTATAAATAAAGCCAACAAAACAGCACTTATAATCGATATAGCCATTCCTAACACACACAACTTGCAAAACACAATATCTGAAAAACTCTCTAAATACGTAGAGTTGAAAAATGAAATAACTCGGATGTGGAGATTAGAGAAGGTCTCAATCATTCCTATAGTCCTGTCTTCAACTGGTGTAATTCCCACTCAATTATTCCAATCACTCGCTCTGCTCGATCTGCCTAAACCTATTTTTTCCCTTCTGCAAAAATCAGTAATCTTAAATACTTGCAGAATAGTTCGTAAGTTTTTGCAAACAGAGGTTTCCACGGATTCACCAACATCAAATTCGGGTGTGAATAACTCGTCACCCACCAACTGATGTGCACTTGGCTTAGGCCCGTGCATATCATTATAGTTACCGGCTGTAGCCGAGTAGATAAAAATCAAAAATCACAATAATAATAATAATAAAATCTTTATTTCAGACACAAGTTCCATATTATATACACACACTTAAAAACTAACACACATATAAAATAAAATTACAAGGAATTAAGTAGGTACTTAATTAGGTAGCAATCTCCACCCAACGTTTGTACACTTTAGTCAATATAAGCCTTTCCGCCAGACTCATAATATACATAATCACGTTTTTCTGTCATCATATAGATATCCAATCTAAACATCTAAAAACTAATAATAATATTTATGCATATTGTACGTCCGAAAAGAGCAAACTGTTGCGACTATTTTTGAATTTTTAATTTTACCATCTTACATTTATAACAGTTTTACAATAAAAATATTCTTATTCTTATTCTTATTCTTATTCTAAACCAATCGCTTCATACGACCGACAAGGCAGTAAGATTGTTGGATTTAACTCTCAACGACATCAATCATCAAAAATAATTTATGACAATCCAAGAACATGTAATTTGTCAAAGGAAATAAAATTGAAATTGAGAATGTAATTTTGATGCATGGTGTAAAATGGCCCGCTGTACGTACCTACTACTAATATCTGTTCTGTACCCCTGATTTGAACCATTAGACTATCAGAGATACTATTCCGTGATTTAACAACGAACCGTTACGGAATCACAATTCCTAAAATGTTAATCAAACCACCAAACTGCGAGAGTTACTCCGCTAATTTACATAATACGAAGGTTTAATTCTATTGAAAAAGCTCAGAATTCACACGAGTCGTCCTATTTATAAGATATTTCTCTACATAATCTTTACCTACATCTTCATCTTACATAGTAGGTAGGTATCTATAAAATAAAATCGCTTCCCATTGTCTGTCTCTCTGTACCTACATACATAATGTAGGTACGTTAAGTACCCTTAGATCTTTTAAACCACGCAACGGGTTTTATCGCGGTTTTCTTAAATAGATAGAGTAGGTAATTCAAGAATAAAGTTTATAACACCTATAATATTGTTTTCATTGCACCTATTGCCGAGCTTAGCCGGGGCGGGTCGCTAGTATATTATCTACACTAATATTTTATAGAAAGAAAGAATTGTATTTTTGTTTGCTAAGAATAAACTGAAAAACTAGGTAGGTAGGTACCTAACCTACCTACCTAGTTTTTATCTTTAGGATGCAACTCACCTGGCTTTGCACCCCACCCGTGCAAGCTGCGACTGACTGCTAGTTAGGTATTATAAAGATTGGATTATTTATGACGAAGTAGAACTACACTCGTAATGTTGCGAGGTCACGATGTTTTCTGCGTTTCCGTCTTTAGCTATTAATTTATGAGAAATACTGGCTATTTTTGCTCGCGGAACCGATAACCGCTAGGTACGTTAGACACTGGAAAATGAAGTAAGAACCTACGTATAGGACTTCCCCTCACTCGCAAAGCGGTTGCTGAAAGTCGGTGGACGGTGAAGGCTCAAGATTGGTCGTCATCTCTCTTTGAAGGAAGCATAATATTTGTTTTGTGCCTGTAATAATGTCATGCCAGCAGTGGACGTCTTTTGGCTGATAAGATACGCTATTTTCCCGCAGCCTGCCTGCAGAATATGTTATGACTTGTGTGTGGCAGGTCAATCGCCTCGCCAGATCGGCATCTTCTCAAATTTTGTCCAGAGCGACGCCGAGCCAGCCGGTAGGTACTTTGCTGATTAGCGTGCGTTGCAGAATGAATTAATAAACTAGCCTATATTGTAAACTCCTCGAGATGAGGTGATTTTTCTGTGTGTCGGGGTGGGAACCGTGAGTCACATTGCGAATTAACATTTTTAAACCGACAAGGTGTATTTATCTTGCCAATTTCGTCGTAGTATTCTGTGACCAACCTCAAATCTCGTTTTGTAGCTACAATAAGGTAGACTTGTCAAAAGTTCATTGACTGGGGCGAGTCATAAAAAGGTAGGTAGGTACGTAGGTACCTCGTGATAAGTGTAGACTTATCACGAGGATACCGTGGCAAAAAGATGTACTTTTAAGGTGTGATTTCGCGGAACGCGGCAGACTGGAAGGCGGGCAGTGGCATTTCTTTTCAGTATTTAAGTATTATTACTATTGATGCTGGACAATTCATAAATCATCAACTAGCCCTACTAGGTAGTATTAGACCGATTCCGACTGCCGCTGCCGATGCAACCGCGCGCCCCGGCGCCATTTCGCGTCCAAAGACAGAAAAGTCTGGTCGTGTCATTTCATAATTTTCTTTATTTATTTATATAATTTCGTCACGGTATCGTTATCTGATCCGGTCGTGCATCAATGGATTTTTCTATTCGAAAATGTTATGTATGTGCGCGATGCCAGGAGAGAAGAAGGAAAGTCGTGAGGAAACCAACATGTCCAAGAACTAAAAATTCGAAAGCCATGTGCCAATTGGCATTGGGGCTGCGTGGTGGATTAAGACTCAATCACTCTCGCTCATGAGTAGGCCAGTGTCCCAGCAGTGTGAGTGTGAACATTAGAAAGCTGTCATGATAGTAGAGTTCTTTGTGAGAGAACTGAACACACTGAGACCTTAGATCGAAAGTCTCATGTGCCTGTAATTTCACCGGAAACCATACCTTTCGGACCGGAACAGAAATGCGAAAATATAAATATAATGCGAAATGCTGTTTGGCGGCAGAAATAGTATGGTTACTAGCTTAAGCAGTATTGAAGGGTATGGTTTCCTGTGAAATTACAGGCACATGAGACTTTCGATCTTAAGTCTCAGGGTGGCAACACGCAAGTGATATCTTTGATGTTGCAAGCATACATAGGCTACGGTAACGTAAATTTTTTGGTTTTAAAATTTTTAAAGGGTCGGCAAAGCGCGAGTGATGCCTCTGGTATTGCAAGCGTTCATAGGCTACGGTAACCGCTTAACATCAGGTGGGCCGTATGCTTGTTTGCCACCTTGGTGGTATAAAAAAAAAAAAAAAAAAAAAACGTAGCCGTACACTTGGTTGCCGCTTTAGTGGTGTAAAAAAATGGTGATTGGTGATGCAAATAAAGGTCTACAGGGTAATAAAATACAAAAGACTCTAGAAAGCTTAATCTAATTTTATTTGTCGATTTCAACGTAGACGTAAGGCATTCTCCCACCCTCTTGTTATTGGCACACAAACCTTCACTCAGTATCACTTCAGAAATATAATGGAATGTTTCACAATACAATGGAATGCCCAAATTATAACAAAATTCGTATTCAATTTAAATCAATCGGAGTACATAATCGCCAGTCGTTCGTGACCTAGCCAGATAATAATATTAAAATAAAAATCAGGACTAGAGATTTTAAGTAATCGTGCCGTGAATTTAATTATTTACATCGTAAAATAAATCGTTGACTCAAAATTTGTGACTTGCCGGTACTTCGAGCACTAAGTAAACATTATCTACAAATATTCAAGAGCAGACCAGCTACCTAGGAAACTTACAAATAAATCTACATAATTTTAGTTCAGGAAAAGAAAAAACTCAAACACTGGACGACATTGGCACTGACTCGAAATTAATTTTAAATTATCACCTAGGTATAAAATATACAAACATAATATATTCTGAATTTTAAATACAAAGAATACTGCATACAATACTGCTACAATTCACGACGATTTCAATTTAATAAAGGTAATGTGTTTAAATAAAAATAATAAAATTAAAAATGGACGCAAAATAATTTCACTTATTGCACATGAGTAATAAAATTTGTAAACAAAATATAGAATTTAAATTTACATCGTTACTGGCCGTCTCGTTATAAAATTGCTGGAACTATCATGCGTCTACCTTATCAAGAAAATTTCAGCATAATATGATTTTAGGTACTTATTCCAAAGTAACAAATAAGTATGAGTTAGGGGCCAACTCTGGTGACTAAAACTGGTATTTGCATTTTACTTTCGTCATTTTAAGTAGGCCGCCTTCGTGGCCTTAATTAAAAAAAAAATAGACAATAACACTGCACGTTAACGAGCGACGAATAAAATTGACGATTAAAATGACTGAAACAATGATTTATCAAGAATTTAATGTGGAAAGCGGCATTTTGTAAGATAAACGTACGATAGCCGCATGTTACTATTTCATTCGTTTCCATATCATAATCTCAACCACTCCTGCTCACTATAGGCACTGGCACTGGTTCGGGCTAATATCAAAGCTAATTTCCATATACATCTTACAATATAATTTACTCGCTAATTTTATAGTTCTCTCAAGCTTTCGGTTGTGTAGGCCATCATTTGAACTGAATTTTGTTGAAGAATTCAACTTGTTGATCACAAATATTTCCGTAGGCCAACCATGAAACATAAATTGCGAAGTTTCGGGGTGTAATTTCAATTCGTCGTACAATTCGTACCATAGATCCAATCCGAAATCTTCTTTTTTTATTTTTATTTTTCGGCCCCGATGACGGGATGTGACATAAATTTATGACACCGGTAACTAATTGCTTCGTTTTTCGTTTGACTCCGAAGTTAAGCACACACATTTTCATGGTTGGCATTTTTGATGAATCGTATCATGTATCGGTACGTTGATACGATACATCAAAAAGATCATGACTATAGACCCAGTTTAAAAGGATCCGTGCTTAATCTATTCAAAAATCCAGTGTTCAGTGAGAAAGTATAATATCAATACAATATCATATAATTGGATATGCAATAATTTAGATTCTTACTCACACCTCCGACTAGTATTTACCTAATTTAAATATTGTGGGATACAAAAGCTGCTCTCACTACTACTAAAAATGTTATTACACTAACACGGTCGACATCGATCAACTTTGACCGTTATGTTCTCGATAAACTAATTTTATGTCGATCGGGATTGGTGCGATTGATCGATGGACCCCTGCCTTTAGTTGACCGATAAGTTACCACAAAATTAATTTATAACATTAATTACATATTCAAACGGGATATTTCGGGTACCGGTTTATCGGCAAAAGAGGAACCGACACTGTCGAATCTCATTCAATACTTTCCATCAGAGTTGATTGAAGCATAGGATAGTAGTTTTGGATAAAGAAGAAAATAAAAAAAAAAGAAGTTGTGGTGTGAAAGAATGTCAATGATAAGAAAAGACATACGTTTTTCACAATGAGGAGTTTTCGTCTCAAGTTATTTAAAAGAAAGTTGTCTATTTAGGTGGCGGTAGCTCAACTAGCTAGCCCAAGAGAATATAAGCACTACGTTTGGCGAGCTATGATGATGTGAATGTGTAGGGAATTCAACATTGGTTGCTCCTGCTGTCACTGTCTGTCATACCTCTGGCTTGTGTCAAAATAGTACATTAACTTTGGAACTACGTAGTACATTAACTTTAGTCGTACTGGAGTTAAATTATTTTGCATCAAGCAGGACATGAACCCACAACTTTCCGCTTGACACGAGACGAAACAAAAACGGAGTTACCATCTTTTTTCTTGTTTTGATAACCTTTCCTAGTTAGCAGATAGCGCCATCTGTCAAAGCAATCGGAACTACTTTTTTTTAATTAAATATCTAATCGAAAACCTCTCATTACAATAGATACATACATACATGCATACACACATACATACAGAGGGACAGACGGCACGGGAAGCTACTTTGTTTTACACTATGTAAAGATAATAATGAGGAAACAGAACATGTTGAGCATATCTCACTTAAAAAAAGCGATATATTGCATACAATATCGTGGTTCAGTTAATATTAAATGCTCTGAACTAATGTATCACCAATTTAAGTTAAACTAAGATATATCGATTACCGTTTTTAAACCTACCTTTTGATACGGTCAACGTTGATCAAACAATCGATGCGCCATCAATCGCGTTAGTGTAACAACACCGTAACTAACTTACTGATATTTTTAGTATAAAATATCTACCATACACTCTTTTTGTACAACACTAAGTACATTAAATACCACTATGTTAGTTCAAAATATACAAGTCATGATTACGTTGAGTTACATTACTACGCGTATTTTCGCCGTTTCATTCTTAAATATACATTTGTACTATTTAAATTTTAACGAAATAACACGTTTTAGGTTGCGTATTCACAAAAATAAATGCCAAACGCAACATTATATTACTATCTGCGTTATTTACATTTTGTACATGATATTTTTATTTGCTAGTGCTAATTTTCACCAACTCATACTTTAATACTTAGCCATCGCCGCACACGTACTATCTGCTTTGACCAACTTACGCCCGAATACCGAAACGTTAGTACTAATATTTGTTCTGTGACGCAAGTCATTATTTTTTTTTTATGTCAGCAAGTGACCAGACAATCAAGGTGCCCATCTGATGTTAAGCACCAAGCCTGACTATTACAGATGCAGTGCCACCCAAAGCTTATCACCCCGAGACATTGTTGTTAAGTCCATTTCGCCCAGTAATTTTACATGCTACAGTGCCCTTCAAACCTAAACACAGTGCAGCTTGCACACTACTGCTTGGAGGTAAAATATCTGACACCCACCAAGACGGACTCTTGCTGAAGAGTCCTACCACCAAGTCATATCATATCACAAGGATCATTTTGAAACGTCTTAAAGCTAGGTCAAATTTACGCCAGTTCCACGCGCCCCAGCCTAGGAGAATCTGGCAACAGACTCGGCTGGGTTCCTAGCTTTTTTAGATGAAACGTTTTTGAAGTTTCTTCATACAATTTTGAAAACTAACGACCTCTTAAACAGCTGACACGATTTTAAATAATTGAATAGCGTTTGAGTATTCGGGCATTCGTTAGCTACATCACGAGCGCTTCAAACGCTGACAAATAGACATTATAATACGTCAAGTATCAGTTGGTAAAAATGCACTACCATCCTTGTTTATAAATACTCAATAAATATTTCAAAATAAACGATGCTCTAGAAACAAAACTCGAAAGGCACATTCGAAAATATGCAACAACGTACAAATTATAAATATACTTAAATACATCAACTAGGTATGATACAAAATGTACAGATCGAACTAATATTACATAGTAAATAATGAACACAATCGCATTTTTACAGTAGCTTATTGCAAGCCCACGACCGCCGACGCTTTGTTAAGGCGATCGTATGACCCGGCCCCCCCATATCCTATCACGTCTAAATTATTATTAGGCGAAAGGGTATTTTAATTAAAGTCTAATTTGGAATGTCTTATTAGATTCGAGGATAGCTCCGGGTCATAACATCGCCTTAACGAGCTGTATGTAACTAAACACTGCCTTAACTTACGTTATTCGAAAGAGTCCTTATTCCAGATCTAACATGAAACACTTGCTTGTCAAATGGTCAAATGTTGTTTACATAGACATAGAACGGATAGACAGATAGTCAATTCAAAGTTTCGCTTGTAGTTGTAGCGTAAAAACTACGTGTGCGTAAGCGACATGTAATTTACTAAAAAAACAGCCATTATACCTAAATTAAATTAATTAAGGTCGCTTACACGCACACTATGCTGCAAGTGAATACCATTTTTCCATAAGCAGTAGAGTCCCAAAGTATAGCTGCACTTTGTACTAAGACGTAATCTTGCACAGGCGAATCGAGACCTGATCTGAGTCGCTTCCGACTCACCTTAAACGGCTTCGCATTGCTCGCGAGTACTCCGTTCTATGTTTTTAATTCTATGTCTGTCACATGTAAATAAATAAAATGAAATAAATCTTTTTATATAGGTAAGCATTTCCACCAATCCGTATACATTAACCCTTCGTACCTTTAGTATTTATTTATCTCGGTAATAGGCATGATGACTGATTTTGAAAAACTATTCTACTGTATTCAGGAGTATTGACTTTAGGCAAAAAATAACCTATTATTCCAGAAAATTAATGATTGAAATTTGAATTTTAAAATTCACGCTAAAAAATTCACGCGCTGAGTCGCAGGGTGACAGCGGTGACGTCATCATGTCAGATTTCAATATAAAATTTTAGCAATAAGGTTCAAAATTCTGCAATATTTTTGATGCCACCAATCAGAGAACCGAGATGATGCGTTGTTTAACCTTTTATGACGGATTGCTGTATTTTGTAGTTTTATTATATTAAAAATATTATCAATCTCGCATCTAATGTAAAAAGAAATATGGTTTTTGAATTCCTTGAATCATTTTTCATAAGGTGAAGACGTGATTTTAATGATTATTGGTTACTGTCATCATGCCTATTGTACTACCTAATTGCGTACCTAAGCTTTTTTTGAACCTTGATAATTGTAACAATGTACCTACTCTGTTTTGCTGTAATAAACTCATTTTTTATTTCATTTTATCTTTCATTCGGTTTCTGCTAAGAATAAACAAACTTATCATAGTTATTAAAAACCAGGGGACTTACTCTTGAACGCGATCGGTATTGAACAATTATTGGCATATGACATTTCGTACTTTTGACAGCAAACCTAGCGCCAAATTCAACCTTGTTTTAAAGAGTAAAAAAATTTGACAGCAGTAAATTTAAATTGGGATTGGATCGGAATTGTCATTGGATTCAAGAGTAAGGCACCTGGGCATAATTTGGCTGATTTTGTCATGTAAAGTTCTGGAATATAAACTTTATTACGATAGCGCTAAGTCAGATTAACGCTTACAATGAACACAATGCTGCCTTGGTCACTAATATCAAAAAAGTTCAAGCCGAAGCGTTCACCACTACCCGCAAGCTTTATACAGAGCGCGCACAGACGTCACTTCGTAAGGCAAGCGCGTATACGTTTTTTAATGTTTTCTTTGCGTTATATTTCTTTCTTTCATAGTCTTATTATGGGATTTTGAGCAAGTTTATTTATATTTCATCTCGATTTATTAAGAAATCGACTCGTGTAATCGATCTCAGTTATCGTATTGATATCCAATCTGGAATCTAAAAAATACATTTGCAAAAACTGCTAAATACTTTCAAAAATTAAACTTTGCTAGCTCAAGTGAAGCCTGGAAACATAATAGGTTTTTTACCCCATAAATTAGCAAATGGGTGCAAATAGGGTTCTTGGCCAAGATATAACGCGTCAGATTAATGTACAATGTAATCAAATAGTTGAATTGAATCAGATTGATCATCATCTGTATAGATGTATCTTATTACTTGATTCTTTAAAAACCCTAGAGCTAGCAAAAATAGTAAAACTGTTGTGCTCGGAATCCTGCCCCAGATTGCGTAAAACGGTTGCAATCACTTGATTTCAATCAAAAACTGACGTATTTTCTATGAATGTAGCTTATTGACAGTTCGCTGATTGAAATCGAATTGAAATCGAGTTAAGCAATCGGGGGGCTGGTATTGACACAGAGTATACAAAGTATTGGACACGAAAAGAACGTATACGGCTTCCAACACGAACCTACGCCACTCAAACAAGGTAGTCGTTGAACTTCTTCAGCCTTCGCTACGTGTGCCGCGACGGTCGCCTCTCCAGGTTCCCCTCCATCGTCTCCGGGCTGAAGCGCACCCGCGACTGCGACCCGCTCGACGCGTCCCGCGCTGACACATACGAGCTGTCAGTCTCGCTTGTCAAGCTGTCGGGGGGGGTGGGGTTAGTGGGGGTGCCCCCCCCAGAACTGCCTCCAGACGCACTCGACTTCTTGTTGTACTTCTTGAGGCTCGAGCGTAATTTCGTCGGTTCGAGCCCCAGGTTCGCGGGGCGTTCGATTTCCTTTTCCTGCGACTCTTGCCGGTAGAAATCTCTCGGGAGCGAGTAGTCGGACTTTCTGGGGAATTCCGTCTTCCCTCGGTACTCCTGTTTGTCTTTCCTGTACTGTCTTGAAGGGGAGAATTCCTCGTGATGGGAATTAGTTGCTGAGGAGTTTGAAGGCGTCCGGCGATGCGCCATGTACTGAGGTCTGTACTCCGCTGGTTCTCTGTACTCGCTACTGTAGACGCATTCATCGTACCCGTAGTAAGGATGTTTGACGACATAGTCCGCTGTCCGCTCGTACGTATACGGTTCGTTTCTGTAGAAGTACTCCCTCTCTTGCGAGGAGGGTTGGAAGTTCTCTCTATAGTTGTGGTATAAATCAGCGAGATGGTCCGATGTTGATGATGTCCGTCTAGGTGAGGGGGTGGGTTGCGTGGAAGTGTAGTTGGTCCCGAGTCCGGAGGTGCCGGATAAGGGTTGTGCTGAGTGCCCGTATCCTGATGATGACGATGGATGTGCGTAGTGCGTCGGTGAGTCGGTGAAGCGAATGGGTTTCTGCTCGTCCGATTGTATGCTAGTTATCTGAAATGGAAAATGTAGTTTAGTCATATTAGTTAAAAATTGTTCAACAGACTAAGTTAAACCGGTGTGAGCGATCATAATTTAGATAGGTTTATATAGTCATTTATAGACGGTTACAAACGATCTGCAGATCGCTTAACTGATCCAAATCACTGCAAGACAGAAGCGTTCCCAACATGCTGACAGCATTGCCACGTGGAATGCTGATGATATCTGAAATTGGGTCAGATAATGATCACCAGATGAGATAATGCTTACTAGCATTAAGTTCGCCTTTGTACTAGTTTTTTTAAGTACAATAAAGAATTTCATTCATTCATTCATTCATTCATTCATTCATTCAGACCGGACGCGGGAAAGAAGCTCTTAAATAACCTACTGTAACAAACTTGTGCTAACAAACCAACTTTATATTAGTGTAAGACATTGCTTTTTGTGAAAATAAATAAACTTATTATTATTATAATTAAATATAAAAATTAATTGTAGTGCGGTAGGCTCGCTAAAACTCGAGAACGGCTGGACCGATTTTTGAAAAAGCCGGGAGCGACTGCTTAACGTGCCCTCCGAAGCACGTGTAGTGAGTGGGTATATTACCGGTCCGGTGATGGCGTTGAGCGGCGCGCGCAGGTGCCTGGGGGGGCCGTGGTACGTGTTGTGTCCGAACCCCCCGAACCCCTCGTACACGGCCGAGTTCAGCGGTTCTATTTCAGGTTCGGATCTGAAAATAATTATATTAAAAATATATATTACATTATATAAAAAATTGGCGGACATTTTTCAAACAGCGCCACTAAGCAAAGCTTGTACTTGGCAACCAAGAGTAGTAGAGTTCTTTGTGATAGAGCTCGTCCGGGGAAGGACTACCACCATACCTATTTCTGCCGCCAAGCAGTAACGCTCGCATTGCTGTGTTCCGGTGTGAAGGGTATGGTTTCCGGTGAAATTACTGGCACATGAGGCTTTCGATCTTAGCCTCAAGGTGGCAACCCGCGAGTGATACCTCTGGTATTGCAAGCGTCCATAGGCTGCGGTAACCGCTTACTATCTTGTGGGCCGTACGCTTGGTTGCCACTTCAGTTGTTTTACATTGAAAACTGAACTATGACGTCACTACTGCAACGCCGCGACTCGGCGCGTTTTGGCGTGAATTTAAAGTTATTTTTTGCATATAATCGATACTTCAACAATAGAACAGTTTCTCAAAATCAGTCAACAAACATGTCAATTGTAAATATGATACCACACCCCGGACACTCAATAAAATGTATGAAGCAAACGCGTCGCAATCACCACATGCATGGTTTGTGTACGTAAACGGTGCCGTTGTACGTATCAGTGTCATGGTTGGTCCCACCCAACTAAAGCAAGAGCGAGATAGCACACTTTCGCTCGCGCTGATAACACAAAATCAAATTAAACTCGTGCTTATAGCCCTTAGCTTCAGTGCCGGCGAAAGGTGCCTTGTAGTGCCGGCAAACTCGCGACCGGGGTGGGGTAAGTAAAACCGGTGGTAGGTAGGGAGTGGCCGTACTAATAGCTGTGATGATACATAAAAAGCAACGGGATTCGAACCCGCGCCTCACGCTTCTCAACAACTACGCCAGATCAGCTTACCTGTGAGGCTGCAGCGTCGGATGCAGAGGGCTCACGTTGGACACTCTGACGTCATATCCTGCTGCCACGCCTCCTAATAGCGCCGCCATGTTATACAAAACCAATTCTATAATGCTCGGCTTCTTGAATTTGTACCCTAAAAACGTATGTTTAGATTAAACAAATTCAAACGACGACGCTCAGATGACTAAAGGACAATGACCAAAAGTCGTACTAAAATGTCTCATGCCTCAAGATATTATAGTAATTTTTTTTGACATTTACGTGTTGGGGATTTGATTTTTGAACAGGGAATTTAATTTAAGTAAAAAATTGTTGTTGTTTTAATACCTGTTTCGTATTTCATCTAGTAGTAGAGTTCTTTGTGATAGAGCTCGTCTGGGGAAGGACTACCACCATACCTATTTCTGCCGCCAAGCAGTAATGCTCGCATTGCTGTGTTCCGGTTCGAAGGGTATGGTTTCCGGTGAAATTACAGGCACATGAGACTTACCATCTAACGTCTCAGGGTGGTAACACGCAAGTGATATCTATGATGTTGCATGCGTACATAGGCTTCGGTAACCGCTGACCATCAAGTGGGCCGTACGCTTGGTTACCACTTTAGTAGTATAAAAAAAAAAAAAAAAAAACTTCGTCTTATCATTGACTAGCGACCCGCATCGACTTCGCGCGGGTAATTAAACTCTATCTATCTATTGATGAAAACATAATTAAAATCCGTTGCAGGGGTAGCTTAATAGATCTAAGCGTACTTACATACAGAGACGAGGACACTTTGTTTAATACGATGTAAAGATTTATGAATAAGACCTCTTATCTCTAAGAAACCTTTGTGAGGAGAAAATAAATGTAAGTATTATTTATTTTATTATTATTTGTTACAAGTTAACTCCCACAAATTTCAAAACCAAAATTAGCCAAATCGGTCCAGCTGTTCTCGAATTTAAGCGAGACTAACGAACAGCCATTCATGGTACAGGATAAGTTATGTTGTGCAAGTCACATTTTGTAGGAAAGTTTAGGACGCTATTCATGAATGAAATACTTCGAAATTTCAAAAGTCATTGAACAAACATTGTTAGTCAAGAACTGTTAAATATTCCGCTCTCGGGCTTTTAGGGACATAATGTTACATTATGTCTCACTAGCTGAGACTTGCGGTTAAACCGTTTTTTATCCGACAGCTTCGCGTGGGTGCAATGAAACCGCATCCGTGCAAAGCCGGAGCGGGTCGCTAGTAATAAATATAGCTTTTGTTACTCAGGGATAATATAGCACTAAAATGGTGAAAGAATTTTTGAAATCGGACCAGTAGTTTTTAAGTTTATTCGTAACAAACAAAAATAGAAATCTTATTAGAAATATAATTTTATAATATTAGTATAGTTCGCACAGCGGATCTAGGCTTCCGTGAAGTTAGCCGTTTGTGATGCGCAAAGACAATTTAGTTTGAAAAAGCTCCATTGCGCATCGAAACGGCTAATTTCACTACGGCCGAGATCCGTTGTGAGACCTATACAGATTAAGAACTTACCTTCAGTATTAAACAGGGTCGGCATAGGGATGTACCTAGAGGCGTTACTCAACGGAAACTCCGGGCCCCACTCGTCCGGACTGAAGTCTGTGTAAGGAAGAAAACAACCTATTGAATGGAAAACATATGTTTTAGTGTGTACTGTATCTGATAGTGATAACAGATATGTGTAAACAAGTTATATTTGTATACAGGGTGTCAAACTACTGCTACATACCAGGGTCAAGTAAAATACAATAATAAAGTTGTTAATATTTGTACAGGGTGTATTGAATATTTTCTATGTATAATAAAAAATATCTATGCATTGTATTGTATTAAGTATGTCAGTCATCTAGTACCAACTCATAACACAAGCTCTGATTAGCTTGGGCTAAATGATGCTGTATGGATTGTGCAGCATTATTTTATTTATTTTTTCTAGGCCCCGACGAAAGCCTTCGGGTGGCCTATTTACTCCGTCACCAGAGTTGACTAACTGACTGACTCAATGACAAACTTACAATAGTTGTGAAAAAATACTGGCAAATGAGTGTTTTATTTATTAGAATTATTCCGATCTGTCACACAACTCTGCCAGCGCCTAGGGTGATAAAAGTTTTGAACTACGCTAAAGTCATTTAAATATAATACAATACAAATACAATTACTTTCATTCCTTGCTTGTTAAATATGGAATATGTTCTGAAATAAATAATTTTTATTTTTATATTATTTATTTATTAAAATGATTTTCAGATTTACTTATTTCACCATCATATTATTTTATCATCATAACCATTTTGATTACGGAATAAGGTAGCAGAGAATCTGTGTTTTGTATATATAGTTTGTTTCGTTTCTAAGTTAATCACTCTTCTTGTTCTCAGTCGGACACTCTTGACAGAGTGGTCGTGGTTATGTAGGACTATATTGAGTAGCGGCTGTTGCAATACGTCTCCACTCAGCTCTGTTAGCAGCTTTCCTAGAGTATTCGGTCATGGTTTATAAGTTAATACTTGTTATAACAGCCAAAATTAACATTTTCGATGTATAATTTTGTTTTTACATAAAACTTACGTAGGGGAAGCTGTACTTTACACCCTGTATACAATGATAACGAAATAAAAGGGCTATAAAGGTATATTCAGTTGAGCCTGGGTACGCGGTATCGATTCGCTTTTGTTCCATAACAGTGTATAGCGGTTCGTTACTCACAGAAATACCGCTCAAACGGAATAAACCTTCAGTCAATTATGGTTTCTTAGTATGTTACTAACACAAGAATAGTTAATTTATCTATAACTAGACTAATATATAATTTATAATAAGGCATTTATGATTTAATGCGAATTACTAAATTAGAAACATTAACAAAATACGATGAAATTACACATAAATTTAGTATTACGAATTTTTCATCAACAAAAATATCTTCTTGAAATTGTTCAGTAAATTTCAGTCAGTAAGTTATACAACAATTTTTTTTTTTTCCCTATTTTCAATTACAAATGGTGACATGCAAGCTGCAAAAAAAGAACTACACATGCTTTACAGTTCATTCTTAAAGAAGCAATTACAAGTGTAAAATAATCATAAATCTATAATACTTACATGTGCAAACAATTAGCTTCAAATCACTTTCCGTATGTAAGTTAATATTTAATTTGTTATTATTTTCGCTGTTCCGATTAGAGGTAGCTATAGTGATACTGCTTTCACACGTAAGGGCGAACTAACCAAGGTACGGCCACGAAGCAAGAATCCCCCCAACTTTGGAACGTTTTAGGGTATTTCATTATTATTCTAAAATATTTAGGAATAGGTTCTACACACAAAAGTATACATGTACATATTTCAAATCAAATCTTTTGTGTAAAAATCTCGAGTAAATCGATGGAGTTTATCTGGTCAACTAATAGTTATCATTGTTGGAAATCGAGATGGGCAGCGTAACAATAAAATATTCGGCGCGCGCCCCGTAGCGGTAAGGGGACATTGACATGCGCAGGCCGTTGAACGCGCGGGGTATCGACGTTTTTTCGTACGTATCGATGTTTTTTTATGTGTGAAACCTATATACCTATATAAAAACGTCTCTTTCACTCGCGTACAAATGTATTGCCATCGCGGTCGCACTTTCCAAAGAAGTTGAAATTTTGGGATTTTCCTGCTCCACGACCGTAGTCGATTCAATCATTTCAATATGACATAGCGGTGAAAAAAAAGCTATTTTAGATAATAACAAGTAATACTCAGTCCTCTAACTCTCTCCCCCGCTACTATTTTATTATTGATGCCATTTTCTTTTTGAATCGATTAGTTTAGTAAAATTAAAACCTAGAGACAAGGTCTATTCTACACAGTATTTAACCTAAATAAGTCCAATTTAGTTCATCTAAATAATGCCTAAACCATAAACATCATGAATTTGATTGGTCAACGGAATGGCCAATAAAATGCGTCCTGGCTCGCAATTGGCTACGTGTGAAAGCAGCTGATAGAAAGCGAAAGCGAATCGTTTTCCCGTCACCTTCCTCGATCCTACTCTTGAATGGCTCTGACACTGTGTTAAGAGGGATTGGTTAGTAACTAAATATTAGTAATCCCATGTTAAAAAAATACACCAATTTCGATTTTATGGAAAAGGTTTATTTGATATATAAAAAGGATATTAAAAACCAGCTCACCAAAGTTTTTTGTAACAAATGCTGAGCGTTAGCTCAATTATATTGTCATCTGAGCCTCGTATTCTGTAATACTAGTCCACCACCATTCGAGAACATGTTACGGCAAAGTTACAGCGGGTATGTATTTGTACTATACAACTTCAACTACTTGTATAGTTCGCACAGCGGATCTAGGCTTCCGTGAAGTTAGCCGTTTGTGATGCGCAAAGATAATTTAGTTTCAAAAAGCTCCATTGATCTTCGAAACGGCTAATTTCACGACGGCCGAGATCCGCCGTGAGAACTATAACTAATGTTTGGAAGCCTATATGTATAGAGAACCAAAGTCATTACGTGAGATACTTTAGCAGCGTTCAGTAGGCCAACATTGAAACAAAAATTCCGAAATTTCGTACCATGAAACTCGATAATTCCGAAAACGGCCCGGAAACTGCGCGTGACATTAAAATAAATTTTATGAAATTTCATTGTAGCTAATTGCTTCGTTTTCCGTTCGGCTCCAAAGTTACTGCCAGCAGGTTGCTTTTCATGAGGAGCCAACATCGGTAGGGCGTAGCAATATACGTTGTACTCATGTTATATTAAGGTTGAATTTCCCTTTCTATTACACGCTATTAGCCCGTGATCTCGCTTACGAAGCCGTGCGAAGAGAAAATGAACCAATAGAATTCCCACAAAATCACATCTTGACATCCACTATTGGTTGATTTTACACAATTCTAGATAATATCAGTAGATAACTGTCTATGATTTGACGTCGCCACAGGCTTTTTGAACCACGTTTACACCTAAAGCATCTCAAGTAATAAAATATTATTGTTTAATAACAAACTCACCTGCGCTGAAATAAGACACATATTCGATTGAATTAGCGTTTGCAAAGCAGGTTTTAATAGTACCATATAGACTTCCAAATACACTTCACTATACCAATATTATTATTGTAAACATTTGAAAGCGTGCCAATATGACAAAGTGATATCAAGCAAAGATCATCTAACAAAATAAGTAAGTACAACAAATACATAATAATAATAATAATAATAAATGACTTAACTGAATCGTATATAGCGCGTATGAACTGCTAAGCATGCATAGCTCTTAGTTTACAAAACTTAATTTGAAAGCAAACAAATGCTTACAATTTACAAACGAAAAAAAACAACAAAATATCAAACGGATATAGCACTTTAAAAATACGAAGGACGTGTTTGTGTGGGTCATGTACATGCGCATTACGCTTGTAAGCAGTTAGCACACTAACATAAGGATCAGATAGCACACTAACAAAATGTGTAGCTGGCACACTAACACAATTTGCAGTTGGCACACTAACTTAATGTGCAACTGGCACACTAACACAATGTGCAGTTAGCACACTAACTTAATGTGCAACTGGCACACTAACGTAATGTGCATGTGCATGTAACAAAGCTTTCTCGCATTTCGAACTTACTATACTAAATTACTAAACACAATACAATAAGAAAACTAGCTAAGAACTAAAAATTAACACACATATTCATGAGTATCACACAAGAAAACTATTTTTTTTTTTTTGCTTTTCTAACAATTCAATCCCATACATTCTACTACTAAGCTAAAGTTTGCATCGTCATAAATTTAAATATGAAATATGATTAAAATATTCGAGATTGCGTAGAGTTTGTGACAAAAAAGTTCAAGTTAAATTTTACGGTTTGCAGGACCTACAACTGTTATGAGCGTTTGTTAGAGGAAAAAGATACAGTAGATTCAGAACAAAAAAAACACTGCTAATATTGCTGGCTGTTGCCTAAAATTTAGAATTCATAGTATAAGGCCCTGAGTGTATATTTATTTCATCATAACAGCCGATAAACGTCCATTTGCGGAAATCCATTACAAAATAAAAAACAGACGAAAAATCTCTAGTACTATTCCGCTTAACCTTTTAACTGATGAGGTCATACAGTCATACAGTTTAACTGTATGACCTCATCAGTTAAAAGGTTAAGCAGAATAGTACTAGAGATTTTTCGTCTGTTTTTTATTTTGTAATGGATTTCCGCAAAGTAACGCCTGAATCTATCAATTATCTTAAACGTCCATTTATTTATTTCAAGCTATTTCACACCATCCGGTACGACAGCGGTGTGTCGACGACCGAGGACACAACTAACCCCGAGGCGATATGCCGAATAGCAATGTTACAATGCAATGATAAGTACTTAGTTTTAATTTGGAGGTGTGTTTTAAAAGAAATTTAAAATTAATTTGTGTTTACGAATTTGTAGCTCTTTGAGTTCTTTTATTTAAATACGAATTATACCCAGATCTGTCCATCTAGGGTGACCTAGAGTTTGCAATTGGGTGACAGATCGGACTTTTATTAATATAATAAAGTTCTAGCTGTCAAACTGCACCAACAGAATTTATAAACGTAAATAGTCTGATAAAAATAACTTCAGGAAACTGGCTTTAATTAGAGCCAGGAACAATATAAAAACGATCGTGTCTAGAATCCTGGTATTTCACCAGTGCACAACATGCCTCGCGTGCTGTTTTGCGTCACATGAGATTAATTCTCGACGGTCGTGGACGACAGACGACATCGTGTCGGACAGTGTTAAAAGCTTCAAGTGTTATCTTTTCACAGAGCTAGTCTTAAAAGCAGAAGTATACTCACAAGGGTAGAGCAAGCTGTCCTGAGAAGTTCCTTTAAAAGCAGCAATGAAACAAAATGGTTCAAATAAATAACAGTGTAAAATACAAACGTTTTCTAGGGGCGCTACACAAATAAACGGGTCGACAGACTCAGTTCGGCAGTATTTGATGAAATGCACGACCGGACCAAAGCAATTGATTACACGTTTTCACGTTTGATTCGCGATTTTGTCGCACGGCAGTGCCTATTAGTTCCGGCCCGGATAAGAGTGTAGAGCCCTTTACAATTTTTACAATAATAAGTCCAAGAGTAAAACATTTTTTTGGATTTTCTATCTTACGATCTTACAGTTTAGACTTATTTTTGTAAATCCAATACAATTTGGCAAGATCCTAATGATTCGTCAGTCTGTAAAGATATTCATTGTCTTTAAATTATATACACAATCAAATCCATTTACAAACTAATTTATTAACTAACTAACGTGTCCTAATCTTACTTAATTAAACTTAATTAAATGCTTATTTATTTCGGATCTAGTAACGTTCATTTTTAGGAGATTTTTTGACAAAAAATGCACTAAAAGATAAGTTATTTTAGAAAGCACCGCAAAAGTAATTGATAATTACTATTGATTGTCTAAAAAAATTTAAAACCTGGTGGACACTGGTATTTAATATTATAAACTAATATAAAATCTAAAAATAAGTCTTTTAAATTCATTACAGTCTAACTTATTATAGTCAAATCCATGGAACTTCTTTACGTATTTACGCGTTTTCGAATCGTCGGTGTCGCTTTAATTTTCGTATCGTCAAAAATACTCGATGTTCGATCGGAGGAAGAGAATTTCTACTTTTAGGATAGTCTGTTTTTAAAGAGAACCGTCTTGAATCAATCGATTTCGATTCTTATGTCAACGACATAAAGGTCAGCTGACGATGGTTCTCTGAACAGACTGTAAATTGACGCTACGGCAGTCATTTTCAAAATTATATCTGCAGACAGAGATACCGGCAATATCATTATAACCAAAAAATTAAAACCGCAATTAAAATTTTTACAATTTTATAACAGCAATATCTTGTACACACCAGTCAATTTGACAAATTGTCAGATAAAGGTATCTAAGCAAACTGTCATCTGAGATACTGTTTGGCAAATCTGTTCTGAGAGGTATTCATTTAAAAGAAATACATTTCCACATTAATATTATGATATAAATGCAATTTTGTAGACTATTTTACCATTATTTGTAGAAAATTGTCAAACAAATGAAATGGGGAGTATGAATTTACTGCGCGAATCATATCATCATCATAATCATTTCTAATCAAATCAGTAATATAATAGGTAAATATTAGAATACATCTAAAGTGGCCCTTGACAGTATGATTTTAGAAATTGGTCTGTAAAGATATCTAGGAAACATCTGTCATTTTAAATTAGGCGGTAAAGTTATTCTGTTCAGCTGTCATGTCAAGGACATCTTGGCAACATCTGTCAAAGAAATCTTAGCGCTGTCATTTCGGAAATTAACAGGTAGGAACCTAGTATAATTCTCTATTCAATACATAATAGAAGCAGCCACTAGATCTAGTTTGGGATAAATTGGCAGCAACTTTTGAACAAAAATGCACATTGGTAGGAATGTGTTAGTAGAAAATGATATGTATTTTATATGGCAACACCTTGTACTGTCACATTCAAAATTGGAAATCGAGACTGAATTCAGGAACTTCGTGTTTAGTTTTATGGCATACGATCTGTTACGTAAAAACCAACTCTATCAATCGTAATTAGTGTTTTTATAAAAGCATCTCGGTATTGGATCTAGTCTGGTGAGTTTCATACAAACTAGCCTACAGTTAGTCGATTTGTATCACGGGTTTATTCTTGGTCACCGTACCAGATGATTTTTTGAATTCTATTAAGCTAAGATAACATCTGTCAATAATTCAACATTTGAGTTGAGAATTGTTTTATGAAGTGACCCAGAGGTAGGTTATTTGTCTCGCGTGTGGGGTGATTTTTTTGGGATGTTAATAACTTTGAATATGAGCAGTAGTTTTAGTTCAAACTCAGAAACCGACCGACAGCAAGGCTACAATACGATAATCCTTTTACCTGGTGGTAGGACTCTTCAGCAAGTGTCCGTCTTTGTGGGTACCACCGCATTGCCAGATATTCTACCTCCAAGCAGTAGTGTGCAAGCATTACTGTGTTTAGATTTGAAGGGCACTGTAGCAATTGAAATTACTGGGCGAAAGAGACTTAACAACAATGTCTCCGGGTGATAAGCGCAGTGCAGTGCCACGCAAACGCTTAAAAACTTAAAGCTTTGGGTGGCATTGCATCTGCAATAGTCAGGCGTGGCGCTTAACATCAGGTGGGGGTCGATTGTCTTGTCCCTTGCTGACATAAAAAACCTTTCAACCCCGCTGCGTAAGGCCATCAATCATCCCTCAGCAGCCCCGTCGTCTCCGAGCCGAGGCCGCTCGCGACAAAGAGACCGGTCAGGCTATTCGACCTGATGCTCCTCAGTATACCCTTCCGGCCCTTCCTGTCCGGCACATCGAACACGGTGCCGTAGTGATCCATATCCGCGGTCGACGAGAACGGACAGAGCAGGAAGCGATTGCGCCTCGGTTCCGCAGTGTCGAGCAGATCGTCGTGGCTGCCGCTGCGCTTCCTCGCCAGGTCCGGCTTCCTCGCGTGCGGCTTGCTGTGTCGGGGGTGCGCGGGGGGATGCGGGGGGGTACCTGCGTGGCGGGTGGCGGGCGGCAGGTCGGGCGCGGAGGTGGTGAAGCGCGCGCGGGGGCGGGGCGCGAGGGGAGGGCCCGCGCTCGGGGGCAGCGGCAGGTGCGTGCGCGACCGCTGGTGCACGGTGGACGGGCCCCACGTCTTGCCCTTCACGCCGTCCGCTGGCACTGGAATTAAATGTTTTCTTGGTGATTTGTTTGCTTTGAAGCGTGTTACGCATGGCTGATGTATGCTGCGCTAGCTCGACCTGTCCCATGCATCGCGGTCACAGGAGGAGCCTCGTCAGCGGGAACGTGGCCGGCTGACGTTAATCGCACGTTTTATGGAATTTAGCGCTCGAGATGTAGCTGGCTATGTTGTCGATTGAGTCAAACACTGTCCCGCGCAGTCACCGTTTGGACGGGTGCTCACCAGCGCCATTGAGCGCTTCCGTGCTTCGGAGGGTACGTTAAGCAGTCAACCCCGGCTTTTTTAAAGTAGTTAGGCCATAACGGAGGCCTTTTTGGCGGTCTACTACTTCATCGCTATGATTGACCACTGACTAATAAGAACTTACTTATTTTTCCGGAGACTCGTCTACCGAAGATCGAACTCCATGATGTTTTTCATCACCGTTTTAGAGTTTTAGTGAAGGTAACTCACGAGCAATAGCCCTCATGATGGCGGGCGAACCCGGCGGCGTGTCCTTAGCGACGGCGACTAGTTGCTTCACGCTGGACTCGTCCTCCGAAGTCCGCACCGTGAGCGTGTGCCTGAAGTCGAGGGGCGACGATATAGTGTCCTTCTTTAGCAGCTTCATCTTGCTGAATTTGCCTGGAAACAATTTAGACGTGACAATGATAATTACGTAAATAAAAAAAATTAAAAAATTCTAGACAATCCACACAGCATCATCTAGCCCCAAGGTAAGCTGCTGTTAAACAGAGCTGTATTATGGGTACTAGATGACTGATATATACTTAATAAAATTCAATACATAGATAAATATTTTTTATTATATATATTTATATAGAAAATACCCAGAACACCCGGAACAAATAATTGTAGATCGTACAAACATTTGTCCCGAGGCGGGAATCAAACCCGCAACCTCCGCGTCGCAGGCGGACCTGTGCCCGCTGCGCCACATCGGTCGTCATTATTTCATAATTGATTGATTCAGGGGTTACTTTGCGGAAATATATAAGACATCACCATCATGACAGCCTTCTACTGTTAGGACACTGGCCTACTCTCGGGCGAGAGTGATTGGGTATTAACCCACCACGTGGACGCAGTGCGGATTAGTAGATGGCACATGTCATTTGAATTTTTAGTTCTTGGACATGCAGTTTTCCTCACGGTGTTTTCCTTGTCCGTATGAGAGCACTGGCATTGCGCACATACATATTTCGAATAGAAAAATCCATTGGTGCACGACCGGGTTTGAACCCACAAACTTAGGATCGGAAGGCCATCACTACCACTAGACCACCGGACCAAGTCGGTTAAAAATACCTAGGACTTACCTTTCCGTTTGTTAGGCGCGGGCGGCTGGTTGTGCGACATGTTGCTCGCGAAGATGAGGATGTGTAATTCCCTCGCTACCAGCTCGAACTCGCGCATCTCCAGCTCTCTCTCCTTCTGCAGCAGGTTCTGTTCCACCAGCCGCTGCTGCAGCTGAGCGCGGGTGAGCTCCTCCTCTCTGCATCTCAACTCCTGGAAGGTAAGTCAATAAATAACAAATAATGCTGGACAATCCACACAGCATCATCTAGCCCCGAGCTAAGCAGAGCTTGTGTTATAGGTACTAGATGACTGATATAATACAATACATAGATAGATATTTTCTTTTAAACGTATGGAATACCAAGAACACCCGGAACAAATACTTGCAGATCGTACAAACATTTGTCCCTAGCCGGGAATCGGTCGTCAAGTAAAAATCAAATTCTATGAGTCAGTGGCCAACTCTGGTGACAGAGTTTTTAAGCCGCCCGAAAGCCTGTCATGGCCTAACAACTTTAAAAAAGCCGGGACCGACTGCTTAACGTGCCCTCAGAAGCATGAAAGCGCTCAGTTGAAATTGCCACCGGCGCGGCGGTCACATATCCAAATGGTACGCGGAACAGTGCTTTACTTCGTTGATCTGTTAAGAACAACTTAGCCAGCTACGTCACTACGAAAGCTAGCTACGAGATTTTTCGAACTGTCTTTGCGCATAACAAACGGCAACTTTACGATGGCCGAAATCCGTCATCAGAACTAAT
This sequence comes from Colostygia pectinataria, assembly GCA_951394395.1. NCBI lineage: Eukaryota > Metazoa > Arthropoda > Insecta > Lepidoptera > Geometridae > Colostygia > Colostygia pectinataria. Next base: position 1,324,470 of record OX596362.1, read on the forward strand.
ACGGTATATTAGAAAGCTCGAAATGCAAGTCGGCTATTTTCGTGCTTGTATTTCTGATGCAGTATGTACCATAAAACGATAAAACATCTTTCACGTGCGGGTTTAAACCATCATTGTGCGAACTATAAATTGACCGCTAAGCAGGGATATGCGAAATAATAATATTGAAAAGCTACAACATCAAGTCCACTAACCTCCTCAATAGTTCTGTATTCCTATCCCAAAGAAGCACAAAGGAAAACGCCCTTATTAGTAATTTTCTAATGGGTTTATATAACATATATATCTAAGTACAATAGTTTTCAATAAAATTAAAGTGAACCGTTTCAATATTGCGAATTGTTATGGCATCATGGGAATTTAATAAATTATGCTTTGCTTTTCATCAAACCAAACCTTGAACATATAAACAGATTATTCTTAATGTCTTTGAAATCAAAATGCAATTTATTTATTTTTTTGAAACGGTCGGAAGGAAGAAAACCCGCTACGCCGCCGCCGCCGCCCCTTTTGAACATTTTGGATCGCATTTAGATCATAGGAACATATTCATACAAAATACGTCAGTTTTTGATTGAGACGAAGTGAAATTGATTGCAACCGAATTACAAAATAGCCCCTCTGGTTGAAATTGCTACTGGCGGTCACCCATCCAAATGATGCTACGCGGAACAGTGCTTAACTTCGTTGATCTGTTAAGAACAACTTAGCCAGCTACGTCACGAGCGCTGTGAAAACTACGAAATGTCATATTCCAATACTTGTCCATTATCGATCGCGTTCGAGAGTAAGTCCCCAGTTGTGAGCACATTGCTAGACCCAACTGAGCGCGTTACTTAAACAATACTTTAAGTAAACTCTCGTTTCTTTTTACGGTACGCCCACCCTTATAATAGGGAGTGTTTTACAGCGACAAAATAATACCCTCCTGTCCGTGGTGGCCGACAGGTTGGACGGCTGCTTTATACGCCATTGGACAGGGGTGCACTCAGTTCTGGCAACTTACACTTTCCGCTGAGTGTGCTTTTGTCCAATACAATTACTTTAATATTGCCTAGTTAAGTTGTGAAAAATATGGATACTTGTTCTGAAATAAATATTTTATTATTTTTTTTATTTATTTAAAGGGTGGTTATTGTGCGATGAGCTTACTACCAGAAATTCGGTGCAGAAATACATTTTTGTTTTAGCTTAAGGGCTACATACGCAAGGTTGTGCGAAGGTTTTGGCATGTCATGCATAACTAAATGCCCATTTACACGGTTCAATAATTGCCTTGTTATATCGAATTCAGAACAATTTTTTTTTCAATTTTAAAAGTTCAATTTATTTCATAATTTATCTTATCTATTACAAATTCCAGTGTAAATTTAGATCCTAGAATGTAACAATCTTATTATTAAACGTAAATTAAGCTATAGGCGCTTATCAAAACTTATACAATTATATTTTTATTTTACTATTAAGAAACATACAAATTCATGAAATACCTACGTTTTTATGAGACATGCAAACTTTATTTGAGCATTGCAATTATTAACATAAGATTTACCTACTAAAAATACGATGGCTCAATAGCGATCAATAAATGCAAGGCTAAACTGCTAACAAGCTAAAGTACCACTTTGGGGGGTACTTCTAAAACTTTGCTAGCAAGTGGGCAGACAAAATGCAGCTAGCAACAGGAACAAATAGCGCTCGCTGCTCGTCGTAGTGTGACAGTCGCCCGCGCAAGCTCGCGCGGTGCACGGGCACCCTGCGCACGCGTCTATCGTCCCATATCCCAAGATAATAAGGTCGAAAGCCGCACGCGCAGAGGCGAGGCAGTGCGCACGAGCTTGTGCGGGACACTGTACTTGCTTATTCATCGCAGTCAAGAAACAAACCTTCCAGGAGGACAATGATTCTAATACAGAAAAAATAATTTTGAATGCTTGCGTGAAAGTTTCCACCTGTGCAAACATAACCGTTGTGCACAAGCTAACGTGTGTGTTGCGTATTTCATACTGTGACTAGGATAATTGAAAGAAAAGCTGTACTATTCCTCCTGCAGATATCAACAATCCATAGGGCTGGCCACTAAAAAAAGACGTGAGAAAGAACGCGTCGAGGTCAGGGCCCAGACGTGACTTTTTAAAATATAAAGAAAAGACGGGGTATGGATAGACGCGACGGTGGCATCGCAAGAGCTGGCGGCATTGTTTCCGGTCTGTTTGGACTGATTTTTATACAGGGTGTAAAAAGACGACTACGTGTAGTGACAAGACAATCAAGGCGTCCACCTGATGTTAAGCACCACGCCTGACTATTACAAATGCAGTGCCACCAAAAGCTTAAAGTTTTTAAGTTTTTTGTGTGGTGGTACAGCACCCCAAAACGAATCCAAAAAAAAATCACTTGTCTGAAAAAAATTATAGCAGGATAAAACACGTTTTTTATCTTCTTATTTTTACCATTCTCGTATTGAACAAATATTATAATCACTTTTTCCTAAAATTATTGATTTTCTAAATGTTTCTTTGTTAATTAAATGTCGTAAATTCGCAATGTCTTACAGAAAAGGACAGTCAGGAACATAATATAACTGCCATTCAGTTTTTGCAAAACATCGCAAGAATCAAAAATGTGTGGTTTTCGACAATCAGGAGAGCCGGCCCCCCGCGCCCCGTCCGCACCCCCCGGTCCGTCCGTGTCCTGTCCTATTTTTATGTTTTGCAATAGGACGCAGACGAGTAAACGTCGTATTCGCTCCGTCTTTTCTAAGTTTTGCGTTGCGACGCGTCCTTGACTTAAGTCTTTTCTATATGCCCAGCTATAAAATCAGTTACAAATACGACATGTTACATAATAAAAACAGACGAAAAATCTCTAGTAGTACAGCTAGTACTCCGCTTAACTAATGAAGTCACACAGTTAACACAGTTAACAAAAGAAATAATTCTAATTTTTTTTTTTTAAAAGGATTCTAAAAGGTTAAGCGGAGTAGTATTAGAGATTTTTCGTCTGTTTTTTTATCTTGTAATGGATTTCCGAAAAGTAACGCCTGTATATATCAATTTTGACACGTTACATGAAAGAGAAGGCATAACCCTGTGCTTACCTTCTCCTTCCTCCTCAGGTCTCGCAGCACCTCCTCGATCTCGAGCCGCCACCCGTCCTGCATCGTGTGGAAGGACTCGTGCGGCGCTCGCGTGAACTCAGACTGCTTGATGCGGTCCAGCTGTTCCAGGATAGCTGGGAAGAGTGGCCTCTCGCGAGGGTTCGAGTGCCAGCACGCTGGAAGAAACAAGAAAAGAGTATGGATCAAGCCTGTGTCAGCTGATTGGAGGTCCCAACAGTTAAATGTTTTTTTGATCGATAGACAACTCGCTCATCAAAATAAACTGCGAGCTGTCAATTTTAACCATTTGTTGCGTTGACTATTGATAAAAAAACTCACTTTTAGCTCGATCCTGTCTCTCGTATCATAGATTGAGTAACATAACAGTTATTCTGATAACCATTTATTAGCCAATCAAAGTGCTGTATTGATTCCTGAGAATGTTCTTGGGTAGTTAGAGGCAAGCCTTAACATTGTCTTGCAAATTTGGATTACACAATTCTCGCCTCTTAATGAAAATATCACATACCTTCGAATACCTAGTGGTCATAGAATAAAATCGCATCGTGTCAATGAGGTTTTCGAAAAATTCTTCGGTGCACAATGAAACTCAAGCCCACTTTAGGATCGTAAAGCAGACAACAAGCCTGATGTGGCGTTTGCCGATTAAATGTATGGAGTCATGGAGTTGCATCGCTCGTGCCTTCGATTCATTCGGTCGGGGCCGAGAGAGCGAGACGGTCGTGAGCACGTGTTCGAAACAATAACAATCGTTTATTGACCAAGCGAGCGAAGCGTCTCAGTTTCAAGATTGGCCAAAAATGCTTTTGGTTGTCAGTTTGTCCGGTCAGTTTGTGTTCTCGCCTACAGGTCGCCAATTTTTCAATCTGGTTGAAACTTGGTATACAGGTTTTATGACTTTATAGAATTTGATAGTCGTCGGGGATTTTTGATAGGGATACTTTCTCCAAAAAGGGACAAAAAGGGAGCTGCTGCATATCTTCGCCTAATGTGATTTGATTTCGATGATTTTTATTTCAATTGAAAGGTGAAAGAAAAACTTTAAGTAAAAGTGAAAGACTTTAAGTTTGTCTGATATTTGGTGAAGATCTGATGAGAATCTTCAGCGTGATGAGCAAAATAGTTCCTTAAAATGCAGTATGTTGCTCACTTTCAAAGCTCACTTTACAAGTTTGTGCTTGCGAGGTCTACTGTTCGGAGTACTGCTAGTATTGAAGCCCCAATTTTTCTATATATAGGATACTAGCAGAACCTTACACCTACCTTCCATCAGCACTCTCCACGGCTCAGGGCAAGTGCTCGGTATGGGCAGCGTGAGCTTGTTCACCGCCACGCCGTACGCGACGGCCAGCGCGTCGATGCCCTTGTACGGAGTCTCGCCCGTCAGCAGTTCCCAAAGCAGCACGCCGTACGACCACACGTCGGACGCGTGCGAGAACGTAGAGTGCTTTATCACCTGGAAGAGTTAACAGCAGAATAGCAGCAGGTGATTCTCAATTCTTACGAGTATTGAGAGCGAGGTTTTTTTTTTATATACTACTGAAGTGGTAACCAAGCGTACGGCCCACTTGATGGTCAGCGGTTACCGTAGCCTATGTACGCATGTAACATCATAGATATCACTTGCGTGTTACCAACATGAGACGTTAGATGGTAAGTCTCATGTGCCTGTAATTTCACCGGAAACCATACCCATCGAACCGGAACACAGCAATGCGAGCATTACTGCTTGGCGGCAGAAATAGGTATGGTGGTAGTCCTTCCCCGGACGAGCTCTATCACAAAGAACTCTACTACTCTTGGTAGGAGGTAGTGCCAGATTAGCAGAAGTTATTCATGATGAGCTCAGGAGCCTTATTCGCTATGACCAAACGCGGGCTCGTTGCGATATCTGCGTGGAATCGTTGTCGACGAGCCATGTTTTAGGGCTCGTCTGACTGTTTTTTGAAAGTTATCCTATCGATAGCGACTTGAAACAACACAGATACGGAAAACCATTTTACAATTTCACACTTTGGCACGTATAGAAAACGCTACTAAGTTACAACTTTATGGTTAGGAATCTCCTATGTCATAGCGAATAAACCCCAGGAGTTCAGCGGAACTGTTCCAGTCACTAATACGCATGATAACAGTAACCAAGAATCACTAAAATCACTTCTTCGCCTTATGAAAAAGGATTCAAGGAAAATATAAAACATATTTCTTTTTACATTAGATGCGAGATTGCTGATAAATTTAATAAAATAAAACTAAAGATAGCCAACCCGCCATAAAAGGTTGAACACCAATCAGGAGCATCTTGGTGTCTCTGATTGGTGGCATCATACAAAGCTGCAGTTATTTTTTGCATAAAGTCGATACTTCTGAACACAATAAAGTTTTTCAAAATCATGCTAATGCTAAAGTAAGTTCTTATGAATTCAGTGGCCAATTCTGATGTTGTCTTTAATTTTCCACAATTTTTGTTTGGCGTCAAATGTCTGAAGTCTTCTTGTCTATAGAAGCTTACTCCAACTCTTTATAAATCACGTTGCATTTTATATTCTCAAAAGAGCAGCAAAGACATTCAACGGCTTCCGCAAAGGTAGTTCAGCTATCGATCGAATGCAACATTCAGGCTTAGATTGCAGTTGCTGCTTAGCGTGAATAAGTTATTGGTATCCCAACTTCCTTTCCATGTCTCTACTCGACCTGTAAATGTTCTACCCAAGGAACTGAGCCAAATTGATGTTGGGAACAGACTGAATTATGTTTGCCGTGCAAGCAAAATAGACATGTTCGTTTTTATAAGGATATGTTACGTTTTTGTGCGAATACTTTCTTTGCTAGTCTTTCTACGTTATGGTTATATATCTTTAAGATAAGATAAGATAAAGATATAGAACACAGTCCCTTCCCGCCTGACTGTCCCTCTGTATAAATACTTAGATTTTTATACTACGCCACGGATTTCATCAACAGATACCGAGTGATTAGTACTGAAAACCAGCGTCACTTCCTTACTATGTTCGGGAGTGGCATAAAGCTGAGACTAGACCTGTTTGACCGCAGGTTGAGAGACTATGTGACTTTACGCTAGGTCTTTCTTTCGTTTTTATGTATAATTTATTTTGTTTTTGACCTTTTTTTCTTACCTTTTTACTGTACTGGTCTCCTAATTGTGTGTGTCAAATAAACAAATTCTTATTCTTATTCTTATAATCAGTGTGAAGCCGGGTCGGGTGCTAGTGGCTATAATATCAATCACAAAGATCCTGACCATAAATCTGGTGACGCCGTTAAAAGCACTAAAAACACGATGATGAAGAAATCGTAAAAGTCATGGAACCCGATGCATCAATCAATTATTTATGTCTGTCATTGTTTTAAGATAACTCCGAAATATTTTACTAATCGTTTGGCTCACAGCCATTCTCCTATTATTATAATCAAAGTGCTGTATAGTCATGATTAAGTACGTTAGTACATCTGGAAGTATATTATTTATTTATTTATATTTTGAGGGCAAAGCGTCTCTACGTTTAAGATGGCAGACACCAATGGATGGCAGTAAAGACTCTACAGTTTCACATAAAATGTACGAAAAATAAAGTCCGTGTCTCAGTGGCAGCGTTTTGTGAATGTATCGGGAGGGCTAATATTAACCGGTTAATACTGTAGAAATACCGGTTCGTTCTTTCATTAACCGGTTAATCAGAACGAACAGTTAGCAAGCTGAAATCCCGGTAACACCAAGACCAACAATTTTGATACCCAAATTAACTGGTTAATTCCAGAAACGCCTCATTAGAGAAAGTAGCTGAACAGAACAAGCCACGTAACGTAATAGTTTTACTAACCGGATTAATCAGGAAACAGGTTTTATATTTTAACCGTTCCAAATTGACCGAAACCGAAATCCCTTTTGGGGATGACCGAAACCGGTTTGAAATTTCAACCGGTTTCCGAGCCCAGGGGTCCATTGTGTGACGACGGTAAAACACGTGTGGCCACAACCGGCCGTGAACTAAAACACTATTAGCATACCGGGCAACGATTACCGGTGCGCCCGCCGCGCCATCAATCAAACGACCATTAAAACACTCAATAAACAGAACAAGTGGCCATTAAACGCCGAAATATAGAGACCAGATATGGACAGTCGCTTAGAGCGTGTATTTATTTCGATTAGCATCTTATTTTATTTGAATTTGAATTTAAATGCGATTATCAGTTTAACACGTTGCATGGGATGTAAAAAGACAGCCGAAAACTCATATCATGCACACATTACTTAGACCCAAAATAAAGATAGTAAGTAGTTTTATTTCTACGTATGTTCAGTTTGTCCTGCCTGAGATGACAATTTTTAATAAAAAGAATAAATAAACCTTTGCACCCTGTTATCGGTACTTTATTTTTTTTAATCAGGGAAGAACGGGCCGGCTGAATACGGGACTGGGGGACAACGGAACAGACCCGCAAGAACATAGGATGTTCAGTGCCTCAGAGCTTACGTTAAGCTGTCAGTCTCTGCGTCAGTATAATGAGAATGCTTACTTCCGGCGGCATCCACGCGTAGGTCCCCGCTGCCGACATCCTGGTAGTCTTGTACACCTCCCTCGCCAGACCGAAGTCAGTGATCTTGAGCGTTTTGTTCTCTAACGTGTCATCCGACAAGATGGCTTCGCTGAGAAGAACTGGAATAGAACAGAAGCAAACGTTATCCCTGACTCTTGACGCAAAAGTTCATGAAGCCATCCAAGTAGCTGGCAGCAGATCTCGATGGCGCAAAATTGTCAAAGAAAAAATGATCCATGTAGGGGGTCACGAGTCACGACCCTCAGTAGTGATGATACCGACGCGAGGAGGAGGAAACGTTCGACTGGACTGGTCTTATCTTCACTTGATCACTTGTCACTCGAGAGTAGGACATTCTCCTAGCAGTGGGAACATTAGAAAGCTGTAATGATGATATGCTGAAGAACCGACATTTGTTGGGGTAAACGAGTTCTTGAGTTAAGACTGCGTCTGGGCAAACGTACTTGCCCCTCGGCTAGGTGGAGCAAGTTCGTCAATGGCCAACTTTGGTGACGCAGTTATAGGCCGTGGTAACCTATGAAAGGCGGCAGGGAGAAAGTGGATAAAAGTCGAGCACCGGGCTCAGTAGCGCGTGATAGGGGTGAACCAATGGGGGCCAAAGATCGTTTTAGAATGAGAATGATTAAAATGGAAACTCATAAAAAAAATGAAAGAAAATACACAGAAAACCAACATTTCCAGGATTAGGTAAATGCGCTGACCAGTCTCGCGATGTGAAAGGTTTCAAATCGATTTTTATTGGGGGCAACGCGTCTATTTTCAGAGAAATTAACCTAAATATAGACGACCGCCCTTCCTTTTAAAGTTCACGTGATAATAGTGTTTAAATGCCACCTAAATTAATTGGTCGGAACAAGTATCAAGAAACCCTAAGAAACCAAACAGGGGCTTATTCGCAATGACATAGGAGATTCCTTACCAATAACGTGTAACTTAGTAACGTGTTCTATACGTGTCATGGTGCGAAATTGTAAAATGGTTTTCCGTAGCTGTGTTGTTTTAATAGCGATAGTTTCGCTATTGATAGGTCGAGATTGAAAAACAGTCAGACGCCCCCTAAATCGTGGCTTGTCGATTCCACGGAGATATCGTAACGAGCCCGCGTTTGGTCATAGCGAATAAGTCTCCAGATATAGAAGATATAAGTCGTAGGTTAGATAGTCGTAAAAACGTAGGTGGAATTAATATATAACATAAATATTTAGTGTGGCATTATGCCGACAGTCACGTACCGTAGTAGCCACAAAAGAAGCAGTATATTTACATATTGCAAACATTAATAAGGTATTTTGTAAGTTAGATGTTAGCTGACAGCTGCTAGAAAGGTCCGATTGATTTAAAAACCGGCATGTCTAAGAACAAAAAAAACTTAAAGACTATTGCAATTTACCAATCCGCATTGGATCAGCGTAGTGAATTATGAGTACGATCCAATCACTCTCGTTCGAAAGTATGCCTAGTTTCCTAACAGTAAAAATATTACAAGGCTAGATCTGCCTTAATATTCGTATGTTATTGGTAATGTACCACATTTTCTGACTGACTGAAATGTTAGCATTTTAAATGTTAACATTTCAGTTATCCGGAGAAAGTGGTAAGTGAATTTCATATTCGTTTTAATCAGATCTACATTAACCTGAATACCTGAAGAGTTCGAGGCCGACCTTCGCTGTAGCCGCAGCGTATTTACCACCCTATAAGTACTACAAATATGACGTGACCTGACCACATAAACATTTTTACGATCCGACCCGTGGCTGTTCATTGAAAATTGAGAACTCTGAGGTCGCATCATTTTTATCGTTTCTGTAACTTAGCTATATTGCACAGCATCCTACAAAGAATATCAATCTGAAAGTTTGGATATTTGCCTATTTGGATGTTTTGTTTGTGGACAATTTCGCTGAAGCGATTTGGATGAAACTTGAAATAATTCTGAAACTGGAATATTTAGGGTTTAAGAAACAAAAATTCTTAAAAGTAAAACAACCTATTATGTCTGAATCTAGGGTCTATGTAAAAGAAGTTCTGTTTACAGAAGCTGTCTTTTACACCCTGTTTATAAGGATGTTATTGCTACTGGTGTATGGATGGATACATAACCAACTATATATTTAATTCTATAAATAACTACAACCTCCTTGAGTCGGTTAAAGTCGGCTGAATTGTTATTCAACGGTGCCATAGAATTTCGATGGAAATACCGCAGAGCATGTCGTGTTAGGGTGGATGAAATACAGCCTTTATAATGACGAGACACGCCTTGCCTGGCGAACGTCGTCTGATGGAAATTACAATTTAACTGCATTTCATAACTGGCACTGCACTACAGCTTTTGAAGACGCGGCTATATCACTGCAGTGCATGTAGTAAATGGTTATCTTTTATTACTGTCGAAGTGGAGTCTAGTCTAGACGTTTTTCTTCAACTGCCCGCTGCGTCTTTTGGAGCAGAATTTCAGGAATCTTTCTTATTACAGTTGAAGTTTTCAGAGTGTGCTTTTTTTAATCTGGGTTGCTATGAATCGTAGTGTTTCTTTTATGATTCGAACAATACAAGACGCAACATAGTCCAAAGGTAGCTCCTGAAATTACGTTAACACGAATTACATCCAAAGATTCAATGTGGCGATTACCTAGCCATTTTCCAGAGTCTGCGCGAACGCATCAGCTTATTGCATTGCAGTTTAATTATCTAGTGCTCGCTCACTCGTCCAGGCCTTAATGACATTTATCGATACTCGCAGTAATCTCTCACTGTCCAATGCGATTTTATCTCTATAATCAACGGACCCCATCTTGGAACTCGTTGTGATAACTAGATTTCTCCGCGCCTTCCCTATCAGTTATCAGGTCATCGATTTCTGATTAGGCTTGAATAAGCTGAAGACAAGAAAAATAACACAGGGTCACATAAGCTAGCGATCTCACAACATTAGGATTCTGATGAATTATCAACTTATGCCTAGTAAGTAAAATCTCGTCCATATAGGCCAAAAAAGATTACAGTACCTACATGGCTTTCTTGTCTCAGTCCTTGTAGCATTATACTTCCCTAGTCCACAACAACGTGTCACTTCTTAACACTTTCTTTCATAAATCACGCCCTGAGGCTGATGTAGCAACGGAATTTTGATGATAATTAAACCTCCTTGTAACAACATCTATCGAACAACACAATCGTTTCACATTCGAGACGAGAGCGGGTCCAGGCAGCCATTCATCCGTCGATCACAGCAACACAAAGGGACAAGTTTGAGACAGGACTGCTGCCATGACAGAGCATCATGATCCAGTGATACAACTTTCTCTAGTGTGAATTTCAAGTCGGCTTAACCACACGACTACATGCCATGATTAAGTAGAAAGATCTTAGGATGAATAAATCTTATCGATACCGAGTGCAGAATTCATGATATTTTTGTTTACTAAAGAGTAGAAAAAACTGCTATCAGTAAACAAACTCCAGTCGAGAATGCTGATGCAGGCAAAAAACAGCAAGTAAAACCACTCAATAGCTAATTTATTCATCTGTAAGGTTATTTGTTGCACGACTCCTGTTAGATTCTGGTATCGATTTAGTAAAATACGTTAATTACAATAGCGCAGGGTCTTCGACCATTATTCACGTCTATAAACCCAGGTTCAGCGCTGTGGATGGTACGCAGATGCTGTACTTGGTTGCACAGTACTGTGGCACAGATTGTAATTCGTCATGGGAGCTTAATGAGGTTTAAATAGCGTGGTTTTGATGGATAATGTACGTCAAGAATGAAGTGGCATTCTCGACATTATTTCGACTTAAAGGTTACTTGACTGCATCTGTTTACTAGGTGGTAAGGCTCTTCAGAAAGAGTTCGTCTTGGTGAGTAGTACCATGCACAGAATATTCTGCCTAAAAGCAGTAGAGTGCAAGCATTGCTTTGTTCAAAGGAAAGGGCGAGTGAAATTCCTGAACGAATGCCTTTAAAACGATGTCTGTCTCTCGGTTACATAAATATCAAGGTCAGGTGTGGCACTTAATATCAGGCAAACAAAATTTGACGATCGATGTGGCGCAGCGGGCGCAGGTCCGCCTGCGACGCAGAGGTTGCGAGTTCGATTCCCGCCTCGGAGCAAATGTTTGTACGATCTACAAATATTTGTTCCGGGTGTTCTGGGTATTTTTTATATATAATAAAAAAACATCTATCTGTGTATTGTATTGTATTAAAATATATCAGTCATCTAGTACCCATAATACAGCTCTAACAGCAGCTTACCTTGAGGCTAGATAATGCTGTGTGGATCGTACAGCATTATTTATTTTATTTTTTATTTATTTTAAACGACTTGAATGTCATAGATTCATTGAATACCTTACCTACATACTTTTGAAACCACTAACTGCCGTTCAAAATGTCATGTAAGGATCCAACGCAACGCGTACCAAGGGTACGTCTAATGCAGTCAGACATTTTCACTGTCCCTACTGACTCATACGAACTTACTTACCTACTGTTCCTACTAGGTCTTGTGCCAATGGCGATGTAATACTAGCACGTCATGGCTGCATGCTTGACTGCAGCTGAAACACCCCTTGCATATTACATTTAATTCATAAAAAAACAAGCTTTCTCAGTCGAGAAAATAGCCTCGTTTAGGTATAACTTATGAGTATGGAACTTTACATTATTTTATAATGCTTTTAGAATTTTATGTTACGTGACTTTGTGTATTGTGTATACATTTTGTTTCAATACAAGCTTATTAAACAAACATTAGTAGTATAGGCATTGTTTAAAATATACACTTATTTTTATCACTAGCTTTCCTTTCTGTAGGTATATTATGAAATACGAAGGAACCAACTCTAGCATAGTCTCACGGGATCAACTTCGTCCGTGAATAAATCTAATAGAATAAAAAAATACTTGCTTTTAGAGCCTACAAACCGGATCTATGTATATATATTTAAATATTGTATATCCTGTCGGTTCCCGTGCGCATGCGCTGAATAATTCATGTCGCGCGCCAAAAACAGTCGCGTGCGCTGCGCAGTGTGCCCTACCAACTGTTATTTACCCTGTGGTCAAAGCCAATTGGACGGAACGCTGGAATTGATTCCTGGGATCCGATCAATGACATCAAGCTCTTCAGACCTGACTCAGGATCCAATGAGGTTCGGGAAAAAACCGTAATCTATTTACGTGTCGTGATCAATATCTACGCAAGTTAATATGATGATCTCTACCTTGTATCGACAGGAAATTGCATGATTCAGTACGCAGAATTGAAAACCAGTAAATCGTGAATTTGATGAGTAGTTCGAACTACGAAAGTCAAAATACAAAATACTTTGGAATCCTTTATTCATCTTCAAGCAATCTTTGCATAAAAAGAGCTGAAGGGTCTACTCTTCTGCCAACAAAAGCGATATAACTGACAGTTTCCATGGGTCAGCTTATGTCCGTGATGGCTCTGAACTTATTTATCATCAACGTAAGTTAAAACTTCGATATTTGCTATGATTATCGCTAGTCACTTTCAAGAGTAGTCCTCTTAAATCGAAGCACGAAGATAGCAGAGGTACATTTTGAGCTTCTTAAGTTCTCAGTTTAACTGCGTAGTTTTTCGTTTAGCGGGTGTACGCCTGTACTTACTAATATTACAGGCACAAGACAGAACGGTTAGCCGAACGCCTAGAATACAAAGTACCTGTCTCCCCGTTGAATACATAATCAGTCTAACGACAAAAAATAATACATGCCGTCGTCCATGATTCTGAGAAACCTTTAAAGACCGTAAGAAATGAAAAAAGACAGAAACTTGTTTACAGTTAATTTACATTCTATTGTTGCATGAGATGCGTAATTGCTAACTTGTTTGGAATAGCAAAATATTTCGAGGGAAGTGGTATTAGAAATGTATGAATAATGTACTCGTATACACCATAAATCATCATCTAATTTAAATAGTATTTTAATGCTGTTGAACCTTTAACCCTTGTTTAAAGTATTCGCTATCTTGCTGTCATAGCTCCAACAATATACAATTCCAAAACCATAAACTCGAGGATAATATATTCCGAGACAACCAACACTGTCGAAAATGTCGAAATATCTTTTAAGCCAAGAACTTACTGCTCTTATAATAAACGCATTTGGGCCAAAATACCTAAAAAATTCCAAGGCTCAAATTGAAAGAGCAGACATTTATTTCGATCCAGTGAAACAGTCTAATGCGAGGGCGGGGGTTGTGGGTCTGTTATCTTGTTTATTGTTCAAGAGAAAATATTATGCGGAAGGGTAGATAATATAAAAGTACCGTTATCCTCTGCATATACATAATAATATATATATCGTTGTCTATAGGACGGAAATATGTTGGAGGAATTTCATTAAAAGTTAGGAAGGAATGGCACGCTATGTCTAGTCTTCTCTAGTCTTCATCAAGAGCTGTTTCTAAGGAATGGAATTGAAATTAAAATGTAATAAATAAGTGATGAAGTGCAGTTTTACCTTCCTAGGCACTTATTCATAGAATTTGAGAATCATCATTCAATTCAATTCAATGCGTATATTTTTCTATTTACATTTAGTATCAAAGGTCACTGCTTACAATATAATCCAGGTATCCTTATCTAAGCGAAATTCTTAATTGTATAGTATGCTTTTTCAACAGCGTAATCTATATTTTAAGGTGCCAACTACTGAGACACTGGCTAGGCTACTCACTACGAGGACCCAGTGAAATACAGTAAATATTCAGACCATGAGAACATTCTGGCATATTTTCCGACGCAGAAAAACCACAAACCCTTCGAAACGGTTCCGGCAAGGGTATCTTTTTCAGGGGAAGTTTGTCAGTACGGCAAAGTTTTTAAGTTTGTGAGGTTTTCTCGAAATTAATTCGCAGAGTTTCCTTAGAGGATCCCGTTTCAAAGGTACAAGAAGTTTTTAAAACTTCGAAACGGGTTATTTGCGTGTTGCTAGTTAGATGGAATTTACCAATTTGATACGGGTACAACATGTAAAATGTAGCAAAAGTTTCATCATTGTAAATTAATTATTTTGATACACGTTTGCATTATTTCTGATTTGAAAACATACATCGTCGAATTAAATTAAATATTTAAGGTCTAATAGTAAGCAAGTAACTTATAATATTTATTAGTGGTAATTAAAATTACTTAATTAAAAATTATATTGCGCAATGCTATGACATAGCACCGGCCCAGGTTGCTCTTGCGCTCGTGTCCTACAGTCATTTTATTTTTTGCTTTACATTTATTTTACTTTTAAGAGTAGTAGATACATCTTTGTGATAGACCTCGTCCGGGGAAGGACTACCACCATACCTATTTCTGCCGCCAAGCAGAAATGCTCGCATTGCTGTGTTTCGGTTCGAAGGGTATGGTTTCCGGTGAAATTACAGGCACATGAGACTTTCCATCTAACGTCTCAGGGTGGTAACACGCAAGTGATATCTATGATGTTGCATGCGTACATAGGCTACGGTAACCGCTGACCATCAAGTGGGCCGTACGCTTGGTTTCCACTTTAGTGGTATAAAAAAAAAAAAAAAACTTTCATAGTTACTCAACTCAGTGATAAAAACAGTTCTCAGACTAGGCAGGCACGTGCTAAGTAACTTCTATATACTCGTATATGGCCCTAATGCCCGAATACTCATTATTTTCGATCGTATTAGCCACAGCTAAGGTCATTCGTTTTTAAAATCGTATGGAGAAACGTCAAAAACGTCATCAATTAAGCTTTAAGTAGGTACATCAATTAAGCTTTAGGTAGCTTAACTTCTGAACAGTTTATTTTTCATTTTGAGTTATTTTTGTTGTTGTTTTTGTATGTTGATTCGCCTAATAGGGATGGCATTGTAACAGATTGGCTAAAACCTCCAAGCAAAATAAAGATAAAAATGTATTTAAAAAAAAATGTTTTCGTGCGATAAACTTTCTAAAATATGAATTTCGAGGTATCGCAACAACTTCAGCCGCTGCCAAATCCATTACCTGTCCAACTTGGTTGATTACCATCTACATTACATAGCAGTCCATTGCAAAGTTTGCCATCTTTACGACACGATACCCTGCCAACTCCAGACGCTTTATTTGAATATTTTTACGGGCAATTCGTACGAGGAATACCTGAATTAGCATTATTATACGTCTATATGCGAGATACTTTTACTTTAAGCGTGTTATTCGTCAAGATAGGAAAAACAGTTTTATTTTTCCATGACACGCGCCGTGCGCGGTTCGACGATTAAAATAGAAAGGGTAAACTAATTATTGACCGGATAAACTTTATCGATTTACTCAAGTTTGTTAACACAAATATCGAATATCGTAGATCTTATGTCGGTGACATAATGTTCAGAGCATTCACGGATATAAAGTGGTGATAAAGCATATAAGTTAAACTACAATTACACCGGTAAGGAGTAAACACGGTGGTAATTACACAAGGGGAGTTCCAAAGGCAACAAAAACCAGCTGGGTAGGGTTGCAGGCTTTTTAATTACAGCTACGTGTGCAACGACACGTCTGTCTGAGAGTAGAGCTCAATATACTCGGCTCATTGTAATCATCATACCCAGCCTTCTAATGCTCCCACTGCTAGGACAATAGCCTCACTCTCGAGCGAGATTGATTCCATTAACCTAATGTTCGCGCCAATCGATGGATAGCACATGCCTTTCGAATTTTGTATTGTTCTCGATATTTTCTTTCATAGCCATGAAAACGTAAGAGAAAGATAGAAAATGTTACTTTCCGCATTTAGAAAACTTTTTATTAAGTATTTAAAGTAGGTATTCGGTGCCGGCTTGTTGTTAAGCAATGAAGGAGGTCTCTAAGCGGCCTAATTCCGTCAGATTCAACAATGGCCATTGAATCTTACAAATTTATTTTTTGTATAGATGTCATATTTTCTGATATTTGTTTACGGAGTGGTGTACTAAAGCGAGTGTTAATCAATAATACGTGCTCTCGTCGGGTGACAGGTTTTTCTTGGTTGCGCTAGGTCAATGACTAGCCCCCCGGCCCCCTCAAGCTAGTCAAGGAAACAAGCGGTTGAACCCTAGTTTTTGTACGCCAACTGTGTATGCAAGGGTGAATGACTGCGCGCGCACTGCATAGGGTTGGCTTTCATTGTCAAACAAATGAAGAATTGGATAGAATACTCATGTCAGCTAGTAATATTAAGCGGTGATTTTAAAGTGCTATCGTCTCCGCCGCAACAATGACGTAAATGCGACGCGCTTGCTGATAAGAGAATACGCATGACAGCGTCTGTCTATGTGATGCCGCGTGACGCCGTATATTCATGCTGTTTCATGTCATTCCTACTTGCTTTAGCAAGCTCTACCACCGCACGTGTACTGAACGACTATTTTTAATACAGTTGCGAAAAAATGAAGCAATTTAATAAAATAATACACAACAAACTCAACTAACTAAAGGGTCGAAATTACTCATTTTGTGCAACAAACAACTAAACTCGCAAAGAAAATTTCTGAAAAATGGCGCCAACCGTAGAATATAAGCAGAGTTTTTTTTTTCTTCACTTATTCTGGTAGGCAAAGGGAACTAACTATACATAGCCCATACAGCCAAGTCTTCAGTAGAATTATTTTATTGATATTAAATTTAAATTAAATTTATTGAAATTTAATGAGATGAAATGAAATGAAACCTAACCTAACTTATTTAATCAAATCATTAAATCTGATATTGAAACAAATTAGTAGCTTCTTTTTAGAAATATACGTATTTGCATGAATCATAAAAATTTCTATGAATTTTTTTAGTAAAATCTTCATGGTTGGTTTTTCTTTTTAATAGACATTATTTTGACAGTTGGGAAAGAGAACGCACGAGTTCGGGAAAGGTAAAAAAAAAGCACGAGTATGCCCACATCCCGAACGCTATACGTCCCTGCAATACGCCACTTTTTGAGCAACTGTATTAAAAAAGCCTGTTCCTATTTTTTCCTCTTGGCCTTGTTTTAGTTAAAAAACCTACCCAAATTATAAACGCATCCAAAAATATTCCGCAAAACAAATTAGCACAATGAGCTGTCCGAAGAGGGGTTTTTAAGATAGATTGATGGTCATTTCCCATACAGACAAACTTCGTCGCCACCGCAATCAATATAAAAACGTACAAAAGCGAGCGAGACTCACCGCCTGAGTGTTCTGTACTGGTAGAAGATAAGACCTCAATTACCGCCGTGACGTAGCTGGCTAAGTTGTGACCGCCAGTGGCAATTTCAACTGAGCGCTCCCGTGCTTCGGAGGGCACGTTAAGCAGTCGGTCCCGGCTTTTTCAAAGTTGTTAGGCCATGACAGAGGCCTTCGGGCGGCCTAGAAACTCTGTCACCAGAGTTGGCCACTGGCTCACACGAACGAACGAACGAACCTCAAAAACAGCTGGTAAATTTTTTCCCTTTTCGTTGCAGCTACTTTTGTCTACAAAAAAAATCATCAAAGTAAATCACAAATTATACTATACATGCTTTGAAATGTCATCAGCATAATGTGGTGAGGACAGGTGGGCGAATAGCCGTTTTAAGCACAATGTTGTAAAGTTATGTATTATTGGTTTAGTCTTTAAACGTGACATACTCGTATGTTACGTTTAAAAATTTTAATTTGCTTTATTACTCTAATCCTAATAATGCCTACTTGTGTCTGTGTTGTTGATGAATAAATTAATTTTCTTTCTTTCTAAGTATTTTAAACTTTTTTCCAATAATTCACACACACACACACACACACACACACACAGTCACACAGGCTCTTAGCTCTGCTCCTATAGTCTTCTAAATTCCAGAATTATGAAGTTACTGTTTTGGTTCGGGCAGACTTTTATATTATATATTTACGTTAAAGACGAATATCGGTTAAAACTGTGTTGTGAGTGAGTTTAATATATGGATAACATGGTATCCCTACTAACATGCAAAAACACAAACAGGAAAACTTAATATGAATGCAAAAATAAGCGATAATGAAAAAGTTGAACCATTATCTGGTTCGGTATCGGATAATATTCGCAGAAATATACAAGGTTGTAACTTGCTAGTTGTAATTGATCCAGTCTAGTCTAGAATACAAGTGTCACTGCGGGGTGACTGACCTTTAGCCACTTAGGTATTCTAATATAAACTCACTTTGAGTTTTTTCTTCTGTTAGAAAACGGGCTTTAAAAATGTGTACCTATTGGGAATTTAAATTTTGCTGAGACGACAATAATGAACAAGCTATCTAAGAATTGCTACAAATATAGCTAACTACATGGACTGGGACAAACGGATTAGTCGACATGATTACAGTGCCACTTAGCCACAAACTAAGCAAAGTTTCTACCATATTATGAACCAGATTAAACTGGTAGAATACATAATATGTATTTACGAAAAAAATTATATTATGTAATAAAACGTGTAATAAAACAAGGCACATAAAAACACCACATTACATTATTTTAATTCAATCTGGCCTCTTTCTCTATGATCTCTGTACTTATACCTTTCGAGACCTTTTTAATCAGCTCTCTCTAGCCTTAATGGTTTGCTGGAAGAAAACTCTTGTTAGGATTAAACTCGCCTTTGTACATGTCATTTCTTTTAAGTTTGTTGTGTATATTATTACTGTGTGTATAATAAAGAATAATAACTACATTGTGAATTTGTGTTACAATACTTAACAAAGCTATTTCTCTGGCATAATCATAAATATGTCATATCAACACAGGGTGAAACTACGAAACGATTGATAAATCTTGTCAGCTGACGCAGTTATTGCGAATGAATTTATTAACATTCATTTAATAAACTATTGTTTATCGGTATGATAATCTTCGGTTGCGCCGGCGCCGCTGCCCGAACACCCACACGTTCTATAATGTTATTGAAACTGAGTATCACCACCTAATGTATGAATTACGGTTTTGTTTGAGCCGCGGAGGACAATTTCTCGTACATAGAATTGAAATCTAGCAGTACGTACAGACTACAAGTACAGCAGACCTGGAACATTACTCTTGAATCCAATTATTTAACTTCAGGATTCCAAATAGATACCCCAGAAAACCCGTTTCACTTCTTTACCCTACTTAAAACTGTTTTAGGCTCCAACTCCATGTTGGAAAAACCAACAGTAATGTGAATTATGCTGGCAACTCGCAGCACCAATATTAATATTTGTCATGTTGGCAATAATGATTTTTTCTCTTGGTTATGTTTGATATTACAAGATGGTTGTTATAACGTTAGTTTTTATAATATAATTTTATAACTTATGATCTCGTGTGTTATTTAACTCGCCCACACCACCGACCCCCTGAACCATCAAACTACCTAACTACAGTCCACAGAGTTCCCAACACCCAGTATCAAGACTCTGCAAGCTTTATAACTCTCGCAGTAACTGTATAGACATATTTGGCACTGCCCTCTTTAAATTTAAAAAACAAGTACATTTAATAGTAGATAAATAAGTAGATATTGTTATCATATTTTTTTGTTACAACTTTACAATTATGCATGCTGTGTTTACTGTCGTAAGTTGTACACTTAGTCCTTAGATATAATATTGTTATTTTAAGTATGTTTTAGTGTAACAATTGAAGTAAACCAATAAAAAAAAAAAACCGTTGACAAAATCCGATCTATTTTCAATCCAATTCTAATTTAATGCCGTTTTTTTTTAAGTACTGGCGTTATTAATTTTGGTCCGTAACGGATTAGACTAATTTCAAATTAAATCGGAGCAGAGTTTAGTTGACTCTATGTTTTTTCTTTTTTTTTATACAACTATAGTGGCAACCAAGCGTACGGCCCACAAGATGGTAAGCGGTTACCGCAGCCTATGGACGCTTGCAATACCAGAGGTATAACTCGCGGGTTGCCACCTTGAGGCTAAGATCGAAAGCCTCATGTGCCAGTAATTTCACCGGAAACCATACCCTTCACACCGGAACACAGCAATGCGAGCATTACTGCTTGGCGGCTGAAATAGGTATGGTGGTAGTCCTTCCCCGGACGAGCTCTATCACAGTGAACTCTACTACTCTTAATGTCCACGTCCACGTGTCTATGTCTACGTTATTGAGAATAATTTGGCGCTAAAGGTTTGCACTCATGAGTACGAAATGTCATCCAACACAGATCCCAGGTTAGGTAGGGGTTACATACAATATCAGACCGAGGAATCCTTTCCTTACCTCTCTGCAAGTCCGCACATTGCTCTTATACAAACTTTCTGTAATGTTCTGTAATACAAAGTGCAGACCTAGTCAACCTAGTTGAATTATAACCCCTAGTAAAATTATAATATTATAGATACGGTCAACCCTATTCTGGTCGTTTATCATTCGGTCGTATAATTTCTATCGAAGGCGGCAAAGTAAGTAAAGTAAAGTAAAGTAAAGTAAAGTAATGTTTATTTTGAAATCATACAAAAGTGCTACAATAATTGTTTTACAAATATTTTTCTACAATTAGGTACGACCGCAGTAGGCATTTAACTACCTACCGAGGTTTACACAGAAAAAAGAGTAGTAGAGTTCTCTGTGAAAGAGTAGTAGAGTTCTCTGTGATAGAGCTCGTCCGGGGAAGGACTACCACCATACCTATTTCTGCCGCCAAGCAGTAATGCTTGCATTGCTGTGTTCCGGTGTGAAGGGTATGGTTTCCGGTGAAATTACTGGCACATGAGGCTTTCGATCTTCGCCTCAAGGTGGCAACCCGCGAGCGATACCTCTGGTATTGCAAGCGTCCATAGGCTGCGGTAACCGCTTACCATCTTGTGGGCCGTACGCTTTGTTGCCACTTCAGTTGTATAAAAAAAAAAAAAAAAAAGTGGTATAAAAGCTCTACATTTGTATATATGACACGATCGTTACTTCACTAAACGCGGACATTACTCTGTGGGATTTATAGCCGTATATAACTATAATATTGGAATAAAATCTTTTGTAGAAGGCAAATGCTTTTAAAATTGTTGTTTTGCAATTTTATTAATAGCCTCTTAAAATAGCCGCACCGCAAACGAATTATTACTTGGTTTTATAACTAACACAAACAGGGTGTCTACTATGATCTCTATGCAGCGTCTGAGTCTGAACGACATTTGCATGCACCCCAGATGCAGCAGCTACAGCAAGAGCTAATGGTAGACCTGGGGCTTTGCTTCATATATTTTATTGAGTGTCCGGGGTGTGGTAAGGCCCCAGTTCTGTAGTATCCATGTCTGATATAGTAAGGGTCCAGAGACAAAAACCGGCTGTAATGTAGCGAATATTATAGGTAATGTTTTATATGCAAAGTCGCTAATATTATGAACTGCTGTGTTAAGAATGCTACTGGCCCCAGGTGGGCATTAAATAACATTACATTTATATTGTAACCGAGCCTGACTATTAATACTATAGCGAAATAGCAATAGAATCTCCTACTACACATCAAATAGTATGATAAGCATGAACTAGATAAAAAACAACATTGGTGCTGTTTTTTTTTAAATGCTGGACAATCCACACAGCTTCATCTAGCCCCAAGGTAAGCTGCTGTTATATGTAACATAGCTGTATTATGGGTACTAGATGACTAATATATATGTATATTTAATACAATACATAGATATATATTTTTTATTATATATAGAAAATACCCAGAACACCCGGAACAAATATTTGTAGATCGTACAAACATTTGTCCCAAAGCGGGAATCGAACCCGCAACCCCTGCGTCACAAGCGGCCCGCTGCGCCACATCGGTCGTCATGCTTATTCTGATTATTATTCCGAAATTTTATTCGATATAACTTTACTAACTTTTGTATTTATTAGCAAACCACTGTAAAGATTGACAGAATGACCAAACGTAGCAAACAACAAATGTGGTCATAACGGCTGGTTGAAACATGGCGCCAGATAAACAACCTACCGACTGGCGACAGCCACTGTTGAGTAAACTACGACAGCGGTCGTTGAATGCCAGTCCAACCTGCTGCGAAAGGAAGACGGGTTTTTCCCTATTTATGGGAAAAAAACAACAGAAATAGATACTTTCTTGACTTAAAAGGGAAACCGAACCCCATTGAGCTGAGTAATTAAGAGCTAGTGTTTGTTTAGCAAGACTTGTTCTCAGTTAACTAAGCTATGTTATTACGTCTGATGTAAAAAACTTATTTAATAATGTAGCATTCTAATGGTGAAAGAATTTTTGAAATCGGACCAGTAATTTTTCAGTTTATTCGTTACAAACAAAAATACAAATCTTTTTAAGTTTAAGTTTTTGAAAGTTTTATAATTTTCAAAAACTTAAACTTAAAATCTAAACACCATAAGAATGATACAATTATCCTTGAGTGACATAGGCTATATTCTATGTCTACGTGCGAAGCCGGGACAGGCCGCTAGTCGTTAATAAAATTAGTTTTTTCGACAAGCAAAACAAGCGACATCCTTTGCTCTGTAACCCATTGCGATTAAAGCGTCATCACACTGATCATAAAGATAATAATCCTGATAATAGTCAATCCTGGAGCCTTATTCGCTATGACCAAACGCGGGCTGGTTACGATATCTGCGAGGAATCGTTGTCAACGAGCCACGTTTTGGGGCTCGTCTGACTGTTTATCAAAGTCAACCAATCGATAGCGAAACTATCGCTATTGAAACAACACAGATACGGAAAACAATTTTACAATTTCACACTATGTCACGTATAGAACACGTTAGTAAGGTACACGTTATTGGTACGGAATCTCCTAGGTCATAGCGAATAAGCCCCCTGATGATTAAGATAATAAAATTGATTGGTTCCCACTAAGAACAGAGATTGGTTTGATTGGTAAACGGTACACCGTAAATAGAAGGAAAGTTAATAGCTCCCATTAAAAGTAACTCTTACTTAGTACAAATTAATTATGCGCTCCGGTGATAGATTGTCTCATGTGCGCAAATCGGAAAGCGCTAATATTCTACCAGAACTAACTTATAACAACGAACGACAGAAACTTAAACAACGTAGACATATTATACACACCTAAAACAAGTGCGTAATAGCAAAGGTGTATTATAGTTTATTTCAAACAGGCAGGTGCTGACAATTTGGTATTTTATGGTTATAAAAAATAGTTTATAGTTTAAATTGCAAATTGAAACAATCATTTCGTAAATTCACAAATTATGGTAAATTGTTTTTTTTTTTTTTTTTTTAAACTGAAGTGGCAACCAAGCGTACGGCCCACAAGATGGTAAGCGGTTACCGCAGCCTATGGACGCTTGCAATACCAGAGAGGTATCACTCGCGGGTTGCCACCTTGAGGCTAAGAACGAAAGCGTCATGTGCCAGTAACTGTAACTTTTAAATAGTCGCATAAATGATGCAAAAAGGAAAAACAGAAGGTGTCAGCACCTTTCCCATGTGAAATAGACTATAGTTTGTTCATTCTTCACGCTCAAACGGCTGGATTTAGATCAAAATTGGCATAAAGGTAACTTACACTCCAGATTACAGGTTACTTTTCATCCCAAAAAAAATGACTGTTCCTGTGGGATAGCATAAAAACTAACATAATCGCGGGTAAATCCGCGAGGCGCAGCTAATATTGGAGAGCAATAATAAATAAAGTGTCGACACGCTTACATAAAGCTGCTACCTAGTTAACGTACAATTAGTGCTAAATTATGAGGAGAAAACACTCAAAGGTTAAGAGTCAATGAGGCATTCAACGAGGCGTGTCAACAAATTCTCAATGCATAAAGCCAAGTGCCCCGGTCTTCCACATGCCTTCAGAATCACTCAAATGTTTCGTCAGGTTTCAAGTAAACAAACACATAAGGCATTCGACTTTTTATCTTATAACATAGGAGATAAAGTTTCAGTTGAATGAGGTGGAAAGTTATGGTGAAATACTGCATTCCGCGTGACACGGTGTGGGGAGAAATTGTATCTTAGAGAACTGGAGGGTAATTAGTAGGGCAAGGTTCGGTTGGTCAACGGTAACAGCTGCAAATTACAGCTGATTATGCAACGTCCAGTTCGGTCCAGCAACTGGTTGAAAGCATCGGATGTTGTTCTGTTAATTTGGAACACAATAGAGACTGCTCCGTTTCGGAACCGTTTGAATAAACGGACACCTAATTCTAGTTCTATGTTTGTTTTGTAAGAAACTACAGCAGCAATGTCCGTAAGATACACATATAACTTGTGGCAAGATCTAATAAAAAGTTTGTTAGAAGAATTTACCCTACAATTCAGTCACTTATTTCTGTTCTGTGAGTAGCCATTTACCTCAATAGCCTCAATTTGTCAGACGTGCCTTATCTTACCTGAAACAAAACAAAAGCACATTAGGAAAGCCGATATCTTTATGGTAACGGTAAGGTATAGAGTGATAAGACAATGAAAAAGAGGAAGTCGTTATTAAATGCTCCAAATCTCCAACACAGGTGTATACCACGAGCCCCAAGTAAGACCCCGCGTGAGTCCTAGTGACATTTGCGCAGTGCCTGCTTGTGCGTGGTACCGACGGCCAAGGTTACCACCTCACCACGCCAGCCGACTGGCCACGTGTAAAGTTATCACTAAATATTTTAGAATTATACAATAATAGAGCACGTTCAATACGACCGAACTTGACCACAATGAAGTTGCAATTTACAAAGAATGATAGGAGCTTAAAATCCATTTTGATACAAAGTCAATGACCGCATCTTGGATAGGTATTTGCACGCTGACGTCAAAGATTTAATAATTTCATAACATTTCGAAAATTACACTTGTGTTGTGACAAACACCATCTGCAGAATAAAAACACTAATGTACTACGTCATCCTGAACCCATAACCTGTGTTGGTGACAAGTGTAACTTGGATTTTAAACTACTAATACGTGTTTAATAATACACCCTTATCATTAGAAAAATCGATTCATTAATCGCGAAAAACCCCGCAGGTTTGTCCAAAAACGAAAAAAATAAAGACATAGTTTCATCCACTAATCTGCATTGGTTGTATAGTTCACCTTTTTCCCCAACTTGCTTTGCACTTTACGCTGTCATTGTTTATGTAAGCGTCTGATAACAGTGTTTGCTAAATGCTAATAAGCTAACAGTTTTAGATGGTCAGGGCAATGACCATCGGTGGCACGGAACTCGAGAGTCAGCGTGACCCGGTGTTTTCGCACCTAGTCGCTATATACCTACTACTTGTCAGCTCTTAGTATTAGTTATATCAACATCAATTTTATCAGCACACCTAAATTGGAAAATACTACTGGATGACCCACTTTTGTAAGTTCATGTTTGTTCCCTTAGATCTCGAACAAGAAGACTCTTCAAGCACTAATGGCTTTTATCTTGTGGATTCATCAAGACTTGGACTTTGGTCGAAACTAAGTTTCACATTGCGCAATATCCAATAACTGCCTTTTGTAATTATTATGCAAATATTAATTAATAATATCGAAGTCAGTTTCAAATTTGGCTTCATTAATTTCATAAAACTGGACTAGTCTAAGGTAAAATTACTAGCGAAAAAAATTAATCAGACAAATTAGTCACTCACTGGGCACTTAGTTCAGAACGCTGAACCAATTTAGAATCAGCAGAATCACCTTTTCTACTCTATTCGTTTTACGTGATTGCTAATCACTCAGTCCGGAGGAGGGCATTGGTACGCCATAACCCATAAACCTAGTTTGGGTACCAATGTTGTCCATCAAGGAAATACGTCTTAGAATAAAACCTTAAAAAATTAGATTGTAAAACCTATGTGTAAAATGTAATGTTAAATTTCAATTTCAATTAGCGACCACACATTGAACTGGTAACTAAAATTTTTAATTAAAATTTTTACATATGCAGGATTCAACTCCATTCATCCGCCCGAATACCAGCTTAACCAAAAACTTTTAGATGCTATGAACATAAATTGACCGCTAATTGAACACAGAACTTCACGTTAGGACGCACTAAAACCCTTCTAAAAGCAGACCCTAAAGTAATACTAATCTTACAAAACAACATTTAACAACATTTAAAGCAAGCCTTTTTGATCCAATCATATAATAAACAAACAAACACGCCCACTAAGAAAATGACGTTTGTTCGACCAGAACAATACGTATCTCTCAAAGTGCTTTGCCTATCGACATGCTGTCTGATTGTTTAGGTACGATACGATACGCAACCTTCAGCCCCTCGCCTTATCGAGTCTATGATGACATAAGACGTGCTAGTAATATAAACACGCGAGTTCCGTTTCTGTCGAGTCGAAAGTGATTTCTTCCTATGATTCATGTCACATACGAACATCACTTTCAGCGTGAGTCATTGTCGAATATGTGGACTAGTGGTTACCAGATAAGTCAACTATATAGGATACTGTGCTGTGTGTAACCGTCGACACTATAAAGTAAGATATGACGGGCTAGATACCATGTATAACTAGAAATTATAGTTCTGAGCCTCTGAGCTGTCTGAGCCTCGCGATATAGTTCTACGTCTGCAGTATAGGACCTTTAGAGAACACTTTATTGGTAAACAGTAAGAGACAATATTTCGAAGAATTTTTTTCATCTATATTCTTCCCAAATTTCGATTTCTAAGCAAGCACACTTTTTATGTACTTTATGTTAATCCTGTATCTCGCCATTTTCTCTTTCTCTTTTGTACAATACGTGTTGTGTCGTGTTAAATAAATATTTCATTCATTCATTATTTAATTTTCCAGACTACGAGTACCATCAGTGATGCTAAAACTGTGCTGCCATCAATCGAAAGTCCGTCTCCGTTAAGAAGTTGGGCTGACTGTGGTCAGGTTCAGGTTCAAGAGAACAATGTACAATAGACAACACGGGACGTTAGTGCACATGTTTTAGATTTTTTCAGAAGCAATGACCTAAATGCAATGCAATACCATAATTTATACGAGACTGTAATTGTATTTATTATTATTTTGAGCACCTAATACCCTATTGCAAATTATCAGAGACTTATTTCTCACACTGTCACATTACGTATTCGTCGACTGGTTCATTTAAATCCCTTTCGTAATAACCGCAGTCTGCTACGCTCATACATATTCATCCAAGCGAGTTCATAAGCCGCGGTTCTCTAGAGAATTAACTGGTGGTTACCGTTTAACCGTCGCTTGTGAGATGACAATCTAGAGTTTGAAAATAAAAATATCAAGAATCGGCTGGGTTAATTACAATATAATGGTTATTAAGATGGTGAACCGGTGAACAGTTACTGTTGTCAATGCGGACGATATAATGTAGATACGAGTAATTATTCTTATTGTAGTGTGCACAATAAAATTAGAAAAAGAAAGCGTCAATACAACGGCGAGCTAAACCCCCTAAAAAGGGTGTTTGACGATCCCAAAACTTTGTATAACATACAATTTTATGATACCTAGGCTTTTGTTTACTGTAAAACTCGACAGCTTCTGTCGGGTTAGTTCAAAACGTAGAAAATTGTTGTTCAAGAATCTCGACATATTCTTGAATCAGTATAGCTGCTACAGGTAACTCTACCTTGAAACTGTAGCAGTCCTGCATAATCCTATTGATATAAGCAACTAATTGCATTGCTTTCGTCATTCTGAGACCTTACTGCATAATGTGAATCTCTACAGTAAGCCGTTATTGGATTAGTCATTTTTTTAAATCATAAATAAATAACGTACGTTAATTTGGCGAAGCTTGTGTTGGCTTACTGATCTGTTCCTTGGGATCCAACTACAACTAGAAATAGACTGAGATTGAAATATTCATCACATTCGCAGTCTAAAACCAGTCTTAAATCGACTACAATCGTTTGGCTTCGATTAGAAGTCCCTCTTGTTACAGATAAATCTGCCACCAAATACGCAAGGTAGAGTAGGAATTTTAAAAGGCTCTTGTTATAGTTCGCACGGCGGATCTCGGCCGTAGTGAAGTTAACCGTTTCGATGCGCAATGGAGCTTTTTCAACATACATTGTCTTTGCGCATCATCATGACAGCCTTCTAATGTTCCCACTGGCCTACTCAGGCGAGAGTTTTTTTTTTTTTTTTTTTTTTCCGTGCCGTGCGAACTATACTTTACCTTGTACCATAATAATTGAAACCCGAAACTTTTCCCTGGTGGTAGTGGCTCTTTAGCAAGAGTTCGTCTTGGTGTTCTTGGTTTATTCACAAAAGACATGGTACATTTTAAATTAGTTGGAAAATATAAATTAAAGAGCTGCATATCTCGCCTGAGTACAGGCAGGTAAGTTATTCTGCCACAAAGCAGTAGTGTGTAAGCATTACTGTGCTTAGGTTTGAAGGGCAGTCTAGCAAGTGAAATTACTGGGCGAAAGAGACTTTATAACTACCTACGTCTCGAGGTAACCAGCAGTGTAGTGCCACCCAGAACTTTAAATCTCAATTTTTCTGGTAAACTGTTTGTACTTACTAGCTGTTCTGGTCAGGCGTTGCGCTCACCAACAGGCGAACTACTTGACGTCATAACTTGACAAAAAAAAACTTCTGTATCACACGGCAATCCTCAGCTTCCATGCCGGATGCCGTCTGCAGATTTCAAAACGGATTTGACCGATACGATCCGCCGACGGTTTGCGCAATGAACTTGTATCGAACGACCTTACGCGTATGTTGTCCCGGATTTTAATGTTGCAAGGTTTCTGAGCTACTTTTTATGGTTTTAATTTAGAAAACAGAAAGCAATTGGCGTCGTTATATCGTAGATCCGGATTTTGAAAGCGGTCATCGTCAAGTTGCTTTGGGGAAACCAATACGTTAAGATTAAAATTATGTTCGGTTGGTACTACAATATTTTCCCATGTTATTCAGAGATTTTTAATTTTTTTTTATTAGACAAGCGTTTGACCACCACCTCACCTGATGGTAAGTGATGGTGTGGTCGATGATGGAGCACGCTTGCCTAGAAAGAATCTGTTCACTCTAGCCTTAATTATTATTATTATTATTATCAGCCTGTATCATCCCACTGCAAGGCAAAGGCCTTCCCATCCCCCTTCCATATAGTACGGTCTAGCCTTAAAGAATCCTAAATTGTAAATTGAGCCTGTGGTTTCCTCTCCTACTGCAGGGCAAAGGCCTCCCTTTCTTCTCTCCAATCATCTATGTCTTGAGCTATTGTGGACCAATAATCCAGGAAAGCATCTATCTCGCCTTTACCTCTGCCGCGATCTCTACTACTAGGCTACTCTAGGGTAAAATTCATAGCTCGCTTATAGACATAGGTCTATTCCAGTAGGTCTATACGTTTTGCCACAATCGCTACCCTATAACGGGTCCAAGCGTGAAGATATGGATGTTTAAAAATTATAAACACGCCGCTTTCAAGTGAGTTTTCAACCAAGCGTGCTAATCAGTTTAGGTGATTAACGTGAGCCTATACGGATATAAGTCATTCTGGCCGTTCGCCTTGTCACTGGTTTTATGGTGTATAGTGGTAGTAAGTAAGTAAGTAAGTTCGAATGGGTCAGAACAACTCTGGTGATACGAGTTTTTAGGCCGTCAGAAAGCCTCTGTCAAAGCCTAACAACTTTGAAAAAGCTGGGATCGACTGCTTAAGGTCCCCTCTGAAGTACGCGAGCGCTCAATTGAAATTATTACTGGCGGTCACCCATCCAAATGGTTATTACGCAGAACAGTGCTTAACTTCGTTAGCCAGCTACGTCACGAGCGGACACGGTTAATGGGGACAACTGGAAAACACGAGTTCTAGTTTGTCTTTCTACCTACAAGGTTTTTAACTTTAATAAAGAAATTACTTTAAGTATTAAAGTGGAAACGTGTAGATGGGAGCGCCTTTTGTAGGACAAGGTAACAGAATACACCTTAGCACAACATAGCGATTTGGAACAAACAAGTTTTGTGTCAAGGAATAATACGTCGACAAACATTTGATAAGAATTCTGGTGCGATGGTTCTGATGGTTATCGAATGCGACCACTAATAACACTATATGGCAACCAAGCGTACGGCCCACTTGATGGTAAACGGTTACCGTAGCCTATGTACTTACGCTTGCAACATCAGAGATATGACTTGCTTGTTACCACCCTGAGACGTTAATGGAAAGTCTCATGTGCCTGTAATTTCACCGGAAACCATGCCTTTCAAACCAGAACATGCGAGCATTACTGCTTGGCGGCAGAAATAGGTATAGTGATTTTTTGTTTTTTTTCCAGGACGAGCTCTATCACAAAGAACTCTACTACTCTTACATACATACCCAATAGTTTCCTATATTATACTTACATAGTTCTGTAGGAATTGCGTAACTAAAATAGTGTACTATTTTATTTGTTTCTGTAATTTTTTCAAAAAGCACTGAATCGATCATCTCTGAAGTATTGTATTGTTGTATATCGCCATTGCATTGTATTGTATTGTAATGTATTGTATTGTATGTATGACCGACCAAAAAAAAAAAAGAATCATCAATATCAATTTATACATGGCAGAATTGGTTAAAGTAAAATTCATTTTGCAAACTTAATTTTCCCGCTGCCTTCTCTAGAATTTTAAAATATTATTAGTGCATTATTATTATTGATTGGTTTATAACACAAGTCAATAACGAAACTATTTATAATCTTTATGTACCTATTTAGAGACAGATATTGCAGCTTTTTGCTCAGGACGGGATTATTCTGCAAAACAGGAAGAGGTAGTGGGAGGGAGGATAAATATTGCTGTTCATTGCTAAAAATGATAATAGATTTACTTCCTAAATAGATTGAAGTGGCTATTCCTGATATTCACAAACGTACAGCCGTTTATAGACATACATATTTACAGTTTTTATATATTTCCTTTTATTTTAACTAGCTGACCCGGCGCGGTTTCACTCGCGTTATTTTGTTGGCACACCTACTCGGACTTCTACGAACGTTTTAACACCAAAATTAGGTAAATCGGTCCAGCCGTTGTCGAGTTTTAGCAAGCCAGCAATTCATTTTTATTTAATTTATATAAGACTAGCAGTCCGTCCCAGCTTCGCGCGGGTGCAATGAAGCCGCACCCGTGCAAAGCCGGGGTGGGTCGCTAGTAATAAATCTAGCCATGTTACTCGCAGCAACGAATTGTATTTGACTTTGTATATATCTCGAGAATTCTACATCTACACCCGCCTTTATAAAGTTCCGCGATTAGTGACGCAAAGTCAACCTAAAGCGTAACTACGCGCCGTAAAGCAAGTTAATCGCTAACCGAACCGTAACGTAAACCTAAACACGGTTACAAACGTCTCGGTAAACGTTATCACACGTTACGGTTATGGCAGAAAGCTGCTCTGGAAATATAGAGCTGTAGGTATGTGGGTCATGCAAGATAAGACGGAACGATAAGGTAATGCTTTCTGAAGCTCTGGCGATCGCAGAATTTAGTTTGTAAACATGGTTGTTTATGGGACATTTGTGCTAAAAATCCTTTAGATGTTCGTCTTACTATAAGGCGACTTTTAACTGACTTTGACGACCGATGTGGCGCAGCGGGCGCATGTCCGCCTGCGACGCGGAGATTGCGGATTCAATTACCGCCTCGGTTTAAATATTTGTACCAGGTGTTCTGGGTATTATCTATATATAATAAAAAATATATATATTGTATTAAGTATATATCAGTCATCTAGTACCTATAACACAGCTCTGTTTAACAGCTTGCCTTGGGGCTAGATGATGCTGTGTGGATTGTCAAGCATTTTTTTTTTTTTATAAGGTGAGTGATCAGACTGATCAGTGCTAGCGTTGATTACTGTTCAGCCGAGAGGCGCGCGTCAACAAATAAAATCATAAATAAATATACCTAAAATTATTTCGCCTCAAGCAGGATTTGAACCCGCAGCAACCACCGCTTGATACGCAAGTGCACTACCAATTGAGCTATCGTGATATCTCGCTTGAACGAAATAATCATTGGAATGTCTTCGGCTCGAAGCGCCGATAGCTCAACCTACAACCATACGTTTATCGCTTTATCTACACTAATATTATAAAGAGAAAAGATTTGTATGTTGTGTTTTTGTTTGTTACGAATAAAATCAAAAACTACTGGTCCGATTTCAAGAATTCTTTTACCATTAGAATGCTAAATTATCCCTAAGTTTATAAAAAATCTATGATCTATAAATTATCTATGTAAGATTATATTTATTACTAGCGACCCGCCCCGGCTTCGCACGGGTGCGTTTTCTATGCACCCGCGCGAAGCTGGGACAGACTGCTAGTTTTATTAATATAATCTTTAGTATTCTCTTGATGGTTAACACTATTAAAACAAAAATAACCAATAGAATCATGTCGAACATAAGGGGCAAAATCGGACAATAAACAAAATACTCGATCGATCGCTGGCTTTATCTGAAACGTAACAGCAGCTGGGTCGTTGTTCAATATTATAGTAGAATACGAAAACACCCAAAATTAAATTATGATAAGCAGCTGTTCAGCTACGATTTGTATTGACTTTGTTAGTAGAATTTGCTGTTCATGTCGTTTGGTCCAAAGGCCGTATTCGGAAAAATTCTTTTGACATCGTAAACGTTAACGTATCGGCCAGCTCAATTTGTAATAGGATATGTAACAGCGCCTCTGCGTAAAATGAACTACAAGAATCTAATACGAATTAACCAATACGAATTGGACGGTAGATAAAAAACGAGCACTGGTGGTCTTGTGGTAATGACCCCGCCTTCCGATCCTAAGGTCGTGGGTTCGAATCCGGTCGTGCACCAATGGATTTTTCTGTTCGAAAAATTTATGTGAGCAATGCCAGTGCTCTCATACTGTGAAGGAAAACATCGTGAGGAAACCGGCATGTCCAAGAGCTAAAAATTCGAAAGACATGTGCCATCCACCAATCCGCATTGGGTCCGCAGTGGGAACATTAGAAGGCTGTCATGATGGTGATGATGATGACGGTAGATAAACGTTTACGATACGCAGAAAAACCGATTGACAGTAATGTCAGTTCAATCAAAACAAGGAAAACTACCGCTTGCGGGTCTGTTAGCAATTAAAGATCTATGAGCGCCTAGCACAGGGCCGTGGGAACCAGCCATTCTGAGTACTGCGTTGTTTTTTCTCAGAAGCTAAACACGTCACAGCGAAAAGTACCTTTGTCAAGTCAAGATGCAGGGCTCAATGTCATGGTAATAAACAAAACATGCGGTCTACTCTAGCTGACAAAAGCGATAAAAATATCGTTACAATTGCCGTGGCTCAGCGTATATCGTGATTGCTAAAACAAGTTGTCACCAAAGTAAATTGAACTACGATATTTGCCAGAGCACCGGTGGTTTAGCGGTAGTGACCCCGCCTTCCGATCCTAGGGTCGTGGGTTCTAACCCGGTCTTGCACCATTGAATTTATAGTTCGCAAATATATGTGCGCAATGCCAGTGCTCTCATACGGTGAAGGAAAACATCGTGAGGAAACCGGCATGTCCAACAACTAGAAATTCGAAAGACATGTGCCATCCACCAATCCGCATGGTGGATTAAGACCCAATCACCCTCGCCCGAGAGTACGCCAGTGTCCCAACAGTAGGAACATTAGAAGGCTGTTATGATGATGATTTGCCACGTTGATAGATCATCGCTTTCAAAAGTTGACCTAATAGTTATTCTTTTTCTTTTATACAACTGAAGTGGCAACCAAGCGTACGGCCCACAAGATGGTAAGCAGTTACCGCAGCCTATGGACGCTTGCAATACCAGAGGTATCACTCGCGGGTTGCCACCTTGAGGCTAAGATCGAAAGCCTCATGTGCCAGTAATTTCACCGGAAACCATACCCTTCATACCGGAACACAGCAATGCGAGCATTACTGCTTGGCGGCAGAAATAGGTATGGTGGTAGTCCTTCCCCGGACGAGCTCTACCACAGAGAACTCTACTACTCTTATTTTTTACTATTGTTTTTGATAGAAGAATGATCGGAATGTAAGGCCGATCGTCTACCAATAAAGACCTTGTTAGCCCTAAACAGGCTTTCAAATTCAATTTTATTAATATTAGATATGGCTATTCATGATTTGAATACAAAGACTGGCTGGGCCGCGGGGAACTGGCTAAAACTATCCTAGCTTAAAAAACGTTTTAAAGCCATTTTATTGAATAAATAACCTTTCACCAGCTAATCGTGTTCTAAGATTAACTTTCATTCTCATCATCATATCATCCGATAGATGTCCATTGCTGGACAATTAGGCTTACCTCGACCGATTCTTAGCCTTCATTCACCAACTTACTTACCATGTATACTAATATTATAGAGAGGAAAGATATGTATTTATGTTTGTTACGAATAAACTCAATAACTGCTGGTCCGATTTCAAAAATTCTTTCACCATTAGAATGCTACTTTATCATTTCATTTTTCATTTCATTTATTCAATAACAATTAATAAAATCGTATTTGAAATTAATTAAAATTATAACTAAAACTAAAATTAAATATACTACATTATTCTAAATTTTTTTACACAAAAGAAATTAATAAAATATTATAAAGATAAATTAAAATACACATGTCCAAATAATCAGAGAAAATAAAATGTCAAGTCCTTAATGGATGTCTAAACTCTAATACATAAATAAATGTCAACTTATTCAACCTTGATTATCCTTGAGTAACATAGGCTATATTTATTTATTTCCATAATATATAATGTATTTATTTGCAAAAAACAAAGGTTAGCAACAGTTTTAATAGTAGGTAGCTTTGAGTAGTAGCAATAGAATATTGTATTAACATTGCAGCAGTATACCTATGTTGCTGTAAATTTTTTGCTAATTGTGTTACCATAGTGAGTCAAATACTTTGACTCCTCGCTCTAACTAAGAATTACTTGTATGTAGACGCGAGGGCTCTCTGCTTCGGCTCGTTACCATAAGTAAACAGAAACAAAAGATAAGCTAAGATACAAAGTATGTAGGAACAGATACATTTAAGAAAAAAAGGCAAAAGAATGAGAATGACTTAATTATTACTAGTGAGCTTCGCACAGGTCCTTAAGTTTGCATTGCACTCGTGCAAAGCTGGGGCAGATCGCCTAGTCTACAATACAACTATATGTTTAGGTTATACCTATCTAGCGTTTAGCTTACTAAACTGTGTACATTTACCTAAAAGCCACTTACGAAAGACCTTGACATTATTGTGGCTTAACGGAAGGTTAAAGTCTACATTTAAGAGGGCACACAAGCGTCAAACCGACAGGGATGGTGAGTTAGTTTTCTCGTTGATGATTTCTCGTTAGTGAAAACTGCAGAGCGATAGATTTATCTTTCTAAGTAATTTATATGTCTGATTCTCTGATTTCTGAAAGTAGTATAATGTATGATTGTGTTTATTTCGCTCCTGCTGAAGAGATTTGGATGAAACTTGGAAAGTAAATGTAATTCTGTTACCATCTTATTATTATTATTATTATTATTAACAGCCTGTGCTGTCCCACTGCAGGGCAAAGGCCTCCCTTTCTTCCTTCCAATCATCTCTATTGAGCGCTAGTGTAGGCCAGTCCTTCATAAAGGCATCTAGTTCGTCTCTCCATCGTCGCCGCGGTCTGCCGCGTGGTCGTTACCATCTTATGGCTTCTTAAAAAATAAAAATCACAAAAATATCGTGTTGCTCCTGGAAAAATAGCAAAATGTGTGCAAACATTGTTTTTAACGAGAATCTTCACCAATGTCGTTTTTAGAATTAAGCAAAATACGAGATAAACTCAGAACTTTGAGTTTCATGTCCCCAAACGTGGCCTATAAATTATAAATCATCTATAAACCTCTGTTAGCTAATGTTTCAAATGTCATCGTCATTGACAAAATGAATGATAAATTAAAAAAATACTTAGCAAGCCACTAAAATACTAGTTTCTTCAATGAGTTAGGGGTAACTTGGTAACTTTCATAAAAACCGAAATCAGTACTAATTTCTTACCGAAATCAGTACTAATTTCGCCGAATAAATTCTACCTTTACTTACATGCCCTCTTAAGATTGTAACTTGAAGAGCTTCTTGGCTCTCCGCCAATAGGCTTAGCATCGATAGGCTAAGTATCATAGGTCAAGTACTGGAACCAGTCACTATTATGTTCCATACCATCATCATCATCATGACAGCCTTCTAATGTTCCCACTGCTGGGACACTGGCCTACTCTCAGGCGAGAGTGATTGGGTCTAAATCCACCACGCGGACCCAATGCGGATTGGTGGACGACACATGTCTTTTCGAATTTTTAGTTCTTGGACATGCCGGTTTCCTCACGATGTTTTCCTTCACCGTATGAGAGCACTGGCATTGCGCACATAAATTTTTCGAACAGAAAAATCCATTGGTGCACGACCGGGTTTGAACCCACGACCTTAGGATTGGAAGGCGGGGTCACTACCACTAGACCACCGGTGCTCTATACCATACGTTCGGCTAAATAAATCATGAAAAATATAATATTATAATAAATAAAATAATCATTTCTCCTGCGCAACGCCAAGGAGTGGAATTCTTTGCCAGAGTCTGTGTTTCCCGATACTTATAACATGGGTGTCTTCAAGTCACGAGTGAATAGGTTGCTCTTAGGCAAGCGTGCTCCACCGTAGACCACATCATCGCTTAACATCAAGCGAGATAGTGGTCAAGCGCAAGCCTATTGTGAAAAAAAAAATAAAAAAAAATAAGCAGTCTGTCGTCTTTAAGTACAGTAGCACTAAGATTTAGCCCTAATTACTTGTATCAGTTAATTATTATGAGTGTATATTGTGTTGATGGCACTTAAATAAATAAATAAATATAATTCGCCGTTCTATGAAAAGCTACGAAGACTCAGCGGTCAAGCTACGAAAACAAGATAGACTCATGCGGTCAAGCTACGAAAACAAGATAGACTCATGCGGTCTTAAACGATAATAATATCGTGTCAATTTATTATGAACTTAAGTATATCAGTGATCCATAAGTGACACAATATCACACCCCGGACACTCTCAATAAAATGTATGAAGCAAACGCGTCGCAATCACTGCATGCATGGTTTGTGTACGTAAACGGTGCCGTTGTGGTAAGTATATCAATATTAAATATCTTTTATCAGAATTTAAAAGGCTTAAAAAACATTAGCTTATCGCAATGCGCTTCCTCTACTATTTATTGCAAACAAGTCGAGGGGAGGCGGCTATCGCTGGTAAAACCCAGCTGTGGTTTGATGTAATAGAAATTAAACGGTCAATACATTAATTATCAAACAAGCTAGGTCCTTGGCTACAAGCACGCTATCAAACCACAAGTTTTAATAGAATACTTACTGCTGTGGCGCAGCGACCCAAAGTGGATCTTGGCCTCACGACTTTTATTTTTATTTTTTTTATTACCAATTTGACAAATTATTAATACTATTTAAAGTTAATAACACCTAAAAACCACTAACTTAATAAGCAATATTAAAGAATAGAATAGAATAGCTTATTATCTTACCTAAAAATATTTCAGTTAAATTGATGGATGGATAAATAAAATAAATATATATAATGGCTTTAGTTGAAAAGTAACCCAGCTGGATCATTGTTCAATAATGGAATAAGTAAACAGCCAAAAATAGATCAAACAGCAGATTGATTGTCAGACAAAGAAACGATTTTAAATACAAGCAGCAGCAAAGAGTAGCAGAGTTCTTTGTGATAAAACACGTCCGGGGAAGTACTACCACCATACCTATATCTGCCGCAAAGCAGTAATGCTCGCATTGCTGTGTTCTGGTGTGAAGGGTATGGTTTCCGGTGAAATTACTGGCACATGAGGCTTTCGATCTATGCTTCAAGGTGGCAACCCGCGAGTGATACCTCTGGTATTGCAAGCGTCCATAGGCGGTAACAGCTTACCATCTTGTGGGCCGTACGCTTGGTTGCCACTTCAGTTGTATAAAAAAAAAAAACAAGACTAGTGGAACGCCCCGTTGTATGCGCTGAGTTTTTTTTTACCAACTTTTTGTTTCCGTTGCCGTCCTCAAGGAAGTTGAATTTCGGGAATTCCTTTCTTAGTGCACACCTACACCTTAAGAGCCAGACAGAACAGAGACAGACTTGAGAGAAGAGAAGACCAATATACCCTCCAAATTCATGTTTCTAGGGCTAATGGTTTAGCGCTTAAACTTTCGGCTACGCACTAAAGCCTTTTTATATTCTGCTGATGATTTAGAAGGTTGTAGATTGAAAACAGCACCGGTGGTCTAGTGGTAGTGACCCCGCCTTCCGATCCTAAGGTCGTGGCTTCAAACCCAGTCGTACACCAATGGATTTTCTATTCGAAAAATGTATCAATGCCAGTGCTCTCATACGGTGAATGAAAACATCGTGAGGAAACCAGCATGTCCAAGAACTACAAATTCGAAAGACATGTGCCATCCACAAATCCGCATTGGGTCCGCGTGGTGGATTAAGACACAATCACTCTCGCCGGAGAGTAGGCCAGTGTCCCAACAGTGGGAACATCAGAAGGCTATCATTATATTAAAAGAAAAGCGGTGTGTCAGTTGCGGTACTGCAGCAATCATCATCATCACTGGCGCGAGCGAACCACTCGTGTCGATAACACTCATTCTCGAATGTTACTGTTCATTTATTAATTGCCTAGGTATTTCAACATCATCGTTTAAAATAACAAGACAATAACAAAATAAACAAGTTGGGACCTGTGGCGTTATCTAAATTTATTGTAGTTTTACCTAGTACCTATGTACTGTACATAAATTATGAGGATGCTTATATTGAGACTGATAGTTCGACGAATTACTAGGTAAGGGGTTAGTAGAATACTGAAGACTTTAGAGAATTTATTTCTTTATAACCCAGAAACTTGGTGACCCCAAAAAGTCCATAATCAATTTAATTTTAAAGATATCTCAAAAAATTATTTCGCCTCAAGCGGGATTTGAAACCGCAACCACCGCTTGAGCTCTTCCAATTGAGCTGTCGAGACACATCGATGGTTAACACTATAAAAATCAAAAATAAACTTATTTTATTTTGTTTATACCAGACTAACCGTCCGTCCCAGCTTCGCGCGGCTGCAATGAAGCACCTGTGCGAAGCCGGGGCGGTTCGCTAGTAATAAATATAGCCTATGTTACTAAGGGATAATGTAGCTTTCTAAAGGTGAAATATTTTTTGAAATCGGAATAGTAGTTTTTGAGTTTATTCTTAGCAAACATAAATACAAACCAACCAAAATACCAATCTTTCCTCTTTATAATATTAGTATAGATTACTCGTATCTGCGTAAGCTGCTGTTAAACAGAGCTGTATTATGGGTACTAGATGACTGATATATATTTAATACAATACAATACATAAATAGATATTTTTTATTATAGAAAATGCCCAGAACACCCGGAACAAATATTTGTAGATCATACAAACATTTGTCCCGAGGCGGGAATCGAACCCGCAACCTCTGCGTCGCAGGCGGACCTGCGCCCGCTGCGCCACATCGGTCGTTAAACACATTATCGGTCGAAAGACACATTAACAAACAGAGGTTATAGTTCGTTAATGAATAAGACCCCTTAGAGTTTTAAGCCGTGGTGATGATAGTCAGTTAATCTGTCTGAAACGTAACTATTTAATTTACATTGTGCCGAGTACAACAACACGTATAAATTCCACATGCCGTTACGCAATCGATCAGCTGATATTTTCGGATCGAAGGCCGCACGTTATTTCCTTACTTAGCATACGGTCAGAGTAGTTTTTTTTTTTATACAACAGAAGTGGCCGTACGCTCGGCCCACAAGATGGTAAGCGGTTACCGCAGCCTATGGACGCTTGCAATAGCAGAGATATCACTCGCGGGTTGCCACCTTGAGGCATAGATCGAAAGTCTCAAGTGCCAGTAATTTCACCGGAAACCATACCTTTCACACCGGGACACAGCAATGCGCGCATTACTACTTTGCGGCAAAAATAGGTATAGTGGTAATACTTCCCCGGACGTGTTCTATCACAGAGAACTCTTACGATATTATCAACGAAGTTGAGCACTGTTCCGCGTAGTCACCATTTGAATTTGTGACAATTTCAACTGAGCGCTCCTGTGCTTTGGAGTGCACGTTAAGCAGTCAGTCCCGGCTTTTTCAAAGTGCCGGCCATGACAGAGGCCTTCGGGTCGCCATGACAGAGCGCAGTGCAGTGCCACGCAAACTCTTAAAAACTTTAAGCTTTGGGTGGCACTGCATCTGTAATAGTCAGGCGTGGTGCATTACATCAGGTGGGTGCCTTGATTGTCTTGTCACTTGCTGACATAAAAAAAAAAATAGCCCAACTTGTGTTGGTGACAAGCTGAACCATGAAAAGTGTCACCATTAAATAATAAATAATGCTGGACAATCCACACAGCATCATCTAGCCCCAAGGTAAGCTGCTGTTAAACAGAGCTGTTTTATGGGTACTAGATGACTGATATATATTAAATACAATACAATACATAGATAGATAGATAGATATATTTTTTTATTGTATATAGAAAATACCCAGAACACCCGGAACAAATATTTGTAGATCGTACAAACATTTGTCCCGAGGCGGGGGAATCGAACCCGCAACCTCTGAGTCGCAGGCGAACCTGCGCCCGCTGCGCCACATCGGTCGTCATTTCATTTCATTGCATTTGTCTGCAAGAGTAGACCCTCGGCATAGTTGTGACACGCTTGATACGGCGGAAGGCTCAAGTTTTATATCACCAGGTAACGTTACAATAACACGGTGTGGTGTCAAACAGCGGCGCGTGCGACGCACTGCTGCTTTGTTTATCGATTCGGTTCTCAATGGCGGCCGGGGCTGGTGGAACAACAGCCAGCCGTGTTTTGTTCTTTGTAACAAATAACGCATCTGAGGTAATATGAGTTTGGGGTTTTTATAAATAACTTGTTTTTTTTATACCTATAAAGTGACAACCAAGCGTACGGCCCATTTGATGGTCAGCGGTTACCGTAGCCTATGTACGCATGCAACATCATAGATATCACTTGCGTGTTACCACCCTGAGACGTTGGATGGAAAGTCTCATGTGCCTGTAATTTCACCGGAAACCATACCCTTGAAACCGGAACACAGCAATGCGAGCATTACTGCTTGGCGGCAGAAATAGGTATGGTGGTAGTCCTTCCCCGGACGAGCTATATCACAAAGAACTCTACTACTCTACTCTCACTCTAACTCTCTAACTCTCTCTCTCTTGTATTTCTATTATCAAGGTAAGTAAAGATTACATACAGGTAGAGCTCTGCTTCCTGTGGTAACTTAATGCACATAATAAGAAAAGTACTTAAAGTAAGCTATGTTACAGGTTACTGTTTCTTCCCAACATGGGTAAAGTATATGTACTTCTTAGGCCTCTTACAAGAATTATTGTGACCTTTTGCGAGAGTTCAAAAATTGGCGTGACAACCAGTATCAGTTGTAAGAATCAATGTTTTAATGGCACCCCATGCATACCATGGATATACCTGGATAGTAAACACATGCTAGGTATATGAATTATGAATAACAGCTGCAGGAATGTTTTAATTTCAAAACGCAGCACCTATCCAGACGAAGATCTTTTGGGGTTGTTTCGAACAGGGGTAA
Source organism: Colostygia pectinataria (assembly GCA_951394395.1). Classification (NCBI taxonomy): domain Eukaryota; kingdom Metazoa; phylum Arthropoda; class Insecta; order Lepidoptera; family Geometridae; genus Colostygia; species Colostygia pectinataria. The sequence goes on from OX596362.1 coordinate 1,366,827, forward strand.
CAAATAGTTCACATTCCACGCCTGTATTGGATTACGTTAATTCTGTAAATTTTTTTTGGTTAGGAATTTTCCTTTTTTTTATATATTATATAGGTTAAGAGATACAATAAAAAAAAAAAAATACGCAAACAGCAAACGCGTAAACTAATTCTCACGAGACGCGACGAAACGAAAGTTGAACACCAATCAGCGATCAAGTTTCATCCGTCAAACGGATCTTACAAATATGGCAATTATGAGAAACTCGACCATAAGAAGCTTAGTTTATAATGGAACTAAAGATTCGCCCCGGCTTCGCACAGGTGCCTAAACTCATAAAACTTGAGTGCGTAATTTTAAAGATCTAATGTATACATTACAGAGGGACAGACGTCGGAAAGCGACTTGGTTTTGTACTATGTCAAGAAAGATTAATGTACGACGATTTCAGTGGCGCGGTCTCATTTGGATGGGTGACCGCCAGTGGCAATTTGAACTGAGCGCACCCATGCTTCGTAGGGCACGTTAAGCAGTCGGTCCCGGCTAAGTTGTTAGGTCATGACAGAGGCCTTCGGGCGGCCTAGAAACTCACCAGTGGTCACCAGAGTTGGCCACTGACTCATACGAACTTACTTTTTTATTGGCGCGGTGGGCAAGTGTCTGGCTGCGAAGCGAGAGGTTGCGGGTTCGATCTCCGCTGTGAGACAACAAATATATTTATGTTCTGGGTGTGGCTACTGACCCACACCGAAAACATAAATATTTGTGATAAGTCAAAGTCAGTAAAAAATCTCTTTATTCAATAATTTCAAGGATCATTTTGAAACGTCTTGAAGCTAGGGAATTTACGCCAGTTCCACACGCCCCAGCCTAGAAGAATCTGGCAACAAACTCGGCTGGAATACCACAGTGAATTCTAGAGATGGGTTAGGTAGGACTAGTATGTGATTGTTGTAATTATAAAGATATCATTATAAATTATTATTATTATTATTATTTAGCCATCATGTCCCACTGCAGGGCAAAGGCCCTTTCTTCCACTCTTCGCGATCTAACGCCGTGACAGGCCATAAGCTTATATGCGAGTCAAGTTCGTCCCGCCATCTCATCCTGGGTCTTCCACCTCATTATTTATATATTTATTTATGTGTGTCTGTTCAACTTGTCTTACATCTTTCATAATTACTATACGAAGTGTTGGGTCAACAACTCAATTATAAATGCTGTTTTAAAATGAAACGTAACAATATAGCAGTATGGTCTGTTTCAGAACGAATGGTACTAAAAGTCACGCTGGCAGTCCGTTTCTACCTATCTGCATGAACTAGCTAGGTACATCACTAAAGAATTCAGACACTTCCGAGACACAATTTTCCTGTTTTTGTTTGGAATCATGGAATGTTTGGGTTTAAAGACTGAATCTGCAAGTTAGGTAACCTGGAAACGCAGCCTAAGAGTAGGTACTCTTAGGCTGCTTTTCCACCAGAGATGTGCGAGGATGTGTAGCGAAGAAAGTGTATTAGCCAAAAAATAATCCTAAGAGATAATGAATCTGTAGTCTAAACACAATATAATAAAATCATTGCCTTACCGACTGACTGACAATCAACAGCACAACCAAAAGCTTCAAACAAAGCTTTTGGCGTTTGGTTCCTTTTAAGATCTGATCTATACAAAAATAAAATTTTATCCATGTTTCATCCATTTACTTACTTGATGAATGTCAAATTTCACCGAAAACTAGCGAAGCGGGAATCTTTGAGAAGTACGAGACAGATTAATAAAGTTGTAAATAACATGTACGTACCTACACACTTATCAATAATATTTATTACATTTATTAGACTTCTGTGTATTATATTTGTGTTGTCTGTGTTGTCCTATTTTATTCAGGACTAGCTCGTCCCGGCTTCGCACGGGTGCAATAAAAACTTAAGCACCCGTGCGAAGCCGGGGCGGGTCGCTAGTCATTCATAAGGTAGGAGCCGACCGCACGTTTTAGCCGCGCGGCTACCTATTTCATAGTTCATGTGCACGCCCCTCTCTGGCCACGGCGCGCGCACGGCTTTTTTAGTATTTTGTTTAGATTTTTATAATTCGTCATAACTTTTGAATGGAATGTCTGATTTCAATAATTCAAACAGTTATCTACAGGTATTGAAACAGTCTTGAATATGAAATGTTTTATTTGGATAAGGATTAATATAAAGGTATGGAATACATGGTCTGATTTTGGTCGAATTTCAATCAACTTTTATAATGTAAAAAAGTAGTTATAGTTACATAACTACAATAGTTGGACATATGGTATTGCTGACTTTTTTGTAGATATCAATACGTTCTTTAGTATTGTAGAATTTTTTTTTGTTCTATCATCAATAGTTTCCGCAGCGCATGCGATGAAAGACATTTTATGGCAATTTTTTTTACACCTTGGGTTACATTATTGAAGTTTTAGTAGGGATCCCTATTATTTTCTAAAATAAAATATAGCCTATGTTACTCAGGGATAATGTAGCATTCTAATGGTGAAAGAATTTTTGAAATCGAACCAGTAGTTTTTGAGTTTATTCGTAACAAACAAAAATACAAAAATAAAAACATACAAATCTTCTCTCTATAAAATATTAGTGTAGATAGTATAGATATAGATGTAATAACAAATCACCTTGTTACAAAATGATGGTCTCCCTCTGTTAAACCGACCATCTTAAGTCTCAGATCATCCATTGTCTTACTGTTTCAACCCTGTCGACATTGACATTGGCAAAATTGTGGCAAACCCGGCCACAGACGCCACAAATTAAAAGAAGAAGAAGAGACAGATTAATGCTTTGTTTTTATAAATTATACTCGACGAACGCAAGTCAGTTATATTTCCTGGCCAAGTTTTTGAGGGTGCAAATAAATATTATGCAAACCACCAACAGTCCGTCTTTATTTTCATATAGCAATTAACTGACGGATACTAAACAGATGCTTGTATATATATATAATTATGCTTATTATTTCTCTTCAAAAGAAGAGTCAATCAGCATCTTCTGGGAAAGCGTGACTAAACTAGACCTCATCTACGCTTACCATCAGGTGAGATGTAGCAAAAATCTGACGCCTTTTTTTATTAAAAAAAAAAACAGAAAATCGAGTTCAGATCTTTTACGCAAAGAAAGCTTTAAAAAGCATCGACCACACCATCACTTACCATCTGCTGAGGTGGTGGTCAAACGCTTGACTATAATCAATAAAAAAAAAATTAAAAAAAAATTCTCTCTCAACACCTCAGGGTAAATTTAAACCACCATCCCTAATGCCAATGTAAATGTGGCGGCATGAAATTTCAATATCACCCTCTCATCCCTTTCGGATGGGGCGCTAACCCCTTTACGCCCGCCAATCGGCTAAGAGCTTCCTCTGCGACATCCTTCCTTTAGTTTGCAGGTTACTAAGATATTGAACGTTGTTTTGAGAGGATAAAGCGAGGAATATGGTTTCTTTTGTATGTATTTAATAGGCGCCCTGTGGCTTCGCTCGGTTATTAGAAGATAAAAAGTAACCCAATATTATGCTATTTCGGGTGTAAAACATAATTTAAAGTTACATATTATTATTATTAACAGCCTGTGCTGTCCCTTTCTTCCTTCCAATCATCTCTATTGAGCGCTAGTGTAGGCCAGTCCTTCATAAAGGCATCTAGTTCGTCTCTCCATCGTCGCCGCGGTCTGCCGCGTGGTCGTTTTCTGTCCCGTGGTTTTCGCCCACAACTCATCCGACATGCGACAGACGTGACCTGCCCAGTCCCACTTTAAATTGCCAACTTGTTGCCCAACATCTGCTATTTGTGTTTTGGAGCGCAGTTCACTATTTAAAAAGTTAAAGTTATTCTAAAGTTACATAACTGGCGTAAATTCACCTAGCTTTATAACGGTTCAAAATGATCCTGGATAAATAAATAAATAATGCTAGACAATCCACACAGCATCATCTACCCCAAGAATGATGGAATGGAAACCATTGATTTTTATGAATAAAAATATTTTGTTTTGAATTTCATCCATATCTACGCTAGCGTTTTTGGCGTACAAATTTTCTGATCTGTAATTTTAATATTAGTAGGATGTAGACTTAATTGTATCAATAAGATCCGCCACTGCTTATTTCTAAGCATTACTGCTTGGCGGCAGAAACAGGTACGGTAGTACTTCCCCAGACGAGCTCTACATGTAACGATTCATTCACACCCGCGGTCATCATGACAGCCTTCTAATGTTCCCACTGCTGGGACACTGGCCTACTCTCAGGCGAGAGTGATTGGGTCTTAATCCACCACGCGGACCCAATGCGGATTGGTGGATGGCACATGTCTTTCGAATTTTTAGTTCTTGGACATGCCGGTTTCCTTACGATGTTTTCCTTCACCGTATGAGAGCACTGGCATTGCGCACATAAATTTTTCGAACAGAAAAATCCATTGGTGCACGACCGGGTTTGAACCCACGACCTTAGGATCGGAAGGCGGGGTCACTACCACTAGACCACCGGTGCTCTTACACCCGCGGTGCAACAAAGTAAAATCTACATGTTAGTATTAAGCTTTACTGTCTCATTAGCACCATCGAAACCGCGCACTAATTTTTTTGTATTCCAAACTTAACTACGATTTCTCAATACCACTTTACTACTATTGTATATAGTTTTTAAAACTATCATGGTTATTAACATAATTTTCACTTAAAACGGGATATTTACCATGATTTGTGAGTTTTATTGATTCCCGATATTTCGGCGCAGTTAGTTATAGTATATATCAGTATAGTTATAAGACCTACCCGCAAAGACTTCAGTTCTCCCGTGATCATGGTGCATGTAACTGCGCCGAAATATCGGGAATCAATAAAACTCACAAATCATGGTAAATATCCCGTTTTAAGTGAAAATTACTATTGTATAGTTCGCACAGCGGATCTAGGCTTCCGTGAAGTTAGCCGTTTGTGATGCGCGAAAACAATTTAGTTTGAAAAAGCTCCATTGCGCATCGAAACGGCTAATTTCACGACGGCCGAGATCCGTTTTGGAACTATACTTACCTCTTGTTTATTTATTTGGATCCTAAAATATTCGGAGGTGGGCGTTAGTGTTGGCGACACAGTATTCTAAACTTCCGCGGATATTATCGTTCTTCTTGTGTTGTTATTGTACTATAAGTTTTGTTCCAAAATAAATAAGTTTAAGAGTAGTAGAGTTCTCTGTGATAGAGCTCGTCCGGGGAAGGACTACCACCATACCTATTTCTGCCGCAAAGCAGCAATGCTTGCATTGCTGTGTTCCGGTGTGAAGGGTATGGTTTCCGGTGAAATTACAGGCACATGAGACTTTCCAACTAACGTCTCAGGGTGGTAACACGCAAGTGATATTCTACGATGTTGCATGCTTACATAGGCTACGGTAACCGCTGACCATCAAGTGGGCCGTACGCTTGGTTGCCACTTTAGTTGTATATAAAAAAAAAAAAAAAACTAAGCTTACTAAGCTTTATTGTCTCATTAGCACCATCGCATCCGTACACTAACGGTTTCCGGATCCGGTGCAAATGGAATCGGTTTCTGCCCATTCTAAGCTTTACTACGATTTCAACAGCTGAATAATGTTAACGATACAATCCAGTCCAGCACTGGACTGGATTCGCTGGATTACTAGACTGGAAAACCAGCGAATGAGAATGCAAACAGAGCATAACACAGAGTCACAGAGCTAACTAACTCAAGAGGAAATGTAACACTAAATTATGTCAAAATGATGTATTTTTCTATAAAAATATATTTCTGAAACCCAATTCGTCAGCAAATTAAATCACAAACTTTCCTCTACAATAAAAAATTTAATACATAATACCTACCTACAAAAATAAATTAGGTATTGAATTTACAATCAGACACATTTGAGCCAGACTTATGTTCGTATAAGCCAGTGGCCAACCTTGGTAACTGAGTTATAGACCGCTTGAAGATCTTAAATTATTTTTAAAGTACGGAAACGCTCAATTGAAATTCCCACTGGCGGTCACCCATCCAAATGGTTATACCGCGGAATAGTGGCTCGTTATTTTGTTAAGGACAGCTTAGCCAGCCGCGAGCGTTTCACGTCGACGTTATACTACGGTCTTTAACTAAGTACGTTTACCTACACTCGATGCATTGACCTAACAAAACTGCGCAAACACAAGACAGTACGAACGAGCCTACATACTAGTCTGCTAAAAGTAAGTTTGCTTGGGTCAGTGGCCAGCTCTGGCCGTTAATAGGCCGCCTAGAGGCCTCCGTCATGGCCTAACAACTTTGAAAAAGCCAGGATCAACTGCTTAACGTGCCCTCCGAAGCGCATAGACTGTTGAAACATGTAAATAGAAGAGGTCACAGACCTGCAAAGTGACAAACGTCGACAAAAGTCGTAACCTACTTAGTTTTGCCAATAAACAAAAAGACTTGCCTACTAGGTATAATATAAATAGATAATGTAGGTATACCTATCAAGAATGTTGTAGAACATAAAGGCACCCGCTCACTGGGAGCATTCGTCTTGATGTAACTAATTCAAGATTCGATTTAGAGCAATATATCACACATCTACATACAATAATGCCTCATTAACAGACGAGCATTCGCTTGAATTGTAATGTATCTTTTATCTAAGGTTGGATTTCATATTGTACCATGCAAACAGCGTTCATCAGCGCTGGAAATTAATCAGACTTTTTATTATATCATGAAGATAATAGGATAGGATACAGAACAAATGTCTCATGTGCTAGTAATTTCACTGGCAACCATACCCTTCAAATCGGAAACAACAATGTAAGCAACCCTGCTTAATCAGTCTTCAGACTATTAGCAGGTTTGGTGTAGGCAATCTGGCTAGTAGAAGTTTTTTTTTTTTTAATAATGCTAGACAATCCACACAGCATCATCTAGCCCAAGGTAAGCTGCTGTTAAACAGAGCTGTTTTATGGGTACTAGATGACTGATATTTGTAGTAGATATACTTGTATGATTAATACAATACAATACATAGATAGAAATTTTTTATTATACATAGAAAACACCCAGAACACCCGGAACAAATATTTGCAGATCCTACAAACATTTGTCCCAAGGCGGGAATCGAACCCGCAACCTCTGCTATATATAATGAACATTTCTCCTTTTGTTACTGTAATAATGTTTCTCTTTTAGTCTTAAATAATGACCAAATCCAACAAGATTATTTAGTAAATTTTGATTTTAAGTAAAATAGTCATGTAGGTAGAACAATATTACTTACATAATAACTGTTTAATTTGATTGAATGATCATACCTTGCTGACCTAGAATTGGGATTTCAGTTTTACAAATTATTTCCCTAGACGGGCTGCTAATATCTTGCTAATATATAATATAGCTTGATAGGAAAGATGGAAAATAAAACGGGGCTGACTCGTTTCTTAGATAAAACTATTAGACAGTTCAATTCACTACTGGAAAGATGTACAGTTTGGAATGCATTATCGACAATCACAAGTAACAACTGATAATAGTACTGCACGCAATAATTGTTTACTTAAGTTTTAATTTGATTTATGAAGTTCGTATTTATTTAAAAAAATTTATATGATTAATATCATTATAGTGGAATTGAGGTGTTCCTCAATCATATACAACTAATAACTCATTACAAAACTTCCTTATCTAGAATACTTGTAGTAATTTAGTTAATGAGTTCTTATCAGTAAGTTATCAAACAGAATGTTTCCGATTGATTGTGGAATGACCTTGATCAGACTTCGGCTTCAAGGATCTCTTCATTATCTGTGGTAGAGTTTATTGACACTAGATACTCATCACAGTAACTATGTTTAGTTTATTTAAATACATTCTGAACAGATCACTAAGCAATGTCAGCAATGTCCACAAAGAACTGTTTGGATGGGTGACCGCTAGCATACTATGTGCTTGGAGGTTTTTTTATTTTTTTATACAACTGAAGTGGCAACCAAGCGTACAGCCCACATGATGGTAAGCGATTTTTTTTATACAATTGAAGTGGCAACCAAGCATACTGCCCACAAGATGGTAAGCGGTTACCGCAGCCTATGGCTTGCAATACCAGAGGTATCACTTGCGGGTTGCCACTGAGGCATAGATCGAAAACCTCATGTGCCAGTAATATCACCGGAAACCATACCCTTCACACCAGAACAATTCTCACATTACTGCTTGGCGGCAGAAATAGGTATGGTGGTAGTCCTTCCCCGGATAAGCTCTATCACAAAGAACTCTACTACTCTCATGTCATGGAGGTCATGGTTAAATTTACGGTCCTGGCTATAACATCTGTTATGTCATAATAGTGGACTAATGGTAGCTTATAAAGACTGACATCCGTGTTGGTCATTGATTCATTTGAGCTTTCTTTCTTTACCTACAGAGTTAAATGAATTTAGTGGCTAGCTTACTGAACAAGGATTGATGAGTTAGACAACATACTCAAACAAAAATTTAACTTCATGCAGATCTAATTCTCCTCTGTATTGAGTTACAAACATTAAATGAAAACTCACCGTTAGAGCTTTTCAGATCCCTATGTATGAGCGACATGGGCGCCCCACCATGCAGGTAGGCCATACCCTTGGCCACCTGGACGGCCCAGTCCACCAGGATGTCCGGCCGGATCTTCCGGCCGCACAGAACACGGTTCAGCGGCCCGCCGCGCGCGTACTCCATCACCAGACATAGGTTCGGCTCCTCGAGACACACACCCTTCAACGACACTATATTCTCATGCTGCAGCACCCAGAACAACCGAGCCTCTTGCAGCACGCTCTCTTTTATCACATCGATGTCATCGTTCGCGTCCTGGCGCGCCGCTTTTACCGCCACCACCTCGTCATCCCAGTACCCGCGGTACACCTTCCCGAACCCTCCCACCCCGATCACCTCCTCGAGCTTCAATTCCGAGAAGCTCACGCACGGAGGTTCCACCACGAGCGGATCCTCCTCGGTGACGTACACGGCCGGGAAGATGCCGACGCGGTCGCCGATCTTGCCCGTCCACCAGCCCTCGTCGCCGGAGATGTTGGCGTCCTTGGACAGCACCTCGACGATCTCCCCGCGGCGCAGTGACAGCTCGTCCTCGCCCTGCGCCGCGTAGTCGTAGACGGCGGTGAAGAGGGCCAGCGGCGGCGCGCGCTGAGGGTCCGCCATGCCCGCGCGGCCGGCCGCGGGCCGCGGCGGCATCAGCCCGGCCGCGCGCCCATCGCCCCGCTCCTCCGGCCTCACGCGCCCCGACACTGCTGCGGCGCCCGCCCACCACCGCACATAACGCACGACACAGGGAGCGACGCGACGCTTGATCACCGTATTATTCCGCCATCTTTGTTTCTAGCATCGATCATGGCGGTGTTGACTGGGGAGCGCAGGGTTTGCGACACTCGTCGCCGATAATGTTTGCGATCGGGTTGTTGATGGTGATGCGAGAACTTTTCCGCCGCGATTTAGATAATTATTTCTCATTCATCTATCCGCGATGGTGATAGACGAACGAAATGACACCCGCACCGTAGCGAAGTCAGTGACAAACTGACTGACTGACTGATTGATTTGATTGATTAGATTAACTGACGTTTAAGTAGTGTTGCTAGAAAATGCATTACGTTTTCTTTCCTACCATTATTCTACTGAGAGTTCCAAATCAGAAATAGAGAAGGTCATCAAAGAAGACAATATAATTTCGTATCAATAAACAAATTATTTTATGGATGAATGGAAACATTCGACTTGGGTTTTTAAACAGCTGATTGTGTAATATTTTTTTTAGTGGGAACACTGATGTTTAAGTTAGTACTTCTGAGTTTGCAATAGATGGCGTCTAACTGACATCGACATATTACATAGAACAATCTTCTTCTTCTTTTTCTTCTTTTAATTTGTGGCGAGAACAATCGTAATTATTGTCTAGAGGAAAGGCAAAATTGTGGCAAACTCAGCCACAGACGCCATAAATAAATAAAAGAAGAAGAAGTTTAAAGGAAAGATTTGTATTTTTGTTTATTACGATTAAACTACTTGTCCGATTTCAAAAATTCTTTTACCATTAGAAGGCTACGTTATCCCTGAGTAACATAGGCTATAATTATTACTAGCGACCTGCCCCGGCTTCGCACGGGTGCGCTTTCATTGCACCAACGCGAAGCTGGGACGGAATTCTAGTATTTTATGAATTTACTCAATTTTACAAGTCACACACAACTTTGCCTGATTACTATGAGTTTATCATAGTTTTTTCATTGTGCAAATAGTAGTAGTAAATTAATTTTAGTATGTAATTAATTCCTATTTTTTATCAAAAAATATTTTATTCATTTGGTTAAAAATAGCCCAATGTTTTATAAACTTTAATTTCGCTACCCAACACATGAGGTCCCATGGTGTAATGGTTAGCACTCTGGACTTTGAATCCAGCGATCCGAGTTCAAATCTCGGTGGGACCTTCCGACCTTTTTGCACTAAAACACATTACACATTGTAGGTAGGTATATTTATATCCTAGTTACTTTTCCATTAATTTTGCTTTTCTTTTTCCTATAATAATGCTATTATTTTAAGTTCAATGCAAACTCACCCTGAGGCCAGAGTAAAAATATTAGTCTGTGGGTGTGTGAAGGGATGCTGGGTAGGGAGCATTATTGATCGTGCGAAAATGGGATAGTCGCATCCATTCGCGGCGGCCACCCAGCCCGCGGATGTCGGATCGCAACGCAACCTCAAAAACACGCTTAGAAGCCTTAATCGCAAGACTAGTAAACCAAAAAATGTCATAAAAATACAAAATAATAAAAAAAACAAATGATTGCCCGAAACAAAATGTGATATCCAATGAAAAACAGTGGAAAACCCGACCCTAAACATTCTAAACGTGACATGTCACCGTGAAGAAACTTGCTTTTCATTTAAAAATACAATAATCCTTAGAAAATATTAGGAAAATCAACCAAAATTAACTGTGTTACTTTTACTAAATGTTCGTTCTGCCTTCAGTTTGTGAGTGATGACGATGGCCGATTTGTTATCTCCTGGTTAAGATTATGGGGAAAATAATAAAAATGTGTTGTGGAAATGATGTTTTCTGTGAGCAGTTCTGTCTGAAATGGTGCTGGCGCAAACGTTGGCCAGAATCTATAAAAAGCTCTCTTATAACATCCCGTGATAAATCATTCTAGCACTCATCTTATCTAGGAATAATTAGAATAAAAATAATCAAAATGAACACATTCAACGCCCCTACCACGCAGATCAATGCTATTGATAAAATGACAACAGTTAAAAGCAACAAAACAGTTGATTTAGAAGGATATGTGATCATTGTAGTGCAGACCAAGGATAACAAAGTTAAATTGTATGGTAAGTGCACGTAAACTGCATTATTACAACCTCAAACTGTTTACATACTTACGTTTAATAAATATACCCATGCCTATTAAACATTTATACTTAGTTATAGGTATAATCTTAAATATACATGCTGAGTGGCTGCCTTTTTTTCGTCATAATAGTTAAGTTTTAATTTTTATTGTTATTTTTATTTTTATGTTAATTGTGTGGCGTTAAATAAATATTTTTCTATTCTATTCTATTCTATTCTATTATTCTTATATATTATAATCTTAATAAAAAACATACAATTAGTAAATGAATAGTTAGTTTCAAGAAAAAAATATATACAAAATAAAAAGTAGAAGTAAAGCTAACTTTAATATTATTGTAATATCAATATTATAATTTTAAGTTTTTTTTTGTGAATGTAAGAAATAAAAGGCTTTTTATTTATATTTTATTATTTTATATAGGTATCACAGAACTATATTAGTTCTGTGGGTACCTATAGATAATATTCTAGGTTGTATTATGTATGATTATTTTAGATTTTAGTACTTATGCTCTTGAAAGCTATTTAACTATAGTTCGCACAGCGGATATAGGCGCCCGTGAAGTTAGCCGTTTGTGATGCGCAAAGACAATTTAGTTTGAAAAAGCTCCATTGCGCATCGAAACGGCTAATTTCACGACGGCCGAGATCCGTTGTGAGAACTATATCTAGGTATGTAGGTACTTGCAGTACCTACCTATGTGATGACATGTTGATATATTAGGTAAGTATGATGCAGGCGTATGATGCCTGATAATTTGCCAATAGCAATGAGCTTATGCCAGTGCTCTCATACGGTGAAGGAAAACATCGTGCGGAAACCGGCTTAACCAATGTCCAATTCGAATAACATTGTACCATCCACATTGGGTCCGCGTGGTGGATTAAGAATTTAGGACCCAATCACTCTCGCCCGAGAGTAGCCCAGTGTCCCAACAGTGGGAACATTAGAAGGCTGTCATGATGAAGGATCCTAAGCATAGATAGATGAAATAAAATGTAATTATGAAACAAAAGTTGAATTTTTAGATTCCATTTAATACTTTGAAATCTCGACTTCTGCTTTTCAGGAACCCATTGCAGTCTTTTTTTATGTCAGAAATTGACGAGGAGGTCGTTCACCTGATTCCTAACGATCCAGTGTCACAAAAATTCAAGTTCTAAAGTTCTGCGTGGCATTGCATTGCGCTCGTCAGTCGTCACCTTTATTTTTTAAGATTAGGTCTTTTCGCCTAGTAATTTTTCTTGATAGTTGCTACAGTGCCCTTCAAACCTTAACATACCCTAAGTAGTTTCAGTAAGTATTTGAAATTATTTACTGAAAACCAATGAAATCCATTACTTAAATTTATATTTTTTTAACCGACTTCGACTTCATGGCACTTTATGGTTTGGATTTGGGGCAAAATGGCGCTGCGTCAAAATGTCCGCCAATATTTATTATTATATTATTTTTCCACCTTATTTTATATCTATACTAATATTATTAAGAGGAAGTATTTGTATTTTTGTATGTTTGTATTTTGGTTTGTTACGAATAAACTCAAAAACTACTGGTTCGATTTCAAAAATTATTTCACCATTAGAATGATATGTTATCCCTGAGTAACATAGGCTATATAGTTTTTAAAACTATCATGGTTATTAACATAATTTTCACTAACTATAAAACTCACAAATCATGGTAAATATCCCGTTTTAGTGCAAATAACATGGGCTATATTTATTACTAGCGACCCGCCCCGGCTTCGCACTGGTGCGGTTTTATTGCAAGCTGGGACGGACTTCTAGTTCGTTATAAAAGACTTGATGTTCTTCTCCAGGGTCACCCGCTGCAGGTCACCTGGACAACTTAGAAGTAGCCGACGAGATCATGGACGTCAATGAGACCAAGCTTGAGGATATGTCCAGGACTGAGGTGCTGGGTCATATTCATGAGGTAATTCCTTTTGATACCACCTAAGCGGTTCACTCACGGGTTGCCACTCTGAGACGTAGATCGAAAGTCTCATGTGCCTGAAATTTCACCGGAAACCATACCCTTCGGCCCGGAACACATCACTGCACAAGCATTACTGCTTGGCGGCAGAAATAGATATGGTGGTAGTCATCCCCCGGACGGGCTCTATCACAAAGTACTCTGTTACTCAAAACTATATGTTTCACTCAGGTTATATCGGCTTATTATGCTAATTACTTGCTGCAGCCTATGACAGGTACTATGTAGTATACCCGTACTGATGGTAATGTAATTTGTTTCAGTGCATTTCGTCCTGTATGATTAAACTTCGCGTGAAACGGAGAAGCGAGAGCAAACTGCGTAAGTATTTTTTTATGTTTGCTGTTTGGATGGTTATGTGTTCGCTTTACGCCTTACAATAACTCTTTTCTTCCAAAGGGTCTTTCAACAAGGACGGGTCGATGTTAAAATTGAATAAAACAAGATGTGTGCAAGATATTAACGAAATTTATGTTTATTTGAAAGGCCCATTTATGCCATTACGGATGGAATATGACATCGTTCAAATGTCCGCCGCGGCTTCGTATGGTGGCACGAATCCGAGAGGTCCAATTTTTAATGACTCTGCTGCATAGATCCGGCTGAATCTGAGCGATGGCCTGCGTTATGTTGGTTTTCAGGGCAACGGTCGATTGTGGCTTAATTGCATAGACCTGCGACTTCAGAAAACCCCACAAGAAAAAGTCTAGCGGAGTCAAATCACACGATCTTGGGGGCCAATTCACGTCACCTCTGCGAGAGATAACCCTACCCTCGAACCGTTTATGCAGAATCTCCATTGTGTCGTTCGCCACACATGGCAAGTAGCGCCATCTTGCTGGAACCACATATCGTTCACGTCGATATTGTTCAATTCAAGCCAAAATAAATTGTTTATCATTGATCTGTAGCGCTCGCCGTTGACGGTGATGGCCTCGCCAACGCTCAGATTCAGCCGGATCTATGCAGCAGAGTCATTAGCTAAGCCAAGCAGTAATGCTCGCATTGCTGTGTTCCGGTGTGAAGGGTATGGTTTCCGGTGAAATTACTGGCACATGAGGCTTTCGATCTTAGCCTCAGGGTGGCAACCCGCGAGTGATACCTCTGGTATTGCAAGCGTCCATAGGCTGCGGTAACCGCTTACCATCTTGTGGGTTTAGACATATCTTTTTTATTTTCACAACTGAAGTGGCAACCTTGAGGCTAAGATCGAAAGCCTCATGTGCCAGTAATTACACCGGAAACCACACCCTTCACACCGGAACACGGCAATGCGAGCATTACTGCTTGGCGGCAGAAATAGGTATGGTGGTAGTCCTTCCCCGGACGAGCTCTATCACAGAGAACTCTACTACTCTTAAATAATGCTGCCACAGCTGGAACTACAGTGGAATACTAACCTGCTCTCGAGCAAGAGTAGAGTTCCTATATTTATCTTTATTATTCGTAGGGATGGCACCACGATGGCACCCTTTTTGTTGTTTTGTGAATTTTTGAGGCAAAATGTCTTGTGGCTTTAATATTCCCGAGAATAATTTCAGAATGTGGTTTACCCTAGATTTCCAAGAGGGATGTAAAATTTAAATATTTTTTATTAGAACATGAAGTAGGTCTCGCTAGAAGGTGAAATATTTTTTTAAAATTGTCTCTGCTGTTTTTCCTCCACTAAATAAGTCATCATCATATCATATCAGCCGATAGACGTCCACTGCTGGACATAGGCCTCCCCCAAAGAGCGCCATGACGACCGATTTTGGGCCTTAACCATCCACCGACTTCCTACGACCGCTTTAATGTCATCGGTCCATCGAGTGGGGGGCCGTCCTACACTTCGTTTTCCAGTTCGTGGTCGCCACTCGAGAACCTTTATTCCCCAACGGTTATCGGTTCTGCGAGCTATATGGCCGGCCCATTGCCACTTCAACTTACTAATTCTACGAGCTATGTCGGTGACCTTGGTTCTTCTACGGATTTCCTCATTACGGATTCGATCGCGTAGTGAAACTCCCAGCATAGCTCTTTCCATAGCTCGTTGGGCGACTTTGAGCTTTTGAACGAGACCTATAGTTAGCGACCACGTTTCAGTGCCATAAGTCATCACTGGCAACACGCACTGATTATAGACTTTCGTCTTGAGGCTCTGCGGTATCTGTGACGAGAAAATATGCCGTAACTTCCCGAACGCTGCCCATCCGAGTTGGATTCGTCGGCTGACCTCTTTATCGAAGTTGGACCTACCTAGCTGAATCACCTGTCCTAAATAGACGTAGTGGTCAACAACGTCGATGATATCGTTCCCAACATGTACCGGCACGGGTGCAACATGAGCGTTTGACATGATATTTGTCTTGCCCATGTTCATTTTGAGACCCACCTGTTGAGAGACGGTATTGAGGTACTAAATAAGTACTTAAATGAAAATATTTAAAATTGTAGACTCTATATTGTACTTATAGTCTAAGACGTAAAATGCTCTGTCTGATATCCACCAATAAAAAAACAATAGATATAAGAATATCTCTAACTTCTTAGCAAATCTTTATAAAATGTACCTAACTAAATTGTTAGATAGTGAAAGACTCGTGTCGCAGCTAATTGCTGCTACTACTACTCGTAGGCTACACTGAAAACCAGCGCTACAGACACATTATGTCTGCAGCACATGCTGAGTGGCTGCCATTTTTTCGTCACAATAGTTAAGTTTTAATTTGTATAGTTATTTTTATTTTTATGTTAATTGTGTGGCGTTAAATAAATATTTTTCTATTCTATTCTATTCTATAAAGGTTTTTTACAAACAATTAGGTATAATAATATAGTATGAATGAGCGAGGTCCTAACATTAAGCCCTATACGAGTAGAGCTCTAGAAAAAATATTTTCTTTTATTTAGTGGTCTGTTCATTTCTTCACGACATTCATCACAATTCACAATAATATCATAATCAGTTTTCTCACTTCTGGGACTCTTCTTTACTCACGAGCGAGAGTGATTGGGTCAAAGTCAAAGTCAAAAATGATTTTGAACGGTCATAACATAATCCACCACAAGTTTTTAGTTCTTAGTAATTCATATCGATGTTTTCTTTTACCTCCATTATTTTTCAATAATAAAACCTATTGGTGGTCGACCGGGTTTGAACCTACGCTCGGAAGGCGGAGTCTGCCACTAGACCAAAGTGCTCTTTCTTTGATTTACTTAGGTAATGCAATTTAATGCCTAAAATGGCTTCAGTAGTGACCAACCAACCACTATAAAGTAAACTTTCCATCTTATTCCAAAAGCATAAGATCTAAAGTCGATTAGTATTACAAAACAGTGCTCTGTCGGCATCGCCACCACCGGCCGCTTCAAAACCACCAATGTGTTACCACAAGATTACAATGACAAAGTTCCATCCAAGCCGGTTCACTATAGCTGATGTAACCTTGCCTCGTATAACGGAAGGTTCTATGATGCACGTTCGTGGTATTGCCTGCGCTGGCTTACGTTTTCGCTTGGCTGTGAAGGCTTTGAGGTTATTTCGCTTAGTGTTGCCATGTTTTATTACTGCCCCTTTAACCGGGGTGTTTTAATTAAAAGGATAGCCGGCTGGCTTGGTCAAAATGCATGTTGTTAAAGGTTGATGGGAGATAAATTGGTTCGTACACTTTAACAAGACTAACTCCTAACTAAGCTAGCAACATATAGGCACGTCATGTATTGAACGAACTGAAATTGTATTATCTTTTGATGCAAAGCTAATAAAGTTACCTAGGTACTTACTAATTCATTATATTTCAAGGCGGGTTCAAGGTCCAAATAGATTTTTAACAAGTGATCTAGATTCACCGAAAGTAAAAAAAAATTTAACGAACTATATACCTAGGTACCTAAGTTTACCGAAACTTCTGCATAGGTACCTATTTTTCTTAACGATAACAGCCTTCTAAATGGTCTCACTACTGGGACTCTGGTCTGCTCTGAAGCATTTGCATTACCTACTGCTTGACAGCAGAATGTCCCAAGCCCATTTTCTCCAGGCTCTAATTAGAGACAGTTTCCTTATTTCATTGGGTTTAATTAGATTTCATTAGATATTCTTTTATAGAGCGATTCAAATGAAGACCTAAACTAAACTGTCAAAAAATTTTATACCATGACATGATTGTCTAATTGATATCATGGTACAAAACTTTTGACAATTTAGTTTAGGTCTTCGTTTGAATCGCTCTAAGAGTTCATGGTAGGGGTGGGGGGGGGGGGGGGGCTGAGCACACTATTAAACTGATAAAGAAGGAAAAAACATCAAAAAGCAAAAATGAACGCACGTATGGCAACCCAGCTTCAGTAAAACAGAGCGAGCGAGAGGGAAAACAGGTTTGAGTCGCGTTCCTCTACGGTACTCGTCAGACGATTTCCACGTTAAACATTATTCATCAACAATTACTCGTGTTTTTAGTTAAACCACAAGTTTTCAAAACATATCCAAGGATTCCTTGCATGGATTAGTTCAGTGTAGTGTTCTAGAAAGTGATTGGTCAACCTCTTGAGGTGAGTGAACTTGGTGGAGCCAAGGCTTTTGCCCTTTCTTGTCTGGAGCTGAAAGTGATGGCGAAGTCCTCTACCGGTATTTTTATAACGAGCTGTTGCCCGTGACTTCGTTCGCGTGGAACAAGAGAACATTTAACCGGGATAAAAAGTAGTCTATGAGCAGTCCAGACTTTAATCTATCACAGTGTCAAATTTTATACTGATCCGTTCAGCCGTTCTGACATGATACTCACAAACATACAAACATCCAAACAGCCCTTTTTATTAAGATCTTATCCGATGATTTCGCGATGCTCTAAAAGTACGGATTATTTTCGATGATCGATATTTCATTAACGCAATGCGAGTTATATTGAACTTCGTTCCTAAACCTTAAAATAATAGTGTGGTGTGTGATTCATCGGTTTACAGTAGCTACTCAATCGTGTATAGGTAAATTGCTAGTAGCAAGGTATTATAGCTAAAGGAAAATAGGAAACTACGGCCACAGAGTGCCTAGGTAGTTATAAGTTCGAGATATCAGAGTATTGTTACATCAGAAACACACTGGTTTATGCAACCGGCTAAGCAACAGGTAATACTGTATCAAGAAAATAATTTGCCAATCAGAAATACGAGGAAACCTAATATAGGTATATTAGACAAAAAAAGGAGAAGTTTATCAATTCGACTGTAGTTATGTTTTTTACTATTTCTCCGCAAAAACATAACTACAGTCGAATTGATATTAACAAATTGATTTTGATGATTTTTTGTTTGATCGGTTCCTAATCAGAGATAGTCACATAAAAATATTATGGAAATTACTTTAGTGCTTTTTAAAATAATCATAAAAAACGATTCAAAAACGAATCCTCGCGTAACTCTACATCCATCGACACCTTTTCTTTTTATTTTTTTTACTTAATTAGGTATGTCTACAATTAGATATCCTACTTACTTACTTGATAGGTACTCAACAACACATTTATTGTATTTATTAGGTATTTACTATTTATTTGTATTAATTTAAATTTCGTAGCTTAGCTCGATCTCTAGCACGCCGAAGAGTAGTCAGCGTTTGGATGGGTGACCGCTAGCTTTGGGCGGCCAATTGCAGTCCTAGACTCCTAGAGTTGGTAACAAAACTTACTTTTACTTTTAACAATCCAACTCTTATACTTAGGCATATAATTAATACGTTAGAAGGTTACTCAAATACAGGATTTGAAAAGCGTGACGAAATTCGAAATTTTTTAAATTATATTATGTAAAGTAAATAATTTTGTTTAAAAATATCTCTTTTTAGTATTAGTAAGTGCCTAATTAATTTTATTTTAACTTTTCAAAAAAATTTAAATAAATAAATTAAAATAGTATTCTTGGATTAAGTATGATCATATCCAACTCAGTTTAAATGCTCAAAGATCCAACTCTACAGAAAATTAAGTTACCTACCTATTCTTGGTGTATTGTATTAGCATTAGACACAAAATAGTACACTGAAGATTCATTATAAACCAACTAGCGACTCGCCCCGGCTTCGCACAAGTGCTTAAACTACGTATGAACCTTCCTCTTGAATCACTCTATCTATTAAAAAACCGCATCAAAATCTGTTGCGTAGTTTTAAAGATTATATAGCATACATACAGACAGCGGAAAGCGACTTTGTTTTATACTATGTAGTGGAGATAGATATTTATTGATTTCTTTATTGCACAAAAAAATACAAAATTGTACAAAGGGAGGACTTAATGCTATGCAGCATTTTCTACCAGTCATCCTAATCTAGTGAATGAGTAGAGGTTAGCGTGCTTAAAACTAAGTTACATAAAATAAATATTAAGTGAAGACAGATATTAAATACGTCAAAATAGCGTAAAATATTTTGATGATATTGGTCGAACGCAATGATAATTTGTCATAGTAGGTAAGAAAAAAGTAGTGCATCGCAATTTGCAACTATTGGGCAGGAAATATATTTGAAACATCTTGTATACTTATTATCAAGTTTTTTGAAGAAAGATAAAGCTGGCAACACAACTCTTGCGCTGGCGCATTTATCGCGTCATCTTCGACTCATCCCGCACCCCTGTTTGAAAGAAAGGAAGAAAGTTTATTTATCCCACAACAGGTTGTTTGCAAGCAGACGTTTCAGTCATTTGTTCACGGATACCTTAATTTATTTCAATCGTTTTTATCTTGCATAAGGTGTCTAACCTAAAATGTCAGTAAATTAATTAATATTTACAATTATTACAGGTAGGCAACGATCTGCGCGGTATCATAATGATTCTTACAATACTTAGTGCGAGTCTAACCACGAATGGTTACAATAAAAAAACACAATCAACATGGCAAAAAGCCTGATAACCTTGGCAGAAGATTCCAAGTCATGGCCGCATCATAACACATTACAATTTTATATTCGTACCCGTAGATATACGCCTCTATGCCTCCATGGTCATGTGACTAATAGACGTTTAAGCGCAACACACACAGAACGCAGGCGCGGGCCCGCGGCAGATCTGACGCCGGAGTTTTTTGTTGTATTTGTACTGACGTCAAAGATGACAACACACTGAACGCGGGCGCGGGTCGGGTGAAGCGCGGCAGCCGCTCCCGCGTTCAGTGTGATGTCATCCTTGTCGTCCATACAAATTAAAACAAAAAACACCCGCGGCGGATCTGACCCGACCCGCGCCCGCCCGCTGTGTGTGTTGCGCGTGTTTTCTATGCTTGGAATGTTTCGTTCGATCTGTACCTGGTTGACCGACTGCAGTATTCAATCTTTTTGCAGATCTCTGTGTCTGAACTAAGGTCTACTAGGTACTAAGTATCCCTAGTTACCCAATAAACTAGTGTGCTTAGCTTTCGATAACTCCCACGCTTAGTAGTAAAGTTAAAAAATTAAAAAATAACAGGGGTTAACCATAATATTTGTTTTGACGCCGATTTAATGTGAAATACTTTTCCGAAATAAAAAAGAATGAGGAGTTTTCGTCTCAAGTTATTAAAAAAAAAGCTGTATATTTAGATTGCGATAGCTCAACTGGCGAGCCCAAGAGAATGTAAGCACTACGTTTGGTGAGCTATGGTGAATGTATAGGGAATTCAACATTGATTGCTCCTGCTGTCACTGTCTATCATACCTCTGGCTGGTGTCAAAGTCATAGTACGTACTACGTTGTACCTACATTACCTTTCGTCGTACTGGAGTTAAATTATTTTGCCTCAAGCAGGACATGAACCCACAACCTTGTGGCCATGACCATGACGACCGATGTGGCGCAGCGGGCGCAGGTCCGCCTGCGACGCAGAGGTTGCGAGTTCGATTCCCGCCTCGGAACAAATGTTTGTACGATCTACAAATATTTGTTCCGGGTGTTCTGGGTATTTTCTATATATAATCAAAAATATCTATCTATGTATTGTATTGTATTAAGTATATATCAGTCATCTAGTACCCATAATACAGCTCTGTTTAACAGCAGCTTACCTTGGGGCTAGATGATGCTGTGTGAATTGTCCTAAAAAAACAAACAAACAAACAAACAAACCTTCCGCTTGAGATGAAACAAAAACGGAGTTACCAACTTTTTTCTTGTTTTGATAACCTTTCCCAGTATGGCAGATAGCGCCATCTGTCGAAGTAATCGGAACTACTTTTTTTTTAAATCTCGAATCGAAAACCCGTCATTATAAAGCTGTCGGATGATGGAAGTGGAATACACCAAATCGAGGAATCGGAAATCATCGCGACGAAACTGGCATTGTCCAAAAACCAACAATTCAAAAGAGAAAAGTCATCCACCAATCCGGATTGGGTCCGCGTAGTGGATTATGGTACCCCAATCACTCTAGTTCGAGAGTGGCCTGTGTGGCAACTTTGGAAACAGTAGATTGAGCATGACCATGATGAAATAATCAACGTTTAAAATATTAAGAGAAAGTAAAAACAAAGGTTAATTTATTAAAGTTCAAATGCTCAATAAACGGAAACTGATTAAACTGGTTTCTTTAATTTCAATAACCTGTCTTTTTGTATGGTATTAGAGACTAGATTAGTATTATTTATTAGATTAGACGACCGATGTGGCGTAGCGGGCGCAGGTCCGCTTGCGATGCGAAGGTTGCGGGTTCGATTCCCGCCTCGGGTCAAATGTTTGTACGATGTACAAATATTTGTTCCGGGTGTTCTGGGTATTTTCTATAAAAAATATCTATCTATGTATTGTATTGTATTAAGTATAAATCAGTCATCTAGTACCCATAACACAGCTCTGTTTAACAGCAGCTTACCTGGGGCTAGATGATGCTGTGTGGATTGGATATTTGTTTATTTAGATGTAACTCTACTTTTTTTTATTGAACTAAACAGCATTGCCCTCTGACATAACCAGTCTTTTCTTACATACTCGTTATAATCTAATCTTTATTTACTAATGAGGTAGAAATGGGAAGGGTTTTTCAATATTACGAAATGTTTTCGTGTTTTCTTGTTTCTGCTACATACACATTTATCTATAAAAAACCGATACTTGTGTATGAAAAAATCCACCAATAGAATAGCTTTATTGTAGTTTGTTCACTCAATAAACCTTTTTCAGCGGAGCTCAGACAAGCTTAGCAAAAGTTCAAGCTTTAACACATAAAACAGAAAAAATGATCCTTTTCCTCAAAAAGTTTTTTAAAGATCTGACTTTGATTTAAGATCTTTGGTTTTACATAAAATTATTTAAAAGATGCCGTATTTAACTGCCCGGAAGTATAAAATCATCACGTGAGTTATTTTAAAACACAATTGTTTCAAAACATACCGCATAGCAAGTTACTGTTAGCTTGTAATATTACCACAATGGCGTTACGTGTAGCGTTGGGAAAAAAGACTGAGATCATTCGAGATGATTATTAGATATTATCATCAGATGATTAGGGCTTGCTGTGTGGGTTTATTACGTTCTGATGTTCAAAAACAAGTCGCTTGTATTCAGAATAGTGAAATTAGTATTTATTAGGTATTTTGTCCATTACAACACATTCCCCTCACCGATTTTTTTTAGTCTACTACTACGGTCTAACGTTAAATCTTTTATCATGATACCTGAGTATTTTTTCTAGTTCATTTTATTTAGCTCTTTATTATTCTATTCCGCACACAATTTCACAGATATCCCTTATTCAGTAGCCTATTTAAGTGCTCTATTTCTTAAATCTATTAAAAAAATGGCTATCGTTAAGGTCGTGAGTTCGAAATCGGTCGTGCACCAATCAGTTTTATACTTGATCATTTATTGTGCGCAATTATGTTTTATTACCGTTTGAATGCACTGGCAGCTGAAACGGTGAAAGCAAACATCGTGAGAAAACCAATGTCCAAGTCCTAAAAAATTAAAGTTATATGCATTGGGTGGCTGAATAGACCTAATTACTCTTTGAGAGTAGGCCAGTGTCCCAGCGTTTGGAACATAAAGACCATGATAAAGTAAGTCGTATGAGTCAGTGGCCAGCTTTGGTGACAGAGTTTATAGGCCGCCCGAAGGCCTCTGTCATGGCCTAACAACTTAGAAGAAGCCGGGACCGACTGCTTAACGTGCCCTCTGAAACACGGGAGCGCTCAGTTGAAATTGCCACTGTCGGTCATCCATCCAAATGGTGACTACGCGGAACAGTGTTTAACTTCGTTTTCTATGAACAACTTAGCAAGATATGTCACGAGCGATCCGATCATGATTTAAAAACTCCCCAACGACGGGCCTTTCTGGTTCTATAAAGAGAAGCAAAGAGTTTTAAGAGTAGTAGAGTTCTCTGTGATAGAGCTCGTCCGGGGAAGGACTACCACCATACCTATTTCTGCCGCCAAGCAGTAATGCTCGCATTGCTGTGTTCCGGTGCGAAGGGTATGGTTTCCGGTGAAATTACCGGCACATGAGGCTTTCGATCTTAGCCTCAAGGTGGCAACCCGCGAGTGATACCTCTGGTATTGCAAGCGTCCATAGGCTGCGGTAACCACTTACCATCTTGTGGGCCGTACGCTTGGTTGCCACTTCAGTTGTATAAAAAAAAAAAGTTTTTCTGGACTAAAGTTGGACTTGTTCCGGAAATCCCCTGCGATGATCTCCTGCGCAATGGATTTCTGGAATAAGCCCATGATGATTGCATATGAACAATGATCTAAGAAGAAAAAGGCGAGCCTGCAAGAGCGCTAACTGTAACTGTTTACTAATATCTATTCTGTGGCTGTACTTCAGCTTCGTGATTGAAACGAAAACCGTTACGTCACACGCAATGACTCAAGCGGTGTTTCTAGTTCTGTCATAGCTTCTGCAACGGTTTGTTTACTTCTTTTTACCCATTTAAACCAAATTGGACTTGGCGTAAGGACAAGCATCCAAGCCAAAACAAATAAAAAAAAAAGACCCATTTAAAACAATAACAACTCCTACTCCCCTCTTTTGTGTGCATCTCACTTCTACCGTTGTTGGCCGTTTCAAATAATCGTAATTGTAAAATAACAAGTAAGATGAGAATGATTTTTAAAAGAAGTCTCGACCTCGAATAAACGGGTTATTGATGACTCCCAGATCTTGCCCCCACTGGGGGTCAATAGGAGGAAAAACTTCCCGCTCGGCCGTATTTGTATTTACATGGTGATGAATAAATAAATAAATAAATAAATAAATAAATAAATAAATAAATAAATAATGCTGGACAATCCACACAGCATCATCTAGCCCAAGGTAAGCTGCTGTTAAACAGAGCTGTATTATGGGTACTAGATGAATGATATATATTTAATACAATACAATACATAGATAGATATTTTTTATTATACATAGAAAACACCCAGAACACCCGGAACAAATATTTGCAGATCCTACAAACATTTGTCCCAAGGCGGGAATCGAACCCGCAACCTCTGCGTCGCAGGCGAACCTTCGCCCGAATTAAACTATACAACGAATATAACGACTTTAGCGTATGTCAAAACAATTTATATCGATTTTTTATCGACAATGTACCCGAAGAGGTTCTAAGTTTTACGTCATTTCAGACATTGGCATTATTTGACAGAAGCCATAAAAAGCGACGTGTATTCAAGGTTGAAGTGTGACGCCACAAATTAAAAGAAGAAGAAGAATAGGTCGAAGTGTCAGCTATCATTGCCACCTGTCAAACCACGTAACTCGCTATCCGCCAATTCGCATGGGGTCTGCGTGCTGTATTCAACTCATTTATACCGCTCGAGAGTAGAATCATCGAAAAAAGTTGGAACCCAGCCGAGTTCCTTGCCAGATTCTTCTAGGCTGGGTTGCGTGTTGCATTAAACTGGCGTAAATTCACCTAGCTTTAGGACGTTTCAAAATGATCCTTGGGGTGTTATAGAAAAAAAAATTTGGTTTTCAATTTGAATTAGAACATTGTCCGGCACCCCCATCAGTGTGAACGTCAGAAAGCCATGACGTCACAGACAGATAACAAATTAGTGCATGACGTTGAACGAGAACGTAGAACGGAACGCACTAGCTGTTTAAAAGAAGCTGCGCGCCTATCTCGACCGCGTAGAACGCACGTCCCGCACATTTCATACGCTAATTCTCGGTAAAATTACTTGGAAATAGCCAAGATCACGTCGGTATTATCATGGTTTTTTATGTTTATTCCTGTAACGGAATTTACGGATCCGACCTTATATGGTCGTTACGGATAAAACTACGGTTTATTCAACGTCGTTCATCGATAAGTAGCCATACCATACCACATCTCTAGAAAACTTAAGATGGCCGCATCGGTATGACGGCGCGGCGCCGGCGGTGCGAAAAAGAAATACTTTAGAAAATAACCAAGATAGAAATAGAACCCATGCCCCACCCACACCTGTGATGGGATTCAAAGACACCAGAGAGCACTTATGATAATGTCATGTCAGTTTCATTCAACATAGATAAGCCGATATAAATTAGCGTGCCAGACTCCAAAACATTTATAATGCCTCTTCTTGTTTTTAACATTTTACAATAATGCTAATTTCATTAGACTAGGGTTGTAGCAACCAGCAACCAGGACGAACAATATTAAAAAAAAATGGTGTACTTTTTCTTCAAAATCATTCTGTGAGAGCAAAATAGGCACTATGCTAAAAAAACTAGTACTTTTTGGTTTCAATATAACAAAATCAAACTGAAAATAACACAAGAAAATTGACGACCGATGTGGCGCAGGTCCATCTGCGACGCGGAGGTTGCGGGTTCGATTCCCGCCTTGGGTCAAATGTTTGTACGATCTACAAATATTTATTCCGGGTGTTCTGGGTATCATCTAGTACCCATAACACAGCTCTGTTTAACAGCAGCTTACCTTGGCGCTAGATGATGCTGTGTGGATTGTCCAGCAAAAAAAAAAATAACACCGGGATAGCAAATTATAAAAAATGGCTAAAACTAAAGAGTAAATTCTCTAACTTTCAGACGAAGGTGATGATTTTAGTTCTTAGGACTTAGTTCGTGGAGTAACTTGTTACCAAGCGCTTTCACGTTAGATCCCCACAATCTACCATCTCTAAAACTTACGTAATGTTGGTCTCTGAGACAGGAATTTGAAACAAGATGGTGTCTCGGGGTCAATTGACTCGTGTCAGAGGACACGGTGATAAGATCCCACCTAGTACAGACCAGACCAGTTTTCAATTTCTAGATGGCCATACTGGCTACATCTCATCAAGAGTAGTAGAGTTCTTTGTGATAGAGCTCGTCCGGGGAAGGACTACCACCATACATATTTCTGCCGCCACGCAGTAATGCTCGCATTGCTGTGTTCCGGTTCGAAGGGTATGGTTTCCGGTAAAATTACACGCACATGACTCTTTCCATCTCACGTCTCAGGATGGTAACGCGCAAGTGATATCTATGATGTTGCATGCGTCATTGCGTAGGCTACGGTAACCGCTGACCATCAAGTGGGCCGTACGCTTGGTTGCCATCTTTAGTGGTTTTTTAAAAAAAACTACACAGTTGTTTTTATTCACAATAGACTTGCGTTTGTCCATTATCTCTTAGTGGTCTATAACTGTGCTGAGTTCACGACACAACGGTGGTGAATGCTGCCGCTTCCTAGCTTCGCAGAGCACGATAAGCTATCGGTCCCGGCTTTTTAATAATGATTGCAATTTTGAATCATCATTTCAGCCGATAGACGTCCACTGCTGAACATAGGCCTCCCCAAAGAGCGCCATGACGACTGATTTTGAGTCTTCACCATTCACCGACGTCCTGCGACTGATTTAATGTCACCGACATTGAGTAGGAGGCCTTTATACACTTCGTCCAGTTCTTGGCTATTTAAGAACCTTTTTTTTTTTTTTTTTTATACAACTGAAGTGGCAACCAAGCGTACGGCCCACAAGATGGTAAGCGGTTACCGCAGCCTATGGACGCTTGCAATACCAGAGGTATCACTTGCGGGTTGCCACCTTGAGACTAAGATCGATCGAAAGCCTCATGTGCCAGTAATTTCACCGGAAACCATACCCTTCACACCGAAACACAGCAATGCGAGCATTACTGCTTTGCGGCAGAAATAGGTATGGTGGTAGTCCTTCCCCGGACGAGCTCTATCACAGAGAACTCTACTACTCTTTATTCCCCAGCGGTTATCATTTATTATTGAATGAGGAATGATAAAAGTATATTTCAATATTGCAATTATTTACCTTTTGAGTGTAGTTACATTACAGCTGTTATCTGACCATTGCATGTTTATTGCATAACCAAATATCTGATCTGAACGGGTTTCGAGATCATAAAACTCAGGCCTTTCCACATGCAGCTTCCAAATGTGACTGCGTAAACGTACAAACGATGCTCAAATAAAGTAAAAATATCGAACGATCAAGAGCCTTTACCATCCACCGACTTCCTGCTAAAATGTTATCGGTCCATCAGGTAGCGGGCGTGTGTTGTAAAGACCGTATACTAAGCCACCAGCCAGCGCGTCTGTTTATAACCATCTTTATGAAAGCTTTTCAGAACCAAGAGGTGGGTGGGTACAGTCATCTTCACAATTATCTGCTGTTAACCGTTTCAAAACAAATTAATAAAAACTATTAACCAAGCAGGTAGCCATGCTTGCATTATTAGATACAATACAGTATCTATTAATAAAACCATTTTCTAAATCTAAAAAAATTTAAATAATATTTTATTACTTATAATAGAAAGGGTACCATCACCCTTTTAATTAGTTTTAATTCGACCTTTTTAAATTTGAAGTCGTATTTTATTGTAAGTAATTTAATTATTCGTAATTCGAGTTCTGTGGTAATTTGTTAAACTTTAAAAACTTTGCAAGTGAAGATGTCTCGTTTTACTTTTTATGAAAATAGTTTAGATAGATAGATAGATAGAAAACTCTTTATTGTACACCACAAAAGAAAATTAAAAACAGAAAAATAATAATTATATACAATGTTTAACAGTGAAGTACAATGGGCGGCCTTATCGCTGTGAGCGATTTCTTCCAGGCAACCTTTGGATGGACAGAAACTTGTTAGAATGAAATGGGACGGTGCCAAAACAAAAAGAGATGAATAAATAATTATTTACATAAAGTGCATAAGATAATAAATTTACTTATACTAAAGTATAATAATATTTATTTATTATAATAATATTTACTTATACTAAAGTATAATATTATTTATACTAAAGTATAATAATGTTTAGGTATACGTTTACCGGCGTATATTTTTGGAGTCGACTGTACCTACCTACATCCTAGACAAACAAGTACATGTACCGTTCTATGTATCCATTCTGGAATGTATAAAAACTGGTTCTTCTTAGCAGAGCACTAAGTGACCAACATTCCTACATAACTATATTCAACTTTAAAGCTTTACATCCAAGGTTAATTTTACCTCGACTTGAGGTATGCTTTCTGATGTCAAGATAGGTGATGTTTCATAAATAAGTGCTGGAGGAATGTAGCCTTTAATTAAAGGGTGATAAGACCAAGTCTAGTGTGAGCGGTTTCACAGGATTAAATTGATATTTTAAGGTAATCTTTTTAACACAGGAACCATTTGTTAACTTTCCATTTTAAGCTGCCTAAGGCGTTCCGGCCACCGCGTACAGTCAAACAGGCTGATTTGTGGGTCACTGCAGAACCTTGTCAAACCAAAACTGGTAAAAATTACTGATACTTTTGTTTGTTGCCTGAATGTTATATTTTCAAGATGTTTTTACAAAACTTTATAAAAACGCATGGAAAATAAAAGTTATGAATAAACGTAATAAACAGAATGAAAACGCAAAATTTTTCTTATATATTAAATAATTCAATATTGGGGCTTATCCCCCCAAATTTTTACGAAAAATTCAATCATTGGTTCTTAACCCAGCTTCAGAAAAAAATAAAACACTAGGCAATGGTTATTTATAAAAAAAACATTAGACTATATGGACTCTTTATAGATTTTCCTTGACTTTGTTATGTCAAGTCAATCAACAAAAAACCATGATTTTGAAAGAAACAGCTAACAGAGGTTTAAAGTAGTATGAATCATCATCATCATCATTTGCCTGCCCTTTTTCCACGTTATGCAGGTCAGCACAACAGGTTTTCCTTTTACATTCTCCTCTATCACCCCTGCATCTCAGTGCTCACTCCTTTCTTACTATGAATAAGGCTTTATATTTTTGTAACCCAATGTGCCCGGGTTCACCCAGGTGAACTAACAAGGTGGACCATGGGTAAGGACCGGTTTAGAACCCAATCACTCTCGCTTGAGGGTAGGCCAGGTGTCCAGGTGTCAAGCAAATAAACTGAACTCAACAAAAGCTCTTTAAAAAACCCCTGGAACTTGTTTGAAAGTTTTGAACAACAGCGAACGAAGGG
This sequence comes from Colostygia pectinataria, assembly GCA_951394395.1. Classification (NCBI taxonomy): domain Eukaryota; kingdom Metazoa; phylum Arthropoda; class Insecta; order Lepidoptera; family Geometridae; genus Colostygia; species Colostygia pectinataria. Next base: position 1,396,669 of record OX596362.1, read on the forward strand.
CTTGAATAAGCGCACTACAACTTTCAGAACATTGTTTCAAAATCTTCAGATTTTTCTCTACTGACGCCGTATCCAGTATAATACCTTTAAAAATCGTAAACGTGAAATGGGAGTGTAGCTCTTGCGTTTTTGAGGAGGTGAAGCAAATGAGGCGGGGCGGACGGAGCGCGGAGCCCGCACCTTCACACGCGCTCGCCCGTTTTTTTTTTTTTTTTTATACAACTGAATTGGCAACTAAGCGTACGGCCCACAAGACAATAAGCGGTTACCGCAGCCTATGGTTGCTTGCAATACCAGAAGTATCACTCGCGGGTTGCCACCTTGAAGCTAAGATCGAAAGCCTCATGTGCCAGTAACTTCACCGGAAACCATACCCTTCACACCGGAACACAGCAATGCGAGCATTACTGCTTAGCGGCAGAAATAGGTATGGTGTCCTTCCCCGGACGAGCTCTATCACAGAGAACTCTACTACTCTTATTCTCACTCTACTATTCACTAGCACCGCTCACTAGCACTATAGACTGTATCGTCTAGCTGTTGTTTAAGAGTTTGAACAGTGTCTCTTTAGTGTGTAAAATGAACTACCAAAATCCTACGAACCAAAAACCCATACTAATTCGCAGCTGGACAATACGTTTACGCTTTCGTTTGTAAAACGAATTTTTCGTTATCACCCTCTGATGTGGAAAACGATTGGGATAAAAATTGGGTGATTAGGTGAACAGATAATAAACCGTATAATAAAAAAACATGTTACTAAAGCGTTGCCAATAAAGTATTGCATTGTACGTGACATATATAGTTGAATCGGACCCCAGTTTTATATGTTCAGACCAGTTCACTTGTAACTATGTTAACTACAGTTGCCGGTTTTCCTTTTCGCATCACTCAACAGAATTAATGGATGCACTCTACTATTTTCGAACTTATTTAAAAACTCTATGTAGAAACTAGGAAGCTAAGTTTCTTGAGAACGGGAAAATGGTGCTGTAATATTTTTTTTATTTTGAAACGGCAGAAAACTAATTGAAGAGAAACTGTAAAGATATTTGCTGTGAAGTCTAGGGAACGGTTCTTATTTCTGTCGCTAAGAGTGCATAAGCAGTAGATAATGCTATGGTTCGATTCGAATAGTATGATTTTTAAAACTATCATGGTTATTAACATTATTTTCACTAAAAACGGTATATTTACCATGATTTGTGAGTTTTATTGATTCCCGATATTTCGGAGCAGTTACATGCACTATGATCACGGGAGAACTGAATTCTTTGCGGGTAGGTCTATAACTATTGACAGACAAATCAACAGATGTCTGTTACAAAAAAAATATAGCAGAATTATCAGGGTAATAAGGTACTACATATATAAATATACTAGCCGATCTGCCCCAGCTCCGCACGGGTGCAATGAAAACTTAGGCACCCGTGCGAAGCTGGGGCGGGTCGCCAGTAATAAATATAACCTATGTTACTCAGGGATAATGTAGCATTCTAATGGTGAAAGAATTTTTGAAATCGGACCAGTAGTTTTTGAGCTTACAAACAAGCATACAAAAATACTAATCTTTCCTCTTTATAATATTAGTAGGTATAGATATAAATACCTGTTCTGTGGTAAAAGTAAGTCGTATGTTGGAATCTTGTTCAAACAATTTTTTTGGCGGATTCAATAATGTTGACCTAGTTACCTGCAACAGTCAGCTGTAACTAGATTCAATTCTAATTTTTCTAAAACCGCTTCGCTGAACTTTCTAACTTTCGGGAGGGCGAAAGGTTAAATAAAAAATTATACCAGTATATTTTTGTAACTACCTAGCAGCTAGATTTTGTACGAATTTGTACCTGTACCAGTATGAGGATGGATGAGGATTTGAGGAAAGAAAGTTCACAAAACCCCATCGTCCGTCACATGTGGACAATAATTAGGGATTTTCAGACAAAAAGTTCACAAAATTGATTCCGTCAATCAATAGATGTCCACAAACCCTTGATTTCCGCTCACTACTGTGACGATGGGTTTTTGTGAACTCTCAATAAGTCTAGTCTAGTCTAGTCTTCTACAGACGTTTTTTGATTTTCGCAAAGGTCTTCAATATCCTCACTGCAGAGCTTTTGTCAACTTTTCTTTTACATTTTAAAAAACTCAAGTGTATATCCGTCCAAAAGCCCTCAAGTCCAGCCGTGGGATTAACTGCCATTACACCCTCTCCACTGAATAAAACAAAACCTTTGAGAACCCCACCATCACTCATTTTTACGGGGCAATTCGCAATGAGTAGGCTACTTAGGGAATCACCACATATTTGGGATCGGAAAAAGCTTTCTCAGCGGCTTGTTATGCTGTTACCCGACCGAGACGTGTCGTCATCGTAGAAAACTAATTGGCACAGTAGGGCACAGTCCACCAGTTAGTAGGTAAACTTGCTTAAAAAATGTCATGTTGACTAACCTATGTACCTACTTACCTACCTTTTTTCTTTTCTTTTTATTACTTAAGTCTCTTGTTTTTTTTTTTGTTTTCTTTCTGTGTGTTTGTCAAATAAACTGAATTTCATTTCATTTCATTCATTTCATCGTCAGCGGCTCCCTTTTATATAATTCTATTACTTACTACAACTATAAGATCATTAGGAAAGTTTGTTAGTCAAAATTTTACCTACAATAGTACCTGTACTCAATATATTTATGCCGTTTGCCGATGCCAGTAAAAGAATAATAAAACAAATGGATTTGTAGGTATACCATTATATTGTTAGGATACTTGCCCATTATCTGGGCGGACATAATAAATAAGCGGACGCTTCCCTCTTGACCCTACAGCTCTTTCTAAACGGTCCCGATTCCGATCCAAAATAAATGGAGACTCCATAACTTGCGGAATGGTAAATAAGAGTTTAGTTATCCCATAGGACCTGTAAACTTGGTCGGAATTATGAGAAATGGGCCATTTTTGCCGCGAGGGAAAATATTGCAATACCTAACGACCTATATTCTAAATTGGACTGAACGAATTCAAGTGTTGGTGATTAGAAAACATTGGTAGAGAAGTTTCGAAGACTAACTTTAGCTACCAATTATAATTGAACTTGAACTTAATTATAGCAATCAAACTAGCTACCTACGAAAGGCGGCGGCCAAAATGTGGATAAGAAGAGACGAATAGTGGTGCATATTGGGAGAGGCCTATGTCCAGCTATGGATTGTGGGACGATGATAATGTGAGGGAAACATTCCACCTATTTTTCTGTAATAACATCGAAAAAAGGGGTAGAAAGAAACCCATGTTTGTTGCTAGCTATTCTAGGCTGGGGCGCGTGGAACTGGCGTAAATTCATCTGCTTGTAAGACACTTAAAGTGATCGTGATTTTATATAGGTATAATGCGAAGGCTTAATTCATCCTTATTCATAGTCGGTTAAGCGCTCGCTCTTCTGGATTAATATTCTGCCTTCGTGCCAGCATTCCTGGCCGTGACTCAGTGGCGCTCAATGGTGCGCTTGCGCAACGCATTGTGACGCCCGACACCGCCGCCTGCGCAGCTTAGAGCGTGTTCACATTATGTATTATCAGTCGCAAAACATAAACAGGGGGCAAAATTCTACAAAAAAAATCCAAATTCTACAGCCAAACTCTACAAAACAAATCGCTAAAACTCTGTCCTGCTAGCATGAGAACCGGTAGACAATTATGAATGGTTCTGTCTACAAAGAAGTAGACACAAATGACAAAGACAGCTGTCATTATTGTACATTCCGTAGAAAGAAAATGCGGTAGTTTATGTCAGTTCGCTTGCAGCAAATTCAAAATTCAAAATATTATAATGAAACATCGCAAAAGCGCACTTCTTTTCTTATTTATAAATTCCTTTTTGTGTCCTCCTCGGAAATTATTCAATGATGATGTTAACACCCAGGTAAAATGAATAACGATTGATGACGCGCCTGTGTGAACGCTCCTTTAATTATTCCCAATTACTTGATCAAAGTGTGATGCGCAGTTGTACCAACAAATAATGACTTATGGTCAAAAGAATGAAACATATAAAATGTAATTTTGTTTGATCTGTAGGCACTAGGCACAGAATAAGCTGTACTGTAATACATGTGTTTTTGTAAATTATAGTCAGGATATGTGGTACTAACAAGCGTAGTACATATTAGTTCCATGGGTACTTACTTACGGAGCGCTCGTGACGTAGCTGGCTAAGTTCTCATCAGATCAACAAAGTTAAGCACTGTTCCGTGTTGTCATCATTTGGATGGGTGACCGCCAGTGGCAATTTCAACTGAGCGCTCCCGTGCTTCGGAGGGCACGTTAAGCAGTCGGTTATTAATTGATAGATTCAAGCGTTACTTTGCGGAAATCCATTACAAAATAAAAAACAGACGAAAAATCTCTAGTACTATTCCGCTTAACCTTTTAACTGATGAGGTCACACAGTTACCACAGTTAACCTCAAAAGAAAAATATCGACACGTGTTTCATCCCTCCACGGGACATCCTCAGGACCATCGACTTGTTCTCCGGCAGACGTGTTGCTCCGTCGAGCGCTGGACTTTGGCTCCAGCTTTTTCGTCTGTTTTTTATTCAGTCGGTTATTGTAACTTATAATATACTAACTAATTAACTTATAATCAATCGTGTCAATACGTATAGCATGTGCTAATGGAGTCTACTCTTGCGGTCAAAAGCGATATATCGTGACAGTTATTGTAGTTCAGCTTATGTCCGTAAATGCTCTGAAACCGTGTCACCGGCATAAGATGAACTACGATATTTGCCATGACTGTCGTTTGTCGGTTTCAAGAGCAGACCCACTGCATAGATCCAATACTCGTATATATCCAATGCTGTCGGAAGTAATTCTCACTCCATGCAAGCACAACTTGAACTATTCCCTTTGTTCCCAGTATCAGACATCGGGCACAACATCATCCAGGATGCGTTCCTTATCGCAGTGGAGGAGCAGGCACGGCAGCGTTTACAGCGGCTCTCGGCTCTCAAGCGCATCACGCCTGTCGACATGTCCAAGCTGTCTGTTGAGGTAAACCTAGAATCTCCCTTCTTTTTTAACCCTTAGGCACAGAACAGCTCTTATAACTCTTTAAGGTAAGTTGTTTGGGGCTTCGGAACACCTCTGGATAAAGTAAGCTGTCTGTTGAGGTAATCCTTGAACCTCCCCTCTTTTTAACCCTAAGCACGTTACAGCTGTTAGTACTTTGATAAGTCGTTTGGAGCTTCGGAACACCTCTGGATAAAGTAAGCTGTCTGTCGAGGTAAACCTTGATTCTTCCATCTTTTTTTAACATTATCCTATTAGGATGAATTGTTTAGGGCTTTAGAACAACTGTCTTCTAGATCTGGGAAGCAATACGATGGTTTTTGACAGTTTCGTCACCATATTAAAATGGCAAAATTTGATAATTCATTTGTTTTTTTTTTTTTAATAGCTTTTGATTTGATAATGATCGTGCAACTGTACCTAATTTTGCTGTCATTGCATTAGTAACATTATCCTCCAACCTGCAGTAGCAGTATTGAAGGCCCTGAACAGACTCTGGTCCTAAGTCAGTCGTTGGAGAAACAACCTGGCCAGATGTGACAAAACTGATCCGTCCACAGCGCTTTGAGATTTCACCTAGCAGCTACAAGCATTGGGCGAATTTATGTGAAGCAACAAATATTCAATAGGAAATAAAAAACTTTGAATATTTCTTCTTTACTATTCCATAATTCTATAACGAGTACGTTGACATGTAGCGAGCTTTAAAATGCACTCAAGCTTCACGCACGCATCACGCAATTATGCAGTGTTGGTTTGATGTTTCTTGTGAAGCAAACGTCGAAGTTTGTAATCCAGGTGAAGTCGCAAGCTCACTAAGCAAACATAGTCCACCGCACGTAATAAAGTTCTGAGTTAGACAGTGTTGCAATCCTGCAACTACAGGCACCGACACTTCTCGACTCACTGGCACGAGCCTCTTCATGCTCAGGGACGGTCCAAGGTTGGAGCTGAAACGAGAGACTAAATTTTAAAATGTAATATTACAAAACGGACAAATATAATGAAGGTTGCTCACGTATCTGCTCATGATTAACTGCAGTGACCTTTTAGACGACGAAAAATTCGACTATGTACCCAAAAGCATCTGGATAATATTATTTTCGTTATGTACGTAACTTGAACTGAATTGAAAATTGAAATGATATGATAGTAAAGTACATTTTTGTAAAACTGGTTATTACCACAAATCATGAATTGTCTGACTTACTTAAATTTGTAACTAACAACTTACTTACCAGTAGGGCAAAGAAGCCCTACTCGTAATGTGCTTGTATGGGTATTTATGACTATTGGTTTCATTAAATTACTTAGTATCGCTAGTCATTAATTCGCTATAATCGCTATCCAGCTCACATTATGATAAAACTGTCTGCAAAAATGTCAACATCTCCTGACTTGGACCACACACACTGTTCAGCTTGACGCGTCGAATTCGTTACTCGCAGCTCTCGACTCACATGAGCCTTTCATCGAGGGTCTGTCCATTCCCGATGGGATATTCAACATTGGCAATATTGCCTGCATTTCTTTCGAGAGGCTAGTGGAAATGCAATTTACCAAGCGGCATTTCATCTTGGATCATTTTCATGCAGACTCGTTTTTCAAATTTCGATATTTTTGGTTTTGAATGGCTTTATGTCTCCTTACCGGAATATCAATAATAAGATGTAAGGATGTAAGGATATAATTAAAATTGGCCTGTAATTAAATCTGTATCACGCGATATAGATAACTTACCGAAAACTGGAAGGGTAGGCAGGGCCAAGAAAACACTATTAGTCATGGAATGGGATGTGCCCTGATCAAATACTGCATCCAAGCGAACCAAACTGAAACTATTACTGGGTTTGATTACTGGGCTATACGAGACTTTCATATTTGAACTTCTTTGACGTCATGTCGGATTGCTCACGATGATTTCCTTCACTGTTTTAACGGTGGGTATTCTGTTAGTGGGTTATTAAAATATTATAATACAGAGATCCTACTGAACATAGCACCATGCTGCGCTCATACAAGAGCATATTTATTTCTCAAGAGGTTTGGCAAGGTTTTATTGGGGTTCTCAATATTCATTTGGTACCATGACAGTCACGGAATTATATTTACAGCAGACACAAACCAAGCTGAAGAACATAATAAAGCCACAAACAAGCATGACCGCGCGTGTGATGCAGTTTCATAAGACGTGACTTTTGCGTGTCAATTTTGTCATGGTACGAAATCTCAATATAAAATCGTTGAGTTAACTGATCGACTGACGCCCAAATTAATCGTAACCCAAATTAACAGTTTCAACCGTAAGTCCCAGAAACCTGACATTCAGAGGTTGCGTTCCTTTTGATATGCAGCTGAGAAAAGAATAAAGCTTACAATGTGAGCAATAATTTATTACCTATGTACCAACCAACCACAACCAACTTGAAGCGTTAAATAAATAAGAATTCCTGAAATGCGAGATGCTCTTATGGACGCAGGTGGAAGGTATATTTTATGCATAAAATTCAACGTGAAGAAAGTCTCGGGGCGTTCCACTAGTAGTTGCATAATGTGGCATAGCATTCTGTGGATCTTGCTTAGAAAAATATTATTTTCTCACACGAAGTGCAGTAGCTAGACATTGAAATTAGTACAGCAGTTACAACATTTCAAGAGACGAACGTAATTAATAAGTAAAAAAATATCTAAATGTGCCGGCTTTAGAATCGTTTTTCGGGGTGATAATAATCTTCTCCGAAAATCTAGAGCTACTATGACGCAAATTACTAATAATATTCTTATTTACTTCCAGATAAGGCAAGGCAAGCGGCCACAGTCCGAGAACAGAACCGAACTGAACGGTTACATATCCAACTCGACCGTCTACGTCACATCTATAAACGAAAACGGAGCAATCGAGAGCAAACCCACCATCTCCTCCCCAAAATCACAACCCAAATCCCTCCCTGCCAAACCAACCCCTCTCATAGCCAACGGCATAGACAAAAAGATAGACGAAGAAGAGGAAAAAAAGGACATAAGTGAGAAAAGTGGTAGTGAAGTGACTTGTGATAATAATATAGATGTTGTGAAAAGTGATGCTTTTAGTGTGGTGCGTGAGCATTTGAGCAACGGGAGAAGTGAAAAGCTGCTGGGAGAACAGCCTGATCACAGGATTAGAGCGACTGCGGTTGTGGAGAACAATAAATTGGTCCCAGGAGAGAATAGGTGAGTTATACCCTTATCTTCTTCTTCTCGACGGTCTTATTGACGCACACGCATTAACACGTTAAAATGCGCAAGACTGTGTTTTCTTAATACAGTAGTATGTATGTATGTAACAAAGTAGAGATTGTCTGTAGGTACTTCATACAACAACGTTGCGGATATTCCGCATGCGGTCTTTTTGCGGTAGGTTTTTAAAAATAGCTTAATGAATCTAAAAGAAGTAGAGTCGCTAACTACTTGTCGTTAAAATAGTTTAAGAAAGTATTAGGAAGCCGTACACACTACAAGGTTTTCAGTAACATGAGCGTTCGTATTGGTGTCATATTACTCGTCGGAATGATCTGTCTAGCTGTTTAGGTCAAACCTAATAAACACAGTAAAAGCAAACAGTCGAAGGTACTAGGGCTTGGAACATGCATATCATAATTATATAAATTACGAGACCTGCTTGGTTTACAATCGTAATTACTGACCTTAGTCAGTAAGGTCAATTTTGTCCGAATCGACAGCAACTCCTTTAATCGTTAACCAACGTAATCAATGGTTAAAATTCACAGCGAGCGATCCTTTTTCTGCCAAGGTTGAGGCTGCCAACCTTGAGGTTACAGATAATAAGTTACTTTGACAAAATGGTTACATGGTAGACAAAAAAAACGGGAGTAAGGGAAAAAGCATATCTTTCCTGCTTCTCATAATGAAGTCACAGAATGTGATAGCTTCGAAGGACTTGTAATAGTAAGTAGGCAAGTGTTTGTTGTTCTATCTAATACTGCAGCAAGAGGTACTTTGTGTATAGTTCGTATTTAGCCGTTTGTGATGCGCAAAGACAATTTAGTTTGTAAAAGCTCCATTGCGCATCGAAACGGCTTATTTTACAACGTCCGAGATCCGTCGTGAGAACTATACATAGGCATATTTTTTTCCGCCTTTGCAATTTGCACCACTCTTCCGGTAAAAACATGAATGCAAGGTAGTAAGATACCATATGGTTGTAAAACAATTCATTAATCCAAGAGGTTAAATGTACTACGTTTATCGTTAATCGTGAATAATATTGTCTCCACTCCATTTATCAGGTTTTTGATCCGAAATCTAAGACCCAGGTGTTCAATTGTAAAGCAAGTTTTACTCAAAGTCTGCTATTGTTGTAACAATAATGTTACAGCTATATTGTTCCTGTTTGTGTTATGTCTCGAAGGTATTTATAGAACAGCGCCTAAAACCCTCAAAAAAACCCTAACAAATCTTCTCAAAAAACTTGCCAAATCTAAACAGTTTCGGTAATCAAATTTTATCAAAATAGGTAAGTATATTGAAATAATAAATAAATAGGAATCTTTTTCACGTAAAGTTTTAAAGCAGTATTGAATTTTTTCTTATCTGATTAATTTAGGTAAATCGTATTTTGCTACAACCAGAGTTACGGTAATAATGTTGAACTTAAAAAATGAATAACATTATTGTAGGTTATATTGTAATTGTAATACCTGTTAGTAATAAAGATTGTTCTTGTCAAATTTGTTATAATGTGGTGTTCAATAAAGTATTTTCTATCTTCTATCTTATATAATAGTGGAACTTACCCCTTAAGTTTGTAAGATTGATAATGAATGACCTTATATATATATATATATATTTTATACAACTGAAGTGGCAAGCAAGCGTACGGCCCACAAGATGGTAAGCGGTTACCGCAGCCTATGGACGCTTGAAGGTATCACTTGCGGGTTGCCACCTTGAGGCTAAGATCGAAAGCCTCATGTGCCAGTAATTTCACCGGAAACCATACCTTTCACACCGGAACACAGCAATGCGAGCATGCTTTGCGGCAGAAATAGGTACGGTATATTTTCCCGTCTCTGCGCTTTGGGGCTTTTTTATAATCTTTGGTTAGTTATGATCATTGTTTTCAATGACGTCATACATGTACCATATTGACCGTACTAGTTTGGATTAGTCTAATAGAAATGCGTCAAGCAGCCTACGAAAAATATTGTTTCAATGGAATAATCTAATAGAAATGCGTCAAGTCCATAAAAAATACCTATGACGAACAGAACAGTTGACCTGTCCCTGATACGAAAACCACAACTTATTCATCATCACACTCGTCAGCGACAGATTTGAATCAAATCCAAAGAGTTCCTATTAAATCGAGAGGATCATTATGAAATATAAATATGACATTGTTACCTTTATTCTATATTCAATAAATTTTAATGTTCTGTTATGACTTATCATGCAAGTAGGAACATGTGAAAAGATAAATAAATGTGAATTGAATTGAATTAAATTGAAAAGTCTCAAGCTAGGTGAATTTATGCCAGTTCCACGCGCCCCAGCATAGAAGATGGCTTCGAACGGCTAATAAGCGCGGTTTAAGCCCCTGTCATCTGAAATGTATTCTGTATAGAAAATATGAATGAATATTATAAAATGAAATGAAAATGAAACATAAACATAAATGAAACTCTTAGAGAACGCAGCAGAAGATGAAGTTATATATACAACTCAACGCGGAGGCTTTCCACTACTTTAGGTAGGTACTTATTATTTACTAGCTACGCCCGCAGCTTTATACCAGAATAAAACATAACCTATGTATTATTATTACTCTGTGGTGTTATACCAGGACAGGTAAATTTTATACAGATCCGTTCAGCCGTTCTGGGGCGCGATACCCACGAACATACGAACACACAAATTTTCTTTATATTATTAATGAATGAATGAATGAATTAATGAATGAAATTCTTTATTGTACTTAAAAAACTAGTACAAAGGCGAACTTAATGCTAGTAAGCATTATCTTCCAGATAACCTTTGGTGTATGATGGATAACAAAAAGTGTCGGTAGTACACAAAACAAAGAACAATTTAATACTATATGATGAACAATGTAAATCTTACTTTTATACAATAAACTTACTTAACAATACAGGTAACACATATAAACGTACATACACCTACATAATAATCTACTTATTTAAACAGATATTACAATATTATATAATAAATATCAATACTTACATACAATAATTAATATAATATAATATAAATATTAGTTATTGCCCGCGACTTCGTTTGCATGGTACACGGAAATCGTACTTTTACCGGGATAAAAAGTCCCAGACAATGTTCTATTCCCGGTCATTCTATCTTTTAAATTTCAGCCAAATTTAGAGAAAATCAGCCAAAAATATAGAGGAACAAACAACCATTCAAACAAACATCATCACAAACTTTCGCATTTAAAATATTAGTGTGGCAGCTTACTTGATTATTAATAATTTTATGGTAAGCTTAAAGAGAATTTAAAGTGTGTTTGGAAGTAAGATAGTCGTTCGTTCGTTCGTTCCGCCGCCGAAGGCCTCTGTCATGGCCTGACAACTTTGAAAAAGCCGGGACCGACTGCTTAACGTGCCCTCCGAAGTACGGGAGCGCTCAGTTGAAATTGCCACTGGCGGTCACCCATCCAAATGATGACCCCGCGGAACAGTGCTTGACTTCGTTGATTTGTTAAGAACAACTTAGCCAGCTACGTCACGAGCGCTCCAGTAAGATAGTAAGATTAGCCTTAAACCACATTTCTGTGCCCAAAACGCAAATTTAAAACAAACAAATCGCTCTGTCAGGGTAAGTGACGTTTCGACCGAAAAATGTTCGACCGTTTCGGCCCAAATGATGAAAGTGTCATTTTCATTTATGTAGTTACTGACATTTCGGCCAACAATGATGAACGCTGTTTTGTACAGTCAGCGAACAAACTTAAACTGCCGAGACAAATCCAAACTTATTACAATTTCATGTACGAAGGAGCTACTTCATGGGGCAGCGATGTTGTGTGTGCCTGTTAATTACAAGCTCCTCTGCAGCACAGCATGTAATTGCTAATGTTGCCATGTTATACTCATAATTATTAAGATATCATCCTCATCGCAGTATCCGTTGCTTCAGCCAGTGCATAAGAAAATTAACCGGTTTATTGCGATCGCTGTGCAGTTATATACAGGTTGATTGCTTGAATAACATCCCGTGAATTCCCGTATGAGATATAATATTAATAAATATAAATATTGGCAGACTTTTTAACAGCGCCATTTAGTTTCGGTATCAGTGATGCATCATATTATTATGGTTATGGTGCATAAACGCAAAAAATTGCGACCTTTTTGACGGTACTATTTATTGTATACTAGTAGACCCGGCGCCGTTTCACTCGCGTTATTTTGTAGCAAATTTTTACACCCTGTATATTTTCTCACAGTTTAAACCTTCCCTGAACTTTTACAACATTTCAAGACCAAAATTAGCCAAAGTAGTCCAGCCCTTCTCGAGTTTTAGCGAGATTAACGCACAGCAATTAATTTTTTTAAAGAATAATGACAAAAAAAAGCAAAACAAAATTTCAGACGGGCAATATTCAAATCCGCTTTTGGGCCGCCAAACGCTATAACCAACCGTTTTTACTAGGATACGATAAACCTAGAGATGTTCTGTGAACTAGGTCACCGTCAAAATACCAGAATAACACGAAGATCTACAGACATGTCCGTGCTTCGATGGTCCCAGTTATGTTATAACTGGGACTGGATTGAAAACAGATAACATTCCGCAAAGACCTGAGACTCCTTCATAATCATCTTACTAAAGTCAGTTCGTATGAGCCAGTGGCCAACTCTGGTGACAGAGTTCCTAGGCCGCTCGAAGGCCTCTGTCATGGCCTAACAACTTTGAAAAAGCCGGGACCGACTGCGTAGCTTACTATAATCTTACTTATCACAAGTAGCTGCAGACGAAACAACGAAACGAAACATGAATCTACAACAAACATCACTAGAAATCCATAGCTCTTAAAATTCCAAAAAGCAACAAAATATTACGCTGCTACAGACGAAACATAACGAAACGAAACATGAATCTACAACAAACATACCTAGAAATCCATAGCTCTTAAAATTCCAAAAAGCAACAAAATATTACGCTGCTGCAGACGAAACATAACGAAACGAAACATGAATCTACAACAAACATCACTAGAAATCCAAAGCTCTTAAAATTCCAAAAACCAACAAAATATTACGCTACTGCAGATGAAACATAACGAAACGAAACATGAATCTACAACAAACATCACTAGAAATCCATAGCTCGTAAAGTTCCAAAAACCAACAAAATATTACGCTGCTGCAGACGAAACTTAACGAAACGAAACATGAATCTACAACGAACATCACTAGACTCCACTGTCTCTTAAAATTCCAAAAACTAACTAAGCCTACCGGCAGTTAAACGGTAACTTTATTATTCTGTGCGATCGAACCTTCAATAGTTTTCATTTCAACAGGCAGGTAGTATAGAGCTGGCTCTTGTACGATACACTTGTCTGACTTTACATTATGTGCATCGTAGCGTGCTTTGGTTATAGTTGAAGTAACAGTTAGTAGGTGTGTACCCTAGGGTGCCAGGTACCTGCCCACCTGCGCCCGCGCACCCCGGTCACAGTTTTTAAGAATCCCCGAGCGCTGGACGTGTTTGTGAAGTGTTTGTGTTGTGAATTGTGATGTGTTTTGTTTGAGAAGGAATTAAGAATGCATTATAAGCAACTGTTTAAAAGGTACGTTTCTAAGTGTTATTTTGATAAGTAGATAGGTACTTACCTACTTGTATTTAGGTATATTCAGATCAGAGCTATCATCATTGGAGTTGATGCTGTGTTGTTTATTGTAGGCAGTTATTATCGTGTCCTCTATATCTGTTAAATCTAGACCGTTTTACAGATGTCTTATGATAGTTTAAAAACAATTATTTCGGACGAAAAATCCATGTCCAAGAAAACAATTACCTACGTATTTAAATTATTATGTCGCTAGATAAACCAAATTTGTTTTATTAGGACCATATTCATTTAAATCTATCAACGTATCATTGGGACGTTGAAAATAATTAAATCTTCCAATAATTATAATGTAAAACCGAAAGGGACTCATGAAATAATACTATTTTAAAACCCGTATTTCACTGTTCAAAAAAGTAAAATCAATAAGACATAGTGTATGCTATATTGATACAAGTGGCAATTTTTTTTCCAACTTGTGTAATTATTATAATTATTAGGTACCAGCATAAGTAGTAGATAATATTACCTTACTACTACGCTTTTCGAATATTATCAAATATAATACGAAAATATACTTACGTACTTAGCTATGTATCTCATCTCATACTAGTTGAAAATAAACTTGTACCATAATACCCACACCGAATACCAGTAAACAGTCGTTAATTTCTCCGGTAATGGTAGTATTTTGTTACTTTCCAATTTCTATGTTACTTTATTGTGTGGAGCTTATATCTGTGGATCGTGTGGTAACCACAGATAAGTCATAGCTAGTAGCGTAACCTTGTTCATGATGGGGGCCATGTTTTATGGGTATTCAACCATTGAACGACAGGTGTTATTATTTTCAAAGGGCTTTAAAACTTATATGAAAAAACTTTAAAACTGTACTGTTACAACTAGCAGAACACCCAACACATATTTTTTTTGTTTTATACAACTTAAGTGGCAACCAAGCGTACGGCTCACGAGATGGTAAGTGGTTACCGCAGCCTATGGACGCTTGCAATACCAGAGGTATCACTCGCGGGTTGCCACCTTGAGGCTAAGATCGAAAGCCTCATGTGCCAGTAATTTCACCAGAAACCATACCCATCACACCGGAACACAGCAATGCGAGCATTACTGCTTGGCGCCAGAAATAGGTATGGTGGTAGTCCTTCCCCGGACGAGCTCTATCACAGAGAAATCTACTACTATAAAAAAACATATATTTAATAAAAAATACATATTTTATATTCATAAACCGTTTTCTAGGAATTCGGGAATTCATTTCTTAGTGCACTTAGTGCAAGCTTAGGGCATTTCTTACACAGCCTTGCACAGCCTTACACATTATTTTACTAGTAGTCCTGCCGAACAGTAGATCTCATAACACAAGCTCTGCTTATCTTGGGGCTAGATGATGCTATGTCGATTGTCCAGCATTATTTATCATTTACTTATTTATTCATGCTGCGATTCGCATGTTTGTCTAGTTTTGTTGCACAGCAGTGTCAGCAACTGATTTTGTCGTCGAACAACATAGCTAAGACGTAACGCAGTATTGTAAGCTGGAGCAATACGTCTGCTGGAGAACAAGTCGATGGTCCTGAGGATGTCCCGTGGAGGGATGAAACACGTGTCGATATTTTTCTTTTGAAGTTAACTGTGGTAACTGTGTGACCTCATCAGTTAAAAGGTTAAGCGGAATAGTACTAGAGATTTTTCGTCTGTTTTTTATCTTGTAATGGATTTCCGCAAAGTAACGCCTGAATCTATCAATTATCGCAGTATTGTGGTTGTCGAGCAACCATCTATGAGGTTTGCAAACCCTGGTACCTGTTGCATTTTCTAGATCTTTGATAACATTGTGAGCTCATCTTGCATCTGATTGGACCATTGACTAGTCTAGAGCCGCTCATTAGGATTCAGAGGTTAGGCACTAATTAGGAAGATGTCCCTGACATGAGACGAAGATAATGATGCGCTGTTGAAATTATAACAATTATATTGTTTTAATTATACAGGTTAAACTACTAATTTAATTAATTATTCTACATCGATTATCCAAATCACAGTGATGATTGCTTTGTCACACAGATTATCACAGATTTGAAAGACAGCCAACATAGATAGTATGATTCAAATTGTTCAATTTTTAACTTTAAGGCATCGTCGTTACACTAAAACATCAGCTATGCAAAGTAGCTTCAATTAAACCCCTAGTTCTACATTTTTTCAAACTTTCCCAATCGCATTAGGGCCGTGTACACGATGCCCTGAGGCTTATAACTATTACAGTACACGCTAACAGGTAATGCCATTAAATACTCTATTGTATTTGTCTATGGAACAGTTCAGTTATTTTGAAAGCGTTTTTCTTTTAAAAAATTAGTCCGTCTCTTATTGCCAAGATCTCGCAATGTCAAAGCTTATTCAATCAAAACAACAAAATTTTACGTTATTTTTGCAAACTTTGTTTTCTAATGTATTTTATTGTGATGTAAGTATATTATAAAACTTGAATGAAACCTTGATATCTTTAATTTTAACTATGGTTTCTTATTTTTATTTTGTTTACTGTGTGGTAAACATAAATCAATGAGGTTAAAAGGTCTTCCCATCTTATTAACTTGGTGATAGCAACACTTATTCACACAAATGACAAAACACATTTTACTTTAAGCCTACAGTTTGACTGTAACTCAAGTGCATGCCTAAATGACGCGTACTGTAACACTAATAACTAATAACCATGTTGGTGTGCACTCAGCCTAATTGATGGGATTTGTGTCACAGTATAACCAACAGTTAGTACAGCTAACAATTTTTTGTGCAGTTTAAGTTTGTTGTTGAGTTTGGAATTTCGCTTTTTTTGTCTTCATTGTTGCTGGTTTTTCTGGTTTTCATTTTGAAGACGTAATTCTGGTTATTTTTAGAAAAACTTAGATAAATATAATGCGCTTATAACATTTTAAGAAAAACTTAATATAAGTAGTACCTACGTAAGTTACTAACTAGTGTAAAGGCTATAAGCACTGTTAGATTATAGGACTCTACAGTAAGAGTCCGTCTTGGTGGGTGTGTACCACAGCAGTGTCAGATATTCTACCTCCAAGCAGTAGTGTGCAAGCCTTTGACTATAAACATGTGCAAGCATTACCTACTGTGTTTAGGTTTAAAGGGCACTGTAGCAAGTGAAATTACTGGGCGAAAGAGACTTAACAACAATGTCTCGGGGTGATAAGCGCAGTGCAGTGCCACGCAAACACGCTGAACTTAAAAACTTTAAGCTTTGTGTGGCACTGCATCTGTTATAGTCAGGCGTGGTGCTTAACATCAGGTGGGCGCCTTGATTGTCTTATCACTTGCTGACATAAAAAAAATGCTGGAAAATCCACACAGCATCATCTAGCCACAAGATAAGCAGAGCTTTTGATAGGGGTACTAGATTATTGATATAAGTACTTAATACAATGCAATACATAGATAGGTATTTTTTTATTATACATAGAAAATACCCAGAACACCGGAACAAATATTTACAGATCGTACAAACATTTGTCCCAAGGCAGGAATCGAACCCGCAACCTCATGCGTCGCAGGCGTAAAAATAACTTACTATGGTAAGTTTCCTATAGAGAATTTTTATTTTATCAGATTACAGTCCAAGTACATGCTTTACAAAAACTAAGTCAAGTGCAAAAATGCATAGTGCACTTTAGCTGAATGAGAACCATCTGTTAACACTTAGTTAAAGTTGAACCTTTTTATCTCAAGTAGGGTTATCTCAAAAATCAATTAGCGATTTCATTTTTTGTGTGTATGGAAAAAGTATGGATGGACCTCTTAAATATTAAATACTGGTGAAATTACAGGCACATGTGACTTTCCATCCGTCTCAGGGTGGTAGCACGCAAGTGATATCCATGATTTTGCATGCGTACATAGGCTGCGGTAACCGCTGACCATCAAGTGGGCCGTACGCTTGGTTGCCACTTTGGAGGTATAAAGAGAAATACATATTTGAGCCTTTTGGAGTGGAGACCCTGGGTCCGTGGGGTACCGGGGCTCACCGCGTTTTCAAAATTCTTTCCGGGCGTCTGGTCGAAGTGACGGCCTAGTATCAGTAGTCCGATGATTTAGTCCGATGATCGGACGCGTGATCCAAAGGCTGTTTCATATCTGGCTCAACGTATCAGCATTGCCATTCAACGTGGCAATGCAGCCAGCATGTTGGGAACGCTTCCTACTGGTAGTGATTTGGATCAGTTGAGCTATCTATAGGACGTTTGTAACGGTCTTTAGATGGCTCAACTGTTTCATATGTATTTTGTTTATTTTGTAATGTAATGTATGATGCCGAGTAGAGTTGGAGCACTTCGTTTTCATTCATTTACCCTGAAGTGAATCCATCTGCAACTAAGTAAAACTAATAAAAACAATAATCTGCACGTCACTGCCTTTACGTGCTCACACAGAAAACAAAGAGGTCGTAAACAATAAAGCGACCTATTTCTATCGAACTGACTTATGCCCTATTTATTAACTCTTTGACACATTGCGAATTCGCGAAGAAATATTGTGATGCTCAGAAATTTATTGGGCATAATAATTCTTACTTCTTAGAGCATAATAATTCTCTTACTCTTGTGATTTAGTGGTAGTGTCCCTGCATTCCAATTTTATTGCCGCGGGATCGAACCCGGTCGTGCACCAATGGTTTTTTCTATCAGAAACATTTATGTGCGCAATGCCAGTGCTCTCACACGGTGTAGCAAAACATCGTGATTAAACCGGCACGTCCAAAAAAAAAAAAAAAAAAAAACAGTGCCCATAAAAACTCCTGTATTTGCAGGCTGTTATGATTATAAAAAATCAAAACAACAGTTTCCACAAAGGAAATTTGTATCAAAACCGGCATTGTTCCATTCAAAGAAGCGACCGTTTCCATAACTCCGCGAGGCGTGCAAGTGAAAATGGAATTTATCTCGTAAATGTTAAGGTACATTATAATATCGCAGGGACTGTTAAGGCTATTTCGTTGAAGAAGCCAGACAATGGTATTCTGTGCTGTGTTCTCGTGCACTTAGGATTTCCCGTCGGCGTCGTGCGACGATATTCGAATTAGCTCGTAGATAATGATGGTAGCTCAGAAAATACAAACTGGTGGTCTTATTGTTATGAATGATCTCTACCAGAAAACCGTGCTAACACACACTGTTGAAGGAGAAATATCGCTAAAGAAAGCAAGTTTATGACCCTGGCCGGCCTGAAGTTCTTTGTGATAGAGCTCGTCCGGGGAAGGACTACCACACACATACAGTAATGCTCGCATTGCTGTGTTCCGGTGTGAAGGGTATGGTTTCCGGTGAAATTACTGGCAAATGAGGCTTTCGATCTATGCCTCAAGGTGGCAACCCGCGAGTGATACCTCTGGTATTGCAAGCGTCCATAGGCTGCGACAACCGCTATCATCTTGTGGGCCGTACGCTTGGTTGCCACTTCGGTTGTAAAAAAAAAACTAGCAGGTCTCAAGCTACGTGTGAGGCTTTAGGCCAGACTTCAAACGAAGGGCAAGATCACCAAAATAACTAACAATTACTAATTTGTACTTATAGTCACGTTTTTGTAATATTGTACAAAAACTGAGCACAGGAATGTGTTCTCCCTCGCTTTCCTCGTGTCGTGACCATCTCCCGCGCTCGTTAAGGTGCATATTATAATCTAATAATGAAATAGAAACATTCCTGGTAATGTTGTAAAGTTACAGTTTTTTCGAAAACATGGGTAAGTACCACTAATCATCATAATGAAGCATCACGAAGGTTGTAACTTTTGTAAAAATATTTTTTTTTAACAAATTTATTTTTATGGCGTCTGTGTGTTTAGACAATTTTGCCAATGTCAAATATTCGTCCCGTAGAACAACATTTTGTAGTGATTGTCTTTGGCTATCTTGTCAAAACGACATGGGTCTTCCCATTTTAATTATTTTTCTCGTGTTATTTTAAGTTTTATTGCGTAAATTTGGTGGCAGTTTATCCAATTTAACTTGTTTACTTAGCACAAGTGTTAGTAATTGAAATGGAGGGGTAATGTTGGTTGGTAATTTAGTCAAAGACTTTCCAGGAGAATTTTGAAAGAAAAGTCATCGTTTCCTTTCCAAATTTCGTTTGTTTACGTTGCTAAGCGACAATCTATGGCAAAATTGTGGCAAACTAGCCATAGAGGCCATAAAACTAAAGAAGAAGAAGAACATTTTGTAGTATTTGTGCGTATTCTTTGACTATTTACTTCTCTAGAAATCTTTTGTGTGGTACGTATTATTGAAAAGTACCTACACTGCAAATCAACTGGGGCCAAATGCTGCTCGGCAACGTTCAATCGCTGTCATTGAAAGAGATCATACCAAATTGTTAGCATGTTTACACCAAGATTCTACCAATGACACAACCATCGAGATAGCAAGAATATGCACTGCACTGCACGCTATGTGAGATATATTAAAAAACAGCATCTTCATTTTTGTAATCTCGCTTTAAAAATAATATGATATTAATAAGCCATTATTATAATAAATCTCTAAAATTAAAACAATCTATATTCATAAATGACTTCCTTGTGGTCGGAACAATAATCCATTGTCCACGTTTTACGGTTATTTCGGAACAATACAAAATGGCACATTCCGACGGCAATTCTGCGTATCGTTACGTCATTCTAATAGGTGCCACTTAATCTGCGTCTTTACCTGAGTCCTGGGAAAATATATCCCATCTTTTCCATTCCCGTTCTCATCCCATTTATTTTTTATTCCTTTAGCTCAAAGTTTAACACTTGTAGGTAGCGCTTTTTAAGTATTGCCAACAGCTGTGTTTATTATTTGATTAGTTATTCATAAAAAGTATGTGCTGATACCCAGCATAATATGTTTTTCCTTTAAATAATATGTTTTTCCTTACTTTACTATCAATATTACTATCTCAATAAATATTACATTATATTTTTTTATGTATTTCAAGTGAAAATAATAAATAGCCAACCTAAACTCCTAACTTCTTTCATGCACCTTATTTTATAGGTATTTTGTCCCGTTTTTGCTCTTGACTTTCAAAGCAGATCATTTTGACGACCGATATGGCGCAGCGGGCGCAGGTCCGCCTGCGACGCAGAGGTTGCGAGTTCGATTCCCGCCTCGGAACAAATGTTTGTACGATCTACAAATATTTGTTCCGGATGTTCTGGGTATTTTCTACATATAATAAAAAAATATCTATCTATGTATTGTATTGTATACAATATATATCAGTCATCTAGTACCCATAATACAGCTCTGTTTAACTGCAGCATATCTTGGGGCTAAATGATGCTGTGTGGATTGTCCAGCATTATTATTATTATTATTGTTATATTTTACCACCTATCCCAACCTCTTTGGTTTTTACCTTTAAATAATTTAGTGTTTTGTTCTTGCATCAACAACTTTAACCGCGTCATGTTTTATAACAACACGAAGATAGTCCGCAAAAAGTCTGCAAAGGGCAATGGATAAAGAAGTATCGAGCAATGGAGTCGTTGTTTTTTTAATTAGTTCCCAAAAATACTTTACTTAACACTTGACCGTTTATAAGTAGTTTATGTTTTCAAAGTTAAACTTGTATACCCTAAATGATGATTGCTCTAAGTCACATCGGAGCCACGATGTTTGAGTTATTTAAATATTCCCTAAGATTACTGATATACATGTGCCTACTCGTACTACGAGTAGATGTGTGTAGGTGTAGATAGTTGGACTTTTCTGGTTTCGAGTCTTATGTATCAATTTTAAATCGCACTAATTTATGTGGTTTGAATGTTTGTCACACATCGTAACAACTAAACTGATTTCGATAACATTTGCATATAGATAGATTGCATTTAAATATAGGATACTTTTTTCCTGTTACCAAGCGAACGAAACCGCAGGCTGTTTCACAAGCTCACCTTTAAAATTCACTTGTGCTTTTAAAGGGTAATGTTTTTTTTGGTCGGGAAGCAACGGATCTTTGGTATGCGGAGGCTGTTTCTTTTCATCTTTTTATCTGCAGTGAATGGAGGCTTTGTGTCGCGTAGGGGCGTATGGCAAGTTAGCCGGCATTTGGAAATTCATCATCATCATGACAGCCTTCTAATGTTCTCACTGTTGGGACACTGGCCTACTCTCGGGCGAGAGTGATTGGGTCTTAATCCACCACGCGGACCCAATGCGGATTGGTGGATGGCACATTTTTAGTTCTTGGACATGCCGGTTTCCTCACGATGTTTTCCTTCACCGT
Source organism: Colostygia pectinataria (assembly GCA_951394395.1). Taxonomy (NCBI): domain Eukaryota; kingdom Metazoa; phylum Arthropoda; class Insecta; order Lepidoptera; family Geometridae; genus Colostygia; species Colostygia pectinataria. The sequence continues at coordinate 1,418,866 of OX596362.1, forward strand.
ATGAGAGCAATGGGATTGCGCACATACATTTTTCGAACAGAAAAATCCATTAGTGCACGACCGGGTTTGAACCCACGGCCCACGACTTTAGGATCGGAAGGCGGGGTCACTAGACCACCGGTGCTTTCAAAATTAGGAAATAATCCGGCAAAAAATACAGGATTTAGCTGAGCAGTTTTTTTGGTAAAATTATCAATAAGTAAGTTAACTAAGTTACATTTAAGAGATAATGGAGTGGAGTTTAATGAATTAATATTTTTTACTATAAATAAAATAAAATTAAAATTTGCATGCCATAGATTTTGGAAGTCTTCGTGAAAATAAATACGACATAACGTCCGATTTTTGATTATTCTCCGAAGTCCGTCTTTTGTATAATTTTTATATTTTAGAGGCACCTCTATAGTAAAATACAAGTTTTTTTTTTATGTGTGGAACCCTACCCCTTAAGTTTGTCAGGTTGATAATGAATGACCTTATATATATTGTATATTTCAATGGTTTAAAAAAATGCTTTAGGCTGCTAAAAACTTGTGGGAATAGGTACCTAGGGTACCTACTTCAGTGCGTTCTTCCATCGTCGGTAGTATCGTTCCGCTGACCATCAAGTGGGCCGTACGCTTGGTTACCACTTTAGTAGTATAAAAAAAAAAAAAAAAAAGTAGTCTTGACCGATTACGAATTTGACCATTCGCGACGAAACGGTTTTAGTCGATCTTGAATATCGGTTCAGTGCTTACCGTGTTTAATACTTCTTCTCTTCTTCTTCAGGAATGTTGTGTTGGATCGTTGATACTTCATATACTTTGTTTTTAGTAGTTGACTCATGAGTGCCGGCTTCATCATCACGTGAACGTCGAGGCAATCCAGCTCCTCGACAACACAGACATAGTGAGAAGGCTCAAAAGGACTAAACCTTCTGAGTTAGTAGTGTAAATTAATAGTGTACCTAACGTAGTGAAAGTGTAAAACTACTTATAAAGAACACATGAACATAGTGACTTCCCCTTAATAAATAGAGACATTAAAAGTGCCAGTGGACACATTCTTAGCAAATAATTTTATTCTATAAAACTAGGTCAACATTAAATTACTCATTAGCCTTAACATAAGGCTAGATCGTAATATTATTAAATACATTGCTAAACTGTTTTTTTTTTTTTTTCTATACTGTCCCACCCACTGCTGAGCAAAGGCCTCCCCTGCATCCCTCCACTTATCCCGGTCCTGTGCCATCTTCTGCCAGCCCTTGTGGAAGACGTCTAGGTCGTCACGACAGCGCTTTCTTGGTCTGCCTCGGCGTCGTCTTCCACCTTCCGGGATCCACTTTGTTACGACCTTAGCCCATCTATGCTCTTCCATACGGGCAGCATGACCCGCCCAATCCCATTTTAGCTTAGCAGCTTTTTTGCCCACGTCAGCGATACCAGTCTTTGAGCGCAGCCAGGTGTTTCGAATCCTATCGATTCTCTTCACACCTAAGATGCTGCGCTCCATCGCTCTTTGGCAAACCCCAAATTTGGACTTTTGAGACTCAGTCAATGACCAAGACTGGGCACCGTAGGTTAGGACGGGCAAAACACACATGTCGATGAGTTGACGCTTAAGTGTCAATGGAAGGTTACCCTTCAGTAGCTCTTTCATGGACCAGTAGCTCTTCCTGTATTAGCTGTATTTAGGAACTTATATAAACTTACTTAACTATTACTTATATAAACTGTATTTAGGAAAAAAAAAAAAACTAGTTGACTGCTAAGTTTCGTTGTAAATTTAATCACCGGGTACATTGGAGTCAAGGTTGGACACGCTATAGGTGTTGGTGTGAGTGACCTTTAGACTAACATCATCAAATAAATCAAAATTTTCAGACGATTCATCCATAGATTTTGGATTCGAACCCGGGTCTTTTGCCCGAACCGGCACATATGGCGTACTCTTAATAATACATCGGTCACAAATAATGATTTCTTAGGGATATAATTGTGTCTGCGTTGGTTTCACAAAGCTTTCCAAAGTGTTTCATAAAATATATAAATTCTTTTGACTTAAAAAGGATAAAGTATTAGGCAATTTATTAAATTAATGAACTTGGAAGTCAACCAAGTTAAAACAAACTCAAATCATATTAAGTGTTGTTGTAAAAACTTAAGCGCGCAAAATGTTTCCAAGACATTTGCCAGGAGTTATGCTGGAACGAGTTACTGGCATAGGTTTTGACTTCAAACCTTTCATTATTTTAAAAGCTGTACTTAATTCTAGAGACTTGAAATATGAAGTTTTAGTTTACTTCTTTTTCTCTCGGAAAGTCTAATATTTTTTAAATTAAGTATATAATAAATAAATAAATGAATAAATAATGCTGGACAATCCACACAGCATCATCTAGCTCCAAGGTAAGCTGCTGTTAAACAGAGCTGTGTTATGGGTACTAGATGACTAATATATACATAATACAATACAATACATAGGTAGATATTTTTTATTATATACATATAGAAAATACCCAGAACACCCGGAACAAATATTTGTAGATCTTACAAACATTTGACCCGAGGCAGGAATCGAACCCGCAACCTCCGCGTCGCAGGCGGACATGCGCCCGCTGCGCCACATCGGTCGTCAAACGAACGATGTCGAAGGAATTTCCACTGGTTATTCTGCTGGCTATTCAAAGTCCCATCGTATTATCTAGAACAATAAGGTCCCATTTTGATGCAAATTAGCTCATCTTCAAGTTGCACAACAACCTTATCTCGTCTTTCGGTATATCTAATAGATAAGGCGGTTTGCCTATCTAAGAAGCAATAAGTGACATGACTCGACAACCGATGAAGGCAATACATTTTTAATTGAGATAGCGGTTTCGTCTATTTGAACTTATATAAAACATAGCACTGCAAGCTACCTTAAAGTACTGTATAACTGTGTTGGGTTACGTCACTTGGTGCTTTTTAGATAGGCGAACCACTTTAGTCTCTGCAAGTAACTTACCCGGTGTCAAGGAGGCCTTAGCGATAAATAACCTGAGTGTCTCCAAACTGTTACAAACATTCTGGACATTCCTTAGGATAAGGGTGCGTTCACTGCGTTCGGGGTAAACAGTCTTATCGCCCTATTAGTCACTTTGTTGGGTAAATATCTTAAAGACACGCCTAACTGGTTCTACTCTATGACCGACTTTACCTTAAATTCGTGGTTTCGAAAGCAAATCTACTGAAGACCTAGAAATTAGTAATCACTGTTAGCTGTTGCTTTGTTCGCGTGGAACTCAAGAACCATACTTTTATCCGAGTTAAAAAGTAGCCTATGTCCTATTCCCGGTCATTGTCTATCTACATTTTAAATTTCAGCCAAATCGGTTCAGTAGTTATCGAGTTAAATGAACAAACATCCAAAACTATATCATTCATTTTAATAACAGGAGTGTTCACGTACCTACCGGTATATCGGTGAAGAGGTACCGACACTGTTTTGACTCAATTTCGAGAGTCTTCATCAGGGTAGAGTGGCACGGCGCGCTTCCTCCTCCGTACTTATTATACCGATGTTTATTCTTATACATCCATTCAAACAAATATCTAATTTAGCAAAATTAGTGTGTAGACAAAATTAGTGTGTAGACAAAATAGTGTGTAGACAAAATAGTGTGTAGACAAAATAGTGTGTAGACAAAATTAGTGTGTAGACAAAACCGATAACTTATGTGCTGATGATAAAAGCCTGGTGATTCTTTTTAGTGTTCTGTTTCGTTTGTACATAACAGTTCATAACCTGTTTTCTCATTTCTGCCAGAATAATAAATAAATAATAAATAATGTTGGACAATCTACACAGCATCATCTAGCCCCAAGGTAAGCTGCTGTGTATTATGGGTACTAGATGACTGATATATACTTAATACAATACAATACATAGATAGATATTTTTTATTATATATAGAAAATACCCGGATTAAATATTTGTAGATCGTACAAATATTTGACCCGAGGCCGGAATCGAACCCGCAACCTCCGCGCCGCAGGCGGACCTGCGCCCGCTGCGCCACATCGGTCGTCAATATTAATAATAATAGCTAGAATATTTCTCTCTTTAAAAATAATATGAATATTATTTATTCACTTTGCAGTAAAGAGGTCAATTCATCTGCTCGATGGATGGTGATTGGTAAGGCAATCATAGTAGGTAAGGTAGGTAGATTCTAGGTAATAATTTACAGGTTTACGACCACGCGATACTGGTCATTTTAACATCTTAATAATGGCATACCTTGTGTTTGAGGTTAGTGTAATGTAATGTCATAAAATTTTAATTTTAACGTTCTGGGGGCTTATTCGCTATGACCTAGGAGATTCCGTACTAATAACGTGTAACTTACTAACGTGTTCTATACGTGCCATGGTGTGAAATAGTAAAATTGTTTTCCGTATCTGTGTTGTTTCAATAGCGATAGTTTCGCTATCGATAGGTTGACTTTGAAAAACAGTCAGACGAGCCCTAAAACGTGGCTCGTCGGCAACGATTCCACGCAGATATCATAACCAGCCCGCGTTTGGTCATAGCGAATAAGACTCCTGTATTTATCATCGACTTTGTTGTTATCTCATAAATATCGTGGGTACTGGATTGGGTACCAAGATAGATTTTTTTTTATACATTTTAAAATAATGTATTCAATATTATTACAATCTAACATTACGTTTAGGCTAATGATTAATTTTAAGTTGACCTAGTCATATAAAATAAATTAGTTGCTAAGAATGTGTCCATTGGCACTTTTCTTACTGTCTTTAAATAGGGAAGCACTTTGATCATGTGTTCATTATAATATGTTTTACACTTTATATTAGTCACTATTGATTTTACACTACTAGCTCAAAAGGTCCCCTTGAGCCTTCTCACTATATCCGTGTTTTACCTTACTAGCTCAAAAGGTTTAGTCCTTTTGAGCCTTCTCACTATATCCGTGTTGTCGAGGAGCTGGATTGCCTCGACGTTTACATGTAAAAATAATCTAAATGTAACTACGCATGGTTACAGAAATCTAACACCATCACATCACATTCTACTAGGTAATCTACCTGTCTATATTAGGTGGTACTTAGATATTGAGTGTCCAATGTCGTAGAAATGCAAGCCTGTTCACACGTTGTGCGTTGGTATGCCAGCTTTCTTGAAATTGAGTCGTCTAGGATATTATCTGTTAGATTATGTACTAGTGGAACAACCCGCGACTTTATCCACACTGACTTTTGTTTGCATGATCAACAAAAAGTAGGTAACTGCCTACTAATGCTTGTATTTTGCTGTGTCTAAAAGAAAAAGGGTAAGTAAGTAAGTTCGTATGAGTCAGTGGCCAACTCTGGTGATAGAGTTTCTAGGCCGCCCAAAGGCCTCTTTCATGGCCTAACAACTTTGAAAAAGCCGGGACCGACTGCTTAACGTGCTCTCCGAAGCACGGGAGCGCTCAGTTGAAACTGGCACTGGCGGTCACCCATCCAAATGATGACCCCGCGGAACAGTTAGATTATGTACTAGTGGAAGACCCGCGACTTTATCCACACTGACTTTTGTTTGCATGAACACGAACAGTAGGTACCTGCCTACTAATGCTTGTATTTTGCAAAAGGGTGACCTACAAGTAGGTGAAATTTCTGGCACATGAAACGTTCATATAAAGTACGGTATCCACTAAACTTAAAGAGCCCTCTTCTTTCAATTTCAATTTTCTAATCGATCAGTATTGGAATTCATGACAATATGCATGATGACAGTAACCAATAATCATTAAAAACACACTGTCACTTTATGAAAAAAGATTCAAGAAATTCAAAAACCATATTTCTTTTTACATTAGATGCGAGATTGATAATATTTTTAATAAAATAAAACTACAAAATACAGCAATCCGCCATAAATTGAACACCGATCAGGAGCATCTAGGCTCTCTGATAGGTGGTATCAAAAATATTGCAGAATTTTGAACCTTATTGCTAAAATTTTATATTGAAAACTGACATGATGACGTCACCGCTGTCACTCCGCGACTCAGCGCGTTTTAGCGTAAATTTTAAAATTCAAATTTCAATCGCATTTTTAATTACTTAACCATTAATTTCTGTAATAATAGGTTATTTATTGCCTAAAGTCGATACTTCTGAATACAATAGAACAGTTTTTCAAAATCAGTCATCATGCCTATTCATACTCTTATCAAACCTAGCGCCAAATTTATCTCAATAACGTGGATATTGTGAACTAAAGTGTGACTGAAATTGAAATTGTCTAACTAATCCGTTACGGAGCAAAATAACAAACAAAACACAACAGTAAATTAGAATTGGATTGAAATTGGGCTTGGATCGGAATCGTCATTGGATTAATGGTTATGGAAGGCCTCAGGACGGCTTGCAAACTGAATGCAACAAAGATACCTACTATATCTTTTTTTTTTTTTGTTTTTTATTGATGGACAATCCACACAGCATCATCTAGCCCAAGGTAAGCTGCTGTTAAACAGAGCTGTATTATGGGTACTAGATGACTGATCTATATTTAATACAATACAATACATAGATAGAGAATTTTTATCATATATAGAAAATACCCAGAATACCCGGAACAAGTATTTGTAGATCGCACAAACATTTGTCCCGAGGCGGGAATCGAACCCGCAACCCTGCGCCCGCTGCGCCACATCGGTCGTCATATCTAAACAAAGTTTTTTTTTGTAGTGCGATTTTTTTAAATTATCATATTTGTTATCTTAATTTTTGTATAGATTCCGTACGTCACGTCAGGTTTGTGCTGAAAATCAGTGTTGTGGATTTTATCCTCAACGTATGCTGAGCTCAGACCTTTATGATAAAATCACGGCAGGAGTTTACTACACACACCTCTTCGCTATATTTTTTTTTTCTTTTTTTTACTGTTATTGTGTTCCGTGTTTTGGCAGGTTAAAGTTATTTTCTTTCTTTCTTTCTTTCTTTCTACACGTAATTAGAGCATAGATCAGCATCGCCCATTTATCACAGATCGACTCAACACGAGAAAAGTGAACGTAAAATTAATTCGTACTTTCTACCGCCGCCATTGTTTCGACACTCACGCTGAATTCCTAAATTGTGTTCCGCTTATGCCTCCGAATTACTCAATACGGAGAAATGGTTTTAATGAGTTACGCAATTAAACTTTAGTTAATATAATGGCTTTAGCCCGCGGATTCGTCTGGTACCTGGGTGGTACAAGGACAACAATTTTCTATGTCAAAGACGGAAGATCTGGTGATCTTTGGTTAGTGGAAGTCTCAGAGGAAACAAGAAATAAACCCTCTAAAACTGCCTCGAGAGATTATTCTGAATGTCTTTGGTGACTCGACAGACGACAAAGACCTTTATGCTGCGTTTCCACCAGAAATGTGCGGGGATGTGTAGCGAGGGATGTGTTTGTTAGGAATGTTCTTTACCTTTTTCGTTGAGATCCAATAGTGCTGTTGTGTGTACTGTACCACACTTTACTCTTGATTTGTTATTCTACTATCTTCACTGTAGAATGTATGTAATTATGATGAGATTTAAATGACGGTGCGGCTCGATTGATGTCGTAGATGTCATCTGTCAGATGAATGTCGGTTTATTTACCATTATATTATTATATATTTAATTTTGTATCTAATGATTACGGAACGGACCTACTTTACTTATTATAGGCACTTGTGGTAATGAATAAGTTGGACAACATAGTAATAAGTCAAAGTCAAAAGAGTTTTATTCAGTAGGATCATAAGGATCACTTTAAAACGGATTACAAGCACCAATTTACGCTAGTTCTAATGCGCAGTTCCAGGCGCAGAACGCCTACTTCGCAAAATGTCAGCTGATTTAGGTTGGATTCGACCAAACTCGAATCGGCGCTATTCTTCGAGTAAACCGTAGTTATCCGCAAGTAAACTGACAGTTTCCTTGTATTTGACATTTTTATTCCGCGGAATAATTATATATTCCAATAGTTAGTCGAATCCACCCTTAAAGAGGCTTATTTCTCAAAAAAACACTTTGGCAAAACGTCCCTTTCTCAAAAGTCCAAACCCCATTGCGCAACATAAGCAACGTAACGACTAATGTCTACTATGCCACGTCATTGCATGTCATGTCATGTCACATAATAAGGTTAGCTCATTTATAAGCAAATCGCGAAACTCCGCTCAATAACCCGCGCCGGCGCCGTAGAAACGCGCAAGAAAATATATTTTTTCCATCATTCGAAAACGATACCGAAGCCAATAGAACTAAACTTTTTAACAGAATTGAGATAAATTAATTGCCTAAAAAAGTTCTACAGGAAGTCAAATAAAGTCGAAGCTTTTGAAGTTTCAAAATAATCATTAGTTTTTCCGAAATCAGGAAAATACAAAGTTTTTCTCTTCTTCGGATAATTTGTTTTGAAGCGCGCCGGCAGCGGCATTGGGCTAATAATGGCGCCCATGAGCTGTTAGGTGCTTGAACAAATAAAAAAAACTAAGTGGTGAGAGACTACAAAGGATTGGGACTTTCGGGAGACCATTGCTCAGTAGTGGAACAGGTTTAAATAAAATATAAATATGAAGTAGCAGCTTTACCTATGTTGCTTCAATAACACATTATCTTCAGTAAGAAAGAACTTCCTCCGCGAGCTTCGAAATAGCTTCAAAACGTCAGCATAAATCATAAAAACATGTATAAGTACTGCCAAGTGCCAATAGATCTCGGCCTTTGATTTTAGCCGTTTATCATGCGCAAAGACAATTTAGTTCGAAAAAGCTCCATTGCGCATCGAAACAGCTAACTTTACGATGGCGGAGCAATCCATTGGCAGTATTACGAGTATAAATAGCAGTATAAAGGCCACGGCACACCGGATAAAAGACGTAGCCACGCACATATGTTCGCCTAGAGCTGTCACGCAAGCGGTGTGCCATGTCACATATAGTTTCATACATTGCAACATCATGGTATGCGCACGTCCACGCTTACGCGTACGTATACGCAGGCGGTGTTACCAACCCTTAAATAGGTTAATATTTCAATGTTTTTTACAAACATACATAAATAATATCACGCCTGTATCCCGTAGGGGTATGTAGTGACCACAGATTTCCACTTGCTACGATCCTGACACACCTCTTTTGCTTCATTTACTCTCATCACATTCTTCATACACGCTCGTCGGTTTAGGGTACTCCTGACCTGCCCCCCTACCATGAACTTTTAGAGCGATTCAAATTAGGACCTAAACTAGTTCATGGTATGGGGTCTGGCCTTTCTTTAGCACTTCTTCAATTTGATCGTGATACGTGCGTCGAGGTCTTCCCCTTCCAACTGTACCATTTACACTCGCCTTGTGAATCAGATTCGTCAATCTTCTTTCATACGATTTAAGAACTTTAATCGAAACTTTATTCTTATAAGAATTATACATTCACTTAACTGAGAACTTATAGGTAAACTTTACTAAAGTAAATTACATTTTTGCAAAACGCGAACGTGCAATTAAACAATTTGGCTAAATATTAATTACATACAATAACATCAAAAGTAAAATATTGAAATAAAAATGTGACAAATTAACATGTTGTGGAGGGTAGTTTGTACCAAAGTGACAAGTCGAACCAACTGCGTGCGTCAAGGTGAATACAACGGAGTTGTATTCACCTTCATTAGTACAAGTGGGTATGCAGATGACAGCACAGTTGTTGAAAGATATTTTTCCAGCCCCAGGGCTAGTGCGGATGACATCCGTAATCTGCGAAAAGATATGGTGGACCGTATGAACCTTAGCCTTAAGTATGTTTCCAACTGGGGAGATGCAAATCTGGTAAGGTTCAACGCTTCCAAAACACAGGTGTGCGTGTTTTCCGCAAAGAAGAGTCCATTTCAGCACAATCCCATTTTTTGTGAAACTGCACTTGAGATAGCCGATGGTCTGAGCTTATTGGGCGTTGAGCTCAAGCCCAACTTGAACTTTGGCTCACATATCGAATCTAGGGCCAAAATTGCTGGTATGAAGCTTGGCGTTCTGGCTAAGGCTCGGCGGTACTTCACGCCGGAACAGCTTCTGAATCTATATAAAGCACAAGTCCGATCGTGCATGGAGTACTGCTGCCATCTTTGGGATGGTTCGGCCAAGTACCAGCTTGAAGCCCTGGATTCGATAGAGCGACGTGCTGTAAGGCTCATTGGTGATGATACACTAGTTGAAGCCAACCTTCAGAGCCTCGATCACAGACGTCGGGTTGCCAGACTATCGGTTTTCTACAAGATTCATTTTGGCGAGTGTGCGCAAGATCTTCACGATCTAATCCCACCATCCCCTTTCTACCACCGGACTTACAGACGTACGGCAACGTACCACCCATATCTAGTCGACATTCCACCATGCCGAACCAAACGCTTCTCTTCTTCATTTTTTGTAAGCACAAGCAAAGAATGGAACTCGTTGCCAGCTTCTGTTTTTCCGGTACGTTACAATATGGGGGTCTTCAAGTCTAGAGTGAACAGGTTCTTTCTAGACCAGCGTGCTCCATCATCGACCACTCCAACACTTCCCATCAGGTGAGGTAGTGGTCAAACGTTGGTCTATAACCAATAAAAAAAAAAAAAAAAAAGTTTGTATGAAACATAGATGTTTTTTTTCAAGGACGCGCGGGTTAATGACCCGCGGTTCATTGACGCGCGGGTCACTGACACGTGCCGAGCACTGCCTTTTCGATTTCTAACAAGGATAACTAATTTAAGCAGAATTACGTAATTCAAATATGATAAAAAAAACGTTTAAAAAAAAAAATACAAGTATTTTTTTTAATGTGTGGAACCTACCCCTTAAGTTTGTCAGGTTGATAATGAATTACCTTATATTAATGGGGACAGTAACATTTAAATAAAATACTTAATAAAAATATATCAGTTCAAGTCTAGAGTGAATAGGTTCTTTCTAGACCAGCGTGCTCCATCATCGACTACACCAACACTTCCCATCAGGTGAGGTAGTGGTCAAACGTTGGTCTATAACCAATAAAAAAAAAAAAAAAAAAGGTCAACAATGGCTTTGTTTATTATCAAGCAGTTGTAATGTCTCAATTGTACGTCGAGTGTTATCGGTCGATTATTATACAAACATGATAACAGCTCATAATATTGCAATAATCGGATGATTATTGCAATATAAGTGCTTAATTAACACTTACGTATATCTGGGTATATCAAATAGATTATATAGGTAAGTTTTATGTACAATATAGGTAAGTTTTATGTACATTACCAATTTCTGCCGCCAAGCAGTAATGCTCGCATTGCTGTGTTCCGGTTCGAAGGGTATGGTTTCCGGTGAAATTACAGGCACATGAGACTTACCATCTAAGGTCTTAGGGGAGTAACACGCAAGTGATATCTACGATGATGCATGCGTACATAGGCTACGGTATCCGCTGACCATCAAGTGGGCCGTACGCTTGGTTACCACTTTAGTAGTATAAAAAAAAAAACATTATGGGTTAGTTTTATGTATTTTATGGGTAAGTTTTATGTCAGCAAGCTGCGAATTGTCAAGTCGGTCGCCAGGAGGGCGATTCTCGTGCCATAGATATATGGTCACCAAGTGATATATTATATATCGTCAAAACTGTCAAAAATGTATAAAAAACTTGACAGTTTTGACACATGTGACCATTTATCGCCCACCAGAATCGCCCTCCTGATGCTGATCATAATTGTTGCAGACGTTTTAAAGTTCTACGTAACACTGCACTGCGCTTCTCAGTTACTCACTCCGAGACATCGGTATTAAGTCTAATACAGTGCCTAAACATAGTAATGCTTGCACACAAGTTCACACAGCTGCTTGGAGGCAAAATATGTATATGACACTACGGTGATACTCATCAAGACGGAACCTTGCTAAAGAGTCTTACGACCTCCTAGGATAATTATTCTGTGAACTTTTAAAATAGTAATACAATGTAATTTCGTTAAACTAAATAGTCTCGTTGAAATTGCTAAGAAACCGTTCCAAATAGGTTATTCAATTTGATAAATAGAATTCGATCGAATTAGTCCGAGAGTCCAAAGGTCATATCTATTTGGATCGAATACCAAACACATCGCTTTTGCGCCGAGTGGACAACATTTTTTGCTGAAAACGTTAAGATCAAAGTCTAAAATAATATTATTGTTTTGATATAAATTCACGTGTTTTTCAATGAACACAATAACTTGCAGACTTTACAAATTATGTTTCTAGGATTTCAAATAGGTATTAGATACTATTATTAATACCTAATAATAGAAGTACCTATTTATTTAATAGAGAGAAGGAGGAACTTCAGATATTTAAGTCCTGGTACCTGGTGGGTAGGACTCTTCAGCAAGAGTCCGTCTTGGTGGGTACCACCGCAGTGTCAGATATTCTACCTCCAAGCAGTAGTGTGCAAGCTGCACTGTGTTTAGGTTCGAAGGGCACTGTAGCAAGTGAAATTACTGGGCAAAAGAGACTTAGCAACAATGTCTCGGGGTAATAAGCGCAGTGCAGTGCCACGCAAACACTTAAAAACTTTATGCTTTGGGTGGCACTGCTTCTGTAATAGTCAGGCGTAGTGCTTAACATCAGGCGGGCGCACTATGGGTCAGTAGCGTAATTATCGTCTCTAAAATCTGTAACTTTCTCAGTTTTCAAAATATCTTAATGAATCTTTCGCAATTATCTTAATCTTAGATTATATGAGCTATAAATGAAAACAAATCAATAATAAAAAACCTTTTTTACAAGACAATCAAGGCGCCCGGGTGCCTTGATTGTCTTGTCACTTGCTGACATAAAAAAAAGTATGTGTTAAGGTTGAGGACTAATTTATAAATAAAAAAACTTCCGTTTTTTGTCCGTTCTAAAGTAAGACAGAATTTTTTAATCGTCTCATTTTGATTTCCGAGCATGTTTATAAAAAGCTTTGTTCACTATAAAAAAACATAACATGTTTTAGGTTAACACCTAGTTAAGTTTAAAACTAAAAAAATATTAGATTAACCAACATACATAGATTTCAATGCACTGTAGATTCACAAACCGGTACAATGTATTTTAATTCACAATAGCGAACTCACTGATTCACCAACCTGATTTCTACTCTAGTGCTAAGCATAATGGTTCAAAATCGATTGAGTTCTAGTTGCTTGAATTGAACGAGGTAGCGCAGGAGCCTGCGGCAGATGCTTACGTGACCTTTACCTACTCGTCATGCTATTTACTTAAATAAACACAATATGGTATTTTATTTTTGTTCTTGTCATCGCCGTGACAAGTCACCGGTTTTTAAATGCTATCTTACTGGTCTGCTAAGGTTTTCAGTGAAACACCTAGAGGTTTTTACCTACTTATAAATTTTTAGCGATGCACCCAAGTCCAGATTTATTTGAAAAAGTAAAATCATAATAATAATGGAACCGATTAGACTGAAATTTAAAACATAGATAGAAAATGACCGGGAATATGGCATAGGCCAATTTTTATCACGGAAAAAAGTACGGTTTCCGAGTTCCACGCGAACGAAGTCGCGAGCAACAGTTAGTAAATAATAATCGGCTAAATGTGTCTTACGTTACTGTTTTTATAACTTAATTAAATAAAAAAACTTATAAACTAAAATCACATTAAAATCCATGCCAATCCAGACATATAGTTATAAAATAAACTCATATATCTAATGCAGTAGGGATATAGCTGCGGACTCCCGCACTATCTCCAACTAGTCTCGTGTACAATTACCGACACACCCATCGAACGCGTGGGAATTGATCGACATGATGTATGTGTATGTACCCACAGTTTACTGTCTCACAAGTCACAAGTCACATGCCATCGACTGACAGGCAAAAACTATGTAAAGTAGGTGTTGCTAAGCGACAATCAAACTAATACACTTGACACTGGCAAAACTGTGGCAAACTAGCCACAGAGGCCATAAAACAAAAGAAGAAGAATACTCTTGCTTGACTTCAATCAAGATTGTCTTTGGCTATCTTGTCAAAACGACATGGGTCCTCCCATTTTAATTATTTTTCTCGTGTTATTCTAAGTTTTATTGCGTAAAGGTGGCAGTTTATCCAATTTAACTGGTTTACTTAGCACAAGTGTAAGTAATCGAAATGGAGGGGTAATGTTGGTTGGTAATTTATTCAAAGACTTTCCAAGGGAATTTTTAAAGAAAAGTCATCATTTCTTTCCAAATTTCGTTTGTTTACGTTGCTAAGCGACAATCAAACTAATTCACTTGACACTGGCAAAGCCACAGAGAGCCACAGAGTCCATAAAAGAAAAAGAGGAAGATTTCCATCAAAACATCTTCTATTTCTTTACATACACATATCACACACACCATCACACTAATATAAATGCGAAAGATGTTTTAGATGTTTGGATGCCTTTGTGTCAGAAGTACCATTGATTGTACAAGTGACACAACTTTGTATCCTTAGTACCTACCTGTTGTGTTTGTGTATCTATTCAGTAGATATAGTTCTCTGTCTCACGTGCACAAGTGTCAATGTAATTGTCAACGTCACGAAACTGTCAATGCCTGAGACACGGCGGGAAGAAGCCTGTGGTGAGAGGATATTGATGGTGGACAGAACGTTGAAGAGAGACGCAGGAAAAGGCATAATAAAAGATAAGGAACTTGGTGCAACGGTGAGCCAGTAGCAATTACAGTAGAACGAAGGATTCTACAGTACCAGTAAAGAAAAATTAGGATATTCCCCCGTAATGTTAACCAATAACTATGGAGCTAGTGATACAACTTTGTACCTCAAGTACCATTAAAGAAAAGTAAAGATATTCCACGTAATTTCATTTTTGACATGCATTTATTTTGTGACAATACAAAACAAAGATATAAAATTAAAAATATAACCCGCAAATAAAATAAAGTTACACAACTACCGGCGTAATTTTTCTAGAAATAGTGTCACAAGAGTAGAATAGTTCTCTGTGATAGGGCTCGTCCGGGGAAGGACTACCACCATACCTATTTCTGCCGCCAAGCAGTAATGCTCGCATTGCTGTGTTCCGGTGTGAAGGGTATGGTTTCCGGTGAAATTACTGGCACATGAGGCTTTCGATCTTAGCCTCAAAGTGGCAACCCGCAAATGATACCTCTGGTATTGTACCATCTTGTGGGCCGTACGCTTGGTTGCTACTTCAGTTGTATAAAAAAAAAAACATTAATTTCACCATAAATGAGCTGCATTTGAACATGCTGTATATCTCTGGATGTTTGTTCCTCTATAACTCGACAATCACAAAACCAATTTGGCTGAAATTTAAAACATAAATAGCAATGATAAATAGAAATACTAAATAAATAATAATAAATAATATAAATAATTACTACTACTCATAGGCTACACTTAAAACCAGCGCTACACACACATTATGTCTGCAGCACATGTTGAGTGGCTGCCTTTTTTGGTCACAATAGTTTAGTTTTAATTTGTTTTGTTATTTTTATGTTTATTGTGTGGCGCTAAATAAATATTTTTCTATTCTATTCTATATTGACCGGGAATTTTATGATTTTAGTCAAATTGTGGTAAACTGTTTGTATTTTATTACTTTCGACATTTTCGAATAAATGATGCATAAAAGGAAAAACAGAAATGAGTCAGCACCTATGTGACTTAGGACTATAGGTCCTTCATCTCAGCGCTTGCGCTTGTTACATACTCACTATGCACCTAATCTGCGGAGTAGTAACTGCAGCGTTGCAATCCGATGTTGTTCGACTTGTACAATGCGACTGTCTGATCAGCAAATTATATTTTACCTAGATTACCGGAACGCGGCAATTACGGAAGCATGGCGTCATTCTACACTGGGTACTTGCATCGACCAGACGTAGTCTCTTTAGTTTTAACTTAGAATATTTTTACGTAACTTTGTACGATTTTTAATTAAACTCTTTTAAAAGTCTTTGGTTTTTTTTAAAGCCATCGATTGTGGCCAACGTAATTGGCGCAGCCGGTAGGATACTTCGAAGCAGTGTGTTATTCGTCCCGGGGGCCCAAAATTGGTTCCTAACGAACAGACGGCTGTTTGGACTTTCAAGTTCGTCATCGTGGTATCCAGAACCTACGGGCACACGATCGAGGGTGCACTTGGCTATCAGTGCAGAGAAAAACCAAATGTGAGTACAGTGAAACTTTTTTGAAGTGTTGCCTCCTTTCCCACCATTTTCCACCCACGAAAAATCGGGGAGAAATCTGTCTCCTCAAGACAGATTTGTAGGAATAGCAGGTTAGACACCGTTAGGGATTTAAGTAAGTTAGATATTATAATAGAAACTAGCGAGGAAACCATGTCCACCTCGACCGAACCAGACCATATCTTTAAGGCACTGCGCCTTGTCCCTGAGTTTGACGGGAACCCTAACATCTTGACTAGGTTCATTAGAATCTGCGATCAGCTCGTGACGCAATATATTAAAACTGAGGCAGGGCACGAGTTATCTAACTTATGTCTTATGAATGGTATTTTAAATAAAGTGACAGGTCCCGCGGCTAGAACAATTAATGCTAATGGTATACCAGAAAGCTGGGTAGGAATAAGAAATGCTCTAATCAATAATTTTGCCGATCAAAGGGACGAGACTGCCCTTTATAATGATTTGTCTTTGGTCACCCAAGGGAGTGACTCCCCGCAGGAGTTTTATGACAAATGCCAAACCCTTTTTAGTACAATCATGACGTACGTAACGCTACATGAGTGTCTGCCTACGACCGTAGAGGCAAAGCGCGACTTGTATCGCAAATTAACTATGCAGTCGTACGTACGAGGTTTAAAAGAACCTCTCGGCTCTCGTATACGGTGTATGAGGCCGCCAACGATCGAAAAGGCTTTGGAATTTGTTCAAGAAGAATTGAATGTTATGTACCTACAGCATAGGAATGAATCCGTACCTGAGCGACGTAGTCCAGCTACGCAAGCGCAGCCATCAGCAAAGGTACCGTCCATAGTTCCTATTTATTCTGTACCTAAGGTTTTTAACTACGGAGCCCCTAGCTGGCAAAGACCAATGCCCGCATCCGCGCATTTGCCACCTCAACCTCAACAGCAGGGTTGGCGTCCAGCTTTTCAATTTAACCAGGCCCCACAACGTAACCCCATGCAACCATCGCGTACGCAACAAATGTTCCGGGCTCCTCCACCTAATTATAATCCCCAGAACGGAGGTTTTAGATTTCCACCTAGGAACGTACCCCCTCAGAACCAAGGTCCTAAACCTATGAGTGGAGTAAGCCATTTTGTGTCTAAGGCTCTTCCTCCTACTATCCAGGGCCACGATTGGCGTAGATTTGGCAATCCCCCTCCGACAAATTATTTCAAGACTAGAGAGGTAAATTTTAATGAGGTAGATAACTATGACTACTACTACTCTGACTATTACAGTGAACCAACTGACTTCACAGAGACTGACTATGGTAATTACTACGACTACCAGAGCGTCCCGGAGTATTACTATGAGACCCCGAACGACCCCCAGTTCATTGACGATGTACAGTCAAGCTCAAATGCGATTGAGCCCGCGCAACCGTCGTCACCTAGCCAGAAAGAGCAGGATTTTCCCAAGGGCCGTTCCAACAAAGAACAAAGATAGAGTTAAATTTACAGTCTAAGAAAGAACTACGGTACATACAGACGTCAAATCCACCTCTTAAACTACTCGTTGACACCGGTGCAAATCAATCGTTTATTAGCCCCGAGGCGGTCGATACTTATTTTCCGCACATTCCAAAAGATCTTGATCCTTTTGAGGTCACTAATTCACGTGTGACAAGCATTCATGACCACTCGATTACAATACCTCATTTTGTGGAATTTGGTGAGCAATCTAACATCAAACTTTTCATCTATAAATTCCACAACCACTTTGATGGATTGATAGGCCTTGATTTATTAGAAAACTGTAAAATAGACCTTAAAAATAACGTCTTGCTAACCGAACATGCCAGCATACCATTGTCTCGATACCAATGTAGAAAGACTAACCAACAGGAAACTATTCCTGCCTTTTCATCTAGGTTAGTTAACATCCCAATACATTATCCAGACGGTGACGTATTTGTGACGCAACAGATGATGGATAACTGTATTATTCACGACTGCGTCACCACTGTGACAGACAAGACCGGCATCGTAGAAATAGAAAACATGACAGATAGCGACATAATTATCTCCTTTGACCAACCGACGCAAGTTGACGTTTGCAATATCGAGTGCGCACGCACTCAACAAGACCCAAGACGAGTGAAAAATGTTTTGACAAAACTCCGGACTGACCACTTAAACGTTGAAGAGAAGGCGAACTTACAGACTTTGTGCGCACGCTACGCGGACGTATTTTATATTGAAGGAGAAGCTTTAACCTTCACCAACAAAATCAAGCACAGTATTAGAACTACAGACGAACTACCTGTTTATACAAAAAGTTACAGATATCCATTCATACATCGACAGGAAGTTAGGGACCAGATTGCGAAAATGCTAGAACAAGGCATCATACGTCCATCCGACTCTGCCTGGAGCTCACCTATATGGGTAGTTCCTAAGAAGGCTGATGCCTCTGGAAAACAGAAATGGAGACTAGTTGTAGATTTTCGTAAGCTGAACGATAAGACCATAGACGACAAATATCCGATCCCCAATATCACAGACGTTTTAGATAAACTTGGTAGGTGCCAATATTTCACAACTTTAGATTTAGCTTCAGGATTCTACCAGGTAGAGATGAACCCTGAGGATATATCGAAGACAGCCTTCAATGTAGAGCATGGTCATTTTGAATTTCTTCGTATGGCCATGGGATTAAAGAACTCTCCTTCTACCTTTCAAAGGGTGATGGATAACGTTCTAAGAGGGCTGCAGAACGAGATCTGCCTCGTCTATCTTGACGATATAATCGTCTTTAGTACATCTTTACAAGAACACATGACTAATCTTGAGAAAGTGTTCAACAGATTGCGAGAATCAAACTTTAAAATTCAGATGGATAAGTCAGAATTTTTACAGTTAGAGACCGCTTATCTTGGTCATATAATCAGTAGGGAAGGTATTAAACCTAACCCAGACAAAATTACAGCTATTCAGAAATATCCATTGCCTAAGACCACCAAAGAAATTAAGCAATTTTTAGGACTTTTAGGATACTATAGGAAATTCATACCCGACTTTGCTAAAATTACCAAACCAATGACTAAGTGCCTTAAGAAAACGAATAAAATCACGTTAGACTCAGAATACGTTGACTGTTTTGAAAGATGTAAGAAACTACTGACTAACGACCCGATACTTCAGTATCCTGACTTCAACAAAGACTTTGTCCTCACAACAGATGCTTCAAACGTAGCACTAGGTGCTGTACTGTCGCAAGGACCCATTGGGTCAGACAAACCGATTTGTTACGCATCTAGGACACTAAACGATAGTGAACTAAACTACTCTACCATCGAGAAAGAACTCTTAGCAATAGTATGGGCGACTAAGTACTTCCGACCCTACTTATATGGTCGTAAATTTAAGATCCTTACTGATCACAGGCCTTTACAGTGGGCTATGAACATTAAAGAACCCAACTCCAAACTAACGCGTTGGAGATTGAAACTTAGTGAATATGACTATCAAATAATTCATAAGCCAGGCAAAGTCAATACTAATGCAGATGCGTTATCCCGAGTAGAGATCAATAATGAAGAAATCGAAGATTTCCTCTCGGAAATAGATTCATTAGTGGTTCAACATTCACAGACACAACGCACGGGATCTTCTACGGCAACCGCACATACGAGCGTTGAGAATCCAATACTTGAAATCCCAATAACTGATGAGCCTTTGAATAAGTTCCATAGACAGATTTGCTTCACTATCGTAGGAGACATTAAACGACGCACGACAGCGACTAAACCATTTGACACACACACTCGCACATTCATACAGGTATCTGAATCATCTATTGAGCAAGATGTAATTAACGCGATAAAAGAGTATGTTAACCCGAAAGTTAAAACCGCTCTTAAGATTACTCCAACTTTAGGTATGTACGCGATCATTCCGATCATTCAAAAGCACTTTAGAAGCTCTTCTATGAACTTAGTTTTAGCAAAAACTGAGCTAGAAGATGTGAAGGAATACCTGAGACAGCAAGAGGTGATAAAACATTATCACGAAGGTAAAACTAACCACAGGGGAATTAGTGAATGCTACTTAGCCTTATCTCGGCGTTACTACTGGCCGAAGATGAAAGATGAAATTACTAAGTACATAAATGAATGTTCAGTATGCGGTCAAACTAAATATGATAGGAATCCTATTAGACCACAGTTTAATATCGTACCACCAGCCACTAAGCCCTTCGAGATAGTGCACATGGACCTTTTTACTGCACAGTCTGAAAAGTACTTGACCTTTGTAGACTCTTTCTCAAAGTATGGACAAGCCTACCACTTACGAGATGGTACAGCAGTTAGCATCTTACAAGGACTTTTGACTTACTGCACGCACCATGGACTTCCCTTGACTATAGTGACTGACAACGGGACTGAGTTCACCAACCAACTGTTTGCCGAATTCATACGACTCCATAAGATAAATCACCATAAGACTCTCGCTAACTCGCCTAACGATAATGGTATTATAGAAAGATTTCATTCGACTCTGTTAGAGCACTTGCGTATTCTAAGAGTAAAACAGAAAAGTGAACCAACAGTTAACCAAATGCCTTACGCAATATTAGCCTATAACAGTTCAGTTCACAGCTTCACTAAATGTAGACCTCATGACATCGTTAGAGGACATTTTGATCCTAGAGACCCTTTAGATATTGATCTCACTCAACATCTGATGCAGCAATACATCTTAACGCACCGAGAACAAATGAAGACAGTCTATGAATTGATTAATCAATCCACGACACTTGACCGTACGAACCTTATGAACAGTAGGAATAAAAATCGTGAACCGGAAGTAGAGTACGAACCTTACCAGCAAGTATTTGTTAGAAATCCTTTTGCTTCGAGACAAAAATTAGCACCGCGCTACACGCAAGACACCGTTTTAGCGGACCTCCCGATTCATATCTACACCTCTAAAAAGAAAGGACCCATTGCTAAAAATCGTCTCAAGCGTTTACCTAAGAATAGAAAAGTGTTACAGGATTCGACTATCACTGATACTTCCCCAGACGCTAGCACTAGAGATAAGACATAAGAGTCTTGCCAAACCTAAGCATTTTCAACTACCGTGTTATAAGAGGTTTTAATAATGGTCTAGGGTCCGTAATTAAAAGCATGACTGGTATCTTGGATCATTCAGATGCTGAACGGTATTATAGCGGAGCTATTAACAGTGAAAAGACATCATGATGATGATTTATTTTATTTTTAGAATCATCTTTAGATCTTTAAAATATTACTTTAGCTTTTGTACGTGCATCGAGCACTCATTATAATATGTTAGGAATAGATAACTTAGAAAATATGATAAGTAAACTTAGAACTATTTTTAGTAAAAAAAAAAAATTATAGTAGATATTATATTATTATAATACTAGGTTATTATTTTATGGCACACGAACGGTAATCATTTTTAAATTCCATTATCTCCCCAAATAATTTCAATCTCTTTAAACTATCTATCGTCCCTAACAAACTTAACCAAACCTTTATTCCCCCATATCCTTTCATGGCAACCAACAAAAAAGCTTTCTCGTACATGGAGGCTGAATGCCCGAAGTTCAATCATCTTCACCTCTGCGAAGAAAACTTCAATCATCACCCTCGCAATCATCCAGACTGCTACCAGAACCTCATCATCAATTCTTGGACAAGTCATGCCGATCACTGAAGACGCGGAGAACAATACCATCAACCTGAGAAGACTAACTACAGCATGTTGAAGAAAAAATTATCATACAACGCTACCACTCTATGCGTTCTTATTCGGTGCAGCCGCACTTACTATCGTCATGACCGGAGGCAGTACATGAGACGTACTAAGCTAACGTTTGGACAACCAGCTACCAAGGAAGAGGATAATACGGAGGCGCACCCCTATGCTGTTCCTGAGGGACCCCGAACCCGGAGATCCGTCCCAGCAACATTTTCACCCAATGTTCTCAAATAGTTGCTGCTCTGAGGGTGGAGATGTTACATACTCACTATGCACCTAATCTGCGGAGTAGTAACTGCAGCGTTGCAATCCGATGTTGTTCGACTTGTACAATGCGACTGTCTGATCAGCAAATTATATTTTACCTAGATTACCGGAACGCGGCAATTACGGAAGCATGGCGTCATTCTACACTGGGTACTTGCATCGACCAGACGTAGTCTCTTTAGTTTTAACTTAGAATATTTTTACGTAACTTTGTACGATTTTTAATTAAACTCTTTTAAAAGTCTTTGGTTTTTTTTAAAGCCATCGATTGTGGCCAACGTAATTCGCTTCATTACAAAACGCTGGCGTTGTAAATACATTAGTTTTCAAAATAGCGTGTATTGCTAAAGAACTTGTATCTCAATATTTTTTTCTTTTTTACATACCTACTTATATTCTTGGCATGAGCCTCACCTAGTTCGATTGGCACCACACTGAAGCTTTATAATGAAGAGAAATGAAAAGAGGGATCATCAAAATGAAAAGCTAGGCACCCAGCCGAGTTTGTTGCCTGATTCTTGCTGAAGCTGGGGCGCGTGGAACTGTTTCAAAATGATCCCTGTGATATGATTGAATAAATATATTTTTTACTTTACTTTATACGACAGAGAGAGAGCACCGTTGTTGGTCTAGTGGTTGTGACCCCGCCTTCCGATCCTAAGGTCGTGGGTTCAAACCCGGTCGTGCACCAATAGATTTTTCTGTTCGAAAAATATATGTGCGCAATGCCATTGCTCTCATACCGAAGGAAAACATCGTGAGGAAACCGGCATGTTCAAGAACTAAAAATTCGAAAAACATGTGCCATCCACCAATCCGCATTGGGTCCGCGTGGTGGATTAAGACCTAATCACTCTCGCCCGAGAGTAGGCCATTGTCCCAACAGTGGGAACATTAGGAGGCTGTCATGATCATTATACTTTATACGACAAACTTGTTCTCATAGAACAATAACGTCTCCAGTGTTCGCTGACCGGAGAAAGTGGAAAGCAGGCGTTTTATTACAAATTCACGTCTTGTCACAGTGAAATGTGTGAATTATGCAAGCTGAGACTGAAAGTAGGATTTGTTACGCGGGTTTACGCGATGTGATGCATGTCAAGCAGTGTCGTGAAGCCGGTATGATATTTCAAGATATTTCAAGATATGGATGCTGAAGATTATGGAAAAAACGCACGAAAGCAAGCGATTTTGACAATATTAGATATATACTACTACTAGAGAACCCGCCTCGGCTTCGCACAGGTGCTATAAATCTTCCTCTTGTATTACACTACAGTTTAAAAGATCTAAGGGTACATAACATACATAGGGAATTTATTATTTTTGTGCATGATGTGGTCACCTCTAATTGAGAGAGCACCTGACCTGAGTACCTCTGTCATTTAAAAATTTGTATGCCTGTGTATCTTTCGTTGGTGATCCATAATAATAAAATAATAATAATAATAATAAAATAAATGTATGTACTAGTTTATGATATATTATACTATATATTTTTATATATTTATAGTATTATTACATTAATGTATTAGTATATGTATTTAAAAAAGGTCTAGCATAATAAGTATTTTTGATATGTAAGTATGTGTTTTGCATTATTTTAGAACTGTTTTTTAATATGATTAAAACATCGCTAAAAACCCTTGTTAACTACCATTCAATCCTATCCAAAGGTTGTCTGGTAGAGATCGTTATTTAGCGATAAGGCCATTGTAATACCTGTTAGTAATTAAGATTGTTCTTGTCAAATTTGTTATAATGTGGTGTTCAATAAAGTATTTTCTATTAAAACCGGTGGTACCGCCTGTGCGCCCTGATACTGTTAGTGTCGTGTGTCGAAATCGAGTTGTGTGTGAGAATGAAACCGATGGTAGTATCAGTCGCAATAAAAGACTAAGAAAGAGGGTGGACAGATTTGTCTGTCAATAGTTATAAGACCTACTCGCAAAGACTTCAGTTCTCCCGTGATCATGGTGCATGTAACTGCGCCGAAATTTTCTATTATCTATCTATCTATAGGGACGTTGGGATGGGACTCCATTTTATACCATGATCGAGCCTACTTTAAGAAAGTAAACAATAAGGCTATACTCACACTATACTCAACTGTTATAGTAACAATAATTAGAACTATCGTGTCATAGAACTGATGAAATAAAGACAAAATGTTACGATGTAACAAGGCTTTGAAGTAACAATCATTCATCGAGGAATTACCCTAATTTTTTTTGGGGTACTCGATGCATTCAATAGAAGTAACGTCACCGTGTGCGAAGTAATATAAATAGGGACACCCCGCTTTTTATTTAATTTTTTTGGTTAAGTATTGTAACAACCAAAAATAATAAAATAAAAGTGTGGCGAATTTACACATACTTTTTTTCGTGTCGAATTTACTTTGTGGCAAATGTACAACAACCCTGTATTGTAACTAGTTATGTAAATTTCATTATTGCGTGCCTTGACAAAGGTAAAATACATTGTTACTCTAATAATATTAATTAACCACCATCTATTTTAAGACATGTATTTCAAGCAATAAATAATACTTTGACTTTGACTATGACCCGCACTATTAAGTCAAATAAAAGCAAACAAAACACTTCGCACTGCGTAATGGCCGTTGACTGATTTTCTAAAAAAACTCTACTCTCAACGCTATCAATCTAGCCACTCTGAACACCTGGCTAACAAAGCGAGCTAGTTAATGAAATAAAAGCAATACCAACGGCCACTGGGAGGCTAACTGGAAGGCTAACTGGGAGGATAACTGGGTGCTAACTGCTCACGCTGCTCGTTGCAGCAATATTGCTCTCGTACTGTTACTACATAACCCTGAAGTAGCATACGAAAAAAGTACCTAGGTACTGTTCTTGAGTTCTACGCGAACGAAGTCCAGGTCCAGGCGGCTACAGCCAGCTTATAATTAAGTGTGTTATTGTGATGCGATGTTTATAATTATTCTTACATAGGTTAAATTACAGGCACATGAGACTTTCCATCTAACGTCTCAGGGTGGCAACACGCAAGTGATATCTATGATGTTGCATGCGTACATAGGCTGCGGTAACCGGCTGACCTTGGTTGCCATTTTAGTGGTATAAAAAAAAAAATGTTAACATTATTTGGCAAAATAATACTAAGCCAATAAAAAACGGTGAGCTTGGCTACTGCGTCGCTGACAAAACTGAAAAAACATTTATAAAAAGTAACAAATTTTTATACTAGGTACTAGCTAGCAACCTTTAATGCGTAAAACAAAAACAATGAAGCAAAAAGCAGCTATTTTATGATTCCCGGAAAAATCAATAGCTAAACAACGAGACAGCAAATTACATTAGTTCGTCGTTATCAGCTCGTTATCTGTTTGACAATTAGTCAGTCGCGACGTACCTGCTCGCAAATACGCGTTTTGTTTTAACCAAATTACTATTTTTAACGCCCATTTTTGACGTAAAAAAACATCTCGAAATCGATTGGACCATTCGAAATTTTTCACAATGTCCTCTTAGCTAGTCTAGAAGTTTTTTTTGGAACTGTGCATTTTTTTCATAAAAATCTAAAAAAACTAGCGCTCATAGTTTTTTATCTATTAGTTTTTTAATAAATTCTTCGGTTGCTAGCACATGTAGTTTTTAATAAAAGCCAGAGCGTGATGTTTTTCGACAAGTTTTAGCTTTTTTATACTCTTTTTTAACAGTGTTGTTGAGTTTTGCAAGTGTATGGTGTGGTGTAATGTTTAATGTTTAAAAAAGTGTTGTTTTGCGATTTGTTCGCTTTAAATGCTGAGGAGGAAAGGTCAGTGCTATTCTTTATTAAAAGATTTTTAAAAAAACCCGGTATGATATCCTCACATTAAAATTTGTAGTTCAATTTACTTAATAAATTTAGCATTTTCGGCTCAGAGACCTCGATTTCTAATGAGTTAATGCAAATAACCTTATCTTGCCTTCTTCCGGTTAACTAAAGTTAAACTATTTTTGAGTCATTTAATAAACAGGTTTCATCATTAGGTATCAGTAATCAACGAAAGTCATTACCTACTACCTAAGTACTGCATTTAAAATAAAGAAATTTAGTTTGGATTAAAAAATACAATGGTACGTCTATATTATTTTCTATTTGGTTTGATTGATTACTGAAAGCACTGGATGGTCGATCGGTAGTGACCCCGCCTTCCGATCCTAAGGTCGTGGGTTCGAATTCGAACACGGTCGTGCACCAACGGATTTTTCTATCATAAGAAAATATGCACGCAATGCCAGTGCTCTCATACGGTGAAGGAAAACGTCGCGAGGAAACCGGCATGTCCAAGAACTAAAAATTCAAAAGTCTATGCCATCCACCAATCCGCATTGGGTCCGCGTGGTGGATTAAGACCCAATCACTCTTGCTCGAGAGTAGGCCAGTGTCCCAGCAGTGGAAACATTAGATGTCATAATGATGATGATAATACATGAATGATACATGATTTATCTGTGTATAACATATCGAATGTCACATCGTTTGGCTTCGCCAGCGATTCCAGATCCAATTAGGACGTCGCTAATTGAATTGGCAAATTATGGCGGTCTGTGTTCGGCGTCAGTTTTCTGCTTGACCACAATGACCTTTTCGTACATGTAAATAAATAATAAATAAATAGTAAATAACGACGAAATAAAATAATTGAACGTGTAACTAAGTTGATATTATTATGAAAGTATGAATGAAACTCTACAAAGTTGGAAACTGTAGGAAGTGAATTTCCAAAGCTATCAGCTGATACAAAAGAGACAACAGCACACCTGTCTCCCTCACACAAAGCACGCGCGGATGTCTCGTCAATGCAACGGCTCGTTTCCGGCAGAACCTGAATTACCCGTCCCGGACTATTTACATAAATACCTGTTCCTCACTTTGTAAGCGACGTGATGTCGTTTTCTGTCCCTTATCTGATAGATACGAGTGATGTTTGTATTGTTGTTTTTTGAAAATTACCAATTTGAAATTATCTTCTCAGCATCCTAACAATTGCAAGGATCGTGCCTGCAAAGCGATTGGAACTGAGCTGGTATTGTTGCCAGCTTCTTTTACGGCATGGGCATTGGAAATGGCGTAAAAAACTTGTGAGACGTTTTGACCATGCGGATTTTTGTCATTCGAATTTTCGTTCTCGCACATGCTGGTTTCCTTTGATATTTCCTTTCACCGTTTGAGACCTCTGGCATTGCGTATGTATATACAAAAGTCATTGGTGTACGACTTGTTTCGAACCCACGACCTCAGGATCAGCAGTCGGGGTCAATACCACTAGGCCACCAGTGCTTTCTTCACTGTTTCTTGACAATTTACAACAAATTTATTTTAAAGTAATCCTTAAATAAATAAATAAATAAATAATGCTGGACAATCCACACAGCATCATCTAGCCCCAAAGTATAAGCTGCTGTTAAACAGAGCTGTATTATGGGTACTAGATGACTGATATATATTTAATACAATACAATACAATACATAGATAGATATTTTTTATTATATATAGAAAATACCCAGAACACCCGGAACAAATATTTGTAGATCGTACAAACATTTGTTCCTAGGCGGGAATCGAACACGCAACCTCTGCGTCGCAGGCGGACCTGCGCCCGCTGCGCCACATCGGTCGTCTTAAATTTTTTTTTTTTTTTTTTTTTTTTGCTGGGCAATCCACACAGCATCATCTAGCCCAAGGTAAGCTGCTGTTAAACAGAGCTGTATTATGGGTACTAGATGACTGATATATATTTAATACAATACAATACATACATAGATAGATATTTTTTATTATACATAGAAAATTATATATATTATACATAGAATTATTGTTTTTTTTTTTTTTAAATTATTTTTAAATTTGTATCATTTCAGTTCTGTTGTCTTTGTCTTTGTCTTTGTGCTGTCAAATAAATTCTTTCTTTCTTTCTTTCTTTCTTTCTTTCTTTCTTTCTAAAACACCCAGAACACCCGGAACAAATATTTGCAGATCCTACTAACATTTGTCCCAAGGCGGGAATCGAACCCGCAACCTCTGCGTCGCAGGCGGACCTTCGCCCACCGCGCCACATTGGTCGTCAAATATTTAAAGCGTGTGATAAACGGACATTGCTCAAATCCTCGTTTAAACAGAGATTTTTCTCAATCTTTCATCACATCACAGATTCAAATCGAACGGAGTAGATAATAAGGGTTGTATGCTAAACTGTAAAGGTGGTAAAGGGGTGTTAGGGGCCAATTTAAACCGTGACGAGCCAATCTTTTCAGCACCTAATTTATTCAATGTTTATGTAAAATGCTGCAGTGCTTGGAAATCTGTTCTTCATCGCTATTTACTTACTAAGGTTATTAGAGCTCATTACAATACAATACGGAAAGATTGCAAGCTTTTGTGCGAGGAAATTTAGGTTTTTGAGTCTTTTATAATGAAACTGAGAAATTCGTATTAGTTAGTGGCTAATTCTGGTGTAGGCCGCTTGGAGGTCTCCGTTATGATCTAACAATGCAAAAAAGTTGCAGACAGTACTGGGTTAGCAGTACTAGGTTTGAAGAGCTCTGAAGAATTGTAATAGGCAAGAGAGCGACGGTGACGTGACGAGCGTGCAATGCAAAATTTAAAACATGGTTGAACTTCACCTTATAATCCGAATGATATATCTGATATAATGATATATATCTCTGATAGAGCTCGTCCGGGCAAGGACTACCATCGTACTTATTTCTGCCGCCAAGCAGTAATGCTCGCATTGCTGTGTTCCGGTGTGAAGGGTATGATTTCCGGTGTAGTTACTGGCACATGAGACTTTTGATCTTAGCCTCAAGGTGGCAACCCGCGAGTGATACCTCTGGTATTGCAAGCGTCCATAGGCTACGGTAACCGCTTACCATCTTGTGGGCCGTACGCTTGGTTGCCACTTCAGTTGTATAAAAAAAATGATATTGCAATTTATAAGCATCAAATTATTTGAGAGAAAAATATTTTTTGAATTCTGCCCCCGATTGCTTAACTCGGTTTCTTCTTCTTCTTCTTTTAATTTGTGGCGTCTGTGCTTAACTTAACTTAACTTCTTAAATCGGTTTCAATCCGATTTCAATCAGCACTGTCATAAGCTGTCACTTATATACGTCAGTTTTTGATTGAAACCAATACATAAATATTACAGCTACAATTTTATGTTTAATTGTCACCATATTACCATAAAGTAATGCAAAACGAGAGCACTGTTTTCCATTTCCATGATTTCTTTTAGGTTTTATATGCTAATGTTCATTTTCACTGTGCGCGATCGTTTCACGGGTTGGTGCCAGCATTAATTGTCCATGTTGGCCAACTTCCAATAGGCTTTCTCTGGGACCAGTGGACTAGTGGTACTTCTTCAAGCTTTTAACTAGTTCAGCCAGGTTTCATATGGTACTGATAAAGTTAAAGATTATGGGCCTTATCCATGTTTTGCTCGCATGGTACTGTACTGATAAAGTTAAAGTTTTTCGTTTATTTTTTATATCAGCAAGTGACAATACAATTAAGCGCCCAGCACCACGCCTGACTATTACAGATGCAGTGCCACCCAAAGCTTAAAGTTTTTAAGTGTTTGCGTGGCACTGCACTGCGCTTATCACCCCGAGACATTATTGTTAAGTCTGTTTCGCCCAGTACTTTCACTTGCTACAGTGCCCTTCAAACCTAAACACAGTAATGCTTGCACAGTACTGCTTGGAGGTAGAATATCTGACACTGCGGTGGTACCCACTAAGAAGGACTCTTGCTGAAGAGTCCTACCACCAGGTTAATAAAGATTAATTATTGATTGATAGATTATTGGTCCAATAGCATAAAGGCTTCGGAATGATCGCTAGCTGAAGGCAGAAATTTCAATCAGCTAAGTTCTTACGTATATGATTGATTTCAATAAGAACCCATGAGAGATAGGTTTGATATACGGCTACGCGACTTAGCGAAATGTATTGCACCACGATTTTATGGTTTATGGCTTTTGAAATAAAGTAGCTTTTTCCGGTGCTGTAGTTGGGATGGCACCCTTTCCTATTCAGCTCACGTCACGGCTCGGGAGCTGGTAATAATAAATACTCTATTATTAGTATCCGATACTTGCGGCCATTTTGTGTAGTATTATAAAACGAAAATAGGGCTACTATAAATACTGTTGTCCTTTTCTAATAGACTGCAAATAAATTCACAAGTTTGTTTCTCAATTTAAATACTTTAAACCTCTTTATAAATACCTAATATTATTTTTTAACACCAAAAAGAGAATTTGTTTGGTCCGGATCTGTCAATTTGCATGGGATTTTCGTAGTTCATTTAAGCACTAAAGTAAAGAGGTACAGGAAGCAGTGTAAAAAAATCCCGGAACGATACCTACGTAGTATACGTTTACGATTTTCAAACGAGTTTTTCGTAATTCAGCCTCCTGGTACCTTACCTACCTGGTAATAATAGATTCGACCAATATGTAATAATTAATTGACCCTTATTTTCTCTAAAGTAAAAAGCACACAAATCTATAAACACTTTCGAAAATTTCCTGACGGTAATGCTACTCGTAAAAAATTTTCTCTAAATAAATTTTGCTGAAAATTCGCGAGAATTCCCCGCGCCTCGTAAAGGTCGGAAGGGACTCTTCGGAACACAATATACAGGTATCTAATCTACTAGTAGAAGAGTAGAATAGACCTCTTCTGTCAATGTCACATTCCTATCGCGACGACACAAAACACGTCCGGTTTGATAACACACGATGACACGACACGACATCTGTAGAGTTATAGAATTGAGGCATCAATCGATATAAATACCTTTAGAACTTGCGGTAACAGTTGAACATCAAAATTACTTTAATTTCGAATAGGTACCTAGTGGATTTGAGGAAAATAGTTACCAAACGCAACTGTTAAATAACTAGGAATGCTATTAGGTTTCCCAAATGAGACAAGTCCATTTCAAAAGTGTTAAAACAATAAAATTACAAGAATCACTTTAAAACGTCTTACAGGCTAGGTGAATTTACACCAGTTCCGACGCGCCCATGTCGTAACTCCTCTAGCTTTTTTAGGCATGACATTGCTATTGTTATAAATGGCGAATAGATTTGGATGGGGCACTTTCACCTTTCAGTCAGTCAACAATCAGTTATTTTATGATACCTAAGCTTTTTGAAATAATTTTGTTCAAAAGGTAGGTACTTACTAAAATTCCCTTGAGTTTTTAAATTTAACAAATGGGATGCATGCATTCAAAAAATTTTTCGTGAGCACTGGTGGTCTAGTGTTAGTAACCCGCCTTCCGATCCTAAGATCACCGCATGCACCAATAGATTTTGCTGAAATAAAACATAGATGGTGGAAAAGAGATGGGGGAATGAGATCGTGTAATTCAGAAGCACACTATCCGATATGTATCCGGTAAAAAACCGACAAACTGGCAACTGCTCAAGGCTCTAATGACCGGGAATAGGTTACAAAAAGTAACCTATCCCGAAAAAAGCACGGATCACGAGTCCCACGCGAACAAAGTCGCGGGCAACAGCAGTAATAACATACATTGATATTATACAGACAAGTGCATACCATAAGAGCAGGTATACACAGTAGAGTAACGGATAACGGGCTGGCATTGCGATCGATGGAGCGGAACAATCGAATGATCGTATCGCTAGTGGTCAGGAATGGTTGGATTTAATCAACTTTGTGATGTGAGCGTTTGTGTTCAACGCATAGAGCAAGAGTTCATCTTTGCATATTCACAGAACAGATTTAATACTATCACAGAATGGCCACTCCCTATCTCCCACCGGTTTTACTTACCCCGGTCGCGAGTTTGCCGGCACCACACGGCACCTTTCGCCGGCACTGAAGGTAAAGGCTAATTACTAAATAAAAATTATTTATTCCGGACACGAGTCGACACACGCGTTTATTTTGATTGTGTAGGTCCGCGCGCATGCCAGAGCGAGCGAAAGTGTGCTATCTCGATCTTGCTATAATTTTTAATATACTAGCTGTCGCCTGCGACTTCGTTCGCGTGAAACTCAGGAACCGTATTTTTTCCGGAAAAAAAAGTAGTATATGTAATATTCCCGGTCATTATCTATCTATGCTTTAAATTTCAGACAAATCGGTTCAGTTGTTGTCGACTTATAAAGAAACAAACATCCAGACATCTAAATATTCGCATATAATATTAGTCTGATTAGTGCGATTTAGTGCATAATCTGTGATATGTTTAAAGGATAGGTTACACTACACACACAAAAAAAAATACATTTCCTTTTTTTAAAAACGTACTTATTCGTAAACCGTTAGCTTCAGCGCCTACGAAAGTGCATACGAACTCACAATCAGATAGGGTAAATCAAACCGTTGCCGGTGCCGCGGTGGGAGGGAATGAGTGGCCATCTGTACGGTACATTCTGCTATTCTGTACGTACTAATACCTCTGTGCCTATATCATGGAATGCTTTACCAGAGTCTAGAAAGCGGAAGGAAAGGTGTGTACCTGTCGAGAGGCAGTCGAGAGCGCATTGTGCCTGACCTATTTGTACCACTTGTGGCTAGACCACGACAATGCTGCCGTACCTTTGTGCTATTATAAGGCTGGCAACAAATCTGCCGCAAACGAGCCGCAGCGGAATTTCCGGTGATAACGACAGGTAGGATTTGAACCTGCGTCTTTTGGCTGGATAATAAACTATATACGCTAAGTCACCGCTTAGGTATTTATTACGCTTAGGTATTAGCTCAAAAATATGTGATGCTAAGGAACAGAATAAATTAATAGTATAGAAAACCATTTATTCGACACAAGGATAATAGTTTTTAGGCCGCCCGAAGACCGGAAAAAGCCGGGACAACGTCCAGTTGAAATTGCCATTGGCGGTCACCCATCTAAATAATGAGTACGCGGAACAGTGCTTAACTTCGTTGTTCTGTTATGAACAACTTAGCCAGCTACGTCACGAGCGCTCCTCGGTAGTTATTATAACCAAGTTACTTATTCTTTGACCATCTCCCAGCACGGTTGAGTGAGCAAACGAAGGGGAACATTAAAAGGGTGGATGCCATTTCCGCGTCTGAATTAAAATTATATTAGCCGGAAAAATGGTTTTTAGGATCGGAATTGCATGGTTCACTTATTCTTTGAGCAACTTGTTTTGAAAGAGGAAACAAATCAAATTAAGAAACTTATTCATTCTTCGGAATATTGGAGGAGAATCAGGAGTATCAAATATATACGAGATAGGTACTTAAATGTTGGGAGACTAACTAGACGTCTCATCACTAATGGTGATATAAAAAAAAACCTATTACTTTATCTGTCACCCAGCTCTGTCTGCCTATTGCAAAAAGGGTGACAGATCAACCTTTTTTTATCATCTGTTACCCTACGCGGCTAAGTCTTCAATCTTTTTATCTGTCACCCTAGGCGACCAAGTCTGGGTGACAGATGGAATAATAATAAAAATACTTGGACATTTTGTCAGTGCCACTTTATTTTGTTATTACTCTGGTACGGTACCTACTCGTAATTAACCCTTGTAGCCTAGAGGCTAGAGGGCGTGCGTTTTATACCTTTCTAGACCCCACAGGTCTGCTATGAATACCGGCGCTTGTCCGGGATTAAAGTAAAAAACTCAACAGAATCTGGCAACAAACTCGGCTGGGTTCCTAGTTTTTTTTATTAGCTGAGATAATTGACAATTGAACGACTAACTTTGTTTTCAATTCTCGCCAGCGTTGGCAATCCCAGGATTTTTACCTAGAACATAATTTACCTCAAATGTGATTCCAATTTACGGATTTCGACTCGTTTTTTTGCCTTCTGCCAATAATGCCATGATCTCTTGGTTACTATCAGAATCTATGTTATTTACTTACTTAGGTATTTATTTACTTACTTATGTATATCTAGACATTGACTCAGCTAAAATACCTTGCATGCATATTTATTGGAAAGTCTATAGATATACTTAATTACATAAAAATACTCAGACCCGGAATAAATATTTGCAAATCATGCAAAAGTTTGTCCCGGAACAGGGATCGAACCCTCAACCTCCCGTTTCTCAACCGGTTTCTCGCCCACCGCGCCACCGAGGTCGTCACTCAATATCAGTAGAATATTATAGTAATGTTGCTTGCTATCTGACTAGTCTATCTTTCCTCCATCAATCCTTCTTAAATCGCCAATCTCTGGGATTTGCTGAAATCCCGTGATCCCGGGACACAGCAACCGGGCGCGCAGAGTTCACATTGCTACCATTTCACGCCTATTATGGCGGGAAACGGTTTCTGATTATATCGTTAAAGACAGCTGGGTTTAACTTTATATTTAACCCCTTTATGCTTGGATTCGACCAAACTCGAACAGAGGCTCTCTGGCAGACAAATGCTATGAATTAGGACACTTTTCGTGGTTCAGCTTATGTCTGTGAATGCTCTGAACAAAGTTGTCACCGACACAATTTGAGCTATGATATTAGCTATGATTATCGTTTGTTGCTTTCTAGAGTAGACCCTCAGGCACTATTCTATGTAGCTGTATTGTACTTAGTCACACCCCGGACACTTTCAATAAAATGTATGAAGCAAACACGTCATGTATCATGGTTGTCCCCATCTAATTAAATAGCAAGAGCGAGATAGCACACTTTCGCTCGCTCTGGCATGCGTGCGCTTGGACCTACACATAATCAAAATAAACGCGTGCCGGCGAAAGGTGCCGTGTTGTGCCGGCAAACTAGCGACCGGGGTGGGGTAAGAAAAACCGGTAGGGGGTAGGGAGTGGCCATTCTGTACATAGTATTAATATCTGTTCCGTCCGTGGTATAGGTGCAACCTGCCGTCACGGGCTGTCTGTTCGTCCAACGGCCGGATGCATTTCCTCTCCTTATAATAATATTACTGTTTATGATGAGTTTCTTGACGGCGCAACTGTTACGGTTACTGCATCAAATGAGTCTAAATACTAACGCATTTTAAACAAAAACGAAATAAAAAAATATTAAGTTAGAATTTTAGTTATTTTTATATACTGAGTACTAAGTGGCATCGAGGGTATGGCTCACTTGATGGTAAGCGGTTACCATAGCCTATGTACGCTTGCAACATCAGAGATAACACTTGCGCGTTGACCTGAGACCTCTCAGGGTGGTAACACGCAAGTCTCATGTGCCTGTAATTTCACCGGATAACCTTCAAACCTTCATGCTTCATGGTTGAGATCCCACCAATACGCACTAAGCGATATGCATCATCATTTCTCCTGCGCACCGCCAAGGAGTGGAATTCTTTGCCAGAGTCTGTGTTTCCCGATACTTATAACCTGGGTGTGTTCAAGTCACGAGTGAATAGGTTGCTCTTAGGCAAGCGTGCTCCACCGTAGACCACATCATCGCTTACCATCAGGCGAGATAGTGGTCAAGCGCAAGCCTATTGTGAATAAAAAAAAACAAAAAAAAAACCGGAACACAGCAATGGGAGCGTTCCTGCTTAGTAACAAGTATGGTGGTAGTTCTTCCCCGGATTTGCTCTATCTATCACACACATTATACAAAACGCTCATTATCAGAAAATCCTGGAATAATGAACAAGATCAATCAAATACTTTTAGGATATTAGTAATCTGTTTGTTCTACTACACACTTGCTCAATCTATTGTTAAATATTGCTACAATAGGTTAAGTTATTGGAATATTATTGTCATAACATTTTTTGAGGAAGACCTTACCTCAAAAGCAGGAGGAATTGTTAATGTTATATTTTATAATTTGTTGAATAAATATTTTTGTATTGTATTGTATAATTGTCTTCCCTGGGACTCAAACCTGCTGTTCTCCGTTTCAGGCCCCGGCGCCGCTCCGGGTCCAGCATAGTGGTGCTGGGAGCTGACGACGAAAAGCCGCCGGATGACGAGAAAGACATGCTCACTATGCTCTCCATCACTACAGACTCCGGTAAACATTTGATAACTTATTTCTGCCCAAAGCCCCAAAGCACAGTTCACGTGTTATCTTTAAAAATGGCATCCAAAAATCAGGCAGATTTTATGGAGAAAAAAGTAGCAGTGTTATAAAATTATAATTGCGAGCAGAAACTTTCGAAAATTAGCAATTTACTGCATTTTTAGGAGCTGTTCCGCTCATCACTTCGAAGATCCTCATCAGATCTTCAACAATTTTATATGCCACAGACCATCCCTTGGCATTTTATTATCAGTAGGAAGTGTATTTTGCATGGCACCCCCGAATTTATAATAAATTACCAAACAAAATAAGAGACATCACCAACTCTAATGTAGCAGAGGCTAAATCAAATTCTAATTAATAAGGCATTATACTCAATTAATGAATATTTGACGGATAAAGACATTTAGCTGATAATATAATTTAGCATTTTGACATTTTTAGTAGGTATTATATTATTTTAATTGTAATTATTTTATATTTAATAAGATTATTGTTAGAACTAAAACCCTTTTAAACATTTGCATGCTCCAGTCAGCAGAATGTGGCAGCACTAAATAATCAAAACCTTGCAAAAATAAATCTTAATTTTCAATTAAATTAAATCTTACAAACCCATGTTGATGCAAATAAAAGTTTATGATTTATGAAGATTTATAGTTTCATTAATTAATTAAGTAAATTCGATTTAATTTGCATTGTAAACTTATATTGAATACGGTATATCAGATTGATGTACTATAAATGTTGATACCTATAAAGTATCTCAGAAAGTATTCGATTTGGACGAGATATTTTGAATGTTGATCTATTTTTGCTTACTGTTGTGAAAAGGATTCAGAGACCTTCGACCTTCGTATCGAAGAACTAATTAGATTGTTGTTAGCACGCGATCAGCTCCTAAGTACTAGTTACAGAAGGGCCTTAAAATAAATAAATAACATACATTCAACCTCAGCTAGTTACCTACCAAGTGCGTCTTTCAAACCTGTCATCATCCGTTTAAAATCAAACGTGTATTTTAACCTAAAATTAATGATATCCTCTCTCACTTTCCAGGTCCCCACCGCGAGATGGCGGTGGACGTGCCGGACAGCTTCATCGCGCGGAACAAGACCCCCCCTCGCTACCCGCCCCCGCGCCCCCCGCAGGTACGCCTCTCCAGAGACGACGAGCCTCTCCTATCATCTGGAGGGTCAGGCACCAGCTTCGGCAGCAAGCACTCCGTCCTGCAGAGCGTAGACATCTCCGGCCCGAGCTCCGACGGCTCCGGCAGCTTCAAGAACACTGAGCTACTTTCTCTACCCCAAAGCGAAGGTTCAGCTACAAGCTACAGCAGTAAGAAGAGCAAAGGCTCGTCTGAGACCGCGAAATGTGGAGATTCCGATCTGTCTGAACTCAGCGATCATAAAATACAGCTGTTGATATCCAATGGAGAAGACTCTTTGATTGACTGCAGAGAGGTTGCTTACTCAGCCAGAACCGACTCGGTGCTGATAAGAGAAGCTGTGTACGCTTCGTACAAACTGCCACCAGGTTTTGACACCACGCCGGTGCTGCTCGGGAGGGAGGTGGCTGTCGACGTGCCGGAGACTTTCGTCCAGATAGTGAAGACCACGCCGAAGTACCCGGGAACTGTTGACAGAAGTAGCGTTGTGTTTCAGGTAACGCGCACGCTCGCATGGTTCATTTGGTGGTGGTTGCGGGTTAGTTGGTATCATTGGCATCATCAATATAGAATTTGGGACACTTTTGTAATCATTTTCTTCTATTCCCACTAACGGCACAAAGTTGTTTGACTTGTGCAGATGGAAATAAAAAGTATGTAATAAACTGTGCCGTTGGCGGGAATACCTTTAATAATATGGTGTGCAAAGTAAAAATGGGAACGTACGGTCAAGTCAACCAATTTGATTTGTAGAATTGTAGAACCGTTTTACACTAAATCTACTTCACAAGCTACTGATCTGTTCTAGGCTACTGAAGCGCTCGTTACGTAGCTGGCTAAGTAGTTCATAACAGATCAACGAGCTAAGTTCCACATAGTTCATTTGGGTGGGCGACCACCTGTGGCAAAATCAACTGAGCAGTTTCGTGGTATAGGCCATGACGGACACACATTTAAAAAAGGATAATAGACAAGACATCGAA
Source organism: Colostygia pectinataria (assembly GCA_951394395.1). NCBI lineage: Eukaryota > Metazoa > Arthropoda > Insecta > Lepidoptera > Geometridae > Colostygia > Colostygia pectinataria. Next base: position 1,457,244 of record OX596362.1, read on the forward strand.
AAGCGATTTTGTCTTATACTTTATAGATTCGAAAAAGGTCTATTTCCAGTGGTTACAAATGAGATTGGTTGACTTATTATTAATTTTATCTGTATGTTATTGCATCTGTATGACAATGGGAAAATACTTCCTATTCACACATTTTTTTCGTTCGTTCGTATGAGTCAGTGGCCAACTCTTGTGACAGAGTTTCTAGGCCGCCCGAAGGCCTCTGCCATGGCCTAACAGCTTTCAAAAAGCCGGGACCGACTGCTTAACGTGCCCTCCGAAGCACGGGAGCGCTCAGTTGAAATTGTCACTGGCGGTCACCCATCCAAATGATGACCCGCGGAACAGTGCTTAACTTCGTTGATCTGGTAAGAACAACTTAGCCAGCTACGTCACGAGCGCTCCGCTCCACTTGATTCACACTGCAATCAATATAATACTCATTGTTGGGATATTGACGTGCAGGTATATTCCCAATGGTAAAGGTGCATCATCGTCCAAAATTCATTGGGTTCGAGTAACAAAGATCTAATCACTCCATGCCAGTAGCCTCAGTACGTCATTTATCATTTTACTGGTACAGTCAGCAAAGAAAGTAATACAGCTCTGTTTAACAGCAGCACAGCAGCTTACCTTGGGGCTAGATGATGCTGTGTTAATTGTCCAGCATTATTTAATTATTTATTAAAAAAAAAAAGTGTTTCTGTGAAATCCGATGAAATTCAAATGAATCTGAAACTTAGGTGGTAGACCACATTTTTCTCTGACATAGTACAAGCTTTGCTTAGTTTGTGTCTAAATGGCGTTGTGTAAAATATCCGCCAATATTTAACTTTTCATTCAGTAAAATAAAGTCTCTTTCAGGTTGTGGGACATAGGATCTAGTATTTCTAATACGCACCTTTATCATTATCATAGCCACATTTGGAATACGGGTGCTTACCTACCTAACATACGTACACTTGTACATTTAAATCATTTAAAAAAAACAAAAGATCAGAAAGAGTAGTTTTTTTTTATACAATTGAAGTGGCAACCAAGCATACGGCCCACAAGATGGTAAGCGGTCACCGCAGCCTATGGACGCTTGCAATACCAGAGGTATCTCTCGCGGGTTGGCACCTTGAAGCTAAGATCGAAAACCTCATGTGCCAATAATTTACCATACCCTTCACACCGGAACACAGCAATGCGAGCATTACTGCTTTGAATACGAACTGTTTTTTGTTTCTGGACGATTAAATTAACTTTTTCCATGTAATGAGACACCAAAGGACAAGCATAGAAAGGATTTTCCAGTAATGAGAAAAATAAGCAAGCAAACCACAAAAATACGATGTCTTGGTTTTTTAAATACATAAACACATAACAAAATCACACACCAATAATTGTATAACCTTCTTAGTCACAATCATTATCTGCTCTATCACGGTTATCGTATGAATAGTTGATAATACCTAGTCATTTGTCAGTAATTTCATTATCATAATAAAATTATTCATCGCTTCTTGCACTAACTAGTTACAATGCTCTTCTGTCTACAGAACCTTCAATCCTGTTATCTTATTGAAATCTTTACGATTGGCTGATTTATTTAATTGTGTGCATTTATGAGATTTTCAGTAATATTCTACTAACATTTGACGGCATCTACGAGTATATCACGAATGGAAAAGTATTCAATGCAAGGTTTAGTTATTAAACAAGTCAAATTAATAAGTAAAAAGTTTGTCAGTGATCTCAGTGCAATGCTAATGTAAGGTTTAGTAAATAAACAAGTCAAATTATTGGGTAAAAAGTTTGTCAGTGATCTCAGTGCAATGCTACGCAGAAAATTAAAACTTGGAGCTTTCTGTGACACTGCAACAGTGCTAGCGATCAGGCGTGGTGCTTATGTAATTTGATTGCAATCGATTTTTCTTGGTTTCATTCAAATACTAACGTAATTTGTACGAATATGACAGTTCGCTGATTGAAACCGGCGGGTGGATCACTTAAACTCTGTTAGTGAATAATCTCCATAGAATCTCTATCTCAAACTGAATTTATATGACAGTTTGAGATTTCTCTTCTATCATAATAGACAGTTTGAGATTAAGATCAATGGAGATAGGTCGCTAACAGAGTTATGTGATCATAGGGTCGATTGCAACCGAGTTGCGTAATCGCCCTGCATGTCAACATCAACGTCCGACATAATATAAAAATAACGCGTTTTTTATAGAGAAATTAGTGATCTGATTCTGGTACCTAATGAAACCTTTTGTTCCGCAAAAAAGTAAACATTGATTTATTCTTCAAAGTAGATACTTACTATAGGTATTTTATTACTTATCTATATATGTTTATCAGATATTCAGTAGATATATCCGTTTGCACAATCAATAAATAAAATGTTTATAAACCAATACCAAACTATTACCTACTCTGTGACTAAACCAACGCCATCTATTGACTGTAAACTTGTAAAGTGTAAACTCGACTCTGATATCTCTAAGTTATTGTTTTCCTCTGTCTAGGTGTGGAAATAGTTATATTATACGATTATATTTACAGCTGTTTACGTGTATATTGTGTAATTACATTAGTTTTACACCTATCTTCTATTTATAAACGGCAAAGTAACATAGTACCTGCTTAAAATTTGTCCCATTGTTGTTCCTATATTGGCTGTTTCTAAAGCTTGTGATTTTTTTAATACAATATACTCTTTAAATTATATTGTAAGTAACATATAGAATAATTTATTTATCTATACTTACTGTAGGTAGTATTACTATAAATTAATATTATAAAAAAAATTAGAGATTTGTATTTTTGTGGGTTACGACTAAACTCACAAAACTACTGGTCCGATTTTAAAAATGATTTCACCATTAGAATGCTACATTATCCCTGAGTAACATAGGCTATATTTATTACTAGCGTTCTGGGCGAAGCTGGGGCAGATCGGCTAGTGGTATATTTGAATAACCAATGATGATATTTGTTTCTTTTCAGGATTCTTATTGCTAATGTATTACTAATAATTATTATTAACTAATATTTATCTATAATGTATTACTTACCTACCTGATTTCTTTGATAACCTATTATTATAAAGACAGGTAGATTATTTAGCTGGTACTTATTAACAGCGGATGTTTAGCTGCAGCTTAAATATACCCGTATTATTATATTATAGGTTTATTCGTTCAGTAAGTAAAAAACAGTGGCATTATGTTTAGCTGGGGCCTTGCTCTTAAACGGATCGGTATTGGACAAGTATTGGAATATGACATTTCATGACAACATAGCCCCAAATTCAAACTTGTTTCCAAGAGTACAAAAATTTGACAGTAGTAAATAAGAATTGGAATTGCGTTGAAGAGTAAAGCCTCTGGTGTCAAAACTAACAGATTAACTTACAATAATAATAACCCACTCCAATTAAGTGTAAAAATCCATCCATGGATTTCATTGTTCGTCTGCAAACTTAAAAATAACATTTATCGCAGAATAACAATTGGACGTCACTTGGGTAAGTTAGCCCAATTACCAATTTTCTTTAAATGTTTCCTATCAATGGATTTAATTCTGCATTTTCTGCCATTGTAATAAAATTGATTTGGTTCCAAATTATTGATCTACTATAAATAATATAAGGTCATTCATATAGGTACATTCGTATAGGAGACGCGGAGGTTGCGGGTTCGATTCCCGCCTCGGGTCAAATGTTTGTACGATCTACAAATATTTGTCCCGGGTGTTCTGGGTATTTTCTATATATATAAAAAAATAACTATTTATGTATTGTATAAGTATATATCAGTCATCTAGTACCATAACAGAGCTCTGTTTAACAGTAGCTTATCTTGGGGCTAGATGATGCTGTGTGGATTGTCCAGCATTATTTTATTATTTTTATATTTTTTTATGTGTGGAACCTATCCCTTAAGTTTGTCAGGTTGATAATGAATGACCCTGTATATACTATACCTAATCCATAGATGGGTTTTTTACTAGATACTAGACACCTATATCGATTCTGTTGAATAGTGGATAAAGTTCAATAATGTATGTAAAAAATGTGTGCCAATTGGTACTTATTTGTATTGGGTTGCATGGTCGGATTTAGGTATCTCCTGAGGAGCAATTCTACTAATACAATGATAGCCAAATTGGAGTTACTTAAGGTGTCAAAAAACATACAATGCAACTGTAATCTGATTTTGATATGAATATTGCTTTATTGTATTAGAAGTTTTGCCTCAGGGCTAACAATCTAAGCTTTAGTTTATTTTATAGGCACTGGGAATATTTATCCCAGTTATAACTTCGCATAAATGAACTAGGTTCTATTCTAAAAGATAATCAAATCGGTGTTTTTGTTTTTATAGTGTTAACCATCACACTAAGGGAATACTAAAGTTTATAATAACCCACTGACTGTGCACTGGTGGTCTAGTGGTAGTGACCCCGCCTTCCAATCCTAAGGTCGTGGGTTCAAACCCGGTCGTGCACCTATGGATTTTTCTGTTTCGAAAAATTTATGTGCGCAATGCCAGTGCTCTCATACGGTGAAGGAAAATATCGTGAGGAAACCGGCATGTCCAAGAACTAAAAATTCGAAAGACATGTGCCATCCACCAATCCGCATTGGGTCCGCGTGGTGGATTAAGGACTAATCACTCTCGCCTGAGAGTAGGCCAGTGTCCCAGCAGTGGGAACATTAGAAGGCTGTCATGATGATGATGATGATAATAACCCATAATTTTTTCGTCTCAAGCGCCCGCGTATCAAGTTTTGGGATATGAAATGAAAAAAAAAAACAAAGCTGTGGTTCCTTCTCACAGTATTTTTTACATTCAGTTCAAAGCCAAAATCAAAAACACTTTTTTGGTTTCCTTCTAACAATCATAAGAATTTTACCAGTCATTTAAATGATCCTTTGCTAAACCAAAAGTAGAAACATAATCGAATAACCCAATGTACAATGCTAAATTGCCACGAATTGCCCTTGTCTTTTTACTGCTATGCAAAATTGAACCTAGCTCTCACCACGCTAAACTCCTCATTCCCGCAGCAGGTGAACGGCACAGCGAAAGCCGCGCCCGCAGTACCGCCCAGAGAAGCGCCCAGGGACGCACCGCCCAGGCCGCCCGCCCACGATGTCACGAAAGACCAGATGGACTCCATCAAGAAATATCAGGTAAGTTCAGATTTTTTTAATGACAGCTGCTGGGTGATCACAGATAAGCCACCAATCTCCATTGATCTCCATTTCAATCTGTCCAGTAAGACAGTTTGACCGGGTTTTGCTACAGATGCCCTTCAAACCTAAACACAGTGCAGCTAGCACACTGTTGCTTGGGAGCTAAATATTTGGCACTGCGGTGGTACCCACCAAGACGGACTCTCACTGAAGAGTCTCTCTGAATGTATTATTTAATGTGGATAGATGTATATAAATAAATGTAAACTAGTTATTTACAGTCTTGATCACGATTAATAAATCAATGTAACACAATATGAATAAATACTTATACTTAATATTCAAATTAAATTATGCTGATAAAAAGGTAGGTACTTTTTTTTTTTTTTTTAATAATAAATAATGCTGGACAATCCACACAGCTTCATCTAGCCCAAGGTAAGCTGCTGTTAAACAGAGCTGTATTATAGGTTACTAGATGACTGATATAATATATTTAATACAATACCATAAATAGATAGATATTTTTTTATTATACATAGAAAACACCTAGAACACTCGGAACAAATATTTGCAGATCCTACAAACATTTGTCCCAAGGCGGGAATCGAACCCGCAACCTCTGCGTCGCAGGCGGACCTTCGCCCACCGCGTCACATTGGTCGTCATGTCACTTTATGATGAGTTAAACTTATACTACGATTTTTTTTAAAAGATATAATAAAAACAAATACCTACATAAGCTTCTACTTAAATTAAATTAATTATAAGATCCTGATACTGTCTGTACCTATACCTGTGCTTTACCACTAAGGTTGGATTCGACCAAACTTGAATAAGCTCTATTCGCAGAGTAAAACGTAGTTATTAGCGAATAAACTGACAGTTCACTTGTATTTGAAATTTCTTATTCCGCGGAATAGTTATTCCAAAAGTTGGTCGAAATGAAATCCACCCTAAATGAAGCAAGCAAGCAAAAACTAAAATGTGCGCAATGCCAAAGCTCTCAAACGGTGAAGGAAGTTAGCTTAAGAAAACCGGCATGCGGCATGTCCAAGAACTGAAAATTCCACAGAACATTTCTGTTCAGTGAAAAATTCGAAGGAGAAGTGCCACCACCCTAGTTAGCATTTGGTCCGCGTGGTGGAAATCACTCTCGTCACTCTGGCTCCAGCGCTCGATGGAGCAACACGTCTGCCGGAGAACAAGTTGATGGTCCTGATGACCAATATAAAAATCAAAAATTATTTATTTCAATAGAATCACAAGGATCACTTTGAAACGTCTTACAAGCTAGGAAAACTTACACCATTTCCAACGCGCCCATGCCGTAAAAGAACTGGCAACAACACCGGCTGGGTTCCTATGGCTTTTTTGGCATGATCCTTGCTAATGTTATGGATGCCGAGTAGAGTTGGAGCACATTCGTCCCAAGCTTTTTTATCATCTAGGTAAACGGTTGTTTTATAGTGAGCTTTTTGAGACAGTTTTTGTTTAATTAAGTTTTTAAATTTGTCAATTGATAAATTTTGTATGTCGCTTGGAACTTTGTTAAAGAAGCGTACACGTTGCTATTACTGACCTTAGTGAGCTTATCTGTGGGAACAGCGAGTTTATTTCTATTTCTAGTATTAACATTATGATTATCACAATTTTTTTTAAACAGATTAATATTTTTGCGAACATACATAAGATTTTCATAAATATATTGACAGGGTACTGTCATAAATATTGATTTCTTTGAACTTATCTCTAAGTGATTCTCTGGGACCCATGTTATAAATTGCGCGAACAGTGTGACCTCATTGGTTAAAAGGTTAAGCGGAGTAGTACTAGAAATTTTTCGTCTGTTTTTTATCACTGTGATTTTATCAAGCTTGATTTTATGTGAATAATACTCGTATGTTATGTACTTACATTATTTCCCACACGATTTCCTATTACTGGGCGGGACTTTTGATCAATATACGGCTATTCTGATTGGGGGCCCTAGGGAAATCAGAAGTTTGTAATATTGAGAGAGATCTAATGCCTATTTATGGGGTAATTTACTCTCGGGTGCTTGAATTCATCTATAAGCATGAACATGAACTGAACGCCTAAAAATGTTCAACAAAAAAGTTTTAGGAAACTGATTTTGTAATGAAAAAAAAAACTATTATTTTTTTAAATTGAGGCTGTAGAGAGGTTGGAAATGTATAATATTGAAAGAGAGATATTATTACTAGAGACTAGCTAGATTCTCAGAAATTGACTCAACATTTTGTAAAAACAATGTGCCATTTTTCTTCGTATCTAAAATCATAATGAAATGACCTTCCATAGTACAGGTGGACTTTAACACGTTTGCTGCGGCACCAATTTTTGCATACTTTCCGTTCCTGCGGCACGAGGTATAATCGGCCCGTACCGTGACCAGACGTTAGGGCGACACGCGGTCTATTAGACCCCACCTCCTTTTACAGACTAAAATCCATTTTCTGGCGCGAAATCAAAGATAAATGAGAATTTTGGTCCTTATTGATATAGACAGTGAATTGATGAACCCTAATCCACCGTCGCCCCGGGATCTGATGGCTAGTTTAGGAATTATTAGTAAAACAAAATATGGGATCTTATATACCTCGTAACGCACTGAAATAGTGCAAATTTTCGCTGCGTTTAGTGATGGGAAAAATAATATCGACGTTTTTAAACTGTCTTAACTACGCAACGACTTGACCGATTTTGATCAATTATATCTCATTAGATCGTTTTAAGGGCAAAACCTGGCAAAACAACACAAAGCTATCAAAGGATACATTTTTTTTTAAATAATCTAAATTGTGCTTGAAGGCGCCATAAAGAAAAAAAAACCGCTGTAAAAGGACGTGCTCTCCAATCGACGTGATGCACAACACTGGTCGCGGGAAGCTCGCGTTGAGTGCGGTACGAGGTCAGGGGGGATATGGGACGTTTTAGCCTCGTTCCGCACTGCATTAAAATTATATTAATTCAGTGCGGCACGAGGCCTAAGACATCCGGTACCAAGGTAGGTACACCACCGAGTCCGGAACCATTAGTGATCTCAAATATATATTTATCTCTTTCCTACACTGGACCAAACCAAAGCTATGCCATTCGCACGACAGAGAAATTCACTTTTTTGCTTGCCGCACCACAGGGAAGTTGCATCAGGGGTGATTTAGGCCTCGCTTCGCACTTAACGTGTTAAATTTAATTACGGTACCATGCAAAAACAATTACACCACGCAGTATAATTAAGGTGCTTGCCCCGTTGGGTTTTCGCGGTGACCTGTTTTTAAGGGCCTTTTATGTTCTGTTTCTATGACATCGTTTCTTTAAAAGGCTAGGACTAATCTGGCAGAAATACCGCAATGGAAAGAAGCGCGTAAAATCACATCTTCTCTGCTTGGTCTTCAAAAATAAATTCATACCTATTGCCACAGAGTTATTGCATAAAACAATGTCTCGGGGTGATAAGCGAAGTGCAGTGCCACGCAAACACTTAAAAACTTGAAGTTTTGGGTGGCGCTGCATCTGTAACAGTCAGGCGTGGTGCTTAACATCAGGGAGCGCCTTGATTGTCATGTCACTTGCTCATATAAAAAAAAACGAAACGAATAGTAACGCGCGCTAATTTCAGCTGAATTTTTCTATCAGATATGTCCCTAGCTTAGCTAAAGAAAATGCGGTTTGGGTTCTTAATTAGCGCCTTCACTCTTGCTTTTTCAAACGTATTTTAGTCTAATTAAAGTTGAAATTCGAATGCGTTTCGCTGTGGTACCTTCAAACAAAAAGCGTCCGCAAATATTATGTATTTCAACAAAAAAGGACGGTGTATTTTGGCCAAAGCCACTTTCTCCGTAAAAGTTAACAGTACCTTCTTCTATGTTTTTGCTTCTCATTAAAAGTATAAAGCGTTGAAAAGAAACCTCAGTAATTAAAATCTGCTTGTTACAAAGAAGTGCTTCAAAACTTTACAAAACGCAAACTCTAGTTTGTAACGTGTAGTTTTTTCGTGAAAATAGTTTTTGGCATTTTCTAGTTTAGGAGCAGCGTTCGCGGCAAACGTTTAGAAAATTCTGTTTTCGATAAAACCGTTATTGACAGCTGTGTACCTAGTACCTATGCGTATTTATCTGCAGACTCGTAGAAGGCTGAAATACCTACCCAAGCCAAGGCTACCATATCTGTGGATTTTCTTTGGCCATCTGCTAATACGAGATCGGTCAATCGTTCCTCCTATTTTAATTATTTTTCTCGTGTTACTTTAAGTTAAGTGTAAAGGTGGCAGTTTATCCAATATAAGTAGGTAACTCGTTTTCGTAGCGCAAGTGTTATATAAGTATTCATTGAAATGGAAGGCTAATGTTGGTTTGTAATTAAGTCGAAGACTCTCCTAGAATGTTTTTTATCGAAACGCCACCATTTCTTATAAAATCCACGTTTCTAAGCGACATTTAAATTAATTCGACACACACTACCTACTTGAAACTGGCAGAATGACACTGACAAAAAGAAGAAGAAGAACTTTGTTGATAAGGAACGTCAAAATTACTACGGCCATCTTGACTGAAGAGTCCATATACTAAGAAGAAGAAGAAGAAGAAGACTGAATATTTTTTAAACCCTAACTCAAGGAAAACATTAAACGTAAGAGAAAGCGGTATGGTCTATAAATTTACAGACTCTAGCCTTCCCTTTGGGCAAAAATAAAAAAAAAACTGCTTATTTAGCCAGCGCCAGCGCCACAAGCGCTTTCATTTAATTCGTATGATATAGTAATCCCCGCGGAATGCTTACGTTAGGCACGTTTATAGAATCAACTTGTATTTACGAGGTAAATTACATTCTGCTAAAGTATGTACCGAGGAAACACGCCAAGAGGTGATAAACTGATAAGGAAACGTGGATTTTTTCAGCTGTTGTAGAATTTTCTGATAAGGAATTGTATAGGGCGTGTGTATATGATTGGAGAAACAGATGCTGTTTATATAAATATAAACTAGGTGAAGAATAATGAAGCTAGGCTAAAATGTAAATTCTTCATTGGCTTTAATTTAAATTAAAAACTGTTTAGTTATTATTATGAGCTGTAGATTTTGTTAAAATAAGTAAATAAAATAAAAAGACAAGTTTACAAAAAAAAATTCGCGGTCTTTTAAGTAAGGGCTCATTCACACGGGATTTATTCGTCAAATAAAACGAGAAAAAAAAGTTTTTCGTCTTTTTGTCATATTTTACGATACACTGAAAACACGTGAAAAATTACTTTAAGGCAAAAAGCACAAATCGTCCTTTTCAGTGTCCTGTGAATGAGCTCTACGAGATTTATAGACAGTGCCTAAAGTACTCCCATTTGATTTTATACAGCATAATCATCGTGGGTATAATACAATATAAACAACAAATTTCATACAATACGTTGGATTAACGTATCGATTCCATCAGTCACCTAGTTGTGTCCCTTTAGGGTGACAGATCGCACTTTTTTAGCCTCTGTACCTACCTACACTTCAATGATAAAGAAAAGTAAAGTAAAAAATGTATTTATTCAATCATATCACAAGGATCATTTTGAAACGTCGAATTTACATCAGTTCCACACGCCCCAGCTTAGAAGAATCTGGCAACAAACTCTGCTGGGTTCGCTTTTTTTTGATGATCCCTCTTCATCATATAGCTGTCGGTCCCGGCATTTTCAAAGTTGTTAGGCCATGACAGAGGCCTTCGGGCGGCCTAAAAACTCTGTCACCAGAGTTGGCCACTGACTCATACGAACGAACGAACGATCATAAAGCTAGCAATAATAGACTGTTTTAAACAGCCCCTAATATCTCATAGTTCACTAATGGGTATTCACTAGGTAGCAGAGCTGATAGTCAATTTTAATGAATACATTTGAATACCAAACAGTCTTTGGAGCCATTAAAGCTTATTACAGCTTATCGGAAACGGCTACACCAGGAATGCTATTTTGATTTCCGATCGAAAGCTTTTGACAATAAGTTTCGGTTTGTTTGACGACCAACTTTCCGATAGTTATTTAGTGTCGGATTGTTTCCGACCCGACACCTTTCCAACAGTTTCAAAATACCCCTGCAGTTATTATTAGACGGAACTTTCTGTGAAACCTTGCATTAAAATTCAGTTAAATTATGAAAACAAGGTCATATTTATACAAGAACGTGCCACAACGCTTGTAATTTTTTTCGATAAATTACAATAAGAAAAATAGCTTTGCGCACGTTTTCATGTATCTCAAGATTCTTAGGTACCCTACACGGTATATCAAAATGTTTTTTATTTTGATGGGTACCTAACTTTCATTAAAAAAACTTACTGCACTTGAAAAAGAAAAGAGCAATCGCCGAGGTGTTAATCTAAGCTCTTAGAGCATATAAAACAAAAAAACAAAGAGGCCGCGTCGTCGAATAAACGCATCGCAAACTTGAAGCAGGGACGCACACATGGAAACTATCTATGTGCGCGCCATGATCACTAAGATTGCGTAATAATAATGTTGCCAGCTTCTTACCGCATAATCCCGTTGGGCCTAGATTTTTCTATTTTATTTTCATTTATTGAAAAGACCAACAGCTTACAATGATAATAACAAAATTACTTAGTTGTTAAGTTTATCTAGCCAATTACAGGTCTCTCTCGATAGTTTCTCAATGTTTTTGTCTACGCTAAAGTACGATATCGTGAGCGGAAAGAAGCGCGCGGAATTTCTAAACTACAAACATTTTTAAATAATAAATATTGGTGGACATTTTTAAACAGCGCCATCTAGCCCCAAACTAAGCAAAGCTTGTATTATGGACCTAGTTGAATAATACACACACATACTTTTTATTATGTTGCGTTTAATGGACTAATCATAAAGCTAGTTAATTGAGTAACTCTACAGCCTACCAGTTTCTGTAGTATATTTTACTAAAATCGAACAGAAATTGGTAGGCTATTGGAGTTACTCAACTATCCTATAAGCAGCTGTGCCCTGATTAACGTTCTACAAATGTTAATAGGTATTAAGAATGCTAATGACGTAGCAAGCCGCTACTTAAGATTCAATCTGGATCAATTATTAATCTAGGGGTATCAACCAACACTGTGTCGCGAATAGCAACGCCCTCTTAAATATCAAAATAATTCGTAATTTAACTGTAGGTATATTTTTAAATACTGTGATCACCTAGAAAATGTAAACGACATAGCTCTACATTTGATCAGCAAGAGCTGCCTGCATAGCATTAGCTCCATAGACAACGGGTTTGTCCACGTTATTGTCTACAATTTTATTCCAGAGACTGTTATTATCCTTAAAAAAATAGAGAAAAAAAAATATCAAAAGATTACTCTTCCGTAGAGAGAAACTTTGCCTACGGTGCTAATGTTACCCCGTAATTCTTTAGAATTTTAAAATTTTAAATTTTCGTCCAACATAAAAAATTTGGTACTCTTTGCAAAATGTTTAGGTATTGGAAAGTTTCGGTTTGTAGGACCACGTCTTATAAAATCAATAATAAATTAATATACCCACTTAATATTTAATTATTTTGTAAAGTTATTGCAAAAAGAAAACCAACTCTGCTGACTTGGTCAAAACGAGAATTATTAATAAGTGTAAGTAAGCATTATTAATACAGACATGTTGTAATAAATAACCTCTAGCTATTGTACAATTTAGAAAAAGCTTCAAAAATCTCAAGTCTTATTTCTTCGGTTCTAAAGACGAAAATTGCCTCGTATTTCTTCTATAGAATGTTCATGTAATAACGCCAATAAACCAGTAACAAGTTTGGACCGCAACAACAGGTTACTTTCGTGCTTTTGAAATAAAATTCGATTCATACGGAACTACAAAACAAGTGTTATTGATACGGTAGAATACGCTAACTTGTGTTCATGTCCGCAGTAATATGTGTCAAATAAAATAAACTACTGCGCGCATGCAAACATTTTCAGTCAAGAACTAGTAGGGTTGGCAAACACAGGATATCAAACAGCTGAAAAATCACGATGTCAAACATGGCAATACTGAGAATAAAAAAATATAGTGTAGATACATGACTAATTAATACGTAGATAATAATTAAAAGAAAATATTGCCTACTATTTACCAAATCACATAATCAATCATCGCTGCTTATTGAATCGTAAATATTAATTAATATAATGTCGACATCGCTAACGAAGGTTGAATAATGGCGTAATTCCTGTCACAATCTATAAACCGATTTCCTTCTGCTAGTACATACCTACAGATTTTCCTATTTAATTTAGCTATTTATAGGTCTGAGCGTCAGGGAAAATATTGAATACAAAGAGAACAATGACGGCTTAAGTTTAACTGGGTAAGGTAGTGCTCGCTTTATTATTTATTTGCAAGTACACAGACCCAATGTAAATAATAAAGCTAGGCACAAAAATGCCACCTTCAACTGAGCTCACTTGGAGACTTCGTGATCCATATTGTGGTTCTCGTAGTAGGGCCGGTCGTCAAGCGACTGGTGGAGAGAGGCACTATGGCAGTGTGCCGCGTAGCCTCGCCACGGTTTGACGTTCGCGCGCCCTAAAAAGTAATGTGACAGCCCTGTGTTCTAAATTCGAATTTGACGTGACGATGAATCTGTCTAAAAAAGTTTGTGTGTTTTGCAAATGGCTTTAGAATAGTGCAAGTGTTTATCTGTTACGTGGATAGTTTTAAAGTAAATGTTTGATTATACTTAGTTCGTCACAATCACAACGCTTCTGCGTTTCTGTACGAATTGTTTAATTTGTTTTATCTTAGTGTAGGTATAAAGCAGTTGGAAATTCTGTGTTACCATAACATTTAATTAAGTTTTACTTACTCTGTATATTCAGAACTATGGCAAAGCCTGCAACTTTATTCGCGTGGAGTTGTTTTCGTACAAATTAAGTTTCACATTTAACCCCTCGCTGCACCCCATCAGAAATGCAACCAGCATTTCAACATTTATTTTTGGTGCACCTTTAAACTTTGAACACCTTTAAATCGGAAAGTAATTTTTGGATTAAGTACATTACATTCCACACTTCTCGATTTTAGGACTTACGACTTTATGGTCAGTGCGTTACGTTACCCATTTGATCATAGAGTTTCTTTGTCTGCCTAGCTAGACAGAACTATAAAAAAAATGCCCTTTTTTACTTAGAAGTAAGTTACTAAATGGCCTTCTTACTTGAAAAAAATGTTTATTTTGTGTTGTTTAGAGGCTGCATAAAAATCTCAAAGATCTGAGGTAGGTACCTAAATAGAGAGATCTGAAAGTAGGTAGATATACAGTACATAATATCTATAGTAGGGATTACAGTATTTTTGCTACATTGAAGCAGATGTTATTGTAAAAATATTATTAGCCTCATTGGCTACCATTGTTGTGTATATTAGTCACCGTTGTCACCACGGACTGTGGCCACATTAGTATGCTGGTAACACTTGTACAGAATACATAATATTTAACGCCGAATAAGCCATTATATTTGTGAATACAAACCTACATCGGTTATTTTTATAGGTGACCTACCTACTCCAATCTGCAATTTCCAAAAATCGTAGAAAAAAACGTTATTTTTTATCCTACTAAGTGCAAACATCCTTTTGGGGTCCTTATGAGGTCATTCTGAAGGGATTAAATAACATGTATAAAGATTTTTTAAAATGCAGCATAAATCAATGAAAAAAATTGGTAAAGATTGACTTCTTTCAAAAATATTCTGGATGTCAGAAAAAAATACCTAATAAACGTCATCGTTGAGATCTGTCAGGGATGAACCAATTTGATTCAACCAATCAGGGATTATTTTTTCATCAACAATTTTCTACCTGTCATCTGGATTTGATTACACAATTCTCTGGAACTCCATCCCAGTTTCTTTGCTGGCATTACGAGAAATTTTAGACTTAAGACCTACAGATTATTTTTATGAAGGTTATCTTACAGAAATTTGACGTTACTTAGCGTTTGCTCTGAATAAACTGCTCTTTTTGTCACTCTCTTACTCTAGCGTTATACGTAAGTCAGACAGGCAGTGTCAGATCAGACTGAAACCGGTGCTTAGTCACGTTTTTAACTGTGCTTAAAAAAAAAAACAGAAAATGACTTAAAACTTTACTAAATACTAAAGACAATATTTTTTTAAACCATATCCTAATGAATGCATAACGTAAGAAAAAGCGGTATGGTCTCATGACTCTAGCCTGTATTTTGGGCAAGAAAAAACAATGTAGTTATTTAATTTTTTAAAATTCGAACGATTAAGTTTTGTGCTTCCCCGTATGAGCTAATACAAAGACGTCAAATTCTAAATGATGTTAAATGAAAAGATTTGTGGTGTAACGCTCTGTGATGTAACACCTATATACAAATAAATATCTTGAATCTTCAATCTTGACGTCAAATTACTAAATACTACAAAAAGGTAAAAATCTAACTATCAAATGGAACCTAGGTCTTGCTAGTTCCACATGCCCCTACTTATCGTTGACTGCTAGCTCTTGACCCCGCCCGGGGGATGGTCTACTAAGACTGACTCTCCAATTAAGCCTCTTGCAAACTCAAGCACTTAACCGCTAAACTGGCAGCACTTGGAGCAGTCAGTGTTCAGGCATTGCACTCACTTAGGTGACGTGATTTCGACCTGGCATGTCTATTTCTATGTCATGTTGTAATGGTGACAGATAAGCTTATAAAGTCGTCTGGTCCAAAGCGATAAGAAGACAAAGCATGCAGCATAGCATGCTTGACTGACGAAGCCGATTAACTTACTTACTTACTTACTTGAAACGCGGGACTTACTTGAACTTAATAGCTTTTTGTTCTATTTTTATTTACCTAACACTTTAACAAGTCAGGCCATGCCACGCCACGCTACATGAGTTGGGGCAGCTAAATTTTGAGTGGCCAGTTGCGTACCAGTTTAGAGGCAAATGCGTCAGATCAAGCATCATATAATGTGGGTACAGCAGTCTAAAGTTCCGTTTTCCGTACTTGCGCCTTAGCTACTTGAATTCCATACCAATATAAATCCAGCGGCCAGGCTGGCCCTTAAATAAACATGGTGTATATGTATTGAATTTTTTTTTTTTTTTTATACAACTGAAGTGGCAACCAGGCGTACGGCCCACAAGATGGTAGCGGTTACCGCAGCCTATGGACGCTTGCAATACCAGAGGTATCACTCGCGGGTTGCCACCTTAAGGCTAAGATCGAAAGCCTCATGTGCCAGTAATTTCACCGGAAACCATACCCTTCACACCGGAACACAGCAATGCGAGCATTACTGCTTGGCGGCAGAAATAGGTATGGTGGTAGTCCTTCCCCAGACGAGCTCTATCACAGAGAACTCTACTACTCTTGAATTATTCAATGTTTCGACCTTATTTAGGCGGTAAGTAACCCTTTTCAATGCGTGCCCGGTGATCAAAAATACAAGAGACAAATGTTAGAAGGTTAGAGTCATAACATAACCATAATTGAACATAAATATAAAGAACTGGAGATCGTAAAGTAAAGTAAGTAAAGTAAAAAATATATTTATTCAATAATATCACAAGGATCATATTGAAACTTGGCCAGCCGAGGCAGCCATTTGAATGAAATTATTTTACATTATTAACCGGAAGGATTGTACTTTCAAATAAAAAAAGAAATTTGAGAAAATATTCAGTAGTTTTTTTTTTATAACATTTTCAAAAAAAAAATGTTATTTTGCGGACCCGTTTTTTTAATGATATTTACCTAATCTATCTACATAGATCTGTATTCAATTTAATACGAGTATAATTATATATATTACAAGCTTTTGTTTAATTTGCAACGTTCGTGCGTTGTCCTTTCGGGTCAAAAGTTATGATTAAATTTTTGGACCACTTCCAAGTTTGTGATCGAGCTGAAAACAGAAATCTGATTCTATTTTTGGTTTAGATGTCAATAATGTATAATAGTTTTGCTATTTAAGCTGATTCGAGTAAGTTATATCAATTTCAATTTCAATTTCAATTTATTGCATCATGTAACAATTTTGTATAAGGTCTAGTAATACAATGTTTTTTGTCAGGTACATGAACCCTGTAAGGGCGCTGCAGTTTGAGTTTGATTCTAATTTAGGCACGAGTAATTTTATAAATGTGTATGTAAAATTAATAATATCTCATTTTATATTATAATAACTATTGGAAGTTCCAAATTGGAATGCACAACGACTTCGTCAGCGATGCGACCGAGCGAGCTTCTATGGACGCTTGCAGTACCAGAGGTATCACTCGCGGGTTCCCACCTTGAGGCATGGATCGAAAGCCTCATGTGCCAGTAATTTCACCAGAAACCATACCCTTCACACCGGAACACAGCAACGCGAGCATTACTGCTTCGCGGCAGAAATAGTGTTCCATCACAAAGAACTCTACTACTCCTCGTGCCGTCCAATTAGGAATATAGACTCCGAGCTTTAAGTTTCTAGATCGGTTTATGCTCTGCTTTGTAGGTCAGTGTCGCTGCCCTTTTCTAATATAAATTGATTTAGGTACGTGATGTTATTAAAAAACCGCTATCACAAAGCAGTCATCCAAGTAGACGTAGTATATACATAAAGTTGTAGCTTTAATACTGTCGCATTCTATTAAACTGAGATTTTACGAGCTCATTCCACAGATACCGTAATCGAAACTATGATTACCTGTTTGATTGAATGGATTTATAATGGTTCCGTGCCAAAAATGTTTACGACTGGCGACGAATCAGCGACTTGATGTCGATTCGGACAAAATTATTTAGGACACAGTGTTCCAACTGACACTTTTTCTGTCGATTCGGAGACCATCAAATTATTGAAGCTGTTGAGTGTGACGTGACGTGTTTTGTTTGAAGTTGTGTTTTGTTTTGTCTGTCAGATTTTGAGAGATTTTGAGAGAGAGTCAGATAGCGCGTTTGAAACATTTCCAAATCCAGAAACCAGTGGATAGTTTAACAAAAAAATTACAGTTTTAATTTTAACATTTTATTACCTTCAAAAGTCAATGAGGTCACACAGTTAACACCGTTAACCTCGAAAGAAAAATATCGACACGTGTTTCATCCCTCCACGGGACATCATCAGAACCATCGACTTGTTATCCGGCAGACGTGTTGCTCCGTCGCGTCCAGCGTCATGAGCCAAGTCGATGGCCCTGATGATGTCCCGTGGAGCGATGAAACACATGTCGATATTTTTCTTTTGAGGTTAACTTTGTTACTGTGTGACCTCATTGGTTAAAAGGTTAAGCGGAGTAGTACTAGAGATTTTTCGTCTGTTTTTACCTACAAAAGTGTCAAAATCCACAATGCAATAATAATTATAACTATAATTACGTAGGTACTTCCATAAATAAATTTATAAACGAAAAAGTTATTAAAATAATTCCTACCTACGCATAATGACGGCATAATTTCTCATTTATAGCGTTACAGTTTCAGAAAATTTCAGGAAATGACGTTAATTGAATTTTACGTACTTAAGTCCTTATTAATACTAGGTCTCGCTAGGGCGATTTTTATAAAAGGATACAAATATTTGTTCCGGGTGTTCTGGGTGTTTTCTATATATAATAAAAAATATATATCTATGTATTGTATTGTATTAAATATATATCAGTCATCTAGTCTCCATAACACAGCTCTGTTTAACAGCAGCTTACCTGGGGCTAGATGATGCTGTGTGAGTTGTCCAGCATTATTTATTTATTTATTTATTATATAATAATACGGCTTAGTCTCATCACATTCAAAAACTAAAAACATTATAGTATTAAAAATGTAATTCTCACATCCACAAAATGTAGTAGATACAGTCAATTTAGCAAGGCTTTTTTCTGATGCTCAGTCTTTCAGGGGGGTAATGTAATTTCAAGAAAAATCTAATAAATGTAATTTCAATAAATCTCTCTAATTAATGTAATTTCAAGAAAAATCACCAAATGTACCGTTTTTCTCGCCTCGTGCGTGGTCGTCGCGTGTTGGTTTGTAGTAGAGCAGGACTTTATTCCTAATTATTATAATTAAATGGTCACACGACTGTATAAAAGTATAAGGAGTGGTACAACACCTTTTTACCTAAACAACAAGAGTTCAAGTGTCAGACTTCTGTTTCGAAGCATAGTCTGCGTGTATCGTAATAAGTACGTTCTAGTATCTAGATATATTAGTCCTATTGTAGAAAACTTATACTTAAGTATCCTAGAGTAGTAGAGTTCTCTGTGATAGAGCTCGTCCGGGGAAGGACTACCACCATACCTTTGTCTGCCGCCAAGCAGTAATGCTCGCATTGCTGCGTTCCGGTGTGCAGGGTATGGTTTCCGGTGAAATTACTGGCACATGAGGCTTTCAATCTTAGCCTCAAGGCAACCCGCGAGTGATACCTCTGGTATTGCAAGCGTCCATAGGCTGCGATAACCGCTTACCATCTTGTGTTCCGTACGCTTGGTTGCCACTTCAGTTGTATGAAAAAAAAAGCCAACTCGGATAAAAACAGCCTCACAAATCAAAAATTCTCTTTATCCATTGGTCTGTAAAAGTTACTGGGATAAAAGTTTACAAATCATTGTGTCCGCTATCGGTTTTTATCTTATCTTATCTTAAAAATTATTGAAATCTACTAACCGATGATAATTCTGGCGTATACCAATTAGTAAATTGACCAATTACAAATACTACAACGATTAATATGCATAATGACCAATTTAGTTGTTATGCGTAATGGCTAGCAAACTATCAGGGACATATTTATCTATGGAGAATAATGTAGAGCTTTTCACATGCATTCTTAGGGCCTTTTTGAAGGACATAAAGAGATCTTATTAGCATATTATCCTGTTTTTACCATAGGATATTTTGTATGAGCACCGGTGGTCTAGTGGTAGTGACCCCGCCTTCCAATCCTAAGGTCGTGGGTTCAAACCCGGTCGTGCACCAATGGATTTTTCTGTTCGAAAAATTTATGTGCACAATGCCAGTGCTCTCATACGGTGAAGGAAAACATCGTGAGGAAACCGGCATGTCCAAGAACTAAAAATTCGAAAGACATGTGCCATCCACCAATCCGCATTGGGTCCGCGTGGTGGATTAAGACCCAATCACTCTCGCCTAAGAGTAGGCCAGTGTCCCAGCAGTGGGAACATTAGAAGGCTGTCATGATGATGATGATTTTGTATCCCTAAAAAATGTACTGTTTATGGGATAGCTTATAAACTGTAAGCGGGTGTAACCGCAGGGCGCAGTTAGTAATAATAAAGCGAAAAGTATATCCAAACCAAGAGCTTCAACAATGTTCGTCTCAAAATCTCCCAACCCCCAACCGCGTGACGTCACGGCAGTTTCATTTTAAACTAGATGTTTCCCGCGACTTCAATAGCAAGGAACGCGGGAATTTTATTTTTTTCCGGGATAAAATTAGGCTATGCGCTATTCCAGACTTTAATCTATCTCTGTGCTAAATATCATCTAGATCTGTTCATCCGTTCTGCCGTGATTGTGTAGTTACATATCCATCCTAATTTTCGCATTTACAATAATAGTGGGATTAATAACACCAATGAATTCCACTCGGAGTCAGTTTTAGAAGTTAAAAAAATATATAAATATATAATACTCACTCGAATTCACGTAAGTGTCGATTCTTGTGTTGTATTATTTAAACTTAACTAACTTAAACTGTTGCCGTCCTTTTCTAATGAACGTGTAAACAAAGGACCGCGATAATTTTAGTTAGTTCAGAATCAACACCAAAGCTTTTTCAGCGTGCATTCATTTGTTTAGTAAAAAAAATATTGCTATTCCCGTGCCTTTATTATAGGTCTCATAACGGATCTCGGCCGTAGTGAAATTAGCCGTTTTGATGCGCAATGGAGCTTTTTCAAACTAAATTGTCTTTGCGCATCACAAACGGCTAACTTCACGGAAGCCTAGATCCGCTGTGCGAACTATACATAAGTCTATTGCTGTCAAATTGCTGTCGATCGCTAGTCGATCCCTTACGCGCTTATGGTAAGCACTGTAGGTGTGAAAGAGACGGCCAGACGCAACAACAAGCGATCTACAGCGATAGACTTACATAGTCAGGGGGCCGGTAGTCTTACCGAGTTGTCTTGTTTCTAGTTATACCCACCCTGGCAACCGTTGCCCATGGGCGCTTAGCCTAAGACCCCTGAGGAAATCTACTATCAGTGCCCGTCTAAGTCTTTCAATTGGTCGGACTGGATTTCTTGGGATTGGATGGAGAAATGAACTCTGAAACAGACTTCCTACTGTAATAACAAACGAACAAAGCGCTGGGTGGCATAGCTGGCTATGGCTAATACTTTAACCAATGTCATATCTGGTGCCTTACTCTTGAATCCAAAGACAATTCCGATCCAATCCGAATTTCTATTTTATGCTGTCAAATTTTTGTACTCTTGAAAAACAAGGTTAAATTTGGCGCTTGGTTTGCTGTGAAAAGTCGATCGCGTTCAAGAGTAAGGCCCCAGGGACCTTCTTGAACGCGATCGGTATTGGACAATTATTGGAATATGACATTTCGTACTTTTCACAGCAAACCAAGCGCCAAATTCAACCTTGTTTTCAAGATTACAAAAATTTTACAGCATAAAATAGAAATTGGGATTGGATCGGAATTGTCATTGGATTCAAGAGTAAGGCACCTGTTCTGTGCCAACGTTCCGAGAAGTCA
The DNA here is from genome assembly GCA_951394395.1 of Colostygia pectinataria. NCBI lineage: Eukaryota > Metazoa > Arthropoda > Insecta > Lepidoptera > Geometridae > Colostygia > Colostygia pectinataria. Next base: position 1,479,160 of record OX596362.1, read on the forward strand.
TCATTCAGATAGGTGACCAACAGCATATATGCGCTTCCCGAATATAATTCCAAAAAGAATGAATAAAATATATGCTTCGCTGAAAGATTTTGTACGTAACTTTATTAGGAAATAATATAAGAATCTCTTTAGGGATTTATAAGTCGGAATGTAAGTTATCCTTTGAATATTTTTACCTTGAATCTGTTTAGTTTGAAGGTAAAATAACATTCTTATTCCAGTGAGATGACGAATTACGAGTGATAGGAAAAATACAGGATTTTCTAAAATTCTATCAAAGGTAGTAGGGAATAGTCAGTAAAGTTTGGATAGAGCTCGACCGGGGAAAGTACGACCAGCAATCTATTACTGAAATCAAGATATTGCTTACTGTGTTCCGTTTCAAAGGGTTTTTTTTTTTACAACTGAAGTGGCAACCAAGCGTACGGCCCACAAGATGGTAAGCGGTTACCGCAGCCTATGGTCGCTTGCAATACCAGAGGTATCACTCGCGGATGGCCACCTTGAGGCTAAGATCGAAAGCCTCATGTGCCAGTAATTTCACCGGAAACCATACCCTTCACACCGGAACACAGCAATTCGAGCATTACTGCTTGGCGGGAGAAATAGGTATGGTGGTAGTCCTTCCCCGGACGAGCTCTATCAAAGAGAACTCTACTACTCTTATGGTTGCCGGTGAAATTACTGCCACATGAGAATTTGCATCTACATCTCAGGATGGCAACACGCGATTGATATCAGTAGCCTCTACAGTGTAGTGTAGTATTGCAAGCAGCCATAGGCTACAATAACCACTTACTGTATCTTGCTTTGTCATTTGTCACTGATATTCCATTCAGTGGTATAAAAAAAATAATATAATGAGCTCTTAAAAATAAAATCAACGTGTCTGTGATTTAGATCAGTTGAGCTATTTAAAGATCGCTTGTGGTTGTAATGAAAAATGAAAATGAAAATGAAAAATATTTTATTTCTGCAGCCATGAGTTACAATTGTCATAATAAGGTTGAGCCCTTCCGTTTAGTATAGGAATACATGAGTTATAAGACCCCGCTCTTCCATATCCATTATATATTGGTTACTTATAGGCACTAAAATATTGAAACTATTCATTTTATTATGTTATGTTATTATGTTGACGACCAATTTGGCGCGGTGGGCGAAGGTCCGCCTGCGACGCAGAGGTTGCGGGTTCGATTCCCGCCTTGGGACAAATGTTTGTAGGATCTGCAAATATTTGTTCCGGGTGTTCTGGGTGTTTTCTATGTATAATAAAAAATATCTATCTATGTATTGTATTGTATTAAATATATAATAGTCATCTAATACCCATAATACAGCTCTGTTTAACAGCAGCTTACCTTGGGGCTAGATGATGCTGTGTGGATTGTCCAGCATTATTTATTTTATTTGTTTATGTTGTACTACTTTAGATCGTCTGACTGAGTAGTTTTTTTCTGGATTATTAAAAAGCATTAGCAATCTAGTTTAACTCAGCTGTTTGCTGTATATGCCCATGTAAAAAAAAACAAAAAAAAATACATACACTCCGCAACTACGTGAGCTAATATAAATAAACTAAGTAAGATTAGCTAGCGTTGTGGCTTGAGCTTAACTTTAACAGGTACAAAAATTCTCATTAGCCTATCTCACTAATTAGACTACGCCTATTCGTATACCAAAGCAGTATCTTATACCGGTGGTCTAGTGGTGAGCACCGGTGGTCTAGTGGTAGTGACCCCGCCTTCCGATCCTAAGGTCGTGGGTTCAAACCCGGTCGTGCACCAATGGATTTTTCTGTTCGAAAAATTTATGTGCACAATGCCAGTGCCATACGGTGAAGGAAAACATCGTGAGGAAACCGGCATGTCCAAGAACAACAAAAAAAAAATCGAAAGACATGTGCCATCCCAATCCGCAATCACTCTCGCCTGAGAGTGGGCCAGTGTCCCAGCAGTGGGAACATTAGAAGGCTGTCCTGATGATGATCTTATACTTAGTAAGTTGTACGGCTCCCATTCAATATAATTAAGGGAAGTAAAGGATTTGAATGAAGCGCAGGCTTAACGAGAAAATATTTTACCTACACTTGTAGGTTTTTAAGCCTGCCTTTAAAGAAGTTTTATTTATGAGTATATCATAAAATATACTTAGAACTGATTATAATTACATTTTATTGCTTTTTATAATAATATCTGCATTTTTATTATAGAAGTACATACTGTGTACTGAAACAAATACGGTGCTTAACCACAAAATTGACTTAAAAAATAAATTTAATTTTTTTTGGACACGAACGTCAAACACTAACGCTAAGTCGCTAACGCCTCTTAGTTCCAACTAAACTAAAGCAACTAAGTAAATATTAAAGTAAGTTCGGGTTATTATAATTATGAGTCAGTGGCTAACTCTGGTGACAGAGCTTCTTGGCCCGAAGGGCTCTGCCATGGCCTAACAACTTTGATAAAGCCGGGACCGATTGCTTAACGTGCCCTCCGAAGCCCGGGAACGCTCAGTTGAAATTGACACTGGCGGTCACCTATCCAAATGATGACTACGCGGAACAGTGCTTAACTTCGTTGATCTGTTAGGAACAACTTAGCCAGCTACGTCACGAGCGCTCCGAAGTAAATAGTAGAAAAATAAAGACGATGAATCTAGGCTAGTTGTACATTTTTTGTATTTGCAATAGAAAGAAATAAAGAAAGAAAGAAAGAAAGAAGGAAAGAAAGAAAGAAAGAAAGAAAGAAAGAAAATACATTTACTGACTCCCAAAAAACAAACAAAAGAATAAGCAATACATAAAAGAAAACGATGAGTAACCACGCGTCATTTAAAATTAAAAAGTTGGCCATGCCTGCAGTGATGAAACGTGCAATATTTTAACGAAGCCAGCAACATGAGCAGTGAACGAGCAAATTAAATGTCAAATGCAGCGTTTCTGTACCGTTTGAGATAAAACTGCGCTATCTCTTGGTTTGGTGGTTCAGCTCTTGTCCTAGTTAAAGCCTTTGCGAGTTACCGCAGAACGCTATGTTAGGTCTAACTAGATTAATTAATAAACTGCTGGCTAAAACTTACATGGTAACTTAGCAGATGGTATAATGTGACTTGAATTCGACTAAGACATCATGACGGACGACACAAGAATACCAACTTTAAATAATAGCCGTTGATTCTATTTTCATTTACAAGGTTGCTACGAGTACGTGCTGCTTGATACACATAATTTACTTCGGAGCGCTCGTGACGTAGCTGGCTAAGTTGTTCTTAACAGATCAACGAAGTTAAGCACTGTTCCGCGTAGTCATCATTTGAATGGGTGACCGCCAGTGGCAATTTCAACAGAGCGCTCCCGTGCCTAGGGGCACGTTAAGCAGTCGATACGGCTTTTTCAAAGTTGTTAGGCCATGACAGAGGCCTTCGGGCGGCCTAGAAACTCTGTCACCAGAATTGGCCACTGACTCATACGAACTTACTTCACGTATATCGGATCATGGTAATGTCACATGTTTGACCTAACGTGTAAGGGTCGCCGTAAAATACAACTGACCATGCTGAATTGTTACCGGTTTTATGTTTTATGTGAGCGTTGTTATCCGGGGTTAAACAGTATTTATCCCACGGTTTTACGGGATAAAAAGTAGCCTATGTTTTAATCCAGGGCATAGGTCTTTATGTATAATTTAATCAAAATCCATCCAACCGTTTGACCGTGAAAAAACAAACAAACTCATATAATTGATAGATTCAGGCGTTACTTTGCGGAAATCGATTACAAGATAAAAAACAGACGAAAAATCTCTAGTACTATTCCGCTTAACCTTAGCTCATACAAACTTTCACATGATTTACCAAAACTCTTAAATGTAGAAGATGTTTAATAAACCTATGTGATGTAACCGATGTCCTCATTCCTCGGACAGAAATATCCGCAGCCTCGACATGTCGCGGATGGATCTAATGGAAGCTGTAGCGGAAGAACGAAAAGATGGAGAGGAAACATGAATGTTTATGTATGTAGTGTAAGAGTAGTAGAGTTCTCTGTGATAGAGCTCGTCCGGGTAAGGACTACCACTATACCTATTTCTGCCGCCAAGCAGTAATGCTCGCATTTCTGTGTTCCGGTGTGAAGGGTAAGGTTTCCGGTGAAATTACTGACACATGAGGCTTTCGATCTTAGCCTCAAGGTGGCAACCCGCGAGTGATACCTCTGGTATTGCAAGCGTCCATCCGGTAACCGCTTACCATCTTGTGGGCCGTACGCTTGGTTGCCACTTCAGTTGTATAAAAAAAAATCTAGTACTTACTGCATCTAGCTGCTTGAATATATTTTTACCAAACGAAACAAAAAAAGTAGGAAAGGAAGCTTTAAAAACCATGCAGGTACAGAAAGAAACAAAACATAGAACAGAAACAAAAAAAACAGAAAGCCAGGCGAGGCTCACAAACGAAACAAAACCAGATACAGAAAGACATTTTATGCGGCAACTTTATTGTCCCTCAATGTTTCCTGGTCAGGTCCTCTCATATAAAGTTGATCGGATAGAGAGGATATAAAAGAGGATGCTCTCGACAGAAAACTGGCCATTAATCAAGTAAAAAATTTAAATTTAGAAAGATAAAAAAATTAACAATCATGACACTTGATAACGAATTAACCGCAATGACAAACCTTTGAAGGCTTCGTGAAGCTGCAAAGTGTTTCATGTATCCCCTAGACAAGCGCTCTCATGTCTTATATAATTTAGATTCAACATGAGTGTTGTCACAGCTTGCTCCTATGATTCGCACCACACATCAATACTTACAAGGGTCTAGAGAAACCTCTTAACACGACCGTTGGCATAAAGCCTTGTATGTTCTTTATACGCTGCATCACGACTTACTGTAAATTATACTAGACTAGTGGAAAGCCTGCGACTTCTTTCGCCCGGAGTTGGTTCTCGAAACATTAACTTTCTTGCCACAAAAATGTTACTTTATTATTATTGCGTAGTTTTTTTCAAAGTAGTAATTGCAGAGTTAGAAGCTAAATTGTTAATCAGTTTATTAATGCTTGATTAAATTTATTTGTTGCGGAAGAAAGAGAAAATTAAAGAGTTATTGGTATAACAAAAAAACCAACCCCACGCTATTGTTGAACTTTTTTTTCAGTGACACAAAACTCCAATCTTCTAAAACACCAGATAGTGCACGACACTGCATGGTCGTAGGTAGTGAAATGCAAAGCGCTCAAGACACGAAAAATGCTGGAGCTACAGTTATGTTTCTACTTTCAACTGTGTAGGTATTTTTTCTTTAGAATAGAACACACGAGCATTCTCGAAATAAAAGAAAATATTGCTGAGAACAAGTTTGGTCATTCTCAGAGTAACCTAAAACTTATTACATATTATATTCTACGCGTTGGTTTTTAGGACTGGTTTGTGGCTGTCGATGGCCATGCAAATTATAAAACAGCCTTTAGTACGTAATATTTTATAATACTAAGTAAATAATAAATCTAAAATACAGGATTCTGTAAAAATCTTTTATTGTTGGCGTTTGTAACTAACAATATCTGCAATCTGTTAAAACAAAGAGTTGCATACAAACAACGGATAATATAGGCACTGAACTGGGAGAGGGTGTAGATAGGGTGGTGAGCGGTGACGTCATCAGGTCCTGAACCCGTTACCGCCAGGGGACTAATTTTAATTCAGCTTCGTGTCCTGTTTTTATTGAGAGCGTAAATAATAGGGCTCCCTGTGTGTTTTATGTTTATTTGCTGGACGAAATAAATTAAAAGGTGAGAGATGTAATGTTAATTTGACACAAGAGGGTAGTATTAAAGTACATTTTGTATTAGCCTCATTTTCCACTTTGTCTGGTGAAAAAGACTCGCTGTCGTAACGATATGGTAGACATTTTGATAGGATGCTAACAAAGTGCATCAAATCCTTTGAAAAACTGTCAATAAAGCCAGCGATTTTGAATATTATATTACTATGTTTATTATTTTTTGTTTGTTATTTATTAAATGCTTACTAGTCTACAGCTTATTTCTCATTATTAGCTAGAGTAAGTACATGCACTTACAAGGCACTACAGCTGAGTGAGTGAGTACATAATTGTTGAATATTATTAACAATTTAAAGCACTGTAAATAAGCAGTGGTTTTATGTTTAATTCAAATAATGTATTATTTATTTGTGGTATCTACTGCCATTTTGACTTCCTATTCCTATCTATCTATCGTCAGTTCAGTCATGCTAATTTAATTTTACAATATGTGTTTAATATAGCTTTAGTTTACCTAATAATTGTTACCTGCTCGTAGTACTTTTATATTTGTTATATGCTACTACTCTAAAACTTCCATCTCTCAAGATTTTAAAAGTCAAAAAGTCTTGTGTAACCTTTTATTTCATAACTTTAAAAATTCCAACGCGTGGGTGTGCGTTTTTGGTTTCAATCGCTTTATCATATTGTCATATGAGTTAATAAAGCGCTTTTACAAAAGGTGTAGATTCTATTCAGACGAGAATACCTCGTTTTATATGAGCTTCTATTTTTATCGCAATTTCTATTGGCGATAAGGCATTGTGGACTTTGTGGAGCATTCAGAGTAGGTCGGGGAGAGCGGACCGGTTGTCTGTGGGCCCTGCACCTACGTGTACTTGCTTTTGTACGCTTGAGAAACATGACCCATTATTACTTGTTTTTATTATCAACGTTAACTAATTATAATCTATCGATATTATTTTAGAAGACTTGGTGACATGACCCACGATTAGAAACTTGAAATTCGGAGGGTGTGTTCTTTGGTGTAGGAGGTTTACAAGGAGTAATTTTTAAAATTAGCATTCAAATTCAAGTCAATTTACAGTCAGCGCAGTCAAAGTCGCGAAGCGTTCCAGTAAAAGCTATATTACTAGTTATAGCTTTTACAGCTATAAATTATAGTTATAGCTTTTACAGGTGTGTTACCAGAAATAAGAAGGAGTTTTCCAATCAAACTTATGGTAACTCCTTGTTGAAGTATTTCGTTTAAACAGTGAAGATATAGAGTTAATTTTTTCTATTCTTTTAAATTACACGTTGCAGGTGAATACCGAGTCTTATTGATCCATTTCCAATTAAAACTGCTTGCCTGTTAGCTTCATAGTTATCTATCTACTCATTTCACATACCATAATTCTTAAGCTTATAATAGATGTTCATTTAATACGTTTTCGAATCAATGTTGACACTATAAAATGCAAAATTTAACTGTGAAGTTTAATCAGAGCCATCACATTATTTAAAATTAATTAAACAACTCAATTGCTTATCCGGATAGTTCTGATATATTCCGATTCTTGTCGTCCATGTATCGCATCATAAATAATTGTAGCAGTTACAGTGCTTATGTCCGACTGTTGTCCCATAACCGGTTACTGTGCCCTGTGCCATTTTTTAATAATAATGATGGGTGGCGTATTTTATTAGTACTCAACGGGCCTTAGAAACGGGAAACCTTAGCAAGACCAAGCGGCATTTGGTCAAACTCATAATGGCTGTCTATAGATTATTTTTTGACAAATTACTCTGATTACCAATTAAGAAAATCGCTTAAAACACAGCCGTTGTAGTTATTTTACATTGTGTTTTTCAAGTAGCTAAGATTTTAATATTATAATTTGTCAGGGGATTTCAAGATAGTGCCTTTATTCAAAGTATAGCTTCGTTTTCGAAGAAACGTGATTTCAGATAAATCTACTTACTCTTTTTTAAGAAATGTTATTATTCATTTTTTGTTTTAACATAATTCATCTGTTAATGATCATAAATTCCTATTATATAATTTTGATTCGATAACAACCTTCATATACTCATTCGCTAACGGTAGTCTTGCCTCTATTTTATGTACATACATACATTTAATACTCGTTCTTATATACAATAGAGCTTGTGCTGTCCTTCGATTTGCGTTTGCGCCACACGAAATTGTAAACATCTATTTATAAAAGGATAAAGTAACGATGGTCTGACTCATCGATATTATAATTAAAACGTGATAATGGGTATGAATATGAAGACAACAAAGTACACGGACGATGTTGCAAAATGAACGGAATGATACTCCAACATAACTGTGCTGCCAATTGTAATTTGGGAAAACCTGTGACTATCCGCGATTGAAAGCGAGAATTAAATCATTATTAATTAAACTTATCTCATTGTACTCTTGAATACGCAATGAAATAAACAAAACAAATTTTTATAACTTTCTAATATTTTGAAATAAAGAGAGAGGCTTGAAACTAAAATAACTATTTGTGATGACAACGTCCAACAATTGAAAACCTGCTAGTTCACCGCCGCCTGTCCAGTCAGAGTAACTTTATTCAGAAAACCTGATGAATGAACGAGCTCACTGCTATAACTTTCCACGCAAAGTTTACCATTCATTGACCACCTATACCTACATTCAAAAGGCAGGAAGTAGGAAGTACGTGACAGAACTGACTATTGGTCACTCTGTGGTGTCGATGTATTGTCTCCATGGCTACTGACTGCACACTGCTCAGTGTTCACCCTCAAACAGCCTTCCTTTTCTCTCTTATTGATAGTATAGGTGGTAGAGAAGAATAGACGACTGTTTGTGCATTTATGGAAACGCATTAAACATCATGGAGCGTTATGGTTGTTCAGTTTTGATATCTTTGTCTTTTTTTTTAAAACACACACCCAGCAGTCACATAAATAGTCCGTATAGTCCAGACCCAGACAGTATAGAACAGATATATAGATAGGTATAGAGTCCAGACCGTATAGAAGATTCCTCATGCCATGGGCACAGACACTACGAGTACCACTACATCCAGACCGAAAACAAATATTTGCAGATCATGTAAACATTGGTTCAGGAATCGGACAAGCAACCTCTCGCCTTTTACTTAACCAGCGTTGTTCCTCTTTATTTACAGAAATAGTTACTTATCTGTAAATAAGTATTTATCTAACGAATAGATAGCTAGACTTATCTAGATCACTACCAGAGAGAAACGATTCCAACATGCTGATGACATTTTCACGTTGAATCGAATGGCAATGCTAATGCATTGAGCCAAATATGGACCAGCTTTTGGGTCACGTATAGATTAAAATTGATCGTGAGATATTTAGGTTTTTGTTACAATTTTATGAAACAGTCTGGATTAAACAACTTGATGAAATACAAGCCACTTAACAAACAAGAACCGGGTTGTTTGTTACCGTTCCCAACGGAGTAGAGGTGCCGAGTGGCCGAGAACTGGTGTTTCTGTAATTACTAGTGTAGGCTATTTGGTGAGATTAATTAGGTAGGAGTAATGACATCGGCACGGCAGTAAATCTCACTTGGATAGTGCGTTAAATTGATGTTGCGGTTTGAGCACAATGGCTGGTTCCATAAGTACACTGTGTTCTTGATCCACGGCTTTAGCAGAGTTTATATTGGTCTGCTTCTAAATCTTATTGACTAGCTACCCTTCTGGCTTCGCACGCATTAAAACCTGTCTCGTGAATCACTTTATCTCTCGTACGTCCATCTGTTGAGCAGTATGAAATATCTAAGCGTACATAAAAATTACAATACATATATACATATTATATATACATACATACAGAGGGAGGGACAGACGGCGGGAAGCAACTTTGTTTATTACTATGTAAAAATAGCAATTTACTCTCATAAGATCATTAAATCTCTGTTCTTTGTTGAGAGGTTCTTTGGTACCGTCATTGAAAGTTTCATAAATAAACATAATTAAGACAATTACGTGTTTTTTTGACCGAATGATTGGACTAGAATAGTTCTTATTATGAAGACTCAAAATTATCTTTGTGTAATGTCAAGTTCTTCAGTTATATTTATCGTTTATTATCGTCGTATTAGATATTTTCTCACTCCTGTTTTCACGGCTTTTATGTTTCGACGTACGACTCGCAATATCGTTAAAAATATATTATATAGGTTAGTAGGTAGCGATATTTACGGCTGTAAAGCTTTGCTTACTAAAAAAACGGCGGCGAATCTGACGACCGTAAAAAGCGGTGATGCAGTTGGTTTGTGCATTTTGTTAGTTTGTTATAATTATGTTGGACGTCAACCACCTGGTGACTAAGTTAAAAGGCCACTAAAATTCCTTTATTTTAGGCTAACCATTGTTATTTTCAGTGTTTTTTACATTGACCTTGTTTGAGAACTACCGTTTTTTTCCACCAAAATATATTACCAGTCGCGGCTTTTTCTGGAATCTGGGCGGTTCTATCCCATCCCCGGGGTAACGTAGACGTTTGAAGAGATCGTTAAGAAACCTCCTTCGTAAAGTAATACGGGGTATTTTTAACGTTTGGCCTTCCACTGAATGAAAAGATTTATATTCGTGACACAGAGAAGTAAACATGAAAAAGAATTCAAAAACTGTGTGTCGTAGTTTTTTTTTATATTTGATTATTCTTAAGCATGCAATTTAATAGTAAGCTACAGGCATATTTATTTATGCCTTTTGGAAAATAGTAAAAAATTGTCAGGCAACTTTGCTATTTATGTCACCTTGCAAACGAATGTGGACTGGAATCTACAGTCAAGGCTTGTACTGCACATCTGCAAACCGTATGCAATAACATCTGTCTTGCGACCTACCTGTCACCTGTTTATGTAATACTTTTACACTTTAAGCCACATGTCATGTCTTTTTAGTAATAAAATATACTTATTGTATATTATTATTTAAAAATAGAATTCAGAACCCTTTTAAAATATATACGAGTAAATACTCAGATATGCAACAAGAATACGGGCCGGCCCACCTGATGGTTAGCGGTCACCGTAACCAATTTTAGTAAACAATTTTTTAATCTAAACATGGCTTCCCAGTTCCCACTGCAAAAGTCTCCCCGAAATCGAGATCGTGGTCAAACGAAGGTCATGATTTAAAAAAAACGCTCTAATCATCTCTATCTTAGTGTTCCACCGTCCTCATTCGATGGAATCGAGCACAGGCTGCCAAGATATTATTAAACAAAAAAACTATAATTGCAATACCTAGAACGTATGAATAACGATCAGAACAATGTGAACAGCAAGATATTTACAAAATACAACAATAACATTCATAAAACCGGTCAGAAAGCAGACAAATAAACTAAAGTCTCATTTTACAGTCATTTGCCACTGATGCGACTAAACAGCTAAATTAAACAAATCACATTCCAAAACAAGTGTACAGCGCAACGCCCCTCGCGAAACGTTATCGTCATCACAACATCGCCGGTAACAATATCTGCGTGACCAACTCAAGATAGCCAGCCTCTGATAACGGCCAGTACTGGCAAAATTTTCCGACAATACACACGACTTTTACTAAAAAAAACAATAAAGCAACATGCCAGTGTCAACAGCGCGCGTAGTGTTGATCGTTCGAAATACAACATTTTAAAAGTGAAAATGGCAAAAGTTATGACCACGTTAAATGCCTATCTTTTAGACCCGAAAAAATATTGCATGAGTGTGGATAGATTGAAGCAATTCTGTTTGTGCCGCAAATATGAGGGAGAAACTGAGGTGGGTGAATTATTTTCGACATGACATTCCTTCGGTCGGTTCGCTTCAGATAAAGTTGTTATTTATCGCTTTAAATTGTTTGATCCTGTAAATGTGAGAAAAGCTAAATTTTAGGTAGAGTTCAGTGAGGCCGGTTTATTGATCGCTGTTCAAAGCATTATAACCAGTGTATAATTTACAGCAAGTGCTCAATTTTCAGTCTAATTCCTATAAATATCGACAGAGAATAAAAGAAACAAAAAACAAAAAAAAAGTTATTTGAGATTTGATATGAAAAGTTTTTGTAAAATACTTATGTCATTATCTGACCAAATAAATAATTATTGACAATTTCTAAATTCATTAATTCAAAGACATTTGTCACGTTTTTTCGTATTAATATTTTTAATTATATATTATATTACTAGTTTTTTGTGGTGCGCGAGCTGCAGGCAGCTCGCGTGTGGGTTTGAGGCTGGGACTTGGACATTAAATATTTTCAAATTGAAAAAAGGTATAAAATATTACCAGTTTGACTCTTACAAAAGAAATAAGAAAAGCAAAGTGAAAATATGTTAAAAAAATAAAAAAATTGGTTATTACTTGCACGGATAAAAAATATAGGTCGCCCGGTGCGCTCGCTGCAAGCAGCTCGCGAGGGGTTAAAGTTTCTATAGAGGTTGCGTGGTGCGCTCGCTGCAAGCAGCTCGCGAGGGGTTAAATTTCTATAGAGGTCGCGTGGTGCGCTCGCTGCAAGCAGCTCGCGAACGGGGTGTGCTCCTGTAGAGGTTGCGTGATGCGCTCGCTGCAAGCAGCTCGCGAACGGGGTGTGCTCCTGTAGAGGTTGCGTGGTGCGCTCGCTGCAAGCAGCTCGCGAACGAGGTGTGCTCCTATAGAGGTTGCGTGGTGCGCTCGCTGCAAGCAGCTCGCGAACGGAGTGTGCTCCTGTAGAGGTTGCGTGGTGCGCTCGCTGCAAGCAGCTCGCGAACGGGGTGTGCTCCTGTAGAGGTTGCGTGGTGCGCTCGCTGCAAGCAGCTCGCGAACGGGGTGTGCTCCTGTAGAGGTTGCGCGGTGCGCTCGCTGCAAGCAGCTCGCGAACGGGGTGTGCTCCTGTAGAGGTTGCGCGGTGCGCTCGCTGCAAGCAGCTCGCGAACGGGGTGTGCTCCTGTAGAGGTTGCGTGGTGCGCTCGCTGCAAGCAGCTCGCGAACGGGGTGTGCTCCTGTAGAGGTTGCGTGGTGCGCTCGCTGCAAGCAGCTCGCGAACGGGGTGTGCTCCTGTAGAGGTTGCGCGGTGCGCTCGCTGCAAGCAGCTCGCGAACGGGGTGTGCTCCTGTAGAGGTTGCGCGGTGCGCTCGCTGCAAGCAGCTCGCGAGGGGGTTAACTCCTGTAGAGGTTGCGTGGTGCGCTCGCTGCAAGCAGCTCGCGAGGGTAAAAAGTGCTCTCCATAACAGGGGCAAAAATATAAAAAATTGAAAAAAAAAAAAAAAATATTCATTTCGAAAAAAAGATCCCAAAAAAAAAAAAAATTTTCATTGTCGATTCAAAGTTAGTCTGGGGTATATTCGACATTCAGTTGTACTTCCATGGACAAAACCTACACGAATCTTGAAAAAAATTTCCAATCCCCTCAATAGTTTCAGAGATAATACGAAAAAAAAAAAAACGGGGGGATTTAGGGGGGATTCAAAAATTGATTTCTACCAATCAGGACACCCTCTACACGAATCTCAAAAAAAAACGCGACTTTTCCAACGGCAAGTAGAAAATCCCCACAAAGACCCCCTCAAGGGAGGGGAAAATGGGGATTTTGGGATTTTTCTAGAAAGTTTCAAAACACCCTCTATACGAATCCGTAATCGGTTTTACCCCACCCCTAGCGCAAGTGCCTCAACTCACATGTCAATGAGTGAATCAGTGAGTCAGTGGTAGTTTAGCTATATATAGTATAACTAGTTTTTTGTGGTGCGCGAGCTGCAGGCAGCTCGCGTGTGGGTACGAGTCTTGGACATGGACATGAAATATTTTCAAATTGAAAAAAGGGTATAAAATGTTTACATTTGGACTCCTACAAAAGATGTAAGGAAAATAAAGTTATATTAGAATTAAAACGAATTAAAAGTTGATTATTACTTGCACGGATAAAAAATATAGGTCGCCCGGTGCGCTCGCTGCAAGCAGCTCGCGAACGGTGTTCTCCTATAGAGGTTGCGCGGTGCGCTCGCTGCAAGCAGCTCGCGAACGGTGTTCTCCTATAGAGGTTGCGCGGTGCGCTCGCTGCAAGCAGCTCGCGAACGGTGTAAGCTCCTATAGAGGTTGCGCGGTGCGCTCGCTGCAAGCAGCTCGCGATCGGGGTGTGCTCCTGTAGAGGTTGGGCAGCGCGCTCGCTGCGAGCAGCTTGCGAACGGTGTTCTCCTAAAGAGGTTGCGCGGTGCGCTCGCTGCAAGCAGCTCGCGAACGGAGTGTGCTCCTGTAGAGGTTGCGTGGTGCGCTCGCTGCAAGCAGCTCGCGAACGGGGTGTGCTCCTCTAGAGGTTGCGTGGTGCGCTCGCTGCAAGCAGCTCGCGAACGGGGTGTGCTCCTGTAGAGGTTGCGTGGTGCGCTCGCTGCGAGCAGCTCGCGAAGGTAAAAAGTGCTCTCCATAACAGGGGCAATAATATAAAAAAATTGTTAAAAAAAAAAAAAAAAAATTTATTCCGAAAAAAAATCCCAAAAAAAAAAAAAAAAATTGGTCATGGTCGATTCGAAGTTGGTCTGGGGTATATTCGACATTCAGTTGTACTTCCATGAACAAATCCTATACAAATCTTGAAAAAAATTTCCAATCCCCTCAATAGTTTCAGAGATAATACGAAAAAAAAAAAAACGGGGGGATTTAGGGGGGATTCAAAAATTGATTTCTACCAATCAGGACACCCTCTACACGAATCTCCAAAAAAAACGCGACTTTTCCAACGGCAAGTAGAAAATCCCCACGATGACCCCCTCAAGGGAGGGGAAAATGGAGATTTTGGGATTTTTCTAGAAAGTTTCAAAACACCCTCTATACGAATCCGTAATCGGTTTTACCCCACCCCTAGCGCAAGTGCCTCAACTCACATGTCAATGAGTGAATCAGTGAGTCAGTGGTAGTTTAGCTATATATAGTATAACTAGTTTTTTGTGGTGCGCGAGCTGCAAGCAGCTCGCGTTACAATTATAAATATAATTATAGTTTATAATAAAATTATAAACTTTAATTTAATATGATATTAATTATAGATTTGTTTTTATATACAGTGATGACCATACAATCAAGAACGACTGATACCAAAGTCAATTACTGTCAAGTCTAATTACCTGAAATCATTTTTCACACTACCAAGCGTGGTCGCAAGAAAGATATGCGCTATTATATTCGTGCTGCAGAGGTCCGTGCACCCGAAGTCGCGGGCAAAGCTTTTCTGAAAATAAAATACAAACTTTTAATATGATAATGATAATTAAAGAATTGTTTTATACATGGGATAGTTTTATTTGTCTAATTACCTGAAATCGTTTTCCACACCACCATAGAGGTACGACTAAGGCGCGTTTTTTTTAACGTGGTTTCCCCAATAGGCCTATTCCACGTTAACTACATATTTACTGCTAACTACTGAAATTATGTACAAGTTATGGCCTATTAATACCGTCACCAGAGTTGGTCATACGAACTTACCGACTTACTTTTTAAATACATTTACAATACATATTTACAATACGTTTCTAATAACTATATGTACAGCTAACTATTTCCACCCTAACTACTGAAATTATGTACATTAAATTATGGTCTAATAACTCCGTCCCCAGAATCGGTCATACGAACTTACCGACTTACTTTTTGATAATTATAATGTACATTAAATAGGTTAAAAAGAAACATGTATATTAATGTTATATCATAAAATAAAAGAATAATAAAATAACACAAGTACATGAATTATAAATAAATACATTCTTAGTCGTTCTACTTAGCAAGTCTGTTTAAGAAGTCTGTCCGTTATGTTGACACAGTTAAACAGCCGAACTGATTTTAATGAAATTTGATATGAAGATATCTCGAACCACGGAGGTTAATCAATAAAGTAGTAAGTAAATAAATACATGTTTAAGAAAGTGTTTCTGATTATTTGTAATAAATTGTGTGATTAAATAATAATTTAATTGATCTACTACTACTAACTAAAAGTACCACCACCATGATTATCTATTTCTGCCGTCAAGCAGTAATGCTTACATTGCTGAGTTCCATTACACTGTCGACATTGATAGGTGGTCCGTGTTTTAATAATAATGAATTCAAGACTGGTAAAAATTAAATTAAGAAAGTACCTACTTCGATTTTTAAAACTTTTACTTTTACCTTAAGCATTTCATGTAGGTAGTAAGTTTATTATTAATATTTTAGATATAATGTAAACTGAATAAATATGACTTGAACATGAATTACTGCTGTTAAAAAATAACCTATGCATGTACTCTGTACCCACTATGCACAATAAAAAAAACAAAGTTAAAATCTGAATCAACCCAAAATAGATAGATAGATAGATAACTCTTTATTGTATTACACCATGAATAAAATAAAACTAAAATACAACTAAAATTAACAAAAGTTTGAGGTGGTACAATAGGCGGCCTTATCGCTAAGAGCGATCTCTTCCAGGCAACCTTTGGATGGACTGGAATTAAAAGCAGATGTATTAGGAGGAGGTGAGAAACAGATAAACCCAGTCAATCATCAGATCAAGTCACTATGAATTTAATGTTGCATTGTTACTATATTTTAAACTTTAAGCATAATTTTTTTTAGAATGCCAGTAGCTACTCGCAGATGCAGGGTAGATGTAGTTAGAGTGAGACGTGTAGAATGTATACAGTACTCATTAACACCTTCTTCTAAGTATTAACTTAAATAAATCTAAAAGTATGGATACATTGTATGTTTGTGTTTCAATCACACTTTGTAGCTAAACCAATGTGGATGTAACTTAGAATGGTACATAGATGATATAAAGTACCCGGTTCTGCCCCCATACCATGAACTCTTAGAGCGATTCAAATTAGGACCTAAACTGAATTGTCAAAAAATTTGAACCATGAAATTAATAATTATTGAAGTCAAGGAGAATTATTGAAGGCTGGTCTTGAAACAGCCTATTAGCCTTACAGGTGAAGGTTCGGGCAATATAATTTCATTCTCTATGATTACCTACTATAAACCTATAGTAAGTTTTATCAACATGAAGCAATTTATTCATGATCATAGCTCATTTGAATTGCAACTAAGTACATAATATATCTAAGAGAATTAAGATTAGGTAATGATGACATGTGTTTAGACACCAGTCCTCATCATCATAATTATCAGCCAATATACCAAACCTAATATAGCCACTGCTGGAGACAGGCCTACCTATTCCACAAAATAGAGTAAGTACCAGAATGACCAATCTTGACCAAACTTCTGCAAGTTTGTGAATGCTCTGAGATCAATAAAGTTGGTCTTAGTTAAATAAATAGGTAGGTAGCTGTACTTATATTATATGATGTTATTTACTTACCAGACAGGAGACACACGATTAAAGAAAGACGCGGCCTGGCGCCGCCGGCACCGATGCGACGTTTGTCAGTATGCGATCGTTTCATCTTGAAAATAACAAAAAATAGGCTATGTAAACTTAATTATTCTAAGCAAGCTACGTACAAAATGCATTATCTTAACAGACAATAGGTACTTTTAGGCATCCACTGCTGGACATAAACCTCATTGTGGCAAATTTTTTTCATGTACGTACAGTCGCCATTACGAAATCCACCACCCACTGAAATTAATTAATGAAAGTTTCCAAATTTAAAAGCTGGAACCAACTCGCCACGGCCCCAAAAACCTTTCAAAATGCTTACGGTTAATGAATTGCTATTAGAATACTTCTAAAAATTTAAAAACTGAAAAAAAAATATATTATCTTATTTTTGTTGAGAAGGTTTCTTCGAAATGTAAAGTGTTGCCAGCTGGGCTCTACTGTGCTAGACAAAAAAAATAAATAAGCATAAAACCTTTAAATTTTTTTTATAGATAAAATGTCATATTATATTATGTCCTAAATCAATAGGTTACTAAAAATAAATGTTTTTTTTTTTCAATATATTAGACACTCTTAGGTAAGTAGGTATAGTACTGAAAGTGGATCTTGGCCGTCGTAAAGTTAGCCGTTTTGATGCAACGGTAAAATAATAAAATTTATTAAAAGTAGGTAAACAAACACAGTAAGTTCTAAATAAGAGTTCTCGAGACTCTTTTAAGTAGGAAGGACTTGCTTGAGCAGATAATAAACACAGAACAACCGTGTTATGATTTTCATGTTCATTAAATCTCTCCTATTTTGGAAAGAACGTCTTGAAACATAAGTATATTTAATTATGTAGGAAGGACTTAAGCAGAGAATAGTTTTCACATACTGACCTTCAATAAATTATGATAGTTTAGAAAATCTAACCGTTAGTTAGGTTCATTGTTAATTATTTTATTGGCAACACTGATGTACAGTGTTTTCTAAAATTACCTCCTAAAATTAGCCACAGCAAGAAAAATATAGTGTCAAAGCTTTTTATTTTTTGTCTATGGATTACAAACATTACAAGTTTGTTTCGCTAAAAAATGTATAGAATAAAATATTTTTTTTTTGCTCTTTTGATCATGCTTGCTTATAGTAAGTGGGTCATATGGTGTCGTAGGTATTTTAGCTAACAGTCAATATGTAGGTCATGGCTCACAAAGATAGCACTGTCTTGTACTAATTTTTTTGCAACAATTTGCTACAAGCCGTTTTAATTATTTTTGATTACTTTAAATAAATAATTTAAATTATGGTCAAGCAAGGATATCAGTCCGTCTGTGGATGAGTTTGCCACCCTTTCGATTTCATTCGAAAATGTGAAAGGCTACCGGGAAAGTTAAAAAACACGCCATCTTTCAATTTGTTTATGAAGTGGTTCGTGATAGATAGCATATTCAAACAAAACACCGTAGTAATTGAGTTTCTTCAATATTAATAAAAGCGCCCTCTCGCGCATTTCGTCTGAATATTTCGTCAAAAGAGGCCTTTCCAAGATTTAGCGATATAATTCATGAAGTTCACCTGAATATACCTTTATATAGTATAAGTAATAGTGCGCGCGACGAGGAGCGATACATCCTCCCGCAATAAGCGCTCAGCGCGGTTTGAGAGTCGGTGCTTCGATCGATATGATTATAAGTGCGCTAAGGTGTGATTTAAAAAAAATCATATTAAAAAAAGTCAATGCTATTTTCTTTGTT
The DNA here is from genome assembly GCA_951394395.1 of Colostygia pectinataria. NCBI lineage: Eukaryota > Metazoa > Arthropoda > Insecta > Lepidoptera > Geometridae > Colostygia > Colostygia pectinataria. The sequence continues at coordinate 1,498,055 of OX596362.1, forward strand.
GTATTTATTTAATAAAAACTTAAACTTTAATTTAGTAGGTGTATTTTTATTGTAAACTTCTTACTTTAGCAGAAATAACAAGCGTAAAATTGGGAAAAGTATGCGTTTTTTAGACCGTCTTTTTTCAAAAATACTGAACTAACATGCTGTATTTTTCTATGTACACTTAAATTTTAAAACTGTGATTATTATAAATTCATTTTTGGAAATATGTTAGACTTTGTTTTTTCATAGAAAACATGATCGAAAGTTGACTGGAATTGCTCATTTTACGAAACGTGCGTTACTAATTATTTTTTTAATCAGTTGTGTCTTGAATTAATTATTATTATTATTTTTTTTTTTATACAACTGAAGTGGCAACCAAGCGTACGGCCCACAAGATGGTAAGCGGTTACCGCAGCCTATGGACGCTTGCAATACCAGAGGGTTTGCTCGCGGGTTGCCACCTTGAGGCTAAGATTGAAAGCCTCATGTGCCAGTAATTTCAACGGAAACCATACCCTTCACACCGGAACACAGCAATGCAAGCATTACTGCTTGGCGGCAGAAATAGGTATGGTGGTAGTCTTTCCCCGGACGAGCTCTATCACAAAGAACTCTACTATATTTGTTCTGTTGGCTTAAATTTTAAGGGATAAAGCTTTTATATGTTTTTATTTTCGTTAAAATATCTTCAACACACGAGCCACAATAGTGTTCGAAACTTCACGGGCTACAAGAAACTTCAAGGATTATCAAGGATAGGGTTCTTAACTAAGTCAAAAATCTTAAAAACTTAAGGCCCTATTTAGAAATGTACAGCCATCCAAATGCTTTTGCAACGAAACGAACGCAGACACTGTTTTTAGTGTCTGCGTTTCGTTGTTGTGATAAAAGATGAACAACTTAGCCAGCTTTACTTTTGAAATGTTGTTAGGCCATGACAGAGGAGGTCTTCGGGCGGCCTAAAACTTTCAGAGTTAGCAATTGACTCATACGAAACCGTAATGCCCACACACGTAACCTAAGTAACCTACCTACTTAGGTACCTACTTACCTAATCATGATCGACTGCTTAACGTGCTCTCCAAAGCACGGAAAGGTAATACTACGGTTTCCGGGTTCCACGCGAACGAAATCGCGGGCAACAGTCAGTTATAAATAAAAACTTTAGGCACTGCCCTGCGCAGTAGGCAGTGGTCAACGGCCACCACACGCGACCGACTGTTTAACGTGTCCTCCGAAGCACGTCGAATGTCGACAATAATTAAATCACTCGAAGCTTGATTGATTGCATAGAAGTTTAGTCAATCATGATACATTTTATTGATACGAAAATACCTACCTACCTACTTCTATGGAACAAAAAAGCTACTTACCTACCAAAGTGTGCAATTTATTTACAGTGTGTCAAGGAAGTCGATTTCTTAGGTGTAGGTACCTACCTATTATCTTTCCTCACGTACCTATTTTGACAAAACGTAGGAAATACCTATTTAATAAAATAGAAAGACATCCGCTGGCCCGTGTGGTTGATTACTCCGAAGGCCAGTGTCACCGAGTAGCTCTCAGTGTAATTCTACTCGGTCGGTACCAGTGTCCCAGCACTGAGCAGATAGGTAGGTAGGTAACTACATAGTGCCTTAGTAGATAATACAATAACCGAAAGATTTCAGTTTTAAACTGCACTGCGCAGTGCGCATAACAGTGGTCAACTCTCGCCCGAGGGCAACCCATCCAAATAATGACTACCTACCTACTTAGGTACGCGAAACAGTGATTTACATTGAGTCACAGTGCTGATCCGCTGCTGATCCTAATGTAAACGCTGTCGGGTCAATACCGACTTGAAATTCTCGATCGACTGCTTAACGTGCCCTCCAAAGCACGGAAGCGCTCAGTTTTCAATCACATCACACTAATACATACCTAATGCGAAAGTTTGGGTTTTTGTCGTGTTTTGTGGATGTTTGTACCTATATAAGTACCTACCTCATCTACATATGTATAGTATAATTCGACCGACAATAAGCCGATTTGGCTGAAATTTAACACCTATTTAGATAGGTAGGTAGGTACCTCTACTTAGATAATGATCGGGAATAGGTCATAAAGGCTACCTACCTACTTACCTAGTACCTATCGCGGACGACAGTCAGTTTTAAATACGAACTTTGGCACTGCAACAACTGACAACTCTGGTGATGGAGTTAATAGGTCGCCTGAAGGCCAACGGATGCGCTCAGTTGATTTTGTCGGTCACCCATCCAAATGCAAAACAGTGCCTGCGTTTGTTTCGTTGTGATAAGCGTAGGTAGGTAGAGGTACCTTAGCTAGATGGTAAGCAGTTACCGTAACCTAGGTATGTAGGTAGGTACTTACTTTTGTGTATGTTTGCATCATCATCATCATCATCAGAGTTAATCTTGAAAATTTGATGTGCCTAGCAACTTAGAATAATAACACGTAGAGGTAGGTACCTACCTACTTAAACGTAATGAATGTTATCCTACCTACTCCTGGATTTGAACCAAATTTACCACGCGTAAACTAAGTCCGAAGGAAAATCCTGCGCCTGCACAGCGTACCGTTCGGCGCGCGGCATGCGATGCTACTGTCGCCGAGGCAGCGAGCAGAATGAATATTAAAGGGAGTGGCCAGCGGTCGAGTGGGCGGAGCTGGAACGCAAACGCGAGACGCGCGCCTGTAGGCTCTCATTCGAATTTGAACTCTATCCGTGCAAAATCATGGCGCGTTATCGAAGCGCTGTGCGACCGAATAAGAATAAAATTTTCAAAAGGGTGTTAGGGGGTAGATTTTGAAAATTTTTTTTTTTGATTTCGACCAACCAGGACCCCCTCTATACGAATCTCAAAAAAAAACGCGACTTTTCCAACGGCAAGCGGGATAACAACCCCACTACCCCCTCGAGGGGGTAAAAAAAGGGGGTTTTCAGATTTTTCTGAAAAGTTTCAAAACAACCTCTACACGAATCCGTAATCGGTTTTACCCCAACCCTACCGCAAGTGCCTCAACTCACATGTCAGTGAGTCAGTGGTAATTAAGCTGTATATAGTATAAACTAGTTTTTTGTGGTGCGCGAGCTGCAGGCAGCTCGCGTGTGGGTTTGAGGCTGGGACTTGGACATTAAATATTTTCAAATTGAAAAAAGGTATTAAATATTACCAGTTTGAAACGAAAAACAAAGTGAATATATGTTAAAAAGATTAAAAGTTGGTTATTACTTGTTCGGATAAAAAATATAGGTCGCCTGGTGCGCTCGCTGCAAGCAGCTCGCGAGGGGTTAAGTTTCTGTTGAGGCCCCGTGGTGCGCTCGCTGCAAGCAGCTCGCGAGGGGTTAAAGTTTCTGTAGAGGAAGCGTGGTGCGCTCGCTGCAAGCAGCTCGCGAACGGGGTGTGCTCCTGTAGAGGTCGCGTGGTGCGCTCGCTGCAAGCAGCTCGCGAACGGGGTGTGCTCCTGTAGAGGTTGCGTGGTGCGCTCGCTGCAAGCAGCTCGCGAACGGGGTGTGCTCCTGTAGAGGTTGCGTGGTGCGCTCGCTGCAAGCAGCTCGCGAAGGGAGTGTGCTCCTGTAGAGGTTGCGTGGTGCGCTCGCTGCAAGCAGCTCGCGAGAGGGTTAAGTTTCTGTAGAGGTAGCGTGGTGCGCTCGCTGCAAGCAGCTCGCGAGAGGATTAAGTTTCTGTAGAGGTTGCGTGGTGCGCTCGCTGCAAGCAGCTCGCGAACGGGGTGTGCTGCTGTAGAGGTTGGGCGGCACGCTCGCTGCAAGCAGCTCGCGAACGGAGTGTGCTCCTGTAGAGGTTGCGCGGTGCGCTCGCTGCAAGCAGCTTCGCGAGAAGATTGGTTGCTGTAGAGGTTGCGTGGTGCGCTCGCTGCAAGCAGCTCGCGAGGGTAAAAAGTGCTCTCCATAACAGGGGCAATAATATAAAAAAATTGAAAAAAAAAAAAAAAAATTTCGTTCTGAAAAAAAAACCCAAAAAAAAAAAAAATTTTTCATGGTCGATTCGAAGTTAGTCTGGGGTATATTCGACATTCAGTTGTACTTCCATGGACAAAACCTACACGAATCTTGAAAAAAATTTCCAATCCCCTCAATAGTTTCAGAGATAATACGAAAAAAAAAAAAAACGGGGGGATTTAGGGGGGATTCAAAAATTGATTTGTACCAATCAGGACATCCTCTACACGAATCTCAAAAAAAAACGCGACTTTTCCAACGGCAAGTAGAAAATCCCCACAACGACCCCCTCAAGGGAGGGGAAAATGGGGATTTTGGGATTTTTCTAGAAAGTTTCAAAACACCCTCTATACGAATCCGTAATCGGTTTTACCCCACCCCTAGCGCAAGTGCCTCAACTCACATGTCAATGAGTGAATCAGTGAGTGAGTGGTAGTTTAGCTATATATAGTATAACTAGTTTTTTGTGGTGCGCGAGCTGCAGGCAGCTCGCGTGTGGGTTTGAGGCTGGGACTTGGACATTAAATATTTTCAAATTGAAAAAAGGTATAAAATATTACCAGTTTGACTCTTACAAAAGATATAAGTAAAACAAAGTTATAATAGAAAAAAAAGAATTAAAAGTTGGTTATTACTTGCACGGATAAAAAATATAGGTCGCCTGGTGCGCTCGCTGCAAGCAGCTCGCGAAGGGTTAAGTTTCTGTAGAGGTTGCGTGGTGCGCTCGCTGCAAGCAGCTCGCGAACGGGGTGTGCTCCTGTAGAGGTAGCGTGGTGCGCTCGCTGCAAGCAGCTCGCGAACGGGATGTGCTCCTGTAGAGGTTGCGCGGTGCGCTCGCTGCAAGCAGCTCGCGAACGGGGTGTGCTCCTGTAGAGGTAGCGTGGTGCGCTCGCTGCAAGCAGCTCGCGAACGGGGTGTGCTCCTGTAGAGGTTGCGTGGTGCGCTCGCTGCAAGCAGCTCGCGAACGTGGTGTGCTCCTGTAGAGGTTGCGTGGTGCGCTCGCTGCAAGCAGCTCGCGAACGGGGTGTGCTCCTGTAGAGGTTGCGTGGTGCGCTCGCTGCAAGCAGCTCGCGAACGGGGTGTGCTCCTGTAGAGGTTGTGTGGTGCGCTCGCTGCAAGCAGCTCGCGAACGGGGTGTCCTCCTGTAGAGGTTGCGTGGTGCGCTCGCTGCAAGCAGCTCGCGAACGGGGTGTCTTCCTGTAGAGGTTGCGTGGTGCGCTCGCTGCAAGCAGCTCGCGAACGGGGTGTCCTTCTGTAGAGGTTGCGCGGTGCGCTCGCTGCAAGCAGCTCGCGAACGGGGTGTGCTCCTGTAGAGGTTGCGTGGTGCGCTCGCTGCAAGCAGCTCGCGAGGGGGTTAACTCCTGTAGAGGTTGCGTGGTGCGCTCGCTGCAAGCAGCTCGCGAGGGTAAAAAGTGCTCTCCATAACAGGGGCAATAATATAAAAAAATTGAAAAAAAAAAAAAAAAATTCATTCCGAAAAAAAAAACCCAAAAAAAAAAAAAAATTTTTCATGGTCGATTCAAAGTTAGTCTGGGGTATATTCGACATTCAGTTGTACTTCCATGGACAAATCCTACACGAATCTTGAAAAAAATTTCAAATCCCCTCAGTAGATTCGGAGATATGATGAAAAATAAAAAAACGGGGGTATTTAGGGGGTATTTAAAAATTGATTTCTACCAATCAGGACACCCTCTACACGAATCTCAAAAAAAAACTCGACTTTTACAACGGCAAGTAGAAAATCCCCACAAAGACCCCCTCAAGGGAGGGGAAAATGGGGATTTTGGGATTTTTCTAGAAAGTTTCAAAACACCCTCTATACGAATCCGTAATCAGTTTTACCCCACCCCTACCGCAAGTGCCTCAACTCACATGTCAGTCAGTGAGTCAGTGAGTGGTAGTTTAGCTATATATAGTATAACTAGTTTTTTGTGGTGCGCGAGCTGCAGGCAGCTCGCGTGTGGGTTTGAGGCTGGGACTTGGACATTAAATATTTTCAAATTGAAAAAAGGTAAAAAATGTTTACATTTGGACTCCTACAAAACATATAAATAAAATAAAGTAAAAAAAAGTAGTAAAAGGTTTAAAAGTTGGGTATTACTTGTACGGATAAAAAATATAGGTCGCGTGGTGCGCTCGCTGCAAGCAGCTCGCGAGGGGTTAAAGTTTCTGTAGAGGTTGCGTGGTGCGCTCGCTGCAAGCAGCTCGCGAACGGGGTGTGCTCCTGTAGAGGTAGCGTGGTGCGCTCGCTGCAAGCAGCTCGCGAACGGGGTGTACTCCTGTAGAGGTTGCGTGGTGCGCTCGCTGCAAGCAGCTCGCGAACGGTGTGTGCTCCTGTAGAGGTTGCGTGGTGCGCTCGCTGCAAGCAGCTCGCGAACGGGGTGTGCTCCTGTAGAGGTTGCGTGGTGCGCTCGCTGCAAGCAGCTCGCGAACGGGGTGTGCTCCTGTAGAGGTTGCGTGGTGCGCTCGCTGCAAGCAGCTCGCGAACGGAGTGTGCTCCTGTAGAGGTTGCGTGGTGCGCTCGCTGCAAGCAGCTCGCGAACGGGGTGTGCTCCTGTAGAGGTTGCGTGGTGCGCTCGCTGCAAGCAGCTCGCGAACGGGGTGTGCTCCTGTAGAGGTTGCGTGGTGCGCTCGCTGCAAGCAGCTCGCGACCGGAGTGTGCTCCTGTAGAGGTTGCGTGATGCGCTCGCTGCAAGCAGCTCGCGAACGGGGTGTGCTCCTGTAGAGGTTGCGTGGTGCGCTCGCTGCAAGCAGCTCGCGAAGGTAAAAAGTGCTCTCCATAACAGGGGCAATAATATAAAAAAAAAAAAAAAAAAATTCAATCCGATAAAAAAATCCCAAAAAAAAAAAAAAAAAAAAAATGGTCGATTCGAAGTTGGTCTGGAGTATATTAGACATTCAGTTGTACTTCCATGGACAAAAACCTACACGAATCTTGAAAAAAATTTCCAATCCCCTCAATAGTTTCGGAGATAATACGAAAAAAAAAAAAACGGGGGGATTTAGGGGGGATTCAAAAATTGATTTCTACTAATCAGGACACCCTCTACACGAATCTCAAAAAAAAACGCGACTTTTCCAACAGCAAGTAGAAAATCCCCACAACGACCCCCTCAAGGGAGGGGAAAATGGGGATTTTGGGATTTTTCTAGAAAGTTTCAAAACACCCTCTATACGAATCCGTAATCGGTTTTACCCCACCCCTAGCGCAAGTGCCTCAACTCACATGTCAGTGAGTGAGTGAGTGGTAATTAAGCTTTATATAGTATAACTAGTTTTTTGTGGTGCGCGAGCTGCAGGCAGCTCGCGTGTGGGTTTGAGGCTGGGACTTGGACATTAAATATTTTCAAATTGAAAAAAGGTATAAAATGTTTACATTTGGACTCATGGATACATTGTATGTTTGTGTTTCAATCACACTTTGTAGCTAAACCAATGTGGATGTAACTTAGAATGGTACATAGATGATATAAAGTACCCGGTTCTGCCCCCATACCATGAACTCTTAGAGCGATTCAAATTAGGACCTAAACTGAATTGTCAAAAAATTTGAACCATGAAATTAATAATTATTGAAGTCAAGGAGAATTATTGAAGGCTGGTCTTGAAACAGCCTATTAGCCTTACAGGTGAAGGTTCGGGCAATATAATTTCATTCTCTATGATTACCTACTATAAACCTATAGTAAGTTTTATCAACATGAAGCAATTTATTCATGATCATAGCTCATTTGAATTGCAACTAAGTACATAATATATCTAAGAGAATTAAGATTAGGTAATGATGACATGTGTTTAGACACCAGTCCTCATCATCATAATTATCAGCCAATATACCAAACCTAATATAGCCACTGCTGGAGACAGGCCTACCTATTCCACAAAATAGAGTAAGTACCAGAATGACCAATCTTGACCAAACTTCTGCAAGTTTGTGAATGCTCTGAGATCAATAAAGTTGGTCTTAGTTAAATAAATAGGTAGGTAGCTGTACTTATATTATATGATGTTATTTACTTACCAGACAGGAGACACACGATTGAAGAAAGACGCGGCCTGGCGCCGCCGGCACCGATGCGACGTTTGTCAGTATGCGATCGTTTCATCTTGAAAATAACAAAAAATAGGCTATGTAAACTTAATTATTCTAAGCAAGCTACGTACAAAATGCATTATCTTAACAGACAATAGGTACTTTTAGGCATCCACTGCTGGACATAAACCTCATTGTGGCAAATTTTTTTCATGTACGTACAGTCGCCATTACGAAATCCACCACCCACTGAAATTAATTAATGAAAGTTTCCAAATTTAAAAGCTGGAACCAACTCGCCACGGCCCCAAAAACCTTTCAAAATGCTTACGGTTAATGAATTGCTATTAGAATACTTCTAAAAATTAAAAAACTGAAAAAAAAATATATTATCTTATTTTTGTTGAGAAGGTTTCTTCGAAATGTAAAGTGTTGCCAGCTGGGCTCTACTGTGCTAGACAAAAAAAATAAATAAGCATAAAATCTTTAAATTTTTTTATAGATAAAATGTCATATTATATTATGTCCTAAATCAATAGGTTACTAAAAATAAATGTTTTTTTTTTTCAATATATTAGACACTCTTAGGTAAGTAGGTACTGAAAGTGGATCTTGGCCGTCGTAAAGTTAGCCGTTTTGATGCAACGGTAAAATAATAAAATTTATTAAAAGTAGGTAAACAAACACAGTAAGTTCTAAATAAGAGTTCTCGAGACTCTTTTAAGTAGGAAGGACTTGCTTGAGCAGATAATAAACACAGAACAACCGTGTTATGATTTTCATGTTCATTAAATCTCTCCTATTTTGGAAAGAACGTCTTGAAACATAAGTATATTTAATTATGTAGGAAGGACTTAAGCAGAGAATAGTTTTCACATACTGACCTTCAATAAATTATGATAGTTTAGAAAATCTAACCGTTAGTTAGGTTCATTGTTAATTATTTTATTGGCAACACTGATGTACAGTGTTTTCTAAAATTACCTCCTAAAATTAGCCACAGCAAGAAAAATATAGTGTCAAAGCTTTTTATTTTTTGTCTATGGATTACAAACATTACAAGTTTGTTTCGCTAAAAAATGTATAGAATAAAATTTTTTTTTTTTGCTCTTTTGATCATGCTTGCTTATAGTAAGTGGGTCATATGGTGTCGTAGGTATTTTAGCTAACAGTCAATATGTAGGTCATGGCTCACAAAGATAGCACTGTCTTGTACTAATTTTTTTGCAACAATTTGCTACAAGCCGTTTTAATTATTTTTGATTACTTTAAATAAATAATTTAAATTATGTTCAAGCAAGGATATCAGTCCGTCTGTGGATGAGTTTGCCACCCTTTCGATTTCATTCGAAAATGTGAAAAGCTACCGGGAAAGTTAAAAAACACGCCATCTTTCAATTTGTTTATGAAGTGGTTCGTGATAGATAGCATATTCAAAAAAAACACCGTCGTAATTGAGTTTCTTCAATATTAATAAAAGCGCCCTCTCGCGCATTTCGTCTGAATATTTCGTCAAAAGAGGCCTTTCCAAGATTTAGCGATATAATTCATGAAGTTCACCTGAATATACCTTTATATAGTATTAGTAATAGTGCGCGCGACGAGGAGCGATACATCCTCCCGCAATAAGCGCTCAGCGCGGTTTGAGAGTCGGTGCTTCGATCGATATGATTATAAGTGCGCTAAGGTGTGATTTAAAAAAAATCATATTAAAAAAAGTCAATGCTATTTTCTTTGTTGTATTTATTTAATAAAAACTTAAACTTTAATTTAGTAGGTGTATTTTTATTGTAAACTTCTTACTTTAGCAGAAATAACAAGCGTAAAATTGGGAAAAGTATGCGTTTTTTAGACCGTCTTTTTTCAAAAATACTGAACTAACATGCTGTATTTTTCTATGTACACTTAAATTTTAAAACTGTGATTATTATAAATTCATTTTTGGAAATATGTTAGACTTTGTTTTTTCATAGAAAACATGATCGAAAGTTGACTGGAATTGCTCATTTTACGAAACGTGCGTTACTAATTATTTTTTTAATCAGTTGTGTCTTGAGTTAATTATTATTATTATTATTTTTTTATACAACTGAAGTGGCAACCAAGCGTACGGCCCACAAGATGGTAAGCGGTTACCGCAGCCTATGGACGCTTGCAATGCCAGAGGGTTTGCTCGCGGGTTGCCACCTTGAGGCTAAGATTGAAAGCCTCATGTGCCAGTAATTTCAACGGAAACCATACCCTTCACACCGGAACACAGCAATGCAAGCATTACTGCTTGGCGGCAGAAATAGGTATGGTGGTAGTCTTTCCCCGGACGAGCTCTATCACAAAGAACTCTACTATATTTGTTCTGTTGGCTTAAATTTTAAGGGATAAAGCTTTTATATGTTTTTATTTTCGATTTTAACGAATCTTCAACACACGAGCCACAATAGTGTTCGAAACTTCACGGGCTACAAGAAACTTCAAGGATTATCAAGGATAGGGTTCTTAACTAAGTCAACAATCTTAAAAACTTAAGGCCCTATTTAGAAATGTACAGCCATCCAAATGCTTTTGCAACGAAACGAACGCAGACACTGTTTTTAGTGTCTGCGTTTCGTTGTTGTGATAAAAGATGAACAACTTAGCCAGCTTTACTTTTGAAATGTTGTTAGGCCATGACAGAGGAGGTCTTCGGGCGGCCTAAAACTTTCAGAGTTAGCAATTGACTCATACGAAACCGTAATGCCCACACACGTTATCTAAGTAACCTACCTACTTAGGTACCTACTTACCTAATCATGATCGACTGCTTAACGTGCCCTCCAAAGCACAGTCAGTTATAAATAAAAACTTTAGGCACTGCCCTGCGCAATAGTCAGTGGTCAACGGCCACCACACGCGACCGACTGTTTAACGTGTCCTCCGAAGCACGTCGAATGTCGACAATAATTAAATCACTCGAAGCTTGATTGATTGCATAGAAGTTTAGTCAATCATGATACATTTTATTGATACGAAAATACCTACCTACCTACTTCTATGGAACAAAAAAGCTACTTACCTACCAAAGTGTGCAATTTATTTACAGTGTGTCAAGGAAGTCGATTTCTTAGGTGTAGGTACCTACCTATTATCTTTCCGCACGTACCTATTTTGACAAAACGTAGGAAATACCTATTTAATAAAATAGAAAGACATCCGCTGGCCCGTGTGGTTGATTACTCCGAAGGCCAGTGTCACCGAGTAGCTCTCAGTGTAATTCTACTCGGTCGGTACCAGTGTCCCAGCACTGAGTAGATAGGTAGGTAGGTAACTACATAGTGCCTTAGTAGATAATACAATAACCGAAAGATTTCAGTTTTAAACTGCACTGCGCAGTGCGCATAAGACAGTGGTCAACTCTCGCCCGAGGGCAACCCATCCAAATAATGACTACCTACCTACTTAGGTACGCGAAACAGTGATTTACATTGGGTCACAGTGCTGATCCGCTGCTGATCCTAATGTAAACGCTGTCGGGTCAATACCGACTTGAAATTCTCGATCGACTGCTTAACGTGCCCTCCAAAGCACGGAAGCGCTCAGTTTTCAATCACTTCACACTAATACATACCTAATGCGAAAGTTTGGGTTTTTGTCGTGTTTTGTGGATGTTTGTACCTATATAGGTACCTACCTCATCTACATATGTATAGTATAACTCGACCGACAATAAGCCGATTTGGCTGAAATTTAACACCTATTTAGATAGGTAGGTAGGTACCTCTACTTAGATAATGATCGGGAATAGGTCATAAAGGCTACCTACCTACTTACCTAGTACCTATCGCGGACGACAGTCAGTTTTAAATACGAACTTTGGCACTGCAACAACTGACAACTCTGGTGATGGAGTTAATAGGTCGCCTGAAGGCCAACGGATGCGCTCAGTTTATTTTGTCCGTCACCCATCCAAATGCAAAACAGTGCCTGCGTTTGTTTCGTTGTGATAAGCGTAGGTAGGTAAAGTTACCGTAACCTAGGTATGTAGGTAGGTACTTACTTTTATGTATGTTTGCATCATCATCATCATCATCAGAGTTAATCTTGAAAATTTGATGTGCCTAGCAACTTAGAATAATAACACGTAGAGGTAGGTACCTACCTACTTAAACGTAATGAATGTTATCCTACCTACCTACCTACTACTGGATTTGAACCAAATTTACCACGCGTAAACTAAGTCCGAAGGAAAATCCTGCGCCTGCACAGCGTACCGTTCGGCGCGCGGCATGCGATGCTACTGTCGCCGAGGCAGCGAGCAGAATGAATATTAAAGGGAGTGGCCAGCGGTCGAGTGGGCGGAACTTGGACGCAAACGCGAGACGCGCGCCTGCAGGCTCTCATTCGAATTTGAACTCTATCCGTGGAGAATCATGGCGCGTTATCGCAGCGCGGTGCGACCGAATAAGAATAAAATTTTCAAAAAGGGTGTTAGGGGGTAGATTTTGAATTTTTTTTTTTTGATTTCGACTAACCAGGACCCCCTCTATACGAATCTCAAAAAAAAACGCGACTTTTCCAACGGCAAGCGGGATAACAACCCCACTACCCCCTCGAGGGGGTGAAAAAAGGGGGTTTTCAGATTTTTCTGAAAAGTTTCAAAACAACCTCTACACGAATCCGTAATCGGTTTTACCCCACCCCTACCGCAAGTGCCTCAACTCACATGTCAGTGAGTCAGTGGTAATTAAGCTGTATATAGTATAAACTAGTTTTTTGTGGTGCGCGAGCTGCAGGCAGCTCGCGTGTGGATACGAGTCTTGGACATGGACATGAAATATTTTCAAATTGAAAAAACGGTATAAAATGTTTACATTTGGACTCCTACAAAAGATGTAAGAAAAAAAAAGTAAATATAGAATTAAAAAGAATTAAAAGTTGGTTATTACTTGCACGGATAAAAAATATAGGTCGCCCGGTGCGCTCGCTGCAAGCAGCTCGCGAACGGTGTTCTCCTATAGAGGTTGCGTGGTGCGCTCGCTGCAAGCAGCTCGCGAACGGGGTGTGCTCCTGTAGAGGTTGCGTGGTGCGCTCGCTGCAAGCAGCTCGCGAACGGGGTGTGCTCCTTTAGAGGTTGCGCGGTGCGCTCGCTGCAAGCAGCTCGCGAACGGGGTGTGCTCCTGTAGAGGTTGCGTGGTGCGCTCGCTGCAAGCAGCTCGCGAACGGGCTGTGCTCCTATAAAGGTTGCGTGGTGCGCTCGCTGCAAGCAGCTCGCGAACGGGGTGTGCTCCTGTAGAGGTTGCGTGGTGCGCTCGCTGCAAGCAGCTCGCGAACGGGGTGCGCTCCTGTAGAGGTTACGTGGTGCGCTCGCTGCAAGCAGCTCGCGAACGGGGTGTGCTCCTGTAGAGGTTGCGTGGTGCGCTCGCTGCAAGCAGCTCGCGAACGGGGTGTGCTCCTTTAGAGGTTGCGCGGTGCGCTCGCTGCAAGCAGCTCGCGAACGGGGTGTGCTCCTGTAGAGGTTGCGTGGTGCGCTCGCTGCAAGCAGCTCGCGAACGGGGTGTGCTCCTGTAGAGGTTGCGTGGTGCGCTCGCTGCAAGCAGCTCGCGAGGGTAAAAAGTGCTCTCCATAACAGGGGCAATAATATAAAAAAATTTAAAAAAAAAAAAAAAAATTCATTCCGAAAAAAAAATTGAAAAAAAAAAAAAAAAAAATTCATAGTCGATTCAAAGTTAGTCTGGGGTATATTCGACATTCAGTTGTACTTCCATGGACAAAACCTACACGAATCTTGAAAAAAATTTCCAATCCCCTCAATAGTTTCAGAGATAATACGAAAAAAAAAAAAACGGGGGGATTTAGGGGGGATTCAAAAATTGATTTCTACCAATCAGGACACCCTCTACACGAATCTCAAAAAAAATCACGACTTTTCCAACGGCAAGTAGAAAATCCCCACAAAGACCCCCTCAAGGGAGGGAAAAATGGGGATTTTGGGATTTTTCTAGAAAGTTTCAAAACACCCTCTATACGAATCCGTAATCGGTTTTACCCCACCCCTACTGCAAGTGCCTCAACTCACATGTCAGTGAGTGAGTCAGTGAGTGGTAGTTTAGCTATATATAGTATAACTAGTTTTTTGTGGTGCGCGAGCTGCAGGCAGCTCGCGTGTGGGTTTGAGGCTGGGACTTGGACATTAAATATTTTCAAATTGAAAAAAGGTATAAAATGTTTACATTTGGACTCCTACAAAACATGTAAGGAAAAAAAAGATAAATAAAATTAAAAAGAATTAAAAGTTGGTTATTACTTGCACGGATAAAAAATATAGGTCGCCAGGTGCGCTCGCTGCAAGCAGCTCGCGAGGGGTTAAAGTTTCTATAGAGGTTGCGTGGTGCGCTCGCTGCAAGCAGCTCGCGAGAGGGTTAAGTTTCTGTAGAGGTAGCGTGGTGCGCTCGCTGCAAGCAGCTCGCGAGGGGTTAAGTTTCTATAGAGGCCGCGTGGTGCGCTCGCTGCAAGCAGCTCGCGAGAGGATTAAGTTTCTGTAGAGGTTGCGTGGTGCGCTCGCTGCAAGCAGCTCGCGAACGGGGTGTGCTGCTGTAGAGGTTGGGCGGCACGCTCGCTGCAAGCAGCTCGCGAACGGTGTTCTACTATAGAGGTTGCGCGGTGCGCTCGCTGCAAGCAGCTCGCGAACGGAGTGTGCTCCTGTAGAGGTTGCGCGGTGCGCTCGCTGCAAGCTGCTCGCGAACGGTGTGTGCTCCTGTAGAGGTCGCGTGGTGCGCTCGCTGCAAGCAGCTCGCGAACGGGGTGTGCTCCTGTAGAAGTTGCGTGGTGCGCTCGCTGCAAGCAGCTCGCGAACGGGGTGTGCTCCTGTAGAGGTTGCGTGGTGCGCTCGCTGCAAGCAGCTCGCGAACGGGGTGTGCTTCTGTAGAGGTTGCGCGGTGCGCTCGCTGCAAGCAGCTCGCGAACGGGGTGTGCTCCTGTAGAGGTTGGGCGGCGCGCTCGCTGCAAGCAGCTCGCGAACGGTGTTCTCCTATAGAGGTTGCGCGGTGCGCTCGCTGCAAGCAGCTCGCGAACGGGGTGTGCTCCTGTAGAGGTTGCGTGGTGCGCTCGCTGCAAGCAGCTCGCGAACGGGGTGTGCTCCTGTAGAGGTTGCGTGGTGCGCTCGCTGCAAGCAGCTCGCGAACGGAGTGTGCTCCTGTAGAGGTTGCGCGGTGCGCTCGCTGCAAGCAGCTTCGCGAGAAGATTGGTTGCTGTAGAGGTTGCGTGGTGCGCTCGCTGCAAGCAGCTCGCGAGGGTAAAAAGTGCTCTCCATAACAGGGGCAATAATAAAAAAAAATTGAAAAAAAAAAAAAAAACTTTCATTCCGAAAAAAAAAAACCCAAAAAAAAAAAAAAATTTTCATGGTCGATTCGAAGTTAGTCTGGGGTAAGTTCGACATTCAGTTGTACTTCCATGGACAAAACCTACACGAATCTTGAAAAAAATTTCCAATCCCCTCAATAGTTTCAGAGATAATACGAAAAAAAAAAAAACGGGGGGATTTAGGGGGGATTCAAAAATTGATTTCTACCAATCAGGACACCCTCTACACGAATCTCAAAAAAAAACGCGACTTTTCCAACGGCAAGTAGAAAATCCCCACAAAGACCCCCTCAAGGGAGGGGAAAATGGGGATTTTGGGATTTTTCTAGAAAGTTTCAAAACACCCTCTATACGAATCCGTAATCGGTTTTACCCCACCCCTAGCGCAAGTGCCTCAACTCACATGTCAGTGAGTGAGTGAGTGAGTGGTAATTAAGCTTTATATAGTATAACTAGTTTTTTGTGGTGCGCGAGCTGCAAGCAGCTCGCGTTACAATTATAAATAAAATTATAGTTTATAATATTATATACAGTGATGACCATACAATCAAGAACGACTGATACCAAAGTCAATTACTGTCAAGTCTAATTAGCTGAAATCATTTTTCACACTACCAAGCGTGGTCGCAAGAAAGATAAGCGCTATTATATTCGTGCTTCAGAGGTCCGTGCACCCGAAGTCGCGGGCAAAGCTTGTCTGAAAATAAAATACAAACTTTTAATATGATAATGATAATTAGAGGTTTGTTATATACATGGGATAGTTTTATTTGTCTAATTAACTGAAATCGTTTTCCACACCACCATAGAGGTACGACTAAGGCGCGTTTTTTTTAACGTGGTTTCCCCAATAGGCTTATTCCACGTTAACTACATAACTACTGCTAACTACTGAAATTATGTACAAGTTATGGCCTATTAATACCGTCACCAGAGTTGGTCATACGAACTTACCGACTTACTTTTTAAATACATTTACAATACATATTTACAATACGTTTCTAATAACTATATGTACAGCTAACTATTTCCACCCTATCTACTGAATCTATGTACATTATCTACTACTCTTCTAAAAGTACCACTTCTACCTAACTAAAAGTACCACCACCATAATTATCTATTTCTGCCGCCAGGTAGTAATGCTTACATTGCTGAGTTTCATTACACTGTCGACATTGATAGGTGATCCGTGTTTTAATAATAAAGAATTCAAGACTGGTAAAAATTAAATTAAGAAAGTACCTACTTCAATTTTTAAAACTTTTACTTTTACCTTAAGCATTTCATGTAGTAAGTTTATTATTAATATTTTAGATATAATGTAAACTGAATAAATATGACTTGAACATGAATTACTGCTGTTAAAAGATAACCTATGCAAGTACTCTGTACCCACTATGCACAATAAAAAAAACAAAGTTAAAATCTGAATCAACCCAAAATAAACCCAGTCAATCATCAGATCAAGTCACTATGAATTTAATGCTGCATTGTTACTAATTTTAACTTTTAAGCATACATTTTTAGAATGCCAGTAGCTACTCGCAGATGCAGGGTAGATGTAGTTAGAGTGAGACATGTAGAATGTATACAGTACTCATTAACACCTTCTTCTAAGTATTAACTTAAATAAATCTAAAAGTATGGATACATTGTATGTTTGTGTTTCAATCACACTTTGTAGCTAAACCAATGTGGATGTAACTTAGAATGGTACATAGATGATATAAAGTACCCGGTTCTGCCCCCATACCATGAACTCTTGAAGCGATTCAAATTAGGACCTAAACTGAATTGTCAAAAAAATTTGAACCATGATATAAATAATTATTGAAGTCAAGGAGAATTATTGAAGGCTTGAAACAGCCTATTAGCCTTACAGGTGAAGGTTCGGGCAATATAATTTCATTCTCTATGATAACCTACAGTAAGTTTTATCAACATGAAGCAATTTATTCATCATCATAGCTCATTTGAATTGCAACTAAGTACATAATATATCTAAGAGAATTAAGATTAGGTAATGATGACATGTGTTTAGACACCAGTCCTTATCATCATAATTATCAGCCAATATACCAACCTACTATAGCCACTGCTGGAAACAGGCCTACCTATTCCACAAAATAGAGTAAGTGCCAGAATGACCAATCTTGACCAAACTTCTGCAAGTTTTTGAATGCTCTGAGATCAATAAAGTTGGTCTTAGTTAAATAAATAGGTAGGTAGCTGTACTTATATTATATGATGTTATTTACTTACCAGACAGGAGACACACGATTGAAGAAAGACGCGGCCTGGCGCCGCCGCCGGCACCGATGCGACGTTTGTCAGTATGCTATCGTTTCATCTTGAAAATAACAAAAAATAGGTTATGTAAACTTAATTATTCAAAGCAAGCTACGTACAAAATGCATTATCTTAACAGACAATAGGTACTTTTAGGCATCCACTGCTGGACATAAACCTCATTGTGGCAATTTTTTTTCATGTACGTACAGTCGCCATTACGAAATCCACCACCCACTGAGATTAATTAATGTAAGTTTCCAAATTTAAAAGCTGGAACCAACTCGCCACGGCCCCAAAAACCTTTCAAAATGCTTACGGTTAATGAATTGCTAATAAAATCCTTCTAAAAATTAAAAAACTGAAAAAAAATATATTATCTTATTTTTATTGAGAAGGTTTCTTCGAAATGTAAAGTGTTGCCAGCTGGGCTCAAAATAAATAAATAAGCATAAAAACCCTATATATTTTTTTATTAGATAAAATGTCATATTATATTATGTCCTAAATCAATAGGTTACTAAAAATAATAGTTTTTTTTTTTCAATATATTAGACACTCTTAGGTAAGTAGGTATAGTACTGAAAGTTGATCTTGGCCGTCGTAAAGTTAGCCGTTTTGATGCAACGGTAAAATAATAAAATTTATTAAAAGTAGGTAAACAAACACAGTAAGTTCTAAATAAGAGTTCTCGAGACTCTTTTAAGTAGGAAGGACTTGCTTGAGCAGATAATAACAGAACACAGAACAACCGTGTTATGATTTTCATGTTCATTAAATCTCTCCTATTTTGGAAAGAACGTCTTGAAACATAAGTATATTTAATTATGTAGGAAGGACTTAAGCAGAGAATAGTTTTCACATACTGACCTTCAATAAATTATGATTGTTTGGAAAATCTAACCGTTAGTTAGGTTTATTGTTAATTATTTTATTGGCAACACTGATGTACAGTGTTTTCTAAAATTACCGCCTAAAATTAGCCACAGCAAGAAAAATATAGTGTCAAAGCTTTTTATTTTTTGTCTATGGATTACAAACATTACAAGTTTGTTTCGCTAAAAAATGCATAGAATAAAATATTTATATTTTTTTTTTTGCTCTTTTGATCATGCTTGCTTATAGTAAGTGGGTCATATGGTGTCGTAGGTATTTTAGCTAACAGTCAATATGTAGGACATGGCTCACAAAGATAGCACTGTCTTGTAATAATTTTTTTGCAACAATTTGCTACAAGCCGTTTTAATTATTTTTGATTACTTTAAATAAATAATTTAAATTATGGTCAAGCAAGGATATCAGTCCGTCTGTGGATGAGTTTGCCACCCTTTCGATTTCATTCGAAAATGTGAAAGGCTAACGGGAAAGTTAAAAAACACGCCATCTTTCAATTTGTTTATGAAGTGGTTGGTGATAGATAGCATATTCAAACAAAACACCGTCGTAATTGAGTTTCTTCGATGTTAATAAAAGCGCCCTCTCGCGCATTTCGTCTGAATATTTCGTCAAAAGAGGCCTTTCCAAGATTTAGCGATATAATTCATGAAGTTCACCTGAATATACCTTTATATAGTATAAGTAATAGTGCGCGCGACGAGGAGCGATACATCCTCCCGCAATAAGCGCTCAGCGCGGTTTGAGAGTCGGTGCTTCGATCGATATGATTATAAGTGCGCTAAGGTGTGATTTTAAAAAAATCATATTAAAAAAAGTCAATGCTATTTTCTTTGTTGTATTTATTTAATAAAAACTTAAACTTTAATTTAGTAGGTGTATTTTTATTGTAAACTTCTTACTTTAGCAGAAATAACAAGCGTAAAATTGGGAAAAGTATGCGTTTTTTAGACCGTCTTTTTTCAAAAATACTGAAATAACATGCTGTATTTTTCTATGTACAATTAAATTTTAACACTGTGATTATTATAACTTCATTTTTGGAAATATGTTAGACTTTGTTTTTTCATAGAAAACATGATCGAAAGTTGACTGGAATTGCTCATTTTACGAAACGTGCGTTACTAATTATTTTTTTAATCAGTTGTGTCTTGAGTTAATTATATATTTTTTTATTTTTTTTATACAACTGAAGTGGCAACCAAGCGTACGGCCCACAAGATGGTAAGCGGTTACCGCAGCCTATGGACGCTTGCAATGCCAGAGGGTTTGCTCGCGGGTTGCCACCTTGAGGCTAAGATCGAAAGCCTCATGTGCCAGTAATTTCACCGGAAACCATACCCTTCACACCGGAACACAGCAATGCAAGTATTACTAAGCGGCAGAAATAGGTATGGTGGTAGTCTTTCCCCGGACGAGCTCTATCACAAAGAACTCTACTATATTTGTTCTGTTGGCTTAAATTTTAAGGGATAAAGCTTTTATATGTTTTTATTTTCGTTAAAATATCTTCAACACACGAGCCACAATAGTGTTCGAAACTTCACGGGCTACAAGAAACTTCAAGGATTATCAAGGATAGGGTTCTTAACTAAGTCAACAATCTTAAAAACATAAGGCCCTATTTAGAAATGTACAGCCATCCAAATGCTTTTGCAACGAAACGAACGCAGACACTGTTTTTAGTGTCTGCGTTTCGTTGTTGTGATAAAAGATGAACAACTTAGCCAGCTTTACTTTTGAAATGTTGTTAGGCCATGACAGAGGAGGTCTTCGGGCGGCTTAAAACTTTCAGAGTTAGCAATTGACTCATACGAAACCGTAATGCCCACACACGTTACCTAAGTAACCTACCTACTTAGGTACCTACTTACCTAATCATGATCGACTGCTTAACGTGCCCTCCAAAGCACGGAAAGGTAATACTACGGTTTCCGGGTTCCACGCGAACGAAATCGCGGGCAACAGTCAGTTATAAATAAAAACTTTAGGCACTGCCCTGCGCAGTAGTCAGTGGTCAACGGCCACCACACGCGACCGACTGTTTAATGTGTCCTCCGAAGCACGTCGAATGTCGACAATAATTAAATCACTCGAAGCTTGATTGATTGCATAGAAGTTTCGTCAATCATGATACATTTTATTGATACGAAAATACCTACCTACCTACTTCTATGGAACAAAAAAGCTACTTACCTACCAAAGTGTGCAATTTATTTACAGTGTGTCAAGGAAGTCGATTTCTTAGGTGTAGGTACCTACCTATTATCTTTCCGCACGTACCTATTTTGACAAAACGTAGGAAATACCTATTTAATAAAATAGAAAGACATCCGCTGGCCCGTGTGGTTGATTACTCCGAAGGCCAGTGTCACCGAGTAGCTCTCAGTGTAATTCTACTCGGTCGGTACCAGTGTCCCAGCACTGAGAAGATAGGTAGGTAGGTAACTACATAGTGCCTTAGTAGATAATACAATAACCGAAAGATTTCAGTTTTAAACTGCACTGCGCAGTGCGCATAAGACAGTGGTCAACTCTCGCCCGAGGGCAACCCATCCAAATAATGACTACCTTACCTACCTACTTAGGTACGCGAAACAGTGATTTACATTGGGTCACAGTGCTGATCCGCTGCTGATCCTAATGTAAACGCTGTCGGGTCAATACCGACTTGAAATTCTCGATCGACTGCTTAACGTGCCCTCCAAAGCACGGAAGCGCTCAGTTTTCAATCACATCACACTAATACATACCTAATGCGAAAGTTTGGGTTTTTGTCGTGTTTTGTGGATGTTTGTACCTATATAGGTACCAACCTCATCTACATATGTATAGTATAACTCGACCGACAATAAGCCGATTTGGCTGAAATTTAACACCTATTTAGATAGGTAGGTAGGTACCTCTACTTAGATAATGATCGGGAATAGGTCATAAAGGCTACCTACCTACTTACCTAGTACCTATCGCGGACGACAGTCAGTTTTAAATACGAACTTTGGCACTGCAACAACTGACAACTCTGGTGATGGAGTTAATAGGTCGCCTGAAGGCCAACCGATGCGCTCAGTTTATTTTGTCGGTCACCCATCCAAATGCAAAACAGTGCCTGCGTTTGTTTCGTTGTGATAAGCGTAGGTAGGTAAAGGTACCGTAACCTAGGTATGTAGGTAGGTACTTACTTTTGTGTATGTTTGCATTATCATCATCATCATCAGAAATAATCTTGAAAATTTGATGTGCCTAGCAACTTAGAATAATAACACGTAGAGGTAGGTACCTACCTACTTAAACGTAATGAATGTTATCCTACCTACCTACCTACTACTGGATTTGAACAAAATTTACCACGCGTAAACTAAGTCCGAAGGAAAATCCTGCGCCTGCACAGCGCACCGTTCGGCGCGCGGCATGCGATGCCACTGTCGCCGAGGCAGCGAGCAGAATGAATATTAAAGGGAGTGGCCAGCGGTCGAGTGGGCGGAGCTTGAACGCAAACGCGAGACGCGCGCCTGTAGGCTCTCATTCGAATTTGAACTCTATCCGTGCAGAATCATGGCGCGTTATCGCAGCGCGGTGCGACCGAATAAGAATAAAATTTTCAAAAGGGTGTTAGGGGGTAGATTTTGAAATTTTTTTTTTTATTTCGACCAACCAGGACCCCCTCTATACGAATCTCAAAAAAAAACCCGACTTTTCCAACGGCAAGCGGGATAACAACCCCACTACCCCCTCGAGGGGGTGAAAAAAGGGGGTTTTCAGATTTTTCTGAAAAGTTTCAAAACAACCTCTACACGAATCCGTAATCGGTTTTACCCCACCCCTACCGCAAGTGCCTCAACTCACATGTCAGTGAGTCAGTGGTAATTAAGCTGTATATAGTATAAACTAGTTTTTTGTGGTGCGCGAGCTGCAGGCAGCTCGCGTGTGGGTTTGAGGCTGGGACTTGGACATTAAATATTTTCAAATTGAAAAAAGGTATAAAATATTACCAGTTTGACTCTTACAAAAGATATAAGTAAAACAAAGTTAAAATAGAAATAAAAAGAATTAAAAGTTGGTTATTACTTGCACGGATAAAAAATATAGGTCGCCCGGTGCGCTCGCTGCAAGCAGCTCGCGAACGGTGTTCTCCTATAGAGGTTGCGCGGTGCGCTCGCTGCAAGCAGCTCGCGAACGGTGTTCTCCTATAGAGGTTGCGCGGTGCGCTCGCTGCAAGCAGCTCGCGAACGGAGTGAGCTCCTGCAAAGGTTGCGCGGTGCGCTCGCTGCAAGCAGCTCGCGAACGGGGTGTGCTCCTGTAGAGGTTGGGCGGCGCGCTCGCTGCAAGCAGCTCACGAACGGTGTTCTCCTATAGAGGTTGCGCGGTGCGCTCGCTGCAAGCAGCTCGCGAACGGAGTGTGCACCTGTAGAGGTTGCGTGGTGCGCTCGCTGCAAGCAGCTCGCGAACGGGGTGTGCTCCTGTAGAGGTTGCGTGGTGCGCTCGCTGCAAGCAGCTCGCGAACGGGGTGTGCTCCTGTAGAGGTTGCGTGGTGCGCTCGCTGCAAGCAGCTCGCGAACGGGGTGTGCTCCTGTAGAGGTTGCGCGGTGCGCTCGCTGCAAGCAGCTCGCGAACGGGGTGTACTCCTGTAGAGGTTGGGCGGCGCGCTCGCTGCAAGCAGCTCGCGAACGGTGTTCTCCTATAGAGGTTGCGCGGTGCGCTCGCTGCAAGCAGCTCGCGAACGGGGTGTGCTCCTGTAGAGGTTGCGTGGTGCGCTCGCTGCAAGCAGCTCGCGAACGGGGTGTGCTCCTGTAGAGGTTGCGTGGTGCGCTCGCTGCAAGCAGCTCGCGAACGGAGTGTGCTCCTGTAGAGGTTGCGCGGTGCGCTCGCTGCAAGCAGCTTCGCGAGAAGATTGGTTGCTGTAGAGGTTGCGTGGTGCGCTCGCTGCAAGCAGCTCGCGAGGGTAAAAAGTGCTCTCCATAACAGGGGCAATAATATAAAAAAATTGAAAAAAAAAAAAAAAACTTTCATTCCGAAAAAAAAAACCCAAAAAAAAAAAAAATTTTCATGGTCGATTCGAAGTTAGTCTGGGGTATATTCGACATTCAGTTGTACTTCCATGGACAAAACCTACACGAATCTTGAAAAAAATTTCCAATCCCCTCAATAGTTTCAGAGATAATATGAAAAAAAAAAAAACGGGGGGATTTAGGGGGGATTCAAAAATTGATTTCTACCAATCAGGACACCCTCTACACGAATCTCAAAAAAAAACGCGACTTTTCCAACGGCAAGTAGAAAATCCCCACAAAGACCCCCTCAAGGGAGGGGAAAATGGGGATTTTGGGATTTTTCTAGAAAGTTTCAAAACACCCTCTATACGAATCCGTAATCGGTTTTACCCAACCCCTAGCGCAAGTGCCTCAACTCACATGTCAATAAGTGAGTCAGTGGTAGTTTAGCTATATATAGTATAACTAGTTTTTTGTGGTGCGCGAGCTGCAGGCAGCTCGCGTGTGGGTTTGGGTCCTGGACATTGACATAAAATATTTTCAAATTGAAAAAAGGGTATAAAATGTTTACATTTGGACTCCTACAAAAGATATAAGAAAAACGTTATTAAAACAATTATAAAGATTTTAAAGTTGGTTATTAATTGCATGGGTAAATAATATAGGTCGCCTGGTGCGCTCGCTGCAAGCAGCTCGCGAGGGGTTAAGTTTCTGTAGAGGTTGCGTGGTGCGCTCGCTGCAAGCAGCTCGCGAGAGGGTTAAGTTTCTGTAGAGGCAGCGTGGTGCGCTCGCTGCAAGCAGCTCGCGAACGGGGTGTGCTCCTGTAGAGGTTGCGCGGTGCGCTCGCTGCAAGCAGCTCGCGAACGGGGTGTGCTCCTGTAGAGGTTGCGTGGTGCGCTCGCTGCAAGCAGCTCGCGAACGGGGTGTGCTCCTGTAGAGGTTGCGTGGTGCGCTCGCTGCAAGCAGCTCGCGAGGGGTTAAATTTCTATAGAGGCCGCGTGGTGCGCTCGCTGCAAGCAGCTCGCGAACGGTGTGTACTCCTGTAGAGGTTGCGTGGTGCGCTCGCTGCAAGCAGCTCGCGAGGGGTTAAAGTTTCTATAGAGGTTGCGTGGTGCGCTCGCTGCAAGCAGCTTGCGAGAGGGTTAAGTTTCTGTAGAGGTTGGGCGGAACGCTCGCTGCAAGCAGCTCGCGAACGGTGTTCTCCTATAGAGGTTGCGCGGTGCGCTCGCTGCAAGCAGCTCGCGAACGGGCTGTGCTCCTGTAGAGGTCGCGTGGTGCGCTCGCTGCAAGCAGCTCGCGAACGGGGTGTGTTTCTGTAGAGGTTGCGCGGTGCGCTCGCTGCAAGCAGCTCGCGAACGGGGTGTGCTCCTGTAGAGGTTGCGTGGTGCGCTCGCTGCAAGCAGCTCGCGAACGAGGTGTGCTCCTGTAGAGGTTGCGTGGTGCGCTCGCTGCAAGCAGCTCGCGAACGGAGTGTGCTCCTGTAGAGGTTGCGTGGTGCGCTCGCTGCAAGCAGCTCGCGAACGGGGTGTGCTCCTGTAGAGGTTGCGCGTTGCGCTCGCTGCAAGCAGCTCGCGAACGGGGTGTGCTCCTGTAGAGGTTGCGTGGTGCGCTCGCTGCAAGCAGCTCGCGAACGGGGTGTGCTCCTGTAGAGGTTGCGTGGTGCGCTCGCTGCAAGCAGCTCGCGAACGGGGTGTGCTCCTGTAGAGGTTGCGTGGTGCGCTCGCTGCAAGCAGCTCGCGAACGAGGTGTGCTCCTGTAGAGGTTGCGCGGTGCGCTCGCTGCAAGCAGCTCGCGAACGGGGTGTGCTCCTGTAGAGGTTGCGCGGTGCGCTCGCTGCAAGCAGCTCGCGAACGGGGTGTGCTCCTGTAGAGGTTGCGTGGTGCGCTCGCTGCAAGCAGCTCGCGAGGGTAAAAAGTGCTCTCCATAACAGGGGCAATAATATAAAAAAATTGAAAAAAAAAAAAAAAAAAATATTTCGAAAAAAAAAACAAAAAAAAAAAAAAACATGGTCGATTCAAAGTTACTCTGGGGTATATTCGACATTCAGTTGTACTTCCATGGACAAAACCTACACGAATCTTGAAAAAAATTTCCAATCCCCTCAATAGTTTCAGAGATAATACGAAAAAAAAAAAAACGGGGGGATTTAGGGGGGATTCAAAAATTGATTTCTACCAATCAGGACACCCTCTACACGAATCTCAAAAAAAAACGCGACTTTTCCAACGGCAAGTAGAAAATCCCCACAAAGACCCCCTCAAGTGAGGGGAAAATGGGGATTTTGGGATTTTTCTAGAAAGTTTCAAAACACCCTCTATACGAATCCGTAATCGGTTTTACCCCACCCCTACTGCAAGTGCCTCAACTCACATGTCAGTCAGTGAGTCAGTGAGTGGTAGTTTAGCTATATATAGTATAACTAGTTTTTTGTGGTGCGCGAGCTGCAGGCAGCTCGCGTGTGGGTTTGAGGCTGGGACTTGGACATTAAATATTTTCAAATTGAAAAAAGGGTATAAAATGTTTACATTTGGACTCCTACAAAAGATATAAGTAAAACAAAGTAAAAAAAAGTAGTAAAAGGTTTAAAAGTTGGGTATTACTTGTACGGATAAAAAATATAGGTCGCGTGGTGCGCTCGCTGCAAGCAGCTCGCGAGGGGTTAAAGTTTCTATAGAGGAAGCGTGGTGCGCTCGCTGCAAGCAGCTCGCGAACGAGGTGTGCTCCTGTAGAGGTTGCGTGGTGCGCTCGCTGCAAGCAGCTCGCGAACGGGGTGTGCTCCTGTAGAGGTTGCGTGGTGCGCTCGCTGCAAGCAGCTCGCGAACGGGGTGTGCTCCTGTAGAGGTTGCGTGGTTGCGCTCGCTGCAAGCAGCTCGCGAACGGGGTGTGCTCCTGTAGAGGTTGCGTGGTGCGCTCGCTGCAAGCAGCTCGCGAACGGGGTGTGCTCCTGTAGAGGTTGCGTGGTGCGCTCGCTGCAAGCAGCTCGCGAACGGGAGGTGCTCCTGTAGAGGTTGCGTGGTGCGCTCGCTGCAAGCAGCTCGCGAACGGGGTGTGCTCCTGTAGAGGTTGCGTGGTGCGCTCGCTGCAAGCAGCTCGCGAACGGGGTGTGCTCCTGTAGAAGTAGCGTGGTGCGCTCGCTGCAAGCAGCTCGCGAACGGGGTGTGCTCCTGTAGAGGTTGCGTGGTGCGCTCGCTGCAAGCAGCTCGCGAAGGTAAAAAGAGCTCTCCATAACAGGGGCAATAATATAAAAAAAAATAAAAAAAATTTTTCATTCCGATAAAAAAATCCCAAAAAAAAAAAAAAAAAAAAAAAGGTCGATT
Source organism: Colostygia pectinataria (assembly GCA_951394395.1). NCBI lineage: Eukaryota > Metazoa > Arthropoda > Insecta > Lepidoptera > Geometridae > Colostygia > Colostygia pectinataria. Next base: position 1,524,872 of record OX596362.1, read on the forward strand.
CGAAGTCTGGGGTATATTCGACATTCAGTTGTACTTCCATAGACAAAAACCTACACGAATCTTGAAAAAAATTTCCAATCCCCTCAATAGTTTCGGAGATAATACGAAAAAAAAAAAAACGGGGGGATTTAGGGGGGATTCAAAAATTGATTTCTACCAATCAGGACACCCTCTATACGAATCTCAAAAAAAAAAGCGACTTTTCCAACGGCAAGTAGAAAATCCCCACAAAGACCCCCTCAAGGGAGTGGAAAATGGGGATTTTGGGATTTTTCTAGAAAGTTTCAAAACACCCTCTATACGAATCCGTAATCGGTTTTACCCCACCCCTAGCGCAAGTGCCTCAACTCACATGTCAATGAGTGAGTGGTAGTTTAGCTTTATATAATATAATAACTAGTTTTTTGTGGTGCGCGAGCTGCAGGCAGCTCGCGTGTGGGTTTGAGGCTGGGACTTGGACATTAAATATTTTCAAATTGAAAAAAGGTATATAATATTACCAGTTTGACTCTTACAAAAGATATAAGTAAAACAAAGTTATAATAGAAAAAAAAGAACTAAAAGTTGGTTATTACTTGCACGGATAAAAAATATAGGTTGCCTGGTGCGCTCGCTGCAAGCAGCTCGCGAAGAGTTAAGTTTCTGTAGAGGTTGCGTGGTGCGCTCGCTGCAAGCAGCTCGCGAACGGGGTGTGCTCCTGTAGAGGTAGCGTGGTGCGCTCGCTGCAAGCAGGTCGCGAACGGGATGTGCTCCTGTAGAGGTAGCGTGGTGCGCTCGCTGCAAGCAGCTCGCGAACGGGATATGCTCCTGTAGAGGTTGCGCGGTGCGCTCGCTGCAAGCAGCTCGCGAACGGGGTGTGCTCCTGTAGAGGAAGCGTGGTGCGCTCGCTGCAAGCAGCTTGCGAGGGGTTAAAGTTTCTGTAGAGGTTGCGTGGTGCGCTCGCTGCAAGCAGCTCGCGAACGGTGTGTGCTCCTATAAAGGTTGCGCGGTGCGCTCGCTGCAAGCAGCTCGCGAACGAAGTGTGCTCCTGTAGAGGTAGCGTGGTGCGCTCGCTGCAAGCAGCTCGCGAACGGGGTGTGCTCCTGTAGAGGTTGCGTGGTGCGCTCGCTGCAAGCAGCTCGCGAACGGGGTGTGCTCCTGTAGAGGTTGCGTGGTGCGCTCGCTGCAAGCAGCTCGCGAACGGGGTGAGCTCCTGTAGAGGTTGCGTGGTGCGCTCGCTGCAAGCAGCTCGCGAGGGGTTAAAGTTTCTATAGAGGTAGCGTGGTGCGCTCGCTGCAAGCAGCTCGCGAACGAGGTGTGCTCCTGTAGAGGTTGCGTGGTGCGCTCGCTGCAAGCAGCTCGCGAACGAGGAGTGCTCCTGTAGAGGTTGCGTGGTGCGCTCGCTGCAAGCAGCTCGCGAACGGGGTGTGCTGCTGTAGAGGTTGGGCGGCACGCTCGCTGCAAGCAGCTCGCGAACGATAATCTCCTATAGAGGTTGCGCGGTGCGCTCGCTGCAAGCAGCTCGCGAACGGAGTGTGCTCCTGTAGAGGTTGCGCGGTGCGCTCGCTGCAAGCAGCTCGCGAACGGGGTGTGCTCCTGTAGAGGTTGCGTGGTGCGCTCGCTGCAAGCAGCTCGCGAACGGGGTGTGCTGCTGTAGAGGTTGGGCGGCACGCTCGCTGCAAGCAGCTCGCGAACGATAATCTCCTATAGAGGTTGCGCGGTGCGCTCGCTGCAAGCAGCTCGCGAACGGAGTGTGCTCCTGTAGAGGTTGCGCGGTGCGCTCGCTGCAAGCAGCTCGCGAACGGGGTGTGCTCCTGTAGAGGTTGCGTGGTGCGCTCGCTGCAAGCAGCTCGCGAACGGGGTGTGCTCCTGTAGAGGTTGCGTGGTGCGCTCGCTGCAAGCAGCTCGCGAAGGTAAAAAGTGCTCTCCATAACAGGGGCAATAATATAAAAAAATTGTAAAAAAAAAAAACTTTTATCATTCCGAAAAAAAAACCCAAAAAAAAAAAAAAAAAAAATTGGTCATGGTCGATTCGAAGTTGGTCTGGGGTATATTCGACATTCAGTTGTACTTCCATGGACAAATCCTACACGAATCTTGAAAAAATTTTCAAATCCCCTCAGTAGATTCGGAGATATGATGAAAAATAAAAAAACGGGGGTATTTAGGGGGTATTTAAAAAATGATTTCTACCAATCAGGACACCCTCTACACGAATCTCAAAAAAAAACGCGACTTTTCCAACGGCAAGTAGAAAATCCCCACAAAGACCCCCTCAAGGGAGAAGAAAATGGGGATTTTGGGATTTTTCTAGAAAGTTTCAAAACACCCTCTATACGAATCCGTTATCGGTTTTACCCCACCCCTAGCGCAAGTGCCTCAACTCACATGTCAGTGAGTCAGTGAGTGGTAGTTTAGCTTTATATAATATAACTAGTTTTTTGTGGTGCGCGAGCTGCAGGCAGCTCGCGTGTGGGTTTGAGGCTGGGACTTGGACATTAAATATTTTCAAATTGAAAAAAGGTAAAAAATGTTTACATTTGGACTCCTACAAAACATATAAATAAAATAAAGTAAAAAAAAGTAGTAAAAGGTTTAAAAGTTGGGTATTACTTGTACGGATAAAAAATATAGGTCGCGTGGTGCGCTCGCTGCAAGCAGCTCGCGAGGGGTTAAAGTTTCTGTAGAGGTTGCGTGGTGCGCTCGCTGCAAGCAGCTCGCGAGGGGATAAAGTTTCTATAGAGGTTACGTGGTGCGCTCGCTGCAAGCAGCTCGCGAGGGGTTAAATTTCTATAGAGGTAGCGTGGTGCGCTCGCTGCAAGCAGCTCGCGAGGGGGTTAAGTTTCTGTAGAGGTCGCGTGGTGCGCTCGCTGCAAGCAGCTCGCGAGGGGTTAAGTTTCTATAGAGGCCGCGTGGTGCGCTCGCTGCAAGCAGCTCGCGAACGGGGTGTGCTCCTGTAGAGGTTGCGCGGTGCGCTCGCTGCAAGCAGCTCGCGAACGGAGTGTGCTCCTGTAGAGGTTGCGTGGTGCGCTCGCTGCAAGCAGCTCGCGAACGGGATGTGCTGCTGTAGAGGTTGGGCGGCGCGCTCGCTGCAAGCAGCTCGCGAACGGTGTTCTCCTATAGAGGTTGCGCGGTGCGCTCGCTGCAAGCAGCTCGCGAACGGAGTGTGCTCCTGTAGAGGTTGCGCGGTGCGCTCGCTGCAAGCAGCTCGCGAACGGAGTGTGCTCCTGTAGAGGTTGCGCGGTGCGCTCGCTGCAAGCAGCTCGCGAACGGGGTGTGCTCCTGTAGAGGTTGCGTGGTGCGCTCGCTGCAAGCAGCTCGCGAACGGGGTGTGCTCCTGTAGAGGTTGCGTGGTGCGCTCGCTGCAAGCAGCTCGCGAACGGGGTGTGTTTCTGTAGAGGTTGCGTGGTGCGCTCGCTGCAAGCAGCTCGCGAACGGGGTGTGCTCCTGTAGAGGTTGCGTGGTGCGCTCGCTGCAAGCAGCTCGCGAGGGTAAAAAGTGCTCTCCATAACAGGGGCAATAATATAAAAAAATAGAAAAAAAAAAAAAAATTTTTCGTTCCGAAAAAAAAAAAACCCAAAAAAAAAAAAAAAATTTATGGTCGATTCGAAGTTAGTCTGGGGTATATTCGACATTCAGTTGTACTTCCATGGACAAAACCTACACGAATCTTGAAAAAAATTTCCAATCCCCTCAATAGTTTCAGAGATAATACAAAAAAAAAAAAAACGGGGGGATTTAGGGGGGATTCAAAAATTGATTTCTACCAATCAGGACACCCTCTACACGAACCTCAAAAAAAAACGCGACTTTTTCAACGGCAAGTAGAAAATCCCCACAACGACCCCCTCAAGGGAGGGGAAAATGGGGATTTTGGGATTTTTCTAGAAAGTTTCAAAACACCCTCTATACGAATCCGTAATCGGTTTTACCCCACCCCTAGCGCAAGTGCCTCAACTCACATGTCAGTGAGTGAGTGAGTGAGTGGTAATTAAGCTTTATATAGTATAACTAGTTTTTTGTGGTGCGCGAGCTGCAGGCAGCTCGCGTGTGGGTACGAGTCTTGGACATGGACATGAAATATTTTCAAATTGAAAAAAGGGTATAAAATGTTTACATTTGGACTCCTACAAAAGATATAAGAAAAACGTTATTAAAACAATTAAAAAGATTTTAAAGTTGGTTATTAATTGCATGGGTAAACAATATAGGTCGCCTGGTGCGCTCGCTGCAAGCAGCTCGCGAGGGGTTAAAGTTTCTATAGAGGTTGCGTGGTGCGCTCGCTGCAAGCAGCTCGCGAGAGGGTTAAGTTTCTGTAGAGGCAGCGTGGTGCGCTCGCTGCAAGCAGCTCGCGAGAGTGTTAAGTTTCTGTAGAGGTAGCGTGGTGCGCTCGCTGCAAGCAGCTCGCGAGAGTGTTAAGTTTCTGTAGAGGTAGCGTGGTGCGCTCGCTGCAAGCAGCTCGCGAGGGGTTAAGTTTCTGTAGAGGTTGCGTGGTGCGCTCGCTGCAAGCAGCTCGCGAACGGTGTGTGCTCCTGTAGAGGTTGCGTGGTGCGCTCGCTGCAAGCAGCTCGCGAACGGGGTGTGCTCCTGTAGAGGTTGCGTGGTGCGCTCGCTGCAAGCAGCTCGCGAACGGGGTGTGCTCCTGTAGAGGTTGCGTGGTGCGCTCGCTGCAAGCAGCTCGCGAACGGGGTGTGCTCCTGTAGAGGTTGCGTGGTGCGCTCGCTGCGAGCAGCTCGCGAACGGGTGTGCTCCTGTAGAGGTTGCGTGGTGCGCTCGCTGCAAGCAGCTCGCGAACGGTGTGTGCTCCTGTAGAGGTTGCGTGGTGCGCTCGCTGCAAGCAGCTCGCGAACGGGGTGTGCTCCTGTAGAGGTTTCGTGGTGCGCTCGCTGCAAGCAGCTCGCGAACGGGGTGAGCTCCTGTCGAGGTCGCGTGGTGCGCTCGCTGCAAGCAGCTCGCGAACGTGGTGTGCTCCTGCTGAGGTTGCGTGGTGCGCTCGCTGCAAGCAGCTCGCGAACAAGGTGTGCTCCTGTAGAGGTTGCGCGGTGCGCTCGCTGCAAGCAGCTCGCGAACGGTGTGTGCTCCTGTAGAGGTTGCGTGGTGCGCTCGCTGCAAGCAGCTCGCGAAGGTAAAAAGTGCTCTCCATAACAGGGGCAATAATATAAAAAAATTGAAAAAAAAAAAAAAAAATCGGTAAAAAAATCCCCAAAAAAAAAAAAAAATATGATCGATTCGAAGTTGGTCTGGGGTATATTCGACATTCAGTTTTACTTCCATGGACAAAAACCTACACGAATCTTGAAAAAATTTCCAATCCCCTCAATAGTTTCCGAGATAATACGAAAAAAAAAAAAACGGGGGGATTTAGGGGGGATTCAAAAAATGATTTCTACCAATCAGGACACCCTCTACACGAATCTCAAAAAAAAACGCGACTTTTCCAACGGCAAGTGGAAAATCCCCACAACGACCCCCTCAAGGGAGGGGAAAATGGGGATTTTGGGATTTTTCTAAAAAGTTTCAAAACACCCTCTATACGAATCCGTAATCGGTTTTACCCCACCCCTAGCGCAAGTGCCTCAACTCACATGTCAGTGAGTGAGTGAGTCAGTGAGTGGTAGTTTAGCTTTATATAGTATAACTAGTTTTTTGTGGTGCGCGAGCTGCAGGCAGCTCGCGTGTGGGTTTGAGGCTGGGACTTGGACATTAAATATTTTCAAATTGAAAAAAGGTATAAAATGTTTACATTTGGACTCATGGATACATTGTATGTTTGTGTTTCAATCACACTTTGTAGCTAAACCAATGTGGATGTAACTTAGAATGGTACATAGATGATATAAAGTACCCGGTTCTGCCCCCATACCATGAACTCTTAGAGCGATTCAAATTAGGACCTAAACTGAATTGTCAAAAAATTTGAACCATGAAATTAATAATTATTGAAGTCAAGGAGAATTATTGAAGGCTGGTCTTGAAACAGCCTATTAGCCTTACAGGTGAAGGTTCGGGCAATATAATTTCATTCTCTATGATTACCTACTATAAACCTATAGTAAGTTTTATCAACATGAAGCAATTTATTCATGATCATAGCTCATTTGAATTGCAACTAAGTACATAATATATCTAAGAGAATTAAGATTAGGTAATGATGACATGTGTTTAGACACCAGTCCTCATCATCATAATTATCAGCCAATATACCAAACCTAATATAGCCACTGCTGGAGACAGGCCTACCTATTCCACAAAATAGAGTAAGTACCAGAATGACCAATCTTGACCAAACTTCTGCAAGTTTGTGAATGCTCTGAGATCAATAAAGTTGGTCTTAGTTAAATAAATAGGTAGGTAGCTGTACTTATATTATATGATGTTATTTACTTACCAGACAGGAGACACACGATTGAAGAAAGACGCGGCCTGGCGCCGCCGGCACCGATGCGACGTTTGTCAGTATGCGATCGTTTCATCTTGAAAATAACAAAAAATAGGCTATGTAAACTTAATTATTCTAAGCAAGCTACGTACAAAATGCATTATCTTAACAGACAATAGGTACTTTTAGGCATCCACTGCTGGACATAAACCTCATTGTGGCAAATTTTTTTCATGTACGTACAGTCGCCATTACGAAATCCACCACCCACTGAAATTAATTAATGAAAGTTTCCAAATTTAAAAGCTGGAACCAACTCGCCACGGCCCCAAAAACCTTTCAAAATGCTTACGGTTAATGAATTGCTATTAGAATACTTCTAAAAATTAAAAAACTGAAAAAAAAATATATTATCTTATTTTTGTTGAGAAGGTTTCTTCGAAATGTAAAGTGTTGCCAGCTGGGCTCTACTGTGCTAGACAAAAAAAATAAATAAGCATAAAATCTTTAAATTTTTTTATAGATAAAATGTCATATTATATTATGTCCTAAATCAATAGGTTACTAAAAATAAATGTTTTTTTTTTTCAATATATTAGACACTCTTAGGTAAGTAGGTACTGAAAGTGGATCTTGGCCGTCGTAAAGTTAGCCGTTTTGATGCAACGGTAAAATAATAAAATTTATTAAAAGTAGGTAAACAAACACAGTAAGTTCTAAATAAGAGTTCTCGAGACTCTTTTAAGTAGGAAGGACTTGCTTGAGCAGATAATAAACACAGAACAACCGTGTTATGATTTTCATGTTCATTAAATCTCTCCTATTTTGGAAAGAACGTCTTGAAACATAAGTATATTTAATTATGTAGGAAGGACTTAAGCAGAGAATAGTTTTCACATACTGACCTTCAATAAATTATGATAGTTTAGAAAATCTAACCGTTAGTTAGGTTCATTGTTAATTATTTTATTGGCAACACTGATGTACAGTGTTTTCTAAAATTACCTCCTAAAATTAGCCACAGCAAGAAAAATATAGTGTCAAAGCTTTTTATTTTTTGTCTATGGATTACAAACATTACAAGTTTGTTTCGCTAAAAAATGTATAGAATAAAATTTTTTTTTTTTGCTCTTTTGATCATGCTTGCTTATAGTAAGTGGGTCATATGGTGTCGTAGGTATTTTAGCTAACAGTCAATATGTAGGTCATGGCTCACAAAGATAGCACTGTCTTGTACTAATTTTTTTGCAACAATTTGCTACAAGCCGTTTTAATTATTTTTGATTACTTTAAATAAATAATTTAAATTATGTTCAAGCAAGGATATCAGTCCGTCTGTGGATGAGTTTGCCACCCTTTCGATTTCATTCGAAAATGTGAAAAGCTACCGGGAAAGTTAAAAAACACGCCATCTTTCAATTTGTTTATGAAGTGGTTCGTGATAGATAGCATATTCAAAAAAAACACCGTCGTAATTGAGTTTCTTCAATATTAATAAAAGCGCCCTCTCGCGCATTTCGTCTGAATATTTCGTCAAAAGAGGCCTTTCCAAGATTTAGCGATATAATTCATGAAGTTCACCTGAATATACCTTTATATAGTATTAGTAATAGTGCGCGCGACGAGGAGCGATACATCCTCCCGCAATAAGCGCTCAGCGCGGTTTGAGAGTCGGTGCTTCGATCGATATGATTATAAGTGCGCTAAGGTGTGATTTAAAAAAAATCATATTAAAAAAAGTCAATGCTATTTTCTTTGTTGTATTTATTTAATAAAAACTTAAACTTTAATTTAGTAGGTGTATTTTTATTGTAAACTTCTTACTTTAGCAGAAATAACAAGCGTAAAATTGGGAAAAGTATGCGTTTTTTAGACCGTCTTTTTTCAAAAATACTGAACTAACATGCTGTATTTTTCTATGTACACTTAAATTTTAAAACTGTGATTATTATAAATTCATTTTTGGAAATATGTTAGACTTTGTTTTTTCATAGAAAACATGATCGAAAGTTGACTGGAATTGCTCATTTTACGAAACGTGCGTTACTAATTATTTTTTTAATCAGTTGTGTCTTGAGTTAATTATTATTATTATTATTTTTTTATACAACTGAAGTGGCAACCAAGCGTACGGCCCACAAGATGGTAAGCGGTTACCGCAGCCTATGGACGCTTGCAATGCCAGAGGGTTTGCTCGCGGGTTGCCACCTTGAGGCTAAGATTGAAAGCCTCATGTGCCAGTAATTTCAACGGAAACCATACCCTTCACACCGGAACACAGCAATGCAAGCATTACTGCTTGGCGGCAGAAATAGGTATGGTGGTAGTCTTTCCCCGGACGAGCTCTATCACAAAGAACTCTACTATATTTGTTCTGTTGGCTTAAATTTTAAGGGATAAAGCTTTTATATGTTTTTATTTTCGATTTTAACGAATCTTCAACACACGAGCCACAATAGTGTTCGAAACTTCACGGGCTACAAGAAACTTCAAGGATTATCAAGGATAGGGTTCTTAACTAAGTCAACAATCTTAAAAACTTAAGGCCCTATTTAGAAATGTACAGCCATCCAAATGCTTTTGCAACGAAACGAACGCAGACACTGTTTTTAGTGTCTGCGTTTCGTTGTTGTGATAAAAGATGAACAACTTAGCCAGCTTTACTTTTGAAATGTTGTTAGGCCATGACAGAGGAGGTCTTCGGGCGGCCTAAAACTTTCAGAGTTAGCAATTGACTCATACGAAACCGTAATGCCCACACACGTTATCTAAGTAACCTACCTACTTAGGTACCTACTTACCTAATCATGATCGACTGCTTAACGTGCCCTCCAAAGCACAGTCAGTTATAAATAAAAACTTTAGGCACTGCCCTGCGCAATAGTCAGTGGTCAACGGCCACCACACGCGACCGACTGTTTAACGTGTCCTCCGAAGCACGTCGAATGTCGACAATAATTAAATCACTCGAAGCTTGATTGATTGCATAGAAGTTTAGTCAATCATGATACATTTTATTGATACGAAAATACCTACCTACCTACTTCTATGGAACAAAAAAGCTACTTACCTACCAAAGTGTGCAATTTATTTACAGTGTGTCAAGGAAGTCGATTTCTTAGGTGTAGGTACCTACCTATTATCTTTCCGCACGTACCTATTTTGACAAAACGTAGGAAATACCTATTTAATAAAATAGAAAGACATCCGCTGGCCCGTGTGGTTGATTACTCCGAAGGCCAGTGTCACCGAGTAGCTCTCAGTGTAATTCTACTCGGTCGGTACCAGTGTCCCAGCACTGAGTAGATAGGTAGGTAGGTAACTACATAGTGCCTTAGTAGATAATACAATAACCGAAAGATTTCAGTTTTAAACTGCACTGCGCAGTGCGCATAAGACAGTGGTCAACTCTCGCCCGAGGGCAACCCATCCAAATAATGACTACCTACCTACTTAGGTACGCGAAACAGTGATTTACATTGGGTCACAGTGCTGATCCGCTGCTGATCCTAATGTAAACGCTGTCGGGTCAATACCGACTTGAAATTCTCGATCGACTGCTTAACGTGCCCTCCAAAGCACGGAAGCGCTCAGTTTTCAATCACTTCACACTAATACATACCTAATGCGAAAGTTTGGGTTTTTGTCGTGTTTTGTGGATGTTTGTACCTATATAGGTACCTACCTCATCTACATATGTATAGTATAACTCGACCGACAATAAGCCGATTTGGCTGAAATTTAACACCTATTTAGATAGGTAGGTAGGTACCTCTACTTAGATAATGATCGGGAATAGGTCATAAAGGCTACCTACCTACTTACCTAGTACCTATCGCGGACGACAGTCAGTTTTAAATACGAACTTTGGCACTGCAACAACTGACAACTCTGGTGATGGAGTTAATAGGTCGCCTGAAGGCCAACGGATGCGCTCAGTTTATTTTGTCCGTCACCCATCCAAATGCAAAACAGTGCCTGCGTTTGTTTCGTTGTGATAAGCGTAGGTAGGTAAAGTTACCGTAACCTAGGTATGTAGGTAGGTACTTACTTTTATGTATGTTTGCATCATCATCATCATCATCAGAGTTAATCTTGAAAATTTGATGTGCCTAGCAACTTAGAATAATAACACGTAGAGGTAGGTACCTACCTACTTAAACGTAATGAATGTTATCCTACCTACCTACCTACTACTGGATTTGAACCAAATTTACCACGCGTAAACTAAGTCCGAAGGAAAATCCTGCGCCTGCACAGCGTACCGTTCGGCGCGCGGCATGCGATGCTACTGTCGCCGAGGCAGCGAGCAGAATGAATATTAAAGGGAGTGGCCAGCGGTCGAGTGGGCGGAACTTGGACGCAAACGCGAGACGCGCGCCTGCAGGCTCTCATTCGAATTTGAACTCTATCCGTGGAGAATCATGGCGCGTTATCGCAGCGCGGTGCGACCGAATAAGAATAAAATTTTCAAAAAGGGTGTTAGGGGGTAGATTTTGAATTTTTTTTTTTTGATTTCGACTAACCAGGACCCCCTCTATACGAATCTCAAAAAAAAACGCGACTTTTCCAACGGCAAGCGGGATAACAACCCCACTACCCCCTCGAGGGGGTGAAAAAAGGGGGTTTTCAGATTTTTCTGAAAAGTTTCAAAACAACCTCTACACGAATCCGTAATCGGTTTTACCCCACCCCTACCGCAAGTGCCTCAACTCACATGTCAGTGAGTCAGTGGTAATTAAGCTGTATATAGTATAAATATGATACAAACACGTACCAAACACCAAAACCGGATCAAATGATAGTGCTAACATAATTTATAATGCAGCGAGTATCGAATAGAGTTCGTCGTTGCGCCAAACTTTTTCTCTAACAAAATAAACCTGTTTTTTTTTTTTTTATATACTACTAAAGTGGTAACCAAGCGTACGGCCCACTTGATGGTCAGCAGTTACCGTAGCCTATGTACGCATGCAACATCATAGATATCACTTGCGTGTTACCACCCTGAGACGTTAGATGGTTAGTCTCATGTGCCTGTAATTTCACTGGAAACCATACCCTTCGAACCGGAACACAGCAATGCGAGCATTACTGCTTGGCGGCAGAAATAGGTATGGTGGTAGTCCTACCCCGGACGAGCTCTATCACAAAGAACTCTACTACTCTTGATGGTGATGGTTGTATTAATGTTGCTATAAAAAGAACAATGATTTCCATTGAAAATTCGTTTCATTGTAATAAGTACGTCATCGTTGAATCAATCATTTATATTTGCGATTGTTTTTCTTACTGCTTGTTCTCGTGGGATCTTTCATTCGTGTTTTTTGTCACTTTTAGCGTACAATAGTGGTAGAGTTCTTTGTGATAGAGCTCGTCTGGGGAAGCACTACCACACCTATTTCTGACACCAAGAGTGCTAGTGATCGCATTGCTGTGTTCCGATTCGAAGGGTATGGTTTCCGGTGAAATTACAAGTACATCTGCGCAAGTGATATTTCTGAGCTTACCATCAAGTGGTCAGTACGCTTGGCTGCCACTTTAGTGGTACAAATAGCAAGTTTTTTTTTAATTATTTTCGAACCTATTCGATTAAATACCTTGATTGATTCAATTAAATTTTCTTTTTTATAATCTTGTTTCGTTCGACCACTAGATTTTGTTGAAATATTCTATTATTATGTAGTTTTTTTTGGAAATATAATACATAAATATAAGGGTATGGTTTCCGGTGAAATTACAGGCACATGAGACTTACCATCTAACGTCTCAGGGTGGTAACACGCAAGTGATATCTATGATGTTGCATGCGTACATAGGCTACGGTAACCGCTGACCATCAAGTGGGCCGTACGCTTGGTTACCACTTTAGTAGTATAAAAAAAAAATACTTAGTTAAGTATTTATATTTGGCTAGAACCAAAACGAACAAAAAAATCTTGTTGATAATATATTATATTAAAACATTTAACCTTTTTTTTTTAAATGTGTACGCTTCTTTAACAAAGTCCCAAGCGACATACAAAATTTATCAATTGTCAAATTTAAAAACTTAATTAAACAAAATCTGTCTCAAAAAGCTTACTATAAAACAACCGATTACCTAGATGATAAAAAAGCTTGGGACGAATGTGCTCCAACTCTACTTGGAATCCATAACAATAGCAAGGGTCATGCCAAAAAAGCGATAGGAACCCAGCCGGTGTTGTTGCCAGTTCTTTTACGGCATGGGCGCGTTGGAACTGGTGTAAATTTTCCTAGCTTGTAAGACGTTTCAAAGTGATCCTTGTGATTCTACTGAATAAATAATTTTTGTTTTTTTTTTTTTTGATTTTTGAATAAACTTACTAGTTTTCTTGAAAATATGTTTTTTTTATATTTTGTTTGGAACCAGAACAAAATAGCTAGGTCGCACTGCGCGCCACTTACATCCGTCTGATAAGAGATAAAATATCTTGTGATAAAATTGATCAACTTTTATCAGGATGTAGGAAAGATACGTTTTTCAGAAAATGATCTTTACAAGTAAGTACCTATTCTTACAGATAAGGTATATCTATGAAATATTTTTGTTTTACTCATAACACTGATAAATTTGTGACTCCCTCGAGTATACTCGAACACAACAAACTGTAGCTCTTTCTACAAATTCCTGGAAACGTGTTTGTAATAACGAAATCCTAGTGTCTCCATCTCCATCGTTATTAATTACAAATAAGTTTTAATTAGCGTTCAGAGTCCGGAAATTGGATCAAGACAGAGTGTTCCCGGAGGCGGACGCGGCCATTTAATAAATATAACAGTTTTTTATACTACTACAAGATGCTTCAACTCGGCATCCATAACAAAAGCAAGGTTATTTTTTTTTATACTACTAAAGTGGTAACCAAGCGTACGGTTCACTTGATGGTCAGCGGTTACCGTAGCCTATGTACGCATACAACATCATGGATATCACTATGTTACCACCCTGAGACGTTAGATGGAAAGTCTCACGTGCCTGTAATTTCACCAGAAACCATACCCTTCGAACCGGAACACAGCAATGCGAGCATTACTGCTCATGCCTAGAAAGCAATAGGAACACACCGGTGTTGTTGCCAGTTCTTTTACAGCGTTGTCGTAATAACATCTAGCTTGTATGACGTTTCAAAGGCGTTTCAAAGACTATCCTTGTGATTTTGAAGAACTCTTTCGACTTTTTTGACAAACCAGCTTACGGCTTACGTAATGGTAAGCGGTTACCGTAGCCGCTTGCAATACCAGATGTATCCCTCGTGCGTAACCATCCTGCTATGTCAAAAGACTCATGTTGTTTTATTTTATAATATATTTATATTTATATTCATCTACCTAGTTATAAAGAAAATCATTATGAATAGGTATTAGTATTACCTTATACTAGGAGTTAATGTCACTATAGCTGTAAATCTCAGTATCGAACTAATCTTCTCCTAATGTCTTAGGAGTCCAGCAGGTCTACTCTTGCCAGCTAGTACGATATACCGTGGCAATTAATAAGGTTCAGCTTATATCGGTGATTGCTCTGATCTAAGTTATTACCACCAACATAATCTGAACCAGTACAAATGAAACAATCGTTTGTCGCTTCCACTAGAAACTGTAAGTGCCGGAAAGCTGAATAGAGATTTGCGACAATCAATCAATATAACTGAATGATCTTATTATAAATGAATGATCTCTTCTCATCTCTGAATGAATGAAATGTATTATGTTGAACACAATACAAAACATTAAACAAATCGACTTACAATGGTAGGTGATGTTATTGCTAAAAGCAATCTTTTACAGGCAACTTTGGATATAAAGGATCTGAAATAAGGAAGACCTAAAGAACGGGTCCCTTGCCTATAGAGCTCTTAAAATTTCTACAAACGAGTAACCTTTAGAGATAAAAGGCTTTCGGGCATTCACAGATGTAGACTAAAACAAGTAGCTTTATATAATCTCGGATGTAAATTGAGATAACTGATAAGGAAACTCGGCGCGGATGAAGTCGCTCGTGAATTTGTGATAAAATAAACTCCCAAATCTTTTTAGGGTATTTTGTCTCTGCCAATGCAACTTCACTAGCCTAACAGCTCAGTCAGCCCCCCTATCATGAACTCTAAGAGCGATTCAAATTAGGACCTAAACTGAATTGTCAAATTTTGTATCATGAATTCAATAATTATTAATTTCACGCTTACAACATTTTTTGACAATTCAGTTTAGGTCCTAATTTGAATCGCTCTGAGTTCATGGTATGGGGGAAGCTCTGCCTTATGAGCTGTTGACAACCAACAGCTCATAAGGCAGAGTTCGATTCCCACTGGGAAAACATTGGTGATGAATTGTGAACATAACTGTTTGGTTCTAGAGTTAAAACCACCAGGACCCTATTCAATAAACATTACAAGTCCACATATACAAAACAAAATTTGGTAGTTTCGTTCGAGTTTCCGACAAATGCTGTTTATAAAATCTATAAATATATCAAAAAAACTACAAGTATATTTCTAATAATTGTAACGCCCAAAAATTCGTTCAGTAAAGTAAAGATTGTAAAAACGCACGTAAAATTTTTGATAATTACATTTAATTGCATTTTACAATTTGTAATGTAATGTTCATTGAATAATTTTCTCTGGGGTTCATAATTTTCACAAAAAATGTGATGTGTGTTGCGGTCCGTCTGAACAATAACTCATAAACTCATTTAAAGAGCGTTTGCTACGCAATATTTACAATTAGATCTCATGCATAGGTTATGCCACGACATAACTCGATTACGACTTCGCAGGTTTCATAACAAATGACCTTGGATCATTGCGTTTCTCTTTTGCCGAGGTTCACACAGCCCTGACCAATTCGTGGAAGCCAGCAAGTTCTTGATTCAATAAAATAATCAATGAGCAGTTACGAAAGCCTAGATAACAAGTTACTACTGTGCATAGTGTGGCTATATACAAAATATGCCATGCCGGCCGTAGTAAATAAGCATCACATCGAACAAACGCATTATGTAGGCATTCTCAAACATCTGATTTGAGTTGATACATTATCCCTATGCCTGGAGATTGCATTGATGTATCAACATATTATCTAAATATATAAAATCGTTAGGTAATTACTTATGTTATGACCTATAACAGTGCACAGCACAATATAATACGCTACGCTAGACCGTATTAAACGGGAAGGCTATCAAACTCTTATCTCATTCGTAGATCACATTCTGACATAACGCTACTCATTGGTGCTTGGAACTAAAACTAGTTTCGTTGTTAACATTTTTAATACCAACTTACTTTATGCATTGGTAAGAGTGGTAAGAGGGTAGATTGCGTATTGATTGACGCCACGCCACAGCATCGCCCCTGGTCACAGATATTACTCTGTGTCTTGGTAGAAGAACAAAAATAGAAGAGGTCTCATTGAAAGAAAATTTATGTAGCCCAGCCGTGTTTGTTGCCAGATTCATCTAGCTAGGTTGTGGCGCGTGAACTAGCGTAAATTCCCTGAAAGATGTTTCGAAGTGATTCTTGTCATTTACTTAATTAATTTAAAATTGTATTTGAATTTGCATTTTTAGCCATTTGCAACACTAAACACAATCTTTTACTTAATTAGTGTTTTTGTAAAGTATCGAAATAAAGTTGTACCTAAGTGCTCCAAACCAAACAATGTGATCAAATTTAAGAGCTAACATTTGAATGAATGTGTCAATTTAACACAAAAAATAAAAGTGTTGAAAATAGTGCAAGTTTAACTGTGGAATGCGTCGGGCAAGACCGTTAGTCGTGATCCATAGATGATGGTTTCGTCATCCCCGCGTGCACAGCGCTCGCACGAAGTCGACGAGAGAATAAAAGTATACTCAGTAAGTATTGCACCAGTAACCACCAATTGCATAATACTTCACTATGATGATATGACGATACCTACTCGTACTTGTAGATTAATATCTTATTATCCGAATCTTATATGACGACCGATGTGGCGCAGCGGGCGCAGGTCCGCCTGCGACGCGGAGGTTGCGGGTTCGATTCCCGCCTCGGGACAAATGTTTGTACGATCTACAAATATTTGTTCCGGGTGTTCTGGGTATTTTCTATATATAATAAAAAATATCTATCTATGTATTGTATTGTATTAAGTATATATCAGTCATCTAGTACCATAACACAGCTCTGTTTAAACAGTAGCTTATCTTGGGGCTAGATGATGCTGTGTGGATTGTCCAGCATTATTTTTTTTTTTTTTAATTTATTTATCACACAATACATCATTTTGGATTTTACCTTTACTTACACCTCAGAGGAAATCAATTTCTCTAAATTTAATTTAACGAAAACTTAAATGTAATTATAAACAATAAAAAAACCCCTAGTGGTTTGTCCTAAATGCTTAGTTTTTTATTATTTATTAAGAAGGTAGAAGGTATAGTTCTCACGGCGGATCTAGGCCGTCGTGAAGTTAGCCGTTTCGATGCGCAATGGAGCTTTTTCAAACTAAATTGTCTTTGCGCATCACAAACGGCTAACTTCACGGAAGCCTAGACCCGCCATGCGAACTATACGTACCTGCACAATTTTTTACTCTCATTCCAATGTAAACAAGGCTTTAAAACAATCAGGGCTCGAAATATCAATATCAGTTGCTATAGTGCAATATAGTAGGTTTATAATTTATTTTGTTCTAAGATTAAAGGTTAAATAAATTTGTTTATGGTGGTAATACTGACTGAACGATCTCTACCACACACATAGAGCTGGCAATAATAAATAATGAGTGCTTTTTGAAAGCCCGAATACCTTTGATGAAATGGCTTTTATTTCAATGTCAACCACAGAATTTATAATCTGTAGTGCAAAGCACAAAATTAACTTTTAAAGTCTAGCTATCTACGGAAATTTGTTGATTGAAGGAATGATTTATTTTGTTTTAATGTTTGGTGCGTTCAAAACATTTCTTTATGTTACAAGTTACAATGGCTTGGAAATATCGTGCACGTTTTTCGATGGTATAGCAGAGCAAAGATGTTGTGTTTATTGACGGACAATATTACATAGGAATTAACATAGGACCGAAACAGTACTAATATCTGTTCTGTGCCCAAACTAAGCGTAGCTTGAGCTAATAAAACCAGATAACTGATAGAAAACTGAAATTTATACATATTTTTTTGTGAATACTAAAGTATACTATCATAGAACCTAGGGACTTCTCCAACCAAGGTCGTCATACTTACTGCAACATTTCGGGGAAACTGTTGCTTAAATAAATTGTAGCTAATTATTTCTCTTACAACTAACTTTAACATTTAGTAACGCAATAAAAATGTAACTTTATGACACCGTCCTCGTTTGTACAAAGTATTTTATAGTAAAACTTACTTAACTACTAGGTAGGTAGGTACTGAGAGGTATTTGTACTTGTACTACTTTGGATTATATAATGTTTTTATTTTTTATTTTTAGCCGGCTAAGTAGCTTCACGTTTCCTTGTAAACTATATTTTTTATCAAAAGTTTTGCATAATGGGTTAAAGACCTTGGTGGTGCGATGAGCGAGTGAGAGTTCAATTCCCGCTGCGAGACAAATCTCTTGTATTTGTTTCGGTGGTGGTATCCACCAAGACGGACTCTTGAAAGAGCTACCAGCAATATTGTGCCTTATTCTTGGATCCAATGACAATGCCGATCCAATCCCAATTTCAATTTACTGCTGTCATTTTGTACTCTTGAAAACAAGCTTGAATTTGGCGCTATGTTTGCTGTCAAATGTACGAAATGTCATATTCCAATACTTGTCCAATACCGATCGCGTTCAAAAATGCGCGCTACACAAAGTGCACATATTATTTTATAATCATAATGCTATAATGGGTAGTACCTAACTATGTTTAGCTGTAAGTATGTTAAGATTTACAAAGTTTAACCTAACATAATAAATAATTTTATTAAAAAACTTATATAGGCGCTGCAGCCTGCAAAGTTATAATTTATATTAAAAAACTGTTGTGTTATACTAAACTGTGTTTAGATTATAATACTTGTATTTTTAATGACAAATAAAGAACTTTTAAAAACAAAACGATCGCGTTCAAGAGTAAGGCCCAGGCTTTATAGGGACTGTACCTTATTACAGGGAGAGACGTAATCGTGTTGATATAAGGCCAAGATAAGACCTTCCATCATGTAATACCCGGGACATCGTTCAAGCAAATAGGGGACAATATGTGCCTTTTCACAGGCACACCTATATACCACAACACAGATGGAACCTTATGTAGCTTTTTACTTCATATCTACGTTTATTCTTCTGTGATACATTTTTAAAGGATCTAAGTTTATGGCCCGTATTCAATAACCATAGGTATAGTTCGCACAACGGATCTAGGCTTCCGTGAAGTTAGCCGTTTGTGATGCGCAAAGACAATTTAGTTTGAAAAAGCTCCATTGCGCATCGAAACGGCTAATTTCACTACGGCCGAGATCCGTTGTGAGACCTATACTTGAGTGTGAATCGTGACTCAAGCATCGATTTTTGACAGTTCTTCATAGAAAAATAATGTCAAATTGATTCTTGAGTCACGGCTCACACTCAAGTTTGGTTCTTGAATACGGGCCTAAATCTAGTTTACTGCTGAGATAGGTGAAATGCATCATTGTTTTCAGAAACAAACCGAAACAATAACGCTTATCAGGCGGTATCGGACTTTTAAAATAAATAAATTATTGATTAAATAAAAAACATATAAAAATAATGCTTCTATGAAAAATTAGCAATACAAAACATTTAATAATGACAGCATCATTTTTTTAAGATAAAGTAGGAATAATACAAAGTGTAACATAAATCAGCTAAGTCGAATAACACTCAGCAGATGCTGCATTCGCATACAGCGCTGATTTTCAGTTAACATGCTGGCCCGCGTACATGTAAAACGGCAAGGGTCGTTCCGGCCGCGACTGGCTTCTGGAGATACCTTGATGGATGGCCATTCCAAAGGTAATCCTCGTTTATAGGCGACCTTCTATCGACCAAGCAAACATCACGCCTCGAGATGGTGGAAAAAGATTGTGTAACGGAGCTGTTTTCTGTAAACTGATATCGTTGATTTTACATTGACACAATATAGTACTAGCGACCCGACCCGGCTTCGCACGGGTGCTTAAACTATACGTAAGGTGTGTCATTATTTGTCAAAATAAACGTTTACTTTAATTTAAACGTTTACTAACCTATCTCTTGTAATAACTTCTTGAATCTACCTGGTGGTAGGACTCTTCAAGAGTCCGTCTTGGTACCACCGCAGTGCCAGATATTCTACCCAAGCAGTAGTGTGCAAGCCTTACTGTGTTTAGGTTTGAAGGGCACTGTAGCAAGTGAAATTACTGGGTGAAAGAGACTTACATCTTGATTGAAACATCTCGGGGTGATGAGCGCAGTGCAGTCCCACTAAGCTTTGGGTGGCACTGCATCTGTTATGGTTAGGCGTGGTGCTTAACACCAGGCAACGCCTTGATCGTCTTGTCACTTGGTGACATAAAAAAAATTTCGTCGAACATTTATGAACAGCGACAGCCTCAAATTTAGCGCAAATTATATTTAGGGAACTGATAACAAATAAAATATGTCAACAATATAAATATATAATAAAACTAGCAATCCGACCCAGCTTCGCGCGGGCGCAATGAAACCGCACCCGTACGAAGACTTTCTCCGAAGTCGCTAGTAATAAATATAGCCTATGTCACTCAGGGATAATGTAGCATTCTAATGGTGAAATAATTTTTGAAATCGGATTGGTAGTTTTTGAGTTTATTCGTAACAAACAAAAATACAAGAATACAAATCTTCTCTCTTTATAATATTAGTATAGATATTATAGAAAATGTGACAACAATATATTTTTTGTAAGTATATTGTTGTGTTAGTATACGTTAGATTCATGAGAAACATCATATCCTACGAGAGAATGTAGTTTACGTTAGTTTTTTTTTTTTGGACAATCCACACAACATCATCTAGCCTCAAGGTAAGCTAAATAATATATAATATATAGAAAATACCCAGAACACCTGGAACAAATATTTGTAGATCGTACAAACGTTTGTCCCGAGGCGGGAATCGAACCCGCAACCTCTGCGTCGCAGTCATACCTGCGCCCGTAGTTAGATTCATTACATCAAACCAACACATCTACAGAAAGATGACCATAAAAGAACCAGTGGCAAGACAAATAAGCAAATTACTAATCATATCCTACGAGAGACAAATATAATCCCCAACGTCATCACCAAACTTTTCCACCCTTCAATAAAGAAAACATAATCTGAATCTATTTCCGTAAGAAAACTCTCGTTCCCACTGAACCCTAATACGAATGACGTCACAGTCGGGGTGACAGCCAGGGTTGCCAGATTGAGTTATATTTAATCCGGAAATTATTGTTGATGAGGTTTTGATTGGGTTTAGGTGCCAAAATAAATCGAGTAAGAATCTTCATAGAAAATTATATCGAAGCTCTTAAAATCGCTCTGTCTGCGTGGTGGATCACTCTCGCCCGAGAATAGGCCAGTGTCCCAACAGTGAAAACATTAGAAGACTGTCATGTTGATGATGTTTAACTAGATCTAGTCTGGATAGAATAGGGGGAGGCCATATCCCAGCTGTGGGACACGGCTGATATAAATAATAATATCTACATTCCGCACAATAATTCGCTTTGCCATGAACAAAAAGCTAAATGTTATTCTATGTGTGAACTTAAAGCGCTATCCACTATTTTCAACAGCTAAAAAAAGGAAGTTTGTATGAGTCATTGGCCAACTCTGGTGACAGAGCTTTTAGGCCGTCCGAAGGCCTCTGTCATGGCCTAACAACTTTGAAAAAGCCGGGACCTTAACGTGCCCTCCGAAGCACGGGAGCGCTCAGTTCAAATTGCCACTAGCGGTCACCCATCCAAATGATGACTACGCGGAACAGTGCTTACCTTCGTTGATCTGTTAGGAACAACTTAGCCAGCTACGTCACGAGCGCTCCGTTTCAACAGCCAAGCTAGTAAAACAAACATTAAAATAGGACTAGTTAGAAAGCTGGAGATGCAAATTGTAGCCGGTTTAAAATTTATTCACACGGCACCGGAACGAACATGGAAATGGGCTGAAAAGGGGTAAATAAATAAAACGGTGTGTCTTGTTCGAAGTAGATTCAATAAAGAAAAGTTTTATTCAATTAGAGCTGTTGCCTCGACTCCGATCGCGTGGAAATTTTTAATGTTTATGTGCGAACTGACGACAATCATGACAAATTCTATTGGAACAGTACTTTTGTCTGGGAATAAAAATTGCTTAGGTACATATCGTAGAAAGACTTACACTTGCTTAGTATGTACCTAAGTAAGTCTTTCTACGATCTATCTCTGTGCCAAATTTCATTTAGATCCGTTGAGCCGTTTTGGCGTGATTGAGTAACAAACACCCATCCATACATCCAAACTTTTGCATTTATAATATTACTAGTAGACCCGGCGCGGTTTCACTCGCGTTATTTTTTTCCGCAATTTTTCCATAATTTCTCACCGTTTAAACCTTCCCTGGACTTTTACAAACATTCCAAGATCAGAATTAGCCAAATCGGTCCAGCCGTTATCGAGTTTTAGCGAGCCTAACGCACAGCAATTCATTTTTATATTTATAAAGAAGATTATAGTGAAATATTTACTATATTCTTTTTTATTTTTATTAATTTGAAAGTTTGTATACAACGACAGCGTAATAAAACGGTAAATTTTTCGACCTAGTAACATTAAATACATTTATAATATATTTTATATTTAGAAGAAAACACATTAATAATTTTATATTAACGCATTAAATATATTTTATATTTAGAAGAAAACACATTAATAAAGTAAGAGTGTGGCAAACTCTAGTGACGGAGGTAAAAGACCGCCTGAAGGCCTTCTTTACACAATTGAAGAGACAGACAGTTATCGTTTATGAAAAGCTATCAAATACCGATGGAACTTCAAGCATTCTAATTCTTCAAGGGTATATAAATAGATCTTCAAGGGTATATTACAATACATAGATAGATTTCGAACTAAAGCAAACCCCGATAAAAAACCCCGCTAAGTGTGTAGCATCCCTATGGTTGCATCGTTTACGCTACAGAGGGTAGTGCGGGTCAGCGGGCTCACCTATGGACTGCATTATTGTCTTACTCGTGTTTTAGATCTTTGTTGTTCAGAGAACAGCTTTGCTAGAGGCGATTGGTTTAGATTTGCGAGACACAATCATCATGTGCCACGTGCCATCTCATAGTGTGCCATGATGACCGATCTTCCTACTGAGAATTAATGCCAACAACCTTCTTAATCTATCTACTTAATTTATCTACGTACTTCCTACTTATTTAAACTTTGGCCTTACTCCATGTTGTCATACCCTTTGACAGGGTTCATATGTGATCATCATCATGACAGCCTTCTAATGTTCCCACTGCTGGGACACTGGCCTACCTCTCAGGCGAGAGTGATTGGGTCTTAATCCACCACGCGGACCCAATGCGGATTGGCGGATGGCACATGTCTTTCGAAATATTAGTTCTTGGACATGCCGGTTTCCTCGCGATGTTTCCTTCACCGTAAGAGAGCACTGGAATTGCTTATGATATATCATATGTGATACTACCACCTAATTATGTAACAACTAGAAATGTACGTAATGTAATGTACATATGAGAGCAATAAATAAATTGAGTATTGAGTATCTTGAGACTACAATTTGCAGCCGGTTTCCGAAAGCATGATCGCTTAAAGATAACTGACTCATTGCGACCGTTTTTATGTCATTGGATTATTATCGGTGTAAGTTACCTTCTACGTTTACTAATTCGCGGTCGCCTTGTAAAAATAATCCAGGATTTGGATCAGTTGAGCTATCTATAGGTCGTTAGTAACGGTCTTTAGATGGCTCAACTGTTTCATATGTATTTTGTATATTTTGTAATGTAATTATGTACATATTTTATTTTGTTAATAAATGTTTTTTAATTATGTGACATTATTGCTAAATATGACTATCTTTAAATTAACCACGCTTCCTTCCTTCTTCCAAAAGCCTTAATCAGTCGCTAAAACGAGAGTTTGCGGAATTGCACTCATGAATAATTAAGCAAGGTCATATCGTATCTTGCTCTTTATTATATAAAGTGGCAGTAACAAAACTTGCGACGCATCTGTTGATAAGCGGTTCCAGTCCAGTTGCCTATAAACGCTTGCAGCATGTTGTGCTGTTTTGAGAGTAGTAGAGTTCTTTGTGATTAGAGCTCGTCCGGGGGATCACCATAGGTACCTATTTCTGCCGCCAAGCAGTAATGTTTGCATTGCTGTGTTCCGGTCCGAAGGGTATGGTTTCCGGTGAAATTACAGGCACATGAGACTTCCGATCTACCTAGGCAACCCGATCAATACTTCTCAGGCAATACTTCTGGTATTGCAAGCGTCCATAGGCTGCGGTAACCGCTTACCATCTTGTGGGCCGTACGCTTGGTTGTCACTTTAGTTAGGTATATAAAAAATAAATAGCGTTGCCACCCTGAGAAGTAAATCTAAAGTCTCATGTGCCTGTAATTCACTGGAAACATAAACACAAGTATGCGAGTATTTTTAGCTAGCTTCGTATATGTTCCAACCATCGCTACATTAGAAACAGCGACTAAAGGAAAGTGACGGGTGTTATTGCGCTTCGACCCTCATCTTTCAAGGGTAGATATAATTCTTTCACGTGAGACAGTCAGCACACCTTTACCTATCGACTGATCGAAGTTTCACGTTACATTTATGTGAGTTTTATTTGGAACACACATGGCTATTTTTGTTTTTATAGTGTTAACCATCACACTAGGGAAATACTAAAGATTATAATATCCCAAAAATTATTTTGCCTCAAGCGGGATAAGGGATCAAGCGGGGAGCAATGCGATACCTCTCGTCAATGAACTAAATTAACTTTAGTCATTGAACAGGCTTGGATAACTGCAACGTTTCCCCTGTAGGTGGAGCTATCGGCGCTTCGAGCCGAAGACATCCCAATGATTATTTCGTCCAAGCGAGATATGTCTCGATAGCTCAATTGGTAGAGCGCCCGCGTATCAAGCGGTGGTTGCGGATCCCGCTTGAGGCAAAATAATTTTTGGGATATTATAATCTTTTGTAACACACATTATCGTCATGATCAGGACTGGGACACTAGCCTATTCTCGAGCGAGATTTACCACGCGGACCCAATGCCGAGATGGCACGTCTTTTGATTTTTTAGTTCTACGACATGCCGGTTTCCTCACGATGTTTTCCTTTACTGTTTGAAAACACATTTGGCATAATAACCCATTGATGCACGACTGAGTTCGAACCTCTACGGCCTGATCGGAAGGCAGTCATTTCTAGACCACAAATGCTCTATGTAGTAATATTAATTTATTTTGAAGACCTTAAGAAAGATATAATTAAGTATAATACAGACAGGCATGCTAAATAAAATCAGTAGCTCAAGCATGGTGTAGTATAAGTTTTAACGGCAAAGCGACATTTCGACCAAAAAGAGTTCCTACTGATTTGGCTCAAATGACACTTTCAATTTTAATTTTATCAGTATTTTACCCACATCACTCGAAACTAGTTTAGTTTGAGTCGAACTATATTCAACAGAATTATTATAACTTTTGAAACCATCACGCCTAATATATAAGTTGAATTATGTGATTATGAAAATAATTGGGGCAGGCCTATGTCTAGCAGTTGACGTCTATTGGATTATATGAATTTGATCTCTACGTTGTTTAAAACAAAGTTGCTTTCCGTTGTCTGTCCCTCTGTTTAAAACGCACTTCTTTCAAACTGCGCAACTGCTTCTAATGCGGTTCTCTTCAAGAAATAGAGTGGTTCAAGAGGAAGGTTTATACGTATAGTACGCAAATAAATAAATAAATAATGCTGGAAAATCTACACAGCATTATCTAGCCCCAAGGTAAGCTGCTGTTAAACAGAGCTGTGTTATGACTGTATACTTAATACAATACAATACATTGATAGAAATGTTTTATTATATATAGAAAATACCCAGAACACCCGGAACAAGTATTTGTAGATCGTACAAACATTTGAACCGAGGCGGAAATCGAACCCTCTGCGTCGCAGGCGGACCTGCGCCCGCTGCGCCACATCGATCGCAAAGTAGTGGCGACAGCTGTTTTTAATATACTAACATCTTTGACGACCGATGTGGCGCAGCGGGCGCAGGTCCGCCTGCGACGCGGAGGTTGCGGGTTCGATTCCCGCCTCGGGTCAAATGTTTGTACGATCTACAAATATTTGTTCCGGGTGTTCTGGGTATTTTCTATATATAATAAAAAATATAGTATATATCAGTCATCTAGTACCATAACACAGCTCTGTTTAACAGTAGCTTATCTTGGGGCTAGATGATGCTGTGTGTATTGTCCAGCATTATCTATTTATCTATCTATTTATTTATCTTTAATGGGTCCTACATAATACGGTTAGAATAATCTCCCGCGGGCCGCTATACGTTTTCAGAGTATGAAGGAGCACTTTCTTCGAGTTACAGGATACTTAATTCTATTTATAGAGTCCCAAGAATAGAACGTAAGGATTCCTTCGTTAGTAGGTACAATATATTTTACCTATGTACTCTACACCCCTTAATATACCCGTGAGGGCTGTCTCGAAATCTCACTAATAAATAAATTAAAATAAAATTCGTTTATTTCAGGCATTTGAACATACTAAAGTAAATTAAATTAAATTGTTCAGTGGTAACAAACTTGCGCAAACAGAAGTTTTAGGTGTCACTGCAACTGTTTTAAAGGGTCGGCGTATATCATTTGCTGAAATAAATAAAATAAAACCGCATTAAAATGTTACCTATCTAGTACTTTGTAAAAATACTTTGTAAAAATAGAAAAATAGATTTTAATACCTCAAAAAGTAGTTTAGCACGGAACCACTTAGCGAAATTAGAGATCCAAAGATCGGACTGAATAGCAGGCCATCGGAGTAAATGGAGTGGTTAATATTACGGATGGAAGTTTCAAATTCCAAAGTTCTGACGAGACGAGTTGAGAATTAGCCGGAATAATTTGCGAGACAGGGCCCGAGCAAGGATTGAGGCTCAGGTTTCTTTTTATACAACTGAAGTGACCATGGCCCACAAGATAGTAAGCGGTTACCGCAGCCTATGGACTCTTGCAAAACCAGAGGTATCACTCGCGGGTTGCCACCTTGAGGCTTAGATCGAAAGCCTCATGTGCCAGTTATTTCACCGGAAACCCTTCACACCGGAACAGCAATCACAGCAATGCAAGCATTACTGCTTTGCGGCAGAAATGGAATGGGGGGGAGGGTATTCTTGGCAAAAAGATCTTGGCAAAAAAATGTTTGTTCAACGACTATTGAAATTTCGAAGTTTTTCATTCATGAAATGCGTCGTAAACTTGCCCTAGCATCAGCTAGGCGTATCAGCTGAGCGTTTGACTTATAAATGTAAACTCTAGACGTAATAGGCAACAGAAGGGACACTTACCATACAGTGTATGGTATGTACTTTTCTTGGTGTATCCAAGAAAAGTGCATGGTGTATGATGCAGTCTGCGTGACATTTCCCTTTTTCACACCTAGTTAATGTGGTGATAGTGAACGAGAATTGTGCCCCAGTTATGTGGTTTTCATATTAATAAATTTAGTTGTAGTTTTGAACCTCTAGATGGAAAGAAAGGACGGCCCTCCGTCGATGGACCGACGGAGGGCCTATCAATAAAGCGGACGCAGGAAGTCTGTCGTCATGGCGCTCTTTGGGGGAGATCTTATGTCCAGCAGCACTGCGGACGTCTATTGGCCGAGGATGATTTAAACTCATCGATGTATTTTCTAAATAAAGCCAATAATAATCTAAACTCGACAAATAATCATAAATAACTTTAGAAGTTCAAATTAATAAAAAGTTTGTGATTTATGATGTTTTCGAAGTTTCTCCAGCTTCCGTAAAAGTTGGTCCAATTAATTGAAAATAATTGAAATTTAAGATCTTTGGTTTCCGGCGTTTTACTGATCATTAAAGGCAAATTACTTAATATTTTAACAAGTAATAATAGTTTGACGACTGATGTGGCGCAGTGGGCGCAGGCCCGCCTGCGACGCTGAGGTTGCGGGTTCGATTCCCGCCTCGGGACAAATGTTTGTACGATCTACAAATATTTGTTCCGGGTGTTCTGGGTATTTTCTATATATAATACCTTGGGGCTAGATGATGCTGTGTGGATTGTCCAGCAAAAAAATAATAATAATAGTGAAGCGTCTGGCACGAATTTGTTATTTCATTATTGTGATCATCTGCTATCATTCATCAACTACTATAATCTCGCATCGACGACCTCGGTGGCGCGGTGAACTAGTGCCCGTTTGAGAAGCGAGACTTTGCGGGTTCGATTCCCGCTGCGGAACAAATGTTTGCATAATCCGGGTCTGGGTGTTTCTGCGTTATTAAAAATTTGCAAAATAGATTAACCATAATGGAAACATTAAAAAAAAAAACTGTGACTCTAAACCAGCCTTCTAACTCGTTTCAATCCAACCCTGTCCCTGTCACAGCGAGGCTGTGAAAGTTCAAAGCAGAAAATAATAATCCTCATTGCCAAGTCCAACCCTGGAGCATTAACGTTTTTAAATTAAGTAATTGTTTTTATTTTATTTTCTTTTACTTATTTGTCGACTTTACACTTCAATGCGCATGTTTTATTTAATAAATGTGGAAGGAAATGAAGAAAAATATTTCCTTTTTGATAGGGAATTAGTGTTTTCCTTCTCTTTTTGAAATACATATCGATTTTAAGTAACTCTGTCTGTCTGTATGTTACGTCTTCACAGCTTAACCACTGCACTGATTAGGATGTAGAAATCACCTTTAAAACCGACACATAAGTTCTCATGAGTCAGTGGCCAACTCTGGTAACACGTAATTGAAACTTCTTCAAAGTTGTTAGCTTCTTAGTTCCTACCTTTGTCAAGAGATACTCCAAGCACACAAGCGACCACCATACTGACATCATGCAGCTGCCTTGATAAATACCGGCTTACCTTCATTAAAAGCCAACAGTGGCCAACAACCGCAAACTTTTTTTTTTTTTTTTTTTTTATACTACTAAAGTGGTAACCAAGCGTACGGCCCACTTGATGGTCAGCGGTTACCGTAGCCTATGTACGCATGCAACATCATAGATATCACTTGCGTGTTACTACCCTAAGACCTTAGATGGTAAGTCTCATGTGCCTGTAATTTCACTAAATGTAAAACTTAAATATTCAAACAGCCAAATGTATTACCCAAGGAAGTCAATATCACTTCCTTGGTTTTACCTAAGCACTGTCTATACTTATTCAAAAAAAAAAAATTGCGGCTTGCTTATTAGATAAGTCACCTTGTCATTCTTAAGTCAATAAACAAAGACTGTTTACTGTTTAGCTCTTTTTAGCTGGAATTACTTTATTTGAACGGTGTACGCATGTCATGGTCAAACCTGGCTTGTTATGTTTTTGAGGTCAGAGTGATGTCACTCACTAAAGTACCTACCTTTGCACACGTTATTTTAGTTACATTTTTCATTATAATGTTTAATACAATTTATAGGAAAATAATTTACGGCAACCGAAAGCGTATGGTAAACGGTTAACATTGTTTGCCAACTACGTCTAAACCTACCTGGTGGTAGGACTCTTCAGCAAGAGTCCGTCTTGGTGGGTACCACCGCAGTGACAGATATTCTACCTACAAGCAGTAGTGTGCAAGCTGCACTGTGTTTAGGTTTGAAGGGCACTGTAGCAAGTGAAATTACTGGGTCAAAGAGACTTAACAACAATGTCTCGGGGTGATAAGCGCAGTGCAGTGCCACGCAAACACCTAAAAACTTTTATTTGGGTGGCACTGCATCTGTTATAGTCAGGCGTGGTGCTTAACATCAGGTGGGCGCCTTGATTGTCTTGTCACTTGCACTTTTGAATCATTCTATCTATTGATAAAACCGCGTAAAAAAATCCGTTGTTTAAGTTTTTGATAGAGGCGCTATCAAAAACTTAATTAAACAAAACTTGTCTCAAAAAGCTTACTATAAAATAACCGATTACCTAGCTAGATGATAAAAAAGCTTGGGACGAATGTGCTCTAACTCTACTTGGCATCCATAACAATAGCAAGTGTCATGCCAAAAAAGCGAGAGGAACCCAGCCGGTGTTGTTGCCAGCTCTTTTACGGCATGGGCGCGTTGGAACTAGCTTGGAAGAAGTTTCAAAGTGATCCTTGTGATTCTATTGAAATAAATAATTTTTGATTTTGATTTTGATACGTTAACATTTACAGCTTTGATTTAATACTACCGTGGTGTAGCTATAATACAGGGTCATTCATTATCAACCTGACAAACTTAAGGGATAGGTTCCACACATAAAAAAAAATATATATGTACCTATATTTATTTTTTTTATATAAAAAAAAAAGTTTAGAAAAAAAAGTACTATTTTTTTTTTATGTGTGGAACCTATCCCTTAAGTTTGTCAAGTTGATAATGAATGACCTTATATAGTCTAGATAGAAAAGAATAGCGGTGACTGAGTACTGTTTTTCGCATTGCAGTGTGTTCGCGTCGCTTTGGCTAAAGCTATCAATAATTTCTATTACCAACTTAATAGCAAACTGCGCGATGGTTTATGTGCTGTTTACTATGCAAGTTATTGAATATAACTTTATTGAGCAGGGAGAGGAAAACACTTGGCATGGATGGCATAAACAATGTATGACTACTCATAACGTCTGCCAGGAGATCATGTAGCAATGTTCTCGAGCGACATGATTTAATCATAAATAGAAAATTCCTGAAAGAAACTTCTGAGTGTAAAGCAAAGGTTTTATTTGAATAAAGTATCTATATTTTTTTTTTACACTGCGACCGCACATTCAACCTTATTATGATACCAATACAATATATTGCTACGCACGACGACCGGAAAGCAGGCAAAAACTTTTTGCAATGTTATCAAGTATCGCACTACAAAGATAATATGTATCTCTCAAACGAAAATAGTGATCTAACTTAGAGTAGCCAAAGTTCGGAACATTCCGTTAAACTTGCATGCTTTAGTTAAGTTATGTTTAGTTTGCTTCGCATAGTTTCATGTAACACGACCACGGCTTAAGGTAAACCTTCGTATTTGGTGTTGAAACACGCTCTGAAGGTAGAGAAGGTATGAATGAAAATGTGGTTTTTAACCCAAAATAAGTCTTTTATACCCGTAGGTATAAACTCATAAACCTATAATCATACCTGGTGGAAGTGTTCTTCAGCAAAAGTTCATGGTGGGCACCACCGCAGTGCAGTGTGCAAGTAACTGTGTCTAAGTTAGAAGTCTCGTCATTTTAAACCCAAAAAAATGTCCTTTTTGAACATCCCACAACGTTATCAACTGACGAATCGTAATCAAAACCTTGTAAGACGTTTCAGAGTGATCCTTGTGATATTATTGAATAAAGATGCGGATTTTGACTTTAGCTATGTGTTTTTATACCACGAAAGTGGCAACTAAGCTTACCACTTGATGGTAAGCGTTTACCTTAGCCTAATACGAGTACGAGTTTGTTGCCAGATACTTCTAGGCTGGGGCGCGTGGAATTGGCGTAAATTCAGACGTTTCAGAGTGATCCTTGTGATATTATTGAATAAATATATTTTTTACTTTACTACGCTTGCAACATCAGAGATATCACTTGCGCGTGTTGCCACTGCGTAGATCGAAAGTTACATGTCCTGTAATTTCTTTTCCGGTATTTTGACTTCCAATCCTTTCCTTTTGCAGGAACAGCTTCGGCAGCGCAAGGAAGCTGAGGAGCGGATTGCAGCACAGAATGAGTTCCTCCGCACCTCCCTCCGAGGATCGAACAAGCTTCAGGCGCTGGAGTCCACGCCGCCCTCCTCCGGAACCGCCTTCGTCAACGACGCGTACGAGGATGATATCAGCGATGACTCCAGCCAGATGTATACACTTGTTGGTGAGTGAAATAAAATCACTGATACTACAAGCCTTCTGAATCTCAGTATGAGGCAAATCTGAGTGGTTCGTCAACTCACACCATGAATCTTGTCCCAGCTAGTGTGAGTTGATGAATCGTGAAAAAGCTTCTTCGTTCTGCAACTCACACCACTTTTACTTTGGGTGAATTTTAGTACAGTCAACTAAAAAGTGTTAATACTAAAATAATATCAGCTAATATCAGCCCATTATCAGCTATATTTAGTCATATCCATTCAAAGGTTAAGACAGCCCATTGTTATATTTTTTGGTAACAATAAAGTATTTTCTATTATCTATTTATCTAATAGAAAAAAGGCATACTATATACTTATTATACACTTTTATTTGATTAACTTGGCAGCAAAAATAAACAAAGTAACTCGATCAATGGTAGGTATTTACATAGCTATTTTAAAGTCAAGAATAAAAGCTTTTACAACAAGTTTAGATTCATTCCCCCCTATTCCTCCAGCATTTGCGATTTTGGGCAGTTGGGCAGATGGAAACACTAGTTATCTCACTACATAGTTATAACAAAGTCGCTTCCCGCGTCTCTCCCTATGTATGTATGTTCTTTTGCCATATCCATAAGTTACATTTTGGGGAATCAACTGTCTTTCTGAAACACAGTGAAAACTAACTCAGAAACCAGTGAATCACTACTGTGTCAACATTTGTATTTGTGGTTAATAAAATATTTGTATAAATATTGTATTTGTATCTGTGTACCAAAGTTTGTGAATTACTATAAAGAAAAAAACGAATGAATTCGAAAAATTCAAAATAATGCATAAAACTGCTCTCGCTCTGTATTGTTAGATAGTCTGTAACTACAAGTATGTAGGTGATAGCACTTATATTATATGTATTTATTTTGGCACATGCCACTTTAATTTTTAGTGTGCAGTTTGTGATGTTTAGCAAGTAGGTTATTAGATTCAGGCGTTACTTTGCGGAAATCCATTACAAGATAAAAAACAGACGAAAAATCTCTAGTACTATTCCGCTTAATCTTTTAGCCAATGAGGTCACACAGTTAACACTGTTAACCTCAAAAGAAAAATATCGACACGTGTTTCATCCCTCCACGGGACATCATCAGGACCATCGACTTGTTCTCCGGCAGACGTGTTGCTCGAGCGCTAGAGCCAAAGTCAAAAGTTTTGACTTTGTCTTCTTTTGAGGTTAACTGTATTAACTGTGTGACCTCATTGGTTAAAAGGTTAAGCGGAATAGTATTAGAGATTTTTCGTCCGTCCAAGTAGATTGTATCTACACGTTCGATGCATCCAATGCAGTGTGAACAGCTGTGAATTCAGACGGATGAGCACATTACTTCCAGTTCATGTGTTGATATTGTGTCATCTGGGTCGCTAGATCCTTTGTTTCATACGGGTACATCACTACGTCTTGGTGCTGTCTCGTCATGATGAACCAGAGAGTCTATTCTTGAAAGCCACAAACGATGAAAGTGTCACAACTGTGGGAACATTAGAAGTCTGTCATGATGATCGCTATTGGTCGCAAGAGTAGACCTACCTAGAAAAAAATCCCCAATATTGACGACTCTTACCGCGATTTAGAAGCTGCTGCTTTGTCCGCAGATTACCAAGAAGTATGTGCGGCGCTGTCGAGGATCCAGAAGGCGCTGGGGGGAGGTGGGGAGAGTGCCCTGGCGGCGCGCGTGGCAGGCGCCGCCTCCGCCCTGCTCTGCCCCGAGCTGAGGACGGCGCTGGCCACGCGCGCCGCCGTGCTGACCGCCGTGCGGCACACGAGGCATGGGCTCGCGCCGCCGCACACGCACCGCGCTTCTGACCGCTTGAAAGACGTGAGTATGAGACAATTAATTTTAGAATCTTGAGGAGGCTGGCTAAGTTGTTCTTAACAGATCAACGAAGTTAAGCACTGTTCTGCGGGGTCATCATTTGGATGGGTGACCGCCAGTGGCAATTTCAACTGAGCGCTCCCGTGCTTCGGAGGGCACGTTAAGCAGTCGGTCCCGGCTTTTTCAAAGTTGTTAGGCCATGACAGAGGCCTTCGGGCGGCCTAGAAACTCTGTCACCAGAGTTGGCCACTGACTCATACGAACCAACGAACAAACGAATTTTAAAATAAGTATCGCCGAGTAACTGTGCTCATGAAATGCTTCTAAAAAGCTTCGAAACATCAGCATAGTTGTCGAAAAATGTGGTAATTAGCCGTTAATTCTATCAACTCTATGATGAGTCATATCGCGATCTGCTGCCTAGTCAAATAGAGATGTAGTCGTAAAGCTCCTAACCCGCTGATTGAAATTGGATTGCAAAACAGTTGCGTAATAGCGTAGTACCCGTGCTACTGCCTAATTGTATAGTGAACCACCACAGATGGCTTTGGTTTAATTTTGACTTTGATATTTAAGGAGTCTGACACAAATCTATTAAATTGGGCTAATGGAAAGGCTTTGCCTCTAATAATTTTAAGGCTTGAATAGCCTGAACATTTATTTGAAAACCGGTGCTCATCATCCTCAGCATATCAGCCGATAGATGTCTGGATTTAAGACTCAAAGAGCGTCATGAGGACCGATTTTGAGCCCTCACCATCAATCAATTAAATCTGAGGCCGTCCTATACCTAGTCCTGCTTCGTTCCAGCTCGTGCTGTTGATTTTCAAACCGAATTCCCTGATCTACCTACTCTTGCGCAAAGTGACTGGGACATGTTTTTCTATCCGTCTGTTGTCTTCCAGTGCATGGACGTACTAGGGGCGCAGGCGACAGGCGGCGAGAGCTCGGCGGTGGCGGCGGAGCTGTTGTCGATCCTGGGAGGGTTGGAGCTGGAGAGTCTGATCCAGGCGCACGACCAGGCGGCTGCGCTACTAGATCCTGCTTGCTTCACGAGAGGGAAACGGCATAAGGTAATATTGTACTCTCAACGGATCTCGACCACCGTGAAATTAGCCGTTTGTGATGCACAAAGACAATTTAGTTCGAAAAAGCTCCATTAACGGCTAACTTTACGAAGGCTGAGATCTGCCAGGAGTACAACTTAATATGTTTTATACTGTAGATACAATGTATTATACCCAACACAGGAAGTCAGTGTAGATCTTATATCCCAATAAGAAATTAGAAGTAAAAGGTATTTTGCTGTCCTTCGGACCGTCCGTGGCGCCGGTGACTAAGATGATATTAACACGATCAACAAAGCACTGTAAAATCATGATCAGCATTTGCATAGGTGACTGCCAGTGGCGTTTTAAATTGAATATATCGTTTAAATTTTTAGTACTTGGACATGTTGGTTTCCTCGTTTTCATTAACAGTTTGTGAGCACATAATCTTAGCGGTTCCTAAAACAGTGTTTATTTCTAGACTGGCAACAACATCAATCACAAGGAAAACGACAGGAATATCACGACATCGGATGACGCAAACGTGCAAATAAGGATTATTGAAATTGAGAAGACTAATGAACCACTTGGTAAGGCTTTTATTAGCATCGAGGTGAAGTTGTAGAAACCCGGTTTTCAACTTTTAGGGCGTTAATATGGTGGCGCATAGTTTTATGAGGGTTATAGAAAGAAAGAAAGAAAGAACACATTTTAGGGTCACCACAAGCTTAAAATATTAGTGAGTAGGTATTCTCTTTTTTAACTTTTACAAACGACCTAGTATTTTTTTATACAAACTAGATAGATAAGCAATTTAGATGTGTTATAATATAGGTGGGGCCCAAGATTCGAGCCCTGTGTGACCCCATATGTAGGTAATGCTGTGTTCGCTGTGGTGTGGTTTACTTTGTAACACGTCGATTTTAATTTTTTGAGATCTATTGGTCCTGAACTTGTTCAATGCGGCGGTTTTTACTGATTTAAAGTGCAAACTCATGATAGTATTCATATTACAGGTGCTACAGTGAGAAATGAAGGGGAGGCAGTCATTATCGGTAGGATAGTGCGGGGAGGAGTGGCGGAGAAATCAGGGTTGTTACACGAAGGAGATGAGGTGAGACTTTTACAGGAGTGTATGTTTTAAATATATCAGACGAGCTGATCCGCGCGGTTTCACCCACATTTTTACAGTTTGCTATTCCAGAAACAGTAAAATTTTCCAAGATAAAAAGTAGCTTAAGTGTTATTCTAGAACTTATTTTATAAATGTATGGATACGATATGCTTAAGGCGCGTCACAACGCCACGCTACGACAGAATAATGTAAACGCGGCTTTATTATATCGTAGATGACGTCTATAAAGCTAGATTTTTTCATTTCATAAAACACTTTAAATTAAGCGTCTTCTCGATGACGATTTTTTTTTTATACAACTGAAGTGGCAACTAAGCGTACGGCCCACAAGATGGTAAGCGGTTACCGCAGCCTATGGACACTCGCAATACCAGAGGTATCACTCGCGGGTGGCCATCTTGAGGCTAAGATCGAAAGCCTCATATGCCAGTAATTTCACCGGAAACCATACCCTTCACACCGGAACACAGCAATGCGAGCATTACTGTTTGGCGGCAGAAATAGGTATGGTGGTTGTCCTTCCCCGGACGAGCTCTATCACGAAGAACTCATAAAAAGCTAACCAGCCGCTCCCCTCCAGCTGCTGGAAGTGAACGGCGTAGCGATGCGCGGCAAGTCCGTGCACGAGGTGTGCGCGGTGCTGGGCGCGCTGTCGGGCACGCTGTCCGTGCTGCTGGCGCCGCGCGCGCGCGCCCTCCCGCTCGCGCCCGCGCCGCACCGCGTGCTGCACGTGCGCGCGCACTTCGACTACGATCCTGAGGACGACGTCTACATCCCCTGTCGGGAACTAGGTGCGTTCCTCCGTGCCCGCAACAATGCATATAACACCCCAACGCGGGACAAAAGTGCAGATCTTTTTGTCTATATAATCTTCTGTCCTATGTATTTATTTATTTTTATGTTTACATTTATATTATTATATATTTGTAATATATTTTAAGGTATTAGTATTTTTATTAGGTATATATTATTACATCAATGTTCATGCCTATCTTTTTCTGTTTTTATTTTGTACCCACCATTTT
The DNA here is from genome assembly GCA_951394395.1 of Colostygia pectinataria. NCBI lineage: Eukaryota > Metazoa > Arthropoda > Insecta > Lepidoptera > Geometridae > Colostygia > Colostygia pectinataria. The sequence goes on from OX596362.1 coordinate 1,561,413, forward strand.
TAATCACCTCTCTTAATGTCTCAATGGTTTGCTGGAAGAAAACTCTTGATAGGTTAAGCTCGCCTTTGTCAATGTACTATATTTTATATTAACTGTATTTATAACTTATGTGTACAATAAAGAATAAAGAATCTTATTCCAACCTACAATTAGAATAAGTGCTCTCCCAACCACCCCTAGGACGGGCGCAGTGACGCCGCTTCTTGCATACAAACAAAGTGTGAACAAAAAAGTGAGAACTAATAGCAAAGTCAAAATCAAAAAATAACCTTCCACAAACCTAAAATAAAATTTATATAACTCCTTCCAGGTATTAGTTTTCAAAAGGGCGATGTGCTCCACGTGATCAGTCGAGAAGACCCTAACTGGTGGCAAGCATTCAGGGAGGGAGAGGAAGATCAGACGTTAGCGGGTTTGATACCCAGCCAGGCGTTCCAGCACCAGTGAGTCCTTAATAAAAATAAATTATTCCATTATCAACCAAACATTTATCTCTAGACTGCTACCATCTATAATTCACCAATTCATTTCTTGATCGCAAGTGACATGACTGTCAAGTCGTTCTCCTGTTAAGCGTCACGCTTGACCATAACAGTTGTAGTTTTAAAGTCTGCGTGGCACTGTACTAAGCTCGTCACCCCGAGACAGTTATAAGATCTTATCCGCCCAGTAATTTGATTTTGAGCACCATATTTCTTGTATTGGGTTGTTGTACATTTGCCACAAAGTATATTCGTCACATTTTTGTAAACTCCATACATTGAAAGTAAATTCGTCACATGCATAAAAAAGATGTGTTAATTCGTCACAGGTAAGTAAAGTTCATCATAAAGTAGGGTTAGCAAGTAAAGTGTTTAGCGCTCGTGAACCTTTGATTCATTCAAAGGTTTTACTTATTGCCAAAATTAATAATGAATAAAACTAGTTCTAATTTGTTTTATTATTATGTGTAGGTATAAGTAATGTTAATCCTTGAAATCCTAATCATTAAAAATTATCACGTTTTTATTTCGAATTTTATTTAATATAAGGTTAAATGCGAAAATGTGATTATTACTGTGATTATAATATATTTTATTGATAATTTATATAGTGTGTTTTTTTTCTGGGCTACCAAAGGGAAGTCTGAAACCGTGAAAGGTATCAAAAAGTCATGGTAGTAGTAACGTGTATTTTTCTGCTGTCTCTACGGAAAAAGCTTTGTGACGAATTTACAACAACCAAAAATAATAAAACAAAAGTGTGGCGAATTTACACATACTTTTTTTCGTGACGAATTTACTTTGTGGCAAATGTAAAACAACCCCTTGTATTGTGTCTAAAATAAATGTTAATTACTGAATGAAATTTGACATCCTCAAGTGCAATGTAAATGTACCTAATAAGAAATAAACTGAAACTGAAACTAAAACTGTAAGAATGAATGAATGAATGAAAGTATGAAACATTTATTTGATACGTAAAGAGGTAGTTAAAATTACGATGTAATTCCAGACGGGAATCAATGAAGATGACGTTGGCTGGTGAAGTGGCGGCGAGAGACAAGCCTCGGAAAGGAGGCACGCTCCTCTGCGCTAAAAAGCCCCCTCGCAAGAAGAAGGGGAAGAAAGCCACGAGCGAAGCTGGATACCCCCTGTACTCTACCTCAGGAGGTGATGGTGAGTTGGTGATCAAATAGTCAAAAAAAGTGGAGCAGAAACTGGTTTCGCTAACATTTATTTATTATGCCTATTTTAGTGATTAGACTTTTGCCTTGTAGTGGAACGTCACAAGCTCATTTCCAATTTCTCTTAGATTACGAACAAGAAGAGATCCTGACATACGAAGAAGTGGCTCTGTACTACCCACGGGCGTCTCACAAGCGGCCTATTGTGCTGATAGGTCCGCCCAACATCGGCCGACACGAGCTGCGCCAGCGGCTCATGGAGGACAGCTCCAGATTCGCCGCTGCTGTACCACGTAAGGGATTATTCCCATCTGTCACCTAATATTATCCGTTGTGACAGATCGCACGAAAAAGTGCGATCTGTTACCCATTTTTCAATAAGGTAACAGATCGCACTTTTATTTTTTGAAAAGTGCGATCTGTCACCTTATCAGTAACGAAAGGAGACAAAATTAAGCTGACCATCATAATCCTATCCAGAATTTTTTTTTGCTATCTTTATAGCTATGAATAAGGGTTTTGGGAAAAGGAGCTAATTAAACTTACAGATCGCAAAGTAATAAGTTAGACAAAAGCGCAATTACTTGGTGATACTGAGCAATTTTTTTTGTATACAACTAAAATGGCAACCAAGCTCATGACTCACTTAATGGTAAGCGGTTCCCGCAGCCTATGAACGCTTGCAATACCAGAGATATCACATCACTCGCGGGTTGCCACCCTGAGACGTAGATCGAAAGTCTCATGTGCCTGTAATTTCACCGTAAAACATACCCTTCGGAGGAACACAACAATGCAAGTATTGGCTTGGCGGCAGAAATAGTTATGCAGGTATTATATTTATAGATTTAAATAATTTGTGTAACGTTTCAGATACGTCAAGGCCTAGGAAAGACCACGAAGTTCCTGGGCAAGACTACCATTTCATATCACGCACGCAGTTTGAATCGGACATCCTTAACAGGAAGTTTGTCGAGCACGGCGAATACGAGAAAGCTTATTATGGTAGGTCATCTAAATAAAATTAACCATCTATTATCAGACTTGATGATGATGTCGATGACCTTGCTGAATATGGTCCAAAAAAGACTGGAGGCTCAAAACTAATCAAAAACTAGGTGATAAACTAAAAAAGTAATATTTCGGAGTACATTAATAGTATTTCAGATATATATACTAGTTATTTCTGTAACCGTCGTGACGCATAAATCCTTTATAGTTATGGATATTTGTTTTTTTCAGGAACGTCATTAGAAGCTATAAGAGAAGTAGTGAACTCGGGGAAGATCTGCGTACTGAACCTTCACCCTCAGTCGTTAAAGATCCTCCGCGGGTCTGACCTGAAGCCTTATACCGTGTTCGTAGCACCACCTAGCTTGGAGAAGCTAAGGCAGAAGAAGATTAGGAACGGAGAAGCTTTTAAGGTAAAAACTATTTCGGTTGATGTCAGCGAGATGTACTGTCAAATTGCAGTGAACTGAGAGCGTCATATAATTTTGGAACATTGTAAATTATCCATTTAACACACTTAGTTCGTGTTATCTTATAAAGGTAAAAAAAAAACAAAGCACAAAACAATAATTTAGGTAGTAGGAATGTACATTATTTCTACTACCACAAGTTTTTTTTTAATCTTTACCTGGATGATTTAGTGTTTTTTCGCAATTTCCGTTTATAAACTAGTGGGTTGCCTTTTCCAGGAAGAAGAATTGAAGGAAATCATCGCGACAGCAAGGGATATGGAACTGCGATGGGGCCATTTATTCGACATGATAATTATAAATAACGACACACAACGTGCCTACCAACAACTGTTGAATGAGATCAACAGTTTGGAACGAGAGCCACAGTGGGTTCCCGCGCACTGGCTCAAACATACCTAGCGAGAAATTCCCCTTGTTGCGACCAACGCAGCACAAAGACTGAACAAGGTCGATAACGGTGAAGAATACCATCAATGTATTGTGAACATTGCGGACGACAACGACTCAGTTGCCACGAACGCGATAGATAACAAAGACTTTCGTATGTTCAAATTCGTATTGATGTTGGACTTGATAGCGCAAATGGTTTTAAATTTGCTGTTCTACTTTCTAAATGCTTGCGACGTGAAAAATAAATTTGAGAAACTGAAAAGGACGAAAGAGGAAGAAAGGTGACAAAAATGTTCTAGTTTATAGATTGAGTAGTGACACAGGTATTTCGAATTCGACAGTGGTAGAGCGAAACATAGATATAGAAATGTGTTCCCGGACTATAATTTAGTTGTAACGAATATTTAAACAAAGTAAATCAAATAGATCATTTTCTTGTTTTAAGTACCCCTGGTACCAAAATATTTTGCAATTTAAACTTATGATTTTTGAATGCAGAGTATTTTGGTAGATGATAATAGATGAACATTTATTAGATCGATACAAAGACATCACTTATGTTAAGAATTATCGTTGATTTCAAAATGTATATGAATAGATACGTTTTATTTGCACCGCATATAATAATGTGCGTTGCCAATAACTTATGAAAATGTTTATTATAGTTAAAATTTGATGAGAGAAGTCTAGTATGTACTTAAATACAACTTTATTATAATTATTCGTGACAAAAAAGTATAACATTCCACGTAAATCGCCTTAAAGAGTACTTTATTAGAGTCACTAAAATTTAATGTGTTTTGTTTATAGGTTTAGATACTTTTATTTAGGTAGTTATCATTGTAAAAAGTCCAGTTTTATCAATTTATCAGACTTCATAGTAAAATCCATGGTATTCAATTAGGTTATACTTAACTAACTTGTGTTTCTCAAGCAAATTTTGTTGCTTTGTTAATAAATCAATAGAGTTTATCTAGAAAAGAACACATTTATTTATAAATGTAGTTATATATAGTTCTCACAACGGATCTCGGCTGTCGTGAAATTAGCCGTTTCGATGCGCAATGGAGCTTTTTCAAACTAAATTGTCTTTGCGCATCACAAACGGCTAACTTCGCGGAAGCCTAGATCCGCTGTGCGAACTATACCTAAAATAAGACTTACTTCAAAATTAAATCAGTTTTGCAAGTGAGTAGATACCTACCTAATGCGTTAGTATACAAAATGTAATAATTCTGCCAAAATATAAAGACTGTTTGCTGTTCTAACATTTTTTGTCTCACTCATGCATTAGAAAAGATTTTGAGCGTTTGAATAGAATCTATAGAACGCTTGTGTTTCACATTTTAGGTATGGCCAATCTTTAAAATGTTTCAAATAAATTTAATAAAATAAATTCTAAAATAGCTTAAATAAATTGTTGAACTTTTACATAATAATGCTACACAAACAATAATGCGAAGGAATTTATAGTTTGCAAAGTAAATAGATAGAGGTAAATAAATAAATTACGATGAATAAACAATAAAAATATTTCTCTATTACCTTTGTACGGTAGTTAAAGAAATTAGAATTTTTCGAAAATTCTCCCTGTAGTCTTCTCGTGAATTTCTCTATAAGAATTATAGAATTTTATGAATACCTAGTGCCAATAAAATATTTTATTACTTACACACTGCTTACAGTAGTGTGTAGAAGAGCAATATTTTATAATCCATAACACTGTACAACGACATATCTGTTTTTATACCTGTTCAATGTTGTCGGCGAATTTCTTTTATTTTTGTCGTTGATATTTACCGTTATACCTTTTAAAATACTTACAAAAATATATTAGTAATTGCAAATTCGATGGTGTTTCGGCTTATATAATAAAGATCTTCCATTTTCTTAAGCTGTTTGCCTTTTCTGTAACCAGGCAACACTAATATGAGGGTTAAAAACTTAAATTAATTAATATTAAAAATTAATAACTTACCATTACGGTTCTCTCTATCATATATTTAAGGTGAACCATGATACGATAATGAATCGTAAGATGAGTGAGATCCTTAATTAGGTAAGAAGTAATGACCTATAAAAATGTGCGAGATATAATTTCCAATTTGTACACAAATTAATTTCTTTCAATTCTACCCTCATCTATTTGTATTTTCTGGTTACAGGCATCAAATATGCCAACGTATTAACTTAGGTAGTTAAAATGCAATACAAAATGAAAAATACATTCTAAAACGCCCCCAAAATTAAATATATCCATTATAATGGAAATAAATTAGTTACAGTATGTACCTATATCTTAGATAGATTTGAGCATTCCAAATAATTTAGTGCCAAAAAGGTCACAGAAATAACAGTGGTGACTACATTTTTATAATCACAATTTTTTATGTTATTTTGTAATTTTTGTATGGTGTATTTACTTAGTAACAATTTTATGTACTTATTATGTCAGACACAGGCTTTAATTAATGTTACATAACAGATAGATAGGTACCTATTTTAACAGTTTTTGTTTTTCACTAGGTTCTAGGTAGTAGGTAGGTACAGGTGAGTTTGTTTGTATCACCTAAGTACCTACACATACCAACATTTTAATAATCTAATTGATAGATTCAGACGTTACTTTGCGGAAATCCATTACCTACAAGATAAAAAACAGACGAAAAATCTCTAGTACTATTCTGCCTAACCCTTTAACCAATGAGGTCACACAGTTAATACAGTTACCCTCAAAAGAAAAAAAAACTTTGGCTCCAGCGCTCGACGGAGCAACACGTCTGCCGGAGAACAAGTCGATTGTCCTGATGATGTCCCGTGGAGGGGTGAAACACGTGTCGATATTTTTTTTTTGAGGTCTGTATTTACTGTGTGACCTCATTGGTTAAAAGGTTAAGCGGAATAGTACTAGAGATTTTTCGTCAGTTTTTATTTTAATAATCGTCAAAAATCTTATCGTAAGTTTTCTTTACCTACTCCGTGCTAAGTGATTGAACTACTAAAAAGGTAAAAACTTATATTATTATAAAAAGTTATACATTGGATCAAACTAAGTTATAATCCAAGGTATAACTTTATATCACGTTTATTAGTAAGGCTGTTAATGTTTTGAAACTAAATAAGTATTACTTTTTCTTGCAATGTAAGTACCTAATTCTATAATTCTATACAAGCCTGTGTCTGACTATAATGTAAACTGAATTTGGGTATTTTATAATAATTGTGTCATAGTCATAAACTTTTTTAAATTTTGATCAAGAAATTATTCCATTAGTTGTGTAAGTTCGAATATCAGTCGTAGCGTGTGGAGGTGCTAAAATTTATAATTATTTTGTTTGTCATATCTGTGTGGCTTGAAATTATTGTTATCTATTGATAAGAGCATGAATTGTGTTCGACTTTGTGGATTTATCTAAACACTAAACTACCTGAAACATCATCTGACAAAATAAACACATTTACGTGCACTTATCAAATTTGTCTTCGGTTACTTCACAGTATTGATATTATTATCTAATTTATAAATAGTCCTGTATATAATTTATTAACAACTGATTAAATGATAAAAAAATATTATAAATAACAATGTTAATAGAACAATTTCATGTAAATAATAGATTACCTATTAAATTTAATATCAGATAAAACTTTAGTTTTATTTTATCATATTTCATATTTCATTTATTCATGCTCAATGTACATTCAGCTTAGGTGTAACTTAGTATTGCTGCAGGTGAGTACATGGACCCTGTAAGGGCGCTGCAAGTTAATATTTCTAGTTCAAATAATACAATATCTTTCTTTCTTTCTTTTTTTTTTCATATCAATGTTTGACGTGTCGTCGGTCCGGTCCCAGAACTTCCGACTGGTAGGTACAGTCAGCAAAAAATGTGGTCTACCAGTTCTACTAAGGTTGAGATTCATTTGAATGTCATAGGATTTCACAGAAACTTTCGTCAAAAATGATAGACTATTTGCTGACTGTACCTACGAGTATAGTTCTCTCAGCGGATCTAGGCTTCCGTGAAGTTAGCCGTTTCGATGCGCAATGGAGCTTTTTATAAATAAATTGTCTTTGCGCATTACAAACGGCTAACTTCACGGAAGCCTAGATCCGTCGAGAGAACTATTTATACCCACCTACATTTTTATGTGACACCGCGCCGTAGGTACCTACAGCGAAAATAATTACTTGTCCCAGTACCTTTAAAGTAGTTTAATAAAAAAATCAACTCAAATGCTCACACGACTTAAAAAGAAAAAAACATTTTTAGGTAGGTAGGTGTACTGTGTTGTATAATACAGGGGACCTACCTACTCTAAAAGCAGCGCTGAGTTAGAACTGTTTTGTAAACTGACTAAACAAGACCTGTGCTGCATTAAGAGCATTATGTACCTACTACTTGTACTTACCCAACCTAAGACATTAGAGTCCTTTTTTTTTACATTTTTACTTCTAAATCTCAAGTAAATCTATATATTCGACGAGGACGCTACCGCTACGAGGTCGTAGCGGTTATGGAAGGATGGGGGGGGGTATCAATGACACGCGTGGGTTATTGACACGCGGGTTATTGTTTCGCGGTTAATTGACACGCGCCGCGCGCTGCCCTTTCGATTTCCAACAAGGTTAACTAATAATTGACCAGACAAAACTTTATCGATTTATTATTATTATTATTATTTTAATAATAGACGAGCAGCTTTCGCTGATGTGTCTATGTTCCAGTGTTGAAAAGTCAAGTTCACTTATAAGCACTGATTCTATTAAATTTGATTGTTTTTAATTGTTAACAGTTTATTTGTTCGCAACCAGGCATTGAGTTTATTCTTGAATGCGTTTATCGAGGTGGCAGTAACTACTTCTTCTGGAAGCTGATTCCAGTTATGGGCCACCCTGTTACTGAGGAAGTGTTATGCAGTGTTTGTATTATGATGGTTAACGGTTTATTTTACAATTGTGCCCTCTAGATGATTTGATGTGTTCCTTCATAACAAAGAATTTCGGGCAGATTGTATATTCGAGAAAGGATCTTGAAGGTCTCAATGAGGTCACCGCGAAGGAGTCTTTTTTGCAGGGTAGTGAGGCGTAATGCGCGGAGTCTCTCCGTGAAGGATAGACGACGAAGGGCTTGCGGTATCTTGGTGGCTTTTCTCTGCACACTCTCAAGTATATCTTTGTCTTTTTGGAAATAGGGGCTCCAGATTTGGAAACAATACTCAAGCAAGGGACTTATACAGGTCTTATACATTTTTAGGAAGACTTCTACTGTCAATGTTTGGAAGGAAGAATAAGGATTTACTCGAGATTTCTAAGACAAAATGTGAAAATAGTAACTACCTGCGTATATTTTTTTTTTGTGTGTGAAAACCTATACCTTGAATATTATCCACTTTAATAGATAAGTAATGAAAGACCCTGATTTTTCATGGCCATGTCTTCTAGTTTTGATAAAATCTGTCGGGCTGAAGGCTTTATTGCATGCAGTCAGTCGTAGATAGGTATTAATAGGTAGGTACCACCCACCTAATAATATGAATATCTTACCGGATCGCCTACCTACCACTTCAGCAGTAAAATAACCTACTTTTATTAATGTTACTACATCTATACTAGGCAATTTATTAGGAAAAGTTATCACCAAGTTGGTAAGGTTCCGTCTTCTTTAAAGTAGGTAAGAATTTTTGAGTAGGTAGGTCCTTATGCGGAATGCCTCCGAATCTGCAGATTTAAAGCTCAGCCTAAAACGATCTATGTAGAACAGAGCAATAACAATTTTAGTAGGTAGGTTTATCAAATGCATGGAACTAATAAGTTCTACTTAATTAGTTCAAGTACCTACTACCTACCTACCTACCTACTACCTTCTTTTAGTTTTGGCCTAAAAAAAAGGCCTTTCTTAAAAAAAATCACTTGTCTTTAACATAAGTTGACAGTCGCTTTAGTTGACATTGGCAGTTTGTCATTTGACTGACGTAATCTGAAGTGACGTTACGTTTTTTACGCGAACAAATGTAAAAAAACTGGAAAGGATGGAAAGGAGCGAAAACTTATAAAATTCAGGAAAAACAGTTTTCGTGCTATTTTCCTGTATCCAAGTGGTAGCTGAGTGTTTTATTAAGATGCCGTCAATGAAAGTGGAAGGAGATAGTGATGGAGACGGAGATATGTCTGGGGGTGATACTGAGAGGTCGGGGGGCTCGTCTCGGGGCCCTGACCGGGACTCCAGCGCGGAGGAAGCTGATGAACCTGATTCAGACGACTCTTCAGAAATGGACGAGAGCGAATGCGAACGGAGGAGGAACGAATGTTTGGACAATTTAGGTTTGTTGCGTTGAGGTTATGTTTACAAAACAATCTGATAGGTTTGGAATATTTGTTTACATCTTGGTGATAATAGGTTTTCGACTTTGCTTTCTTAATTTAAGATATTTACCAGATATTTTTATTAGTAGGTAATGATAGTGGACCAACTTTATGTACATCTAATCTAAGGATTCACAGACACTGCTTTCTAAAATTTTGTTTGTGAATGTGAAGTGAAGATTCCTGTTTTACTATCTACACCCAATTCAAAAAATAAGAGAGTTAATAATAGTAATATAAATAATAACTATTTTGTGGACATAAATATAAACAAGTCTAGAAACTAGAGGTTTAATTATAATGGCTAAAACGAATTGACTACTTAACTGAGTGATGTTGGGTATAGTTCGCACAGCGGATCTAGGCTTCCGTGAAGTTAGCCGTTTGTGATGCGCAAAGACAATTTAGTTTAAAGAAGCTCCATTGCATATCGAAACGACTAACTTCATGACGGCCGAGATCCATCGTGAGAACTATACCAATATACAGAATTTTTCCAAAATTTGTAACATAATAATTTGCACAGGTAAACTCTAAAAGCCAAAATTAATTAATTACAATGGAATAAAAATAAATAATGCTCACAACTGTAATCTCCACTTAAAGCCATCTTCTACTATTACCTGGAATGAGGAACGTCTTGGTCATCTCTAGTTCTAAGGTTGGGCGCTGGAAACTGCGACACAGTTTATACTAATTGTATTTTCCAGAGTTGAACTCACTACCCTGGAAGAAAGATGCCTTCGCGGTGACCTCATTGAGACCTTCAAGATCCTTTCTCGAATATACAATCTGCCCGAAATTCATAAAATCTGTGTTATGAAGGAACACATAAAATCATCTAGAGTGCACAATTGTAAAATAAACCGTTCACCATCTAATACAAACACTGCACAACACTTCCTCAGTAACAGGGTGGCCCATAACTGGAATCAGCTTCCAGAAGAAGTAGTTACTGCCACCTCGATAAACGTATTCAAGAATAAACTCGATGCCTGGTTGCGAACAAATAAACTGTTAACAATTAAAAACAATCAAATTTAATAGAATCAGTGCTTATAAGTGAACTTGACTTTTCAACACTGTGACATAGACACATCAGCGAAAGCTGCTCATAGCAGCTAATAGCCAGCACAACTCCTTAAAATAACGTAGGTCTTTAGGTTGATGGCAGCAATGATCTAGCATCTTCAATGTTGTTGTGGACGGTGGAGAGCAAGTGCCTATTAGCTCTGTCATAGCTTCATACCGAGCGGTAGATGACACTATGAGCTATGAAGTAATGCGACGACACGTCGTCTGCAGTCGCCAGTCGCCTATCAACTTGTACCTTAACCTTAAGTCCTATCTATTGCCATAAAACATCAGCATTTCTAATGTTAAAATTATTTTCTGACCTTTCAGCAAACCTAGAACGCCAGTTTACACAGCTTCGGGAACAGCTGTATTTCGAACGAGTAAAGCAAGTGGACCATCAGTTGGACGAGGTCAGAGGGGGGCGTTCTCAAGAGTACTTAGGACCTTTACGGCGACTGCAGGAGAATATGAGGATCAGGTTAGAATAGCAATGCGCAGATGCATTTGAATTTAGTAATTAGATTAGACTAGATTTCTTATGGGGTTTTTGGTGGATGATTTTCGTTACTAACTAAATATGTTGGTACGAATAGTAATTTGTTTTCGTGGACAATGCAACCTCTACAGGCCTCTTATGTAAGTGCTATACTATGTTTAACTCAAGTCTCAGTGTGTAAAAATGCAAGGCTCAATGAAAATAATTGATAATACGTATTTTGTTGGAACACTGCTATGAAACACTTGCCAACATAAACTGTTCTCGGTGGATTGTGATGATCCATTTTATATTGAAACACTGAAGAATATAGTTAACCTACAGCCCAAACTGCGCTCGCACATATTCGCTATTCGCTCGTGACGTAGCTGGCTAAGTTGTTCATAACAGATCAACTAAGAAAAAAATATATGAATAGGCATTTAACAAGGTTGCGGTGATTTTAATCACTGATTTAAATTGTGATTAAAATCATTAAAATCAAAAGTGTCAAAAGTTTCCCCAAAAATGTTTTAATAATTTGATATTAGCAAAAAAAAACACTGTCAACTTTTCATTTGATTTTAATAATTTTTATAACAACTGCAATATTTATATTTTTATAATCAAAACAAATAAATAGATTTCTTTTTGAAATAATAACTGATTCCAAATAATATATATATATATATATATGTAAATAAATGCAGTAAATTCAATTAAAATAAAATAAATCAGATTTACTATACATATCAAGTTAGTCCGATATTTTCTTTTTAAATTATGATTTATATTAACCCTGACATTTATTTAATATTTTGTTTTAGAATCGAAGTGGCCGGTGTACTTAGACAGATGCGCATTGAAAACATCAAACACAAGTTCGAGGCAGAAGACCAAGCGGCACACCAACATTTCAAGGTTAGTGTTATTGTCTTAGGATACTTTAGTGGCCACTGACTCATACGAACTTACTTACTTAGTGGCTTAGATATAAAAGCAGTCACGCACGCCGCAAATAGGCACTATAATAAAGTATGTTTGTATAAGTCCAGTGGCCAACTCTGGTGACAGTTTCTGGCCCGAAGGTCTCTGTCATGGCCTTACAACTTTGAAAAAGCCGGGACCGACCGTGCCCTCCGCGCTCAGTCGAAATTGCCAATGGCGGTCACCCATCCGAATTATGACTACACGGAACAATGAGTTCTAATGAACGTGATACATATAATGCTAGTTTTTCAAAGCTGGGATAAACTTGTTTGTTGGTGATAGGCACTTTAGTTTAGTGCAGTGTGTTTTAATACTCGATCGCGGGACTGGCAATTCTTAGTTTCGTGGGATTCCGGTATTTTCGGGCCTCATTTATGTCTCTTTATCAACGTCTAGAAAACAAATACATTTGGATTTTATAATAAGAAGTAATTCAGAGATCGAAAATCGATTTGCCGGGGAAATAGTTATACGAAACGAGAAACAAGGTAAGTGCTTTTATTTATTCTCTAGATAAGTTTTTAATAAGTAACTAACTACAATTTGCGACGAATACCGAAAAAAACCTTATTTTCAATATTTATTTTTTGTTTCCTTGATAACGTAATAGATGGCGTTAGTAAAACCGCGAACGCAGAATCAGTTTTCAATGTAAATCCGTAACCACTCAATAGATGTCTCTTCTATATTTTTTGTTGACAACGAATCTCAATAGATGGCTCTAGTAGTGTAGTTGTTGGCAATGCATATGTGCGTCATTCATTCGTCAGTGGTGGAAAGAATTTTTACCTTTTGTCACGATCAAAAGCTCTGTTAGGTACTAATTTACTTGCTTACCAATTATGTGTTAATTATATCTGCTACACATTTACTTAGTATACTTAGGTAGGTATAGGTACTTGCTACGGAGGATTGTTAGCGCGCTCCCACAGCCTAGGTACAGAGCGTTATGTTAGAACCCCGACAGTTATTTAGTCGGTATGCCGCCATTCTGGTGAGTCCGACATATCCCCCCCGGTTCCCCCGAGCCGAGGGGAATGCGTAAAGCATTTTCCTATCGTTAAAAAAAAAAGGTATAGGTACTTACATTATGTACCTACCTGATAAATAAATAATAAATAAATAATGCTGGACAATCCACACAGCATCATCTAGCCCCAAGGTAAGCTGCTGTTAAACAGAGCTGTATTATGGGTACTAGATGACTGATATATATTTAATACAATACAATACATAGATAGATATTTTTTATTATATATAGAAAATACCCAGAACAAAAATTTGTCCCGAGGCGGGAATCGAACCCGCAACCTCTGCGTCGCAGGCCTACGCCCTACGCCCGCTGCTCCACATCGGTCGTCGAACCTAATAATAATATTATTATTAAGATTATGTTGAAAATTTTCACTATTTGGTATTTATATACTTAGCCATTTATTTCATAAAGATAGGAAACAGTTCGACCTACCTTCGTTCCTCAATGAAACTTCGTAACCAACCTTGCTCTACTTTAAATATTTCACAGTACTTACATTTTTGCTGACCTAGATTGAAGGGAAATTGTATTGGTGAATAACCTAGTTACTGAAGAATGTTCTAGGTTTTCTACTGCTTCAGGGGCTTATACATTTTTAATAGAAAATAGGTAATTCATTTTTATTAAAAACAAAATCCTTGGTGTTTTGTTACAAGTTTTAGGATTTTTTCATAAAACTCCAAACCGAAATAGTCATCATGACGGCCTTCTAATGTTCCCACTGTTGGGACACTGGCCTACTCTCGGGCGAGAGTGATTGGGTCTTAATCCACCACGCGGACCCAATGCGGATGGGTGGATGGCACATGTCTTTTCCAGTTTTTAGTTCTTGGACATGCCGGTTTCCTCACGATGTTTTCCTTCACCGTATGAGAGCATTGGCATTGCGCACTTAAATTTTTCGAACAGAAAAATCTATTGGTGCACGACCGGGTTTGAACCCACGACCTTAGGATCGGAAGGCGGGGTCACTACCACTAGACCACCGGTAGGTACTTAAATAAAAAAACCATAAGTCGCATTAAAACCTCCTCCTTGTTTGAAGTCAGCTAAAATTTAAATTTAGCATGTGCCTTGTCTCCAGTTTATTGGAAAGAGTTGGGAGGAAGATTTCCCTTAAATAAATATAATAAAATTTTGTATATTTTTTTCTATGAATATACCTTCTTCGGTGTCGACCATAATGTCCAAGTCCTGCATGGGGTCATCGATCTCTATAAAGTCTTCGACGACGCGCGTCACCACCCCACGTTGGATGGCTTTTTTAGCTCCTTTACACGTTCCATTAGTACGCTGGGGAATAAGTTCATTTTAGATAGCTATGATTCCTTCATTTTAGATATTAATATTATGTAAATCATAGCAATTAGGTTCTTATGTCAATGATATAAAAGTCACCTAACCAAAACATCATGAAATGTTATTTTACGGACAGGATTTGCTCGATTGATTGGTACGATTGGTAGACCGAGTGAGCAAAGCTAATGTAAGACTTAAATGCTGGAATATAATGCTGGACAATCCACACAGCATCATCTAGCCCCAAGGTAAGCTGCTGTTAAACAGAGCTGTGTATATGGGTACTAGATGACTGATATATACTTAATACAAAACGCACGCATAAAAAAAATAATACATGTACTTTCTTTTTCTAAACATATATTTTAATTTTAATTTTAAAAAAAAACATGTAGATATTCTGACAAGCTGACCCGCGCGGTTTTACTTGCGATATATTTTTCGCATTTTTTTCCGTAATTTCTCACAGTTTAAAACCTTCCCTGGACTCTTACAAATATTTCAAGACTAAAATTAGCCAAATCGGTCCAGCCGTTCTCGAGTTTTGCCGTTCTCTTCAAGAAGGTCGACACTTGTAATAATTATCTATCAATGTCAAAAATATTTGTGTAAGTTTATGGCGTAACGTCTAGTTTAGAGAACCTATTATATAAAAAAAAATCACGATTTATTATATGGTATTTTTAAAAAAATATTGTTTCAGTCTCCACTCACCACTACACTAAAATTGCTCGTAGCCAAGGAAGTGTAGCTATCTCGTAATGTAATGAAATTAAATTTATTGAAAATTACAACAAACGTTATATAACATAATATATCAATTATTGCAATTACAATATTATTATATTATTCTACTGGACAGCATTATTATCCAAACTAGGAAGCCTGTGGGATGGCATACTAATGTGCTAATCAAGTTTCAAGTTTATTATAAAATGTAACATTACATAATAAATATCCAAGGCATTACATTCATCTTAATTAATAATTATACACATTAAAAATAAAAATACAACATACAACACAGCATCATACACATTTAAAAAAGGAAAAAATTAATAACAGCAAAAAATTTGCAAACTTAATAATAATAAATCTCTATACTAAATAATATTAATAAGCAATTACTTTTTCGAATTTAAAAGCCCTCCGCCGAGCAAATATTTATAATTAAAGACAAAGTAACATTGTTTCAGCCGGTAGTCTACTCACTACACTAAAATTGCTCGTAGCTATCTCGTAGCCTGTATAGTTATCTCGGCGTATCTAGGCTTCCGTGAAGTTAGCCGTTTGTGATGCGCAAAGATAAGTTAGAGAAAGCTCCATTGCGCATCGAAACGGCTAACTTCACGGAAGATAAGTTAGCGCAAAGATAAGTTAGAGAAAGCTCCATTGCGCATCGAAACGGCTAACTTCACGGAAGATAAGTTAGCGCAAAGATAAGTTAGAGAAAGCTCCATTGCGCATTGAAACGGCTAACTTCACGGAAGTCTAGATCCGCCGAGAGAACTATACTTGTGTAGTTCCTACAATCTATGAGTGTGCTCATGCAGAGCTTAGCTATTGTGGCTCAGCTTTGAAACGTCAGCATATGAACAATAGCAAGTGGTGGAGCCCTTAATAGTACATTATGGTACTAGTGTGTAACATTGGTGATTACCGCTGAGGCGCCATTGAGACCCGAACCGCAGGCGAGGGTCTTAAGATAGCCGAGGACGGTAATCATCAATACACACGTGTATCATACGACGTTTTTCAACACACTTGTGAATAAAATAACAAAAAAAACTCATAATAAAATAACAAAAAAAATCTATAACTCACTAGTGAGTTATAGCGATGAAAAAGTCATAGTTTGATTATGGGTGTCATTCTGTGCCTAATTGCGATGACCATAGAGACCATAGAGAAGCAAGTGTGTTGAAAAAATCATTACTTAACCACTTTAGCTTCAATGCTTTAATATTATCGGACGACAGATCATTTACTTACATAGATAATTGACTCGTGTAGTCTGAAGGAGGGCGCTAGGAGCCGGGAAACAAAATTTTCTTGTCCGACTTCTATGCACACCCTTTTACTGTTGCGTATTCATACCTGAGCACTGGTGGTCTAGTGGTAGTGACCCCGCCTTCCGATCCCAAGGTCGTGGGTTCGAATCCGGTCGTGCACCAATGGATTTTTCGCTACGAAAAATGTATGTGCGCAATGCCAGTGCTCTCATACGGTGAAGGAAAACATCGTGAGGAAACCGGCATGTCCAAGAACTAAAATTCGAAAGACATGTGGCATCCACCAATCCGCATTGGGTCTGCGTGGTGGATTAGGACCCAATCACTCTCGCTTGAGAGTAGGCCAGTGTCCCAGTAGTGGGAACATTAGAAGGCTGTCATGATGATGATACATACCTACTTTGTTAAAACTACATAATTTGTTGATCTGTGTACTTAATGTACTTAATTGTTATAACGGTATGTGTACTGAATTTTGTTTGATGTTAAGCGCCACGCACGCCTGATCATAACAGATGCAGTCACCCACAGAATTATAATTTAAGTAAAATGAGTGAGTGTATGTACCTCGCGTGCCGAAAAGACGGGCTAATTAGGGGCTGAGTAACCTCTTTACTCGCCGCGAAATTCACTGCTGCTCCTAACCGGGGGCCGTGTGGTGTTATGGCAGTGCTGATATGGCAAGAATCGGTTTGCTGCGTGCTTATCGATGCTTTTAAAATTCATTTTCGCGTGGCTTTTGTTTCCATCACTAAAATACATTTGTGTGTAAAATACAAATACCCTAAATTTCCATTAAATCTACGAACTCTTTCATTCTACTTAAATATAGTTCTGTGCAGTCACCTAAAGCTTTAAGTATTAAAGTTGTGCGTAGATTTGCACTGCTCTCGTCACTCCGAGACGTCTCTTTCGCCCAGTTTTTTGTAAAATGAATATAAACAAGCGTTTGACCACCACCTCTCCTGATGGTAAGTGATGGTGTGGTCGATGATGGAGAACGCTTGCCTAGAAAGAACCTTTTCACTCTAGTCTTGAAGACTCCTAAATTGTATTGGTCCGGAAAAACAGACCCCGGCAATGAGTTCCATTCTTTACTCGTGCCAATGAGAAAAGAAGATGAAAAGCGTTTGGTTCGACATGGTGGGATGTCGACCAGATACGTTATTCAACATTCAACAAAATCAAAATCAAAATAAAAAAATATTTATTTCAATAGAATCACAAGGATCACTTTGAAACTCTTACAAGCTAGGAAAATTTACAACAGTTCCAACGCGCCCATGCCGTAAAAGAACTGGCAACAACACCGGCTAGGTTCCTATCGCTTTTTTGGCATGACCTTGCTATTGTTATGGATGTCGAGTAGAGTTGGAGCACATTCGTCCCAAGCTTTTTTATCATCTAGGTAATCGGTTATTTTATAGTAAACAACGTATTCTTGGTTACCACTTTAGGTAATATAAAATCATTTAATATTACGCTATCAGGGACTTGGCGAACTTAATTTCTGACTCAGAATACGGCGTCTACATAAGTACCTGCTACCTACTAATACCTGTTCTGTGGCCTTCCTTAGTTCATCGTATATAATAAGATTTTGATATTGGATATTTTCTCCTTGAAAATATAATGTTATTCAGATATTTCAGAAGGAAGGTACGACTTCACCTTGACCTTTATAAGACGTAGAGTTCCCGGAAAAGACTTCAACGCTCACATTTCCTATACTTTCGTGATTATATTTTCCCGGGATTTTCTAAAAACACGATCATTCTAAAGTTATAAATGGAAATAATTTATTTGTGAGTTTGTAACATAACGCTCACATTTCCTATACTTTCGTGATTATATTTTCCCGGGATTTTCTAAAAACACGATCATTCTAAAGTTGTAAATGGAAATAATTTATTTGTGAGTTTGTAACATAACGCTCACATTTCCTATACTTTTGTGATTATATTTTCTAGCAGAAACAACAATGACAATTATTCTAAAGTTATTTATTTTATTTATAAGAATTATTTATTTTTGAGTTTATATGTTTGTGTATTTTATGACGCTGTTAAACGCATTTTAGTATAATTGTACTGAAATTCTATTATATTAAGAGTAGTAGAGTTCTCTGTGATAGAGCTCGTCCGGGGAAGGACTACCACCATACCTACATATTTCTGCCGCCAAGCAGTAATGCTCGCATTGCTGTGTTCCGGTGTGAAGGGTATGGTTTCCGGTGAAATTACTGGCACATGAGGCTTTCGATCTTAGCCTCAAGGTGGCAACCCGCGAGTGATACCTCTGGTATTGCAAGCGTCCGTAGGCTGCGGTAACCGCTTACCATCTTGTGGGCCGTACGCTTGGTCGCCTCTTCAGTTGTATAAAAAAAAATAAAAAAATGCTATATTCTATTTATGCTATTCCAGGCTATTATTAGCATTTTGTCTGTCCCAAACGAACTTACTACAATCCTACTAATATTATAAATGCGAAAGTGTGTATGTGTGTGTTAGTGAGTGGTGTGCATGTGGATTTCCTTGTTCCTCCCAGTCTCTTAAGAGTCTGGTTATCACAGCGGGAAATCCACAGCGTGAAAGAGTGATAGGAATGTTTGTGTGAGTGTGAGAAGGTGGGTGTGTGTATGTTTGTTACCACGTATCTCCGTGAAGTCTTAACCGATTAGCATGAAATTTGGAATGTAGATAGCTTAAGTCCTTAAATAACACATATGTTACTTTTCATCCCGTAAAAATGAACTGTTATTGTTGAATCGCATAAATACTGCAAAAACGACTTCACCCGCGTTTAATCTGACCGCGCGGGTCATCAAAACCATCGTAAGGTTAGTAAGTAATAAGTTATTTGTAGACAGCGACTCGCCAAGGCTCCTATCGATTGGGCGGTGCTTCATGGGGCTTCCGAACGCTGTGTTTTTCCTACGCTTTCCTTGCTTACCTAATAGCATTTTGGTTGGCATTTGGTTTCAAATCATTTGCGACCGAGTGCCAACGAAAAATGCTACAAGATTGCTTCTTCCGTCCGGTGCATTAGTACCGTATGCAACTGTTTTTTACCCCCGACGAAAGAGGGTGTTATAAGTTTGTGTGTATCTCTGTAATAAAACGAACCGTCCCTAAGCCTTTCTATTTATTTACAATTCTTTTTATTTTTATTTTTATTAGTTATAGGCAAGCGTTTGACCACCACCTCACCTGATGGTAAGTGATGGTGTAGTCGATGATGGAGCACGCTTGCCTAGAAAGAACCTGTTCACTCTGGCCTTGAAGACTCCTAAATTTTTTTGGTCCGGAAAAACAGACCCCGGCAACAAGTTCCATTCTTTACTCGTGCTAATGAGAAACGAAGATGAAAAGCGTTTGGTTCGGCATGGTGGGATGTCGACCAAATACGGGTGGGACGCTGCCGTACGCCTATTAGTCCGGTGGTAGAAAGGGGGTGGAGGGAGGGAGGTCAGTTTCATTGTGCGCATTGTAACAGGATCTTCATAACTAAATTTGGCTTTACTTTCTACGCTCATGTCTAGAACTAACAGAGTTTGCCGTTGATACGTCAAGGAGGAAATCATCAAAAGAACAACCCTTAGACTGCGTTTCCACCAGAGATGTGCGAGGATGTGTAGCGACGGATGTGTTTGTTAGAAACCAATAGAATCACTTCATTTACCTAGCCTCGCTCTGTCCAGCTTTAATGAAGTGATTCTATTGATTCCTGACAAATACGTCCCTCGCCACACATCCTCGCACATCTCTGGTGGAAACACAGCCTTATTAGGTAGGTACTGAAAGGAGTACCTAACTGGCGTCGCTACTCGCTAGATGGCGGTGTGCTGCGGCAAAGGTGCAGCGCGCTATTGCGCATGCTCGGCCGCGTTACCGGAGCAACGGGAAGAACGAAGATGTCAGAGAGTGTGATCGTTGACTCCGAATAATTGTGGTCTTGTAAAATATATCTTGTGTAATATTATCCTGATAGTCTTTCTATAAAACCTAACAGTACGTAATTTATGCGCTGGATGCTCTAATTAATTTAATTTCATATTCAAACCAGTTTGATGTACCCTGCAAGTCTGCACTCAGTATTTCAGAACATTTTGCAGAAAGAAAAATTCAGATGCAGCAAATACAGAGTTGCAGAGTGTTTTTTTTTATTTTATACAACTGACGTGGCAACCAAGCGTACAGCCCACAAGATTTTTTTAGATTAATAGCAAAGACATTAAGATTTGTTTATGTTCTCGAAGTTTAATAGTAACAGAGTAGCAGAGTTCTTTGTGATAGAACACGCCCGGGGAAGTTCTACCACCATGCCTATTTCTGCCGCAAAGCAGTAATGCTCGCATTGCTGTGTTCCGGTGTGAAGGGTATGGTTTCCGGTGAAATTACTGAAACATGAGGCTTGTGATCTATGCCTCAAGGTGGCAACCCGCGAGTGATACATCTGGTATTGCAAGCGTCCATAGGCTGCGGTAACCGCTTACCATCTTGTGGGCCGTACGCTTGGTTGCCACTTCGGTTGCATAATAGAAAAAGATCAAATACATTCTTTCCTCTTTTTTTTATATTTACGTGTAAAACTAGAGCGCATACACAAAATTGATATACAAAATACATGCAAGGTACCTAACGACAGATAAGCGGACACATGTGTCGGGCGGGACAATGTGGCCTGTGTCATCGACTTGCGGCCATTCATGTTACGTCACATCCGGCGCGCGCGCATGCATTGTGAGCGCGCTCGCTGACTTCGGGTTTTAATGTTTTGAGTTTCGGATTGAAGCGGTCAAAGTCTGAAAGTGTTTGACGACTAGCCGTTGCGCGCGACTTCGCTCGCTTGGAACACAAGATCAGAGTGCTCATCACGAAAAACTCTGACAATCGTAAAGGTAAACGTAACGTGCAACTGTCAATATGTATGGATTTTTTGTAGTTCATATACAAATTGACAGCTAGACGGTAGCACTGCCAGTAGTGTCACGGGAAAGTAAAATTTCCCTTGACTCTACTAGTAGTGCCAAGCGGTAGTGCCTAAGAAAAGAAAGGGATACGTTTACGTTCACGATTGTCAAACGAGTTTTTCGTGCTAAGCGCTCAGTACTATTTTCCGTTAAACTCTGCGGTTAAAGTAAGTAAGTTCGTATGAGTCAGTGGCCAACTGCGGTGACAGAGCTTCTAGGCCGCCCGAAGGCCTCTATCATGGCCTAAGAACTTTGAAAAAGCCGGGACCGACTGCTGCTTTTCCGTTATGAAAGTAACGTACCTATACAATATGCTATACAGAATAATACCTTTCTACCAAATTGTAATTTATGCCGTACAATACCGTACAATCCCGTACAATCGTTCGGGCTTACACAAACATCCAAACTTCCATAGTAGGTACATAAGACATTTGTTTATTTCTAATTTTAAATCTGATTTATTGACTTGTTGATTATGTTTCTTATTTTCTGTTATTATGTGCTTATAAATTAATAATGTGTCTATAATTTCTATGTTAACAATCTCTATTTATAATTTTTATTTCTAATTCTTCTTTAATTAATGTAATTGGTTTATAATCGTTTTAATTAAAGTAAAATAAATCAATACAAATAGATGTTCGCATTCAAACTGAACTAGCAGCGCCACTTGGTTTTACCCGCGAGTTAATAGTATTCATCCCACGGGAAAAATTTAATTAATAGGTCATGTTTTAGTTTATTCTAAATGATTAATGATTATACAGGGTCATTCATTATCAACCTGACAAACTTAAGGGATAAGTTCCACACCTAAAAAAAATAATATATGTACCTATAATTTTTTTTTTTTTATGTATGTTTTGTCTTAGAAATCACAAGTAAACAAAAAAAAAATCGATTACGTTTTTCCGCTCAATTATTATTTATCATTGTTGGGAATCGAGTTAAGCGACGTAATAATCAAATATTTGAGTGTGCGCGCCCCGTAGCGGGTCAAGGACACGCGCAGGTCAAGGACGCGCGGGTTAGTGACCCGCAGTTCATTGACGCGCGGGTCACTAACACGTGCCGAGCGCTGCCTTTTCGATTTCTAACAAGTATAACTAATTATGAAGCAGAATTTATTATAATTATTTTTTTAAAATTTTATAATTTTAGAAAAAAAAAAAAAAAGTACAAGTATTTTTTTTTTATGTGTGGAACCTACCCCTTAAGTTTGTCAGGTTGATAATGAATGATCTTATATACGCTAATAAATTATTTCGACGCGGAGGTTGCGGGTCAAATGTTTGTACGATCTACAAATATTTGTTCCGGGTGTTCTGGGTATTTTTTATATAGTATAATAAAAAATATCTATCTATGTATTGTATTGTATATATCAGTCTAATACCTATAATACAGCTCTTTTAACAGCAGCTTACCTTGGGGCTAGATGATGCTGTGTGGATTGTCCAGCGTTATTTATTTTATTTATTAAAATATATATATACGAGCACTGATGGTCTGAGCACTGATGGTCTAGTGGTAGTGACCCCGCCTTCCGATCCTAAGGTCGTGGGTTCGAATCCGGTCGTGCACCAATGGATTTTTCTGTTCGAAAAATTTATGTGCGCAATGCCAGAGCTCTCATACGGTGAAGAATCATCACATCGTGAGAAAACCGGCATGTCAGAACTAAAAATTCGAAAGACATGTGCCATCCACCAATTCGCATTGGGTCCGCGTGGTGGATTAAGACCCAATCGCTCTCGCCTGAGAGTAGGCCAGTGTCCCAGCAGTGGGAACATTAGAAGGCTGTCATGATGATATATACGTATATTTTTTTAATAATTGTCCTTTTGTGTAGTCTTTTACTCTTATTGTTAATCTAGTTGTAAGGTGTACATTGTATAATCAAGAATTTTCATTCATTAATTTGGTTCGTTTATCTTTTGATTTCCACCAATGACAAGTAATGATTGACTAGAAAAACGTAATCGATCTAAAGTCTCATGTGCCTGTAACCGGAACCATGCCCTTAGATCCGGAACACAGCAATGCGAGCATTACTGCTTGGCGGCAGAAATAGGTATGGTGGTAGTTATTTCCTGGACGAGTTCTATCAGAAACAAGTCTCCACTCTCTATAAATAGGAGGCTCAAATTAAACTTAGTAATCCACCTCTTAATCCTACTAAAAAAGGGCTTTTTTGTGCGATCTGTCACCTCGAGGGGACAAAACTAGGTGACAGATGGGAATAAACAATCCTACTTCCTACTAATATTTTAATGTTCTTTCTAGACCACCGTGCTCCATCATCTACCACACCAACACTTCCCATCAGGTGAGGTAGTGGTCAAAGTTGGTCTATAACCAATATAAAAAAAAAAATGCGAAAGTCTGTGGGTGTATGTGGGTGTGTGTATGTTTGTTACCACGTATCTCCGTGACGATTTAACCGACTGTGATGAAATTTGGAATGTAGATGGCTTAAGTCCTGGAATAACACATGAGCTTTTTTTCCGGAAAAAATGACTGTTCCTGTGGGATAGCATAAAAATTGCAACAACGCGGGTGTAGCTGGGCTTCAGCTCGTTTACGATAAAAACAAATATAGCTTTATAGTTTTTAAAACTATCATGGTTATAAACATAATTTTCACTAAAAACGGGATATTTACCATGATTTGTGAGTTTTATTTACCATGCTTTGATATTTGTTTTTTTTTTTTTTCTTAAATACAGTTTAGCAATGTATTTAATAATATTACGATCTAGCCTTATGTTAAGGCTAATGAGTAATTTAATGTTGACCTAGTTTTCTAGAACAAAATTATTTGCTAAGAATGTGTCCACTGGCACTTTTAATGTCTCTATTTATTAAGGGGAAGTCACTATGTTCATGTGTTCTTTATAAGTAGTTTTACACTTTCACTACGTTAGGTACACTATTAATTTACACTACTAACTCAAAAGGTTTGATCTATGATGATTTGATTTATTTACCCGTGATAAGAGTAGTAGAGTTCTTTGTGATAGAGCTCGTTCAGGGAAGGACTACCACCATACCTATTTCTGCCGCCAAGCAGCATTGCTCGCATTGCTGTGTTCCGGTTTGAAGGTTATGGTTTCCGGTGAAATTACAGGCACATGAGACTTTCCATCTAACGTCTCAGGGTGGTAACACGCAAGTGATATCTATGATGTTGCATGCGTACATAGGCTACGGTAACCGCTGACCAACAAGTGGGCCGTACGCTTGGTTGCCACTTCAGTGGTATAAAAAAAAAAAAAAAAGATCATGGTGCATGGTGCATGGTGCATGGTGCTGCGCCGAAATATTGGTAATCAATAAAACTCACAAATCATGGTAAATATCCCGTTTTTAGTGAAAATTAAACTTTAGCTATCTCCAAGTTATCGAAGTTTAGTTCGCTGAATTAATTTATCTTCACACTTCGAAGTTCGCATTGAGTTGTTCTCAAGTAAAGTTAGTATTTAGTTTATGTCTCTGATTTCAAGTGATACACAGTTCTTGCAAGTGAAATTACTGCGCGAAAGAGACATTACTTACTACGTGTAGAGGTGACAAGCGCAGGCAGTGCCACAGAGAACTTCAAAATTTTAAGTTCTGGTTGTCACTGCAACATGGCCAGGCGTGGCGTTTAACAACAGGCGAGCGACTTGACCATCTTGTAGCATTTCAAATTTCAGAATTGTAAAGTTACAGGAAGGACCCCAGAGATTGTTCAATTTTGCTATTTTGCAAAGTTTTTTTAATTTTTTATATATTCAGTAAACAAAACAGGTAATGACAATACTTATTTTAAGTAGTAGTATTTTAAGTATTCGGCACTAAAATCTCACAGACCATTATATGGTATGAATTTCAAGTTGATAACTTCAGCCGTTTTCCTGAGATACAGGGTCTTGCCAGACGAATAGACAGACAAACGGACAACAAAGTGATCCTATATGAGTTCCGTTTTTTTTCTAATGAGGTACGGAATTACAATAAATACGTCAATTGCCAAGGTTCAATGGATTTTAATTCGCTTGAAATTACGTCAGTAGCAAAGTCAGTGCTGATCCGCTACTGACCTAATGTAAATTAATTTGGAGTCGGTGCAGCGCTGTCAGGGCAGTACTGACTTCAATATTGTTCTCGCGTACTGACCCTTTGTAAAGAGCCAAGTCAGTTCTACTCCACTTGAAGACAATCACTAACCCATTGTAAATCATACAGCGTCGTACTGTATTATAGTCACAAGAGAGCTTTTCAGAGCTTTTTAGCGGTACACGGGAATAAGTTGTTTATGTCAATTATACTACTTAAACAAATTTTATTGGCGGACTTTAAACACAGCCCCAAATTAAGCGAAGCTTGTACTATACCACACCCCGGACACTTAATTAAATGTATGAGGCAAACACGTCGCAATCACCACACGCATAGTTTGTGTACGTAAACGTTGCTGTTGTATGTGTGAGTGTAATTGTTTTTTTTTCGGAATGGACATAATGCTATTAGGTGGACTGACCAACCTGTGACACCTTGGTGAGTGTCATGGTTGTCCCTATCCAATTATAGCAAGTGCGAGATAGCACACTTTCGCTCGCTCTGGCATGCGCGCGCTTGGACCTACACATAATCAAAATAAACGCGTGCCTAAAGCCTTTAGCTCAGTGCCAGCGAAAGGTGCCGTGTGGTGCCGGCAAACTCGCTACCGGGGTGAAGTAAGTAAAACCGGTGGGAGGTAGGGAGTGGCCATTCTGTAAAATTAATAATATCCATTAATAATAAGCCATTCTGTACGTAGTTCTAATAATTCTGTTCTGTGACTATACAATTGGAACCAGGTAACTAATAGAATACACAATAAAAAAATATTGTTAACTAGCTGAGTTGGCGCGGTTTCACTCGCGTTATTTTATTCCCAATTTTTACATAATTTCTCACCGTTTAAACCTTCCCTGGTCCCTGAGCACTGGTGGTCTAGTGGTAGTGACTCCGCCTTCCGGTCCTAAGGTCGTGGGTTCAAATCCGGTCGTGCACCAATGGATTTTCGCTACGAAAAATTTATGTGCGCAATGCCAGTGCTCTCATACGGTGAAGGAAAACATCGTGAGGAAACCGGCATGTCCAAGAACTAACAATTCGAAAGACATGTGCCATCCACCAATCCGCATTTGGTCCGCGTGGTGGATTAAGACCCAATCACTCTCGCTGGAGAGTAGGCCGGGACACTGGCATAGGTTGTCATGATTAAACCTTCCCTGGACTCCTACAAACATTTCAAGACCTAAATTAGCAAAATCGGTCCAGCCGTTCTCGAGTTTTAGAGTTAATTAATAACAATTAAAATGAACCTTAGTTAGGTTTGGCAACCGTATTGTTTTGCAACCGCACTTGGCGGGAAGTACTTGCGTTTCTATTGTTTGTATTTAGGTCAGCAACTCGACGCTTTGCTGCCTGTACATAAACAGAGCATCATATACAGGAGGTAAAATCCTTTATAAAAGTATGGTATAAAAGGATGACATTTTGTGTCAATTCTGTTGTGACATTTTCTAAACTAAACTAACTTAAATTGTTGCCGTCCTTTTCTAAAGAATTAAAATACAAAGGACCGCGATAATTTTAGTTAGCTAAGTTTAGAAAACAGAATCAACACCATTGAGCTATTATGAGAATAAATAATTCGTCGTTAGACGTAATAGTTTGGGACATCCAGCCTAAAATGACTGATTTTGACTAAAATTTCATAAAAATCTTTAACGACTAAAAATCGCAGAACATTATAGGTTAAATCGATTGTCATTGAGGTCTCCCATCGCTCTGCCACCGATGACCCCTCCAGTTACACCCTGTATAATTTCGTTATACGTTTTGACATGACATTATCATCATCATCATCATGCTTCTAATGTTCCTGACTACTATATTTACTATATATTAACTGATATATTTTGTAATAAATAAATAAAATAAAATATATAATATTAATTATTTACATTGGTATGTAGGTATAAGATTATAATTTATATAAACATAAAGTCAATGGCAGTACAACTTAGGTATGTCATCTGGACCACTTTCTAATGGACCAACTTTGGGACATTGGTCTACACTCAAGCGAGAGTGATTGGGTCATAATCCACCACACGGACCCAATGCGGGTTGGTGAATAAGTACAACATGACATAATGATGTTTTTTATTGCTTCTCTACAATTTTTTCATTTTAAACACTGGCATTTCAATTTCTTATTGCCAATTTTATGCAGGACGAATATGGACAAACACTCTCATGGGGGAAACTTTTTAATAGAGTGCGCCGAATATGGCATAAATCTTCCTTATTTGTTTCACAAAGGCTCTAAGTGGTTGGCCTAAAACTCGAGTTCCACTGACTCATACGAACTTACTTACTTTCAAAAGTTCCATCTTGAATTTCAAATTATAGTATTGTGAGGTTACTGGAAATACCCTAGCGGTTGTACTCAAGTCTTTGATGCACGGAGTCAGTTCAAGTTCAATCGAGTCTCAATCAAGATTGATAATTGACGACCGATGTGGCGCAGCGGGTGCAGGTCCGCCTGCGACGCGGAGGTTGCGGTTTCGATTCCCGCCTCGGGTCAAATGTTTGTACGATCTACACATATTTGTTCCGGGTGTTCTGGGTATTTTCTATATATGTATATTCCAATACTTGTCCAATACCGATCGCGTTCAAGAGTAAGCCCCCCCCCCCCTGGTATTTTAAGCAATATTTACATATTAAATACTAATTAAAACTTGAAATTATACTTGTTGTTTACATTATTTTATACCCAGAATATTAGGTGCTAGATAAGTTTTATTTAATTTATTTATTTAGCACACAAAACAGAATATACCTAATCAACTTAAAAACTAAATTTATATGTACCTACCCACCTATGTGAACAGTATTAATGCCTGGTCTATATCCCTAAATATGTGTATAGTTCGCACAGCGGATCTAGGCTTCCGTGAAGTTAGCCGTTTGTGATGCGCAAAGACAATTTAGTTTGAAAAAGCTCCATTGCGCATCGAAACGGCTAATTTCACGACGGCCGAGATCCGTTGTGAGAACTATACCTACATTATCATGGTTTATACAGATCTGTGATAATTTAAAAACAAAGAGGAAGCTAAATATAACTAAGTATTACTTGGTATTAGGTACGTTGCGTTTCATTATTCAGGCATAAATCATTTTTTTATTTAATAAAACTGAAAGAGTTCTAGAACGTTAAAGAATGCAATGACATATTTACTTTTAAAGAGAGCAGGTAAACTAATAAATAAACAGCTTTATATTCCGTGCGGAAAGCGGTTCTGAAAGCGTGGCCATTGACCCGAGATCGTTGAACCGATTCCAGCGCACCGGCCAATTTGGAGGTTACAAGTACAATTTAATTACTTCAAGTGTTCACACAACTACAGTAAAGTTCGTATGAGTCAGTGGCGAACTCTGGTGGTGAGATTAAAGGCCGCCCGAAGGCCTCTGTCATATAGTCTAACGATGTGCGCAATGTGAGTGCTAAACTTTAAAAATACGCGCTACACAAAGTGCACATATTATTTTGTAATCATAATGCTATAATAGGTAGGTAGTAACTATGTTTAGCTATAAGTAGGTATACTATAAAGATTTATAAAGTTTAATCTAACATAAATAATAAAAACTTACTTAGGGCACTGCAGAATGACAAATAAAGAATTTGTAAAACAGTGCTATCATACAGTGAAGGAAAAACATCGTGAGGAAACCGACATGTCCAAGAACTAAAAATTAGAATGACATGTGCCATATACACGAATCGGGATTTGGTCCGAGTGGTGGATAAAGACCCAATCGCTCTCGCTCGAGGGTAGGCCATTGTCCCAGCAGTGGGAACATTATAAGGTTGCCGTGATGATTCTATTAACTGTATACCTATTCATTATTCATGTTTTAGCTGATTTTGTACCTAAAAGAAATACTTATCCTATAATTTAGAAGGCTGTAATGAATGAATGTTCGGAATCAAGCAAGCTTCTGTCTTTTCCCACAGTAAGGCTGCGTTTCCACCATGTGCGAGGATGTGTAGCGAGGAAAGTGTTTTTAGGAACCAATAGAATCACTTCATTAAAGTCAGAGCGAGACTAGGTAATTGAAGTGATTTTATTGGTGTCTAACAAATGTTTGTCTGTCAATATATTTATGAAAATCTTATCTAAGTTCGAAAAAATATTAATCTTTTTAAAAAAAACTGTTACAAGAAATAGAAATAAACTCGCTGTTCCCACTTACTATAGACAGTTAATTTTTTAAAGGGCAATGTGTACGCTTCTTTTAGAAAGCCCCAAGCGACATACAAAATTTAAAAATTGGCAAATTTAAATTTAAAAATTAAATCTAAAAATTTAAATAACATTATTAAACAAAAACTGTCTCAGAAAGCTTACTATAAAATAACCGATTACTTATATGGTAATAAGCTTGGGACGAATGTGCTACAACTCTACTCGGCATCCATAACAATAGCAAGGATCATGCCAAAAAAAGCGATTAGGAACCCAGCCGGTATTGTTGCCAGTTCTTTTACGGCATGGGCGCGTTGGAACTGGCGTAAATTTTCCTAGCTTGTAAGACGTTTCAAAGTGATCCTTGTGATATTTTACTGAAATAATCCATTTTTGATTTTGATTTTGACTTTTTCATCAGTCTACCTGTTTGTTGAACCTTTTTTTCCTGTACTACTTAAATAATAAAGGTCGCAGGAAGTCGGTGGATGGTGAAGGCTCAAAATCGGTCGCCATGGCTATATTTTTCCATATATTTCCTAACCTGATTGGTCTAATGTTTGTACCTCGGGTCAAATGTTTGTACCTACGATCTACAAATATTTGTTCCGGGTGTTCTGGGTACTTTCTATATATAATAAAAAATATCTATCTATGTATTGTATTGTATTAAGTATATATCAGTCATCTAGTACCCATAACACAGCTCTGTTTAACAGCAGCTTACCTTGGGGCTAGATGATGCTGTGTGGATTGTCCAGCATTATTTATTTATTTATTTTATACCATGTAAAGATTGACCTAACTGACAGAAAAAATGAATTGACCTATGTTTTGTTGTTATGTGTGGCCGCGTGGGTCAATAAATATGTTTACTTCCTTTTCTTTCCGATATAATTTATATTTTTAAGCTAAGTATTAGTTTCGACTGTACTACTTATTATTTTTATATTATTATTAGATGTTAATTTTTAAACACAAGTCATACATAAAAACATTGTTCCAAATAAATACTTGTGTGTGAACACAACTATGGGGAAGTTAATGTTTTACTGTAATACAGTTTATATGTTAAACTAACACAGAAGACAGAGCTGCACATTTACTTGTAAACATGCTTTTATTTGAATAAATATTTTTTTCTAATAAAAGCATGTTGTATTTTTATTAATTACTGTTTTGCTTTAGTTGTACGTAAATAATCGTAATACGTGACTGGGTGACGTATAGTCAACAAGTAGACTATCGTTGAAGTTTATCAGTCCGACTTTTGTAGCTGATTAGATAAGTTTATCATGCGAGAGGCTCTGAACCACCCTTGAGAATAACATACGAGCGACCTCGTTCTAAATATTATACAATTTAACTTAACGTGCCCCGGGAAACTGGGAAGCTCTTATTGCACTAGCAAACAAGTAGTATTTAATATCTTATTAAGAGCTCTTCCGGGTAAACATATTTCATTTTCCACAGCTAAAAAAATCTCTACGTGGAAACTGGGAAGCTCTTATTGCACTAGCAAACAAATAGTATGGAAAAGAGCTCTTCCGGGAAAACGTATTAATTTTCCTCAACTAAAAATATCTACCTGTATTTTCTAGCTAGTTTGTTTTTGTACTATAATGTATAGCATTTATTTAAAAAAATATGTAAGTCAGTCATCTGATGCCATAGCACAAGTTTTGATTAGTATGGGACTAGATAGCGCTGTAAAGTAAGTTCGTGTGAGTCAGTGGCCAACTCTGGTGACAGAGTTTTTAGGCCGCCCGAAGGCATCTGTCATGGCCTAACAACTTTGAAAAAGCCGGGACCGACTGCTTAACGTGCCCTCCGAAGCACGGGATAGCGCTGTATAAATGACCGCTAAGTTTTGTTATCGATGTTCGTTACCTTGTTAAATTGGTTTGTTTCGTGTGATTATGAAGACTGTATTAATTATCGATAAAATATCAGATTTCTATGTGATTTTAAATAAATTCCTGATATAATCCGTTGTATCGAGGTCGGCAAGCAAGCGACAATATACTCGGTAGGTACTAAGACTCATCTTCGGCTGTGTCTTCGGTGAAAGTAGCAAGCAAATGTTTTCAAAACATCGTCGTTTAATGGTTGTCGGTTCCCACGTAATTTTTTAAACTTTTAAATACCACACAGTTATTATAGCCTTACACAGATAAAAAGCGTAAGAAAGTTTGTACGGGTCAGTAGCAAATGCTGGTGACGGAGTTGTAGGCTGCCTGAAGACCTCTGTCATTCGTCGACAGCTTAGTGCACTTCGTAGCACGAAAGCGCTCAGTTAAAATTGCCTCTGCTCGCCCATCCTTATCCTGACACCGCGGAACAATGCATAACTTCGTTGATCTGTTAAATATGTTTGAACAACTAGCCAGCTATGGTCTGAGCGCTTCAAAATTATCATTACTACATTATGATGAAGAGAGATCATCAAAAAAAAGCTAGGAACCCAGCCGAGTTTGTTGCCAGATTCTTCTAGGCTGGGGCGCGTGGAACTGGCGTAAATTCATCTAGAGCTTCACGTTCGAAATGATCCTTGTGATTGAATAAAGAGATTTTTACATTTATTACTTTTACTTTATTATTAATTAAACGCACTGGTGGTCTAGTGGTAGTAACCCCGCCTTCCGATCCTGAGGTCGTGGGTTCGAATCCGGTCGTGCACCAATGGGTTTCTCGCTACGAAAAATGTATGTGCGCAATGCCACAAAACATCGTGAGGAAACCGGCATGTCCAAGAACTAAAATTTCGAAAGACATGTGCCATCCACCAATCCGCGTGGTGGATTAAGACCCAATCACTCTCGCTTGAGAGTAGGCAAGTGTTCCAGCAGTGGGAACATTAGAAGTTCGTGGCAACTAAGCGTACGGCCCACAAGATGGTAAGCGGTTACCGCAGCCTATGGACGCTTGCAATAACAGAGGTATCACGTTCGGGTTGCCACCTTGAGGCTAAGATCGAAAGCCTCATGTGCCAGTAACTTCACCGGAAACCATACTCTTCACACCGGAACACAGCAATGCAAGCATTACTGCTTGGCGGCAGAAATATGTATGGTGGTAGCCCTTCCCCTGACGAGCTCTATCACAGAAAACTCTACTACTCTTAAAATATCACAGAGGAACGTTTGTTCCTCCAAACATTTATAATATTAGTGTGATATAAAATATTTGCCTGTCCTTTTTTCCCAAGTTGTATGGAGCCGTCACAACATCTTCCATTTTCGTCTATCACCCGTCATCTCAGTACTCACCCCTTTTCTTACTTATATCATATTTCACAATACATATCTTCCTTTATTATAATAATTATAAATAAGCAATATTTGTATTTTTGTTTTCAACGAATAAACTCAAAAACTACTGGTCCGATATCAGAAATTATTTTACCATTAGCTACATTATCCCTGAGTAACATATGCTGTATTTTATGTCCACCCGTGCGAAGCCGGGACAGGCTTCATAATAATTTTTGAATCAAATACATGAATAAACGTAAAATATATAAAATGTCTACGGTATTGTAATGTGAGCATCTAACGGACATAACGGTACGAATACGAATACATTTCACAACCGCAGCCGACCTCCGGATAGGCAGTCTCTACTCTACAGAATGTACACTCAACTGCGGTAATTGATGACTTCGATGTAAGAATAAGAATGTGTTTATTTGACACACACAATTAGTAGAGCAGTACAGTAAAAAGGCAAAAAAAAAGTCAAAAACAAAAACAAATAAATTTAAAAATACCTAGCGTAAAGTCACATAGTCTCTCCTTGTGCGGTCAAAAAGCACAAACAGGTCCAGTCTCAGCTTTATGCCACTCCCGAACATAGTAAGGAAGTGACGCTGGTTTTCAGACTGAGCCTCAACAGGTAGGTAAATCTAGCGCTCTTATTTATAAAAACTGTAATATAAGCGATTTGCACGACTATCGTCAAAGAAGAAAAATCAATTATATTACTCAGTACCTGAATAGGTACTAAAAAAAACTTGAAATCTGAATAGTTTGTTTTTAATGTACCTACTGGTGCAATTATAACATGAATTATAAAATTAGATACTTGCATACTTTTATTTTATAAATATTATATATTCTTCTTATAAACTTCTTCCAATAATCGGGCGTTCTCGATAATTGACGAAATTGCCGATGCACCAATTTATATCATAGTATAGTATGACCAGTGGATTCTTGATACCTATTCGTTGGTTAGCCGTTCCGATGCGCAATGGAGCTTTTTCTAACTAAACAATTGTCTTGAATGGCCGTACTTACTGTACCTACTTTTGTTGTTGACTGTACTATTAAGGTATTTAGCATTGAATCATTGGCTATGCCTCTCTGACACGATAGCTTATTATAAGTTACTAGCAGTCCATCCCAGCTTCGCGCGGGTGCAATGAAACCGCACCCGTGCGAAGCCGGGCCGGGTCGTTGGTAATAAATATAGCCTATATCAGGATAATGTAGCATTCTAATGGTAAAATGATTTTTGAAATCGGTTTTGAGTTTATTCGTTAAAAAATACAAAACTTAGTATAAATTTAGTAGCAGACCTTGACAATACTAGAGGAATGACATCCTGAAAGATACAAAGAAGTCATAAGTGCCTATGCAATTTATCGGAAATCCACCCTTTTATACCGGAACACTGTATTTAGTTCATTACTGCTCGGCGGCAAAAACAGATACTTATTAAAATAACAAATATCTTGGTGCCTATGTAATTTCACCGGCAATCACACTCTTCGAACCGGAACACTGGATTGCATAAATGGGCATGGTGGCAGCATTTCCCGGACGAGCTAATAACGGAGACCAGGGCCTCGATTCCACTAAATAGACTGTTAACCTTCTACTCAGTTCCAACTATAGTTTAATCGCGGTTTGGTTTTCGCTCATTAACCATGATGCCTTCGGACAAATGGGCATATATCAAGATTTTTTTTTTTTATACAACTAAAGTGGCAACCAAGCGTACGGCCCACTTGATGGACAGCGGTTGCCGTAGCCTATGTAAGCATGCAACATCGTAGAATATCACTTGCGTGTTACCACCCTGAGACGTTAGTTGGAAAGTCTCATGTGCCTGTAATTTCACCGGAAACCATACCCTTCGAACCGGAACACAGCAATGCGAGCATTACTGCTTGGCGGCAGAAATAGGTATGGTGGTAGTCCTTCCCCGGACGAGCTCTATCACAAAGAACTCTACTACTCTTGGCAGCTTGATAAAAAGTAAGTTCGTATGAGTCAGTGGCCAACTCTAGTGACAGATTTTCTAGGCCGCCCGAAGGCCTCTATCATGGCCTAACAACATTGAAATAGCCGGGACCGACTGCTTAACGTGCCCTCCGAAGCACGGGAGCGCGGTAAGCACCGTCGTCGTCGACCAAGAAGATGTTGGCGGGACGATCTCGACTCTTCGAAAGAGGATGGTGGGACATTGCGAAGGAGAGAGATGATTGGAGAGATTTGGGGGAAACTTTTGGCCAGCAGTGGAACGAAACATGTTAAAAAAATACCATGAGCCAGTTAACAAATAGCAGTTCGACCGCGACCGAATCATAGCGATGGTGTTTTTGTTATTGTGTCAACTGTCAATTTGTGTCATGTGATTGCTTGTCATAGCATAGCTTTGGTAATTTAGTCAAAGGCTGATTGTCTTTGGCTATCTTGTCAAAACGACGTGGGTCCTCCCATTTTAATTATTTTTCTCGTGTTATTCTAAGTTCTCTATTGCGTAAAGGTGGCAGTTCATCCAATTTAACTTGTTTACTTAGCACAAGTGTTAGTAATTGAAATGGAGGGGTAATGTTGGTTGGTAATTTAGTCAAAGACTTTCCAAGGGAATTTTGAAAGAGAAGTCACCATTTCTTTTTAAACTTCGTTTGTTTACGTTGCTAAGCGACAATCAAACTAATACACTTGACACTGGCAAAATTGTGGCAAATAAACCATAGAGTCCATAAACGAAGAAGAAGTAGTCAAAGGCTGTAGAGAATTTTGAAAGAAACGCCGCCATTTCTTTCCAAATTTTGTTTGTTTACCTACGTTGACATCAAACTCATCTATACTTGACACTGGCGAAATTGTGGCAAATATGCCATAGAGTCTGTAAAGGATGGGAATGCGCGGAGTGGTGAGTAGGTACTCGTGAATGAGAAGAAGATTTATATTTTTGGAAATCCCGGCCGTTTGTGCGCGGACGCGGTACTGCGTGATGTCAGAGCCACGGGCCAACTGTTTTGTCGTCCGTTGAGCACAAGCGGAGGGTAGATTCCATTTTATTGCAGTAAGATAGGGTAATTACAAATGATTTCGCGAGGTACGTCGTTTACAGAGTCCATAAACGAAGAAGAAGAAGAACGTTTGACGTTTGATTGAATTTAAGCTAATGACTTTATCATACTCAACCCATGATGGACGTATTATAGGTACTTACATCTCAAACCTCCATCGTGTACCGTTTTAAATCTTGTCGTTGACATTGGCAAAACTGTTGCAACTCAGCCACAGACGCCATAAATAAAAAAATAAAAATCAAACATTGGACATA
The DNA here is from genome assembly GCA_951394395.1 of Colostygia pectinataria. Taxonomy (NCBI): domain Eukaryota; kingdom Metazoa; phylum Arthropoda; class Insecta; order Lepidoptera; family Geometridae; genus Colostygia; species Colostygia pectinataria. The sequence continues at coordinate 1,598,063 of OX596362.1, forward strand.
CTTAACTTGAGCTGTGAATACGAAACCTTAACAGCTACAGTTTAACTGCGTTTTGTTTACGGTTATAAGTTCGTTAGCAGAATCGCCCTCCTGCTCTTTTGTCATCAACTTGTTTCCTTTGCAATTTACATATCTATTTAGCGCCCCTCGGTGTTACGCGCGCGGTTAAACAGTTATTTATTTCCACGAGAAAATCTGTTTTCCAAGGAAAGTGCTCTATGCAGTTGATTAATGTCAAAATCCTCTTTGAAAATCCCATTGGGGATTTTGGGAATTTTAGTCCCCTTTGAAGCAAAAAACGTAATTACTACACAAAAGGTTTACGTACGGTTATAAATAAGGCTCTAACTGTAATCGTTGATTGTAAATTGATTGATAATAACTGAAATGCAGTTTTCAGAAATGCTTTTCAGAATGCTGGTTCGATAGCCAAAGTTCATATAAGCCAATAGACGTCCACTGCTGAATATACGGCTTGCCAGAACGACGTATCTTGAGTCTTTAACATTCACCACTTACAATATCATCGGTCCATCGAATGGGCGGCCGTCCTACACATCGTTTTCCAGTTCGTGGACGACGAAACGCGAAAAAACACGAAAACAGAACGAAATAAAGTAAATACTTAGTTAAAAAGTTTGGAAATAAAAGGTTTTAATAATAATAATAATAATAATTGACCGTAAAATAATTAAATAATATCTGTGTATATCTTTAGATATTCAGCGCACCGCGCAAGATACTTTTTATAGTAACCGTATTGTAACCGATTGTATTTTACAATGGTTACAGAAGTCTCCTTCATTTGTCCTTTCTTTGTCAACGAGTTTGTTGGCTCAATGTTTATCTGCAAACATCGCCTTATACCCTCATAAACCATTATACGATTTACGTCGTAACCGCACGAGACTAATCAAAATTAAACTACAGTACAGTCAGTTAAGAGCATTCCTTCGCTTATATCATTTAAATTAAAACCTCGACGTTTGCCTTTTTTATTTCGAGAAATTCTTGCTGAAAAGTTTTGCCACCAGACGAACCACTGGCACATGAAAACTTTCATCTATCCTACTTAATATTATAAATGCGAATGGGTGTTGTGTGTATGTTAGTTAACACTTATCTTAGTAACGACTTAACCGATTAGCATGAAATTTGGAAGTCATTGAAGTCCTGGAATAAGACATAAGCCCCGATATTCCGAAAAAATGAACTGATTCTGTGGGATAGCATAAAAACTGCAATAATGTGATGCCCCGCGGGTCAACTCGTATTTGTGTAGATTAGTATCTCCAATGTGACGGGCGCAATGCAGTGCCACGTTGGGCGAATCCTAGCCAATCCAACAAACCCGTAGCATAATTAGTATTGAAGCGTTCGTGAGGTGGCTGACTAAGTTCTTAGCAGATCAAATAAGTTATGCACCGTTCCGCGAGGTCGCGGTATTTGGATGGCCTAGTATGCTTCGCGGCAGCGGCAGCCGAAGCGCCAGAAATTTAGTATACTGACAGTCACTAAAGGACAAAAAGTCTACGACAAGGTCTCATCAGTCCGATCATCGGACAAACTAATCGGACTACTGATACTAGGCTATTTGGATGGGTGACAACCAGTGGTACTTTCAAGCGCTGTCGGTCCCTTTTCCTTTTCTTTCAAACTAGGCCTTTCAAACCTTTTAAAAATACCTTTTCAAAACTAGGCCACGACAGAGGCCTTCGAGTGGCCTGTTCGTAACCCGTGGCCGTGGACTCATACGAAGCACGAACCTGTTTTTTTTACAGTAGTCAGTTAGAGAAGGTTTACCGCATAGCATCGGGCGTTCTGCCAGTTCCTTATTACGTAATCAAATTAAAAGTCATTACAAAGAAGCCACTAAAATAAATCTGCTCTTTGTGCTTTCGCCCTTACCCCAAGGGGAAAAACATGACCCTTACTTGTTGTATGCCTTGTACGTTAAGAGTTTTTACAGACAGACACAAAAAGAGTCTTAACTCGAAGGTCAGGACCCTTTTTTCTCAAGAACTGTTGAATATATCAACTTGTTGAGTTGTAAGAGTAGTAGAGTTCTTTGTGATAGAGCTCGTCCGGGGAAGGACTACCACCTTACCTATATCTGCCGCCAAGCAGTAATGCTCGCATTGCTGTGTTCCGGTTCGAAGGGTATGGTTCCCGGTGAAATTACAGGCACATGAGACTTACCATCTAAGGTCTCAGGGTGGTAACACGCAAGTGATATCTATGATGTTGCATGCGTACATAGGCTACGGTAACCGCTGACCATCAAGTGGGCTGTACGCTTGGTTACCACTTTAGTAGAATTAAAAAAAAATATGAGTTTTCAAATATTAAAAGTATTTCAGTAGTTACAATGCCGTAAAACATGAAGTCTTCTACGTTTTTCTAAATAAATATAATAATAAAAATTGGTAATGTGTCTGATTTTGGTATGTACACAAAATACGCTACCGACCCGTGGTCCAACTGCCTTGTCCAACAGTTTGTACCACGGGTAAGTAAAACTATCCGTGGTCCAACTGTTATGCCTCCAGTAACCCAACATTTCAGAAGTTTGTAATGTTAGAAGCCTACATATACACAGATCACAGATAAAAGTCTAAAGTTTAGATTTTTTTCTCATGAAATGGGATGGTAAAGTTAGTTTGAATCTCCTGTACTCCTCTCCTCTCGTGGGCCTGTCTGTCCTGGGGGCTTATTCACTATGACCTAGGAGATTCCGTACCAATAACGTGTAACTTAGTAACGTGTTCTAAACGTGCCATGGTGTGAAATTGTAAAATTGTTTTCCGTATCTGTGTTGCTTCAATAGCGATAGTATCGCTATCGATAGGTTGACTTTGAAAAACAGTCAGACGAGCCCCAAAACGTGGCTCGTCGACAACGATTCCTCGCAGATATCGTAACAAGCCCGCGTTTGGTCATAGCGAATAAGGCTCCTGTATGAAATGCCAGAAACTCGAAAAGGTTTCTTACAGAATAGAAGTTCGTGGTCAAAAAACGAGCCGAGTCTTATTTCCACATTACAGACCCCTCAACTCAAGGCATGATCGCGAATCCCGCTCGCACTTGACCGTTTTATATTACATTACCAATCATATCGATATTAACATTACCAGATATATTACGAGCGTCACCAAGATATGAAAGCCAAGCGCGCATTTGTAACAAAAATACATTATTATCCCCTGAACACAATTTAATTAGGTGGGCAACCATGTTTATAAATAACCCGTGCGACATCGTCTATAACCTTGTGCCGACTCCCAAGTTACCCAATAGATGGCGCCACCCGTCGCGAAAAGTTCACATTTTCAGGTTATGTCATAGAATGATTCTCTTTGTGAACAAAGAACTGCGTACAATATTGTATTTGTACGTAGCTATTTGCGTAGACACGAGCTCGATATTGGTTCGTTCTTGGTCGTCATTGGTGGTCAGGTTTAGGCGGGTCTTGTGACGGATGATGATAAGACCAGTGTGGTGAAAGACTCCTTTAGAGTAGGTATTTTATGGCTATGAAATGAGTACACGTTAGTGATCGAGTTCGTAGGCCCCCTGAAGGCCTCCGTTATGGCCTAACTGTTATAACTAGGACAGAGAGATTTGATTAAATTAAAAAATGATTTTATAAATATTAACTGTATTAGATATAGGTACCTATAGTAGGTACTTATTTAGTTTTTAGATTACGTATTTATGTTCTGGTTCAAAGGTTAAGCAGATGTAAAATAGATAATGCAGAACGTTATTATGTTTAGGACTCATTCAATTACTACATTTTTCACTCTCATACACACTTACTCACCCATTCAGTCACTCTTTCATTCATGTATTAACTCACTCATTCACTCCCTCCATCACTTACTCATTTACACACACTTAATTTAAGTAAGTTTCCATACAAAATGCTAATAATAAGTAATATTCATAATTTTAGGATTCTTTTACGCTAGGAAATATGTTCCCCAGCGGTTATCGGTTCTGCGAGCTACATGGTCTGCCCACTGCCAATTGCTTATTCTTAGCTTGCTGGTCAGTCGCGCCTTTAAAGTTGTTACGCCATGACGGAGGTCTTCGGACGGGCTATTAATAACGAGCTGTCCCGCACCCGCGTTTTTGCAGTTATTATGCTATCCCACAGGAACAGTACATTTTTTCGGGAGTAGCCTATGTGTTATTCCAGGACTTAAGCCATCTACATTCCAAATTTCATGATCAATTTCAATTTCAATCGGTTAAGCCGTCACGGAGATACGTGGTAACAAACATACACACACACTTTCGCATATTAGTAGGATTAACTGTCCAAAGTTCACTACAGTCATACGAACTTACAAGCTAGATAGATAGATGACTCTTTTATTACACCAAAAATAAAATTAAACTAAAATACAACTAAAATTAACAAAAGTGATACAATGGGCGGCACAAACATGCATTTTTTTTTTTATACAACTGAAGTGGCAACCAAGCGTACGGCCCACAACATGGTAAGTGGTTACCGCAGCCTATGGACGCTTGCAATACCAGAGGTATCACTCGCGGGTTGCCACCTTGAGGCTAAGATCGAAAGCCTCACGTGCCAGTAATTTCACCGGAAACCATACCCTTCACACCGGAACACAGCAATGCGAGCATTACTGCTTGGCGGCAGAAATAGGTATGGTGGTAGTCCTTCCCCGGACGAGCTCTATCACAAGGAACTCTACTACTCTTAATGCATCTTGAAAAAATCATCAGTTGCGCAATATTACAAAGTTAAAAGTTTAATTAATCTGTTTTCGTAATTCTCTATCATATCTTATCAGTATATAAGTAGAGATAATTTATGTATTCAATAATAAATATTCAAATGCGCAATTGTTACGAGTACATAACAGCTATGTAATCTGTTTAATACTGTTTAATACACCAAATCTTTCGTCGTACCCGGAAAAATTTAGTGTAAATACTATAATTAATTTCTGTACTTACTTACCTATAAGTTCAGACTAAATGTAGTACTTATACTAATACTAGCTGCGCCAACGGTTAAACAGTTAATTATCCCACTGGAAAATAATATTTTTTCAGGATAAAAATTAACCTATGTTAAAAAACTATAATCTATGCCTGTGCCAAATTTCATAAAGATCAAAATTTAATAGCAAACATCCAAGTTTTTGTAAAATTAGCACAATAATAGTAATAATAAGAAGATTAGTAGTTCTATATATAATAAAAAATATCTATCTATGTATTGTATTGTATTAAATATATATCAGTCATCTAGTACCCATAATACAGCTCTGTTTAACAGCAGCTTACTTTGGGGCTAGATGATGCTGTGTTGATTGTCCAGCATTATTATTATTATTAGTAAGATATACAAACAGGTTTTACTGTTTTATGCTACAAACATTCAAACGTGTGCATTTAAATTATATTTTTTTTTTTTATACAACTGAAGTACGGCCCACAAGATGGTAAGCGGTTACCGCAGCCTATGGACGCTTGCAATACCAGAGGTATCACTCGCGGGTTGCCACCTTGAGGCTAAGATCGAATGCCTCATGTGCCAGTAATTTCACCGGAAACCATACCCTTCACACCGGAACACAGCAATGCCAGAATTACTGCTTGGCGGCAGAAATAGGTATGGTGGTAGTCCTTCCCCGGACGAGCTCTATCACAGAGAACTCTACTACTCTTACCTACCTATTCTTAGTACTCTACTACTCTTAGTACCTAGGTAGGTATTGTATTGTACAATAATGACTTGCTTTCTAGTAAATTTCCTGGACGCTTCAGTATATAATAGTCAGTACTCAGTATACATAATATAAAGCATAAGTACCTATAGTTAGTTTGTTAGTGAGCTGGATTTAGCCCGCGTCGTTTGCGCGTGGTTAGATATTGTATTATGTTGTGACGGATTCTACGTTTAGTATTAGGTAGATAGCAAGAGGCCCATATCATTTTGTGAGCACGTATTGGTTAGGGATCAAACTAATTTCAGATTATATTTAAAACAGTTCTTAATCTCTTATGAATTTTGAAAACCTTAGCAAAACCTGTAAAGTGCCTATTGCAAAATAAAAAAACTGCTAAGATTAGGAGTACCTACCTAGTAGGTACTCTACTCACCTAACTGGTCTTGTAGCGTTATATACTACTATGTGCCTGGTCTAACTAATATTTAACGTACGTACTTACAAAAGTAAAGTAAAACTATGTTCTGTTATGTATAATTTATAATGTAACCTGAACTCTATACAACATAATATTATGACATTGAAAGTGGGACAAGCTCATTATGAAATTCCATTTGATTGACTCAAAGTGGTCATTATTAAAGGATGTTGAGGTAAGTAAATTGGTATTTTTAACGATTCCCAATCACAAGTAGAATTATAATTTATAATGTAACCTGAACTCTAAACAACATAATATTATGACATTGAAAGTGTGACAAGCTCATTATGAAATTCCATTTGATTGACTCAAAGTGGTCATTATCAAAGGATGTTGAGGTAAGTAAATTGGTATTTTTAACGATTCCCAATCACAAGTAGACAGATACCGAATGCTAAGCTATTATTTGCACAAGCATAACCATAAAACTTAAGCAAATAAAGAGGCTCTTAATAAAAACGCTAGCAGCAAAACGAACGACAAAATGGCGGACGCTAAGCCGCGTAGCAATTCTGAAAGCGTCTACGAGTGCCCCGTCCCGCTCTGCCGTAGCCGCTACGAAAATGCGCGAGCGAGATAGCTGAGAACCCCGTCTGGCCTCGTGTCAAGGTGACGTACCCCGCGCATGCAATCGTGCGCGCGCGCCGAGGCTGTTCCAATTTGCGGATTTTGCTTTTGTTTTCTGTTATTTAACCTCTTCTCGCTTTAGAGCCAGCGTATCTGTAAAACTAATCCTACTTTCTAATGTGTTTGTAACCACATTAATTTTATATTTATAAAACTATTTATTGTAACGCCTATTCATTATGTACCTACCTAGGTAGTGCTTTAGTATGATGACCTTTATAAGACCTCTAAGATCTTGTTCAAAGTTTCTACGCTAAGATGTGAATTATTTTATTTGTTAGTTTGCATTGTGGCCAAGTGTATTTAGTCCCAGTTGGCAGCACTTATCGATGCCTCGCTCGATACAGTTAGCTGTTATGAACTGAAACAGACGAACGCCGGAGCGAGTACCACGGACGTCATAATTTATTTTAGCTCCGAGGCTAAGTAAATAATGTCGCGATGGTCATTAAATTCTATTATCTTACTAATATGTTATATCGTTTTGTTTATAGTGTTAATGATTACATTGAGGAAATACGAAAAGATACACCAAATTTGTTTCGAACTCAGAGGCCAAAAAAGAGGAAATTGGATATTATAGATTACTAGATTATTTTTAACTCATTGTATTTACTTGAAAGATTGCACAGAATAGTAAAAAAGAGTTACCCTTTAAAGGGGAATTTGGGAGCTTTTTTGTGTCAAAATCCAAAGGGGATTTTGACACTAACCCGTATTTACCTGTAGATACTTTTACTAGATTATTTTTAACTTATTGTATTTATCCACTCATGACGTTTCCAAGTGTACTATTTTGTATCTGAGTGGAATAAATTATTTTGATTTGATTTAATTGATTGATTTGCCGTATCCGGAATATGATTTTGATAATCGTAGCGTTAACGTAACGTCTAACAGTTAACTTGTATGGGATATGTTACAGCGACTGTTTACATTCTTCTTCTTCTTCGCTTATGGCCTTGTGGCTAGTTTGCCACAATTTTGCCAGTGTCAAGTGTATTAGTTTGATTGTCGGATAGCAACGTAAACAAACGAAATTTGAAAAGAAATGGTGACTTTTCTTTCAAAATTCCCTTGGAAAGTTTTTGACTAAATTACCAACCAACATTACCCCTCCATTTCAATTACTTACATTTTTTTTTTTTGTTAACGAGGAGGAATCTGCATCCAGACATCCCGTCGCATAAGGGTACGACGGGGGTGTGTGAGGTTGTCGGACTCGACGACTCACTAAACCATCCCCGGTGGCCAGCCTCGATGCATGCCAAGGGGCTCCACGGTCCCCTAGGGCTATCAGTGGTGCCCCTCTCGCATCGCGCTCAAAGCACTTCCCGGGGCTAACAAAAGTCAGCCCCAGCACCTCGCAGTGCTGCGGCAGCACAGGGCCACCCCTGTGCTACCGCCCTTCCCAGGTTCGCTGAAAACGGACGACCAGAGCCCTCACTCTAGACCGCCCACGAACCCGAAAGTTCCCCTGCTCGGCCGGGGATACCGCTTGGCCCCTTATGGGGCAGGCAGTGCGGGGCGGCCGTTGCCGTCACCCCGCCGCCGCCTTCTCCGAGCGGGATCGGCTCTCTCCCGATCTCGCTCAGCGGCCTCTTTCCGAACCATTACGGTCTCACAGAAAGAGGCCACGGCCCTCCACGCCTTTTCATCTGCCAACATGGCCTCAACCACGCTTGGCAGAGAAAGAGGGGAAGGGGGAGATCGGGCAGGAATCCTGGTGACCAAGATCCCGCGCTCCAGGCACCACGCTGAGCACTGCTCCAGCGTGTGCTGCGCGGAATCTCGGTCCCACCCACAATGGTGACATTGTGGTGTCGACTCGCGACCGATCCTACTCAGGTACTCACCGAAGCATCCATGTCCGGTGAGTACCTGAGTAAGGTGACGTTGCCGTGCTCCCTTCCCAGCCAGGCTTCGAGGTTGGGTGCATCAATTACTTACACTTGTGCTAAGTAAACAAGTTTAATTGGATAAACTGCCACCAAATTTACGCAATAACAAGAGAAAAATAATTAAAATGGGAAGACCCATGTCGTTTTGACAAAATAGCCAAAGACAATCCTGGTTTAGTACATAAAATAAGTATAATAGTTAAAATTCCTTTTAAATTGACAGCTGGACGATACGTTGAAGTTTATAATTGTCAAAAGCTTACCCGGATACGGCCTCTGGTGGGGTGGGACTTGAACCTGTAACCTTCTTCTTTTACTTGACCATTATACTGGACCATTGACCCACACTCACTTTTTTGTTTAAAAAAATAGATATTTATATAAGTAGTTTTAGGTATTAGGTACATAAACCTACATACTATATCTTTTATATATCATTTTTATTTTTACTTTGTCTTTGTACCTACTTGCCTACTTTTTTTTTTATCTTTGTATTTCTTCTATGTGTGTGTCAATAAATAATTTTTCTTTCTTTCTTTCTTTCTTTCTTACTTTACTTCCGCTTGATACGTGGATGCTAATTTAGCAAGTCAAGTATTGATAGTGTAAGATCCCTGTAACGAATGGACGCTAGTATAAGATCAAGATACTAATACAAATATTTTACTAACCACAAATACAATTGACACAGTAGTGACTTACTGGTTTCTGAGTTAGTTTTCACTGTGTTTCAGAAAGACTGTTGATTCCCCAAAATGTTACTTATGGATATGGCAAAAGAACATTTTGTATCCTATTTTATATAAAAACTGTAATATAGTTATTCTATCTGTGTAAATAATTTTAAACACTATTTTAATAGATGTACAAAAAAATGTACAATGATGAGATGAGAGATCGGTTTAAAGAACTTTATTAGACTCATGAAAAACATTACAGTTCACTTATTATGAGCTATATAATATTAAACTTAAAATTTAAAGTTGGTGGTTCGATCGGTGCAGGTACTTTAGTCTAGGTATATAGACCTATCCATCGCTATGCACGTACGTATACATATATGCAGTAGGTACTCGTATCTTAGTTAAAATTGTATCAATGACCCAAACAATCTTGTCAAAACAACCTATCTAGGTACTTAATATCGTTTGTATTTATTAGGCACAGTTTGGTACCTTGGTTACTCAACCAGATGTGATTCTATTTCTTATAAAAATAAACATTTTTATGTATCTTATCTTATTTAAATATGTATAGGTTCATCAATGATACCATTACTCAATTATTAAACAAATTTGTTATTCTTCCCGATAAAAAATATCTACGAATCTATCCAATTACCGTGGGTTTTCCGAGCGGCGCGTAATAATACGCAGAATAGGAATGTTATTTATTAAATACAGGTTGACCCGCTCGGCTTTACTCGCGTTTTTGCAGTTTTTATGCTATCCCACAAGAACACATACAGGATAAAAAAGCCTATGTGTTATTCCAGAACTTAAACCATCTGCATTCCGAATTTCATCACAATCGGTAAATTCATCACGGAAATACGCCTAACAAACATTCACACACAGACTTTCGCATTTTATAATATTATTAGGACGGAAATTCGTGACGTATTTTCTTTAAAAACTACCAGTAGTTTTTGAGTTTAATTCGTAACAAACAAAAATACAAATCTTTTCTCTTTATAATATTAATAAGTACTACCACCAAACCTATTTCTGCCGCCAAGCAGTAATGCTCGCATTGCTGTGGTCATCGGTCATCAAATCATCGGGACAGTTCATTAAATCACTCACAATAAAACAAGTTGAATCTATTTACTGAGACGAGATCATTATATACTTTCCTAAAATGTTTATTTGTTTATTGTTTAATTGCTTTAGATATTAGGTGAAAAAATTCAAAGATAATTCATATTTAGAAAGAATTAAAAAAAAATACGACTCCTCCATCCAGCCGTGACCGACAATTTAACGTGTCCTCCGAAACACGGAAGCGCTCACAGTTTAAACTGCCACTCGGCGTTTATCGTATCAAAAAATAGACTTACGGCTCACAAGATGGTAAGCGGTTACCGCAGCCTATGGGCGCTTGCAATACCAGAGGTCTCACTCGCGGGTTGCCACCTTGAGGCATCGACAGAAAGCCTCGTGTGCCATCAATTTCCACCATAAACCATACCCTTCACACCGGAACACAGCAATGCGAGCATTACTGCTTAGCGGCAGAAATAGGTATGGTGGTAGACCTCCCCCGGACGAAAGAAATAGAACTTAATAGTCACCGAGAGGTATTTCTCGAGACGCACCTACCTGAAGCGCATCAAGACGAAGCGCACTTAAGTACTTCCACATAGCGCACCCGCTTAGCGCTTCATTCTGTATGTATAAATGTCAAGTTTTTATTCCTCGTAGCGCACCACATACTCCTAAGTTGAACTACAATATTTAGACTGTTGCTACTGCTACTCGTAGGCTACACTGAAAACCAGCGCTACAGATACATTAAGTCTGTAGCACATGCTGAGTGGCTGCCTTTTTTCTTCACAATAGTTTAGTTTTAATTTGTATTGTTAATTTTATGTTTATTATGTGGCGTAAAATAAATATTTTTCTATTCTATTCTATTCTATTTATACGATTATCGCTTATCGCGTTCATGAGTTCCTTCTGATGATGGAGATAATACGTCGCATGAAAGCCCTCCGTGATTGCTTTGGCGTCATGGCGTCAACAATTAATAAGAACGCGTGGTAAACATTAAAACCAAATAAACCTATCTTAGAACAACAAAAGGCTTACGTCATTGCCTTAGCTTATAGGTCAAAGCACACGTAAGGCGGACCCTACACTTGCAATAAGTTTGCACAATATTTTTATGGCGCAATATGATTTAATCGGCCTTCTCACTCAAACGATCAATTATTATTTTGACGCAATCATTGACGACTCATAAGCGTCAATTTTTTCGCGTGAGCAGGAGCAAATGGAACTTCCGTGAACATGATGTCAGACCAAGATTTGGCTGCAGCTATAGTGTTGCTACTTGTGGCTAAAAATAAAAAGAAAATACGTCGCTGGTTGAAAGACTGGTGCATGAAAAGGCAAAAATATACCCACGAGCATGGTCCGACCCTCGTCAAGGCGACGCACAGACTAAAAAATATTGCGCAATACAGATCCTACACGGTGCAATAAAAATTAAACTCGCTCAAACTTTCGTTCAATCATTGCGCAAACTTCAATACTTCTGCAATACTAACCCTAGACGATCAAATGTATGCGCGATTCGCGATATTGCGCAATGTTATTGTAGGTGTAGGGCCCGCCTCACAGAGTTGTAATGTGGAAATGTGGAAATATGGAACTGGGTGACCGCCAGTGGCAATTTCAACTGAGCGCTTCGGAGGGCACGTTAATCGGTCGGTCCCGGCTTTTTCAAAGTGGCCATGAGAGAGGCCTTCAGGCGGCCTAGAAACTCTGTCACCAGAGTTGGCCACTGACTAATACAAACTTGCAGTCGGGCTATGTCGGACTCCCCGTCGCAGAAAAACTGCGACGTCCTACCGATTAAAAAAGCCCACGATGTTCCATCGTCCTCGGTTTCTGGATAGAGCTGCGGGACCGTTCGCATACTCTCCGTGGCTCTGTCCACCGACGTCCGCCTACTTGCGGACCCACCTCCTGACGACGCGTCGGAACATTGCGCGCCCGCTCACGAGGGCCATTCCACCTAGTGGTGAGGAGTAGTGGGTCTCCCCACACCCACCACTCCAGGCTCTCCAGTAAGAGACGGAGAGCGAACCCGCCTGGCTCGCCCACGTCTCCGCTCCCTGCGAAGCGGGAGAGAAAGAGGGTCTCTTTCTCTATCCCGCTCCTCTGCCTCTCTTTGCGCCATAGTCATCTAGTACCCATAACACAGCTCTGTTTAACAGCAGCTTACCTTGGGGCTAGATGATGCTGTGTGGATTGTCCAGCATTATTTATTTATTTTATTATTTAGATACAAGTGATTGTCTAGTTACAGAGGAACAAACTACAAACATCAAAAATTTCCCATTTATAATGTGTGATGGCTACCGTAACATATTGACATTAGCAAATCAACGCCATTCATCATGACAGCCTTCTAATGTTCTCACTGCTGGGACACTGGCCTACTTTCAGGCGAGAGTGATTAGGTCTTAATCCACCACGCGGACCCAATGCGGATTGGTGGATGCCACATGTCTTTCGAATTGTTAGTTCATGGACCGGTTTCCTCCACCAAATGAGAGCACTGGCATTGCGCACATAAATTTTTCGAACAGAAAAATCCATTGCACGACCGGGTTTGAACCCAGTTAGGATCGGAAGGCGGGGTCATTACCACTAGACCACCGGTGCTCAATACCTGTCAATACCATTACCACTAATAAATTGTCACCTTTATACGTAAACATAGAACTTATTTATAGAAAGTCTCATTTCAAAATGTTTACCGCTGCTAGCTTCGGGGAAATTTTACAAATTAAGACCAGGGAATTGGAGCGTAATATTACAAGACTAGCCGATCTGCCCCCAGCTTCGCACGGGTGCAATGAAAACTTAAGCACCCGCGCAGAGCCGGGGCGGGTGGCTACTCGCTAGTAATAAATGTAGCCTATGTTATTCAGGGTTAATGTAGCATTCTAATGGTGAAAGAATTTTTTAAATCGAACCAGTAGTTTTTGAGTTTATTCGTAAAAAACAAAAATACAAATCTTTTCTATTTATAATATTAGTATAGATTGGGATCCCTGAATAACGTGATCTATGAGTATAGTTCGCATGGCGGATCTAGGCTTCCGTGAAGTTAGCCGTTTGTGATGCGCAAAGACAATTTAGTTTGAAAAAGCTCCATTGCGCATCGAAACGGCTAATTTCACTACGGCCGAGATCCGTCGTGAGACCTATACCACCATACCTATTTCTGCCGTCAAGCAGTAATGTTTGCATTGCTGTGTTCCGATCCAAAGGGTATAGTTTTCGGTGAAATTACAGGCACTCGATCTTAGCCTCAAGGTGGCAACCCGCGAGTGATCAGGTCAGTAAATCTTTTAAATGTATACGCTTCTTTAACGAAGTCCCAAGCGACATACAAAATTTATCAATTGGCTTTAAAAACTTAATTAAACAAAAACTGTCTCGAAAAGCTTACTATAAAACAACCGATTACCTAGATGATAAAAAGCTTGAGACGAATGTGCTCCAACTCTACTCGGCATCCATAACAATAGCAAGGGTCATGCCAAAAAAGCGATAGGAACCCAGCCGGTGTTGTTGCCAGTTCTTTTACGGCATGGGCGCGTTGGAACTGGTGTAAATTTTCCTAGCTTATAAGACGTTTCAAAGTGATCCTTGTGATTCTATTGAAATAAATATATTTTTTTTATACCTCTGGTATGTCAAGCGTCCATATGCTGCGGTAACCGTGGGTAATCTTGTGGGCCGTACGATTGGTTGCCACTTCAGTTGTATATAAAAAAAAAGTGAAGCCGCGGGCAGCCGTCTAAGGAGTACTTGAACTGAGACGTCTAAGATCTTTAGGATGAAAACTGCCTACATAGACGTCTAGTATTGATCTGAAAAAGCGTGGGAGGCAGTTCCAACGCGCCGGAACGATGGGAGAAATGGCATTAGTTGCGAGGCTAGTAATCCACGATTGCTTATACATATTAGAATAGATAAGAAATAATGTATTTTGCGCTACACAACAAACATTAAAAATAACAATACAGTATATAATAATAAAGACTGAGAGCACTGGTGGTCTGGTGGTAGTGACCCCGCCTTCCGATCCTAAGGTGGGTTCGAATCCGGTCGTGCACCAATGGATTTTTGGCTACGAAAAATTTATGTGCGCATTGCCAGTGCTCTCATACGGTGAAGGAAAACATCGTGAGGAAACCGGCATGTCCAAGAACTAAAAATTCGAAAGACATGTGCCATCCACCAATCCGAATTGGGTCCGCGTGGTGGATCAAAACACAATCACTCTTGCTTGAGAGTAGGCCAGTGTCCCAGCAGTGGTGGGAACATTAGAAGGCTGTCATGATGATGAAATAAAAACTAAATTATCGCGATGAATAAAGGCAGCCAGCCACTCAGACAGATTTGCATGTGTCTGTAGCGCTGCTTTTACGCTGCACTAGAGCCTGAGACACTACACAAGATACTCTCACTGGTTACATTGGAAGAGTAGTAGAGTTCTCTGTGATAGAGCTCGTCCGGGGAAGGACTACCACCATACCTATTTCTGCCGCCAAGCAGTAATGCTCGCATTGCTGTGTTCCGGTGTGAAGGGTATGGTTTCCGGTGAAATTACTGGCACATGAGGCTTTCGATCTTAGCCTCAAGGTGGCAACCCGCGAGTGATACCTCTGGTATTGCAAGCGTCCATAGGCTGCGGTAACCGCTTATCATCTTGTGGGCCGTACGCTTGGTTGCCACTTCAGTTGTATAAAAAAAATAAAAATAAAAACATTTTGTTTATTTTTTTTTTATCGCTAGCGACTCTCAACTCTATGTAGTATCCCGCTTAGATCAAACTACACACAGGATTTCAATGTGGTTTTTATTAATAGTGATTCAAAAGGTAGGTTTTGTACGTATTTTTAGCACCAGCGCAAAGCCAGGGCGGATATTTTAAAAAATTATAAAACACCTTGTTCATTTAGTTAAATTTACATAATAAAACTCATACGTCACACGCTACAAAGTTGCATTCAATTATTCGAGCTGTTCACAAAAACAAGTATTTTAAAAATAACAAAGCAACGTACTGTTTGTTATATGAATGTGACCCATTTGTTTTTAAAACGATGTCCTGCTACGTAGGTAGCAGGTATAGTTCTCTCGGCGGATCTAGGCTTCCGTGAAGTTAGCCGTTTCGATGCGCAATGGAACTTTTTCTAACTAAATTGTCTTTGCGCATCACAAACGGCTAACTTCACGGAAGCCTAGATCCGCCGAGAGCCGAAATACATCGCGAATAACTACGATTTATGGCAGTAAGATTACATAAATAAATAATGCTGGACAATCCACACAGCATCATCTAGCCCCAAGGTAAGCTGCTGTTATAACAGCTGTATTATGGGTACTAGATGACTGATATACTTAATACAATACAATACAATACATAGATAGATATTTTTTATTATATATAGAAAATACCCAGAACACCCGGAACAAATATTTGTAGATCGTACAAACATTTGACCCGAGGTGGGAATCGAACCCGCAACCTCCGCGTCGCAGGCAGACCAGAGAGGCAGCCTGTGCGTGTCAGTAGTAAAGACATTAAAAGTAGCCAACAGGGACTGCTCGCTTTCCACCCCATCTTGTAAAACCAGCCGACCGGTACTTTAAGTAATCGATCTTTAAATCGATTTTCTTTGGCGAGACCATTAATCTATTTGTCTTTATTCTATTTTATGGATTTTTAGACTTGGGCACGTAATTCCAATTGATCAGTTTACATCTAGTGTCAAAGGAGTTGTTTCACGAAGTATGGAGCCGGGCCTTGGTCTTTTGTAAGGGTCTAGATAGTTAGATAATCATTAAAGAAACCATTTATCATTATTTATCTAAAGTAAGTTTATCTTTGTGAAGGAGTGCAACCACTGAAGTTGATAACACAATGCAAAACAAAATGGCAGGTTTAACGAACAACTGGGTTGTTAGGTACTGTCAAAGTCAAGATGCGTCACGATCATTGGCTAATAGCTGTCATGGCGGACCTCTAGTGTTCCCGCTTTAGGAAACTCAACACAACAAACATTTATACTTCAGTACTTACTTTGTCTACTTAAAAATAAAATTGTTTGTTACTGCTAATCTTATATTTTTTCAATTTTTTTTATGGTGTTACAAAGACCTAGGCCACTATAAAATTGGTCCTTTATCTCAATAACGTGTATATTGAGCGAACTAAACTCCGATTGGAATTGAATTTGTCTAATCTGAGTGATTGGGTAATAAATTAATTCACCGCTTGTTTCTTTAGACCTTCATAATATAATTTTTCTTATGCATTGGGCTGGGCGAGTTCCTCGTTGGGGGAAGTAGAGGACAAATGTTTGTATGATCAGCAAATATTTGTTCCCAGAGTGTTTCTGTCATACTATGAATTTACAAAAAAAAAATATGAAAATCATTTTTTTAATAATATGTCAGCTGTCAGCTATCTGGCTGGTCCCCATACAAGCTTTGCTTGTTTTGGGGCTTGATCGCGTTGTGTAAAAATGTCTGCCATTATTTATTATTATTTTGTACTAGGGAAGCGCCGACTTTTTCCGCGTTGAGCTTTTTTAACCTTCCCGCTGTGTCCTCTAAGAGTTGAATTTCGGGAACACATTTCTTAGGAGTGCCTACACATTAAGAGCAATGTACCCTCCAAATTTCATGTTTCTAGGACTTATGGCTTAGGTTACCCGTTGATCTGTCTGTCAGTCACGAAAGCTTTTTGTAGGTAATTGTAATTGTAATTAATAATTTATTTCATCAAAAAACTTGGTACACTACTGGTTAATAATGCCTAAAAACCTATGTTAGGTTCTCGATAACATAAAATACTAAGTAATACGTCTATAAAGACGATTCAAAGTGATCCTTACGATTGCATTGTATAGGTAGGTTTAATACAGGTACTCTGATTTTTATTACAAAGCTGAACATCATTCTGCATGCATACAAAGCTGAACATCAACAATCGACCAAAAAAATTCCAAAGGCAAAAGTGTATTGAAAAATAATCACGGTGTTTTTGGCAAACATATGACAGAAACACTCGTTTTCAGTACGGTTTGAATGAGCTCAAGCGAATAAATATTCCAATTATGTACGTATTGAATTGGTTTTATCATGCTGTGTCAGATATATGGAACAATCAACAACAAAGGCACGGTAGAGGGCGTTTGCGTCGCACATCGTCCGATGCACCCTACTAACTACTCGCGAATCTGCGCCTCGGCCATACTAACTGCTACGTTATTCTGCCAACAGCAACACCCTTACTGACTACTAGGTAATCTGTGCTCGGCTGCTACGCAATCATTTCGAATTATTTTTGAACTGTTATATTTTAGCTTTAATTCTAGTGCTTGATTCTACGTTACCTACACATTTTTGTCTTGTTGACTAGTAACCTTGCTTTATTAGTTCATAGGCCTTTCAAAGGTATCTTTTTTGTTGTGGCTGTTATATCAGGGACCTCCGAATCACGATAGCGCTCTATTTCAGTCCACATAAACAATTTGTTATAAGAATAGCCAGGCGAGAAGTCGCTTACGTGACTCCAACTACCCTTTAATAACTGATGATGCATCTATAATTGAGATCAAAACACAGCCTTACTAACTGCATGTTAGTCTGTGGCTGCAGGAATGCGGCCAGCCGATAACAACCGAGTTGGGCGGCCGAGTCCGCCATTTTGTTTATATAAGTTACGCCGTGTCGAGTGTTCGATTTTCAAATGATATTATTGATTGTCTGTAAATGCCATGCGCCCGTAAAGGTTACTTTTTTTATGACGCGCGTGACGTGGAGTTTATGCATTCTGCCAGGATGTTGCTCTTTGATTGTTTATTACCAAATACTTACATAGACAAAATTTTATACATTATTCACAGTTTAACCAATAAAACAATAATATTACAAAGTAGGTACCTTGTAGCACGAGTTTCAGGACATATCAGAAGGAAAAAACGTCTGATGAATACAATACAGACTTGTATTGTATTGGCTTAGAATCTTGCTTAGAATATAGTCTTTGGCTAGATGGCGCTGTGTGAATTGTTCTTCAATAATAATTTAAGATAAGATAAGATAAAGATTTATTATCTCTCAAAACAGGTTACAATTTATAAAACAACATGGAAGTAATAGAGGTACCTAGTAAATAAAACAGTACATAGGCTGGAGACGGAGGTCATGTCATGTTTAGGTAATTATTTAAGTACTTATTTATTATTTATTATATTTATGAATAAGGGCAGTCTTCCTTATGGACTTTCAGGACACTGGCCTACTCTCAAGCGGGAGTTTTTGGGTCATAATAATCAAAAATCAAATCAATTCTTGGTTAGAGCAATCGAATGACGTGATAGATGCCACGTCATTTGATTTTTTAGTTCTTGTCATCCTGGTTTCCTCACGATATTTTCCGTCACTGTTTGCTACTAATGCACTTACTAATGCACGACTGGTTTCGAACACACCAAGAAGGGGTTTTTCAATTTTATTTTATTTATGTGGGCAAATGACGAGACGGTCAAGTCGTTTGCCTGATGTCAAGCGCCACGCCTGACCATAACTGCTCCAGTGACATTCAAGTTCTGCGTGACACATTCAAACAGATTAGAACACAAAATTTGAGACCTCTTACTAAAGTTTCCTTTGTCAGGGCATCAGAGTACCATGGTTGCACAACATATTTGTCCCGCAGGGGAATCGAACCCGCAACCACTAGCTCCACAACCGGGCACTGATCCACTGCGATGGATGTCGTCAAATGATCACTCCGTACATTCATAGCATTGATGCAGATTTATTTTTAGCCTGGCGGAAGGTAGGTACCGTTAGATGTTTACATGATAGAGTCACGTTTTGCATCGGCTAATAAATAACATTGCGCATGTAGTAGTAGTAAAGTAGAGTTAATGTTAAGCGGTTACTGTAGCCTCTGTACGCATGCAACATCATAGGTTATGTTCTAACGTCTCAGGGTGACTCGCGTGTTGCCACCCTGAGACGTTAGACGGAAAGTCTCTGTGCCTGTAATTTCACCGAAAACCGTACCCTTCGATCCGGAACAAAGCAATGCGAGCATTACTGCTTGGCGGCAGAAATAGGTAAGGTGGTACTCCTGCCCTGGACGAGCTTTATCACGAAGAACTCTACTACTCTTGCTGCTACGATGTTGTCGAAGAAACATCTTTTAATTCCGTATTTATTATTTTATTGTTTCTGTGTGTATGTAATTTCTATAATAACTTTGCTTTTTTACGCAAAAATAGAATATCTTCCTTCTTACATACATACTTCTTGTACTTACTTCAGACGTTTTTTTGTAATGTGCACAAAGTTGCGCATTTTTCCACTAGTTTTATAAAATGTATAGGTATATTCATGTCTACAAAAATGTCAAACAGTGAATGATGACTTTTCTTTTCCAATGAAATACACAAGAGAAAATCTTTCTTTTACGTAATTCTTCTAAGGTTGGATTCGACCAAACTGGAATAAGCACAATTTTCCGAGTAAATCGTTGTTATTCGCGAGTAAACTGACAGTTTACTTGTATTCGACATTAGTTAGTTCGGAATAGTTATTTCAAAAGTTGATCGATTTTAAAACATTATCTGAATATAAAGAGGTATTGTACCTACTATGCAATGTGAACAAAATCGCGAACTCTCCACTAGTTTGCTGTAAAATTTATGTTTGTGTCTACAGAGGACAAAAATGTCAAACAACATACAATGTGTCGACGTAGTACGGTTATGTCAAACTCCAGTTAATATCTACAACCGACAGATGTCACCACCTTTGATGTTTGTCACTTGGAGTAGCAAGCCTTTGTTTGCGACGAAATGAGAAGGAATCGGAATGTAGCTAGTTCCCTGCGGTGTAATCCACGGTTTTGCAGTTTTTATTCTATTCCACAGAAACAGTAAAATTTATCGGGGTAAATAGTATGAACTGCATGCTTTTACTTTTTCAATTCGATTGGAGCCTTGGAACAAATGTTTGTACGATCTACAAATATTTGTTCCGGGTGTTCTGGGTGTTTTGTTTGTATAATAAAAAATATATATCTATGTATTGTATTGTATTAAGTATATCAGACATCTAGTACCTATAACACTAGCTCTGCTTAACTTGGGGCTAGATGATGCTGTGTGGGTTGTCCAGCATTATTTATTTATTTATTATTTATTAATTCAATTTATATGTTATGTACGACGACGACGTGACGTCATAAAATATGGCCCTCCATTTTTTTATGTCAGCAAGTGACAAGACGGTCAAGTCGCTCACGCATGAGTTTTAAGAGTAGTAGAGTTTTTTTTGTGATGGAACTCGTCCGGGGAAGGACTACCACCATACCTATTTCTACGGCCAAGCAGTAATGCTCGCGTTGCTGTGTTCCGGTGTGAAGGGTATGGTTTCCGTCGAAATTACTGGCACATGAGACTTTCGATCTTAGCCTCAAGGCAACCCGCGATGGTCTATAGACTGCGGTAACCGCTTACCATCTTGTGGGCGCTTAGTTGCCACTTCAAAAGACCACAGTTACATTGAATTAAAAGAAGAAGACTGCAGTTTATTTGCAGTGCCATGCGAAGCTTTGTTTTGAAGTTTTGCATGGCACTGCCACTGCGCTCTCACCCCCACCCATCACCCCTAGACGTTGCTGTTAAGCCTCTTTCGCCCAGTAATTTCATTTGATTTTTTGCGGTAGGTAGTATCTTCCTACTATTAAGAATGAGAAAGTTTGGATGATGGATGGATGGAACTGCTTGTGTTACCCGCGACTCCGTTCGCGTGGAACTCGGGAACCATACTTTTTTTCGAGACAGAAAAAGCGTATGACTTATTCCCGGTCATTACCTATCTGTGTTTTAAATTTCAGTTAAATCGGTTCTGTGGTTGTCGAGTTATAGAGGCACAAACATCCAAACATCCCGAGTTTCGCATTTATAATAATACTAGCAGTTCGTCCCAGATTCGCGCGGGTTCAATGAAACCGCACCCGTGCGAACTCGGGGCGGTTCGTCAGTAATAAACATACACTATGTTACTCAATGCCAGAGCTCCCATACGGTGAAGGAAAACATCGTGAGGAAACCGACATGTCCAAGAACTAAAAAATTCGAAAGACATGTGCCATCCACCAATTCGCATTGGGTCCGCGTGGTGGATTAAGACCCAATCACTCTCGCCTGAGAGTAGGCCAGTGTCCCAGCAGTGGGAACATTAGAAGGCTGTCATGATGATGTTACTCAGGGGTAATGTAGCATTCTAATGGTGAAAGAATTTTTGAAATCGGACCAGTCGTTTTTGAGTTTATTCGTAACAAACAAAAATAATAACATACAAAAATACAAATCTTCTCTCTTTATAAAATTAGTGTGTTTGATCACACTTGTTATATATTTTTTATATCTTGCCTCTTGGCAATGGCCTCCCCCAACCTTTTTCACTCCCTCTGTCACCAGAGTTGGCCACTGACTCACACGAACTTACTTACTTACTCCCTCTGTCCTTGGTTTCTCTAGTCCAGGTTCTCCATGCTACCTTTGCGATCTTGTCTGCTCACCGGATGTACTCCCTGCCACGTTTCCTTTTGCCTTCCGTTGCAAGTGCAACCTCTGTTGTTAGTCTCTTTTCTCTTAGTTCGTTAAATTGGTCAATTTACCGAACCCTAAATAAAGTAGTAGTTATTTGAGAAAAGTAGACCTCGCGAACTCTTCTAACCGTGCAATATATCTATCTATGTATTGTATTGTATTAAATATATATCAGTCATCTAGTACCCATAATACAGCTCTGTTTAACAGCAGCTTACCTTGGGGCTAGATGATGCTGTGTGGATTGTCCAGCATTATTATTTATTATTTATTTATTTAATAACCTACTGTTTCCTATTTCCCTTGGATTTGCAAAGCCATTTCAGGGGGCTTATTCGCTATGACATAGAGATTCCTTACCAATAACGTGTAACTTAGTAACGTGTTCTATACGTGTCATGATGTGAATTAGTAAAATTGTTTTCCGTATCTATGTTGTTTTTTCCGTATCTGTGTTGTTTCAATAGCGATAGTTTCGCTATCGATATGTTGAGTTTGAAAAACGGTCAGACAAGCCCCAAAACGTGACAACGATTCCACGCAGATACCGTAACAAGCCCGCGTTTGGTCATAGCGAATAAGGCACCAGTTTTGAAACCAACTTACATAATATATTTGTTGAAGAGAATGTAGAAAAGTGATTTCGAATCCGGTCGTGCACCAATGAATTTTTCTTAAACTTTTCTTTTCTTAAAAGTGCGCAATTTACTGCATTTTGAGGACTATTCTGCTCATTACGCTGAAGATCCTCATCAGATTTTCACCAAATTTGTATGAGACTTACTTTAAGTTAATACTTACATTTCAAAACCAATCAAAACCAAAAATACAAAAACCATCGAAATCAAATCTGAGATATCCAGTAGCCCCCTTTTTGCCCTTTTTTAGAGAAAGTACGCCCCCTATCAAAAATCCCCGACGATAATCAACTTCTATAAAGTCATAGAACCTGTATACCAAATTTCAACCAGATTTGTTGATAAATGCGACCTGCGAGAACAGCCGGACAAACTGACTGACAACCAACTGAGACGCTTCGCTCAATAAATCGCGGCCTATTTTACGATCTTCAAGTAGTAGTAGGTCAACTTGTTAATTGGCTGGTTAGCCTGTATTATACCGTTTCTTCCCAGTAGTTCCAGATCTCAGTACCTTCTTTTCCCAGTGGTTCCTTTACAAAATCTGATGGTACTGCTAATATTTTTTTGGTTGGCAATTAGCTTAGAACTTTTTAAACAAAAGCTTAATGGCCGAGCGAGCGAAGCGAGCGAAGCGTCTCAGTTTCGAGATTGGCCAAAAATGCTTTTGGATTTCAGTTTGTCCGGTCTTTTTGTGTTCTCGCCTACAGGTCGCATTTTTCAACCAATCTGGTTGAAATTTGGTATACAGGTTCTATGACTTTATAGAAGTTGATTGTCGTCGGGGATTTTTGATAGGGGGCGTACTTTCTCTAAAAAAGGGTAAAAAGTGGGCTGCTGAATATCTCCGCCTAATGTGATTTGATTTCGATAATTTTTATTTTATTTGAAAGGTAACTATTAACTTTAAGTTTGTCTGATATTCTTCCGTGATGAGCAAAATAGTTCCTTAAAATGCAACATATTGCTCACTTTCAAAGCTCACTTTAGAAGTTTGTGCTTGCGAGGTCTACTGTTCGGAGAACTGCTAGTACGAGTATATTTATTTTCATAAAAGCAAAGTTTGCTTTCATGGACAGGAAAAGTTTGTTTCTTGAACTTTCAACACCGCCCTACTGAATTATTTTTAGGTGTTTTTGAATCAAATTTTATACATTTCAGAACGTGACGTAAACGTTTATCGAGCCTTTTTTCCCGTCGCAAAGCGATCACCTCTGTTCTGCGTTTTCCTCATAAGCGGCTGAAAAATCTATCGTCTTTTTTTTTTATGATGATGAAGATGTTAAGGACCACGCCTGACTATTACAGATGCAGTGCCACCCAAAGCTTAAAGTTTTCAAGTGTTTGCGTGGCACTGCACTGCGCTTATCACCCCGAGACATTGTTGTTAAGTCTCTTTCGCCCAGTAATTTCACTTGTTACAATGCCCTTCAAACCTAAACACAGTGCAGCTTGCACACTACTGCTTGGAGGCAGAATATCAGACACTGCGGTGGTACCCACCAAGACGGACTCTTGCTGAAGAGATCAGGTAAAACAATATCTAACTAAACCAGTTATGGATTCAAGTTGGTAGTGCTGGACTATTGCTTTTTGTATTTACAATACCAACCAGAACGAAAAACAATGGTGACCCAAGAGAGCACTGGCGAAGTTTGAACCCGGATTTTGTATTGCGCGATACTTTTCTGTATCAAAAAAATTTTGTGTGCAATGCCAGAGCTCTTACACAGATAATATCAACCATATTGGGTCTTCGTGGTTGATTATGACCCAGTCATTCTAGCTTAAGAGTAGGCCAATGTCTTAACAATCCATTAGAAAGCTGTCCAGATGACATACTATAAGTTGTACTACCATTGACTATAATATAAATAAATAATGCTGGACAATCCACACAGTATCATCTAGCCCAAGGTAAGCTGCTGTTAAACAGAGCTGTATTATGGGTACTAGATGACTGGTATATATTTATTACAATACAATACATAGATAGATATTTTTATTATACATAGAAAACACCCAGAACACCCGGAACAAATATTTACAGATCCTACAAACATTTGTCCCGAGGCGGGAATCGAACCGGCAACCTCTGCGTCGCAGGCGGACCTGCGCCCGCTGCGCCACATCGGTCGTCAATATGTTTATGTAGGCTGACTATAAACCAATATTATTCAATACATAATGTAGATGATCAATTTTATAAATCATAAAGCTTTTTTTTTTTTTTTTTTATACAACTGAAGTGGCAACCAAGCGTACGGTCCACAAGATGGTAAGCGGTTACCGCAGCCTATGGACGCTTGCAATACCAGCGGTATCACTCGCGGGTTGCCACCTTGAGGCTAAGATCGAAAGCCTCATGTGCCAGTAATTTCACCGGAAACCATACCCTTCACACCGGAACACAGCAATGCGAGCATTACTGCTTGGCGGCAGAAATAGTTATGGTGGTAGTCCTTCCCCAAAGCTTATAAACTTGTATGTTTGAATGGCTTAAGTCCGTAATGGCTGAACTAACGTAACGGAGAACGGACAGCTGCGTATCTCCTTTTGTATCTCAGCAATCCACTAGAACATTTGTTTTTAGTTTGAAGTCGGTATTATTTCAATGAAAAAAACCGGACATAATAATATTAAAGTATCTGCCTGTATCTGCCTGTATAAGAGCACCGGTGGTCTAGTGGTAGTGACCCCGCCTTCCGATCCTAAGGTCGTGGGTTCAAACCCGGTAGTGCACCAATGGATTTTTCTGTTCGAAAAATTTATGTGCGCAATGCCAGTGCGCATACGGTGAAGGAAAACATCGTGAGGAAACCGGCATGTCCAAGAACTAAAAATTCGAAAGACATGTGCCATCCACCAATCCGCATTAGGTCCGCGTGGTGGATTAAGACCCAATCACTCTCGCCTGAGAGTAGGCCAGTGTCCCAGCAGTGGGAACATTAGAAGGCTGTCATGATGATGATGATCTGCCTGTAAGTAGGTAGGTAAGTTGTTGTGGTAGGTTGCTGGCTATTTGGATCCGATTCTTTAAAGTATCGTATCGTATTTGAATGCTAAGTTGCCTGCCTACATTATATATATTCATTTACTTAAACTAAATGTAAACTCCCCTAACACTAGCTCAAACCTTAAGTAAGTTTCTTTGTTCTGTAAGTTTTTTATTACGATAAATAAATAAAAAAAAAAAATATTATGGTTAGATAGATAGATAGATATTAATTAATAATATTTAATAATGCTGGACAATCCACACAGCATCATCTAGCCCAAGGTAAGCTGCTGTTAAACAGAGCTGTATTATGGGTACTAGATGACTGATATATATTTAATACAATACAATACATAGATAGATATTTTTTATTATATATAGAAAATACCCAGAACACCCGGAACAAATATTTGTAGATCGTACAAACATTTGTCCCGAGGCGGGAATCGAACCCGCAACCTCGGCGTCGCAGGCGGACCTGCGCCCGCTGCGTGTGCTGAGATAAATCATTTATTTGTATCTTCAAAACACACGTACATTTTTTTTTTTTAATTCTTTATTAAAGAGCTTAATCACAATGCGATTATGTCGCCCTATTTAAACAATCGTAATTAACTACGTACACTAATTATACTAAAACAATCAACAAGAAACTTATGATGACAGGCACCCACCCGCCCTACAAGTTGAGAAATAACTAGAGAAGGTACCCTGGTATTACAAGTAGACCAATCCATTGTACTGCACTGGTGGTCTAGTGGTAGTGACCCCGCCTTCCGATCCTAAGTGGGTTCAAACCCAGTCGTGCACCTATGGATTTTTCTGTTTCGAAAAATTTATGTACGCAATGCCAGTGCTCTCATACGGTGAAGGAAAACATCGTGAGGAAACCGGCATGTCCAAGAACTAAAAATTCGAAAGACATGTGCCATCCACCAATCCGCATTGGGTCCGCGTGGTGGATTAAGACCTAATCACTCTCGCCTGAGAGTAGGCCAGTGTCCCAACAGTGGGAACATTAGAAGGCTGTCATGATGAATCCATTGTACAAATATATTTTACATTTACATTTTAAAGTGCAAAAAGGCAAACCATACAGTTTCTTAACACTAACCTAAATCAGGTAGGAATGTATTTGCCTTAAACATTACCATACCATAATATATAGCTTGTAATACTAAAGAGATTATAACTCGTGGATTTACGAGACGTGAATCAAAAGTATCATACTGGTATGCCTTTAATATCACCTACATATATCCATTCGAAAGGAACACATCAACCAACGTAAGCAATACTGCTTGACGGCAGGAATAGGTATGGTCGCAGTACTTCCCTCGCTCTATCACATAAAATTCCGCTACTCGTAAAAACCTGTCTGTCTAGAAGAAAACCAATAGAAAATTATTTTAAGCGCACAAGGAAAACCTCTGTTCACAGTCTAAGCTTGTTAAGTGACCTTCTATAAGTTTATTTTTAATCTGGGCCATTTACGAAGTCTACACAATAATTTTCTCCGGTTTTTTTCGTTAAAATAATTGATTTTTTGAATAAAATACAAATACCATAACTATTTCTGCCGCCAAGCAGTAATGCTCGCATTGCTGTGTTCCGGTGTGAAGGGTATGGTTTCCGGTGAAATTACTGGCACATGAGGCTTTCGATCTTAGCCTCAAGGTGGCAATCCGCGAGTGATACCTCTGGTATTGCAAGCGTCCAAAGGCTGCGGTAACCGCTTACCATCTTGTGGGCCGTACGCTTGGTTGCCACTTCAGTTGTATAAAAAAAAAAATACCGACTTCAAAATAAAAACAAATGTTCTAGTGGATTGCTGAGATACAAAAGGATGGTGTTATTGGCACGTTTTTTATGGGTTTTTTTTTCAGAGTACTTTTCAAACAAAAAAATAATCATCAAAATCTATTCATTGGCTGAGAAATAACAAACATTTAAAAACGTACCATTCGAATTGATAACCTCTTCCTTCTTTGGAGTCGGTTAAAAAAGGTAATTTATCTACTCTTTTTCAGCATGTTACGTTCTTATTGATCTTATTGATCTTATTGATCTTATTGACGACCGATGTGGCGCAGCGGGCGCAGGTCCGCCTGCGACGCAGAGGTTGCGGGTTCGATTCCCGCCTCGGGACAAATGTTTGTACGACCTACAAATATTTGTTCCGGGTGTTCTGGGTATTTCTATATATAATAAAAAAAAAAATATCTATCTATGTATTGTAATTGTATTAAATATATATCAGTCATCTAGTTACCCATAACACAGCTCTGTTTAACAGCAGCTTACCTTGGGGCTAGATGATGCTGTGTGGATTGTCCAGCATTATTTATTTATTTATTTATGTCAGATAAGAGCAGAAGTATAAATTAATAGGAATTAATATGAGATCTGTTAGTATTAGAGTTTTTTGTGATAGAGTAGAGCTCGTCTGAGGAAAAACTATCACTATACCTATTTCTGCCGCCAAGCAATAATGCTCGCATTGCAGTATTCTGGTTCAAAGTGAGACTTTAGAACTGCGTCTCAGGGTACAAATAAAAAAATACAAAATATTTATTGGAATTTTACAAGTTTTTCATTTAGGTGGTTTGGGATCTCCTCTTTTAATTCGTAAGACCTGTATTAGAGGAATCAACGCGCAAGTGATATCTCTGATGTTGCAAGCGTGCATAGGCTACGATAACTTCAAATCAAATCAAATCAAATCAAATACATTTATTGCTGTCATATGGTACATTATGTAGTTGTTACAGAATAAGTAGTATCACACATGAACCCTGTTATTAGGGTATTGCAACATGGAGAAAGGCCGAGGTTTATGCATTCGGTATTTGTAAAAAAGTAGATAGATAGGTAAGTATGTAAGATTTGATTAATGTTAATATGTATCTAAATAATAATAATTGTCATGTCATGTCAGAACTTCTTACTATCAAGTGCCGTACACTTGGTACAAAAAGATCGCAGCAAGAAATAGTAATAGCTGTTCAATGTTCTTCGTTCCGGTTGTTGAACTAGAAAGCCGAGGAAATATCCGAGAGAAAATTGACATGTGTGATCACTATTCACGGCACCATACTTTAAGAGTTACATACACTCACTTGTTCATAATGTGTTAATGAAGCAAAAAAAGTTTCTCTTGATCGTAGCAAATGAGTAGTAGATTTCTTTGTGATAGAGCTCGTCCGGGGAAGGACTACCACCATACCTATTTCTGCCGCCAAGCAGTAATGCTCGCATTGCCGTGTTCCGGTTCGAAGGGTATGGTTCCGAAATCACAGGCACATGAGACTTTCCATCTAACGTCTCAGGGTGGTAACACGCAAGTGATATCTATGATGTTGCATGCTTACATCATACAGGCTTCGGTAACCGCTGACTAATCAAGTGGGCCGTACGCTTGGTTATCACTTTAGTAGTTTAAAAAAAAAAGTGAACATTCGTGATCTCGGCTTAGTGCCTACCCCTACAAGACACGAATTTGTGTTTCAATGTTTTATCTTCATGACTTGATAACGGCTGAACTCAGAGTTTATCATTTTTTTTATTTTTTTTTCATTTTTTAGGCACACAATACACGATACAAACAACAAAAATCATAATTATAGCTAAAATACAGTTTTGATCTGGTTTATACCATAACTTTTGAGTGCACAGAAAATCAAAATGAATAGTGTTGAGAAAACAAAAGACAATAATGTTAATAGCTTGTTTGAAGACCAAATTACACAAGAAAAAATCAAGACGCTACTATTAGCACCCAATCTCCCGCTAGAGTGGAGGATGTCTTTGAGTATTTTAATAAATTTGTTTAATTTCGAGTTGAAAATATCTAATTCCAAATTAGTTTTTGATAACTCATTGTACTGTCGGCACATTCTTGTTAATGGATTAAAAAAGGAAATATTGATTTTATACACTAGTAAGCTAAAAATATTGGTTTGGTTTGATCTGCGCGCACTGAATTTAATATTGAAGGATATTTGGGATGATAATTCAGACGAGTCTATTACGGAATGAATTATTTTGTACAGGTAAACAAAATCAAAATAAATACGACGTGACTCCAATGATTGAACATGGAATACATTTAGCCTATCCTTATAACTCAGATTAGAGAGATCATCTGGTACTTCGGTGGTACCCACCGTCCTATTAAATCACGAGCGCTCGTGACGTAGCTGGCTAAGTTGTTCTTAACAGATCAACGAAGCTAAGCACTGTTCCGCATAGTCATCATTTGGATAGGTGACTGCCAGTGGCAATTTCAACTGAGCGCTCCCGTGCTTCGGTGGGCACGTTGAAACAGTCGGTCCCGGCTTTTTAAAAGTTGTTAGGCCATGTCACCAGAGTTGACCACTGACTCAAAATTCAATTTTTTTTTATTTGTTTGAATGTGGTACTTACATACATTGCAGTTCTTATACAGAAAAAAGTGGCTCACACTCCCCATATTCTGGGATACAAATATTATATTTATTTACCTACCTACATCAAGAGTCTAAAACAGTATTATGTTTTAACCTACATTGTATAATTTCTAATCATTAATTATTACATAATCTATATAAATAAAATGTCAAAGAAATTCATTCATGATAAAAATAAAATAAAATACGAACTCACACGAACTTACATACTTGCTGCTGGTTTTCATCTGTTTTTGGATGTTTTCTTATTCTACCGTTGAACAACGATCCAGCAGATACGTTTCAGCTAAAGCCAACGATCGATCGAGTGTTTTGTTTGCCCATCAGTTTATTAGAATATCATCATCAACCTATTGCAGTCCACTGCTGGACGTAGGTCTCTCTTAAAGCGCGCCACTAAACCCGATCTTCGGCTCTTCTTTTTTTTTTATACAACTGAAGTGGCAACCAAGCGTACGGCCCCCACAAGATGGTAAGCGGTTACCGCAGCCTATGGACGCTTGCAATACCGGAGTTATCACTCGCGGGTTGCCACCTTGAGGCTAAGATCGAAAGCCTCATGTGCCAGTAATTTCACCGGAAACCATACCCTACACACCGGAACACAGCAATGCGAGCATTACTGCTTGGCGGCAGAAATAGGTATGGTGGTAGTCCTTCCCCGGACGAGCTCTATCACAGAGAACTCTACTACTCTTCTCATCCACTTTCTGCCAGCTACAGTGCGCAAGTCATCGCTCCATCTAGCCGGAGGGCGTCCTACACTACGCTAGCCTAAGCGCATATTATACCAAAAAATATATTAGAATATATATTTGGGTAAAAAAAACTGATATTCGTAGGGAACTGAATTAGGGTTGGACTAATAGAACGTTAATAATTGTTAGTTATTAGAATTTCCCTTTAAGTAGTGTTGCAAAAGGGTCTAAGCTTTTAGCCCTAATTTTGAGTCTCGCATTTCTGGCCGCCTAGAAGGCTTTTAAGCCATTAATGTCTCCTTAGCCCTATCCTAGTTCTATTCAAGACACTTGGCATGAACTAATAACCTTAATTAAGACAATTTAACTCCCTGAATAATCCTAAAAGTTTAAGTATAACTTTTAGGATTATTTAGCCCTGGCTGGTGTGCACCAAATCATCAGTTAACGTAACTGACAAAGTTAACTACAACAATTACGAACATCACTACAGTTACATTTACAGTTGCATGCACCATCAATTATCCTGTCAACTTATAGACGTTATAGCAAATACATACGATAATATGACAATCAATGACTGACATTTGATAGCTACTTGACACTAACTAAGAAATTCGAGCTGTTAACGTCAGCATTTAGTCATTTGAACAAAACCACTGACTTAACGATCGATTTGACGTTGACGTTAGATGGTGCACCCTTTGAGTTGTCAAACAAGAAATTGTTCAAAATCATAGCTTCTACCAATTTTGTCTTTCATTATAAACGTATCTAAGTAAATAAACTGATACAGGTTTTCTTGTCGCTAAGGTTGAATTCGACCAAACTCGAATAACTTTATTCGCAGAATAAGTCGTAGTTATCTGAGAGTAAACAGTCAATTACTTGTATTTAACATTACTTATTCCCCATGGCTTGGTTCGGAAATCCCCTTAATCAATCCTCTGCGAAGGGAATTTCCGAACTTTTTGTTCGCAAATCTAGTTAGTCCAGAAGTTAGTCGAATCCACACTGGCGATCTACTTCTCGTTTATATTCTGAGAATAAGATTATGTCAAATACAAGTCAAATTTCAAGTTACTCTCAGATACGAATTATTCTGAGAATAATGCTTTTATACGGGTTTGGTAGAACCTTAAGCTACTGGTGTGAGGTGGCGCAAGCAATGGTAAAGCAATCATGTTAGCCGCTCGAATTATGGACCTAGACAAAGGGTGTGTCGCCAGTCACCACTCTTACCTGGTGGTAGGACTCTTCAGCAAGAGTCCGTCTTGGTGGGTACCACCACAGTGTCAGATATTCTACCTCCAAGCAGTAGTGTGCAAGCTGCACTGTGTTTAGGTTTGAAGGGCACTGTAGCGGATGAAATTACTGGGCGAAAGAGACTTAACAACAATGTCTCGTGGTGATAAGCGCAGTGCAGTGCCACGCAAACACTTGAAAACTTTAAGCTTTGGGTGGCACTGCATCTGTAATAGTCAGCGTGGTGCTTAACATCAGGTAGACGCCTTGATTGTATTGTCACTTGCTGACATTAAAAAAAACTCTTGATTAACTACGGCACTTGCTACTATTGGTCACTGATCACAGTAGCTATATAAAATAAAAAATAATGATGGACAATTCACACAGCATCATCTAGCCCCAAGCTAAGCAGGGGGCTTATTCGCTATGACCTAGGAGATTCCGTACCAATAACGTGTAACTTAGTAACGTTTTCTATACGTGCCATGGTGTGAAATTGTAAAATTGTTTTCCGTATCTGTGTTGTTTCAATAGAGATAGTATTGCTATCGATAGGTTGACTTTGAAAAACAGTCAGACGAGCCTTAAAACGTGGCTCGTCGACAACGATTCCACGCAGATATATAATAACTTCATTCAACACGTGTTTCGTTGTTGAATGAAGTATTTTGGGAACTTAATCACTTAATGCTCCCCTATCTTATTTACTCTTTGGATTCGTTCGTGTTTAACCCTCTGCAACCAAACTCGCAAAAGTAAAAAATCAAAAATTATTTAATTCAATAGAATCACAAGTCTGGAGGGAATGGGGGGAAGCCTTTGCCCAGCAGTGGGACACCAACGGCTGATATAATAATAATAGAATCACAAGGATCACTTTGAAACGTCTTACAACCTAGGAAAATTTACACCAGTTCCAATGCGCGCCCATGCCGTAAAAGAACACCGGCTGGGTTCCTATCGGTTTTTTGTCATGACCCTTGCTATTGTTATGGATGCCGAGTAGAGTTGGAGCACATTCGTCCCAAGCTTTTTTATCATCTAGGTAATCTGCTATTTTATAGTAAGCTTTTTGGGACAGTTTTTGTTTACTAAATTAAGTTTTTAAATTTTCCAATTGATAAATTTTGAAGTAAAAAACACAGAACTAAACGTATGTACTTTAAACCTCTGTTAGCTAATGTGCCTTTCATCTAGTTTCGAAGGCTAGAGATTTCAACACCCTGAGTCTCGTTGTCGATAGCAAATCCATTGGCTATCAGTAACAGTAGTAGCTTAGTTATTAATATTAGGTTTGGTTTAGTTAGTAAGGGTTGGCTGGAAGATATCGCTATTTGATAAGACCGCCATTTGTAGGACTATTTTATAATTATGTACGTTAAGTATGAAAAACTACCATGCAAATTGTGTCCTCAATAAAGTTATTTATTTATTTCTAAATCTTCATTTCTCTTCACTTCTTTGTTAATGGCGTCTGTGGCTTATTTGTCACATTTTCTTCTTCTTCTTTTCTTTTATGGCCTCTGTGGCTAGTTTGATTGTCGCTTAGCAACGTAAACAAACGAAATTTGGAAAGAAACTATGAATTTTCTTTCAAAATTCTCTTGGAAAGTCTTTGACTAAATTACCAACCAACATCACCCCTCCATTTCAATTACTTACACTTGTGCTAAGTAAACAAGTTAAATTGGTTAAACTGCCACCAACTTTACGCAATAAAACTTAAAATAACAATTTTTTTTTTATTTTTTTTTTATACAACTGAAGTGGCAACCAAGCGTACGGCCCACAAGATGGTAAGCGGTTACCGCAGCCTATGGACGCTTGCAATACCAGAGGTATCACTTGCGGGTTGCCACCTTGAGGCTAAGATCGAAAGCCTCATGTGCCAGTAATTTCACCGAAAACCATACCCTTCACACCGGAACACAGCAATGCGAGCATTACTGCTTTGCGGCAGAAATAGGTATGGTGGTAGTCCTTCCCCGGACGAGCTCTATCACAGAGAACTCAACTACTCTTAACTTAAAATGGGAAGACCCATGTCGTTTTGACAAGATAGCCAAAGACAATCCTTGTCACATTTTCGTCAGTGTCTCAGTCATGCTGGTTTCATAAAGCCATATGCCACAGAGTCCATAAACGAAGAAGAAGAAAAAGAATTGGAGAGACAAAAAAATATGACCGGTGATGATTGGGAGAGTCGGTCTAATTAGAAAATAAATAGATCTATAGTTCTCTCAGCGGATCTAGCCGTTTCGATGCGCAATGGAGCTTTCTCTAACTTAATTGTCTTTGCGCATCACAAACGGCTAACTTCACGGAAGCCTAGATCCGACAAGAGAACTATATCTATCATACGAGTAGTATTTGTTCATTGACTTATGAATGACAAGGAAATATTTTTTTTAATAAGGGCAACAGTATTTTACTTTTGTGAGTACCTACCATCGTTTTTCATTGTTATTGTACCACCTGTTATCATTCCAATTAAAGGTATTTTGATTTGTTTTGATTTGAAAACTGAATTATTTCCACTGAGTAAGTCCAAATTCTCCGTTTGAATAACAAGCTTTGTCCACATCCACCACATCAGGCTTACATCAAAATAAAGTTTTTTTTAACAGATCAACGAAGTTAAGCACTGTTCCGCGGGGTCACTAGCTTTGTATGCTTCTGAGGGCACGTTAAACTGTTTGCTTTGCTCCCGGCTTTGCAAAATAGGCCATGACGAAGGCCGTCAGCTACTGACTCCATACGAACTTATTACATTTTACTAGTCAATTGTGGGAACATTAAGGGTGAGTTGCACCATCTAACGTTAACGTCAAATTGTTCGACGACGATTGAACAATTTGACGTTAACGTTAGATGGTGCAACTCACCCTAAATTGTTAGCTACTTTTCTAACTGACTAAATATATAAATGAATAAGTAAGTAAACGACTGAACATTATCATTAAGTAAGTAGGTACTTTACCTATATTGTTTTTTAAAGGACTCACAGTCACAGCAAATACGAGACTTAATGGATGGCGCCAAAAATATTATGGTGGTAGTGCCTCCCTGAACGGGCTCTATCACAAAGAACTCTCCTCTTTCTTGCTCTTTCGTTTCGTTTGCTAATGACGAAAGCATCAATAAATTAATCCACGTAAACTACCATTCGTCACGGGCCAGTATCCAAAACTCTGCACGAGACAAAGCTAACGTCTCATAACCTCACTTGTATGTCTGTACGTGGAACCATCGTGGAGCCACAGTGTAATGACCTGCGGGCAGTAGGTACGCTTCGGCCGTACTGATAAACTGGATGCATTCGAACATATTAATACTTACCTAGATGATATACTGTTCAGGAATATGCTATGGATCTTCGAGCATATTAAACAAATTAGATTATTCTCAATGTCTTTGCTATCTATGGATACTTACTTATAGAAAAATCATGTCGTCTTTATATATCCCTAATAATTACTTAGACGTAAGCATACATGGTCGAACAGCTATTTAACCCCAACGCGATATAGTCATATCGCGATTTAGTCTTAAAGCGATCTAGTCATATCTGCTGCCTAGTCAAAAAGAGATGTAGTCGTAAAGCTCCTAAAGGCCCGTTTTTAAATCCTTGCGAAACAAGATGAAACTTTTAGGGAATTTCGTTACAAATAGTAGTAAAAACTTAGAGCAAAGGTGTTTTAAACGTATTTTAAAATGTTGTAATTCTAGCTCTTCTATAGGTACTTACAGGATTTATATTCAGTGTAGTACCTACTTTATTATTTATTTTCTTTTCTTTTTATTACTTAAGTCTCTTGTTTTATATTTTTTGTTTTCTGTGTGTTTGTCAAATAAACAGAATTTCATTTCATTTCATTTTTACTTATTACACTTACATTTACTTTACTACTTTCACGAGTTTTTTACTTAGGTACCTATATTTCTATAAGTAAATACAGTCAATCTATAACTAACGGCTTCATTAAGTAAGTTATAGCATGAGCTCTCTCGTGCATAATAAAATTATGTTCCAATAAACTGCTATTTAAATTTCAATACTTATACTTAATTTTAAATGCCAGTATTAATTTAATTAACTGTGACGCAATACTTTACAATACGTCCCAATTACAAAGCTAATGAGTTTCCGCCACTGTGTCAATAATGTCTGGCTTATTACCTAGTACTAGCAGTCCGTCCCAGCTTCGCGCGGGTGCAATGAAACCGCACCCGTGCGAAGCCGGGGCGGGTCGCTAGTAATAAATATAGCATATGTTACTAAAGAAAGTAAGTTCGTATGAGTCAGTGACCAACTCTGCTGACAGAGTTTCTAGGCCGCCCGAAGGCCTCTGTCATGGCCTAACAACTTTGAAAAAGCCGGGACCGACTGCTTAACGTGCTATCTGAAGCACGGAAGCGCTCAGTTGAAATTGGCACTGGCGGTCACCCATCCAAATGATGACCCCGCGGAACAGTGCTTAACTTCGTTGATCTGTGAAGAACAACTTAGCCAGCTACGTCACGAGCGCTACTCAGGGCTAGCCTATGTTACTCAGGGATAATGTAGCATTATAATGATAAAATAATTTTTGAAATAGAATCATTAGTTTTTGAGTTTATTCGTAACTAACAAAAATACTTACAAATCTTTCCTCTTTATAATACCTATTACCTAGATAAGTAATAGTATTAGATGTGGTCCGGTGCAGAACTTACATGAAACTTACTGCAGTAACGTTCACTGTGATGGAACGTAGCTCGGGACGATAGCCGAGCCAAGTTAATAATAATAAACGAGACAAAAAACCGCTCTCGACTGAGGGGCTGTGTCGGTGGAAGCACCGATAATGTAAATAGAACAAGACCAGCAAAACCACGAATGTGCGTCCACATATTCAACAGTTTTAAACACCGATACCGCGCCAAATACAGCCCCGAACCTTGAAATTTCTAGAAATTCTGTAGCAACTACCGGCAAACTAACATAAAATATCAAAAAACCCGGCCTGAATTGCACGGAAATCGCTAAAAACCGACGTAATTAACGCCTTAGCGAGCACATTCGCTGTGTTGCAATCGCATTGCGTGTCGCTCTGGTGTGCTCGGTCGTTTCCGCCGGCTGCTCGGCTAACGGCTCTTTTCCGCGAGCTGCGCCGACGCAGACTTTCGCTACAAAAATAAACGCTCCTTGGCAGAGAACCAAGGCGACAAGCGAGCCTTCGGACTTTTAAACGATATTTATTCAAAGTATTCAAACACTTTTATGGGCGGCGGTTTTGCGTTGCTGATTAATGACCAGGTGCCCAACTGTGAACTCTTATAGCGATTCAAATGAAGACCTAAACCAAATTGTCAAAAAATTTTGTACCATGACATCAATTAGACAATCATGTCAGAGTATAATTTTTTTTGTGGTTGGGCCCCAGCTTTCTCTTTATGATGCAACAACTTCAGCCGATCTGCCCCAGCTTTTTGCGAAGCCGGGGCGGGTCGCTGGTACTAAATATAGCCTAATGTTTCTCAGGGTTAATGTAGCTAACTAATGGTAAAAGAATTTTTGAAATCGGACCAGCAGTTTTTGAGTTTATTCGTAAAACAAAAATACAAAAATCTTCTCACTTTATAACTAAAATTAGTACCTACCTATAGAAAATGGATTAGACTTCTTAGGTCCGTATTCAAGAATGAAACTCTAGAGAAAAAGGATACTTAAGCATATATTTTTGACAGTTCTTCGTAGAATAATATTATCAAATCGATGCTTGGGTCACAAGTAGGTATGGTTCTTGAATGCCTCAGAGTTAAGAGTGCGTTAATCTTTTCGAAAGAAGTTTATTTTGAATGAATGAGAACGCTTGAAACTAGTTTATTAGAAAATGTATGAGAACTGTCGAATGGCCTTCAGTTTTACTGCGAGAACATGACGGGTCTTGCAATGCCAATTTCGATATTAACTTTAAATTCGTGTTAAATATAAATAAACAAAGTTTAATGTTATAACTATTATATTCACTAGAATATAATAGTTATAACATTAAACTTTGTTAAAGTTTTTATTTTTGAATTGAATTGAATGTCGAATGGAGTTGCATGTGTCATAGCGGTGGCTGCCAAGTTGCCATCACTTTCATTTGGTGACAGATATTGACCGCGATGTAATCGTGCAATCCTATTAGCTCTGAATCTGCAAGAGTAGTAGAGTTCTCTGTGATAGAGCTCGTCCGGGGAAGGACTACCACCATACCTATTTCTGCCGCCAAGCAGTAATGCTCGCATTGCTGTGTGCCGGTGTGAAGGGTATGGTTTCCGGTAAAATTACTGGCACATGAGGCTTTCGATCTTAGCCTCAAGGTGGCAACCCGCGAGTGATACCTCTGGTATTGCAAGCGTCCATCATGCATCGCTTACGATGTTGTGGGCCGTACGCTTGGTTGACACTTGAGTTGTATAAAAAAAAAAAAAATGGAAAAATCTCTGTAATCTTTACATAATTTGTTGATTTAGTTACCAGATTCATTAATTAAGGTTTTGCGATATTTAACTGATACTGTGTACTTACATTCATCTGCACGTTTACGCTCACAATGAATACCCACAGTAAAAATATAACAGATCCACTGATCTCCTAGATCCACTTAGAGATAAAATATCTCAGCCGCACGGTGATCTATCATGTATATTTGTGATAGTACCAACTAGCAGGTAGAGAATATAAACGCAAAAGATAACTTTGTGTTATAGCCGCTGAAACTATTTCAATGAAAATTTGCATGGAGATGGTATGAGATTTCAAGATTTCAAGATATTTATTTGCATAAATAAGTATTACAGAAGGTCTTATAAGTAATATGGCACTTAGAACTTATTTGCCCTTTTCAGGCATTGCAAATTATATTTATAGACATAGCCTATTGTTTATGTATGTACACGCGAGCGTAGCAGCGG
The DNA here is from genome assembly GCA_951394395.1 of Colostygia pectinataria. Taxonomy (NCBI): domain Eukaryota; kingdom Metazoa; phylum Arthropoda; class Insecta; order Lepidoptera; family Geometridae; genus Colostygia; species Colostygia pectinataria. The sequence continues at coordinate 1,637,142 of OX596362.1, forward strand.
GTGGTAGCTAGTGTCGTAGAAATCGATAAAAATGGCTGCCAAATTGTACTCTTGAATACATTTAACCTGAATATAAGTTTGCACTCATGAGTAGGAAATGTCATATTATTCCAATCCAATTGTCCAATACCGATCGATTGGAAGTACGGCCCTTGTCCTGTCTTAGGCCCGTAATACAAGAAACATACTTTTGAGTAATTAATCGGAACTTAAGCATCAATTATACATATTTTTCTATGAAGAACTGTCAAAAATCGATGCTTAAGTCACGATTCCCACTAGTATGGTTCTTGACCGTATTCAAAATAACCTAACCTAAATTTTTCAAATGTGACTGTCTATATTTTAGAAATTCATTTTTATGCTAAAGGAATTCCTGAAATCAGTTTTTAGAAAAAGTTTTTCTACTAGTTATTCATAAGACGACGTACATACATACATAAAATCACGCCTATATCCCATGTAGACAGACCACAGATTTCCACTTGGTACGATCATAACATAGTGAAACTGTATGTGACATGGCACACGCGCGCCTGCGTCTACGTGCCGCATACGTATCCGGTGTGCCGTGGCCTTAATTGAGATACGCCTGAGATCATATCCCTGTAGAAATTAGCTCACCAGTTAATGCTTACAAGATGGAAGCTGATTAATTAATTAGTTAATCAAGGGATTACGGGGTCGGCCACGAATTTTTATAAGAACTTACATACCAGATTACTTTCATTTAGAGATAAGTACTTAGTATAGATCTTTTTGAATGACTTAATTTTTTAAATGTTTTAAATAGACAGTTTTAGTCGACAAATCCGTAGAAAATCGGTATACTTCCCGAGGAAATTATAATATAAATATAACTTTTTTTATAATGTTCATTACTCTACCATTCTCTGGTACTCGAAAAATGCGTATTTTTTCCTTTATTTGGACACATCTACATAACTAAATAAATAATTAAACTTTAGGCTGCATTTCCACCAGAGCTAAGGGAGTATGTAGCGAGGGATGTGTTTGTTACCTATTCTCGCTCTGACAGCTCCAATAAAGTGATTCTATTGGTTCCTTACAAACACATCCCTCGCTACACATCCTCGCACATTTCTGGTGGAAACGCAGCCTCATTCCTCCATCATTTTCAAGGTCTTTGTCGTCTGTCGAGTTACCTAGTGTTCCCTTGCGCTTGTCGCCAAAAACTCAAATCTTTGCGGGCAGCGCCTTCTGCGTTCGCCAAAAATTCGTGTAACGCTGTCACAGACAGTCAGACGATCTAACAGATATAACTAGTCCATTAGAAAAAATATAAAATATGAGTTAACTAGTCTCGCTCTGACAGTTTCAATGAAGTGATTCTCGATAACGAGGTAAGTAAAGTCGATGACGAGTGTCAGTCGTTAATAGTGCTCGTGACGTAGCTGGCTAAGTCGTTCTTAACAGATCAACGAAGTTAAGCACTGTTCCGCGGGGTCATCATTTGGATGGGTGACCGCCAGTGGCAATTTCATCTGAGCGCTCCCGTGCTTCGGAGGGTACGTTAAGCAGTCGGTCCCGGCTTTTTCAAAGTTGTTAGGCCATGACAGAGGTCTTCGGGCGGCCTAGAAACTCTATCACCAGAGTTGGCCACTGACTCATACGAACGAACGAACGAACTGTGTTTCAGTCAAACCATTTCTGTGAGGGAAATGAAAAAGTTCCTGTTTTCTATGCTTTTAAATATTTTGTTTTTCAGTAGTTTTGTAAAACAACAATTGCGAGCTAGTCTCGCAGCCTGGGTGTTCCGTAAATGATACGAGTAGCTTGATTTCTTGACCGCGATAACTTCCACTTCCGACCCGTAAATTATTTCGAAATATCTAATAACACTATGTGAGTTCCTGCCACTTTTTCTTGCAAACATTTCGTGGTGAAAAAAAGTCGAAATTCCTCATCTTTAGACGTTTTCTTTTATTTGTGCCACAAAAGCTCCTTGTTTTCTGAATTTTAGATTTGTGACCGTAGTACCGCCCTAGACGTTTTAAGTTTTGCCATTTCCATGCAAAAATTACACATGCGTTGCCCAATTGAGTTAGAAGCTTGACAGCTCACTCACTTCCACTAGACGGCTTGGTTCACAAAATAGGGGATTATCTAAGGGAGATAATCCCCTACGAAGGGGATTTCCGAACTTTTTGTTCACAAATCCCCCTAGACCACATCTTAAAAGTAGGTAAATTACGAATTTGTCAAGAGTAGTTTCATAAATCCAACATTATATTCACCTGCCTTACATTTAAGATTTACCTTACTTACCTAAAAGTAGTAGAGTTCTTTGTGATAGGGCTCGTCCGCGGAAGGACTCCCACCATACCTATTTCTGCCGCCAAACAGTAATGCGTATTGCTGTGTTCGAAGGGTATGGTTTCCGGTCAAATTACAGGCACATGAGAATTTCCATCTAACGTCTCAGGGTGGTAGCACGCAAGTGATATATATGATGTTGCAAGCGTACATAGGCTACGGTAACCGCTTACCATTAAATAGGCCGTAAGCTTGGTTGCCACTTTAGTCGTATAAAAAAAATATTTAACCTTTTAATAACCCTTTTTAAGAACAAGTTCATTCAAAGCCCCAACTCTCCACATATCCCCCATATATAGAATAGCTAAACGTTTTGCGAGTTGCGTGAGATCTGACGATTTCATTTTATGGAAACATTCACGTGCTTGTGTGCGTGAGTTCGCGTCGCATTGTTGCCGCTAGATGGCGCTGCAAGCCGACAGGTATTACCTAATATAATTTTTTTTCGGTATAAAAATAAACACCAAAAAATATTAAGAATAAGTAAGGCCAAATGAGGAAAACACAATTAGAACAATATTATCAATAATAAAAAGAAAAATGGATTAACACTTAAACTTAATGCTAACCATAAAATATATATTTTATGGGTGTGTGCGGATTAATATTAGCATAGTGTAGGTGTGTAAGTGTATTGGGTATGTAGGTGTATGTGGTAAGTGTATGGTGTAGGTGTGTAAGTGTATTGGGTATGTAGGTGTATGTGGTAACTGTATGTGGGGTGTGCATGTGTAAATAAATAAATAATGCTGGACAATCCACACAGCATCATCTAGCCCCAAGGTAAGCTGCTGTTAAACAGAGCTGTGTTATGGGTACTAGATGACTGATATACTTAATAAAATACAATACATAGATAGATATTTTTTATTAAAAATACCCAGAACACCCGGAACAAATATTTGTAGATCGTACAAACATTTGACCCGAGGCGGGAATCGAACCCGCAATCTCCGCGTCGCAGGCGGACCTGCGCCCGCTGCGCCACATCGGTCGTCATGTGACTTGGCACTTGGCGGCTTGGCACCTGGTATTGCCTCTTGCAACACCTAAAGAGCGTTTGCAAGTTCTGCGGATTCTTGTTCGTGATTCTCCGATTAATATGTTCATCTGAGATTAGCACGTGTGAGTCAGTGTATAACTCTGGTAACAGAGAAGGCCACCCTAAGACCTCCGTCATGGCCTAACAGCCGGTTGCTACAAATTGACTTTTCATAGTATCGTATTACTTTCCGTCTGATTGAAATTAATTAATGGAAACTAAAATTTTAAAGGTAAAGCCTTCTTCTCTTGAATTATTTTTTACTTGTCGGATGAAACAAGCCTATCAATTAAATGTGAAAGGTATAAATCAGATTTAGTACCTAGCATTTTCAATTTTCAAAAAACAAATTTTGTCTTGGGGCTTGTAAAGCAACAAGTCCGCACATACAGTCCCCTGTCTTTTGAAAAGTCTTCTGTATATTCACATGAATGGATAATAAAAAATTTAAGAAAAACCAAGAATGAACCAGTAAACAAACGAAGCGCTTTTAGACTGACTTAGTTGATTCTAATAGAACTCAAAGTGATCTCAAAGTCAAAGTCATAATGATTTATTTCAATAAAATCACAATCACATTTTGAAACGTCTTAAAGCTAGGTGAATTTACATCAGTTCCACGCGCCTAGGAGAATCTGGCAACAAACTTGGCTGGGTTCCTAGCTTTTTTTTGATGTTCTCAAGCAATGTTATGCAGTACTTAATTATATTTTAATTTTCACCTGAGTGCTTCTGAGAACCAAAGATGGCCACTGGCTCTACGAACAGACGAACAGATTTACTTACATTTCCACAAAAATTAAGTTCGCAGAAAATCAAGTCATGCCTGCATTCACCTAATATCGCTTGATGTAAATGGTTAACCGATGACTAATACCGCGTCATAGAACAGATAATAATACTTCCGTTTAGTCACACTCCCTTACAAAGCAAGAAGCGAGCTTAAATTTACGATTTATTGTCGTTTAATTGTGCATCAAAGCACAGAACAGATAGACCTATCTCTTCTTTTTTTTACGTACGGCCCACTAGATGGTAAGCGGTTACCGCAGCCGCTTGCAATAACAGAGGTATCACTCGCGGGTTGCCACCTTGAGGCTAAGATCGAAAGCCTCATGTGCCAGTAATTTCACCGGAAACCATACCCTTCGCACCGAAACACAGCAATGCTAGCATTACTGCTTCGAAGCAGTAGTATGGAAGCATTAGGCAGGCATCATAGCAAGGTCTAACACCGTCACCAGAGTTGGCCATTGACTCATACCAACCTACTTACTTTACTGTGTCTAGGTTTGAAAGTTTAGTACTGTAGCAAGTGAAGCTTTTTTTTATATACAACTGAAGTGGCAACCAAGCGTACGGCCCACAAGATGGTAAGCGGTTACCGCAGCCTAAGGATGCTTGCAATACCAGAGGTATCACTCGCTGGTTGCCACCAGGTAGATAGAAAGCCTCATGTGCCAGTAATTTCACCGGAAACCATACCTTTCACACCGGAACACAGCAATGCGAGCATTACTGCTCGCATTGTTGTGTTCCTGAGTGCTGAGTTTTTAGTCTTTGATTAATCAAGCACTAATTAATGTCCCAACTATGGAACATTGATGACCAAAGTGGCGCGACGGGCGAAGGTGCGCCTGTAACGCAGAAGGCTGCGTCGCGATTTCGATTCCCGCCTCGGGACAAATGTTTGTACGATCCAATAATATTTGAATTAAATAAAAGGCATTTATTCACATAACCACACATTATTTCATAACTAAGTAGCTACCTACTTATTTAATAGTTTTATTGTAATAGTAGTAGTCATAATAGTTATAGAAATGGTGGATGTGAACAGGTCGTGGACTCAGCCACGCTGTTTTTCAGCCTCGCCTTTGATCACTAAATGTTCTGAGTGTTTTGGGTATTTTCTATGTATGATAAAAAATATCTATGTATTATATTGTATTAAGTATATCAGTCATCAGGTACTTATAACACAAGCTCTGCTTAGCTTGGGGCTAAATGATGCTGTGTGGATTGTCCAGAATTATTTATATATTTATAAGAAAGCTACAATAGTAATTCTATCGCAAACTGCATTATTGTAACAAAGTCACCGGTTACAGTTAGAATTCCACCGGTTAAAGTAGGTTGCACCGTACGCGTTGCATTGCGTTCTTTGTCACGCAACGTTAGCGAGATAAAGGCTCTTATCTCGGTATTTTTCTATGAAACCCTTAAACAATTGGGAAAAGTACTCGCGTTGCAGCTTTGTTAGTCATTCTCTCTCATTCTCTGCTTGACGACCGATGTGGCGCAGCGGGCGCAGGTCCGCCTGCGACGCGGAGGTTGCGGGTTCGATTCCCGCCTCGGGTCAAATGTTTGTACGATCTACAAATATTTGATCCGGGTGTTCTGGGTATTTTCTATATATAATAAAAAAATATCTATCTATGTATTGTATTGTATTAAGTATATATCAGTCATCTAGTCCCCATAATACAGCTGTTTAACAGCAGCTTACCTTGGGGCTAGATGATGCTGTGTGGATTGTCCAGCATTATTTATTTATTTTATTATTTATTTATTTATTTATTACATTTATTACTCTGTAACCTATGACCTACTATTTAATTGACCGAGCGAGCGAAGCGAGCGAATCGTCTCAATTTCGAGATTGGCCAAAAATGCTTTGGGATGTCAGTTTGTCTGGTCTTTTTGTGTTCTCGCCCACAGGTTGCATTTGTCAACCAATCTGCTTGAAAGTTGGTATACAGGTTTTATGACTTTATAAAAGTTGATTGTCGTCGGGGATTTTTTGATAAGGGGCGTACTTTCTCTAAAAAAGGGTAAAAAGGGTGCTGCTGGATATCTCCGTCTAATGTGATTTGATTTCGATGATTTTTATTTTAATTGAAAGGTAAGTATTAACTTTAAGTTTGTCTGATATTTGGTTAAGATCTGATGAGGATCTTCAGCGTGATGAGCAAAATAGTTTCTCGAAATGCAGTATGTTGCTTACTTTCAAAGCTCACTTTACAAGTTTGCGAGGTCTACTGTTCGGAGACCTGCTAGTCTAGAACATACTGTCTAATCTATGCACTAGCTGCGTAACAGGTCCTACAGCACCTACTATATAACTTAGGGACCTGCTAGTAACAGCAATACTACGCAACATAAGGACTTGCTACGTTGCTACGTAATAGGACCTCTACTATTTTTTTTTTTTTTTTTATACCACAAGAGTGGCAACCAAGCGTACGGCCCACTTGATGGTCAGCGGTTACCGTAGCGTATGTACGCATGCTACATCATAGATATCACTTGCGTGTTACCACCCTGAGACGTAAGATGGAAAGTCTCATGTGCCTGTAATTTCACCGGAAACCATACCCTTCGAACCGGAACACAGCAATGCGAGCATTACTGCTTGGCGGCAGAAATAGGTATGGTGGTAGTCCTTCCCCGGATGAGCTCTATCACAAGAACCCTACTACTCTTCCCTCTACTATGTAACCTAATGACTTACTAAGTAACAACACTTATTATGTAACATAGGGAACTGTTGTGTAACAGCATCTATTATGTAACTACGTAACAGGACCTTCTAATGACTTACCATGTAACCTGCTATGTAACAAGGCTTATTATGTAACCTAAGGAGCTGCTTGTAACAGCATATAATACGTAACTTGACGACCAATGTGGCGCGGTGGGCGAAGGTCCGCCTGCGACGCAGAGGTTGCGGGTTCGATTCCCGCCTTGGGACAAATGTTTGTAGGATCTGCAAATATTTGTTCCGGGTGTTCTGGGTGTTTTCTATGTATAATAAAAAATATCTAGCTATGTATTGTATTGTATTAAGTATATATCAGTCATCTAGTACCCATAATACAGCTCTGTTTAACAGCAGCTTACCTTGGGACTAGATGATGCTGTGTGGATTGTCCAGCATTATTTATTTATTTATTTATTTAACTTTAGGACATCGGCAGGGGATTCATCCACACACTCTAGAGCCAGGTTAGTCGCGCACCGTAAGGTTTCAGAGGAACTTCCTTAGGCACACTTAGGCTGTGGAATGATCTCCCTGCTGAGGTTTTCCCTGGAGGCTACAGCATGAGGTTCTTCAAAAAGGGCGTTTTAAAATTTTTAAAGTGTCGGCAAAGCGCGAGTGATGCCTCTGGTATTGCAAGCGTTCATAGGCTACGGTAACCGCTTAACATCAGGTGGGCCGTATGCTTGTTTGCCACCTTGGTGGTATTAAAAAAAAAAAAAGACTTGCTACGTGACAGGACCTTTCTATATAACCCGAAAACCTACTCTAAAACCTAAAATAACCTTAGGATTAAAGACATAATTGCTTAGGTTAGATATTATATCGAAAACGCTAAGTGACTCGACAACAACACAGGAAAACTCACTTTAAATCGATAGCGGTTGGTTCTTTTGTCATTTGTTGAACTCTTGAGAGCTTGTTGAGTGACGTCTCTATAGTAAAGTAAATTAAAATATATCCAACGGCTATCTATTTAAAGTAGGTATTCCTGTGTCGTTTGTCGACTTACGTCAGTTGGTGCTTCCAGAAGCGCGAAATAACTGAAACATATGTATAACTATAAGAAAGCTTTTACTGACATCCGATCAGTTGCCTTATTTTCTATATACTTATAATAAAGAAATATCTATCTATGTATTGTATTGTATTAAGTATATATCAGTCATCTAGTACCCATAACACAGCTCTGTTTAACAGCAGCTTACCTTGGGGCTAGATGATGCTGTGTGGATTGTCCAGCATTATTGTTTATGGTAAACTAGCTTCCCCCACGCCTTCGCTTGCGTGATTCCTAGATAAAAAGCAGAAATATCTAGAACTTACTATTCCATGTTTCATGACAAATCGTTTCAGCCGTTATGAGTGATTGAAACATCCGACTATTGTTTGTCGCTTAGATTCTTGGAGGAAATATTTTTTATTTTTTTTATTTAATTGACACATGAGGCTTTCGATCTTAGCCTCAAGGTGGCAACCCGCGAGTGATACCTCTGATATTGCAAGCGTCCATAGGCTGCGGTAACCGCTTACCATCTTGTGGGCCGTACGCTTGGTTGCCACTTTAGTTGTATAAAAAAAATTATTAACACATTTATTTCAGATAAAATAAAAATAAAAATTAATTAAAAAGTCAATGTTATAAAATTACCCGCGAGTGATACCTCTGATATTGCAAGCGTCTACAGGCTGCGGTAACCGCTTACCATCTTGTGGGCCGTACGCTTGGTTGCCACTTCAGTTGTATAAAAAAAATTATTAACTCATTTATTTCAGATAAAATAAAAATTAAATAAAAAGTCAATGTTATAAAATTAAATGTCAATAGAATAAAATAAAAATAAAAGTTATCAAAATACACAACATAAAATGAACTAGACGGCACCCATTAATATCTGCATCCATTTGAATTGTATTGGGCAGTCTGTTCGTGATACAACCATCTTCATTTAATGAGTAGACGATAAGGATTGAAGATTGAGATGCACAACGCGAGAAGACACTTGTGCAACTGACTGTAGTACAAATAATAAAACAAAAATTACACTTTAAAATGTTACGAAAGAGGGCCAATTCAGAAACGAATTTAACTGGATTGGGGCCAATAGAACAGGGTCATTTTGAAGGGCCGATAAACAAACAACCGATTACACCATGTTGTGAGCATATACCTTACAATTATTATCTTTAAAAGCCTTCATAACCTTAGATTAACACCTCGACACTATTGTCCTTTTTACGTACGTAACTTTGTTAAAAAAAGTTCAAATTAAATGCGTTTCACCGAGACCGTAGCACAATGACGACCGATGTGGCGCAGCTGCGCAGGTCCGCCTGCGACGCGGAGGTTGCGGGTTCGATTCCCGCCTCTGGTCAAATGTTTGTATGATCTACAAATATTTGTTCCGGGTGTTCTGAGTATTTTATTTATAAAAAATATCTATCTATGTATTGTATTGTATTAAGTATATAATCAGTCATCTAGTACCCATGAAACAGCTCTGTTTTACAGCAGCTTACATTGGGTCTAGATGATGCTGCGTGGATTGTCCAGCATTATTTAATATAATTGCTGTCCGGAATCAGAGAAAAATTCAGTATATTTTTGTTTTAAAAATTAACTATTGTTTTAAGATTGTAGCTCACAATGTAAGCTTTGCTAGTATCGTATTCATAATCTTATTTAAAAAAGAAAGAAAGGATATAATTTTATTTGTCGAGAACATAAATGAGCTTCTAAAGGTATTAGGTTAGAATAAAATACAAAATATAAATTAAAAAAGGTATCTCTATAGTGTTACAGAGCCCTCGACAAATTTGGACTCAACTCAGCATTGTGCCGAATAGAAACCTATCTACCTACTAGAATAATGTAGTATATTTAATTTAAGTATAATTTTATTTAATTTCAAATACGATTTTATTAATTGTTATTGAATAAATGAAATGAAAAATTAAATGAAATACCCAACGCTGGTTTTCAGCGAGATAAACATCACGTCCGTCGAACTTGGCGCATTGCTGTTAGAACCTACTTATTCGGCTTTTGACATCATTTTACATACGATATTAACTTAGTGGACTCAGAACAAGACATTTATAAAATGAATAAGTACCTTTATTAATACTCGTAAAAACGTACATTTCAATTATTTATTGAAGAAACAAATTAGATCATTTATTAACAAAACAGGCAGGTACATAATTACATTACTTACATTACAGAATATAAAAAAAAATGTGAAACAACTACCTAATTTGGCGGTTTGAAATTATTTTCTATTTCCATAACGTACTTTGGGCTTAATAGGTTGTACTAGGTGTATATGTATAGTTCGCACGGCGGATCTAGGCTTCCGTGAAGTTGGCCGTTTGTGATGCGCAAAGACAATTTAGTTTGAAAAAGCTCCATTGCGCATCGAAACGGCTAACTTCACGACGGCCGAAATCCGCCGTGAGAACTATAACTAGAATAAAATGAAAAGATCGTAGATAAGTCAACATTATTTTTTTTGTTTTTTTATAATATTTTTAGAATCATGGTCTGATTGAAATCCCCGTTTTCAGTAGTTTTCAGCAAACCGACAGTTTGTTTCATGAATAAGGGGGTTAATGCATGGTCCGCCGGCGCCGCTTATATTAGCCCAGTAACATACAGTTGCCATGTCTTACATGTATAGGTACCTACTGTATGTTTACATGTTTACAGTGTGCAAATCATTCGGATTGGTTTCGAGCCGAGCTACACAGGACTCGGCCTGCTGACCTGGATTCAGCTCAGTCGAGATATCGCATGATCTCATTTATACCGGCATCAAAAAATGGTTATCAATTCGACTGTTTTTTTTTTATATTTGCTATACTAGTGCAAAATATTTTAAACCGACATCCAAAAATGTTATTAGTTCGACTGTTTTTTTTTAATTTGCTTTACTATTGCAAAATATTTTAAACCGACATCCAAAAATGTTATTAGTTCGACTGTTTTTTTTTTACATTTGCTTTACTAGTGCAAAATATTTTAAACCGACATCCAAAAATGTTATTAGTTCGACTGTTTTTTTTTTACATTTGCTTTACTAGTGCAAAATATTTTAAACCGACATCCAAAAATGTTATTAGTTCGACTGTTTTTTTTTTATATTTGCTATACTAGTGCAAAATATTTTAAACCGACATCCAAAAATGTTATTATTTCGACTGTTTTTTTTTATTTTTGCTTTACTAGTGCAAAATATTTTAAACCGACGACATCCAAAAAGATTATCAATTCCACTGGGTTTTTTTTATAATATATTTGCTTTACTAGTGCAAAATATTTTAAACCGACATCCAAAAAGGTTATTAGTTCGACTGTTTTTTTAAATATTGGCTTTACTAGTGCAAAATATTTTAAACCGACCTTCAAAAAGGAGGAGGTTATCAATTCGACTGTACTTATGTTTTTTTTTTGGATTGGAATTTGTTACGTGATTACCCCGCTAATTATGAGTTGATTTTGATGATTCTTTATTTTTGTTTGATTACCTAGGTCTTCAGAGCACTGGTGGTCTAGCGGTAGTGAGTCCGCCTTCCGATCCTAAGGTCGTGGGTTCAAATCCGGTCGTGCACCAATGGATTTTTCGCTACGAAAAAATTATGTGCGCAATGCCAGTGCTCTCATACGGTGAAGGAAAACATCGTGAGGAAACCGGCATGTCCAAGAACAACATTCGAAAGACATGTGCCATCCACCAATCCGCATTGGGTCCGCGTGGTGGATTAAGACCCAATCACTCTCGCTGGAGAGTAGGCCAGTGTCCCAGCAGTGGGAACATTAGAAGGCTGTCATGATGACCTAGGTCTTCAGAGGTTGTACCATATAAATTTCATCAAAATTGGTTCTCTAGTTTTTGAAAAAATCATAAAAACGCTTAATAACTAAATCCTATCTCAACAAGAGTAGTAGAGTTCATTGTGATAGAGCTCGTCCGGGGAAGGACTACCACCATACCTATTTCTGCCGCACAAGCAGCAATGCTCCCATTGATGTGTTCCGGTTCGAAGGGTATGGTTTCCGGTGAAATTACAGGCACATGAGACTTTCCATCTAACGTCTCAGGGTGGTAACACGCATGTGATATCTATGATGTTGCATGCGTACATAGGCTACGGTAACCGCTGACCATCAAGTGGGCCGTACGCTTGGTTGCCACTTTAGTGGTATAAAAAAAAAAAAAAAAAAAATCCATAGAATTTTTTTTTTTAGTTTGAAATCGGTTTTGGTTTTTTAAATATACATAGGGTGGCTTATATCTATACCATATGCCTTCACCACCATATCACTTTCAAGCAGTGAATGAAGTCAGACTATAAAATGATGATAAATGTAAATCTACTGACTATTCACTGTGTTATTCAGTCCGGACTGCGCGGCACTGAATATTAATTAATATCCTACTGCAGTACCCTCCCGGAGAGCGTAATTGACCGCACCGGCACAGCTTAGACCTTGACATTACATTACCTCATGACAGCCTTCTAATGTTCCCACTGCTGGGACACTGGCCACTCTCAGGCGAGAGTGATTGGGGTCTTAATCCACCACGCGGACCCAATGCGCATTGGTGGATGTCACATGTCTTTCGAATTTAGTTCTTGGACATGCCGGTTTCCTCACGATGTTTTCCTTCACCGTATGAGAGCACTGGCATTGCGCACATAATTTTTTCGAACAGAAAAATCCATTGGTGCACGACCGTGTTTGAACCCACGACCTTAGGATCGGGAGGCGGGGTCACTACCACTAGACCACCGGTGCTCTGATTACATTACCTAATAGGTAGATAAAGCTAATATAAATCTCTCTTTGAAGCGTATTGTAAATCTTTCTACGCAGTCTGTGGGCTAAATGACACAGAAATTCTACAATGCCCTGTGAATCCTGTAAAATTTAGTATGTTTTAGTGTAATAAAAAAAATAAAAAAAAAACAATACAACAATGGTTTGATGATGCGGATGCTGTTGAGGCTGCCGCGGTACTGTAGCGCATCAGGGATGTTCGCAGACGCGCGCACTGATTACTTCTTTGCAATAATGCGACGAAGAACTGCGTCCCTGATGAGCCACTTGCGTGGGAGCACCAACAGCCTTCTAACTGTTGTTGTGGAGGACCTCTACTCATGTTACATGAGACACTGGCTTATGGTACTTGCGCCGATCTCTCGCCTAGTCTCTAAGTAATATTGTGAATTAAATTTATTAAATTATTATGTTTACTGTGTGCTTACTAATGTAGTTATAAGTGATTTGTACTACTAACCTGTTATGGATTCAAAATGATCTGAAATAAAAATATATTTATTTATTTATAAATGCTCTATGTACAGAGTATACTACTAGCAGTCCGTCCCAGCTTTGCGCGTGTGCAATGAAACCGCACCCGTGCGAAACCGGGGCTGGTCGCTAGTAATAATTATACTCTATGATACTTATGGATAATGTTCTTCTAATGACGAGCAATATGGCCGAAGGTCCGCCTGCGACGCGAAGGTTGCGGGTTCGATTCCCGCCTTGGGACAAATGTTTGTAGAATCTGCAAATATTTGTTCCGGGTGTTCTGGGTGTTTTCTATGTATAATAAAAAATATCTATCTATGTATTGTTTTGTATTAAATATATATCAGTCATCTAGTACCCATAATACAGCTCTGTTTAACAACAGCTTACCTTGGGATAGATGATGCTGTGTGGATTGTCCAGCATTATTTATTATTTATTTATTTATTTAATGGTGAAAGAAAATTTTTAGTAGTTTTTGAGTTTATTCGTAACAAACACGTAACGTAATTGACACGTTTTTGATGGTTTTTTCGAGAAAAGTATTAAACCAATTTCGATAAAATTTATATTATGACCACCTCAGAAGTATTACCTATCAAACAAAAAAACCAGCTACTACAGTAGGTAGTACCTGACCCGCGCGGTCTCACTGTGTATGTAAATCAGACCAAAATTAGCCAAATGGATCCGTTCTCGAGTTTTAGCATGACTAACAAACAGCAGTTCATTTTTTTATTCGTAGTAATGGTAGGACCTAAAAAAATAAAGTTCAACGACATATAATATTTGGCAGTGTTTCGTTGAAGTCTTTTCTTAACAGCGCCTTCGTCGCATTGTTCTAATTATAAGAGAGAAAGAGAAAGAAACCTTCATTGAGAAGAAAGAAAAAGAAAGAAAGAAATTTTTGAATTAATTTATAATTCTTTTTTTTTTTTTATACAACTGAAGTGGCAACCAAGCGTACGGCCCACAAGATAGTAAGCGGTTACCGCCTATGGACGCTTGCAATACCAGATGTATCACTCGCGGGTTGCCACCTTGAGGCTAAGATCGAAGCCTCATATGCCAGAAATTTCATCGGAAACCATACCCTTCACACCGGAACACAGCAATGCGAGCATTACTGCTTGGCGGCAGAAATAGGTAGGTGGTAGTTCTTCCCCGGACGAGCTATATCACAAAGAACTCTACTACTCTTAATCATCAATAAATTCATCAACAAACACAGATTTAGATTTGATTAGGCACAGAATAATAAAGCAAATTAAAAACTATAAAACCGTAACATACTCGTAGGTTCTCACGGCGGATCTCGGCCGTCGTGAAATTAGCCGTTTGGATGCGCAATGGAGCTTTTTCAAACTAAATTGTCTTTGCGCATCACAAACGGCTACCTTCACGGAAGCCTAGATCCGCTGTGCGAACTATACTACATATTTTATAGATAGATAGAAAATACTTTATTGTACAACTTAAAATAAACAAAGGCGAACTTAATGCTAGACAGCATTATCTACCAGCTAACCTGTGGGTAACGAAGATGATATGCAGGTAGTGGACAAAAATTTGATAACATAATGAATAAAGAGATAAGTACTTAATTTAATTCTAACATAACAGTTAATAGACCTACTTTACTTATACATAGAATTTTATAATAGTGAGCTTAAAACAGCGACTTGCCACATGACTTCGCCACGTTATGCTGATGACGTTTTAAAGCATCTTCTTCTTCTTCGTCTTTTTAGACTCTGTGGCATGCTCGCCACAATTTCGCCAGTGTCAAGTAGATGAGTTTATTTTTGTTTTTAAAGTGTTAACCATCACACTAGGGGAATACTAAAGATTGTAATATCCCAAAAAATATTTTGCAACGTTTCCCCTGTAGGTGGAGCTATCGGCGCTTCGAGCCGAAGACATCCCAATGATTATTTCGTCCAAGCGAGATATGTCTCGATAGCTCAATTGGTAGAGCGCCCGCGTATCAAGCGGTGGTTGCGGGTTCAAATCCCGCTTGAGGCAAAATATTTTTTGGGATATTATAATCTTTAGATGAGTTTAATTGTCGCATGGCAACGAAAACAAACAAAGTTTTGAAAGAAATGGCGGCGTTTCTTTCAAAATTTGATAGGAAAGACTTTGACTGGCACAGGACCGACGAGAGTGGCGTATTAGAGTGGAGGCCTATACCCAGCAGTGGGTGCGAACGAGATAGATAGATAGGTTTTTAAGTCCAACGTGCAATGCTCTTCTCCCTCTCGGCACCGACATAGCTCTTAGAATTAGAGTAAGCAAGTTGAAGTGGCAGTGAGCAGTGCCATATAGCTCGCGGAACCGATAAACAAAGGTTCTCGTACTAATAAACGCGTGCCTAACAGCCTTTAGCTTCAGTGCCGGCGAATGGTGCCGTGTGGTGCCGGCAAACTCGCGACCGGGGTGAGGCAAGTAAAACCGGTGGGAGGAAGGGAGCGGCCATTCGGTACGTAGTACTAATATCTGTTCTGTGGTCATGTCCTACAACTTTGAAGCACCCAGAACCGACTGCTTAACAAGCGATCCGAAGCACGGAAGCGCTTAGTTGAAATTGCCACTGGCGATCACCCATCCGAATGATGACTACGCGTAACAGTGCTTATCTTCGTTGATTTGTTATGATTACTTTGATAGTGATGGTCACCCATTGCTGGGTTATGCATATACCTGTTCACTGCCAGCCTTTTTTGTGTTCACTGCCAGCCTCCTATGTATAGTAAGGAGTATTACCTGCGACATTTACAATGTCCTCGACTCGACCTTCGGACGACCTAGATTTCTTTGCTTAGATATTGTAAGGTTCATCATATCAGCCGATAGACGTCCACTGCTGGACATAGGCCTCCCAAAAAGTGCCATGACGACCGGTTATCCTTCCACAGACTTCTTCCGCTTTTTTTTTTATGCAACTGAAGTGGCAACCAAGCGTACGGCCCACAAGATGGTAAGCGGTTACCGTAGCCTATACACGCTTGCAATACCGCTTTAATGTCATCGGTCCATCGAGTAAGATATTGAAAGCTAAGCTATCGACAAATCACTATCACACTAATATTATTAATGCGAAAGTTGATATTTAGATCAATGTTTGTTCCTCTAGCTAGAACTATGGCGGAAATTGAAAACTTATATAGAAATAAGCTTTTTATTCTGGAAAGTACAGTTCCCCAGTTCCACGCGAACGAAGTCGCAGGCAACAGCTAGTAATAAATAATAGGAATGTATAGTAAACAATCGCGATACTCATACGGTTCAAATTCCACAGGGAATATAAACAAAACCGATAATATTCACAATGATACGTTGTTCTAGTTCTACGATAGTACGCGGTACGGAACACCTACTCGCACTGGAACTATGCCTGTACTACCCACTCGCGAATTACCGGAACAAATACATACAGGTACCTACTCAAAGAGCCTACATATTTGAGCCATTTGGAGTAGACTCTGAGGACCCTGGTACCGCGGCGTTTTCAAACACGTTTTCAAAGTTCTTTCCGAACGCCTAGTCAAAGCGACGCGTGATCCAAAGGCTGGTTCATATCTGGCTCAACGTATCAGCATTGCCATTCAACGTGGCAATGCAGCCAGCATGTTGGGAACGCTTGCGTCTGGTAGTGATTTAGATCAGTTGAACTATCTATAGATCGTTTGTAACGGTCTTTAGATGGCTCAACTATTTCCATATGTATTTTGTATATTTTGTAGGTAATGTAATTGTGTACTTAAATATATTATTTTTGTTTATAAAATGTCCTACGCAAATAAAGTACTCGACCCCCATATTGGAAAATTGGAAAAAAGTATTTTATTTCAATGCTGTATTTAAAATTTTAAATTCAAATTTAGAATAGTTTTTATTCAAGTATCACAAGGATTACTTTAACACGTCTCTAGTTAAATCTGGCAACAAACTCTGCTGGGTTCTTAGCTTTTTGTCGATGATCCCTCTTTATCATAAAGCTTCAATGGCTCCAGTATCCCATCAGAGGCTCATACTAAGAAATAAAGAAAGAAAAGTATTTATTCGTCAGTACAAACAAAAAACACAGCAGAAACAGACTGGCAGGTACATCACAAAACACTAATCATAATTATCCAAAACAATTAAAAATACCTAAATGTAAATGTACCCCTATAGCTACTTATACTAGGTCTTTACCTATGAAATTGCCGTTCTTCAGTACTGGTCATTTCAAATAGAAAAAAAAGTTTGTAATGGCTTTGTATTCTAAATTCAAATTAATTTTATTTTAAAAACATGACATTCTTTTTACAAACTCAGTCTTTTTTTTATTGATTAGCGGTTAGAGTTGTATTTATAATTTTCGTCATAGTGGATACTTTAAAAATTCGTGTAATTATACTTATTATAAGGAAATAATATTAAATAAATTATGCTGGACAATCCACTCAGTATCATTTAGCCCCAAGCGAAGCTTGTGTTATGGGTACCTAACCTACTAGATGACTGATAATCTTATAATAAAAATGAATTGCTGTGCGTTAGGCTCGCTAAAACTCGACAACGGCTGGACTGATTTGGCTAATTTTGATCTTGAAATGTTTGTAAATGCTCAGGGAAGGTTTATACGGTGATAAATTTTGGAAAAGTGAAACCGCGCCAAGTCAGCTAGTACTTAATACAATAGATTAAAATACATAGATGCATATTTTTTATTATAAGTAAGTACTTATTTAAAACAATTACAATGAGCAAGTTACAAAGTATAAAATACCCAGAACTTCCAGAACAAATATTAACAGATCACGCAAACATTTGTCCCGTAGCGGGAATCGAATCCGCCATCTCCCACTTCTCAGTTCCTAACTGGGCATTCACCCAACATGCAAACATTACATATTTTACTCTACACATAGGTTTCAATGACGTCAGAACATTATATAAACGAAGCTACGTAAATATCGCATTCGGTATAATGCAGATAAAATGTGAAAGGATGTGTTTTATCCTATCACCGCACTGGTTCTTTTACAAGCATTGGAGAACCGGTGGTCTAGTGGTAGCTCCGCCTTCCGATACTTAGATCGTGGGTTCGAACACGGTCGTGCACCAATGGTTTTCTATTCGGAAAATTATGTGCGCAATCTGGCGTTGCGTTGCTATCATACGGTGAAGGAAAACATCGGGAGGAAACCGGCACTATAAAAAGTAGCCTATGTTTTATTCTAGAACTTATACGCACTCAGAAGGAGAGACTATGTGACTTAACGCTAGGTCTTTTTTTTTTATTTTTTTTATTTTTATACAACTGAAGTTTCAACCAAGCGTACGGCCCACAAGATGGTAAGCGGTTACCGCAGCCTATGGACGCTTGCTATACCAGAGGTATCACTCGCGGGTTGCCACCTTGAGGCTAAGATCGAAAGCCTCATGTGCCAGTAATTTCACCGGAAACCATACCCTTCACACCGGAACACAGCAATGCGAGCATTACTGCTTGGCGGCAGAAATAGGTAATCTTTTTTGTGTATAAATTTATTTGTTTTTGTGTATGACCTTTTTTTTCTTGCCTTTTGACTGTAGCTCTCCTAATTGTGTGTCAAATAAACAAATTCTTATTTTTATGCTTATTCTTATTCTTATTCTTATACCATCAACATTCCAAATTTCACAACAATTGGTTCAAGTCGTCACGGAAATACGTGGTAACAAACTTATTAGACTTTCGCATTCATATTAGTAGTATATTTAATAATCATACTAATATTATGAAAGTTCTTTTCCGAGAACAATGGTTTTGGATGTGGTAGAAGGTCTTTCGAATCAGTCATCGGATCGTCTTTGTTCATAAACATAGGTAAGAATAACGAAGAAAAGAATACCTACGTTACGTACATACAGTATGGAAAATATTTCTTTTGTCTTTAGACGTTAAATTTTAAAATTTGCTTTCGCCCGCGCCTTCCCTTGCGTGGTACCAACATCTAAAGTAGTCTCCAAGCTATTCTACTTCTCTGTCTATAGTACATTCCATTATATTCATTCCAAGTTCTATCCATATCAGTTAAGCCGAGACACAGATTATACAAACTTTCCGATTTACCCTAATATTAGTAGGATTAAAATAATCATAACAAAAATCAAGTTGTTGTACCTGAGTGATTTCATTTTTAGTACATTATGAATAACTAATAAAGCTGCCATAAATGTTAATTTCAACCAAATCATATTACCTATTATGATCGCAAGTTTCTCTATCCATGTAAGTATAATATCGCTATCATCGTGATTTTTTACAAACAGGCAATCCTGAACCAAAAAAACATCTCTTACTAAAAGTGTACATAAGAGAAGTAAATAGCTGGGGGCTTCGGCGCACATATAATAGAATTAGCGCTCATCGACCGTAGCCACAGAATAGCGCGTAGCGACTTGCGCGCGCATGCCAGCCAGTGACGCGGCTAGCGCTGACGTAAACGGTAATACGGTCGCTATTCCAACAACACAACCGCACAACTTTACAAGCTTATGGCTGCAATAACTACGAACTTACTAGTGACCATCCAACGAGCTGATTTACTGAAATACATCAAGTTAGAGCGACTAAAAAGATGTTGTTGGTTATTATTTTGTAAGGTTACGACGAGTGTAGTGAAGTTAGCAACAGTTCACGGAGGGCCCGCGCGGCGCCACAAGCGCACAACTTGACAAGGTCACATTGTCACACGCGTCAGTTTGTCTACAATCGCTTCGCTTTGTGCGTGGTTTTATAAGATTTATCAAAGAAACAATCAACGGAATACTATTTTTGTGAAGTTATTATAGAAGTTTTGATTTGATTTATTGTTACGAGTCGACGATTACGCTTTGTAGTACGAGCCAAAGAAAGTAAATAGGTAACCCTATATTTTTTTATTTTGAAACCAATTTAGAAAAAATCTGTCAAAATGCCGGGGAACGAGTATTCAGAAAAGACGGAAAAGACGGTAGGTAGGATTATAATATTACGTGATATTTGCGACGCGAAGGATACGCTCTTCGGACCATTCAGCTCGGAAAGAACTATGCAAATGAAATCGAAGATATGGACCGATATTGTAGAAAAGGCCAAGTCACTTGGCCTTGTAGCCGCTTGCAAGGACTACAGGTACATGAGAGACATCTACTGGCAGAATACCAAACGGCATTCGTTAAGCAAACGAGAGAACAAACTCAGTAGAAACTTCAAAAGAACTCCCATCGACGATTTGGTATACGAAATTATTGATAACACATCTACACTTCACCAGTCGAATCTGAAGGACAATCAAATGTCTGTCTTATCCTCAACTAATTCTATGCTTCACCACACTGTGATGCTGAAAACCGATAATCAGGACTACGAGTTAATAAACGATGATAATGATGAGGACGGGGTAGCTGTCACCATAGAAAAAGTAGATCTAGAAGAGGAAGAATGCCTCGAAGAAGAGCCACTTCAAATAGATGAGCCATATCCCATAGAAGAGTCTTCAGAGCTGGAATATGAGCCATCTGCAATGAAACCTCGCAACGAACCTGCAGGTACGAGATACATTTGCGTGGACAGAGTGAAACAGAAGGTGGAAGAAGGGAAGTTAAAAAATAGGAAGATTCAGCTTGAGATTGACTTTCTGAAGTTACAGAACTATAAAACTAAGCTGGAAGTTCTAGAGTTGGAGAGCAAACTCGGCATCAAGCCATCAAAGTATACGAAACAACTGGCTAAGAGGAGAAAGAAGGGCCACATTCGTGCTGGAGACGAAGATGATCAGGATTCTGACTGCTATAGCGTATAGAAAGAAGGGCCACATTCATGCTGGGAACGAAGATGATCAGGATTCTGACTGCTATAGCGTATAGCCTATAATCGCCTCGCCCGGGGTTTATATCTGATTAAAATAACTTGAGTTTCGATTTGTTAATAAGTCTAGATAGCGTTTCTAGATCCTGATGAGACTTCAATCGAATACAGCTTCCACGGATGTTTATTTCACATATAATCTGCATTTTAAACTTGTAATTGAAAAAATATCAACAGTTATTCAAATTCGCACTTTATCCTTGTCATTCCGTAGAAGTATTTTGTACTTTTAGCAGTTTATAGCGATCGTACTGCGCCCGTCTCACGCGCAACCAAGTGACGTCACGCATCATAAAACTTTCTCCCAATGTTTATGGCAGTGACAAAGTGCTGAAAAGTACTGTATTATGTTATAATAAGGCGTTGTCAATTTACTAATAAAAATTATAAATTATTTTTCGTTTTTATTTAAAACTAGCGACTCGCTCCGGCTTCGCACGGGTGCTTTAATTATACCTATAAACTTATATTATAATGCTATTGTTATAGATATATCAATATAATTATTCCGGATACGTCCTCAAAGTAATGTATTTATAAAAGAAGCTCGGCTCTCAGGATAGGGTACGTTAGGTAAACTAGTTAGTATTAAAGTATTAAAAAACGAAACAAAGTATAAATGTACTTTGTTGGGTCCTAGGAGGTAACCACATGCTCGCTCTCATATTGAAGTAATATTAAAAAAAAAATATGCCGAAATGTTAGTCTTACAAACACTATTTCAACATTGCTTTAGAGATTATAATATCCCACCACCGGGCGCTCTATCAATTGAGCTATCGAGACATATCTCGCTTGGACGAAATAATCATTGGGAAAAACTCAAATGGTAGCGCCCGCGTATCAAGCGGTGGTTGCGGGTTCAAATCCCGCTTGAGGCAAAATATTTTTTGGGATATTATAATCTTTAGTATTCCCCTAGTGTGATGGTTAACACTATAAAAACAAAAATAACCAATTGATTTAGAACTTACCTACATGTTAATACTGTCAAACAGCTAGATGGTTTTGTATGAAATTCGGCATAAAAAGTATTAAAGTAATATTTATAAAAAGTAATAGGGTTCTACCCTATTACTTTTTATAACGGACTAGCTTAAAGAATAAGAATAAGAATTTGTTTATGTGACACACACAAATATGAGAGCATATTATAGCCAGTTTCGCGCGGGTCTCATTGAAACCCCACCCGTGCAAAGCCAGGGCGGGTCGCTAGTAATAAATGTAGCCTATATTACTCAAGGATAATGTAGCATTCTAATGGTGAAAGAATTTTTGAAATAGGACCAGTAGTTTTTGAGTTTATTCGTAACAAACAAAAAATACAAAAATACAAATCTTCTCTCTTTATAATATTACTAGCAGTCCGTCCCAGCTTCGCACGGGTGCAATGAAACCGCTCCCGTGCAAAGCCGGAGCGAGTCGCTAGTAATAAATATAGCCTATGTTACTCAGGGATAATGTAGCATTCTAATGGTGAAAGAATTTCTGAAATCGGACCAGCAGTTTTTGAGTTTATTCGTAACAAACAGAAAATACAAAAATACAAATTTTCTCTTTATAATATTACTAGCGTCTCGTCCCGACTTCGCACGGGTGGACATAAAATATAGCCTATGTTACTCAGGGATAATGTAGCATTCTAAGGGTGAAAGAATTTTGGAAATCGGACCTGTAGTTTTTGAGTTTATTCGTAACAAACAAAAATACAAAACTTTTCTCTTTATTATATTTGTAGATAGTAAATAGTATAATGTGAAAGTTTGTGTTTGTTCCTCAACACCGTAACGGCTACTGAACGGATTTACCAAACAAATTATGCGATCTAAATAATGATTTACTGTATTTTTTTTGCCAGAGTGGCGCAAAATTAATTTTTAAAATTTTTTTATTACATTTAAAATTTATTTAAAATTACTCAATTAAAGTTGCGCAAAGAATTATCTAACGAAATACCACATAATTTATCATCTCGATATTGTTTCGCGTTTTTATATTTTATCAGTCCCGTTTCGTTATTAAAGTAGCTATTCGTGCTTAATAACCTGCTAGCGTTATAAGTTTCGGATCGTCTATCTGGCAATTCGTATAGCATTTTGGAAAGTTAATTTTCCGAAAGCTAGAGGCGCTGTACGAAATCTCATATAAATGGTAATTGGCAACGTCACGCTACTAATACGAATCTTAGAATATTCCTGCTTGACGTGCTAAGAGCAGATAGCGCGGCATTTCGCACATATCTGAACAGACCTTGATCTAAGTGTATATCTAAAACAATAGGTTAGGTAGAAACCGAATGACCGGTTCCAAACCATTTTAAAAGGCGATAAAGTTTACCTATAAGTGATTTTAATGCTCGTCACTATAGGTACAGGACATAGCAATTAATTGTTACAATCTAACCAAAAATTTCACAGATTTTGAACTCTATTCCAGTCTGAATAAAACCCATAATCTGCAATCTCCATTGTAAAACTTTTTAATAGAGCGAACGTAAAAATGTTAACGATGCGACATATTGTGCGTTTTCGAATCGATCATTGACCTTCGTAGGCCCGTAGCTGATCGTAGCAACTCTGGTGCTACGAACATTTACAACATCATTTTATATTTACATATTTTAACATTTAACACAATTCATTTAATATTTTATTATTATAATAACGTAATGCGTATGGATTTGCGAGATATAAACATTTTGAAAAATAAATAATGTTTTCTGAAATACTTCAATGTACCAACCACAAAGATTATAAATTTATATTTTGATGGTTTTTTTTAATAACATTGCAAGGACAAGGACAATTGATTTCGCTCAAATTACTTTACTACGCACAATAACTAAAAGCGAATGGAATTTCCAGGGTATAAGGAAAATATGGCTTTATTTAGAAAAATAGATTAAATATTTATCGATGTTATTTTGTTACATTATTACCTTGATTGACATTATAGTTTCTTGTTTGACTTTTCGGTACTGATAACAGTGAAATTACGCTGGCCATGTTCGTAGCATGCCGGAAAAGATGTGGCAACAATTACCCCAAAGAGTGGAATTAAGAGTGAATCCTAAAACACACCCCGGACACTCAATAAAATGTGTGAAACATGCCTAATGAACAATGCATGGTGTGTGTACGTAAACGGTGCCGTTGTATGTGTGAGTGTCATGTGTGTGAGCTTCATGATTGTCACGTTGTCATTAATTACCGCATGAGCGAGACAGCACGCTTCCGTTCGCGCATGCATTTACGCTGGGAAAAGAGTGCATCTACACAAAAAATAGATAAACGCGTCCGTAATGCAGTGCATCCGATAGTGCCCACGAACTCGCGAGCAGGTGATATACTAAATTGATATAGAGGAAGCAAAGAACGTCTTAGAGACGTTCTTTGGGAGAAAACCTTTGAGATGAGAGCAATTGACAAGACTGAAGAAAAATAAAGCGAGTGAAACCGCGCAGGGTCAGCTAGTAGATTTATAATAATTGATTTGTTTACAACCTTCGAGAAACACGTCTGCTGGAGAACAAGTCGATGGTCCTGATGATGTCCCGTGGAGGGATGAAACACGTGTCGATATTTTTCTTTTGAGATTAACTGTGTTAACTCTGTGACCTCATTGGTTAAAAGGTTAAGCGGAATAATACTAGAGATTTTTCGTCTGTTTTTAACCTTCGAGAACATAAAATGATATACGTAACTAGTAACTACCTACAGTTTATTAAAAGATACTAAAATACAATTGTATATAGAACATACAAGAATACCCTAATTCTAGGAAATAATACTTGGTACATTTTTAAGCAACTGCTGGCAACATTATACGCGCATGGCGAGGTATTGAGTTTCAAGACCCAAACTCGTGAGTATTATTGAATTATGTATAAAATATACAAATAATCGTCAACTTAATTGTTAAAAGTGATTTCTGACGACTTTTTGATGTATGTAGAACTGATTTAACATAACCACAGGCATCTTTTTACGATAATACACGTTCGTCGCGTCTCGCTCGCTCAGTAGCTCGCGGCGGACTGACAAGCCGTTGTCTTGTGTTTGCCGTTTTGTATTGTCTTTACGAGCTGCATTTTTCGAGACGCATGCTCTGTCTATTTGTTAACAACTATCTTGCACTATAATTTTATCTATAACCATTCATTTCTAGGGTTCCACACCTCAACAAGGAAAAAACTGAACTTCTGTCTGACGTTGTTGTTATTCTTTTTTTTTTTCTCAGGATCGGCTAAATCATTTTAAATTTGTACAAAATTTAAAAATAATGTTAGCGTTAAACTATGATTTACATTGATTCAGTAGCAAAGTGCTGGACCTCGTGAGACGTAACAGATAAATAAATAATGCTGGGCAATCCACACAGCATCATCTAGCCGCAAGCTAAGCAGAGCTGTGTTATGGGTACTAGATGACTGATATATACTTAATACAATACAAAACATAGATATTTTTTTATTATATATAGAAAATACCCAGAACACCCGGAACAAATATTTGTAGATCGTACAAACATCGACCTGCGCCCGCTGCGCCACATCGCATCGGTCGTCAAACGAAACTCAAAGTACGGAACATTCAGGGCGCAAGTCTCGCTTGCACTTGTCCTTTTTATATATTTCAACGTAGGCGTAGTGTAGTGCATTAGGTAGGTAATCGAGTTATTCTACGTGGCCTTGTCAAGGCTATGACGAACGACGCGACACGCTACGAATAAACGCTTAAATTACTAGGTTTTAGCGGTTCGTAAGCATCTTTATGTTACATTTTCAACATCGCCTTATATTCCACCAGCTTCCTTGCTCTTCAACGCAATTCTAATTGATCTGTACTTATTGGAATTAGGCATTTCGTACTGAGTGCAAAAAAATTGTTGGATAAAAGTCCGAAATAAAAAAAAACCTTTTTTCAATATAAAATATGACAAGGTTCTACAGTGGCCTACATCCAGCACAGAATAAGATACCCTTATAACCAATGTTACTGCTAACATTTAAACCTAATTCGCATGCTTCTTTCAAAGGAGCAATAAGCGGAGATTACAAAAGATGGCGCGGACGACCTCGGCTTGCACGGCTGCGCGCGTTTCCCGGAAGCGGAGCCGACGCCATCTTGTCGACGCTGCGCGCGCGCCTGTCTCTGAATAGATAGATAGGGCTCTGTGGATAGGGTGACCAGTTATAATGATTAGTGTGCGGTTCGCTGAGGGTAATAATCACAAAAACCGATGTAGAACTCAGTATCTACTCTAAGTGCGAGTTAAATGTTTAGTTTGTTTGGTTCCTATCTTTGAGGATATAAACAGAGATTATTCTCAACGTCTTTGGGTCCTATAAAGTGACGACACGATTTAAAAAAATATTAAGTACATAGATAAAAAAATAACTATGAACACAAAGACATTAAGTATAATCATTTGTTTATATTCTCGAAGACGTATGAACAGTACTTTTGCGTTACAATATGACTCTATGCAATAAGTAATATGTGCAAGCTTTGTTGCAATGCGTTAATGCTTGATGGGCACAATACACAAGTCCACAAGTAATATAAGTTCATAACCGTTCCTGCTGTGTATACTAAAGGGGTGTAAGTGTAAAACATAATAAAAATACAGATTACAGACCTGTACTCGAACAATACAAGCAGATGTGTGTGCAGACAGACCCGCTATTATTATTACCTACCTGTCTTTGTTACCTGGGCACCAGAATGTAACGTTGTTTGTGCCATGGGCCATTCGTGACGCTATACAATTATTTTTTATGGTGCTTTTAGTTGATCCTTCACTCGTTCGTCGTAGGAGCGCTCGTGAAGTAGCTGGCTAAGTTGTTCGTTAAGCACTGTTCCGCGGAGTCATTATTTGGTTGGGTGACCGCCAGTAGCAATTTCAACTGAGCGCTCCCGTGTTTCGGAGTGCACGTTAAGCAGTCGGTTCCGGCTTTTTCAAAGTTGTTAGGCCAAGACAGAGGCCTTGGGGCGGCCTTAAAATTTGTCACCAGAGTTTGCCACTGACTCATACGAACTTACTTACTCGCTTCGAACATATAAACAAATGATTATTCTTAATGTCTTTGCTTACTCGTTATACGGGTACGTTTTGCTTTTTTTATGGACGAGACTGGAATCGTCCGCCCGATGGCATGTCACGACAGTGCAGTGTCACCGCTCTGCGTGGCACTGCACTACGTTACCGCGAGGGATAATTGCATTCTTATTCGCCCAGTATTTTCACTTGCTATACTGCCCTTCGAATCTAAATGCAGTAATAAAATAAATAAAAAAATAATGTTGGACAATCCACACAGCATCATCTAGCCCCAAAATATTTTTATTAAACGCCCAATGGACTGAAATATTGTTTCTGGAAAATCAAAACGATCTATATTCTGTACAAAACCTGACATGATTCGATCCCACTTGGGCCGTCAACCTTCATAATAAACTCTCAGGTAAAATGATGAACCGGTTTGAGAACGAAAATTACATCGCGCAGACGAATGGTAATGTGCTTTACTAGCTTTAAAAACATGTCGTATATGTATAACGCCTATAAATCCTATCATCATCATCATAACAGCCTTCTAATGTTCCCACTGCTGGGACACTGGCCTACTCTCAGGCGAGAGTGATTGGGTCTTAATCCACCACGCGGACCCAATGCGGATTGGTGGATGGCACATGTCTTTCGAATTTTTAGTTCTTGGACATGCCGGTTTCCTCACGATGTTTTCCTCCACCGTATGAGAGCACTGGCATTGCGCACATAAATTTTCGAACAGAAAAATCCATTGGTGCACGACCGGGTTTGAACCCACGACCTTAGGATCGGAAGGCGGGGTCGTTACCACTAGACCACCGGTGCTCTTAAATATATAAATAAATCCTATAATAGAAAGAAAGAAAGAAAAGACGTTTATTTCAACTCACCACAAACAGAGTATTAACCTTAATCTACAAATTAAAACTATTATACATGAACTAATATCTAGGAAGGTAGGTAAGGTACATGGCTTATATAAAATACTTTTGTGTGGTGGTGAAAAGGCCCACAACTCAGCACTATGCTACTGCATGTTACCATGCAATAACGCTGATCTTCCGCTGAGGCCGAGATTTGATAATCATCAAATCTGATGTAGAAAGTATGTTCTAGTTTCGAGTTAGTTTAGAAAATATTAAAATTTGATATTTTAACGCGTTCCAATTTGAACTTCAATGAACAAAGTTATGTTCGAAATAAAAAAAGGCAAGCGTAAAGATACTCCAGTAAACCATTGTATTTGTTTTTTCTTTTGGTAAACAAATAATTTGAATTTTGAATTTGAATTTGAACTGATCTTTAAAATAGTACGCTCAATATAATCTAATTACATATCAACTTCTCCAAAAAAAATGTCTATTTAGATTATAACAATATTAAAAACATCAAAGCCTAGCTTAGCTAGGGCACAGACTTGGGGCTAGATGATGCTGTGTGGATTGTCCAGCATTATTTATTTATTTAAAGCTAAACTAACGTTTTTTTTTGGCAAATTTTAACAGACAAGAGCATAGTAGTCTGCAAGCTGATTTTTTTAATAAAAAAAGTCAAAAAAAGTGTTT
Source organism: Colostygia pectinataria (assembly GCA_951394395.1). Taxonomy (NCBI): domain Eukaryota; kingdom Metazoa; phylum Arthropoda; class Insecta; order Lepidoptera; family Geometridae; genus Colostygia; species Colostygia pectinataria. The sequence continues at coordinate 1,665,885 of OX596362.1, forward strand.
GTTTGTCTGCTTATTCACCTGTGTTATTCACATATATCACATCATGACAGCCTTCTAAAGTTCCCACTGTTGGGACACTAGCCTACTCTCAGGCGAGAGTGATTGAGTCTTTTAATCCACCACGCGGATTGGTGGATGGCACATGTCTTTCGAATTTTTAGTTCTTGGACATGCCGGTTTCCTCATGATGTTTTCCTCCACCGTATGAGAGCACTGGCATTGCGCACATAAATTTTTCGAACAGAACAATCTATCAGTGCACGACCGGGTTTGAACCCACAACCTTAGGATCGGAAGGCGGGGTCACTACCACTAGACCACCGGTGCTCACATCACAAGCTACTAAAAAAATTGTATAACTAGGGGTAAAAACGTAAAAAGTCGCGAGCGGGAAAGCTAGAGCTATGAATAATAAAGTTACTAAGTAAGTTTACTATTACTTACCGTTTTAATTTTTCTTTCTTTAGTACTTTAGGTACATACAGTCATACATATCCTTAGTACCGTCAGAACTGATTAGTACGTGTACCGTATAAAACAAGGTCGCTTTTCACCGTCTGTTGCTATGTACGGTTAGATCTTTTAAAGTACAAAACGGATTTTAATGCTGTTTTCACTAATACATAGAATTATTCAAAAGGATGGTTTATACGTAGTTTAAGCACTCGTGCAAAGCCGGGGAAGATTATTGTGAGGTTACAAACGAAAGATGCACAGATATAATATACATTTTTCAACACACTTGCTTATAAAGTGGCTCTATGGTCATCGCAATTAGGCACAGAATGACACCCATAATCAAACTATAACTTTTCATTGCTATAACTCACTAGTGAGTTATAGTTTTTTTTTTGTTATTTTATTATGAGTTTTTTTTGTTATTTTATTCACAAGTGTGTTGAAAAACGTCGTATGATACACGTGTATATTGATGATTACTGTCTTTGGCTATCTTAAGACTCAATGGCGCCTCAGCGGTAATCACCAATGTTACACACTAGTACCATAATGTACTATTATTCAATACACAAGCTTCGTACATATAAACAAACTGTCTTTACTAGCTGCATTTTTTTTTTATACAACTGAAGTGGCAACCAAGCGTACGGGCCCACAAGATGGTAAGCGGTTACCGCAGCCTATGGACGCTTGCAATACCAGAGGTATCACTCGCGGGTTGCCACCTTGAGGCTAAGATCGAAAGCCTCATGTGCCAGTAATTTCACCGGAAACCATACCCTTCACACCGGAACACAGCAATGCGAGCATTACTGCTTTGCGGCAGAAATATGTATGGTGGTAGTCCTTCCCCGGACGAGCTCTACCACAGAGAACTCTACTACTCCTAATGTCTTTGTACAGAAGGTCATTATATTCGTGCCTTATTTTACTTGTTTTCTTAAATACCGTAGCAGTGTCAAGTTTGTAAAAACGGAACACCTGTTTAGGTCTGCTTCATTTGTAATTCAAATTACTTTATAGTTTTGAGGTGTGTCATGAAATTTAATACGTTTAAACCAAGTATTTTAAGTTATTTGCCGTGATCAATATATATAAGAAAGGGTGGATTTGATCAAACTCGTTTTTGGCGCTTGTCGGGGTTCGTAAGGTCTAAAATATTCGAAATAAATAATAAATAAATATTCGCAAAATGCATAAAAGTATTCTATCAATCATTTTGTATACCTTCATCAGCTAAATAATATATATATATTTTTTTATACTACTAAAGTGGTAACCAAGCGTACGGCCCACTTGATGGTCAGCGGTTACCGTAGCCTATGTAAGCATGCAACATCATAGATATCACTTGCGTGTTACCACCCTGAGACGTTAGATGGTAAGTCTCATGTGCCTGTAATTTCACCGGAAACCATACCCTTCGAACCGGAACACAGCAATGCGAGCATTACTGCTTGGCGGCAGAAATAGGTATGGTGGTAGTCCTTCCTCGGACGAGCTCTATCACAGAGAACTCTACTACTCTTAATTCTACTTTTCTATTCTTTATTTCTATTATTTTATTATCTGGTACCCACAGTACAAACATTGCTTTGTTTGGGGCTAAATGGAGTTGAGTAAATTGTCTGCCAATATACTTATACTAATATTATTTTATACCTACTTAGAGAAGAAAAAAATCGATTTATGTTTGGAACATAAAAGCTCAAAACTACTGGTCCGATTTCAAAAATTCTTTCACCATTAGAATTCTACATTACCCCCGAGTAACATAGGCTATCATTTCTATCCACCGGTGCATATGTTGCGGGCAGAAGCTTCTGTCCAATATGTAGAAATGAAACCCCGTCTCCGTTGTCCACAGAGCGAGAAATGGCTTACGTACGAACACCTGAAAGAGGAGATTATGGAGAAAATGAGGAAACTTGAAGAAGAACGGCACTCAGTGGACCTCTGGACCAGCGGCAGCCAGGAATGGGGGAAGAAGAGAAGGAAACGACAGGTCAGACTCCATTTTAAAGCTGTATTTATCGCATTTACTTAATTTAGTACTCGTAGGTGGTAGGACTCTTCAGCAAGAGTTCGTCCTGGTACCACACGTCGATAATATTCTGCCTCCAAGCAGTAGTGTGCAAGTATTAAGGAGCGCTTGTGGCGTAGCTAGCTAAGTTGTTCTTATCAGATCAACGGAGTTAAGCACAGTTCCGCGTAGTCACTATTTGGATGGATCACACCACCAGTGGCAATTTCAACTGAGCGCTCCCGTGCTTCGGAGGGAATGTTAAGCAGTCGGCTTTTCTAAAGTTGTTAGGCCATGACAGGGCGGCCTGAGAACTCATGTCACCAGAGTTACTTACTTACTGTATTTAGCTGTGAAGGGCATTGTAGCAAGTGAAATTACTGGACGAAAGAGACTTATTAACTACGTTTCTTGGTGACGTTCGCAGTGCAGTGCCATGTAGAACATTAACACTAAAGTTTTTAGGAGACATTGCAACTGTTATGGTCGTAGCTCAACATTGAGCGAATGACATGAAGTACTACCACCATACCTATTTCTGCCGCCAAGCAGTAATGCTCGCATTGCTGTGTTCCGGTGTGAAGGGTATGGTTTCCTGTGAAATTACTGGCACATGAGGCTTTCGATCTATCTAAGGTGGCAACCCGCGAGCGATACCTCTGGTATTGCAGGCATCCATAGGCTGCGGTAACCGCTTACCATCTTATGGGCCGTAAGCTTGATTGCCACTTCAGTTGTATAAAAAAAAATGACCGTCTCATTGGGGCTAGATGATGCCGTGCGGATTGTCCAGCAATTTTTGACGACCGATGTGGCGCAGCGGGCGCAGGTCCGCCGGCGACGCAGAGGTTGCGGGTTCGATTCCCGCCTCGGGACAAATGTTTGTACGATCTATAAATATTTTTTCCGGGTGTTCTGGGTATTTTCTATATATAATAAAAAAAATATATCTATCTCTGTATTGTATTGTATTGTGTTAAATATACATCAGTCATCTAGTACCCATAATACAGCTCTGTTTAACAGCAGCTTACCTTGGGGCTAGATGATGCTGTGTGGATTGTCCAGCATTATTTATTTATTATTTACTTATTTATTTATTATTTACTCTGGTGCGCTTCCTCTTGTTGCGCTTCAGCTAGATGTGATACGAGGAGTACCTCCTAACACAGTGTGTGGTATGCAGGTGACGGTGCAGCCCCCGTACGTGGTGTACATGCTGCCGGACTCCGACATCATGGAGGACTGGCGGCTCGTGAGGAAACTGCTCGAGAGGGAATGAGGTGACTCCCTCTATAACTAACTCCTCAACGCGGCCCGTAAAAGTAAAAAATGTATTATTCAATCATATTACAAAGATCATTTTGGAACGTCTTAAAGCTAGGTGAATTTACGCCAGTTCCACGCGCCCCAGCGTAGAAGAATCTGGCAACAAACTCGGCGGTTTCTAGCTTTTTTTGATGATCCCTTTTCATCATAAAGCTTTAGTTCCGCTTGCGAGCGAGCGATCCCACCTACAGTGCGTACCATAAGCACAGAACTGATATTAGTACTACGTACAGAATGGCCACTCCCTACCTTCCACCGGTTTTACTTACCCCACCCCGCTCGCGAGTTTGCCGGGACATTTCGCCGGCACTGAAGCTAACGGCTATTAGGCACGCGTTTATTTTGATTTTGTGAAGGCGCAGAGCTATGTGGTGATTACGACGCGTTTGTTTCATACATTTAATGAGTGTCCGGGGGGTGACGTCATCGTAGTTTCCCACGTCTCGCTTGCTCGCTTGCTGGCGGTGTGGCCTGCGCTTTATTAGCCCTCAGAACACTCCACACTAACAATCTTAGTTCAATTGGTAATTGGAATAATAAAGTTTTATAATTATGCCCAAAACTGTGCCGACACAGGCGAGGCTTATAGGGATATGTGATATTATAAAAAAACATTGTAACTAACATAATTTTCACAAAAAACGGGATATATTATATAGTTTTATTGATTCCCGATATTTCGGCGCAGTTACATGCACCATGATCACGGGAGAACTGCATCAGTTCTATCAATAAAACTCACAAATCATGGTAAATATCCCGTTTTTAGTGACAATTAACATTGTAACTCTTTGCACGATTAACATTTTGTATTTTGGACATCAGTCTGTGCATCAGTCGTGCAAAGGTTTAAATCAAGTAAGTTTAACATAGTAAAAATGTATTATAATAGCCCGAATACATAACGCTATATAGGCGTTAACGAGGCCGTTTATTTCAAAATCGTATAGAGATATGTCAAAAATGTCATCACTTATTTATTTAGTACATTTCAGTATTTGGAATATCTTGTAATAAATTGTCAAAGTTCCCGAAGTCAACATCACACCATCCCCGTTTGTCTGGCGAAGCTTGTATCAAAGTTATTTTTACCACTGTATTATAGGTAGGTACATACATTACGTTTCAGTATTTGGGCGAATATCTTGTAATAAATTTCCCAAAGGTTCCCGAAATCAACATCACACCATCTTCGTTTGGTGAAACTTGTATCAAAGTTATTTTGACAACTGTATTATACATACTTTTTAAATCATAAATCGAATGCTTGCATAATTGTACATATGTTTGTATTTTAATTTCAATCATGATGTAACAGCTGAACCTGAGAAGCGCTTGACGTAGCTGGCTAAGTTGTTCTTAACAGATCAACGAAGTTAAACATTGTTCCGAGTAGTCATCATTTGGAGGGGTGACCGCCAGTGGCAACTTCAACTGAGTGCTCCCGTGCTTCGGAGGGCACGTCAAGCAGTTTGCCGGCATTTTCGAGTTTTTAGGCCATGACAAAGGCCTTCGGGTGAGCTAGAAACTTTGTCACCAGAGTTGGCCACTGACTCATACGAACTTACTTACTTACGACTGAACTGTTGAGACTGGGTGGATTCGAACAACTTCTAGAATAACTAGAAACAAGAAATGTCAAATACAAGTAAAATAAATAATATTGAGGACACAATTTACATGATTATCATAACATACATAATAAAAACACACAGTACTTAGATACAAGTTTTTCAAAAAAATGTTTGCTGCTTAAATAAGGTCTCTTAATTTAGTGCCAAAGGCTTCCTCTAGCTCTTTCCAATGAAGTCTGATGCCGCCCTTCTTCAAAAAAGACTGGCTGTTAATTTTATTTCATCTTTTTCTATCGCTTGTTTGGTCTCCCCCCCTTGGGTACTTGGTCAATCGCCATTTTTGCAGATCTATTTTGATCAGTATATCGATTACCTTTGTTTTAGCTCTTATTGTTTGACTGTTTATCCTGTCCTTTTTCCTCAAACCTGGTATACTTCTTTCCATCCATTGTTGGCAGCTTTGAAGTATTTCTGTGGATTTTGCTTACTAAAACACCACCTAATCTAAAACTAACGTACAAACTCAGTACACTCATCGACATTTTAAAAGTGGTTTGTAAATAATATTTTTGTATACGAGCTTTTTGACAAGAGGACTATCGAACTTCAAGATTGCTCAATACTTCAAGATATCACCTTGGATCATGCTAACTATATGTAGACCCGTACCTATTCTAAAATATACAAGGTAAAAGCGACAAAAAATATTCGTATCAAATACCGTAGATCAACTTAAAACAACTAAGTTTAGAGAATTTTTTTTTATACAACTGAAGTTATGAGTTCTTCATAACATAACAAATCCTTCAGTAGGTACATATCCGGGCTAACATGAGCACAGAATACACAAAAAACTGAAGCAAACTGGGGGGATTTTATATATTACTCTGGAAATCCGCACTTTACTCACATACAAATAGTAGTTACATCAAATAAGCCCAAGGAGTATTCGATGCACATGCCAACAACCATCTAACAACCATTTATATTGTGTTACTATAAGTTCCCCAACACACTGCATACTGTTTGTTTTAATTAAATTTATTGAAAAACATAGTCTGATTGTGCCGTTTCAGTTTCAGTAGTATTTTTACACTGGTTTCAAAGGTTAATTTAAATAATTTTCGCGCGGCTTATGTTTCCCATCACTAAAATACACTCGTGACGTCAAAGTACCAACGCAAAATGTTACACGCTCGATTTCCATACAAATTTGCGAACACTTTCGTTCTATTTAGATCTAGTTCTGTGGATCGATACATACGTAGATTGATCGAGTTACGGTCGACAATCCAAACATTCGCATAATGTAATATGATTGTGAGACTCTCTAAAGCAAGAGTCCGTCTTGGTGGGACGAGGGGTGGACGCGCGCCGCTGGGCTATTACACAAATCGGTTGCAATACTTGCAATCCAATTTCAATCAGTAATCGGTTAGTAAGCTGTCATTCATACGAAATACGTCAATATGCCAAGTGAAATCGATTACAACCGAATTACGTGGTAGCCTCTTTGATCCTCTTCCAAATCGGTAATTAGAATAGTTTCGATATAGGACAATGTGTCAAGAATGGCTACCGAAAAAAAAAAAACTACAATTCCGGTTGAATGTGGAAAAAAAAATATTTTAACGCCAGTGGATTTTTTTTTCGAATAAAATAGGAATTTAACAGCTGTTGGATAAACGCGTCTAATGAAAGAGAACACACCATAAATGTATAAAACTGCATTAAAGTTTTATTTACCAGCCTATATTACTCAGGGATAATAATAATAATAATAATAATCATCCTAACCGGTTTCGGCTACAGAGACTTGGCTTTTTTGACTATATTTATGGGCTTGGGTGTTTATCCCGCATATGGCTAATATATCCTATCTTTGCGCTAAAAGTTCGACCAGGGATAATATATACAGGGATATAGCATTCTAATAGTGAAAGAGTTTCTGAAATCAAACCACTGGTTTCGAGTTTATTCGTAACAAACAAAAAAACAAATCTTCTCTCTTTATAATATGTAAATTGCGACACATTTATTAAATCATAAAACGTGCGTTAGAGGAAAACTGATTGTATGAGTCACGCTTTCAAACTTTGTTAGTTGTTTTCAGGATCGATTTATATTGTGTTTTCCTTGATTTTGCGGTTTCCAACTGAGTATGATCTATCACGTTCTCATCATCATCATGACAGCCTTCTAATGTTCCCACTGCTGGGACACTGGCCTACTCTCAGGCGAGAGTGATTGGGTCTTAATCCACCACGCGGACCCAATGCGGATTGGCGGATGGCACATGTCTTTCGAATTTTTAGTTCTTGGACATGCCGGTTTCCTCACGATGTTTTCCTTCACCGTATGAGAGCACTAGCATTGCGCACATAAATTTTTCGAACAGAAAAATCCATTGGTGCACGACCGGGTTTGAACCCACGACCTTCGGATCGGAAGGCGGGGTCACTACCACTAGACCACCGGTGCTCTATCACGTTGCTTATTAAGTATTCTTGGCGCCATGGAAGACCAGCGCTAAAGTAGTATGTATGCTGCTTTAGCGAATGCGGAATGGCGGCCATTTTCGAAGACTTATGATCTACATGTACTCGTGTAAGCTTAACTGCTTAGATATACACTTTTTTACCACCTACTATGTATCAACTGTCTCGAAATAAACTATTTTATTTACTTAATTACTTATTTAAATACTAATCAACGGTTGGATTGGATCAAACTTGTATAAATAAGAACTTTTCTCTGAATAAATATTCAAATATCGTATTAGGTTGTGTCTTTAGAAACTTTGGCACCACAATGCATCCCATGAATTTTTAGTACAAAGTTTAATTAGTAGTAAGAAAGTATGTAACAAAATCCTTTTTATTTTTACGGCGTAAGAGATTTATAAACATAGATAGAAAAATATAGAAAATGCTTTAGTGTGGACCACAAATTAAGTTAATAAAACACACTATTACTAGTGGACCCACACCGGTTTCGCACGGGTGTTTTTGATACGTACCGTCTATACAGGGTCTCAACATTATATATTCATTATCAACCTGACAAACTTAAGGGATAGGTTCCACACATAAAAAAAAATATATGTACCTATAATTATTTTTTTTATGTATATTTTGTCTTAAAAATCCCAAGTAAACAAAAACAAATCGATTATTTTTTCCGCTCAATAATTAATTATCATTGTTGGGAATCAAGTTAAGCGACGTAATAATGAAATATTCGAGTCTGTAGCGGGTCAAGGACACGCGCAGGTCAAGGACGCGCGGGTTATTGACCCACGGTTCATTGAGGCGCGGGTCACTGACACGTGCTGAGCGCTGCCTTTCTGATTTCTAACAAGGATAACTAATTATTAAGCAGAATTACGTTTTTTTTTTTAAATATATAATAAAAAAACGTTAAAAAAAAAAGTACAAGTATTTTTTTTTATGTGTGGAACCTACCCCTTAAGTTTGTCAGGTTGATAATGAATGACCTTATATATTGCTGGAAACCACATAACCAGCTAAGCGTACATACTTTGAGACAAACTTATACTATGTCAGGGTTATTATTATAATAAATAATTGGAATTCAACTTTCGGGGAATCCAACTTTATTGGGATTGGTTTCACATAACCTACTTCTTGATAAAACAGTTTTAAGACATTTTATCGAGATCGGTAACATTAAACATTTCGGTAGACGAATAGATAAATTCTACAACAAAGACAGAATTTATCGATAAAGTAGCTTTTGACATTTAATTTTGTTATCAGTTAATTTTGTCATAATTATCATTTTTTTTTACAAAATAATAATAATAATTATTATTATCAAAAGGTTTGATATTGTACCGCCCAAACTCAGCTTTGACTAGATTTTAGACTTTTAGCTAGCGAATATCTCTACAATTACAATATTCTACATAAACAAAAAAAAATACTTCGCATACTAATACTGTCGAATTTGTGGAACTTTACTTTATTTTAAGAACTTATTTATAAAAACACCCTTATTCTGCGAATAAATCATTCATTCATTTATTCTTATTTCTTATGGTATTTTCAAATGCTTAGGCCCGAATCCTGAAACGCTACTATCAAACCGCAAATGACGTTCTGACGTTTTTCCATACGATTTTGAATGAAATTACAAAAACTGGCATCACTTACGGTTACGACTTTAGTTAATTGAGTAGCATTTCAGTGCATTTCATACCAAGCGTACAAATAAACTGACCTGCAAAAAAAATCAGCTGGGGTGGGTTACTCCAACTTTTTGGTTGGGGTGGGGAGTTCTTCTCTTTTTAACTTTTAGATTTTTCTCCCAAAAATTGAGGTGGGACGATTTTTTATGCGGGCCAGTATAGTTCTTGAGTCGTATCGAAATTACATAAATATCTATATTAATATCTTTTAGTGTGGGTTCGACCTTTTTCTGGAATAACTATTCTGTGGAATAAGAAATGTCAAATCAATAGGTAAAGTGTCAGTTTACTCGCAAATAATTACGATTTATTCGGAGAATAGTGCCTAATAAATATCTTGAATCTATTCGAGTTTGGTCGAATTCAACCTTAATCATTCATAGGTCAAGATGATGAAACATTTGAAAGACATAGGTATAGTTCGCACGGCGGATCTAGACTTCCGTGTAGTTAGCCGTTTGTGATGCGCAAAGACAATTTAGTTTGAAAAAGCTCCATTGCGCATCGCAACGGATCACTTCACGACGGCGGAGGTCCGCCGTGAGAACTATTCTTAAAAACATACGTTTAATTATAATTATGAACAAGGCTCTTAGTTTTAGATTAGATCTATCATCATACCTATATACACATTTAGATATTTGTAAAAGCACTACAAGTCACCGCGTCCATATGCTGCGGTAACCGCTTATCATCTTGTGGGCCGTACGCTTGGTTGCCACTTCAGTTGTTTAAAAAAAAAATGTTGAATATCGACAATCAGTTTAGAAAATGTATAAAGTGAACATTTACCTTCGACTTTCACTGTTACTGTTAACTGTTAATAAATCACGTTGTATAATTGTGTAAAACAAGAAAACAAAGATGGCGACTCACGTGTATTGCTATCACAGAACAGATATTAGTACTACCTGTTATTGTAAATGTAAAAATAAATGTATGGCACTAACGCTGCGATAAATCTACCATTACGATTTGAGACTCAATTTATCTGATTAAATATAAATATATAATCGAATTTCGATTCTGAAAAATACACGCGCGATCAGTTTGTACGGTTTAATCATACAGTTTAAACTGTACGTCTGAATCTACACCTGCGGACAAAAGCTATCTATAGCTGTGTTTATAGTGACAGTTTTTGTGGTGTCAGCTTATGTCGGTGAAAGCTTTGAACTTAGTTGTCACCGAGATAAGTTGAACTGCTATATTTACCACAGATATCGCTTGTCGCTTTCAAGAGACCCTGTGATCGTAGCGATTTATCGTAGCGTGTGTGACGTCACAGATAAATAAGTGTGACATCCCATTCAAAACGAGCATTCCTATGATTACGATTTTTCAATTGGATGCTCTGGTCAGGACACTAATAAATGACTGTTTGTAAATTTTTAGAATTAAGATTTTAGCATTTAATTGGCGAAATAAATATGTGTAAAATATTTTTGTTTTTTATTTTGGCTACAGACAACTTTATTTATGTGCCACTGACTTCAATGAAGCCAGTGCTGACTTTGAGAACTAACTTTCTTGGTTTACAAAGGGTCAGTACGCGAGAATTTGAAGTCAGCACTGACTCAAATAAATAAATAAAGCTGGACAATCCACACAGCATCATCTAGCCCCAAGGTAAGCTGCTGTTAAACAGAGCTGTATTATGGGTACTAGATGACTGATTTATACTTAATACAGTACAATACATAGATATATATTTTATTATATACTTATAGTAAATACCCGGAACAAATATTTGTAGATCGTACAAATATTTGACCCGAGGCGAGAATCGAACCCGCAACCTGGGCACTGGCCTACTCTCAGATGCGGATTGGTGGATGGAACATGTCTTTTAGTTCTTGGACAAGCCGGTTTCCTAACGATGTTTTCCTTTACCGTATAGAGCACTGGCAATGCGCACATAATTTTTTCGAACAGAAAAATCCATTGGTGCAGGATCGGATTTGAACCCACGACCTTAGGATCGAAAGGCGAGGTCACTACCACTTGACCACCGGTGCTCTCTTGGATAAGTACTGTCTATGTATTATTACGTTTCTTTACGCATCCTGAATGGTCCTATTGATGTCAAAAGTCAAAGTCAAGTCAAAAACTTCGTCAAAAATGATTTATTTCAATAAAATCACAAGGATCATTTTGAAACGTCTTAAAGCTAGGTGAATGTACGCCAGTTCCACGCGCCCCAGCCTAGAAGAATCTGGCAACAAACTCGGGAGTTTCTAGTTTTTTTTTGATGATTCCTCTTCATCATAAAGCGTGTGGTGCCAATCCAACTAGGTGAGGCTCATGTCAAGAATATAAGTAGGTATGTAAAAAAAGTAAAACATTTAAGAGCCAATGCCATGAGCCATGTAAATTCAAATTCTCTGACGACCGATGTGACGCGGCGGGCGAAGGTCCGCCTGCGACGCGTAGGTTGCGGGTTCGATTCCCGCCTTGGAACAAATGTTTGTACGTACTGCAAATATATGTTTCGGGTGTTCTGGGTATTTTCTATATATAATTTCTATGTTAACAATCTCTATTTTTAATTTTTAATTCTAATTCTTCTTTAATTAATGTAATTGGTTTATAACCGTTTTAATTAATGTAAAATAAATAAATACAAATAATAAAAAATATCTATCTATGTTTTATTATTTTATCTGTGTGGATTGTCCAGCATTATTTATTTATTGCTGCGGTTCCGCTGTTAAGGTTTCGCCGCGGAGGTCACTGAAGATGAGCTACGGGCGTAAGGAGTGAGAACTTGAATACCTAGTACCTACCTACTACCTATTTATAAATCGTTAAAAAAGTTAGTTCGTAATTCGTATGAGTCAGTCAGTGCCCAACTATTGTGTCGGAGGGAATAGACTTCCTGAAGGCCTCCGTCATGGCCTGTCCTAGCTTCCTGACCGTAGAGTCTTGCTAACTTTGAAAAAGACGGGAAAAGCTCTGCTGAAATTGCCACTGGAGCGGTCACCCATTAAAAAGTTGTACAGTAAGTACGGAACATTAGGTAAGTATATCTATGAACCTTTACGACAACAATAGAAAATATAAATACATAAGTAAATAAAAATTAGCTGACATTTTAACCAACGCCATCTGAGACGTCAGAGATTCATGTGCCAGCAATTTCACTGGCCAACCAACCCTTCGAACAGAAACACAATACTGCAACGCAAGGCTTGCCTATACATAGGTCTGCTTGGCGGCAGAAATATGTATGGTGTAGAGCTTTCCCGGACGAGCTCTATCACAAAGAACTCTACTACTATCAAGACATATACGAGCTAATAATGCTTCTCTTCTCTGTGTTATAAATCCTATCCTTGACCATCCTTGAATTTTCTTGTAGCCTGTGAACAATCGAACATGATTATCGCTCGTGCGTTGAAGATATTTTAACAAAATTAGAAACAAATAAATGCTTCATCCCTAAAATTAAGGTAGGTATTTTAAACAAATATTAATTAACTTAAGACAATTGATTAAAAAATTTATTAGTAATGCACGTTTCGTAAAATGAGCATTTTCAGTCAAATTTCGATTATGTTTTCTAGGGAATAACAAAGTCTAACATATTTCCATAAATGCAATTAAAGTAATCAGTTTTAAAATTTAGGTGTCAGACCTTGTTGGGAAAGATGAGGGTTACATTCTGGATGCTGTTGATGCTTGCAATATCAGAGGTACCTCTTGTGCTGCCTTCCTTTTTTAACCCTCGACCCAAAAAGAGGCGTGTTATTAAGTTTAACTGTGTGTCTGTCTGTGGCACCGTAAACTGATTTAAATGCAGTTTTTTTAATTTGAAAGCAGGTGGCAGCGATGGTTCTTAGACATGTTTTATCAAAATCGGTTCAGCCGTTTCTGGGTTATCAGCGTAAGTGTCGAGGGTTTCCCTAAATTTTTAATTATATCATGTAAAGACCTTCGTTGTACTACGGTTTCGCCTAATGGTAAGTTTTGGTCCCTGAGTCATGATCTGACAAGGCATTTACCATTGAAGATCGATGATTGATGATAATTTATAATACAGCATCTTGTATAGTGGTAAGTCAATAAAAATAATGCTCGCATTGCTGTGTTCCGGTATTTTGTCCGGTGAAATTACTGGCTCATGAGGCTTTCGATGCATGCCTCAAGTGATACCCGCGAGTGATACCTCTGGTATTGCAAGCGTCCATAGCGGTAACCGCTTACCATCTTGTGGGCCGTACGCTTGGTTTCCACATCGGTTGTATAAAAAAAAAGCTTACTAAACCTACCTGAGTCATAGATCTGAATCATATTGCGCGAATATGACAATGCGTGATGCAATTTTGACACGATTATGTTGGCAGTACCTTACCTACTGCGATTACTTTCAGTGTTTTCTAAATATTCGCGAAAACGCTATGATATGACTATGACCATCGAATCGAATACTAGTGCAAAAGTCCTGTAGGTCGGTACTTACAGTTCGCACAGCGGATCTAGGCTTCCGTGAAGTTAGCCGTTTGTGATGCGTAAAGACAATTTAGTTTAAAAAAGTACCACTGCGCATCGAAACGGCTAATTTCACGACGGCCGAGATCCGTTGTGAGAACTATACGCTACGCTATTACTTTACCAACATTAAAGACACTTTTACATGAAAACAAACTAATAAATAATGCAATGGCGTTATTACTGTTGACCATTACCTATTATTCCATTATGCTTGATAAATTGATAATACTTACCTACAGACAAACTATATCGATAATTTTCAAACGGTCAAGAAAGGTAGGTATTATGAATATGAGTGTTATGATATAATGTAAGGGTAAATAAATAAAAAATCTGTAGGCCCTTAAATGAAACGTATTTTAGAGATGTGTACGTAAGTTACATAAAATACAATAATTACACTAACTTTAATTTTTTTCTACAGCAGTTCTTTTTTTAAACTTACATTACAAAATGGCAACTTGCAATCAAGCATACGGCCCACCTAGTGGTAAGCGGTTACCACAGCCTATGTAGAGGTATACTAGCAAACCAGAGGAATCACTTGCAGGTTGCCATTGCCACCCTACCATGAACTCTTAGAGCGATTCAAATGAAGACCTAAATTAAATAGTCAAAACATTTTATACCATGACATGATTGTCTAATTGATATCATGGTACAAATTTTTTTGACAATTTAGTTTAGGTCTTGATTAGGCTGAGACGTAGACTGTCACAGATAAAATATTTTCTTTCTTTTTTTCTTTCTTTGGATCGAAAGTATCATCAGTTCTATGTTAGTATCTATCTTTTTTTTTATTTTGATGTTTATTTTAGTAATGTACTTACTTAGAGGTAGGTATAGTCAGCTAAAAAGTGGTCTATCACTTTTGACAAAGGTTTCTGTGAAATCTATGACGTTCAAATGAATCTCAGCTTTAGTGTGGTAGACCATGTTTTTTGCTTACTTATACTTAGGTCATAAAACCTTATTTCTATCGAATGGTAAGGAAAACAGTGTTTCTAATATTGTCTAAATAAAAAGTAGGTTGATAAACCTACCTATATCCTACCAAGGTTCCTAAACTTTGTAAGTATGTAGGTAGATAAATAACTGTCGAAAGGTTATCATATTGAGATTGAGGTAGGTATAGTAGAGTACCCTTAGACCTACTCATAGAATAACAACACGATAGTACCTATCCTATCTACCATCTATACAAACGTAAAACGAAGCAGGACTTAGTGCAGGTACCTACCTACCTAGACCTAAAATCCTTCATGCCCAAATCAACGTATTTACGTAAGTCCTACTTAGCCTACCTAGGTATCTAATATTAAATACCCAGTTGTAGGTAGGTAGGGTATGTAGTAGGTACCTAGGTACTAAATTATATAAAAATACATAGGTAAATATTTTTTATAATGACGTCATTGAATACTAGGCAGGTAGATCCTTGTTAAATTGCGGCCAAATGCACTCCTAACTTTATTTCGAACCTAATTAACAATGCATAGTTATTGATTAGATGCAATTAATCAACGTAACCTACCTAGATCGTAACACGTGTCCACTGAAAGCGCGTGACCTTGAACATCGTTATATACCTAGGCCATACTTCATACATAGTTACGTAACTCCGTAGGTAAGCCAAACGCCAACAATCTAACATTGATTATGTAGCTCACCCGAGGCAAAACGATAACTTTAAAGTTTCAACAAAACCATAGATTATACAATTCGACAATGCAATTTTACAAAAACATTAAAATAAACCTAACCTTAATTATTTGGAAATAAATGTATCGTTTTCGCCATGAAAAATGTGGCATGTGGAATAGTAAACGCTCGATGCAGAAAAGTGGTTTTTAACAAAGACAAAGTAGGATCGGGTCGAAAATATAAATGGTGAAGAGGCCCACAAACTCGGGCGGATGTTGTATAGCTACATTCGCTAGGTAGATAAAACCTTCCGCCGCGGCCAGCGCCCCTGGCGGCGGCTGAAGAAAACAAACTTCATGCTCGAGTATACACCTCGCCGCACAGCTTTCGTTTGCTTTTTGAGCAATAAATAAAATAAATAAATAAATAAATAATGCTGGACAATCCACACAGCATCATCTAGCCCCAAGGTAAGCTGCTGTTAAACAAAGCTGTATTATGGGTACTAGATGACTGATATATACTTAGTACAATACAATACATAGATAGATATTTTTATTATATATAGAAAATACCCAGAACACCCGGAACAAATATTTGTAGATCGTATAAACATTTGACCCGAGGCGGGAATCGAACCCGCAACCTCCGCGTCGCAGGCACATTTTTTATATATTTTTTTTTTTTCACATGAGCATCATTGTAAAAGTATTATGTACTTATGTACGTTATATTAAAAAAAAATCTAAGAAAAAAATAAATTTAATTCGAAAAACAAAACGGCTTTAAATTTTTTTTAATGCAGGTCTTACCAGGTTTAAGTTTGTTTTGATTTGATGATTAGGTATTAGGAGGATTAGGATATTAGGTACTGATATCTACTCCTATAGGTACTTAAATTCTGTATTACAACTAAAATTATTATTTTTAAGTGTTCCAAACCTACTACATGAGACCCGTTGTTGTTTTAGTGTTAGTTTGTTATCAGAGAGAGGATCGATATAATGCTAAAAAAACACAAAAAAACTTTTTTCTCAAAAAATTACCGAATTTTTAGATTATTATTTATTTATTTTGTTATTATTTTTAGTTAAATAAAACAGCAAATTAACAATACATCTAATTTATTGAAACTGAATTATAGGGCAAACAGAGGGTCTAAAAGCCTTTGGAAATTGCCCATTCTTGTAAATCGTGAACATAATCGCCTTTAGTTTCTATAAATTTTGCTACCTCATGCACCCTAGTTTCTATGTACCTATTGTTTTTCTTTTTCAGGTAAGCTTTGATCTCGTCATTCATTAGCCAAATGTCTCCTTCAATTTTCTTTATCATTGAAATTTTACGAATTCCTCGATATGTTATGCCTAAATATATCGGTATCTTATGGTTTTTGGTTCTTGCAATGAAATATGGATGGTTGACAGCAGCTTCATTCGGTGGCACCCAGCCTGAAGGATAGTGTTCTTTTGGAGTAACTTTTGGTATAGTCTCAAAAGGCAATAGCCTCTCTACAAACTTCCATTCTTCTGGATTTTTTACAACATCAAATTCATATTGCTCCGTTATCCTTCTAGCAAATGGCGAATGAGCATAATTTGAGTATTGTCGAACAGTCTGAAACATAAAAAAAAATACATATAAGTTTTTATTGATATATTATTACCTAGGTATACCTAATAGGTACACAATCAAAAAGACTAACTTTTTTATTAAAACAGGTACCTACAGAAACAGATTTTTGTTATAGTACATTAGAGATACCTAAATAATAATAATAATTTTATAATTTGTAAAGAAACTTGCGCGTAGGGGTGTACACCCATCGCCTTGTCACATGTCGCGGACAAAGCAACTTTTCTGCATTAATTAAGTGAAAATATATAAAAATAATTACCGATAGTGATCCCGGGATAAGTTTTGCACCCGAATCAAATGCGTTGTTCAGGATTTGACCGCTTTTTCCAACAAAAAGCCGCAAAAATGCGCACTGTGATCGCAAGACCGTCGCCATTTTGAATAGCGAATAGAGCGAATTGCTACAAGCAAGAGCAATAAGAACTATATTATTCGTTTCGAAGGAAACATTATGGCGGACGCCTGCATACATTCGGGCTTTTCAAAAATCGTTTTCTAACTTTATTTGCGTGTTTTTATTGAACTTTTTCGCATATTATGGTGCATTGTGTATCTGAAAAGCTGTTTATTGTGGTTTTTGGAGGTTCCATTGGATAAATTGTAAGTATTTTGTGAGGACATATCGGAGGTGCGCCACGGCTAGGGAAATGATTTGGTGCTTTCGTTCGGTCGACGCACACGCATTCGCTCAGCTGGTAGGTGGCGTTAGGTGTCACTCGACCTCATAATATCAAAACACACAGTTTTTCATGAGTTTTCCGGCGCGATTTTCTGCTCACTGTGCAATGTAAACAAATAACTTGATTCATATTTAGTCGGGCCATCGTTATAAGAACTCGAACAACTGAATTTTAGCAAGATTATAATGAAAACTAGAGAGTAAATAATGCGCGAACTTGTGGATTTCACAGTGCTCCCTTTTGTTTACCACCATTTCTTGACTTGATTTCTAAGTGAATAGGCTCGATTTGAGCAGTTTTTGGACTTGTAATACGAATTACTAGTGAGTTCTCTTTGTTTTTGTGTAAAAAATAACAAGAACTAACCAGTAATTTTTAAGTTATTTAGTGATTAAGTTCAACAGGTATCTCTTATTACCACGTTGCTAATTATGGAGTATTAAGGAGTGCCTAATGAGTTTTTATCACTTTCCAGGTCCAGATGGCTTGTTCCTGTGACGCTTTTCGGTTTAGAGTCGTCCAACAAAGACCAGAGATTTAGACAAATCCAAGAAGACCAATAATAAATCTGTTCTAAAGCATACTGACCAGCATTGTAGGTCAATTTATTGCAGAAAATATTTACTTAACTAGGTTTAGAAAAGCAGGAGAGATTTAACTGTTAAATAGATTCATCATCGGTCATTGTAGACAGAAAATCCACAGGAAAGCTGACGAGTCCTTACCTAATGTCGAATAAACGGGGTCATCTCCCACCACACATTCCATCATGAAAACCAAACAGACTAAGGAGGAGCAGGACAAAAATACAGATGAGGAAACTATTATAGAGCCTAAGACTCGAGCTCGCAAAAAAGCTTCGGACATCATCAACGATGAAAAGAACAAACCAGTCCAAGATGAGCCTAAATCGTCCAAAGACGCTAAAAAAGCACAACCCAAGCCTAAAGCAATAGTAAAGAAACGTCCACTGGGTATCCGGAAAGCACTTAGAAGTAAGAAAGCCACTGCTGTCAAAGAAAAAGTAAAAAATGTCATAAAATCCAGACGAGGCAGGAAGCCTGCGGTCAAAACTGAACCGGGCACCTCTCAGGAAAAGGACACTGCTTTGCTGATTCCTGCTGGAGAAATAAAAAAGGAACCCATTGAAGACACTTCACCCAACTCCAGATCATCCAGTCCCAAAACAGCTGGAAGGAGAGTCAGGGTCAGCTCAGACATGGCTATGATGAAAACCATGCTCAGTGACACTCCCAGTACCCTAGTGCTGGGTCCCAGGACTAGTCCATACTCCATGCGCTCAGAGAGGAGTAATAGTCCATCACTATTTGAAGCCAAGAGCCTCAGAACTGGGAAACCAAGGAAAGTTAAAAATTTGCTGAGCGAAGTAGTCATCAAAGAACAGAAGAAGAGGCGCAGACTACTCTCGGATTCAAAGAATCCTGAGGCGTCTGAGCCTGAACAAGACTGCAAGAAGCTGAAGAGAGGTCGCTCCTGCTCCCGCGATGGCAGTGAAATCTCCAAATGCTCAGACAACACTGAGTCAGACCTGAGCATGAGTGAAACACTCAATGACTCAGACGGCAAGGAGCCAAACAAAAAATTAGATAAATCGAAGACTGACCTAGATGTAGATATTGAAAATAGTATTCAGATCCCGACTATTGAAAAAGTGCCTTCTAATACTGACTCAAAATTAGCTGAACTTACGCTTGACCCGGAGACCAGCATTGTAAATGACACAAAAAAGAAATCGAGCTTACAAAGAAGTACTTCACTAGACTCCGACAACAATAATAGTAATAGGTTAAAGTTAGATGCTCTAAACTCATCAGACATACAAGACAAACTATTGTTGAAGACTGAAACTGATAAGCTTTTTGAAGCTCGTAGTAATATATTGACTAGCATGTCCAGGACATTCAATTCAAAGGAGATGTCTAAGAATATTAGGAGGGCGAGAAGGGGCAGAAAGGCGGCGGCTGAGGCGAGGAGGCCACCCCCGGTGCCCAAAGCCCCCGTCCCTAGCACCGTCACTAGCACCGTCGCTAGCACCGTCACTAGTACCGTCACTAGCACCGTCACTGCCACCGTCACGGAGCCGCTGGATGACAAACACGAAACCATCGAAACACTGTCTAAAGACATTGATGACCTCATAAAGAATTTAGACCAAAACATTGACGGTGACCACGAGATGTCCTCCGAAGCAACCACCAACATCTCTGAAGCTTTACCATCTCAGACAGAAGCTAAACCGGTTGCCAAGTTCTATGGCTTAGCCAAGCCGCTTAATAGCGTCGATGACAACAGCATAGCAGCCCCGGAAACACCCGTGAAAGATAAAGAGGCTATCACTTCAGTATCTAATGAGAACACTCCCTCCAAGTTAGATGATAGCGAAAACATCAGACTGCATTATGAGGAGGACTCTGTAGAGAAATCAGATAGCGCAAGAGGGGAAATAACATATAAATGCAATTCTGTCGCCAGCATCGACAAGCTGATGGACAGACTGAAGGAGTTTGAAGAGTTTGATAAAAGAAGACAAAGGCAAGAGTCAGAGTCGAAATCCAGTGACAGTAAACCTGTCAGAGTGAGCAACGACGTGGTTCTGTACCACAAATCCGGCGCGGAGTTCAAGCCTCTAGACATGCCGTCCGTGCGCTCCCCGGAAAGAACAATCGAGAAAGAAAACGTGCTTAGCTGCTTCGAAAACAACTCTGCGATATCGATCGTGAAACGGGATCACGTGAGACGATCTGTCGATATCGATCTACCGAATTCCGTCACACTGATCAAGAGGAACAGCGTGAGCGCTCGAAAGGAATCCACCAGCTCGAACCACTCGCGGGAATCCGATGCTATCAGCATTTTTGAGAAGTCTTTGGGTAAAGACGTGACTCTGACTGAGATACGGAAGTCTGTGGACAAAAGCGGCGCTTCCGCGCAAATAGATCTCCACCAGTTCGCTGCCTTACACCCCAGCAACCCGAGCCAGAGCGTGGCCAGCGTCATGCTAGATTCCAACCAGATATCTATCACCCCTCGAATAACCGAATCCAAAATCGGCGGTAACGAGGTCCAGATCATCAATAAGCGAAAATCCAGAGAAGAATCATCCAGGATATCATCGGAGTCTGCGAATGATGTGGAAGGAATGGCTAAGATAGAGAAGATGCGATCGCCGACGCATCAATCGCCTGCTGTTTCCATCACACCGGCTCCCGTCGCCGTCAGGTCTCCGGAAGCCGTTCCGCTTGAAGCTGAGGCATTACCGCCACCGATTGAGAGCATCAAGACACTTCTCGAAACACCTCTCGCATCTGAAACACCTGTGGAGGCTGACGGTGTACCTAAACCAGAAAAAGTAGAAGAAATCACCAAACTTGAAGAGATCCTTCCAGAAATTCTTACTACGAAGGCTGATATTGGTGAACCAGAAAAAGAGGTTACATCTGAAAAGGAGATTCTACCTGAAACGGAGGTTATACCTGAAAAGATGGAAGTTGACGAAACTCCAGAAGAGACTACCGAAGTGAAAGTTGAAGAAAAACCGTTGCCGGTGGAGCCGATCAAGGAAGTCAAAGAAGACAAAAAGCCAGAGGTCAAACCGGGGAAGAAATCCGCCCGCAATTCGCTGGAATCTCTACCAGGGCCTAGCAACGCGTTTAACGAGACTCCGGAAAGCCAGAAGCGGAAAGAAAACGTCCTACGCACACTAGGCCTGCTGACTCACAAAGCGGCCAAAGAGGCCAAAATAGAAAAGGCGAAAGAGAAAGAGCGTATCTTCAGCGAGAGAATGTCCAACAAGGGCAAGGCTGCGAAGTCATCTGGCGACTACACAGGGACCTTGAAGACCGTGATCAAACTGAACCGCGGCGGCGAGAAGAAGAAGCACAGGAGTTCTTTGAAGATGACCTTTCAGAAGAGCAAGTATCGAAGCGGAAAACCAGCGCTGGAGGTGGGCGAGGCGGCGGCAGAGGATAGCACTTTCTACACCATCGAGCGGCGGGAGGTAAGAATCTAGTTTTTCTAACTCCTTTTATGTAATGAATTGCTGTTCGTTAGTCTCGCTCTAACACGAGAACGGCTGGACTGATTTGGCTAACTTTTCTCTAAAATATTTGTCCAGGAGCCTTATTCGCTATGACCAAACGCGGGCTCGTTACGACATCTGAGTGGAATCGTCGGCGAGCCACGTTCTAGGGCTCGTCCGACTGTTTTTCAAAGTCAACCTATCGATAGCAAAACTATCGCTATTGAAACAACACAGATACGGAAAACAATTTTACACCATGGCGTATAGAACACGTTACTAAGTTACACGTTATTGGTAAGGAATCTCCTAGGTCATAGCGAATAAGCCCCCAGGGAAGGTGCGTAAAATAACGCGCGACTGAAACCGTTCTGATCTGTTAGTTATTATAACTAGCTGTTGCCCGCGACATCGTTTGCGTGGGGATACAAATTAACCTCGTAGTCATATTCCCGAGCATTATCTACCTATGTTTTAAATTTCAGCCAAATCGGCTTAGTCGTTATCAAGTTATTGTGAAGTTAGTGTGATCTTCATCTTCATGACACTGGCCTACTCTTGTGCGAGAGTGATTGCGTCTAAATCCACTACGCGGACCTAATGTGAATTGGTGGGGTTATGTATATGGTTTCCTCACGATGTTTTTCTTCACCGTAAAAGCACTGGCATTGCGCTTATAATTTTTCGAATAGGAAAATCCATTGGTGCACGATCGGGTACGAACCCACGACCTTCCTCGGAAGGTGGAGTCACTACCACTAGACTGCCAGTGCTCTACTATTAATTTGAATATTCTTATAAATATCGGCGGAATTTTTTGTCACACAGAGCGCAATCTAGCTATCATTATTATCATCTATTATTATAGCTACTGCCCGTGGTTTCCCTTGCTTGGTACCCAGATAAAAAGTAATCCATATGCTATTCCAGGCCCAGAACTATTATTATACCAAGTTTCATCCATATAGGTTAAGCCGTTTTAGCGAGATTAAGCCACAAACATACAAATATCCAAACTTGCGTATTTTTAATATTAATGTGATACTTGCTGCCGTACACGGCTTCGCTCGCGTAGTACATAATAAAAAGGAGACAGTCCTTCCTCGGACTTTAAAATATCTCCGTGCCGAATATTATCCAAATCGGTTCAGCGGTTTAGCGTGAAAATATACCTTACAGACGGAAAGAGGTTTTAATGTTAGTATGGATAATAACAGCCATACCAATATTATAAAACCGATATTTGACGACCGATGTGGCGCTGCGGGCGCAGGTCCGCCTGCGACGCAGAGGTTGCGGGTTCGATTCCCGCCCCGGAACAAATGTTTGTACGATCTACAAATATTTGTTCCGGGTGTTCTGGGTATTTTCTATATATAATAAAAATATCTATCTATTTATTGTATTGTATTAAATATATATCAGTCATCTAGTACCCATAATACAGCTCTGTTTAACAGCAGCTTACCTTGGGGCTAGATGATGCTGTGTGGATTGTCCAGCAT
This sequence comes from Colostygia pectinataria, assembly GCA_951394395.1. Classification (NCBI taxonomy): domain Eukaryota; kingdom Metazoa; phylum Arthropoda; class Insecta; order Lepidoptera; family Geometridae; genus Colostygia; species Colostygia pectinataria. The sequence continues at coordinate 1,689,480 of OX596362.1, forward strand.
TATTTATTTATTTATTTATAAAACAAGTGCTTGGATACTAGCCTTCTTTCGAGCGATTGGTAATATATTGGTAGGTGACATGTCTTTCGAATCTTGAATACTTGAACATGCCGGTTCACTCGCGATGTTTTCCTTCACCGTTTGAGAGCGTTATCTAGCCTATACTGTCCCACTGCTGAGCAAAAGCCTCCCCTGCATTCCTCCACTTATCACTGTCTGCCATCTCCTCCCATCCCTTGTGGAAGACGTCTAGGTCGTCACGTTGCGTATGGAGCACGACAATGACGTAGCTGGCTAAGTGGAGCGCTCGTGACGTAGCTGGCTAAGTTCTTAACAGATCAACGAAGTTAAGCACTGTTCCGCGGGGTTATCATTTGGATGGGTGACCGCCAGTGGCAATTACAACTGAGCGCTCCCGTGCTTCGGAGGGCACGTTAAGCTGTCGGTCCCGGCTTTTACAAAGTTTTTAGGCATGACAGAGGCCTTCGGACGGCCTAGAAACTCTGTCACCAGAGTTGGCCACTGACTCATACGAACGAACGAACGACGACAATGATCTTTTTATTATGGAAATTAGCTTTACCTGGTGGTAGGACTCTTCTGCAAGAGTCTGTCTTGGTGGGTACCACCGCAGTGCCAGATATTCTACCTCCAAGCAGTAGTGTGCAAGCATTACTGTGTTTAGGTTTAAAGGGCACTGTAGCAAGTGAAATTACTGGGCGAAAGAGACTTAACAACAATGTGTCGGAGTGATAAGCGCAGTGCAGTGCCACGCAAACACTTAAAAACATTAAGCTTTGGGTGGCACTGCTTCTGTTATAGTCAGGCGTGGTGCTTAACATCAGGTCTTGTCACTTGCTGACATAAATTTATTTATATATTTATTTATTTAACTAGAACGGTAATAAAGGTAATAAAAAAAGGTAATAGCACTAAACCGCCAGGTTCAGCTCGTTCATAATATTACATAAGTTTTTATAGTATTGAGTTTTTCAGATAATCATTTTAAATGTAATAGTTTTATTATTTATTAGTGTATTATATTATTGATGGTATTAAAGTATTAGGATTTTGTTTTTTTTATGTAAATATCAGTTTTAACTATTATCATAGTTTGTGCAGCCCCGTCCATTATAACTTTGCTCTTGCTATCCTACCTGGTTGCCTGGAAGAAATAGCTTCAAGTGATAAGGCCCACGGTACTATATCTACTTGCAACATTTAAATTTATTATGTAATCCTTGTGTACAATAAAGTGTCTATCTATCTATATTCCGACGACCGATGTGGCGCAGCGGGCGCAGGTCCGCCTGCGACGCAGAGGTTGCGGGTTCGATTCCCGCCTCGGAACAAATGTTTGTACGATCTACAAATATTTGTTCCGGGTGTTCTGGGTATTTTCTATATATAATAAAAAATATCTATCTATGTATTGTATTGTATTAAATATATATCAGTCATCTAGTACCCATAATACAGCTCTGTTTAACAGCAGCTTACATTGGGGCTAGATGATGCTGTGTGGATTGTCCAGCATTATTTATTTATTTATTTATATTAGTAAGAAAAAGCTAATATGTAATTATTTTGTCCCCAGATAGCGGCGGCTTCATCAGCAGACGGTGGGCAAAGAAAGTCACATTACAGTAATCGGCTTTACAACCATGGTGTGTGGAGTTCACCCGCCCTAACTCATAGCTACGTGCAAACATACCTTATTCATAACGTGCGGCTCGTTCCGGCTTCGTAAAATATAGCCTATGTTACTAAGGGATCATGTAGCATTCGAATGGTGAAAGAATTTTTGAAATCGGACCAGTAGTTTTTGAGTTTAATCGTTACAAATAAAAGTACAAATCTTTCCTCTTTATAATATTAGTAATTATACATTGAATTATAAATCACTAATTAAAATTCAAAATTACCTACTCAATCAAATCAAAAATAATCAAATTGAAACATCTTGAGGCTTAGAGTAGTAGAGTTTGTGATAGAGCTCGTCCGGGGAAGGACTACCACCATACCTATTTTTGCCGCCAAGCAGTAATGCTCGCATTGCGGTGTTCCGGTTCGCAGGGTATGTTTTCCGGTGAAATCACCGGCACATAAGACTATCTCTATATCTATGTCTCAAAATGGCAACGCGCAAGTGATATCTTTGTTGATGCACGCGTATATTGGCTACGGTAACCGCTTACCATCGAGTGGGCCGTACGCTTATTTGCCATTTAATTGGTATATAAAAACCACTAATTCAAATTCAAAATTTGTTTTATTCAATAAAATCAAAAGGATCATTTCAAAACGTCTTAAAGCTAGGTGTATTTACGCCAGTTCCACGCGCCCCAGCCTAGAAGAATCTGGCAACAAACTCGGCTGGGTTCCTAGCTTTGATGATCCCTCTTCATCATAAAGCTTCAGTGTGGTGCCAATCGAACTAGGTGAGGCTCATGCCAAGAATATAAGTATATTTCTTCTCTTTCACGCCGTTAATCGTCTTTGTTCATTCACATAAGAACTACCAAGCTGCTCAAATGATAGTTTATTTTATGAATAAGGCTAAAACAAATTAGAAATTAACTATGAAAATTTGTAATATACATGAATGGCTAATTTTTAGTCTCGTTTTCATCAAAAGTTAAGTTTTTAAGTTATTCATAAACAATTATAAACGAAAATTTGTTTGCACGTAGCTATTCTAAATCAGGATTATCGAAGCTCTTTTGAAAGTTGTAAATTCATCTAAAAGCTTGAAACATTTTTTTGTAATTTATTCATGAATCTTAGATCATCCTGTTCATGTTGTAAGCTAACTATATTAATACTACCCAGTTAATAATTAAGTTGTTAGGCCATAACAGAGGCCTTAGGGCGGCCTAAAAGCTCTGTCACCGGAATTGGCAGCTGACTTACTTTAGCTAATAATGTTATCTAGAGCTAAACTTAATTTGACACAAATTAAATGTTAGTAGTAGAGTTCCTTGATAGAGCTCATCCGGGAAGTATATCTATTTCTGCCGCCAAGCATTAATGCATTGCTGTTTTTCGGGTCATAAGGTTGCTTAAGACTTGATCTACGTCGTCGGTAACGCGCAAGTGATATCTCTGGTATTCCAAGCGTCCATAGGCTACGGTAAGCGGTTACCATAAACATGAGCTTTTTCGAATTTACTTTAGCTTTAGATAATGTACAAGGATTTTTAGCCTTAACTTGCATGCAAAATAATAAATAAATATAGTTCTATACATATACAGGGTTTCTCAGAAATGGTGGATAATCCTGCACGTGCGTGTGCGGGGGAGGGGGTGGGGCCCCAAAACCCAAAAAAAATAATTGTAAAAAAAATTATATCCAACAGTCCGCGGTCTAAATTTTAGACCGCGGACTGTTGGATATAATTTATTTTAGATGGGGGGCCCCACCCCCTCCCCCGCACATGCACGTGCAGGATTATCCACCATTTCTGGGAAACCCTGTATATATATATATATCTATTGTCTACTACTTACTTATTTTTATAAAAAAATATGACATGGCACAAAATTATATTAACTAATCATAGTAGTAGTCATGGTCATAGTATATTTATTATTAACAGATAATTGTTACATGTCAACTAATAATTAATAAATTGTAACATTCCAAGAATTAAAAATTACAAAAATTTAAGTAGTAAGTATAATATTATACTAAGCCTGTTCAATCAGCCATTTCTTGAGCTTATTTTTAAAACATTCAATGGATATTGCATCTATAACGTCAGTCGGAAGACGATTATACACAGTTGGTCCCATAACTTACCTTGCATAGCTATCTAAATTATTTCTTACGTAGAGTGCAACTTGAAATATGACAAGGTTAGGTGCAGTCAATCATTGCAGGCATGTGTATTCGCTCTGTCTCCAACTTAACTAAGAAAAAATATCTATCTATGTATTGTATTGTATTAAATATATATCAGTCATCTAGTACCCATAATACAGCTCTGTTTAACAGCAGCTTACCTTGGGGCTAGATGATGCTGTGTGGATTGTCCAGCATTATTTATTTATTTATTTATTATTTATTTATAACTATGTTTTTTTTTAGCATGATTCAAACTTAAATAATAAACCTTAACTATTTTACATCACTATAAAACAGGCAATGATATTTGCAAGATCGCTAACTCCCACCTTAGAATATCCTGTGTTGTGGGTAGTTAGTCTCTTTCGTCGAGCGTAAGCGTTGTTGCAAAAAAGAAGCAATGTACAGCATGTGTACAGAGAACTATATTTAAGTAGAATAAGTGAGTGTATGTCTTTCCGAAAAGACCGGCTAAATAAGGGCTGAGTAACCTCTTTACTCGCCGCGAAACTCAGTCTGCTCCCAACCGGGGGCCGTGTGGTGGTGTGCCAGTGCCTAGAAACGGTTTGCCGCGTGCTTATCGATGCTTTTAAATCATTTATTTTCGCGCGGCTTATGTTTCCCATCAACATTTGTGTTTAAAATACAGTAAGAGTAGTAGAGTTCTCTGTGATAGAGCTCGTCCGGGGAAGGACTACCACCATACCTATTTCTGCCGCCAAGCAGTAATGCTCGCATTGCTGTGTTCCGGCGTGAAGGGTATGGTTTCCGGTGAAATTACTGGCACATGAGGCTTTCGATCTTAGCCTCAAGGTGGCAACCCGCGAGTGATACCTCTGGCATTGCAAGCGTCCATAGGCTGCGGTAACCGCTTACCATCTTGTGGGCCGTACGCTTGGTTGCCACTTCAGTTGTATAAAAAAAAAAAAAAAAAAAACGCAAAATGTTACAAGCTCGGTTTCCATACAAATCGACAAACTCTTTCATTCATATACTTAAATATAGTTCTGTGGTACTGCACGACTCACCGTAACCCTTTGATAATGGCATACATAGCTCCCGGGCTCTCTGTTCTCACTGCCACTGTCCACAGATGCGGAACCGGCCCCCGAACCGGCAGAACCCAAAGAGACCCTGAACCTGGTGATCCCTGAGAAGGCGTCTTCGTTCAGCATCCACCCTGGGAGGCTGTGTATGGACCAGTGCTGCTACTGTGGAGGGAAGTTCGGCCTGTTTGATACACCGTGCCATATCGCGCAGATCAAGAGTTCCGAGAGACAGAAGAAAGTCTTGGATAGTGAGTTTCTCCATTAAATAAAATAAATAATGCTGGACCATCCGCACAGCACCAAGGTAAGCTGCTGTTAAACAGCTGTGTTATGGGTACTAGATGACTGATATATATACAATACAATACATAGATAGATATTTTTTATTATATATAGAAAATACCCAGAACACCCGGAACAAATATTTGTAGATCGTACAAACATTTGACCCGAGGCGGGAATCGAACCCGCAACCTCCGCGTCGCAGGCGGACCTGCGCCCGCTGCGCCACATCGGTCGCCTAATGTTCCTGGCCTCGAGTGAGAGTGATTGGGTCTTAATCCTCGCGGACCTAATGCGGATTGGTGGAGTACAGTGGATACACATAATCACACTTCCTACTAATATTATAAATGCGAAAGTCTGTGTGTGGGTGTGTGTGTATGTTTGTTACCACGTATATTCGTGATGACTTAACCAATTGTGATGAAATTTGGACGACATTCACACACACCAGATGTGTGTGATGACCATGACAGGCATTCGGGCGGCCCAAAAATTCTGTCACCAGAGTTGGACACTGACTCATACGAACTTACTTACTGAAATGAAATGAAATTCTTTATTGTCGAAGTAAGAGCTACAATCATTAAGTAGGTACCTACCTACTTAAAATGAGCGCTACAATTACAACAAGTCGTCATAATTTGGTTGTTTACATCTATGTAGACCTAGGTACATAATATATTATGAGACTTATTTGTAATTTATATTAGTGTCAGCAGTTTATATGTTATAATAACAATACAGCCCCCCTACCATGATCTCTTAGAGGGATTCAAATTAGGACCTAAACTGAATTGTCGAAAAATTTTGTACCATGACTTCAATAATTATTAATTTCATGGTACAAAATTTTTTGACAATTCTGTTTAGGTCCTAATTTGAATCGCTCTAAGAGTTCATGGTAGGGGGGCAGATCAAGATTTAAAGCTGTAAATGGGCCTTGTCTTGTTCCTAAATAAATATATATATAAAAAAATATCAGAAATGTCGTGAGAAGCATTCATAAATTGATGAGATAAGTTACTAAATTACAAAATTTAAAATACAAAATCATATATAGGTAGTACTCAATACTCAATTCATTTATTGCTCTCATATGGTTGGTTCATTTACAGTTGTTATATAATAGGTGGTAGTATCACATATGAACCCTGTAAAAGGGTATGACAACATGGAGATAGGCCTAAGTTTAAATAAGTAGGAAGTAAGTTGTTTTAAAGATCAACAACATCACTGTCTTTCGTCAATTTAAAGGTTTTATAGTCATTGTTCAAGAATTATTTTATGTTGTATAAAGTTTTACTGATCAGTAATTAATTTTTACTTGTTATTTTCCCCGCAGACGAGGAGAAGTTGACGATAGACAGCTGCCTGTGCGACGCGTGCTACCGGCACGTGGACCGGCGCGCCAACTGCCCCTCCTACCGCAAGCGACCGCTGCCCAAGCACGCGCACACCGACCCCGCGCCACCGGCGTGAGTACAATACTATCTTACATTAATAACGCATTATACAGGGTCATTCATTATCAACCGTACAAACTTCATTCATTATCAACCGTACAAACTTAAGGGATAGGTTCCACACATTAAAAAAAAATATATATGTACCTTTTTTTTATGTTATTTTGTCTTATGTAAGTAAACAAAAATAAAATCGATTACGTTTTTCCGCTCAATTATTATTTATTATTGTTGGGAATCGAGTTAAGCGACGTAATAATGAAATATTCGAGTGTGCGCGCCCCGTAGCGGGTCAAGGACACGCGCAGGTCAAGGATGGGGTCAATGAACCGCGGGTTATTGACCCGCGGTTCATTGACGCGCGGGTCCCTGACACGTGCCGAACGCTGCCTTTTCGATTTTTATTTAAATACAAAAAAAAAAACGTTAAGAAAAAGCTTAGAAGAATCCGGCAACAAACTCGGCTGGGTTCCTAGCTTTTTTTTGATGATCCCTCTTCATCATAAAGCTTCAGTGTGTTCAACCTTTACCTTTTCACCAGCTAAGAATGACTGGTAGAAAATACTGCATAGCATTAAGTCCTCCCTTTGTACAATCTTGGTTTTGTGCAATAAAGAATTGAATGAATAAAAATACCACACAAAAAAAATATGCAGGTACCTTTTTACCATTTTGTGTTAAGTCTCGATAAAGTTTAATGGGTCAGTTAACATTATTGGAAATCGAGACGGGCGGCGTAATAAAAAATATAGAGCGCGCGCGCGCCCCGTAGCGATCCGGAGTCATTGATGCGCGAGTTATTGACGCGCGGGTCTACATCTTCTCGTATCACCACAATCTATGGAACCATTTTTTTAGGTTGCATTACATTTAGTATAAAAATTTATTATTCATTTTTCATTTGAACCCGAAAATATTTATCGAGAACTTCCATTTGATCCCAAATTTATTACAACTTAAAAAATGTATTACCACCGCGTATACAAGTATAACTAAAGCCAATTATGCAACTTAATTTAAGTAAACAGTTAAATTAGCAAAAAAGAGCTTTTTTTTCGGCGTAGCTAGGTGCTACGCTTTTTCGTAGCTGTTGTCTATTATCTACAATATGCCTACGGTTTGTATGAGATGTAGTCTATTTGCTGAGAAATAGCCTTAAGTTAGCCCTTTGTTAAGTTTTCTCTTGGACGACCAATGTGGCGCGGCAGGCGAAGGTCCGCCTGCGACTTCGATTCCCGCCTTGGGACAAATGTTTGAAACGTAATTAAATATTCATTATTACGCCGCTTAACTCGATTCCTAATAATGATAAATAATAATTGAGCAGAAAAACGTAATCGGTTTTTTTTGTTTGCTTGGGATTTTTATACATAAAAAAAAAGTAACGGTACATATATATTTTTTTTGTGTGGAACCTATCCCTTAAGTTTGTCAGGTTGATAATGAATGACCCTGTATTTATTTTCTTGAAGTCTGGTAAAGCGGTACAAGTTAATACATAGCAGGTAGGTTTTCTGTGTCACACACTTAGTCGGAAACGACATGTAAAATTACTATAATAGTTATATAAAATAATAATTCAACCAAACAAAGTTTGTACGATTTGCAAATATTTGTTCCGTGTGTTCCAGGTGTTTTCTGTGTATAATAAAAAATACATATCTTTGTATTGCATTAAGTGTATCCGTCATCTAGTACCCATGATACGAGCTCTGCTTAACTTGGGTTCCCAGAGAAAGGAACTTGGAACAAAATCATCTCATTTTCTTCTCCCCTTCAGATCAGCCGAGAAGGCGCGCAGTCCCCTGCCAGAAGAGGAGAGCGAGTCGGACTCGGGGGGCGGAGGGGGCGGAGGGGGCGCCGGGGGTGCGGGGGGCGCAGGGGGCGCGGCGGGGGCGCGGCTGGCCACGTGCCACACGGAGGCGTGCGCCGCCGCCGCCGAGCACTCCATCCGCCGGAAGTGGCTCATCAAGATGAGGAGCTCCGTTAATAAAGTGGTGAGGATAATAAATGCGAAAGATTGAATGTTTGTTCCTCGATAACTCAACAACCACTCGACCGATTTGGTTTGAAATTTTAAACATAGATAGATAATGATCGGGAATAGCACATTTACCAGGTGGTAGGACTCTGCAGCAAGAGTCCGTCTTGGTGTGTACCACAGCAGTGTCAGATATTCTACCTCCAAGCAGTAGTGTGCAAGCTGCACTGTGTTTAGGTTTGAAGGGCACTGCAGCAAGTGAAATTACTGGGCGAAAGAGACTTAACAACAATGTCTCGGGGTGATAAGCGCAGTGCGGTGCCACGCAAACACTTAAAAACTTTAAGCTTTGGGTGGCACTGCATCTGTAATAGTCAGGCGTGGTGCTTAACATCAGGTGGGCGCCTTGATTGTCTTGTCACTTGCTGACATAAAAAAAAAACATACTACTAGGCTACATTTTAAGTAACTAAAACTTTAACCAAAAAAGTATAGTTTCCGAATTCCACGCGGGCGACATCTTGTCATAAGTGATGTTTATTTTGAAATCATAAAATGATTTCCCAAAGTAAGAGAAGTCATAATTTGGTTATAAAGTAAAGCAAGGATTACATTAAGCGGTTTGTGTCCAGCTAAAGCTGAAAGGCGACTACCCAGGCCTGCACACGATACCGCTATGCGACGTCCACTACCGGTGTGTGTCACCGCTTATGGCGTGCTTACTGTGCCGACGACGGCTCACCAAGCACCACAACCTGCACTTCATACATCATGTGAGTAGCTCTCAAAATTTTTTTTTTTTGTAGATTTGTTTTTTACTAATAAACTCAAAAACTAAAATAGAATAGAAAACTCTTTATTGTTCACCGTAAAACATAAGAAAAAAAAAAAAAAAAAAGTATAGGAACACAATTTAAATATAGCGATGTACAATGGGCGGTCTTATCGCTGTGAGCAATTTCTTACAGACAACCTTTGGATGGACTGCATTTTAAAATGAATGGGATTGGACGGTGTCAACAATTCTTTAACTTCTTTCACCATTTTTTTTTAAGATAAGATAAATGTTTTATTTCAAAATGGTCATCATCGTACACGAATAATACATATTAACAATGGTAGGTAACGTGCAGTTAAGTTATTATACAAGTATTAAACAAGGTGTATTACTGTGTGTAACGAAGCATGTTGAGCTCCTCGTTCAAACGAAGTATAAACTTGTATGTAAAAACGAGGTGATCGCTGTTTCAGCTGGTTTTCGGTAAAATTACCTTTACAAACACAATATGAGGAAAGCTTACTCATTTATGACAATAGGTATAGTAGTAAGAGTAGTAGAGTTCTCTGTGATAGAGCTCGTCCGGGGAAGGACTACCACCATACCTATTTCTGCCGCTAAGCGGTAATGCTCGCACTGCTGTGTTCCGGTGTGAAGGGTATGGTTTCCGGTGAAATTACTGGCACATGAGGCTTTCGATCTTAGCCTCAAGGTGGCAACCCGCGAGTGATACCTCTGGTATTGCAAGCGTCCATAGGCTGCGGTAACCGCTTACCATCTTTTGGGCCGTACGCTTGGTTGCCACTTCAGTTGTATAAAAAAAAAAGTTTGTTATAAAGAATAATATTGACCACCAGGGCTACACGGACCTGAACCCGCTACTGCTGGGTGCCTCGCTGCCGGTGCAGTTCTCAGAGCGGCCGGTGCTCTGCAAGGGTTGCCGCTACTACTGCTCGCTCCTCCAGCGCCCGGGACACAACGACACATACAAGAACGGATACCGGCGCAAGTCTGTATCTAGCTTTATTTAAAACTAGTGGAATTTGTTTTTTTTTTAATAATGCTGGACAATTCACACAGCATCATCTAGCACCAAGGTAAGCTGCTGTTAAACAGAGCTGTATTATGGGTACTAGATGACTGATATACTTAATACAATACAATACATAGATAGATATTTTTTATTATATATAGAAAATACCCAACAAACATTTGTAGAAAGTACAAACTTTTGACCCGAGGCGGAAATCGAACCCGCAACCTCCGCGTCGCAGGCGGACCTGCGCCCGCTGCGCCACATCGGTCGTCTGCGTTGAGTTTTTTATACAAATTTCATCTTTCCGTCATCTATAAGTGGAATCTCGAGAATTCCTTTCTTAGTGCACCCCTACACCAGATATTAGTACAACATACAAGAATGGCCACTCCCTACCTCCCACCGATTTTACTTACCCCCGGGAGCGAGTTAGCCGGCACCACACGGCACTGAAGCTAAGGGCGCGCAGGCCAACGCAAGTGAAAGTGTGCTATCTCGCTCTTGCTATAATTGGGTGGGGACAACCATGACACTCACACATACAACGGAAGCGTTTACGTACACAAACCATGTATGGTTTTCACCTGGTGGTAGGACGCTTCAGCAAGTCCGTCTTGGTGGGTACCACCGCAGTGTCAGATATTCTACCTCCAAGCAGTAGAGTGCAAGCTGCACTGTGTTTAGTTTTGAAGGGCACTGTAGCAAGTGAAATTACTGGGCGAAAGAGACTTAACAACATGTCTCGGGGTGATAAACGCATTTCAGTGCCAACACTTAAAAACTTAAAGCTTTGGGTGGCACTGCATCTGTAATAGTCAGGCGTGGTGCTTAACATCAGTTGGGCGCCTTGATTGTCTTGTCACTTGCTGACATAAAAATTAAAAAAAATGTAGTGCGACGCATATATTCTAATAATCTAATGAGTGTCTTGGGTGTGCCTACACCGTAAGAGCAATATGTCCTCCAAATATCATGGTTTAGGGTGTGCATTGATCTGTCAGTCAGTCACGAAAGCCTTTTATATATTCTGATATGTTATTTTAATTTCACAAGAAAACAAACAATCATAATAATAAAGACAAATTAGTAACCTAAAAATTATTATGCTTTAATTAAAACAATATTGAAACACATGACTGTAGTGGTTCACCTGATGTAGAGCGCACGTAGTTATTAAGTTACTTTCGTTCGCACATTAACTGAACTTGCTTCAGTGCAAGCACAGTATTTTATTTTTATAAAAATCTTTTGTTCCAGATTATTACAAATATACAACATAGAAGTTTCGCCAGAGAGAGACGGAGAGATCAGTGACGTCATCCTCGACGACTCCAAGCACAAGAAGAAACAGCGCAGCAAATACAAGCGCAAGTCCACAGAGCCAGACATGAGCAGTGAGAACTCATCTGAAAAGACCAATGATAGCACCCCAGAGAAGGAACAGGAGAAACCTATCGAAGAAGATATAGAAAGCTTGATCTCTTCAAATAAGATCCTAGTACCAGGAGCGGTCAAAAACGATGCACACCCAAGCGATGGATCCGATGAAAACTCAGAGGAACTACCCGCAATACTGAACAAGCAAACAGAACTACAATACTTGCTGCAAAAGCAAAATAACCCAGCACAGTTCTTACAAGGGCAGCCGATCATACCGCAAAAGCAAAAGCACATGTTAAAGATAAATAGCACGTCAGCCATTCAAAAACCGGGCCAACAGCACAGAATCAGCGAGAAATACTCCAAAAAGATACATAAACTAGGCCAACTCATCCTGCACAAGGATAAAATAATGCGCAAAGACGAAATGGAGATATTCGAAGAGAAAAGTAAAGACACCGTCCCAATCATCAACACTATGAAGAATATAACATTGAACGACGAGTGTACTATCGAGTCGATATCCAGTAAACGCGCGCCTGATATAAACACACTCAAAAACAAATGGCAAATGTCTGAGAGCTTTACGCAAGTCAAGAAAAATCTCAGCGAGCTTTCCAAGAAGCTGACGGTCGAGAAAGAACCGAAGAAGTCAGAAGTGAAATACTCGAATCCGGTCAAAAGGTTGGAAACAAACCCTTCGATATCCGTCCGCGAGCTGTTCCCGGGCGAAGAGGAAATGAACCTACAGTGCAATATAGAATTCAATAACGTGAAAGGCGTGACCCCAGAAGGTTGGGAGAAATGCAACACGACCGTCCAGTATGATACAGAAACAAAAAGACTGTGGAACGAGTTACAGAGGCCGTATGGCAACCAATCCAGTTTTCTACGACATCTTGTGCTACTAGAAAAGTACTTTAGATCGGGTGATTTGGTTCTATCACACAGCGCGTCTCCCCCGGCCGCTAACTACAGCGACTCCGTGCAAAGCCGCCTACGCGCGTATGACAACGTCGTCACAGACTCGCCGAGACGGTCCGAACCCGCTATAAGCTTAATAGAGTTCCGCAAAAAGCCCTCTATCAACGGGAAAAGCTTGCTCAAATCCAATCAGACAGATGATAAAGAAACTAAGAAGTTCATGCCCCCGCCATCGGGTGCTCCGAAGCTTAAAACCAAGGAGAAGTCGAAGAAACAGCTGCCTCCTGAACTGATCGCTATTAATACTCCAAACGCTCAAGGGAGGAAAGCGATTCAAAATGTGTTACATAACATCCAACAGTTAGTTAAGGGTGTATCGGCGTCAGATCCTACTGAAGTAGCGGCGTCTCCTTTACCCGCTATCTTGCCCTTACCAGCGTTGCCGGTGCCTGTTAAACCTGCTTTACCGGCGCCGGTAACGCCCAAACCGGACCCCCCACCGGCTAAGGAAAAGAAGGAAAAGTCTGATACTCCGAAGAAGTCGAAGAACAGCAGTAAACCTTGGAGGCCTACGCTCATGCCTATCACTCCTGTAAGTATCTTTTGTGTATTGCTTACTTAATTACTGCAATTTCTACTTGATATTATTAATTTTAAATACATTACATAATTTATTAAATACTTTTGCCTAATTATAATCAAAATCAGAAAAAAACAAACTGCAGCGCCCTTACAGGTTCATGTACCTGACAAAAAAATATTGTTATAACTTATACAAGATAAATTGAAATATGAATTGTTAATTTTTTTAATATTTAAAATAACAAACGTTACTAAAAATGGTTCTGTAGAATTCCCTGAGTATCAGAAACTACGAGTCCAAATAGTCCACAGAACGAATATTTGCTGATTATGCAAATATTTGTTTGGCAGCGGGAATCGAACCCAAACCTGCGTCTCCACCGCGCTACCTAGGTCGTCAATTAAAATAAGCTAGACTAACTTACCAATGTAGATTATGTTAAATGCAGTAAAACTAGGATATACTGCATTTTCTTTTGAGAAAATTTATTGTCCGATCAACCTATCAATTTAAAACCAAATATTATTAACAAAATAAAATATGTATATAATTACATTAAGTACATTACAAAATATACAAAATATTTATTTTAAAATTATTTATTTATTTATATGAATGTAGATGAGTAGCTTTTGCTTATGCGTCTACATCAGTGTTGGAGTTAAAAGTATTGCCTTTACTTATGGTTCAATTTCTAAACTCCGTTTTTTATTTGTTTCCAGGAGAACATATCTCGAATCGCGCGCGAGCCGACCCAACTCGCGGTGGACGGTCGCTCGCTGCCCAGCCTCGTGCAAGTGATGTCCTCCGGCAAACGCTACCACATCACTCTGCAAGACTACAACAAAATGTGCATCATGCGCAGGGAAAAACTGCAGCAACTACAAGACGTAGAGAAAAAACGACCCTCGCTGGACGACAGCACGGTCGTGACGGAACTACAGCCGAGTACGATGCTCGGGAACGGAGGAACAGTCACCCAAATAACCTGCGAGGATAGGGAAGACTTTAGCGGGTCAAACGCGGCGACGATACTCAAAAACGTAGGGCTAAAGAACATCACTATAGCACCAATACCCGCTAAAACCTCAACAATAACGTGCCCCGCGCCGACAGTGTCATCTCCGTCTCTGATAATGACATCGACGCCGATTAAAATACCGCAACTCGGACCTTCGGTGTCAATCACTAGCGAAACGGTCTTAACTCCGAACCTGCCCCTAATGACAAGTACTATGATCATGCCGAAAATACCTAAATCTCTGACGGTTATCCCCCAAACGGTAATGACAAGCATGTCTCAAAACATAGTGATGAGTTCCCCCCATGTCCTACAGTCGGACGGATCGAGACCCTAACGAAACGTGTACGTGGTTATAAAACCACTGTGATCGCATTGACGTCACTACAGCGAACTGTATAAGTGTTGTGTGAACCTAATTTATTTTCCATAGTGAGATACTGTTTAGTGATTTAGTGTAATCACCGGTTGAGCCTTAATAATTATACTGTGTACATATAGAATACGGATGGGAGCTGTGAATATTGAGTGTTCTGTGGTTATTTGTGCAAATGATATGACGGATAGCAAATGTTCCTGCATATGTAGTTGTGTATTTCACTGGTAAAATGTGATACATATCAATGAAATACATAAATAGCGTTAGAATTGTATGTATTGTTTAGTTAGATACCTGGCTATGTTCATTTCATAAAAAATTGTGTTGGATTATTGTATGTCACAGTTCTAAATTCTCTAGTCAGGTGATGTTGCATTTATAATTTATTTCTCATAATTCTCACACAAAAAGATCTCTCGTATCGTTTGCGCGAATCAACTACTATATATCGAACTTTATAGCTTAATACATGGTGAATATCATACGCATATTTTTCCATTGATATAAATGTGTAAGAAAACTATAAAATTATAAAAAAATACTTATAGCAAGTCGTAGTTGTACCGATGGAAATAAAATATAGATGTGTTTTCAAATCCATTTTAATCATGAATTAAAATATCTTTATAAATAATGTTTTGCTTAATACACCGTACATAATATAATAGGTAAATAGTAGAAGTATAAGTTTAAGCTAGGTTCATACAAATGATCTTTCTCTCTTTTGCACTATATAAAAGAGTGAGATGTCAATTGATGCTTCCTGATTTTACTTACAAAGTAAACATAGGTAGATATTGTAACCTAAATATCCCCCTTAGTATTAAATACATAATGTATCTAGACATTTTCACACTAACCAACACTACACAATACTGGCAACACTGATGTAGCGCTTGTGACGTAGCTGGCTAAGTTGTTCAGATCAACGAAGTTAGCACTTCCGCGCGATCACCATTAGAATGGGTGACCGCCGGTGGTCATTTCAACTGAGCACTTCTGTGCTTTAGAGGGCACGAGAACCTGTCGATTCCGGCAGTTTCAAAGGCCATGACGGAGGTCTTCAGGTGGCCTATCTACTCCGTCACTAGAGTATCAAGGAGCTGGAATATATTTGGCTCATCTTGCGTGAAGTTTGCTAATCACAAGTTGTGTTGGTTGGTGTAAAAACAGTAATATCTAGTACACTAGCAAATGTAACTATCATTCTTCATTAAATAAGATCTAATTGACTAATTGGTCCAACAAAAATTGTAAAATCATTAAACGTAATTTATAAATAAAAACTATTTAGATACATCAGGTTATTTGTACAGTCAGCTAATTGATGTTACTGTGTGTAACTAGCTATAAGGAACAAAGCTTGTAGGTACTTTTGGGTACAGTCAGCGCAATATTGACGAGAAAGTAATATTTTTGACAAATCTGTTAACATACAGGACTGGTATTTTTATAAAAACAATGCTAGTAAATGTATTATAGTATCCCAATATTGTAGAATCTATGTAAATAACAGCTATACTTTGACATAAAAACACACGTCAAAATTTAAAGTATGGTGATTTTCGTGCCTGTCAGGTTAAAAAAAAAACATAAAATGGAAACTGCACTGTACATAAAACAGCATTAGAAAGCTGGTGATTTTTATATAAATGTCTTGAATGCTCATCGTTGAAAAATAACTTAGTACTTATAAACTTTGCTTCCAATTAGAAATGGGAAAACATGTGATTATAAAGGAAATAAATATTTTCAAAACTTTACATTTTTGGCTTTTTTTTATTATTTGATGAACTCCTGAAAACTCTAAAGGAAAATGAATGACTTAATACTGTAGTTGAATTTTTCAAATTGGTATGCTCAATAGCAAAGTTTGTAAGTACAAGGTAAATGTTAATACATATTATAATATTGTTGAAATATTAGTATTTTATTTGGTCCATTATTATAAGATACGGTCCAATGTTACAAGTTGACTATGTACAGAAAATATTTCTGTTTGTTTGTATGTCAGGCGATGTTTGTTTAACAATTATGTTCTAACGTATACCTTTTTATGTAAGTTTATTACGACAAAAGCCATAAAATTAATGTTAAAATGTCCTATGAGCTACATTTTTATTAGGCCGACTGTACTAACTTACAAGAAAACACTATTATACACACACACAAACAACCTTAATTTTAATGTCTGGCAAACATGGTTGAAAATTAGCTTTAAAGTTAAAATAAGCTTTTACCTGCGAAAGTTTTAAACACTTTTATTTTTAATAGGTATACCTTCCCTACCTACCAAACATTACTTCATTTTATTTCCAAAATGCTTTTCCAAAAGAATCGAGTTTTTAAAAATATTATTTTTATAGTTTTGAATGAGTGTTAGCAAGCATCGTCCTAACATTGAATGTTACGCCTAATTTAGTAGATATTTGGAAGTCCCACCAGCAATGTTTTTGATTTGAATTTGTGAGACCTTAAAATGTAAGAGATCTCTTAAAATTACAGGCCTCCATAGTCCGGATGTAAGTTTCTTCCAAAGATAACGTGTTAAAGTAATTTTAGTTAAGTACCTAGACGTGTGTTCGTCAAGTTGTCTAATAAATGAACATATGCATATCTCCTGAATTGAGTTTGTTTTATTACTTTCATTCACTGCGGCTTGCACTATAGTTATTCCAGAAATTGGTCGAATAGTGTAAAAAGATAGCTCCCGAAAACTGAAGCATTTTAAGAGTAGTAGAGTTCTTTGTGATAGAGCTCGTCCGGGGAAGGACTACCACCATACCTATTTCTGCCGCAAAGCAGTAAAGCTCGCATTGCTGTGTTCCGGGTATGGTTTCCGGTGAAATTACTGGCACATGAGGCTTTCGATCTTAGCCTCAAGGTGGCAACCCGCGAGTGATGCCTCTGGTATTGCAAGCGTCCATAGGCTGCGGTAACAGCTTACCATCTTGTGGGCCGTACGCTTGGTTGCCACTTCAGTTGTATAAAAAAGCAAATGCAACACAGCATCTACTTCTAGAGCAGAAAGAAAATAAGTCATATTAAATAAATAAATAAATAAATAAATAATGCTGGACAATCCACACAGCATCATCTAGCCCCAAGATAAGTTACTGTTTAAACAGAGCTGTGTTATGGTACTAGATGACTGATATATACTTAATACAATACAATACATAGATAGATATTTTTTATTATATATAGAAAATACCCAGAACACCCGGAACAAATATTTGTAGATCGTACAAATATTTGTAGATCGTACAAACATTTGACCCGAGGCGGGAATCGAACCCGCAACCTCCGCGTCGCAGGCGGACCTGCGCCCGCTGCGCCACATCGGTCGTCATATTATTCGTCGGTATTATTTCGTTCAAGAACATCTCTATCCATCGTTTCAGCTTTCGGAAATCTTTTCACAACTTGTATACTTTAATTATATTACAACACCTCTTAAAAAAAAAATTTTTACGACATTGTTTCGTTGATAGCTATTCCATCCTTTTTCTTGTGCTTGGCGGAACCCTTAGTACGCTTCCATTTCATACGCCTATTCTGGAACCACACCTTTACCTGCGAACAGTTTTTACATCTGGGTGAACCACGGGAAAATAAATGTGCCCGTGGTACACCTAGGTGAACTAATAAGGTGGACCACGGGCAAGGACCGATATTTTTGTATGTTTGATACGCGAATTCTATTATATATTGATTTTGATTCCTTTTTGCTTTGTTCAGTACTTTTTGAATACTTAAATATTATAAAACGTTCAATAATTTACATCGACGTGTGTCAATGCATCTATCGAAACATTTTATTAGTTTGAAGTCGGTTTTTGTTTTTGTTTTTATCAAAAATGTATTAAGTAGGTATGTATTAAGAGTATCCTGGGTGTGCCTATAGGCATTTGGGGTTGTTTACCTGTCTCTCAGTGAGATGCAGTGCCACAGCGATTTCGTATCTCCTGAGGCGCGTCAGATAGTTGGCGCGAGAGAACTCAGCCTCCAGGCTCCGAACCTGCGCCTTCGTGAACGCGGTGCGCTCCTTGCGACCACTGGACGTTGAACGAACTTCTGAACATAAATTAGAGACATAACATTGCGTTTATTGCTGCTAACGGATCTCGGCCATCGTGATATCAGCAGTATGTGATTCGCAAACAGATAATGAGTTTGAAAAAGCTCCATTGCGCATCGAAACGGCTAACTTTACGACGAGCTTATTGCAAAGAGCTCCAGGTAAACAGCGTGTAAAAAGACTGCTGAAAACGAAAGGGGTAGATACTGAATACTTATTTACTTATTACATACCTACCTAGCCAATCTCTCCAGTTTCGCACTGGTGCAAGCACCCTGGCGAAGCCGAGGCAGGTCGCTAGTAATAAATATAGCTTATGTTACTCAGGGATAACGTAGCATTCTAATGGTAAAAGATACCTACCTAGTTTTTGAGTTTATTCGTAACAAACAAACATACAAATCTCTCTTTCTAATTTATTATAATAACTCCGTAACCAGAGTTGACCACTGACTTAATACGTACTTACTTATTTACTTGGAGCTCGTGGTGATGTACATCTAACTATCTATACCTACCTATAATATTGCACTTTCACAGGAAATGTGATAATAGCTTGCAGATGTGTGATGTGATGACCACGCGGGGCGCCTGCGAGTCTTGTTTAGATTGCCTAGGTTTTATTGAGGACCTACGGACGTACGGCGCCAAAGGTGCAGTTTATTGCTTTGTCTGTTTGGCTTTACTTATAGTCTGTCAATGCGGATTAGCTTGCGTGATATCTACGGACATAGGTACAGCGTCGCCAGACAGGGATAACATTTATAGTTTTCTATTGAGCTAGAGCAGCTAGGTATTTTATTAGAGCATAAACGCCAAATTACTTTTTATTAAGTAAGTACTACGATTTAGTTAAACAAAACATCCTTTCGATAAAATCAACCTAGGTTTCTTGAGAGAACATAAATTACACGAAATAATTATCGTCTTGTTACTAAGAAAGGTAAAATGTGAGCAAAACACTGTTCTTTTCAGATTAAATAACTGAAAAGAAAACTTACTACAATATTTTCTAATCGTGTTTCTAGTAGGCAATGTCCGAGATAAAAGCTCTGAAACTTTGTCCCTAAATACATAAAGTAACCTACCTTATTCTACCTCTGTGCCTCTGTTACGTTTTTGCAGCTTATCCGCTGAACCAATTTCAATGAATTTTGGTACGAAGAATCAAGATAGCCTATAAATAAATAAATAAATAATGCTGGACAATCCACAGCATCATCTAGCCCAAGGTAAGCTGCTGTTTAACAGAGCTGTATTATGGGTACTAGATGACTGATATATATTTATTACAATACAATACATAGATAGATATTTTTTATTATACATATAAAACACCCAGAACACCCGGAGCAAATATTTTGCAGATCCTACAAACATTTGTCCCAAGGCGGGAATCGAACCCGCAACCTCCGCGTCACAGGCGGACCTTCGCCCACCGCGCCACATTGGTCGTCAAGCCTATGCTTCTTTATGAATTCCATTTTGCCCCAACAGTTACATTAATAAATACGACGACCGATGTGGCGCGGCGGGCGAAGGTCCGCCTGCGACGCTGGAGGTCGCGGGTTATTTCCCGCCTTGGCAAATATTTGTAGATCGTACAAACATTGTCACTTGTACGATCTGCAAATATTTGTTCCGGGTGTTCTATTTGTAAAATATCTATCTATTTATTGTTTAAGTTTATCAATCATCTAGTACCTAAACCATAACCTCTGCTCTGCTTAGCTTGGGGCTAGATGATGCTGTGTAGATTGTCCAAATAAATATATTTATTGTAACTTAGTCATTCACTCACCTTCCTCACTGAAGCTCGTAGCAGTCTCCTCCTTCACAAGCACCTGCTCAGTCCACTCCTCCCTGGTTTGCACAACAGGATCCTGGACCCACGGCCAGCAGCTCCAGCACTCCTGGGCTTCCGGCGCTGGTGCGTACTGTTGCTCGTAGTAGCCTAGGTCTTCCGTTTGGAAGGGAAAGCTGGTTCTAATGAACTCCATATTATTTAGGAGCTTATAGTTTTACTGTGTTTTTATTGGTTTTATTCGAAAGTCTCTGATTCTTCCATTGATTTGATTAAATATTACGAGAAATGTAATTTTTCATAAAATAAAAAATAAAAAATAAAAAAATTGTTTTAACACAATTTGTTTTTGTTATTATTTTGTTTTACTAAAAGCTGGAAAAAGGGGAGAGAAGCCTTTGCCCTGGAGTGGGTCGATAAAGACTAAAAATAAAATATTTAAACTGAATGATCCAATAGCTATTAGTTAAGCTAAATTTTTCGTTAAAATTACATTTCGTTTGCACGTCTACGTTTGTACAGTTTCAGCGATGGAATACATCAGCTGACAGTGTTCAGGAATCGTGCGCGAGCGCAGTTGTACTGTGTTGTAGGCGGAGCTTTGGTTTGGGCGGGGAAATATCAAACTACAGTGTAGTGAGGGATTTAATAGCACCATAGCACCCATGTGAATCATTAACAGCCTTCTATTGTTCCCACTGTTGGGGACACTGACCTACTCTCGAGTGTGTGTGATTGATTAATTCACCACGCGGACCCAATACCTACGGATTGTTAAATGTCTTTTGAATTTTTAGTTCGTGGCCCACGATGTTTTCCTTCACAGTTTGAGATCATTGCGCACGTAAATTTTTCGAATAGAAAAATCTATTCAAATTTGAATTTTGTCAAATAAAAAAATGGTTTATTTCAATAAAATCACAAGGATCACTTTGAAACGCCTTACAAGCTAGGAAAATTCACGCCAGTTACAACGCGCTCATGCCGTAAAAGAACTGGCCTTCCTATCGCTTTTTTGCCATGACCTTCCTGTTGGAGCACATTCGTCCCAAGCTTTTTTATCATCTAAGTAATCGGTTATTTTATGGTAAGCTTTTTGAGACAGTTTTTGTTTAATAAAGTTTTTAAATTTGCCAATTGATAAATTTCGTATGTCGCTTGGGACTTTGTGTATGAACCACGAACCCACGACCTTACGAAGGTGGGTTGCTATCATACTAGTCCACAGTGCCCTTAAGTGAATCAAGCACCACAGAATAGGTTATAATCCCACCCAATCAATCAGCTAATTAGTAAATCGAATGATTTAAATGTGAACCAACGATCTGTTGACAAGTTAGACAAGTTAAGGGTGTGGTGTGGCGATCCCAGGGGATAACTCTGACCCCGGTTCTCACGACCACTAGGGTGAAAGGTTTATGGGTAAAATAATAGATCTGACTGACTGGATATTAACTTCTAATTTACGTGGAAATATAGGTACCAATAAATTAAGCATTTGAGTACCGCTAAGGTAAGTAAGTACCTACCTAAGTTCGTATGACTCAGTGGCCAACTCTGGTGACAGAGTTTCTAGGCCGCCCGAAGGCCTCTGTCATGGCCTAACAACTTTGAAAAAGCCGGGACCGACTGCTTAACGTGCCCTCCGAAGCACGGGAGCGCTCAGTTCAAATTGCCACTGGCGATCACCCATCCAAAAGATGACCCCGCGGAACAGTGCTTAACTTCGTTGATCTGTTAAGAACAACTTAGACAGCTACGTCATGAGTGAGTACCGCTGATGATCGGACCATAACGGGCGGCCTAGGCTGCTACGCTACGGCCTATTTCGCATCGTCATTAGAGCAGGTGTTTAGATATAGTTCACTGACTCACACTAACTTGTTTATGTACTACTACTTACATAATTTAGTAGATACCTAATGGCCCATTTCATCGAGCTCTTTGTGATGCTCGTCCGGGGAACAACTACCACCATACTTATTTCTGCCGTCAAGTAGTAATGTTTTGCATTGCTGTGTTCCGGTTCGAAGGGTATGGTTTCCGGTGAAATTACAGGCACATGAGACTTTCGAACTACCTACGTCTCAGAGTGGCAACCCGTGAGTGATATCTCTGGTATTGCGATCGTCCATAGGCTGCGGTAACCGCTGACCATATTGTGGACAGTAGATACACTTGGTTGCCACTATAGTTGTATAAAAAAAAATCACACCATTACAATACCTATATGCATGCAAGAATTGCATTGTCAAATTCATTTTGGTTCATTTTTGTTAGAACGGCCTCGTCTAATTAATTTTGACAAGGCAAGAAGCCTTTTTAACATTTTAGTTCAATCAATATGACCTAAGTAGGTAAGGCAATTTTTGTATGACTTCGCGCGGGTGCAATGAGACCGCACCCGTGCGAAGCCGGGGCGTGTCGCTAGTGATAAATATAGCCTATGTTACTCAGGGATAATGTAGCATTCTAATGGTGCAAGATTTTTTTAAATCGGACCAGTAGTTTTTGAGTTTATTCGTAACAAACAAAAATAAAAAAAAATCAAATCTTTCCTCTTTAAATTATTAGTATTAGTATTGATAAGTAAGTCGGTAGATATGAGTCAGTGGCCAACTCTAGTGACAGAGTTTCTACTTCCAAAAGCCTCTGTCATGGCCCACTAACATAATATTATTGTATGGTGTAAATGGGCCCTATGGTCGTTACTTAGAAGCAGATAAAACGGACGAGATATCAGATAATATCGATTAGCAATCAATGAGTCAGTAGCTTGTGTCCGCGCCGCCAGTCGGGCTGGTTACACGGCTCGTTGCCTCTTCCTAACCCTGGAACTACTAATTATTATTAAGACCTACTGTAAGGAATACTGGTGTCGCTAGATGGCGGTGTGCTGTGCACGTGCTGTGAATACGGTGCGGCGCGCAATACGCATGCTCGGTCGCGTTACCTGGGCAACGGAAGAAGGAAGATTTCAGGGAGTGTGATTAAACGTAGTGCTTATATTCTCTCTGAGTGTGATCGTTGAATAAATTGTGTTCTTGGAATATATATTGATAGTCTTTCTATAAAACCCCCTCTAACACTACTTAATGCTCATAGTTATCATTATGATCAGCCTTATGTTTATGCTGCCAGTGGAAAAGCCTGGTAGCTGGCAGGTAATTAAAATTCTTATTACAGACCCAAACTTCCGCTACCGCTACAATGGTATCGGTCCATCGAGGGTGGGCCATCTCTCATTTCGTTTTCCAGTTCGTTCGTTGTTTCCTTGTTGTCGTGGAACTGGCTTTTTCACCTAGCTTTAAGACATACCTATTTCTACCGCCAAGCAGTAATGCTCGCATTGCTGTGTTCCGGTTCAAAGGGTATGGTTTCCGGTGAAATTACAGGCACATGAGACTTACCATCTAACGTCTCAGGGTGGTAACACGCAAGTGATATCTATGATGTTGCATGCGTACATAGGCTACGGTTACCGCTGACCATCAAGTGGGCCGTACGCTTGGATACCACTTTATTAGTAGTATAAAAAAAAACGTTTCAAAATGATCCTTGTGATATTATTGAATAAATATATTTTTACTTTACTTAAATGCAAATTAACGTTGATAGAGTTAGTAACTACTAATCTGGCAACAAACTCGGCTGGGTTATTATAAATTAAATTATTATAGCATAGTAAAATAAATAAAAAGTATCATTTCACATTACAATAAAATCTATAGTGTTGGTCAAACGTGTGGTCAAACTTATATATCTCATTATGTATTTAGGTAGGTAACTAAAATAGATGCTAGTTTTGCGGCATAGTTATGCTCCTGAACTGAAGATGCTCCTATTATCTTCACTTCACAATAACCAAATGACAAGGAATTAGTCGCGTGCGCACCCTCCAAGGTGGCTTTGTTTTAGCAGCTGCGCGTATTTTCACACTTTTTGTATGTTATTGCGGCGATGAGAGGCAAGCTACTCGTCTTGTTATTGTTTCGATTCGAATCAACCGCACGTTGGTGATCCTGACTTCTAGATGGTCGTGGGTTCGAAACCGGTCGTGCACCAATGGGTTTTCCACTAGAAAACTTTTGTGCAACGGCAATATGGCTCATATGATAGGTAGGTTAGTTACCTACTTTACATACAAGACTGATAGTAGGTAGGTACATAGAGGAATTCATCGTCAGGAGACCTGTTAGTATTCTCAGCGGCAATATGCTTGCTTGGTTTTTGCAGTTTTTCCCTTCATAGGTAGTACCAAAACGTATGTCATGTAAGTTTTATTTTTTCTAAGTACAACTAAAGTGGCAACCAAGCGTACGACCCACAAGATGGTAAGCGGTTACCGCAGCCTATGGACGCTTGCAATAACAGAGGTATCACTCGCGGGTGCCACCTTGAGGCATAGATCAAAAGCCTCATGTGACAGTAATTTCACCGGAAACCATAGCCTTCACACCGGAACACAGCAATGCGAGCATTACTGCTTTGCGGCAGAAATAGGTATGGTGGTAGTACTTCCCCGGACGTGTTCTATCACAAAGAACTCTACTACTCTTAAACTAAGTAAGTAAGAAAGTAGGTAATGAATACCAAAGACTCTTTGGAATCTACTAGCAATTTACTATTCATCATCATGACAGCCTTCTAATGTTCCCACTGTTGGGACACTGGCCTACTCTCAGGCGAGAGTGAATTTACTATTAAATAAAATAATTTGCTAGTAGGTAGGTACTTACATAGATTTTGGCTAGTAATTAACTATTAATGAGTCATTAAAAATAATAGATTATTTTTTAGTTATGATACTTAATATACTTACTCATGTCCTGAATGTCGTTCTAGGGTTGACGAAATATGTTACATCTGAACTGATTAGACAATTTGACTTGAAACGGCGGCCAATGAAGCCTATGCCTCATTGGTCATTGATTTATAGAGCTGACGTTTATCAAACGAAAGTTTGTGGGTATCTAAGTAGATAGATATATATTATCTCTTGATTGTAGGTACACAATTTAAGTTAGAAAATAATCTTAAATGTACAATATCAATATATAATATAATCAGTCAGTACCTACAGTGGGCGGCCCTACTCTATTACACTTCCAACATTAATTCATCAGTCATCATAGTTTTAGTCCCACTCAAGCCAAAAATAAAATTGGGATATCTGGTTCTCAATTTAAAAGCTTTTGCTTAATTTGGGGCATTGTAATGTCCGAATTTTATCAATTTACATTTCGATAACCAGTTATCTCTGGTTCTTAATCTACAAGCTTTTGGGGCATGTCCGATAATAATTATCATAAAATAAATCTCGAATAATCTTGCAGTAAGTATGACACCGACGACACCCCTACGTTCAAATCTCGCACTGATGACTTTACCAGCGAGCCCATAACCCGATTATTTATCGTCGTACAGATCATAATGGGAGGACTTTCGGACGGTCCATGTTTCGGCTATTTTTGATGCTCCAATGATGTAGTCATCGTTATAAAATATCACTTCTATAACTTAACGGTTAACGCAGACGTGTAGCCTCAGCTCAGCGACAAATAGACATTGCCTCGGCTCACTGTTTTTTAAAGCGAAGTGATTCCGATACGATGCTGATTATAGATAGCTATCAGAGCAAATAAGCTCATCATTATTCTCAATGTCTTTGATAGATAGTGTAGTGCTGATATCTTTACAGTTCAACTTTTAGTAGAGCAACGTTCAGCGTATTCGTCAGTAGAATGGGTGACTGCTACTAGTTGCATTTTACATATAAGCGCTTTCGTGATTTGGAGGACACGAGAAGCTGTCGGTCCATGCAGTCCATGACCATGACAAAGTTGGGGCTAGTATAATAAAACACGGTGTTCTTATCATATTTTTTTTAAATTGGAAAATCATGTGTGTTTATATTTTTACATCGATACAAAAACAAGCTTCTTTGAAAACATAGTAAATGCGAGCTAAGTACCGTCGACAGTGCTTTTCTCTTCGAAGTAGACAAAATAGCAAATTTATAACATTTTATTCTTACAAAACCGAAATGTACCTAGAGAAAAATTAGTTTGTATATTTTCTTTACATTTCCGTGGTAATTTTTCAGGAACGTCCTCATTTTCATAAAGAAAGCATTTGTACAAGGTGTTCAATACGATAGTACGGGTTTTTGTATGACGAGATATTGAGTTACATAATATTGACCTTCAAAGGTATACCTAAGTATACCTAGGTAGGTAATGTCAGCATCAAATTGATGTGAGCGTCTTCTAGAGTAGGTAGGTAGTCAAAATAATCTAAGAACACCAAAGTTGTTCAAAATAACTTACTACTCATTGTTTCATATTTATATCAGCAGCCAGGATGTTCAAATTTCAATGAATTCACTCAAAAGAGTTGCATACTACCTTTGAGAGCTGTTTCCTAAGATAATTTAGACACCCTTACTGCTCTAAAATATGAATCAATGAGATATTTTGAACACCTTAGGTGCATGATGATTGGAACTACGTTTTACTGTACTGCTCTCCTAATTGTGTGTGTCAAATAAACAAATTCTTATTCTTATTCTTATTCTTTATCAAATTGCTTTTATGTTTTTCAAATCATTTTGAATACTCTAGACGCTCATATATTTGACGCTGACTGTACTTCGATTCATAAAACCCGTGTTACGATTTAGCACGCAAAGCTAGGACTAGGCCCGGTTTTCACCTAATTATAAGTTTAGTACATATCAAAAGTGTGGAGTTGACCAACTTGACCAGAAAGAAAAAGACTAATAATTAAATCTGTGTGGATAATTTCATTGGCTGCTCTCTATCGTGGCAAAAAATGAAATTAACTATAACCGGCCCTAAACCTTTTAGAATAGCTTTTTCATATTTTAAAATGTTGAACTTTATCACATATTATTATTAGGCTTATTTTATATTTAAATTAGGCTTATGTTAAGCCTAATTTAAATTTGTCAATACTACTGAAGCTAAGCCTAGAGATTTTGAAAATCTGGGTGCTCTACCATTTTCGTTTTCGTCGTCGGCAACAGCGTGCCTTTCTAGCAATTTTAAGTCAAAAGAGATGTGTAATAAAGGTAGATATTTTATACAACTGCTTTATAGGTAAGTAATTTAAATTGTTGCCGCCCTTTACCCACTGAATTAAAGTCCAAAGAACTGCCTAGCTCTTGAGTAAGTATAATTAGTTTATCTTGTGTGACCTGGCTAGCTTCCGGCTTGTACACAAAACAAGGTTGCCACCGACGACGTCGCATCGTAAAAATCTACAAGCACGACGCATCGCATAAACTTGAGAATTGATTCGCATCGCGCGTTCCGGCGATGTTGGGTCACATTTCTTGACGTAAGAATGGTCAGCCGAATTGTGGAAGACGCCTTGCCGCACGAAATCGCACCGCAGCATTCGTGTCGCAGTTTTCTGCGTTGCAAATTCGCTTCGCGCCAATTCGCAGTTTTGTGTACAAGCCCAGGATCCTGACGAGAGTGAGGGTGTATATGGAGAGAAGCCGGCGAGAGAGAGGTGGCTACCGCGGCGGAGGCAGCTCAGCGGAGCTACTGAGCGCGGACAGGGAGCTTGCGCGTTTCAAGCTGTGGACAGAACACATTACTATTTGAGTACACAAGAGAACGTACGAAGTAAGAAGGTATAACAAATAATGACTAAAACCAAAACATGCGGTCTAATATTTTTTTCGAGTAGGTAGGTAATATAATAAAATTAAATGGTAAAGTAGAATAGGTACAATCAGTAGCATAATTCACGTACAAAATTGGTGGTCTTTCTGGCGGTTTTGGGATTTGACAGATGATCTGCGCTATTGAACGGCCGCAATAAAAATCAGTTTGACATTTTAGTTTGCCGCGTAAAAAAACAGAGGGTTAGGTGTGACGCGTCATAAGTATATCGTATCCATACACACAACACAACACATTGGGCTTTAATAATATAATAACACCCATACAAAATGTATGACACGATATGCTTAGGGCGCGTCACGACACGCCACGACAGAATAATGTAAACGCGGCTTTAACTGCATTACCTATTAATAATGGCTCTGATGATTCAAACTTGTATGTTTATTTACGTTACGTGTGTTCTCTGTGTACTTACCTGTATAACTATGAATAGTTAGTAGGTACTAGTAATTTGAAACATTGAAATTATACAGATTTATACCACTGACTGTAGTAATAAGAACAAAAATATCACTTACCGCTTTTCTTAAACACAAATACAGCAGGCACAATGCAAAACATGATGCATTTGAAACAGCTACAGAAGGCAAATCATAATTTCTAGATATTTAAAGCAGGCACATAACCCACCCTACCTACATACATAGTAGTTCGATAGTACCACTTACACCCTTACTTATAATATTGTAGTATAGTAACTACAGTATTATAGCAGTAAACTTGGACATAAATAGCAATTAGCACATAATGAAGTAATAGGGTAATTTAGTAAGTAATTTATTTATTGTAGAAATAGGTTATTTAGAGTTGTTTAAAGTCCTACTCATTATTACTCATATATAGTTTATTTTTATTAGTATTAACTAGGTATGTTAATAACTAATTAATGATTAACTAATTAGTCCTATCAGATCTACCTGTAAACATTTTTGTACCTATTTTTGTTAAGCTATTTGCTATCAAATTGAGTTCAAATAAATTATCTATCTATCTATAATAGGGGGCATTTTAGTTAAAATGCCAAACATATAATATTTTATAATCTCTTTACTATCCATGTATATAACCATCAAGACGATTTTCACTTTCTTTCAAAATGATCCTTGTGATATGATTGAATAGAGTTTTTTTTTACGTAATAATTTGAGATTCCCTAGGTAGTGCCGTCTAAAGATGATATCAGACGGGTAATTTTTCGTTCATTTTCGGCTTTCATTCGGCACCTTTCACTCGAAATGAAACGTTTGAACAGAAATGAAACAATTTTGCCAAGAAAAATGAAGTATTCACTCGAGTGAACATTGTGTGACCCATCTGATATCACCTTAAGTTACCTTTCAGGGTCGGTGAAGTCTACGTCAGGCAGATGCGCCGAGTGCCGGCCCGCGAGCCGACTGAGCAGTCTGGCCGAGGAGCGCCGCAGCGTATCGCGCAGTTTACTGAAACTGCCACTGCGCTGGACCGCTACCTGCCCCGTGTTATGCAACTTATAACCTTTAACACTTAGTTTTGTTCGGTTAGGACGTGATCGGTTGGGAAATGCCCAGTTAACACGACCCGCCGTGACGTGATCGGTTAGGAAACACAACACTTCAAGTTAACACACGATCCGCCGACCGAATACTGATCTAAGCAGTTTAGAAAAATGCTTGTTTCTACATGTTCAACGTAATATTTAAAATAGGCCAAATGATATAACTAATTCAAAGAGGAAAGCTAATGACAATAATGGATCTTATTGTATCGTGTTGTAAAGCTGAAAATGTTGCTGCTAACAATAAAATTTATATTCATGTAGCTACGGTGATAATGTCGTTTCTAAATGTTTGTGAATTTACACAACTTTCAGAAGTGAGATGAGCTATTGAACATCTAAAGACGAACAGAAAAGCCGTAAATGGATAATTTAGTCTCAAACTGACATGCCAATGTTTTCCATCACTGAAAAATTTAGGTACATTGTGGGCTATAAATTGCATAACACCGTAGACTCACCGCTCGAACGAAAACAAAAAATAAAACAAAACAACTAATGTTACATAAATATTTATTTCAACAATTTAAAAATTATATTCCGACACAATATCAAGATATTAAAAAAAATCCAATAACTTCAATTGACAGAAAATTTGGTGATATTTTAAATTGGAGATTCTTTAGTTCTGCAGTTATCGAGGCAAATATTGTACCATGTAAATTAAATTCTAGTGTACATAGAGTAAAAAACTCACATTGAACAAGCAGCACCCACATACAAATAAAAAAACTCAGTGTATATAAAAATATTTATCACCTACACTCACATAAAGCTTAGACCGATAACACTGGAATGAAAGTTTATTTGCGTAATTACGTAACAAGACGAAAATATATTTAACTCGACTATTGAAAAAAACATATAAAACATCGACGTTTACAAATAAAATCACTATCATGCATTCTTATAATAAAGAATACAAAAATAAAAATTTAATAATATCAGCAAATTAAAATTGAATAATGTAAGCAAATAAAATCGTTGTTTACCTATCATGCGTGATTTAAAATAATGCAATAAATATATACCCAAAAATCCACAATTATAAATGCAATTCAATAGATTTTAAATACATTTTATACATTCGAGGCATACATATTTAATTGAGGGCAATGCTTTTGAAATATTGTCAACATACTCAAAAGATGTTTCATAAACGATGACACAAAATATTCTTAACTAATCACATGAATGCATAGTATATAAGTTTTTCTATATGATCACGATTTTATTTAACTTACCTATTTATATCGGCATAACGCGTGTATAGCGTGATTGGTTAGGAATGTGTGACGTGGTCCGTTGCATGTGATCGCTTAGGAAACAGCCCTCTCAAATGTATAAAATGCACTAATAAGTAAAATATAAAATTATGTGACTACAAATTGTCATCGATTTAAAATCTCGCCGTCATAGATTTTCCTTCAAACATGTTTTAATATTTCCATTAATACGTTATGGACGGCTTACATACGCGCTTCGATAATCTCTATCACACTTTCATTTGTATTTTTTTTTAGATTTTCCTTTCTTAAAATTATCCTATCAGCATGCTAATAATTAATAAATAATACTAAGCTATTAATGTTCAATTCAGCCATTTTGATTTCTGCACTAAAAACAGCTGTTCGGTACAAAATCCAAAATGGCGATGAAAAATTAAGTGTTCGTACGTGTTCCTTTTAATAAAATGAGCAAATGCTTGGATCTCTAAAAAATACGAAGCACCGAACGAGCTTTTTGAACACAAATATTGCTTGCAAACTACTGTTATTATTTAAAAATTGCCCGTGAATACGCTTCTATTTATCGTTTGCCATAACCAAGCCATAGACAAGAAAGGAGCACGTACATATACAGTAGTACGGTTGGCGGATTTGAGCAGCAAACGTGAGACATCTGACAGCCGCAACAACTTTAGGGTATTCAAGAACGAAATTCAAGCTCAAAACGATACAAGCATAAACTTTTGACAGTTCTTCATAGAATACTTTTATCAAATCGATGCTTGAAATACGGGCCTAAGATAACAAGCGCTTTAAAAACTCTAGAAAGCGCTGTTCATAGAAATACCAGCGCTTCAAACGTGTACGAATCAGCCATTCTAACTCAGGCACGTGAAATGTCTATATTTATATCAATAGAATTGTGGACAAAACTGACCAAATGTCAATAAACAAACAATGTTTTTATGTCTGCAATTGAGTAGGTCAAACCGTTTGCCTGATGTTAAGCGTAACGCATGACTACAACAGCTGCAGTGTCACCCAAAAAATAAGTTTAAAAGTTCTGCGTAGCACTGCACTGCGCTCGTCACCCCGAGACGTAGTTATTAAGTCTCTTTCGCTGAGTAATTTCACTTGCTACAGTGCCTTTCAAACCTAAACACAGTGCAGCTTGCACACTACAGCTTGGAAGCAGAATATCTGGCACTGCGGTGACGAATCCTTGCTGTTTTTTTCATTGTTTGTCTACACATGAGGAACTTCCTCCCGCGAACACTTAGGCTGTGGAATGATCTCCCGGTTTTCCCTGGAGACTACAGCATGAGGTTCTTCAAAAAGGGCGTTTTAAAATTTTTAAAGGGTCGGCAAAGCGCGAGTGATGCCTCTGGTATTGCAAGCGTTCATAGGCTACGGTAACCGCTTAACATCAGGTGGGCCGTATGCTTGTTTGCCACCTTGGTGGTATAAAAAAAAACAAAAAAAAAAAACATCCAAATAGACCAGATGTGAGCAAAAATTGTACATTTTTTGCTTACATTTGGTTCACTTTATATTTATCCACACTTCTGTAGACAAAACCGTGTGATCTCTATCAAAAACCTAAAAACAACTTGGGAGGAAACTTCACGTTTGCACAAACCCACACCGCGCACTACCAAAGCGAGTGAACACAAATACAACTATAATTTGTTTTTGTATTAGAGTGTATACTTATAAACAATCGTAGTCTAACTAAGGCTAGGTGTACACTACTGGTGTGGCGCGCTCGCTGTGTTGATTCCTAGGGCGTTGAACAGCTTTGACTTTAGATTGAGGCGCGGTTCGCTCGCGGGGTTCGCGCCCTAGAAACGAACGGAGAACTAAAATAAATGCAAATTATATGGTGGAAGCGTGCGGTGTTTAAAAAGCGTTCAATGATACAGTTGTTCTATTTCACGAAGTCCGTTGTGGGCTATATGAAAGAAAGAAAAACCATTTATTCGACCACCACGAAGTAACAGAAAATAAGAATAAATATATGGATACCAAGTGCCTACCTTTAGCTTCTATCCTATTGTACAAAAAAAAACTAAACTACATACAATTAAGATTTAAATTAAATTATTTAGACTAAACGCATATGTATGTATAGTTCTCTCCGCAGATCTAGGCTTCCGTGAAGTTAGCCGTTTCGATGCGCAACGGAGCTTTTTCTAACTAAATTGTCTTTGCGCATCACAAATCTTCACGGATGCCTAGATCCGCCGAGAGAACTACACACATTGTTTTAGTGTGCGGAAGCTCAGAAGCAATCAGTCTCGCCCGAGACGCGGTCCGGGTCACTGGTGCTTGTCAGATTCACGTCAGATTTTGGTAGCGAGTACCGTCAACTACCTGATACCGGTACACTTGACTACCACAACGGCATCTTTAAGTCAAAGTTAAAACGCTGGCTCGTCGAGCAGACTTTCTACACTTTTAATGAGTTCCTCAGCCTTAAAACCGCCGGCGTCGTAGACGCACATCAAGTACACGAGCTGTGTACGTTTTCTGACATAATTTTATATACTTAAGTACCTAATATATTTTCTTGTTTATTTATAACTAATTGTAATTGAAATTTTTACTCATGTAAGTACGACAATGTGTTTTAATATTTTAATTTGACGTGTATCTTTTCCCATACCAATAAATGACTATTTAACTATTTGACTATTTGGCTAAATGGACTTCGTGAGATAGAACAACTGTAACAGTACTTCAGTGCTAGAGCTACTAGGCTACTAGTACTACTTATAGAAGTAGAGCATGTTTATACAGCTAACTTAGAACTGAATCTTGCGCGCGGTAAGAGCTTACAGAGAAGCCTCGTGTTCTGGGACAAATGTCACGAGACACGTGTAGCTAGCTATGTTACGCGACGCGTCGTGTCGGGTGATGTAGCCTGACGTCATAGTCGCCAGATATTATGTGACAGGATGTTTGGTGACGTCAGCCAACATTATCTTGTGTCACAACTTTTTTCGTGTTATTTAGTTATTTACGAAAAATAAGTCTTAATGTTGTAAATCTTGTCGTACGATATCGGGTAATCGTGATACGTTGTCCGACATCTTTAGCGACACGTGTCGTGCGAGGCATATGTTCTCAGTGAATACGAGGCTTAAACCTACGACCAATGCTACTAAACAAATTGTTACAAAATTACATTGGCGTTAAAAATAAATGTAAAAAGTTATAATTGGGTAACTACCATTTGATATACTTAATTTAATATTTTAAGTAGTTTGTGTCACAACAGACGATAATGGATAGTGTGTTACAGCTCTAGATCAATCGAATGTTATGACTATTGCCATTCTGGAGCGGTTAGCTTAGCAAAGTTGGGTTCCAAAATTTTCCTGAATTTGATTGCAATTTTGAAGCAATTTGTTTAGTAGTTAGGCATGGTTGCGATAAAATGGTTGAAAGTGTGAAACCAGTGTTATTGTGGAGTGATACGAAATGACGTGATATATGATATAAATAAATAATGAATAATGTTAAATAAATAAATAATGTAGTTCAGGGAGGAGGGTATTATTAACTCACGACTTTTATAGTTTTTAGACAGATGTTAGCAGACGAAGAAGTAAGGTATTAATTAAATAAATTATTAAAATTAAGTTCGATACTGTGATTGCAACGCTGCCAAACATGATAATACTGTTTTTTTTTTACTTTTATGTCAAATTATGAGACGGTCATGTCGTTCGCCTGATGTTAAGCGCAACGCCTGACTATAACAGCTTTTAGTGCAATTTATGAGATCAATTAGTTTTATAATAAATAAACTTGAAAAACTCATGATTACTAAGATTAATCTTACATACCTAATGTGCTAATGTGCAGAATATTAATGAATGATATTAATACAATTAATTCCTAATTACAGAATGTAAAAGTGACGTGCGTGCCAATTAACAATAAAAAGTGAAAAAAGACATGTTAAAATATTAAAACAACCACCACACATGACATAAAGTACACCGACAAAATGGTTGCGAACACCAAACGCTTTGAAAAACAATTCACAAAACAAACCATGTAATGAAATGGCTCAGTTAGTATATAATAAGTATTGCCAGTGCTAAATTAAATTTAGTTGTTTTTTTTTAATTATTTGTTGTTAATTCACCAAGCCATCTCAATACGAGCGAATCACATAGAACAAAGACAAAACACGACAGAAAATCTGTGAGTAACTCCCAAAACCTTTTACCTCGACACTTTTATGGTTGCCGACGACTTTAATTGATGTTGTCAACCACTTTACAATGTCGACACCCACTTTACAATGTTGTCAACTACTTTACCACTTAATAATGTTGTCAACTACTTTACAATGTTGACAATCACTTAACAATGTTTCTAATGTTGTGAACCACTTTATAATGTTGTCAACCACTTTACAATGTTGACAACCATTTTACAATGTAGTTAACTATTTTACAATGTTGTTAACCATTTTACAAATTGCAGTCCAAGGATTGTTTACCACTTTAAATTACTACTGTGATTTTTATTGCAAAGGCAATAAATCTATCCATTGCAAAGGCAATAAAGATGACAAAGCAATTATGATTGAACACGGTAGTATTAACACCAAATATTAAATTGAACCAACCTTTTGATAACCTCCGTCTTCTAAAAGACAAAATGCAACAAACGAAATTGTGCCATATAAGGTTAAATAAGAGTCGAGTGGTTGCCAGCTGTTGCAATGTGCCTTATGCTACTCTGGCGGCCAAAAGTTTAAATAATAGTCGTCCACAAACACAACAAAGTTTGTCGTCAACCATAAAAACCGTCGAATGGTTGCATTTCCCGAATGTTTGGCTAATAGTTGAGTGGTTGCCAGTTGTTGAAAAGTCGTCAACAACAACAAAGTACGTCGTCAACCACAAAAGCGGTCGAATGGTTGCATTCCCCGGATGGATAGCTAATGGTTGGTTGCATTCCCGTGGTTGCTGACCTCCTCATGGTGCTCCGGGGGGTCGATGGCGTCGCGACTTCCGTGCCGCGCCTGTCGCGCGCGGGACTGCTTCACGATGTCCAGCGCCTAGCGATGGCCAATACAATTTTGTTGCGGAAATCCAATCAACGATATTTCAATTATCATCATGACAGCCTTCTAGTCTTTCCACTGCTGGGACACTGGCCTACTCTCAAGCGAGAGTGATTGGGTCTTAAACCACCACGGCGGACCCAATGCGGATTGGTGGATGGCACATATCTTTCGAATTTTTAGTTTATTCCGGTTTTCTCACGATGTTTTCTTTCACCGTACGAGAGCACTGGCATTACGCACATAAATTTATCGAATAGAAAAATCTATTGGTGCACGACCAGATTCGAACCCACTACCTTAGGATCAGAAGGCGGGGCCACTACCACTAGACCACCAGTGCTCATCGTCGACAAAAGGTCGATAAAAATATTTTAAAAACTTATTTAAATTCAATCTTCTTGAGATAATCCATTTTATCAACCGAATATAATTAAATCCAGAGATGTTGATTGACAAGTCACGTCACATGATGTTTCTTAGATGGGCTAGCTCACCTAAGCCAGCGATCCTATTTAACTCCTAATTAAAATTTTACAATGACGACCAATGTGGCGCGGCGGGTGAAGGTCCGCCTGCGACGCGGAGGTTGCGGGTTCGATTTCCGCTTCAGAACAAATGTTTGTACGATCTGCAAATATTTGTTCCGAATGTTTTGGGTATTTTCTAAAATAAAAAATATCTATATATGTATTTTATTAGGTATATCAGTCATCTAGTACCCATAACACATGTTTTGCCTAGCTTGGGGCTAAATGATTCTGTGTGGATTGTCCAGCATTATTTATTTATAATTAAAACGGCATTTTTGTCTCAAACCATAATAATAAACATTAATCTATAGTCTGGTTTTTAATTCAGGTCCAAAAATGTAAAAAAAACAAATGTCATTGTCAAATGTCAATTTTGTGTATTTCAGAAAAGCAAAACCTTTGGATCGATAATACTTGTACCTGCGTACTAATCAGAATCAGACCTACTACCTGTCTACCTACAAAGATCAACAGAAATAACACAGGCTTTTTTTTTTTTATGTCAGCAAGTGACAAAACAATCAAGGCGCCTGATGATACCTGATGTTAAGCACCACGCCTGACTATTACAGATGCAGTGCCACCCAAAGCTTAAAGTTTTCAAGTGTTTGCGTGGCACTGCACTGCGCTTATCACCCCGAGACTTTCGCCCAGTAATTTCACTTGCTACAGTGCCCTTCAAACCTAAACACAGTAATGCTTGCACACTACTGCTTGAAGGTAAAATATCTGCCACTGCAGTGGTACCCACCAAGACGGACTTTTGCTAAAGAGTCCTACCACCAGGTAAAATCTATCGACTTCCTTGGTGTCGACTCATTTCATCAACCTAACGAAACTTCTTTAACGCATAATCATCACCATGGTTACCGGAAGAACTGCCACTTAGCTCGGAACTAAAAACTTGATAAAAATATATTTTATTTTATGATTTTTCTCTGTAAATATTTTCATCTGCATCTCAATAAATAGCTTACAAAGTCTAAATCTATCTCTACCTATACCAACCCCATAGAACAAACTGGACAAAACGTGAACAGGATAAGAAAACACAACGAGAAATCTTCTGACAAGCACTTTCGATAAACGAATGAAAATGAACCAAATGTGTAATAGCACTGCAAAACCTTACCGTACCCTAGAATGTGACAAGTACCATAAAATATTTACCCAAAAAAATATTGTTTTTCTAAGTATTTGCATAAAAAATATGAATATCGGAACTAAACTATGCCTAAATCATCTACTTTAATTAGTTTTAAAAGTCTTGGCGAGAATAAAAAAATCTTACTCATTAATTTAGCGTAACATAGTTCCCTATCAAAAAGTAAGTATTTTTTTCTATGGTATCACCATTGTTTACCTTTTTGGACTTGAATTAAAAACCAGACTATACAAAAATATTTATTTGCATAATGATAGTTAACTTCTGAACACAATAGAACAGTTATTCTAAATGAGTTAAATTTTAAGTTAGTTTTAGTGACTTATTTGTTGAACTTTAAAGTTAGTGACTTATTTGCTGAACTTTAAAGTTAGTGACTAAGTTGCTGAACTTTAAAGTTAGTGACTCATTTGCTGAACTTTAAAGTTAGTACTTATTTTCTAAACTTTAAAGTTAGTACTTATTTTCTAAGCTTTAAAGTTAGTGACTTATTTGCTGAACTTTAAAGTTAGTGACTTATTTGCTGAACTTTTAAAGTTAGTGACTTGATTGCTGAACTTTAAAGTTAGTGACTTATTTGCTGAACTTTAAAGTTAGTGACTTACTTGCTGAACGTGCTGGCAGCGTGCAAAACCAACGTTTTATGTTAAATTGTGCATTTAGTAGCAAAAAACAACACAAAAACGTACATTTGTTGAAATACATAGGTAATATAATAAATAATTAAATAACTTACTTTAATGTAATAAAATTAATTCATAGGAAAATAATTTGTTACGTGTATAGTGTAATTAAATAGCGTGGTCTAAGCTATAAATAGATAGAAGACAATAAATAAATAGTTCATAAACTATTCGTTTATTGGTATAAAATATACTGTAAAATGTGTGATTTAAAAATAATCATGTAGTAAAAATCATTGTTTTTTTGAAATCTCAAGCAGAAAAAAGTGAAAAACTGGGGTCCTGTTTCACGTGCGCAATAATTACTGTCAAGCACTTGTGTCGCTTTTGAGTAAGTAAACGATTTTCAATGAGAGCCTTAATTAAAAAAAAGCTTAGAGGTATTTTGAACTTGAATGCGCGTAGAAAGGCCCCATTCGATGAATCGACGACATGCTAGCGGTCGCAGAAAGTCTGTTAATGATGTTACCATCATTGGCGGTTCAAGATATTTTTTATCGTCGTTACTAGCTGTTTCCCGCGACTTCGTTCGCGTGGAACTCGGGAACCGTATTTTTTCGGGATACAAATTTTAGCATTATGAGGAATACGAATTCCCGGTCATTATCTGTCAATGTTTTAAATTATAAATCGGTTTAGTGGCTGTCGAGTTATAGAGAAACAATCATCCAAATATCTAAACGTTGGCATTTATAATATTAGTGTCATAGTGTGATGTGATGGTTTGATTTATTCAAATAAAAAAAAAAAAAAAAAAAAAAGAGTCATTGAAAATCGCTCACTAGGAATCTTGATCGTAATTCGTTATCATGAAACAGGGCCCGCAAGTATAATATGAATGGTTACCTCCTTCCGGCTGCGTAGAGCGCAATCCTCGAGCGTCTCCGCTGCTTCGTACTTCCCCTGGCGCCGGTAGAGGGCGCCGAGGTTCTTGAGGGTAGTCGTCACCGTGGGGGAGTCCACCTGCGGGGTAGTAGGGTAGTCAGCTATCAGCCAGAGCCCGGTAAATACCCAATGGTAGATTTAAAATATGACTACTTAATGGTAGAACTGTGACGCGCTCGTGACGTAGCTGGCTAAGTTGTTCTTAACAGATAATG
This sequence comes from Colostygia pectinataria, assembly GCA_951394395.1. Classification (NCBI taxonomy): domain Eukaryota; kingdom Metazoa; phylum Arthropoda; class Insecta; order Lepidoptera; family Geometridae; genus Colostygia; species Colostygia pectinataria. The sequence goes on from OX596362.1 coordinate 1,729,139, forward strand.
AAGTTAAGCACTGTTCCGCGGGGTCTTCATTTGGATGGGTGACCGCCAGTGGCAATTTCAACTGAGCGCTCCCGTGCTTCGGAGGGCACGTTAAGCAGTCGATCCCGGCTTTTTCAAAGTTTTTATGCCATGACAGAGGCCTCGGGCGGCCTAGAAACTCTGTCACCAGAGTTGGCCACTGACTCATACGAACGAACGAATGGTAGAACTGTCGTTTGATTGCTTGGGAGTCAATTTATGAAGTTTTAAAATCAGAGAACAATTTATTTTAGACTATTGACCGCGACTTTTTTCCGGTATAAAAATAAGCCTATGTTCTATTCCCGGTCGGTAAATCGGTTCAGTGGTTGTCGAGATATAGAGGAACAAACATCTAAACATCCAAACTTTCGCATTCATAATATTAGTATGATTGGTGGGACTAACCCAATGGTTTATAATACTTATTAGATAGTGCGGTGAACATGACACAGTGTGTAGAATCAACACCATTACTTCCTAGATAGTTTATATGACAGTGCGGCGAACATGAACACAGTGCACCAAACAAGACATACTGCAGCAAACATGACAGTGTGTAGAATCAACAACATTACTTTTAATGATAGTTTATATGACAGTGCGGCGAACATGAACACAGTGCACCAAACATGACACACTGCAGCGAACATGACACAGTGTGTAGAATCAACACCATTAATTTATAATGATAGTTTATATGACAGTGCGGTGAATATGAACACAGTGCACCAAACGTGACACAGTGCAGCGAACATGACAGTGTGTAGAATCAACACCATTAATTTATAATGATAGTTTATATGACAGTGCGGTGAATATGAACACAGTGCACCAAACGTGACACAGTGCAGCGAACATGACAGTGTGTAGAATCAACACCATTAATTTATAATGATAGTTTATATGACAGTGCGGTGAATATGAACACAGTGCACCAAACGTGACACAGTGCAGCGAACATGACAGTGTGTAGAATCAACACCAGTACTTTCTAAAGATGGTTTATAACAGTGCGGGAAACATGAACACAGTGCACCAAACGTGACACAGTGTGTAGAATCCACACCAGGACATCCTAATGTTTAGGTATATGACAGTGCGGCGAACATGACATAGTGCAGCGAACATGACACAGTGCAGCGTACATGACACAGTGCGTAGAATCATACAAAGTACTAACAGCACCTACCTTGGCTGCCTTATGCCAGCCCCCGTACTCGCCGTACGGAGCGTTTTCCTTCTGAAGATGTTTGTTTTCCTCTCGCTCTTCTGCCACCTGCCAGATGGGTTTGTTGTCACCTGTAAAGTAAAGTAAAAAATTTATTTATTCAATCATATCACAAGGATAATTTTGAAACGTTTTAAAGCTAGGTGAATTTACGCCAGTTCCTCGCGCCCCAGCCTAAAAGAATTTGGCAACTAACTCAGCTGGGTTCCTATCTTTTTTTTTATGATCCCTCTTTATCAAAGCTTCAGTGTGGTGCCAATCGAACTAGGTGAGGCTCATGTCAAGAATATAAGTAGGTATGTAAAAAAAGGTAAATGTAAGAGCCAAGTTCTTTAGCAATACACGCTACGCTTGTTGAGTACACAATGATACTAAGTTAATTATAAACCTTGTTATTATAAAACTACTAAGACTTTGACATGTATGAACATGGGATAGTAGCTAAAGGGAATGTAGTGCGATCGAACTCAAAGAGCCTCATTTTCTTCTTATACAAGTGTTTATTATAAGCGCATAGTACTCATGGAACATTTACACATACAAAAGTTTCCGAGTAAATTATAAAGTTTATCCGGTCAATTATTAGTTATTATTATATAAGTTGACTTGTAACAGATAATTCAATCGCACTAAAACATAAAGCGATTCAAACAACCACAGAAACCATTAAATATTTCGTGACACAAGTCGGGAAGGTGTGACACAAACGGCAAAATAAGCTACAAATTAAGAAAAAAAAACTGCAAATAATATGTAAAAGTATTGTTTTGCCTTTCCTACCTGTGCCACGCGGAATCCAAACTTGTGTCACTCACCTATGTCGCATTATCGCTTAACAACGCCCCTGATCGCACCAACTGTGTATTTTGATAACTTAAAAGAGAAACTATAGAAATTCTTGATGTATACTTCAATAAAATAAGATTAATTAGTTTAAACACAAAGGTAGTTCATAAACGAACTATAAACTCTGCTAGCAGATAAGCGAAAATAGACCAACACAGCAAATTACATAAATTTTAACTCGCACTTAGGTTAGAAGACCAATTATTTTGCCTACTTTCAATACAAAGATGCCAGAAACGTGGCAAAGACTTGAAGTTCTCGTGAAATCTCGCTTTTTGACAAAACATTCTATAGTTCCTCAAACTCTTACAAATTAAAACAAATTGAATTTACAGTACAATTTAATATATCAATTTAAAATAAATTCATCTAAATACATAAAGTTCATTAATCACAACATTACATAAATTGATGATTTTATAAATTACACAATTCGTTTGTTTAACATTTTATAAATCTGCAAACATGCTCTAAAATATTATAAGTATAATATAAAATCAACTAATAATAAATAAGGAACTCAGTTATGTTGCTATTTGGTTTTACAAAAAACTAAAAATACTTATTTTATCGTTTTTATAGATAATAAATTGACAACTGGATGATGCGTTTACATTTACGATTGTCAAAAGCATTATTATATACGGCTTCTGAACAGAATCAAATCAAATCAAAGTGTTATTCAGTAAAATCACAAGGATCACTTTGAAACGTCTTACAAGCTAGGAAAAGTTACGCCAGTTCCAACGCGCCCATGCCGTAAAAGAACTGGCAACAACACCGGCTGGGTTCCTATCGCTTTTTTGCATTCCTGTTGTTATGGATGCCGAGTAGAGTTGGAGCACATTTTGTAAATTGTAAATTTTCTTGACTTGAGTTTATAAAATTGACTATTATTTTTATTATTATCTTAATCTTTTTGACATTTAATAATAATAATAATAATACTGGACAATCCACACAGCATCATCTAGCCCAAGGTAAGCTGCTGTTAAACAAAGCTGTATTATGGGTACTAGATGACTGATATATATTTAATACATAGATAGATATTTTTTATTATACAGAGTGATTTTTTTAAATGGGACAGTATGGGGAAATCCGAATCTAAAGGAGATAGAGGAAAAGTGTCTAAGGAGACATTAGGTGTTTTTTTATGTAAACAAATTTGGCTCGTTCAAATTTGTGGTCAAGCGTGAGTTGTTCTTAAAAAATGATAAAGTTGGTCAATTTTTTTTTTGACGCGGATCGACTCTGTTTCATGTAAGGATTATTTCATTGTTTGGAAAGAAAAAAATCTGAACAGCAGAAGTTGGTCAAATTTACTGAAAACTAATCTTCATACAGTTGCAGTATTCGCCTTTTAATATTGTTACAAGTGCCTAGGCGTGTAAAAAAATATTTAAAATTATTCCATTTTTAAATTTTGATAATCGATAAGAGCTCCAGATGATTCAAGAGAAGAACATTTTTTTTAATCTTCGTAAACATCATGGCAACCGATAGTCTTGAAATTATAAAAAAAAGAATTCAAATTTGGAACGTAAGTTATTTCTGCAGCTGTGATTTTGTTTCCAATCAGTTCATGCTTGTAATTTTATTCATCATGGCGTTAACTAATTCACATAAAGTTGATTTGATTGAGGCGTATTTTCTTAATTATCGCAGTAGAGATAATGCACTTAAGTGGTATCAAGAACGCTATCCTGACCGTGTAGTACCGAATCGCAAGATATTTGATAGTTTAATAAAGAACCTAAGACAGGAAGGCTGTTTCAAGCCTAAGCGTAAAAGGCCGACAATAGTCAATAGTGAGTTTATAACTATTGCCGTATTGGGATATTTTGAAGCATACCCAAAAGCTTCGTTACGGGAAGCAGCTGAAACTATCGGTATTCATAAATCAACTGTAAGGAAGATATTGAAGGCTCATAAATACAAGTGTTACATAGAAGGTCGACTTGTACAAGCGTTACTACCTGGAGATAAAGACCGCAGGTTACATTTCTGTAATTGGTATGTGGCTCAGACTATTAGAAATAGATGTTTTCCTAATTTTATTATTTGGACTGATGAATGCAACTTTTCGAACAATGGCATGTACAACAGGAGAAATAACCATTACTGGTCAAAAATAAATCCGCTAAGAACTACAGAAACCCACAACCAAATCCGATTTTCTTTTAATTGTTGGTGTGCGATATTACATAACAGAATTTTTGCTATCAAAATTTACCAAGGAACGCTAAATAGTGAAAAATATCAGGAAATATTGAACATGGCTGCAGATTTAGTGGATGAGACTATTAGCTTAAGGAACTTTGGTAAGATAATCTACCAACAAGATGGTGCACCAGCCCACAACAGTAGGGCAAGTAAACTATGTTTGGACGAGCAGTTTCCAAACCGTTGGATGGGTACATATGGGCCGATAAAGTGGCCCCCACGATCGCCCGACTTAACGCCATTAGATTTTTTCTTATGGGGTTACCTTAAGGGTCGAATTTATGTATCCCGATACAACTCCGTACAAGAATTAAAAGATGCTGTTTACAACACTTTAAACACAATTCACCATAAGTCTCTGTTAAATGCAACTAGAAGTGTCTTGAAGCGTGCTCGTACCTGCATAAGACAAGACGGCGGCCACATCGAACATTTACTCAAGTAATAAACCAACTGTATGAAGATTAGTTTTCATTAAATTTGACCAACTTCTGCTGTTCAGATTTTTTTCTTTCCAAACAATGAAATAATCCTTGCATGAAACAGAGTCGATCCGCGTCAAAAAAAAAATTGACCAACTTTATCATTTTTTAAGAACAACTCACGCTTGACCACAAATTTGAACGAGCCAAATTTGTTTACATAAAAAAACACCTAATGTCTCCTTAGACACTTTTCCTCTATCTCCTTTAGATTCGGATTTCCCCATACTGTCCCATTTAAAAAAATCACTCTGTATATAGAAAATACCCAGAACACCCGGAACAGATATTTGTAGATCGTACAAACATTTGTCCCGAGGCGGGAATCGAACCCGCAACCTCTGCGTCGCAGTCGGACCTGCGCCCGCTGCGCCACATCGGTCGTCAAAATTATACGTTTTGATTTAATTTTAATTTTTGCATGCTGTGTCTACAATGAGTGTGTAAGACAATAGATTTAAGACCATCTAAACAACCGCACTTCAAGCAAATAAATCATTTCATTTCATTCGTCTCAATCTTTTTTATATCTAAATAATCGGTTATTTTATAATAAGCTTTTTGAGACAGTTTTTATTTATAGTTTTTAAAGTTATCCAATTGATAAATTTAGCATTTCGCTTGGGACTTAGTTATAGAAGCGTACAGAAGCTGAGGACGTGGCTTTAGGCAAGCTATTGGCATTATTTGAATACTAAAGTAAGTAAGTTCGTATGAGTCAGAGTTTTTAGGCAGCCCGAAGGCCTCTGTCATGGACTAACTTTGAGAAAGCTGAGACCGACTGGTTAACGTGCCCTCCGAAGCACGGGAGCGCTCATTTGAAATTGCCATTGGCGGTCACCCATCTAAATGGTGACTACGCGGAAAAGTGCTTAACTTCGTTGATTTGTTAGGAACAACTTAGCCAGCTACGTCACGAGCGCTCCAATATTGAATACTACAAAACACAATCATACAATCGTCTTTCACTTGATAAAGGCAACCGAGACTGCGTTACAACAACCACTTTTGAATACGAATCATTGCAATTCATATACAAGTTATACTAGGTATAGTTCGCACAGCGGATCTAGGCTTCCGTGAAGTTAGCCGTTTGTGATGCGCAAAGACAATTTAGTTTGAAAAAGCCCCATTGCGCATCGAAACGGCTAATTTCACGACGGCCGAGATCCGCTGTGAGAACTGTACAGTACTACGATTTAATTAAGCAGCCTTGGCAACGTTCGTGTTTCCGTAATTAGTAAGATTATTCAAGCAATGTCAAGCCGTTCCGCGGATTGTGATTGCTCGGCAGTCAGCAGCGAGCTTCAAAAGCGGTAGGGCGTGTGTACTTGGAAATATATGGCTGTTAACAGTGGTCACATTTCATAGCAGTACGATTTCTTGTGGATTTTGTCATTACACTTTTTATTTGTCATTAAAAATGTAATTACAATTAGTAACACTGTTCTTATTATTTGTCATTAAAAATGTAATTACAATTAGTAACACTGTTATTTTGTTTTCCGAATTTCTCAACTTTCGAACGAATTTCACAATAACATTATAAAAAAATCACATTTGTTGTAACAGCTCTAGTTATACACTATCGGGCGTTCGTATTTCCGATAAAAAAACTAAATTTGCCAAGGCTAACTTAAAACGTAGTACTGTACTTCAAAACACGAGAAATCATAAGTTTTGCTTGTGTATAGTTCGCACAGCGGATCTAGGCTTCCGTGAAGTTAGCCGTTTGTGATGCGCAAAGACAATTTAGTTTGAAAAGGCTCCATTGCGCATCGAAACGGCTAATTTCACTAGGGCCGAGATCCGTTGTGAGACCAGCGGATCTAGGCTTCCGTGAAGTTAGCCGTTTGTGATGCGCAAAGACAATTTAGTTTGAAAAGGCTCCATTGCGCATCGAAACGGCTAATTTCACTACGGCCGAGATCCGTTGTGAGACCTATACATGCACATTGCAAAATAGACGCTAATCACTACAATACAAATATTATTATGAATAACACGTCGTCTAAAAGCAACTTAATGTAACAGAAAGCGTCGAGCCCAAATCAAATGCAACAGAGATCTTGGAAATGAATCACTTATTCAATATTATAAAGTTAGGTTACAACAATAAAGATAATTTTACGAATAAATCGATAATATATCGCAAATTAAATAAAAAAAAAATAACGATGGACAATCTACACAGCATCATTTAGCCCAAGCTAAGCAGAGCTTGTATTATGGGTACTAGATGACTGATATATTTATTACATAAGTAGATATTTTTGTTTATACCCAGAACACCCGCACCCGGAACAAATATTTGCAGATCGTACAAACATTTGTTCCAAAGCGGGAATCGTACTCGCAACCTCCTGCGTCGCAGGCGGACCGTCGCCCGCCGCGCCACATATGTCGTCAATTCATTTGATTAACATTAACTGAGACCAGAGAGTTACGGTTATGCAATACTATAATCGTATAGAAATTTACAAGTAAAGTCAACTTAATACTTTACTTACTTACTTAATTTACAAGTTGATTTGATTATTTCGTCCAAGCGAGATATGTCTCGATAGCTCAATTGGTAGAGCGCCCGTCGTCAAGCGGTGGTTGCGGGTTCATATCCCGCTTGAGGCAAAATAATTTTGGGATATTATAATCTTTAGTATTCCCCTAGTGTGATGGTTAACACTATATAAAAAAAAAAAACAATTTACAAGTTGTACATATATTATTGTTATATACATACATAATATGTATATAAATACCCATAATACATACATATATTATTGTATCCCAAAATGGGGTAATTTGCATAGGGATTGCGACTCTTGCAAATTCATTTTTTTTCGTCAATAATATATTTTTTAAATTTTTTCATATTTTATTTGTTACTAGCAGTCGCCCGCGGCTTCGATCGCTCAGAATTTAAACTATCTCGGATATATCCCTTTTTGGGATTACATATATTTATGTTACGGACATTTTGTCTCTTGACTCATCACGAGTATGAATGACTGAAGCGTGATCATAAAATTTGCAACAAACTAACAAATTGCTCACTAATTTAAAAAATATATATATTTTATGCTTGATTCTCCCAAACCTATCTTTTCTCATCTAAACCACATAATTATCTGCTATATCCATGAAATAGTTTTAACAGGCAAAAAAAATTATTATTTACATTGTTTGTAATGGAAGGACAACGTTGAAAATGAAAAAACAATGTTTGTAAAAATTTAATGTTGGGATTCGAACCTGCGCCATTGCACAGATCTTTGACCCTAACGTTATGTTGCGTAATAATATAAGTAATTATTCCCATGCAAATCAAAACTTAGAATAAAATATGAACAATTAATAACATAAAAACTAAATTAATGCATTCTCAAAATGTAACAATCTACTTCTAAAACTATACATTCACTAAAATCTCACTAATATTTTACTAAATAACATGCATTTCTTTTTTTATATTTTGTAAACATTTCTGAAGACGTATTTACAATTAAGTATTTTAAGTAAAGTATTTTTATAGAGATAAAAAGGTATTCAAAAAATTAATCCAAAAATTGTTTGGCATTTTTGCTGAATATACAAAGGCACTTTTGAAAACCTGCATAAACCGTTTTTAAATATAATATATTATAAGACCATTTGATTGTGCTTTGGTTATGTTATTAACACAATACAATATAACAAAATGATACATTTAACTACAATATCTAACTTCAACATTATTCGCAATATGAAAAAAATCGGCAAACGGATTTGTATTCAGTCCATTTGTGTGAATCAAACACTCCATTTATCTATAATCTTCTGTGTTTCAAACTACAATAGGACAGGAATGTAGCGTAATTTATTCTCATACTGTATCTACACAGATATGTGCGGGGGCGATTGTTATTGCTTAGGCTTATTATTAAGTGATGTTATATACTCTGAAATAAACAAAAATACGATGTAAAACAAGCTTGAAGCCATGTACTACCACCATACCTATTTCTGCCGCAAAGCAGTAATGCTCGCATTGCTGTGTTCCGGTGTGTATAGTTTCCGGTGAAATTACTGGCATATGAGGCTTTCGATCTATGCCTCAAGGTGGCAACCCGCGAGTGATACCTCTGGTATTGCAAGCGTCCATAGGCTGCGGCAACCGCTTACCATTTTGTGGGCCGTACGCTTGGTTGCCACTTCAGTTGTATAAAATTTTTTTACTAACTAATACACATGCAATATCTATTTAAAATAACAAGCTAATTCTAACTACTCTCTCCTGCACGGTATAAATAAACACTTCTGATAATCGCGACAGTCATTTCAAGTCTCTGGGTATAAATAAATAGTGTTTATAAAAAAATAATAGAGGAAGAGAGAGAGAGAGAGAGAAAGAGAAAGAGAAAGAGAGAGAGAGAGAGAGAGAGAAAGAGAAAGAGAGAGGGGGGGGGGAAAGCATAGTGTTTATAAAATATAATTGAGAAAAAGAGAGAGAAAAGAAAAGGGAGAGCTGGGGAAAGCATAGTGTTTATAAAAAAATAATAGAAGAAGAGAGAGAGAGAGAAAAGAAGAGGGAGGAGGGAGAGAGGGGCAAAGCTGTATTTGAAAAATCTCCAACAGACAATCTCTATACAATCTCATGAAACATCACATACAGGATATATATGTATTTTTAAAATCTTCTTCACTAAGGCTGGGTTCGACAAACTTTTGGAGTAACTATTCCGCGGAATAAGAAATGTCAAATACAAGGAAACTGTCAGTATACTCGCGAATAACTACGTTTTACTCGGAGAATAGCGCCTATTCGCTAACCTACCTAAGTTGTTTTAATAAAATAATCAAGTAATATGTTTATATAAAATTATAAAGTTACATAAACGTGTAAAGGTTTTACTTACCATCAATAGTTCCGAATTCCCTCTCGTGAGCCCGGGTCAACACTTGTTTGTATAGAGTTTCAGCTTCCTTGTATTTACCCTGTAACCAAACATATTATTATACACTTTAGGGCAACTGTTCTGGTTCTTTCTTGGTCATCTATCATGGTATAAACAATCTTTTGTCTGGGTTGGTCTGGGAGATTTCGTGAAAGACATCTTTAGGACAAGAAACTTTTTGGGAAAATTGAAATAGCATTTGACACATTTTGGCTCATTACTTATATTTCAACATACCAGACTTATAGGCAAATAAATAACATATTGATTTGATTTAGGGACATTTTGGGAAACATTTTAAAGAGTAACGATTTAGAAAATAGTCATTCTGTAAGAGACACATCTTGGAAGAGACACATCTTGGAAAAAGGCACATTCTGGTAAAGACACATTAACAATGGGACATTCTCAACATTTGATAACCAGACTCTTAAGAGACTGGGAGAAACATGGAAGTGTTTATTTGGATCCTAAAATATTCGGAGGTAGGCGTTAATGTTCGCGACACAGTATTCTAAACTACCGCGGATATTAACGTTCTTCTTGTGTTGTTATTGTACTCTGTTTTGTTCCAAACAAATATACATTTGATTTACCTGCTTAAGGTAGCATGAGGCGAGGTTATTCTTGGTCTTGGCAACGTTGGGGTCGTCGGGACCGAGCTTGCTCTCATAAATCTCCAGCGCACGTTGATAGTACTGTTCTACTTCTTCGTATTTGTTCTGTTAAATACATAAGGCTTGGTTATTTTTACAGTGTTAATTATTAAACAAAGGGAATACTAAAGATTATACTATTTCTCCATAAGCGGGACTTGACCCCACAACATAGCGCGGAATAGGCAATGTTTTTGTATTTACACAAGGAGGGATATGTGGGGAGGGAGATGTATATTATACCTGGTTCTGGCAGAGTAGCGCGAGGTTGTTGAGCTGCTTGGCGACGTCGGGGTGGTCGCGCCCCAACACGGCCTCGCGGATGCACAGCGCGCGCTTGCACAGCGGCTCTGCCTCGCGGTACTTGCCTGATCACAAAACATTTATTATTCTATTTATTTTAGCCCATATCGTCCCACTGCAGGGCAAATTCCTCCCTCCCTTTCTTCCACTCGTATGCCGGAAGATCTTTTGGTCAAAATTACATCTGATTGGGTCCCTTAAACCAGACGTCGTCGCGGTAGACCTCGGAGAAGATGGCGAGATGATCTCGATACGCACCTTAATGGCCTGGCCTACAGTAGTCACAAAATATTACAATTAATTAATTAATTATTAATTTGTAGCATAAAGGATGACTCTCAGTAGACCGTGCCGGGCCTGAGCCGGCTGTCAGCCGCGACACGTTCAACTAATGTTACATATATTTTGTATGGACACACTCACACTATAGGTACCGAGTGACGGGCGAGCAACGGACAACACTCGGAAGCATCTCAGTCCATACAAAATATTGTTATATTGGCTCGGGCCCGGCACGGGTCTGTAAGTCAACGATTGTATCTTAAGGGAACAAAATAATATTTTTATAGCGAGGGCGCTTTATTGAATTCGCCCGAGCCAATAATATATTTTGCGCCCGAGTGATACACTCTACTCACACCCTCTATGTGAAAAAGAGAAGCAGAGGCTAAAATAAAAATCCGTGAAAATTGACGAAAACGCTGGCTGTAATTCGCGCGTTTTTTAATTTATTTTTTCTATTTCATTCAGCCGACCGGCGCGTCTATGGGCCGTCGTACCAGCCAGTCTTTATTCAAACAATATTTGCGTTCGATTTCTTTGGCGCTAAACACTAAGATGTTCCAAATTCAAATTCAAATAGAAAAAGGATTAAAAAGTCATTATTGCCCGCTAAAAGTTTCCTATAGAAAACACTACCTTTGGGTGCACTTATAAGCGAAACAAGTTGTCCTTTTTGAATAGATGGGATGAAAATAAAAGCTAATTTATTATATATATGAATTTCTGTTTAAATTTATTACTTCTATTTTTATTATTATTATTGTTAGCATTAAAATGATTAGTTACAATATAGGTAATTTAAATTAAGATGATGATGTTTTGGCCTGTAAGAAATTACCAAGAAATTACTATTGACTATTGAATTTTTTTTTTAATACAACTGAAGTGACAACCAAGCGTACACCCCACAAGATGGTAAGCGGTTACTTAATTGTTAACTCTTGCAATATCTGCTTACAAGATCTAAACGTACGTGCATACATATACAGAGGGTAGCAACTTTGATTTACACTATGTAAAGATATAGAATCTGTACTTTAATCTTTATACTTACCGAATGTTTTCGTACTGTAATGGGATTAGAGTCGTTTGACATATTATTTGGTTCTTTGGCCTCCGTTAACAAAAATGATTTGAAGTTTTGGACGACTAATTTTTACTCGGGAAGCGCGGAGGAGGACGCGTAGGAGGAAGCGCGCCGTGTCATTCAACCCTGATGAAGACTCTCGAAATTGAGTCGAAACAGTGCCGGTACCTCTTTACCGATATATCGGTACATGAAAACACCCGTTAATGACTAATTTTTATTATTTTTAACTTTTTCTTTTATTTTTTGGTTTTTATAAATTTTTTTTTTAGTTTGATTTTTATTAAATAAATAATAAATAATGCTGGACAATCCACACAGCATCATCTAGCCCCAAGGTAAGCTGCTGTTAAACAGAGCTGTATTATGGGTAGGTACTAGATTACTGATATATATTTAATACAATACAATACATAGATAGATATTTTTTATTATATATAGAAAATACCCAGAACACCCGGAACAAATATTTGTAGATCGTACAAATTTTTGTCCCGAGGCGGGAATCGAACCCGCAACCTCTGCGTCGCAGGCGGACCTACGCCCGCTGCTCCACATCGGTCGTCAATTTATGTATTAATATTAATATTATGTTACTTACTTAATTTTTTTCTTTACGTTTAATTTCTACGTTCGTTTACGTGTTATGCATACAGTGTTCAATGTTTTTAGAAAAGACACGTACGTACGTAAGAGTAGTAGAGTTCTTTGTGATAGAGCTCGTCCGGGGAAGGACTACCACCATACCTATTTCTGCCGCCAAGCAGTAATGCTCGCATTGCTGTGTTCCGGTTCGAAGGGTATGGTTTCCGGTGAAATTACAGGCACATGAGACTTACCATCTAAGGTCTTAGGGTACTAACAAGTGATATCTATGATGTTGCTTGCGTACATAGGCTACGGTAACCGCTGACCATCAAGTGGGCCGTACGCTTGGTTACCACTTTAGTAGCATAAAAAAAAAAGACACAGTATGTGTTTATGCTAAGCTAGATTTATAGTTAATGCTAAGTGTTAGACTTTGAATATTTGTGCGAGTCCAGGGAAGGTTTAAATAGTGAGAAAATAACAAATATGAAACCGCGCGGGTCAATCAGTTGCGTATAAATTATAATGTAGTCCGAAATATCACAAAAACTACTTACTACTAAGATTAATACTTTTGTTTGTAACGAATAAGCTCAAAAACTACTAGTCGATTTCAATAACTCTTTCACCATTAGAATGCTACATTATCCATGAATAACATAGGCTATTTGACCACCCATGCGAAGCCGGGACAGGAACAATGATGGCGGTACCTCGTTTCCCATACAGCACTGCGAGGTTGTTGAGGGTAGCGGCGACAGCGGGGTGGTTCTCTCCCAGGGTCTTCTCACGGATGGAGAGGGCATCGTTCAGAAGATTCGCAGCCTCCTTGTATTTGTTCTGGTCTCTGTGGAATTATATAAGAGTAGTAGAGTTCTTTGTGATAGAGCTTGTCCGAGGAAGGACTACCACCACACCTATTTCTGCCGCCAAGCAGTATGCTCGCATTGCTGTGTTACGGTTAGAAGGGTATGGTTTCCGGTGAAATTACAGGCACATGAGAGACAATCCATTTAACGTCTCAGGGTGGTAACATGCAAGTGATATCTATGATGTTGCAAGCGTACATAGGCTACGGTAACCGCTTACCATCAAGTGGGCCGTACGCTTAGTTGCCACTTTTGTGGTATAATAAGATTTAAAAAAAACTCTCGCTCTAGAATAGGAGCGTTTGAAGTCATGATGATGATGAAATGTCATTCCTCACCTGTACACTAACGCGAGTATATTAAGCATGGTTGCGACGTCTGGGTGGTCGTGTCCCGATGTTTTCTCTAAGTCTTCTAGAGCTTGCTTGCAAAGCGGCACTGCCACCTATGACATAAACATAAATATACAAATTATTGGAAATCGCGAAATAATAAAATATTCGAGCACGCGAGCCCCGCAGCGGTTATAGGGGGTCATTGGCACGCGCAGTTCATTGACGCGAGGGTCACTATTAAGTTGTTAGGCCATGACAGAGGCATTCGGGCGGCCTAAAAACTCTGTCACCAGAGTTGGCCACTGGCTCATATGAAATTACTACATAACACAATATACATATATATGTATGTATATTGTGTTATGTGATGTTAGTGTGAGGGAGGAGCGCTCATGACGTAGCTGGCTAAGTTGTTCTTAACAGATCAACGAAGTTAAGCACTGTTCCGCGTAGTCATCATTTGTATATCAAATCTAAATTCATGGTGCTCGGCACAAAGCGTTTGGTAAACGAAATGTCAACGCAAACTCTCAACGTAAACATTCTTGGTCAGGGCATCGCGCAAGTAAATGAAGCTAAAAACCTGGGTATATTATTTGATAACGCACTTCGCTTCGAAAATCATATCTCGAATCTGGTTAAGAATTGCTTTTTTAGATTAAAAGTGCTATATAAAATTAGAAATTACCTAAAAGAAGAAATCCGCATCAAACTTTGTGAGTCAATAATTCTGTCTAGGTTGAACTATGGTGACTTGATTTATGGTCCACGGTTGACATCAAAGACAGCTCGTCTTATTCAAAGGGTGCAGAACGCATGTTGCCGGTTTTGCTATGATATACCACCGCGAACTCACATCACACCATACCTAAACAATTCATCCACTCTAAATATGGCTTCTCGGAGGTATTTACATCTTGCAGTGCTGGTTCATTCCATTATGACTTTTAAAATACCAAAATATCTTTATGAGAAACTTAACCACCCTAACAGCAATTACAGTCGAAGACCGACAAGAAACTTGCTGCACTATAGCAAACACAAAACCGTCTCATTTCGGGGAAGCTTTCGCTACCAGGCAACTGGAACAATATTCCCCCACCTTTGCGACTGTTGAAATCCAAATTTACATTTAAAAAACATTTTAAATCATTTTTATTAGAACAACAAAAAACTGGGTTGTCTGGGGTGAACAGCTATAGTGCACCTTTCACTTGCTAAATTTTGAGAGTACCTTCTTTATTTTATCAATAATATAATTTTCAATAGGAAATTATTCAATCAAGTCAAATCAAATATCTCTTTATTCAATCATATCACAAGGATCATTTCATTATAACATTATAACTATCTACTTAACTTACTATTTATTACTAAAATATATATGTGATTGTTCTGATAAGTAAGTATATAAGTATTTATTAAGTACAAAGTATGTTTATTATTATATTATTATTACTTTTCGTAATATTTAAGTATTTTGCTTAGTTAAAAACATTATTAATTTATTTAACACACAACACTACACACTATCTCACAGGGTCTATTGGCTAAAGGTATCGACAGAATATCAGCGCCTAGCTTCTTCCTAGTGGCAAGGCACAATGCTGAGTCGACGCCTTTTTGCTGTTGTGCCACACAAGTACATGACAGCGTCAATTGTTGCTGTTACGAGTACTGCTGATTTTCTTCTTTTTTTTTTTGTATGTACTGTATATGTGTGTCTTAATAGCAAATAAAAATATGTCTATGTCTATGTCTATGTCTATGTCTATGTATGGGTAACCGCCAGTGGCAATTTCAGCTGAGCGCTCCCGTGCTTCAGAGGGCACGTTAAGCAGTCGGTCCCGGCTCTTTCAAAGATGTAAGACCATGACAGAGGCCTTCGAGCGGCCTAGAAACTCTGTCACCGGAGTTGGCCACTGACTCATACGACTTAATGTGTGTGTGTGTGTGTGTGTGTGTGTGTGTGTGTGTGTGTGTGCGTGCGTGTGTGTGTGTGTGTGTGGAGGTGGTGGGTGGGAGTATGTAGACGCAATGGGTGATGGTACCTCGTATCGGCCCTGCGAGGCGTACTGTATGACGAGGTTGTGCAGCGTGCGCAGGCGCGCCGGGATCTCGTACCCGGCGTTCACTTGCTGCGCGAAGTGCAGCGGGGGCGTCGGGGACATGGCTGTAGGGGACAACGTACCACTATTATAAAGATTAAGAGTAGTAGAGTTCCTTGTGATATAAATAGTCCAGGGAAAGATTACCACCACACTTATTTCTCTAAAACTACGGATAAATACACACTATGCAACACTCACCCAATTTGGGGTTTGCTAAGGCACAGACAGAATTTCAAGTGATTACGATAAAATATTAATCATCGCATCGTCATTATTATTTATTATGACTGACAGAACCGCGGTTTCACTCGCTTTTTTTCGTAATTTTTCCATGATTTCTCACCGTTTAAACCTTCCCTGGACTCCTACAAACATTTCAAGACCTAAATTAGCCAAATCGGTTTTTAGCGAGACTAACGCACAGCGATTCATTTTTATATTTCTTAACATAAATGTCTACGGCAGACATTACTGCTGCAAGCTGGGAATCGAACACACCACACAACAGCGCAACAGCCAGAACTACTACCAGCTGATCTGTGAGAGTAATCTAAAGCTAGATGTCCACTGTAGCTGAACCTTACATTTGTTGTTCCTGTTGTCCTCGTGGTCATCGTCAGGGAACAGATCCACCATAGGGTCGTCTCGCTTCTTCTCCGTGTGCCCGCTGCGGTTAGAGTCTTGCTCCTCGTTTATATCGCTATCGTATTTGCTGTAACACACAACAATTTCACAATTAATACGGATTTATATTAAGTAATTAATGGAATTTTATTCAGAGGGTCGACTCTCGTGGGTCCTTCCTTTTTTTTTGGTCTTAAATTTTATGTATTTGTATAAGGGCACGTGTCTACAGTCAAGTAGTGTGTGACTTCTGGTAAACACTAGTATTCTGTGCTCAGATGGACCGATGATATTCAAACGGTCGCAGGAAGTCGGTGGATCGGTCGTTCTGCCGCTCTTTGGGTTCCAATGCCAATGTCCAGCATTAAACTAGGGATAAACTTGGCAAATATCGTATTTCAACTTACACCGGTGACAACTAAGTTCAGAGCATTCACAGACATAAGCTGAACCACGAAAACTGTCACAATATAACACCTGGATTTCTTTGCTCTCTTACACACATCTTACCGAATAGAAGCTATAAAGTCCAGGTGTTTGTTTCCCTTCTACAGCTGCACGACTCTGTTCCATAGTATGCAGATATGCACCTAGATAGTGTTGCTTTTGCACACATATTACCGAATAGAAGCCATAGATCAGGTGTTTGTTTTCCTCTTCCAGCTGCACGATCCTCTGTTCCGAAGCCTGCCTGCAGATATGCACCTGGATAGGGTTGATCATGCACACATCTTACCGAATAGAAGCCATAAAGTCCAGGTGTTTGTTTTCCTCCTCCAGCTGCGCGACCCTCTGTTCCGAAGCCTGCAGGTGCTGCTGGGCGGCCGCGAGCTCGTCTCTCAGCCATGCGTTCTCCTGGCACAGTCTCCGCACCTGGGTGCGAAGCTTCTGCTTCTCCGCTTCCACTGATTGTAAATGGGAGGCGAGGGCCATCATCACCTGGAAATAATATAGGATTTGGTGAGATAAAATAACATGACGATGGGCTGGGTCGTAGGTGAAAAGAACCGACAAAAGTTGGGGTAAACTTGCGTGGTGACCGCGTCTTGTGAAACGAAAACACGTGCGGTTATTGGTTTCGTCTGCTAATATATTATTTGAACTGTTTTTTTAGTACTATGATACTTAATCTTAGTAAAATAACTCAAATCTGGCCATTTCATAAGCTTGTAATCAAAAGTTTTGAGTTTTCAGGTGTTAGGAAGGGTTTCTTCTAATAGGTTTTTAGTTGTTGCTT
Organism: Colostygia pectinataria; assembly: GCA_951394395.1. NCBI lineage: Eukaryota > Metazoa > Arthropoda > Insecta > Lepidoptera > Geometridae > Colostygia > Colostygia pectinataria. The sequence continues at coordinate 1,746,968 of OX596362.1, forward strand.
TGGCTTTCTTAGCAAATCTTTATAAAATGTACCTAAGTAAATTGTTAGATAGTAAGAGACTTGTGTCGCAGCTAATTGCTGCTACTACTACTCGTAGGCTACACTGAAAACCAGCGCTACAGACACATTATGTCTGCAGCACATGCTGAGTGGCTGCCTTTTTTTCGTCACAATAGTTAAGTTTTAATTTTTATTTTTATTTTTATGTTAATTGTGTGGCGTTAAATAAATATTTTTCTATTCTATTCTATACTTATAGTTTCTGACTTTCTGATACACCCTCGACACAAGGAATCCTAAAATGGGTTTCGGGACTGTGAACACTGTTAGATGTGTTGTGGAAATGACTCTGACCTCATAAGGTTTAAATCAAGTTAAAATGGATTTCTTACTGGAAAATATTATATGTTTAACACTTTTGGGAGGAAATAATAAATCGTTACACTTTCGAGATTCAAACCGACACTAGGATCGGAAGGCAAGATCGCTAGTGGCTTACCACTACATCAATATACCATTACAGCACGACTAAACAACTAAAAGCTACTGCCTACTCCTCGTAATAGACAAAAGCATGAAACTTTTCACTCTACACTTTTATTTTCCTTCCCAATTAGACACCATAGCTCATCATGTTTTCCCCCAAGGCCCTAACTAAACACTATAATGAACTACCCAGCTAAAGCCTCCCCTACACACGGAACAAAGAATCCACACCCTTTTGTGAGTAAAACATACATTCTCACGTTTATCAGTTCATTTTGTCGAGTCAACCAGAAGTCATGTTTGTGGTATAAGAGATACGCTTTTGAATTTGTCAGTACGTACCGACTGGCCACTTTCCACCTAGCACCCTTTTACTTACCTCACCCGATCGCGAGTTCGAGGGCACTAACAGAGGCTCAAAAGCTAAGGGCTATTACGCACGCGTTTATTATGTTTTTGTGTAGGTCACACACAACACTAAGAAACGGACGGAGGGCGAGTAGCATGCTATTTCGCTTTTTCGGTAATTAGTACCCCAACCTTGACACCACATACCATGCATGTGGTTAGAATGACGTGTTTATTTCATTCATTACATTGAGTGTCCATGGTAAGGTAACAGTAGCAACTCTGCCTTCCGTCCGATGCTAATGTCGTGGGTTGGAAACCTATCATTTACTTTATTTTCTATTCGAAAAAAATATGTGCGAAAGAAAAATCTCAGAAATTTAATGATAAGTCTCTTGTACAAGTTGTACACTCTTCGAACGGCCTCTAACATCGTCAACCTTAAGAGTCTAGGCCTTAAGCATTTGTACAGACAGACAACAGAACTAGTTCCACCCTCGAGGGGTTCTGCCTCGAGGGTGGAACTAAGGTACACGCAAGAGGGAAGATATTGGCGAAAGCCACATCGCGAGCTAAGCTTTATAGATAAGCTAAAGTAACTGTTGTGCCGCCTTTTCTGTCACTGTTGTGATCACATTGTCAACTGCATAGTGGTAATGCAATGTAAAGCGAGCTAACTGCTAACTATACGAACCCTAATGCAAAATATTTAAAAACAGCAAAATTTATGTAAATTTTTAATCAAAATTACTCAATTCATTTGTATGACAAAAACAATATATATATATACCACTACATAAAATAGTCCTTACATGTCTTAGCTTTTCGTATGGACCTATGTTTTAGCTCGCATACTTGGCTCGCGGTGTTTCTGTCACGGGTGTCATGACAACCAACTTGGCTAAGTTTAAGACAGTAAATGTTTATAGGTGTAATGCGAAGCAGAAACTTAGTTGAAAATTATAACCTACTAAAGTTTCTCTGCTAGTTTTAGCCCACTTACGCGGAGTTAACTAAGCAAAATTTGTATAAAATGTTTGCACGCGAATAAAGTAGCGAGCGTTGTGTCGCGAACCTCTGCTATCAATGTTTGTAGAGTTTTTGAAAAAACACAACTACCAAAACACACTAAAAAACGCAAGTACTTCTTACATTCATTTGTTATCATTTATCTTTGAATTTTAACTTAAATTTTTTAATTATTTAAAAGCGGCGACTAGTGTTCCGCAGTTGCCGTTGGCGCCATGGAAGACCAGCGCTAAAGAAGCTGTACTGTATGCTGCTTTAGCAAATGCTGAATGGCGACCATTTTCGAAGACTTATGATCTACATGTACTCGTATATGCTTAACTGCTTAGATATACCTTTTAATATTATTACCACCACATTTCGAGACACTTACTTTACTTTACTACTAATTGTTTTTAAAAAAAAATTTTTTTTTCATTTATTATATGTATATTTTAGTTTTTTTTTATTTACCGCCCTACAGCTGGGCAAAGGTCGCCCCCAAATCTTTTCACCTGTATCGGTCATTGGAAACCTCCCAACACTCCATCTCAAGCACATCGACTCCTCAATACATTTAAACACCAATCGAACAATGTAATTTGAAACTAATCCACAACAACAATTTCTGAAACGGCCGAAAACCGCCAAAGTCCGGGGCTTATAAAGTGCCAAAAGGCTTTTTCATTCGCTAAGCGCTTCCACACTTCCCGAGCCACACAAAGAAGGTGTGACCCAGAATGGTGCCCAGATGAGTCCTTTAAGGCATTCAGCGAATGTAGGGCAAACGCCTTCGGGCGGAAACTAAAATAGCCTTATAGTCACCCGAGCTCATCAACTTCTAGTGCTATGTGGTTTATAGAGGCTTGAAGTGGAGCGTTAATAACATTTTGCATACAGCTATTTCCCAGATGCTTTTCAAGACTGCGTGCAAAGGGAACTCTTATAAGATCACTTGGTAACACCTGGTGTTATGACTATTCAGCAAGAGTTCGTCTTGGTGGGTATCACTGCAATGTCATATATTGTCTCCAAGCAGTACTGTGCAAGCATTACTGTTGTGTTAAGGTTTAAAGGTCACTGTAGCATAATTGATAGATTCAGGCGTTACTTTGCGGAAATCCAAAGTTCACTTTGGCTCCAGCGCTCGACGGAGCAACACGTCTGGAGGAGAACAAGTCGATGGTCCTGAAGATGTCCCGTGAAGGGATGAAACAAGTGTCGATATTTTTCTTTTGAGGTTAACTGTGGTAACTATGTGACCTCATTAGTAAATAGGTTAAGCGGAATAGTACTAGAGATTTTTCGTCTGTTTTTTATCTTGTCACTGTAGCAAATAAAATTACTGGGAGAATGAGATCGGGTTGAGCGCCGTGAAACGCTTTTAAAACTTTTAAGCTTTGGGTGACACTGCAACCATTATGGTCAGGTGTGGCTCTATCTCGAACAACTTATCAGACTATTTATTTGCTGACATAAAAATAGGGACAATGCACTCGTGCCGAGACATTTTCTAAACTAAATTAGCAAAATTGTTGCCGTCCTTTTCTAATGAATAAATATATAAATGACCGCGATAATTTTAGTTAGCTAAGTTTCGGAAATGCTACAACAGAATCGACACTAATATCTAGCAAGACGCTAAAATTACGGTTATTAATTAATAGGCATGATGACTGATTTTGAAAAACTGTTCAATTGTATTCAGAAGTATCGACTTTAGGCAAAAAATAACTTATTATTCCAGAAATTAATGGTTTAGTAGTAAAAAAATGCGATTTAAATTTTAATTTCAAAATTCACGCCAAAACGCGCTGATTGGCGAAGTGACTGCGGTGACGTCATTGTCAGTTTTCAGTGTAAAATCTTAGCAATAAGGTTCAAAATTCTGCAATTTTTTGATACCACTAATCAGAGAACTAAGATGCTCCTGATCGGTGTTTAACCCTTTATAGCGGATTGCTGTATTTTGTAGTTTTATTTTATGAAAAATATTATCCATCTCATGTAATGTAAAAAGAAATATGGTTTTACATGCCTTGAATCCTTTTTCATAAGGTGAAGACGTGATTTTAGTGATTATTGATTGCTGTCATCATGCCTATTATAGTACAGTCAAAGAGCGTGTAGCTGTAGGTATGACCCAACAGCCGTCTATTCTCACCTGTGCTTCACCAATGCCCAGTTCGATGGCGTCGATGCTCTTCTTGACGAGAGACGTCTTCTCCAGCTCGTGGTCTGTATTGGCGGCCAGGCCAGCCAGCAGCTGCGTGTGCTCGGCGCGCAGGGCCTCCAGGCCAGCAGCCACGGTGCGCGCGCCAGCCACCATCTCCTCCTGCGTCATCGCCGTCATCCTTCCGAGAGTTTCGATCTTCTTTCTGGGGACAATGAAAAGTTTTTATAGGTGACATTTTTTAACGTTTGAAGGTGCACAGCTCTATAACAAAATACCCTCATGTATAAAAAATGTGAGCTCTTTCAGTGCATTCAAATCCAAACTTGTGCAACATATTGCTACAAGCTCTTTCTAAGTTTATATAGGACGAAGATGCATTGGATGGGTATCAACCAACTTAACGAAATCTGTCTGCCCAATCTACTTAAACTACTAAAACGACCTTCCTAGTTCCTGCTTCGTAATACGACATTTAAGTTAACTGTTTGTTCTCATGTAAGTGACATTACTTGTCTTTTTGAGGAATAAATTCTTTAAACATTTTTTTAACAATAATGAGACCGTATGATTATGACCCACCTGATGGGTGAGCGGTTACCGTTGCAATACCAGAGGTGACACGCGTTGCCCTGAGACAGATAGAAAGGGTTCTGACGCATAATGACCAATAATTGCAAAAAATCTTTGCCTGAAAATTCACCGGAAACCGTAAAAGTTGCAGCAGTTAGCAATTGCAGTTGGTTTAATTCAATTATATTGTTTTACTTCTATTAATTTAGCATTATGGATATTGCCAATTTACAACCTAAACATTATTTATCATACAATGGCCGAGAGGTATTTCAGATCCAGTCCAGACGTCGCTGTAAGACATTATTTATTTGATAAGTCATTAGAATGAGTCAATTTAATGGTAAAGATCTCGGTGGAAACAATAAGTATGACCTAAAGAGCTGACCTAACAGTCTTAGGACTCTAGGTCTCTCATTCCATAACTGTATAGAGGAACTTAGGCGGGAATCTCGACACGAGCATCGATTCTGAAAAAGTTTTGTACTAAGCACTATCAAAAAATCTATGCACCTAGTGTTGTTTGAGTATCGTTTGGAATGCTGACTTATGGTTACGAGTCTCTTCGTCCATCACCGTAATTCTACAACTTTTTTACAATAATCTTGATAATTCTTCCTAGAGATTGAATAACCTTCACTTAACCCCCATCCAGTACCATTTTAGATGGTTTATCTACCTGATTACAATAATCGTCATTGGCAATACTACAAGGCTTTGATGGAGGCCTTCGGGCGGTCTAACCATCATTAAGAGTAAACCATTGACTTAAGCCGACCTACTCTTCCACAATAGTTTTGTATTGATAAGTTGAAAGCTCATATTCATAACTTGGGTATATAAGGTAGACGTAGACGTCTGAAAGACTTGACCAGCATTAAAGACCATGACCTTTGTAATCAATAAGGCAAACGTTCAATTGAATAGAAAAGAAAGCCAAGTTTCAGCATTACGCTTAATTGAAAGCTTAAATGGAAGCTAAAAGGTCTGAGGTCAGACCATTATTAACTCAGCAGTAGAATTAATCAATATAGCACAACTCGACACAAGTAAAAGCTTTTAACTCGAAGCGTCGTAATAATGAATTATCGTGGAACAATAAATTCAGCGGAAATCTAAAAATATTATATCACTAGCTGTACTCGCAACTTTGTTTAATGATAAAATGATATTAATTAGTACGTCATGACACGGCATACAAAAAAAAATAGTTTGCATTCTTAAGTCTTTGACGCTAAATAAGAGTAATAAAATAACCAGTCAGATAAATTGAGTGCAGGGTCACGCATGACTGCGTATATGATTATTGGAATTTAGAGATGAGTGTTTAATTTGTAAGTTGTAAGTTGTAATTTAACTGCGTATGTGATTTTAGAATTATTGGAATTTAGAGATGAGTGTTTAATTTGTAAGTTGTAAGTTGTAATTTAACTGCGTATGTGATTTTAGAATTATTGGAATTTAGAGAAGAGTGTTTTATTTGTAAGTTGTAACTAATTTAAATCAGAGTACACCATTAGCACAAGTACGGCTAATAAATTCTAGCTAAATACATATTTGTTTTTGTTGGTGTAAATGTAATTTTTTTTTTTTTTTTTTTTATACAACTGAAGTGGCAACCAAGCGTACGGCCCACAAGATGGTAAGCGGTTACCGCAGCCTATGGACGCTTGCAATACCAGAGGTATCACTTGCGGGTTGCCACCTTGAGGCTAAGATCGAAAGCCTCATGTGCCAGTAATTTCACCGGAAACCATACCCTTCGAACCGGAACACAGCAATGCGAGCATTACTGCTTTGCGGCAGAAATAGGTATGAAATAGGTAAATACAATTTAAGTGTAGTTCCGTCCATGTTTCCGAACAAAAATATTGAGTTGACGATTGTTTAAACTATCAACCATATTTGCTATGATATGCACGCTGAAAATCGTCTAGTTGCCAGTTATCCAAACTCTGAACCACGTCTGCGTAGAGCTTAAGAGCGCTTAACAATCAATTTCGCAACTAGAGTACCAGGGCACCATGACCGGACGGAAGTGGCACACCCAATCAAAACTCGGTTCAGCAGCATACTGCACAAGTGACAGTTGAGCAAGGAAGGGGTGCGCCGATATAGGACGGAGTGGTACCGTGAGAAAGCACTTCGTAATATTCAAACGAATATAAGCTGTATTATTAAGGTGATAGTGACGATTGTAAAGCGAAGTAAGTTTCAGAAATTGCAATAACCCGGTCTTATATCCTGGACAGTGCAAATTGCAATCAAGAATAAGAAACGATTCAATATAGATTGCTGATTAGCAAATCTAAATCTACACATTTTCTGTTATAAAAAGGCTCTTTGTATGGTCAATTCGTAGAACTTTGCAGAGTATGTATACATTTAGTCACGAACTGAACTTTTATTTATATTATCAAACTTTAGTTATAAACCGGTGCACCGGTAGTACCGGTGGTCTAGTGGTAGTGACCCCGCCTTCCAATCCTAAGGTCGTGGGTTCAAACCCGGTCGTGCACCAATGGATTTTTCTGTTCGAAAAATTAATGTGCGCAATGCCAGTGCTCTCATACGGTGAAGGAAAACATCGTGAGGAAACCGGCATGTCCAAGAACTAAAAATTCGAAAGACATGTGCCATCCACCAATCTGCATTGGGTCCGCGTGGTGGATTAAGACCCAATCACTCTCGCTCGAGAGTAGGCCAGTGCCCCAGCAGTGGGAACATTAGAAGGCTGTCATAATGATGATGATGATGAGTTATAAACTTGATAATAATTTGTCCAACTTGCACAACGGAACAAAGTTCCTGTGAAACCTTATCAATCCTGCCATACAAATTAGTTAAGATTTAGTTACGAAACTAATAGGATGACAAAAGATTAAGTTAGGAACATAAGTTGATTAGACACTTGTAGATGTCAATACAATAAAGCTTTATATCACATGTGGACACGTAACATAATCGTCTGCCACTCGTTGGCTATAACCACAGCTGGATGTTTTGTCAAGTCTCAGTGTCGTCAAATTGTATTGTCGTTGACGACTTTACATTGCCATTAACTGTTATACTTCACAATCTTCGAGTACGCCAAAGCACCATCTATAACTGTTAAGACAACGAAGAGTGACTACGGATGCATAGAACGAAATATTATTTAATACAGATTTGAAAAGTAAACCAATACAATAGTTGTAATTAAAGGAAGACGGCCTTAGAATACAAATGTGTAAACTCGCATGTACTACGTACAAATCAATAGTATTTTGTTGTAGTAATGTGAAAATACATTGATGAAGGGACCGCTACACGTTTTTGGTAATTTGCAATGCTAAAAGAAGGTGAATTAATTATACAACATGTTTAACTAGTTTCCGTTATAATTAAAAATCTTACAAAGTGGGAATTATAACTGCAAAGTTGCAGCAGGTATGTTATTTAAAAATAAGATAAACAGCATTAACCTGCAAAACAGCCTAACCAATTGGATTTGGACTTACTTAGAAACGTACATTTTTAAAGTATGTTGTTTTTGTAATGGTGTAAAAATGCTAGACATGGGGTATGATAGTATGAAAAAGCATATTCCTTGGACTTACAATGACATACGTTTTTTGTTCTCTTTACAAACGTTCAGATAAATCAAAAAGCACTCGAGGTTGCAAAGAAAAAAAAAACTTCTTTCTTATTTTAAACATCGAGCAAAGAACAGATATTATTACTCATCAAGGTCAAAAGAAGCACATCCAAAAGTAAACTATTCCCTTATTAAAAAAATAAGACAACGAAATAATGACATAAATAAATTATATGGTCTGTGTATTAGGGTAGTATCTAAAGACTATAGGTTTGATGGATTGTAGTAAACATGGGCGTAAAGGGTAAAATTGTTTGTTGATGCAATTGAAAGGACTTGTGCAAATGAGAAACGAATGCTAACGATGTCGCAGTGCGGTGAAACACAATACGAAACAAGGAATACAATAGGGAAAGGTACCCGGAACAAATAGAAAACCTTGCGATAACCCCCAATGATCGAAGATAGCAAGCCGTGCACTATATTTACATTGAAATGTACAGAAGCACAATGCGCTCTAAATATATAACACTAGCGACCCGCCCCGGCTTCGCACGCATAAACCTTGCTCTTGAATCACTATATATTGATGAAAATAGCATCAAAAGCCGTTGTGCAGTTTAAAATATCTAAGCGTAGGTCCATACAGAGGGACAGATAGCGGGAAACGACTTTATTTTAAACAATGCAATGATACCAAATTGCAAAATTCCTAAAACACAGATTATAAATACAGTCGCCAACTCTGTTGCCGAGTACGATATCAAAGTGGCAGGTGGTTATTAAAACTTGTTCTTGATTCATAAATAAATAATGCTGGACAATCAACACAGCATCATCTAATCTTCCTAATTCAACTTGTTCTTGTTTTAGAATCAAACAAAAATCTAATCATTCGCTTTGTGTTATGTGTGACGCAGTTAGGTTAAATATTCGAATAAAACGATTTCAGAAATAAGTTAGAAGAGAAAAGACCTTAATTAAAAAGCTTACAAATGTAAATGATTAAAAGTCACAAATTGTGACTTACAATTGGATTATAACTTTATGAGGAATGTCGCTGAGAAAAGAATTGAAAATAAACCATTTTAAGACGTCATCATGCCATTTAGGAAATTATAATACTTAAAGGTTAGTTTTATAAGGTAAAAAATGAAAAAAAAGTAGGATAGAAAAAGAAAAAATAGAAAAAGATGATCTTATAAAAAAAACCTTAAAAAATACCTATGCTGCAAAAGTTGTTTACAACAACTAAATAACAACCTTTAGATGACCTTAAAAAAACCTTTACTATGCTTTACTTGTATAACAACCAAATTACCTTATAGCTCTTCATTCTCACAAAACAAACGTAAACGTTAAACAACATTCCACATGGATCTCATTGTTCAGATTCCACTAATTCAACCAATTTCAGGCATGAAAGCGGCCAAATAGGGTAACCTTGCCGAAATATCCACCTCCAAGAGGGTGAGTCGAACTACGTGGGACGCATAAAATCTCTGTTGCTATGGAAACCAAGGGCGACAACCCTCCTACAAAGCCACGCTGTTGAACAAGCCTGAATTCCTTGAAATAAGAGTTTGATCATTCTACTAGTTTGGTCATCTTTGATAAGATAGATAATGGTGATATTTGTATGTAAAACGACAGTGTTTATTATGTGGTTGCCAGACTACGTTTTGATTTGATATTCAATATTGAAAATTTACCGACTAAGTTTTTTAAAACCGAAGGAAGCGATTATATTCGTCTCTCGTTGTTGTCAGTTATGTTATAATTTGCTATGTAAAGATAAAGCTAATTTTATTATAGTTTGTTTTTTGTGTCATTTAGTATATTCGTTAACAAGAACGCTGCATTGCTTTGCTACATTGCACCTTATTGGATTTTTATTTGGCAACAGAGAGGAGCCAGCAGATGTATGTGAGCTGATTAGATATATAGGACTTAGTTTAGGTACTCAAAGCAACGTTGACACAATCACTATTAGTATCTCTAACAAAAGGTTAATTTTTTCTTTTAAACTGAGAATTGTTGAAATTTTATTTATGATCTGTGTAGATATGTACTTTATTGTCTGTGTCGATCAGGCACCTTATCTGTGGCTCGTTCTGAATAAAGAAACCACTAACAGTAACAACAATAAAACAGAAGGAAGACACCGTAAAATAGTTGGTCCTTTTAATTTAAAAATTCAGTCTCCATAAATTCTGCAGCGCAATAAAACGATACGAGCTGCAGGGGATTAGAGGAACAGGGGTGTTTCAGAGGCCATATACAAGGTTGGGAAGGTTTTTCCTGGACCGGTGCCAAGCTTTATGTTGATATTGAAACAGAGAGTTAGGCTGCGTTTCCATGGAAGATCCAGACCAGATATGTGCGAGGATGTGTAGCGAGGGATGTGTTTGTTAGGAACCAATAGAATCACTTAATTTACCTAGCCTCGCCCTGATAGCTTTAATGAAGTGATTCGATTGGTTCCTAAAAACACTTTCCTCGCTGAACATCCTCTCACATCTTCGCAGCGCCTTAGAGAATCCATCAAGAAATATAATAAAAAGTTGCGTGTTGAATCTATATTTACTCTTCGTAAATAAACCGATAGGTATAATGTTGGCCGATTCTAGCGAAAACCTTTGATATACAATTCAAAGCTACCCAACTTTATTACACCTACAAAGTAATCTTACTTTTGTTTGGTTCTCTTCTGAAAAATCAATGAGCTGTAATGTAAGCGGCGAATTCTCGCTCTCACTCGAAATATTCGAGCGAACATTTTCTGTTTGAAGACCCTTTTCTACAAAGTAGACAGTATTAGTATACAGTACAAAATACATGTTAATTTAAGTTCGTATGAGTCAGTGGCCAACTCTGGTAACAGAGTTTTAGGTCGCCCGAAGGCCTCTGTCTTAACAACTCTGAAAAAGCTGGAACCGACTGCTTAACGTGCCCTCTGAAACACGGGAGCGCTCAGTTGAAATTGCCACTGGCGGTCACCTATCCGAATGGTGACTACCCGAAACAGCTACGTCACGAGAGCTCCTCATGATTTAAATGATTAACAGATTAGACTATTAACAGGGGTTTGTTAAAGTTGATACTTGATACATCTCGAATTCTCGGTCCATCGCTGCCCTATGCATCGCAGGAACAGGAGCCAATGAGTCAGAAAACAAAGGGACTAATGCAATTACACCACGTAAAGGACAAAGCCTGTGCCAATCGATATGTCTAGACGTATAATCGGCACGGTAGAGCCCACGTTTGCATTAAAAATGAAACCAGCTCTGAGCTAACTTTATTACCCCGCAGATCAGCTGTTTTAAAGCAGTACAGCCACTTGTAATTATTGCATCCGCAGGCGTGGATGATCAAATATTTAAGAACACTGTTGGGCTTGTAGTGTTCTTTATATTCAAATAGGTTCTTATGTGTAGAGGTTAATGGAATTTCAGCTTTCGTGGCGTACAATAAGTTTTTTCCCGAAGAAAATGTTTGTTATTTAAAAAAACAGTCACAAACCTATTACAGATTTTTTTATTTTTGGCAGTCTAATGTAGGTATAAACGCATCTTCTTACTCAGATGTTTGAGAACATATTATTCGAAATAATTTCGCTGGGTAAATGTTAAAACTTTTATATTAATCTGACTAATTTCCAGTATAAATATGAAATAACTAAAGAACAAGGGTAATTTGTAAGTTATACAATGCTTGAAACAATTTTATTAGCATGATATATTTCACCGGGATAGTATTTTGGAGGATAGAGGTTCAATCCATACTTCTATAATTACTAATATGATAAAGAAAAAACATTTGTATTTCTGTTTGTGACGAATAAACTCAAAAAAGTCTGATTTAAAAAAATAATTCACCATTAGAATGCTACATTATCCCTGAGTTAATATTATTTTATGTCCACCCGTGAGGAGCCGGGACGAGCCGCTATAGCTAACTCTCTCATAAACGCATTTGTACACGAGTTCCAACAAGTCGACCTTTTTGCTGACAATCTATGCACTTTAATTAGCAAGTGTTTTGGTAGTAATACTGTAAACTTCTATCATTTCTGAATAAATAAATCTAAATCTAAAATAGTATATACATTATATTAGAGAAGGGTGGCAAGGATCCCATGTTATCTGTATTTATACTGGTAGGAACCCGGAGTTCAAGGGCGCTTTCGAAGATAATGAAGAATCCTTTGAAGTAATGGATCCAATTTGATGGAAATGGAACGCAAAGTGAAAGAAAAATACACATTCACTTTGGAACTCTGGAGACTGGAGAAAGGTATGAGGACAAGGCCACTTGTAATAAATTCGAATGTTATTCTGCATAATTGTGTATTAATTGATCTAAATGAGAGATAGACCGTAGACCATAGGCCATACCAGTTTCTGATAAATCGAACTATAAACACAACCAGTTGATTGACATAGGAGGTACTAATGAAATGACTAAGAGATAACAATTTGTTCAAATTAAAGACGCTCAAAGCGATTATGACATTATTATTACATATTATATAATAAATAAATAAATAATGCTGGACAATCCACACAGCATCATCTAGCCCAAGGTAAGCTGCTGTTAAACAGAGCTGTACTATGGGTACTTGATGACTGATATATATTTAATACAATACAATACATAGATAGATATTTTTTATTATACATAGAAAACACCCAGAACACCCGGAACAAATATTTGCAGATCCTACAAACATTTGTCCCAAGGCGGGAATCGAACCCGCAACCTCCGCGTCGCAGGCGGACCTTCGCCCACCGCGCCACATTGGTCGGCATATATTAGTGTAATTGGTGTATAACCGTTCTAATTGAATAAATAAAATAAATAAATAAATGACACTTAAGGAAATTAAATTATTATGTACCTACAACAAATCGATATGCATATATTGAATACGAAAGCATTATTTCCCGTTGCCCACGTACAGTAATAAATAGTAGAATAGTAATTTTTCGAAAATTAACATCATACAATAGCTTCTTGACTTAAAGTTTCTGAAACATTCCAATTCTACTAATAGCAAGCGATAACACTGAATAGTAAGCTATTACAGTACTAAGGCCGTAAAGCTTGGCTTCATTGATGCAGGCTGCACCTCGTGAATGTGGCACAAGTGGTGCAGGGAATTTAACTTACAAAGTGCTCCAGCTTACTGGATTTTCATATCACCGCTTGTGTTTGTGTAAGCACGCAATTTCATTAATTAAGCTGGTTTCACTTCGAGTTTTGCACTTGTGTAAATCAGGGAATGTTATAATTTCCGACTAGTACTACGTGTTTTTCGGAATTATAGTACTAGAAGCTATGTTAATGTTTTCCGTACTAACTATGTAAGGTAATAAAAAATAATAAGCGAAATTTTTGAACCGTTCAGACAGTGGCAGAGCACTGCAAGTGAGTTTATTTCACTTTCTTTTAATATTAAACATCTATCTAGTTTCTCTTTTAGTTATACAACATCTTCATTAAAGCTACGGATAGATTATAATCTAATTCAATGTCATAAAAGAAACGACAGAAACGATGATTTCATAATCAAAATGGGACATTGTGTTATTGAACCGAGCTTGACAAGATAATTATTGTTCATAATGATTGTATTTAAAACTTAAATAAAGTTCATGAACATGTTTAAAACTAAGGAATTTCGTACAAATATGGGTTGTTGCTATTAGGTAGCTGCTATAAATAGAAAACCATGCTAATATAAGAACTGGTATGGTCATCAGTGGTCAACTATGTAACTATAACCCTTTGATTCTGTGTAGGACAGATTCTGGTAATGGCAGATTCAGTTTAAGGTTTGACTATTGGTTGCGATCAAAAACCGGGAGTAAAAAGTAAGTTCCATTTAGTCTAGCCAGGGGCTACGTCGTCATCAGAAACCACCATCTGAACAGCTTTGTAGCCAAGTGCTAGCGACCAAACAACAGATCTTTCAGTAAGTAAAATCACAATTTTAAAGAATCGTAGACAATATATTATACAAAATTGTGAATCTGTGTATAGTTTGTCGGAATAAACTTTAACTTTGCTTTACTTTACAATTTTGTGCACTGTCTTTGTTCGTTTTTGTGTGGTTTTTGTGAACATCTTAATAATATTCGTAATTTGCTACTCAGTACTTTCACTGTTACGCCTGACGACCGAATCGGAGTCATCATCATAAAACCTGACGATAGGAACCTGACCCAAGCATTAATGAACAGACAAAGTGGTCGTTTCCGATTAATTACCTTCCCGTCAAGTGGGTTGGTCAATGTTATGATTGCAATTGCAAATACAACAGTCCATTTGTATATTATCTGCCACCAAGACTTTGCAAGACTTTATGAACACAGTTTTTTTTAATGATTCTAGTATGAACTTAAACTGGTTTTTAAAAATAAATTACCTGCCGTACATAGTATGAGCTTTGTAATGATGGGTTATTATGTTTTTAAGTTCATTCCTTTTAATATCATTATATCATTTATTTACAGCATACTGCGTTCAACTACTGGTATTACTGATGTGGGTACAAAAACGGCCAAGCTAAAGTGGGACCGGGCAGGTCATGTAAGCCGGATGCCTTCAGACAAATGGGCACACATATCAACATCATGGCAGCTTGATGGAAGGCGCCGTCGTGGTCGGCCAAGAAAACTTTGGCGGGACGATCTCGACTCCTTCGAAAGAGGATGGTGGGACATTGCGAAGGAGAGAGATGATTGGAGAGGTTTGGGGGAGACCTTTACCCAGCAGTGGGACGAAACACGTTAAAAAAAAAAAACATTTAACATTATACTAGTAATATAGTATAACTGGAAAGTTTAATTAGATATTACGTTACAAATAATTATTTCTTTCTGACACTTATTGGTTTCATCGAGGCCAACCATTACAAAACTAAAAAGAAAATAATACTTACATTCTGTAGGCGTTAAGGGTCTTCGACATTATACAACTGGTAATCTGGTAATCTACCAACAAGCACAATTCATTTCACAACACTAGAATGACGCTTTTAACGTCATAGTCACAACATCAATATTTGCACTGTACACCAAAATACTAAGCCACTATGTACTGATACAATACTGTCCACTGAAAAGATTCAAATTGATGTTTGTAACGATATTGTTGCTTTAGAAAAATAACCAGCTATCGACGAAGATGACGGTAATTCAAATCAAATACAGACAAAGTTTGCAAAATAAATAAATAAATAATATATAAACAAATAATGCTGGACAATCCACACATCATCATCTAGCCCTAAGGTAAGCTGCTGTTAAACAGAGCTGTGTTATGGGTACTAGATGACTGATATATACTTAATACAATACAATACATAGATAGATATTTAAATATCTAACTATTTTAAAGATGAAGCATTCAAACTTTCTGTTATTTATCTAGCCGGGGTCACCCACGTGTGTTTTGGCACCGTTGCTTACGGAAAATAAAATCTTGCCAATTGTTGCACAACTCCCGAACTTTCGTAACAGAAATATATAGAACGGGTGAGACGGAACGAGATAGATGTATTCGCTGAGTTGATCGAAATAGATCAACTCCTACGCATCCCGGTGGTTGGTGTGCCCGTGTCGTTGATCCCTTTGTATCATTCGCCAGGTCCTATTGTTTGTTTATGTATAACAGTCAACTGTTTGGTAAATAACGCAACATGTGGAAGATCGTACGTAATTGGCAAACCAAACAATGTGTCTCAGATAAACCTAATTAGATGTCATTAAGAAATTACGTTACAATTTTAATCATATACGACTGTTGGTTGAAAATAATTTGAAAGAAATTTTATAAATTAAAACTTAGTTAAATTTTGAAATCATGAACTTAATAAAGGGACTGAGTAACAAATATTTTAAAAAGATTCGATTGAAAATCTTTAGAGTCACTGTTCCAAATTAAAAATAAATACATAAAATGTAAATTTTAAGTAAATACAGCGCATGGCATGTAAAATTGTTAAAAAATATTGCCTAAAGCACGAATGCGAAAGCGATCATTACTTGTATATCAAGTGTGTGTTCGCCAGCTAATCGCTGTGTGATTCCGAAAAAAAAAAAAAAACAAATCGTGTTTTTAGTGATATATTTAAATAATAAAAGTATGCATACTCTGGAGCATAAAATTGTGAATATAACTGATCATGGATTAATAACGTTATAAAAGTATGCGGATAAACCCAGTCGTCTAAATTGGTTTTAATTAGGTATGTATGACTGAAAACACATTAGGTATTGATAATTGGTTAACGATCGATGGTACCTATTTTGTTATTACTCATTTGATCAAATATCTAATCTAGTTCTGTACAGATGATGGTAAAAAATACGGTAATCTTCACGAAGAAAAGTGAGATTAACAACTTTTTAAAAAACTTGTAGACAACAATTTCCACGTCATGACCTGTTTGATTCTGAGCAAGTCTTGCTTGCACAAAGTGAGTGCCTTGAGGTACTCCTGGGAAATAACGAGGAACGCAAAGCTTTTCATGAAGCCTCCGATAAAGGAATCTTTCGCGTGCAGAATTCAAATAAGCTGAACGATTCAGTTCGAAATATTTTTGTACATGCATTCTAAATACTCTTGAAAAATCCACTAAAAAAACTTTACATGACTTATAGAATTCGCATTTTTTATTATTGTACATGGGTGCCATTGAATCTGTTATAAACAAGCTATCTTCGATCAGGCGAATGACTTGACCTTGGTCACTTGCTGACATCAATAAATTATTTCTCACCCCCTTCCAAGTTCAATAATTTATTATTTAGACTTTTATCATAACCTAATTTGATACAATAAAAATTTGCGGTACCTTCAGATTTTTCTTGCCTATTACAATTTTATTGTCGAATTATAGGGCAAATGAATGTAATACACATTTTGTACAGCTAATCTCATCATGCCAGCTATCTATATATATATATATATCTATACGATTGTAATCAAAATTTTTGGGGCATAGGGGTAAATATAATATTATAAGTATTTTTATTAGTAAGTAAGTGAATTAAGTTAAGTAGTAAGTAAGTAAGTTAAGTAGCAAATAAGTGAGTGATTATTTTAAGATTCTAATTAGCTCTTTTCGCCTGAAATACAGGATTACCTAGTTCAGGCTCAAGTGTTTTGTATACCTATGTCTAAGTTTTTGCATTTGTTATCCTATTGTACCTTGTTAAAATTGAATAAACTATTTATTTATTACTTACTTAACATTTTTGAGAGCCATTGGAATTGAAATTTAATTTAATTAATGAGGACAATAAGATTTGTATTAATCGGGAATAAGCAAATTACACCAGGTCAATGACTTTGACGAATACGTAAACATGTGGAAAATACTACTTTAAGAAATAGGTCGCCGCCCCGTTGGGACTATTAGATTATAATGTTTTGTAGGTAATAATGATGTAAAATCCAAATCAGGATTTTAAGATACATAAATATTTATTAACTTTACCATTTATAGATAAGATAGTAGGCCAGAGTCCTAGAACTTCAAGAGCTGACCTGATAATGAAGATGATGTGTTAGTTAAATTGAACACTACAGATGACAAGCCATTATATAATGTCTATATAATGTCATAATATAGGTAAATAAAGAACAGTGCAAGTAAGTAAATACTACATTGAGATTTATTTGTCATGATTTTGTTCTTTTTCACCTTAAAAATAGACTTAAATTCAGCATAGTACTAATCTGCGACTCTAACGAAACTGGGTTCCTTGTTTGACTTTGGAACCCTAAAAAAACAGTGCTAGTGTAGAAGAAGAATTAAAATGAAACTGAGAATTTTGGGATACATAAAGTAACATAACAAAAATATGATTTAGTAATAACAGTTCGAGGTAAAAACATAACGTGGGTTCTAGTGGGCACATAATCGATAAAATATACAAGACCTCGTTTACCAACACGCGATTACGTAAAATTTTTATATTCCTAGTTAGCCGTATACGACCGATAAGCAGAAATATATAGAGTGCACTAGAAAAATTCCATCAACAAAATCTCAGATCCTATTTAAAATATGTTCTAAAACATACAAACACAATCACTGTTTAAAGAACTAGACGGGATTCAGGACGGATCTGTTATATAACGCGTAAATGTTTTCAAAAATGTTATTTGCCGGTTCGCGATGAAAGCGAGCAATACGTGCGCTCGCTACGGGATCCCGATGCGTACTAAAGTGAATCGACTCGCGGACTTGTGGTCTAGTGTTGCGCAAAGAGCAGGCGCCACTCGAATAACATTATCGAGTCGATAGTTCAAAAAATAAACAGACATGTTTATAGATTGGCGTTATCATCGGGGATAATATTCTATCCAATCTATTGCTGAATCTTCTATCATCTAACTCGTAAAAAAGTAATAGTCTGTTCAGTTTGATTGAGATTTACTTTCTCATTTCACTACTGCGTTATTATAAATAGCATCGCATGATTAAACTGTGTAGTATTCTAAAGCTACTCGTTTACTGTAAATTAGATATTTAATGAATATAGAAATCATCATAAGCAGTGCAATAATTATTAGTATTTTAAAGCTACTTGTTTACTGTAAATTAGATATTTAATGAATATAGAAATTATCATAAGCAGTGAAAGAGAGAAAAAGATAAAAAGTATTTATTTATGTTATGAAAAGTGAAATTAATATCTTTGTTGACCAGCACGTTTTTTTTATTTTTTTATATTTTTAATACATTACATTACATTCATATAGGTACTTACTTAGGTATTATTAGGTATTACGTTTACTTTACGTTCTTATTTTGTCAGTGCAAAACCAGCGCCATCCCACGTGATAAGGCGGTCGTCTAAAAACGTAAAAAAATATCTGCAATCTATGAAATATTTAATTTTTAAACAAACTCTTGCAGTAAATATATTTTAAAATATTTTAGTTCTCATCATCTTTACGACCAAGATACAATAAAAAGAAGAAAATAATCTCGAAACAACATTATCGTATCGTCGTTTCACCGCCCTAGTTTGCCAATCGCGTTAACCAGCAAGCTCCCCAACCCCTCACACACAGGCAGCTTGTGCAACACGTTCGGACGCACACCTACAAGCGCAATGCAGGGGTGGCCATGAATCATGATGAGTACCTATGATACCATAAGTTTAGGGGACGTTCTAAATCAATATTTCATCTCAATTATTAATGCTTGAATGTAATCAATTTTCGTATTTTATTTTAACAATATATCACGTCACCTCTAACGAGGGACTTCTCCAATAAATGCAATACAGTGGTATACACACAACACTAACATTGTGATATAAAACAATAAAAATACAATGTATTTTCAAGGATATTAACTGATATTTACTGACTAATCATATAGAACCGTTAATAAAGCATTTAAGGTGTTACCTACATTATACAAGCGAACATTCTATTTTGCAAGAACAAGGCGATAACGCTACAAAATATTACACAAACGATATTAATGGAGCAAATTTCCTGATAGATAACAAACCTTATTATATTATAGCTGCTTCGTCGGAAGATAGTGACGATGAGGTTGAGGTAGCAAAACCAGTAGCATTATAAAGTACCAAGTGAAAATGTTACATAATGTGAGGACAAGGTCAAATGAATCGATAAGCCAAAGAGAGCAGTCGCCGAAACGTCTGGTAAAGTAAACAATATGCAGCTTAAACTCAAAAGAGTTCGCATAAAGCTGTTACTGTTTGTTTACGAGATGACCTAGATTTTAATTATATTTCTTGGTACACATTGAACAAGAATAAGCGTTGTATAACTAAAACTAACTAGAGAAGAGTTTGCGTAACTCAAGATTTCGGGTAGGTAATTCAAGAGTCGAGGTATATTTGCAAGATTTTACAGTTCCAGGTTGGACGCTCTTTACTAACCTTATTTCTTGCAGCAGACTGCAGATAAAGTTTATCTTCGCTCTATCTACTTCATTTGGAATTCAGAACGGGATTCTCCGAGAATAAGATAAGTGCGACTAGCACAAGTTGTTTTTATTGTGATCAGCAGCTAATTCTGATTAAGTTTGACGTGTTTAAATGTTTTGACGAGATTCAACTCACAAAAAAATATTTAATTGCTTTAACTCACTTACGATTAGTAAGTTGTCTAAAATGCTCGCTAGCTGTGTCATGGCTACCCTTCGCAAAGTTAGAAGGAGCAAGCCCGGTTTAAGTACACGTACAAAATTGGCTCAACAAAGTTTCTAGGTTACAAAAGCCTTTATCGTAGACAAAACGTAACATGCCTTTGAATATACACTGCACATGTAAAGTAGAATTCAAATGATATGGTAAGAAACTAATAAGAATCAATTCCGTTAAGAAATTAGAGGTGATTGATTTTCTCTTATCGTGAATTAGTTTTCGATACTCTCGAAAACTTACCATGTGAACGGAACAGCTGTAATAAAGTGAGTGCGCTCCTATCAAGCGATAACATTGGAAATAGCTATTGATGACATAAATTACACGATAAATATGATACTGTTTTCAATAACGTAACTGTGGGCTGAGCATTGACTAGAACGAAGTAAACGTAAGGAATCTAAGCAAGACCAGTTAGTCATTCAACCAATTCACGGTAATTCGACACAAAGGACAATAATCACGAATCTTTAGGTACTACAATCTAAAGACACTCTAAAAGACATTTAAAACAACTATTGACAATCTCATTGGTGCGGTGGTCGAGTGCCCGGTTAAGAAGCGAAAGGTTTTTAACCGGGGAGTTCGATCCCCGCTACGCTCTACGGGACAAATGTTTGCATGATCTGCAAGTGTTAGTTGTTTTTTTTTTTTTTTTATACTACTAAAGTGGTAACCAAGCGTACGGCCCACTTGATGGTCAGCGGTTACCGTAGCCTATGTACGCATGCAACATCATAGATATCACTTGCGTGTTACCACCCTGAGACGTTAGATGGTAAGTCTCATGTGCCTGTAATTTCACCGGAAACCATACCCTTCGAACCGGAACACAGCAATGCGAGCATTACTGCTTGGCGGCAGAAATAGGTATGGTGGTAGTCCTTTCCCGGTAGTGTTGTGGGTGTTTCACGTATTTAAGTCACGTTTAAAGTTTTTTTACTTCATATCAGTTATTTGGTTCCACATCTTTAGCTTTGTTTAGTTTGGGGCTAGATAGCGTTGTTTGAAATATCCGGCATTTATTAGCTTATTCGATTTAATGAAGAAATCAATATCTTCTATCTAAACTGTTTCCTCGACGTACCGAACTACCGACGCACACTCACTAGCAACGATCGCACCGAATGCGACGTAAAGTTCCTAGCATATCTTCTCGCGAGAGCGATCGATCGAGTGACTCACGCAGCACGAAGCGGTCATGGTCATTGTCTCTTTGGATTCTTATTAATTTTATTTACACAAGCATGCGGTAGACAGATCGACGTTGCCGGTGCAACTCATTATCAAATACCATTATGTTTATTATAAATTGAAATTCAACGCAAGTAGTACTTTAGTAAGAGCGCCGGTGGTCTAGTGGTAGTGACCCCGCCTTCCGATCCTAAGGTCGTGGGTTCAAACCCGGTCGTGCGCCAATGGATTTTTCTGTTCGAAAAATTGATGTGCGCAATGCCAGTGCTCTCATACGGTGAAGGAAAACATCGTGAGGAAACCGGCATGTCCAAGAACTAAAAAAATTCGAAAGACATGTGCCATCCACCAATCCGCATTGGGTCCGCGTGGTGGATTAAGACCCAATCACTCTCGCCTGAGAGTTGGCCAGTGTCCCTGCAGTGGGAACATTAGAAGGCTGTCATGATGATGAGTACTTTAGTATTGAATTTGAGACAGACAATTATATTTCAAAAAAGTGGTAAGTAAAGACAGTAAACCGTAAATACAGCTTGTTGTCCTAATAATGTACGCAACGCGCCTATTGACGAAACATAACATTAAGAGCCACTGATTTATAAACAACTACCAATGGAAACACAAGACATAATTATTAATACAGGGTCATTCATTATCAACCTGACAAACTTAAGGGATAGGTTCCACACCTAAAAAAAAAAATATATGTACCTATATTTTTTTTTTTATGTATGTTTTGTCTTAAAAATCACAAGTAAACAAAAAAAAATCGATTACGTTTTTCCGCTCAATTATTATTTATCATTGTTGGGAATCGAGTTAAGCGACGTAATAATGAAATATTCGAGTGTGCGCGCCCCGTAGCGGGTCAAGGACACGCGCAGGTCAAGGACGCGCGGGTTAGTGACCCGCAGTTCATTGACGCGCGGGTCACTAACACGTGCCGAGCGCTGCCTTTTCGATTTCTAACAAGGATAACTAATTATGAAGCAGAATTACGTAATTATTTTTTTTAAATTTTATAAAAAAAACGTTTAGAAAAAAAAAAAAAGTACAAGTATTTTTTTTTTTATGTGTAGAACCTACCCCTTAAGTTTGTCAGGTTGATAATGAATGACCTTATATATACATAATTATAGTAGTGATTTGGATCAGTTGAGCTATCTATCGTTTGTAACGGTCTTTAGATGGCTCAACTGTTTCATATGTATTTTGTATATTTTGTAATGTAATGTAATTATGTACATATTTTATTTTGTTTAATCCAGTATATTTACGGAGATGGCGGGACGAACTGGATAAATTTTTTGGTAGATTGGAGGTTTTGGTTCGGGATCGAGACGTCTGGAGGGAATGGGGGGAGGCCTTTGCCCAGCAGTGGGACACCAACGGCTGATATAATAATAATAATAATAATCTAGTATATTTATTAAAGACATAATGCATCTTGTAATGTCATACTAATAATGTAAGCATCCATTATAAAATGCAATAAAAGAAATGAAATGAACTATCACGTAGGTAGCACACCGAATCTAATCGAAATTACAAAAGAAAAAGCTCAATGCAACTGCTGAATTATATGTTGATAAATATAATACCTTTAATAAGGGTAATTTTGCTAAGAACGAAGCAATTTGATTGACCTACAATGTACTTAATTATAATGAAGAATATTAAATTAAAAGCACTTTTAAAATACATAGATGATTTATTATTACTTTTACTTGAACTTTTAAAAAGATAGATAATCAAACACGGCAATAACTCTTTCTCAATTTACTTTCTAGATCTTATAAATATTATAGGATAGATTAGAGAAATAAGAAGAGAATATAAATAAATTTGGATAATAAAGTGTTCATGTTGATTTGTCTGCATTTTATTTCTGTTGAAAAAAAATATGTATTTCAAACATGATTTTATGAAATTAGTAAAAAGAGCGTAAGAATCGTGAGTATCATCAGTACGTGTACTAATATCTGTTCTGTCATCAGTCTGATTATAGAGAACTAGCGGCTCGTCCCGGCTTCGCACGGGTGCAATAAAAAATTTAGGCACCCGTGCGAAGCCGGGGCGGGTCGCTAGTCGTTCATAAGGTAGGAGCCGACTGCACGTTGTTTCTAAAATAAAATATAGCCTATGTTACTCAGGGATAACGTAGCATTCTAATGGTGAAAGAATTTTTGAAGAAATCGAACCAGTAGTTTTTGAGTTTATTCGTAACAAACAAAAATACAAAAACACAAACATACAAATCTTCTCTCTTTATAATATTATTATTATTATTAGTAGTAAAGATTTAAGCAACCCTAGCACTCCAGTATCAAATACAACAACAGAGTTTAAGATGATTGGAACCATCCAACAACATACAACAGGAACAAATAACAATACAGGTAGCACAATAGCAACAACAAAATGTTTAAAGTAATATGGTCTTTACTTATATGTATTTACTTATATTTTTTAATCTTTAGTAAAGTGAAATAATTGAATTACAGCCTGGTAGTAGTGGCAGAGAAATTTGTGCTGGGTGGGTAAGCCTTTCTATTTCAAAAGACAATTACTTATCTACCTACCTACTTTCATTTTTAATATAATCTTCAAACCTCCTTTGTTCCTACACTGTTATCTGAAATTAATCAAGTTTTCGATTATTCGTGTCTGATGATGAAGATAGACTTTGAATTGCAAACATAGATTTAATTGTTTAGATAATATTAAAAGTAGAGGTCACAGTGTGGATCCTTAAGTAAGCCTAGTTTTCTTTTAATACCTAATACATAAGGTTTTAAAATATCAGAGCGGTAGATAATTAAACCGATTATGAAAGAAGCCCTGACGAAGGACTAAGGAAAGATTATTATAATTTCCGGCAAAGGGTAGACGTATAATATCTTGAAAATGACAAGGGTAATCACAATAGTTTGAATGCAATCGCTGAATCCTCTAAAATACATACTCATTCAGTAGTTAAATATCATAGACAACACAAAATAAACTATGTAGCGGCATTTATTACATTCTCCCTGTCAAGGACACGACTTAAAATAGCGAGGAAAGAATGTCAGATGAGACAAAAACATATGGTATGATAAACCAAGTGCTAGATGCAATCCAAAATGGGAAAACAAAAACAGTAGCGGCCCATACCGTCCAAATGCAGACAGAGATAAGGTTAAAACAAACAATGGGGGCTGGTTATATAAATAAAAAATGACATGCCTTCCCATCGGTCGCAAATAGCCCGTCTGGCCGGTCCATACGCATAAACTCGACAATTACTAACTTATGTTAACAATCGATGCAAGGTAATCGATGCAAGATAATATAAAACTTATGAATAGAAACATCTTCACATCTAATGCTTTTTTAGGTAAGTACTGGCAGGAAAATTATAAAAAATAATGTTACCAAAATAAACAAAATAGCGTCTGTTTCTCGGCAGGCAAAGATTATATTTCAGTTTTCTTTGGTTGACATAAGTACCTAACAAAATGCTTTATGAAATCTCTTCTTGTTCCAAAATTGCTTTATATGTGCCATTATAAAAATACCAAGGGTTTTAGGGTCAGTGAACTGCAAGTGTCAGCCCAGTTGCTATTATGGTGTCTGTGGCACAGGTGCATTCCAGATTATAGTCACGCACGAAATGGTCGCAACGCAAGAACCGAACTAACCATTGTCTTTTGAAAATCGATCAGTATGTTATTAAATTTGCGTGGACAGCAGAGATCCTACCTAGCTAGGTACTTTAATATTATTTAAGACTGTCAAGCAAATAGGTATGCAAAAATAAAACGAACAAACCCAACTTCTGACTGACTCCACGCAAGGATTCCGTATCATACCTACTACCTAGGTAAGGTATAGGTCTTACAACGGATCTCGGCCGTAGTGAAATTAGCCGTTTCACTACGGCCGAGAAAGATCCGCTGAGAGAACTATACATGGTTAGAAACTGTACCAGAAACCCTATAATAACCGGAACAAATAGGTTTTAGCTACGAGACAGGAAGCTGAGCTCACTCAGCAAGTAGAGTAATAATTGACCAGAAAAACTTAACCGATTTACTCAAGATTTTTAGACAAAATGTTAAAAAATGTACATGTAAGTCATGTAAGTATTTTTTTTTTGTGTGTGTGGAACATAGGATTATGCACTAATAATAAAATATGTACCTACCCTTTACTTTGTAAATAAACATTATTTACAGATCTTGCAAACATGTGGCTCGCTACAGAAATCAAACACGCCATCTCTCGCTTCTCAACCAGGAACTAACCCATCGCGCCACTTTGATCGCCATCGAGGTCGCATAATTGCTTTCAAGATCAACCAGATCTGAAGCAAGTCGACCAACTTGACCATAGCACGGTTCACGGCCGGAAGTGAAAATTGCCCATGAGTTCCAAAGCCCTTCCATTGTTGAATAGTTGGACATTACAGCTTCAAAGAATCACCTAAAAGGCTAAGAACCCAGCCGTGTTTGGTGCCTGATTTTTTTAGGCGAAGAACAGACGAAAATTACACTTGTTTATGCGACGATTCAAAGTAAAGTAAGCCAGTTTTTAGTCAGTCGTGTTCTTTGTAACTTTATTGAGTCAAACGTATATTATTTTGATTAACAGAGCACGGATGTAATGCTAAAATCGGTCACGAGATGTCAGCGACACTTGCGACCTTGTTATTGGCATTTGGCAGCGTCGCAGGGCTAAACTCGAAGGTTTTGTAGGTATAGTATAGTAGTATAGTATAGTACTGCCAGCGGATCTCGGCTGAACCTACAGTCAAGTTAGCCGTTTGGATACAAACGGCTAACTTGACTGTAGGTTCAAGAACAAGGTGACAATAGAGCTTTTTCGAAATTGTCTTTGCGCTTCACAAACGGCTGACTTCAAGACACCCGAGCGAGATCCGCTAGCAGTGTTAAACCATCAGCCAGTTCCAGAGCCATCAGAGGGTGTATTTCTTTTTGTGTGAGGATGCACTAAGAAGGAATTTCCTACCTACTGTTACTATGCACTGAAAAGCGCGGGCGATAGCAAGATGTGATATTTATTTAGAAAAAACGAACTCTTTGGTTAGGTATGTTACATACTCACTATGCACCTAATCTGCGGAGTAGTAACTGCAGCGTTGCAATCCGATGTTGTTCGACTTGTACAATGCGACTGTCTGATCAGCAAATTATATTTTACCTAGATTACCGGAACGCGGCAATTACGGAAGCATGGCGTCATTCTACACTGGGTACTTGCATCGACCAGACGTAGTCTCTTTAGTTTTAACTTAGAATATTTTTACGTAACTTTGTACGATTTTTAATTAAACTCTTTTAAAAGTCTTTGGTTTTTTTTAAAGCCATCGATTGTGGCCAACGAAATTGGCGCAGCCGGTAGGATACTTCGAAGCAGTGTGTTATTCGTCCCGGGGGCCCAAAATTGGTTCCTAACGAACAGACGGCTGTTTGGACTTTCAAGTTCGTCATCGTGGTATCCAGAACCTACGGGCACACGATCGAGGGTGCACTTGGCTATCAGTGCAGAGAAAAACCAAATGTGAGTACAGTGAAACTTTTTTGAAGTGTTGCCTCCTTTCCCACCATTTTCCACCCACGAAAAATCGGGGAGAAATCTGTCTCCTCAAGACAGATTCGTAGGAATAGCAGGTTAGACACCGTTAGGGATTTAAGTAAGTTAGATATTATAATAGAAACTAGCGAGGAAACCATGTCCACCTCGACCGAACCAGACCATATCTTTAAGGCACTGCGCCTTGTCCCTGAGTTTGACGGGAACCCTAACATCTTGACTAGGTTCATTAGAATCTGCGATCAGCTCGTGACGCAATATATTAAAACTGAGGCAGGGCACGAGTTATCTAACTTATGTCTTATGAATGGTATTTTAAATAAAGTGACAGGTCCCGCGGCTAGAACAATTAATGCTAATGGTATACCAGAAAGCTGGGTAGGAATAAGAAATGCTCTAATCAATAATTTTGCCGATCAAAGAGACGAGACTGCCCTTTATAATGATTTGTCTTTGGTCACCCAAGGGAGTGACTCCCCGCAGGAGTTTTATGACAAATGCCAAACCCTTTTTAGTACAATCATGACGTACGTAACGCTACATGAGTGTCTGCCTACGACCGTAGAGGCAAAGCGCGACTTGTATCGCAAATTAACTATGCAGTCGTACGTACGAGGTTTAAAAGAACCTCTCGGCTCTCGTATACGGTGTATGAGGCCGCCAACAATCGAAAAGGCTTTGGAATTTGTTCAAGAAGAATTGAATGTTATGTACCTACAGCATAGGAATGAATCCGTACCTGAGCGACGTAGTCCAGCTACGCAAGCGCAGCCATCAGCAAAGGTACCGTCCATAGTTCCTATTTATTCTGTACCTAAGGTTTTTAACTACGGAGCCCCTAGCTGGCAAAGACCAATGCCCGCATCCGCGCATTTGCCACCTCAACCTCAACAGCAGGGTTGGCGTCCAGCTTTTCAATTTAACCAGGCCCCACAACGTAACCCCATGCAACCATCGCGTACGCAACAAATGTTCCGGGCTCCTCCACCTAATTATAATCCCCAGAACGGAGGTTTTAGATTTCCACCTAGGAACGTACCCCCTCAGAACCAAGGTCCTAAACCTATGAGTGGAGTAAGCCATTTTGTGTCTAAGGCTCTTCCTCCTACTATCCAGGGCCACGATTGGCGTAGATTTGGCAATCCCCCTCCGACAAATTATTTCAAGACTAGAGAGGTAAATTTTAATGAGGTAGATAACTATGACTACTACTACTCTGACTATTACAGTGAACCAACTGACTTCACAGAGACTGACTATGGTAATTACTACGACTACCAGAGCGTCCCGGAGTATTACTATGAGACCCCGAACGACCCCCAGTTCATTGACGATGTACAGTCAAGCTCAAATGCGATTGAGCCCGCGCAACCGTCGTCACCTAGCCAGAAAGAGCAGGATTTTCCCAAGGGCCGTTCCAACAAAGAACAAAGATAGAGTTAAATTTACAGTCTAAGAAAGAACTACGGTACATACAGACGTCAAATCCACCTCTTAAACTACTCGTTGACACCGGTGCAAATCAATCGTTTATTAGCCCCGAGGCGGTCGATACTTATTTTCCGCACATTCCAAAAGATCTTGATCCTTTTGAGGTCACTAATTCACGTGTGACAAGCATTCATGACCACTCGATTACAATACCTCATTTTGTGGAATTTGGTGAGCAATCTAACATCAAACTTTTCATCTATAAATTCCACAACCACTTTGATGGATTGATAGGCCTTGATTTATTAGAAAACTGTAAAATAGACCTTAAAAATAACGTCTTGCTAACCGAACATGCCAGCATACCATTGTCTCGATACCAATGTAGAAAGACTAACCAACAGGAAACTATTCCTGCCTTTTCATCTAGGTTAGTTAACATCCCAATACATTATCCAGACGGTGACGTATTTGTGACGCAACAGATGATGGATAACTGTATTATTCACGACTGCGTCACCACTGTGACAGACAAGACCGGCATCGTAGAAATAGAAAACATGACAGATAGCGACATAATTATCTCCTTTGACCAACCGACGCAAGTTGACGTTTGCAATATCGAGTGCGCACGCACTCAACAAGACCCAAGACGAGTGAAAAATGTTTTGACAAAACTCCGGACTGACCACTTAAACGTTGAAGAGAAGGCGAACTTACAGACTTTGTGCGCACGCTACGCGGACGTATTTTATATTGAAGGAGAAGCTTTAACCTTCACCAACAAAATCAAGCACAGTATTAGAACTACAGACGAACTACCTGTTTATACAAAAAGTTACAGATATCCATTCATACATCGACAGGAAGTTAGGGACCAGATTGCGAAAATGCTAGAACAAGGCATCATACGTCCATCCGACTCTGCCTGGAGCTCACCTATATGGGTAGTTCCTAAGAAGGCTGATGCCTCTGGAAAACAGAAATGGAGACTAGTTGTAGATTTTCGTAAGCTGAACGATAAGACCATAGACGACAAATATCCGATCCCCAATATCACAGACGTTTTAGATAAACTTGGTAGGTGCCAATATTTCACAACTTTAGATTTAGCTTCAGGATTCTACCAGGTAGAGATGAACCCTGAGGATATATCGAAGACAGCCTTCAATGTAGAGCATGGTCATTTTGAATTTCTTCGTATGGCCATGGGATTAAAGAACTCTCCTTCTACCTTTCAAAGGGTGATGGATAACGTTCTAAGAGGGCTGCAGAACGAGATCTGCCTCGTCTATCTTGACGATATAATCGTCTTTAGTACATCTTTACAAGAACACATGACTAATCTTGAGAAAGTGTTCAACAGATTGCGAGAATCAAACTTTAAAATTCAGATGGATAAGTCAGAATTTTTACAGTTAGAGACCGCTTATCTTGGTCATATAATCAGTAGGGAAGGTATTAAACCTAACCCAGACAAAATTACAGCTATTCAGAAATATCCATTGCCTAAGACCACCAAAGAAATTAAGCAATTTTTAGGACTTTTAGGATACTATAGGAAATTCATACCCGACTTTGCTAAAATTACCAAACCAATGACTAAGTGCCTTAAGAAAACGAATAAAATCACGTTAGACTCAGAATACGTTGACTGTTTTGAAAGATGTAAGAAACTACTGACTAACGACCCGATACTTCAGTATCCTGACTTCAACAAAGACTTTGTCCTCACAACAGATGCTTCAAACGTAGCACTAGGTGCTGTACTGTCGCAAGGACCCATTGGGTCAGACAAACCGATTTGTTACGCATCTAGGACACTAAACGATAGTGAACTAAACTACTCTACCATCGAGAAAGAACTCTTAGCAATAGTATGGGCGACTAAGTACTTCCGACCCTACTTATATGGTCGTAAATTTAAGATCCTTACTGATCACAGGCCTTTACAGTGGGCTATGAACATTAAAGAACCCAACTCCAAACTAACGCGTTGGAGATTGAAACTTAGTGAATATGACTATCAAATAATTCATAAGCCAGGCAAAGTCAATACTAATGCAGATGCGTTATCCCGAGTAGAGATCAATAATGAAGAAATCGAAGATTTCCTCTCGGAAATAGATTCATTAGTGGTTCAACATTCACAGACACAACGCACGGGATCTTCTACGGCAACCGCACATACGAGCGTTGAGAATCCAATACTTGAAATCCCAATAACTGATGAGCCTTTGAATAAGTTCCATAGACAGATTTGCTTCACTATCGTAGGAGACATTAAACGACGCACGACAGCGACTAAACCATTTGACACACACACTCGCACATTCATACAGGTATCTGAATCATCTATTGAGCAAGATGTAATTAACGCGATAAAAGAGTATGTTAACCCGAAAGTTAAAACCGCTCTTAAGATTACTCCAACTTTAGGTATGTACGCGATCATTCCGATCATTCAAAAGCACTTTAGAAGCTCTTCTATGAACTTAGTTTTAGCAAAAACTGAGCTAGAAGATGTGAAGGAATACCTGAGACAGCAAGAGGTGATAAAACATTATCACGAAGGTAAAACTAACCACAGGGGAATTAGTGAATGCTACTTAGCCTTATCTCGGCGTTACTACTGGCCGAAGATGAAAGATGAAATTACTAAGTACATAAATGAATGTTCAGTATGCGGTCAAACTAAATATGATAGGAATCCTATTAGACCACAGTTTAATATCGTACCACCAGCCACTAAGCCCTTCGAGATAGTGCACATGGACCTTTTTACTGCACAGTCTGAAAAGTACTTGACCTTTGTAGACTCTTTCTCAAAGTATGGACAAGCCTACCACTTACGAGATGGTACAGCAGTTAGCATCTTACAAGGACTTTTGACTTACTGCACGCACCATGGACTTCCCTTGACTATAGTGACTGACAACGGGACTGAGTTCACCAACCAACTGTTTGCCGAATTCATACGACTCCATAAGATAAATCACCATAAGACTCTCGCTAACTCGCCTAACGATAATGGTATTATAGAAAGATTTCATTCGACTCTGTTAGAGCACTTGCGTATTCTAAGAGTAAAACAGAAAAGTGAACCAACAGTTAACCAAATGCCTTACGCAATATTAGCCTATAACAGTTCAGTTCACAGCTTCACTAAATGTAGACCTCATGACATCGTTAGAGGACATTTTGATCCTAGAGACCCTTTAGATATTGATCTCACTCAACATCTGATGCAGCAATACATCTTAACGCACCGAGAACAAATGAAGACAGTCTATGAATTGATTAATCAATCCACGACACTTGACCGTACGAACCTTATGAACAGTAGGAATAAAAATCGTGAACCGGAAGTAGAGTACGAACCTTACCAGCAAGTATTTGTTAGAAATCCTTTTGCTTCGAGACAAAAATTAGCACCGCGCTACACGCAAGACACCGTTTTAGCGGACCTCCCGATTCATATCTACACCTCTAAAAAGAAAGGACCCATTGCTAAAAATCGTCTCAAGCGTTTACCTAAGAATAGAAAAGTGTTACAGGATTCGACTATCACTGATACTTCCCCAGACGCTAGCACTAGAGATAAGACATAAGAGTCTTGCCAAACCTAAGCATTTTCAACTACCGTGTTATAAGAGGTTTTAATAATGGTCTAGGGTCCGTAATTAAAAGCATGACTGGTATCTTGGATCATTCAGATGCTGAACGGTATTATAGCGGAGCTATTAACAGTGAAAAGACATCATGATGATGATTTATTTTATTTTTAGAATCATCTTTAGATCTTTAAAATATTACTTTAGCTTTTGTACGTGCATCGAGCACTCATTATAATATGTTAGGAATAGATAACTTAGAAAATATGATAAGTAAACTTAGAACTATTTTTAGTAAAAAAAAAAATTATAGTAGATATTATATTATTATAATACTAGGTTATTATTTTATGGCACACGAACGGTAATCATTTTTAAATTCCATTATCTCCCCAAATAATTTCAATCTCTTTAAACTATCTATCGTCCCTAACAAACTTAACCAAACCTTTATTCCCCCATATCCTTTCATGGCAACCAACAAAAAAGCTTTCTCGTACATGGAGGCTGAATGCCCGAAGTTCAATCATCTTCACCTCTGCGAAGAAAACTTCAATCATCACCCTCGCAATCATCCAGACTGCTACCAGAACCTCATCATCAATTCTTGGACAAGTCATGCCGATCACTGAAGACGCGGAGAACAATACCATCAACCTGAGAAGACTAACTACAGCATGTTGAAGAAAAAATTATCATACAACGCTACCACTCTATGCGTTCTTATTCGGTGCAGCCGCACTTACTATCGTCATGACCGGAGGCAGTACATGAGACGTACTAAGCTAACGTTTGGACAACCAGCTACCAAGGAAGAGGATAATACGGAGGCGCACCCCTATGCTGTTCCTGAGGGACCCCGAACCCGGAGATCCGTCCCAGCAACATTTTCAATCAAAGTTCTCAAATAGTTGCTGCTCTGAGGGTGGAGATGTTACATACTCACTATGCACCTAATCTGCGGAGTAGTAACTGCAGCGTTGCAATCCGATGTTGTTCGACTTGTACAATGCGACTGTCTGATCAGCAAATTATATTTTACCTAGATTACCGGAACGCGGCAATTACGGAAGCATGGCGTCATTCTACACTGGGTACTTGCATCGACCAGACGTAGTCTCTTTAGTTTTAACTTAGAATATTTTTACGTAACTTTGTACGATTTTTAATTAAACTCTTTTAAAAGTCTTTGGTTTTTTTTAAAGCCATCGATTGTGGCCAACGTAATTGGTACAAGAAAAATGTTTTTATAATACTCATGAATTTTGGAATTATACTTAATGATTACAATGTAATTATTTAATTAATTCATCATTTGTCACATAGCGAGAACCCAACACTAGCGTGTTGGTACACAATAACGCACCTACTTTACGGGCGCTCACACTTTTGAATTCATTTTTAAACGACTTCCAACATGTCGACATTTTCAATGATAGTATTAGTTCTATTTATAAGTCGCTAAGAATATATTTAAGTTTTTAGATTAATTAAGTTAAGATAGTAAGTGTTTTGGTTATATACTGTAAGTTAACTATCACATTCAATAAATAAATTCTAAATTCTAATTCTAAATTCTAATCATCATTATTAGCCGATAGATGTACACAGCTGGACATAGGCCTGCCCCAAAGAGCGCCATGACAACAGATTTTAAGTCTTTACCATCCACTGACTTCCTGAGAGCCTGAGTTTTCCAGTTTGTGGTCTCCATTTGAGAACCTTTGTTCCCAGCGGTTATTGGTCCTGCAAGCTATGTGGCCTGCCCGCTGTCAGTTCAACTTACATTTTTTTTTATACAACTGCAGTAGCAACCAAGTGTACGGCCCACAAGATGGTAAGCGGTTACCGCATCCTATGGACGCTTGCAATACCAGAGGTATCACGTTGGGGTTGTCACCTTGAGGCTAAGATCGAAAGCCTCATGTGCCAGTAATTTCACCGGAAACCATACCCTTCACACCGGAACACAGCAATGCGAGCATTACTGCTTGGCGGCAGAAATGGGTGTGGTAGTAGTCCTTCCCCAGACGAGCTCTATCACAGAGAACTCTACTATTTATTCTAAAAGTGAAGTTGTTTGATCTAAATCAAACATACTGACCTAATGCGGATTGGTGGATGACTTACTGTATTTACATACCTAGTTATTGGACATGCCCATTTTCTACCAACAAACAGAAAGGAAACTAGGGATTTTTAAAATCATAATTTACCTATAGAGTTTGTACTTGAAGTTTGCATGGAATCGCATGGTTTGTTGCCAAGCAAAAAAAAATTGGCTTTAGTTCAAATATTACTTATTATGCTAGTAGTTAGGTACTTATGTTGTGAGATTCTGACAAAAATATTTGTTATGATAATAAAATGATGTTAAATGAGAAGTTGCTTTTATGACTTATAATCAAATTACTATATAGGTAGTAGGTAACCGGCATGTAACTTTTGTAATTTTAATATTGCTTGTAGTATAATTTTAATAGGACTTAACATTTAGCAGACAAGCTACTATAAAAAAATTACATTCATTTTCCCTTTGTTTGTGAGAAAAAAAAGACAACTAATTTCTTAAACACATAACATACATAGTTACTTCAATCACAGATTTTCTTATTTTTCCTTGAGTAAATCTTTATTACAAATAACATTTAGCAATATTTACAAATAACACACCCTGTGTTGTGACATCATCTATTTATTACACCATCTTAATGTTGTCACAGTCTTGTAACATCTTTGTATTGTCATTTCATTACATTGTGACATTGAAGAGGAGGCTGAGAGGTGACCAAGCAATTATAGGCAACATTAACTGTGATTATTTGTTAGTATTCGGGTTTAGGTACTCTACAATCTAAAAGACTGGCCTATTAGTAGCCAAAGATCGAGAAGTGTGGAAGAGAGGGAGGCTTTTTCTCTGCCAGTGGGACAATATGGGTTTGAATTAAATTAAATAGTTATATTTATTCATTGATTTAAATTTGTTTATTATTATATTCATCTGTGATTATTATATTCTTTGGATAAGTACATAGGTACTAACAATTAGTTCACTTTTTATTACTGGTGCATTTCAATGGCTGCAGCCTCCAAAGTAGCAAAGGATTTTAATACTTTTAGGTGGCCTTGTAGATTTAAAGTAGATTATTCTATAGACAAAGATGCGTTTGCTTGGAATGTTACCAACCCAATGTTAGGACAGCAATGCCTTGGGTAAGGTAGTAGGTATCTCAGAAAATACGTCTGGAAAGTTAATTAAGTACTTACTTAGTTAAATAACCAGCCGCTTTACAACTACCACTACGAAGAGAGACAATCTATATAATATGCAAAATAATAGACCTTGCTAACCGAGATTAGTCATCAAATCGAATGAAAGGTAGATTTCTGAAATATTGTGGAACTTTGACAACTTGGTTGTTCTTCTCAAAATTGAAATCTAAGCAACTGGCTATACATTAATTCCTGAATAGATGACATGAATGTTATATTAATTGAGTACAATGACGCGTAGAAAATGGAAAAAAACATTTCAGTATCGGTCTACCAAGCGGAAAATGGCGATACGATTTCACGGCTAAGTTGACTTCTAGAATGCAGTAAACAGAACTAACGTGTATAATTCAGCATGGAGAGTGAAGTTAAAATACATACAAAGGGTAATAAACGGGGAAATCTAATGAGAAGTCATAATTTTACTTACCTTTCTAAATAAATTGACAGCAACACAGCACCAGAAAAATCACTATTTCGACAAACCAGACAGACTGACAGACAAGACAATCAATGCAACCAACCAAAAAACTAGCGATGGCAACAATCGAGAGAATCTACTCGAGCTGCTCGATTATTTGCTTTACTCGAACTACTCGAAAAGCTGATTTGTTGTTTAAGCGAGAGTTATCTCGAGCTATTCTCTCGCCCTTGCTTGCTTGGACTTCGGAACAGTTCGGGCGATGCCACTCGAGTCGTTAGCCAGTTCAGTTTGCAAGTTAGAGTAATGTAGGTGAGTACTAAGATGAAATAATCTCTGAATCTCAACAGGTGCTGAGTTTGAAAGATTGTTTCACTTTAGCTGTTATTGTTAAAATAAAAAGAGTGTGAAAATAGTGTGATGTGAATAAAATATATTAATTATTAATAACTACCTACTTACTTTCGGTCACTTGCCTTACGTTTTACTTATTTTATTTGTTTTTCATTTCATGTAGGTAGATAGTTATAAGTTGTTTTTAATATAAAATGCGTCTGTCAAGCAAAAAGGTGAAAGCTTGAAACATTTTTCCAAAAAACACTGAAAAAATTTTAATTAATAAAAGAGTTTAATTTATTTAGAAACCTAGTAAATAAAGCTCATATTATGTTCAACTCATTCATCAGACTATAGTCTGGTTTTTAATTCAAGTCCAAAAAGGTAAACAAACAAATGTCATTGTCAAATGTCAATTTTGTGTATCTCAGAAAAGCAAAACCTTTGGATCGATATACCTACTACTTACCTACTACCTCAAATACACAAGTCTATCAACAAAGATCAACAGAAACAATACAGGGCTCTTTTATCTATCGACTTCCTTGGTGGTGACTCATTTCATCAACCTAACGAAACTTCTTTATCGCTTACTCATCACCATGGTTATCGGAAGAAAGAAAAATGCCAAGAACTGTCACTTGGCTCGGAACTAAAAACTTGATGTAATAAGATATTTTATTTTATGATTTTTCTCTGTAAATATTTTTATCTGAATCTCAATGAATAGCTTACTCTAAGTCTAAATCTATCTCTACCTATACCAACCCCATATAACAAACTGGACAAAACCTAAACAGGACAAGAAAACACAACGAGAAACCTTCCAACGATAAACGAATGAAAATGAACCAAATGTGTAAGAGCATTGCAAAATCTTACCGTACCCCAGAATGTGACTAGTACCATAAAATATTTACCCAAAAAAATATTGATGGCTAGAATTAAAAATTCTTACTCAGTAATTTAGCGTAACTCGAGAGGTTAGTACTCGATTGTGTATTATGGTCGATTATTGCCATCGCTACAAAAACCAAATAAAACTAACTTGACATGATGTTAACTTGCTTGACTGGCTGACTGCGATTGACACGACTGACACTTCAAAAAAAGACTAGAACTTGCATAGGGATGTCAGTCACTTATCTTTTTCTTACGTTGCATTGCTCGTTTTGCACATGGCATGGACGTAAATTATTACCAAGTAGGTCTGATTCTGTCTGACTGATTAATACCACAAGCAAAACCGCGCAGAAATACACAAAATTGATTGACAATGACATTGATTGTTTACCTTTTCCGTTAAAAGTTATCAAAACAAACGGACACTGGCAGTAATTGTGACAGTTATAAGTCACAGAACAGAAGCCTTAAAACTAAAGAAGTCAAAAAGTCAGCAGTCAGCAGATCTTGTTTTTTGGTTTTTATTGAAGGTTGTGTTGTGATTTTTCGCTCAGGTTTCTATAGCTTTTTTATATAAAAAGACAAGATATCTGCCTTGTGGGGGGTGCATTTAACTAACATTATTGTGCCGTTTTAAGTGTTTACTTACCGTGAAACTCTGTGCTGCATGAACTTTAAAAAAATCCGATGATTATTCCGTATCCGTTGACGAATAATGCTTAGTCTTACTTTGAGTATTGGGGTGTATATTTTGGGGGTCGTATGGGGTACAACCTTTTTGCTGTGTTGGATAACTATACGCACGAGGCATAGTATAGGCAAAATCGCTATTATAATAGCCAGCATAATAACCTTGTTTGTTCTGGCCTTGCCAAAAATTGAAATCCAATTGGTTGCCAGCCACTTTTTGTACGAAAAATATTTGGTGGTTCGTTACTGTACGATTTCTTTGCTTCTGATAAGCACTATAATCGGTTGTGTTTTTGGGTACTATCATCACTGCATTGAACCTATAGACATTCGCAAAATACGGAGTTTCGGTAGTTAAGTTAAAGCAGTTGATGAGTATAGGTAAGTTCAGTTGCTTGAACTTTGTAGATGGTAAACAATATTCTGCATAAAGAAAGAAAAAAAATAATTACTGGGTCAAGTATTTCTAATGTGTGAGAGTTGGAGTTGGAAAAACAAAGTTGCTTCCCGTTGTCTCTTCCTCTGTATGTATGTAATCTGAAATGTTTTAAACTATGAAACAGTTTATAAAGAGGAAGGTCCCTATAGCTTTAGCACCGGTCACGGTGACCTGTGGAAGACACAGGGCGGGTTGCTAGATCATAATAAATTAATAACACTTATAATTTATTTTGCATGGTTTTTACTATCTCATCAGCATGCAGACAGTCAGTGTTAGATATGAATAGTTTATTTGCGATATTAGATACCTTGTGTTACCTAATTTTATCAAATTCTATAATGAAGCATGTTATCAGGTATCAGTTATCACCACTATCTGTTATAATAACTGTGTATTTGCATAGATACTGTTGGCATTTTAGCTGAGATGTAATGACAAGGAAGGTTAAATTATTAGAACATGTGTGGCTAGCATAAGAATCTTTAAAAATGATTAGCAGCATTATACTTTGGCAACTTACTAGGTAGGTAAGGTACTTGTTAATTATACTTTGGCAACTTACTAGGTAGGTACGGTACTTGTTAATTAGTAAGCTAATCTTTAATTATTTTCCTTAACAGACTTAATTATTATAATTATTTTCCTTAACAGACTTATTCAACTCTGTAACAGATTTGAATAAAACTTAAAATACCTATAGTTATCCACCTGGATTTTCAAATTAAGCTACTTTTGATTCCAAAATATTTACGTTTTTTGTGTGACAGCTTAAAAACTGAATAACATCAATAAAACCAATGAAATAATAAATATCAACAAGCTCATAGCTATAGTCAAGTGCCTCTAGTGCAGGTTTGATATTTGCATGATCTTAAAATATTTGTTCCATGGCTGGGTTTCATAATGCGGGATTTAGTCATTATGTTTGTAAATAAAGCTACAAGACTACAGAGGTTACTTCTGAGTGTTTTACACTGCAAAGGTCTCCAATAATTTGAATATCTCTATTCTTTGCATTCTTCTGCTAATTAAAGAGTTGTGAAACCAAAAGTGGCTGACCACATCGACCGTGGCATTGCCAAGATTAAATAATCTTAATATTAAATTATAAAGGGAAAAGTTTGGATGTTTGTATGTTATCGGGAGCATCACACCCCTGAACGAATCTATGTGAAAGGCACGAGCTGAATTAGGCTACTTTAGCAAGGCTACTTTGCAAGGCTACTTTTTATCCCAGGTTAAGGATAAAAACTTTTTAACAGCAGGTAACACCGCGGTGCGCAGCTAGTGTGCTATAATTTGTCATACGAAATCCGGTCCATTTACATTTCAAGTCCGGCTGCGCCAATTTTCATAAAATGGCGCAGCCGGATCGAAGTATTTTGGTTTTATTGATATTCATCAACCGGTGGTGCTGTTTTTATTCTTATGTTATTTTATATATTATGTTTCAGTCAATATGTCAAATGCAATATGCCAGAGTCTGCGGTCTCCTATCAGGAACCTGGCACGGATAAGCAAAGCGAAGGCGATATCCACCTCGATAGTACACAATGAAACTATTCTAGTCAAAAATAATGAAGAATTTGTCAATAAAGTGAGTATTCTCCATTTTACAATTAAATGTTGTAAAAAATATTTCTCTAAGTAACAGGTCTCAATGATCGTAACAGTTTTGAGTATCACCCAAAACTAAGTTTAAAAGTTCTACATGCATTGCTTTCGTCACCAACCTACCCAAACTATCACGAGACATAGTTATTAATTGTCTCTATCTCCCCTCCCAGTAATTGTACATGTTAGGGTCATTACGCTAGTTAGCGACCGATTAGCAAGATGCCCAACTTTAGGCGATTTTCTCAGTATGAAGTATTTACTTGACATTTACTGAAATGGGTTTTCAAGGTTCCACATATGATTAAAATATATCAAAAACATCAATAAATTAAAAATCTTTTAGGACTTAATTTTAAATATTTTTTTTATTGAAAAACAAGGCGATATGCTAGTTTGCGACCGCTTATGTCAGTTTACGACCAAACCCTATCTAGTTTACGACCACAAGGTCTGTAATGCACAATTTACTCTAAATAATGCTTCAAGCATGATAACGTTAATAATTTATTTATTTGAAATACAACCCACTGACCTAATAATCATATTTTTCGTCTTTAGCTTAGTTATTACTTAATTTAATCAACTTTAAGTAATTATAAAAAATATTACTTTAATTTGAAAACACAATTTAAACAGTCATCTTGACACTATTTTAAAACAACTTAATCATTATTAACAAACTATGTTTGAAAAAAGAATCAAATCAACATATTTTAGACGGCCGCAAACTGGCGTCGACCCTGGTCGTAAACTAAAGTATGGGTATGTTATGCGACCAAATTTAATTTTTGTACTGTATTTACTAACATTTTGGCGGTCACAAACTAACGGAAAGCAAACAAGCTATTATGCAACTATAAAAAAATTCACAAAACTGTAAACCTTATTATTAATAGTAGTAAGTACGTAAAATAAAATTTGCAATCAAGCAGTCAGTTTGCGACCACAAGGTCGTAAAGTCAAATAACGTAAATAATCATATTTTAGTATGCGACCACTCAATATTTTACATGTTTTTGTATATTATCCCTATAAAAATTGCGTAAATGCGTGCAAAAACTACTTTTGTAGCAATAAAAACACTCTAGTACAGTCTTGTATCGTTGATTCAAGAAAATACTCACTCCGAAAGCAGCACATGCTCACTAGCAACTTTTTGGAACGCGTTCACGCGTCGAGTGCGGGTGCCGAAACGTACTCGAATTTGTTCAAAAATTTTTAATAGGTTTGAACTATAGATATATCCTACTCTCTATAGAGCCGAATTTCGTTTGAAAAAGAGAGATGGTATGCTTAATTTCTCTGTATTTCTGCAGCAGGTCCCAGCAATGGTCGCATAATGACGCCGGTCGCGAAACTAGCGCAATGACCCTACATGCTCTTCTAATCTAAGCAATTATGGAACTAGTGGCTATTATGGAACAGTGCAAGCATTAGGTACTGCTTGCACATGCTTGCACTGTTCCATAATAGCCACTTTACAAAACTGAACATTACAGATTGGAAAAGTACTACACACTTAATGCAAAGTAATTTCTATTTGTTTCAGGTGATGAACAGCGACAAGGCTGTTATAGTGAACTTCCACGCTGACTGGTGCGAGCCCTGCAAGATCCTCACTCCGAAGCTGAAGGAACTCATCGAGCCACTGGACAATCTGGATCTGGCTGTAGTGGACGTGGAGAACAATGCTGATTTAGTGCACACTTTTGAGGTGTGTATATGTGTGTGTGTATTATCTTCCGCTTTATCAAATAGGCTAACAAAACATTGGACAGCTCTACGGCCAAATACTGAGACGATAACTAATTGAAACTTAATTCATGACGATATTGAAGTTTCTTCATACGGTTTTGAAAACTAACGACCTAAAGATTAAAATATTCAAAAAATTCCATCGCCATGCTCGGGACCGAAGAAATGTTTATACACTATACACTTACCTGTAATTTTTCTCTACTCTACCCTAGACAAATTCGTTGTCTATGCTGGGGATGCTAGCCCTGCAGCAGTTGTCAGACCAGACAAAGCAGTAGACAGGCCAACAAAGCAGTAGGTAGTCAGGGCATTGAAAGCAGTAGAAAGGAAAACAAAGCAATGACAGGCCTACAAAGCAGTAGTCAAACAAGCAGTAGTCAGACCAACAAGCAGTAGTCAGCCCAAAAAAGAACATTAATATATAACTATTTAAGCGGCTAGTAAGTTTATTTAATATTTTTATTAATTTCAGGTTAAAGCAGTCCCAGCGGTAATTGCCATAAAGAATGGTTTAATAGTAGACAAATTCATAGGCCTGGTAGACGCAGACATGATTACAGGCCTTATAGACAGAATGTCAGGCAAGAAGAAGGCGGATGCGTAGTAATACTGACCTTAACACGTAGTGGTAAGTAGGATTTTTGAGTGATCTATTGGCAGTCAGAAATAATGATGATTGTCATCTGTACAACTTTGGTATGCATGATATTATGATAAATAGTCTACGAGTATAAAGGAGCCAGAAGCAAACAAGTGTAGTCAT
This sequence comes from Colostygia pectinataria, assembly GCA_951394395.1. NCBI lineage: Eukaryota > Metazoa > Arthropoda > Insecta > Lepidoptera > Geometridae > Colostygia > Colostygia pectinataria. The sequence continues at coordinate 1,789,382 of OX596362.1, forward strand.
GGAAATCAACCCTTAGGCGGCCATTAGGTGCTCTATGTTTTTATGTCTGTTAAAATTAGCTTGACTTGTATTAAAATAGTTTTTTGTGTATAGTCTATTATTACTGTGTGTACAATAAAGCATAATATTAAAGATTATAATATCCCAAAAATTATTTCGCCTCAACCGGGATTTGAACCCGCAACCAACGCTTGATACGCGGGTGCTCTACCAATTGAGCTATTGAGACATATCTCGCTTGGACGAAATAATCATTGGGATGTCTTCGGCTCAAAGCGCCGATAGCTCCACCTACAGGGGAAACGTTGCAGCTTTCTAAGCCTGTTCAATGACTAAAGTTAATTTAGTTCATTGACGAGAGGTGTCGCATTGCTCATTCTATTGGTTGAAAATCTGTCATTAGTTAAACGTACGAATGATTGGGCGTCTAATGGCCGCCTAAATGATGCAATTTAATGAATGTACTTATTTTGTAAGACTTACCAATATTTCACTCGTAGTAAATATACGTACCTAAGTAGATAAATTAAATTAGGCAACAAATACAATATTAAATGAATTACTTACAAATTATACTTAAAAATAAGTTGATCAGAATAATGTTAATGTTAGCATAAATTATGCCATATATTTTTGTTATGTTAAATTGTTGTTATGTTACAGTTATTAATATGTCATATTTGTATATTGAAAAAGAAGGATGTTATTTTTGTATAATTTAACAGTTATACCACTGAAAAGCGAGTTTGTAAAAAATAGTGTATAGAAACATTTGATGATATAAAATCCTTACTAGAAATATACTTATATGAGTTGTAGAGTTTTATAGAGCTTCGTACGGAGCAAATGTAGCATACTTCTGCCGTGGTCGCCGGTGAAATTACAGGCACATGAGTTGTAGAGTTTTATAGAGCTTCGTACGGAGCAAATGTAGCATACTTCTGCCGTGGTCGCCGGTGAAATTACAGGCACATGAGTTGTAGAGTTTTATAGAGCTTCGTACGGAGCAAATGTAGCATACTTCTGCCGTGGTCGCCGGTGAAATTACAGGCACATGAGTTGTAGAGTTTTATAGAGCTTCGTACGGAGCAAATGTAGCATACTTCTGCCGTGGTCGCCGGTGAAATTACAGGCACATGAGTTGTAGAGTTTTAAAGAGCTTCGTACGGAGCAAATGTAGCATACTTCTGCCGTAGTCGCCGGTGAAATTACAGGCACATGAGTTGTAGAGTTTATAGAGCTTCGTTCGGAGCAAATGTAGCATACTTCTGCCGTGGTCGCCGGTGAAATTACAGGCACAAAATACTGCCACAGGATGGCAACGCGCGAGTGATAACAGTGGCATTGCAAGCATCCTTTTTTTTTTTTTTTTAATTGACAATAGGCTTGCGCTTGACCACTATCTCGCCTGATGTTAAGCGATTATGTGGTCTACGGTGGAGCACGCTTGCCTAAGAGCAACCTATTCACTCGTGACTTGAACACACCCAGGTTATAAGTATCGGGAAACACAGACTCTGGCAAAGAATTCCACTCCTTGGCGGTGCGCAGGAGAAATGATGATACATATCGCTTAGTGCGTATTGGTGGGATCTCGACCATGAAGCGATGACGCTTTGCCGTATGTCTAGTCGTCCGATGGTGGAAAGGAGATGGGGGAATGAGGTGTATTCATAGGCTACGGATCAGTTTGCCACTGGGCCCAGTGGCGCGTATTAGAGGAGGCGGCCTCCCGGAGGCCTACATCCAGCAGTGGCCTTACGTAGGCTGATGATGATGAATGTTGGATTAATTGTTATATCGAAATGAATCGAAAACGATCTAAAGGACTTTGCCATAACGGTTAAATTCGAGAATTCAAATTCAAAAATCAATAATATCACAATAATCCTTTTGAAACGAGGTAAAGGATCTGAAATCTGCATTCTTTTATATCGTTGTTGTTATCTATCAAGATTTAATTTACGTTTTTATTGTATTTGATTCACACCACTCTATATTCTAAGAATGGCCACAAGCTATGGTCGTATTCGCGTCTTGAAAACTTTACTTACTTTTACCAAAAGTGGTTTAAAAACACAAAGTGTACCTACCTAGTTGTTTGAAAACATAACTTTCTTATGGCAGTTGGGTAAAATGAGCTTTGTTGTATTTGTGCAGTTGTGGTGCTTGAATTATTCCATCCCTTGTGCGTATACCCTTATACATAATGTTAAATGTTATTGGCTTAATTAAATATTAATGATGTAAAGCTAAGTCTGTTCTCACCAGGATTTATTATTGGAGTTTCTTTAATAGTATGACACGTAATATGTTTATAGTTCGAACTTCGAGCTTTTCGACGGATAGGTTTAAATTATTTTTCAACACACTTGCTTATAAAGTGGCTCTATGGTCATTTCAGTTAGGCACAGAATGACACCCATAATCAAACTATGACTTTTTCATTGCTATAACTCACTAGTGGGTTATAGATTTTTTTTGTTATTTTATTATGAGTTTTTTTTTTATTTTATTCACAAGTGTGTTGAAAAACGTCGTATGGTACACGTGTGTATTGATGATTACCGTCCTCGGCTATCTTAAGATCCTCGCCTAGCGGTAATCACCAATGTTACACACTAGTACCATAATGTACTATTCCTATTGTTGGCGTATGTTTTTATTATGGCGGGTAAAAAGCCAGCAGGCATCGATTGAATTGCTAGTGAATAAAACCTGTTTATTCGCGCACAGATCCGAGTATTCCGTTCGGTTTAGATTCGACCAAACTCGAATAGGCCCTATTCTCCGAATAAATCGTAATTATTCGCGAGTAAACTAACAGTTAACTTGTATTAGCACTAAGAAAATGAATAAAGTTAATTACTATACTATTTGAGATGTTGGTCGAATCCACCCTTGTTAACATAAAACAATTGTTTTGTCTATTGTCATGCCTAATTATGTACACAAATTGTTATTTTTTCTTGTAAAGTCCTTTATTCTTGTAGACTTAATTACATCAAGAAGTCAAAACGCGGAGTAATTAGATAAATAAATGTAGTTTTGAGCTTAGACTAGAACAATTTTCGACCATATTAACTGGGTCCATTTAAACCGCGTTTAGACACCCGCACTCTTATTATGTAAGTCTATCGCTATCGAATCGTTGTCGATTGCTTGTCGATCCCTTACACATATGGTACGCACCGTAAGTTTGAAAGACGCCCAAGCGTTCGACAGCGATTTGACAACAACATAATAAGGGTGCCGGCATTTTACAGCAATCTTACATCCGTAGAGGTATTATTTCTGTCGCTGTCGTCCGCCTGTTGTAACCTCAGGCCGTCTCTTTCACACTTACAGTGCGTAGAAACTTTGCATGTGTAAAAGCAGAGGGTCTACTCTTGAAATCGACAAACGAAAATCGTGGCAAATATCGTAGCTCAACGTAATTTGGTGACAACTAACTTCGGAGTATTCACGGACATTAGCTGAACTGCGAAAACTACGAACAAAAACAAAAACTATATATGTCGATATATCGTTTTTGTCAGCTATAGTAGACCGTCTGGCCACACAGAAAATAAGTAAAACAAGACGCGTCGTGGACAGCGCGCAGACGGGTGTGGACACGTAACGTTCAGAAAAGACGGGGCATAGACGCGAGGGCACGCTTGTGATATTCGGTTCGACTCCACGCGCTCCATCCGCATTCCCGGTCGCGCCCGTATCTCGTCATTTCTATATTGTTTTGAATAAGACCCAGGCGAGTAAGCGTCGTGTCAACGCCCCGTCTTTCGATAGACGAACGACAGCAACAGGTTTACATAATAACCCTACTGGTATTAGTTAGATATAACATTTTATTCAGTAGGTAAGAGTAGGTGTAGATTTACCATATGTAAGTAAATAGTACCAACAGCTTTCTTGAAAGTTACTTTAATGATGTTGTTTGAATTATGTTTTACATAAAGTAAAAAGTAGTACCTATAAACTTTTACTCGTATAATACATGGATTTGAATTTTTTAATTTTAAAGTTGTATAAAAGTTAACGCTTCGAATGTTTAATATAAGGCGATTACGCAAACAATCTAGCTCTGATTTCTGGATGAATAGTACGGAAAAATCAGAAAGGGTCCTATTGAAAAATGTGTAACTAACTTATTAAATTATTAACGGCTATTTACCACTTGAATTTGTCATTTATGCTGACGTTTCGAAGCTATTTAGAAGCTCTTCTTCATGAGCATCGCGTCGACCGCGTTCGACGGTTGCTCGGCGAATACTGGTTATAATTGAATATGATTTCTAACCACTATAGCTTTAACTTTTTAATATCTAACTTACTAGTACAACTTCTTCTTCTTCTTTTCTTTTATGGCCTCTGTGGCTAGTTTGCCACAATTTTGCCAGTGTCAAGTATTAGTTTGATTGTCGCTTAGCAACGTAAACAAACGAAATTTGGAAAGAAACGATGACTTTTCTTTCAAAATTCTCTTGGAAAGTCTTTGACTAAATTACCAACCAACATCACCCCTCCATTTCAATTACTTACACTTGTGCTAAGTAAACAAGTTAAATTGGATAAACTGCCACCAAATTTACGCAACAAAACTTAAAATAACACGAGAAAAATAATTAAAATGGGAAGACCCATGTCGTTTTGACAAGATAGCCAAAGACAATCCTAGTACAACTTTATCCATTAGTGAAAGTTAGTCAGTCATTAGTCAAAAACTTGCGTTTGATCCTTCGAACAAAACGTTTTATTTTGAAAACTGTTTACTTAGTACATTTTTATATTAATCTTCTACAAGCTGATTATACCTATTAGTTAAATTATTTGTAACATAATGAGGCCACATTCGGTTACAAGATTAAATACACATTGTAATGATTTCAAAATGAATTATATTTTCTGAAAAGATATTTTTTGTTTAATTAATTATATTATAACCAGCCGGGCTAGCATGAGCACATTAGTTTAATTCTAAAGATATTTAATATAAATGACAGCGGCGGTGGAGGAGCGGGCGCGACGCCTGCGACGCGGAGGTTGCGGGTTCGATCCCGCTTCGGGTCAAATGTTTGTACGATCTACAAATATTTGTTCCGGGTGTTCCGGGTATTTTCTATATATAATAAAAAATATCTATCTATGTATTGTATTGTGTTAAGTATATATCAGTCATCTAGTAGGTCCCGTTCTACAATGCTCATGCTAGCCGAGCGTTTAAGTATAAGATAAAAGTGAAAGAAGTTAAGAAAAAACCTTATACTTATAAGTATAGTTCGCACAGCGGATCTAGGCTTCCGTGAAGTTAGCTGCGCAAAGACAATTTAGTTTGAAAAAGCTCCATTGCGCATCGAAACGGCTAATCTCACGACGGCCGAGATCCGCCGTGAGAACTATACCTACGTTAAAACTAAATAAACATTAAACTTTTAGATTAGACGTTATCTTGCATTTGAAACATTAATTGCCAGTGGAGTGACATATCTGTAAATACAAATATTTATTAGTTTAGTTGATTGTTCACATAAATATACAAATTATCAATCGACAATAAATTCTACTCACTGGTACAGCTTACAATATAGTACAAGTACCTTATTATGATGCGTGAAGGGCATAAGAGTGAAAAGTTTGAAGAAGGTAGCCACTGAAAAGGTTTTATTCATCTTGCATTTGAAAAATCAATGATAGGTATGTCCAGGCGGAACTACATATCTGTAAATACAAATTATATTAGTTTATTACGTTCAGTTTAAAAAAAAACTATTCTTTAGTTAAAAAAAAACAGGCATGTGAAAAGACATGTCTAAAATTATGCGTAGCGAATTGTATCAAGATACACGTTTAGGCTTTAGTAAAGTAACTTGCAAATAAATATTGATATATTTTAACACTCATTCAATCATTTATTTGCCAGAATACATACAATAATTTTACATACTAGGATCATAGAGTAGACTACAACTACAATATATAGTACTTTAAAGTAGACTACAGTATAGAGTAGGTACTATAAAGTAGACCTCATGAATCTGAGTCATTATTGTCATCATCATCATTCAGCATAGCATCAAGGCTAGTTACTCTTAAAAAACAGCTTTTTGTGATAAGAGCTATGTTAGTCAATGTATTCAGCCTGCATGCGAGCGTGCAAATGTTAATTTATGCATTTTACCTAATCATTAATTATTATTTCAGAATTCTTTAAGATTTTATAAACATTTTTCTTTTATTTATTACTTGTAGGTATAATAAATCATGTCAAACCTTTTTAGGTATCATCATCATGACAGCCTTATAATGTTCCCACAGCTGGGACACTGGCCTACTCTCGAGCGAGAGTAATTGGGTCTTAATCCACCACGCGGACCCAATGTGGTTTGGTGGATGGCACATGTCTTTCGAATTTTTAGTTCTTGGACAAGCCGGTTTCCTCACGATGTTTTCCTTCACCGTAAACCCTTTCACACACCCTTTTTGCATACACCTACATATACACACCCCACCTTCACACAACCTCATAATACTACACACATACCCACATTAACCACACACACCCACACACACACTGTTTAACAACATTGTAAAATATTTTGAGAATTATGAGTTTTGTTTGGTTTATTTGGTTTTTTGTTTTTGATTAATTATTTTTAATTTAATAGATACTTTTTATTAATATTATTATTTATTTTTATATAATTTTTGCTCTCCCTGTTACTGTGTCATCTCTTCAGTTATACGGTTATCTGTAATTGTAATCCGGCTTCCCGCGATTCAGGCTCAGCCTTGTGCGGGAACCAATGGTAACCTAATTCCATGTTATTGCGTCAGTTAATAAATATTTTTGTATTTTTTTTTTTTTGATGAAAGCACTGGCATCGCCTATATACTTTATAACTTTTGCCTATATACTTTGTTCGTAAACCAAATAATATAAAAATCCTACCTTTGAGAAAGAGGTAAGAGTCATGGTAGAATAGTTTAAAGCAGATAAATAGCAAGGCGTTTGCGATCTGAAACAATAATATCATGCATTATGAAAACATTGTGATAGTACCTATAACCCGCGTCATATTTAGCTCCGCACGTATTGACTATGTCTGTCCTGTGAATTAGGCCGGCTAGCTACGAGGTACGAGTAGGACAAGCCCATTTTTAACCGATTTCCAAAAAGGAAGAGGTTATCATTTCGACTGTATGTTTTTTATATCTAAAGCTGTCACTTATCTGTTACTATACACGGGTACTACCACAGAACTATATTTAATTTAATTAAATATTAGTTCTGTGGGTACTACGTATTTCGCCCATGGATTTCGCTGTCTCACTAAGCTAATACGCCTGTAACTTCTATAAACTATTTCACTTTCATGTGTGTTACACGAAACTAGCTCTTAATGCTACACTCTTTTAGGCCTCTTGAATAGCTTTACGAGCTATCAACAAGCAAACCGTTCTGGAAAGCACATCTTAAATAACGATGGAATAAGTTAATAATATTTTAAATCGTTAAATAAGTCTCTCATCAGTTACCCAATTCCAATAGGTAAGTGGATAAGTTCGTATGAGTCAGAAGCCAACTCTGGAATAGTAACAGAGTTAATAAAGCTTCGGGAAAACCTCCGTACATACGTGGCTCTAGTTTTAGCGTGGGACATTACATTTTCTTATACTTAAGCCGATTTTAAGTTAGGTAAGTACCTGATAATGACGAAGAGCACAAGTCTCTTTACCTTGTGGTCACTATCATACCATACGCTGTTGTAAGCGGCATCGGCTACGCCTGAACTCTAAAAAATAAAGTTTTATTAGGGGTCGATTCGAGTTTAGGTATGCACTTTTCGTCTCTAAGAAATAAAGTTTTACTAGGGATGGATTTGAATTTTATATGCACTTTTCGTAAAATAAATCGTATATAACTGAGTAACTTGACATTAACTTATAAGGTAGAGGTACCAGATTCATTCTGAGTTGTGCTTTTATAAGGGTTTGGTCGAACCCAACCTTAGTCAAGATGAAACTTGGTATAAATATCCGAAGTAAAAGTCTAATAAAAAAAAAAAAAATATCAAAAGAATTCAAAAGATGAGTGGCATATAATGTAAAGGAATTTTATTAACGCGTACCTAGTTCAAAGAAGTTTAAATTTTGGGCAAAAACTTTTTGCATAAACCTTCATCATCCACCGATTTCCTGCAAAATTTCTTTATGAAGATGTGATGAGCAGAATCGCTTTTCAAAATACAGTAATTTGCTCATTTTAAAAGTTTGTGCTTGCGAGGTCTTATTTATGGAGAAGTTTGTACTTTTAATAAATTACTTACCCTATCACATAAAAGTCCGGCGAGTGCCAGAAGAAAAATAGTACTGATCATGTTGACCGTGGATATAATGTTGGCTATGGTTCTTACCATATCCTTGTATGCCTGAATGGAAAACAAATTATGAACGAAACCACAAGTATAGTTCTCACAACGGATCTCGGCCGTCGTGAAATTAGCCGTTTCGATGCGCAATGGAGCTTTTTCAAACTAAATTGTCTTTGCGCATCACAAACAGCTAACTTCATGGAAGCCTAGATCCCTCTGCGAACTATAACATACCTAATACTAAGCGAAACTATTTTATAGCAAAAATTTTACGAAATGAATTTGAGCTCTGCTACGTATAGAAAGCTAATTAAATTAAATTTTTGCTTGCAATTAAGTTTTAAAAACGCCCGACACTGTAAAGTTCTTTGACAGCCAGCAGTCTATGTGGTCATATCAAGGAAGTATCTAGTAACACTAGTAATATCTGTTCTGTGCTACCTACAGTAACCACTTACCACTGTCAAGTAACAAAAGAAGCAGATGAGCAACGATGACAGCGCGGTGTGAGTGAATACCACCAATCCAAAGCAGTGGTTGAGTTTATCGACTAAGCTGAAAAAGTTGAAAAACAAACATAGGTTACCTACTTTACTTATTTTTTCTTAAACCGGCGGATGACAGATGAAGCCAAGAGCTAAGACAAAATGCGATCTATAACCTCATTTTGTTTTTTGTGCGATCTATCACTTTAAGGAGACAAAACTAGGTGACAGATAGGAATAATCCCATCTTATGTTGGAAGCTGGCATCGCAAATCGCAATGCCAGGTATTTTGCTGGTGGTTTAGCGGTAGTGGTGACCCCGCCTTCCAATTTTAAGGTCGTGGGTTCCTCTCACACCGTGAAGAAAAACATGGTGAGAAAACCGGCATCTGCAAGAACTAAAAACCAATCCGCAATGGGTCCGCGTGGTGGATTTAGTCACAATCACTCTTGCTCGAGAGTATACGAGGCCATAGTGTCTCAGCTGGGAACATTATAAGGCAGAGGCTGATAAATGATGAGGTAAGGTTTATCAAATCTGTTTATAGAACGTTTTACAACTTACCTGAAAAGTTTCTGGTGCCGGACCACGATTTTCTTTATCTCGTCAAAGTCTTTATCGGTAACGCCTCCGTGTTTCTGTGTTGCGCATGACGCTTCTATAGCCTCTCTCAAGTCGATATCAAGTATACGAAACAGGAAACTTATGTTGAGTGTGATTATAATGATTATAAAGTCGTAAGCATGATATAAGCAGATTTGAGATGGCACGGCTAGAAGCAAAATTATAGTTTACTAGCGGACCTGCCCCGGCTTTGCACGGAGCAAGTCAGTTTTTGTGCTATAAATATTCCGCTTTATTACTCTATCTATTTATGAAAAACGCAGTAGAATCCGTTGCGTAGTTTTAAAAGATCCTTAACATATACATTCTTAGAACAAAGGGAGAAGCGTAGGCGGCGGGACCGGGACTACGTAGAACTATACTAATATCTATTCTGTGCCGGGACGCAACTTTATTTTACAAATATACTTACTACTATAAATAAATAAATAAATAAATAAATAATGTCTAGCAATCCACCCACCATCATCTAGCCCTGTTAGTAAGCTGCTGTTAAACAGAGCTGTATTATGGGTACTAGATGACTGATATATATTTAATACAATACAATACATAGATAGATATTTTTTATGATATATAGAAAATACCCAGAACACCCGGAACAAATATTTGTAGATCGTACAAACATTTGAAACGAGGCGGGAATCGAACCCGCAACCTCCGCGTCGCAGGCGGACCTGCGCCCGCTGCGCCACATCATATTTATTGACATGACAGACAAGAAAAGAAAATACTTAGCAAGCCGTTGAAGTGTGAGCTGTGAGCTCAGTCGGTAGTAGCTCTGGCTTTTGTGCTACAGCTTGTGGGTTCGATTCCAACCAAAGACAAACATCTATAAAAACACAGATGTTTGTTCTGTGTCTGGGTGTTATTCTACATATTAATTCAAGGTTATTTCATCCGGCTCGAAGGCCCAATGTGGCCCGGTGGAGAGACAGGCTTCGCCGTGCAAACCTATGCCCCATGTGTTTTTTGTATACATTTTCCAAGAATACAATGTCAGTTATTACCGATGTGGCGCGGCAGGTGAAGGTCCGTAGCGGTTTCGATTCCCGCCTCGGAACAAATGTTTGTGCGATCTGCAAATATTTGTTCCGGGTGTTCTGGGTATTTTCTATGTATTCTAAAAAATATCTGTGTATTGTATTGTATTAATTATATCAGTCATCTAGTAGCCATAACACAAGCTCTGCTTAGCTTGGGGCTAGTTGTCCAGCATTATTTATCTATTTATTTATAGTTATTAGATATTAATCCGAAGAGTTCTTAGGCAAAATGATTTAAGCCACTCACTTGGTATCACTTCCCAGGCTAATGTGAGCAAGTAGGCTTTGAAGGAGTTGATAGGCCAGGGCGACTTGAACGGAAATAAGTATTCTTCGACACCGTAAGACAGGTTGTACAGGGTCATCACCAACGGTACGAACTCAAACAACACGAGATTCACCGAAGTGTAGATGAAGAATGCTGAAAATAGTTATTTTTTTCTTTATTTTGTAACTATACTTATTTAAGTACTTACCTAAGTAATAATGAGGTAGTCTCAAAGTCTATGTATCAACGACAGCATCATAAAGCCTGTGACAACAATGAAAATTTAATGTCGTAAGAATTTGTGTTTTTGTCCTACTAGTAACTTACATTTTATTAACAAACCCGTTCCTTTCAGCCAGCTAATTGTCACTGATTTCTTTTCACCATCTTCCAATTTCCTCGGCCACATATCTCCAATCTCCATGAAGAGCTCATAGATATGATCTTTCATCAGAATTGAGGCCGGCATCTTTATTAAATCTGTGAATGCATGAGTTAATAAATGATGGCAAATACATAGGTATATACTTAACAAAGAAAATGCTAGTGAGTTCCTACATACAAATGTATGACGTACCTACCGAAATATATATGTAACTTTATCATTACCAGAATCAGAATTAAAGTTGAATCAATATACATATATATATATGTATAGTCCTAATTAATGGTAAAAACTTAAACAACGTAAAATAACCTCGTTTGTAATTTACATTGTACAATAATAATAATTGTGTTGATAATAGCTAAAGTAAAAAGTTATTTATTGGAAAACAGAAAACTTATGGGTTAGCATTATTAGGTAGTAGCATGATTCAAACATATTATGATAAACCTTAACTAAGTTTAACTAAGTTTGCGCTTAGTTACTGATAAACGACGTGTTGGCTCAGGGATTAGCTCTGACTTCGGGTCCGTTGGAAACCAGTCACAAATACCTACACCAATAGATCTGCGCGAAGTCATAAGCTCTCAATCTCAAGCGATGAAGGAAAACATGAGGCAACTGGCGTCACAGAATATTGAGCATGTGGAGGAACATTAGACGACTGACAGACAGTGATGATGACTTACCCAAAGTGCCTATAATCATAGTAGGAATGAACATGGCACCATCCAAAAAGTTATCTGCTTTGAAACGTATAGCCATACTGAATTGAAGAATAAAAAAAGGTAAGTAAAGAACAACGAACGTAAGCAACCTAAGGGAAGCTTTTACATTAGTACGACCAAGTCTTGGTCCAAAAATATCTATTCCAATAACATTTAACAAGTTAGTGAAAGTGGAAAATGTATTTTTATAATCTGCCGACAGTCCGTCGTAAGCTAATTGATAGCGCAATGCGTCCATGTTAAGATTTTGTTATGACAAAGATTTGATTTCAAGATTTTCAAGCGCACAGAAATGTCTTCCTTTCCATCCGCTAGTTTAATAAAAATTGAAAGAAAAGTTATTTCCTTTATTATTCGTAAGTAATATAATATTTTAATTAATCATCTACTGCGTCGTTACTTGGGTAATTAATTACTTTTGCTTATAATAAATTTAAATGCTGCAGGTAAGGTTAATTACTACTCTATGGATAATTAGTCCTTATAGATTAATCCATTAGTCCTGATGAATACTTCATTGCAATAATTATAATATTGTAATGTCATAAGTAAGATACATAAAGATGTAAACCTAGGTGATAATAGTTTTTAAAGTAGGTACCTAGGTACTTAGAGTGAAATAGAGTGATAAGTAGATGGGTAAAAAACTACAAACGATATTATAAAATACTTAAAAAGTAGTTATGTGTGTAGGTAGATAGGGGTTTTAGGTACTTTTAAACATTTGCAAAAGTAAAGATATGTATGTATACGCCGTGCTGCATATCTGTGAACAAATACAATGCAAGTTTAATCATATTTACTATGTTAACCAGATAACTTACAGAATAGATAGTATACACATTTTTTTTTGTAATAGAAATCATGCAAATATTTTGTCCCGCCGCGCCGCGAGGATCAAACCCGCGACCTCTCGCTTCTCAACCTAGCACCCGCCCACTGCGCCACCAAAATCAAAATCAAATCAAAAATTATTTATTTCAGTAGAATCACAAGGATCACTTTGAGACGTCTTACAAGCTAGGAAAATTTACACCAGTTCCAACGCGCCCATGCCGTAAAAGAACTGGCGACAACACCGGCTGGGTTCCAAAGTCGTTAGTGCGTAACGTTAACGTTTCACGAGCTGTCAGCGAAACGATTATTTCGACTCGATTTAACTGGTAGAGCAACTGGTTATTAGGTGAAAGTTCATGTCCCGTTTTTTTTTTGGGATAATGAAAACTTTAGTATTCCTGCATAAGGCTGCGTTTCCACCAGAGATTTACGAGGATCTGTAGCGAGCGAGTGATGTGTTTGTTAAGAACCAAGAGTAGGAGTAGTAGAGTTCTATGTGATAGAGTTCGTCCGGGTAAGGACTACCACCATACCTATTTCTGCCGCCAAGCAGTAATGCTCGCATTGCTGTGTTCCGGTGTGAAGGGTAAGGTTTCCGGTGAAATTACTGGCACATGAGGCTTTCGATCTTAGCCTCAAGGTGGCAACCCGCAAGTGATACCTCTGGTATTGCAAGCGTCCATAGGCTGCGGTAACCGCTTACCATCTTGTGGCCCGTACGCTTGGTTGCCACTTCAGTAGTATAAAAAAAAAAAAAAAACCAATAGAATCACTTCATTTACCAAACCTCGCTCTGACAGCTTAGGTGAGTAAAGTATAGTTCTCTCAGCGGATCTAGGCTTCCGTGAAGTTAGCTGTTTCGATGCGCAATGGAGCTTTTTCTAACTAAATTGTATTTGCGCATCACAAACGGCTAACTTTACGGAAGCCTAGATCCGCTGAGAGAACTATACCTACCTATGTATAGCCCCTAACACTTTAAAAAGAATATACCTAATCTATTTTACTTACGTGCTTACCTTTGAAAAAGTGGTAAGAGTCATAGTTGAATAATTTAAAGCAGATAAATAGCAAGGCCGTTGTGATCTGAAATAAACATGAATAATTTTCATTTTCATACAATAATTAAGTATTACTCTCTACGTACTTACTCGTATTAAATAAATAAATAAATAATGCTGGACCATCCACACAGCCCCAAGCTAAGCAGTACATTTATGGGTGCTAGGTTATTGACACTAAACAATATTAGATACCTAGATATTTTTATTATACATAGAAAATACCCAGAACACCCGGAACAAATATTTGCAGCTTCAATAAAGCACTTCTGACCTTGATTTTGGACACAATAGTATGCAAATTGTATACATTGGAATGTATTTTTTATAACATAAATAGCACAAAGATGACAAACGGCCCATCTGATGGAGGTACCATCATGGTAGCTAAGAGATGAGACCTTTCGAACCGGAACACAGCAATGCTAGCATGTTTACTTCGCTGTAGAAATACGTACTATGATGGTAGTAGGTAGGTACTTCCCCGGACGAGCTCTATCACAAAGAACTCTACAACTCTTATAGGTAGAGTAATGGGCCATTTACACCATACAATAATTGCATGCAAGGATTGCCTTAACAAATCCATTTTTAACATTTTTGTTCCAATAGTACCTACATTGTTACCCTAGGGGTGAAAGTAACTTATTTAGTCCCGAGAACCGCCCGAACGAAATGAGGGCGCCAATAGTTCGAGGGAATAAAAGTCTTTAACCCGAGGTAAACACTGTGCTTTTCGTTACAAATACAAGGAAAGTAAAAATAAAAACATGAATTAGCAACAAATGAAGATCGGATTGCCGCTTTCCCGCCTATTTTGTTTTTTTTTCTGTGGCCGGCCAGCTATTCAGACATTATTTTTCTATTTCATCATTGAAAAAATGGTAAATGTTTTGCGCAAAACTATGTTATTTTAAAGAAATTGTTGAAACTAAATTATAATAAAGTTATTTAATAAATATATATTCTTTAATCAATACTTAACTTTATGTTATTTCAATTTTACATCGTGGCTGTATAGAAAGTAGGAACATGGTTCAATAGAAATGTGAAAATAGAACTATTTTTAAAAATATAATCTGACAGCTATCAGTTGAAAGCAATTCTCCCTAGGGTTGAATGGTATTACTTTCATCCCGCTCCTCAAGCAACTTCAGGCCTATTTTCAGAGTATGAGTAATGAAAAATCAATTTAACAAGGCAATTCTTGCTGTAAATGGGCCTTAACTTACCTGGCAATGACGAGGAGCACAAGTCTTTTTACCTTCGGATCGCTGTCATACCAAACACTTTCGTATGCAGCGTCTGCTACGCCTGCACTCTGAAAAAATAATAAGTACCTACTTAGTAATTTAGAAGTGTAAATAAAATAAAATAAATAGGTACTTATTGTTTTTAGATGCTATAGTAATTTGTACTTTTGTAAGATATGAAGTAGTACCGTACCTACCTATAATAAAATGAATATTTTCTTTAGCTACTTTTCTTTATTTGTAGCTGAGTAAGGTTAAAAAAATAGCTAGATCTAGCTACAGAATGTATAAGTTGGCATCACTGCATCAGTAGTGGCCGTCGATGCTCGAGAGTTAAATGTAGTTACGGTATTTTAGGGTACTAAGATGCAAAATCAAAATGTAGCTAGTTTTTTTAAATCTATTTTCGTCTTTGCGTTATGCTCATCAGTACTTTATCTCCAGCACTTTCAGCAATGATGTCGAACCGATGACGAAGTCCTCCCAGCGTAATATTTCTAACTCGACTTTTTTTTTGTATGTTTGTTAAATTTCTCCGCCAATTATTAAGAATTGATTTTTCAGTTCAGTACTTTTTGAATAGCCGCATAACATGACAAACTATCAAAATATTTTATTTAGACTTGAGTCAGTTTATTGATTTTTCTAAAAAATAATTATTTACCTAGCGACACACGTCTTGCCGAACTGAGGTGTGGCGACGACTTCCCGCTGCGGGCTTGCGGGCTTGCGGGATGCGCGGGAATGTACTTAGGTAGGTAACTAATACCTGTGTTAATACACAGGGGCGAACTCTATACAAATTTCGACGTCCGTTAGTTTGGATAGATAGAAATAACGTTTTTTGGATGACAAAAATTTAAAAAATCAAAATCGCGAAGTTGGAACCATTCTATAAACAAAAAAGCCTTATTAACATATTTTTTGATTTTTCTTTTAGAAAAACAAAAACCAATTTCAAACAAAAAACATTGTTTTGCGATGTATTGTGGTGATACGAGGGGATGTAGTTTTTATTGATACGTTTTTTTATGATTTATTCAAAAAGTTCTAAACTAATTTTGATAAAATTAATTATTAAGGGACTACCCTTGAAATGTAGGTGGTAGGACTCTTCAGCAAGAGGTCGTCTTGGTGGGTACCACCGCAGTGTCAGATATTCTACCTCCAAGCAGTAGTGTGCATCTTGCACTGTGTTCAGGTTTGAAGGGCACTGTAGCAAGGGAAATTACTGGGCGAAACAACATCGTCTCGGGGTGATAAGCGCAGTGCAGTGCCATGCAAACACTTAAAAACTTTAAGTTTTAGGTGGCACTGCATCTGTAATACATCAGGCGGGCGCCTTGATTTTCTTGTCACTTGCTGATATAAAAAAAAATATTACATAGAAAACAAAAAAAGAAATCGCGTAACAAATATGTACACAATAAAAAAGAAAAACATTACCATACTTACCTCCTTTTTAGGTCTGTTCTGTTAGTAAGAAGAATTTATTTGAAGTTTTATGAAAATGAAGTCGTTATCAAATCATTGAATTTGATGATGGGTCGTTTGGAAAGAGAGAGAAATTACATATTTTATTTTGGTAGGTACCTACTCACCGAATCATTTAAAAGTTGTCCAGCGAGTGCTAATAGTATTATTGTACTGCCTATGTTGATCGTTGAAAATATGTGATTTATGGTTCTTGACATTTCTTTGTACGCCTGAAATATATAAATAGCTAGGTATAGGTAGCTCTTTTTACATAGCAAAGGTGCTGAGTTGCTGACACATATCTGTTTTACCTTTTTTGCATAGGTATATTCGGAAATGTCAAAGTTATAATATACGTAAACTACAATTAATTAACCACAATTTATAAATTAACGATAAGTTTATTTCAATTTGCAATTTGACGGTAAGTTTACATTTAGACTGCGTTTCCACCAGAGATGTGCGAGGATGTGTAGCGAGGGATGTGTTTGTTAGGAACCAATAGAATCACTTCATTAGCCTCGCTCTGACAGCTGAAGTGATTCTTGGAAACGCAGCAGATTGTCAAACCAGTTTTTCGTGCTAAGCACGTTTGTTAGTCGTAAATGTAAACATATCGAGAAAACGTAGAAACTGCTGGGTAACCACAAGCTCAGAGCAATATTGAAATAAGTTAAGACTGACATTTCGGCATAATGTTGCTTGTGCATTGAACTTGTGGTTACCTCCCCGGTCTCGTCTCTTAGCGTGCAGGTACACCTAATCACAAAGGCCACTTACCACCGACATGAAGCAAAAGAATCCGATGAGCAAAGACGTAATTGCGATGTGATAGAACACCACTAGGCTAAAGCAGTCGTTGAGTTTATCGACTAAGCTAGAAAATAAAAATGATTATCACTACGTCTGGCCGCAAGATGGGTCTGCACTGTTCTGCACTCAGGTTCTGCAGCTGCATGCAACGTGTCATGTTGGTCACTTGCATTGTGACTGCGCCGTGTATGTCTGTAAACAGCGAGAAATACACAGCGCAGTCATCCTACTAAACAATATTATAATTATGCGAAAATCTGTGTGTGTGTGGTATGTTTGTTACCACGTATCTCCGTGATGACTAAACCGATTGCGATAAAATTTGAAATTTAGATGGTTTAAGTCCTGGAATAACAGATAGGCTACTTTTTATCTCGAAAAAATTGACTGTTCCTGTGGGATAGCATAAAACTGCAAAAAAGCGGGTAAAGCCGCGCGAGTGAGCTCGTTACTCATAAGTGCTAAAGCAAGTTAGAAGTAATAGAGTTCTTTGTGAATAACTCTTCCGAGGAAGGACTACCACCATACCTATTTCTACCGCCAAACAGTCCGGTTCCGGTTCGAAGGGTTTGGTTTCCGGTGAAATTACAAGCACGAGATTTTCGTAATGTCTCAGGGTGGCAACACGCAAGTGATATTTCTGATGTTGCAAGCGTTACATCGGTTACAGTAACTGCTTACCAACAAGTGGGCCGTACACTTCGTTGCCACTTTAACGGTACAAAAAAATCCTTGCCTGAAAAGCTTCTGATGTGTGACCACGACGTTTTTGATCTTTGCATAGTCTTCATCAGAAACGCTCGTGTTATTCCGTGTATCGCACGAAGCTTTGATGGCATCCTTCAAGTCTACTTGCAGAATGAGAAACAAAATGCTGATGTTGAATGTGTTTACAATGATTACAAGATCGTACGCATGAAATAGGCAAAGATGGATTGGAAGCGCTGAAAAAAATTAAATGGTAAGTCAGTCAAAGTAATTTTATGAAACATCTATTTGTTCGTGAATTCTTTAAGTACTTTGCCTTTCGAGTTAATTAGGAAAAGAAACAAACTTTTTTCAACCAATCCGAACATAACCATTTATAAAATCACTTACTTGATGCCGTGTCCCACAAATAGGTGGCTAGATAAACCGAGGTGGAGTTGATTGCCCAGAGACCAGGCGGCTTGAACGGGAACAAATACTCATTGTTGCCATGAGCCAGATTGTACCAGGTCACCAGTAAAGGTATATATTGGAACATGAGAAGATTCCCTGATATGTAGAATAAAAATGCTAAAACATTTTGATAATATTAATAGCCCGTCAGAATACATGTTTAGCAGGAATAGAAAATTTATGACATTTACTTACACTTGTATAAAAATCCAATTCTTTTCTTCCATCTCTTGAACACATCTCTCTTTTCACCGGGTACCACAACCTTCGGCCACAGCTCCCCGATTTCCAGAAAGAGATCTGTGATTTTATTTTTCTTTACAAGCGCGGCCGGCATCTTAATTAAATCTGTAATTATTAATTCTCGAATGAAGGAACGTGTGAGCTATCCTAGAGTTGAAAGTATCGCTCCACACAACATGATAGCAAAGCAAGAGGCATGACGGCATCTTGTGGGCCGTACGCTTGGTTGCCACTTCAGTAGTATTAAAAAAAAAAAGGCATGTCATTAGTTTTGGAGTCGATGCGGCCGCTGGCGCTGGTATAGGACGCAACATGTCCTATGTTATAAATCAAAAACATTTTTCCCTTCTATTGCTTTTTATTTGAATTTTATGTGTAAATGGTGCCTAATTTTACATATAATTTCAAAACAGCTTAAGTAACTAACATATTGTGTTAAATATTTTTTTAAATTAGAGGACTAAATATGTCTGTCTGTCTCTCTGTTAGTGACGGGGCGACAGAAGTTTTATTTTTCTTGTTACTCATAGACTGACAGATAGCACAAAAAAAGGAGACAAAACTAGGTGACAAATGGGGTAATCTCTTCCGAATTTCGAATCGAAACGGCTTTTTAGAACTAAATTGTCTTTGCGCGTGACAAACGGCTAACTTCACGACTGCCAAAATCCGCTGGCAGTATCTACTACACATTTTTGTATTATTATTTACCCATTGAGAGTATGATAACTGTAGGAATAATGACAGCACCATCTAAAAACGATTCAGCCTCGTCGATACGCAAAACCAAGTTAAATTGGAGAAATGTGAATATTAAGGATAAAAAATTGAAGACAAACAGTCTCACAGACGCGCTAACATTACTAAAACCCAGTTTAGGCCCAAAAAAATCTATTCCGAGAACTTTCATCAGGTTAGTGGAAGTGGAAAAGGTTTTTTTGTAGTCTGCAGGCAGATTTTCATATAAATTTTTAAGAGACATTTTTCTAATAAGCAAAATTATTTTTTTTGTTTATCGTTTTATGTTCTACAGGTAATGAGAATAAAATTGTACTTAGTATTACACTCAAGTAAGTTGAACAAAAAGTTAATTGGAAATTAATTGTTTAATTTGGTCGGTCTCACTTAATATAGACTAAATGTGTGTATTAACTTTTTTTTTTTTATGTGATAAAAAGTTTTATTTAATATAGTAACATTAACATAATTATATTACATTACAAAATATACAAAATACATATGAAACAGTTGAGCCATCTAAAGACCGTTACAAACGACCTATAGATAGCTCAACTGATCCAAATCACTACCAGTAGGAAGCGTATTAACATACATTTGGGTACCATATTTATTGCGGTTTTCAATTATTTTTTCGTTAAAAATACATGTTCACACAATCAATACACAATTAGGTGTAGGTGTACTTATGTACATTTTCCAGTTCATTTTAAATATAGTTATATTTTATACTTTTAAGCTCTTAAGTAAATACTTTATATTTATTTGCTTGTCCTTATTGAAATAATTCCGTTGTTATTGCTTTTAGGAATTTTTGATGAAAACGGTAGAAAATTATTGTAAAGTGTGTACCTACCTAAACCTAAGGAACACCTACCTATTAAGGTTGGACCAAACTCGAATAAGCTCTGTTCGCAGAGTAAATCGTAGTTATTCGCTAATAACTACGACAGTTTACTTGTATTTGACATTTCTTTTTCCACGGAATAATGATTCCAAAAGTTGGTCGAATCCTTCATGCAGTAATTTTTGTACGATTTTGTTTGGAAATTTTAGTGTCAAAAACCCTTTTGCTTGCTTGAAGCTCGGATTGAAGGAGATTTAGACACAAAAAAATCCCGAAATCTCTCTCCTTTGAAGCGAAAATCATAATTACTTACTATTTATTTACTAACAATGACATAATGACTTACTCTGTGAAATCTTTCAATTAAAAGATATACCTAGTACCATTTATTAACCAATTAAAATAAGTACCTCATTACATTACCTACAAAACTAAGCTACAAAATATACAAAATACATAATATCAATATATGAAATCCTTGATTTTGTAAGAAAACTAATACCTTTATTATTCTGTGCTATGGACCTTTTTGTTGATACAGAGTTGTTGAACAGAGGTCATTCAAAGAATTAAAAAAAATCTTTTTTATAAGTACGTATAGGTATAGGTAGGTAATTATTCGTATACCCTTCGAGCATATTAACAAAAAGAGGCCACATCGATAATTCTCAATGTCGTTGCTTACACCCTACAAAAGTGGTTTAGCAAAATTCAGTTTTTAATTCGTCGGAATAATTTGGTTTTTACAATTACGATATTATTCTTTGGGACGGCCGGCGACGCGACGGGGCGTATTGTTTTTTACCAGAGATGCTTATTAGTTACTACTTATAATTTATTGCCTTCGAAAATTATAGGTTGGATGGGAAGGTAAGTTAGGTGGCGAATGTTTTGTCAATGTAAGTATTATAACTTAATTAAATTAGGACACCAACCATTACAGCCTATTATTATTGTATGTCAAGTACTTACCTAACTAGGTAATAATTAACCACATAAACCACCTTTTTTAACTAACTTTTAGTCACTACCCACAATAATTACACACAATATGATGGAAGGTAGAATAATTATATTCTTATGGCTATAGTTTCAAGTTTTTCTCTTATGCGGGTCCTACTTCTACCTACAATAAGTTTGCACAGAGCACAGGGGTAGGTAGAGTCATTCCGGGTAAGCGCAGTGGCTAAATATTAGTGCTACTGTACTATAGTACTATAGACGACAGACTGCATGCAATAATAAAAAACTATATAAATTCGAGCGAGTAATGAAAGTAAAAAAAAAGCCTAGAAGCTAATTAAAGAAGTGTCTCTTCTCTTCAGTAGTACTGCGACCATTGACAATGAACTCATAACTAAAATTTTTAATGACTGTACGGAGTGGCTATTGGACCACAATCTTGACATTAATTTGATTAAAACTAAAATAATGCAATTTAGAAATTACCAAAGAAACCCTGTAGATCTTAGTTTACTTTCAAAAATCCTCAGTTTAGAAGAAACGAACGAATTTAACCTTTTAGGCATACCTATCGTTGGATACTAGTTTAAATTGGAAGACGCACATACAAAAAATTAAAACTAAGCTTTCACAATTTATATACGCACTCAGCATATTAAAGGCTAATACTAATTATGAAACTGCACTATGTGCCTACATGCCTTCCATTATGTGGAACGATAGCAAGGCCGATGTCCGATATTTTTAATACACTTAAATTGGTTACTGTTTTGAGCGTAAAAAGTCAGATATGTATTTGTGAAGTACCTATGTCACTGGCATCTTCAATGTTGTATTTAAAATTATGTGGTCTGAATAATTAATGTCCTACATGCGTTCATTTACCCCTTAGAGGTGCGCACACTTTCCCGTGAGTCCGGGCAACTTCGAGAATACAGGACGGAACCGTTAAAAAGTGGTCTCTAAAAATTGGTTTACATGAATCAGACC
This sequence comes from Colostygia pectinataria, assembly GCA_951394395.1. Lineage (NCBI taxonomy): Eukaryota > Metazoa > Arthropoda > Insecta > Lepidoptera > Geometridae > Colostygia > Colostygia pectinataria. Next base: position 1,811,673 of record OX596362.1, read on the forward strand.
ATTTCATACCAAATACTGAATACACTTCTTTTGAGCTACAAAGACTTTGGCGATATCGGATGAATTACCCCAAATGATTATACCATACCGAATCAATGAGCAAATGTAGGCATAATAAACCATTAGGGCAGTTTGTTTGGATATAATTATGTAACATTTTTTACCTTTCCTAATGCAAATACAAACCTATTTAATTTTGTACAAATATGCTCAATGTGGAATTTTCATGGTGCTCATCAATAATAACTCCTAAAAACTTTGTGTGAGTGACCTGTTCTATTGTCCATTCCATTGGCCGAAACATTTAACACTAGCAGTTCTCCGAACAGTAGACCTCGCCAGTACAAACTTGTAAAGTGAGCTTTGAAAGTGAGCAACATATTGCATTTTGAGGAACTATTTTGCTCATCACGCTGAAGATCCTCATCAGATCTTCACAAATAAAAAATAGTAATATAATTATGTACATATTTTATTTTGTTTAATAAATAAAATTTATATCTAACATAGCACCTAAGCCTTACTAACAAAATATGGTTGTACTGTCTGAAATAAATAAATTTATTATTATTATTATTATTATTAAAACAAGTTCGAGTTTGAATTTCAAAATTAAGTAGGTAAGTACCTACTTTTAAGAACTTTAAGTTCTTTCAAACATTTGGTAAAGTAATGATAGGTATGTCCACGCAGTGCTGCATATCTGTAAACATAAAAGTAATTGCGATTAGGCACTACTAAAGATTACGGGGGTCGAGTCACTGTGCACATCTAGGTGTACACAGTGACAGAGAATTGAGCCACTGTGTACACCTAGGTGTACACAGTGGCTCAATTATCGATGTTTAGTCTCTCTCATTTTATTTTAGTTATATTTATTAATTTATTATTATTAAATGCAGTATTAAACTAGAATACCTAACTAACAATCTATGCATGTTTCAGATAAATCCAATAATAATTTTCAGAATTTTTAGTCATTTGAAAAAATCCGAGCCACTGTTGTTTCCTTGACCCTACCTATAAAAAATAAATTTTCTTATTTTACGTACCTTTGAAAAAGAGGCAAGTGTCATAGTGGAGTAATTTAAAGCAGACAAATAGCAAGCACGTTGTGATCTGAAATAAACATAAATACTATAAATCACTAGCAACTTAAGCCAACCAAAATCAAATCAAAATCAAAAATTATTTATTCAGTAGAATCACAAGGATCACTTTGAAACGTCTTACAAGCTAGGAAAATTTACACCAGTTCCAACGCGCCCATGCCGTAAAAGAACTGGCAACAACACCGGCTGGGTTCCTATCGCTTTTTTGGCATGACCCTTGCTATTGTTATGGATTCCAAGTAGAGTTGGAGCACATTCGTCCCAAGCTTTTTTATCATCTAGGTAATCGGTTGTTTTATAGTAAGCTTTTTGAGACAGATTTTGTTTAATTAAGTTTTTAAATTTGCCAATTGATAAATTTTGTATGTCGCTTGGGACTTTGTTAAAGAAGCGTACACCGAAAATGATGTAGTAGTATCATATAGAGCTATTGCAAATAATTGCAGTTATCGTATCATAGAATATTTATGTAAGTTATTTAAGTACCTAGATACCTACATACATAAAATATAAAACGCCACGCTATAGTAACGCCAACACATAGTTAGTACATAAAATAATACCACACTGAGTCGCATTTCACAACCAAAACGTAACAATTTTATTGAAACCTTTACTTAAGTTTTTGTATAAAATGTTCGCCAATATTTTAGTTGTATTATTGGCGAAATCAGTTTTTTTTTTTTTTTTTTGGACAATCCACACAGCATCATCTAGCCCAAGGTAAGCTACTGTTAAACAGAGCTGTATTATGGGTACTAGATGACTGATATATATTTAATACAATACAATACATAGATAGATATTTTTTATTATATATAGAAAATACCCAGAACACCCGGAACAAATATTTGTAGATCGTACAAACATTTGTCCCGAGGCGGGAATCGAACCCGCAACCTCTGCGTCGCAGGCGGACCTGCGCCCGCTGCGCCACATCGGTCATCAGGTTTGGTTTTCATAATGCACGAAGAACAAAATACCAACATAAAATGCAGACGAACTCTGTGCAGCTGGTCCAAAGTCGCGAAAACTGTCTGAAATTCGCGTTTTTGCGTTTTGCACGCAATTCGCACGTGTAATGTGAAGCGAGCTTTTTCAACTTTTCATAATTATGAAGCGCAGCCTAATAACAAAATAGTGGGTGTAAAATAATAACTAATTATTAATTTAATAACAAAATAAAATTAAAATATAGTAGGTACCTACCTAATTACATTACAAATAGGTAGTAACCTACCTGACCATGACGAGAAGCACAAGTCTCTTTACCTTCGGATCGCTGTCATACCAAACACTATTGTATGCAGCGTCTGCTACGCCTGCACTCTGAAAAAAAGGTAAACATGGTAAGAACTTATCCCAGGCATTTTTAACTTTTTTTTTTATTTTTCTAGTTAAGTATGTTAAAATTTTGTACGTCATGACAAATGGCTGAATGTGTTTGGCAACTATGTTTATACGAGTATAGTTCTCACAACGGATCTCGGCCGTCGTGAAATAAGCCGTTTTGATGCGCAATGGAGTTTTTTCAAACGAAATTGTCTTTGCGCATCACAAACGGCTAACTTCACGGAAGCCTAGATCCGCTGTACGAACTATACATAACAACTGTATCATCTACCATATTCAATGCAAATAAATATCTTTATCTTTATCTTTATCTTAAATACAGGTTACAGGTTTATATGTAGGTACCAGGTACTTACACCTAGTAAGATATAATAATAATAGTAAATTTAATATCTTAGTACCTACTTATATTTTTAGTTGTATTAATGCCTAAGAAAGTAGGTTTTTTTTTTATAGCACTAAAGTGGCAACCAAGCGTACGGCCCACTTGATGATCAGCGGTTACCGAAGCCTATGCACGCATGCAACACAGATATCACTTGCGTGCTACCACCCTGAGACGTGAGATGGAAAGACACATGTGCCTGTAATTTCACCGTAAACCATACCCTTCAACCGGAACACGGCTATGCGAGCATTACTGCTTGGCGGCAGAAATAGGTATGGTGGTAGTCTTAGAGGTCTAGTCTAAGAGGCTATTATCGTAGCATAGTTACCGTATCGGCTAAAACTTGTCCTGCAAGTGCCAGCAGAAATATGGTACTGGACATGCTGAACACCGCAACTATGTTATTAATGGATCTCTCTAAATTATTGATTGCCTGAAAAAAATTGTAAAAGAGTTGTCCATTTGTGGTTTTATTTAGTAATTTAAACAGAATTTTATTTTATTATGACTAGATTGTAAGTACATCTAGAAGAATCTTATTATTTTTTGTTAATTATCAATGTTTATTGTAATGTTTTGACGTGTCTAAGTTCATATACTGTGCCAAAAGGATTTTTACAGCGCCTCTTTAATGAATAAATAGATACTACTTGGTAGGGAACTGGACTACTATTTTTTTTTCTTGAATCAAAGTGCTCCTAAGCAATGCAACGCAGCCATGACAGTTTTTTTTTTATGTCAACAAGTGACAAGACAATCAAGACGCCCGCCTGATGTTAAGCACCACGCCTAACTATTACAGATGCAGTGCCACCCAAAGTTTAAAGTTTTTAAGTGTTTGCGTGGCACTGCACTGCGCTTATCACCCCGAGACATTGTTGTTATGTCTCTTTCGCCCAGTAATTTCATTTGCTACAGTGCCCAAGCCTAAACACAGTAATGCTTGCACACTACTGCTTGGAGGTAGAATATCTGACACTGCGGTGGTACCCACCAAGACGGACTCTTGCTGAAGGGTCCTACCACCTGGTAAGGCAGTATCCTCTCTTCTAAGCAGTATCTAGCTACGGTGCGGTATTACATCGGCCACTTACCACCGTCATGAAGCAAAAGAAGCCGATGAGCGACGATGACAATGCGGTGTGGGTGAATATTACTAATCCAAAGCACTTGTTTAGTTTATCGACTAAGCTGTAAAACAAATTAAAACATGTCAATAGTTGGTAGCTTTAGCATTAGCCTTTTTTTTTTTTTTTATACTACTGAAGTGGCAACCAAGCGTACGGCCCACACGATGGTAAGCGGTTACCGCAGCCTATGGACGCTTGCAATACCAGAAGTATCACTCGCGGGTTGCCACCTTGAGGCTAAGATCGAAAGCCTCATGTGCCAGTAATTTCACCGGAAACCGTACCCTTCACACCGGAACACAGCAATGCGAGCATTACTGCTTAGCGGGAGAAATAAGTAGCCTCCACCTATCAGCATCTCGTTATACGCCGTACCTATCCGGAATGATTTTTGAAGCTGTCAATGATTTTTGAAGTTCATTTTACACCTGTTAACGTTTACGATTGTCAAATCTTTTGACCGTTGTGAATCTGGCCACCTAGATGGGCTTACCAGGTATGTGCCTAGCTTAGTGTGTACAGGGTATCTCATTATTAGTGCATTATATTCAAGGTTCTACCAAGGTTCCACCAAAGAGTTCAAGGGTTCCACACACAAAAAAAACATAAGTTCCTTCAATTTGTCTTATAAATCTCGATTAAATCGATTAAGTTTATCTGTTAAATTATTACCAGATAAACTTATCTGATCGAAACAGGCAGCGTAATAATAAAATATTAGAGCACGCACGCCCTGTAGTGGTTACGGCGGGGTCATTAACACGCGCAGGTCATTGACGCGCGGGTTATTGACCTGCGGTTCATTGACGCGCAGTCCAGTCTAGTCTAATAAATTTATAAATGAAAATTAAGAAATAAAAATGAAAAAATATTTATTTGCAACATAAACAGTTCAGTACACTTAACCTATTACATATTATAATGATGCTACTATTAACCATAAAACCAGTTTACGTTAAAGACCGACGTGGCGCAGCGGTCGCAGGTCCGCCTGCGACGCGGAGGTTGCTGGTTCGATTCCCGCCTCGGGTCAAATGTTTGTATGATCTACAAATATTTGTCCCGGATGTTCTGGGTAATTTGCATATATATTAAAAAAAATATATATATCTATGTATTTTATTGTATTAAGTATTATATCAGTCATCTAGTACCCATAATACAGCTCTGTTTTACAGCAGCTTACCTTGGGGCTAGATGATGCTGTGTGGGTTGTCCAGCATTATTTATTTATTTATCAATTTACTCTTGATTTCTAAGACAAAATAAAAAAAGTACTATAACCTATTTCTTAAATAATATGCTATGCACTAATAATGAAATACCATATTTTCTATTTCAGCAACTTGCCATAAAAGCTTCTGATGTGTGACCACGACGTTCTTTATCTTTGCATAGTCTTCATCAGAAACGCTCGTGTTATTCCGTGTAGCGCACGAAGCTTTAATGGCATCCTTCAAGTCTACTTGCAGAATGCGAAACAAGATGCTGATGTTGAATGTGTTTACAATGGCTAAAAAGTCGTATGCATGGTATAGGCAAAGTTGAGATGGTGCCGCTAAAAGAAATAGTATTCGGTCAGCTATAAGTAGTCATTTTATAACAATAGCAATTTAATGGAATCAATTACGTTACAATATTTACTGCAAACATTTATAACATGCTGATATAATATAATTATTTAAGTAGGTACAGTCAGCTTCAAATTGATAGAGCATCTAGAGTAGTCAAAATGATCTGAATAACATAAAAGTAATTTAATATTATGCAGTCTGAATCATCATAAGCGATATGCGTACTTTTATCAAATTGCTTTTATGTTTTTCAGATCATTTTGACGCTAACTATATACGAAACGGTAAAAATTTACTTCATCGAACAAACTAACAGCCTTTTAATTAATGCTTCTTGAGTTTAAATATATATTCAGAACGAATTAACCTGGGGAATTCAGAATTGCCTAAAATTGGCCACTACAAAGAAATGTGGTCACTCGATCACTCAATTGATCGGATACCGATCAATTAGAATTATGTTCAAGAGCCCCCAGAAGAAAAATGAAATTGATATTGAATAGGCATGATGACAGTAACCAATATCACTAAAATCACATTATGAAAACAGATTCAAGGAATCTAAAAACCTGTTTATTTTTACATTCTAAGCGGGATTGATAATATTAAAAAAAAACGATTAAATACAGCAATCCGCCATAAAAGGTTAAACACCGATCAAGAGCATCTTGGTTCTCTGATTGGCATCAAAAAAATTGCAAAATTTTGAACCTTATTGCTAAAATTTCATATTGAAAACTGACATAATGACGTCACCGCTGTTACTCCGCGGCATAGAGCGTTTTGCGTGAATTTTAAAATTCAAATTTCAATCGCATTTTTTTACTATTATGCCAATAATTTCTAAAGTCGATACTTCTGAATAAAATAGAACAGTTTTTTAAAATCAGTCATCATGCCTAATGAACACTCACTTGGCACTGTCATCCACATATAAGTGGCCACATAAACCGAGGTGGAGTTGATCGTCCAGAGACCAGGCGGCTTGAATGGGAACGAATACTTGTTCAGTCCATGTAACTGATTGTAACAGGTCGTCAATAAAGGCATGTAAATGAAGTAGAAGACTCCTATTGAGATGTAGCCAAAAAATGCTAAAAATAATTAATAATAATTAGATCTATGCCAAAGACATTTTGTTTATATGCTCGAAGGTCTAGGCAAGAATTGACTGACTATTACAGATGCAGTGCCACCAAAAGCTTAAAGTTTTTAAGTGTTTGCGTGGCACTGCACTACGCTTATCACCCCGAGACATTGTCGTTAAGTCTCTTTCGCCCAGTAATTTCACTTGCTACAGTGCCCTTCAAACCTAAACACAGAAATGCTTGCACACTACTGCTTGGAGGTAGAATATCTGATACTGCGGTGGTACTCACCAAGACGGACTCTTGCTGAAGAGTCCTACCACCAGGTCTAAATCCATCCATCAGTTTGAAGTCATAAAGTTGAGTCTCAACTTCAGTTCCTCGTACTTACGACGTTAAATTCCTAGTTCCACATTTCTGTGCTACGATCTTTCAATTCCTTTTACATCTTTGTGCAGTTCATCAAAATTGATCCATCAAGTCCTTTTTTGTTAACTAAAGTGCTAACCAAGCGTACGGCACACTTGATGGTAAGCGGTTACCGCAGCCTATGGACGCTTGCAATACCAGAGGTAGCCAACCTGAGAAGTAGATCGAAATCAATACCTTTCGGACCGGAACTCAGCAATGCAAGCATTACCAGAAATTGACCGTAGGTGGTAGTAGGTAGTATTTCCCCGGATGTGCAATATCACAAAGAAGAAGATGAGTAATAGAGTTCTTTGTGATAGAACTCGTCCGGGGAAGTACTACCTCCATATAGGTACCTATTTCTGCCGCAAAGCAGTAATGCTCGCATACTGTGTTCCGGTGTGAAGGGTATGGTTTCCGGTGAAATTACTGGCACATGAGGCTTTCGATCTCAAGGAGGCAACCCGCGAATTTTACCTCTGGTATTGCAAGCGTCCATAGGCTGCGGTAACCGCTTACCATCTTGTGGGCCGTACGCTTGGTTGCCACTTCAGTTGTATAAAAAAAAAGAAATCTTCTCTACTATTAAAATAGTTTTTGGGTGGCCCCTTAGCTACTTACAATTGTACAATAGACCAAGTTTTTTCAGCCATCTCTCAAGCACATCTCTTTTTTCACTAGTAACCAATGCCCTCGGCCACAGCTCCCCAATATCTAATATGAGTTCTTTAATATCATTTTTCATCAGAAGCACAGCTGGCATCTTGACCATATCTGTAACAAAAAGAAAACAACTGAGAGCTTTTTTTTAATCAAGCGTACAGCCCACAAGACCATCTTGTGGGCCGTACGCTTGGTTGCCACTTCAGTTGTATAAAAAAAAAATGGTAAGCGGTTATCGCAGCCTATGAACACTTGCGATACCAGAGGTATCACTCGCGGGTTGCCACCTTGAGGCTAAGATCGAAAGCCTCATGTGCCAGTCATTTCACCGGAAACCATACCCTTCACACCGGAACACAGCAATGCGAGCATTACTGCTTGGCGGCAGAAATAGGTATAGTGGTAGTCCTTCCCCGGACGAGCTCTATCACAGAGAACTCTACTACTCTTATTAAACTCCTGGTTATTAATCAATTTCGCCCCGTAGTTTAAAAGTCACCCCAATTTACGGTAACTTTGTCTTACCACTGATAACATAATACTGTTATTTGAAATAGTTTGTACTCAATAACTAATTGTTAGTATGTTATTTTCTCTATAATAAATGAATACTTACCTATTAAGATTATGATAATGGTAGGAAATATCACGGCACCATCTAAAAAGGATTCGGACTCGTTTATACGAAAAAACAATCTAAATTGAAGTATCGCGAACGGAATGAAAAGAAAATTAAAAGTAAACAGCCTCAAAGAAGCATTAACATTATTTAAACCCAGTTTAGGACCGAAAAAGTCTATTCCAAGAAATTTCATTAGCTTAGTAATTCTTTTAAAGGTATTCTTATAGTTTGGTGGTAGATTTTCATAATATAAAACTTTAGCAGGCATATTTTAAATTTTTCCCCTATTTAGTTTTTGCTCAAAGCCTTTCTTCTGGCTAGATGTAAATAAAAATGTGCGCCTTGAAGTAGATTGAAAAACGAATAAATAATATTGCTATGTAGGGGAGACCAGCCCAAAACGGGACGGCTAAGGTTGGACGTAAAAATATCCAGTCTTTAAAAGTATTTGTTAAACTTTTAATCAAACTACTACAGTTCGTTGTACATTTTTAAAACAGTCAGAAACTTAAAATAAATCTTCATTTATAACATAAAAACAACTAAAAACGAAAACCTATCGAAAAAACCGTGTTGCCCCGGAGAGGTGCGAGGATATCCATGTTCCTTGTTAGAGCGGGTAGACTTTTACGTAATACTTATTGCCTACTAATACCTGTTCTGTGCTTTTGGGCAAAACTCGTAGATTAAAATAGTAAGATCAATTAACTATAGCAACTAAATTATCATAAAATATAATTATAATTATGTATTACATTTGGTTTAATGCTTTGCTATCACAACTTCGAGTCTAATAAATAAAAATATAAAAAAAACTTTTACAATTCATGACACGCGCTAAATATTATAACACTATGCCTGCATAAGACGTGTTAGGCCCACATCTCACAATCATCACATTCAATCCAGTCTTCAATTAGTGGATTTACATAAACTTCGCAACACACTAGGCATCGATAGTCTAGTCATGCGTGTCATTTTTATTCCGTTTTGGCCCTTTTTTCACCTCTATCATTTCTTTTTCTTTGTTTCCTACTTGTTAAGGTTTAATATTTTTGAAGTTTTTATTTCCTGTATTCATAATTTAATTTAAAGTTTGGACCGTGGTGTACCAAATCAACTATAAAGGGTAGGATAAATCAACGATTCAGTTCAATTCAAATAATTAGTATATCCCTATGGCACTTAGTCACTAACAAACTTATAGTAGGTATCTTTTATGAATAATAAAAATATAAACTAAGAAGAAAATATACCTTTTTAGTATTTAAAATAGATAACTAGGTAAGTAGATATACAAATTAATTTATTTATTTGCCCCTTGTATCAATGTGAAGCACTTCCTCTTTAAAGAATATAATTATAAGTAGGTACCTACCTGGTCTACATAATGGTGATAAACAGCTATGGTTGTTGGTAAAGTTACCTGCAAAACTTACTTCTCATTTTTTTTATAAGTAGGCACTAGATACTTAGACACATAACAGATTTAAAAAATTAAAAAGACTTAGAGCAAATTTAAAAAATTTACTATACCTATAGATTTTTTTTGCCGTCGAGAATTTTTGATTAGAATATTGAGTACTTCCTCCAAAAGGGGCAAAAAGGGGGCTACTGGATATCTCCGCATTATGAGACACAATTTCAATGGTTTTTTTATTTGAAATGTAAATTTTAAGTAAGATTCTAAAGTAACTGAATATTTAGATGACAAAAAGCTTGCAGTAATGCAACTCAACTTGGCAACAATAATAATAGCAAGGCTCATGCCAACAAACTAATAGAAACCAGCCGTTTTCTTGCCAGATTCATTGCAGGCGTAAATTCGCCTAGCTTTAATGTAATCTTTGTCTAAAACTATTGAATAAAACTGTTTTGAATTTGAATTTGAAATTATTAATATGTCTCATTTAGGTACTTACGTAAAGGATGCGTGTTTGTTAGTTTACTACTTTATTGGTAAACATTTTGTATTAAAAAGGTGGATAGTTGCTTATAAATAAGTTGCCTATATCCGAAGAATCCGAACTATCTAATTTACCACTAAAAATTTGCAACTTCATAGGCTAAAATATTTGCTATTATATTTGCTGAAATCGGTCGGACCACAGAACAGATATTAGAGTACTACGTAATCGGACTCTGTCGGGTCTATTTTTTGTTATTGACGTCTATGTTTGGACCACCCTGTATAAAGGTAATTAATAATGCACCAATTAATATCATAAAAAATAAATTGCAATAAGTATAATTTAAATCCATTTGTCGTTCACATTACTGGAGTGGTAGTACCTAGGTACTACTTAGCATAACCAGTGTATGCTAACTGCTAAGTAGTAGTATTAGTATTCCTATCCAGCCGTAGGAAAGAAGTTACCAAATTGTGCTAAAATGGAAAACGTGCCTCCTAAAATGCTATATAAAAATCTACCACCAGACTACAAAAAACCCTTTTCCACTTCCATTAAATTATTAAAATTAGTTGGAATAGACATCTTTGGGCCTAAACTGGGTTTTAGTAATGTTAATGCGTACATTAGGCTGTTAATTTACAATATTTTTTTCGTTCCGTTCACACTTTTACAAATTCGCTTGCTGTTTTTTATAGGCGAAAAAGAATCGTTTTTAGATGGTGCTGGCATTATTCCTACAGTTATCATACTCTTAATGGGTAAGAATTATCTTGTAAAAGGTATGAGGTAGACACTAGCTCTTTGATCATTGATCTTATCCACCAGTCTCATTGATTGTGAAATAAAAATAGGTTAAAATACATGATACACGATCTGCATAATACAACTTACACAGTATTTTACAGGTAACTCAATAACTAAAACCGTAATAAATCTCGAATACGAAACAGTTTTGTTGTAGGAATCTAGCTGACAGAATCAGACAAAATCTTTTATATTTATGTTTATATTAACGCCCAGAGGCGTAATACTATAAATACTTATTTTATAGTATCACGGACCTAAAGGTTTCAAGTTATGTAATTAGCCTTTATGACGAACGAACAAAGAAATATCCAATAATATAATTATTACAGATTCAATCAAAATGCCGGCCGCGCTTCTCAAGAAAGATGAGATCAAAGATCTGTTCCTGGAGATAGGAGAGCTGTGGCCGAAGGGGTTGGTTCCCGGTGAAAGGAGAAACGTGTTCAAGAGCTGTCAGAAAAAAAATAATATTTTATACAAATGTAAGTGATCTTCTTCTTAAACGTACTCTAAACCTATGCCAGCTCTAAATTCTTTTAAATCAATCATCGTCTTTGTAGCTCAGTCATTTTAGCATAGAAAGGGGTGAATCTCCGAATGAGAAATAAAAAGCTGAATTTTTGTATTCCCTTACTATCATGTTGGCGTTCTAAAAGTTGTCTCAAAGTCTCATAAATCTAGTGTTTGCGTCGCAAGTTCTATACTTAACAACTTAGGTTTATTGTCACAGGTTCTCGTACAATGAGCATTTCTAGTCAGTTTTCGATCATGTTTTCTATGAAATAACAAAGTCTAATATATGTTATTTTAGTTTTTATAGTGTTAACCATCACACTAGGGGAATACTAAAGATTATAATATCCCGCTTGAGGCAAAATAATTTTTGGGATATTATAATCTCTAACATATGTATTTCCAAAAATGCAATTGATATAATCACAGTTTTAAATATTAAGTGTTTTGAGAAAAAAACAGCAAAAAAGGTCTAAAAAAAACGAAGTAAAGGAGTTCGAATACCTACAAAAAAAATATTTTTTTAATTTTATAAACTTAATTTATAAATTAACTGGAATTATTTTAGCTACATTACCTTTTATACCCTACCTGCTAAACAAGGCGAATTAAAGTAGGCTTACTTGTAGTAGGCTCATAACTTTATTAAAATATTTCAGCATTTTTCTACTACATCTCAGTGAATCTCCTCACGTTCCAATATATTCCTTTATTGGCGACCGGGTACTACCATCTGAATGGCAGCAATGAGTATTTGTTCCCGTTCAAGTCGCCTGGTCTCTGGACAATCAACTCCACTTCGGTTTACCTGGCCACTTACTTGTGGGACACGCTGTCATGTGAGTCTTGGATTTCTTCTTATTTCGATATTCGATATTGAAAACATTTTTGTGACTAGATTATTATACCTACTTACTTTGGTCTCTAAAGTTTAGAGTCTTCTTCTTCTTATATCTTAACTTCCTAATCTTCTTCTTAGCTTTATCTTTTTCTTATTTTCTTCCTATACAGGGTCATTTATTATCAACCTGACAAACTTAAGGGATAGGTTCCACACCAAGGAAGTCTAAGTATAGAAGGGCCCTGACAGTGCTCCGACCGCTTTAAAATAGGTTCACGTTGAAAGGAGTGAGCTCACTCCATTCGCATCAGTCGACTGACAGACGCGGACCTGTGCGCATCGGACGAATTTGTGAAAAACAGGCGTAAAATGCCGTCCTGTGTATTTAAAAAGTGTACCAATAACTCTAGAAGCACCAACAAAGCGAATGGTATAACATTCCTTAGTTAAGTACACGATTTTACAACGTAATTTGTTTTTTCGTGATTATTTAGCCAATTGAAAACGATGTTCTTGCCATTTTGTTTGAAAGAGAACGAATGTTCAGTTTTTACTCGGGAGTAAGAGAGACAACAGTACTTTGTCTCTGCAGTTCAATTATCTCTTGTGATGCGCAATTCAACCAGCCACTATTTTATGACCCGTGACTACGCATATTATACGTTAAGCCAGAGGTCATGGTTCGGTGGACTTCACTGACCTTGGATAACATTTACTGTGTGAGTGCGTGCAATCGAAATTTTACCACGTTTTTAATATTCGGGCCTTTCTATACTTAGACTTCCTTGTTCTACACATAAAAAATAATATATGTATTTATAATTTTTTTTTTATACATAAATACATACATACATACATAAAATCACGCCTGTATCCCGTAGGGGTAGGCAGATACCACGGATTTCCACTTGCTACGATCCTGACACACCTGTTTTGCTTCATTTACTCTCATCACATTCTTCATACACGCTCGTCGGTTTAGGGTACTCCTGACCTGGCCTTTCTTTAGCACGTCTTCAATTTGATCGTAATACGTGCGTCGAGGTTTTCCCCTTCCAACTGTACCATTCACACTCGCCTTATGAATCTGATTCGTCAATCTTCTTTCATCCATCCTCTCTACATGCCCAAACCACCTTAGCATGCCTTTCTCTATCCTCATCACTACGTCTTCTTTCACTCCACAACGCTCTCTAATCATACTATTCCTTATTCTATCACACAGATTAACACCACACATACTTCGCAACGCTCTCATTTCTACTGCATTTATTCTACTTTGATGTTTTTTCTGCCATACCCAACTCTCACTGCCATACATTAGTGTCGGCGCTAACACTCCTCTGTGTACGGCAAGTCGTGCCTTTTTGGAGACGTTGCGACTGCACATAAATGCATTTAGCGCCCCATTCTCATTTTTTTTTATGTAGGTATATTTTGTTTTAAAAATCCCAAGTAAACAAAAAAAAGTACAAGTATTTTTTTTTATGTGTGGAACCTACACCTTAAGTTTGCCAGGTTGATTATGAATGACCTTATATATAAAAATGAATTGCTGTCCTTTAGTCTCACTAAAACTCGACAACGGCTAAACCGATTTGGCTAATTTTGATCTTGAAATGTTTGCAAGCAGGGAAGGTTTAAACGGTAAGAGAATAGGGAAAAGTGCGAGTAAAATAACGCGAGTGAAACCGCGCGGGTCAGCTAGTGTTTCATAAAATTGAGTAGACAGGTAGTATGTTGTACTACTTAGACTGACTGAATGATTTATTCTTTCAGCACTGCCATCCCAACTTTGCGTATTCCATGCGTACGATCTGCTAATCATTCTAAACACACTCAACATTAGCACATTGTTTCACGTTCTGCAAGTAGACTTGAAGGATGCCATCAAAGCTTCGTGCGCTACACGGAATAACACAAGCGTTTCTGATGAAGATTATGCAAAGATCAAGAACGTCGTGGTAACACATCAGAAGCTTTTCAGGCAAGTTGCGGACGGACACGGCACAGTCGCAATGCAAGTGACTGACGTGACTCGATCAATGTATAATGATACATCATCATTCATCATCATCTACAGCCCGATTTCACCCACTGCTGGGTATAGGCCTCCCTTTGTGCCACTCCTCTCGGTCTTGTGCTAGCCTCATCCAGGTTTGGCCCGCGATTTTTCTTATATCGTCTGCCCATCGCGCTGCTGGACGACCAACATTTCTATAACCACTGCTCGGACGCCACTCAGCTAACGGCTTGCTCCACCTATCGTCACCTCGTCTTGTCAGGTGTCCTGCCCAACTCCATTTTAGTTCCGTTATGCGGTTTCCAACGTCTTTGACCTTTGTTCGTCTTCGACGTTAGGAATACGATCTATAAGCTTGATGCCGAGCATGGCACGGCCATGGCTCTCTATGCCACTCTCATCCTGTACACAGCCTCCTGTGTGAGCGTCCATGTCTCGGCGCCGTAAGTCATGATACATCACAAGAGTATATTCGCCAATCTTGCCAATTGGTTTCAAGGTCAATTAAATGTTAAAACGAATATACTACGGCTTCGGCTACATTTAGCCGAAGCCAAAGAACTTAGTTGTGCCTATAAGACTATCGGCACATTCGTTTGTCGAACAAAATTGTAGAGCAGTTACTCTAGCCACAGAGTCTCCAGCTGAGGAGTTACTCAACCCTCGCATCATTAAAGCTGGCAAACCTCGAGTAGAGTGGGTGTGGAATGAAGAGTTAAATACTTTTATCATGCGCACATTATTTTACCTTCACGGACAGACAAAAGACGTGGTGATGACGGGTGATTGTTTTTCAGCTTAGTCGATAAACTCAACGACAGTTTTGGATTGGTGGTATTCACCCACATCGTAATGACGTCGATGCTCATCGGCTTATTTTGCTTCATGACGGTGGTAAGTTGCCATTGTGGTAAGGTACCGAGTTTCTTCGGCCATCTTGCCAATACGACAAGATAATAATTAGAATTTTAATGCTGGATTCTCACGGCGCGCGGCGCAAGATATCACAAGCCGAACCGCGCCGAGCCTATTTTTACGAGCGAGTACGCGCCAAAAGGCTAGCCCGCGCCACCTGTAAAGTAAAACTAATGGGAAACAAATGACACCTAGCGTAGTCTTAATATCAGTAAGAAGAAAATTCCCAGTAGTCCGACTGGTAAGACAACATGGTAAGACTACTGGGAATAGCCTGTTCTCATGGCGCAGCGCGCGTTGGAATTGCCGTGAGCGCTCAGTTGAAATTGCCACTGGCGGTCACCCATCCAAATGGTGACTACGCGAAACAGTGCTTTACTTCGTTGATCTGTTAAGAACGACTTAGCCAGCCACGTCACAAGCGCTCCACATACGACGATGCGTGCGTTGCGTTTGAGCACTGGGTAAAAGCAACTGCAACTGACTGTCATCTCCTTAGAAACTGTCATGTCGTCTCGTATGATTAATACAAATTATTATTTGACGATTAACAAAATTAGAGCTAAATACCTCAGTTGTTGCTAAAGGACCTTCTTCAAAGAACCTTTGCTTTAAGGCGTGTTTGTCGCTTTAGAACACTGTTTTTTTTTATACCACTAAAGTGGCAACCAAGCGTACGGCCCACTTGATGGTCAGCGGTTATCGTAGCCTATGTACGCATGCAATATCATAAAGTAGATATCACTTGCGTGTTACCACCCTGAGACGTAAGATGGAAAGTCTCATGTGCCTGTAATTTCACCGGAAACCATACCCTTCGAACTGGAACACAGCAATGCAAGCATTACTGCTTGGCGGCAGAAATAGGTATGGTGGTAGTCCTTCCCGGACGAGCTCTATCACAAAGAACTCTACTACTCTTGGTTCTTCCACACATTATTTTCCGCAGTAACCTATGTACCTATTTACTCGATTAGTAGTTAATAAGTAGGTACTATATTATTAATTTAGGTAAGCACATAGCTATTTATATTTTTCAGGCGTATAAAGAATTGTCAAGAACCATAAATCACGTCTTTTCAGCAATAAATATAGGCAGTACAATATTTTTACTTTCACTCGCTGGACAACTTTTATGTGATACGGTAACGTAACGATAATTTATCTTGATTCTAGCCATAAGCCTAGTATAGTTCTCTCGGCGGATCTCTTGCGCAAAGACAATTTAGTTAGTGAAAGCTCCATTGCGCATCGAAACGGCTAACTTCACGGAAGCCTAGATCCGCCGAGAGAAATATACCTACTGACAATTTTTTTTAATTTTTTTTTAAGCAACGCCAACAGCAGTACACTTAGCATAATATAACAAACACAAAAAAATAACGACAAAATTATCATCATCATCATCATCATTAATTCACCACGCGGACAAAATGCGGATTGGTGGGTGGCACATGTCTTTCTAATTTTTAGTTCTTGGACATGCCGGTTTCCTCATGATGTTTTCCTTCACCGTATGAGAGCACTGGCATTGCGCACATATTTTTTTCGAACAGAAAAATCCATTGGTGCACGACCGGGTTTGAATCCACGACCTTAAGATCGGACAAAATTAATCTTAGACAAAATTAGGCAAGTAGGTAGGTACTTACCTTGACAAAGTACTAGTACTTACCTAGTTAGTTTAGCTTTAGCGCACATGTCTACTAAGAACCTCTACCTAGGTACTTAGTAGACATGTGCGCCGATACCATTTGGACCGGCGGCGTAATTGGCGTAATCGGCGTGGGTTGCAAAATTTAAAATAAAATCTAACCAAATTCTATATTTAAAATATAACGTAATGTGGCGCACTATGTTCAAAATCAAGACAAAATTGAGATGTTATGACACAATTAAATAAAAATAACATATTTTTTAAAAACTTTATCTAATTTCATCGTAAAAAAACTACTTCTTGTTTAAAAGATGCAGGAGTGCAGGGAGTGCAGTGCGATGCGCGCTCGGAAACGGACGCGTCCCATTGCACAGTGTCGAATTTCATAATTCGCGATTCGCGCGGCTCATAGCTGCTGCCCGCTACCGCTATGAGTTCGAAGCAGCTCATAGTCAACGAGCTGTTGGCGTTTATCGTGTACGCCATTGACACCATGGACGAGGTCAGCATCGTGCTGATCTGCAAATCCGATTTTAGCGAAGAGGATATCTGCAGTAGCAAGGCGCTCCTCTTCCAGTCACTCGGCAAGGCCGACCGAATGCCGTCCCGGCGGAGGGACGGAGGCGAGAAGAGTCTCCAGGATATTATCACCCTGCTAAAGGAGACCGACCCAGACGACGTGCCTGACTTTGTCGCAAAGAAGCTGCGGAAACTACCTAGCGTCACCCATGAGCACGTCGACGTAGTCAGACTCGCTAAAGACATAAGATCGTTGAAAGCGAGCCTGGCCAATGTACTGTTGAAACTGGAGGAGTCGCAGAACACCATCGGTGAACTTCGTGCCGAGGTCGCATCACTGCGTGATGCCGCATCGGTGTCATCGGCCTCAGTTTCAAAAGTAAATTCACGACGTGGAGCGTTGAATAACGTGTCGGTGACATCCTTCGAGTCAGCGATATTCGAAGCGTCGCCGCCGGCTGCTGCTGACTTCAGCTCAGCATCGCGCTCCACCCGCCCGCCGCTCCGCGCCTCACCGCACCCGGAGCTGCCGTCCCCTGCGCCCGCGCCCTCCCCGGAGCGCGCGTACGCTGCCGCCGTCGCCAGCCGCCCGCCACCCGCTGCGGCCCCACGTCCTGTGCCGGCGATACGCCACCAGAAACCCCAAAAGGTACAGGAAAACGATGAGGGCTTCATCAGGGTTGAGAAGAGAAAAAAGAAGGTGCCCCATCGTCGCAACCAGTGCGGAACCGCACCGACTGGACCGAACCATTTGCTGCGTCCCGCTCTACCTGCGACGCTCCTGTACGTGTCCCGACTGCACTTCGCCACTCAGGCTACTGATCTGGTGGAGTACATAAAGTTGAAATCCAACTTCATATCGAAGGTCGAGAAGTTGCATTCGCGCAACGACGTTTTAACTCATTTGCTGTGCGAGTACCAACTTCGAATCTCGCTCTCTATATGAAGGAAGAATTCTGGCCAAGGGGTATCGTCTTAGTTTTAAGGTATTTATTTATATGGGCCGTAGAATAAGTATTTTACACCTGTAACTTTTCTAATGCTGCCTGAAATAAAGTTTTATTATTATTATTATTATTATTAAAAAACCATTCATCAATATCCTACGACCGCCACAATGTCATCGATTTATCGAATTTCATCGAAAACGATAGTGTAACAGTTTGTGGTCTCCTCGGGAGAAACATTGTTCCCCAGTGGTTATCGGTTCTTCGAGTTTTATGACCTGCCCACTGCAACTGGCAATCGCAAATTCTGAGAACTGGTCAGAGCCTTTTGTTTTCCTACAGATTTCTTCATTTCGTATCCATTTCTATCCTAACCCGTTACGTGACTTTGAGTTTTTGATTAAGAACAATTTTATTGTTAGCGACTGTGTCTCAGTTTTGAATGTCATCACCTACAAGGTTGCAGACAAATGTCTTGAGGCTCCTTCGGTATCTGGGACGATAAAATATGGCGTAACTTTCCAAACGCTGCTCATTCGAGTTGGTCGATTGGTCTGCTGGCCTCTGCTTGTCTAAGTTACCTAGTTGAATTGACACTGACATTGTGGTCAACAACTTCGATTATACGCCTTTGATGTTCATGCCATAGCCGTTCAAGTATATAAGCCTACATCCCCTAATGCAAAGGTGAACAGTTTCTGAGAATAAATGTCTCTCTGTCTCATTCCTTTTTTGCAAATTTTGAAGACGGATACACAATGATACACATCTGACTTTCAAGCTAAACGATTGTAACTATTCTAGAAAACCACTTATCTATAAATTATTTACAGTTGTTTTTGTTGTGACTCAACAGTGAAATGGTTCTATATTTCCGGCTTACTGTAGTGGAGTCCGCTCTCTTTTTACTCTTCTGGCTTTCCTTGTCGTGCACGCGTGATTTTAAACAAGTTAAGTTTAATTTTATTCTTTTAACTTTGGAATTAGCGATGCGCGAGTTGAGTTGTTTAATTCGATTTGTTCGAGTCAACTCGAACTCAGTTAAATCAAGTTAACTTGGTCCATACGAGTTCCTTTATGTCTTCTTCGGTTGATGTAAGAAGAGTGGTGTTCATGCTAACATAGCGCAAGTTACTGACTAGTCTAGCACCACCCGCACTCAGTGTAGATATTATACAGTAACGGAGAAAGGATACGCCCTGTCTAACACTTGGGTTTTAAAGCTGTCGGAGTTAATTCCATCAACTCGGGTCAAAATT
Source organism: Colostygia pectinataria (assembly GCA_951394395.1). Lineage (NCBI taxonomy): Eukaryota > Metazoa > Arthropoda > Insecta > Lepidoptera > Geometridae > Colostygia > Colostygia pectinataria. The sequence goes on from OX596362.1 coordinate 1,831,408, forward strand.
GTAAGAAGACGGCATAGCAGTGGCTGTGTGTGCTTACAATCTTCTAATAGAGAACGTTAGGTGGTCGGGTACTCCCAACAGAGCCAGTGTTCCCATAGCTGTTTCATTTATAATTTCAAAGGCTTTGTGAAAATCTACGAAGCATATACGAACAGTGGGATGTTAAATTCTCGAGTTTTTTTCGTAATTTGACGTAGTATGAGATTTGCTATCTCGTTCTTTTTTCCTTTACAAAACTTGCCTGCACAGGCGGTGATGACAAACCATCTGTCACACATAGCTAATTTTATTTTATTTCATTTTATTTATTAGGGATAACAAACACTTATACATTTATGGTTGAGTAAATGGTAGATATAAAACAGACTTAATCAATATATAACCAACAGCGTTATCCACAACTTACAATATTAATATGGCAGTAAACAATCACAGGATAGAACCAGTAAATGAGTATGGTGTATCTTGGTCATAGTTTATCCGTCGGCCCAGGCTCCAGAAAAAGGCAAAGAAATTGCTAGATGTATTTAACTGGGCTGGGTGGTTTTCGGTTGCGATATCGTTGCGCACTCGTTTTTTTTCTTAACTTGCTCCCGAATTGCTAGTGTTAAAAATGCCTAAATATACATACATGGTGGGGTGGGTCATCATGGTTAGTGTTAGCTGGATGTCGTCGAACCCACGAGCTAGATGATTGGTACTTCTCTCGAAAACTCAACTCAGCAGCGAAATAAGCCTATAATTTCGGCTTTCCGTGGTAAAGTCCGCAGCTCTCTCTACATCAGAAGAATAAGCCTTTTTACGTAGATATAATGAAAATAAACAACAACAGCGGACTGCAAGCTTACCTAAAATGATGTGCTCACACAAAACTACGTTTCTCCATTAAATAATTTCGTTAGATATTCGTTAGATAACTATACGAGTAAAAAACACAAGGTCACGCTGATTTCACGCCGGTCAAAACTACGACGGCGGCGTGGCCGATATCATCGATGGCGTGCGCCACGCCGATCGGCGCACACCCCTAGTACTTAGTATAAACTAAACTAACTAAACTGAAACTAGACTTACACCCCGACTGCTTGTACTGTTGGTATTTTCAGAAGTTATTGTAATTTTTCAGAGTGCAGGCGTAGCAGACGCTGCATACAATAGTGTTTGGTATGACAGCGATCCGAAGGTAAAGAGACTTGTGCTCCTCGTTATTATCAGGTAGGTACTTACTACTTACACACGGAAATGTATCCACTATATTGATAGTGCCCACAGCAGTGGTGACGCACGCGAAGCTGCGAACTCGACTGTGCGCTTGTACGATTCTCACTTACCGGCGCAGGGCACGCGGTCGGGCCGCATTTTATAATTTGCTGGAGGTAATTGAATTTGCATGCAATTTACACAGCTTTGAAGCCGACTGGCTGAGCACTCCGCGATCCACTCGCTTAAAGTCGCGCAGTTGGCTGCTCTCGGCTGCTCGCAGCTATTGGCTGCTCGCAGCTAGGTACTGTCGGCTCGACGCGTCCGATCTGTCAGCTCTAGTCGCGTGCGCGGTTACGATTATCTTCTTCTTGCAACTGCCAATACTGCCATTTTACTCTTATAGAATAGAATTTATTGCATCATATAGCGACCCGCCCCGGCTTCGCACGAGTACAATATAGATGCATTGTAGAATCCGCCCCAAACCGCGCGTAGCCGCCGCACATTGGAACGAAATTGGCTTGTAGTGGACTTAGGGGTACTTAAAAATGAAACGAATAATTTCAAAAAAGTAATGGTGGATTTGAGTTTTAAGAATCAATACAAGCATAAACTATTCTACGACTTTTTTCGGTTACCTGATAGTTTTAAAAGATATGACATTTTGATTTTTTTTTTGTATGCAGAAAATGATATATTGACATTAAATGTCAAATTTGACATTGAATTTAATGACATTTGAATTATTGTCATAATTTTTTTCTCATAACATTCGCCGCGCCTCCGCCCGCCTCTTCCGGTGTGGACCGCGAGTTTTGTTGCTCGATAGTTTTAATTTTACGATATTTCTTAAAACAGACTCAACTATTTTATGATTTGCGGTCTAAAAGAAAATAAAATTATTATATGGAACTTATGTAATTGATAGGTAGTGATTGACATTATTTTATTTTATTACAAGAAATTTAGGCGATTCACGTGCGCAATGTGGGGCGAACATAAATTGATACTTAGCCAACTTAGCTTAGCTGAAATGAACCAGCCTTTGGATCATTAATTAATTAATCTATTAATTGATTTTATCTTTATTTCAGATCACAACGGCCTTGCTATTTATCAGCTTTAAATTATTCCACTATAACACTCACCTCTTTTTCAAAGGTACCTACAAATCTACGCTACGTTAAAATAAGTAAATTCTTAGACCTCTTGTTAGAAAGAGAGAGATATAAATCTTAATTTTGTATAAACAGGGTCTTTCATTATTATATATAATTGCGCATAATATTCAAGGAATAGGTTCTACACAAAATAAAATAATTGTAAATAGGTTATAAGTACTTACATCACAGCTTACATGTACCTTTATTTTTTTCGTTGTTCTTTAAAAATTGTGTCTAGAATAAATCGATAGTTTATTTGGTCAATTATTAGTTATCCTTTAAAAATGAGGGCAGTGAAATACCTCAAAAGGTATAATAATTCTCAGCGTGAACTGAGTTGTGTTGTAAAAAATTATAAAACAACCTCCTCCTTTTGGAAGTCGGTTAAAAATAGGTTAACATCGCATTATACCTAGGTAGAACGTAGTACTAGGTAACTAGTCATTGCTGTTTTGGTAGTCTAACTCTGAAGCCTGAATATGGTGTGATAGAAAGTCTGAAATGTTAGCATTCAGTTAAAACAAATTTCAGCGGCTAGTCCGCTTAGAGGAAAAAAACAGAAGCAATTGCACAGGCATCGTATTCGTAAGTCAACGATCTGTGTCTTCATTCAGCTGTTTTTTTTTTTTTAGATATGTCTGTCTGTTTACTTAAATATCCAGTTACTTACTTACTTAATTGTTCTATTTTATACCTATTAGGAGTACAGGTAAGATTGGGTTGACAAGTTCGAGAACATCCTACCCTTCAAACTAGTTTGGGACTGTTTCTTGTCGGGTAGTGCCCCTCTCGCTCGATTTACCCCCATCCTGGCAGAAGCTAATGGTGTTATTAAAGTTTCGTGATGTGCTGCCGTCATAGTTATCTGTTAGATTGGTTTAGCTAATTTATTTAGTACTCGTTAGTAACTAGTATTTAAAGTTAATAAAAAATTAATTTGATTGAATTTGATGCGTTTAAACGAATATTAACAACCCGTAAATTAGGCCCCAGCAGTAAACAACACTGTATAGTTGCTCTATGTTGTGTTCACCCTACCTTACTCATATTTCAGTAGGTAAATAATTAACTTGCATTGTAAATTGTAACCAAACTGCAAATAATTATACTTCGTTTACAGATATGCAGCTCGGCGTGGACATATTTATCGTTACTCACCCAAATGTTTGAAAGAACTTAATGTACTTAGATACATAGCCTACTTAATTATTATGGTAATTATAAGATCAGGTACTTCTATTATGTAGTAGGTAACTCAACATACCTTAGCACTTTTTTTCACTTAAAAGTACCTACCTACTAGGTACTTATCAAAATACAGTTCAATCCAAAGACGTTGAGAATAATCTATCCTCTAAGGTTCAATCAATCAATCAATCAATCAATCAATCAATTCATTTATTTCTTAACAAGCAAGTACATAGTTGAGTCTCACTAATGTTTATTTAGTTAATCGGTAAAATGTAATTCAAGTCGGAAAAGGTAAATAAACAATGTCATTGTCAAATGTCAATTTTGTGTATCTCAGAAAAGCAAAACCTTTGGATCGATAAAACTTGTGCCTGCGCGGCTTCGCTTGTGGAACCAATCAGAATCAGAACTAATCAGAGAGATCCTACTACCATGTCTACCAACAAAGATCAACAGAAACAACAGATTGAAACCAAGTAGAATAAATAGCCGCAGTCTATTTTTTATATACTTAAGCAGTAAAATGAAAAAAAATAAAAAAATGAATAAAAAAATAAAAATAGCTTTATTAATCCTATACACTAAAATATAAATATGACATGACGTGGATTTAACTAATAGGTTCTTTAAACTAAATTAATAAAAGTGCTTCTTCACTGTAATATAAAATAAAAGTTAAAAGTGTAAGGACCATGGCGGTGAAAGCCTCCTCCAATAAGCAGTAGGACTTCCAAAAATAATTACAATTGCCTCTTTTCTGGGGCGATACTCAATATTTTACGAAGTAGTAGGTTCCAATGCGACACATTAGTATCTATCGACTTCCTTGATAGTGGCGACTCATTTCATCAACCTACCAAAACTTCTTTAACGCATAATCATCACCATGGATAAAAGAAAAATGACTCGACTCGGAACTAAAAACTTGATGTAAAAAGATATTGTATTTTATGATTTTTCTCTGTGAATATTTTCTTCTGCATCTCAATAAATAGCTTACAAAGTCAAAATCTATCTCTCTCTACCTATATCAACCCCCATAGAACAAACTGGACAAAACGTGAACAGGACAAGAAAACACAACGAGAAACCTTCCGACAAGCACATTCGATAAACGAATGAAAATGAACCAAATGTGTAATAGCACTGCAAAACCTTACCGTACCCTAGAATGTGACAAAAGTACCTACCATAAAATATTTACCATAAAATATGTTTGTTAATGTAAATACTTGAAAAAAAAATTTTTTTTTTTAAGCATGAATTGAAATTGAAACATGAATATCTGAACAAAAATATGCCTATTTTAATTAGTTTTACAAGTCTTGGCTAAAATTAAAAATTCTTACTCATTAATTTAGCGTAAAAAAGTTACCTATTATAAATAAACCATTTTTTTCTATTGTAAGTATCACCATTGTTTTGTATACCTATCACCTTTTCCGACTTGAATTAAAAACCAGACTATACTGTTTATATTTTTTTTTGTGTTTCAATAATCCGGCACTCTCGATTCTACTGTATTATTCACGTTAGCATATACTTATATAAAGTTTATTAATTTCGAAATGTCATTATTTGTTTTATTTTATCACCCTCCCGTACTAATATCTGTTCTGTGCTCCCGCTACAAACAACAAAATACCTACATAATAGAATATGTGAAAAGGGGCACATTTTTTTCTAATATCGAGATTATGGTGTCTTAGTGCGCGATAATTTTAGATATTTTTTCCGAAAATACGATTTGATATAATAAAAATTAATCATAACAATAACGGTAAAACTACGGTAATAAAATTATTATTCAATAACTGCATTTTTAGTTTTAACTTTCTAGTATAGATCCGCCCTTTAGTTACTTAACTTATCATAACGCATTCACTCACAATTCATTAGTGATGGTTGAAGTCCTGCTTGAGTCGAAATAATTTTTGCATGAACAGGCTTAGGAAAAGTGAAGTAAATGACAACACAATCTTACCGATGAAGTACCTACTTCATTTCCTTCATTCGTTCGCGAAGTAGGTAGGTAGGTGTATTTTTATGTACCTGCTGTTAGAGGGGGTTTTATAGAAAGACTAGGTTTATATTACACAAGATATATTTACCAAGACCACAACTATTCGGAGTCAACGATCACACTCTCTGACATCTTCGTTCTCTCGTTGCCAGGTAACGCGACCGAGCATGCGTATTGCGCGCCGCACCGTATTTACAGGACACCGCCATCTAGCGACACAAGTACTCCTTACACTACCTAAGTTTGCGCAGTTTTGAATCGGTCATAAAATTAAAACATAGGCAGTAATCATAGGTTTTTTTTATTAATATTAAATCTAAATACAAACACAACTGATGATGATGGCTGGTCTAGCTGGAGCTACCGCGGCATGCTTTGGCTAGGCTGCGGTATTTGGACGGCTAGTGTGCGCTGGCTGACTGACGGCAAAATCCCTTGCCATACCTAACTATTGTTGCCAGTCGGCAATGGTTGTATCGGCTCTTGACTGGCCGTAGCGAAAGTTTCACACCGGAAAAAGTATTGCAATGTCAAAAATTGTGAATCTGACGGGCGCCAGCGCTGGCGGCAGCGGTCGCCTGATGACACGTGATCTCGGTCGAAAAGCCGCCGAATTCTAGGGGGGATTTGTCCGGCCGATTGGGGTGAAGAAGAAGAAGAAAAATACTTTATTGTACACCAACACAACATTATTACTGTTACATAAACCTAAAAACAAAACACATTTTATAATATGAGTACAATGGGCGTTCTTATCGCTTAGAAGCGATTTCTTCAAGACAACCTTTGGATGGAGAGAAAATAAAATAAATAAAATAATGGTTGGGGGTGTACCTAAATAGGATCACAAATAAATTGTGCAACTTGCTACATATGAAGTCGTCGTCGTCGAGGTGATGTAAATTAAATCAGGAACCAAAATAAATCTTTATTGTTGACACAGAGATCCATAGTACATTACATACACAGTAAACACACAAAAATAAAGTCACATCACATCACAAATTCACAATGCAAAACAAAACCGTACAAACAGTTAAATTATTTGTACCACCGATTTTTGATGGAGGCTTTTTTTCCAAATTATTTTTACAGAGTACCTACGTACGGTAGAAGTAAATAATAACGTACTTATGTATGTAATGTAATAGTTAGATAATTATTTTATATAGAATACATTGAGAAAACATTGGGAGACCCTTTCTCCCCTGCAGCTGTGCCTGCAGCAACCTATAATTTTCGAAGGCAATCAATTACATTTATAGGCAATTATCTAAGTGACAATACAATTGTTTGCAAAATATGATTAAGTATAGATAATCGTAGCTTTATATAGGGTGTTTGGCTTGCAGTACACCTACAAGAACTTTTATTTGTTGTTAGTTGGCTATACAGGATCTTTTTATTATTAGTCTAAAATAATTAAGGAATGCCACTAAAGTGGCAACTAAGCGTGCGTCCTACTTGATGGTAAGTGGTTACCGTAGCCTATGTACGCTTGCAACATTAGAGGTTTGACTTGCGTGTTACCACTCTGAGACGTAAGATGGAATGTCTCATGTGCCTGTAATTTCACCGGAAACCATACCCTTCTAACCGGAACACAGCAATGCGAGCATTACTGCTAAGCGGCAGAAATAGGTATGGTGGTAGTCTTTCCCCGGACGACCTCTATCACAATGAACTACTCTTTAGAAATACCCTGTTATAGATGCATCGTTATCTTGTATTTGATGACCGACTGTGCTGATGTGGCATGGCGGGCAAAGTTTCGCCAGCGATGCAGGAGGTTGCGTTGCGAGTTCGATTTGACAAATGGTTGTACGATCTGCAAATATTTGTCCCGGGTGTTCTGGGTATTTTCTATGTATTATAAAAAAAAATGAGTATAACATTAGCTTTAACTATGCTAAAAAAAATATATGTACCTATAATTTTATTTTTTAATGTATGTTTTGTCTTAAAAATCACAAGTAAACAAAAAAAAATCGATTACGTTTTTCCGCTCAATTATTATTTATCATTGTTGGGAATCAAGTTAAGCGACGTAATAATGAAATATTCGAGTGTGCGCGTGTAGCGGTACAAGGACGCGCGGGTTATTGTCCCGCGGTTAATTAACGCGGTTCACTGACACGTGCCGAGCGCTGCCTTTTCGATTTCTAACAAGGATAACTAATTATTAAGCAGAATTACGTAATTTTTTTTTAAATATAAAAAAAACGTTTAGAAAAAAAAAGCACAAGTATTTTTTTTATGTGTGGAACTTACCCCTTAAGTTTGTCAGGTTGATAATGAATGACCTTATATATGTCATCTAGTACCCATAACGCACATAAGCTCTGCTTAGCTTGGTGATAGATGATGCTGTGTGGATTGTCCAGCTTTATTTATTTATTTTTTACAAAAAAATATTTATTTATTTACTCAACATCCTGTGAATTTTGCCTGTTAATGTGTTTACTGTTTATCGTCTAACATAGTACCTATTTAAATGACTATTCAAGTATTCAAGTATTTACTATAATGATGTAGTAGGTAGAAAACAATAAAAAATATCAATATTAGTTATAATTTCGTTCTCATTACTGGTGTAGTACTACTTAGCAAACTAGTAGTCTCATCTAGCCATAGAATAAAAAGTCCTGGGCAGTGACCAAATTGTGCTAAAATGGAAAATGTGCCTCCTAAAATGCTATATAAAAATCTACCACCAGACTACAAGAAAACCATTTCCACTTTAATTACAATACAAAAATTAATTGGAATAGACTACTTCGGGGCTAAGCTAGGCAGTAATGTTAATGCGTCTGTGAGACTGATTATTTTTATATTTCTCTTCATTCCGATGGCGTTATCTCAATTCAGATTGGCTCTAATAAACGAGGCTGAAACGTTTTTAGAAGGCGCTGTCATGATGCCTACCCTTATCATAATCACATTTTGTAAGTACGATTTAGTACGGCCAGCGGATCTAGGCATTCGTGAAGTTAGCCGTTTGTGATGTGAAAAGACATTTAGTTCAAAAAAGCCAAAGGAAAAAGCGCATTGAAACAGCTAACTTCAAGATTGCATAGATCCGTTGAACTATACCTGTAGATAACAAGTAATACATTAAGGCCGGATTCGACTTACTTCTGGAATGAGTATTCCGTGGACTAGGAAATGTCAAATACAAGGAAACTGTCGTTTACTTGCGAATAACTATTTAAGTACTATTTACTCGGAGAATAGCGCCTATTCGAGTTTGGTCGAATCCAACCTAAGAACCAACAAGAACATTCTAGTTGTACCTATTGTAATAAAATTTCTGTTGAAATGAAAAAGACCTTCTAATACAGGTATTTCTACTTAAAAGAAGGTCTTCACAATGTTTAAATAATTGTAAACCTGTTACAGAAATAAACATTTTGATTTTGATTTGATTTGATGAAAAATATTATTTTTGCTAACAATTTTTTATCAGATCAGCTGGCTAGTATTTACATGAATCGCATATAGGTACTTATTTATCTGCTGTGTAGAAGCTGCCATACCTGCTGTTTCGGATATATCTAAACTTCTCAGGTGGCGATAAGTTCAGCTCTAGGAGGATGGCCGGCACGTTCATTCACATTCAGTAATTCTTAAAATTACAGCACTTATCAAGTTGCTAGCCGCGCTTTTGAAGAAAGATGATATCAAGGATCTCCTCCTGGAGATAGGAGAGCTGTGGCCGAAGGGATTGGTTTCAGGCGAAAAGAGAGATGTGTACAAGAGCTGGCTGAAAAGTGTTCGTTTTTTGTATAAAAGTAAGACTTTATAGAAGTTTATAGAAGAGTAGTAGAGTTCTCTGTGATAGAGCTCGTCCGGGGAAGGACAACCACCATACCTATTTCTGCCGCCAAGCAGATGCTCGCAATGCTGTGTTCCGGTGTGAAGGATATGGTTTCCGGTGAAATTACTGGCACATGAGGCTTTCGATCTTAGCCTCAAGGTAGCAACCCGCGAGTGATACCTCTGGTATTGCAAGCGTCCATAGGCTGCGGTAACCGCTTACCATCTTGTAGGCCGTACGCTTGGTTGCCACTTCAGTTGTAGAAAAAAAAAAACATTATCATGACAGCTTTCTAATGTGCCTGCCTGGACACTTGCCCCATGGTCTCTGCCTGGCAGCGATTGGGTCTTAATTTACTACGCGGACTCAGTGTTTCCATCATCATCATTTTCCTGCCCTTTTTCCCACGTTATGTGGGGTCGGCACAACATTTGCCTTTCTTCCATTCCTCTCTATCACCCGTCATCTCAGTACTCACTCCTTTCTTACTCATGTCATCTTTCACACAATCCATCCATCTTTTCTTTGGCCTACCTCTACCTATATATCCATCCACATTCATATCTAACATTCTTCTTGTCAGATGACATTCATCCCTCCTCATAACATGCCCATACCACGCTAACCTATTACTCCTCATTTTCTCAGTCACTGGTGCCACTTTCAGACTTCCTCTAATGTATTCATTCCTTATTTTATCCATTCTCGTCACTCCACACATCCATCTTAACATTCGCATCTCCGCCACATGTACTCTTTTCTCATCCGTTCCCTTGGTAGCCCAACACTCAGATCCATACAATACGACAGGTCTTATGATCGTTTTGTAAATTTTCCCCTTAAGTTTAAGAGGCATTCTTGGATCACACGTAGTTCCTGTGACCTGTCGCCATTTCATCCATCCAGCATTTATTCTACTTTTCACATCCCGATCAATCTCACCATCCTTCTGTTCTACTGAACCGAGGTACCGAAAGTCGGAACAGACTGGTAGGAATACACCATCTAAGGCAATGGGGATAAAACTGGATGGACCACCGAAGTCGCAGAACAAGTGTTCTGTTTTTGTCCTGCTGATCTTCAATCCGACACTCTCCAGTTTACCTTGCCATTTTCCCAGCCTGTTCTGGACCTCAATTGCGTCTTCTCCGACAAGAACAATGTCATCCGCGAACAGAACAACTCAGTGTTGCCATATTCTAATTCAATAAATCTAAATCGAAAAGTCAAAAAATCTGCATAAAATCTGTATGAGAAGCTGACAAAATAAAGACATAAATTAAAGAAAACATTAGTTTGTAGAACTTTCAGAATTTATTAATATTTTCACTCTTGTAGAGTTTTTTTTTTTTTTTCGCCGTACCTAGGTAGTGTATCTACGCGAAAACGTCTGCATAAAACGTAGTCGACAAACAATCATTCTTTTATTGACAAATAACATGTTTCGGGCATTCCTCTACTCTCTGTAAAGGTGCGGATTGGTACATGTTTTCGAATTTATAGTTCTTGGACATGCCAATTTCCTGACGATGTTTTTCTTCACTTTGTGCTGGCATATGGCGCACACATTTTTCTGATAAAAAAATTGTGCATGACCGGGTTTGAATCCGCGACCTTAGATTCAGAAGGACGGGTTGGGGTCACTACCACTAGACCACCTGTGCTCTGACTCAACCTTTAAGGTCTTTTAATTTTATCAAAATGTTTCAGCATTTGCCCTCTACATTTTTGTAAATTTCCTCATGTTCCAATACATACCATTACTGATGACCTGGTACAATCTGACGCATGACAGCATCGAGTATTTGTTCCCGATAAGCCCGCCTGGGTTTTGGGCAATCAACTCCACCTCGGTTTATTTGGCCACTTATTTGTGGATAACAACGTCATGTGAGTGCTGCATTTGTTCTGGTTGATGTGTATTAGTTAAACACATTAGTTTGCATACCTACTATTATGTACAATATTAATAATCATCATCCTCATCATCATCATATTAGACGTTCACTGCTGAACATAAGATCAAGTTGATAACTTTGGGAACCTTCACCTTAGTACTACGAACAGTACTAAGGCATCGTAGTTCGATGCCTTAGTACCTTTGGAGGCAGATTTCAGCAAATAATAGCCTATTAAGAAAACTTAGAAACCCTGAATGTTTTTAAGAACCATGGATTATGGTTTGTAGATTTTTAATTAAATGTTGAAAATACTTAACACTCTAACGCGCAACACACACAGCAGACGGGCGCGGGTCGGGTCGGATCTGCCGAGGGTGTTTTTTGTTTAATTTGTATGGACGACAAGGATGACAACACACTGCACGCGGGAGCGGCTGCCGCGCGCTCACCCGACCCTCGCCCGCGTTCAGTGTGTTGTTATCCTTGACGCCAGTAGAAATACAACAAAAAAACCAACCGCGGCAGATTTGCCGCGGACACGCGCCCGCGTTCTGTGTTCGTCACTTTTGATCAAAACATTTGTTACTTGCACTAATGCTAGGAGGTTGACTATTTTATGCATGACAACTCATTAAAATTATTTTAAAAAAAAATTGGAAAAAACCACCAAAAATTTTTTTGACCCAACAAAAAAAAACAAAATACCTAAATCATAACTGGGAAAAAAAAAATGCGGGAACATACCTACAACATACAATACAAGGGGTATTTTTAGATACCACCTACCTCTGGACCCGAGGAATCAATTTTCTTACTGACGTCAATGTTTGGACCATCATCAAAAATCAAAATCAAAAATTATTTATTCAGTAGAATCACAAGGATCACTTTGAAACGTCTTACAAGCTAGGAAAATTTACACCAGTTCCAACGCGCCCATGCCGTAAAAGAACTGGCAACAACACCGGCTGGGTTCCTATCGCTTTTTTGGCATGACCCTTGCTATTGTTAAGGATTCCAAGTAGAGTTGGAGCACATTCGTCCCAAGCTTTTTTATCATCTAGGTAATCGGTTGTTTTATAGTAAGCTTTTTGAGACAGATTTTGTTTAATTAAGTTTTTAAATTTGCCAATTAATAAATTTTGTATGTCGCTTGGAACTTTGTTAAAGAAGCGTACACATTGCCCTTTAAAAGATTTACTGACCTTAGTGAGCCTAACTGTGGGAACAGCGAGTTTATTTTTATTTCTAGTATTGACATTATGATTATCACATTTTTTTTAAACAGATTCATATTTTTGCGAACATACATAAGATTTTCATAAATATATTGACAGGGTACTGTCATAATATTGATTTCTTTGAACTTATCTCTAAGTGATTCTCTGGGACCCATGTTATAAATTGCGCGAACAGCCCTCTTCTGCAACACGAATATGGTGTTAATATCTGCAGCACTCCCCCACAACAAAATACCGTAAGACATAATGCTGTGAAAGTAGCTGAAATAAACTAGTCTGGCTGTATCGACGTCGGTGAAATGACGGATCTTTTTGACTGCGTATGCTGCAGAACTAAGTCTCTTCGACCATTTATCTATGTGTGGGCCCCATTGCAGTTTATTATCTAAGGTTATGCCTAGAAAAACTGTGGTGTCCACAAGGCCTAGCTTTTCATCTTTTATTTTTATATTAGTTTGGTTTTGTTTTACATTAGGTAGTATGAAACGAACGCATTTCGTTTTATTTTCGTTTAACAATAAGTCGTTTACATTAAACCACCCTACAGTTTTAGAGATTGCAATGTTTACTTTGTCAAAGTTAGTCTCTTGTCGCTTTAATTTAAATAAAAGTGACGTGTCATCAGCAAACAGTACAATCTCATGATCGTTCCTAACAAGCCGGGGTAGATCATTTATATATATTAAAAATAAGAATGGCCCAAATATTGATCCTTGTGGTACACCAATTGTTACCACTGATCCCGGAGAACGCTTTCCATTTACGTCAACTCTTTGTATTCTATCACTTAGATATGAAGTGAGAAGGTCTAGAGCAACACCCCTAACTCCATAGTGTTGTAATTTTCTAATTAGTGTCTCATGATGTACACAATCAAATGCCTTAGATAAATCACAAAAAATGCCTAAGGCATCTTGCGATTCCTCCCAGGCTTCAAAAATGTGTGATATCAACTCAACACCGGCATCAGTTGTTGAGCGACCTCTTGTGAACCCAAATTGTTTACTATCAAGTAAGTTATTCATACTAAAAAGTCTTTGTAACTGAATAAGAATAAGTTTTTCAAAAATTAACTAAATGTAGGCAATGCTGATATAGGCCGAAAGCTACCAGGGTCAGAATGACTACCTGATTTGAAAAGAGGTGTTATCTTGCTATGTTTCATTAAATCAGGAAACACACCACAGTCAATACATTGGTTAAATATAAAAGCTAGGTCAAGTGCAATAAATAAATATAAATAACAATAATAAATAATGCTGGACAATCCACACAGCATCATCTAGCCCAAGGTAAGCTGCTGTTAAACAGAGCTGTATTATGGGTACTAGATGACTGATATATATTTATTACAATACAATACATAGATAGATATTTTTTTTATTATACATAGAAAACACCCAGAACACCCGGAACAAATATTTGCAGATCCTACAAACATTTGTCCCAAGGCGGGAATCGAACCAGCAACCTCCGCGTCGCAGGCGGACCTTCGCCCACCGCGCCACATTGGTCGTCAATGAATGATTTCGCAATGATTTCAATGAATGATTTCACAACGCTAACAGAAATGCCACAGAGATCAGTGGTTTTTTTTACATTAATCAGTTTTAATGCTTTGATAATATCATTATTATTTACATAGTCGAAATGTAATTGTATGTTGCATTGTGGTACATTATTTTTTAACAATGACTCTGCAATTATGTGAGAAGAGTTTAAAGATTTTGTAGTAGAAACTGGAATATCAGTAAAGAATTTTTCGAATGCTTTGGCTACTTCATCATCATGCTTAATATTTTTATTATTAATATTTAAATTAAAAACATTATTCTGAGTCTTGACTCTTCCAGTCTCATTATTTATAATTTTCCACGTAGCTTTAATTTTATCTTGGCTGTTTTTAATTTTTGAACATAAATATTGTGATTTTGCAACTTGACAAACGCTTTTAAAAAATTTTGAATAATTTCTAACTTTTACTTTAAACTCTTCACTAAAGTTGTATTGTTTTTCGCTGCAAAGTTCATACAAGGTTTGCCTGCTTTTATGAATACCAGCTGTTGCCCACTCACAAAATTTTGAACTGCCTGATACCGTAACCGTCTTGGATGTGAAAATCGAATTGAATACATTATTAATCCTGTATAAGAAATTAGGCACAGGCATAGATTATGCTACTTTTATCCTGGAATAAAAAAACTTTAACCGCGGGTAACACTGCGGGGCGCAGTTAGTATTTTCTTTTAAAGTAGCAGTAGTTGTATTTATTACCAACTAATGACTTACCAAGGTTTTGGTTTACTAATAAATTCGACACTCGTACTAAAAAAAAAAAAAAAAAACACTATTATTAGGTTCACAATGTCGTAAGTATATGTATAAAGTAGGTGTATGCAAGATAACATAATACCAACCTACTAGTACTAGTGCATGTTGTGTAAAATCACAAACAAAATTCTATGTTTTTTAAAATGACTGAATTAATAAAATTTCTTTCAGCGACACCAATGCAACTTTGCCTGTTTCATGGTTACGATTTTATAGTCATTCTAAGCACATTTAACCTCAGCATCTTGTTTCGCATTCTGCAAGTAGACTTGAAGGATGCCATCAATGCTTCGTGCGCTACACGGAAGAACACGAGCGTTTCTGATAAAGACTATGCAAAGATAAAGAACGTCGTGGTAACACATCACAAGCTTTTCAGGCAAGTTGCTAAACAGCACGTTACAGACACGGCGCAATCGCAATGCATACAAGTCATGTACAACCTTTGACTCATGCCTCTTTGGGTACAACACATGACACTGTCACCATGTACTCGTACGTTAGGCAGCCATACGTGGTGATAACAAGGGTTTTTTTTGTTTTTCAGCTTAGTCGATAAACTCAACGACAATTTTGGATTGGTGGTATTTTTCCACCTCGTAACCTCGTCGTTGCTCATCGCCTTATTTTGCTTCATGTCGGTGGTAAGTGGCCGTTGTAATTAGGTAGGTAACTTATCACTGTACTGCTAAGAAAAGGCGAGACCAGTCATAGTGGTACCTACACTTCGTCCGTAAAGGCTGGAACTAGGGACAGATACTGCAGTAACAGGTTGGTATTAGTACTGCATTGGATTCATTGGTGCGTGCGTTGCTTGGTAAAAACAACTGCAACTAACTCGCATACAGTAGTGGTTCTTCCACTCTCAAGGAAAAACACTATTTTACGCAGTATGTAAGTATTATTGCAACAACCTTTTTAGTAAGATTTACCTTATTATTTATATATTTCAGGCGTATAATGAAATGGCAAGAACCATAAATTACATTGGTGCGGCGATCAACATGGCCAGCACAATATTTCTACTTTCACTCGCTGGACAACTTTTATGTGATACGGTAACTATGTTACATAATAAGTATTTTGTTATTATTAATTATTATTCTAGCTAGCCCCCTGACCTGTGAGTCCACTTTTTTAAATTAATAATTGTGGGATTCCATACGAGTTCCAAGTTCTGAACAAAATGTTGGTGCGTCTGGGATGAGTAGATCCCGAGATATAGCCGTTTGAAGTTTGACAGCTGTCATTAAAATTTTAAATGTATCAAACGTGCCAACAATGTCAAAAAGTTAATAAAAAAAATGTATGCTACAATATTTACACAGATCACGGAGTACCAGTAGCCCCTCGCTAGTACCTACCACTAAGTGCCTTTTCTCCTTTTTTAATCGGCACACCCCAAGATCAAGACAACTGCTGTAGGTTCAAAAAAATATTTTAAGCACCTAAATATTTGTATTTGCTCTACAAATTAACGTTTGTGGAATTGTGGGTTTGTGGGGTTAAAATTTTCATCGAAATGGAAATCGAATAATAGTCTACGTCCAAGTTGTTATTTTTGTTACCAATTTAGGTAACTATTATCTTATGTAGGTAGGTTAGGTACTTACCAAAAAAATATATAGGTAGTTATGTTATACATTAGATATTAATGAAGTAGGAACCTACTTATCTCTATTTTTTTATTAATATTATTGGGTGCGTAAATAAGTAAGATAATAACACAAGCATAGGAGTTATATGAAATCACACAAACACAATTGTACACAAAGTACAAGCATAGCATACATTTATTCAAACACTGGAATGCAAATTATGAAACTAGTGAGTTCAACTATCCTATACCATACATCTGTGACCATACCGTAGTCCGTACCATAAACCTATTGAACTAAATTAATCACACTACCTACACTATTAACTGTGCTATTAATAAACTTTAATAGTACATTATGGTACTAGTGTGTAACATTGGTGCTTACCGCTGAGGCGCCATTGAGACCCGAGCCGTAGGCGAGGGACTTAAGATAGCCGAGGACGGTAATCATCAATACACACGTGTATCATACGACGTTTTTCAACACACTTGTGAATAAAATAACAAAAAAAAACTCATAATAAAATAACAAAAAAAAATCTATGGCTCACTAGTGAGTTATAGCAATGAAAAAGTCATAGTTTGATTATGGGTGTCATTCTGTGCCTAATTGCGATGACCATAGAGTCACTTTACAAGCAAGTGTGTTGAAAATTACCTTACCTACCTAGTATTATAAAAAATGCGAATTAAAATTAAAAATGTTATTAGATGTTTTGATGTTTGTTCTTCTTTAACTCGACAACTAAACCGATTTGGCTGTTTAAAACATAGAATGTAGGCTATATTTAATCCGGAAAAAAGTCGGGTTCTCGAGTTCTCCGCGAACGAAGTTGCGACAAATAGGGCGCTAGTTTATTATATTTTTCAGAGTGAGGGCGTAGCAGAGGCTGCATACGATAGTGTCTGGTATGACAGCGACCAGAAGGTGAAGAGGCTTGTACTCCTCGTCATTGCCAGGTAGCTACTATTTACATACGATACGGAAGTGTATCCACTATTTTGATCTCTTCATTTTGGCTAGTCCAAAGTGAAGGGCAGAAGTTTTACTGAAGCTCATTTCTCACAACGCGTGCGAAACTGCGTTTTTTTTTATATAGGTACCTACCTATATATATTGAGTCAAACAGGCTGACGGCCTGCCTGATGGTAAGCGGTTACCGTCGCCTATTGATCTCAGCAACACCAGAGGTATCTTTTTTATATTTTTTAAGCCGTTCATATTGTACGACAGCGGAAAAACATCGGAAGGAAATTTATTCCACAACCTGCACGTGTGGGTAAGAAAAGATCTCATGAAGCGAGTAGTCGTGAGGTACGATGGTAAAACCGATCTGACTGTGCAGTAGTGGAATCACTTTTCGAGCCTTTGTGCCAGTTCGTTGTAGGTATTTTAATTTATTGGTTTTTCGAAGTGTGTGTATCTTTCACGATGAGCTCACGGCTTTAAAATTCTCCAGGCGATTCCCGCGCACAATGTGGAGCGAACGTAGTAAATTGTCAATTATGTATCTTTGTTTCAGATCACAACGGCCTTGCCAATTATCTGCTTTAAGTTTTTCCACTTTAACACTCGCCTCTTTTTCAAAGGTACGTTTTTGACCTTTAGAGAGATAAAATTAATCTACTTATTTTATATAAGGCTTGGTGAAATGCTGATCTACAACGCAGAGCCTAAACTTAGAAACTTGAAACTTATAGGCATATCTCATAAAGTGTAAGGTTGCAATAAAAAGGTGATTTAGAATTTCAACTCCTCGAACTCTCTCAACTCTATCAACGCAAACAAAGTCGCGAGGCACTCCTATGTCGTGTATTTAATTAGTTATAGGACATTATTATGTTTACAGATATGCAGCTCTGCGTGGACATACGTAACGTTGCTTTACCAAATGTTTGAAAGAACATAAAGTACCTAGATAAAAAGGTACTCGTAGTAATTAAAATAGTATTTTAATAGCATCCTCTTCTATTTTGTAGCAGGTAGTTTTACCTTTCTTTATTTATTCACTCTTTTTGCCCTACATACTATTAAAATATTATAAAATGACATGTTATATTGTTTTATTCTTCAAACACACTCCACGGCCGCCTTCACAAACAACAAAATCCTTCTGGACTCACCCGGCATGGCTAGTTGAGCCATGTTAATATGTATAATATATTTAAAAAAAATATATTAATACAATCTTTAATATTCCCTTCAAGCAATATTATGACTCGATAGCTAAATTTGTTATTATAAGAACCAGATAATAATAGCTCAATTGGTAGAGCACCCGCGTATCAAGCGGTGGATGCGGGTTTAAATCCCGTTTGAGGCGAAATAATTTTTGGGATATTATCTTTAGTGTGTTAACACTACAACAACAATAACATAATGTGCTTTAAATAGATAGGGTAAAACAAAAAACAAAAGACAGGATAGATGCCACAGTGGGATAGGTGCCTTGTTTTCAAAAAACACTACTTTCCGAAATCGGAACAATAAATTATTATGTTAAATAAGGAGCGTACGCGCCACACACCTCTAACCGGTCCTTGCCCGTGGTCCACCTTGTTAGTTCACCTAGGTGTACCACGAGCAAATTTATTTTCCCGTGGTTCACCCAGGTGGACTAAAGGTGGACCACGGGCAAATTAATTTTGGTCCTTACGTGTGCGTGGTCCACCTTGTTAGTACACCTGGGTGAACCACGGGAAAATAAATTTGCCGGTGGTACACCCAGGTGGACTAAGGTGAACCACGGGCAGATTTATTTACCCGTGGTACAACTAGGGATAATTAAACATTAAAGGCATATAATAAAAGTATGGAATCTTTTGCGATGTAAAAGGAAAAATATTTACGTTAAAAAGGACGAAGATATTAAGAATATACAGCTGAAACTATTAACTATGATGACTTCGGTCAGTTTTGCGTTAGAAAATATAAGATAAAAATTTTTTGAGTGTGCCCGGAACGGAGCATAGAAGAAATAACTAAATGTACGATTTTTCGTTTACTATGTTACATAACCAGTCTCCACTTAATTGTCCCGCACTTAATTTCGAATAACAGATTACAATTTGACATCAGTCATTCAAAATTAAGATCTTAGCGGCACCTTTCTTTGATGACAGCTGTCAAACTTCAAACGGCTATATCTCGGGATCTACTCATTCCAGCACCAAGCTCAACTAAAAGGTATTTTATAGACCTTCATTTTTGAAATTAAGATCTAAAATCTTAACTTTGTTATTCTCTAATATGACCGAGACCGCATATAACTCTAATGAAAGGTGTCGTTTAGCGACACCTTTCATTAGAGTTAGCTGCGGTTAGTCTGGGATGAGTAGATCCCGAGATATAGCCATTTGAAGTTTGACAGCTGTCATCAAAAATAAAGGTCCTAAAAATACATATCATTAGAGTTAGATGTGGTTAGTCTGGGATGAGTAGATTCCGAGATATAGCCGTTTGAAGTTTGACAGCTGTCATCAAAAATAAAGTTCTCAAATACATTATGACTGATGTCAAATGGACAGCTGTCATCAAAACTTAAAATGTGTCAAATGTGTGATGCGAGTAAAATATAGGTAGATATTTTCAGGTGAACCATGACCGATACATTTTTGAAAACGAATAATGAGGTGTACCACCGGCATATTTATTTGCCCGTGGTTCACCCGGTGGACCACGGGTAAGGACCAAAATTAATTTGCCCGTGGTCCACCTTTAGTCCACCTGGGTGAACCACGGGTAAATAAATTTGCCCGTGGTACACCTAGGTAAACTAACAAGGTGGACCACGGGCAAGGACCGCCTCTGACCTCGCAGGTGATTGTGCAGATAGACGTGTTTCGCTCGTGCATGCGATCATCTCTGCTGCAAACGCAGAAAACGCGTCAAAGTTTCAAACGTGACTATTGATTGTAGCATAACTTTATAAGTAGTCATAAATTAAATTCAATTTTTCTTACATTAATACACTGGTTCATTGAGTACACACCTAGGTGTCAATAACCGCTCCATTGTATTTAATTAGGTTTAAAATTAGAAAGGCATAAGTATCAAAAAGTATAGTCGCCACATTTTTTTGCGGTATAGTTACCCTTAGGAGCTAGAGCTCTATACATGTCAGTGTGTTTTAAAAAACATATTTTGTTGTGTTATAGGCATAGTATTATTTCCGTGTAGGCGTTCCGTTCCGTTTTAGTTAGACAAATGCTTAAGTTAAATTTATAATTTTATATTAGGCTCAAATGAAACTTTTAAATTATATTTTACCTATTTTTATTCTTTATGGAATCTATAATACTAGGTACACTGCAGGCATCTATCCTTCATAGCATTTTCATGGTGGGGCATCTATCATCACAGGTAGGCATCTACCCTCAAATAAATGGTTTTGCAAAAAGTTAATTTCTGCAAAATCTGTAATTGTAAGGTCAATAAAAACAAGTCATACTATAAGATAAAACATTAAACTAGCTATATTTACACAGGTAATTTATGGTAAATTAACTGTTTTAAAATTATGAGACTGTTTCAAAAAGTGCGGCATCTATCCCGGTTTTATCCTATTCGATTCGTCAAATTCGATTGGCATCATGAATAGAGGGATCATCGAAATAAAGTTAGGAATCCAGCAGAGTTTGAAGCCAGATTCATCTAAGCAGGGGCACATAACAGATATTAGTACCTACTACGTACACACGTAGCTGGGGCACTTGGGGCGCGTAGATGTAGCGTAAAAGCAGACTTATATTGATTTTTGTGAATTTGTTAAAGGAGTTGTTTCACGTAGTATGGAGCCGGGCCTTGGTCTTTTGTAGGGGTCTAGATAGTTAGATAATCATTAAAGAAACCATTTATCACTGTTTATTTATTTTATTTTGGCTTCTTTCATAATCTAAAGTAAGTTTATTTTTGTGAAGGAGTGCAACACAATGCAAAACAACATGGCGGGTTTAACTAACAACTGGGTTTATAGGTACTGTCAAAGTCAAGATGCGTCACGATCATTGGCTATTAGCTGTCATGGCGGACCTCTAGTGTTCCCGTTCTATGAAACTCAACACAACAAACATTTATCCTTTAGAACTTTGTTTGTCTACTTAAAAATAAAATTGTTTGTTACAGTTAGTCTTATATTTTCTCTACCAGGAAAAGTATCTTGGACTAATACTGGATAGCCAAATGACATGGAAACCACACCTACAAAAAATAAAATCAAAATTGACGTCCCTCACGGGTGCTCTGCGTGGAATAGTAAAGTGTCTCCCAAGATCGGTACGATATACAATTTATAATTCCCTAGTTAAACCACATATTGATTACCTCGTGGAAGTCTGGGGTACAGCCGCTAAAACAAACATAAATATACTGCAAATAGCACAAAACAAATTAATAAAAAGGTTGTTTAATTATGATTTTCTTACACCTACCAAAGAACTATATAAAAAAACCAAAATAATGAACATATCTCAAACATACTTGTACTGTAATTGCATACTGATACGAAAAATACTAACTAAAGATCTACACATTCAAATAACTTTCACTAAAAAACAACAAATACAAAAAATGAAATTAAGAAATGCAAATGACATAAAATTGCATGCACCCCGAACAAATTACGGCAAGAAAAATGTTATGTATGAAGGGGCTCAGTTATATAATAGATTACCAAAAGATGTAAAAGAAGCCAAAACTTTAATAACATTTAAAAGACTGCTAAAATACTACGTACTTAATACAAATAAATAATAATAAAAAAAAAAAAACATTTAATTATCATTACAGCCAAACAACTAACAACATTTAAAAATACTGCTAATATACTACATACCTAATTACAAAAAAAATAACAAAAAAAAAAAAACTTAACATTTATCAAATCATTATGATGCCACTTCTTGTATCGTAAACTCTTTGTACCGGGCGACCAGACTTCTTGTGTGAGTTTTGCTAATGCGAGTAATACAAAACTACCGACTCTTTTAGATGTTTTTTATTATTTTTTTTATTTTTATAAATTACTTAAATATATTCGTGTTTGCTTACTGATAAATATCTGGTTTGCGTTTTATAAGTATTGTTTTTGAAATAATAATAGTGTAGTACAGGTGCGATTAGCCAGAGTGTAAAAATAATTTGTAAGTTAATAATTAAGTTATATCTCATGTAAGTGAATTTGATTCTTATGAGAAATAAAAATATTCTTAAACCTGATTTTTTCAAATTTTTCTATGGTGTTACAAAGACCTAGGCCACTAAGAAATTGGTCCTTTGAATTTGAGTGTTCGATTTCTGTGTATCAGTGAGCACTGTATACTTCTCGCATAGAAAAAATAACAACATTATAAATACATTATTATTATTACTATGCCTTTATTTACTGATTTACTTATTAACTAATATTATAAAAACAAACTTCAATACGGCCTATTGACGCAAAGGCCTCCATCAGCTTTTTCCATGTGTGAAAACTAATTAAATTGGGCGAATCATAAGAGGGAAAGAGTGAGGCCAATAAGGCGATGGGTTATAAATACATTACTTAAGTACATAATAGATAATAATGCAATAATGCCCAACATTACCTCTTTTTATAAGATTACTTACAGTCTTACAAACCACAAAGAATTATTTTTTTGCAATATGGAGCACTACCAGCATACTTATTAATAATTAATGGTGGGAAACAGCAATGGTCGGTATTGTTACACTATAAAAAGAGCAAATTGACTCATTTAAAAACTTTATTAAGTAGATACTTATATAAAACCTGTCACAAAATGCTATTAAGTACATAAGTCAATACTCAATTTATTTATTAGGTACTCTCATATGGTTGGCTCTTACAAGTTTTAGAGTACCTAGTAGAGTTCTTTGTAATAGAGCTCGTCCGAGGAAGGACTACCACCATACCTAGTTCTCACCATGGCATTAGCGCCAAGCATCAGTAATGCTCGCATTGCTGTGTTCCGGTTTGGTATAGTTTCCGGTGAAAATACAGGCTCATGAGACTTTCCATCTAACGTCTCAGGGTGGTATATGCATGGAAGTTTGATTTAAAAATTAAACAACTAAGACATTTTAAATTAATATAATTCATATAAATAAAGCGAAAAAGGGTGCAAAAGCATATAAATAATTAATAATAATAGTGCTGGACAACCACACAGCATCATCTAGCCCCAAGCTAAGCAGAGCTTGTGGTATGTTATAGGTACTATAAAAAAGGTAGAGCTACCTGCTATATAAGTTAAGTAGGTACCCAGTACCTAGGTGCTTTAAGTTCTTTCAAACATTTGGTAAAGAAGCGATACGTATGTCCACGCAGAGCTGCATATCTGTAAACAAACATTTTTTTTTAATGGCAGTCTGTCTGTTTAGACAATATTGCCAGTGTCAAGTAGTGTCGACGTATACACCAAAGACGAACAAGTTCGAATTTTGAATTTGACGAACAACATTTTGAAAGAAATGATGGCGTCCTTTCAAAATTTTCTAGGAGAATCTTCGACCAAATTACAAACCAACATCTCCCTTCCATTTCAATCACTTACACTTGTTGTTGTATTGAGTTGTATTGGTTAAACTGCCACCAAATTTACAGAATAAAACTCAAAATAACTCGAGAAAAACAATTAAAATGGGAGGAACATGTCGTACCGGAAAAATGACGAAAAGAAGAAGAAGAAGAAACCCCCCTAAACAAACAATAATTTCCAGTTTAGTTCTGATACCAACGTCTAAACGTGGGGCTGTCATCCATCTAAGCGACAATCAAAATATTACACTTGACACTGGCAGAATTGTGGCAAATAAGATTCAAGATTCAAGATTCAAGATATTTATTTGCACAAATAAGTGTTACAAAAGGTCTTAAAAGTAATATGGCACTTAGAACTTATTTAAGCTTTAATAAGCCACAGAGCCTATAAAAGAAGAAGAAGAAGAGAGCATTTGTTTTTTTTTTGTGTTTTTTTATACTACTGAAGTGGCAACCAAGCGTACGGCCCACAAGATGGTAACATACAAGACCCTTGCAATACCAGAGGTATCGCTCGCAGGTTAGCACCATAAAACATTGATCGAAAGCCTTATGTGCCAGTAATGTCACCGGAAACCATACCCTTTACACAGGAACACATCAATGCGAGCATTACTGCTTTGCGGCAGAAATAGGTATGGTGGTAGTACTTCCCCGGACGAGCTCTATCACAAAGAACTCTGCTATTCTCAAAATAAAAATATTTGTATTTTTGTTTGTTATGAATAAACTCAAAAACTACCGGTCTGATTTCAAAAATTATTTCACCATTAGAATGCTACATTATTGATTGCTTATGTCTCTCGAAAAGTCTAAAATTAATTATAACGTACCTTTGAAAAAGAGGTGAGTGTTAAAGTGGAAAAATTTAAAGCAGTTAGATAGCAAGGCCGTTGTGATCTGAAATAAAAATATTAATTAATAATTTTGTAAGTTCTCTCCACATTGCGTGTGGGAATCGCCTGGAGAATTGTAGCCGTGAACTACTGACATATTTTATCAAATTCAAAAATTCAAAATTCGTTTATTTGTTTGAATGTGGTACATACATACATTGCGGTTCTTATACAGAAAAAAGTGGCTCACACTCCCCATATACTTTCATCAAGAGTCTAAAACAGTATTATTTTTTACTCTAACTATTATTATTATTATTATGAGCCTGTAGTGTCCCACTGCAGGGCAAAGGCCTCCCTTCCTTCTCTCCAATTCTTTAATCTAACTACATTGTAAAATTTCTAATCATTAATTATTACATAATCTAAATAAAATGTCAAATGAATTCAGTATTAAATGCAAGAAATAAAATAAAATATGTATGTCAAGTGATAAAAATAAAAATCAACAACAAAACATGTATTTTTTTTCTAAAATACAAATAGGTACATCGTGTTTTATATCGTGAACTCTCAGTGAAAGATGCGTGGCTTCGGAAAAACCAACATAAATAATTACCACAAAGTGCCGCTAAGGCCTGAAAAGTGTTTCCACTGCACAGTCAAATTCGCAGTTTCGCGTGCGTCATGTGAAGCTTCAGTAAAACTTCTGCCCTTCACTTTGGACTAGACAAAATAAAGGGCATATCAAATAGTAGATACACTTTCTTAAAGTACCTGGCAATGACGAGAAGCACAAGTCTCTTCACCTTCGGGTCACTGACATACCAAACACTATCGTATGCAGCCTCTGCTACGCCTTCACTCTGAAAAATAAAATAAACTATAGCTTACATTTTACAAACGGGTGTTTTCACGTACCGGTATATCGGTGAAGAGGTACCGACACTGTTTCGACTCAATTTCGAGAGTCTTCATCAGGGTTGAGTGACACGACACGGCGAGCGTCCTCCTCCGCGTCGCGATATGCATTGCGGGCTGCGGCTTTAGTAGCGCGGCTCGACAGGCACGCGGGTGGGGGGGAAGGAACTTTTGTTCTAGGCGAAGCGGCTTGAGGTAGTTCACTGTCGTCACAACTGACTGCTAAAGCCGCAGTCCGCAGTGCATATCGCGACGCGGAGGAGGACGCTCGCCGTGTCACTCAACCCTGATGAAGACTCTCGAAATTGAGTCGAAACAGTGTCGGTACCTCTTCACCGATATACCGGTACGTGAAAACACCCGTTTGTAAAATGTATGATATAGTTCACTCACGATAGTTTCATGAGTAAAATAAACTATAGCTATTGTCGCTTGCGCAGAACTCGTGAACCCGACTTTTTCCGAAATAAAAATAGCCTACGTTGTAATGTTTCTAATGAAACTCTGAAAAATATAACAACAAACCAACTTTTTTCGCGTGAAACTCGAGAACTATTCATATTTTCGAGCTTTAGGCCCTTCGTATTCCCGGTCGTTATCTATATTTATATTTTAAATTTCAGCTAAATAGATTCAGTGGTTGTCAAGATATACCTAGAGGTACAAATATCCAAACTATGCAATGTATAATATTAGTGTGATACCTAGAGCACAGAATAGATATTAGTCGAGAGGTACAAATATTCAAACTTTACAATGTATTAGTATTAGTGTGATTACCTGTGATGTGATATTAGAATAGAATAGAATAGAAATATATTTATTTTGCTCCACACAATAAACATACATACATATTGGTGTGATTATCTCTTAAAGTAGGTACATGATACAGTACAGATGTGGTACAGGCACAGGGATAAAAATCAAAAGCAAATTGAATGTACGATGTCAAACATCGGATTCAACAAAACGTTATTTTTTGGATCAAAAAACAAAAATATACAAAAATTTCTAAAACACTTATTAACACACCTACAGAAAAATTGGGGTTATACTATACTGCCAATAAGCTTTGAGTAAAAGCTGAGATTCCACCTGAAACATGTTCAGGACAAAATGTTCATAACAATTGTTCGTAACAAATGTGTGGGACAAAATGTTCGCAACCATTTTTTCTTGTCCACCAGAACAAACATTTACTTTTGTTCGCAATAATTTGTGCCGCACAAATGTTCTGAACAAAATGTACGAGAACGAATGAATTATCCAGCATTACGTACCACGGCCTGGCGCCCTAACACTACGGCATTGTCCGTCGACGGCGCCGTCATCATCATCATCATCATCATATCAGTCAGTTCACTACTGGACATAGAAAACATCTTGAGTTTGACAGCATTTTTTTTTTCTTTTTGACATTGTTG
Organism: Colostygia pectinataria; assembly: GCA_951394395.1. Classification (NCBI taxonomy): domain Eukaryota; kingdom Metazoa; phylum Arthropoda; class Insecta; order Lepidoptera; family Geometridae; genus Colostygia; species Colostygia pectinataria. The sequence goes on from OX596362.1 coordinate 1,858,603, forward strand.
GCACGTTTGATACATTTAAAATTTTAATGACAGCTGTCAAACTTCAAACGGCTATATCTCGGGATCTACTCATCCCAGACGCACCAACATTTTGTTCAGAACTTGGAACTCGTATGGAATCCCACAATTATTAATTTAAAAAAGTGGGCTCACAGGTCAGGGGGCTAGCTAGAATAATAATTAATAATAACAAAATACTTATTATGTAACATAGTTACCGTATCACTTAAAAATTGTCCAGCGAGTGAAAGTAGAAATATTGTGCTGGCCATGTTGATCGCCGCAAAAATGTAATTTATGGTTCTTGCCATTTCATTATACGCCTGAAATATATAAATATGTAATCTAATAGGTCCATATCTAAGTATGAAGGTTAGTTAAAATTAGAAATATTAATTTCACTGGAAACCATACCCTTCACACCGGAACACAGCAATGCTAGCATTACTGCTTGGCGGCAGAAATAGGTGGTAGTCCTTCCCCGGACGAGCTCTATCACAGAGAACTCTACTACTCCGACCACTTACCACTGACATGAAGCAGAATAAGGCGATGAGCAAAGACGACGTTACGAGGTGGAAAAATACCACCAATCCAAAATTGTCGTTGAGTTTATCGACTAAGCTGTAAAAAAAACCTTATTAACATCCGCTTGTTGTCACCACGTCTGGCTGCCAACGTGCATGGGTTAGTTGGACTAACATACAAGTACTTACAATAAATAATAATAAATAATGGGACAATCCACACAGCATCATCTAGCCTTAAGGTATGCTGCTGTTAAACAGAGCTGTGTTATGGGTACTAGATAACTGATATAATACTTTATACAATACATAGATAGATATTTTTTATTATATATAGAAAATACCCAGAACACCCGGAACAAATATTTGTAGATCGTACAAACATTTGACCCGAGGCGGGAATCGAACCCGCAACCTCCGCTTCGCAGGCGGAACTGCGCCCGCTACTCCACATCGGTATAATGGTACCTATGTGTTTAGCAACTTGCCTGAGAAGCTTGTGATGTCTGACCACGACTATTTTGATCTTTGCATAGTTTACATCAGAAACGCTCGTGTTATTCTGTATATCGCACGAATCTTTGATGGCATCCTTCAAATCCAATTGCAGAATGCGAAACAAGATGCTGAGGTTTAATGTGCTTAGAATGACTAGAAAATCGTAACCATGAAACAGGCAAACTTGCATTGGTGTCGCTGAAAGAAAATATATTCATTCAGTCAAAGTAATTTTATGAACATATTTTTTTCTCATTCATCGGGGGTCTTTCATTATTAGAGCATAAGTATGTCTTATTAATACGATTTATTATTCTATTTAGAATGTTTTTTCTCTCTCGAAATATTCATATTTCGGTTAAATAAATTACAGGCCTAAATTAAGCAAAGTGCGAATCATGTTCTGGTTTAAGAGCTTTATTCCCATAAGAATTTACAAATTTACTTAAATGAGATATTAGATGAGAACTAATACTTAGATTAAACACTAATTTGCAAACGCGAGCGTGACAAAATAATAAAATTATTTCGGACTTATCGTTGTGTAACTGGTAACAGTGTAAAATTACTGTTTGGTGTGGGTAGATTCTAAACATAATGAGTGAGTTTGTACATCTATTGTAAAAACTTTCGGACAAATACGACAATTTGTACATAGTATTTATGAGAAAGATCTATCTATTATTAACTATTTATCAACCAGAACAAATGCAGCACTCACATGACGTTGTTATCCACAAATAAGTGGCCAAATAAACTGAGGTGGAGTTGATTGCCCAAAACCCAGGCGGGCTTATCGGGAACAAATACTCGATGCTGTCATGCGTCAGATTGTACCAGGTCATCAGTAATGGTATGTATTGGAACATGAGGAGATTTACAAAAATGTAGAGGGCAAATGCTGAAACATTTTTATAAAATTTAAAGACCGTAAAGGTACAAGTCAGGGCAGTGGTGGTCGAAGGGTATAGTGACCCTGCCTTCTGAACCTAAGGACGTAGGGTCAAACCCGGTCGTGCGCTATGACAAAAAGCTAGTGAATCAAAATCGTGAGAAAACCGGTATGTCCAAAAACTATAAATTCAAAAGACATGTGGCATCCACCAATCCGCATTGGGTCTGCGACCTAATCATTCTCGGGGCCAGTATCCAGGCAGTGGGAACATTAGAAGGCTGTCATGATGTGATTAAATGATGAAAAACTTCTAAGTCTTACATTTGTATAAAAAATTAACTCTTTTCAGCCAGGCCTTGAAGACATCTCTCTTTTCACCGGGAACCAATCCTTTCGGCCATAGCTCTCCAATCTCCAGGAAGAGATATTTGATATCATCCTTCTTTAGAAGTGCGGCTGGCAACTTGATAAATGCTGTAATACTATGAATATTTGAATATAAATGAACGTGCCGGCCATCCTGAGCTGGATTTAGCGCCTCACACGTCACTATGGCTAGTAGCGTGTCTTTAGTTCTGCCTTCTATACCTTGCTGTCACACAGTTTTAAACTAGCACAGAAGCACAGAACAGATATTAGTACTACGTAGACACGTGACAGAAGGTAAAGTCATAAATGCCTGTGGTCGTTTTATTTTTGGTTAATTAAGCTTACCTATTTATATTACCTATCCTAATTAATTAAGTCTTGTAAAATCTCTATACCTACTCTCTTTATATAATTATCACTTTAGGTAAGCTATTAGTAATTAAGTTTATTTTAAGTTATTGTAAGGCAAACAACTTTCCTGATTAATAAATTATCTTTATCTTTTATCTTTCTTTAGCTGCCGCATTGCCATTTTGGAATAGGTGGTAGGTACCTAATCTACAAAACTGCAGGTGCGGCAGCTGCTACAATAGAATTTTAATAAAGAGATATTACATTTTTTGCTAAAAACCCAACTGATCTGATAAAAGTTTTTAAGCAAATATAATATTTTTCAGTAGAAAAACTTATTAAAACTAGAATATACTGGTGTGCCTGTGTCTGTTTACAGGTAGGTATTCAGCGGATCTAGAAACACTGTCACCAGAGTTGGCCATTGACTCATACGAACTTACTTACTTACTTACTTACTTAGCGGATCTAGGCAATCGTGAATTAAGTCGTTAGTTTTTGCGCATTGAGCGCTTTTTGTTGATGCTGTGTGGCTTGTCCAGCGTTATATGTATAGATAGGTATTATTTATATTAAGTATTTTTAAAACTATATAGGTACTTAGTATCTACTTATAATATCAATTGGCAAATTTAAAAACTTAATTAAACAAAATCTGTCTCAAAAAGCTTACTATAAAACAACCGATTACCTAGATGATAAAAAAGCTTGGGACGAATGTGCTCCAACTCTACTTGGAATCCATAACAATAGCAAGGGTCATGCCAAAAAAACGATAGGAACCCAGCCGGTGTTGTTGCCAGTTCTTTTACGGCATGGGCGCGTTGGAACTGGTGTAAATTTTCCTAGCTTGTAAGACGTTTCAAAGTGATCCTTGTGATTCTACTGAATAAATAATTTTTGATTTTGATTTTTGATTTTTATCTTTCCACAACACAAACTGCTAACTTCATGAATGTCTAGAATCGCTCTTACTGATTTTAAATCGTACTTACAAATTGTGAGTATGATAATGGTAGGCATCATGACAGCGCCTTCTAAAAACGTTTCAGCATCGTTTATTAGAACCAATCTGAATTGAGATAACGCCATCGGAATGAAGAGAACATTGAAAATAAACAGTCTCACAGACGCATTAACATTACTTGAGCCCAGTTTAGGGCCGAAGTAGTCTATTCCAATTAATTTTTGTACTTTAATGGAAGTGGAAATGGTTTTCTTGTAGTCTGAAGGTAGATTTTTATATAAAATATTAGAAGCCACATTTTCCATTTTAGCACAATTAGGTATTGCTCAAAGCTTTATTTTATACCCATAGCTAGATGAGAACACAAGTGTGCTAAGTAGTAGTTTGTTTCCATTACTAAAGTGTAGAACTTCAGTAACGGAAACAAAAAATGAATTGAATCTAATTTGCAATTTATAAACTTAGTTTATAACCACATCCAGCCTAAATATTGTAGTAAAATGGGGAGAACGGAAACACACAAGTGTTATGGGGCAATAGGGGTACATAATGGGTGATATTTTTAGTTCTACCAATGAGAGGTTGTAAAATAATTTAACTCCAGTACGATCAAAGTTAATGTAACGTATAAGTACGTAGTACTATGACTTTGACACCAGCCAGAGGTATGACAGACAGTGAAGTGACAGCAGGAGCAACCAATGTTGAATTCCCTACACGGGATTGTCTTTGGCTATCTTGTCAAAACGACATGGGTCTTCCCATTTTAATTATTTTTCTCGTGTTATTTTAAGTTTTATTGCGTAAATTTGGTGGCAGTTTATCCAATTTAACTTGTTTACTTACCACAAGTGTTAGTAATTGAAATGGAGGGGTAATGTTGGTTGGTAATTTAGTCAAAGACTTTCCAGGAGAATTTTGAAAGAAAAGTCATCGTTTCTTTCCAAATTTCGTTTGTTTACGTTGCTAAGCGACAATCAAACTAATACACTTGACATTGGCAAAATTGTGGCAAACTAGCCACAGAGGCCATAAAACAAAAGAAGAAGAAGAATTCCCTACACCATAGCTCGCCAAACGTAGTGCTTACATTCTCTTGGGCTCGCCAGTTGAGCTACCGCCATAACATTTAATAACTTGAGACGAAAACCCCTTATTAGGTAACTGCATACCTAAGTACTTACTTAACCTACATAGTTTATTATAAGTATAAAAAGTAAATTAAAATATAAATAATACTCGCATATTAAAATTACACCTAGAATAAAATATATATATAATATGTATAATAATATACTTTTAAACTATGCTTCACTTGAATTTTATCGTCTCGTCATTGAACATTCCTGAATTAGATTGCACTTTTCTGATTCTGTGCTTGCACTAACTTCTTCATATTTATTTATGTATGTATTATTTCATCACCGATTCTAATCAATTCAATTTATTTATTTATTTTGGTTCATTATATCAATAAAATCATAGATTAGTAAATTATTATAAAAAGATTATTTTAAAAAAAAACTAAGTAAATAAATGCCTATTTATGAAAAAAATATATGCAAGTATTTACCTACTTTTAATAAATTTAATAAAACATTTTTATTTTGCCCCTTGTATAAATATGAGGCACTTCCTCTTTCTAGAATAAGTAATGGTGAGAATCAGCTATGGTTACCGGTAAAGTTATAGCACTTTTGAAGTAGAGCAAATTGACTCAATTAAAAACTTTATTGAACAAAAACTATCACAAAAAACAAAATGTTATTGTTACTGTTATGTAGGTTCATAAGTAATATATACTCTTCAGTAATAAATAATATACTCATTTCGTCGCACTAATTACTCACTTTTAATAAATCATACTGAAATCCTAAAACAGACTGACTGGACTATTTAGAAAACGGAAACCTTTAAGGATCACTTTGTCATCCATCGTCAAAATTCTTTTTTTTTTCAGAAAAGTATGTACCTACCTAAGCTAGAGAACTGAAGAGAAACAATGGGAACATAAATAAATAAAAGACTTAGGTATCATTATTAGATTGGATTATTCCCATCTGTCACCTAGTTTTGTCCCCTAACTCTGTCGAGAGGAGATAAAGCCATTTCAAAACTAATATTCAATCTGTCCCAGATTCAGACTTCCCCCACCTACCGGATTACAAAAATGAATGAATGAATGAATGAACACTTTATTGTACACAAAAAAATACTTATTAACTAGTATAAAAAACATTAACAAAGTACAAAGGGCGGCCTTATCACTAAGAGCGATTTCTTCCAGGCAACCATGGATGGAGAAAGTGAGAGTAGAAAATTAAGTAGTGGCGGATAATATGTGCACATAATAGGATAAATTTTCAATTTAAAATCAATACTTACCTAATTTTTGTTAAATTCTAATACTAATTGTGAGGAATTCATATAGCAAATTCGACATAATATAAGAGTAACTTTATATTTGTCGACCGATGTGGCGCAGCGGGCGCAGGTCCGCCTGCGACGCAGAGGTTGTGGGTTCGGTTCCCGCCTCGGGACAAATGTTTTACGATCTACAAATATTTCTTCCGGGTGTTCTGGGTATTTTCTATATATAAGAAAAAGTTCTGTTTAACAGCAGCTTACCTTGGGGCTATATGTTGCTGTGTGGATTGTCCAGCATTATTATTATTATTATTTCTATTATTTTTATTAATTTGTATTAGGTATACAGATTATAATATTTTTCAAAGTAGGCTTTTAGCAAAATAGAGTGAATGAATAGGTGGATTGGTCCGGAATTCCCCCCCACCTACATGAGAAAAGGCTAATAGAATAATCAGTTAGATAAATTATAAGTAGGCACCGAACATATCATTAATTTCGTTCAAACATATGGAAAAGCAGAGAAAGGTACGTCCAAGCAGAGCTGCATATCTGTTAACAAAAAAAATATAGCTATAAGTACCTACCTATTTGCAGTATAGTTTCAATTTACAAAGCAGTTTATCTAAAGTTTATCTAACCATACTTTTTTGCGTTACTGTTTGTTTACTATAATAATATATATATAATAATAATTACTATAATAAATAAAATACAATAGACAGCAGGTAGGTAGGTAGGTACTACTTATGTAATCAGGTAAGTAGGTTATACCAGTTATACTCCAGTTCAAGTACTTACCTTTGTAAAAGAGCTTAGTGTCATAGTAGAATAATTTAAAGCAGATAAATAGCAAGGCCGTCTTGATCTGAAATAAACAATAAGTTTATTTTCAATCAATAATTGAGCCCGCTCTACATCATGCTCGATTCAGTGAACTCACTGCAAAAACTTCAAAATGCTAAACAAGTAAGTTACTACGCAAGTTAATAATTTTTGGGATGTTAGTGTGATGGTTAATCTTAACCTTTCAAGTGTTTGTAAACGACAGGACGGATCTATATGAAATTTGGTATTAAGATTGAGTATTTAATATGGTCTGGAATAGCATATACTTAAACTACATTTTACCCCGGGTCGCCGTGGGATAAAAAAAAGACTGCGAGTAGCACCGCGAAGCGTAGTAAATAACAAAAACAACCTACCTATGAAGTATTCGCGGCACGGTGTGGAATCCAAGCAAGTTTGCGCTTCAACACAGGCTTCACGACCTCTTTGATTTGGGACAAAAAACCGACAAAATAGAGTCATCCACGCGACCGCACCATGAAGACCGTGAAGATGGCCACAAAGTGAAAGGCACAATTGAGCTAGCGTCTTCGCGCGCGCTACCGCGCTCAATTTGAAGTGGGCTTTAGTAATAATACTTTACTTTTCTGCCCTTCACTTCGGACTAGCCAAAATGAAGAGCAGTTTCTTATCAAAATAGAGAGTAAACATAATCGGATGTAGGCAGATACCTGATAATAACGAGAAGCACAAGTCTCTTTACCTTCGGATCGCTGTCATACCAAACACTATTGTATGCAGCGTCTGCTACGCCTGCACTCTGAAAGAACTGTAGGTAAATAGGGGAATATAAGGAGGCTTCGTACAGTTTTACTAAGTATGCTATGTATTATAATATGATCGTCAGGCTAGAGAATGACATGAAAAAATACGAAGCATTGCTTCTTAGCATACTTCTTAACTTTCTTCTTCTTTATCATCTGATTCTTATTATGTATGTACCTACTGTTAAGATATTGTAAATGATAAATAAATAATTAAAAATTAATTGCTGTGCGCAATTTGGCTAATTTTGGTCTTGAAATATTTGCAGGCGTCCAGGGAAGGTCTAAACGGATAGAAAATAAAGAAAAATTGTGAGAAAAATAACGCGAGTGAAACCGCGCGGTTCAGCTAGTAATAATAATAAATATTCATTGGCGAAATTATCTATAGACGACATAATTATAGCCGCAAATGGATCTGATTAGCACAGTCACGCGGTAGATTATTTTAAGAGTAGAGTTCTTTGTGATAGAACTCGTTCGTTGAAGAACTACCTGCCACCATTCCTATCCCGCCAAACGTAATGCTCTCATTGCTATGTTCTGGTTCGAGGGGCATGGTTTTAAATGAAATCACAGGCACGTGCGACTTTTGATCGTGGAAACGCGCAAAAGATATGCGTGATTATCATACAAAAAAATATTTACGCATCGATTTGAGAACCTTACCCGTTTTTCATCCGTTAAAAATAGGCTCACAGGAGAGGCTAGATCATTTATCTAATAGATAGTACTTAGGTATAGTTACCGTATCATATAAAACTTGACCTGCTAGTGCCAGTAGAAATATGGTACTGATCATGTTGATCGTTGAAATGATGTTGGCTACGGTTCTTACCAAATCTTTGTATGCCTGGAAAGAGTCTTGAGTTTAGTTCAAATGCAATAATACCCAAGTACCTACTGCGTGAAATAATGTTGGCTATAGAGTGGAAAAACCAGTGTGCTGGTCGACACAGGCGACCAATAGGTAGCCTACATATTTGCAATGCCTGAAAAGGGCAAGTTTTTATATGGCAGTTACAAATAATAAGTTGTAACTGCCATATAGGTAATATAAAAACTTTTAAGACCTACTCTTGTAACACTTATTTATGCAAATAAATATCTTGAATCTTGAATCTCTTAGCGAAGTTTCCTTGAGGCCGATTACATAAACTAAAAACCCACAATTATTGTGGTTCTGAAAGAGATATGCCGTCGATTAAAATTAAAAGCTCAATATAATTATATTGAATAATAATGATACAAAGGCCTCTTACCACCGTCATGAAGCAAAAAAAGCAGATAAGCAACGAGGACAGTGTTGTGTGGGTGAATATCACCAATCCAAAGCATTTGTTGAGTTTATCGACTAATCTGAAAAAAAAAAGTACGATAAAAACAATGTCAACTATAAAATAATGTCTTTGGTGCCGATAACCAGGTTGTTAACACGCTATGTACTATAATATAATATGATGGTTATGCCTGTCGCGTGTGAAACCATCACGCAAAACCAAGTAATCTGCTCGCTCTTTTGTTTGCATGAATATCATCATTATCATCATCATCATCATCAACCTATTGCAGTCCACTGCTGGACGTAGGTCTCTCCCAAAGCGCGCCACTGAACCCGATCTTCGGCTCTTCTCATCCACTTTCTGCATGATTATACCGTTAGCCTAACGTGTGTAGCATCCCTACTCTGCGAAGTAAGTCATGTCAGTCAGTTGCATTGCGATTGCGCCGTGTCTGCAACGTGCTGTTTAGCAACTTGCCTGAAAAGCTTCTGATGTGTGACCACGACGTTCTTTATCTTTGCATAGTCTTCATCAGAAACGCTCGTGTTCTTCCGTGTAGCGCACGAAGCATTGATGGCATCCTTCAAGTCTACTTGCAGAATGCGAAACAAGATGCTGATGTTGAATGTGTTAACAATTGCTACAAGATCGTATGCATGGTATAAGCAAAGCTGAGATGGTAGCGCTGAAATTAGTCAAAGTCAAAGTCAAAGTCAAAAATGATTTATTTCAATAAAATCACAAGGATCATTTTGAAACGTCTTAAAGCTAGGTGAATTTACGCCAGTTCCACGCGCCCCAGCCTAGAAGAATCTGGCAACAAACTCGGCTTAATTGTACTCAGTAATTCTAAGGAACATCAATTCGCTCACGATGTTACATGTAGGTATTAGATACAGACAATGCTTTGCCAAACTACAGGAATAAACATTGTTTTTTTTTTTTATAACATCAACTAACACCTTATAGCCATAGTTCTGATGCTGAAGCAAAGTTTATGAAAATGTGTACAAATAAACAGTAGATCCTTTAGAAGTAACAATGAAGCGAAACCACATATGTAAATTCGAATATCTACATTGTGTACCTATGTATGAACCGGAAGAATCTAGCACTCACTTGTTACGGTCTCCCACATATAAGTGGCCAGATAAACCGAGGTGGAATTAATTGTCAAGAGGCGTGGTGGCTTGAACGGGAACAAATACTCCTTGTTGCCATAAGTCAAATTGTACCAGGTCATCAGTAAAGGTAGATATTCAAACATCGCGAGATTCACTGAGATGTAGATGAAAAATGCTGTAACAAGTTTGTATTAATATAGGTAGCAGTTATAGAGTCAACTCTGGTGACTGGGTTTACATTTGGAGCTAATATAGGCTAGAATATAAAATACTGTAGGTATATTATAACCCTATTTAGAAGTAGGAAGATCGACATGATGACGATGATAATTTATCGTTCTTATATTGAAAAATCCGTATTATTTACTTACATTTAAATAAGAAGCTAATTCTTCGCAGCCAGCTCTTTAACACATCTTTCTTTTCCCCGAGAACCAATCCCTTTGGCCACAGGTCTCCAATTTCTATGAAGAGTTCTTTGATTTCATCTTTCATCAGTAGCGCTGCTGGCATCTTGACTAAATCTGCAATTATGAAATCTCGAAGGTAAATAATAGGGTCTCTCTTTCTGATCTCTGATACAACAGAGTTTCTCAAGATGCATCTTTATCTGATAGCTTTTAACTTGTTTGTACTTCTCTCATAATAAAATACGTGAGTACCTATTACGATTATGATAATGGTAGGAACGATGACAGCACCATCTAAAAACGATTTGGCTTCGTTTAAATGTAAAATCAAGCCAAATTGAAGTAGCGAAAACGGAATGAAGAGAAAATTGAAAATAAGCAGCCTTACAGACGCATTTATATTACTGAAACCCAGGCTAGGGCCGAATAAGTCTATTCCGAGAAACTTCATTAAGTTAGTAAAAGTGGAAAAAGTTTTTTTGTAATTTTGAGGTAGATTTTCATATACATTTTTTGCACGCATTTGGTACTTAGCACAATTTAAGTTTTTAGTCTTATTGCCTACGTATAACATGATAATAAAAATGTGCTACACAAGTTAGTGTGCGATCTAGAAAGTACTTAGTAGGAAAAGAAAAATGGAATATATATTTTTTTTTATTAATTATTTTTTTGTTCTGCATCATTAGCTATAGTAAGTACTTGAATACTTAACAAGTCATAACTACTTAATTGATTACAAAGTAAACAGCAAACACATTCACAGGCAACTCACAGGGTGTTTGGTAAATACCTACCTTTTAATCCTACATTTTTGAAAATATCGGTTTATAGAGTATTTATTATTTGTCTTAAGAAATTTACATTTCACATATAAGAGACTTAAATTGAGTAAGGTTCTAAATTTTAAGCGTGTAGAATGAGCGTGCGTGACTCATGGAACTTTTAAGTAGGTACTAGGTAGTAGGTGACTACAGTGAGTTGACATTAAAACAAGATACTGACTATATACAATCTCAAAATTCAACAGTTTGGCACCAAACATTACTGTGGTAGAAAAATGTTCACTTCGCTTTCTTGGTTCACCAATTTTAGACGAATCTTTTCCGGCATTTGTAGATGAGAAAATTCAAAATTTTAGTAAAACCTCGGACAGATTATTCAAAATTAACAGCCATATGGCTTTTACAATCATTAAATTCTGTTTGTTTGTACCAAAATTTACCTACGCTTTAAGATGTTGTCAACTGTGGAAACACAGTGAGCTAGTGGAAGGCTTAGACAACATAATAAAGAACACTTTATCGTCGGTTTTGAATATTCATTTAGATGACAAGGCATGGCTGCAGGCCTCCCTGCCTGTCAAATTGGGAGGCTTAGGTATTCGCAAAATTTCAAGTGTTGCCCTACCAGCGTTCTTGTCCTCCGTCTATAGCACTAGCTCTTTAGTTGAAAAAATTCTAATTCCGTCTTTTTCGATTATTCCTGGCGACAACCTCAAAATTTCATATTTAGACGAGGCTAGACACGCTTGGCACAGTGCTTGCCCTGATACTGCTCCTTCTAAAAACCTTTCGTCTCAACGGCAATGGGACGGGCCTCTGTGCGAGCTTGCATGGAATTGTTTGCTACAAACATGTCAATGCTCCACAGATCGTGCCCGTCTTCTTGCTGTTTCAAAATTAGAGTCAGGGCATTGGCTGCAAGCACTTCCATCTCACAATATTGGAACTTTGATGGACAATACAACATTCCGTCTTGCAACTAGTCTGCGGTTGGGTGCGCAGTGCTTCGCTCCGCATCAGTGCCAGTGCGGTACGGCGGTCGACCAGCTTGGTCACCACGGATTGTCGTGCACCAGGGCCGCCGGTAGGATCTGCCGACACGCCAGTCTTAATGACATCATTCGTCGGGCGTTTGTCAGTGTCAACGTACCAGCCGTTCTGGAACCGAACGGTTTGGTGCGTGATGATGGCAAACGGCCTGACGGTATGACTCTTGTCCCTTGGGAGATGGGTAGGCCTTTGGTGTGGGACGCGACATGCGTCGACACCTTAGCCGCATCACATCTGTCGGGGACATCAGTTAGGGCTGGCGCGGCGGCAGATTGTGCAGAGAACACCAAAAGGCGCAAATATGCCGGTCTAGATAGAGCCTACATATTTGAGCCTTTTGGAGTGGAGACCCTGGGTCCGTGGGGTACCGGGGCTCACCGCGTTTTCAAAATTCTTTCCGGGCGTCTGGTCGAAGCGACGCGTGATCCAAAGGCTGGTTCATATCTGGCTCAACGTATCAGCATTGCCATTCAACGTGGCAATGCAGCCAGCATGTTGGGAACGCTTCCTACTGGTAGTGATTTGGATCAGTTGAGCTATCTATAGGTCGTTTGTAACGGTCTTTAGATGGCTCAACTGTTTCATATGTATTTTGTATATTTTGTAATGTAATATAATTATGTACATATTAAATTAATCTTTATAGAAAAGGTAATAAAGATACTGACTTATGTTTAACAACGAAAACAATACTATCTGATAGATGAACGTTTATTTTATTTCTTATAAATAAATATTTTACACTATTAATATAAAGTGGAAAGAAATTGCACTTTTGTATGTTTGTAACGAATAAACTCGAAGATCCACAAACTAGTACCTACTATAATATAAAAAAGAGCAATAATTATGAACTAGAATACTAAACTTATTTCAAATTTTTGTATTATCAATTAGTAACTGTTGGCGGATAATATTATCGTAAGATGTTTAAAATACTCGGGAATGAAAAAAAATGAAGGTAGGTAGGTAGGTGTGCAGTATGTGCCGGTCGCGTTACGCGTCAAGGTGTTGGGTGGGTGTGTATGTGAAAGGCGATATTACATTTCACGATTCATCGTGACGATTTGAAGCGTTAATACCATCAGTGCCAGCGCTTGTATTTGGATCCAGGTGACTAATTATTTTTAATACTTCACTTTTAGTAGCTTGGTAAAAATTACACAAATAACTATTTATATTGATATCATCTGAATTTTCATTTACGCTGTGATACTTTGCTGGAATGTCATTGCATAGTAGAACATCTATTTTCGTAAAGTAGCTATTGAACGTTTCACATATTAGTTGTGGGTCTGATACTGTTCCGGAATCACTTTGAAGTGTTGGCGGCACATAATTTGTCTTGATTTTGTTTTTTGTCAGTGAGTTCATAAGACTCCACATCTCTTTCGGATTTCTATTACATCTTTTGAAAGCTCCGTGGTAGTAGGTCTTCTTAATTTTATTTATATTTGTTGTTAGTCTATTTCTTGAAGTCTTGCTGTATTTTCTTGTTTTTAGGGTTTTTCTTTAGTTTTCTCCATAGTATGTTTCTTTTGTTTATTCTACTTATTATTTCCTTGTTGATCCAGTCGTCTTTAGGTAAGTTAAGTAATTTAGTTTTTGAGGATTTACTATTTTCAATACTTTAAAATAGCACAGAATAATCAAATAGTTACAGTATAACTATAATTTAAAGCACTCAAAAACCTTCATAGTATTTCATCATTGCAGCCATCTAATGTTCCCACTGCTGGGACACTAGCCTACTCTCAAGCAAGAGTGATTGGGTCTTGATCCACCACGCGGACCCAATGCGGATTAATAATAATCCTCAATAACTTGCTTTTTAAAAACGTATTTTGGGCGTTATTATAAATTATGGGTTTAATAACGCCCGAAAAACTAGGCTTTATAAACAAAATTAGACTAACAAGTGTGTTTTCTGTTACCTGGGCGCTATTAGACAGCACGCGTTAATCACCTACCCTACCTTAGTTGTCAAATTATACTTCCTTACCTAGCGATAAGACCGCCCATTGTACGTATACATTTTGTTTTATCTTGTAGTCTTTAGTTTTAGTTATTAAGTTTGGTGTAAGTAGAGAGTAGAGAGAGTAGTAGTAGAGTTCTTTGTAATAGAGCTCGTCCGGGGAAGGACTACCACCATACCTATTTCTGCAGCCAAGCAGTAATGCTCGCATTGCTGTGTTCCGGTGTGAAGGGTATGGTTTCCGGTGAAATTACTGGCACATGAGGCTTTCGATCTTAGCCTCAAGGTGGCAACCCGCGAGTGATACCTCTGGTATTGCAAGCGTCCATAGGCTGCGGTAACCGCTTACCATCTTGTGGGCCGTACACTTGGTTGCCACTTTAGTTGTATAAAAAAAAAAAAGTACAATAAAGAATTTTCATTCATTCATTATACTAAATACCTAGTACCTACCTATTTTAAACTTATCATAACTTTGTGATTTCTTGTGTGATTCGAACATCCTTTATAAGCTATGACTATATTATTCATATTTTGCAAACAACTGTATTGTCTCTTACTTAATAACCAATTGTCTTCGGAAATTATAAGTTGCTGCAGGTAGGGGAGATTCGGGATCATTGGTGTCTAATGTTTTCTCAATGTTTTAATTAAAATAGGCTTTTTATTTAGGGCCTTATTCATAATGCAAAGACAAGACAAATATCTGTTAGTTAATGTCTCATCTCTGTCATCATCATCATTGTTCATTGTCATAAATTTACAGTGAAATAATAATACGTAGCTTGGTGCTAAAAATTTTATTTATATTAGTTTGTGTATGTTTAAATAAAGCTTATTTTAGGATACATAGGGTACGTTATTTGATATAACATAAAGAAGAATATAACGCAAAATAATGCTAAGTAAAGTACAGCTACAAACATTTGAATCAATAAAATAAATAAATAAATAATGCTGGATAATCCACTCAGCATCATCTCGCCCCAAGCTAAGCAGAACTTGTGTGACTGATTTATTTAATACAATACAATACATAGATATTTTTTATTATACATAGAAAATACCCAGAACACCCGGAACAAATATTTGCAGATCGTACAAACGTTTGTTCCAAACTTTCGAGGCGGGGAATCGAACCCGCAACCTCCGCGTCGCAGGCGGACCTTCAACCGCCGCGCCACATCGGTCGCCAATCAATGTTTCCGATGCACCAACTCCTAACTTAAACTCCCCTTAACCACCTCTGTGCCTTAACTCTCCCTAACACGTCCTTTAGGAAGTAGAGTAGTAACAGTGGTTAGAGTTAGGAAATACATTATGCATAAATCTATTACAGATAGGCTACATGTATTATTTCTGATAAGCAGTAGGTAATTGCTATGTTCCGGAAGGAATGCTCGTAGCAATGCGAGCATAGTTAGTTTCCCCTGATGGTACTCTTCAGCAAGAGTTCAGCATGGGTACCACCGCAGTGCCAAATATTCCAAGCAGTAGATATTGTGTTAGACCAGAGAATAAGAAGCATTACTGTGCGTAGATTTGAAGGGCACTATAGCAAATGAAATGACTAGGCGAAAGAGACGTCTCTAGGTGACGAGCGCAGTGCAGTGCCACGCAGACCTTGGGTGGCACTGCAACTGTTATGGCGTAGTACTAATATCTGTTATGTGGTTATGGTCAGGCGAGGTCAGCGATATGACCATCTTGGCACTGGCTACCATACAAAAATACAACACAGGCTTTAGTGTGTAGTGTGGATTTGACCAACTTCAGTTTAGCGTAAGTATTGATAATGTATGGGTACTTAAGTGTACTTATAAAAACTACTAGCTGTTCTTTGTACGCATTAGTAAGTAAAAATAATAATAATGAACGAAGCTCAACTGAGAACTTCTACTATGCTCTATGTCAATCACTCTTGATGTACTGCTTAACAACTTGGGGTGGCTCTGCTGTTTCACATCTTCTTCCCCTTGAGAGTAGTTGAGAGAGCACAGAGAGCGGTGCACAAAATAGCTAATTCTCGTCTGTTCAGATACCCTACTATAAACTGTAAAACTGTACAACGATTTCGATGTCCTGTTCGTTAGAAAACTGTTAATACAGCAAACTACTCTTGAAAGATGATTCTTATAATATGTAGATATTATAAGAATCTTCTTTGTGTACGAACAGGACATCGAAATCGTTGTAGAGTTTTACAGTTTATAGTAGGGTATCTGAACAACACAAAGAAGATTCTTATAATATGTAGATATTGGTTCTAGGACTAATTATTATTTTTATTTTAGTTTTCTCCATAGAGCTGAACGAGCAAAGAAAAGTATGTCCATGCGGTGCTCATAATCTGTAAAATAAGACTTAAATTATCATTCACGTACCTAAACAAACGTTTTCGAAAAATTTAATTTCAGTAGGTAAAGAAATGAGGGATTTTTTTTTGCACAATAAAGTAAGTATTTTTATTTATTTAATTTTGCTAAATCTAACAATGTTTTAAATATCAGCCAACCCGGTTTAGTGGTTGTGAATAAACATACAAACTTTCGTATTTTTAATATTTAGTGTGTCTTGTTCTAGGTAAAATAACTTGTTACAGGCACCTTATATGAATGTTAATTTTTAAAGGATAAAAAGTGTGAAAAACCCATCTAAGTATGACCCAAAATAAAAAATAACTTAGTAAGCAGGCACTAACTACCTAATAAAGGTACAAACATAATATATTTTTACCTTTGATAATGAGCTTAGGCTCATATCTGAGTATCCCAAAGCAGATAAATAGCAAACTCGTTGTGATCTGGAATAAATAAGTAGTACCTATGTAGTAGGTAGTAACCGATAGTCAACATTTTTTCAGCGCCAACTAAATATTTTAAGAATTTTGAGTAGGGGTACGACATTGCAATAAATAAATAAATTATGAATTAAGTAGATTTGTGAACAACAAAGCAACACTGTCACAGATACGAGATATATTTATGTACCTACCTATGCATAGGCTACACAATACCTGTGTTTTATTTTCATATTCATATCCACAGTATTCATTTATTAGAATAGAATAGAATAGAAAAATATAATATATATTCATTCTTAATTTAAAAAAAATCTCCAGTCCTTTAACGGATTCACTTTTTATAGGCATCTGTATATGGAGTTCCTCAAGGCTCTACTCTTCGGTTTATTTTTGTTTTTTATCTATAATGAATTTGCCGTTCCACGTAAGAAGAAAAATAATTTTAAGTTTATGAAATACCAACCGGATGATGATGCAGAGCACAAGTTTCTTCACCTTCATATTGCTCTCATACCAAAGACTGTTGTAAGCTGCATCAGATACTCCTGCACTCTAAAATAAAAAATTGAGGTTTTTTTTTTTTATACCACTAAAGTGGCAACCAAGCGTACGGCGTAACGGCCCACTTGATGGTCAGCGGTAACCGTAGCCTATGTACGCGTGCAATATAATAGATATCACTTGCGTGTTACCACCCTGAGACGTTAGATGGAAAGTCTCATGTGCCTGTAATTTCACCGGAAATCATACCCTTCGAAGCGGAACACAGCAATGCGAGCATTGCTGCTTGGCGGCAGATATAGGTATGGTGGTAGTCCTTCCCCGGACGAGCTCTATCACAAAGAACTCTACTACTCTTCAGGTCATCATCGTCATCACTAAAAGCCAATAGCTCATTAATAAACATAGACATAGACACACGTTTATTCACTACTTTAGCACACCTAGGAAATATTCAAAAACACAAGATAGCTACAGTAAAGAAAAAATAAAAAATAAATACAAAATGAAAACATAAATCGTAACAAAAATGAAGAAAAACACAGGAAAATGGTGTAATGAAATGAAATGATTCATTTGCTTGAAGTGCGCTTGTTTAGATGTTCTTAAAACTATTGTCTCACACACTCACTGTAGGTAGACACAGCATGCAAAAATTGAAAATAAATTAAAACGAATAATAAATTTATATACCTACTTAAATGTCAATTGGTGAAATAATAATAAAAATAGTAGGCAATTTTATAAACATAAGTCAAGATAATTTACAATTTAAAATAAGTAGGTATTACTAGGTGTTTAACGTTTTCTTGTAAAATTAGTTTAGACTTTGCCACTAGATGTCGCCACTCTAAGGTGTAAGATGCTGAATCGCGCTATCGTTGCGTTTTGGTGTCTGAAGGTGTTTATCATTGAAACTGCCTAATATAGTTACCTACTAAGACCAAATTTGTTTTATTTGAGAATCCTCAACACAGTAGGTTAACTCAAAACATTGGTCCTTCGAGCCGGATCGGACGGAAGTACTAGTTTTTGGTTAAGGTGCCGCTGTACTCACTGTGGATCGCAGTGGCAAGGTACGGCGAGGAGTGCGGGTGGTTAAACTATGCCCCCGTATCTCTTAAGTTTACGTGAAGAGTGCAACAGTGCAGTGCAGTGAGTGCCTAAATCAGTGTGGAAGTCCTTCCAGTACCAATTGTGAAGTTCAGCGTGGGCGGTGGAAACCTTTCACCCAACTCCACATCTAGATCATACACGGAAAGGCCCGTGAGTCCATGAAAAGGAAAGTAGCAGCGGCGGGAGGGATAGTACTACCCTCTACGTCCAGCCAGACCAGATCAGCGCAGGTAGTGGGGAAAGTACTACCCCACTACGAGCTCCAGAACAAGTAATTCAGAAGAGGCGAGAGGAACCCCTCTCTCCTCGCGTCCAGGTGTGCAGAGCATCAACGTTGACCGAAGCGAAGAAATCGGTCAGCGTCTCCAAAGAGTGTGGACTGCGCCCCAGAGAACAGACCAGCGACATTCAGGATTAACAGTAGGAAGTGTTTGAATAAACTGTGAGTACTTTATTATTGTTTGCGTCAGGAAAAATAGACAATTTAATCTTACCTAGTTCTAATATTTAGTTATTTTGTGAGTTCTTATCTTTATTTTTTGAGAATTGTGTTTGGGTTTTCCTTGGGTGCATTTAAGTCTATTTTAAACCTCAGACCTTCATAATAATTATAACTTTTTTTAATAGTTTTAATTAAGTAATAATGGATTCGTTATTAAACGTTCAGAAAAATGTAAGTAAGTCTATTTGTAGGGCTCTTGTAAACTTTAAAAAATGTTCAAAGGATAGGTTAACAGTTGAATATATAAAAACAAAAATTGAAACTTTGGAAAATGATTGGTTGCTTTTTAGACAGACTAATACTAAAATTTATGAGAAATTTAAGTCTGAGGATATTGAAAAATCAGAGTATGCACAAAGTGAAGTTTATGAGGAGGCTGAGGAGAGCTATGCGTTGTGTAGATCAATTATGAAAACGGCTCTAAATAAGATCAGTACAGTACAGGAATGTACCAGTGAACCTACGAAAGGTAGTTCAAACCGATCAACCTCCCTAGCAAAGTTGCCGAAAATATCTATCCCCGTGTTTTCGGGTAAATACGAAGAATGGACTACCTTCCGAGATCTATTCGTATCATTAGTGCATAAAAATAGTGAACTAGATAACGTGCAAAAAATTCATTATTTGAAGGCACATCTTGCTGGTGAGGCTGAGCAGTTGATTCGTCATACTCCAATTTCTGACGCAAATTATGATCGTTGTTGGGAACTTTTAGACAATCGCTATAACAATAAGAAGTTTCTTTCAAATTCTATTTTGAACAAAATGTTCAAGCAACAAGCGATAAATGTTGAGTCTGCGTCAGCTTTAAAAGAGTTATTAGATACTAGTACAGATTGTCTGAGCGCTTTGCGTTGTCTTGGTGTGGATGTGAGCACATGGGACATTATTGTTATCCACATTGTAAGTTCGAAGTTAGATCAGGAAACGCGTAAACAATGGGAGTTGTCAGTAGCTAGTCCAGACAAAGATCAAAATGAATTACCCACCTTCGCTCAGTTCCAAGCTTTCATAGAGTGTAGGTTCCGTGCGTTAGAGTTCGTAGAACCAGAGAAAAAGCTCGGTGCCGTACAGCGAGGTAGTGGTTCCACCGGTCAGTCCGCACCTAAGTCTTTCGTGTCTACGACGACGAATGAAGGCAATGCACAAGATTCATCAATACCTTGCGAATATTGTGCAGATAATCATAAACTCACGTTTTGCAAAAAGTTTGCTGATCAAACCACAGATGTGCGTCGGGAATTTGTAGTAAAGAATAGGATGTGCTTCAACTGTCTAGGCGGCAATCACAGCGTGTATCAGTGTCGGAAGCCCACAATATGCCGCATTTGCAAAAGAAGACATCATACTCTTCTACATGTCACCTATGAATCTAACGTTAAAAAAGAAGAGGCGAAAGCGGACTCTGATCAGAGCGTTGATTCGGCTACACCAGTGGTAGCGTGCCTAGCTACTGGGCAGGTAGCCGTTAACCGACAGGTTTTATTAGCAACCGCGTTAGTGAACGCAGAAGCAAGATCAGGAGAGTTTCAGGCAGTTCGGGTGTTGCTAGATCAAGGTTCGCAGGCTTGCTTTATAACGGAAGCTACAGCTCAACTCCTACGATTGAAAAAAATCGCTGTAGATGGATCTATATCTGGTTTGGGAAACGAGACCAATGTCAAGGCAAGTCACGTAGTCGTGACCACCATCCGGTCGCGCATCGACCCGCAGTTTAAGATGACAGTTCGGGCTTATGTTCTAAAAAATATCACCTCATACCTACCGGAGCGAAGGATCCAAGCTTTAAATTGGGTAGAGCTAGAAAACTTAGAATTAGCTGACCCTCAGTACAACTCGCCACAGAGAATTGATATGTTACTGGGTGCAGATGTCTACAGTCGCATTCTGAATGAAGGTCTGAAGAAGAGTCCGACAGGTACATTGATAGCGCAGAACACTTCATTAGGATGGATTTTGTCGGGAGCAGTAGAACATTTAGAACCTGAAACCAACGTTTCAAATGTTTCATTCGCATTTCATGTACAGTACAATGAGAACGAGCTACTGAAAAGGTTCTGGGAAATAGAGGAACAGCTGCCGAGTAAACCGATGCTGACCGAAGAAGAACAGAAATGTGAAGTTTTTTTTGCGCAGACTACAAGGAGAGCTGAAGACGGACGATACATTGTAAGACTCCCATTTCGAGATGAAGACCCACTCTGCAAGAACGGAAATTCCAGGAACATAGCGGTGAATAGATTGAAATCATTAGAGAGGAGATTAGCACGGGATATGTCATTAAGGGACCAGTATAAAGAAGTTATTCACGAGTACTTACGTTTAGATCATATGAAGCCAGTACCGGACAAGGACGACAAAAAAGAAGAATCGGTATATTTACCACATCACGCTGTAGTAAAGAACGACAAGGCGACGACAAAGGTACGCGTGGTATATGACGCTTCAAGTCGTAATGACAAAGGTGTGTCCCTTAATGATACTCTCATGGTTGGACCATCCTTGCAAGCAGATCTTCGGCATATAATTCTACGCTGGAGAGTACATGTCATAGCCATTGTGGCGGATATAGTTAAAATGTATCGCCAAGTGCGAGTAGCAGACGAGGATAGTGGGTTCCAGAGAATTGTTTGGCGTGATAGTTCTGAAAACGAAATAGTCAATTATGAGCTAAAGACAGTGACATTTGGTACAGCAGCTGCTCCATACTTGGCAGTGCGAGCAATGCAACAATTAGCGTATGATGAGGGCAAGGAGCTCCCTCTAGCGGTGGAGAACGTACTAAATCGATTCTATATGGATGATCTCATGTCTGGGTGCTCCGAGGTCGAAGAAGGTGTAGAACAGTACCTGCAAACAGTAAGGTTATTAAACAAAGGAGGGTTTCAATTGCAGAAGTGGAATAGTAATAATCAAGAACTACTAGATCAGATAAATAAATATGAAAACAATGGAAGGAACGAGAAAAATACAGTACAAGAAAAAGAAGTAGAAGTTAAATTAGATGTAACGATGAAAATTCTCGGACTTTCCTGGAATCGCAGCGAAGATGAATTTCGATACTCGGTGCAGCTCCCAACGATGACATCCGGACCTGTAACAAAAAGAATGATTATTTCGGACATAGCAAAGCTATTCGATCCGTTAGGATGGATAGCTCCTACAGTGATAATAGCTAAAATGTTTATACAGCGACTATGGCTTACCGGAATAGAATGGGACGCAGCAGTACCTGAAGAACTACTAAAAGAATGGGATACTTACCGAGAAGAACTGCCTCAACTAACCGCGGTACGAATACCTCGATGGCTAGGTACTAGGCCCGATGATACTGATGTGGAGCTCCATGGATTTTGCGACGCATCCAAGTTGGCATACGCAGCCGTTATTTATCTACGAGTTCAGAAGACATCAGGAAAGATTCACACGTCATTGTTGGTAGCGAAAACCCGTGTAGCACCTATTAAACAAATAAGTATACCAAGATTAGAATTGTGTGGAGCGGTGCTGTTGACAAGGTTGATGCAAGAAGCAATGGAAGTGTTAAGCATTAGAAAGGAAAAAGCGCAAGTTTGGACAGACTCTACGATAGTACTAGCGTGGCTGAACAGTCATCCTAGTAGATGGAACACCTTTGTCGCAAACAGGGTGTCAGAGATCTTGAGTTCTCTAGATTCTTCTCAATGGTATCATGTTATATCAGAGCACAATCCTGCTGATTGTGCCTCCCGGGGAGTACAACCTTCATTGTTAGCTGAAAATGGAATGTGGATTATTGGCCCGGAGTTCCTTCGCGAGCAAAATATCAAGTATGAAAGACCAAAAATATTAAAAGTGGCTTTAGAGGAGAATATCAAGGTTCACATAGTCAGTTCAGTACTTACAGATTCAGTATTTGAGAGATTCTCGTCTCTCCAGAAATTATTGCGAATTGTAGCTTACTGCAGGAGATTCTTGAACAAAAATAAAGGATACATCCAGAAAAAGGAAATAGATGAGGCCTGGGAATGTTGTGTTAAAAAGACTCAAAAAGAAGAATATACAGAAGAAATTAAGGATTCAAGCACAAAGGAACAGACAGTAAGAAATAGAAGCAAGTTATATACCTTGAGTCCTTACCTTGATAATAAGAATATCATCAGAGTGGGCGGCAGGCTTCAGAATTCAACCCTGCCAGATCAAACCAAACATCCAGTTATCTTGCCTCACAATTCGCACTGGACGAGACTCGTGGTCGACGATGCTCACAGGATAACTTTGCATGGAGGAGTGCAGTTGATGATCAATTACTTACGTGCCACTTACTGGATAATTGGTGTTAAAAGCCTTGTCAAACAGCACATACGTAAGTGTATCACATGTGTTCGTCAAACTGCTACCATGAAGACCCAGTTTATGGGATCACTTCCACCAGTTCGGCTTACCCCTGCCAGAGCGTTCAAAAATAGCGGAGTCGATTACGCCGGTCCAATACAAATAAGAACTTCCAAAGGGCGAGGGAACAAATCATATAAGGGATACATTTGTTTATTCATTTGCATGGCAACACGCGCAATACACTTAGAACTAGTCAGCGACATGAGTACTCAGGCTTTTTTAGCCGCATTCAGAAGGTTCGTATCGCGACGTGGACATTGTTCGGATATCTGGAGTGACAACGGTACCACTTTTGTGGGGGCATCAAAAGAATTACAAGATCTTACCAGGATTCAAAGGGAAGCAGCTGAACATTGCGAGACCAATGGCACGACGTGGCATTTCATACCGCCGCGCGCTCCAAACTTTGGAGGCTTATGGGAAGCTGGAGTAAAATCCACCAAGTTTCACCTCAAGCGAGTCATCGGCGACTCCACGCTGACATTTGAAGAAATGAGCACTCTGCTTACTCAAATAGAAGCCTGTTTGAACTCCCGTCCTATTACCGTAGTAAATAGTACAGATCCTTCAGAACCACTTCCATTAACTCCAGGTCATTTTCTCATCGGTGAATCACTTGTCGCTGTCTCGGATAAGAGTTTCGAAAGTTCTAGCATAAGTTCCTTAACAAGGTGGCAGTATATTCAAAGGTCTTTACAGGAATTTTGGCGACGTTGGTCCCACGACTATTTAACAGGTATCCTACACAGATACAAATGGGCCTCAAAGGTTCCGGAGCCTAACATAGGTGATATAGTTCTCATTAAAGAAGACGACCTACCGCCAGGTCGCTGGTTGCTAGGTCGTGTTTTACAAAAACATCCAGGTCAAGACAATTTGACCCGTGTGGTCACACTCCAGACAAGCAAAAGTGTAATCAAACGACCTACCTCGAAAATATGTATTTTACCCGTCAATGAATAAGGGTTCTAAGTTAATTACATTTACTAAGTACGCATTGGTAAATGCGTTGTTTAGGTATTTATTTAAGTTGATTGCATATATGATGGTTTATTTTAATATTCTATAATTTTAAGGTTTAAGTTTGATGTTAAAATGGGATTTTTTGGGTTTTTTTTATATGGAGTGTTGCTCTAATTATTATTAATGTATTATATAAACCAGTTTAGTTTGTGTTAGTATACCTTAGTTGTCAATGTCAGTTTGTTTGTAAGGTCAAGGACATTGCACTAATGTCCTTCGTGGGCGGAATGTTTAACGTTTTCTTGTAAAATTAGTTTAGACTTTGCCACTAGATGTCGCCACTCTAAGGTGTAAGATGCTGAATCGCGCTATCGTTGCGTTTTGGTGTCTGAAGGTGTTTATCATTGAAACTGCCTAATATAGTTACCTATTAAGACCAAATTTGTTTTATTTGAGAATCCTCAACACAGTAGGTTAACTCAAAACACTAGGCTAGAAATTCATTTACAGTATAGAAAGATTTTTCGATTAATATTGTTTTAACCTTTTTTATAAATAATCTTAGCGGTAACTCTTTAATATCATTAGGGACTTTAATAAATATACGGCCACACATAGCGAAACTATTCTTTTGATAGTGTTGTTTTAGGTACTCTAGATAAACTCTGTATGTATGCTACAGCAGCAAATGGCCATGACAGAGGCCTTCGGGCGGCCTAGAAACTCTGTCACCAGAGTCGGCCACTGACTCATACGAACGAAAGAAAAGACAGCAGCAAAATGGCCTCGACTCAGCTGTCTACTGTTTTAGCAGCAGACGCTGGTGCTGGTATTCTGCCGAATCGATCTCTCTATTATGCTATTACCATATTAAGCTATGCATGATTCGTGGAGTTGGGGCACTGGGTGACCTCTAATACATAAACATTTGTGAGAGAAAATAAATAAAGATTTTATTGGAACTGCTGCTGGACATAAAAACTCTTAAGAGTAGTAGAGTTCTCTGTGATAGAGCTCGTCCGGGGAAGGGCTACCACCATACCTATTTCTGCCGCCAAGCCGTAATGCTCGCATTGCTGTGTTCCGGTGCGAAGGGTATGGTTTCCGGTGAAATTACTGGCACATGAGGCTTTCGATCTTAGCCTCAAGGTGGCAACCCGCGAGTGATACCTCTGGTATTGCAAGCGTCCATAGGCTGCGGTAACCGCTTACCAACTTGTGGGCCGTACGCTTGGTTGCCACTTCAGTTGTATATCAAAAAAAAAAAAAAACTTCCCACAAATTATGGCACGATGAACAAGAGTCTCCATCATCCATCGACTTCCTGCGACCGCTAGTGTGTCGTCGATCCATCAGGTCTCAATGTTTTTGTTTTCCGGTTCGTGGCCGCCATACGAGAAGGTATGTTTTAGATAGCTTAATATGTTACCTACCGTATCGCACAGGAGTTGCCCAGAAAGTGCTAGTAAGAATATGGTTAAAACTGCGTTAAAACCTGATAGTAAATTAGCTATGGTTTCTGCTAAGCCTCCATAAACCTGAAATAGAGAGACATAGATTAGCAGACCTGAGAATTTAAGTTTCACTGGTTTAGAGCTACAAAAAAAAAATCTAATGAAATTCGCTTATTTGACAAAAACACAGAAAGAAAACAAAAAATATAAAACAAGAGACTGAAGTAATAAAAAAGAAAAAAAATAGGTAGGTACATAGGATAGACAACATGACATTTAAGTCAGATTACCTACTAACTAGTGAACTGATATTGACACTAACCCCTACTGTGCTAATTAGTTTTCTGCTGTGTGGGGGTCAAAGAGGCTCTGTCTCAGTACAGAGTGTGATGTGAAGCTGCACTGGTTTTTAGACAAAGCTACACTTACCACTGTTAAAAATCCAAAGAAGCAGATGAATATTGATGAGAAGGCGACGTGGAAAAGGATTGTTAAACCGAAGATACCGTTAACTTTTGTGACGATGCTGAAAACACGAAGTAATTGCACACGACTCACATTAAAACCAAACTAGCTAGAGACTACTCTTGTCGACAAAAGTGATACATTGTAATCGTTTTTCAAATTAATTATTTATTTACTCAATTTAATCGTTATCTGATTTACACATAATATTAATATTTATAACTCATCTAAATTGGCTCTGGTGCATAATAATCTTCAAAAATGCTTCATCTTATCATCTTCTTCGCATAAAAAAAATTACCTGCTGTTCGTTAGCCTCGCTAAAACTCGAGAACGACTAGACCGTTTTGGCAGATTTTTGTCTTGAAGTATTTCTGTGAGTCCAGGGAAACGGTGTTAGGGAAGAATAACGCGAATGAATACAAAAATTTACTTGCCTTAAAATTCTCTGATGCCTCTTCACAATTCTTATAATCTCAGTATAGCTGTCATCAGAAGTGTTGAGCCTAACAGGTCTGACATGTGGAGTGACAGCATTCTCCAGGTCCACTTGCAAGAGGCGGAGTAGAATGCTGATGTTGGATGTAATGATGATGACTAGGAGGTCGTAGGGTGTGTAAAGGCACAGCAGGCAAGGAACAGCTAAAACATTTTATTTTATACAACTAAAGTAGCAACCAAGCGTACGGCCCACAAGATGGTAAGCGGTTACCGCAGCCTATGGACGCTTGCAATACCAGAGGTATCAATCGCGGGTTGCCACCTTGAGGCTAAGATCGAAAGCCTCATGTGCCAGTAATTTCACCGGAAACCATACCCTTCACACCGGAACACAGCAATGCGAGCATTACTGCTTGGCGACAGAAATAGGTATGGTGGTAGTCCTTCCCCGGACGAGCTCTATCTCAAAGAACTCTACTACTCTAAATTAAGTTGTTATTTACTGTAAGTACCTACTTAGAAAGTGCATGGAGTTTTGTTCCTGCAAACTTTTTAGCATAATTATTATAATTTCTTACACATCGAGATACTAACAATATTTAGGCTACTATTTATTATAGTAATCGTCAATATAATTTGATTTAATCCATCCGGTCACTGAACTAACTACTTACATACCTGCTACAGTGGAACAAAATGTATCCTAATAAGAATCAAATACCTAAGTAGGATTTGTTTACTGGATTAGACTGGAGTAACCCTAATTACTGGACCCTTAAAAAATATGGAGTTCACCTAAATATTGTTCCTGCTGTAGGAATTGAACCAGCTCTTCTCGCGCCACATCGAGTTGGGTACATTCTCGATGTCGCGCCATAACAAACTGAATGAACGTGTCACAGCTAACAAATAATATACCCACTTGCTGCCACCTCCCATAAATAAATGGCCAAATACACCGCGATTGAGTTCACTTGCCAGAGATCAGGTGGCTGGAATGGAAACCAGTACTCGTTCCCACCAGCAGAGATACAGTGGCAAGTCATCAGGAAAGGCACCATTTCGAATATCAGCAAGTTTACAGCAGCGTAAATGAAAAATGCTAAAAAAATTAAATATCACGAATTGCGCATTTGATCGCCTAGGGTTAGTATTGTAGAAGTATTGAAGTTTGCGCAATGATTGAACGAAAGTTTGAGCGAGTTTAATTTTTATTGCACCGTGTAGGATCTGTATTGCGCAATATTTTTTAGTCTGTGCGTCGCCTTGACGAGGGTCGGACCATGCTCGTGGATATATTTTTGCCTTTTCATGTAGCAGTCTTTCGACCAGCGACGTATTTTCTTTTTATTTTTAGCCACAAGTAGCAAAATTATAGCTGCACCCAAATCTTGGTCTGACATCATGTTCACGGAACAGTTCCGTTTGCTCCTGCTCACGCGAAAAAAATTACGCATATGAGTCGTCAATGATTGCGTCAAAATAATAATTGATCGTTTGAGTGAGAAGGCCGATTCAATCATATTGCGCAATAAAAATATTGTGCAAACTTATTGTAGGTGTAGGGTCCGCCTAAGGCGAGAATCGAACCCGCAAACTTCTGCGTCGCAGGCGGACCTTCGCCCGCCGCGCCACATCGGTCGTCGTTACCACGACTGTGCTGAATGAATAAGCGCGGAAACGACTAGCGACTCTTTATGTAGGTATTCGAGAAGTTAGCCGTTTCGATGCGCAAAGGCAATTTAATTTGAAAAGCGCTATTGCGCATCGAAATCGACCGCCGAGATCCCGAAGGCCTCTGTCATGATAAATAAATAATGCTGGACAATCCACACAGCATCATCTAGCCCCAAGGTAAGCTACTGTTAAACAGAGCTGTATTATGGGTACTAGATGACTGATATATACTTAATACAATACAATACATAGATAGATATTTTTTATTATTTTTAGAAAATACCCAGAACACCCGCGGGTGTTCTGGGTCTATCTATATTGTAGATCGTACAATCATTTGTCTCGAGGCGGGAATCGAACCCGCAACCTCTGCGTCGCAGGCGGACCTGCGCCCGCTGCGCCACATCGGTCGTCATGGCCTAACAACTTTGAAAAAGCCGGGACCGATGCTTAACGGGCCCTCCGAAACACGAGATACTTTTAACCAGAACGCCCATTCGTCGCAGCCAGGTTTTCATCACCAATTCTTTTTCATTATTCAGCTGCCTAGGCCAGAGTTCTCCGATCTCCATAAAAATGCTGTGGATTTCGTCTCTCTTTGCGAGCATTATAGTAATTTTTATAATATCTGTAAAGAAACAAAACATGTACTTACCAACCTACTGATGATGTGACGGTACGTAAAGTGTTGTTGATTCTGTATTGAATTATTGTTTTTTAATTAGCCTGTACTGTCCCACTGCTGGGCAAAGGCCTCTCCCCTGCAGCCTTCCACTTATGCCATTCCATGATATTGCCAGCCCTTGTGAAAGACCTGGTGGTAGGACTCTTTAGCAAGAGTCCATCTTGGTGGGTACCACCGCAGTGCCAGATATTCTACCTCTACTGGATCACGGTTTTTTTAAACCGCAGAGCTCCGCATGAGACTAAATACTAAAGATGTGTCTCAGCAGTTGAAACATTAGATAGCTGTCATGATGATGATGATGAATAGAAATTAAAAAATAATAATGTAGTACTTACTCAAAGTAAACCCAAACAGCATAGGAACAGCGGCGACGCATTCCAGAAAATTATTAGATTTTATTTTGAAAATCAAACTGAATAAATTAATTACGAAAGGAACGAATACTAAATTAAAAAGAAACAATCTAACAGAGGCATTAACATTAGAACGACCAATTTTTGCCCCAAAAATATCGATTCCAATGTTTTTCAGCAAGCCAGTGTACAAGGTGAAGGTATTTTTGTAATTTAAGGGTAGATTTTCAAGCTGCATTTTATAAGAGAAAGCTCTTTACTTTTTACTACTACAAAAAGCTTTTCAAGACTTATTTTTTAGTTTCGAGTTGGTTTTTTGTTGTTCTTGATTCTAGGGTCGTGTATTCCATTGGAATGACTCGAGCAATAATAAAAATAAAGTAGGAAACATTTAAAATATCAGTCGCAATTTCAAATAAGGCCCTTAGGCATGATTGCAATAATTTTCCTAGATTACCGGCAATCTGGTACAATTACCTACAGTAAATTATTTGCCAAGAAATATGCAACCGTGTTTTAATTTGTTCTGACCATTTTCTTTTTAATTTACAAAATGGTGTCAATTACAAAAATCAATTTCCATAAGTTATTCATAATATCTTGTGTGCGACAAACATATGTACCTACTAACCTAAATAAATAAAATAAATAAATAAATAATGCTGGACAGTCCACACAGCATCATCTAGCCCCAAGGTAAGCAGATCTGTGTTATGGGTATTAGATGACTGATATAATTATACTTAATACAATACAAAACATAGATAGATATTTTTTATTATATATAGAAAATACCCAGAACACCCGGAACAAATATTTGTAGATCGTACAAGCATTGGATCCGAGGCGGGACTCGAACCCGCAACCTCCGCGTCGCAGGCGGACCTTCGACCGCTGCGCCACATCGATATATAAATACAAAGGACTTATTTAAAAACAATTAATATAACTTAGTATAACTTGCTTTTAAAAAAACAATCAACTCCATGTAGATACCATTTTAATCGTGGATTTATTTCTGATATTCATAATTTAACACAAACTTGAACAGTTCTTAACGGCGGTTTTCACTTTACATTACTGAAACTATCCTTCTCAGGTACACCTTTACCAAATAACTCTGAATCTCCGCGAATTTACAGCGGCGCGGGCGCGGTGCGTGAACGTGAATGACGCGGTTGTTGCACGGAGAACGACTGAACGAGCGGCAGGTGACAAAAAGACCACCTTGAAATTCTTAGAAAGACGTCAGAATTATTTGGTTTGCTTAACACTAAACGCTGATAAACGTCATTTTTGTAAAATCAATAGATATAATTAAAAATGACGTTATATAAAAATTATAATCCAACTGAAATTGGCGTCTTTTTGTAATGAACAAGACTGCGATACTTTCAGTTAAGTTTAAATATTGTTACAATAGCAATACTTTTATAATGCATGATTATGAAGATTACTTGTTCGTGGACGGATTATCCTTCGAGATTTAAACAATTTTAATAATCATATGAATATAAACATTATTCGAATAATCGCGTTTAGTATCTCCACACACTTTGCCAGACGCTGGATTTACAGTTGGCTTGAGTTAGTTGGCATTTTATGTTTTAAACATATTGTAATCCGTCTTACTCTGGTTGGATTTGACCAACCTCGAATAAGCTCTATTCGCAGAGTAAATTGTAGTTAGTCGCAAGCAAACTGACAGTTTACTTGTGCCTATATGACATGATTAAAATCAGACGAAAAATCTCTAGTACTAGAGATTTTTCGTCTGATTTTTTCTTGTAATGGATTTTTGCAAAGTAACGCCTGAATCTATCAATTATTTTGTATATGACGTTTCTTAGTCCGCGGAATAGTTATTACAGAAGTTGGTAGAATCCTCCCAAGATAAAACATCTGTTGAGCAAAGATGGTACCAATAACAAAACACTTGCACTCGTATTCAGTGATTCGACTCGGTTAAGATGATTTAAAATTTTAATTACAACTTAAATCAGTGATTAGTATCAAATGATATATTTAAAAAACTTTTAAAAAAATTTACTGCAACAAAAAAAAAATGTCAAGGACTTCTCCTTTATTGATTGTTTTGTTTTAACTGTTGGTTTTTCATTTGAATTTAGAAGTTCTAGAATAGTTGGTTTTAAATTATAATTATTTGTTTTTTTATTTTTTAAACAAAATAAATAAAATGAAGTGTTTTTTTTTAAATAATAACTGACTTACATTTTTTTAATCATGATTTTTATAAACCCTGCTTGTATTAGACAAGTGGTAAAACAAGTGTGTATTATTTTTGGTATCATTTTTGCTCAACAGATGTTAATTATTTATTACTACATAGACGGATTATGTACATTACAATGTTATTCATTTAAAAACGCGAGTTTTCACGTACCGGTTTATAGATGAAAAACGATACGAGTCCTCATCAGGGCGAGTAAATCAGCGCAGTTTTAGCTTGTAAGATGCCTCAAACACAAAGACTACCCTTATGATTTTATTGAACAAAAACTCAATACTTCATATTTTTGTTATGAATCAAAATCAATCTAAAAAGGCAAGTCCACGCAGGCGAAGCGAAGTAAACCGACAAAATATCGTGAAGCAATTTTATGACACGATTCTATTGATTGAATCTGTTCTGCCTCGGTACAAACAGACAGCTGGTCTATATTGATAGCCATATAAACCATATGAGTTTTATACTAATCTTATGATTATATATTAACATTAATTCAGTGTACCGCGGAATACCATTTTTATTTCATGATTAGGCGGATCTCGGCCGTAGTGAAATTAGCCGTTTCGATGCGCAATGGAGCTTTTTCAAACTAAATTGTCTTTGCGCATCACAAACGGCTAACTTCACGGAAGCCTAGATCTAGCTGTGCGAACTATACTATTTTACAAAGCTGAAAATGTTTTACAAATTGTTTCATCAGATTATATAACCCAAGCTATAAGTGTTAAACCGCCTATTGAGTGTCAAGTACACCAAGACATGCTGCTTAGGGCCTATTTCACGATCATCGAGTAAGTGTTCAGTAGAATAATCGACAGTTAGCTAATAACTGTCTCTGTTCAGTCGCTATCGTCGTATCGCTAACCAGCGTTACTCGACACTTACTTGAAAGTGAAATATTTCCATAGACAAATAACAATCGAAGCGCATATGATAACGAAAGTGCTAAGGTGACGTGACCGACGCAACTTGCCTAGGTATGCATAAATCCAACGATTATTATTTGTATAAGATGATTATTAAAGATATTCAAGAACATTCATATTTATATCTTAACAGTACGTATATAATATCGGTTAGATACGCTCACAATTATAAAATCAGTCTAAAATATATTAAGGCAACTTTAGATTATATAATTTTATGAGGGCCGTCTGCGTTTTCTACAAAAAATGCAAAAGATGTAATGATTTTTAATTAATTTGTAGACATTTTTCGACAAAGAGCAGGTAAGCAAAACAACGAAAGACACCCACAGCTTCCAACAAACAAATCCTAAGTATAGCGTTTGTTATTGTATTAATTTCGATGTCCAGTATTAGACTATTGTATAATAATATGAAATGATGTTATACATTGTTTCTATGTTGTGTGAAAAACTACGTAATATTACCTGTATCTAATTTATTTTTAAATGTTGGGTTGTATTTCAGAGTCTCGTAAGTCTTTATAAAACTTTGAAGCAGATTTTAATTATCATGCAGTTTTTTAGCAATAATGATGTACTAAAATTTATTAAATATCTATGTATAAGACTTCGTGTTTTTCGTTTTCGATATCCTACTGTCTATGGGAATATGTATCGTTTACCCAACAACAGTCAAATTAAAGTTTGGAATGCGATCTAGTTCAGATGAAAACGCGGACAGCCCTCAGACACAAAGTGCCTTACGCTTCTGAGATTGTTAACCATTTAACAGTGCATATGATAACAAAACCTAAATTTTTATTGTCAGAAAGCTGCGAAAATTTTCGTTTACTCGATGTTATAAGTGTTGCCACCAGTTTTAATTACACTCGTGGCGAAAGGTCAACTCGTAATTATTTTGCGTTTTTTTTAATCAACCTATCTTGCCCCACGCTGAGCAAAGGTCTCCCCAAAGTCTTCCATTCATTCCGGTCCTTGGCAGTTTCCCACCAATTTTTTGCA
The DNA here is from genome assembly GCA_951394395.1 of Colostygia pectinataria. Classification (NCBI taxonomy): domain Eukaryota; kingdom Metazoa; phylum Arthropoda; class Insecta; order Lepidoptera; family Geometridae; genus Colostygia; species Colostygia pectinataria. The sequence goes on from OX596362.1 coordinate 1,892,338, forward strand.
TAAGAATCCAAATCATCTCGCCAACGCCTTCTCGGCCTTGCGTTTATAGCAATTTATTTTATACGAGCTGACCCGCGCGGCTTTACCCGCGTTTTTATGCCATCCTGCTTAACGTGCCCTCCGAAGCACGGGAGCGCTCAGTTGAAATTACTACAGGCGGTCACCCATCCAAGTGGTTACGCGGAACAGTGCTTAACTTTGTTGATCTGTTAAGAACAGCTTAGCCAGCTACGTCACGAGCGCTAGCCAGGCTAAACGATGTTGCTGGTTCGATTCCCGCCTCGGGTCAAATATTTGTACGATCTACAAATATTTGTTGCGGGTGTTCTGGGTATTTTTTTATATATATAAAAAAAAGTATCTATCTATGTATTGTATTGTATTAAGTATATATCAGTCATCTAGCACCCATATTACAGCTCTGTTTAACAGCAGCTTACCTTCATCTAGTTGCTGTGTGTATTGTCCAGCATTATTTATTTATTATTTTATCTACTCGCAATGAGGTTGCATATGAAGCGGTAGTTAGATCGTTATGATGATTATTATCTGTGAATATTTTATTTCTATTTAAACTTATTAAAGTCAATTTAGGTTCGTCTGTATAAAATGGTCAACAATCTGTGGAAGCCGCATAAAATTTTAAAATATCATGTAACGATTTGGGGAACAGTTTTTATTTTAGCAAACAGTTAAATTATACTGTACTGCAGTGTACATTTTTTGTTTTAGTCTGATTGGAATTGAATTTAGACGGAGCTTCAAAAAGCTGAGAGTTTCAGATTTTTTTATATATTTGATTCTAATTTATATATTCTGACTAAAGTGATCCTTGTGATTTTATTTAATAAAATTCATACCTTAACCTCGACCCTTAACATTTGATTCCAATCGGACATGTGATTTGGAAATGAAAAACTACGATTGTATGTCAAATCATTGTGATCAGAGTGCTTAGCACGAATAACTCGTTTGACAATCGTAAACGTAAACGTATTGTCCAGCTGTCAACTTTTTTTTTTTTTTTTTTTTATTCACAATAGGCTTGCGCTTGACCACTATCTCGCCTGATGTTAAGCGATGATGTGGTCTACGGTGGAGCACGCTTGCCTAAGAGCAACCTATTCACTCGTGACTTGAACACACCCAGGTTATAAGTATCGGGAAACACAGACTCTGGCAAAGAATTCCACTCCTTGGCGGTGCGCAGGAGAAATGATGATGCATATCGCTTAGTGCGTATTGGTGGGATCTCGACCATGAAGCGATGACGCTTTGCCGTATCTCTAGTCGTCCGATGGTGGAAAGGAGATGGGGGAATGAGATCGTGTAATTCAGAAGCATGTATGTAATTTTGGTAGTTAATGTAACGCACTAAAGAGGCGCTTTTAAAAATACTATACAAATTGACAGCTGGACGATACGTTTCCATTTACGATTGTCAAACGTGTTTTTCGTGCACTCAGGGATCTTTAACATTTAATTGTCTCGCAGTGCCGAACAAAAATTTACGTCATTTTAGATTTTACAATTAGCTCCTTTCCTCCCTTACGTTGAACATAAAAAGCACTAAAGAGAATATCAATTTACTCTGAGTAGGGTTTATTTATATTTTGTTAATTTCCAAGTTATAGTAAGGCGTGGTGCTTAACATCAGGCGGGCGCCTTGATTGTCTTGTCACTTGCTGACATAAAAAAAAAAAAAAATTATATGGCGCTAAAATCTCTTCTCATTGAATTAAGTAATTGATAAATTCATTATTGAGTCATTACATAAAAACGAGAGTTTAAATAATAAGTTCGCATGAGTCAGTGGCCAACTCTGGTAACGGAGTTATTGGGCTACCTGAAGGCCTCTGTCGTGGCCTAAAAACGTTGAAAAAGAGACAGACAAAGAAAATTATTTTTAAAATTCAAATGACAAGTGATTATGAAAAAAGGAGGTTGAAATTTGCAAACAATCGTTTAATTTCCAACAGTTTTGGAAAACCTTGTTCCCCATTAAATTCGTGAAACACAACGTTTCTATATAAGAATCTGTCGATTTACTACATTTAATTAAACAATAAATACACAAAATACATCACAAGTACATAACAAACAACAGTACCGAATTAAGTACACACCAGCTAAATTTATAAAATTTGAAACTAAATTGCACTTGCAATAGTTTATATACAGCTGGTTTAAAGGGTCATTCATTATCAACCTGACAAACTTAAGGGATAGGTTCCATACATAAAAAAATATGTACCTATATTTTTTTTTTTATGTATATTTTGTCTTAAAAATTCCAAATAAAAAAAAAAAACGATTACATTTTTCCGCTCAATTATTATTTATCATTGTTGAGAATCGAGTTAAGCGACGTAATAATCGAGTGTGCGCGCCCCGTAGCGAGTCAAGGACACGCGCAGGTCGAGGACGCGCGGGTTATTGACCCGCGGTTCATTGACGCGCGGGTCACTGACACGTGCTGAGCGCTGCCTTTTCGATTTCTAACATGGATAACTAGTTATTAAGCAGAGTTACGTAATTTTTTTTTTAAATATAAAAATAACGTTTAGAAAAAAAAATGTACAAGATTTTTTTTTATGTTTGGAACCTACCCCTTAAGTTTGTCAGGTTGATAATGAATGACCTTATATAGTGCAGATATAGACCATAACCAAAATTACATAACAGCGAGTAAAACTAGGCGCAGCATGTAGTTTATATACATTCAGTTGATAGACCATTACATGAAGTATATACTGTTTGCGGGGTCTTGTTACTAAGTTATGCAACGCATTTTTCACAAATTTGTATGAAAAACGCGAGACGAATTCTACTACACATTATGCAAGTTGTATTATTTTTAAAGGTTTCATATATTCATACAAGTAACTTTTTTACCAATTTAAAATCTTAGCTCGTGTGAACCTAGCTTTATCTATACATAATAAATAATTTAAACATACATACACAAACATTTGGCGTCAGAAAGACTAAGTTTCATTTGGGAGCGATTTTTATATAAAAAAAACAAATTTAGAAAGAAAATAACAAAATTAAAAAAAGTTTTCTACTTACTCAATTTACATTTAGGTGCAAATGCGCAGTTTTATATTTTAAGAAGTTTTATAGCTAGTTTCCAATGATTAATTTATACATTATATACATGTTTATATACAAAATTACCTACAGGGGGCTTATCAATAATTTTTGTAACAATCCATCATCATATATCAGCTATTTTCAAACGATATCGCTAAGGATGTATTTTACATTTCGTTTTGCATATTCATCAAACTGAATACACCATGTGTGTGTTCTTAGCCTTATTTTATAAGTTTTCATAAACCATTCATTTTTAAACTATCATTTCATTCATCAGGCGCCTTACTCTTGAATCCAATCCGATCCAATTCCAATCTATTTACTGCCGTAAAATTTTTGTACCCTTGAAAACGAGGTTGAATTTGGCGCTAGGTTTGCTGTCAAGTACGAAATGTCATATTACAATACTTGTCCAATACCGATCGTGTTTATGAGCAAAACCTGACCTGGTTAAGTACAGCTGCGTTCATAAATGTTATCATCGTTTCAAGATTGCGTGAGCGAAGCGACCCTACCACGTGACATAGTTTTAAGTCTCATTGATCCACGAATTCAACTTGCTACAGTGCTCTTCAAAGAGACGCTAAATATTTGGCACTGTGGTGGTTACTACTAAGACAAGCTGAAGAGTCCTAAAACCAGTTTTTTTAATTTTATGCCAGCAATCAAGACGATGAAATTGCTCGCCTGATGTTGTTTTTAGATAACTATGTAAGACTAGCTGACCCGGCGCGGTTTCATTCGCAATTTTACCTTACTTTTATTTATTTACTAGCGAATGACGTGTGAGAACTAATTAATATTTTTAAATATATTAATAGTCTGCAGACCATTTTAAGTTTAAAGATGTGACATAGGCTACGGTAACCACTTACCATCAAGTGGGCCGTACGCTTGGTTGCCACTTTAGTGGTATAAAAAAATGACTGCAATTATGAACGCGACTGTACAGACTCGGAGTGCGGTGACAATAACTAAGTATTTAAATATATTAATACTCTTTAATCAGAATCTAATTTGTGACAGTGTCACTTGAATTTCAAAAGTGATCTTTACTCCGCTACAGTTAAAGTACATTTCCATGCGAACCTAAATTAGTAAATTTCAATCCGTCAGTCGTTAGAGCCTCAAATTAAGTTGCATTGTTTTAGTAAAGCGCACACGACCGATTTAAATTCATTAAAGTTGATCAATGATCCATTCAGAACTATATGTGATCAGATGCAACTACAAACTGATCATTGATACGTTAGGAAGAACCCATTTATATCAGTAGCAGTATGTCTTTATTTATAGCCCTAATCACATTAGGATTCCTTGTCGACACAGTCAGCGTCGAATGTTGTAAGCAAGGTGTTCAAAATATTTTACTACTAACTGTTTCATATATTACCTACATTTATTCTCTTATAGTATTTACGTTAAATTCTGCCTAGCTACCTACTTTGAATTATATAAGTTTACACATAAGTCCTAACCTTTTTAGTAATTATAATTTACCTGAGAGACCACTGATAAGAGGGCTTCTCACACAGGTTATTAAAACTTAACTGATGAGCCCTGTAATATGAAAATGTAATTTAAATAAAACAAATTTTGATTTGATTTTGATATAGCAGTCAGAAGGCCAATTCCCGTAATGTAAAATAGTCATAATTAAGTTCCAATCTCGTCTCGATGTCGTAATGTGACACAAATGGTATTCTTGTTAACAAATCGCAAGGTAATCATGACACTATATTGAAATGTGATCGAAAGTTGAACGAAGGGTAAATCGGTATTCTGCTAGCCTAAACAACTGACAAATCTTCCTTGTTGAACGTCAAAATTGAGTTTGAAGGTAGTCTGTCGCTAAATTATACTAAAAATCAAAGCGGACAAGAATACCAAATAAATTTATTATTTAAATCTCGATTCGGTTAAGTTTATTTTTCGATCTCAGGTAAATACGGGAATTGCCGCTCTGGGCGTTCAAATTATCATAGCAAACAAAGCTCTCAAAGGTATGCAAACTCTTTTAAGCAGGTATCTATAACATTCCAAGTATAATCTATAACATTAACAAAGGAGTTTGCATCTTGGGTGCTTGCAACAATATAAGTAATAATAATAAAATGATAATGATGATTCGAACTGGGCGTCTCTAGTTCTAAGGTTGGTAACTGGAAACTGCGACACAGTTTATACTAATTGTATTTTCCAGAGTTCGAATTTTGGATCATGTTATGCAAGTACACTAAAAAAAATGCGTATATAAAATTGCATATAATGTTTTTCAGATCATTTTTGCCTACTCTAAACGCTCTAATTTGACGCTGACTGTACCAGTACATGGGTACAACAACACCCAGATTCAAAACCAATATTTTCATATGGGAGTCGTACCAACAACGACTTGCTTCTCAAGACTATCCCAACGCCACCAAGATCGTCAATAAAATGTAGATAATATTTTAATATTACGATTTCAAAGTATTTGAAACTTTTAATACACTAAGTGCGCTTCAGTGTCTTAGGTTGGATTCGACCACTCGAATAGACGCTATTCTCCGAGTAAATCGTAGTTATTCCGCGGTATAGTTATTCCAAAAGTTTGTCGAATCCAGCCTTAGTAAATTTTAACTAATTATTATAATGAACACAAGTATTTCGGCTAGTAAGTAAACTGTTAATCCATTAAAAACTTTAATCTGCGAATAAAAAACGCAATAAACCACGGATGGTCTGACAATTATGTCGATTCTATAGAAGCATTTTCTGAACAAGCTAAAAAAAATTATAGCGCGGTCCTTTATGTTAGAAAAGGATGGCAATAGTTTTATTTAATTAGTTGCTACAACATAATCGATACCTATAAAGTTTGTTCTATAAGAGAGCCGTCTTGAATCTATCCATTTCGATTCTTATGTCAACGACATAAAAAACAATTTACGACGGATCTCTTATTGAACATACTCTAGCCTCCTTTACACGTTTGCTCACGCTTGAAACAACAATCGTGCGTGAACCGCGCGTGTGACGTTTCAGAGGAATGTATAGACTGCGGTTTTCCGCTTATTTAACTGTACCATGCTAATTATACTGTTACTATTAGCCTATAGGATCAAAGTATTTGTATTAATACAATGCTAATACGCAACATTTTTGTTGTGACAGTAACACGAGTAATCGCGAAAGAACATATAAATACTGTCAAGCTAAATCGCGATGCAAACATCGCGCGCTATTCCGGCCGCACAAGAACGCGTGATAGAGCGATCGTGTAAAGGCGGCTTATATTATGATTATCAGTCGCGTCGCGTCGAAGTGAATGTAGCTTTATAAGCAATCTATACCGATATATGGTACTCAACTTATTATAAGTTTGACGTTACTGCATACGATTTTGAAGGCAAACAGTACAACAGTTTAAATTAGATGTCTCGGCAATTTTCCTATTTCTAAATTAGTACGGTTATGCAACCAATTTCCAGCCGTCCCGCGGCTTGTGACGGCCCATCTGTCACTAACGAGTTTTAGAGGCTCCAATATTTGGAAGTATATAGAGATGTTAACACCCTCAATTGTCACATTTCATAGCAGTTTTTGGATTTATTCTTGCTATAAGTTATTTTCAGTGTTACTACTAATTGAACAAATAAATAATTTTCACTCATCTTATTTTCCGATACTTGTAATCATTTCACGATCTCGACAAAAAATTTACATAGTTTTAATTGTAATATTGACATTGTATAGTATTATTGATTTATTTAAATTTTATTTTTTGAAAATTGACATTATTATATCATATTAAGCTATTTTTCCGTTAATGATTAATAATTTATTCTATTATATTGTATCTTACATTTTTTTTTTGCTGTAATTTTAGAATTCTTTAAATATGCGACTATTACTTATATTTTTTTTGTTGGTACATAATTTTATTATTTTATTTTATTTTTAATTTATTTATGTGTAAATCTGTGTTTGCATGTCGGTCAACGACGAAGTGTGTGAGACATTTAAAACAAACCTAATACCATAATACCATACTTCAAGCAAATAAATACTATTTCATTTCATTTCATAAAACTGTTGTAACAGCTCTAATTAAATATCAATATCGGTTGATATTTCGGGGTTCGGATTTCCGATAAACGAAATTTGCCGAAGCATCTAACTTAAATCGTAGTAGTTAATCCCATCTCAAATATTTAAATGGCGTCTATTATTCGGATATTAGAGAAAACTGGTATCAGTATTTCACCACTGAGCATTCGAAAGGAACTTAAAATCACATAAAATTAAGACATTCGTCTTATTCCGCACATAATCTTACACCAGTTATAACAGTGCTAAACCAATATACACCTTACCGCTAATGCAATAACGTTTAAAATTTAGGCACGCGGCGTCGATAATGGAAGCTAACAAACCAAAGGTGATCCTTTTGCTATGACATTAAGGTTCTGTTTCTATTGCCACCATCTCGGCTGAATCGCGCGCCTGAAAAAAACATACCATGTCAATATCATACACTACAAATTCCCCGCCTTTCGATCATATTCGTGGGTTCGAACCCGGACGTACACCAATGTATATTTTCAATTAGAAAAATGTATGTGCACAATGCCAAGTGAAGGAAAACATCGTGAGGAAACCGGCATGTCCAAGAACTTCGAAAGACATGTGCCATCCACCAATCCGCATTGGGTCCGCGTGGTGGATTAAGACCCAATTACTCTCGCTCGAGAGTAGGAGAGTATCCAAGCAGTGGGTATTTTTTTTTTTTTTATGTCAGCAAGTGACATGACAATCAAGGCGCCCACCTGATGTTAAGCACCACGTGTGCAAGTGGCACTGCATCTGTAATAGTCAGGCTATTACAGATGCAGTGCCACTCAAAGCCTAAAGTTTTCAAGTGTTTGCGTGGCACTGCACTGCGCTTATCACCCCGAGACATTGTTGTTAAGTCCCTTTCGCCCAGTAATTTCACTTGCTTGTACAGTGCCCTTCAAACCTAAACACAGTGCAGCTTGCACACTACTGCTTGGAGGCAGAATATCTGTCACTGCGGCGGTACCCATCAAGACGGACTCTTGCTGAAGAGTCCTACCACCAGGCATTTTAGAAGGCTGTCATGATGATTAACTATTCACCTAGCTTTAAGAAGTTTTAAAATGATCATTCTGATATCGTCTTTATATTGGTGTATATATCGATCGAGGTGTTATATAAATGGATTACGTTAGTTTAGCTAAAACTCGAGAACGGATGAACCGATTTCATTATTTTTGGTCTTGAAATATTTGTAAGAGTCCAGGGAAGGTTAAAACGGTGAAAAAATATAGGAAAATAACGAGATTTAACCGGGAGGACCAGTTAGTTAATGAAAAAAGATTTTGACTTTGGCGCAATTTGCCATATAGATATCAGTACTACATATGTACAGAATGGTCACTCCCTACCTCCCACTGGTTTTACTTACCTCACCCCGAGAGCGAGTTTGCCGGCACCACACGGCACCTTTCGCCGGCACTAAAGCTAAGGGCTTTTAGGCACGCGTTTATTTTGATTATGTGTAGGTCCAAGGGCGTGCATGCCAACGCGAGCGAAAGTGTGCTATCTCGCTCTTGCTATAGTTGGGTGGGGACAACCATGACACTCACACATACAACAGCACCGTTTACGTACACAAACTATGCATGTGGTGATTGCGACGCGTTTACTTCATAAAAAAATAAGTAAGTAAGTTCGTATGAGTCAGTGGCCAACTCTGGTGACAGAGTTTTCAGACCGCCCGAAGGCCTCTGTCATGGCCTAACTTGGACCGACTGCTTAACGTGCCCTCCGAAGCGCGGAAGCGCTCAGTGGAAATTGCCACTGGCGGTCACCCATCCAAATAGTGACTACGCGGAACAGTGCTTAACTTTGTTGATCTGTTAAGAACAACTTAGCCAGCTACGTTACGAGCGGAGCGCTCCTAATCCTTTGCTTCATACATTTTATTGACGACTCGACGACCGATGTGGCGCAGCGGGCGCAGGTCCGCCTGCGACGCAGAGGTTGCGGGTTCGATGCCCGCCTCGGGACAAATGTTTGTACAATCTACATATATTTGTTCCGGGTGTTCTGGGTATTTTCTTAATAAAAAATATCTATCTGTGTATTGTATTGTATTAAGTATATATCAGTCATCTAGTACCCATAACACAACTCTGTTTAACAGCAGCTTTTGGGGCTAGATGATGCTGTGTGGAGTGTTCAGCATTATTTATTTATTTATTATTTATTGAGTGTCCGGGGTGTCTACAGGTTTATGTATGGCTTACCAATGCTGAGGTCATACTTCGTCGCCAAGGTCCTGGACACAATGCTCCGCTATCGGCACGAACTTATCCTCGATCTGAAGTAGCAGTATTGTCTTGTCGACGTGCGAGCGGAGTCGCGGGTCGAAGTGGTTCGGCGTCCATTTGTGTACCACCTGGTGGAAATTAAAAATGAAAATGAAAAAAGTGTTTATTACTGCATAATACAACATGAAAAAGAACACATACAACTAGGCTGCCGTCCGATTTCTAAAAGGCGATTAAGTGATACTAATCTCATATCACTTAACGGCCTTTTAGGAATCAGACGGCAGTAGGTAGGTAGGTACAACAATCGGGTATCCAAAACTTTTTTTTTTTTTTATACAACTGAAGTGGCAACCAAGCGTACGGCCCACAAGATGGTAAGCGGTTACCGCAGCCTATGGACGCTTGCAATACCAGAGGTATCCCTCGCGGATTACCACCTTGAGGCATAGATCGAAAGCCTCATGTGCCAGTAATTTCACCGGAAACCATACCCTTCACACCGATTTTGATGGCGCTGCGTTAAAAAAAATATTTTTATATACTTCCTTACACGAGCTTCATCACATTGACTTACCATCCCATCCATCCCAGCCATGGGCACCCAGTTGCCCCACACGTTCCTCCCCCCCCTCTCCCTCTGGTACTCCGTGGGCCATTGCACGTCGATCCTCCTCCCGAGGTTAATGCAGTCGTATACCCCTAATGGTTCCACTATCACCGCCTGCAAACAAGATTTTTTAAATCCTTAAAGTTTTCGACTACCTAACCTACCTACCTACCTATCTAGTTAGTTAGGTAACCTACCTATTAGGTTAGATAGGTAGGTAGGTAGGTAGGTAGGTAGGTAGGTAGGTAGGTAGGTAGGTAGTTAGGTAGCTTTACATACCTAACCTTAGACATAGAATAATCGTTTATTTAGCACAGACATACACAAAGCCATTTAGGTAAACGAAAACATTTTAAATCATGAGTACATCCTAATATATTATCCACTCCCCACCTCCCACCAGTTTTACTTACTTCACCGGTCGCGTGTTTAAGGGCACTTTTAGCGCTGAAGCTAAGCGCTATTACGCACGCGTTTATTTTGTTTTTGTGTAGGCAACACCAAGAATCAGACGGAGCGCGAGAAGCATGCTATCTCTTTCTAACGGTAACTGGTGTCAACCATAACACTCGATACTGAGGGCTTTATTTATAATCATGCTATAACATTTTAAATCCTGATCCTATGATGATTGAATAAATAAATAAATTATATATATAAACCTGTATTAGCTAATGCGTCGGTCAAACCCCTTTAAGAATAGGGGGCCTAGTCTATAACTTACCTTTGTCCCAACATTCACATTGATCTTCATCTCACTCCGTCCGGAATCGGAACGTTTGATTTTCATCTTTATATCCTTGCCCTTATGGTCCTTTTTGAGTATGCTCTCCTTGTGACTTAGGTCAGAATAATGGGTGTCCTTCATAGGAACTGAGTCCGGTTTCTCGATATACCGTCCGGTTAGTTCGCGGTAGCTTTCGCGTTCGTGACGAATCTCCTTGCTCAGTTTTGACAGGTCTTTAGAAGTGCCTTCACTTGTGTAGTACCTGAAATTGTGGTTTAATGCAGGTACTTTTAAGCCCCCGACGAAAAAGAGAGGTAGTTGGTATTTTTATCTGTGTATATAATATGTATGTGTGTGTGAGTCTGTTTGTGGCATTATAGCTTCTGAACATAGCTGGGCATTAACTCGTTAATCCGTTAATCGTTAATTAACGAAGTTAACATTTTGATTAACGGATTATCTTTTAAGTTAACTTTTAAAAATGTTAACGGAGACGTTACCTTCCGTTAATATGCAGAAGTCCGTTAATCGTTAATCCAATGCCTAATAGTTACCGCACGGCACCGACAAGTGCCGGGCGACGCGTGGCAGCGAGTGAAACCAAAATAAAACTAGATATACAGGGTCATTCATTATCAACCTGATAAACTTAAGGGATAGGTTCCACACATAAAAAAAAAATATATGTACCTATATATTTTTTTTTTATGTATGTTTTGTCTTATCTTATTTTTATTATACTTATCACAAGTAAACAAAAAAAAATCGATTACGTTTTCCCGCTCAATTATTATTTATCATTGTTGGGAATCGAGTTAAGCGACGTAATAATGAAATATTCGAGTGTGCGCGCCCCGTAGCGGGTCAAGGACACACGCAGGTCAAGGACGCGCGGGTTAGTGACCCGCAGTTCATTGACGCGCGGGTCACTAACACGTGCCGAGCGCTGCCTTTTCGATTTTTAACAAGGATAACTAATTATGTTTTTTTTTAATTAAAAAAAAAAACGTTTAGAAAAAAAAAATTAGTATTTTTTTTTTATGTGTGGAACCTACCCCTTAAGTTTGTCAGGTTGATAATGAATGACCTTTTTGGCAGCGAGAATAGGCCAGTTTGTAGGAACAGAAGGTAGGATATAGAAGGATTACCTGTGGTGGTGTAAAGGCTCGTTGCTGGCGGCGCGGTTGGCTATGATCCTGCAGTCCGGTAGAGAGACGTCTACTCCTTGAGCCACGTCCTCCAGTGACGAGGAGTTGGACCCGCCGGCGCCGCTCACCATCGATACCTGAACAACAACTTGCCATTTACCATCTATTAAATATTTATACAGCGTCTAGTGGCAAGTGCACCGGCGGTCTAGTGGTAGTGACCCCGCCTTCCGATCCTGAGGTCGTGGGTCCAAACCCGGTCGTGCACCAATAGATTTTTCCATTCGAAAAATTATGTGCACAATGCCAGTGCTTATAAACGGTGAAGGAAAACATCGTGAGGAAACCAGCGTCCCAAATAAAGTAAAATTAAAATGTACGCCTATTTTATGCAAGGGATTTTATTGCGGTTTTCATCTCATGATGAAGTGATAAATATTACGTACAAAATAAACCATTTGATTTGATTTAATTGATGAGAATTAAGAGTAGTAGAGTTCTTTGTGATAAAGCTCGTCCGGGGAAGGACTACCACCATACCTATTTCTGCCGCCAAGCAGCAATGCTCGCATTGCTGTGTTCCGGTTCGAAGGGTATGGTTTCCGGTGAAATTACAGGCACATGAGAGTATCCATCTAACGTCTCAGGGTGGTAACACGCAAGTGATATCTATGATGTTGCATGCGTACATAGGCTACGGTAACCGCTGACCATCAAGTGGGCCGTACGCTTGGTTGCCATTTTAGCGGTATAAAAAAAAAAAATGAGGCAGACTTATACGTCTAATTTAAGCACCCGTGCGAAGCCGGGCGGGTCGCTAGTTTATAATAAGATCGATTGAGTTTTACCTTCGCACTGGCGGTCCTACGAGGCTGGTCTCTCCACCCACATTCCCAGGTATTACTGCCAGAACCCTGCAACGAAATATATCATTTCATTTCATTTGTTTATTCATTACATACTAGGACTAGCAGTTCTCCGAACAGTAGACCTCGCAAGCACAAACTTGTAAAGTGAGCTTTGAAAGTGAGCAACATATTGCATTTTGAGGAACTATTTTGCTCATCACGCTGAAGATCCTCATCAGATCTTCACCAAATATCAGACATACTTAAAGTTAATCTTCAAATAAAATAAAAATCATTGAAATCAAATCACATTAGGCGGAGATATTCAGCAGCCCCCTTTTTACCCTTTTTTGGAGAAAGTACGCCCCCTATCAAAAATCCCCGACGACAATCAACTTTTATAAGGTCAACCAGATTGGTTGAAAAATGCGACCTGTAGGCGAGAACACAATTTGGCCAATCTCGAAACTGAGACTCTTCGCTCGCGGTCAATTAGGTTACTTGGAATCCTATAGAGATAAGTTTAAGGGACTGGGCATTATAATTATAATTGGCGAATTTATTTACCAAAATATTTTACATGTTAGGTATAAATTAAGAAGTATAAAAATAATGAAAGATGTACATAATTATAAGACTAGGCATAAAAACCGCCTTGTAAAAAGTACCAAAGACATGAGTTGCGAAGGAGTATAAAAGTTATTTTTGAACGTCGATAAAACTTTATAATAAAATACCTAAAAATGTAATGCAAATGCCAGATAATGGTTTTCTATTGTAGGTATATAAAAAGACATCTGCTAAAAGTTTTTATAGATTTGTCGAAGCTTTTGCTGATAGAGAACTTTTTACAGATGACCATGCCATTAATTTATTTCTACATTGTTGACGATGCTATTTCAGATACCTACTTTTAGTGACATTTTCATTTGTATTTTATTGTATTTTTAAGACAATTTAATTATTTTTATGTAGGTAATAGTAGATTATCACTTACACATAATCATAATAATTTATTATAATGTTTTCTAATTGTAACATATCCAAGAATATGTAACTTGTCGATGGATAAAGAAAAAAATTCAAATATGGTACAATCATGACAGTCTTCTACTGTTCCCATTGTTGGGACAGTGGCACTGCTACTCTTGGGCGAGAGTGTTTGGACCTTAATCCACCACGCGGACCTAATGCGAATTGGTGGATGGCACATGCTTTTGTTCTTAGACATGCAGGTTTCCTCACAATGTTTTCCTTTACCGTATAAGAAGCACTAGTATTGCGCACATACATTTTTCGAACAGATAAATCCATTGGTGCCCGACTCAAAATCAATACTAAAATAACTATTATTATTGTTGATCAGTATTATAAGAGTATTTAAGTTTAGTGTGCGCTAGGTAAGTGTATGCTTAGTGTGTAGTAGGTTAGTGTGCGTCTAGTTAATGCGTTGGGTTAGTGTGTAGTAGGCTAGTGCGGTGACCTGGTCGTCGTCCGGGTGCTGGTGCGGGTGCTGGTGCTGGTGCGGGTGCTGGTGCTGGTGCTGGTGCGGGGGCGCGCGCACGTCGGCGGCCAGCAGACGGAAGGAGGCGGCGTGTCGCTCGCGCCGCACGCGCCCGCGGGACCCGCTCTCGCGCTGACAACACACACATTATTTCATTTTATTTATACGCCCCACGTTTGGCTAGATGGGCATTTTGGCTGCTTTTTACCCCGCGGAAACTCGGGGTAAATAGCAGCCAAAATGCCTATCTTGACCATAAAATATCGCTACCGACCCGTGGTCCAACAGTTTGTACCACGGGGCAGCAAGTATACAACGTGTTGGACTATGGGGAAATGAATTAGGTAATACTAGTAATTAACTATTTACCTGTCTCGAAGGTTCCTTCCCAGCGGTTCTGGCGCGCATGTTCCGTTCTCTTCTAGCACCGGCACTGGCGCCGGAGCAAATAGCTGCCGTCATAGCGCGGTCTCGCTCTTCGCAGTGCTGACGGATTTGAGCCTCCGAACTGAACACTATGCCGTACAGCGGCGGTTGAACTGTATCATGTCAGAAGGGATTTGTTAATGTCAATTTCCTTCTATTCAATAAATGAGTAGAACACAGGCGCCACAAATTAAAAGAAGAGTTTTCAAAAAATTAGGTTAAAATTCGTTCACATTCTCTGACATTGATTGACATTACGTGTATATTTCTTACTTTTTGTTACTTAAAACTTAAGTAATGTATGCTGCTCAACTGATGATATCTAAACAAGACCATTATAAATAGAGAATAGAGACCGAAGAGGAGAGTCGCTGTGACCTCGCTAAATAGGCTCACTAGAGTCCTAGTGCGGGGAACAGAGTTACCTCAGGTGCAATTAAGAACGGGTTATGTTAAATCTTATTATTTAAGCAATATTACTATCTGCACCGTCAAATGTTTTTATGGAACAAATAAACTTATCTTTATTACTATTATTTTAATATTTTGATTACCAATGAATCAAAGAGGCAATGTATTGTATTGTATTGTATTATAGCCTATGTTGCTCCGAGATAACATTAGCATTCTAATGGTATTAGAATTTTTTATATCGGACCAGTAGTTTTTGAGTTTATTCATAATAAACAAAATTACAAATCTAGTTTCGTCTAGTCTAGTCTATTAGTATAAAAAATGAAGTTTATCTATACTAATATTGTAAAGAGAGAAGATTTGTATTTTTGTATTTTTTTTTGTTACGAATAAACTCAAAAACGACTGGTTCGATTTCAAAAATTCTTTTACCATTACAATGCTACATTATCCCTGACTAACATAGGCTATATTTATTACTAGCGACCCAACCCCGGCTTTGCATGGATGCGGTTTCATTGAACCCGCGCGAAGCTGGGACTTCTAGTTGGTAATAAAAGAGTGGTCTAACACAGTATGTAGGTAGGTGGTAGTTACTGCCATACCTTGTGTGTTGTCCTCCTGGGTTCGCTCATGGGAATGTTCTCTGAGCAGGCCGGCCAATGAGGCTAATGTCGATGAGGTCGGCTTTCCAGCGCTGGCAAGGCTGCCACGGGTACCCGCTACAACACAACACACATTCAAATACATAGATAGAGCCTTTTATTTAGCTACTTAAAGTTATAACATAAGTAAGTAAGTAATGTTTGTTTTTCTGTATATTTTCTCTTAAAAATTTCGAGTAAATCGATTACGTATATCTGCTTAATTATGATTTATCATTCGAGCACGCGAGCCCCGTAGCGGTTATAGAGGGGTCATTGACACGCGCAGGTCATTGACGCGCGGGTTATTAACACGCGGTTCATTGACGCGTGGGTCATTGACATGCACCACTCCCCTTTCGATTTCCAACAAGGATAATTAATAATTGACCCAAAAAATCATCGATTTACTCGAGATTTTTCAGACAAAATGTTAAATAAAAAGAACATGTATTTTTTTTGTGTGTGGAACATATTCCTTGAATATTGCGCGCTAATATAATCAAAGACCCTATTTAAATAGAGTTTGAGCATTCGGGTAAAAGGTGTGTTGTGTTACCTAGCGAGCTCCGCGATAGATGCAGGTTGTGGCGGGGCGTTTGAGTGCGCGCCGCGCCCGCCTCCGCCGCGCCCGCGTCGCACGCGCCCCCTCCACCGCCCCCTCCACCACCCCCGCTCGAGCAGCCCTCGCCGCAACGACGACGAATGCTGTACAACACAAATAAGCAACATAATCCATTATATTATACTAATTAAAAACAATAGTAACCCTGAATCAGATTTGGCAAGGACCTAGTTAAAATTGGGGAAGAACATAGGGTACTTTTACGTATGTATCACGCAGTGACAGTGACGGCGGAGCCGAGCAGCCGGCACAGCGGCGGCAACGTGTCCGCGTATAACGTGGTGAGTGGTGACACGTAGATAGGGTAGCCTATAGCAACACTTACCGTCGCCACAGACTGGCGAGTTTGTCCCGTATCACAGTGACAGTGACGGCGGAGCCGAGCAGCCGGCACAGCGGCGGAGACGTGTCCGCGTACGATGTGGTGAGTGGTGACACGTAGATAGGGTAGCCTATCGGCTGGTCGCACGACGAGTTTATTATGTTGCGCAGTGCCTGGAAATAAACAATCAGTGTTATACAGGGTCTTTCATTGGCGCATAATATTCAAGAAATAGTTTCCACATAAAAAAATCACACTGATCCTGTTAATATTATAAATGTAAAAGTCTGTGTGTATCTTTGTTACCACGTATTACCGTGACGACTTAACCGATTGTGATGTTTGGAATGTAGATGGTAATAATTCATAATTTATTCAGATGTAACACAATACATTAATAATTTAAAATAACATTATGTAGTTTTACGTGATAGGTAAATAGCTTGCATTCATACATTTAGGGTTACAGTATCTTTACTAAATGGTTAGATTTGTGTTGTAGATACTGCGTACCTTCCAGGAGCGTTACAATTTTATTCAGAGAATATTTTTAGACTACATTACATAGCGTTATGATCTATGGTGAGTAATAATAGTAATATTTTAAAGTAATAACCAATAGTTATCTCATTTAGTTACTGTATCTATAAATTAAAAATAAAATTATCTTTATCTATAGGGCCATTCGCGCAATAAAAATAATCTAGTTCAAGTTTCAAATTGAGTGCAAAGTCGTCGTACGTTTACAAAAACTACCCACAATTTCGTGCAAAAATCTTTATATTTCGTGACTGTAAGCTTAGTTGTATTAATTTGTAAGTAAATTTGTAATTGTTATTTTCCTGCTCACTGCATAATATTGTAAAAGTTTTATCATGTTTCTCATTAAGCGATTTTGTAAATCTTATGAGAAATAAATAATCTAAAACCTAAATTCAAAAGTATTATGGTTTAAGTTCTGAATTAACACATAGGCAACTACTACGAGTCGTTGATACCAGGTTGGCGTACTTGCAAGTAAATACCTGGAGCCTAACCATGAACTCTTATAGCGATTCAAATGAAGACCTAAACTAAATTGTCAAAAAATTTTGTACCATGACATATACCGATAGTATAAAAACTGAAAAATCGCGGGTGAGACAGCACAGGTCAGCTCGTATACACATAAGTACCTTTTTTTATAAAGTCGGATAAACTTAGATAGTAAATCGATAAAGTTTATCCGGTCATTTATTAGTTCGAAATTTTCTTTAGGATGTTTTTCAGGGCCCGCCCGAATGGCCGATGAGCTTCCGTCACGGCCTAACAAATAAAAAGCCGGGACCGACTGCTTTACGTGCCCTCCGCACACGGAAGCGCTCAGTTGGAATAGCCACTGGTGGTCACCCATCTAAATGGTGACTACGTGGAACAGTAGCTTCTCATAGTCTTTGATCTGTGTGACAACTTAGGCTACCTCACGGGCGCTTCGCTACCTCACGACCGCTAAAAAGGAATGCTTAGCGTTCTGTATGGAGCCTCGCTCTGGGTTCCTGTTTTTTTTAACCTAAGTGGCAACCAAGAGTACGGCCTACATGATGGTAAGCGGTCACCGTAGCCTATGTTCGCTTGCAACTTCATAGATATCACTTGCGTGTTACCACCCTGAGACTTTAGATGGAAAGTCTCATGTGCCTGTAATTTCACCGGAAACCATACCCTTCGGACCGGAACACAGCAATGCGAAAATTACTGCTTCGCAAAAATAGGTAGGAGTCCTTCCCCGGACGAGCTCTATGACAATGAACTCTACTAATCTTTTTTCCTAAAGTATGTTTACCTGTTTAGCGTTCTGTATAGATCCTCGCTCCGGGTTCCTGTTCCTCAGGTAGACCAGCTCCTGCTGCTGGCCCGCCCACAGGCCGCGCACGCACTCGCGGTTCAGCTTTATAACGCGGAAGCCTAGGTGGCGCTTGTTCAGCATTATTATCTTGTAGTCGTCGTTGCCTTCGTCCATTACGTGCCTGTCGAATATAATAATATTACTGCTGCCAAGGACCAGGATGAATGGAAGATTTTGGGGGAGACCTTTGCTCATTAGTGCGACAAGATAGGTTGGGGTCATCATTTGGATGGGTGACCGCCAGTGCCAATTTCAACTGAGCGCTCCCGTGCTTCGGAGAGCACGTTAAGCAGTCGGTCCCGGCTTTTTCAAAGTTGTTAGGCCATGACAGAGGCCTTCGTTAAGGAATCGTTTAGGAGCAGATCTGTTGGTTACCTGAGCGCCAGCAGGTGCGGCGCGCCACGCAGCACGTTGTAGCGCCACGCCGGCGCCGCCTCGTGGCAGATGACGAGGCGCGTCGTGTGCGACGTGATGGCGGCGTGCAGCGCCGTGCTGCTGCAGTACTCCTCGGGGAACATGAAGTGGTCCTATACAATAAACATAATTATAGTGTAGTTACTAGCAGTCCTTCCCAGCTTCTCGTGGGTGCAATGAAACCGGACCCATGCAAAGCCGGGGCGAGTATAATAATAAATATAGCCTATGTTACTCAGTGATAATGTAGCATTCTAATGGCGAAAGAATTTTTGAAATTTGACCTGTAGTTTTTGAGTTTATTCGTAACAAACAAAAATACAAATCTTCTCTTTTTATAATATTAGTATAGATGACCTTATCATCATCATCATACGATAGAACTCAACTGCTAGACATAGGCCTGCCCCAAAGAGCGCCATGACGACCGATTCTAAGCCTTCAACATCCACCGACTTCCTACGACCGCTTTAATGTCATCGGTCCATTGAGTGCGGGGCCGTTCTACACTTCGTTTTCCAGTTCGTGGTCGCCACTCGGGAACCTTAATTCCCCAGCGGTTATCGGTTCTGCGAGCTATATTAT
This sequence comes from Colostygia pectinataria, assembly GCA_951394395.1. Lineage (NCBI taxonomy): Eukaryota > Metazoa > Arthropoda > Insecta > Lepidoptera > Geometridae > Colostygia > Colostygia pectinataria. The sequence continues at coordinate 1,911,927 of OX596362.1, forward strand.
TGCCTGACCATTGTCACTTTAACTTACTAATTCTAAGAGCTTTGTCGGTGACCTTGGTTCTTCTACGGATTTCATCATTGCGGATTCGATCGCGTAGTGAAACTCCCAGCATAGCTCTTTCCATAGCTCTTTCTATAGCTTTATGACTTGAGGGTGGAAAAACTCAAGAGTCTACTCAAAATAGTACTAAGTTAATCTGTAAAAAATGAAAAAACTCTGATGCCTTTAAATCACAGAATCATATTAATAGAGAAACATTAAAGGGTTAAGAAAAGTGGAAACCTCAAATGACATGTCTTTTTTTGCAGTATATGTATGTATCTATGTTTGAGTCGACCACGTTTGTCATAAATAAAAGTATTTTCTTTCTTTATTACTCCGAATGATAGTGATATCGTAACACACCGCGTGCGAAGCCGCAGTCGGCAGCTAATAAATGTCATACCTGATGCAGTTTGAGTGCCATCCTAACGGCGGGCGCCAACACGGCGTGTAATAGTGACATATCCGTGAACACCCATTCGTCTCTCGCGCACGTGATGCGGAAATCTCCTTTGAACAGCGAATGAAGGCCGTAGAGAAAGAACTCCACACTGTGATACGATAAACATCTTTTTATTACCTACTACTTCTTTGCATAGTATAAAAGTCGCTTGCCGCCGTCTGTCCCTGTGTATGTATGTATGTATGTATGTATGCGGTTTTCATCAACAGATAGGGTAATTCAAAAGGAAGGTTTATAGCACCCGTGCAAAGCCAAGGCGGGTGGGTCCGCTAGTAGGTAATTAACAAGTGTCTGATGGTAAGCGGTTATATTCTATGGACATACAATTTACAATTAGTGCGTGTTGCCAGTGATGACTTATGGCACTGAGACGTGGTCGCTAACTAAGGGTCTCATTGATACTCAAAATATTTTTATTCAATAAAATCACAAGGATCATTTCGAAACGTTTTATAGCTAGGTGAATTTACGCCAGATCCATCCCAGCCTACCCACCCGACAAGCTGTTATTAAGATATTTCGCCCAGTAATTTTACTTGCTACAGTGCCCTTTAAAACTAAATACAGTGTAGCTCGCACACTACTGCTTGGAAGCAGAATATCTGGCACTGTGATGGTACCCACCTTGTTATACCACTCTTGCTGATGAGTCTTACCACCAGGTAAGTGTGTGGAGGTGGGGAGGGGGTGTGTACCTGAAGGCAGAGACGTGCTGCGCGGCGGCGCTCTATGAGGTTAGTTTGCGAGGGTGTGTGTAAGTGGGAGAGGGTGGGTGGAGGGTGGGTGTGTGTGTGTGTATATACCTGGAGGCAGAGACGTGCTGCGCGGCGGCTAACGCCCACGAGGCTAGTTTGCGAGGGTGTGTGTAAGTGTGAGAGGGTGGGTGGAGGGGGTGTGTGAGGGTGGGTGGAGGGGGTGTGTGTGTGTTTTTTTTTATATAACTGAAGTGGTAACCAAGCGTACGACCCACAAGATGGTAAGCGGTTACCGCAGCCTATGAACGCTTGCAATACCAGAGGTATCACTCGCGGGTTGCCACCTTGAGGTATAGATCGAAAGCCTCATGTGCCAGTAATTTCACCGGAAACCATACCCTTCACACCGGAACACAGCAATGCGAGCATTACTGCTATGCGGCAGAAATAGGTATGATGGTAGTACTTCCCCGGACGTGTTCTCTCACAAAGAAGTGTACTACTGTTAAGCCTCTTGAGTGTGTACCTGGAGGCGGAGACGTGCTGCGCGGCGGCTAGAGCGCGGCGTCCCACGAGGCTGAGCGCGAAGCACAGCGAGGCCAGCGCCGACTCCTTGCCGGCGCGTCGCCGCCACGCCGCGCCGCGCCGCACGCTGCACTGCACTATCCACTCCTGGTACACGGCGCAGAACCGACTCCTGACAACATACTGCTCATTAGGCACGTCCACACCGACCGACCAGCCTCAACACTCATTTGCCACTCGAGCGCACCCCGGACACTCATAGGATTTATTGATTGCCAATATGTACATTATTACAGCTTACGTCTAAGGTAGCTTTAAGTTAGTAGTACATATACCCCATAGAACACCGCAGTTATTGTAAAATGTAATTAGAGTTACATTAATTATATGAAAACAGATTATTACCAGATTTTTGAACAATAGAATAAAAATGAATAATAGAAAAATGTCAATATAAGAAAATTACATAGAACACCGCAGTTATTGTAAAATGTAATTAGAGTTACATTAATTATATGAAAACAGATTATTACCAGATTTTTGAACAATAGAATAAAAATGAATAATAGAAAAATGTCAATATAAGAAAATTACAAAATTAAAAATAATGTAAAATTATAAAATCACACAATAAAATGTATGAAGCAAACGCGTCGCAATCAGCACATGCATGCATGGTTTGTGTACGTAAACGGTGCTGTTGTATAATATCATGGTTGGCCCCACCCATTTATAGCAAGAGCGAGGTTTCGAGTTCCAAGAAACAGGCTTCCCTTTACGCAATAATAGAACTTACCGAGTAATACCAGAAGCTCTGAAGTCGTAATCCTCGTCCAGATTCACGTTGAATATCGGGTCTAGATCGACGAAGTTGCGTTCGTTCATAGACTTCAAAGCCTCCGCTAAAACAGGCGACGATAGCCATTCTTCCAGCTTGTTCGATTGGATGGTGTAGTAGATTATACTCTGTATGTAAGTAAGTTCGTATGAATCAGTGGCCAACTCTGTTGACAGAGTTTCTAGGTCGCCCGAAGGCCTCTGTCATAGTTTAACAACTTTGAAAAAGCCGGGACCGACTGCTTAATGTGCCTACCGAAGCATGGGAGCGCTCAGTTGAATTTGCTATATATATATAAGGTCATTCATTATCAACCTGATAAACTTAAGGTTCCACACATAAAAAAAAATACGAGTCTTCGGTGCGGGTTACATGTCCAAAGAACTAACCGCGTCAGCTAGTTAAATATAAATAGTAGTAAAAGACTTATGATAGTCTTTACCTGGTGGTAGGACTCTTCAGCAAGAGTCCGTCTTGGTGGGTACCACCGCAGTGACAGATATTCTACCTACAAGCAGTAGTGTGCAAGCTGCACTATGTTTAGGTTTGAAGGGCACTGTAGCAAGTGAAATTACTGGGTGAAAGAGACTTAACAACAATATCTCGGGGTGATAAGCGCAGTGCAGTGCCACGCAAACCCCTAAAAACTTTAAGCTTTAGGTGGCACAGCATCTGTAATAGTCAGGCGTGGTGCTTAACATCAGGTGGGTGCCTTGATTGTCTTGTCACTTGCTGACATAAAAAAAAGGAGTTGTTTCAAGTACCTTGACGTAGTAGGTGAGCAGCACTTTCCTGAAGTCGAACGCCTGCAGCATGGAGAGCGCGCTGTTGTCGGTGACGCTGTACCCCTCGAGCACGTAGCGCGTGGAGGCGAGCTGCCAGGCCAGCCAGCGCAGCGCCCACGCCGCGCCCGGCGCCAGCACGCGCCCGCCCACCCACCCGCACCACCACCCGCCCGCGCACACGCCCTCTGCGTGTCCGCACACATACACACACGCCCATTTACAACATACATGTAACAATTGCCTTGTCCAATGAGAGGTTTTCGACTCAAGTTATTAAAAAAAAAAGCTGTCTATTTAGATAGCGGTAGCTCAACTTGCGAGCCCAAGAGAATGTAAGCACTACGTTTGGCGAGCTATGGTGAATGAGTAGGGAATTCAACATTGGTTGCTCCTGCTGACACTGTCTGTCATACCTCTGGCTGGTGTCAAATTCATAGTACCTACTACGTAGTACATTAACTTTGGTCGTACTGGAGTGGAAATCAAATACAAACGAAAAGAAAAAAAATCTTTATTTTTTTTGAAGATGATTATATGAGTTACCAACTTTTTTCTTGTTTTAATTACTTTTCACAGTATGGCAGTAGGGCAGCTAGCGCCATCTGTCAAAGCATTCGGAACTTCTTTTTTTTTTAATCTCGAATCAAAATCTCATTGATTTTGGAACAAAAACGTTCGATAAGTTAATTCTTGCATGCAATTATGGTATGGTGTAAATGGGCCATTACTTTAACCAAATCTACAGTTCCACTACACGCCCTCTACCGAGGACAACAGTTCATAACAGTTCGTAACAGGAGACTTCTTTGTAATAGAGCTCGTCCGGGGAAGAACTACGACACCTATTTCTGCCGCCAAGCAGTAATGCTCGCATTGCTGTGTTCCGTTTCGAAGGATATGGTTTCCGATGAAATTACAGGCACATGGGACTTTCCATCTAACGTTTCAGGGTGGTAACACGCAAATAATAACTATGATGTTGCAAGGGTACATAGACTACGGTAACCGCTTACCATCAAGTGGACCGTACGTACCGTTTTAGGAGGACGTTAAAAAGATCTCTTACCGCTGCTCTCTTCAGGTCCCTCGGATATAGCTTCCACCTCCCGCTGCTGGCAGTAAGTCCCCCGGAACTCCAAGCCTCGCAGTTGAAAGGAGACTAGACCATTTCCCATCTCCACTATATGCACCAGGCAGTTTAGGTAGTCGGAGGCTAACACTGGAAATAATATATTCTTGAAATATATTATACATTTTACATAAAATATAGCCTATGTTACTCATTAATTATAGCATTCAAATGGTGAAAGAATTTTTGAAATCTGACCAGTAAAAAGTAAGTTCGTATGAGACAATAGCCAACTCTGGTGACAGAGTTTCCAGGCCGCCCGAAGGCCCCTATCATGGCCTAACAACTAGGCCGGGACCGACTGCTTAACGTGCCCTCCGAAGCACGTAAGCGGTCAGCTGAAATTGCCACTGGCGGTCACCCATCCAGATGATGACTACGCGGAACAGTGCTTAACTTCGTCGATCTGTTAAGAACAACTTAGCCAGCTACGTCACGAGCGCTCCTTGCTGTCATGATGGTGATAGTTACCAAAACAATCCCCTTGTTGCACAGAGCCCCATCTGCCCATCATAAGATCCCCGCACAGGTAGTGTTGTAGCGAACGCGTCAGGTGCTCGTAGAATATTGAGTTCAGGTTATTATCATCTGGAAACAACAATTAACCTTGTATTTTACAAAATAAGGTTCAAAGTCTGAGAACACCTCTGAGAACACCATATCTGCTACCGACATAATAGCGTCAAAATAACTTATTATTGGCGAGACCCGTCGACTATATTATTTTAAACGGGTTAGAACCAGGGGCCTTGCTCTTGAACGCGATCAGTATTGGACAAGTATTGGAATATGACATTTCGCACTTTTGACAGCAAACCTAGCGCCAAATTCAACCTTGTTTTCAAGAGTACAAAAATACAGCAGTAAATAGAAATTGAGATTGGATTGGGATTGTCATTAGATTCAAGAGTAGGGCACCAGGCCTGCGTTATAAATTTCCGCCATCTTGGTTTATAAAATCAAGATGGCGCCACGACTTTCGCCAGAAGTGTAATTAAATCAAACAACTCAAATTTTAAGCAAACAGATACTCAGGATTATTATTCTATAATCAATTGCACAATTATAATAATATGCTAGCTCGAGTTCGTGATTCATAAAAGTCAGTATAAATTAGTGGCCAATTCTGGTGAGCGTCATGGAGAATTTTGTCATGGTCTACCCAATTTTATAGCCAGGACTGCCAGCTTAACGAGCCTTCCGAAGCACAGAAGCGCTTTGATCAAAGCATACTTATTTACCATACTTATTTCTGCCGCCAAGCAGTAATGCTCGCATTGCTGTGTTCCGGTGTGAAGGGTATGGTTTCCGGTGAAATTACTGGCACATGAGGCTTGCGATCTTAGCCTCAAGGTGGCAACCCGATACCTCTGGTATTACAAGCGTCCATAGGCTGCGGTAACCGCTTACCATCTTGTGGGCCGTACGCTTGGTTGCCACTTCAGTTGTATAAAAAAAAAAAAGAATGCATACCTGCTCCAAGATTCCTCTCCAACTGCGATGACAGTCTTGTGTTGCTCTGATCTACTCGTTTGGTATTATAGTCCCGCTCCCAAAACTTGACAGGGCGCACGTATGACGTCATGAATATTGCGCTGCCTGAAATAAAATGGTGGACATTTTATACAGCGCCATCTAGCTTCACACGCTAAGCTACGTTGGAAAGCGCACGTCAAGAAGAAAAGAGTTGAATTAGATTTACGCTTCAAAAAGATGTACGGGCTGATTGGGCGAAACTCCACCTTAACAGTACACAACAAATTACTGCTCTACAAGCAAGCCCTCATGCCAGTATGGACCTATGGTATACAGCTGTGGGGCTGTACCAAAAAAAGTAACATGCTCATAATCCAAGGATTCCAAAATAAAGTGCTCAGGGAAATTGTCGATGCCCCCTGGTACGTAAGAAATGACGATCTCCATCGGGACCTTAAAATAGAGTTCGTAGATAAAGTCATTGCAAAATACGCAGAAGCTCACGAGTATAGACTTCTTCATCATGGGAACGTCGAGGCAATCCAACTCCTCGACAACACGGACATAGTGAGAAGACTCAAAAGGACTAAACCTTTTGAGTTAATAGTGTAAATAAAAGTTTACTATTATAGTGCAAGTGTTAGTGAAGTGACACATGTAAAACACATGAACAAAGTGCTTTCCCTTAAATAGAGACAGTAAGAAAAGTGTTAGTGGACACATTCTTAGCAATAACTTTATTCTATAAAACTAGGTCAACGCCAAATTACTGATTAGTCTTTTATAAGGCTAGATTGTAATTATGTTTGGATTCATTTTTATTTATAAAATGATTAAAAAAAAAAAAAAAAATTGGCTTCAAACTAAGCAAAGCTTGTAGTATCGGAACCAGATAAGCGATTGTAAGGAGTATAGTTCGCACAGCGGATCTAGGCTTCCGTGTAGTTAGCCGTTTGTGATGCGCAAAGACAATTTAGTTTGAAAAAGCTCCATTGCGCATCGAAACGGCTAATTTCACGACGGCCGAGATCCGTTGTGAGAACTATACTTGTGTCGCTAGATGGCGGTGTGCTGTAAATACAGTGCGGCGCGCAATACGCATGCTCGGTCGCGTTAACTGGGCAACGAGAGAACAAAGATAGTCTTTTTTAAACTTTCGCGATCAGAACTCATAGTTTCAGTTTCAGATACAGTTAGTGTCGTGTGTCGGAGTGTGAACGCGGACACTTCGAATTCTGAAGACCAAGTGAGGGTAGTTTCAAAAACTGCTTTCGCTTCTCTGCGGTAGCTCCATAAGAACAAAGATGTCAGGAGGTGTGATCGTTGACTCCGAATAATTGTGGTCTTGGAAAATATATCTTGTGTAATATGCCTGGAAGAGATCGCTCTAAGCGATAAGGCCGCCCATTGTACCACCTCAAACTTTTGTTAGTTTTAGTTGTATTTTAGTTTAATTTTATTCATATTCATTTATTCTGCACAATGTACATTTAGCTTAGATCTAAAATAATGTAGCTGCAAGTGAGTACATGAACCCTGTTAGGGCGTTGCAGGTAACTAGTTATATGTTAAATAAATAATACAATTTCAATATGTCAATAATACACAATTTAACAATTCAAATAATAATTATGAGGTATTAGTATTATTTATTTATTATTATTATTTATTTATGGTTTAATACAATAAAGAGTCATCTATCTATCTATCTATAAACCTGAGTCTTTCTATAAAACCCCCTCTAACACTTTATATAAATCGGTTCCAAAGACGTTGCTTTAATTAAACGTTAATTTCGTATAAAGGTTCTCGAATTGCGACTGCGAACTGGAAAACGAAGTATCACTAATACCTCTATTCGATGTACCGATGACATTATAGCGGTAGCATAAAGTCCGTAGATGGTGAAGCCTTATGATAGGTCGTCATGGCGCTCTTTGGGGGAGGCCTATGTCCAGCAGTGGACGTTTATTGGCTGTTAAGATAGGTAATGATATTTTTTAGCTTGTTGTTTTGTGGCTAATATAACACTGCGGCCATGCAGGCTTATTGTGTCGATGATAGTGATGATTACGATGATGACGATGAAAATGCCGATGACAATTATGGTGATGATGATAACTGCAGTAACCCAGGGCCGGTGTTAGAGGTGATGACAGTATAGCAGACACGGCTGCTTGTAGGAACATGGCCGAGTGATGATGATGGTGATGATGACGATGATGACGACAATGATGATGATGCTGATGATGGTTGTACGGTATCTTGTTAACCTGTACAGCTAGATTGTTGAATGATAAGGCGTTTGTAGTATTATAGAAATTATATTAAACAAACAATTGATGAGTGAACTGTATTGATAATGATGATGATGATAATGAGAACGCGCGCCCTTGATGGCTGAATGCGGACTAATTTGTATAAAATAAAATGTTGTAAATGTCTGAATCTGGGGCGCACGCGCAGCGCAGTATTGCTGACCCAGGAAGATGCACGGTTACTTGTACCGTACAATGGTGTTGGTAATGATGATGACTGCAGTAGTTACCCAAGGCCGGTGTTAGAGGTGATGACAGCAAAGCAGACATGGCCGCTTGTAGGAACAACATAGCAGAGTGTGGCACTGAGAAGGGCTGCGCAAACGCATGGAACGCACTGCCCCACGTGATCTGCCACGGCGCTATATACGTCACCACGAATTGTATCTGAAACAAATGGAGAATAGCAATCTATACATTGTAAAGAGGAAAGATTTGTATTTTTAACAAATAAGCTCAAAAGCTAAACGAAGAACATCAATACCGTTGAAGTTAAGGACGCAACCACAGAACTATATTTAAGTAGAATAAGGGAGTGTATGTACCTCGCGTGCCGAAAAAACAGGCTAAGTAAGGGCTGAGTAACCATTTTACTCGCCGCGAAACTCAGTCTGACCGGGGCGGTGTGGTGGTTTTAGACTGTGGCAGTGCCTAGAATTGGTTTGCCGCGTGCTTATCAATGCTTTTAAATCATATATTTTCGCGCAGCTTATGTTTCCCATTACTAAAATACATTTCGCACCTTCGGGATCAGAGGGTCACTTCTGCATGTTTTCCAACTTTACAGGAGAAGCATTTTAAAGTTTTTTTTTACGCAATTTTGTTATAACTTTGTGCTGTTTTAGAATATTAAGGTGTTTGTCATAGTCTTAGATTGGTTAGTTTTTTAGGTTTAATCGACGCTATTAAAAAACAAAAAACAAGAAGTAGTTTTTGAGAAACAAGTCGTAAGCCGAGGTAAGGGTACCAAAAGTGGCTTTTTGTTACAAATCGCTAACTGTAGTTATGCAGAAATGACATTTAAAAATTTTGATAAAATCATTAAAGTACGTATAACAACATGTTTATGGATGCTGTAAGTTTATTTTTAGTAAATATGTATTTTATGTATGCATCCTCCCCGTTTTGACATATGGTGCGCAAACATGGTCCTTGACAAACATTCTCAAGTCCAAGCTCAAAGTTTGCCAACGTGCGATGGAGCGTAGCATTTTGGGTGTCAAGCGAACGGACAGAGTCCGTAACACCGATCTGCGCGCCAAAACCCAAATTGTTGATGTAGCTTCGAAGGCCGCTTCGCTGAAGTGGAATTGGGCTGGGCATGTCTGTCGTATGCCAAATGAGCTGTGGGCAAAGGTAGCCACCGAGTGGCAGCCTGACCCAGCGAGAAGGCAACGCGGCAGACCAAAACGGAGATGGCGGGACGAACTGGATAAATTTTTGGTAGGTTGGAGGTTTTTGGCTCGGGATCGAGACGTCTGGAGGGAATGGGGGGAGGCCTTTGCCCAGCAGTGGGACACCAACGGCTGATATAATAATAATAATAATGTATTTTATAAACTGAAACACATGAGAAATTCTCATGCCATGCACCTAAGACATGTTTTTTAGAGATTAATTTGATTCTTTTTTAAATGATAAGCACAACTTTAACTTTTATAAAGACTTAAGATACTAGAACAGCGTGCGCTGTCGTGATATCTACCTATTCAGTTTAAACTAAGGTTTATATAAGAAATCTAAACAAAATAGGCATAGTCTCATTTCAATTTAATAATCAATGAAAACTAGTATTTACAATCGAAACAGTTGAAGTAACTTTAGACAGTTTGCAACAGAATGCAGTTAGCTCAATTGTTTCTATTGGAAATACCAGTTTTATTATCTTGAACTATAGTCAATAATCACCAGTCTTCTTCAGAAAGTAATCATCTTATAGAACGAGAAAGGCGGACAAAATCGTAGAAGATATTAATAAATTCTAAAATAGACATAACATTATTATTTTAATTCTATACAGTCTCAAAATTACCTTTAATACTTATAATAACATTTTATAAACGTAACAATATTTATTTCTTATATATTACTTAGGTACCTACTTAAATCACATTTTTTCACAGCATTATGGCCTTTTTATCTAATTAGAAACTACAACTTTGGTAACAAAATTATAAAGAAAATCAGTAAGAAATGCTCTCAACACTCGCAAGTAGGAATACAAAACTGTTCTTTGTTAAATTAGGATTTTAGTTCAAAATATTGAGTTGTATGTAGATTCATAAACCTTTGGTATTATGTTGGTTTCAATTAAGTTTTTAATATCTGCCTTCTTTCTCGCTGCTAAGGGAATTTTATCCTCATAAGCCTGTTTTAATGTTACATCGTGAGGTTGTTGGACTCTTGTGCTTCGTGTTACTGTTTGATTACGATTGACTTCAATCCAATCACCCTCGTATCAAGTTTTGAAGTAATAAACATCACTACCTTTAGTAAATTTCAGCTGACTTATTTCTGTTACTTTAACAGCTTGTCCATTTTTGGCTTTGGTTACATTCAAACTGATATCTTTGGTGAGACTCTTGAGATTATAAAAGTCACTGAAATTCATTTCTTTTACATAGAAAGGATTACCTGTCTTTTTTGCAGACCTTATCAGTTGACAATATTGGGCTGGGACGTAAATGGGGCCAGATTTTTTGGCCCGTCTAACAGCTTTCTCTATCACAGAATGGGCATTATCAGCCGCACTTTGTGTGTGCCCTCGAATGAGGAATTTGTGTTTGATGGAATTTATTTGCAGTGCATTTACTGCATAATAATACAGGTTAATCATAAATCTGAAATCAAAATAAAACTATTAGGTACTCAATAGATTAGTTCCCACTCGATAATCAATCTAAGTAATAGTATCATCAAAATAACGAGAAATATTTGAACCAAAAACACACTTGTATACAAAAATAACATACGGTTACAATAAAAATGCTAATGATTTCAAAATTAATGTTACTTGTACACAGAAATGCCGTTTTGGTTCCAATGAAAACAAAAGTTTTATGCTATAATGTAATTTTTAACTAGAAGTGCCGTTATGTTTACAGCAGAAAAATGCCATAATTTCGTAACAAAACGTGATTTGTGTTTAGAAGTAACATTATTATTGCAAGAAGTCTGTAAACAAATATGTCATTACTTACCGTAGTGCCCCTCCGCCGCAAACGCACAAGGTCATCCTTCGGCTGTCAACACTCTACTGACCGATGAGACGTTTCGTTTCAAGCAAACGGGCCAATCACGCAAAATAACAGAACGTTCCTCCCGCCCTCAAAACGATGTTATTCATGCGATTGTCACCGATTTTGCTGAGTATATAAAGTCGATTATCGCGGTTTTTTCTGCATATTTAGGTTGTTTTTGTAAAATGTTGCAGAAGTGACACTCTGATCCCGAAAGTGCGATTTGTGTTTAAAATACAAATACGCAAAATGTTACACGCTCGGTTTACATACAAATCAACGAACTCTTTCTACTTAAATATAGTTCTGTGGACGCAACGTAGATACATCATACCTACTTATTACAAGCACCTATCGGAAATAGTGTAGCAACACTGTTTCTCTCTCTGTCTGTTCAAGTTCCACATATCACTGCTGCGTTGAAATATTTTTACTCAAATAAATTATTAGACAAGTCTAATCAAAAGTCTCGCGTATTATTTAATAAAATACAAAATATAAAAATAGTGATCTCGATCAGCTAAGCTATCTAAAGATCGTTAATCCGTTTTTTTATTTTATTTTAAGCCGTAAGCATAGTATCAGAAACAAACGGAGAATAGCAGTCACGTCAAATGAAGACAAAAAACTTGTTTATCGAAACAGAAAGAGGCAGAAATACTCACTTTCAGTAGGAACTCGTAAACTTTGCTGAATATAATGGCGGTGATGAAGTAGTCTACAAGAAACGTCTCAGATATCTTCTGACTGCTCAGGTCCCGTTGGAAGAGCAGGACAGCGAATATCAAGATCAGGTACTGGGAGTCCGGCTCTGAGTAGGCGTGTCTTAGACCTAGAAAAATATCATTATAATAATCTTTACATTATATGGAATGAATGAATAAATGAATGAATGAATGAATGAGTGATTGAATGAACGAATTAATGAATGAATTAATGAATAAACACTTTAATTGTACACAATTTATGGCTTAATAACTATCATAAAAACAGGCTTATTATTGTGTTATTGTTGTGCGTCACTATTGTGTTTTACTATCATGTGTTACTATTGTGCTACTACTGTGTGTTACTATTGTGTTCAAAAAAGCAATATCAAACCTTATAGATACACAAATAAGACTTACATTTCAAAGCGCAGACGCAAATTATAAGAGCACCCACTGCGTCACCATATTTCACGGCTATAGTGGGTGCGTCTTGCGCGATGGCCGCTATAACCACCGCGGGGTAAAGCACATTCCGCTCCAGGAAACAGAGGTAGACGAATATCTGGAATGTAGATATATCGGTGAGCAAAGCGAGCTGCCTTTTTCGAACTGTTTCTCGATCGTAAATAGAAAGCAGTGAAGCGAGACTAAAATATTTGAGACTTTTGTCTTATTGAAACTGTCAAAACTCGATGACCAACCCCCTCCTATGGGGTCTTTTCTATAAGCTGCTGTCAAAGTTGTAACCCACCATCTTAACAAGCATGGTCTTCTGTGGCTCGGTGACTTCAAACATGGCGTGCTATTATCCACAGAACCCGGAGTTATGCTGTCAAAGTTGTAACCCACCTTCTCAACAAGCATGGTCTTCTGCGGCTCGGTGACTTCAAACATGGCATGCTCGTGGGCCCTCAGCACGGGCCCCGCGAGGCACAGCCACGGCTGCTGTTTTCGCAGCTGCGGCGCCAGGTAGTGCAGCACCCAGCCTAGGATGCCCGATATTATCCACAGAACCTGTAAGTAAAAAGGTTCAAAATAAATTAATAATTATTTATTTTTATCATCCATATATCAGCAGATAGACGTCCACTGCTGAACATAGGCCTCCCCAAAGAGCGCCGTGACGACCGATTTTAAGCCTACACCATCCACCGACTTCCTGCGACTGCTTTAATGTCATCGGTCCATCGAGTGGGAGGCCGTCCTAGACTATGTTTTCCAGTTCATGGTCGCCATTCGAGAACCTTTATTTCACAGCGGTTATCGGTTCTGAGAGCTATATGGCCTGCCCTGGCAGTGGGCAACTTCAATTTGTTCTGAGAGCTATGTCAATCACCTTTGTTTTTCTGCGGATTTTTAAATGAATAATATGTACAATCATTTGTTCCGCAGCGGGGGTCGAATCCGAAACTTTTAGTTTGGCAACCGGGCACTCGCCTAACGCGCCACCGAGGTCAAGTAAAAACAATAAGAGAAATTTTACTAAGTTCTTTTATCCTATACATTTCTAGTTCCCGTTTGAAAGCACTGGCATTGCGCACATAATTTTTCATATAGAAAAATCTATTGGTACGCGAGCGGGATCGAACCCACAACCTTAGAATCGGAAGGGTCACTGTACCAACAGTGCTCAATCTCTTAATCTTGATGGTTTCCAAACGATTAAAAACAAATCAAAATTCAATAAACAAGCATTTTTTTAAAAAATTACATCAATTTGTGCAACAAGCGAGGCAACAACTCACGACCCTATGATCAGGAGACAGGTCAATAGACCACCAGCGCTAGCTAATTTCAATATAAACTTACCGTATTCAGTTGAGGGCGTAGCGTCGTAAACACAGTAGTACAATGCAATCCAAAGACAAGCAGAGCCAGGAACGTACAAACTATAACGTCATTCTTGAGCCGAGCATTCACAGTCGCTTGCAACTTCTTAGGCAAAGGATCCTCCATGTCTTCCTCCGTAGCTTCTGTAGCCTCCTTTTCCTTAGAATCTTTAGTTTTGTCTTCGGTTTCAGTTGCCTGCTCCGTTTTTAATGATGTAGTGGAGTTCATCGTATCTCCACCCCTAGGGTCCATCTTTAAAGAGCTAACGCTTGATGTTTGAGAACGCTTTTGTGTCCTTGCAATATTCGTTTCGGAGCTAAAGTTTATTTTCGATGCAGAACTTCCGATCGAGTTTTGTTTCGAGATGTTGCTTTCCGAATGCTGCTTTTTGTCGTCAGTTAATGTGTTAGGATCTGTTTTTTCTAGATCTGGGTTACATTCTGGGGTGTGCATAGCGTATAGCTCAGGAGGTAATAGATGTTTCTTTATCAGATTCCATATAAGAGTATAATCGCTGGCAGATCTACTCAAATGATACGCGATCGGGACAAGAAGACCGCAGAATATGGAGAATAGAATGTTATGTTTTTGATGCTGAGACTTCTTCCCCTCCACTATGCCACTGTAAGCGAATCCATACAGCACTCCTATAGCGGCTAAAGATCGAACTATGCAGTACACAGCAGCACTCAAACTGCTGGTCGCGTTTCCCCCAAATATGTGCATATCGATTTGCTCCAATAAATACATAAGGAAGGTATTCACTTGAGGGAACAGACCCAGACTGAATGCCATAGGAAAAAACAGCAGAAATTTCGTCAGTATCTCTTGAACGATTAATAAAAAATCTCGTTCGTTCATCGCAAATCCGTAAATCTTAAACGGTTGCTCGTAGCTTCTTTTGTTTCTTGTATGAACGTCTTCGCTCGGAGCAGTCAGTTCTAAGTAACTATACACACCGCACAGTAAAGTCGTACATATACAAAAGTATACTGGTCGCGAAAACACGACCATTTTGTTAAAACCGTGCACCGGTGACGCCGAATCTGGCTGTACGCTTTTAATCAATGAGTATTGACTTCCGGCCATTATAAAACAAAACCAAAAAGCGTAGACGTCTTTGTAGAAACCGAGGTTTAAAACCATGGACCCTGAAATAGCCACCATTATAGCTAAGAAGATGGTGGTAAATGTGTCGCTATATGTCAGATTTCTGTCGAATAAAGCCAGAAGTTGTAGGCGATCCGTTTCTATTTTTATCTTGAATAGTTTGAAATTTACTTTGTAGTAGCTCTTTGGTTTTGGTTGATTCGCTTTTTCGATTTCGTCCATGAGTTTGGAGAACTTGCTGCGAATGTTGTTTTCAACGCTCTCTTCTCCAATTGATGGCATTAGACTAGGTACGTTAGCTGATGCTGTTTCAGCTTGTATCGCCTGCTGTTGGGCCCTCTGTTGTGACATCAGAAAGTTGATGTGCATACTTGGTAACCCCATTCTGGACTGCCTCTCAGCTTCGATCTGCTCCAGCAAACTATCAGTCACATAAGCCACGGGAGATCTAGGCTGATCCTGGTAAATTCCGTTTCCAGTCCCGCCATCGAAGACGTAGAATCTCCCTTTCGGGTTGTTGTTGGGGTTTATGGGAATTATAGAAGCAGCGGTGGTGTGGCTTGGTATAAGAGAGGTATTGTTGCATACTATGAGAGGGTTGTTGCTGCCTTGGTTTGAGGAGCTTTGGTCTACGCTGTCAGCGCGTTTTGGCTTCGTTATAATCTCGCTGTTCCCTGCTTCGGATTCTAAAGAGCCACAGCTACCTTCGCCGGCTGTTTCTTGGGAATTATCTGGGTTACTGTTGTCGATAGGCTTGACTCTGTTTATCCGCATGCCGTCTTCTTTATCAGGCAGCGGGATTGCCTGAGGCCGGCCCGCGATGTTCTTGTCGAACGTATATGACATCCAGTTTCCGTACTCATCCATGAAGCAATGTATCGCACCATCGGTGGTGTCTTCGTGGGAAGTTGCGAAATGCGCTCGCGCCGAGTTATTTTGTACGTTGTCAAGAGGTTTTTCTTTTTTCTCGGTGTTTTGCGATTGTGGGTTGTTACGTTGTCTGGTTGAGCGCTTGATTTTTCGGACTCGATTCCTGTGGTTCCTATCCATGAGGGGTCGGAGTCTCGGTGCCTCTTCCGTTGTTTGAGTTGTCGGTTCCGGAGATCCTTCCTCGTTGGGAACTGCGGCCGCATTAGCACAGCACGGCCCAAACTCTACTCTTGAGTTAAGAAACGCTGCAAGTAAAGGCATGGATGTGGGAAGTAGAGTGTTGGCGGAATTCTGTGCCACTTCTTCGATAGACCTTTTCCTGGTTTTGTGTGTGTTTTCCCTTTCACCGCGCAGGCTCTGCCTGTGGCTCCGGGATCGTTCCTCGTTGCGGTTTGCTTGCGGCATGACCACTGTGTTCGCGTTCGTCGCGGCAAATAAGCATTCTAAGCCTTGTACCAAAGCAGCCTGAGCCTCCACCGCATCCATGAGAATTCTTTCCTCGTTCTGATTCTCATCTATCTCCTTCTTAGAATCTCTCCTCTTGTTCTCCTTTTGCGATGAGGCCCTCGAACGCGCTAAGTTTTTTATTTGCTTTGGTATGGCTCCCAAGTTTTTTGGAATGTTGGAAGACGATTCACCCAAAGTGTTGGCAAGTTTTTGACATACTTCTTCTGGCAAGGCGCAGGCCTCTTCTTCTTTACTGCTGGATGACTCCTCTGGCTCTATGAAGAGCCACTCTAAGCTATACGTGCTCTTTTCGTCTGCACTTTTGTTATCATCTGGTGGTGTTTCATCAGTTTCTTCTATAACTTTCTCACTGCTCTTAATATCTTCTTCGGGCGGTTTTTCTACATTGGTGTCGCTACTACTGCTAGTGTTCGAAATATCGTGGTCCCAGAGTTTTTTCTTTACGACTTTATCATTTGTTTTCTTATCGCTATCCGGGTTTTCGTTAGATTCTAAGCTAGATTTCTCTATAAGTAGATCTTTCGAGCTTGCGCTAGCTTTATCGAAGTATGCTGCTAGCGTGCTCGAGTCATGTTTACAGTTGCAGGTCGCGCCGGGTCTTCTGCGTTTCGCTTCACACACCTCGGGTTTAGTTTTTTGCAATCTCACAGATTTATTCTTTTCATGAAGATAAATGTTCGGGAAATATTTAGGGATCGGGATAGGGCGACGCTCGTAAGGCACTTTCTGAACTTTAAACTCGCGAGTGTTTGTTTCACGTATTACGCGCACTTCCGTAGGTTTATCTAACAACGGCGACCGTGAGCCGTTGTTCTCGTAGTCACTGTCGCTGGAGCGCAACGCAGGTGATTGCTCCGCGTCCCAATCGAACCCTCGAAACTGCTTTTCGTCGTCATAATCGCTGTAACTTTCCCCGCTAGAGTCTAGATCAGTCTCTTTTTGTGACGTTTGCATCTCATCTGAAATCTCAGCAATCGGGTAGACTATCTCAGAACCGTACGTTAAGTATGGGTAGCTACATCCCTCTCCTGATTCGTTCTTAGGATAAAGGTTCAAGTGAGGACCTCGGGTTAGGCTTTTGCTGGGTGGAGGTATAACAGCACTTTTCGGATTCTTGAGCATTTGACCACCGATGGTTTCTGCGCTGTTGGGATGGGGGCATAAATTCGATACACTAGGAGGCGGGCAGCCTATTTCCAACGCAGCACTTTTGATGCGCCTGACTCCTGGACTTTTGCCTTTCGTTTTTTCGGCTTCCCCGGACGGCGCTTCGGCTTTGACCATCATGTACTCTCCCAATTCTACACTAGCGAAGAACCCTGTATCCGCGTTGTTGGAATGCCTTCTCATGTGCGACACGAGTTGCGCTGTTGAGTTCAGCAATGGCAGTTGGATCGTCGACATAGTTGAGTTGGAATTTCTCCTGATATTAGATGACTGGGCAGTCGCTAGCGCGGTTGCGGACTTCGTACAGCTCTCTTCAGGGTAGTTGTTATACCTACGCCTATGCGCTAGTCTTTTTTTGGGAGATGGAGGTCCTACGCTCGGTTCTGAATTATCTTTTGAATCTGAGCTAAGTTGACGCGCGAACTTTGACTGATAGGGTTCTCCCGCGGCTTCATTCGCATCCAGGTATAGCCACTCTTTGAAGAAATCTCGATTGCTTGAGCCACGTCTATGGGGGCACTCGTGATACCTCCTGCTGACTTTCGCAAACGGTCCTTCGTCTACTAACATATGTACAGGAAGGTTGTTGTTGTCTACTCTCGGGCTGCGCGTCGCTTCGACTATAAGCTCGTCTATTCTCGTGCCGTGCGTCCGTCGTTTGGAAGTACGCTCCCGTCGATGGCCGGACTTGGATCTGCTTCTGGTTGGACGGTATTTGGCGGGGTCTGGCGGTTCTGTGTTTTCTACTGTGCATAAGTCGTATTTGGAGGCGGCTTCGTCTGGTTTTTTTGCGGACATTGCGCTGTCTTCTATGCTTGATTCTGAGCTGTTTTTACGGTGAACGTCGACTTTAAGATCTGAAACGAAAGGTTTTATCAGGTAACTATATGACGAACGTAGAAATATTGTTTTATGGTGACCCTGAACTAGGACCAACACAAGATAATATGGTTACTAAAAAAATGTATGTATATTGTCAGAAAGTAGATATGAGAATATACTTCAAACATGAGGAGGATTACCAATAGTGCTTGCGTTGGGTTTATGGTACTCCAGCGATGGGATAGACTCGTTATCAGAGCCGGCTGCGGCTTGCCCACCTAAACGCAGCATCTGCATTTCTACGCCTTCTTCTTGCCTGTCAAAAAATATGCACATATCTAGTATAATTAATTGAAAGGCTATGGCAATTACCTACGAATTGGGAGACCAGGATAAGGACTTTTAAGAATACATAAATGGACTATAATGTATTTTAAGACCTGACTGTTTCACTCAATTTTATTTAGACAAGCCATTTAAATTTTTGGAAACAATGCCTTTAAGTAAGTTCGTATGAGTCAGTGGCTAACTCTGGTGACAGAGTTTCTAGGCCGCCCGAAGGCCTAGAAACTTTGAAAAAGCCGGGACCGGCTGCTTAACGTGCCCTCTAAAGCACGGGAGCGCTCAGTTGAAATTGCCACTGGCAGTCATCCATCCAAATGATGACTACGTGTAACAGTGCTTAACTTCGATGATCTGTTAAGAACAATTTAGCCAGCTACGTCACGACCATGCTATACCTACTGTTCTCCTCAATAGAAAATTCACCTAATTGATAAGAGTGCTGTTTGCAGTGTTCTCAAATAACATCAATCAAGCTGAGTAAAAGTCCAAAGTTCACCAAAACAAGGCATGTATCATACACAATGTTATCTATAATGTATATCAATAAATAATAAAAACACAACAAAACCAAAAACTTAGAATAACCTAGGCTCTTATTTATTATTTTTTTCCCTTTTTTTTACATACCTACTTATATTCTTGGCATGAGCCTCACCTAGTTGGATTGGCACCACACTGAAGCTTTATGATGAAGAGGGATCATCAAAAAAAAAGCTAGGAACCCAGCCGAGTTTGTTGACAGATTCTTCTAGGCTGGGGCGTGTGGAACTGGCGTAAATTCACCTAGCTTTAAGACGTTTCAAAATGATCCTTGTGATATTATTGAATAAATATATTTTTACTTTACTTTACTATTTTAGTAAGTTATTCTTGGCCAACAATCTTTTACATAGGAACCCACTTATTACCCACATTTCTACACAAAGATAGACAACGAAGTCTTACACATTTTCACATTAAAATGTCACATATATTTTTAAATTAAATATACATTTTAAAAACGGGTGGTTTTACATACCAGTCTAGGTGAAGAGGTACCAACACGTTTTTAAAATTTATGATATAGTTCACTAGTTTTATGAGTAAAATTAATTTATTTTACAATTTCACTGAGTTTAAGGCCCACCCGAAGGTTTCTGTCATGGCCTAACAACTGTTATAGCCTAGACCGACGGCTAAACATTATCCTCCGAAGCATAATTATCGATAATTTACATTAATTGTAATTTTAAATAGGTAGCTTGTCAAACGTGGCAAAATACAGTTTGGGATTTATGTACCTATGTAACCTGTGTTTCTAAATAAATATTTTGAGATCTGAAAGCAAATCTTGTACTATGGGAACAAGATATTTTGATAAACATGCCAACTTTAAGGTAATAAACTACCTAAAGAACTAATAATAATAAATATATAATGCTGGACAATCCACACAGCATCATCTAGCCCCAAGGTGAGCAGAGCTTGTGTTATGGGTACTAGATGACTGATTATACTTAATGAAATATATAGATAGATATTTTAAATAATAAATACAAAATACCCAGAACACCCGGATCAAATATTTGCAGATCGTACAAACATTTGTCCCAAGGCGGGAATCAAACCCGCAACCCCCTGCATTACAGGCAGACCTCCGCATGCTGCGCCACATTCGTTATGATAGGTTACTTACTGTGAAGTCTCGTTTCCAGTAGCAGGATCTGTGGTTGGCTGGACCACTATACACTCCTTAGTGTCATACATGTGATGCAGGCCATAGTTGATGACCTTGAGACCAGTGAACATTATAGCTACCAGCACACAATAGATCATCCAGCCGAGGCTTGCTGGTGGGAAGTACTGAGGAAAATAAAATATGTGTTGAATATCAGTTTAGTTAACCTACTCCTAAAAATTGTTATAACACCATTGTGAAAGACCATTTGAAACACAATTGTGAAACAGCTTTTAGATTTTTTTTCTAGGTATGGGACTTCTAAATATTTGATTGCTGGACAACCAAGAATCAATTCATGTTTTAAGTACCCACTTAAATAAATTATTAAACATCTAACTCAAATTAAAAACTCAAAAACACTTTAATTAATCAAGAATTATGTGCAATGATCATAATATAAGTATTTATATTAAAATAAAAATCATAATAATGATGTTGACCCTATTTTAATATTTCCAGTCATGATAACCATAAAGGGCAAAAAAATTACTATGACTCTTTTAAAGGGCATTGACACAATGACTAAGAAATCATATTATAATCAAAACAAAGCCCATAGACATCTTGACCTGATTACAGTACTTAGACTAAAGCCTTAATCAAAGCTGCTATTATAGCTCTCACTAGTACAGGGTACTCACCAAGTACACAGAGAAAGGTAAACATAGCAGGAACAGCCACACATACAGGTGTAAAGTGTTACAAAACAGATCCTGATGTGGATCATAAAACCAGCCACCAGTCAATGAAGCCCAAACACCCTGGCGAAGGATCTCCAATGTCTGAGAACCCATCTTACACGTTATGTCCACATTTCAGAGCGCAGCACATCCACCCACACTGCACTGCACCCTCAAATAATCATAAAAACACTTTTTCAGTCACTACCATTTTGTGGATATACGAGCGTTTCGAGCCATTATAGCCTCTATGGATGCAGTTTGTATCGCTATTTTAACACTACCACAACAATAAACACCAAACAATAAGATTTTATGTAAATGATTTGTTATATTATCCAGGTACTATTTACAGAATAAACATATCAATGAATTTTACAATTTATTACACGGAAATTACCTATCGTATCAATTTTAGCAGAATCAGATTGTTGATCAGAGAGAATTTAGGCACTACGTTTTGTTGATTTGGTCAACCGACTGACTGACTGGCTGGACTCATTGAATGACTGACACTGACAGTCATTACATACTGCTGACAGTAGTGACAGTGTCCAGTGACAGTGACAGATGACGGTTGACGAAGGACCTATTTCTATTAGTGATGTACAAATCTACCGATTCAGGAATCCGATGATAACATATTACCAAGAGACAAGACAGACAACCAACAAGC
Source organism: Colostygia pectinataria (assembly GCA_951394395.1). Lineage (NCBI taxonomy): Eukaryota > Metazoa > Arthropoda > Insecta > Lepidoptera > Geometridae > Colostygia > Colostygia pectinataria. The sequence continues at coordinate 1,933,895 of OX596362.1, forward strand.
CAAATTATATGGCAGTCCATGTCATAACGATAAAAGTGTTCTGTGCTCGTTTCTGCCGGCCGCCCAGCCCAGCTGGTTCCACCCAAAAAGTATTATTAACATGGGAAAGTTGTGGCCGATCAGTCTGAATAATTGTTTTTCTTTTGAATGTCGTAATAAATAATATGCGACTTCATTAAAAGTTTATTGTTTTTAAAAAATAATCTGTGATATTTTTACCAATAATTAATTATGTCTGATATCGAAAAAATATTTAAACAAGCAGCCATGCAAGTTGGTGCTGGTGGAAGTGCAGGTTTTGTCGAAGTTTGCATCATGCATCCTCTTGATCTTATTAAAACAAGATTACAAATACAGTCTAAAACAAGTGCATTGAAAAGTTCGGACCCACATTATTACAATGGTATTATAGATTGTATGAAAAAAATGTACAAATACGAAGGTTTGACATCTTTTTGGAAAGGTATTTTACCTCCTATACTTGCCGAGACACCTAAACGAGCTGTAAAGTTTGCTACATTTGAGCAGTACAAAAAAATATTCATGTTTGGATCAAGTTCACCAACGCCTTTGGTAGGTAACAAAGGACCAATTTCATAGTGGCTTAGGTCTTTGTAACACCATAGAAAAATTGGAAAAAAATATAAGACTAACAGTATTAACAAACAATTTCATTTTTAAGTAGACAAACAAAGTTCTAAAGGAAAAATGTTTATTGTGTTGAGTTTCCTAAAACGGGAACACTAGGAGGTCCGCCATGACAGCTATTAGCAAATGATCGTGACGCATCTTGACATTACCTAATAACCCAGTTGTTCGTTAAACCCGCCATGTTTTTTTGCATTGTGTTGCACTCCTTTACAAAGATTAAATTAAATAAATAAAAGAAGAATTTTTAAAGGGTCGGCAAACCGCGAGTGATGCCGCTGGTATTGCAAGCGTTCATAGGCTACGGTAACCGCTTAACATCAGGTGGGCCGTAAGCATATTTGCCACCTTGGTGGTATAAAAAAAACTTACTTTTGATTATGAAAAAAGCCAAAATAAAATATATAAACAGTGATAAATGGTTTCTATAAATAATAATATCTAATTATCTAGACCCCTACAAAAGACCAGGGCCCGGCTCCATACTGCGTGAAACAACTCCTTTTGTATAATAAAGTACTCACTTTTTTAAGAGAAACCTATTATTATCAAAATACTTTTACTTTCGTTATCTCTATTTACCTACCTACTTACAACAGTAACAGTAAAACTCCAGTGAGTTTGATAAGACTAGTTTGTTTGATGATAATGTTTACCTACTTTGTTTGTAAAATTAACAACCATGCATAAGGTACTTATTAAAATATTAAAATTACTTGGCTACCTTTCCACATAAACTAAGCAACATAGTAGGTAGGTACTTATAATCAATTTGAACATAATTTTGTTATTTTACAGACATTTTCCTTAGCTGGTCTTGGTGCTGGAATCACAGAAGCAATTCTGGTAAATCCTTTTGAAGTAGTCAAAGTGACTCTTCAATCCAACAAGTCAGTAACAGCTCAGTTGCCAAGCACATGGTCTGTTACAAGGAAAATAGTTCGAGAGCATGGCCTTGGATCAAAAGGATTGAACAAGGGCTTGACGGCAACGATTGCAAGGAATGGCGTTTTCAATATGGTTTACTTTGGATTTTACCATAGTGTTAAGGGATGTATTCCTGAATATGAGGTATGTTTTTAATTAAATACCTCTTTATTAGAACAATAAAAATGAAACTTTGAAGTAGGTACAAGTCCCTACTTATCTAATAGTAGTTTGCCTCGAACTAAGAGCTCTCGATGACGCCATGACCGAATCACGTCAATAACTACCTTCCTACTGTGATCAGACATGGTGCTATAATAAATGTTAAGTTTGGACATAATTCTAACTACCTATCTCCTCTAACATTGTGTTTTTATGATTTTTGATGCTGATGAAGATACATTAATTGCACGATATTCAAGCTAATATCCAATCTTAACAAAAGTACGTAGGTAGTACTAATATCTGTTCTGTGCCAAAACATTGAAATTTTATCAAAATGTGAGCTGACGTTATACCTAATCGTTTTACAAATTGACAACTAAAAATCCATCAGGTGGCAATTAATGGTTACCTTATCACTTAGGTAACTTAACTACCTATATAAAATATTTTTGCTAACTATATTTTACTTTTATCCTGTCTAAATATTTTAATCGTTGCGTTGTAAATAAATAATAATAAAAATGATAAATAAATCTAAATTTTAGATACTACAAAGTATATCTGCTATAATTTATTTATTTACCTACTGTTATATTATTATTTTTAAATATCAATAAACGTAAGAGGAGCACTGGTGGTCTAGTGGTAGTGACCCCACCTTCTGATCCTAAGGTCGTAGGTTCGAATCCGGTCGTGCAACAATGGATTTTTCGCTACGAAAGATGTAGATTTGGTACCTAATTTATTGTAAAATAACAATTTATTTTAGGATCCACTTTTGGAATTCGGACGCAAAGTTGCCATTGGATTTACTTCAGGGGTTCTAGGTTCTTGCGTAAACATACCATTCGACGTTGCCAAGAGCCGTATTCAAGGACCACAACCAAACCCTGGTGTAGTGAAGTATAGCTCTACGACTGGAGCTATAGTGATGGTGTACAGAGAAGAAGGGTAAGATTGTTTAATAAACATGTTATAAAATTTTTACTTTAAAATGATCACTGATTACCACAACATAATTATCTAACTAGTAACTGAAAGAAAAACACGTCATACGTCATTAATCGTTTGTTTAATTATTATTCAATTTAGATTTTTAGTTAAATAGGTACTTACCTAACGTATGAAACTAGTTAATTATGTAGGTAACTACTGTTTAGGCAATCTAACGTTGGCAACATGTTTTCCTACGAAAATACCAACTTTCTGGGAATCAGTGTCATTGATTTCTGCTCTGGATAACTGCCAAGTAAATAAAGTAATGCTATATAGACTTTACATTTAAATTTGTTCGTTTCAAAGCGCATAATAATGGTTCTTTGTGTTTTACGGAATGCGGACAAACAAAGTGCAGTTAAAAGCGTAACACACACAGAGAGCGAGCGCGTGTCGGGTCGTGGTCGTCGCGGGCAAGTCGCGCGCCCGTCGCGGGTGAATTTTGTTAAATTTTTATGGACGACAAAGACGACAACACAATGACCCCGACCTGACCCGTGAGACGGACATTAACCGACACGTGCCCGCTCTCTTTTAACTCTCTTCTAGCAAGGTATTCTTTATCTTTATTCCAGTATCGTATTAACATTTTTTAAACTTAAAAATAGCTTCGTAAAATCAGAATGTTGTATCATTTTAGCTATCTGGCCTAAATCCAAATTTTAGTTAAAACGCATCTGCTAGTATTTTACAACAGACACTAAGCTAATGTAGGTACCTAGTACCTTTTGACGACCGATGTGGCGCAGCGGGCGCAGGTCCACCTGCGACGCAGAGGTTACGGGTTTGATTCCCGCCTCGGGACAAATGTTTGTACGATCTACAAATATTTGTTCCGGGTGTTCTGGGTATTTTCTATATACAGGGTCATTCATTATCAACCTGACAAACTTAAGGGATAGGTTCCACACATAAAAAAAACATATGTACCTATCGCTTTTTTTTTAATGTATATTTTGTCTTAAAAATGCCAAGTAAACAAAAAAAATCGATTACGTTTTTCCGCTCAATTATTATTTATCATCGTTGGTAATCGAGTTAAGCGACGTAATAATAAAATATTCGAGTGTGCGCGCCCCGTAGCGGGTCAAGGACACGCGCAGGTCAAGGACGCGCGGGTTATTGACCCGCGGTTCATTGACGCGCGGGTCACTGACATGTGCCGAGCGCTGCCTTTTCGATTTATAACAAGAATAACTAATTATTAAGCAGAATTACGTTTAGAAAAAAAAGTACAAGTTTTTTTTATGGTTGGAACCTACCCCTTAAGTTTGTCAGGTTGGTAATGAATGACCTTATATAATAAAAAATATCTATCTACGTATTGTATTGTATTAAATATAGGTATATCAGTCATCTAGTACCCATAATACAGCTCTGTTTAACAGCAGCTTACCTTGGGGCACTGTACTCTGTGCTTGGGGCTAGATGATGCAGAGTGGATTGTCCAGCATTATTATTATTATTACCTTACTACTAAGCTAACATTTGCTACGCAAATTAAGAGTAGTAGAGTTCTCTGTGATAGAGCTCGTCTGGGGAAGGACTACCACCATACCTACTTCTGCCGCCAAGCAGTAATGCTCGCTTTGCTATGTTCTAGTGTGAAGGGTATGGTTTCCGGTGAAATTACTGGCACATGAGGCTTTCGATCTTAGCCTCAAGGTAGCAACCCGCGAGTGATAACTCTGGTATTGCAAGCGTCCATAGGCTGCGGTAACCGCTTACCATCTTGTGGGTACCATCCGTACGCTTGGTTGCCACATCAGTTGTAAAAAAAAAAATAACACGTAACAGACTGCTAGTTTATATCCCAAAATATGTAGAATATTAAATTACCTAGGTAGGTACCTGAACTACATTTTGATAAATTTATCGGGTTCAACCGAAACATGTGAATCAAAGTTAAAACAAAACGTAATATTTGGACTTATTTATAAAGCTAAATTTCAAAACAGACCTCTAAATTATAGCCATCAAGCACCTCACTCTTTTCACAAAGAAATACTTTTTGTTTCAGGTTCCGTGCACTGTACAAAGGACTTTTACCTAAAGTTTTGCGTTTAGGTCCTGGTGGAGCTATTATGCTCGTGGTTTACGATTACGTATATCACTTTTTAGAAAACAAGTTTCAGAACTAAAAAAATTGCAATATTTTTAAAAAGAAAAGCGTAGAATTAACATTTACTTTGAGTATAAGTATTGTAATAGTTTTAAGTGGGTCAATATGATAATTATATAACAGGGTATTAGTATAAAAATACATAAAATAAATAATACGTCAGTTACTTCCTACATATTCCAATCAATTAATTAATTAATGAATTATGGTAAAGGTATATGAATCTATTACTACTACATTATTTAGGTACCTACCTAACTACGTAACAGGTGCAAATACATACAATAAATGGTAAAATAATAGTTAATAACCAACGAAATAATATACATTATTATATAATATAAAAGTATTGTATTTCCTACTGCCTGCTTCTTTTTTTTATTAGTATTACAAGAAGTAGGAATCACAAACCTTTTAGCAGTTAAATTGTTATTTTTTTTTTAAATATAATACTGAATAAAATAATTTAGATGGCTCAACCGTTTCATTATAATTTTGTTTTGTACAATACAGGGTCTATCATTAGAATCTCTTAATATTTAAAAGGTAAAGGTAGTTTTTCTTTACATAAATTTTGTGTTAAAAATGTCGAGTAAATCGATTAAATTTATCTTGTTAATTATTAGTTATCCTTGTTGAAAATCAAGATGGGTCGTGTAGCGCGGGTCAATGACCCAAGTGTTGATGACCCACGCGTCAATGACCCGCGTGTATCAATGAACCTCCTAACCACTACGGAGCGCGTGCACTTTAATATTTGATTGTTACGCTGCCTGTTTAAATTTCCAACATTAATAGGACACCATACCTGACCATAATGACCAGATAAAGTTTATATTTATTTACTCGAGATTTTTTACATCTTGTGTTTTTTTAACACAAGATGTAAACAAAAAAGTACCTACTTAGCTAATGTATATATTTTTTTGTATGTGGAACCTATTTCTTGAATAGTAATAATTAGTCTTGTTATATTACGTCCATTTATTACGGTAACGAAAAACCCCTATAACACAGAACAGAATATTAGTACTACGAGTAAAGACAGAAAAGCCTTCATTTAAAAAAAAAAAAATTTACAACCGGTAATATCCGAAAAGAATCTATATATTTTGATTACTACATCCCTACTGCTTACTTTCCATTTCCATTCCAGCATTATTTTAGTTTTTATTCTTGCAGCCCGTATACGCTCTATTTAGCAATATGTAGATATATAAAGACAACAGTAATTCCTTACTCGTTTTGACAAATAAAATGGATTTCCGCAAAGTAACGCCTGAATCTATCAAAATATATTTGACTAAATGTCAAACAAACAAAAGTATCATTAATATTGCCACATCAACTCCATCAATGCTGTTGTCAGATCAGTACCTAAATGAACTGTAAACTTATCAGCTAACAACTTAATGTTGGTTATTCGCATTATGATTAAAAATATGATTACTTTTCGAACTGCCGATACCGGTTCATTTCGAATTGTCGGCGTCGTTCCATCGTCTTAGTCGAATAGTTTTTTCTCACGGTTTGGAAAAATTCCATTCTTTCTAACTGTGCGTGTGGAAATTAACCAAAGAGTAAAATATATATTGTAAATAAGTAAATAAGTCAGTACTGACCCGACAACGTTTTACTGACTCCAAATCCATTTACATTAGCCACTTGAACGTCTCGTGCCTACTGTCATTACCAACTGTGGTACCTTATGGTGACACTATTGAGTAAAATTGCACTGATGGATTTTGGATATATACTCGATGTTATCATTTGACGACGCATCGACAATGTATTTCCGTTTTTTTTTTTTTTTTATACCACTGAAGTGGCAACCAAGCGTACGGCCCACAAGATGCGGTTACCGCAGCCTATGGACGCTTGCAATACCAGAGGTATCGCTCGCGGGTTGCCACCTTGAGGCTAAGATCGAAAGCCTCATGTGCCAGTAATTTCACCGGAAACCATACCCTTCGAACCGGAACACAGCAATGCGAGCATTACTGCTTGGCGGCAGAAATAGGTATGGTGGTAGTCCTTCCCCGGACGAGTTCTATCACAGAGAACTCTACTACTCTTCTTTTCGCACGCCGCCGTAAATAGGCATTTCATGTTCACGCTCTCGCTCGGACGCTCGGGATGGTTTTATCGACCGATGCTAGGATGCTCCTCACGATGAAGTCCGAACAATCTGTGATAAAATTTGCTGTGATTTGTATCAGCGTATGTGTGTAGGTAAGTAGCAGGTGCTTCACACCTGCTACTTATTTCATATGATTTTTCACTGCTACCTATGGAATGTTTTATGCCTAGACCCCACGTGGTAAAAAAGGCAGGCAAATGATGATAATGATGATTTTCTATTCGTCATTCATCATGACATGAGTTATCGTTTGCTAGAGCGTATACCGGTCACTCAGTTTTCCCATAATATTTTACTCTTTGCACTCAGTTCACTCACGGGTCAGGGCAAGGAACTTAACTGGGGCCGCGCATCTAAGAAGTTTTTTATACTATTGTGTGTTTTTTTATACATTTTTTTTCATCTAAGAAACAAAGAGATAAATTATTTTAGAGTGGATTTTGTTTGGAAAAGTTGCATCTGCGTGCGATTTTACTAAAAATCCGTGGCAATATATTATACACCTTTGTTTGTAAAGGTACTTACCTTCTACCTATTGTATCTATGTAAATATTGTTATTTTTCGCTATTAGAGGCTATTTATAAGGAGTTGCTCGTTGTTGATGTAGTTTTTGTACAAAATAATGAGATAAATTTAAGATTTTTGTGGAGAGTGTTTTTCTGAATTCATTTTTTACACTCTCGACCTGCTTTCTCTGCGTTCAGAATGCACTATCGAAGATCAGTTCTCAGAAAAACAGTAGTAAACGGTAGGTACCTTTTAGTCTATTAATATACCTACTTGTCCCCAAAAAAAAATGTTTAACTTTCAGATAAAAATGGACCACCTTCAATCCCACATACCACACCTGGTACAAGTCTACCAGCCTCCTTCATCCGACTCCAAGATGCATAACCCTCACATAATCCACATTACGCACCCATCTCTACAAGCCCAGGGGAAGGTAACATACCAGCAGACAATCACATCCGACATACATATACCAGTGTCTTCAATACAGAATGAGATGATATCCCAGAATCAAATAGTCATGTCTTGTCAGCAAACCCACCTTCAGTCTATTCAACCATTACAAGGTCAGGTTATTCAGGGTACGGATTTAGCGCATCAACTTCAGATTACATCTCACATGCTGCTTCCGCCAGTGCCTGTCTTTAAACAGCAGATTCTTATGAATGAAGTTCAGCAGTACTATGGATATGATTATGGGAAGGAACAGTGTGTAGTGACTAAGGTGGCCACACAGCCACCAGTTCCGCAGGAAAAGCCTAATGAGTAAGTTAAAAAAGTAATAAATAAATATTGGCGGACATACACAGCGCCGTCTAGCCACTAACTAAGCAAGGCTTTACTATGGTAACCAGATAATAATAGAATAATTATTATATATATTTATATGACCGATCGAACTCGCAAACTCTTGCTTCTCTCTCAACTAGGCACTGAGCCACTGATTGGCTCTAATCCACCATGAGTACTAATTGCAGATTAATAATGGCCACTAGCTTATACAACATTATTTAGGGCTTTATTTTACTATTGGGCTTAAAAATACTACTTTTTATAACTCGGTAGTACTAAACAGAGTAGGTAGACTTTTAAATTAGCTCCGTACTGACACAGTTAATTTTTATAATCTCGACTATGGTCTATCACATTTCAGATGCAAATTGGAAAGCCAACCAAACACAGATACAAGAGAAGCAATTCACAAGAAGAAAAAAATCAGAAGTCAGTCCCCTAACCCTACAAACTGGGCCAGTAACATCCGGAAACTGAAGCACCAAAGAGGAGAAGCCTACATCAATCGAAGAGGCAAATACGTCCCGGAAAGACAGATCAGAAACTTAAAAGACTGCCTTCAATACTGCAAATATAAATGCAACGAGATAATATCCGATGAAGACAGAGAATCAATATTCAAATCATTTTATTCTCTAAGCACTAACGAAAAAAGGTACTTCATTCTCAATAGTACTGAACGGCACGACGTCAAACGCGGAAAGACTGACGCTAAGCGAAAACATTCTTTTAAATACTCATTTATAGTAAGATCTGAGCGTTACACTGTATGCAAGAACTTTTATTTAGGAACGCTAGATATCTCACAAAAACCTGTCTACAATGTTCACAGCGGAAAGTCCGACACAAACATCCCAAAGCCAGATGGCAGAGGTTTATCCGAGAATAGCACACATGCACTGCCAAATGAAGTTAAAGAAAGAGTTAGGCGGCACATATTGTCATTTAAGACCACAGATTCTAAATCTGTTAAGCAATATTCAAAGCAGAAGCAGTATCTAACGCCGAATTTAACCATCAAACGGATGTATACAATGTATTCTGATCAGTGCAATAAAGATAGTGTAGAGGCTGTTAAAGAATCGATGTACAGAAAGATATTTAAAAGAGAGTTTAATTTGTACTTTACTAAGATTAAGAAAGAGGAACCTTTATGTTGTAAGTGCAAAAAAAGTGTCAAGAAGAAGTGAAGAATTCAAGACATACATTGGAAATGTATTGATACAAACTTGCCCTATATAAGAACAAGCAAGTAAGAGAAATGAGCAAGTGGCACCAATTAATGGTGTACACTATGTGAGCTTAATACCAACTATCACAATCTCCCACATTGATGGGGTTTGTATTTGAGAAAAAGAGTTGAGAGTAAAAGGCTTCAACGCGCTATTTTTCTATAGTACATTGTTCTAACTAAGTTATATGTCTAATGTTCTAACTAAGTCAACTACCTATGGCCTGCTCAGACAATGCCGTGGGCGTCAAAATGGCTTCAACAAAAAAAAAAAAATTGTAACAACGACACGAAAGAAGATTAGGTCACATTGATGCAAATAATATCGATTTATAATTTTGGCAATTTGTCCTACACAACTGCCCCTGAGCGTCACCAGAGTTACTCGTACGAACTTCCTTACTTTACTGAACAAAATTCTAATTAGGTTGGATTCGACCAAACTCGAATGAGCTCTATTCGCAGAGTAAATCGTAGTTATTCGCGAGTAAACTGTCAGTTTACTTGTATTTGACGTTTCTTACTCCGAGGAATAGTTATTCCAAAAGTCGGTCGAATCCAGCCTTAGTTGCAACAGTAGAATAAAGTAGTAGTAATCCTAACAAACGAAAAAGTAATTCTCACTAAATCCATTTTGAATCAGAACAATGGATCTACTGAGAATGTACGAAAAACTAGACAGTTGTGTTATTTAGATAGATGCTCGCATTGCTGTGTTCTTTTTCTAAGGATATTTAAAAAAGACTTTCGATCTACCTACATACATCTGGTATTGCAAGCGTCCATAGACTATGGTAACTGCTCACCATAGCTAGCTATGTGTGCCGTACGCCACGCTATTTTAGTTGTCTATAGGTATAAAACGTTTTACCTGAGATTTATGTGTGGTTAAATAAAAATGTACAATTTTATACCATGAATTACTTTAATACTGTGGTGATAGCAGTCTAGAAGCAATTGCTGGTTAATCTTTTGTATGTAATTATTATGTTAAGCATTAATGTATTTTGTATAGTTCCAACGTAACTAAATACAACAATATAATTTATTTTTAAAAACGAATATTTACTAAACAAAGCCATAGCCATCTAGCGCCAAATCAAGTAAAAATAAGAGATAATAATACTTAAATGATAAAGGTATCTGCTATTTTTTTTCTGGGACACTTAAAATATGTAGTTTCATCACACAAATATTTGCCCGGGATGGGAACCGAACCCACAATACACCGCAGAAGACGGAGCTCTACATCTGTGATGGTAACTAGTAATTTATTAAAAGGCTACACAGGATAAAATAAAAAAACATGATTCAATACCGCATTCTTTAATGCCATTGTAGGTAGTTGTACAAAACAAAACTGGTATTATTAATAAACACAGAGAAATACAAAAAGTTTAGAGAGCCTTTTTTTAGAATGCAGTCTTGTTCAACAATTTATCATAATCGTTAATTTTTTTTATTGATTTGATTGCCTATTAAGTAGGTATGAGTTACCACTTACTTTAGTACTATTAGTAGGTAAATAAGTAATTAAAGCGTGGTTTAAAACTTTAATTTTATTGGCTGACATTTGTCATTTTAGAACCCGCTACCGACTGTTGTAATTTTGTAACTCTTGTTATTCGAAGGGTAGACCCATTATTTTATTTGTAAATTATCTACACTCAATAGTGTAGGAAGTCTCGACGGATCTAGACCATCGTGAAGTTAGTAGTTTCGTGTCGCAACTTTTTTAAACTACTACATGATGGTCGAGCGAGATCCGTCGAGAGTACCTACCTACTATAATTTGTGCTATAATGTGGGTACACTTAGTACCTACGACACCTCTTACACCAATGAAAAGACAAGGTTTGAATAGGCTAAGGCAACCCTGCATCATGACTAAATTAATAAGTTAGAGTACCTACATCTAATCTATTGTCTGTGGGTATCACTTTCCAGAAATCACAGCTTAAAAAGAATAAGTTACTTAATCCTGGCTGGGATAAGGACACAAACAAGATCCTCTCCATCATCATTCTTGAGCTCCCACTTCACGTCAACCCTCACATTAGGGTACGACTTGAGAACTGGCAAGGTGGTAATATAGCTGACCTTTTCCCCTTTCTGAAAATATGGAAAAACACTGACAATTGGTTACAAAAATAATATTAAAAAGGGTTTTTTAAGCAAATATTTATAGCTGGGTTAGGGTTTTAAGAATCTTATAAATTTTTTATAAGATATAACCATTTGAAACGCGTCCAGATAACAGTTATACTTTTGACACAGAACAGATACCTATTAGTAGGTACGTAGGTTACCTAATTTGTTAAAAGTAGATTTACTTACCTACCTATTGGTCACTGACTCATACCGTACGAACTTACCAACCTATTTAGGTACAGTCTCATTTATCATACGCATAAAAGGATTGGAATGTGACGGTGACGCCACAATTCTTATCACTAGCTGTTCACATTTCACAAAGGTGTCGCATTTCACTTTGTTAATAGTTGCATTCGCTAAAGTTTTTAATTGCTCTCGTCTTTCACGGAACTTGCCGTTTACTAAGTACCTACATAAGTAGTTCATCTACAGAGCTAAGTGAAATATCAATGTCAAAGAACAGACTAGACTAAGTAGATATTATTTTTTGTTTTTGGAAAGGAATTTTACAAGGAATTTGAATAGGTTCCAGGTAGGGTACTATTAAAATTATTGTAAAGCTCCATAAACTACAACTTTTTACTTACGAAAGTAAAAAGGTTTTTCGCCTCAAGCGATATTTGAACCCACACCTTTAGCTTGATAGGTGTAGGTACCTACGCGGGTGCTCTACCAATAATACCATAGCTAATACCATTACTTTTCAACTTTTTTTGGCTTTGTTTGTGTCTAATAAAACAATTATTTTATTTTATTCTACCAGTTTTGACATGGTCACGCTTACTCGAAATTAATACTTTCCTATGGTGGTAAACACTATACAAAAATGCAAATAACCAGCATTTCCTTTCGGGTCCTGTCGGTGTAATGCTCACCTTAAGCGGACACGAGATGTGGTTGTCCTTACAAGCGTCAGGGTTCGACAGCGGGAAGGGAACCGGCAGGTTCATGATGACTCCATGCACTTCTGTCGTGATGTCCTGAACGTCTGTCGCTGTGGACGAAGCAAACAATAAAGATCCAAGATGTGACAACAAAGCGAGGCTTCCCAGGGAGTTTAGGTAATCCAGCGCTTCAGCGCACATTGATCTATTTCGATGCGGTATTTCAATTATTTAAGTATTTATACACACAACACAGGAAAACAGTCATATAATAACGAGGTAACTAATAACTAAATACTTAATCTAAAAATACAGCTACCATTCCATGGTGAAACTGTGACTTAGATTTTTGGAATGGGTAGAACGGAGCATATGTTTTGGGTAGAACGGGTAAAAATAATATTGGGGTAAATTGCGAGTTGAACGGGTCTGTGATATTGAACAAAAAATAAAAAATAGCGGGATTGAAGTTGAGACAAGCTAATTTTAGAAAACTTTTGATAGCGGTTTTGATTCTCTTTAAACAAAGGCAGCAAAGGAATGTTTTCTATATGTGAAATAATCTATCTTAAGGATTTAATTTAAAATTTAAATTTAAGTGGTTTCCCATCAGGGCCCATTGATTTTTTCCACCCTGCAATACTACGACGATCTAAGTTGTTTAAGCAAAAGTTAATGGCTCCACGAAACGATGCCATGTATCAAATCATTATCAATGGCTTGACAATACAATGCACACTAAACTATCACTTATCAGGTTCTGAGAAAGTGAAGTAAACAAAGCATAATTTTATGACTGATAGATACGTTCTGACTGACAAGTAGATAAGACTGCGTAGGTTCGCTATTCATTAGTGATAAAAGTAGGCATAATGATTTATTGCCATTACAGTACATAACGAAAATGATTTTACACGACCTCTAGCTAGATTAATTTAAGCAACACGCTTAATTTTATTTTTATAATGCTGCACAATCCACACAGCACAGCAACATCTAACCCCAAGCTAAGCAGAGCTTGTGTTATGGGTACTAGATGAATGATACATAGATACAAATTATTTGCAGATCGTATACAAACATTTGTCCCAAGGCGGAAATCGAACCCGCACCTCCTGCGTCGCTGGCGGACTTTCGCCAGCCGCGTCACATCGATCGGTCAGTCAGTCGCTCAGTCAGTGCAAGACAGTACGGTCAATCCAACTCAGTGCTGCTGACTTCCTGGTTCCTGCTGCTTTCCTGGCATCGGAAATCCAAACCAGTGTTCAGTTCAGTAATTAACAAATGTTTCTGATGGGGATTGGGGATAATCCTTGGATGAATTGGGATAACCCAATGTCCTCACTGGCCTGACACTTTGGTACTTACTATTACTATTACTGCTAGCCTACTGGATGGAACCTACAAAGGCCTCCCCCCCCCATTCCTCAAGGATTTGCGAGGCTTTATTATATGTGTCAATCTGATCGCGTCACCTTCTACGTGGTCTGCCGCGACGCCGGCGCCGGCTCGCTGTGTCAGGGCACCACTCGGTAATCTTTGCCCACAGCTTCTCGGCATGCGAAAGACATGGCCAGCCCAATCCCACTTGCGCTTGGTCGCTTTTACAGCAACGTCTACGATCTGAGTTTTGGAGCGCAGCCAAGTGTTTCGGATATGGTCTCTAACTTTCCGCCCATATGCTGCGTTCCATCGATCTCCTTTAGTACTTAGGTAAGTACCTATAATTTTTTAACGGTATTTATGGGGGGAACCGACGATGCCGACGTGGTAATAGGTAATACATATTTCATACTAACTTGGAGTGAAGTCTATGCTAATGGTGGCATTGGTGTTCCTCTTGAGGATACATTCCTTGGCGTCATCTGCGCACCCGTTCACGCCCACCAGCTGTATAGTGGCTAGTTTTGAACCTGGAAAAAAAAGATTGCTAGATATTTTCCAGTTGAAATATTTGTATTAGCGCCAGATTTATCATCGTCAGGGCAATAAAAGTAATTTCAGTAAAAGAAAAAAGAAAGGAGGTACCTCGCAAGCACAAACTTTTAAAAGAGTAATTTACTGCATTTTGAGGAGTTATTCTGCTCATCAAGCCGAAAATCCTCATCAGATCTTCAGTTACCTACAGTAATTATGATGATGATAAAGTATCTTGACCCCGCGGCACCGGTGATTAGGTATGAACAACTTAAAAGCGATGTCAATTGGCAATACAGCTACAATACTTATGTCATTGGTTACCATTGGCTTTGGACAGCAGGATATGTATTGTGTCTGCGACGGATCGATTTGCGGCAGATTATCAGTCTGCCCATGTGGACAACACGAGCGAGGTCGAACCATTGGATTATTATTGATTGTCAAGTTTCTCCCACTCACGCCGTTGTCACATTGAACTATTGTTTATGCACCACATCAGTGGTGAAAAACACTGATGATGATGAATGCTAAAAAAAATCAGTCATGGCGGACCTCTTAGAGTTCCGTTTTAGGAAACTCAACACAATAAACATTTTTCCTTTAGAACTTTGTGTAGATAATTAAAAATAAAATTGTTTGTTATTGTCTTATATTTTTTTCAAATTTTTCTATGGTGTTATAAAGACCTAGGCCACTTTGAAATTGGTCCTTTTAAGTTGTCTTAAGCACTGTTTCGCGTAGTCACCATTTGAATGGGTGCTGATGATGGAGCGCTCCCATGCTTGGGATGGCACGATAAGCATCGGTCCCGGATTTTTCAAAGTTGTTAGACAGAGGCTTTTGGGCGGCCTAAAAATTCTGTTACCAGAGTTGGCCACTGACTCATACGAACGAACGAACGAGTAGGTATCTACTACGATGGTTGATGTAATAATACTGTAGAATGGTACTTGGTAGTAGGTACGTTTATTTATCTATTTTGTGGTCTAAGCATAATCTTTTTGACGTGCCGTATCACCAACGCGTGTCATGTTCATTTCCGGGGGTCTAAAAAGGCTAGGTACTTTGAGCGGTTCAATCTCTGAATGATGAAATGACTGATGAAAATGATGATCTAACGACTGAACTGATCTCCGGGTGGGTGGCGTATTGATACCCTTTTTGATCCATTCTTCTTCTCTTGACCAATTTATCTAGTATGTACCTATGTAGGTACCTAAGCTTCGAGAATATAAACTCTTAGGTGGGTAATGTCTTTGTTGTAGGTAGTAAGTAGGTACCTATAACAATCGCTTTTAAATTTGTGTTAGTTCCAGCCCCAATCCATAATTTCTTATAGTTATGGAATCTTAAATCGCTTCGCTCACTCGATCAAAAATAGCGCTAGTTCCTTTGACTATATACCTACCTAGGTAGGTAGGTACTTGCATGTTCATAGTTCATTGAACTCATTAATCAGTTCTGTGGTTTTAATTAAGTGAACCACGTACTTACCTACCAAATGATACCACCTACTTAGGTACTTACTAGTGGTAATTCAAATAATGTAAAATAACACAAGAGATTTGAAGTAAACAAGTAGGTAGGTACCTAGGTAGGTACCTACCTATATAACCTCATTTAGGTAAGTTCTAACAATGCCTGCTTGCTTAGAATAACAACGTTCTAAGCCTGCTTGGTTACCTACTGAAAATTCAACGAAGTTAGAAGGGGGTCAAAAATGTCAAAATGGCCTATTTCGAGAAAAGATGATACGGCCGCCCCGCTTGTGCCGCTTTTTTGCTCGACTTGGCGGGGGCACTACCATGCCCTCAGATTATAAGTTCTACGGTCTAGGCAGGCACAGAGTAACTACTGGACTGGTAAATATTTTAAATAGGTAAGTTGTTGATGTTTGTATTGTGATGATTATGTATATATTGTGTGGTATAATCAAGCAGTCAGAACCGACCGACCGATCATGCAGCACAGAACTTATATTTTGGTTGACACTGCAGCAGTTACACAGCTGTTTTAGTCAGACGTTGCGCATTTTATTATTATTATGATATCATCAGGCGAATGACTTGACCATCTCGCATTTTCTCACAAAAAAACCGATTTTGATGAAACTTGGTGCCTACTTATAAACCTGAACCTGCAATAGCAGGTATTTTTTTATTTAGGCACCACGCGTGCAAATCCGGGGCAGAAGCAATTACACAATAAAACCTACCACAATCCGTGTAAAACTTGGCTTGCGCACTGGCGAGAAACACTGCTACCGTTAAATAAAACAACATTGTTCCTTTGAATTAAAAAAACTGAACTTAAAAGAATTAAAAAAGGATTTACTTATAAAATCGCGCGCTAACGTATGTCCGACTCGCGCGTTTGTATAGAACTGACCAATGATCAACGGATGGATGAACTATTGTGGTCCGACCTTTATTATAAAATGCGCAGGCGCTTGTCAAAGATAAAGCAGCGGACAGCATAGCACGTGTTACTGATAAGATTTTGCTCGTAGCTGTGCTTGTAGCGAACATAACAGATAAGGGATGGTCAAAGATTGTTTGTCGGTAGCGTGCCCGGTGTGCCCGAAAACTCAATGTCAAATTCCCTTTCAGTCTAAAGGAAATTTTGACACAAACCCCAAACACAAAACCCAAAATCTCCTGCATTTGGTCCGCGTGGTAGATTAAGTATTTAGTTACTGTTAACATTAAGTTACTGTTAAAAATGTTATGTACCTACCTAATACTATCATGAATAAGTGAAGTGTCTTCTTTTTGAATCGCTTACTCTTTGGCAAATCACCGGAAGAGCATCGCTCGACGCTTGCGCATGTTTCAGGAAAACCAACTAACATTGCCAATTCTGTAGGTATACTAGGTAGTACTTACACAGTTTTACATAGCAGGTAATAAAACCAGAGGTGTAGCTAGGACTCTTTTTTTTTTGGGACTCCCTTTTCCGCAGGACTCGCTTTTGGTCCTCTAAGCTCCGATGTTAAAGAGTTGTTTGTTCAGGGGACAGTGTCCTGTTAGGGTCCCCACGTAACTAGGACTCATCGTAGGACAAAATTATGGACTAAGGATAGGTATACACAGTCGACAGTAGGTTTAGTCTGCCCTAACCGGATAACAGCAATCTTCTCGGCGCCTGATGTAATCTCTTCGTTAATCAAGTTAACTATTAGTCATGAACTCATGAGACACGAACAAAACTGCATCAATCTGGACGAATCTTCAGACTTAGGTATTACTTTGTGCTGTGTGTCAGTGGTCAATTTGTCAATTTGTGAAAGTACTAGAGATAAGAGTAGTAGAGTTCTCTCTGATAGAGCTCGTCCGGAGAAGGACTACCGCCAACCTATTTCTGCTGCCAAACAGTAATGCTCGCATTGCTGTGTTCCGGTGTGAAGGGTATGGTTTCTGGTGTAATTACTGGCACATGAGGCTTTCGATCTTAGCCTCAAGGTGGCAACCCGCGAGTGATACCTCTGGTATTGCAAGCGTCCATAGGCTGCGGTAACCGCTTACCATCTTGTAGGCCGTACGCTTGGTTGCCACTTCAGTTGTACAAAAAAAAAAAACTTACCTCAATGGCTAAGATGGATAAAGTATCTACTTACCGCGTATCTTGGACAAAAAAAATAATAATAATAGACAACCTTGTTTGTTGTCTACGAGGGACATAAATGGGTCGTAATCCGTTTTAACGAATCATTTTAATTTTAAACGTCATTCTAGGTAGTTAATTTTCACTAAAAACGGAATATTTAGGTACCATGATTTGTGAGTTTTAATGATTCTCGATATTTCGGCGCAGTACAGCACCATGATCACGTGAGAACTTATGGTAAATATCCCGTTTTTAGTGAAAATTTATGTTAATAACTATGATGATAGAGCACCGGTGATCTATGATCTATGGTGGTAGTGACCCCGCCTTCCGATCCTAAGGTTGTGGCAATGCCAGTGCTCTCATACGGTGAAGGAAAACATCGTGAGGAAACCGGCATGTCCAAGAACTAAAAATTCGAAAGACATGTGCCATCCACCAATCCGCTATGGGTCCGCGTGATGGATTAAGACCCAATCACTCTCGCCTGAGAGTAGGCCAGTGTCCCAGCAGTGGGAACATTAGAAGGCTGTCATGATGATGATGATGAACCATGATAGTTTTAAAAACTATGTCATTCAAGTTTTCATGACGCAATTAATTTTTCAATTCTATAGAGTTATTGCATAACCATTGCCAAGCTGGGATTTACACCATAAATTAACCCTAAATCGTAGGTACCTATTAAAATTATTACCTGCCGCACGTATTGTTTTTTTATATACCTATTCTTTAAATTTATCAAGTTGATAATAAAAGACCCTATATAAACGATACCTACATTAGTTAGGCGGCCAATTGACTTCAATTCGTCCAATAGCCGATAGGAATGACATATCAATCATGTCGTCCAGCTATTTCGGAACACAACAAGTACGGAGTAGGTAGGTAAGGTACCTCCTACTATAACTGCGAGAATTAAGTATATAATAATATTAAACCCTCACAAAAACAGTTGCGCTGAGATTTTGCGATGCTATCTTGGTGCAATCATAATAGCTGTAACGCTGAAATGATATCGTAAAAAGAGTCATAAAATTACTTACTCTACATTTTCTCTGTTGAGTCTGTAAAATAATAATGCTAAATTAGAGAATCTTACTCCTTACTAATACTAATAACTAGCTGTTGCTTGTGATTTCGTTCACGAGGAACTCGGGAACCGTGCCGTCCCGATTATCATGTTCTATTCCTGTTCATTGTTTTAAATTTCAGTCAAATAGATTCAGTGGTTAACGAGTTATAGAGGCACAAACGTCTAAACATCCATACAAACGAACATTCCTTGCATTTATAATATTAGAGTAATGATGTGATATTGTATTTAGCTGTGAATATCAGCAATTGGCTTTTCTGTTAAGTAATATCACAGTGATATAGGGTAAAAATAGTCTTACTAAAATCTTATCCGGGTAGGTATTTAATAAAACAATGCAGCGTTGTAACGAGACTGTATTATAATGTTATTAATAAATACTTACACTATATTATACCTAAATGATACTTTGCTTGCTCATACATTTAAAAATGCCAATGCATTCGCTCGAAAAGGCAAGGATTAAAGTACCAAAGCATGCTTTTACTTTAACGTTAAATAATCTATTAAGTAAAAGGTAGCAATTACATTTTTGACGCTTGACTTTTTTAAAAGTTTTGAATTTATCCTATAATAATTCAGTAGTTCGAGCGAGATTGTGCTTGACCCTTTAATCACTTTAATAAGTTGTCAATAAAGGTTATAATCTAAATTCTAAATTAAATTTGGTAACTGAGGGTATAAAAATACGCAAAGTATGAATAAACGTTGTACACCTAAATATTTACTAGACAATTATGTTTTTGAACTATTCTAAGTTATGTCAATTATAATTAAAAATATAGCAATCTACGTAATGGCTCTAAATAATTGAAATACTAAACTCTTGTTTTATTTCTTTGTACAGCCTAGCTCTACATTAGTAGTTAGTACGTAGGTTCATATGTATGTATGTAGTAGTTGGTTTTTAAATTAATTGTTACCGAAGTATATACTAGATGTTTTAGATATAATTTCGATTATGAAAAATCCTTACGAGAGTTTACGACTATGGATAACATGGGTAGGAGACCTTACTAAGAGACAGAAACACAGTTAAACGTAATAACTATTTTGTGATACTTGAACATACAAAACTTATGTAGTACCTAAAGCATTGCTTAGTTTAGGGGGCTAGATATAGTGTGAAAAGTCCGCCAATATTTTAATATTTAGAATATAGTATATTTCATTACTACAAGTGCGGAAAGGCTGTCATTGCAAAGAGTTTCGACAAATTTAATGTCTATCCGAGCCGAGGCGCAGCCGAAGGCGAGGGTTGACAGTCGGAACAAGTTGCAATGACGTTCCGCACGTGTACTGAACGACTATTTTTAATACAGTTGCGAAAAAATGAAGCAATTTAATAAAATAATAAAAACACAATAAACTCAACTAACTAAAGGGTCGAAATTACTCATTTTGTGCAACAAACAACTAAACTCGCAAAGAAAATTTCTGAAAAATGGCGCCAACCGTAGAATATAAGCAGTTTTTTTTTCTTCACCCATTCTGGTAGGCAAAGGGAACTATGCCCATACAGCCAGCCAACAAGCCAACAAGCCAACAAGTCTTCAGTAGAATTTTTTTATTGATATGAAATGAAAATGAAATTTAATGAGATGAAATGAAATGAAACCTAACCTAACTCATTCAATCAAATCATTAAATCTGTTAATGAAACAAATTAGTAGCTTCTTTTTAGAAATATACGTATTTGCATGAATCATAAAAACTCTATGAATTTTTTTAGTAAAAACTTCATGGTTGGTTTTTCTTTTTAATAGACATTATTTTGACAGTTGGGAAAGAGAACGCACGAGTTCGGGAAAGGTAAAAAAAAAGCACGAGTATGTAATAAATAGCCCACATCCCGAACGCTAAACGTCCCTGCAATACGACACTTTTTAAGCAACTGTATTAAAAAATATACTTAGGTAAAAATATACCTACCTACCTTTTCACCTGTAAAAAAATGTAAAGGTCACTGAACAAGAAATCATTTTACATCTACAATAAACAATGTTCTGTTTTTAGTTGAATACTATTTTCGTCGAACAGTTATAAAATCAGTACTTACCTACCTAATACTCATATTTATTCTACAACTGGAATTGATATAGGGATTTAATTCTATATTTTCTTACACAAAATCCTTACAATAACAACTTATTTCTATGGAACAAAATACCGACTAAGAATATACTTGAAAGCATTTAAACAGGCTTTAGGTCTTTTGAATTCCGACAGTTAAAAGAAACGCTCCATTATAAAGAAACAAAAAAATTGAACTACACACGCATTCTATTTGCTTGCCATTATGAAGACATAAAAGAGATAATCACATACTTAACTACTTACTTACTTAGATAAGATGAATGTTTTTACGATTTACAACAAATTAAACAAGCAGCCAATAAAAAACAAAATACGTTTCAGTATGTCAGTCAGTCATTTGAAGCTTTTTTTTTTGCCATAGATAAATGGTCACATGTGATATCGTCAAAACTGTCAAAATGTCTATACATTTTTAACAGTTTTGACGATATACAGGGTCATTCATTATCAACCTGACAAACTTAAGGGATAGGTTCCACACAAAATATATTTAAATAAAATAAAAAATATACGTACCTAGCTATATTTTTTTTTATGTATATTTTGTCTAAAAATCACAAGTAACAAAAAAAAATCGTTTACGTTTTTCCGCTCAATTATTATTTATCATTGTTGGGAATCGAGTTAAGCGACGTAATAATGAAATATTCGAGTGTACGCGCCCCGTAGCGGGTCAAGGACACGCGCAGGTCAAGGACGCGCGGGTTAGTGACCCGCAGTTCATTGACGCGCGGGTCACTAACACGTGCCGAGCGCTGCCTTTTCGATTTCTAACAAGGATAACTAATTATGAAGCAGAATTACATTATTTTTTTTTAATTTTATAAAAAAAAAACGTTTAGAAAAAAAAAAAAGTACATGTATTTTTTTTTTATGTGTGGAACCTACCCCTTAAGTTTGTCAGGTTGATAATGAATGACCTTATATAAACACACACGAACTAAAAACATAGGTATATTACTTCCATAAAAAAACAGCATTAGCGTAAAAAATTGGTAATTTTTTGTTTTAGTTTTCGGAAGTACAGAATACAGTTTAATTATTTATATTTTCACAAACTCAACTTCGAAGTAAATATTCAACATTTAAAAGCTTTATGGAGCACAAAGGTAAAAAAATATTTATGCTACAAATTACAATACTTTTAAGCCAATAAAACATCTGACAAAGTTAACTGTTTATCAAAAGATCCCTTATAAATTACGCTGATTCATATTCCATTTGTATATTGGAGTGTTAAGACGTTGCATGAAATGTGTTTATATTAACTGGCGTAGGTACCTCTTCAAGGGCGGATCCAGCCTTTGATATAAGGGGGGTCACATACTCAAAGTTTTTTCAGGACAGACCCAAAATTGCAGTGTTTTATGGTTAAATAATTTTAATTATATACTAGCAAAACCATGTTTTCTTTTTTGTCTTCTCGCAACACGAGAAAAGGAGAAACGTGGAGAAATGCCAGACCAGTTCGGCGGTCTTTCCGTCATTGACGCTCTAAATATTTTAATTTGTATGAGTCTCGCAACTCAATTTACGTTAGTAACAATGAATAGGTACACAATGTAACGGCAAGCGTAGCGAGCCGCGAAAAATTCTGTGTAAAAATCTTACATTTTTATGAGCTAATCAACTCAAATTACATTGTTCACGTGCAGTTCAACGGCGAAAGTAGCGAGCCGCTCAAAAAAATTTTGGGCTTTAACCCAATTTATGTTAGTAGATTTGAACATATTATAGCCCCAAAAGATTTAAAAAATTAAAAAAAAAAACTTAAAGTTTTAAGACCCTATTGACCCCCCCCCCCCGTGGATCCGCGCTTGTACCTCTTATTATGCTGATTCATATTTCCATTTGTATATTAGAGTGTTGAGATGTTGCATGACATGTGTTTATATTAACTGGTGTAAGTACTGCATAATTTAATTTGTATATTGGTGTGGATGGCGTGTATTTCAAAGGGGTAATCTGGGTAGATTTTGGTCTTTGCTGATTCATAATTCCATTTGTGTCAAAACATTATATAGTGTTAAGACGTTGGATGGCGTGTATTTCAAACAGGTTAAATCTGGGTAGGTTTCGGTATGTCGCGTATTGACACGTGTGAGAGCGTGCGGATGGGAGGGTCTATCGGCCGAGTCCGGTCCACAGCAGGCCAGGGTCGTGGTGGTTCGCCCCCGGGTATACCTCATCCGCCTCCACGAATGATCTGCGGTTGTAAGATCTACGTACAACGATATAAAGATTATTTTCTTATAGCCGGTTGTGTCTTGAAGAGCAGAGGAAACAAAATTGTACGAATAAAGGATGACTCACGGTAGACCGTGCCGGGTCCGGGCCGAGTGTCGGCCGGGTGTCGGCCGTGGTCCGGTCAACTAATATTACAATATGGACACACTCACGCTATACCGAGTGGTGGCCGAGCAACGGAGAACACTCGGAAACAATTCGGTTTATACAAAATATTACGTAATCTTAAATTTTATTGACCGTGCTAACGGACCCTACACGGCCTAACGTGAGTCATCCTTAACTCTACTATGTTCTACATTATATTAGGTAATATGACTCGACTTTTTTAGCAAATGATCAGCAAATGACGAGACGGTCAAGTCATTCACCTGATGTTAAGCGCCACGTCTGACCACAACTAACAGTGTCACCCAAAAATTTAAGGTTGAAATTTCTACGTGGTTCTGCACTGCGCTTGTCAATCGGTGACGTAGTTTCGCTCAGTAATTTAACTTGCTGCAGTACCCTTCAAACCTAAACACAGTAATGCTTGGAGGTTAAATATCTGGTGGTTGATAACTGTGGTGGTACCTAAAGACAAACTCTTGCTGAAGAGTCCTACCACCACACTACATTCAGACCAGTAGACAGAAGAAATATGCCCACCTGATGTTTCCAGTGGGTCTCAGGGGCCGCAGAGCATGGAACCTTCGCATGCCAGTACCACCTCCGCCACCACCACCTAAACATAATGAAAACTATTTAATAACTGACTTCAAACAAGGAGGTTCCTTAACAATTGACTAATTAATAGACTATATTTTTTTTATACTTGTTACGCGATTTCTCCGCCAATATTATGAATTTATTTTGGTGATTATTTTTTGTTTGATAAGTAATAATTCAGAGGTCCATATAAATTTTATCAGAATTCGTTCAGAGCTTTTTAAAACAATCATAAATAGCGTATTATGTATCATCACAATCAATCGCAACTTTTTTTTTGTTTTAAGTCGGCTTATGTTTTTATCTGTAAGTTTAAGTGACGGAATGTTCCAGCATGTTTTTGAGCTACACCTGACCAGTCATCATCGTCATGACAGCCTTCTGTTCACTGCTGGGACACTGGTTTACTCTCGAGCGAGAGTGGATCCATCATTACGCGGAGTAATGCGGGTTGGTCGGTCACTGACTCATATTTACTTATTGGATCGAGGTCGTCATTGTTGGTACTTGGTACCATTGGCAGTAAACAAAAACCTTATCCATTATGACAATGTTCAATTTTCCTACTTCCTTCCAAGTAGGAAGTCCCAACTATCCTTAATCGAGTCTAATTGACACTCGGCGAGCGTACATTTCAATGGTTATGAAAGGTCGATGGCAGGAAATTATCTTGTACGCGATTATGGTTCTTAGAACTGTGAGAATAGAGATGGATGATTGGAGATGCGACAATAATGCCTCTGGTATTTCGTTAGCTTTGGCTGCGAGTTTAAAATTAGACGTATCGTATTCCATAATTGTGTTGTTTGGCATTGAGGATTGGCTAATGTTTATTGCCGCAATCAGTACACAAAGTAGATACCAACTCAATTCATTTTGACCGTTCAGTATGAAAAAACATTTTTATTTTATGTCAGCAAGTGACAAGACAATCAAGGCGCCCTTACTCAGATGCAGTGCCGCCCAAAGCTTAAAGTTTTTAAGTGTTTGCGTGGCACTGCACTGCGTTTATCACCCCGAGGCATTGTTGTTAGGTCTCTTTCGCCCAGTAATTTCACTTGCTACAGTGTCCTTTAAATCTAAACACAGTAATACTTTCACACAGAATATCTGACACTGCGGTGGTACCCACCAAGACGGACTCTTGCTGAAGAGTCCTACCACCACGTGGGACATGTTCAGTTCAAGCCCGAATACTAAAACGACATTTAATCGTAAATATATAATTTCGTATCGTCGAATCTTCATAGCAGGTATAGGTAAACATTCAGTTTTTCACCAATTGAATTTTTTTGGGAAATTTATTATATATTTTATCTTTACATCAAAGAATTCGAGTCATTACCATCAAGTAGGTACCTTATACATTATCTACTCGATAAATAAATAAATAAATAAATAATGCTGGACAATCCACACAGCATCATCTAGCCCCAAAGTAAGCTGCTGTTAAACAGAGCTGTATTGTGGGTACTAGATGACTGATATATATTTAATACAATACAATACATAGATAGATATTTTTTATTATATATAGAAAATACCCAGAACACCCGGAACAAATATTTGTAGATCGTACAAACATTTGTTCCGAGGCGGGAATCGAACCCGCAACCTCTGCGTCGCAGGCGGACCTGCGCCCGCTGCGCCACATCGGTCGATGCTATTGATTTGCTATTATAAAAGTTTTAAATAGAAAATTAGCGTGATGCGCATAAGGAGGTACTTGTAAACGTACAGCATCTATATTTTCTAGTATCATAGATATCTGTAATAGAAGATCAAACATCAAGTATTATATTCCTGATATAAAAAACTTATATTAGAACTCATTTAACTACAATCTCTTTAATATGATTGTTTTTATACTGAGCAGCTCTGTAAAAAAGGTCGTGGGTAGTGGAATTTTTCATCGAATGATATACGAGCACATCAAATCAAGTAGTTTTATTACCTACAAATACCTATCTTTTCGTTTATACTCACAGCACAGATAATACTTATAATATTATAGGTTATTACCTATAATATTATAAGATGGAATGGAATGGAACGCCTCACGAATTTGTCGTTGAGCTTCTTCTCGCTGTGTTCTCTAGAAGTTGAATTTTGGGATCTTTTCAATGGAAGATGTTTTTCTGATTTTGGTAGAGCTGTCTTTTTATTTTACACTCAACAGGGCTTGCAATTTGCACAAAAATGTTTTGGACTGAGTATCGAAAAAACTAAGTACTGGGTATAGGTACTACCATGGTATACTACCCATCACAATTCACAACGCTATCAAAACAACACGCAAACAACAAACACAAATAAACCCAACGAGCTCATTCAAAACTCAGATTGCTACGTAAAATAAAAAATGTTCACAAACTAACTACAAAGTTCTACAATGTTGTCTAGGCGTTGCCATTGCTCAAACAATGTAGGTATAGTTCTCTCCACGGATCTAGGCTTCCGTGAAGTTAGCCGTTTGTGATACGCAAAGACAATTTAGTTGGAAAAAGCTTCATTGCGCATCGAAACGGCTAACTTCACGGAAGCCTAGATCCGCCGAGAGAACTTTACGTCTCGTTGACGACCGATGTGGCGCGGCGGGCGAAGGTCCGCCTGCGGCGCAAGAGGTTGCGGGTTCGATCGTCAGACTTTTATTTA
This sequence comes from Colostygia pectinataria, assembly GCA_951394395.1. Taxonomy (NCBI): domain Eukaryota; kingdom Metazoa; phylum Arthropoda; class Insecta; order Lepidoptera; family Geometridae; genus Colostygia; species Colostygia pectinataria. Next base: position 1,960,794 of record OX596362.1, read on the forward strand.
TATCTAATGAAATCGAACCGAATTATAGTTCTCTCGGCGGATCTAGGTTTCCGTGAAGTTAGCCGTTTGTGATGCGCTAAGACAACTTAGTTAGAAAAACCTCCATTGCGCATCGGCTAACTTCACTACGGCCGTGATACGCCGTGCGAACTATACATAATCTGGTAATCGGCACGCCGCCAGTGCAAGGTTACTTACTTACTTACTTATAGAGAAAAATACAATTCGACGTGGCAATGCAGCCAGCATGTTGGGAACCCTACCGTCTGGTAGTGATTTGGATCTATCTATAAGTAGATCGTTTATAACGGTCTTTAGATGGCTCAACTGTTTCATATGTATTTTGTATATTTTGTAGGTAATGTATACACATATTTTAATTTGTTAATAAACTTTATTCACGTGTACCTAACTAAGCGACTTTATCTTGCCACTTACGCACGTAAACTTACTTCAATTATGAGTGGAACTTTGAATCATGTATGCGTTCTGTATCTAGGTATGTTTGAATCGTAAAACATTTACATGTTAGTAGGATATAGGTAAGAATTAATCAGGTTAATCTTTTTACGTCTTTCAATTTCAATTAAAATCAATTCAAAGTCTGTATTCACTAGAGAGTCTGGTTGTCTGATAAAATAAATTGAATAATTGAAAAGAAAGGTTCCATCAGACCCAATCAGACACATACCTGAGTACTATGATGTATACCATAATGTATATACGAGACGGGCCGGACGTATCCAGATTTTAACGAAGCTAAATCACGATTTAATACTGATCAGCGTATTTACTTAGTTTCCTTACAGAAAAATATATTTTTATCCAAGAATTCAATAAATTATCGAAACTTTTAAGAATTTGATTAATTATTAAAACAAGAAAAAGTAGCCTTACATTACAGTAAAAGTAAGTTAGTTCGTATTAGTCAGTGGCCGACTCTAGGCTGCCTGAAGGCCTCCGTCGTGGCTTAACAACTTTGAAAACGCGAACCGACAGCTTTATGTGATCTTCGAAGCATGGTAGCGCTCATTTGAAATTGCTACTGGCGATCTCGCATCCAATTTATTGCAATGACGACCGATGTGACGGGCGCAGGTCCGCCTGCGACGCGGAGGTTGCGAGTTCCAATACCGCCTCGGGTCAAATGTTTGTACGATCTACAAATATTCGTTCCGGGTGTTCTGGGTATTTTCTATATATAATAAAAAATATCTATTTAAGTATTGTATTGTATTAAGTATATATCAGTCATCTAGTAGGTACCTATGATACAGCTCTGTTTAACAGCAGCTTACCTTGGGGCTAGATGATGCTGTGTGAATTGTCCAGCATTATTTATTTATTATTTATTTATTTTAGCAGCTTGCCATAAGTATCTCAATGAACAAGAGGTGATGATTTGAAAGACACATTAGCTAACAGAGTTTTAAAGTATGTTTATGAAAAGCCATAAGAGATAGAGAACTAGGAATGTACTGAGTTGTGTAGGATAATAATAACTCTCGTTGGACCCTAGAGACCTGTATGGGTAACATGGCTCCGCCTCTACCACAAGCGAATCTAACTTAGATTTCCCACTACGTCCCAGTCCCAGGTAGAGTGAGTTTATAAGTTAATGACGATGTGGCGCGGCGGGTGACGGTCAGCCTGGGACGCGGAGATTGCGGTTCGTTTCCCGCCTTGGAACAAATGTTTGTAAAATCTGCAAATATTTGTTCCGGGTGTTCTGGGTATTGTTTAATGTATATTAAAAAATATCTTCCTATGTATTGTATTGTAATAATTATATCAGTCATCTATGGTACCCATAACACAAGCTCTGCTTAGCTTGGAGTTTTTTTTTTTTTTTTATGTCAGCAAGTGACAGGACAATCAAAGCGCCCATCTGATGTTAAGCCTGACTATAACAGATGCAGTGCCACCCAAAACTTAAAGTTTTTAAGTGTTTGCGTGGCACTGCACTGCGCTTATCACCCCGAGACATTGTTGTTAAGTCTCTTTCGCCCAGTAATTACACTTGCTACAGTGCCCTTCAAACCTAAACACAGTAATGCTTGCACACTACTGCTTGGAGGTAGAATATCTGACACTGCGGTGGTACCCACCAAGACGGACTCTTGCTGAAGAGTCCTACCACCAGGTAAATTGATATTGATCAAACGTAAGCTTATTCTAGGTAAAAAAAAAACCAGCGCTACAATCTGTAGCGTACTTACCATGCAAATCTGTAGTAAATGCTGAGTGGTTGCCTTTTTTCGTCGTGATAATTTAGTTTTTGTTATTGTTATTTCTATGTTTGTTGTGTGTCGTAAAATATTCCTCAGAAACTACCAGAAGATATAATTTTAGTTGTTTTTTTATTTTTTTTATTGGAATGAATGTATTTTTTAACCTATAATAATTGATTGAATGTAAATATACTCTCTCTATCGTATTAGTTTTTTTTTTATACAACTGAAGTGGCAACCAAGCGTACGGCCCACAAGATGGTAAGCAGTTACCGCAGCCTATGGACGCTTGCAATACCAGAGGTAACACTCGCGGGTTGCCACCTTGAGGCTAAGATCGAAAGCCTCATGTGCCAGTAATAACCCTTCACACCGGAACACAGCAATGCGAGCATTACTGCTTTGCGGCAGAAATAGGTATGATGGTAGTCCTTCTCTGGACGAGCTCTATCACAGAGAACTCTACTACTCTTAAATCTTGTAAATTTTATCCTGTAAAGAAGAGTAGATGATGATAATGATGTAAATAAATAAAACTTGAAATTCATATCAAATGTAGGTCTTAGGTTGTATTGGGATTGTGAAGTTAGTATGAAAAAGTGGCTGAAACTTAATAAGGGAAAAATGATAATGATGGTAATTATTGATGATTTGTGAAAGTTGCGAGAGCGTTGTTGATAGTAAATGGACTTACCGCTGGAAGGCGCTTGCACGACTGTCGGTGGTTCCTGGAAGAGCGTAGACCTTTGAGCTGGAGACAGAGAAGCTAATGTCTCCAGGTTATCACGGAGAGAGTCGAAGAATGAGCCAACATCGTTGAGGACACCTGCAATAAAAGCAAGGACATATAGACTATGGCCTTTTAATGACAAAGTATACAAAAACAAACGAATTAAGTTCGAATTTGAATTTGACGGACAACATTTTGCAAGAAATTATGGCGTTCTTTAACCAAATTTAATAATACGTTTAAGCGTAGTCCAGTGCCAAACAGGCCTTACTCTTGAATCCAATGACAATTCCGATCCAATCCCAAATTCTATTTTCTGCTGTCTTGTTGTACTCTTGAAAACAAGGTTGAATTTGGCGTTTGGTTTGCTGTCAAAAGTACGAAATGTCATATTCCAATAATTGTCCAATACCGATCGCGTTCAAGAGTAAATCCCCAGGACTTTGGCACTCTTGTAGAACTTATAGCTTTGGGTGACACTTATGGTCATGCGTAACGCTTAACATCGGCAAGCGACTTGAACGTAACTACAGAGCATAAAAAAAAAATTGTTTATAAAAGAAACAACACCACTTGAACTACACTCAGATGAGACAAAAGACAGTCAACAAAAGAACTGTCTCGCATCAAACGACATGTATCTTTCACAATCTTTCTATTCAAAGAACACCCCAGGTGTAAGTTAGGCTTTACAGTTAGTTATAACGACGAGTTAGGTTTGACGTCCGACGTGGCGCAGCGGGCGCAGGTCCGCCTGCGACGCGGTGGTTGCGGGTTCGATTCCCGCCTTGGGTCAAATGTTTGTAAGATCTACAAATATTTGTTCCGGGTGTTCTGGGTATTTTCTATATATAATAAAAAATATCTATCTATGTATTGTATTGTATTAAGTATATATCAGTCATCTAGTACCCATAATACAGTTCTGTTTAACAGCAGCTTACCTTGGGGCTAGTACGCTTGGTTGCCACTTCAGTTGTATAAAAAAAAAAAACACGTACAAAGATTTGGTAAGTGGTTGCAAAGTGGTATCACCGGATAGACTTCACAATATTTAAAAGTTAAGAGGCCTTTCCAAGATTTAGCGATATAATTCATGAAGTTCGCGTGAATGTATCTTTATATAGTATAAGTAATAGCGCGCGCGACGAAGAGCGATACGTCCTCCCTCCATAAGCGCTCAGCGCGGTTTGAGAGTCGCTGCTTCGATCGATATGATTATAAGTGCGATAAGGTATGATTTAAAAAAATTCGTATTAAAAAAAGTCAATGCTATTAGACTACTTTCTTCGTTGTATTTATTTAATAAAAACTTAAACTTTAATTAAGTAGGTGTATTTTTATTGTAAACTCCTTACTTTAGCAGAAATAACAAGCGTAAAATTGGGAAAAGTACGCGTTTTTTAGACCGTCTTTTTTCAAAAATATTGAACTAACATGTTGTATTTTTCTCTATACACTTAAATTTTAAAACTGTGATTATTATAATTGCATTTTTGGAAATATGTTAGACTTTGTTATTTCATAGAAAAAATGATCGAAAGTTGACTGGAATTGCTCATTTTACGAAACGTGCGTTACTAATTATTTTTTTAATCAGTTATGTCTTGAGATAATTAATATTTGCTCTGTTGGCTTAAATTTTAAGGGATAAAGCTTTTATTTGTTTTTATTTTCGTTAAAATATCTTCAACACACGAGCCACAATAGTGTTCGAAACTTCACGGGCTACAAGAAAATCAAGGATTGTCAAGGATAGGGCTCTTAAGGAGTGCAGTTGAGAACTTTGACTTGTTCGCTAAGAAATCTCAACTTGTATTAAAACTCAGGGATACTGAAGAATAAGGGCGAAAATACAAAAGCCAGTGGCTTGCACGGTAAATGCAATCTCTTTCAATAAAATATAGATAACTATAGCCGATCTGCCCCAGCTTCGCAGCGGGTGCATTGTAAACTTAAGCACCGTGCAAGCCGGGGCGGGTCGCTAGTACCTAACCTATGTTACTCAGGGATAATACAAACTACATTTTGTACTACTTTCACAGAAATCACTTTGTACTGACACTGTATAGTTTTCACAACGGATCTCGGCCGTCGTGAAATTAGCCGTTACGATGCGCAATGGAGCTTTTTCAAACTAAATTGTCTTTGCGCATCACAAACGGCTAACTTCACGGAAGCCTAGATCCGCTGTGCGAACTAGGCATGATAGCACTTTGGGTCATCATTTGGATGGGTGACAGCCAGTGGAAATTTCAACTGAGCGCTCCCGTGCTTCGGAGGGCATGTTAAGTAGTCGGTCCTGGCTTTTTCAAAGTTGTTAGGCCATGACAGAGGCCTTCGGGCCGCCTAGAAGTCTGTCACCAGAGTTGGCCACTGACTCATATGAACGAACTGACGAAGAGAGCAAAAATTTGAAAAATATGCCAATTGAAGTGGCACGAGCCACACGGCTAACAAAAGCCAATTTACTATGAGTTTTGTTATTTGGCTATGGAACTCTAAAACCCAAAACATTGTTCGCTAAATATGTAATGGAGTGTATCTCTAGCGGCACATAAGTGTCTATCTATCGGGAAACACGATATATTCAGAACTTACGCAGCGTTGAGCCAGAACAAATAAGGATACGAAAATATGGTAAACATAATTCGTTATACGTGAAATTACGGTTATGTATCCCAAATTTTCTAATACACCTAGGTATAGTTTCGAATTAAGTTATGATATGGGCAGTATCTGAGGACTGGGGTTTAGAAGCGATCCTGCCTTCCGATCTAAAGGTCGTGGGTTCAATCGACTGCAGGAAAAAATTGTGTGCCTATGCTCATGGTGAGTAAACCAATTTTCAATGTGTAAGACTGTTGTTTACGCAAGCCACTGAATTGATTTAGATTTTTGGTCTGTCTGTGTGTTTTCACGGCTAAACCACTGAATCGATTTATATGAAATTCGGCACAGTCAGAGTGAGAACATGTTTCCTTTTATAAACCACGCTAACGAAACCGCAGGTGACAGCTAGTTAAACTATATTTTAAACCTACGCATTCTGATAAAAAATGCGTACATTAGGTAAAAAAAAGTCGATGTTCTACCAAACCATTCTTTTATATATTTTATTTTCTCTCCATCCAAAGGTTGTCTGGAAGAAATCGCTTCTAAGCGATAAGACCGCCCGTTGTACTCAAATTATAAAATGTGTTTTGTTTTTATGTTTTTAATACTGTTAAGGTGTACAATAAAGTATTTTTCATTCATACATTTCATTCAAAGACATTTTTGTTCCACCCACCTCTTTTGTGATAAAGATAATAACCTGATGTATGAATTTGAGTTTTCTATCTCAATTCACTCAATAAACAATACCATACATAGTCTTCGAGTATATGTACGTATACTTACACGAGTTATATGACATCTCAAATAAAAATAACTCTCAATTTTCAGTATATTTCCATGTAAGATAAACGTCGGATCGATGTTATTTGATGCTAAATTTATTTTCCCTTTATCGAATAATTTAGCATACTTACCTACTGAGCTAAATTATTGTACAAAATGTGTACGTGATGTATTTGAAAACATCGATATAATGGCTGATTCATGTGATATTCGTGTCGAGAATTTCAATATGATTATACTTGAACTGTCTAAGAAATTTAAGGGAGTATTTTGCTAGTAGGAATAGAATAAGCAATTTGAAGTGGCAGAACCGATAACCGATGAGGTTCTTGAACGGCGACTGGAACTGGAAAACGAAGTATAGAACGGCCCCCCACTCGATGGAACAATGAAACTAAATAGGTTGCAGGAAGTTGGTAGATAGGGGAGGTTCTAGATCGGTCGTCATGGCGCGCTCTTTGAGGGAGGCCTCTGCCCAGAGTTGACTTTTAGTTGGTATGATGATGTTAGTTCAGCATTAACATTATCAAGCAAAATACTGTACCTTTACAAGAGTTATTCAAGTAAATGGATGGAAAAATCTTCTCTAGTCACAAATTTTAAAGAAAATATTTTTTTCTAACGCTCTTTCCATTACTCGACGAAGCTTAACATCTAGGGAGAAACGTTTTATATACAATGCGTCGTGAAGAAGTAAAACACAGGCATACCTTCTTTTTAAATAATATTAATTAAAACTAAAAAGTGCAAATTGTGGTTATACGAAGCGATGTAATTATTGACATGTTTTTATGATTTATTCAAAAAGTACTAAACCAATTTCGAAAAATGTATATGGGACCTCCGTAGGTACCTCTGTAGTAATTATCAAACAAAAAAGAATCAATAAAATCAATTCAAAATTGCCGGTGAAATAGCGTAACAAACATACAGTTAATAACCTCATTTTTGAAGTCGGTTTTAAAGAAATATTACCGGATGAGTTCTAAGGGTGAGTTGCACCATCTAACGTCAAATTGTTTGACGATTGAACAATTTGACGTTGACGCTCACCATAAATGTTTTTGTATCTTCAAATAAATTATCGTCAAAAGAAAAGATGTACGAATTGTTTGAAAATCGAAAGGTTAGGATTTAATGCTAAATTGACGTTCGACTGGTAAGGCTGTAAAAAAATATCCCCATCATCTAGACATGCCATAAAATAATGTGCGTTGATACTTGATACACACGTCCCTGTTTGTGTCACGGTATAAAAACTATGACCAATGCTATGACAAACTATGATAATGCGCGAGAGCTTTGGTCGTGTGAGTAAAAGCATATTCAGCAAAGATGAAAATAATAAATGAAACACACAGACACACGTAAGTAAGCCTCACTGCACACGGGCCACTCGCCACAGCCACAGAACGCCACCACGTAAAGTTGAAAGCGCTACTTACATTACCTTGCATGCATATTCTTGAGTCGGCTCAATTTGTAAGAAAGCACAATAATTTATTTGTTAAAGCTAGTGACGTTTATCATAGAAATAAAAGAAACCCGGACAGAATTGTTGTGCCCAAAATACCTCGAACTACAATGTATTTGCAAAACTGTTATATAATGTTCGGTAAAATATATAATGCCTTACCGAGCGAATTATAAAGCTTGCCACTAAGCAAGTTTGCAGTTAAACTGAAGCTATGGCTCCTAGACAAATGTTTTTATACTGTTGCTGATTTCTTGAGTACAAAATTTGACTAAGTGAATATGTTGTATGAATTAATTGTTTTTTTTTTAGTATATATATATATATATATATATAAGTAAAGAATTTAGGAATTGTAATTAAGTAATGATTAGATAAAATGACAGATTAATATTTGCACGCTTGCATGCAGGCTGAATACATTGACTAGCATAGCTTTAAGATCCTAGTATGTAAAAACATTGTAATATGTATTCTAGCAAATAAATGATTGAACTTGAACTTGAACTACTTAGCGGAAGCGCGACAACCAATTTGTGGACGGTGATCGACATTAATTAGTGGCCGGTCAGTACATTTATAAACCTATTGCTCATTAGATTTGTTTGTTTTAATTCATTTTATTTAAAATGTTTATTGTCGTTCTTGATCTACAACTGGTGGTCTAGTGGTAGTGACTCCGCCTTCCGATCACAAGGTCCTGGATTTGAAGTCGGTCTTGTAACAATGGGTTTTTTATCCTTAGAATATATTTGCGCAATAGATGATAGTGAGGAAATCGGCATGTCCACGAACTTTTAATTCTAAAGATGTGCTATCCACTAACCCGCATTATGTTTGCGTTGATTATGACCCAATTTTGGTGGCGCATTTTGTGGCTGTACAAAGCTGCCAGTAAAAACTTAAGAAAAGTGAGCAGCTCGGTGGCGCGTTTTGTGGCTGTGGCGCGAGGCCCGTGTGCGGCGACGGTAATGTTGTGTGCGCGGCGTTGCTTACCGACGCCGACATATGGCGTGACTGCCTTACCGAGCGCCGGCGTCGGCTGGCGACGTCTGCGCCCGGAGTTGAGCGCTGTGGCGACTGCTGACCGCTTGTTTGACACCCTGTTACAACAGACCAACATCAAGGATTTACCTAAAACTACGTGTTGCGTAGTTCAAAAGATATAAGCGTACAGAGAGACAGACGGGGAAACGACATACTATGTAGTGATGGGTCTTTTTCTATTGGCTCAGCGCTTTCGGAGAGACCTACATCCAGCATTGTAGCTACTGCAAATTGCAATAGGTTGGTGATGATAATATTGAGTCAGATCATCGTACTTTTTCAAAAAATCGATAGAAAATAACAAGGAAACCTGTCTTTTTGTTTGTATTGTTTGTTGTATATCAGTGTATGGAGCCACCGATCTGTCTGTGTCGAAAAAAGCCTCAATGCTTCGACAAAACCAGAGAGACACGGTATTCTACAAAAAACCATGCATCTCACCTCAAATCATCATACACATCTTTCGTAGCTTCATCGTCTTGATCAGTTCTATCCAGGTCGGTATCAATGCGAGGGGTTCTGTCCCAACGGCTGTGGAGGCCGTGGCTCCAGGGCTTGGTGGCCAGGATCCGGAGCAAGTCCAGGCTCTGGTCCCGGTAGTCACGCTGAGCATCGCTGGTCAGGATGCCTGAGGAAAGGTAGAGGAACTTAACTTTGAACATGGGAAAGAACTTTGAACTTTAAACTTCGAAAGTAAATCCATTAGACCATAATACACAGTTAAAGAGTCTACTCTCGCTTCTATTCTAGTTATCACTACTTTGGCGACAGAAATAGTTCTGTAGATAGAAGAACTCTAGAGTTCTTTGTGATAGAGCTTGTCTTCGGAAGCACTATTTCTGTCGCCAAGCAGTGTTATCTAGCAAGCTCGTGAAATCTCCAAGCATTCCTGTGTTCTGGTTCAAAGGGTATGGTTGCCGGTGAAATAACAGGCAGATGAGACTTTATATCTACGTCTTATGGTGGCAGCGCTCAAGTGATATATCTGATGTTATACTTAAGCATAGGTTAGTTAGTGGTAGGTAGTAATTGCTTATCATTAGTTGAAGTAGTAGCATAAAAAATATAGCACCACCCTTACTTAGGGGTATTACCTAAATTAAACGTCTAGAGGACGCAACGAAAAGAAGTTTGCATGCAAAAAAAGAGCGGGCAAGGACACATAACTTAAAAAGTTTCAAATATAAATAGTTGTTATAAACTTTGAAGATGGATTTTAATTATCAATTAACATGGCAATTACCCACGGAATCGGATTTTTTAATACAAGTTTAACTTTGAACTTTTGAAGACTTGTTTTTGTAAAACTTATTGAAGAAAAAAATATCGTCCTCTAAAGAAAATACTTTAGCTAAGTATGTAGGTATAGAAAGCTTAATAACTGATGTAGCTTTTTCATTAACATGCCAGTCATTTGGGACACTAGCCTACACTTGAGATGAATTAATGCTTCATAATCTCATCATTCTCATTTATTGTCGAAATTATTCATACATAACTACAGTACAATTTATTGTACAAAACGAAAAATACCGTCATTGTTTCAAACGCTACAGTTGTTTAAAATATTCAATTGGGAAATAAAATTAAAAAAACATTATTACTCGAGTAACATTAGATTATTCCTAAAAGTTCTCTGTTTAATTAAATACAAACTTAATTCATTCAGGGGATGGTGTTTGTAATACCCTAATAATGGGGTACTTGTTACCCTAATGGACAAAAAGTTAGGGATTGTTTGATAGTATAATAGCAGATAAAAACTGTTTTAAAATATTTGTAAATGCCAATGTTGTTTTTTCCTTAAAAACCTACCCCAGTTTTCTTTCGTGGAGAAAAAGGGTATAATAATATACTTTGATATTTCTGTGTAAAAAACTAAGTAAGGTAGTAATGTACAAGAATAATGAGTTTTATTATATATTAATACCTACTCTACAAATTAGAGGCTCATTTACAATGCTGTAGCGAGCACTGCTGGTCTAGTGATTGTGATTTCGCTATTCAATTGTCGTCTGTTGAAAATTGACAAATATACAATTAAAAAAATACGATTGATTGACATTGAAATGACAATGAGTAAGGTACCTATATCATCATCATCATCATCATATCAGCCGATAGACGTCCACTGCTGGACTTAGGCCTCCCGCAAAGAGCGCCATGACGACCGATTTTGGGCCTTCACTGGTTATCGGTTCTGCGAGCTATATGGCCTGCCCATTGCCACTTGGTTCCTCATTGCGGATTCGATCGCGTAGTGAAACTCTCAGCATATCTCTTTCCATAGCTCGTTGGGCGACTTTGAGCTTTTGAACGAGATCTATAGTTAGCGACCACGTTTCAGTGCCATAAGTCACCTACGAGTATATATTCTAATGTAATCGAAAGTTGAAACTCAGTGCTGCAGTAGAGCTCATGGTAGGAACCAGTAGTTGAGTAAATCGTAAATCTATTTTGAAACAGTTTTTTGTATGTAGAATATTCAAAAATCTGAGCATGGTTCTGAGATACGGACCTAAAGACACCTAAAGATAAATAAGTTTGGTAAAAACATAACAACAGAGTGAATTACCACGATAGTTACCACTAATGACAACATTAGGCATCGTTTTTGCCAGATAATGGATATAATTACGATAAAAATCTGTTTCAGTGATGCATTGAAAGATTACTCTAATAAACATAAATCGTAAACGACAAATAAGTACGGTGCGTAAAATAATAAGTGTATGTATACCATGCAAAAGTACAGTAAAAACTTTTTATTATAATTTCATGCTGACAAGGTTATTATTTAATTAACGTGTATGCATGTAATTATTTTAATTAATATTATTATATTTCTTTAGATGATTCAACTGCTTCATTATGTATTTTTTATATAGTTACCTAATGTAATTATGTAGGTATTTATTGTTCTATAAATACACTTATAAGTAATAAGAGTATCGCATCCGAAGAAGAGTCATGAACTTGTTAAACTTAAAAATGTTGAGTATTTTATCAATACTTTCCTAGTCCTAACATATAAAAACATTGAATACTTTTATTGTAACTCCATCGGTCTCTGTAGGTACTGGACACAACCATTGAATGCAATTGTACCATTTGTAATGTACTATTGTGCTGGTCACCATCAATCTTACCATCAGAGTGACGTGAGAAATAAAACAGAGCTCGAGAAGAGACGCATCCTGTCGTTAGGACGAACAAAATGTTATTGCAATAGGTATTACGTAGATAGACATCTCGGTGGCGCGGTTGGCCCGGTTGAGAAGCGATTGCGGGTTCGATGCTTGCTACAGGAAAAATTTACCTGGTGGTACTCTTCAGCAAGAGTCCGTCTTGGTGGGTACCACCGCAGTGTCAGATATTCTACCTCCAAGCAGTAGTGTCCAAGCATTACTGTGTTTAGGTTTGAAGGGCACAGTAGCAAGTGAAATTACTGGGCGAAAGAGACTTAGCAACAATGTCTCGGGGTGATAAGCGCAGTGCAGTGCCACGCAAACCCTTGATGACAATAAAAAAAATGTTTGCAAGATCTGAAAGCATGTAGGCAATAGGTACTTGATGCCAAGGTGCCTCAAAAACTCTCCTTATTAAGGAAAGACCAAAACATTTCGTTGAACAATGAACGCCGAACATTGACACGATAAAACGAAAGTAAATAAATGCTTTAAAGAGTATCACCTATTTAAACTCTATACCAATGAAAAACACTTTTCATTTCAGATTAAAGAATATTTTAATGAAAGATATTTAATCTTTGTAGTAAAATGTTGGATGTTTATTTTCCCATTTTGGTGATTTATCGATTTTGAAAGAAAAATTATCCGTGGCAACGCGCCTTTATATGAACTAGCTGTTGCCCGCGACACCATTGGCGTGGAACTCATGAACTGTACCTTTTTTTCGGGATAAAAAGTACCTTATGTCCTATTCCCGGTCTATTGTATGTCCATTATCTATCTATGTTGTAAATTTCAGCCAAATCCGTTAAATCCAAACCTCGTAATAACTTTCGTATTTATAACATTAGTGTGATCAGTGTGATTAGGTACCATTAGTGATGAGTTAGGACTTAGGTAATTAATAATTACCTACGCCATAATGTGTATGCATAAAAAGCGTAGGTTTCCCCAAATGTGTAGGTAGAAATATTCCAGACTATAATGGCGCTTCCACAGATCATAGCAATGTTCTATGATCTATGGGCTCTTGCTTCGTGTCTACATAGGCGCAAGTCTTTCAGAATGACAACAAAAGCTGATGATAATGTAGAAATGTTTTTATTAGTGTTGTTATTTCTAAAAATAAATCATTTGAAAATGAATACTAACTACTTATATAGAAATATTTCGGACCTAATGATAAATGTGTTGATTTAAAACAGTTGAGCTAAGCTATATCAGTATAGCCGTCAGAAAAAAATTCAGGTGTCAAATGATGAGAGATCTAAATGCGTAGCTTGTACACAACAATTGTAGGTTCTTAAAAAAATAACCTTACCTTACGCTTCTGAAAACAAAGGTTAATTTAATTCCGTTGTTTTTCTTGAAAATCATCTCATATCTCCTTAAAGAGGTCCTTTATAATTTCACGATTTACGCTTGCCTAGAAGAATTAGTTCCAACTCACGCTCAATGACAGTTTGATAGAACACGACAGAGTTCGATCGAGCGTTTTATTCCACGAAAATGACAGCAATATAAAAGTTGTTGCTTCCGTCGTATATTCCCTCTGTGTACACGACCTTTAAAACTACGCAACGGATTTTATCAATATAATAGAAAAGAGACTTGAGATGTTGATTTTGTTCAAGTGTTGTCGTAAAAAATTAAAACTTGTTTTCAAATTTATTGTAAACTATATTTCAAGCAAGGACTTTTTTTCATTTCTTGATATAAATCTCGTACGAGTAGGTACTGCGTCATATTGTATAAATAACTAAAAATAACTTTGTTAAAATAGCTTTATATATAATAGCTTTAGCTAATATAATAGCTTTATATAATAGCTTTATTTATAATAATTACGACGTCATTTAAAAAAAATGACTTCAAGACCGGGAACGATACACCCTTATCCAACTATACATTACAATACAATTGACAAACAAATTGAACAACGATCCAGCTGCTTATATTTCAGCTAAAGTCAACTATACATTTTTTGTTAAAATGTTTTGAGAGTTTTGTTTTTTTACCCTTCAGTTTAATAGAATAGAATTTTGGGTAAAAACCGAAACTCGATAAGAACTAAACTACAGTTGGAACTGAATTAAAATGTCAAACGTTGTTTATAATAGGCTCAGGCTCTACGGTGTACGTGCAAAAAGATGTTTCATCCAATTACCCTTTAAATCTGGCTATCTAGATATCGTCTTCCAAATGACGAATTCTTGACCCTTTTCGAGTGACTGAACAATCACCTTTGGCTCCGGTTACATACCTACGTTACAATAGATGAAACTGGCGGTGACACTTCGTCTCGAATGCCTGTAATATTTGATTATTGGATCGATACTACTGTAAAATAATATAAATACTCGGAAGCAAACAATTTTAAATTTCATCAAAGTTATAAACAAAGTTGGAAAAAAGTAAATATTCATTGGATTTTTCCAATAACAAAAAATTTGGCGTAATCATTTATTATGCTCGAAACAATATACATAAAAAAAACACAATAAGTAGAGTACAGTGAAAGATACAACAAGATACTTAAACATAAATAAAGTATATACTTATTAAAAAAAAAAAAACAATCACACCAAAAAAAAAAGTCAAAAGATAGAGATTCGTGGTAGAGGTCGTTCTACGAGCAAACCGATCGTGTAATCTAAAAATCAGTGATGTGTTGCTATGATTTTTCCACAGGCTTTGCTGTCGTTTGTTGACAAACAAGATCAAACAACAACTTTTCATGTTTAACCTTTTGCATATACTACTGTTTGAAGGCAAAATCGGGCAATATGTGTACTTTTAATTATCTAGCGCATACGTTTGCACCCCCCTATTCTACCTTCTTTGCTAAAACTAATTACTGTGTGTAAAGCACATTCTTCCCACAATCACTAAGTATATAATCACTATCAACAAGCTATAAAGTGCACAACCCGCCTACTCGATCGACACAAAGCCTTACCTTTGAGGGCTGTAATGTAAAGCTTCTGCGCTAATTTATCTTGCTTTTAGTTTCTCGTAGACAAGGCTATTGAGAACAATTACCTGTGCAGATACCTACCGCAATATCATACTTAGATCTTAAACTAACAAATGATTATAATTAGGGCACAAATATAGAAATAATGTGGTACCTTGGTACACCGCGAAACCAAATTTGTTTTTTGGAGAGTTGGTATTATAATATATTTGAATGAGACATAACCGTAGATAAATATATTCCTTGGTTCCGTAAAAACCGAGTTACTCACAAGTATTTCTGTATAAATTCACTGCGTCTGTTGAAAAGGTTTCATCTATGATTTCGATCTGAATTGAATTTAAAGCCGCATGCATACAGTCAACTTTGCTTAACAATTGCAGGTGTACCGCAATGGGATTTCTAATGCAAACCTGGTGGAAGGGGAGGACTCTTCAGTAATCTTCCGTTTTGTGAGTACCACCTCAGTGCCAGAGCCATATTCTGCCCCCAAGCAGTGGTGCGCAAGCATTACTGCACTTAGATAAAAAGGGAAATTACTGGTTAAAATAATTGACTCGCAACTTATTTGGTTAATTTTGGTCAGTGGCAGGCGTGGGTGAAACTAGCAAATTTACAAGCGTATCTCTCGCGTAAGTAACTCTTTCTAAACAGTTCAACCTACCTTACTTAATTATAATATTCTTATAAACTTTATGTCTCCCTCTGAACCTTTCTAGGCCCCTAATAAAAAATCCATTATCGAGTTCTTCACAACTAAAACCCGAAAATTTATAGGTATTCCTTGTATCCCGCGAAACAAATTCAACACATAAATTATAATGTTTAGGATAGCTTTCTATCCTAAACATTATAATTTATGTGACATAAATACATATATACATGTGGTAGCTACGGGGAACTTCGGGTTCGTCTTCAATGAATATTTATTTAACTCCAGTGAAAATACGTTTATTTTAAATACAATTACAATCGGTGTCTTTTTCTTACAGTCGTATCAGAGAGAATGAATGTTCTAGAATTTTGTTGGGGGCAGCACTCTCTATTGGTTTATTTGCTACACTATGAAATTTATTTATTAATTCTATTTAACGCTGCAACACGCTGGTAGATGGCGCTGAACGTATGGCTGGCGCCGACATACCGCCCGCCTTGGAAGAACCGCTTCCAACGATAGAAATATCTTCACGTTCCTTGCTGTACAGGCTCCTGGAGCAGGGGACATATTTTTGAGAACGCCCTCCGTATGGTCCCGCCTGCAGTGCGAATCTCGGCGACTCGTGAAACACCATCCGTACCAGGAAACACCTTCGTAATGCGTCCCAAACGCCATTTCAGAGGTGGCAGGTTATCTTCCTTGATTAAGACTAGGCTGTCGAGCTGGACATCCTGTTGGTGAGACTTCCACTTCGTCCTTTGTTGTAATTCGGAGACATATTCCTTTGACCACCGCTGCCAAAAGTGTTGACGTAGCTGTTCAACGCGGTGGTACCGGCTGAGTCGTGACGTCTGGACATCTGTGAGGTCATCGTGTGCTGGAGCAGTCAACGGCCGGCCGACAAGGAAATGACCAGGAGTCAATGGAGTGTAGTCATTAGGATCTGTGGACAGAGGGGACATGGGGCGGGAATTGAGGACGGATTCAATCTGTGCTAAAACCGTGCTCAATTCCTCAAAAGTAAGCTTCGCGTTACCTACTACACGTCGTAAATGATATTTACATGACCTTATTCCACTCTCCCACAGGCCTCCAAAATGGGGTGAATATGGTGGAATAAAATTAAATTTAATTCCGTTATTAGTAGCATAATCGATTATTTGTTTTGAATTTGTATTTAAAATCGTATAAAATTCCTTCTCAGCTCCAACAAAGTTTTTACCATTGTCAGAATAAATACATTCAGGTTTACCTCTTCTACTGATGAAACGTTTCAAAGCCAATATAAAATCGTTAGTAGATAAACTGGAAACAAGTTCTAAATGAACAGCACGAGTAAGGAAACAGACGAACAGACATACATATGATTTTATGAGACGTGCCCCTCTTCCCTTTTTATTGAGGATGTAAATTGGGCCACCTAAATCCATACCTGTTCGACTAAACGGAAATCCAGAATCCAATCTTTCTGATGGCAAATTTCCCATGATAGGAGTTAAAGTTTTACCTTTGATTCGCACACAAGTAACACATTCACGCACTATTTTACGAACTAGATTCCTAGCACTCAGTGGCCACCAGCATTCACGTAATGTTGACAAAAGTAATTGTGGTCCACAGTGAAGCAAGCGTTCATGTTCGCTTCGAACTAAAAGCATCGTGAAATGATGTTTACTACACAGTAATATTGGATGTTTTTTATCGTAGCAAAAATCAGACGAGTTTGACAATCTACCACCGACTCTAATTAACTTATCTTGGTCTAGAAATATATTTAGACCGGAAATGCAATTCGTATATTTACTATTCGTATTAATTTTAATATTATTTAAAAGTTTATTGTACGCGTCAGGAAAAGATTGCATCTGCGCTAATCTAACGAGTGTGACTTGCGAAGCGCTCAACTCCGCTGCCGATAAGGAACCGGTTTCCAGCTTTGACCGCCTCGGGTTTAACTTAGAAATGAATCGCAATACATATGCAACTATACGTTTAAGTTTAATGAACGATGAATATTTATCGAATTGAATCAAGTCGCTAGAAGTACTAGTGATTAAATTGATTGATTGTGATTTTAATTCGGGTAAATTATTAAGATTAAGTGATTCATTACGAAATTTATTATTTGAAAAATTATAATTATTATCTTGAAGATAAGATGGACCGTTCCACCATAAGCTACTGTCGATTAATAAATCGAGAGATAGACCTCTGGACAATAGATCGGCCGGGTTGTTTGTCCCACTCACATGTAACCAATCCGCGTCATCAGTAAGCTCATTGATTTCAGCTACTCGATTTTGTACAAATGTTTTTAACAAATGTGGAGACATACGTAGCCAACCCATGACGATCGTCGAGTCAGTCCAGAAGAATACACGAGTAAAAGTTAATCGTAATGAATCCATTATCTTTTTATAAAGTCTCGCCGCTGCCAGCGCACCGCACAATTCCAACCTAGGTATACTGAGAGACTTAAGTGGTGCTACTTTGCTCTTTGCGCATAACAGTCTAACAGTAACCGTAGAAGTATCATTGTAGGATCGTATGTACGCACAACTACCGTACGCATTTTGTGATGCGTCAGAAAAAATATGCAGTTCTTTGTGTTGAACGTTATCGCTTATTGCATGACGAGGAATACGTATATTTTGTAAACAACCTAAGGTACATATAAAGCTGTTCCAAGTCACCGCTATATCTTGTGACACGGGTGAATCCCAACCTAGTTTGTCAAGCCATAATTTTTGCATTAGTATCTTAGCGATTATGACTACGGGTGAGAGTAGACCTAAAGGGTCGTAAATCTGCGAAATGATTGACAACATTACTCGTTTAGTCAGTTTAGTACCTTTGCTATCGTAATCTATTTTTGTAGTGAAATGTAATTCGTCACAATCGCTTTGCCAACCTATACCTAGCGTTTTATTTTGCGTATGTTCCCCGACGAACGAGTGTACAGAAGCAGCATTAGTTATGTCCGTGTTGAACGTCCACTTACGGAGTGGAAAACACCCTGACTGTAAGACTTGAGAAGTCTTCTCGCATATAGCTAGCAGCTCCTGATAGTCGTCATTTCCTGTACATAAATCGTCTACGAATAAATCCTGCCTAATAGTTCTGGCTATGACGTCATCATCACATTCCAGCGCTAACTGCTTTATACATCGCATACTGAGATACGGCGCCGATGCAGTGCCGTATGTTACCGTATTTAGTCGATAAATAGCTAAATTATCTACAGGTTTCTCGCGCCATAGTACAAGCTGCAAAGGTCGTTGAAATTCTTGTATTAGAACCTGGCGAAACATTTTCTCTACGTCAGCACAAGCTACGTACTTGTACTGTCTAAACCTCAGCAATATAGAAAATATGTCATTTTGTAATGCTGGACCTGGATACTGGATATCGTTAAGCGATTTATTTGAAGTTGTCACAGCACTCGCATCGAAAACAACACGTAACTTCGTAGTAGAACTACCTTCCCTAAGCACACCGTGATGCGGAAGAAAGAAGTTAGGTTCCATAACCTTGTCAATACGACTCATATGGCCTAAAGCCAAGTACTCACTCATGAAGTCAGAGTACATACGTTTATAGTCAGGCGAATGTTCTAGTTTACGTTCCAAAGAAAGAAACCTATTTTTGGCTAAATTATAAGAATCACCCAACACGTCAGGTGATTCTTTTAAAGGAATGCGAACAGAAAATCTACCCTCGGAATCGCGTTTAGTTATTGTAGTAAATATTTTCTCACAAAATTGTTCATCTTTAGTGAGAATGTTATTTACTTGAGGGACATTCTCTATTTCCCAGAAACGTCTAAGTTGATCATCTAACCCTAAGGTTTGATTAAAATTGCAGTGAACATGACGACTGTTGCCATCAAAATTCTTTTGCGTGATAATAGGACCCGAAAGCAACCATCCTAACTTCGAATTTTGAAGAAATGGTCCGTTTACCAATCGGATTCTATTTCCGTCTAGTAATTCCCAGAACAAGTCCGCACCTATCAATAAATCGATTTCCGAAGGAATATTGTAGGTAGGATCCGCTAGGCTTACGTTATCCGGAATACGTATAAGTTCGGTGTCTATGTATGTCGTGGGTAAACTGGATGTTATACGCTGCATGACAAAACATTTAATCTTTGAACAATAATCGTTTAATTTAGAACGCATGAGTAATTCGCATGAATGATTTGATTGTGTCACTGTCTGTGCGACACCTGAAATTCGTATAGTGGACTGTATCAGTGGCGCATTGATTCGTTTTTGTAAGCTTTCTGAAATGAAACTGTGCTGACTACCACTGTCCAACAGCGCACGGGCTGTATGAAAACAGTTATAGCTATCTGCTACCTCCACTAACGCCGTACTTAATAACACCGGCTGCAAAACGCCGCTGCATTCATCTACACTACCATGGTAGGTATCTATAGATAAGGAATGCAAGGCGGTTGATGTGGCCTGAGACGTACTCTGCTCATCTGACAGCTCACTATTGTTACCTGACGCTAGGTGGAGCAAAGAGTTATGTTTATTTTGGCACTGTTTACACGGACCGAAAATGCAATCGGCAAGTGAGTGACCGAAACGCAAACAATTCCTACATAACTTTTTCTCATCTACAACTTTCAATCTATCTGTAATAGACAGATTTAAAAATTTAAAACACGTATAAATTGCATGTTCACCGTTATTTTATTTATTTTATTTTATTTTATTTATTTGGTCTACCAACAATTGTAACAATATTTCATACACAACATACAATACTTAAACTTACACTAAGTATTATCCATAGCTAATTGCACAATCAATTAAAGGTAGACACTGCATGCAAAAATATGTAACGGAGTAACAAATTCTAAACTACAAAATAACAAATTAACTATAATATAACACAAGCAAATGTTTGATTAAGTAAATAAAGTAAACAAAATAAACAAAAAAGACAGGCCAAATCAGTTTGGTAAGTTCTGGATCAAGTGTTGACGAAACTTATTTAAATTGACATTAAAAATATCTATGGTGTTGCAGTTGTTCAAGGCTCTGCAGAGCCGAGGTATGGGGGAGTTGCTACCTAAGACTGTAGAACGAAACGGTGGAAGAAGTGCTTGTATTGGCTGACGGGGCATTCTTCGAGGGATTCTATAATGTAACATGTTTAAAAGGGGGGGGCAATCAATCAGGTTATTTAAAATTTTGTATATAAAAATTACGTCTATTTGTGCTCTACGTTTTTCGAGAGATGAAATGTTGAAGTGTGTCAGCCTTTCTGAGTATGCTGCTTTTTTTTTAGCAATTTTAGTTGCGTAGGCTAAATGCCACAGAAATCTTTTTTGTATGCGCTCGATTCTTAATATATGGGAAGCATAGTGAGGTCTCCAGACAGTAGAACAATATTCAAGCATACTACGAACCAAGGTATTGTACAAAAGTATTTTGGTTTTAGGTTTCCTAAAAACTTTTGCATTTCTGATAACAAAACCCAAAGTTTTTGATGCCCTTTTAATTACATTTTCCATATGAGGAACAAACGTCAATTTTTTATCTAAAGTAACGCCGAGATCTGTAATGAGGTTGACTTCGCGTATCGACATGCCTCCTATTGTGTACTTTGACCTTGTTACTATATGTTTTCGGGTAAACTTTATGTAAAAACATTTTTCAACGTTGATATCCATCTTGTTTGCACTACACCATTCATCCAATCTATCTAAGTCACTTTGCAGCAAGGAAACATCTTGGTCAGAATTGATTACGCGTGAGATTTTAAGGTCATCGGCGAATAAAAATGGTATAGAATAATGAAGGCAAGTAGGAATGTCATTAATAAAAATATTAAACAGAATGGGGCCTAGGTGTGACCCTTGAGGAACTCCTGAGCTTATTTTGAACAAGTCTGATTTATAGCCATTGACGACGACATTGAAGTAACGTTCACTTAAATATGACTTAATCCATTCAATTATGTTTCCTGAAAATCCATAACATGCCAGTTTCTTTAATAGAAGCAAATGTGACACTCTATCGAAGGCTTTGCTGAAGTCAGTGTAGACGACGTCTACTTCTTGGCGCTTATCTATAGCATCAGCAAGGCCCTCGACGAAGGTGACTAGGTTTGTTGTGGTTGATCTTAGCTTTACAAAACCGTGTTGATTTTCTGTAATAAACTGTTTAAAGTGATTTTGGATTAATGGGCAAACCATAGATTCAAAAATTTTTCCTATAGTTGAAAGAATGGAAATGGGCCTATAATTTGTCACTAAGCTGTTGTCTCCTGATTTATGTAAGGGCACAACTTTGGCAGATTTCCATTCGTGGGGGAATATTCCCGAGCTCAAAGATTTATTAAAAATTAAATAGAGAGGCATACTTAAATTATCACAGCATCTCTTAACAAAAATAGGTGGAATCCTATCTGGTCCAGCTCCTTTTGATATGTCCAGATTTTTTATACTCCTCAATACCATGGTCGATGTTAAATGTACGTTTGAAAAACATGAACTGCCGATATTAATTGCCTCCAGGAACGTACTTGTTGAATCATCATGCACAGTTGCATTAACAGGTGAATCGCTGTTAGCGTAAACTTTAGAAAAAGTGTGGCCAAATAAATTGCAAATTTCCAAACCCCCACATGTCTTAGTTTGTCCGTCAGTCATTGTACTAGGATATGCACTGAAATTACTTCTTTTAGATTTGATAAAGGACCAAAAATATTTGGGATTCTTACTAATTCTAGTCTCTATTGCTTCTATGTAATTATTATAACGATCTAATGTAAGCTTATTAAATCGTTTGCTTAGGCAAAGATAAGCTAATTCGTCTCTTGGATTTTTATACTTTTTAAATCTGCAACGAATTTTATTCCTTTCACGCAGCAACTTTACGATCGATTTATCAAACCATTGAGGATATTTGTTTGCATAGTTTTGACACAATGGTACATGCTTATCTATCAAACTGCGGAGTGTTCCGTAGAGCTTTTCTAACATACTGTTGACATCATTACACTCAGTAAAATATGTGTTCCAGCTAATTTCGGAAAGACTTTTATTAATTGTTTCGTAGTCCGCTCTATAGAAGTTGTTTTTGCGATTGTTTGGGTTTGACTCAAGCGTATTTATTTCATTAAGCAAGATATCTATATCCAAGGGTGGATGTAATTGATCAATAGAACATAAAGCACCCGTAGCCGCCGTCACATTACAGTTAAGGTGATCTACAAACACGAGGTCGAGTACCTTTTGCCTGTTATTTACTACATGATTGCATTGTTTTAAATTTGCAACATAACTAAAATCAACTAAAGTTTGTCCTAATGCCGGAGGATGGTAATTTGAAGAATCGTTATTTACTAAACTCCAATTAACCATGCTTAAATTAAAATCCCCAACAATACAGGTATTACCATCAAAGTTTTCAAATACTGAGTTACAATGTTCAATATAATGTTCCAACATAACACCTTGAACCGGAGGAGGAAGGTACACAGCACCGATAGCGATTTCCTTATTAGATCCTAGAAGTTGAAGTTGGATAACAACCCATACATCTTCACACATGCTCTCCCAATCATGCATGCGTCGAGCAGATAATCGTTTTGAAACAGCGATCAGCACTCCTCCTCCTTCCTTCTTACTATGAAATCCAGAAGAACTTCTATCTCTTCTAAAGACTACATACCGTTGATCAAACAATTCTGCATCTACGACACTTTCATTTAACCAGGTCTCAGTCAGCACAATGACATCATAATTGTTAAGTACTATATTCCGGGAAAAAATGTGAGTTTTAGTTCTAAGACCACGAGTGTTTTGGTAATAAATACTAATTGTTTCCATTGTTACGACTGGACAAGCGATAATAAAAAAAACAATCACTTCAAATTAGCCAAAGCACTTGTGTCTTTTACAATGATATAACCTGCATCCTCGCTCTTCCTCATAAATATACGTCCACTTCGGACCCACACAAATTTATATCCTTACAATAATGACACTTGTTGTTGACTTTATTTTTCTTTATATCTTTAGCTGCGGAACTGCTAGTTGACACGTAGCTATGTGTAGACGCATTGTGCTTTTGTGAAGTACCTTTTGATTCATTTTGCGATTTGTTTTGTTGCTTATTTTGATTTGAACTAATGGAATCTAACATGTCTGCTTTCTTTTTAAGAAATAAAAGAATATCGTCTAACTTTAACTTCCTATCAGAGTCAGCATGAATTGTTCCCTTTTCGATCTCCCACTCACGCTCAGTAGTTGAATCGAGCTTTGATTGAACTAGATAAATAATCAACGTATCCCATGATTGGGTCGGCTCGCCTAGTGACGTAAGTGAGCGTATATTTCGCAAAACGGTATCTATAAGCTTCCTAATCTGTGAAGATGACTCTTGTTTTAAAGACGTCATATTAAACATTGCCTTTATATGATTCTGTACTAACAGTCTAGTGTTGTGAAACCTATTCTCCAATAACTCCCACGCGTGAATGTAGTTCCTAGGCGTAAATTCAAAAGAACTAAACGAAACCTCTAATGCTGTACCTGATAACGAGGAACGCAAATAATGAAATTTCTGGATTTCGCCCAGCTCTGAACAGTTATGGATCATGGTTACGTATGCATGTTTGTACTCAAGCCAATCATCAAACTTCCCACTGAAGGTTGGAAGTTTGATTTCAGGTAAAGATCGAAAACCGTTATTTTTTGAAATATTAAAACTCTTGTTTTCAGTTTTCTCACTTTCGACCAAACCATCGGCAATTGCCAAAGCAGAAAAATACAAAGTTTCATATGACTGAACGTATTCACTGTTAGAATCGATATCTGAATCTGAACTCAATAACTCAATGTTACTTTGAATTTCGTTAAATTTTTTAAAATGATCTTGAGCAGCCTGCAATCTAAACTTTATTTCCCTAATTTGAAGATTAGATGGACAGGTATCTTGAAAGGTATCTAGAAATTTCTGAAACTGTGCTAATCTACCTTTCAAGTTTCCGCGTTGCCGCCTCAACACAGTAAGCTCATCATCTCGCTTTCTGGTTGGGGAAGCTTGAGGAGTTGCAGAAGGAACGTTTAATTTATCCTCACCACCCATTATAAAAGGCCTATGGTAAAGAATAGAATAAGGTACTCACAGTTTTTGATGCGCTGGTTTGTAACGGTCACCACACGATAAAATGAATTGATTCTCTGTAAGCAATGAAAACGACACGATTTTAGCACGATTGAAGAATGGAAAAGGAGTAGACGGGATCGAAGATCTGACCGTTAACTGAAGTGCTGGTTCCAATTTTGCTTCGTAACGTCTTGATGACTCGCACTTTTGGTTCAGTGGACGTCAAGGGCTTCTTCTCCTCAGCAAAGGCAGCAAATCCGGTTCGTAGGACCAATGTGGTAGCTACGGGGAACTTCGGGTTCGTCTTCAATGAATATTTATTTAACTCCAGTGAAAATACGTTTATTTTAAATACAATTACAATCGGTGTCTTTTTCTTACAGTCGTATCAGAGAGAATGAATGTTCTAGAATTTTGTTGGGGGCAGCACTCTCTATTGGTTTATTTGCTACACTATGAAATTTATTTATTAATTCTATTTAACGCTGCAACACGCTGGTAGA
Source organism: Colostygia pectinataria (assembly GCA_951394395.1). NCBI lineage: Eukaryota > Metazoa > Arthropoda > Insecta > Lepidoptera > Geometridae > Colostygia > Colostygia pectinataria. Next base: position 1,986,141 of record OX596362.1, read on the forward strand.
TGGCGCTGAACGTATGGCTGGCGCCGACAATACATAAAAGAGACTTGGAAATTCATAAGTAACAGTGATAGTTAAATTTCGTCAAGCGCGAGTTAACTCACCCCGGAAGTGATTTTTATTTAAACAACAATTTACATAATTTGTAGATCTATATTTAGTTTTTTGATTACGAATGTTAAAAATAAAAAATGTTATGTTAGAAAATGTTAAAAAGTGTTTTAATCGTGCTATTAAGAAACGATATTTTACCTTAAAACTATTTTTATCAGTACGATAAAAGAAAATTGGAAAACATAAAAGGGGACCAATTTGTATCCAATAATAGTGTGGGCCCTTTTTAAGGTCGAGACAGCGCGAAATAACCCTTACAAGCAAAGATATCTTCAGTAAATTACTATAGTTACGAAGGAACAATGGCAGATTATAATGAACCAGCGGAAAGCTCCACGATTTTGTCCGCTCTAACTTTTTTTCATGTAAAATTCTAGAAGTTGAATTTTGGGAACTTCTTTCTTAGTACTTACATCTCTACACATTAAAATAAAATAACTGGGTACTCGTGATATAGGCAATTGCCTAGTGTGGAGCCCATTGCTATATGTGTTACTTGAGTTGTAATGTTTTTTTTTTGTAATATTTGTATTTATATACACATTCATAAAATGTTCTCTAGTACTCTAATCTAGGTTTAGACATTGCGTTGATTTGCAACACAACGATTTTACAATTGAAAAATTTATGAATGAATAGTAATTAGCATTTGTGTTGTCATCTGTTTCGGCAGTGTGTGTGCTACGAACACATGTTTTATGTGTTTAGTGTGTGTGATGTGAATAAAATTCATAAATACAACTAATCTGCCTACCGCTTTGTCCGTTCATTATGCACTCACACACTCGCATTTATCCCAAAGTGTTATAGAATGGGGAAACAACACAGCAGCTAGCAAACATCAAAAGTACAGAAAGCTGTAAAACACACTTCCAAAGACTAAAAATGTTAACTTTGTCGCAATCTACATATTAAAAATATTTAAGTTTGTCCGGAAATACCCAGACTTCTAAAAAAAAAAGTTAGATAGAGAATTGGACGTTGAATATTGGCGTTAAATGCTCATAGCGCTCCCACGCAAGGGTTAACGTCTTGGGTTCTCAGGTCAGATCAGTGTTCAGTTTCAGTTATTTATTTACCAGTTTTTTTTTTTTTTAAACATATTACAGGTTATTATAAATATGTTCTCAAAAATACATTGCTAGGTGAGTTTTTGACCTGTATACTATCTATAGGTATATTCTTTAATAACAATTTCATTATTAATTATTTATTGTTTTTCATTCATTCATTGTGCGTAGTAAGCTCGGTCTAAGTATTATAAGAGTTTTGTGCATGTAATATATTCTGAAAGATTAACTTATTACAGTTTCCTAATGTGGTGGCTTTGAGTTAGGTATGCCCACCAAGACTATCTACCTTTTCCTTTACCTTTGCTACCTGAGCGACCGTTAAGAGGTATTCAATGGCTATTATGCCGTCGTTATGAGTTCAGATGTCAATCTTGGTTAACGTCCATTAATATTGTTGGGTCATTGACAGCTTACGAGTCATGACCAGGGGGATCGTTGCGTATGCCATCTAAGTAATATAAAAAAACAGATAACAAAGTGGTTTCGTTTTTCCTGTTGAGATGTGGAACGCTAAAAAACACGCATGCACTTATCATCATCATCATACCAGCGAACAGACGTCCCCTGCTGACGTCCCCTGCTAGACTTAAAGAGGAGCCCCCAAAGAGGGCCATGACGACCGATCTTGATGTAGTTATAAATAAGACGATTTTTTAAGCATGCAATGCTGAAACATAATATTACGATAGGTATGTAGCTTGACCATTTTCATCATATCAGCAGTAGTAAACTAGATCGTAAACCACATGATTTCGGTAATAAGAGGCAGACGACAAGATGTTTGGTTAGGTATCTACCTGCATAATAAACTATTATCTACCCTACTACCAATAAGGTATATATAGGGTTGTTTGGGTGGCTACTTAGAAGATTATACTTTATGACCAGTGAATATGTCATAAAAGTGACAGTTATGTCACTTATGTGACTGAGAAGTAATTTCCTGATAGTTATCAAGACAGCCTCTAACATTTCCACTGTTGGGACACTCGGACACTGGCCTACTCTCGAGCGAGTGCTTGGGTCTTAATCCACCCTACTGACCCAATGCGGATTGGTGGATAGAAATGTCTTTCGAACTTTTAGTTCGTGGACATGCTGGTTTCTTTTCTTCACGATGTTTTTTTTGTGTCGAGAGCAAAGGCATTGCGTAAAATATTTTCAAACATAAAAATTCATTGGTGCACGACTGGATTTGAGCCCACGATCCTAGGATGTGAAGACTACTAACCAATCTCTTGAAAATGTCTTCCTAAAGTTAAATTTAAAAGCAATTACTTAATCTCATACGAGTTGAAAGCGTAACTATACGAAATTATGTAGTAGATTTAGAAGTGAATTCATGCTGAAGCCTCTATACATAGTTGAACTTGGACTTACTTCTTAATTCTTGCCAAAAAACTGACAACAAACATGATGTATTATTTTATTCAAAGGATATTCAACAGAACTGCTTAGTTCTCTGTAGTAGAGTAGAGTTCTCTGTGATAGAGCTCGTCCGGGGAAGGACTACCACCATACCTATTTCTGCCGCCAAGCAGTAATGCTCGCATTGCTGTGTTCCGGTGTGAAGGGTATGGTTTCCGGTGAAATTACTGGCACATGAGGCTTTCGATCTTAGCCTCAAGGCCGCGAGGGATACCTCTGGTAGAAATAGGTTACTCTTAACATTTAATATTATGACATTTATATATATTTAGAACTGAGATTTGAACCTTGAAGCCAAAAGAGTGTTAATTAAACCATTTCGGTAATCAAAGTCAAATACACTAATATTTTATTTAGAGGCTATTGTATCAGGAATTAACAGGTTCTGGCTTATGTTATGTAATTCATGTGCCTTTAATTTCACACCCACTTTTGTTGAACCGGAATATAGTAAAGTGAGCATTACTAAATGGCGGCCAAAATAGTTATTGTAGTAGGTATTTTTCCGGATGAGTTCATCAATGAGCTATGGGCAAGGAAGTCAATTGGCTATGGGCTAACTAATTGGCGGCAGAAATAGGTAGTATGTTGCTAGCTGGAGTTAGCTAACTGTTGATTAGCGCCGATTAATGACAGACAGACAAAAACAGTAGGTAAATCGACCTCGATGGCGCGGTGGGCGAGTGAAATGTTTGCACGGTATGCAAATATTTGTCCCGGGTCTGGTTCTTATATTTTAGAAGTATTATTTACAAGAAATGTGTATTCTATCATTTATCTGGTTTTACGGGTTATTCCCAATAGATCATATGATCAGTTTGTGGTTCCATTTAATCACATAAAAAGTTCAAGTTCATTTCAAGTAAAAGATCAGTTGCAAATGCTTTATTGTCCTATCGGATCATGATTATATTTTTATTTTTGCATGTCTATTACTGATAACCTTATTTAACCTTACAAATGACAAAAAGCTCAAATTGCTAACAATAGTACAAGCTTTGCCTAAACCAGTAGTTTGGGGCACTGTAAAAGTTTCCACAATAGGTATTTATTTATTTAAATGTAAAAGAATAGAAGCTTATTCGAAGTTCTCAAAACCAAGCCCCATTTAGACACAGTCAATCAAGCCCTAGAATGTATCTTAGATTATAACCGGGAACTGAGTTTTAATACATTTATGGCCTAAATGTATTAAATTTAACCAAAATTCAGGGGTTTTCATGTTAAAATACGTAAGCCGGATTCTCGTGTCATAGCAAACAGACAGGCTTGAAGATTAGCATCGAATACGTAATCAGAGTATTGTAATTGTATAACCAGAATTGTATGTTGATATTACTAAGAATTTCTGGAATATTCAAATAATATAAAATTGGTATAGTATACAACTCGATTTATTTAAACATTCGATATTGATTTTGGTAAGACTGAAAGCGCGGTGGGCGTAGTCAGTTGAAAATTAAAATATGTGGATTTGATTCCCGGTGCAAAACAATTGCATTCACCAAATGTATGATAGTTTTAGGATGGTAGGATATTTTTTTACGTAAATTAATAATCCTACAAATATTATGAATCCAAAATCGGTTTAGCCGTTGATCAAACTTGGAATAATAATCATTACATAGATAAAAATAGGCTACTTTTATCTAGATGAAACGTAAGCGCAGCCGCGGTAATTAGTTGGCAATGTGGTACATATAGGTATGGAGTCTATAGGTTGGTTTAGTTTGGGTGTTTTGAGAAGATAGCTTCAATATTTTTGCTATTTTATGGCGTTGTTGTGGTACAATTGGCAAACACCCAATTTCACTAAATAAATTACTGACTGATATCGTCTACGACGTAGTTTCGTGCTACGCGACACAAACTCAGGCTACGCGACGTAGACTTGTGCTACGCCACACAGAGTTGGACTACGCGACGTAGACCCTACGTCTGAGTTGTGTCTTGTTTGTGAAAGATTGAAAGGAATAATAAAGTAGTTTAAATAATGTTAGTGGAACTACTAAAATCCATTTTCTGTAACACCAAAACATACTCATTTTTTAATCAAGTCAATTTTAAATGTTGTAGTTGAGTACCATTCTTATACATTAATAGCGATCTACCCCCGCTTCGCACGGGTACTATACGTTAACTAGTAATAGTACTAGTATAGACTTTTCTCTTGAATCAAATCAAATCGTTGCGTTACAAGTTTTAAGCGTACATACATATAGACAGAGGGCGGGAAGCTACTTTGTTTTATACTATGTACATGTCATTTGGATGGGTAACCGCCAGAGGCATTTTCAACTGAGCGCTCCCGTGCTTCTGAGGGCACATTAAGCAGTCGGTCCAGGCGTTTTCAAAGTTGTTAAGCCGTGAAAGAGGCCTTCGGGCAGCCTAGAAACTCTGTCACCAGAGTTGGCCTTTGACTCATATAATATATGAACTTACTTACTTTTTACTATTACAGATTTTCAGTATGACAAAGTGAACCAGAAATTGAATTTTCTGCGATATTTGACATTGTAATTAAATCTCGTAGTTTTTTTTTCTATTAACCCGTGGGTCGGGCGTTTCGAAACTCTTTTCAGTTTCCGTTGTCGCGGGCAGTATAATGTTTTCTTTACAAAATTGGAAATTCTTTTTTTTTCTCTACACTGTTGATGCCAGAAAATTGGTTATAATTTTTTTGTATATTCATTTTACTGCCGGGAATAAAGTCGTGCGCGTTACGGTTAGGTTTATGTACCTAAAAAAACTGTGTATGTTGAAAGTGAAATGAAAATAAATGATTGATGTATGTAAGTAATTTCGGAATAATTAAATGACGAGGATGATTTAATACCAGTATCAAACGAGAAAAGCAGTAGCGACTGAGGTGGATATACAATTGTACTTGCGTAATGCTAACAACAAACATTTCTAGATATTACTTAAGCACACGAAAGTTTGTCAGAATCTAGACAAATCAATCGCAAGTCACAAATACACAACATAGTTTTAATTTTAAATAATAAATATAAAATACCTACTACAAACTAAAATCTTTGACATCTTAAATCGGGGTGAGGTGGGGAGTGGTTATTCTGTACCCAGTATTATCTGCCCCATGCTCCTAATGCAAATTTCATTACTATAGATAGATTAACCTATTTCTACTTTTCAATCATATTTCTTTAGTGTGTTTAACCTTTCGCACTTATCGTTTGAAGGCAAAATATCTAGCACTAGGTAGTATATTTTTAACTATCTAGCACCCATACGTTTGCACATCTTCGATTCGACCAAGCCCGTGCAATATCCTTGGAATATATCATGAGTAACTTGGCATTTTACTTGTATGACACTACCTTATCTTAAGAATAAGTTGTACCAGGAGTTAGACGAATCCACACTTACTGGATGTGCGGCTCTGTTTCCCAAATGTCTGCGGCTGATCTAAGACAAATGACAATCAACCCAAGCCCCGTGACATACGACAACAATGGCAGGATCGCGTGACGTCACTCCAGCATTGTTCTTGAAACGCGATCTATAGGTAACGACCGGTTGCTTATCGGGGATTCACCGAAATCCTAGATTAATTGAGAAGCATTATTTTGTTTTTGGGCGGAGGAATAGAAGACAGGAATAGTTTTGAGGAATGTAATGTCAGTAAGTAATTAAATTGCGGATAATGTTGTGAACAAATGAATGAAGTAAACCAAGGTAGGCTAATAAATTTATTCAAAATCCTGGTAATATTTTTATTTAGATACTTAACTAAGATTCTATTTATACCTACTAAACCTACTGGTAAAATATAAAATGCACTGAGGCGTTGTCTGCGCTAGGTAAGTTTGTATGACTCAGGTGACTGATTTCATTTCCTATAACGACATGCCTAAAACACGAGAGGAGACAAGCCTGTGTTATTGCTAGTTCTTTTACATCATGGGCGCGTTGGTACTGGCGTAAATTTCACCTAGCTTTAAGACGTAAAGTGACCCTGCAATGTATTTTTTTGAATAAAACTATTTTGATTTTTGTCAACTACGGATACAACCCAAGCAAAGCCGCAGGGAGCAGTTCTATATAGGTACCTAAAAACTTAAAGTTATTTATACCTAGTTCGTCGAAGTAAACTTTTTCGGCAATCTTCTAAAGTTCTTTTGACCTGTTGCTCGAAAACAGCTCTACTGGAATGTAACAGGTGTTCGTATAACTTGGGGAGTTGAAGTAAAACAAAACTAAGTGAAACTACATGCGTATTTATTTAGGCTAGTGGTATTGTAGCTTGAATTAGTTGCGGCGTAATTAGTTTTAACTTTTTGAGTGTGGCCGCCCACAGTCAGTCAAGACGGAGGCCTTTGTGCGACCTAAAAACTAACTCATCAGAGTTGGCCACTGTTGTACATATTAGAAACTTACTGACAATATGGATTAAATTGTTTGAAACACTACAACTAAGATACAACGCGCGACATCGTCCAAGCAAATATTACCACTTTGGCAATTGCTAAAAAAAAATCTAGCATAAAAGAAACTATTATTGGACACCTATTAATAATTATATACCCATTTAGTAAAGCTTTTAGATACGAAAAATAATCATTGAAGAGCTTCGTAGACATATTCTGATCTCGTCATCAGACTCTAGTCATAGTGATTCAAAGATCGCACAAAGACTATTTTGAAAAATCGTAAAACAATAAGTATATTATTACCCTGTCCCCCGCCCTAAAAGTATCCATCATATTACTATATCATCATACTTAAAAAAAACCATTTTATTTCATTTGCACCCAGAAAACCGTTTTTGAGTACGTATAGCCTTTTTTTTTTGTTTATTTAGGTGGTTCAGGCTCTGCGGTATTATGTCAGTGAGTAAGCTCTTTTCAGTATTAGTAGTGAATGAAAAGGATTTCATTAAAATCACGTCTCTTTGTTTATTAAGAGCAATGCACATACCGCGTTTGCCCCTGAAAGAGTCTACTTAGACCAAAATGGCGTTTGTTCAAATAAAGACGCCATTTTGTAAAAAATCATTGTCTTCGGGTTTTGGTAGGAGCTGAACGAATAAGCAATTTTGTCAATCAAATAAACGTGAGGCATTAGTTAGTATTGTGATTAGCAAGATTCATTGGGTTTTATTTCGACAAATTATTAAAAATAAATTATCAATTTATTTTTGCTAATTTCTATATTACTTATATCTTTCTTCATCATGACAGCTTTCTTTGTTTCTACTGCAGGGACACTGGCCAACTCTCGAACGAGAATGAGTGGGTCGTTATCCACCACGCGGACCTAATGCAGATTGGTGATGATAATGATTAACTGTATCGTGGTGGATAACGACCCACTCATTCTCTCTCGAGAGTAGGCCTAGGCGTGTTATTAAATTCCAGAGAATGGCAGTCGATAGAGCGAAAAATTCCGAATCTAACGATATAAGGTAAATGTATACTTACTTATAACTAATTTTGGCTAAAATGTCTGTTACGCTAAGTGATATTTCCGGTATCAATGTTTTCCTTCACAACTGAGTAATTAATTTTCTGTGTTTATTTTTTTGTTAGTTTCCTTGACTATAAAGGTAGTACATACAAACTTTCAAGTTATTTTGCCTTGATAACTTGAAATAGGTCATGGCTAGTGCGGAAAATACTATTCGAAAAATCCCTGTTAATTATCAAAGTGCTATCTCGCTATAGTTAAAAATCCTCTAGGGCTTTGGTTTTCGCGTGTGATGCTATGCACAATGCTTTTAATTTAGTGATGCATACTGCAAAAATTTTAGTTAAGGTATTTGACCAAGGACCTACTTAACTAGTGATAAATACGCTATTTCACATGATATATTTTTTGATAAGCAGCGGTAGAGCAGGCTAGCAGAATTAGCTAGCCTGCTCTCCCGTTTTACCCTTATAATTCAATCATTTTTGAATATGAGGAACCGTGTTTTAGCATTGCTTTACGGCTTTTATGGTCATTATTTAGTTTTTTATTTTAAATCAACGAAAAAAATTGGCATAAGCATGTATAAGTTCGACACAATGATTGCCTACGCGTAACAAATATATTTGAAGTGATTTTTTTTTATCATTATTCAGGTAGTTTAGGTAAAACTTATTTTTTTAATATTTATATAAATATACTTACTACTAGAGATAATGATCACAATAATAATTGTAATTGAGCTTTACGTCAAAAGCAGTGTAACATTTTTGTTAACAGTTTAAAAGCAGATTATGAAAGTAATTGGCGTAAACGCTGAAATAACCCTTCAAAATACCATAACTATGATGATTATACTATCCAATTCATTAAACTAATTTGAGTGTAACACAATAGGTCTATTTGTGTAGGTACATACATAACCTACATAAACAATTTTAATTTAACTGTTGTCAGGTTACTTTTACCTACGACTCTGCTGATTAAGTTAAATTATTTAAACATTGAACGGTATGTAAACAGCACTTACCCATGTTTTGTTCAGAACCGACACACTTTTATAAATAAAAAATAACAAAAGTTAAATTAAAATTAATGTTTAATTACTTAAAAAACAATGTTGACCAACCAAAATAAAAAAAATCATGCAATAAAAATTAATAAATGCACGTCGAATAAAACTCGAAATTTTAAATTTTAAAAATACTGGCCAAAAAAAAGCAAGAATTCCCGCATGCCCGTCAAACGGAAATCGAAATTTAAAATATTAGATTAAGATCTTTTTTATTAGTTAGGTATGTACTGGCCAAACGTTATAAAAAAAAATACGTAAGATTTGTCGTCAAATAACAATTTAAATAAAAATAAGAAGAAATATAAAACTTTTTATACTAATCAAGAATGTAAACTTTTTAAACTAACCGGCCAGGAGCAGGGCGAGCACAGCGGTCGTGCAGGCTGCGTTGAGTTTCATCGTTGCGTACCGAATGCCGGGAGAGGTGTGTGCGCCCGCCTTATAACTTTAGGGTTGAACCGCCCCTGTGCAGAGGTAGAACGTAGCAAGCTGCGTTTTGAACAGTTAATACAGTTTTCTTGATGTTATATTTTATTTATTTATTATCAGCCTGTGATGTCCCACTGCAGGGCAAAGGCCTCACTTCCTTTGATTACAAAAATTTCCATTGAGTGCTAGTTTAGCCCAGTCTTTCATAATTATGCATCATTTTATTTTGAAAATTGTCTAGATCTTACCCTTGAGCATTTTTTATTTTATTAAGTACGTACCTATCGTACTGCAAGCGGATCTCAACTGTCGTAAAGCTTTTTGTGATGCGCAAAGACAATTTAGTTCGAAAAAGCTCTATTGCGCATCGAAACGGCTAACTTCACGAGAGCCGAGATCCGCTGATAGTACTATACTTTAATAATCAATTCTAGGTCTGTTATTGCAAGTATACCATACTATTTATTTTAATAATTAAATCTACGTTTCCAGCTACGTATTACGTTCTTGGGAACCAATCGCCCACTATAATATTGCCATTGCGCAAAGACAACAAAAAGCAACTGACCTTTATTTATGACTAATAAATGCTGTTTTTTTTCACGATATATCACATAATGGCGACTACGATGTTCGGTTTAGAGGGATATTGCATTTTTTCCTTATTGTCACCGCAATTGATAGATTTCGTAGTGGAAATGAATGTAATTTTATTGGTACAAGGATGCTAGATTATTTATTACCGATGGGAAAAAACATGCAGCAATTCCAAAATAGATGAAAAGCTATAAAGGGTTCAGTTAATCACGTAAAGCTTAAAAAATCACGAAATATCAAAAGGGGGTGCATTGAGATACCTACATAATTATGTGTAAGTATTTGTTTTGAGAGGGAACAGGAGGAAGGGGTGAAAGAAGGTTAAAAAGTTGCTAAAAACATCACGTGGCTAATATGGACGACCCGAAATCAGCTGCGTTTCGTTTGCAATTGAAATTTGCACGCACTCATGTTAGTCAGTTAATCACTCACATGACGATTTTATATACATTTTTATGTAGATTAGAAAAGAACACCAATGATTCCGATTGGTCACGCACAGATCCGTAAAACTGTCTTGGTATAATTTTTTATATTTATTTTCCATAAGTAATCAATTTGTCGTGTTCAAAAAGAATGCGTCAGTTTCAAATAGTAACTGAGTTAAATTGAAGCAAATATCCCGTTTTTATTGAAAATTATGTAATAACCATGATATTAATTCAATTTTAAAAACGATATGAATTAAATTGATTGCCATAAACGGAATTTACATACAGATCGATCGTTCTTAGCAGTATCCGTAAGTCTTACCGCATATTGTTCTGACAAGTTCGGCCCTCCAGGCTTTCTTTGTAGGTTATGTAAGATGTAATAATAATAATCTCTGCAACTTAATCTTACTAATATTAAAACGGGGAACGTTTGGATGTTTGCATGTTGCATACAAACATGTACAAATGGTGATTGTTATACCACCATTTGTACATTAACTTGTTTAAGGTAAATAGGTAAACCCGCGGATTGGGACACTGGTGTCCTGTGGAATAGGTTTTTTTAAAACTTTTATCAGGCACCAGTCTCTCACAAACAGGTTAACTAAAACTACCTAAACATGACATGACCTCCGTCTCCAGCCTATGTACTGTTTTATTTACTAGGTACCTCTCTATGGAAGTATCCATGTTGTTTTATAAATTGTAACCTGTGTTGAGAGAAAATAAATCTTTATCTTATCTTATCTTAATATCACACCAGAACAGTTGAAAGAATCTGTATGGGCATAGGCATTGGATATCGGTCCGTCTGGACCGAAATAAAAAATGACTGTATAGTTCTCACGACGAATCTCGGCCGTCGTGAAGTTAGCCGTTTCGATGCGCAATAGAGCTTTTTCAAGCTAAATTGTCTTTGCGCATCACAAACGGCTAACTTCACGGAAGCCTAGATCCGCTGTGCGAACTATACCTACCAATAATGGGTAACGCGGACATTGTCTTTTGACAGGTTTTTTTTATACTGGGTATTTTTTTGTGTTTGCATTTCTTGTTACTTTGTTTAATTTTTATGTAATATGGGTGTGCGTACTCTGGTATGTACAAATGCCTAAAATAAACGATTTTTATTTATTATGTTATTTATAGGCATACCGGAGCAGTTTATCCCGGAAAAATGTACGATTACCGTGGGATAAATAACTGTTTACCCGCGGGTAATACTGCGGGCGCAGCTAGTCATGTAGGTAATTAAATAAAATAGACTTCAGTATATCAATTAACTACTGTTACGAAACGTTAATTTAAAAAAACATAATTTCGTTTTTCAAAACAATACGATAGCCTGAGTTTAAAAGTGAGCTAGTTCAATTAATAAAACAAACAAATCCACTAAGCTTACCTACCTAACAAAAATGTATAATGATGTTTACTTTTAATATAGCAAAAGCAAAGCAAAACTAAATTTTAAAATAACCGTGTTGAGGCCTTGTAGCTCTACTACGCAAACGCTACGCGACCGCTACGCCAGTGCTACGCGTATGCCAATACATTTATTACCAATAAAAATATACAAAACACATATGAAACAGTAGAGCCATCTATAGACGATCTATAGATAGCTCAGCTGATCCAAATCACTGTGTTAGCAAGTGTAAATCAACCTTTAACTGAACTGTAGCTCCTGAAGAACTATCGTGGCCTTAGTTTACGTGTTCAAAGATCGCGGTTTAATAATCCGCCCCCCAGATGTCGTTAATTCTCGCGGGTGGACGTTGATACAGCGATTAATTCACAAAAAGTTCGTCATCGTAGGGTGCAAACTTCGAAAGGGTCGCAAAATAAATATGCGCAGAGACCTGAGTTCTTGTAAAGCGATGCTCGTGGTATAGCGGTGACTGTAACCTATGATCGGTTTTCTTATGTTCCTGATACTACCCTACCTAGTGTACTTTGTGATAGAGCTCGTTCAAGAAGTACAACCACTACCTATTTCTGCCGCCAAGCAGTAATGCTCGCATTGCTGTGTTCCGGGTACAAAGATATGGTTTCCGGTGAAGATATGGTTTTCGATCTTCGTCTAAGGTTGGTATCCCGCATGGAGGATACTGTAAATGTTAAATGAGATATAATTTTCGCGTGTTGTAAAAAAAAAATATTATTTATGTGTTAACATTGTCGTCTATCCTATCCTACCCTACTTTCTACTAATATTATAAATGCGAAAGTCTGTGTATGTTTGTTACCACGTATCTCCGTGAGGACTTAACCGATTGTGATTAAATTTGGAATGTAAATGGCTTCTTTTTATCCCGGAAAAATGTATTGTTCCTGTGGTATAACATAAAAATTTATTGTTCCTGTGGTATAACATAAAAACTGCAATAAACTGCAATAAACGCGAGTAAATCCGCGCGGGTCGGCTCGTATTGATTAAAAAAATTACGGACCCTTCATTTCGTGAAATCGTAATTAAAGCTATTGAGCGTGGGTATCTCGTTTAATTTAATGTTTTTAGATGTTTCTCTTTCGCCGTGTTGGCTTTTTTTTAACCCTGCGGCCATTATATTACTAGCCTTAAAGGTAAGTATATGGGTAAGGGACCTTTGTATACTGAAAGAAATCGCGCCCACTTGATAGTAAGCGGTCACCGTAGCCTATATACGCTTGCAACTTCAGAGATATCACTTGCGCGTTGCCACCTGAGACGTGGATCTAAAGTCTCATGTGCCTGTAATTTCACCGGAAACCATACCCTTCGAACCGGAACACCATGTGTGCATTGCTTGGCGGCAGACATAGGTATGGTGGTAGTCCTTCGACGAGCTCTTTCACATAGAACTCTACTTATAATAAACAGACACATCCCGACCCAAACACAACGAATATTCGCAGATCGTGCAAACATTTAACCCTCACCGGGGATCAAACCCTTTTCAACCGGGCACTCGATATTACAAAAATACCCAGCATCAGAAATCTAGGTGTCTAGATGACTCTATCTAGGTGTTTTTGAAACTCTAGGGATTACCTAAAGGTTAATAAAGTGTGCGTCATGCTGACAGAAGATGAATTACTGCCATAATAAAACCTCGCGTTCACAAGTTTTAGCTACTAGCTTTGCAGACCTTGTCGTGTGAACATAAAGCTAAATAATGTGTAGAAGCAGTCTGAGACAAATTAAAATGCACTGCCTGCCGCAAGTATGGTGCTTTTCCACGGTTCCAAGGTTCCACTTTTTCACAGGAGCGCTCGCGACGTAGCTGGCTAAGTTGTTCTTCAACGAAGTTAAAAACTGTTCCGCTGGGTGACCGCCAGTGGCAATTTCAACTGAGAGCTCCCCGTGCTTCGCGATTGTCCCAGGCTTCTTAAAAGGTTGTAGGGCCATGACAGAAGCCGTCGAGCGTCTTAAAGATATTAGGTAATTAAACGTAATTTTGTTACAGTTTTGTTTAAGTACATAATTATTATTAGTCTGTTTTTTTTTATATATACATAACATATATCTTATGCAGGTATATTGTATACTATTTAATTATATATATTTTTTTTTATAATTGTTAGCTTGTTTCTCGTTTTAGTTGTAAGTATTTTTAATTTTTAGCTGTTGTCTGTAATTTTATGGAAAATGTTGTGCATGCCTGTAATTGGCACACATTTCATAGTATTTAAGCTGTAATGTTGTATATTTAATGTTTGCTATGTGTACTGTTGGCGTTGCCTATTAAATAAAATAAAATAAATAAATAAATAAGACTCTGTCACCAGAGTCACTGACTCATACGAACTTAGTTACTTACGGTGCCTCTACACCGTACTCTAATTGTACCGCGCTATCTCTAATTCTGTGGTCTCAGCCTTAAACATCACTCGTGCTGAGAAAACGACTGTGCATATAGGTACTTAGCAATGTGTGTTGGCTCCATTCTTTGATTTAAGTTCAAGATTTCAAGATATTTATTTGCACAAATAAGTGTTACAAAAGGTCTTAAAGTAATATGGCACTTAGAACTTATTTGCCCTTTTCAGGCATTGCAAATTATATGTAGGCTATGCTGGGCGCTAAGCTGCTTACATAAGATTACCTAACTTATTATAGTTCGCACAGCGGATCCAGGCCTCCTCGAAGCTAGCCGGTTGTGATGCGCAAAGACAATTTAGTTTGAAAAAGCTCCATGATGAAAAAGTTCTTCATCATGACAGCCTTCTTTTGTTCCCACAGCTGGGACACCGGCCTACTCTTAGCGAGAGTGATTCAAGTATTTGGGCAGGTTCATATTTGCTGTGTCATTCTACATTCCACATAAGCATGTAGGTAATTTACGCGTGTATCTACTCAGGTCAAATGCGCCGTGTCAACGCAGTTGTAGGTACAGTGCACTTTAATTTTATGATCATTTTGTTTACCAGGTGTTAGAAAATTGCTGTTGGTATTTCTTTATCTAGGAAATACTCGTAACATTTTCTAGTGGATGAACAAATACAGCATACAGGTAGTATACTTAGTTCACACAGCGGATCTAGGCTTCCGTGAAGTTAGCCGTTTGTGATGCGTTTGTGATGTGAAGACAATTTAGTTTGAAAAAGCTCCATTGCGCATCGAAACGGCTAATTTCACTACGGCCGAGATCCGTTGTGAGACCTATACCTACCTATCTAGATACAATAACACAAGACAGTTAATGATAAACAACACAAAAAGATGGCTAAAGTTCTTCTAAAGAGTACTTAGACATCTTTCTACTAAATATTTTTTTAATAAATTTTTGAAAACCGCTGGTTTATTATACTTACACAAGATCTTTGAGTTCCATAAATTAAAAATTTCAACAACTTGATAGTTGAAGCGTTTAAAAGTGGGGGATTTTTTTTTTTTTATACAACTGAAGTGGCAACCAAGCGTACGGCCCACAAGATAGTAAGCGGTTACCGCAGCCTATGGACGCTTGCTATACCAGAGGTATCACTCGCGGGTTGCCACCTTGAGGCTAAGATCGAAAGCCTCATGTGCCAGTAATTTCACCGGAAACCATACCCTTCACACCGGAACACATCAATGCGAGCATTACTGCTTAGCGGCAGAAATAGGTATGGTGGTAGTCCTTCCCCGGACGAGCTCTATTACAGAGAACTCTACTACTCTTGTTATATTTGTTCTTTTCCTCCTCACTTTCAAACAAAGGTAGAGTTTTGAGTCGACGTCTTTACTGGATATTACTGGACTGGACGAGCAGTATAGCCTAGTTGAATGTTACGAGCCTTCTACGAATTCTGCGTAAAGTAGCTACGCCGCATTCCATTATGCAAATGATCGCTAGACTTCCGGTACGTAGTACTCATTTCTGTTCTGTGCTTCCGGACAAATCCAATTTAGCAAAGAAACTGTTTGCTACCAAACTTTCGATTCGTAGAACCCACGACTAAACACAATGAAGGTACAATTATCAGATAACTATCATTAGAACTGCGTATTTCTGTGGAAAGCGCGTCATGCGTTAGTCGGGCTTCGTAGAACGTGCGAGCGAGAGAGTGAGATTGGAATCGGCTAATGTGTTTTTAAACTACTTTTGAGCTGTTTTCATAATAAATAAATACTACATACTATACTTATTGACTTGCTGGGAACTAGTCGGTTTGCAAAAATCGACTGTGATCTGATTCAAAGTCAAATTCAAAAGTTTTCGATCACGCTGCAACCGCTAAACTTTTTCTTTATGTAGGTACCTATTAAGTAACAAGCGAATCTTAAATTTATTTATTTACTTTAATTAAAACGGGATTAATCCCAATTAGGTACCTACAATAATTAAGGATAGAACGACAGAAAATGATAGATAATAATTAAATGATAGTAGGTACAATAATATAAAATACTAATGATAATAATTTTAACAGATTAAATCTATAGAAATAATCATTAAAAAATGATGCCAACAGGCGAATAGACCCGACTTCAAAAGGAGATTTAGTGTGTTATTTTTGTATGTTTGTTACGCCATTATTCCGTCAATTAATTAATTGATTTTGATGATTCCTATTTTGTTTGGTAGGTCCTACTTCAGAAGTGGTCCCATATAAATTTTAGCTAAATTGATTCAGTGCTTTTGTAAGAAATCAACATAAACAAAAAAAAAGGTAGATAATTACGTTTTTGTTTTTTCTAGACTTTGATGTTTAAAAATAAGGAAATGACTAAGGTACCTTCTGTTTACTACCTATTATTATAAGTTTGATATGCTAATTTCGATATGCCAGCATCTATTTACTTATTATAATACAATCACGAGTTTCCGTTTAACTTTGAAATTGTTTAGAACTTTTACCCGAAAACTTTTGATTTCACAATCATTTCTAAGCACTTGCTTGGTATCACCTTTTTACGTAGAGACGGTGGAATTGGGAAGCTTCACAAGGGTGCAATGAAAACTTAAGCACCTGTGCGAAGCCGGGGCGGGTCGCTAGTGATACATATAGCCTATGTTACTTAGGGATAATGCAGCATTCTTATGGTGAAAGAATTTTTGAAATCAGACTAGTAGTTTTTGAGTTTATACGTAACAAACAAAATACAATTCTCTTTATAATATTAGTATAGATAGATGTCTGTTAGTAGCCAGCATTACGTAAATAAAACAAGGAGGTTGTTATAATAAATGAAATAACTTTATTTAGATTACTTCAGATCAAAAAACAAATTGAACAATATGACTGAGGTAAAATTACTCAGGATATATTCAAACTTACCCATTCATAGGGCGTAGGTAGATTCGAAAATAAATCCGTAGATAATAATTCAAATAACTTTATTCATCTTTACAAATATATGACGAGTGACGCGTGGGACCAAGGTATGTCATGGGAGAAAAAGACAAGGTTATATTACAACTTTATTTATTTATAACTTTAGATTAGATAACTTTATTATGTTTAGTATGACGACCTATGTGGCGCAGCGGGCGCAGGTCCGCCTGCGACGCGGAGGTTGCGGGTTCGATTCCCGCCTCGGGTCAAATGTTTGTACGATCTACAAATATTTGTTCTGGGTATTTTCTATGTATAAAAAATATCTATCTATATATTGTATTGTATTGAATTAAGTTATATCAGTCATCTAGTACCCATAATACAGCTCTGTTTAACAGCAGCTTACCTTGGGGCTAGATGATGCTGTGTGGATTGTCCAGCATTATTTATTTATTTATTTTATATTTATGTCGTCAAATGACGAGAGGAAGTCTAGTATTTTATTGTATTTCACATGTTTGAGAGTACTGGTGGTCTAGTGGTTGTGACTTCCTTCCGACTAAAGCCGTGCGTGGGTTCGAACCCGGTCGTGCACCAATGATGATGATGATTTGCCAAATAAAAACCATTTCATTTCATTTTCATTAAACTGAAACTATGTGAATTACGCTGTACAAGTGTATAGTTCTCACAACGGATCTCGGCCGTCGTGAAATTAGCCGTTTCGATGCGCAATGGAGCTTTTTCAAACTAAATTGTCTTTGCGCATCACAAACGGCTAACTTCACGGAAGCCTAGATCCGCTGTGCGAACTATACATTACTTGAGGCATAGAATAGATATTAGTAGGTACTGCTTGTGGGAAATAAAGGGATATCAATAACTCTTTTGGGAAGAACATTTCCAGTAGAACTGGTCATTCGTCATTCGTTCGTATGAGTCAGTGGCCAACTCTGGTGACAGAGTTTTTAGGCCGCCCGAAGGCCTCTGTCATGGCCTAACAACTTTGAAAAAGCCGGGACCGACTGCTTAACGTGCCCTCCGAAGCACGGGAGCGCTCAGTTGAAATTGCCACTGGCGGTAACCCATCCAAATGATGACCCCGCGGAACAGTGCTTAACTTCGTTGATCTGTTAAGAACAACTTAGCCAGCTACGTCACGAGCGCTCCAAAGTAGAACTGGTAAAACGGTAGAACTACTGGGAATACCTGATCATTACAGGAAATAGCCCGATTATTACATCCAGCAAGTCATGTAGCAAGTGAAATTACTGGGCGAACGCGACTTACCAACGTTTCGGGGTGATGAGCGCAGTGCAGTGCCACGTAGAACTTAAACACTAAGGTTTGTGTGGAGCTGCATCTGTTAAGCGTGGTGCTTAACACCAGGGAAGCGCCTTAAACGTCTTGTCACTTGCTGACGTAAATTAAAAATATTTTCAACACACTTGCTTATAAAGTGGCTCTATGGTCATCGCAATTAGGCACAGAATGACACCCATAATCAAACTATGACTTTTTCATTGCTATAACTCACTAGTGAGTTACAGATTTTTTTCTGTTATTTTATTATGAGTTTTTTTTGTTATTTTATTCACAAGTGTGTTGAAAAACGTCGTATGATACACGTGTGTATTGATGATTACCGTCCTCGGCTATCTTAATGGCGCCTCAGCGGTAACCACCAATGTTACACACTAGTACCATAATGTACTATTATTTAACATTTACAATATCATAACAGTGTCAAACCAAATCGATATTGCAAATTAACAAAATAAACGACTAAACATTATGCATTAGGTACCTAGCCAACATAATAAGTGCAGCTTATTATCTACTCACATACTTTATAGCTTTTCATGCAAGTCTCAATTCAATTCAATACAATTTATTTTCTCTTTTGGCACAGTATATATGCACTTCATCATGACAGCCTTCTAATGTTCCCACTGCTGGGACACTGGCCTACTCTCAGGCGAGAGTGATTGGGTCTTAATCCACCACGCGGACACACATGTCTTTCGAATTTTTAGTTCTTGGACATGCCGGTTTCCTCACGATGTTTTCCTTCACCGTATGAGAGCACTGGCATTGCGCACATAAATTTTTCGAACAGAAAAATCCATTGGTGCACGACCGGGTTTGAACCCACGACCTTAGGATTGGAAGGCGGGGTCACTACCACTAGACCACCGGTGCTCATTATGCACCATATATGCACTTAGACACGTCAAACCATTACAATAAACTATAACAAAAAATAATAAGATTCTTCTAGATGTACTTACAATCTAGTCGTAATACAGTCATAAAACTAATATAAACATCAAAAACAAAAGGCAAAAAAATTACAGTTTTTAATGTACAAACAATGGTAAAAGAAATAATGGAATGAACGTTGTTTGATTGTGTAGTAAGAGTAGTAGAGTTCTTTGTGATATAGCTCGTCCGGGGAAGGACTACCACCATACCTATTTCTGCCGCCAAACATCAATGCTCGCATTGCTGTGTTCCGGTTCGAATGGTATGGTTTCCGGTGAAATTACAGGCACATGAGACTTTCCATCTAACGTCTCAGGATGGTAACACGCAAGTGATATCTATAATGTTGCACGCGTACATAGGCTACGGTAACCGCTGACAGTCAAGTGGGCCGTACGCTTGGTTGCCACTTTAGTGGTATAAAAAAAAAAAGTGTAACAAACAGATTATAAGCAAATGTTGCCACCTACCTACTAACGTCTGTATCGCCCTCCTCGCTTGTTGATAATGCGAATGGCCCTTGCAATAGGTGCTTCCTTCATCAGGGGCCTTACTCTTGAACGCGACCGGTATTGGACAATTATTGGAATATGACATTCGTACTTTTGACAGCAAACCAAGCGCCAAATTCAACCTTGTTTTCAAAAGTACAAAAATTTAACAGCAGAAAATAGAAATTGAGATTGGATCGGAATTGTTATTGAATTCAAGAGTAAGGCACCAGGGGACTTATTAGCTATGACCTAGAAGATTCCGTACCAATAACGTGTAACTTAGTAACGTGTTCTATACGTGCCATGGTGTGAAATTGTAAAATTGTTATCCGTATCTGTGTCGTTTCAATAGCGATAGTTTCGCTATCGAAAGGTTGTCTTTAAAAAACAGTCAGACGAGCCCTAAAACGTGGCTCGTCAACGATTCCACGCAGATATCGTAACCAGCCCGCGTTTGGTCATAGCGAATAAGGCTCCAGGTTAGTTCTAGCTTTAGTATACTATACTTTAGCTCTCACGAACTATTATCTCTAACAGCTACGATGCTGTGGCATCTCGGTGACAGAACAGGGTCAAACAACTTAACCAAATACACTTTATTGTAACCCCTCTCATACAAATACATAACTCTATCCAACAATATCAAACCTTCGATAACTTGAGCTAAACATAACTTCATTAAGTAAAGAAGAACTAGTTTTTTCCAATATTTCTCTTCGGTTCCGATAATTTCTGTTATGTATGCACATTCTGGGTCGGTAATACCCAGTTTTAGGATATCGTCGGCCATTTTGAGGTATTGCGAAAAGTTGTCGACTTTAGATATACGTTTCAGTTTTCCCTTTGCTGGTGAGGCTTGTGGCATGTGGTTTTTTATTACGACCTGAAATTAAATGCGTGTTATAAACTGAGGTAGTTCAAAAACCGTCTAAGACCGTAAGGCCTAAAGTATTATTCATAAACGAGTTATAATATTAGCTACGTGTCTTTCATATTATCTGTCATCATCTTTGCTCATTGACATAAGAATAACAAGGCAAAACTCAGCAAGCAGCTAAAATGACAGTTAATTTTATGAATAAGGTCACAAGACCGTCAGTCATACGGCTGTGGGTTGATTGTCAATGAGTCAGTCCGTAACATCAGTTTTTAAATGTACTTTACCAGCGGAACGCCCCGCGGGAAGGTGATCTTTTAAACTTCACCTTCCCGTTGCGTCCTCTAGGAGTTGAGTTTCGGAAAGGAGTTGTTTCACGTAGTGTGGAGCAGGGCCTTGGTCTTTTAACTTTAACTTTAACTTTATTTATTCATATTTTCTTAGTACTATTACAACTTAGAGCTAACTTAATATTTAATTATAGAGCTAATAAAATGTTTGATATGTCTGAACTAGGAAAACCAGTATTTCGTGCGAAAAAAATAAATAAATACTAAAAGTTTAGATATTTTTAGTTTATTATTTATGTAATAAACTAAAATATCTAAACTTATACATATTTTATACATATACTTAATAATATTATCAGAGTTCAAGTCAGTCACGCCTCCCTGTAGCGACGGTATACGACTCTTGTAGGGGTCTAGATAGTTAGATAAACCATTTATCACTGTTTATTTATTTTATTTTGGCTTCTTTATAATCTAAGGTAAGTTTATCTTTGTGAAGGAGTGCAACACAATGCAAAACAACATGGCGGGGACGAACAACTGGGTTATTAGGTACTGACTAAGTCAAGATGCGTCACGATCATTGGCTAATAGCTGTCATGGCGGACCTCTAGTGTTCCCGTTTTAGGAAACTCAACACAACATTTTTTTTTCCTTTAGAACTTTGTTTGTCTACTTAAAATAAAATTGTTTGTTACTGTTAGTCTTATATTTTTTTTCCGATTTTTTCTATGGTGTTAAAAAGACCTAGGCCACTATGATATTGGTCCTTTGTTTCTTATTTACTTCTTAGCACCCCAACACCACAAGAGCAATGTACCCTTCAAATTTCATGTTTCTAGGACTTATGGTTTAGGCTGTGCATTGATCTGTCAGTCAGTTCAGTCAGATGAGTAGTTTAGGCATATTTAAATTTTATTGTATAAATAAATATTATACTTGTATTAGCACTAAGAAATCAATAAATTTATTCTGTTCTATTATATTTTATTATTTACTAGCAGTCCTTCCCAGCTTCGCGCGGGTGCAATGAAACCACACTCGTGCGAAGCCGGGGCGGATCGCTAGTAATAAATATAGCCTATGGTACTCAGGGATAATAGCATTCTAATGGTGAAAGAATTTTTGAAATCGAACTAGTAGTTTTTGAGTTTATTCGTAACAAAGAAAAATACAAAAATACATATCTTCTCTCTTTATAATATTAGTATAGATATAGATTAGGTTGGATTCGACCAAACTCGAATATGCACTATTCGTAGAGTAAGGTTGGATTCGACAAAACTCGATTAGGCGCTATTCTCCGAGTAAATCGTAGTTATTCGCGAGAAACTGACAGTTCACTTGTATTTGATATTTCTTATTCCGCGGAATAGTTATTTAAAAAATTAGTCGAATCCAGCCTCAGTGGTTTAGTGGTAACTTGCAGTACTTACCTCAAGCATAGCTCTGTAGATAAGACTCTTGGAAGGCAATTCTCGTTGTGAGACTACTCTATCTATGGAATGGTTGGCCAGCATCCGCGTGTTTCTACCGAGCTCGTAACCTACAAACAAAACTGATTCAAACTCTCTGGAAGATGGCGCTATTCGAGATTTTAAAGATAAATAAGAGTAGTATATTCTAGTATATTCATAGCATCCAAGATTTTTGACGGTAATTTATGTTCCTTCCGAGCTCGTAACCTGATTGAAACTCTCCGGAAGATGGCGCTATTCGAGATTTTAACGATAAATATGGCCATAATTATTGTTAGTCATTTTTTGTTGGTGATAATGATACTAAGCCAGTCAAATTAGATCCAAAAAAAGCGTTTAAGGAATTAATTCACAGCAAGCTATAAAATCTAAGATGGCTAAAATTGTTTACAACAGTAGCATCAAAGTTACTCACCAGCTAAGAACTGTGACATCGGAAACCCTCCACCACCCCCAGGATCCTCATTGAGAAGGTGGTAACAGCAGGGTACGTTAAAAACGGCTGCAGTGGACACGTGTCTTTCAAATAGACGTAGAGATACTGGGCCTAAATCTCCGCATGTGTGTAA
Source organism: Colostygia pectinataria (assembly GCA_951394395.1). Classification (NCBI taxonomy): domain Eukaryota; kingdom Metazoa; phylum Arthropoda; class Insecta; order Lepidoptera; family Geometridae; genus Colostygia; species Colostygia pectinataria. The sequence goes on from OX596362.1 coordinate 2,009,435, forward strand.
GCCTGGAAACAATGTAGTGTAGATATTAAATCAAAAATAATGTTTATTATTAACTAATGGACCTGCTCCGGCTTCGCACTGGTGCTATAATAAACCTTTGTCTTGAATTACTCTATCTATTGATGAAAACCGCATTAAAATCCGTTGCGTTATTTAAAAGATCTAAGCGTACACATATAGGGACAGACGGCGGAAAACGACTTTATTTTATACTATGTAATAAAAAAATAGTGGAGCACTGGTGGTCTAGTGGTAGTGACCCCGCCTTCCGATCCCAAGGACGTGGGTTCAAACCCGGTCGGGTGGCCGGTGACCGACAATGGGTGGTGTTATGTGCGCTATGCCAGTGCTCTCATACGGCGAAGGAAAAACATCGTGAGGAAACTGGCATGTCCAAGAACTAACAATTCGAAATACATGTGCCATCCACCAATCCGTTTTGGGTCCGCGTGGTGGATTATAACCAAATCACTCTCGCTCGTGAGTCGGCCAGCAGTGTCCCAGCACCCAGCAGAACATTAGAAGGCTGTCACCTATATTTGTAATATAGGTGAGCTCTGCTTACTAAATGCAAGCTGTGTTACAGGTGACAGTTTCTTCTCAACATGGGTACAAGTTTATGTCTTAGCTAAAATAAGAAACCATATTACGCTTGCCATCAGGCGGGTTGTTGCTTGCCAGTGTTTCCACATAAGAAATATAATATAATAAATATTATTATAAAAAAAAAAGACATATGTCGCAGAAAAACGCGTGAGTGATAAGCTCTGGTTTTGTAAACGTTCTTAGGCTACGCTAACTGCTAGTTAACTGCTAACCCGTACGTTTGTTTGCTACATAGTGGTATCAAAAATCTATATAGCAGGGAAGAATGACTACCTGTATCAGTACATACCTGTTAACAAGAGCCGCGTATCTTTATGGTCAGGAAACTGTGCTCGCACTGTACTTGCCAAGTCAGAGTCCTGAGTTATGTACGCAGCCGCGAATCTGGTTGAAGTGATTAAATACAAATTGAATGCTCTGGTTAGTTTAACCAATAGTTGCGTTGACTGCCGATCAAAAAAAAAAGAATCCTATCATTATCATTATGTATCGAATAAAAAGTTACCAACCGGTGCATATTTAAACATCAGTTTCGTTGACTGCCGATCAAAAAAAGGCCTAATCATTTAAATCAAATCAAATCATTTATTAATTATCATTATGTATCGAATAAAAAGTTACCAACCGGTGCATACTTTAACCATCAGTTGCGTTGACTGCCGATCAAAAACCAAGGCCTAATCATTATTATCTATCAAATAAAAAGTTACTAACCGGTGCAAGACAGTATTGGTGTTTGGTAAACGTGATTCAGTGCTGCCATCTGTGCGCTTTGCAATCATGTGCCATTGCTTCTGTTATCAGAAAAGTAAAGTAATAATAAATAGTGGCAGACATTTATTGTTTTTTTTTATTTTTTTTATACAACTGAAGTGGCAACCAAGCGTACGGCCCACAAGATGGTAAGCGGTTACCGCAGCCTATGGACGCTTGCAATACCAGAGGTATCACTCGCGCGTTGCCATCTTGAGGCTAAGATCGAAAGCCTCATGTGCCAGTAATTTCACCGAAAACCACACCCATCACACCGTAACACAGCAATGCGAGCATTACAGCTTGGCGACAGAAATAGGTATGGTGGTAGTCCTTCCCCGGACGAGCTCTATCACAAAGAACTCTACTACTCTTCAGTTATACAGCGCCATCTAGCCCCAAACTAAGCAAGCTTGTACTATGGGAACCACTGATAGAACATACTATCGGTAAGCTCGTCACATTTGTTAATTATCCCATTTTTCCTTATTTATTAGTGAAACTAGCTATCTTAGCTACAGTATATTGCGAGACGGGGTATGTTATACCCGAAACATGTGTTTCATAGATAAAAACATAGAAAAACTCGCAATGTTTTTCTACCAAAATAAAATAAATTCTTACCAAAAGAAAATTATTCATCCTTTTCTAGAACACTTGGAACACTAATGGTGCGACTAGGGTATATACCGAAGACATAGTTTTACTTGTAAATTGTCGAGAAGATATAAGTAATGGGGTGCATTATACCCAAGACATAATATTACTTGGTTGTGATGATAAAATATTTCGTACCTTTATCATATGAACCCTTTTCTCAGCCGCGTGGACCACTTGCGCGTTACAGTCTATAGTGAGACTGGGTATGTTATACCCGAGACTTAACGCCACTTGTAGGTGACCGCGACCACCGCCCGCCTCGACAGAACAAGTAGCTGCGGTTATGTTGAATATTGAAGCTACGAGTTGAGACATTGTTTGTACCTGTAACAAAATAGTCATTTTATTTAACTTATGCTTACTTACCTAAATTTTTAGTTTAATTTTACTTTCATAAATCATTTAATTGTTTGTGAATCCAGGTATTGTTATAGTTACATTAATGTGTTCTAAAAAGTATTAACCTCTAGATTCTGCTATTTAGCACACAAATATCCAAAAATAATCCTAATCATTCATTATCATGACATCCATCTAATGTTCCCACTGCTGGGACACTGGCCTAATCTCAAGCGGAGTGTGATTGGGTTTTAATCCACCATGCAGACCCAATGCGTAAATGAATGGCACATGTCTTTCGAATTGTTAGTAAAGGACATGCTGATGCCGGTTTCCTCACGAAGTTTTCCTTCACTTCATGAGATGATAGCGCACAAATTTATCTAGTAGACAAATCCATTGGTGCACGACCGGGTTCGAACCCACGACTTTAGGATCGAAAGGCGGGGTCACTACCACTAGACTATGCTACTCCACCAACACCACAGATCATCTCAATAGAATCGAAGAAGCTTATCAAAAGTGTCAGTGTTGCGAAGAGCTGTGAACGAGTTTCATCCTAATCAAGGCAGACACAAAAAGGTCACTCACCTCATAGCTCTTCTTCTGTGTCATGAACTCTGTGAGCAAGAGCTCGTGTTTGATGTCACCTCCCCATGACGTTATACGTTCCTGCAACTGCTCACTTGACAAGCAGTAGTTATCGTTGACCGTTACATAGAGGGAGCGTGCGTCGTCTATCCATTTTGATAGCTCTGTTTTACCTGAAGACAATACACTTATAATTCAATTGCTAGTACTACCTGCGACTTCGTTCGCGTGAAACACAGGCACCATACATTTTCCGGGATAAAAAATAGCCTATAAGCTATTCCAGGATATAATATATTTTTGTATTAAATTTTATTTTAATGCGTCAAGTTGTTTGGGAGTTATCAAAAAAATACAATTATAAAAACTATTCCCTTTAAAATATTAGTAAGATGGTAAGTCTATTCTCGAGATAAAGTGATTGGGTAATCCACAACATTAACTCAATAGGTAGATCCCTAAATGTCTTTCAAATATAGCTCTTAGACATGCGGATTTCTTGAAAAAAACCGCCCTTCACTTATTTTTTACAATTTATTGATTGTTATTCACAAGACAAAAAAGCTGGGTTTACTCAGTGAAGACTCACCTTTATGTTGGCTGTTGGTATTGCACTGCCAGAACTCCTCAACAGCATCATCCAGCTTCTGACCTTCTAAGTAACATCTCAGCGGTTCTGGCAGAAGGTGCCATTGGTTTTTGGTGATGAACTTCACCAAATGACAGTTGGTCAACGGCAGCAGTGGTGTTAGGTATTTAGTGATGGAATTTATGTGGCCCTTGAGAAGTGCTATGTTGGACAGCATTTGTGGGTTGGAGCTTTCTGTAATGTGATAAATATTTAAGTTTGTATAAGTCAGTGGTCAACCCTGGGGCACTAGTAATAAGTTTGCAAAAAAATCATATGTTTTAAAAAATTTGATTCTTATAAATTCATGTTTATAAGAATCTATATTCTTATAAATTCATGATGATGTTTATAAGAATGAATCTTGCGTGAACATTTAGTCAGGAGTTGGCACAAATGCGGGGAGTTTCAATGGTCATCATGAAATTAGCTGCTTTGATGCACTTTTTAAATCAAATTTATCTTTGTGCAGTGGTACTATGAGTACATAATAAAGATGAATTACCAGCATGTTCAGAATGAGACTTCAGCATCGTACGGGTTAGCAGAAGAGATCTTTAATAGTGCACAAGTTTTTTTGTACTGTGCCCGTATTGTCTCCGCCTGACCGAGAATATCTGCTTCTTCAGAGTTATCTCGAGGGAATTGGTTGATCAGGTCTTGAACCTTTGTCAGCTGACAGAGGATTTTGTCAGAATACTTGGTATCCGCTTCTTTATTTAGAGTGAGATGGTGTCTGACTATGCCTAGGTAATAGCCTGGAATCCACAACATAGATAATAGAGTGAAAATATTTATGCTAGTAAAGTAGGTAGGTACCTAAGTTATTATTAAAAAGTATGTAATAAGTTATTTTTATAATAAATTAAGATTATTGAGTGGGGTTGCCTACAGCAGAAAGCAAGCGAGTCAGGAATCGTTTCAGCTCTCAGGAATCGTTTCAGCTCTCTTCTTACCTACTTCGGTTCACACCGCAAACTGCAGAGACAAGATACGTCATCGTATAGTTTCACATGTCTCGCTTCGCCCGCCAGCTCGCTAGCTGGCTGTGTGGCCTGCACTTTAGTTTTTCATCAAATATTAGATATACGTCATTTGGGTAACTTACCAAGTTCTCTGCCTAGCTCAGCTCCGCGGTGGTAGCCCAGATGGTAGCCTTCAGGGTTACCGGCCTCAGTTCCCGCTTTCAATCCTTCGCTGTAACTTAGCTTGTATTCTGTATCTTCACGCAAAAATATGCTGTCTAGCACATCATTGAAATCATCAGAAGATGCCATCAGTGCATTTAATTCAATTTTTTCCTTCCAAAAAATAAATTGATATGTTTATGTTTTTGTCACAGAGTATATTATGTAATTTTACATTGATAATCTAATCTATCTATAGTAAGTAGTACAAGTGGCGCCACCTAACATTTAAAGTTGGAAACTATTTACGTTTAGGTAGGTACTTTAGAAAATATTCAATGGTTTTCGGTTGCTGTTGAGGCTGTCGCAGTATTGTAGCGCATCAGGGATGTTTGCAGACGCGCGCATTGATGACTTTGCAATCATGCGACAGAGAACTGCGTCCCTAACTATTGAGCCGCTTGCGCGGAAGCACTATCAGCCCTAAAGCTATTGTTGTGGAGGACCTCAACTCATGATACTGCCTGAAGATAGTTGCACTAATATAATCTCTCTCTGTTGCCCGTAACCTTGTTCGCGTGGTACTCGGAATCCGTTTTTTTCCGGTTTATGAAATAGCCATAAGCCATATTACTAAAAAAATCAGTCTGTCACACAGAAGTGATAGTTATTACTGTTCTACTTTGGTATATATTTTGTAACCACTAATTTTACAGTTTTTGAATAAAATGAGTACATCCATTTTTGAGGGTAAAATAGAACACTGTGCACTGATGATGTGCACCATGTTCTTCTTTTCCTTAGTATAAGGACTCTGTGGCATTTGCCACAATCAGTGTCAAGTAGGTACTTAGTGAGTTTGATTGTCACATGGCATGGCAACGTAAACAAACAAAATTTAGAAAGAAATGACGGCGTTTCTTCCAAAATTCCTTATGATAGCCTTTGACTAAATTGCACACCAACATTACGCTTCCATTTCAATTATTTACACTTGTGCTAAACAAACAAGTTAGATTGGATAAACTGCCACCAAATTTATGTAATAAAACTCAAAATAACACGAGAAAAATAATTAAATTGAGGACCCATGTTGTTCTGACAAGATAGCCAAAGACAATCCGTGCCCCATGTTAACTCTTTCACATTTATCTGTCATTGTCAATGTCAAAGTCGGTATAAAGTCAGCATGTTTGTTGCTCAGCTGGTTTTGACAGCCAGCCAAAGCCAAAAACCACAGCGTACATAAATTGTCAAAACTTACCACACTTTTTTATAATAAAGACGAAAAAAAAATACTGCATCTAAATAATACCTACCCACTGTGAAATTACGTTAGTGTTGTAAATAATGAGCCCCACATTTACAAGAGAAGAAGTAAAGAAACACAACAATGAAGAGTCTATTTGGTTGGTTATCCACAACGAAGTATATGATGTTACTAAGTTTTTGAACGAGGTAAGTAGATAGTAAGATAGCCTACCCTGTAAACATACAAGACAAACCTAGCTACTACTTACTTACCTACTTTATTAAAGTACCTAGGTACCAGGTAGGTAAGTCTAGGCTACCCAAAGGCCTCCGAAGCCTACGACTAATAAAAATGAAATGAAATGAAATGAAATACATTTATTTGATACACACAAACACAGAACGATTGAAACACAATACTCATACAAATAATAAACTTAATCTTAGGTACATAGACATAGATACTGATACTAGATAAATAAAATAAGCAACTAACATAATTATAATACACATATGATTAAATATACTAAGCACCTAAGAAACAAAAAAACGCTCTGTGATGTGTGGTCAAAATGGCCTAGTCTCAGCTTGATGCTACCTTGTACAAGACAGGGCAACGCTGGTTTTCAGACTAAGCCAGAATAACAAAAGTTTGACCTCACATCACGACAAGGCAAGTATAGGTACATAGGGTACATGAAATTATTGATTATTAAAAATATACGGTATGAAAAGCATTAAATAGGTAGGTAAGCACATATTTTTTATATACATAAAATACAAATAAATAGGATTGCTACACAAATATATATATAATTAAATGTAAATAAGTTAGTAAATAAGAACACATAAGTACACATACAAATAACCCGCCCAGGATCAGAAACGTGTCGGCAAAACGGAAAGTGAAACGAAAAGTGAAAGGCATTCACCATCTTGATCTAGCGGGAAGCATTATACAAACGAGACCGCAAGACCGGAAGCTTATACCACCCTGAGATTGCACTTTAATCCTTGAGTTATTAAATCCAGCATTAGATTATCCAATTCGCAGAGCGTTTATTATTGCTAGCTAGCTAGTGCACTAGATAAGCGTGGCACAGCCCATACAATCACACTAGATAGAAGGCAACACAAGCGCCATAAGCCTCACACTTTATTCACCTTTCTCTTTCTAACGCGTAACTTTGTTTCGTCTGGTTTGTGGCATTCCAATGAATAGACCACATCATAGTGGCCGGTCAATATACTTGTAGCTTCATATCTGCCCAGTAAGCCTGGCCTGGTCCAGTGCAAAGCTACTCAACTTCAGCATCATCGTCAGCTTTCGTTGACACTGGACACACTGTGGAACTTTTATAGTCAGGTGTAGTGCTTAATGAAATGAGTGAAAAACTTTACACCGGACAACTCTTATTGTTACAGCATCCTGGTGGCGCAGAGTCCCTTATGGACTTTGCAGGACAGGATGGAACGCAAGCATTTGAGGATGTGGGGCATAGTGATGATGCGAGGTAAGAGATCTTTGTTCACATCATTTGATACAAATATTAAAAAAAGGTTTCACATAATTTTAGTAAACACAAAACTGATGCAGTCCAAATAATTTTTTACATAGTGGTAAGACTCTTCAGTAATGTCATGGTGGTTACCACTCCAGTTCCAGATATTTTACCTTAGTAGTGTGCGAATTACTTTGCTTAGGTTTGAAGGACACTGTAGCAAGTGACGACCGATGTGGCGCAGCAGGCGCATGTCCGCCTGCGACGCAGAGGTTGCGGGTTCCATTCCCGCCTCGGGACAAATGTTTGTACGATCTACAAATATTTTTCCGGGTGTTCTGGGTATTTTCTATATATAATAAAAAATATCTATCTATGTATTGTATTGTATTAAATAAATATCAGTCATCTAGTACCCATAATACAGCTCTGTTTAACAGCAGCTTACCTTGGGGCTAGATGATGCTGTGTGGATTGTCCAGCATTATTTATTTATTTATTTAATTAAGTGTAATTACTTGGCAAAAGAGACCTTATAACTATTTCGACAAAGGTCATTGGAGCTCCAGGCAGAAGTACAAACTTTGCTAGTTTGGCTGATAGATGTGTAAAATATAGAGCCAATATAAAAATAACATGTTTTATTTATTTCAGAACTTTGATGAAAAAGTACAAAATTGGCAAAATACCGTCCGGAGAGAAATCTAGCTGCGTAATTGGTCCATGGTAAGTAATAAATCTCACTAAAATCATTCACATCACATTCAATCATCACTCAAATCATCTAAAAATATCATTCTTCATTCTTCAAAAAAAAATTACTCAGTCCTTATTAGTCCCTATTACCTACCTTACCATTTTATTTATGTGAGCATGGTGTTAAATGTACAAAAGAATCTAGGCATGTGCCAAGTGTACAATACAATTATGGGCACGTGTCTACTGTACAATGGGCATGTGTTAAATGTATGTGGGCATAAATGTCAAATGTACAATACAATGTACTTAGGCATGTGCCTCTGATTACTGACTCACAATATTAAACATCACAAAATATTTGTTGTTTTATTTCAGTTGTAAAACTAAGAAGAAATCCAGGTTTTATTTTAGTTCTTATGTAGGTTTACTTGAGGCACATTGTTTTTAACTCACGCCGTGTATCGTAGTTAGGTGAGAGCTCTCAAATGTAGCTTAAAAAACTTGCAATAGGGCTTTTGTAGGATTTTAGACTTAAATACTGTGATAAATAACTAAAGGTATTTTATTGTAAGTATCTAATTAAAGTATCTATGTAATCCGAATAAGCATAAAATAGTGGTGTTAAGTGAAATGTAATTAGTTCCTATTACAATAAACCCTATAAACTGCATATTGGAAGTATTTGTTGGTAGGTAGTTACAGTCAGCAAAGAAAGTGGTCTATCACTTTTGACGAAAGTTTCTGTGAAATCCTATAACATTCAATGGAATCTCAACCTTAGGGTGGTAGACGACATTTTTTCCTGACTGTACAATGTACAGTACAATTATGTAGGTACACTCTGTACATAATTCAATAACAATAACAGTTATGACAGAAAATAAAACAAGATCCATTCACTTGCTTATTTTGTGTTGATTGTTCATAAAGGTTTATTCATTACCGCAATGGTCGAATAGGTATTTTGCGATCATCGAAATGACGGTATTTGGTGAAACTTGTAGTTGAGCCTCTGAATAAAACTTAAATGCATCCTAGATAAAGTACTGTAGTAAACTCAGATTAAATATTGTAAGTCATTTATGTAAATAAAGTAAATAAACACTTAAACTTTTATGAAAATGCTTTTATCCTTTCTGTATTTATTTTTAAGGTGTACAATAAATATATATCTATCTATGTATCTATAAACATGTAATAGTAGATATATATTTATACACCTAAGTGGAAATTATAAGTATCTAAGTACTTGCATACGTAGGTTAGTATTTGCGTGAGTAATTAAGTTTTAATCATATTTATTTAGATTTGATATAAATCTACAGAGTCGAGCAAAACTAAAATGATTGTTTAATTTATAGTGCGCACAACTCACAGACGCGGCAGAAAGATTGTGTGGTGGTCCAAGCAGCCAGGTTAATATATTTTATGTGTTTTTTCGCAGTTGAATTCAAATTCTTATGAAAAAAATTATAAGGATCACTTTGAATTTAGGCCTGTTACATACGCCTTAGAAGTGTTTCACCGAGCTTTAGAAGATCTGTGGCATTGCAATGTATTGAGTTTTTTCATAATGCACCTCTTGCACTTGATGGTAAGTGGTTACCATATCCTATGTACGCTTGAAACACTCGCGCGTTGCCACCCTGAGACGTTGGTCGTCTCGTGTGGCTGTAATACCACCAAAATAATATGGAAGCATACCCTTCGTGCCGGAACACAGCAATGTGAGCATATTACTGTTTGGCGGCATAAATATGTATGGTGATAGATAGACAGATAACACTATATTGATCACCCCGACAGGTGACAGTTCTTCCCCAGACCAGCCCCCCTACCATGAACTCTTATAGCGATGATGACATGATTGTCTAATTGATATCATGGTACAACATTTTTTGACAATTTAGTTTAGGTCTTCATTTGAATCGCTATAAGAGTTCATGGTAGGGGGGCAGCTCTATCAAAAAATTCTTCTACTCTATATGTATTTAGCACCGGTGGTCTAGTGGTAGTGACCCCGCCTTCCAATCCTAAGGTCGTGGGTTCAAACCCGGTCGTGCACCAATGGATTTTTCTGTTCGAAAAATTTATGTGCACAATGCCAGTGCTCTCATACGGTGAAGGAAAACATCGTGAGGAAACCGGCATGTCCAAGAACTAAAAATTCGAAAGACATGTGCCATCCACCAATCCGCATTGGGTCCGCGTGGTGGATTAAGACCCAATCACTCTCGCCTGAGAGTAGGCCAGTGTCCCAGCAGTGGGAACATTAGAAAGCTGTCATGATGATATGTATTTAGATGTATAAGCCCCAACGCGCACTAAGCATACATTAGTGTGTGTCACGTGTGCGACCGGCCTTAACATGCGAAGAGTCAAAGCTACAACTGACTTCATTTTTACATTTAGTTGTCCTGGTTTACCCAAGAGCTCGCCGACAGAACGAACATGGCGTACATTCGATGGATCACCCGATCGGTGTGTTTTATGTTTTATGTATTATGTATTGTGTACACAGTTTACAACAAGTTTCGCGAGACACATGTCTCTGTACCTACCAGAGACGAGATACATAAATAAATAATGCTGGACAATCCACACAGCATCATCTAGCCCCAAGGTAAGCTGCTGTTAAACAGAGCTGTATTATGGGTACTAGATGAATGATATATTTTAATACAGTACAATACATAGATAGATATTTTTTTATTATATATAGAAAATACCCAGAACAAATATTTGTAGGTCGTACAAACATTTGACCCAAGGCGGGAATCGAACCCGCAACCTCTGCGTCGCAGGCGGACCTGCGCCCGCTGTGCCACATCGACAGCCGAGAATCCGAGATCTGTTGGCAGTACTATACTTAGAGCTTTCTGGTTTTGTAATAGTATTATAAAATATTGTACCTGCCTAGTGTATGTAGTAATTTTGTTATATCTGTAGGTAACTACGCTAGGTACACAAAATACTAAATTCTACTACAAGTAGTTGCCTAGTTAAATTGATTTTTCTTAAATAGTTTTTAATTGTATTTAAAAATTTCGACAGCAGATCGAAAACACCGAAAACAGACTTGAAAACACCAACCGCTCCCAGAGCACAGCCAAGAGTACAGACAGTTGTGGTCCCGAGAGAAAGGTTTCTATTTTTAGTACAATTTAATACTGTCATCTTTTTTTTTTTTTTTATCAAGAATAGACCTTCCTTTGACCACGATCTCGCCTGGTGGAAAGCGATAATGAGGCCGACGCGACGGTGGAGCACGAAGGTCTATGAGTTCATCTCATAGTTATACGCAATTTCAGATAAATAAAGTGAACTCTAGAGGAATGTAAGCGTACTAATAAACGCTAGATAAGACTAGGTTTACATCTAGTACCTACTTACTAGTAGTTTATATGGAAGATTCATATTTTTTAAAGCGGTTATTGTATTAATCAATATGAATCAAATGTATGACACTCCCTGCAGATTTTTTATTTATTAAATAAACTCTTTTTTTTTTAAAGACGACCGCGCGGACCACCTTGCGAAGGAGGGTAAGCTGTATATTTTTGTTTTATTAAAACTGCTCTTTAGGAAAGTCGATTTAAAATCAGACCTGTAATTATACAAGACTTTTTCATACGCTTTGTAGTGTATTTCTAAGACGATATTTTGCTTTGATCGAAGTAGATAAATCATAAGATTGTTTAGTAACCATAAATTGTTATTAGTATTAACTCATATTTTAATAATGCAAGTTAAATAAGTTGCCTAATAAGTACATAATATTTACATTACGTTGTGTTGTATTTTTAGGAATCTTGTAAATGTTCGTAGTAAATATGCCAGTTACCTGTTGTGTAAAGTATTGATTCATGTTTCTAATCATATTCGACAGGAGTAGAATAGAATAGTTCTAGAGAAGAATATGTAGATAATAGAATGCATAAAAAGAAGTTGAAACTCTGCATTGGCTAATAACGCCCACTAACTAAAACACGCCCACCCGTTTATAGGAAGTTCTGATGTAGGTCTGGAAGCGCCTTCAAAATTGACGAAATTGACTCTTACCTGAAGGACTGGTCCACAGTAGCCCAAAACCGTGATGATTGGAGAGAAGGAAGGGAGGCCTTTGCCCTGCAGTGGGACACTACAGGCTCATAATAATAATAATAAGTTAAATAAGTTACCTAATAAGTACATAATATTTACATTACGTTGTGTTGTATTTAATCGAAAATGAAAAAGATATAGGTACTTATGTTAGTATATAGTTCGTAATCATATTGTAAAAGTCAGTATTATAATGTTACTTAGTTTAGATATTTTATAAACGTAACTTTATGCAACCCAAAAATTTTGCAGATTTATTTAATTTAACTCAGGCGAGGTTTGAGCCCGCAACCATCTGCTTGATACGCGGATGCTCTCCTGATGATGCAATCCTGGTTTTAGTAGCACTGCACTGTATCACTTGGTAGGGACTGGTGTTCAGGTTTTCTAAGGACTTTGTAAAAGGGTTCGAAACGGGTTCGAAAAACCTTGTAAAAGGGTTTGAAAAGGCTTCGAAGGGGTGGGTTTCCGATGGTAGTCTCCCACGTCCTTTTAGTAAAATGTTATGGTATGGTAAGGTTGGTTGTAGTGTAAAGTCACTTTGTTTTTAAGAGCCCTATCCTTGACAATCCTTGAATTTTCTTGTAGCCCGTGAAGTTTCGAACACTATTGTGGCTCGTGTGTTGAAGATATTTTAACGAAAATAAAAACAAATAAAAGCTTTATCCCTTAAAATTTAAGCCAACAGAGCAAATATTAATTAACTCAAGACATAACTGATTAAAAAAATAATTAGTAACGCACGTTTCGTAAAATGAGCAATTCCAGTCAACTTTCGATAATTTTTTCTATGAAATAACAAAGTCAAAAATGCAATTATAATAATCACAGTTTTAAAATTTAAGTGAATAGAGAAAAATATACCATGTTAGTTCAATATTTTTGAAAAAAGACGGTCTAAAAAACGCGTACTTTTCCCAATTTTACGCTTGTTATTTCTGCTAAAATAAGGAGTTTACAATAAAAATACACCTACTTAATTAAAGTTTAAGTTTTTATTAAATAAATACAACGAAGAAAATAGTCTAATAGCATTAACTTTTTTTAATACGAATTTTTTAAAATCACACCTTAGCGCACTTATAATCATATCGATCGAAGCAGCGACTCTCAAACCGCGCTGAGCGCTTATGGAGGGAGGAAGTATCGCTCCTCGTCGCGCGCGCTATTACTTCTACTATATAAAGATACGCTGCTGTTGCATAGTGATATTGACTCCGTAAACTTTTTGAGAATTTAAATAGATAGACAGTGTTTAAAAGTTATATTCACGTTATAAATGTTAAATAAATAAGTGAAAAAGAAGCACAAACGTTATCTCGCCAAAACAAATGAAATTAACAACAATAATTTGCAATAAAAGTTTCGTGAGCAACTTGTGACTATAAAATAAACAAAGTGCAAATACAGTGTTTGAATCCTTCGGAGTTCTTTGCCTCATGTTATGAATAACTTGTGTGGACGAAGTGAACATTCAGTGACTTGTTTTTGATGGATAATTGTGTTTTTCTACAATTAATTATTATTATTTCTAAATGAAGGTTGCAAAAAATAACATCTGTTGACTAACATAATTGCGGAAAGTAACATCTAATAGCTGATCTCTAATTTCGTGAAGTTGTTTAACGACTAACTTGGTCCTGCGGTCGGTACTGTCGCCTGCGAAGAAGAAGCCTCGAGTTCAATCCTCACCGACCGAAGTGACTTTTTGTGAAAATAATTTATTGGGAACCAACAATTGAACCGAAATAGTAACAACATTATCCCAGCTACCAATCTTGTAATAAAACTACTATATTAAAATATTCAACATGGATGATCAGTTATTGAGAGCTATAAAGGAGCTCGGTAAGCAAATAAATGACACCGAAAACAAACTGTCAGCTAAAATAGACTCAATAGATGAGAAACTAGGGTCATTCAAGGCACAGCTAGATGGACTAAAGATAAGCCACGATAAGCAGGAAGAACGTTTGGATTACATAGAAAAAGAAATACGAATTCGTAACATAGTTTTCTTTGGAATACCAGAACAAGAAAAATCTTACTATGAACTTGAAAACGTTGTTCTAAAATCAATAAATGAAGGCTTACAAGTCGAATGTCACAAAAATGAGATACAACACGCAAGACGAATTGGGCAAAAGAACGACAAACCTAGGCCTATTGTTGTAGGACTAACTACATATGGGAAAAAGATACAGATAATGAAAAACAAAAACAAATTAGCAGAAACAGGCTTTTATATTAAAGAGGACTACCCTCCTAAAGTGCTGAAAGAAAGAAAAAACCTACAAGAACAGCTGAAAATTGAAATCGAAGGTGGCAAAAAGGCTTTCATTAAGTATAACAAGCTAGTAGTTGTTCAACAAACAAGTGATACTAGAGAAGATAACAGTGAGAGCTACAGGAATAAAAAACGGACTTTACCAACTGAAAGTAGCCCAAATATGAACAAAGGAGAATTTAGTAGAGCAAAGAAAACCAAACCTGCAACGGATAATAGAAATATAACCCAGTACTTATTGCCCCAAAATAAGAACCCAATTCATAAAAATAACCAGGAAAACTCCAACAAAGAAATACTATAGCAATTAGTGCCACCTCCTAAAAATAAGAAAATTCAAATTAACGAAAACACAAACTTTCCCAATATGGCTGGTCCCCAAGGGAAAAGTAGACCAAAACCCTCCAACCGAAACGAAAATAAAGAAATTCCAAGTATAAATGAATACGAAACCTTAGGTATTCTAAATATATGCACGTTTAATGTAAGATCGTTAGTCCACCCCACCCGAAAAATCGAACTGGACCATTGTTTGAGAACATTTAAATGGGACATCATTGGCCTAGCTGAAATTAAAATGGAAGGTAAAGAAATATTAGAGACTGAAAACTATATTTTCATGTACTACGGCAAGACTAGTGGTAATAAAGGTGTCGGCTTTCTGGTAAATAAAACACTTAAAAAATCTGTAACTGACTTCAGAACTATATCAGAGAGAGTCATACGCTTAGATATGCGCATACTAGATCGTGAAATATCGTTAATCCAGTGTTACGCTCCAACAGAACGTGCGAATTATGAAGACATAGACAAGTTTTACGATGACATAAGAGTCGCGCTCGAGCACACAAGTAAAGACACCATCGTCATGGGTGATTTTAATGCACGAATTGGCCATCAAACTTCTGATGATAAAAAAGTGATGGGTCGGTGGGGCTATGGCAACAGAAACGAACGTGGCAATCTTTTACTGGAATTCTGTCATGAAAACCAGCTTTTTATTATGAATACACAGTTTAAAAAGCATCCAAAACAAAAATGGACCTGGCTCTCTCCAGATGGCAAAACAAAGAATGAGATCGATTTTATCTTAGCTAGAAATAAGAACAGCATCCGGGACACCGAAGTACTCAAAACAACTTTCCCATCAGATCATAACATTGTTAGAGCAAAACTTACTCTAAAATGCAATGTTAAATCACGAAAATTCTATAGAAATAAATCAATTCAGATGAATTCTGTCGAACAAAGCCTACTAAGGAATATATTTATTAGTAAGACGGATTTTTTCGATTATAGCCATGTGCAAGAAACTTACGAAAGACTAATTAAAAGTATCAAAGACTCTACAAACGAGCTTCCGAGAAGAAATAAAGAGACACCTACTTTAAGTAACCACATAATAAAACTAATAGAAGAAAGAACCACTCTTAGAGAAAAGAAAAACAAAACCCGACCAGAAAAAAATAAACTAAGCGCCCTCTACAAACTAATTAAAACACTTTTGGACAAGAGTAGAAAAGAACACCGATATAAAATCATAGAAGAAGAATTGGAAAAAAGAGCTTCAGTTAAAGGATCACAAAAGAAGTTAGATAACAACAAGCAATGGATAGTATCCTTGAACAAACAAAACAATAATCAAATAATACAATTAAATACAAATAGAGACGACATCATTGACACAGCATCAAAATTTTATGAAAACTTATACGCTAATGAAGTAATAAACCAAGAAAAATGTCTGATACCAAATCATAATAATGAAGACATTCAACCAATTCTGGAATGTGAAATTCGAAGTGCTATCCAGTATCTCAAGTCACAGAAAAGTCCTGGGGCAGACGGAGTCACAAACGATGTTTTAAAAGCTATCAACGAACCTCTTACGCCAATTCTAAAAAAAAATTTTCAATGATATTATAAATACAAAAATAACACCCAAAGAATGGGAAACATCTATCATAACTCTTTTATATAAAAAAGGTGACCCAAATGACATTAGTAACTACCGACCGATAAGTTTACAACAAACAACTTATAAAATCTTTACAACTATTCTCCTAAAAAGAATCGCAAAAATACTGGAGTTGAACCAGCCTATTGAACAAGCTGGCTTTAGACCAAACTACTCTACTACTGATCATATTTTTACATTGACTCAAATTATAGAAAACTACGTAGAGTATGGCAAAGTTCTCTATATTGGCTTCGTAGATTACTCAAAGGCGTTCGACTCTATATACCATGAACCCATGTGGAGAGCTCTTAAAGAACAAGGAATTCAAGAAAGCTACATAAACATACTGAAGGAACTCTACAAAAACTGCAAGGGAGTAGTAAAATTAGAACGAAAGGGAAAACCTTTTCCTATCAAAAGGGGAGTTCGGCAAGGCGATCCAATATCTCCGAACCTATTCACAGCTCTACTGGAACACATATTTCGAAACTTAAACTGGTCAAATCTGGGAATAAATATAAACGGTGAATACCTCAACCATCTACGGTTCGCAGACGACATCGTGCTGATATCAGAAAATTATCATGACTTAGAATACATGCTGAACACCTTAGATGAAGAGAGTCAAAGATGTGGACTGCACATGAACGCCAGAAAAACATTTGTTATGACGAATGGCGAAAAAATGCCTATTTTGATACAAACAAAGCAAATTGATTATGTGGACGAGTATTTATATCTGGGGCAGAATATCTCATTTACAGACCAAACATCCCGCGAGGTAGAACGTCGAATAAAGAAAGCCTGGAATAGATATTGGTCCCTTAAGGAAATTTTTAAGTCAAACATCCCAATTAGACTCAAGAAGAAAGCTATGGACACTATTATACTTCCGACATTATTATATGGATGTCAAAGCTGGGCGCTAACGAAAGACGTGATTTATAAAATACAAGTGTTTCAGAGAGCAGCTGAAAGAAGTATGTTGGGACTTAAATTAAGTGATAGAAAAAGAAACACATGCATAAGAAACAAAACAAAAGTAATTGATGCTGCAGAGCTTGCATGCAAACTCAAATGGAGATGGGCTGGACATGTGGCGAGAACGACAGATGGAAGGTGGAGCGAAAAAATTATACACTGGTATCCTCGAAACGCAATTCGCCCCCGTGGAAGACCAAGACGAAGATGGCGAGATGACATCATGGGAGTAGCGGGCGCTGCGTGGACCAGATTAGCTCAACAAAGAGAAAAGTGGCAGCGGTTGGAGGAGGCCTTTATCCGCAGATTGGCGGCCCCAAAAACAAAAACCAATTAATACATAAATAAAAAATAAAATAATAATAATAATAATAATAATTAAAATGATAATAATGTCAATAATAATTTCATATACTTAATAATAATAACTAGGTACAATATTAAAAAAGTGATTTTATGTATAAACTTTAATTAGTGTTTAAATTAATGTTTGAATTATTGGGAAATAAAAGGCTAATAATAATAATAATAATAAATATAAAGATACATTAACGCGAACTTCATGAATTATATCGCTAAATCTTGGAAAGGCCTCTTAAGAAGAATAAATATAATTATTTTCACACTGTAATTGGTTGGTTAATATAGTAAAATTATGGTAAATGGTTTATGGTAAAAATGGTATTTTAAATGGTAATTGACCCGCGAGTGTCTCAATTGGTAGGAGGTCGCGAACTGGAGTAAAATCGCCAGTTTAGGTAAAACTTACGCTCGGAAACTGCACTACGATGCACAAAAGCATAAACGCTGATGTGTTCGGTTTACTTCGAACAACCAATTTCTCTACTAAGTCGTACCTATTGTGTAGATTTATATATTAGAGTGTATATTGTGTATGATGAGGATGATGTACTATTGTGTTACCTTATGTGTACAATTTACAATATCTGTTTGTACCTTACCTATACTACTAAATTGTGTTATAATCTGTAGTAGTAATACTTGGGCCCGTATTCAAGAACCGTACTTGAGTGTGAATCGTGACTCAAGCATCGATTTGATATATTTTTTTTATGAAGAACTGCCAAGTATCGTTCTTGAATACGGACCTTAGATTTGTATCTAAGTTCTAATACAAAACTGAACTGAAACTCGAAAAACTGTTTAGAACACTAAAAACCTCAGATTAAACATACCAAAGGATTTACTTATATTTTTCTTTTTTTTTTACAGTTCCAAGTTGAAATGGGCACTTCTCGCGTTGGGTCTTGCAATTGTTGTTGGTGTGGTAGTGAAAAAGTATATGCAATAAGTTGTAATTTAGGACGCTGTTTACATTAATCTATTTAATACTTCGGACATTAATTGTACTGTCTACTTCATCAAAAAATCTCAAATGTTCAAGTTATTTTTTGCTATAAGAACACATCCTTCAGTAATAATTTAAACTACAAAACACGTATATTCTAACATTTATACTCTCAAATAGGATTTGGCGCAAGAATTACATTCCAAGCCGTAGTAATAACAAGAATTTATTTGTATTTTGTAAGGTTTGAGAAATGGTCCGAATTGAGCTCGTACGCTTATTTTACACAATATACTCAAAATGTCACAATACTGTTAGTGTCAAATGTCCCGCGACACGTGTCTTAGCGATGTTAGGAATCGCTTTTAGTGTGTGGCTTTCGTATATAACATTGGATATTTTGTGAAATTGTAAAATGGTGTCACTGTTTAAAATATGTATCTAATAATAAACTTTAGCTTGTGGTTTGACTACATATTAATAGCCTTATACATAATCGTACTTTAAACTTATGTTAGCTGCTGTATCTCTCTTTATCATCGTTGTGTTTATTGACATAAGAATGACAAGGAAAGACAAAAACTTAGCAAGCCAATGAAATTACAGTTTTTGTGAATAAGGGCATAAAAACCTTACGAATGCAATACTACGAATTTGTAATTTATTTTGGTAGGTACCATACCTAATGTTGAAAAAAGGTATATTGTAAAATATTTTGTATTTAGGTTTTTGATACATTTTATTATATTAAAAAAAAACATGAACCTATTATATTTTTATCTCCGAAAATATAAACAAATTACAAGATTACCTATTCTTAATGTCTTTGATTTTTATTTAATAAAATCACAAAGGGTAATTTTACTTCATTTTACGTATCCTGATTCTTATTTTTTTTTTTTTTTACATATTATTATTATTATTTCCGTAAGTCTTTTTACGCGCAAACTGTTATTTTAATATCTAGTATCTACTGTTTTCTATAATTTAGCATCCACGTACCTATTTATATATAGATTGCATTGTTTATACTTACGGGGTTTAACTCGAATATAAATTTAGATATTATTTTATTTGCTGGTTTCTTTAGTTGTACCTACACAACATTTATAATATTATTTTTTATTTTTATGGTTGTACGGTACCTATTCAAAAACATAATAAAAATATTGTTTTTTTAAACAAAATGAGCAGTTTTTATTTGTATGTAATTTCCTACCACTCAGATATCCACCAAGCCGCATTCGAGAGAAGGTCAGTGTCAGCAGTGAGAACATAATATTACAGAAGGCTGTTAAGATGATAAAAAAATCTGTTCTTCGGCTGCTTTATAAAGATCGATTCCATTATTTTAAGGTCGATTTCAATTCCATAATATTATCCCTTTTTACAGAATATACACAAATGAAGCAAGTCAATAAACGATATTTTAGGGTTATTTTTTTTTTTAGCCTATGTATGCGTGCAACATTATAGATATCACTTGCGTGTTACCACCCTGAGACGTTAGATGGAAAGTCTCATGTGCCTGTAATTTCACCGGAAACCATACCCTTCGAACCGGAACACAGCAATGCGAGCATTGCTGCTTGGCTTGGGATAGGTTTTTGTATTCTCATTATATCATGCCCGAATACTTAATCGGGAATAAAAAGTTGCGTTGACTTGTTACACTTGTTACCGAGCATGAATGAGTCCCCGAACGCTATAATCGCGTTAGCCCTTTATAAGGTCTTCTTCGATTACCTATGGACTCTGTGGCTTATTTGCTACAATTTTGCCAGTGTCAAGTGTATTGGTTTGATTGTCGCTTAGCAACGTAAACAAACGAAATGGTGACTTTTCTTTCAAAATTCCCTTGGATAACTTTCCAAAATTCCCACGCCACAAATTAAAAGAAAAAGAAGACTAAATTACCAACCAACATTATCCCTCCATTTCAATTACTTACACTTGTGATAAGTAAACAAGTTAAATTGGATAAACTGCCACCTTTACTCAATAAAACTTAAAATAACACAAGAAAAGTAATTAAAATGGGAATGTCGTTTTGACAAGATGGTAGCCAAAGACAATCCCTTTAAAAGGTCGTTAATGTTCAAAATCGTATGGAGAAACGTCAAAAACGTCATCAGTATCCGGGCGTCAGCGTTCTGTGTCCACTGTCCGCATGACTGCGGTTGCTGGTATATGATGTAGCTAGAACTAGTCACTAATAAAGTTATTCACATGGAAAACAATCAGAATTTTATCGAGTTATTACCTTTTCAATTCTCCCGACGTTTCAACAACCGTGGGCAGACTAATAACGATAAAATCCCGCAAATATTATAAAAACTGAGTTCTGATCGCGAAAGTTTAAAGACTAAACAATCAGAAGATCCGATCAATTAATAAAAAGAGCGTCGGCGTCGTCGTCCGCCGCCGTCTAGTCCCATGGTCACGGCCGTATGCAGGAAGCCAGAAGCCAGTACAGTGTTGATCGCCAGATGAGCAGCTCATTTTCATCTGCTCTGATATTATACGGAACTCTGAAAACTACGGTACCGTAACGGAAATAATAGTGTAGATACGTGCTGTTCCGGGTTGAATAAGACTTGTGGGAACGTTTAATATGAATACTTAAATCAAAAGAGTAACTTTTTATTGATTTTTACACAATATAAAAATAAATTATTACAGATCTCAAAACAGGCACGTAGGCTTTTGGCTTTCAGATTTAAATAAAACAATCATTTTGTTGATAAAAATATTTAATTTCGGCAGTTATTCAATTTAAGTAGGTATATGGCTTATGTTCACGGTTTCGCATAATAAAAAGTAGTCAAAAAAAATTTTGTGTCTGAGTCCTACTAAATTATAAATGCGAAAGTCTATGTGTGTGTGTGTGTGTGTGTGTGTGTGTATGTTTGTATATCTCCGTGACGGCTTTACCGATTCTGATGAAATTTGGAATGTAGATGGCTTATGTCCTGGATTAACACAGGCTACTTTTATCCCGAAAAATTTACTGTTTCTGTGGGATAGCATAAAAACTGCAAACGCGGGTGAAGCCGCGCGGGTAAGCTCGTATAATATATCTAAATTTATACTTGTCCTTTGTGTAAGTACTTTTTGATTATCAACTTGTAAAACGGTTGTAAAGTTTAGGTCATTATAATAATCGGTTAACTCAAGGTGAATAGAAAATTGCTGTACCTACATAAGTGATTTAGCTGAATTGAGCATAGCGAATCGAGAGGACACTTTAAAATTAGAATAGACATCGAATTGATGTGGGTATAATTGTAGCGTATGTAAATAGATTGAGTGAATGAACGAGTGAACTATAACGTACGATTTCAAATCTAGAACTCTTGATTATATTGTAGAGACATTCGTAGCAAGAACCGAGAGCAAATCCTAGCGACAAACAATATAAGGTAATACAAAAATCTTATGAAAAGTGAGCTTTGTGGCTTTAGTGTGTGAAAAGTGCTAGTGGGTTGGATGATATCCCGAAAATATTTACAAATGCGTGTGACCTGCTTTGCAAGTTATTTTGATGCTCCGGCTGCTTTGCCAGATTCTAAATGAAAAGGTAAATTGTTTTTTTTTTTGTTATTTAAATTTTTAAGTAAATATAAAATAGATCATACCTACTTAACCTACTAACTTACTCAATAGGTACCAAGCTACAATTTTTTTTTAAATTTGCCTAGAACCTAAGTCTGAATACCTAAACCACAAAATATTATTATAATTTTAAATAGATATTTGATTATATTATTTTGATATTGGTAGTATAGGGAGGTGTAAGTGGCGCAGATTCGATTCCCGCATGATTTGCAAATACAAAATACAAAATAAGATAATATAAGTATTATTTTTGTATTATGGTGCTTGCAGTTTCTATTACCCACGACGACAAGGTTTAACCATTGAGTGGTTAACTAATTAATTATTAGTGTAACCATTGAGTGGTTATTTACTTATTTATTAGGTATGTAATTACTGCAGAGCTAATTTATAACCTGAGAACATATCTACAGTAGGTAGTACCTAAGTAGTCCTTCCTACGATACTAATTAATTAAAGGTAGGTACTTTTCATAATTGCTAGCCCCGCCCACTAGGTATTCATTTCAATTGAAACAAACCCTTTTTTCGTTCCTGAATGCGTAACAATATTATGTTTATGAAACCAACACAGCCATCTGAACCCACGACACGTCCATTCAGTGCCATTAAACTCCCAACCCAAATACCGAAGCAGAATGACCATTTTCCTTTAAGATTGCTTGCTCATAACATAGAAATGTTCGTTTTATTCATATTTTAGCCATTATGTGGATTATTAAGATCTAAGACGCGTGTCCAAAGCCAAAGAGTAGAATTGCTAGGTGCTTTTGTAAATAGGTGAATTATGTTGTAAATAATGAGTAGGTTTGCGGGCTAGTCTTATTGTTTAAATGATTTCGGATGTAAAATGCTCATAAGGTGGGACATTGTCGTAAATTTTTCAGTGTTCATTAAATAACTTGAATCAACCTACGAAATAAATAAGATACCTAACACGGTAATAACGTAAGTTAAGTACATGTAAATGTGGTAAATAACGGTAAATGTACCTACTTAGTTAGGTCATGGCTTCAATTCTAAAAATAGTTTCACGAGCCTAGCTTAGGTAGTAGGTAGGTACCTATCTATCAAGGGGTTCGGTTCTACCCTTGAATAGATCCATAGATTTAATATACCCCTAGCTCTTTACAGAAACGTCTACCTATAGTTTTCGTAATGTTACAAGAACTTTTCTATAGCTACATACTTATACATAATTTATTATAATATGCCTAGGAACACACACCCAACGGTCAATATTATTGACTTACAAGTACTAACCCCCACATTAAGATTTCCTGTGTCGCGTGGTGGGAATCAGAAACTACTTATTAGGTCCTTGGTAGGTACGCTAACAACAATGATTTGCAGATCATTAAACATTTTGTCCCACATCGGGAATATATATATATTTTTTTATACAACTGAAGTGGCGTACCAAGCGTACGGCCCACAAGATGGTAAGCGGTTACCGCAGCCTATGGACGCTTGCAATACCAGAGGTATCACTCGCGGGTTGCCACCTTGAGGCTAAGATCGAAAGCCTCATGTGCCAGTAATTTCACCGGAAACCATACCCTTCGCACCGGAACACAGCAATGCGAGCATTACTGTTTGGCGGCAGAAATAGGTATGGTGGTAGTCCTTCCCCGGACGAGCTCTATTGAAGAGAACTCTACTACTCTTAAAATAATAGAAACCGTAAACTCTTTCTACTCGCCCACCGAGCCACCGCACCGTGGTCTCCTGAAATAATCTTAAATAACAAAATCTTTGCGTTTCTAACTGACATGCGGAAATTTGATCTGTAAATATTGGTTTCATGTCTGGGTGCTGTGGTATCATGGACTATAGTACTAAGTAGTTTCTGATACCCAATCTACTCATACTCTAGGAGCTATGAGTAGAGTAGAGTATGAGTAGATTGGGTATCAGAAACTACTTAGTACTAAAGTAGTTTCTGATACCCAATCTACTCATACTCTAGGAGCTGAATTTCGTTAATTTTCTTTCTTGCACCTCTATCAGGAAGAGGAACACTCTTTATAGCATCAGGTCTCTATGATATACGGTTTTATATGTGCGCAATTAATGGGATCATCACAGGATAGGAAAGAAAGTAAGATCTAGTTAGCCAAAGATTTGGGGTTGACGTCTTTGGATCATTCATCTTTTATAATTTTGGATGACGTTTTCAGAAGCGAGACGCCGATGCCGCTTATCAGAAAATGTGGGTGTCTGTCCCTGAAGACAGGATGCCTCATGCTTTGTACACTATCCACCGTAAGTTACCTACTTGCTTTAGATAAATAAATAAATAAATTAAGCTATCAATAAGATCGCTAACAACGCAACCAGCGGTGCAAATTTAACAACGAGCATCCTGTTATGAACCAGGAACCCAGCCGGTGTTGCCAGTTCTTTTACGGCATGGGCGCGTTGGAACTGGCGCTTTTCCTAGCTTGTAAGACGTTT
This sequence comes from Colostygia pectinataria, assembly GCA_951394395.1. Classification (NCBI taxonomy): domain Eukaryota; kingdom Metazoa; phylum Arthropoda; class Insecta; order Lepidoptera; family Geometridae; genus Colostygia; species Colostygia pectinataria. The sequence continues at coordinate 2,034,306 of OX596362.1, forward strand.
CAAAGTGAGATGATTCTAATGAAATAAAGAGTTTGAGTTTGATAAGTCGTGTTAGTGCAAAGCAATGCGGCTGCATTTTAAACGTTGCCGAACTAAGAACCCAGCATATGCGCGCCGCAAAATTGTAATGTAAACAAAAAAAAATGGATGGTGCCAAATCGTCAGTTTTAATTTACAAATATGTAAAATATTCGTTTCAATTCGTTTCGATTTAATAATTTTTTTTTAAATGTTTTAGACTTTATTTTGTTTCGTTTCATTAAAATGTGAGCATAATAATAATTCCATTTAAAACAAAATTATAAGCTATTTGTGAATTAGCTATTTTGTAGCCCCAAAAGTATCACCTACCAATTTATTATTCTGTAAAGCCTTCAAGTCGCCGCGCCCTAATAAAGTGCTTTTATTATAGCTCACAAATCACCGAAACGCGAAAAGAACGCAAAAAATACTGTGATGAGCGATACGCAAATAACCTAAATCAGTTTTGTTCACGCGATGGTATTTCCTCCAAAAAGGGGAAATAATTTTGTAAAGATCTGATGAGGATCTTTATTGAGCTCTTGAAAATGCAGTAGATTGCTCACTTTTAAAAGATTGTGCATGCTTGGTCTTCTGTACCTAGTACCTACTTGTAAAACATTTTTCAGACTGAATAATTATTAGATATTAATTGATGATAAATCCGCATTGGGTCCGCGTGGTGGTTTAAGACCCAATCACTCTCGCTCGAGAGTAGCCAGTGTCCCAACAGTGGGAACATTAGAAGGCTGTCATGATGATGAATTGATGATATTTTGTTGACGTAGTTCCACCATGTTCCAGCTGGCCTGCATAGCGAACATCACAGCAGGCGCGTGGAACCTGCCCCGCCACCGGACGCAGGACCCGGAGGACAACTTGATATCCCTCAGCATGGTGATGTTCTCCAGCCTCTCCGCCATCAGCAACGTTATAGCCTTGGTGGGGATCTGGCTGGTGAGGACCTACTAGCGGAGCTCCCCGTGAGCTCGCTGCGCATTTTTTTATTCATTACTAGTCGACCCGGGGCGGCTTCACTCTCGTTATTTTTTTTCGCGATTTTTCCATAGTTTCTCACCGTTTAAACCTTTCCTGGACTCATAAAAATGTTTCAAGACCAATATCAGCCAAATCGGTCCAGCCGTTGTCGAGTTTTAGCGAGCCTAACGCACATCAACTTATTTTTATACTTCTCGTATCTAAGAAGATAAGATTATTTTTCCTTTTGTGTAATTTTGGAAATAAAAAAAACCCCTAAAATACAGCGTGGTACTACCCAGCAGAGCCACCACGTTAGAATCCGATCATTTATAGCTTAAAAGAATGTACGTTAGACGTACATAGTGTACGTATGCCGTTTATTGCTGTACGTTCGTCAGGTACTGAGAAAATCGACTTCGCTAGTGGCTCTGACAGGAAGTTTTTTTTGCTTAAGCACAGTAGCGTTTATCTTTCCTAAATACATAATTCAAGGTGGCTCTGCTGGGAAGGATCCTTCCCGGCAGAGCCACTAGCGAAGTCGATTTTCTCAGTACCTGACGAACGTACAGCAATAAACGGCATACGTACACTATGTAAGTACGTCTAACGTACATTTTTTTAAGATATAAATGATCGGATTCTAACGTGGTGGCTCTGCTGGGTAGTACCACGCAAAATACATCATAGTTTATTTTATCTGAGAAATCTACGTGCTAATTTTAAGACACCAAATTTTTTTTTAAACTGTGATATCAGCTTACCTAGACAAAGAACACCTTTAAGTTTCTAGGCCGTTCTATGTCAGTAGCTTTGACTTTATGGAAATCTTTGGTCAATAGGTAATGTCAGCAAGTCTTTTTACTACTAGTACCTAATTTAGTTTTTTTTTATACAACTGAAGTGGCAACCAAGCGTACGGCCCACAAGATGGTAAGCGGTTACCGCAGCCTATGAACACTTGCAATACCAGAGGTATCACTCGCGGATTGCCACCTTGAGGCTAAGATCGAAAGCCTCATGTGCCAGTAATTTCACCGGAAACCATACCCTTCACACCGGAACACAGCAATCCAAGCATTACTGCTTGGCGGCAGAAATAGGTATGGTGGTAGTCCTTCCCGGACGAGGTCTTTCACAGAGAACTCTACTACTCTTAGGTATTATTGTATCAAATAAGAAAAATATATAAATTAGGCGTTCTAATACTGTTCCCGTATGACAAACTTTGTATAGATATTCTGTGGTTTGGGGCTAGAAAGCACTGTGTAAAAATGTCCGCTATTATTTTTTACGTTTACAGAAGCGGCCAGGTTACATGCAGTTATCACTGATGTCGAACACTGTTTTCATACTGTGCATCTTCGTGGTAGCGGTCGTTACTTGCCTCTTCAGGATGAGTGAGTTCTTCGTGCACGCCGTCAACATAGCCCTGGTGATATTGATGCTGTTGGCTGGAGCTGGTGAGTTTTGTAAACCACTGCCACACCTTGATCATCATTTCTCTGCCCTTTTTCTACGTTATCTGGGACCCAACATAAAGCTTTACTCTTTCATTTTCTCTTTCATCCGTCATAATCACTCCTTTCTTACTCTTATTCACACAATCTATCCAACTTTTTTTTGGCTAACCTCTACCTACTCGTATACATTTATCCACGTCCACATTCATATCTGGCGCGGCGCGAAATTACCCTTCAAAGGGAATTTCGGGATTTTTTTGTTTCAAAATCCCCTTTAGACTGAGCTTGACGCTTCAAATGGGATTTTGACACTAAAATTCCCAAAATTCCCTACAAAAGCGATCTTCAAAGGGGATTTTGAAATCCTCTTCAAAAAGGATTTACAAACGGAATTTTGACACTAACACACGGGCGCAGGTCCGCCTGCGACGCGGAGGTTGCGGGTTCGATTCCCACCTCGGGTCAAATGTTTGTACGATCTACAAATATTCGTTCCGGGTGTTCTGGGTATTTTCTATATATAACAAAAAATATCTATTTATGTATTGTATTGTATTAAGTATATATCAGTCATCTAGCACCCCAGCTCTGTTTAACAGCGGCTTACCTTGGGGCTAGATGATGCTGTGTGGATTGTCCAGCATTTTATTTTTATTTATATATATCTACGTCTCGGGGTGACAGCGCAGTGCAGTGCCTCGACGTGAAGAACTATGCATGTGATTGTTAGATGTTTTTTTTTAATACGGTTATTTTTCTGTTTCAGCCTACTCGATCTTCTACCTGATGGTGGTAAACAGCTATTACAAATCTATGGAGATGACATACGGAGACAGTGCTATACCTATTTGAAATTACTGGAGTATAGCAAGTCCGTCTTAGACTGAAAAACTGTACACACCAATAAAGGTCCCAGGAGCCGCAATAACGAACCGGCATGAGGTACAGTCAGCAAAAATGTGGTTTACCACCCTAAGTTTGGGATTCATTTGAATGTCATAGGATTTCACAGAAACTTTTGTCAAAAAATGATACCTTTGCTGACTGCATGGTACATGTACATTGTCGGATCTCGTTTATTTACATTAATACCACGTACTAGGACGCAATGGAAGTTATTATTTGTTTCTAGAAATTTGATCGTATCGTGGGACTTGCCTTGAGGCTTTTGTGATGTATATTGTCAAATCGCGAGAGATCTGTGGATCTACAATGACTACAAGTCAGTTACTTGCCTGCTATTAGTCGTTATACTCTAGCTAGCCAATCAAATTCAAAGAATTTGAAACCACGCTTTATTATTGGCTAATATTTGTTATTTCAAGAAGAGAACACTAGACATTATATTAATAACAGTAGACCTTTTATGGTTATAATTTAGTTCCTTAATGATAACTCTAACACGATTAATTAACACTATCTTAACGAATTCTATATCGTTATTGTCTATTCGTATCAATACTGTCGACTTGTATCGATACGAATAGACAATAACGATATACTGATACATTCGTATTGTTACTGACAATGCGTATCGTAACTAATCATACGATCTGTCGTATGATTTCTTACCTTTTTTTTTTTTTTTTTATACTACTAAAGTGGTAACCAAGCGTACGGCCCATTTGATGGTCAGCGGTTACCGTAGCCTATGTATGCATGCAATATCATAGATATCACTTGCGTGTTACCACCCTGAGACGTTAGATGGTAAGTCTCATGTGCCTGTAATTTCACCGGAAACCATACCCTTCGAACCGGAACACAGCAATGCGAGCATTACTGGTTGGCGGCAGATACCTATAATTTTATACGAATTGATTTACCGATACGTAATCTAAAACGATGGATTAGATTACTGTATAATATGCATATTTGTGCTGGGGCATTTAAATATTTCACGTTTGCCAAGGTCCGCCGATATTGTAGATACAATAAATTGTTTAGCATGTAAACTATATAAGTATTATTAATTTTATAGTATTATTATTGTTAATAGGTACTTAAGTAAGTAATTAACCAGGTTTAGCAATGTACAGTAAGTAGCTAAGTAGGTATGATACAAGATTTAAATAACACGGTAACTTGTGTAGCAGTTCAATTTTGTAAGATATTTTAATGTACCAATTTATGAGTAGGTAGTTATGACGACCGATGTGGCGCAGCGGGCGCAGGTCCGCCTGCGACGCGGAGGTTGCGGGTTCGATTCCCGCCTCGTAGCAAATGTTTGTGCGATCTACGAATATTTGTTCCGGGTGTTCTGGGTATTTTCTATATATAATAAAAGATATCTATCTATGTATTGTATTGTATTAAGTATATATCAGTCATCTAGTACCCATAAAACAGCTCTGTTTAACAGCAGCTTATCTTGGAGCTAGATGATGCTTTGTGTATTTATTTATTTAAAAAGTAAAAAAATATAAAAAAACTCAAATTGCCTTATATTTATTTGATTCTCACTTTGTTTTTGTTAATTTGGCAAAATATTTATTAATAAACAGCTTTTTATCATAATTATGGCTTTTTTATACATGAGCACGAGTATAGGAAGTTGCAGTGCAGCAGTGGTTAACATAGCATTAATATTAATAAAAATAAGATTGAAAAAAAAAAAAAAACAGGAGATACAAAGGGTTGTAATAAAACCTCGCAAAATATGCTTATTATCCACAATTTTATTACAATATTCCCGCACAGTTTTATTTGAATATGCGTCCAACGAAGCGTTACCTATACCTACAACGATTACAAACATCAAAACTTCTATAAAATTAAATTCAATTCACTTTGTAAATTAATTGTTAAGTACGACATTTAAAGCATTATAATTGATCGATAGTTTTGTAGACAGAAAGAAAAGGCCTATTTAAGTTTTGGACAATTGTTTCTCTTTACCCCTAATCATTTAAAACTTAAGTACCTAGCTAAAATAGAGCTAGAATATCTATGTTGTCTCACTGTCATTAAAATAAAAAGATTATAAATTAGTAGAATCTCATTTTTGTTGTAAAGACATAAACAAGTAGGTAGTTTAATAATAAAAAAAAAAAAAAATGTTTATTTCTATAACGGATTTACAATTATTTAAACATTGTGAAGACCTTCTTTTAAGTAGAAATACCTGTATTAGAAGGTCTTGCTCTTCCATATCAAAAACTTTTTCTATAACAAAATTATACTTAGAAATTATAAATAGGTAGATAACTAGGTAGGTACACAAATTATCACTTTAATTAAAATAGGCTTTCAACTTTTGTGACACATTAATAAATATTAGGTATAAATATCATTTATATCATAATAATAGCTAAAAGTGGCGACAGCATCAGCCGTCTCTTTCTAATAACTGAAGAATGACAAGGATAAACTCTAACAAGTGTGTAGTAAATTAATTTAATAGGTAGGCAATTTTTTTTATCATAAAGGGTAATACATACCGTATTATTAATTGTTTGTGGAACTTTATAATATCCTCTCTATCTTATTGTATGTTTAATTTTAGAAATGAGCTGATACTCTTTCTATAAACTACCATAAAATAATTGCTCGTTTTTACAGTTTTAAATTTGTTACGGCAATGAAAATATTATCTTCAATAGGCCTTTTTATCAAATTTAAAAGTCATAACAAACCTCAATAGTTAGATACATTTTGAGTAAATATATTGGTTAAAAAGAGAAAATACTTTATAGACCCCCGAATTAGGGTAGTTAGGTACATTTTATAGGGTAAAATATAAGAAGACCCTTATTCACGTTTTAATGTGATATGTTTTATGATAAGGAAAGGGTGTTCTCATATTTTTAATTTTGAAAAGCTTTACAAGTCAGCAAGAGGGCTCTCTTATATCTACCTAATATTTATATAGAACATAGTTAATTAAAAAAGTAACAATTGAATCTTGTGTTTTCACACAAAATTTACTATTTTGTGATTTTAACACATAATTTTTATGAGAGAGTTTTTTTTTAAAAAAACGTAAAAGTTTTGAAAATAATATTTTAGACAGTTATTAGGTCATTCTATAATACATTGTTATTCTGGAAACAATTGTTTTTTTAAGAATAACGCAAATTATATCCATTAAAAATATAATATTAAAAAAAAAAATGAAAAATATCAAACATAATTAAATTAAAAATCTTGCTCACTCATAAGTTTTTCGAGAGATAGATAGAAATATATAGAATAACAATTAAATAGATATCTAATGCTAGTTAAAGCGAAGGACGAATTTATTGTCGATATTTAGTTAATTGGTTCTAACACACATACATACATTACATAATATTATCATGCATTAAGTAATTGAATATACGTAGTCTATGATAAGATTTTTTTTTTCACAAATTGTCATGTTGACGTACAATGAGTAATGGCCCATTTACACTATACCATAATTGCATGCAAGAATTGCCTTATCAATTTAATTTCAGAACATTTTTGTTCTAAAATCAATTTGACAAGGCAATTCTTGCATGCTATTATGATATGGTGTAAATGGGCCATAAGTCTCATAATCGACTTACAAAGCTGGATCTAACTGGGCTAATGTTATTTTTCGTTGCCAACCAGGCCAAATTAAATAGGTAATGATTTGACACATAAACATAGTTACTGAAGTTATCTTATAAATAGACATAAAAGTAACAGGTATACAAAAACTTGGTATATTAGGTAAATACATATCAAACAGTAGGTATATAAGTGTAAGGACTCTATATAAAAATAATTTAACGACCCTGAAATTTATTTCATAATTAATAAAGATTCTTAAAACGTTTCAGAACATAATAAATCTGAATATTATATTAATAAATTCTACAAAACTAATGAATAGTTATTTGTATCGTTGATCAGTTTTAAAAAGATGATATTTAGTGAAGGAAAGTTGTTAAATTGATTAAATTTATATTTTTATATATTAATTACTATTAATAAAATAGTTATTATAATTAAACAACATTAATTGCAAAAAATACAATTGCATAATAACTATACGAAACTACATGAAGTAAATAAACAACACTTATTCTACAAATGGAAGACAATTTCTAACATTTAAATTATATATAAAAAAAATTCTAGACAATTACACTTTAAAATAATTACAATCATAAGTTTCACAACCAGTACATAAAATCAATTTAATAACGTAATCAATAGACGTTGAGCTTCTGATCTAGAAAGTTTAAAAAACAGATTCATATAATATGTATATATATATAGATCAGAAGCCCAAATCCATAAAGCTTAATAAATGTTAGCGCTTTCTAAATACATTTCCAATAATTATTTCACAAAATTTATAACCAAATCCTTCCAATTCCATCCATTTCATCAATTCGTACTCGCAAATGTTTCTCTTAACCTTTTGGTCCATAATCTTCTTTCTTTGACTTTCATGATTTGTTAGAAATCTTAAAACTATGAATGTTTATGAGATACTGTAAGTAAATTAATAGAGCCATGATTTTGGCATTGTGGTGATTATCATAATTTAGTTATCGTGTACGTGCTTTTTTGTGTTTTTTATCATGAACTGTTAAATGTCGTGGTGAGCCAACAAATTGCTTAATATTATTTTATATCCCTATTCACAAATACGACACAAATATTTCAAAACAATTTTAAAATACAATTAAAATTCATTAAATATCGGTAAAAATTACCACAATAAATTTTTACAGCGTTTCTGGTGATTGAAATTGCAGGATAATAACGTGGTAATTTTCAATGCAGGGTACTCCGTATTGTATAAAATACAATGGAGCCTAAAAAGGTTTGTTTCTAGAACCCGATTTTCCTGATATAAAACCTATACCTTGAAATTACCACATTCCGTGAACTTTTGGTAGTTGATCTCCTGCACTATTACTGAAATAGTAATGTATGAATGAATTACAGAACTCCGTCTTCATGTATAGACCTCATGTAGCTTCTAATGATGCAGATGTAGTAGATGTTTTCAGCTGGAAAAATATATAAATTAAAAACTAACAACTTACGAATTTTGGTCTTCTGCGCTGATTATAAGCAATAAACTTTCTTTGCATGTACTCGTAGTTAATATTTACGTAAAAGTGCCATTGATTTAAATCAGGTTCTATTGTGAATCCGGTTTTTATAATACAGCGCGCGGCGATTGCGCGTAACCGCTACGGGACTACGCGCGTAGCGTTACCGCTTCGAGACTACGCGCGTAGCATTGCACTACGAGACTACGTGTAGCGTTGTGCTACGAAATTATGATGTGTATCAACAAAAAGTCTAGTTAGGAAACCGCTATGTATTAAAATCGTGTAAGTAAGTAGGAACTACTGTTGTACAAAAATTAAATATAAAAAAAAAGTTCTTTCGAAGATTTCTATTTTTTTTTTTTTAGAGAATAGACCTTCGTTTGACCACGATCTCGCCTGGTGGAAAGCGATGATGTGGCCGACGGTGGAGCACGAAGGTCTATGAGACACCTATTCACTCTAGCCTTGAAGAGGCCCGGATTGTAATTGTCAGGAAAAACAGAAGACGGCAGAGTATTCCACACCTTGGCAGTTCGCATAATAAATGTTGAGCTGTAGCGCTTGGTGCGAATGGGTGGTATGCTGACAAGATACGGGTGGTACTGCGCCGTACGTCTGCTAGTCCTTTGATGAAAAGGAGATGGTGGGATAAGATCATGCAGTATTCTATGTAAAAAGTCAAAGAGTTCTTTGTTATTTTTACTTTTGTAATTAGATTGTCTGATCACGTAGTCAGCGAAATTGACCAAATATAGCCCTTGAAGACAGTAAAGTCTTACCCAGAAAGAGCATGAGACCGATGACGATGCCAGCTCCCATGTGGAACAGCGTCTTGAGGAAGCCGATGATGAAAAGCACCAGGAATATGATCCAGAAGATGCAGTACTTCTTGATAAGGCCGGATCTTTCCTGGAATAAAAAAAATTTGGTTCTTATAATCGCCACTTATAGTTTACTAGCAGTCCGTCCCAACTTCGCGCGTGCAAAGCCGGAGTGAGTCGCTATTAATAAACATTAGGTTATATAGTCTATGTTACTCAAAGAAAGAGTAAGAGAGTAGTAGAGTTCTCTGTGATAGAGCTCGTCCGGGGAAGGACTACCACCATACCTATTTCTGCCGCCAAGCAGTAATGCTCGCATTGCTGTGTTCCGGTTCGAAGGGTATGGTTTCCGGTGAAATTACTGGCACATGAGGCTTTCGATCTTAGCCTCAAGGTGGCAACCCGCAAGTGATACCTCTGGTATTGCAAGCGTTCATAGGCTGCGGTAACCGCTTACCATCTTGTGGGCCGTACGCTTGGTTGCCACTTCAGTTGTATAAAAAAAAAAAAAAAAGATAGAGTAGTATTCTAATGGTGAAAGAATTTTTGAAATCAGACCAGTAGTTTTTGAATTTATTCGTAACAAACAAAAACACTAAAATACAAATCTTTCCTCTTTAAAGATATTTGTATAGATACTGTAACCCTAAATGTATAAATGCAAGCTATTTACCTATCACGTAAAACTACATGATGATATTTTAAATTATTGATGTATTGGGCTTGATCTGAATAAATTATGAATTAATGAATTAATAATGAAAAAAAAATCACATGGGAAAGATCTTTATTCGGCAATGTAAAAGTTATAAAATGCAAACCACAATTTATATATTTACGAATAGTAAATGAATGAATGAATTAATGAAAAACAACTTGAAGAATAACTTCTAGACTAATCGGCCTACAAATAGGGAGGTTATTTCGATTTGGGGGAGTGCTCTCTAAGCACAGAGCCGCATACCTTATGCACAGCCCACACGAACACCAGGTCGAAAAGGAACTTGATGAAGAGAAGCACCACCAGCAGCAGTACGATGGTGTAAACCACTCCTGACAACCCTGCTTCAGCGTCCTCGCGTTTTGCCTGAGCCGCGGCAGCCGCTTTCAAATCCATAGCCAGCGTGATCAGAATCAGGGCTAGCACGAACGTCAAGAACTGGAAAAAATATCATCATTATTTTGACGACCGATAAGGCGCAGCGGGCGCCGTCCCGCCTGCGACGCGGAGGTTGCGGGTTTGATTCCCGCCTCGGGTCAAATGTTTGTTTGATCTACAAATATTTGTTCCGGGTGTTCTGGGTATTTTCTATATATAATAAAAAATATCTATCTATGTATTGTATTGTATTAAATATATATCAGTCATCGAGTATCCATAATACAGCTCTGTTTAACAGCAGCTTACCTTGGGGCTAGATGATGCTGTGTGGATTGTCCAGCATTATTTATTTATTTATTTATTATAGTAACCCTTCTAGATTCTTTCATTTTTTCCTGTTTACTACGACATCCATTCCTTTTCTCCAACCTCGGTTATGTCTACCTATCGTCTGATTGGCCGGCCCACATTCCTTATTCTTAATGAGGCCTTTAGTAAAAAAGCGCGCGTAGTACAGTGTCACCCCAAGACATACCTAATTTCTAAATCTCATTCGCTTAGTAATTTCATTAACCTACCTACTACTTACAGTGCCTTTTATACTTAAACACAGTAATGCTTGCACACTACTGTTTGAAGGCAGAAATATCTGGCACTGCGGTGGTACTCAACAAGATAACCTCTTGGATAGGAGTACTACTACCCGGAGAGATGATAATATCATAGAGAGCCTTAATAATTTAAATTTGAATAAAACTTACGGAATTGATTATTCCTAGCACAATGCATCCTGTCTTCAGATGGAAAACGAAGCAGAATTTATCCAACACTGGCAGTTCCATATCCGCCTGCAATTACGTACAATAAAATAATTTAGCTTTAGAATAGAATTAGAAATAGAAAATATTTATTTTGCGCCACACAATAAACATAAAAATAACAATACAAATTAAAACTTAACTATTGTGACGAAAAAATTGTGTTTCTTAACTGCAAAATCCTTAGATGCATAATTTACCAGTTTCAGCCATTTTTCATAGGTGCAGAATTCATTATCCCATTTTTAGGGAAAAAAGGCAAAATTTCATATAAAAAATTCTTAATTATTGTTTTTATTTTATTTTATTTATAACATATTATAATAAATTATATGTTATGTTATAATTACATAAAAATATATGCTATGATTATGAAACAAAAATGTGCTAAAGCAAAGGGTTTTTGATGAAATTATAGGAAGTAGGTACCGTAGAAGATTTTTTTCATTTAGGCTGATTCTAAAAGTTAGAGGTTATTTTTTTTGACATTGAAGCCAAGGAGAAGAAGGAAAGCGACAGCCTAGTAGGTACCCTTTGAACCATAATCGTTCGTTCGTTCGTTCGTATGAGTCAGTGGCCAACTCTGGTGACAGAGTTTCTAGGCCGCCCTGGTGAAAGAGTTTCAAAGTTGTTAGGCCTCTGTCATGGCCTAACAACTTTGAAAATGCCGGGACCGACTGCTTAACGTGCCCTCCGAAGCACAGGAGCGCTCAGTTGAAATTGCCACTGGCGGTCACCCATCCAAATGATGACCCCGCGGAACAGTGCTTAACTTTGTTGATCTGTTAAGAACAACTTAGCCAGCTACGTCACGAGCGCTCCATAATACCTACAGCAATGCGAGCATTAGGCATTAGTGCATCTACGAGTAACTTATCAAAAAAAGTGGTAATACTGCCAAACATTCTCCAAATGAGCTCATAACACAAAACTGAACAAAACTTGTATTCTTAAATACAAACTGATAAGTTTACTCGTAAAATAAAATGAATATTATTTAAACTTTATGCAAGGACCATGCTGCTAAAAACGTGAAAAGCTAAAGATTATAATATCCCAAAAATTATTTTGCCTCAAGCGGGATTTGAACCCGCAACCACCGCTTGATACGCGGGCGCTCTACCAATTGAGCTATCGAGACATATCTCGCTTGGACGAAATAATCATTGGGATGTCTTCGGCTCGAAGCGCCGATAGCTCCACCTACAGGGGAAACGTTGCAGTTATCCAAGCCTGTTCAATGACTAAAGTTAATTTAGTTCATTGACGAGAGGTATCGCATTGCTTATTCAATGCTTGAGGCAAAATAATTTTTGGGATATTATAATCTTTAGTATTCCCTTAGTGTGATGGTTAACACTATAAAAACAAAAATAACCAACGTGAAAAGCTGTTGGACCACGGGTCGGTAGCGGAACTAAAGATCTAACCCTAGCAATATTTTAACTTAATATCTAATTCTAGTGCAAATATCACAAGGGAAAAGACCCCCGATTTGCTATCTCATGGGCGTTAAGACTGCAACAATTATACATATAAAACAGCTTCATATATTGTGCAATCTGCATACTACAAGTTGTTTTATCTCTGCAACTCACCATATATCCTTGTCTACTAAAGTCTTGATCCTTTAGATCCTTGGTAACTCTAAACCACCACTAGCACCTCACTAGAAACACATTAAGAACAGACTAGCATTTTACAAGCATGTAACAAGTCTGCGCGATTGGCAGATGATTGGGGACTGGTTAAGGGGAGGATGTGCGAGATGTAACAAAATAGTTGATACAAGTTACCAATACTAGAACGACTAGTAATATTTTTATAAATTAATCGTTAGTATTATCTGCCAGTAGTGTTAGACTTGTTTTTATGTCAGCAAATAAAGTTTAAATCAATAGCCTGACGTTAAAGGCCACGCTTGACCCCAGATGCAGTGTCATACAAAACTAGTTTTTTTTTAATGAGGATTTTTCGTCTGAAATTATTTAAAAAAAGCTGTCTATTTATTAATGTCACATTTCGTGCTAGGTACCTTAGTAGAGATAAACTATTCTACAACTGCACGGCCCTCCACCGCGTTTGTCATAGATTTGAGTGTGACTATTATAGCAATTTTTGGAGTGGAGCGTGCATTTTTAAACTGGTTTATCTCTACCTACCTATCTAGTCCTACTTTTCGTGCGAGCATGAACACCACTGTGGTGTAGATATGCACGAACTTGCAAGTATACAAGTTTTAAATAGAAACGAAGGCTTCGCCTTAACACGGAGGCTGCACCGCATGCGTAAAGCGACCTGCGCCGATCAATATCCATTCAGATGCCATTCGCGAGTACACATCTATGATGTGTGAACTTATGATTTACATTCAATTCAATTGTAGAGCTTTGCGAAGTGCTAGTCCGGGGATTTACTACCACCATACCATTTCTGCCGCAAAGTAGTAATGCTCGCATTGCTGTTTCGGTGTGCAGGGTATGATGGGCATCATAATTTCGGAAAATTATGATGCCATTCGCGAGTAATCATCTATGATGTGTGAACCTATGATTTACATATAATTCAATTGAAGTAGAGCTTTGCGAAGAGCTCGTCCGGGGATTTACTACCACCATGCCATTTCTGCCGCAAAGCAGTAATGCTCGCATTGCTATACAGCAATTTGGTGCAAAGGGTTCCGATGAAATTTCCGCATGAAATTTTTACTGGCGCATGAGACTTTCGATCTACGTCTTAGGGTTAGGGTTACTCGAATAGGCACTATTCTCCGAATAAATCGTAGTTATTCTCGAGTAAACTGACAGTTTTGTTTATGACGTTTCTTATTCCGCGGAATAGTTATTCCAGATCTTGGTCGAATCCATTCTTAGGGTGGCAACCCGCGAGTGATATCTCACTCTTATTTTAGCGGCTTGCATAGATTATTGTCTTTTCTCATCATTCTATGTCAATGAACAAAGACGAGATAGATTTGAAAGACAAATTAACTAACAGAGGCTTAAAGTAAGTTTATAAATAAATCGCATACTGTAATAGCCTTTGAATTTGCATTTGAATTGATTGAGAGCAGAAGTTATTTTGAATAGAATAGGGTTATCTATCACGCAGCTCCTGAAAAATAGAAATGGCTACTGCTTAGCAGAACAAAGACGATTCTATGACCCAACGCGAGCTATCTGGGTTCGATTACTGAATGATTATTGTTATAAAAACAAAGGCGATGCATAGATTTGAAAAACTTGCTAACTAGCAGAGGTTTATAATACAATTATACTGTAATATTTAAAAACTGTAACATATATCTTTTTTTTATTATTACGAATAAGGCTACGTATAAAAGATACCAGACCTAAGCTACTTAGGAATATTATTTTTTTTTTATTTTGTTCGGAAAACAAACAGTATAAAAAACTAAATATTAAACAACTTAAATAACTAAACACCAATAATATGTTTTCGCATATAATATTAGTAGGTACTTATCCTTTCTCATGTGAATAGTTTTTTAAAACTAGTACGAAACACTAATATGAGCGTGTCAAAAACAATTAACTTCCTAAGTAAGTAATACACCTATCTCCCAGGAGTAGTTGGTATGACGTAACCGACTAGATAACGCTTCAGTTAGTGGTCACAATGCGGTGGCATCAGATACTCGTGTGCTGTGTGATTACAACCGTGCGATGTTCTTTACGAAAAGGTGAGTGCTTAACGAAAAACTCGATTGACAATCGTAAACGTAAACGTCCAGCTGTCAGTTAGCATCAGATTTTGATAGTTTATTTAAAGCCGCGTTTACATTATTTTGTCGTAGAGTGTCGTGACGCGTCATAAGTATATCCATACATTTACAGATTGCGTCACAACACACTGCGCTTTAGTAATACAATTCTAAGCATACAAAATGTATGGATACGATATGCTTATGACGCGTCACGACACGCCACGACAGAATAATGTATAGTTCTCACAACGGATCTCGGCCGTCGTAAAATTAGCCGTTTCGATGCGCAATGGAGCGTTTTCAAACTAAATTGTCTTTGCGCATCACAAACGGCTAACTTCACGGAAGCCTAGATCCGCTGTGCGAACTATAAACGCGGCTTTACGCACTAAAGAGGCGCTGTTCAAAATCGTACACAAACTGATAGGTCGACGATACACCGGTTTATTCGTAAGTCTTTGGTTAAACATGACATGATACTGTTTTTTATTTATGTCAGCATTGACGAGACGGTAATTTTGTCTAGGTAAGCGCCACGCCTGACCATAAGCAGTCCATCATTCTCGCTCAAGAGTAGGCCAGTGTCTCAGCAGTGGGAACATTAGAAGGCTGTCATGATGATGATGAACTATGACAGAATTTTATTGGTGAGCTCGCTTTGATGGGAGATGTCCTACGCGACTTTTTATCTAACATTACAAGATACAGGGCAGTTTTGTTTCTCATAATGAATTTCCGCAAAGTTGGAGCGGTCGTAACATTGCTGGCTAAGTTGTTCTTAACAGATCAACCAAGTTAAGCACTGTTCCGCGTGGTCACTATTTGGATGGGTGACCGCCAGTGGCAATTTCAAATGAGCGCTCCCGTGCTTCGGAGGGTACGTTAAGCAGTCGGTCCCGGCTTTTTCAATGTTGGTCATGACAGAGGCCTTCGGGCGGACTAAAAACTCTGTCACAAGAGTTGGCCACTGACTCATACGAGTTTACTTACTACTTTTCCGCAAAGTAACGCCTGAACTGATAGATTTACTAACATTACTTTTCAACAGACCAAGCATACTGGAAAAGCCTTGCTCAAGAAGAGCTGGCTGATGCTCTCCAAGTACAATGGAACCTGAACACTGCGAAGAACATCATCTTGTTCGTCGGAGACGGCATGGGACCGAACACTGTCACTGCCACGAGGATATACAAGGGAGGAGAGGAGAATAAACTCTCTTTTGAGAAGTTCCCTCATGTTGGTTTGCTGAAGGTTGGTAGGATTATGGACTATATTAACAGAGCGCTGGTGATCTAGTGGTTATGACTCCGCCTTCCGACCCAAAGGACTGAACCACAACTGGTTTCGTAACGAACCAGTTGTGGTTCAATGGATTATTCTATTACAAAAATATATTGCCTAATTTTTTTTACTTTCTCTCTAACGGAGAAGCGAGCCCCGGTGGTCTAGTGGTAGTGACCCGCCTTCCGATCCTGAGGTCGTGGTTTCAAACCCAGTCGTGCACCAATAGATTTTTCTGCTCAAAAAATGTATGTGTGCAATGCCAGTGCTCTCATACGGTAAAGGAAAACATCGTGAGGAAACCAGCATGTCCAAAAACTAAAATTCGAAAGATATGTGCCATCCACCAATCATTGGGTCCGCGTGGTGGATTAAGTAAGACCGGCGAATTAATAAGCTGACTGAAAGGCTCCGATATGGATTTTTTTGTCATGACCGGTCAAGTTGTTCTCACCTGATGTTTTAGGCTGCACTGTCATGCAAAAAAATTAGTTATAAAGTTCTGCGTGGCACTGTACTGAGCTCTTTACCTCGAGACCTCTTTCTCCCAGTAATTTAACTTGCTATAGTGCTCTTCAAACCTAACAACAATGCTTGCATACTACTGCTTGGAATATCTGTTATTGCAGTGGTACAAGCCTATCAAGACGAACAATTGCTGAAGAGTCCTACCACCAGGTACTTAATTTTAATTGACTTGAGCAGGACTAAAGTTTAAAAAAAAGCATTAACTCTTCAGACATATTCAGCTGACAAAATGGTGCCAGATTCCTCATGCACTGCCACTGCCCTCTTCTGCGGCTCGAAGACCAACCAGGCTGTGCTGGGAGTCGACGCCAATGTAGAAGTGAGGGACTGCACCGCGTCTTTGAAGCCTGAAGCCCGGTTGAAGTCCCTCGCAGCTGACGCTTTGAACGCTGGGAAGAGTGCAGGTACTTTAAGCAGTCGGTCCCCCCGGCTTTTTCAAAGTTGTTGGGCCATGACAGAGGCCTTCGGGCAGCCTAGATACTCTGTCACCAGAGTTGGCCACTGACTCATACGAACGAATGGACGAACGAACGAACGAACTTGAAGTTCCTATCTATCTAAACGTAAACATATAATATTCCCAGCAAAATTTAAAATACGCGCAGCCTCATGTCGTAGCTGTGGTGGTGACTGAGCTCGGAACCGGTTAAGAAGTATTGCCAGTTGTCATTGCAAAAAACTGTTGGTGGTGTTGGTGTTGTGTCGGTACTAGTAGCCTTTATCAGTGGCCTTTAGCTGTTTTCTATCAATCATTAAAGTATGATGAATTGATGATAAAAGTGACAATATGTTATGATTAGCTAATTCATTATACTTTCTCTGAATGATTATTAGATTTATTGTTTAGAGAACGTTAATCTGCTGTTATAATAAAATTCAGAACACGCTGATAACGTGTACTTGGCCTCTACAAACATAAAACATAGCTTATCATCATGAGTGTTTAGACTACCTTTTTTTGTCAACCAAGCGTACGGTCTACCTGATGGTAAGCGGTTACTGTAAACTATCGACGTTTGCAATACCAGAGGAATCACATTCATTGTCACCCTGAGACGTAGATATATCGACAGCCCATGGTTAATAAAGTCTCCGGAAACTATACTTTTCGTACCGGAGCACAGCAAATGTTGACGGCTGTAATAGGTATGACGGTAGATCTTCCCCGAACGAGCTCTATCACAAAGAACACTTTTTTTTTTGATGAACTATAACATGCTGTTAGACCGTCTGACGGTCCTTGACAGCGTTACACGAACATTTGGCTAACGAAGCCGCTGCCCTCAAAGATTTGAGTTTATGGCAACTAGCGCAAGAGCACCACCTAAGTACGAAACTTGGCTTGGGCTGTTGCCGGGGGGAATGGCGCAACCGCAGAGGCCGTAGCGGAAGGAGTCTTTGAACTCGCTGGCGAGGTCGGTGTATATGTGGAGGGTTTTCTCTGTCCTGGCTGGATGAAGGGATTGCCTCCGCATCAAACACGTGCCTTGGTCTATGGAGGGAACGAACAAAGAACACTCTAAAATCTAACAGGTTTTGTTACAACAATGCGTGTGACCCACGCCACCCCGGGTCCGCTGTACGCGCACAGTGCTGATAGAAGGTGGGAGTGTGAGGCCACTATGCCGGCTGGCAGCGAGCAGTGCAAGGACATCGCCAGGCAGATGGTCGAGGATTGGCCTGGGAGAGACCTTCAGGTGTGTACTAAATGATCTGGATCCACACCAAATACCATATACCACTCACAACACAAAAAAACTCATTATGGTATGTATATAACTATTATTATGATTATGAAGATTACGAAGAGCACTGGCGGTCTAGTGGTAGCAACCCCGTTCCGATCCTGAGGTTGAATCATGAGTTTGAATCCGGTCTTGCATCGATAGATTTAGAATTTAGATTTAGAGAGATTTAGCTATTCGAAAAATGTATGTGCGCAATGACAGTGCTGTCATACGGTGAAGGAAAACATCGTAAGAAATTGGCATGTCCAAGAACTAAAAATTCGAAAGACATGGCCATCTACCAATCCGCATTGGGTTTGCGTGGTGGACCCAATCACTATCGCTCGAAAGTAGGCCAGTGTCCCAACAGTGGTAACATTAGAAGGCTGACAAGGTTACGCTCATGCAAACTTACCATGTTTTCTGACTCCAGGTGATTCTTGGAGGTGGCATGCAAGTGTTGATCTCCAATTCCTCCGGCTCCCCTTCAGACCCTCTAGACACCTGGTCCTGCAGACGACAAGACGGAAGAAACCTGATCAACTCTTACATCCAGGACAAGCAAAGCCGTGGTTTGAAGCACAGTTTTGTGAAGAACAACCAGGGGTTAAGGAACTTTAATGTTGATGATACAGATTATTTATTAGGTGAGCGAAGACTGGAAACATCTCTGGATTTAATGATGCTTTTGGAGATTGACGAGCATCCCGTTTACTGGCAACTGCAAAATACCGCGTGTGAATGCTTGTATTGAAACCCGTATGCTAAACAGGATACTGAAAAAAAACTGTGCCTGCAAAAAACAGGATGTTATGTATAACCGTATCGATATCGGTACACTACTTCAAAAAATCGAACCAAAGACTCTGTCACCGCAATCTCACAGTAACTACAAAAAGGGTTGCTTTTCTTTGCATTAACTCATTTTGGTCAAATAAAAATAAGCTTTAAAATACTTGCTGTTCTTTTCAGGTATTTTCGCAAACGGCCACTTAATGTACGAGTTTGAGAGAGATGACGGTCCTGAAGGCATGCCGTCTGTCGTCGATATGACAGAAGCTGCTATCAAAGTCCTACAGAAGAATAGAAATGGATTCGTTTTGATGGTAGGTGCGCCTAACTTTGATTTATTTTCACGTTAAAAAACAGACGAAAAATCTCTAGTACTATTCCGCTTAACCTTTTAACTGATGAGGTCACACAGTTACCACAGTTAACCTCAAAAGAAAAATATCGACACGTGTTTCATCCCTCCACGGGACATCCTCAGGACCATCGACTTGTTCTCCGGCAGACGTGTTGCTCCGTCGAGCGCTGGAGCCAAAGTGAGAATTCGATGCGACAACCCCACTATTTATAGTCTCAACCGGTATGGCCACTCCCACCTGCGTTCTCTGAGTCAACGCTACTTGTTGTAAACAAACGCAACAAAGGTGACCGTGGATAGGACATGTTTAACTCGTTCAACAGTGTAAAATTTGAAGTGTTATGTTTAATAATTTCTAAATTTTCCAATACAGTTAATTTTAACCCTTTATTACAAGTATGCAAAATATCAAATGAGTGATTGTTACTTAGCGAATGCCCGGAATCAATTAAATGCTTAGCAAAATGTGATCTATCTGGGTAATTATTTCTATAAGCAGCTATGTGTTCTTTGTATCTTGTTTGAAAAGTACGACCAGTTTGACCTATATAAATACTACCACAGTCATCGCAAACCAACTTGTAAACACCCGATTTCTTGTGACACTCTAACCTGTCTTTCCCATTACAAATCTTACGTAGTGAATTGTTTGTGTTGAAAGCTACCCTTATTTCATTTTTAAACAAAATTTTTGAAACCTTATCACTAATTGGTCCAAGATAAGTCAAACTACCCAAAAATCTTTGTGGCTTCTCAGGGGGAACTGGATACAAAAGAGAACGAACGATGTTACGTCGTTTACTCATAATTAATCCATCTACTATACTTTTATCATAACCGTTTCTAGTAGCTATATGATAAATTATATTAAGTTCCCTATCATAATTCTCTTGAGAGAGCGGCACTGATATCAATCTATGTACAAAGCTACGAAAAGCTGCTAATTTATGCTGATAAGGGTGACAAGATGTTGCCGGTATAGTAACGTCTGTATAAGTTGGCTTCCTATAGATTTTGAAATCGTGCTTGTCGCCTATTCTTGAAACAGTTAAATCCAAAAAATTCAAAGATCTATCAATTTCTAGTTCTAATTTAAACTTAATTTTGGGATGTATTCCATTAATTTTGTTTACAAAAACATCTATTTGACGAAGTGTACCGGTCCAACACATAATAATATCATCGACATATCTATAATAATACAGTATGTTTGGCTGACCTACTATATACTGGTTTTCAAAATGATCCATGAAAATATCAGCCATAAGTGGACTTAACGGAGAACCCATAGCTAAACCTTCTTTTTGTTTATAATATTCACCATTAAATCGGAAATAGTTTTGTTCCATACAAATCTTTGTCAGAGATATCAATTCCTCGACCTCTCCTGGATGCATACGTCGTCTTTCAAAATGACCTTCGAGAATCCTCAAACATTCCCCATATGGGACGTTCGTAAACAAACTTTCTACATCCAAAGACAACAACTTAGCATTCACAGGTAAACTGACATCTTTAACTTTATCTATTAAATCTAAACTGTTTTTCAAACTAAACTTAGGATCGAAATTTGATTTGGATTTTAACAAAAAGTTCAATTGTCTTGACAAATTGTGTGCCGGAGCACCGATATAAGAAACTACTGGGCGAATAGGAATGTTATCTTTATGAATTTTTGGTAAACCATACAGCATTGGGGATCTAGGGTTCATAGGGATTGCATATTTTAAAGAATCTGGTGATAAAAAGGATGTGTTACTAGTAATACTCTTTAACTCTGATGTGAAAACTTTAGTAGGGTCAGAAGCCAACTGTTCAAAATCATCACCCTGTACAACCTCATTAACTTTTTGTACATAAGTATCCTTATCCATAATAACTACTGTATTACCCTTACAACAATTTGTCAAGACAATTGAACTTTTTGTTAAAATCCAAATCAAATTTCGATCCTAAGTTTAGTTTGAAAAACAGTTTAGATTTAATAGATAAAGTTAAAGATGTCAGTTTACCTGTGAATGCTAAGTTGTTGTCTTTGGATGTAGAAAGTTTGTTTACGAACGTCCCATATGGGGAATGTTTGAGGATTCTCGAAGGTCATTTTGAAAGACGACGTATGCATCCAGGAGAGGTCGAGGAATTGATATCTCTGACAAAGATTTGTATGGAACAAAACTATTTCCGATTTAATGGTGAATATTATAAACAAAAAGAAGGTTTAGCTATGGGTTCTCCGTTAAGTCCACTTATGGCTGATATTTTCATGGATCATTTTGAAAACCAGTATATAGTAGGTCAGCCAAACATACTGTATTATTATAGATATGTCGATGATATTATTATGTGTTGGACCGGTACACTTCGTCAAATAGATGTTTTTGTAAACAAAATTAATGGAATACATCCCAAAATTAAGTTTAAATTAGAACTAGAAATTGATAGATCTTTGAATTTTTTGGATTTAACTGTTTCAAGAATAGGCGACAAGCACGATTTCAAAATCTATAGGAAGCCAACTTATACAGACGTTACTATACCGGCAACATCTTGTCACCCTTATCAGCATAAATTAGCAGCTTTTCGTAGCTTTGTACATAGATTGATATCAGTGCCGCTCTCTCAACAGAATTATGATAGGGAACTTAATATAATTTATCATATAGCTACTAGAAACGGTTATGATAAAAGTATAGTAGATGGATTAATTATGAGTAAACGACGTAACATCGTTCGTTCTCTTTTGTATCCAGTTCCCCCTGAGAAGCCACAAAGATTTTTGGGTAGTTTGACTTATCTTGGACCAATTAGTGATAAGGTTTCAAAAATTTTGTTTAAAAATGAAATAAGGGTAGCTTTCAACACAAACAATTCACTACGTAAGATTTGTAATGGGAAAGACAGGTTAGAGTGTCACAAGAAATCGGGTGTTTACAAGTTGGTTTGCGATGACTGTGGTAGTATTTATATAGGTCAAACTGGTCGTACTTTTCAAACAAGATACAAAGAACACATAGCTGCTTATAGAAATAATTACCCAGATAGATCACATTTTGCTAAGCATTTAATTGATTCCGGGCATTCGCTAAGTAACAATCACTCATTTGATATTTTGCATACTTGTAATAAAGGGTTAAAATTAACTGTATTGGAAAATTTAGAAATTATTAAACATAACACTTCAAATTTTACACTGTTGAACGAGTTAAACATGTCCTATCCACGGTCACCTTTGTTGCGTTTGTTTACAACAAGTAGCGTTGACTCAGAGAACGCAGGTGGGAGTGGCCATACCGGTTGAGACTATAAATAGTGGGGTTGTCGCATCGAATTCTCACTTTGGCTCCAGCGCTCGACGGAGCAACACGTCTGCCGGAGAACAAGTCGATGGTCCTGAGGATGTCCCGTGGAGGGATGAAACACGTGTCGATATTTTTCTTTTGAGGTTAACTGTGGTAACTGTGTGACCTCATCAGTTAAAAGGTTAAGCGGAATAGTACTAGAGATTTTTCGTCTGTTTTTTATCTTGTAATGGATTTCCGCAAAGTAACGCCTGAATCTATCAATTATTTTCACGTGTGTTTTGAACCAGCGAAGATGTACCTTTATATTCTCAAATGACAATTTGTCAAAAAACACTTCAAATAATGATTTTTGGATTAACGCATTTGATAAATTTAAGGTTGAAGGCGGCAAAATAGACTTCGCGCATCACCGTGGTCGAGCTAAAACTGCCATTAACGAAACCTCGGCTTTTGATGACGCGATCAATCGAGCCCTCGCCATGACCAATGAAAGCGACACACTGATTATCGTTACCGCTGACCACACGCACACACTCTCCATAAACGGGTATCCTGACCGAGGAGCAGACCTGTTCGGTGAGAAAACACCACTGATGTTCAACTCAAAGGCATGTTCTTTGTCTACTCTACCTTCTAGGCGCAAGAAGGTAGAATAGAGATAGTAAAGATCGAGAATTTCTAGAACTTCCGTAGATTTTAGGGATTCTCAACTCATATACTGAATAATCATAAATTTCAAAGTATGTCTACAACCTTACGCAGGTTTTTCATCAATCAAGTCGACTTGTATATTGAAATGGGTATATAATAAAGGTATTTAAGTAGAAAAAGAGATAAGAACGATTGTTATCGTAAAGTTACCAGGGTCCGGCTAGTTGGAGCAAATAAGCTTCAATAATGGATGAGAAAAAGACATAACTTGGGATCGGCGTCGCGCCTCGTGTCGTACGTATGTATGTCCATCCGTGGACTGGCTACGACGATGTAAACGACAACATTCGCTGTGACACTGGAAAACGCTGACTGGCTCTTGTAATATTTTACAGCTTTATTATACTCTTAGGTATCGCCCAAGCATCTCGTTCAGATAACATCAATTACACCACACTTTCCTATGGAACCGGAGGCCCAGGGTCCATGCATTTCTTTGCATCGACCGGTGCTAATGGCCAGGTGGAAGTGAAGAGACGAGACCCCAGTTTGGAGGATACCAACGACTTCTACTATGAGCAGGTGGCTGGAATCCAAACAGATGAGAACACGCATGGAGGAGGCGATGTGGCTGTTTACGCTCAAGGTTGGTTTTTGACATAGACATTTTTTTTTTTATACAATTAGAGTGGCAACCAAGCGTACAGCTCACAAGGTCGTAAGCGGTTACCGCAGCCTATGGACGCTTGCAATACCAGAGGTATCACGCACGGGTTGCCACCCGGAGACGTAGTTCGAAAGTCTCATGTGCCAGTAATTTCACCGGAAACCATACCCTTTACACCGGAACACAGCAATGCGAGCATTACTGCTGGGCGGCAGAAATGGGTATGATGGTAGTCCTTCCCCGGACGAGCTCTATCACAGAGAACACTACTACTCCGTTGTAGCACACAAACATGACAGCTGGGTATTGTTGCTGTTACTGATTTTCTTCTTTCATTTTGTTTGTACTGTATGTTTCTTAACCGCTCAATACATGTTATGTCATTACCTATTTCTGCTGTCAAGCAGTAAAGCATTACTGTGATCCGGTCCTTTTGATCTACGTCTCAGGGTGGCAACCCGTGAGTGATACCTCTGGTATTGCAAGCGCCCATAAGCGGTAACCGCTTACCATCTTGTGGGCCGTACGCTTGGTTGCCATTTTATAAAAAAAACGGCAAAAAGGCTATCATTAAAAAGGATATATTATAATGAGTTTTTTCTTCGTTTGCCCCGTGATTCCACGCTATGGTGCAAGATTCACTCACGATTGTTGTCAATAAAACTGTCTGTCTGTCCAAAATATCACAAAACCAATAAACGTGCAAAGAATGTTAAGTGTTCCGTTTTTCGTAGACCGCTTTAGGCCTTCGTTAGTAGGTACGACTGTAAAACAGTGATCAGATACCACGATTCTATCCACAAAGCCCAAATTGTGGCCGCGGCGACGTTGACCTGGTAGATATTGTCATATTAGTAAGTACCTATACATATTTGCCACCTTATCTGTTTCTCATCATTCCCAGGGCCGTACTCCCATCTGTTCCACAGCATCCACGAGCAACACTACGTCTACCACGCCATTACCTTCGCAGCCAAGTTAGGAGAGTATGCATCATCCGAATCAAATCCTCATCGTTCTAAGATATCCGGTGATATTACGTTAGTATTATGCCTTTTAATGCAAATTTTCATCATTACCTCTGTGTCATTACAATAATGGATAATAATTGAATTCAAATGGACTTTCAATAAAAAAGTGGTGCATCGAAATCGATAACTCATCATTACATTCTTAATTGAAACTCAATTCTGCCTTCAAGGAATTAATATTTTAAAAAATAAGTTTTTCTTTTTCATGTGGAGCTTGCTTTGTCAACTTCACTCAGGTACAGATTAAAAGAGGGTTGATAAATAGTAACTAACTCGGGTATATTAATTACTAACTGCGCCTTGTTGCACCACGTTTAAAAAGTTTTTTGTTATAGGTATTGCGAGGTTTTTAATAATCTTCTTAATCTTTGTGTTAAATTTCATCGTATCTAGCCGTTTTGAGCGTAAGTCCTGGAATCTTTTTTCAATGAGTAACGTAGGTGAACCTAGATAGAGAGGGCTTCATCACAGGCTGATAATAATAATAATAACGCAGGTGATAATAATATTTGGTAGAAAAATCGCAAACGGACTGCGTAGTGTATCTTTATTTAAAAAAAAACTAAAGGAAACTCTGCGCGTCTCTTCAAAATTATCAAATGCTTTCTTTTGTTGATAATAAACGTTTATTATGTAAATTTATTAAAAAATGTAGGTACTAGCAACATATAATTTTTTAACAGGTTTTCTCATGCAAGCATAATTATTTATAGAATTATGGAATGATTTACATGGGTAGAGTTTCTCAGTTATGACGATTAGACATCGTTTTTTAAATAATTAATTATGTAAACTTTTTAAATACAAGTTACAAGTTGTATTTATATCTTGATAATGATATTAATTATCAGCATCTTGGTGAGGAACTCTCTCCATGTTAAACGACCTTTTGAAATAAATTAACACTTGTTGTAATCTATGCTTAAATAACTTTTCATTCTAGCTCTATAAAGGGCAAGCAGCCCTTGTCATTCTTACAAAAAAAGCAAAAGAATTTTAAACTTTTTAGTTACCTTTAAGAGGTTTTACATGAATCTGGTTATAGGGTGATAGTCTACAGTTAGTTTAATACAATTTATTCATAAAAAAAATTAAATCATCAAATGCAATGCAAAGTTATTATAAATTAAAAATATAATCATGTACAAAATGAAAAGCGTAACAGTTTAAATTATTATTAGCAAAATTAATTAAAAAAACAACATCAATAGGTAGGTTCGTCATCTAATAACAAAATACATACATAAACAAGTACATCTAGACATTACTTATGAGTATAAAAAAAACCTATAGAGCTATGAAACTTTTAAGAAATTATTATTTTTCAAGTTTTTGGATATAAAACAAGTGTTTTATAGATTGACAAAATTAAATGACTTAGTTACTTATTTTTTATCATAATTTTTTAACCAATAATATTTGTACAAAAATATACTGTAAAAGTAAACAAAAACTGTGAAATTCTTCCATGAACTGGTAGGTATATCCTACTAGTTTACCTGTATGTATTACTTCTATGGCAAAATCTTATGCCTGTTAAAATAAATTTTACTTATTGATATAAACTTAAAACAAATGAAAAATAAAAGAAAATCTTATTAGATATACCGAATTATTTATAACGTACGAATATGTTATAAATAATTCAGTCGATTATTATCCACCATGATGGAATTATTAATGGGTATTATGGAAGCATGCCCAGATTACTGGCAGCATTCCACGTTGTATGGAAATGGTTATTTGTTGGCATAAACAAACAGAAGCTGGCATTGTAGCCACGTGTGATCTTTACCTTTTTACCTTGTTTGTAAATAAAAAAAATATTTAATTAATAACTTCATAGGCTGATTCGACTTAAATGGGCAGGCGGTTTTTTTAGATAAAAAAATAAGGTACTAACCTAAGAAAATACTTATACAAATTTACAAGTACCTTAAGTTACTTGTTGAAATCTGTGATTCTGCAAATAGTGTTATATTACATGATTGGTCAAATCCGCCCATAGTAATGTAATAACCTAAATGCAATGATGAGTTTCTTTTTATTTAGTTTACAATACAATAGCTGTAAATATAACGTACATAACTGAAACGTTTTGATTCAAATCTTGTTCGGACTTCGCAAAAAGTAAAACTACCTAAGTTTTAAAGCAAAACACAATTTACAACTTCAAAAATTCGTTCATATTGAAGATTCGTTCTACGCGTGTACATGGCTTTGCCGGGCTCGCTCATTGCTGTATGTAAAAGTGTCAGCATGCTACTTCTGCATTGCTCTTTCCACGTCGAGTCCTTTTCAAGGCGTACACATACACAAAACCCTATCTACTGTAAAACTGTATAGGTACTACACCAAGACACTTATTCTGCTAGGCCACCAAGAGCAAATATACTTTGCAAGAGCGAAGCTTGAAAGCTTGTGCAAGCTTGGGCTGTATATCGCAATATATCTCGATGCATAACTTTTATACAGAGTGATGTAATAAGCACCCATCTTGCTAGCATGACTGCCGTGTTTTACGGCATTTCAGTAAAAACTAAGTAATATAAGAATACAAAACGTTCATATAAAAATAAACAGATAATAAAATACTTTAACGGCTAGTTTTAAGACCTTAGGCGGTGTTGTAAATGGCTGGTCCCCGTTCAGGGTTCTTCATGGCTACCCACTGGCTACGTATGACTAGTATGAAGTAAATTCCAAGCACTGAAACAATAAATATTATGTAAGTTGTTATATTACATAGGTGTCATAAAAGAAAATAGCTTCCCGCCGTTTAATCACCCGTACGAAGCCGAGGCGGTTTGCTAGCTATAACTAAAAACATTCACACTCTTTTTAACAATCAGACAGACATCTTTTGGCCAGAATACCTCAGAGGGCGTGTTTCGAAGTTGGTACTCGCACAATAAATGAGTTAAACTTAAAAGACATCATAGCGCAAATGCCTCCACCACCCTCGATATGAGGTTGACTTTCAACTCAAAGTATTCAATCTGTAGCATAAATCGTAATACGCAGTTATAGATATGGCCGCCAAAATTGAACTTTAACAATGCGTATTGGTAATACACGGTAACACACGTGAATATATTTAGGTGAATAACACACGTGATTTTTGTGACTATTTCACAATTTACGTGTCATTTGTGTACAAGTATTTTACTATGACACGATAACATCCTATAACATACCTACACTTTTATGGTTTTGTGAAAGTTGAACGCTAAGTCAAATAAAATTAATAACAAACTTGATAATAATTAGCTTTATGGAAGGCGCCGTCGTGGTCGGCCAAGAAGACGTTGGCGGGACGATCTCGATTCCTTCGAAAGAGGATGGTGGGACATTGCGAAGGAGAGAGATGATTGGAGAGATTTGGGGGGGACCTTTGCCCAGCAGTGGGACGAAACAGGTTAACAAAAAAAAAAACTATTTCCTTTTAAGTACCTACCTATATACTTTTGTTACGCGGTTAAAAATTTAGAATGTCTCACAAGATTACGATTACGACTAGCACATTGTGTCCTAACTGGGCAAAGACTCTCTAGTCATCTCGGTTTTGTGAAAGTTTGGCCCTAAGTGGACAAAACGTCTATAAGTTGGTAGGTGGTAACCTGGTGGTAAGACTCTTCAGCAAGAGTTCGTCTTGGTGGGTACCACCGCAGTATCAGATATTCTACCTCCGAGCAGTAGTGTGCAAGCACTGTGTTTAGGTTTGAAGGCCACTGTAGCAAGTGAAATTACTGAGCGAAAGAGACTTAACAACAATGTCTCAGGGTGATAAGCGCAGTGCAGTGCCACGCAAAATATTGAAAACTTTAAGCTCTGGGTGGCACTGCATCTGTAATAGTCAGGCGTGGTGCTTAACATCAGGTGGGCGAATTGATTGTCTATTGTCACTTACTGACATAAAAAAAATTATTAACAAACTATTTCATTTTATTTGGTAGGTACGCAGTAAAAAAACTGAATTACGAGTATCGTACACAAACACCGCGGCCAACCGCGCCTTGTATTGTAGGTACCTAATTAATTAGGGTGTGTCCAAAAGTAGCCCGCAAGACACACCTTTAAGTAGGTAAGTAGATATGTATTCTGTGATTGCGGTGAATTAACTTTATGTGACCGCTTGTGGCACTGAAGAGCACTGATGTACAGAGTGCACTGGTGCTGGTGGTCTAGTGGTACTGACGCCGCCTTCCGATCCTAAGTAGGTTAGAATCCGGTCGTGCACCAATGGTTTTTTTTTTAAATTAAAGAGCGCAATGACGAAACCGAAGCGAAACCGGCATGTCCAAAAACTAAAAATTCGATAGATTATGGTGCCATCCAACAATCCGCATTGGGTCCGCGTGGTTTAAGGCGCAATTACTCTCGCTTGAGAGTATGCCAGTGTCCCAGCAGTGGCAACATTTGAAGGCTGCCATCATGATGATGAGCGCTTGCAACGAGTTTCGCTAAAACTTTAGAATGGCTGGACCGATTTGGCTGATTTAACGATTTTAAATTTGAAAAAATAACACGAGTGAAACCGCGCGGGTCAGCTACTCACACTAATATTCTCTAGCAGTTCTCCGAACAGTATACCTCGCAAGCACAAACTTGTAAAGTGTACTTTGAAAGTGAGCAACACACTGCATTTTGAGGAACTATATTGCTCATCACGCTGAAGATCCTCATCAGATCTTCACCAAATATCAGACAATCTTAAAGTTAATACTTACCTTACAAATAAAATAAAAATCATCAAAATCAAATCACATTAGGCGGAGATATCCAGCAGCCTTCTTTTTGGCTCTTTTTGGAGAAAGTACGCCCCCTACCAAAAATCCCCGACGACAATCAAATTCTATAAAGTCATAGAACCTGTATACTAAGTTTCAACCAGATTGGTTGATAAATGCGTAAGCGAGAACAGCCGGAACTGACTGACAGCCAAAAGCATATTTGGCCAATCTCGAAACTGAGACTCTTCGCCGCTCGGTCAATAAATGCGACAGTTTAGAAGTTTGAATGGATGTTTGTTCCTCTATAACTCGACAACCACTAAACCGATTTGGCTGAAATTTAAAATATAAATAGGTAATGACCGGGAATAAAACATAGGCTACATTTTTCCGACGGTTCCCGAGTTCCACGCAAACGTCGCGGGCAATAGCTAGTTATAAATAAATACATACAGGTGCTGAAGATTCCTTGTGCGATACCGCCCCCACTGATCCCACCCCCGGCGATGTTGATGATGAACAGCAGAGTCGAGATGCTCACGTAGATGCACGCGAAGATCAAGTAAGCTTTCACGTGGTTCGGCTTATTCTGAAAATGAACAATGATTAATAATAATGCTAATACTGAAACGCTATTTTTTTTAAAAGCTTTTTAAAATAATGTATTCAACATTATTACAATAATTGATAGATTCAGGCGTTACTTTGCGGAAATCCATTACAAGATAAAAAATTCTAAAGACATGTGCCATCCACCAATCCGCATTGGGTCCGCGTGGTGGATTAAGACCCAATCACTCTCGCCTGAGAGTAGGCCAGTGTCCCAGCAGTGGGAACATTAGAAGGCTGTCACGATGAATATGTATGTAGAACATCGTAAAGAAATTCCTTGAAATGTAGGATATATTTGGGAAATAAGTTGTAAATTAGTGTGTGTTTTATCACGATTGGAAAACTTAATTTGTGATTTGGCTATTATGATTTAGAAGATTATCTCTCTCAAGTATAAATAGGTATTTGAATACGGTCAATAGGATTCAAAAAGATTGGCTAGAACTTTAGCGTATTCGCCCCCGCGGCATATCTGAAATCAAATATATTTTTATGAGTTACCTTGTGTAATCCGACCAGCAAAGCAATGATGAAGGTCAGGAAAATAATCGTCAAGAGAAGAAGCACGCCGGAAATTATCATGATCAATATCCCAGCTGTCCTGACGTCAGGGTCCTTGTCGTCGCTAGCCGTGACCAGCCCTCCGGCGGCTAAGCCGAGGATACTCCCAATAGCTACTGCGATGTAGCCAACCTGGAACGAGAATCACATGTTTTGAACTAATCAACCTACCGTCATAAAAACACAAATTATTGCTAGGTACCTACTTTTAAAATATATATTAATATAAATAATAAAAATCAAAATAATACTAATAATACCTACTTGTATTTGTATTTGACCTACTGAAAATTAATGCTAACAACCTTTTTTATTTTTCTACTTAATTTATCAACTTACTTCCTACTTATTTAAACTTCGGCCTATCTCCATGTTGTAATACCCTTTTACAGGGTTGATATACTACCACCTACTAAATAACAACTGTAAATGAACCATATGAGAGCAATAAATGAATTGAGTATTGAGTATAAATATCTGTTCTGTGCTACCGTATCGAATATCGAAGCGACGCGTGATCCAAAGGCTGGTTCATATCTGGCTCAACGTATCAGCATTGCCATTCAACGGGCAATGCAGCCAGGATGTTGGGAACGCTTCCGTCTGGTGATTTGGATCAGTTGAGCTATTTAGAGGTCGTTTGAAACGGTCTTTAGGTCGCTCAACTGTTTCATATGTATTTTGTTTATTTGGTAATTTAATGTAATTATTTACATATTCTATTTTGTTAACCTACTGTAAATTATATATTTATTGATATATCCTAAAAAAACTCAAGTGGGACTGGAACCCACTATGCTGGAGATGATCCAGGTCGTTCACTTTTAAGGCCCATTTACATGATACAAGTTTCTTGCATGTTGCATACAATTTAATTGAAGCAATGATATGCTCAATTACATGATGCCATTTTCCTATTTATCCCATGCAAGTCATTTATTACTTAAATTTAATTGTATGCAACAGGCAAGAAACTTGTAACATGTAAATGGGCCTTTATAGTTCTGCGTGGCACTGCACTGCGCTTATCACATAGATATTATGAGACAAACCTCTTTTGGTTTTTACCATAGTTCACAATAATTTTATCGATTCGTTTCAAAATTACAAGTCCGAATAAATACTTTCAAAATTTATTACGAAATAAATCAACTATTGTATGATAAATCAGGTATTCAGGTTACGTCAACGGGTTGTAAGTATTTAAATTATGGTAAGACTTCTTCCGTAGCACCGCAGTGCCAGTTATTCTGCCCCAAGCAGTATTGTGCAATCTGTATTGTGCAAGCAGCATTACTGTGTTAAGGTTTTAAGAGCACTGTATCAGGTAAAGTTACTGGACTCTCGGTATTGCAAGACAAAATTCAGTGCCACACAAAACTTTAAAACTTCAATTGGTATTATCAGTATGATCATCACATCTAATATGTTTACACCGTGTCATAATCTGTGACCATATCACACCTTAATACACTCAAGATTCTTACTACACTCTCAATGATATGTATAAAAAAACGCGCCACTGTTGATTTGTTTCCTTAGACAGTGCCTTTGTATGTGTAAGTGAGTGTCATGGTTGGCTGGCACCAATTACCGCAAGAGCGATTTTAGGAATGCTTCGCGCGTTCCGTCCTCCGTTTCTTGGTGTAATTGTGACATAAACAAAAACAAACTAAGCACGTGCGTACCCCTTAGCTTCAGCGCCCCGGAAAGTACCATCAAACTCGCGATCGAGTTGAGATAAGTAAAACCGGTGAAAAGTGCGGAGTTGTTATTAATGCTTCGAGAATTACTTTTAAGACCTTTTGTAACACATATTTGTGCAAATAAATATCTTGAAATATCAAATAAATAGATGCTATTTGTTCTTACCAAAGAGAGGTATCCGATTACGAAGCATCCCGTCTTCAGGTCTATGCAGAAGCAGCACTTGTCGAATACGGGTAATCCCATGATGGCTCTGGAAATAAATACAATGTCAGCAATGAAAATACCACATATAGCAATGATGATAGACTGGTAGGTCTCTTCAGCAAGAGTCCGTCTTGGTGGGTACCACCACAGTGTCAGATATTCTGCCTCCAAGCAGTAGTGTGCAAGCATTACTGTGTGTTAGGTTTGAAGGGCACTGTAGCAAGTGACATTACTTGGCGAAAGCACAAAAGAAAGCTAGATTCCTAATAATTACTTTTCGGGGTGACGAGCATTAATAGTGTAGTGCCAGCACAGTGCCAGTGCCACGCTGTGTGATGTGTGACACTGCAGCTTTTAAGTGCACCACACACAGAACGCGGGCGCGGCAGATCCGCGCGGGTGTTTTTTGTTGTATTTGTACTGGCGTCAAGGATGACAACACACTGAACGCGGGCGCGGGTCGGGTGAAGCGCGGCAGCCGCTCCCGCGTTCAGTGTGTTGTCATCCTTGACGTCCATACAAATTAAAACAAAAAACACCCGCGGCGGATCTGACCCGACCCGCGCCCGCCCGCTGTATGTGTCGCGCGTTATGGTCAGGCGTGACGTGAATACCATCATTGTTAATTTTGTTTGAAAACCTACATGTTAGTATTTAGGTAGGTAATTTTATCAGGTAATGAAAACATGCGATTATTTAGGGACAGTTTCAGAGCAAAAGACATTTTTTTTGTAATTTTAGATCATTAAAAATACTGCGATATTTGAAGGTCCTAGATTCAGGCTCTGCTTTGTAGGGTTAGTACCTCATATTATTTACAACATTTAATAATATTCATATAAATAATATAAACTACTTTGATGCGAGAATAATATTGGGTGTCTTTTCTTCAAACAATTCGATGCCGATGACGTAATGATTCATGTGGCAGACAAGGTTAGTGGGTACGACGCCGGCCAGTCGGCTTTTGTCGCCGGGTTAGGGCTGCTTCGTGTGACAAACTTAATAATTAGAGCATCCAAAAATGATCATCCACCAATCCGCATTGGGTCAGATCATTTTCGCACGAGAATAGGCCTGTGTCCCAGCAGTGGAAACATTAGAAGGTAATGTTGATAACAAGCGCGAAGTTCGTTAGTTATAATCAGTGTCACCGATAGCTCTCAGAAGCAAGTCGTAGTAGCAGTAAGCAGTTTACCGGTTAAAAGGCACTGACACTGTTTCAACTCAATTTTAAGAGTCCTTATCCGGGTGAATGAAGCAGCGTACTTAACTGCTTCTTCAAGTCGCGATGTACACCGCCGTTTTACTCGGCTTGAGTTGTAAAGTCAGTGTTTTTTTCACCGATAAACGGTACGTTTTTTGAATGAACATTTTACTCGCATTGAGCCGTTTTACTTGTTTGTTTGTTGAGTTGTAAATTCAGAGGAGTCTTTTCACCGTTATACGGTATAGGTAACGTAAAAACGTTTTTAGAATGATCGTTTTACTCGCATTGAGTCGAAAAGGTGTAAAAACTGATTACGGGTAAGTAAAACGTTTATTACAAAAGTACTGTTTTTTGTTCTGGTAACCCTATGCTTGAGCGGCGCCCCCATAACTATCGCATTTTATTTCGACAAGCATGGTTTATTTATATCCAACAAGTACTGAACTAACAATGAAGTATCTACCTACACACTAACCTATAATAGAATAGCTAACCACCTTTACACGTACCGATAATAGGCAATACCTTTAAAATTGTATATATTTTTTATGATTAAAGTGCCTTAGATGGCAAAAGAAGACACTGCTAACAAAGCTCATGAAACCTATTATCGCAATACCACATTTTAATTGGGTGTGGTGGGTGACTCTTTAGCAAGAGAAAATTGTGGCTACCACCGCAGTGTTTATACATACATAAATACCTACTCTGAATCTGAATGCTACTCGTATAAACCTACTACAAATCTACAATAGTATGACAATAGGTATACTCTGAATTGTTACTCCAAACAGTTGAGTGTGATAGATTATTCAAAGGAATAACGAAAAAAAAAAATACTCCAAATAATTAAGTTTAACATGTTTGGGTCCTATTCTTACTTAAAACTACATTTCTGCGCTAAAACATTAGTTTAAATCGGTATTAAGAACTTTATAATGGTTTTAAATCTGTTTTTGTAAACATTGAACTTTGTGTGTTTGAAGAACATTGTAGCAAGTGATATTACAGAAAAAATGAGGTCAACCTTAGAATAACAACAAACTATCTCGGAGGAGAAGACGCAGTACAGTGCCACGCAGCTGTTCGTGACACTGGCAACTGTTATTTTCAGGCGTAGTCCATAAAAAACTAGAAACTCTGAACCAAGAACGCTAAACTCTAATCTGTTATTTCACGGGCAAAATAATACTCTGGAATTTTAACACAGCTCTAAACAATCATAGCGAAGTTCTGTAAAAATTAAAAATAACCTGAAGTGTGTACGCTTACGCAAATGACGTACTTACTTACCTATATATATGTAATGTAGGCATGTTGCTTTCACTAGCCGCACATGTACTCGTATCATCCACTCGCATAGAGCATAGAGTGGATGAAACGTATTTATTTTTATTTTATTTTTTATTTCACAGGAAAACAAACAGTCGTTAAAAACAAAAGTATTAGTAATCTAAAGATACAACTATAGACCAATTAAATATATAGTATGAGCGCGTCCACGCTCTGAGTCGACACGTGAAGCCCCTAACATGACCACTAGCACGTAAAGTAAGTTCATATGAGTCAGTGGCAGAGTTCTTACTCTTAGGACGGTCACGGTCTAACAACTTTGTAAAAGCCAGGACGTGCCCTCCGAAACACGGGAGTGCTCGGTTGAAATTGACAGGTGGTCATCCATCTAAATGGTGACTATGCGGAACATTGCTAAACAACTTAACCAGCTACGTCACGAGCGCTCTGCATTGGCATACTGGCACGTGACTCGTGAGACTCGTGACTACCGGTGCGAGTGAAGGCATGTGCTGCGTCAGTCAAGTTCAATTATTAAGTTTCTTGGTGTTAGGACCTAAACAAAAACAAAACGCGTGCGTGATTTTAGCTTCAGCGCCCCCTAAAGTGCCCTCGAACTCGCGATCGGGGTGAGGTAAGTAAAACCGGTGGGAAGTGCTTCACTTACGCGGTAGTAACCTATAAGTTTGATCAAATGGTCATGTTAAATATATTTGGGTTCAAATGATAAAAAATATTAAGTAGGATCAAACTTGTGGGATCAATTAATGATAGTGACCCGTTAGAACGGTGGCCATTGCAAGCTTAATTTGAGCAAGTGGGGCTACGTAGCAGAAATGGCAACTGGCTGCGAGTGTGACGCTGACCCACAAACCATGTCGCACTTACTAACCTGCCCACTGTGCCCTAACAGCTGCACACTGGGCGACTGCTATTCAGCCACAACAAATGCCATAGACGTAGCTAGGTACTGGGAGCACAACGTCTAGATAAAGATATATGTATCATCGAGGGGTGCTCTCCAGGTTACCTTCTCGTGTGCCTATGGTTGCTTGTCCCTTTCGGACCTGATACAAACAGAGAAGTTAGAACGGTTTGAAACATAAAGGATGTGGGTGACAGAACGGGGAAGCACTCACGCTACTTGGTTTTGATCATCTAACACAAAGCTGAGACGCTATAAGTAGTATTATTATGATAATGTTTTCCAGACCGATTTGGGCTGCGGTGACTGTTTTTCTGTTTTATAACTATAGATGTCACCTCATTGCGAAAAGGGTGGCAGATCGCACTTTTGTGTCACCGGTGACAGATGGGAATAATCCTTCGTTCGTGTGCTCAGACGTGACTTAAGTAGGTTAGGTAAGTACCCTATTTTTGCCCTTATAACAAACAAACAAAACAAACAAAAATCTTTATTTAGTAAAAAGGGTCTTAGACAACATTATTTTATAGGATAATAACAGATCTTGTGTTTCTTGTAAGTAAAGAATGCTGTGTGAAAAGACCTTTGTGCCAGTGTTGCATTGAGTTCTTCGCTCTAACTAGGTAGATACCTGTACGTAGATGCGAGGGATCTCTGCTTCAGCTAATACTCAGGTAAATCACAAATAACATTATACCAGTAGTACTTACATAATTATAAAAAGAAAATCTACAAAACTAAATTTTAAGAGATAAACTAAGTAAGTTTTACATAAATACAAGCCTAATGAACAGTTCTCATTATAATATTATAATATAATAATAATATAATATATATATATAATATAATATATATATAATAAATATAATAAATATATAAATAATATATATATAATATATATACATATATTATAGCATGATTGTACTAAATTGCCTGGCAGACAGAAACAGATGACGATTTGCATATACTTAGTACCTACTTATTCCTAATTAGGTATTATTATTGTCGGTTCTAACATACAAAAAATAATACATAATCAGGTACATAAATACTATAAGTACCTACACCTACTTCTGTCAGGCTTTAATTATTACAGTAGTAGGTAGGTAGGTAGTCACGGCGCCGCACCCGCTTTGCGTGAAAAAATCTAATTCTAACACCGATACGATAACTTATTATTATAGGTACTTATGGTTATGTGATTATATACATAAGGACAATTTTGTTAATCAATTTACCTATCTTGAGTTATAATTATGCATTATTAATTTTAATAATGGAATAATTTACCTACCTTTACCTTTTGTAAGAGTAGTAGAGTTCTCTGTGATAGATCTCGTCCGGGGAAGGACTACCACCATACCTATTTCTGCCGCAAAGCAGTGCTGTGTTCCGGTGTGAAGGGTATGGTTTCCGGTGAAATTACTGGCACATGAGGCTTTCGATCTTAGCCTCAAGGTGGCAATCCGCGAGTGATACCTCTGGTATTGCAAGCGTCCATAGGCTGTGGTAACCGCTTTCCATCTTGTGGGCCGTACGCTTGGTTGCCACTTCAGTTGTATAAAAAAAAAACCTCCCAGCTTATGCACAATGTTAAAGACGCGTTGAAGTTTCAGATTACAAAAGCGTGCCCTAAATTTAATGCAAACAAGTATAAAAAAGGGTCAAGCTTTCGACTTGCAAGGCATTGTATTCGTTCACATCTGTTGATCACATTGGCCCAAATGTCTTTGCATTGGCCATTTAGCAACAACACTCCCTTTAGTTATCTTTACTATAATGATTATGCACTGGTTGTAGTAGTTGGAGATCGGATTAATAATTTACCTAAAATAAAACAATTATTATTATAATAGAAAATTTTTGCACGGTAGGGATGGATACAACAAAGATGTCGACGATAATCGTCCATGATAGTACCTAATGATGTTTTCATCATAATACAATTTTTAATCGTTCTATAACGTTTTGCTGGGTTGCCAATAAAAGCAAATAAATGTTACAACTGATGTGGGTACCGCAGTGTCAGATATTCTGCCTCCAAGCAGAGTGTGCAATACTGTGTTTAGGTTTGAAGGGCACTGTAGCAAGTGAAATTACTAAACAAATCGTCTTGGAGAGATGTATAATGAGCATAAATAAATATTGAATATGAATATGAAGATGAAGATAATGGTTAGGTAAGTAAATGCAAAGCTAACCAAACTTTGTTTAATATAACACGTGTATTTCCACATAATAGATAGATAAACACAGAAAGCGGACGCGGGTCCGCAGCAGATCTGCCGCGGGTGTTTTTTGTTGTTTTTTTTTTTTTTTTTTTTATACAACTGAAGCGGCAACCAAGCGTACAGCCCACAAGATGGTAAGCGGTTACTATAGACGCTTGCAATACCAGAGGTATCACTCGCGGGTTGCCACCTTGAGGCTAAGATAGAAAGCCTCATGTGCCAGTAATTTCACCGGAAACCATACCCTTCGCACCGGAACACAGCAATGCGAGCATTACTGCTTGGCGGCAGAAATAGGTATGGTGGTAGTCCTTCCCCGGACGAGCTCTATCACAGAGAACTCTACTACTCTTTTTTTGTTGTATTTGTATGACGTCAAGGATGACAACACACTGAACGCGGGCGCGGGTCGGGTCAAGCGCGGCAGTCGCTCCCGCGTTCAGGAGGGCTATTCTCGTGCGTAGATAAATGGTTACATGTGATAGGTATATATCTGTTAATTTTAGTTGTATTTTAGTTTCATTTTATTTGTGGTGTAATACAATAAAGAGTCACCTATCTATCTATCTATATATCGTCAAAACTGTCAAAATTTCTATACATTTTGGACAGTTTTGACGATATAATTTATCTATGTCACGAGAATCAGCCTCGTGTGTTATATCATATGTTATCTCAGTATGTGCTGCAGACACATTATGTCTGCAGCACATGCTGAGTGGCTGCCTTTTTTTCGTCACAATAGTTTAGTTTATACCATCACTTACCATCAGGTGAGGTGGTGGTCAAACGCTTGACTATAATCAATAAAAAAAAAAAAAAAAAAGTTTTAATTTGTTTTATTTTTATTTTTATGTTTATTATGTGGCGTTAAATAAACATTTTTCTATTCTATTCTATTCTTGTCGTCCATATAAATTAAAACAAAAAACTGCCGCGGCGGATCAGACCCGACCCGCGCCCGCCCGCTGGCTCTGTGTGTGTTGAGCGTTAGTCTACACAACAATATTATCTGTTCTGTGCTATTGTATAAACGCCCTTACGAATTAGGTCACCATTTGACCCATAAATTTAGTCACTGAGTCATCGGATGAGAATTTTATGGGTTTCGTTAATTGTGACCATCGGAGCTAAACGTGAATTAGTTTATTTATTGCTAAGTAAGTTCGTGTGAGTCAGTGGCCAACTCTGGTGACAGAGTTTTTAGGCCGCCCGAAGGCCTCTGTCATGGTCTAACAACTTTGAAAAAGCCGAGACCGACTGCTTAACGTGCCCTCCGAATCACGGGAGCGCTATTATTGCTAAACTGATGCTTTATCATGAACATAGCTAGTCTAGCCACTTTATTATGCGACATCAAAAATAACCTGGTGGTAGGACTCTTCAGCAAGAGTCCGTCTTGGTGGGTACCACCGCAGTGTCAGTTCTACCTCCAAGCAGGGGGCTTATTCGCTATGACATAGAGATTCCTTACCAATAACGTGTAACTTAGTAACGTGTTCTATACGTGCCATGGTGTGAATTTGTAAGATTGTTTTCGGTATGTGCTGTTTCAATAGCGATAGTTTCGCTATCGATAGGTTGAGTTTGAAAAACAGTCAGACAAGCCCTAAAACGTGGCTCGTCGACAACGATTCCACGCAGATACCGTAGCGAGCCCGCGTTTGGTCATAGCCTTCGATCAAAAATCCCATTTTTGATTTGGGGATTTTTGATCGAAGGTCATAGCGAATAAGGCACCAGAATAGTGTGCAAGCATTACTGTGTTTAGGTTTGAAGGGCACTGTAGCAAGTGAAATTACTGGGCGAAGTCAGTTTTTGTTTTTTTCTGAAAATTATTTTTTTATAAATATTTTCTTGTTTCTTTTCAATGTGTTGAATCAACATTAATAATACCTAGTAGGTACTTAAAAAGCAATTTAAGGTGATCACATATTAATTCGTCATCATCACGTCATAACTAACGACTTAATATAACCAACGCAACTGGTATAGATAGATAGATAGATAACACTTCATTGCACACCACACAAAGAAATACAAACATAGGAGTAATACATAAAACTAGTAGCGGAAGTACAATGGGCGATCTCTTCCAGACAACCTTAGGATGGACATATATATAACCAAGTGCGAGTAAAATTACGAGCAAAGGGTTTTGTTATCTATAAGCACACCCCGGACACTCTCAATAAAATGTATGAAGCAAACACGTCGCAATCACCACAAGCATAGTTTGTGTACGTAAACGGTGCTGTTGTATGTGTGAGTGTCATGGTTGGACCCACCCAATATAGCAAGAGCAAGCACACTTTCGCTCGCGTTGGCATGCGGGCGCTTAGACCTATACTAATCAAAATAAACGCGTACCTAACAGCATTTAGCTTCAGTGCCGGCGAAAGATGCCGTGTTGTGCCGGCAAACTTGCGACTGGGGTGGGGTAAGTAAATTGTGGCCATTCTATACGTAGTACTAATACCTGTTCTGTGGTATAAGATAAGGACCGCATCCACGCCTACTCTAATTGTGCCCTAATAATTAAAACGAGCTGACCCGCACGGCTTCACCCGTGTTTTAGCGGGTTATACGCTATCCAACA
This sequence comes from Colostygia pectinataria, assembly GCA_951394395.1. Taxonomy (NCBI): domain Eukaryota; kingdom Metazoa; phylum Arthropoda; class Insecta; order Lepidoptera; family Geometridae; genus Colostygia; species Colostygia pectinataria. Next base: position 2,075,671 of record OX596362.1, read on the forward strand.
GGAACAGTAAAATTTTCCGGGATTCTGCGTGAAGCCTGCGTATTATTCCAGAACTTAAGCCATCTATATTCCAAATTTCATCACAATCGGTTAAGTCGACACGGAGATAAGTGGTAACAAACACACACCCACACTGGATAAGATCTAGGTTCTAGGATCCGAAACTGTTATCAACTTTGAAAGATTTGAATCTGGATACGGATACACAAATAAATAATATATAATGCGGGACAAATCCACACAGCATCATCTAGCCCCAAGGTAAGCTGCTGTAAATTGGGTACTAGATGGCTGATATTTATAAGGTCATTCATTATCAACCTGACAAACTTAAGATTCCACACATAAAAAAAAATAAGTACTTGTACTTTTTTATATTAAAAAATAATAATACGTAATTCTGCTTAATTATTGCATAATTAGTTATCCTTGTTAGAAATCGAAAAGGCAGCGCTCGGCACGTGTCAGTGACCCGCGCGTCAATGAACCACGGGTCAATAACCCGCGCGTCCTAGACCTGCGCGTGTCAATGACCCGCTACGGGGTGCGCACACTCGAATATTTCATAATTACGCCGTATAACTCGATTCCCAACAATGATAAATAATAATTGAGCAGAAAATAGTAATCGATTCTTTTTTGTTTACTTGGGATTTTTAAGACAAAATATACATAAAAACAAAAAAAAAATTCTATCATTTGATCCAAGGCGGGAATCGAACCCGCAACCTCCGCGTCGCAGGCGGGCCTGCGCCCGCTGCGCCACATCGGTCGTCAAAACTCATTATGTTTTCAGTAAATATAAATATTTTGTATTGCTATTTGTTGCGTTTAGTCACAAATTTTTTGCTTAATAAATAGGACCTTCGGAGGTAGTCATATAAATTTTATCGGAATCGGTTCAGTACTTTGTATATAGATAATTAAAAAAAAAGAACTACATCGCCTAGTATCACAGTCTGCCGAAACATTTTTTTAGTTTGAAGTTGTTTATTGTTTTTTTTTTCTAAAAACTAATATTTTTTATAGAAATAGAAATATAATTAGAAATACATTTATTTACTGTAAAAATGAAACATGTAAATATAAAAGATTAGGTGTATGAAATATAAAAAAGTATTGCTGTACGTTAGTTTTGCTAAACTCGATAACGGCTGGACCGATTTGGCTAATTTTGGTCTTGAAATGTTTGTAAAAGTTCAGGGAAGGTTTAAACGGTGAGAAAATATATAGGGTGTAAAAATTTATTAAAAAAATAACGCGAGTGAAACCGCGCCGGGTCTACTAGTCATGATATAAAAATCGCAATTTGATCGGTTATGATCAAAGCGTCTTGGATTCTTGGGTCATTTTGAGGACTTAGAACCGGCTTGACAGGAATTTATAATTCACGATTTATTGTTCGCGTCGTGTTGAACTTCATAACTTTTTTTATAGTGTAGTAGGTACTTACGGTATTACTACGTAGCTGGTAGACTTTGTTCGTCCAAGCTTTGTTGGATCAGTATTTTCTGGGCGGTTATTTATTATTAAGGAATGAAATATATAATAAATAATACAATAATAGAGCGGCACATTATAGTCATTGTATGTGACGGCCGACGCCGACGGGGTACCTACTTGGTACCTCAGAATAATCTAATACCCGACATATTCGATATAAAAACAACCGACGAAACCGATAAAATAAATGTAGGTAAGCATGATTTATATCGCAAAACTGCAAATATACCCATTTAGTATCATCTTGTCTAAAATAATATGCGTAGGTACCTAATTTGTGTCAAACTCTGCGACACGACATAGGTTAAAACCTCAACTAAAATAATGTAAGTAAATTATTTTTTAAGTTACCTAGGTTGTGTAAGAAGACAAACTTACACAGAACCTCAAATAAAACTGGCATGCATATTTTAACCCTTAAAAAATCAACCCTTATTGCGTAGTTTGTGTAATAAGAAAGAAACTCGGGGACACGACATGGGTAACAGGGTGAGGTCCGTTTTTGTATCTATTGTAAGCATGTCGAACCTTTTAGAACGGAACTGACGTCATACTATACTATCTGTAAAAACCAGCTTAAGCTATAGATCTGTAAAAGACAGACTATTAAAAATAAAACATAGATACAAAAGTTTGGATGTTTGTTTGATTGTGATTCAAGCTGAACTGATTTGCAAGAAACTTGAAATAGTAACAGTTCTGAACCTGAAATGTGAGCGAAGCTGTTACCTACTAAGACAAAAAAATCACAAAAGACTTTTATTTATTTATTTTTATTGTTTATTTGAGAAACCAACGCGATTTACAATTATTAAGCCTAGGTATAAATTAAACGTAAGGCTAATGGCTAAGGTTTCTACATTTGTCTAAGTAATTTTGGGAATTGTTGGGAACACAACATTGATAAGATAATTTTATTATCTATCTATCTAACATTTTTCGAATTACGTTAAAGTAGTAGAGTTCTTTGTGATAAAACACGTCCGGGGAAGTACTACCACCATATTTATTTCTGCCGCAAAGCAGTACCTAATGCTCGCATTGCTGTGTTCCGGTGTGAAGGGTATGGTTTCCGGTGAAATTACTGGCATATGCTTTCGATCTATGCCTCAAGGTGGCAACCCGCGAGTGATACCACTGCACTGGTATTGCAAGCGTCCATAAGCTGCGGCAACCGCTTACCATCTTGTGGGCCGTACACTTGATTGCCACTTAAGTTGTTTAAAACAGTTAGGAACAATTACAAAGATCTACAATGATCTTGAATGATATTATCCAGTAAGGTTAGTAAGCCTTATGATTTGACAATCAGAAATACTTATGCTCTCAATAATTTTATATGCTAAAAATTTAAATGCGAAGACTCAAAGGACTTTTATAAAACTTAATCTTTTTCGTCAATCAATAGTTCTTAGTATCAGTTTTTCAACGAAAACTTTGTAGTACCTACCTATTATAGGTCTAATAGAAAAGAAAAGACGTCTTGGTGATGAACATTTTGTGCAAGTTTTGACATTGATTTTTTATCATCTTTGCAGTTTTAAGTTAATTTTGGTAATTTTACAGTAAATTCAGCAGCATAACTTAATCTAGATAACCTTTTTTGCAACAATGCTACTCGAGTTTCGTCGTGCGATGTATTTGAACCATATTTCAACGTTTCAATAAATATAGACGTAGGACTTAAATTCAAAACACAGATTTTTAATGTATCTCTTTCTATCTATAGACTCGTAAAAATCGAGTAATCTTTGGCAGTTATTTTAAGAATAAAGATATCTGCTAATCCAATGAAGATGAAGCTTTTAAATTGTAAACATAACATGTATTTAGCCTACGCTTCAGTTCACTCAGCGAAGCTCGTCCCGAAATGTAACCTTGTATTTATTTTAACATTCTCAAAAATGACGCCATCCGTCCAAGGACAGACCCAAAATAAATTTAACAAAATGAGAAAAATAAAAAATAAACTCATGCAACAGTTTGTTTACAGGTTGGGTGAAATAAAAAGTGTTTTTCGTTGTTTGGTATGTAGGTACTTACGTTGTTTTTTCTATGAGCTGTCGTACACAAGCGATGGTCACTCCTTACTTCAGAAGACTGGCGGCGCGGCGTCGGCTTAGTTCACTACGAATGTCGAAACGGGTTTAGCACCACTGTCAATCTATACAGTACTTAAGGAGGGACCGAACCTCGCTCTGGTATAACCAGTTTCTTGATCAGTTTCCGATTTAACCCGAAATTACAAGTCGTGGAATACAATTTTGAGATAAAGGTGGGGGTAGGTTTATTAAAAAGGGCTCTAATTATACATTACTATTATTTTTTAGTTTAATTCCATTCCGACTGTCAGATGTCTATCTTGTTTATCTAATAAAAAATATAACAACTTAACCTTCATGCATAAAATAAACTGTCATTTTAGCGGTTTGCTAATTATTTCCTTTCTTTGTTAATCTTAAATGTCAATGAAAAAGACGATGACAGATTTCAAAAACACATTAACTAACAGAGGTTTGGCCCTATTAGTTTAAAATTCGACAGATTTTTCAGCACCAGAATGCAACCGCTGAAACTAGAAAGCTTAGTAGGGTAGTATTTATGACAAACCACCCACTAAGAATTCATTTCAACCACCAAAGGGGATGAAAGAGGGCAAAAACGTTTGTATGGAAACATTCCAACGCGTGGTGCGATTTGCTTGAAACTTAGTAAATATGGAATATTGATAGGTAAACAAAAAATGACTGGACTGTTTTAAGGTAATATTTTAAAATAAACCTAAAAAGAAGATCTAGTACTTAGTTAAATGTAGCGTCAAATAATCACGAACGAATGAGACACGCGAGTGAAATCGCGCCGTTACAGCTAGTTTAAGAAATAAATCAAGATCTACTAAGAGTTCATATCTTTTTCCCTTTTTTTTCACGGTGGGAAAAATGCATTACGCATCCCCCTCAGTTCGGGGAGAACAGAGGGGGTCTGTCAGTTGCTACTAACACATTAGCAACTGACGGTATACCGACTAAAAACCCACCGAATCTTCTGCGCTCACCTTAGTGCCAATGCATCGTCGAACCACTCATCACCAGATGATGTGTGAATCGACGCTGCAACCGCACTTGACAAAGCCACGGGGTCCCGGTTGGATTCTACCGCGACTCTGTCGGTGATGGTTAGCCCAAGGCGACATCATGACATCACCTCGGGTCACATCCTCGGATAATAATGGATGCTGTAAATAAAAAAAATATTTATTTAATTAAATTTTTTGGTTCCTATCTGGCTCAACGTATCAGCATTGCCATTCAATGTGGCAATGCAGCCAGCATGTTGGGAACGCTTTCGTCTGCTAGTGATTTGGATCAGTTGAGCTATCTATAAGTCGTTTGTAACGGTCTTTAGATGGCTCAACTGTTTCATATGTATTTTGTTTATTTTGTAATGTAATGTAATTATGTACATATTTTATTTTGTTTAATAAAGATATATAATTCTATTAGAGTTGAGTGTTTTGGGTACTCTTAAAAACTGCAACTTTATTACTCTACTACCTTAAAACTACACAATAATGTTACAAGCTGAGCATCGCTTACTAGAAACTTACTGTTGCACGCGACTTCGTTCGCGTGGGACTCGGGAACCGTTCTTTCTATAATACACATTGATTTAACCTAGGTACCGTTTAAGTTCTCTTCATCTACCTAGAGGTACTAATATTATAAAGAGAGAAGATTTGTATTTTTGTTACGAATAAACTAAAAAAACTACTGGTCTGATTTTAAAAATTCTTTCACCATTATATTATTACATTATCCCTGAGTAACATAGGCTATATTTATTATTAGCTACCAGGCACCCTTGCCGAAGCTGGGGCAGATCGGCTAGTACTACATTACAATACTATTAATCCTACTAATATTATTAATGCAAAAGTCTGTGTGTATGTTTGTTACCACGTATCTCCGTGATCACTTAACCGATTCTTATGAAATTTGGAATGTGAATAGATAAATAGCTTAAGTCCTAGAATATCACATAGGCTTCTTTTTATCCCGGAAAAATGATCTGTTCCTGTGGGATAGCCTTTAGATATTATTTCTTTTGGTTCCATTCAATCAAAACTCGGTCTAAATAAACTTTAAAGTAAATATTGAAACGCATATTTTTATTTTTGAAAAAGTACCCCCAGGGGTGGTACAGGGGAGTTCCAAAGTTTGTATCGATATTTTGATTCCGGTCTGTTTGGACTGATTTTTATAATGTACTATTCTCGTAGGAAAACATCGTGAGGAAACCGGCATGTCCAAGAATTAAAAAAATAATTTGAAAGACATGTGCCATCCACCAATCCGCATTGGGTCCGCGTGGTGAGTAGGCCAGTGTCCCAGCCTCAGACATGGATCTAGCCATGTCTGTGGTCCCAGCAGTGGGAATATTAGAAGGCTGTCATGATGATGACTATTCTCATTTTGAACAAATCTTATAATCATTAACTCTGGTGCGATTCACTCATAACTCGGTATAAATGAACTATAATTAGAAATATTTACAAAAACACTTGTTGTCGTGCATTATCTTATTCCAGGTATAGCAATCTCTGCTCCACTTACACAGGTGAAGTGTTCGTGACGCAGCTGACTTGTGTCGGATTCCTATAATGTACTAAGCATCCATTGTAATTTTTCAGTGTTTTTTTTTTATACAACTGAAGTGGCAACCAAGCGTACGGCCCACAAGATGGTAAGCGGTTACCGCAGCCTATGGACGCTTGCAATACCAGAGGTATCACTCGCGGGTTGCCACCTTGAGGCTAAGATCGAAAGCCTCATGTGCCAGTAATTTCACCGGAAACCATACCCTTCACACCGGAACACAGAAATGTGAGCATTACTGCTTTGCGGCAGAAATAGGTATGGTGGTAGTCCTACCTCGGACGAGCTCTATCACAGAGAACTCTACTACTCTTAAAAGTAATGTGTGTAATTCATCAAACTTCTTATAGTAAAAAAAATATTTCAGTGGATTAAATTGTGGATTTTGGAGTAAGTGAAGTAAAGTACCTAAAGTAAAAAATATATTTATTCAATAATATCACAAGGATCATTTGAGATTTAATTTGAGATAAAAGAGGGTGTAGTTACACGTTTTTTTTTATGATTTACTAGCTATTGCCTGCGACTTTGTTTGCGTGGAACTCAGGAACCGTACTTTTTTTCGGGATAAAAAGTAGTATATGTCCTATTCCCGGTCATTATACCGTCCACATATTGTTCAACAAGTCCTGTCCATCCAAAGGTTGTCTGTAAGAGATCGCTTTTAGTGATAAGACCGCCCATTGTTACACTGTAAACATATAAATGTAATTTGTTTTTTTTTCTCATCATAAGGTGTATAGTTCTCACAACGGATCTCGGCCGTCGTGAATTTAGCCGTTTCGATGCGCAATGGAGCTTTTTCAAACTAAATTGTCTTTGCGCATCACAAACGGCTAACTTCACGGAAGCCTAGATCCGCTGTGCGAACTATACAATAAAGATATAATCAATCAATCAATCAATCATTATCTATCTATGTTTTAAATTTCAGCCAAATCGGTGTATTGGTTGTTGAGTTATAGAGTAACAAAATCCTTCCAAATATCCTTTTTTTATAATTATTCTTTTTTTATCATGTTATAACCTATTTGTGAAAACTTTTAATTGGCCTTTTTGTATTATGTATTTTATTACATAATATATAATTCATAATATTAACTCTGTAAGCTAGCTGTAAGTTTTCCTAAGATTACAAAAATAAAAATAAAATAAAAAATAGTGCACTCGTGCGAAGCCGGGGTGGGTCTCTAGTCACTCACATCACACTAATCAGTAATCACATTGTTATTATAAAAAAAGTAGCGAAAGTGTGGGTGTTTAACAAACAGTTAGATGTATAGTTTCCCCCTTTTTTGGGAAAATGCATTACGCATCCCCCTCAGTTCGGGGAGAACAGAGGGGGTCTGTCGGGCTCTCCGTCTGCTACTAACACATTAGCAACTGACGGTATACCGACTAAAAACCCACCGAATCTTCTGCGCTCACCTTAGTGCCAATGCATCGTCGAACCACTCATCACCAGATGATGTGTGATTCGACGCTGCATCCGCACTTGACAAAGCCACGGGGTCCCGGTCGGGTTCTACCGCGACTGTATGGTTTCCCCTGCGTCAACTCGCATCGCTTTGCCACCGCGTCGCTGAATAACTATGGAATTATGGATGTTATTACTAGCGACCCGCCCCGGCTTCGCACAGGTGCTTAAGTTCATTGCACCCGTGCGAAGCTGGGACTGATCGGCTAGTATATAATAAACGCGTTTGGGTTAGTTTAGATGTATGAATGTAATTCTATTTTATAAAACTATGTTTTATACAAACAACATTTTTATTGAGTTTATTTACAGCGAGGAAATTAGGTTAAGTGGTTGAATCAATCTCCCATTAATGGGCCGACTCAATGGTGGAAACGTAACTACGGGGTTTGTTCCTCTATAACTCGACAATAATTAACCGATTTGGCTGAAATTTCGCTGAAGCTTATAAAGGTAATAACCGGAAATAGGACAATGGGCTTTTTATCCCGGAAAAGTATAGTTCCTGAGTTCCTGAGTTCCAAAGTCTCGGACAACAGCAAATGTTAATCTAGATGTGAAACCTGTTAAACTAAATTCAGACTGCGCCATGCTATTTACGACTTGCCACATAGGAGTTGCAATAAAATGTCGTCGAGCTACGAATGATTCTCACTTTATCGTGTATGACATCATAATTTCAAGAGTAGTAGAGTTCTTTCAGATAAGCCCGGGGAAGTACTACCCTACCACCATACTCATTTCTGCCGTCAAACAGTAATAATTATGAGTCAGTGTCACATATCCAAATAGTGACTATGTTCAATGATGCTCTCGTATTGTGTCTCTTTAGTCAACTCATCCCGCTCGAACTTATCCCGCGGGATCAGTTGACCTTCGGGCGGCCTAGAAACTCTGTCACCGAGTTGGCCACTGACTTTTACGAATTTAGGTAGGTACTTAGTTGACCTAAAGAATATTTTGAATCGGGCAACTAATCCAATTGATACATTCTATGATTTGTTTATACAAGTAAATAAGAGAAAACAAGAATGCAACAAAAAAACTTCAAATAAAAAACTTAAAACGACTATCTCGGGATCTTCTCTTCCTAGGCAGCGCCCATCTCAAGTGAACGGTATCAATGAGATCGTCAAACAGGTCCAATCTCAGTTCTATGCCACTTCCAAACATTGTAAGGAAGTGTCGCTGGTTTTCAGACTAAGCCTTTGAATGACAGGGCGGACGTCAAAAGCGTGAGGCGTCCCAGGCAGCCCCACCGCGGCTCATGTGGCGTTTGTTTGCCAACGTAGTATTCAGTATTCAGTATTCAGTAGGTTTATTCACAAAAGACATGGTACATTTTAGGTGGAAAATATAAATATATAGAGCTGCATATCTCGCCTGAGTACAGGCACGTGAACATCATAATTATTAAGTACACATTATATTGAAGTTATTAATTCATTTTAAAAAATTGAACACATAAATATTAAGTTAGAATAAATCAATTACCAAAATCTGAATTAAATGTCATTCACACGTGGATCTACGTTTCCACTTCCGTACACTAATATCAACCCACGAATATGAACCCACGTTGTCAGACAGCACGAAACTCCTAGGGAATCTGCCATTGACTGTACAATTTCTACCCTAAAGCGAATCTGTCCTAACGCAAATCTGGCCTAATGCTAATCTGCCATTAAGCGAATCTGTCATAAAGCGAACAAGGCGATGAGGTACGCTTTGTGTAACAAGCCGTGTACCACATGCACAGCGTGCATAGCGTTGAAAGCGTTGATATATTTTATCAGCCTGTTCGAGCAAGCCACGCATGTATCAATGGCGTCAATTGATGCTTAGCCTGTCCGTGGGTTAGTCCTAGCATTTGTTGTATGCACGCATTATCGTGCTTAGTCAGATGTGCGTAATCAAATTCATTCCTTTGAAAAACTTCATCGGTACTCCTGTAAAAACTATGCAATTGAGGGGAATGCAATAAGAGCGCTAACATATCGAATTATTATCCCATGGGTTCGTAGTTCGCACCAAGGATTTCATTCGAATGGAAAAATTGGGGCTATGATAAAAAATACATTTTTATTGTGGTTCAGAAATAGTTTGTTGGCACGCTCGGATGATAAAGTCGAATCTACCGAGAGCCAATTGCGAGTTTTGTGCGAGATCTTTACTACGCAACGGAAGAAGAAGTTTTTGCCACAGACTCTGGCAATATTATTTTGTGTTCGTGTTTGTACTGTGGCCCACAGTCACTCCGTCAGTGCTGTTACATACAGATCAGATCAGTAAACGAACTATAAACTAATCAGCTCAATATAGCTCAATATGTTGGTTATTAATATTTCGCACTAAGATAAAAAATATGATACCAATGTGATACCACTTTGAAATCGAACGAATTCGATTCGAAATTCGAATTTCGAACTATAGTTTCAGTAAAGGTCACTTCGATCCGTCGCGTCGCCGTCGGCGTTGTTCCAAATAGTGTTTTCTGTTCATTCGCTGTTTTTCATGCCTCGATGTAAGTCTTCCGAACTGCGCGAATGGCGTTGTATGGAAGTGAACCAATAAACTGATCATTATTTAGTTCAATAAATTACCTGTTTATTTTATTCACTTCACTATTCAACTTTTGTAGCAGCACCCTAACTCTCAAAACTTTTATTTCAATTATTTGACCTCTAATTTATGGTTTCTATTATTTGTCAGACAAAAACAGAACACTTGTTCTGCGACTTCGGTGGTCCAACCAGTTTTACCCCCATTGCCTTAGATGGTGTATTCCTACCAGTCTGTTTCGACTTTCGGTACCTCGGTTGAGTAGTACAGAAGGATGGTAGGAGGTGGAGTAGGAGATTGATCGGGATGTGAAAAGTAGAATAAATGCTGGATGGATGAAATGGCGACAGGTCACAGAAACTACGTGTGATCCAAGAATGCCGCTTATACTTAAGGGGGAAATTTACAAAACAATCATAAGACCTGTCGTATTGCATGGATCTGAGTGTTGGGCTACCAAGGGAACGGATGAAAAAAGAGTACATGTGGCGGAGATGCGAATGTTAAGATGGATGTGTGGAGTGACGAGAATGGATAAAATAATGAATGAGTACATTAGAGGAAGTCTGAAAGTGGCACCAGTGACGGAGAAAATGAGGAGTAATAGGTTAGCGTGGTATGGGCATGTTATGAGGAGGGATGAATGTCATCTGACAAGAAGAGTGTTAGTGGTTATATAGGTAGAGGTAGGCCGAAGAAAAGATGGATGGATTGTGTGAAAGATGACATGAGTAAGAAAGGAGTGAGTACTGAGATGGCGGGTGATAGAGAGGAATGGAAGAAAGGAACATGTGCCGACCCCACATAACGTGGGAAAAAGGGCAGGAAAATGATGATGATGAATGATTAAAACCTTTATTATCCATTGAATGGCATAGTTTTACATATAATATTTTACAGAGTTTAAAATAAACAATTTAGATTATATATTTACTTACAACTTACACTTTTTTCTTTTAACACTTCATATTATTACATAAGTGACACTGCTATACAGTTTTTGAACTTCTGCAGCAGTCGTTTTTTTTTTTTTATACTACTAAAGTGGTAACCAAGCGTACGGCCCACTTGATGGTCAGCGGTTACCGTAGCCTATGTACGCATGCAACATCATGGTATCACTTGCGTGTTACCACCCTGAGACGTTAGATGGTAAGTCTCATGTGCCTGTAATTTCACCGGAAACCATACCCTTCGAACCGGAACACAGCAATGCGAGCATTACTGCTTGGCGGCAGAAATAGGTATGGTGGTTGTCCTTCCCCGGATGAGCTCTATCACAAAGAACTCTACAACTTTTATATTAACGTTTTCTTGTTTTAATTTCCTATGTGTTTTTGTACCAAATAAACTATTTGTATATGTAAAGAAATATCTATCTATTATGCATTTATTAAAGAGTTAGATAAAACCCACATTAACTTATGAATAACTTCCTCCTTTTAGGAATTTTGGTAAAACGATTAAGTAATTACAAGCAATAAAAAAAACGATCATATATCTATCTGTAGTAATGCTATTTTATAAACCAGTTTTGAGCCCAAATTTAACCTTGGTAGGTGGCGCGGGCGATACAATCCCAAAACCAAATGGCATCATGACCGCTATTTTGTCGATTCTTCATCTTTTTGAGAAGCAGTTTTATTTTAGGTATTTAAACTTAATGTCTAAGAATATTAGTCTACACCTTTCAACACTCTTGATTTGGTTTTTCGAGCCTTGGATATTTTTCTGTAAAAACTTAAAAATTAAGTAGATGCATTGTAGCTGCAAATTTTCGTAACTTATTATAAATTACCATAGTAGCTGTAACGTAATATTCTTCACAAATAACATGAAAACTTTCCACCACCCCCGCCAGTGAACCAACAGGGAGGTTTAGTACCCGTTCGAGATCGCGGGGCGTGTCGCTATTCATAATTTACACTATCACACTGATCACACTAATTATAAATGCGGAGTTTGGATGTTAGGATGAATGTTTGTTCTCTCGACAACCAGCTGAACCAATTAGACTGAAATTTAAAACAAAGATAAATACACTAATGACCGGTAATAATATGCTACTTACTGTTACTACTCGATAACTGTTATCGACTATCAGGCGAACGAAATCGCGGGCTAGTTTTGTTTGTATACAACTTAAGTGGCAACCAAGCGTACCTACGGCCCACAAGCTGGTAAGCGGTTACCGCAGCCTATGGACGCTTGCAATACCAAAGGTATCAATCGCGGGTTGCCACCTTGAGCCATAGATTTAATTAAAGCCTCAAATAACAATTGGTAAACATTTTACACTGCGTCGGCTAACTTGCCCCTTACCAAGTAAAGGTTGTAGGTAGTTACTATGGGATGATTGATTATTAAAATGCTCCGTAGATTAATATAGGAATCCAAAAGAATTCTAGGAATCCACGAATGCCTTATTACGGTAAAGAGCAAGTCAAAGCCCTCCAAGATAAGATTAAGTACCAAGAACGCAAAGTAATCGCGGTGTGCCCAGTAGCAGTAAGTTGGAAATATTATAGTCAACTAGCTGTTGCCGCGACTTCGTTCGCGTTGATCTCAAGAACCATACGTTTTTCTGGGATAAAAGTAGCTTGTCCTATTCCCGGTCATTAACTTTCGTTTCTTTTTTTACGTTGCAAAAAGCAAATTGGCTCTAAATACTGGTGGATAAAAACAACATAATCATCAATATGATTATGTTGTTGATTACTTACATATTTACATTATCAAAGTTGTTCCAAAAAGTTTCAAATCCCGCAGAGTCCTCTATAGCCTTGATTAGTTTAGATACATTTAGTTTAATATTCTCCAGCGCTACCGCGGCTCCCACTCCTGTATTATGCTAAGTCTTTTGTTAAAAATAACACTCATACAATGCCAGCCTAGTCAAGGTCAGTATATGCGCATTTTTATTGTTTAGTACTTCATGGCCTATTACGATTTAGTAGCTAACTGTTGTAAAAAATGTTTTAAAACATTATCTTGTCATCAAGTCACGAGACGGAAAGTCTTCTTATTATAATAGTTGCTTATTATAATAGTCCAGTGTCACCCAAAGAGTTCTGCGTGACACTTTTTTTTCATTTTTACGTCAGCAAGTGACAAGACAAGACGCCCGCCTGATGTTAAGCACCACGTGACTATAACAGATGCAGTGCCACCCAAAGCTTAAAGTTTTTAAGTGTTTGCGTGGCACTGCACTGCGCTTATCACCCCGAGACATTGTTGTTAAGTCTTTTTCGCCCAGTCATTTTACTTGCTACAGTGCCCTTCAAACCTAAACACAGTAATGCTTGCACACTACTGCTTGGAGGTAGAATATCTGACACTGCGGTGGTACCCACCAAGACGGACTCTTGCTGAAGAGTTCTACCACCAGGTAAAGGTCAGGACACTGCACTGAGCTCGTGGTCCGTGACGTTATTTCATATTTCAATTTAATATCTTCTCTTTCGCTCAGTTATTTAGCTTGCTACAGTGCTCTCAGTGCTGCTTGGAGGCAGCTGGCAATGCCAACAGCCTTGGTTGACAATCTCTTGCTGGAAAGTCCAATAGTTGGTGAATTTTAGTTCTTTTACTAGGCGCCTGGTAATAGTTCAAAATTTAATAGCAGTTGCTACTTTAAAAATGTAAGGCGCTTCATAAGTCGATTTATTTACTTGCAAACTGAACCTGGTAGCCCGCATCGAGAAATAAATTTGATTAAAATTTATAATGAATTATAATGGCTTGTAAAATAAGTATTGATTTAATTATTTATTCAATGAATGTTTTATTCAATTTCTTATCTAATTTATATTTACCTACATTACTATATATACATTCATTTTATTCAAAATAAAATGACTTGGTAGGAAAAGGACAATATAATGATTTTATGATTTATTTAATCATTTGTTTTAAAAACTCCGTAATTTACTTAAACTAAAATGGAATAGTTAAACTTTACATTAAGTTGATAGAGTAACAAAAAAATCACAGCAACTTAAGTTTAGGTAGATTCCAACATTATGCGGGCTTACAATACATATTTAAAAAATATAAGTAATTTTTTTTAGTTTTCTTGCAGAGAGCAAAACGCGAAAAACTCTTTTAACAATAGTAAACGTATTTGCTTAGCTGCCAATTTGCATGGGAATTTGGTGATCCACTCTAAGCACTAAAGAGGAGCTGGTAATAATCTCATACAAATTTTATTGTCAATTGTAAGATGTTTACGTTATGATCACAGTTTACGATTGTCAAACAAATACATAAGTACGTGTTTTGCGCTCAGAACTTAAATTTTTTTTTTATATAATTGAATCAACTAAAATTATGATTATGACACACAGCACCTTCAAATCAAGAGGTAGACATCGAGCGTATAGTTATAATATTATTCCAACCCTAAATTGGCTAACCTATTGAGAATAGTGGAAGCAATAACAATTTAGGTTTTGTAAAGCAACGGAAAACCTTAGGTCCATTTACATAACTGTTTTTCATAACTAGTTACTAAAAAGGTAATTTCCTTCAATGTTTCATAACTAGCTACGAAAAAGGCAATTTCCTTCACTGTTTCATAACTAGAATGGACCCTCAACTTCATATTATTTAGATAAGTATTTACAACCTAAAGTTGATTGAAACAGCTGCAAACAGTGCCGCGGCACGGCCGCCGAAGCGCCAGAAATTTAGTATTTGATTTCAATCAACTTTAGGTTGTAAATACTTACCTAAATAATATGAAGTTGATTATTTGCACTCATTTACCTACCTGGTAAGGAAATAATCAACCATTTTCGTAGCTAATTATGAAAACAGTTATTAAATAGCGAACAAAGGGTCCATTCTAGTTATGAAACAGTGAAGGAAATTGCCTTTTTAGTAACTAGTTATGAAAAACAGTTATGAAAATGGACCAAAGGGATTTAATAAGTATTCGAGAAAATATTATTTTAGTTATTAATATTATTTTACTTTATTATTATTATACTGCCAAGAGCAATTATAATATATATTTAGATGAAAGATGCTTTGACGAGCAGCAACTTTAAAGAAAAATTACAGTTGTTTTTTTTACCCGGTCTTTCTTTTTCTATTTCCAACAATAAAAAGTGAGGATATTATTCACGTGCTGATGGAATGTGTTCGTAACTTAGATGACAGGCGAACTATGTTTAGACATTCTTCAATGTTCGATGTTGGACTATGCAATAGTGTGTTGGCTGAACCAATGTATACGTAGCCCAATACATGTATATTTTAGTAGATAATTATTTTAAGAGTTATGTTTTTATTTCATTTTTTTTCTCTTGTTAACTAGTTTAAGTATCTATAGTTTAATTAACAACTTTGTAATTATTACCGATTGGGCGGTGTGGTCGCTCAGCGACAAAGCCTTTTTTTTATTCAATAAATAAAAAATAAAAAAACAATGAAAAGAAAATTAACCGTGGCTGCGTTCCTAATTAGTTTAGGAAGAAAACAACAGCGCATTGACAAAGAGAGAAACTAAATAAGGAATTAAAATTGTGTGTCTTTCTGTCTTTGTGTCCTAAACGGTTTTTTTTTAATTTCCTTTTTGTTTTTATCGTGTGATTTTAGGGCAAGCTTACGGCATTCGTCTTTCCATAGATACGTTTTAGTAAGTGGTTGATCTCATTTGTCGACTCTCAGTTGAACTTGAGAGTTCGCGAAGACGTTCCATCGCTGTGCATTATCTTCTTCCTTCATCTTGAAGTAGTAACTCCTTATAGCGGTAAGGCAGTATATGAAAAACACTGAAACAAAAATATATGTATTAACGAGTCATACACAAATTCTTCCCTACCACTAGTTTTTATTGCAATGATGAAATAATATTTCATTACACTGACATTTTGTTTTTTTGCCAGAAGCGTAGTGCCTCCTACTACTTAATATCTTCTGTGCCGGAAGATTAGGCCCCACTAGGGTTTACTGACTTTTCAGTACCAGATGGGTGATTGTATAATTCGGTTACAATCGATTTCACTTCAAAAACTTTTTTTTTTTTATTGTGACGCATTGAAATCGGATTGAAATCGAGCTGAGCAATCGCCCTACAGGTACTAAGAGTGCTACAACATTCCGAATTCCGACCCAAGGATCGTCGGTACGAAACCAGTCGTGCGAGAAATTGTCTGCGTCATATTATGCCAATGCTTTCAAACGTTGAAAACGGGCCACTAATCCACATTGGGTCTGCGTGAAAAGTGACCCTTAGTATTTTAACATAAGAAAGTAGAATAATTGAACTTACAGTGGCCTATTAGCTCAAAGGCCAAAGTGGTCCATTGCCAGGCGTCGTACATTTTGACCATCAAGTGACCGTAGCGCAACAATATCACCGCCAGGAGGATCAGCCTCAGGACTTCAAACACGAAGCCTCCTGCGTAGAACATCTGCACTTGGTCTTGTATTTTCTGGAAATTAGAAACTAAATGATTATACTTTTATTTTATTTACCTGGTGGTCGGACTCTTCAGCATGAGTCCGTCTTGGTGAGTACCACCGCAGTGTCAGACATTCTACCTCGAAGCAATAGTGTGTAAGCATTACTTAGTTTAGATTTGAAGGGCACTGTAGCAAGTGAAATTACTGGGCTAAAGAGACTTAATAACAATCTCTTGGGGTGATAAGCGCAGTGCAGAGCCACCTAAACACTTAAAAACTTTAAGCTTTGGGTAGCACTGCTTCTGTAATAGTCAGGCAGCGACTTGTTCGTGATGAGTATTTGTACAAAATTCATCTTCCCTCTACGTCCTCTAGGAGTTAAATTTCAGGAATCCCTCTCATGATGCACCCCTACCAAAGAGCAACATACCCAAAGAACAGCTGCCCGATTGCGTAACTCGGTTTCAATCCGATTTCAATCAGCGAACTATCAATAAATTTTAATCCGATTTCAATCAGCGAACTGTCAATAAGCTGTTACATTCATACAAAATACATCAGTTTTTGATTGAAACCAAGTGAAATCGATTGCAACCGAATTAGGCAATCGAGGGATATTAATACTACGTAACGTACCCTCCACATGCAAGAGAATATAAGCACTACGTTTACTTCACATGTTCTAGGACTTATGGTTAAGGCTGTGCGTTGACCCGTCAGTCAGTCACGAAAGCTTATATACTCATATAAATAAAAATGACAACCTTCCAATTTAATTGATGTTGTTATTTGATTAACTCGTGTTATTTTGAGTTTCATTGCGTAAATTTGGTGGCAGTTTATCCAATGTAACTTGTTTGTATAGCACAAGTGTGAATAATTGAAATGGAAGGGTAATGTTGGTTTGTAATTTAGTCTTTTTAAACTGTTTGTTTACGTTGCCATGCGACAATCAAACTTACTTGACACTGGCGAGATGGCAAATATGCCACAGAGTCCATAAAAGAAGAAGATATAAATAAACTTACATAAACCTTACCTTGGAGCACCGGTGGTCTAGTGGTAGTAACCCCGCCTTCCGATCCTAAGGTCGTGGGTTCAAACCCGGTCGTGCACCAATAGATTTTTCTGTTCGAAAAATGTATGTGCGCAATGCCAGTGCTCTCATACGGTGAAGGAAAACATCGTGAGGAAACCGGCATGGCCAAGAACTAAAAATTCGAAAGACATGTGCCATCCACCAATCCGCATTGGGTCCGCGTGGTGGATTAAGACCCAATCACTCTCGCCTGAGAGTAGGCCAGTGTCCCAGCAGTGGGAACATTAGAAGGCTGTCATGATGAAACCTTACCTTATGCAGTCCGTTAAGTAATGCCACAGTGATGAGTAGCTCGAAGGTAAGCAGTAATATCTCTAAGCTCACGATCAACTTGAAGAACGCTAAGTCTATATGCATAAAGTTGTTAGTCATGTGCCCCGACAGACGTACGTTTAATCCAGCAAGATGGATGCAACCCAATATTAATTGGATTGAACGTGATATCTGAAAAAGAGAAATAATTATTATATAGATTTTTTTATTAAAATTACTGAGGTCAATTCGATGTTTTTCACACGCCAGATATTACTGAAGGTCGGGATGATGATGATGATTATTATTTGACGACCGATGTGGCGCAGCAAGCGCAGGTCTGCCTGCAACGCGGAGGTTGCGGGTTCGATTCCCGCCTCGGGTCAAATGTTTGTACGATCTACAAATATTTGTTCCGGGTGTTCTGGATATTTTCTATATATAATATAATAATAAATATTTATCTATGTATTGTATTGTATTAAGTATATATCAGGCATCTAGTACCCATAATACAGCTCTGTTTAACAACAGCTTACCTTGGAGCTAGAATATTATGCTGTGTGGATTGTCCAGCATTATTTATTATTACTTTCAGTATTAAACTGTTCGTACAAAAAAATACAAAAAACTTAGAGTCGCCTCTTGTCGTCGCTATAATAACTTGTTATGGCGGTCGTGGGTTTCAAATCCGGGTTTTCCGTGTGTATTTTGTATTCACAAACAGTGCGCAATGTGCAGGTTCCTAAAAATCTTAAAACACGGCGCAATAACATAAGAAGGAAGAATATAAACGCGTAGACTTGCAAAAGACGCTCCAGCATTAAGAGTAGTAGAGTTCTTT
Source organism: Colostygia pectinataria (assembly GCA_951394395.1). Lineage (NCBI taxonomy): Eukaryota > Metazoa > Arthropoda > Insecta > Lepidoptera > Geometridae > Colostygia > Colostygia pectinataria. The sequence goes on from OX596362.1 coordinate 2,094,471, forward strand.
GTGATAGAGCTCGTCAGAGGAAGGACTACCACCATACCTATTTCTGCCGCCAAGCAGTATTGCTCGCATTGCTGTGTTCCGGTTCGCAGGGTATGGTTTCCGGTGAAATTACAGGCACATGAGACTTACCATCTAAGGTCTTAGAGTAGTAACACGCAAGTGATATCTATGATGTTGCATGCGTACATAGGCTACGGTAACCGCTGACCATCAAGTGGGCCGTACGCTTGGTTACCACTTTAGTAGTATAAAAAGACTTCAACGCGCACTCTTTGCTACGTACTTGCTACGCCGCGCCGAGTCGATACAATGTTTAAAACACAGAACTAAAGTGGAATGTAAGATCCTACCTCCAAAGTGGCAACTAAGCGTACGGCCCACTTGATGGTAAGCGGTTACCGTAGCCTATGTACGCTTGCAACATCATAGATATCACTTGCGTGTTACCATTACCACCCTGAGACGGTAGATGGAAAGTCTCATGTGCCTGTAATTTCACCGGAATTCTTCGAACCGGAGCACAGCAATGCGAGCATTACTGCTTGGCGGCAAAATTAGGTATGATTGATAGTCCTTCCCAGGACGAACTCTATCACAAAGAACTCTACTACTCTTAATGCTGGAGCGCTCGTGACGTAGCTGGCTAAGTTGTTCATAACAGATCAACGAAGTTAAGCACTGTTCCGCGGGGTCATCATTTGGATGTGTGACCGCCAGTGGCAATTTCAACTGAGCGCTCCCGTGCCTCGGAGGGCACGTTATTAGGTCGTGACAGAGGTCTTCGGGCGGCCTAGAAACTCTGTCACCAGAGTTGGCCACTGACACATACGAACGAACGAACGAAATGCTCCTCAAAATGCAGTAAATTGCTTATTTTCAAAAGTGCTTGCGAGAACTTCTTTACCGGTGTATTTTTTGAGGAATATAATTACCAATGCCAAGTATCCAATGATGAAGCTGGCCAACCTCAGATCGACGCACACGCAGCACTTGTTGAAAGTTCCCAGCGTCATCTCGAGGCTGGAATAAGGAAAACCTACACTTAAAAACTGGTTTCAAACTCACCGCAATCGATATTGAATCGTACCACTTTTGAATAAGGTCGATTTAACTCACCGAGAATACGATAACTGTTTATATCTAAAACGATCTACCTAGTATGTATAATCTAACCACGACCGATTTTGCATCTTATACTATGAATATAGAGTTGGAATTGAGTCAATTTACGACATGTGCAAATTGCTGTTGGGTTTTTCGAAGCCTTATCCTTAATGAAAGATGAAATATTGCTACATTCACAACTTTCTTCAACTGTTATTATTAAAAAAAATAGTTTGCAAGCGATAATTCAAAAAACCGTGTTGCTGTCGATTCGGACAAAATTATTGGGACACAGTGTCCTAACTGACACTTTTGATTTTAATATTATTTTTACTGTCCATTCGGACACCATTAAAAATAGCTGCATTGTACAGTCAGTCAAAAAAGGAATGGTAACATTAAAAAACAAATGTTGACTTTTAATGTTAATTATTTCCTCAGCCTCAAATGAAATGAGACATTAATGTTTTTAGATAACTGTGCGACAATCACAATAACTGTTTTATTATTACTGATTTCAATATATTAAATAGATAGATAGATAGATAGATAGATAGATAGAAAATACTTTATTGTACAACTTAAAATATGTTTACAAAGGCGAACTTAATGCTAGACAGCATTATCTACCAGCTAACCTGTGGGTAGCGAAGATACATGATATGAAGGTTAAATGGGAGAATGTTTAGATATTTTCAGTACTAACCCGTTGTCTAAGAACAATGGTGATCTAGTGGTAGAGACCCCGCCGATTCTAAGGTCGTGGGTTCAAACCCGGTCGTGCACCACTACATTTTTTTATTTGAAAAATATGTATAAGCGCAATGTCAGTTCTCTCATACGGTGAAGGAAAACATGGTGAGAAAATCGGCATGTGTAAGAACTAGAAATTCTAAAGACATGTACCATCCACCAATCCGCACTGGGATCCGAGTGGTGGATTAAGACCCAATAATTCTTACTTGGCCAGGGAGTGTCCCAGCAGTGGGTACATTAGAAGGCTGTCATGATGACTAACCCATCACATGGTACTCTAAATAACTTGTATATACCATACCTACCGCTTATACTAAAAAAACGTAAGAAACCGTTTTTTGTTACCAGATTCTTCACGGCTTGGGCGCGCATAAATTCACCTTGTAAGACCTTCCAAAGTTATCCTTATGAAACTAAGTATGTTGAATGAATGAATGAAATAAAATCCTGAAGATTACCATAGTCAAAGGAAAATCTATTGAGTTAAATCTCACTTATTATAAATGCAAAAACTTCGATGTTTGGGTGTAGGTTTGCTCCTCTATAGCTCAACAACCGATTTGGCTGAAATTTAAAACATAGATAGATAATGACCGAGATAATCCCGTAAAAAGTAGGTATCCCGAGTTTATTGCGAACGAATTAGCGGGCAGCAGTCTTTTCTACATAATTTTGGCTCATTGATCTAACGCACGCCAACCAAGCAAGAACCAGTGTAAGTAAAAAAACACGCGCGTCATATTAATGACGCGCGTCATATTATATTAATAAGTCTATGGAAAACTTAAAAAAATAGCAAATACACACACTGCAGACCCACCATACCCCTGATCATACCCCTGTAGGTATGGTGGGACGAAACCATACCACTATAGTAGTGTTGGGAATTGACACACATACACATAATATGTGTGTGTGGTATCATCATATAACACACACACATACTGGCTGATGATGCCATGCCTTTGCCAATCAGATTTCTATATTCACACAAGCTATAGAAATAAGTAAGCACATACGTAGGTCGAGAGCCTTATATATCCGAGTATTCACTAAGATAGCCTCATAATATTTCCACTACCTTTGCCACTGACTCATACGAACCTACTCCTGGAAAGTGTCCAGTGCGCAATGCCAGTGCTCTCATACGGAGATAGAAAACATCACTAGGAAATCGGCAGGTCCAATATATTCAAAAGATACATGGGCCAGTGATACTTTCGAGATCTAATACGAATTAGTTTTGTTTTGTTTTAAAAAGTTCTTTTTAACATGAGCATAGTACAATTACATAACTAAACACAATCTAGCACATTACAACTAAAGATCTAAGTGACTAGCAGGCTGTAGCGCCTCTAAAAGTCTTTTAAATAAACAGATTTATAACAAAATACACCACTTTTTTAAATCTAATTTAAAATATTTTGCATATTATTATATATGCATATATTAAGTATAGGTATAAGGCATGAACATGGACTTTACACAACATTATCTATACTAATATTATAAAGAGGAAAGATTTGTATTTGTGTATACTTTGTATTTTTAATGTTACGAATAAACTCAAAAACTACTGGTCCGATTAAAAAAAAAATATTTCACCATGCTACGTTATTCTTAAGTAACATAGACTATACTAATTTACTAGCGACTCGCCGCTGGCACGGACTTCTAGTGTATTATAATATATGTAATAACTACTTTAAGAAGCGCTCGTAGGACATACGAATTAGTGGACGTCATGAATCTTTCGAACTTTTATCTTGGACCTGCCGGTTTCCTAGCGATTTTTTCCTTCACCGTATGAGAGCGGTGGCATTGCGCACCTACATTTTTCATATAGTGAAATCCATGGGTTACTTTTTATCTCTGTGTTTGTCAATAAATATTTTTATTTTCTTTATTGTTTTCTTTCTTTCTTTTTTGGTTGGTGCAATACTATGTGTACATTACAATCACAAAAATATGTCGAGGAGTCTAATAGGAACCGACTTTCTACTATTCCATAGACAAACTAATCTTATTTACCTGTAGGTAAATTGTTAACAAATAAATATTATATTTACAGTACCAAAAAACAATTACAACTTAGGTACTTACTTACAAACACATTAGGAATAATCATGCTCTATGTAAGCCTAGCTCTTACCACTTTAGTCATCATCGAAAATATTGCTTCAGAATTTGTAACATCCAAGAGAAGTTTGTCTAAAATTCTTAGAAAATATAATGTTATTATGGAAATGTTAAATACCTATAGTAGATCGTTTATTCCATCCAGTCCTACCAGTAGTTCGATAGTCGAACTGTTTGGATGTTTTTTTTCCAAATTGTTATACTGACGGATCGAACTATTTGGAAACATGGATTTTATTCCAAATAGAACTACTAACTCCGAAGTACACGTTTAGTACAGTCTTGATTATACACTTTTACTTCATATGCATAATACAAGTAGGTACACTAGGTACCTAAAGAATATAACTGACAAGAGAGAAATCACTGCAAAAACATTAGGTAGGTACCTATCTTAGTAGTTTAAGTAGGTAGGTACTTAACTTGAATTTCTTAAACTTTACTTGCATAATATCAGTATCTTAGAGTAAGATAGCAAGTAGGTACCGAATTTCTACACCTCAACGTATGTACTTTTAAACTATATTCCTTATTTTAAGGTAAATAAGGTTTACAAATAACTCACTTTTGTTTAGCAATCCGAACGACGCGAAGCACCGAACACGACGCGCGTGCGACGCAGACTGACTGACTGACTGACTGAGACTGAGTTGGTTGGATGTATGGTACGAATGTAGAACCAGCAGGTGGGCTGAAGCATCAACATCTAGGGGCAGATTCCTGGCTAATACTACCTACTTTCTCAACTGTTTATACATTTCACTGCGAACACAACATGGCGAAAATTTTAAGACCAGTGTTACAGAGCTGCAACTTTTTTTTGGGCCTTTATTATTAGTAGGTACCTACCTACTATTGAGAAACATGATAATTCCTTACGCTCATCTATTGTAGGTACCACTAATATAAGTAGGATACGTCCTTGGGAGAAATGAATTAAATAACCACATTTTCTGTCGCATTTATTATTACTTTAAAATTATTATCTGTCTAAATACTCTGTCACCAGAGTTGGCCACTGACTCGTACGAACTTATTTATTTACTTATTATCACTTTTTGCACAGTTACGTGGCTTTTGTAGCCCAAAGACCACACGAGATTGTCACAAAACAAAAAAACTTTACACGGTTCATTAATTGCATTCAAGAATTTGCTTTGTCAAATTGTTATCAGAGCAAAATGTCAATTTGTTCTAAAATCAACTTAACAAGGCAATTTTCACCCACCAGCCTCAGAAAAAAAAACCATCTAAAAGAATAAGTACTAAAGTACTTTAAATCGTTATTTTCTTTGAACTCTACGTTCTAACCACGACTCTGTAAGTAGAAAAGCAATTTGAGCGATGGGAAATCCCTCAGTGCAAAGTTGCGAACTTGGGTTTACTCTGATAGCAACAAACGATAATTTTGTAGTGTTGTATAGTGGTCGGTGGTAACCACAGAACTATATTTAAGTAGAATGAAAGAGTTCGTCGATTGGTATGGAAACCGAGCGTGTAATATTTTGCATATTTGTATTCTACACACATTATTATATGTATTTTAGTGATGGGAAACACAATTGAACGATTTAAAAGCATCGTTAAGCACGCTGCAAACCGATTCTAGGCATTGGCACACCACCACACCGCCCCCGGTTGGGAGCAGACTAAAATTCACGGCGAGTAAAAAGGTTACTCAGCCCTTACTTAGTCCGTCTTTTTGGCTTGGGAGGTACTCATACACTCACTCTACTTAAATATAGTTCTGTGTAACTTAGACGACCAATCACTTTTTTTTTTTTATACAACTGAAGTGGCAACCAAGCGTACGGCCCACAAGATGGTAAGCGGTTACCGCAGCCTATGGACGCTTGCAATACCAGAGGTATCACTCGCGGGTTGCCACCTTGAGGCTAAGATCGAAAGCCTCATGTGCCAGTAATTTCACCGGAAACCATACCCTTCACACCGGAACACAGCAATGCAAGCATTACTGCTTGGCGGCAGAAATAGGTATGGTGGTAGTCCTTCCCCGGACGAGCTCTATCACAGAGAACTCTACTACTCTTGAATCACTGTTATAAGCTGAACCATGATGACTGTCACGATAATTGTTTTAACTTGCAAGAGAGACCTTACTCTTGCAAGATAAAGAGACGTTATAAAGTGTGGAACTCTTATGCAAGAATCTGTTGTGTCTTTCAAACATATGATCGGTTTTTTTTAATAAATATAATTAAGGCCCATACCCCACCTAAAGTGGCGCCGCCATCTTATTTATCTTATTATGCCGTTTAACAAAGGAATTTTCAAAAATCCATCTTCCAATTTGTGATACCTTTCATAAGCTTTTTTTTTAATGCCTCTGTAATAGTTTTATTCTATTTAGTTTAGGAAGAGATACGAAAATAGATGTTGCTGGCCACCAAGGGCAACTAGTGTTTCCGGTGAAATTACTGGCACAAGAGGCTTTCGATTTCGCTCGAGGTGGCCACCCGCGAGTGATACCTCTGGTATTGCAAGCGTCCATAGGCTGCGGTAACTACTTACTATCTTGTGGGCCGTACGCTTGATTGCCACTTCAGTTGTATAAAAAAAATAAAGTCCAGGGAAGGTTTCACACGGAGAGTAAAATAACGCGACTGAAACCGCGCGGGTGAGCTAGCTAGTAGGTATAAGCTGCTTTTCTTTCATTTCAATACAGACAATCTTATAATATTTATCTAGATAAAAATTATGCATGTCTGTGGTGTTGGGCTTGGGTGTGAACTGTTCGTTCGTTCGTTCGTATGAGTCAGTGACCAGCTCTGGTGACAGAGTTTCTAGGCCGCCCGGAGGCCTATGTCATGGCCTAACAACTTTGAAAAAGCCGGGACCGACTGCTTAACGTGCCCTCCGAAGCACGGGAGCGTGAACTGTGAATGGCTTCAATAAAAAGGTGACCGTTGTGGCGCAGCGGGCGCAGGTCCGCCTGCGACGCAGAGGTTGCGGGTTCGATTCCCGCCTCGGGACAAATGTTTGTACGATCTACAAATATTTGTTCCGGGTGTTTTGGGTATTTTCTATATATAATAAAAAATATGTATCTATGTATTGTATTGTATTAAATATATATCAGTCATCTAGTACCCATAATACAGCTCTGTTTAACAGCAGCTTACCTTGGGCTAGATGATGCTGTGTGGATTGTCCAGCATTATTTATTTATTATTATTTAAAGGTGGAATAAATCAACAGGCTCTAAAGAGAAATCACTTTACAGATATATTATTTTACTAGTACGAGTACTTAGGCGTCCGTATTGATAACCAACTGTCGTGGCGACCGCACTTAGCTGAAATCAGTCGTAAAGTGTTTGCTTCTGGTGCCTCGCTCAGAAGGCTTCGGAATTTTCTTCCCACTGCTACTAAAATTGCGTTGGCACAATCCCTCCTTCTTCCAATCCTTGATTATGCTGACGCCTGCTATCTAGATATCACTGAAGAGCAACTTAACAAGCTTGAGCGCCTCCAAAACTACTGTATACATATTTGGTTTACGCAAATATGACCACATTTCTGAATTTCGCAGTAAACTCAAGTGGTTGCCAATTCGCTTTCGTCGGAATGCTCACATTCTAAATCTCCTTTACAACATTCTGTTCTCTCACTCTTCTCCTTTTTATCTCAAGGAACGATTTGAGTTTCTGCACCTTTCAAACCCTCGTTCTTTACGCTCCTCTGACACCAATCAGCTGAAGACTCCCGTTCATACCTCTACTTTCTACACGAAATCTTTTACAGTGCAAGCTGTTCGTTTGTGGAACGCGTTGCCAGTGGATATCAGGAAAGCTAAGTCTCTTCCTATCTTCAAAAACATGGTCGTACAACATTACTTATCTATCTGCTAATTGTTATTGATGGTACCTACTTGTATAATTTTATGTAAATTTTTCACTAGGATACTTTATAATACCTATCTAATTATATCTTATAATAATACATTAGTGTATGTATGTATTTTAATATTTAGTTTATGTTTATTTTAAATATTTTATTATAAACTATTTATACATATGTGTGTATGTATTATTTTTATATTATATTTATACATAATACACACCACACCAACATGCCCCTTCTCAATTAAATTTTAGTCCGCTCCGTGCATAGGTTGCCTGGCAGAGATCGCTTTCAGCGATAAGGCCGCCAATTGTATTACCTCTTAATCTAAGTTTGTTGCTTTTGTATTATTTCTGTGTGGTGATCAATAAAGCGTTATCTATCTATCTATCTATCTATCTACTAGTAAAATAATATATATAATAATATAAAATCTATACTCGTACTTCCCCTAAGTTAACGAGTAGTGAAAAATAGCAAGAGTTTATTTTTTGAATTTTTAGCTGGTTTGATTCTCGGGTGAGGCAAGCTAACTCCAGAAAATCATTAGGTGAAATATGCAGTTTTGTTTCTTTTTTAAAATGTCCGTTTCTTTTATGTAAAATAAGTAATTTCTCTTCCATTTTTTTTTACACTGTATAATACCATAACCAAGCAAATGTAGTGTGTAATCAAAGCCAATAAAAAAAAAAAAATGGAACTGTAGTGAAACGACAATGGATGCGTACAGACTGTTTATTTCACACTCAAACCTGCCTACCCACATTATGTTGTCATAGCATTGACACAATATACAACATGAACGTTGCCGGGGTCTGTTTTTCCGGACCAATACAATTTAAGTCAAATAGTCAAATAGTCAAATGTTAAGAGTCTCCAAGGCCAGAGAACAGGTCCTTTCGGTTCTTTCTAGGCAAGCGTGCTCCATCATCGACCACACCATCACTTACCATCAGGTGAGGTGGTGGTCAAACGCATGTCCTATAAAAAATTATAAAAAAAAACTGTAAAAAACTGTGTAAAGTAAATCGTAAGTGGATATCGGTGCATGCATAATATTTATGTATCTCTGTGTGTGTCTGTTTAGATATTTCTTTCAACTGAGTTGCAAAACAGGAAAACATAATTATAATGCGTTCGATTCTTAGAAACCAATATTATTGTCTACTTAATGAATATCTTTTTTAAATATATATAGACTTCCATCTCACTTCAATGTTACACAAGACTTAGTATATACTATACTAACTGTTGCCCACGACTTCGTACGCATTATCAATAATATAATAAATATAATAATAATAATATAATATTTATAATTAAAAAAATATGATATAAAAAATATAAAAATGGTCCTACAAGGCAGGCAACGCTTTAGCAGTAGGTACCTCAGGTGTTGCTGAGGCCCACGTCAATGTTCCGACGCGTCGTCAGAAGGTGGGTCCGCAAGTAGGCGGACGTCGGTTGACAGAGCCACGGAGAGTTTGCGAACGGTCCCGCAGCTCTGACCATAAACCGAGGATGATGGAACATCGTGGGCTTTTTTAGTCGGTAGGACGTCGCAGTTTTTCTGCGACGGGGAGTCCGACATAGCCCGTCTGCATCCCCCGCAGGCGGGTATGCGTAAATGCATTATTGCCCACGTAAAAAAAAAAAAGGTGTTGCTGAGGTCAATAGGTAACTGCTTACCAGTTACCATCAGGAGGACAATTCTCGTGCATACTAAATGGTTACATGTGATATTATCGTCAAAACTGTCAAAATTTTTATACATTTTTGTGAACTTTTTTTTTTGTGAACATCTATGGCACGAAAATCGCCCACCAGGCAGGCCGTCAGCCTGTTTGCCTCAATAAAAAAATTTATTAAGTATAGTTCTCACGACGGATCTCGGCCGTCGTGAAATTAGCCGTTTCGATGCGCAATGGAGCTTTTTCAAACTAAATTGTCTTTGGCATCACAAACGGCTAACTTCACGGAAGCCTAGATCCGCTGTGCGAACTATACCTCTCTGCATGCAGCTCCTAAGTAAGACTTACTCATTATGACAGCCTTCTAATGTTCCCACTGCTGGGACACTATCCTAATCTCGAGCAAGAGTGATTGGGTCTTAATCCACCACGCGGACCTAATGCGGATTAGTGGATGGCACATGTCTTTCGAATTTTTAATACTTATATATGCCGGTTTCCTCACGATGTTTTCTTTCACCGTATGAGAGCACTGGCATTACGCACATACAATTTTTGTAACGGAAAATGCATTGGTGCACAACCGGATTCGAACTCACGACCTTAGGATCGGAAGGCGGGGTCAATACCACTGCAATGAACAAAGTCATATTATATTAATTACTTGTACCTCATAATTAAGTCTTACAAAGTGTGTGTAACCTTTATTTGGAAATAAATACATTTTTATTTATTTTGTTTATTTAAAGGTTTTGATCTGGACCAAAGAAAGGGGGAGGGAGGTGATCACTGCCACTGGGCCACCTGTTCTCAGACCACTAAATATATTCAAAATATGTTTATTCAGTTAAATATCAAGGGTCATTTTGATATGTGAATTTACGCCAGTTCTACGCGCCTAGAAGAATCTGGCAAAAACTCTGCTGGGCTTCTAGCTTTTTCGAAGAACCCTCTTCATCATTAAGCTAACTTCCACTCGGGGTATTAACCTAAGTTCCAAAATCTACCGACAATCGTGACGAAAATATAATATTGATCAGAGCGGCAGACTTAAAGGCGCCACAAGACGGCCAAAGAACAAAAGTACAGAAGGCTTCATATTAGCCGAGTAGGAGAGCACTAAGTAGGTAAGTTCGTATGAGTCAGTGGCCAACTCTGGTGACAGAGTTTCTAGGCCGCCCGAAGGCCTCTGTCATGGCCTAACGACTTTGAAAAAGCTCGGACCGACTGCTTAACGTGCCCTCCGAAGCACGGGAGCGCTCTGTTGAAGTTGCCACTGGCGGTCACCCATCCAAATGATGGCTACGCTGAATTGTGCTTAACTTCGTTGAACTGTTATGAACAACTTAAGAACTGGTGGTATTAGTAAATAAGAATGAATTGAATAATTCATTCTTTTTATTTAATAATTATTTCCTAATGGAATTTTGGATATTTTTTTTGTTTCAAAATTTTCTTTAGACTGAGCTTGACGCAGCTTCAAAGGCGATTTTGACACTAAAATCCCCAAAATCCCAAAACCAAAGGGGATCTTCAAGGGGATTATGACACTAACCCAGTTTTACTGGTAGAGGTACTTTTTACTTAATTTCGTTCTGTGTGTGTTCTGTTTCGTAACACTGTTTAAAATATTATATGACGTAGATATTTTACTTTGTCGGTGACGTCATTGTGATGTGAAAGCCTGGTGAAAAAATATTTTTATTTAGTCAGTATCAGTTTAATATTATACAAGACTTACTCGTATTCAGTAGGTCGGTAAGAAGCTTAATATCACTGGTCAACCTACGCGTTCTTATTTCTTATGAACTGTACCACAATTGCGAGTTTTTTCCAACCCAGCTCGATAACGAGCATAAAGGCTCAGCTTCACGGCTTTTTGACGAATCATAACACACCGATTAGAATTCAAATTTCAAGACTGTGCATGACCACAAAGAACGTGCCTTACTTTTGAATCCAATTCCGATCTAATCCTAAATACTATTTACTGCTGTCAATTTTTTTTACTCTTGAAAACAAGGTTGAATTTGGTGCTAGGTTTGCTGTCAAAAGTACGAAACGTCATATTCCAATACTTGTCCAATACCGTTCAAGCGTTCAAGAGTAAGGTCTTTGTAAGGTCTTCAATGTTAAGGTCGTGACTATTTATCTGTCATCAAAAAAAAAGCTAGGAACCCAGCTGAGTTTGTTGCCAGATTCTTCTAGGCTGGGACGCGTGGAACTGGCGTAAATTCACCTAGCTTTAATACGTTTCAAAATCCTTGTGATTTTATTAAAATCAATCATTTTTGACTTTAACTTTGACCTTTACATATTATGCAGATTGGCTAGAGAATTGAGCCAGCTGATCGGAAGCCGAAAACTCGCAATATGCCTTAGACTAGACATTGAATGAATTTTCTATTTTTATTGCTAAGTACTGCCATGGTATTATGACATAAAAGATGAGAGAGCTTGCAGAGTATCCCGCGATCATCATCATCATAAGACTTCTTGTTTTAATTGGTGGTTGTATTTTGTTTGACATTACAGTTGTTTTTGCATAACGCACAAAAGCGCCCCTAGCGCTCGTTTTTGGAAACTGTGTAGTAATTGAATTCCTTATCGATAACAAATGGTGAAGCACCGACACTGTCCGAGAGTCCTCATCAGGGCGAGTAAAGCAGTGCACTCCCGCATATATCTCAAGCTGATCCTGTTTTAAAATGGTTTTTAGAATCAATGATAAATCAAAGATTTATGATTTGCATTATTAAGGTTTTTGTTCGTCAGTAGTATTATTTATTAACGTACAAAAATATACAAGAGTTGGCCACTGACTCACACAAACTTACATAGCTTAAAGTATTATGTATACATAGTTACAGACAGCGCATCAACCGGTTTGCGTGGCTAATCTCTGGGGCCTAAACCCAGTTGATGGTAATGATCAAAATCTAATTCAAAAAAATCTAAATCATACTCACACAATCATACATTACTGGCACTAGGGCTAGCCTGAATCGCGGGTCTCCGAGATTATCTACCTAGGTATAGTTCGCACAGCAGATCTAGGCTCCCGTGAAGTAAGCCGTTTGTGATGCGCAAAGACAATTTAGTTTGAAAAAGCTCCATTGCGCATCGAAACAGCTAATTTCACTACGGCCGAGATCCGTCGTGAGACCTATTATACCTGCCATGTCGACACTGATGCTCTTCTCAGTTGCAAAGAGCTCTCAGTCGGAAGTTGGAGCACTACCCTGCCGTCACTCAGTTCAATCTAGCACGGAGGGTAAGGTTTTGTAACTATTCCTAATGACCTACCGCTATATTATGTACCTACTTCGCGAGCAATATTCAAGGTCGAAGTATTAAGTACCTTAGTATATCTAAAATCTTATATGTAGCTTTATGGTATTATTATTTATAAACCTGTAGTATCCCACTGCAGGGCAAAGGCCTCCCTTCTCTCTTTCCATACCTCTCTGTTACCGGCTAGTTGGGACCACTCTTTGAGGTATACATCAAGTTCGTCCCTCCATCTCCTTCTGGGCCTTCTTTATGGTATGTTACAAAGAAATTGTACCTACATCTTTGAAAATAAATATCTTTTATCTTTTTATTATTTTAATAGTATCGGTTGAACATTTAAACGCTTACTGCTTGATAGAGGTTATTTTTTCCGTAACTCCTCTGTTGTTCCTTGTAGCTACTCTTTGCCTCACCCCTTAGGGATTCAGCTTCCGAGAGTAGCAGTCTGCTCGGTAACTTCGGGGATAGTGCAGTTAGTGGTAGTTTCCAGTAGGTCATCGAGTGGAACTGTAGAATATTTCAATAAACGTATTCACATAAACAGGTACGTTTAGACATAGACATTCATTTATTTACCACATTAGCACACAATACAGACACATTTGAAAATCATTTGAATTATACAGATAGATAAAAATAAAAAAAAAACAAATAGATATTTTAATTTGAATTATGTTTTTAAGCTGTCGGTCTCAGCTTTTTCAAAGTTATAAGGCCATGATGAAGGCCTAAGGTGGCCTACTAACTCCATCACCAGAGTTGGCCACTGAGTCATATGATCATTTGTTATGGTAAAAAGTTCAATTATTTTAATGGTAAAAAATAAGTTCGTGTGAGTGGCCAATTCGTGACGGTTGCAAAACTTTGGAAAAGCTGGGACCGACGTGTTTATAGATATTTTGATTTGTATTACTTATTTAATCGACTGCTGTTTCAAAGGTGTTAGGCTCTGACAGAGGCTTTCGGGCGGCCTAAAAACTGTCTCCAGAGTTGGTTAATGACTATACGTACTTAATTACTACTTCTTTGAGGCGAAATGTCTGCGGTGGTGACAGTGATACCCACCAAGACGAATTCTGGCTGAAGAGTTACCACCAGACCAAGTTTAAGACCTAGAACACACGAGCTAAATCTTGGTTAATTTTGAAACGTCTTAAAACTATGTGAATTTAAGCCAGTTCCACGCGGCCCAGGTAATCTAGCAACAAACTCCGCTGGATGCTACCGTTTTCTACCGTCACAGGTTTTGAAGCATAAAAACTCTACCACAACTTCTTGGTGATAGAAATCAGTGGAATCGGACATCACAGCAATAAGATTTTTACCTGGTGGTAGGACTCTTCAGCAAGAGTCCGTCTTGGTGGGTACCACCGCAGTGTCAGATATTCTACCTCCAAGCAGTAGTGTGCAAGCTGCACTGTGTTCAGGTTTGAAGGGCACTGTAGCAAGTGATATAACTGGGCGAAAGAGACTTAATAACAATGTCTCGGGGTGATAAGCGCAGTGCAGTGCCACGCAAACCCTTAAAAACTTCAAGCTTTGGGTGGCACTGCATCTTTGATAGTCGGGCGTGGTGCTTAACATCAGGTGGGCGCCTTGATTGTCTTGTCACTTGCTGACATTAAAAAAATATTTGGTTATAAAGTAATCATATCTTCAGGGATTATGGGCCTACCTCAGTTGGATTCGTGCTGTTTCGTATTTGACTTGAAGACTGGAAACATTATAATGGGATGCATGAACGCGGTAAGTTAAACATTTTCTTTTAATATTTATACCATTACTAGTGACACTGGTGGTCTAGTGACCCTGCCTTCCGATCCTAAGGTCGTGGGTTCGAATCCGGGCGTGCATCAATGGATTTATCGCTACGAAAAATTTATGTGCGCAATGCCAGTGCTTTCGTACGGTGAAGGAAAACATCGTGAGGAAACCGGCATGTCCAAGTATTAAAAATTCGAATGACATGTGCCATCCACCAATCCGCATTATGTCCGCGTGGTGGATTAAGACCTAATCACTCTCGCTCGAGAGTAGGCCAGTGTCCCAGCAGTGGGAACATATAAGGCTGTCATGGTGATGATGATGATGATCATTACTAGTGCGACCTTGACTATACATACAAACCTTCCTCTTGAATCTTTTTATCTATCTATATACTAATGAAAACCGCATCAAAAATTGTTACGCGTACATTACTTACTTTGACAGACGGGAAACTTTGTTTCCAAAGATTTCCATGCCTGGGGCCTTACCCTTGAATCCAATGACAATTCCGATCCAATCCCAAATTCTATTTTCTGCTGTCTTGTTGTACTCTTGAAAACAAGGTTGAATTTGGCGCTTGGTTTGCTGTCAAAAGTACGAAATGTCATATTCCAATAATTGTCCAAAACCGATCGCGTTCAAGTGTAAGGCCCCTGATCATCACAAGCTGTGCTTAGTTTAGGAGTTGGGACTCTATGGCCACAGAACAGATATTAGTACTAAGTATAGAATGGCCACTCCCTACCTCCCACCGGTCTTACTTACCTCACCCGGCCGCAAGTTTGCCGGCACCTTTTCACCGGCACTGAGCCAAGGGCTAAGACAAGCGTTTATTTTGATTTTGTGTAGGTCCAAGCGTGCGCATGCCAGCGCTAGCGAAAGTTTTCTATCTCGCTCTTGCTATAATTGGGTGGGGCCAACCATGACACTCACACACACAACGGCACCTCTAACGTTTATACTATGCGTGTGGTGATTGCGACGTGTTTGCTTCATACATTTTATTGAGAGTGTCCGGGGCGTGCTATGACGTTGTGTAAAATGTCCGCCAATATTGATTACTAGCAGAACCACCGAGACTTTTCCGCGTTGAGTTACTTATTGTTTAGGTTGTGCGTCGATTTGTCAGTCAGTCACGCAAGCCTTTTATATATTCTGATTAACTTACTCTAGGTGCTATCATTCACCTTGTTAGTGATGATGAGCGTGGAAGCGGCGACGGTGAACGTGGAAGAAACTGAGTTCAAAGACCTGGACGACCTGGAGATGAAGGCTGGCCTAACGGGGCTCTACGTGATGAGCATTATCTTACTCCTCATGTTCCTGGCGAAGTTCTTCTTCGATGTTGTCTTCGTATATGGAGTTATAGCGGTAAGTTTATTTTTAGGGTAGTTTTTCATGAGCTTTTTATCTAGCACAGAGCTTGCTCCGGCAAACTTGTATATTAACCCTTAACCAGTTCTCTAGTAACCTGCCCCATGATCACATAACTCTGTTAGCGACCAATCTTCATTGATCTCCAACTCAAACTGTCAATAAGACAGTAGAACTATGGTCAAACAATCATATTAGACAGTTTGAGATGGAGATCAATAAATAAATAAATAATGCTGGACAATCCACACAACATCATCTAGCCCCAAGGTAAGCTGCTGTTAAACAGAGCTGTATTATGGGTATTAGATGACTATATATATACTTAATACAATACAATACATAAAATACCAAGAACACCCGGAACAAATATTTGTAGATCGTACAAACACTTGACCCGAGGAGGGAATCGAACCCGTAACCTCCGCGTCGCAGGCGGACCTGCGCCCGCTGCGCCACATCGGTCGTCCAATGGAAATTGGTCGCTAACAGAGTGTGATCTACCCGCTGGTGTTAGGACTTTCCAAGAGTTTGTCTCGGTGGGTACCACCGCAATACCAGTTGATCTGCCCCCAAACAGTAGTGTGTAAACATAGGTTTGAAGGGTAACTTGACATTTTACTTGAAGGTCTTATCCTAAGAATAGTTTGTGATAAATAGCTTCGTCAGCATAAATGACAAAAACTAGTGATAATAGCCGTTCAATAATTTTAAATTGATTTCTAACCATTATAAAGATAAAGTTAGGATAAAGATAATTTTAGAGATTATCATAGAGACCTACTGTAAATAGCTTTATTATCTTCCAGGAGAAAGCGAGCATCATCAAGGCGTATTTCATAATGTGGGTGGTATTTTTCATCCTCTCGTTGTCAATCTTCTTCCTGAACATTTTAAACTTTGACGCGGGAACTGTTTGTACGGAACTATTTTACATTGGTGAGTCATTATCATTATCAACATATCGCTATTCACTGCTGCACATTATTATCATGACAGCCTTCTAATGTCCTCCCTGCAGGGATATCTACTGGCCTACTCTTGAGCGAGACTGATTGGGTCTAATTCATCACGCAAACCCAATGAGGATTATTATCTACGACCGATGTGGCGCAGCGGGCGCAGGTCCGCCTGCGACGCAGAGGTCGCGGGTTCGATTCCCGCCTCGGGTCAAATGTTTGTACGATCTACAAATATTTGTTCCGGGTGTTCTGGGTATTTTCTATATATAATAAAAAATATCTATCTATGTATTGTATTGTATTAAGTATATATCAGTCATCTAGTACCATAACACAGCTCTGTTTAACAGCAGCTTATCTTGGGGCTAGATGATGCTGTGTGGATTGTCCAGCGTTATTTATTTATTTAATTATCTGGCTACGTTTTCCTTCACCGCATGAGAGCACTGGCATTGCGTACATTACACTTTTCGAATAGAAAAATCTTGATCGGAAGGCGGGGGGGTCACTACCACTAGACCATAGTGCTCGAATTCTATAAACTTAGATAGATAGATATTATCTTCCTAGCTAACAAGCTAAATACTGAGTTTTATCTTTAGCTCATCTCATCCAGTTGCATTTAGCTCTACACACTACAGCTCTGTTTAACAGTAGCTTACCTTGGGGCTAGATGATGCTGTGTGGATTGTCCAGCATTATTATTAGCTATCCTGTTGCAGTTAGCTATCCTGTTACAGTTAGCCATCCTGTTGCCAATATTGTTATCCTCTATTCAGAGACGAATGTGTACATGTATTGATATAAACCATCTTTTCAGGGACAAATGTGTACGTGATTCTTCTAAGTCACAGTTTTTACAAGCAGCTAAACAGTCGTGAAGAGGTCTAAACAGAATTACTTCCTAAATAAAAGATTTAAAGAGTTGCAATCTTGTGCGTGTTGAACGGGCGACACGCATAGCTAGTTTTAGCAGTACAACGTCGAATTGCGTGTTTGTTCTGCCCCTTAGATAGATATTAAAATATAATAATTGGTTATTGTTCCAAAAAAATATAAAAATAAATGAATAAGTAATCAAATTGTATAATGTGAAATAGAAGCTGTTACACAAAAAAATAATTCGTATTTTTATTTATTTAGTTAATTAAAAAAAACTGTTTATATCAGCTATCCTAATATTAGGTAAGTACTTACTAGGTAAGAGTAGTAGAGTTCTCTGTGATAGAGCTCGTCCGGGGAAGGACTACCACCATACCTATTTCTGCCGCAAAGCAGTAATGCTCGCATTGCTGTGTTCCGGTGTGAAGGGTATGGTTTCCGGTGAAATTACTGGCACATGAGGCTTTCGATCTTAGCCTCAAGGTGGCAACCCGCAAGTGATACCTCTGGTATTGCAAGCGTCCATAGGCTGCGGTAACCGCTTACCATCTTGTGGGCCGTACGCTTGGTTGCCACTTCAGTTGTATAAAAAAAAAAAATTTACTAGGTTTGACAATATACATAAATTCAGCTTCGTTCGTCAGCCCATGTAACAAGGAAAATATTTAAATATCCAGGAAATGCCTAAATTTAAAGCAGGCGGTCTCTATCTATGCATAATCAGATAAAATAGATTTTTTATAAAATGGAGTAATATTACACGTACTTCTTGAAAAAAATCCCGTTTTTTTATAGAATATTTTACGGAAATTTTCTTAACGGAGACTCAATGGAAATATTATGTATAGCAGATAACAACGTGAGCCGTTCCTCCAAACGATGGACCTTGCAAAATCAATCACAAAAGTTACCATGGCTAAATTATTTCGCGAAGCGAATAGATTTGAATCTACTGGAAAATATCGCAAAAGCGTCCACTCAAGACCTCCACAAATAGCCACGGCACTAACATAAGAATATCAAACGAGTGAGGTCTCAATAGTGCACGCAGTAGTAGACGCAACGCAACACGCATCGCATGCCACACCTGCGTTGTGACGACGCAAACGTCGCAACAAAAGAGGGCGACGTACAACGCAAGCCATCGCAGAGCGTGAATTTCAGTCTTCATTCGACAATGGACTTTTATTGTCAAAAAAATAATTTCCAGTCAGATAGTATATTGACGATTAGATTGAAGCATGGATTGTCTTTGGCTATTTTGTCAAAACGACATGGGTCCTCCCATTTTAATTATTTTTCTCGTGTTATTTTAAGTTGTATTGCGTAAATTTGGTGGCAGTTTATCCAACTTGTTTACTTAACACAAGTGTAAGTAATTGAAATGGAGGGGTGATGTTGGTTGGTAATTTAGTCAAGGCTTTCCTCGGGATTTTTGAAAGAAACGCCGCCATTTCTTTCAACATTTTGTTTGTTTACGTTGCCATGCGACAATCAAACTTATTTACTTGACACTGGCGAAATTGTGGCAAATATGCCACAGAGTCTAAAACGAAGAAGAAGCAGAAGATTGAAGCATTTTTTTTTTCAGTTTAATTTTGTTATATAAAAGACCGTTAAACTTGCGGGAATTAACTTAAACTTAAGTATTGTACATACTTAAAATATTTGGCATCAACTTGCACTTCATACATCTAAAGTGAGCAACAAGAGTAACAAGTTTCTAATAGGTTTAACATCATTGAAGTATAATTATCTCTAGATAGCTAGTAAGAATGAGTGCTTACTTCAACCCACAATTTTTCTACCCAATGTTATTTTTACCCGTTCTATCCAAAACATATGCTCCGTTCTACCCATTCCAAAAATCTAAGCACAGTACACAGATATTATCTAGAAATACTTATGTGGTATCTTTATACATACTTATTATATGTATTTCTAAAATAAAGTTACTGTATCCCTCCCTATGTACGTAGAAGTACGCTTAGATCTTTTAAAGTACGCAACGGAGCGCTCGTGACGTAGCTGGCTAGTGGTTCTTAGCAAATCAACGAAGTTAAGCACTGTTTCGCATAGTATTTGAATGGGTGACCGCCAGTGGTAATTTCAACTGAGCGCTCCCGTGCTTCGGAGGGAAAGTAAGTCTAACATAAGAATATCAAATAGAAAGTCTTAAGCAGTCGGTCCCGGCTTTTTCAAAGTTATTAGGCCATGGCAGAGGCCTTCAGGCGGCCTAAAAACTCGGTCACCAGAGTTGGCTCATATGAGCTTACTTTAGCATCAGTGCGGGGCGGGTCCGCTAGTTTAATATAACTTGGTTACTCTTGTTGTTGGCCCATAAAAGTATTTTTCAACACACTTGCTTATAAAGTGACTCTATGGTCATCGCAATTAGGCACAAAATGACACCCATAATCAAACTATGACTTTTACATTGTTAATTTTACATCTTTAACTTACTAGTGAGTTAAAGATTTTTTTTGTTATTTTATTCACAAGTGTGTTGAAAAACGTCGTATGATACACGTGTGTATTGATGATTACCGTCCTCGGCTATCTTAAGACCCTCGCCTGCGGTTCGGGTCTCAATGGCGCCTCAGCGGTAATCACCAATGTTACACACTAGTACCATAATGTACTAATATTCTATAGATGTTAGCTTAAAAAGAATACTTAGCTTTAGACTAATAATTTTTAATAATAAAGTTATATTTAGCAGTCGTTTGTTGAGTCTACGAGTAAGGTTTCATCCGAAAGCCGACGATTACTGAATTTGAGTACTGTGCCAGTCTGCATAAGATCATAAGTCGAATGCACCATGACCAGGCAATGTATGTAAATAACTGAAACAAGGACAAATAATGAATTAATAATATAATTATAATAATCCAATATAGGACTGTATAAATAAAATAAAAATAATTATACAGGGTGTAATAAGACTACTACCGGAAACAGGGGGGTGCAATCAGACCATGATTCAGTAGTTGTCTTTTTACATGCTGTATATTAGCTGATTTGTATTTTTTTTTTCTTTAATTAAAACGATTATACACCAATTACATTAATTAAAGAAGAATTAGAAATAAAAATTATAAATAGAGATTGTTAACTGATATATTTTATTGCGCATTCTAGCTCCAAGGCAGACCCTGAACATAATATTTCCAGATTTGTTTTAGACGTGAATTCGACGCAAGATTAAAACAAATTAATATTTTTTAGAGAAAAACAAAAAACGTTTCCATGGATGGTGGAGACACTC
Organism: Colostygia pectinataria; assembly: GCA_951394395.1. Classification (NCBI taxonomy): domain Eukaryota; kingdom Metazoa; phylum Arthropoda; class Insecta; order Lepidoptera; family Geometridae; genus Colostygia; species Colostygia pectinataria. The sequence goes on from OX596362.1 coordinate 2,115,571, forward strand.
GTAGGTACGAGAGAGTTATTTGGAACGTTTTTTATTAGCGCTGCCAAAAGCGCTGCCTAAACCAATTTTAATAAAATTATACGGGACCTCTGAAGTATGTTCTAATAAATACAAAAGTATAACGCCCTGTCTTGTACAAGGCAGCATCAAGCTGAGACTAGGCCATTTTGACCACACATCACAGAGCGTTTTTTTTTTGTTTCTTAGGTGCTTAGTATATTTAATAATATGTGTATTATAATTATGTTAGTTGCTTATTTTACTTATCTAGTATCAGTATCTATGTCTATGTACCTAAGATTAAGTTTATTATATGTATGAGTATTGTGTTTCAATCGTTCTGTGTTTGTGTGTATCAAATAAATGTATTTCATTTAATTTCATTTATAAAAACATAAAGTTTGAATAAATAAAATAAACATAACAAGAACAGCACAAGCGCACAGCGTACGTCACGAGCGGATAGAATGCTTACTTGAGATGATAAACTGCACGAGAGACAGGATCCAGTGGCTCTGCAGAAGCACCAGGAGCGCACTCAGCATGCACAGGATGGTCAGGATGATGCCGAAAGAGAAGTACCACAGCACGAAGCTTGACTTGTTCTGGAACAGCAGTAGAGTTCAAGGGTTAGTTCTCACCCGATTTTTTTTTTTTACAACTGAAGTGGCAACCAAGCGTACGGCCCACAAGATGGTAAGCGGTTACCGCAGCCTATGGACGCTTGCAATACCAGAGGTATCACTTGCGGGTTGCCACCTTGAGGCTAAGATCGAAAGTCTCATGTGCCAGTAATTTCACCGGAAACCATACCCTTCACACCGGAACACAGCAATGCGAGCATTACTGCTTGGCGGCAGAAATAAGTATGGTGGTAGTACTTCCCCGGACGAGCTCTTTCACAGAGAACTCTACTACTCTTCAAAAAATTAATAAGTAATAAGTAAGTAATTCTGGACAATCCATACAGCATCATCTAGCCCCAAGGTAAGCTGCTGTTAAACAGAGCTGTATTATGGGTACTAGACGACTGATATATACTTAATACAATACAATACATAGATAGATATTTTGATTATAAAAATACCCAGAACACCCGGAACAAATATTTGTATATCGTACAAACATTTGATCCGAGGCGGGAATCGAACCCGCAACCTCCGTGTCGCAGGCGGACCTGCGCCCGCTGCGCCACATCGGTCGTCGATAAATAATCAAAGGCGTCTGTTATCAAGGTAGTACTTAGGTATAAATATTTACAAGCAAAAGTAATAATCCTAATAATTAATTTAGAGTAGCTAGATGGTAGGTATTCGTAAAGAGTGTTTCAAGAAGAAGGTTTATACATATAGTTTAATATCCACGCGAATCAAAAAGTGCTTTTTTTTCGTTTTTTTTTTTTACAACTAAGGTGGCAACCAAGCGTACCTACGGCCCACAAGATGGTAAGCGGCAGTGCTGCGTGTTACATAACATAATTATGTTTGCAGTTTGTAAAGTCGCAGGCAACAGCTCAACTTATTATAATATAAATCACGTTAGCGGGCAAATATCGTATTTCGCACACATAGCTTTCGAACATGACACTCGACACTAAACTGCGTAGTAGCACTTTAGCAATAAATAGTTAAGCAGTCAGTCCCGGCCTTTTCAAAGTTGTTGTGACAGAGGCCTTCGGGCAGCCTAAAAACTCTGTCACCAGAGTTGGCCACTGACTCACACGAACTTACTTACTTTTTAGCAATAAATAAAGTTGACGTAAGCGCGTTGAAGACCAAAGTGTCTGTTGACTGAAGCACAGTGTCAGCGAGTTGACTGTTTTTTTCAACATAAATATTAAAGAATCACTAATCATCAACGTATCGGCATCGCCGCGCCGGGCCCCAGCAAAAAAAAATTGTAATAGCGAGGTACAATTTTTTTTTTGCTTTTGCCCGGCGATGCCGATACGTTCATGATTAGTGATTCCATAATATATAAGTTCGTTCGTTCGTTCGTATGAGTCAGTGGCCAACTCCGGTGACAGAGTTTCTAGGCCGCCGGAAGGCCTCTGTCGTGGACAAAGAAGTATAAGTTGAAAAAAAGATATTGATTCACGAGTGCTCTAAACCCTCTACCACAGAACAGTGAATTAGTACTACGTGTATTCCTTATTTGTCCCGTCAGGAATCGAACCCAATCACTCTCGCCCGAGAGTAGGCCCGTGTTTCAACAGTAGAAACATTAGAAGGCTGTAATGATGATTATGCTACCTTTTTAATTCCAAGAACCAGCATTACGGAGAAGATCATCCAGAGTGAAGAGAGCAACATCACTGCCCCCAGGATACATTCCACGGACGCCGTATTCATAACCAGCTGTGGGAAGCTGTCCAGGTAGACTAGTGCTCCGCCAGGGTTGCCCTGCTCCATGATCAGTAGAACGGTGGAGGTTACGACCAGGAAGGTTGAAAGGATCTGGAAATAATTTGTTTATTGTAACTTGAACTGGTATTCATAGTCGTGGACTCAGTCCTATGAGTTCGTTCGTTCGTATGAGCCAGTGGCCAATTCTGGTGACAGAGTTTCTAGGCCGCCCGAAAGCCTCTGTCATGGCCTAACAACTTTGAAAAAGTCGGGACCGACTGCTTAACGTGCCCTCCGAAGCACAGGAGCGCTCAGTTGAATTTGCCACTGGCGGTCACCCATCCAAATGATGACCCCGCGGAACAGTGCTTAACTTCGTTGATCTGTTATGAACAACTTAGCCAGCTACGTCACGAGCGCTCCAGTGTATTCACGAAGCAGTACCTACTGTTAGGCTAAACGGCTAAACCGCTGAGCCGATTTAGATGATATCTGGCACGGAGATAGTTTTAAGACTGAATAATACGTGTATTCCCGATGTTCCCATGATTTTGACCCCCGTAATGGGGACAATGGGAAGTAAAAAAAACTTCCAGTTGTTCCCATTACGCTTTATCTTCAATGGGGACAGTGACACGTTACTTTTAACCGTGCCTTTTAACTGTAGGTATATCTTTTTACTTTTACTAGCTAGTTTAAAAGTACATATCTATGTAAAACGCGAGCGAAGTAACAAGCGACTAGAGGATAAATAATCCGGCGAAATATACGCTTTAACAAGCTTTAACCAGTTTTATAAAAAACTAGTAGTCCGTCCCAGCTTCGCGCGGGTGCAATGAAACCCCATTCGTGTGAAGCCGGGGCAGATCGCTAGTCAGAAACATAGCTTAAGCTGTTCAGAGATAATGTAGCATTCTAATGGTGAAAGAATTTTTGAAATCGGACCAGTAGTTTTTGAGTTTAATCGTTATAATATTAGTACTTACAAATGTGCATAATCCCAGAACTAAACAACCCAGCTCAAGTGGCACACAGAAGAAGAATTTCTCAGTAAGCCACATTGTTGAAATTAAAGTAAAAGTTTTTTCTATGGTCACATACACACGATGCGCGGACTGCGAAGGGCTCGGCGCCTGAAACGCAACTGTACCTAACACTGTAAGAAGTATATAATCACTTGGTACGTAAGCTTAAACTAATTTATTATTATTATTGGCCTTAGGGTTGTCACACTTGGATTACGTCGTGTTAGCAACGTAGGCAAAAAACATGGTAAAAAGTCAGAGTCAGTGGCCAACTCTGGTACGGAGTTATTAGGACTCCCGAAGGCCTCCGATATGGCCTAAAACAAGGTGTAAGATTATAAATAACTCATAAACAGGGTATTATAATAATCAAACTGAAATATTGATAACAACCGACTAAATTAGGTCAATTTAGTAAATTATTATTATTTATTATTATTATTATTATGAGCCTGTAGTGTAAATTATAAAGGTAATAATATCCGAAAAATTATTTCACCACACCACCTCAAGGGGGAGCCCGCAACTTCCGCTTGACACGCGGATGCTCTACCAATTGAGCTATCGAGACATATCTCGCTTACTCGAAATAATCGTTTGGATGTCTCTGGCTCGAAGCGCCGATAGCTCAACCTACAGGTTTTTAATATTCTTTTGAACGATTCAACTTAAAAAGTGAAAAATTCCAATTTTAATGTCACTAATTCATACTTAATGAAATAACATAATTTAAATACTTTTTGCATAACGATTGCCAAATAAACTCACTGACTGTCAATTTTTATAATAATGAAATCTAGTATAAGAATAAGAATAAGAATAAGAATAAGAATTTATTTATTTGACACACACACAAAAAAGGAAAGTATACAAGACAAGGTGAGTAAGTAAGTATAAGTAAGTATTACCTATATTACCTATTTCCTAGTATAATAAAAAAAGATACCTTTGCGATTGTGACATCCCTATGATAATATATGGTGTGTGTAAACAATACGGTCCTATAAATATAACTGGCCCTTTAGAAATAAATAGGTACAGACCATGAAAGAAATACTTGCAGGGATGGCACAAGGAAACCGTTGTTATTGTATTGACTGATTAGGTACTATTATAATATTTATTATATAATTTGTTATTTTAGATATTATTGGAAAGAATAAATAAATAAATAATGCTGGACAATCCACACAGCATCATCTAGCCCCTAGGTAAGCTGCTGTTAAACAGAGCTGTGTTATGGGTACTAGGATGACTGATATATACTTAATATAATACAATACATAGATAGATATTATTTGATTATATAGAAAATACCCAGAACACCCGGCTCAAATATTTGTAGATCGTACAAACATTTGACCCGAGGCGGGAATCGAACCCGCAACCTCCGCGTCGCAGGCGGACCTGCGCCCGCTGCGCCACATCGGTCGTCAAAGAAGCATTGCGCATTAGATAATCAGACAAAATCGCAACTATTAGGAAAATAACAAAAGTAGAAAATTAACAGTTCGTTCACACGAGGGCGATAGTACGTACTTATTTTTACAGTACGGTTTTGGAATACAATGTTCACACGAATCAGAATCGGGAAAAATGACGATACGGCAAAAATAACTTTTTTTCTCTTGTTTTATTTGACGAACCGTCTATGACCGTTCCCGTGCGAATGATTCTCTAAAAAGCTTTTTTTTTTTTTTTTTATTGGTTAGAGACAAGCGTTTGACCACCACCTCACCTGATGGTAAGTGATGTGGTCGATGATGGAGCACGCTTGCCTAGAAAGAACCTGTTCACTCTAGCCTTAAATACTCCTAAATTGTATTGGTCCGGCAACGAGTTCCATTCTTCACTCGTGTAATGAGAAAAGAAGATGAAAAGCATAAATTAGGATACAATAAAATAACAATTATTACCTCTGAAAAAGGCTATTATTAATAGCAAGGTCTCGCGGTTCACCGTTTTAGGACATACCGGTTTCCTCATGATGTTTCCCTTCAACGTTTGAGGGCACTCGCATTGCATCAATAAATTTCCCTGTTCCACTAGGTACATCCACAGAACAGAACACCCACACACATTTGAAAATAATAATAAGAATAAAAATAATTAATATTTGTAGCTAGAAGCGGCGGGACTCTCTACACTAAAATTTAGAGTATGAGATCGAATTATTATAAATGCGAAAGTCTGTGTGTGTGTATGTTTGTTAACAGTCACCGTGACGACTTAATCGATTGTTATAAAATTAGGAATGTAGATGGTTTAAGTCCTGGAATAACACATAGGCTACTTTTTAATCCGGAAAAATGTACTGTTCCTGTGGGATAGAATAAAAACTGCAAAATACGCGGGTAAAGCCGCGCAGGTCAGCTCATTAGACATAGGACATTATTAGAAGACTATAGAGAAGATTATAAAAAGGTATCTTATTTATTAGTGTATAGGAATAAGTTCCATTCACAAAAAAAAACATGTACCTACTTAGTCACCTTTTTTTTAACATTTTGTCTTAAAAATCTCGAGTACTTACATCGATTAAGTCTAATTGACCAATTATAAGTTATTCTTGTTGGAAATCGAAAGAGCAGCACGTGGCGAGTGTCAATGAATCGCGTGTCAATAACCCGCGCGTCAATGACCTATCACAATTAATGAAGTAAAAGCTTCGATCTTATTTACCTTGTCTAAAGAAAAATTTGAGTAATAAAAAAGTATTTGATGTTCCATAGGCGGATCTCGGCCGTAGTGAAGTTAGCCGTTTCGATGCGCAATGGAGCTTAATCGAATTAAATTGTCTTTGCGCATCACAAACGGCTAACTTCATGGAAGCCTAGATCCGCCGTGCGAACTATACAAAATAAGAAAAAAATATTTATTATGTGCGATGGTCATGTTATCGTGTTCCATGAAACGAATGGGACCCGCCCAGATTTACGATTACAACATAGAGTTGATAGAGTTCATCTCTGTTGTTATGAAGTGTTTTTTTATACAAGCTAGTCAGCGTCACCAAATCCCATCGAGAGAACTGTTATGGAGTACCTGCTAAGTATAACCAGTGGTATAACTATACATACTTCAGTATAGAGGATGTACCTCCATTCCCGTCGTTACACTTCTAAGAAAGTTCTTGTTGTTTTAAAATATTGAGTTACAGTTACCTACCTACCTTATTATACCGTACGAGTAGTAGGTAATTTTGTAACTACTATTAGTAATAGTAGTGGTTCCATAATACCGATATACCTAGTTAGGTTCTACGTCAAAAAAGTGGCAAACGGGGCTATTAAAACAGTACAAGTTGAAAACAGTGGAAAAATAACATAAGAACATCTCATAAAATTGATCGAAATTGGAATAGACCGGGTCCCGGCAGGATCGGGGCCCTCAGGGTATAACCCATTGGATGTCCCAGTAACTTGTATGAGATTCGATTTAAATTTTTCAATTATCAATTAGACTGTGTTTTTTTTTGTTTTGTTACGCGATTTCTCCGCCTATTATAAATTGATGATAATAGGCGATGATGTTTTTTTGTTGATAAATGATTTACTTATGCTTCAATTTAGAGGTGATTCCATATAAATTTAATCGAAATTGGTTCAGTGCTTTTGGAACAAATCATAAAAAAACGTGGCAATCATTAGAGTGCTTATACATACCTACATCCCCTCGTAGCACCACAATTAATCGATTTTTTTTCATTTTTTTATATATTAATTTATTATTTACGACAATTAAGGTCTGCCTGCGTGTTGCGGGTTCAATTCCCGCCTTGGGACAAATGTTTGTACGATCTGCAACTATTTGTTTCGGTTGTTCTGGGTGTTTTCTATTTATAATAAAAAAAATATCTATCTATTATTGATTTGTATTGTAATATGTATATCAGTCATCTAGTAAGAGGTACCCATAATACAAGCTCTGCTTAACTTTGGGCTAGATGATGCTGTGTGGATTGTCCAGCATTATTTATTATTATGACGACCGATGTGGCGCAGCGGGGGCAGGTCCGCCTAAATATATATATATATATATCTATGCATTGTTATTAACTTTATATCAGTCATCTAGTACCTACCCATAAACACAGCTCTGTCTAACAGCAGCTTACCTTGGGGCTAGTTGATGCTGTGTGGATTGTTCAGCATTATTTTATTTTTTATTTTACTAAATTAATATTTATTAAAAATAAAAATAAAAAAAAATCAAAAAAATAAAATATACTAACAATTAAGCGAGAAAATAGAAATCTATTCCAATAATAAAAAAAAACGATTTCACGCCGGCCGGCGACGCGCGATGCTGCCGGCCATATTGCCTGCGGCCGGGTGGCGCGTGGACCTCACAGAATAAACCAAACAAGTTTGAGTCAGTTTGAAGTTGGCATGTTGAGGAAAATACGTGTGTGAATATAACTTATTTGAATTTTTAAATTAAGTACAGTGATTTGAGTGTACCTACATGCTTATAGTTCAACACATCAAGAAGTAGAGTAGGTATTTTAAAGGAACCTAAGGTAAGCTATATTGGTACTATACCTTTTTATCATCTCTGGTCCGTATTTCAGAAATAAAGTCAACCGACGCTCAAGCAGGCTTAATTGAGTAGCTAGGTTTCTATGCTTTGAAATGAAAGAAAACTTGTACTTGATAATGCTTGAGCTAGTTATAGAACAGATATTAGTACGACGTAGTACGTACTTGAGCTTCGAATCGATGCTTGAATCAGAATTATTTATTGTCAAACATAGGTATTATGTTAAATTATTATGACTTTTTTTTATACAACTGAAGTGGCAACCAAGCGTACGGCCCACAAGATGGTAAGCGGTTACCGCAGCTTATGGTCGCTTGCAATACCAGAGGTATCACTCGCGGGTTGCCACCTTGAGGCTAAGATTGAAAGCCTCGTGTGCCAGTAATTTCACCGGAAACCATACCCTTCACACCGGAACACAGCAATGCGAGCATTACTGCTTGGCGGCAGAAATAGGTATGGTGGTAGTCCTTCCCCGAACGAGCTCTATCACAGAGAACTCTACTACTATTAAACTAGGGTTCACTAAGTTATTTTGGTGTACAATTACAATTTTATTAAGTAGATACTTATTGAGTTGAGATGTAATGTTTACATTATGATTGACATTATGGGTGACGCTGATGACAAAGCATTAGAATACATTAGTTTTTTTTACCTTTTCCCCAGTAGCAGGAAAGTACCCTGAAAAAGAAGCATTGTTTAAATAAATAATCATATTAATCCTATCCTACTCCTACTACGCGAAAGTCTATGTGTATGTTTGTTAACGTATCTCCGTGACGACTCAACCGATTGTGATGGGAATGTGCTTTTTTATCCCGAAAAATTATACTATTCCTGTGGGATATATTAAAAACGCGGGTGAAACCGCGCGGGTCAGCTCGGTATCAAATAATAATAATAATAAATAGTTTATTCAATTTTAACAAGGTACAATAGGATAACAAATGCAAAAACTTAGACATAGGTAAACATAACACTTGAGCCTGGACTAGGTAATCCTGTATGTCAGGCGAAAAGAGCTAATTACAATCTTAAAATAATCACTCACTTAGTTACTAAGAAACTGAAACATATATTATAAAAGTAGTATGTTATTATTTTTATTATTTTTAACGAAATAATGCTAAAAAATAGCTAGAAGTAGGATAGGTTCTATTATATCTATACTAATATAATAAAGATTTGTATTTTTTTTAAACTCAAAAACTACTGGTTCGATTTCAAAAATTCTTTCTCCATTAGAATGCTACATTATCCCTGAATAACATAGGCTATATTTTTTTTAAATAATAATAAGGATCTCTACTAAAACTTCAATAACGTAACCCAAGGTGTAAAAAAAATTGCCATAAAATGTCTTTCATCGCATGCGCTGCGGAAACTATTGATGATAGAACAAAAAAATGTTCCACAATATTAAAGAACATATTGATATCTACAAAAAAGTCAGTGATACCATATGTCCAACTATTGTAGTTATGTAACTATAACTACTTTTTTACATTTTAAAAGTTGATAGAAATGTCGACCAAAATCAGATCATGTATTCCATACCTTTATATTAATCCTTATCCAAAAAAATAATTTCATATTCAAGACTGTTTCAATACCTGTAGATAACTGTTTGAATTATTTAAATCAGACATTCCATTCAAAAGTTATGACGAATTATAAAAATGTCAATCTAAACAAAATACTATGCAAGCCCGCACGCGCGCCGTGGCCAGAGATGGGCCGGGCGTACACATGAACTATGAAATAGGTAGCCACGCGGCTAAACCGTGCGGTTAGCTCCTACCTTATGTATGACTTGCGACCCGCCCCGGTTTCGGACGGGTGCTTAAGTTTTTATTGCACCCGTGCGAAGCCGGGACGAGCCGCTAGTTTAAAATATAGGTAAAGTACTTAGAACTTGTATAGCGAACTATCGTTTCGTATTCTATTTCGTTATCGTGTCGGTCGACCAACAGAACAGATTAACTAGTACCTACCTACTACGTATCGTGAGTTAAACTGATGTTTTTCCTGTTGGGTTTTTGTTTGGTAGGTTTGCAAATTACGGTACATAAAGTTCGCACAGCGGATCTAGGCTTTCGTAAAGTTAGCCGTTTGTGATGCGCAAAGACAATTTAGTTAGAAAAAGCTCCATTGCGCATCGAAACGGCTAATTTCACGACGGCCGAGATCGATCTAGACTTCCGTGAAGTTAGCCGTTTGTGATGCGCAAAGACAATTTAGTTTGAAAAAGCTCCATTGCGCATCGAAACGGCTAATTTCACGACGGCCGAGATCCGTTGTGAGAACTATACCTAGGACCGAAGTTGTAGGTGGGTACCTACAACTGCTGTCCTTGTGATTTTATCAAATAGAATTTCTCCAGACTCCATAGGTTTTTATTTTGGTTTTAGGTTTCGCATTGATAACTTTTGTCGTCATTTTAGTAAAATGGTGTGCTACTGTTTGGACCTCCGCGGCGACAGCAAATTCGGGCAGTTTTTGGGCAACAAAGTCGTCAGCATTGTCACTGGAATCGTTCAACTTGTAAGTACAGAATTACTAATATACCTACTTACTATACTAATAATCTATATTTATACTAATATTATAAAGAGAGAACATTTGTATGTTTGTTTGTTACGAATAGACTCAAAAACTACTGGTCCGATTTCAAAAATTCTTTCACTATTAGAATGCTACATTATCCCTGAGTAACATAGGGTATATTTTATTACTAGCGACCCGCCCCGGCTTTGCACGGGTGCGGTTTCACCCGCGCGAAGCTGGGGCAGATCGGCTAGTAACATTTTATAGAGGAAAATATTTGTATAATTTTTGTTTGTTACGAATAACTACTGGTCGGATTTCAAAAACTCTTTCACCATTAGAATGCTACATTAACATAGGCTATATTTATTACAAGCGACCCGCCCCGGCTTCGCACGGGTGTGGTTTCATTGCACCCGCGCGAAGCTGGGACGAACTGCTCAGCAAGTTCAGTGGCGCTAACCTTTACCATGGCAGTGCAAGCTTACCTTGAGACGTAGCTTCCCCAGTAATATCACTTGCTACAGTGCCCTTTGAACCTAAACACAGTAATGCTTACACACTACTGCTGAGTCAGGACCTGTTCGACGCACACATTTTGGCACGGGGTGGGACTGGTTGGCACCTGATATGTGGGTGTGTGTATTAGTTTTGTTGTCTGAGTAGGTGGTTACCTACCCACTCAAAAAAAATAATATATAATAGTTTTCTCTCCCATATTATAGTGGTACATTACATTTAAGTATTTTTTTTTGTTTTGGATAGTAATGTTTAGATATTGTTTTGTGATGTACTTACCTGCCAGTCTGTTTCTGCTCTGTGTTTTTTGTTTGTGCTGTCGAATAAATACTTTTCTTTCTTTTACTGCTTGGCGGCAAAATATTGACACGTACCCACCAAGATGAACTGTTGCACCACCAGCTAAAGGTTTCTTGTGCCGTCTTTCCAATATAGCATAGTTCTCCCATTTCAAATCGTTTTTCTTGCGTTATTTCAGGTTTTTGTGGCAGATTATCGAATTTAACTTATTTTCTTATCTTATTTATAAACAATTCAAATAGAAGGGTGAAATTAAGAATGCATTTTCTATATTAGAGCAAGACGAAGAGAAGATAGGTGAACCGTCTACTAAAGCTTGTTATAACCATGTATAATTTTAACTTATAGCTGAATTAACTTTTCAGATATTATGGGTATCAACGTTAATAAACTTCATTATCCAACCAGAGCCCGTGAAGCAGATGATTCAAAATATGGACAATACAACTTATGCCTTATCCATTGTATTAACCATCACCATCATAGTTTTCTCAGGGCTTCTGCTCTTCGGATTATTTAAGGTAGTACCTACGATATTTAAACATTTTAAAGCACTTCTTCTATACTAATATTACAAAGAGGAAAGATTTATATTTTTGTATATTTGTTTTTTACGAATAAACTAAAAAACTACTGGTCCGAGATCAAAAATTCTTTCACCATTAGAACACTACATTATCCCTGAGTGACATAGGCTAAAGTTATCACTAGCGACCCGCCCCGCGCGAAGCTGGGACGGACTGCTAGTATATTATAATTTTTCAAGGGTGATGACTCTATCACTCCTAAGGTTCGATTCTAATCGTTTGTATAATGAATTAGTAACAGCTCGTAGGGAACCTGGCCAAATTTCTGATGCATGTTGTGCCTCTCCGACTGTAACAATAGACTTGACAAAAGATGACTCAGTGGGAACTGTCACAGCATGCACCAGAAATAATCTTAGCAGAAATAAACTAAAAAAATATGTCAAAATAAATAAATACATAACAAAAACCAAAAGAATGTTAAAAAATCAAAAAGGTGTAGTTAATAAAATTAGAAGTAAAAATGAAAAAATTAAAATGTTTGATAAATTACAATTGTGTACCTTACAGCTAGAAAGCAATAGAGTTAAGTATGAATCTGACATACAGCTACTTCAGTCAGAACTTGCCAGCGTCGAGGAATCCTTGAGATCCATTACTATTCGCTATGAGAAGTCACAGGAGGTGATTCGGGAGTACTCATTGGCCATGGACGAGCTACTCACACTGTCACATAGTAACCAACAGCGCTTTGACTCCTTTGTGGGCAACCATACATGTGATTGTCAGCGCCCTGAGAGTCCGGAGCTAGTGTGTCCTGCCTTATCAACTTCCCAGCTGTGTGTCAGTTCATGCAAACATACACCCCAAACTGTAATGTTCAGCGATGAAATTGGGAAAGACATGGGCCACATGCTCAATACTAGAATGGAACATTCAGTCATTAACCATTGTTTGCCTGACTCAAATATGCATGAAATCATGCAACTAGTTACTAAATATAACTTCAACTCTAATTCAAATATAATAATTTTTCTTGGAAATAGGGGTAATATAAACAAAACTGATTTAGTAAAGTACTATGAAACTCTGATATCGTTGAAAGTAAATAAAATTGTAATGTTTACATTCCCCTACAGCAACAGCTTGCCACAAGTGGAAAATGAGCTTAGACATAAGCTGAACCTGTATTTGCATACTATGTCATGCAATAGTAATTTAATTCATTTAATTGACTCTAACAACATTGTTAGTAAAAATTATTATTTGACAAAAGGTAGGTATTACCTTTCCAATTATTATAAACGACAGGTAGCTGTTTCGCTATCTTATTATTTTAGTATAACAGCCAAAAACTTGGCTACACAAAGTGCTTTTATTGGGCACTCCCATGACATGAGACAGACTCTGGACATTATTCCAAGTCATTTAAATTAGTTTGTAAGACAATAGAGGGATTCTCTAGCATTCAACAGTCAAATAATAGTTGTTATAAAAAAAGTCAAAATAAATCAAAGAATGTAAATATTACTAGCTTGGTGCATCAGAATATTCAGGGAATTTGTAACAAAGAGTTAGAACTGGAATTGTACCTGAACTCAAATAATATTGACATTATTTGCATTACTGAACATTGGCTGAAAAGCCATGAGCTTATGTTCAATTTCAGTAATCACCAAGTTGGTAGTTCCTTCTGCAGAGTTAACTTTATGAGAGGTGGATCATTAATACTACTTAATAAAGAAATTAAATTTAGAGAACGTAAAGACATTGTCACCCACTCTGTAGAACGACACATTGAGATAGCCTGTGTGGAGTTGGAGCAGTTCATTGTTATAAGCACTTATAGCCCACCAACCGCCTCATTTGATGTTTTTGAGAAAGTAATGGAAGAGGTAATGTTTAAATTAGTATCAAAATCAAATAAACAAACTATTGTTTGCGGTGACTTTAATGTAAACTTGCTTGAAACATACTCTTTAAGTACCAGAATAACTAGTCTATTTAAATCATTTGACCTTGAACCATTATTTATGGAGCCCACAAGAATAACTGCCACTTCGGCTAAATGTATAGATAATATGTTTTCTAATGTAAAAGTATTAAGAAAAAGTATAATAAGTAATATTAAATCGGACCATCTTGGTCAACTTATTCATGTAGAAGCAAGAAACAAAAAAAATGTAAATAGAAAAATAACTTTTATTCCTGTGACCATTGATCGATTGGATAAAGTAAAATTTAACCTTATTTCTAGATTGCCTGATTTATCATATAACTATCATAATCCAAATGACTCGTATAGTCTATTTTTTAATGAATTTAATAAAGTATTCAATTCGATTTTCACATCCAAGACGGTTACGGTATCAGGCAGTTCAAAATTTTGTGAGTGGGCAACAGCTGGTATTCATAAAAGCAGGCAAACCTTGTATGAACTTTACAGCGAAAAACAATACAACTTTAGTGAAGAGTTTAAAGTAAAAGTTAGAAATTATTCAAAAATTTTTAAAAGCGTTTGTCAAGTTGCAAAATCACTATATTTATGTTCAAAAATTAAAAACAGTCAAGATAAAATTAAAGCTACGTGGAAAATTATAAATAATGAGACTGGAAGAGTCAGGACTCAGAATAATGTTTTTAATTTAAATATTAATAATAGTAATATTAAGCATGATGATGAAGTAGCCAAAGCATTCGAAAAATTCTTTACTGATATTCCAGTTTCTACTACAAAATCTTTAAACTCTTCTCACATAATTGCAGAGTCATTGTTAAAAAATAATGTACCACAATGCAACATACAATTACATTTCGACTATGTAAATAATAATGATATTATCAAAGCATTTAAACTGATAAATGTAAAAAAAACCACTGATCTCTGGGGCATTTCTGTTAGCGTTGTGAAATCATTCATTGAAATCATTGCACCTGACCTAGCTTTTATATTTAACCAATGTATTGACTGTGGTGTGTTTCCTGATTTAATGAAACATAGCAAGATAACACCTCTTTTCAAATCAGGTAGTCATTCTGACCCTGGTAACTTTCGGCCTATATCAGTATTGCCTACATTTAGTAAAATTTTTGAAAAACTTATTCTTATTCAGTTACAAAGACATTTTAGTATGAATAACTTACTTGATAGTAAACAATTTGGGTTCACAAGAGGTCGCTCAACAACTGATGCCGGTGTTGAGTTGATATCACACATTTTTGAAGCCTGGGAGGAATCGCAAGATGCCTTAGGCATTTTTTGTGATTTATCTAAGGCATTTGATTGTGTACATCATGAGACACTAATTAGAAAATTACAACACTATGGAGTTAGGGGTGTTGCTCTAGACCTTCTCACTTCATATCTAAGTGATAGAATACAAAGAGTTGACGTAAATGGAAAGCGTTCTCCGGGATCAGTGGTAACAATTGGTGTACCACAAGGATCAATACTTGGGCCATTCTTGTTTTTAATATATATAAATGATCTACCCCGGCTTGTTAGGAACGATCATGAGATTGTACTGTTTGCTGATGACACGTCACTTTTATTTAAATTAAAGCGACAAGAGACTAACTTTGACAAAGTAAACAATGCAATCTCTAAAATTGTAGGGTGGTTTAATGTAAACAACTTATTGTTAAACGAAAATAAAACGAAATGCGTTCGTTTCATACTACCTAATGTAAAACAAAACCAAACTAATATAAAAATAAAAGATGAAAAGCTAGGCCTTGTGGACACCACAGTTTTTCTAGGCATAACCTTAGATAATAAACTGCAATGGGGCCCACACATAGATAAATTGTCGAAGAGACTTAGTTCTGCAGCATACGCAGTCAAAAAGATCCGTCATTTCACCGACGTCGATACAGCCAGACTAGTTTATTTCAGCTACTTTCACAGCATTATGTCTTACGGTATTTTGTTGTGGGGGAGTGCTGCAGATATTAACACCATATTCGTGTTGCAGAAGAGGGCTGTTCGCGCAATTTATAACATGGGTCCCAGAGAATCACTTAGAGATAAGTTCAAAGAAATCAATATTATGACAGTACCCTGTCAATATATTTATGAAAATCTTATGTATGTTCGCAAAAATATTAATCTGTTTAAAAAAAAATGTGATAATCATAATGTTAATACTAGAAATAAAAATAAACTCGCTGTTCCCACAGTTAGGCTCACTAAGGTCAGTAAATCTTTTAAAGGGCAATGTGTACGCTTCTTTAACAAAGTCCCAAGCGACATACAAAATTTATCAATTGTCAAATTTAAAAACTTAATTAAACAAAATCTGTCTCAAAAAGCTTACTATAAAACAACCGATTACCTAGATGATAAAAAAGCTTGGGACGAATGTGCTCCAACTCTACTTGGAATCCATAACAATAGCAAGGGTCATGCCAAAAAAGCGATAGGAACCCAGCCGGTGTTGTTGCCAGTTCTTTTACGGCATGGGCGCGTTGGAACTGGTGTAAATTTTCCTAGCTTGTAAGACGTTTCAAAGTGATCCTTGTGATTCTACTGAATAAATAATTTTTGATTTTGATTTTTTGATTTTGAATCTAAAGTTGTGGGTTCGAAACCAATTGAGCACCTAATGGGTTTTTTATTTAAAAATAAATGTGCACTGCAATGCCAGTGCAAAAACAGTGAAGCAAAACATCGTGAGGAAACAGTAAGAGCCAATCACTCTTTCGAGAGAGTAGACCAGAGGCCCCACCAGTGGGAACATTAGAAGGCTGCCATGTTGAACCAACTTAAAGACGCTGTGTCCCCAATGGGTAGTAAGGTTAAGGTTTTATTTGTTTTTTTGGCCACCACCAGACGCAGTATCATCTCCAATAGATGATAAAGGCCTTGTTTAGTTTGGCCACTGATTTTTAACTCTTAATTTTTTTTTTATACCACTAAAGTGAAAACCAAGCGTACGGCCTACTTGATGGTAAGCGGTTACCGTAGCCTATGTACGCATGCAACATCATAGATATCACTTGCGTGTTACCACCCTGAGACGTTAGATGGAAATTCTCATGTGCCTGTAATTTCACCGGAACACAGCAATGCGAGCATTACTGCTTGGCGGCAGAAATAGGTATGGTGGTAGTCCTTCCCCGAACGAGCTCTATCACAAAGAACTCTATTAATCTTCAACTCATTTTTGTTTCAGGACCGTCAATGTTACATAACTATCTACTTGGTATTCAACATGGTGCTAACAGTGCTGTTCGCTATATCCTTCTTCATCAACCTGGTTATGCAGCCTAAGAGATTCGGAGTCTCTGGATTCTTATCAACTATTTTAATAATTTGTGAGTATTGAACCTACAATTCCTAAGGTCGTGTTCCAACCGGTCGTGCACCAATGGATTTTTCGCTACGAAAAATTTATGTGCGCAATGCCAATGCTCTCATAAGGTGAAGGAAAACGACGTGAAGAAACCGGCATGTCCAAGAACTAAAAATTCGATAGACATGTGCCATCCACCAATCTGCATTGGATCCGCGTGGTGGATCAAGACCCAATCACTCTTGCTTGAGAGTAGGCCAGTGTCCCAGCAGTGGGAACATTAGAAGGCTGTCATGATGAACCTACAATTCACCCCCCTATACCACTGCAGCGCCAGATATTCTGTCTCCAAGCAGCAGTGTGCAATTCTGGTACTAGAGTAGTAGAAGAGTAGTAGAGTTCTCTGTGATAGAGCTCGTCCGGGGAAGGACTACCACCATACCTTACCTTGCTGTCACACAGTTTTATACTTACCTTGCTGTCACACAGTTTTATACTAGCACAGAAGGTATAGTCCTAAATGCCAATTCTAAGTTTACATAACTTGATACTCTTAGTTTTATAATACTCGCAAAAATGGTTGTAAAACCAAAATCGCTTTTTATACTTACTATTGCAGTTTGCCAATTCTAGTGTAGCTTGAGCAAAAGTACCTACCACTACTACTTTTTTTTTTTTTAGTCTCGAATCGGAAACCTCTCATTAAGCTGACGTATTTATATTAGGTACCTATCCTAATTAATTAAGTCTTGTAAAGTAGGTGTATCTATACTCTCTTTTTATAATTATCACTGTATGTAAGCTATTAGTTAAGTTTAGTTTAAGTTATTGTAAGGCAAACAATTTTCCTGATTAATAAATTATCTCTTATCTTATCTCTTATACCTATTTCTGCCGCAAAGCAGTAATGCTCGCATTGCTGCGTTCCGGTGTGAAGGGTATGGTTTCCGGTGAAATTACTGGCACATGAGGCTTTCGATCTTAGCCTCAAGGTGGCAACCCGCGAGTGATACCTCTGGTATTGCAAGCGTCCATAGGCTACGGTAACCGCTTACCATCTTGGGGGCCGTATGCTTGGTTGCCTATTCAGTTGTATAAAAGACTTGAAAGACACTGCAGTAAGTGAAATTACTGGGCGAAAGAGAATTAAACGTCTAGGGGTGATGAGCGCAAAACTTTAAAACTAAACTAGACGAAACTTTACCCACAATACCTAGTGTGGGAACCATTGCTAACTAGACCTATGTTATATCCATCAGTAAAAAAGTATTAGTAATGTAGTAAGTGCTAGCAATAAAAAGTGCAGTGTTTTCCAAAGCTCCGGTTGGCACTGCAACTGCTATAGTCAGGCGTGGCGCTTATTATCATCAGGCAAGCGACTTGCCCATCTTACTTGCTGATATTAACAAAATTAAAAAAATGTTTTTCGTTGTCTTACTAAAGGTCTGCTTCGAAAGTTTTCCATTCGTCCCGGTCTTTGGCATCTATTTATCACCATTTTATCACACTGCTGGGACACTGGCCTACTCTCAAGCGAGAGTGATTGAGTCAAAATCCACCGCACGGACCCAATGCGTGGATTGTGTGGATGGCACTATCCTTTAGATTTTTAGTTCTATTATTTTTGTTAATGTCTCTGTCGTGCTGACAAAATCTGGTGCATGTAGGTAGTACATTATGTATTTAATTAATTTTATTTTTCTTTTGTTACAGCGTTGAATATCCTGTTCTTCTTCATCATCAGAAACTACTATTTGACATTTTTATGTAAGAAGGCCAACAGAAACCCTGCTTAGGTACAGTCCAATAAGAAATTTGACGTGGTTCGGCCTAAAATACCAAACATCCCAGACCCCAGTACTGTGTGTAGCTCGCTCTAATTATTAAATAATTTTTGGAAAAATATAAAAGTTATTTGAAAAATTATTGGGTCATAATAATGGATGGATGGATGGCACATGTCTTTCGATTTTCTTGTTGTTATGTGTTCAGGCGTATACTAATAGAACAAAATAAAATTAAATAAATATAATAATAAATAATAATATAATAATTAATTAAATAAAAAAATTATAATAATTGCGTATACTAATAAAATTATGCAAATTTTTTGTTCGCTATGAGGTGCGTACATTATCTACGCTACTGAAAACAAAGAAAACTTAATCATAAGTAATAATAATAATAATGCTCGACAATCGACAGAGCATCATTTAGCCCCAAGGTAAGCAGAGTTTGTGCTAAGGGTACTAGATGACTGTTATACTTAATACAATACAGAACATAAATAGATATTTATTATTATAAATATATACTTAAAGAAAATACCCAGTAAGTACATTTATAATATTATAAAACACAGTTAGATAGCGCTAGATGAAGATAAAGTAAGGTTCGTATACAATCTTATCTTCATTTTTTTATTTTTTTTTATTTATATACATTTGGTATAACAATGGGTTGTACATTTGCCACAAAGTAAATTCGTCACGAAAAAAAGTATGTGTAAACACTTAAATGTTACTATATGCTTAATTACTATTCATAGTTAAGTTAAGTATGTACTTATTTGAAACTTTATATCTATTTTTTCATTATAATATCAATGACAAGAGATGGTTAACCCAGTTAACCTAATCACGAGCGAATCACAAAAAGCTCGTTTGACAATCGTAAGGCAGCGTTTCCACCAGAGATTTTGTATGTAATTTTTTAGAGCGCCTCTTTCGTGTATAAAATGAACTACTAAATCCCGTTCATAACATATATACTTATAGCATAACGATACGTTAACGTTTACGATTGTTAAACGAGTTTTTCGTGATTTGCCTTCTGTAAGTTTATATAATAAATAAATAAATAATGCTGGACAATCCACACAGCATCATCTAGCCCAATGTAAGCTGCTGTTAAACAGAGCTGTATTATGGGTACTAGATGACTGATATATATTTAATACAATACAATACATGGATAGATATTTTTTATTATATATAAAAAATACCCAGAACACCCGGAACAATTTTTTGTAGATCGTACAAACATTTGTCCGTAAAATGAATATAAGCAGCCTTAAATTCATCTAGAAAACCAAAATAAAAATAATTAAGCAAGTATAGTTTATGTAGTAGGTACTTTTAATATAATAGATCTATTATATAGTACCTTTTTCATTTAATTATAAACAAATGAAAATGTACATAATTACATTATGTATATATTACTAATTGTATTTAGCAAGTTAATCACAATTTAACAGTTTTTGTACAAGCTATAGGTAAATAAATAAAATATGATTTATGTACCTACTGTCACTTTTTGCATTTTATTTTTATATATAAATATATATTATTATTTTATTTTTTTATACCTTGTCCTTTTCGAACACTCAAAAACCAACTAAGTACACGCACGACGTTAAGGTACTTCTTTTTCGCTCAGATTTTCATAATTATCATCCGGAAATTAAAAAAGCTTTAAAAAAAATGAAACACCGCCAACTTTATGAAAAATAAATCATTTGAAAAAAAATTACTTTAAGATATTTTTTTTTTTTCATTTTCCATTGTGTCTACCTTTTTACGGTAGCTTATTATTGTTGTAGTTTGTACCAGTTTTTGTTGTAACCAGTTATACCTACAGGTAAACCAGTTATTGGTTGTTCTCACATCATAATGCACAGATAATAATATTTGAAATCACAAAGTCGTCATCATCACCATGACAGCTTAGTAATGTTCGTACGCTTGGTTGCCACTTCAGTTGTATAAAAAAAAAATATGTTCCCACTGCTAGGACTTTCGAGCGAGTGATTTCCACCACGTGGATGCGGATTGGATGGCACGTCTTTCGAATTTTAAGTTCTTTGATATGTCAGTGAGAGACACACACATTGAGAGAAAGCGCTGTCATTACGTACGTATTAGTCAAGGCATGTTATTGTTTTTTTTTTTGTTTACAACTGAAGTGGCAACCAAGCGTACGGCCCACAAGATGGTAAGCGGTTACCACAGCCTATGGACGCTTGCAATACCAAAGGTGTCCCTCGCGGGTTGCCACCTTGAGGCTAAGATCGAAAGCCTCATGTGCCAGTTATTTTACCGGAAACCATACCCTTCACACCGGAACACAGCAATTCGAGCATTACTGCTTGGCGGCAGAAATAGGTATGGTGGTATTCCTTCCCCGGACGAGCTCTATCACTCTACTACTCTTATTTCCTTGGTATACATATTTATTTTCTAGAAAAATAAAACAAATAGATAAGTATGTTCACGCTCACGCAAAACGATCAATTGTTTTGTGACACACTTTTAAAGACAACTTTGAATGAAATTATCATTATCCGTGTTATTATTTTATGGTACCATGTAACTCTATCGATGTCGAATGTCTGTCGATTGCTTAGCGATACCATAAACGTGCAAGTTACCTACGTAGTTAGCTGTAAAGAGTCAGATGTAACAACAAGCGATGGACATAAAAGCCCATGCGTTCAAACCCGCGACCTTAGGATCGAAAGGCAGGGTCACTACCACTACCACTAGTGACCAGGCAGTGCTCTCAATTGCGTGCAGGCGCAGGCGCAAAACATTGTTAGTTATTCGAGCTGGTTTCAGTTGCGTCGCAGTCGTGAGCGGCGCCGGATGGTGCGTCCAGTGTTTAGTCCAGTGTTTAGTGTTTAGTCCATGACTGAGATCATGGATAAAATAAACTTTACGGTGAACGGTGTGGCGTACAGTGTGGGTAAGTGTTTTCGTTTTCTTTTTTAGATAGATAGATAGATAACTTTTTATTGTACAACACACAAGAAATAATTAAAAAGTCACACAGATATTACTTAGTTAGAGCGAAGTATAGTTCGCACAGCGGATCTCGGCCGTAGTGAAGTTAGCCGTTTCGATGCGCAATGGAGCTCATTCGAACTAAATTGTCTTTGCGCATCACAAACGGATAACTTCAATGGGCGGCTTTAACGCTATGAGCGATTTCTTCCAAGCAACCTTAGGTTGGACAGAAGTAAGGTTCTGAGAATGAGATGGGACGGTGTCAACAATTTCTGAGTAGGTTAATTAATTTTTTTTAAACTTTTTTAACAGACTTCCAAAAAGGAGGAGGGAGGAGGGAGGAGGGAGGAGTTCGACTGTTTTTTGTTTTCGTATGTTTGTTACGCTATTTCTCCGCCGATTATGAATTGACTAGCTGTTGCCGGCGACTTCGTTCGCGTGGTACTCGGGAACCGTACTTTTTTCCGGGATAAAAGTAGCCTATGTCCTATTCCCGGTTATTATCTAACTATTTCGAAGATGGGGAGAAGATTTTAAGACGACAGCAGGACCGCTATGGAGGGGAATAGCTCATGATCGCATACTGGAAACGTCTGGGGGAGGCCTATGCTGAAAAGCAAGGCCTTCAAAATCGAATCACTAACTGGGTACAAAGGCAAATAAAATAATGTTAAACAAAAATAAATAAAAGGTTGAATAGTGGAAAAATAAAGTTCTGCACGGCACTGCGCGCGTCACCCTAAGATAGTCATTAACTCAGTGTAGGTAGGTACCTAATTGCACTTGCTACAGTGCCCTTCAAACCTTTCATAATCTGTGCTTACACTACAATAATAATAAGGCTTCTTAAAAATGTTGTACAAGTAACACATTCAAGCCTCCGTCACGGTTTGCAACTTTGTAAGTTTATAAATAGCCGTTTGTAAAAAGCTGGGTCCGATGCCGGATACGGAGCCTTTTTCGAACTCAGGTTGCGGGTCGAACCCAGGTTGCAAGTTCGATCGCCGCTACGATCTGCAGGTATATTCCAGGGTCTGGGTGTTTCTTTCTACATAAGTATTCTTCTTCTTCTTTTATGGACTCTGTGGCATAATTGCCACAATTTTGCCAATGTCAAGTGTATTATTTCAGTTGTCGCTTAGCAACGTAAACTAACGAAATTTTCTTTCAAAATTATCTTGGAAAGTCTTTGACTAAATTACCAACTAACATCACCCCTCCATTTCAATTAGTTACACTTGTGCTAAGTAAACAAGTTAAATTGGATAAACTGCCACCAAATTTACGCAATAAAACTTAAAATAACACGAGAAAAATAATTAAAATGGGAGGACCCATGTCGTTTTGACAAAATATCCAAAGACAATCCCTATATAAGTATTATAAGGTATGTTTACAAAAAAGTTTGTTTGTACGTGTAAGTAGGTAAGGCAGGTTTTTATGTCTGCAAGTGACAACTGTGACAAGACGGTACGGAAGATCTATGCACGAGAATCGCCCTCCTGTACTAAATACTAAGTTTCATCCAGATCGGTTGAAAAATGCGACCTAGGACTGTGCCTAAAGGTCGCGTTTTTCAGATATTTTCAGACAGACTGTCAGACGGACAAAGCATTTTTGTGAAGTCTCAAAACTGAGATGCTTTGCTCGCTCGGTCAATAAACAAATATAATTGTAATTATGTAGGTAATGTAGATAGTAGGTATACTTAGGTAATTTTAATTTATTGACCTTGGCACTGGAAGAATGCGTCTCGGCGCGGCCGTGCGCTACACGCAAAGCAAAGCCGGTTCTTAATAAAGCAAATAAAGTCATATAGGTAGCTAAGTAAGTGCCTATGGATAATAAATTTGCAGGTAGTACATTATGGTACTAGTGTGTAACAGGCGAGGGTCTTAAGATAGCCGAGGACGGTAATCATCAATACACACGTGTATGATATCATACAACGTTTTTCAACACACTTGTGAATAAAATAACAAAAAAAACTCATAATAAAATAACAAAAAAAAGTCTATAACTCACTAGTGAGTTATAGCAATGAAAAAGTCATAGTTTGAATATAGGTGTCATTCTGTGCCTAATTGCGATGACCATAGAGCCACTAAAACTCACTAGTGAGTTATAGCAATGAAAAAGTCATAGTTTGATTATGGGTGTCATTCTGTGCCTAATTGCGATGATGCTCTATGAGCCACTTTATAAGCAAGTGTGTTGAAAAGATTATTATTAATTACCTACGTGTAAAGACTTGTGACCGTAGCATTAAACTATGGCAAAATTCAAAAGACACAACCTTGGATTGAAAATTGAAACCAATTGTTATCGAATGGCTGGAAAAGGAAGTTATAGAAAGGCCCTCCCACTTGATGGACCGATGACAGGAAGTAGGTGGATCATAATTCATAGCGCTCTTTGGGGGAGGCATGTCCAGCAGCGGATGTCTATCGGCTGATATGATGAAGCCTCGTTCCACCTCGTTCTGCAACCCGATTTCTAAAAGGCCGTTGCCTAAACTCATATCACTGGCCTTTAAGAAGTCAGACGTCATTATTGCATTTGTATCTGTTCCTAGCGGGCTCTGAGGTGAGTCCAGACACGTCGCTGAACGACTACCTGAGGCAGTACCTCCGGCTGCACGGCACAAAGGCGATGTGCCACGAGGGCGGCTGCGGCGCGTGCGTCGTCTCCGTGGCACGGACTAATCCCAGCACAGTAGAGAGGGAAGTCTTTTCTGTTAACTCTGTGAGTACCTTACCCTTTAAGAGTAGTAGAGTTCTTTGTGATAGAGCTCGTCCGGGAAAGGACAACCACCAAACCTATTTCTGCCGCCAAGCAGTAATGCTCGCATTGCTGTGTTCCGGTGTGAAGGGTATGGTTTCCGGTGAAATTTCTGGCACATGAGGGATGAGGCTTTCGATCTTAGCCTCAAGGTGGCAACCCACGAGTGATACCTCTGGTATTGCAAGCGTCCATAGGCTGCAGTAACCGCTTACCATCTTGTGGGCCGTACGCTTGGTTGCCACTTCAGTTGTATAAAAAAGAACCCTACCTACCTACTGGTTTTAAGTACCAAACTAACGGCTGAATACTAAAACGCCCTCAGAGGAAATTCTCAATTTCTATATAAACGCCATGTAAATGAATATTACAGGTTTTTTCCGCGAGACAATTTTGCCAGCGTTTTTTTTTTAACTTTAACTTTTCTTTCTGTCAATCTCTACCTTATAAAGAAATAGTCCCATTTATATTTGATTCGCTAACTGATTGTAGCAACAACTCTATGTCAGGTACCTACTAATTCCAATCTGAACGAAATCTAGGGCGTTCGTTGACCCTTATTGCAAATCGTCCAAACAAAGGAAGGTCGATTGTTACATTAATACATTCTAGTCTACTCACAAAAAAAAGACATAGACCAAGTACCTGCAATATAGTTTCCAAGGTAAATTGCCAACATTCTCGAACTAAAGCCGGTATCAAACTGCAAAGGTTTATCTTCAATCAAGTCCCAGGCACTACAGCATCTGCAGTTTACATACACCCGTGCTTCGGAGGGCAGGTTAAGCAGTCGGTCCCGGCTTTTTCAAAGTTGTTAGGCCATGACAGAGGCCTTCGGGCGGCCTGGAAACTCTGTCACCAGAGTTGACCACTGACTCATACGAAATTACTTACTTACTTTACTTCACATATCCAGTGTGTAGGCAGCAAGAGTTTTTTTTTTTATACAACTGAAGTGGCAGCCAAGCGTACGGCCCACAAGATGGTAAGCTGTTACCGCAGCCTATGGACGCTTGCAATACCAGAGGTATCACTCGCGGGTTGCCACCTTGTGGCTAAGATCGAAAGCCTCATGTGCCAGTAATTTCACCGGAAACCATACCCTTCACACCGGAACACAGCAATGCGAGCATTACTGCTTGGCGGCAGAAATAGGTATGGTGGGCACTATTATGGATCATTACACTAATACTGTTTTGAATATGTGTTTGGATGTATAGATGTTTGGTTGTCATCATGACAGCCTTCTAATGTTCCCACTGTTGGGACACTGGCCTACTCCCAGGCGAGTGATTGGGTCTTAATCCACCACGCGGACCCTGTGCGGATTGGTGAATGGCACATGTCTTTTGAATGATGTTTAGTTTTTGGACACGCCGGTTTCCTCACGATGTTTTCCTTCACCGTATGAGAGCACTGGCATTGCGCACATAAATTTTTTGAACAGAAAAAACCATTGGTGCACGACCAGGTTTGAACCCACGACCTTAGGATCGGAAGGCGGGGTCACTACCACTAGACCACCGGTGCTTGGATGTTTATTCCTTTATAACTCGACAACCACTGAACCGATTTGGCTCAAATTTAAAACAAAGATAGATAATGACCGGGAATAGGACATAGGCTACTTTTTATCCCGAAAAAAGTTCGGTTCCCGAGTTCCACGCGAACGAAGTCGCGGGCGACAGCCAGTCTTCAATTAAAGACCTTATTAGTGACGCACGGACGAATTATTTATCACCGATCTACATTATTTCTTTTATCGAAGTGAGGTAAAAGCAGGCTTGGCCAACGTCTTACTCACTATCACCTCACTGAATAAAAGAAAACAAATAAACAAATAATGCTGACATGTTTTACACAGCGCGATCAGCCCCATAGCAGTTAAAAAACTCAAAATCGCACCATAATGTAATTCATTCGTTCCCTTCCCAGTGCTTAGTCCACATTTTGTCGTGCCACAAGTGGGACATCACCACCATCGAGGGCCTGGGTAACCGCCGTGACGGCTACCACGGGATACAACAGCGGCTGGCTGACTTCAACGGCACGCAGTGTGGCTACTGCTCGCCTGGTATGATCATGAATATGTATAGGTGAGTCTGCTGCATTGCATTTACATTGCATTTACATGTACCTAGGTCTACGGTGATGTAAACAACCAAATTATGACGAGTTGTTGTAATTGTACTATGTAGCGCTCATTTTAAGTAGGTACCTACTGAATGATTGTAGCTCTTACTTCGATAATAACATTTTTTATTTCATTTCATTACATTTACCTGGTGGTAGGACTATTCAGAAAGAGTCCGTCTTGGTGGGTACCACCGCAGTGCCAGATATTCTACCTTCAAGCAGTAGTGTGCAAGCACTGTGTTTAGGTTTGAAGGGCACTGTAGCAAGTGAAATTACTGGATGAAAGACTCTCGTGACGAGCGCAGTGTAGTGCCACGAAGAACTGTACCTAAGACTAAGCTTTGGGTGGCACTGTATCTGCATCCTGTGGTAGTACATATTAGTTTTTTTTTAAAGACAGATAGATGATAGAACACGTCTGAAATTACAGGCACATGAGACTTTCCATCTAACGTCTCAGGGTGGTAACACGCAAGTGATATCTATGATGTTGCATGCGTACAATCAAGTGCACCGTACGCTTGGTTACCACTTTAGTAGTATAAAAAAAAAGTTAATGTTTTCAACAGCCTCTGCGAGACCACTAACAACCTGACGACGCAAAATGTCGAGAACTCTTTCGGCAGTAATATCTGTCGGTGTACCGGCTACCGGCCCATACTGGACGCGTTCAAGAGCTTCGCGACTGATGTCGACCCTGGCTTGAAGAGTAAAGTTCAGGTATAGTTTGCACGGCGGATATAGGCTTCCGTGAATTTAGCCGTTTGTGAAGCGCAAAGACAATTTAGTTTGAAAAAGCTCCATTGCGCATCGAAACGGCTAACTTCACGACGGCCGAGATCCGTCGCGAGAACTTTAGCTATCTACTGTAGTAACTACAACTGACAATACTGTAAAGGACTCACAATATCACACAATCTGAAGGCACACTATAATTATCAACTCTGAAAAGAACCGTCATCGTATCAACTATTATTCCGTATCAAGCAGATATTCAGCCAAATAGATCTGCCACCCAGCCCCCCGATTGCCTAAAACTGTTGCAATCAATTTCACTTGGTTTCAATTAAAAACTGACGTATTTTGTATGAATGTGACAGCTTATTGACAGTTCATTAATTGAATCAAGTTTTTGATTGAAATTGATGATGAAATTGAACAAAAACTGTCGTTGAGCTGAGTTTATTGACAGTTCGCTGATTGAAGTCGAATTGAAACCCAGTTACGCAATCGGGGGTTGATCATAATGACAGAAATAGAAACCTATTTACACAGCAGTGGGACAGCCACAGAACTAAAGATCTAGTTCTGTGGGGACAGCCTATTAAGTTAATTAATCGAATCAGAAAGATTCCGGAGAAGCTGCTGTGTCCAGAGTGACAAATAGAAGCTTTTAAAAATATATTTAAGCTAAAACTGTACGGAAGTGACGGAAGTCTTTCTAAAGAAAAGTGCAACACATAAACGTGACATAGCAACGCGGGTCAAAACGGGGCGGCCAGAAAACATAATAGGCAGACGTCCCCCCTTCAGTCACAAGTAGGGTCCTCGCTCAATCTAGATCACCTAAATTGATAACAGCACCGTTTAACTAATTTCAGGATATAGAAGACCTCAATAAATCAAAGTGTCTTAAGAAATGTGGCACCAAACCTCAATGCAAAGAGGAAGATGATTGGTGTATCATAGAAAATGATAAGTCGTCTATAAAAGACATAGTTCTTCAATCAGGAAGGTGGTACAAGGCTTATACTATTGGAGATATTTTTAACGTAAGTCAATTTAGTTTAAATTATTGGCGGTCTTTGAAATATATTGGTGTGGAGTTGCATTTCTTCCTACTGTAAAGAATAATTACATTAGTTCTGAACTTGGTAGGTATAGTTAGATAATCCAGGTATAATACCTACCTAGGTACTGCTAGCGGAACTCAGCCTCGGCTCTCATGAAGGTAGCCGTTTGTGATGCGCTAAGACAATTTAGTTCGAAAAAGCTCCATTGCGCATTGAAACTGCAAGCAGAAGCTGTATTTTCATAAAACAATAAACATGAAAAACTGAAAGTTAATCCAACACAAATAACTGACTGTTACAACCAGTAGGTATAGGTGTGTTAAAAATTTAATGCTTTTTCAGGTTCTGTCCAGAGTTGGAAACGACAGTTATAGATTAGTTGCTGGAAATACCGGTCAAGGTAACTTTGCTAATTGCCAAATACAAAATATGTCTTGCTAAACACTTGATCAGCTAACTCTTTACTCTTCTCAGGGGTGTACCCAATACAATCACAGCCAAATTACTTGATCGACATATCCTCAGTAGCATCTCTGAAGAGCACCCTTCCTGATGAAAACCTGATCCTGGGGGCTGGCATGAGCCTCAAAGATATGATGCTTACGTGCCAACGATGGTCCAGCAATACTGATTTTGGTTACTTGTCAGAATTTTACAAGCATTTAGACTTGGTTGCACATGTTCCGGTTAGAAATGTAAGTGATTCAAGATTCAAGATATTTATATAAATAAGTGTTACAGAAGGTCTTTAAAGTAATATGGCACTTTAGAATTTATTTGCCCTTTTCAGGCATTGCAAATTATATGTAGACTATCTATGCTGAAAGTATTTAATCTAAGAGTGTGAAAGAATCTAATCTTGCCTATAGAAAAAAAGCCGTAAAAGTGTTTTATATAATTTATTATAATACCAATTGATTGGAGAGAAGGAAGGGAGGCCTTTGCCCTGCAGTGGGACACTACAGGCTCATAATAATAATAATAATAATAATTATAATACCAAGCTATAAACAGCCCTTAAAAAAACAAGCTCTTACCACTGCTATTTCAATTTAATAAACATTTATCTTTATAGAATCTTGATAATTTTAGGTCCCGGCTTTTTCAAAGTTGTTAGGCCATGACAGAGGCCTTCGGGCGGCCTAGAAACTCTGTCACCAGAGTTGGCCACTGACTCATACGAACTTACTCTTTTATAGATTGGCACTATTGGTGGAAATTTGGCATTGAAGAATATGCATAATGAGTTTCCTTCTGATATCTTCCTTCTACTGGAGACTATTGGAGCTGTTGTAACTCTCTGTGAGTGTTTTTCACAAACACACTAAAGACTAAACAACGACCTATAACTAATACCAGTTTTTTTTTCAGTAAACGGTGCACAAAACAGAACATCTCTTAAAATGGTAGACTTTATGAAAACTGACCTGAAAAACATGCTAATACTCGATGTGAGACTACCTCCAAAGTCAGCGTCGAATTTGCTAAGAACTTACAAGGTATATCTTATTGACACAACATAGTCTAGTACCTATAAAATAGAACCAATATGAACCTATTTGAGGATGCGATAATACCTACTCGTACTTAATACCAAGACCCAGGAGTGATTGGACTGGTTGGTTGATTCAAAGCGGGTCGACCTGTACCTAGGTAAACAAACAAACAATAGATCATTTGGTTTCTTCCAGATAATGCCTAGAGCTCAAAACGCACATGCCATAGTCAATGCTGGCTTCCTGTTTAAAGTAAATTCTACAAACATAGTTACATCTGCGAACATTGTTTACGGAAACATAAGCCCTAAATTTGTGACAGCTACAGACACGGTCAGAGCATTAATTGGCGAAGATCTTTTTGATAATGAAACTCTGCAGAAAGCGCTTATGAAATTGAATAGTGAATTAAAACCAGAAGAGGATCCACCTGAACCATCTGCTGAATGCAGAAAGATGTTGGCTTTGGGGCTCTTTTATAAAGTAAGACACAACACTGGTAAATTATGAGTGCAAGAATCTACACTATTTATAATAATAGTAATAATAATCAACAATAAACAATTAAACAATAATGGAACAAAGGACAATCAACATAGCACCATTTAGCCCTAAGTTAAGCCGAGCTTGTGTTAATACAATACATTAAATAGATAGATATTTTATTATACATAAGAAAAACCCAGAATACCCGGAATAAATATTTGCAGATCGTACAAAAATTTGTCCCAAGGCGGGAATCGAACCCGCAACCTTCTGAACCGCAGGCGGACCTTTGCCCACGCCACATCGATCGAATTTCAAATGAAAAAAGCACCCGTGCGAAGCCGGGGCGATAAATATCGCTAGTAATAAATATAGCCTATGTTATTCAGGCTCATTTTTGAAATCGGACCAGTAGTTATTCGTTTGTTTTTAACGAATATAAAATAAATTGGTCCGATTTAAAAAGTACAAAACTTTCCTCTTAATAATATTAGTATAAACTCTTTTGACTGTGACTTTGGTTATACAAATATGGCATATCTGGTTTTTTGCTAGCAGCTTTTGCAAAAGAAACATTGCATTCACTAAGACTAATTTAACTTCAAAATGATTTATGCCGAACGTTTCTACTTGACGGAACTAAAGATATGTAGGTAAGTTTATTAGTGATATTTCTTTGCTTACAATTCAGCTATCTTGTTTACAGGCGATTCTGTCGTTATCTCCAAGCGTGGACCCGCGTTACAAATCCGGCGGGTCCGTACTGCGCCGTGAGGTGTCTAGAGGCACTCAGACTTTCGACACAGACAAAACCTTGTGGCCTTTGAACAAACCTGTACCCAAACTCGAGGCGTTAACTCAGGTTTGTATTTTGTTCTGTATAAAAAAGAACACACAAATTGGAAGGTAGAGGAAAGAGACATGTACACCAAACGTATAGTGATTGTCTAACTTGAGGAGCACTGCACTATGGACAACACACCAGGGGCCTATTGCATAATAAAGTACAAGCTCATAATATTAGTGTTTTTGCTAATAACTTGTACAATTTCGTTGCAATATTAATTACAAATCATGAAAATACCAGTGTAAAAGTACAAGCTCATAGTATGAGTAATTGCAACTTGTAACTTGTGTATTTACGTTGCAAAATAAGGTAAAGGGTATAAATTACAAGTGTGAAAGTACAACTCATAAATGTCAATATTATAATTATATATTAGTGATTTTTTACTATTATTATTAGAAAAATTATGCGACACATTTACCTCATATTATTGAGTAGGATTGACAATCATTATGCAACGTACATAATCTGTGCTTGTAATTTATGAACTTGTAACTTGTATTATTTTCTAGTATTATGAGTAACATTATGCAATAGGCCCCAGATACTTAAAATTTAGTTCTCAGTGCAAATAAGGCCACAGTTGCCACCTTGAGGCTAAGATCGAAAGCCTCATGTGCCAGTAATTTCACCGGAAACCATACCCGTCACACCGGAACACAGCAATGCGAGTATTACTGCTTGGCGGCAGAAATAAAAGTAAAAGAATGTTCTTTATTATAGTGCTCTGGAGAAGTGCATTACGTGTGTGATGTAACCACGGAGCCTAGTTCGGTGCAAGTGGCCTTTGTTCTCTCTGAAATCTGCAAAGGAGAGGTTATGAGTATCGACGCTAGCAACGCTCTGGTAAGCAGTCTCTTTTTGAACCTTACTCTCTCTTCCTGACTATTTATCCCACATAGTGGTAGGGTCAGCCTTCCTACAAATCTACTTCCACTCTTCCACTTCGCTCTATCTTCGACATCTTCGTCCGAAACATTGCATGCAACCATATCTTTGCGCAACAAATTCGTCCATGTTGTTTTGGGTCTCCCTCTAGATCTTCTTCCGGGAACGGACATTAAACCTTTTTAAACCATTCTATAAAAACAAATTATTCATGCTTTGCGAACAATGAAGTGACATTTTTGTTATGTTTTGCACGATTTTTTGTTATGGTACAATCGTTAGTTTTATAACGGATTTAATAGATCACGATTTATTAACAGACTTTAAATAGTATGTTTTTATGATTTCATTTATAAACGTACCTAACCTACCCTAAAATCTGAATGTATGAATGAATTGAAATCAAACTTTAAATCAGACCTTAGGTGAAATGGAATATGTGATATGAATGACAAGACTTATTCTCAGAAACTTCCCGGAGTAATAGCTTTCTACTCGGCAAAAGACATTCCTGGAAAGAACTCTTTCACTTCCAAAGATGTACCATGGAACGTGGTCGATGAAGAGATCCTGGCCTCCAAAGTGTTGTACTACGGACAGCCGGTTGGGGTGATAGCAGCTGTGACAAGGAAACTCGCATTATTTGCTGCTGGACTAGTGAAGATCAAATATAAGAAGAGTCAGGACAAACTGATCTTGAATGTGAGAGATGCTTTGGTTGCTCCTGATAAGGATAAAAGGGTAAGTGTTTAAAATTTATTTTTGGAATAGACAGCTGGGCATTTAGATCTGGCCATAATTTTCGTGATTCGATCCCAATAAATAGTAGGTTTCTAAAAAGATATCCTAAAAAGATACCCTTGAAATAAGCGTTTGCTTTACTGCCATAAGTCATTGTTTGATGTAGGTACATATATGATGCTAAAAATAGCAAGAAAATTTTCAGGTACGCCAAGATGCATTAGTGAAGCCTACTGACCGAGGGACAGATATAACGCAAACTATTCAAGGCAGCTACAAGATTCCCTCACAATACCATTACACAATGGAGACACAAAGCTGTACCGTCTGCAACAATTCTAGAGGAGTGACTGTCAGATCAGCGACACAGTGGATAGATCTTGTGAATGTAGCTGTTGGGAACGCGCTAGGCATAGATCACAATCGGTCTGTATTTCGGGAAAAATTAAATAGTAAACTGATTTCATACAATGCGTGAAGGAATCAGGACCGATTATAGAGCCTTGAGATAGCCCGAAGATTTATAATCAAAGGACTGTCTGAAAGCCTCTGAAACCTCTCTAACGGGTTAACGCAGTACCTTGTTGGCCACAAGAAAAACTTTTTTTCAACAGTGAAAAAGTGTTTGTCAACAGTGAAAATATTTAGCATGTTTTTACAAGAATATATATTTTTTTAAAAGCACCAAGCGTATCGAATGTTTTCGTAGATTCAGAATACCTTCCATAATATTTTTAGTGTGGAGGTGATAGTTCCAAGATTGGGTGGAGGATACGGAGCCAAAGGATCCAGGTCTTCTATGATAGCGTGTGCGTGTGCCGTTGTGGCATACAAGTTAAACAGAACAGCTACGTTGGTGATGCCGATTGTTGACAACATGTTAGCTATTGGGAAGAGACAGGAATGTGAGCTCGATTACGAGGTTAGTGGTGAGTCGGCCTTTGACGAACTAACGATTTTTAAGTTATAGAGAAAACATTTCACGACGACCGATGAGGCGCAGCGGGCGCAGGTCCGCCTGCGACGCGGAGGTTGCGGGTTCGATTCCCGCCTCGGGTCAAATGATTGTACGATCTAAAAATATTTGTTGCGGGTGTTCTGGGTATTTTCTATATTTAATAAAAAATATCTATCTATGTATTGTATTATATTAAGTATATATCAGTCATCTAGTACTCATAATACAGCAGCTTACCTTGAGGCTAGATGATGCTTGTGGATTGTCCAGCATTATTTATTTTATTTATTTCAAAGTATAAACACATTAAAGAGCCCATCGCTCATCTTAAATAAAAAAAATAGTTAACATGAGAAAACACATTTAAAATACATACGAAAACCACTAAAGCGATAGATACGACGATAATGGTTATCAATTTCTGTTTATTTCAGATAGGTATAAACGATGCAGGTCTGATCCAATACGTCAACATCACGTACTACAGTGACTGTGGGTTTAACTTCAACGATGCTGCAGCCAGTTATATAAGCGAGATGATGTTTACTTTGTATGATAGTTCAAGATGGCAGGTAACGGGATACAGTGTGCTGACGGACAAGGCTAGCATGACCTGGTGTAGAGCACCTGGTGGGTAATTGATTGTGTAAAACTGAATACTAAGAAAAATACAAATGGAAATGTTTGAAAACGTTCCCCTTTATAATATTATTAAAGTAAATGATAACAGAAACGAAATTTACAAAACAAAACCAGCTAAACTACATAGTTAAACTAGGATCACTATAATTTTATCCCACAATTTTTTTAAATACAATCTTTTCAGATACTATGTAACTCAGTCATCATCAGAAGCCTAATATAAAAGATGATTAGGTAGCGTCCATTTACAAAGGCATTAGGCACTTACTTCAGGCACCAAATTCAGTCAACAATACATTAATTAGGAAGGCACGAAATAGAAATAGCATAATAAAGTAGATAGATATCAAAAGACGGTCCAGTGGCATCAACTTTTTTTTACAGGTTCAACTGAAGCAATATCCACCGTAGAGCACATAATGCAAAGAATAGCATTCGCAGTGAAAAAGGACCCAACAGAAATAAGACTAATGCATTTAGCGACGAAGAATATTGTCATGAAGGACATAGTCTCTAGCTTTAAGAAAGATTGTAATTTTGAACAGAGGAATATTGAGATAAAGAAATTTAATGAAGAAAACGCGTGGAAGAAGAAATCTTTATGCTTATCGATCATGGCGTATCCTATACGTAAGTATTATACCGTGATAATTGTAGATTCTGATTACTATGATACAGGGAATCTTAGTTAGTGTGGGAGGTTGGGTATGTGACTAAGTTTTTGGTAAAATTTATTTTTTCTGTAAAACAAACAGCACGTTTCAGCAGCTGTAATAAAATAGGAAATTCGTGTGTCAGTGGCCAAACTCTGGTGACAGAGTTTTTTTAAACCGCACGAAGGCATCTGTCATGGCCTAACAACTTTGAAAAACCCGGGACCGACTGCTTATCGTGCCAAAGCACAGGAACGCTGAGTTGAATTTGCCACTAGCGGTCACCAAATATCCAAATGGTGACTACACGGAACAATGCTAAACTTCGTTGATCTTTGTTTTGAACAACTAATCCAGCTACGTCACGAGCACTCTCGTTAGCTGAAATCTTTTAAGCTAATTGTAATTTTTAGTCTACTCCTGGAACTACCCCGTGACGATCTCCATCCACCACGCTGACGGAACCATCAGCATGGCTCACGGCGGTATCGAGATGGGGCAAGGAATTAACACGAAAGTGGCCCAAGTCTGCGCTTACACACTCAAAATTCCTTTGGAAAAGGTAAATCCTTCCCGTTGATTTTGGTAATGTATCTGGTAGTCATTGTCGCCAAACAGTCTCTTGAGACTTCGGCCAATACTGAAGGCAAAGTAATCTTTCTGATGCGGGTTCGATGTGGATTGGTGGCTGATACAATATCCATTTTCGTATTTTTGCAACATGCTGGTGATATCATTTGTGAGAAACCCAGACAAAGTTTAGGTAATAAATCTGAATACATTTTTTTCAGAAAATTGCACACTTATAGCCAATTTTGATGGTATTCTAGGTATCAGTAAGAGACAGCGACAATTTTACGTCAGTCAACGGAATGGTCACCAACGGCAGTATAACCAGCGATTGCGTGGCTTTCGCAACTGTGAAGGCATGCGAGGAACTCCTGAAGAGATTGGAACCTGTCAGGAAGGAACTGGATAAACCAACGTGGGTGGAGGTCGTCAAAGCTGCTTATAACAAAGGTACCACTTAGTAAGATCAGAACAGCGGATGTAGACGGCTGCCTGTCTTTAGGTGTGTCTTGCGCTTTTCTCGTGACTCTTTGCACTCACTAACTGGTCTAGTGATGGCAAGCTTCAAATCTAAAGCTCGTGGGTTCGAATCCGGTCGTGGGTCGTCCATCAATAATATAATATTGAAGAACATTTTTTTTACACAGCTCTATCTAAAAGGTTTTTCCATTCAATGCTTTTTTAATGCATTAAGTTCAAGCTGTGAATCAGTAAAAGCATTAAAAGATCCGGGATATGGAAGAACTAAATGTTTGTAAATCCTTTTTCATCCATCAATCAACATCAGGTAAGTGTAGCACCCAAACAAAGCACTTGTAATGCCCTGAATGACAACACGCACGTTTTATCTGATTTTAACCAATTTTTTCGTTGAACACCATTGCAGCTTGGACATAGCGTGAGGCATTCAACTATCATTGGGTCAGGGACTCCAAATGAAGTCAGTGCTGACTTTGAGAACAGAATTTCTCTGTTTACAAAGGGTCTGTACGCGAGAATATTGAAGTCAGTGCTGACCGACAACGTTTTGCTGCCTCTAAATCCATTTACGTTAGGTCAGCACAGACTTTGCTCGAATTTGGAGTCAGCACTGACTTAGCTACTGACTCAATGTAAATCATACTTTAGACGCAAGAGAAAAACTGAAGAAGCAAGATATAGACGAAACTAATGGACATACCACAAAAGATGTATACCTAGGTGCCATGGCTTGACAAGATTTCTTTCAGGTATAAACCTACAAGCGTCCTACATGACCTCCCCATCAGACAAACTGCAAGACTACACGGTGTATGGTGTGTGCGCGATTGAGATCGAACTGGACGTGCTGACAGGAACCCATCAGCTGAGGCGGACAGACCTGCTTGAAGACACTGGCATTAGCATCAGCCCCGATATAGATGTGGGGCAGGTAAGAACATCCATAGGTTTGGTTTCCACTACCACCAAGTTTTGATAAAACTAGAGCATTTGGGAAAACCACTCACTTGAATTATTTTTCATCATCATTATCATCCACAACCTGATTTCACCCACGGCTGGGTATATATGTCTCCTCTAGTCTGTGCGCCATCTATCGTGATCCTGCGCTAATCTGATTCACTTCAAGGCCGCAACTTTTACTATGTCATGTACCTATGGTGTCCGAATCGTCAGTAAAAAAATATTAAAATCAAATGTGTCAGTTGGGACCCTGTGTCCCAATAAATTTTGTCCGAATCGACAGCAAGTCATCTTGACAATGGACGACCATTCTCTTTTCTATGATACCTGTTTTTATCTACATTTATAATAATAACCCTTGTAAAACAACTTCATCTACCTAGATCGAAGGAGCATTCGTAATGTCCTAATGGACCTTGATTATAATGCCTCTATTTCTTTACCTACATTTAAAATGTTGAAACTCTTCATAAAACTACTCCATCTCCCTAGATCGAAGGAGCATTCGTGATGGGTCTTGGGCTATGGACTTCAGAGAACTTGATCTACGACAGTAATGGCAAGCTGCTGACAAACAGAACCTGGACTTACAAGCCTCCAGGGATGAAAGACATTCCGGAAGACTTCAGAATTAGCTTTAGGAGAAACTCGCCTAATCCCGCTGGGGTGTTGAGGTCTAAAGGTAAATTCTTCACTATGAAGACGTCATAAAGCACTAAACCAATAGAGAAATGGACCATTCAATTCATAAGCTGATCAGTGACTCATCACACTACCAAGACGGACTTTTGCTGAAAGAGTCTTACCCCTTGGTAACCCCTTACCCCTAAATCCAATGGCAATTCCGAACTTATCACAATTTCAATTCTAATTTACTGTTGTTTTTGTTAACTCCTGCTATGAGTGTGAAATGACATAATTTCAATATCGATGTATTGGTATTGCGTTGAAGAATAATAAGGCACCTGACCGCCTTAATTTCGTATACATATATTATTTCAGCTACCGGAGAGCCCGCATTGGTGCTTTCTGTAGCGGTAACATTTGCACTACACGACGCAATTCTTCACGCTAGGAAAGAGTTCGGATACAAAGACGAAAAGTGGGTTAACGTTGGTAAGTTGACGACCGATGTGGCGCGGCGGGCGAAGGTCTGCCTGCGACGCAGAAGTTTGCGGGTTCGATTTCCGCCTTATGTTTGTACGATCTGCAAATACATTTATTTTATTATACATAGAAAAACCCAGAACAGGGTATTTTCTATGTATAATAAAAAATATCTAAGTATCTAGTGGGTAAGTTTCCTGTACTTAACGTGTTACTCCCTCGTTTAGCGGTAACCTTTTTCTGTAAACCGGTCTCCCGCGATACAGGCTAGACCTTGTGCGGTGACCTCCAGTAAACCATTGTATTTGTTTTTTTTTCTTTTGGTAAATAAATAATTTGAATTTGAATTTATCTATGTATTGTCGCAGTATTTTATTATTATTATTATTATTATTATATCAGTCATCTAGTACCCATAACACGACCTCTGCTCAGCTTGGGGCTAGATGATGCTGTGCGGATTGTCAAAAAAAAAATATCAGTAAGCCTTTTATATCCCCACTGAAACACCCACCATGAAAGATAAATTTCGAAGTTTTCGTTTAATTCATACCATGGAACACATGAATTCTGAAATCGGATCCGAAGTTACGGACAAACATTGTCATGGTAGGCCAGCGGGTTTCGAACCCATGGCCCTTCGAATGTCGATGGCTGTCTGTACGCACCGCACCATAACACATTTTTATATACATTTTTTGCATAAAAAAAAACTTATTTCAGATTCGCCATACAATGTGGAGCACATACTGAAAGCGATAGCAGCTAAAACGGAATATTTTAAGTTAACATAATTAAATAATTAAATGTAATCCTGTCTAACCCCTTTTAAAATAAAGTAAAGTAAAAGTAAAAAATGTTTATTTTCATAAAATGTTTACATATTTGCGCTTATCTCGAACTTATTGTAGATATGTCTGTCTGTTTACATAGGTCCTCCAGTTACTTACTTACATAATTGCTCTATTTTGTATATACCTATTAGGAGTACAGGTAAGATTGGGTTGACAAGTTCGAGAACATCCTACCCTTCAAACTAGTTTGGGACTGTTTCTTGTCGGGTAGTGCCCCTCTCGCTCGAGAAATAAAAAGTTTATGCTGACATTTTATCATTTTTATATTAAATGAACAACGTAAATACACAATTAATACAGTTTAACCTTAAGATAATAAAATAAGTGGTATTATTTACAAATATTAAAAAAATCTATGCATTTTTTGTAACATTGTAGCCACGGTATAACATCATAATTTATAATCTACTGCATTTTGTTTAATTATTGCTTTTAAAAGGCCTAGATTGGTTTCAAAATTTAAGAATAAGTAATCAAAAGTTGAAAATTTTAATAAAACCTATCTGGGAAATATTTATAAGAAGAATTTATTATTAAAGTTTTTTATTATAAATCATCCTTTGCCATAAACATTCCTAAGCAAATCTCATAACTTTCCAATTCAAATTAAGTAAGGCCATGGGCTACTATCGCCTGAATTCCTCAGCTAGTTACTACTAGAGTTACTAGTCGCCTGAGTTACTACAGCTAGCTAACTACTTCTAGAGCTACTAGCTGACTAGATACTATCTGCTATCTGCACTCTTTATTATTTTTATTTGAGAGTCGACCGTCTAGTTGCTCTGTGCAAAAAAGCAGTTGCTCAAGCTACTTTTCTGTTGCTCGGGCATCTTTTCAGCTAGCGCCAGTGTGTAAGTTGATACAAGTAGTAGTACGCAGTAGCTCAAGCGATAGTAGCCCACCACTAAAAATCAGCCTAGTTTAGAGATAATTCAGGCTAAAAACCAGCTAAAGTAGAAATTAAAGAGTTGAAACTATAGTTGTCAGAAATCATAGCTATTTAGAAGACGAGCTCAGGCCCGCAGTATTCGCCGAGCAACCGTCGAACGCAGTCGCGGGCCCAGCTCATGAAGAAGAGCTTTTAAATAGCTTCGAAACGTCAGCATAATTGACAAAATCAAGTGCTAAATAGCCATTAATAATTCAATATTAAGTAGAAATGTTTCAAAAGGCTAGCTCGCTAAGAAATACAAGGCAACTAACTTCAGCCAAGTTCCGCTGTATGTGAAGTGATACTCATTCCATGCCCGGAGGCAGCGGCTCGAGCGGGTTGAGAGCGGGTGCGGGCGCGGGGGAGGGCGCAGGCGGCGTGCCCACCAGCGGGTTACCGTACTGCGGCTCCGGCTGAAACAACGCACTGGTTATTCATTTGAAAGTCGCCCGCCATTTTGAATTATCATCAAAATGGCGGCCATTTTGAATGTTCAACAAAATGGTAGAATCACACTAGCTATTACTACTTACTGGTCTAATCGGATCTGATCCCAGATCTCCAAGAAAGAAGAGTTTGAAAGAAACTTAATTCGAAAGAAGATCAAAATGGCGGCAGAATATGGTTTATATACCCTCAACTATTATCTCTGATGGTACGACTATACAGCAAGAGTCAGTCTTAGTGGGTAGCACTGCAATGCCTGTGTTTAGGTTGGTTGTTAGCATGTAGGTACCTGTGTGTGCAGGAGGCAGGCGACATGCGCTGGCAGGTCCTGGTGCGCCCGCAGCGCGGCGTGCACGCGCGGCAGCTGCACCACGGCGGCGAGTGGCTCGCCCGGCAGCGCTAGCAGCAGGAAGGTGGAAGCTGGCAGCAGTCGCTCGCAGCACTTCACCCAGCCTTCCCAAGCCACTTTGTTGCGCCACACCTGATCGGGTATCACTATTAGGCTGGAGACAGAGCGAAGCTGACGTCGAGCGTAGCAGTATACATTATATTCATGTCAGATTAAGGTTCTACGAACTTAGAGCTTAAAGTTTTCCTGCATATTGAGAAGCAATTCTGGTCATCACGCTGAAGATCCTCTGCAAATCTTCACCTTTCTTTTAGGAAAACCATCAAAATCGGATCTCATAAGGCAAAGATGTCCAGTAGTACTCTTTTTTTAGAGAAAGTGATTAATTGGGGTGGGCCAATCCCCGACGAATAAAAAAATTGTAGTCGTAATCTTGTATGATTGTGCTTGTGGATGTGAGTCAAGCTTGTCTCGTCATCAAACAGTCCATGGGCTTAAAATGTGAGTCAAACTCGTCCCACCATCTCATCCTGGGTCTTCCACGTTACTTGCACTATCTGGGGTCTATTCTGCAGTTTTCTTTACCCATTTTTAGGCATGCAACATACTTGTCCGGCCTAATTCCACTTTAGGCTAGCAGCCTTTTGACTGTCAAGATTATCTTTAATTTCAATAATTTGATCCATTCCATTCTCCGACAGCTCGCTTATGAACTGACAGCGTGAAATGCAAGAGAAATTCAGCCTTAATATAACACAAATACAATGCACGTGACAGTCAGCTTCGCTCTGAGACGCGACGCACGGTGACAAATCTGGCAGAAATTATTCGGTGGTTAAACGCAAAATCATAATGTTCTGAAAGCGTTCTGTACAAACGAAACGGAACGGAACGCACACGTATTTCTGCAAGATTTGCCTTTAGCCTAAGGCAAACGGTACGTGGCTGACTGTACTTAACAGAGTTTGACGTGTTCAATATCAACAGAAACATTTTTCAATACCTCAAACGAATTTGTGGCCCTGAAAAGAGCCGTTTGAATGCAAGCGAACAAGCGCTTTGTCGTTTGTGCGTCGTCAAGCGGCCGACTGTAGCTACTGTCGCTGCAAAACAACCGCTAAAGGAATGAGTTTGCGAGCGAAACGCCGCAAACTGCGTAAAGTACATTTTTGTCAGACATTTTCGTAGTTAAATTTATGACAGACTAGCTGACCCACGCTGTTTTACTCACACGCTATTTTACCACATTTGCTCACCGTTTAAACCTTCCCGGGACTCGTACAAACATTTCAAGACCAAATCTAGCCAAATCAGTCCGGCCGTTCTCGAGTTTTAGGCGAGTCTAACGCACAGCAATTTATTTTTATATATAAGAGAAGATAACATACTTGGCTAAGCTGGCTGGCGACGTCGCCATTGTGTGCTATCATAATCACACTAATATTATTAATTTCCTCTCGTTGGGAATCTTTAGTTAAACATAGTGAAAGTCGCGGGCCGTAAGTGGATTAGATTAGCACAGGATCGTGGTAGATGGCACAAACTAAAGGAGGCCTATACCCAGCAGTGGTTGAAGTCAGGCTGTGGATGATGATGATGGGAATCTTTAGCAGAAAAACGTGGAGAGAGACTCCCAGAGTGGAGGAGGTTGGTGCAACAAAATGTCTGAGCTTTTGAAGATGAAAGAAGGCGCGATCTTGATATAAAGCGGGACGATCTGAAGAGTAGACCGCTTTCAAACATAGATCATCATTATGAAAATTATACCCTAACGTGCAACTACTGCAAACGCACGTTTACAGCAAAAATAGGGTACATAGGTCACGTCAGAGCACACGACCGAAGTTCTTCCATTTAAAAACAGAAAAACAGTCGCCGTGGTCGAAATTGGCCTGGGGGCTTATTCGCTATGACATAGAGTTTCCTTACCAATAACGTGTAACTTAGTAACGTGTTCTATACGTGCCATGGTGTGAATTTGTAAGATTGTTTTCGGTATCTGTGTTGTTTCAATAGCGATAGTTTCGCTATCGTTAGGTTGAGTTTGAAAAACGGTCAGACAAGCCCTAAAACGTGGCTCGTCGACAACGATTCCACGCAGATACCGTAACGAGCCCGCGTTTGGTCATAGCGAATAAGGCACCTGGACGACATCATCATCATCAACAATATTATAAATGCGAAAGTTTGGATGTTTGTATGTTTTTAGACGAATCACGCCAAAACGACTGAACGGATCTATATATAATTTA
Organism: Colostygia pectinataria; assembly: GCA_951394395.1. Classification (NCBI taxonomy): domain Eukaryota; kingdom Metazoa; phylum Arthropoda; class Insecta; order Lepidoptera; family Geometridae; genus Colostygia; species Colostygia pectinataria. Next base: position 2,158,834 of record OX596362.1, read on the forward strand.
GCACAGGCATAGATTATAGTCTAGAATAGCATATTATGATACTTGTTATCCCGAGTTACCGTGGGACATATAACTGTTTAACCGCGGGGCATTGCTAGTCTGTCATACATTTCAATTAAGTAAGTAAGTAAAAGTAAGTAAAGGAAGTCAAGTAAGTCAAGTAAGTAAAGTAAGTAAAGTAAGTAAAGTAAGTAAAGTAAGTGAAGTTAGTAAAGTAAGTAAAATAGGTTATAGCTCTAATAGTAAGCGGGTTAAAGCCACGGAGTCTAAGAATACTTACCTCTTTCTCGATAAGTAGTTGAAGTATGTTCAGTGCCAGGGCTCCCAAAGCGGGATACAGGGTCAGGGCTTGGAGGACGCTCCTCATCATCAGAACTGGGATCTCCGCTTCCTCGGTCAACCTCTGTAGCACTGCTGATACCACCTGGAGAACACATAATGCTCTTATTCACAAAATAAATTGTCATTTTAGCAGCTAGCTAAGTATTGACTTTCCTTCTCACTCGCCCACTCGCCCAGCGCCTCTGAGGTCGTCGTAAACCTCTTTATTATGTCGCTCACCTGATGTACTTAAGCGCCACGTCTGACCACAACAAATGCAGTGGCACTGTGGGTTGTGGATCCGCCCGTGAAGTCACCCTTTCTTTGGCTGTCTGAAAACCAGCTCTGTCCCATGTTATTAGCATAATATGGAACAGCTTCATGCTGAGACACGGCCTGTTTGACTCACGCTGCATGGAGAGACTGATTGGTTTCTGGTATAGTTCGCACAGCGGATCTAGGCTTCCGTGAAGTTAGCCGTTTGTGATGCGCAAAGACAATTTAGTTTGAAAAAGCTCCATTGCGCATCGAAACGGCTAATTTCACTACGGCCGAGATCCGTTGTGAGACCTATAAGTAGTTGGTAGCTGCCTATGCCTCCTGTAAGGAGTACCTACTGGCGTCGCTAGATGGCGGTGTGCTGTGGAAAAGGTGCGGCGCGCAATACGCATGCTCGCCCGCGTTACCTGGCCAACGGGAAGAACGAAGATGGCAGAGAGTGTGATCGTTGACTCCGAATAATTAATTGTGGTCTTGGAAAATATATCTTGTGTAATATTAACCTATAAAACCCCCCAACATATAGTCTTTCTATAAAACCCCCCCTTAACACTACTTATAATTTGTTGTATTTTTTTATTGTTGTATTTAGTTACCTTCCTCTACCTACCTTTTTTTTTATTGTTACCTAAAGTTTTTTATTTATTTCGGTCTGTTTTATGTACTTGTGTGTGTGTCAATTAAAAAACATTTAATTTTATTTTACACAAAGCTTTAAATTTTAAAATTTTGCGTGGCACTGCACTGCGCTTATCACCCTAGTTTCTTTCACGCAGTAATTTCTTGAGTAACTTACATCTTGTGTAAATATATGCTTCTCCCCGAAGCAAATAGCGGTAGCTTTGATGATGAACTTGAGATCCGCTTTGCTCGGATCTATCAGGTGCAATGCTGTCAGCAAATCGGACGGAGAGACTGAAAACAAACATGCTGGTTTATTAGCCCGCGTTCACAGCCATAGCGGCGAGCGGTGCGACGGAGGTAGTGCCATCATGGTCAGTAACGTGAAGTAGTGCTAACGGATTTCGACCATCGTGAAGTTAGTTTCGATGCGCAATAGAGCTTTTCAAACAAGCTTATCACAAAAGTTGGCCGAGATCCGTATCCGAGTTTGCAGTACTTATTACCTGTTGCGACAACGCCCTACTCTCGGGCGAGGGTGATTGGTTGCGGCACGCGGACCTAATGCGGAATGGTGTTGGCACGTCTTTATTTAGTTGTTCGTGAACAAGCCAGTTTCCTCACAATGTTTTTCTACGCATTTGTCAATACTGTTTTTGCGTACATACATTTTTTTAATATATAAAAATTAATTGGCACAACCAGTTTCGAACCCATGACCTTAGCGACGTCACTACCACTAGACCACCAGTTAATTTTACTAGATAATGTTTAAGCGCAAGCCACTGCCAGCTAGCGAGCGAGCCAATATCGTTTCAACTCTATTCATACTTCGGTTCACACCGCGAACTGCAGAGACAAGCTACGTCATCGTATAGTTTCCCGTGTATACGACTGATGTGGCGCAGCGGGCGCAGGTCCGCCGGACGAGGAGGTTGCGGGTTCAATTCCCGCCTCGGGTCAAATGTTTGTACGATCTACAAATATTTGTCCCGGGTGTTCTGGGTATTTTTAATATATAATAAAAAATATCTATCTATTTATTGTATTGTATTAAGTATACAGGGTGTAATCGTTAAGTGTGCACAGGCGATTATTCCGTAACTATTGCAGATATCAAAAAACTTTAAACTGATATCGAAAGTACTTTACCTAATGAGTAAAATGACATTAATAACTTTTTAAAAATAAAACGAGAAATATCCAAAAAAATTACATTAATCACTCCCATACATTTTATTTCTTAGTAAGTACAAAATTTTGTGTTCAAAGCATATGTTCGAAGTGACGTCCTCCTTGTGCAATACAATGACGAGCTCTATTTACAGTTTCTAAATGAACTTTCCTTAACATTTGCGGAGTAATTAAAGCAATTGCACGACGTACACGATTCTGTAACTCTTCTAGGCTGTGTACTCTCTCAGCGTACACGTGGTCTTTGACAAATCCCCATAGGAAGAAATCACAAGGCGTGAGATCCGGGGATCTGGCAGGCCAAGGGGTTGCACTATTATTGGCTATTAAGCCATTATAATTGTTTCGTAAGAAATTCATTACAACATTTGTATTATGTGCAGGTGCTCCATCTTGTTGAAAAATTATCGACCTTCTTTCATCGTCTGGAATTGGTTCTAAGAGACTTGGCATATCGTTTTGTACAAAGGAGAAATATCTCTGTCCATTTAAGGTTCCACTGTAAAAATATGGCCCAATGATCCGATCTCCAAGAATACCACACCACACATTAATTGAGAATCGCACCTGAGCTCTAACTTCAGTAGTTAAGCGAGGATTGTCAATTGACCAATAATGCGAGTTTTTTCTATTGTAAATGCCGCAGTTTGAAACATTACTTTCATCGGTCCATAAAATTGACCTTACATTGACATAATTATTGACTAGCCAATTGCAATAGACCAGCCGACGAGCAGGATCATCATTGTGCAGCGTTTGAGTAGGTTTTATCTTAAATGCTTTGAAGTTGTGTTTTTTTAATAACTTGTGTAAATAATTGTGGGACACTGGAAATGATCGGGTCACTGAACGCGTTGATTCTTGTGGATTATCTACTACGTAGTTAATAATATTGTTATCTAAGTCATTATCAAATTCCGGAGCTCTTGTTCTCGAACCTTTTTTTCTGTTAAAAGATCCATAATTTATCAAATTGTTATCCAACTTACGTAAATACGTACCAGAAGGAACTTCTCTATCTGGGTACTCTCTTCTGTAGGCGATAATGGCCGCCCTATTGTTACAATCATGTTTGTAGTACATTTTTAACATGTCCCTCTTTTCTGTATTGGAATATGCCATTTTTCAATCAATAAATGCAACAATCACGATTATTAACGCAAATTGAAAAATACAATAAATTGGCGGGAACGAGAACCCGCGATAAAGAATTTGAATTTAGAACGAACACCAAAGAGTATCTTTCTTTTTGTTTTTATTTAGTATGTTGCTTTTCAGCTAGTTCAAATCAATACAATATTGAAACAAGGTTTATTATAAATTTGAAGTGGTAAGATAATTAATCTACACGTGTATCTACTTGAAATTCATTAATACCTTCATATCGTACATAATTATAAAATGACAAGGGTAAAATGAGTAGGTACTATTCCACTTAAAATAAGGAAACTAAAACCTTTCTACTATCTCATACTAAATGTATGGGAGTGATTAATGTATTTTATTTGGATATTTCTCGTTTTATTTTTAAAAAGTTATTAATGTCATTTTACTCATTAGGTAAAGTACTTTCGATATCAGTTTAAAGTTTTTTGATATCTGCAATAGTTACGGAATAATCGCCTGTGCACACTTAACGATTACACCCTGTATATCAGTCATTTAGTACCTACCCATAACACAGCTCTGTTTAAAGCAGCTTATCTTGGGGCTAGATGATGCTGTGTGGGTTGTCCAGCATTATTTATTATTTATTTATTATGTCTTGCTTGCCTCAGCTCGCTCGCTAGCTGGAGGTGTGGTCCGCGCTTTATATTGTGATGTATGGCACTACTGCCTCCGCTGTCATACTTGTTAATTGTTTAAAAAGAAAACATCAAACAATAAGGTAAAGGTTTGTATAGTTTTTGTAATACCCTCAATATCACCAACTGATGGAAAAACACCAAATAAAATCCTCTGTAGGTAATATTAAAATCCAAAAAATAAGGAGATGACTTGTAGATTGAAAACTATACTGAAAATCAGAGTAGCGATCATGTAAGTAATTCGGTTGCAATCGATTTAATTTGGTTGCAATAAAAAACTGACGTATTTTGTATATGAGTATGACAGCCTTTTACTAGTTCGTTGATTGAAATCGGATTGCAATCGAGTTGCGTAATCGTCGTACAGAGGAAAGAATGTATTAGAGCTTCCCAAAAAATGAACACAGCATCAAAAAAAAACAAATAAAACATAAAACAGATGACGCTATAGCGATAAATAATATCACAGTAAATTACCGTTTATTGACAAAAACCTATCAAGATTATTATGTCCAATGATTGTAAACCGCCATTGAACAATAAAATTAATTAATGTGAGTTCGTATGAGTCAGTGGCCAACTCTGGTGACAGAGTTTTTAGGCCGCCCGAAGGCCTCAATCATGGCCTAAAATATAACACATTATAACATCCAAATGCGCGTTTGCGTCGATTCATATCGCGACTGCATCATAACAACCGCTCTATTGCATCGATAAAATATTTAGTATCGATTTAAATCGATGCAGTCCCAAAGTAAACGTCAATGGAATCCACACCTCTCTATCTTTAAACATATAAATAAAAATATATTTATTTCAGAACATACCAAACAGTTTAGAGAACGAAGGAAACTGCTATACTGCAGTACTGCAATCATATTTTTTAGTGAAAAGCCGGCTTAAACCCCCCTTAAAGCAAGCAATGGCAGAAAACCAAAACACACAATTAACTAATTACAGAATGTACTTACAAATTACGCATACTGAAATAAGATAAAATAAGATGTATATTGTGATAAATAAAAAATAAAAATCACTCTCGCTTCAGAGTAGGCCAGTGTCCCAGCAGTGGGAACATTAGAAGGCCGTAATGATGGTTAAACTGAATTTGGGACGCATGTAGTAAATAACCTGTAATCTTATAAAGGGAAAGTTTGGATGTTTGGGGTAAAGTCAGCATAGAATGTGGTATTACCACCCTAAGGTTTGAGATTCATAATTTGAACGTCAAAGATTTCACAGAAACTTTCGTCGAAAGTGATAGACCACTTTTGCAAACTGTACCAAAGTTTCAAAAAACACGCGAGCAAAACCGCATGCCGAAACTAACAATACAATAGAGTTTGGAATATATTTTGTTGCTGAATCACGCTATAACCACTGAACTGATTTGGATAGAATTTAGCTAAGTTCTAGCTCTAAAATAACATAATAAGCATTTTATGCGAGTACAATATGAGCGAAGCCGCAGGCAAAAGCCAGTATAGTTACCTGGAGACTGTTCGTCAGGGTTCTGTAGGCCGAGTAGCTTGTTGAAAACCTCCTTCACGACAGCAGGGTTCAATTTTATAAATTTAGGCAGCGCTGCTAATATCTGTAACAGACATAAAATGTTGAAAGCACTGTATTCATCATTATCATCTTGCTTGATATTGAATAATAATAATAATAATGCTGGACAATCCACACAGCATCATCTAGCCCCAAGGTAAGCTGCTGTTAAACAGCTGTATTATGGGTACTAGATGACTGAAATACTTAATACAATACAATACATAGATAGATATTTTAAATTATATATAGAAAATACCCAGAACACCCGGAACAAATATTTGTAGATCGCACAAACATTTGACCCGAGGCGGGAATCGAACCCGCAACCTCCGCGTCGCAGGCGGACCTGCGCCCGCTGCGCCACATCGGTCGTCATTGAAGGAATATTAATGCGGATTTTATTGTAAAACTGATAAATATACTATAATATACTATATACTATAATATACTGATATATATAGTTCCGGTGTGAAGGGTATGGTTTCCGGTGAAATTACTAGCACATGAGGCTTTCGATCTTAGCCTCAAGGTGGCAACCCGCGAGTGATACCTCTGGTATTGCAAGCGTCCATAGGCTGCGGTAACCGCTTACCATCTTGTGGGCCGTACGCTTGGTTGCCACTTCAGTTGTATAAAAAAATAAAAAGGCGGACTTGCACCCGCTGCGCCACATCGGTCGTCATTGAAGGAATATTAATGCTGATTTTATTGTAAAACTTTTTTTTTTTTTTTATACTACTAAAGTGGTAACCAAGCGTACGGCCCACTTGATGGTCAGCGGTTACCGTAGCCTATGTACGCATGCAACATCATAGATATCACTTGCGTGTTACTACCCTAAGACCTTAGATGGTAAGTCTCATGTGCCTGTAATTTCACCGGAAACCATACCCTTCGAACCGGAACACAGCAATGCGAGCATTACTGCTTGGCGGCAGAAATAGGTATGGTAATAGGTAAACTGATAAATATACCTCCTTCTGAGTGAGTCCAGTGAGCACGGGAATCAGGAAGCGCACGTCGGACACTCTGGTGGCGTACAAGTCGCGGATTTTGGACACCAGCTCAGGAGTAGGTGGTGCTGCAAGCAATATTGAGTTTTATTATCAGTCTTGGCTTGAAAATTCTTCTTCTTTCTCAGTCTTAAATCGAAGAAAAGAAAAATGCTGGACAATCCACACAGCATCATCTAAGCAGAGCTTGTTATGGGTACTAGATTGATATAAATAATTAAATACAATACATAGATAGACATTATTTGTTATGACATAGAAAACACCCAGATCAGGAACAAATATTTGCAGATTCCGAGGCGGGAATCGAACCCGCAACCTTCGCGTCGCAGGCGGCCAACATGGTTCGTTAAGCACAAATCTCGTGAGCAGCGTCTCGGCGCCCCTCGGGTACTTCTCGAGTAGGGCTCCGAAGGCCTCTATAACTCCTGATAACCTCCTGTATAATCAAAAAGTCGAAATCAAAATCAAAATTATTTATTTCAATAGAATCACAAGGATCACTTTGAAACGTCTTACAAGCTAGAAAAAATTACACAAGTTCCAACGCGCCCATGCCGTAAAAGAACTGGCAACAACACCGGCTGCGGTCCATTTCGCTTTTTTGGCATGACCCTTGTTATGGATGCCGAGTAGAGTTGTATAGTATATAGTCAGGTAAAAAATTAAAAAAACTTACATTCCACAGTACTTAGTACCTATAACTTGTAGAATATGAATTTGTGGTCGAGGTAATCCGAGGACGCTCGAAAAAGACCTCGGTCGTGCCTTGTGTATTCATACGCACGTCCTCAAATAGTACTTAAAACAAACACACCCACAGGTATACAGAGTGATTTTTTAAAATGGGACAGTATGGGGAAATCCGAATCTAAAGGAGATAGAGGAAAAGTGTCTAAGGAGACATTAGGTGTTTTTTTATGTAAACAAATTTGGCTCGTTCAAATTTGTGGTCAAGCGTGAGTTGTTCTTAAAAAATTATAAAGTTGGTCAATTTTTTTTTTGACGCGGATCGACTCTGTTTCATGCAAGGATTATTTCATTGTTTGGAAAGAAAAAAATCTGAACAGCAGAAGTTGGTCAAATTTAATGAAAACTAATCTTCATACAGTTGGTTTATTACTTGAGTAAATGTTCGATGTGGCCGCCGTCTTGTCTTATGCAGGTACGAGCACGCTTCAAGACACTTCTAGTTGCATTTAACAGAGACTTATGGTGAATTGTGTTTAAAGTGTTGTAAACAGCATCTTTTAATTCTTGTACGGAGTTGTATCGGGATACATAAATTCGACCCTTAAGGTAACCCCATAAGAAAAAATCTAATGGCGTTAAGTCGGGCGATCGTGGGGGCCACTTTATCGCATATGTACCCATCCAACGGTTTGGAAACTGCTCGTCCAAACATAGTTTACTTGCCCTACTGTTGTGGGCTGGTGCACCATCTTGTTGGTAGATTATCTTACCAAAGTTCCTTAAGCTAATAGTCTCATCCACTAAATCTGCAGCCATGTTCAATATTTCCTGATATTTTTCACTATTTAGCGTTCCTTGGTAAATTTTGATAGCAAAAATTCTGTTATGTAATATCGCACACCAACAATTAAAAGAAAATCGGATTTGGTTGTGGGTTTCTGTAGTTCTTAGCGGATTTATTTTTGACCAGTAATGGTTATTTCTCCTGTTGTACATGCCATTGTTCGAAAAGTTGCATTCATCAGTCCAAATAATAAAATTAGGAAAACATCTATTTCTAATAGTCTGAGCCACATACCAATTACAGAAATGTAACCTGCGGTCTTTATCTCCAGGTAGTAACGCTTGTACAAGTCGACCTTCTATGTAACACTTGTATTTATGAGCCTTCAATATCTTCCTTACAGTTGATTTATGAATACCGATAGTTTCAGCTGCTTCCCGTAACGAAGCTTTTGGGTATGCTTCAAAATATCCCAATACGGCAATAGTTATAAACTCACTATTGACTATTGTCGGCCTTTTACGCTTAGGCTTGAAACAGCCTTCCTGTCTTAGGTTCTTTATTAAACTATCAAATATCTTGCGATTCGGTACTACACGGTCAGGATAGCGTTCTTGATACCACTTAAGTGCATTATCTCTACTGCGATAATTAAGAAAATACGCCTCAATCAAATCAACTTTATGTGAATTAGTTAACGCCATGATGAATAAAATTACAAGCATGAACTGATTGGAAACAAAATCACAGCTGCAGAAATAACTTACGTTCCAAATTTGAATTCTTTTTTTTATAATTTCAAGACTATCGGTTGCCATGATGTTTACGAAGATTAAAAAAAATGTTCTTCTCTTGAATCATCTGGAGCTCTTATCGATTATCAAAATTTAAAAATGGAATAATTTTAAATATTTTTTTACACGCCTAGGCACTTGTAACAATATTAAAAGGCGAATACTGCAACTGTATGAAGATTAGTTTTCAGTAAATTTGACCAACTTCTGCTGTTCAGATTTTTTTCTTTCCAAACAATGAAATAATCCTTACATGAAACAGAGTCGATCCGCGTCAAAAAAAAAATTGACCAACTTTATAATTTTTTAAGAACAACTCACGCTTGACCACAAATTTGAACGAGCCAAATTTGTTTACATAAAAAAACACCTAATGTCTCCTTAGACACTTTTCCTCTATCTCCTTTAGATTCGGATTTCCCCATACTGTCCCATTTAAAAAAATCACTCTGTATATTGTGAATGACATTTAATTCAGATTTTGGTAATTCATTTATTGTAACTTAATATTTATGGGTTAAATTTTTTTAAATGAATTAATAACTTCAATGTAATGTGTACTTAATAATTATGATGTTCACGTGCCTGTACTCGGGCGAGATATGCAGCTCTATAATTTATATTTTCCACCTGATGTAAAAATGTACCATGTCTTTTGTGAATAAACCTACTGAATACTGAATACACACGAACCCACTCACATACATACACACCTCACACCAGCACCCTTACACTCTTACACTTACATAACGCTTTCTTACCTGCATGAATTTCTTTATTTTGTTTAGCTGCATAGAAGTGTCAATTTTATCAAAATTTGTTGTATTGTATATTTTGTAACCTACTTTATCATGAATAATTAAGTAAATCGGAGAGAACTGTTCCCCAGGCCACAGCTTACGCTTTTCTGGGAGTTTAGACTTCAATTATAACTAAGCACTAAGTTTGTTGCAAATAAATGATTATTATTATGATAACTAAAAATATAGACCCAATGTCTGACGTAGCCCAATACATGTATATTTTAGTAGATAATTATTTTATTTCATTTTTTTTTTCTTTCTTGTTACCTAACTAAGTATCTATAGTTTTATTAACAACTTTGTAAATATTACCGATTGGGCGGTGTGGCTCAGCAACAAAGCCTTTTTTATTCAATAAAAAAAAAAAAATAGACTCACATTTCTCAGTAAATATATGCACAAATCTGGTGAGCAGCGTCTCAGCGCCCCTCGGGCACTCGTCCAGCAGCGCGGCGATGGCGGGGCGCAGCGCGGCCGGGGCGGCGGCCCGCGCTCCCGCCGCGCGCACGGGCGCCTCCACGCAGCGCAGCACCACGCGCTTCGCCTCCGGGTCGCAGCACCCGTACACCCGGGCCACCTCTATTATCAAATCTGGGGAGATATCAATAAACATAAGGCTAATCAAATAAAGAGAGAAGATTTGTATTTTTGTATGTTGCGAATAAACTCAAAAGCTACCGGTCCGTTTTCAAAAATTATTTCACCATTAGAATGCTACATTATAATTTTAATTTCTTTTCATTTATTTATTCATTCAACAATTTCACAATCGTACTTGAATTATTATATAAATCTAAAATAAAAATTAAATTACACACAAACTAACTAAGTAGGTTAATCATAAAATACAAAATTCTAAAATCAAATAATAATAAATGTCAAATAATTATATATAAAAATGTCAGAACGGCAAACAGCTTTAATAAAAATTTACATGGCACGTCAAATGAATTCTTCTACGGAATAATAGCACCCTTCCAACAATAACTGTTTTAATTTATTTTTAAATCTGTTTGGACTGTCAATAACTTTAATGTCAACAGGTAGAGCATTATATAATTTAACTGCTTGATACCGACAGCCATGCATTTCAACATTTAATCTTGGACAAGATAGATATATTTTCTTCTTGTGTTTAGTCTCTGTGCTTTTTATCCATAGGCTATATTTATTACTAGCGAACAAACAGCCCCGGCTTTGCACGGATGCGATTGAAGCTAGGACGGATTGCTAGTATTAAATAAAAACTTACCTTCATTCTCCTCAAGCAGAGTCATAATCAGATTCAAGCACAGCTTATACAAGTTGTCGGTCCAGGGCATCCGGTACCCAGTTCTGGTGGCGAGTACTTCCGGCGGCGGCTGCGCAAGCGCAATGAACCCGAGGTAAAGGCGCGCTTGCTTCTCTATCACCTTGCGCGTCGCGTCTGTAGACCGCTTGTAGATCTTGACGATGGACTTTATGGCTGACTCGCGTATTTCCTCTTGGTGACTTACTGTAACACACCACGGACACTCTCAATATTTAAATAGTACAAGATTTTTTTCTTTTTTTTATACAACTGAAGTGGCAACCAAGCGTACGGCCCACTTGATGGTCAGCGGTTACCGTAGCCTACGTACGCATGCAACATCATAGATATCACTTGCGTGTTACCACCCTGAGACGTTAGACGGAAAGTCTCATGTGCCTGTAATTTCACCGGAAACCATACCCTTCGAACCGGAACACAGCAATGCGAGCATTACTGTTTGGCGGCAGTAATAGGTAGACTTAGTATAAAACAAAGATACTTCCCCGTTGTCTGTCCTTTTATATGTATGTACGGTACGCTGTATCTTATTAACTAGGCAACAAAACTAAAATTTCAAATAAAAAAAACTGTCTCACAACGCTTATAATATATAATAACCGATTAATTAGATGATAAAAAGCTTAGGTCCGAATGTGTTCCAACTCTACTCTGCATCCATAACAATAGCAAGGATCATGCCAAAAAATCCAGCCGGTGTTGCCAGTTCTTTTACGGCATGGGTGTGTTGGAACTGGTGTAAATTTTCTTAGCTTGTAAGTTTTAAAGTGATCCTTGTGATTCAAATGAATAAAGCACTTTTTGAATTTTGAATTTTATACTAGGCAACGCATTTTAGATAGATAGATAAACACTTTATCGCACACCACTAGTAATACATAAACTAGTAGCGGAAGTACAATGGGCGGTCTTGTCGCTAAGAGCGATCTCTTCCAGACAATATTAAGATGGACTGGATTGACGAGTACGTTATTGGACGGTGGCGTAAAAACAAAATAATGATAAAAACATAATATACATATAATGCGGTTTTCAGCAATAGATAGAATGATTCAAGAGGAAGTTTTATGCGTAGTATAAGCACCCGTGCGAAGCCGTCGTCATATCTCCTCCTCTCAGCTTCAATGGATACCCAAGCTTAAGGATAACTTACATAGAGTTCGTAATACTTACAGGCATGACACACCAACGCCGTCACATACTTGTGGGAGCGCGGCGGCCGCATTATACAAATCTCCTCCAATATCTCCAACGCCACCGTCGCCATTTTCTCCTCAGTAACCAAATGCTTCAGATAATCTACAGCTTCGTCTGTAACAACCGGACATTCCGAGTAGATCTTCCTCAGGAGTACATCCTTAGACGCCTCTACGATTGGATCACCCCTCTCGCATATCTGAGTGATCAGCGCACAGAGTAAATGACTGTAGTTCTGGTCATGTTTCTCGTGGACCTTCGGCTGTAGGGTCACTGGGTGACGATTGAATCCTTGCATAAACGCATACTCCTCGTACAACCAATGCAGTGCTAACTCTATCCTATTAGCTGGATCATCTAGGATGTGGTTCAGAACTAAATCACGAATTTCTGGAGTGTAACTTGACGCGAAGATCGTAATGAATTTGGATCGGATTTGCTCAGCTCCGCCGATTATACTCTCCTTCTCAGCGCGTAAGATCCTATCCACAGATTGCAGTATCATCTTTTCCTTTATTTCCTTCGGTATCGGTCGAGTGATCTCTTGTAACTTTAGCAGTTTGACTTTCTGTTTCAGCTTAGGTATGGATGGTGTTTGTGGGGGGATCAACTTCTCTTTATCTTTCGCTTTCCGCTCTTCTTCCTTCAAATGATCTGCTCTTGTTTCTTCCATTAGCTTTGATACGGCGTTTTCCATCTGCCGTTCGGCTTTGGACGTTTCCTGGAGCTTGGCTACGGCGTTTTTGAGCGTGACCTTTTCATCATCTTCGTCCTTTATCATGGGGATCTTAGCTGCGATTTCAGATAGTGATGGTTGGGACGGCAAGGGCGGTTCAGGCTGTACCGGCAACGGCGGCAACAATGTGTTCACTGGAGGTTGAACCGGCATTGGTGCTGGAGCGACTGATTCAAGCTCATTCTTTATCAAGCCCATGATCATTTTAGCAAGGCTTCGTTTCTGAACTTTGCTACCAGAATTCGGTATAGGTTTGTACAAAGTGGAGAAGTCCGACGGCATTTCCTTTGGAAGCCCGCTCACTAGAGTTGACATCACTAGGTTGACGACTAATTCTACGTTATTTAATCCGTCGAAGAAAGTGTCTTCGGATACAGGTTTTTCTTCAGATTTAGCTGGAGCTAACTTGGGACTTTGGCTGCTATCATCCTCAAAGATAGGTTCACTTCGGGTCTCACGACTAGTGACTTCACGGCTGACGTCACGAGTCTCAGTGATAAGCTCGCTTCTGCTGTTGCTGTCACTACCTTGACTATTGCTTTGCGGAGAATCAATTCTGAATCTCTTGGAAGGTATATCGCTTACTTTGAGCTCTCCTAGCCTCTTATTCCTTTTCTCTTTGGGCAGGGCTTTGTTTATTTCTGAAGTAGTCATACCAATATCCATCAGTAACTGCGTTAGTTGGGGCATATGATCGTTTGAAGATGGATGCTTGATCAAATTGATTAGTAACATCTTGAGATGTTTTCTGACAGAGTTAACTTGTGATTGGGTCAAGGTAGGTGGTAGGGTTGTGTGTAGATCTCCTAATGCTTGAATGACCCGAGTCATGTACTTTGGTCTGAATTTAGCTAATAGACAGAGTGTGGTCATGCAAGCCATCAAGTTCACGCTAGAAATGTGTTGAGAGTTGTGGAAGTTTACTATTAAATTGAAGATGTGCCTGAAAAGATAAAAACCATTGATATTTTTCTTGCTATTTGGAACTGGGTGATTCAGGGGGCATGTGAAGTGCTGGTTCCAGCTAGCAAATGACGAAACGGTCATTTAGTTCGCCTGATATTAAGCGCCACGCCTGACCATAACTAACAAATGCGGCTATAACTTTAAAGTTCTGCATGGGAATGCACTGGGCTTGTCACCCTGAGACCTTTGAGTAAATTGATTTCAGTTAACGATAATTATAACAAACTTACTCAGACTCTTCTTCTAGCAAATCCCTCTTTATGTACGGCAGGTTTGTAGGCAAGCTGTCCAAACTGAAGTCCCCGTCAGAGGTGTCCCCAGGGCTTTGTAGTAGAATCACCTCTTCAAGGAACTTGATAGAGTGTGTCCGGATGCCTTCGTTATCATTGTCTATCATGTTCAAGACTATGAGCTGTAAAAGCAAGCATTAATAACAACTTATAAGTACAAAAATATATTTACCTGGTTTGATTCTGCCTGTCTGCACAGCTAACTACTACTAGATACCTGAAGAAACTATGCAGACAACAGATCATGGAATTAGATGGAACATGATTACTGAACAAATGGAGAAATGTTCACTGGAGCAAATCTTCTACAAGCCACACTGCCTTCACCAAACCTGCTCTTAGTCTGAAGACTGATCGCAGATGAACACAAAAAAAAACCTGGTTTAATTCCTGCGGGATGGTTTGCATGGTCTGCAAATATTTAAAGTGATCATTGAGATTTTAATATTAATTATTTTTTCACTTGTCTGGGGTATGTATTTAGATAAAAAAAATTGTATCTATCAGTAACTGTAGGGTGATTATGCAACTCGGTTACAATACAATTTCAATCAGCGAACTGTCAATAGAAAGAAAGAAAGAAGAAAATATTTTTATTTGTCGAGAACATAAATGAGCTTCTAAGGGTATTAGGTTAGAATAAGCTGAAAATATGCTGACAGTAAGCTGTCATTTATACAAAATATGTCAGTTTGTGATGGAAATTAGGTGAAACTTATCTTCTCTGGTTTTCATAATACAAGCTGTGCTTAGTTTGGGGCTATTTATAGTTAAATATATTCACACAGTATTGGCGCACAAACCTTGATTTCACTTAGATGCTCCCAGATAACTTGTGTATCAACCTCAGCCTCGCCTTTGCATATCCACTGCAATGTGTTTCTGTAGACAATGCTGGCTGCCTGAATAGCTCGCTTTTGTACTGCTATCACCGTGTCCATAACAAGCAGTTGAAGTTGGCTGATCACTTCGGGCAGGTTATCGGGGTATAGTTTACTGCAAACCATATTAAGAAAGTGTGGATATTCTCTGTGCCGACAGAATCTGATTGTAGTGTGGTAATAATAGATAGATAGATAGATAGATAACTCTTTATTGTATTACACCATAAATAAAATTAAACTAAGATACAACTAAAATTAACAAAATTTTGATTTTGATAATTGGCAGAATAAGTATTTACAAATTACAGCATCTAGGGAGATTTGATCCATCATGTCCTACATAGATGTCATAGATGCTAAATTAAGCTAGAATACTTTCACTAACCTTATCTCTTCAATAAAAACAATGACTTGCTTCTTCACATCATTGGATTTATCGCTGCCAAAGCTCAATATATTCTGAATGTATAGTGGAATGAATTGAGAACCTTGATGTAACAGGACTTCTATGATTTTCCTCAACAAGTTCACTTTTTTGACGCCTTCGGCCATGCCCGCATCGTTTATCCATTGTACTAGCTGAAAGTGAAATAAAAGACGTTTTGCTGGGTAAAATCTTTAATTCTTTTACGTTCACAATCTCAGCACATTTCAAACATATCCGATTCGTTAGTGATCTGCCGAAAAGCCGCGCGTCCACAATAGAAAACGAACCTGGTTTTGGGTAGCAATGTTAGCATTTGGTGCGTATTTTTTCGACATCTTTGCCTGCTGTTCGGATCGTTATTGATAGTAATTGAACTAGCACAGTTGCATCGTTTTACTCTTACAAAAATTACATGAAAATGCAGAATAGTTTTATAGCTACACAGACGAGGTTCTTTTGTTTAAACGTAGTGCATAGAATCTCTTGGCTTTCGTGCATTTCGAAGTTATTTTTTTCATTTCTTCTTCTTCGTTTATGGCTTCTGTTCAATCTAATCTTTTTTTGTAGCTTTTTTGCCACAGGTCTGCTAGTGTCAAGTTTTCTTTTTTTTTATTTGCTTCAGTGTTACCACTAGTCAGCTATTTTATTTTCTTGATTGGTGTTTGTTTTGTGTCTTGGATGTGTTTTTATCAAGAACTTTTTTTACTGATTTATGTACATATCTGGAATGCTTACTCGACAATATAATGTAAAAGATTTTGAACCCCTAATCTGGATACGTCTGATTCTTGGTTCTTGTCTTGCAAGTTGCACGCAACAGCCCATTCCTACAGGGTACATAAACGATCATCATGCAGACTGTAAATGAAAATGAGCACAAAATAACATGTGTCGTTTTAATCATATTTTATGTTGGTGCCTACACTATTTTTTTTTGTATTATGTTTTTTATTATTATGAGTATTATCCAAGCAGCTACACCTCCATAGAAGGTGCCTGTTGAGGTATGTATAGGTTCTGCATTTCAAAGCTGCGCGGTTTTTTCAGGTCTTGTTCCATCTCGAGGCGCGTGCTCCGCACTACAATGATGCAGACAACAAGGGTGACTGAAACAAAAAATAAAATTTTTGCTAAATATAATTTTGGTACTAGTCATTAATCTGAGTTTAAAAAAAATGATTTGCCTAGACATGCAACGACATCTAGCGGTGATTTTAAATTAAAAACTGTTGCTTATGCATTAGATATAGATGTCACTGTTTTTAGTACAAACAAATTAAACCTTTTTTCAGTTATCGATTGGTTAAGTAAAAAGTAGCTCAAATGTAGAGTACCCCAAGAACTAATTTGTGTAGGGTGTGTAAGTACTATAATAAAATTATGTGGTGTGGCTTGCTACTAAAACCTACCTGCATTTTCGAGGTCTCCTTGTCAATTAACTATTCAGAGCCACTTGCCGAAGGTTTGTGGAATACATTCCAAAGCTTAGTTAGGTACCTACTATACTCATAATAAGCGACAAACGATAATCCAGGCAAATATCGTAGTTCATTACATACTTTATGTACTAAACTTACAAGACCACTTTAGCATCGGGATGGTAGCGATGAAACCCATGAACACGCAAGTGACGACTACTAAAGCCACAGCCATCGCCAACAGAAAGTAGGATGAGTTGCAATAGAATTTGAGATATTTTGGCTCGTTCTGGAACAAAATAATTAATATCTAATGTTTCTGATACCACAGATACTAATTTATGTAGGTACTTATGTAGTTCTACCTACCTATGTTTTAAATAAAAACTGTCTACCTACTTATTTCTTGCGGCGTCCAATGCAACGTTATCTAGTCAAACGGAATAGTGGCACAGAACGCATGTAGAAAAGTACTAATTATGTAGGTACTTACATAATATTGCATGATTGATGATGGCGAAGAAACCATTGCGTAGATATATCTAAATTTTATGTATAATAATTAGGCATGAACTAGGTAGGTACTTTATCGGGTCTTTTTTTTATTAGTCTATTGTGAACACACTACATTATATTAAGTATATACACTACACTATAAATATATTATATGGAATTAGGTTCACAACATAAAAAAAAGTTTAGGTATATATTTACCTATTCTTTTTTTTACTGTAGTTTTAAGTAAATTTGGTCAAATTATACCTACTAAGCGTCAAATCGAATCCGCAATGAGGAAATCCGTAGAATAACCAAGGTCACCGACAGCTCTTAGAATTAGTCGGTAAGTTGAAGAGGCAGTAGGCAGTGGGCTGGCCATATTAGCTCGCAGAACCGATAACCGCTGGGGAATAAAGGTTCTCGAGTGGCGACCACGAATTGGAAAACGAAGTGTAGGACGGCCCACTCGATGACCCGAGCGACTCTTAGGAAGTCGGTGGATGGTAAAGGCTCAAAATCGGTCGCCATGGCGCTCTTTGGGGGAGGCCTATGTCCAGCCGTGGACGGCTGATATGATGATGATGATGACGATGATTAGTTAGCGTTGTTGGAAATCAAGACATGTGGCGTAATCTATACTAATCTATACTAATAATATAATAATCTCTAAGTACTAATAATACTAATAATAAATAAATAATTAATATAATATAATAATATTAATATTATAAAGAGAGAAGATTTGTACTTATGTTTGTATTTTTGTATTTTTGTTTGTTACATTACTTAAATATTATATTATTAGTGTGACTAAGATTCCGTCTCAGCTTCGCGCGGGTGCAATGAAACCGCACCCTTGCGAAGCCGGGGCGGGTCGCTAGTAGTAAAATATTAGAGCACGCGCCCCGGAGGAGTCATTGAAACGCGCGGGTTATTGGACGCGCGGGTCATTGACTCGCGGGTTATTGAACCTAGAGTCATTAACACGCTTCGCGTGCTCCCGTCTCGCTCGATTACCAACAATGATATCTAATAATTGACCAGGTAAACTTTATCTATTTACTCGAGGTTTTTCTTGATTTAGGTACCCTACTTACATGTATTTATTTTTGTGTGAAGCCTTATTCCTTGTTATTATAAACTAAATAATAATAAAAGACCCTCTATAGACACTTACGCTATGTACTCCGATAAGCAGTACCACATGGATGACCAGATTATAAACAAATACTAGCATATAATACGCGAAGGAGATGTACAGGCTCAGTGCCATCTTGGACACCTCCTCAGGCGGGTGTTCTGGGTTCGGCTTTTCCGTACTGGTCGCCACGAAGGTCGCCACTTTGTACGAGTAGAAGGAGACGGTTGCTAGCATCAGGCATGACGCTATCTGGAAAATGGGACGAGGGAAAGTTGTTTAGGTTTAGCTGATGGTAGGTAGAACTGCACGAAAGCATGCCAGTAGCAGGTAGCAGTATGTCAAAGCATTGCTACTAATGATTATTATCTACATAATCTCTGAGTGTTTGAAGTTTGTCCAGGAAAGAACACATTAGCTATTTTTGCCGCCAACCAATAATGCTTGCATTGCATTGTAGTTATTGAAGGGCGCCACTTTGTAGGTACCTATCATGTAGTATCGATCAATAGTATTGATCAAATGTAGTAAGTATGTCTTGTACAGTAGATGAATAATCTATAGGAATGCAACTGGATAAAATTTCTGATGAACAGTGACAGTCTGATGGACACACCCACCCACTTACGAAATGGGTTCCTTGCTTTTTTAATACTGAATAAAGAAAATTACTCACAATTGCAAAATATCCTATCAGCAATGATGCTATCCTCAGTGGCACACAGAAACAACACTTCGTAACTGTTGGTAGCTTAAAACCCATTTCATCAAAAAATACGGACAACAAATCTGAAAAACCCAATTTTGCCAAATAGATTTAAACAATTTATTAGACCTACATAATTCAATGCAATATACAAATAGTTGGGACTAGTAACCTAGCTTGGGGAGTTTGTGATCGTAACAAGCTTACTGAAAGAATGTGTCACACATTCTATGATACCGTACTTTGATAGTAATGTTGTTATCGTGTGATAGTGGCAGAGATAGTGAATGAATGACCAATGAACCTTTTTTATGGAAAGAGACGGAAGTTGAGGAGATTAGAGTTTGGAGCATAAGTTCTACGAAATGGTGTGTGCGACCGGAATAAATAGTAGCGTTCGTCAAAACTGTGAACAAGTGGGAATTTTAATTCCTATTTGTCAATTGTTATACGTATATCAAGAAGTGGTTATAGGAACGTTGGTCGTCCAGTAGCGCGATGGGCAGACGATATAACAAAAATCGCTGGCCGAACCTGGATGAGACTAGCACAAGACCGAGAGGAGTGGCACATACAAAGCGAGGCCTATATACCCAGCAGTGGGTGAAATCGGGCTGTGGATGATGATGATGATGATATCATTTACCTATCTATAAATTATCTACATAAAAATAGATGTTAAAAAACGTATGTTAAGTTAGCAAGAGTCAATGGCCAACTGACGAAATAATAAGCCACCCGAAAGCCCGGCGTCATGGCCTAGGAACTTTGAAAAAGCTGGGACCGACTGCTTATGGCACACATCACTAAACTATAAAAGCAAAAATAACCCGCCCACACCACACGTGCCATACGATGCACTAGAAGCGCTGTTGAAATTGCCTCTGGCGGTTACACATTCAAATGGAACTACGTGGAACAGTGTTTGGTAATGGTTTTATGACAAAGAAAGACAAAAACTTGACTCATATGTTTGTTTCCGTTTATTTGACGTTTATTTCTAGCACTAAAAGCTTCACAATGTCAAAAGCAAGGTTTGAGACACTCAAGCAGCTCTGTGTAGTAACTGTACACCACGACGAACAGGTAAAACTCCAAAACTGAAAACAATAGCAATTTCTTTAATAATGATTGCTTTCATAAAAAAACTTACGAGCACTGTTGATGTGATAGTGACACCGCCTTTTGATGAGGTCGTGGGTGGAACGGTGTTTGAACACGATCGTGCACTAATATATATTTGTATTCCAAGAAATTTTCTATTTGAAAAAATTCTGTGCGTAATGCCATGCTCTAATACGGTGAAGGAAAACATTGTGAGGAAAGTGGCATGTCCATGAACAAAAAATTCGAAAGACAATGCCTTCCACCAATCCGCATTGGGATCGCGTGGTGAATTATGACCCAATCACTTTCGCTCAAGAGTAGACCAACGGCCAGTGTTCTAAGTGGGAACATCAAAAGGCTGTCTTGAATCAGGAGGATTTATTTGACTACAAAAATAAACAGCATTACGAATACTCACTGACAATCATCAGCATTCCCAAGTACCACCCAATGAGTAACCTGTGAACCACTGTGAGGACGACCAGGTTTATGATCTCAATGAGCCAGGTTAAGAACCGGCAGTTCAGGTACCTCGCTATAGGCTCCGAGCGTTCCTACAACAAAGAACACGAGTCAACTGCCGTTGAACTAGGAAACTTTGAATGGCATTTTATCATAACTGAACATTGAGATAAAAAAAAGATTTTGGGAGTTCCAGGGCTATTTGAATAAAATATTCATAACTTTCATCTAGTGACAAGTCTCTCTGAGTCCGTCTTGGTGGGTATCATCGCGCCAAATACCTATTCTACCACCAAACGGTAGCTAACAGGGTGTGCAAGCACTGTGTTTAAATATATAGGGCACTGGAGTATGTCAAATTAATGGGTGACAATTTTTAGCAACTATAGTTCAGGAAAACTTGAAGCTTTGGGTGAATAGTCACTGTGACATCTGTCATGGTCAGGGTCATGCAAGCGCAAGACTGGGTCGGTGATTTGTTGACAAAAAGACCCTTAAAAGCACCCTTTATTATAACTTGAATTTGGCCAATAATTGCAGTATTAGCAAAAACCATTAAAAAAAAAGACCACAGACCATCACCAGAGTTGGCCACTGACTCATACGAATTTACTTTAGTTACTACGTAAAATTAAAAAACAACGCGGGCAACTTACAGAAATCAACGCTATCAGCAAATAATAGCAGAAGACCAGCAGAAAAGATTCAGCTATTATCATTACAATAGAGCAGTAGTACAAGTGGAAGATGTTCGCCTCTGTCGTTGGTTCCTTGCTGTGGACGAAGACCTGGCCGAACGGGGATTTCCTCTTCACCAGCGCTTCCAAAAGTACCACAATAAAGAAGAATAAGCAAAAGAATGAACGCATCTGAAATATAAAAAAGGAGATGGTATAAAATAGCAATGAAATTTAATCAATTTGGGCTTTTTTTACGGCTACCAGTGGAATAAAATGTGGAATCAAATGCATCAATGGATTCGGTCACCGGTTATCGATGTGGCGCGGCGGGCGAAGGTACGCCTGCGACGCAGGAGTTCGCGGGTTCGATTCTCGCCTTGGTACAAATGTTTGTATGCGATCTGCAAATATTTGATCCGGGTTTTCTGGGTATTTTCTATGTTTATTTAAAAATATCTATCTATGCATTGTATTGTATGAAGTATTCCAGTCATCTAGTACCCTTAACACAAACTTTGCTCAGCTTGGGGCTAGAGGATGCTGTGGGGATTGTCTTTCATTATTTACTATTATTTTATTTACATCGGTTCTCCAAGCCTGTGGCCTATGGCCTGCCCACTGCCACTTGATTCGCTCATCGTGGCATATCTGGCTAAGTTGTCCATAACATAAGTTGTGTTGATGGAGGAATGTCAGTGGACATTTCAACCGACCGATTCTGTGCTTCTGAGAGTTCTGAGGGCACGTTTAACAGTCGGTACCGCCTTCTAAAAGTTATTAGGTAATGGCAGAGGCCTTCAGCCTATAAACCCCGTCACCAGAGTTTGCCACTGAGTCACACGAACTTACTTATACACTGCCACAATTTGACAGCCTTCCCACAGCTGGGACACTGGCCTACTATCGAACGAGAGTGATTGGGTCTTAATCCACCACGCGGACCCAATGCGGATTGGTGGATGGCACATGTCTTTCGATTTTTTTAGTTCTTGAACATGCCGGTTTCCTTTCCTTCAGCGTATGAGAGCTGGCATTGCGCACATAAATTTTTCGTAGCCATTAATGCATGACCGGATACGAACCCTCGACATTAGGATTGGAAGGCGGGGCCACTACCACCAGACCACCAGTGTTCAGTGTTTCTACACTACATAATCGTGCTTATTATTATTATTTTATTATTTTATTATTATGGATCACCAACGAAAGATACACAGGCATACAAATTTTAAATTACAGAGGTACTCAGGTCAGGTGCTCTCTCAATTAGAGGTGACCACATCATGCACAAAAATAAAAGTTATTGTGAATTCAACTGAAAACTGACTTTAAACATCACTATAATAAGAAAAACAAATATAAGTCAGAAATAAAGTAGGTAGGTATAGGTAGGAATCTAGTTACATAATCAAATTACAAAATCGCAGTCATGGACTACAAAGAATAGGTATTGTAAACAAGTAAGTGGCAGCAAAAGGAGCACAAGTATAGATTTAAGTATATATTTTATGGTTCATTCTTACCAAAGTCCATATGAATGTAACAATGCAGCCAGACCTCAATGAGTAGAGCAAAAGAAATGTTGCTATAGCAGGCAAATTCACATACATATCGATACACATTGTGCTAGAGTTCCAGATTTTACCAAAAACATACACTCTGAAACTTGCTTTTTCCTGTGTTTGAATGATTTGTAAAAGGGATCAAACGTGAAAACATGGTTTTAGCTATTTTAAAAAGTAAAATAGCATTAATTTTAGCTGAAGATGTGTCACTGATGTTTTGACTCGTCTTTGAGAAGCTGCGCATAAATTGTGCTTTTCTGCCATTAAACCTTAATTTATAAAAAATATAAATCTTTGTCTTTGATTTTTGTATACAGGCTGAGTTTCTTTTCAGGGCCACTGAGGGAAAATCTGAAACCGTGAAAGTTATCGAAATGACACGTTAGGAGTTACACGCTCGATTTTGAAAAAAATAAGTTCAGCATTAAAAAAAGTAAACCTTTATTTATAATTTAAAAGAAAAGGTGAGCTTGTGGTATTTTCTTGCATTGTGCAAAAATGCAAAAAAAAAACCACACCATCAACGCTAAAAAATCTTATAATAATATTTTAAAGTGTATGATGACTATGCACTAAAGTTGTTGGAACACCTTCAATATTGATAATATAAATTAAACTTTACAGATTGTTTTTAGTAACCGATCAATAAATAGTTAATAATACCCATCAAAGTGACAATCATTTTCAAATACCATAGGGTTCCTGAGATCTAGATCAAAACATGCTCAAAACATCTTTTTTTTATCGAGTTTGCGTAAAATTGTAATATCGTTCTACATCGGTTTCTGTGCTGTGACTAATTGCGCTATGTATACATAAAGGATAGGTATCTGTTCTGTCTGTGTTGAAGGCAAACAGAATAAGTCGGCGAGAACGGTCAAAATGTATGGAGCACTATACTGAATAAAAAGCTCACATTGTAAACAATTAATAACAAACTATTTTATCTATTCAAGCTCATCATAATGTTTTGATATTTTTACAACCTATTTCAAAACTCCACCTCGCGGCAGACCACGGCGGAGATGGAGGGACGAAATTGACTCTTACCTGAAGGACTGGTCCACAGTAGCCCAAAACCGTGATGATTGGAGAGAAGGAAGGGAGGCCTTTGCCCTGCAGTGGGACACTACAGGCTCATAATAAAATAATAATAAATTTCAAAACTGCTAATTGATTATGTATTAAGTATGTCACTAACGTGTGTTTTGTTTACGATTTTATAGAAGTATATAAATGCCGACTTCTGAGATTTTCTTAGAGGTCAATCCTTATCATTAGGGTATCATCGTTAGGTAAACACAAAACACAAATATTTATAAAACATTTTATTGATTTAGATACTTATTGCATAGTCTTTACGTTCATTCGTTCAAGTTTACGTTGCATTTATAAATGATTATGAACTCTATAGCTATCAAAATAAGGGAGTGCAAACGTTGAAGATACTGGACGGGATTTCCGGATGCTCTTTGGTGGCTGTCTAAGCGCAGAACTCGGTATCTAACACTCTTCACTCTTCGTTAATGCCTTTATTCATTAATAACATATGTCATATCATTCAGCGGATTGCTAAGTATTGACATATCTTGTCAATTTTAAATATCAATGAACAAAGACAATGATAGATTTAAAAGACACATTATCTCAAAGATGTTTAGATTACGTGTGTGAATAAGGGCCTAAGTGTACTAAAAAATGGTGTAAGTGTACCAGGGTCTACCAAAATAAGCTCTAAATTACTAAATTGACGTAAGAAGTTTTTAGGCATATTCATACCTACCTTATGCATTTGCTTTGAGTAGGAGTGTATACGGTATCCATCAAAGCTGAGTGAAGAGACAATGACATGCGTCAAATCAACCATCAAAATCGTGTTAATAGTTGCAATAAAAATCTACGTAGGATTTCTGTCTGTCGGTTTGTTACCTACCCGGAAATTAGCATAATTTGTCATTTTATTTGGAGATAGTGAGATAAGCACTAATGGTCAAGGAACACTCAAGATTGGTGAAAAGAAATCACCTTATATCTTCACCTCCTTCAATCATATCACTCAAAAGCCCACGTATTTGCAAACGATGCCCTGTTCTCTGTTTAGCCAGCCGATAAAGGAGACGGCACAACTCGAGTTTATTGTCCATTAGATAAATGGTCCCGCTTGAATCACCAGTACACGGTTCTTACTCCTTACAGACCACTTTGATTTGTGTCAGTCCAAGACTCGGTACACTTTGCGTTAGTTTTGAAGGTCCTAGAATTAATTCAATGCTTGTGGTGTAACAGTAACTCTATTTTAAAATGTATTGTGATTGGCCGCAACTAGGGCGATGCTGTTTTTGCATGCCCTTGAGGAAAGGGGTGCTAACGTTTGCGTATTTTCATATGGTAAGTATTAGTACCTATAGTTAAATGCGCTTGTTTACTATTTATACAGTTTAGAGCAATAGTGTAGATGAATTCTCAACATCGAACACCGAGTTACGGAATTTTAAATAAGAAAATTAATTTACGGCAGGCGTCCCCAGCGTTTATGTCGTTTTCGTCAGCTACAGAAAACTTAATATCCCAATTATTGCAGTTTTGATTCACATGAACTCACATCTTCTAGTTTTAGATTAAGTTACTGGGTTCGAATCCTGAACTAACATGATAAGAACATTGATGTTGGTTCGCTGTATTTAAAAATGTATTAGGGAACAATGAATGTATTAACATTAAAATTTATTAGTAGATACCTACATTTTGTTAATATAGTTTACTGTTATTACATTTTTTAAATAAAATTTACTGTTATTACGTTTTTATTTTTAGTTAGTAATTTTATTTAAAAAATGAAATTTATAAAGATGATAGTACTCAGCTCAGCTATCTGGTTCCCATAGTTTTGCTTAGTTTGAGCCTAGATTCAATTCCACCAATTTATTTATTTCTAATCCAATTTATGACTTTTGTTTTAGTTCATGTCTGCGTTCATGATAGGTTTGTACAGCCACACCATACACTACGAGACGATGACAGATTGGATGGTGTACGGCAAAAACATGTATCTACCGGCCGAGATATCTGTGGTTTTCTTCTGCCTTGAGGTCATCTTTACAGCCCTTCTGATCTATGGAGCTCATAAGGTAAAAATAAAAACATGGTGTGTAATTTTTTTCCTAAAAATTTTAGTTCATGTGTCATCTCATATAGTTCAAATTAAACACTACTTTTCACTACTATTATATAATGATTTAGTTAACTCATCCCCTAGGATGAGTTGACAGCGGGATGAGTTGACTAAAATTATTATTATGGCTATAGTAGTAGGACTCTTCAGCAAGAGCCCGTCTTCGTGGGTACCACCTCAGTGACCAAAATTACGCTAGCTTCCAACTCAAAAATTACGCTCGTCTGGCTTCAGCTAGATCTGTAAAAATTACATTGTTCGTAAATGACTCTTTCTACTAAGTAGTTACATTTATTCAGTTTTTAACTTCACAGAAAATCTTGGTATACCTGAAGACGTTTTACTACTACACGGTGACCACTTGCGTTGCGATGCTGATCATGCAGCTGGTGAAGATCGGGAGGATGAACCGCATGTTCTTAGGCAGACTTATTGAATGGGGCATATTTGCTTTTGCTAGCCTTTGTAAGTACTAATGGTGTTGATTCAGCTGTAGTAAACTAAAAAAAGAGCTTTGTACCACACCATATACTACTCGTACGAGACGATCAGATTGGGTGGTGTACGGCAAAAACGGCTTTTCATGTTGTCTTCTTTTTCCCATCCTTTAAGTGGCATCCAAGCGTACGGCTTGATAGTCAGCTGTTACCGTAGCCTATGTACGCATGCAACATCATAGATATCACTTGCGTGTACCCTGAGACGTTAGATGGAAAGTCTCTACCCTTCAAACCGGAACAAAGCAATGCGAGCATTACTGCTTGGCGGCAGAAATAGGTATGGTGGTTCCCCGGACGAGCTCTATCACAAAGAACTCTACTACTATTAAAATCCTCATCATCATATCAGCCGATAGACGTCCACAGCTGCACATAGGTTTCCCCCATAGAGCCATAGATTTTCAGCCTTCACCAAACCAACTTTCTTGTCATCGGTCTATCGAGTGGGGGAGGCTTTCCATAATACGTTATCTAGTTTACGGTTGCCATTCGAGAACCTTTATTCCCCAGCGGTTATCAGTTCTGCGAGCTACATGGCCTGCCCACTGCCATTTCCACAAGACCACTAATGCTCGCCAGACAAGACCATATTTGACTGATAGTAAAAGCCTTGATTAAGTAATCAATAGATCCGAAAAGGGCTCTGGTGTTTCTGCAACTTAATAAACAAATGACGGATATTACAAGGATTATCCGTCTCGATGCACAAAACCCAAAGCAGAGCGGAGTGGTTTGAGAAACTAAACAAAACTAAAATGACGTGATGCCTTGTTATCCTATCTTGCCGTTTAAACTCAATTGCTGAACCGATTCTCGTAATTATGATGCTAAACCGGGATGTACGTGGTTATACACAGTGCTAAAAAACACGGTGACACTGACACTGGACACAAAAATGTCGACACTAATGTCTGTGTAATTTCATAATTACATGGAGCCTGCCTTCCGATTTTGAGGTCGTGGATTAGAACCCGGTCGTGCATATGGATTCCATTCTGATTCTAATTGAAAAAAAAATGTGCTTAATGTAATGCTCTCATACGGTGAAAGAAAACATCGTGACAAAAACCGGCATGGCCGAGAACTAAAACATCGAAAAGCATGTGCAATCCACCAATCCGCATTGGGTCCTGGTGGTGGATTAAGATGACCTGATCACTCTCGGTCGATAGTAAGCCAGTGTCCCAGCAGTGGGAACATTAGACGGCTGTCATGATGAACGTCGATGGCGTCTGTACGACAGAAACTGCTTGTGCCTTCAAAATAAGCCTTATTTATTTATTTATTTAAGTGGACTCCCTTTTCCGCATTTGGACGCTCATTTGGTCCGTTGTGCGTGGGGAGCTGGCTATGCGTGAAGCCAGCCTAACTCCTCCCAGAAGCATAGAAGTTTCCTGGGGCTTCGCAGGCTTCGAGGAGTGACCTTGGTGTTCCAAGGATTTCTGTGCGTTGAGTGGCTACTCCTACGCATTCCAGAACTACGTGGGCAGCTGATTCTTCTTCGGCTAGACAACCTCTGCAGAGTGGGCTGTATGTGGCACCTATGTTAAAGAGATGTTTATTCAGGGGACAGTGACCTGTCAAGGTCCCCATGATGGTTTTGAGTTCTATCCTAGGTAGTTGGAGCAGACGACGTGCCTTATAATACAGAGTTTTTAAGTACACTTACAAATCATGGATTATGGTTTTTTGAATTTTAATTTAATGTTGAAAATTCAACTTTGACTCTCTAAAACACAAATTCGTCACTTTTCATCAAAACTTTTGAAACTTGCACTAATGCTAGGACGTTGATTATTTTATGCATGATTTCACAACTCATTGAGATTATTTTACAAAAAAAAAATCTTGGAAAACATTCTCAAAAAAACATTAAAAAAATCATAACTCGAAAAATACGAAAAATCAACATACTTTCGGATACCCCTAAATCTGGGAAATTTATTTTTTTCTTATTGACGTCTATGTTTGGACCATCCTGTATAATCAATAATATCACTAGGATCATTTTGAAATATCTTAACGCTAGGTGAATTTACGCCAGTTACACGCGCCCAACCTAGAAGAATCTGGCAACAAACACGGCTTTTTTTTTGATGATCCCTCTTCTCAAGCTTTGCTTAGCTTAAGGCTAGATGATGCTTGTGGAATGTCGAGCGTTATATTAAACATTATTATTATCATATCTTTTCCAGGTCTGCAGATCTACCTGATGACCTTAGTCTGGAGTCTGATCAAGAAGCTGGAGATCTCAAGTCCTCATGTATACGACAACCAGCTGCATCAGATTGTGAGTGGTGAAATCAAGATCGAAAACAATGGAGTCTACAATAACACTACTGTGCAGTCTGATGTTCGAGACTGCTGATTATCTTCCTACAATCTACAAGCATCTGATAACAGCATGTTTAAAAGGGCTTGGTGAAATACTGAGGTAAATACTGAGGATCCTAAACTGTTGGATCGACGAACTTGAAGCTTAGATACTTAGTTGTTATCTGTACCTCGTTACTGTATGTGCGACTTTACAAATACCAGTGAGACCCGTTTGTGGGAGAACGGTACCTATAGTCCGACACCGCACGTACAACTAAGGGTGAGTTGCAATACGTCAAATTATTCAATCGTCGTCGAACAATTTGACGTTAACGTTAGATGGTGCAACTCACCCTAAGTGACTTATTACTTTCTTTGACATACACCAAAACTAGGTGTATTCAGTATATAGTGTTATTTAGCTGATATGTAACTGGGCGTTATTAAAAAACTATTGTATTGTACCTATTGTATTGTATTGCTGAACCAAAGGTTGCTCTGCGAGTAACATTCCACTGAGCTACGACCTATTTATATAAAAATAAATGATAAAGTCTCTATTCTTTTGTTTAAAACTTAATGTATATTATGTATGTCGTTAGTAAACAATCATAGAATAGAATATAATAGAATAGAAAAATATTTATTTAACGCCACACAATTAACAAAAAAATAAAAATAACAATAAAAATTAAAACTTAACTATTGTGACGAAAAAAAGGCAGCCACTCAGCATGTGCTGCAGACATAATGTGTCTGTAGCGCTGGTTTTCAGTGTAGCCTACGAGAAGTAGTAGCAGCAATTAGCTGCGACACGAGTCTCTCACTATCTGACACAGCCTTCTAATGTTCCCACTGTTGGGACACTGGCCTACTCCCAGGCGAGAGTGATTGGTAAACAAATAAACGTCTTATCTATTTATCTTTCTATCTAATTGTTAAAATGTATTTCTTAATGCACTGCACTAAGAAATGAATTTCAGAAATTCAATTCCTTGAGGACGCAGCGTGAATATGAAGTTTGTACAAAACTCAACGCAGACAAAGTCACGGGGCGAGTTTACTATCATCAAGTGAATTTAACAGTTTTCTGAAACACTTATTTTTTCTGTTGCCTTCTTGTTGTGCTTCAAGTTTTTATTCAGACAAATAAAAAAGCTAGCTAGCGTAGCATGCTACGAAGTTCGTAGCAGCCGTAGACTGTAAGATGTATTTATTTTTTGAAAGAAGATTGATGTAAATTTTTACTGTATTTGTAAATTATTTAAAAGTAAAATAGGTATAATATTTAAAATTATGTATACATTTTTTATTGACTGTTAGTGAAACGCCCGCGACTTCACTCGTATCATGATAATTAAAATTGAATATTGAAAACGTGCAATGCTTACTTTATTTTTAATTGCATTTTTCCACAAATCACAAAAAGTCTTAATTGTTTTTTATGGTTTATTGATATATAATCACAATCATCTTAAAATATTAGAAATTATCATTAGGTTGACCTAAAGAAATGATCGCAAATTTTTGTAATTACGCTTCGTTTCCCTCATTGTTTTCTGCGAACATTGTACATTCGCCATCTTTAGCCTTGTTACTAAATCTAAAGCTACAATTGCTTTCGAGTTTGGCTATCTCGCTTTTGTTCATAAGGATCATGTAAACTTGGAAACCTGGAAATTAGTAGAAATATTAATATATTTTAAAACAAATTGTACCGGTACATAGAGGCTTTTAATCTTGTCGAGGTGAATTTCGATATTATTTCTCAATCCACGCTCTGAAAACTTAATGGTCGTACTTACTGATGTTAAGGAGTCCACCTACTATACCGGTCCTTGGAAATAAAGTATAAAACATTCCTTCCTCATGATAGAATGCGTGGTACATTTGGACAGCATGATACAGAACGAACACTAGAGTGAAGAATACTAAATGTCCAATACAGTAGTAGTTGTAAACTCTTAGTAGTTTTGGACATTTCTGTAAAAGAAAAAAGTTTAAGGGTGAGTTGCACCACCTAACGTTAACGTCAAATTGTTCAATCGTCATCGAACAGTTTGACGTTAACGTTAGATGGTGCAACTCACTCTAAGTTTACTAATACATATTTTATAAATTATATAAGGTCATTCATTATCAACCTGACAAATTTAAGGGATAGATACCACACATAAAAAAAATGGTACTTTATTAATTTGTAGAACCTATCCCTTAAACAGTATATACGCAGGTAAATACTAACGTTTATATATACTCCGGTAAATACTAACCAGCCCCTTGATCACTTATCTCTGCTAACGATCAATCTCTAATGAACTCCATCTCCATCCAGAGATCTGTCTAATAAGTCAGTTTGATCATAGCTCTACTGTCTTATTAGACAGAGTTATGTGATCAACCCGCAGGCCATGTTGTATACACTAACCTTATGACCACCAACAATAAATACGACAGTCAAAACTGTATCAGCCAGTAAAATGAGAAGGAAAACTGTAAGTACCGCGACAGCCACATAATCTGATCTGATTGATCTTAAACCAGCCACTCTCACCGTGTCAATAATAACTGGCACGATTAGCAGCATTGAGATTACCTGAAAGCGTATAAAGTTTTATTAGTTCATATATTCAGATCATGCAAACATTTGTTCCGTAGATGCGAGGATCTGACCCGCAACCTCTCCGAGGTCACCGAGGTCGTCAAATGGTCATCTATTGATGACCTAGGTGGTGCGGTGGATGAGTGCAGTTGAGAAATGAGAGGTTAAACCAAGAGTCTGAAGCACTTGTCTTTAGTAGAAAGCACACCAATAATATAAATGTACCACTACCCTAGTACGTTCATAGGAATATATGGCCAACTTTATTAATACTGAGGTCACCTGCAGATCTGAGGTCATTGTGATGGAGCTAATGATGAAGATGGTATGTTTTGGCAAATGGTCTGTTTGTCTGACCTTATGTTGCCACTTAGCAGTAATTTTGTAGTTAAGCTTGTTATATGCGACGCTGTATTATCTCCTCGAGTCATCCACACTTGTTATCCACACTTTTATTTAATTCTTTAGTAAAAGACTTCAATAATGTAATAATTATAAGCTTACCAACTTTAGATATCCTAATGCTAGAAGTCCATATCTCAACGGAAAACAGCAGCAGCATCTTTTAAATTCCGTAAGTTCTACTCTCATTTTGTTTCCGTACGTACGTCCAAACTTTATTTGTAAGACTAGGGAGCGTGGTGTTGAACTAATTGACACTAGAAAGGAGAAAAACTTACCTAGAGAAAGTTTTATTTTATAAATAGGTATAGAAGACGTTATTCACAGTATTATCATGCTAAAAATAACCTATAAACTTACAGACGTTTGGTTGTACCTATGAGAAGTGTCAAGTCTGATGTAGCGTCCTTTTCTAATGAATTAGAATGCAAAGGATCACGATAATTGCTTACCTTATTTGAATCACTTGAGATTGAGACAATGCAATAGAGTTGACACCACTATGGATTTAGTTTGCACCACCTGTTCTCAATCCTACAATGAATTATGTTTAACTAACAACGTATGAGCTCTCAAAATCCAACACTAAACTGACTTCGAGTCAGAGTGAGGAGGCCGCTAAGTTCCGTGCAAGGGAGTGGGCAGATTGCTTCTGAGTCTTCCTCAATTCATTAGTTCTTGAAAAGCCACTGCCTGTATGTTGACCGTATCAAATCTTATAATAATATATATATAGAAATGAATCGCTGTGCGTTAGGCTCGCTAAAACTATACAATGGCTGGACCGATTTGGCTTATTTTGGTCTCGAAATGTTTGTAGAAGTCCAGGGAAGGTTTGAACGGTGAGAAAATATACAGGTTGTAAAAATTAGCTAAAAAAAAAAACGAGGTTGTTTTTCGCAGTATTGTCCTTACGAACTCGCAAGTTGTTTTTCCAGAGTCTTCATCATTTATTATTCAGTCATCATTCTGCATTGTGTAAGTATCACTTAGCATGGATCCTTATGATCCTTGGAGGCGCATGCTAACTGTAGGTATCTACTATTATAAATATAATATCCCTCCAAATACTAACTAAATAATTTACAAATGTTAGAAATATTGTTAAAATAAGTTATTAAGTAAAAATACTTAGTTTATATTGACGACCAATGTGGCGCGGTGGGCTATGGTCCGCCTGCGACGCAGAGGTTGCGGGTTCGATTCCCGCCTTGGGACAAATGTTTGTAGGATCTGCAAATATTTGTTCCGGGAGTTCTGGGTGTTTTCTATGTATAATACAAAATATCTATCTATGTATTGTATTGTATTAAATATATATCAGTCATCTAGTACCCATAATACAGCTCTGTTTAACAGCAGCTTACCTTGGG
This sequence comes from Colostygia pectinataria, assembly GCA_951394395.1. Taxonomy (NCBI): domain Eukaryota; kingdom Metazoa; phylum Arthropoda; class Insecta; order Lepidoptera; family Geometridae; genus Colostygia; species Colostygia pectinataria. The sequence goes on from OX596362.1 coordinate 2,192,449, forward strand.
CTAGATGATGCTGTGTGGATTGTCCAGCATTATATTTAATATTATTATTATTTATTTATATTATTTATATAATAATATGTACCTAATACCTACCAAATTACAGGTAAAATGTACTTAGATTCCGTGCGTGTACCACATTGTTAAAAATAGTGCGCAGCAATGTTTTGGCTTGCCAATATAATCACTCTAATTTATATTCATGCTCCCGTTGCAATTATGTTAATAAATGCTCCCGTGGCTGACACAAATCACCAGTACAATACGGTTCTTACTTCAAAGCACACCTTGATTCTATTATCTGATTCAGGACTCCGCGTATTTACATAGTTTCTCTTAGAATTATATACCTACACTATTTTTAAAATGCCTTGTGTCTGGCCCCAACTAGAACGCTGCTGTTTCTGCATGCCCTTGAGAAAAGGGGTGCTAACTTATGGATACATTCATATGGTAAGTACGTAGCTATTTAGATACATAAATGTGGCATGTCAACTTTGACAGAAATAACATCTATTATGAACTCTAAGGAGCTATAATATGCTCTCAGCTGCCTATAAAGCCTGATACGTTCTTCTTAATTATGCATTTCGTTTTTTACACTTGTCTTGTCATAGATGTTTAAACCACAGACAGACAGACAAGCTTACCTGATGGAAAGGCCTATAGGCCTATAGGCCTATAAGGTAACCTATAGGGCATGCAATACCAGAAGTACCACTGGGTCGTTGCTATCCAAAGCAAAAACGTAGTTCAAAAGACGGTGAATCTAATTTCACCGGCAACCATACCTTTCAGACAGAACAACAGCAATGCCAGCTGCTGTTTGATGAGGCAGAATTAATGTGCATGGAATCCACTATGCTAATATTAATCCGCACACACCCGTAGAGTATATATTTACCGCCACTGAATCTTATAGTTAGCATTAAGTTTAACAGTGTTATTCTAGTTTTCTTTTTATTGTTCTATTTGTGTTTTCCTCATTTGGCCTTACTTATTTTTAATATTTTTTGGTGTATATTCTTTGTACCGCTGTTGGAAAATCTTAATAAAGAAAATAAAAATGAAAATAAAAATAAAAATCCAAGACAGAAATAATTTAAATGTGTTCTAACAGTGTGACTGGTGTATGTGTTAAAAAATGGCCAAATTAATGCAGACGAGCGTTTAATGCGAGCGCCTTACGTAATCGTCCTGTTAAATATTTTTTTTGATTACAAAAAAATATTTGTGATATTTGTTATTTTATGTTATGTTATGTTTATTCTCTACCTGTTTTAGATCTGCAATGCCTTCATGACATTCGTGTACGGTATGTCTTTTAGCAATGAGATAAACCTAAACTTCGAGTGGTTGGTGTATGGTAGAAATGTTTACCTACCCCCAGAGTTTTGCTTGGCTTTAGTCTGCTTTGAGGTGATCTTTGACGGGCTACTGATATATGGAGCTCATAAGGTAAGGTAACAAGTTTAAATGTTATATAAGTATTACAAAAAAATTGTTAATCTACGAGTATGTCTCGCTCTAGTAGCTACAGATTCTTTCGTTAAGATATTGCCTGAGACGCAGGATGTTGCGTATTCGATTCCCGCCTTGGAACAAATGTTTGTGCGTGCAAATATTTGTTCCGGGTGTTTTGGGTATTTTCTATGCATAATTAAAAATATTTTAAGTCTTATAGTACCCATAACTTTAGGCTTAGCTTGGGGCTAGATGATGCTATGTGGATTGTACAGTATGTAAGTGGATAGGTAATTAAGTATATTTATTGTCCTAGCCCAAACGCTATTAATAGCTAGTTAATAGCTTTCTATTTCACAAGACTTTCAAGGTATGCTTTTTGGCCTAAAGTCCACTGAAATTTACATTGATGCTCAGGATTCATGGATCATTTTACCTATAATGCAGTGCGATGCAGCTTATACTGAGCCAGGACCATTGACCCACACTCACATTTTTGTTTAAAAAAAAATAGATATTTATATAAGTAGTTTTAGGTATTAGGTACTTATATCTACATAAGTATCTTTATTATTTCATTTTAATTTTTACTTTGTTTTTCTACCTACTTGCCTACTTTTTTATCTTTGTATTTCTTCTATGTGTGTGTCAATAATTTTTTTTTTTTTTATCTTTCTATAATAAGTTACTCTTTACAGAAAGACGTATGGTATTTGAAAGCGTACTTTTACTACGCGTTTGCGACAAGCGTGGCTGTGCTGGTCGTACAGTTTCTAGAAGGCATTGGATTGGTAGACATGTACTTTTTTTATTTCACGGAGATGTTGTTCGTCGTGTTTATAACTCTTTGTAAGTATTAATTATTAACTATAAAATAAGAGTAGCAGAGTTCTTTGTGACAGAGCTCGTCCCGGGGAGGACTACCACTATACCTATATCTGCCGCCAAGCAGTAATGCTCGCATTGCTGTGTTCCGGTCCGAAGGGTATGGTTTCCGGTGAAATTCATGAGAGTTTCGATCTACGTCTCAGGGTGGCAACCCGTGGTATAGACTACCTCTGGTACAGCAAGTGCAGAGCAAAATATTACACAATATAATCTTTATACACATTTTTGCAGCGTGTTTGCTAAAAAGCAAATAAAACTATGACTATTAAAAATGATGGCATCATTAGTTATGTTATACTGTTCGGTACATAAATTAATTCATCATTATATCATTTTAAATTGCTTTGTTCCTGTGTCAACATGATGCCAAACAATCAATATCAAGGTCACATCCTTCAAGAACAAAAAATAGGTTACCGAAAGCGATGGGTCGACGATATTTTATGTCGCGGAAAGTACATGGACATGTCATTTATATATGACTGAGGAGACTGGCAGAAAAAATCTTCCATCCTTGCATTTATAGTTACCGTAAATGCACTGTAGATGTTTCAGCTTTATCTGTTTTCCCTGTATTTTCTTTAAGGTATGCAAATCTACCTGATCACTCTAGTCTGGAGTCTGATCAAGATGCTGGAAGCCTCAAGTTCTATTTTACACGAGACGGAGTTATGTCAGATTGTGAAGGGCGAGTTCAAGAATAATGAAGTCTCTAATAACATCACTGGAGAGCCTCCACTTGCTAAACCTATTGAAGTTTAAAACGGATTAATGAGCAGTTATTTGTATTGGTATAGAAGAGATACGGCATGAGTTGTTCTGCCGTAGCATATGCTGAGTGGTGGCCATTTTTGTTACCACCTGCAATATTATAAACTACTTTTGTCAAAAAAAATAATGTAACAAAATAGAAATAGAAATAGAAATATCTTTATTGTCATAGGTGAAACACATAACTAAAATACATTATAAATACATAGATTAGTGAACAGGCTATGACTCGTAATTATTTTGATTGAACGACATTACAACAATGTTCATAAACCTACCTATTCGTTCGCTGTAAAGAGGCGAAACAATATAAAATAACAATTTAATATAATAAAACCAACAGATTGTCATTACATGGCAAACACAAAAAATAAACATTTATATTATATTATTATTATTAGATATTATCTGGAGCGGTAGCTAGGCTGCCCAAATACTCAACCTAAGCGCTAAGTTTGAACTGTTTTTATACAAAACTGATAAATAAAACAAGTGTGACAATAACAGACAGCGTCGGTGGCGTAGTGGGCAAGTGCCTGGTTGAGTAGCGAGAGGTTGCGGGTTCGATCCCCGCTGCGGGTTAAATATTTGCATGATCTGCAAATATTTGTTCCGGGTCTGGACGTCTCTATGTTATATGTGTAATTCTGTAGTGTAATCAGTTAACTAGTTCCCTTACAAGCTTTGCTTAGCTTGGGGCTGGATGGCGTTGTGCGTTGTCCGCCAATATTTATTATTAACTAAAATGTTTGTTACTCGGTTTTTAAGTTAATTAATAATTAAATAAGTATACGATTTATTTTGGTAGGATAATTTATATCAAATTACTCATAAGAGAATTTAAAGCTTTGTAGCTTCTTATCTATTTTATAACGAACAAACAACAAATTATTGTGTGTTCCTCGAAATATATGCAAAACATCAATATCTTACAGGTTTTTTTATCAGCTAGTGACGAGACAGAGGAAGTGCGCAGAGCAGTGACTGTGTCGCAGAATGTTTCGTAGCAGAATGTTCCTAACTTAAAGTTTTCTGCTGCAATGTATTACTTATTACAATATATTACAATATTTGTACTGCCATTAGAAGCCCATTTACACGGTTCAATAATTGCATGCAAGAATTGCTTCAGAACAAAATGTTTGACATAATGCTTCGAAATCAATTTTATTGAACCGTGTCATTTACACTATTTATTTTATATTTATTGATTTATGAATATTATTTTTATTCATAAGTCATAAGTCAATACACTATTCATGATCAGGCGTAGCGCTTAACATGCGAAGGACTTATATTAAGCGCCTCACTGACCATAATTAACTCGCCTTTTTAAGCATAGTACCATACCTACATCGTTATGAATTTATCGGGTAAACAGACGCATATACACCAATTAGATAATGTACATTCGATAAAACACAACAGTTTCTGATTCAAATCGTCAGTAGAGCACGAACCTTGCTAAATACCACACTTTGATTTTTAACTGACGGAAAAAATAGATTCTCTAGCCGACGTGTGTCAGTTCAAAACTTCTTAATGCGATACTTTTAAAGTTTATTCTATTGTCTTAAAATAATATTTTCAAAATGTATTGTGACTGGCCCATACTAGGGCGATGCTGTATCTGTGTGCCCTTGAGAAGAGGGGTACTTACTTTTGGGTATATTCATATGGTAAGTAACTACATACTTTTATTGAATTTTAGGTGTGATTTGAATCAGTTGAGCTATATAATATATATTAAATATAGATCGTTTGTAAGTCTTTAGAATCTTTCTTTCTTCTTTCTTAACTCTCTTCAATATAAATTCTTTATAAGACCTACTCGGTAATGTAACGCTTATTTATCCAAATAAATAAAATTTAATATTAAATCCTGTATCTAGATGGCTCAACTGTTTCATATGTATTTTGTATATTTTGTAGGTAATGTAATTGTGTACATTTTTAATTTGTTATTAAATGTTTTTGATATAAGTAAATAAAAAAATATCAAAAAAATAAATTCTATTTTATCAAATAGTATTTTTCAAATAGTATACTACTTACTTATTATTAGGCATATATGTTTCCATAATATTTTAAAACTATATTTAGGTTGCGGGTTCGATTCCCGCTGTAGGATACAATGTTCCATAATCTGTAAATACTACTCTAGTTTCTAAAATCCACATCATAAAGAGTTCTAGCCTAGTATATGACTATTATGATTATATTATACTTAATATACTTACCTGTGTATATATATTATTTATAAAAACTATAGTTATGTGACGGTTTTTGTTATTTTAAAAAAACTTCTGGGGCCTTACTTAATAATCGAATCCTAATTTGAATCTGAATACAATACAATGCAATCAAATGCAATCTGGATAGAAAATGGTATTGGAATTGTCATTGGATTCGAGAGAAAGTCCCCTGACCTATGTTTACCATCTTGTTGTAGTTCTTCAGTGTCTTCATGATATCCATGTACAGCTTATCCGCGTTTAGTGGTATGGTGGCAGAAGAGCTGGTGTTTGGGAGACACACACAAGCAGAGTTCTGCATAACCTTCTTCTGCTTCGAGGTGATTTTTGATGGTCTGCTGGTCTATGGAGCTCATAAGGTTAGAACTGGGATGAGTATTAATCTGTTTATGTAATTTCCAATCTTTTATGGAGCAGGGACCACTTTGAATTATTTTTGTTAGCAGAACCACAGGATAAAAACCAAACCTCTAAAAAGGATAAAAAATTGGGCTACTGGACATCTTTTTATTTTGATTTTCATGCACAAAACACATTCCAACCACGGCATAAAATACATTCGAAACTACGGTCTTAATCTAGGTTGTAACATATCAATATGTGCACACAGCAAAAACTAACAACAATACAAGTAACAAGAGAAATTAAACATGTTTATATCTCCGTCATTATAGAGATCTTAGGTGATTTCGATAGTTTTTTTTTAAGTTAGTAACTTCAAGTTGATCTCATAAAAACTTGGTGAAGATCTGATGAGGATCTTCGGCGTGATGAGCTGAGCCCTAAAATGCAATAAATTACTTACTTTGTGCTCGCGAGGTCTACTGTTCGTAAAACTAATAGTATAAAGCTTATATTAGCTAATCTTTACAGAAAGCCGTGCAGTTCCTGAAAGCGTACTACTACTATGCGATTTTAACGAGCGTGGTGTTACTGGTCATACAAATCATGCAGAGCATAGCTTTAATCAATCGGCTCCATTATTTTGACTGCATCGAAATGTTCGTCTCCGCCTTTGCTGCTCTTTGTAAGTAGTACAATCGACTTCAGACTTTAGACTGAGTGTTCTAAGAAAAAGCTTAACATCAGGCCAAGACTTGAAGGTTTCGTCTTGCTGATATTAAAAAAAAAATTGGTTGTAGGGCTCAGCAAGAGTCCGTCTTGGTAGGTACCACTGCATGAGTCAGTGGCCAACTCTGGCGACAGAGTTTCTAGGCCGCCCGAAGGCTTCTGTCATGGCCTAACAACTTTGAAAAAGCCGGGACCGACTGCCTAACGTGCCCTCGGAAGCACGTGAGCGCTCAGTTGAAACTGCCACTGGCGGTCACCCATCCAAATGATGACCACGCGGAACAGTGCTTAACTTCGTTGATCTGTTAAGAACAACTTAGCCAGCTACGTCACGAGCGCTCCAAATATTATAGATTAGAAAGTTTATATTTTTGTTTGAAACACAGATGAAATTCAGAATCTTGGCTTCTGACAACCGATCGATTCAATCAAATGATCAAATGATTAAATAAACGTTTGGGATGAGACTCGGAAACTTGGGTCTCTGTTAAGAGCCCTATCCTTGACAATCCTTGAATTTTCTTGTAGCCCGTGAAGTTTCGAACACTATTGTGGCTCGTGTGTTGAAGATATTTTAACGAAAATAAAAACAAATAAAAGCTTTATCCCTTAAAATTTAAGCCAACAGAGCATAATATTAATTAACTCAAGACATAACTGATTAAAAAATAATGAGGAACGCACGTTTCGTAAAATGAGCAATTCCAGTCAACTTTCGATCATTTTTCCTATGAAATAACAAAGTCTAACATATTTCCAAAAATGCAATTATAATATTCACAGTTTTAAAATTTAAGTGAATAGAGAAAAATACAGTATGTTAGTTCAATATTTTTGAAAAAAGACGGTCTAAAAAACGCGTACTTTTCCCAATTTTACGCTTGTTATTTCTGCTAAAGTAAGGAATTTACAATAAAAATACACCTACTTAATTAAAGTTTAAGTTTTTATAAAATAAATACAGCAAAGAAAATAGTCTAATAGCATTGACTTTTTTTAATACGATTTTTTTAAAATCACAACTTAGCGCACATAAAATCATATCGATCGAAGCAGCGACTCTCAAACCGCGCTGAGCGCTTATGGAGGGAGGACGTATAGCTCCTCGTCGCGCGCGCTGTTACTTCTACTATATAAAGATACGCGAATTAACGCGAACTTCATGAATTATATCGCTAAATCTTGGAAAGGCCTCTTAAGATTATAGTAAAATAGCGAGAGCTCAAGCCGTGTTTATTTCCTTCCAGGTCTTCAGTTGTACCTGATCACCCTGGTGTGGAGTCTGATCAAGAAGCTAGAGATCGAAGGCTCACATTACGAAAATCCACTGCAGCAGATCGTTAGTGGCGAGCTCAGAGTTGAGAGAACTGAAAAAGATGGAGTCTACAATAACACTACGGTGGTGCCCACTGTTTTAGGAGACTGAATAAATCAAGTTGTCATTGTATGTTTCAGTCATAGCTTATGTTAATAATAAGCTAAAACTATTGCTCATAAAAATCTGGCACGCTCTACCAAAAAATAGTTTCAAAATAATCCGTAGAGTGCTACGAAATTCGTAGCTAAAGCGTAGATACTGAGTATAAGTACTATTTTTTGAGAATAAAATTATAGCTGTGTTGATAAAAATGTTTTATTGTGTACGTGCTTGTAAATAAATTAGTATTAAAAATGTATGCATTTAAATTTATATTTGTTTCATTGAATACTTAGCTTATGCTGTTTTGGTACCACAAGATTGTTGTAACGTGAATGCATGGTGCAGCAGTTGTGGTCTAGTAGCAGTGACTTAACTGACTGTATTGGTGGTGATTTAATTGTTTTGGCAGATATTATTCGATACTGTCAAAAACTATGTTTTTTTACATATTTTATAACACTAAAGTGGCAACTAAGCGTGCAGCCCACTTGATGGTAATCGGTTACTGTAGCCTATTTACGCTTGCAATATCAGAGATATCACATGCGCGTTGCCACCCTCAGACGTAAATTAAAAGTCACATGCCTGTAACTTCACTAGAAACTATACCCTTCAAACCGGAACACAGATGTGCGAGCACCACTGTTTGGCGGCAGAAATAGGTATAGTGGTAGTTCATCCCTGCACCGAACTCTACAACACTTAACCGATCGCTTACGTAAATACTCTACAGGTTATTTACATTGGCTAGATCTTCACATATTTTTTACACATTTGGCCATGACACATTTTACTCTTCCAAATACAAGAAGCGCCTGAATGTAAGTACATCCAAACCGCCTGTATGCACAGCTAACTACTACCAGCTACCCGAAGAGACTACGCAGACAGCACATCATGAAATTTGATGGAACATGATAACTGAACAAAAGAGGGAAATGTTCACTGGAGCAAACCTTCTAAAGCTGAGCAAAACTGCTTACACCAAACCTGTTCATAGTCTGAAGACTGATCGTAGACGAACACAGATAAAAAAAGTTTGACCTTAAATGACCTCAAAACATACGTCAACATAGATTGCTGACTGAGAGTATGTACGAATGCATTTATATCTACATTATTATGCTTCAGTCAAAGATAACTAGGAACGGTTCTCAGAGCGCAACAAAGTTCATGACACAATGTGATATCCTCAAACGTAGATTACGAATAAATAAGATAATTGCCTTGAGAAGGATTCAAACAGGATAGTTGATCTCATCATGACAGCCTTCTTATGTTCCCACTGCTGGGACACTGGCCTACTCTCAGGCGAGAGTGATTGGGTCTTAATCCACCACGCGGACCCAATGCGGATTGGTGGATGTCACATGTCTTTTGAATTTTTTGTTCTTGGACATGCCGGTTTCCTCACGATGTTTTCCTTCACCGTATGAGAGCCGTAGTTGATCTAGTTCCTCTTAACTCAAAAGCCCGTTGTGTATAAAGTTTCAAGACAGGATACAGTACAAACGAAAATCTTTGAGGGCAGCGCCTTCCGAGATCGTCAAAAGTCTGATAACGTTGTCACGGAACTCACGGACCGTCAGACGGTCCAACAGCATACAATCCTTTAAAAACTACTAACTAACTTTTTCAGCCATCTAATGTGGGCAAATAATACATTAAATAAATTAAATAATAAGTTAAACATGTTGGACAATCAACACAGCATCACCTAGACTCAAGATAAGCAGACTGAGCTATGTTACGGGTACTAGATAACTGATGATGGAAAAAAATCAAATGTTTAAGTACTGGCACAATTAGTTGGTTCTTTTATATTACCTACACATAATACACCAATTGGATAATGTTCATTCGATAAAACACTGACTCAAATTGTCAGTTAGAACACGATACTTGTTTACTATAGACACACTTTGATTATTAACAGACGAAAAAAGGATCTTTAGTCGACGTGTATGGGTGTGTTAGCTTTATAGTTTTTTATTTTGTATCTAAAAACTATTTCATAATGTATTGTGACTGGCCCATACTAGGGCGATGCTGTTTCTGTGTGCCCTTGAGAAGGGGGGCACTCACTTTTGGGTATATTCACATGGTAAGTACATATAAATTAAACTAAATGAAAATGAAAAAAATAGAAAATCTTCATTGACTGAGACACTACAAGAAGAATTATCTTATGGTATTCACACTAGGCTGAGCCTGTATCGTGAGAGCCAAGTATTTATATTTTATAAGTGATTGGTGAGTTTTCTATAGATCGTTTGTAAAGTCTTTGGTTCAACTGTTTATAAGTATTAGGTACGTATCTGTGTCCTAAGTAATTTTGTATATATTTTTTTTTGTAAGTGATTGGTGAGTTTTCTATATATTTTTTAAGTAATTTTGTATATATTTTTTTTGTAAGTGATTGGTGAGTTTTCTATAGATCGTTTGTAAAGTCTTTGGTTCAACTGTTTATAAGTATTAGGTACGTATCTGTGTCCTAAGTAATTTTGTATATATTTTTTTTGTAGGTTGTGTACTGTAGAGATTTTCTCTTATGGGTATATTTTAATCATAAACATCTCATAAAGACCCTTTTTTATATCTATTTAATAAGTGGAAGTTTATTAGAGCAGCGTTTACAAATAGTTTAATACTTAAAAAATAGTAGGAAAATATTACTCTGATTTCTGATAATCTACAACACAGGGTATTTTAACCTAGTGTAGTATAAGGTTATGAATATACTTGCATCAGTATTTTTTTTCTAAAAACAATTTATGAGACTGTTTATGTTATTTTGAATGAACTTCTGAGGTCTTTCTCTTGAATCTAATGGCATTATTATTTTTAATATTATTCCAGTTTCAGTCCCATTCTAATTTATTGCTGTTTTTGTATACTGCTGTGCTTGTAATTTTGGTCCGTGACAGTTTAGACAATTTCAATTTCAACTGGAGTTTAGTACACTCAATGTTCACGTTATTGAAATAATTTAGGCGTTAGATTTGCACGAGTATGAATTGTCATAATTTCAATACCGATCGAATCAAATTACGTTGAAGAGTAAGGCCATATCTATCTATAAATTCTTGTTGTAGTTCTTCAGTGTCTACATGATATCCACGTACAGCTTATCCGAGTATAATGGAATGCTGGCAGAATTGCTGGTGTTTGGGAGACACAGACAAGCAGAGTTCTGCATAGCCTTTTTCTGCTTCGAGGTGGTTTTCGACGGTTTGCTGGTCTATGGAGCTCATAAGGTTAGAACTGGGATGAGTATTAATCCGACTAAGGTTGGATTCGACCAAACTCGAATTGGCACTATTCTCCGAATAAATCGTAGTAACTCGCGAGTAAACTGACAGTTTACTTGTATTTGACATTTCTTATTCCGCAGACTAGTTATTCCAGATATTAGTCGAATCCACCCTAAGTGGTTCATAACTTTTATTGCCCACGTACCACTTTGATTGAAAAAAGATCAATCAGATATCACTGTGTATAGGAGAAAAAACAACAAGCAAAAAGTGGATATATCCGTCTAATGAGATTCGATTTCAAGTCATTTTTTTTATTTGAAAAGCAGTAACTTTTAGTGGATCTCACAAAAACTTGTTAAACTTTATAAGGATCTTCGGCGTGATGAGCAGAACAGAATAATCCACAAAATGCAGTAAATTGCTCACTTTTAAAAGGTTGTGCTTATAAAGGCTCATAGAATTACTAGTAATATTGATTTAGCTATTCTTTACAGAAAGCCGTGCGGTTCTTGAAGGCGTACTACTACTACGCGATTGTAACGAGCGTGGTGTCACTGGTCATACAGGTTATAGATATCGTAGTTGTAATTAATCGTCGGTTCCTGTTTGGCCTCCTCGTGACGTTCACCTCCGCCTTTGTTGCTCTGTGTAAGTACAATCCACTTTAGACTAACTGTTATGATCAGGCGTGGCGCTTAACATCAGGAACGACTTGACCGTCTCGTCATTTTCTGATATAAAAAAACTGGTGGTAGAACTTTTCAGCAAGAATCCGTCCTGGTGGGTACCACCGCAGTGTCAGATATTGGCTCCAAGCGCAGTGGTGTGTGAGGATTACTGAGTTTAGGTTTAAAAGCACTGCAGCAGGTGAAATTATTGGGTGAAAGCGACTGTAGCTTCGTCTTGGGGTAGAGAGCGCAGTGCAGTGCCATAACGTTGAAATTAAAAGCTTTGCTTTTCATTGCAACTGGTATGGTTAGGCGTGGTGTATAACATTAGTTTGCTTAACATAGAGTTGACATCTCATCAATAAAATCCTATACTGATACTATAGACTCTTTTCAGGGTTAAGCCCGCCTGTGTACATGTCCTTTTTTTATTTTATTTAATGTTATCATGTGTATGTACAATAATGAATAAATAATATAAAAAGAGTATAAATACGAAGGTTTAGATTAGAGTATTGTATATTTGTGTTACAATCACGCTGATCGATTGAGATGAGACTCGGAAACTTGGGCATCTGTCAAGGTTATATTAAAATAGTGAGAGCTCAAGCAGTTTTTATTTCCTTCCAGGTGTTCAATTGTACCTGATCACCCTGGTGTGGAGTCTGATCAAGAAGCTAGAGATCGAAGGCTCACATTACGAAAATCCACTGCAGCAGATCGTTAGTGGCGAGCTGAGAGTTGAGAGAACTGAAAAAGATGGAGTCTACAATAACACTATGGTGGTGCCCACTGTTTTAGGAAACTAATTGAATCATGTTGTCATTGTCATAACTTCGTCATAGAGTTAATAATAAGCTACTGCTTCTAAAAATATAGCATGCTCTACAAAAAATAGTTTCAAATAGTCCGTAGCGTGCTACGAAATAACGTAGCAAAAGCATAGACACTGCTATTTTTGAGAATTATTGCTGTGTTGATTAAAATGTTTAATTTTGTGCGCGTTCGTAAATAAATTAAAATTAAAATGTATAACTTAATATTTTGTTTCATTTCATACGTAGCTCATACTGTCTTATCACCACAAGGTCATTTGTATGCTCCATGTAGAGGCACTGGTGGTCTAATGTAGTGAGTGACTAATGGCTGTATTATTTTGACTTTACTATATTCCGTTCTGTCACACCTAGGTGAACTAACAAGGTGGACCAGGGGTAAGGACCGGTTTTTTATAACACCTAGTGACCCGCCCAGGCTTTGCATGGGCGCTTAAACTACGTATACATACACCTTCCTCTTAAATCACCCTATTGCTTAACACCGCACTAAAATCCTTTGAGTAGTTTAAAAGATATGAGCCTACATACATGCATACAAAGAGGCAGACGGCGGGGAGTGATTTTATTTTATAGTAAAGAAGTGTCAACCAATCCTTGATTGTAAGCGGTTACTGTAGCCTATCTATGCTTACAATATTAGAAATATCACGCGTGTTACCAACCTCAGACTTAGATCATATAGTCATGTACGATCACTGGAAACTATACCCTTCGAACCGGAACTCAGCAATGCGAGCATTACTAGGTAGCATTACATGGCGGCAGAAATAGCCAATAGGTACGGTGGTAGTTTGAATTTTCCCTGCAAGAGCTTCATTGCAAATAATTCTACTCGTGCAACGCGTTTACGAGAATACTCTATAGATTACGAGAATAGAGTCCTAGTTTTACTCTGGCGAGGTCTTTATTTTTGCACATTTGACCTAAGTAAAAGCTTACGTCAACATAGATTGATGACTGAGAGTTTAATTAGGTACGAATGCATTTATATCTACATTATTATGCTTGAGTCAAAGATATAAAAACGTTTCCCAGAGCGCAACAAGTTCATGACACAATGTGATATCATCAGACGAAGAATACGTATAAATAAGATGATTGCGTGGAGTAGGTATTCAGACAGGATAGTTGGTCTTTTTCCTGATAAGAGTTGGTCTTTTTCCTTCCGTTGTATAAAAAGATTTAAGAACACAGAATACAGTCATGTATAATTATGTTACCTTGCGTTTGCAGCTTTTGCCTTGCTTTTACTTAACTTTAAGGAAATAAACAAATACTAATAAATAAATAAATAAATAATAAAAAAATAATTTAGAAAATTACTCTATATGATTTTGTTTGCGTGTTCCTTTACCTACAGTATGGAATACTTATTTTTGGATAATATCTGAACTTGGATAATGTTTGAGTTCTACCTACAATAAAGTAACTACTTCAAATGACAGTTAAAAAGTATGTATTATTCTTTTTTATACCCCTTGTGTGGTAACTAAGCGTACCGCCCACTTATTATGTCTCACAGTGCAAAAGGCGTGTGTTGTGTATTATGCGGTTAGTTAACAGAGAGTTAGTGTGTTGTGAATGATTGTATTTAAAGTGGGGAAGACAGACATTACCTGAGAGAAGAATAATTAGAGGAAGGCCGTGTGCACGACCGGTTTCGAAACTACGACGCTAGGATCGAAAGACATCATTACCACTGGACTACCAGTGTTCAATCATTCAAATATAAAAATAAATGGGAGTTAATCAGTTATACCGGAATTCGCCATATCCGTTAGTCTGTGTGGTTTAGATTGCCCGATGAGTCACTGCGATTATTCAGTTTCCACAAAAATTATTATTGAAAATAACAAATAGTAATTTATGAATATTATCTTATATCTTGGGTATTTCGCAGGGCATGCAATGCTAGGGATGATTCACATGCAACCTTATTTAACTATTTACATACTAGCTGTTGGCCGCGCCTTCGCTTGCATGGAACCAGGATAAAGTATTCTATGTTTACAGGTCATAGCCAATCTATAATATAGCAAGGAGCAAAACTGAGGGCAGAAGTTTTTATTCGACTCTCGCAACGCAGATGTCTAAGTTGTTTTTAGCAGACCATGGAAGTTAAGCATCCGCCGACCACTTCCGTGCTCTGGAAGGCACTTTAAGCTGTCGAGCCCGTTTTTTTTTAAGTTATTAGACCGTAATGAAACCTTTCAGGCTACTTTGTCACCAGAGGCCACTAATATAAACGATTTTAATTTTTTTGTGACTTGCATATCCCAGATGAGAGTAGAATAGAGCATTTCTTATGTAACTTGACGACCGATGTGGTGCAGTGGGCGCAGGTCCGCCTGCGACGCGGAGGTTGCGGGTTCGATTCCCGCCTCGGGTCAAATGTTTGTACGATCTACAAATATTTGTTCCGGGTGTTCTGGGTATTTTTTATATATAATAAAAAATATCTATGTATGTATTGTATTGTATTAAGTATATATCAGTCATCTAGTACCCTTAATACAGCTCTATTTAACAGCAGCTTACTTTGGGGCTAGATGATGCTGTGTGGATTGTCCAGCATTATTTATTATTTATTTAACTCTTAAGAAGGTAGAACAGACAGAGCAGATAAAAGATCCTCGACGTTATATGGCTATCTTCAATTTAAAAAAGAGTTACGTTACGAGTGATACGATGTAATTTTCTTCAAAAGACCAGTGAATAAGATAATTGAGCTGATCCAGTCAATCATGTCATCAGATTCATCCGTCTTGGCACACGATTGTCCATTGTGGCAGAATAACTTCAAGTGCATTGGTGGCTTTTATTAAAAAGAAATATATCGTTGCGATTTGGAATTGGAATTCGTTTTTTTTTTATTTACAAAAAATATAGGTTACTGTAAAAAAAGGCGCATTGGTTGGATTTCTAAAATGCGTTTAGATATCCCTGATTGTAGAAGATGTTGCTTTTGTGTTCCTCTTCGACAAGGGATTATTATATTTGGATATTTGAACTTGGTAAGTGTTATTTATTTCAAATTATTATTGTGTACCTAGTTTTATTTAATAAATTCACAAAGATCACTCTCAAAGAATCTCAGCAGCTTGTTGCCAGATTATTTTACGTTGGTAAGAGTAGTAGAGTTCTCTGTGATAGAGCTCATCCGGGGAAGGACTACCACCATACCTATTTCTGCCACCAAGCAGTAATGCTCGCATTGCTGTGTTCCGGTGTGAAGGGTATAGTTTCCGGTGAAATTACTGGCACATGAGGCTTTCGATCTTAGCCTCAAGTTGGCAACCCGCGAGTGATACCTCTGGTATTGCAAGCGTCCATAGGCTGCGGTAACCGCTTACCATCATGTGGGCCGTACGCTTGGTTGCCAATTCAGTTGTATAAAAAAAAAAAAAAAAAAACGTTAGGGCGCGTGGAACTGGCCTAGTTTCACCTAGCTTTATAACGTTCTAATATATGTTTTTTTTATGAATTTGTTGTTTTAAATTGAATTTGAATTTGTACCTAATCTTGTCTAGCTTGTCAATAATAAAAAATATTTCCAAATTTTCAGTTATTTACCGCATTGATATTGAGTCTGGAAATAAAGATATTTTACGGTAAACCCTTCAGCGCTAATACCGTGGTGCTATACCGAGGGGTGAAGATATTTACGCAGCTGTGGCTACCTTATCTTCTGTATGGGCTGGAGATCATTTTCAATATTGCCTTGTTAGTTGGAGCTCATACAGTAAGTGGTACTTTTTGATTAAACAAATCATTCAACAACTGAACATAACTGTTCAATACTGTAAATTAGAGGAACGATCTATACAAACATATAAATAATAATAAATAAATAAAAAATGCTGGACAATCCACACAGCATCATCTAGCCCCAAGGTAAGCTGCTGTTAAACAGAGCTGTATTATGGGTACTAGATGACTGATATATATTTTATACAATACAATACAGAGATAGATATTTTTTTATTATATATAGAAAATACCCAGTACACCCGGAACAAATATTTGTAGATCGTACAAACATTTGTCCCGAGGCGGGAATCGAACCCGCAACCTCTGCGTCGCAGGCAGACCTGCGCCCGCTGCGCCACATCGGTCGTCAACGTCAAAATAATATGAATCTAATATCCCAAAAAAAATTTCGTCCAAGCGAGATATTTCTCGAAAGCTCCATTGGTAGAGCACCCGCATATCAAGCGGTGGTTGCGGGTTCAAATCCCGCTTGAGGCGAAATCATTTTTGGGATATTATTATATTTAGTATTCCCTTAGTGTGATGGTTAACACTATATAAACAAGAATAAACAAACAAACATAATTTATGATTTATGTTAGTGTTAAGAAACTGTATGGTTTGCCTTTTTGCACTTTAAAATGTACGTGTGTTTTGAAGATACAAATAAATGATTTATCTTAATTTTCACTTAAAACTGATTCAGTTCTCCCGTGATCATGGTGCATGTAACTGCGCCGAAATATCGGGAATCAATAAAACTCACAAATCATGGTAAATATCCCGTTTTAAGTGAAAATTATGTTAATAACCATGATAGTTTTAAAAACTAAAATGATTTATCTATCTATCTATCTATCTAATTATATCCAAACTTTCGCGTTTATAATTTTTTTTAAATATAATATAGTGTGATGGATTCCCCGATTCTGAGAATCTACTCTTGCAGACATAAGCGGTATATTGTAACAGTTTTCGTATTACAGCTTATTAGCTACGTCTTGGGGTGACGAGCGCAGTGCATAGCCACGCAGAACTTTAAAGCTTTAGGTGACACTGCAAGTGATGGTCAGGCATGGCGCCTAACATCAGACGGGCATATTAACCGTCTTGTTATAATATGACAAACGGTTGATACGCTAATTACGTACGGACACACACGGACATTGTGTTGACATAATAAAATAAATGCGTTTCTTCGCGAGTGGTCAAATCATGAAATCTCAATTCGTAAATAGCGAACCGTTAAAATAAAGACGCCACAAATTAAAAGAAGAAGAAGCATAGACTTATAGTCTCACAGCGGATCTCGGCCGTCGTGAAATTAGCCGTTTCGATGCGCAATAGAGCTTTTTCAAACTAAATTGTCTTCGCGCATCACAAACGGCTAACTTCACGGAAGCCTAGATCCGCTGTGCGAACTATACATAATTAGAATATAAGCAATACATTTAATTAGCATTATCATGCACACACCGTGCCTTCGTAATGAGAACTGCTTCAAGCAAAGCAGCCAAATATCAATTTGTCTATTTCAGAAACAGATTCGTCTCATCCGTGTATTTTATTACTATGGTTTAACGACTACACTAGCGACATGCCTCACGTTTGCTCTAGTTTACTACAAGAACCAATATCGTTATCTATTCTTATACCAGACAATATATCTTTTTGAACCTTGTATGGCTTTCTGTGGATTCGGTAAGCTTTATTGTATTAAGATTTTTTTTCTTGCTTATTATACAGGGTATTTTATGTTTATAATCTGCTGTGGGTGGTCCCTATGAATGACCACCAATAGGAGTCATCATCATAGGGGAAGTCACTGTTTTTTCTGTAATACAGTTTATATGTTAAACTAACACGGAAGGCAGAGCTGCACATTTACTTGTAAACATGCTTTTATTTGAATAAATGAATATTGTATTTTTGTATTTTGTATTGTATCACCATCATGACAGCCTTCTAATGTTCCCATTGCTGGGACACTGGCCTACTCTTGGGCGATAGTGATTGGGTCTTAATCCACCACGCGGACCCAATGCGGATTGGTGGATGGCACATGTCTTTCCAATTTTTAGTTCTTGGACATGGCGGTTTCTGTCGACCACGTCCGCTCTGCTTAGAGCGTAACGACTAAGAAAATTATTTTATTATTAATGCATATTTGAGGTATAGGTTCCATATACGAAAAAAAATTATATGTATGTATGTACGCTTAGATCTTTTAAACAACGCAACGATTTTAATGCGGTTTTCAGCGATATATAGAGTGATTCAAGAGGAAGGTATAAACGTAGCTTAAACACCCGTGCAAATCCAAGGTGGGTCGCTAGTGCTATTTATAAATATAAATTTATTTTATTTACAGTGCTTCAGGCCTACCTACTCCTGCTGATCAGAACAGAACTGCAGAAGCTCAAGTACCAGCAGGGACAGTTTAGCTACGTGAACCACATGGCTGAAGTACGTCCCTTCAATGGCGAAGGGATGAATTCTTTGTAAAAACATGATAAAAAAGTTAAACGTAAGATTTTTTACCATACACATAAGTGGTATGGTAAAAAATCAGGGCCTAAAATAAGTTCAAATGAGTGATGTGTCGGTGGCCAACTCTAGTACGCCGCCCGAATTTCTCCTTCATGGCCTATGAGCGGCCTAACGGTCAATCTTAGATACCTTTACTTTAGCTAAAGTGTGTTTCAAATCTGTCATCATCTTTTAATTGACAGGAATAACAAGAAAAGCCAAAACACAGCGAGCCGTTAAAATTATGACAGTTTTGTTTATGAATAATAGGAAAAGTCTCTTACAAAGTGAGTTAAACACTGAATTGTTTTAATCATCAAGTATTTACTTTGTTATAAGTACATGACAGACATGACAGAGGCCTTCGGGCGGCCTAGAAACTCTGTCACCAGAGTTGGCCACTGACTCATACGAACTTACTTTAGTATTTTCTTTTTTATAAATAAACACAGTTTCATCAATTTCTGCTTACACTTATCTCTAAAACCTGGAGTAGGTAATGACATGCTATAGGTATCTATAATATATCTTGGTTGTCGCATAAAGTTCTCGAACTCTGATGCTATCTATAAAAATAATATGTTATGTATTTTATTCTTGTTTATGGAAAGTGGGAGGTTAAGATTAGTAAGTTGAATTTTATGAGCTTGTTTGTTTAATATATGTTAATTGAATGCGAAGATATTTTTTCTTAATTCAAGTCAACAAAAAAATGTTATATAGTTGTTGAGTTGACTTTAGGTTTAAACCTATTAAGTCGCGATAATAATGCCCGTAAAGGATGCAAAATGCACAATTAATATGCCTTTATTACCAGGATACCACCCTAAATAGTGTATGCAAGCAAAGTATGACATAATGGCATAAAATGAAATGACATTCCTTATACTGATATGACATTCGAAAAATTACTTAAATGTTATAATGAGATGTTTATTTTCGCCCTATTGCCCTTATTTTTGGTTCGTTTGTCCCTAAAAATAAAAGAACTTACAAAATCTTAGATACATAAATGGTTAGATACATAAAAATAAACTCGTAATACAAAAATAAACAAAAGATAAACACAGACAAGTTAGCAAATAAAAAAAACAAAATACATAAATACCATAAAAAAATAGGGTTAGCTCAGCATATGCTAAACGATAATAATATTAGTCAGCGCTGTTTTTCAGCATGTTGTGTTGAGTTTAAGAATAGAGTTCATGACACAATGTCATTTCCTCGAGAGACGGTAAATGAGATAATTGACTTGGAGCAGTCATGAGGCTCATCCGTCTGGGCACACACTTGTTCTTTGTTGCAGAATAACTCCACGAGATACACGAATAAAAAATAAAACAAATAAATAGGATTTAAGTAACTAATTTACATTTAAAAAGCAAATAAAAAAATTAACAAAACAAGTTTGTATTTCGAATCAAAACAAAAAAGCGCTGAGTTAAAAATAATATTAAGCTACCTATCTATATTAAAAACACATTTTTTTTTAATTATTTAAAAGTGCATAATATTAGGGTTTTTTAAGATGCATTGTGATATCCCAGATTGTAGAAGATGCTGTTTTTGTGTACCTTTGAGGCACGGAATACTCATCTTCGGATATTTAAACCTGGTAAGTGGTCTAGATACATTATGTAACTGTTAAATTAACTTAGGACCTACAAAAAAATTTGAATGAGAGCACTAGCTGGCCAATATTACTCGGTACGTGTTATCAGACTATTCAAATAACTCAACTAAATTTCACGAATAACGAGTAAGATTTAAGTAAGCTATATAGCGGTTAGCGCTTGGGGTATCTGTTCTGTGTCTTAGGTTACAGCGCAACACACACGGCGGGCGGGCGCGGGTCTAACGGTTGGAAGCGGCTGCCGCGCTTCAACCGACCCGCTCCCGCGTTCAGTGTGATGTCATCCTTGTCGTCCATACAAGTTAAAACAAAAACAACCGCGGCAGATCTGACCAGACCCGCGCCCGCCCGCTGTGTATGTTGCGCGTAACTGTTGCGCTGATTGGCAGAGAGACAGTAATATTATCTGATAGGTAATTAACCTTCTTGAGAACGTTAAATAGTCCTTTATCTATTTTATTTTAGTATACAATATACTAGCGCCCCTGCTTTACGCGGGTGCTTAAACTAATATATTATAAACCCTTCTTTTAAACTCGTATCTCTCTAGTACTAATAAAAACTGCATTAAAATCATCTGCGTACAAATATAAAGAGGGATAGACGGCTACTCTGTTTTATACCATGGAAGATTCATATTATTATGTTATTATATTTTATCTTAGAAGAACTTTTAGGTGGGAATCAAACCCTCAACATTTCTGAAACTCAGATGCTCTACCTACCAGTTGTGGTTATTTTATTTTTACTAGGGACTGCGTAATACCTGCGACTCCGCATTAACTTTTTTATTAAACTTTTTATACAAATTTCATCTTCTCGCTGCGTTCTGTTGGAATTGAATTTTGGAAATTATTTTCTTAGTGCACATTCCCTATACCTCCCTATATAAGATCAATGTCAAAATTAGGACTTATGATTTAGTAAGGCTGTGCGTTGAACTGAGTCAGTCACGAAAGCCTTTATTATTCTGATGATAAAGTATTTCTCTTACAGCTGTTCACTTTATTAGTGTTGGGTCTAGAAGTGCGGATGTACTACAGTGAGCCCATCACAACACACACATTTACACTGTACCGAGGAGTGGGGATCTTTGCACAGTTATGGTTACCTTACCTTCTCTTCGCGCTTGATATCATCTTCAATATTGTATTATTGGTCGGAGCTCATACAGTAAGTATCTCTAACTAAAGCCTGGTTATAGGACTCTTCAGAAAGAAATTATAATACCCCAAAAACTATTTCGCCTCAAGCAGGATTTGAACCCGCAACCACCATTGATACGCGGGTGCTCTACCAATTAAAGCTATCGAGTCATACCTCGTTTGAACGAAATAATCATTGCGATGACTTCGCCTCAAAGCGCCGATTGTTCAGCAAGAGTTCGTCTTGAGGGGTACCACTGCGGAATCAGTTTCTGCCTTCAAGCAAGCAGCGTGAAAACATTAGGTTTGAAGGGCATTGTAACAAGTGGAATTACTGGACCAAAAAAGACTAGCATACCACTCGGGTGACTAGCGCACTGAAGTGTTACGCAACTTTAAAACTTTCAATTTTCGGTGATCGTTTCGTCATTTGCTGACTCAAGTTTTTTATACCCTGGGCGTCTTTCAGCCCTTGCTTCTTCTTATTTCGTTTCAATTACTCAGCTCTTAGGGCCTTATTCAAATACATACAATAAACCCCTGTTAACTAATGCGTCTTCAAAATCTGTCATTCATGCTTTGCGTAAGTTGTAGTTAAATCCACACAGCATCATCTAGCCAAAAGCTAAGCAGCGTATAAATGTCCGCCAATATTTATTTGTTTCCTTTTCCAGAAACAGACTCGTCTTATCCGTGTATACTATTACTACGGGATAACGACTACAATAGCAACTTGCCTCACATTTTTGCTGGTTTGCTACGAGAACCAATACCATGGCTACTTCTTAGATCTTGTCGAACTCGGCTTGGCCTTTTCTGGATTTGGTAAGTTTAACAGTAGGCAGATTCTTAGTCAGTACTAAGGAAATTCTCAACCTGAGTCCTTGCTAGGTAAATTTTTTTGGTCTGGTCTACTAGCTGTTACCCGCTGTTACTTTGTTCATGTGATCTCTTGCCCTGTAAAAAACAAAAACAAACTTATCCCTCAGGAACCGTACATATTTACAGGATATGGTATGTGCTATACCAGACTATAATTTATTTCTGTGCCAAATTACATAAAGATCTGTTTCGCTATTTTGGCTTGTTTGGGTAACTAATGTCCATCCATCCAAACCTTCGCATTTATTGCTTCGCATTAACCTGGGCCGATTTAAAAGCGAGGCCAGTAGTAAGTAAGTAAGTAGTAAATTCGTATGAGTCAGTTGCCAACTCTAGTGACAGAGTTTCTAGGCCGCCCGTAAGCCTCTAGTAGTAAGAAATGGTTAAGACTCTTGTTTCCTTTCAGTGCTTCAAGCATACCTGCTCCTGCTGATCAGAACAGAACTGCAGAAGCTCAAGTACCAGCAGGGCCAGTTCAGCTACGTGAACCACATGGCTGAAGTACTGGAGCCGCCGCGTATTAACGACGGGAGAAACCCTTTGTAAAATAAATGATCAGAAGTCAAAGTGTATTTTCTCTCTCAATGATGCAAAAATGACTCTGACAGAGCTTGGTGAAAGAGGGGAATAATCCCCCTTTTGATTTAGTTCTTGGAGATGCCAATCTCACCTCTTTCATGATCCACAAACGACACATTGTGAAGACAGTGAAAGAAAAATGGATCCGCTGACACAAAATTACCGCAGTGGCGTGATAAAAAAGAGGCATTTACTCAGCAGTGTATACATATTATTATGCAAAAAATGCTAATAGGTAAACTTATATCTTTTGGTTTTTAGTTCTTGAAGACACCAATCTCACGATATTTTTTACATCGTTTCTAATACCTACCTAACACAGGGAATCCTCGTGTGGGGTCAGTTTAAGTATAAGATTGTTGAGTGTGTTATTTATAAAAAAAAAAATACTAGCAATCGGGTTCAAACCAACGACTTGAAGATCGGAAAGCGGTACATGAAAACTTCCTACTGGTATGTAAAAAACGTCGCTTTATAAATGTAATGTATAAGGCTTCAAGTTTCGACTTCTAAGTTCTTGTTCTAACTAAGTTCAAAACTTGTATTATAGATACCTCTAACTCCGGCTAGAATAACATGAACTTTAGACCACTATCAAGACTGCATGTTTTCATGATCTATCTAAGGTCATTCAAATCAGTATCTATCTATAGCATAGCAGTGATAGACGTTAGTAGAGTTTCCAATAAGTTTTCAGCATGGCTAAATGTAATTTAGATAGTTTTTGTTTTTGTTTGGCGGTGAGGCATGGATTATTAATTTGGGGATATGCTAAATTGGTAAGTGTTTTTTCTTTATATTTGCCAAATCAGCATAGTTGCTCACAACACAACCCACCACTCAACATCGTATACAGCTCTCACCGACAAATGTCAAATGTCACAAGCTAGATAACTTTTATCGGGTCATTATCATTTTGATCCTACATGTTCTGATCCTACTTAATATTTTGTATCATTTAAACCCAAAAATATTTAACATGAACTACCATTTGATCGCAAATCACACTACCGCGTACTCAAGTAAAGCATTAGCACAAAACAAATTTTATTTATACTTACGTAATAATGATTTTCAAATGAGTTTTCCGCGATCATTTTACAGCAGTATATTAGAATTGGGTTGAAATTGGGATCGGATTGGAATTGTCATTGGATTTAAGAGTAATGCCCGGTATTATTGCAAATGTGTATGATTTCAGGTGATATCTGTGGCAATAAGCTTGACGTTTATTTACTTGTCAATCCATATGTTCGGTCGTGTACCCGAATCCTACGACTATGCTGTCACGTTTCTGGAGTGCGCGACCACAACTGTCCCGGAACTGCTGGACCTGATATTCACTTTGCTCCTTATAGTTGCTGCACATAAGGTATATTTTTCTTTGTCTATAAATACACGGGAAATAAAAACGCTTTTAGGTGCCACCTTCTGTGCTACTGTGGCAAACAAAAATTTTGACACTTTTAGCCTGTAAATTGAATTTCAGAAGGTTTTTTATAAACAGCAGTAGTCTAGTTAGTTACATGTTATTTTTTTAAATAATTTATTTT
Organism: Colostygia pectinataria; assembly: GCA_951394395.1. Lineage (NCBI taxonomy): Eukaryota > Metazoa > Arthropoda > Insecta > Lepidoptera > Geometridae > Colostygia > Colostygia pectinataria. The sequence goes on from OX596362.1 coordinate 2,217,150, forward strand.
CAATCTAATACTTAAGGCAGATGTGTATTTTCAAAACTATAATTATATTTTTAAGGCTAGTCACGTACATTTAAGATGTAGAGTTTGTGATGTTTGGGCTTGTAGAGTTAAGGCATGCAGATAGAGTTAGAAGTTTGACTCTACATGAGATCAGACCCCCGATTGCACAAAACGGTTACAATCGATTTCATTTGGTTTTAATAAAAAACTGACGTATTTTGTACGAATGTATAGTTCGCACAGCGGATCTAGGCTTCCGTGAAGTTAGCCGTTTGTGCTGCGCAAAGACAATTTAGTTCGAATAAGCTCCATTGCATCGACACGGCTAACTTCACGGAAGCCTAGATCCGTTGTGCAAATATAACAGCTTATTGACAGTTCGCTGATTGAAAACGGATTGAAACCGAGTTAAGGGAGGTTGAGAACTTTTTAACAGTGCGAGTCATGGTCTCGTCTTGACAACATTTTACATGAAAATGTTTTTGGTTGGATCAGTAGTTTTCTTGTAGTACTTTCCTACTTTTAAAGCAATCTAGAAGTTTTCTATGTCTACTATCTATCTACAGAGGAAGCTTAAAATGCTCGAGGTCTACTACTTCTACAGCATCACGATGCTGGCAGTATACTCCCTGGTGATCCTGCTGGCAGCCTTCAGCACGGAGCGGTTCCAGTTACTGCATAACCTGATCTTCCACCACTCCTGGATCTTCGAGCTGAACCACCAAACTCTCTGGGGTTTTGGTCTTGCAAATATTTGTAAGTATAAAAATAATTTAATGTTAACTTTAAATTGCAACAGAAATGAAATCCGTGGCCTTTGCCTACCCCGTCGGGGAACAGGCGTGATTTTGTGTATGTCTGTATGTTTAAATTGCAATTTGAAATTTTGTCTTGCTGTCGATTCGGACAAAATGAATTGGGACACAGTGTCCTAATACTTTTGATTTTAATACTTTTTTTTACTGTCGATTCGGACACCATCACATTATTGAAGCTGTTTGGTACAGTCAGGTTAAACAAATAAGCAAAATATGGATTAACTGGATTCAAAATTCAAAACCGCACCTTGGCAAACGCCATAACGAATTAGACCACCGTCAGAATAAGTATTACGTACATAAGTATATGTATACAGCTTTTTATATAAGTGCCTATATATATATTAAAACGCGAAGAAAGCCATGGAAATAAGCTAGTTGTTTATTATATTGACGACCTCGATGGTGCAGTGGGTTAGTGCCCGGTTGTGAAACGAGAGGTTGCGGGTTCGATCCTCGTAGCCATGATATGCAAACATTTGTCAAAAGTCGGGGTTGTGGTTCCATAGTGCTCGTAGTTTCATAGGGAATCTCATTGTGGGGTCAGGGCTGTAGTACTGTTGAGTGTGTGTGATTTATTAGCAAGGATCATGCAAAGCGATGAAACCCAGCCGGTGTTGTTGCCAGTTCTTTTACGGCATGGGCGCGTTGGAACTGGCGTAAATTTATCTAGCTTGTAAGACATTTCAAAGTGATCCTTGTGATTTTATTTAAAGCTCTTTTGACTTTGATTATGACTTTAACTTTGACATTGACTTTGACTACACGACTCGAATAAGCACTATTCTCCAAAATTAAATCATAATTATTCGAGAGTAAACTGACATTATTTGATTTACTATTTCTGCCGCCAAGTAGTAATGCTCGCATTGCTGTGTTTCGGTTCGAAGGGTATGGTTTCCGGTGAAATTACTGGCACATGAAGCTTTCGATCTATGCCTCAAGGTGGCAACAAGCGAGCGATACCTCTGGTATTGCAAGCGTCCATAGGCTGCGGTAACTGCTTACCATCTTGTTGGCCGTACGCTTGGTTGCCACTTAAGATATATAAAAATAGTATTTCCAAGTTTGGTTCTTTACTTTTGTACTTTAATTTCAGGTCTCCAGACTTACCTGATGATGCTGGTGAGGAGCGAAGTGCTTAAGCTCAGAGAGATCAATAGAGCCAAGCTGGCGCGTCAGAAATCCAGCACTAGCTTCCGAGGATTAAGGGCTGGAATGATCATGGCTAATAGCCGCCTAGATGTTTAAGAAATAAACGATATTATAACCTATATTATTTATGAGGCATTTTTTTAATAACAGGTATTTACAATAAAAAAATTACGCGTACAGCGTTTTTAAGGCCACGGTACACCGGTGTGTATGTAGCACGTAGACGTAAGTTTTAAAGGTCTGCGTGGCACGGCACGGCATTACACAGCGCTCGTCGCCTTGAGCCGTTGTTTTATGAACGCGCCATAGCGCAAATGATCACAGAAAACGATAAAGAAGTATAGAACTCTGTATCTATTCCAGGTACGAATTAAATGTTTAGGAAATATTTAAATTTAATTTTTTTTCTCGGGTTACTAAAAAGTGAAAACACGATTAAAAAAACAACGTTCCGTTTGAAATAAAAAAGTCCAAGCGTCGAGGTGGTAATATATGCTAAGGTCCATTCTTAAATAAAAAAAAAATTACTTGTGTGTAGTTTTGAAGGGATCTTTTTAAAACTACTTGCACATTTAATTTTAAAAACTATATTTATTAGTATAATTTATAACAAAACGGGATATTTACCATGATTTGTGTTTATGATTATTGTTACACACTCTGGTGCATGTAACTGCGCTAACGGGAATCAATAAAACTCACAAATATCCTGTTTTTAGTGAAAACTGTATTATACTTGCACATCGCGGTATAATAGTATATTTCATCAAACGTGGTCATAGGTTTTCCTTAGTTCTGTCAAATATCACTGTCCTGAATGAAGGTATTTCTCATGATGTCGCCCACTCGCTTCCGTGATTATAAATAGCCTCCACCCACAGTGAGTCAGATTATTATTCGTTTTTACTGCCTACACTCTTTATGCATGTTTTCGATAGATAACTGTTTTAAAGTAGGTTTTTAAAACAAACCTAAGTATAGTTCGCACAGCGGATCTAGGCTTCCATGAAGTTAGCCGTTTGTGATGCGCAATTTAGTTTAAAAAAGCTCCATTGCGCATCGAAACGGCTAATTTCACGACGGCCGAGATCCGTTGTGAGAACTATACCTGTGTATTTACTTCCCTAATATTAGAAAAATGTTCCAAATAAATCTATAATTATTTGATGTAGGTAAGAAATCATTTGTTTCGTATTTTGTTGAATAATCTGGCAGTGCATGATACCCACCAAGACGGACTCTTGCTGACAAGTCCTACCATCAGGACGCGGAGTAAGGTCAGTTTCTATTTTTTTTTAACAATCAATAAGCATGTTACAATTGCTAGGCTTGTTATCACTCCACAAGTATTACTGAGGGTCTATTCTTGCTGTCAAAAGCGATATATCGTGACCATTTTCGTAGTTCAGCTTATTTCCGTCAATGCTTACTAATGGGCTAGTCACACTGCCTGCATATGCGTACGCATAAGTAAAAAAAAGTGAAAAGTAAAAAATATATTTATTAAATCATATTATCACAAGAAACATGGACAAATGGTGGCGTTTCTTTCAAAATTCCCTAGGAAAGCCTTTGGCTAAATTACAAACCAACATTTACCCTTCCATTTCCATTATTTACACTTAAGCTAAACAAACAAGTTAGATTGGTTAAACAGCCACCAAATTTACGCAATAAAACTCAAAATAACACGAGAAAAATAATAAAATTGGGAGAACCCATGTTGTTCTGACAAGATAGCCAAAGACAATATGCATGAAACTGTATGTGACTTTTCACGCCGCTTGCGTGACAGACAGCTCTCAAGGAGAACACGCGCGTGGCTACGTCTACGTGCTGGATAGGCATTTGGTGTGTCGTGGCCTTTAGTTGTCAGAATTACAATATTAGCCACGATTATCGTTTGTCGCTCTCAGAAGTAGACCCTCTGATTAGAGGCTACAAATTATAAATGAGATGGGTTCAAACTGTATGTATTTACTGATTTAAGCAGACGTCAGTTCTAAAATAAGTTTGTCATAAGTACCTAAAATTTCCTAAAAAAAATAGTTTTACTACAGGTTTTACGTATTGTGAGAAAACGAAACCTATACAACCTCTGATTAATCAAAAGAACACTGGTTTACAAATTAAGCTTTGCATTTTATTTTGTGTAACTTTGATAGCAAAATGAGAGTCGAACTCTTTGAATTCAAGAGATGCTGTTGCTGTTTCCCCTTGCGATACGGACTTTTGGTTATAGGATATCTAAAACTGGTATGTATTTTTTATTGACCGAGCAAGCTAAGCGAGCGAAGCGTCTCAGTTTCGAGATTAGGCAAAAATGCTTTTGTTCGTCTGTCTGTTCTCGCCTACAGGTCATATTTTTTAACCGATCTGGTTGAAACTTGGTATACGGTTTTATGACTTTATAGAATTTTTAGCCGTAACTTTAAGTTGGTCTTTAGAAAGGACTCGCTGAAAATAATAAATATAACAATAATATATGTAATGTGATATAATTATGTACATATTTTATTTTGTTTAATAAATAATATATAAATATAACTAAAAAGTAAAAATATATTATAAATAATTAAAGCTATTTAAATTATTCCAGTAAGTAAATGTAAAATGATAAAAGCTTGTTTTGAACAAAAAACTTACCTAGATAAATAACTACGTTTACATTTACAGATTAACGGAATATTGTTCCTCGGAAAGGTTATAAGTAGAACAGTGGAATTTGCTATAACTAATATAAAACAGCGTGGCTGGCGAGTACAAGAAGAAGATTCTATTCCGGTGGCATTACTTGCACTTATATATCTCTTTCTACTGGTTGACATATCTCTTACTATATTATATCTGGTAGGATGTCACAAAGTAAGGATATTGTATAATATTATTATTTTTGTTTATTATAAGCGTGCATAAACCAAGGAATTTATAAGCTTTAAAACTAAAATGAGCTCTTGTAAGCAAATCTGTGCCGAGAGAGAGATCAGATCAGGGCTGTCCTCAGATCCAGGGCAGTCCGAAAACACCCCATGTCTTCCCCGATGTTATGTATTTTCGAGTTACGTTTTTTTTTTTTGAGAAACGGTTGAAAACGATAAAATAATTTTTGAAAAGAAAAAAAAATTCTTCAAAAAAAATCCCAATATTTTTTTTTATCAGAGTCAATCGGGTGAAGGAGCAATTTATTTTTTTCTTATTGACATCTATGTTTAGACCACCCTGTGTAATAAGTAAAGATCATAAAATTATATTATTGTTATTTTTATTTTTCAGAAATGCCCAAAACTACTTAGAGTGTACAACTATTATGCAATTGGATATTTAGCACTCTTCGCACTGGGGTACATTGTGTTTCATACTCTCCAAATGAAAATGAAAATTCGGTATCACGGTCTCTATTATACGTCTTATATGCTGAGAACCACTTTTTTACTTGGAATTATAGCTATGTGTAAGTTTAATTAACCAAATCATGTTTTTACTTTATTTGGGTAAAACTGACAACGTAATGTTGGTTTTACCCGGTTCGTCGATTTTAAGGGGGTTGTAAAATAGAAACGTCGCGTTATAGTGTCATGCTATAACATCACGCTCTGTCAGCATTATAACGCTGTGTTATACTGCTGTATTACGCCTCTTAGCGCCTTCTTCGCGCCTTAAAGAACAGGCCATAGCGCAAGAGCGTGGCACTAGAAAACTAGCTTTTTCGTGTACAAAAGCCTAGCAGCAGCGTAAAAACGCCCCGACGATGACGCCGCGCTAAGTCAAGAGTATTTATAGCTTTCTGGCGCGACACTAAAATCCTGCGTATTAAAGTATAGGGCCCTAGCCGTAACAACACGCTATGTTTCTGATATCAATGACCAACTCAACCCCATAAATTTTATTGTTTAGCATTTGTATTCCATCATCATCAACTATCGCAGAGTGTAAAGTTACCACTGTCACAGATTATTATAAAAGGAATAGCTTAATTTTATATTTAATTTTATGTTAACTTTTTTACGATTCTAAATTGACTTTCTGATATTTGTTATTTTGTAGGTATTTAAATTGACTTCCGATCAAAGAAGATGAAATGAGCGTATCATTACGTTTAAAACTATTATTTTTATTTCAGTTTTCCAAGTTTACATAATCCTCATGAACAAAGACGAGATCAAAAAACTAGAAACATCTTGCAACTTTACATTCCTCAACAATCACTCGAACGGGGCTCAATGTACGCTGGTCGACGGCGAAACCAATGGAAGCTTCGCACAAAATACTGAACCGGTACAAGATGTGATTCTGAATGAAAATGAGGGAAGTTCTCAGGCGGAAAAAAAGCCAAATGGAAAATATGTTAGGCTAGTTGTTAGGCAATAAACAGTTATAGACTCAATGTTTTTTTATGTTACCTACGAGTTATTCACCTGATGTTAAGCGCCACGCCTGACCATATCAATTGCATTGACACAAATTAATTTCGAGCGTTCGAGCGTACCTTTATATTAAACTAAAATCGTAAATAAAAATGTAAACTAGAAGGTCAAAAATCAATTTCCTACAGTAACTGTTTTCTTTAACCGTTTGATTGAATCGCAATCAGCAAAAAAAACAATTTTTAACATAAAAATCATTGGTGCACTGGCTTAGGGCGATTATGGACAGTTTGAGACTGAAGACTGAGACGCAAGAGAAATGCGTTTAACGCAAGCACCGTAGGTATTCCACGGGTTCGAAATCTTAGGGTATGTCTAAACATTGAGCGGCAAGTGAGCGGTAGCGCACGCTGGCTTTCACAAGTCTCAATTTTTGTCTTCATCAATAGCACAGAACAGGGGCTCTTGAACGCGATCGGTATTGGACAAGTACATGGAACTAATATGTACTACTTAGACAAGTATTAGACTATGACATTTTCTGCTTTTAACAGCAAACCTAGCGCCAAATTCACCCTTGTTTTCAAGAGTACAAAAATATGACAGAAGTAAAAAAATTGGGATTGGATCGGAATTGCCATTGGATTCAAGAGTAAGGCACCTGATATTAGTACTACATAGTGAGTCTACTGATACAGCCTGTGATTGCCTCGTGCAAATGCCGTGCAATACGGCGTTAGAGCTACCTTGGAGACAAAATATCTGGCACTGCTGTCAGAGATACCCACCAAGACGGACTCTTGTTGACGAATCCTACCATCAGGACGCTTAACAGTAACAATCAAAAATATTGAAAGTAGTTTACAAAGCAAAAGATTACTGTAAGAATATTTGTTAAATATTTTTATAGTTCAACTTTAAAAACAACTGCTAATTTATACAAATTAGGTTCCACTAACAGATAAACATAACAATAACAGACATGATAATAATTTCCTGACTCAATTACGCATAAAACCCTAGAATAATAGGTACAAATTATGTTTTGTTATGGCTTGCTATCAATCCCGCTAAAAGTACCTACTGATTAGAGGCTACAAATAATAAAACGAGTCAATCATTGAGATGGGGTTCAAACTGCATGCATTCACTGATTTAAACAGACGTCTGTTCTAATTTCATGTTTTTAATTTGCATAAAAATTCTTTGTGAAAAAACGAATAGCTCTGATTGAAAGAACACTGTTTTACAAATTAAGCTTTGATTGATGTTAGCAAAATGAGAGTCGAACTCTATGAATTCAAGAGATGTTGTTGCTGTTTCCCCTTGCGATACGGGCTCTTGGTTATAGGATATCTAAAACTGGTATGTATTTTTTTTTTGACTTATTAATAATAAGCTGACCCGCGCGGTTTCAATCCCGTTATTTTCCAAGCACTTTTTAATATCTTTCCTTGGGGAAAAAATTGCCAAATTGGTTCAGCCGTTCTCGAGTTGTAAATTAGTCTAACTAACACTACTTTGTTACAAAATCTATTGTTAAAAAATTATAAATTTTAACTTACTTGCATGAATCTGTAAAACCCCTATTATTTTACATTATTTGTGAGTTTTATCTAAAATAAAAATCCCAAGTGAAAAAAAATTTGCAATAAGTATGTGTAATGCATACCTACTTATTGTATTAATTTAAAGTTATTTTTCATTTTGTTTATTTATTTATCTACCTAATAAAATATTACTTATTTTTTATTAACTTCCGTCTCCGTTTACAGATTGTCGGAATACTGATCCTCGGAAATGTTTTAAGGGAAACAGTGGTATTTGAAAAAGATTCTCGTACGAAAGAGCTTGCCACGAAATCAGATAATTATATGATAGCGGTGCTTGCACTTATGTATCTGTTTCTACTGGTTGATATACCTCTGAATATATTATATCTGGTTGGATGTCATAAAGTAAGTATATTGCATATTAATTAGGTTTGATTTTATGCATATAGTTTTTTTTTTTATGACTAAAGTGGGAACCAAGCTTACGGTCCACTTAATAAGGGGTTACCATACGCTTGCAATATCAGAGATATCACTTGCGTGTTGCCTCCCTGAGACGTCTCATGTAACTACCTACAATTTCACCGAAAACCATTTTGAACTGGAACACAGCAATGCAAGCATTACTGCTTGGCGGCATACATGGAAACAGGGTTGAAATGAAAATGAAATGAAATGAAATAATAAAATATTAACGACTATTTACCACTTGATTTAGTCGTTTATGCTGACGTTTCGAAGCTCTACTTCATAAGCACCGCCCGCGACCGTGTTCAATGACAATGACAAAATCAAGTGGTAAATAGCCGTTCATAATTTATTATTATGTTACTTATTATATTTTTTTTTCAGAAATGCCCAAAGCTACTCAGGGTGTACAACTATTATGCAATTGGATATTTAGCACTCTTCGCACTGGGGTACATTGTGTTTCATATTCTCGAAATGCAGTCGATGATTAGGGCTTTCGGTTTTTATTATTCAGTTTACATACTGAGAACCACTTACATACTTGGAATCACCGATATTTGTAAGTTTTTTTTAATTTATTTTTTATACACAACATTATGTAGCCAATGTTTATGTACTACCTAATAATATATATAGTTAGTATAATATATTATAATACTTAGTACTAATATAGATAGTTTATTTAATAGTTCTTAATAGCATCGCGTTAGCAAGTCGCACTTTGACACTACCTACGTTGTATCAGATGATCAGTTTTTAGCACTTTATTGACGCTAGATTTTTCTCGTACATAAGCACACTATATTATGGTATTTCCAACAAGCATAATTCATTATTGAGATTTTTCAGACAATGTGTTAAAAAAAAGGGGTTTTTTTTTTGTATGTGTAACATATTCCTTGAATATTATGCACTAATAATTATATATATAGCCTGTTTAAATAGATGTACTTGGCATTATATATTTTATCATCATCACCCTAGTAGCTCACTACTGAGCTTAAAGTTACTAGTAAGATTTATACATTTAGGCACAGAGCAGATTACTAATAAGTATATAAAGTACTATCTGACCCGCGCGGTTTCACTCGCGTTATTTTTCGATCTTTTCTCATCGTTTACCTTTCCTGGACTACGAGGGACAATCGTAACTCAGTATTTCAAGATCAGAATTAGCCAAAGCCTAATCGGTCCAGCCGTTTTCTAGTTCCAGCAAAACTAACGAACAGCAATTCATTTTTAGCTAAAAGAAAGATAAGAGAATAAAAGAAGCCCACGTACACACTGAGTTTAAAACTAATTTTAATTTCCAGGTTTCCAAGTTTACATAATCCTGATGAACAAAAGCGAGATTGAAAAGCTAGAAACAAACTGCAATTTTAGATTCCTAAACAATCAATCTAATGGAGCTCAATGTACGCTGGTCGATGGTGAAATCAACGGAACTTACGCACAAAATCCAGAACTAGTGGAAGATGTGATTCTGAATGAAAATGAGGGAAATCCTCAGGCAGATAAGAAGCAAAATGGAAAATATATTAGGCTAGCTAGATAAACAATAAATTGTAATAAATTTAATGCCTTTTTTTATGTTACCGACAAGCATATACAGGGTCTTTTATTATAGCGCATAATATTCACAGAATAGTTTCCACACATCAAAAATATATAAGTACTTACCTACTTTTTTATAGTAAGACTATTTTTTATTTTGGTTGGATTGGACCAATCTGGAATAAGCGCTATTCGCAGAGTAAATCGTTTCGCGCATAAACTGACAGTTTACTTGTATTTGACATTTCTTATTCCGCGGAATAGTTATTCCAAAAGTAGGTCGAATCCACCCTCAGAGTTTTAAATTAACCCTTGTAAAGATAGGCTTTAAATTTAGGTAAACCTAAAACCCTCAAAGAATAAACTAAAACTAAAATAAAAATAAAAATCTAAACTAGAAGGACAGAAAGCCATTTAGCGCATGTTTTGTGATAGAGCTCGTCCAGGACTACCATACTTATTTCTGCCGTCAAGCAGTAATCTTTGCATTGCTGTGTTCCGGTCCGAAGGATATGGTTTTCGGTGAAATTGCAGGCACATGTGACTTTCGATCTACGTCTCAGAGTGGCAACCCGTGAGATACTTTTGGTATTGCAAGCGCCCATAGGCTGTGGTAACCGCTTACCGTCTTGTATGCCACATGCTTGGTTGCCATTTTAGTTGTATAAAAAAGAAAGCCGTGCAATGTCTATACACACCCTTAGTCGATCGGTAGGCAGGGTCACTACCACTAGACCTTTAAATGATAAAAAGCCCAGTTCTGAGGAAGTCACCTCCGTTTGCACATGTTTTGAATGCAAATTGTTATTGTAATACAAAAGATTTTAAGCAATTTATTAAATTAGTTTCATAAACAGAGTAAGCTAACCCATTACCTTACAAGTCCATAATTAAATTAAATATATTAAAGTTTTGTATTGAAAAAAAGCTCGTGCACGAAATTACTAGCTATAAGTATTTTATTTTGCAAAATTGGACGTAGGTGTTTTAAAGAAACGTAAAAGAAACGTAAAAAAAGTATGTATGTGGATATCCCGGAGCTTCATAGATGCTGCTGCTGCCTCCCAGCAAGATATGGCTTGCTGGTGTGGATCTACATCAAGCTGGTAAGCTTTTTTCTTTGGCTTGACTCAAATAAATCATAAAAAGAAAAAAAAATGCTGTATTACCCATGGCACTACTGGTAGAGTCACGGAAAAGAAAAACTCCGACGGCACTACTAATAAAGCTTTAGGTAGTGTTAAGGCAAACAAACGAAATATTATAGCACGCTTTGTCCACTTTATATGTAGGTAGTAGGTCTATTAGCTGTTATTTAAAACTTTTATTAAGTACTTATCTGTTTATTAATTTAAGTTACCAAATGTTATGTGCACTACCTACATTTATACTTCGCTACCCACAGGTTTACTGGTAGATAATGCTGTCTAGCATTAAGTTCGCTTTTGTAAGCATATTTTAAGTTGTGCAATAAAGTATTTTCTATATATCTATTTAACTTCGGTAGTATAAAAAACTGAGCGGATTTTTGACACCTTTTTCTCGTTTTTTGCACACCCTCGCGCGCCGTATTGTCCGCGTATTGTCTCCGCTTCTTGTGTTGTCTGTGGTACTACCGTTATAAATAGGCACCATAGTTACTTCAGTAGGCTTGGGCGAGCCCTTAGAAAGCTCTTCTCAATGAGCTCTACTATTGCACCACTTCTTACCAAAATTCTCATTTTCGATTTCAGATGCTGTCCATCATCACGCTGATTCCTCTAATGGTGTTTATGTTGTTCTTTCCGTATGTGGACACAGTGGAGTTGTGCGTGATCGGTGTAGTGGCTATCCCAGGGTTAGTGGTGGATATTGTCATGAATATCGTAGCCCTGGTCGGAGGACATTCAGTAAGTGCACACCAAGAGGGAGGTACACTAATTGGTTCAATAAATGATTTTATATTAAAGTTTGGAACATTACCATTTACTAAAAACTCTGTCACCAGAGTTTGGCTAATAACTCATACGAGCTTACCTTACACACTCATTAAATTCCTAAATTATTAACGTGACCGTGATGTCACGAAATAATGGTTCTTTGTGACGTCACTGTTGCTGACCCACACAAAGTGTTACTTCTGTCTTATGGAAGATTTTGTTAGTAAAAACACGTAAAAATTGCTTATTTCCGAAAGCCTCTTGCCGCGCGTAGAAAATCTTGTGTAGGAAGAAAATTAAAGCATTTACGGAAAAATCGATGGTCTCTGTAATACGTGTATTATCAGACTGAGTACAGATGTTGGGACCAACGTCTGTCAACGGATGGCGCAGTTTTTTTTATTTTACAGAAAAAGGTGAAATTACTGAAATCGTACTACAACTACTCTATCTTCTCGTTGGTATTATACGTCATAGTGTTTGTATGTATTATTATTTTGAACTTCTATGTCGTTGGATTGCTACGACACTATCATCCAATAATGTGGCACTACATCATATGGTATGCAGTGGTGGGATTTGCAAGTGTTGGTAAGTATGCTCATAATAATATACCTAGCTATATGACGTTTCAAAATGATCCTTGAGATATCATTGAATAAAGATATTTTTGACTTTAGAAATAAATATACGAGTATATCTACGTTAAATATTAGCGAACATAATTACCTCCACACAGCGTCATCTAGAATGTAAATTCTAATACTATTTATAAAAAAACTATGAATAAATTTTTGTAAAAAAAAGATTTTTTTTATGTGTGTTCATTGAAAATGATGTTTGTATTAAAAAGGCAGTGTGGGCAAAATCGCCGAACTCTCCAGCGTCCATTAGTTGTAGTGGTTGTTCAAGAGAATAAAGATCTTGACAGACAGAAAGACAACAAAGTAATCTTATAAGTATTCCGTTTTTTTTCGTTGATGTACGGAACCATAAAATAACATTTAGGATTTAGGTACACATGAAGTTACTGGGTATTTGCAAGTAAAAAAATATTTTTCCAGTTCTGCAAGTCTACATGCTCCTGTTGCTACGAAGTAAAGTGCACCTACTTACAAACAACTGTAAGTTCAGGTTCGTAAATCACGCAGCGGAAGCCGAGGCTGAATGTACCATGGACCATGTCTGTACTGCCCCGACAACCAGTGTGTTGATATAATAGATGGCAACAGACTTCAAGATAACAGTATACCAGACGAAGAGTTGCAACTGTGGACTTGTGAAGAACATACCAGAAAGGAACAAGTATCAGTTAGTAAATGAATAAAAACAGACAAGTGCAAGGAGGTCTCGCATTTTGAGTATCCCGTACAATAGTGACGCCCCGCTAGATTTAAGATTACTCAAAGTAAACAAAATAATTTGGAATTCGTCGCAGTTTTTTTGAATTTGTTTGAACCCATGTTAGAATCGTTTTTTTTTAGGTGCCAAGTTAGGTGGGCCTGTAAGTACCTATACCTACCCAAAGACGAGCGGATGAAGTCTTCTATTACTAGGAAGTAACTTTCTAGAAGAAATATCATTAAAAAGTAAAACTTTAACCAATCAATTTCCTTATTTATTGAACTTTATTCTGTTGTTGTGCCTGGAAAGATTATTCCTCAGCTTCGATAACCTAAGTTGTGTATCAATAAAGGTCACTATCGCGTAAGTTCTTAGTACTTTTCATAGAGAAATAATACTTATAAACCTAGTCTTATCGCTAGCCACTAGTCTAAAAAGGTTTAATTATGAGGAACTAAACTTATTAGAAAAAGTTTGTAAAGGACTACAAAATACAAAAACACAACTCAATTTGAAAGCTCTACTCAAGTAAAACTACTTTATTAAAACCTTTCCTTCATTTATAAAGACACATTCTTTGACTATAATTATAGAAATCTTTGGACACATTAGATAACAGAAAAAATATCAGTACCTAACCCTAAAGTTATCATCGATGGACCGATGACACAAGATCTGTCGTCATGGCGCACTTTGGGAGAGGCCTATGTCCAGCTGTGGATCTATTGGCTGATATGATCATGATGATTATTTCCCAAGAAAAACTGATTTTAATGCGTCGAATGTTCCCGTTCACTAGCATCCATAAATTTTACTACTAGAAAAAATCTAGAAAAATTTGAATTTCGAATCGAAAAACTCACTACTGATAGAAAATTACTAAGAAGGTAGATGAATGAATGTTAGTAACAAAGCATTTTTTTAAAGTTTGTTTTGTTTCTTCTTCTGTTTGAAACGTTCAACGGTAATTCCGCGTTATATTGATTGCTAGCCTTACCTATACAATTCAATTTCAATTCAATTCAATTCAATTTCAACTAATTTATTCAATTCATTTATAGAAACGTCTATTGGTACAGGAACAAACTAAGCGCTTCATGTACCGAGCTCAAGGGAATCTATGACAAAGGTACGCTAGAGAAAACACTCATGAATAATTTATTAGATGGACCGTTGACATTGTAGCGGTCACAGGAAGTAAGAATGTTAACTGATGTAAGAAATGACATTTAATTCAGATATAGGTAATTGATTTTAATTTAATATAAGTGTTCAATTTCTAATAATTACTTTAATTTGTACCTATGATGTTCACTTACCTGTACTAGGGCGAGTTAAGCAGCTCTATAATTTATATTTTCCACCTAATCTAATGTAAAATGTATCATGTCTTTGCTGAATAATCTTACTGAATACTAAATACTGAATACTGTTGCTCAAAGTTGTTCACCATGGCATTCTTGCTGGCCAGCAGTGAAAGACTTACGGCTGATGACTCATCATCATCATATCTGCCGATAGACGTCGACTGCTAGACGTAGGTATCCCCCAAACAGCGTCATGATGACCGATTTTGGGCCTTCACCATCCACCGACTGCCTGCGACCACTGTAGTACACTTCTAATAAGTTAAATACATTCATGGAAGAATTGCTAAAGGGTAACTATCATTTGATCCCACGAATTTGACCCCACTTATTATTATTTTTTATTTGAACCCAAAAATAATTAACATGAACTACCATTTGGTCCCAATTTAGGTATGAGTAAGTAGCAAAAGTTGGCATTTCATACCGAAATTTGCTGGCATTTGAACCCGAATTACTTGAGTAGGTATTTATTGTCTTTATTTGTCATTTTTTTAAATAATAAAAGATGGTGACAGATTTGAAAAACACATTAGCTAACAGAACGTTTTACAGAGCTTTAAAGGAAAAGTGTAATTATAATTAAGGTACCTAGTTTTTTAATGTTTTTTTAGTTCTTAGTCTTCTAGCATTTTGCACTAATCTTGCGGGTAAAAACTCTACTACACATAGGCATATGACAGTTTTATAACGAGTTATTTTCTATAGAGGGGAATTTATCATAGCGTTAGAGCGCTACTTGCTGTCGATACGGACAAAATTTATTTGGAGACAGTGGCCCAACTGACATTTTTTATTTTAATATTTGTCGATTCGGACACTATCAAATTATTGAAGCTGTTGAGGATAGTCAGGCAAGGCTTCAGCTGTGATGTCATAGTAATAACAATACAACGTAGTGGGTCGTCAAAGTAATACGTTTGTTTGCATACAGTCCAAACTCAGCATCTAAAAATACATTCATCTCACCGTCTAGTCTCTCAGTCGCGTTGCATTTCTAATGCGCGTAGCATGTAATCATTTGTTTTGATACAGTGGTCGAATCAAAATAAAATGGAGATCATCATGATTACAGAGGAGCCTATGTTTAGAAAGTGCTGTTATTTCATACCGTTGCGATTGTGTTTACAAACATGGGCGTTTATCAAAGTGGTAAGTTTTGTTACTTTTTTTTAAATATAATACAATTCCTACAATTTATTCTTTGGTATATTACATGCACTTATACAAGTCATAACAATATCAATTTTAGAAGTAGAGTTACTTACAGCACAGAGCATAAAGTTAGATACTCAAATCAATATGCAGTTTTGCCAAAATCTTGAAATTGGCAAAAACGCATAGTTTCTAATCTGCTACTGAACAAAGACAATGTTCTATAGACATTGCAAATGATAATTTAGCTAAAAGCGTTTCTTATTGGAATCCTACTGGAACAATCTTTGTTTAGTTTGATCTAAAATATGGCGCTATTTTATTTATCTTCAAATATTGTTCCTTGTAGATTTTGTGTACCCCTGATTTCTACTGTACTAATATCTCTACATTGTAATATATTTTCAGCTAGCTGATGTCCTAGCAATAAGCTACCTTGTGCTGGTAATAGCCATTCTCTACAGCTACGAGAACCATGGATTTTTCAGGGAGCTTTCTATGTTCCATTTGCTAGCGTTGGTGGTGGTGGCATTAATGATCGACGTGGGGTTTCTGATCTCTTTGATAACTGGCATTTTTATGGTTGGTAGAATTTTGTATTACGATACACTATATTTACTCGCATTGGTATTTTTAAAGAGCTCTCAAATGGTGAACGAAAACGTGGGAAAACCAGCGCCTGTCTATGAACATTAGCACATTAATTTAGACATTAGCACTTCTGGTTGAGCGTAATATTTGTGTCACGGAAAATAAACAGAGTTGTGGATTAGGACTCTCTCTTCATTCACTCTCTTTTGACTCTCAATCAGTCTTGAGTCTCAGTATTATCATGTAAATTAAAAATATTTTTTTTTCATTATAACATTAGTTAATTTGTTTTCTTTATGTTTTAGAAAAGCTTCGCTATACTTCGGGTTTTTTATTTCTACGAGTTCTACGCGATGGCGGCGGAAACGTCTATCATAGCTATAATCTGTGTCAATTTGATGCAGGTAGACTTATCACAGGGATTGATCTACGCAATTATTGGAGTCTTCTATATTTGTAAGTTGCATAAATCATGGCAACTTTTTAAGTTCCCACAGCTGGGACACTGGCCTGCTCGCGAGAGTTAGACCCAGTGCGGATTTGTGGATGACACGTGTCTTCTGAATGTTTGTATAAGGACATGCCAATTTCTTTACACTGTTTTCCTTCACCGCACTATGCTAAGAAAGCACTGGCTCGCGTAAAAATATTCGAATAGAAAAATCCATTGGTGCACGCCCGGTTTCGAACCCGCGGGCTAGGATTGTAAGGCAGTGTAATTTCTATTCTTCATGCGTAATCTTTTCATCTTTTCGTATTGCCAGAGTTAGCTAGGAATATAGGATTTAAAAGTTGGTGTAGAATTATTAGTGTTTTCCATTTTTTTATATTCAATTATTTTTATTATTAAACGAGTTATTTTGTTACAGTGCTAGACATGTGTATTAACGTTACGGTGAAGAGTGAGATGATAAAACTTAGGAACAAGAAGCAATACGATTTCTCCAGGATGCCGATCTGCAAGGCTGATATCGAGGGCTCGGGCAAGTTCAAGACTGAGGAGGAATTATAAAGCTTTACCTAACCGACGCGGCTGACGCGATGGAGGACTGACACAAATATGATTTTTATTAACAAATTAAAATATGTATACATGCATTAAACTACAAAATATATACAAAATACATACAGTTGACCAATCTAACGACCGTTACAAACGATCTATAGATAGCTCAACTGTTCCAAATCACTACAAAACGGAAGCGTAAAAACGTAGCTTTATGAGAATTTTTGTAAACTAATAAAAAACCAGAAACTTTAAGATCGAGCACTTAGAAACTATCTTTAAAAGTATTTTTCTCATTAACTTTATTAAATATATAGGTGTTTAATTTTTTTTACCCTATTTATGTAATAAATAAGTAGTGATAGTGAAGTGATATTTTATAAAATGGTTATATAACTTTTTAGTATTTCTTTCATAATATATTTTTAATAAACCTCATGGGTAGTTCATCGACTCACACCGAAAATTTACTAAACGGTGTAAGTTGACGAAACACAACAATAAATGATTTCTGTTCTTCAACTCGTGCCACACATTTTGTTGATTATACATATAAAATTGGCAAAAAAACAATTACTTATATACTTTTTAGGAAAAGCTAAGCTGAGTTTAACTTACCACGCTATAAGGAGCTTAGCTTTTTTACGATTCGTCAACTCACACCAGTTGGAACAAGATTTATGGTGTGAGTTGACGAACGACTCTAATGATTTGCTTGGTATTAGTGGTATACACTGAAGTATTTCAGTCTAAACTATGAACTTCGTTGACACAGGTACTCTACAATGCACAGCCTAAACAGCTGGACCTAGAAACATGAAACTTAGAGGCCATAATATTCCTGGTATAGTTTAGGACATCACTAAGAAACACATTTCCAAAATTCAACTTCTATAGGTCTTTTTGCATTCCAAACACTCTCGCGCAAACAATATAACAATTTTTTTTTTACCATTTTAGAAATCTATCGCAGATCTCTGCGTTGATGTCAATAAAACTTTAGCTATTGATTGCGTTGACTAATGATTAAAAATCCCGCCCATTATCGATATAAACACTGGTTAGTTGTTGTAAACATTGGAACGAAACGAGGTAGAGCGGCTACTGAAAGCTAAAAATACCCTCTTCTCTTTCACTCGACCATGAGTTCATTTAGCGTCAGTTAGCGTTTTGTAATCGTGACGTGCATCTGTTGTGAAGAAGGAATCAACAATGATATTCGCTAATGCTGCTAGTATAATGAGAGATGATCACCCAAAGGTCAATAATTGGTGCTGTTCCTTACATATGAAGTTCTGTTTGCAGACGTGGGCATACATAAAAATCGTAAGTATCCAAGCGTAACAAAAACTTTAGTACTTTAGTGAAACGCATGACAAAAGTCTGCGAAAAATGCTTTACCATTGCTGGTTTTACATGACATTTTTCAGTACTACCTATTCGTAACTAGTTCTTCATACTCAGGGTGAAATAATGAATCAAAAACATCGATTGAAATCGATGACCAACAAGCTTTGTTTTCTTTAGAATTAGGTCATGTTTACAATGTTTAGTGCTAAAAATACTCAGTTACGTTTGTAATACTGACTGCACTATTGGAAGAAACCTTAGGTTATAAATTTGAAAAATGTATTCTAGATCAAATCATCTGCATGATAAAGAATCTTTTAAATAAAAAATTGTGTCTGTTCATTTACTATGCGTTTGCGCATCATAATATCCAATCGTATTTTTTTTTTTGCCACTAGCACAAAGGTAGATATTGTTTTTTTTTATCAAACCGCGCAGTTTCTGTCAAAAATCAAAGCAAAGCCCATCACCATGGGTTTCCTTAGGTAGCGGGTTAGAGTTATTAATTAGGGTGCAGTTTTTTTTTTTTTGCTGGACAATCCACACAGCATCATCTAGCCCCAAGGTAAGCTGCTGTTAAACAGAGCTGTGTTTATGGGTACCTACTAGATGACTAATATACTTAATACAATACAATAGTACATAGATATATATTTTTTATTATATATAGAAAATACCCAGAACACCCGGGACAAATATTTGTAGATCGTACAAACATTTGACCCGAGGCGGGAATCGAACCCGCAACCTCCGCGTCGCAGGCGGACCTGCGCCCGCTGCGCCACATCGGTCGTCAGTTATAAATAAGACCTTTTTGAGTACAATAATTATACATTCTCACACATTCCCACACACACACACAATAACCCCCATACATATTCACTCACTTTCACAAACATAACACACAGCAAGCGCTCATCCAACTATCTAATATGCCCTCATAATACTTTTATTTTACTGCACCTCTTTACCCACATCCACTCTTTTACACACACACCGTAGGATATGCTTTGTATTATATATTATATTTTTAAATTAAGCTACGTACCCATCAATTTCGACTGTAGTATCTAGTTACCTAAATTATTTTTAAATTATTTTTAGTTAACAACTACTTTTAAAACACAAGTCATACATAAAAACATTGTTCCAAATAAATACTTGTGTGTGAGCACAGTTATGGGGAAGTCACTGTTTTTCTGTAATACAGTTTATATGTTAAACTAACACGGAAGGCAGAGCTGCACATTTACTTGCAAACATGCTTTTATTTGAATAAATAAATTTTGAATTTGTATTTTTTTGCATTTGTTTAAATTAAACTGTCTTTATTTGTCTCAATTTTTTTTTTTTCTAGGTTGCCGGATTTCTGATAGTAATCACCAGCTCGATACCAGTGTTATTCAATGGATTTGACCATCACGTGTTCGGTATTAAATCTACGTACCCCCTTCTAGGGGTAATTGTAGTTATCTTGGTAGTCGATATTGGGTTCCAGACATCTTCGGTTGTGGGGGTTCACAAGGTATTATCATCATCATACCCGAGCAGGCCAATGTTCTTTGTATGAAACGTTATACTCTAACACACTAATTAGCATAGTGACGGCATCGCCTCGCCCTAAAAAACAAGTAACAAGAATTATTGTGTGTATTACTGAATTTATCGATAGCGATAGAACATAATTAAAAAAAAACTATAACATTTCGTTGTAACTAAAAAAAAAGGAATTGTTTTTTGCCGTATCTTAATTTTTCACGATAAGTCGTTTGTGTGATGCGGCAAAAATGTGTAAAACTGTTAGTGGAATAAAAAAAAAACTTCCTTTTTCAGAAAAGCTACAACACTCTTCGAATATTCTATTACTACGAAATATTCGCTATCACAGCTGATACCACTCTCACCCCAGTTATATTGTATATGACGAATACCGAACATATTAAAGTGGATGTATACAAAACGATTTTAATTTTGACTATCGGATTTATTTATATCTGTAAGTATTTAAACTGTAATTAGGCTAGTCCTCTACTCTGAATCCTACTATAACATGGATTTTTATAGTAGCAATGGACAATCGGAAATTCCTATCATGATTTGGGCGAACGTTAATTCACCATTTTTTTTTGTACACCTAAAGTGGCAGCCAAGCCCACGGCTACGGACCACAAGATGGTTAGTGGCTACTGCCGCCTATGAGCGCTTGCAATACCAGACGTATCACTCACGGGCTGCCACTTGAGACGTAGATCGAAAGTCTCATGTGCTTGTAATTTCACCGGAAACCATACCTTGCGGTAAGACTCTTTAGCAAGAAAGAGTAGGCACGTCTTGTTGGGTACCACCGCAGTGACAGATATTCTGCCTCCAAACAGCACTCATTACTGAGTTTAGGTTTGAAGGGCACTGTAGCAAAATAAATTACTGGGAAAAAGAGACATAGCAAAAACGTCTCGGGGTGATAAGCGCAGTGCTGTGCCATGCAGAACTTTAAGACTTAAAGCTTTGGGTGGCTGCAATTGTTATGGTCAGACGTGGTGCTTAACATCAGGCGAGCGACTTGACCGTCTTGTCACCTGTTGATATAGTTATGATTTATTGTTTTTTTTTTCAGTGTTGGACGTGTGCCTTATCAGGAATGTGAAAAAAGAGATTCGAAAAGTACATCACAAGTACGAAGTCTCTAGTCTACACGAATAGCTTAATATTAGACTAGCGGACCAGCTCCGGCTTTGCACGGGTGCTCTAAGCTTTCCTCTTGAATCACTCCATCTATTGCTGTTAACCGCATAAAAATTCGTTGCGTAGTTTAAAAGATCTAAGCGTACAAGCGACAGACGGCGAATAGCGACTTTATTTAATACTATTTAAAGATAAGATAGATAAGTTTTTCAGGTTTCCTATTTGTAACAATGGTTGTCAAAATAAAATAGGTAATTGTGTTTTTTATTTTATTTTTTTCAATTATCAGAATATTACATAAGGTCTACGAATTTTCATCCATGAAATTGCTGTTATTGACCTGAGTGAACTCTAGATCCACCTAGCGCCACCTAGCGGCTGATTCTGTAGTGTGAAATCACATTTTCGAGGAAAGCTTATGACGCATTTCATAAAGGAAAAACTTCGAAATTTACAAACGTCGTAGAAAAAGTATACCTTTCGCTTGATTGAATTGCTCAACCAGTAGAGCCATTGAGTCATGTCTTGCTTGTTCGAATAATTAATCGGGATGTATTGAAGACGATAACCACTTAGATGGTACGCTTTTAAGTTACCAAGTTAGTTGTTAGAGTTTGCCACTGACTCATACGAATTTACTTACTTTCTTACAGGTTGAGCTTTCTCGTTTCAAGCAAAAAGGTGCAGGTCCCTCCCGCTGAAATCGAAATAGAATTTTATTAAAAAAACTACGGTTTAGGTAAGTATAGCAGGATCACAATGTGAGAGGGGAAGTAACGACTTCTCAGCGTATGAAGTTGATAACAGATAATAGAATTTAGTATCTATCGATTTGAAGTGGGTATTTTTGTATCGAACCACGTTACTTAATGCTTCATAGATGGGCATGGTGATGTTTCTTAGGTGGGCATACCATCATAAAGCCTGCCTTTGCCCGACACTGAGATTCTATAGGAATAGGACCAATACTGGGATGAACAGTGATAAGTACTTTTAAATCGGATTTTGTTCATGGCCATAACGTTTAACCTTTAGAAGGCCCACGTATCATTATTCAAGCGTATCTAAACTCGTAGGTCACATGCTCGATATCCACAGCATTCCTGGATACAGACTTTACAAATAAAGCAATGTATTGTGTAATAAAATTGCCACAATGAGAATTAATGGCCACGAGTGGGGACAGGAAACCCTCTATTACCTCTTCAACGAACTAACTTTTAAGACATCCACTTGCTCAGTCGGTTTACTGCGATATGGATCAGGACATTGTTTCCTTTAATTCGGTAATGTAAACCTAATGAGGTTGATTGAGGGTGCAGTTTCCGATGGAGGGTTGTTTGGATAAAATGGCCTCGTGCAAGACCAAGTGTCCGAAGTGGCCGGTCGCAAGGAAGTGTTGTTTCTGTGTTCCGATTCGCAAAGGTGTCACTATATTCGGGTATGTTAATTTGGTGAGTGTTGCAATATTTCTTTTGATAGAGTCAAAGACAATTACCACAATATTAACTAATAATTTTATTAAAAATTAATGTTGTGTCCTTTTTTACCAATGATCAGTGGAGTTTTTAAGAGTAGTAGAGTCCTTTGTGATAGAGCTCGCCCGGGGAAGGACTACCACCATACCTATTTTTGCCGCCAAGCAGTAATGCTCGCATTGCTGTATTCCGGTTTGAAGGGTATGGTTTCCGTTGAAATTACAGGCACATGAAACTTTCCATCTAACGTCTCCGGGTGGTAACACGCAAGTCATATCTATGATGTTGCATGCGTACATAGGCTACGGTAACCACTAACCATCAAGTGGGCCGTACGCTTGGTTGCCACTTTAGTGCTATAAAAAAAAAAGTTGTATATGGTCTTTCAAATGTTTAGTTCTTAGAGATGATTACTCACCGGGTAAAAAGACCGTTCAGTGTTTAAATCATCCAACCATAACCTCTAATCCTAACGGCTCTGACGGAAGACCAGCGCTGGTTGTCAGGATCAGCAAATGCTGAGTCAGTTTTGCAACCAGGTACTTATCTAATATTACTCCATCATTTATACACCTATGTATTTTCTTGTGTACTTTGCAAATAAATCCTATTCTTTTCTATTCTATTCTTTGAAGCGCTAACTTGTGGTTCTATTTCTAAATTCTATTTTCCAGGTGTTAGCGCTCCTTTCCTTCCCCCTGCTGGTGTTTTTACTGGTGGAACACCTCACTTCTGAGCAGAAGCCGGAGGAGGCGCATATCCTGCTGGATCCTGCCTTCCACCTGCCACTGACCATCGTGTTCGTGGTCATTGACGTTATCATGACCGTGGTCCTGCTTATTGGTGCACATCGGGTAAATAAACATATTATTTGTATTATTTTTTTTTTAAATGTTTGGTGTAAAAAAAACAATTTTTGTTGGACATAATCGTACAGCATTTGATCTCATTAAATAATTTTATACCTTTAGGACGATGCATTTGTACTAAATAATCACTTCCTGTGTTGTATGACTTAATACTTATATACAACATTATTTCTATGGATAAATAAGTAAAAGTAAATGAGTAAAGCAATATCATCAAGCAAGCAAATCACAAATAAAATTTGCTATGTAGTGGTAGCAAATTGCAAGGTGACCTTGAAGTTAATCAACTCAGATGTTACACCACATAGATGGCAAAAAGCATAGAGCTCACCTGATGGTATGTGGCTTCCGTAACCTATGAACTATTGTGAAAGAATGGGTACACAATCACTCGCAAGTTGCAATCCTGAGACTGAAAGTCTCATGGTGCCAATAATTTCCCTGTAAATCAAAATACAGTAGGTAATGCCAGCATTTGTGTTTAGCTGGCTACAGCTAAGCACAAAGTAACAATACTATGGTGGTAGCTTTTATTCAAAGCAAGTAGCTTGAAGCTTGAAATCATGATAGCTCCTTGTAAATAATTAAAAGCAAAACAACTGTAATTTTTGCTCTGACTAAATTGGTCACAAAAAATACTTTTATATGTATTATCCGCGTGACTTGAACCTATAACCTGCCGCTATACGCAGGTGCTCTACCATTTGAGCAATAGAGACGTGTCTCGCTTGCTCGAAAAAATCCTTGAGATGTCTTCGGCTCTTGTCTCTATATATAAACTAAAGTCACTTCTCCCCGGAGGAAGATGAGAGGCCTACGCCGCTCAGGCGACTACTACAGATTAACCAAAATAATAATGATCTATTGATTGTATTAAATATAAGCAGCAGTGTTAAACTTTTTTATTGTTTGATTGTATATTATGTAGTAGAAATAAAGGCTTTTTTATTTTTATTTATTTACCTATTTTTATTATTATGACTGATGTGTTGTATTTGAAAAGTTAAACGATTTATTTTCAGAAGCAAGAGCGGCTACTGAAGATTTACTTCTACTTCGGCGTGGTGTTTCAGCTGACCAGCCTCTGCCTTGACTTTGCCTACTTCGATTACCGAGAGTATATCGAGAATGCCATCTACTTCTTCTTTTTAGGTTAGTTCTTTATATTAAGAGTAGTCAGTGGTTGATTACAATACATACGAGCAGTTTGGTCACAGAAAACCAATATCCTAAGGAAGTTTGATCCATTTTGGTGTTAGATATTCTAATCACTGTAAATACTTCAGAATAACAATGTGAAAATAGCAGTTAATAGTAAAAAAATGTGTGTAAAACCGGTCAAGAACTAGTCATTCGATAAGTCAAAATCAAAAGATTTTCTTACTACACATGCGAAAGTCTCTATGTTTGTTGCCACGTATCTCCGTGACGATTTTACCGATTGTGATAAAATTTTAAATATAGATGGTTTATATCCTGGAATAACACAAAGGCTACTTTTTATGCTGTAATTTAATTGTAGCATAAAAATTGCAAAAACTCGGAAGACGCGGGGTCAGCTCGTAATTCAATAAAATCACAAGAATTTACGCCATTTCCAACGCGCCCATGCCGTAAAAAACTGGCAACAACACCGGCTTGGTTTTTGTTTGCTTTTGCTTTCTGCCGTTCTTAAGCGTAACAATATTAATATGTTATCTTTTGATTCAGGTCTAAACATCTACCTCCTGTTCCTGGTCTACAACACCGTCCACCTGATAGAGGAGAGCTCAGAGGTCCAGTACGTAGCGTACCGAGAGTCGAAACACTAACCTCCGGACTACCAAGATTCGAAACCCCGTGGGCAATATTCACAATTCCGATCCACACCCAATTTCAATCCAATTCTAATTTACCGCAGTCAAATTTTTGTACTCTTGTTAACAAGATTTTTGACGCTATATTGGTTGGTTTGGTTTGGAGTACGAAATGTCACTTCTCTGTCCAATACCGAATTGGAATTGCGTTCAAGAGTACTGTAGGCCCCAGATCTTGTGAGATCCGGATTTGTGCTTAGGAAGGCGAAAGGCTATCGAAGTAGTCCACTCCTCTACCAAATAAAAGTACACTGAAAATGTACCTTCTTGCTTTAACTCCTCAGATAACAGCCGATTCTATTTAAAGAAGGTTTACTTTATGACTATTTGTGTGCTCTTTAGTCAACTGATCCCGCTCTAAACTTATTCTACGGGATGAGTTGACTAAATAATTAATTTAATACCAGCCCAAAAAAGTCTTGCTAGTTGGTGCTTTATGTTATTTATGTTATGAGGCAGGGTTGCTTAGGTATATGACAGAGATTGTTGTCTACTTGTTTACTTATTTAAAAACAAAGTCATTTTTTCAGCTTTTTCAAGTCCGTGTCTATGTGATGGAACCAAGATCATAAACGTGAAAAATAAATACTTAATACCTATTTCTGCCGCCAAGCAGTAATGCTCGCATTGCTGTGTTCCGGTGTGAAGGGTATGGTTTCCGGTGAAATTACTGGCACATGAGGCTTTCGATCTTAGCCTCAAGGTGGCAACCCGCGAGTGATACCTCTGGTATTGCAAGCGTCCATAGGCTGCGGTAACCGCTTACCATCTTGTGGGTCGTACGCTTGGTTGCCACTTCAGTTGTATAAAAAAAAAAAAAAAAAACTTAGATGTGTTCTTTAATACAATACTTTTCTAGTCGAGTCATTATCATCTTTGGCAGCCCACTGATGGGCATAAGCCTCGAAAGTTGATCATGTGGGCGCCTCCGTTCTAAAATCATATCTAACTTTGAATATTGACGACCGATGTGGCGCAGGTCCGCCCGCGACGCAGAGGTTGCAGGTTCGATTCCCACCTCGGGTCAAATGTTTATACGATCTACAAATATTTGTTCCGGGTGTTCTGGGTATTTTATATATATAATTAAAAAAAAACTATCTATGTATTGTATTGTAATAAGTATATATCAGTCATCTAGTACCCATAACACAGCTCTGTTTAGCAGCTGCTTACCTTGGGGCTAGACTATGCTGTGTAGATTGCATCCAGCATTATTTATTTATTTATTTATTTATTAATACATAAGAAATGAGATGATTATTAGACGCATAATCTAAAGACTTAGATACTTAGATTTAAACTAATATTGTAAATAAATAAAAATATACTGTGTTATGTTTAGAAAACCTACCGATTTGTACCTAAACTATTTATTTATTTTTCTATGTTTAAATATGAACATAATAATTATATGTTTACAGGTAATATAAAAAGTAATATACATATTATTATCAATACTTTTATTGCCCAAGTTAACTCATCTCATCTACGCGCTCCCGTGCTCCGGCTCTTTCAAAGTTGTTAGGCCATGAGAGAGGCCTTCAGGCGGCCTAAAAACTCTGTCACCACTGACTCATACAAAACTTACCTAACGTAAGCAGCACCATGCATTTTGGGTCTCATAATACTGATCGTACCTAAACCAATTCTGGCAAAATTGTGGCAAACTCAGCCACAGACGCCATAAATAAAAGAAGAAGAAGTTTAAACCAATTCGGGTGAGACATAACGGACCGGGTCAATACGGGACTGGGGGATAACGAAACTAACCCCTCATTTGTTCTATAGGACTGTGACGTCATTTACCACACATAAGAATTTGTAAAGCCCTTCAAACCTGAAACAGACGCTAACATTGTGAAATATTCTGGTTGTATCTGTTTACGCTAAACCATAGTAAGTAGTGTCATTACTACTGTTTTGAAACAGCAACGATATCAGGCAGTCTGTCTTCCCACGGTGCCGGTGCCTTTACTGGCAAATCCACCATTCGACTTATATCACGGTTCATTTATATAGAGGTGATGCAAAAATTATTCTTCACTTTTTCTATTCACGCCAGAGATTTTTTTTTTTGTCAGCAAGTGACAAGACAATCAGGACGCCATATGTTAAGCACCACGCCTGACTATTACAGATGCAGTGCCACACAAAGCTTAGTTTTTAAGTGTTTGCGTGGCACTGCACTGCGCTTATCACCCCGAGACATTGTTGTTAAGTCTCTTTCGCCCAGTAATACCACTTGCTACAGTGCCCTTCAAACCTAAACACAGTAATGCTTGCACACTACTGCTTGGAGGTAGAATATCTGCGGTGGTACCCACCAAGACGGACTCTTGCTGAAAAGTCCTACCACCAGGTAAATACCGTATACTAGAGATACCGCACTATCACACTATAACTATTTAGATAGCATATTTATTACAAAGTCGCTTTCCAACATATGTTTCCTATATTATGTATGTAGTATGGCGGGTTTGCGGTTTTTCATCAAAAACACAAACTTTTGATGAAATTTATTTGAACAGGTTTATATGAACAGCTAAAGCACCCTTTCTATGCTGTGGCGGGTCATTAATTAGTTATCGTCATCATCATATCAGCCGATAGACGTCCACTGCTGGTCATAGGCCTCCCCCAAAGAGCGTCATGACTAACGATTTTGAGCCTTCACTATCCACCGACTTCCTGAGACCGCTTTAATGACATCGGTCTATCGAGTGGGGGGCCGTCCTACACTTCGTTTTCCAGTTCGTCATTCATTAGTTACCTACTGGTAACTAAATTTAATTTTATAAAAAAAACTCAAAAGACATGTGCCATTCATCAATCTGCTTTGGGTTAGTTGGTGGATTAAGACCCAATCACTCTCGAGAGTAGGCTAGTGTCCCAGTAGTTAGAGCATTAGAAGGAAGGAAACATTTTTCTGCACACTTTTTATTCCCATAACTGCACAAGTCAAATTACACTTTATGCGGTCCGTGGGTATAAAAAAAAAGGATTAAAATAGTTTCCATTTCAACGGTGATGGCACAAAGTTTTGACGTAGGTATCATCAACTCTATAAAGTTCACGGTGGGTGACGAGTGAGAGCTCGCGACTCAGTGTTCGAAGAGGCGCGTCGCGAAGCAGTCGACTCCACCATGTCGGCAACCGTGCAAACAAGTTTGAAGTAAGTGAAGTGCAGCGAAAGTATTCACGCAATCGGTCAAGCGATTCGGGTCATTGTGGTTTTAATTGGGAAATGCGTTGTTTTTATCGTGGCGTTTCGGTTTGTATTATAGTTGTGTAGGTGACAGAGAGAGTCGAAATTTCGCCTTAGAAATCGCTTTCATAAGTTTAAATTTGAGAAAATATTGTAGACTACATTTTCTCTAGTTGGCACTAACTACTAGTACCTACGCGACTTAAGATTTTGGCGTTTTCAATTCGTTTCGTTTAGAAATTGCCTATCTATATGTTTACATTCGTCGTTTGTATTCCACGGTATACTTTTTCTTTTACGCAAAACTCGTTTTAAATCATCAATTCATCATCTTTGAAGACTTTTAGTGCTGTTTATAAGATTTTCCAAAAAGTAGCGAAGGTTTTGTAAATGAAAATAATACTAATTTATACAACAATTTCCGTTTACAAATTAAAAAGCGCAATTTTTGTTGTGTATGCAAACACTTGAATTGAATTTGTTCAAGTGTTTCCATTTATTCAAAATCTCTGTTTTGTCGTGCATTAGCAAAATTATTAGGTTATGCAAAGTTTATCACGGTTAATATTCGGATAGGTAACAGCTAGTAGCATTCACAACACACATTTAATCACAAAATTCCCACATTTTTTTTAAATGAATTTTTTGAGTAGAATTTTCTTAAAATCATTATTTTATTTTTTTCTTTATTTTATGTGTGTACTTATCTTCAACTAACGGTATTATTGGTTTATCCGTATTAATTAACGTAAATGATATACAAATACAACTAAATGCTTCTGTGCTTTAATTACATCGTAATAAGAGACAGACCTTCGGGCATCTCTCTCGTATGTTCCTTCTATCCAATTTTTGTTATTAATCACACTTATATTATAAATACGAAAGTTTGGATGTTTGGATGGAAGTTTGTGATAACCACTAAACCGATTTGGCTGAAATTTGAAACATAGATAGGTAGATAATAAAACCAGGAATAGGACTTAGACTACTTACTATTTATCCCATAATAGGATTAGTCAGACAGTATAATTCTTTCGCCAAGTCCAACCATATTGGTATTTTTTCTGACTCACTGTTTAATTTTAGGAAAGCATTGAAATCATAATATCATTCAATAATTTTTATTATATTTATTATTTTTATTAGTATATGTGAGGTTTAAATTATTTAATTTAAATTAAATTAAATTTTGTTTCTTAATTTTAATTGTATAATTCAATCTAATTATCATCTTTGCATTGTATTTTTACTATTATTTACTTAATATTTTTTCAAACTGTTACGCGCTATAATTGTCGTGCATGTAGTCTTCACCTTCAATTGTAATAGCATTAATTTGTATCTCTTGTTATGTATACCTGAATCTTATAAAAGTTTTTATTATGTTGGTCTTCTGAAATAAATAAATAAATAATAAAGTACGGTTCCCTCGTTCCGCGCGATCTAAGATGTGGGTAACACTAACAGCTGGTTACTCATAAACGATCTAAGATGTGGGTAACACTAACAACTGGTTACTCATAAACGATCTAAGATGTGGGTAACACTAACAACTGGTTACTCATAAACGATCTAAGATGTGGGTAACACTAACAACTGGTTACTCATAAACGATCTAAGATGTGGGTAACACTAACAACTGGTTACTCATAAACGATCTAAGATGTGGGTAACACTAACAACTGGTTACTCATAAACGATCTAAGATGTGGGTAACACTAACAACTGGTTACTCATAAACGATCTAAGATGTGGGTAACACTAACAACTGGTTACTCATAAACGATCTAAGACGTGGGTAACACTAACAGCTGGTTATTCATAAACTCTTCAATTCATACTGATAAGCAAGTATTTGTAGTCCCAAAACAAGAATTAAGATGAATGAACGCTACTTCGCCTCGGTATTTCACATTTATTACCTCCACACGCAGAGTTTGGAGTTCGCAAAACATCACGGGCCACTTTGTGGCATGCTACTTTACCATAATATTAAAGTAGGTACCGTCGAGGTAGAAACATAGAGATATTGAACATCGAGGTAATCGTCATTAAAACTAGAATACGATACCCGTGTATAGTTCGCACAGCGGATCTAGGCTTCCGTGAAGTTAGCCGTTTGTGATGCGCAAAGACAATTTAGTTTGAAAAAGTTCCATTGCGCATCGAAACGGCTAGCTTCACGACGGCCGAGATCCGCCGTGGGAACTATACAGTTGTATACAGTTTGATGCATCGATAGGCCTGTACAGATACACCTGCATTTGACTGTAACATGTTAACTCACATGTAGAGTTAGAACACAACTTCCAAAAACGCTAGCGTGTTCGAAAGTTTTCTTCAGAAAACTTGAAAATGGGGCAAATTTATGGTTTAAAGTTACTATAATGCCTAGTCTTAGTAAAAAATAATAACTAAATAAAACTATCGTGAACTATAATAAAAAAATTAAAAAAAACTATATAAAAAACAAAAAAAAAAAGACCCGTAAACTATATATCATTCATTGAAATAAAACTAGTGTTTTCAGGTACCAGTATATCGGTGAAGAGGTACCGACACTGTTTCGACTCAATTTCGAGAGTTTTATAAATCTCAATATCAGTAAAGTAAGGTAAAGTAAAAAATATATTTATTCAATGATATCACAAGGATCATTTTGAAACGTCGCATTAACGCCAGTTCCGCCTAAGCCTAGAAGAATCTGACAAGAAACTCGGCTAGCTTTTTTTTGATGATCCTTCTTCATCATAAAGCTTCAGAGCGGACAAAGTCACGGGGCATTCTACTAGTAGCCTGATATATTCCAAGAAACTCTGGAAGATGACTCATTATTATCACCGAGCAGTAAAATAAGTACGCAATTTAGCTTACTGTTACGATACACTAAGAACAATTATTTTCGTAACACGATACAGTGATGACCACGGCTTGCAGCCACCCGTGTGGGCTTTAAGATTGGATTACGTTACATAAAAGTACATAAGTAGTGCATGGTTTCATTATAACGGCTACCGTATAAAATATAACGAACTGAAACGTAGGTTTTAGATATTTTTAATGTTATCTAAATACATAACCTGCGACGCGGAGGTTGCGGGTTCGAATCCCGCCTCGGATCAAATGTTTGTACCAAAAATATCTATCTATGGTATTGTATTAAGTATTATCAGTCATCTAGTACCCATAAACACAGCTCTGTTTAACAGCTCACCTTGGGGCTAGATGAAGCTGTGTGGATTGTCCAGCATTATTTATTTATTTATTATAATGCATCGTCTTAGTAACAATCACAAACTGTACTTATAAAACTTAATTATTCTAAACAAACACCCAGCAGACATTTTTCTTTTAATAAAAATAAAAATAAAATATAATAAGTTATTTCTCAAAAAAACTAACAGTCATAAAATGACAAAATAGTGATCTAAAGATAGCATTGATCGCATATTATTATTATTCACATTGACCATTTAAAAGTTTTCGCACATTGCATGCAACTAACTTGTGTCGGTAACAAAAATCAGTCTGATTGACAGATTTATAATTTCTTCTTGTTTTGTTTTTTAGCAAGCAAGCACAAGTTAGTCATATTCATAAATAATGCTGGACAATCCACACAGCATCATCTAGCCCCAAGGTAAGCATAGCTGTATTATGGGTACTAGATGACTGATATAAATTAAATACTATACAATCCATAGATAGATATTTTTTTTTATTATATATAGACAATACCCAGAACACCCGGAAACAAATATTTGTAGATCGTACAAACATTTGACCCGAGGCGGGAATCGAACCCGCAACCTCTGCGTCGCAGGCGGACCTGGGCCCGCTGCGCCACATCGGTCGTCAAATTCATAAATACCTTCAATATTGATGGTTATTTTAATCAAGTTCTATTTTTTAGGCGTCTGTATACCTACTGTTTAGATTAGAATACCTACACTGTAACTTGCATTTTTGGATTTGAGTAGAACGGAACATATGGTAAAAATAATATTGGGTAGAAAAATGGTGGGTTGAACGGGGAAGCACTCCTACTTTCGAATAATTTGCCTGAAAAGGTTGCCTGGATCGCTTTTTAGCGATAAGGCCGCCCATTGTAACACTTTTTTGTTGTTTTTTTTTTCTTTGTTTATTTTTCTTTTAGTATCATAAGGTGTGCAATAAAGATATAATCTATCTATCTATCTATCTAATTTGTTCCGAGTTCGGGCACCCGCATTTCATACAAATTGCTCTACATGGCACACACTTTCTTTTAATTACAGTTCAGAAAAAATTCTAGGCGATCGCGATCGATGATTTGCGCACCCGAATGCTATAAATAATACATACAATATAATTATACTCGTAATACATGCATTTGGGTGCGCATATAAAAAATACTAATATGGAAATTAAATTGAGGAATTGATTTGTGTGATTTCTTTAGGAGATGAGTAATTTTATGGTATAACTATGTAATATTTAAGATTATAATATCCCAAAAATTATTTTGCCTCAAGCGGGATTCGAACCCGCAACCACCGCTTGATACGCGGGCGCTCTACCAATTGAGCTATCGAGACATATCTCGCTTGGACGAAATAATCATTTGTGGAGCTATCGGCGCTTCGAGCCGAAGACATCCCAATGATTATTTCGTCCAAGCGAGATATGTCTCGATAGCTCAATTGGTAGAGCGCTCGCGTATCAAGCGGTGGTTGCGGGTTCAAATCCCGCTTGAGGCAAAATAATTTTTAGGATATTATATTCTTTAGTATTCCCCTAGTGTGATGGTTAACACTATAAAAACAAAAATAACCTATGTAATATTTGATATTATGTTAATGTTCACATTGAAGACCTCGCCATGTCTCCGCTATACCATAGCGGCCACTACTTTGTAGAATCCGATATCCAGTATAGAGATTACGTTGCAGTAGGTAACCGGTTCGCCAACCGGAGTCCTTGACCGGTTGTGAGGACAACATCGGTTTACCATCCAAAGGTCAAGCGCAACTAATACCGTGGGTAATATTGATTGTTGTTAAACGTACCATGAAAATGTTTAAATGTTTTTGTGTACACTCAAAAGAACACCGGTGGTCTAGTGGTAGTGAACCCGCCTTCCGATCCTAAGGTCTTGGGTGCAACCCGGTCGTGCACCATTGGATTTTTCTGCTCGAAAATGTATGTGTGCAATGCCAGTGCTCTCATACGGTTAAGGAAAACATCATGAGGAAACTGGCATGTCCAAGAACCAAAAAACAATCTAAATACATGTGCTATCTGTAGTATATTGTTTTTTTTTTATTTTATCCACCAATCAAAAGCCGCCGTCGATGTGACTCGCTGGCTTGGTGGGCAAGTGCCCGGTTGAGAAGCGAGATGTCCGAGTTCAATTCCCGTAAAAATATATATTTTACTAGCTGCGTTGCTATTTCATTTATTTATTGCTTTATTCATTTACATTGAGTAGTTAGTATTTTTAGGTCTTTAGTAGGTATGTACATGTCCCCTGTTTGTACGTTTCAACATTTGAGTTCGGTTTACATAATTATTTACCTAAGTTTGTATTTGAATAGAATTAATTTTTAATAAAATGTACAGTGTAATTGATGATATTTAAAACAATTAAATTAATGTGTTATGTGTGTAATTTCCTACTTGAACCGATTTTTTCCGGGATCAAAAACAGCCTATGTGCTATTCTAGACTATAATCTGTATGCCCCTTGTATGTAAGCTTAGATATTTTAAACTACCCAACAGATTTTAATGAGGTTTTTATCAATAGATAAAGTGATTCAAGAGAGAAATTTCCATAGTTTAAACACCCGTGCGAAGCCAGGGCGGACCTCTTGTTTATTGTTCTTGTTACTCACAAAACAGAAGAAAATAAATAACTTTTCGTAGAACCTTCTAAAATGTCAAAATATCCCAGCGATTATTTAAAACTGATAAGGTGAAATAAGCAATAATGAGTCTTATAACAAAGAGGTTACACTTATCTTTTTGACACGAGCAGTACCATTGTTCCCGTCTCATGTTTACGCGGGCTGGTTATCAACGGTGATAAGCGTATGATTAATGAATCGACAAAGGTATTTACCATGATCATTTAAAGGTTGTTCTATCTAACCACAGAACTATATTTAAGTAGAATAAGTGAGTGTATGCTCGCGTGCCGAAAAGACGGACTAAGTAAGGGCTGAGTAACCTCTTTACTCGCGAAACTCAGCATAAACTCAGTCTGCTCCTAACCGGAGGCGGTGTGGTGGTGTGGCAGTGCCTAGAAAAGGTTTGCCGCGTGCTTATCGATGCTTTTAAATGATTCATTTTCGCGCGGCTTATGTTTCCCATTAAAATACATTTGTGTGAAATACAAATATACGCAAAATGTTACACTTCGGTTTCCAAAAAAATTTACAAACTCTTTCAAATGAATCTTAGTTCTCTAACCTAATCTATCTAACCGTGAAATATACTACCAGATACTAGCGATACTACCAGATAGGTACTACCCGCCCTGGCTTTGCACGGGGTTGTTGCGTGGTATAAAAGATATAAGCACACATACAGAAAGCGACTTCGTTTTAAAGTAGACCTACTACTAAGTAAAGATAAGCTTTGACCTTTATAAATAATAAACAAGTATTTAGTTACTGTTAACTGTCGTGGTGATACTAAACTGTGTTTAGATTATAATACTATGTATTTTTAATGACAAATTAAGAACATTTTAAAAACAAAAAACAAAGTTTCAAACCCAAAATATAACTGTTTTGTAAAACCGCCAATGTAGAATAATTGAAATTTATAACAACTTAGAGACTCATGATTTAGCTAGATTAATCTACCTTAACCTTAAAGCCGTTTGGGCTACTGCACCAGCCACAACAGACTCACACGTAGTAGAAGAGTAGTAGAGTTCTTTGTGATAGAGCTCGTCCGGGGAAGTACTACCACCATACCTATTTCTGCCGCCAAGCAGTAATGCTCGCATTGCTGTGTTCCGATTCGAAGGGTATGGTTTCCGGTGAAATTACAGGCACATGAGACTTACCATCTAAGGTCTCAGGGTGGTAACACACAAGTGATATCTATGATGTTGCATGCGTACATAGGCTACGGTAATCTGACCATCAAGTGGGCCGTAAGCTTGGTTACCACTTTAGTAGTATAAAAAAAAAAAAAAAACACACAAGTTTTGGATTCTCCGCTAAGATAGCCAGACTCACACGTCATAACAAACTGCATAAAACAGACTGAAGGTATCTTGGAAACCCACCTTCACACACTCTTACACCCAATCCATACAACATATTCCTCATTCTTCGCAATCAGGCAAAAAACTAACGACTATCGAGGTACTTTACTCTCGAATCGCAACCAACTTGTTTTTGTTTTTTTTGTTTTTTAGACCATAACTTGACCTGGAGGGCGATTCTCGTGCCACAGATAAATGTTTACAAGTTATATATATTTTCAAAACTGTCAAAATTTATATACATTTTCGCGAGAATCGCCCTCCTGATGCTTGTGACACCAACTCGGTTTTCAGCTTAAAATGGCGATGCAAGACAGGAATAATAGCTCTTTGAGATAGAGTTTATCCGAGAAAGTACCGACTTACCTACTTTCCTCACTGAGCAATACTTCGATAGTTTGTTCCCGTTCCAAAGTAACTAAAATACTGCTTCTCTTAAAATTATTATTGCAAGCTGCTTCTTACTAGCTTCTACAGAAATTATTATGCTTAATTAACCGGATGAGCTAATCACAATGATAAATCAACAAGCCTATTACTACTCGTATTCGTACAATATATATGTTACTGTAACTAGGTATAAAAAGAAGATTTATTTTATTATATCTAAGTTATGTATATACATATTTTGTTTTATAATTACTTTATTAGATACATTCTGAGAATAGCATGTAAACCAGTTTGAACAAATTGGCCAGCGCAGTGCAGCTATTTGTTAGAAATATATATATTTGTATCTTACGTCATAATGATTTAAAGAATAGACTACCGTTAAAATTAGAGTATTTAATTTGACCACAACAACTGTTAACAAAAATAGATACGCACCTACTTACCGGTTGACACGAATGGAATCTACTTTACCTCGCCGCCGGCGCGGCGCCGCCTCGACCAAACAACCGCCATGATCGTGGCATTGGCGTTGTTACGTCAATACACACACACAGTCGAGCGCGTTGACGGATGCTTGTCACACTATGGTCAACTCGTGGGAGTTGACCATAGTGTGCGTTGCAGTATAGAGTTTTAATCAAAGAATACAAAACCGTTCGAGTTGAGGTGACGTTGAGCTGTCGCCCGGGCTCTATGGCCCGGGTGTATGCATTTGTCTAATGTGTATTCGCCATAACCTTTATCAGACAAACCCGATGTAGTTTTACCAGAGGCAGACCGCATAAACAGTTACTCAACTAAATATTAAAATAAAAACAAGTTATTGGAACGAGTTTTTCGTGGCTTCACCACAAAGGGTTTAGAATGGAAGATTTTAAGCAGAAAATAATGAGTTTACAAGAAATAAGTTTTCCATTATATCTAAAACCCTGCTATTGATCCTGTCATTAGAAATCCACGAAGGAAAACCAATTTGTTTGTTTATTTATTCATTTGTGAAAAAAACTTTATGACAAAAATACTTCGCTGCCATTGGTGTTCAAGTTAACAACTGTTAATCTATTCACAGAAATGGAACTTTTGGTGATAGGACCTATCTGCTTAAGTTAATTATAATTACTCTGCCGGTTTGATAAACTATGACCCTTGACATAAGTAAACTAATTATTTGGCTAAATAATATTGTTGTTATTCTGTCCCGCAGCTTAATGATAAATATTTATATAATTTTACTTACTAAAATTATGTATCCTTAATGCTTGGCGTTCAGCGCATATTGACATTTAGATGGGTGCCCGCCCACTGACCATCCAGTGGCATTTTATGCTTTAGTTAGACTCATTGATTTAAGATGTTAAGACTCTAAAGTTTAGAGTTTTTTTTATTAATTTTTAGAGTAATTAGAATAGGGCCTAGTAACCAGCACTAGACTGGATTGATTCGCTGGACTTCTGTATGTATCAAATTAAACTGCAGTAGATAAGGTGCGGGTCTCACCGTATCGCAAGTGAGATGTCATCGCATTGTTTCGCAACAAAGGTAGGTAGGTGGCCTGACCTTTGGGTCGCAGTTGCATTAGAAGGTTCTCTTTAGAGCCGGGCCTGAGAGCATGATTATAATCACTTATAAGGTGTAAAAAGATGTATAGAAAGATGTTAAAAAGCTTTTAGGACAATGATAAAAATATAAACGCTGTAAAGTTTTGACAAAAAAATAGCAATAAGATTTTGCAATCGGTAACAAAAAAACACAAGAACTAAAAAAACTTTTGCAAAACATAACCCGTTGATCTCAGGTGCGATTGCGCTATAGGAACGGTAGTGCACAACGACAACTAAAAACGTTATTTACAAACAATTTTTATTTTTATGATTTCTTTGTAAAAATCTTTGTTTATTCCAGACCATTTTAAAATCTATATAAAAACAGTAGTATTCATAGTTTTTAATTCGAGAACGGCTGAATTTTGTTGGTTTGTCTCAACCCCGAATTACACTGCAAAAGCGTGGGGCACAGCTTGAAATTATTAAAAATATGATATAAATAAAATAAATAAATAATGCTGGACAATCCATACACAGCATCATCTAGCCCCAAGGTAAGCTGCTGTTAAACAGAGCTGTATTATGGATACTAGATGACTGATATATATATTTAATACAATACAATACATAAATAGATATTTTTTATTGCGCCTGCGCCCGCTGCGGTCGTCATATGGTAGAAGTGTAGGTATTATTTCCGATAAAGCTCGTTCGGGGAAGTACTACTACCACCGTACCTACAAATCGGAGCAGTAATAGCCTACCAAACCAACATTAGTATAGGTAGACCTAATGTTGTGTCCGTGACTAATGTGATGAGATATTATTTATGCTTACAGATAGTTAATCAATAAAACGGTTTCACGATAAATTATTTACACTCAAAAACATCTACCTAAATAATTTAAAATTCAAGGTAAATCGAGATGTAGCGGTTTTTGCTGGACAATAAAAACAATGCTCAAGAACCGGGCTTTCCGAGTGGCTGGAGGCCGACTGATTGTATCACTTTTATAACGATTCAAGATTCGATCGCTAGAATACACACCAAGTTTACATTAACTAAGAAAAAAGGACAAGGATCATTTTGAAACGACTTCGAGCTAGATGATTTTACGCCAGTTCCACGCGTTCCATATGTCGAAGCTTACGCTGAGATAGAGCCTGTAAATACAGCAGAAAACTAATTGGCACATATCATTTCATTTTGTTTTCATTTCACGCAACACATGTCTCATTTGCGTTTTTTATAACTTGAGTATAAAACTCAAGTTTGCTGTAGTCAATATTAAATTAGCAACACGATGGAATATAATATCAAATGGATTAAAGAAATTAGAAACCATAATATGTAATTTACGTTTACACCATTTCCCGCGTTCCTATCAAGTTCAATTTTTTATAAGTACTGTTTAGAATACAATGTGACTTAATTTTTTGAAATGGGTAGAACGGAGCCTATTATGTTTTGGGTAGGGCGGGTAAAAATAATATTGGGTAGAAAAATTGTGGGTTGAACGGGGTAAGCACTCGTTTCTAGTAGTCTGTGCATGCCGGCTTATTCTTATTATTCAGCTAGGTAGGTTATAGGTAGTTATCGCCAATAATTAAATATTGTCTAAACTGGTGCTACTAGCACACTATTAAATTCTACGGTAAAATTATGTTATCCGTGTCCAAACGATGCAGTCTTCTCGCGATTCAGTGAAATTTCTAAAACCACTCTTGCTTTCGCTCGGTTACCGTTCGCCCTACTTACTGATAAGGGTACGAAGTAAAGCATAGTGCACACCAAAGTAATTAGTCACAGTCAGTAAATGCAGTTTTAGGCTTCGTCTACACTACCAGCTTCTCGGATATAAACTCTACAGTCTGAACTACATTTGCTTGTTGGCTAGTGACCTCAAAAAATTTAAAAATGTAACTGTTTTAATTTAAGCCAAAAACTAACTTAAATTAAAACAGTTTTAAAACTCTTTCAGTTTGAATCAACAAGCTACCTACCAATATATTTAGTGCAGTATTATGGTAAGCTTCACTCAGGCATATTCTTACTTTCAAACGTTTCACTTTACTTTCCAACAAACGTCATGGTTTATAGAAATTCGCCAACTATGACTGTTAGAATTTTTTAGGAACTAGACAAATTAATATCAAACCATTTTGACATATGGTTGAAATTAAAAATGTATAAATTAGTCACTTAATTTAAGTTATACTCGTATAGTGCATTGCTTAAATAGGAAAAAATTATAGTAATGGTTCCAAAGAAGTGAGCGCTGGTGACTGCGTCACAGCCCTCTACTTTACACGGCAAGTTGACCGACAGTCATAGGTCAGTTATAGCCATGGCTGAACTTACGAACGACTGAGTGTTTATTGACTGTTTTTAGTCTTTTAGGTACCTATTGTTTTGGAATTGCTTAATTGTGTCCACACAGATGGGGACCGCTGGAAAAGCATAGATCAGTGCGTGGCTGTCCGTGCTCAGTGGCTGCTCGCCATATGACGCTCGACAATAACGTGACGCAAATAAAAATTGCCAAGTGAAGTTTCAGCATTAGACGAGAAAAAAAGCACACGTGGTGCGAACAAGCTGTAATAATTAACCACAAAAAGTTTGTACAGAAACAAAAGAAAGAACATCTTGCGCTCTATAGAACTGTCAAATTGTTTCTAAGCTAGAAAACGACATGTTCGACAGAAAGGCGGGAGGACAAAAAAAGCATAAACGAACAAAAGACCGTACTGCTATGGTGCACATGTGGCCGCAACTCAACTCACAAAGGGTCATGAGAAAGTGGACGAAATTAATGAATTCCTTAGTATTTTATTAACTAGAACCAAATATTATTACAATCGAGATTGTTTTAGAATACCGGAACAGTGTTTTAAACTTTACACTGCCTAGAGTTTTTTAATCACATAACTTGCTAAAACAACAAACTTCATAGTTAAAATATTGATACTGAATCCTATAAATATTTTTATTAATTGTGTAATTAATAAAGTAAATTATTATGTCAATTTATAAAGGTACACGCATGTGGACTACTATTATTCATCATGACAGCCTTCTAAGGCTTCCACTGCTGGGACACTGGTCTACTCTCAAACTACTCTCAAACGAGAGTGATTGAGTCTTAATCGAATTCAAAGTCAAAGTCAGTTCTTGGACATGTCAGTTTCCTCACGATGTTTTCCTTCACCGTATAAGAGCGCTGGCATTGCGCACATAAATATTTCGTAGCGAAAAATCCATTGGTGCACGACCGGATTTGAACCCTTAGGATCGGATCGGATCGGCGGGGTCACTACCACTAGACCAAGAGTGCTCTGAACGCTATTATTAGGAGATTTTTTTACAGTTGAAGAACTACCCAATCGCAAACTTGGTATTATGAACAGACCTCTCATCTTCTTTCTTTTACATAATTTAATTATTTCCTCTCATTACTCGTAATAATAATATTGCTATGTTCCGGTTCGAGGGTATGGTTGTTGCTTGGACAATACAAAATATATAATTCTACTTAAATTCTATTTCTACTTAAAAGAAGGTCTTCACAATGTTTAAATAATTGTAAATCTGTTACAGAAATAAACATTTTGATTTAGATTTTTTGATAATCAAAGCAACCCGTTTTTTTATGATTCGTACGACGGGTGTCCTATTTCTTCTTCTTCTTTTATGGACTCTGTGGCTTATTTGCCACAATTTTGCCAGTGTCAAGTGTTTTAGTTTGATTGTCGCTTAGCAACGTAAACAAACGAAATTTGGAAAGAAATGATGACTTTTCTTTCGAAATTCCCTTGGAAAGTCTTTAACTAAATTACCAACCAACATTACCCCTCCATTTCATACTTACACATGTGTTAAGTAAACAAGTTAAATTGGATAAACTGCCATCAAATTTACACAACAAAATTTAAAATAACATGAGAAAAATAATTAAAATGGGAGGACCCATATCGTTTTGACAAGATAGCCAAAGACAATCCGTGTCCTATTTTACAACGAAAGTTGCATCGAATTTTATTACTTGGCACACGTCACTCACGTCTAATGATTGTTATCAAGTTGGTATAGTTCGCACAGCGGATCTAGGCTTCCGTGAAGTTAGCCGTTTGTGATGCGCAAAGACAATTTAGTTATAAAAAGCTCCATTGCGCATCGAAACGGCTAATTTCACGACGGCCGAGATCCGCTGTGAGAACTATACGTAGTAATAGTTCCATGATTGTTATTTTCTATGATGATAATTTGGAAATAAACGTTTATGTTATATCTACCATCATTTGTAGGACTACATATTTTATATATGTATGAAAAATTACCATTCAAATTGTGTTCTCAAAAGATTTTTATATCAGTACTCTTTACATTGCATCGCGGGAGGTGATACAGCTAGCAATACAACTTATAGAACTGTAGGCAGAGTACTTGAGTGTAAATTTAATTTACAAGAGTAGTAGAGTTCTTTGTGATAGAGCTCGTCCAGGGAAGGACTACCATCATACCTATTCTTGCCGCCAAGCAGTACATATAATGTTCGCAATGATGTGTTCCGGTTCGATGGGTATGGTTTCCGGTGAAATTACAGGCACATAAGACTTTCCATCTAAAATCTCAGGGTGGTAACACGTAAGTAATATGTATGATGTTGCAAGCGTACATAGGCTGTGTGGATTGTCCAGCATTATTTATTTATTTATAAAATTTATGACAAACTATTTGTTTTGTAAATGTTTTTATAATCCAAATAAATCGAACTGTGTTAGGTTACCTACAATGATCCAGAAGCTAAAGGCATGATTAAGTGGACGTTAATGATATCTACCTTCATAGCTCTAGTTTAGCCTTGTTAACATCTTATTTACGTAACAATCGCAATGTGAACACTGAAAGATTATCCAGTTGGTTTGCCTCGTTTGCTGACCATGTGTGATGCTCAAACTTTTACGGTCTCTGACAAAACCTACATCTATACTTCTATACTAATGTTATAAAGAGAGAAGATTTGTATTTTTGTTTGTTACGAATAAACACAAAAACTACAGATCCTATTTCAGAAATTCTTTCACCATTAGAATGCTACATTATCCCTGAGTAACATAGGCTATTTTTATTACTAGCGACCCGCCTCGGCTTTGCACGGGTGTGGTTTCATTGCACCCGCGCGAAACTGGGACGGACTGCTAGTATAAAATATAATAATAATATTAGAGAAGATTTGTATTTTTGTATTTTTGTTTGTTACGAATAAACTCAAAAACTACTGGTCTGATTTCAAAAACTCTTTCACCATTAGAATGCTACATTATCCCTGAGTAACATAGGCTATATTTTATATTAGAAAATAGTAGGGATCCCTACTAAAACTTTAATAATGTAACCCAAGATGTAAAAAAAATTGCCATAAAATGTCTTTCATCGCATGCGCTGCGGAAACTATTAGTGATAGAACAAAAAAAAATTCTACAATATTAAAGAACATATTGATATCTACAAAAAATTCAGCAATACCATGTGTCCAACCATTGTAGAATATGTAACTATACTGTCTAATAAGGCAGTAGAGAGACAGTTTAAAATGGAGATCAATGGATTGGTTGCTAACAGAGTTATTTGAGAGTACCACTGCGGTGTCAGATATACCTAAGTGTGCCCCTCAAAACCAATAAGCAAGCAAGCAAGTTCATATGAGTCAGTGGCCAACTCTGCTGACACAATTTTTAGGCCTCAATCACCAATAAAAAGCGATTCAGCTACAATCCGTTTCTAGTGGAATTGCCCTTCGTTGTCTTGACCAATTAATACAATCTTAAATATATAACCCAACTAGCAAACAGTTATCTCATAGCAACCCATAGAACGTTTCTTGAAAACTATTTAGTGTTAGTGAACAGTACTATAAATTGACCAAAGAACGTCTAAATAACCAGGACTTGACGCAGATACATCACTTTTCAGTGGTATAGTAGGTATTTCTATAACGGCTGCAGATATGATATTTTTGACGTTTTCGTTTCAGTATTCGGCCGAGCAAAGGTTGCTTTTATCCACACGTCAATTCACATTAGGTTCCTCACGCTTTTATTCACAGTCAACACAGTTTTGCAATTAAGTGTTCAAACTGACGTGGTCACTTACAAATTTTTAACGCATTACGAACGGCAATTCATAAATTTTCTGCTTATTTGAACAAGGACACAATGCTCATAGCTGCGCGCACTTATTGTCACATCAACGAACCAGAAAGATATGAAGCTGAGACCATTATTCCAGTTCTAAATAAAGATAATCAATATCATCATCTACAACTTAACTTTACCCATATTCATTCATATTCATATTAATATTCATCTTGCTGCTTGCTTGCACATTGGTACTTAGAATTCTAAATTATTTTATATATAATATAATATAAACTTACACAAGTAAGTATAATAATATGTATTTATGTAGTATTACTAATACATCACATTATAAGTTTTCCAATAAGTACTAAATTAGTTAAGATTTTAAGTACTCAAATACACAATATTTCTTTAACAATACATATTATTAAATACTTTAATTCGAGAGATTTCGAGCTCCTTAGGGTATTTTTTAGTTATGCTGTAGGCAGCGTTGCCAGAAGGTAACTTTTGT
This sequence comes from Colostygia pectinataria, assembly GCA_951394395.1. Taxonomy (NCBI): domain Eukaryota; kingdom Metazoa; phylum Arthropoda; class Insecta; order Lepidoptera; family Geometridae; genus Colostygia; species Colostygia pectinataria. Next base: position 2,261,745 of record OX596362.1, read on the forward strand.
CACCTTTTAGGTGATTTTTAGCTTCGTTAGGTTCCTTTTAGGCTACACGACTCAAAAGGTTACTTTAGGTTATTTTTTGGAATTTTTAAAATACATTTTTATATTACTAATATAACTAAACAAACATAAAACTGAACGCTTTCTTATATATTTTTTGGTATACTAGTTCGTAATATTTCGTAGCACCAATACCAAGTTCTAATTTATAAATGACCGAAGCGCGTCGCTTACTCACTCGATCAATCGGATAACTCTTGTTCGAGACTGGCAACACTGGCTGTAGGCTAGTTTGCCATTTATGTGGAGGTAATAAAAAAACATACATACAGGAGCTCAATAACATACTTATAATAAACCTAGAGCATTACATTTTGTAGAGCATGCCACGTGCGTATATTATCTGTATATAAAAAACTTTGAGAGCCGCATCAGAAGAGCAGATAATTGCGAAATTCAAGGATACTGTCCGCGTAATTGTACGGTACTTCACATTACATGTCTTTTAACCACGGCTCTGTCTGATTAAATACAAATGAGGGTAAAACTAGCCTTAGATTTTTAGTGCAACGTCTATAGCCCTTATTCATAATTATACCTAAATTATTAACCTCTTTATAGAACTTTGCTTTTTTTGCTCTAATTACGTTTGGAAAAATTTTATGATATACTAGTAGCTGTTGCCCGCGACTACGTTCGTGTGGAACTTGGGAACAGTCCTTTTTTCCGGAATAAAAAATAACCTATATTTTACTTCCGGTCATTATTTATATATGTTTTGTTGTCAGCCAAATCGGTTCAGTGGTTATAGACGAACAAACATAACTCCAAACATCCAAACATTTGCATTTATAATTATTTACAGATTAATAAAAAAATTTACAAGGACGATTTCATGTTTTTTGCCGTAATTTTTCACAAAACGTATTTTTTTTTGACGGCTGCAATGTTTTTAAAAAGCCGCTAATTTAAATTACGAATCTTGAATTATGACGATACGTCAGAAAACATTTTTTTTTACGTATCGTCTATGACTATGGGTCCGTGTTCCTAATGAGTGAAACGGTGATACTAAATAATAATTAAGTTTTATGGACCCTGTAGTGTAGACCCTGTTTAATTACTTTGTCAATAAAGTAACTACTAACTAAACATTGTGGTCGACCACAATGTTTATGTTATTATTAATCTAACGAGTGTACAGACCAAAAACAACTTATTTGTGAAGGTATGGTAGTCATTTTTGTTACAATACACGTTTTGATACAACCCTCGTAAATGCTCTCTAATTATGATAAATGCATGTCATGCATCATTTTAAATGATGATTTGAAGAAAAACCTTTGTAATTTGCTTTATTTTTTAAATTCGGTATACTTTTACCTGCATAACCTAACTAGCGTTTCTAGAATTCATTGTGTTCGTTTCATATCAACACCAAGCTAGCCACAAAAAAAAATAGTCATTGAGGACTTTTTTGTAGGCACATTGTATAACTAGGCAGTTATACAATACAAAGACTTTTAGTCCTTGTAATAATGATCATTGTCATTTATTACTCATCTACACTAGCGCCCTGCTGGAAACAAGGAATAAAAGAGGCAGGAAATAATATCGCTTATCGTTGTACCACAATCGTGCTAGTGGGCAGAGACCTTTATTTACTGCGAAAGTCATCATTGTTACTATCTTACAAAGTCATCATTCTGTCTAACGCTCGTATTCATAGTCGTGAGTGAGACCGTTCATCAAACAAGACACGATGGTGAAAATAAGCCATAACAGGCTTGACTGGTTACACTTAGAATACAGAGTCAGCTAAGTATAATAATTAAAAAATATTTTTTTAAATTATTATTATTATAATTTTTATTATTATGAGCCTGTAGTGTCCCACTGCAGGGCAAAGGCCTCCCTTCCTTCTCTCCAATCATCACGGTTTTGGGCTACTGTGGACCAGTCCTTCAGGTAAGAGTCAATTTCGTCCCTCCATCTTCGCCATGGTCTGCCGCGAGGTCGTTTTCCATTTAGGGGCGTCCACTCTGTGATGGATTTAGCCCACAACGCATCCGACATGCGGCAGACGTGGCCTGCCCAGTACTATTGTAATCTACCCGCTTGCTGTCCGACGTCCGCGATTTGTGTTTTGGAGCGAAGTATGCTATTACGAACGCGGTCTGTAAGCTTGACTCCTAGAATACTTTTTTTATATACATAATAAAAAATATAAGTAAGTACTGATTATTAAAAAAAAAACGTGCTCGTTAATGGATAAAGGTTGTAGCAGTTATATCGCCCGGCGATAGATAAACATCACCTCAACTCAAGCTGTTTATTCATTGTTTGAAAATGCATACCGTAACGTTACCACCGCACGGAAGCGCTCGTGGCATAGCCTAAGCTAAGTCGGTTCTAGTTTTTTAAAACTTATTAGCCCAGAAGGCCTCTCTGGTCTTTTGGCAGTCGTCACCAGAGTTGGCCACTGACTCACAGAAGCTTACTTATTTATCACGGTACCGAGCTAGTCTGTCGACAAAAGTATTTTGACATTACTAACTTTAGTATAAAACTTTAGTTTTCAATGATAATTTGACAATATCCTACTTCCTACTATAATATTATAAATGCGAAAGTCAGTGTGTATGGTTGTTATTACGTATCTCCGTGACGACTTAACCGATTGTGGAGAATGTAGATGGTTTAAGCTCTGAAATAACACACAGGCTACTTTTATCCCGGAAAAATGTACCTACTGTTCAAGTGGGATAGCATAAAAACTGAAAAACCTCGGGTGAAACCGCGCGGGTCAGTTAGATTCGATAAAATCGGTTTTGTTCCGTCAACAAGCAAGCGATATTCTATGCTCGGTACGTTGCATACAAAATATGATGAGTCAAGGCGACACCGATACTGTGCCGTGGTGATATATCTGCCACAGCCTTTAATGAGTAACAAACAAATACATACAGTTGATGAATAGGTAAATAAAGAGTGCTATAAAATAACAATTTGAAACTCAGCAAGGTTAAATGACACACACGACGAACAATGGATAATTCTAGAGCATTATACACTCGTAAAATATTTCATACAAAGTTTTCGTAACATACGGTGTAGCGTTTATGATTTTTGAAAAACACAAACATGGCTATTTCGTTTTTCTGTGTTTCTCCCAGCAGTGAGAACATGAGATGGCTGTAAAGATTGTTTTTCCTACTATCTAAAAACAAAACATTTTATATTTTATGAATATGTAACAATAGTTATATAAGAATAATTAAAAATGGCCACCACTCAGTATGATGTTAATACAGAACAACTCAAGTGGGCCGCTTGGTTGCCACTTAGGTGGTATAAGAAAACTAATAAAAATAATAAATAAATACCATTTTTCTGAGGACACAAAATAGTACAAAAATTACATAGATGTAAACCGTAAGTAATTATGTAGTCCTACAAAAGGTGGTCATATCGCGAGGAGCGATTTCTTACTGACTACATACCTGTAAAAGGTACTAATGATAATAATATAATATATATAGTATTGTATTTGTATTTATTTATTTCACCAGATTATAACCGTCCGTTACAAGGCAAGTCACTTATAACAGTATAATCCATTATATTGTGTTTAATGGGGTTTAAACCCATTAAATTCTACAGATTCCCATTACTGCAGATTTGTTCCTTGTTTAGTAAACAGGTTTACGTTAGGTTTACATGGTTGAGTTGAAACTAAACTTAACTTAGTACTTTTTTTATTCAGTTAATCATGGATGACCTTCAAAACTCGTAATAATACGTAGAGTTCGCAACAATTGCTAATTTATACAAATAGAGTAGCTATTATCCATTCAATTGCTGGTTACTGGCAACCACAGTGACATACAGACAGACGTAACCACAGACCGTGCAGTCACTTACACATGGGCAAAGTTCACTACATAAGCGAATGTTTAAAATATAGTTCCTAATGCCCATCCCATTTAAATAAGAAAACTATTTTAGCGGCTTGCTAAGTATTGTCATTCTTATGCTTGTCATTCTTATGTCAATGAATAAATATGAAAGACACATCTAGCGGAGGTTTAAAGTATATAAGGTCATTCATTATCAACCTGACAAACTTAAGGGATAGGTTCCACACATAAAAAAAAATATTGTACTTTTTTTTTCTTAACATTTTTTTTTATAATAATAAAAAACAACATTTTTTTTATATTAAAAAAAACATTTTTTTTTTTATATTAAAAAAAAATGACGTAATTCTGCTAGTTATTCTTGTTAGAAATCGAAAAGGCAGCGCTCGGCACGTGTCAGTGACCCGCGCGTCAATGAACCGCGGGTCAATAACCCGCGCGTCCTTGACCTGCGCGTGTCAATGACCTGCTACGGGGCGCGTACACTCAAATATTTCATTATTACGCCGCTTAACTTGATTCCCAACAATGTTTAATAATAATTGAGCAAAAAAGCGTAATCGATTTTTTTTTGTTTACTTGGGATTTTTAAGACAAAATATACATTAAAAAAAGATATAGGTACATATATTATTTTTTTTATGTGTGGAACCTATCCCTTAAATTTGTCAGGTTGATAATGAATGACCCTGTATATGAATAAGGCCTTCATCGTTTTATATATATAAGCTTATCAACGCTTGCCCTTATTATTTTAAAGTAACTTCATCATTTGGATGGGTGACCGCCACGTTAGTGTCATTTGCATCGAGCGATGAGGCACGAGAGAGCTTACGGGCAATGTATAAACTCGGTCAACAAAGTAGAGAGCCGGCTTACACAATTTACATAATTTGTACAGAATCTGTCATTCGAATACTTACGATAACCAGCTGTTAAGTGGGTGGTGAACAGTCACCATAATCTAACATAATCGCTGTGTAATCTTCCTTCTACGGTAACTGGGCTGTGAGAATCGCATGTAATGACAAAGTAACAGCTGGTACTTTACTTCTTGCTGTAATTTCCAAAGAAAATCAAGACTACAAAAGAAACTAAATTGACGTCATCTGTGTGAGAAAGAAACATAATATTTTTTTTTACTATAAGACAGTAATTTTTACAAAAAAATACGGGATATTAGCGATTTAAATTAGGACCTAAATTGAATTGTCAAAAAATTTTGTACCATGAAATTAATAATTATTGAAGTCATGGTACAAAATTTTTTGACAATTCAGTTTAGGTCCTAATATGAAACCTAATATGAATCGCTCTAAGAGTTCATGGTAGGGGGGCTGCCCCCCTACCATGAACTCTTAGAGCGATTGATTTGACTTCAATAATTATTAATTTCATGGTACAAATTTTTTTGACAATTCAGTTTAGGTCCTAATTTGAATCGCTCTAAGAGTTCATGGTATGGTGGTATAACTTACCAGCAAGAGTTCGTCTTGGTGGGTACCACCGCAGTGCCAAATATTCTGCCTCCATGCAGAAGAAAGATGCGCTGAAATTACGGAGCGAAAGAGACTATATCCGGGGTGAGGAGCGCAGTCACTCAAAACTTACTAAATGGTCAGGCGTGGCGCTTAACATCATGCTAACTTATGCCCATTAAGTAGGTGCACATGCTTTTCAAAAAAACTAATTTATCTATGTTAATATGATGTCGTCTCTATGTTAATATTTATGTAAGTACCTTGTCGGTCCTATCTGTGTATCGTGAATTCACTGACTATTTCCTGTTCCGACCATTACTGATTACGTACCTATCACATCCTATGAGATAAAGAGGACTTTGGAAGCAATGACTCCTGGTTTACTGATAAAACAACACACAAGCATATTCATGTGGTTAAATAAATAATTATTTCGTCCGCTAGTAATTTTGATCAGTTCAGCTGTTTATCAAAAAGCGATGCTTAACTAGAGCTTTCTGTGATAGAGCTCGTCCGGGGAAGGACTACCACCATACCTATTTCTGCCGCCAAGCAGTAATGCTCGCATTGCTGTGTTCCGGTGTGAAGGGCATGGTTTCCGGTGAAATTACTGGCACATGAGGCTTTTGATCTTAGCCTCAAGGTGGCAACCCGCGAGTGATACCTCTGGTATTGCAAGCGTCCATAGGCTGCGGTAACCGCTTACCATCTTGTGGGCCGTACGCTTGGTTGCCACTTCAGTTGTATAAAAAAAAAACCTCACACTCAAGCATAGTTCTTGAATACAGGCCCCTTATGTGCCCTTAGTATAACTTGACATTTTACTTGTGTTTGACATTATCTTACTGATTGCCACTGACTCATCGTTTGTTTAGATGGCTCAACTGTTTCATATATTTTGTATATTTGTATTGTAATTTAATTTTTTTTAATGTTGATTTTTATTTTTCCTTTCAGAGACAGAATCAAGGAGTCCATAGAAATCCCCGTCCTGACAAGATGTTGCTTCTGCTTCCCGCTGAGACGAGGTCTCATGGCTTTTGCATACATCAATCTGGTAAGCACCCATCTAATCTACGATACTGCTGATGGCGGGTATAAAGGTCTCATTATCCTGAGATCGTGGTTTTTCTCCAAAAAAACGGAGCGCTCGTGACGTAGCTGTCTAAGTTGTTCTTAACAGATCAACGAAGTTAAGCACTGTTCCGCGGGGTCATCATTTGGATGGGTGACCGCCAGTGGCAATTTCAACTGAGCGCTCCGGTGCTTCGGAGGGCACGTTAAGCAGTCGGTCCCGGCTTTTTCAAAGTTGTTATGCCATGACAGAGGCCTTCGGGCGGCCTAGAAACTCTGTCACCAGAGTTGGCCACCACTCCGTATATTTTCTCACCGTTTAAACCTTCCCTAAACTTTTACAAACATTTCAAGACCAAAATTAGCCAAATCGGTCCAGCTGCTCTCGAGTTTTAGCTAGACTATCGCACAGTGATTCATTTTTATATATAAAAACCCGTCATTATGATCGGTCAGAAGGCTTAGGTACTTCTGTCGATTGCAAATAAACAACTTCGCCCCATGACGTAATTTAGTTGCAAAAGCTCTACCAGGATATTATCACATGACCACTTATAAATTGAGCTGAATAACTAACATAGCTATTGGCTCAACCATCTGACGGGAACCTGTTTCTAAAAGTCTAATGCACTGTAAAATCGAACACTCATCAGAATTAAGGTTTTTAAATAAAAACTTTTCGGTTCATGCAGCACTTGAACCAATCATCACACACCACTTCTTAATCGCTCAACCGAGTAGAAAGATGTGAGTTCAAGTCCCACTTGAGTCGACAAATGTGAGATTTAATAAATAAGTATGATGATGATAATAAACTGTCTATAAACTAGCACGAGTAGGTACTATCGATTGATTGATACTCATTTATAGGAAAACTATTTGAAAACTGGTGTCTTCCCACGGTTTCAGATGCTAACAGTGACAGCGACATGCTTCCTCTCGCTCTACATCTCCGTGATCCGAAACTCCGAGGAAGCAGACAAAGCAGAGCTGGCTTCTGAGTTCGTCCGCCTCATCGTGGACGTCATCGGCTTAGTTTTGGAGCTGGTGCTCAGTGTCTCCTTCATAGTAGCACTGCATAGGGTAGGTTACGCAATAAAAAGTAGATTTGGAAGCTTAAAAAGAAAAAATAAACTGCTGGATTAGAATATTACTGGACTAACAAGAACGGGGCACATTGCATTATACTCCAGTCCAGCGATCGACTCCAGCGCTGGAAAGCCACTGGAATCCGCCAGTGGAATGTACACATTCCAGTGACCATTTCAGTTTAGTGACAAACAGCTTTTGAAAGACTGAAATATTATTAACGATAATCATTCAACAGGAACTAATACAGTCCAACTGGACTAGATTGATTCCAGTTGAATACTGGACTAAAATAATGTGGTCTGGTCATAAGTCTCATAACTAAGTTTGTATGGCTCATCGTGAACGTTATTAGCTTGGGACTTGGGGCTAAAACTAGTGGTAAAGTAAGTAAAAGTAAAGAACCTAAAGGTAAGTGTTCTTTGTGACTCTAAACACCCTATGTTCAGCGACTAAAGTAAACTCACAATCTAAATACTAAACGTGTTGAACACTTTTGTGATGCAGTGGTCGCGTGGCTGAGGTGTGAAAAACATTAATTTGCGAACTCATTCATAAACAATGTAGAATTAATTATGTTATGTGTATGGTTTCATGGAACACGCAAGAAAAACAAAATGCCAATTAGGGTAATCCTATAACTGAATTGTTCTAAATGGTTTAACAAATTAATTAAAATAAGGTTTACATAATTATAAAGGGTGGTTTGGGGAAAGGTTACAGAAACCAACCTAAGTCCAAATTTTCTGAGATACGTAATTCCATGTTCTTTCAAACTTAGGCGGGACTTGTAATCGCCTACAAGTCGCATTTTTTACCAATCTGGTTGAAACTTGTTATACAGGTTTTATGATTACCAAAAATTGTTTTGTTGTCGGTGGTTTTTTATTAGGGGGGTACTTCCTCCAGAAAGGAGCCAAAAGGGAGCTGCTGGAAATCCTCCTTAGGATATCTGATTTCGGTGGTTTTTTTTATTTGAATGGTTTTTTAACTTTAGGTTGTCTCATACAAATATGGTGAATATCTGATGATTTAGCGTGATGAGCAGAATACTAAAAATGCAGTTAATCGCGCACTTCTAAAAGTGCTTGAGTGGTAATTCTGTTCGGAGAACTACTAGTACCTGTGTCAGTTGTTTCGCAAACAAAATTTTTGGTCAGCTAAAGTTATTTACGACACAGCATTATCATATTACTAAGCAGTCTGTTTATAATTCCAGAAACATGTGCTACTGATGAAGGTATACCTGTACTTCGAGATCGGGTACTCCATCGTCGGGTTTATATACAGCCTCGCGTTCCTCACAGCGGAGACGGCTAGTGAGCTGTTCCTTATACTTTTCCAACTGAGTGAGTTAATTATATTCTACAGAACCAAAGATTTCGGTACAGAACATAGACATTGCAATAACTATTGTTATTCAATAACAATTTGAGCACTTGGTCGTGTTAGTGACCCGCCTTCCGATCGTAAGGTCGTGGGTTCAAAAGGGATCGTAAACATTGTTTTTTTTTAGAAAAATGTATTTGCGCAATGCCAGTACCTAGGTATAATGAAGGGAAACTTTGTGAAGAAACCGGCAGGTTCAAGAACGCTTGGTTCCACTTTAGTGGTATAAAAAAAGGGTTTACCTAGTCTAGTTTGTACTTTAAAAACAAAGTCTTCTGTTCCAGTGCTGCAGATCTACCTGGTGATCTTGATCTGGAGCTCGATAGTGAAGATGGAGCGGGACGGCACCGTCAAATACACACGAGACCGCGACCCCGTGTAGTTCTTAGTTCTGCCGTAAAAATAGATGACTCTGGCATAAGTTCCACCTGTTTGAGAAAGCTAGGAATTGTTGGAAAATTAGCCGTTTTTTTATGTCGATAGTCGACGGTTATGAACTAGATCGACTCTCAAGAGATCGCGTTTCTGTAGTGTTGTTGCGATATCGATAATCTATCAATAGTGTCTTGATACTATCATAACCCTAAAAATCAGTCACACTATCATAGTCATATCGAAACTATCCACCTTTTATGATCATTTCGATTCTATCGATAGTGAAATTTGGCGATAGCTTTTAACTTAATCAATACCATAGATACTATTGATCTTATCGACTATTTTGACGCGGTACTAACAATAGTATCGGCTTGGAGAGTATTTATTATTTTCTCTTGAGAAATTCAAATTTCACTTAGATAGCATCAATAGTATATCGTGAAATGTCGATAGTTTCGATAGGACTATCGCGCTATCGACTGTTTTTTCAATGTTAACTATAGATAGCATAACTATCGCTAAATTGCAACAACACTAGTTCTGACACAGGTCTGACTGAAGACAGTTCCATTTTCGAATCTCCATTTGAATTATTTTGAACGATTTTTTTTCTGTACATGTTCTATTTTAAGACCAAAGAGGTTACATTAAAACCTTCAGGCGGTCACGAACTTCTTTACCAGAGTTGGCCACTGACACATACGAACTTTTTTCAACCGACTTTAAAAATGATACGGTTTTAAATTCGGCGGCCAGTTTTATTGTACGTGTTTGTTACGCCATTATTCTGTTAATAATTATTTAATTGATTGAAATTATTTTGTTTTTGTTTGGTTGGTCATCATACTTCAGAAGGTAGTCCCAAATATTTTTTATCGAATTTAATTAAGCTCTTTTTTAAAAAGTAAAAAAATATATTTTTCGTAATCTTGGAGTCGGTCTTCGTTTCTTTCTATAACTTAATTATTTAATAACTACGAAGAGATTACAGATGTAGCCTTATGAATAAAATAAAACCACGTAGGTTGGTGCTGCTAGTAAGGTGACATTATATCACACCCTAAACAAGTGTTTCGTAAATAAGTTAGCGGGAAATGAAGATAAAAAATAATTATTTGAATACTATTACAACACAAGGTTGCCCTGATTTAGATGTCGGCCCGGATTGCTAAATGTGTTGGGACCAAGACCCATACAGAGTACCTATACAGTACAGTATACTGTATAAAGATACTCGTAGTAGGCACAGTACATTATGTAGGCTTTTACTAAGGGCCGGTATTTGCTTAACCCTCACGGACCTCTAATTAGAGCCGGGGAAAACTATTGTGTCTAGAATCCTAGGTATTGGACTGACCAAACAAGGCTGGCTGAATGTTTAAACACTGTCTTATGTGAAAAAATGTGTCTCTTATGTGAATAAGTACTGGCTAAACTGAACTATATGTTATTTTTTTTGTTTCACAGATGACTATGTACTTATAAATTAAATCAACGTGCCTTAAGTTAAAGGTATTGTAATTTATAAAATTATGGAGTGTTAAATAAAAATGTTAGTAGACCACATTACATTTAAAATATAAAAAATATAGTATAAAGATATTTCTTACATGAGTTTTGATAAGTAATTTTGATAGTTTATATTTTTATAAAGTAGAAAATGATACCTCTACATTATAAGCAGGTACTTGCATAAGTACTAACGGATAATACTTCTTGTAACAGATAATATTATTAAGTAGAACTGCTCAAATTCGTGACAATAAATGTGATATTATCAAAATGAGTGAATTATAGGCATATCAATAAGCAAATGAAATATATGAATAATTGGTAAAAGTTACCAGTAGTTTGTATAAGTATTTTATAGTCTTTTTGCCTATCATAACATCTATTCTATTAATAACAAAAAAGTAAGGCAACTGTTGCCTGAGCATCTAGCAGCTTGAGCATCTTTTTACCAAACAAATGAAGAAAAAAATTGCCTGAGCAGCTACGCGAAGGCAACAATTGCTTGTGAGTTGTGGGCTTGCAGCCTTTTAGGCCCGGATTTCAAAAAAAAAAAAACATTTTTTACATGAATTAAAGAAAACTCCATATTTTTAGAAGAATTTATTATTATGTTTAGCTTTAAATGTTACCAATTAAAAAATAGGACAAATACCTACTATTTAAATGGGTATTGTTGTAAATTCCTTAAACCAAATGAATTAAATAATATAAGAAAATACGTTTACATTATTTTAAATCTCTGTATTAGTTCCGATGATCCAGCGAAATTAATTTAAATACACTATTTTATCATTCCATGGTCGAGCCATTCATTAGAGACTCTTGTCATAATAATTTTGTGCTAATTGCCAAGTAAAAATCGCTCAGTTTTGACATGATTCTTGATTCATTATGGTTGACTCTTCTCCACATTTATGCGCGAAGGAAAGGATTGCCTTAACTGTGTGGTTAGTATCGCCTGGGTTATTTGTTAATATTTTTTCGCTGATTGTAAATAATACATAATACAAGAAATTATTTTATTTTGATATACCTATACACAGTGGCACAAGACCGAGAACATTGGAAAGGAAATTTTCCCCTGCAGTGGGATGACGAAGGCTATTAATAATAATAATACCTACTTACCTAATGATTTAACTTATTATTGAGACCGCAGTTCGATACTATAAAAGATTATATCCTTAGATATCCTAGTTCGGACACGAGAGACACGATCTATCATTAATAAAATATCTTTAGATTTTTGTATGTTGAAAATAATTTATTTTTTTATTGCAGTTTGTTTTTTAGTGTAAGCCGGCACACTAACTAAAGTTATATATCTCAAAAATATCTTTATTACAAAAGTTTGGTCTCGTAGAGTTCATTTCATAGATGCTCACATTTTATTAATAAGTCTAAGCACTGTTGTACCAGGTGTCCTGGTTAACAAGTGTTTTCAGACGCTCTCCATCAAACCGTTCCTCTTCAAGTTGCTTGTAGTAACTCGCCACGATCACCAGCATGTAGAATCTTAGCACTGGAATACAAAATAAACATTTACTAAGTTCTTAACACCTAAGTTTAAACTATTTTAAAGATGAAAATAGTGGTATTTCAGGGGAGGCCATTACTTATTTATTAGTAAGATAACGTAGGACGTAAGAAATATTCAGTTTAACTTGGATCTAGACTGCGCTGTGTAAAATGTCTGCCAATGTGCCTATTTATTATTATTATTTCAACCATAGAAACTTTAAAAAACACCAAATCACGTCAAAAAAGTGGGTTTAGAATAAACTCTGTCTATAGTACTGTATATTTTTTTAGTTATTTTTTTTCGTTTTTAAACTAGTGGAGCACCTCGCAATTTTTATTTTATTTCATAGTAACTTAAAAATGCCATAGGTCTACGGTTTTGGGCTGGCTTAGCATTAAAGTCAGTCAGTAAAGCTCTTCAGGTAAGATCCCAATGTATTAAAAAAGTAGTCTATTTAAATCATATTCCCGGTCATTATATGTATATTATGTTATAAATATAGTCTTACTTTTTTTTTATATAATTTTGCTCTCCCTGTTACTCTTCAGTTATATGGTTATCTCTAATTATAATCCGGCTTCCCGCGATTCAGGCTTATCCTTGTGCGGGAACCAATGGTAACCTAATTCCATGTTATTGCGTCAGTTAATAAATATTTTTGTATTTGTATATCTATACTATAAAGAACAATGGGCACTTTGTATAGACCTCGGACCCAGTAGCATCTTACAACTTATCCTAAAATGAAGACCCGAGTAAACTCTAAATTTTATTAATTGGTCGCTAGACTCTAATCCAGCGAATAAAAAAATACAGCAGTTCAAAGATCCAGTAAAATAAAGACTCAGGTCTAGTCTAAGAACTAGACTGGTTCTTAGACTTGATAACTAACTGAATCAAGCGCAGCAACTGGTCCTTTTTGACCCAGCACAGCACAGAACTGAGTCAAATCGTGTCGTGTCAAATAAATATTTCATTCATTCATTCATTCATTTAAATCAGTCCAGTAGTTTCTGAGTCTATTCTGTACAATTATACAAACAACAAAAAATCTTTCCTCTCCATAATATTATACCGGTCCTTACCCCTGGTCCACCTTGTTAGTTCACTTAGTGTACCACGGACAGATTAATTTTGGTCTACCTTGTTAGTACACCTGGGTGAACCATGGCTACTAGTCGTATTAAAAATATGATTAGGTAGTACTTACAAAGTTCCAAGAACTGCAGAGCGTAGTACAAGATGGAGGTGCCGCCAGCGTGTTGTACCACGATCATGGTGGTCGAGTAGATGAACAGCACCATGTATAGCAGCACTTGGGTGGACGTCCACACCATCCAGGGGCGCATCAACTGAGGTTTCTCCTGTAAAATACTAGGCGTTTACCATATTGAAAACTAGTGATGTTTTGCAGTTTTTGTGTGCTAGGTTACAGGAACAGTCAATATATTTTTTTAACATGATGATAAGCGGTTACCTTAGTCTATGTACGCATGCTACATCATAGATATCACTTGCGTGTTACCACCCTGAGGTGGAAAGTCAGGTCAAAGTCACACATGCCTGTAATTTCACCGTAAACCATACCCTTCGAACCGGAACACAGTAATACTAGCATTACTGCTTGGCGGCAGAAATAAATGTGGTGGTAGTCCTTCCCCGGACGAGCTCTATCACAAAGAACTCTACTATTCTTAAAACACACTAGATACAGGATTCCCGGTCAATCTATGTTTTACGTTTCAGTCAAATCGGTTTAGTGGTTGTCGATTTACAGAGAAACAAACATCTATCCAAACATCTAAGCATCCAAACATAAATATAATAATAATAATATATAGAAAATACCCAGAACACCCGGAACAAATATTTGTAGATCGTACAAACATTTGTCCCGAGGCGGGAATCGAACCCGCAACCTTTGCGTCGCAGGCGGACCTGCGCCCGCTGCGCCACATCGGTCGTCAACATCCATTTAGGTATTTCAGAACCCGTGTTTAGCGTGAATCGAGCATAGCGGAACTAACCCAAACTTTCGCATTGTGTGTTTAGAGTGACAACATTATAGTCTTTTTAAAAATGAAATGAAAAATGAAAGCGAAAGAGACTTAACAACAACGTTTTGCGGTGATAAACCCAGTGCAGTGCCACGAAAAACTTTAAAACTTTAAAGCTTTGGGTGGCACTCCAGCAGTTATGATGAGGCGTGGCCCGTGGCGCTAAAATCAGGCGAGCGACTTGACATTTCATTTCATTTATCAAAATAAAAAGTTTGTGAGTTTATTATATACTTTTATTACAGAACTGTTGAATATTTTTTCATAATATTAGCGGGATTTTATCGCGTTACAGATTGTGATATTATATATGGGGTATTATAAAAACTATGAGTTCTGATCGCGAAGGTTTAAGCGAAAAGACTACTGTAGAATAAGACAGAAAAAACCATACCCTTATAGTACCGACGAGCAAAACTGCAGATAGGAACAGTGTGATGGTGTGCACGATCATGGCGATCACCAGCATCACGTACATCTCCACACTCCAGAAGTCAGAGCTGAGTCCTTCTAGATTCTCATCTAGCGTCTGAATGCATAGTGCTACACCTAGTACCGAATACAGCTGGAAAAAGAAAAGAATTGCTCAAAATATATCCCAAAAAATGTGTTTTCAATATTTGCCAGAAGTCAGAGCTGAGTTGTTCTAGATTTTCATTTAGCGTCTGAATATCTAGTGCTAAACCAATGTAGTACTGAATATAGCTGGAAAGAGAAAGTATTTGCTCAAAACATACCCCACGATTGTTTGCCAAGAAACTTTAAAAATAGACAAGAGCGAAAGAGAATTGCGCTAGAGGGTTCCGTACTCTAGAAAATACTTATTATCATCATCCTATCGGCCAATAGACTTCCACTGCTGGATATAGGCATCCCCCAAAGAACGCCATGAAATATGTAAAGAAAATACTCTCGTACGGTTGTGGCTCCAAAGTTGTTAGTTCAAAACCACTCGTGCATCAATAGACTTTTCATTAGAAAAAAAGTGTTTAGTGTCAGTGCTCAAATGTGCGATGTTTTTTTCCCCGTTGCCGCCATGCCCGTTGGCATGTCTTAGAACAAAAAGTACAAAAGTCATGTGCCATCAACCAGTCTCTAGTGGATTATGTATTTTATGACCCACACTCTCGCTTGAGAGTTGGCCAGTGTTTCAACCATAGGACAATTAGAAAACTGTCGTATAGTATTTGTTGATATCAAAAAGCTCAAATTTTATTTAATGCTGGCACAGCACTTGGCCTAATTGTTCAAATGTTTGATCAAACATTTGTATTGGCGACAATAATTACTCGTCGTACAAAATCAACTCTGTGGAATTATTTTACAAGGTTAGTTATATTGATGAAATAACGTTTTTTTTTATATTGGCATAAAAGCGACATGTGCTAAAAAGCTTGCCTGACCGCGTGCGTAACTGCGTTCCCCGCGCAGTCTGCAAAAAAACCTAAAAACTTCCAAAACAATTTGTTGTGCCTACCTACAGTACTTACAATAGCAATCAAAGCAGATATAATGCTGCCAAACTTCAAGGAGAGGCAAGCGAAGTTCTTCTGCCTCGGGATGTTCTCCATCGAGAATGGAAAGTCTACAACAAACCAGAAACTGTTTTTATTATTTAACCCCCGACGCAAAAACTGGGGTGCATAACAGATGCAGTCTAGCTGGTAAACCGATTTGAAAACGTTTTTTTATTTAGAAGAGTAGTAGAGTTCTTTGTCATAGAGCTCGTCCGGGAAAGGACTACCACCATACCTATTTCTGCCGCCAAGCAGTAATGCTCGCATTGCTGTGTTCCGGTATGAAGGGTGGAAGTTTCCGGTGAAATTACAGGCACATGAGACTTTCCATCTAATGCCTCAGGATTGTAACACGCAAGTGATATCAATGATATTGCATGCGTACATAGGCTACGGTAACCACTGACCATCAAGTGGGCCGTACGCTTGGTTGCCACTTCAGTGGTAAAAAAAAACGGTTTTCTAGCACTACTAGGTATCTGTTCTGTGGCGATGGTTCTGAACATATTTTATAAAAATCGGTTCAGTCATTGTCAGATTTCTTTGAATAACTAAAATACTTAAATTCACAGAAAAACGGTACTAGTCATTAGTTATCTCTTTATATACCTATGTACAGATATAACCAATGTATAGCTACTATTTACCAAGGTTATTCCAATGCGACCTAGTGCACCAAATTCACGATCCTAAGGAAACGTTCATTAACCCTACACTATAAACACAACACTGCTAAGCTAACAATCATATCTCTATTTCTAAGACAGTTAACTTATTTATTTTTCGGCTTTGCTCGTGGTATCTGTGGGCCTACTAGATCTCTTGTTTTAGTTCTAAAATGAAGAACTGCAATAAGTGCTTACAAAAAAGGAGGCTCTCAAGTTGACGTGTCCCTATATTTATAGACGTACCTAACTAGGTACTATGATTGAATCTAAAAAAAAGCCTGATTACTATGATTATTTAAACTGAGTAATGTGTAGGTATCTTGTACACAGACGCTGCAGACAAACTACAGTAGTAAATTCATAGATAATAGGTAGGTACTGTATTGTTTTTGTAAATTAATGTAATTGTGGAATGACTAACTAACTATAAATAGGGCCTAACTAACAAAAACGTAGTGTCAAATGCATAGTCTACTCATTTAAATAGGTAATAAGTACCTAATTTAAACACAAAGTTACAAAAACTTTACCTCTTCCACGCTTAGGAAATACCACAATCATTTTATCGTCACTTTAGAATTCTCACAACACTGTATGTTTACATTACATTAGATACTAAAGTCATTCGACATTAAAATCCAGTAGAGTTTACTACTATCAGTGCAACAGATAAAAGTTTATTTATGTAGGTACTAGGAAGAATATTATAACTCTTTATGTAACAGATTAAAACAACTTACTGGAATACATTTTTCCTGAAAATCCTCTGTCACAAAGTAACACCACTTTCACGAACTTTATCACACCGGGTTTTTTTTTTCATAAATCCTTCTTGTATAATAATTTAAACTTTGTAGAGATCAGCTGCTAGGTTTAAAAAACAATAACTTGTTCACTTATTACAGTTTTAAAATTAGAACAGTTTATTTTTTTCGTTCAATATGACCACTGCCAGTGGCTTGAGGATGGACTGTGATACTCGTTATCACTTCTGATAATAAGCCGTTATCAAGTAAATATCGAAAATTAGACAAGACTTCTTATATTGGCAAATAATCAGGTGCTGATAAATTTTGCATTGGCATTAACAAGTAGAATGAAATGTTTATTTGTTTTTATTTTTATCGATATCTAATGTGATGACCTCAGAGGTAAGCCAATATTATAAACATAGATTGGTTATAATAGGAGAGTTATAAAAAATAATAAACATTATAATTTATATTTCACATTTTATTAACTATTTAACATTAGGCTTATAAAGTACAATCAAAAATATTGAAGTAGATGTGTACTTCTTTTTATTATAGTTATTAAATTATAATACTTACTTACCTAATAAGCTCTATAATAAATACTAAAAATGTTTTTGCCTCGTATGTAGAAATTTAAAAAATAAACGGACTGTAACATGATGGTCTAAAGGTATTGCAGTTTATTGGATTTTTAGGTTGTAAGGTAATAACGGTTTTTTGGCGTTTACGTTTTTAAATAAATATTATCTGCTAATAGATTATATCGCTGATAGTATCTGTTTTGTGGTTTTGTACTTCTTGCATAGAGAAAAAAATAACTCGACATCCCTGTATGTTCGGCAACGCTTTCGAATGTTGTGAACTTTCTGTATAAATGATATGAGTTTGCATTACATAATATTATTTATTACATTTTTGTGGTTTCACATTAGTTAATCAATCGGTGGGACAATTTTGTGTGTAGGTAGCCCTATTTTATTCAATACGGATGTTGGATTACATGTCCATGACTAGATACTACAGTTCCGCTACTCACAACTGGCTGAGATACCACACCCGACCCGTACGAACCGTAACCCGACCCGTACGAACTGTAACCCGAACCGTACGAGCTATAACCAGAACCGTACGAACCCACACCCGAGCTAACTAACCCCGCATCTATCAAACCACCCGAAACTAATCCAGAACCAATACCAATACCACCTCTCACTGGAACTGCTGAAACCGGTAATCCTACGGGTACTCTCACCGGTACCGGCGATGGGTAACCAACCACATACGGCTGAGGAACAGGTATTCCTACTCCCTGGGTCACAGTAACAGGTACAGGCTGAGCGACAGGATACGGGAACGGTCTGTCAACAGGCACTGCGATTGGTCGGGGAATGATATGAGCTACAGGGTGTGGCACTGCTACTGGTACTGCTCTAGGGCTGTCGACGGGTACGCCGATGTGTACTGGATACGGAACAGCGCGCGGTACGCTGTACGGTACCGCTTGCGGATACGGTACGCCAATGTGCGTGTGGAGCTCAGAGTAGGTATGGCGGATAGGAATGCCTCTTGCCACTCCCACTCCTCCGGTAGACGCAGCCACGACACCGGCGGATAAATCGAGAGACGGTGAGACCACTGAAGCGCCAATGTCTCGCTTCTCTGGAACTGTGCCAGACCATGCCGATTTGACGTAGATAAGTAGAAAAGCCTGAAAATAAAATTATTTTAAAGATTCATATCGTCTAAACTAGTAATGGAAACCCTGACAAATGATAATTGATAATATATAATATTTAAGATGAAATATTATATATTATCGTCGTAAGACGTTGAATTCCGATGTTATTTAGAAGCTCTTTATCATGAGTACAGCACGCAAGTGCTTTCGATGAATAGCATCATCGACAGGGTTTATGGTGTGTTTTTTATTTATTTAGCTGAGGTTTGACGATATAGACATCCCCTTAATTATTATTTAATTAAGTGATAAATTAAACACAAGAACCGTTTACTTACGTAATATATCCAAACCATTTTCCTAATAATGTTTAGTTACAAGTTATCAGTGTGGAGTGAGGAAAGAAAGTGATTGAATCTTAGAAAGTCTATGTATTTATAATGGCACATGTGGACGCAGGGCGGAACCGGGCTTTTGATACACCCTGTATATAGGTACAGTTTAGATGAAAGTGGAACTGCATTTATATAGAGTGGAAAAAAATTGTGGCATTACTTTGCACGTGATAATTCATTGAAGTTACTGGCTGTCGTTATCAAGCAGTTAAATTATAATTTAAAAAAAATATAATTTAACTGCTTGATAACGACAGCAAATAAATAAGAAGAAGAATCTTCTTCTTATTTATAAAAATGAATTGCTGTGCGTTAGGCTCGCTAAAACTTGACAACGGCTGGACCGATATGCCTAGTTTTGGTCTTGAAATGTTTGTAGGAGTCCAGGGAAGGTTTAAACGGTGAGAAATTATGAAAAAAATGCGAAAAAAATAACGCGAGTGAAACCGCGCCGGGTCAACTAGTTAAAAATAAATTTAAAAACTATTGTTGGAAGGTGATAATAAATGCGAAAGTTCAATGCATAATAAATGCGAAAGTCTGTGTGTATGTTTGTTACCACGTATCTCCGTGACGACTTAACTGATTGTGATGTTTGGAATGTATGTATAGTTCGCACAGCGGATCTAGGCTTCCGTGAAGTTATTTGTGCTGTTTGTGATGCGCAAAGACAATTTAGTTTGAAAAAGCTCAATTGCGCATCGAAACGGCTAATTTCACTACGCCGAGATCCGTTGTGAGACCTATACAACATACTTGGATGGTTTAAGTTCTAGAAAATTTTATGACTATTTTTCATCCCGAAAAAAATATATTTCCTGTGGGATAGCATAAAAACTGAAAAACACATATAGTATGATGGGTGGTTGTATCATCTCTAACAACATACAACAGCGTCATTTGTCAGCGTCAAGTAGCAAGGCCTACTAGCTACTAGTAAACTAGATCTGGTCTAGACCTACACGTAACAGCTGATGTAACGTACTACTCGCATGATTCATAAGTTCTCATATAAGCGGTAAAGTGTTTATTAGTCAGTGAATTATCTTCTAATGCCCTTAATTATGAAAAAAATTGACATTTGAGCGGTTTGCTAAGTATTGCCTTTGTCATTCTTATGTCAGTGAACAAAGATGATGATAGATTTGAAAGAAAATATATATGTGAAATATATATGATAGCTAACAGAGGTTTAAAGTACGTATATGAATAAGGTTTTGCTTACTTTATTGATTGACTGACATATCAACGTTTAGCCAAAATGGAGACTGAAATCTTATTAAAATTAGTTAAAAAATAAACCCTAAATAAAGGTATTAAATAAATATTTTGATGGAATGTATCGCGTAATTTTATTTTTATTTTTTTAAAAAGGTTTTACTTTTCCGCACTCCACTGTACTAACTAGGGTACCTAACTATGTGGCCACTTCAACTTGCCAATTCAAAGAGTATTTAGCTGCACGGAATAAGGAATAAAAATACGTGATGCCCCCGTGTTTGGCAATAAAACGAAGTGTTGAGTGCATGCGCGTTTTCTGGGGAAAGTGAACAATGGTCAAGGTTACTAAGACATCTATTTTTATTCATATAAGGTGTGTTTTACGACATCTACGATCTCGTAGCAAGAGTAGTTGGAGTTTTTTTTTTTATTCAGAAAGTGTTGGTATCAAATACTATGAAATGTGAGAACCCTGTTGATGGTAGTAATACCAGAGGCTTAACTCACGCGTCCTACCCTGGGGGCTTTTCGCTATGACGCTATGACATAGGAGATTCCTTACCAATAACGTGTAACTTAGTAACGTGTTCTGTACGTGCCATTTAATTTTTTTTTTCATTTTTTTTTCATATACAACTGAAGTGGCAACCAAGCGTACGGCCCACAAGATGGTAAGCGGTTACCGCAGCCTATGGACGCTTGCAATATCAGAGGTATAACTCGCGGGTTGCCACTTTGAGGCTAAGATCGAAAGCCTCATGTGCCAGTAATTTCACCGGAAACCATACCCTTCACACCGGAACACAGCAATGCGAGCATTACTGCTTGGCGGCAGAAAATAGGTATTGGTGGTAGTCCTTCCCCGGACGAGCTCTAATGCCATGGATTGAAATCGTAAAATGGTTTTCCGTATCTGAGTTGTTTCAATAGCGATAGTTTCGCTATCGATAGGTTGACTTTGAAAAACAGTCAGACGAGCCCTAAAACGTGGCTCGTCGACAACGATTCCACGCAGATAACGTAGCGAGCCCGCGTTTGGTCATAGCGAATAATGCTCCTGTTTTACTACACGATAAGCCTTGTTCTCTTCTGCCCGGTGCCTGGACAGAGTTTCATCAAAACCCCACTGCACTAGGATTCTCTCAAAGTGTCAAAAACTATGAGTACCTATGATTACCACGCCAACATTGTCTATGATCATGAATCTCTAGCTTCTCCAACGGGCTCGCGACACCGAAGTCGTTAAGGATCGTGTACTATTAGGTCTAGAAAAAAGTATGTAGTACCATACCTATTTCTGCCGCCAAACAGTAATGCTCGCATTGCTGTGTTCCGGTGTGAAGGGTATGGTATCCGGTAAAATTACTGGCACATGAGGCTTTCGATCTTAGCCTCAGGGTGGCAACCCGCGAGTGATATCTCTGGTATTGCAAGCGTCCATAGGCTGCGGTAACCGCTTACCATCTTGTGGGCCGTACGCTTGGTTGCCACTTCAGTTGTATTAAAAAAAAAAATGTTAGGTCTCTCTTTGTTTACTTACTGTCTCTATCAGCAATATTGCATCATTGATTAGAGCACGCTCGACATGAATGAGCAATGAGGCACTTGCGGAAGATGATACACATTTTAGTCACTCGCGGCACCGATGCGTGAGATAGACGGGTCAATTGGAACGTTCGCTTGCTTCTATCAACTTTATGTTACACATGAAACTTAATTACGAAGTTTGTGTTAGAAATTTCGTGCAATTCGTACCATGAATTTATTGATTGGTTGCTAAATCATATGTACCTACCACATTAATTCCAAAATCAGTCTCCGAAGACGACATCCGTAAATCTGATTGATCTTCATACTCTATTTACTTTCTACTCAGATATTTGTTTTCTTTTAATTTTATATTTGCAATGGTTGCATTTTTTTGTGATACGTACATACTGACTATTTACAATACCTGAAATAAACGAATTTTATTATTTATATTTGATTAATTTAAGAGTAGTAGAGTTCTTTGTGATAGAGCTCGTCCGGGGAAGGACTACCACCATACCTATTTCTGCCGCCAAGCAGTAATGCTCGCATTGCTGTGTTCCGGTGTGAAGAGTATGGTTTCCGGTGAAATTTCTGGCACATGAGGCTTTCGAACTTAGCCTCAAGGTGGCAACCCGCGAGTGATATCTCTGGTATTGCAAGCGTCCATAGGCTGCGGTAACCGCTTACCATCTAGTAGGCCGTACGCTTGGTTGCCACTTCAGTTGTATAAAAAAAAAACATGGTACAGTATAGATACTTAATTTAAAAAAAAACAGTTTTTTAATATAGGAACCTAATATTGGTAGAATATTTTGAAAATATATGAACTATAAATTAGTTCGTGCATGTTAGAAGAAAACTGAGGAAAATTACAAGTCAGGGAAATTACACAAACACCCTACTTTAACGTCTGCGTAAGAGAGATGTAATCGCCTCCTAAAACGTTCTTAGAACTAGACCCTGAGCACCAGTTTCTCTTATTTTTGAATTGTTGACGAGTCTTTCACATAGTTACCTACAAATTAACATTGTAATCTATAAAGACCCTTAGGGCAAAAATAGATAGAGGTGGTACTTACTTTATTAGCTTGCACAATGACCTGTAGCTTGCAGATACCAGCTACTACGTAGAGTATAATTTGTCATTTTACCTTATGATCATGTGTACACCAAGTAATTATTTATTGTTAGGTATGCCAATAGATAATTTCATGCAACTCTATTTTCAATCTTACTTTGTAACGTGATTTAGCAACTTTTTTAAACCGCAATGGAGCTTTTTCGAACTAAATTGACTTTGCGCATCACAAACGATTCACGTAACTTAAATCCGTTGCAGTATTGCAATGATAACGCTGGACAATCCACACAGCATCATCTAGCCCCAAACTAAGCAGAGCTTGCAATGGATGGTACAAAGGTATGGAAGGTTATCATAATAATATCTAAAGCTTGTGCTTGTGCTCTAAGGCGTGTATATTACACAATTCACCATTACAAAATAGAGCATCGAAATGAGACCATACTGGTCCAGCATGTAATATTATGTCAGTAGTGAAAATGCGATAAAAACAGTACGACACTCCCTTATCTGCTGCATATCTACAATTATATCTAGACAACTGTACAAGGCTCTATCGTAAGGGATTAAAGACTGGAATTGCTTATGCAGTCGTTTATATTGTGGTGAATGAGGTGTGAAGGAAAATTCTTTACGAGCAAAGACGCACGCTGGATTGAATTGGAATAACTTAGTTATTCAGTAGTGCCTGTGATTAAGTAATTTAGGGCGAAAATACGCTAGCATGCTGTTTGCACCAGCTACTGGGTTGTGTATAACACCAAAGTGTGACAATGATAAATTTGACGACCGATGTGGCGCGGCGGGCGAAGGAGGTTGCGGGTTCGATTCCCGCCATGGAACAATTGTTTGTACGTTCTGCAAATATTTGTTTCGGTTGTTCTGGGTATTTTCTATTTATAATCAAAATTATCTATGTATGTATTGTATTATATTAAGTATATCAGTCATCTAGTACCAATAACACAAGCTCTGCTTAGCTTGGGGCTAGATGATGCTGTGTGGATTGTCCAGCATTATTTGTATAATATTTATTTGTAATGATAATAATGATTTTTTGAGGACATAATTACATGTCATAAACTAAAATGATATTTGCATGCAAAAAATCAAGCTCGCACAATTATTTAATTTATTGATGCCTCTTGTAGGCAAGTTACAAGCTACTGGCATGGTGTGCTTTTGCCCTAGATATGGTAAAACTTAAACCTGTTGTGAAATTTATGAAATATATTGTGAAAAAGCAGTAACTGTTACACTTACTAAAAGTGTTGGTTCAGAATCAAAGATGTATTTATCTTCAATGATCACATTCAATTCGAAATATTGTCACATCCTTTACGTAGCTAGATAGAAAAATGCATAGTTTTTTTTAATCATAGTCATCATTTTCAGCATAGTCTATCTACCTATTCGTATAAAATTAAAAAGATTTGTTACTTCTTAAACAGTTAGTAGATACAAAAATGTTATTAAAGTCCTTGAAGACAGTCATGGAAAGTAGACCATAGACACATTCTTGGTGTGTCACCAATAACTCTGCATCCCATAATCAACCTATTGTGTTGTATTCAAAGTCCATAATAGTGTTTAAGTTGTCAGTAAGCTAAAGCCGTTTTATAGCATCGTCCAATCTAGATATAGGAGCTGTGGGAACCGTTGTCCCTTTCAAATGTAAAGTTGTTTATAGTACCATGAGTAGGGGCAGTATGGGTTTACTATTAACGCGATTTGAAACGATTTTATAATACTACCTGGTGCCCGCTATTCCGTTTTCATAATTCGCACATTCTAAACATATTAATTGCCATATATTCATAGTCAAACTATACAACTCTGATAGACATTTAATAAGACGATTATAAAACAATTGCTATTGCCCGCTATTCTTGTTCATAACTCGCACATTCTCAACACATTAAGGGCCATATTCATTTTTTTTTTTTAAACATTACTTAGCGAGCCACTAAAATTACAGTTTAATTTTTGACTAAAACAATTTTATTCCGCAAATTAGCAGTCACTTAACATAAACATTGGTTTCATATATTTTTTTAATGTATTGTCTTGAGAAGCGCGTTGAATTTAACAGATGAGAGTTTAGGACAAGTGATAAACTAACTTACAAATCCCACATTAGGAAGAAAGAACTCATGAGTATGACAGGAAAAAAACTTCAATTTCCCACTACTAGAACACTGGCACAATAACGAACAAAAAAGACTGGGTCCTTATTCACCACGCGCACCCAATGTGGATGGCACTATTTCGAAATTTAGTTCTTGGACATGCCGCATGCCGGTTTCCTCACGAATATTCCTTCACAGTTGTATACGAACAACTAACATATTTTTTTTTTTTTTTAGAAGATAAAATAAAGATTTTTTTTCTCTCAATACAGGTTACATATAATACTTTATTTATAAATCACCACACCTCGGGCTCACCGCGTTTACCCTGGGTCCGTGGGGTACCGGGGCTCACCGCGTTTTCAAAATTCTTTCCGGGCGTCTGGTCGAAGCGACGCGTGATCCAAAGGCTGGTTCATATCTGGCTCAACGTATCAGCATTGCCATTCAACGTGGCAATGCAGCCAGCATGTTGGGAACGCTTCCTACTGGTAGTGATTTGGATCAGTTGAGCTATCTATAGGTCGTTTGTAACGGTCTTTAGATGGCTCAACTGTTTCATATGTATTTTGTATATTTTGTAATGTAATATAATTATGTACATATTTCATTTTGTTTAATAAATTTATAAAACAACATGGAAATATTAGACGTACCTGTAAATAAAACAGTACATGAAAGGTGAAGACGCTGCTGAAGACGGAGGTCATGTCATGTTTAGGTAGTTTTAGTTAACGTTTTGTGAGAGACTGGTGCCTGATAAAAAAAAAAAAAAAACCTGTACCACAGGACAACACCAGTGCCTTACTTTTGTAAATCAAGTTTATATTTTATTTTGTTATTCATGTTATCTTTTTCAATGTATAATTTTATTTCATTTATATCCGCGAACCTATCCGCTAAAATAATATTGATTCATGGTGACTCTATAAGATCGCTGGGATGCTGTTGAAATGGCGCTGGTACTCAAAGGTACATAGGAAGCCTATTGGGCAAATACAGTAAGTAAATAGGACTTATTAAATAGATCACTAATGCCCTGTTCACATTATTCTAGTTTTGTACCAGCGAATCAATTCAGTCTAGTGCTGGACTAGTAAATGCTGGAATAGTAAACTGGATAATAATAAATAATAAAATATCTTTATTTTGGAACAAAAAACATAGGTAGCACGATAACAATAGTGTGAGAACCGATGACGTCTGTAGAAGTGTAAAACTGTCACAGACATCAATGCCCTCCTCCGAATACAGATTATATAAAGTTCCATTAAAAACAAAAATAATATTTAATAATATAAACTAATATTGTTATTCGTTAATCGTTAATTTGATGTCAGCGAGTGACAAGACGATCAGTCACCCGCCTAACCTGACCATAACAGATGCAGTGCCACCCAAAACTTAAAGTTTTTAAGTTCTGCGTGGCACTGCATTGCACTTATCACTCCGAGACGTAGTTGTTAAGTCTCTTTCGCCCTATAATTTCATTTCTTGCTAAAGTGCAAATACTTGCTTGCACACTAGTACCAGTTCTTGGAGACAGAATATCTGGCACTGCGGTGGTACCAAGACGGACTCTTGCTAGAGAATCCTACCACCGTTTACATTATTCTAGCCCTTTAAAAGCTGGAGCCAGTGCTTGGCAGTGAAGTTTAGAACTGGTTTCGATCGCCGGACTGGAATACAACTGGAACTGTGAGCCGGCCGGGCATAATTTCGATAATAAAACTTGTATCCAGATTCTTGAGTCGAGGCTGTTTTTAACGTGCAGCGACAGAAATAGGTAGGTTGTAGTACATCCCGAAGTAGGTACTCTACTACTTTTGAATACGGTACTAAGTTTTTCTCTTGTCTCTAAGTCTCTAAGCGTTCCTTCTTGTAGAGTAAAATTTTACACGTCTCTAGCCCTAAACTAAGCAAAGCTTTAAGCACAATTACTTGCAAAGCATACGGACTTGTCCCACAGCAGGAATCGAACCCGCAACCAACTTGGCCACTGCTTCACCGACATCGTAATTATAATATTGTTTCTTGCTAAAATCTGAGGTATAGAAATACTATCAGTGATCTACTCCATGCAAATACTTTGTTATTCCAAGTCTGTGATAATTGGCTGCAAAGTTAGTGTCTGAAGTTTAGCAATGTCCCGTAATAAATTGGCACTTCGGTAGTACCGGACTATGGAGTAGGGCTTGTCATCATCATCATATCAGCCGATAGACGTCCACTGCTGGACATAGACCTCCCTCAAAGAGCGCCATGACGACCGATTTTGAGATTTTACCATCCACCGACTTCCTGCGACCGCTATGTCATCGGTCCATCGAGTGGTAGGCCGTCCTTACATTTCGATTTCCAGTTCGTGGTCGCCAATCACGGGAACCTTTATTCCCCAGCGGTTATCGGTTCTGCGAGCTATATCCTGCCTACTGCCACTTCAATTTACTAATTCTAAGAGCTATGTCGGTGACCTCGGTTTTTCTACGGATTTCCTTATTGCGGATTCGATCGCGTAGTGAAACTCTCTGCATAGCTCTTGTTTAGTTAAAAATATAATGGGTAGTAGAGTTCTTTGTGATAGAGCTCGTCTAGCTATTTCTGCCGCCAAGCAGTAATGCTCGCATATCTGTGTTCCGCTTCGAAGGGTAAAGTTCCGGTGAAATTACAGGCACATAAGATTTTCCATCTAACGTCAGGGTGGTAACACGCAAGTGATATCTATGATGTTGCAAGCGTACAGGCTACGGTAACCGCTTACAATCAAGTGGGCCGTACGCTTGGTTGCCACTTTAGTGGTATAGAAAAAGATTTCCTTGTCCATCTTGTCGTAATTAATACACACACGTTTTCGCATTTCACAAAAAGTGTGCTTCGATCGTGAATTCCAGGTATGTTCAAATTTGCCAATTGTTTCTAAGACCTGTCGCAAACTCAGCAGTCCTGATTGTACTAACTATTGCTTATTCCCTGGTCAATACTCGTAGTAACTTATGTTTATTCTCTGACGGTGCTGTAGTAACAGTTATGTTAACTGTGGTTAAAGTGGGGTAGTCCAGCTTATATAAGAACAGTACGGATACCCAGTCACATATGCGGTGGTAGTCGTGTTAGATACAGTCCAGTTTCAGTGAAGTGTACCAAAATGAGAGCTTTTGTAAGTTTTTGTGAAATAGGTCAACTAAAACAGTGTTGGATACCGATAGGTCATAGGATCTCAATTGACGACCTCGGTGAAGTTGTGGTGCCCGGTTGAGAAGTATGAGGTTACGGGTTCGATTCCCGATTAGCTGACGCCCATAGCTTCGCTTTAAAGTTTCCTGTTTTAATCCAAGTCATAATCTGGATCACGAAATTTTATACACATATCCACAAACTTTTGCATGTATAAATAGCTGCTGAATCTAGATAAAAAGTAGTTTTAATATCTAGTTATGTTATTTCAAAAGGGAAATTTTACTACAAACTGTTGAATCGATTACAAACGAATCGAAGCGGAACGGGTGCTTTTCATTTGTTTTTGGGTATTTTCGTATTCCACTATTGATCAACGATCCAGCTGTTAGGTACGTCTCAGTCCAACGATCGAATTTTAATAATAATAATACCCACCAGTTTAATAGTGTGGTTGAAACACAAAAAATACAAATATATTCTAACTTTCGGATTTAAACATTGTGTGGTCAATTAAAATCAACGATTATTATCGATAAAAAACGTACATCGCATTAGTTAGACAGTGCTACTAATTGTTTAACTGTTTGTACTTTATTTTAGTTGGTATTTGTCGAAGGTCGCCACAAAGTAATTTTATACAGCGAACCCGTGCATTTTCTCAAAATCCCATTCAAAGGGGATTTTCAAAGGGGATTTTGACACTAACCCATTGTTTTAGATAGAAGCTTTTTCCGCTTCTTGAATAATAATTTTCAAACCATATTTTATCAATATCGTAATCTGTCACTTTATTGTGTCGTTAATGACATTTCATGACATATTATTATTTAAAATTCAATATTTTTCGTTTAAAAAATTTGATTTCGAACAGAAAAACTCATTTACGGCAGTGGATTTGCGACTGTAAAATAATTTAATTATATAACTACGTATTGTGTACATAATTATGTAAAACTACAAATAATAAATCGTGAGAAGAATACCATAAAATAACATAGTGAACTAGATGAACTAGAAACTAGGTGAGGAAATGACACAATTTAAATCACCTTCATTCCGCTCTATGAATACGAGATTGTTTTACACTGCAGTTTACGATCGACTGGTCGGGGAATGACGGTACCTATTGTTGAAACAGTATATAACATGAACTATCCAAGGATTTTTTTTATTAAATGTTATTCTTCTTCTTCATTTATGGACTCTGTCATAAATGAAGTGTGGTGTATTTGCCACAATTTCGCCAGTGTCAAGTAGGTATGAGTTTGATTGTCGCATAGCAACGTAACTAACCAAAATTTGGAAATAAATGGCGGCGTTTCTTTCAAAATTCCCTAGGAAAGCCTTTGACTAAATTACAAACCAACATTACTTTTCCATTTCAATTATTTACACCAGTGCTAAACAAACAAGTTAAATAATTTTAGATTGATTAAACTGCCATCAAATTTACGCAATAAAACTCAAAATAACACGAGAAAAATAATTAAATTGGGAGGACCCATGTGACCCGTGTTGTTCTGAGCCAAAGGCAATCCGTATTAAATGTTAACGTAGTCGCAAAGTGCTACAGCGACATTGATTCAAATGTCTTTGGATTCAACGATATAATTATGTTCGAAATTAGAAGAAATTAGAAAACAAGTGTCATGCCGTACGAATTTTGAAAGCTACGTCGGACGGCGATAAAGTTGTAGTAGTTTTTAACTTTGTTATTAGCTCTTCCGAGGGCATAAAGCCATGTTTACTTTAGCCACTTTAACAACCAAGCCTAGCGAAGGTCTTACAATTTAAGAGTATAGTAGAGTTCTTTGTAATAGAGCTCGTCAGGGGAAGGACTACCACCATACCTATTCTTGCCGCCAAGCAGTAATGCTCGCATTTTTGTTTTCCAGTTCTAAAGGTATGAGTTCCATCGGCAACACGCAAGTGTAATCTCTGATGTTGCAAGCGTACATACAGTAACCGCTTACCATCAAGCGGGCCGTACACATGGTTGCCACTTTAGTGGTGTAAAACGAGATCTTAACATTTAGTTGATAATAGTCCTTACCTGTCCCAAATTCAAATTCAATGCTTAAACATCTTACGTAATTATATCGGCATCAAAATGACCAATCGGCTACTACAAGTCATTGCTCAGGTTCAAACACCTTATTGCAAAGCTAAACACGTTAAAAATTTCGTTTGTGATCACTGCAGGAATAATAAACGAGGTGATGAAGTCACACGTAACGGGGAAACTCGTTAATTGTATGCAAGTTCGGTAAACAAACAATAACTTTCGATAATGTAAACATAACTTTCAGCCATGAATATCAATCATAACAGAACAAGAACAACTGAGCCACAGCACACCGCCACCGTATGCAGAACTTAGACGCAGTCAGGACGTAGACGTAGACAGGACGTAGACGTAGTCACGCAGAGCACATAGCTGTGAACTTTGAACTTGTTTGGTGTTGCGTCCGATGGATGAAATATCATTGAGTACCGTCATCACCGCACGCCCGTAATGCGACTTTGACGTTCCGCTCTACGTAAGCACGCAGCCTGTTTGACACTTAAAAGCTGTCACGTCATACGTCTACGTGCAAGTGCACATCTCGCAAACGCTGTGCCAAGTCACATGCATACAGTTCATTTTTTTATTACAACTCAGTGGTGCCGTTTGTCAATTGGGAGATGTTATATATTACGTCTACGTGCACATCACGCAACCGGTGTGCCATGTGTCATACAGTAAACATCATAAGGCAGGGGTCCGCATGCGTCTACATACGTTCGTCGTACGTCTGCGCGCACGCAGTCGGTGTGCTTTAGTTACGGCATATTGCTATGATACAGTTCGAACGGTAACGTTCAATCGCTACGGTAAGGTAGACTTCTGATTATATCGCGACAATTAATCGTTTATCTTTAGTCTAAAGCTGTGCTACGAGGAATGCCATTTAATAAAACTGTCACTTTTTGCAACGCAGCTGCATCGATACAATTAGGCTGGTAAATTGAAACAAACGCCTCTATATCAATAATTATCTAATCAGTAGATAGTTTTATAAAATAAGATATACACTGCTCAAGGGTGTGCTATTAACGAAAGTTGAAACAACCCTAATAAAACAATACCAAATATTTAAACTATAGGTATTCTAATATTATTATCTAACTTACTATTTGATTTTCAGATAGCAATACTCTTCGTTGTATCAGTTCTCGCGGAACCGAGTAAAGTCGTCGAGAAACGAAGCGGTATCGGGCACTATGGCCTGAGTTCAGCTCTCATTGGCCATGGGTATGGTCTTGGCCACGGCTACGGTCATGCTATTGGCGGGCATGCCCTAGGAGCAATATCAGCCGGCCCTGCGATTGGCTACGCTGGACCAGGCATTGGCTACGCCGGACCAGGCATTGGCTACGCCGGACCAGGCATCGGCTATGGAGGTCCAGGAATTGGCCTGAGCTCTGGAGCTGTTATCGGTGCTGATGTGCATACGACAGTGACGAAGCACGTCGGTGTACCTGTTCCAGCGCCATACCCTGTACCAGTAGACAGGCCCTATCCTGTTCCTGTGAAAGTAAGTGATTACTTTTTCGTATGTTCCAAGAATTATAATAAAATTCAACCAAATTAAGAATTAGCTTAAAGAGTTAAAACTATAGTGGTTAGAAATCATATTAAATTATTAACGCCTATTTACCACTTGAATTTGTCATTTATGCTGACGTTTCGAAGCTATTTAGAAGCTCATAGTTTTTTATAATATTTGCGGGATTTTATCGCGTAATTTACGCGTTTATTTATAAAAAGGTAAATTACGCGATAAAATCCCGCAAATATTATAAAAAACTATGAGTTCTGATCGCGAAAGTTTAAAAAAGACTATTTAGAAGCTGTTCTTCTTCAGCATAAATGACCGATTCAAGTGGTAAATAACCGTTAATAATTTAGGAATTAGCTTATAATTGGCTTGCTAACTCATATTTTATTATTTCTAGGTGGCCGTTCCAGTACCAGTAGACCGTCCTTACGCTGTACCAGTGCCCAGACCTTACCCAGTAGCTGTAGAGAAGCACATCGCCGTGCCAGTAGATCGTCCAGTACCCGTGCCAGTGCCTCATGCAGTTCCATACCCTATTGTAAAACAGGTAAGATAAGCTGTTTTTTCCACTTTCTCTCAAGATGCTTAAAGCACTTGTTGCATCACGCGTCTAAACAATGTCAATCATTCTTTATCACCAACACTTGGAGTTCTTATGAGAAATTAGCTATTTCTCATCAGCAGTTCATTGTTTCTAGGTTGGAGTCCCAGTGCCAGCACCTTACCCAGTAGCAGTGCCCAAGCCCTATGCAGTCCCCGTCGCCGCACCTGTCCCCATCGTGAAGTCCATCTACTCTCCCCACGCACACTCCTATGGACACGACCTGCATGGACACGGGTTCCACGGTAAACTAGGATGGTAGATGGTAGGATTTCAAGGATTATGGTGCTGTGGTGCAAAGATCAAAAATATGATTTTGGTAAGATCTGGTTCAGATTTTGGAGGTTATTGTAATTTACAGAGATTGTAGATTCAAAAGTTCATGAACCGATAACATTATAGCGGTCGCAGGAAATGGATGGTGGAGATGGTGGCATCCTTTAGGGGAAGCATCATTCAGTAGTGGACATTATAATATTGGTTGATACGGTATAAAACGGCTGAATATGCTGATTTGTTTATGAAGATATTTTATCTAAACTGAACTTTAACATAATTTAAAATATGAAAGGGGATTTTGACACTAAAATTCCTAAAACCCTCTTCAAAGGGGATTTTCAAAGGGGGTTTTGACACTAACCCAGAGTAAAGCTGTTATTGCTCAAGCGATAGCCCGTGTGGTCAGTCTAAGATACGAGTAAATGTGAAAATTGTATAGAATGTATATTAAAGTGTAACAGAGCACCATAATCCACGTAAAAAAGCATGAGAGGCATTTTCAAATAGAAATTGTATGTAGTCAAAGGATTTGTGTGATTTAGATTAAGCTAGGTTAGGAGATTGTTCATGGACTTTTATTTCAATGTCAATAAGAGCGAAACTTCCTTGTCTGGATGAAGTCGTTTGTAAATTCAGGAAGTATTAGGGGTTGCGTGCAATTATTTACAGAGCCATTATTAGTTCTTGTGTGGAAAGGCAGTGGAAATCTCTGTAGTTTCTATATTTTATCTGTTTTTGTGTTTGTTAGTGATACATCTATGCTTTTACCTTTCAGATTACTATTATTTATCAAATATATCAAACCAAAGCTTGTGTAAAAAAAATTATTATGAAACATCGTTAGAGACAATCGAAAAACACCGAGTTTAAATAAACTCCTGGTTAATAAATAATGCATGATATATTTTTATTGTCATGAACACTCAACTATAACTGCGTTTTGCTCTAAGCTGAGTTAAAAATGTGCTGTAGAATTGTATCTGAGATTTTGAACACAGTTTGAAGCTATGAGTTTTAGTTAGAATAATGAAATCGGCTCTTTGTAAAATAATAGTAGTTTGTATTATTAAGTGTCACTACCAAACACATTTTTTATTTCGCTTGATCTCTCTCCCACTTGAGGAAGCATCGAGTGTATAAGTACCAGTTTATTGCACTGTTGTACATATTATAATTTAAGCTTTAATACTCAATGAATAAGGTTTATTTCGATCGCAGTCGACTAAAACTATTTTATACGAACTTTTGTAATAAAAAATACTTTTTGATGAAAGAATTTCTGATGATTTTATTTACCTATTTCGTGTCCTAAATATGACGTATTCGGTAGCGCAGTGACCGTGTGCACGGTTGAGTCGCGAGAGGTTGCAGGTTCAATTCTCCCTGCGGAAACATTGACATTATGCATTTTTCTGATATTAGTTTCTATAACAAAAAAAAACGGCTGGACAAAATTCGTGCTGTACAAAATATCGTGTTGAACATTAATTCTAGGTGGACATTTTGTATTTTTGATATCGTCGTGCAAAGGACAATAAGCAATCGGTCCCGGCTTCGAAGTTGTTGGCTGATGACTTCAGACAGCGTAACAAACAGACGGACAAACCTATAGTCTACCTCTATTACTAGTAAGTAAGTTCGTATGAGACAGTGGCTAACTCTGGTGACGGAGTAGCTAGGCCGCCCGAAGGCCTCTGTCATGGCCTAACTACAAAAAGCCGGAACCGACTGCTTAACGTGCCCTTCGAAGCACGAGAGCGCTCATTTGAAATTGCCACTGGCGGTCACCCATCCAAATGATGACTACGCGGAACCAGCGGAACGAACAACTTAGCCAGCTAGAGCTGGAGCGCTCTCTATAACTATTTTTTTTTTTGTATACAACTGAAGTGGCAACCAAGCGTACGGCCCACAAGATGGTAAGCGGTTACCGCAGCCTATGGACGCTTGCAATACCAGAGGTATCACTCGCGGGTTGCCACCTTGAGGCTAAGATCGAAAGCCTCATGTGCCAGTAATTTCACCGGAAACCATACCCTTCACACCGGAACACAGCAATGCGAGCATTACTGCTTGGCGGCCGAAATAGGTATGGCGGTAGTCCTTCCCCGGACGAGCTCTATCACAGAGAACTCTACTACTCTTAGAGAACTCTACTACTCTTCTATGTCTAGGTTTTAATTTAGTTTTCAGAGTTGTAGATCGTATTGGCATGTAGCAGGCAGCCCGTGTCATTACACAACATCCGGTCAAGCACGGCTTCCTAACTCCAGGTTATGTCAGAGCCCATACGCGCCCATATTGCCGAACCGCTTTCTATAGGGAAAAATACGTGCTCTGAATTCTCAGATTAGGATTATGTCATTTGTTTATCGGTGATAATAACGTTTATTCACCAAAAAATGTACAATGTACACAATAACAAAAGTAAGAAAAAATATAATATAGACAGTACGTAAGTATAGCTTATAAATAAGTAGGAGGTACTTAGGCACAGATAGGTACACGTCCCTAAATATAGACAGGTAGTTAAGTAATAAGGTAGGTGCATTAAACATGCCCAAGCTATGCCCAAGCACTCGACCAAATACAGTAGGCAGGTTATTATAAGCCCTCACACTAGAATAAGGTGATAATAATCATGTAAGAGTTGGTGCATCGTAATTTATGGCATAACAACTTTTAAAGACCGGGACTGACTGCTTATCGTGCTCTCAGAAGCACGGTATATACGTAGGTAAATTAGATATTTTTTTATGGTATGTGAGATTGATATGTTCATCATATTGAAGCGATTTCTGTTTATTGAAGCGTTATGGTTTTGACGTGGTAATGGCTCATATTTTGACTAAGATGTAGAGTTTGTGAAGTTAGAGCTTGTAAAGTTAGGACGTATAGAGTTAGAAGCTTGGCTCTACATGTGATCTGATTACTTTTTGACAGTGCGAGTCAATAGTCTCGTCTGATTGGCAACATTTTACATGAAAATGTTTTTTGTGGGACGTATTTTTTGACGAATTTTTCACTATTCGTGTTTTTTTGACGATACGTGAAAAAATAGTCTTGGCACAAGTGTAAGAAGGTGATTGAATGAGCTGTAACTGTAACTGTTACGTTTAATGGCAAAAAAAATAATTAATTCCGTCACTCTGAAGTTGGCCACTGACTTATTTTTATTTTATTTATTTATTTTATTACAAAATCTACAGCTTTTCGACAATTTTTACCCTAGAAACAATAACAGATTTATATTATTTTGACAAAACCCTTAATTTTGACGACAATCACTAATTATTAGATGACACACTAAACTAAATAACACTAGTGAAAGGATGGGTGTGTGCGAATGTGAGAGGGCGTGTAAGGGTGTGTAAGAGCATACGAACTTACATACTTAATGGCGGCATCGGCATTTTAAATTAATAACAAAACCCTTGCAAAATCAAAAGGGCCCAATGTAACTCGTCGATACAATAGAACATAAACAATTGAAATGTTAGTAGAACAGCAATACTTGCAGCTTGACAGGTGGTCACGGAATTGAACCCGGAAAATTGCAAGCTGAAAGGCAATTGCGAGTTTGTAACACGTCAGTGTAAGTCAACTCGGTCAACATGAGTGACTGTCGAATTAAACGGGTATTTGTTTTTAGGACTGTGACGTCATAGAACCCTAAATTTTTTGTCCTAGTAGTTCTATGGTAGAACTCTTGAAACAATAAATTGTCCTGTTTGATCTAAAGAACTATTATTACCTCGTCAATGAAACTGTTAAAACAGGTAACAAAATGGGATCAAGGAAAATTAAGCTTTTTTTTATTATTCGGGATCAAATGAGTTATAGGGATAAGAAGGGCAATACTAACAACCATTTCAATCGATTGCAATCGAACGTTTGCTGAACGGCTGCTTGATATCTTTTTTTTGGTGTTTTTGAATTAGGGGTTTTCGATTCGAGATTTTAAAAAAAATAGTTCCGATTGCTTTGACAGATGGCGCTATTTGCCCTACTGCCATACTGGGAAAGGTTATTAAAACACGAAAAAAGTTGGTAACTCCGTTTTTGTTTCGTCTCGTGTCAAGCGGAAGGTTGCGGGTTCATGTCCTGCTTGAGGCAAAATAATTTGACTCCAGTGCGACCAAAGTTAATGTACTGCGTAGTACGTACTATGACTTTGACACCAGCCAAAGTCACGAGAGAGAGATGACAGACAGTGACAGCAGGAGCAACCAATGTTGAATTCCCCCCTACACATTCACCATAGCTCGCCAAACGTAGTGCTTACATTTTCTTGGGCTCGCCAGTTGAGCTTCACCATCTAAATAGACAGCTTTTTTTTTAATAACTTGAGACGAAAAGTCCTCATTCCGTTATTTAACAATAATTCAGCCGCGGCTATTCAGCTAACCCCAAGGATCGATCGAATATTTTGTATAAATTACCCATCACTTTTTTTATTAGAATA
Source organism: Colostygia pectinataria (assembly GCA_951394395.1). NCBI lineage: Eukaryota > Metazoa > Arthropoda > Insecta > Lepidoptera > Geometridae > Colostygia > Colostygia pectinataria. Next base: position 2,299,265 of record OX596362.1, read on the forward strand.
TATTTTTGTGTAAAAATCTGAACTTGACAGGAACTGAACTAGAGTTGGAACTGAATAGAATGTTGAACGTTGTTCATTGAACAACATTCGGCTTCCTGAACTAAAATTTAAACTGAATAGAACGTTAAACGTTGTTACTTGAAGCTTACTCTACTCAAAGATCAGAAAATTTGCGTCTTACGTATTTACCTATTTACCGTTCTGTGTAAAGTAAAAATAGTAGATTTTAGTGACATCTAGCTTCAATAGATGGCAAGACATGTAGTATATGCCCTGCCCTGCAAGCTACATAATTACACACTCACGACTCTAAGATACACAATTAATACACAATTCGTTGCGGAGACAAAATATAGATGTCGCTTTTTAGCATTACCCCTTTTAATTGGAGACCACTGTTAGTTTAATTAGCTTTTTATAAAATTATATGGAAGAATAGACTGAATTCTAATAAATGTTTTTAAATGACATGTGATTAAAATATAATAGGCCACATTTCTTTTCTAGATATTTTTTAAACTAAGGTTTTATTCTAAGCTCTATGATACGAATCGTTGAGTGCTTCTCCGTTCGACCCAAGATTTTTCTACATAATAGGTATTTTGCTCCGTTCAACCCAAAACATTTGATACAATTTACCCGTTATACCCAACCATATTCGTTTTGTTCCTTTGTCGGAAAGATATCCTTCGGAAATCTGATGAACTAAACGTCATCGAGCCCCAAACTAAACATGATTAAACTATGAGACCAAGATAACTAATACAATAGGTACGTTGCTTAGTTTTCTTTTAAATACGTACTTAGAACCTAGACAACTCAGAACATAGAAGCACCTAGACCAGAAAGGAGAGGAAAAAAATTGATTTTGCAGACCATGCTAAAATATGCATGTCCCGGAGTGGGAATCAAACCGCAATCTCTCGCTTCTCTACCGAGTACTTGCCCACCATAGGTTACGTTTAAAATAAAGAGTACACCTGAGTCATAAAAAGCTTGACACTACCGTCCTAGTTGAACATTTGGTTTGGTTAACGTATCAGTAATACAGATAATTTTACAAAATTACAATAATTATTTTAAGAGTAGTAGAGTTCTTTGTGATGCTCGCCCAGGGAAGGGGTTATTCCCGATGACCGCCACATTTCACCCCCACTGGGGACTGGGGAAATATTTTTCCCGTTCACCCTCATTGGGGTATCATCTACCACCATACATATTTCTAGGAGTATAAAACTTTATTTATTTATACACAATTTATTTATCTCTCTTTCTATGTATTATTTTATAATGACATTGATTATTATTTTTTAACTTGTAATTTATTTTTTCTGTTTCTATTTTAACTTTTTTATGCAATAATTTAATTGTATCTTGACATTATTTATATCTGTAACTACTGCTTATTATTATTGTAAATTACCTACATTATATCTTTAATTAATGTAATTGGAACTTCTGTCCGTGTTAATTAAAGTAAATAAATAAATAAAAATAAATAAATAAATAAATAAATAAATAAACACTCGCATTGCTGTGTTACGGTTCAAATAGTTTATGTAGGTAATACAACTATACAAGCAAAATTAGTCAATATAAGAGACTTTACAACTAGAAACAAGCGCAGTGCAGTGCAGTACGAAGAACATTTATGTATAAATGTTTGGTTGACACTGCAATAGTTATGGTTAGGCGCTTAACATCGGGCAAACGACAAAACTCACTTTATTACTTAGTTAGTTTTGTGACGTAAACTTCGACGTAAATCATGATTAATTATATTGGTTACCCGAAATGGATCAAAGGTATTTGAATGACAATTATTGTAATTGTAATGTTATCGAAACGTAATTTACCGACCTAGTTTCAATATTTACCTAGATATTTACATAGAAAGCACCCCAATATAGGAACATCACAATTTTTACCCTTTTGTATCACTACTATATTTCCAATCTCAAGACAGCTGATTGCTTTCTCGGAGAGTCTCGTATCGTCTCGCCTAAATTACGAATTATATTTTTATGTTCTTGATTTTAATTGCCTACACTTGTGCAGAGAAATCAAGTTATATTGCATAAAATACCACCAAAACTATACACGATGAAACCGCAAGTAACATCAGAAAATCAATTCAAATGGGTGCACCCACATTGTTACAAAAATGGCTGACAAGCAAATTTTTATAAAGCTTATTGACTTTCCGACTCCAAGCACGTCTGCAACATCTGCCTGCTTATTGTGTGACTGTAGTCAATAGCGATGCCTCGCGTGTGACACACAGCTTATCGATGCTTTCAATCGATAGTGCATGCATTTTTAATGTTATCGATCGACATAACACTAGCTCAACTTCAAAAGAATCGTTGAATACCTGAGTGCTAGGTTCTAGTCACCTAGTTTTATGTGGAACGACAACACTAGAGGAATTAGGGCGTCTATGAAAAATTCAATGACACATTGATGTGCGCTTATTATTAATATTACTTATGATTGATACTTTCAAGCTTTTTAACAAATCCAGTTGATGTATAATTAACTCACATAACCTAATCTACATTATTTTATGTCAATTTTTTTGTCAAAATTTAAGGGCGATGCTTGGGCGAAACACATAATTTGCACGCTTTGTACTCGTAGATCTACTTTAAGCTCACTCTAAGACCAAAACGATATACTAATAGTATCGGAACAGTTATTATTGTGGTTCAACGAGAATGCTTTGACATTAGTAGTCACTAACGCTATTTGAACCACGATATTTGCCAACATAGAGGCAAGTTATTTAAGCTTTCGTACAGTTGCACGCAAGGCAGAGTGGAGGGCACTAGACCACGCGGAAGGGCACCCATGCGATGGACCGACCAGATCAAATCTGCTGTAGGTGGCCCTTTGCATGAGTGCACCAGGATCTCCACTAATCGAGACAAACGGCAAGATATCGTGAGGCGCATCACATCCGCCCCTAACAAAGATACTTCCTCATGACCACGACCGCTCTGTCAAGAGTACAACGGCTAAGAAGAAGACAGTAGCACGGAAATATAAGCAACCCATTTTGTCGTCGAATGGCATTTGGCATTGCAGCAGCTAGGACATACCGGTTGATCGCCGTTTTAGTGTAAGTTCGCGTGAGTTAGTGGCTAACTCTGATGACAGAGTTTTTAGGCCCGAAGGCCTTTGTTATGATGACCAAACAACTTTGAAAAAGCCGGGACCGACTATGCTATGCGACTATGCGGGGTATGCTTGCTTAACGATTTTAGGGTGCGACGTCGCTGCATCGCGCTTTTAAATCTATATGAAAAAGGGCATTTATGTGAAATTCAGAGCATATCTTTGGGAGCATGGTAAAAAATCGTAACATACATAAATCACATTATAAATTTAAATGATCTCGCCAGTAAGTAAACCGCTGCTAGCCATGTCTAATTAAAAGTATGCTTGTACCGAGCCTTGTTAATGAGATGTCCAAAGCGTGTCCTAAACCGGGAACTGAATCGGGTTATCAGAAAATAACTGTTTTTTAAGCACGTGTCGTCTTAGAACTTTTTTTACACACCCCTAACAGTTACTTTAGATACTAGAATTCTAGATGCATCTCTAATAGAACTTGCTAGGAGCTCTAAGGACTGATTTAAATTATATTTTAGAGAAAATAGTTACACGATAGGCAAATTCAAATTCAAGTTAGTTACATTACAGAGTAGGTCTTATAAAATCTGGATGAGTGATATACTTAATACGATACAATACATCTGATATTTTTTATTGTACATAGAAAATACCCACAACACCCGGAACAAATATTTGCAGATCGTTCAAACATTTGTTCCAGGGCGGGAATCGAACCCGCAACCTCCAGCGTCGCAGGCGGACCTTCGCCCGCGCTTCGGTCGTCGTGTGAAACACGGACTTAGCGCAGGGAACCTCTTGATTTCTGGAAAACTCCAAGAGAGACGTCTGAGTTATTTGGTTTGCCCTTTTTTATTGGATATAGACAAGCGTTTGATTGAACACTACCTCTCACCTGATAGTAAGTGATGATGTGGTTGATAATGGAGCACGTTGTCTAGAAAGAACTTATTCACCTTGAAGACTCCTTAAAGTGGTCGGAAAAACAGGTGGCAACTAAGTATTAGTGTTCATACTCGTTTCTAATATCACATAAGAGTTTTAGAATTTATTTATTGCTTACACATGTACAGATTAGATCTAAATATAGCTTATGTACATGCACCCTGTAAGGGCACTGCAGTTTTGCCTGAGTCATGCAAGAACTCTATAGATTCTTATTTCTCTGAGAACAGACCAGTCTAATTTGGAATATCCGTATCGACTCAGTAACTGTCTGGTAAGTAAGGTGATAGGCACGAAGCAAGCCCTTATAAGAGCTAGAACTTGGGCCTCTAACTAAACCTAATGAAGGCGACTCATTTCACTTATTACCCAATATTTAGCGACGAGTAAACGAACTTTTTGATGGGTAGGTTCTTTGACTTGTTGACATAGAGTATTTCATTATTAGTGCATAATATTCAAGGATATAGCTTCCACGCACAAAAAAAGCATGTACTTACTCAACTTTTTTTTTGTTTTAAAAATCTCGAGTAAATTGAAAAAGTTTATTTGAACAATTTGTTACTTATCCTTGTTAGAAATCGAAAGGGCAGCGCGCGGCGCATGTCAATGAACTGCGGATCCGTAATTCACGCAACAATAACCTGCGCGTGTCAATCACCTCCCCGTAAACACTACGGGGCGACAAAATAATAAAAAATAGAGTAGTGTAGAACTTATTTCTTGAATATTATGCACTATTAATAAATACCCTTTATAATAACCAGTTACAAGACGGTCCTTACCGTAACCATAACAGTTGAAGTTGTCTTTAAAAAATATTATAGCTCTGCGTGGCATTGGTATGTACATAATGTGCGGTCATCACCTCATATTGGTACAGGTACCTACAGCGCCACCTGCCTGTGTAAGTTTCCCAGGCGAATACATCCTTCGAACCGGAACATAGCAATGCGAGCATAAAATAGATAGTACTACCCTGGATAAGCTCTATCACATAAAAAATCATTTTTTTAACAACAGATTACTAAAAATAATTGTATTGGTGTTATTATATATAACAAATACACTTACATTTTGTTAAAATGATAATAATAATATTTTATTAGTATCACGTAGCACTTCGTAGCACTCTCTACGAATTCCCAAAACAAATATTTTGCAAGTGAAACCGCATGTAAGCCCTTGGTTAGTTTTAAGGGTGTTAAACCCACATATATTAATTTATGTTATTGCGTTTACGTGAAATCACTCAAGTTTGTCCAATATGGAAACTAATGGTCGGAATGTAAAATGATTTGATCAGTGTGGCATAGAATTTTTCTAATATTTTATTTATATTATTAAGTTGTCATTGGTAAGGTTATATGAATTATAGTGATCATTTTAATAGATTGCTAAGCATTGGTTTTCTGTAAGCACATACTTAATTTACAAATCAGTTTTAAAAATAAATCTATCGCTCAGTATTATTTTCTGTAAAATTAAGTTAAAAATATAGGAAAACAAAAAACAATCACAACTAATTTGAAAAAATGTACCTTTTGCAGTGTCTATAAATATTAGTGAATTGACAATGATCGCGGGAGAAATTTATTCAAGTCTTTGGTGAATTATAATATATTAATATAAGAATGGCCTACGTACCACTTGTTTTTCAAGTCGCGTTTCATTCTTCATGAGAACCGGCTGCGAAATAGAAGTGGTATAAAATAACCGTTCATATTTATATTTTAAAATTAAATGATTTCTAACCAGAATAGTTTTATTTCTTTAGTGGTATGTCTTATAAATGCACGCTGTGGCATCCTATAATTGGAGAAACACATAAGTCTGAAAATGTTATTTTAAACATGTATTGTGATTTAATCGTTGGATGTCCTAAATTAAATAAATAAATAAATAACTATTGGCAGTCAAATAAATATTAACGTTTACAGTAAAAATTATACCGAATAACCATAATAGTTTCAAAAGTTATAACACATATCATTTTTTACTTTTAACACTTAAATTCTTTCAGCTTTTCCAATAGGTAACACCCAGTAGCATTCCCTTAGTTAGCATTACCGAATGGAGATCGAAATACTAAAATAAATAACTTTACCTGCATTAAATAAATCGCAAAGGATGTGTAAAGCTAGATCACACTCCATAAAGTTGGTATATAAGGTGCGCACGCGCTTGTAATTGCCATATTACATTCCTACTTCAGTAGTGACAGTATCCTATCATGAGGACCCTTGTAAGTATAATAAATAAAAACTAGTTGTATAAAAATTCCAAAGCAGTGGTTATGGGGTGATGGAATTTTGAGATGAATCAAGGTTTAAAACATTACTGATTCGTTACCGGTTATTTATTTGGTAAAATAAATAGATTTTTTTAATTTAAAGAAGTGTTTGCACTAGGCACAGATTCGCTTGCTTGGATAAAGCATATTATTATTTAAAATTTTCTGAAAATTACCGACTGCTGAGAGTCATTTCTTACTCCGCAATATGCTGTTTTTTCTTTCCCTTCAGTCGCTGCTTCTCGGTAAGCTGCTGTTAAACAAAGCTGAGTTATGGGTACTAGATGACTGATATATATTTAATAAAATATACAATACATAGATAGATATTTTTTATTACACATAGAAAATACCCAGAACACCCGGAACAAATTTTTAGATCGTACTAACATTTGTCCCGAGGCGGGAATCGAACCCGCAACCTATGCGTCGCAGGCAAATTACTTTCCGCTAGCAGGTTTTTCACCAGGTTTAAGACCTTTTTCGACACTTTCAGATAATATGTGCAGTATTCTCCATCGCTTCAGCGAAACCTGGAGGACTCTACTCCTCAGGATGGGACGCACCAAGCGTAAGAATATTCATATCATTTTACTATTACCACAGAACAGATATTAGTACTTAAGTATTGCTATTACTTAGAACCTTTTATTTTGTTAACACCAAAAACTTGCAATTCGTATAATGAATAACATTAAATATGAAATCGTTGCCGAAGACTCGTCTTCCGTCTTCGGCAACAGTGAAATCAAATCAAATCAAAAACAAAATTGTATGAAACTTAATAGTAGCTAAATGCTTCGCGTTTCGTTTGGCTCCAAGGTTTTAGACAAACATTTTCATGAAAATCAATTTCCAATTTTTATTTATGTTTTTTGTTTAATGTTCCCACTATGACACACTACTCTCAAGCGAGAGTGATTGGGTCTGAGGTGGACCACATGAACCCAATGCAGATTGGCGGATGGCACATGTCCCTCGAATTTTTAGTTCTTAGACATGCCGGTTTCCTCACGATGTTTTCCTTCACCGGCGTATGAGAGCACATTCGAATAGAAAAATCCATTTGTGCACGACCGGATTTGAACCCACTACCACTAGACTACCAGTGCTCAGAGTTGAGTTTATCATTATGTTGTTCCAGATATCTTCAGTTAGCCTAGTCCAACAGCCAGCAGTACACGTGGCCCAGCCAGTAGTGCAGCAGGTGGTTGCTCAGCCAGTGGTGACTCAGCAGTACGTCCACGCGCCTGTAGCCATCGCCAAGCCAGCCGCCACCAGCTACTCCTCATTCCAAAGGGTACAGCAAACTTTACAACCTTTAATAGTACTGCGGATCTTGTCCGTCATGAAGTCAGCCGTTTCGATGGGAAATGGAGCTTTTTCGAACAAAATTTTATTGTCTTTGCGCATCTCAAACGGCTTATTTAAGATGGCACAAGACTAGACGCAGTACTACACTTACAAGTTGGTTTTACGATCCCAATCATTGGAATTTTTTTTTTATTCATCCAACAGTCTCAAATCAAACAATCCAACAGTTTTTTTGAGACAGTCTGTCTCAAAAAAACAGTTTTTGACCTAACAAGGCATCAAGTTACATAATATGATATAAATGAATTAATGAAGAACCAAGATCATCGACGTAAGTTGAAGTAGCAGTGGGCAGGCCAAATTATAGCTCGCAGAACAGATAACCGCTGGGGAATGAAGGTTCTCGAATGGCGACCACGAACTGGAAAACATAGTGTAGGACGGCCCCCCCACTCGATGGACTAGAGAGTTGGTGGATAGTGAAGGCTCAAAATCGGTCGTCATAGCGCTTTTTGGGGAGGCCTATGACCAGCAGTGGACATCTATCGGCTGATACGATGACGATGATATTAATTAAACCCGTAACCTCTCGCTTCCCTTCAATCAACTTGTGCCACATACCAATAGTTAAAAAAGGGAGGAAGAAAAGAGGTTGATTGTCACGTAACTTTGGAAGAGCTAGTTTGCATCTAAGTCTACTATTAAATTCCTGTTCCAGGTTATCCACCCGTCAGTAGTCCACACAGCGCCTGTTGTCCACGCCGCACCAGTCATCTCCCAGCCGATCGTCCACGCGCCTGTGGTCTCCCAACCTATTGTTCAATCGTACGCCCAACCCATCGTCCAATCGTACTCCCAACCCATCGTCCAGTCATATTCCCAACCCATCGTCCAGTCATACTCCCAACCGATAGTCTCCTCTGTCGGTGTTGGTCATGGATGGTAAAGCTAAACCCCTTGATGTTGGAAACTGTTAATTTTAATTATTTATGCGTTGAGATCATGTCTGTATTGTTATTGTGGTGCAAATAAAGTTTTACTGTCAGTACTGAATAATGTGTTTTTGTTTCATTATTTCCATGAAACAATAATTTAAATACTTATTTTTTTATAATTATTCAATGAATTTAGACTTGTACTCGAAAAACTCCGCTTGGTAATGGATGCTCTATTATCAATTTTGTCCCTCGCCTGTGTGAAATAATTTTTGGAAAGGTTACGGATTTAAAACCTGCCTGAATTCAAAAAAAAATGATACTAATAATAAATACTTGTGTCGTCATCGGACATATTTTCATGAAGATATCTTCTTTCCAGCTTAAAGGGCTGGTAAAACACTAAATTATACATGTGCTGAGAGTGTAAAACCACCAATCTGATTACACAATTCCCAGATTCTCTCTTCGAACAAAACCCATCACTTCTCATTCTCTCTTCTTTACACATAATAATATCATGGGCGTCAGGATTGAGAGCCCACTTTTAAAATTTGTGCAAAACAAGTTGAAACTTATTGCGGATTCAATAATAATTAACTTATTTGCCTACCCTTATGGTACCCTAACAATCATTGATAGTTTTAAAGTATAGACGCGCTATGGCTATTAAAAAATTTGGAACATCAATCATCATGAATGTCTTCGTAACCTTATAACCTACTTACAAATTTGTCCTACGATTCTAGTGATCACGATAAGGGTGGGAATCACCATCGACCCTTATAAATGACACAGCGATTGACATTATGTACCTACTTGTGGTAACTACATAACCCAGTTTGAATTTGTACTAATAGTATTATTTTATGCTGGACTACTCGACTTGGTTATGCAATATTCATTACGAGAATCGATCATCGTAGTGACGTAAACAGTACCTTTAACTATCGATAAACTCATTCATTTTGTAGTAGTCAAACATCGAGTTTTAACAGACTCGTAAACCGTCGCGATCAATACAAACGCTCTAGGAAACATAAGCTTTTTAGAATACACAATTGTAAATGTTAGGTTGTTATAATAATTACATTTATTTCTTTATTTTATCGAAAAGTTAACGCAGACGTATATGAATGAGCAACAGATCAGCGTCACTTCGCCATACGCGACGTACGACGTCGCGTCACCGGACTAGCAAGCGTGGGAATCACAGAGGCGTAAGAGCAGTGAAGGCGTATAAGCGAGTTTACTGCAAGTTGATTAACTGTGGCGACGTTGATTTGTCGTCAAGTTTAAACGTCTGCGTCAACCTTAAATCTGATTAAAAACCAAGCCACTCAAGGTTCTTCAAACCACAATCATAAAGCGTAGGGGTAATAATATGCGGCTTATTATGAATGAAAGTATCGTTCTGCGAGCGTATCGCTGTTGAATCGATAAGGCACAACACTAGCATCGCGTGTGGCATAGCACATCACCATTGTCCTATGAATCGGGTGCTGGTGACCATAAATATGGATTTAATTAGGATAAAGTATTTAACTTAAGGTGATATCAGACGGCTCATTATTCATCCATTTTCGTCTTTCTTTCGGCATCTTTCACTCGAAATGAAACGTTTGAACACAAAATGAAATACATAGTTGTGTTGTGCCAAGAAAAATGAAGCAAATACTCAAGTGAACCTTTTCGAGTGACCCGTCTGATATCACTTTTACATCAGTGACAAATTTATGAATTAATTTGTTTTTACGAACCCTAATTCTCATCATAACAGCCGAATAACTTATGTAAACAAGTTCGTATGAGTCAGTGGTCAACTCTAGTGACCGTGAATAGGCCGCATGAAGGCGTAAATATAAGCAAATCAAACAACTAGATGTCTCTTTGTAAGTTTTACAAAGGCGCGAGCGTGAAACGTGAATGATGCGGGAGTTACGCGGGGCATGGGCGGCAGGCATACCGCCCCTTGAAATTTTGAATGACGTCTGAATTATTTGGTTTGCCTATAACTGCTTCATAACAATTTATCATACCTTCATAAATGATTGTCACCACAACAAAAGCTGAAACATTTCTGTGAGCCACAACAAGCTTTCAGTTACCGGAACGCCATGGATCGAAACACACCAGTGTTACTTGCTGTGAAAAACTAACACGAACTTTTATTAACTTAGAACCGACGTCGACGGTTTACATTCAGAAGTAGATAAATATTTATTTTGTTCTGTAATTCAGTGCTAAGTTATCGAAGATGAAATCATAATATGCATAAAAACTGTTAAATCTTTGTAATAATTAAAATTTCTTGAAAATGCGATTTATAAGCAAGGGTTTTATATGGATGATAGGCAAAGTTAGGGTGGTGTGAGTTGAGATAAGGGGATAATGCGCGCGTGGTCTGGTGAAGCAGGCGACGTTATGGGGCCCACGGTACCAAGTAAGTAAGACTGAACAGTTGAATCATCATTCACGACAGCCTTCTGTTCCCACTGCAGGGTCACTGGCCTAACTCTCGAACGAGAATGATTGGGTCTTAATCCACGCGGTGAATTTGTCTTTTGGATTTTTGGTTCCTGGGCATGCCGGTTTCTTCACGATGTTTTCCTTCGCCGAGCACACATATTTTTTCAAATAGTAAAATCTATTGGTGCACGACCGGGTCCGAACCCACGACCTTAGGATCGGAAGGCGGGGTCACTACCACTAGGCCATCAGTGCTCCGCTGCAGTCTGAATAGTGACTGACTCGCGTGCTCACTGGCGACAGCTACACGCATTAGTCGCGCTTTTCTACTCTCTTTTCAATTAGCAATCAGAAGTGTAACTTTAGAGTTAGACAATCCCAATACATGTATGTATCCCAAAAGGCCTTTAACCCAGGATTAAAATAACTTATTCCTTAAGTATATATTTCTGAAAAGAAAATTCTGTGCAGCTTTTTTGTTCGTAGTTCACCCGATCACAGATAACATAATGACCCGGTTAACCAGTTTTCGGGGCGATCAAATTCAAGTCATGAAAATCGAAAAACGTCTTACTGTTCTCGAGTTAGAAATGGTGTTACTTTTATGCACAGAATGACTCCATCTCGGGTTACCATCAAGATATTGAAACATCCTATAAAAACTTACTTATAATAAAAAATATACTCAATTGTGTCTTTTAATTCGGTTAATCGAGATTGGTTTTAAGAAACCTTTAGACCATTTTGGTGGTAACAAAAATCAGCTCAAGGTTTTGTAATAAATGGCCGCCTGGGCCGCTTAACTCTACTAATAGGTACCTACATACCTAAAGATGCTATCATAGTCGCGGGCAAGAAATATTTCACCTAGACAGGGCATGTACTTGCCAAGTAGGTATTAAAATTTATGGTGTTTATGGCCAAGGCAAGGCCAGGTAAATTTTTTTTAATAATGTGTAATGTAATTTATGGAGTTACTACAAATCTTCATAAATACACTTTTACGCTTCTTTATCGTACACTTATAATTTGTTAGACACATTACGTATCTATTTTATATTTTCGATTTATATAATTTTATGTACCTAACACTTATTTTCCGCATAGAACAAATCCTAGATGAAACTTTTTTTTTCGAAAACTTTTTACAGGTTCACTGATCACTTAATCATTTCAAAAATTTGAATTAAGATTACCACTATTTGAAATTGTACCTCGCAAACATTCTTTTGTTTTTATTACGTTGTTTTGTGCTTTACGTATTTTTTCAGTTTACATTTTCAATAAACTTTTAAAGCAGGTAGCTTTTGCCCGAGGCTTTGTTTACGTGGTACCCTTGATAAAAAGTAACCTATATGATATTCCTAGTCCAGAATACTTTACTATTCTAAGGTTTATTTAAATTTTATTCATAAAGCGCGTCGTTTATTAGTTATATCAAACTTAGTGCAAACATACAGTAGTACATTGATTATAGTTCAATTAAAATTATGTGAATTAAACAGTAGTTGAGTCGACCAATATGCATTATGAACATAGGTGTATCGACCGTAGTTATATCGAGTAGTTGTAATGACTATAGTTCAATTGACATGTAGTATTCATACTTTTAGTAAGATAGGATGATTGAAAAATATATTGTTATTGTCCAGCTAATGGCAGCCCTAAGCCAAGGACACCTCCTTTGAAGAATGGCAACGATCTAGTAGAATCTGGATACTTGATAGCCGTCGGCTCCAGAAGTACAAGGTACCTTTTCAGCATTGGTTTTTCTCCCTCCTGATCAGAAGGTCTAATTGGCTAAATGTCCAACAGTGCAAAACGTCTAATGAGCAGTAAGCCTAATTAGCAAAATGTCCATGTAGCAAAACGTCCAACTATCAGATCATAACTTTAATGATGATTCCCATCAGCAAACCAAGCGGACATAATGGGAAATAGTGGACGGCACATTTATTTATTTTTTAGTTCTTGAATAAAACATGCCGGTTTCCTCATGATGTTTTTGTTCTCCGTTTGGGTAGTCAGTGCTTTCAGACGGTAAAGAAAATGCTAATCGCAAATGCCAGTAAATGTGGTCCTTTCGAACAGAACATTTGATATACCGGCTTAGAATCCACGAACACTGCCACTAGTCTACCATTACTTTGGTATCACCTGAGTACTTATTCTTTTTTCAGATTCAGAAGAAAACACAAAGATAAAATAGCTGTGACAATCCTGATATGCGTTTTAACTTTACTGCTAGTATTTGCTATCGTTATGACCGTTCTGTGTAAGTAAACATAAATTAATTTTATTTCACACTATCCGACACGACAGACACTATAAGTCGTGACAATTAAAATGTATGGTGCCCTTTCATAATGTTTGGTCTTGGTCCCTTCATCCAGACGCCTGCATTTTCTTCATCACAGATTTACTATCTTTTTTCACACGCAAAATGTCGTTTAGGACAGACGATATTGTGCAGTATAATGTAAATGCAAACAAATTGTGGCTTATCGTTACTGCATCCCGTTATTCCATTTAGCTGAAATTTGAGAAGAATTGCATGTTTCCGACGAGCGTTTATTATCCGTAGGTAGCTACTCAGTCTGCTGCAGTTAAACATATGCACACTGCACGGCATATTGGCCTTGACACAGGCCAATGTACATTTAGATTTATTTAAATTTTATCCATAAATCCAATCCATTTTGATAATGTTATCCAATATAACAGCCTAATGTTTCCATTACCTAGTGTAGACTATGAGAGTAGTCTCAACAAAGAGTTTTTATTACTACGACCCAATGTCTTTATATTTTTAGTTCTTCGAAATGCTAGTTTCTTCACGATGTTTTCGTTCATAGATTGAGAGCAGTTGTATAATCATAATACCATCCAATCTAAATGCGATCCAAAATTGGAAAAAAACATGGCACGGCAGAAACAAATCTTTGCCTTGAGCCAGCAACGCTTTGACCGCTAGGTCACCGAATCAATAAATTCTGGATGCTGAGAAACCCGAACATTTACTTTTTTCTTTATAACCTTTTTTTTAATAGTAGTTAACTTTCGCGGGACGAATGATGCATAAATCGTTAATTTGTAAGTGTAGTAGAGTTCTTTGTGATAGAGCTCGTCCGGGGAAGGACTACCACAAAACCTATTTCTGCCGCCAAGCAGTAATGCTCGCATTGCTATGTTCCGGTGTGAAGGGTATGGTTTCCGGTGAAATTACTGGGACATGAGGCTTTCGATCTTAGCCTCAAGGTGGAACCCGCGAGTGATACCTCTGCAAGCGTCCATAGGCTGCGGTAACCGCTTACCATCTCGTGGGCCGTACGCTTGGTTGCCACTTCAGTTGTATAAAAAAAATATATACTTTTTACTGTTTCTAGATGCTCTACAAAAACACCACAAGCCTGTACGAATTTGCGAGAGTAAGGAGTGTCTCCGTTCTGCGTCCAACCTCGCACTCTCCATGGATGTGACTGCGGACCCTTGTGACAACTTTTATCAAGTAACTACCAAACTCACTGACTTTTAGCATAGTACTGCCGGCACATCTCGCGGTGGCGGTCGTGAAGTTATCTAGCCGTTCCAATGCGCAATGGAGTTTTTTTAAACTAGTTCTCCGAACAGTAGACCTCGCAAGCACAAACTTGTAAAGTTAGCTTTGAAAGTGAGCAACATACTGCATTTTATGGAAATATTTTGCTCATCACGCTAAAGAGCCTCATCAGATCTTCACAAAAAAAATCATCGAAATCAAATCACATTAGGCGGAGATATTCAGCAGCCCCCTTTTTGTCTTTTTTGAAGAAAGTACGCCCTCTATCAAAAATCACCGACGTCAATCAAATTCTATAAAGTTTTAAAACCTGCATACCAAGTTTCAACCAGATTGGTTTAAAAATGCGACCTGTAGGCGAGAACACAATATGACCGGACAAACTGACAACCAAAAGCATTTTTGGCCAATCTCGAAACTGAGACGCTTCGCTCACTTCACTCGCTCGGTCAACTAAATGGCCTTTGCGCATCACAAATGGTTAACTTCACGACGATCGAAATCCGCCGGCAGTAGATACTTTAATCGGTTTTGATGTGGTTTCTATAACGTCAACTAATTTGATTTGTAGGATATTGTATTTTTATTGAGAACTAGCTGATCCGCGCGGTTTCACTCGCGTTATTTTTCTCACAATTTTCCATATTTTCTCACCGCTTAAACTTTCTTCTTGGACAAAAACATTTCAAGACAAAATTAGCCAAATCGGTCTGGCCGTTTCAGTAGTAGTTTTAGAGTCACACCATGTCTCAAAACAGATTTTGCATGCTAATCGCCATGCTACTAATGGAGGCTGGTATAAGTACGATCATACTTTATTCCCATAAAAGAATAACTAAAGTTGTTTTAAAGTTGAACCATTCGTCTGGCATCGCCTCGGCTCATATCCAAATGAGGCGTTGAGGAGATGTTGAACTGTTGCCGAGCCGAGACGTCAACAACTTTCTTTCACCAGTACGCGTGCGGCAACTGGGAGGAAGATCATCCTCGCCCTGACTCGTACCTCTCGTTCGACTGGTTCCGGGCCAAGCAAGTCAAGGTGTACACGCTAGTGAGGGATTTCCTCAGTAAGAACACCAGCCACCATCCGCTGTCAGTAACATATGCTAAGGATATGTACCGTTCGTGTATGGACATAGGTGAGATCAAAATATCATCATGACAGGCCTAATGTTCCCACTGCCGGAACACTGACCTTCTCTCAAGCGAGAGTGATTGGGTCAAAATCCACCGCGCGGACCCAATGCAAATTGGTGGATGACATGTCATTCGTATTTTTAAATTATTACTAAAGTTATAGTATTTATTTAATCTACTTTTTCATGCTGACACCGGAGCAAAGCGAACTTAAATGTCTCGTATTAAATTTTCCTCGATTCAGGCTGCGCCTAGTGAGGAAACTGACATATATTTTTTTACTGTAATAATCTCTCTGTGAAATAAGTGCCTACTTATACTCGTGTTATAGTTTCTTAAGTACTTGTAATTCTTATCCTCACAGTAATAAACTTTTTTCATTTTTTTTTCATTTTTCATTTTCAGTTCTTGGACATGCCAGTTTCCTCACGATATTTTCCTTCACTGTTTGAGAGCACTAGCATTGCGCATTTATGTAAATTTTCATAATAGAAAAATCCATTGGTGCACGACCGGTTCCAAACCCATGCCCTTAGGATCAGAAGGCGGGGTCTTACCACTAGAACACCAGTGCTTTAGTAGTACAAAAATCTTTGACTTTATCCTCATAACATTACTTTTCAGAAACATTAGACAAACTAGGTCTAAAGCCAATCTTCAACGTCTTATCGAAACTAGGCCTTCCACCCTTTCCCACCTATATTAACGTAACTGAAGATTTTGATTATTCCACCTACAACTTCGACTGGTTAGAAACTGTTATCAATGTGAAGACGCAACTCGGCATGGATGTGATTATTGGATTCGATATATTTGCGGATCCGAGAAACTCTTCCACTTACACTCTTGCTATGGGTACGCCAGAGACTACTAACCCTTTTCCAAGGTTTGTATCTTCAGATACTATGTATTACGTAACAGAAATTAATAAGCAAATGACGATGAATAACCATTTGCCAAGATTTATCACTGTCATGAAAGACGATGATCAGTAAAGAACGGGCTCTGGCTACTCTGGGAGCTTATTCGCTATGACATAGGAGATTCCTTACCAATAACGTGTAACTTAGTAACGTGTTCTATACGTGCCATGGTGTGAAATTGTAAAATTGTTATCCGTATCTGTGTTGTTTCAATAGAGATAGTTTTGCTATCGTTAGGTTGACTTTGGAAAACAGTCAGACGAGCCCTAAAACGTGGCTCTTCGACAACGATTCCACGCAAATCGTAACCAGCCCGAAGCCATCTGGGATCCCAAAATAAACTTACATAAGGACGTCACAAAAATTTTTTTGTGTTTGGTTTTGGCCTTGGATTCTCCTAATTATTCGTTTACTTGGATTAAATCAATTATTTGGATACCTACGAGTATGTATTCCATTCCATGCGTCATTTCTTCACTGTTTTCTTACAGCCTAAGATAATGCAAACAAATAATTTAGTACTTTTCCGCTTTGATAGATTTGTTTCCGCCAAGACGCCTGAATTAATTAATTTACTTTCTATAATATTTCGTTAAGCCGTGACAGAGGCCTTCGGGCGGCCTAAAAACTCTTACCAGAGTTGGCTACTGACTCATACGAACTTAATTTTTAACTAACTTTCTTTCAGCTTACAATACAAGCAGAAAGGCCACGGTCATGGTCACCCAAGAAACCTCTTTAATCACAAAAACAATGATATACGAGGTAAATTCGATTTCGTAAAGATGGTGGATGACAAAGATGAAGAGAGATACAACTTTATCTATGCACAGCTTATGAAGATATTCGTTAGTGAGTCAGATATGTTCAAAGACTCTAAACTAACCGAAACTGAGTTAGATGGTAATATAATTGCAGCTAAAAACGATTACGTGTCGATCAAAAGTGATATAGATGAGGTAAAAGCTTTTACGCCTATTAAAAGTTTTATCGAGTAACTATACATCACAATCATTACATACAGACAAGTATAGCATAGACTTCGTAACACTAATGTGAAACTGGTTATCTATTTTAACATGACTTTTAAAACCGATAGCAATACCATACGTGCGCCTAATTACTGCAGAGCTAAACAAAAACAATGTAATTTCAGTATTAAAATTCCAGTATTTTTTTTTATATAGCATAGAGTAAATTGTTGGTGTGGAAGTTATCTATTGCCATCAAATGGTGACGTGCTTAGCTTCAGTTAAACTTGTACATACTATGATTATTGATGATAACAAAGTAACATATATTGAGGTCTATTCATTTGCATTGATTAATAGATCTATATACAAGATAATTTGTAATAACTATTGTTTTTTTTTTCCTTATTCTAGTCATAATCGCATTAAAACTCTTTGCATTAATCAAATCTGTTACTTGCAACTATTTTTTAAATATTAATTTTAAAATAGTTCAACTTTATATTTTCTACTGGATCATATATATTGTCCTTTGTTATAATGATGCAAATAATGACACTGGTTTTTAGCTAGAAACAGACAACAGTACCGATTCAGACGAAGACTACCAGAACATACCGCGTTACACTGTAGAAGAACTGCAAGCTCATACAGACACCAACGTTGAACATAACAATGCTACAGCAATGCCTCTGTGGAAGAGATATCTTGAAGGAATATTCAACGTTAGTGATGTTAGATTAGACTTTGGGAATGATAAGATTCTGGTTTCGGAGCCGGATCTAAAATATTTGGCTCAGATAGCTGCTTATTTGTCCAAAACACCACCCGTTGTCATTGAACTTTACATTTGGATTAAGGTTAGTAATAAGTATCTAAATATTCTGACTAGAAAAGAATGCGTAAACCGATCTTTCTTTTTGAGCACACGCAGTTTACAAAAAAACGCACTTGTCAATATAAAACTACGTTGATTTATATGTAGATTTTTCCAGGTTGTAGAAGTAATGGCAGTTCACACAACATCAGAACTCAGAGCCCTGTACGAGAAGGCCTATCAAATAGAAAGCTTGCAATACTACTCCGGTTCCCGAAGCCTGCAATGTGCAAATGCCGTCAACGATATGCTGGGAATGGCAGTGTCCTATGGGATAGCAGATCCACACTTCTTCAATGTTACTAAGCCTAAGGTTATACCTATAGCCTAAGGTTATATTATACCTCACGTACATTCATTATTTGTATGCTAAACAGTAATAGAGTAGAACTTAATAAAGCCCTGAAATTATTACTATGTGATACTAGTGAGACACAAGTTGTATTTTCTATTTAGTATTTGATCCCATTTATTTTGATTGAGCGTATTGGAATAAAAACACAGTAATTATGGACCATCAAGGCCATTTTAGGGCAATTATCAAATTTGTTTAAATGACTCGGACCTACTATTTTTGGAGTTACCTACTATTTTCGGGAAGTTCTACTTAACCTAATCGTTTTATATAAACTAGGCCTGTCATTAGGTTCATCATCAATACATCATCAATACATCAAACCGTTATAGCTTTTTAAATATTTAATGTTATAAACATTACGTTTCAGGTGGAAATAATGTTGAACGAACTCAAGAATTCCTTGGCTCACCTCGTAGGTCAAGCCAAGTGGATGGACGATGACACAAAACTTGCAACCTATAAGAAGATCATACAAATGAAATCCCTCATAGGTTTCCCGGAGTGGCTGCTAGAAGAAGGGATGCTAGATGAGTATTACCAAGGAGTAGAAGTACAGATAGACAAGCATTTAGACAATATGATTAATATCATACAAGCGACGGTAAAGAAGGGATTCAATAAGTTTCATGATGTCCATAATGTTACCTGGGCGACGGAACCAACTGAAGTCAACGCGTATCATACGTTTCAGCAAAATACTATAAGTAAGTTTGACTTTGTAATTCAGTAGGTAACAGGACGTAAAAATCAAAACATTTAATTTCAGTGATTTCTAAAATAGTAAAATCTATGTTTTTATGTTACAGCGGTGCCTTTAGTGGTTCTTCAATATCCATTCTTTGATTTAGGGATTGAGTAAGTACCGCTAAACTTAAATACACCTTCATTCATCGTCTATTTTTAGCATGATTTAATTAAAATCCAAACATAATCAAAAATTTCGAACTCGCGTCTTTGCCTTGAGCCGGATGACCAAATACTCACTCAGGTGAAAATATTTTTTAATACTATAAACTACTCATTGAAAACCTGAATCCAAGCGCCATTTCTACAGAATTTTACAATCTACAATGATCATGGTCTTATTTGTAGCTCTCTCAACTACGGATCTTTGGGAACAGTTCTTGGACATGAGATTACGCACGGATTCGACAATTTTGGTAAGACTTCTTTTATTATTATTGGTGTAGATTGGTGTGCCTACAAGTAAAATGTCAGTTTACTTTCAAATTACTACGAAATAACTACTTACGAGTTTGTTCGAATTTATTCTTAGTAGGTGTTTTCAGTTCACCTCCAAGTCCTGTCGATTTAGTGTTGAAGACTATGCTTGTGTTGTTTTTGTATACATACATATATATATATATACATACCTTCGCTCGTTCACTTCATCGTTGCATTACCATTGTGATAATTACATATTTTGCAGGCCGGTATTTTGACAAGAATGGCAACGCTTTACCTTGGTGGACGAACGAGACCATAGAATCTTTTGAAGATAGGACGAAATGCTTCGTCGACCAGTACTCTAAATATTATCTTCCAGCTCTTAAGAAACACGTAAGTCTTACTTTCAGCATACTCTTCACTGACTTAATACTGAGTAGTTTGTAATCAGTGGTTTAAAAAATGGTAGCCAGCGATCGTAGTGATATTATGAAAACAACATTAATTTCTGTGTTAAAGTAGGTAAGTATATAAGGTTGTATGAGCCAATGAACAACTCAAGTGACGGAGTAGGTCTCCCGAAGGCATCTTTTATGGCTTTGCAATAGTCGGAAAAAGCCGGTTTCTTATAAACTAATTACAAATGAAAAAAATCAAAAAAATTGTGCACAGTCTGTTTAAACCTGTAGGTATTGAATCATTCCATTTAGATTATTATGTCAACCTATTAAGTCACCTCACGACGCAAACACTGGTATGTAGTATCCTCTAGCCAAAGAAATATTTTATACACCTGAATAAAATATCGTTTCTTATCAGTCGAGTAAACCAGAGATTGGTGTTTCCAGGTTGATGGGAAGAAGACCCTTGGAGAGAACATTGCTGACAACGGAGGCGTCAGAGAAGCTCTAGCAGCCTTACTACTGCACCTTAAGAAAACAGGCCCAGAGCATAAGTTGCCAGGGTTCGAGAAGTTCTCTTCGGAACAGATGTTCTTTCTCTCATTTGCAAATGTAAGTCCTTTAATTATTCTTCATTCAAACGCAGAGCTGTCACAGTAATTGAATTTTATGAATGAAAGTGTCTATAGCACACCAATCGCTTCATTATAATAGCTTAGCTTAGCTTGTTAAAGTAGATGAACTCTTGCTTTATCAGATAGAGCTAGACCAATGACACTCTCGCTACGCATCCTCGGCATCAGTTTAATACGGCTCCCTACACATATTTTGAATTATGTATAGGTGACTGTCAGCGGTTTTTGTATCTGGGGCCTAATTCTACTAAGGCTGGATTCGACCAACTTCTGGAATAACTACTCCGCTGAATAAGAAATGTCAAATACAAGTAAACTGTCAGAAACAACTTCAATTTATTCGGAGAATAGTGCCTATTCGAGTTTAGTCGAATTCAACCTAAAACAATAAATTCAAAATTGCAGTAACACAAATGCTTTGAAGTCACTGTATTAGTCAGATCAAGTCTTGTCCTGTAAATTATAATCGTTTGCCTAAAGCAGAATTGGGTGGTGCTTCAAAGATTTGACATCCCTATTGTCACTCCTCATTAGTTCTCATCATCAAGTCAAAGAAATTTAAACTTTTAAAATTTAAATAAACATATTTATCTTTAGCTGTATCTTTTCTACAAAGCACTTGTTTCTATTCCAGTTATGGTGTGGCGTTTCCACATTGGAATCCTTGAAGTCGGATCTAGAAGACGAGCACGCGCCCCAACAGTTCCGGGTGACAGGCTCCTTGCAAAACGTAGCAGCATTCGCGAAGGCCTGGAAATGCGCTCCTGGATCCTTTATGAACCCTAGCAACAAGTGTATTATATACTGAACTAGCGACTTGCTCCGGCTTTGCATGGGTGCTTAAACCATACGAACAAACCTTCCTCATAAATTACTTTATCTGATGCAAACCGCATTAACATATATTGGAAATAAGGTTACAGAGTTTTGTGGTATGTGGAGGCTAGTTAGCGAGTTGTTGTGTGACATAAGCTGCCAAAAATATTTAAATTCTACGACGTTCTGTTTTGCGCAGATACGGATGCGGCACATAGAACATAGTATTACATAAATACAGAGGGTGAAACGGCGGAAAGTGACTTTGTTTTATACTATGTAGTATATTTAGAGAGTTCCTTTTTTAATCGGTAGTTAGTCTTGGACCATCCAAGACGGACGGACGGCGGACTAAAAACTCTAAACGGTCTACTTCAATTAGGTCTAACTTTATGTCGAAGATAATGACCCCTTTTTAGAGTCTTTATAAGTTAAGATTAGACCACAATTTGTAAAGTGACATGACACAGACATACGCTGGATGGACTCCCTGTGACGGGTTTTTAACTAAACACTGACTGAGACTGTACTGAAATTAATGAATGATAATTTTCAACTATACCTTTGGTGTATCGTATGAATTCGTATGTTATGTATTCTTGATAAAAGTACTAAAATAGAATGACTAAGATCACAGAACAATATAATATTAGTACGTAAGATAATAATTCCGTCCAATAGTTACCTAAGTTAGTAACTCTTTTGCATATAATGTACCGGTGTACCCACCATTGTAACCCAACTAATTTTGTCAAAAATATCTAAATCTATTGCTGCTGGCTGTTTGCCAAAAATAGGGCATAATTATCTAAATCATAGGTTTTTACTGATTTAACTGTTTATACACTAGTTTTGTCTTTGTACAGCTACAATGTAACTTTAATCTCTATAAAACCTCATTTAGATTTTTTTTAAGATAGAAATTTGAGTAGTTGGGGAGATTGATTTTTTATGATTCATTTTTTATTCTAGTTCCTTGAACAAATTTTCTGATCATTCATTATTATTAAAAATAATAAAGGTAATAAAGGTTGCCCTTTCTTTTATTACGTAGTTTTACTTTCATTAAAAATATCAAACAAAAGTTATATCAAATCTTTTAATTTCAAAAAGTCATGTTAACAAATTCAGTGGTACCCATAACCAGAGTGCCCGTACACGCTGTTGTATGAAATTGACTTCGCCACCCCGACCCCAAGCCCTGAAGACACTCCGTAACCAGTCGATATCGGAACTCCAGACGACACTCCATACCCAGTCGATATCGGAACACCTGTAGAATACCCGCTTGAGTACCCTCCTAGTGACGACACTGGGTAACTGCCAACCGAAGACACAGACGAGACCGGATAGCTGGAAACGGCCACAGGTGCAGCTTGTTGCACGTACACGGGTTGCGGCACTGCCACCGGTCTGTCCACGTGAACTGGCACGGGAACCTGCACTTGTCGCTCTACGTACACAGGGTGGGGTACTGACACCTGACGTTCCACGTACACCGGTCGGTCAACGGGCACTTGCTTCTCAACCGTTACAGGATATGGCACCGGTACAGAAACCTTCACGGGGTATGGCACCTTCCTCTCGTAATACACGGGCACATGCTTCGTTACCTCCACAGGTACCTTCTGCACGACGGGGTATGGTACTGGTCTGTCCACAGCGACGGGGACGTTGACTCTGTATGGCACAGGCACTTGACGGTCGACGGGAACAGGCACTGGGACTTGAACGGGGACCTGCACGTCGCGCGTGATGGTGCGAGTGATGAACCTTGGGACTTCTTGCCTCAGAATAACGGGGTTGGGTGAAACATTAACCGAGGTCTGTACTGTTGGACCTGGTAAGGCTACAGGTGCTGCAGCGACCGCGATTGGAGCGGCGGAGACTGCGACTGGAGCTGCGGAAACTGCCACTGCAGGCGCTGCGGAAACCGCTACACCTCCTCCG
This sequence comes from Colostygia pectinataria, assembly GCA_951394395.1. Lineage (NCBI taxonomy): Eukaryota > Metazoa > Arthropoda > Insecta > Lepidoptera > Geometridae > Colostygia > Colostygia pectinataria. Next base: position 2,323,150 of record OX596362.1, read on the forward strand.
AATCCTCCTGAGGCAATGCCGATTCCACCTCCTCCTCCGAAACCTCCTGGGGCAATGCCGATACCACCTCCAGAAATTCCTACTCCAGAAGAAATCCCATACGGTGCCGCTGACACAGCTATTCCCGGACCAGACGAATATCCAATAGAAGAACCAACCCCTCCATAAGAAACTCCTCCACCGTACGAAGATAGTCCTATGTGTGAAACATCTCGCTTAATGCCTTTCTCGGATGAAACCTTCCCCTTGATTCCGCTCTCAAGGACAAGTTTGGATATTTTTTGTTTTGCAACGACCTCTCCTGCTGTTGAAAGACTGCTCGTTGCAAGCAGCACCTGAAGAAGAAAAGAAAATATACTTAGTATGGCTCATCACCGAACCAGACTAAATTGATCTAATATACCTTTGGGAATATACCTAAATTGGGACAGTTTGTTATCAGTGTATTTATAAAAACCTATGGCAAGACAATAGGCATGATGAGAGTAACCAAGAATCACCAAATATACGTCTTTAACTTATGAAAAAAGATTCAAGGAGTATAAAAACCATATTTCTTTACAATATATACCTACTTAGATGCGAGATTGATAATATTTTTAGTTGCTAAAATTTTACATTGAAAACTTAACTATGACCTCACTACTGCTACGCTGTGACGTGTGTGCGTTTTAGCGTGAACTTTAAAATTCAAATCTAAATCACATTTTTTACTACCATAGTACTATATTTTTTGGAACGATAAGTTATTTTTGGTATAAAGTCGATACTTCTGAACACAATAGAACAGTTTTTAAAATTAAAATCAGTAATTATGCCTATTACTACCTTTTTAGGGCAGTTGTTAGGTTTGCCTAGACTGTAAACTAGGGCGAGGCTATCTGGTCGGAAACCTCACGGAACTGGAGTCAGGTGTGTGCTTGACCCTAATGCACTAACTAACGTGGAACTTAAGCGTTTGCGAAATAGTCTGCACATATCCAGTTAAAATAGCTGTAGTTGCTAAGAGTTCGAAAACTTTATTATAAAATCTAGGAAAATAAACTTTTGACTAAACAAAATATTACGTACGCTACATGATCGGACGCATCACCTTATAATAATCTCCATACTTAGACATGAAATAGATCAGTCAAGGGTCATACAAAGGTAGGGACATATATTTTTATCATCGTCATCGTTAGTCCTTACATTTATTTCAGATTTATCTACACAATAAATAAACCACTTTTTATTAGACAGCAAAGGAAAACTGCAAACTACACTTTCTAAATTTTGACACTTTGTTTTAAAAACGAAAAGACTGAACACAGTTCTTACATAAACCAATACTAAGACCTAATTGAACGGTTCTGAGACGGAAATAGTAAATTATTTAACCGTCGTAATGCTTAATCATGTGTGCAGTGGAAAATACGCAACGTAACTGAAAAATGTTAATAGATATTTAATTTACTACTAGATAGACAATTTTGTAATGTTTCAAGCCGGTTACAATGACTTATAAGCATTTCAGGTGAATAATACATTAATAAAAAAGCACGATAATGAAGCCACTTTTCGCAAAAAGATATATGCCTAGTTTTATGGTTTATTCCCATCTGTCACTTAGTTTTGTCCACTTAAGAGACCTTTCCAAGATTTAGCGATATAATTCATGAAGTTCGCCTGAATATATCTTTATATAGTATAAGTAATAGTGCGCGCGACGAGGAGCGATACATCCTCCCGCAATAAGCGCTCAGCGCGGTTTGAGAGTCGGTGCTTCGATCGATATGATTATAAGTGCGCTAAGGTGTGATTTTAAAAAAATCGTATTAAAAAAAGTCATTGCTATTAGACTATTTTCTTTGTTGTATTCATTTAATAAAAACTTAAACTTTAATTTAGTAGGTGTATTTTTATTGTAAACTTCTTACTTTAGCAGAAATAACAAGCGTAAAATTGGGAAAAGTACGCGTTTTTTAGACCGTCTTTTTTCAAAAATACTGAACTAACATGTTGTATTTTTCTCTGTACACTTAAATTTTAAAACTGTGATTATTATAATTGCATTTTTGGAAATATGTTAGACTTTATTATTTCATAGAAAACATGATCGAAAGTTGACTGGAATTGCTCATTTTACGAAACGTGCGTTACTAATTATTTTTTTAATCATTTGTGTCTTGAGTTAATTAATATTTGTTCTGTTGGCTTAAATTTTAAGGGATAAAGCTTTTATATGTTTTTATTTTCGTTAAAATATCTTCAACACACGAGCCACAATAGTGTTCGAAACTTCACGGGCTACAAGAAAATTCAAGGATTATCAAGGATAGGGCTCTTAAGTCAGTAATGAAAAGAGAGATAAAACTATTACAAAACTAATATTCAATCTGTCCCCCCGTCATTAACAGTAGGTCTGATAGAGATATTTCTACCTAATAATATGGGATGAAAACCCAATTACTCTCGCTTGAGAGTAGGCCCATTGTCCGAGCTGTGGGAACATTAGAAGGCTGTCATGACTATCTAATGCTACGAAAAATTATAGTTAGGTACTGCTTCTGCATTCATATAATTAAAACAATTGCGAACAAATGTGTACATATTCATTTGTTTAAATTTTTGCATTCATATAATTAAAACTATTGCGAACTAATATTCATTTGTTTAAATGTTTATCTTCAATGATTGACAAGGATTTAAATTTTATACCAAGTATAGTATAATTAATACCAAAAATAACAAAAATATCATGACATTTTCTATCTGTCGGTACTGTTTGTTTTTATTAGCAGTAGCAATAGATGATAATAAAAATGAAATTAAATCATAGTTCTTAATCCAGTTTATTTCGTTTTTATATAAATTGTGGTAAAATGTTTGTATTTTAAATCATAGTTTACAATGCAATCAATGCAATCTCAAACAAAAAACATTTTTATATAAGTTGTGGTAAAATGTTTGTATTTTAAAACTTTGACATTGCCAAATAAAAGATGTAAAAACAGAAATGTGTCAGCACCCTTCTTAGGTAAAATAGATTAGTCTAAAATAGACTAATAAAATATATCCTTACCATCAAAACCGGGATCAACTCCATGATTAATTCCTTAACTGAGATCACAAATCACATTACTTTTAATCGATCTGAAATCAATCTATCATCCACCAGCCACTTTCGATCAATATGTGATCGGTACAGTTCACCGTTGCTTATATAGACATATTAGTTACATTACTCTGCAGTGCCCGTAGCCATAGAGCGAAACGATTGCTTTCGTGTTCATACCGAATTATTTCCAAGTCTATGGAAGCAATAAATTAATTACATCTAATTAATCATACCTACACATTATACACACCCAACAGTCACTACAAAATCCTATCCTTATGGTGCAATTCTACCAAAAATACGTTCAGAACATGATGTTCGCAACAAATGTGCGGACTAAAATGTTGCCAACATTTTTTTCTTGCGAGTCCACCAGAACAAACATTTGTTCAGCACAGTTCAGAACTCTGATGACAACGCAGCATTACACTAAGATTTCCTGGGCGGGTAATAGAGACTTCGAATACTTACTGTGATACCACAACACCGTTTCTAAATCCGAAACAAAATATGTTTGTGGATCACGTAGCATTTGTTTCGCAGCGAGACGCGAACTCGCTATCTCGCTTTTCGATCGGACACTCGTCCTCGCGCCTCCAATGTCATCAAATCTCTACCGTGAAGCTTCCTAAACATATCGAGGTAGAGTCACCATACTTTGCTTTCTTGCTTCTTCGAGTTTGAAAAACAATTCCTATAGATCTATTTTTTAACACTGTACATAAAAAATATTTTACTGTATAATCTACGAGTATATCCCCATGTTACCGGTTTCAATGGAAACACGCTTACCGATGACCTAATAGGCGGCCCAGGCCATCGGTGTCTCACGGCGTCCACTAAAAAACTTATTTGGAAGAAACTAATAAATTCTTGAGCAAATTCCGGGCATTTTGCGACTTGGCAGAATTTATGGTGGATATACGATGTCCATGAAACAGTAACTACGCCGAGCTCTACTACAGTTTTCATACAAATCTGACAAAGCAAGCGCTCGCAATAACAGCTCTCAGTAGCCTACAGGCAATGCTTTTGAAAAAGTAGTAATATTTAGATACTTTCACCGTAAGCTCCATCCGAACAACATAAAACATTTAATAATAAATATCTGCAGATTTTATGGTGTGTGTTCTCTCGTACACCTAACATTATATAAACTAACATAATTTTAAAACGTAACTATCTGTTAAACCAATGTTTTTGTAACGCATTCGAAATAAAATACCGACTTTCATCGAGAATCGAGATCAATAAAATGAAAAATTGCATGGAACTTATGGAACTCACTAGTCGTAGCACCTATCCACCCATAGATCTAGGTCAGTTGGTATAATTAGTACAATTAAAACCTTTAGTGTCTTGCATTGATTTTATGTTTCTATCCAACATTTTTCCGATAATTATTGTGATGTCACACAATATTTAATATCACTATGCAAGATTGTTATATGATAAAAAGAGCTAGTTTTCACATAGGTCTTAAGAGTATCATAGGTATTATCAGGGCTCTCAGGCCCGGATTCTATAATATAACCATAGCTAAAGTATGAATCGTGACCCAAGCTAGTTTACCTAGTGGTAGGACTCTTCAGCAAGATTCCGTCTTGGTGGGTACCACTGCAGTATCAGATATTCTACTTCCAAATAGTAGTGTGCAAGCATTATTGTGTTTAGGTTTGAAGGGCACTGTAGCAAGTGAAATTACTGGGTGAAAGACTTAACAACAATGTCTCGGGGTGATAAGCGCAGTGCAGTGCCACGCAAACACTTAAAAACATAAAGCTTTGGATGGCACTGCATCTGTAATAGCCTTGATTGTCTTGTCACTTGCTGACATAAAAAAAAAGCATCGATTTTACAAAAGTATTTGTCATAAGTCTATGCTAGAGTATTATTTTAGCTTTTGTGTAGTTCTTCAATGTGGACCTCAGGCTCTCGTTATCATTTTGGGACCATCAATTCAATCCTAAACAAAGTTTATCGGATTTCTTCGTAATCTGAACTTTATATGGAATGTTTGTAATCTATTAGATATTACAGTCAATCGCATAAGTTACAAGTCTCGTAAATTAGATCAATTAGATAGATACAGTAGTTTTTACATCTGCAGCTGGTGGCCCTCTCAGCACGTTTACATGTCTTCCTTAAAAAGGAATTTGCACTGATTAAAATACTGGATAGGAGTTTCCACACACCGGTGTTGAATATCGAGACCAAATTTACACATCGTTGAATTACCATGAGTTGCTATATCCTGCTCAGCTTTTTTGTGGTAAACGCTTTTTAACTACACAAAAAATATAGAATATACTTACGTTCGAATACTGAAACACTATTTAAATATTTGAGACCAAAATAGCTGATTGAGACGTCTCGTAACTTTCAAAAACGTGATATGGAGATACGTCAAAAATACTTGATTAGATAAGTAGCGTTTCAGTACGTATTTATGGCATCTTATTCATAAAAGAAAATGATATTTTAGCAGGGTGCTGAATTTTATTTTTCCTTGTCATTCTTGTGTCAATGAACAACCACGATAAAAGATTTGAAAGGCACATTATTATTATTATTAGCCTGTATCATCCCACTGCAGGGCAAAAAATTATGGAATTATAAATATTATGGAATTCCATGTAGTACGGTCATGTGCTCTAATGGACCATTCCTTATCAAATTTGTGCAGGTCATCCCGCCATCTAAGTCTGGGTCTGCCACGATGTCGTCTTTCGTCATTGGGGGCCCACTCTGTTGTTAATTTTGCCCAGAGACATGTGGCAAACGTGACCGGTCCATTTCAGTCTGGCAGCTTTTCGAGTGACGTCTGCGATTCGAGTTTTGGAGCGCAATATGGTGTATATAATATATGCGGTCGGTTTGACGCCGAGAATACTGCGCTCCATTGCTCGTTGGCAAACCTCAAGATCGGACCTCTGTTTCGCAGTCAAGACCAACCAAGTCAAGAAAGGCACATAGCGAATCTTATTTACCAAGTAGCTGTGACAAGTTGGTTTAACTATTTGCCCAAAATTTGTAGTGTGAAGTACCTACAGACGTTGTAGCCCCGGACAGGTCAAGAGGCTTGCCCAGCACCTACACTATCCTCTAAAATTAGCCAGCCCTATCCACAGGAAAGACTTAATTAAGAAACATTGGAATGGGTAAAAATAAAAACATTTTACATAATTTGTCAATTTAATTCAATTTAGGAATTCATTAAATAAATAACTATAATAAAAATTAATAAATAGGTACACAATCAATACAATGCCATACAACACATAACACAAACGAATCTTATTATTACTTACTTATTACTAAATAAAAATAAAAAATAATCTATCTTACGAAATAAATTTTAATCACACTCTACTCACAAACAAAATAATCTACATAGTATACAAAATTCAGTCAAATGTGCAGAATTATTTTTTATTATATGTATCGTCCTGAAAACCTCATTTTTGTTTTTTTTTATCATGACTTTCATCTATTCACAATCTGTCGATGTTGTGTCGGTGTTGAAATACTGAGGTCTAGAAGACCATCCATTCTGTACCATACATAATTTATAACAGTTTTCAGAAAAACAGACGAATCCAGTGTATTCTATTCCTTGGGAACCATTTTGATTTATAAGTGTGCCAATAAAGCGCTTGGAGCGTATTCTTGATCGTTTGTGAATTTTCTTGGTATCATCTTCTTCTGGTTTTGTATCCTGCCTGTTTTTACTTTATTTTATTTTCCTACTAGTCTGTTTTATTGACTGTGTGTTTAAACTTACTATCCTAAATAAACCGACAGCGTAAACTGTTTATTTTTTGAAAGTACAGGGGAACTTCCTATGCGTTTACTTTTGGATACAGCTGAAGAGTTTTTGACATCTTTGTCTGAAATATTTTTGATAGTCGTCGTCGATTCAGTTGTCTTTTCTGAGACTTCTTCTCCAGATATTGCACTGGCATCTTCAGTTGCTTCTGTTGTTGTAGTTGTAGTTTCTGCTGTAGTCACGTTAATTACTGCAACTGTGGTGGTTTCCGGTAGAATTTCGCAGTTCTTCCCTGAGACACCGGACGGACACTCGCACCGGAAGTGACCATCGTCCGCTTCCAGAGATTGGCATCTGCCGTTGTTTTTACAAGTGTCTTTGTTCTTCTCGCAGTAGTTTAGCTCTGAAAGGCAATAAAATATTTTTCAAAACACACACGAAAAAACTAATTTAAAGGTTTCTACATACTGTTTGTTTACGAAGATAAAATATGAAAATCTATGTGTTAGAGATAGTTATGCAGGTAATACATAACATAATACTGTAAGGTAATAGAAAAAGCTGTGCTGGCTCAGTGGGATGGGCTCCGATTTCCGATCCGAATGTCGCGGGTTCGAATCTTGGCCAATGAAACTCGTAATGCACCAATTAATTTCTTTATCAAACATTTCTGCTCATTAACACATGCTTAAAACGGTGAGGAAAACATAGTGATGAATGTAAACCCGCGGCTTAGTTTCGCACATATTAGATTGTTTAAATATTTGTGTTGATTAATATCATATATTATTAAGATATTTTATATTATTAAAGTATGTAATATTATAAAATATAAGATATTTAGCAACATATTTGAGATTGATACAGCAAAAAGAAACAATATTTTCGACATATTAGTTTCTAATTGCCCACAAGGAAATTATTAGATGCCTTTGGTCAGCAATTAATATATTTCTAGAAGTCTAGTAGATAATTAAACACGTAAACTTATTGGAGACTTGCCGGTAAGGCGATACCTCTAAAAAAACTTGTTCTATCATGGTGAGAATTCCAAAGGCGTGGTTTGCAGCAAAAATTTGTAGAGTTTTATTTTAAATTGAAAATTTACTAAATTTTTAGCCATAAAATCACGTACGCTTCTTAGAAAGGATTGCAGGCCCCATTATGGTACTGGTGATATCAGACTAGGCTGGGCTTTAATGTCTGATGTATAGGTACTAACAAGTACCATACAACTGTAAAATTGATTAACTTATCCCCATAACAAGAAGATTGCGTGCCGAATCAAACGTGCCCTGACAGAAACTGTAAGAATTAATATTATCAAATTCTGTAGAATTATACTTCATTATTATGCACACAACATGCCTAGCCCAAATTGTTTACGAAATTTACTTACTAAGTAAGCGACTTTTAGATACAAAAAATGTATGCACACATCTGGCAATATAAACTTTTCCCGTAACCCGTATCCTTTAGTTTCTCAGCCAGCCACTCGCCACCGAGGTAATGTATAGGTAAAGCAACTCTACTACTCTTACCTTCATCGCACAGCATACCCCCCCAGCCAGGCTCGCAGGTACACTCCCAGGGGCGGGCGCAGGTGCCGTGCTCGCAGCCCGGGTACCGGTGGCACGTGGCACAGTCCAGCCCGGTCCAGCCGACCTTGCAGCGGCACTCGCCCGGTCGCCGGCAGTACCCGCGCTCGCTGTGGCAGCCCGACGAGCAGATCGCTGACAACAAACATCTTAGCTGACTACTACGAACGGGTCATCCTGATCAGTATACACGGTGTTACATAATGTCTATACAATCCTGAAAGGGGGGTATTTTACAGGTCTTGGCGAACAATGTTTGTTCCAAATTTCGAAGATTTTCATTCATAAATAAATACATCCTGAACTTCCCTACGAAATGTGATTTCACACTACAGAAGCAGATGATCAGCTGTTATTGTTTGACCTGAGTGAACTCTAGACTCTTCTGCGCGCCACCTAGCGGCTGATTATGTAGTGTGAATTCACATTTTGGATGAAAGTTTAGGACGCATTGCATAAATGAAAAACTTCGAAATTGCAAAAGTCGTAGAACGAACATCGTTTGCCAAGACCTGTAAAATATCCCCCTTTCGGGATTGTATAGACATTAAGTAACACCGTGTAAAGGGTCTTTGATTGTTAGTGCGCAATATTCAAGGAATAAGTTCCAAAAAAATGATGTTTTTTTAACATTTTATCTGAAAATTTTCGAGTATATCGAATACGTTTTTTTGGTCAATTATTAATTATCCTTGTTGGAAATCGAAAGGGTAGTGCGTGGTGCATGTCAATGACCCGCTCGTCATTGAACCGGGTGTCAATGACATATATGTATAGGCTGTCATGATGATAAGGATAACTTACGCGTCTGGCACAGCAGGCCAGTGTATCCCTTAGCGCACTTGCACTCTAGTGGCTTGTCGCAGTAGCCGTGCTGGCAGCCCGGCAGCGGCTGGCAGTCGCGGCACGTGGGGCCAGTCCAGCCGAACCGGCAGCGGCACTCGCCAGGCTGCTCGCAGTACCCGCGGGTGGAGTGGCAGTCCGAGCGGCAGGTTGCTGAACAAATATGAAACAACATAACAAAAACACCTGGTAAGACTCTTTAGCAAGAGTTTGTTTTAGCCGGTTTCACCGCAGTGCCAGATGTTCTGAGAGAAGTGCACTTGCCCTTTATACTTGAAAGTACTAGGCTATTGAGACTTAAAAACTAGGTCTCGCAAGAGACAAGTGCAGTGCAGTGCCACAAAAACTTTAAAACTTAAGGCAAACGACCGATCATCACGTCACTTGCTGCAAAAAACCCGTTTTTTTATTACGAAATTATTTTCTCGCCTAAATTAGAAGATCATGTTGAGTAGTGGTATTGGAAAAATTACCTACCTACCTCCGCTGGGGAATAAAGGTTCCCTCCCCCCCCCTCTCTTGACCGATAACATTAAAGCGGCAGGAAGTCAAAATCAAAAGCGGTGAAGGTTAAAAATCGGTCGTCATGGTGCTCTTTGGGGAGGCCTATGTATGTCCAGTAGTGGACGTCTATCGGCTGATATGATGATGATGATGATTATGAAACCAATTTAAAGATAGGAAAAAACTATAGGTACTTTTACATTGTAAAGGTACCTCTTACAGGGAAAAAATTTGGAACTTGCTTACGTTCAGAACAGAAGATGCCATCCCAGCCTTCTTTACAGATGCATTCAAACGATACGTTGCAGTACCCGTGGAGGCAGCCTGGCATTGCGATGCACTTGTTGCACTTGTCCCCGTAGAAGCCGAGCTTGCAGCGGCATTCACCAGGCCGCTTACAGTAGCCTGGAAAAGTAATTGATGAGAAATCACTGGTCAGAAAGAGAAACGAGTGTGTTCAAAAATCAAGACTTTCTCGATTGGCCTCCATCCAAGTCAAATAAACAATGGATAATTAATTGTTATTTTAAATTAAATGGATTTTCTTTAGGTACCTACTGCACTGCAACTTCGTAGAAAGTTTAGCAAACTAAGTATAGAAATAGCTTTTGCTGACAGCCATTCTTTGCTAGTTGGACACACACTATGCTCATGCATATGATGAAGATTGTAGGTATATTACCTACTAAGAAAGCTTTTAGGTAGATGCTTAGTATAGTTGCTTGAAGTTCCAAGATTTCGAGTTTCGATAACTAACGAGTTAAAAAAGCTTAGCAACAAACTTGCAATTTAGGTAAACCAAATACATTGATACCTGTACCTAATAATTACTTAACGATGTCTTGCAAATTGCTTAAATGTTCAATTTTGTACTCTTATGCAGATACGGCATGCTATTTCTTAATTAAAAAATTAATTTAACTCTGTACTTGGTCAAACGCATTTGCTCACGTAGTCTCTGAGCGCAATTACAATATTTGTAATAAAATAAGTAAAACTAATATGGAATATAGTATCTCTAAAGCAAATTACATAGCTCCATACCCACAGTTTTCAAATAATAAATGCATTGCTTATACATCAATTCAAACAAATAACTATCGATATACTTAATTTCTACTCATGAGCTAAATTTAGTAAGACGTGGCAATGAAGTCGAAAGAATTTCCGCATAGCTAGGTAAGGTAACATGCATAATTATTATGGAGATTAACTGTTCCTACCTACCTAACCTACAGGTAACCCATGCTATCTTAATTCATTTTTTAATTATAGATTCATATTCATTTAATGCTTAAGTCGGTTGGTGCATTAGGTCTTATTATTTGGTTCTGCTGTAATGTAATTATATATAAATAAATAAATAAAAAATTAATAATAAATTATTGTTCGCAATAAGAGGCCCGCGCCTGAGCACTTTGATTGATTCGACCAAACTGGAATAAGCGCTATTCTCCGAGTAAGTCGTAGTTATTCGCGAGTAAACTGACAGTTTACTTGTATTTGACATTTCTTATTCCGTGGAATAGTTATTCCAAAAGTAGGTCGCGTCCACCCTTAGACGCATGTTATGCTTACCCTGTAGTGGATCGCACCCTTTCTTGCAGATCGGCACATCACACAGGTCCCCTTGCCAGCCCTTCAGGCACTTCGGTTCCCCCTTGTCGTTGCACACATAGTGGCTGTCTTCTGACCGCTCTGCAGGGGAGCACGCCTGTCGGAGACCATGCTTGAAGATAACATACGCATTCTAAAAGGATATTAGGTGTAAAAGAAGCAATGAAGAGTAGCAGAATTCTTTATGATAAAGCTCGTCCGGGGACACATCGATTTCTGCCGCCAACTTGCTCGCATTGCTGTGTTCCGGTGTGAAGGGTATGGTTTCGGGTGAAATTACTGGCACATGAGGCTTTCGATCTTAGCCTCAAGGTGGCAACCCGCAAGTGATACCTCTGGTATTGCAAGCGTCCATAGGCTGCGGTAACCGCTTACGATCTTGTGGGCCGTACGCTTGGTTGCCACTTCAGCTATATTAAAAAAAAAACACGAACTATGTACGAAAACTTAAACCTATGTACTAGCCGGAGTAGAGGTCCTTCGTATCTTTATATAAGTTTAATCTTAGTTAGAACGAGTAGTCGAAACTAAAAGACTGTAATTCAAGGTCTTAAAATTTTTTCACATTACTTATTACTCAGATACTATCTTAAATTAAGTACATGAAATGTATAAAATTGTCCTTTAAGACCTTTCTGAAATAAAGATTTTTTCATTTAATTTTATTTTACCTTGGGATTCTTCAATTAATTCATGTAAGAGCCTGATGATGACTTATTTTTTCGTAACCGTATTGCAATTGCAACTTCTTTTATGGAATCTAATTTATATGCGGACTGCATAAACAATATCAATTTCGATTTCTATGAAATTCTATGTCGCTTTCGGTGTAGTGCTTGTGCAAGTACTTTGGTGCGCTTCAGCTAAGTGCTCATTTATCTGAGGCTAAGTGCGCTACGAGGAATACCTCCTATCAATGACACTAAATAATAATTGAAACTTGCTGAGGTTTTCTCTGGAGACTTATCAGCATGAGGTTCTTCAAAAAGGGCGTTTTATAATTTTTAAAGCTCGTCCGGGGACACATCGATTTCTGCCGCCAACTTGCTCGCATTGCTGTGTTCCGGTGTGAAGGGTATGGTTTCGGGTGAAATTACTGGCACATGAGGCTTTCGATCTTAGCCTCAAGGTGGCAACCCGCGAGTGATGCCTCTGGTATTGCAAGCGTTCAAAGGCTACGGTAACCACTTAACATCAGGTATGCCGTATGCTTGTTTGCCAACTTGATGGTTATATAAAACTTGAACGACGCAACCAGCTTCCGTCATATGATAGGTACTAGTGTTAGAACAAGAAAAATGCCTCTACATTTTGAATACCGTTTTGAACAATAACAAATGCCTATCGGTTCCAGAAAGTCGGGGGATAGTGGTGCAGCAAGTCAGTTCGTCGTAGCATTATGTTATCCACTAGTGGACGCACACTGGCTGATGGTCCAAAAGGACTAGTTTCTCATAAAAACTTTAAGGATAAAACGTCGACAATAATCTGCGTGAGTCAGAGAGACTTTCTAATAAACACGAGAAAGCACGAGAAAGCGGGCCGCGGGGAAGCGAAAACAAACACGCACGTTTTAAAATGAAATGCCTATTAAATTGCATATTTTTGGTGGGTTTTTACCGTATTTAATGCAGCCTGGTGCATTCGATTCAATGTAGGTCATTTTGACCATTTGTGTGCGCAAACATTGAGGTCCGGCGTTATTTACATTGATGTAGATGTAGTAATAGTAGATTTTAAGGCAGTAATAAGTTATAAACAGTATCCATGTACTATATACATAACTAGTTCCGATCAATTGATACAATAGGTATTGATGCAAATTACAAAAAAATATTTATTGAAGTTACTTACATAATATTGTAGATTGTACCTATATTTTTATTAAACTCAATTTTTGGCGTAGACTCATTACGTATATTTGCAAAAAAGTTTCTTTACCTACCTACTACCTATCTAGGTATAGGCGTTTATGTATCTACCTATTTACATAAGTAACAAGTAATAAATAAGTTAAGATAACTTGTTTATTTGCAACCAAAAAATGTTATACCTACCTACATACAGAATAGTAGATAAGTTAGATAAGAAGTCTAATTTAGAAACACACATTAAAGTAGGTAGGTACTTACGTATTCCTAAATTATCACTAGTATTCAAATCAAGTTGCGGTGATTAGGCTCTTAATAATAAAGCTTAAAATTATAAATATGGATAAGGATTAATTTTAAATAGGTAAAGTAGAGTTCGTTTAAAATCCTTAGTCTATTCTGTCTGTGTGGAATAAACTATGATATTATGTACCTACTTATCTCTTACTTATTATATTTTTAGAACAAAGCAATTACCTACATAATACCCAAAAATCTATTTGCTATGTAAAATCGATCATTTAATTAGTAGTAGAATAATAGTTTCATAATTTTATAAAATCCAGAATAGATTTAGGTAAGTAGGTATTAAGTATGTAAGAAGTAGGTAAAATTTCTATGATTTATTCAGATATATAAGTAGGTACATTACATACCTACTACGTAATTATAACATTTATTTAGCCGCGTTTCTAGGCTAGTTAGTATGCACACTTGATACGGGCCTTCTCAAATCTAAATTTTAAAACCATACAAATAAGGGCAGGGCTAAATATTCAAAAAACGCACCTGTTTCTTCCATTTCGGTATGTACTTAGCCGGCAGTACAGTCGGCAACACACAGCATAGAACAACAATAATAACAGACTTCATGCTACCACCTCACTCGATCCACTGTTCTCAACTTCTTAGCCCATACGGTAAAATTCACAAGGAAAGATTCGCGATTTAACGGGAAACCGTGTTAGAACGGGAGAGCCCGGGAAGCAACGGGAAAGTCCGGGAAGCAACGGGAAAGTCCGGGAAACTTGCGGGTATGGGACGACGCGCGTGCGCAGCTCAAGGTGTACTGTTACGTGTTATTGAACTTGACTTGAACAGCGTGACTTTCTCTGCCATCGCTTTTTACGAGGATAGGAAGTTAGCGAGTTTCTTCCGCTCAGATCCGGCGAATAGAGTTGACCTTCAACGTATTAGAACAACAATCATTATTAATTTTTGCACGTAAAAATAAGGAAAAGTATTGTGAAAGCATTGGGAATCCACGGTGTTTAGTTCATGTTTTTTTCATGATCTTAAGAAGTCGTAAATGTTAGTCAAACAAGCATCTGCCCGCGGCTTCGTTGATATTTAGTTTAAACCCAGATCATATCGAAATTGGTTCAGCTGTTACGGCTTGATTGAGTAACAAACATCCAAATATCGATGCTTTCGCATTTACAATAGATAAAGGTAATATGGTGTGCTTTGCGTGAATGTATAAGCAAAAACACATGAACCATGCGATCGCTAATAGTTTATTATTTAGTACTAGTAGACCCGGCGCGGTTTCACTCGCGTTCACTCTCACCGTTCAAACCTTCCCTGGACTTCTACAAAAATTTCAAAACCAAAATTGACAAATCGGTCCAGCCGTTCTCGAGTTTTAGCGAGACTAACGCAGCGATTTTTTTTTTTAAGAATAGACAGGTTATGTAGCTACCGCTTGAAACCTATTAAAAAAGCCGGTTTCGTGGACCAACATGCACTTTAAGTTTCTCGTGCTCTCGTGCAAACATTTTACCCTAATGTGCATACACTGCAGGGTAAAACCAATCCAGTTTCATCTTAGCCTGATTTCCCTGTGTCGTATGATTATTAAGAAAGTATAGGTAGTTATTTGAACAGCGATGTGGCGCGACGCGGCGGGCGAAGGTCTGCCTGCGACGCAGGTGGTTGCGGGTTCGATTCCCGCCTTAGAACACCGATCTACCGTGTTGTACTAAGTTAAAAGTATATCAGTTATCTAAGTAGTACCCATAACACAAGCTACTTAGCTGTTTGCTTATCATGTTTTTGCTCATTATGTGTGGGGTGTCCAGCATTATTTGTTTAATTTAATTACGAGTCAGTTTCAGACCTACGTGAATATCGCGTAACCGAGCGATTGCTTCTTGATTTGGGAGCCAACCGTGTAGTACATAATTATGTCCGGTTCACAGGCCAAATGATCCGGTTTCACGTAGATCAGAATGAATTTTGTGGAATGAACCCAGACGATAGATGAAATGATAATACGGTATCGTAGTACTAATATCTATTCTGTGGTATCGTTAGGATCTTGTTTGCTAGTAATATGGTGCCAGTACGTGGCTAGGCGACAAGATTTTTACATAAGCTTGGTACAACTTACTTTTATTTTTGTGTATTTTTGTCTGTTTATTCCTAGTTTTTCCGCACACAATTGTTTATTGTCTTTGGAATAAATATATGAATGAATGAATGCTTATATAAATCTATTCTTGATGTACATAATATTGGATACATACATACCTGCTTAACATTATTTGTAAAATTATATTTCTCTCTTCCGTAGCGAGAAATATTGTCTACGGCGTATGTTAACCTAGCAGTGTTACTTGGAAAATAAAAAACATTAATATCATCAATCACATTACATTTATTTATATTCATTCTGTTATATACACTATAATATAAAGCTATATACACAATTTAGGTCCATTTTACATCACCATCAGAAGCTGATAGATAATACTTGAATTATTCTCAACAGACGCTACATTACACTTTTTGTAACAAAATCTATTTAATTTCTTAGATTTCTCCTATTTTAAAATACATCTAATAACAGTGCATTCTTTTGTATTGATACAAATCCAAGTAATTCATAACTAATTATAAATTTATTATATAAAGGATTAATTCAGGTTTTGTTTATATATCAGTTTTCGATCTTTTCTAGTCTTCATTTCTAGATGATTCTATTTTATTATTGGGTAACTGCACTTCGTCTTATTATTCGTAAAATTATATCCAGTGAAAAGAATCTATACAATCAACATATACAGGGTCATTCATTATCAACCTGACAAACTTAAGGGATAGGTTCCACATATAAATAAATATATATATATATATGTACCTATATATATTTTTTAATGTATATTTTGTCTTAAAAATCCCAATTACTTATATAGGTACTTACTTATACTCACTTACTCACCTTGTCTTGTATTACTTTCCTTTTTTATGTGTATGTGTGTCAAATAAATAAATTCTTATTCTTATTCTAAGTAAACAAAAAAAAATCGATTACGTTTTTCCGCTCAATTATTATTTATCATTGTTGGGAATCGAGTTAAGCGACGTAATAATGAAATATTCAAGTGTGCACGCCCCGTAGCGGGTCAACGACGCGCGGGTTATTGACCCGCGGTTCATTGACGCGCGGGTCACTGACACGTGCCGAGCGCTGCCTTTTCGATTTCTAATAAGGATAACTAATTATTAAGCAGAATTACGGAACTTTCTTTTATATATTAAAAAAAACGTTTAGAAAAAAAAAAGTACAAGTGTTTTTTTTATGTGTGGAACCTACCCCTTAAGTTTGTCAGGTTGATAATGAATGACCTGATATAGGGAATGTAATATTTTAATTATCATAAATATAAATAATATTAATTAATTTTAATTTGTTATAACTTATAATATAATGTTCTCTAATGATTTCAAATGACAAAATTAGGTATAACATTTTTTTGATACACTTAATCTTAATACTATTTCATTTAAATGCATTTGTACCCATACAAAACTTATTTTTACAACTTTCTATAAAACAAAGAGTTAGTAACTCACACAAGAACTCACAAAATATTGTATGAAATTCACACCTACTATTGTATGATTGATTATAAAAATACACGTATTTATCATAATATGTCCATACATTTGGTTATACGGGAAAGTTCATACATTTACATAAATAAATAGCTAGTAGTTCTAGCAACGTTCCGTAGAGCTATTATGTATGTCTGTCGCAGTCTATCGCTTGTTGTTGCGTCTGACCGTCTCTTTCACACCTACAGTGCGTACCATATGAGTGTGAGGGATCGACAAGCGATCGACAACGATAGACTTACGACGATATAATAGATATCATTCATCATTTGGATGGCTGACCAGCCCTTTGATCACTTAACTATGTTAGCGACCAATCTCTATCTAAAACTGACTAATAAAACAGTGAGATAGAGATACTGGATGAAATTACTGGCACATGAGGCTTTCGATCTATGCCTCAAGGTGGCAACCAGCGAGTGATGCCTCTGGTATTGCAAGCGTCCATAGGCTGCGGTAACCGCTTACCATCTTGTGGGCCGTACGCTTGGCTGCCACTTTAGTTGTATAAAAAAAATATATCTATGGAGATTGGTCGCTAACAAAATAACCCGCAGGGGCCTTACACTTCAACGCGATCACAATCCCAATTTCAATCCAATTTCAATTTACTGCTGTCAAATTGTATAACTCTTGAAAACAAGGTTGAATTTGGCTCTAGGTTTGCTGTCAAAAGTACGAAATTTCATATTCCAATACTTGTCTAATACCAATCGCGTTCAAGAGTAAGCCCCCCCCCCCAGACAAGTGGCAATTTCATCAAAGCGCTTGAAAAGCGCGTCAATTATCGGAGTCTCGGGTGTATTGCAAATTGTTAGGCCATGACGGAGGCCTTCGGTCGGCATATAAACTCCGTCAAAAGAGTTAGTAATAACTCATACGAACTTACATCATTAAATGCTAAAGTTATGCTTCTTAGGCAGTTTCGCGAATTTTTTTTTGAAAATAACATACCAAAATTGGCACTTCATTTGATTTTAGAGTAGAGTTCTGTAGAGGAACAAAATAAATGTTTATTATTGAGATTAAACAAAATGCTTTTTGGCATAACTATTACGCAGTTAAACTTTCCAGTGTGTAATTTTATAAATGCGTTTATATTACAGTAACGAATAAGTTATAGTAACAACAAAATATACAAACGAATATGAGCAAAATAACTCAAACAGTTTAGTATCTAAAAGTTAAACTATGTATTCGAAATTATATTATTTATATAATTAAAATAAATGACGCAGCTTGATATATCAAACCTAAAGTTCATAATCAAATATATATTTCCATACCAGCTGAAATTGCCCGGTCACATCATCATCATCATCATGACAGCCTTCTAATGTTCCCACTGCTGGGACACTGGCCTACTCTCAGGCGAGAGTGATTGGGTCTTAATCCACCACGCGGACCCAATGCGGATTGGTGGATGGCACATGTCTTTCGAATTTTTAGTTCTTGGACATGCCCGGTCACATATTTACTAATTATTATGGAATGCTAACTGATTTGCAAACAGTAGGCGCCTTATTGTCTAAAAACCTCTGTTAGCTAATGTGTTTTTAAATCTGTAATTGCAATTACAGATTAGCAAGCCACAAAAATAAAAGTTGATTTTATGAATAAAGGGCTAGGCGTGTTATATTACTGTTTGAACATGTTTCAAGTCACGTTTCTAAATGTAGTAGAATCTTTAATTCTCGATGAAAATGTGAACTGACCATTTTCTTTGTCATAGAAATATTTACTAGCGGATGCTCGTGCATTATTGAAACTCTACTTCAAATATTTTCAAGTATTCGGCTAACAGAGTACAGTCATTTACGTTTAATTTATTTTTAAATAGTACGATATTAAATGGAGATATTTAAAATCTTCATCTCAAAATATTTTTGTCAGTTTTATTGGAAAACGAATAAAATTTAATTCAAATGGTATATGTCGTATGTATGATTATTTGCTTACCGTTTGAGTTTGCGAACTTTGTGCTTATTTAACAATAAACTATGACTTTTTTTAGTCACATTAAAAGAAGTATTTCTTAAAATTATAATTCTTAATTAAATGTTAATATCAGATCATAATTAGGAAGCCAATTGTTATATAGAGTTGTTTTTACTTCAACACAGCGTCATTTGGTAGTAAGATCATGGTACAGACTATTAAGAGCTCTCAAAGATGTCCAGAACAAATCTTTTCAAAAAAAAAATTATAAATTCATTGATTTGTTAAAGAAAACTTAAGAAAAAGGACTTTAAGAACACCTTGTCTATACAAAGTGGATTTAATACATAGGACAGTACAAAACAAATATTTAATCTTATAATCTACAAAAACGGAAAATGTGCATAAAAAAAATAGTGACGGAAAACACTACGTATCTTAAACTATCTCAGTGTGAATGGCTTTAGAACTTATAGCTTTCATATCACCGATTTTCATATTAACAGCCAATACATAATTTGTGTCACAATTTATTACACACCTATAACATTACAATAAAACATAACATACCGATTAGTCCTCACACCATTCTAAGTTGTTAGGCCATGACAGAGGCCTTCGGGCGGCCTAGAAACTCTGTCACCAGAGTTGGCCACTGACTCATACGAACCCAACCTCAACTGGGTACTCGCCCACGGTACCACACCACCAATGTCTATTACATAATATTACCATAAAATTAATTTAAATAAAATTACTGGAAACTAAAGAAAGAATATCATGGTACAATAAAATTTAGGCCATTTTGTATAAAAGATAAGGAGGAATAACTCTCAGATCTAATAATAATTTCCAACTCCTGATTTAGGGCGAATATCCACTAAAACGAAGATGTGATCTTTTGACTGTCTATTCTATAAAACGTTCTATAATCGGACACCATTCTGTAAAACGCCCTAAAATCGGACAACAGTAGAACAAAATAATTGGATACTGTCCCGACTTAATAACGGCGGCATATTAACTCCCTTCACCAGAGTTGGCCACTGACTCATACGAACTTACATAGTGGATACTATTAAATGTGAATCCGGACTTTAGAAATGCAAGTGATAGTGAGGAAAATAATAATAATAAATAAATAAATAATGCTGGACAATCCACACAGCATCATCTAGCTCCAAGGTAAGCTGCTGTTAAACAGAGCTGTGTTATGGGTACTAGATGACTGATATTAATACAATACAATACATAGATAGATATTTTAATTATACATAGAAAGTACCCAGAGCACCCGGAACCAATGTTTGCAGATCGTACAAACATTTGTCCCAAGGCGGGAATCGAACCCACAACTTCCTGCGTCACATCGGTCGTATTCACCACATATTCAGGATCGTAATCAGATCGGCCGCGTCGGGAAAATTTATGTTAACAGTCAAGCGGCCGACATAAGGCTGCGTTTTCACCACAGATGTGCGAGGATGTGTAGCGAGGGATATGTTTGTTAGGAACCAATAGAATCACTTCATTTACCTAACCTCGCTCTGACAGCTTCAATTAAGTGATTCTATTGGTTCAAACAAGCACATCCCTCACTACACATCCTCACACATCTCTGGTGGAAACGCACACTTCGTTTTCCAGTTCGTGGTCGCCACTCGAGAACCTTTATTCCCCAGCGGTTATCGGTTCTGCGAGCTATATGGCCTGCCCATGGCCACTTCAACTTACAAATTCTAAGAGCTATGTCGGTGACCTTGGTTCTCCTACGGATTTCCTCATTGCGGATTCGATCGCATAGTGAAACTCCCAGCATAGCTCTTTGCATAGCTCGTTGTGCGACTTTGAGCTTTTGAACGAGACCTATAGTTAGCGACCACGTCTCAGTGCCATAAGTCATCACTGGCAACACGCACTGATTATAGACTTTCGTCTTGAGGCTCTGCGCTATCTGTGACGAGAAAATTTACGCTGCCCATCCGACTTTTACATCTTGTTTAATAATCATATTAATTGTATTGTATATCACTTACGGTTAAACTACACTTGGTCATGAAGTATTAACAATTCTATTGACGGGGTATTATTAGGTTTATAGAACAAATAGGACAGTTATTGTATAAATAGTTCTACCAAAGAACTACTGGGAATAAAAGGTTTTAACAGTTCTATGACGTCACAGTTTTATAGAACAAATAGGACAGTTTTTGTATTAACAGTCCTAACATAGAACTACTAGGATAAAAAAATATTAACAGTTCTATTTACAAGATATTATTAGTTCTATGGAACAAATAGGAAAGTTTTTGTATTAACAGTTCTACCATAGAACTACTGGGACAAAAAAGTTTTAACAGTTCTATTGACAAGGTATTATTAGTTCCATAGAACAAATAGGACAGTTTTTGTATAAATAGTTCTACCATAGAACTACGGTGAATAAACTGAAAAGGGCAAAAGGGGAAAATGCTGAAAGCTGGCAAATACTGATTTGCCAGCAGTCTAGGTACCCTAAACTTAAACCTACGTCTTTTTCAAATCGATAAAAAATGCAGCAGTAATGCAGACATTAACAAAAGCGATCCCACAGCTGGGATTTATCACTTTCACGGCCACAGCCCACCGCTGGGTGTTGCCAACTAGTATTATAACTTGTTCTGCCGCGTGTCTGAGTATAATGGCACTTGCTTGTACTCTGGGAACGGGTATAGTACGAGATGATCCGCCGTTTTGTACCATGGGATGAGACCATTCTGTAACAATATAGTAACCATCATAATACATCTGGTACCAAGGGCACCGGTGGTCTCATCATGACAGCCTTCTAATGTTCCCACTGCTGAGACACTGGCCTACTCTCAGGCGAGAGTGATTGGGTCTTAATCCACCACGCGGACCCAATGCGGATTGGTGGATGGCACATGTTTTTCGAATTTTTAGTTCTTGGACATGCCGGTTCGCTCACGTTTTCCTTCACCGCATGAGAGCACTGGCATTGCGCACATACATTTCGAACAGAAAAATTCATTGGTGCCCGACCGAGTTTGAACCCACGACCTTAGGATCGGAAGGCGGGGTCACTACACTACTTCAGCAAGAGTCTATCCTGGTGGGTACCACCGCAGTATCAGATATTCTACCTCCAAACAGTAGTAGTGTGCAAGGTTTGAGGGGCACTGTAGTGAAATTACTAAGCGAGACTTAGTAACTACGTCTTGGAATGACGAGCGCAGTGCAGTGCCACGCAGAATTTTAAAACTAAAAATTTTGTGTGAAACCGCATTTATCATGGTCAGGCGTTACGCTTAAAATCACATCAGGCGAACGTGAGTTACGCCGCTTAGGCCTTCGCCACTGTCTAACGACTGTTGAGGGCGACAGCTTAACGCCCCCTCCCAAGCGCGTAAGCACACAGCTCAAGCTAGCACGGTTAGGAAAGTAAAATGCAAAATGAACTCACAATATTAGTTCTCTTATTGGTGCCGCGACCGAAACCATTCCAATGGTTACCGGCTATACCAATCAGATCGTCCATCTGGAACAAACAACAAATAGTTTTTAATAAAAAAATATATCAAACTTATTTTTCGTCTTGGGTAATAGACCGATGACATTAAACAGTAGTAGAGTTCATCACTCAAAGTTCCGCTTTACCACCATAAGGGTGAATTTTCTGTGAATCGATTAACAGCTACTGATTTTTGAACACCAATGGCAGCGAAGTATTTCGGGGCTCTTGTCATAATGTTTTTTCACAACTGACCGAGACAAGAGGTTGATTCCTGGGCCTTATACATTGTTTTTTTTTTTTGGGAATAATGAAACTTTATGATGAAAGCTTGTCATTAGGTTAAAGAACCTTTTATTTCTCAATGAAACAATTACCGTCATCCGTCATCAGCCCAAGTTTGCTCTAGTGTAGAACTCATAAACGCTATAATTATTTATTTTTGCTAGTATCGTTTTTTTTTATAATATTAATAATATATCGTTTATTTCCGTTTTTATCCTATCGATAAAATCTGGGTAGGGAGAGTACCGCTTTATCTTCAATACACACTGAACCGGTAATCCTTAATTTAAATGGGACCTATTCTGAAGACCTTAGAAACAAAAAAAGAACCATTAAAATCAAGAGCTTTCACAAAAATAAACAGATGTTAAGTCTCCGATTGGTCAAAATAACAGGACAAAAGAAAAAGGCGGGATCAGGTAGCTATCTGCTTGCAAGCGAAACTTTTTAAACTTCAAAAGTGGTAAAGTCTGAGTGTTGCTGATAGTACATTGACCCATATAGATAGATAGATAGATAGATAATTTATCACAAAAACTAAGGCTAATTTCACGACGGCCGAGATCCACAGCGGATCTAGGCTTCCATGAAGTTAGCCGTTTGTGATGCGCAAAGACAATTTAGTTTGAAAAAGCTCCATTGCGCATCGAAACGGCTAATTTCACGACGGCCGAGATCCGTTGTGAGAACTATACATCTATATTACAATCTAAACTATTTTAAATTAAAAAGCGCACGCTCATTGTGCCTTCATCATTTGTGCCTTCGGTGCACTTTACGCCAGTAATTGGAATCATCAAATCAGTTCGCGATCGGCAATCTATCAAATAAAGTCTCGCGTCTCATATCATTTCTAATTAGCATAGTTTTATCTATCAAATTATATCAGTACTGGTATAACCTTATCATCATCCCAGGGTGTACGGGTACAGAGTTATTTTTGATAGAGCTCGTCCGGGGAACGACTACCACCATTGCTGTGTTCCGGTTCGAAGGGTATGGTTTCCGGTGAAATTACAGGCACATGTGACTTTCCATTCTAACGTGTTAGGGTGGTAACACGCAAGTGATATCTCTGATGTTGTTTAGTAGTAAAAAAACGCGATATAAATTTGAACTTTAAAATTCACGCCAAAACACGTCCAAGTCACGACCTGACAGTAGTGACGTCATAGGTAAGTTTTCAATGTAAATTTTTAGCAATAAGGTTCAAAATTCAGCAATTTTGTTTGAGAGAACCAAGCTCTGATTGGTGTTCAACTTTTTTATGGCGGCTTGCTGTATTTTGTAGTTTTATTTTATTAAAAATATTAATATCAATCTCGCATCTAAAGCAAAAAGGAATATGGTTTTACATCCTTGAATCCTTTTTCATATGGTGATGAGGTAGTTTTAGTGATTCATGGTTACTGTCATCATACGATGACAGTAACCAAGACGGTTACTGACGACCGATGTGGCGCAGCGGGTGCAGGTCCGCCTGCGACGCGAAGGTTGCGGGTTCGATTCCCGCCTCGGGTCAAACATTTGTACGATCTACAAATATTTGTTCCGGGTGTTCTGGGTATTTTCTATATATAATAAAAAATATCTATGTATGTATTGCATTGTATTAAGTATATATCAGTCATCTAGTACCCATAATACAGCTCCGTTTAACAGCAGCTTACCTTGGGGCTAGATGATGCTGTGTGGATTGTCCAGCATTATTTATTTATTACACACTATTTTGCAACGGGTTGTCTTTTGATTGATTGATTTTCTTTGTGATGATGATGATTGCGAAGTAAACTTACATCGAAAGCGATGTCATGTGCAGAGCCCGCGTTCTGCATGACGGCCATCCTGTCGTGCGGGATCTGCCCCCCGAAGTAGTAGATATCGTCCAACGAGAAGAAGCTGTTCGAAGCGTCCACGCGGTTCGTCTGCATCATCTCGTACGCCACGCGCCCGACCTTAAGTTATATTTAAGTGGATTAGGATAAGGTCTAAGTTAGAATAACAGGGTTATGTTTGAAACAAAACTACTATTTTAAGACTCATCTCGTAAGCCATGCGCTTACCCATAGAAAATTATACAAGGATCGCTTAGAAACGTGTACTCTGTCTTTCTCAAGCGCGTTCTTAACTGCACACGAACATCGTGTATTTCTTAAGCACATTATCACAACAATATCTACACCTAACTACTGGAGGTAGCGGCCGTCTCGGCGATAGACAGGTCGCCTAGAAATGTATACTCAAGGTATTTCTTGCGCGCGTTCTCACTATAATATCCTCGCCTGACTACTGAAGGTATCGGTCGTTTTGGCGATAAACGGGTCGCCTAGAAACGTGTACTCCGTGTATTTCTCAAGCGCGTTCTTAACTGCACACTAGAATATCCTTACCTGACTACTGAAGGTGCAAACAATGTAGTCACACTGCGACAGCATGTGCAGATCTACCAAGAGGCCGGTCAGCGACAGCGGCGTGTAGCGGCGATGCGTGGCGGCCGTTTTGGCGATAGACGGGTCGCCTAGAAACGTGTACTCCGGGAATTTCTCGCGCGCGTTCTCTAGAACCTGCGAAATATAATTAAGTTAATAGTAGTACGCTCTCACCATCTCACTTACTCTCGTTGGCCACTAACTCATACGAACATACTTACTTACTGCCTCACACGCTGACCCTCGCAATTGTAACTTACACTTGCGGCGTCCGTAGATAAATAAACTTACACTATAATAAAAAATATCTATCTATGTATTGTATTCAGTGTATCAGGGCCTTGAAAGAGTCCTTCTGGCGACCTTGAAACTCTATCACCAGAGTTGGCCACTGACTCATACGAACTTACTTACTTATTAAGTATATCAGTCATCTAGTACCCATAACACAAGCTCTGCTTAGCTTGGGGCTAGATGATGCTGTGTGGATTGTCCAGCAACAACAAAACGAAACAAAAAATGTAACGTCGTCTTTAGCAACAAAAACTTACACTAGCGTCGTCTGTAGCTACAAAAACTTACACTAGCGTCGTCTGTAGCTACAAAAACTTACACTAACGTCGTCTGTAGCTAGATAAACTTACACTAGCGTCGTCTGTAGCTAGATAAACTTACACTAGCGTCCTCTGTAGCTAGATAAACTTACACTAGCGTCGTCTGTAGCTAGATAAACTCTCCGCACGTCAACCGGCGTGGTTAGCTCCAGTTTATCGTAGTAGTCTTTCACGTGTGTCATGTATTCTTTGATGTGGTGGAAAGCAGCTTCTGTACCCACTTTGTCAGTGCGCCGGATGTGGACGCTGTAAATATAATGCTGGCTGTTTTACTAAGTCACATCACAATAATATTAAAATGCGAAAATTTTGATGTTTGTTTGTTCGACGACCGATGTGGCGCAACGGGCGATGGTCCGCCTGAGACGCGGAGGTTGCGGGTTCGATTCCCGCCTCGGACTAAATGTTTGTACGATCTACAAATATTTGTTCCGGGTGTTCTGGGTATTTTCTATATAAAAATAATTAAAAATATCTATCTATGTATTGAATTGTATTAGGTATATATAAGTCATCTAGTACCCATAACACAAGCTCTGCTTAGCTTGGGGCTAGATGATGCTGTGTGGATTGTCCAGCATTACTTATTTATTTATGTTTAGATATTCACTAAACCGATTTGGCTGATTTTAAAACATTGATTGATAAATGACCGGAAATGGGACATAAGCTACTATTAATTCCGGTAAAAAGTATCGTGTCTCGGTTCTGTACGAATAAAGTTGCGGGCAACAGGTAGGTAAAATATAAATCGTTTCGATCGCGCGGTGGGCGAGTACCCAGTTGATAAGCGAGATGTCGCAGGTTCGATTCCCACTCCAGGATAAATCAAAAAAATCAAAATCAAAAATTATTTAATTCAGTAGAATCACAAGGATCACTTTGAAACGTCTTACAAGCTAGGAAAATTTACACCAGTTCCAACGCGCCCATGCCGTAAAAGAACTGGCAACAACACCGGCTGGGTTCCTATCGCTTTTTTTTTCAGGACAAATTTCAGTATATTAATGTGAATTAGTTTATCATTATTAGGTATATTTATTATATCTGAGTATGTCTATGTATTCATATGTATTTTATTGTTATTATTTATGTAGGTATTTTATGTTTAAATATTAGTATTATTCATTTGTATTCATTTATTCATATGTAGCAAGTTGCACAATTTATTTGTGATCCTATATAAGTACACCCCCAACCATTCTTTTATTTATTTTATTTTCTCTCCATCCACAGCTTGCCTGGAAGAAATCGCTTCTAAGCGATAAGACCGCCCATTGTACTCATACTATAAAATGTGTTTTGTTTTTATGGTTTTAATACTGTTAAGGTGTATAGTTCTCACAGCGGATCTCGACCGTCGTGAAATTAGCCGTTTCGATGCGCAATGGAGCTTTTTCGAACTAAATTGTCTTTGCGCATCACAAACGGCTAACTTCACGGAAGCCTAGATCCGCTGTGCGAACTATACAATAAAGCATTTTTCATTCATTCATTCATTCAGCTCTGCATTTTTTTTTGTATTCTATTAATATTTCTGTGCTGATAGTAAGAGTTTTACATACTCACCCAACTATAGGAGTCTTGAAGTTCATTTTGGCTATTGTTTCGTTGATAGCCTTCTGCATAGTGGCTCTCGGTTTTAAGATGTACTTGAGCATTTGTCCGATCCACCACGAGGAAGGGTCACCGTTGAAACGGACTATTCTAAAACAATACCAGTAAGTAAGTAAATGACCAATTTGACGACCGATGTGGCGCAGCGGGCGCAGGTCCGCTTGCGACGCAGAGGTTGCGGGTTCGATTCCCGCCTCGGGGCAAATGTTTGTACGATCTACAAATATATGTTCCGGGTGTTATGGGTATTTTCTATATATAATAAAAAATATCTATCTATGTATTGTATTGTATTAAGTATATATATCAGTCACCCAGTACCCATAACACAGCTCTGTTTAACAGCAGCTTACCTTGGGGCTAGATGATGATTTGTGGGTTGTCCAGCATTATTTATTTATTTATTATTTTATTTCAAATTTTCAAAAATATTTTCTAAAGGACGAAATTAAAGTCTCTCTCTTTTGAAGGTTTGCTGGAAGAGAACTTTATTTAGGGTTAAGCTCGCCTTTGTACATGTCTTTTATATAAGTTTTAATGTATATGTTTATTGTGTACAATAAAGAATAAAAGAATAAAAAGAAAAGAAAAATGTTTATTGTGTTGAATTTTCTAAAACAGGAACTAATATCTGTTCTGTGACAAAAGCTTACCTATGCGCCAAGTCTTTCGGAACAGCTAGTGGTAGGAACTTGGGTTTCTGTGATATCGAGTCTATGAACGGTAGCGAAACTACCTTCGCGTCGTATGGCACTGAAACAAGAGTTACAGTTTATTATTACGAAATTTCCCGACAATAATAACTGTAATAACATACTGTTATAAGAGTAGTAGAGTTCTTGTGATAGAGCTCGTCCGGGGAAGGACTATCACCATACCTATTTCTGCCGCCAAGCAGTAATGCTCGCATTGCTGTGTTTCGGTTCGAAGGGTATGGTTTCCGGTGAAATTACAGGCACATAGAGACTTTCCATCTAACGTCTCAGTGGTAGCACGCAAGTGATATCTATGATGTTGCATGCGTACATAGGCTACGGTAACCGCTGACCATCAAGAGGGCCGTACGCTTGGTTGCCACTCTAATGGTTTAAAAAAAATTTACAAATAGAGTTCAAAATCACATGACCAGTGCAGCACCTTGTCGTAAGCTTTATTTCAAGTTAATGAGTTTGATTAAAACACATACTACATATCACAGACGATAATATGTCCTAATAAAAATCAAGTTTACAAGCATACAAATAGAGTACATAAAGATTATAATATCCCAAAAATTATCTTGCCTCAAGCGGGATTTGAACCCGCAACCACCGCTTGATACGCAGGCGCTCTACCAATTGAGCTATCGAGACATATAAACAAAAATAACCAATTGAATAAGCAATGCGATACCTCTCGTCAATGAACTAAATTAACTTTAGTCATTGAACAGGCTTGGATAACTGCAACGTTTCCCCTGTAGGTGGAGCTATCGGCGCTTCGAGCCGAAGACATCCCAATGATTATTTCGTCCAAGCGAGATATGTCTCGATAGCTCAATTGGTAGAACGCCCGCGTATCAAGCGGTGGTTGCGGGTTCAAATCCCGCTTGAGGCAAGATAATTTTTGGGATATTATAATCTTTAGTATTCCCTTAGTGTGATGGTTAACACTATAAAAACAAAAATAACCAATTGAATAAGCAATGCGATACCTCTCGTCAATGAACTAAATTAACTTTAGTCATTGAACAGGCTTGGATAACTGCAACGTTTCCCCTGTAGGTGGAGCTATCGGCGCTTCGAGCCGAAGACATCCCAATGATTATTTCGTCCAAGCGAGATATGTCTCGATAGCTCAATTGGTAGAGCGCCCGCGTATCAAGCGGTGGTTGCGGGTTCAAATCCCGCTTGAGGCAAGATAATTTTTGGGATATTATAATCTTTAGTATTCCCTTAGTGTGATGGTTAACACTATAAAAACAAAAATAACCAAATAGAGTACATATTCACCTGGCCACTGCAGCATCTTGTCGCTGTAAGCTTTATTGCAATTCATCGAGATTGGATAAAACAATACAACATCACAAAATATGCTAATAACATTCAACTTTACATACATACAAACAGAGATCAAAATCACCTGGCCATCGCAGCAACTTGTCGCTGCAAGCTTTATTGCAAGTCATCGAGATTGAATAAAACAATACAACATCACAAAATATGCTAATAACATTCAAATTTACGAACATACAAACAGAGATCAAAATCACCTGGCCACTGCAGCACCTTGTCGCTGTAAGCACTGGTGCAAGTGTCCGAGATAGGGTGGAACACGTACTCCCATCCCTTAGTGTTGTACCGCCATCCCTTGGAGTTGAGGATAAGGGTGCGTTCCGTCGCGTACGCGAAGATAAGGCAGTACACTATGTGGTGGAGCTGGCAGCCGAAACCGCAGCCCTGAAAGAACGGAAATATTATTATGCCTACTAATAATAATTATTACATATTATAATAAATATAGTTAGAGGAGGCCTATGCCAAGAGGGACCTTTTATAGTCGAACCTGAACCCATAACATTACCAAAACCATGTAAACCTAAAGTTTAGAATAAAAGGCTAATTTATTTTATTTATTTTATTTATTATAATAAAGAGCACCGGTGGTTTAGTGGTAGTGACCTCGCCTTCCGATCCTCAGGTCGTGGGTTCATACCCGGACGTGCACCAATGGATTTTTCTGTTCGAAAAATTTATGTGCGCAATGCTAGTGCTCTTATACGGTGAAGGAAAACATCGTGAGGAAACCGGCATGTCCAAGAACTAAATATTCGAAAGACATGTGCCATCCACCAATCCGCATTGGGTCCGCGTGGTGGATTAAGACTCAATCACTCTCGCCTGAGAGTAGGCCAGTGTCCCAGCATGGGAACATTAGAAGGCTGTCATGATGATGATAATAATCATTATACTTGCTTAATTTTTTTTATATATCAATCTTCTTAGCTATCTGTTATTGAAATGAAATGAAATGAAATAGTTTATTGTGCCAAAAATATAGGTACCTAATTACTACAGTCATAGTAGCGAATCTTTCCGCTAGGTTCGATCTGTCCCTTTAGCCGGGAGAAATGTGAGGCAGCCCTTACTCAAATAAAAAAAAAACATTACAATTTCTGTTTTTTATAATTTTGTAATCCGACCCGTGGTACAAACTGTTGGACAAAGTGGTTGGACCACGGGTCGGCCATTAATTCTAATTCTTATTTTGACAACTGATTTCAGTGCAGTTAGCACCAATTGTTAATCCAAGTTCAATCTTCGAACACAATAGGCCTGCATGGCCGCAGTGTTATAATTAGCGCACCAATTTTATAATAGTCCAAGTTTATCTAAAAAATATTACTGAAAACCGCCCCAATTTGGTTCAGCCATTCTGAATATTAAGGAGAACAAACGCACAGACAAAGGTTGTATAAAAATGTTGTTTTCTTAAACAAGTTTATAGAACTTTTGTCTGTGCATGTATTTTAGCGTGACTTTATTAGTAGCATTTTGACTTGAAAACAGCATTTTTATTATTGTTAACAGTTTGTTCTCTAGACCGTGTCGTTGACGAGCCATTATCATTACGCATTCACGGTTCAAACATAGGTTTTATTTAACGCAAAAACAGTTTGTTTCAATTACTCAGTAATAGGTAAGTTTTTTTTCAACACATTTGCTTATAAAGTGGCTTTATGGTCATCGCAATTAGGCACAGAATGACACCCATAATCAAACTATGACTTTTTCATTGCTAACTCACTAGTGAGTTATAGATTTTTTTTTGGTTATTTTATTCACAAGTGTGTTGAAAAACGTCGTATGATACACGTGTGTATTGATGATTACCGTCCTCGGCTATCTTAAGACCCTCGCCTACGGCTCGGGTCTCAATGGCGCCTCAGCGGTAATCACCAATGTTACACACTAGTACCATAATGTACTATTATCTCATAAAACGTCTCAGTGGGAATCAAATAACGAAAGCTATGGCAGCACCCAGACTAGGAACAAGTACTTGCAAATTATTTGCAGCGAAAAATTCAGACATTTTTGTATCTAGAATCTAGATGCTAGATAATACCTGGATAGTGCCACGGGTGATCTAATAGGCTAATAGGAATGATGACAGTAACCAAGAATCACTTATATTACGTCTTTACTTTATGAAAAAGGATTCAAGGAATATAAAAACCATACTTCTTTTAAATATAAGAGATTTATAATATTTTTAATTAAATAAAACTACATAATACAGCAAATGTTTGCATGTATTGAAAATATTTGCTCCGTCTGTGTGTTCTATGTATTCATCATCATCACGACAGCCTTCTAATGTTCCCACTGCTGGGACACTGGCCTACTCTCAAACGAGAGTGATTGGGTTATAATCCACCACGCGGACCCAATGCGGATTGGTGGATGACACATGTCTTTCGAATTTTTAGTTCTTGGACATGCCGGTTTCTTCACGATGTTTTCCTTCTCCGTGTGAGAGCACTGGCATTGCGCATAAAATTTTCGAATAGAAAAGTCCATTGGTGCTCGACCAGATTCGAACCCACGACCTTGGGATCGGAAGGCGGGGTCACTGCCACTAATGCTCTTTTGTAAGTAGGTATATACAAAACAAAATGTATATTATATTGTATTTTATCAGTTATGATGATAACCAGTACCATTATTATTTATTTATTTATTTATTTTGTAACCTTTCACAATGTATTCCATAACCTTTTATAACATCAAAACATCTAGAAAACCATTAACTCGATAAACTAATACTTATTATTATTCAAGGCATGAAATATTAATATGTAAACCGATAACAATGAACCATTTGATAACATAATGGCATGCAACTGTTTTGTTGCTGTAATGTAAGTAAGTTAGTATAAGTCAGTGGCCTGTCATGGCCTAACAACTTTGAAAAAGCCGGGACCGACTGCTTAATGTGCCCTCCGAAGCACGGGAGCGCTCATTAACTAAATAAATGAAATGAAATTAAATTAAATTAAATTACAGTTGCTTTGCAGAATTTTGACACTTGCGCCTATACCAGCCATGCTAAAAATGTCAAACTCTATCTAACTCTACAGTAATTTTCCTCCCCATTGTCTGAGTATAAATGGCGTTGCATTGTTTGCGGTGCAGATTACGTTTCAACAAATTTGATCTTCACGTTACCAACGTGGAGACCAAATTTGTCACTTTTACAGACCGATGTCCGACACACGTGCTAACTGTAAAATCACGAGCAACGTTTGTTTGTTTGACTAATTATAGCGAGATGTATTCGGGGCGTATTTATATTTAGATAATGGCGGGCGGACTAAACAATACCACCATACCTATTTCTGCCGCCAAGCAGTAATGCTCGCATTGCTGTGTTCCGGTGTGAAGGGTATGGTTTCCGGTGAAATTACTGGCACATGAGGCTTTCGATCTTAGCCTCAAAGTGGCAACCCGCGAGTGATACCTCTGGTATAGCAAGCGTCCATAGGCTACGGTAACCGCTTACTATCTTGTGGGCCGTACGCTTGGTTGTCACTTCAGTTGTATAAAAAAAAAAAAAAAAAAAAAAACAATACGCTATTTTTGATTCAGCATGTCTTGGGATATACCAACATTTTTATTATTTATGACGCATAATTATGACGGTCAAGTGATGTAAAGGAATAAAAACATTTTTTATTATTTTTATATATTTTTTATATATATTTTTATTTTATGAAAAATAGTAGTTTTACGCACGTTTTGATATGAATCAGAGGAACTCTATAGTATTTTTATGATTTTTACTATGACAGATAAGTGTATTAACTTTTTCTCCGGTTCCATAAACCAGTTTTTCGATTTATGGTCTAGTTTTTTTCAATACAAGCAGAATACTGAGTTCTTTTCTCATTACAACCCAGGCGGCCGTCATTATTACCTTGGCGAAGCGCAATCCAATTTCAACTTTATTTCAAAAAGATACGCATTAAATAATAATTATTAATTAAAAAAAAAAACCGACAAAAAAATGTTTCGACAAATTGTGGTGATACGAGCGGATGTAGTTATTGCCAAGTTTTTTATGATTAATACCAAAAGTACAGAACCAATTTGGATAAAATTTATATGGGACCACATCTGAAGCCTACCAAACAAAAAAATAATTATCAAAATCAATTGATAATTGACAGAGAATGGGCAAGCGTCGTGGTGCTAATCAAGGCATAAGGTACGCTCAAGGTGACTCGCCCACCACACCAAACAAGTCACTACACACACATACCTTATTCAGATTGCAGATGAGTTTCCTAGCCTCCTTGCAGTCCGACGGGTTCTGGAGGTAGTGCAACCTCCTTTGCACCAAGTCACTGAGATTGGCTGCCTCTATGTGCCGCCAGTCTTGGTACCCATCCAGATCCGTCAGTTTCTCCTGGTCTGATAGGAGAGACCTATAGATAGATAACACTTTATTGATTACCACAAAACAATATTTACACTCAAAGGTAATACAAAGGTCGACCTTATCGCTAACAGCGGGCTCTACCAGGCAATCATAAATAACCTGACAGAAATAACAAGTGAAGGGGGATGTTGGTTGATAAATAATAGCTAGTATATTATTACATACATATTATTATAGTATACTTAAATGGTGAGTGGTGGCCATTTTAGTTGCTCTATATTTTTAGTCATAGCTGATGTAATGTTTTTAGTTGGTAACAAAATAAACGTTTTTATTATTATTATTATTATGTTTCTAGATTTTACTCTACCCAGTTTTAATTCTTTTAAATATACTTGTATATACCTACTTAAATATATTATAATTATAGACCTACATAAATATACAACTTAAAATGTATTAAACATATATTTATAATAACAATTTATTTATTTACTTTAATTAAAACGGACAGAAGTTCCAATTACATTAATTAAAGATATAATGTAGGTAATTTACAATAATAATAAGCAGTAGATACAGATATAAATAATGTCAAGATACAATTAAATTATTGCATAAAAAAGTTAAAATAGAAACAGAAAAAAATAATTACAAGTTAAAAAATAATTAATGTCATTATAAAATAATACATAGAAAGAGAGATAAATAAATTAAACACAATCAATGAATAGTAGAGCACACATACTCGTATGCCGTCTTGCTCACAGAACCTAAGACACACTGATAATATCCTCGACCACTCATCCGCAAACAAATCTAATTCCGGAATAAGTATAGTTCTCACAACGGATCTCGGCCGTAGTGAAATTAGCCGTTTCGATGCGCAATGGAGCTTTTTCAAACTAAATTGTCTTTGCGCATCACAAACGGCTAACTTCACGGAAGCCTAGATCCGCTGTGCGAATTATAATTAATACAATACGTTACTATAAGAATATGTTACTGGTTATGCCTAGTTAAATGGCTTTCGGGCAGCCTTTAAACTCCATTTGGTTTTTTTTTAAAGTTTACCAGTTTTATTTAATAAGCTAGCTAAGTTGTTCGTAACAGATCAACGAAGTTAAGCACTGTTCCGCGGGGTCATCATTTGGATGGGTGACCGCCAGTGGCAATTTCAACTGAGCGCTCCCGTGCTTCGGAGGGCACGTTAAGCAGTCGGTCCCGGCTTATTCAAAGTTGTTAGGCCCTGACAGAGGCCTTCGGGTGGCCTAGAAACTCTGTCACCAGAGTTGGCCACTGACTCATACGAACGAACGAGCTAGCTGCTGTCCGTGACTTAAACAAACATGGTGAGGTAAACATATGGAGCAATAGTGGTCATGTGGTAACAGCCGATGATCTTAGTATCACGACCTTTATATCATACTTTTAATTGCCTTTTACAATGATTCAGTTAACTCGTCTCGTAGGATGAGTTGACAGCGGGATGAGTTGACTAAAGAGCTTTTAAATCATTATATATCAATGCCATAAAATATCATCGGACTAGGTCGTGATATATAAAACAAATAACAAAACCAACAAATTTCACTTCATATTCATTACCACAATGACCACTCTAACACCAAATCAATAAACTAGTAAAACCTTATCTTTACACTATAACTTTGCATTCGTAACGCGATATGAATAATGTTATAACAGGTAATAAACAACCTTATCGTGTCGGATATTTGGTTTAGATTAGTTTGTATCCTGTGTCATCTAACGTCATCTGACATGACCTTACATGGATCATTAAATTATAGACTGAATGTAAATCATATTAATACAATACAATGACAGCAAAATTACAGTTGGATGTAGGTGTCGAAAATCTAGAACGTAATTTCGCTGCCATTGTACAGTAGAATTTTCCTTCCAGTTTCCCATCAGCAAGAACAGCAGAAAGAGGAAAATTTTAATTTATATCATAATAATACTGTGTAAACCAACATTTTGCATGCTGTTATGCAGCTGATCATGGCTGTACTATAAAATTATCATGTCAACTCTATTAACCCATGTTTCGCCAAAATTAATAAATGATTTGATTTGAAGGCTGATCATTATCAAGCTAAAACCAACCTTTTCCTATCACCAACTTGGTCCAGAATAGTTTGTATACTATCCAACTTCTGATCACCCGCCGCGACCTGACTCAGTTCATGGTTCACGTAGTACCACAGCTCTTTGGTGTTGGAGTAGATTCGCCTCCTGAGATTCTCATACTCCTCCATAGGTCCTTGACCCGAGTCGAGGAAGAGGGACCCATCTATGTCTTTTAAGTTGCTGAACCTAGAAAGAAAGAAATTGTCAAAGTCACGAGTTTTATTAAAAAAAAAAAATATTCAATAACTAGCTGTTGTCAGGGACTTTGTTCGCGTCATCATGACAGCCTTCTAATGTTCCCACAGCTGGGACACTGGCCTACTCTCAAGCGAGAGTGATTGGGTCTTAATCCGCCACGCGGACCCAATGCGGATTGGTGGAGCACATGTCTTTCGAATTTTTAGTTCTTGGACATGCCGGTTTCCTCACGATGTTTTCCTTCACCGCATGAGAGCACTGGCATTGCGCACATAAATTTTTCGTAGCGAAATATCTATTTGTGCACGACCGGACCCACGACCTTAGGATCGGAAGGCGGGGTCACTACCACTAGACCACCGGTGCTCTCTTCGTTCGCGTAATATACGTATTTAAACCTTCCTCTTGAATCACTCTAACTATTGACCAAAAACCTAATTAAATTCTGTTGCATAGATTAAAAGACTCTTCAATTCAATCTACCAAATGCAACAAAGTCTGTCTTGATGTAGATATTTTTGTCTGTCTCTTCCATTAAGAAGAGACATTATTGTATTAAGAGCCCTATCCTTGACAATCCTTGAATTTCCTTGTAGCCCGTGAAGTTTCGAACACTATTGTGGCTCGTGTGTTGAAGATATTTTAACGAAAATAAAAACAAATAAAAGCTTTATCCCTTAAAATTTAAGCCAACAGAGCAAATATTAATTAACTCAAGACATAACTGATTAAAAAAATAATTAGTAACGCACGTTTCGTAAAATGAGCAATTCCAGTCAACTTTCGATCATTTTTTCTATGAAATAACAAAGTCTAACATATTTCCAAAAATGCAATTATAATAATCACAGTTTTAAAATTTAAGTGAATAGAGAAAAATACAACATGTTAGTTCAATATTTTAGAAAAAAGACGGTCTAAAAAACGCGTACTTTTCCCAATTTTACGCTTGTTATTTCTGCTAAAGTAAGGAGTTTACAATAAAAATACACCTACTTAATTAAAGTTTAAGTTTTTATTAAATAAATACAACGAAGAAAATAGTATAATAGCATTGACTTTTTTTAATACGAATTTTTTAAAATCACACCTTAGCGCACTTATAATCATATCGATCGAAGCAGCGACTCTCAAACCGCGCTGAGCGCTTATGGAGGGAGGACGTATCGCTCCACGTCGCGCGCGCTATTACTTCTACTATATAAAGATACATTAACGCGAACTTCATGAATTATATCGCTAAATCTTGGAAAGGCCTCTTAAGTCTTAATATCGTAGTTATTTGTTTAAATATTCTTTAACATTTTCTTTAATTTAGAATAATCTTTAGTTTTACAGTCAACATTTAAATTATTTCTCGCATGCTGTGTTCACATTATATTACCTATCTTCTATGAATGTATTTCTAGATTTTATTATTATATTGTGTAATAATCAGTTTTGTCAACCTATTATAAAAAAAAAAAACAAGTCAAACTAAATATTTCACACATTACCTAAAAGGTAATACAAACTCTTTCTTAGCTAAGATACCGGGACCCTTTATAGATAAACTTTTTAGATATTACATGCGAAACTAGCATTTACATTTACAACCATTTACAAGCAGACAGACAGCGGCGGCGTATCGTGCTGTAGGCACTTGGAAATAAGGTATCGATCGATATCAGTCTGGGAACAGTAGCTATGAGTGTGTTATCGTTGAAGTAAGTATATAAGGTCATTCATTATTAACCTGACAAACTTAAGGGGTAGGTTCCACACATAAAAAAAAAATACTTGTCCTTTTTTTTTCTAAACGTTTTTTTATAAAATTTAAAAAAAAAAAACGTAATTCTGCTTCATAATTAGTTATCCTTG
Organism: Colostygia pectinataria; assembly: GCA_951394395.1. Lineage (NCBI taxonomy): Eukaryota > Metazoa > Arthropoda > Insecta > Lepidoptera > Geometridae > Colostygia > Colostygia pectinataria. The sequence goes on from OX596362.1 coordinate 2,361,381, forward strand.
TTAGAAATCGAAAAGGCAGCGCTCGGCACGTTTTAGTGACCCGCGCGTCAATGAACTGCGGGTCACTAACCCGCGCGTCCTTGACCTGCGCGTGTCCTTGACCCGCTACGGGGCGCGCACACTCGTATATTTCATTATTACGTCACTTAACTCACAATCACAATGATAAATAATAATTGAGCGGAAAAACGTAATCGATTTTTTTTTTGTTTACTTGTGATTTTTAAGACAAAACATACATAAAAAAAATTATAGGTAGGTACATATATTTTTTTTTTAGGTGTGGAACCTATCCTTGTATAGATAGAGCTGTATTCATTTAGATGAGCTTATCTAGTTTGCTAAGCACAACCTAGGAATTATGATGAGCTGGTTATGCTAGAATGGTAAGTCGTTTATTGGTCAAGGCGTTAAGTTTTACAATAAAATACCAAACGACATTGTTAATCTAACTGAAAATAAATTTAAGAAAACTATAAAACCCACACTTACACAAAAGGCTTACTATAATGTAAATGCCTACCTTGAAGACAAAAGGGCCTGGGAGCTCGGCACATGATAATGATTAGTTAGAAGGTATAGTTAAATGCCTATGTTGATATAATTTTGTTTTGTTTTATATTTTTTATAAGTATCATTGACATTGTAAAAATATGCTTTTACCAACATTGGTAAATCATTTACTTGCAAGAAATAAATGATTGTATTGTATTGTATTGTAATAGCGCTAGTATTTGCTTCATTACTAGAAAGATTATCTATATAAATAAATGATAAATTACATTTATTTGCTACGAACATAAGTCACAAAAATGGTCTTAAAATTAAATTAGTTCATTTATGTCTTACCAAAATCTTTGACATGCAAATATTATGTTATATTAAATTATTACATAAAAATAATAATAATAACAATAAAAATATAAAAAATATTATTGTCAGTGTAAATGTCCTTATAGTTTAAAAATTCATTTAATTAATAGAAACATTTATATTGAAACATTAGCCCTCCGAAGCACGGGAGCGCTAAGTTGAAATTGCACCATTTGGAAGTTGACTTAGCACAAATGGTGACTACGCGGAACAGTGCTTACTTCGTTGATCTGTTATGAACAACAGCCAGTCTACCACTAAAGTGGCAACTAAGCGTACGGCCCACTAGATGGTAAGCGGTTACCGTAGCCTATGTAATGTAAATGTGTATGCCTTGTAATGTGTAATTGTCAGTGACATTAGATCTAGCACTTTGCACTATTACACCACAAGTAAGGCGAAGGTAAGACTGTACTAGATAATGATAATGCAATCACAAAATTATAGCATGTCTCAGGCAATTTGTCTTTTTATACAGGGTGGTCCAAACCTAGACGTCAATAAGAAAAAAATAGATTCCTCAAATCCAGGGGTATCCGAAAATACCCCATGTATGTATGTTCCCCGATTTTTCGTATTTTTCGAGTTAAAATAAAATAAATTTTTGGGGGGTTTTTTCAAAATTTTTTTTTGTAAAATAAATTACAAAAGTTTAGATCAAAATTAGAACTTTTTTTGAACAAACACTTAATAAACTTAATTTAAAAAAAAATTGGAAAAAAAAACATCAAAAATTTAGGTTTTTTTCAAGTTTTTTTTTGTAAAATAATCTCAATGAGTTGTACAATCATGCATAAAATAATCAATCTCCTAGCATGCAAGTTACAAAAGTTGACCACCCTGTATTGTATAGTGTAAAATGACACAAATGTCTTGGCAATTGTCACGTAGGAGGCTCGTAAAACAACACACCATGTCTTGGCAGATGTCCCGCAGGTTCGCAGGTGGCGCCGCAAGCAAACGTTAGTGAATATTATCGCGTGCTGATAGTTACGTATTCCATTATAAGTCAATTGCTTGTAAAACGCAGGCAGACGAAGGTTCTTACATTCTTCTTACAATCATCCTTCTAATCAATTTCTTATTTAGACGAACGATGTGGCGCAGTGGGCAGGGCCTGCGACGCGGAGGTTGCGGGTTCGATTCCCACCTCGGGTCAAATGTTTGTACGATCTACAAATATTTGTCCCGGGTGTTCTGGGCATTTTATATATATAAAAAAAACGATCTATCTATGTATTGTATTATATTAAGTATATATCAGTCATCTAGTACCCATAATGCAGCTCTGTTTAACAGCAGCTTACCTTGGGCTAGATGATGCTGTGTGGATTGTCCAGCATTATTTATTTATTTATAGTGGTTAGAATCATATTAAATTATTAACGGCTATTTACCTTGAATTTGTCATTTATGCTGACGTTTCGCAGCTATTTAGAAGCTCTTCTTCATGAGCACCGCCCTCGACCGCGTTCGACGGTTGCTCGGCGAATACCGGTTCTAGTTAATACGGTTCTAGTTCGAGTTCTGGCCACTTACCCAGCGGACCTGCGTATCTGTGAGACGAGATTGCTATGCTGCAGGCGCAGAGTCTCCAACTGCGAGGAGACACGCTTCAACCGCTCCTGGAACACCGCCGCGTCCTCTGTGGCGCCGCTGCATCTGCGATAAGTTCGTATCAGCTTTTACACTGCGCTATCTAACCCGAAACTAAAAAAAGGCTTGTACTATGGGAGCCAGATAACTGGAAACTTATGGCCAACGTACATTGGGACGGCATGACAAGAGATTTTTTTTTTTACAAATGCTTTAAAAAAAAGCAAAATAATTTAGATCATATTTCTATTCAGAGAGAGACACTAACAAGCCGGGTTCCGAAAAGGCTTTAGTACTGTAGACCACATCCATACGCTACGGCAGATTATACAGAAGACCGAAGAGTATAATCGGCTGCTGTGTCTCGCGTATGTGGATTACGAAAAAGCCTTTGATTCTGTCGAAACCTGGGCAGTCTTTGCAGCGATGTCAAATTGATTATATGTATATCGAAGTGTTGAAGTATCATTACTTATAGTAAGGCCACCATGTCTATCCGACTCCAGGATCAGAGCACAAACTTTATCCAATAGCAAAAGGGGGTGAGACAAGGAGACGTTATTTCTCTGAAACTCTTCACCTCTGCATAGGAAGATGTTTTCAAGCTTCTGCACTGGAACGGATATGGCATCAACATTAATGGCGAATACATTTCCTACATACATACATACCTTCGATTTGCCGATGATATAGTCATCATGTCGGAGTCGCTGGAAGACCTTGGCACTATGCTCAGAGACCTCAATACCTTCTCTCAACGGGTGGGTCTCAAAATGAACATGGGCAAGAAAAATATCATGTCAAATGCTCATGTCGCACCCATGCCGGTACATGTTGGGAACGATATTATCGACGTTGTAGACAACTATGTCTATTTGGATCAGGGGATTTAGCTAGGTAGGTCCAACTTCGATAAAGAGGTCAGCCGACGAATCCAGCTCGGATGAGCAGCGTTCGAGAAGTTACGGCATATTTTCTCGTCACAGATACCGCAGATCTTCAAGACAAAAGTCTGTAATCTGTGCGTGTTGCCAGTGTTGACTTATGGCACTGAGACGTGGTCGCTAACTATTGGTCTTATTCAAAAGCTCAAAGTCGCTCAACGAGCTATGAAAGAGCTATTTTAGGAGTTTCACTAGGCGATCGAATCCGCAACGAGAAATTCCGTAGAAGAACCAAGGTGACTGACATGGCTCTTAGAATAGGTAAGTTGAAGTGGCAGTGGGTAGGCCATATAGCTCGCAGAACCGATAACGACTGGAAATAAAGGTTCTCGAATGGCAACCACGAACTGGAAAACGAAGTGTAGGACGGCCTCCCAATTGATGGACCGATGACATTAAAGCAGTCGCAGGAAGTCGGTGGATGAGAGTTGAATGTCTATTGGTAAAAAATTAAAATCCCTTGCCATGCCGTCCAAATGTGCGTTGGCTATTATTCGCTATTCTGAGTTTATGAATTTATTAGTTACAAACAAAAATAAAAAATACTAACCTTCCTCTTTATGATATTAGTATAGAATTAGTGTATCTGTCAAACTTTTAAACTCAAAACACAGAGAGCGGGCTCGGGCTGAACTGAACACTTGCGCGGGTTGGGCGCGGGTCGGGTCCTGTCAGCGTCTTGTCATCCTTGTCCATACATACAAATTAAACAAATTTCACCTTCGACGGTCCCGCGACGGACACGACCTGACCCGCGCCTGCTCTGTGTGTGTGTTGCGCTTTAGTGTAATTGCTAATTGAAGCGACATAAACTTCGCAGAACCGATAACCGCTGGGGAATAAAGGTTCTCAAGTGGCGACCACGAACTGGAAAACGAAGTGTAGGACGGCCCCCCCACTCGATGGACCGATGACATTAAAGGAAGTCGGTGGATGGTGAAGGCTCAAAATCGGTCGACATGGCGCTCTTTGGGGGGGAGGCCTATGTCCAGCAGTGGACGTCTATCGGCTGATATGATGATGATGATGAAACTTTAAAATAATATGTTAGAAAGGAAACTTAAATCTGTGTATGCTTACCTGAGAGGCGATATCACCAGATAAGTGACAACTATCCACACAATGAGCAGCAATACCGCCGCTCGCTTCCATTTCGTCAGGTACATCATAAAGTAGTCGTTGAACGTCATGTAACCATTGGAGTAGCGCCTCATATCGCGTCGTATCGCTACGCATCGCTCGTCATCGGCATGGTGGCTGCTTCTGTAAACAACAATGCTTTTAGGGTAACAGCTCCCAATGATCGCACTGCTGGCACACCCCGGACTCTCTCAATAAAATGTATGACGCGTTTGCTACGTGTCGCATTCACCACACACATGGTGTTCACGTGCTTCGGAGGGCACGTTAAGCACTCGGTCCCAGCTTTTTGACTAGAAACTCTGTCACCAGAGTTGGCCACTGACTAATACGAACTTACTTACTTACTTACCACACGCATGGTTTGTGTAACGGTGCCGTTGTATGTGTGAATGTCATGGTTGGCCCCAATTATAATAAGAGCGAGATAGCACACATTCACTCGCGCTGTCATGCGCGCGCTGTGGACCTACACAAAAACCAAATAAACGCGTGCTTTGGAACCCTTCGCTTCAGGGCCGGTGAAAGGTGCCGTGTAGTGCCGGCAAACTCCCGACCGGGGTGGGGTAATTAAAACCGGTGGGAGGTGGAGTGGCCATTCTGTACGTAGTACTAATATCTGGTCTGGGCTGCTGGGATACTGGCCGACTCACGAGCGATAGTGATTGAGTCGCAGACCCTCACGATTTCCTATTGTTTGAGAGCATTGGCATTAAACCAAGCACTTCAAGTCCTTGCACTACACCATATAATTGTTATCAATTACAAAATCTAATCTTCCAGCATTTTTTTTATTTTAAGTCTAAATAATGCAGATCACGAAAGATGGATGATGTAGAAATTGCACACACCTCCACAGAGTGAAGTGTCATGGAGTAGAGAGTGACATGCAGTCACTGTAGTAGAGTAGTAGAGTTCTCTGTGATAGAGCTTGTCCAGGGAAGTACTACCATACCTATTTCTACCGCAAAGCAGTAATGCTCGCATTGCTGTGTTCCGGTGTGAAGGGTATGCTTTCCGGTGAAATTACTGGCACATGAGGCTTTCGATCTTAGGCTCAAGGTGGCAACCCGCGAATGATACCTCTGGTATTGCAAGCGTCCATAGGCTGCGGTAACCGCTTACCATCTTGTGGGCCGTACGCTTAGTTGCCACTTCAGTTGATAAAAAAAAAAAAAACCAGTTTGGGATAGAAGTAGTTATTATAAAATGAATATTTAGAAATACATGCTTAGTCCAATCATGAAATAAATATTTGCAGCACAATTTGTGTTGTAGCCTAGGCTTATATTTTTCCAGTTACTAACCATTGTGAACCTTAACACAGCTACGAATATGACAGCATTTATGATTGTTGATATGGTTACATACAATATTCAAATAAAAAAATAATGACACACAGTATACAACAAAATTTGATTGAACCAAACATTACCAATATGATATTTTTTGTATTTCCTACCTTAACCTGTAGAGCATAGTACTGTAATTTGCAATTAGACAGGCAGAGGCATCAGATGACATGGTTACATGATCAGACTGATAACACTGACACAATAGAATTGTGATAGAATAGATAAAGTGCAGTGTGATAACATTGTTTGAAACTGCCTGGCAGTCTGTGATTGATGTGTACCTAATAGGAAGGGGGAACATTGATATCACATATAATTTTGTGATTTCATACTATCAACAAATATTTATTACGCACTACCTACTCTCGCATATTAGTTTTTTTTTTTTTTTTTTTTTTTTTTTTTATCTTTTTTTTTAAGGAACTTTTGTCCTTATGGACCATGTCAGTTCCATCTTACCCTCATAGCAACCACGTCAGGACAATGTTTTTAATCTTCTGACAGCTCGTATATGGACCGGTAGAGCATGTTAGCTTCGCCAGACGTTGGCGCAGCTAACACGCTCTGAAACAGGCCCATATAGAGCTGATTGACTTTTAGTGCCTTAAGCATATCCTCTCTTATGGATACACTCCGGACACATTCCATTAAAAGGTGGTATACATCTTCTTTTTTTCCACAAGTTTCACAGTTAGGGTTATCAACCTTTTTCATCAAAAATTTAAAGTTATTCAAAGGCATGTGTCCGGAGCGCAGTCTGTGAGCAGTTACAATAAGTTTTCTTCGTAATCTGGTGTTCTCAAACCACGGTATATGAGGTGGCTCACTCTGCATGGTTCTGTACCAGATACCTTTTTCCCGGGAGGCAATATCAAAGTACTCTTTCCATTTAGATCTTACACATTTTTTATATTTGTGTAGTACTTCCGAGTAATCAGGTTTTATGAAGACTTCAGTACCGTTTGATATTGCCTCTCGGGCCAGTACGTCTACCACCTCATTACCATGAACACCTACATGGGATGGAATCCATTGCAATCCCAGAGTCGTGCCCCTAGCTACCAGTACTAGGATTTTATTTAATATAGTGTAAGCAATCGATGTGCCTCTGTCTCCAGAGGCGCAACGAGCCACATGCTGCAAGGCACTTCTGCTATCGGACAGAATAATTACCTTTCTGAGTCCTGTACTGATAACATGAGATAGCGCCTCTGAGATTGCAAAAAGTTCCATAGACATTATACATATGTGAGATTCATTTACAATTTTAAACTTCTCTTTTATATTTAATCTAGGATCATAAAATGCCGCACCTCTACCATCCTTTGTTAATGATCCATCAGTAAAAATCTTGTGCCATTTATTATACTTAACATTCAGCATGTGTAATGTGTTGTACTTTAATACTCTACAATCATATTTTCTTTTTGGCTCTATTATACTTTCTACATTAGTTTTGATTAAATTTAAATTAATATTAGAAACCCACGTATTTAAAGTAAACATATTAAGTGGCTTACATGAGTTCATTATTTCTGTTCTAGTAATATTATAAACATTAACAAGTAGAGAAATCTTATTTCTACAGAAATATGCTGAGTTACTTGTGTTCACATTTTTTATAATTTCTATAGTTAAATTTCTCGTCCAAGATTGGGCCTTCAGACAATATTTTGTTGCTAGATATTCCCTACGTAATTGGAGTGGTGGTAAACATAGCTCGCACTCCATCACATGAATCGGAGTAGTTTTAATAAACCCTCCGATAACTCGCATGGCTATATTTTGAATTTTATCTAGCTTAATGAGATGGCTTTTTACAGCACTATCATAAATAAAACTACCATAATCTATTCTACTTCTTACTAAAGATATGTACATCCTACGAAGGTGTTTTGGGTGCATCCCCCATGACGCACCTGCCAAAATCTTAATAATGTTTATCAGTTTTGAGGTCCTAACCTGAACTTCACTAATATGTCTGTTCCATCGAAGCGACCTATCTAACCACATACCAAGATATCGAACGCAGTCGACACCAGGTATAACGTGGTCACTTACAGACACCTCTACCCTAACTCTTCTCCGGCCCCTACTGAATAAGCACAGCTGTGTCTTTGTCAGTGAAATTTCTAACCCAATTTGGCCCAATAATGCGGTGACATCTACCACACAGCTCTGTATATCCAGTTCGAGCCTTGCAATATCATTATTTTGGCTATAAAATACAAAATCGTCCGCATATTGTAAGCTATTCATGCCGATTGATGTACAAATCTTGTGAGAGATAATATTAAACAGAAGTGGAGAGATAGGGTCTCCTTGTGCTAGACCTCTACCAGTCCATCTCATAACAGTACTATTATCATTGTCTTCTACTATTTTCAAATACCTTTCTTTTAAGAATTCGTATAGGTATTTGCAAATTGTAGAGCCAACCTTCAGTTCATCCAACATGCTCACCATCTGATCGATTAGAACCGAATTATATGCACCCTCTATGTCCAGAAAACATGCTAGAGTCGGAACATTTTTAGCAAAGCCAGCTTGAATTTGGGACACCAGTCTTACAATGCAATCTAAACTAGATTGATTTCTTCGAAAACCGGAAGCATTTTGAGACAATATATGATTATTTTCCACGAACCATTCCAGGCGTCTGCCAATCATTGTGTGAAATATTTTACATGAACACGAAATAAGAGATATTGGTCTGAATTTAGGCAGAGCATCGTTATTGTTAGTAGGTTTCGGAATCGGTATTATTTTAATATTGCGCCACTGATTTGGTATTATTGTATGTTTAAATATCAAGTTATAGATTTTCAATAAAAATAATTTAGCTTCATCAGGTAAATAATAAATCATGGAATAGGTAATATTATCCTCTCCTGGTGCAGAGTCTTTTTTCTTTAAGCAGTTGTAGAGCTCCTGCGGGGAGAAGTCACTCTCTAGCTGAGTATTTTGTGAGCTAAATATCGGAGGTGAAGACTCTACAAAATCCGGGGCTAAAGATCGCAGTAACTCTTCCTTTTTGTCTATGGGTACATGGGAACGCGTTTTCCTTACTCCTTTCATCCAGCGCATTCTACTCCACAACTCAGAGGAACTGGTCGATTCGTCTATCTCTTCGCAAAAGCTCTTCCAACTGCTTAACTTGGCTGCTCTTATAGATTTTTGTGCTACGGTTATTTTTTCTTTGTAAATGTCAAAGTTATCTGGTGTTGGGTTCTTCCTAAAATTCTTGAGAGCTAGGCGACGTGCAGCAACAGCCTGAGATATAGAGGGGCACCAGTAAGGTTTTGGCTTGAATGACCTATATGGACTTGTACACATTTTTATAATCGGTATGCTTTTATCTGCAGCGCAGTTTATATTTTCAATAAAAAAGTTGTACATTGTCTGAATATTATTATCAAAGTGATCTCTACTAACAGAAAAAATATTTTGGCATGTGTCACGGTAAAGCTTCCAATCAGCTAACTTAATATTACGGCGTTTAACAAAAGAAGGTGGCTCGGATTGCTGTAAACACATTTTTATAAACAGGTGGTCACTACCCAAGCTTTCCTTTGTTATTGACCATTTATAATAAACAGCTATATCTGTGGAGACAAAAGTAATGTCCGGAGTGCTTTCTTGTAGCATGTTATTAACTAATTTAATTCTTGATGACTCTCCATTATTCAAGGTTACAAAATTATGATCTATGCTAGATTCTAATAGCTGAATTCCTCTAGTATCCACCCTGTTAGACCAGTTAGAGTGGTGACCATGTTAGTTTGAAACACTGCTGAGACTTTGAAGTATTAATTAATGCTCAAAAATAAGCCTAATTTAGAATGTTAATTCCAAGTATTTCAAAGAATTTTTTTAAAAAGAATTGTACTAAGTTCTGTTTCATCACTCAGAGATGAATATTCACCAGTGTTTATAAACAAATAATCTTGGCACAATGCCAAATAACTTGATGCTAACTAAGGGGCTGGCCATACAGAACAGACGTAAGACGAGGGCGCGTTGCCTACGCTACGACTCTTTCATACAAAATTAATAAAAGCGTAGCGTCGAAAACCATAGAAAAGACAAGGCGCGGACACGACGCTTACTGCATCAGGGGTGCAGCGGGGCCAGAGAGCCTGCTCTCATGAATGATGAAAACCACAATGTAGTCAGCGCAGCTCTTGCTACCCCGCACCGTCGTCTCTATGCCGTCAGGCCCATCTTTTCTGTCAAAAAGTCAGTGTGCACCCTGTCTGCGACGCATTCTTGTCTTACGTCTTTTCTGTGTGGCCAGCCCCTAAAGACTGCAAAAAATCATTATCAGATGCATAGGTATAGGTTTATATGGTATAGTAGCTTCTGCCTGCAACCTTGCTTGAATTATCAGCATCATAGCCAATAGACATCCACTGCTGGACATAGACCTGCACCAAAGAGTGCCATGATAACCAATGTTAAGATTTCAGTAACCACCAACTTCCTTTCCTTCCTGAGACCACTTTAATATCATTGGTTTATTGCTTGCATCATACTCAAATACTCAAATACAATAATTATGATATCATAGGACTCTATATACTTATGTAGGTACCTACATTAGGTTAGGTTACTTGAGATTGAATATTCTTATACTTATTGATATGTAGGTACCTACTTACTTTTAAAAGTATTTGAAATTGAGCAGCCAATGCTGATGACTGACTTCTTGTTTACACTTACACTGGTATCTATAGTGAACACTCAATAAACCAAATGGCTTTAGTTGGTCAAGGAAAAACGTAGAAAAGCGTTTTTATATTCATTTAATAATTTAGTAAGACTTAGCGGTAGAGGTAGAAGCGAGACCCGCAATGTAAAAAGCGGATATTGGTAATTTAAATCTAGTCCTCTTGTTAACACCGCCTATAAGGTAGCTCGATCAAGCTCTGACAAATACGCCACAGTCGCGAGATGAATCTCAGATCGCTACAGCTTGAATAAAACAAGTTATAGCATTGGCTCCGATATACGAGCACCAGAATTCTACCTTTCATCGGTTCATTATTAGATTAAATAATCATACCTTTTTTACAGAAGATTGATTGTCGTGAGCTTAATAACTAGTTCACAAACACTTTTAATGAAACAAGCAACGAAACAATTAATAATGTATTTTAGAATGTTAGATCGCGACATGCACCACCCGAGATTTTATTCCAAACTGAGAAAAAAAAAACATTACGAAATTCTCTAATTGCTGTCAAAAATATTTAACAATCAAAAGTCAGTAAAACATCAGTCAGACAGAGTATGTATGTATCGTATCGTGGTCATGGATGGAACTATGTACAACACCGTGCGTGGTCGTCATACGTTTGTGGTCGTACGCCTTACGACGCTTTTTTACATTAACCTGTCGTGGCATGTCGTGACGTCTTAGGTATTATTAACGTGTCCATACATTTTGTACGTAACAGCTAATAACAACAAATCGCTTTGTTTGCCATCAACTACCATGGTGGCAAACAAACAAAAACTGATACGCAAATAGAGACAAAAAACTCATACCTACTTCGTCTGGCTCGTAATGTAAAATCTTATTCATTTTACATTCAATCCTTCAAACTCTGCTATTATCCGACTACGCTCTCAAAGAAGACTCGTGACAACAAAATTTTCGGTTTGTTTGCCATCAACTACAATGGTGGCAAACCAACAAAAACCGATCAGCAAATAGATACAAAAACTCATACTTCGTCCTAGTAATCGCGTTAGGTACATCGAAATAATGTTTTTTACACCTTGGGTTACACATTGGATCTCTATTATTTTCTAAAATAAAATATAGCTTGTTACTCAGGGATAACGTAGCATTATAATGGTGAATGAATTTTTTAAATCAAATCAGTAGTTTTTGAGTTTAGTGGTAACAAACAAAAATACAAAAATACAAATCATCTCTCTTTATAATATCATAATAGGTTGGGGAAAAGTTTCTTCGCATTTTAAAAGAAAATTCAAAACATTTTTTAATATAGTTTATTAACATCTAACTAAAGTATGTAGGTACCATTATGTTCTAGAAATTTTGGGGCTTCTGATCAAAATACCGCGACAAGTGGTTTTGGCAGTCCTCTCGTGATGTTAACCTGACTATGCCTAAAGAATTCTGAAGAGATCGAAACAGGTGGAAACCTGAAGGTGCAAGGTCAGGACTATACGGTGGATGCATTAACACCTCCCAGCCAAACTCTTAATTTTTGCTGAGTGGCTAGATTGTGTGAGGTCTAGCGTTAGCATGATGAAAAACCACACCCCTTCTGTTGATTAATTCCAGCCGCTTTCTCTCAACTTCTTGCTTGAATCTCATCAGTTGTTCGCAGTAGAGCTCAGAATCGATGGTCCTGCCTGGTGGTAACAGCTCATAATGAATAATGCCCTTCCAATCCCACCACACACACAGCATCACCTTATTGCGAGTTAACCCGGGTTTCGCCACAGTCTGTGAAGCCTGACCGGCCTTTGACCACGACCTTTTTCGCACGTTCTTGTCGTACGTGATCCACTTTTCATCACCAGCTAGCAGCTTCTTCCAAAATGGTTTGGTTTCATTACGTCGTAATAAAGAATCACGGTATACAATACACGGTTCATTAGGTTTCTTTCCGTGAGGTATCCAAATATAGACCTTTTTTGTATACCCAGTTTTTTTTCAAATGTGCCAAAACTGTTTTGTGGTCAATTCCCAATTCTTCAGCTACGTCGTAACTACTGATATACCGATCTTGCTCCACTTTTTAAAAAAATTCATCCATTTTATCCGTAATAGGGCGACCAGAGCGACGGGCATCTTTGACATCAAAATTTCCGGGTTGAAAACGCTTAGACCAAATTTGTGCTACTCTCACAGACACTGCATTAGGTCCATAAACATCGCAATTTTTTTTTGCGGCTTGCGTTGCATTTTTACCTTTTTTGTAGTAAAATTTTAAAATGTATCTAATTTCTTCATTAGATTCACTCATCTTGACAATACGAAAAACAAATAAAAATCACACATTTTCCTAATTTGGATTTTAAATTACTTATGTTCTATAAAATTTAAACTTTTAATGATACCAAAGCCAGCCAGATACAAATAGTATAGCCAAAGAGATTTTATTACAAGTTCATACATACTTTAATGCGAAAATACTTTTTCCCCAACCTAATATTAATATATAATTATATTATATTAATATATTATTATAAGTATAAATTTATATGTACTTATGCTAGTCTGTAAGGTATTTATTCTATGGGTTAAATTTTTTGTATTTTTACATAAATTTGATTACCTACATGAATTTATTATTATTAAATTATTTCTTCAGATTAATACCTTGATTTTTTGTTGTCCACATTGTCAATTTTAATGACATTGACAGCCAACTTGTCTGATTAATTTGACGGATGCCGTGCCGCGGTTGGCGTCGGATAAAAAAAAAGAAACCGGAAAGTGGTGGAAAGAAAAGAAGTGAAAGGGAAAGAAAAGCCGTTTACAATTTTTGTGATTATAATATAACTGCAAGTATAATCTCAAGCCGTTTTACAATTTTTGTGATTATAACTACAAGTATAATCTCGTCTCTTAGACTATACAGCAAAAAAGAAGCCCTCTACAAGAAGTAATTTCTTTGTATCTTTTAACCATCACAATTACAATAGTTTTGGTTGATTCATCCATTCCATTACCAAGAAACAAGAGTTCAATTGCAATAGCAAAATGCCTAAAAAAGCTGCCAAAAACGCTTTTTTTTATTTCATGATAGATTTTCGGGAAGAACAGAAGAAAAAGGGTGTAATTTACGCCAGCATGACTGAAGTTCAACAGGCAGCAGATCCTGGTTGGAGGGTGATTTACCAAATTACTTTAATATATTTTAACTTTGACATTACAGTATTTATTATTACCTTTATTAACATTTTATAATTTCAGGCATCACACCCAAATGTCCGTGCCAAGTATGAAAACATAGCTAAGCAGGAAAGGGCAAAGTATAATACAACTAGTCAAAAGTTCACAACCACGGGTGTGCCATTCTCCGAGATAGAGAACCAGGAGCGACTGGCTAAAGAAGCTATTGAAAGGGAGCTGAAGGATATCCAAAACTTTGTACGCCAGAGCACTATCAATAAGAGTAAGAATCAACTTGGTTCTAACCCTATTTTATGTACAACATTACAGAATCCTAATAGTAGGAAACAAATCTAGGAACAAAGGAAAAATTATTGTGTCTGAAATCCTGGTATTGAACAGGTTAAATGTGTCATTAGATAAAAATGCCACTGTACTCAAATCTCTGCCTTACCCATAGCATCATTAAAAAGTTGGTTTCTGCTAGAACAGAGAAATACTTAAGAACAATAGCCTTTGTTGAATATGGCTTATATCCGGTTCTTTTAATAAACAACTATTTCATTGTAGCAAGCAGTGAACAATGCTTAACTTTATTGATCTGTTATGAACAACTTATTTAGTTATGCCAAGAGCACTTTGATAATGATGAAACACATGAACAATAATCTTTGTTTAATTCCACCAGAACTTTTGGATGAAGACATCTATCTAATTGATGTAAACTCCTTCTGCGAGTCCAATGTGGGCTATGTGATTGGAGAGGTGACTGTCCTACGCTTCAACATCCGAGATGGTGTTAAAGATCACTTACATGAGCTTATCAACCCACGTAAGTAATAATAATAACTAGTTATTTAGAAGAACATTGATGTAATAAAAGATATACGCCATATTGAGTTAATTCCAAAAGTAGCATTTATTCATACACATACAATTACATAAATTATTATTCAACTGTCGAATACATAACAATGTCAACAGACATGACATCAACACAAGTAACATCTGCCCCCCTACCATGAACTCTTAGAGCAATTCAAATGAAGAACTAAACTAAATTGTCAAAAAATTTTGTACCATGATATCAATTAGACAATCATGTCATGGCATAAAATTTTTTGACAATTTAGTTTAGGTCTTCATTTGAGTCGCTCTAAAAGTTCATGTTCAGGCAGAACCAGAAACAAATAGGTATTTAAAGTAAATGTAATTGAAACAAAACAGAAGTGGAACTAATGAAAAAAGTATTTTTTTTTTTATTATTTTACAAATTGAATTTAATATTTTGAATTTGTATATTACCAGCCAAGATCCCCATCGGATATGCAGCTGATATCAAGCGAGGAAGCGATGAACTGGGCTTGGAGTTCCCGGACTCCGAGGCACCTAAGACAGACTTCATGAATCTGCTTGCTAACATTGTAGACTACCTTAAACATGGCGACACATCTACTAAGGTATGGAATCAAGTTAAAAAAACTTACTTTACTCTAAGAAACTTCATTTTTATTAATAACTAGCCAATCTGCCCCAGCTTCACACGGGTGAAATGAAAACTTAAGCATCTGTGCGAAGCCCGGGTGGGTCGCTAGTAATAAATATAGCCTATGTTACTCAGGGGTCAGCATTCTAATGGTCAAAGAATTTTTGAAATCGGCCCAGTAGTTTTTGAGTTTATTTGTAACAAACAAAATTACAAATCTCTTTAGAATATTAGTATAGATATAGATAATGATGATTAGCTTTTAGAACACTGACCTACTCACAAGCATAAGTGGTTGGATTAACTAATCCAATGCAGATTATTAATCTGTCGAATTTTTCTTCCTAGTAATGATTCCTTCCTTCCTTCACTATTCGAGAGCCTAGTCTCGAATGGTGAAGGATCGCCGCGCATATAATTTTTTTATTATATCTTATTTACCGAGTCAAAATCAACAATTGCCTTTTCAGTCAGCTGATCTATTTGGCAAAGGTAAGTCTTTGAAATTGAATAAAATTTTTTATTAGTGGTCAGTAGTCAGTGGTAATTTCAACTGAGCGCTCCCGTGCTTCGGAGAGCACGCGCTCCCGGCTTTTTCAAAGTTGTTAGGCCACGACAGAGGCCTTCGGGCGGCCCAAAAACTTGTCACTAGAGTTGGGCACTGACTCAACTTACTTATGTTGTATTTTTACCCAAGGTACTGCCTCCGCTGTACACAATGCCGGAGAAGGAAGAACAAGTTCTGGACTTCACTTTGCAGCTGTGCCAAAGAGCTCGTAAGTATATAGAGCATCATACACCATTCTAAATACAGGGTCTTTATTTATTAGTGCATAATAAAAAATGAAAAAATCTTTATTGACAGAGACACATACACAATGCATTATCTTATGGTCCTCACACTAGGCTGAGCCTGCATCGTGAGGGCCAAAAATATATATTTAACATAGCGGTTAATCCCTCGGGTGGAAAAACATACCAAAACTAAAGTAGTAGGTACTCACCTACTCTAAAAAGCAGACAAATACTAAAACTGTAACATAATCAGTAAAAAACTAAAATCATAAGTAGGTAGGTACTATTCATATAACGGTTCATACACGCGGTTCATTGACACATGCCGCGCGCTAACCATTCGATTTCCAAGAAGGATAAACTAATCATTGATCAAATAAACTTAACCAATTTACTCAAGATTTTTAAAACCAATTTACTCAAGATTTTTAAGACAAAATGTTTAATAAATAGGTGCAATGTATTATTAGTATTTTGTGTGTCGTAACTCTCCTTGCACTCCGTCATTGCGAGAATTCTCCTAATATTAAGATGGTATTAGTTTAGTTACCTACATCGTATTACATCAAAGGTATTTCCCCCTATTCTATCACGCTCAAACGTAAGCAAAAGGTAATTCCCTGCAATCACCACGGGCATACGGAAATTACCTCTGCTAAAAAAACTCGTATCTGAACATACAGGTTCTAAGTAAGAGATCATTCATCATTATGGAGCACAGAAAAAACTAGCTCAAACTTTTTTATTAAGTAAACATATGAAAAACTACCAAAATAGAAAAAAAAACAAAAAAAAAACATTTCGAATTGTTTGTTTTGTAAGATTCAAAAAATAACAGTTTTTTTTTTCCAACCATGATTCATAACATCCATGATTTTCGGCCGAGCTGATATTCGAGTTTGCGAGACGTTTCCGGCTCAAAGCAAAGACTAGGATTCGAATCCTGTCCATCCGACATTTTTGGATCGTATTTAAATTTTGATAAGTGTAAATAAAATAATATTACCTATTTCCTTCGCAGACGAAGATGAAAGTATGTTCCGCATTTACAAGCTGGATATATTGTTCTTTTACGTGATAAATTCCCTGAAAACGCACAACAACGAGGGCTTCCCTAAAGAGTCCCTAGCTCTGGCTGCCCTGAAGAAGGATGTCTTCAAGTACACTCCAGGACTCGGCTGTGAGGTAACGCAATCAAAGTAAATAGTGTTTATTTCAATGTAAAGAGTACAAAATATAGGTAGAGCTCTGCTTCCTGTGTTAGCTAAAAGTAAGCTGTGTTACAGAAGACAGTACTTCCCAACATGGGTAAAAAGGAGTTGTTTCTCGATGTATGGAGCCGGGCCTAGGTCCTTTGTAGGGGTCTAGATATTTAGATATTCAATAAAGAAACCATTTTAAGCTGTTTATTTAATTTATTTTAGCTTCTTTCACAATCTTATGTAAGTTTACACAATGCAAAACAACATGGCGGGTTTAACGAACAACTGGGTTATTAGGTACTGTCAAAGTCAAGATGCGTCACGATCATTGGCTAATAGCTGTCATGGCGGACCTCCAGTGTTCCCGTTTTAGGAAACTTAACACAACAAACATTTTTCATATAGAACTTTGTTTGTCTACATAAAAATAAAATTGTATTATAATGTTAGTTTTATATTTTTTTCCAATTTCTCTATGGTGTTACTAAGACCTAGGCCACTATGAAATTGGTTCTTTACTTCTTGTAAAATAAAGGTTGTTGTTGTTGTTGTTGTCAGCCTGCACTGTCCCACTGCTGGGCAAAGGCCTCCCTTTGAGTTTTCCAGACTTTGCGGTCTAACGCCAATACCTTCCACTGATCACTGAAGGTGTTGAGTTCGTCTCGCCATCGCTTGCGTGGTCTACCGCGACGCCGCCTTACTGTCTCAGGGCTCCACTCAGTGGCAGTCTTGGCCCACAGTTCATTCGGCATGCGGCAAACGTGCCCTGCCCAGTCCCACTTAAGCTTTGCAGCTTTTTGAGCTACATCGGTGACTTGCGTTTTGGAGCGAATAACAGAGTTCCTGATCCGGTCAATTAATTTAACCCCAAGGATACTTCGCTCCATCGCCCTCTGGCACACCTTGAGTTTGGACTTCTGGATGTTAGTTAGTGACCATGTTTGGGCACCGTAGGTGAGAATAGGAAGAATACAGACGTCCATGAGTTTTCGCTTGAGTGACAGTGGGATTTCTCCTTTAAAAAGCTCTTTCATCGACCAATAACTTAAAAATAAAGGTATTTAAAGAAAATAATGAACAGTGACATGTGAAACAAATTAAACAAAATCAAATAAACAGTGTCCCAGCAGTGGGAACATTAGACGGCTGTCATGATGATGATGAAAATAAACGGCTATTTCAAAGCAGTGTCAATCACACTATTATAAATGCACAAGTTTGGTTAGATGGATGTTTGTTCCTGTAAAATCGACAACCACAGAACTGCTTTATCTAAAATTCAAAACACAGATAGATGTCAATAAGACATGTTACATTTAATTATAATTTTAATTTATTTATTTAGACACACCAACAAAAGTTACATAAAACATTAATAATACAGTTAACGGTATTAGATTGTAAGTAACCAGCACTTACAGATGTATACAGCTTTCTCTTATTTCTCTAATCCCGAAAAAATTCAGTTCTCGAGTTCCACGCGAACGACGCAAGCAAAACCTCGTTTTTCATAATCTATAATCAAGTCTTCTCAAGTCTCTTCAAGATCTCTACTGATGACCTCATTATTAGCCTCAAGGTGGCAACCCGCGAGTGATACCTCTGGTATTGCAAGCGTCCATAGGCTGCGGTAACCGCTTCCCATCTTGTGGGCCGTACGCTTGGTTGCCACTTCAGTTATATAAAAAAAAAAAAGTTAATAACCATGATAGTTTTAAAAATTATATAAACCTCAACTGTATACATAAAACAATCTGGTCCCCACAGCGCCATGAAGCGGGTGAGCGTACGGTGGAGTGCTGCCTCGCGCGTGCGAAGCGCTGGGCCTACACCCTCCTCGACAGCTGCTGCCCCGTCGCAGAGGTGCAGGCCGTCCCGGGGCGACACGTGCCGCACGACATAGACATCGACGTGAGTACCTACACCCTCCTCGACAGCTGCTGCCCCGTCGCAGAGGTGCAGGCCGTCCCGGGGCGACACGTGCCGCACGACATAGACATCGACGTGAGTACCTACACCCTCCTCGACAGCTGCTGCCCCGTCGCAGAGGTGCAGGCCGTCCCGGGGCGACACGTGCCGCACGACATAGACATCGACGTGAGTACCTACACCCTCCTCGACAGCTGCTGCCCCGTCGCAGAGGTGCAGGCCGTCCCGGGGCGACACGTGCCGCACGACATAGACATCGACGTGAGTACCTACACCCTCCTCGACAGCTGCTGCCCCGTCGCAGAGGTGCAGGCCGTCCCGGGGCGACACGTGCCGCACGACATAGACATCGACGTGAGTACCTACACCCTCCTCGACAGCTGCTGCCCCGTCGCTGAGGTGCAGGCCGTCCCGGGGCGACACGTGCCGCACGACATATAATATAAATTATAATAATTTATTTATGCATTAAATTAATTTTTAGTCTGAACTAAATCAGACCTAAAACAGACCTGACTACAGACGTACAGACAGGCAAACTGACGTAGACATCAATGCCTGGCAAGAAACTATTGTTGGTTCCCCAAAACTCACGTAAACGATAAACTATAATAAAAATAATCATCATCTAGCCCCAAGCTAAGCAGAGCTTATATGTCAAATCAGCAAGAACTTAAACAATCATTTTATTGTACTTTCAGGCGGTCCTTATATACAAGGATAAGAAAAAGGAGGAAATAAATCTGCCCGCATCTAGAGTAAGTAATTTGAAACTAACGACTCGACGAGTGTTATAAGCTCCGTATTCACATACAGTTTTGCTCGATCGAGTTATCAGGTTGAGTAAAAACCATGGCATGGGCTTTCGTCCACACAGTCAGCATTAATCTACTTACACCAACCGACGTGGCGCAGCGGGCGCAGGTCCGCCTGCGACGCGGAGGTTGCGGGTTCGATTCCCGCCTCGGATCAAATCTATCTATGTATTGTATTGTATTAAGTATATATCAGTCATCTAGTACCCATAAACACAGCTCTGTTTAACAGCAGCTTACCTTGGGGCTAGATGATGCTGTGTGGATTGTCCAGCATTATTTATTTATTATTTATTTATTTAATCTATCGAGTGACGCGCACCGTTCAGTATTCACCGAGCCGTTCGAGCCAAAACATGTCTGTTCAACAAAGGAGACGGTAGCTATATTTAGCAAGTCGCGCAGTTCTTAAAAACTAAAATTATAAAAGAATTAAAAAAAAGGAGATCCGGGTTAAAGATTGTTTCTCTTATATTTATTTAAGTAATCGTTGGACTTGACATTTCACAACTGTGACTGTGTATATAAGTTAATAAATTCTTCTATACCTTTGGAATAAACTCGTAAATGCATTTTTTTTATTCTACTCGTGTTTTCACGAGGATCAAGAACGGCGGACTGACGCTCGACTCGCGCCACTCGCGGCCACGGCGGATCTCGGCCGTCGTGAAGTTAGCCGTTTTGATGCGCAATGGAGCTTTTTCAAACTAAATTGTCTTTGCGCATCACTAACGGCTAACTTCACGGAAGCCTAGATCCGCCGTGCGAACTATACACACGCTTGAGTCAAGCTCGACGGCACGCTTCGGCGAAGGAAATTACTTTTTTTTGTTATACAACTGAAGTGGCAACCAAGCGTACGGCCCACAAGATGGTAAGGGGTTACCGTAGCCTATGGACGCTTGCAATACCAGAGGTATCATTCGCGGGTTGCCACCTTGAGGCTAAGATCGAAAGCCTCATGTGCCAGTAATTTCACCGGAAACCATACCCTTCACACTGGAACACAGCAATGCGAGCGTTACTGCTTGGCGGCAGAAATAGGTATGGTGGTAGTCCTTCCCCGGACGAGCTCTACCACAAAGAACACTACTACTCTTATTAAAATATTTAATTTCATCGGGCCGGCTCGATGCGAGTCTTCGAACTGTGAGTTTTGCGGTCCACACGTTAATATTTACTCGTATTCCGTACATACGCTTAAGATGTTCAAAAAGCCATTACGATTTTAAGATTTTATTAGTTGAGTAGCGTTTTGATATTATGCGCGTGAATTATTATTATTCATTTTGTAGGCTCCGTCGTCGTGCAATACCTACCACGATTCACAGTACGATTTCGACATACCAACTGCGTCTACTAACAGCACCTGGGCTAGTAAGTATTTTTCATTTTAATCGTTGATATAGAGGTGCAATACTCTTAATTTAGTTGTTGATTCACTTACACATACCTCAAATGATTTTTAAATGAAAAAACCCCCAAAAAAATATTTTCATTACAGAACCTTCAAAAACTACATTAATTTATTTTCTTCCTGTACAGAACCAGTGAGGACGCTGAAGCCGCTTCGCAAGCCGACGGTCGATACACTGGGTAAGTTCACTGGTCCGCTTTAAAATCGACCTACCTCAATATTTTAGGGCAAAAAAATTTTTGCTGGCAAACTCTGTCTCAGTGGCCAACCTCATACGAACTTACTTACTTTATTGACATAAGAATAACAAGGAAAGACAATACATAACAAGCCGCTGAAATGACAGTTTTTATGAATAAGAGTATAATAAGACTCAAGGTCATCATGACAACCTTCATCTGCTAATTGTTATTTATGGTACCTACTTGTATAATTTTATGTAAATTTTTCACTAGGATACTTTATAATACCTATCTAATAATATCTTATAATAATACATTAGTGTATGTATGTATTTTAATATTTAGTTTATGTTTATTTTAAATATTTTATTATAAACTATTTATACATATGTGTGTATGTATTATTTTTATATTATATTTATACATAATACACACCACACCAACATGCCCCTTCTCAATTAAATTTTAGTCCGCTTAGGTTGCCTGGCAGAGATCGCTTTCAGCGATAAGGCCGCCAATTGTATTACCTCTTAATCTATGTTTGTTGCTTTTGTATTATTTCTGTGTGGTGATCAATAAAGCGTTATCTATCTATCTATCTATCTATTGGCTAAAGGTATCGACAGAATATCAGCGCCTAGCTTCTTCCTAGTGGCAAGGCACAATGCTGAGTCGACGCCTTTTTGCTGTTGTGCCACACAAGTACATGACAGCGTCAATTGTTGCTGTTACGAGTACTGCTGATTCTCTTCTTTTTTTTTTGTATGTACTGTATATGTGTGTCTTAATAGCAAATAAAAATATGTCTATGTTCCTACATGATGTTTTCCGTCACCATGATCATGTTTGCATCAAATCACGCTGGCACCTCACTTGGCTTATTTATATACGTTATTTCGTCAATATAGAGCCATATATATGAAAATTATACAAAGTTTAATTTGTATACATATATCAATTTATGTATTGTATTGTATTAAGTATATATCAGTCATCTAGTACCCACAACACAGCTCTGTTTACCAGCTTACCTCGGGGCTAGATGATGCTGTGTGGATTGTCCAGCGTTATTTATTTATTTAACTTAAATAACGCAAACATTTGATCAAATAAATATACAGGGTCATTCATTATCAACCTGACAAACTTAAGGGATAGGTACCACACATAAAAAAAAATATATGCACCTATAATTATTTTTTTATGTATATTTTGTCTTAAAAATCCCAAGTAAACAAAAAATTATTATAATATAGTATTATTTATCATTGTTGGGAATCAAGTTAAGCGACGTAATAATGAAATATTCGAGTGTGCGCGCCCCGTAGCGGGTCAAGGACACGCGCAGGTCAAGGACGCACGGGTCACTGACACGTGCCGAACGCTTCCTTTTCGATTTCTAACAAGGATAACTAATTATTAAGCAGAATTACGTAATTTTTTTTAATATAACAAAAAAAACATTTAGAAAAAATAAAAAAAGGACAAGTATTTTTTTTTTATGTGTGGAACCTACCCCTTAAGTTTGTCAGGTTGATAATTAATGACCTTTACAATAATAATAAATATTACGTATGTATTGTATTAAGTATATCAGTCATCTAGTACCCTTATCTCAAGATCTACTTAGCTTGGGACTAGATGATGCTGTGTGGATTGTCTAGCATAATAAAAAAAATGTATGAATGTCAAGTAAGATTATTTGTTACAGACTTGCAAAACAGAGCTATGGCTCCGGAACTGTCTGAGAGTAACTTCCCGCCGCTCAACCTGGGCATCGGACGAGGTAACTATAACTTTTGAACAGCTTTTTCCACAGTTTTAACAACTATATGCAGTTATCACCCATTTATTACTGTACCATTGTAATAGTTCCGAAAATAAAACTTTTTATTATTATTATTTGTCCGCCTTGACTTTCTAATTTCAATGCTAAATTTTAAGCGAGTATCTCTTACTTTGTTCTATCGCTATAAGTATTCAAAACGTGAAAACCTATTATTGGCTTCCTGTTTTCTCATAAGATAGTATATAAAGTTGTATCCGCTGTTGGTTTTCCTAAGAAAAAAAAACAGTAATTTTATATACACGCGCTTCCCGTCTGGATTTCTAACAAGGATAACTAATACTTGACCGGATAAACTTTATCGATTTGGGATTTTCGACACAAAACGTAAAAAAAGTAAAGGATAATTTTTCTGTGTGGAACCAATTCCTTGAATATTATGCGCTAATCATGAAAGACCCGATTTTTGGACAAGCTCTTTAAAATTAAGTCTTTAAAATATTCCCAAATCATGGTATATATCTCGTTTTTAAGAAATATTTAAAAAATATCATATCATAATCATTTTGTCTGTAACTTGCAACTAATTTGGAAACAGGACGTGGGCACGGTTGTGGAAGTGAGATTTATTCTTTTATTTCTCATAAAGTTTACAGAAATCGCAACTGAAAGACATAGTTCTTCCTCTTCTTCTTTTATGGACTCTGTGGCTTATTTGCCACAGTTTTGCCAGTGTCAAGTGTCGCTTAGCAACGTATAGTTCTCACAACGGATCTCGGCCGTCGTGAAATTAGCCGTTTGTGATGCGCGAAGACAATTTAGTTAAAAGCTCCATTGCGCATCGAAACGGCTAATTTCACGACGGCCGAGATCCGTTGTGAGAACTATAAACAAACGAAATTTGGAAAGAAATTATGACTTTTCTTTCGAAATTCCCCTTGAAAAGTCTGACTAAATTACCAACCAACATTACCCCTCCATTTCAATTACTTACACTTGTGCTAAGTAAACAAGTTAAATTGGATAAACTGCCACCAAATTTACGCAATAAAACTTAAAATAACACGAGAAAAATAATTAAAATAGGAGGACCCATGTCGTTTTGACATCGTAGTGCTTACATTCTCTTGGAAGATAGCCATAGACAAATCCAAAAAACATAGTTACATACTATAAGATACATCTAAGCAATAAGAGGTTTTCGTCTCAAGTTATTAAAAAAAAAAGCTGTCTATTTAGATGGCGGTAGCATAACCTTCCGCTTGACACGAGACGTAACAAAAACGGAGTTACCAACTTTTTGTTTGTTTTGATAACCTTTCCCAGTATGGCAGTAGGGCAGATAGCGCCATCTGTCAAAGCAATCAGAACTAGTTTTTTTTAAAATCTCGAATTGCAAACGCCTCATTGTCATGTCATCATAATTATTCTAAAAAGTATAAGATAAAGTAGGTTTATTATAGCGGCCGCACAGGAAGTCAGTGGATGGTGAAGGCTTTTTTGAGTTGTCACACAGAATTATATATCGATGCTTTTAAATCATTTCGTTTCCGCGCGGCTTATGTTTCCCATCACTAAAATACATGTGTGTAAAATACAACTACGCAAACTGTTCGTCGGTTTCCATACAAATCTACGAACTCTTTCATTCTACTTAAATATAGTTCTGTGAGTTGTCATTACATTCATTGGGGGAGGCCCATGTCCAGCAGTAGACATGACACCCTGATTACCCTCTTACAAAAATAAGCGACTGCTGTTGTGTGAGCCGGCGGCTGCTTGGTCCGCGCGGCGCGAGTGAGTCACGTATGTCGTTCGCAACGATCTTTTCTACGATCATGATTAGTAATAAAGTAGGTACTTACTCATCAAGCAATATAATCTTGTTGGTTCGTTAGGATCAAATCAGTGTTAAAGTTAGCGATCATTGAACACAATCAAATGTAACCAGCTTGATAAATTCCCTTCTATTAAAAATGAGCGCTTTCTAAAGTGTTCATAATGTTATGTAATTAATGTTTATTCATGCATTATAGTCATTATGCAAAATATTTTAAATTCAATTCTAAAAAGTGGTATATTTGTCATAATATGTTTATTTAAAAGACTTTTATAGGCGCTACAGCCTGCTAGTCACATCGATCTGGAGTCGTAATGTGCTAAACTGTGTTTAGTTATGTTATATATTACTGTGCTTATGTTAAATAAAGAACTTTTAAAAACAAAGTAGACATGACAATATTTTAAAAGAATTAGCACAGGTATAAATCATCGCGCCATAGTATAATAAATACCTTATTGAAACATTCCTTATAAGTTATTATAACTCCTTGGTGTAATCTGTCATGTTTTATCTATGCAGGGTCATTCATTATCAACCTGACAAACTTGGGATAGGCTCCAGATATAAAAAAAATGTATATGTACCTTTTTTTTTTATGTATATTTTTTCTTAAAAATCCCAAGTATGCAAAAAAAAATCGATTTCGTTTTTTTGCTCAATTATTATTTATCATTGTTGGGAATCGAGTAAAGCGGCGTAATAATGAAATATTCGAGTGTGCGCGCCCTGTAGCGGGTCATTGACATGCGCAGGTCAAGGACGCGCGGGTTATTGACCCGCGGGTCACTGACACGTGCCAAGCGCTGCCGTTTCGATTTCTACGAGGATAACTGATTAATAAGCAGAATTACGTAAAAATTTTTTTAAACAAAAAAAAATGTTTAGTAAAAAAAAGTGCAAGTATTTTTTTTATGTGTGGAACCTATCCCTTTAGTTTGTCAGGTTGATAATGAATAACCTTAAATGAAAAAATTAATACATAAATTCCTAACCAATCTGTAAATGCATTTTTTTTATATCCTTTCTGATCAAGTAACTGCTGTTACGTCATTTAACAGCATAATTAGTATTTGTGTAGGTTATTACGTACATCTTACGGAACATTCTAAAGCAATCTTTTGATTGTGTGATCGGTTAGGAATTTCTCATACGGTCGGTTAGGTAGGAGACAAGTGAAACAAGTTATTCGGAAGCTATGTATTTTTTTTTCAGGATCTGGACGCAACCTGGCTTCGAACATGAAAAATATGGATCTCAACAAGAAGTAATGATGACTCGTCAAAAAATTAATTACGTCTGAACCAAAGTATTGAATCGACGAATTTTTATACCTTTTAGTTCTGTAAGAATTTAACATTTTGGAGATTAAAAAGTTCTTGTTTATTATTACAATATTATTTAATGTTGATAAGTAGAATTTTGCTACAATTACGTTAAGATAATTTCGTGGTACAAAGGTCCAGCTTTTTAATAAAGTTTATAACTCATTTAATTTTAGTCTAACGTTGACTGCTAAGATTAATGTTATTGTTGTGATAAAGACCTACATATTATAGTATATGAATCTTTATATTACATGAATCTGTTTCATTATTTATGTTTTTTATTAATTTCTACATTTACATTTTATAAGCATACTCAATTAATAAATTAATTTCGTGCTCGTATCGATTATGGAAAGGAATGACAAAGCTCATGTGTAAGAAAAGAATAATATGCTATCCACCAATCCACATTGGTCTGCGTGAATCTATTTGTATCGCTAGAGATAGATGTGTAAGACCCAATCTCCACTTAAAAGTAGGTCAGTTTTCCAGCTGCTCATGATGTCCGCTAAGATCCCGACAATATATTTTTTAGGTTCATTGACAGTACATCCATAAGACAACAATGAAACTACTATTTCCGTGAAATAGATATAATAAAATAGCGGATATCCACCGAAGCATAGCGGAAAGTGGATGTCAAAATCAAACAATATTAATTACAGCAAAAATGACGTGCGTGCGGCAATTTTGATACATGAAATACAACGTTTACAAGTACCAATGATTGATATGTTATGTAACGCCCAAAGTTTAAAAACAATAATTTCGTTCACAAATTAGAATTTGCGCTTGGTCCTATATTAACCGAACACGTTGCGCTGACAAGTCGCTCTAAACTCGATACATTTTGCATTAATGTCGTGCAGGGTTGGATTACGTCACTTTAAATGGGCTGGCACACTCCACTTCTGTTTTTTTAAAGGCACAAAACAATTATTATGATAAAAGTCAACATCTTATGGGCTAACTTCCTCATTAACAGTTTCAAGTTTTATTTCTACTTCTTTCTTATGCCCATTCTTTTTTTCCGATACCGTTTCTGGGCCTTTTTCCACATCAGTTTTTACTTCATGCGTGTCGGCGACAGTGGGTGAGTGTTCTTCTGGATTTTCCTGATCATTCTTTGGTTCATCGAGATTGTGCTTCGAGTCCTTGCTCTTGATCGACACTTGGTCTTTTTGGATCTCTTTCTCCTGGATAAGAGAGCTCAACACCAATGTTGGCAATAGGGATTGCTTGTTTTCCCATTTTATTTCGACTATTGCACTTCTTACTAGTAGGAGCACGTACATTTGGAATACTGAAATAAAATAAGAACTACATTAATTGTAGAAAACTCTCAGGTCTCTCAAGGTCACTTCCAAATCACAAATAATATCCGATCACTCGAGGTGTAACACTTACGAACAAAGTGTTACCTACTGCTCGAGTGGTCGGATATTGCTACCAAAAGAAGGCATGATGGTAAAAAGGTGGTTAAATAGTAACTTACGTATGCTGCCTAAAATAGTGATTTGCAGTACGACGTCAATGGCTAATATTACTATGGAGTATACGAGAATGGACATCACCAGTGCAGATATACAGTAATACATGTAGACGCGCAGTAGAACCAAGTCTTTCTGTAAAGCAAAAACATTCTATGATATATGTAGATATACCTTATAATGGTTTCATGCAGAATAGAATCGAAAAATAAACTGTCACTGCGGCCATGCCGGCCTAAATTGTGACCGCCACTGTGAGTGTCCTAATACCTAATGGAGTTTATATGACGCGTTTTATGATTTAAAAACTTCTAAAATTCAAAAGTCGTTGAGCAAACACTTCGCTAAGACCTGTGGAATAGCCCCCCCCCCCCCCCTTCAGGCTTATGGGGACGTTATGTTAACTTATATATCATATCCTGATATTAGTACTACGTACAGAATGGCTACTCCCTACTTCCCACCGTTTTACTTTACCTCACCCGGACGCAAGTTTGCCGGTACTAAAGCTAAGGGGTAAGGCACGCGTTTACTTTGATTGTGTAGGCGCGCGCATGCCAGAGCGAGCGAAAGTGTGCTTCTCGCTCTTGCTATAGTTGGGTGGGGACAACCATGACACACACATACAACAGCACCGTTTACGTACACAAACTATGCGTGTGGTGATTGCGACGTGTTTGCTTCATACATTTTATTGAGTGTCCGGGGTGTGCTTATGTTACACGTTGTATTACAGTGCAGTAGGAGGGCGTATAGATTGTTTTCGCCCAAGATGTAATGTTGTGTTACGTCATTCTCTTCCAATTGTCGAACTTTTTCGAGCGTGTACTTACGCGATAAACCCCGCACAAACAGAGAACGCTGAAGCCCACTTCAACGATATAAGCCAGCATCACCACCGAAGTGGTGACGAAATCCTCCATTATCTTCGTCTGCACTTGCACCAGAGTCGTGGTAAAGCTGCCATTGGCTGTTCCTAAAATGCACAGAGCCTGAAAACAAGTAAATAACTGCAAGGACAGACAGAAGGAAGTACCTATAGTTCTCTCGGCGGATCTAGGCAGAAATTAGCCGTTTCAATGCGCAATGGAGCTTTTTTGTCTTTGCGCATCACAAACGGCTAACTTCACGGAAGCCTAGATCCGACGAGAGAACTATACGTACCTGCCTAGTGTTTCATTCCTAGGGGATCCATCTTACGACGGAGAAAAGAAGAGAAGTATAAGTATGCATGTGTAAAATCCATCATGCATAATCAACTTCTGTGTGCATAATGTATATGTACCTATGCAAGTACAAGTAGATATTTTAAACTACGATTTTATTCAGTAGTGCAAACCAGTATATATATACGCTAGTAATATAAAATACTCCTTAAAACTTTTTTACTAGGTACTATAATTCTCAAGCATGGAGATCATGTTGCGCCCCTTCACCCACCATTTTTGTCATAGATTAGAGTCTGACAGTTTTTCAATCGCGTTTTTAGACTATTTTCAGCCCGGTATCTTAGATCTCAGGTAGATATGAACATGCTGGGTAATCAGAAAATAAATTAGCACTCACCGCCAAAAATGCATTGAAGAATCCAGTAAGAATCAGACCTATCCTAACCGGAGCGCACCAGCAGCAGCTGTAGAGTCTACAGTTTAACACTGCAGACTTTATATAATTAAAAGGTTCCATTTTACTTATTTTTTGTCCGAGAATATAAAAGCAACTTCACGCGTTCTCGCGATCCGCCATTCGCACGGTTTATCCCAAAAATGTCGGCTGTGAAACATAATTAGGATGTGATGATTAAAAGGTCAACTAAAACTATTAGGTGTTTGTAATTAGTTTCATAATTGTCCGGCGAGTAACAGTGGCAAGGTCTATTAGCTGGCCACTGACAAAACTGGTGTTTGTAACTTGTACATAATCAAAGATCTAAAATCTTCAGATGTATCCTAAGCGAACTCACACACCTCAATCTTGAACACTGAATTTTGATTCAGTTTATCGATTCCAGCCCCCATACCATGAACTCTTAGAGCGATTCAAATTAGGACCTAAACTGAATTGTCAAAAAAAATTGTACCATGAAATTAATAATTATTGAAGTCATGGTACAAAATTTTTTGACAATTCAGTTTAGGTCCTAATTTGAATCGCTCTAAGAGGTCATGGTAGGGGGGCAGATCTTATAGAATTGATTCATAATCATAACGTAGGTACTTTTAATATAGTTCAATACTTATAAGTACATTACATACACAGCATCAACATCATAGGTCTTTTAATAGCTTCGATTTAATATTAAAAATAAAACAAAAATTTAAAAAACAAAATATTTAATACTTAGTGTAAATATTGACATAATTTAAGTGAATATTGGAAATAGAAACATTTATAATAATAATTGTAATATAATCATCAACTTTCCAAGGCACTAATAATCTACATATATGCAACACTATTCGTTTATTATTTGAATGAATTTACCATTCATTAACCAATTAAAACGTTAGTTGAGTGAATCGGGGTGGGACAAGTTATCATTCATTTGAACTATTTAAACTTAACCATAATATAAATAAACAAAAATATATGACACTTTCACATAAAAAATACCTATTTTAAGGTCCATCCGTCAACTAAACTCAAACTAAATCGAGATTAGAGCAGAGATTTATTTACAGTAAATTAGTTCATAAAAACTGTCAGTAAATCGACTCTCGTTCCACAAAGTTTAGTTTTGCAATACGACCATAAAACTACATTATTATTTAAAGTACCACCAATAATTTAGGTCCCTCAGTTTATGAAAAAAATAATATAATATAAAATACAACTAATCGACAATCACAATCCCTGTAATACAACCCGGAATAAGAAAACCACATTATATGAAAAAAATATAAATTTATTTATATATATAACTATTTTGTAACCTTTACCTCAAACAATATAGTTAGCCCAAGTTATAAGTATACTTAGATCTTTTTAAAATATTATAATACAGAAATAAGTTTTTCATTTAAAAATGATGTCATATGATAAAGATGATGAAATGGATAAAAATAGACTGTAATGTAACACCAAAGATGTGCAAGGATGCGTAGCGAATTCAGTACTGACATACTTTGTAAAATGTTTTAAATGAACAATGATTATGGAAAGCGAAGTATAAGATGGCCCCCAAATCGATGGATCGATGACATTAAAGCGGTCTAGGAAGTCGGTGGATGGTGAAGGCTCAAAATGGCGCTCTTTGGGTAAGGCCTATGTCCAGCAGTGGACGTCCACGGCTGATATGATTATGAAGAGGATAAATGTAAGGACACACTACGACTTGTTGCGACTTTATCACTGCAGTTGACCGTGTAGTTAAGTGCTAAAGGCTTTATTCATAAACATACTTTAAACTATTGTTAGCTAATGTATTTAAAATCTATAGACTTAGCCCAAAACATGTATATTTTCGTTGATATTATTTTGAGAGGAATTAATCTTTTATAACATTATTTGCTTGTTTTTGCAACTATGTAAATATTACGTATTGGGCGATGTATTTGCTTAACGACAAAGCTCTTCCTTCTTCAATATAAATAAACAAGTAAGTCTCGTATGAGTCAGTGGCCAACTCTGGATAATTACGTAATTTTTTTTTTAATTTTATAAAAAAAAACGTTTAGAAAAAAAAAAATGTACAAGTATTTTTTTTTTAATGTGTGGAATGGAATTATCAACCTGACAAACTTAAGGGGTAGGCCCTTAAGTTTGTCAGGTTGATAATGAATGACCTTATATAACAAAAAGAGAATGAAAACGAAAGACAATACAGTTAAAATGACAGTTTTATATGAACATAGGCATAGAATGCACTCCGCAGAAAGTCGCAGTGTGTTCGCTCTTAGACGAGTTAGTCTCCACTCGTAATGGCGGGGCCTCACTTCATGAGCGCGTGCACGACCGCGTTAGCGTTGAGCGCCTTCAGGTCGGTGTACGTCTGGCCGGTGCCTACGAACACGATGGGTTGTCCTGTTATATACGTCATCGAGATCGCCGCACCCACCTGTTGATAAATAAACATATATTATATACAAATATGTATATATATATATATATATATAACACTAGCTGTCACTCGCGACTTCGTTCGCGTGAAAATCGGTAACCGTACTTTTTCCGAAATATGTCCTATTTCCGGTCATAAATTTCAATACAATTCTTATTTACTGCTGTAAAGATTTTGGTACTTTTGGAAAGAAGGTTGAATTTAGCGTAGCTTGTCATGAATGTCAAGAATAATTCTCCTGTCAAAAATGTATAGAAATTTTGATGATATGTATGTAACCATTTGTCTATGCACGAGAATTGCCCTACAGGGGGCTTATTCGCTATGACATAGGAGATTCCTTACCAATAACGAGTAACTTAGTAACGTGTTCGTGCTATGGTGTGAAATTGTAAAATGGTTTTCCGTATCTGTGTTGTTTCAATAGAGATAGTTTATCTATCGATAGGTTGACTTTGAAAAACAGTCAGACGAGCCCTAAAACGTGGCTCGTCGACACCGATTCCACGCAGGTATTGTTCCGAGCCCGCGTTTGGTCATAGCGAATAAGGCTCTAACCACAAGCTCAAAAGCATTATTGAAACAATGTTAGACTGACATTTCGGCATACAAAAAAAAAACAGTAAAAACATTATTTCAATATTGCTATAAGAGCTCATGGTTCAATTTCAATTTATTTATTCAATAACACTAATTAAGTACATCGTTGAAATAGCTTTTAAGCTTACTTATTCTAAATATTAAGAGTGTAAAAGGTTCTGAACATTAAATAGAGTGTAAAAGGTTCTAAACATTAAATAAAGTATAAAAGATTCTAAACATTAGAGTGTAAAAGGTTATAAACATTAAATAGAGTATAAAAGATTCTAAATATTAAATAGAGTGTAAAAGGTTATAAACATTAAATAGAGTGTAAAAGGTTATAAACATTAAATAGAGTGTAAAAGGTTCTAAACATTATAAGAGTGTAAAAGGTTCTAAACATTATATAGAGTGTAAAAAGTGGACTTTGAAGCTCAATTGCGTACCTTATCATCGATAGTGTCGAACTTG
The DNA here is from genome assembly GCA_951394395.1 of Colostygia pectinataria. NCBI lineage: Eukaryota > Metazoa > Arthropoda > Insecta > Lepidoptera > Geometridae > Colostygia > Colostygia pectinataria. Next base: position 2,394,551 of record OX596362.1, read on the forward strand.
GTAAGCACAATGCCGTCAATGACGTGCGGGTTGGTCGAGGAGCTGTGGTCCGCGAGCGCCTGGTTGAACTTCAGCAGTTGGTCCACCGCCTCGTTGCCCACCAGCGCCTCGCCCACGAACAGCACCAAGTCTGGCTCGTTTACCTGTTAGCAACATTTATTTATAGTAGTAAATTACACAATTATTATTTTAATTATTTACGAATATAGTTTTTTTTTATGTCAGCAAGTGACATAAAAAAAGGGGCCCACCTGATGTTAAGCACGCCTGACTATTACCTGGCTGGCTAAGTTGTTTTTAACAGATCAACGAAGTTAAGCACTGTTCCGCGGGTTCATCATTTGGATGGGTGACCGCCAGTGCCCGAGCGCTCCCGTGCTTCGGAGGGCACGTTAAGCAGTCGGTCCCGGCTTTTTTTAAAGTTGTTAAGCCATGACAGAGGCCTTCGGGCGGCCTAGAAACTATCACCAGAGTTGGCCACTGACTCATAGGAAGTAAGGAAGTCAGTCACCTTGATGAGTTTAGCGAGCGCCCGCATGAGCGGCTCGTTGTCCTGCATGCGTCCCGCGGTGTCGATGAGCACCACGTCCGTGCGGGACTCCCTCGCGGAACGGATCGCCTCCAGCGCTATGCCGGCCGCGTCCTTGCCTGGGGCACAATTAACTATATATATTACACATTTCACATTTATTTATTAACCATATTATAACATTGGCTGTCATACAAGGCAAGTCAAATTAAACATTTGTAAATAAAGTACGTAACATAACAAAACTAAGAGAGAAAGAAAACAAAAATTTTAGAAAATTAATATATTAACACAACAGGTGGCCATGATTATAGGTACATTTGGAATATTCAAAAACATTTAATTATTAATGTAGATAAAATAAAAACACAAAACAAATTTTCTATGTCAAGGGCACACACTATATATATAATAATAATAATGCTGGACAATCCACACAGCATCATCTAGCCCCAAGGTAAGCTGCTGTTAAACAGAGCTGTGTTATGGGTACTAGATGACTGATACAGTGGTGGCCATATAATTAAGAACGCTGATATAAAAGGAAGATTTTTTCCAACTAAGATGCAAAACTAATTGTATGCATTTGTTTTTATTTCTCTCGGTATCGTAAAACATTTCCATATTACCACTGTATTCATTGATACACATGATTGGCTAAAAATCAATAGGCAAACTTTTTACACTACTTTTAAACAAAGTATTCCTTATTACTGGCTGGTCACGTAATTAAGAACGCTAAGTAGTTTATACCTTTATTCAAATTTAAATAGAGAACACTCAGTCGATTTGTTACTGTTTGTATAATTTTGGCGCAATTACGTGCTGTAAAAGATTAAAGGTGATTGCTTCTTTAGAAAAAACAATGGGAAAAAATAAAAGTGATAAATCTACAAGGGAAGTAATAATAAAACTTCGCCGGAAGAATTGGTCTTATAAAAAGATAGCCGACCATCTGCAATGTTCAAAAACGATGGTTTTCCACGCTGTAAAGCATTTTGCTACGTATCAAACTACTTCGAATGTTCCACGTGTACCTAAACAGAGAAAAACAACTCCTCGAGACGACCGAAACATCGTTCGTATGGCAAAACAAAATCTTTTTAAAGGGTCCAATGAGCTTAGAAAAGAATATTTTGGTGAAAACAACTTTTCAGCAATCTCAACACGCACTATTCGAAGACGTTTGGTAGAAGAAAAATTGCACGGTAGGATAGCAAGAAAGGTACCCATGTTAAAACTTTGCCACAGGCAAGCCCGGCTTGCATTTGCGAGAAAGTATGAAAACTGGACTGTGCAACAGTGGAAAAATGTACTTTTTTCTGACGAGACGAAAATAAACAGAGTATGTTCTGATGGAAAACGATATGTACGACGTCCCCCGAATACAGCATTCGACCCAAAGTACACGAAAGTTACATTAAAGCACGGTGGTGGATATGTGAAAAATTGGGGTTGCTATTCTGGACATGGTGTAGGACCTGTAAAGTTGATAGAAGGTAACATGGATCAGTTCCAATACAAAAATATACTGCAAGAAACAATGTTACCATACGCTGAAGACGTTCTACCGGTCATTTGGACATTCCAGCATGACAATGATCCAAAGCACACTGCACGCACCGTAAAGGAATTTCTTACAGCGCAATTAGTTTCTGTCTTAGACTGGCCTGCTAACAGTCCAGATCTAAACCCAATAGAGAATCTGTGGTTTGAAGTAAAGAAAAAGGTTTCAAATACAAAGTGTGGAAATTTAAGAGAGCTGTATGACGTTTTTTTAGAAGAATGGAACTCTATTTCTCTTGCGAAATTTCAAAAATTAATAGAGTCAATGCCTCGCCGGTGTAAAGCTGTAATTAAAAGCCGTGGATATGCTATTAACTATTAATTTTAGTTAAATATTTCTTTTTATGTTTCCTGTGCTACATAATATTGTGATTTTTTAAATCTAAGTGTCATACAAAACAATTCCCGAGCAGTTAAATAAATCGTTCTTAATTATTTGTCCAGTTTCAGTACTATTTGAATGTGTTACTTTGATAAAATCAATAAAATGTGCAAAAAATAGTTAATTTTGCTCTATTAATGTGACTATTATATAACATAAATAGTTGCTTCTCAAAAGGTACACATCTCTGTGTATGATACGATTTAAATAAAAAACTTCTAGAACTTCAAATCGTTCTTAATTATATGACCACAACTGTATATACTTAATACAATACATAGATAGATATTTTTTATTATATATAGAAAATACCCAGAACACCCGGAGCAAATATTTGTAGATCGTACAAACATTTGACCCAAGGCGGGAATCGAACCCGCAACCTCCGCGTCGCAAGCGGACCTGCGCCCGCTGCGCCACATCGGTCGTATATAAGTTTATAGATCAGGCTGTATTTAGTGCTTACGGATGGTCCGTACGGACGACTGTTGTCCGGAGCTATCGTATAGAAATCAATTATTGCGTTTAGCAGTGCGTCCGTCTATCCGGACCCGGTCCGTGCTCCGTACCTCCGGAGTCGTTATTCCTCAATTTCGAATATAATCTATAAAATTCTTCATCAAATAACCTGTTTGCAATTATTGGGTGGATATGGTACCACCTCTTTTTCTTATTTTTATTAATCGTCAAAAGTAGTGTGCAGAAAAAAAAAATAACAACATTTAAAAACTGATACATTCTGTTTGCGACTATACTCAACCGAGCCGTATGATGTTCCGTGTAGCACTAAATGGTCGACCGTACGGACGATTCGTACTGCGGAGCTCCGTACGATTGACCGTACGAACCATCCGTATAGCACTAAATACAGCCTTGTACTCTCACGATCAAAGAATCCATTCAGCCGTTATGTGTAAAAAAAAGTAGGCCTGTACTTTCATTTACAGACGCCTCAGGGCCTAAGGCAGATTTTTCAGATGACGCGTATTCATAAGTAACCACTTTCCATAACAAATACCTTACAAAATTTATTCACCATCTCTACACATCATTTCCAACTTGACTACACCACCATTACAAACTCTACATCATTGTAAACTTTACAAATCTGTCATTTCTACACGTTGTTACAATCTACACACATCATTACCATCTCTACACATCATTTCCAAGTTTACACCACCATTACAAACTCTACATCATTGTAAACTTTACAAATCTGTCATTTCTACACATTGTTCGATCTCTACACATTACCGTATCCCTTTTTATACAGCTGCACCATATTCCACCCGTGCCTCGCGACGGGATGCAGTGCGATGAGATAGCACACGTGCGTGCGGAGCTGCTCCACGGCGCCGGCGCGGAAGGTATCGCTCGCCATGATAAGGAAGGACAGCTTGTTCTCGAGCATCTCGAGACATAATTACCGTATCCTTTCATATAGAGATGTACCATGCTGTGGCCGTGGTGTCGCGTTCTCTTCTCTCTTCGCGTTCTATCTTTACGCATCATTACCTTCTCTACACCTCATTATTATCTGTACACATTACCGTATCCCTTCTCATAGAGCTGCACCATGGTCCGGCCGTGCTTCGCGACGGGATGCAGTGCGTTGAGATGGCGCACGTGCGTGCGGAGCTGCTCCACGGCGCCGGCGCGGAAGGTGTCGCACGCGGCGATCAGCACGGACAGATCGTTCTCTATCAGCCAGAAGCAGATCTTCGCGAGGTTTGTTGATTTGCCGACGCCGTTCACCTGCGCAGGAAGGAAGTAAATCACACAAATAATTTGCTATAATTTCTCACCGTTTAAACCTTCCCTGGACTTTTACAAACATTTCAAGTGCAAAATTAGCCAAATCGGTCTAGCCATAGATTTTGCGAGCCTAACGCACAGATATTAATTATAATATATATTATATTGTATAGTATTGAGCTGAATGTACACGAAAATGGAAAACGAAGTGTAGGACGGCCTCCCACTCGATAGACCGATGACATTAAAGCGTTCGCAAAAAGATCGGTAGATGGTGAAGGCTCAAAATCGGTCGTAATGGCGCTCTTTGATGAGGCCTATGTCCAGCAGTGGATGTCTATCGACTGATATGATGATGATGAACCACACTCAAACACATACAACGGTACCGTTTATGCACACAAATCATGCATGTGGTGATTGCGACGCCTTTGCTTTATACATTTTAATGAGAGTATCCAGGGTGTGACATAACAAAAGCTGTGCTTAGCTTGGGCAATAAAACTCAATAAAATATAGGTATGATGCAAACACGTCGCAATCACATCATGCATAGTTTGTGTACGTAAACGGTACCGTTGTATGTGTTTGAGTGTGGTTCATCATCATCATCATATCATGCATGGAGCTATCGGCGCTTCGAGCCGAAGACATCCCAATGATTATTTCGTCCAAGCGAGATATGTCTCGATAGCTCAATTGGTAGAGCGCCCGCGTATCAAGCGGTGGTTGCGGGTTCAAATCCCGCTTGAGGCAAAATAATTTTTGGGATATTATAATCTTTATTATAATCTTTATCATCATATCAGTCGATAGACATCCACTGCTGGACATAGGCCTCATCAAAGAGCGTCATTACGACCGATTTTGAGCCTTGTGTGCGTGTCATGGTTGTCCAACTATAGCAAGAGCGAGAAACACACTTTCGCTCGCTCTGGCATGCGCGCGCGTGGACCTACACAAAATCAAAATAAACGCGCGCCTTAGCCCTTAGCTTCAGTGCCGGCAAACTTGCGTTCGGGTGAGGTAAGTAAAACCGGTGGGAGGTAGGGAGTGGCCATTCTGTATGCAGAATATGTTCTGTGGCTTGGGGCTTTCATAGCTAGATGATGCTGTGTGAATTGTCCAGTATTATAAAAATTAAAAAACTTTAGAAATTACTCCGCAGAATGCCATGACGTAGGGCTGCGCCTGCGCCTTAGCGTGCAGACAGTCGCGCAGGATGTCGAGGCGACGGCGCGGCGACAGGATGCGCACGAGTGCCTCCGTCAGCGTGCTCCTCACTGTAGCAGCCACGCTCTCGAACGTACCCAGCACCTGGGGAGTAACCACGACCTCTTATAGCAATATTGAAATAATATTACACTGGGGGGGTAACCACGAGCTATTATAGCCGCGTGGTGAATTATGACCCAATCACTCTCGCTTGAGAGTAGGCCAGTGTCGCAGCAGTGGGAACATAGGAAGGCTGTCATGATGATGATAATATATTATTTAAATTACCTTTACATGAGGAATTAAATCCAAATTAATAAAATTCCCTAAGTAACATAGGCTATATTGAATGTTTGGCGGCAGAAACGTACCTTCCCTTCGAGCTTGGCGGAGACGGAGTCGCACAGCTTGTTGGCGATGTCGGCCGCCACGTTCTTGCCGATCAGCACGTCGCGCATCTGGTCGAGTGCGGGCCGCATCGCCTCCTCGGTCAACGCTTTCGAACCCACCAGTCCTACGATAACAATCTGTTTCAGTTTCTAAATAAATTCTTGAACAAGCTTTATCAGGTCATTAATTGGTATTTACTAGATTAGCTATATTTTTTTGTTTTAGTTAATGTTACTATTCTCAGCAAGTCTTTTCAATATGATACCCTTATTGTATTACAGCATAAAAATTTAGTCCACCATATCAGATTTAGAGTGATGTCACGTTATTTTTTTTAATTAAGCTTGCGTTTAATCACCAGGTATACGGTGAAGCACGCTTGCTTAAGAGACACCTAGTAACTTCACTCACCCTTGAATATGCTGAACATGCCGCCCGACTTCTTAGGCGTGGCCTGCCTCTCCTCGTACTCTTCCTCGCTGCTGCTGTCATCCGACTCCACCTCCAGGTCACGGATAGCACCTGTCATCTGACCCACCAGCTGGAAGCAAAGCATCACTTACAGATATCATTTGGACGGTATGCTACATGCACTTATTTACATTTTTAAGACTTTTAAGCATGTAGCAGACCTTCGATTCATCAAAATGGTCTATTTTGCGCTGGGTCAATCGATTATATACTATTGCATTATTTCCTGGGGCGGTGTTGCCAAATATGCCAAATATGCTTGAAGGGGATAAAGCACAAGGGAGCCATTCTAAAGGTTGGTGCTGGCCTGCCTTTTCGTTACCCCCACTATTGAATTTATAAGAAATGGGGGGTGTTTACAGTAAAGCTAAGTTTTCTTCTGCACACCGTTCTCAAAAAACACTTACAGTTGGAATTTGATTATTATGAGTTGATGAAAGGGAAATGTAGGGGACAGTTCTCGTTCCCTGCCATGCTTTTAGAATAGATCATAAAAAACGTGTCAATTACTACAACACCTCACAATCTATCGAAACCTGTTTCGTTTGAAGTTGTTTTTTTAATTAATTATTTGATTACTGCTAATATTTACTAATGTTGTTATTATTATACTTAAATGATATATATGTTAATGTTGTACCTGCGTGTCAGGGTTGATCTCAGGCTGGGCGTCCCCGTCTTTGTCCGTGCTGAAGTCCAGCGATGGCAGGTCGCGAGTGTTGCCACCCATCTCCCAAACGCGCGGCTGCTTTACGCGCTCCTTCTCCACTACTTTCGGACTTTTTGGTGACTTCCTAGAAAATAATAAAAGACTTTTTCATTGTCATTTTATTCAAGTATTCCACTTGACAGCTGAGAATCTGAATAGTTTAGTACGACATTAAGGGTCTGATTCGAAAAAGTACTTCCAACCTCTTTATTAGATAATGTGTCTTTCAAATACACAATACCTTAGCAAACCGCTAAAACTACAGACGTGCTACAGAGTTTTGGTTGCGCGAGGCACTCTACACCAAACGCTCCTACTTGTATTTATACTTCTTTTTTTTTTAATTAGGTAGTACCTACATGCTGTGTTTTTGTTATCTTGTTTTTTATTTACCATGTTTTGTACCTACCTACTTTATTTTATAAGTTTTTACTTGTTCTTGGTATCTTTTTGTGTGAGTTAGGTGTTATTAAATGATTTTTCTTTCTTTTCTTCTTTTCCTGTGTAGCGCGCTCCAGCCGGTGTGGATTGATGGCGTTGGATCGTCCAGTGTGGATCCGGCTATTGGATTCAACAGTAAGACCTCGGTAACTTACTTGGGTTCCTTCTTGGTCTTTATGGAGAGTTTCTGCGCGAGGCGGGCGCGGTTAGCGGCGATGACGTCATCCTCTACTTCCGGCTCTTCCGCCGTGCCGTTGGACAGGCTCTTGTTTTCTACTATTTTCACTGAAATAGTTAATTTATTAATATTTGTTACTAGCAACTTGGCTTTGTACATGTGCTTAAAGAGCTTCTGCTTGAACCACTCTATCTAATGATTAAAACCGCATTTAAATCCGTTGCATAGGTTAAAAGATCTAAACGTACATACCGAGGGACAGACGGACGACTTTGTTTTACACTATGTAAAGATAAATGTGTACAGCTGGTAGAAGAGGCACCGGGTAAAAAGATAACCCTTGTCAAATGCAATAAGCAAATAGGTACATGCTATGCAAACGCGTTTCGATCAAGGCGATCGGTCATCGAGCTTATCGCGTGTGCGCGTTTACTGTGTTTAGAACTTTATGCAAAAATAACTTATCATTCCAGAAATTAATGATTTCGTAGTAATAAAACGCGTTTTGAATTTGAATTTTAAAATCCAAGCCAAAACGCGTCCAAGACATGGCATGACAGTAATGACGTCATAGTTAAGTTTTCAATGTAGTAATGTAGCAATAAGGTTCAAGATTCTGCAATTTTGTGTGATGCCACCAATCAGAGAACCAGATAATGATGATGATGAGATCGGCCTTGAATCTTTTTTCATAAGGTTTTGATTTTAGTGATTCTAGGTTACTGTCAAGCGGGTGGAACACCGGTACTTAGGGTCCTTCAAAAGCTCTTCAATTCCGTTATCCTTGAAGGTACAACGCCAGAGGCGTGGAACAGAAGCGTAGTGGTACTGTTCTTTAAGAAAGGTGACAACACCCTATTGAAGAATTATAGACCCATTTCGCTTCTGAGCCACGTTTATAAGCTGTTTTCTAGAGTAGTAACCAATCGTCTCGCTCGTAGGTTTGACGACTTCCAGCCTCCCGAACAAGCCGGGTTCCGAAAAGGCTTTAGTACTATAGACCACATCCATACGCTACGGCAGATTATACAGAAGACCGAAGAGTATAATCGGCCGCTGTGTCTAGCGTATGTGGATTACGAAAAAGCCTTTGATTCTGTCGAAACCTGGGCAGTGTTGCGGTCTTTGCAGCGATGCCAAATTGATTATAGGTATATCGAAGTGTTGACCGCCAATGACATTAAAGCGGTCGCAGGAAGTCGGTGGATGGTGAAGGCCCAAAATCGGTCGTCATGGCGCTCTTTGGGGGAGGCCTATGTCCAGCAGTGGACGTCTATCGGCTGATATGATGATGATGATGAGGTTACTGTCATCATGCCTACCTATTGCATGTCTAGATGCATCATAAGCATATGGCTGACTAGACATGCCTGATAGTGTCTTGTAAGAGGCTAAAAGGTTACCTATTTATACTGAATAATAAAGCTTTGTATTTATGTAGCTTAGCCTTTACTTACCAGTTTTCTTTCCTTTCTCTTCTCCCTTACGCTCAATCATAGAAGCCACAGTTTTTTTAGATTTCAATGACTCTTCAAAGGTATTCATTTTTTTCGGAATCTTAGCTTGTAACTTGCCTGAAAATCAAATAGATAAACAGTAGTAACATAAACCTAATGTAATTATGTACATATTCTTATTTTGGTTCTGGAAATAAATTTCAGTTTTAAGTACTTAAAAGAGATAATTATTAACATTATACAATGTTAAGATGTAACATATAGTTATGTAAAGTCACTTATTATGATTTACATAACTTTATATTACAAAACCTACATGCTACTGTACAGTAAAACAGGTTCTATTCTATACCAAGTCCAAAGAGGAGAGTCGCTGTGACATAATAGGGGATAACATTACCATTTTATTATATGACTTTTATCATGTCATGTCATTGTCATGCCCACAGAATAAGTTTCATTACGTTACTATAGTTAGCACAGCGGATCTAGGCTTCCGTGAAGTTAGCCGTTTGTGATGCACAAAGACAATTTAGTTTGAAAAAGCTCCATTGCGCATCGAAATGGCTAATTTCACAACGGCCGAGATCCGTTGTGAGAACTATACTAATATCTAAGTTATCAAAATATTTACCTACACAAATTTCTTATTCATAACATTTTAGTAGAGATTTATAAAGTAAGCCTTCTTTATCGATACACATAACTGAATGATAGACCATTGACTTTAAGATTTTAGCATCTAAACTCACCCCATTCTTCAGCGTCCCTCAGGACGCGTTTAAAAGTCTTCATGAAATCATAGTCCACAAGCTGGTTTCCTCCTGTGAGCTCATTCTTGTACTTATCCCTGAACTCCAAGTGCACATCGTTGAGGAACTTATCGATGTACGATAGCTGCAGTATACGCTGGTAGGCAACCACAAACACCAGCTCAAACTCATTGTCGAGTTTGTATTGCAATGTCAACGCGTTCTGGTTATGGGTATTGTTTCCCGTACGCTCCTGAAAAAAGCATAACCTTGAACTTTACGAAGGAAAATCTTAACTTTTATTGTAAGTTAAACGTTACAAGGGGATTTACACGTGTCTGACTCACTTATTAAATTAAAAAAACAAGTCACAGTCAGGTTCTCAAAACCGATAAAGTCAACTTACTTGTAAAATAACACTTCGTATCAACGCGTTTACAGAGGGTGAGAACATCTCACCCGTGCTTTGGAAACACCATAACACAATGCCTCCTTTACTAAAGATGCTGAATAGGTCTAACATTTTGAAAAACTAAGTAGTAAATTCCGTTTTCAAATAAATCGCCAACAGATGTTTCGCTGCGTAGGAATGTATGGTGTGAAATTGAAACGAATGAAATGTGTGTGTGTGACTGACAACTGTGACAGACAGGCTGTGACACAACATTTGATTGACTGATTGAAATTTGACAGATAGATGACAACTCACTGAGACAACTCACTATGCATATTTTGAAACAAAGTTCTAGAAAAAATATTCTATTTCACAAATTAGCGAAATGTTTTATTTACACGTATATTTTAGACTCGTACTTTGTACCTAATTTTGTTGTTTGCTATTTACATTTATTTTTTGAATCTTTAAAATAATAGAGTATTAATTTTACTCCATGATACATTCATTGATAAACTTATAGTATGTAGTTCAGATACTGAATGTGTCAACTCTACTGTCTATGACATTAAAGTGCTTCCAACTATATTACTGTCTACCCAACTCCTGTGCTTTTTATTAGGTCATTCGGAACTTTACAATTTGGTTGTAGCTCGTTTATTTCTCAATTCAAGCTCCAGCTCTGTAACTACTAACCAGCTCAGTACTTACTTTCTTGAGTTGAAATTATTTCTTTTTACAATTTTGAGTTAAGCTTATTTTGTTATGTAATATTTTTATACGTTTGTTGTTTATAAGTAAAATAAAATGCGAAAGAGCTCTTTTTTATCATATTATTTGCAAGTCTTTCTTCAGTCAATCATACAAATAAGTTTTTTTATAAAATATTGGGACATTTTCATTTCATGATCAGAAACTCTCCTATTCTCCTACCTAAATTCTATGTTGTCTATGGTGATTTGTAAATAGAAAATTGTCAATTCATCTCATTGCTTTACTTTTGTGTGTGATCATTTCGGTAAAATATTGTATCAAGAAGAAAAATAATCTGTTTAGATTGAAGAAAAGTAACAAGCTATTACGATGAACATTACATCAGCTGCGGGGATAATATCCCTGCTAGACGAGCCGATATCCGAAGTGAAAGAGTTCGCGTTGAAGAGGTTGGACAACATAGTCAATGAATTCTGGCCCGAAATATCTGAATCTATTGAAAAGATCGAGATTTTACACGAAGATAAGGTGTTCTCACAGCATCAGCTTGCTGCTTTAGTCGCCAGTAAGGTGTACTACCACTTGGGAGCTTTTGAAGATTCGTTGACGTACGCCCTAGGGGCTGGTGACCTATTCGACGTAAATGCCAGGAATGAGTATGTCGATACTACCATTGCGAAGGCGATCGACTTCTACACGCAAAAGAGGAAGGCTCTGTTTGTTGACAGCTCTGCAGAGGCTATTGACCCACGCTTGGAGGCTATTGTGAATCGGATGTTCCAGCGCTGTTTAGACGATGGGCAGTACAGGCAGGCCTTGGGTTTGGCGCTCGAGACTCGCCGGATGGACATCTTTGAGGAATCCATCATGAAATCTGATGATATAGCTGGTAAGTGCTTTGTCACTGACTAAAAACTTGTGTTACATGCATGGATCATTACACCAATGAGCTCTGCATTATACACCAGTTCATCATCATCATTACCATCATCATAATCAAGACAGATAAAATAGATTTTCATGTAAATAGTTTTTACTTGTGTGATTTAGGGCATAAGCAGACTATTTAGAATGCAACCTAGCTGTACAAAAGTGGTTGTGAAGTTAAAATATTTACTTATTGACTGTAACTTATCACTGCTTGGTGCAGTTCAGTTCAATGCAGTTCTAAATAAATACTCAAAATTAGTTACTCTGTCAGTGACTTCAGCTACCTACTTGTTTTCTTTAGAAACATTGACACCTCAGTCAAAACTTCACATGGACGTAGGGAAAAAAGGCCTTAGTGCCTTATAAATTGTGTTATTTCAGTCTATATAATACATACATGCTAAATTTCACCTAAATCCATTCAATGCTTAGGGCATGATGGAGTATGAACATACAACTTTTGCATTATTAATGAGAGGTAAGAAAATCTAATAAAAATATTATAAAGTTGAATATGATTAACTAAATTGGTATCTTTCATTGTTTCAGGAATGCTTATCTACGCTTTCACTGTTGCAATGAGCCTGCTCCAAAATAAAGGCTTCCGCAGCACGGTCCTCAGGTCCCTGGTAGGTCTCTACAGAAACCTTAATATCCCAGATTATGTCAACATGTGTCAGTGCCTGATCTTCCTGGAAGACCCACTTTCGGTCGCTGAAATCCTTGATAAACTTACACATGGACCACAAGAATCTGTTCTTATGGCATATCAAATTGGATTTGACTTGTATGATTCAGCCACACAGCAGTTCCTAGGCAGGGTTTTACAAGCACTTCGAAGCACAGCTCCAATTCCCTCAGCTCTTGGTGGCAAACCACAACCACAAGGTGGCCCGTTCCCTGAAGGATCTGGAATGGAGGTGGACCAAGCACCAGTCACAAGCGAAGAGAAAACTGAGAGAGATATCACTAGTCTAAATGACGAAGAAAAGGAACATCAAAAGAGAGTAGAAAAACTAATATCTATTTTAGGAGGTGATGTATCTATAGGATTGCAACTGCAGTTCTTGATCAGATCCAATCATGCTGATATGCTTATTCTAAAAAACACAAAGGATGCAATCAGGGTCTCAATCTGCCACACAGCTACAGTCATAGCTAATGCATTTATGCATGCAGGAACTACCAGTGATCAGTTTTTAAGAGATAATTTGGAGTGGCTGGCGCGAGCCACGAACTGGGCTAAATTGACAGTGACAGCTTCACTTGGTGTCATTCACAGGGGTCACGAGGGTGAATCCTTAGCTCTCATGCAGTCTTACTTACCCAAGGAAGCAGGGCCATCATCAGGGTATTCAGAGGGTGGTGGCCTTTACGCTTTAGGGTTGATCCATGCCAACCATGGGGCTAATATCATTGACTATCTTTTAACTCAACTAAAAGATGCTCAGAATGAAATGGTGCGCCATGGCGGGTGCCTCGGTCTAGGATTAGCTGCAATGGGCACCCACAGACAAGATGTTTATGAACAGCTGAAATTCAACTTGTATCAAGATGATGCAGTTACTGGTGAAGCTGCTGGAATAGCAATGGGGATGGTCATGCTGGGGTCGAAACACGCAGCCGCGATCGAAGACATGGTGGCATATGCCCAAGAAACACAGCATGAGAAGATCCTCAGAGGACTGGCTGTTGGCATCTCATTCACCATGTATGGTAGGCTGGAGGAGGCTGACGCCCTCGTGCAGCAACTATTGAGAGACAAGGATCCATTACTGCGACGCGCTGGGTGCTACACAATCGCTACTGCGTACTGCGGCACCGGGAATAATGACTCCATCAGAACCTTACTTCACGTAGCCGTTTCAGACGTTAACGATGATGTTCGTCGCGCCGCAGTTACAGCTTTAGGATTCCTCCTATTCAGGACTCCAGAACAATGCCCATCAGTGGTATCTCTACTAGCTGAGTCTTACAATCCCCACGTAAGATACGGGGCGGCTATGGCTCTGGGTATCGCTTGCGCCGGAACCGGAAACCGCGAAGCCATTGGCCTATTGGAACCGATGGTGAAATTCGATCCTGTCAACTTTGTCAGACAAGGAGCTCTGATCGCATCCGCCATGATTCTCATTCAACAGACGGAAGCGCTTTGCCCCAAGGTTACGTACTTCCGACAGTTGTACTCACAGGTGATCTCGAACAAACACGAAGATGTTATGGCAAAGTTTGGCGCTATTATGGCTCAGGGTATTATCGATGCCGGGGGTCGCAACGTAACGGTTTCTCTGCAGAACCGGACGGGACACATGAATATGCTCGCCGTTGTCGGTATGCTGGTGTTCACTCAATACTGGTACTGGTTCCCTCTGGCCCACTGCCTGTCGTTGGCCTTCACGCCTACGTGTTTGATCGCTCTGAACAGCGACCTAAAAATGCCTCAGCTGGACATTAAGTCCAACTCCAAGCCGTCTCTATACGCGTATCCCGCTCCGTTGGAAGAAAAGAAACGCGAGGAAAGGGAACGCGTCACTACTGCAGTGCTTTCCATCGCCGCGGCTAGGGCCCGCAGGAAGGCGCACGGAACCGACGGCTCTACTAGCAGTAGCATTACGTCCTCGACTGCGTCTAAAATGGACGTCGACGAAGAAGAAAAGAAGCCTTCTAAAACGCCCAACTTGAATATCACTTTCCATGGGAAGTATGATAAAGACAAGGATGCCGCAACATCAAAGGAGGGGAAGAAAGACGAAAAGGAGGGAGAGGAAAAAGAGGCTAAGGAGAAAAAAGAGCCAGAACCCACCTCCGAAATTCTGAGCAATCCAGCTAGAGTTATGAGACAACAACTCAAGAACATTACTGTTGTTGAAGGATCTGGATTCCACCCATTGAAAGAGATAACTATTGGCGGCATTGTGATGCTGAACCATTCTGGTGATATAGAACAGGTGCTGGTAGAACCAGTGGCTGCATTTGGTCCGAAAGCTGAAGAAGAAAAAGAACCTGAACCCCCAGAACCTTTTGAGTACTTAGATGACTAGTAAAGTAGCATTATGTAAAAATAACTTTGGATCCTTATTAGGTATCTCTATAGAATGTGAACAAGTCAGTTTTAAATGTATCATACCTATTTGAGTGTTTACTATCTAACACATTACAAATAATTTGGTAAGTTCTTATCTAATGTATTTCTCTTCGTCATATAAAAATAATAATTACCTACTTCGAACTTTTTAATTATTTTTTTTGCGTGCCATAGCCCTTAGCTTTAGTGCCGGCAAACTTGCGGCCGGGTGAGGTAAGTAAAACCAGTGGGAGGTAGAGAGTGGCCATTCTGTTCGTAGTAGGTACTATTATCTGTTCTGTGCCATGATGAAAAAGCCTAATGGACCGCGCCGGTCTCTGGTCTTAGATTACGTAGATACTTTGTGGGTGGAGCGTGGAACTCATAGTAGGGGTGGAATCACTGCTGCTTCCTTCAATATTTTCAAACCCCGATCCTATAAGTAGGTCTATTAGGTAGTTATTTATCTGAGTAAAGAAAACCCTAACGCCTGTCACGAAATTGAGATAAGAGCTACATATATGTGCTTCTTCACATACATATTAGTCTATAAACTTTACTATAAAAAAAATCGCTTTCCTCCAGCGAGTGTGTACATGGTAGCGCTCGCCCTGTGTCGGTGTTCCTCGCAAGCTCTGTCCCGGGCCGGGTCCACTCGGGCGAGACAGCGAGTGCTCTCGTGCGGGAGTGTACAGCTTCATAATGCATCAATAGATAGAGTAGGTATCAAGAATATAAATATCAAGAGGAAGGTATAAAGCCGGGGCGGGTCCGCTAGTAACTTATATTTAAGTTTGAAATCATTAGGGGTGAGCGTGTCATGCGTCGTGTCGTGGTGCTAAAAATATCTAAGGTGAGGTGAGGTGAGGTGAGTACGTAGATAGGTACTTACTTTATTTTATTTTTGGAAAACCAACAGCTTTATTAGAATAGAATAGAATAGAATAGAAAAATATTTATTTAACGCCACACAATTAACATAAAAATAACAATACAAATTAAAACTTAACTATTGTGACGAAAAAAACATTACAGTTAATTAGACATCCTTTAGCAAGAGAGCCAATTAGAGGTTACCTATGTTCTTCTTCTTTCTAGTTTTGTGACTGTGTTTGATTGCCACAATTTTGCCCCGGTATGCATAAAAGTATAAAAAACTTTTAAAAATTAGGTACCTAGGGGTAAATGAATGAGTTATCGGCTGGCAGTAGTTATTGGCTACTTCATACTCAAACACTTCCTAAAAGCTACTGATGCTAAGTACAATATCTCCCTTCATTCTAGAGAATAGTTTACATATTAAGCTTTAATATTTGTACCGATTTGTACCACCTTTCGAATAATTTCGTATAAAAAAAATCATAATTGATTGACAATCGGCAATCCGGCTACTATGGTGGGGTTTTGTTGTGAAAACGGTAAGGATTGCGTTTGACTACAATTCGAATGAAACTTGTCTCATACCTCATATCTCTGTAGTTGATCCATATTTCGTTACTATTTAAGTTATTTTATCTTAATTTAAATGTATTTTATTATTTTTTTACTTTAAAACATTAAATTATGGTATAGCCAATAACAGAAACGAAAAAAACTAAGTTTTAAGTTACTGGCTATACATGTACATCACCGCCAGTCACCTACGAATTCAATTTATAATTTGTCAAATTTGGCGAAAATGACCTTCTTCCGCCAATCTGACGTTTGCTGAAGAGCACAGCATAGATGCCCAGTTGAGTAACCACCGCATGCAGAGATCAGTTCAAGATCCGATGGCCTGAAATAAACTTGTGCCGGAACCGATACTAATTCAGTTTGTCTGGTGAACTTTATACTGTAATTATTTATACAAGGGCTTCGAAAAGTTCGTTTATACCAGAGCTAAGAACTCGATAATTATGTTCCTTGTATTTCTTAAAAAAATGACTATAAACTGCTGTGTTTCGTAAAAAATGCTACAGCCAATAACTGAAACCAAACATGCCAGTAACTAATTCTGGGGTGCCAGTAACACAATTTTTATTTGAATGAATATTTTTACTTTATAAGCAATGTTAATTATTTTTATTGTTATTAAAATGATACTAGAACTTTTTCCGTCTCCACTAACACCATAAAAACATAATTTGGATGACGCCTAAAGAAACTATACCAATTTTAATTGACCAAGGCGCTTAATTAGCTAATAACTGGTGCTTTTACCCTACCTAAATGAATAGATATGATTATGAATAGAGGTGCTTTCGAAGAAGGATAGTTACGTCCCTTGATTCGAAGCGATCCAAGGAACAATTATATACCTATTTTATCTATAGGATAATATACACAGCCACAGACGCCATAAATTAAAATAAAAGACGAAGAAGATCTCAGACAGTATGACGAAGCATGGACGTAATATTATGGTGGCTGTACACCAAGGAACATAACTATCCCTGTACACTTCCACACACGAGATCGACCACTCGTTAAGCCTCGCTCTTCCTCACCCGAGAGTTCTCACCCGAGAAGAGGATCATGTAGGTGCACTCTTGCGAGAGCACTGTCCCGCCTCTCTCTCAAGAGAGAGAGTGTACAGCGATGCGTTCGCAGTTCACGCGAGGCGGCGCGAGACCCTTTGACAGTTGACTCGGTGCAAAAGCCGACCCGGGACCGAGAGCTTGCGAGGAACACCGAGACAGGCCGAGCGCTATCATGTACACTCTCGCGCTCGCCCTGTCTCGGTTAGAGTGTACAGCCGCCTTTACGTCCATAGTGGCCTTCTTCTTTTAATTTGTGGCGTCTGATGACGACGCAGCGATTGACAATCTTGACTGTGGGCTGTGCTGTCAGTATCAACTGTCTATTCTGTCGGCTTTCACAATCAAAAGTGTCAACTCAACTGTCAGTCAAAATATTTTTTGTCTGTCGGCTGGCCGCTCTGCTGCAAAATCAGCTTTACAAAACGTGGACTACAATTAAAAACCAATTAAATTCTAGTAGGTAGCAGTAATCAAGATAGAATTCCGCGCAGTTTAAACTCAGTTGTGTAATCAGCTTCAGCATGGATTGGGATCTGAAATACGGTGAGCTGACGAAAGACATCGACTTCGTGAGCAAATGTGATAATTTGAAGGAAGATTTGATGGGCGTCCAAAAAGTATTAGATCAGTTACTCCCGCTGAAGGCTCAGTACGACAAGCTGCCACTGGCGGCACAGATTGAACTGGATTTACTTCTTGCGTTCATGTTGAATTCCTTGCACTGGGTTAACTTACGCATCCAAGGCGTTGATCCTACGAAGCATCCTATCAAAGGCGAACTCCAACGAATAAAGGCAACAATGCTCAAGTGGCAGCAAGTGAAAGACAGGGACAAGAGACCTACAGTCAACATGCCTGTTGCGAAAAGATTCGTCAGAGGTGGCTTGTATGACCACAAAAATGCAACACCACCAAACAAAAAGAGTCGTGAAGATGATGATGAGTGAATAAGCCTAATAAATTGGGTTATTTTAAGGCTGAATTTACTAGATACATACTACATACATATATAACTTCTTGGTATTTTATCTATTGAAGTATTTGAGTACCTTAGGTTGTAGGAATGTTTGTTATTTAAGGCTACTATTTTTAGGATTAAGTAAAATAGGGTTTTTTGAGTTTTCTGTGTTGACCTTTCTTTAATTTGTCTGATGCAGTACAAGCTTGAATCATAACAAACTCACTAGTGACTTACATAAGTCAGTAACTCATGGTAATGGTACAGCTCTTACTATCTCAGCATAATCAAAAGAGCCAGTCTTCTGGTTCAGTCAGAAGCCTTTGAACCTATAGCTCTCTAAATACTATAATTTGTGCAATGCAGTAGTTTATTTATCCAATAAATAGATACTTAGAACAAAAAATGCCAAGCTTGCACTGTAAATAAAAATTTAGTTTTGTTAATGTAGGAAGTTTGATTTTGTTTTAGTGATAGGTAACCAGTTTTGTTTGTATTCTCAAAGTATTTAGTTATCTGATAAGTTTGCATGATTGCATCCTGTATTTACTATTTTAATTGGTTAGATATATGAAATATAAACAAGTATAAGTACATAATTTATTATTTGTAACGAAGTAAAATATCTAAAATATAAATAAATTAGGAATGTTCCACAGGAATACAGCAAATACCGCAAATTGGTCATAATTAAAATTAAATAATAAGCTTATTCTTGTCAAAGCTAAGACTAAATAATTAATTATTGCTCTATTCATAATAACTATAATAAAGTACCAAGACATAATATTATTATTGTTCAAGAACATCACGGAATAAAAATGACTAAAAGTGAACAACAAGATCAATTTAAAATAAGATAATAATATTACTTTGTTCATATCTCTACTTGCAAAACAAGTCCAGCAGCTGAGATGTTATCACCAGCTCCTGCCGTCAAGCGTGCTTCCTTACACACTAACACAGGTGCAACACAGATCTCCACATCTTGATCATTTGCCTTCTCGTCCCAACAAGCAATAGGCTCTGCAGAATCAAAATACACTCTCCTGCTATCATTCTCATCTCTAGTGATAGCAAAACTTCCATCAAGAAGAAGTTTGCAGCGTTCTAGCTCTATTTGAGGATTGTCGCATACATATCTATGAGCGGTCAGAGAAGCTTTAGCTGTTGCAGCTCTGGTGCGTTTCCAGTTTGAGTCCTTGACAGTTAGTATAGCTTGATAAGCTAATGTGTGAACATGAATACGAGTCAAGTTTCTTTCACTATGATGCTCCTGATTCAGCTGTCTTGCTTTAGAAAATATTAATCGCATCAGATCCAAAGCCATGGCCACTCTTGGGTTAGAATCGGCCACAACACTCACTTCTCCATATTCTAAGACACTGCGCAAGTTTGAGAGTTCTTGCTCATTCATACCTACAGAGTCAACATAAGGCAACACTTTAGTTGTAAGGTGTAGAAGCAATTCTATGTCTACATAACTAGCCATTTCAAAATGGACTAATGTATTTTTAGGTTGATTAAGTATTTGTTCTTTGACTAAATCAAGTCTTTCTTCTCTGAGATCTGAAACAGAAAACATGAGTGAAAATGATTGTTCCTGTATATTTTTTATAAACATTTACTTTACTATTGATTTATTTACCAACTCCATCCCCTTGGAAAGGAAAGTTGTCCATCATTTGTAATCCACTAATGACTAGCAAGTTTGGTTTGAACTCTGGCAAGGCTTCGCCAAACTTCTCCAAAGAACTCAGCAGGGGATTATTTTTGTCATTATGCATTATGTACCGATTGGCCCTTGGAGCTTTGTACTCTCCAAATTCTTCATCAGCTTTGTACTCTAAAATCATGTGAACATCATCCTTTACATCTTCATTAGCCTCATCACCAACTATCTTTATTTGTGAAGGAATGAGTTGTTTAAGTTTTTTGCTCATTTTTGCAGCAAAGAGGACATCCCAGCCTTCAGTGTGGAATCTCTTGGCCATGAGCGGTGCATTGCCACCAATTGCCCATCTGGTGTCAGACAGTTTTAGGGCCTGTTCAATGAGATTATTGTAAAGTTCTGAATTAGACATGAATCTCCTGAAATCAGAAATACAATGTTGTATTATGTATTATTCAATAATATTGTATGATTATTTAAAGTCTGCATCATATACAATAACAGGGAATGTTGGCACTAAACTATTATAGAGGAGTTTACTAAGTCGCTTTTATGTCTACCTTATGTCTAACTAGCACTTACTCAGCAGCAGCACCATGTTGAAAGAAATAGGTAAAACTCCTTAATAATTCTTCTTTATTTGTGATTTCGTTAAAATGTTCCGGCTTTCCTCTAAGCGCACTGTAGTCCAAAAGAGCAGTAGCATTGACGAAAAGATCGTGACAGCCTCCGTAACCTAATGCTACTTTAGGCTGCAGACTACCAACACCTACTATATTCTCCTTTTCTAAAACTAACATATGTTGGAGTAGTGACTCTGAGGATAACCGTACATCCATAAACCGCTGTCCCAGGTAAAAAGCACACACTAAAATATTAATCGAAACCACCCATTTCCGTGCCATTTCACTAAACATTTTGAAAACTTGATTTACTGGAATGTATGGATTAGAAACCAATAATTGTGTCTTTACGACATCTACGTAACTGTATATAAAATGTGGAGTTAATGGTTTTATCAGTTTCTGTGATAAAAATGGATAAACACGGTCTCGGTTTTGTGTAAATAAAAGTATATAGACCCAAGAAAGAAAGAGAGAGAAAGCAGCAGCTATGAACGAACGAGCACTTTTTGCCTGTCATTCACGTTTATTTTTCGCCCAATGGGCAGGGAGGGAGGGTGTCATTCACTTCGTCACTTGCCTTGCCAGTGTTTCCACCATAGCTTTCGAATTTCCCAACTTGCTGCTGCCTCCCTTTTGCAGTTATTAATGGCAAAACTAGGATAGAAAATCGAAAAATCTATATAGTCAGTATGTAAATTTTAGAATATCGGAATTACGATATTAGACCTCTCAGAAATATCGGAAAAAACTGTCCGAGATTCCGGAATTTCGTAATAATAAAATAAATAAATATCATTTATTTCAGACACAAGTCCATAGGTAAAGTACCTACATAATGAAATTTACAACAATTAATTAATAATTATACGTAGACTTACAGCTGCAGCAGTGATGTGGTCGGTTGGCAGAAGCTAGTTTATATAATAAATGAGTTCAGAATGGGGGGACATCCAGTGTCTCTGCAGAGGACTGTCACACCTGCCGGCTAGTGCTCTCAGTTTATTGTTGGAACTACCCAACATTCTGCTTTTGATGGATGCTATTTTATTTCGCAATAGCGTGAAGTCATCCACATGTGCATCGGCAAACATACCTGACGCACTGCAGGATCTAATGCATACCCTACTAGATGATGCTGTGTGGATTATCCAGCATTATTTATCTAATTAGGTACCTATTTATTTTATCTATATGAGTTGTTTCACGCAGTATGGAGCCGGGCCCTGGTCTTTTGTAGGGTCAGGATAATTAGATAATCCTTAAAGAAACCATCTAACACTGTTTATTTATTTCATTTTGGCTTCTTTCATAATCTAACGTAAGTCTAGCTTTGTGAAGGAGTGCAATACAATGCAAAACAACTTGTGGGTTATTAGGTACCTACTGTCAAAGTCAAGATGCGTCACGATCATTAGCTAATAGTTGTCATGGCGTATAGGTCTCACAACGGATCTCGGCCGTAGTGAAATTAGTCGTTTCGATGCCCAATGGAGCTTTTTCAAACTAAATTGTCTTTGCGCATCACAAACGGCTAACTTCACGGAAGCCTAGATCCGCTGTGCGAACTATACCTCTAGTGTTCCCGTTCTAAGAAACTCAACACAATAAACATTTTTCCTTTAGAACTTTGTTTGTCTACATAGAAATAAAATTGTTTGTTACTGTTAGTCTTATATTTTTTTCCAATTTTTCTATGGTGTTACAAAAATCTAGGCCACTATGAAATTGTTCTCTTATTTCTTCCTTTTATTTGGCATCCAAGCTTGCGGCCTACTTAATGGTAAGCGGCTACCGTAACCCATGTACGCTTGCAACATCAGAGATATCACAGCATTACTGTTTGACAGCAGAAAAAGCTACGTGGTAGTTCTTTCCCGAACTAGCTCTATCACAAAGCTACTACCTACATAAGGTACTCATAGGGTGATGTTATTTATTTTATATATAATAATATAATATTATTTACTTTAAGAGTGCCGCTTTGGGCAGTACCAACCATCTAAGTATGTATCTAGGTAGTATGTAGGTATATAATATGCTGCGTGAAGTAGAAGTAGGCTATGGCGAGTAGGTAGGTAGGTACATCATTTAGTAGGTTTAAGATGCGGGACGATGCGATGCAAGAGCCGATGTGCAAATGTTTTCGAAAGCCAAAAAGCCTTCCGTAAAAGGAGCGACCGGTCTCCTAATATGGCGAGAAGCTTTATGCGCAAATTGTCTGTGTCAGGGTGTAATGTAATTAATTTTAACAAAGTTCACGTTTTGCAACTTATATTTTTATCTCTGTTGCCCAGTTGCCCTCTTCTTAGCCGAGCCATCAACTCGATATCAGGCATCGAGTTGACTCGCAAAAATCTGTCTGAATAACAAATGTTTCTGCCAAATTGTAAGTAGTTTTTATGAATACCAATTACTTATTACAAAATATTTATTTTCAAAAAAATAACCAGCAATGTTTTTTTTTTTATACAACTGAAGTGGCAACCAAGCGTACGGCCCACGAGATGGTAAGCGGTTACCGCAGCCTATGGACGCTTGCAATACCAGAGGGTTGCCACCTTGAGGCTAAGATCGAAAGTAATTTCACCAGAAACCATATCCTTCACACCGGAACACAGCAATGCGAGCATTACTGCTTGGCGGCAGAAATAGTTATGGTGGTAGTCCTTCCCTGGACGAGCTCTATCACAGAGAACTCTGCTACTCTTATGAATAATACTATGTATTATTAAAGACAGACAGAAGGGCGATTGCAAGTTTTTAACTCACGCGCCGTGCGTGAGTAGCAGTGGTCCGAGCTCGCTCTCACTTCGATACACACAGCGACTCAAACAATTAGTCCACATGCATTAAAACCTCAAAGTTACCCTATAAGTCAAATTTCTTGGTTGATTAAATCGTATCTGCAGCGGCTGGGCTTGTTTTAATGTAACAATAGACAGTTAATCGTGCCGTATCGGGAGAATGTAAAGATTAAGTTAAAAATTCTGGTGTAAACGGCATAAATGAGCCCGTTAAGGAAGTCACGTTATTGTTGCCGCCAAAATAGTGTGCAGATGAAATCAGTGGTGTAACCGACTGGCGCCAGTGGGTAGTGGTAGAGTAAAGGCTGTGTTGTGTAACATAAACTTTGAACTTGGAAGTTAAGAGATGTTTTCGATTCGAGAAAAGTAGTTCCGATTGCTTTGACAGATGGCGCTATCTGCCCTACTGCCATACTGGGAAAGGTTATTAAAACTAGAAAAATGTAGTTAACTCCGTTTTTGTTTCGTCTCGTGTCAAGCGGAAAGTTGTGGGTTCATGTCCTGCTTGAGGCAAAATAATTTAACTCCAGTACGACCAAAGTTATATGTACTACGTAGTACGTTCTATGACTTTGACACCAGCCAGATGTATGAGAGACAGTGACAGCAGGAGCAACCAATGTTGAATTCTCTACACATTCACCATAGCTCGCCAAACGTAGTGCTTACTATCTCTTGGGCTCGCCAGTTGAGTTAGCGCCATCTAAATAGATAGCTTTTTTTTTTAATAACTTGAGACAAAAACTCCTAATAATAAAAAAACATAGCAGTTTTAAAAACTGTATCCCCCACCACATTAATATCATGTTATTAAAATACAGTTTTTATTTGTTTTTGTTTAAAAACTAGGTTTTTTTTGCACACATTTTTGATCTGTATCCAACCTGCGGGGCTAGCATGCCCAGCGTAGACAACGATTTTGTCTAGGGTAGAGTAGAGAAAAATGACAGGTCAGTGCAGAGTGTAGAAACATTTCTTCGGTCCCGAGCATGGCGATAGAAAGAATGAGCGGAAAAAAACTTCTCTATTCTACTCTAGAGATGAGTCTACAAATGCGAGCATGGCGTTCAATTTTCTCTATTTTTGACATTCGAGAATAATAATAATAGAAACATTTCTACATCTCCTTTCGGAGAACTGGAAAACGGAAACTGTCTACATCTCCTGAGACCTAGACAAGCTTTTATCTCTGAGTTTTTTTAGTAATATTGCTCTAAAAAGATAATAATTATTATCCTTTGTTTATTAAATAGTAAAGAAACAAATTATTCTCCGCGAAAAAAATGCCTTCATGTCACATGATTATAACTGTCAATGTGATTACTAGAGTAATGTCAACATAAAACGTTTCGTTTTACGGAATTGAGACCAATTTTATTTGTCTTATGTCATGTTTTGTTAGTATAGAGAAAGCTTGTCTACGAAGAAATTTTTTCTAGGGATTGTCTTCTGTAACGCCATGCTCGCGCGAAAGAGAAAATCAGAAGACAAGAAACTGTGTTGTCTATTCTACTGTAGAGTAGAGATGAAATCGCCATGCTAGGGGGGCTGGATCTTATAATTTTACAGTTTTATATTTATTACTAATTAAGTCTCCGGGTGACAAGTGAAGCGCAGTGCTGCGTGCAGTGCCTCGCAGAACTTTAGAACTTGAAGCTTTGGGTGAAACTGCAATCTGCGAACGAATTTAGCGTTGTTCACTGGCATAATATAGGTAGGTATGACATCATAATAATGATGTCATATTAATGATGTCATATTATAATAAATGACATTCGAACTGAAGTAAAAAAAAATATCAAAGCAACCTACCTACAAAACGCGCGCGCGCGATTAGATTAGAGCCACCAGCAAAGTCAAAGTTAAAGTTAAAAGAGCTTGAATAAAATCACAATCTTATGGATAACTTTGAAAAATTGCCAAGTTCCAAGTTATCGCTGTTGGTGGCTTACAGGTCGCATGATTCACGTTGAGGTCAGGAAATCCAGTCCGAGTAAAATTAATGAGTGGCATTTTATTTCAAGTTATTATGCCATACTTATAAATTACTTTATTTAGCTTTTTGCTGTTTTTACTAGACTGCCTTTTAAATAGAATAAAACGTCATCTCTTCTGCGGGTTTTGCGAAGTGCATACCTAAGCCTACAAACCTACACAACCTACCTACTCGATGTTCATCATCGATGACTCGATTCTACCATCACTTCTGCGAAGCGCTTATTATTCAATGTTCATCATCTTAAATGATTTGATTTTTTTTTTGTTGGCACAAACCAACAATAATCCTTCCATTTAAATTAACTTACACTTGCGCTTTGTAAGATACAGTCGAGACTTGATCTGAAACAGTCAAACGGGATAAACTGTCACCCACCCCAAAATCATACAATAGAAATACAATAATATTTTTTAGAAAAAACAATCTTAAAAGTTGGATCGTAGTTAAAGGGACTTACGTTATACCGTTATACCGTATACTTTTATTTATTTTTAATAAAAAATAAGTTTATTTAAAAATAAATAAGTACTTACCTACCTTAGTTTATAAAGTATGTACCTATTATAGGAAAACTTTTTAAGGCAAGTGGTAAAAATAAATGACTGGAATGGGGTGTTGGATCTGCGGGGGGTAAACCGACATGCTTGTGGTCCACAAGTTGTGGAATTACCAAGGAATATATAGATTACGAAGTGTTCGTAATGTAAGTATAATTTACTGGCATCTCAGACAGTTCTAACTTGTCTCAGACTGGCAATTTACAAACTCTATGGCACATTTTTAGGAATGCCACAGAATCAAAATAAAGCTGCGATCCATAAGCCGATAATGTGTAAAATAGATAAAGGTGTCTATGTGGTAAAATCATCCAAAAGCTTCCTACTACCGCGGCATAACTTAAATACTTGATCCACCTGATTAATGACTACCTCTTTAATATTTACCTACTCCCTCCAACGAGTTGATGCAATCTAAACACGATTGTAGGTATTACCTTATTAGTTCTTTGGGCACGTAACCCGAAATTAAGGCTTAATGGAGCGTCTTGTAGTCCAAGGCAGAATGGAGGGCAATAGATCCTGTGGCCGCTCTCCGACCAGGATGGGGAGATCTTATTATATCTCTCACCAAATCTACCATGACCGACTGCTCTCACAATGCTTCAATAGAACCGAATGGAGACGCATAGCAAGAGCCGTCATTCTTCAGGACCCACCCATAACCACTCTGCAAAAAGTGCCCGACTGAGAAGAGAAGAGAATATTAGAGAAATTTATGACTCCCTCCAGCGCCTTTTTAAAAAAGTTAGTAGTTAGGTACCTAGAATTATCTAGTACATTAGTACCTACCGTTTTCGAATATCGAAAGAATAATAGTAGAGCTATTTTGATAAGGTATGATTACCGGTAAAATGACTGGCAAATAAGACTTGATCGACACGCAGCGTCTAAGCTAGCACTTACATAGTTAGGTACGGTAACAGCTTATCATCTTGGTAGGCCGTACGTTGATTTGCCATCATCATCATCATGTCAGCCGATAGACGTCCATAAAATACATTACATAGACCAAAAGAGCGCCATGACTACCGATTTTGAGCCTCCATTACCTACCGCCTTCCTGCGACTATTTGGGTTTGTCATCAAAGTGATGTACGTACCTATAAAAAATGACCATAATATGTACGAAAAATGGCTCTATACCTACTAGGTACTTACTTTATTTCAAAGTAGGTAAGTAAGTAGCTACAAATTTAAAGTAGCAAATTGCTCGCATTGCAAACCGTATCATATAATAATTGGGTCAGTCAATTGAATGTATAGAGTAGGTGGTAGGTAGGTAGGTACTTTCATCGATCCACTATAATTATTTAATTGGGCGCAAACCATACAACACACGTGGGAACTGACAATATGGGGATATGGAGCATTGAGAATAAAATATTGATTCTACTTCGTACAACTTTGTCTTTGTAGTCTATTTAAAAATGTTGTCACGTAAAGGAGCATCTTACTAGACAAAGTACTACTTAGGTAGGCACATCTAATCTATCTGAGATAGGTAGATACTAGATATTACCTAGGTAGGTACCTACGTAAATAATCTCAACAGAAAAATACAACGATATAATTATATGTTACCAAATAACAAAAACACACACAAACCTATCGTTTGAAAAAAA
The DNA here is from genome assembly GCA_951394395.1 of Colostygia pectinataria. Taxonomy (NCBI): domain Eukaryota; kingdom Metazoa; phylum Arthropoda; class Insecta; order Lepidoptera; family Geometridae; genus Colostygia; species Colostygia pectinataria. The sequence goes on from OX596362.1 coordinate 2,422,264, forward strand.
AATTAGGCGTTTAGTAAATTACTAGGCGCTTTTAAAATTTAGGACGACAATCGCAAGTTTTTAACTTCAACACACGCACGACCACTCACGGCACAGAGCTCACGGCGGCGGCGGCGCCGGCGTGACGCGTGAGTAGTACGGCTACCTAGTTGATATAATCTTTGATGGCTACCAAAAGCTCGCATCTAGAACCTAAGTAGGTAGGTAGGTATTGCTGCCTTTTTACAGTGATCTCAACTTCAATAACTCTTAATTGAAAACGATCAATTAGTCCGACTCCAACAGAAACAGGAAATGGTATTACTACTGATTGCTTGAATCAAGCTCCAAGAATGTTCTAAAAACGCGAATGATCAATGAAACTCGAGAAAATATGTATTATAAAATATATTACCAATTAATGTTCTTATAGCCAGCGAAGTTTTTTGGAATAGATCAGCTGCCTGCCACAGATAAATCTGTGGAAGTGAACTATGTAACCAAATAACTGAGATGTCTTTCTGCGAGTATTACATGGGTGGGTGGCATGAAACAGGTAAACAGACACGGCAGGCACAGAGACTGTATCCAAAATTATGCTTTTGACAATCCTAAACGCAAGGTATCGTCTACCTGTCATGTATAAAATTTTTGCAGTTAATTTTACGCAATAAAGATGTGCTAAAGATGTGAAAAACCCTATAGGTAGGTACTTACACATAGACAGTTGGGCGATACGATAACGTTTACGATTGTCAAAAGCATTATTCCGAATAAGGCTCCAGTTAATCATACAGCTTATCCTATTTGTTATAAACCACCTACCAAATTGTTTCCAAGTTATCAGCACCTTAGCTACGGTTTCACTACGTCTTAATCAAATTCAAAACTCGTGATCAACCTTATTTATAAGAGTTTAAAGGTGGTTTTGTCTTGACAGATTAAAAAGTTAAAGGTAGTTTGTGATACTGTATTAGATAAGGTGGCTCCATCCTATAAAAGGAGAATCAACATCAAACTTATGTGTGGATACGTTCGTCGTGTCATGATCGTGCTGAATGCATTGATTGATTTTATGACCTACTTGAAATGTTATAAGCCTAGTCTCCTTTATTTGGGTAGTACCATAAGGGCAGGTATCCACCCACAGAAATCGGAATAATTTACATTTTGGTGTAGGTACCTATCGACCGAAGCTAAGCGAAAGATGTGAAATCGACCAATGCAATTTTAGTTCTAAAAGTAAGAAGTAATAGGTACCTATTATTTTTGTGTTTTGTCAACTCCATCCGGAATATTTGATGAGTTGACGAACGACCCGATTTAACACCATCTATCCGCTCAGCTTTGGTAGTTATCGGCCTTTATTAGCTTTGGTAGATATCGGTAAAGAAAATAACCTAACACTCTTTTGTGAGTGGTAGGTAATCTAACTAAGTGGATGATTTAACAGAGCGTAACAAAGATTTACGAGACTGCACTCTCTCATAAAAAGTTATGATAAGCTGCTTTTTGAACTACGAGAGTATGGATACGGATAATGAACAACACCGATTAAACTATATTTAATTTATTACATTAGTAGGTAGCACTTATTCGTTCGTTAGGCCATGTCGACTAATAAAACTTCCCTTGTAAATACCATGCTTAGTTTTATAATACCTGGATACAAAACATACCTACCTAATCGCGCATTTTGTCCTGGGTGGGAATTGAACCTTTAACCTATATTAGCACAGAAAGCAAAGCTGCTTGCTGTGAAGCCTGTTATAGTAAACACCTATCTACACCTAATAAATCAATGATCATGATCCAAACACTATGTGCAATTCATACGGCTCGAAGGACCAACTCGCCTTTTATGGTATTCGGCTACCGTATGCTAAGTAGATATAGTGAGTGAGTCATGTTTCTAACAGCGTATTCACCTGCCATTAAACCATTATAGTTTATAGTTTTGGCATAAAAATCCCAAGTACTTATGTAATAGGTGTGTTGATGTGCCTAAGGGTTAGTTTAGCTTGCAGGGAATTACGAATAGACAACCACGATACATGTGCACTAGTAAATGTTTATTTGCTTGCTGACAAGGTGCTTTTATAAAGTATCGTGTTTCGTGCTATAATATTGGACGGCACGATTTTATCGTCGTGATTTTACAAGAAGCAAAATGTATGGAATCAATCGGACACGTTTTAATTCGTCTCCGTTAACGTAACGGCACGGCATGCGATGCGGCACGGTTATACTTACCACAACAATTAATTACAATTTCTATTAATTAGTAGGTAAATTTTTAATATTCAAAAATGCATCATTTTTGAAAATTTGAAATGTGAAATCACTGAAAAGTCATGTATTGTTTGCACATTATGAGCCTTATTCATAAAATAAATTGTCATTTTGAGTAGGTATTGTCTTTCCTTGTCATTCTTATGAACACTTACAAATGACCAAAGACGATGACATTTTGAAAGATACATTAGTTGACAAAGGTTCAGTGTATGTATATGAGCAAGGCCCCATCAATTATTAGAATATTTAACATAATACTTGCTTGTGCAAGCTACAAGAATATTTTTATTAGTGATTTGTCAGAGGATAAAAATTTTGATCAGCATTAGCAGAATTAAAAATCTGAGTCATGTTAGTTTATTTAACTAACGTGTTACGTACCTAGTAGATACACCTATGCCTAGGTAAAGTAGGTACGATAGCAAGGCCGGGTCACCAGTCGTAAGGTTGACCGATTCGCATTTGACCTAAGGCCTACGGGCCAAGGCTCAACACGAGAAAAACTCAGAGTAGATGCCTACCTACCTACTTAAAACTTGTATCTGGGTCTGTCATACTTACTATTATTTATCCATATCAAGTATAATTCCATTTATAAAGGCAGAATTTCCATCGGATCTCAGAGGAAATAAACAGAGTACCTTAGTATTGCAAGTCTTTGCATCGAACATAGTGCCATGTTCTCTAAGCCCTAAATATGTATGCAAGGAAGGAAATACATGGAAAATAATGAAAAATTCCGCGTCTCATCACTATTTTTCGTCGTTTGAAAAAGCACTTCTATCATACTTCTATAATTCATTGAGTTCAAAATACTCAGAAATAACACGTTTAGGAAAACTCAATAGAATTTTCTCTGTGCCCCTACGAGAATGTTTTAACTTTTATAAGCCAAAGTTTGGGTTTTGTAAAAGGTAATTGAGTTCATCACCATCAAACCAGCTGTGAATAATTTTCTGTTGACTTAACCTCTTCTGAAACGACCACTTTTCACCTACTTCGAACAAAACAATGTCATCGGTCCATCGAGTGCGGGGCCAGCTTGGACGAAAGTTCTTCGCGTACCTTTTCTCATTAGTACTTTCCTACCTGCCTAACTAGTCTACCTACTACAAACCATGACATGAGTGTGCGATGCCCATTCATGGACTAACTAGAAAAAATATGAGTAACATTGTAAAGGCTTGACATGTCAGGGCCCCTTTTAAAATCAGCCGGAGCCACTCCTAATACGATTGTCAGATGGACAACCCTATCGAAATCGGACCAATATTTAAAACACAGCTTCGCTATTTTAAACCTTTTAATCTTCAAGTTAGAGGTTAGTTTTGAGTAATCTTTAGCTGAGAAATGTTGTGGTACACGTGCAAAAGCTTACATTCAATAACTCTCATTGTATCACTCTGTAAAGCTAACGAAAATGAGCACAACCTTAAATAAAAGTTTCAACTACGAACTTTCTGTTTTTATTATTAATGTAGTAGGTATGTTACGTAAATATAATATAAATAAATAAACATAATTATTAGTGAACATTTTTACATAGCGTCATCTCAGGCCCAAACTAAGCATAGTCTGTATTTTATATAGTTACTGCGGAAGCCGTTTTTTTAAATGGGTAAGTATAAAATTAAAAAAAAAAAATTGTTAATTATGCAAACAGTTGTCCCGCATTGGGGTTCGAACCCATGTCGTTCCCAACTAGCACCGCGCCAACTAGGTCGTCAAAGAATAAGCTCGATCTGAGTAAATTTCGTATTAGTAATTTCATAATTTCTTAGGTGAGTCTGGTTTAGAGTCGTGGGAAATATCGATGGAAATCCTAATCAGTGCGATTGTTTGACAATGTAGAATTTTATCTTATCTCGAAAAGAAATGTCATTTCATGATCTTGGCAGGGTCTACCGATAACAGGATTTGAACCTGTGCTCAGGTGCCTACATCTACGTACATACGTAACGTATGTCTAAGTAGTGGATTTTCAGGGTGATTATTATTCGATCAAAATAGTCGCCAAAATTACTACTAAAATTGCACACCACTGCTTGAAGGCAGTATATCTGGCTCTGTGGCGTTTACCACCAAGACGGACTTTTACAACGTAACATAAATAATAATTTTATTAAAAAGCTTTTAAAGGCGCTGCAACCTGCAAAGTTATATTTTATATTAACTGTTGTGTTATACTAAACTATGTTTGGATTATAATAGGTACTTTGTTTGAATGACAAATAAAGAACTTTTAAAAACAAAAACTGAATAAGTGTGGTTGTATTTATTACTTTCCCGGAGATCTCGTAGCTCTTTTAAATAGAGCTCTAGTTCAAATTTTTGTTCGTAGAGTTCCTTCTAGGTACTTAGGTATTATGTTTAGTTTGAAAGCATCACGTCACAACCACCAAGTTATGTTACACATATAAACTAACATAGAAGTAGGTGAGGGTTACAGATTTCTCACACTAGAAGCATCTACTCTAGAGCGTAACTAGGCCTAACATGGTAGGTATCCACTTTACCTACCCCGCTAGACACCCGCTGGCTGTAAAAAATTATAAAAATTCCGTTTTCTGTCAATTTTATTTTGCTAGTGTCAAATAACTTGTACAGGGTGTAAAAAGACTACGTGCGAAAACGCTTGGTTGTCATTTTAGTAATATATGTCACTAAAACATTTTAGTGATATTTATCACTAAAATGACAACCAAGCATACGCCCACTTGATGGTAAGCGGTTACCGTAACCTACTCTTGCAACATCACAGATATCACTTGCGTGTTACCACCCTGAGGCGTTAGATGGAAAGTTGTGCCTGTAATTTCACCGGAAACCATACCCTTCGAACCGGAACACAATATTATTCCCATCTGTTACCTAGCTCTATTCGCTTAGTGTCACAGATCGGGCAAAAAATTTGATGAGCAGCCTTTTTGCAGGGGAAAGATGGTGTGACATATAGAACTTTGCGAGAAATCGCGCCACATAATTTTCAAGTCAGTCATAATCCGTGTTATTTTTGACTCAGTAGGATGGGCCCCAACTTCCGATTCGAATGTCGCAGGTTTGAATATTGGCCGTGCTCAAATTATTTTTCATAAATTATAGAAGGAAACCTTGGTGATGAAACCCGCGGCTTACTTAGCTCCGCTGTATCCTATGGATTGGGCTGGCTTAGCTGAGAGGATGATGTAGGTGTTGGGTAAGCCTTCCAACTAGCAAACAGTTATCTCATATCAGCCCATACAACGTTTCTCGAAAACTATTGAGTGTTAGTGAACAGTATTACCGGATTATAGGCACAGATACATCACTTTTCAGTGGTAAGTATAGTATATCTATAGCGGCTGCGGACCTGATATTTTTGATTTATTGCCTGGAACAGGTTTGAGATAAAGGAAGTAGTTACTTCCTTCAACTCAAACCTGTTCCAGGCCCTACATCATCTGCACTTCACACATTTGTGTGGGCAAAAAGAGTAACTAACTTGTCAGAAGACGCTGTATATTGCAAAGGTTCAATTACTTCACGAACTGAAAGGTGTCTTAAACAGCATTCTTGTTATCCGGAACCTCTTTTCTTTTGTCATACTCATAATGTTAAACTTAGGCTGGATTCGACAAACTTCTGGAATAACTATTCCGCGGACTAAGAAAGTGTCAAATACAAGGAAACTGTCAGTTTACTCGTGAATATTTTACTCGGAGAATAGCGGCTATTCGAGTTTGGTCGAATCCAACCTTAGTCGACAAAAAACCGTGATTCGACTCGATGCCAATAGCGAGCTGGTTAGCAAAAACTCGCAATACGGCCATAGATAATAATTATGCTACTTGCTAACTATTAGTCGTCAAACAGAAACTATAAAATTTCAGTGGCTATGGCCATTCTATGCTCTGTGGCGCGACGTCTAATAGGATTCCTTACATTAAAAAACTGGCTAGCTAATACTTTGTCACTCATGTTATAGCTAACTAGTTAGCAGTTAGTCGTATCTAATGTTTATGGGCGTGCCGTAAAAACTGTTGTAATGGAAGATATTTAGGAATTAGGTGTTCTTTAGAAAGACATAACATAGACGCGGAGGTTGCGTGTTCGATTTCCGCCTCGTGTCAAATGTTTGTACGATCTACAAATACCTTTGTTCCGGGATATATAATAAAAAAGATCTATTTATGTATTGTATTGTATTAATCTAACCTTTCTATAGTTCCTTGCTATAGTTTTATAATCAACTAACAATATAAATGCGAATGTTTGTATGTTTGTCCATAACTCGACAACCACTAACCGATTTGGCTGAAATTTAAAACATAGATAGATAATGAGAACAAAGATTTCGTTTGCCGCTGCAGTGTTGTGCGTTTACCATAATATTTAATCATTATCTACTCCTATCTTAACAGACAAACTATAGTTTGCTTGAAATACTTAAGTACCTACTTTGTCTTTCGACTTTAGTTTTGGAAACACGGACCGAAATTAATAGGTGTATCCGTTCTTCGGATGTTACAATTCCCAGAGCTTACGTAAACCACAGATAACATAAGTACTAGCAAATAAACTAAACAAATCTGTTATGAGTTGAATTTTGGAATAATTAAGTACATTATGAAGGGCCGCCCGGCCGCATTGAATGACCTGCTAAAAATCATGATTTCTAACAATGTTTTCGACCGAACATATCCTAATATGGCGCTAAATATGACTTGAAGCAATTAACTTCAAATGACACTTATTGCTTAAAGCGCCAGGAGTGGAACTAGGAAGAGGCTACAGGGGCAGAGATTCCTATGATTCTAAATAACTAAGTAAGTTCGTACCTATGAGTCAGTGGCTAACTCTAATGACAGTGTATCTAGGCCGCCCGAATGCCTCTGTCATGGCCTAACAACTTTGAAAAAGCTGCTGCTTAACGTGCTCTCCGAAGCACGCGAGCGCTCAGTTATATGATTCTGTAACCTCAGTAAGCAGGCTTGTAGGCGTCAAATGTAATACTATCTGACAGCATTGCCATGGTTGCCGACAATCCTCTACAGATTTATTGTAAAACTTCTAGTTTATCAAATAGCATCGCAGCCAATAGTGAGGCCGACCTACCCTACCATGCTATATCAGAGGCCTAAATTCACAACAAACACTAAATAATGACAAACCAATCGATATCACACGATTTCTTGTATCGTGCATGTGATGTGTGGTGCTGGATGTGAGTGGGAATCTTTGGATGAGAAGGAGCCCTTTCAAAGTCTCATAAATTACGAAAGTTTAATTTATGTTACCATTTGATAAAACACTCACACCTGGAACAAAACTTTATAGATCATAGAATCATTTGTATCGCGTCGGTAGTTGAATGCTCCTCTTGTTCTGTCATTGTGATGACATTACCCTTATAGTACATCTCTGTAAAATAACACATTATTAACTCCACGGGTTGCAAACGATCAGCTTTTATGGTAACTTACACACCTAACCGTTATTATCTTGCTGAGTTTTTTGTTCGATCAAATAAATACGATCTTGACACACCTATCGGAAAACCAAATAACTCGGACTTCTTCGCACGAACATACGGGGTGAGAAACGTGGATAACGCGAGTATTGAACGGGGAACAGGCGACGCGACCGACGACGGCGCGCCGGCGCCGGTGGCGGCGACGACGACGGGCACGGTTTGTTTGTACCTAGTAGCTTTTGCTTAAGTGTAGAGCTTTTTAAAGCTGTGCCAATAGATTATGAACCAAGCAAAAGACACAGAAAGAGCAATGAAATATTTGGATCAAAATAAGTATAATTCCCAAAAAATAATAACCTATCACCTTACGCCTACGTTTAGATCTTTTAAGTTACGCAGCGGTTTTCTTCTATCAACAGTTAAAGACAGTTAGACAGTGAGTTACGTAAAGTTTAGGAGTTTAGGCTAAGCACACGTGCAAAGCCAGGGCGGGCCGCTAGAAGGTAGGTATATTGTCAAGATTAAAAACCGCTGTAACTTGAACTTGTCTGCGACCAAATCTGGGAAAGCATTCTTGTTGCCAAAATAAGTTGCAAATGCCCCGTAAAAAGGACCACACGAGCTTATCCGCATTGTCAGCCGAAACGGCAGAGAGTTTGTGCGTATGACCAAAATAATTTGGAGATTTTTAGGGTTCCTTTGACAACCTGAGTGGCGTGGTGGGCGAGTGCCCTGTTGAAAAGCGACAAGTTGCGGGTTCGATCCCCGCTGCGGAACAAATATTTGAATGATCTGCAATTATTTGTTCCGGGTCTGAGTGTTCCTATTTTATTATGTACTTACCTATGTATTTAAAAAAAACGTAAGTATTAGCGTATTGACGGCCGATGTGGCGCAGCGGGCGCAGGTCCGCCTGCGACGCGGAGGTTGCGGGTTCGATTCCCGCCTCGGGTCAAATGTTTGTACGATCTACAAATATTTGTTCCGGGTGTTCTGGGTATTTTCTATGTATAATAAAAAATATCTATCTATGTATTGTATTGTATTAAATAAGTACATATATATCAGTCATCTAGTACCCATAACACAGCTCTGTTTAACAGCAGCTTACCATGGGATTAGATGATGCTGTGTGGATTGTCCAGCATTATTTATTATTATTATTTTATTTATTATCTCGTTCCTATAGTAGCTTTGCTTAGTTTGGGCTAGTAATGCACTGTTTTAAAAATTGTGTGCGCCAATTTTTTTAGGTACCAATTTATTAATTTATCAACGCTCACCGCACAATCCTAATTATAAATTTAATTATGTTATTTACGCTCGCTTTACGGTGCCTAGAACTAGTCCAATAAAAAAGACAGCTATCCGTACCAATTACTATTTTAATAACTGCTACAGTCGAGTAATTATAATAAAGTCAAACAAAAAAGCAGGGCAGGCTTGGTAATGTTATAATTTAAACTTAAATATTATTTATTTACAGAACAAAAACATGTAGGTAAGTACATAACTAATCATCTACCTACTTACATAATAAAATTGCTTACGGCAACAACAAGTTCATTCAGTTTATGCATAAATATTTTGAATGTTTTAAATTAATGAACAGTAAGAAGGTATTGTTCGCACGACCGTGAAGTTAGTCGTTTGTGATGCGCAAAGACAATTTAGTTCGAATAAGCTCCATTGTGCATCGAAACGGCTAACTTCACTACGGCTGAGATCCGCCGTGCGAACTATACCTACCTACCTAATCTAAATACAAAGTTAGGCTAGAGCACAGAACAGATATTAGAGCCAGTCGACGAGAGATCGCTTTGCTAATTAAATCAAAGAATCCTAGTGAGTAGGTATACAGAACCCTCAGTTAATTAGTTGTACTTACCGAAAAACCACACAAACCAGTTATTTTATTCGAAAAAACGCGTTCTACCCACGGCTCGCCCTCGCGATTTGCACGGCATCAAAAATGTCGCACCCGACCCGCTGCAGGCGTGATGTCAGAATATACGACCTTGCATAAATTGCTATAAAATCCTACATAGTATCAAACTCGCGTCCCGCCGTCGTCTGTTTGTCCGTATGTATGTATGATCTTTCAAACTAAGGGCTCTCCTCGATAACGTACTCCTTTGCTTTTTGGGAGATAATCATTTTGATACGAAAGCTTCGTCGAAACGCTGCTTTCGTTTCAAAATTTTTAGGGTTGGTGGGTACCACCAGTACCAGATATTCTGCCTTCAAGCAGTAGTGTATGCGAGATAGTAAAGATAGAAGTGATTCAAGAGGAAGGTTTAACCAATGCGGAGCCGGGGCGGGTCGCTAAAGATATCAGTCTGCCTACTTACGATGGAAAAATAAACAGCTATGAAAAAGAAACTACGTGTACAAGATCGGCCATCGGAACGGAACTAGGCTTCCATTCGCTCTCTTACTTTTCAGATACCGAATCCGAACCACCAGCACTGAGGCGCACTTGGCTTAGGCCCGTGCGCTCTAGTTATTTCCGGCTTTTATAAGCCGAGTAGAAAAATGTAAAAAAACAATAATAGTAATAATAATATAATAATAATAAATCGTTTATTTCAGGCAACAAATATTTGAACATTATAAAAATATTGACTTGTATTTTTATAAATACCCTAAAGACTAACATACTCGTAGGTACCTTACATACATAAAACAATAATGCGCACTTCAAGGTAAGTAAGTAAGTAATGATTTATTTATAATCCATCTCGTCAGAATTAAATTGATTTTCTAGGTAAACTTACTTAAGTAAATGTTATTTTTGTTGACTTGTTTCTTACTAAGTTTAAATTGTTTGTAGTTTTCCTTAATGATTCACTTGGGCTAATTGCCAACTACGGTGCTAATACGTGGACCTTTTGTGCAAGTCCCTGAATTACATAATGTAGGGACCTAATGTACTACCAATGTGGTAGCTACCTAGGCATACAAAATAGTATGTGGTAGGTACTATACATACATTAAACTTATACCTACCTACTTAAATATATTTTTTTGGAATTAATTATTTAATTGGGTCACTTACAGCTTCTCATAATTAGGTACTTACTTTACTCAGTTGACGTAATGGTAATAGGACAGGTAAATAGGTAAATTGGTCATAAATCGTAATAAATCTGGCCTACTTTACGAGTATCACGACATCTCTTCAGATAGAGCACGAGATAGAATTAATGTACCTACCTACTAAGCTATCGCTATCGACTATCGACTAGCTATCGACTTTGCTCACGTGGTACATAAAGGTAAGTACTTACTATGTCTGACGGCCTCGGTAGCGCGGTGGACGAGTGAAAGGTAGCGGGTTCGATCCTCATTGCGGGACTGATGTTTGCATGATCAACAACTAGTTTCTAGCATAGATAGCCTACATAAAATTTGCAATGCCTGAAAAGGGCAAATAAGTTCTGAGTGCCATATTACTTTTAAGACTTTCTGTAACACTTATTTATGCAAATAAATATCTTGAATTTTGAATCTTGTACCGGGTCTTGGTGTTATTATGTAAAGTAAAGTAGTAAAGTAAAAAAATATTGCGAGAAATACATGTAGGTAGTTACAAAGTTTTTTTTTTGTTTGCATAAATTTGGAAACAATGTATTTTGCCATGTTATGGCATGCAATATTTGTCTATTATGTGTTACATTAATCTTATATAATTATTATCATAAAATTATTTAAAATGTCAGCCTAGGAAAATTATAACCTATACTTATATACCTAGATAATCAAAATAATAATAATAAAAATTAGTAATTAAGTATTCAATATTACATGAGATTAATTTGTCAAATTAAATAATTTTTTTGTCACTTAGATATTCATCTACTGAATAATAGCATTTGCTTTCCAAAATGGTCTTTAACTTTCTCTGAAACGTTTATGACTTATTATTATTTTAAAAAAAAATTGGTAGGTACTCTATCTACAAGCTTTGCTCAGTTTAGGGCTAGGTATATGGTTCATAGTGCTGTGTAAAAATGTCAGTAATCCATCCAGCGTAGAAACTAAATTTCATAGAAATCGGTTTAGCTGATGACTTGATCTAGAAACAACATCCAAACTTTCGCATGTATACAATGTTGTGTGATGAGTTTAGTTCAACCTATGTGGTTCAACATAAAGAGCAGAGCAGGCAGTGTCTGACTTCTAGAGGCCCAAATGGTCCAATAAAAGTTTTCTACTACTACGCGTCAGAGTGCCTTGCACAGAACAGATATTAGTAATAGGTACGCCTTGGGTTTCAGGCAGCAGTTGACTGCAAAAGGTTGATAATGATGATAGGGATAGGTTTCATCTCTGTGTGGCAATTCCTCATGAATAGGTATAGAATTAGCGCATTATCTCGATTGACAATCACCAGTCACCACAGCGATCCAATCCAGGTTCAGTTTCCAAGTACGGTGTTCGCTCTCTCAATTTGGCAAACGATAGTTTAATCAAAGCTATTCAGTCCAAAGTCGCATAACCTTGATGGACGGCTTCATGCAATACAACACCAAAATATATATAATTTGAGATTGTAAGTCCACATGTCATGTCTGCTTGTCATTTAATCACATTATCACATAAATTCAAGTGAACTGTCAGCGTGCCTTATTTGGTGAGAAAGCAATCCGCTCGCCGAATTAGGCATGTGCCGGGACTGCTTGGTTCTTTATTGCATTATCCATTGCATAAGTTTGTATTTTTCCTTATGATGTCGCTAGGGCACTGTAGGTATGCATTTGCCTTCTGATCCTAAGATTGAGTTCGAATTCGGTCCTGCAGCATGGTTGAAAGACCGTTGAATAATTATGTGTCATCCACCAATCCGCAATAGATTGGGTCCGATGTGTTGGCGCCGCCGTTGCCGGACATTTTCTTATAGGTTCAGCGCCATTTGGCCCCAAACTAAGCTACTAACTAAAGCTTCAAAAGCTGTATAGGTACTATGGGAACTGGGTAAATACATATCTAAGATACCTCTGGTATTGCAAGCGTCCATGGGCTGCGGTAACCGCTTACCATCTCGTGGGCCGTACGTTTGGTTGCCACACTTGCCACTTCAGTTGCATCAAAAAACAGTAAGTAGGTAGGTACTTGTTTATAATAGGTAACGTATATTAACCCTGAACAAATATTTGCAGATCGTGCAAGCATTTGTCTTGCAGCAGGAATCAAACCTCAGACCACCACAGACATTCGCCTAATGTGCCACCGATGTCGTCAAAAATTAAAGTCTTAATACCAGAATATTCCTGCTTTGTGTTAGGTATTTATTTGTTTCTCAAAAGGACACTAGGGTCATTCGAGTTCACTTTCAGAAAGGGCTGGCAATGACAAACGACATTATATTTTGGGTATGTGTTAGCTAACACAATTTATTTTCCTCAAATCTGCTTTTATTTTGCATGATTTTACGGATTCGTCTTACTCTTAGTGACTCATCATCATCAACATGCTCAGCCTTCTAATTCCTTCCAACACTGGTCTACTCTCGAGCGACAGGACTTAATTCCTGAACAAAGTATTATGCCTGTTTCATCACAATGTCTTCACTATTTAAAACTTTAAAAAAAAATGTTTTGGTACCGACTGTCAAATAATAAATTGTATGTGTATTTAGTTCATTCTACGCACTAAAGAGGCACTGTATAAAATCCCATAGCCTACAAAATTTAAGCTGGACGATAAGTTACGATTGTCAAAAGTATTATTCCGGATAGGGTCTTTAAGTAGGTACTAGCATGCGTACATGTATATGATTATACATGTACGCATGCGTACATGTATAATCAAGGAAGTAGCAATAAATCGATGAACTCTTGAAATTAATGAACCGTACTAAAAAGTAATGACTAGTCTTCATGGCAAATGGCAATACAAGTTCAGACAATAGGTTGCGCGACTTGCGCGTGGGCAATGGGTTGGGTTCTACTGCGATGCAAAAGATATCGGAAATGCGCGATTCTATTTAAGGATGGGTATTAGGGTAGAATAGTGGAAAGCCCCGAGAGTTTGATCACCTTTTTTATACAAATCTTTTCCTCTGCGTCTTTTTAGGACGTGAATTTCAGGAATTATTTTTGACCCTGCACATTAATAGGGACTCTAATTGTCAGCTTTCTAGGACTCAGGACTTACTGATTGACATTGATTTTCATTCAGTCACTAACTGATCATGGATAAAATTGCAAAGACCTAGGTACTCTTGCACAACACTTATAGAATTAAGTAGGTAGGTACCTAAACCTGGTCCGAGAGTAGGCCAGTTTATTTTATTTATTTATTTATTAGAAGGCTGTCATGATGATGATGAGAAAAAACAGTAGATCATCGGAATCTTTTCGTTAGAGCGTATAGTAGTAGAGCTGATATCATCATCATCATCATCATTATATCAGCTGCGATAGACTAACTTTAAGAGACACTTTCCCGCAAAGCATCAGCATGGTTGTCTTGAAATGTCTTTCGCCATAGGATCCCGTGGCAATAAATTGACGAGCCCACGCTTCCGGAGGTATTTGCATAATCGACATCATTCCGCATCAGTGGCCAAGGAAATATCTTTAGGTTAATTACCCTGCAACTAGAACAATAGATTGAATAATGTTCGTGGGTGAACTAAAGTAGGTGCTTCAGACTAGCTAGACTCGACACTAATATCTGTTCTGTGACTGTTCTGTGACTCGACTACAACGTACTACAACGTACAAGCAAGTAGTTACAATAACGTACCTTCATAAAGAAAATACACTCGCGTCGACATATTTTTTTTTAAACAAATAAGTAACTTATGTAATGATAAATTTTGAGAAGATATCTATAAATGAAATGGCTTAAAAAAACGATAACAAATAAAATTTATTAAAAAGATAATAAATAATCCTCAAAAATAGTCTATCTCATAAACCTAATATTAGTATGGCAATTGCTGAATTAATCCTAATTTAGTGAACAAGTCCGGCACGATCACTCACAACATTGCACTGTCACGCAAAAGTTCTTTCTACATAATCGCAGTCAAATTCCGCGAAGAACGAATCAAAAGGCGATAGCGAATCCTCAGCGAACTCCGAAGGAGTCTCCCGGTCCAGCTCCGTAGAGAATTCCGACAGCTCCGAGCACAGCGGCGAGGACCACCTCTCCGGGCGCGACTCCGAGTCAGAGCTGGGCTCCCGTAAGGCTGAAGACAGTGCCGTGATGTATTTCATCGCGAGTCGCAAGGTCGTGATCTTGGTCAGCTTCTCGCAGGGCACCGGAGTCCCCGTGACGGCTGCTGCGGGCACGGCTCGGCGCAAAGCCTCAAAGGCGAGGTTTATCTCCCGCATGCGGCTACGTTCGCGTGCGTTGGCGGTTTTTCTCCGGTACTTGCTCAGGGGTTGGGGCGTGCGGCGCGCGCGAGGCTCGCGGCTGCGCGCGGCTCGCGGCCGCAGCTGGTACGCGTCGTGCTCGGGCATGGCGCGGCTCGGCAGTGCACTCGGCGCGACCGCGAGTGCCGACGCACTGGCATGACAGGCACCCCACGCACGCCCGCGCTTCGATACCTCAAATACGCTCACTCCGCCCACTTGCCCCGTTCCGTTCATGTACAGTTGCGAAGAACTTGCTTTATGTTCCAGGAACACACTGCTGGCTTGGTGAAATGAAGGCTGATTGCGGAAAGGATCGAAATGAAGGTTACCAACATAAACTACAATCAGGCCTGGTGTGAAATGGATAGGTACCTACCTAACAAGAACTGAAGAAAGTAGAAGATGCAAAGTTTTCCTACATAAAGTACCTTACCTTACGAAATTAGCAATTGGCTTTTGTAAACAAATTAATGACAATAACTTGACAGTTACGAGTATTTTAATGAGGCACTTTACTACGCAATTGTACCTACGGTTACAATGAATGAACAAGGCTCTACCTACCTATATCATTAGTTCGTAAATTGGAGATATAATAATTTGATTTATCTAAGTTGGTAAGTAGGTACCTAGTATTTGCATATCGACTCCTATTTCCGTTCCGATGTTTATTGACCTTCATAGGGAGTCAGCGCTTGTCCTTTACAAAGGCGTGGGTCGCCCTAAAATGTCTTTATGTGTAGGAAGGCCCCCAGCAATTTTCGGTGTCGCAAAGATTAACCTACACATTTTAAAACATTAGAAATAAAATAACACTTGCTTACTAGAAAGGTATAGTTCGCACAGCGGATTTAGGCTTCCGTGAAGTTAGCTGTTTGTGATGCGCAAAGACAATTTAGTTTGAAAAAGCTCCATTGCGCATCGAAACGGCTAATTTCACGACGGCCGAGATCCGCTGTGAGAACTATACCTCTACCACCTCTACCTGTGACCCATTAATACAGTACCTACCACTTAGAAAGCAGGTTGAATATAGGTAAGTATCATGCGACAGAATTGAATAAAGTTAGCTAAAAAAGAAACAAATGTTCCAAACTTAAAAATATTTTTAGCGGCAAGGCAAGTCTGGCGTGAACCAAGAAAGGTTCTAGAAAATGAACGGTTATTAATTTGTATTTTTAATTAGATTTGGTTGCCAAGGGTAAATTTCTTTATTTCCTTTCCTTCCCTAAATTCAATACCTAGAGCATGGAGCTGCAATGCCAGCTATTGCTATACTTAGATAGAAGGCGTTATTTGTCAGAAATGAAAACTAAATGCGAACAGTTTTCGAAAGAGCAGCTAAATGAGAAGAACATTAATAAGTTTCCCCCGCTTAGATTTTTTCTGAAACTAGACGTCATGGACCTTTTAGACGCATTTGCAGACGTCGGTATTTTCTTACTCCAAGAACCATTAAAGTTTCAACAAATGTGTAGCGAGGTTTTGTTTGCAAGTCTACAATCCATCATGGGAGAGCATATTAAAAATATTCAACAAGAGCAATGTCTTGCTTTAGTAAGATTACAAAGTTTATCAAAGTTGATTGCTTCTACCATTACACATGGCTACAAAGGTCTCGTGTTATTTGAAGGGATTCTGATTTCAATATCCAAACCGATGAGTAACGTCTATCACACAGTTTGGTGCTGCCCAGAAGAGTGTGAAGGCAGTGAAGTTGTTGTACCATACATTCCAAAAACTCCTCCAAAATGTTATATTTGCAGAAGCGTCCTTTTTGAAAACAGTGGCCTGAGAAGGTGCGGCGAACAGGTGATGGCCGCTTTTAAAATTAAAAATCAATGTTTTTTGAAGAATTTTGCAATCAATGACGACTTGATCTCAAAATTGTCTCTTGGTTTGAAATATTCAATACACGCAGTTGTGTTAAAAAAACTGACGGCCGTTTGGTCTTTGGAAGAAATAACACCACTGTGCGCTTCATTGTCTTATTCTGTTTTGAAAGATATCGAGCATTTGTATCAAGCTTGCGATGGCTTGCCGTGGAAGTTTGTCTACTGCCTCGCTTCAGGGATCGGTGTCAGAGTCTGTCCTCTCAACTGCTTTATGCACCTCAAGATAAGTATTTTGATGAGCCTCTGTAGTGTAAAAGCCAGTCTGCTTACTGATTCCGACATCGTCCACGTTTTGGCGGCGGGATACGACACCGGCTATGTGGCAAAACTCATGACAGAAGCTGCTAAAATCGCCGATCGATCAATTTTCTTAGGCACTAGCAATACTTCGGTATCCACTTCTCTGTTGGGAAGTTCCGGTGGGATCTGTGTTATGCCATTGCCACTCCACATTTACAATCACAAACAAACGAGTGGTATTTTAGCTGCCGTGGAGAGTAACACTGTGACTACGCAAACTGCTAAGACTAAGCTTCGCAGTGCCGTGTGGGCTCAAGGGGTGGATTTCAAGAAAGTTGTTTTAATCAACGTAGCAAGCGTTTTTGGGACAGTTTGCCGCGGAGACGTCTACGAATACAAAGATGAGATTGTCGACTTCTACTTGGAACGTGCACTTGATCCAGTGCAAAACAACGCCGAGGAGGTGCAAGCTTTGAGAGAATTGGCGTCTTATATTAACTTGGTTGCCGGCATTGAAGTTTCATTAGACTTTCAAACAGAGAACCTTTTAAGAAATTACTTTTTAGCAGCTCGTAAGGATAGACCGAGAGCTGTGTCAGCAGGAAGCATGAAAGCGTTGGTAGCCACTTGTGTAACGTCAGCGAGACTATGTCGAAGATCTGTCGCGAACATTGACGACGCAGTATTAGCCATCTGGCTTCACGCGAGCGGCAGTCCAGAACCAAGGTTTGCTCCTGAAGAGTACCTCCAAACTCCGGCCGATGTAAAAAAACTGCACAAAATGATAAACACTTTCAAAGAATGGTTGGAACAGTTTACAGGGGCCCTTATTTTTAATTAACCGCTATTTTAGCCGCTAATACTTTTTGAATTAAATGCATTTGTTTGATTTTGTTTTTGAGATTAAATTGGTAACCTAGCTAACCCACTACATAACCAGCTTAGTATTTATTTACTAGCTACACCACACAAGACACACACAATAGTGTCAATTCTGTTGTTAAAACATACATACCAAAGTTATATATTTCTAAATTTTTTTCGACTAGGCGGGAAGGCTGAATCTTTGCTTGAAAAGCGGATGCTCTACCAATTGAGAAACCGAGTCATGCCTGGATAAGTTTGGCTAAAATCGAAACCAATTTAATAAACAACAGTAAGTACCTACTAAGGTAGATTATTGAGTTGATTTTAAACAAATATTTATGTAAGTAAATTAAATTTATTCCAATTGCACTGAATTGACTAGAATATTTAATTAAATTGTGATAAGTACTTAATTAAATTAGTAAAATTCATAAAACTTATTTAAAAAAAGGTATAACACTTAATTCTAAATTAAATTGGCATTACCAACAATTGTTAGTATTTTAGTATCTCTACAATATAAAAAGAAATAAAATATTTAGCCAACTATAATAGTAATAACAGCACCAGGCTACCTTACATTACCTAGGTTAGGTACCTAGTTGTAAGGAGACAAATTCTTAAGGCACAATGTTGAGATTACCCATGGAAATTCCTTGGGTTCCCACAAAACCCTAATTTTCATCTAAAAAGCTAAAATCAAATACTGACTTGTTCAACAATTCTTTTTGTGTATTCAACTTCTCAGTTATATGCAAGTGGCTTTTCCTTATTTTTAAGCTGTCTTCAACCAATGACTTGAGTTTGTCATCTTCCTCTACTTTGTTTGCCACTTTGATGCAATGATTGGACACAGACTCTCCAATCTTGAAATCTTTCTTCTCATAAGACACTACACTGTAAGGAAGATCAGATAAACTGTCAGCATCTTTTACAATCAGACTTATTGTCGACCATGTGCAGTTAGTTAGCTCTTCAAGCACATTAGCCAAATCTACTGTTAACTTTTCAGTGTGTTCCAACGCGTTTTTGACAATATCTCCAATTTTTGCAAACTCGATGCTCAGATCCATCAGTTTTAACACAAAATTTTGGTGTTTAATCTCAGTCAGAATCTTGCTTCTGAGTTTGAGGCAGTCATAGCACACTTTCATCACATCATGACACTGCCTTTCTTTTCCTCTCAGTTCGTTCATACTCTTCTTGTAAAACAGGAACACTTTGTAGGCATTTGTGTAAACAGTTGTATAGTTGTATTTAGCAACAAAGTTATTGAGATCAGGTGATATAGGTTCATTGCACCTTCTGGTTGCAGATTGCAGTCTGATGGTAACTTGTGACCAAGCACTCTTCAGTTTACATATTTTTTCATTCAAGTCTTCAGCATCCTTGAATATTTTATCAAAACCACCCAGCAAGTTGGTTCCAGTTCTACTTTCTCTCAGATCAGCAATATGTTGTTGGCCTATTTCTTTCATTTTTTTCAGAATTTCATCTTGAGCTAGCAAGTTACCAATGCCCTTGTCTACTGAATTGTGTTTTAGAAGCAGCTGATTGCCTTCATACTTCAAAGATTCTGCTCTCACAAATATCCCTTTTACAAGTGAATCAAACATTTCCATTTGTGATTGGACAAAATATAGCCCATTTTGGTATAAGTTCTGACTATTTTTGAAATTGTAAAGAGCTTTTGGATGCTCTAAGCATCTTTGAACAGACTTTGGCACTACGGGCTCAACACTGTCTTTCATAAAGGCAGTCCTGCTGAAAAGGGACAGCATGATGTCATTATTTCCATTCCAATATTTTATCACATGGTCATCATTTGCAAGCTCCACATAATTTAGTTGTGAAATTAAAATCTGTTCATAGACAGTTATGTTTGTGTCTCTTTGGATCCAGATTTTAAGAGTAGATACAGTTAATGTATTGTCAACCTCATAAGCAAGTTCAGAAAATGTAACCACAGAGAACAGTTTTATTATTTTCTTTGACAATATATCTCCAAGCTTGTCAAAAATTACTACATGACTGGCAGCTTCCTTTTCTTCAGGTAACTTAAAAGTAACTCTTGAAGGAGCATCTCTACCTCTTAGTTTAGGGTCCCATTCCAAAGCTATCCTCAACCATTCTTCAATAAGTCTTTTGAAAGGCTTAGATATGTGATTCTCTGGAAAAATTTCATCAGAGTATTCAATGTCTTCATGGAAAGTCTCATAAACACATATATTTGAATGAGCCTTCTTTTTAACATGTGGCATCCATTGTACAGGTGCCATGAAAGGTAGGAATGGCCTCTTTCCACAAATAACTTCAAATGCAAGCAAGCCCATTGACCAAAAGTCCACAGAATTACTGTAAGTTTTGCTGTAGAGAATTTCTGGAGCCAAGTATTGCAATGTGCCAACAAAACTGGCACAGATGGAGTTGGAGTCAATTTCTTTAGCATACCCAAGATCAATAAGTTTGTATGACACCTGTGGAGCATGTGGACTTGTCTGCCCTGCGTTATCGAGGACACACACCACAACGTTTTCAGGTTTGAGATCACGATGTGTAATTCGATTTTGGTGAAGAAATTGCATAGCGTTTCTGATATCACTCAGTATTTGACGCGCTTGCTGTTCTTTAAGGCCAGCGCAAGACTCGGGTTTATTGAGCAACTGACGCAGGTCCCCACCGCTGCAGTATTCCATACAAAGGATCGGCAACCCCGACGGATTAGCACGCTGTAAGCCATTGACGAACTCTGAAGGCAATTCTTTTGTACCGACTATGTTCGGGTTCTGGCAGCTCTGAAGCATCTCCACTTCTTTGGTCCATCTTTCTCTGTGCTTAGCGGTGAGTTCATCGCCCCACTTACACGTTTTGATAGCGAGTTTTTCGTCAGTTCTTTTGTGTTTCCAAAGAATTACGACACCGAAACTTCCCGATCCTAAAATTCTGTCCTTAATCCAGTCACCAATAAATATTATATCATCCATTTTATTTTTAAACACTCAGAACTTTAGTTGGTATGTAAACAAAGCAGAAAGAAAGCTTGTATCTGTAGCGAACCAAAATAACTTCCGTCATTCCACCCAGGGCTGGATTTAAGCACGATGAAAACTGTAGTACAAAAACCATAAAATGGTAGTATTTCTAAGAAAACTGTAGTACACCTTATAAATTCATTTATAGTCTGGTTTTTACCATAGAAAAAAATACTTACTTTTTGATAGGGAACTATGTTACGCTAAATTAATGAACTAAGATTTTTTATTCTCGCCAAGACTTGTTTTCAATTAGAGATTAAAAAAAAAAGTTGTTCCGATTGCTTTGACAAATGGCGCTGTTCCTATATATATTTTACTCTTTGGCGCTGTCTGCCCTACTGCCATACTGGGAAAGGTTATCAAAACCAAAAAAAAGTTGGTATATAACTCCGTTTTTGTTTCGTCTCGTGTCAAGCGGAAAGTTGTGGGTTCATGTCCTGCTTGAGGCAAAATAATTTAACTCCAGTACGACCAAAGTTAATGTAATAAGTAGTACATTCTATGACTTTGACACCAGCCAGAGGTATGACAGACAGTGACAGCAGGAGTAACCAATGTTGAATTAGAATAGAATAGAAAAATATTTATTTAACGCCACACAATTTCCTACACATTCAACATAACTCGCCAAACGTAGTGCTTACATTCTCTTGGGCTCGTCAGTTGAGCTACCGCCATCTAAATAGACAGTCTTTTTTAATAACTTGAGACATAGATAGTTTTGTTCCAATATTCATATTTATGCAAATACTTAGAAAAATATTTTTTTTTGGGTAAATATTTTATGGTACTTGTCACATTTTGGGTCCGTGTTAGGTTTTGCAGTGCTATTACACATTTGGTTCATTTTCATTTGTTTAACGAGAGTGCTTGTCGGAAGGTTTCTCGTTGTGTTTTCTTGTCCTGTTCACGTTTTGTCCAGTTTGTTCTTTAAGGTGGTATAGGTAGAGATATATTTCGATTTTGTAAGCTATTTATTGAGATGCAGATTAAAGTATTTACAGAGAAAAATCATAAAATAAAATATCTTTTACATCAAGTTTTTAGTTCCAAGCCAAGTGACAGTTCTTGTCATTTTTAGTTTTTCCGGTAACTATGGTGATGATTATGCGTTAACGAAGTTTCGTTATATTGATGAAATGAGTTGCCACCAAGGAAGTCGATAGATAAAAGAGCCCTGTGTTGTTTCTGTTGATCTTTGTTGGTAGAAAGGTAGTAAGTCTGATTCTGATTAGTACGCAGGCGCAGGTACAAGTATTGTCGATCCAAAGGTTTTGCTTTTCTGAGATACACAAAATTTACATTTGACAATGACATTTGTTTGTTTACCTTTTTGGAATTGAATTAAAAACCATCAAATCATTTAAAATCATTAAAACCAACAATAGCCAACCAATATTTTCTCTTCTTTTTTTTGTAACTTTAATAAAAAAGTTTCCAACTATATCCAAAATTGTTAAAAAAATTAAAAAAAAAACACCGAAATACTCAGTATTTCCAGAAAAAGGAGCAAACCATAGTTAAACAAATCAATACTCATTAGGTACTAATTTTACCTTTTTATCAAGATGGATGGCGGTGCTGCCAATAGTCAGACAGAAAGATCTTAAGTCAGTGTCCATGTCAAGATTTTTGTTTGATGGTTTTCGTAGTTTTTGTTGGTTGGATTTTGTTTGTTTGTTTGGTGGATTGGTTGGCTAGACTTGGACTGGAATGTGACGATTTTTCAGACTCTAAACTTTTGTATTAGGTACTTACGAAGTCGTAGTGACACCTGAAATTAATAATGTCTATGAATTAATTAAACAATTTGTAAGATTGCTTACAACATGCTAGACATCAATTTATCGTGTAGAACATGTATGAAGAGTAATGTTAATTTAGTACACTTGTACGAAGCAGTAAGCATTGATGAGAACAGTAATATTCAATTAGTTCAGCTACTCTTGGAATGTGCTGCGATACGAGTAAGTAGATCAATTAAATATCACCCAAATCAGTCAAGAACTATATGCACTAACGTAGGCATTCTATTCAAATATTAAACGACAATCTAGGTGGAAATATAATAGTTGTAAAACAGTAGTAGTAAGTATATTTATTTTAATTTTGTCTCTCTTGAGACGACTTTATACTGGCTAAGCAGATATGTTAATACATACCTAACTACATAAGTAGCTAAGTAAATTATCAAAAATGTAAACAACACCAAAAACTTAACAAACACATTGAATTTTAGGTGACAAAAGATGATAGTCTGCCCCAAAACCTCTGTGAGGATTGCATCAAGGTGCTTCAACTATCTTACGCATTCCGTAGTCAAGCTGCAAGAGCTGAGGAACAGTTTAAAATTCTCATACAAGAGAATGTAAAGCAGGAAATCAAAACAGAAAATGATCAAGACTTCTTCAACGATTATGAAAACTTCTCATTTGATGATGAGCTCAAATATGAACCTGATGAAAAGACAGATAATAAAATAACTATAGAGGTTGATAAAAAAACCTACACATGTCCTACATGTCACAAAAGCTACACAAAAGAGAAAAGATATCTAAAACACTTAGAGTTGCACAGCTCACAATACTCATGCGCTTATTGCAAGAAACAATTTCTCCGAGAAGAAAATCTACAGAAACATTTGTGTAAGCATGATGTAAACAAATGCCAGACATGTGGTGACATGTTCGCAGATGATACACTGCTACTTGAACACATTGCCACCCACAAGGCTGCAACAATAAAGAGTGAGGTTGTTGATGAGCCAAAACAATTGTTTCCTTGTGATGTATGTAAAAGAATCTTTAGCAACACTAGATCACTGTCACAGCATAAGAAAAAACACAAAACAGGGAAACCTCTAAGCTATACCTGTGACTTGTGTGAGAAAAAGTTTGGATCTAAACCGTTGGTAAAGCGTCATTTGAAACTTCATGCTGAGAATAGGCCTTTTAAATGCACAACATGCTCAAGGAGTTATTCAAGATCAGATCAGTTTAAGGTTCATTTGAAGACACATTCAGAACAGAAATCTAATGTGTGTCCATACTGTAATAAAGGTAAATTTCAGTACAATTTGCATTGTGCTTTAAAAGTACATGAAATGACCTTAGTTTTAAAAAACAATATGTACCTGTTTAATCATTTTAAGAGTAAACATCAAGGGACTAAATTTTTTGTTCCACCAAGGAATCACACACTGCAGGGAAACACCTCCCTTCCCACCTTCACCTTCTTCCACTCTTTGCGATCTAACGCCGTGACAGGCCATGAGCTTGTCATTTATTCGCCTAAAAAAACTAGTTCTAGGAATTAAAAAGTAAGTAAGTTTTGTATGAGTCAGTGGCTAACAACTTTGAAAGAGCCGGGACCGACTAGGATAGGTTAGGTAGGTACTCATATGTTTTATTTTAATAGTTTATATGAGTTGTAACTTGAGAGACAGAGTTTATAGGCCACCGGAAGACCTCCGTCATGGCCTAACAACTTTGAAAAAGCCGGGACGGACTACTTACACAAACATACAATTATGTCCATTAAAACACCATATTTCGGTAAATATGTTTATTGAGCTTTGTAGCAGTAAGACACACGTAATACAAGTGCATAGAGAATATATCCTCGACTTAGCCAACCTTATTGAATGTTTCACAAGTACCCACACTATTCAACATTTACTTTAATAGTTTTTATGACTTCCCCATTCCAGCTTTCATCCAAGTATGCAGTCTGAAGGACCACATCCGAACTCACACAGGCGAGACCCCGTACCTATGCTCGGAGTGCGGACGAGGGTTCGCCAACAGTTCCAACCTCCGGCAGCATATGCAGAGACACACTGGAGTTAAACCTTACCCTTGTAAACTCTGCCCTAAAAAATTCTGCACTAAAGGTATTAAAGAAACTAGAAGAAAGATTAGTTTATTTGTACTTTTGTTCATTGGTTCCACCTTATTATGTATTTAATGTATGTATAGAGATAGACAGACGGTGGGAAGCAACATTGTTTTATACTATGTAAAAATGTGACTTTTGTTGCAGGCCAAATGACAGCACATTTGGCAACCCACACGGGCGAACATCCGTATGAATGTGAAAAGTGCGGGGCCTCATTCACCAAGCCCACCTCGCTCAAGAAACACGCCATGATCCACACGGGGCTGCGGCCGTACGGCTGCGACACGTGTCTTATGCGGTGAGTACCACGTCAAACGTATAGTATCCAACAAGGATAACTAATAATGGACCAGGTAAACTTTACTCAAGATTAGTAGTTCACAGACTATTCTAACTAACAATCAACGCACTTGACAGACTGACTGAAAATCAAGTTAAATCAACCCACTGGACTGACGACTGACTGAATCAACGCACTTGACCAACTGAATGCGACAATCAACCTTGTCTGACTAAATAACAAACAATCAACGCACTGACTGACAATCAACGCACTTGACTGACAAATAACGCACTCGACTGATTGACTACCAATCAACGCACTTTGCGTTTGACTGATAAACTAGCATAGCGTTCTGTTAGTTAAAACAGATAACAATAGATGGCGCTGTCTGTGAAATCCGTTAATATGTATAGTAAGTTCGTATGAGTCAGTGGCTAACTATGGTGACGGAGTTATTAGGCCACTCGAAGGCCTCCTAAATAAATAAAGATTATTTGTTCTTTGAAAATCTATAAATAAATAATGCTGGACAATCCACACAGCATCATCTAGCCCCAAGCTAAGCAGAGCTTGTGTTATGGATACTAGACGACTGGATATACTTAATAACCATGCATAGATATTTTTTATTATACATAGAAAAATACCCAGAACATCATCATCATGTTCATCATGACAGCCTTCTAATGTTCCCATTGTTGGGACACTGGCCTACTCTCGGGCGAGAGTACCCGGACCCAATGCGGATTGTCTTTCGAATTTTTAGTTCTTGGACATGCCTCACAATGTTTCCCTTCACCGTATGAGAAAAATACCCAGAACATCAGGAACAAATACACACGCCCCGGCAAAATTAGGGGAACACAAGCGAAACGTTAGGACAGTTAAAATCATTAGTTTATTTATATAACTGATTTTAACTGTCCTAACGTTTCGCTTGTGTTCCCCTAGTTTTGCCGGCGTGTGTATATGCAGATCGTACAAACATTTGTCCCGAGCCGGGAATCGAACCCGTTGCAGGCGGACCTTCGCCCGCCGCGCCACATTGGTCGTAAATGTATGAATTCCCCAGGTTCACGTGTAAAGACCACTTGAAGCGGCACTACCGCATCCACACAGGCGAGAAGCCGTACAAGTGCCGGCACTGCGAGCGCGCCTTCACGCAGAGCAACGACCTCGTCAAACACATACGATCGCATCTCGGACAGAACATTTACGAGTGAGTCAACACTTATATACGCCTGCGACGCGGAGGTTGCGGGTTTGATTCCCGCCTCGGGTCAAATATTTGTACGATCTACAAATATTTGTTCCGGGTGTTCTGGGTATTTTCTATATATAATAAAAAATATCTATGTATGCATTGTATTAAGTATATATTAGTCATCTAGTACCCATAATACAGCTCTGTTTAACAGCATACCTTGGGGCTAGATGATGCTGTGTGGATTGTCCAGCATTATTTATTTATTTATATATTCTAGTGTGGAGTCACGGCTATATGCCTGCCGCATGGACACTACTTTATACCCCTTTGCTAAACTAACCTACTGTAACAAATTTGCGCCAACAAACCTACTTTGACGTAAGACATTGCTCTTGTGAAAATAAATATACTATAAGAAATGCTGTCGCCGCAAGATGGCAGTGGGCTGTGGATAACGCGCGGGGCGCAATGCGCATGCGTGGTCGCGTAACCTTAACAACGAATAACGAGGATGTGGGATTAATATCGTTGGCTCCGAATAATTGTGATCTTGGAAAATATATCTTGTATAATATTGAACTGTTAGTCTGTCTTTAAATTCCCTCTAATAATACATTTAAAGCGACCCGCCCCGCCTTCGCACGGGCACACCCCTCAATAAAATGTATGAAGCAAACACGTCGCAATCACCACACGCATAGTTCGTGTACGTAAACGGTGCTGTTGTATGTGTTAGTGTCATGGTTGGCCCATTTATAGCAAGAGCGAGATAGCACACTTTCGCTCGCTCTGGCATGCGCGCGCTTAGACCTACACATAATCAAAATAAACGCGTGCCTGATAGCCCTTACCTTCAGTGCCGGCGAAAGGTGCCGTGTTGTGCCGGCAAACTCGCGACCGGGGTGGGGTAACTAAAACCGGTGGGAGGTAGGGAGTGTCCTTTCCATTCTGTGCGTAGTACTACTAAGTTTGGACCGCCGGCGACGCGACCAAACTTTAGGCAAAAAAACAGCTTTAATTTAAGCAGGTAATTTTGTAATAAATTTTTTTCTAGTTGCTCAATCTGCGGTTCGGGATTCCGACTGAAGAGTGAACTCAAAAAACACTACCCGGTCCACTTCGACGCCGACGGATCATTGATGGAGCGAAACAACACGAACTCACAAGACACACACACACAGCGACAACCAATCACAGACATCCAATCAGAAGTGTATACACACGCACTAGCAGATACCCATAAAAACATAACTACACCCACACAAACAGATGAACACATACAACCGGATATACAAACGCATATATCAACTGTACACACACATATGCTACCCAACACGCAGCATATAATAACAGACAACCAGACAAACATGAAGAAAATAGAAATAGATAAGTTTATGATCACTATAAATGATTCAAATGGTATGGTTGCTATTAATATTGAGCCTGAGACTAGATAGTAATGATCTTTTTTTTTTTTTATATCAATAAAGTGGCAACCGAACGGCCCACTTGATGGTAAGCGGGTATATATTTCGCCACGAAAAATTTACATACACTTCATAATACCTACTTGAATAAAATAGTGTTTCCTACTGGTAATCAAGAGTGTGCTAAAGGCTGTTAATATTACGTTATATGATGCTTCAATGCCTGTGCTCTCATACGGTGAAGGAAAACATCGTGAGGAAACCGGCATGTCCAAGAACTAAAAATTCGAAAGACATGTGCCATCCACCAATCCGCATTGGGTCCGCGTGGTGGATTAAGACCCAATCACTATCGCTGGGGAGTAGGCCAGTGTCCCAGCCGTGGGAACATTAGAAGGCTGTCATGAAGATGGTAAGCGGGTACCGTAGCCGTGTACGCTTGCAACATCAGAGATATCACATGCGCGTTGCTATCTTCAGACGTAGATCTAAAGTCTCATGTGCCTGTAATTTAACCCACTTTTCTCGGAGCAATTAAAAGGAATATACTCACAAATTTTCAAGTTTCTAGTTCCAGTTTAGGCTCTGCGATGTAGGTTTTTTTTTTTATTTTTTTTATTTACAATAGGCTTGCGCTTGACCACTATCTCGCCTGATGTTAAGCGATGTAGATAAGCGATGTAGGTCAGTGTGTCACAATGTTTTATGCAAAAGTATTGATAACCAAAAGATAATCTAGGTATCTTGGTATAAAAATATACCTACTAATCTCATTTAGTCAATGATTTGATGGACCAAATTTGATCCGTCTTATAAAAGTCTTATCTCAATAAATGGTTTAAGAAAATTGTATTATGAAATAAGAATATATAAAGTTCTAACCTTTTTCAACCGACTTCAAAGGAGGTTGTCAATGCGACTGTATGTTTATTTGTATGTTTGTTACGTATTGATGATACAAATTGATTTTATTGGTTCTTTTTTTGTTTCTTATTTAATACTTCAGAATAAGTCCCATTTAAATTTTATCAAAATCGGTTCTTCTTCTTCTTTTGTTTTATGGCCTCTGCGGCTAGCTTGCCACAATTTTGCCAGTGTCAA
The DNA here is from genome assembly GCA_951394395.1 of Colostygia pectinataria. Classification (NCBI taxonomy): domain Eukaryota; kingdom Metazoa; phylum Arthropoda; class Insecta; order Lepidoptera; family Geometridae; genus Colostygia; species Colostygia pectinataria. Next base: position 2,451,312 of record OX596362.1, read on the forward strand.
GTGTATTAGTTTGATTGTCGCTTAGCAACGTAAACAAACGAAATTTGGAAAGAAACGATGACTTTTCTTTCAAAATTCTCCTGGAAAGTCTTTGACTAAATTACCAACCAACATTACCCCTCCATTTCAATTACTTACATTTGTGCTAAGTAAACAAGTTAAATTGGATAAACTGCCACCAAATTTACGCAGTAAAACTTAAAATAACACGAGAAAAATAATTAAAATGGGAAGACCCATGTCGTTTTGACGAGAAGTGATTTTGAATTGAAGTGATTTAATCGGTATTTGAAAACGTGTCAATGTCAACAGTGTCGCGTAATACCACAATCTGCCGAAACATTGGCATTGGTCTTGAAGTCGGTTTTTGGTTTTTTTCTTAAAAATAATAATAATTAAAAAAAACTGTTGTTTTAGCGGCGGTGTTTTGTCTTTCCTTGTCATTCTTATGTTAATGGACAAAGACGATGATAGATTTGAAAGACACATTAGCTGACAGAGGTTTATAGATCTATTGTGAATAAGAAAGAAGAAGAAAAGAAAAACACTTTATTTATTGCACACCACACTTATAGAAATAAAAACATAACATAAATACATAAACTATTAGCGGAAGGTAGGTTCTTAAAATGTAAACAATACAACTTACTACATAATATATGGACTTATAATAATACAAAAACAATTTTAATATGTAAGTAATAAAATTTATGTGTAAATATATGCTCGAATCTCACGTTTTTGACCAAAATATTATTCTAACACTGTTCTTTCTAAAGATGTTGTAAAAAAAATGGCGGCGTTAACAACAAAAAAATTTAGAAGTAAAATAAAATATTCTATTACCTACAAACACTTAACTTAAAAATAACACGAAAAAAACAATTAAAATAATATAACCGTGTTGAATTGTAAAGAAAAAGACTGTCACAGTAGCATTATCCACCAACTCAGTTCGTAGCACCCCTGTAGAAGGTTGTGGGTTCAATTCCCGCCCAGAACACATTTGTCGGAAATGACAATCATTATTTATTAACACTAGCTAGACAAACGGTGCTAATAAAATTTGCTAATCAGTTTTGAGTTTAGTTCACGTATTGAGACTCTTCAGAGGTTTTACTCTCGACAAACGGTAATCGAGGTATATATCGCAGTTTAGCTTATGTTGGTGACAATTAAGTTCAGAGCATTCACAGACATAAGTTGAACCACGGAAACTGTAACGATATATCGCTTTTGTCCGCAAGAGAACACTGGTCACTCGAATAAGGCTCTAAACTTTAAGATATTAGTAAGCCCGGCACAAAAGTTGAGCGCTAACTTATAGTTTACAAAAGAACCAATTTCATAGTGGCCTAGGTCTTAGTAACACCATAGAGAAATTGGAAAAAAATATAAAACTAACATTATAATACAATTTTGTTTTTATGTAGACAAACAAAGTTCTATATGAAAAATGTTTGTTGTGTTGAGTTTCCTAAAACGGGAACACTGGAGGTCCGCCATGACAGCTATTAGCCAATGATCGTGACGCATCTTGACTTTGACAGTACATAATAACCCAGTTGTTCATTAAACCCGCCATGTTGTTTTGCATTGTGTTGCACTCCTTCACAAAGATAAACTTACATAAGATTGTGAAAGAAGCTAAAATAAATTAAATAAACAGCTTAAAATGGTTTATTGAATATCTAAATATCTAGACCTCTACAAAGGACCTAGGCCCGGCTCCATACATCTAGAAACAACTCCTTTGGAGGCTATAAGTTAGCGTTCAACTGTGTCGGGTTTTATACTGTAATCATAATCATAATCATAATATTTATTGGCCATATAAACAAAAGGTAAACCTGGTAAACGTAGGTTATTAGAAAAAAATACTACCGAATTAAAAGTGCTTTTGTTTTTGACTAAACTTCTTTATTTATAGTCAGGTTTAATTCAAGATTAAAAACTCCTACTGATTGAGCTTATAACCATTTATAGTTCGCACAGCGGATCTAGGCTTCCGTGAAGTTAGCCGTTTGTGATGCGCAAAGACAATTTAGTTTGAAAAAGCTCCATTGCGCATCGAAACGGCTAATTTCACTACGGCCGAGATCCGTTGTGAGACCTATACTATTGTCACGCTCGCGTATGCAAATTAGTATTTTATCTTAGTTCTCATATAAGTTCTCATTTAAGTGAATTGTAAATTCTTATGGGAATAAAGCTCTAAAACCAGAACCAAGCCTTATTCTAAGCAAAGGCCAAAAAGCCAATAAAATTGTGTCAGAATTTCACCATTTTCGGAATTGATTTTACATCTCTAGCAGTCGTATCTGCTTATCTGTTTATCAACCGTTGACCAAATTTTTTTTATTGTCCGTTTAATTTAGTTATGTCGCAACGGTTGTTACTTGAAGTATATGACATCGAGTATATAGGTACCCAAACTGGGTATTGTATACTCGATGATGACAACCGATGTGGCTTAACGGGCGAAAGTCCGCCTGCGACGCAGGAGGTTGCGGGTTCTATTCCCGCCTTGAATCAAATGTTTGCACAATCTGCAAATATTTGTTCCGGGTGTTCTGAGTATTTTATATGTATAATAAAAAATATCCATCTATGTATTGTATTATATTAAGTATACCAGTCATCTAGTACCCATAACACAAGTTCTGCTTAGCTTGGGGCTAGTTGATGCTGTGTGGATGGTCCAGCATTATTTATTATTTTATTTATGAGTAAAGCTAGTGTACAGTCGGGGTAGGAAAACCTTCGTCAGTTATTTTTTTAATTCCTTTGTCAAGTCGTAAACTCTTAGTACCTTTTGAAACTAAAGCATTACGCAGACCGCACATAAAGTTATACTAACATAGTATGATAACAAGGGTCAAATTAGTGCACACCTTTGACCTACGTCTAGTTTCATATCAACATCAAACCTTTTTAATGGCCTATTTAGTTATACAAACTTTTTATTAGTTACGATATCTTGTGTTTAATTGTCAATATCTGTCACTGTCACATATTTCATTTGCTATTGAGCATTCACGAAGCATAGTCCGTCGTGAATGCTTTGTAGTCTAAAAAGTAGGTAACCTTTAATTGTAACTGTCATCCCGACTGGCGGCGAGTGACAGTCGACCACCGACTGCAATATGTCATACTCAATCGGTAAAGCAGAGTATCGCTCATTCCGAGCAAACGAAAATAGATCTTAAGGTGACAAACCTTTTCTTACCCCGACTGTACGTACACACTATTACAGATATCCCTTTCTAAATGAACATGCCTGTCATAGATAAAAATCTGTTAGAAAATCTGTCTTTTGGCAGACATATTTTTTAGATTACTTAATCAAATTTTCTATGTAAATAATTTTATAAGTACACTAATAATATTGTGATATTATTATAAGTATGCCTTAGTCTTTACCGTAAATATAAAACCGTTAACAATACTGACAATCAGAGACAAAAAACATACATGTCATACATACAAACGTCTATATACAAATGTCTACATACAAATGTCTACATTTCTATGGGTCTCTATTATTAGTTGCATATATCAAATAAGACACTTCAACAGTTCTACCATGGAGTTCGTAACGTCGTCCTATAGAACAAACGGGAATTACCCAACAAAATTGTTAAGTTTGTAAGCAAAGGTGTCTAAAGTAAAAAGGTTCTAAAAATTTCGTCGCATTAGACATTTATGTGGGGTTTTTGCTGAGTCGTAAGGTCGTAAGGTCAGATGGATCATTTTTCATTCATTTTCGTCTTTCATTCGGCACCTTTTAATCGAAATGAAACGTTTGAACACAAAAATAAACAATAGTCCCGAATGAATTCATGAATTAACCGATCCAACAGTGTTGGATATTTTCATTCGCATCATTCACTCCCACTCCGAATGAACTAAAGATGAACAATCTGAACCATCTGAACACAGAGTGAATGATCACACGCGACGTTCGGTCATTTTGAGTCCTGTTAGTCCTGTAGCAGACGAACACAACATCATTTAACGGCATTTAGAATGAAAAGAAGAGTGAATGTTCTTTTCTAAATCACTCCAGCTAAGCCGTGTGATTCATTCGAGTGATCCGCCTGATATCACCTTTATATTATTAAAGAAGCCTCACGGTGCAAGTCTCACTCGTACTTGTCTGTTTTTTATTTAAGTGACAAATTCCGTCACGTCCTCGTACGTCTGATGATGATGATGTTGATACAATAGTTATTAGTTTATGGTTATTTCACTTTGATTCGTAAGTGCCTTAGTTATAAGTTTTATAATACTCTTAGAAAGTTAGAGGCTTTTAAGTTGTTTATCTCGTGTATTTAAGTTTGTGTTGGTATTCATTACTCAATTATAATAACGGCTGAATCGATTTCGATGAAATTTGATAATGTTGGTGTGTTTGCATTTATATTAGGTACAAAGTACTTATTAATTAATTTCGTTGTGCATGTAGTGAACATTGGGTCCGCGTGGTGGATTAAGACCTAATCACTCTCGCCTGAGAGTAGGCCAGTGTCCCAGCTGTGGGAACATTAGAAGGCTGTCATAATGATGATGATGATGATGCAGTGAACTATTTTATTCAGAAATATTACTTATTAAGTACATAATTTAATCAAAACAATATACTATGTGTATTTTAATATTTATTTTATTAATCTACCCTCTTCAGTAACTAGTTCGGCCGAGTTTCTCGCACCTTCACATAAATTCTGCAAGACTCTTGAATGAAGTGGGGTAAAGTATTTTATTTTTCATCATCCAAAAATTAACTCTACTGGCATTCGTATAAAGTTGAATATTAATTTTAACACTGCATGCTTCGGGGTAAAAAGACATTCTCAGAGAAAAGTTTCGGAATTCCGGAATACGTGATACAATGATGTATTAGGGGATTTGCCAGGCGCCAGACGTTCGATGTCTTACTAGTTCTTTCTTGGTCACACAGCAGTCACTTTTTTTGATTTATCATTAGATTTAGTTCATTGTGCTTCTGCCGTAAAACTAATCTTGGCATATCCAGAATCTGTCATTATCCGAACAAAATGTTTATTTGATTGTACAAAAAACTAAACATTAATAAATATGAAAAAAAAAACCAAAAAGGTTTGTCCTAAATGTTTTTAGAGCTTTAGGAAGGTACCTCCGGTAGTGCTTCGCAATAATTTACTCACATTCTTTAGAAATTATCGCGAATGGAATTAATTAAGTTTTCAAGATAAAATTGATAGATTCAGGCGTTACTTTGTTTGAGTAAGCTAGAGTAATCTTGAGGTACGATGAACTAAAAGGTTCAATCAATCTTGAACCGATCTTGGTGGCACGTTGGATGAGTTTCTGGCTGAGGTGCGCGTTCGATACCTGCTTAAAAAACCGCGGTCTTTGGGACATTGTTCAATGCCTGCGTAATAACGGTTTTCTCGTTTTCTTCAACATTATTGTCATAACATTATTTCTACGGAAGTGTACTCTTCCGTAGAAAGAATGTTATCTACTATGCTCATGCTAGCCCGGCATGTGAGTCGTAATGTCTTCAAGGTTTTTAAAAGCCAATACCTATATTAAATTCTTCAACGCTGCCTTGAGATGGGATGAAATGACACACTTCGCACTAATATTATAAATATATTAGCAAAGACATTATATGTTCGAAGTATAATAGGTAGGTAGTTTGTGCGTGCGTGTTAGTTCGTTACTTCTTCACGCTCAACTCAAACGGCTGGAATGATGAATGATTGAATGAATCGTTCGCATGAGTCAGTGGCCAACTCTGGTGACAGAGTTTCTAGGCCGCCCGAAGGCCTCTGTCATGGCCTAAAAACTTTGAAAAAGCCGGGACCGACTGCTTAACGTGCCCTCCGAAGCACGGGAGCGCTCAGTTGAAATTGCCACTGGCGGTCGGACCCGTCATCCAAATGATGACCCCGCGGAACAGTGCTTAACTTCGTTGATCTGTTAAGAACAACTTAGCCAGCTACGTCACGAGCGCTCCAATGCTGCTTCAAATGCACTACATGCATAGTAAGTATCAACAGGTGTAACTACGCAGCATCCAGCTCGGGTCTGCGCATATCTGGCGTGGGGCGGGCGCTCGGGCGGGCGTTATCAGTGCTCTGCGAGCGACCGCGGGCGGCACACTGGTGAGTCTCACGTTTTACCATCTACCATTCACATACATTAGACAGCACCTTAGTTCACCAGCAGCCATCATTCGTATTCGTATTATTAGGAAATAACAGTAAGACAGTACTTACAAGCTTTTCGGTATTCCCAAACTAGTTTTAATTGCATTTATAGTTTGATAGACTTGATTGGTTATTGATTTTACTTGACACTCTATTACTAGATATACTTACCTACTATTATATAGCTATAAAGCTTTATAGTATAAAGCTTCACTATGGTTTAATTTTGATGTGTATTGGTTTTGGTATTATTTAGTGACTCTGTAGATAGTTTTGGGTAGGTATACATATTTCGGTAATACGATAATCTATGATTTGTCTACGTTCGTAAAACCCCTGTTAAAGGGTGTTATTACTATAATTTACCTATGATAAGTGTGTAATATATTACGGATTAGTAAAGTTTCGTTTGTTTTGACAGCGTTTCCGTTGCGTAGGAGGCCTTTGTTATCGTTTTCTCAAAACGTAGCGGGTGGGGTGGGCTATTAAACTTCTGTCGTGTGATCGCCTCGTCCGTCATTAGTTATTGTAATTTTCTTGTCTAAATTTACGATAGTTTATCGTTAAAATGTAGCATTTAGTATCAATTATTTTCTAATTCTGAAATAAAAATACCAATTCTTCCAATCTATTTGTAAAGCCACTAAAACTTTTTCGTGGTTTGATTGATTTGATTTGATTAAACTTGCTTGGATAAATACAACGTTTAACCTGTAGGAGAAGCTATCAGCGCTTGGAACTAAGGATATCCCAAGGGTTATTTTTGAGCAGGCAAACTATGACTCAGTGGCTCAACTGGTAGAGCACATGAAGCGGAAGGTTGCCGGTTAAAGTCGCTTGTGTTATTTATTCTTGGGATGTTTAATGTAGTTTTTCTCAAATCATAGCCAAAATTACATAATATAATCAGATTTCACATAATCAGATAGGTATAGTTCTCTCGGCGGATCTAGGCTTCCGTGAAGTTAGCCGGATCGATGCGCAATGGAGCTTTTTCTAACTAAATTGTCCTTGCGCATCACAAACGGCTTCACGGAAGTCTATAGACGGAAGTCTATAGACGGAAGTCTATAGTCTATAGACTTCACGGAAGTCTATAGATCCGCCGAGAGAACTATACCATAGATATTAGAAAAGATAATACAAAGCAACGAATAAGTAAGTAGGTTTAGTTCTCACAACGGATCTCGGCCGTCGTGAAATTAGCCGTTTCGATGCGCAATGGAGCTTTTTCAAACTAAATTGTCTTTGCGCATCACAAACGGCTAACTTCACGGAAGCCTAGATCCGCTGTGCGAACTATACATATTAAGATCTCGTAATCATTTTATTATACTTTTGTATGGGAGTTTTAAAATATCTACGATGTTATTAAATTTGTACACACATCAAAGTATTCACGTGCAGGGTGGGAATACCTAAACCCTTTTTGGCTTATGAGGTATTCGGTAAAATTTATAAAGTAGGTACTAAATTTTATTAGAATTAAGTAATTTAATTTTATGTAGAGCGTATATGTTCCCAAATTAAAACTTACCTTTAGATATAGTAAGTGAACTTGTAAAGTTGAAGAGACCAGGTCACCCCTAATAAAAGCTTTCTTCCCTTAGGTATATCTAGATAGATAGACAGTACCTACCCTCTATACACCACACACCACAGAACACCGGTGGTCTAGTGGTGACCCCGTCTAGTCGTGCACCAATGCATTTTTCTGTTCGAAAAATTTATGCGCGCAATGCCAGTGCTCTCAAACGGTGAAGGAAAACATCGTGAGGAAACCGGCAAGTCCAAGAACTACAAATTCGAAGGACATGTGCCATCCACCAATCCGCAATGGGTCCGCGTGGTGGATTATGACCCAATCACTCTCGCTTGAGAGTAGGCCAGTGTCCCAGCAGTGGGTACATTAGAAGTCTGTTTAGATGATACCCTCTAGAATTCCTTTCTAGATACTCAAGAGGTAGACGGCAAAGTAAAGGTCACCGTCCACTTACTCAATCTCTTTAGTAAGTCTAATGACGGGTATCCACGGGTATAACGCGGGAACCGTAAATCTTTCAGAGATAAAAAGCCGTTACCGACATAGCTCTAAGAATAAGCAAGTTGAAGAGGCAGTAGGCAAGACAGGCCATAATAATATAATAGCTCTCAGAACCGATAACCGATGGGGAATAAAAGCTACCGCGAACTGGTCAATGAAGTAGGCCCCCCACTCGATGCACTATGGCAATAAAGTGGTCGGTGGGTGGTAAACGCTCAAGAACGTCATGGCACTTTTTGGGCATAGAACAGGCTAATATGAGGATTCTGACCTATTTCCGACTTACATAACGCTTAGAGCACTATTCCATTGCAATCGATAAAATTGATAAACATAAAATAGCTTAAGATACTCGTAGAAGCTTTCCTCGCGATCTTTCAAAAATCAATTCTATTAACGAACTAAACAGTAGCTTTTCCCATGGCCGCGCGAAGCTTCTCTTTAGTCTGAAATAAACTCTATTGACGTAAAATACAGTTGGGTTTGGATTGTGTACCTGGTGGTGAAATTTATGGTGTTTCGTTCCCCTCGCGCGAGGTCAGAAACCTTGAGGGTCTAATAAGCAAATTGTGTTTTGTGAGTGAGTGATCCATGTGATTTTATTGAATAACCCTGGGATGGCAACGTACAAGTGGTACCTCAGGGATCCTGAGTGAGGTACCACTCGTGCGTTGCGTTGCGATCATGAGGCGTAGATTATCTCTGTTCGAAACGGAACACAGAAATGCGAGCATTACTGCTTGGCGGCAGAAATAGGTATGATGGTAGTACTTCCCCGGACGAGCTCTATCACAAAAACTCTACCAAGCACTATACTCTGGTCGGACTCGTCTCTGTAGTCGAGAAGACAGTCACTACTTCCGATAAAGTTGTTTCTAAAAACAAATTAAATATATTAGTTTAATTTATCTCATGATGATAAAGGACTATGTAAACATGGGTCACACAAAATTCTCCCAATTCAGTTGATTTGACTAATTACTCGTCGTAGGCATTTCGTAGCAGTCAAAACGATTTACCTCGTAGCTCCGTAGCAACCGACGGGGTTGTTATGTGGTTACCGAGCAAAACATTAGCTACCTACTTTTTTCTTTGCTACGACCACTTGCAAGGTTTTACTGTCAAAAACCTTTTTCTAAATTGCATGATAGTTTACTGTGTCTTGATTATTTCTTTCTCTTTATAAAAAGTACAATTTAGGTTATACGTAGGCACATCTATCAGGCTAAAAGTTGTACCTAAATATTATACCTAGAATCCCCAGCTCCATTTCAACATGAATTGAGAGGGCTTTGTCAAAAATTTCAGCCTAATGGTCTGTAATATCGCGTAGATAGGAATTCCCACCCCACCCCCCTGGGAGCACAAAACCTCTAATAACGAGGTCCTGAGTCAGGAAATTCTTTTGGATGCGGCAATTACTTTTCAACTTTACCTTTATATAAAACGCAACACACACAGAACGCGGGCGCGGGCCCGCGGCAGATCTGCCGCTGGTGTTTTTCGTTGTATTTATACTGACGTCAAGGATGACAACACACTGAACGCGGGCGCGGGTCGGATGAAGTGCGGCAGCTGCTCCCGCGTTCAGTGTGATGTCATCCTTGTCGTCCATACAAATTAAAACAAAAAACTCCCGCGGCGGATCTTTGCGCTCCGCCCCGACACGCTGCGGCCCGGCATAATGTGCTCGAACCTTAATATTTATTTATTTACAGAACCAAAATAAAAATATGTAGTATACAATAATTACATCGGGTATATTATCGTCTTCGTTGTATCATTAAGGTGAGTTTTTTATGTCTGGATTTGAAAAAGTTAATTTAAATTTCAGGTAAGTATTGAAGAATAGTGTGTCCGGCGCAATGATGCACAGCCCCGACGAGGCAGAAGAGGGTAAGTTTCACTGTTTTCCTGTAGTACCTAGATACAAATATAAGAATAGACAATTATTTTAGCATGAGATCAGAGTTAGCTAGCTGTATCGATACGATTCGTTTGATACTTCTGGTTGCGAAGAGATCTATATTTCGTCACGTTTAGCACTTAGCGAGACGTAAAGAAACTCGCAAAAATATACGGTTTTTTTATTCAAGTGTCTCATGGTTTGTAAGATATCAATTCCGTTGGGAATTTCAGTTTGTATATTTTATTATGCATATTCTGTACAAAGATAACTAAGGTAGGTTTATCTCTAAACATGCTATAAAAAACTAGCATCTACCTATGTACCTAAGATTTATATCGGAGAAATTAGTAGGAGTAATCGATATGCAAAAATCTTTATATAAAGTTTTTTAATCCGCGTATAAGCATTATATTTATATATCGTATGGATGTGAAGGAGACACTCCATCTCCGTAAATAATTGAGTTTGCTCTAAGTTGGTACCTACATGCCGACAGCCAGCGAGCTGTGGAAGCTGATTAATTATCTCCTACACAGACTTCTATGTTGCTGCTACTGTAGGAATTGTTAGATTGTCTTAGCTAGGTAATATGTAGTATGTATTACAGTTAGGAACGGTAGGGTAGCTCTCGTTTCCGCTCTTGTTTGCAATCCTTTGTTTGCGTTTCGCTGCCTTTGAGACTGCTTGACCTACTTAGTAGAGTGTAACATTGTAGATTGTATGTTGAGCCCAGATTGACATATTTGAGCCATTTACTACTACCATTTACTATCTCCCTACCTTCCTACCTCACTACCATTTACTTTTTGATAGAAACGTACGCTAGGTAAAGTATATTAGAGTATTATACTTAGTTCTTATAAATCGATTAATTTGAGTTTGTATCAAATTGATATCATATAATATACCATTGACACTGTACTGATTTTAGGTAAGATTTAAGATGTTTATTTGCATAAATAAGTGTTACAAGAGGTCTTAAAAGTAATAAGTACTACATGCTTCGGATTGCACGTTAAGCAGTCGGTCCCGCCTTTTTCAGAGTTGTTAGGCCATGACAGAGGCCTTCGGGTGGCCTAGAAACTCCACTGACTCATACGAACGAACGAACGAACGACTGTACGATCATAAGAAAGATCTTGACAGTCGGACAGTTAAATAACAAAGTGTGTGAGTGATCCTATATAAAGGTTTCGTTTTTTTCTATTGTGTAAGTAAGTAAGTTCGTATGAGTCAGTGGCCAACTCTGTGACAGAGTTTTTAGGCCGCCCGAAGGCCTCGTGTCAGGGCGTAACAACTCTGAAAAAGGCGGGACCGACTGCTTAACGTGCAATCCGAAGCATGTAGTACTTATTACTTTTAAGACCTCTTGTAACACTTATTTATGCAAATAAACATCTTAAATCTTACCTATAATCTCAGAGCAAATCAAATTATTCTCAATGTCTGCCTAAAATATAAAAAGAGGGTCCACATATCACAGAACATGAAATAAACGAGCTGCAAATCCTTAATAAAGACTGTGTTCAGTGCCGGGCCACAAAACATTTATCTCACACCCGAACCACAGAATAAATGTTAGTAGAGAATCCGGGCGGCTTTCGATCAACCTTGACCCGTCTTATCTAGATGAGATCCAATAGGGGTGCAGAACGAAATATTTCATTCGTTCGGCTTTATATAAATAAATAAATAAATAAATAATGCTGGACAATCCACACAGCATCATCTAGCCCCAAAGTAAGCTGCTGTTAAACAGAGCTGTATTATGGGTACTAGATGACTGATATATATTTAATACAATACAATACATAGATAGATATTTTTTATTATATATAGAAAATACCCAGAACACCCGGAACAAATATTTGTAGATCGTACAAACATTTGTTCCGAGGCGGGAATCGAACCCGCAACCTCTGCGTCGCAGGCGGACCTGCGCCCGCTGCGCCACATCGGTCGTCATATATTACATTTACTCAAAAAGGTCGGATAGTAATCAAACTATAAGGACGGGAGTTTGGCGTATTAGAAAAACGAATATTCATTTATTACTGAGTATGTCCGTACTCTACTCATACGATATAAAACAAAGTGTAGGACGGCCCCCCACTCGATGGACCGATGACATTTAAGCGGTCACGGGAAGTCGGTGGATGGTGAAGGTTCAAACAAAATCGATCATCATGGCGCTCTTTGGGGGAGGCCTATGTCCAGCAGTGGACGCCTATCTGCTGATAAGATGATGATGATGATGTTTTTTAATTTAAGAAAAGCCGGAAATAGATGAAACGGAAACCAAACCTCACCTTTCATCGAATTTATATTAAATGTTGATTGTTTTAAAAGCTCTTGAGTGTGTTTTTGTTGATTATAAAATATGCGAATGTAACTGGTTATTACCAGTTACCTTCGCATAATTTATAATCTGATCTAATTTATAATTTGAGTCTTAGTAAAGGTATTTTACATCACACTAACATACTCAAATTGATGAACCATTTCACCATCAAATCAACCACCAATAAAATCTAGGTATTATATCTACAAGTAGCCTAAATCGTGAACTCGCTCACGGGAGTTCAATCACAAAGACTATGGATACCATTACCAATGTAAGAACCCAAATATAAGATTTCCGGCTAAAACCGGACACTGCATAGCCCTAAGCGTAGGCCCAATTTGCCCGTCGTTTTATTAAAACCAGGTTTTCCATCCGTTTTATGAAGACTCTTAGCCATTGATTTCATTGTTTGATTCTATTATAGGCACTGCTAGTTTATGTGCATAACTTTTCTTGCGTGGTAGGAACATAAATTACCTATAGGTATTCTATTAATAATTAGAACTCCGCCAGTATAGCGTATCCACGACTTGACTTTTTCGTACCGTCAACTAGACATAGACATAGACATAGACATAGACATAGACATAGACATAGACATAGACATAGACATTCATTTATTTACCACATTAGCACACAATACAGACACATTTGAAAATTATTTGAATTATACAGATAGATAAAAAGAAAGAGAATCATAAAAAAAAGGAAACATTTCATATGACTACTTAAATAAAGTTAATTAAACTTAAATATAAGTTTCAACAATCAAAAAACAAAAGTAAAAAATAACAAAAGTTAGACAATCTAGGTATATTGTGTGCTATTAACTATAGTAAACGAATTACATTTAAGTTTTTTTTTGTTTTGAATAGTTATGTTTATTGTTTTGTGATGTACTTACCTGCCAGTCTGTTTCTGCTCTGTTTTTGTTTGTGCTGTCGAATAAATACTTTTCTTTCTTTCTTTCTTTAAACGTCACGGTGTACTTTGATTCATACAAACTTACTTAAACGCACTATTATACTATTGCCTAAATCATAAGCAATAGATGAAAAGGCCAATGATTGCTTGATTTAAATAGTGATGTAAGTTCTAACAAATAAGTGCAGTGTTTTTTTTTCCTATTAATATTTTTACTGTCCGTAAATATTTTTTTTGGGAAAATTATGGTCAAGAAGTGCAAGAGAAAGGGACATTTGGCGATCTTTGGAGGAGGCTTATACCGCCAGAGGCGGTCCATATTAACTTTACTTAAAATTATAAAATCTTAACTTATCTTAAATGTATTTTAGTGTGGAAATAAAATCTCTTTTTTATTTTTTTTATTTTTTTTATTTTTTTTATTTATTAAATTTCCAGCCCCGACTCGCTTCGTGGTCATAACCCCGGAGTTATCAGAGGCCGTTGTCCAGCACCTTCGCGAGAACTTCTTCGCCGATGAGCCGCTGAACAAGGCGGTAAACCTCTGCAAGCGCGGAGAGCCCCACGCTGAGCTGGAGGCGTTGTGCGCCGGCACCATGGCTCACGGGATGTCTATTGCAGCTGTGAAGACCGATAAGGCAATATTTCATTTATACTAATACCACACCCGGACACTCTTAATAAAATGTATAAAGCAAACACGTCGCAATCACCACACGCATAGTTTGTATACGTAAACGGTGCTGTTGTATGTGTGAGTGCCATGTTTGTCCCCACCAAACTATAGCAAGAGCGAGAAGCACACTTTCGCTCGCTCTAGAACGCTCGCGCTTGGACCTACACAAATTCAAAATAAACGCGTGCCTTAGCCCTTACTTCAGTGCCGGCAAACTTGCGACCGGGTGAGGTAAGTAAAACCGATGGGAGGTAGGGAGTGGCCATTCTGTACGTAGTACTAATATATTATGTGTGTTCTGTGCTAATACGTAGTAGAGTTCGTTGAAAGCCTTGAGCATGCCATTTTTTTTAATCTTGACTTCTGAATGAGACATGAGATTTTTGACCTACGTCTCAAGGTGGTGAAACGTGAGTGTAACCTCTGATTCTCTGGGGCCTAACCATGAACTCTTATAGCGATTCAAATGAATACCTAAACTAAATTGTACCATGATATCAATTAGACAATCATGTCATGGTATTAAATTCATTTAAATTCATTTGAATCGCTATAAGAGTTCATGGTTGGGCCTCTGGTATCGTAAACGTCCTTAAAATATGGCAACCATTAGATGGGTCGAATGCTTGTTTGCCAAATAAGTGATAAGTGTATAAATAACTAACACTAATTAATGCTACATACTACTTCCAGGTTGTGGGGGTGGCCTTGAACGGGGTATTATGACCCGGCGACATCGAGGCGGCCCTTGAAAAAGTCCAACAATGCAACGATCCCAAGTACCACAAGATCTTCAATATCCTGTACACCGTCACCTGCGATTTGGATTTATTCAACACTTACAATGTAAATTCATTATCATCAAATTCAAATTTCAATTCAAGATTCACTGGGGCGTAGAAGGCGTAGAAGAATCTGGTAAACTCGGTTGATTTCCTAACTGATTTTACAATGACCCCTTTTTATCATTTTCAGTGTACTATACTATCATATCAGCCAATTTTCGTCTACTGCCAGACATATGCTTCCCCCAAAGAGTGCCATGACGACCGATCTAGAGCCTTCAGCATTCATCAAATTCCTGCAACCGTTTTAATGGGGTTCACTGCGCCTTTCCGAAAGATTTTTTAACTTGTTACATTATGCCATTATAATGTCTATTCAAGAACCTTTATTCCCTAGCGATTACCGGTTCTGCGATGCGGTGTAATAACTTTAGAAAATACCACATCGCAAACTAAAAGAAAGTGATACTATTAAAGTGAGTTTCTATGAATCTCAATTAATTTGTTCCCACTGCGGCTGACAGCCGCTAGCCATAGTGCCTGCGGTCTCAGTCTACAGCCCATCTTGGACTTGGTTCCTCTACACGAGTGGCACGTTGCTGACGGCAAAGGCGCGCATCGACGGCTGCCGTCGATGCGTGCCGCTTGTGTATTAGGAGTCCTAAGTTCTGTGGTTCTGAATGGTTGTACAGAATAGTGGTTCCAGGTGGACGTTGTGATGGAGTGCCGCATCGTGTCCGTGGATTCAATGGTGCGCGGCCGCGGGATGGCCAGGCAGCTCATCAACCGGAGCATGGAGCTGGCTGCCGAACAAGGGTTCAAGGTTAGCATAGGTTTTCAATTATATTAGTTTAGTGGCAGTAGGCAAACTAGGGGCAAACTATTGCCCTTTGATAGAAATGTTTGCTATTGTTCGGCGGCCTTTTCTTGTCATCCTTATGTCAAAAAACAACTATGATAATAGATTTGAAAGACGCATTATTAACGTACGATTATAAATAAGGCTCTATATGCATAACTTATAGAACTAAACTGCTGGGATTCTGACCTTGAGGTCAGATTTTTCTGCCTCAGTTATTAATTGAAATTTCTAATAAGATTAGTTCATTGATATTGAGCACGTCCAGGGACGTGTTGAACGTGTAATTAACACAGCTCGCATTACTATGCGAACTGTGTTCTGGTGAAATTACAGACTCATGAGTTGTCGATCCATGTCCTCTGGTATTGCAAGCGTCTTTAGGTTATGGTAACATATAACTTATCATAAGATAAAAATAGATTTCTATAAGGTTCAATCAAGTCAGTCTCGGCTTAAAAATTATGTAGACTCTTTCGCAAGTTACAAATACCCCTTTCTTCCAGCTGTTCAAAGTGGATGCCACTGGTCATTACTCTCAACGTGTTTGCCGTTCGCTTGGGATGACGGAAATAAAGAGGATTCGATACGACGAATACACGGACGATCGCGGGCAGCCAATTTTCAGAATACCTGCTCCGCACCAGGCGCTTTGCATCATGGTGAAGCCAATCCCGTAAACCGGCTGCCGTCGAGCGATGTGGAGCTAATGACTCCACATATGTGTCCTATTTTATGTATTTAATCAATAGCCACTCCCTACCTCCCACCGGTTTTACTTACCCCACCGCGATCCAGAGTTTGTCGGCACTGAAGCTAAGCGTTATAATAATAATAATAATATAATCTTTATTTCAGGCAACTTAGTACATAAAATATAAATTATGACAGGCCCATATTTATATATACCTTAAAAACGAACATATATAAATAAAATTAAATCACACTGATCACACTGATCGTGATGTATGATGATGTTATCATTATCATCATCATCATCATCTCAGCCTGGTATCACACATTGCTGGGCCTGCTTTTGCATATGCCATTCTTCTTGGTCCTGTGCAGTTCTAAGCCAGGTTTTTCCAGCGACGTATTAACTTGCAATATATTTTATTTTTATGTATGCATTTTGTGATAAACATTGAGCTAAGAAGTGCAAACCGCAAGTGAGGCGAGCGGGTATCTACTTCTATATAACTTGACAAGAAAACACATTGTATAATCATTGTATTTACTTGCTTGGCTAGCTTTCACGCCAGCGGTTCTTCTTCTTTTATGGCTTTTTTGGCTGTATTTGGCACTTTTTTTTTCAATATGGCATCTCTAAGAGTAGGTATATTCAAATTACTTACTTTTTTTTCTCTACGTTTCCTTTAAAAGAAAACGTTGTATACGATGCTAATGTTAGACAATACATTTGTTATCCAGAAGTTATTGTTTTAATAAAATTATTTTCCTGTTCAACAATTCTTCTCAGATTCTAGTAAATGTTTTGTTGGGATTGTGTCGAACCGCGTGGCGCGATTTTAACGGTAATATGTTTTCACTACCACAAAAACATAATATTTGTAATCAAGTATCTATATACATTTTAGTGGATAGTCGTTGATGATGTAGAGTTAGTTGTTCTCGTAGACGTAGACGTACAAATATTTACTGTGGTTTTGAATATTGCATTATGTACTTAATATTATTTGCTTACCATCGTGTATTTACCAGATATTTTATTCTGAGAAGTTCAACACGATTGTTTGTGTACTTACGTGAATATTTGCGTCTTTTTATTAAAATTGTATGTTTTTTTATGTCAAAATATAATGTACACATGTATGTATTTTTATATATTTACAATGAGGTATTTATTTATGTGATATATTTTAATTCTATGCATTTTGTAATAAACATAGCGATGTATGTTTATATTTTATTCTTACTAGTGGAAATGTATACTATGTTTATAACGGCGATATTTATTAAAATATATAAACTTAGTATAATGTTGTTTTATTTTCCACATAAGTTAATATAATAGTACTACAAAAAGAAAATCACGATTTTCTAGCGCCCGTGGTCTTCGTAGCAGCGTAGCGTGAGTGCTACGTCGCCTCTACAAGCGTAGCAATTTCTCTACGCTTCTACGTACTACCTTTTATAATAATTTATGAGTTGTTTTTAGCTGTACTCATAATTATTATGCTCACAAATGATTATGAGTACAGCTAAAAACAATATGCAGATAAATTTAATTAAGAATAAATGCAATTAAAAGTATTAAAATTAATGAGACTTGATTCCGCGTTTAGCTACGAGTATAATGAGGCTTTCGATCTTAGCCTCAAGGTGGCAACCCGCGAGTGATACCTCTGGTATTGCAAGCGTCCATAGGCTGCGGTAACCGCTTACCATCTTGTGGGCCGTACGCTTGGTTGCCACTTCAGTTGTATAAAAAAATAATAATAATAAGCCAAGATTATGATGCAATGAACGCTTTAGATGGTCACTATTTGGATGGGTGACCGCCGTGGCAAATTCAACTGAGCGTGCCCATGCTTGGGGTCTTTTTCAAAGTTGACCATGACAGAGGCAGCCTAAAAACTAATCACCGAGTAGCCTCTACGTCAGCAGGTAATCATGGAACTAGTAAGTACTGTTGGTTACTTAAAATTTCTTTGCATATAATAAGTTTGCAACATGTTGGAAAGTTTTGTGGTACGCCACCTAGTGATATAATGCAGAACGTATCTGCAACTCCCGCAGTAACTAACCGTGCACTAGTTGGCACTAGCTTGCTAGACTACTAGGGGCGGGTGACAACCTCGCGCCTCGGTGACATCACGGCCATTTTTTTGGTTCCAGCTTGGGTTTCATAACTTACCACTAGAGTGAGCCACAGCACGCACAGGGGTTAAATATATAAATATATAGCCCACATAAAAACTAAGTAAGGATTATGTACAATCACACATCACATGACTAGTAAAAAATTCATAAGTTTAGATGTTTATTACTCAATCATAGTCAGTAGTGTCGATTCTGTTATAGCATTTTCCAAACTTAGCTAACTAAAAATATCACGGTCCTTTGTATTTTAATTCATTAAAAGAGGACGGCAACAATTTTAGTTAGTTTAGTTTAGGTTAGTTAGGCCACTTGATGGTCAGCGGTTACCGTAGCCTATGTACGCATGCAACATCATAGATATCACTTGCGTGTTACCACCCTGAGACGTTAGATGGTAAGTCTCATGTGCCTGTAATTTCACCGGAAACCATACCCTTCGAACCGGAACACAGCAATGCGAGCATTACTGCTTGGCGGCAGAAATAGGTATGGTGGTAGTCCTTCCCCGGACGAGCTCTATCACAAAGAACTCTACAACTAAACACAGAATTTACCAAAAATGTACCTAAATGTGATAAATTCCATATACTAATGCAATATGAGGCTAATAAAAAACTACTTATACTATATTTTTACTACATTCTATGTAATAGAACAGCTATAGTCGCAAAAATCAATACACTAGGGCGTATTGTGGTAAAGTTATTGTATAAATGCTGTGTCAACAAAACGCATAGAAGACAGCTGGGTAATGGAATAACTGGCGCCGCACTGGCGGCCAAATAAAAACTGGCAAAGATAAAAAGCTTTCAGACTAGCCATTTACGAGGTAGCTTCGAAAACCTCGCGTTTTGATCGACTCTTATATAGTGGAATTTCAAGAATAAACTATTTAAAAAAAAAAAAAAAACGACTTCAAATTAAAAAAATGTTTTGGCAGACTATGGTGATTCGAAGCGATGTAGTTATTAGGTAATACGTTTTTATGTTTTTTTTAAACAAAACCAAGTTCAATAAAGTTTATACGAAACCATTTCTGAAGTATTACCTATTAAAAAAAAAAAAAAAAAACATTGAAAACAATTCATAATTGGCGGAGAAATCGCGTAACAAACATGATGCGTTGCGCCTGACCCAAATACGAAAAGTATAATATGACTTTTCGTCTTCGGGTCAGGCGCAACAAAGTTCTGCCAGTGAATCTCAGCTGTCGTGAAGTTAGCCGTTTGTGATGCGCAAAAATAATTAAGTTCGAAAAAGCTCCTTTACGCTTGAAACGGCTATCTTCACGACAGCCAACATAGCTGGCAGTATTTTAAGTGCCTGTAACTTCGACGCGACACAAGAAAGCGTGCGAGCTAATCACGAAAAAGTCGTTTGACAACCGATAGCAAGCAGGACGATACGTTTACGTTTATAATTCAAAAAGCACTGTCAGGGCTCTGTGTAGGTAAAAAAATAGAAGTGATAGTTGGAATGGCATAACATGGATTTGCCTGGGTGGGTGCCAGACATTGATTGAGACGCACTGTGAACGACCTGCTGTCGTCTCCGCAAATTGGGAGATTGCTGGTGGGTGGAACGAGATTAGACTTCAGCTAATGCAGATATCATGTATCAAGTGATCAGAACATACGAACATACAACAAATTCAAAATATTTATTAACATGGAAATAAATTACTATTGATCTCCCATTAGCTGAAGCAGAGATTCCTCGTATCTACGTACAGTCAGCAGCAATAAGATGTATACAAATAGTAAATTTAAAAACTATGTCGTGATACAAGATTTATTAAAAAATTACAGCTTAGCTACAGCTAAGATCTTCAAAGTGATCTAACCCTCTACTCGTATCAAAATCATGTAACCATTTTCAGAAAAATAAAGTCATCACACTATATTTTCAAAAAAATGTAAACAGCCATAAAAAAAGTCGGGATCGAAAGTCGTTCACTACAGGATTTTTCTGTAAAAAAAATTATGCAGCCATGGCAGTACTCTTAAAGTCTTTCGGATTCTTGGATATGACGGTTTCCTCACGATGTTTTCCTTCACCGTATGAGAGCATTTTTTTATTTAATAGAAAAATACATTGGTGCACGACTGAGTTCGAAGCCACGACCTTAGGATCGGAAGGCGGGGTCACTACCACTAGATCACCAGTGCTCTGTATAATAACCAAAAAATATGATACAGAATTAGATTATGAAAAAGAACGATGTATTTTGAGAATAAATATTTACAGTGATAATAGGTTTGTATGTGTGGTAGACACAAAATAACTACAAAACAAGACAATTTTATTTCGTCTGTATTTATTTTCTACTAAATTATGTGCATTAGTAAATAATAGTATCCAAACATAGATTTCATGAATAAGATATCAAAGAAAGCATTTGGGATGGATTTATATTAACGAGTCCTTACAACATAATACGTCCTTTGGTTGCCTTTTGACTTATCAATCTGTAAATAAAACTGATAGATACGTTATTTCATATAACACCTAGTCTTTGCCACTACACCCGTGCTTTTCTGATAACTTTGACTATTGGTTCTTTTTTGTTTTAAGAGTGTTAACCATCACACTAAGGGAATACTAAAGATCCAAGCGAGATATGTCTCGATAGCTCAATTGGTAGAGCATCCGCGTATCAAGCGGTGGTTGCGGGTTCAAATCCCGCTTGAGGCGAAATAATTTTTAGGCTATTATAAACTTTAACTTTGACTATGTTGAAAATAACTACACAAAACATTTACCCGTAAACATTACGCTAATAAGTACACATAATATAAAAATATCCTAATCATTACAACGGTTCGTAATCACTGTGTGATACAATCAGCGTGAATTGTAGTTCCGACGACAATACAATTATATTATCGGATTCAACGATCGGACCGACTTTATAGGTCATAATATCATAGGTATTGAAAACTGAGTGTTATGGAACCACAATACCTATTTCTGTAACAAATATTAAAAAAAAAGTCAATTGGAGCAAACATTTGTCGTACAAAGGGAACAAAACACACAAACTCCCCGCCAAAGCGCTAAATAAAAGTAAGTGTGTTCGTATTTATGAGTTAGTGGCCAACTCTGGTGACAGAGTTTCTAGGCCGCCCGAAGGCCAATAATGCTTAATTTGTATGAGTCGTAAATCTCAAACACTTAATATTTTTTGTCAGTCATTTTTGTAAAATTAAGACTTGCCTTAATCAGTATTTAAATTATAATAATAATACTGATATCCTCATGTAAACAAAACCGTTATAAGAGTGTATAAAATAAAGAGTGCTTGAGCTAACGTTTCACTAGACATAATAGATATAAATAAATAATTATCTATAATTTTAATAAAATATGTTTGTTAGTACAAATACATTTTTTTTTCAAATAAAAGCATGTTTACAAGTAAATGCTGCAGCAGCTCTGCCTTCTGTGTTAGTTTAACATATAAACTGTATTAAAGAAAAACAGTGACTTCCCCATAAATGTCTAGTCTCTGAATGTTTGAAAAAAGTTTCATGTAACATACTGTTGAACGATTCTCTTTCATTCGCCTTTCAGGGGCTTTCATACCCTAGCGGACAAAAGCGATTTATCGTGATAGTTTTCGTGGTTCACCTTATATCCGTGAATGCTCCGAACCTAGTGGTCAATATGACATATAAGTTGACCTACGATTTTCGCCAAGATTATCAGAGTAGACCCCCTGGACTACGTGCTACGCTGCTGCTACGAACTAGGGCGCTACGCGCCTACGCGTCTACGAGGGCAAAAATTTAACTAATTCAATCATACTTTCATAAAATTGAAAATAAATTTAGGTACAGTCGCAGTAACAAATGCATTATCGATTTGTTTATTATATTATGTGTAGATTTTTTTATTTTGCCTTAGGATATTACGGTTTTAATGTGTGAAAGATGATATGAGAAAGAAAAGAGTGAGTACTGAGATGACGGGTCATAGACAGAAATGGAAGAAGAGAACATGTGCCACCCCAACCCACCGAAAAGAGCAGGTAAATGATAATGATGATATTACGGTTTTCACCTGATTTGATGTACTAAAATCATTGTCCTGGCAGACCTTTTTGTTATATAAAAATTATGTCGCACTGTTACCACAAAAGTGCAATAACTGCAGGTAGCTGCAGTTATACAATTTTATCCCTCGAGGTACGACTGCAATTACGATCGCGACTGTACACACTTAGGTGAACTTTTCAACTTGTTTGCTGAATGCTAAAGCATTTTTTCTCAAATTAACTTTAAGATAAGCTTATTTGCTAGTCTGTGCACAGATCTGCCCACGCAAAATCATAAAATGTTTTGAAGAATCGATAAAATTGGAACCTTCAACAAAATCAAATTGAATTTTCTTTGATCTTACAAGTTTAATTTATTTTCTATACGTCACATTTCGATAAAAGGTAAAGTTCATTTGTAGGAGAGAGGTCAAACTTGGTGAATTAGTACTTAAGATAAAAAAAAAATTACTTTGGCTCCAGCGCTCGACGGAGCAACACGTCTGCCGGAGAACAAGTCGATGGTCCTGAAGATGTCCCGTGGAGGAATGAAACACGTGTCGATATTTTTCTTTTGAGGTTAACTGTGGTAACTGTGTGACCTCATCAGTTAAAAGGTTAAGCGGAATAGTACTAGAGATTTTTCGTCTGTTTTTATCTTGAAATGGATTTCCGCAAAGTAACGCCTGAATCTATCAATTAATGAATTAGTACTTCTTTACTTAGGCCACGAGAAAATGACCTACCGACTTATACTTAGTTGTGGTATTAAAAGTTACACTTGCCTTTAGTAAAAATAATATAAATAAATAAATAAATAAATAAATAATGCTGGACAATCCACACAGCATCATCTAGCCCAAGGAAAGCTGCTGTTAAACAGAGCTGTATTATGGGTACTAGATGACTGATATATATTTAATACAATACAATACATAGATAGATATTTTTTATTATATATAGAAAATACCCAGAACACCCGGAACAAATATTTGTAGATCGTACAAAGATTTGTCCCGAGGCGGGAATCGAACCCGCAACCTCTGCGTCGCAGGCGGACCTGCGCCCGCTGCGCCACATCGGTCGTCAAATATAAATATGAATAATCCACACAGCATCATCTAGTCCCAACCTAAGCAGAGCTTGTGTTATAGATGACTGACATCTTTATATATTCTTCTCATAAATATAAAAATGAATTACTGTGCGTTACGGTAAAAAATAACGCGAGTGAAACCGCGCCGGGTAAGGTATAGCACCCGTGCGAAGCCTGTGCGGGTCCGCTAGTCTTATATATAAAATGAATCGCTGTGCGTTAGGTTCGCTAAAACTGGAGTACGGCTGGACCGATTTAACTAATTTTGGTCTTGAACTATATGTAGGAGTCCAGGCAAAGTTTAAACGGTGAGAAATTATGGAAATAACATAATTCATAATAATGAGCAGGTAATTCACAAGGTTACATTTCGTTTGTTATGGTAATTTCTGTTAATTAATGGCTAAAGTTAGTTCGCAAGCAAGAAACAGTAATAATTAGATATGCTAAAACTGTATTCAATACATTCATTATCTTATTTAGCTAAGAAAGAACTAAGTTTATTTACCAAACCAACATAAATATATGTTAATAATAATTATATTAGGTAAACAAAGTATATAATATACAGTTGAGACTTTGGCGCGTTTATGTTTCTGCTACTGTTTATGACACATGGTTACTCTCAAGCGAGAGTGTTTGCAAATGCCTATTGATAGATTGAAAATGTCTTTAGAATTTATAGTTGTTGGAATTGCCTTTGCTTCATAACTTTTCTTTAACCTACTTAGCTTAACAAGCATTTTTGCCACCTGATGGTAAGTGGTTACCTAGATGTGCAGGGGTATTTCGAAACTGTCGGAAAGCCAATTCCTTCGGTATCGGATTCTTTCCGACGGAGATTCCGAAGGATGCTATTTTGATTTCCGAAATCGAAAGCTTTTGACATTATGTTTCGGCTTGTTTGACGACCAACTTTCCGATAGTTATTTAGTTGCGGGAACGTTTCCGACCCGACACCTTTCCGACAGTTTCAAAAAATCCCTGCTGTAAGAGCGCTACTGCTTGACGGCAGAATTGTATGATGTTAGTATGATGACTTATGATACTTCCCCGACCGAGTTTTATTAAACTCTACTGCTCTATAAATAGTGATAATAACATAGAATAGTTAAGGATAAACACGTATAGTATAGATAACAATAGTAATTTCCTACTTCCTACCTACTCCATTTTAATGATACGAATACGAGTTATCGTGAAAAAAATACCTATCTGAATAGCTTTTTAATCGATTTCAGGCTAAGTAATTGGTTGACTGGGTGAATGTTATTCTGACGACCTCGATAGCACAGTGAGTGAGTGCCCGGTTGAGGAAGAGAGTCAACGTGTTCGATTCGTATTTTTTCTTAGCATCATGGAAGGTCATATTGAGAGCACTGGTGGTCTTGTGGTAGTGACCCCGCCTTCCAATCCTAAGGTCGTGGGTTAAAATCCGGTCGTGCACCAATGGATTTTTCGCTAGGAAAAATTTATGTGCGCAATGGCAGTGCTCTCATACGGTAATGGAAAACATCGTGAGGAAACCGGCATGTCCAAGAACTAAAAATTCGAAAGACATGTGCCATCCACCAATCCGCATTGGATCCGCGTGGTGGGTTAAGACTCAATTACTCTCGCTGGAGAGTAGGCCAGTGTCCCAGCAGTGGGAACATTAGAAGGCTGTCATGATGAAGGTCATATTATTAACACAAACTATAGTTTGTGCTGTTTACTTTTACATTTTAGTCATGTAAACATTGGGACAAATTGGAGAAAACCTTTGATTTCGTCAGCAAAGACTAGCAGGCTATTTTTTAATTGGTGTTTGTATGTGAAATTCCGAGACTACCTACATATTCACCAACCCCTGCAAATCAAGCCTGCACTACATGGAATGTACTAGAAGTTGGAACGCGAAGAATGTTTCCCACCCCTGATTTCCCCAGTCTGAATCATCCTCGCGCCCCCGAACGTATATAAAGCGATGGGTTTCCCGAAGTCCACCAGTGTGCCGACAGCTTTCACCGAAGGAGGCCGCGCTATGTCGCCGGAAAACTTTTTACGTATCTCGCAGGATCACAACTTTCCTGTTTGAAAAGGTAAGCTACATAAGTTTAGATTTGTGTGTTTTTCTGACAAGGTCACGCGCTCAGTCAATTCATTTGAGGTACCAAGGTAAAGTGTCCATTAAAACAGCTCTGTGTATAGCGAAGTTATAAATTGCTACACTACAGCAGCTAAGCAAAATGCATCAAAAGTAGGTATGCTTTCTAGCATTTTGATGAGCATCTAGCATAAATCCATGGATTGTTTTGTTATTGTTTTGTTGAAAATTCTTAGATCAAAAATTTTGAAACTTGGAAGCTAGGAAGTTAATTATTATGTCACTGTACAATTCATAGAAATCATGTTGTCACATGATCACAAAAAATCTTGGAAAAAAACCTTAAATTTTTTTATCAGTTTCAACCGATCCAACCAAACATTCTCAAAAACAATCTTAAAAAGCCAAATCTGTGAACATACGAGTACATATGCGGTCAAACCACGTGACCAGAAGCGTATTTTTGGGTCCGAGGAATTGTTTTTTTTTTGAACATCTACATATGTTTGGACCACACCTGTACGTACATACCTAATTGTAATAAAAATTTATGCGTGTGTGATGTATTTTTTTGATTGTTATTACATTTATAACCGGAATAAAAAAAAAGACGAAGTAAAAGCGATAGCGGGACAAACATGCTCAAGAACAGGTAGAAACAGAGAGGATTAGAATATGTTGGAAGAGACCTTTGTCAAAATTGGACAAACAGTTACGGTTGGCGATTTAAGTGTAAACTTAATAAATTTAAAAAACTGTTATTAATTGGTTGTTATTACTGTTATTAAGGATTGGGGCACTGGTGTCCTGTGAAATAGGTTTTTTTTTTAAACTTTTATCAGACACCAGTCTCTCACAAACAGGTTAACTAAAACTACCTAAACATGACATAACCTCCGTCTTCAGCCTATGTACTGTTTTATTTACTAGGTACCTCTATAACTTCCATGTTGTTTTATAAATTGTAACCTATGTTGGGAGAAAATAAATCTTTATCTTATCTTATTAATCTGTATCTGAATAAAGACTACTTATATTATTATTATTACATTTAAAACCAAAGCTCTCTACTCGAAGTTAAAGTATTTAGTTCAGGGTTAGTAGAATACGCAATTTGGTAGTCGCAGACAGATGTAGTCTAGATTTCATTTGGGTTATCACAACATTTATGTATCCTACTTCCATTACAATCGAAATTCAAAGTAACTCAGCCTATGTCTGTGTTATGTTATCACACACATCAACCAATTTTGATAAGACATGAACTTTGGGGTTGGGCCTGTTTGCAGGTCATGCAAACATTTGTCTAGCAACTGTAATCGGAACACACACCCCGTGCCACCGAGGTCGTCAATAAAATAATAACAAGAATACCTTTTTTTATACAGACAAATATTTTTATTTAATTATATTAAAAAAAACGTACACGGCACCAAATAATTGCTCGATAAAAAAGTTAAATCTAGGGTTCATAATTAATTTGTTAAATCAATCTGTGCACATTACTCAAGAAATAAGTCTTTTAACTTTGATTGTGCAAATCGTATATTTTCCTTATACAAAATACGTCGTTGCACATTTCAAGTCGTGTACAACATTAGATTAATCATTAAATTATACAGTAATTTTATCACACCACTTTAACACGCGACACTATTGTATTTATAATCTGTAGCGCCTGCCTTGCCTGTGCCGTAGAATATGAACGGAGAAACAAAACGAAATTCAAATCTTTCGAAAATAAATTTCTTATCTCTTAGACCAGGTGAAGCACATAAAAGGTAACTTAACAAAAATCAGATCTAACATAAGAGTACCATATGACAGTTAACAGTTAACTGTTTTTTTTTGACTGAGATTCGCACATTTTGGAAAAACTGAAAAATGTAGCTTGTATAGGACCTAATACATCGAATATTCAAGTTAACTAAAGTATACTAAGTTTGGATATCCAAGACACATTTTATTGGGCAGTATGTAAAGGCCATTTCTAGTTTCCACAATCCAGTTTCGCTTCCTGTTTATTTTTATAATAAGACTAAATTCGCTCGCAAAACTTAATCTAGGCTTTATTTCTGTTTCACTTATGGAAATAACTGTACAAGACGATAGCCGTTTGTAATGGGGTCAGGTCACAGTTTTCCATACCTTGGGTTATAAGGTGTTTTACACAAAGCTAGAACTTATAAGAGCGTAGCCGTGAGCTACACGCATAGACATGAGCTACGCGCGTAGATATGAGCTAAGCGCGTAACTGTGCTTTAGACTCGTAGCCATGAGCTACGCGCGTAGACGTGAGCTACGCGCTTCAGCTATTCGCGTAGCGTATTCTTTGAACGTTTTCCTTCCACGAATCTGGTTTGTTATATTTCTGTTGTTTGCTTATTGGGTCATATTATCAATTAAAAATATATCGAATGGGCCTAATACTTTTCCGGGCTACTTTGGGTAAAAAGTATAAACAAGCTAATTGGGTAAATTCTATCAAGATTTTTGTACGCTAAAATTTTATCCAAATATTTAAATTTAGCGACAAGACTGCTTGAAATGTTTCCAAAACAGGATAAACTAATTCTATAATGTTATTATAAAGTTCGACGTTAGTTCGGTCGATGTGAAATAAGCCTAAATCCGTTAACTTTTTGAGTCATAGCATAACTAATACCATGACGCTTTTGCGCACCAGTTTATGCTTTCTGATTTGACTGTACATAACTAGTTTACAGTACTTTTATGTGTTTTTACGCTCATGTTCTTTATTTGCCTGCAATCGACGGTATGCAATAAAATGTTCGTAAAAAGTTCATTTTCTGTTTATAAAAGTTTCTTTTATTGATGGATAGAAACAAGGATGGAAAGGATGAGTGACATGCAATGTGAATTTGGTTTATCGCTTCAGACAGGGCACCAAAGACTCTCTGTGCTGAAAAGAAGAAGAAGTATGCAATGGCTCGATATTCTTGATCGCTTATTTTGACAGTTGAATGCGTTTACCTTTCGTGATAAAACAATATTCTTTATATTAAGATGAAAGTGAAATCTAGCTGTGACTTTAAACCCAAATCGATTTTTAAACCAAAACGTCAATTCATCGATTTACCCGTCAATTTGAGTACAAATAATACGATTCGATCGCATTGCTCACCTCGCTCGACTAACCTAACCCAAGTATTGTTATTGTCGCGCAATTATTGACGAAATCGACCGCCAGATTAAAACATTATTAACTCTAGATTTACTTAGATTATTAACGTTAGATCTCGGGAACTGTATCACCTCGTGAGCTACGCTATTTTGCGGTGAAATTGCGATATCGCCTGGGCTTAAATATATCGCTTATACTAGTAATACTAAAAGTAGAACAATACAGTACATACTTCTTACAGTACGAACGAACGTAAGCTGGCTGATCTTCCAGTCTCTTCAGAAGGATAACTTCAATTGTATTTAAAGAATAAGGCGCATATTCCTTTGATGACAAGAGGTAGCTTCAGTGTGTTTTAACTTTGAAGTTGAAGTACTTAAGCCAGAGGAAGTGTCCGATTAAAACCGAACAATCTGTGAAATCATTTGCTGCGATTAATAGCAATGTGTGTGTGTAGGTAATTAGCAGGTGTGACGTATGAAAACTTATTTCATATAATTTTTCACTGCTACTTATGATATGTTCCATGCCTAGTAGAAACCATTTTGGTTTAAATAAAGATATAATATTTTCAACCCACGTTTGGTTTGGTACAAAAAGTCTTAAATATACCTGCCCCATGAAATCTTTATTCAATACCAGCCTTATGGAATCTCCTATGCTATGCTAAGTTGCTAACAGTAACTAGCTAGTCAAGAAAGTTGTTATCGATTGTTGCATAAGTGCATGTGTGGAGGGTCGATCCACCTCCGCGGTAGTAAATAATTCAACGTCGGTCGCTATGTTTGATGCCTAATAGACCTAAGTAGGTGCTGACCAAGTACAATCGACTGTTACTTCACTTGTTACAATAAATGTGTATTTTTAAATAAAACTGTCTCATGTAAGTAAATTAATATAATCGCTGCGTTACTGACTAAACTTTTTCGTCCCGACGCCACGGCTCTAACACTCGTTCGTCCGTTAGATTTTTTTTAAAACTACTTTTTTGCTACTCTTAGTACATGAGTTTGTTACTAACTATTTTTAAGGCAAATGTTGTCTTAAACTTATACTCGTAAATATTGGTTAAATAAATATTATCTCTGGATTTAAATACCGTAATTAAAATTCACAGCTTAAAATAATATGTACTAACCAAGGAATTTATAGGTTTCATGGTATTAACGCTTTCAAAGTACCAGAACCCACCCTAGCTTTATTACTTCCGGCGAAAGAAATAGATTGATATTGACGATAGCTCACTTTGTGGAAACTAGGCGCCTATAATTTACTACATTTTTATAACTTGTATTAAATGACGTCGTAGAAGGGTAAAGAACCATTACCACCATACAATAATATTAATCAATAATTGAATTGTTTAAAAAAAATACTTTAATTGCTGGTACCTAGTATTCAGTATTCAGTATTCAGTATTCAGTAGGTTTATTCACAAAAGACATGGTACATTTTTACATTAGGTGGAAAATATAAATTTTAGTGCTGCATATCTCGCCCGAGTACAGGCACGTGAACATCATAATTATTAAGTACTTACACATTATATTGAAGTTAAGTAATTTAAAAAAAATTTACACATAAATATTAAGTTACAATAAATGAATTACCAAAATTTGAATTAAATGTCATTTACAATACCTACCTATTTGAAATTTGATGTCACTTGATTCATACATTTGTCAACTAATTTAGATTGCTAAGTATAAATGCACAGATTACTTTTATTAGAGAATGTCAAAAGTTAAATTAATAATGTCAAAATTTAAAATTAAGATAGTCGTCAACAGAATAAAAACAATGATCAATTAAAAAATGGAATAACTTTCTGTTGAATAAGGCACCGTTCAGTTCTTTAACAACACTTGGCAATTTGTTGTAAATTTTGATAGCCATGGTATAACAGTTACGACTATACAAACTAGTTTTCATTACAGGAATTGCTAACTGATCTTTATGTCTCGAGCTAAATTTGTATACCTGTTCAAAAGTTTCAAATAATTCCATATGTGATTTTACAAATTTACACATTTCTTGAATATACATGCACGGTAAAGTCAGACCTATATTCAATGGTTAGCACCATATCAACAGATATAACAAGTAGGCTTTGAAAGATAATTCATAACGCAGTATTTATAGTCAGATCAAAGACATTGGGACTAATCTGCTCTAGGAGTCTGATAAATATAAGTGATTTTGCATAATGCTCAGTCGGAGAACTGTCTGTGACACTGCACTGATGTGCACTGTGACAGAAACAGTGATAAGCCAGAGTGAGCGCTGAATAACACCAAAAATCAGTATTATTCTAATAACAATATCTATATAACTAACTCCCAAAGAAGTTCGATCAGGTACATAATAATTCTGTACTTCAGCAAATTTTACATGAGTACATTTCAGTACGGGTTAAAAACAGTATTTACAACCTGTACTGTACCTTGTGACTTAGAGAAAATATTTTCGCAGAAAACGTAAGCACTTACTATTAAACGTTATTTATTATCCATAGTCGTGAATTCACAAGCAGGCATGACTTGAGGTAATTTTTCAGCTTTTTCTTCACGAGTGATGAACAAAGATTGTACCAGCTTATAAAAAAATCCGGAGAGTTGAAAAACGAACTTAACTCACTACTCTGAATACTAGTGTCAGGCTACTTTTAATTCAAGGACTTGGCACAATGCCTGAATACTTTATGAAGCCTAACAACATAATTAAAACGGCTGCCAAAGTGCTAAAAGCCTACTAAAAGGTTTCAAATAGGACGTTTTAAAAAACTGGATAATCACATAGTTTATAAATAAATAAATAAATCAATAAATAATGCTGGACAGTCCACACAGTATCATCTAGCCCCAAGGTAAGCTGCTGTTAAACAGAGCTGTATTATGGGTACTAGATGACTGATATATACTTAATACAATACAATACATAGATAGATATTTTTTTATTATATAGAAAATACCCAGAACACCCGGAACAAATATTTGTAGATCGTACAAACATTTGTCCCGAGGCGGGAATCGAACCCGCAACCTCTGCGTCACAAGCGGACCTGCGCCCGCTGCGTCTGCCTGCGTCGCAGTTTATTCGATGTGGGATACCAAACAGAATACATAATGAGATCGGTACCGATATGTAATTGCTCGGGTCGGTCCTACCTATTCTCGATCGCATACTCTGCAGTTGAACGCGATTATCTTTCAAGTTGCTGCGTTCTAAAACAATTGAATAAGTCACTTACCGATTCGAGCACAATGGCAAAAAATAAGAGCTATCAAATCAAATCAAATCAAAATCAAAATGTATATATTTTAGAACAAAACTTATAGTACAAGAAGAAAGATAATATCCGCGGATTTTTAGAATACTGTGTCGCGAACACTAACGCCCACCTCCAAATATTTTAGGATCCAAATAAATAAACAAGAGGTAAGTACAATAAAAAATTAAAGACGTAAAGCTACAAATAAGTATGATGTGTGCTGGTGTTAATGAGTATGTGTGGGTGTGTGGGTGTGTGGGAGGGTGAGTGTGTGAGTGTGTGGGAGTGTGTATGTGGATTTCCTTGTTCCTCCTAGTCTCGTAAGAGTCTAGTTATCACAGCGGGAAATCCAACAGCGTGTATGTGTGTGTGTGTGTGTAGGGTATGTGTGAGGGTATGCGATGTATTTTTGAGTATGTAAGCATGTGGACTTCCGTGTTCCTTCCAGTCTCTTAAGAGTCTGGTTGGAACATGGAAGAAGGAAATCCCCAGCGTGAGAGAGTGACAGGGATGCTAAGTATGTGTGAGAGTATGTGAGTGTGAGAAGAGTGTATGAATGAAGAGGTGTTAAGTCTACCCAAAAGAATACATTAATTAAGTTAAAGTCATAAGGCTTTCAGTGTCCTCATAGGACAGAGTAATGAGCCACTGAAGACACTTCTGTTTACAGCTGTAGTGTGGAAGGGGATAGATGTTAATTTCTTTGTTGATTCTGACTCGGCCTAGCTATGTCAGAGCTAGGCCGAGTATTATGGGTGTCGAGCATTCATCGATGAGCTATGGAATCGCCTGATACGCTACGGGAACCTTTGATCGCAACCAATGAATCGCATAATTTTATGTTCCTATTTATCCTGTGGCACTGTGAGCCCTAGTGGTTCACACTGTAGCTGACTTCAAGGTCTGTCGCAGGTTCAAAATCAGTTACCCAACAATAGATTTAGAACTTTGTTCGTTAGTCTCGCTAAAACTTAAGAACGGCTGGCTAATTTGGCTAATTTGCTCTGATGTGTGTTTTTTTTTAATTATTTTTTTATGTCAGCAAGTGACAAGACAATCAAGGCGCCCACATGATGTTAAGCACCACGCCTGACTATTACAAATGCAGTGCCACCCAAAGCTTTTAAGTTGTGTGTTAGTCCAGGTAAGATTTATACGGGTAGAAAATAAACGACACTGAAACCGCGCGGGTCAGCTAGTGAATAATAAAAGACTGTATCATATTGGTACCTATACATTTCCTTAATTCACCAATATTTTCATTGTTTCAGGATCCAGGGCACATCCAGGGTGATCAAGATGGGAAAAGTGACGTAAGAATGTTCCAGCGATCGACGACGATGGATCACCAGTCCAAATGTTTTCTAAGTGTTCCCTTGCCAGTGGCATAACTAAAATCTTTTTAGATGTTAACAAAGTTTAGAAGTGTCAGCAGTTGCAATATTTACCACTGTACCTTCATTTAGGTACCAAAACACTCCCTGAATTAGGCTGTTGGAAATCTAGGCAGATGTGCTCGCGGCCAGCGCGAACCTGACACGATCTAGACGTTTGAGCGAGACTTGAAGCCAAGCGTTTACTCTGCTAAGGCAAGTGTAGTCCACAGCCATGGACGACCACCGCCAGCACTCCGCCCGCACCCTTCCCCTCCTATCCTATTATTGCAGACGCTATGCTTGTATAATGGGTCATTTCAAGGTTTAGGTAGGGATAGTATCTAGTGATAAGAAAGTATTTGGTAGTTATTTTAATGGTAGGTAGGAAACTTGTGAACGCCAGAACAACCTTGTGAATTGGTAGGGACTCGGCAAACTTGCTGTGATACAGTTTGCACATCGTCTTCGACATTATTAAATGGTTGGGTACGTCCGCAGGAGAAACGCTGAACGGGCAGCGGCTGATCGAGTTCAGGCTCGGGCAGGAGGCGGAGGAGCAGGGCACGGGGCTCGCCGTCGCCTCCGCCGAGCTCATGGTGCGCGCCGAGACGCCGGCCCGCGCGCGCCGTCTGCGGTACACGCTGTGGGCCTTCACGGTGAGCGGCCGCCACTCTTTGCACAACTCCTCGTCCACTCCGCTAGTCTAACCCGCCGGTCGTCCGTCCGCAGGTGGTCGATAACTCGACGCTGGGCCCGCTGGCCGGCGCGGCGCGGCGCTCGGGCGCGGCGGGCTGGCAGCGGCTGGATGTGACGGGCGCGGCGCAGCGCTGGGCGGCGGGCGGCGCGCGCACGCCGCTGCGGCTGCTGCTGGACTGCAGCGGCTGCGCGGGGCGCGTGCGCCTGCGCCTGGGCGGCGGGCAGGCGGCGCGGCCCCTGCTGCGCCTGCGCCTGGCGCCGCCCGCGGCCCGGCGGCGGCGCGCGCTCGACTGCGACGCGGCGGAGAGCGGCCGCTGCTGCCGGCAGACGTACTACGTGTCGTTCCGTGCGATCGGCTGGGACGACTGGATCGTGGCGCCGGAGGGCTACTACGCGAACTACTGCCGCGGCGCCTGCGGGCCGCTGCTGAGCTACCACTCGCAGATGGTGGAGGCGGCGCGGGCGGAGCGCGCGGCGTGCTGCGCGCCGACGCGCTTCTCCGCGCTGTCGTTGATCTACTTCGGCGCGGACTCGAACATCATCAAGCGCGACCTGCCCGAGATGGTGGTCGAGGAGTGCGACTGCCCGTAGCGGCGCCGCCCCGCTCCCCGCTCGCTTGCGCCGCTCTCGACTCCGGCTCGGGCCGGGTCGATCGTTATCGCCCCGCGTAACGTTCCGTTCCTCGCGTTCGAAAGACTGGATCCCGATTCGAGCGAGTGAGTGGATCGCTGTCCGGGAGCGCGGCATCGCGTCGTGCGCCGCGCCCGCGCCGCGCCCCGCCCGCGCGGTGGCGCGGCGCGTCGCTTCTTTACTATCGCCTGTGACTGCCTCGCGTATATATTTTGAACCTTCGATGTAAGTGTTGTCTACTATCTATTGTTAATCTTATCTTCCTATGTATTGTTTGTGTAATCGAGAGTAATTCCTATCTCCAGTAACGTATTAAGTGTATGGACTTGCCGCGGTCGCGCGGGGCAGGGCGCGAGGTCGCGACCCCGTGGCTACACTCGACTCAATCATTTAATACTACGCCGTTTTCTTTCGCCACGTTTGGTGATCGCTTGTAATTATTGTAAACTGTATTATAATAATTATTATAATTATAATTAATAAAATCAACTTTTTCATAATTATTACAAATTCTTTTATTATTCGTTTGATCTTCCTATAAAAGCTGCTAAAATTTTATATTTATAACAACTAAGTAGGTACAACAAAATTTAGGGACTTGGACACGGAGTATTATGCGGATGCGGATTATGAGCTTCTGTCGAGGTGATTGAGTTTTGTATTGCAAATTATTGGTGGCACATAATATGTCACATGAAGAATTTGTAGTCCTTAGTCCTTTTGATAATGTCAGTTTCATCACGATAGAAACCGACATGACACTTCACAATTTGATCTAAGTAATACATATATCCAAAGGAGAAGGAACGAGGAAGTCCATTAATCTTAGAAAAACACATTTATTTAAAATCATATCACCATGTGATGTGACTCAAACACATATGAGTAGGTACCTACAACAAAATAAGTATAATTAGACTTGGAAATGTCATTAACAACGCGTTGATGTCTTTTTAATGGAAATAAAAACAATTAATCGGACGCATATAAAAAAAACATCAATTTCGTTTAGCCTTAGGTTGACAATTGCCCTCGGACCAGATTTACATCGCCTCGACTCAATGTAAGTATCTTATTTTTCCGGAGCGAAGCAATGCCTATGTTTTGCAGTATGAAGTTACATACAAAAAATACTATACCGCTCTTGATCACTTAGCTTGAAATACGTTTTAGTAATCCTCGTGCGTAACTATTATAAATGCGAAAGTCTGTGTGTATGTTTGTTATCACGTATCGCTGTGACGACTTTATCGATTATGATGATTTTAATATCTGGAATAACACACTACTTTTTATCCCGGAAAATGTACAGTTTCTATGGGATAGCTATAACCGCGGGTGATATCGCGCGGGTCAGCTCGTATTGAATAAAACTATTGACTTTGACTTGGAGTCTCTCGAGAGTAAACCAGTGCAGTGGTCCAACCTGTGACGGTAGGAACATTAAAAGGCTGACCAAAATTATACCACTCGAGTTGAGGTGCTGTTGTTCTGTCGCCTAGCCGATGCGTATATGTCAATATTAAAAGTACTTGTATACCGACCATAAATCTGAAAGTTTGTATCATCAATCTGATATGTGTATTTTAATCACGCTAAAATACGGACGATGACCGAGTTAATAATAACGCTATAACGATTAAGTTTATTAATATTTATGGAAATTTCGAATACGAATAGCAGAAGCTACTTTTTAGCTAGGTATCATGCGTGGGCAGAAGCTATGGTTAGGGTATGTGATCTGAGGCAAAAGTTACTGTTATTAAATTAACACATTAATAAAAAATGCCAATATATTTCAGACGACGCCTGCGGCGCGGAGGTTGCGGGTTCGATTCCCGCCTCGGGTCAAATTTTTGTACGATCTACAATTTGTTCAGGGTGTTCTGGGTATTTTCTGTATAATAAAAAATATCTATCTATGTATTGTATTGAATTAAGTATATATCAGTCATCTAGTACCCATAATACAGCTCTGTTTAACAGCAGCTTTCCTTGGGGCAAGATGATGCTGTGTGGATTGTCCAGTATTATTTATTTATTTATTTCCCTACTTAGTTTACTTAGTTTGCAAGATTGAATCGGACTCTGCGTCATTTGTATTATTAAGAACCTCCTTGGGTGAAGGCCACAAGCACCTACTAACTCTACATTTACATATAATAAAAGCCAACTTATCACAAATCTCATTCCATTAGAACCAGCAAACAACAAAAATGTTTGTTCATCAGGATTAATTTTTTTGCCTTTTCAATGTACACGCTTGGCATCTAAACGGCGGCGGCGGCGGCGGGCGCTGTTTTGACTATCTCTTTAGGCTTCAAAATAGCGCAATGCAGTTTCACGGAAAATCATGTTATTACTTATTAAATAAATGTTATAATCGAAGGTGCATCGATAAATAACATTTACAATACCACAGGTAAACTAGATCTAGCACGTAGAACTGCACTGCGCCGTTTCGCATCCAGCTGAAATACAGCTAGACAATGTAGACGTAGCGTTTATGACGACATTTCGTTTGCGTCACACAACGTAGACAAAATTAAATGTTATCGTGACAAACCGCTTTTTTTCAATCCGGTGTGGTTGAAAAAAAGAGTAAAAAATATCATCAATTAGCCCCAAGCTAAGCAGAGCTTGTGTTATGGAGCGGGTACTAGATGACTGATGTACTTAATATAATACAATACATAGATAGATATTTTTTATTATACACTAGCCGATCCGCCCCAGCTTCGCGCGGGTGCAATGAACCGCACCCGTGCAAAACCGGGGCTGGTCGCTAGTAATAAAATATACCCTATGTTACTCAGGGATAATATAGCATTCTAATGGTGAAAAAATTTTTGAAATCGGACCAGTAGTTTTTGAGTTTATTCGTAACAAACAAAAATACTAAAATACAAATTTTCTCTCTTTATAATATTAGTATAGATATAAAATACCCAGAACACGCGGAACAAATATTTTGAGATCGTACAAACATTTGTTCCAAGGTGGAAATCGAAACCGCAAGCACCTGCTCAGGCGGACCTTCGCCCGCCGCGACACACCGGTTGTTCAGCTTTAGTACTTGGCAGCCTCTAAACTCAGCAACAAAGTTGTTGCTAGACCTGATAGCGCAGGTCTTGGCTGACTAATCTCTTCACCACAATGACTCAACCAACTACTTGGACGCAGAAACATTATTGAATTTGCGTTTAGAGCAGAAACAATGGCTTACGTAGTTTTTTTATTTTTTTATTGGATATACCAAACGTTTGACGTTATGTGATGGTGTGGTCGATGATGGAGCACACTTGTCTAGAAGAACCTATTCACTCTAGCCTTAAAGTTTCCTTTATTATAATGGTCCGGAAAAACAGACTACAAGGCGCTCTACCACATGGAGCTCTAGTACAAGGAGCTCTACTACGTCCGAGTGCATTTAAAAAGGCACTTTCACTTGGAGAGTCGCTGAGTCCCCCCCGGCGCCGGTGTGTCGCGCGGCGTCCGTTCTTGACAAAGCCATGCAAAGCACAGATTTTCACAATACAGGGTGTAATTTTTTTTATAGGTACCTACCGCTAAAGTGGCATCATAGTAGTGGAAAATACGGTCCACTTTATGGTAAGCGTTTACCGTAGCCTATTTGTGAGGTATCCTCGTATCCTACAGGATAGGGAATGGGGCTTCATTATGAACGATTGTTATTGTTTTAAACACGTGGACGCGTTTCGCTCGCTCGCCCTCGACCAAGGAACATAACTATCCTTACCCCTCGACCGAATGAATCAGGCCCGAGCGAAGCAAGTCGATCACACGTCGATCGTATTCGCTTTAATCGGCAAACGCCACACTATTTACGCTTGCAACATCAGAGATATCATCAGAGAGAGAGACGTAGATCGAAAATTCGAACTGGAACACAGCATTACTGCTTAGCGGCAGAAAAAGGTAAGGTTCTTCCCGGGACGAACGCTACCACAAAAAGCTCTACTCTTTAAAAAAAAACATTTGGAAACATTTGTCTCGCAGGGGGAATGGAACTGCCCACCGTGCCACAAAATCATCACGATAGTGAGGTGGTTTCGTAATTATTTTTATAATCTATTCTATTCTATTTGTTCTGGGTCTGGATGCTGTGTATGTGTGTGTACTAACCATCATACGACACAGGGAATACTAGTGTAAGATTAGAACTATGAGGAAAACATCGTGAAGAGACCGAAAACACCATTAAAGTTAATCCAGCCCGTTAAATGGGAAGTGGGAACCCAACGCGTAACCTTGTGCTCTAGCCGTACCTACGTCAAAAAACTCTTGAGATACATGAATAAAGGCTTTGTTCAAGGGGGTTACCACAAGCTCTTATAGCAATATTGAAATAATATTACCTACACTGTTTTTATGTATGCCAAAATGTCAGTGTAACATTATTTCAATATTGCTTTTGAGCTTGTGGTTACCCACCTAGTCGTGTATTTACACCCTGTATAGTAAAGAGTTGGTAAGTTTCAGATCCCAGTTTCAGGAAAGGAATAAGATGCGTGCGATCGATGACCGCCGTAGACATCTAGACGCCGCCGGCCGCGTAGTGGGTGTGTAGCTGGCAAAGTGTTGCCAAAAAAGCCTGGGGTTTCAGGCATGAGCTTAAATGTATTTTCATTGACATATACACCAACTAACTACTTATAACATCAGTAAGCAGTTCGTTATTAAAGCTACTGAGGATTATGCTGCTGATTAATTATTATTAATCAATACAACATTCCGTCTTGCAACTAGTCTGCGGTTGGGTGCGCAGTGCTTCGCTCCGCATCAGTGCCAGTGCGGTACGGCGGTCGACCAGCTTGGTCACCACGGATTGTCGTGCACCAGGGCCGCCGGTAGGATCTGCCGACACGCCAGTCTTAATGACATCATTCGTCGGGCGTTTGTCAGTGTCAACGTACCAGCCGTTCTGGAACCGAACGGTTTGGTGCGTGATGATGGCAAACGGCCTGACGGTATGACTCTTGTCCCTTGGGAGATGGGTAGGCCTTTGGTGTGGGACGCGACATGCGTCGACACCTTAGCCGCATCACATCTGTCGGGGACATCAGTTAGGGCTGGCGCGGCGGCAGATTGTGCGGAGAACACCAAAAGGCGCAAATATGCCGGTCTAGATAGAGCCTACATATTTGAGCCTTTTGGAGTAGAGACCCTGGGTCCGTGGGGTACCGGGGCTCACCGCGTTTTCAAAATTCTTTCCGGGCGTTTGGTCGAAGCGACGCGTGATCCAAAGGCTGGTTCATATCTGGCTCAACGTATCAGCATTGCCATTCAACGTGGCAATGCAGCCAGCATGTTGGGAACGCTTCCTACTGGTAGTGATTTGGATCAGTTGAGCTATCTATAGGTCGTTTGTAACGGTCTTTAGATGGCTCAACTGTTTCATATGTATTTTGTATATTTTAATATAATTATGTACATATTTTATTTTGCTTAATTGTTATATACTGAATTTGTTTCTCAATAAATAATAATTTATTATTATTAATGAAGTACGAAAAAGTCCTTGTAGGTATAGGTGCTACATATTTTTTCCTTACGTCCCGCACTGTTACAAATGTTTACAATAGTAATCATTTTCAACATAACATTTTTTACATTTCTCATATTTTGCTCACAATGTAATAAAATATTTTTATGCAGTGCTCCCACACTCACTAAAAACAATAATGACAAATCGGCGCCGCGCGGCGGCGGTTGTCCATGTATTTTGTTGTGAAGTTGTGTTTTATTTTGTCTGCTCAATAAAGCGCGTTTGTAAAATTCGTTACACCAAAATACGTTGAAAATAATCTTTGCTTTACGTTACACATATTATTATACCAATGCGTTGGCTTACTTTTTCAGGCCAACCCAGCTACCTACCCCACCGCCTTTATAGTCCGGCGCCCGCCAGCCTGTCTGTCGCGACAGTAAACAGTTTCGGAGATAATGGGACTGTTACTGTTACTGCCTCTTACATTTCACTGGCTTATTATATTGATGATCGCATCTGCACAGGACTATCTTGATTGGCTACAATGACTTGCAGTAGTTGCTTTGTAAAACCAAAAGAAATAATACTAGGTAGGTATTATTATATATATTTAAATACTCACTACGTCATAACGTAATTAGCCCAATACGATTCCGTTTTTTGCAAAAACAGTTTGAATTTGCGTGGATACGTTACGCGATATTTCGGTCGTAAGTTATGAAAGTTTGCGTGAAAATTGCACCACTCGATAATGATTACTCCTAAACACTAATGGGCGATGACCCAAGGGCACTAACAAGAATAAGCAAGTTGAAGTGGCAGTCAGTTGACAGGGCATATAGCTCGCAGAAGGAATAAAGGTTCTTGTATCCGCGAACTAGAAAACGAAGAAAAGAACGGCCCCCTCGATGGACCGATGACATTCGCAGTCGCAGTAAGTCAGTGGATGGTGAAGACCATCATGGCGCTCTCTTAGTACCTAGTCCTATTATTAGTCTAAAGACTGATATTTACTTAATGATAACTAAGTCAAATAGATTGTTATAAGTACTCACGCACTTAAATGCTGGGGAAAGTCGTGTCGTCCTGAACCTGACCTGCCCTTAGACGAACTTAAAAATACTTACGTCAAACATTAATGTACGTAGATGCTCCCTAAGTCTGCCCCTAAAATATATTTTGTATGAAAACAAAAATTATGATTTATGTTTCAACCACAGAACTATATTTAAGGTTTCAACAACATTAGACCTACTGTTATTTTACAGTATTTGCTTGTTATCTATAGAATCAAAATCAAAATATCGTTATTTTTCAACATTTTTTTTTGATGCAACGAAAAAAAATGTTGTAAAATAACGATATTTTTGGGCGATCGAGAGTACACCCTGTATAGCGTAAGGCTGATGAAGTGAAGGACATGTCGATCCTAAACAAGACTAGCTTGGGTAAATTCAACACTAAGGGCATCGACAAAACCATATAAACTATGTGCCGAATTGTTGTTTTACTTCAAAGTATCTACCTACTAATTCGGTTAGCAGGTCAGCTGATGTCTGTAATGTGAATGCGATGCTGCTAGGCGTGCAAAATGTATCAGCAGTTTTTAGTCAGTGATATACAATGACTCGATTGCATCACCGGTTGTCGACGCGAGTCTGCCTGCGACCCGTCCTTCTGACACAGCAGAGATGTCACGTCAGGTCGCGTCAATCCCGAAACGTGACTTCACCGCTGTTGTCGCTTGCGCCTCTCAAACCAAGCGGCAACCAACAAATTCACAAGAATTCGTGCTAAATAGTGTGTAAATTTATATTTAACTAGCGACCCACCCCGGCTTCGCACGGGTGTTTAAATTATAGATAAGTACGTCTAAACCTGCCTCTTGAATCACTCTCATTATTATCCATTGCGTAGTTTAAAATATCTAAGCGTATATAATATAGCGCTTAGATATTTTATACTTATATATATTTTATATTAGTTGACCCGGCGCGGTTTCACTCGCGTTATTTTTTTCGCAACTTTTCCATAATTTCTTACCGTTTAAACCTTCCCTGGACTCCTACAAACATTTCCAAGACCGAAATTAGCCAAATCGGTTCAGCCGTTGTCGAGTTTTACTTTTTTATATAAAAAGAAGATACAGTTTGTCAGAGTGTACCTACAGAGGACAAACTAAGGATTCACATTATATTTACACATGTAAATATAATGTAGCCATATTGTAATTCAAGCTGAACTGTAACAAAATATTTGCTGGCACTCCGTCTATCCAACTTTTGTCTAAGTCAAACAATCTAAAGTAATATCTAAGTTATCTACAGTTAAACTTGGCGAATACTAATTTACTTAGCCTACATTTAGGCCTATCATGTTTCTCCTAGTGAAGTTCAGACTTTAGACGCTAGATAATCCAACCAAACTTTGCTAGGCAATTAGGAAACTAATCGAGTTTCTTTTATTGAATAAACCTAACTAATATGTCATGACAGCCTTCTAATGTTCACTGCTAAGACACTAGCCTACTCTCGCGAGAGTGATTAGGTCATAATCCACCACCGCGGACCCAATGCGGATTGGCACAATGTCTTTCGAATCTTCAGTTTTCGGACAAAACTCCAAGACAGGTGTATTAATCAATTGAATCAGAATCACTTTGAAACGCCTTACCTCGTCTTACAAGCAACAAAAATTTACGCCAGTTCCATAACGCGCCCATGCCGTAAAAGAACTTGCATACAACACCGGGCTGGAATCTTATCGCTTTATTGCAAGACATTTGCTATTGTTATGGATGCTGAGTAGAGTTGGAGCACATTAGTCCCAAGCATTTATTATAATCTAAATATTCGGTTTAGCTTTTTGAGACAGTTTTTATTTGATATGATGACTGGTTTCAATCAAAAACTGACGCATTTTGTATGAATTATGATAGGATCTACATCTCGCTGATTGAAATCGGATTGCAACCGAGTTGCATACTCGTTTCTCTACTTGTTATCTTGTATTAGATATGTTATGTGCAATAATGGTTTACGTGGGCATTATGGAATGTACGCTTGCCTC
Source organism: Colostygia pectinataria (assembly GCA_951394395.1). NCBI lineage: Eukaryota > Metazoa > Arthropoda > Insecta > Lepidoptera > Geometridae > Colostygia > Colostygia pectinataria. The sequence continues at coordinate 2,494,814 of OX596362.1, forward strand.
TGAAAGGAATGTGTCTCTGATTTAGATCGAAATACCTATGCGCGACCAAACGGTCAGATTTGATTAAATCAGACTAAATCAGATTAGGTTGAAGCAGATTTTTTTAAATTAGTAAACTTTCATCAATTTTCCAAAGTGATAAGAGTTCTGTAAAGATAGCTAGAGAGCATTTTCCATTTCCAAATGGCATGTATATTTCTGCGATTTTAATTAACAAACCTTTTATTTTGTTATCTGTGCTAAAGGTACCTTATAATATCTTATAAAAAATTAAATTCCGACAGTCTTGTGACGGTGACCGCTAATTTGAGAAGATACCTCTAACTATTTACTATAATATACCGATAGTACAGTTACTGAGACCGTCATTGTGAATCTCTACACACTCATACTTATGCTGATGTGACCTTAAAAGACGCCAGTACTAGTTACCAGTTTTAGAAAGTAAATTTCTTCTCTGTTGCACTTTTAGCCAAACGTATCTTTTATCCTTGTCTAGCAGCATGAGAACCAGTAAACTCATTGAATTGTGTATTTAGTAATATGCCTCTGCGCAGATGACTTGTTGCGCGGCAAAAATATTTAAGTAAATAAAAATATGTTTTAGTGTTGGAGTTTTTTGGATTTCAGAGTGAAAATGGAAGAGAGTGAGAGCAAAGTAAGTGTTACGTGTTTCTTATTAGTATAGTTTCATTGTGATAGATTTCATCATCATCATCATCCACAGCCTGACTTCACCCACTGCTGGGTATAGGCCTCCTTTAGTTTGTGCCATCTACCACGATCCTGTGCTAATCTAATCCACTTACGGCCCGCGACTTTCACTATGTCGTCTACCCATCTCGCCAACGGACGACCGACGTTTCTGTAGCCACTTCTTGGCCACCACTCAGTTGTCGCCTTACTCCACCTGTCATCACCACGTCTTGCCATGTGTCCTGCCCAGCTCCATTTGAGTTCCATTATCCGATTCCCGACGTCTTTGACCTTGGTACGTCTTCGGATTTCTGTGTTTGGAACTCGGTCAATAAGTTTGATGCCAAGCATGGCTCGCTCCATGGCTCTCTGTGTAACTCTCATTCTGTACACAGCCTCATGGGTGAGCGTCCATGTCTCAGCACCGTCATGGTGGGCAGTACACATTGGTTATATAAACGGATCTTCAGACACTGTGGAGTATCAACTGATTTCAAGATGTCATCCAACTTGCCAAACGCAGCCCACCCCAATTGTATCCGCCTTGAGATCTCCTTTGAGAATAAGAATAAGAATAAGAATAAGAATAAGAATATTTTTATTGTAAAACTGTTATAAATGTAAGATGGTAAAATTAAAAATACAAAAATAGTCCAACAGTTTGCCCTTTTCGGACGTACAATATGCATAAAGTTTGTTTACACACAATAATACAATGTAGGTACCTAGTAGCACAGACAAAAATGGTACACTTAGTACTTATATTATTATAAAAATTAAAATTAAATTTAAACACATTCATCAAAAAATTCTAACAAACTATAAAACACTTTTGAAATAAGCCACGTTTTTAATTTATTGCCAAATGCAAAATGAGATAGATAGATTTAACAAGACTAAACTGCAACTGTCAGGCGTGGCGCTTAACTTAAGGCCAGCGACTTAGCTTGGTATTTGACCATCTTATCACTTGATGACAAAAAAAATAACTTTTTTTTGTTTAGTAGGTGAGGTACTTTATTACTTTTTGTATTCGTGCTGAAGCCCTATATAGTTGCGTATTTTTTTTATAACCATTTCGTAGCTTCCTAGGTCTTTCACATTATATAATTCTATCTACATTTAATTCAGGACTTCAGAGGAAAAGACGAAAATGAAAATGTATCACACGAAAATACTCCCGAGGATAATTTAATCGAGAACACACCAAGAATAGATATCGACAGGACTAAAAACTCCGATGGAAGTGTCAACATGTTTTTAATCGTTTGCATTATTGGTGTATCCCTAGGCATCTTACTAGAGATAATAAACGCACAAAACCGAAATAGAAATACCAAAGATTACGAGAAAAGAAAGTACTGGGTGTACTCAGCGTACAACGATGTCAACAACAAGAACGGGCTGCTCAAACACGTTCATACAGTCCTAGATAGACTCGGCTACGAGATATCAACCAATGAAACTGCGTGGAGCCTACTTTGGTCCCACGATTACCCTTTCCGGGTACTTTACCCCAACCTGCATAGATTGAAGCCACACCAAAGAGTCAATCACTACCCTGGAACCGGATTCATAACAAACAAAGTGGATCTCGCCACTTCAGCCTCTAAATACATACCGCGAGCGTTCAAATTACCGAAAAGCAAGGCAGAATTCCTGAAATATGCATCTGAGAATAAAAACGCTTTGTTTTTGGAGAAGCACAATCAGCACCGAGGTGTTTATTTGAAGAACGTGAGTGAAATAGACTTGGCTAGTGGGGAAAGTTTTGTGCAGGAGTATGTGCAAAAACCGTTCTTGGTGGATGGACATAAGTTCGATATTGGCGTGTACGTGGTGGTTACTTCGGTCAACCCCTTGCGGGTTTATTGGTACAAAGGCGACGTATTATTCAGGTATTTTCAATTTTATTTCAACAAACAAAAATACCAGACTTTATTTTTGATTGAATGATGAAGATTGTTTTAAGGGTCTTTAGATGGATCAACTGTCCGATGTACCCCGGCTAGGTCCTTACTTAACTTTTACTTAGGTTTTGTTTATAAATAAAATATATTTGTTACATATTAGACAAAAAGGTCAAGAGTGAAAAGGGCTCAGCTAAGAGATTATCTTTAATATTTATTCTGACGACCGAAATCCCAAACCTTCTGTAAACGAACCAATATCTATGTCATCATCGTCAGCCACTGGCCTATTCTCGCTCGAATGAGAATAAGGTCATAAAATCATTTAAGTTTGGTCATCATAATACCTAACCTACATTGGTGAATCGCGGATTGTTTTGAAGTTTTAAGTCAGTAGGTATACTAGCGAACCGCCCCAGACCAACACTGTTGGGTTTTGGTAGGTAACACAGATATTGTAGGTATACATAAGTATATATAACTGTGGTGGTTAACTTACTACCATGGCTAACATAACTTGCATTTCCCCTCAGGTACTGTCCCGCGAAGTACTACCCGTTTGATCCCGGGAATTTGGACAAGTATGTAATCGGGGACGACTATCTTCCGACTTGGGAGGTGCCCTCGCTGTCGCACCCTTACATCGCGCTCGGGACTAGCATGAAGGATGCTTTTGATATGTATGCGCAGTCTAAGGTAAAGCCCGTTTTATACAGACAAACAGTTCTACTTTCTTTTAAGTATAGAACTCTGTGATAGAGCTTGTCCGGGGAAGATCCACCATACCTATTTCTGCCGCCAAGCAGTAATCGCATTGCTGTGTTCAGGTTCGAAGGGTGGTTTTCGGTGAAATTACAGGCACATGAAATTTTAGATCCACGTGATATCTCTGATGTTGCAAGCGTACATGGCTACGGTATCCGCTTACCATCAAGTGAGCCGTAAGAAGTGATAAAAATTCGCGCCAGAATACCCCATGAACCCATGGGTATACCCCATGAATCGATTAAATTAAATCCATCTGACCGTATGGACTGAAATTAATCTTTTCAGTTTGGAGTGGCCACTATAAGAAAATTTATTTGTCCACTTGTTTTATCTCCAAATACCTAATAAAACTCTACTCAATAATTCAAAACACAGAAGTGAGCCCAAACATGAACTCTTAGAGCGATTCAAATGAAGACCTAAACTAAATTCTCAAAAAAATTTATACCATGACATGATTTAAAATTTTTGTTTGATGAATTGATGTCATTGAAGACCTAAACTAAATTGTCAAAAAAATTTATACCATAACATGATTTAAAATTTTTGTTTGATGAATTGATGTCATGGTACAAAATTTTTTGACAAATTAGTTTAGGTCTTCAATGACATCAATTCATCAAACAAAAATTTTAAATCATGTCATGGTATAAATTTTTTTGACAATTTAGTTTAGGTCTTCATTTGAATCGCTATAAGAGTTCATGGTCGGGCCCCTGAAAAAACAAGATTCAAAACATCTTTGCCGTTTTTACACACGATTTTTATACGCTACGATAACGTCTCAAGCATTAGTACCATCTCAAATAAGTATTTCTAACATCAAAATATTTTTATACAATAAAATAATAAGGATCATTTTAAAACGGGTCTACTTAGCCAGGTAAATTATTAGTATAGGTAAATTACGTTTCAGTATTCACTAGTTTAATAAATTGGCATAACTGATAAAAACTTTAAAAAGCCTTAAATGGGTAGCAGGGTTAGGTTTTCAACAAATTATTATTTTACATCCTGTATTTTATAATAGGTAGATAAGTACAAAGTATTACTATCTAAATGGGTCTCTGTCTGACGAACCTTCCTCATTTCGAGTGACGTGTTCTGTATTTTAGCCACATAAAACGGTTCTCTCTTTAACCAGTAATTACCACTTTCCTGAGCGTTCAAAATGCCTTCTCATCCTCATAACAAAGGAGGAGATTGACCTTTGTGTCTTCACTCACATGCCAGTGGGTGGAACCTTATGGCACAGAATAAGCTATTGTTAGTGTAAAGTTGTACTTCCAAAAAACCTGGATTGTAAATTTAATTTCTATTTGAACTAAAAAAATTATACCTACTGTTTAGAACACAATATACCTCACCTACCTAACGTGGTACCTAAAAAAAAACATGTGTGTTGATTTCGTGCAAAAAAATATTTATTGTACGAACGCTACATCGACGTAGCATTAGCTACGTCGCCGTTGCTACGAGTAGGACTTTCCCTGACCTATCTGAGTAACTTTTCAATAAGAAAGGAATTTACGAAATTCATCTCCAAGAAAACGCAGCGGGAAGAAGTTAAAAAGTATAAAATTCAGCGTGGACAAAGTCGTAAGTATGTACACTACACCTTTAGGTACGTAGAATAGAATAGAATAGAATAGAATATATCTTTATTGTACATACACCTAAGAAAAAGAGTAGAGACAGAGTAAAAATAGAACAAATAAGTGGTACAATGGGCGGTCTTATCGCATCGCTAATAAGCGATCTCTTCCAGACAACCTTTGGATGGACTGGATAAGTTAAGACATTATACGGTATTTATGCACATTTAACTAAATACGTAGGTATATATTTAAAAAAAAAGATCAAAGATGTTTTGATTATTATTTTTATTCATAATTTTGTCATAAAGAACGTGGTATGTAGGTACCTATCCACAGATGTTTTAACCTAGAATGCATATTAACAATAACCTTTGGGATTTTATTTAGTTAGTTTTACTCTACATGTAGATCGTAGAGCTATCTTACCAAATAACTACGTAGGTACAGTCACGGGTATGAAAAATGACTGTAGGTAGGTATGTAGGATATGGTGTAGTACAATTACTTGAGGATTTCCGTTTTAGGAAATCCTCAAGTAATTAATACAATACAACCCTACCTACGCGGTATTTAAAAGCAATTCAGGAAACCTTACTTGCGTCGTATGCCGCAGGCTCATGCTATTTTAGTTTATTTTTGACATTATTAACTCTAGGCTAGGATTATCCTTTGCGTAAAATAAGCTAAGTAATTTTATTTACAGGGAAAAGACACGGCTAGAATGTGGGATGAGGTACAACGAGCTATTGCTGATATTATGGCAAAGAAGGAACATCATATTATTGAGGCTGTGAGTAAAATATTGTAGGTTTGTTTGTTGTAGAGCCAGTAATTCAGCATTGTGTCAGCGATCAGAATTGCTGACTCAGTGTGAAACCTATTCCTTGAAAATTATGCGCTAATAATGAAAGATCAAATGAAAGAAATGCCTGAAAAGGGTAAATAAGTTTTAAGTACCATATTACTTTTAAGACCTTCTGTAACACTTATTTATGCAAATAAATATCTTGAATCTTGAATATTGATCCTGTAAACAATAGTTTGAGTTGTGCAGCACACAAAACTCTACCATCCACGTTTATAATCGAAATGTTATTTAACCAAGCTCATCATATTCCAGCTAAAACATTACCCGTCTCAAGACAACTTCTTCGAAATGATGCGCTTCGACCTGGTCTTGGACGAGGAGTTCAAGGTCTACCTGCTGGAAGCCAACATGTCTCCGAACTTGAGCTCAGCACACTTCCCGCCTAACCAGCTTTTGTATGAACAAGTCCTGTACAGTCTCTTTGGTATTACTGGTGTTGGCAACCAGGTTTTGGAGAGGTAAGAAAAACAAGTTATCTAACTAATGTGTTTTTCAAATCTATCATCGTCTTTTTTAATTGAGATAAGGATGATAATGAAATACTATACCTACTTAGCAAGCCACTAGAATGACAGTTTTTTTATGAATAAGGGCATAGTAGGTATATGATTTGCTGAATGTAAGTACCCGCCTAATTACACAAGCTAGAGAATTCTACATCTACAGAATTGTAAAAAGGCTAGAAGAAAAGTAAGGGCAGTTTAGGTTTTACGACTAAAATGAGCCATCTGTTACTTACTTTGGGCAGAAACGATGAAAATCTGTGCCCTTCTGAATCAGCAAGTTATCTAATAATATTTAACCAAGACAACCTTATTTTTAACAAGGCTTTGAACATTTAGCTCAAGCCTGCGTCTTATCTTACGTCTAAAACGCGCGGGATTGCGTGCGCAATTTTTAGAGTGGTGCGTGCTGTGTGCAGTTTTAGGCTGGTTTATCAAAGTCAAAGTCAAAAGTGATTTATTCAATAAAATCACGAGAATCACTTTGAAACGTCTTACAAGCTAAGAAAATTTACGCCAGTTCCAACGCGCCCATGCTGTCCATGCCGTAAAAGACTGTCAACAGCACTGCTGGGTTCATATCGTTTTTTTGGCATTACCCTTGCTATCATTTTTCCTACTTGCCTACTAGGCCTGCCAATAATTTGAACTTCCTTCCTATCTCAGAGGAAACAAACAAATCTCAATACCCTAATAGCACGGCCACTGCCGCCTTCGTCTCACATCAAACAAGCGAAATGATCCTGGTGCTATCAGTAAAGAGCTGATCAAAAACTATTTTTCTAGTGACCAAAAAACAAAAGATATGCTAGCAGCACAGAAGAACATCGCGGTATGGGCCCTGGAATGCAGCACCACTTGCAAAGAGCGGTGTGAGGACGCCGTCTGCGGGCTGTGCAAGCCGTGCATCGATGGGAAACTGAGGAGCAGTCTCCTCAGAGCTCACAGGGAGTTCTTGCATCGTGGAGATTTTAGAAGACTGTACCCGCCGCCTATGGTAAATTACAGATAAGTTAAATGCGACTTACATTGAGTCAGTGACTGACTCCAAATGAAGTCAGTGCTGACTTTGAGAACTGACTTTCTCTGTTTACATGAAGTCAGTACTGACCCCACAGCGTGGTTAGTAGTGGAACAGCCAGTGCTGTTGCTTTGGCACTTTGCTCGAATTTGGCTATAAAAAATATTTGTAGGAGTTCAAAATATAGCACGAGTGAAACCGCGCGGGTCAGCTAGTCACAACACATCATTACACACCTAGAAATAAATAAATATTGGCGGACATTGTTACACACTTATTATGTAGTGTAATAAACAGCGCTAAAACTAAGTCAACCGAAATTGATACATTGAAATAGAGATTTTCTAGAAATATAATATTTGTAAGTAGGTATTTAACTGAACCGATTTGGATGAAACTTGGAATAGTAATAGTTAAGGACCTGGAATAGCATAGGTAAGGTTATTTTTTTCCTATGTGCCATACAGGCGAAACCCGGGCAGAACCTAGTAGTAGTAGGTACCTACCTAAATAAATTAAAGATGAAATAAAATCATATCTCAGACACTGAACAACGCTCAGATCCTACTATCTGGGTAGGTAAGTAAATACTTACTTGCTTATGTAATAAGTTTATACCCAGTGGATAAATAAATCTTATAAAATAAAAAATAATCAGTGCTCAATCACAGAATAGATATTAGTACTACCGCTCAATCTCAATATCAAAAACCTACATTTTTCCTTGTATATAATGTACACTGTGTTGTTATCTACGCCAATTTACCTATTTATTTTCATGACTTAACAAACAAAATTCTCAATCAACTGAAGAGGTCAAGTGTATGTTTATTTCTACCTCTAATGTACAGTTAATTACAGTACTCTACCTACTGTTGTTAGACTATGATAGAGGCCTTCGAGAAGTTACTGCTTAGAACAACCAGAAAATGCTCTGTACCAATGGCACAAAAGTTGCTCAGATAAACTGTAATCATCAATAATAACAATAAAATTTCATAATTTACAGAAACAAGGATTTTATGATGATACTGAGCTGAAGAACCTGACACAATTCAACAAACTGCAGCATCTGTGGTACCAGGGAAAATGCAATATGGATATCACATGGTGCAACTAAGAAACAATTAAAATTACAACTTATTTATTAAAAAAACATTGCTCTCAAATCAACAATTTCCTTACAAGCTAACCATTATTACACTGGAATGGGCATTCATAGTTTATCTTTCTTTCTCTGCATAGAAACAAAACCTAGAAACTAATACACAGTTGGATTAATCTCTTGTAGGTAGGCAGACACAAGTGTAAAACATTCTGTAGCATCCAAATATAGGAGAGGTATTCCTCACTGGACCATAGATTGAAGTAATCCTAAGATATAACTGCCCAAGTCCTCATCTTGGTTAGTCCATGATACATAGATGTTTTTGATGCTATCATCATCACCTTCTACCTTTATCAGAACAGATTCCACAGTTATGTTCCCATCAGATATGGTTATAGTCCAGCCTTCTAACTTCTCTAACAGCAAACCCTTTAGTTTTTCAGCTGTTTTGATTGAGGGGCCTGGATCCTCAAAGCGTACTGTACTAGTGAATCTTATGACATGCCTGTTGATGCCTATTTCATCACACACCTCATCAATATCAAGCAAGGAAAGTTTGTTATCCTTAACACAAAGAATACCATTGACAATTCTACGCCTTTTAGGGTCTGGGGGCAATGCATTGTACCTCACAGCTTCAGCTTTCAGTAGTCTTAATGACACATCAATAGGAATCTTGATAGGAGTGTTGATGGTACAAGTTTCACCATTGGCTGGCATATAACAGCTGATTTTAAATTCTTTTTCAATTTTATCCTTCAAAAACTCCATCTTTTGAGCTTCACCATGAACCAGCAACACATTCTTAGGCTCGCAGTACTGTATCAGCTGCATTATGCCTTTAGCATCAGCATGAGCAGAAAATGACATGTACTCTACTGCCATCTTGACTTCTACAACTTGACGGCTCTCAAACTCCACTTTCTTAGCCCCATTGAGAATTTTATGGCCTACAGTTCCTTGGACACAGAAACCTGGCATGATAACCATGTTTAGCTCGTTTGGGGCCCATTTTTTGAAGATGTTAAGAGATAAGCCTGCATGCAACATTCCTGGTGTAGCAAAAACCACCATTGCCCCTGGATTGTCTATGTATGATTTATCAAAAGGTTTTATGTGTTTGAAATCAAACATATTTCTCTGTACAAAGGTCTTTCTGATCTTCTGGTTGGTCCATGTGATGAACATTTTGTAGTAGTTGTTGGCTTTTTCTGTCAATCCCAGAGCAAAGTAGACTGGGAACTTCAAATTCATTCTTTCCCAGTAGGTTTCTAGAAGAATGCAGAGCTCCTGTGCTCTACCCAAAGCAAACACAGGGATAAGTACTTTGCCACCTTTCTCAACACACTCATGGACTTTCTTGAGGAAATCTCTCTCACGGCAGCGTTTGGAGTCCCTGATAGTTGTGGCATATGTTGATTCTGTGATAAGTAAATCTGGCCTGCATTTATCTATCCACGCTGCTCCTAAATGTCTGTCCGGGGTCATGTTGTAGTCTCCAGTGTAAACTACAGACTGTGATCCAACTCTGATCCAGAACATAGCAGCTCCAAGCACATGGCCAGCATAGTAAGCCTTTATTTCTAAATCATTATCTACCATTACCGACTGATGCAATGTAACAGCTGTGACTTTCTTAATGCAATCCTTTATCATCTGAGAAGTGAAAAAGTTCGACTCGCCTTTTCTTTCCACGGCAACTTTTCTCATATCTTCGAGTAGAATGGGAGCGATCGCCTTGGTTGGATGAGTCATGTAGATAGGGCCTGTGTAGCCGACCATCTCAGACATATAGGGTAAGGCGCCGCAATGATCAAGGTGGAAGTGAGATATAATCACGCAGTCTATCTGGCTAGTGATAGGACCTTCAGCAATGTAAGAAAAATCGGGGAATCTTCGTTCGTCATTGTAGCCCATGTGCATGCCGCAGTCCAACATTATATTTTTACCTCCCATTGTGAGCAGAATACAGCTTCTGCCCACATCCTGGCCAGCCCCCAACGGCGTGATCTTTATATCGGGCATAGTGGTAACAAACTTACGTTTCTCTTCTAGGGCTAACTTGAACAGATTATAGCAGCAAATTCTTTAGCAAATTCATTCTTACAAGGGCAACAAGTTTTTCTGTGAAAACTAAAAAGGCAGGCAAAGTAGCAATGCTATGCTATTACAATTTTATCAAACAAAACAATGCTTGCTTCTTTCTTTTTATTCTTCTTCTTCTTCTTCTTTTTTTTCTTTTTTTTTTTAATGGCAGTCTGTCTGTTTAGACAATATTGCCAGTGTCAAGTAGTGTCGACGTATATGACGGCGCGCGCCATTTTACGTGAAAATAACCGAGGCGAAGGCGAGGAGAAAGGGTAACGGAGAGGGGATTCGGTAAGCAGGCAGCCATATTGAGATCGTCGTTGACTAGAACGAATCGTTCGAGAATTTATTATCGGAATTATCAGTTATTAGACAATGTGTAATCGTTTTGGACAACTATTGTGAAATTATGTTGCATTACTAAGCTAAGTACATAGCTACAGTTCACAACGACTCGATATTGTACAAGTTATCTTTACTAAATCCAAGTGTAGTGATTTTTAGGAATCTTGTAAATGTTCGTAGTAAATATGCCAGTTACCTGTTGTGTAAAGTATTGATTCATGTTTCTAATCATATTCGACAGGAGTAGAATAGAATAGTTCTAGAGAAGAATATGTAGATAATAGAATGCATAAAAAGAAGTTTAAACTCTGCATTGGCTAATAACGCCCACTAACTAAAACACGCCCACCCGTTTATAGGAAGTTCTGATGTAGGTCTGGAAGCGCCTTCATATATATCAAAGACGAACAAGTGGCATCTGATCTGTCAGTTTATTTGACAATTTTGCCATGTCAACATTTTGTTGTCATGTCAACAAGGTAGACAAACAACATTTTTTTTTAGAAAAAGACCGACTGCGCTCGCATTACCGGAAGGTGCGCGTCTGTCACAAACTATATAGGGATACTAACGTATGCGTCTGTGCGTAGTCTATGTACGCACGACACGTAGTACTACAACGTAGTGACACGTACGTGTACGTAGTAAAAATTCTAATCACAATGATTTACAGACGAAAGAATCATTCTGTGTCTGTGCCATCTAGCAGAGTGGTACAAAAAAATATTTTTAAACCCTTGAGAAAACCTAATAACGTAAGAAAAGGCGGTATGGTCTCAGGACTCTAGCCCGCCCATTGGGAGAAAAAAAAACAAAGCAAAAAGAAAAGAGAAAGAAGCAAGTTTTACCTACTGCAATTATTTCTTTACAAAATTACTCATTCAAGAGTAGAGTACTCATTAAAATTTTATTTATTTATATACCACGGACCGTTAGAGTTCGCTGCCTGGCGCTGCTACCTACTTCGTTCGTTTTTATAATGAAATGATAAGCTTATCAGCAACAGTGCCAGCGCTTGCCGGCTTGTATTGACGACGTGTTTCTCGCTAAAAAATATTTTTAAAACACCTATTTCCATCTCAAAATGTCTGGCGAAGAACCTAGTGTGAATCATACCAATACCACCAATAAAGTGGCCCTTATTACCGGTATTACTGGGCAGGTAATTAAATATTTCTTATATCGTATTGACATTATTAAAAATGATCGGCTTTGGAAGAGCACTTAGCTTTACTTGTGTAAAGTGGGTGGCTGACTGATTATCAATTGACCTTAATCACAAATTTCATAATACTATTTGCCTAGGTATCACCTTGTTGTTTATATTATAGGATGGTTCTTACCTGGCTGAGTTTCTAATTGAAAAAGGGTATGAAGTCCACGGTATTCTCCGCCGTTCTTCGTCATTCAACACAGGTCGCATCCAGCACCTGTATGGGCAACCAGCGTGCCACACAGGAGGACACATGCACTTGCACTACGGAGACCTGACTGACACCACATGTCTTATTAGTATTATTAGCAGGGTAAGTCCTCTACCTACAGATTTGGGTTGTTAACATCATAAAAGTAAGAATCTATTAAATTTGTTTCAAGAATTAATTGACAACATGCACAGAGAGAAAACACAAAACAGACAAAAAGGTGAGATAGCACAGAAAAGGTAGGTAGGTACATAACAGCTCCATATTTAAAATAAATAAAAAACAATGCTGGACAATCCACACAGCATCATCTAGCCCCAAACTAAACAAAGCTTGTGTTACATACATGTGTTACTTGTGTCACAGATATACATAGATAGATATTTTTTTTATACATAAATATTTGCAGATTATACAAACATTTGTTTCAAGGCGGGAATCAAACCCGCAACCTTCTGGGTGGCAGGCGGACCTTCGCCCGCTGCGCCATACCAGTCGTCTTTAAATTATACTTTACTAGAGCAAAGAATAATGCTTTAATAAAAAGATTTCTAACATTTCTTATTATTACTGCTATCTGTATCTATTTGCAGATCATGCAAATATTTGATTTTTACTCAAAATAATAGAATTTTAAAATAAAGATAAAGATATATATTTACGAAATTGTAGGTACAATTTCTTTGTAACTTAACCTAACTACATATTAGATCTTAGATGTAATTCTTAAAACTACAACCTTGACCAATATTGCTAGCAAAGTAGATGTTAATATCATAATAATAGCGGTAGCTACGAACAGTTGCAAAACCTTACCCTCCATGCTAGATTTAACTGAAAATGGATTATTTACCGTAGCTACATACTCCAATGAACTTACCTACTTTAAGGCTTATCATAGTAACTTCCTTGCAAATTATTTAATGTTGTCAAATTAGTTAGTTTGTTACCTAATAAAATAAAATTAATGTTATCAACTGTGAACCCAAAAATAGTCATTAATTTGTATTGTAGAAGCATTAAAGTAAAACTAGTTCCATTAAATGCAAATGGAGCTCTCTGGCAACTCTGAAAAATGCATGGCAAAGTTAGCTATGTTGTTTTTTAACAGATTTAAGTTAAGCACTGTTCTGCGGAGCAACATTTGGATGGGCGACTGCTAGTTGCATTTCCGTGCACTCCCGAAAGGCCCTCTAAGCTGTTGATCATGGATTTGGAACTGTGTGGACTATTAATTCAATCACCCAGAGTTGGCCACTAAAAGTAACTAAGTTCGTATGAGTCAGTGGCCAACTCTGGTGACAGAGTTTTTTTAGGCCGCCCGAAGGCCCTGTCATGGCCTAGCAACTTTGAAAAAGCCGGGACCGACTGCTTAACGTGCCCTCCGAAGCACGGGAGCGCTCAGTTAGAATTGCCACTAGCGGTCACCTATTCAAATGGTGAATACGCGGAACAGTGCTTAACTTCGTTGATCTGAAAAACTTAGCCAGCTACGTCACGAGCGCTCTGGCGCGGTCACTGAGTCACAAACAATAAACCATATTGAACTGGATAAAGTGGTTGGTCTGTGTGTGATGCATAACAGTCTTGAGATCGAAACCTCACGACAGTATAGTTTTTGCATTTAATTTATGATTGCGAGAATTTATATTAGTATTCAGTATCATTTATTGTATCATAATTATGAGGGTAATACATGTAACAGGTCTTATGTAGGTAATATTAAATAATATCAGAGCAGCCAACACATAGTTATGTTAAGTCAAGTAAGGGTGGTGCACTATAGAATTGAGTAGGAGCGGACCGATTATAACGCTGAGTTAAACTATAGGGGAGGTTGCTTAAATGTGACGCCTTCTGTACTTGAAAGGGTTTCTCTTAACTTTGCTTATTCTATTGACAGGTACGACCAAAAGAGATCTACAATTTAGGAGCGCAATCGCACGTGAAAATCTCCTTCGAACTGAGCGAGTACACAGCGCAAGTAGACGCGATAGGTACCCTGAGGCTACTCGAAGCTGTCAGGGTGGCCGGCTTAGAGAAGGAGACCAAGATATATCAGGCTTCGACCTCGGAGCTGTATGGAAAGGTCGTGGAAGTGCCGCAGACTGAGAAAACTCCGTTTTATCCAAGGTCGCCATACGGTAATTTGACAAACTTCGCTTTTTTGCCTGACAGAAAACGAAGACTCACTACGTGATTCCGTTTCGATGCGCAATGGAGCTTTTTCAAACTAAATTGTCTTCGCGCATCACAAACGGCTAACTTCACGGAAGCCTAGATCCGCTGAGCGAACTATACCTCGCGTGCCGAAAAGACGGGCTAAGTAAGGGCTGAGTAACTCGCCGCGAACGAAGCTCAGTCTGCTCCTAACCGGGGGCGGTGTGGTGGTGTGACAGTGCCTAGAATCGGTTTGCCGCGTGCTTATCGATGCTTTTAAATCATTCATTCTCGCGCGGCTCATGTTTCCCATCACTAAAATACATTGTTTGTAAAATACAAATACGCAAAATGTAACACGCTAGGTTTCCATACAAATCGACGAACTCTTTCATTCCACTTAAATATAATTCTGTGGCCTACTCCCACTGTAGGTACTTGTTATTATTTTTTTAACATAGGTACCTACACCATACCACTAAAATGGCAACCAATCATACCCACTTGATGGTAAGCGGTTACCGTAACCTATGTTAACGGTTCCACATCAATAAGTTATATTAACCGAATAAGTGACCCGTGCGGTTTGACGCGCAAAATCTGCCAAATCGGTCATGTTGTTCACGAGTTTTAGCGAGACGAATATTTCAGCGTGCGCAAAACTGTACGGCTACTGGATAGTAGTGAACTACCGAGAAGCGTACGGTATGTTCGCGTGCAACGGTCTACTGTTCAACCACGAGAGCCCTCGTCGGGGCGAGAACTTCGTCACGCGGAAGATCACCCGCGGAGTGGCGAAGATCACCCTGGGGCTCATGACGCATATAGAGCTGGGGACACTGGATAGTAAGCGGGATTGGGGACACGCTAAGGATTATGTTGAGGTAATTTTGTATAAACGTTTTATACTACGTTTTTAGGGATCCGTACCTCAAAGAGGATAAAACGTAACCCTTATAAAATTCAAAAACTGCTTCTTTCATTTGAATCACAAGGATCACTTTGAATGGTTTTACAAGCTAGGAAAATTTACACCGGTTCCAACGCGCCCATGCCGTAATAGAACTGACAACAACACCAGCTGGGTTCCTATCACTTTTTTGGCATAACCTTTTTTTTTTTTGCGAGCAAGTTCAAAGCGAGAGGCGAGCACGCTGATCGCCCGTGGCGTCTACCGCACTCTTTCTCTTCTCAATCTCTTGTTTTTTTTTTTATATAACTGTAGTGGCAACCAAGCGTACGGCCCACAAGATGGTAAGCGGTTACCGTAGCCTATGGACGCTTGCAATACCAGAGGTATCACTCGCGGGTTGCCACCTTGAGGCTAAGATCGAAAGCCTCATGTGCCAGTAATTTCACCGGAAACCATACCCTTCACACCGGAACACAACAATGCAAGCATTACTGCTTGGCGGCAGATATAGGTATGGTGGTAGTCTTTCCCCGGACGAGCTCTATCACAAAGAACTCTACTACGCTTTCAAATCGCCAGTGTGATATTTACTTCACTGGCAACACTTCCCACTTTCTTGTAGGCGATGTGGCTGATGCTGCAGCAGGAGGAGCCAGAAGACTTCGTGGTGGCGACGGGCGAGACGCACAGCGTGCGGGAGTTCGTGGAGAAGGCGTTCGCGTGCGTGCAGCGGCGTCTCCTGTGGCGCGGGGCCGGGCTGCACGAGACCGGACACGACGCAGACACAGACCAGCTGCTGGTCAAAGTTAACCCGAAGTACTTCAGGCAGACAGAAGTGGTGAGTGTGAGACATTTGCATGCGTTCATTAGATGATAGAAAGCCCGGATTTGGGTAAGACCGAATATGATTCTAAGACCGGACTCGTGTCTTAAAATCATATTCGGTCTTACCGAGATTACCATCTGCTGATTAAAGTTAGCCTGAAGTGGTAAGTAAGTAAGTTCGTATGAGTCAGTGGCCAAATCTGGTGTCATAGTTTCTATGTTAGTGAGTGTGAGACATGAGAGGATTCGCATGCGTTGGGTATACAAATGACCAGGCGTGGATAAGACGGGACATAATTTTAAGACCAACCAGATGCTGGTTAAAGTGAACCTCGAAAAAAAATCCCCTTTATTTATAAAACAAACTGCCACTTTACCGGCTCGACAAGTAATTTCAAAAGACACATTAGACAACAGAGGGCTACAATATGTATAATTATTGTCTACGCAGGAGGTTGCGGGTTCGATTCTTGTTTGTACAAATGTTTGTACGATTTGCAAATATTTGTTCTGGTTATTTTCTATGTATAATAAAAAATATCTATTGTATTGTATTAAGAATATCAGTGATTGTACCAATAACACAAGCTCTGCTTATCTTGGGACTAGATGATGTTGTGTGGATTGTCCAACATTGTTTATTTTGTTCTAGGACCTGTTATTAGGAGACGCAACGAAAGCCAAAGAGAAACTCGGCTGGGTTCCGCGCGTTTCCTTCTCAGAACTGGTGAAGGACATGGTGACGGCAGACTTGGAGCTCATGAAGAAGAATCCTGAGGCGTAGGTGTTCTTGCAATTTGAACCTTAAATCAATGATGTTAATGTCCTCGAGCTGTCTTGAAATTAATTAAACTTGCAATTCTCGAGCGCGCTACATGCATTGCAATATAAACCTTATATTATTGATGTTAAAGTCTTTGAGCAGTTGTGATTTGAATAAGTATAAATGTGCGCGGAGAACTTTACTGGGATGGTATCATGGTATTTGCACAGCTTGTTGATGCGTGAAGTCTTGTGTGGGGTCATTAACTGTAGAATTATAATTAACCTCTGACGTCCCGGTGACCCCCATTCGTAGGTGACCCATTCGTAGGTCAACTGAAAATTACTTTTGCAACCCGCCGGGGTCGGCGGGTACGAATGGGTATTCGTATGTCATAACTGGCGGTCTCTCTGGCGGTCTCGGGATTGATACATTAGCGCTATTGAACGGCCGAGACGTCAAAGGTTAACAAGTTATTTGCGTGGAAAACATATAAATTCAATGTGTATTGTACCTACAATAGTGTAAAATAGTAACGAAAAACTCGTTTGATTAACGTAAACGTAAATGTATCGTCCAACTGTCAATAATTTTTTTTTTACAGCGCCTATAAAGTGTGTAAAATGAACTACCGAAATCTAATACAAATTGACAGCTAGATGATACGTTTGCGTTTGTCAACGGAGTTTTTCGTAATGAGCCCTTAGAACGACAATAATATTTCAGACTTGTTATCGTGACGTTACCATTTTTTATGAGAGATTTTATACAGCGCATCTACAGCCGGGTATCCACTAGAGGCAGCCTCGGGTCGAGCGGCTGCCTCAAGCTGAGGCCCACCGCGACACGAGGCAAATTCATCGACGCGAGCCGAGTCATATTTTGTCGGTTTAATGGAGACGGACGTTGCCTCGAGCCTTTGCCTCAGAGCGAGCAGCCACAAACTGAAGCTGCTCGACCCGAGTTTACCTCTAGTGGATATGCGGCTTACCGGACGGCAAATTAACTTACAAAAACTAAGGGCATTATTCATACATGTAGGACTATTTATGTCTGTTGTGTGTGTTTATATGTAGCCTATTTTATTCACGCTTTGATTGGATTAGAAAAAGAAGGAAACATTTTATAACTAGATAACAGTAGCCACCACACTTATTGTGAGTTGTGTGACAATATCAACATAATGTAAGTTTTTATTAAACCACTAGTGGCAACCAAGTGTACAGCCCACTTGATGGTAAGGGGTTACCGTAGCCTATGTACGCATGCAACATCATAGATATCACTTGCGTGTTACCACCCTGAGACGTTAGATGGAAAGTCTCATGTGCCTGAATATCACCGGAATTCCATACCCTTCGAACCGGAACACAGCAATGCGAGTATTACTGCTTAGCGGCAGAAATAGGTATAGTGGTTGTCCTTCCCCGGACGAGCTCTATCACAGAGAACTACTACTACTACTAAAGGTGTTGAAATAAGATTTAAAATCGATTCCGCTTAAATGATAAAATTTATATGCACTGCTCTGTGGCAAGCACCAATTTTGACGTTGCAGCACCATTGTGTAATTTATTTATTAACCAACACTTTTGTGAGATTATAAATAAATAATAATATAAAATAAATAATGCTGGACAATCCACACAGCATCATCTAGCCCCAAGATAAGCCACTGTTAAACAGAGCTGTGTTATGGTACTAGATGACTGATATATACTTAATACAATACAATACATAGATAGATATTTTTTATTATATATAGAAAATACCCAGAACACCCGGAACAAATATTTGTAGATCGTACAAACATTTGACCCGAGGCGGGAATCGAACCCGCAACCTCCGCGTCGCAGGCGGACCTGCGCCCGCTGCGCCACATCGGTCGTCAAATGACATCGATTCTGTGTTTTGCAATGTGTTTGTGAATAACTTTATTATTACTTAGATTTTTTATAATTAGGTAAATCTAATAATCATTTCCCTTAGCTTAACTGGCGAAAGTAATGTTGTAAGTATGTTTTGTAAGCCGTATGTTTTCGAAACGAAATTCCTTCCTATCTAACGGAAAAAAAAACTCGCAATAAAGCAGAAAAATGTTTAACGTCACGAAAGGTCTTTGCTTTTCAGAAAAACCTTGAAGAAACGAGCGAGTTCAGAGCATTTTGATTACTATGAGCTAGACAGCATTATAGTGAGCTGATTTAATACCAAGTTTGTATTTAGCCTATTTCACGATCCTCGAATAATGTTTAGTTTAGTAAGTGTCTAGGCCTGCCCTACCTGATGGTAATCGGTTACCGTAGCCCTTCTGTAGCCTATGAACCCTTGACCAGAGGTATTACGTTGCAGCCCTGAGACAAGATCAAGTCTCGTATGCCAGTAATTTAACCAGTAATGTAACCACCCTTCGAATCGAAACAGTGATGCAAGCATTACTGCTTGCCTGCAGACAGGTATGGGCAGTACTTGCTCGGACAAGCTCAAAAAAAAAAAAGCTCCAAAGAACTCCGTTAGGTACTCTTAAGACCGCGATTCCACCCGAGGTGTGCGAGAAAGTGTAGCGATGTGTTCGTTAGGGACCAATAGAATGACTTCAATAAAGCAGGGAGGAGGACGCGACTCTCTCGTGCGAGGCTAGGTTAATGAAGTGATTTTATTGTTTTCTAATAAACACATCCCTCGCACATCTCTGGCGGAAACGCAGCCTTAGGCTCAGGGAACCTGGCGTATGATTGTCGTTGTTTGTCTGTCACTGTTCGACGAACATTTTATTCGCTAACCGGGAGTTATCCTACCTTGATGGTTTGAAAATAGGCCCGCAGTCCAGTGGTTTGTTATGACATACCTAACAGTAATAAAATAGTTTATAATTTACAGATTAATAAAGCACAAAGAGCTAGAGCTTCTATTGTTAGTAAGTATATCGTAAGATATTTTATTCGGTAAGCTAGGCTAAGCTGTTTTGTTTGGTATTTTAATATTTTTTGTTTGAGACACTTCTATGTTTTTGGCTACACTTGTATGTATAAGTTACATAGTTTTACTTTCTTGGTTGTTTGGTATATTTATACATTCCATAACATCTCTTCCATTTTGTACAAACAGGTACCTAAATATAATTTTGTGCTGCCTCATCATAACTGTCAGTATTTTATATTTTAAATAAATAATGACTATCTAAAACCATGTTTTAATTTCATTAGGACATGAGTAGTAAGAAAAAAAATACGAACACAATCATTTATTTTACACTTAAAAATCACAGTTTTATATTACAAATTAAAAAGATACAATTTGTAATGTTTTATCTAAGATTAAAAGCGTGTTGCTATTAAAAATTAAATAAACGGAATAAACTTTAGCATTGCAATAAAATATAAAAATTTTATTAAAAAATGAAAAAATGTTACAATACAATCCAGTAGTCGCTTAGAGCTCAATTTTTTATCGTAGACGACCAAAATTAATTGTAATTTATCGTCATGGTATTGCCAACTACAATGTATCGCGGCAACATACGGGCTTATAGCCATGTGATAGATTTTGTTAATTGGTAAATACTTTTTAAATTATTGTAATCCAAATTTCAATACGAGCTATCAAAAATATGGCAGGTACGATGCAAATCAACACATAGTATACACAATAATAAGTAACCTAACACATTTATCAAGTCAACAAAATCGACAAGCAAAGTAATCATTGTTATCAACAACACTACGAATAGCGTACCTATATCACTGGTGGGAAGTTTCTTTAACAGCCTAGCAAAGATTTCTACCTGTAGATGTCTTTGCAGCTTAATAAAGTAAGTAACTTACTTTTAAAATAAAATAAGCATTGAGGTATATGTTGAGATATTTTGAACAAACCTAAAAACACAACTTTGGGCATTGAATTATCTGAGCTCATTTCGAAGGCTAAAAGTCAGCTCGACAATATTTATATTGTACTGTAATAAAAATATATTAATAAATACTCTGTATAACTCCAGAACCAATGACCGCTGTGGAATAAAGGTTCTCGTATGGCGATCGCCAATTGGAAAACAAAATGAAGAACGGCTCAAATGACCGTCATTATAGCGGAAGCAGGAAGGCAAAAACTTGTTTCCGGATTTAGACAGGTATTTAATACTATGGGCCTTATTCGTAAACATCAAACCTCGTCTTATAAATCTATCATCCTCGTTCATGGACATGTTAGAAGTTCATTATTAGTTGTTAGGCCATGACAGAGACCTTCGGGCAGCCTAAACACTGTCACCAGAGTTGGCCACTGACTGACATACATCTTACTTATTGACATAAGAATGAGAAGACAAAAAGAAAAGAAGCAGGCCGCTGAAATGACAATTTTATGAATAAGGGCATGTGTCTCTTGGTGTACCATACCATACCCCGTATTCAAGATCACATTATATATTTGACAGTTTTTCATAGAAAAATTATGTCAAATCGATGCTTGAGTTTCGATTCACATTCAAGTATGGTTTTTGAATGCGGGCCTCCGGAGCTCGACGACGCAACATGTCTGCCGGAGAACAAATAGATGGTCCTGACGATGTCCCGTGGAGGGATGAAACACGTGTCGATATTTTTCTTTTGAGGTTAACTGTGTTACCTGTGACTTCATTGGTATTAGCGGAATAGTACTAGAGATTTTTCATGTTTTTTATCTAGCCTTGTAATGTTCCCACTGCAACAGTGTCCTGATATAGTATCAACAAGCACAAAGTCTACTGTATCTTAAATAGGTTAGATGAGATATCGAGCCGCTGCTGCAGCACCCCACCCAGGATGAGCTCCGTGGAGAGCAGCGTGGCGCCTCGGCGGCGCAGCGCGGGCCACAGCGCGCGGTCCGCGGCGTGAGTGAGGCACAGCCAGCGCTGTCCGACCCCGCCCTCCCCCTCCCCCTCCCCCTCCTGCCAGCTGCCCCCCGAACACTGCACTATCACTGGGGAAATTCAACTTTATCACATTCTAAATCTATACTAATATAATACACACGCCGGTAAAATTAGGGGAACACAAGCGAAACGTTATGATTTATACCATTAGAATGCTACATTATCTCTGAATAACATAGGCTGTATTTATTACTAGCGATCGGCCCCAGCTTTGCACGGGTACGGTTTCATTGCACCCGTGCGAAGCTCGAACGGATTGCTAGTCTTGTATATAACTAGCTAACTCGGCGCGGTAACACTCGCCTAATTTTTTTCCGCAATTTTTCATAATTTCTCTCCGTCGAGATCACGCAAACGAAATCGCGGGCAACGGCTAGTTTATGATATTAGTCTGATCAATCGACGTGATTGTAAAGACTTACATTTCATCTCAGAAGCTTGCGGCAAGACGCTGGGCGTGGAGGATACGTTGTACCCTTTGAGGAAGTTCCGTTTGCCGGTCAGCGTGCGTTCCAGATTGAAGTGGAACCGCTTCTCGGCCGCTTCGTCCTTTATCATGTACAGCCAGGGATCTGGATATACGAACATTTCAACCATTATCACACCCGGACACAGTGACCACCAAGAGTACGGCCCTCTTTAAAGAGGTTACCGTAGCCTATGTATGCTTGCAACATCAGAGATATCACTTGCGTGTTACCGACACGTTAGATGGAAAGTCTCATGTGCCAGTAATTTCACCGGAAACTATACCCTTCAAACCGGAACACAACAATGCGAGCATTACTGCTAGGCGGCAGAAATAGGCATGGTGGTAGTCCTTCCCTGGACGAGCTCTATCACAAAGAACTCTACTACTCTGGTATGAAGCAAATGCGTCGCAATCACATGCATGGTTTGTGTACGTAAAGGGTGCCGTTGTATGTGTGAGTGTCATGGTTGGCCCCACCTAAATATAGCAAGAGTGAGATAGCACACTATCTCTCGCGCTGGCATGCGCACGCTTGGACCTACACAAAATCAAAATAAACGCGTGCCCTTAGCTTCAGTGCCGGCGAAAGGTGCCGTGTGGTGCCGAAACACTCGCTTGCGGGGTGAGGTAAGTAAAACCGGTGGGAGGTAGGGAGTGGCCATTCTGTACGTAGTACCAATATCTGTTCTGTGCCATTATTCTAACACTAGTGCGCTTATTCATTTAAAAAAATGCTATTTCAGCAGTTTGTATTGTTTTCCCTTATGTCGATGATAGATTTGAAAGAAACATACTAGCTAACAGGTTTAAAGTATATTTACGCAATAATGCTTACCAACAATAATGTTAGTATCAGCGCATGCCTGCACCCAGTTCGGTCCCACGATCGGCTTGCCCAGTGACACCGCGCATAACAGCTTGAAAGTGCGCCTTATTTGCAGAGTTAACACGACCGTGCATTGCATTACATCTGTCACAACGACGGCACCTGCGAAACATTAAACAAGTTATACTAATATTATAAAGAGAAAAGATTTGTATTTTTGTTGGTAAAAACTACTGGTTATTGAAAAACTCTTTCACTATTAGAATGCTTCATTATCCCTAAGTAACATAGGCTGTATTTATTACTAGCTACCCGCCCCGGCTTTGCACGGGTGCAGTTTCATTAAACCCGCGCGAAGCTGGGACTAGATAAGATAAGTTTATTTGTTCTATAAAAACATAATGGCGGTGCAAATAGTAAAAATAGTACTAATTATAAGTTTGCTAGTAAGAAAAGAAGATAGTTGGAGAGATTTTGGAGAGACTTTTACCCAGGAGTGGGAGAAAAAGTAAAAAAAGTACGAAAAAATCTCACCTAGTTTCTCCAGTTTAGATTTAACCTCTTCGTACGGAAACGCAGTAAATAAGACATAGCAGGTTTTTTGAGTTCTAGATGGAGTTGCTCTCAAATTAGAATGATTCGCCACAGACCGTGTTCTTTTCGGATCCGGCGCTTTGAATTCACACGCAGGCCTTTTCAAGGTTTTAGGCGAATCGGAATTCGAGCCTGTCGATAAATTGTATATTGTGCTTTGCTCATGTATACTTTTCTTTAGTATAGATTTCACTGGCTCTTTAACTGGTTCTTCATTTTCCTTGACAGTTCTTTGCCGTTTACTTCTACGTAGTTCTTTTTCCGGTGATGCTTCTTTAGTTTCCTTTGTAGTTTTAAATCTATCTTCTAACTGTGAATCTATTGTTGTAGGATCTACGAAATCTTCTGAATTCTTCTTTCTACCTCTGGTACTTCTGACTGGTCGTTTCGATTCGGTCAAGTCTACGTTTTCTACTACTGGTTTTGTTTTTACTGTAAAGTCATGGTTATCTAGTTTGTTTACAGCTTTTTTAGTAACGGGTTCTTTGTTTTTACGTTTGTATTCTCGTTTTTTGGGTTTATCTTCTTTGGTTGGAACTGTTATAGTGTGTGGTTCAATCATTATGGGCCCACGAGGTTTTTCTTCTTTTATTTTCGATGCTGATTTAGATTGAACATCAACCACTTTACAGATTTCTAAATTATCATTAGTTTTAGTTGTTTCGTTAGGTTTTTCTGATGTTTTTATTACTACATTATCAACCACGTCATTACTATCGTCGACCGGTGACGATGATTTCTTTTTACGTTTGCTTTCTCGCTTTAAATTAGTTTCTTCTGTACGTGTTACTTTTGATTTATGCTCCGTCTTTCCTGATTTTTCGTTATTTATTTTTATTTTAGATTTATCATTCGTTTTAACGTGTTTTTTGTCATCCTGTTTTTGATTATCATTAAGATCTTTAGCTTCGTCTACTTTTTTAGTTTCGTCTGCTTTGGTATTCTTGCTTGTATCTTTAGCATTTTTAGATTTATCATTTTTACTTTTTAATCTCGTAATATTTTCAGTGATTATCTCTCTGTCGACGTCATCGTCTTGCTCTGTTAAGAATTTAGGTTTTAAAATACTTTCAGTAAATTTTTTGCCTTCTACATCTTGTACCTTCGACGTTGGTTTTCTAACTCGAGTTATCACTCTCGTGGGTAATGCTTCCACGTCAAACCTTTTCGTAAGATCAATTTTCGCGTCATGTTTCTGTTTTTTCTTCTTACGGAATAAAATAGGCGTGCACTGGTCTTCAGAGTTTTGTTCAGATTCAGAATCACTTGATGATTCTGTTACTATAATTTTAGAACTGAGTGATACACTGGTTTTGATTTCTTGGCTGTTTGGCAAGTCAATATCCATAAACTTGAAAGGCCGTATTTTTTTGGGAGTGAGCTCAAGATCTGAAGTGTCACTACTCAGAGACGATATTCTTTTCACTGGAGCCACCTTATCTGCACCAATAACGTCTCTTACATCTTGACTTGACAATTTCGAAACAAAGTTATCAATGCATTCTTCAACATCCTCATCATTGAGAGATGTATCTGACCTATTACTGCGAAGCGATGTTTTGTTTTCTTTTCTTGTGTCTCCAAGCGGACTACGCACCTCAGACAAGGATTCTTTTTGAGAACACAAATCTGTGTAGATATCTTGAGTGTTCTGATAGAATTTATCATCATCATTTTGCAAAGTAGTAAACCCACTTTCAGTATTTACAAAAGCTTTTATTTTTGGTGTTTTCGATATGTCTTTCTTTTTAGCTTTGAAAACGGATTTTAGAGGAACTTTAAATGGACTTATTTCAACTTCATCTGAAAACGCTTGAGCTTTTACATCTCGTTTAATTAGTACATTATCTTCCTGTTTTTTAGAGTCGACTATTTCGACTACATCTATCACTTGACTAAGTACATCTTCAATATTTGCATTTTCAGTGGGTGGTGTTTCAAGAACTTCTATTACTTGAGTTGCTATATCTTCTAGATCGATAGCTTCAGCAGTATTATTAGCTTTTTTGTCTGTTTTCAATTCAATCATTTCATCTTCACAGTCAGTTGCATCACCATCATTCTTCTCTTTCTCAGGAATCTTCTGTGTGGACAAAATATCATCATCAATTTCCTCACAGTCAGTAGAACTATCTGAGTTTATTCTCATGTTTCTTTTAGAATGCTTAGGGATGGCTATTTGTGATAGGGGTTCCGATTCTTCTTCGACGCATTTATTGGTTGGTAGTAAGATATCCTCTGTTAATATTGCTTGGGAATATAGATTATCGTCTTCTTCCTGACTGTCGATGTCATCAAATAAAACAATGTCGTTTGAACTATCTAGTTTTGTAGTCTTATTAGACTTTATACTTGACTCTAAACCTTTACCGCGAGTAGGGCTTTCGGATAAAACTTGAATTTCAGCGCTGCTATTGTTTTTTTCGGCACAAAGATCGAACCTCATGTCTTGTTGCTCACTAATTTTGCATACCCCTGGCAAGCTTTCACTTGAGAATAGTTGTGTGTCTAAATTGTATATTGACGACGAGTGTAATGCGTCAGGGAGTTGAGTATTCGCCGTATGAATAGATGGGGACGTTTTACTTGAACCTGGCAGTTGCGTGTCTGCAGTGTAAATAGAATCAGAGAAAGATGGTTGCTGTGTGTTTGCATCGTAGATCGATTCTATTTCTTTTACTGTGAATGGAAACATTTGTGTGGCCATTTCGTGTATCGGATCTATACCTATCGGAGGATACGCTTGTGTTTCCAATTCATGTATATTACCGGCATTAGCTTCATTTTCTTTTTCACTTATCTTGACAAATGGTATAGAATCATTAAGGCTACTGTTAGAATTATCTAGGTTTAGTGATGTGGACATTTTTGCTGAGTTCCAGTAGATGTTGTCGATTTTGTCACCGCCTATAGGTTGTATTGATATTGTTTTGCCTGGTTTTATAAAGTTGTGTTTGTTCGAATTTTTGAATTGATGTCCTTTTGGTTGTGACGTGGATATAAATGAATCGTCCTGTAAAAATAAAGATAAATAAATGCACCTAGAGAAGACTATGATAGATGTTTTGTGCAACACAATCCACCACATACTCACTGCCAATTTCTTTGACATGCTTGTTTGTTTTTAAAAGGCTGATAAAATATACTGTTGTTAAAACAATTAAGTATATAGGCATTGCTTTAAACCAACTCCTGTAGCTTTCAGCACCCACAAAATTCAAAACTATACCTTATCACTGACGTCTGGTGACTCTGGAATAATAGTTGTAGCAGAGTTCTTGGACATATGCCTTATTGGAACTGGTGTGTCAGGGATGTTAATTGGTTGCGTCATTGGCATAGCTTGTGTCATCGGTAGCTCATCTGGCTCCTCTAGTAGCCGGAATATGCCGAACACTTCTCCAAACTGAACCATATCGCCATTCTTTAGCGATTGTGGCATGTATGGCATCAGTGTTTTCTAAAAAGTAAACAATTATTTTTTATAATACGAAGTTAAGCACTGTTCCGCAGTAACATTTAAATGTGACTGATAGTGGCAATTTCAACTGAGCATTTCCTTGGTTCAGAAAACACATTAAGGTGTTGGTCCCAGCCTTTTCAGTTGTTATGCAGCCAATATTATGACGCCTATTAATTAACTAACCAGAGTTCACCATATTTGTATTTTTATCCAAATCTACTTACACCCAATAGCTTAGTTTTGTTTGCGGAATCCAGATCCATTAGCATGAACTGTGTATTATTCAGTACATTTATCACGGCATGTTGTCTCGATACTGACTGAAAATAAAAGTTTACATTATTAACCTCAGTACTGTGGACAACATTCTCTCAATCTTTAGGTGTGTTCTCTAGTTATATTTCGGGAATTGCTTACTTAGAAACAAAACTTTAATGCTCAGAAGAAAGGTTCTAGGACCTTTGCCTTTGATTAATACATAAATAACTAGCGACTCGCACCGGCTTTGCACGGGTGCAATTTAGATGTAATGTAAAATACCTCCAACCTGTCCCGCCAGCCGCCGCGCCCGGTTATGCCAATTTACGATATTTCCTAAACTACCTATTCATTGAAATTGTGTGGTGTAAAAGGCAATTATTGGTACCTAACTAAAGTAGGTATTTAATTTTATAATGACAAATATAGTACATATAATTAATATAATTATTTTCAAAATCAAGATATGTCCAAAGGTATTACTTTAGCAGCATTTCAGTATTTGAGCGTAAAAGGAACACACCTAGAAAATTTCAGGTCTCCAGCATTAATTGTCAGTTAACCACTCAGTCATTGTGATATGATTTTACTTACATTTAAATTCAGTACAATGTTACATGTTTGTGGGTCTCGCCCGATTTTGTTTGGACCTTTCTTCACTGGGTGTTTGTTGCCACATATTCCAAGGAATCCAATCTAAAAATAAATTACAGATGGCTTAGTGGGAATGGTGGTAAGTAGGTTTTAATGGTTTTAATGGCTCTAAACTGCACTAACACTTCTTACACCTCATCTCACTTTCTTATACTTCTGCACCTCAGTCTTGACCATGGTACAGATTTTATTAATTCCACGGAAAAAAAACCTTTTTTCGGGATAAATAGTTGCCTTTTTTATACCACTAAAGCTTGGCTTGGTTGCCAAGCGTATGGCCTATATATGCTATTCCAGCCTTTCCTGATAATATCACAGATCTGTGATATTATGTGAGATGTTGGTTTTAGATTTTCTTTTAAGGTAAGGTAGATACATAACTAAGCTAGTAAGTCTTAGGTACCTTAATCTAAAAGACCTGAGTCCCAATTGCAAGCTCACGCTGTGAGCTGTGATCTACTTTGTTATAAATTTATGTTAGTGCCTTTAGCTGTTTGAAAAGAGATCTTGAAAGACAGACAGACAGTAAGAGAAACAGACAGAAAACAAAATGACCCATACCTGGGTTCCGTATTTTCTTGTCGAGGTACAGAACTCTTAAAACCAGTAGCATTTATTAGCTACCTTCGAATACCTATACCTATATTCGAAGGTAGCCATCAGTTGCATGTGCATTTCATAATTTGTTATTCGATATTTTACGTGAAAAATCAGTAATTTATGTATGTACGCAGCCAGCATCTTTTTTTTAAACTTGATAGATAAACCTTTGGTTTAATATCAGATTTTAGTTACCTGTTCAGGGCACTCTCTCTCAGACTGGTGCAAGAACTCTTGTTGGGTACACTCAAGCCTTTGTGTACATTCCATTATTACTAAAATACACTCATTGTTTATTTCTCAATACCAAATAAGTAAGAAGCTGCTTTATTTATCGCCTGGGACTGGGAGGGAAAGCGAAGCGATAATGTAAATAAAATACACAACGAAACGAACGTGCAAGAAAACGTTTTTCTTTCAAAATGGCATCTGCCAAATTTTCTATTTTCTGTCAAGTAGACAATTTGCGTCGACTGAGACACTGGCTGACAGAATTGTGACAACTAAGCCACAGACGCCCTAAGCAAAGAAGTGAAGTTAGTTGTCAACATGGATGGACATGGGACATGAAATGATCTCGCTAAAACTCGAGAACGGCTTTACCGTCTTTTTTATCATAATCCCAGTTCGTTTCATTCTTATTTTGTTTGCTTTTTCTTTCGTTTGTGTTGTCCATAATTTTAGTGCAATGAGGGTTTTCGATTCGAGTTTTTTTTTTTAAAGTAGTTCCGATTGCTTTGACAGATGGCGCTACCTGCCCTACTGCCATACTATGAAAGGTTATCAAAACAAGAAAAAAGTTGGTAACTCCGTTTTTGTTTCGTCTCGTGTCAAGCGAATTTTTTTTCTTTTCGTTTGTATTTGATTTTCACTCCATTACGACCAAAGATAATGTACTACGTAGTACATACTATGACTTTGACACCAGCCAGAGGTATGACAGACAGTGATAGCAGGAGCAACCAATGTTGAATTCCATTCACCATAGCTCGCCAAACGTAGTGCTTAAATTATCTTGGGCTCGCCAGTTGAGCTACCGCCCTCTAAATAGACAGCTTTTTTTTTAAATAATTTGAGAAGAAAACACTCATTTAAAAACATGACACCTTTTTTGGATTTGGCTTATGGAAAAAATCCAAAAAAAAAACGCAAGTAAAACCTCGCCCGGTCTACGTAGTTTTTGTATGTAGTTTTAAAAAAAACATCCTGCTAAAATCTTGTCAACTTGACATTGGTCATTGGCAAAATCGTGGCAAACTCAGCCACACTACAGACCAGCTAGCCATGCGCTGTACTAGGCTACGAATGAAGTACTTTATTTGGCACAGTGAAGTACTTCATTCATTTAGTTCAGTAGTTCATTTAATTCAATATATCTTTAGAGAATCACGAAAAGATGAACGAAATGAAGAAATCAGTTTCTTTCTTTGTGACTTTTGTGGTATGCTTATGATTATGCTTGCTGCAAGGCAAAAGATACAAGTAAACTACTTTTAATTTACTTATATCTCAAATTCATTCCATTTGAAATGAGTTGTAAAGTAAAATTACAAGGCAATGCTACCGATTAAGAACTTCATTTTCTTCACCGTTTTTTTTATCCGTGTCTTTTTTGTCAAGTGTAACGAAGCATTGAAGTAAACAACTAGGGCAGGAACAGGCATAAGGCAAATGCAACAAGATACATTTTCGTTTGCAGCAAGGCAAAAGACACTGAATTAACGAACTAAGTGAACTAAATGAACTAGAGACACATTTGAATGAATGGTGAACTAAATCACAACACAATCTTGTCGATGAAGTACTTCATTTCCTTCATTCATTAGCGAAGATCCCGTATGGCTAGAATACCAGACGACGCCCTCCCACCCTTCCCTATGTACCAAGAGAATGTAAGCACTACGTTTATGCCTATGTAAAAGAAGAAGAAATAAAAATTGTGAATTGAAGAAGACCAAAAAATCTATTCTTTAGAAATTATCTTGCCTTGATTTGTAATAGAACGAAATCATAGATTTAAATTCGCCAGTTTCACTGCAGTGATCAAATTGTGCTGTGTAAAATACCTACTTATTTATTTTCCAAAATAGTTTCCATTTCGTGTGTCTGTTCAATGGAAACGTTATCAAATAGGAAACCCGCCGAAGCCGGTGATGGCGTCGCCGAGGCTGAAGATATTCCTAGTGATTTTTTCGATGATTTTAATAAAGCCGATTTTATAGAAGGGCTCAGTGTTATCGATAGTTGGGATGACAAGGGACGAAACTCTAAAACCGATCGACCTCGATTCAGCGCTGAAGAATGCGGAAAGGTAAAAGATCTTCGCGAGTTGATGTCAGACGAAAAGTCGAAAGGGAATGGTTCGCGTGATGAAATAATGAAAAGAGATACTTCGCGCGACAATAAACGCAATAACATAAAGCATGAGCCAGTGAGACAGCAGCGACGGTCTTCAAGCATTAACCGACTCGACGAGTTCATCAAACCTGGCAGTCGTCGCGATCCTAACAAAACAAACGAAGCCATCAAGAAAGATAAAGAAGAAAAAGTGAAAAAATTTCTAGCTAAATCGCTTGAGTCTTCCGACGACCTGCGACCTCCTGGCACCGAGTTAGATGACTATTTCGAAGGGGGAAAATCAGCAGAGAAGAAACTGCAACCTGGTACAGAGCCGCCGCCTTCGAAACCGCGCTCACGCTCACGCGATCGCCGCAGAGAGTCGCCCCGCAAACTGCAACACCGTCGCAGTCCTAAATGGAGTCCAAGAAGGAGTCCATTGCGTCGTCGTCCCTTAAGCCCCCCTCGTAGTCCGCGTCGCGTCAATCACACGCAATGGCGTCAGATGAGCCCAAACCGAAACTCATTTAATGCTAGACGCTTTAAGCATTTCAGCCCACTTCGTGAACGACGCATGAGTCCCCGACGCATGAGTCCTCGACGTACGAGTCCTCGACGCAGCCCGCGGCGCTACAGTCCACGCCGGAGCCCACGTCTCTCCCCGCGCGCCTCTCGTCGCTCGCGCTCAAGATCCCCATACAGACGGCCACACAGATCAAGATCTTCAAACCGAGACAACTTCCTCTACCCTTCAGAGTCAGAGTTACCACCAAGCTATGGTCCACCGCAACACTATCCAATGCCTACACAATTTGGTCCCCCGGCTGATTTCCAGGGTGGCCCTCCACAACCAGGATATCCCCCGTATGCGCCTGCTTATGGTTATAATGTTCCATATGATTTTGGAGGTCCTCCAATTCCTGTTTCTCAGCCTTTACCAATGATTCCAATGCCTGCACCAGTTCCTAGTCCTGTGCCGGTACCTGCACCAAACCATTCTGTGCTGCCTGTGCCCAATCCAATTCCACCACCAGCAGGTCATATTCCAGCAATGGTGCCAGCCCCTTCAATGGTCCATCCACCATCAACTCCCCTTATGAAACAAGCAGATACACGGACTCCTTATGATGCTTTAGCAAAAGTAAATAAAATTTATTTAGAGTTATTCATGTATAGATGTGGCAAATTCTTCACAACAAATTCTCAATGTTTCAGTTAGTAGCTGAAGGGAAGATTTCCAAGCAGGATTACTTGAAGCTTGCACCTAATAAAGGTATAGCTTGGGTCATCATGGTGCATACTAGTTTTAATTTGTGATTTTTATTTTATGTTTTATATTCTCTTGTATAATTGCAGGCACTGTCAGTACTACTGATGACAAGAATAGAGTTATGGGTGGGTACTATTTTGTCATAAAGCTACAATGCTACTAATTTGTAATTAATTACTGATTAATATCAAAACCAAATAATGATACCTATTAATGGTTAAATTTACATACATTAAACTGTTTTTGTTTTTCTATGAGATGCTAAGTTTGTTAACATACTTCTTTCAGCAACAAGAACCAATCATATTATATACCTACCCTTGTGAATTATTTTACTTAACTGATATATTTTATTCTTCCAGTTCTGAATCGATGCTCTTCAGCTCTAATCAAACTACAAACACTGGATCTGCCAAACCAGCTGCTGTTCAACCACGCCATAAAGCTTAGCGCGGAACCCAAGTACATCGCGCCGAAGTTCTGTTCGCCGCTCAAGAGACAAGCCCCCATTCAGTTCCAGTTCACTAGTGCCAATGGACCATCCAGCTCGCAGCAAAACAAACACCTGATCGACAGCATCATCGCCGCCGTAGGTCTCGAGAAGGTGGTCTCACGCCCGAAGAAAAAGATGCCGAAAAATACGAAGGACGCGGCGTCTCAAACCACCAAGCCGTTCTGCGACGTGTGCGAAATCCGAGAAGCAACACATACCAGCATCGCCTTCACTTCCATCGATCGGGACCTTTTGTATTCTACAGTTCACACTCAAGTTGTCGAGCAGGATTTGGTGAGTTCTAAGTCGGTCTTCAATCCGAGCGGGAGTGTCGGCGACGGCGCTTCTATGTCCATCGCGCATCTCACACCGGCGCAGCTAGTGTCTCAACTGGCGGCCCGCGCCAAGACCCTGAAAAACCCGGAACCCGCACCAACAAACCAGTACAGGCGTAACCAAGACTACGACTACGACTACGACAACAGAGGCGGCCAGAACCAGCAATATCAAAACTATAATAACTATAGATACTGATTGCACTAAGTAGTGCATCAAGGCAAACCTACCTATTGTAACTACTTTCATTGCTATAGATTAGGAATAAAGTCACAATGAACTGCGTCTGTTAGATTTGTCTTGTGCTAAGTAAATAAAGAAGAGATAAAAACCGTTGTTTTATTCTCCTTTCTAATAACTTTATGCAAAGGGGTTTTTTAAGGGGAATGGCTGGAGATGTCGCTGTGAATGAAAACCATGCTACTTCGAGGAATCTTCGCAATCTGAGTCAATGTTCCTGATTCAAGATGGACCAATGTGGGTGTGATATTTTTTAAGAGCTCTAAATCATCATTATGATATTAGTCATTTTGTATTGTAAAGGCTTCGCGGGCGTAGAGCGAGCTGAATGCGAATACATTTTGTACCCCTTTACTTTTAACATGTGTTAACCACACGTTTTAAAATAAAGGACATTTGTACCGCATACGTCACGCCCTGTGTTATTGTGTCTGAAATCATTTTATGAACTGCTTGTTTTAGAAGCTATGAAAGATGAAAATACCTACCAATGTAATAACAAAAACTCTCGGGTCTGATTGAACTGTAAGACAGACAATATTGGATACTTAGTTAATATTATTAAAACACTACCTTTTTTTAAGTAAAGATATTTTTAAATCAATTCTCTGTTGTCAATAGACTGAAATCTGTAAACAGTAGATTTGAATTTGAAAGAGTCTAACATTTGTAAATTTACTAGATACTTTATTATTAGTTGTCCTTATTTGTAAGTACATAATATTGTTTTTTCATACCTAACAAGTAGGTACTATAATTTATGAACTGTCCAAGAAGTCATCAAGCCACTTTTCAAGATCTTCTGGAGATTCAATGACTGAATTTACTTTAGATGTTGCAGGGTGCTCTGAAATATAAAAATGAATAAAATACTTTTTTTACTTGGGTATTTCATTTCTAAATGGGCATGTCCCTCACCTCTAGGTAATGCTTCATTTGTAGGTTTGTAATTATCCATTTCTTTTAATGAATCTAAGATATCTTTAGATGTTATATCAATTGCTGAGTCAGATGGTTGAGATGGCACTTTGTCCTTTTCTGTAGAATCGAATTTCTCAATAACTACTTCAGGTATTTTGTTTCTGACATCAGGTAAATCTTTGAAAATGAACTCATCAAATTCATGAACTGTGTCATTTGTATCGGTTTTGGTATTTGGTTTGTTGCTATGTATAAAACTAGCACTATCTGTCTTTGTTACATTATAATCTAAATGGATATCATATTTATCAGATTTTTCCTGTAACTCTGAAATGCTTTCATCCTTCTCACTCTCTGTTGAGTTATTTCTCTCCTTTCCTTTAGGATTAAAATTCTCTTTCAAACCTTTCAATATCTTATCCTGGGCTTCGGTTTCTGGAGTTGAAAATGCTTTATCACTGAAATATTTCAATTTAAATTTTGAAGCTCTGTTGTTCATACTCAATAGGTCAGTTTCAGTAAATAGTGATTGGTCAATATCATTTCTCTGATAGAAAGGAACTGTTGAAATGGCAGTTGATAGATTGTCCATGTTTATTTCAAAGTATTTGTCATATAATGAAGGTGCTGTAAATGAGTCCCAAGATTTCTCATGTTTAAATTGGAAGTGTCCACCAGCTGTTAGTGGAGCTTGAATTAGTTTCTGAAATGACAAATTTAGTTGTGTATTAAGTAAATAAAGCAGAAAATTTATGATATGAAATGTGCATTGTGCAATAAATTTTATTGATTTGCGTTAGGTCCACATGGTGGATTAAGTTAGACCTAATTACTTTTGCTCAAGAACAGGCCAGAGTGTGAGTAGGTAGTGAAAACAAAAAGACTGTTATGACCAAAAAAATAAACATTGTAGGTATTAATAACTAAAAATTTCATCTCTTGTTATAATTTCACTAATAAAGCGGCCTTATTCCGAAAAACAAACTGAACCAGGTTTAAACCAGAACTAAATTAAACACAACCCATTATAATAAGTATTATAATGGGTTGTGTTTGGTACATAAGTAGTACCTCATAATCAGCCCCAACATCCAGCTCATCTAAATCTTCATAGCTGGCAATAGGCATTTCATACTTAGCCCAGTTGCTCTGGATTTCTTTATTCTTGTATTTTGCATTCTCTGCTTCGGTTATTTTGACTATTTCCTCAGTCTCTCGCTTCAAGTTCTTGTAGAACTCTGGCCCTGGGTCTTTGTAGACTGGTTTTTGAGGTGGTGTAACTGTTAGACATATGGTACAATAATTAAGTACTTAGCTTCCAAAAAATGTTTGGTTCAAAATAACTATAAAAAAAATAGGCACACAGACTAGGCAATCTAGGCATGTACCTGGGTATTGTAGATAATACAACTAGGATACATGAACGATACCTAGTTTTTTTTTTCTTGTGAAGAATCCCTGCAATCGCATCATAAGGAGCTAAAATTACTTAAATCGTCTGTGGATATTGATGACAATAATTGGTTTACCTTTTGGCAATATATTAAAAATCATTGGGTTCAGGTAGGTACCTTTAGATGGTGTTTTTTCTTCAATTTTTTCTGCTTTTCTATCAGGTTTTCCAGCAAGGTTCCGTGAGTTACGAAGCTTTCTCTGTTCCTTTGGATCATGCTTCTTCATAGCACTGAAAATATTTAAAAAGTTGTAATGTAGGCACTTAGTACGTTTAGATGTGTGTTATAGGAACTTTGGTAGTATCCAAGAGAATGTAAGTAGTTTGGTAGTATGTAGGTACTCACGCATTTTTCTTGGCATCTTCGGGCATTTTATTTAGAAATTTCAATTTAGTTTTAGGTTCTATCCCCTTTGAAAACTACTTTGTCAACAAAATACAACACACGCTAAACCACAGTCAGTCAGCGCAGTACCATGCAGTGTTGCCAACTGTTATACAGTTGTGGCTAGATCATAGGCAAAAAGTAACTCGGATCACATTTTTTTACCACAAAGCGTACCTAGAAGTGGTTAACTAAAATAAGGAATATGAAACTAATCTATTACCTACCTACATAGAAGCTATAAAAATTGTGCAATGTAGGAATGTAAGTAACCAAAATTAACAAAATACCTACCTACTCTAAAAAAAAAGAAATTAAGTAAAAAGTAAGTAAGTTCGTATGAGTCAGTGGCCAACTCTGGTGACAGAGTTTATAGGCCACCTGAAGACCTCAGTCATGGCCTTATAGCTTTGAAAAAGCCGGGACCGACTTTTGGTTTTTGGGCTTTGGAGGGCTTAACGTGCCCTCCAAAGCACGGGAGCGCTCAGTTGAAATTGCCACTGGCAGTCGCCCATCCAAATGATGACTACGCGGAACAGTGCTTAACTTCGTTCAACGGTTAAGAAAAACTACGTCACGAGCGCGCGAAGAGATAAAGTGAGGGGGTAAATATTGCACTAAACGAACAGTTATTCAGTAAGAATCCCTTTCGTCTTTTAAATTATGCACCTCTTACAAAATGCTGGCTGGCACAGTTATGCAATGTTTGGCATTTTGGCGAGCAGCGGGAAGCGAGTGTGTAGTTCCAATCGTTTTAGTCATTGGGCTTTAGAAAGTGTGCGAACGCGACTGGCAATAGCTCGTGCCACTCGCTCGCGGCGGTATTGAAGTCCTATAAAGAAATGACAGCTACGTGAGTTTCGACCGCCAAGAGAGCAACGAGAATCGCTGAGCGAGCATTATCTTGTCGCTCAGCTACAAACTAGTTATGCGAGTACTCGCTGGCAGTGTGAACAGTCAGCGATTAAATCAACTAGGCACTAAAAATAATAAGCATCTCTTTTGCTTAAACGGAATGTATTAGTCGTGTATTACTAATAAGTACATTCCGTGTATTATTATTACATTCCAATAGGTAATACAGTATACCTTGAGCGAGAAAATCACCGATAGTTAGTCGCTTTTTTGGGCGGTTGGACACTCTGCCTTGAAAGGAAAACTCAACACACATGGATTTAAAATAGGTTTTCTTTGACTAATATGAAGAATGAAATATGAAGTCGCTATGATGAATAGTGGCAAAACTTTTTAGACACTTTTTTAAAGTGGTTGATACGGGTGCAAAAATAGCTAGATCTAGCTTTAAAATGGGTAGATTGGCAACAGTGGTTCCATCGTTCTTTTCCTTTTCTTGTTGGCGTCTGTCCACGTCTCAAGCAAGTGTCGAGTCAATGTCAATCTCTAATATTAGTAATAATATTATTGCCAGTATTTTCCAGTATGCTCGCCGCTCGGTATAAGAACTTTATAATGTATGTACTATGCACATGTAGTATGTAGGTGCGCTACATACCGCTACGCCCCGCGCCCGCGACCTCAGACAATGAGCGCATTTTTGCTGCTCCCTGGCGCTCGCTACGCATAGAAACTATAAACTGCGGCTTCTTTAATAATATTGAATTTAGTTATAGGTAGATACAGCTCGACCACAAAGAGTAGGAATTAAATAATGTGGAACTAAAACTTGGTTTTATACTGGTAACTCTACATGAATGTCGAAACAGTGGCCAGTGTGGCCGATATAGAGAGTTTATCGCCAGACTGGCGACAAAGTAACTCATCATGAATCAGTATTAAATACACATCATGCCATGCTTAAAGTTCACTTTCTTTTACAAAAATCATGCATAAATAATATTTTAAGACTAAAGCATTCAAAGGGTTTCGTTGATTTGTTTTAAATGAAATTGAAATTAAAATTGTTTATTATTTTAATCTAATAAAATGTAAAAACAGCACCGTTGGTATAACTTTACTTTCTTATATAAGCGTGTACAAGATATAGGTTAGTAGATTGTAGGTTTATTTTAGCACAAATAGCATGGATGAAATTAAAAAAATTGCTAAGTTTTGGCACCTTTTACTAACTAGAATCATTTTCGACTAGTGGCAGCACTATTATCATGTCAAGGGAGCTGTCAGATGAGAAGTTTGTTTACTTTGATTTGTTGTGGCTGGTATTGTTCATTTCTTTCTAAATTTAAGGTATTGCCGACTTTTATTAACTATTATGGACAAAACTATAGGCAGTGGGGCTCGGGAAATAATTTACAGAGTGTTTATTAGGTGTTTGGATGAATACCAAGCCGGCAAACTGCTGACTGAGCTAGAAGACGTTTATAAACGAGCAGCGGAATTGACCGGTAAGTACTTGAATAAAAAGAACTCTAATGGTCATAGACTTTAATTGAATTTGTAAGAATTGTGTAAATCCTTTCAAAAATAGTATTATTTTCGTATATCAAAGTGCAACTTTTTAATCTTGATACTTGTGTTCTGTTACAGGCAAATCTCGGACTACTGTAAGGAGAATTGTTGAAGGAAATAAAAAAGAAGGAAAGTTTGGAACATCTGCAAAACATAGAAAAGGTCGACCGAAGAAAGTGCTCGATGATTTTGACATAAGTGCTGTTGCTTGCTCTGGCCAAGCAACATAGACAGGTTCCTATTTATGAAATAGATGAGTTGCTCGGAGAGTGTGGGAACACAGTGGTCAGGCTACCCCCCTACCACTGTGAATTAAACCCCATTGAGCTTATATGGGCTCAAGTAAAATCAAAAGTAGCCTCACGCAATGTTTGAACTTCAAATATCAAAGAATTGACTGAAGAAATATTCAACAGCATTACTCCAACAGACTGGAAACGGTGCTGTAAGCATGTAAAAAAAATCGAAAAGGAATATTATTTGCGAGGTAAAACTATGTACCAAAACA
The DNA here is from genome assembly GCA_951394395.1 of Colostygia pectinataria. Lineage (NCBI taxonomy): Eukaryota > Metazoa > Arthropoda > Insecta > Lepidoptera > Geometridae > Colostygia > Colostygia pectinataria. Next base: position 2,533,953 of record OX596362.1, read on the forward strand.
TTGAGCGTCTGGTAATACAACTTGATGGTGAAAGCACCAGCGAGGAATCTGAGAGTGAAGATGAAAACTATGATAATATGCAAGGGACATGTCATTGTGTTCTACCAGGATGTTCTCAAGAAGAATCATCATTGTCTAATATTGAGTATATAGATTTTGAGTCATTAGAATGAATTTAAGAAAAATAGTTATTAAATGTTAATACATAAATGTTTTTTTATTATTACTTATACAAAAAAAAAATATTTTCTTCCTCTTTTTTATTTATTTATATGTAAGTAGATAGTATTTAGACAAACGTTTTACGTGATGAGCATTTAAATATAAAGAAAAATTTGTAATATTTTCGACCGACCATTTAATATAATCGTTCGTTCGTTCGTATGAGTCAGTGGCCAACTCTGGTGACAGAGTTTCTAGGCCGCCCGAAGGCCTCTGTCATGGCCTAACAACTTTGAAAAAGCCGGGACAGACTGCTTAACGTGCCCTCCGAAGCACGGGAGCGCTTAGTTGAAATATTTAATATAATAAAACTCCAAGTATCAAAACTTTTTATCCTAAAATGTAGTGTATACCTGGTGATACCATGTAAACTATAGTGGCGCCCTCATTTATTTTCTACTCTTTTTGGTCAGACTGTACTTCTGTCTCAGAAAAATTAGAATTTATCTGAGACTTCTGTGGACTTTATGATCGCTATGATGACTTAATCAGTAATTTTGCATTTCACATTTGGTCTAAAAGTAGGATTATGAACAGAGTGACCACCAGCCGAACGAAACCAACTTGAAATTGTAGGTAATTAGGTAGGCTTCGAGTATGATTATTTTCAAGAATGTCTTTGTAGGTAAGTTGTAGACCTACTAAGTATACGTAGGGTCAAGGAGGCAACAGTGGCTCAGTCTGACACAGTGACTCATTCATGTTACTACCCGAAAGAAGCACTCGATATTACTCTCGTTACACAATACAAGCGTATGAACACCAAACACGTTCTTACCAATCGGCCGGCAGGTCAAACGCCGTACGGCGGTATTACTGCGTTTTTTTGTTTTCGTGCCCAATAAATCACTTTTTGAGGTGAGTTTCTTTTGTTTTCATACATCAGGTTGTGATAATTTGTATTGCCTTTTATATTTGCCATTTAGTTGGTACTTTAGTGTTATCATTCATTGTTTAACGTAATTATTATTTGACTCGAATGCTGCGATTAAATATTTTCATAGCGTAGTCGTACACAGTGGCTCAATTTTAAGAAGTACACAGTGACTCTAAGTAAATAATATACTTTTCCGATTGATTTCATTTTTCTTACCATTTCTTAATGTTCTAACTAGAATAAAATAAAATAAATAAAAAACATTTATTCTCTTTCACTAGAGTTGACAAGACTGAACCATTGCTCAACTATTTTAATTGTTCTTTTTGTAAAATTGTAAGAAAAAACGCGCCATTAATGCATCTCTTAGTTTAAAAAAACTATATTTAGTGTAATACTAGAGTAACTGTGTATTACAGGGGTTGAGTCACTGTATACACCTAAGTGTACACAGTGGCTCAATTCTCGAAGTTTCGTTTTTGCCCTCTCATTTTATTTTAGTAATATTTAGCGTAATTATAATAATGCAGTGCCTATTAAACTGGAATACCTAAATAACGATCTATGCATGTTTCAGATAAATCCAATATAATTTTTAGAATTTTTAGCCATTTGAAAAAATCCGAGGCACTGTTGCCTCCTTGACCCTACATACGCACAATAATACGTACGTACAGTCTGGTAAACAATGGTGATAGGTAAGTACCTACCTACCACAGAAGAAAGAACTTTCTTTTTGTTAAGGAACTATAGGTACGTACGTACCTATGCTCAGTAGTTATGTACTAAGCACAGCTGTACCTACAGGTAGATACCTTCCATGCGAGAACTTCAAGTTCAAACAGCAGATGATGAAAGCTACAAATAAAACTAAAAGAATTCCACCCTAGCAATAAATAAAATCATTTAGGATTCGGGAACTAGGAAAGGAAGCAGCCACCCGGCCTGAGCAACGAATAGAATAGTAACGGTAGCGTGTAGAAACGAAACACGTATAGTTCTCACGACGGATCTCGGCCGTCATGAAGTTAACCGTTTCGATGCGCAATGGAGCTTTTTCAAACTAAATTGTCTATACGCATCATAAACGGCTCACTTCACGGAAGCCTAGATCCGTCGTGCGAACTATACGAAGCAGCATAGCATAGCATAGCATATTATATTCTGAAGCGCTCTTCCAAGAGAATGTAAGCACTTGGCGCTCTTGGTGTACTAGCTGACTTCGTCGTTCATAAAAACGTTCTGTGTGTGTGGTCAGTATTTGGATGAGTAATCATCACAAGTGTCAATAAGTTACCTATGCTGTCGGTCTCGGCTCCTTCTTCATCTTTGTTTATGGCTTTTGTGGCTTATTGCCAGTGTCAGGTAAAGTTATTTTTTGAGTAGGTAGGTACCTAAGCTACTAAACTGTTGAACTGTTTTATTTACACAAGTGCTTACTTTTTATTTTAATTAAGGATCACGTAAAATAAAGTACTTACACATTTGTGAGATACTCAAGGTACCAAGTTAAGTAGAAATATCAGTTTTAGTTTACTCCCTACCCTACATACTCCATACTTCCATAGGTAAGTTTCGCTTCTAGAGGAACTCCCTATTCTATTCTAATGCTAAATGGCTCGGGAATCGGGATGGGGTGACGCATGCGCGCCGGCCGGCGCGGCCGGGACGGGTGTTGGACGGCGCGCGCAGTCACCACGCGCGCTTCAAGCACGGCGAGCGTCCTTAAAGGACATTGACAACCCCGCAAAACACAGATGTCAAAAATAAACTAAAAAAATCCGCGTGTGCTTGTAAGTTCTGTGATTTAGTGAATAAAGTGTGAGTTATTATAACGAGAACCTAGCGTCAGTCCCCATTGTTTTAGCAAGGTATGAATAACAATAACAAAGTTAAAGCATCGGATTTTAATTCAATGCAATCCCTTCCGTGTTTGGGTGTGTTTTGATCAGGCGAGTGTTTGACTGCTGAATTGACTGCTGGTCAATAACCAGCCGATATGACCTACCCCTCGATGGACCTACCCAACAGTAGAGTACCTAAATGATTATCACTATCATTATCACAATATCGGCCAGAGACCGTAATAAAACCATTGATAACGTTAACCATGAAAAGTAACTTTTGCGATAGGTTGTTCATGGCATGGCAAGGAAGACAGATTAGATAGGCATGGGGTGGCATGGGGCCGATTGATAAAACTCTTACCTACCTCTACTACCTACTATGTCTAAGCTACCTACCTACCAGTTGTCAGAATACGGTAATAGCTGACTGTTTTCCGACTCTCGTGGGAGACTGATAAGAATTATAGAATATCTAGGTAGGTAGGTACTAGGTGGTTGGTACCGATTCAATTTGCTAGAGGCTAGAGCTAATAGGTATAATGCCGTCCATAAACGCACCGTTTACTTTTGTATTTCATATTACTGGTGCTGGTGAACGATAGACTCGTCGCCACATACCTATGTAGGTATGGTAGGGTACCTACCTACCTACCTACTGTGCCATCTCAGCCTAGGTACCCACCATGCGCCGGACTGCTGTTAACGCGACAGAATGCTAAACAGTATTGTTTAATATTCTCTCATTCTAATCGTGATCTCGACGCCTAGGATTAACATACCAAGACGTAGGTACCTACCTACCTACCTATCTAGTACCTAAGTAGGTACTTACAGGTTCGTAATGAATCGCAAGTAGTCCGTATCAATACGTCATCGCGTCACCTGTACTGTAAGTAGGTAGGTACCTACTAGGTACCTAGTACCTACGTTGTAATATTTGTTTGTAAGCCCTTCACCTTGACTATTTTCTACTGATGAGAGTCATGAATGAAGCAAAAGAGGTGTGTCATCGTTACAAGTGAAAATCCGTGTTCTCTGCCTAGTCTGCCTACCCAGGATGGCTGGGATACAGTCGTGATTGTACCTTGGTATGATGTTGTATTTTCTACTGAGGCCGTATTGCGGTTTTTTTACAAGCTTGCTATTGAGCACCGAGGACTCACGGTTTTTGGCCGAATGATTAGGTACCTATACGATGGGTGGATGGATATTAATAAACAACTTAGACAAAATTCTAAACACTTTTAAGAACGTTTCTCTAAATCGGCCTGCAAAGTTCAAATCAAACAATGCTGAACGGCTCCCGAACATACGCCTGGTGGTGGGTGGCCTGGTGGTGGGGCCACCACCGCAGTGTCAGATATTCTGCCTCCAAGACCGAAGTGCTCATTACTGTAGGACACTGTAGGTACGTATCTAGTAAGTTAAAATACTGGGCGAAAGAGACTTAATAATTACGTCTCGGAGTAACAGGAAGCAGTGCAGTGCCTTTAAACTTGAATGCTTTGGGTGATACTGCTGCATATCTGTTATGGTCCGTGGCGCTTAACATCAGGCGAACAACTTGATCGTCTAGTAGGTAATTTGGTGACACAAGTAAACCCAATAAAATTTGTAATAAAAACAGAACAGCATGTGGGAAAGGTTCAATCGATCGGCCTTGCGAGACCCTGCGAAGGGTCATCTTGTCTCGCCCTGAAGGTTAAACTGGTCGTGACGTATACATACCGCAAGTTTTTCGGAGAATTCTTAGTCGCGTTTCTTGATAACCGCGATAATTGCAATCAAAACGTGTTTTCAGGAACTAGGGAGCTTTTTGGTCGTGAGTTTGGTCTCTTTTTTTCATTAAAGACGATAATTTTAAAGAAAAAGAAACTATTCAAAGATGACGAACGAAAGAAAGGAAATTGTTTTCCTCGAATGTCGGTTTTATCTTCATGACTCAAAATATGACTAGGCTTCGCACTGAAAGTTGTAGAAGCTACATGTTTTAATCAAATTGTAGGCTATATTTCTAGTCGCCTGCACCTGACACAAAATTGGTGCGTTGTGTATCCAAATATGGACCCAAATCTGTTGACTTGAACTCAAAATCTCGAAAAACATTCAGAAATGTTGATATATTAGTCAGCTGACTAAGTATTTAAAAAATATAGTTTATACGGACTTAGAGCAGATTTTTATTCTACAACTGCTCTAGGTCTTGTTTAATTAGTTCTAGGCTTATTTTAAATTTGCTTACATATTCAGTTTATCCTGTTTTCTACGACTCACTTCGTTCTACCGATCTATCCGTTCTAGAGCTTCTTGTGATAGTATTTGTATGTAAACTGCTACTGCTCGCATGAAGCTTCATTCTCAAGTCCCATCATTAATGTCTCTGTTATTTTCTACCTTTAATACCTACTAACTCACATCACATACCAGTTACTCATCGTGGGTGGTCTCTACTCCATTGTTTCACACGTCCATGTTATTGTAAACTCGTATGTAAACTGCTAATTAATATTTCACTGATGAATACAATTTATATAGCAATACATATTATTTTGTTTCTAATTATTCCACGAGAATTTTGACTGAGTTATTTTATTGGAGGTTAAAAGTTCTAGTGAGACTGATTGAGAATAGCATTTTTGCCGAATTAGGTTTAACGCGTTAGGAATCCCAGAATAGGTACTTAATTTAGGCTGGCCTGCCCAACTTCTGTACTTATTTCAGCTGAAGAAACTATACTCTAGCCAAACTCAAGATGCATTATTTACAAACATTGGAAATTAGCTTACATATTGATGGTTTTACAATGCATGTGACAAAGTACTAACTAGAATCCTCCAAATATCCCCATTTGTCTCTGAACTTTGAAATCCTGCTATGTTAATAGACAGAGAAGTACCTTTACTATGTTATAAACAAGTAGGAACCACCGATTTTAATTCGACTAATTGACAATGAACTTTATGATCCTTGTATTATTACCATACTAGGTAGGTACACTAGGTACTGTGACCACGCACAATACGATGTTTCTCTTGCTTTTCTGTAAATAAAATTTTATCTCGGTCATGCTCATCAAAATCATTAAAAATATATATTGAACATGTCCTGTTTAATGTATTTTCTAACGATAATCTTGATTATAAGGTAATCGATATAATATAACCTTGTAATCAAGATCATTCTTAACGTAACATTCTTATTCGAATCCGGTGCGGCAACGGGAATTGAACCTGGAGCTACTGGAGCCATTCACGTTTCAGCCAATCAAAATGCCAAATTGGTCGTCGAAAACGTAACTAGTGCCACAGAATAGATATTAGTACCTACTACTTAGAGCACTAGCACTACTAGTGCTCTAAGTGAACTCGGTGCATAAGGAAACAGAAAGTCTAATGAATCCCTTTATAGATCTGGCTAAAAGCCAACACAGCTTACTATTTACCTATTCATCTCATCTCATATTGTAGTCCCCATTTAAGTTAAATTGACTATCTAACCTAATAGGTGTTAAATCGATAGATTAAACAATAGCTTTCAATGGCGAGCTGTGGCTGCCATTGAAGTGTTGTTCGAAGAACTTGAGACTAAAAATACTACTTTTGTCAGAAATTACGATTCATGAAGAATTTCTATAAAATGTTTTGTTACCTTATTGACTGATTAGCTTTCTTCCACAACATTTTTCTCGATATCCTATAAATATCCGACCAATAAGAGTTCTAGATCAGGAAGACCATGATGCCTGCCTGCGTGCCTACTACATACATAGACTTGCGGATCGTTTTATGGAATGCTATCTAACTAAACTACTAAGCAATGAGATAAGTAGTACCATGTGGCAGCTGAATCGAATGACCCTCGATAGGGAATATGTTACGTATGGTGTCGTGGTCGCGGTCTCATAATATACGACGCCCTATGTATGATTCACTGATGACTAAATAAGTCTTAGGCAAACATTGAATCATTTTCTCTGGCCTTTAAATTGTAAGATTCTTAAACAAGATTATAGTTTTAACATTCTGAAATTCCAAACTGCTGAATATGTTTTAGCCACATCAAGTATGGATTACTATCTAGTCTCTGGTGGGTCGGCCTTGCTAGTTGCGAATAGCAATATCTCTACGGATTGCTATACAAAACATCTAGTAAAAGTTGTGAGAGTGCACGCCCAGCACAACTTTCAGACAACACAGTACCCAGCCCACCGCAGTAACTAACTCCTAATCCAAATGCGACTATAACTTTGTTATTGACGTCGGTCGCCCGTGAACTTTGGCCATGTTCCCCTATAAACACAGATTCTATATTAGTATAAATAAACTGGTGATTATTCTGTGGCACGGGCCGGTTCGCGAGGTCTTTCACCTCCAAAATTCTCCTCAGATGTTTCCATATTTAGAACTGCACATTTAGGCGCGGATGGCGTGCGTGGCGTGTGCTCGAACTAGGAGTGTTTATGGGTATTACAACAGGTTCGCAAAAACTGTGTTTACTTATCTTTGTTCCAATTTATATGTTAACTAAAATTTGTAGCAAACGCATTGCTCTGCGGTGATTAAAAACAAATTTGAGACCCATTCATATGAAAACTGATTCTTCATAGCTGTTAGGAGCTGTGACAAACCTATTCTGGAATGATTCTCCGTCGATATTGCTAAAGTCTTGACCATAACCAGAATCCATAATTCCTTATTCAATTGCTCCCGCCTGTTCTGAACTTGATATTGGGATCTAGTTTTTGCAGGAGCGTTTTCTTGTTATTGTACCTATGTGCAGGAAAGATGGACGTTCCTAAAGCGTAGTGCCTTGTTGTACTTCCATATGTGCATGACCATGTGTTGCTGTTGGTTAGGTTATTTATATATATATATTATATAATTATATATATTATTTACGAACCAAAACCATGAACCATATTGTACATTTTGATCACAGATGGATTAAAATAACAAAAAAAAAATTTAATGAAACCAGTAAACTATGCTACTCAACTTTCTTTAAATTCCTCCAACACCATGTTTTTTTATCCGATCTTGAGCTTAAATTCTAGTAAGTTACGAGTCCGACCTATACACTACACACATAGTCCACAGCGACATTGGCGACTCGTTCTCAGAACAAACTTGTCAAAGGACTATTTTTTGTGTTACAGTACAGCGGAGCTAAAGACGATAAACTGGCACTTAGTGGGAGAATGTTATCGGTAGCAAAAAGATTCATAGGATAATTGTAGATTCAAAACCGGTTACAGAAACTCCTCCTCCTCCTACAAAACTTATCCTGTGTCTGACTGAATATTCATAATCGGTTTTCTGAAATACCTATTAAATTACGGCAGAAAACTTATCCTCAAAAAGTTTAAAGGTTTCATGCATGACTCAAGCAAGAGTCCACTACCCGAGATTTTGGAAACCTTACAGAAATTTAGATGACGTATTGTTTTCCCCATAAGGCAGCAACTGACTGCAACAAGCGTGCTGGTGTCTTGTTTCAATGTATGTAACATACTGCATGCCGTATCAATTTACTTCACTAATACATGCGTAGGTACCTGATGTAGGTAGATTTTGTACATATACCTATGTATTCTAGTAGGCAATAGGTACATACATTCCACACTTGGATAGAGAAGACTTATGACGATGTAAATTTTATTAACCTTTCTAAATTGGAAACTATCATTTAAGAGTAATATTATAATCTGATCACGTTTTTAATGTCCTGTCCAGTCTTGTGTGGTGGTCGTCATACTTTTCGACAGTCGATAACCTTTGATTTGAAAATGAGCAGAGTTTTTAATAAAAAGTCAAGAGTTTCTTTTGAGGATATTCTTTGATTTTTTTAAATTTGTGTAACACCCTACACATTATTCAACTTCAGCAACACAATAAACAACGCTTGGGTATGTTATAGCTCTAAAATAGAGCCCGTGATAAGTAATGCAAACACAGAAGTACATACTTCTGTGAATGCGAACCAAAATCAGAGTTTGTCATTGTGCTTTCCACAAAGGTAGCTGAGCTCGTAATCTGGCTATTGTTCCTCGCGCAGCTGGTAACGATTGAAGCTTCGCCGGCATGCACGCTAGACGTATGAATTAACTAGGGCACTCGCTAGTATGCAGCTGTAATGTATGTAGATAGGTAGGTAAGGTGCCTTAGCAAGAAGTACCTAGTTGTTGTAATAACTCTATAATTCCTGCACTTTGTTTTCTGAACTTGCATGATTAACATAAAGAATATCATATCTTAATTTATGTCTCACTCTGTTTAAAAAACAAATTAGACAAGTACCGAAACCAGTCACTTAGTATGACTAATCCTTACTTCACACTACCAGCTAAGGCGGTCTTTAGTCTTATCTGTCTTATATTCTCTCGGTCATTATTCCAAATACGCAGCGATGATTTCACGCGACGTGTTGCCGTGCCCTTCTGTTTGTAAATATTTGTATAGTTAAATATATTCTTAAATATCTCTGAACTGAAATCTAGTTAGCTTTATTTTTTAAGAACACGTGTTTTACTCGTAATGTCGTCTGCATACTGAATGCCTCTAAATTAATTGCTTCGAATTCGAAACAGTACGGCTGGCTAGTTAGAATATCATCCACATACACGGTGTTTTCTTTCCCGAACAAAAGCTTCAATGCTTTTTTTGATGCGGAAGTGAATGCTATAATGTCCACTTTTATTTCATTTTGTATTTGTACGTGCTGTATCTGAATGTAACTGCAGGAAGCAGCTTCCATAGCACGTGCTTGAAACACAATAATCGACCCTATTCCCTAAACGGTAATAGCTAGTTGCAGTGAAATTATTCATTAATGCGTTTGGGTTCATAGGAAATTAAACTTTGATAAGTTGTGATAAGATCGACAGTGAAATTTAAAGATGATAAAGCGTTTTGCTACTGCAAGAGTTGGCGCCAGAGGGGCTATTCGAGAAGTGCCCGTCGAACAGCTGTGATTTGATTTTGAGAGCTGCTTTAGACATAAAGTTGTAATTTTTGGAGGGTATCAGACAGATGAACGGAGTACCTATCTCAATGTGCGTTACATTTTGGTTTCTACTGTTTTCTGTCATTCGGTGTATTAGTATGTTATCTGTGGTTCTATCTACTTTCTTCCTGATCTTCAGATTTCTAGTTGTTTTCAGATGTCTACCTCTACTAAAAGTAAGTTCGTATGAGTCAGTGGCCAACTCTGGTAACAGAGCTTCTAGGCCGCCCGAAGGCCTCTGTCATGGCCTAACATTTTATAAGTAGAGTACACTTAGGTAAGTGACTATGTGGCAAACTAACTACCTATTAAATACTTGTCTCTTAATGCTAGGCTTACGACGTTTTTAATTCGTACGGATTTATGTTTTGTTGTTAGTTCTGCGATCTATTTACTGATCTAATCTTAAAAATTAGATTTTTTTACCCGTGTACAATATTTTTTATTATTTAATTTGACAATATTTTAGCGACAGCCAAGGAAGTCAATATACAGAAGGGCCCCGACAATGCTCCGACCGCTTTAAAATAGGTTCAAGTTGAAAGGAGTGAGCTCACTCCTTTCGCATCAGTCGACTGGCAGACGCGGACTTTTGCGCATCGGACGAATTTGTAGAAAATGCCGTCCTGTGTATTTAAAAAGTGTACCAATAACTCTAGAAGCACCAACAAAGCGAATGGTATAACATTCCATAGGTAAGTACACGATTTTACAACGTAATTTGTTTTTTCGTGATTATTTAGCCCGTTGAAAACGATGTTCTTGCCATTTTGATTAAAAGAGAACGAATGTTCAGTTTTTAACTCGGGAGTAAGAGAGACAATAGTACTTTGTCTGTGTAGTTCAATTATCTTTTGAGATGCGCAAAACAACCAGCCACTGTTTTATGACCCGCGACTATGCTTATTCTACGTTAAGCCAGAGGTCATAATTCGGTGGACTTAGCTGACCTTGGATAACAACACTGTGTGAGTGCGTGCAATCGTATTTTTGCCACGTTTTTTAAGATTCGGGCCCTTCTACATATTGATTTCCTTGGCGACAGCTAAACGAAACGCTTTTCTAGTAAGACCTGCGCACACGCATGACTCACGCACCGGTTCGCGATTGTGGTGGCAGGAAGCGCGGAACGGTCGGACGTCCGAACAACTCTCACTCTATTATCATTGCTCTTCGTTACTGAACCGTGCTCTCGTGATCTATACCAATAAATGCTCATTCATATTGCATGGCTGTAATTTAATGCTCATCCAAGCGTAGGTGGCTTTATTCCACCTTGAGGATGATCCAAATAAAACCACTTTGATTAAGATTGTAAATTTAAATCTTTATATTGCCCCCTGGAGTGTTGAAAGTTGAGCTATAATAATTTAGAAGCTCGCGCAAGAGGTCCCAAAGCTAAAGTAACGTTTTTTAAAATAGAGCTTTCCAACAATGACCTTTGGTGTGAAATCTCTTTATTTATGTCAGGGTGTGTTTGACGTTGCAGTATTTTTTACTGTCACACCGCGGTGATGACGCTCATAAAACAGTATTTTAAAAGTTTACTTTCTAGTTTAATAAGTAGGTAGACTAAGGTAGATTTACCTTGCTAAGTTGGTCTATCTACTTTCATCTCATTAGATCATCGTTGCTGTTCTGATCGTTAAAGGTCAGCTAAGGTATGATTATTGGTAACCTTAGACCCGATTGCGTTTCAAGATATTAACGGATTTATATTATCAGTAATCGGTTGCCTTTCTAGATGATTTGATACCCATACTAAAGGACTCCAGCTTACGTTTATCATTATCTAATGGTGAGGGACATGGACAGAGCTAATTGTAAAAAATGTGTAAACTTAAATTGTAATACGTAATAAGTAGGTAAAGCTGTAGCTGAATGCCATTTTGTAATAAATAAATATAAATAAATAATAAATAATGCTGGACAATCCACACAGCATCATCTAGCCCCAAGGTAAGCTGCTGTTAAACAGAGCTGTATTATTGGGTAGGTACTAGATTACTGATATATATTTAATACAATACAATACATAGATAGATATTTTTTATTATATATAGAAAATACCCAGAACACCCGGAACAAATATTAGATCGTACAAATTTTTGTCCCGATAATAATAATATTTACAAAATGGTAATCGGCAAATAAAATCTGATAATAAACGGAACCATCGAGACGAAGAATATATTTACAAGCAGATGAGAATGCCTGCAATGCAATGCCAAATATAGATTGTACTTCCGTGAATATATTCAAAATTGATCCTTTAGATTATTGCTATCAATATAAAGAAGTACCTTCTATAGCCGCTAGCGCCGTTCATAACTCTCAAGTACTAACAGGATATAGCCCACTAATCTTATTACATAAAGATTGTGTAACAGTAACTCTCCAAGTGCACTTAATTACACATAATCTATTAATTGCTAACTGACAGTTCGTTACCAGCTATTGTTGTGAGAGCACTTTCCATCTGTTACCATAGGTACAGTCAACTCCATAGATAAGTATCCCCCTTGTATAAGACAACTAGCTTCAAATCCATTTGGATAACTATGGAGTTTTGCTCAAATAAATTATATTTAATAACCATGCAAGGAACCATAATCATAATTTCAACTGTTTTGCTAATAGTAGTGTTGGTAACAGTGGTATCATACTTGGATTTCCAATCCTGAGAAACCGCGTTCGACTCTGAGCGTTGGGTTACTTTGTGTTTTTTTTTTGTTCAACCTTATCAATGAAGTTTGCAGTAAATAATACCTATACACTACTTACTTTTATTATTGTGTTAATTTATTCAAATAATAATAATTGTCAAAATAAAACCTCTTCGTTAGTGAAAACTTTGTTGTTTTATTAATAAGTATATTTACAACACTACAAGATAAAACGGTTTTTTTAATACTACAAAATTATTCAAAATGACATTGCCATTTACGTCTGGTAAATAATAATCTATTATAATTCACCGGCGAACAAACATGTTAATAGTTAGGTATTAACAATTTAAATCTCTCGTGAATATAAGCTATTATTTACCCGTTTTTAAGAAATTTGGGTTCAAATGTTATATCTTCTTAGTAAAAAATATAGTAGGTTAGGTATTCACTTAAAAAAATACCTAGTAAAATATTATTAGGTAGTGAACGAGTATGTTACACTATTATAAAATGGTATACTACTTTACCTATTTTTTCCTACTAAAGTTATAAACAGTAACCTTCACTAGCTATAAATTTCTCTTGGCGTAAATTACACTTAGACCTATCACTGGAGTTTCAATTCCAAGAACCACTTGACACCACATTTCCACATTATTCTCTATGCAAATAAATAATTATATATTATGAGAAAACAGCCATTTCTTCACAGTTCTTGTTCGATAAACCGCACAGAGTTTGTCCTTCTGGATAGGTATACAACGCTACAGATGGTAGCATTACTTCTTTTAACACTTCTTATTATTGCTGACAATTTATACGCCCATCGACTTCCACAAGTTCTCCTGGACCCATGGACGATATCCACTCCCAATATTCTAAAAATAAAACACTTTATTATTAATTACTTTAATAAGTGATGATGTGAACAAAACTGACTGGGTAGAAAGTTACACTTACCGTTATATGAAGCTGCCGAGCAATTTATTTAACATTGCTTTTATTTTGATCGCAAATTTCAATTCTTGTTTTCATCAAATTATATAAATGATGCATTTTATCAAAAGTCAAAACTTACGAAGAACACACAAAGTAAACAGCACAGAATATGACGTCAAACCTGACAATGAGAATTATTCGTTTGCTTTGTTCGTTCGTTAAAAATCAAAGGCCTACCCACATCCTTCAAATAATAAATAAAGCTTTGCATTCGTCTGCTAGACAAGGACAGGTTATTGGACGCTAGTGATTTATAATTTCAACGCGTTGGTCATCAACACGACAGCCGAGTTAGATAAGCGGTCGGTCATAGTGTGAAACATGATTGTTCCGAGATAGAAGCCTTACGACAATTTTTGCATTTAATTTGTGATTGCGAGAATTTCTATATTACTGTTTGGTGAGGACGGCTGAGATAAACTTTAGCTACTAGGGGGGATACTTAATAGTGGAGTCTACTGTACTTGTCAGACTAGCTTTTGTTGCTTTTGTCTTCGGCTTTGTTTACGCAGAGGCTAACCTTTTTTTAGAGAAGTAACCTTTGCGAACCTTTTTGATAGAATGGTGTTCCTTACGTTTACTTTCATGTGGTTTCGAGTCAGTTGCTAAGGTCACACGTGTCGGTCGTATTCTTCTAGGGTCAAAATGATATGCAATTTTTAAACAATTGCATAGTCTCAGAGGTAATTCTCAATGTCTTTGTGCATAGGTACTTAGGTAGTAGGTACCAAAAAAGGCATAACAAACAGTTAAAATAGTTGAGTGTGCCGTGTGAGTCTCTTTTTAACAAGATTGGAAAAAGTGGCTTGGTTAAATTAAAAAAAAAAAAACAAGTTCCCAAGTTAAGTTGTAATTCTAAGAAAATTTCACCTAATATGGCTAAGTGGATTAGATTTCAATTTCCATCCGCCACTTCGAGGCATTTTAATTACACCGGCAATCCTGTCCTTGAAATAGACCTTCGGAATGCTATCGTAATTTCTTGACAGCGTCAGAATACCTTTTAGAAAACATATAAAAACAGAAAAACACCGTTATTTCATCAAATAAAATTTAACTTTGTTATCAGCAAGGTTGAGCTATATCAGGTTGTTAATCTAATCAAATAAATGCATAGAAGAAAACAAAATTTAGAAAAAAAAGGGGGGTCTAACTAATGGAGTCTAATGTTGGACTTCCAAGTTTCAGGAGTTTGAAATGGTCTATTGCTATATTTACCTATGCACTACCATGTACCTATCAGTAGGTTACTTCTCAATATAACCACAATAGATAACCTACCGAACTTTAGATCCAAAACTTCTTTGAACTTGGCACAATCATAATACTTCGCCAAAGTCGCAAACTGAAACTTTGTCTTTCATTCAAGAACGAACGGTCAAAGGTCACACAGTTTTGCTGCTGGCAACATTGATTTAGGTAAGGCTGGCAATAAGTGACTCTCCTTGCTCTTGCAAATACTAAGAAGTTTACTAAGGATGGAGGTTTGTCTTATCATTCGGGATTTGTGTTAGCAAAAAAAAATTGCCGTTTCCGTTTCCTGGCTCTCATTTTGTCAAAAGATATTTAAGTAGATCTTGTATTTGAAGATTTCAAAGCAGAAAAAAACGGAAATAGTAGCTTGGTCTTATAATGATTTATCGGTTAAATATGTATATCAATGCAAATAATGCATGCATCAGGACATTTATCGAAATGAATTCAAATAATATTTATTTTACTTATTTATTTTTATTTCACAGTAAAACAAACAGTCTCAAAAAAGAAAATATTAGTAAGTAAATCTAAAAATACAGCTATAGACCATAATACCTATTAAAAGTTTTCGCATATCGCATCGTATTCTACTCATCGGGATCTCTTTAAATTACCTATACTTACCTACAGAAAGTCAACATAATCATGATATCACTTTAGTGGAAGAGAGGCTTTGATCGTTTTTCTATGCTCAGCATAATAAAATATTAGCTTTTTAATCCAATATGATAATGTCAGGATGCTACAGAGTTGGGACATTTACATATCGATAATTCTCATTATCGAGTAATGTTCGTAACGTTAGACTACGTAGGTAGACGGGACGGCGGCGCATATCCGCGTCGTCCGCCTGTGACCCCTATTCAATAAGCACGCGCGCTCGCGGCCTTAGCGCCTGCATTTGTGCAGTCAACGCGCGTCGACAACTAGTGAGAGGAGGTTATCGATATCGATTGAAATATGCACTCGTTAAAAATACTCATGTAAAGGAGAATGAATAAATGAAAATTGTTTATTGTACAGTGTTATTATATTGTGCACCTTACAAACTAGATAATCAATAAGAATAAAAAACTACTGAAAATAAACACAATGTAAATAGGTAGGCGGTCTTTTCGCTAAGTAAACGATCTCTTTCAGGCGATATTTACTAAAGAGATTAAATTTTAAATAATTTTGATCAGCAAGTAAACGGTTTTATTTTTATCAGTAAATAGTTTTAAATGTTATAATTTTTAACGCTCTTTAATTCGCTGTCTTCTTTGGATCGTTGGTACAAAACAATAAACAGTCATAAAGTCAAAGTTTGGTATTACTTTAAAATTATTCAATCTTTAACTTTTTAAAGGTTCACCTTTAAAAAGTACGACTGACGGGTAAGTAAGTATGTTACTTTAACTCTAGCTCTCCACTAAGCAATAGTACCTAATGGTACCTTTTGACCGATGGCACACACTTGAGCGATAACAATATTTACCTGATACCATCGATAACATTTTTGTTTGTTTATCGATAACATAACATCGATATTATAACATCTCTTATTATTGTTTTCGTTATCGTACGAGCCTACGAGGATATGAAATTAATTGTTATTCCATAGGAGTGATTCGGTGGTCTCCTTTCTCTAAAGATTGGAAGATTCATATGTTTCAGAGAAATGTTTGGAGAAAGCAAGTTTTAAGTCACTGTTGATGTTGCGGACATTTAAAAATTTAAACACTCGTGCAAAGCCGGGCGGGTCGCTAGTAAAAGTATAAACTATGAATGTGGAACAATGCAGGAAAATTGTCTACACGTGACCGCTCCTGGAAAGGAACTGAAGGAAGGAAGCCTGGGAAATAATAGAAAGTCAATCCTCCATATAACTGAGCGTAACAAGCCAGGAAGTGCAGGGCCGTTTTTCTATTGTAATTATCGTAATTGCAGTACTTATCAAGGTTTAGTCCAACTTAACTAAACATCAGCCTTCTTATATTCCTACCGCCCAGCTTGGAGCGTTTGTTAATGGATGGTTTGATCCCGAATTCCCGACCCGGTCAGACCGAGTATTTGCCTACAACTAGCCCTTATGCGTAGGTACTTCTAGTTGGGTATACTTTTTTAACCTATATCGTCCTGCTACTGGGCAAAGGTCTCCCCCAAAACCACTATCCTTCGCATTAATTCAAAATATTTTTATTACTAGTTGTCCCGCTGGTTCTTTCAAATGGTTCTTCGAGCCGGATGTTTATTTATTTTTGGGAATCCTTGGTAGAAACTACGGCTATTAACGACATTGAGCTATGACCGCGTCGAATTCAGAAATCAAACAGTTTGACAAAGGCGCAACCGCTTGGTCCAATAAAACTTTGCACAATATTTCTCAAAAATTGCTGGTCGTTAGTCGTTTTCATCACCACCTTACCGTTGCAAAGTCGATTTTTTGTCTGTATTGAAACAATGTGATTGAGATCATTGTTCAACATGTATTGGTGTTCAAGGTCATTGTGACACCTACACACTTGCTTTTGGGTATTTGGAGTAGAAGCTTTAGCGTCATTTGTTTTTTTTGTAGGCCACCATGTAATGCACTATGCGAACTTTGTCGAATTAGGCATTCAGAAAATCTATGCTGTTCTTCGATATCCAAGTCATTATGCAGCGAGTAGAAACAGGACAGAGGACTCCCCTTTCGTTTCTAACGCCATTCCGTGCAGTTTACTGAATCGGAAAACGTTTAGACAATGTAAACTAGGGTTAAAAGGGCTTAGAGGACCTAATGGGGGTAATTCTAGTGAACTATAGAGTTGATTTGCATGTTCACTGATTTAAAGTAGGTTCTAAAAAAGTGCTAATGCTCATTCGTTTGGAAGTAATTAACTTGTATACTTATCTACGTAGATGGAGTTGCAGAGAGATAAGGAGATACTGCGGCTTTAACAGAAATTATTTTAGTTTGAAATTATTATGTGCTTCTTTCTGCTTACCGTTGTTAGTTGCGGCAGGTGCCAATATGTAAGTATTTCAATCATCCTCGCTTTGTTTATCTCGCTCGTCAGTTGTAACTTGGCCCAGTAGACAAAAGGTCTCCATGTAATATAATTTTTCGATATGTATCGGATCAGTTATACACTAGCTAGCCGCCTTAGAATCTATTAAGCGTATGACTTTGTGGCTTGTAAGCATCACACTGCAGAGACTTGTGCAAGGCCTCCCCCTTACTCCTCCAATATTTGCGATCCTGGGCAGTTGTTTGCCTGGCTTTATCGTATTGTGTCGATCTCATTGCGATACGAAAGTATATTATTTAAAAATATATATTCGCCTTCCCTTGAAACAGTGATAAACTTGCGACAAAATAAATAAATAAATAAATAATGCTGGACAATCCACACAGCATCATCTAGCCCCAGGTAAGCTGCTGTTAAACAGAGCTGTGTTATGGGTAACTAGATGACTGATATATATTTAATACAATTACAATACATAGATAGATTTTTTTTTTAATTATATATAGAAATACCCAGAATACCCGGAACAAATATTTGTAGATCGTACAAACATTTGTCCCGAGGCGGGAATCGAACCCGCAACCTCTGCGTCGCAGGCGGACCTGCGCCCGCTGCGCCACATCGGTCGTCAAAATCCTGGTAAAACAGCATTATCTCGAAGACCACAAAACCCAGCAAAACAAGACATTTAGTCATCGTATGAGCGCACACTATGCATTTTTGAATTATACCATAGAATGACATTAGATCTTGTTCGAATATTATGACCGACTATTTGCCTCTGCAGGCCTGTGCCGATATCACTGCTCCTAAAAACTAACACCTGAGCATTTTTTATAGTTAGTCAGTTATTGACGTTACACGTAGGTGGGGCCTTTCATGTCTTAGGCTTGTCTGAGGGTGAGGGTGAAACTTTGAACACGAGTACGTCAGCTACTGTTATATAATCTGTGATACGAGGGGACACTGGAGAGATTAATGACTGTCTGGAACGGAAACGTTACCTACTACATAACTGACGTAGATACCTGCCTTGCTCTTTTGGACTTAAACTATTCTTGGAAGCACAAAACCACACGTACTCGTGGTTAATATCCCATCAAATATAAAGTGGTGTAAAAGTAGATTTTTAGTGAAGGCAAAATTTCACCCTGTGCCTGTGACGTATGAGGCAATCTTTTGAGTTATCGTTTGAATGGTGGTCATGTGGGATTCTGGTCAGCCATAAGGTTATATGGACATGATCGGTCATAGCTTTAATACCGTTTGTTGGTAAGTACATATTTAATATAGGTTTTATTATAGCTTACTTTGTGCAAGTAAACCTATATTTTCAGAGGATTTGATATAGTTGACATCTTTTTGTTATAATGTAGGTTTACTGGATCCTACCTCGATGCTCTTTAATTTATTATGTATGCAATTAGTTAAATCCGACTTCCGTTAAATCCATTATCATTAGAATTTTCCTGTGTGCTAATGATGTCTAAGTATATTTAAACATGTGACGATGTTTGCAATGTTGCTATCAGGCTGAAGGCTATTTTTACGATGGGGGCTCTACATCAAAATACCTACCCGGTAAATAAATATGTTATACGATTCTAGGTAGAGTAGTAGAGTTCTCTGTGATAGAGCTCGTCCGGGAAAGGACTACCACCATACCAATTTCTGCCGCCAAGCAGTAATGCTCGCATTGCTGTGTTCCGGTGTGAAGGGTATGGTTGCCGCTGAAATTACTGGCATATGAGGCTTTCGATCTTAGCCTCAAGGTGGCAACCCGCGAGTGATTGCAAGCGTCCATAGGCTGCGGTAACCGCTTACCATCTTGTGGGCCGTACGCTCGGTTATCGTGCGTAGGCGTGCGGTATCTACCGCCGCTATACTTTTGTATTCCTTACTTCAGTGTTTCTCTTCTTGATTTCTTATCGCCTGATACGAAAATAAGATCCCATTCATTTTAAATCACGAGTTTTCCGGTTCTCGGTTCTTTTTTTCGACATCGTTTTTCAATTAGGTATTCGATTATAGTCCCATTTCAATTATCCTACGAAGGGTCGTATCCGTTCTAGATGTAATTGAAGAGTAGGTGTTCTTTACTTCGTGATTGCTTGCTCCGAGCAGATTTTCAAAGAAATGTTGACATATCTTTTTTTACTTTTAAATAACTGGTTAACAATCTTCCATCACTTTCGTTTTTTCCAGCGGATCAGGGGCCTTACTCATGAACGCAATCGATATTGGACAAGTATATTGGAATATGACATTTCGTACTTTTCACAGCAAACCTAGTGTCAAATTTAACCTTGTTTTCATGAGTAAAAAAATTTGACAGCAGTAAATTGAAATTGGTATTGGATCGGAATTGCCATTGGATTCAAGAGTAAGGCACCTGATACCTTTATCATACTTGCTCATATTTGCTTTAACCTTTTTGAGTTCTTCCGCGCAATATGTCTTTTACGTTTGCTTGGTGTTTATCCAATTGCGATCTGGTAATGTTTTTCTTAATTATTTTGTGACATTATCTGAAAAAAGTCGAATGTGGTGATTGTGTATTAAAAATTTAAATGCAGAATTATGATCATAATTTACCGCCACATACTAATTTGTCTTTTGTGCGCGATTTATACTCTTCTTAGTGTGGATTTGTAAGATGGCATCTTTATTTCTTGAATATTTTTGTAAAAAATACCTAAGTATTTCTTTTAAGAGCTAAAGTAGGAAGATATTGTATCTTTATCATTATTTGCTTGTACTTTAATACTACTTTTGACAAAGTTTTCTTTTTATATCAGGCTCCAAAGATAAAATTTTACGTCAATAACACTATTTGCATCTACATCTATCATCTCTTGAATGAATCATGCAAATTAGCTAGTAGCACACGAGAAATAAAATTGAATGGAATCAAGTTATTTCTTATAATAAACGCCCACCCACGACGAAGGTGTAGATAATAATAACGTGCAAAAAGATAATATTTTATCCCATAGCAGGTTATTTAAACAATCCGAATTTATGCCAAATTAAATACTTCCTTATCATATACATGTATTATGTTGTAATAAGCCACTCGTGCATATTTTATAATGTCTAAAGTGACATATGTAATGATAGGAGATTTATCATAAGCATTCGTAGGTTTTTTGCATGTTGTGGACTAGATCACCTTGCGCTGTACCAACTATTTAGTTCGTGGTACCTGCCGGCTTGAATGGAATCCTGGTAGCACACCCACCAGGCTGTCTAAAATTTTGTTTTGGCTTAATAGGCATTATGTTGCAATACCCAGATAGTTTTCTATGTATCTATAATGAGGATTGAGATACGACAGATAGTTTACACGCCTTATTAGCTTAAGAATAACTTAGGATCACCTTCTTTATCTTCTTTCTATAATTTTGTTCGGATCTTGAACTAAGAAAAAGACACGAAAAAGGAAAAGGTAATTTTTTATGAGCTCCGGGTTTCTATGAAAATACAAGTTTCGTTTGATTGTTACAAACTCAACTAAAAGTATAAATTACGTTGTTGGCCGAAGCTACACTGCTGGGCTATGGCTTGTCCTTTCCTGATCTCCCGCTGCAAATTTGTTTCTAATTTTTAGCTAATTATGAGCTTTTAGCTTGGTTTGAGTCCCAAGTGTCAATTATGGGCATTAAAACATTGAAATTTTCCAAACTAGTCAATTTGTACATGAACATGGATATCGTGCCAATTATCGCCCATATTTTATATTGTTAATCGTACAATTTTGCAATAATTTGGCCCAGCATTCCAAATGCAAATTACGACTATTTGCGACTAGATAACTCTTTCTAGACTACTAACTTGGTAAGTAAAGCACATAACTCTCTGGTATTCATATTTTCTCCCACAGGTCAAAGGTTAAACTTATGCTTTTTTCTTGGATGAGATTCACAAAATGAGAAGAATAATGATTCTTGGGGTATTAAACTAATCACCTCATTAGCAGATGCCAGCCTTGCCCTTCTGTGAAAGTTTTTGGCGCCAACTGTTCGCACGCAACATTTTATCTCTTACATATTAGCTTGCCTCTGATATAAAGAGAGGAGGAGAAAAATAAAATAATTACCTGCTACCAGTACCAAGTCTCTCACTTCAGTATTTCAGGGCAGCCGCTATAAATTGGTGCTAATAGGTAGTTAATTGACATATTATATTATCTATTAAATAGCTTTTTGCGTAACAGTCACTAATCCTTTTACAAAAATTGTATTGCTACTAAAACGTTATTTCGGTTAAATAAGAGCAATTTGTACACGGCAATCCAACGAAAGTAAATCTTGACAATCTGTTTTTTGGTAGCCCGATTTTGCCACACGTGATAATCCGGTTTAGTAGGTACCTAACACATTATTATGTAATTATGTGTAGTAAACCTTATGTATTGCTTATGGTGAATGCCCAGGCACGAGTCAGACGTGTCACTCAGTCACACTCTGTGTTATTGAATCCGGCTCGAAGGGCCACAATAATATTAGCTTATTTATTTATTTGTTTATTTATTCAGAATAGTGACGCCATGGCTTACATAATATACACTTTTCACAATTGACAAGCGGTGGGTGTACAAAAAAAGAGGATTTTCTAGCGAGCGAAGTGCGGAAATATAAATTGACAATGACGCTAGAGGAAAATGTGTAGTGAAAGATTGTGTACCGTGTCATGTACATACTCCAACACCGCAGCAATATTTTTTGATTTTAAAATTAAAAACAAATGATTAAGAATAAATTATAACTTTATTATTCATAGATATATCCCATGAAATACGCCGATGATCAAAAAAATCTCACCGTAACGTTGTGGTAACGTGACTCATAAACTAAGAGAAAAATTACTGCTGAATACTAGAAAAATAGTGGAACGCCTCGCAATTTCGTCACTGCCGTTTTTGTCTATACAAACATCAAATGAAAATTAAAATAATCAAATAATTTATTAAGTAACCAAATTCAGTACACATACCGTTATAACAATTAAGTACACAGATCAACAAATTATGTAGTTTAACAAAGTAGTATGTATACGTAATAGTAAATGGGGGTGCATAGAAGTCGTACAAGAAAATTCTGTTTCCCGGCTCCTAGCGCCCTCCTTCAGAATCAAACTTAAATGTAACATCAAGGAAAAAATTCAATTGATCACGAATAGGTAGTTGCGGTTAATGGTGGACAGGACAATCGTATTATTATTTTCACAAGTTCCTACATAATATGGACGTAAATAGATTGGGTGAGCACTGGTGGTCTAGTGGTAGTGACCCCGCCTTCCAATCCTATGGTCGTGGGTTCAAACCCGGTCGTGCACCTATGATTTTTCTGTTTCGAAAAATTTATGTGTGCAATGCCAGTGCTCTCATACGGTGAAGGAAAACATCGTGAGGAAACCGGCATGTCGAAGAACTAAAAATTCGAAAGACATGTGCCATCCACCAATCCGCATTGGGTCCGCGTGGTGGATTAAGACCTAATCACTCTCGCCTGAGAGTAGGCCAGTGTCCCAACAGTGGGACACTGAAGAAGATAGATAGAAGGCTGTCATGATGATGATAGATTGGGTTTTTATAATTAATATTATTTGAAATAAAATATGGAAAATAGGTTTTTTCGAGTAAATTTTTTTAGTCACGTACAAAATACAAATAGCAAACACACTTTTGCTATGCATCCTGTCTGTATGAGTTTTAATTTCCCGTATTTAACATTGTTATAAAAAACATCGTGCTAATACAGGAAACCCCAGATGGTATTTTAAATGACACTTTAGAAAATGTAATGGTTACGTAGATAATGTGATTTGCTCCGATTTCCTAGACATTACCCGCATTGACACCGTCATTACATCAATGACGTCATTATCAAGTTGTCACCTAGGTACAAACTAGGAAATATTTACCGGTTACGATTACAAAGAGTTGTTATTTATAATGTGCTCGATATAAGAACTAATATGCGTAATGTTTCTTCCTTTATACTCAAGCATTTTGTCACTGAACAGATATTAGATTTTGTTCCAGCGTATCACATATAATGTAGAAAACAAAATCGCTTCCCGCAGTCTGTCCCTAAATGCTTAGATCCTTAAAACTACGCCACGAATTGATGCGGTATTTTTTAATAGGTAGATTCAAGAGAAAGTAATTAAGTTTAGAAGATGTTACTGTCGTTACTGTGCTACTCTTTTTTTTTTTTTATACAACTGAAGTGGCAAGCAGGCGTACGGCCCACAAGATAGTAAGCGGTTACCGTGGCCTATGGACGCTTGCTATACCAGAGGTATCACTCGCGGGTTGCCACCTTGAGGCTAAGATCGAAAGCCTCATGTGCCAGTAATTTCACCGGAAACCATACCCTTCACACCGGAACACAGCAATGCGAGCATTACTGCTTGGCGGCAGAAATAGGTATGTTTTTCAATATAAATAATATTGTATTCTATTCAATTATATTCAACTCTATTCTATTGTATTCTATTCTATTTTATTACAATCTATTCTTTATAAGATGATGACGGTTTCGATGAGTCGTTTAAGAAATACATAGTATTAGTTTAGCATCATACGGTATGTGGCATAAATTAGATATGATCCTTATCTAATTTATATGCCACCAAGAAGTAATGTCCATTGTTTTGATGATTTAAAAAATGATGTTAAAATTCTAGTGAAGCTTTTTATCTTTGTGCATAGACATTAAGATTTCCTCTGAGTCTTATGTTTAGAAGTTAGAAGGGAGCAATGCAGTGCCACATAGGTCTGATGGATTGGTGAGACCAACCCATGGCCTAGTCCGTCATATCTTCCAAGTTTGCAAGCCATAGTAATAATAACAGAAGTTACTTTACTGCACTCTATCACTCAATTCTTCTATTAGTATCGTAAAAAGTACTTACGAATACGGTACGGTACGGTTGACGACCGATGTGGCGCAGCAGGCGCAGGTCCGCCTGCGATGCAAAGGTTGCGGGTTCGATTCCCGCCCCGGAACAAATGTTTGAATATATAATAAAAAATATCTATCCATGTATTGTATTGTATTAAATATATATCAGTCATTTAGTACCCATAATACAGCTCTGTTTAACAGTGATGCTCTGATGCTGTGTGGATTGTCGAGCATTATTATTATTATTAGAATTTCAAAATATGGAAATGCGGTTAATTTTTTTTATTACCCGTCACCTAAAATAGACTTGTAGGACCACACACGTCGATAACCAAGTTTTATATAATAGCAATTTTGCAAGCGTTACGTTTAACGCGTCGTTTAACCTTTCCTTTTTATTGTTCACAATAATATCTTGGTGTCGGCCCTTCACCGAAAAGTAATAACTATGCTAACCGGAAGCTGTGTGAAGAATGTTAATGAGCAAAGTGCAGTTGAATTTGCAAGAAGCGAACTGCATATGATGGTTCATTTATAGAGACCCAAATGTTGGAAGAGACCGACTTTACCTGGTAGGACTCTTCAGCAAGAGTTCGTCTTGGCGTGTACCACCGCAGTGCCAGATAATCTGCCTCCAAGTAGTAGTGTGCAAGCATTATAGGTTTGAAGGGCACGTGAGTGAAATTACTGGGCGAAAGGGACTTTTACGTCTCGAGTTGACAAGTGCAGTTTAGATTTTAGTGACATTGACTGCTGTTATGGTTAGGCGAGACGCAACGACTTTACCGTCTCGTCGTTTTCTAGAAAAAAAAAACCTTAAATCAGTTTACCACATGTGCTTTTCAGTACCCACCAAGACGGCCTCTTGCTGATGAGTCCATAGTCCTACTGGTTTCTAATATCCACACAGAGGTATTTCTAGTGTGAGGTCAGGACGATTGCACATATTATCCGCCACTACTTAATTTTCTACTCTCACTTTCTTCATCCATGGTTGCCTGGAAGAAATCGCTCTTAGTGATAAGGCCGCCCTTTGTACTTTGTTAATGTTTTTTATATTAGTTAATAAGTAATTTTTTGTGTACAATAAAGTGTTCATTCATTCATTCATTCATTCATTCATTCATTCAGGACGATTTAGGTTTACTCCTCGGTATTTATGGTTTTAGGCTTATTTTGTCGTAGCTTTCGAGTCTATAAAGTGGAGTGATGTCATAGACCTGTTAGTTATGTTACTTTCCTTTTATATCATCTATATTTGCATGATTAAGCCGAGTAAGGAAGGTTGGCGTGTTTTATTATGTTGTTTTGATAGGTTTTACATTATGCATAAATATGGAGTAAACTTGTTGTTTTGAATGGAGTTAGAAAGCAGAGTAATTTTATATCTAACAGTTGGTTAGCGGAGAACACTGGGAATAGTAAAGTAATAGTAATCATTAGTAATAGTATAGTATAGGTATAGTGGAGTAATATTATATGTTCTGTGATTTAACTGATGATCAATAGTGGTAGCACTCCAACTTTTAGAACCTCAAGTTGGAACATTTTATCGTTAGCAATCGTTCCTAATGAGTTTAGTACCGTCTAGCGGTCAACTTGTATAGGATACTTAGTTAATTTTACGCACTATAGATCCACTAACTAATCTCATAAATTGGACAGTTGGACGATATGATGCGATTAATAATGTTCCTGATCGGGATACTGATCCTATGGTCATGGTTTTAATTTCGTGAACCAGTGGATCACGTTAGCAAGCTTTTATTTCAATTGGCATTGTTCATTTCCTCACTATACGAGCGAGAATCAAATCATCAAGTTGATAATTGCCGCTTCTATGTCCGACTATTTGCGATTACGATTATTTCGTGTATACGTGCGAAACGGTATCAGAAAGTGGGCAATACTTTTTTGATTTTATTGTCGATCGAGAAAGCCTTTTTTTTTTTCTTATATTGAAGGCCCATTGTTGATTATCTGTTCTGGTGAAAGTTCATCGTGTGACCCTTGTGCACTTTAAGATTGGGAGTTTCTATCGGCTACTGAATATTCATCTTGAAATCGTTTGTGAGAGGGCTTTTCTAAATACGTTTGTTGTTATAACTGGCTATACATACATAGTGATCTTCACTTATGCCGTAGTTATTCGAGAGTTAACTGATAGTTTACTTGTATTTGACATATTTATTCCGCAGAATAGTTTTTTTTTTGTTTTTTTTTTATTATAGTCAAGCGTTTGACCACCACCTCACCTGATGGTAAGTGATGGTGTGGTCGATGATGGAGCACGCTTGCCTAAAAAGAACCTGTTCACTCTGGCCTTGAAGACTCCTAAATTCAAAATTCAAAGTCGGTCGAATCCAGCCGTGAGATGATGAGTTATTATTATTGGCTAAATATAATAATCTTTACTTTGAGATTCAGTCGTCAAAGTTCGTATTTCTTGATATCGATGAAGAATTCGTTTTAGCCTAGAAGGCAGCCAACAAACTCGGCTGGGCTCGATGATCTCTTTTCATCATAAAGCTCCAGTGTGGCGCCAATCGATATATTTTGTACCGAAATGATAACGCTTGAACAAACAAACAATAGAATATTCAAAATAGGCATTTCCCCAAATAACGTCTCCCATTTATCTGCCTTTCTTTCAACGACCTAATACGCTTTATTGCTTCTGCTAAATCACTCACGTAGTTAGTTCCAAAAGTCGCTCGCTACGGTCATTATGAAATTCTCTCAAGGCAACCGATGCTGTAATAGGGGTTCCGTCGTCGTATGTTATGTTAATTTGACTTTGTTTGCAGGGATTTACCATTGTATCGAATTTTATGTACATAATTTTGGTTACGGATAACGCAACTTCTATTATTACGTGCGAAGTTTATTATAGAGGTACCACTTAGATGGCATACAAACATGATAGGCCATCAGATGGTAAGAGTACTCACTTAAACGTTTCCATTTTGAGGCATGTATCAAAACCATAACTTACCTACCAGAACACAGCGTTACTTGGTGTCAGAAATAGGCATGGTTGGTGGTAATTCTTCCCCGAATGAGCTATAACAGTTCTATCATCTATCACAAAGACCTCTACTATCTTTCTTTATATAAGATTGGATTTTAAAACTAATTAACTAGGTATCCTTTATTATGAATATACCTAGTGCCTAGTTCACGATAGTTTTAGTAAAATCCCCTATTGAATTAGTACAACACCTAAATCAATTTATCATCCCCGAAAACTTCCGTAAGCAAACCGAATTTCATAAATACGTCATTACGACTTATGCATACGTTTTTTTCTCGTTTGTTAGTATATTGAAATTAACCAGGTTTAGTGGATCATGTATCATCCCTTAAGGGTATAATTCGTGATGTATTTATATTTATGATTTGTATGGCTTATGGGCTTGTGATATATTCATGAGCATGCTGCGATCACTTTACCTTTTATAATGCACAATAAACCGTAGCAATATTCCGCTATAGGCAATCCAAATAACCCATACATCTTCCTGCATGTTGTAATAGTTTCGTAATGGCAATGTGTACGCTTCTTTAACAAAGTCCCAAGCGACATACAAAATTTATCAATTGTCAAATTTAAAAACTTAATTAAACAAAATCTGTCTCAAAAAGCTTACTATAAAACAACCGATTACCTAGATGATAAAAAAGCTTGGGACGAATGTGCTCCAACTCTACTTGGAATCCATAACAATAGCAAGGGTCATGCCAAAAAAGCGATAGGAACCCAGCCGGTGTTGTTGCCAGTTCTTTTACGGCATGGGCGCGTTGGAACTGGTGTAAATTTTCCTAGCTTGTAAGACGTTTCAAAGTGATCCTTGTGATTCTACTGAATAAATAATTTTTGATTTTGATTTTTGATTTTGTAAAGCTAATTGATTTTTGCATGTCACTTGTGACTTTTACATTGCCCTTTAAAAGATTTACTGAATTTAGCGAGTCTTACTGTGGGAATAGCGAGTTTATTTTGATTTCAGGTGCCTTACTCTTGAATTCAATGACAATTCCGATCCAATCCCAATTTTCTGCTGTTAATTTTTTTTACTCATTGAAAACAAGGTTGAATATGGCGCTAGGTTTGCACTCAATAGTATGAAATGTCATATTCCAATACTTGTCCAATACCAATCGCGTTCAAGAGTAAAGTCTCTGGTCTATCTACTATCTAACCCCGCGCTCCTGTTTATTCTCTGTTTATTTATATGGTACTCAGCTTCCTCGCTCTCGTTTGTTTGACGAAAAGGATGTTTTATCCAACGTACCCTGCATACTCCACACACCTAGTTTACTTATAGCAGAGTGACCAAGAACCTTCTTCTTTCTTCATCTTTTTAGCCACATTCATCCCTAAGTGTGTAGTCCTCTTTCATATCTTCGGTCATTTTTCTCTAGCTGTTCTTTTTATCACTAATGTGGTGACGACAGATGTGGCGCGGTGGGCGAAGGTCCGCCTGCGACGCGGAGGTTGCGGGTTCGATTCCCGCCTTGGGACAAATGTTTGTAGGATCTGCAAATATTTGTTCCGGGTGTTCTGGGTGTTTTCTATGTATAATAAAAAATATCTATCTATGTATTGTATTGTATTAAATATATATCAGTCATCTAATACCCGTAATACAGCTCTGTTTAACAGCAGCTTACCTTGGGCTAGATGATGCTGTGTGGATTGTCCAGCATTATTTATTTATTATTTATTTATCGTATCAACGCATTTGCGGCCTCTCCTGTGAGCGTTCATCCTAAGAACCAGTGACGACGAACTAATGAACGGAACCCTAATGTTAAAGTGCTTTCGTGTTGTTTTGTTTTTCGACGAAACTACTTTATCCCCTGTTTGGTTTCGGGATCAGCTAGCAGCTGTTCCTGTCTTCAAATTAAGAGCCGTATTTCAGAGTTCAAAATAGAACACGGAAGAACAGCTTTGATGTCCATCTGCGGGTTTAGGTCAACCGTTGTGGAGACTAGTGATACCACGTTATACCACAGAAGAAATAATATGTAATACTCTCTCGGAAATATCTAAATTGGGTGTGGCATGTTAATGTTTATCCTATAAAACTGTAATAGCTTATTTTATACCGCTGTATTTTAGCTATAAATATAAAAGTTATTCTAGGGTGTGTATTTTAAAAGTATTATGGTTGACTCATTTGTAACTTAGTTAGTTTTATATTTTATTTTTTATAAAAAAAAATATTGTTAATTTATATTCATCATCTTAATAAGTCCACTGCTCGACATAGTCCTCCCCTGTCCACCCCCAAAGAGTATGTCTTCTCTACCGACTTCCTTTATTATTATATTTATGGTAATAAATCATAGTATTGTGATTTATCTTAAACGCGGGGACGATATTATACTAGCTAGTTAAAATTAGCAGAAGTACTTGCACAAAGGTTTGATCTTATTTTGCTTTTAAATTGTCCTATTTTATCTTTACTTTACATTGAGCGCTAAGTATTATGACTTTTTAACAGTCAGTAAGTAGATAATGGTTCTCTCGTGACCGCGGCGTAACATTCGTATAATTTCGCAATTATTATGTCTTGAATGAGTGTCCATTTCTGGTTATATTCTGAACATTTCGAAGTAGACTGGTCATCTTTGAAAGGTGCTGCAAACAGTAGCTCAGCACGATGTTTCTTTTTCAACAAAACATTTAAATTCATTACTTATATCTTAGCTGCGTAGTCGGAGTATACTATTACACTAGCTGCGCTCCGCGGTTTTTAGCAGCGCTCGTGACGTTGCTGGCTAAGTTGTTCTTAACAGATCAACGAAGTTAAGCACTGTTCCGCGGGGTCATCATTTGGATGGTTGACCGCCAGTGGCAATTTCAACTGAGCGCTCCCGTGCTTCGGAGGGCACGTTAAGCAGTCGGTCCCGGCTTTTTCAAAGTTGTTAGACCATGACAGAGGCCTTCGGGCGGCCTAGAAACTCTGTCACCAGAGTTGGCCACTGACTCATACGAACGAACGAAGCAGTTCATTTAGGTAAAAAACATAGCCTATTTGCAATTGATATATCTATTCTATGCCTGTACAAAATTTCATAAAGATCCGTTTAGCCTTTCTGGCGTGATACTTTCACAAATATACAAACATTCAAACTTTCCGCTTTATAATATAAGTAAAACGAACCATCTCTCAGGTCTTCGGACGGCCCGTAAACTCTCACCAGAGTTGGTCACACTCATACGAACTTACTATTCTCCAGTTTTTCTGATCGAGTAATGAAATACCATTTCGACCTAAGTAAGAAACGATTGATTCACAATTTTCAGTACTCCATACAACTTACCTTTGTACGAAAAATATAAACAATAAGACTGACCTGACACACTGAGATTATTCTATTATGTAGGTACTTGTTGGATTTTTCTATGAGTCAGCTCAGTTAGTATGCTCCTTTCAATTTATCACAGTGACGCTGTCTCAAACGTATCAGTAGACATGATCGGATCATTCGATTTGATATCGATATTCGATATCGATAACGGGTCGGAGAAAGTAATGAATAAATCGGTTTGCGTAGGACGTACCTATTCGTATCTGCAAGTAGTTCTCACGATGTATCCACTATACTTCGGTAATCGACACCTTATTACGGATTTACGGATATAAGTCATGGATATAAGTTATCTGTTCAGCTTCTGTGATTTTATAATTGTGAAAATAAAATCGCAGGTAGCTTCAGAAAACTTTTTTTATTTTTTGGCATCAAGTACGAGTCAGAGCAAGCATGGAGTCTATTAGTAGATTTCTATGATGCGGTCTTTGTAGAATTGTAGCTAAATAGCTGAACTCTAAGTTTGGATAAACAGAAAAATGAGAAAAAGACTAAGAGAAATAGAAAAATAAGCATAAAAACTGCAAAACCGCGAGTGAAACAGCAAGCACTGCTACTGTGGAATAAAAAATAAATCCAAGTATCATTGTCATTGGTGAGCGAGTGATCCTGTTGTCTTTAAATCCAAATATCATTGTCATTGGTGAGTGACTGAGTGAGTGATCCTGTTGTCATTGGTCTGCTGTGTGTACTACTGCTGAATGCATAATATAACTATTGTCTTCACCTGGCCAGGTGTGAGATGTAAGGTAGAATAGTTTTGTAAAGTCGCAAAGAAAGAGTGGATAGTCACGCTTCAATGTTCTCGCGATTGTTTAGTTATTATTTAAATAACACCAACACTCACCATCATTTTAGCACGCCCAGGATGACTAGTAGCAAGAAATGCTTTAGCAAGTCCTCATGTGGACAATTCTACTGCCAGTCAATTTAATAATAGAATACCTGAATATAATAATAGTGATAATACAGGTTAGTATAATAATAGTACTTCTTACCTCTTACTACAAGTATATGATAAGTACCTGTAATTGAGGATTCTCTCATATAGGTGTAGAGATGGTATTATAATAAGGAATTTCTGAGAAAGAAAATTGCACTCGTAATAACGAAGGTTGAAGGACAAACACATGGGAAGTTAGACTGGTTAACTAGTGACTAGGACTCGGTATAATATTATCACCTCTAAATGTTTAATCTCTCTCTAAATGTGGGCAGAGTCGTAAAAATGATTAAACTCAATTCCGGTAATGGTTAACTCATGTTGCCGGTTGCCGAAAGGTTTCGGGAATAAATCTTGTCTTAATTGTGAAGGTCTTTTCAGCTTGAGCGAAAGACCGTGTACTAACACGGTAAATGAGTTTTGAGAAAAATTAAGCGCTATTTTCTCTTGACATTGTTTGACATTGACATTTAATAATTACTTACTTTGACATTTTCAATGAATCATAATTATGCGTAGAATAACAATTTTTAATATCTTCATTTTATTTTATTTAGGTAGTTTCAATATTTGCTGTGTAAAAAAAAATATTTTCGCATACTACTAATACAGTTGAATTTGTGGGACTGATACTTTATTTTTAGAACTTATATATAAACACCCTTATTCTGCAAATAAATCATTCATTCATATATTTTTGCTGTTGATCTTAACAGACGACTGGCAAAGCAAAAGCTGCATAAACGAGGTATTTATGTCATACTTATCTGAACAGGCCTTTTTGGTAGTTGTGTAGAAATACAGGAACGGAGGGAAGTATTACCCACTTTGAGAACTAACTCTGACGTGTCGGTAAATAATAGAAATACCAGTTTTTTCTTGAATCGATTTAGCATAATGAAATTCTTTTAATTTCTCGGGCGTGCAGTTTCCGTGAAACCAAGAAATGCATTGCAAAATCCAACTATTTATTTGGACACCCTATTCGTAGGCGTTTTTCCTATTTCATTTATTTAGACCCCTTTTCTTAGATGTTTTTCCTATTATTACTTACATACACCTTGGTTTTTTAGACAGTATGCAACCTTTGCTCAAGGGTAATGTACTAGTATCATAAAAACATAATTATTATGTCAGTGTTCTATCTAAATTCTAATCCAATCAATCAGTTCAGTACCACTACTATGCCACTACCGAAAACCGGTATCCGTTAATTTGAACAAATTGTTTTTTCTTCCACAGAATAAATAATTACTTGAAGGTAACTTGTAATTTGAATCATGGAGTAATATGCTTCGTTTATTTTAATGGCGTGTCGGAAGTTTCACTTGAGATAATGACCGATTTTGATATTAAAGTTTGTGTGATTGAAAGCTGTGAAGTTATTTTTGATAGATTAACTTCCTTGATTATGATCCTCACAAGTCTCCTGTCTGTCTGATAATCTTTCTTATATATAAAAATGAATTGCTGTGCGTTAGGCTCGCTAAAACTCGAAAACAGCTGGACTGATTTGCCTAATTTTGGTTTTGAAACATTCGAAATTGTGGAAAAATTGCGAAAAAAATAACGCGAGTGAAACCGCGCGGGTCAGTTAATTATAAAAGCTTACTTATAGTTATTAGCATCATACATCTTCAGAATAAAGTACAATAATTGTACTATTATCTGAGAAAAAAAACATAATACCTATTCAAAATTAGACAATAATCATAAAGAAAGTAGTTCGTAAATTTCTCTTTTCAAATAAATATTTTTTGGGTTATAATCTAGCACCTATGTATCTAGAGATAGGGCTTTTCAGCAATAGTCCTACTTAGTGGGTTGGATTACTGTGTTTAGGTTTGAAGGGCACTGTAGCAAGAGAAATTACTGGGCGAAATGTCTCGGGGTGATAAGCGCAGTGCAGTGCTACGCAAACACTGGTGTCAGACATTGCATCTGTAATAGTCAGGCGTGGACGCGTGGTGCCTTGATTGTCTTGTCACTTGCTGACATAAACAAAAAAGAGATTAAGTATATACAAGTATATATTGGCAGATTATACTAATTAATCATTATCATTATCAGTACATTATAGTACATTATATTATATATAGTACATTAGTGTGTAGTACTATAATCTTAATTCTTTAATCCAGTCCATCCTAAGGTTGCCTGGTAGAGATTGCTATTAGCAATAAAGCCGCCCATTGTACCACCACATTTTTTTTTTTTTAGTTTTAACTGTTTCTTTTCTTTGGTGTAACAATAAAGAGTTTTCTATCTATCTATCTACTATAATGTTCTTTTGGTCTGATCCCACAATCCGTATGAGCTATGGTCACAGTTCTTATCAGCGTCGTCAGTCGTGCAGTCGTGGGAATACATTGTTATTTAACGCTCTATCTTGATTGAAAGTCTATCTTCCTTTCTTATCAGTTTATTCAAATATTGCAAATAAAAACTCTTGGTAAGTATAGATAGATAGATAGATAGAAAATACTTTATTGTACAACTTAAAATATGTTTACAAAGGCGAACTTAATGCTAGACAGCATTATCTACCAGCTAACCTGTGGGTAGCGAAGATACATGATATGTAGGTAGTGCACATAAAATTTGATAACATAATGAAAAAAAATGAAAATGAAATGACTCTTTTTATAATAATATATTAATATTACAATAAATACATATTAAGATACACTTACATATAAAATTATACATACCTATTACCTAATAATACCAATACATAATAAACTTACATAAGTATGGTACTAAGAAGGCAACGCGGCAGACCAAGACGGAGATGGCGTGGCGGGACGAACTAGATTTTTTTTTTTTTTTCGGTAGATTGGAGGTTTTAGGCTCGGGATCGAAACGTCTGAAGGGTAAGGGGGGGAGGCCTTTGCCAAGCAGTGGGACACTAACGGCTGATATTATAATATAATAAGTATGGTACTGACTGTGGATCTCGGCTGTCGCGTAATTAATCCTTTGCGCAATGGAACGAACGAACTAAATTGTCTTTGCGCATCACAAACAGCTAACTTCACAACAGCCTAGAATGCTGGCTGTACTATACAACAACAGGAGCGCTCGTGACGTAGCTAAGTTGTTCTTAACAGATCAACGAAGTTAAGCACTGTTCCGTGTAGTCATCATTTGGATGTGTGATCGCCAGTGGCAATTTCAACTGAGCGCTCCCGTGCTTCGGAGGGCATGTTAAGCAGTCGGTCCCGGCTTTGTCAAAGTTGTTAGGCCATGACAGAGGCCTTCGCTTCAGCTTCAGAGCTTCAGCTTTTTTAATTATCAATATCCTCCATGGTGCAGAGAGCCAGTTTTTGGCTAAGCAACGAGTGGTTACTTGAATCTTCTGGAGGACAATTGTTTTGTTGCATTATCAGCTAAATATTTTTCTTGAGTCTGCGTTGCGGTATCATTGGCACTCGTAGATAATAGACACATCACGGTATGCTATTGTGGGGTCTGAACTGGGCTGCACTGTAAACCATTACTTGTGGGTGCTTGTGGTTTATTTATTTATGTATTCTGTCTGTGTGTTTATTATTTCATATTATGCTGGTAGCATCCTGCTGGAACATTGCTGTAATTTCACATGTGACCGATTCGTATTATTGTTGCAGGTAAGAAGCGATCAGAATTCACGGCGCGTGCGCAAATAAAAATAAACCGAAGTAGGAACGGTAAGTGATAGCGAGTCATTTTCTACGGTTTTCTCTATTGTGGCATGGTAACCTACTTCGAGTACGGCCTAACATTTTCATGTGTGTGTAGGTATGAGGAAAATATGGATCATACTTACATTTTTAAATACTTACTAATCATAAAACAACACGAAATTGAATTAGTTTTTCCAATAAAAATCCAGTTAAACATCTGTTATTTTGGAAATAAAATTTAGCTTTATCTAAGTAGTTTTTATAGGTATCATCTAGGTAAATAATTTTCTTTTCAAGCTTCCACAGCAAAAGGCTCTTTCAAATCTACCAGTACCAAGCCAGACGGTTCAATAAGCGGCTCGCTCGAGTGCAGTGCTGGCTGACGATTCTGCGTGGTGCGGCGCCGGTCGATTCGCCAGTCACCTGCAGCTCACCTCGAATGCAGCACGCGCTTACCCTAGCCGATCTTTAAAAAAAAAACCACGCGCGAATTTCCGTTCGATTTTTAAACGCGCGCGGTCATTTTCATACTCTTTCGGTAGAAGTATTCGCACTTTTTTTCGGTGGACTTGTTTGTGGCCAGTGATTGTGTGTATTCCTTTTTGATGCCGAAGTTATTGGGATGCTTTATTTCTTGACGGTATTGTTTGAAATATTTTAATCAATTAAATTGAGATTTATTTGAGTAATTTTTAGATTTTGAGGTTATTCTGCGCCCAAAGATTTCTATTAAATAGTCATTAAGTCTGCGCCATTGTTCCAATGAAGAGTAATTGCTTAATAATTTTTAATGAACGTTAAATTAAATGAATAAATAAGTATTGCGTTTCTACAAAGCCAGTAGTAGTTCTACTAGTAGCAAACATTGAGATACCTAGTACCTAATCTTATTCTTTTTGTACACAAAAAGCCTGTAGAAATATATTGTCATTTTCATTTAAAACAAGTATTTCAATGCCGTAACTTAAATGGCATCTACTTAATGCATTTTTCATATATACTGAATAGATAATCTTAATTTTATCGATATAGATCAAAGTAGTATCATTTTTAAACGATAATTGTTATTACAAAACTTATTTAGAATTTGAATTTAAAATCAATCTACCCTAATTTAAATAGCTCCTCGTAGAATAGTTCTAATCGCTTTCTCTCTCTGGTTATTTTGACATCCATTATTATCATAATCATCAGCCTTTTTATATTACCACTGCTAGGTCTGCTTTACACTTGATGCATTAAAAATTTTTAAACAAATTTTATCGGTTTGCCATGCAAATTT
This sequence comes from Colostygia pectinataria, assembly GCA_951394395.1. Lineage (NCBI taxonomy): Eukaryota > Metazoa > Arthropoda > Insecta > Lepidoptera > Geometridae > Colostygia > Colostygia pectinataria. The sequence goes on from OX596362.1 coordinate 2,571,004, forward strand.
ATGCATAACCTATTTGCAATTTTATCATAATGTATTGAATTCTAATTAACCTAAACATTTATACATTCATTTACTGTTTCAGTCACCAAGTAGATAATACCCTCATAAAGATTAGCTGAAGTACTTTTTCATTTACATAATGTAACTTAACTATAGTTAATTAGTAGTTGGTTAGTTAGTAACTACCTATGTTTTTTCAATATATTTTTAAACATCAGTGTGCATTTAATGCTTACATAATAATAATAATATCCGCATGTGTTGCAAAAATTATAATTAAAAAAATGGTCCATGAGCAGAGAAAAATTTCAAAGAACTCATATATTTTGCAAATTTACGAAATTAATTCATATCTTATAATATCATCAGCATTTAAAATCCTCATTTTACTGCGTTCATCCTCCGGAGCGGAGCGGATCCGATTCAACCAATAGAATCATGTTGAAATTGTGCGAAATTTACGTGTCGCAATATTGACATGATTCTATTGGTTGACTAGGCGCGCCGGTTCATCTCTGCTTCAATTTGTAAAATATTGCAGTTTATTAAAAAAACGACCATGGTTTTAGTTAGTTTTAATTAAAAAAATGTTAGAGTGGAATCAAAACCACTAAACAAGTATATTAAACGGGCACAGAACAGATAGAACGGTTAAAAAAAACTGTCCATATTCTATTTCTTTTAAAAAGGGTGCTTATCACAAACCTTTAACAAAGGTACACCATTGCCACATCATCAATGATGCACAACCACAACAAATGGATAATTGTACACGGTTGTTCACTTAGGATGACCCCTGCTATTTACGTACACTATTTAACACTTTACTACTACGTGTTGCTTGTGTTACTTGTGGTGGAGTCGTCGGCTGAGGCCTGAGGGTGTGGTCTACTCACCTTCACACACTTGGCTAGAAAGTTACCATTGACATGGCAGTTGGTTGATTTATTCACTTGCACTTTATTGGGCTAAATATTAGCCCCGTTTTAATTGTCTCGGTGATGAGAAATTTGTATTATTATGTCGCTCGCGCTAGGTAGTTTGGGCATAACATTTTTAATTTGTCAAAAGTAGTAGAAGAGTAGTAGAGTTCTTTGTGATAGAACACGTCCGGGGAAGTACTACCACCATACCTATTTCTGCCGCAAAGCAATTAATGCTCGCATTGCTGTGTTCCGATTTGAAGGGTATGGTTTGGTGAAATTACTGGCACATGAGGCTTTCGATCTATGCCTCAAGGTGGCAACCCTCGAGTGATACCTTTGGTATGGCAAGCGTCCATAGGCTGCGGTAACCGCTTACCATCTTGTGGACCGTACGCTTGGTTGCCACTTCAGTTGTATAAAAAAAAAAGCTAAGTATACACTTCTCGCATCACGTTTTAATAAAATATGTTTGGACATTTGTAGCACTTTGTAATAATAAAACAGTTTCTTTTTTTAATTCAAAGCCATCCACCAATACGCATTAAGTCAGAGTTAAGATCAATCACTCTCTCGAGAGAGTAGGCTAGTGTTTCTTCTGTGGGAACATTAGAAGGCTGGTCACGATGATGACTATAATACTCTGTAGTTTCTTACACTAAAACAATGTTGAAACAGCTAAGCGAAAATTGAGTTTGAGAGTAATTTTGACATGCCTGCGGGCCTGCGGTGGGTTTTCGTCATTTCGCCGTGCTGTATCGTAAATTCCAATTAGGGATAGGATATTTATGAAATAAACTAAAGGTCTTACGCCAATAAATGATTGCTGGCTCTAAAAACTATTGGCCTATAGTGCTTTGTGTAATTTGTAATTTGTTTTCGCGCTTTTTACAGCTTCTATCGAGTAGCTGTCGATTAGAGAAACGTTACGTTTCGATACAATTTCGACTGCGGCAACATTAGAAGCTGTCACCTACTACACAGCCTACTCTCAAGCGAGAGTCTTATTGATCCACCACGCGGACCCAATGCGGGTTGGTGGGTGGCACAATATGTCTTTCGAATTGTTAGTTCTTGGACATGCCGGTTTTCTCTCGATGTTTTCCTTCACCGAATGATAGCACTAGCATTGCGCACATAAATTTTTCTTTCTTCCTGCTTGACTTTTAATTAAAAAAAAATAACTCATGAAAAGCTGTGTATACATTCACTACGGTACAAATATTTAGACGGTATCTGACTATCGTAACGTAGGAGTTTGTACCTACATAGGAACATTTTTGTTTTCCATGTAGTAAAGGTTACAAATTAAACAACTTTTTATCTTAGACAGCAAGGTTATGTGGTTACACTTGCTCTTAATTCTTATCATCTTATCAGTTACTTGTCGCATTGTGTGTATCAGAAACTGCAAGAATCATTGTAGTTTGGTTACCGTATCTTGAATAAATGCTGCTGAAATAAAACCGGCATAATTCACGTCTCAGCAGCATGTTATTAGAAAGTCGACCGCCCCCCGAAAAGGGTCAATATATTAGTAACTCTTCGTCAATAAAAAAGTAGTGGTTTTCCTCATCGCATTTCCTTCCCAGCATAGTGAAAGGACTTCCTTTCACTATGCTGGGACAGACTTCTTATCAACCTGACACACTTAAGGCTTAGGTTCCACACAAAAAAAATTACGTTATTCTGTTTAATAATTAGTTATCCTTGTTAGAAATCGAAAAGGCAGCGCTCGGCACGTGTCAGTGACCCGCGCGTCAATGAACCGCTGGTCAATAACCCGCGCGTCCTTGACATGCGCGATTTTTAAAACAAAATATACTTGATAGATTCAGGCGTTACTTTGCGGAAATCCATTACAAGATAAAAAACAGACGAAAAATCTCTAGTACTATTCCGCTTAACCTTTTAACTGATGAGGTCACACAGTTACCACAGTTAACCTCAAAAGAAAAATATCGACACGTGTTTCATCCCTCCACGGGACATCCTCAGGACCATCGACTTGTTCTCCGGCAGACGTGTTGCTCCGTCGAGCGCTGGAGCCAAAGTGAGAATTCGATGCGACAACCCCACTATTTATAGTCTCAACCGGTATGGCCACTCCCACCTGCGTTCTCAGAGTCAACGCTACTTGTTGTAAACAAACGCAACAAAGGTGACCGTGGATAGGACATGTTTAACTCGTTCAACAGTGTAAAATTTGAAGTGTTATGTTTAATAATTTCTAAATTTTCTAATACAGTTAATTTTAACCCTTTATTACAAGTATGCAAAATATCAAATGAGTGATTGTTACTTAGCGAATGCCCGGAATCAATTAAATGCTTAGCAAAATGTGATCTATCTGGGTAATTATTTCTATAAGCAGCTATGTGTTCTTTGTATCTTGTTTGAAAAGTACGACCAGTTTGACCTATATAAATACTACCACAGTCATCGCAAACCAACTTGTAAACACCCGATTTCTTGTGACACTCTAACCTGTCTTTCCCATTACAAATCTTACGTAGTGAATTGTTTGTGTTGAAAGCTACCCTTATTTCATTTTTAAACAAAATTTTTGAAACCTTATCACTAATTGGTCCAAGATAAGTCAAACTACCCAAAAATCTTTGTGGCTTCTCAGGGGGAACTGGATACAAAAGAGAACGAACGATGTTCCGTCGTTTACTCATAATTAATCCATCTACTATACTTTTATCATAACCGTTTCTAGTAGCTATATGATAAATTATATTAAGTTCCCTATCATAATTCTCTTGAGAGAGCGGCACTGAAATCAATCTATGTACAAAGCTACGAAAAGCTGCTAATTTATGCTGATAAGGGTGACAAGATGTTGCCGGTATAGTAACGTCTGTGTAAGTTGGCTTCCTATAGATTTTGAAATCGTGCTTGTCGCCTATTCTTGAAACAGTTAAATCCAAAAAATTCAAAGATCTATCAATTTCTAGTTCTAATTTAAAATTAATTTTGGGATGTATTCCATTAATTTTGTTTACAAAAACATCTATTTGACGAAGTGTACCGGTCCAACACATAATAATATCATCGACATATCTATAATAATACAGTATGTTTGGCTGACCTACTATATACTGGTTTTCAAAATGATCCATGAAAATATCAGCCATAAGTGGACTTAACGGAGAACCCATAGCTAAACCTTCTTTTTGTTTATAATATTCACCATTAAATCGGAAATAGTTTTGTTCCATACAAATCTTTGTCAGAGATATCAATTCCTCGACCTCTCCTGGATGCATACGTCGTCTTTCAAAATGACCTTCGAGAATCCTCAAACATTCCCCATATGGGACGTTCGTAAACAAACTTTCTACATCCAAAGACAACAACTTAGCATTCACAGGTAAACTGACATCTTTAACTTTATCTATTAAATCTAAACTGTTTTTCAAACTAAACTTAGGATCGAAATTTGATTTGGATTTTAACAAAAAGTTCAATTGTCTTGACAAATTGTGTGCCGGAGCCCCGATATAAGAAACTACTGGGCGAATAGGAATGTTATCTTTATGAATTTTCGGTAAACCATACAGCATTGGGGATCTAGGGTTCATAGGGATTGCATATTTTAAAGAATCTGGTGATAAAAAGGATGTGTTACTAGTAATACTCTTTAACTCTGATGTGAAAACTTTAGTAGGGTCAGAAGCCAACTGTTCAAAATCATCACCCTGTATAACCTCATTAACTTTTTGTACATAAGTATCCTTATCCATAATAACTACTGTATTACCCTTATCAGCTTTAGATACTATTAAATCGTTTTGATCAATTTTCAGTTTTAAAGACCTGAAGATATGACTTTCTGATGGAGTTGACGATCTATTTATTTCAATAAACGATTGTTTAATTTGATCTGCTACTTGGTATTTGACTGATTCCTCTTTCTTAGATCTAAAAATGGCTATTTCTGAATCTACTGCTAAGGACTCTAAAGGTTTTTTAGATAAAACAGGCTGTATGTTGTATTTAAGGCCTTTCTCTAAAAGAGAAGACTCTAGAGTTGTAAACTGTATGCTACTAAGGTTTTTAACCCGCTCATGAAAGATATGTGGACAGTTCTGTTGGTCAACCTGTAAACTACTAAAACTACTCTGGCTTTGTTGTTCTCTAATTAATCTATCTAACTTTCTCGACTGTACCAAGAATTTTTCGTGAGCAGCTGTCGCTGCCAAATCCCTAGCTTTATTATCCAAGATATCAAATTCAATATTATGTAACGAAAAAACTAATTCTGTATATAAAACTTTCAGATGACTTTTAATATTGTCTCTAACCGAAAACCAATACCGCACTTCTTCGTCTAACCAAACTGTTTTTGCCCTCCGTAAAGCAATATTTGCAGATCGACTGTGTGTACTTGAACGAATATTAATATAAGACGGGACTACTTTCAAACGTTTACACTGCTGATTAAACCAAACATTCACACGACACGTGTCGATATTTTTCTTTTGAGGTTAACTGTGGTAACTGTGTGACCTCATCAGTTAAAAGGTTAAGCGGAATAGTACTAGAGATTTTTCGTCTGTTTTTTTTTAACAAAATATACATTAAAAAAATAGGTATAGTTCTCTCGGCTGATCTAGGCTTCCGTGAAGTTAGCTTTTTGTAATGCGCAAAGTCAATTTATGACCCTGTATACCTACGCTTTAATCTTTTAAACTAGGCAAAGGATTTTCAAGCGGTTTTCAGCAATAGAGTAATTCAAGAAGAAGGTTTATAGCACCAGTGCGAAGCCGGGGTGGGTCCGCTAGTCTATTAATAATTTAACTCGACAGTGAAAGTATTGATTCATTTCGTTTACAAACAACTGCACGTTATAACAGAACTATGAATAGGAAACCGGTGTTTACTAAGCTTGTAAAATATTTGAATTGGTAAAAAAACTTTTACTTTCGATAAGGTTCCGGCCGTGTTGGCGCCAGCGTGGTATGTTTAGTTGCTTTGCTATCAGGTGAGGTAATATCATATAGTTGATTCTAGCACCGAAATTACGAACTTACCGCGGTCTAAGGTTCAGTATCCACTTCAAACTTTTGTAGCACTTCAAAAGCTTTATTTTATTCATAAGGTAAGTAGCATAAAGCACTATTGAATGTAATGAAATCGTTATCAATGTGGCAAGATTCGCAAATAATTTTGAGTTTGATTTTTAAAATAAGTAAAATGCATCACTGAACATGATCGAGATCGACACATTTTCCGCGGTGAAAGTTTATTACAAAACTAGTAGATCCGGCGACTTTGTCTGCGTTCTTTCACACGAACTTTATCTTTCCGCTGCGTCCTCTACAAGTTGTTTTTTTATAATTTTCATTAAAAACCATGATTACAGGAGAACTCACGTCATCCCGTGATCATGGTGTATTTAACTGCGCCGAAATTTCGGGAATCAATAAAACTCTCAAATCATTGTAAATATCTTGTTTTTAGTGAAAATTATGTTAAGTGCACTCCCATACAATAAATGGAACACACCCTCAAAATAGCAGGTCTCTAAGTCTTAGGTCACGTGTACGCTTACGTAGTAAGAACTAATATCTGTTCTAATCTATCCAAGGTACCTACTCAACTACTGTATACAATTTATATATAAAAATAAGACCACGGATTGTACCTAAATATACTTTGTAAAAGTTTGTAATTAAATAAAAAATAAAAAAAATAATTAAAAAAAAAATTCTGTGCTTAGGCTATACGTAGATTGTCAGTCAGTCGGTCATTCAGTGAGTTACGCAATTTTATATAGTTAGATAGTATTAATTCGTAAATGTCGCAGCCAAAAAGGCATGAAATTAGCCGGCTTCGAATTAAATCCTCTCAATGCTTACCTTACACTCTCGTTTTCATTGGAATGTGATATAAAAAGCCGACGGACGACCGGTTACGTAGCGTAACATCTGCGAACAAAAAATAAGAATTTTAATATCGAAATTGTGCAATGTCTAATGTATTTATGTACTTCGATGACGGTATACTATGTATTTATGACTTCTAGTGTTATAAGGTAGGTTATTATAATTATTCAGATAAGTCCTTGCATTAGTCTATTTATTATTCATGATAATTGATAGATTCAGGCGTTACTTTGCGGAAATCTATTACAAGAAAAAACAGACGAAAAATCTCTAGTACTACTCCACTGAACCTTTTAACCAATGTGGTCACACAGTTAACACAGTTAACCTCGAAAGAAAAATATCGACACGTGTTTCATCCCTCCATGAGACATCATCAGGACCGTCGACTTGTTCTCCGGCAGACGGAGCACTGTGTGACCTCATTGGTTAAAAGGTTAAGCGGAGTAGTACTAGAGATTTTTCGTCTGTGTTCTATCTTATTAAAATTCATCAGTTGCACTGCACTTTCCTGCACTGTACTTCACTCTCGCTCGAGAGAAGGCCAGTGTCCCAGCCGTGGGAACATTAGGTGCATGATGATGATGACTGCACTTTCCACAATGTCTCACACATTACGCGTAGTTTTGTTCTGTACATACAACTTGGGTAGATCGTCGACAGGTGACATTTATGTCGTTGACTTAAGACTCGAAATGGATTGATTCACGACAGTTCTCTTATTGAACAGACTCTACCTCTTTAAAGTCATTAAAACAAATGAAAACCTCTTCAGTCCCGGAAGTGCGAGTAGGTAGGTACTAATTCGTGTTTTAATGGTGCTAGCATCACATTATGTTAATCTGCTTAATAAGATGTAGGATGAAAGTCAACACGTAAAAGGGCATATGGGCCCAATGTGAATTATGTAAATTACAAAAAAACATCTCACTGAAGCACGCGTCGTTATTTTAATTGACCGAGCGAGCGTAGCATCTCTGTTTCAGGTCTGGCAAAATTTGCTTTCGTCTGTCAGTTTGTTGGTACTTCTCTAATGTTAATAAATAATAAATAAATAATGCTGGACAATCCACACAGCATCATCTAGCCCCAAGGTAAGCTGCTGTTAAACAGAGCTGTATTATGGGTACTAGATGACTGAAATAATTAATACAATACAATACATAGATAGATATTTTTTATTATACATAGAAAACACCCAGAACACCCGGAACAAATATTTGCAGATCCTACAAACATTTGTCCCAAGGCGGGAATCGAACCCGCAACCTCTGCGTCGCAGGCGGACCTTCGCCCACCGCGCCACATTGGTCGTCAATACATTGACAGTAATAGTATGACCTATCTAGATGAAACTAGGTACTATACAGGTAGGTAACACGACTTTATAAAAGAAAATTATCATCGGAGATTTTTGATTTTAGGTAATTTTGACTAAAAGAGGAAAAAAGACACTACTTACTGGATATCTTTGCCTTATAAGATCAGAAATCGATGTTTTTTTTTTCTAAATGTTAAACTATTTTTTTTAGTGTCTTTTGTTTAAACTTTGATCACACAAAAATTTTAAGAATTGATGAGGATCTTCGTCGTGATGTGCAGAATAGCTCCTGAAAATGCATTAAATTGATCACTTTCAAAAGTATGTGCTTGCGAGGTATTCTGTTCAGAACTGCTAATAATTTATATTCAACTATACGGTGGTTCAGTTGTTTATTGTAATTAATTAAATTATGCAAGAATTTGGTGAAATTATTTTAGAAAAATGACGGTTTCACTGTGCGGGCCGCATTTAGAGATTAGCAAGTTTTTTGTTTACCTACGCTTCCGTACGTACCTACTTGGATTACGATAATTAAAACAACAACAACTTGTTGGGTTTTGTATTACTATAGAAAAAAAGGAATTGCCAGTGCTCTCATACGGTGAAGGAAAACATCGTGAGGAAACCGGCATGTCCAAGAACTAAAAACTCGAAAGACATGTGCCATCCGCCAATCCGCATTGGGTCCGCGTGGTGGATTAAGACCCAATCACTCTCGCCTGAGAGTAGGCCAGTGTCCCAGCAGTGGGAACATTAGAAGGCTGTCATGATGATGATGATGATAGAAAAAAAATCGAAGTGAGTCGAAAGTGGAATATTATAATTTTTTGCGGATAATATGTGGTATACTATATACGAAAGCGGAAAGGATAACTAATAAAACATTATAGATGTTATTTAATAATAAAATTGTACAGCTGTAGAACTTTACTATTGACTTAGCAAGGTGTTGAAGAATCAAAACTAAAGTATATTACAATTTTATGACCACGTGTAGGTTAAAATATATATTATTACTTTACTTACTAAAATATATATTGTTTACTTGGGATTTTTAAGACAAAATATACATAAAAAAATAATAATTATAGGTACATATATACTTTTTTTTACCCGACCGAATGATCTCGGAAAGCTGCTAACAGAGCTGAGTGGAGGAGACGTATTGCAACAGCTGCTACTCAATATAATCGTACATAACCACAACCACTCTGTCAAGAGTGTCCGACTGAGAAGAGATATTTTTTTTTATGTGTGGAACCTATCCCTTAAGTTTGTCAGGTTGATAATGAATGACCCTGTATAGTCAAGCTTAAGTATCTATCGCAATACAATTTTGTTTCAGCAATGCAATTACGCACTTAATTATATTAGCATCGGTTCCACTTAATTGATTGGTATCACAATATTAGTCTATGTAACTTTGCAAAACTATTAGTATTATAGCGCCCTGCGACTTTGTCGGCGTTTAGTTTTTTTTTTATATTCTCGGTGTGTCCTCTGGGAGTTGTATTTTGGAAATTTCTTTCTAAGTGCATCCAAGCACCTACAATAAATAGAACACACTCTAAATTTTAGGTATCTAAGACTTGGAGCGTATAGGAATCGAAGAAAAAAAAACCTGACTCTTACCTGGAAAAGAAATGATTTCTACCAGCTCTACATCGGATTTAGAAGAAGAGTAGTAGAGTTCTCTGTGATAGGGCTCGTCCGGGGAAGGACTACCACCATACCTATTTCTGCCGCAAAGCAGTAATGCTCGCATTGCTGTGTTCCGGTGTGAAGGGTATGGTTTCCGGTGAAATTACTGGCACATGAGGCTTTCGATCTTAGCCTCAAGGTGGCAACCCGCAAGTGATACCTCTGGTATTGCAAGCGTCCATAGGCTGCGGTAACCGCTTACCATCTTGTGGGCCGTACGCTTGGTTGCCACTTCAGTTGTATAAAAAAAAAAAAAAAATTTTCGTGACTGCTAATACCTAGTTCTTTTAACAATTTCTAGTTAACTTTCTTTACTAATATTTAATAATGTTACCAACGTCTATGAGTCAAAAAAGTTACTCGGAATAAACAGATTTTATTTTATTTATTTATTTTTAAACATGCTTCGCACGCTTTTTTAAAAGGTTAACTTTGAAAACTATCATTAGTTTAAGTTGTATTGCTTTTATACCGGCTCAAAAAGGTTTACAAACTTTTTAGTGATACATTTTGGTGACTCGTAAAATGTGAAAGTATCAAGAACTGTCGAGCAAGCATCCAAAATGTGCAGCAAGGACCAAATCAACCACATCCTCGGGAAGATCAATGTGGTAAGTTTATTCATAACAAAAAAATAATATACATCTTAATTTTTTAATTTTCTTAATTAAATTAGACCTAGATTTCAAGATTTCAAGATATTTATTTGCACAAATAAGTGTTACAAAGGTCTTAAAAGTAATATGGCACTTAGAACTTATTTGCCCTTTTCAGGCATTGCAAATTATATGTAGGCTATCTAAGTGCTGTAGGTACCTTTGTATCATCAGCAGAACAAATGAGACGGGTCACAATCAGATGCTGTATTGGATCTTGAGTAGTATTCTTGTTTTTTTTTTTTTTTTTTTTTATACAACTGAAGTGGCAACCAAGCGTACGGCCCACAAGATGGTAAGCGGTTACCGCAGCCTATGGACGCTTGCAATACCAGAGGTATCACTCGCGGGTCGCCACCTTGAGGCTAAGATCGAAAGCCTCATGTGCCAGTAATTTCACCGGAAACCATACCCTTTGCACCGGAACACAGCAATGCGAGCATTACTGCTTGGCGGCAGAAATAGGTATGGTGGTAGTCCTTCCCCGGACGAGTTCCGTTTATGTAAATATTTTTATAATATGACAAAATAAGTTTATATTTTTAGATTTTTTATGTCGGTAGAGTCGGCAAGTGACAAGTAAACCTACGAGTTGAACTAATTTATTAGAACTTAATGAATTTTATCTTATAGCTACAGGCTAGAATGTTAGAATTGATTGCCACAGATTCAATTCATTAACGTGTCTAAAATAGGTTCGTTAATGTATAGAACAAACGGCAGTCAATCAAAGCAAAACCTACCTCCTACCTCCTCTTGGCATTGGTATTTTAAAACATTATTTCGATAAGAAAGATAACGATCTATGATACTATGTATATTAGCGGTTTTTTATAGCTATGTTAACTAGTACTGTGAACAGAAGACCTCGCAATCACAATAAAAAATATCAATTTACTGCATTTTGAGCTGTGCTGCTCATCACGCCGAAAATCCTCATCAGATTTCCATCATTTTTTTTTTGGGAACCAACATCGAAATTGGATCTCATTGGCGGAGATATGCAGTAGCCCCTTTTTTGCCTCTTTTTGCCAATTTTGCCAGACCTTTCGCTCGCTCGGTCAATAAAAACCATGTTTCCAATGATAAGCAATGTTTGTTTAAATTTAAGCCTGTTTAATAAATAATGAATTAAATAAATAAAAAATTATGGTGGACATTCCCTACAGCATCATCTAGCCCCAAGGTAAGCTGCTGATAAACAGAGTTGTATTATGGGCACTAGATGACTGATATATAAATAAATAAATAAATAATGCTGGACAATCCACACAGCATCATCTAGCCCCAAAGTAAGGTGCTGTTAAACAGAGCTGTATTATGGGTACTAGATGACTGATATATATTTAATACAATACAATACATAGATAGATATTTTTATTATATATAGAAAATACCCAGAACACCCGGAACAAATATTTGTGGATCGTACAAACATTTGTTCCGAGGCGGGAATCGAACCCGCAACCTCTGCGTCGCAGGCGGACCTGCGCCCGCTGCGCCACATCGGTTGTCGAACCTCCTGGACCTGCTTCATTTCATAATGTTTTTCATTATAATCAATATATTCTATAATCAAACTGTCATTATCTCTAAGTAACGTAGAAGGTAGTTTATTAATTTCGTAATTGTTAATTCGTTTCGTTGACACTATCTTAGATTAGTTGTTCTGTATTCTCAATTGATATCAATCTTTTAATGAAGGATAACCTAATAATAGTGCAGTAGGCTTTTTGATGCTTCCATGGTCACCACATTGTTCAGATAAGGTGAATAAGGGCGCGTGATGTTGTAACGCCTACATTGTAAACCCTAAGTGGGCGTATGCCACCTTTCTGCTTATGAATCTCGACAGATGCGTATAAACATTGAGTTACATTGAGGAGAGTACATAAATAAATAAATAAAATATAATATGTATATTGGCAAACATTTTTACACAGCTCAACTTTTTTTCTTATTAATGAGGAGTAATCTGCAAACAGACATCCTTTCGCATGAGGGTGCGAACAGGGGTGTGTGAGGTTGTCCGACTAAAAAAATGCCGGACGACTCACTAAACCTCCTCGGTTGCCAGCCCCGTTTAGGTCAAAGGGATCCCCGAACTCCAGCCCTAAACTTAGGAAAGCTTTACATTGGAAGAGATAACTAATTTAGAATACCTAACACATAATATATTTCTAAAAGTTCTGTATTATAGGATCATTTTGTTGTCCATCTGTCTGTCTATCCGTCCGTTCGTCAAGTCAGTGTGCCATACTAAAAAACGCTTATGTGTTCCATGTCTCTCTGTCTGTCTGTCTGTCTGTCTATCCGTCCGTTTGTGAAGTCAGTGTGCCATACTAAAAAACGCTTATGTGTTCCATGTCTCTCTGTCTGTCTGTCTGTCTGTCTGTCTATCCGTCCGTTTGTGAAGTCAGTGTGCCATACTAAAAAACACTTATGTGTTCCATGTCTCTCTGTCTGTCTGTCTGTCTGTCTATCCGTCCGTTTGTGAAGTCAGTGTGCCATACTAAAAAACGCTTCTATGTTTTAGTTTCTAATGAGCTCAATGTCTTTGTCTGGGATACGTAGACAAACAAATTCTACGACGCGACGCAGGGCTCCCGTGTTGTCACGACCTTTGCGGTTTGTATTGTGCGGTGGGGTGCGGTGTTGCGTAATAGATGTCCAGTCAGTCTTAAATCTAAATATTCTAAAGTCGCGTCGCGATATGCACTGTATTGTCACATATTATCCCACTGGGCAAAACCAATTTTTAATTTTTATTTTTTCTCTGTCTTGCTGCACTGGGCCAGTCTGTTAAAATCAAGAAGTTATAGGGTAAAAGCATTCCTCTTCGTGGTTATTCTCCATAAAATGTAATAAAAAAATAAATGTGTCAAACAAAGATGATTACAAATAAAAAGCACTCAATGTTTTGTAACCGCAAGCACTCGTGCGCAACGCACTGTCGTGCGAGTGTTGCATTCCGTGCTAATTGTGGTTCTTTCATCGATTGTGCTTCCGTTAAATTTGTTTCAAATCGTTTCGCTTCACCTGTTTTTTACGTGTTAGACTTCCTAAAGTATGGATTGATACTTTAGCAAAAGCGGTTCCTATTCTTTAGTTTTCACGTTGAAAAAAATTCATAATTCATAATTTATTTATTTTGTTTGTAAAACAAGGTACATAGAGCTGATGGTAATGCTAACTTAAATTAGAAAACTCTAGATTCTTCCCCTTGAAATTGTTTGTGTGCCACAAACAATTTCAACACAAAATTTATAAATGTAAAAAATTAAATAACAAATAAAAATTACAACAATTACGTCAAAATTAAATGTTAAAATTATTTAAATTAAATGTTAAACAATAAATAAATCAAATGTCAAAGAAATTTTTACAATAAAATAATAATAATAATAATGTCAAGTAGCAAAATTAAAGAAAAGGTTTAATAGAATATCATATAGTAAATAAATATAAAAAATGTCGTTATAGTATTCATGCACAAGGATGTTCCAGCGCCTGTTCATTACAGCAATACGTAGGTTAGGATAAGCAGATTTTTTTAGTGTTTGCTCTAAGAACTGTTACTTTCACTCATAGGTGTGTTCTCAATGTTAGACAGTGACAGGCTGTTATTAACAATTGCAATAACACTCAATCACTTCTATTTATTTGCCCCATAATAAACGTAAAAGAATAACTGAACTTTCAGGTTTGTTAGTGCAACAGTCAATTAGACCTTTCACGAACATTAACTTTAGTTTAACATTAAGCAGTCTAAAGACAATGAACGTAATGATTAATACCTGACACACGAGAACTCAGCAGTGGATGAAAGAACATGGTAATAATTGGCTATTGAGCCGACAGCCGTTGACATCAGAATAGATGTCTTGATGCATGTTAGAAATTCCGTCACGACTGCAGTTTTAATTAGAAAGTTGTCAATGGTTAAAATATTAGTATAGACAAAATGTAGGCTATTATAGCTCTTTACTCGATTTCAACATTAATGCTGATCAGATATTTGCTCATCAGTCACAGTTAATTTCTACATTTTAATGGATTATCCATTCCAATCAAAGAAAAAAAAAACAAAGAAATCTAAATCAAAATAAGGTAAAATATAAAAAAAAGCGAGCCCAGTAATGAATGATGAAAAACAGGAGTTATCAAGTTATCAAGATCTGAGAATTCCGAATAAAACAATGAAACTGAAAACAATAGCGTTGATGAATTAGACAGGAATTCAAACGCGGTCGACTCTTATCGTACAACAAACCAACGGATGGATTCAGTTCTTCCGATCGTCTGAACCGCATCCGTAAAGAGCAAGATTCATAAATTATACGACACGGATTATATTACTAGGAAGTTACTTAGGCAGTTGGTGCTATAGTTCAAATGCTTATCGATACGTTAAATGCCAGTAAAAGAACAAACGGCCTTCAACAATTGCATTTTATCGAGGACTTGCAAAAATCTAAAAAACCTAAAATTTTCTTAGTTTGTGCTATGTTTTACTTTCGTTTAAGGACATGAAAAAAAAACTAAGAAGCAGCTTCACCTTACAAAATAGGCAAAAAAGGATTCGCAATCGCTATGCACTCTATTGCAACCACCGATGCTAACTGGCTTCCTTTGACATTGAAGGCTTTCAACAACTGCACGAATGGGCAAGTTTGATCGATGGGTTAATTATGCTCCGGTTAACCTGAGGTTAATATAACCTTGTTACTACAGAGTTCTTACAGTTTGTTTACATCGATGCTAAGTAGTGTACAAGGTTGATTGTAACTGGTAGCTTTGACTGGTTTTTGTTTTGAAGATTGAAGAGGTTTTATTTGGTTACGACTGATGATTTTGTTCTTTTTAAGTAAAAGTTTATAAATATAAATTTTTACAGTCAGTCACTCAATTGTATTTTGTTAGTCGTTCAGAGAAATACAATAGTTTTATATTTAGTAAGTTTAAATATAACTTCCAAAGTTATGAATGTCCAAGTTACATTTTGACCTATTCCTTTTCTTCGTAATATTTTTAACAATACCCAACAATTAATCTTTGTTATTCTTAAAACGTATTTTACAAGTTAATCCGTATTCACCGATGCTCTGGTTTTAATATTCACTAGCAATAAAGATACTTCGCAACCCATACTAAACTAATTAATTTAGCTTGCACTATGACTAACTTGTGCGGTGCGATGTTTCGACACGTATTTTGCAGGAATTGTGTCAACTAATGTATGCGTGTTTCAGTAACACCTATAGATTTGCATGTAGCAAAGTTTGTAAGTAGTTTGCAGTTTCATTATTACAGTGTTGGCAAGAGTTGGTATCTAGTAATGGTATCTGGTTATCCACATAGTGAAAATGTTAACCGATTACTACCTAAAAGGATCGATGATTTTAATCGAGTTAAAGCGTTGATATCTCAATTATCTGAAGTTATATCTGCTGTTCTTTATTTATGAAGGCGTCGGGGAAATCTCTGGACCCAATTTCCATAAAATCTCTATTTGAACAGTTTATGATTATCGTCAAAAGCTTTCAGAAGATAATACTTACCTAACCATGGATACACAGAGGACGTTTAGACTTTTAATGTTCCCACTGTTGGGACACTAGCCTACATTCAAGCAAGAGTGATTTGATTAGGTTAAATCCACTACGCGGACTTAATGTATATATATTTCAAATCATGATGAAACCAGAATATCGAAGAATTAAAATTTCGTCTCACGAAATGTTCCTGTTACCGTTTGAGAGCATAAATATAGAATTAAAAATGTTTGGGGGACGACCAGTTTCGAACCCACGATCTTAGGACCGGAAGGCAGGGTCACTACCCTAAACCAGCAGTGCATCACCCATTACCACACACTAATCACAAAGTAGGGAAACTCATAAGCGATAATCATGCCTCCGTTTCACTTTTACTAAACGAGTTTAAAATTGCTATAAAGATTGTATCATTATTTTCTATTCCATGATGTGTTATGTTTATTGTTATCTTAACAGTTTGTTACAATGAATTAATACAAGCATTCTACACAGAGCACAATAGTTTCAGATTAAACAAACAGAATGAAAAAAACAACTGATTTAAAATAATAGAATTAGTTATGGATATTGCACGATTTGGTGATTTGGTACAGACTTTTAAATGGATACTTTAGAATCTAATTTGACCTGTTCTTTATCTGAAACATAAACATAGGTCAACAGTTCAAAAGGTCACTGTATATAGTATTTAACGACCTAGGAAGCGCGTCGGGCGATTGCCTGATTGAGAGGCAAGGGGTTATGGGTACGATACTTGACGCGGGGCAAATGTTTGCATGATTAGCAGTTTCTGGTCTGGGTACTGTACCGATGTACTTACAACTATAGTTTCTGGTACCCACGACTTAACCTTACTTAGTGTATGTGATTGTTGGTTGTGGTGTATCCATGAGGATTTTCCACACCGAGAACAAAAAAAAAAAAAAAATGATATTTGTTTAGTTTATAAACCAGGTTGCAAAGAGGATCTAGAAAATATAAACTTTGCGGTGCCAACATTTATTATTTTGCATCATTTAGTATTCCAGAAGGATATTCTTCATATTGTTTTCAATCAGTTTTATTGATGTAGTCTTTTGGTTGACGTTAACAATGCATTCAAATACCTCTTTCTAGGAATGCTTGGCAAACGGATTGTATGTATGTAAAGTTCGGTTTTAATAAAACAGTGACGTCCTGCGTTTTTGTCTGAGCTTACTTTACAAACAATAATAAGTTATTTGAAAGAAGATACACATAAGTACATACACAAAAATTAGTACTTAGTAACTACAATAGTAACTCAATTTACCACACTTACCATCTAAAGACTTTGTTCAGATAGGAGCCATTGTAAATACAATGCAACCGCTTAAGGTCAATTTTGTTTGCCTAATTATTATTGGTACACAATAATGCTTGTTGAAGGAAGGAAAATCGATAAGGTCAAATGTACATCCGAAGACTGTGCAGGACAAAGGCTTCGTTAGATTTAAGGTTCATAAAGACTACAATTTGTTTCCTAACGAATTAAATATCTATTTTACTATTCTAAACTTTATTATGCCCTAGCTTATGAATCAGTTCGATAAAAAGAAAACTTGGATTAGCTCGCAGAGAGAATCATTCAATTAAAATATGGAATGCCCAATTTTTCACATAAATCATCTTTTAGATGGAAAAGACCTATGATGAGTATTGGCATCGCTACCCTGGTACCAAGTAAGCAAAGCTACATTTCTAAACTGATATAGTGTGAAGAAAAAAAGGTATATTAAAATATTATATGTATATATGCGCATTATATACCGTAAACAAACTTTATTATGAGAAATACGACATCTAGCTTGCTCAGGATTGCATTGGTAGTTCAAAGTTCTACTGTCTCGTCAGAGTGAAATTCTACCAGTTACTTCTACTTTACAAGCCACTTACAACCCTTTACGCCTCGATCCATTATGCTTTTGAACTTTTGTTCGCCTTTCACGTTATTGAACTTGCTTTGAATGATGGGGATATTGCGATTTGCGAAGCGCTTCTATTGCAGCTCTTTATAGACTATAGATCTACTGATAACATTCTTTTTGTTTTCTATATTTTATGATTGTGGTTGTGTGTCTTCTATAAAACCAAATAGCTCAGAAATCTCCGTGCAAGTTTGGGTGTTGCGCATGCGCGGTGAATTGGCCCCAAGCATTTTTTGACGCTTTTATTTTAGTGGTATTATATGTATTTATACTTTAGATACTTTAGTGGTGTAGAAAGGGTTGTTTAACTTTTGATAGGTTGCAAAGTTTTGTACAAAGGTTATGAATCTAATATTTAGATATCCTTCGAACATAATCGCATATTAAGTACGTTGGTAGTCAGTCAGAAATCAACGTATGGGATATAATATAAGGGATTTCTTCAAACCAAGAACATTACTTAGAGGCATTAGCCGTAAGTCAAGCGGTCATACCTTCGTGTTACAGTGGAGCGCTCGTGACGTAGCTGGCTAAGTTGTTCTTAACAGATCAACGAAGTTAAGCACTGTTCCGCGGGGTCATCATTTGGATGGGTGACCGCCAGTGGCAATTTCAACTGAGCGTTCCCGTGCTTCGGAGGGCACGTTAAGCACTCGGTCCCGGCTTTTTCAAAGTTGTTAGGCCATGACAGAGGCCTTCGGGCGGCCTAGAAACTCTGTCACCAGAGTTGGCCACTGACTCATACGAACGAACGAACGAACCTTCGTAGTTACTGACTGAAAACATCTCACGGCTGTTTTCACTATTTATTATAATATTAAATTACTTACTTGCGGTTTAGTATTCGTTGCTCATGGACGGACATCCAAATGCTATTGTTTCCAAAAAGGTGACTAATCCGTTCAGCTTTCGCTGCATGAAACGCGTTTCACCGTGAACTTCGCCATTGAATCGGTCAAGTCTCTTGACCTGGCTTGTTTAGTTTCAAATTTTACTTGTTCACGTTCTAAGATCCCACTTATACGATTAGTGTGGGTGGGTGACACTGTCAGATTTCACAGAAAGATTATATGATGAGTAAGACACGAGAAAGACTGATGATAAGCTTTTTTGAACATTCCTCATTTTACAGACTATAAATCGCTAGGTAATTAATTGTTCTTCGATATTTTATTTAATTCCAGAGTGTACTCGCGCTTTCTAAGATGTTTTTCTACACCGTTTGAGGTTTAAAAAAACAAGTATTTTATACAGTTCTGTGTGCAGAAATCAATTTTGTAGCACGACCCATTCCAATACCGTGTTAAACCTAATAAATCAAATTTCCACACAGATCCCGCTCCAAATCTTTATCGACAGAACTATTCAATTTATGCAGAACGAATGATAAAAGCTGTTTCAACACCGCGTATTGTTCGCGTGAACTTTGCATTCGACATTTAGCGAACTGTTGCGGCCGATGCGGGACCTGATAAGAGGCGAGTCGACGTATGGATTAAGTGGTAGATGTAAGACAACACATATTTCTTGGCTTGTACTGAAATTCCAAAACAGTACCTGGCGTATTCGCTGTTGGGACTGGACATGGACCTCGTTTTAGACCTAAATTCCTTTCACCAGAAACTTCAACCATTTTATACATCAATTTTTTCGGGAACGAAACGAGCCATCATCGTTATATCAGCAGATGGTCCACTGCTCGAGTGGGCTTCCCCTAAAGAGCACCATGACGACCTATCCTAAACCTTCACCACCTATACCGCGACGGTTTTAATGATATCGATCCATCGTGTGCACTATCCTGCATTTCGTTTTCCAGTTCACGCTTGGAAAACAAACTTGTGATTTGAAATTAAATCAATTAGGTAGGTACACATAATATCTAACCAACCACATTGCGACTAAACCGAACTCGTAATTTTACTCAATCAACAAACCCATTCAGCTCCCAATAGTATCAAACAATCGCTGATTAAAATTTCATCAGCACACAAACAATGGCACTGGAGGACATAAAGCGTACGGGCAATGGCTATCGTCGACTTTCGTGTGACCGTGAATGTTGATGTGTGTCAGGAGGGCGCCATTGTCAGGGTTACCACGTAGGAGACGCAAGGAGAGGTTCGAAAGCGGCGACCGGCAACCGCGACCAGCCCGTATGGAGATAGCATTTACTTCAGAAATGTAACGTGACTGCCAAAGTTGGCATCTATTTAAGAGGCCTTTCCAAGATTTAGCGATATAATTCATGAAGTTCGCGTGAATGTATCTTTATATAGTAAAAGTAATAGCGCGCGCGACGAGGAGCGATACGTCCTCCCTCCATAAGCGCTCAGCGCGGTTTGAGAGTCGCTGCTTCGATCGATATGATTATAAGTGCGTTAAGGTATGATTTTAAAAAATTCGTATTAAAAAAAGTCAATGCTATTAGACTATTTTCTTCGTTGTATTTATTTAATAAAAACTTAAACTTTAATTAAGAAGGTGTATTTTTATTGTAAACTCCTTACTTTAGCAGAAATAACAAGAGTAAAATTGGGAAAAGTACGCGTTTTTTAGACCGTCTTTTTTCAAAAATATTGAACTAACATGTTGTATTTTTCTCTATTCACTTAAATTTTAAAGCTGTGATTATTATAATTGCATTTTTGGAAATATGTTAAACTCTGTTATTTCATAGAAAAAATGATCGAAAGTTGACTGGAATTGCTCATTTTACGAAACGTGCGTTACTAATTATTTTTTTAATCAGTTATGTCTTGAGTTAATTAATATTTGCTCTGTTGGCTTAAATTTTAAGGGATAAAGCTTTTATTTGTTTTTATTTTCGTTAAAATATCTTCAACACACGAGCCACAATAGTGTTCGAAACTTCACGGGCTACAAGAAAATCAAGGATTGTCAAAGATAGGGCTCTTAAAATATTTTGAACTGTTGGTTTTACAATACTTATAAAAAAAAAATCTAACCCTCGTTGGTTCTGCCAATGTCCTCTAACACTCTTGGTTGCTTAGGCAAGCAAAATCATTTTGTTGGTTTGCTCCAAGCTCCAATCCCGATTTAAGAAAAGGTTTCAAAATTTTATGAGAAGGAATAGCAGAATCTATAATTTACGCGTTTTAAAAGTCAAGGCGGTTGCAATACCTATTGGAATTTTATTAAGCAGTTCTGACAAACAATAATCGTGGCAAATGTCGTAGTCCAATTTATATCGGTGACAAAGTTCAAAGCATTCAGACATAAGCTAAACTACGAATAATGTCATGTCCGCAAGAGTAAAAAAAAAATCGCATTCCATTAATATACTTAGTTGAATTTGTGGGACTGATTCTTTATTATAAGAACTTAATTTTATACACCCTTATTCTGCAAATAAATCATTCATTCATTCATTCAGACTGGAGCTATCTCTATTTATTCCTGTACGGTTCTTCACTATCCGGCTCTGATCGCAGGTCGCTATTACAATACCGAATTTCGGCACCGCACCTTTACGCGATGGTACTAGGATATGCAGGTGAAAGTGACTGCTCGTCTAAGGAACAGCTCCGCGCCTCGAACAGGTGGTGTTGTGATGTCTGATTACCGGAACGAGAGCTCTCAGCAGGTGATCATTTGTTGCATTCTTTTTTGTACGTTTTTTAGGATTTTTTTAGCGATCATTGACTTAACTCCAATCAAACGTGTAATAAAACTATCGAATAACGGTAAACAAATTTAATTTGCCATAACACCCTTGACACCTTGACATCGGTATTTCGAAAGTGAATAGCAAAAACCATAGTCATCAATAGGTTTTACTACATTAATCATTTACGATCTACGTTTTAGTGCCCATCACCGCAAATTGGATTCGGGCAATAATTACAAGTAATTACTTGTGTGTGGTGCAAGTGTCAAAAGTAGGCAAATTAACTGGCTGGTAAAACTAGTTTAGGTGTCATGTAAGTCTTAGATATTTTTAAAACTTATTTCTTTAGTTTAACATAGTAACTGATGGTCTTTAAATCGGCCCTATTTTTTTTTTTTTTTTTTTTTTTACAACTGAATTGGCAACCAAGCGTACGGCCCACAAGATGGTAAGCGGTTACCGCAGCCTATGGACGCTTGCAATACCAGAGGTATCACTCGCGGGTTGCCAACTTGAGGCTAAGATCGAAAGCCTCATGTGCCAGTAATTTCACCGGAAACCATACCCTTCACACCGGAACACAGCAATGCGAGCATTACTGCTTGGCGGCAGAAATAGGTATGGTGGTAGTCCTTCCCCGGACGAGCTCTATCACAGAGAACTCTACTACTCTTATATATATACTATATCTTTAGTTCCATCAACATAGAACTGCGGACCCATTTCGGATTGGTGGATGGCACATCTTTTGAATTTGTAATTTTTGGTCATGCCGGTTTCCTCACGATGTTTTCCTTCACCGTTTGAGAGCACTGGCATTGCGCACATAAATTTTTCAAACAGAAAAATCCCGGCCGGGTTTGAACCCACGACCTTAGGATCGGAAGGCGGGGTCACTACCACTAGACCACCGGTGGCTTCAACTTTTGACTTTCGACCTACGTATTAGGGTGGCAATGCGCCAATGTAACTACCATTTCTTTTCAAAACCCTGCTAGTTACTGATAATTTCTAATACTTGTTCTAATCAAGTTCGCGCTCAATCAACTCCAGTAAATTATGTCTTTATAATAAGTTCAAGCCGTAATTAAGTGTCAGCCTTATAAAATCACTTAACATTCATGATCGTGATGTAATACTAGATTACCTAGTTGCCTACTATTTTATAATATTAAACTTTTTGTGGCTTTTTTATTACATTACAAATTATATGAATTAATGAACTCCCTTATGCAACGTTTTAGTTTTATTCAAGATGTCGATTTCTTGCTATTTATTGGTCATAATACTCATAAATCATCTCAAGGTAACAAATAAGTAGCTTTGAAAATTGGTGTCATCGTCCTATTTCTTTATAGTTGTATTCATTTCCTGATTCTTGCCAGGTGATTATATCTGTATTCCATAAAATCTAGTTTCAATCGTGTACAAAATGATATCTCTGGATGTCTCACTTTTTTTGCTATATAACTCAATCAGGCTGTCTCCGTTAGATCTCGATAAAAAGTTCATTACAAAGTTCCGTGATCCAAATAGTATAGTAGAACAAAACGTAAACAAGGCAATACAGAAGCTATAAATTGATATCGCTGCGCCCAGACTCTTGGCATGTTACTTATACGGACATGGTGGTTGTCGAGATAATTTAGAAAAGTAGAATAGAATAGAATAGAAAAATATTTATTTAACGCCACACAATTAAAGTCGATGTATATTTCTTTAAATTTATAAATATGTAAGTATAAAGGCACATAAAAATATTTATACTAGGCACTAGCACAGAGTAATCGCACTAGCTACCGCCAAGAAACTTATGTCAATCTCCGTACCCCAAAATTTATCCAAATCGGTGTAGCGACTTAACCGTGAAAATGTAACAGACATACAGACAGAGTTAACCTTCGCATTTAAAACATTAGGGATTAAAAATAAAATACGTGGCAGGGCAGCTGAAAATCAAGAAATGACGGCGACTAGAAAGAGGATGTAAATGTTAAAACTTCGCGGCCAAGCTTGCTGTCTCGCCAACATTGCTGTCACAGATAAGTTTAAAAAGCACCTATCGCACGTTTGCCATGAGTGTGTATGTAGGCAGACCACTGAAATGTAAACGATGCCAGCTGAATTATTCATGACACAGACGAGACGGACTTAAAATTGAACATAATGATAATAAAACTACTGTGTCCACTTTACGTGGTAAGTGTAAAATCTGTTTTTAGGCTATCTTTGCCTAAACCATGTGTAAAGACTAAAGACTGACTTGGACATTGTGTGATTTATATTATAATAAAATAAAATTACTAGTCTATCTACATATATAGCTGTACGATTACTAGTTTGTCATATAGGGCAGATTTTCGTGCAATAATAATAAATAGGTAATATGTAAAAACAATGAACATAACTAAAAAATCATGATCATCTACTAAAATCATGTTCAGGAAATCATGAATCTATTTAAAATTACAGTTAATGGTTATATTGGAACAATTCGGGGCACATTTGCAACATTAAGTATACAATAGCGATCCTTGAACTTTAATTTCGAAACTAATCTTTCTTAGAAATAAGATCAGATATCTAAAGGTCTCATTAAAAGTATGTAAATAGGACTAGGTACCTATAGGGAAACTTTTGCAATATTTTATTTATTTATTTTAGGAAAACCATCGGCACAAAATAAATATTAGGCTCATAAAAATAATAAATATAATTAATTAGTTAATGTTATTTACTAACTTAAATAAGTATACTATAATGTAGGTCGAGCCGAGCGAAAGTCTAACGTCTCTAAATGCATGCAGGTATTATTCTCTGTTTCGTTTTAATTTAATCGTAAATATGCTCTATATGATTTTAGCTAAAGTATTTTATGAGTACCTACCTCAGTTAGGTTTTTTTTTCTGATTCGCTTTAGCTTCAATTAAAATAGGTATAGGCTGGGCAGAGACTGCCGTGTGCTCCCCTAAAACTCTTTACTACTATCGTACCATAATAGAAGATTTCTGTAGCCTAAAATATCAAATGAAATAACTTTCATTGGCTTTAATTAAAAGCCAAAATGTTTTATTAGTATAGTGCGTAACACTTAGATAACAAATCGCTTCAGCATTCCAATAAGCAAACTAGGCTTGCAACCCAGCATGAGCACTAGTGCATAGTCGGAAGCAGCAGCCGGATACATCGATACAATACGTTACATCACTAGCCAACTAGTGTTGCGACCTCATTACGTTGCGCAATGTTATTAGAACAAGACGTGACTTGACCGTTGTTTTGATGTACATCTCGTTTGGTAATTTGATATGAAAGGTGAGAGTGAGAGGAAAAGTGAGATCGTTAAACGCAGATATCAAAATCATGCTGATTTATGATGATGAAACATTTTTGGCGAAAGCCATAGAACTGAATGAATATGATAATAATGTCGCACAACACCACAATATCTTAAAAGTAATAAAATAATAAAAAGATTGAAATTGGAAAGATAAACATTTTTTTTTAATCATTCATTTTCTATTCTACCACAAAAAATAATCATTAAACATTGCTATTAGAGAATCTTATGATTAAAACATTTCAATTTTGATTATTCAAATGCCTTTTTGAATTCTGATTTTGAAAACAGTGCGAAATGGATGATGTTATTTGATCTGCTATCTCTATGTTTTGTTGTAATCTTGAATTGAAATATCTAAGTCCTTTCAATTGCAATATTAAGGTACCTTCGCAACATGCTTTGTGATGAACTTGAAAGAAGAACAGATAACAAAAGTAAAATAATAACATTAAATTCGTTCGTTCGTTCGTATAAGTCAGTGGCCAACTCTGGTGACAGATTTTCTAGGCCACCCGAAGGCCTCTGTCATGGCCTAACAACTAAACAAATTTAAAATGAATAATACAGTATCCAAATGTAATCGCATGCTTCTACATTAATTTGTCAGATAATGACACAGTTCGCTTCAATTGTGTCCATTGCCTTATTACATGCATTATGTACGATTGAATTATTGAATGGATTAGCATAAATTGAATTGCACTGTTATTATTCTATTTCTCACAGGAATTCATGAGAACGCCCCTAAATATTGCCTAAAGAACTTGGTTTATGTCGACGACATATCAATATCAATATCAATGTTGTTCTAACTAAAATCTAACGATGATAATTTTATTGTATGAACATCTGTTTAATGCTTAGTTTAATACTTTCATAAGCGAAAAGAAGCTGCTGAAGAATACTAGTTTAATAATATTGAAAATCTAAAGATAACACTTGTCTAAATTTTCATTATAATAAACAATCTCCGAAGAAGGTTGGGCTCAGTGAACTTAGCATTGGCACTTGTTTAAAAAGTGTCTAGAACTAAATTAATACTTTTTAAAATATTCTACTTTGCTAAGATGACAGAACTGCATATTATTACTACTATCAAAAGTTGTGCTTGTGATGACCATGACATATTCAACAGTCTTGAATAAATCTTCGCTAGGACATTTCGATCTTTTAACATAATTAGTTTACGTAATTGAAGCTAGGTGATCGGATAATTACTACGGCTAATTAACATCGTGTGTTTGACATGCAAAGGTGTTAGGTTACTGTGCTAATGGACGAGTGAGTTAAGTAACTTAAGTAACCTAATCATATTCACGAATTTAGCTGTAGTGAAGTTGTGTCAGTTTGTTTTTTTTTATTTGTGTAATCCTAAGGTCATTCACATGCCATGATTCGTAATGTGCATTACTGTACAATCCAGGCTAAGGCCATTACGTTACTTTAGTGCTTGTTTGTATTAATGATCATCATTATCAGTTTTTATTAGTTTACTGCTGAACCTGAGTCTCTCATTATTAATTCTCTCGTCGTCTCTCATCGTGATTGATTTGTAAAGGCTTATGTTGCTGTTTCTAAATAAATGTTGGCTGAGATTTGATTCATCTTATTAACACTTGAATCTAACGAGATTTGGTCGTGTTAAAGCAAGATAGCACAGAACAATGTATACAACACAGCATAATATTTATTCGATTCGTACTAGTTTTTTGTAAACATATAAGTTCCCATCTCAGATGTTTCCTATTCCGAACGTTGCGTCACTGAAGCCTGCCGGAAGAAAGCTTGATGTTTTCGCTTTTCAATCTGTATGCGTATGTTGATTAACATAATCTACACTTGCGAGCAAACGTTAGAAACAGTTCTAAAACTGGTATATAAATTGATAGGGTTTGTTTGAAGTTTTTAACGTTTTCGGTTTTATGCAGATTGATAATTATATAATTATTGTTCTTATGGCTAATCGTGTCATCGAATCCTTGTTTAGATTTAAGACTACACCTGTTCTCAAATACTAACCTGTGCATTTTAACAAAAACGCCAACACCTTAGCTTAGTAGGTAATTAATTGATTTGACTATTAAACGTAGATAGAAACTTGATTCTGTGTTCGTGCTTCAACACTTAAAATATTTTAGAAAACAATAACCTGCTCGTCAGTGTACTATATAATTTCACTTTTACTAGTAGAGCACTGGTGAGTTTCCGTTATATTACGTGAGAATACCGCTCGCGTGCCCCGACGGCTATACCGTGACATTGCAATGCAACTATGTCAGTGTCCTTGACAGAGATACAGCTGCGGTTGCATATTTTGCATACGTATACTCTATCATCTTTTATGGCCACAATGTTTGGGGTAAACTTGAGAAAGATAACATCGTATTAGCATTTCCTGTAATAATTTATTAGGTTTTTATATTCTTCTTGACTTGGGAAGTAGGTCAAATTAGACTTAAAGATTTAGTAAGCAACAAACCCGTGCGAAGCCGGGGCGAGTCCGCTCATACAGATCATAAAGATCTTATGCCATCGAAATTGGTCGCCATTCAGCATTGTTCTAAATTAGCATGTAGTATAATACTACTATAGCGCTGGTCTTCCATTACTGATGAATGAATAAATGAAAAAATATTTATTGACCGAGAGAGCGAAGCGTCTCAGTTTCGTTCGAGATTGGCCCAAAATGCTTTTGGTTGTCAGTCAGTTTGTCCGGTCAGTTTGTGTTCTCGCATACAGGCCGCATTTTTCAACCAATCTGGTTGAAACTTGGGCTACTGGATATCTCCGTCTAAGGTGATTTGATTTCGATGATTTTTAATTTATTTGAAAGGTAAGTATTAACTTTAATTGTCTGATATTTAGTGAAGATCTGATGAGGATCTTCAGCGTGATGAGGAAAATAGTTCCTCAAAATGCAGTATGTTGCTCACTTTCAAAGCTCACTTTTCATGTTTGTGCTTGCGAGGTCTACTGTTCAGAGAACTGCTAGTTGTACACCTGTTGTGTACCTACACCTTGCAAACTATAAAAAAAACATAAAATAAAAGACAACGGAGAATAAACAATGTACAATGGGCGGTCTTATCACTGAGTAAGTGATCTCTTCCAGACAACCTTTGGATGGAAGAGTAGTATGTTGCAAGCGTACATAGACTACGGTAACCGCTCCAATCAAGTGGGCCGTACGCTTGGTTGCCACACCACATAGTGGTATAAAAAAAATGGAGATGATGACTTCCTGCAGTCAGTTGCTGATACCAAGTTTGTTTGTTCGCAGAGCGTGCCGTCGTGGTCGCGCGGCGTGGACGCGGCGCAGGCGGCGCGCGCGCGGCTCGTGCGCTGGGCGTGCGGCGAGCCACCGCCCCCGCCGGACCCGCCGCGCAAGAAAATGCCGCACGCGCTGCGACGCCGGTGGCCCCTGTGCCCCTGTCTGCAGGTAACATACATCATCATGACAGCCTTCTAATGTGCACTGACACTAGCCTACTCTCGGGCGAGTGTGACTGGGTCTTAGAATAATATTAAAATATTATTTAGGTTTACGATAATGAAACACAGAAACCCCCCAGACATGTAAATGCAAATGAATGAAATAGTACCAACCTACATTTTATAAACGTAGTGAATTGTTCCGAAACGCCGACACGCTGCGCCGCTAGAACTCGAGTAACCCGACACCCCGATATCGGCATGGTTGATAATGATGTAGAATTCAGGTTACCAGCGCACTTATCTGATTAGAGAGCACTATGCAAAATTAAAATTGAAAGTGTCATTTGGGCCAAATCGGTCGAAGATTTTTCGGTCGTAACGTCACTTACCCAAGGCAGCTTATTGAATATCTTCCCGTGATCGACTATTTAGTTTATTTTAGTGGCCGCCCGACCAACCGCTAGGTCGGTAGCCACTGCTGGTAGAGGCCAGGTGCGGTAGGCCTTGCCGTCTTCTCATAAGGAACATACGGTGCAGTACTCATGCGAGCTGCTTGTGAACCAAACAGGACATCATTTATCCGAAATTGGTATCTATACTACAATCAATCAAAATACAATCTATAGATTGAGCTTGTTGAACAGGGATACTTGCAGTTTTTAATACCCACGACACAGAGAATTCACAATTCAAATTTGTTATGACTTATGCTTTTTTTTTATGCAACTGAAGTGGCAACCAAGCGTACGGAGCCTATGGACGCTTGCAATACCAGAGGTATCACTCGCGGGTTGCCACCTTGAGGCTAAGATCGAAAGCCTCATATGCCAGTAACTTCACCGGAAACCATACCCTTCGCACCGGAACACAGCAATGCGAGCATTACTGCTTGGCGGCAGAAATAGGTATGGTGGTAGTCCTTCCCCGGACGAGCTCTATCACAGAGAACTCTACTAGTCTTAAAACGATCGACGATTATGTACGATCCACACCGGCATACTGGTTGACAGGGTTAACTAGCGTGGTAGTCTGTTTTCTGCGTGTAGTTTCAACCGCACTACATAAACTGTATCGGGTGCTGAGATCATTCATAACGTACTTTCACCATTCTGTAAATTATCAAGGATACAAGTTACCTACTTGCTGTTAATTGGCACAGTTTGTTTGTTATCGTGGATTGCTGGGCTCATTAGGAAAGACAAGTGTAGGTTAAAAACCTGGTATTAATTGGTGGAAATGTAATACAATGTGTATAGAATTCGATTTTAAATATAAAAAAAATTGAGCGTAAAAGTAAAAAGTTGAGCGTAAAAGTTTAACAATCTTTTCATAAGGTAGAGACTGATGTGCAGAGATTTATTCAGAAGATAAAAAGGACCATTTTGCTACATCAGGCTACACCGTAGTAGACAGCCGGGCCAGTTGAATTGTCAAAACCATAAAGATCTATCTTCTATTGCATGGAACCATAAACTAAGCTTTACAAGAGTTCATCTTACAGTGTAAATTTCATGGCACAAGTTTTTTTGTGTCGAACTTTTTTAATCGTGGTGAAGTCGATGGTTTTCTCATCCAGGACGATTACAATAAAACTATAATAGTTATAACGAAAGGTTAAACCATAGTAAAACCATAGTAAAACCTGGTTCGTGAGCGTATAGTTTTCAAAACCTGTGTAACTACGTCTAGGCTAAAAGATAGAAAACACATTTTCTGAAAATAAGTTAAGTAATTTTGGTCTTGTAATATGGAGATTGATGGCTTTCAAATGAAGAATTCACATGCGAAATGGCTTAAGGCTTTACATAACACTATGTCACACCTCTAACATTTCTATTTGAGGTAAATGAATTATTTATGAGCTTTTTTAGACAACAAGCGGACAAACTGAGGGCTAGATACATAGAAGTGAGTGAATTAACACTATCGTCTCTGTCTGACAACCTGCAGAATGAAGAGTGACAGGTACAAGTTGGGCAACATCTATATTTGGGTCTAACTCAACTAAAATTTAAGGCACCTTAAAAAATAGTTTTATTATTCATAGAGCCCTAGAGGCCTGACAATGCTGCAATATCAAAGATGGCATTTCTGACCTCAAGTTATTAATTAATGCTGATGCTACGTTACCAAATATGACTTGTTCAACTAAATGAAGAATTAATCCTATGAATAAAACTGGTAAAAAAAACAATCTTAAGCAGCTAAAATAACAAATGAGCTCTGGCACAACGGCAGCAGATACAAAAAGCCGCTGCCTTGTCCGCTATATGTGCTTAGACCAAATGCCGCTACCGTATTAATGCCAGATGTCTTCATTCATAATAACAACCAAAATAAAACCCTGACCCACTCCGTCACACTTACTAAATCATTACAAATTGATGTTACAGAAGAGAAATGTATTGTGACATTCGTTTAACTTTAAACATCCGCGTTCTCATAATTTAGATAATTTGTATATGAGTTTTAAGGGGCTACCTACCTTTATTTTATGATTAGTACCTCGACGTTTGCACTTTTGATTTCGAACGTTACACTGTCGAATTAAAATTGAAATTGGTATGAGTTTAGCTATTCTAGTTTTTAATCTCCTCGCGGTCCGAAATAAGAAATAAACACTGTATATAACTTGTTTCAGATAAAATAATGATCTTTTTTTAATGTTTTAGCTTTGTTAGTGCGTATTTTAATAAAATATTTACTTACAGTAAGTATTTTTTGCGTGGGGCAGTTTATTATATAAAGTTAGCCAAATTGGAGACAACTCCTTTTTTTTTCATCAAGTAATTTTTTACAATAAGTGTTTGCTCATCTAATATAATTTTAATTTAAACCTCTACTTTACTATTGTAAAGTAGAGGTGTAAAGTGAGTCGTAGCAGAGGTTCTTGCTAAGACCAGTAAGGAGCCTTAAGCATTGGGCGCAAGTTCAGGGGTCAATGATACATGTATCAGTAAAACCTGTGTTCTGTTGACGTTTCTAAAGTTTCGCTAATTTATACTCGTTTCAGCATAACTTTTATTTTATTCAAGAGTTTGCATAGTTCGATGTTCGCTTAATTGATTTAGGGGTAGGGTAGATAGATTGATTCTAAATCACTTTTGTTGTATTCAAGAGGATAATTGATAGATTCAGGCGTTACTTTGCAGAAACCAATCATAAAATAAAAAAAAAAACAGATATAAAATCTCTAGTACTATTCCGCTTACCGGTCACATAGATACAGTTAACCTCAAAAGAAAACTATCGACATGTGTTTCTAACAGATATTTCATGTGTTCTTTATCATATTCAAGATTTTTTATATCATAAATCTAGGTCACCAAAATAGTGGGAAACGGATCAAGGAAATAATCTTTATCAGAATTATTCTTATTAGGTGAAGTAAAGTACCAATACCTTTCTACAAAAACTGTATTTGCTACTGTAGGTCTTCTGTGTTCTGTCCACGATGGCACGCCAATCATTTTATTATCCATCTATCATCAATCAGATTCAGATGATGGTAAGATGGATATCACAAATTTAATAGCTTAAAATTTCTAAACCAAATCCAATTACTTCTAAATAACAATTACAGTGATCTACATTGGTGTTAATGGATTTACTTTAGAAGAATTCAATCAATTTTCACCGACGCTAGTGTGATAAACAGTAAAACCGTATGGGAATTTCTTTGACGTTGACCATACCGTATTTCCAATTTAACTATGGTTTTAAATGGGACGTTAACTTTAGAACTGAGTTAAGTTCTGCTGACCCTTGGCGTACAATCGATGACACCAGGATTTAAAAAAATGTACCTTACAAGCTAGCTACAACTGAAAGTAGACTCCAGCCAACCAACAGGTTTTTTTTACACACGACATTTGGATTAGTACCTAGGAAGTATAAACTTTGACTTTAAGATGCATCAGAGACACAGGATAGGAACTGGTTTGAACACGAATAGACATCATAAATATAACTAGAACATAACCTACCCATAACTCAATATTATCTATAAATCATTTTGAATGTCAATAGATGCTGCACCTCGGAAATTACCATTAAATTTTAATATCAACATTAAAAGTTGTAGTTTTAATTATCTTGTTCCGTAGGTTTAGACAGTGACTGTACTAGAACCTGTTTGCATTGAGCGCTGGAAAGTAAAGTCATAAAACAATTTACAAGCCATTATTACGATGGGATTAGCAATGCATACTTCGCAATTTGAATTTGTGATGTGTGGTGAAAATTGTTACAAGTGAATGAGTAGACCGTGGTTTTAGGGCCAAGTACAAAAGCTCTCGTACAGTCTTAAAATGGTAGAGTAATAACCAGTAGAACACAAGAGCAATAGAGTGATGGAGAAAGTGTTAAGTCAGCGAGCGCTGAGTAGGTAACATCTTTTTAACCGTCATTGCTTGCACATGATAGAAACAGTCTATAAGGTATAAGGTAAGGACAGCTACTAACAGTGAATTAGCTTAGCGACAGGGTATTATAGAACAACAAGAGCAATACCAGTCTGATGCCTAACTCGTTCTCAGATTTGATCGCAAGGAAAGATCAAGCGTAGAATTAACTAACTTTTGAGACCAACCTTTTAAGGATTACAATAGCCTAATGATCAATGCAACTTCAACAACAAATATCGAACTTAGATATTATCACACTACTAATGAACCATTTGAAAATATGAACACAATCGGTAGATGTATATTGATATAACTATTAAACGGCAAACAATTACTTCAATTGACGTCAAGTTGAAGAGTTAGGTCAACAATGCATTGAGTTAAATGGCAAGATGAATCAATTTGAAGAGTTGAACAATAAGTCGAAA
This sequence comes from Colostygia pectinataria, assembly GCA_951394395.1. Taxonomy (NCBI): domain Eukaryota; kingdom Metazoa; phylum Arthropoda; class Insecta; order Lepidoptera; family Geometridae; genus Colostygia; species Colostygia pectinataria. The sequence continues at coordinate 2,604,249 of OX596362.1, forward strand.
ACGAATCGGAACGTTATGTAGACGTTTTTGCAGTAATTGCTCTTTAGTTCGTGAAGGTTGTCAGAGCTTATGAATGACTTGAATAGTTGGCGTGATAAAGTTGATAGGACTCAGCGAAAATTAGACCCTCTTGTCATAATCACACACGTAAATTAGATTGATGGATGTGCTTATGTCTAAAATGTAAGTATAAGTATAGAGCTTAGTGAAATTTTGTTTGTTTACGTTGCCATGCGACAATCAAACCCATATAAATACTCGACACTGGCGAATTTGTGGCAAATATGCCACAGAGTCCATAAATGAAGAAGAAGAAGAAGAGCTTAGTGAATGACGTTCTATAAAATGAAATCAAATAATAATATCAATCAGTGTATAGTTCTCTTGGCGGATCTAGGCTTCCGTGAAGTTAGCCGTTTCGATGCGCAATGGAGCTTTTTCTAGCTAAATTGTCTTTGCGCATCACAAACGACAAACTTCACGGAAGCCTAGATCCGCCGATAGAACTATACCTACCAAATTGATTTAGAATCGTTCGGTGCATAATTTGTATTTACCTAGAACTGGCACATTGTCTATTTAACTGTAATTTTGATAGAGCTATTTCTTTAGCTTTATTATTATTTTATTTATTATTATAAACCTGTAGTGTCCCACTGCAGGGCAAAGGCCTCCCTTCTCTCTTTCCATACCTCTCTGTTACCGGCTCTTTGAGGTATACATCAAGTTCGTCCCTCCATCTCCTTCTGGGCCTTCCACGCGGCCGTCGCCCGTTTGGAACCCAAACTTTCTTTAGCTTTGAAGAAAGCAAAAACAAACATTTACTCTGGACACGCACAGACTAAAATAAGTAATGAAAAAAACCATACGGTAATCTGGCAAGTACACTTATAGATAACAAACAAAGTATGTCAAGTATAAACTTATTATTCTGTGGTAAGCTTCAATAAGACTACCAAATCTTGTAACGATGAATCAAAAAGCTTACTCAATAAACTTACTAGTAAGTATTTTATTATGCCTACCGGTGATAAACACGGCATGAATACAATTAGAGCGCCACAATAGTCAGATAAGTACAGGAAGTGATTTGTCGTGTCACAAACCTCTTTATTTGATTGAGAAGTATTGTTCGGCCGGCAGTGTGTTATTAATGTGTAGTTTATCAATTGTTATTGTTAAATTGCTGCTTAATAGTCAGTTATTTATTGGCGTTATAATCAAGTCAGGATTATAATTGTTATCCCATCTTTTATTATCTCGCTTTATCTAAAAGGTTGGGGTTTCTTCTTTATGTGGAAAAGGATGCACGTATGCCACGTAATTCATTGATATCTTTGTTCACGTATGTTTATTTTTCTTGGGATTTTTTGACGAGCTGAATAACGATTCGCTTTTTTTCAATTTTGTGTCAAAGCGGTAGGTAGCGTTGCAAGAAGAGCTCCTAAGTAGGTCTACACCACAGGTCTCACTCTCTCGCTTAATAATATTGGATAATGGTAAGGTGGTTAAGAGTAGTAGAGTTCTTTGTGATAGAACACGTCCGGGGAAGTACTACCAACATACCTATTTCTGCTGTAAAGCAGTAATGCTCGCATTGCTGTGTTCCGGTGTGAAGGGTATGGTTTCCGGTGAAATTACTCGCACATGAGGCTTTCGATCTATGCCTCAAGGTGGCGACCCGCGAGTGATACCTCTGGTATTGCAAGCGTCCATAGGCTGCGGTAACCGCTTACCATCTTGTGGGTCGTACGCTTGGTTGCCACTTCAGTTGTATAAAAAAAATATGGTCACAAAGAACTCCTTATTAACTCCTTATCCTGGAACTTTTAATTACCAAAGCGATAAGGTTACCCAACGACTTCGACTCCCAATTATGTTAGTATTACTCACGCTACCGTTAATGTATAGCGTCATTGGTCATTCAAAATTAGATACCTATATTAATAAATTGGAAAATAAGGAAATTATACATATTCATAATAGGAGGTGATTGGTCGATTTGAAAACATTGAACTTAAATATTAGACAGTTAAAAACAATGATGTAATTTTTATAGCGCATGTAGAAATCGGTGGAATTATGTTTGTGAAATCGAAAAGCTTGAGTTTCTCATTTGGAAGGAAGAACTCGAAAGGTGCAAAGTCTAACGTAAGTGCTAAGTTACTGGACTTTATCGTGTCATTTCATTTCATTTCATTTATTTATCTTTCGACATGGTACATACACTTAGATATGTCAATTTGGGTTTACAATAATAAAATTAAATAATAATTACAATAATTAAGTACTTACTTATGTCTAATCACATGCATGCATTTCACATCAATGTCATACTTTTATTAAAATAATTTAGTCAAGATTCTAATATTAATTGAATTAAAAAATAAATAACAATATTACACACAGCACAGATAAAACAAACAAATGTTTGATTGATTGATTCAAGATTCAGTGTGTTGAACTTGTGTTAGGTCATTAGGTCTCAAATTAGAAAAGGGAGTTTTCTCCGACTTAACTCCATTGGCCATCATAACGTCTATTTCAGACTGATAAAATAATATCTGTTTATAGACAGAACTTTTTATTGTGACTGAACAAACAAACCATTTTGGGAGCTAATATTTAGACATTATGTGGCGTCAACAATAATGAGAAAACATTCGAGCTCGTCCGGGGGAGGAATACCACCATACCTATTTCTGCCGCCAAGCAGTAATGTTTGCATTGCTGTGTTCCGGTCCGAAGGGTATGGTTTCCGGTGAAATTACAGGCACATGAGACTTCCGATCTAAGTCTTAGGGTGGCAACCCGTGAGTGATACTTCTGGTATTGCAAGCGTCCATAGGCTGCGGTAACCGCTTACCATCTTGTGGGCCGTACGCTTGGTTGCCACTTCAGTTGTATAAAATATATATATATATATATATATTTTTAACGACACAACACGTTCATTTGACGACCGATGTGGCGCAGCGGGCGCAGGTCCGCCTGCGACGCGGAGGTTGCGGGTTCGATTCCCGCCTCGGGTCAAATGTTTGTACGATCTACAAATATTTGTTCCGGGTGTTCTGGGTATTTTCTATATATAATAAAAAATATCTATCTATGTATTGTATTGTATTAAGTATATATCAGTCATCTAGTACCATAACACAGCTCTGTTTAAACAGTAGCTTATCTTGGGGCTAGATGATGCTGTGTGGATTGTCCAGCATTATTTATTATTATTTATTATTTAAACATTAAAGAAGGATGGGATATCAAAAGAAATATAATAAACAAATAAAACTACTGTACAGAACAGCAATTTTATGAGTTGGAGTAAGATTGCAAAATAAAGCATTGAAAACCGTGATATTCGTTTTTGTCAAGAAAACAACTTCTGCCTTGGCGAGTACTAGATATTCTGCCTCGAAGCAGCAGTGTGCAAGCATTACTGTGTTTAGGTTTGAAGAGCACTGAAGTAAAATTACGTCTCGGGGTGATCAGCGCAGTGCAGTGCCACCCAGAACAAGTGCCAGGATATGGTTATTAGAGGTTTACTTTACTCAGTTACATCTAATCACGATGAGACAAATTACCCCACGCTAGCGCGTTAATTTGCGTGTTTGGTCTGGGCTTATCTCTAACAACGATGCTTGAAATACTTTCCCCAGTCGAAAGGTTGTTAGACTGGATATTTTCTGGAGAAATGTAGCACCGAGCGGACCTAGAGACCTCAAAAGTAAGAGGAGTATACATTATACCATTACAAACAAGAATAAAGTGCTTAGAATCATAATTACCTAGATGATAAAAAAGCTTGGGACGAATGTGCTCCAACTCTACTTGGAATCCATAACAATAGCAAGGGTCATGCCAAAAAAGCGATAGGAACCCAGCCGGTGTTGTTGCCAGTTCTTTTACGGCATGGGCGCGTTGGAACTGGTGTAAATTTTCCTAGCTTGTAAGACGTTTCAAAGTGATCCTTGTGATTCTACTGAATAAATAATTTTTGATTTTGATTTTGATTTTGAATAAGGAATAGTCTACCGTTTTTTTATACCAATAAAAAGTGGCAACCTAGCGTTAGGCCCACTTGATGATAAGCGGTTACCGTAGTCTATGTAAGCTTGCAACATCAGAGATATAATTTGCGTATACACTGAGACGTTAGATGGAAAGTCTCATGTGCCTGTAATTTTACCGGCAACCATACCCTTTAAACCGGAACACATCAATGCGAGCTTGGCTGCAGAAATAGGTATGGTGGTAGTCCTTCCCCGGACGAGCTTGATCACAAAGAAACTACTCACACATAAACTGGTGCGTATGACTTAAAACCCTACCGCAACTAACTAATTTATTAACTCAGTTTTGTAAGAATAGTTTACTTGCTCCTTAGTACATTCACCTTCATGAAATTGCTTGAAATCATAAATTCCTATAAACGTCCCCGACTCGTAAATTAGTTGGTCCATTCGCCCGAAACGGCCCAGTCCTGGTGAAGTCATCGACAGGAATACTCTTTACAGGGCTTTAGGGCTGTCACTCGTTAATAATACTTTATGAGACGGTAAAAATAGCGTTTTCTATAAAGGGGTTCACTGTATTGTAGAGACATACAATTTTGAATATGTATAATAAAAATAATTTTAAAATAAAATTGTATGAAATTCATTTTGAATATTAGTTCTACTTATTCTTGTTCACCAAAATATAAACAAAAGATTATTACCAAAAGATTATAACCATCAGTAGATCTGCTAATTCTGCAGAATCAGTTACATTTTGCAGCATTGAACAGTTAAATGTGTTTGTGAACATAGTAGAAAATCTCAGATTCTTTGATAAGTTACTAATCGATTTAACGAGCTTAATTATTTTTTGATTTAGATTCTGCTAAAGCGTCGAACGAATTTAACTGGTTGCCGTCCTTTTCTAATGAATTAAAATACAAAGGACTGCGATAATTATAGTAAGCCCAGTTTATAAAATAGAATGGACACCATATTCATATGCAAGTCCACCTCAAACCAAAAAAATCATTGATTGATATATGATTTAATTTATATCAATGTTACGTTTCTAAAGTTCCAGTCCAAAATGAATATGGAAGGAGTTACCTGCATAGTTTCGATTATACATGCGTTATTTTCATTATCAGTCTGCGACTAAAATTCCATTGTTCTTCAGCAAATATTAGTTGCGTTGCTCATGACCCGCTTACTGTGTTTGCTCTTGCATCAACTGATAGGGATATTTGTTATTTGGTAAACTTGACTTTGTTGCAAGGAATTATGCATTATTATAATAATGTTTTTTTTTTTAAAGCCTTTTTTCGTTAGAAGCATAACATAGGCAAGTCAAATTGTACATTTTTAAGTTCGTATTCTAACATTATAATTAGTGTAGGTACCTGCTATGTTTGCAAATCAGAGAATGAACAAATCAAATATTCATTAATATGATAGAATGGATGCTGTTCTAAAAATATTTTAATTATGTTTTTGAATTGGCCTAAAGGAAGCTCTGTAATTTCTAATGGGAGTTTGTTGTACATATCGAGCTTAACACAGAAACCCTGCCAGCCTGCCCTGAAAGTTAAAAGATATAATAAATACTACATCAGTTTTGCCAGGGAGAAGCCTTCCCTATTACCTTTCAACCATTTCATCTTCTCAAAGGACCACGCCACGCTAATTTTATTTTCTCTCATTTCGCCGGGTTTATTTGATTTGTAAATTGTTTCTAAATACTGAATGCTTCAAATACTTCTGCGGACTTTAATTTCTATCATTTCTACTACATTTGTTTATTATTATTGTTCTTAGGTTTAAAATCGTGTCTTTAAACAGTTTTATAGATTATTTTTAAAGATTCCAGCAGCCCTACTTACTTAGCTCAATGGGTCCGCGAGACACCAATGCCAATGATGATAATACAAATTCATACAATCCTTAGAATGCAACCGGCGCCGGCGCACGCGCCTTACTGGAAGGTCGTTATGACTCACTCGCATTAACTCACATATACTGATATTTTTTGAGATTTATTAGGGAACAAGCTTCCGTACGCGGCTTCATTGTACCGAGATAAAGTAGCCTATAATGTTATCCCAATTCTGTTTATATTCCGCAAAGTCCACAAACGTTTCAGTAGTTGAAAAAAAGTTAACGTACACAAAATATAAATGTGAACGTTCCTTCTGTTCGCAATTTTACCTAGTAACTATAATTACGAATCAAAATAGCAGGAATACCCTGCACTGAATGTTAATGAATCAACGCATCATGTCTGTCTGTAGAGATTTACTTTCGACGAAAGTAGTGCAGGAAGCGAACCCATCTAGGTAATTATCTAGTTTGATTTAAATGATTAAAACTAATGTAGAACTACCGCTGCAAAAATACCATGAACTTAATAGCACCATTACGAGTAATAACGAATCACGTCGTACATTATCAATTAAAATAAACTTCACTTTACCGTGTGTCGGTCGGAGTTTATTTCTGTCAGTCTGTTTCCTCATTGTCCACATTTTACTACTCCTTTTTAGGAAGAAAACCATCGCTGTCTTCCTCGTTTCGTACTTTAGCAATTTATTCACGATTTTATTGCCACGACTCGTTTCTCTGACTGCATTACGCAAAAAGATAATGTTCTCTCAATGATTTATTCTGTTCAAGAGAAAAACGCCTGACAGTTTAATGAAATTGGAATTTAAAATGATATTGTTCTGGTGTATGAATTTTCAAGTAGTGTCAATATTTTGTATGCTTCTTTATATTCATTATTCTGTTGAGTATGAGAAAGATGAATGCCTGTGTGAAAGTTGAATACTCGGAAGATGAGTTGTTGAATACTTTGAGATTGAGATGAGTTTGTTGACAGAGTCTTGAGTAAACTACAATGAGAAGTATTATGTGATTATAATATCCCAAAAATTATTTTGCCTCAAGCGGGATTTGAACCCGCAACCACCGCTTGATACGCGGGCGCTCTACCAATTGAACCAATTGAATAAGCAATGCGATAACTCTCGTCAATGAACTAAATTAACTTTAGTCATTGAACAGGCTTGGATAACTGCAACGTTTCCCCTGTAGGTGGAGCTATCGGCGTTTCGAGCCGAAGACATCCCAATGATTATTGGCATATATGGCAAAATAATTTTTGGGATATTATAATCTTTAGTATTCCCTTAGTGTGATGGTTAACACTATAAAAACAAAAATAACCAAGTATTATGTGGTTGGGAATATTTAATAATAATCTTTTCTTATTAAAAAATTGGCGGTGGCAAAGTTAATAATTAGTTATTTTCTTATTTCAATACTACTTAAGTATGACTTATATATATTTTTATTTTTATTTTGTTTATAAATTTACAAAAGGATTTACAATAATTTATGCGATTATTGTAAAAATACTGTTTAATGTTTTATATCTTTATCAAATCACACTTTTGCTTTCGTTTATTTATTTATACATAACACAGACAATCTTCATGAGGCATATTATAATGTAGTACTAATTTATAATGATGTACTTAATAAGGTAAATAAATTTGAAACCTCAATTATATATTTAAATTTTTTACAAAATTTTGGGTGAGTCGAAGTTATATACATTAAAACTTTTGTTCCAGAATGACGAGCCGCCAGAGATCACATACTGCGTGGTGGGGGGTGAAGGAGGGCTGGCGCTCCAGGCCGTCACCCCCACACACCCCATGCCACCGCAAGATGAACTCGACGCCAAGTTTGCTGAGCTAGTGGTTAGTACATAAACGTAAACTGGTAAACGGTTACCGCAGCCTATGGACGCTTGCAATACCAGGGGTATCAGTCGCGGGTTGCCACCTTGAGGCATAGATCGAAAGCCTCATGTGCCAGTAATTTCACCGGAAACCATACCCTTCACCAGACACCGGAACACAGCAATGCGAGCACTACCGCTTTGCGGCAGAAATAGGTAGTAGCTACTTCCCTGGACGTGTTCTATCACAAAGAACTTTGCTACTCTTAAACAACTCTTGAACTCTACTACTCATAAATTGCGGCACCAATTTAGGTACCAATCGTTAACTTGTTCTTAAAAAAATATCAGTCTTAATTAAGCTATATCAATATGTAATAAATTGTGGCAAGTACTCGTGCTTGTAATTTAACGTGCGATTTCCGTGCATTGTCTCACTCAGCACATACAATGTGTGCTTACGAAAATTTAAAACAATTACATTTCAAGTATAAGCCTGAATGAATTCTAAACTTTAAAATTACCTCTCATAACATTATTATGGTTTTCATAATACGCCGTGGTTCTTCCCCGATGGAAGCGTTCCCATCATTCTGTGCCTAATTTCGTCATTGTCAGGCTAGATCTACATCTTACGCAATGATTGTCTATCTCAGACTGTGTTCTCGTAGAAAGCAAGGGTTCGAGCGATTATTTAACCAAGGGCATTTTCTTTGTTTGTTTTTTGCCAATCTATTTAGTATCGACTGTTCATTCATCTTATCTGTAGCATTATCGGCAATTAGTTAATCCGTGTTATTTTTTTTAAAATCCTAGTTATACATTCGTACCGGCTTGTATAAGTGCTGGCAACCTGCATTTTATGTAAACACGGCTTAATCTCGGGTGATTCTGGTACAGTGAACCCAACGATTTTCTTGTCAGTTACCATACCGAATGCATCGGAAACATGTTTCATAATAATGCATCTATCATCATCATCTAGGTCCTCGATTCTGTCGTAATTTCCCTGGGAAGGTGTTTTGTTGAGGCAATACTTGTGCTTACGTCTTTTAAAACAGCATCTATTTATAAACCGTTCGAGATACTATTTGTAGTAATTATAGTACCTTAGATCTAGTCACTTTTATCATTTCAACACATACATATTTTTTTTTTGTCAGCAAGTGTCAGCAAGATCTAGACAATCAAGGCGCCCACCTGATGTTAGCCTGACTATTACAGATGCAGTGCCACCCAGAGCTTAAATTTTTTAAGTGTTTGCGTGGCAATGCCCTGCGCTTATCACCCCGAGACATTGTTGTTAAGTCTCTTTTGCCCAGTAATTTCACTTGCTACAGTGCCCTTCAAACCTAAACACAGTAATGCTTGCTCACTACTAGACAGAATATCTGACATTGCGGTGGTACCCACCAAGACGGACTCTTGCTAAAGAGTCCTACCACCAGGTAGCCTACATTATTATTTCACATGTTACCGTTACGTCTAAACGGTTCTTCTTTGCCTATATTTATGCGAAAATCAACGACGTTGAATTACTTAAGGCACATTATTGGAACTACTTTTATTTCTTATATTCAAAGCGGTCTGAGGCAATGATTTCTAATTCGTATATTATCTTACTGCTCTAAGTAGCACGATTAGTAGTAGTATTTTAGATTCTTATCATCTAACTAATTCAAACCGATCTCCTGCATTCACGTCGGTTTAAATAAATGATTATAGTTGTTCGAGTAATAGTTGTGTACAAAATGGGCGATAAATCAGAGTCAGTAGGTGTTGTTTGGACAGATGAGGCGTACGCCCGCGGACACCTGGACGCGCTACTTTCACAATGGCAGTGCTCGCTCGTAGGGCTGAACAGTTACCGTTGGTTTGTAGGCGTTCAATAGCCACAATATTATTAAAGGCGTTTAAACGATCGATATCTCATTTCAAATCATTGATGTTTATCAAGTATTGGACGGTTCAAAGCTGCAAAGCTGCAAATCTAGAATCAGCTATCACCATTTCTTGGGATAACTCTAACGCGATTAATATATTTCCTGAATATTTCGATCGAAAGCATCCGCGATGGCGCGGTGGGAGAATCACAAATCGGTCTCAAAGACGGCATGTGACGGTGAATAAGTCCTATGATACTTTGGTGAAGGATATAGCTAAGTGTTTCGTATCTCGTTCGGCTCGGAATACATTTTCATAGTAGGGCTCTCTGTTGTCAACCGATCAATATCGTAGGTAGCGTTTAGTTTGATTTACAAGCCGTGTCGAGATGCAAATCGTGGCCGTTAGCGTCCGAACTTATCAAGTTATCGACTATACGATACCGATCGATGATTACCTTTAATGGGCATGATTGGGGTGTCGTGTATCTCGATGGGAAAATATACGCTGTAAATCGCAAGCTAAAGTTGGCACCGGATGGAATCTATACTGACTTAAAAAAACATACCAAGAAACTGAAATTATTTCGTGTTTTTTGCTGATGATTATATCTCTGGTATTCCAAGAACTGTACTTGAGTTTCTATTCTCAAGTTTGTGGCATTTTCTAAGAACCATAAACTTGTGTGTAACTGTGGTGTAACTGAAGTTAGATTTTTTGTTATGACGACATACAGTATCGTGCAGTATAGTATGAACACGCTTGCTTCTGTTTGTGTTATTTATAATTTTTATTTTTGGTTAAGAAGGAGACTATCTTCCCACAACACAGGTTTACCTAAGGTGGGAGATAGTGGTATATTACACACTATTATTACTAGCAGTTCTCCGAACTGTAGACCTCGCAAGCACAAACTTGTAAAGTGAGCAATATACTGAATTTTAAGGAACTATTTTGCTCATCACGCTGAAGATCTTCATCAGATCTTCACCAAATATCAGACAAACTTAAAGTTAATACTTACCTTTCAAATAAAATAAAAATCATCGTAATCAAATCATATTAGGCGGAGATATTCAGCAGCCCCCGTTTTGTCCCTTTTTGGAGAAAGTACGCCCCCTATCAAAAATCCCCGACGACAATCAAATTCTATAAAGTCATAGAACCTGTATACCAAGTTTGAACCAGATTGGTTGAAAAATGCGACCTGTAGGCGAGAACACAAACTGACCGGACAAACTGACAACCAAAAGCATTTTTGGCCATTCTCGAAACAGACTTTAACAGACGCTTCGCTTGCTTCGCTCGCTCGGTCAACTATGTTAATTTGTGCTCAAAATTGTCCACCTACAAATTGTAATTTTAATGTAAGTCCACTTGTTTTGTTGAAATAAATAAACTAAAATAAATTAAAACTAAAAATATTGTCTCTTTATCCGTTCATGCACCCAACATTGCTCCATGTACAGCCAGGAGGCTTACCTCTTAATCGATATCTGATACAGTTTTCAATCGATTAAGTTATTAAATTATCAGTTCATAAAAATGCAAAGTTACTGTCGAATAAAACATTAAATAATTCGTTTTATCGCTCAATAAAGATAAGCGGAACATGAACGAAATTTCACTTAGTGTAAGTGAAACCTGTTAGTTGGTGATACAAAATTAAATGATATCCAATGTGACCGTAATAAATGATTCTTATATTTACTGCTATTATGTAATTAAAATTGTAATCATACCATTGCGGGGAAGATAATAAGAGGATGTTAAACGGAAATAAAAGGTTTAATGACTTTGCAGCTTGTGTCTTTCTTTTGAAAGAAAGTTATGGAACGGAAGATTTGTCCAATTAGCCCTTTCGTTGTACCTATTTGCAGTGACGTTGAAAAGTCATTGTTTAACTTACGATATTATATAAGGTCTAAAACATTTAAGGAAATATGTTTAACACATTAAAAATATACATGTAATGTACTTTTATTAAATTTTGTGTAAAAAATCTCGAGTACTTAAAAAAATGAGCGTTCGTGTGTCACCCCAGTGCTGGCTATCTCGCTCTGATTCCTGAATTATTTATATAAAAATATAAAAATATTGGGCTCGCGTAGAATCACCTTATTATCTGAATACATAAATTCAGTTAACATTTGGATAGATCATTGAAGCATCATCATCATCATGACAGCCTTCTAATGTTCCCACTGCTGGGAAACTGGCCTACTCTCAGGCGAGAGTGATTGGGTCTTAATCCACCACGCGGACCCAATGCGGATTGGTGGATGGCACATGTCTTTCGAGTTTTTAGTTCTTGGACATGCCGGTTTCCTCACGATGTTTTCCTTCACCGTATGAGAGCACAGGCATTGAAGCATCATATAACGTAATATTAACAGCCTTTAGCACACTCTTGATTACCAGTAGGAAACACTATCTTATTCAAGTAGGTATTATGAAGTGTATAATCCATCATAGGTTCACAAATAATAATCTCAATAACACGAAATGCCACTGTGTATGCTATAGGTTACATCACATCTTCGCCACTTTCCCTTGAGGTGTTGATGTCAGGTCTGTTACGATTGGGCTGATGACGCTGGACACCGGACGGAAGTTGGTCATTACTGTCCATCTCTGTCTGGTCTAGCACTAGATTAAATGAACTTGATTGGAGGAACTTGATTGGAGGTCTTTGACATTGCTTGTTACGAAATTACCGTTCTATCTATTGATTACATCTCTGCCTTCTTCTTTGGTGACAGCTTCGTAAACTGGTTCTACGTTTTTTTATTTTGTTTATATAAGTGGTTCACCAAACGGCAAACAAGCATCCGGCCCACCTGATAGGAAACTGTCACCGTCATCATGACAGCCTTCTAATGTTCCCACTGCTGGGACACTGGCCTACTCTCAGGCGAGAGTGATTAGGTCTTAATCCACCACGCGGACCCAATGCGGATTGGCGGATGGCACATGTCTTTCGAATTTTTAGTTCTTGGACATGCCGGTTTCCTCACGATGTTTTCCTTCACCGTATGAGAGCACTGGCATTGCGCACATAAATTTTTCGAACAGAAAAATCCATTGGTGCACGACCGGGTTTGAACCCACGACCTGTCACCGTAACCTATAATAAAAAAATAAATAAATAAATAATAAATAATGCTGGACAATCCACACAGCATCATCTAGCCCCAAGATAAGCTACTGTTTAAACAGAGCTGTGTTATGGTACTAGATGACTGATATATACTTAATACAATACAATACATAGATAGATATTTTTTATTATATGTAGAAAATACCCAGAACACCCGGAACAAATATTTGTAGATCGTACAAACATTTGACCCGAGGCGGGAATCGAACCCGCAACCTCCGCGTCGCAGGCGGACCTGCGCCCGCTGCGCCACATCGGTCGTCCTATGGTCCAATGGACCTATGGTCGCTTGCATTACCAGACATATCACTCTCGCGTTGCCATCCTACGATGGCAACCATAATTTCCCAGTAATTTCACGTGCAACAATACCTTTCTAACCGGAACGCAGCAATGCAATCAAGCATTACTGCTTGATGGCAGGAATAAGTAGTGGTATTTTCCCGGACGAGCTCTATCGCAAAGAAATCTACGACATATCTGTATCAAACATCTTGTTCTTTAAGAGTTTCTTAGAGGTCTATCTCGCAACATTTATAATGTCGTCACTAAAAATGTTTCGCATTTACATTGCAAATTTTTTAATAAGATTTATGTCTCATTGTGTTAAAATTAACACGTTCACCTTGTTGCAACTATAATTATTAGATTTGGCTAATTGTGTATCTTGTATGTTGCTTGGGCTTTCTAGATGCTGACGCCTTATATTCAGTCGTTTGTCAGCTGCGCCAGTCATCAAACACATTTGATTGATAAAATGCTTCAATTCCATGATCACTATTCAATTGTAGTTTTGATGTTTTTATGCTGAAACTAAATTTATGATGGTCCCCCTCGATGGAAGTCGATACTCGATAGTTAAGGATCGCTTGCGAATGAACGTTGAGGTAAAACTTTGAGGAAGGCATAATTCCCAGCAATAGACGTTTATTGACTGATATGATTAATATCCAATACAAAACAAAATGATAATTTCAATATCAGTACGCTATAATAATGATTGCAAACAAAAGCACGAAACTAATAAATGAAAATCACTTTCTCCCGACCCCTGGTGAGATCTACATGATTGGCAATTGCCACCACCACAATACTTCTCCAAATATTGTATGGTTTTGAGAGATCATCAATCATTCTTGAGGAACTTTTCCACGTCTAGATTTCAATGGCTATATTTCTAATCAACTTTTGTTTCTATCGTATTATATACACGTACAATTTTATACGTGGTTTTATCATCGAATTTAGAAATGCGATAAAATTTTCGTCAGGATTCTATGCAAACGCCACCGGCCGGCGTCGGTTGAAAAACTTGATGCTAGAACATATTTACAATATGAAATATCGATTACTTTTATTACTCTTAACCTTCCCCTTGAATCGCTCTATCTATTAAAAAAACCCCCCTTCAAAATCCGTTACGTAGTTCTAAATATTTAAGCATACATAGGGATAGACAGCGGGAGCCAACTTTGTTTTATATTATGTTGTGAAGTTCTTTGATAACATAAAACGCATCAACGCTTTTTTAGGCAACGCATCAACTGTACTTCTGGTGTTGTTGATGTCAATAGGCGACGGTAACCGCTTACCATCAGGCGGGCCGTAAGCCTGTTTGCCTCCAAATGACATAAAAAAAAACGTTACAATTACAAACCCAGTCGTGTTCACAGAAAACTAAATTAAAATAGCCCTCGGATTCTTAGACATAAACAAAGCTTTTAATCCGTATTTTAAGTCCATTGAAGCACACAAGTAAGGGCAATCGTCTACCGAAGCGAAGCGGAGCCGAGCTGAGCGAAACGTGTTAAAGTTGCTTGAATCTGACGTGACGCAATAGTTTTGATAAATGTATTTCACATAAGAAGGGTGCTGACACATTTATTTTTTTCCTTTTTTGCATCATTTATTCGGCAATGTCAAAGTTATAAAATACAAATTATAAATTTACGACAAGTTTGTTTCAATTTACAGTTTACTCTATTGACTAAAACCTACGAGCAGATTATTCTCAATGTCTTTGGCTAAAACCATAGAATATCAAATCTGTCAGCACCCTACCTATATAAAATAGACTGTAGGTCTGTAGGAACTAATGCAGTCCGCTCCGCTTTTGTGGATGATCACCTGAAACGACAAAATGTCTGGTTTGTCATCAAAAATGTCAAATGTTCTTTCACTTGTAAATGTTCCTTAGTTTCAATTCTTCGCATCAATGCCAGTTACTTTTTAAACGGGATTCTGAGAACAGTACACACAGCACTAAGGTTTCGACTTGTCTGACACTTTACATTGACTTTGAATGCCTATAAACGAGTTGTTTTCTATATTATTGAAAGGTTATCGTGAATTAATTTCTTAATAGCCTTCGTCCAGTCACGATGATATTCAGTTCTTTTGTCATGTGCCGCGGATATAATACCTCTAAGTCCTTAGAATGTAGGAATGTGGATCAGACTGTAATTTATTGCGTGGTCATACAGTATTTTGGTTCACTGAATTTTAGCTGGTAATGTACTAATTTAATTTAATTTTCGTAATAATTACGTGCAAAAACCGGTCGCCCAAACTCGATATTTTGGTTAATGATCAACGTAAATGGTAAACTCGTTATTAACCCACCAACTATAGTTTACGTAATGTGTGTGATAAAAACAAATATTTGTACTAATTTGAAACAATTGGATCATTGTCATCATCAACAGATAATTAGTAGACATCCGTTAAACATAGATCAAAAAATCTCGCTATGAACATTGGTGAACATTTCTAGACTCAATACCTGTAATTTGGTGTAGTCAATGTGTGTCTCTTATTCTCGTAGACTAAATATATTTATACCGTTTGTACCAGTAGTTTGACATTGTTTTTTTATCAACCCTTGTCTTTCAACTTGTTAATTTAGCCGCGGTATATTGGTAACTTCACTCTCACTTAGTTTTCACACATCAAAGTTCGGTGGCGTTCGGCTGTCGGCGTCGATCAGCGCATACGCGTTCGCGCCTGTCAAACTGACACTTCGTATCAATACTATTCTTTGAGAGTACGTGGATATAGACTTTTAAACAATACATTAACTTTTTGTACCTATGTCTGTCGTCCTTTATAATCCGTTTTTATTAATAACCAATAGGCACAAAATTGGTCTGATTCAATCCACTTTTTAAAGCGTTCAATCGCTGACGAAGAGCGGTGCCGATGTGGCCGAGTCAACCAATATTAATCTTTTATAATAACTTAATAAATTTATTGAGGACACAATTTGCATGATAGTTTTTAATACATAACATACATAATTCTAAAATAGTCTTAGGAATGGCGGTCTCATAAAAAAAACTACGCGAAACTGACACAACTTTAGCGCAGCTTTGATACAATTCCAGGGATTGAGACAGCTCGCATCGCTCCGTTCTGCTATGGTGGATGACCTCCCTTTTATGTGGCAGACAGGAATTAATGTTTATATTTGACCAGAGAAGAGAGATGATTCTCATTATCTTCTATCTTGTCTATTAGCTGTCTGCATCGAGACTACACTATCTCAATTCATGCATTACGCACAGTATTTATTGTAATTTTACCTCTGAAACCTGCTAACCAGGTAATCAAAGGTTATGGAAATCCACTCTCACCAGACGCACCCTCAGTTTTACACTAACAGACGGATAACGTATTCATTTGTATGTATCTAGAAACGTGATAGCTTCGCGCTTTCCATCGAGCTGTCTGCCCAGGATTGAAATATCTATTGATAGCTATATTAGCTGAGCATAATTTTTAAGCTTATCTAGCCGGATTTCTGTAGGTTTATTTTGGAATTAGCATAGCATCTTTAATTTGCAGATTATTATACCTCGCATTCAAAATGTATTTATAATTTTACTTATGCATTTGTGAAAATGGGAACGTTAATGCTTGGTTGTAAAATTGAAACCCTGTTTTGTTGTTTCTAGTTGTACCTACCATACCATCTACCTGTAATGTTATTGGTAAAAAAATAATATAGTAAAAACCTATATGTACAACCACACTATATGTATATATGTATAACCCACGTCTGGACAAAGGTTTCCCACAAGTATTTTCTTTTGTCTCTGTTCTTAGCCACCCACAGACTTAGCGGTGTCCCACCATTTAATTTAATTACTTATATTAAATTAATTTCAGCATAGGTTATATCTCTTGTACGAAATTTATTCTTAAAAGTATTCGAACTATGCTAATAAACGGTGAATAATTACAAAATGGCTTGCGGTTCTCATTGACCGAGTTTAGTTAATCACAGATTTAACTAAAAGTGAATTAAATAACTTTGACTGGAGAATGTTCTAATGGGCCTCGTACACATGGCTCAGGTTAGTAAAAGCGGTACTAGTTTATCCAATTTGCAGAGCGCTAGATGAGCTAACGCAAATTTGTAGCATAAATTGGTTTTGTGTAAAGGCAGACAGTCATCTTCGGCAGTAATCTATCAGTGCGACCGTATAGGCTCTGCCACGTTTACTTAATATCAGTGCACTAGCTAGCTAGCACTAATTTAGCGCTCTCAAAATTGGATAATCCAATGCCTGCATAAATTTACTGCATTTTCATTTCAGTCGTGCTCTGGCCGTCGCAATTGCTCAGTGTGGGTGGACTCAACGCCCAACGTAGGATGGCGATCATTTACCGACGCGAAGCGAAGTAAATTAATAGAATCGTTTGAAAATTGCCATGACATGATGCAATTATGACGATTGTATTGACTGACGCCACTCAGATCTGCTCTGCTGCGCTTAGGTGGAAGATGGCCCTAAGCGAGCGTTCTGTTCATTCGATTGTCAATTCGTTAGCCCTTGTTTGAACTGTACTTGGTAAACGGCCAAACATCCACAAAGCGGAGCCTAGCCAACCAATTCAATGCATTTTTGTTATAGCTATGTCACGTTAATTACGTGCAATTTTGATATGACTCTATATGGTGACTCGACTTCTGTCTGCTCCGATTCGGTGGATATTCGCCCTAAGACAACGTCTCTGTTTATTAGATTGTTATAGGTACCTACCGTCTGCTCGCTTACAAAGGTCACCAGGTTTTCATAGCGGTACCACAGCGGTACCTTGTAGATGTCATCTATTTAATGCAAATTATGTTCATGCCACTGCATTTTTTTTTCCGCTTCATTTTATTAATACGGTTTTATAGGTGTATTCTTACAAATAACATTATTAATTAGATTCGAAGAATATTAGATTTGAAGAATTCAATGTTTTTCAAGAGGTCATTGTAAAACCTTTAAGTGCTGCGGTTGTGTGTAGTTTATTGCATTGCATCTTCATATCTTCATCACATAGTCCGATGCCATAGGTCTAAATTCATATTAAATTATTTAGACGCGTTGCCTGGGAAACAAAAAATCTTGAGTGAAAAGAGTTCCTTGTTATCCTCAGAATTGAGTTTCTCCCAAGTAGTTGACTCCGTCTATATTATAGGCCTAGTTGAACATTTGCTGATGTTTTTTCCATATGCAGCGATCTAAATGTTATGCCATCATCAAATTATTTAATAAGCACCGCACCGACATATAAATTGTGTGCAGGCTACTGAATAAATAAACACATAAGCAACAAAGGTCTGTGTCTCACGCTCTGTATCTTAAACATGTCTGCAGACATTATCGGGTTATCGTTTATTCAATGAGTTGTCTGACTAATTATGATATGTAACATGGCTTAGGGTTTGTCATATTCGTTGTTTTGTGCTTTGATAATGTGTGCTTTGTTTCGACAAATATTATTTTCTTCGCTGAAGTTTTAGTGTGAATTCTCTGCCGGAAGATTTCAACAACGTTGAGTAAACTAACAGATAGATACCTTACGTTTCTCATTTTTTTGTGACTTTCACTGTCAAACAATAACTTTTATCTTACATCTTTTGACTGCCTAAAACTAAATCACGGCGAGAGATGCACCCGGAAGAAGCCATTGTTTGTTTAATATCACACAAGTCAACCTTATCTTTTAAAATTCTTACTCATCTGAGGCAAAAAGTCAACAACCGAGATCTCTAATTGTCCACCTAATTATGGCTATTTACTCTAAAGGCCGCACTTAAATGAGCGAAGGTGAGATTGTCAGTAAGATTCCATCTCTGAAAGCTGCCCTAAAATCTGAATAATTCCATGACAGCGGCTGCATGAACCAGTCTTTTCCCGACTTGCGTATAAACTTGGTTTTATTTAGTAAGTGGTAATCTTGATCTCATTAATCTTAATAGACATAATTATAGGCGATAAGTGTTACAGCTGTTTGAATTTAATCTAAAATTAATCAATGCAATAAATTAGTGCTTATTACTAGATACCTAGATGACAGTTTTTGCTCTGCACTAGTTGTTCATTATAACTTAATAATTATAGTCAGGGAATGATTTTACACATTATCATCAATGGTAGTGTTAGTACCTAGATATGAATGATTCTGTTGCCTACGATTAGGATACAAAAATCAATCAAATCGCATTGGAAAATTTTCAATTGTTGGAAAGTTAATAAAATATTTTACTTTGGTTTAATATCTATGTTATAGTGATAAATTTATTTTAACATTTTAACATGATTTTACACGCTATGCGGCGTGTTAAGTATCAATAAGCGTTTTTACTACGTTTTTACCTTATGAAATATTATAGACTAGACATGTCTATTTGTATCACAAAAGGCAAAGTTATAGGTCCTAGTAGAAGTATGAGGATATCCTACAGGCATCTAATTTATCTTCTCGCATTAATAACTTGTTAGAAAGTTGTTTACATGCACTTCCATAACCGGACAAGCCCTTCATTTGTCCCCGAGTCAACAACGCATTTATCATCATCATGATCTGTTTGCCTTGCTCTGTGTCACGGTCATCAGTCTCTGTTGATGGATTTAAGTGATTCTTCATTTTCTTTACTTTTTTTTCGTTTGTTGTCTGCTAGTTTTTAAGTTTTAACGTTGACTAAACAGACTTAACTTTAAGAATTATTTCTTCTTATTTCTTTTTTCTACTTTTTCGGGCCATATAATCAAGATTAATTAACTAATCTGTATTTAAATACCTGCAGCTGCACAATGTAACACAAATCTAAGTCTGTCGCAAAACCAATAATTTAGTTACTTGTACAACTAAACATTTCGACGTCTACTTCCGCCAACAATGGTGGGAGTCACTTACCATCTAAACTACGTTTAAGCTTCCGCTATTCCTCAGGGCACTGTGCCAATTATCGCACTTGTGCACCACTTATCTACGTAAGTACCTATTGCGAAATCATGTCGGAATGAAAGTGTCCGAAAGAAATTAGCCTTTTGTTCTTCAGTGTTATGTATTCTGTTAGATTCTGTTACGTACGTTTAATGATTTGATAGTTTTGAATCTGTTTCATATTAGTTACAATTTATTTATTTCACACTTCGAAAATCCATATTTCTGAATTTATATTTATATTAATTTATTTAACTATTACAACATCACAAAATTTTGTTTTTAGCTATGTTGCTATATTTTTTAGTTTTATTTTATATTGGAATGATAATATGATGAATAGAACTGTCAAAATATGAATGTATCGATTTGTGAGATTTTATATGGTTCCAGATTTCGAAGTAGTTTGTTCGGTTCCAATTAGGAAGAGATTGTTGATTTGGCACTGTCATACATATTATATTCCTTTGTTGGCATCAATATTATGGCAATTCATTCATGTTACATGTCTTGCTTTTAAGCTTGCCGACTTTAAATTGGTAGAAAGTTTCTGCAAATGATATGTTGAGTAGCCGTATTTGTTTCGTGTTTTGCCTATCACCTCTGCAGAAAATAGCACCTTATTGCAAGCTTCAATATAATGTAGACAGTTTCTTTGTAAGCCAGCGTGAGCTTTGGCAACTATACAGTGAAATATCGTGATATTTACTGCGCTATAATGAGGATAAATGCACACTTTTGGACCATTTATCATTTCAACATTCTCCATCGTAAACCCCGTATCGCGTGCCTTTGTAAAATAATATTTGTACAGTAAAAATACTGACGTAATATATTTCTTAAAATTTAACATTAAGAGATATGATAACATCTTCCAAGTTTATCACCCTTGTCGGTTTTTTTTACATGCAATTTTATGTAAGTATGCTTACATTTCACCTTGTTATTTAGCAGTATGTCAATGATCATGCGAGCAACATTCTGTCTTAAATAAACTATAGCAAAAGCTCAAGTTTCTAATACAAACAGTCAAGTTCTTGTTATCTTTACTGCATATTTTATTTCTGCATTTTACTTGACAGTCAAAGTTCGTAAATCTATCATATCGCTCGCCACATTCTATGTTTGGAAATCTGCGACAGGTCTTCTCTTCCAAAGTTATGTACTTAAATCATTACTTAACTATATTTGCTCAGTAATCAGGTAGTTGTTTTGCTAAATTGATACCCCTTTCAATTAACTTTACGTTTGCAACATCCGGTGTAAATTCAATGGGCTATAACTTCAACGTCGAGAAAATTGAGATTGCTGTTTTCATTCCCATGATAATGAAATGCTTGCTTGCTTTACTTACTTAAGCTAGAATTACTTGGGTAAATATAGGCCTCTTTTCGCTTTTGCCAGCTTCGGTAGAGTTATTCATCTCTTATTTTCATGTTGGTGCCTCGGTTTGACGACCTCGGTAGTGCGATGGGCGGCGAATGCCTGATTGAAAATCGAGAAGTTGCGGGTTAGATCCCCACTGCGGGACACATGTTTGCATGATCTGCGACTATTTGTTCAGGGCCGGGTTTCCTAGTATAGTTGTTTTACTTTATTAATGTTGTATTTGGTATAAATCAAACATTTTCTTGTTCGTATTTTAGGTCATGGGAAAAGTTTTTACTTCTTATGTAGGCTGGTTACACGCTCCAGTCTAGATAAAAGTTATATAGTAAGTTTGGACGAATCCGCCCTAAGATAATTAAGAAGTCAGGTTCTGACACCGGCTTGGTCCGGACACCTATGCCCTTATTAACCAAACGATACGTAACAAAAAAAAAACAGGAACTCAGACCACTCAGACACTCAGATCAGTGGCCTTACCTGTGGGCCTTGCGCCCAAATTACTGATTGTCCGTAATGTCATGACTGGCATTCCAACTTTGTAGTCGTGTACATCTTTACACTTACACATTAGTAGGTTTAATGAGTGTTGCGACACAAGACTAAAGTGTTGGTTGTGTACTTATCACGAACTCAACCCTTTAAGGAATGGCATTTGACATGGCAAGGACTGGGTTTTTCATCCAAGTCACTTGGGAGTTCTAGATGTTTGACTAAATAGCCTTATCCGTTTAAGTGAGTTTGTATTTTAATTTGTTTTAAATGCGTTTATATGGAAACCTGTCAGGAACGTGACTATATCCGTATATCCGTTCTCAGAACTATTGAACTTACTGGCTTACCTTGTCAATTATTTTGGGTTCATTGAGATTTCTTGACGTATTTTTTTAAGACTGATCTTTTTCTTTACTATTTCTTTTACTGCTAAGCAAAGGTCTCCATCAAATCCCGTCAACTATCTCTATGAACTATGTATCTACTTTGGAACGTAATTTTTCAACTTAATGTTTCTGAGTTTATCATCATCGTTATCATCCGTACCAACACACTGCTGAACACAAGTTTCTAAACGCCAAATGATTTTGAGCGAGGTTTAACTGAGGCTAAAAATTTAAATCTAACGAGTTTCACTATGATTATCTTACACCCATATTTTAAGAAGTTTCCTGGAATCTTCCTCCACTCGACTCAAGGTAGGTTTAGACGTACCTTGAGTTTGACAATCATTTTCTCACCTCCGGTAAGGAAAACTTTCGAGTGAAAGTAAGTGGAGGAGAATTTTTGCAACTAAGAATACGGATTTATTTGAGTGAGGTTGAGTCGAGTCGAGGAATTCTTGAGGAATCAGACCATTGTATATGTTCTAGAATCGATCATGTCTTGCTATCCTAATCATTGCACTCGTATTCTTCCTCCCAAAAAAATATGTGCGTAATATTAATGATCAAAATGAAGAATGATTTGTTTTGGTCTACAGGAAGAGCTGGATCTGACAGCGGTGAACAAAGCCGCCATGATGGCGCTACCAGCCGCGAAGAAATGGCAGATCTACTGCAGCAGGCGACCACCACCAGGTCAAGTCTTGCCCTTGGCCACTGCACCACAAGTCGAGGAGTACATTAAGGCGCTGAATGAAATCGCTGATGTAAGTTTATTTTCTTATTTGCATCTATTTTTAACTATAACTTATATATTGAAATCTAGATGTCCAAGGTAGTAGCCAAAAAGGACGCAAAATATTAATAGCTTCTGCCAATAGTATGCTGGCAATTGCGTCAATTTTTATCAAGGCGACTAAGGTTTATCTGTGGCATTGCACTGCGCTGGTTGCCCTGGCCCTAAGACAAAATGGCGGGCGAATGAGCCCAGTGATTTCACTGAAATCTCTCTTATTGTTTCTTCTAAAGCGCGTATGAATTACTGATTTTCTATACCCATTCTCTTATTTTCCAGGCCTTCGCCTCATCTGAAGGGGTGCCACCAGCCGAAGCGTGCGCTCTAGTCGACGGCCTGAAGACGGCCCTTCGTACGCGAGCACACAGCTTCGTGATCCGGTTCATCAAGCAAGGAGGTCTTGGCGCCTTGTTGGACGCCTTGCAACGAGCGCCCAGGGACGACGCAGCCACCCGGCATAACCTCATAGCGGGGATCAAGGCGTTGATGAACAACTCTGTAAGTAGACCTAGGCCCGTTTCACAAATGTTGTATCAAGCAAAGTTATGCCAGCCTCTTGATCCAGTTTAACAAGCAAGGAGGCCTAGGTGTATTGTTGAGCGAGCGTCCAGAGACGCCGAATTAACCTGGCATTACCTCATAGCGGGGATAAGCAACTCTCTACAACCCATTTCCCGATACGATGTATTGTGTTCGTGAAGCAAGGAGATACACAGTTTCTTGAATCGATTCATCAAGCAAGAGAGTCTAGCTTGCTAGATGTTTTGCAACGGGCGCTCACCGAGCATAACCTTTTAGCCGGAGATCAAGACCTTGATGAACACCTCTGTAAGTGGAAGTATGTATTAGCATTTTTGATGTAAGTATAGAAAAATAGAGTGCTGGTGTAGTTTTTAGTTTTACCTTTCTTTTAGTACTTATTTTTGGTATTATAGTGTAGTGGGTACTTAAAACATGATGTTGATCTTCAAAAATACTCGTTCATTAAGAAATTAAAATCACGTAATACTGCAACATAGATCTCCATAATTCATTACATCTAATATCCAGTTGGTTGTTGATATTACAGTTTTCAGTTATTACAATTTTCCTGAAAGGTTATTTTAATATTCTTTGGATACCTCTTACAGACACAGGCAATGATATGTTTAGGTAATATCCTGACATCTATAATATATTAATTTTCTCAGTGTCTGTGTCGTCTGAGACAATTGTAACTCGTCAACCTATTTCTTTTCTATTATTTTCCTCAATTCTTCCATAAAACAGATTTCTGTTAGTCTGTACGTAAAAGCGCGTTATTGAACATTCTTTAACTCAACTTTTCCAGACTGGTCGAGCGCACGTCCTAGCACACCCGACCAGCATCGAACTTATAGCACAGTCGCTTGACACTGAGAACGTGAAGACTAAAGTAGCCGCTTTGGAGATACTGGGGGCGGTCTGCCTGGTGCCTGGCGGTCATAAAAAGGTAGTTTACGCTTTAGATACTTGGTAAACTTGTTTAGTAGTTGTAGTTGTATTTTTTCTAATTTTATTCTTGTGTCATCTCACAAGGTTCTGTCAGAATACCAGTGCTGCTCCGCTACCTTCTGCGTACGCGGTGCAGCTTTTGCTGAGACAGGACCTTTTGACCCTTAAGCGCGATTTTCATTATAATATATACCTATATGTACTATCTATATCTATCTATATTTTTTATGTATTGGTATGTTTTTTTAAGTATGATCTTGGGGGTCAATAAAAATGTTTTCTTTCTTTCTTCTTTCTTTCTTTCTAAGGTACATTGATAAAACCCTGTGTAATATTATAGTGTTGTTATGTTGTTGGGTTTAAAATTTTCAGATTAAGGGCATTTTTAGTGTCACGCGTATTTTGCCCCGAACGCTGGTTTGCACTGCATGCATTACATTCGCGCTGCACGTTTTCATGTGCGTGATTGTTTTATGGCAGTAACGGGGACGCAGAAATGAATGAACAATAACTCCACAAGTGTAAACGAATCCGCATGACCACTTATGGCCCTTAGTTGTTATGGAAATAAATGAAAAGATGCAGACAGGACAGATTTTGTCATCCTTATACTACTTTAAAATAATATCTTCAAGGTACTAGAAGCAATGGTCCACTACCAAACATACGCGGGTGAGCGCGCCCGTTTCCAAGGTATAGTCAACGAGCTGGACCGAAGTACCGGCGCTTATCGCGATGACCTCGGCTTGAAGACTGCCATCATGTCCTTCGTCAATGCTGTGCTGAACTATGGACCTGGAGAAGACAGCTTAGAGTTTAGATTGCATCTGAGATACGAGCTCCTTATGATGGGAATACAACCAGGTAACACTCTTCATTAACCCTACATATAGGGTTATATTATAGATTATTATAGACTATAAATAAAATAGGTCCGAATGTAGCACCTTCGCAAACGCCACTTCTTTTTATATACGCTAAATTACAGTTACAATGATAATAATGTAAATAGTTTATTTGTTAAATTATTTTTAGGTAGGCGTTCGTCACAAACAAGTTTAAAACACCACAGATAATCTTAAGAGCAATCAAAATTAAATAAATGTGTCGAATGCTTCCGTAATATCAGATTTCTGTAATATCTACTGCTATCAAGGTGGATGTGAAAATGAATCTAAAAATTTCGAATGACTTATTTTTAAGAATGACTCTAACCAATTTATTTTAGTGATCGAAAAACTACGCAAATACGAGAATGAAACCTTAGACCGTCACATCGAATTCTTCGAGATGGTCCGAGTGGAAGACGAAAGAGAGCTGGCTCGGAGGTTCGACAAAGAGCATGTCGATACGAAGAGTGCCGCTTCTATGTTTGAGCTACTGCGGCGGAAACTCAGTCACACTGCCGCCTACCCTCACTTGCTGTCTTTGTTAGAGCATCTGCTTCTGTTACCTTGTGAGTATCATCATCATCATAGATCATAACCTGGCGCTAGGACTCCAGCAAGAGTTAGTCTTGGTCTTCCACCGCATTGCCAGATATTCTGCCTTCAAGCAGCAGTGTGCATAATTACCGTGTTTAGGTTTGAAGGGCTCTTTAATAAGTCAAAAGTCAAAAGAAACGTATGACTACGTCTCGGGGTGACGAGCGCAGTGCCATGCAGAACTTTTAAACTTCAATTTTGGGTGACACCGCAGCTAGTATGCGTGGAGCTTAACATCAGGTGAACGGCTTGATCGTGTTTTTTATTGACCAACAGGCAACAGCCAGACCCTTTACGTTTGTTTTTATATTCCAGTGGAGTACAACCCCCAGTCTCAGCACTGGCTCCTGCTGGACCGCGTGGTGCAGCAAGTGGTGCTGCAGCAGCCCGCCGCCGGCAGCCGCGCCAACAGCGAGCAGGGCAGCGAGCGAGGCTCCACTAGCGACACCACTAAGGTACTATCATTATCATCACCTACTAATACTCCCAATATCGCTAACAAATTAGGTAAATTAGATAACTGTGTTCCAACAAGTTCATCATCGTCGTCTTCAAGTCGATCTTCGAGCCATTTACAAGCTTTATGGTCACCATCGCCGGATCCTCATCGAAACCCGAACAGTAAGTACCAGGCTATTATGATCCCAGTTATCCATTGCTGGGACTCAGGCTTGCTTTTGAGTGATTGGTCCATAATATAAGATAACCTACCGCGCCAACAGCGAGCAGGGGAGCGAGCGAAGCTCCACGAGCGACACCACTAAGGTATTAGTACTGCAGACGGATCCTGACCTTCGTGAAATTAGCTGTTTGTGTTGCGCAAAGATTTGTTCGAAAAAGCTCCATTGCGCATCGTCACGGCTAACTTCACGACTGCCGATATCTACCAGTACTATAGGTAAGCTTGTTTACTATCTGAGATGTACCTATAACAAAAGAAGTCATCAAGCAACACTAAAAAAATCCATATCTCATTTTGTAACCCTTTGTTCTCCATCACTTCCAGATTTACGATCCAGATGTAGCGCCTCTCGAGATCAACGTTGGAGAAATAGTTCATCTTTTAGCAAAAGAAGAGGAATTAGTCGCTGCTAGAAGTAAAGCCGAGAATCTAGAACGAGAGAACTGCGATCTCGCGACAGAGTTGGCTAAGAAGGTAATCTAATATTGCCATTGTACCAATACTTATAGTACTGCCGACGGATCTCGGCCGACATGAAGTTAGCCGTTTCGATGCCTAATGTAGCTTTTGATTAAGCTTTAACAATACAAATTAGCTGGTATTGTCCAAGCATGGTCTTTATTTAATTCCAAATGCTCAGCAATATATAAAGTTAAGCCATACTTACTATCCAGGCTTATGATGGTTTCGGTAGCGTCAATGATGGTGTGGTCATCATTAATTTTATTTATAGATTCGCTAAGCAACAATTTTGCAGCAGAAATATGATCTCGAATCAGCTTAAAACTTACCTACCTAATATTTTTGGTTTTACTTGCCAAAGAACTCATGTTCCTGAATAATTAAAACATCACGAAGACATCGCTTTGATAAATCATTAGGTAATGGCACATAAAATAAAACCTTATCATAATTAAGTTCAGATGAGGACTTACCATAGGTTAAGGTTCTTAACTTCACAGTTTTGGCAAGCAATTGCCAGATCATTAATTAGACTTGCAACGACATGATTAAAGAATAATCTGGAACCTTATTAAATATTAAATTTAATATTTCTTTAAAAATCTTAGGTGTTTTATCCATTTCTGTATTTAACATTATTTTCTATTGCGTCTAATCAAAAGTCGCCTAAGAGTAAAAGACGCAGGGTTAAAATCCTACTAGGTACTTAAACTTTTGATGATCAACCATCGTAGGCCGTTGATCCGTCGATAAACGTATGATAATCCTAATTCGTTGCAAGCCTAATTATTCATCATAGGTCAAGGTCTCACCGTAATATCAACCTTGCATGAACTAACACTAACAGGAGAAGCAAGTGGACCAGCAAAGCCAGGAGCGGGAAGAACTGGAGAATGTCGTGGGAAGAATGAAGGAACGTCTGGAGAAAGAAACCGCTGCTCATATGGAGTCTACTGAGCGGTTCCGAGCAGCCGCCTGCAGAGCGACGCAGTTAGAGCACCAGGTGATTATTTAAACTCGAGGGTTAGGTACGGGGTAAAGTTCTGGGGATATTAATTATAGTAGACAGAAAAGATAAAAAATTTTGCTCATTATGGACTCCACTTAGCGGTTCAGATAAGCTGCCTGCAAAGCTTCACAGTTTAAGTACCACCAGGCCATTATTGGCTGGCTATTTACTCTCAAGATCTAAGTACAGGGCGAAGTTGCGAGGTACATTAGAAGAACAAAAACGCCGAGAAACGATAATCGCAGCTCATATGAAAAGGGTTTCATATGGATTCTAAGCTGTCTAACTAACTAAAACAGAACTAAACAGAACTAAGCAGTTAGCATCAGGTGACTATTTACATGCAAGATTTACATACGTTTTAAAGTTATGGGGTAATCGTAAGTAAGACTCAAACAACAATTGGAGAGATATCACCGCTGCTCTGAACCGTTCAAATGGAGGTGTGCAAGAACGGTAGGTAAGTAAATGAAAATTACATTGTTTATGGAGTTCAGTAAGTGAATTCGAACTTTATTATTATTAATATTACAGCCAGCAATCATCTAAACAAGCTTTAATATTCATGTCAAATAAGTGATTCTAGCCATGAATCGAATCCATATTAAATGCGGAGATGGATATAATTACTATGCAAGGTTGGCGGGTTTATCAGGTGGCTTCAGCCTATAAAACAAGATATTAAGAGGTTATCATCTCATGCATGAAAAGATTAAAATCTCAACATCCCACTGCACTTTTAAATAAGTAACTTACCCTAAACATGTCTTTTTTACCTGAAAAAATATCTTGCCATTGAGAGTAAATTACTTAGATTAACTTATTGTATGCTGTATGCTTTCAGCTAAACCAAGAGAGGGTTGAACGAGCAAGGTTCGAGAAACTAGTCAGTGAGGGAAGCATTCCGGACGACGCGAAGGTAATCTACTATGTTGATGATGTCATCCATACCAATTTCGGCTACGGCGACAATGTTTCTGCTTAATTTATAAAATATATTATTTTCTTTGATTTGATTTATTTGATGACTATTGATGAAATCGAAATCAAATCATTTATTTATCCCTTGCAAGCTCTTAGATAAGTCAATTTACAATAAGTTAAATATTTACTTAGTACCTGAGTGTAATCACTTTTAAGCTTAATTACAAGTTTGATTGTGATTGTGATGATGATATTAATGACTAGCTGACCCGTCGCGGTTTCACGCACGTTATTTTTTTCGCAATTTTTCCTTGATTCCTCACCGTTTAAACATTCCCTGCCCCCATACCATGAACTCTTAGAGCGATTCAAATTAGGACCTAAACTGAATTGTTTAAAAAATTTGTACCATGAAATTAATAATTATTGAAGTCATAGTACAAAATTTTTTGACAATTCAGTTTAGGTCCTAATTTGAGTCGCTCTAAGAGTTCCTGGTATGGGGGCTGGACTCGTACAAACATTTCAAGACCAAAATCAGCGAAATCGGTCCAGCCGTTCTCGAGTTTTAGCGAGCCTAAAGCCCAGCAATTCATTTTTATAATTGAGAAGATAGAAGATAATGTCTGTTACTCAATCACGCAACCAATTCACAAAATGGAGTAAAGTATGATGAACATATGCATATAATAGTCGGTTTCCTGACGATGTTTTTCTTCACCCTATGAGAGCACTGGCATTGCGCACATACATTTTTCGAATAGAAAATCCATTGGTGCACGACCGGATTCGAACCCACGACCTTAGGATCAGAAGGCGGGGTCACCACCACTAGACCACCAATGCTCTTCTAAACAAAAAAAAAGTTTTAAACGTATTAATGACAAATCTTTTAGTGCTTGTAATTACCGGTGCAGCGGCAGTACTTCATAATATGAGTATACAATTTATGTATCTCATTTCCAGGTTAGCAACCTCAAAAGCGCTGTCATCGAGACCTGCAGCATTCCCCCACCCCCGCCCCCACCTCTCTGCTTCATCCCCTCCGCGCCCCAACCCCCTCCCCCTCCCGCACCCCTCGCCCCGTTACCCCCCCAAGCACCCGCCGCGCCTAAGCCTAAGAAGAACGTGCCGACACCTGGGAATCCGTTGAAGAGTTTCAACTGGAGTAAGCTTCCCGATGCGAAGCTCCATGGCACGATATGGCAGGAGTTAGATGATACTAAGTTGTATAATGCTATAGATCTGCATTCTATTGATAAGATGTTCTGCGCTTATCAGAAGAATGGGGTTCAGGTAATTGTTTTTTTATATTATATAAATGTCTGTTTTTCCCGAAAATTACAATCCAGGCCTCTTCAAGGCTAGAAAGAACAGGTCTTTTTTTTATTTTTTTATACAACCGTAAGGGCAACCAAGCGTACGGCCCACAATATGGTAAGCGGTTACCGCAGCCTATGGACGCTTGCAATCACTCGCGGGTTGCCTCATGTGCCAGTAATTTCACCGGAATCCATACCCTTCACACCGGAACACAGCAATCAGCAAGAGCTCGACCGGGGAAGGACTACCACCATACCTATTTCTGCCGCCAAGCAGTAATGCTCGCATTGCTATGTTCCGGTGTGAAGGGTATGGTTTCCGGTGAAATTACTGGCACATGAGGCTTTCGATCTTAGCCGCAACTGGTGGCAACCCGCGAGTGATACCTCTAGTATTGCAAGCGTCCATAGGTTGCGGTAACCGCTTACCATCTTGTGGGCTGTACGCTTGGTTGCCACTTCAGTTGTATAAAAAAAAAAAAAAATTTGGATTGAAATCGAATTACGCCACTTTCGGCTCTTATAGTACAAGCTTTGCTTGGTCTGAGGCTAGATGGTTCTGTGCGATGTTTCCGCCTATACTTATTGATACAATGTTTCAGAACGAGGGTTCTGTGGAAGACCTTCGGCAGTTGGGCTCCAAGCCTCGCAGCAAAGTGCTCTCCGTGATCGATGGTCGCCGCGCGCAGAACTGCACCATTCTGCTGTCCAAACTCAAGATGTCCGATGAAGAGATCTGCCGGTACGCTATCCTTCTCTCTCACTCTTTGCAGTGTGTTATGGGTGGGTCCTGGTGAATGACGGCTCTTGCTATGCGTCCCCATTCGGCTCTATTCGAGGCATTGTAAGAGCAGTTGGTCATGGTGTTTTTTTTTTTATTTTTTGAAAAAAGGGCTTTGTCGCTGAGCGACCACACCGTCCAATCGGTAGTATTTACAAAGTTGTTATAATGATTATACTTAAGGTAACAAGAGAAAAAAAAATGAATTAAAAACTTAGCTCCTCTTAAAATAATTATCTACTAAAATAAACATGTTTTAGGCTACGTCAGACATTGGATCAGCCAACACTGTTGCATAGTCTAATATCGAACATTGAAAAATTTCTAAACGTGGTGGATTTGGTGAGAGATTTAATTAGTTCTTCCAATCTAGTCGGAGAGCAGTCACGGGATCTCTTGCCCTCCATTCTGCTTTGAACACACTATAATAATCATGATTACATACCTGATATTAGGACTCTTCAGCAAGAGTCCGTCTTGGTGGGTACCACCGCAGTGTCAGATATTCTGTCTCCAAGCAGCAGTGTGCAAGCTGCACTGTGTTTAGCGCCATTATATCTCTTTCTCTTTTATACAATACCTGGTTGTGTCGTGTCAAATAAATATTTCATTCAAATAAATAAATTTTCATTCATTCATTCATTTAGGTTTGAAGGACACATTAGCAAGAGAAATTACTGGGCGAAAGAGACTTAACAACAACGTCTCAGGGTGATGATCGCAGTGCAGTGCCACACAGAACTTAAAAACTTTAAGCATAAGGTGGCACTGCATCTGCTATGTTCAGAGGGGCGATCGTCTTGTCATTTTCCTGACACAAAAAACAAGACCCGAAACCAAGATAAAAAACAGATGAAAAATCTCTAGTACTATTCCGCTTAACCTTTTAACTAATGAGGTCACACAGTTACCACAGTTAACCTCAAAAGAAAAATATCGACATGTGTTTCATCCCTCCACGTGACATCCTCAGGACGGAGGGATTTCCGCAAAGTAACGCCTGAATCTATCAATTACCCGAAACCTGAAAAAAATCTGCTCAAGAGTCCTACTACCACTTCCTTTTTCGTATATGTTATCCAATAAATGTTTGTAGAATCTAAGGCAAAGTTCGGTCAATACTACGGTACCTACTAACATGTTATGTAGAAATATATGTAGATAGATAGATAGATAACACTTTATTGCACACCACACATAAAGTAATAAAAACGTAAGAGTAATACATAAAACTAGTAGCGGAAGTACAATGGGCGGTCTTATCGCTAAGAGTAGTAGAGTTCTTTGTGATAGAGCTCGTCCGGGGAAGGACTACCACCATACCTATTTCTGCCGCCAAGCTGTAATGCTCGCAATGCTGTGTTCCGGTGTGAAGGGTATGGTTTCCGGTGAAATTACTGGCACATGAGGCTTTCGATCTTAGCCTCAAGGTGGCAACCCGCGAGTGATACCTCTGGTATTGCAAGCGTTCATAGGCTGCGGTAACCGCTTACCATCTTGTGGGCCGTACGCTTGATTGCCACTTCAGTTGTATAAAATTAATAAGAGCGATCTCTTCCAGACAACCTTAGAATGGACAGGATCGACGAGTACGTTATTAGACGGATTGAAATAATGTTGTTGAACCAATCTCTCTCCCCAGTGCCATACTCCGAATGGACAGCGGGGAACAGCTACCGATTGACATGGTGGAACAGCTGCTTAAGTTCACGCCGAGCGCGGAGGAGGCGGCTTTACTCGAGGAACATCAGGACGAGCTCGACAGCATGGCTAGAGCTGATCGGTTCCTTTACGAGATTTCCAAGTAAGTGTTGATACTGCCATCTTAGAACTTGCAACATGTTGATGTACTTCTAGTAAAAAAATTGTAGGTATTTATTATCTTATTTTTCAGCCACTTTCAAGTTTGCAGACGAGCTATAATTATACAGATGCGGGTTCGATTCCCGCCTTGGGACAAATGTTTGTACGATCTGCAAATATTTTTTTCCGGTTGTTCTGGGAATATTCTATGAATAATTAAAAATATCTATCTATGTATTATAATCTTAATATTGAGTACCTTCTAATATTTTTTTTTTTTAAGATAGGTACATATCCTTGTCAACTTTTTTTTTTTTTAGTTTCTTTGTAAGTATATGTTTGTTTGTGTAGTGATGTTGTATAGAGTGCATTGGAAAAAATAAAGCTCTTTTTATTATTTTATTTATTATCTATGTATTATATTATTTATTAAGTTTAACTTTCATCTAGTACCCATAACACAAGCTCAGCTTAGCTTGGGTGGGGCTAGATGATGCTGTGTTATGTATTGGGTGACAATAGATTACTTCTTATGATAATGTACAGCTGATATCTAAGTATTAGCTTATTTTCGGCCACTTCTAAGTACATCATTGTAAGGGGCTTTTTAATAGCATTTTTAAATTGACGACCGATGTGGCGCAGCGGGCGCAGGTCCGCCTGCGACGCGGAAGTTGCGGGTTCGATTCCCACCTCGGGTCAAATGTTTGTACGATCTACAAATATTTGTTACGGGTGTTCTGGGTGTTTTATATATATAATAAAAAAATATCTATCTATGTATTGTATTGTATTAAATATATATCAGTCATCTAGTACCCATAACACAGCTCAGTTTAACAGCAGCTTACCTTGGGGCTAGGTGATGCTGTGTGGATTGTCCAGCATTATTTATTTATTTATTTTAAACTGTTTGAGGCGACCCTGCTTTCCGATCCTAAGTTCGTGGTCATGCAAAAATAAATTTATAATCGTTTCCATTCAGAATTCCTCACTACCACCAGCGAGTACGGACGCTACTCTTCAAAAAGAAGTTCTCTGCAGCAGCCGCTGAAGCCACCTCCAGAGCGTCCGTAGTCCTGAGAGCTGCAAGAGACATGACCAGGTCCCGGAGACTCAGGACCCTGCTGGAGATTGTACTGGCCCTCGGCAACTACATGAACAGGTATGCTCTTTTTTTTTTATATACAACTAAAGTGGCAACCAAGCGTACGGCCCACAAGATGCAAGTTAGCAGTTACCGCAGCCTATGGACGCTTGAAATACCAGAGGTGTCACTCGCGGGTTGCCACATTGAGGCTAAGATTGAAAGCCTCATGTGCCAGTAATTTCACCGGAAACCATACCCTTCACACCGGAACACAGCAATGCGAGCATTACTGCTTGGCGGCAGAAATAGGTATGGTGGTAGTCCTTCCCCAGACGAGCTCTATGACAGAGAACTCTACTGCTCTTCAAGAAGACCTTATTCTCAGCAGCGTTTTTGGTGTTGACAGCTGCTAAGTAGATATCCACGTCTCGGAGACTCAGGACCCTACTGAAGATTGTATTAACCCTCGGCCTCACAGGTATGCTACTTCAGCGTCCATGTTGTTGATAGCTGCTAGAAAGATATCCAGGTATTGGAGACTCCAGACCTGCTGGAGATGGTACTGGCCAGGTATATGGTAATTGTTGGGTGTCATATTAAATGGTATTGACGTTTCAATGTCGTTTTCGAATCACTCGTGACGTAGCTGGCTAAGATGTTCATATCATAATAGATCAACGAAGTCAACATTTAGGGTGAGTTGCACCATCTAACGCTAACGTCAAATTGTTCGACGACGATTGAATAATTAGACGTTAACGTTAGATGGTGCAACTCACCCTTAGATTGATGACCGCCAGTGTCAATTTCAACTGAGTGCTCCGTGCTTCCGTGCTTCAGAGACCACGTTAAGCAATCCCGGTTTTTTCAAAGTAGACTACGACGAAGGCCTTGAGCGGTCTATTGACTCTGTCACAAGAGTTGGCCACTGACTCATACGTACTTACTTGAATGTTTATATTTCCAGGGGTGCCCGCGGGAACGCTTCTGGGTTCCGTCTCTCATCTCTGAACAAGTTAGCGGATACTAAGTCTAGTGTCACTCGGAACACCACGCTACTCCACTATCTCGTTGAAATGCTCGAGACTCAGGTAACACCACACACACTACCAGCATGATAAGATAAGATAAGATAATATGTTTTTTTTTTCAAAATTACAATGGTTATGAATTTTATGGTTAGCAATAAATACAAAATATAAACAGAGTACAAAATGGCGTCCATGTAGACCCAGTATATAGATTAGACGAACAATGAATAAATGAAATATGAAATAGATTAGGATAATATGATTCAAGATGAGATAAAATGTTATTTTTTCCAAAATTGCACATGATTTTTTTTAGATTATGAATTATAGGTAACTACCAATAAATACAACATATAAACAGAGTACAAAATGGCGGCAATGTAGTGGTACCCAGTATGTAGAGTAGATCGTTACCTTCTGTGCTTGTAAAAAAGGTAGCGCCTTAAACCTCTTGAGAACCAATCTGATAATTTTGATTTGTAAATTACATTATAAAAGTGCACAAAAATATAAAAAAAACCTCTAAAATAAACAATAATTTGAATTATAATAAGCATGAGCACCGTAGACATCGGTTTACGGCGTATTATAATAACTTATGACTTATTTGATTTCATGCAAATTACCAGCAGTTACCAACAGTAAGTAAGCGTTCTACGGAATCATAATCATTACCATTATCGCGGTTTTGCCATGCTCATTTTTCTGTCATTTCTATCACTTTTTCACTATAATAATACATCGTTATCATCTCTTTTACGATCGCTATAGTACCCATAAAAACCTTAGCAGACACTGGCTGAATACACAGTGATGCTGAGCAATCAGTGTATAAAACAGCCAACAAATCTGATTTGTAGACAACTGCAGAACCTTTTCAAACCTTATCTATCATTTTTCATCTATCATCATTTGGTTTGAAGACTTCGAAGGTTCTGGCACATTCCGGACACTCAATGAAATGAACGCGTGTTGCTATCACCACATGCATTGTTTGTGTACGTAAACGTCACTAAAAACCCTAGAGGCTGTATCAATTTGGAATCAATCGATGCTCGATCGATGATGATTTGATTTAAATCCAGTATTTGGTGCTAGATGAACACCCTGGACACTCAACTCAATAAAATGTATGAAGCAAACGTGTCGCAATCACCACATGCATGGTTTGTGTACACAACGGTGCCGTTGGATGTGTGAGTGTCATGGTTGGCCCCACCCAAATGACAGCAAAGAGCAAGATTGCATACGTTCGCTCGAGCTGGCATACGCGCTGTGGCGGCTAGGTATAACTACAGGAAATCGGGCTGACGCGTAGGTTTTATGTGCCGCGTCGCCAATCGTTTCTACCCACTCGCTAGGCTCAGTCATGTAACTCTTTATGCTAAAGTGGAAATATAAAATCAGTATGTGGAACAATTTATTATATAATAGTATTTGTGACCACCTCCTCTTTATTATATACCTACATAACATAGATAAGGGGTTCAGAGAACAACTGTAGTTGACCCCTACACGCGCGCTTGGACCTACATAAAATAAAAAAAACGCGTGCCTAGCCCTTAGCTTCAGTTCCGGCAAACTCGCTCGCGGGGTGGCGTAAGTAAAACCGGTGGGAGGGAGGGAGTGGCTATTCTGTACGTAATACTAATATCTGTTCTGTGCTAGAGTGTCTACTCTTGAAAGCGACAAATGGTTATCGTGTCTAATACAGTTCAACTTATGTCGGTGACAACAGAGTTCAGAGCATTCACGGACATAAGCTGAACTACGAAGACATGAATGCTGTTGTCCGCAAATGTTGACCCACAGAATGCAGCTGACGATCCACTTCTACTGGTCTCAATATACTATCAATTGAGTGTCGTAACCTTACCATTTCATCTACAGTTCAAAGATGTGCTCCTGTTAGAAGAAGATTTACCCCACGTTCGCTCAGCTGCTAAAGTGTGCGTGGAACAGTTGGAAAAGGACGTCACAGCTTTGAGGAACGGCCTTCGAGAGGTCTCCAAGGAGTTGGAGTATCACTCCGCGTTGCCAGCACCTTCGCAACATGACGCATTCCTGCCGGTGATGAGGGAGTTCCATGCGCATGCGGTCTGCTCCTTCACCCAGCTCGAGGATCTGTTCCAAGTAAGATCTACTATCCTTCGATTTGGATTTAATACATGGATAACAGGTTTTGTTCGGAGACTCTTAACCCTTAGTCTATTTCACATAGGAAGGGTGCTGACAGATTTGGTATTTTATGGTTTTAGTCAAAAGTTATAGCTTATATTGCAAATTGAAACAAACTTATGATAAATTTATAAATGTAGCAAAAAAGGAACACCAGAAATGTGTCAACATCCTTTTTATGTGAAATAGACTATAGGCTTGTTTAGGTGTCTCGGTTTGGAGCTCACGCAATTTTCTTAATAAAGTTCCAAATGCCTCAATAATAGTATTTAGGCAATTATACTTTATACCATGAGAGCAAAGAACAAAAAACAGTTTTTATTCTAAAGCCAAACTCCTTGTTGAAAATATCGACCAATTAAACCTCGAGGAGTTATTTGCACAACGAGGTTGTTTAGCATTGAAATGGAATTTATTGGTCTGTTCTAAATTCAAACACCAAAATCGAGAAGTGTTTTGTATTTACTGTTTTCAGTGAATTAAATAAGTTTTTTTAAAGGGGGAATTGTTATTTTTTTTATTATTTGTTGAAAAAAACGGTTTCCAAGTAGTATAACTGCCTTTTTATCCAGGACATGAAAAGCCGCCAGGAGTCTTGCGCACACACCTTCGGCGAAGAGCCCAGCACGTCTCCGGAACTGCTCTTCGGCGCCATGGACTCGTTCCTGAGCCAGCTGTCTGAAGCCAGGGCGGAGTGCGACGCCATCAGACGGCGGAGGGACGAGGAGGAACGGAGGACCAGGCATGAACAAGAGGTAAATGAACGAACGAATGAATGAATTAATGAATGAAGCATGTATTAAGAAATGAATGTATGAATGAAAGATTGAAATAATGAGTGAATGAGTGAGTGAATAAATGAATGACAATTTAGGAGATAGAGAAGAGATTGTTACATCATCAAATAAGTTGGTCTTATAAGCTAAGTACCTACCAGACAATCTTTAGAAGTCAACCTCATGAGATCATTATCTATATATCAAGTTTAATTCAAATCTGTTTAGCCGATACGGAGTTCAATAGGAACAAACATACACACAAACAAACACGAATTTGAAATACTAGTGTGATAGCCTGACCGTTCTTAGAATAGTTTAGATCAGGGCTAGACAGCGTTGTGCGAAATGACAGACAACAGAAAAAATATTTTTTTTTTCTCGCCCTGTCCTATTTCACCAAGAGTTTTATATAAATTACATCATGTTTTCCTCCACAGCTCAAGCGGCGAACAATGGAACGCAAGCAGTCGAGTTTACTAAGCTCAGTTGGCAAGTCGCTCGGCAAATCCAACGGATCCGACTGCAACTCTGACAGCTCTCGAGATGGTACTCTCACCAATGGACAGAAAGGAGAGTTCGATGACCTTATCTCAGCGTTGAGGACCGGCGATGTGTTTGGCGATGACGTAGCTAAGTTCAAACGGTAATTTTGCATCTTATTTTCATAACCCTTAAGTACAAATTGCAACTGATATGGTCCTGTTTGCTTTTATTTTCAATTCAGTCAATAATAAAAAATAAATATTGGCGTACACTTTTCACAGCGTCATCTAGCCTCAAACTAATAATATAACTGTAATTATAATCATTTCAGATCAAGGAAGACATCTAAAGTGAGTCTGAAGGGACGCGATTCTCCACCCCGCGTCCTCGCCAGAGAAGACTCTAGAGAAAGACAGAAGAATTGAACCAAATACAGAAATAAAGGATTTATTTCTGAGAATTCACACTACAGTCTGAAAGTAATCGTAAATCACGAGAATTGTAGACTAAAAATGTAATATTGCATGATGATTGAACATTGTATTGAACTGTTTCAAGTGTACATTCCTAAGATCCACTGGCTCTGTTAGGAACAATAATGAACTATTGTCTGGAATCCTGGTATTAAACCGGTTAACTTGCAATAGTTCATCGCAGATCGATATAACCTCATTGTGTTTTGAGCAGTGATTGAATTAGACAATTAAAATTCGACCTTACATTGACAATGGTTGACCAAAAAAAATAGTCCGATTTCTAGTTTATAATGTATGTATGAATTTGTCTCTATGTATTGGACTGTAATATAGGCGTAGGGTACAAGTGATATATTCAATGTGTTATATAAAACGTGATAAGTGTGAATTGAACGCGTCACAGAAGTGAACGGAACAAAATGGGATTTGATATAACATGGTTTCTTGATACTTGTATAGGCCAAGACAACGGTAGCAAAGTATTCGGTCTAAAGAACTTTATTAGAGTCATAAAAATTTTACAGTTCACGTATTATGAGCTATGTATAATTAGGCTTAAAATTTAAAGTTAGTAGTTCGTATTCGTTATCATTCTAGTCGAAGAGTAGTAGCGACTTTGTGGCGCCACTAGTTTTGACTAGATTGTAACAAAAAAAAACATCTAATAAAATATTTGCTCAATTTTTTTGCGTTATTTAATCAATACAAACTAAATCACTTTCACAGAGTTTAGTTTGTATTGAAGAATACTTTCACAGAGTTGACTCTAAACTGACGAAATAAACAAACATTTGAGCGAATATGCCAAGTGAAGTCGCAGCATAATACACATATATAGTCTGAAAAAGACGACTACTCTGCTACCGTTGCGCTTAGACCATAAAACAATAGCGAATATTAGTATAGCGATAATGTAAAAAATGCAATTTTCGTCTAGATAATTGACAACGAATAACTTTTTTGGCCATTTTTGGATTGCTATTTTAAATTTAGTGCTTAAATTTTTTGGTGCCTAATTTTTTTTCAAGATTTTTTTACTGACCATAGATCTAAGATGAACAACTGTGAAACCAATAACTAAACGGAATTTTAGCGCAACATTAGAATAATTTTTGACAAAAAGTACCACAACGGTGCTTTTAATTTATTAACTAAGAAACAGGAAACGGTTTGGTGGAGAAAAGTGTTTATATTTGTGGATCGCGTTATAATAAACTTATTTCGTAATAAGTTTATTCGTAACGAATGGTTTTGAGTTTTATTTTGTGATTTGGGGATTGGGGATTTTTGATTTGTTGCGCTAAAGTCATATAATTTTTTTTATTAAAAAACCAGTAAGGTGATTACGCAAATCGTTTGTAATACGATTTCAGCCGTCATTAAGCTGTAATATTCATACAAAATACGTCAGTTTTAGATTGAAACCAAGTGAAATCGATTGCAATCGAGTTACATAATCGCCCCTCTGATAACTATAGTTTTTGCGTAACGTGAACGCATCACTGCAGTTTTAATCTTATGTTAATGGCATAAGAGTCACAGAACGAGCAGTGAGCAGCCGTGATATGAAATATCTATAGTAAAAAAACTACTTATACCTATATTGGTAACTGGTTCTCGAATGGGTTTTGCCTTGTGCTATTTCTACCAACTGAGTTGGAACTTACGAAGACTGTTCACTACCTTTTTATTCATTTTAAGGTTTTGTGTCATAAAAAGTATTCATTTAAATAATATAATTCTGTTCTTAAAGTACTTAAGTTCGTGTTATTCAATGGCCAACTCTGGTGATGGCCAACTTTGATAAAGCCGAGACCGACAGCTTATCATGGCCTCCGAAGCACGGAAGTGCTCAGTTGAATTGGATTGGCGGTCACACACCCAAATGTTGACCTCGCGGAACGTTGCTTTACTTCGGAGCTTCTAAATTCTGTATTTTGTTCTGAAATTAGATCTTTGTTTTTCATATTCATAAATTTCGTGTAAAAGAATAAAACTGTTTACAATCTTAGTAATTTATAAAACTTGGAGCGGTACGGTTCTTATTTCATTTAATCGATTTTCGTAAAGTATATGGACTGATTTACGATAAAGTCGATTTATTACCGACATGGGACAACGCATAATTTTGATAACATATCTACCCTTTTAGACAAATTGACTCGCAAAAGCGGCCTCGATTTAATAAAAACTGACCGAGATACGCTATCGTAAACGTAAATATACAGACCTGTCTAGTAGGAATTGAGAAACCTTTTGGAATTTTTGTAAGGATTTTATTGCATGAGTGTGTAGAGGTTTTCGATAAATATACATTTTTTATCTGATTTTCACTTGTTTTAACTGTTAATATAAACTTTTAGTTTCCGCCAAAATTTGTTACCGTAACATTTTTTTTATATTTTCATTTATCCTATAGTAAGAGAGTTAGTCTTTTTGTAAATGTTTATTGTTTTGTTCAGTATTGCCTAAGCTCATAGTTTATTAATATAATTATGTACCTAATAGACCTATTTAAATAAAATTGATTGAAATGAATATAAACTTTTATTTAGAAAACCTTCCGATCCTAAGGTTGCGGGTTCAAAACCGGTCGCACTAATGGATTACTTATTTGATTCGAAATGTGCGCAATACCAGTACACTTAAACGGTGAAGGGAAACATCGACAGAAAACTAACATGAAGAACTAAAAATGAGAAGAGAATCACCAATCCGCATTAGATCCGCGTGATGGATAATCGAGAAAATAATGCAAAGTATCGATATTGTGAAAGTTTTGTATGTAAGAAGAACTCTGAAAAATCGATGCTTAGGTTTTTTTAGTTACCATCCACCAATCCGCATTGGGTCCGCGTGGTGGATTAAGACCCAATCACTCTCGCCTGAGAGTAGGCCAGTGTCCCAGCAGTGGGAACATTAGAAGGCTGTCATTTAGGTTTTTTTAGTATAGGTACTTTGTCACCAGTGTTGACCACTGACTCATACAAACTTACTTTAACTTTACTTTAGAAATCAACCCTAGTTGACTATTTAAAAGGACCTTTTTTTGTTAACGGGGAGGAATCTGCATCCAGACATCGCATAGGGGTACGACGGGGGTGTGTGAGGTTGTCGGACTCGACGACTCACTAAACCATCCCCGGCGGCCAGCCTCGATGCATGCCAAGGGGCTCCACGGTCCCCTAGGGCTATCAGTGGTGCCCCTCTCGCATCGCGCTCAAAGCACTTCCCGGGGCTAACAAAAGTCAGCCCCAGCACCTCGCAGTACCTACTGCGGCAGCACAGGGCCACCCTGTGCTACCGCCCTTACCGGGTTATTTAAAACGAACTAAGACAAGTTGACTATTTGGACCTAATAAATGTCAATGGGGACAGTGGCACGGTTAAAAGGAACGTGTCACTGTCATGGAAGATAAAGCGTAATGGGGAACACAGGAAGTTATTTTTTGACTACCCGCTTTCCCCATTAATGGGGTCAAAATCATGGGGACATCGGAAATACACGTATTATAGTAAGCAGTAGGTAAAAAAAAACCGGCTTCAAACGAATAAAATGTTTCGGCAGATTGTGTTGATACGAGGCGATGTAGTTATTGACATGTTTCTAAAATTTATTCAAAATGTACTGAGCTGATTTCGATAAAAAATTCAAGGGACCACCTCTGGAGTAACCTTAAAAAGACAAAAAAAGAATCATCAAATCAATTCATAATTGACCGAAAAATCGCGTAAAAAATACATACCTACAGTCGAATTGATAATCTCCTTTTTTGAAGTCGGTTAAAAAGGCCTACCTTTTGAAATTTTCAAGCAAGAGGTAGTATCAATGTATAATGTACAATCTTTTATCCAAAAATAAGTAGGTATAAAAGCACCTCGCACTTCAATGAAATAAATTCGGCCATAAATAAGACATGAGGAGATTGCTCCAGCAAAAAAGGAATTTGGAAACGATTCGAGGCTGTTTATCTAAATATATCTTTGCGTTACTGACTGAGTGACTGATAGTCAACGCACAGTGACGAATAACGATGAATCTCAGACCTGAAATTTGAAGGTAATAAACGACCAATGTGACGCATCAGCAGGAGGTTGCGGGTTTCGATTCTCGCCTTGAGACAAATGTTTGTACGATCTGCAAATATTTGTTCCGGGCGATCTGGGTACATTCTATGCATAATAAAAATATTT
Source organism: Colostygia pectinataria (assembly GCA_951394395.1). Lineage (NCBI taxonomy): Eukaryota > Metazoa > Arthropoda > Insecta > Lepidoptera > Geometridae > Colostygia > Colostygia pectinataria. Next base: position 2,647,491 of record OX596362.1, read on the forward strand.
ATATGTATTGTATTTTAACAATCATAATCTAGTAAGTACCTCTACCTACCCATAACCCAACTGCTTAGCTTGTGCACAGAACTGATATTCTTGGGACCAGATGATGCTGTGTGGATTGTCGAGCAGTATTATAATTATTACTTTTTATTATTGTGTAGAAGTGCAAGAAAATATTTCCTGAAATTCAACTTCTAGAGAGCGGACAAAGTCGCTTGGCATTCCACTAATTTTAATACCTAGCCAATTCGATTCGGACCATATTGTAGGCAGGGAGGGACACGTGTAACGTTGTTAGACTTCAAGGTATGTACAGCCAGCAAAAAATGTGGTCTACCACCCTAAGGTTGAGATCCTTTTTGAACGTCATACGATTTCACAGAAACTTTTGTCAAAAGTGATAGACTACTTTCTTTGGTGACTGTACCTACCTACTCGTAAGTGCTAAACGCTACTTTTTTTTTTTAGTGCCGTTTTAGTCGGCATCACTTATTTTTAACAGACATCCGTCCGTAGTCCGTTCCCAATATGTACCTAAGCCTATTTGATGTTTTTCTTAATTTATTTACTTATACATTCAAATGACTTTTACTCTTTTTTTGGAGTATCTACCTACCTAGTGCTTACACAATATCTACTTACCTATCTACTCTACTAAATACTTTAGGGTCTACTATTGTGGATAAAAGTGATTTGGCAAAGTACCTTACTAGCTTTGTCGTTGCCCTCCAGGAATGTATCAGAGGTCGACACTGACAGGCACTCCAGCTTATCGGGGAGTATCCAGTGTGCAAAAGCAGAGGAAACTCTGAGTGCTATCTATTTATATCCGCGATGGAACGGAGCCAGGTTAGCTGTCGCCTAAATGCACAAATAGCGAATGATTCCCTCGCGTCGGTTTGTGCTACGTCGCTTCTTGGTTCCGCCTCTAGGTAATCAGTACAGTCGTCTCGAAATTTGAACTTTACGGTTTCCGTGGATTGTACGTACGTTAATTGCTACAATATCTAGATAGTATAATACATTAAAGAACTAGGAAACTAGTTCTTTTAAATTCCTTTGGTAATATTGAAACCCATCTAACACCGTACATTACGAACCAAAAAATGTATAATTCAATCACTCTCGGTAGAACGGGCCAGTGGCCTGACCAGCGGGTGGGTCACCTAACTCTGTTAGCGACCAATCTTCATTGATCTTCAAACCGCTAATAAGACAGTTTGACTATAGCTCTACTGTCTTATTAGACAGTTTGAGATGGAGATTAAGCAGAGACAGTAGACCGGTATATAGTAATTACAGCAGTAATTAAAATGATCACAGTGCCTTTGAGAACTAGCTCAAAGCGTTGATGGCGTAGCTTGCTCCTTTATCAAAAGCATTAACATAAAACAGCTAATGTTTAAGTCGAGGTTTTGTCTACATTTAATTTGACCTACTGGAAACAGGGATAAAACATAGAATAGAACAGAGCGAAAAATCGAGTGCATGGCGAAACACATAAACTTTTTTTTGTCACCGTTGTTTTCAGAACAAAAAGCAAAATAGCCGTATTGCTTGGTTAGAAGATATTTCGCTTGAAATTGAATACTTATATCTTAATTTGACCCGCATATTGGGTTATGCAAATAGGTACTAACATTTTATTAAACTTTAATAATGTTGCCCCGTTATGAATCTCTTTACTTTTTATCCCTTTTGTTGTATAAATAAGGTAAAAATAACCTACCTAGTAGGTAATAATCGTGTTTTAAAATAGATGAACTTAGTCTTACGGTAGTACTAATATTTGTTATGTGCTTACGGTCTTAATGCATGTAACGTTGCTTGCTAGCATAAAGTGCTACAGCGAAACCCATTCTGATAATACGATTTTAATTTACCTAGAAAAGCAAGGTATAGGTATAGTGTCATAATTTAACGTATTAACTTTAGAAGAAATACTTATGTATGTACGTTCGATGACGGCAATATAAATAGCCTGGTATAATATCTAGTGTGTTTCCTAAATGTAGTAGATATATATGCACATAATGGATCATTTATACATACACACGTACCTAGGTAGCTAACTAATCGCCACTATTAGAAGCATTGATTTACTCGTGAATAACTAATATGCAAAATTACAACTAACTGTTTTTCTGTGCTGGTTAGTCCGTTGCGTCCGTTGCTTGTTTTATGAGAGTTTGCACATTATCCGACTCGATATCGTCTGTCATTCATGAAATATGCACACAGCAGTATAAAAGTGTCGTCCGAAATCGACCGACGACGACGGCACACGACAGAGGCCATGTCCAGCTTATGGCCTCGATTGCACGAGTGTATTTTTACCGCGCTTAAACCCGGTCAAATAGAACAAATGTATTTCCGACTAGCTTTTGGTAGCGAAAGTCGCGCAGTGCTCTATTTTAACGCAACACTGAAAATAGAGCAGAGCACTGCGCTGGGCGGGAGAGTTGGATTTGTAACGCTCTCACATGGAGAGTCTGCCAATGCCGGGTTTTATCGCGCGGTAAAAATACGCTCGTGAAAAAGAGGCCCCTCTTCATCAAGAGTCCGCCAACGCCGGTTTTTACCGCGACGGATAATTGACGCTCGTGCGAACGAACTCTAATGCGTTTGACGATCGTAAATGATGGAATTTTTACAGCGCATCTTTAGTGCGTAAAACGAAAAAAATCGAATACAAATTGTATCTCGATACCGTAACAAAACCCACGCAATGACCGTGGTCGTGGCAGTAACATAGTAATTATAATATTAAAACCGATATCGTGTCGGATGGTATAACACCGCTATAACGCCTACGCAAAATGTGTCCATACCAATGGTTCGAATAACGAAGTAATAATTTTTTCATCGAGTAAAATGTTTATGTCTTGTTTTCATCCGGACAACGATACGAATTTATACTAGGCAACTATATACATTTACGCGGATATTTAGTCTGCAAAGGCGAGGCTTAAAAACAGCGTGCCTGAGTTTTTGACCTATTTATTATTTAATGATTATATTTATTAAATATTAGTGTGATAATTACATTAAGTATATTATAAATAACCGTTAAACTGTAATCGATACCTATCGATTAGTAGAATAAAATAGCGAAGTTTATTATTTTATTTTTCAAGGTTCAATTCTTAGTGAGTGAAGCGAATTCTAAAAAAATTTTAAATTCAGTTTTTTTCTATTTAAAAATAAATATAGGGAAATATGGCCCATTCATTGTTCTATTCAGTATTACTAGTGTTTTAACAATAAGAAGAACTTAACGCCCAAATACTGAAACCGCATATAAAAAGTAGGAGTGTAAATAGGGGCTTCCCTTTGTGTGCTACGAAGTTTGTAGCAGTTGTCGTGTTTCGTAGCACTCGTAGCACTTGACTAGTGTCTTAGTAGTGGTGTTACACTTGTCGCGTCCCGAAGGACATAATTGTCTCGTAGCACAATCGTAACTTGTAGCTTGTAGCACTCACTTGTAGACAAATAAGGTTCGTAGCACCTACCGTAGCGTATGTCATCTTATTTTGTGTAAAATGTGCTAAGGCTCGTCTATACCCTTTGTGTTACTTTGCAAAAATTTGCACAAGCAAGCATTGACATGCGTACAAAAGTGTTCCATAGTAGCTTAGATTACTTGTAATTAACTATAGACGAAAACAGCATCAAAGCCCGTTGCCTAGTTCGTAAGATCTAAGCGTTTTATACTTTAGTACAATTATTGCAGGGCAAGAGCCTCCCTTTCTTCTTTCCATTTATCTCTATTTTGAGCTACTGTGGACATTCTTCTAGGTAGGCATCGAACTCGTCTCTCCATCTCCGCCGCGGTCTGCCGCGAGGTCGTTTTCCGTTCAGGGGTGTCCGTCCATTCCGTGGTGACTTTAGCCTTTTTACTTCAGTACAATGCGAAATATTATTTTTAATCTGTGTTCAATGCCTACTAAACTTGACCATATCCTTTAAAATAATATTTCTTATTGAACTAAGAACTTATTCTCGATTATCGAAGTGCCATTGGCCTACCATAAGTTATTCATAAATTGTGCAATTAAGTTTGTAATGTGTACAATTCAGTATTTTCATTCATAATTTCCACATAAACATACACATAGGTCTATATTTATGAATATGATTGATGTTTTTATCAATATAAGACCCCGATAAATAGAAAATATACTTACGCCGGTCAAGTAATACCTTCACTAAAGCATAATGCTTTTACTTATTTTTATATTTGACCTATCGGAGACTCAATTCAAGGGTTATGTATCGAAATATATTCGTTTGAAAATAAATCGTTCTGAATTATGTTCTTTCTGCAAATATTTTTGTGTATATTCATTTCATCCCTCTAAAAATACAAATCGAAGAGTTCGTCGGTTATTTCAGGAGTTTGTGTTATCCTTACTGTGTGATTCTTACTGGTTCAAAATACCCTAACCCTAACAAAATAGACATTTACAAAGTAACTGTTATAATATTATTATTCTATGACATTGTTTTTTATTACACCCAAAGAAGTGTTTTTTTATTAATGTTATTATTAAAAACACATTTAAAAGCACTATAGCCTGCTAGGCTTTAATGTACTAGAATGTGTTTAGTGATGTGTTTTTGAATATATAAATAATTTTTAAAAACCAAACAAACAATAAATTCTGTTTGAAACAGATTTTATTAAAATACCTATACAGTACTGCTCACTTTCCTACTCACTCTCGCGTATTCAAAGCTAAATCTATAAAAATTTACGTTATTTTACAGAAAATATATTAAAGTACTCTCTGACAAATAAATCAAGTAGGTTCTGATTCACCAGGTTTTTATAACAGCTATCTTCGAATGATTTTTTTCGATTTATTATAATAAAATTAAAATGCAGCCATCATGCTTAGTACCAAAGTTGTTTCTCTGTCGCTACCCTCTAAGCCTCGGTGCTAGCATATATGGAATAATTATGATTGTGAGTATACTCTTAATATCATGTTACTAATTAAACTATTGTGAATTATTTCTATTGACTTTTTTATGCTATTAATTGACGAGAAGTGTTCGCCTTATGTTAAGCGCCACAGGCAGTGTGCAAGCATACTGTGTTAAGGTTTGAAGGGCATTGTAGCTAGTGAAATTACTGGGCGAAAGAGACTTAATAACTACGTCTTGAGGTGACGAGTGCGGTGCAATGCGAGACAGAACTATAAAACTTGAATTGTTGGTTGACACTAGCTAAATAAATAAACTTTTATTTCTAGCAACAAATAGATAAGTAGAGATAAACCAGGCTTAAGCTGAACACCCCACTCCAAAAGTTCCTATAGTTGTATAGTTGTACCTTAAAGACTAACATAGGTACATATAATATAAAAGTGACAAAAACTACACACTAAATAGTGTGTAGTTTTGCACACACTGCTGCTGTTATCGACTAGACTGTTTTGTCATTGACATAGAAAACAGGAAGAGGACAGGGAAGTGATAACGTCAATTCCTCTTGTATTCCAGTGCGTAAATGTGGCTGGTGTCATAACCATATCATCTGAGATGATCAGCTTATCCAGGTGTGATTTATGCACGGCTTCTGTGCTGAGGACTACTTATGGGTTCGGAGGAACAGCTATCCTCTACTGCATCATCATGGTATTCATAGATATATGGTTTTTGTGGGCGATTAAATATGTAAGTGCTTACCATAGTTCCTTACAAAATCGTTACAATTTGTAAATAATGAATAGGTAATTTCGGAATATCAAAAATGTTCAGAATGCTGAAGGGCACGAAATGTCGACAGTTCGATATTGTTCAATATTACATTACATCATCTGTTAGTTTCGATTATATTCAGGCTGTATACGACTGGGTGAAATACGTGAAATATCAAACAAAATATAATACGACTCAACCCACACAATACTAGTAAAAATAATAATGCAAAGGTTTGTGAATGCATGTATGATTTTTTTTATATCTTACTTTTTTATATTCATCATCATCCTTCTATTGTTCCCACTGCTGGGACACTGGCCTACTCTCAAGCGAGAGTGATTGGGTCTTAATCCACCACGCGGACCCAATGCGGATTGGTGGAAAGCACATGTCTTTCAAATTATTAGTTCTTAGTCATGCCGGTTTCCTCACGATGTTATTCTTCACCGTATGAGAGCACTGGCATTGTGCACATCAATTTTTTTAATAGAAAAATCCATTATTGCACGACTGGGTTCGAACCCACGACCTTAGGATCAGAAGGCGGAGGTCACTACCACTAAACCACCAGTGCTCTATATTTATATTATATAGTGGTAACAAAGCGTGATAAGCGGTTAACGTAGCATAAGTACCTACGCTTGCAACAGAGATATCACTTGCGCGTTGCCACCCGAGACTTCGATAGTCTCGTGTGCTGTAATTTTATCGGAAACCATACCCTTCGATCCGGAACACAGCAATGCAAGCATTACTGCTTGGCAGAAATAGGTATGGTAATAGTTCTTCCCCGGACGAGCTCAATCACAAAGAACTCTATTAAGTTTTACTTTTGAACGAACTATGACTCTTTCTTGCATCTATGAACGGAAATGATCACATATTATATTATATATTTATATTATTTTTTACCTCATAAAACTACCCACATGGGGCGCATATGAGGTGTAAAAAATTCTCAAGAAAACACGTGGGCGAAACCATAATAGCAATAACAGCACCCCACAGTAACATACATTTTCTTAATCCCAAAAATTCTTGTTGCAAATATTTCCGGGGTCCGGCTATACACTGATAATACACTCGTGGTTTCTACATTTTCTAACATCACGGTACAGAGAATGCTGTGGAGTCAGGATTATGTAATGTGACTGTTATGTGTGTTGCGTGGGTGTGGTATGTACAACATTTCATTTAAGAGATAGGGTTTGCGAGATGATAATAAGGCATCTCGTGGCGTTAGTAGACGTTTCAGGGTTGGATTCGACCAAACTCGTTTAAAAAAATACAATCATGATACAGCTTTGTTCTAAAATCAGTGTTTTATTGCTTGTTTACTACAGTTTTAACACACTTTATAAACTAACTAGCAGTCCTTCCCAGCTTCGCGTGGGTGCAATGAAACCGCACCCGTACAAAGTCGGGGCGAGTCGCTAGTAATAAATATAGCCTATGTTACTCAGGGATAATGTAGCATTCTAATGGTGAAAAAATTTTTGAAATCGGACCAGTAGTTTTTGAGTTTATTCGTAACAAACAAAAATACAAATCTTTCCTCTTTATAATATTAGTATAGATATAGATATAAATTAGTATAGATAAAAATGATCTAGTGTATCACATACTCTTTAGGGTCAACTTCAAGCAGCCTATTTGATCACTTAGCAGCGTTGACTACTGACTCATACGAGCTTACTTATATCACTGAGTAATATTATATTGTTGGATTCGACCAAACTCGAATAAGCTCTATTCGCAGAGTAAATCGTAGACTCTTGTAGGTACTATATAGGTGGTGTGTACGAGTGGGAACAAAAAGTATTGTTCGTCAAATATTATAAAGGATTAAAAATTCGCACTCGTATACAGTGTTGACAGCGGGGTGTTACCAAGAGGGATTGACTCAGTTATTCGCGAGTAAACTGACAGTTTACTTCTATTCGACTTATTCCGCGGATAGTAATTCCAAAAGTTTTTTTTTATTTTTTATTTTTTTATTGGTTATAGACCAACGTTTGACCACTACCTCACCTGATGGGAAGTGTTGGTGTGGTCGATGATGGAGCACGCTGGTCTAGAAAGTTTTTTTCTAGCTGGTTTTCGAATCCAGCCTAGATAAGTGTGCAGTGTGCAATGTATTCGCTTTTATTCATTTCAGGAGCACTCATCAGTTATATTAATCTGGGTGGTGGTTACGTCTATGTGGTTGGTGCACGCTTTCTGCCTGGTTTTGGTACTTCTGTGCATGTTCATTAAGCACACTAGCTTCGTGTCTTGGGTACTATCCGCTATCTTCGGACTTGTCGCTTTTTGTAAGTTTAATTTATAATATTTATATATTGTATAAGATACCAGCTGCTACATTTATATAATTCCACCTGCAGCTTCATTCGCGTGGTACATAGAAGGTAGCATGTTATTCCTTAGACATTAAACTATATCTGTGCCAAATTTATTAAAATCGTTTCAGCGCTTTAGCCGTAAAACGTAGACATACAGAGTTACTATCGCATTTATACGTAGTACTAAAGCTATTCTGTGATATTAGTCCATGCTGACTTCTTCCCACTACGTCCTCTAGGGACTGAATTTCGAGAATTCCTTCGTGTACTACACTAATACTTATGGTTTAACGAGCTAACCCGCGCGGCTTCACTGGCGTTTTTGCAGTTTTTATGCCATCCCACAGAAAAAGTATTTTTTTCTGGAACAAAAAGTAGGTTTTTATTATTCCAGGACCTAAACCATCTACATTCCAAATTTCATCACAATCGGTTAAGTCGTCACGGAGATACGTGATAATAAACATTCAGACTTTCGAATCTATAATTATAGTGGGATAGTAGGAAGTAGGACTAAACGGATTTGAAGGATAACGATGCCTCAAAGTTCTTATAAAAATGCCGTGTTTTTTTACAGTGTTAGTTCTAACTAGAACATGCCACCCGAGGTTAACAAAAATAGCTGTGGGTACCTACATTACAATATACGGTGGTTTACCTGGTGGTAGGACTCTTCAGCAAGAGTCCGTCTTGGTGGGTACCACCGCAGTGTCAGATATTCTACCTCCAAGCAGTAGTGTGCAAGCATTACTGTGTTTAAGTTTGAAGGGCACTGTAGCAAGTGAAATTACTGGGCGAAAGAGACTTTACAGCAATGTTTCGTCGTGATAAGCACAGTGCAGTGCCACGCAAACCCTTAAAAACTTTAAGCTTTGGGTGGCACTGCATCTGTTATAGTCAGGCGTGATGCTTAACATCAGGCGGCCGTCTTGATTGTCTTGACACTTATTGACATAAAAAAAAAAATAAAAAAAAAATACGGAATAATCATATGGGGATGATCTTTGCGTTTCATTATTTGCGCGTCAGGCAACCAGTCACTCTCGCGTCACCATCGATTTATCTCGTTAATAGAAGGCTTACTCCCCATGAGTTAGGTAAGCCTTAAATTAAAACAACATGTGACACCAGTAATAAGACCGTTGAGCGGCGGCGAATGATAACAATTCGTATCTAATTAACTGAAACAGTCATTTCTTTAAAAACACTTTTTCTAAAAACTGTCCTTATGAAATGATCTTTATTACAAAAATGTCTTAAAATAAAAATGTGGAGTTGGAAAATGTGTTTGGATGTGCATGAAAAATTTAATTAATTTTATTAAAAGGATATTAGGGTTTTATTTTTAATACAGTCAGTCAGGATAAAAAATGGGTTTGAAATATAGCGGTTTTGGGATAAGAATAAGAAAATTCGAAGTTTTTCTTAGGCTATAATTTAGTATCTTTTATAGATATAGTTAAATTTGCTATCGTGTTATTTAGTACCCAGTTTATTAGGAAGACTATAAATATAGACCCGACCAAAACTTAGCCTATTTTTGGGTAAATTAAAGAGTAACTTTTATAAAATGCTAGGTTCTGAACATTGCTGTCTTCTGAGGTTGAGACCCAAATAAGAGCGTAGAATATATTTTAATAGCAACTCAGACTCTTTGAACGCAATGCTTGTAAAACGTAAAAGCTCTCAAAAGCTCAAGAGAGGTTCCATCTTAATTTTGTTATCCGGGTTTCGCATGACTTGGTTATATTATTAGCCTGTACTGCCTGTAATATCATACTATTTATTTTTAGATGTACGTACACTTGTAATGTTTACTTTTGCTGTTTCTAAAGTAAGTAAGTTCGTATAAGTTAATGGCAAAATCTGGTGATAGAGTTTTTGCTGTACCTAATACTAAATACTTCATATAATAATAAAGTCTCTTCCTGCCGTCCTCATGTAAGTATTATTAGGAACGCTTAGATCTTTAAAGCTACGCAACGAATTTAAATGCGGTTTTCATCAATAAATAATCTATGAAGAAAGTTTCTACGTAACGTTTAAGCACTCGTACAAAACCGGGGCGGGTCGCTAGATTACCATAGATTTCTTTAACGTTTATAAATAAGTATTACAGTTTAATAAAGTTAAAATACTATTTAGTTGACCGCTATGGTTTTCTCTTTATGTACCGATGATAAAAGTCTGTAAGGCATTTTTAAGTTTGTAAAACATTCGCTCTACTCATCGCTAATATTCAGGTCGAGGCCTTAACAGCTGTTGTTGGTAGAGACACTGCATTAAGCACCCTTTGTGTACTTAATTGTCTATCTGTTTGCGATGCACAAAGGACTATTTCTGTTTTACATTGCTGTGAATGTACCCTTGAGGTAAAATCTAGTCACACTAGCGCAATCTCTACGCACGACATGGACTCAACCTAGCGATGTCGTGTTACGTGTCGCGATAAGATGTGCTCATATTTTGTGTGTGTCAGGCAGGCTTGCGTTCAGAACAATGCTAGTAGCATCCACTGACAGAAAAAATACAGTATTGTAGGTTTGTAACACTTTTGTCATAGGTACTTAAAATGTCAATCATGCAAAGTTGACTGTAATTTTGTTGTCATTGTAATAACATTGCGTTTCTGTTGGTCTAACTTTCCTCTCTACAGTCGAGCCGAACCACCGTGGAAGGAAAATATGGAAGTAGAAAGAGAGCCCTCTTTAAAAAAAATCATTTTAGTTTGCAAAGTATTCTGTTTCTTTGTCATTCTTGTTTTAATGAACACAGACGATGATACTCGTAGGTTTAATAGATACATTAGCAAACAAAGGTCCTACTTCGTTTGTGTGTTGTGTGTCGAAAGAGTACACTGCGCCTACACAAAATAAACGCGTGTCTATTATTAGCCCTTAACTTCAGTGCCGGCGAAAAGTGCCGGTGAACTCGCGACCGGGGTGGGGTAAGTAAAACCAGTGGGAGGTAGGGAGTGGGCATTCTGCTGTACGTGGTACTAATATCTGTTCTGTGACAACGCAACGGATGACGGTATGATAAACGTCACACAACACGCTAGATACCTACTCGTGAGACGTTAGTGCGATAAGTCTCTTATATAACATGAAGTAGGTACACTAACATTGTTTATTCTGTTTGTGCTTAGACTTTGTATCAGAACTATTTGTAACTACATAGTTGGTTTAATAATATTATACTAGCTTCCGGTTTCACCTGCGATATTATACCGGTATTACCTAGATAAATAAATAAAGAATCAATAATGCTGGACAATCCACACAGCATCATCTAGCCCCAAGTTAAGCAGAGCTTGTGTTATGGCTACTAAACGACTGATATATATAATACAATACTTTATACATAGATACTGGGGGCCTTATTCATAAATGTAAATATTTCTGTCTTTCAAATTATCATTGTCTATTTTTTATTGGCATAAGAATGACAAGGAAAGAATATACTTGGCAAGCCGCTAAAATTACAGTTTCTTAATGAATAAGGGCATAAGTATATTATCGGTATATACACCGGTGGTCTAGCAGAGCACCGGTGGTCTAGTGGTAGTGACCCTGCCTTCTGATTCTGGTAGTGGGTTCGAATCCGGTCGTGCACCAATAGATTTTTTATTCAAAAAATTAATGTGCGCAATGCCAGTGCTCTAAAACGGTGAAGGAAAGCATCGTGAGGAAACCGGCATGTCCAAGACCCAATCACTCTCGCTTGAGAGTAGGCCAATGTCCCAGTAGTGGAACATTAGAAGGCAGTCATGATGATTATCGTGTTATCTTACAGGTATTGCTGGTTATGGGATAGCAGTGGCACTCGGACTATGGTTTCAGATGAAAACACCTGTACAATGAACTTGAATTAAACAATACGTCTAAAAAATCTATCTCTTAAAGCTCAAGAAAGTAATATATTTTTCAACACACTTGCTTATAAAGTGGCTCTATGGTCATCGCAATTAGGCACAGAATTACACCCGTAATCAAACTATGACTTTTTCATTGCTATAACTAACTAGTGAGTTATAGATTTTTTTTTGGTTTTTATTATGAGTTTTTTTTGTTATTTTATTCACAAGTGTGTTGAAAAACGTCGTATGTTATACGTGTGTATTGATGATTACCGTCCTCGGCTATCTTAAGACCCTCGCCTACGGCTCGGGTCTCAATGGCGCCTCAGCGGTAATCACCAATGTTACACACTAGTACCATAATGTACTATTATTACAGGTATTAGCATATTTATCATTAGTGTTTAAATTAGTTATTTTTACTATTTGACGCCACCGTCCCTTTATGCACTCGTTATTCATGTCCATCCTAAGGTTGCCTGGATGAAAGCGCTTTTAGCGATAAGACCGCTATTAGGCTACTTTCTGTTTTGTATGATTTAATTTTTATTTTCTGTGTTGTGTGCAATAAATCGTTTTTATATCCATCTATCTCAAAGCGCAAACTTGGTATAGTCAGAATCAAGACACTATAATTTACTTACCTACTCGAGATTATTAATTTATCTTAAATGTGTCGTGGAAACACAGATCGATCTTGGTCATAAATAAAGATATATGGTTACCCATTAGTCGCGTATCGTCGGGAATTATATATTATTAAGTAGGATCAAAGTCGTGGGATCAAATGATAGTGACCCGTATTTTTCGATAATCTGATGGACAGGCACACATTAAATGTGGTCAATAAGTCAACGAGTGACAAGACGGTCATGTTGCTCGCTTAATGTTAAGCGCCACGCCTTTCCATCAGATTATCTTTAAGAGATGCTGCTTGACCATACTTAAGGGATCTCTAAAAGAAATGTTTTTTATTTTAATAATCCTTTTTTGTATAAAGTTCTAGATATAAATAAAATTTAAAATAATAGAAAGAATAAATTTAAGAATTTTTATCTTGCTCCAAAATAATGGTATCTTTAGATCCCACCAGCAATTGCTTCCGATGACTGTTAACCACCAATATGAAGTATATTGTAACTGAAATAAAACTCAAAATTAGTTAAAGTACTCGTTAACTTTACTTTTTTTAGAGTTATCCAAGCCTGTTCAATGACTAAAGTTAATTTAGTTCATTGACGAGAGGAGCCGCATTGCTTATTCAATTGGTTATTTTTGTTTTTATAGTGTTAACCATCACACTAGGAGAATACTAAAGATTATAATATCCCAAAAATTATTTCATCGACACCTTTCGTCAATGAACTAAATGAACTTTAGTCATTGAACAGGCTTGGATAACTGTAACGTTTCCCCTGTAAGTTGAGCTATTGGCGCTTCGAGCCGAAGACATCCCAATGATTATTTCGTCCAAGCGAGATATGTCTCGATAGCTCAATTGGTAGAGCGCCCGCGCATCAAGCGGTGGTTGCGGGGTCAAATCCCAGTTGAGGCTAAATAATTTTTGGGATATTATAATCTATAATGCAATGTTTTTTTCTCCAACTGAGAGAAATGTTGCTTTTGAGTAAATATCAAGACAGGCTTATAATAAAATATTTTATTGCGCTTATAAAGTCCACAATATACTAATTTGCTGCTAAAATAAAATAAATGTAATATACAGGTCACTAAGTTAGATTAGGAGTGAACTTTGTCAGCCTATAAACTCCGTCACTTGAGACCAAACTAATTTACATTATACAGTGTACCTACATTATACTGCCCCTTTGTACGCGTAAGCTTTTAAAGTTACAAAATAAAAACTGATGCTACTCACAAGAAACGTGATTTCCTCTTTCTACAAAGAGTTAACCCGAAACTGTAAATACTCTGCTTTAGTAGAAACGTAAATAAGCGAAGCCATTAGCGAGTTGTAAATACACAGTAAAAAGTCTATTTCGAGGAAGTTGAGCTCGAACATTGTAGATCTTTTGCCATCGAAATAGGTCGCTATTCAGTATTGTGCTAATGTAGCATGTATACTATTATTAGCGCTGGTTTCCATGGCGCCTTATAGAATACCCAGTGCTATGAGTAAACATGGTGGTAGGACTCTTCATGAGAACCTGTCTTGGTGAGTACGCGGTACCACCGCAGTGCCAGTTATTCTTCTTCTATGCAGTGCAGTAATATACAAGAATTAACACATTAGTGCTTGCAAAATGCAAGCATTTTTTATTTCATAATCACTTATAATTAAAACAACATGGTCATCCTCCAACCCATATTATAATCCACGTGGTAAAGCTGGTAGAAACTAGAGATTTTTTTTGACAAGAATGTAATTTATCTACTACCTATACCTAATCTTACACCTAGTTTCACAAACAATCAATATTTCATTTAATTTTATTTTATTTCATTTCGTAGTAAAATACACCCGCTCAAGAGTAGGCCAGTGTCCCAATAGTAGAAACAAAAGGGCTATTCATGTTGAGGCTTAGGACAGGAGAATATTTGACATTAAAAGAAATTTCATTTTCGTTTTAACCCACGCTTCAAAGGTAAATACCTAGTTGGGAAAAAATGTTTTTCTAGCTTTTCTAGAAATTTTACTACCTAGAGAAAATCAATCCTTAAGTTCAGACTTAATTTTTTATTTATGGGTAGCGTAACACACACAGAGAGCGGGCGCGGGTCGGGTCGTATCCGTCGGGCCCGTCGCGGGTAAATTTTGTTTAATTTGTATGGACAGACAAGGATGATAACACACTGACACGATCCGACTGGCGCCCGACCCGCATACGCTTTTAGTATGTTATTATCCTTGTCCATAAAAATTAGACAAAATACACCCGCGGGGAGCCTGCGCGCCCGCTTTTTGTGTATTTTGCGCTTTAGAGCGTAGATATTTTTAACGGATAACCGCTGGGCAATACCGCCCACAACTCGATCGTTGGCCTTACAAAAGCGGTCCCAGGAGTTCTGTGAATGGTGAAGGCTCATGTTACGTTGTCGTGGCACTCACTGGAAGAAGCCTTTGTCCAGCTGTGGCCGTATTTGTATTTGTATTTATTTAAAACATTACATCTATTATTACAGGTTAGACCCAATACAATAGAGTAGTCAACAAAAATCATAGAAAAATATTAATAAAATAAAATAATTACATTCTAAATCTTCTTAATAATAAATAATTCATAATTTACATCCTAATCTTAAGTAATCCTATGTAGCAAAATAATAAAATTAGTACCTATTTACAATATAGCAAAGATTATATAATGTAGCTCCTACGAACTCGCTCTTTGGACAGTGGAAAAGATCTATTGTGACCGCCACCAGATTTAGCGCTCGTAGAGTCCGCGTCAGTGGCGCCCTGCCGAGCAGGTTAGTCCTACCACGAGGCACTGCGAACAGAGGAGGCCGCCTGCGACGCCCAACATATTCGTCCGGTACGCACAGTCTCATCATCTCCAGGATGGTTGGATTTGATACCATCCCCCGGAACACCTGAACCACATACAGCGCAAGCGCCATATCCCTCCTAATTTCCAGCTTGTTGTATCCAACCCAAAACGAATAAGGTTGGATACATCAAGGGATAGAAAGGATAGACGCCGTATGTCTTCCAGTAAAGGTATCGCGTAAATTTGTTCTGTATGCGCTCCAACATGAGGCTATATTTAGCTTCATGCGGAGCCCATACAGAAGCTGCGCTTTCCATCTGGCTTCTGACCAGGGCATCATACATTGCCGTCAGAGCCCTTTTGAAAAAATTTGAAAAAAGGGAGAGACGCCTTTGCCCTGCAATAGAACAATAAAGGCTAAAAATATTTAAATAACAGTGTTGTTTCGTGATTTTTAAGCACTCAGTCACTCTGATGTAAATTCCACGAGCGGCCCATCCAAATAGCGACCATAGAGACTGTTGCTAACTATGTTGTTTGTTAGAACTTGTAAACTAAGCTACGCTACGCCATAAAAGCTCTCTTGAAAAAATACTTACGAATGTACCATAGGATGCCGAATATAACGATAACAACCCGGTTCCTTTGTTTCCTGGACGTGAAGAGAAGCGCCATGAGAATCATCATCATCAGCATCACCACCACGAAGATAACCGCGTACCACACCCAGATAGCACAAAGAAGCGGATTATCCTTTAAAAGAATACGATATTTCGAATAACATGAACAGTATTTTTTTCCTACATTCGTAGTTGTTATTTTTTTTGACATTTGACTTTAGAAAGTAAAAAAATCATCCAAGAAGGTTATAAAAGATAGAAATAGACCTGTCTCCGTTTTTTGTCGGTTAAAAGTTACTGAGTGAAAGAGACACAGTGCAATTTAGATTGGCTGGGACTAACTCCAAAAAACTTGAGTGACCTGCAAACCTTAAGGTCAGGCGTGGCGCTTTACATCAGGCGAACGACTTGATCGTTATGACAATTACTAACATAACAACAAATTCTTGAGATGAGCTTGCCTGACAGACATCGGGAATGATAATAATATGAATATGAATATCAATAATAATCATAATAATAAGTCTAATAATAAAGTTTATTTACTAATATAAGGTAGGTTTGTTAGCACAAGTTTGCAACAGGTACGTTAGTTTATGAAAAGGTAAAAATAATAATAAAGCTCAGTACCTTAGCAAGTCCCCAGAACAAAACCACACTTGCAGCAAAAAACAGAGCGACTAGAATCCAAACTGTCACCAACAGGTAGCTCATTGGTACAAAGAACGAGCAACCGTAAGCCATCGGATGCACCTAAAATACAAAATTACGGTTATCCTAGTGATGTAGCAAAGCCGAGTTAACCAACAGAATTGTGTCAAAGTGCGCTAAATTGACGTGCCGATATTATCACCTAGTTTTGATTTGATTCTATTGGTGGACGCCGCTTGGCTCAGCTTGCAACCAAGAAAAATTCAAAAGGCAAATAGTTTTATTAAATAAAATCACAAGAATTACTTTGAAACCACGAAGCTAGGTGAATTTACGAAAGTTACAACGCGCCCATGCCGTAAAAGAACTGGCAACAACACCGGCTGGGTTCCCATCGCTTTTTAGGCATGTTACTATAATATTGTTAAGGATGCCGAGTAGAATTGGAGCACATTTGTTCCAAGCTTTTTTATCATCTTAATAATCAGTTATTTTATAATACCTAAGCTTTTTGAGACAGTTAAATAGAAGTGACATAAAATGTGCTCAGTTTGAGTTGCAATGTTCTTTTTACTGTCTGTAACTTCGTATCAACGTAAATTCAATTAAAAAAATCGATGTATGTACACATAAAGTAGCTTATGTCCTTTCCTAAGGTTCAAGCTATATTTAACCAAATTTCATGAAATAATTATAATCGTAACAGACAGAGATATCCACCCCGGATGCCGGCTTGCTCTCGACGTTAAAGAGGGTGCGGGTGTTGGTACGGAGACGATAAGGGTTGCAAAACATACTCAGATTGAGTTATTCGTAAGCACTTGAAATTAAAATACCTTCGTGATGGATTTATTACGTAAGATGCTTTTTTAGGAAATCTATGTTTTTCTCAGATCTGAATCCAATTCGATCCAATCCCAATTTTAATCCAATACTAATTTACTGCTGTTTTTGTTTACTGGTGTGTTTGTAATGTTGATCCGTGATTCAGTCTGAGTTCAGCTGACACAATATCCACGTTATTGATAAATTAGATGCTAGGTTTGGAGTACGGATGTCATAACTCCAATACCAATTGACTGGAATTTTGTTACGTTGAAGAGTAAAGGCCCCTCAAGAACAGTTCCACTAACATTATAATATTACACTATATTTAATACTAAATACATACTCAATAGGTAACTCTTAAAATTAAAATGTTATACTTACAATGCCTAAAGCTGCTATGATCATAGATCCCGTTTTTAAATCTACACCAAAGAATGAGTCCACCTCAGGTAAATCGTCCAGAGCAGTCATTTTGTGTTACTTTTTGTTATGATTTGAGAATTAAAAGTTTTAGCATTGCTTTTTGGAAAGACTCAATAAATGATGACATTGAAACGGTAAAAATATTTTCTCTTATTTACTTTGTCAGACAATGACATTCTTGCTGTCGTTGCTAGCCATAGAATAAAAGGAGTGGAAATAAAAAAAGGTTTACTTAGGTTCGTAGAGGAGGTATGCAAAGTGCCACATAAAATGCTACGCAGTGCTACGGAAGGTGCTACGCTGATCTCTAGTTTTTCGAAATGCTACAAAGTGCTACGAAAAGCCCTACGAGAACTACTCTCTCGTTTTACACGTTCTTAACGTTAATAATTTTTTTAATTTTTAGTTTTTAAAATTATAAAATGTATATTACAAGGTATTTTTAATTGTTCAACTGTGGTTCCAGGGCATAATTAGATTCTTAAAAACGCTACAATAGAATGAATAGAGCTTTTCTTAGCCAAAACAATGAAATGATAACAATGTCAACATTTCTGAAATTAATAATGAGGATACTAATTAAAACCCTGTTATTGTACAAACTTTTATATAGGTGTCCGTATATGTATTTTTAAATCTTTTAAACTACGAAAGAGATTTGAGTTTGGTTTTTATTTTTATAGGTTGAGTAAAAAGCAAGGTTAAATAACAGGTATTTATCTATCTATGTATTGTATTGTATAAAGTATATCACTCATCTAGTACCAATAACACAAGTTCTGCTTAGCTTGGCGCTAGATGATGCTGCCTGGATTGTCCAGAATTAGTTAGAGTAATAAAATCTATTTTCCTCCCTATCTATAATATTTTTGTGTTGAAGTACGGTACCATAAAAGGTCCTATAATTCTACACAATCCTGCACTTTTCGGTTTGGTATCACTATGCGAGAACCTCTATCCCATCCGTCACTTCGAGGTTTATAGCGGCTACATCCCATTTGGCAAAAACCCCATTACGTAAGAACCCCATTTGGTAAACTTCATAGCATACTCTGTCTATTGCTATTTCAACTTGCTATGCTAATTCTGACTATTCGCATAACTGCCTTACCTTTGAATATCTAACTATCAAGCACCGTTAGGTGCGGTTTCATATCGCGGTCTTGCATCCTTCAGTACAATTAGTTACATACCATGAAACAAAGGGTTTTAAAAGTTTCAAGAGTAGCAGAGTTCTTTATGATAGAACACGTCCGAGGAAGTACTACCACCATACCTATTTCTGCCGCAAAGCAGTAATGCTCGCATTACTGTGTTCCGGTGTGAAGGGTATGGTTTCCGGTGAAATTACTGGCACATGAGGCTTTCGATCTATGCCTCAAGATGGCAACCCGCGAGTGATACCTCTGGTATTGCAAGCGTCCATAGACTGCGGTTACCACTTACCATCTTGTGGGCCGTACGCTTGGTTGCCACATCAGTTGCATAAAAAAATATAAATAAAAAGATAAAAAAATGTAAAAAAAAAGTTTGGAAATTGTAGATATGTTTGGAATAGCGAGAGTGGATATGATTTTATTCGCATATAATAATTATTCGCGAATTATTAAGCGATTAGGCAAATTTTGGTCTTGAGATGTTTTTAAAAGTCCAAGGAAGGTTTAAACGGTGAGAAATTATGAAAAAACTGTGACAAACTCACGCCGGGTCTACTAGTAATAAATAATTGATAATCCACACATCTTGACGACCGATGTGACGGTACAAAAAAACTTTTCTAAAAAAAATAATCTTTTCACTAAACTCCATAACTCCATAAAGAGAAACGTTTCTTCAGTTCTCATGCTAGCATAGGACTGTCCCACTCGATGAACCGATGACAATAAAGTGGTCATTGGATATCAGCAGTGGGGGAGAGCTATGTCCAGCAGTGTGGACGTTAGTTGGCTGATATGATGATGGGGCCCATGCTAGCATGGCAGGAGTGTATGTGACTGTTGGCTTTATTATGTTAATACTACGGTCGCCGCTTTTCAGAAAAGTCTACCTGAGACCGACATTGATGCTAAGCTCATGAATAACATCAGGATAGTAGCAATATGAAGCACTTCATATGTCTATCTGTCACCAAATGCGTTCAATACACCGCAGATAAATAAGTTTTTATTATGCATAGAAAATACCCAGAACACCCGGAACAAATATTTGCAGATCGTTCAAACACTTGTCCCAAGGCGGGAATCGAACCCGCAACCTCCTGCATCGCAGACGGACCTTCGCTTGCCGTGCCATATCGGTCGTCTAATTATTGTATTGAACGCATTTAATTCAGATATAGATTGCTTTTTTACATTGTATATCTACCATAATTACTTCATACTAATACTATAAGGGGAAAGTTTCGATGTTTGTATGTTTGCATGTATCATGCCAGAACGGCTGAACGGATCTTTATGAAATTTGGCACAGGGATCAGTCTAATATTATAAAGGGGAATGTTTGGATGTTTGTTTGTTTGTATAGGTCATTGACGCGCGGGTTATTAACACGCGGTTCATTGACGCGCGGGTCATTGACATGCGCCACGCGATCCCCTTTCGATTTCCAACAAGGATAATTAATAATTGACCAGAAAAACGTAATCGTTTTACTCGAGATTTTTCAGACTAAATGTAAAAAAACACGTATTTTTGTGTGTGAAACGTATTCCTTGAATATCGCGCACTAATAATCAACAGAACCTGTATGTATCACACACATAATGGACCAACCATCGAGTCCAAATGCGGAAAAGGGAGTCCCCACAAAAAAAAAATGTATCACTCCAGAACGGCTGATCTTTGTTAAATTTGGCACAGGCTTAGATCGTTCGTTCGTTCATTCGTTCGTATGAGTCAGTGGCCACCTCTGTTGACAGAGTTTCTAGGCCGCCCGAAGGCCTCTGTCATGGCTTAACAACTTTGAAAAAGCCGGGACCGACTGCTTAACGCGTCCTCCGAAGCACGGGAGCGCTCAGTTTAAATTGCCACTGGCGGTCACAAATCCAAATGATGACCCCGCGGAACAGTGCTTAACTTTGTTGATCTGTTAAAAACAACTTAGCCAGCTACGTGTACGAGCGCTCACAGGCATAGATTAAAGTCTGGAATAACACATAGGTTACTTTTTATCCCGGAAATAGGTTTGCTTTCCGTGGGATAAATAACTGTTTATCTATGGGAAGATCGCGGGCTAGTTATTAAATAACAGAAATATAATTTAATGTAGACTTTATTACATATAAATGGCAATCATGAACAATTTCACTATCTAAAGATTAAGGTACATGTTTCATTAAATTAGTTTATTATGATAGTTTTTCAATAACAATGGCATACTTTTATGGAACATAACTATGGGACGTGACTATGTATCTAACATACGAATTGTTGAATCTATGCGTAAATGCATTTCAATACCTATAAATAATTAGAAAATTTAGCTTGCTAAAATACTTAAAATACATATTATTATGATCTAGATAAAGTAAAATAATTACTAATATTTTAGATCCGAATGTTGTATATTTCTGTAAGTTTGTGGTTTAAACACGCCGTAAAAGCTGAACAGATTTGGATGAAACATGCAATGGTATACATTTTACAATGGTAAACAATTTTACTTATTTTTTATATAAACTTAGTTTCTAAGACACTGGAAAAGTTTTAAAAGAACTAGACATTTTCTTACATTAAAAAAAAAATGTAGGTATAAAAAACAAAATCTAGTAAATCAATTCTGTACGACACATCCAATAAGACAAATTGAAACTTTACCTTAATTAAGGAGCAATCTTACAATCATTTAAAAATAAAATATTATTTAATTAAATATGAGATCGAGCAGTGGGACACAAATCGCCGATATTAGGTATATTAAATAATTAAAAAATAGACTATACTAAAGTACTTAATTTAAATTAATAATTATCTATGTAGGTATAGTTCTCTCGGCGGATCTGGGCTTCCGTGAAGTTAGCCGTTTGTGATGCGCAAAGACAATTGAGTTAGAAAAAGCTCCATTGCGCATCGAAACGGTTAACTTCACTACGGCCGAGATCCGCCGAGAGAACTATAAATACTATATTTAGGCGCCGTGTCTGGATTATCTGAACGCCTTACGTCTAGGTAAGTTGGACTTTTTTTTTATTTAACCTACCTGCCAAAATTCTACCAAAAATTAGATAATCATATATTATTCAATAACTTGTACCTTTTTTATTTAAGTACCTACTCACGATGAACCGATGACATTAAAGCGGTCACAAGAAGTAGGTAAAGGCTCAAGATAGATCGTCATGACACTCTTTGGAAGAAAACCTGCGTCCAAAATGGTCGCCTACTGGCTGATAATAATAATAATAATGATGATTATTTTATTTAATATAATTACTTTTTTAAATGGATGTACTTATTCGTAAATGTATTTATTACCAGTAATATTTTAACTTCTAATGGACAAACTTTATTTACCTCTTTGCTAGATAAATTCAAAGACAAAGTCCTTGGATAAATTGCAATAAATCTCGAAGCAATACATTTATTGCGTTAAAAACACAAAAACGGCACACGTTTGTGTGCCGTCGACCTAAGTGACAAAGGGAACCTAACCTGAGACCTAACCTAAGGGGGAATGACCTAAATACATGAACCTACTTTAGACCTCTGCTAGCTAATGTGTCTATCAAATCTATCGTCTTTGTCTATTAACATAAGAAAGACAATGTAAGACAATACTTAGCAAGACGCTAAAATGACGGTTTAATATGATAAGGGCGTAATTCTTTAATTCGACGAGGGCTCTTCTAGGTCATCGAACTAAAGAAAATGTTGGCATAAGTACATGAATAAAAAAAAAAAAATATTTTAAATACATATCTATCTACTACTCAGATAATATATTATACTATATCTATTCAGATAATAAGAGATTTTTAGAATGTACGCTATAAATTAAATTTTAACAGTGTGTGTTTAAAATCAACATCTCGTTAGTTTAGCGGAAACATCCTAAATAGATATGAAATACAAAATATATTGTAGAAGTGTTTACCTTTTCGTAGGTGATATTATTGAATTAATGTAAGTAATTTTCCGAAATTAAATTTTATTATCCGAAATACAAATGATTTAAGAATACTTAATACTAAATAAAACATGTTCTTTAGCTTATAAATACCGTATATTTTTTTATCGCTAACACCGAATCAAAATATTTTCTCCTCTATCCCTAGCCCGCACATTTACTTACTGGCATCGAAGGGTAGATAATTGGATTTTATCGAAATCTGGGACAAAGAAACTACAGGGACATTTCGCAGTATTCCAAAATATTATTTCTTAATTTTTATTTATTTTGGCACACAATCTTTATCACAGGTCTTTGACTTAATCCATTTATTATACTTACTCATTCTTTCAGCACCTGTGTAAGGCTGAGCTATAATATTCATTTCCCGCAAGTCCCTCTTCGGTGTCATTCGATAGGTACTTTTAATATTAATAATTTGACATTGTTCCCTCACAAAAGTCCACAAATATTAACTACAAATTCTCGGTATTCATTTGAATTTTCGGATCGCATAAATAGCTCTTGACACTGTCCTGACTCTTCAAGTCATATTCAAAAAAATTACTAAAAGTGCCTTTGAAAAATCCTTTTGGTTGAACGATTGTTTCCAATTTTGTTTCTACGGAGAGTTTCCTCTTCTTCACGTCGCTAGAATAACGGCCGAAGTCAAGCGAGCAACTTGGGCGAATTTTTTTGAGCCTTGAATAATCATTTTCTATATTTAAGTTCTCAATACCCGTCTTATCTGTCGGGTGTATTTCAAACGCTACATTACCGTAAACGTTTTCTTCGATGTCTTTTTTACCTTTTGTGAAAAGCAATCGGCCCGAGTCTATAAAAGTGAGCACGGGTGATCCATCCTTGACAACTTTACACGATTCTCCAAAGAGCTCCATTTTCCTTTGGCCACTGGACTCATCATCATAGACAATCTCACTCGATCTTTCAGCTTCTGACATGGATCTCTCCTGTATCGTTCCTAGTTCTAGGTTCCTGATGACGGGGCGCTGCGTTTCGTGGTTCTTGGCTTCGGAGGAGTCTTCAGTTTGAACAAGCTTCTTGTCGATGGGTTTCGGGAACTGGCTGGTCGGCTCAGGGGAAGGTACGCGAGTACTGTTCATGCTGGACAGCTTGTGAGCTGGAGACATGATTGTGTTGTTGTACTTCTCCGTCACAGAGTCCTTTCCTTTCGTGTGAACGCCGAAGATGCGTTTGATCGATTGACGAAACTATAACAAAAATAGTGTTTTGAATCTTTGAGATTAAGGCAGACTCTAGGCTCCATGACAGAGGCCTTCAGGTGATTTACAACACCATCACCAAAGTTGGCCACTAACTCATACGAACTTACTTTTTTACAACAGATCAATCTCGCTCTCGAGTATTTTTTGTATGAATCGATATCGCCTTGCCCTGACGTCAAAAGACACTAGTTAACAAAATTAAACGTCTGATTTTTCTGATGTTTTGAATCACTTTGCAAAGCTTAAGTTGATTATATAGGCACTAACCTGAGTGTTCATCCCGACGTAGATCAAGGGATCGTAGCATATTGAGCTCTTTGCTACTAGAGCCGGAATAACTCCTGCGCCAGGTGACACCTGTGGCACACGAATTTAACTCTTAATTACGTGTATATAAAAACTATTTTCGACAAGCTTTATTGTTAACCATTATTGATGAACCACTGCAGAACCTTCACAAATGCACATTGCATTTGTGAAGGTTCTGCAAACTAATTTCATAATCATAATATTTGACATTTAGTTTGAAAGCAGTTTATTTGGCCATCTATTGGCGACAGAGCCAGATAACTTGAATGGAGCTGATTGCCATATATGCAAGAGCGATGAAAAAAAATATCGATTGTTTTAGGTTATAATTAAGTTAGGTTAGGTTAGGTTAGGTTATAATTTAAGTGGGGGCTGCCTAGCACCCCTGTGAATGCGGAAGAAGACATCTGAGTTATTTGGTTGGCTATAAAGATATAAACAGACCCTTTTGAAGTTATGTTTGAATATAAGTTAGATCTCTATTTTATTTTTAGGGTAGACATTTGTAGATCAAACGATGTAATGTTTTGGCCGGAGGGTAGATTTGTGAAAGTAAATAAAAATGTAGTAGGTTATTGTGACAATAGAAATCAGAGCCTGGAAAATAAAAGCTGCGGGAGTTACTTTATTTTAAAATTTCTTCAAAAATGTTACGACAAAAAATACACATTTTTGTAACACATTAAAATATTATTTTTGGGTACTAGAAAATAAATGATATTGTGCTGATGATGTTACCGATGATGGTAAAGGCTCAAAATCGATCGTAGTATGCTATGGCTTAGATGCTATGTCCGTCTAATGACTGATATGAACAAGTCCTAAACTCAAACAAACTACACACAAAGCGATTTAGCTTAGATTCTTTGATAGTTCTTTAAATCATTGGAATTGTACTGCGATACTGACAGTTGAAAAATTATAGTTTCATCATCATGACAGTCTAATGTTCTTACTGCTAAGATACTGGCCTACTCTCGAATGAGAATGATTGAATGCACGCGGAACTAATGCGGATTGGTGAATGGCACGTCTTTCAATTATGAAAAGAAGTCATAATAATCATATCCAAGATATTTTAAAGGATAATAATGGATTTAACAAAAAATAATGATGGATGGTGAAATTTTATTGTGGCAAACTCATCCTTGAGCCTTGAGTAAAAGAAGAAAATGAAACGTTTTAAATGAGGCAAATCAAACGCGTTTATCAAAAGTAAGGAACCCGACAAACGAGGCGAGTACCTGCGCTATCTAATTGGAGTTCCGCTTGCGAGTTCCGGGTAGAAAACGCTTTGAATACAAATTATTATAGTATTCAAGATTTATTATACGACTTTCATTTATTTGTGATGGCAAATATTATTCATAATAGTCAATTAACAATGTTGGTGTATTATTTCAATGATGGAAATCTCTGGCACCAGCGCTGGTCATGACCGATTGTAGCTGTTACATCGCAAGAAAGTTGGAGGATTGTGAAGACTTAGTCTTTAACCTTTAATTTATCCTATTTTTTAATCTTTATGGCACATTTTAGTAAAAAATAATAATATTTGAGGTCATAACTAAGTGCCTTCTGCTAAAGCATGCAGCATTGACATAACTCTAAGGTTCCTGTTAATACGATATTTCGTACAAGATCCGTACTAAAACAGTCAACTAAACATCCTTATACATAAAATTATTCTAGGTTAATCTAGAGGTCTAGGCTAGGGTCTAACTACTAAGTTCTGTCACTAAATAGCTGCTTTCAGCTTCAAATGACGACGTTTTGTGGTTGTATCGCGTGATTCGTGTGCGGCGATAGTAAGGTACCAGAAGGGCGATTTCACTAAGGTTGGATTCGACCAAACTCGAATGGGCATAACGCTCCGTATAAATCGCAGTTTATTCGCGAGTAAACTTACAGTTTACTTGTATTTGACTTTTCTTATTCCGCAGAATAAAGTTGGAGAATTGGAAGTCCAGAAGTTGATCGAATCCAGCTTAACGAAAATCGCAAACGCTGATCCGCTGCTGTTCATTTGTTTTTGAGTGTTTTTGTATTCCACTAGTAAACAACGATCTAGCTGTGATTATGTTTCAACTAAAAGCAACGATCGATCAAGTGTTTGGTTTTCCTTTCAGTTGAATATAGCTTTTTGCTTAGAAACCGAGACTCGATAGGAACTAAACTACAGTTGGAACGGAATAGAGCGACAAACAGTTTATACTAGTAGTTCTCCGAACAGATGACCTCGCAAGCACAAACTCTTAAAAGTGAGCAATTTACTGCATTTTGAGGAGCTATTCTGCTCATCACACAGAAAATCCTCATCAGATTTTCACCAAACTTGTACGATATCAATTTTAAGTCAGTAACTTTCAATTAAAAAAGAAACCATTAAATCGGATCTCATAAAGACGAGATATTATCTAGGTCACCCTTTAGTCCTTTTTGGAGAAAGTACGCCCCCAATCCAAAACCCCGGACCACAAATTCAAAACTGACTGACAGACAAAAGCATTTTTGGCCAATCTCGAAACTGAAACGCTTCGCTCGCTCGGTCAATTAAAAGAATCGGGCTCCAGTGCCTTTAGTTTACGGCAGCTTTTTTCACCCTGTATTTTCGACGCCACTGTCGTTATAGCGATTGGTTTAGTAGAATTGAGCCATTACTAACCCCTGATACCATTTTTTGTGGTTATTCAATACATTAGAGACGATTTTATCATGTGATAACCTTATATAATCTCGCTTCCCGTAATAAAATCGCTTTTATTGTTGGACTTACGAAAAAATGGAAAAACACGTATGATTTAGGCTTGTGTTTCTAACAGTTACCTATGTTCTGTAACGAGTAGGTACATTCTGAAGGTATTCATCACATAACAGTATTGTTTACATACTTATTCGCGTGTCTATAAATTCGCTTACTCGTTTATTTAACAAGAAAACAAAAATTGACAATACTTGCAAATTTGCAATACAAGAGGTAGATATCACTTGCCATCCTGAGTTGTAAATAAAGTCTCATGAGTTATTATTTCAGGTAACCGTACACTTCGAACCGACATTAAATTTTACTGCCAAGTATTATAATTAGGTATGATATACCTACTTTCCCGGACAAGCTCAATCACAAAGAACTCTACTACTGTTTTTCTTTGTACGCTTGGTTGCCACTTTAGTGTTTGAAAAAAAATAAAAAAACATGGTATGATATTATAAGATAAGATAAAGTACTAGAGTTCTTTGTGATAGAGCTAGTTCGGGAAAAAACTACCTATTTCTGCCGCCAAGCAGTAATACTCGCATTGCTGTGTCCCGGTTTGAAGGGTGTGGTTTCCGGTGAAATTACATAAAACTTTCCATCTAACGTCTCAGGGTTCCATCTAACACGCAAGTGATATCTATGATATTGCATGCGTACATAGGCTACGGTAGCCGCTTACCATCAAGTGGGCCGTACGCTTGGTTGCAACTTTAGTGGTATAAAAAGAAGTTAAAATAATAGTCTTTTGTGGTGAGAGTACCGACTAAAAATATTAAATATTTCTATGGGCCGTAGATTAAGTAAATTAAGATCTGTACCTGTCAATTGATGCCTGAAATAAAACTTTATTTACTTATTTAATATTTTATTACGCTGTAGGTACTTACTATGCCTTCTGTAGCGAACTGTTCCAGCAGTGCGAACAACGAGTAGGGAGTCCAGGCGACAGTGAACGCGACGATCATCGTGAACACCATTGTGGTAGCGCGAGCCTCCGCCCTGCTCACCCTGCCCAGCCGCTGGGAGTTCTGTGAGTAGCCAATAAGTTTGTTATAGTACTAGAGATTTTATACTACAATATTTTTATGGCGCTATACAGGGTCTTTGATTATTAGTGTGCTATATTCGAGGAATATGTTCCACACTCAAAAAACAAAATACATGTACTTTTTTTTTACTTTTTTATGATATTTGGTCTGAAAAATCTCGAGTATATCGATTACGTTTTTTTTGGTCAATTATTATTGATCATTGTTGCGCAACGTGCCCTCTCCTCCCCTACCAGAAAAACGAAATCGATTTACTTGAGATTTTTCAGGCAAAATGTATATGAAATGAAATGAAATGCTAAAATATCCAACAATCCGCATTGGGTCCACGTGATGGATAAGAACCCAATTACTCTAGCTTGAAAGTAGGTCAGTGTCAGTGACCCTTTGCACTCAAACGATCAATTTTATTGACGCAATAACATTGACGACTTATGAGCGTCAATTTTAATGCGTGAGCAGACATGTGTTCCGTCAACTAGACAACAGAAAAATATTGCGCAACACAGACACCGTGCAATGATAAGGTGCAAAAAAATTTAAACTCACTTAAACTATTGTTAAATCATTGCGCAATCTTCAATAGTGATACAAGACGGACATAAACATATTGCACAAATAGTCAATAGAAATTAGTTTATTTGACACACACATTGTGAAGAGTACAATAAAAGATCTCAAGTAATTTTAAATGGATTGCTGGATGACAATTTTTTAGTGGTTTGATAACTAATTAAAAATATTATATTCATTGACAGCACCAACGTTTTCGAAGCCCCGACAATAAAGTATCGAAAGGCGAGGACATTACAATTATGTAGAATTTTAACAAACTGGATTGTTTGCAATCTGTCTGTTTTGTTGACAAAGGCTGGTATCATAATAAAATGGGTTATGAAAGGGTAATGTTTATTTTATGTTGTCGATATCAAACAGACAATACACTTCGTAATGGTTTCGGTTCGGCAGAATACCAGTCTCTGCTTGTTGACATTAGGCAATAATGCTGAGTGTAGGTCAATTTGCTGCTCTAGCACACGTACACAATTTAAACATGTTTCTACCCCTTTTCTGTTATCCTTCTATTCTACTGGTATGAAATTGATAGAACTTCAGATCAGTAGCTCTAGATATTTTATTTAGGTTACGTTTTTTGTCATTTACAGTATTAAAAGCTGACCCTGTGGTTTGTACCTTTTTTTTGTTTGTTCTCGTTGTGGTGGTTTTTACCCTTGTTCAACCCTTCTGACAAACGCGTCGAATGAAAGTGGAATACACCAACTGTCAGCTGTATAATACTTATTCTTATTCATAAAAAAAACTGTAATTCCAGCTGCTCGCTAACTATTGTTATTGTTGGAATCCATTGCTATATCTGTGTTAATTTAAGCAATGATAAATTTAAAAGATACATTAGATAACAGAGTTTTAAAGTACGTTAATGAATAAGACCCCTCAACAAAGACATTGAGAATTTTCGCTGAGCCCATAAAGTATAAAGTTACGTTTAGTTATGTAAGTTTTGGTAGGTAGTTAGTTAGTTAATACATGTTTAATAAGGTTAATTTGCTACTTGAAATCAACCAAAGTTAAATATAAAGTTTTGCAGGAGTTGAACCTGATAGGTAGGCCTGGGCCCTATTCAATAAACATTACAAGTCCACAAATTTGTACAAAAGTGACAATTTTGTAGTTTTTCGTTCGAATTTACGACAAAATGCTGTATAAAAGACCTATAAATATATCAAAAATCTACAAGTATATTTCTTACAATTAATTGTAACGCCCATAATACGTTAAGTTAAGATTACATAATAATTGTAAAAAACGCACGTAAAATTTGTGATAATTATGTTTAATTGTATTTTACAATTTTTAATGTTTATTGAATAGGGCCTGGCCTAGCAGTTAGAAACGGATGCTGAAAACTGCTTAGCATGGTTGTAATCTGATTATTAAAATTTGATAAAATTTATTCTCAAATTCAGTGTGATATAAAAAATAAATTAATAAACTTTGTACCTTTTTTATTTTGGTTACAAGTGTCTATTATTTTTATTGCTTAGTTTGAGGTCAAATTGAGCTGTATACAATTTCCGCCAGTATTTATTGTTAAACGAGCTGACCCGCAGCTGAGCTGCAGTTTTATGCTAACCCTCAGGAACAGTACACTTTTCGGGATAAAAAGTAGTCTATGTCTTATTCCAGGACTTAAGCCATCTACATTATTTCTTTTCTTTTTTTCTCGTTTTATTTGCTAGTTATAAGTCATTTTAATTTTTAGTCTGTAATTTTATGGAAAATGCTGTGCATAAAAAAATACACACGTAGGTACGCATTGAAGCCTTATTCGCTATGACCAAACGCGGGCTCGTTACGATATCTGCGTGGAATTGTCGTCGACGAGCCATGTATAACGGGCTCGTCTGGCGGTTTTTTCAAGATCAACTATCAATAGCGAAACTATCGCTATTAAAAGAACAAAAATACGGAAAACCATTTTACAATTTCACACCATGGCGCGTACCTATAGAACACGTTACAGTTACACGTTATTGGTAAGGAATCTTCTATGTCACAGCTAATAACGTCCCTGTAGTTTGTGTGAAAGAGACGGCAACAGGCAAACGACAGCTACAAGCTTTCACAGAATTTCACAGAATAGTAAGTGATATTTTCCCTTTAGAGGGAATTTTGGGATTTTTTTGTGTTAAAATACCCTTTAGACTGAGCTTAAAGGCAAACACACACAGATAGTTTATAGGCAACAATTTCACGCAATTTCAATGGGGATATTTAAATGAATCTATCGGTTTTTCGGTCGTCGCGTTCTGTCTCTATGGTTTCAACCTTATTTCGAGCATCTCATATAAAATTACCTCTACATTATTAGTGAAATAATTATACACCTGTTTGATTATATTTATGTCGAGTAACCTACATATTTGTAGGATTCGGCCGCACTGAAGGCGTGAAAGCGACAGTTTTGTAAAAAAACAGACAAAACTTCCAGAGCATAAATTATTTTGACAGTTTAAGAAACATGTTTGAGTTTCATAGAAACTTCGCACTATCGCATTGAGGTAAAAAGGTCGTCATTTCTTAATTTTAGACCTTATCCTTTAATTGTGCAACAAACCTACCTTAAACATATTAGTATAAGTATGTCAGGTAGGAATACTTAGCACTTAATTATAATGATATAACCTGTAAACTGTATATTTACCAATAAACTAGATTATTCTCATTATTCAAAAGCTGCTGGCATTCTAAATCTCTCTTTCTTCTCTTCTTTTTTATCTTTTTAATGCGTTGAGTTT
This sequence comes from Colostygia pectinataria, assembly GCA_951394395.1. NCBI lineage: Eukaryota > Metazoa > Arthropoda > Insecta > Lepidoptera > Geometridae > Colostygia > Colostygia pectinataria. Next base: position 2,679,161 of record OX596362.1, read on the forward strand.
TGATTTGACAGGCAAATCTTTGCCCAGCAGTAGGAAAATATGGGTTAAAAAAAAAAGAGTAAGTACATTGTTTGCAAAATATATTTCTTGGTATAGTTCTCACAACGGATCTCGGCCATCGTGAAATTAGCCGTTTCGATGCGCAATAGAGCTTTTTCAACTTAAATTGTCTTTGCGCATCACAAACGGCTAACTTCACGGAAGCCTAGATCCGCTGTGCAACCTATAAGTATCGTAGTAAAGGTAATCATCATATTAGTATACATAACGTGAAGGACGCACCTAGCTTAGCTAGTTTTAAAATTAGATTAAAGAACTGGCTCGCTGAGAAGACGTTCTACAGTGTAAACGAATTCGAAGAAGCCTACTATTAAGTAATAGGTCATCTATCGTTATTATTAATTTATTTTTATTTTTATTATTATAATTCCAATGAATGTATTTTTATGACGTATAATCTGACATAATCTGACATAATAATGTTTATATCTGTTTTTTTTTATATCTGTTCTACCGGGTCTGTAAGGGTCACTATTTTGATACAGAACCCTAAAAGTGTTGATTTGTGTTTATCAGCGTGGATTTATCCATAGAATATATATCTGCGTTTACGTAACCAACTTTACGTACCTAATCATTTCTAGGTGCGAGCATTTTTGTACATTTGAATCTGTTGTTTGTTTGGAGGATATTTTTTTTCCTGAAAACGTAGACGTGATTATACGTTGTAGTACGCTACGTAGAAGAAAGTACCTACAAAAGATATATTGTTCTTGAAAGCTCCGCAAACTCCGTAGCATTTTAAGATTTATTATCATAATCCCTTTAAGCCATAAGCCATAATAAGCTTGTGGGGATTGTGGCAATGTTAAATAATTCTGACATATTTCTACTGACATTTTCAAGAAAGACGTCGTTTTTAGTTTTATTATGCCAAACAACAATTATATAACGCAAACGATCGATTGAACAATTGTTCAATTAGACCATCAATTTCCTTGTAATTGAACTAACTTTAGTTCTAACAATGGCTCAGTTCTGATCGCGTTCGGTCGTCTGTATAGTGTTCGTGAGCTACCAGCTAATTAGATAATAATTATAACTAATAAATGTAGACCTCGGGGGCTCGGTGGGCGAGTATTTGGAGAAGCAGTTAAGAGATTAAGTATAAAAAAAGTACTGGAACTGGCTATTTCAATGAATGTATTTAAAGTATATTTAAAATATATGTAGGTATTCTTGTATCTTTTGTCTGATTCCCATTGTACAAGTTGCTTAGTTTGGGCGGAAATTTATTTTGATTCCTGGATTACTTACAATACTTGTATTTATTTTTTTACGATGTTATCCTATTGTGTATCGTCGTGAGGTGAGGGCATTTTCCCCCTTAATTTTATGTGTAAGCTAATGTAAATCTGCGAACATCCAGATAAGTGTTTTTCAGAGTAGGCTTATCCTTTCTAAACAATTATGTGAGTTTTTGGGTTAATTATTATTATGAACACTCCACAGATTTATTACTTTGGTTTTAATTAATTGGAAATTGCTTTCAAGAGTGTACTAATTGGCAAATTGTTTTACGACCCCGCTGTAATTTGGTATTACGTAAACTTGTAAATATCGTAATTTTTTTTGTTTGCTGGCGACGCCGACGTGCCGGTCAAGTTGTGCCTGATGTTAAGCGCCACACCTGACCAGATGCATGCAGTGTCACACAAAGCTAGTTCTGCGTAATTCTTCATTGAGCCAATCACTCCAAGACATATCCCCGAAATATCACTTGCCACTAATATTACAAAATGCGAAAGTCTACTTTTTACCCCGGAAAAATGACTGTTCCTGTGGAATAACATAAAAACTGCAAAAACGCGTGTGAGCCGCGCGGGTCAGCTGATAAAGAAATAAAAAGTTTTATTATTATCTACATAATATCTACTAATATTACTGTTAATTTCGAAGTTCAGGAACTTTTCGATCTGTTTAAAACAAGTCTTGGAATATTACATTTCGTACTTTTAAGTGCAAACCTAGCTCCAATTCAACCTTGTTTTCAAAAGCAGGAAAGAGCGGGAAAATTAGAATTGGATTGAAATTGGGATTGGATCGGAATTATCATTGGATTCAAGAATAAGGCAGGAAAGAGAAGAGGCGAAGAAATCGTGACTTACCTGCTTCAGTGTCCTGATGATGTTGACGTAGCTGAAGGTTATTATCGACAGCGGCACAATCTGGCCCATCGCGAATAGAAACATTATGTAGGTTAGAGTGTTCATGGACTGTTCGTGCCAGTTCACGGAGCAGCTGTCAACAAAGAAATAATGACAAAGTTTAGTGTATGGTAACAGAACATATTCACATCCATAGGATTTTTTTCAAATCATGATATTGTTTGATTACCTAGTTTCACTAGCTTTTGCTAAAAGTCGTTTTGCCGATGTTGCACAAAGACAGCGTCTTAATTAGTGAAACTGCACGCCCCACTCTAAAACTTGCCATTGTTATCACATACAAATATTGACAAAAACGGTGAGCAACTTTAGACTGAACGATTTCTATTAGTATGGTCTACTCTGGCGCCAAAGACTTGCTTTCACGCAGGCTGACTTAGAGGCTGGTACACAGAACAGAGCCCTCCGGACTCACGGCTCAACTACTGTGCTCAACTGGTTATGCCGTGGGTATTTTGGATTCCCATCTACACAACTGAGTTCCCTACGACTCAACCCAGACGTAAGATAGGGACGCGTCGCGGAAGCGGCGCGGCGCTCCTTCATGTAAATGTAATAGAAGCTTCGTAACGCAACGCAAAACATTTAGAAAAAGGGGGCGCGAATACGACTCGCCTGCATCTTATTGCAAAACGTATAAAAGGTATTTTATTATTAGTGCTTAATATTCAAGGAATATGTTAAAAAAAATACTTGTGCATTTTTTTATTTTGTCTGAAAAATCTCGAGTAAATCGATTACGTTTTTCTGGTCCATTTATAAATTATCCTTGTCGTAAATTGAAAGGGGAGCGCGCGGCGCGTGTCCCCCCTATAACCGATAAGGGGCGCGCGTGCTCGAATATTTGATTATTATGATAAATAATAATTGACCAAAAAAAAGTAATCGATTTATGAAAAAGGTAGGTATGTATTTTATATGTGTCGTACATATTCCTTGAATATTATGCACTAATAGTAAAATACCCTGCAGAAACGACACGAGTGCGACAAGGTGCTGAGTCTGCGCTCCGTCTGCTCCTGTCCCCACACCTCACAGCACATTCGCATTGGTTATCACGTACCACGTTCAAAGCTGTATGTAGCTTTGGTTAATTTTCGCACTTATTATCAAAAACACATTTCTTAAAATACCCGATGTTTGCTAAGTAAGATTATGATTAAACAGTCATGTTTATTCATGTGCGTTTGCTTTACGCGAACAAACAATATAATAACAACTTCAATTCCCAGATTCCCATTGAAGGGAGGTCGCTCGACCCGTGAGGTTATTTTATTTATTAAGGCAACACCAACAGTATCACATAACATACACAAAAAAATAACATTACAAACTTACTCAATATGAAAGGTTATCTGGGGTCATATAACCTTGGATGAGACAAATAATAAAAATATAAATACTTACTGATAATCTTTTCTTGTAAATGAAAATGAATTGTTGTGCAGGCTAAAACGCGACAACGGCTAGACCGATTTGGCTAATTTTAGTCTTGAAATGTTTGTAGAAGTCCAGGGAAGGTTTAAACGGTAAGAAATTAGGGAAAAATTGCAAAAAAAAAGAACGCGAGTGAAACCGCGCCGGGCAGCTAGTAAAATAGTAATATAACCATAATATGGTCTGTTGGTATTAGTTTGACATAAAGGTCACTCATAGTTTCCAATACCGACATCGCAAAAGATAATGTCCTTGCTAACAAACTTTTCAATTTCCGTCAGTTGGGGTTGGGTATACTTATGTTTTCAGTCAGGCAGCTCAAGAAACTGAAAAGGTTTTGTTGTGCACGCGGATTTTTTCAGTAAGTCATCTTCGACGGATTAAATGACATTAAAGCGGTCGCTAGAAGTTGTAGATAAAGGCTCTATAGAGGGAGACCTCTATCCAACAGTGGACGTGTATTGGTGATGATCACAGAACTATATTTGTGATGATGATGAATTTTTCATATAATTTAATTCAAATAAAAATATTGACCGTACCTACAAAGAACCTTGACACATATAACGCCTTCAAACCTTTGTTTCTACGGCACGTCTTAGGTAAATATTATTAGGAAACCTTCACGAAATTCTTCTTTGTATTCTGAGAATACAAACCGACTCATGGAAAATTTAATATTATAAGTTTAAAGCTGTATTATCACCCGCACTGGTAAAATATCATAAATCAACAGTACTTCACTAGTATAATAAGCAAGATCCTATCTGTTACATAGATAGATCTGCAGCATTTGATATTACAAATTGAATGCTGCAGAACTATCTAACACCAGAATTGTATACCTAGTTAAAAACACGATTCGTGAAAATAGTTTTTTTTTTTTTATACAACTGAAGTGGCAACCAAGCGTACGGCCCACAAGATAGTAAGCGGTTACCGCAGCCTAAGGACGCTTGCTATACCAGAGGTATCACTCGCGGGTTGCCACCTTGAGGCTAAGATCGAAAGCCTCATGTGCCTGTAATTTCACCGGAAACCATACCCTTCACACCGGAACACAGCAATGCGAGCATTACTGCTTGGCGGCGGAAATAGGTATGGTGGTAGTCCTTCTCCGGACGAGCTCTATCACAGAGAACTCTACTACTCTATCATATATGTATCTCTATAGTGTCGATAGAAAAAAAATATACCAATGTTACATCCAAATCGGGTATTTTCTATACGATAAACCGCCACACACAATTACCTTTTACTTTAAATTAGATATGAAAATCTGCACACTTACATAGGCTAAACATTGTGCATATTATGCATTTTGTATGCTAACGTTTCGACGCTTTCGAAGCTCTTCTTAATAAGCACCGCCCGCGACGGTTTCAAGGTGGTAAAAAGCCATTCATGCATTAAAACATTATTTCTAACCAGCTATAACTTTTTGTTTTATAGTATTAACTATGTTTCAACAGGTAATTAATAAGTCTCATTCGCATAATTCGCAAAAAGTCACCCTTTCTTTGGCTATGTCTGAAAACCAGCGCTGTCCCATGTTATTTGCATAATATGGAACAGCTTCATGCTGAGACACGGCCTGTTTGACGCACGCTGCATGGAGAGACTGATTGGTTTCTGGTAAGTAGTTGGTGGCTGCCTATGCCTACTTATAGTTTTATATACTAATTATGTATTTAGTTACCTGCCTCTACCTACCTGTATTTTCATTGTTGCTTATAAAATGTTCTTTCTTCGGTCTGTTCTATGTACTTGTGTGTGTCAAATAAAAGCATTTCATTTCATTCATAATAGTTTCGGTTTGACCTAAACTAATTCTGAAGCCATTGTAGACCAATATCAGTAAGTTTCTGAAACTCAAATGTTTAGATAAGTAGTTTTGAGGTTACGCAGCCACTAGGCTAAACGCAGGTACTTGAGTAGTGTTTGGCTAAAACCAGCTCCACACGTTGGCCCCAATGTTGGCCCCATCGCCATTTGTCTACATGTGGATCTAGAAAATAGCATTGCAATTGTGAGAACGAAACTAACCCTATAACCGCTTACCAGGTGGGCCGTAAGCCTGTTTGCCGGGTACGGTTTGATTCGACCAAACTGGATATGCGCTATTCGCAGAGTAAATCGTAGTTATTCGCGAGTAAACTGACAGTTTCCTTGTATTTGACATTTCTTATTCCGCAGAATAGTTATTCCAAAAGTCGAATCCACCCAACATTAAAAAAAAAAAAGAAATTTTTCAACAATATCGTGTTTCAAATTAAAAAATGCAAGCAATTAATCTGAATGAAGGAAGACCCTTAAGTTTTAATTTGATTTTTAGTAATTTGACGATGAATTTTTGTAAAAATAAATAAAGACAGATATTATTAAATTGTGTTTACCTTGTACCTACTAGAAGAACGCCTGAGGTTTTGCCCTCGTTGTTTCTTTAAACTTTATCTTGTTGTTTCATCTTTACATAATATAAAAACAAAGTCGTTTCCTGCCGTTTGTCCCTTTGTCTGTATGTATGTACGGTTTATGCGATTGATAAAACTTTCCATCTAACGTCTCAGGGTGGTAACACGCAAGTGATATCTATGATGTTGCATGCGTACATAGGCTACGGTAACCGCTGACCATCAAGTGGGCCGTACGCTTGGCTGCCACTTTAGTAGTATAAAAAAAATATATATATACAAACGAGATTTTTTCTATTAGACTAGAATAGAATAGAATAGAAAAATATTTATTAAGCGCCACACAATAAACATAAAAATAACAATATAAATTAAAACTAAACTATTCGTGATTCCCATACAATTTAGATCTTATAAACTAGGCACGTAACGGATTTCAATGCGGTTTTTATCAATTATCAAAATAGTGACCCAAAAGGAAGGTTTATACGTGTTACGCGAACGAAGTCGCGGGCGATAGCTAGTGTTAAGAGTTTTATTTAGGGATTTTTTTTTATGGTAACCCTACAATTCATGTGCCAAACGGCCAATGGCATGTTGAGTAACGTTACTTTATGTTTCTTAGATGGGCTAGCTCCCTTAGGCCCCTTGGGTTTGGCCCGTTTTACTGAACCCTTTTCTAATGCCCTTGTCACACTGTCGTGGAAAGTTTAACAAAACAAAAAGATTGAGGGATTTTCTGTGTATCAATTTCTACGTATCTATGACTCGCAGTTTGTTTATTTTTTAGTTTTTTATCAAATTGGTTTTAGTTGTTTTAATTTATTTTATTGATAAAATTAAGTTTTGTCTCGTCGTTTTGTTAGTAAGAATGTTCGTATGAGTCTGGGTCCAACTTTGGTGACTTGAAGGTCTCCGATAAGACTTAACAACTTTGAAAAAGCCGGGACTGACTTAACCCTTAGGGGTGAAAAGGGTAAAGTAAAAAACTCGTAAAAACGTATTACAAAATTAAATGTCACAAGCAAAAAAAAGGATGACAAAAATATCTAGCTTTCAACCAATGCAACTGAAAAAAAAGGTTTCGATGGAATCGGAAAGAAAAAATAAGAAAGATTGTGATTGTACGAGAGGATTTACTTAGTAATTGACGTTTTTTAATGATTTTTTTAAAAAACGCATTCGATAAAATGTATACTTTTAAAGTAGGTATTACTTCTTAAGTAACAAAAAATTAAATTAAATTTATAACTACAATATTATTGGCGGAGAAATGGGGCGTCTCAAAACATTTTACAAAAAAAAACAAAATCATAGCAGTCGAATTAATAACCTTCTCCTTTTTTGGTCGTTATAAAGAAGTCCGTAGGCCAACAGGATAACTTTCGCTATAACCACGCAGCGAATCGGAGTTTTCCTTTACCCCTTATTAACAGGGGAATAACGCAGTAATAAACTTGATCTTGGAGGAATTGAACCAAAATGTAAGAAGATTAATAAAAAATATGCTGCCATACTTGCAAAATTATTCTGAGATTGAACAAGCCCAAACATTACCCAGCAATTTGTCGACTTCGATAGTGAAAATGACAGAAAATGAAAAGTGCTCTACAAAAAAATGAGGTTTGGTCTTATTGTCAAACCTATTGAATATTTTTACTTCAATGAGAGACGGTGCAGCTTACGGCTTTATCTCACCAAGACACCATGGTAGCGCCACCGGGTCACGCCACCAACAAAACGTAAGAGTAGTAGAGTTCTCTGTGATAGAGCTCGTCCGGGGAAGGACTACCGCCATACTTATTTCTGCCGCAAAGCAGTAATGCTCGCATTGCTGTATTCCGGTGCGAAGGGTATGGTTTCCGGTGAAATTACTGGCACATGAGGCTTTCGATCTTAGCCTCAAGGTGGCAACCCGCGAGAGATACCTCTGGTATTGCAAGCGTCCATAGACTCTACGACTCTACGCTTGGTTGCCACTTCAGTTGTAAAAAAAAAAGTACATTTGTTTGGAGGGTGCATCATCTGGGTCCGCTTGATTGCCCAACTAATTTGGTGACAGTGACCGAGAAGCCCCCGCGCCACAATGGTGTCCTAGGTGTGTTGAAGCCCTACTCGACTTAAGCTAGTAGAGTTCTTTGTGATAGAGCTCGTCCGGGGAAGGACTACCACCATACCTATTTCTGCCGCCAAGCAGTAATGCTCGCATTGCTGTGTTCCGGTTCGAAGGGTATGGTTTCCGGTGAAATTACAGGCACATGAGACTAACCATCTAACGTCTCAGGGTGGTAACACGCAAGTGATATCTATGATGTTGCATGCGTACATAGGCTACGGTAACTGCTGACCATCAAGTGGGCCGTACGCTTGGTTACCACTTTAGTAGTATAAAAAAAAAAAAAAAAAGCTGGAATCGACTAAGATTTGAGGCCGATGTCGAGCAGTGGACGTCTATCGGCTGATATGATTGTGTCGGCTAGGTATAGCCACAGAAAATCGGGCTGACGCGTAGGTTTTATGTGCTGCGGCACCAGTCGTTTCTTCCCACTCGCTAGGCTCAGACATGTAACTCTTTATGCTAAAGTGGAAATATAAATAAATAAATAAATAATGCTGGACAATCCACACAGCATCATCTAGCCCCAAGGTAAGCTGCTGTTATACAGAGCTGTGTTATGGGTACTAGATGACTGATATATATTTAATACAATACAATACATAGATAGATATTTTTTATTATATATAGTAAATACCCAGAACACCCGGAACAAATATTTGTAGATCGTACAAACATTTGTCCCGAGGCGGGAATCGAACCCGCAACCTCTGCGTCGCCTCTGCGCCGCTGCGCCACATCGGTCGTCAATAAATCATCATATAAAATCAGTATGTGGACTTCGGGCGGCCTAGAAACTCTGTCACCAGAGTTGGCCACCGCCTCATACGAACTTACTTACTTTTAGTATGTGGAACAATTAAATATATTATTTGTAACCTCCACCTCATGAAGTTAGACCTAACATAGAGTAGGGAATGAAGAGAACACTATAAACCCCTACAAGATGATTACATTTGACGTTCAAGTTACATAGGTTTACCAATGAGTCTGAAACTGTTATGTTACCTTATATTGGCGGCTTCGTTGACATAATTCCCCCAGCCCATGAGCGGTGGCGTAGTCAGCATTAAGCTGTAGCTCCAGATGAACACTATGGCCAGCACGGCGCCTTTCGAGGTCAGGTGGCGGGAGCTCAGCGGCCGCGTTACCATCAGGTACCGCTCGAAAGATATAACCGTTAGGGTAGTGATTGAAGTTATTCCTGTGGACGAGAAACATTATTAACAATTACGTTAGCTTGTTAGCTACATAACAGATCAACGAAGGCACTGTACCGCGTAGTCATCATTTGGATGGGTGACCGCCAGTGGCAATTTTAACTGAGCGAATCTAGGGCCAAAATTGCTGGTATGAAGCTCGGCATTCTGGCTAAGGCTCGGCGGTACTTCACGGCAGGACAGCTTCTCAGTTTGTATAAAGCACAAGTCCGTTCGTGCATGGAGTACTGCTGTTATCTCTGGGATGGTTCAGCCAAGTACCAGCTCGAAGCCCTAGATTCGATTGAACGACGTGCTGTAAGGCTTATTGGCGATGATTCACTGGTTGATTCCAACTTACAGAGCCTTGAACACAGACGTCGAGTTGCCAGACTATCGGTATTCTACAAGATCCATTTTGATGATTGTGCGCAGGGTCTTCATGACCTAATCCCTCCATCCCCTTTCTACCACCGGACTAATAGGCGTACGGCAGCGTACCATCCGTATTTGGTCGACATCCCACCATGCCGAACCAAACACTTTTCATCCTCTTTTCTCATTAGCACGAGTAAAGAATGGAATTCGTTGCCGGGGTCTGTTTTTCCGGACCAATACAATTTAGGAGTCTTTAAGGCTAGAGTGAACAGGTTCTTTCTAGGCAAGCGTGCTCCATCATCGATCACACCATCACTTACCATCAGGTGAGGTGGTGGTCAACCGCTTGACTATAATCAATAAAAAAAAAGGTACTTACCCAGCAAAGCCATGAAAAAGCCATACAGGACACACATTGTGCGGCCGAAGATCCATCGGTGGAAAAGCGCAGAGACCAGGGTAAACGGGTTGCCAAGGACAGAAACCGAAAAATCCGAACACACCAGGTTGAACAGGATAATGTTGAGAGGAGTCCATAGCTGAAACAAAACGCGTGTTCTAGAAACTGTCGAGTCAGCTGAAGTGCCACCTAAAAGTTTAAGGTTTAAAGTGCTGCTGGCACTGCACTGCGCTCGTTATACCGAGACGTAGTTATTAAGTCTCTTTTACCCAGTAATTTCACTTGCTACAGTGCAGTAAATACAGTACAGTAAAATACATAGATATATATTTTTAGTATATATAGAAAATACCCTGAACAAATATTTGTAGATCGTACAAACATTTGACCCGAGTCGGGAATCGAACCCGCAAACTTCGCGTCGCAGGCGGACCTGCGCCCGCTGCGCCACATCGGTCGTCAAATGGTCGTCAAACATATAAATGAGTGTGATAATTTTGTTCTATTCGACAGAGGGGAATGGAAATTTCCCGTGGAAATTCTGATCTAATGCATACTGAACATGCCAACCACGTAATGAAAACCTGATGGGTACTACATAATCTGTTTTAACCTGCCAGCGAATGAAATACTGACTACAGAGCAAAATGCGGCATGTGCCAAATCATCATGACAACCTTCTTAGGTTCCTACTGCTAGGCCTAAAAAATAAAACTGCTAGGCCAGCCTACTCTCCAGTAATTTATGTTTTGACGTTTAAGAGCACTAGCATTGCGGCATTTTCTAATAGAAAAATTAATTGGTGTACGACCGGGCTCAAAACACGACCAAAAGTTCAGAAGGCCACCAACAGTGCTATCTTGCCGTCATACGTAGTACCCACTGTTCGGCGGCCAAACTACCACTCAATAATTTAAGATCAAAAGCTTAACTTGTCCCTTAGGTACCTAACCTACTAGTAGTAAACTCAATTTGTTAAGGCTCGTTGACGCTGAAGCAAGATGGCCGCAGGGTGGAGAGATACCTAATAAATATTTATAAAAATAAATACAATCTTCTTCTACTAAATAAATGATTCGTTACGTTTTAAGGGTTTCGTCACCGTTTAATGATCTCATGTAGACGAAGATACTTTAGGCCTTTCACACCGCTTAACTACTGCGGTGCGAATGGTCTTTAAAAACCTAAAGACCCGAGACTTTTGCCCCTATTCATAAAACAAACTGTTATTTTAGCAGTTTGCTTTTTTGCATTTTCTTGTTATCTTATGGCAATGAACTAACGTGACGATAGATTTAAAATGCACATTAGCTAATAGAGGTATAGTTCGATTATGAATAAGGCTCTTTGTTGTCTGTGCGAGTTCGGTTTTCAGCAATTAATTATTACTATGAATATTTAGTACAGATTAAGGAATAGGATTCGACTTTTTTGACACAAATTGTAAAATTCGTTTGTTTAACCATGAAAAGAGCATTTATTTTTTATGGTTCAGTCGGTTTCATGTCATTCGTCTGCCTCTCTTTAGCAGTTACAGCGTCACTTTTATTTTAGCTAACTAAAGTTTTTATATAAGGTAATTCATTATCAACCTGACAAACTTAAGGGGTAGGGTCCACACATATAATAAAAAATACTTGAACTTTTTAAATTTTTAAATAAAAAAAGTAAAAAAAGTAATTAATAATTTACATAATTCTGCTTAATAATTAGTTATCCTTGTTAGAAATCGAAAAGGCATCGCTCGGTACGTGTCAGTGACCCGCGCGTCAATGAACCGCGGGTTAATAACCCGCGCGTCCATGACCTGCGCGTGTCCTTGACTCGCTACGAGGCGTGCACACTCAAATATTTCATTATTACGTCGCTTAACTCGATTCCCAACAATGATAAATAATAATTGAGCGGAAAAATGTAATCGATTTTTTTTTGTTTACTTGGGATTTTTAAGAAAAAATATACATAAAAAAAAAATATTTATTGTACATATATTTTTTTTATGTGTGGAACCTATCCCTTAAGTTTGTCAGGTTGATAATGAATGACCCTGTATAATTATATATTCTTAAAACAATCAGACACGGGTTGTCTGATTGTTGTTCAAAAATATAAAAAACTACAATGAGACAAACAGACGACAAAGTGATCCTAATAAAGTTTTAGCAATTCAAATAGAGGTAAAAAGTAAAGCGATTCTAAGAAAAATAAACCATTAAAAATACACAACTAACTACGCAAGAGTCCAGCCCTAATAAGATTTAATTCATAAAAATAACAATTACAATGAAGATCTGAACTGAAATATTAATTACTAAGTAATAATAAAGCTTAATTTATTTCCTAATAATTTCTTGAATTAATAATATGCAGCAAAAATATTATCAATTGAAATAATGTTAGAGGTGCTAAAGTTATCTACGGTCCTTTCCACGTGTAAAAGCCTTCTCTATTTTGCTCCAAGCGAATATATTAATGGCTGAGCTAATTTTCTTGCGACATCTTTCAAACGGTTAAAAACGGTTCATCCGTTCAGTGAGTTCGTGATATAGCTGACTAAGTTGTTTACAGATCACCGAAGTTAAGCACTGTTCCGCGTTGTTACCATTGGATGGGTGATCAGTGGCAATTTCAACTGAGCGCTTCCGTGCTTCGGAGGGCACGTGAAGCAGTCGATCGCAGCTTAATGCCTACGAACTACTTTACTTTGTACAAATATCGGTGTCATAACAACAATATAAATATATTTAATTTATTGACGACCGATGTGGCGCAGCGGGCGCAGGTCCGCCTGCGACGCAGAGGTTGCGGGTTCGATTCCCGCCTCGGAACAAATGTTTGTACGATCTACAAATATTTGTTCCGGGTGTTCTGGGTATTTTCTATATATAATAAAAAATATCTATCTATGTATTGTATTGTATTAAATATATATCAGTCTTCTAGTACCCATAATACAGCTCTGTTTAACAGCAGCTTACCTTGGGGCTAGATGATGCTGTGTAGATTGTCCAGCATTATTTATTATTTATTTATTTATTTATTTATTTAATTTTAGAGAGGATTTTTTTATTGTTTGTTTGTTTATATTGAATAAGCTCTAAAACTACTGGGCTGATTAGAAAAAAAAATCCCCTTATCCCCTCTGGCTGAATTTCCACCAGAGATGTGCGATGTGTAGCGAGGAATATGTTTGTTAGGAACCAATAGAATCACTTAATTTTCCTAGCCTCGCTCTGCCCAGCTATAGTGAAAACGGCTCCGCAGAGCGAGGTTTTCGTACATGCTAAACAAATGAAAAATATTGTGTGCTACGGATGCGTTGCGAGGGATGTGTACGAGGGATGTGTGTTAGAGATGGTGTTGCGAGGAATGTCTCACTCCGACTCATGAAACGCATCCTCGCATCAGTCATCCGCGAACCATTTTGTCAGCCTCGCTACACATCTTCGCACCGCTCAGCGGCCTAGCACATCTTCGGTGGAAACACTTACACCGTTCACAGCCTCGCTGTACATCCTCGCACTGCCCAGCTGCCTCGCTTATCTCTGGTGAAAACGCAGCCTTATCCTCGGGTGACATACGCTATATTTATTACATAGACTCGCCCTGGCTTAACAGGTGCTTAAGTTTTCATTGCACCCGTGCGAGGCAGGTCGCTACTTGAAGATACTTACTTGACGATCTTTGAACATAAGCAGAATGACCATCAAATTAAGAAAGAACCCGAAGAACCCGATGAGGAACAGTGCGAAGGCTGACGCGACGTATCCCCATCTCGGCATCAGCAGCGGGAAGCCATCGTCGTACGCCTTGATCACGGTGTCGTTGAAGACGGCGGGGTATGACGTCATTATCACACACAGTCACGCATTGTTCACAGTTTCAAACTGGCAGTTCACATCTGAAAAGAAAAAAAAGTTTTTATGACACCAGTTTTATTAACGTCAATGGGTCAGTATATTCTATTTCACCTAAGAAGGGTGCTGACTGACAGACTTGGTATTTTATGGTTTTACCAAGGAACTAATATGTACTTTACTTAATAAATTCCTTAGGTTTTTACTAAAGAATTTATAAGTAAAGGTAAGTATAAAAATGTACTATATTAGTTCCATGGGTTTTAGTCAATAGTTCATAATTTAAATTGCCAATTGAAACAAACACGTTTTATAGATAGATAGATAGATATAGCCTTTATTGCTAAATTTCATTTTTTACATTTCAACTTATTTAAAATATTTTAAATTTTATTATTCTAATTCCTTCAGACATCAGCTTGTCCGTATTGTTTGTATTTCATAACTTTGACATTGCCGAACAAATGATGCAAAAAGATAAAACAGAAATGTGTCAGCACCCTTTCTATTTGAAATAGATAGACTATAGTATGAGAGTAGAATTCTTTGTGATAGAGTTCGTTCGGGAAAGTTTTTTTTATATCATAAAAATGGCAACCAAGTGCAACCCAGATGGTAAAATTAACCTACCATACCTATTTCTGCCACCAAGATTCGATTTTTCGATCTACGCAGAGCAGCAACGCGCATGTATTTAATATATCCTTGATATCAAGCGTACACGCTACTGTTGTAACTGCCTATCATCAAGTGTTCCGTAAGCTTGGTTGCCATTTTAGTGGTATAAAAAAAATTCAAGTCTTTTGCCTAAAAATTTCATTTATTCACGGAGCTCTTGTCCTAAGCTGGCTATCTAACAGTTTACGTAGTTAAAGCCACCTAAACACTGTTCTGTTAAAACCTTAATACCATATTTTATGAGCTAAATTAAAACAAGAGGACGACTGTCTTTTAAAACTGTTATATACAAAACAGTCTGTAAAAACATTGTTGTGTCCTACGCTTTACGGCCAAAGTTTTCTAAACTTGTTCTAAAGTCGCCTCTTATTTTGTATTTTTGAAGCTATCTACATAAAAGCTAAATAAAACTGGATTCCCAAGTTTGTTCAGTATAGAAGCTTCTACTTCTAGGTTATAAATTACATAAGCAATCTTCATTTATGCGGTAAGAAAAATCGTGTAGCTACGAGTACATAATACAAATATCGTACAAATGGAGGAACACACGAAATTGAATATTAGCTATATTAAAAACGTGCCATCATAACGCATTTAGTTAGTTTCAAAAACCCTTTTGGAATAAGGCTGTATCAGCGAACGAAACTAGGCTTTTGGGAGTTTAAAGATAAACACGACCCATTCTAATAACAACATTTTTTTTCTTATTTTGGGATATTATATCTAAATTAATATATTCCTGAAATATTTAATATATAATTAAAATAATAATAATTATTAAGATAAGTTTAATTAGTGACTGTTTTGTTATGTTGTTATAATAAGGAATCAATGTGTGGAAAATAAATAATAACGCGTCACGAGTTCTACAAGTTTGAAGTCAATGTATAAATATAATTAAGATTTGGTCTCCGATTTCAATTGAAATCATTATAAATGGGTCAAGGCAATGTTTAAACCCAACGCCTACAGGATGAGCCTATTACTAATTGCTCTTGAAATTCATTTACATTGTAGAAATTTAATAAGTAAGAGAGTACTTTTAAAGTAAAGATAGCGGTTTGAAACACACGTCAGTTAGTGCCATGGGTGATCTAATTTCCTATCGGACACAACTTTACTGGCCTCGTAGAGTCGTAGTAGTGTCACGGAAGAAGGTTATTTACATTATCGGTAGTGTTATGCGATATAAATGTTACATAGTATAGCTTAAAGCACTACTTGTTTTAAATGTTAATTTAACGCACGAAACAGGCGCTGTAAAAATCCCATTTAAATTGACAGCTGGACGACACGTTTACGTTTACAAATTGACAAAGGAGTTTTTCGTGAGCCGCCATCTGTCTAAGGTGCGGAAAAATTGAGGGTTTTTCCTTCAATTGAGTATTTGTTTTCGCTTTGATCAAACAAGGGTATTCGAAGGCAAAGGTTTTTGTTTAACAACAAAGATCTTCCAATCCATTAAATACTCTTGGTGGGAAAACAAATACTTTATTTTTATTTTTGTAATATGCGGGATACACACCCAACGACAAAAGCACTGCTGGTCTAGGGTTTTAACCGTCGCGTATGGTTTCCGTTGAAACTACTAGCACATGAGACTTTCGATCTGCGTCGATTGAATGAATGATTCGTCGTTGTGTGTGTATCCATTAATGGATAGTGGGTGATAGCGATAAATTGCAAGCCCGCTACGGTAACGGCTTGCCAACAAGGGCCGTAGCTTGGTTGCCACTTTGGTATCAGTTACTTAAAACCCTACATATCTACTGGTGAAAATATTCTTAGTGACAGTAATTTCACCGGAAACCATACCTTTCACACCGGAACACAGCAATGCGAGCATTACTGCTTTGCGGCAGAAATAGGTATGGTGGTAGTCCTTCCCCGGACGAGCTCTATCACAGAGAACTCTACTACTCTTAAAGTAACACACAGTATACCATGTCAGCTGAAACTTAGCATATTTAGATAGATAGGTAGATACTCGTAGATAGATAAACGTTTTTACTTCGGCACACTCGACACACAGTAAAGTGATACTTAGTAGGTATACACCTACTTACCAGGAACAAAACACTTAAATAATACAAAAAATAACAAAGATAAACAAAAAGAAATAAAATCAATAAAACCAATACACCTACCCTGTGCCGAAAAAGGGAGGTTGGCTCAGACTTGCTGTCGATTCGGACAAAATTTATTGGGACACAGTGTCAAAATTTTTTTACTGTCGATTCGCTACAGTCAGTTAAAAAAACGAGGCGCGGCGGCGGCACAGAGCCAAAACCCTTTTAAATGTTGACATCACGGACGTCAGTTTTGAATGCCATAGATGCTATCAGTGCTCTATTTGACGTTTATGTAAGTATGTTCTCGTGGATATCATAGTATTGGTTTCGGTTTCGCTGTGGTCTGCGGTTGTGACCACATTGGCGGTGTGTAAGTGAGGTATAGTGAATAGCTTATTGTAAAATATAAATGTTGAATTTGAAGCTAACCGGTAAATAATATTATTTGACTCACATCATCTTTGGTTGATTTTAAAACTTAGTTAATCTACGTAAGATAGTGCTATTCGATTTTCTGTTCATAGAATTCAAGATTTTCGACTGAGCTGGTATTCAGGCGGTAGCGGTTATAGCAAAGAGTAGGATTATTCGCATCTGTCTATTTAAAATTAGACTAAAATATATTTTTTCCACATTTCCGTAGAGAACCGCTGTCTACAGTGCTCATACTAGCCGGGCTGATCTGTAATAACATTTAATTTACCTCTGGTGACAGAGTGTTTAAGCCACCCGAAGGCCTCTGTCATGGCGTAACAACTTTGAAAACTGCTTCGCTATCGTAGCCCTTCGAAGCACGGGAATGCTCAGTTGATATTGCCACTGGCGGTCACCCATCTAAATGGTGAGTACACGAAACAGGGCTTAATTTCGTTGATCTGTTATGAACAACTTAGCCAGCCGTCACGAGCAGACGAGCACTGCTTTTATTCTAATAGCTAGATAAAATTGGGTTATTCCCGCTCGTTCCCAAATCTCAGGTGGGCCGTACGATAGGTTGCCACTTGTTGTTTAAGATAAAATGTCTTGTCCCCACTACTGGGACCATGGGAAGTTTTTTTTTGCGCTCGTCCCCGTTTTGATTTACATTTCAATTTACAATGGGAGAATTACATTTTCCGATGGTCTTTAAATTATTAGTACATACAATATCTCAATTAGAGTGCTTACCCGTTCAACCCACAATTTTTCTAACCAATATTATTTTTATCCGTTGAACCCAAAACTTATGCTCCGTTCTACCCATTCCAAAAATCTAAGTCACAGTGTATTAACAGTACAGACACCGTAATAAGTATAAAAAATCGAACTTTTTTTGTTGCTATAACTCTAGCGCAACTTGAGCCCACAATACAATGCTATAGGTTCCTGGCAAGCAAAATGTCCATTAACTTTTGTATGAGAAACGGACCCAACTTAATTATTTCAATTTCTAGAAATGAACATCGAATTTTCTGGAAATATGTTCTATGTAAGATTAATAATGTCGCCCAACAGAAGCCAAATTAAATTATACTTTAGAAAAGACTGAAATATTTTATCAATAGATTCTTAATGTTTTATATCCTATCCACTAATATTATAAATGCGAAAGTTTTTTTTTTTTATCCCGGAAAAATATACTGCTTTTGTGGAAAAACTGCAAAAACGCGGGTGATGCTCGTTATAAATGAAAAGATGACAAACAATACTAGAAGTGGTGTGTAGTGGTGTTAGCAAATCGTTGTTTTTAAAATGTGTACACTCATGATATAAAGTAAAAGTTTTTTTTTTTTTTTCAATAAGTACATAATTATATTACATTACAAAATATACAAAATACATATGAAACAGTTGAGCCATGTAAAGACCGTTACAAACGACCTATAGATAGCTCAACTGATCCAAATCACTACCAGTAGGAAGCGTTCCCAACATGCTGGCTGCATTGCCACGTTGAATGGCAATGCTGATACGTTGAGCCAGATATGAACCAGCCTTTGGATCACGCGTCGGTTCGACCAGACGCCCGGAAAGAATTTTGAAAACGCGGTGAGCCCCGGTACCCCACGGACCCAGGGTCTCCACTCCAAAAGGCTCAAATATGTAGGCTCTATCTAGACCGGCATATTGTAAAAGTAAAAGTCATTTGTACATTACACTAAATAAAACACATTACATTTACATTTGATAAAAAAAACTGGGTTATACAGGGTATTTTATTATTAGTGCATAATATTCAAGAAATATGTTCTACACATTTCTGTGACTTATCTGTGCGATGACTATTTTTTGGTTAGATAATATATGAACGAGAAATATCTCCCTAAAATACATGAGGAAGTGGTTTGTCTACTGTTTGCAGAAGAAAATAGGGCGGCCTAGAAACTCTGTCACCAGAGTTGGCCACTGACTCATTCGTATGACTAAATAGGGATAATTCCTTAATATTTTCTTCTAAAAGTAAGTAAGTAAGTTTGTACTTACATATTTATCCCTATTTAGTCTATCCAATAATGACAATCTCAAGGACAAACAATACAGTGCCACCAAGCAGTAGCGCTTGTGTTGTGTTCCAGTTTCCGGTTCCGGTTAGTTAGAATTTTGTACATTTACGGTTGACTACAGGTGATGAGCGCAATGAAGGACCACGTGTGTCACCATCACCACACAAAACTTAAAACATTGAAACTGCAAGTTGAAACATGGTCATCCGTGGCGCTTAAGATCAGACGACTTGACATTCTCGTCATTGCTGACATTAAAAAGAGGAAACTCAGCTATAGTGGACTTATGCCTCAAAAGTTTATAGCTAAAAGATTTTTCAAGGCAGTGTAGCAATTAAAAACCCATCTTAATAAAGTTTGTAATAAAATATGAGGTCAACAGTTTTCTATTTATAATTAAAAAATCATCTCTAGCACTTGGAAAATATGCTTTTCCCTTATAATGATGAATCTTTGTTTAAAAAACCGTTTTTAAAAAATTTCGTTTAAACGATATGACTTTACGACCTCGACTTGGCGATGAGGGTAGCGGGTTCGATTCGATTACCGCTGTTGGACAAAAAGATTTGCTGACTTTAGTGAGCCTAATTGTGAGTGCAGCAAGTTTCTTTTTATTTCTATTACATCCATGACTTTGAATAACATTAAGATTAGGTACGTAAATGACAATAACATGGATATTGCGGAGATACAAGTAGAGGAGTAATTGATACACCCGAAACAATGTAATACGTTTCCAAGGTTCGTCCCTTCGCCAAGGTTGTAATTAGGACTGCGAGCTGTTCGCATTAAACACAAAAGGCACCCAATTACGGTACAATACGCTTCACCTCTCCAAGTTTAGAGATCTATTTATACAAAAATCTAGAATCGTCTGCCATTCAGGGGCCCGTCCAACGCAATTCTAATCGATCATTATTGGAATTATGAAATTTTGTACTCTTGAGTGCAAACCTAGCGCCAATTAATCACAACAACGTGGACATTTTGAATATAATGTTGTTTAATATTTAGTTAAATACTAGTAGACCCGGCGTGGTTTCACGCTCGCAATTTTGTTTTAGCAATTTTTTACACACTGTATATTTTCTCACCATTTAAATCTTCCCTGGACTTCTACAAACATTTCAAGATCAAAATTAGCCAAGTCGGTCCAGCCGTTCTCGAGTTTTAGCGAACTAACGCACAACGAATTATTTTTATATCTAGAGAAGATGAACAAAATGAAATAAAAATATGAAGTGAACTAAACTCCGATTAGAGCCAAAAGTATATATTCCAGTACAGTTCAAAATTACGACTTCAAACACAGCAGTAACCAAAAACAGTAGTAAATTAGAATTGGATTTAAATTGGAATTGGATCGGAATTGACATTGGATTCAAGGGTAAGGCCCTGGCTCTGTAGTCTTGGTTCATTTACTTGTAAGTTAGCAGTAAAGTTGTGGTTTAGTGGTAGTTAGGTTTCTAATCTAATTATCATCTTTGTTCATTGATTAGAATGACAAGGATTACAATACTTAGCAAGCCACTAAAATAACTGACATTTTAGAAAAAAAAATTATGGATAAGGGGAAAATTGTATATTTTTACTCTGTTAATGCCAAAGCTATTACTACATTTATTTGAGAGTGCTTACGTAACCCTATGGGGTTTTGTAATAGGTAGATTTATAGATGCAGTAAGCTGTTTATTAGAAGTTAAAAGAATATTTACAGAGAAAACAATTATAAAATAAAATCTCTTCTTTACAAGTTTTTAGTTTTCAGCCAAGTCACAGCACTGTTATCTTTTCTTTTTCTTGTCACCATGGAGATTAGTTTTCCATGAAAGAGATCGCCACAAGTTCCCCCTGGCCAGACCGTGACTACGGGCGATAAAAATCAGGGAACCGTACTCTGCGTCCCGATCTGGTCTTTTTCTCATCTGGAGAAGTAGCTGTAGCGTGGTTTGTTGTAGAAGTTGTCATCTCTGGATTTGTAAGCTTGGTTTCTTTTAGTCCATACGCCGGTTTCAGTCTGTCGACAGTAACATCGACTTTCTTGCCTTTAACGTCGAGGGTGAAGAATTTGGGCTGTCTGTCTATGACTTTATAAGGTCCAGCGTATGGCGGCTCTAGTGATCGGCGTACGTGGCCTTGGCGTAAGAACACGTGAGAAGAGTTGTTGAGATCTCGTGGAAAATAGAAGGGTGACGCAGTATGCCATGCAGTAGGTTTTGGTGTGAGCTTTTGTATATGCGAACGAAGACGCGACGCATATTGAGTGATGTCCGCCGTAGTGCAGTCATCGGTAGGAGATAAAAATTGCCCAGGTAAGCGAAGCGGCTCACCGTACACCAGTTCGGCTGCTGACGTCTGAAGATCTTCCTTCCACGCACTGCGCATGCCAAGAAGTACCAGTGGGAGAGCTTCAGTCCACTGAGAGGTAGAGTGGCACATGATCGCTGCCTTGAGTTGCCGATGGAGACGTTCGATGATGCCATTAGCTGCAGGATGATAAGCTGTGGTGCGGAAGTGACGCGCACCAACCAGAGCAGTGAGAGATTGGAAGAGGTGACTCTCAAACTGGCTTCCGCGATCAGTAGTCACGCGTGCAGGGCATCCAAATCTGGCAAACCAACCAGATACAAGGGCAGCAGCGCAGGTTTCAGCTGTGATGTCTTTGAGTGGAATCGCCTCAGGCCATCGCGTAAATCTATCGATGACGGTGAGACAATATCTGTAATCAGAAGACAAAGGTAACGGTCCTACGATGTCGAGGTGAATATGAGAGAACCTCGATGAAGGTGTTAGAAATGAGGAAAGTGGAGCTTTGGTGTGTCGAGTAACTTTGCATTTTTGACATTGCAAGCATTGCTTAGACCACTTTCTACAATCCTTGCGAATCCCTGGCCAAACGAATCTTTGCGTAGCCAGTCGCACAGTAGCTGTAGATCCAGGGTGATGTAGTTCGTGTATCATCTGGAAAACTTTTTCCCGGAGCTGAGGAGAGATGTAAGGACGAGGTTGTGCAACAGAAGTATCGCAATAGATTTTTACGTCGCTGTCTAGAGGCTTGAGTTTTTCAAGTTTTAAAGTAGTGCCGTGAAGAATCAGATCTTGCAGTTCTGGGTCTGAGTCCTGAAATCGTGCAAGAGCTGTGTAGTCGATTGTAGAAATCTCCTCCACGCGAGAAAGGGCATCAGCGACAACGTTATCTTTCCCAGGTATGAAACGAATTTCGGTAGTGAATTGAGCGATGAAATCTAAGTGCCGAAATTGTCTCGGGGAACATTTCTCCTTGTTTAAAGAAAACGCAAAAGTGAGAGGCTTGTGGTCAGTAAAGATTGTAAAGGTACGGGCTTCCACCATGTGTCTGAAGTATTTGATAGCCTCGTAAACTGCCAACAGTTCTCTGTCATAAGGACTATATTTCTTCTGAGGGCTAGAAAGTTTGTGCGAGAAGAAAGCTAAGGGCTGCCAGTCATCATCTTTGCGTTGTTGTAGAACAGCACCGATAGCTGTGTCAGAAGCATCTGTCACGATAGCTAGTTCTGCAGAGACATCTGGGTGAGCAAGAAGTGTAGCTTCTGATAAAGAAGTTTTGCATTTCTCAAAAGCTTGCATTAGATCTGCTGTAATCTCTACTGGATGTGAACCTTTAACCTTAGGACCGGATAGTACGTCGTTCAATGGCGCTTGAATTTGAGCTGCGTTAGGAATAAAGCGACGATAGAAATTAAGTATTCCAAGGAAACGTCTGAGTTCTTTCACAGTTTTTGGAACAGAGTAAAAGCCTGGACTTTTGTATTCAGTGGTCGAGTTCCATCAGCGGAAACTTGATAACCTAAGAAAGTTACCTTAGACTGTCCTAGTATGCACTTCGATGTATTCACCAGTATACCGTACTGCTTGAGGCGCTCGAATAACAGCCGTAGATGAGCCTTGTGTTCCTCTGGCGAAGTAGAAAATATTAAAATGTCATCAATATACCCGTAGCAAAATTCTAATCCTAGAAGTACTTCATCAATGAACCTCTGGAACGTCTGCGCAGCATTTCGGAGTCCGAAAGTCATGTAAGGAAAATCAAAAAGTCCGAAAGGTGTAGTAATCGCTGTTTTCGGAATATCGTCGGAATTCATGCGAATCTGGTTGTAGGCTTTTACTAGGTCAATCGTTGAAAATATAGTACATCCTGATAGTTGGTAAGCAAAATCCTGGATGTGACGAATAGGATATCTATCAGGAATAGTTCTACAGTTGAGAGCTCGATAGTCACCACATGGTCTCCAGCTGTCGTCCTTCTTTTTAACTAGATGTAGCGCAGAAGACCATGGACTTTCAGAACGCCTGGCTGTACCGTTTGCTAGCATGTCTTCAAACTCTTTTTTAGCGGCATTGTGTCGAACTGGATCGAGACGTCTAGGCTTGCAGGAAACTGGCGGTCCTGGTGTCGTTCTGATGTGGTGTAGAGTGTTGTGTTTCGGAATAGTTTGTAGACCTGCGGGCTTCGTTATCTCTGGGTACTCGCACAGGATCTTGTGAAACACGGATTCACCTGTTACAGCCTTTATTGATGCTATATCGTCAGGTAAATCACAACAAATGGCATTTACAGAAATCGAAGTGATTGTGTCACTCAATCGTTGATTTTTACAATCCACAAGCAACCCATAGAAACTCAGAAAGTCTACTCCGATTATAGGTTTAGTGATATCAGCAATAGTAAAACTCCACTTGAAAGCACGTCGAAGTCCAAAGTTGAGTTCAAGATTAATTTGACCGTAAGTATGGATGACCGTGTTGTTAGCTGCTACTAAATCAAATTTTGATTTTGGGCAAAACATCTTGACGCTTGATCGTGGGAAAACACACAAGTCGGAACCAGTGTCCACTAGGAACTGCATTTTGGATGCACGATCTGTAACGAAGAGTCGGCCTGTAGATGAGGGACAGTCGTTGGCCGCTACTTGCGACCGCCCTGAAAGTTTTCCGCCTTATAGCTGCAGGGTTCTTTGCACTTAATTGCGTCGGCTCCATATGTGAAATGGTAAAAACAGTGAGGGTGGTCTGGAGGTGGTTGTTTCGGTCGGCGGCGAGAGTTTGAGCGTGAGCGAGATTGATAGTCTTGCCTTTTCTGCGACCGTGAACGTGAGTTTGCTCCTCCGTTTGACACTTGCTCTGTAAGTTTGGCAACTTGTTTAGTAAGCTCACTCACTTGTTTGTAAAGATCGTCATTTGATGATGTACTTGAGAATCTGGAAGTTGATGCCACCTGAGGTGTTGAAGGGACTATCTCGTGCACCTTGTCTGCTAAATCAGCTAGTTTTTCGAGAGGTAAGTCAGGTTGTGAAGCAATTACCGTCTGGATATTTTGCGGCAGCCGGCTTGACCATATAGTTTTCAAAAAATCCATAGCGACTGTTTGTCCTGCGAGGCTTTGCATATGTCGCAAGAACTGCGATGGCTTCCTGTCGCCAAGCTCTTCGTGCATGATCAACTGCTTAACACGTTTCTCCTGTGAAGCTGACAATCGCTTGATTAGCTCGCTCTTAAGTTTGAGGTATTTACCGGTATGTGGAGGACAAGTGATGATGTCTTTCACTTCAGCGGCGTATTGGTGATCAAGTTGGGAAACAAGGTAGCAGAACTTAGTTTCATCCGTAGTAATTCTGGAGAGAGTAAACTGGCTTTCTACTTGAGCGAACCATAGTGCTGGCTCTTCAGGCCAGAACGGCGGTACTCTGACACCTACTCGGAGTACTTCAGGTGCAACCACCACTTCGGCATCCTGAAATTCATCACTGCCTTCTTTTGGCGTAGACATCTTATTATGTACAAAACTGCTTACCAATTGATATTTACAAAACCCCAATATACAAATAAAATTATTAACAGCAAAAAAAAAAATTCTCCAATTCTCCGGGCGTTTCTTCAAACACCAAATTATTTTGGTTAGTCGGGGTCACCAGTTATGGGGTTTTGTAATAGGTAGATTTATAGATGCAGTAAGCTGTTTATTAGAAGTTAAAAGAATATTTACAGAGAAAACAATTATAAAATAAAATCTCTTCTTTACAAGTTTTTAGTTTTCAGCCAAGTCACAGCACTGTTATCTTTTCTTTTTCTCGTCACCATGGAGATTAGTTTTCCATGAAAGAGATCGCCACAACCCCACTGGCAGCTGTAACTACGTAATGAAGAATATTAGACAAATCATGATGCGAAAGTGATGGTGATAGATAAATTATCGCTGTGTTATATAAATTAAGATAAATGTTCGGTAGTTTGTGGATCGCTTATTACCTAATCTCTTTAGTTTAGTTGGCACTTTGCGAGAAACGCTTAACGAATAATAATTTCTACGTGTTCAGATAATCTTGATACTTGCTCTAGAATAAGAGCTGTATAAAAGACATGGTTTTGAAGAAGACTAGACAAAAAATACATTTATTTTTAACAAACCAACCCGTTGTCCTAGGTAAGCGATTGCGCGACAATACGACGCGATGCGACGCGGCGCGCTTCGAGTCACATTGCAGGCAAAGAAGAGTAGTAGAGTTCTTTGTGATAGAGCTCGTCCGGGGAAGATCTACCACCGTACCTATTTCTGCCGCCAAGCAGTAATGCTCGCATTGCTGTGTTCCGGTTCAAGGGCACCACATGTGCCTGTAACTTTATATCTACGTCTCAAGGTGGCAACGCTTCTATCTCTATATCTCTGGTGTTGCAAGCGTACAAAGGCTACGGTAACCGCTTACCAATAAGTTATAAATAAGTTTTGTAACACAGCTCTACAGCGTTCATCTAGTACCCGTAACACAGCTCTGTTTAACAGCAGCTTACCTTGGTGCTAGTGCTGTGTGGATTGTCCAGCATTATTTATTTTAAAAAAAAGTGGGCCGTACGCCTGTGTCAAAAAAAAATAGTGCATCTTTGATAATGTACATGTTGCGTGTCTTTGACTGGCATATAGAAATCTTTGTTGCGTGTAGTATATTGTGTCACAGAGATTGTGTCGCGTCGCATCGTTTTCTGTCGCTCACCTAGGACAATGGAAGATGATGTTTATTCATCTTTCCCTCTTAGACCAAACTGGGTTGCCGTAAATATAAAGGCTCTTTGGAGATATTCTAAAAATATTCTGGAACCGAGTAAATAGACTCTTATTTGTAATTTACCAACCCTCAAAATACACGCAAAATATTCTTGATAGGAATCGCTAAAACGATTTGCAAGAAACAAAATCTTATTTAATTACTAGCGCTGCTTCGCGGTTTCACCCGCACTTCTGAAGTTCTTAGGCTATAGGTGTCACTTGACACTTTACAACTGACAATTTGCCTTTTTTGCCGGCCTGTGTTATTTCAGGTCACGAACTATGTGTATTATGTATTTTAAGTTTCATCCAAACCTGTTTATTTGTTACGGAGTTCAGTGGCAACAAACACAATACAATACAATACAATACAAATGTTTTATTGCGTTTCCAAAAGATAGTTTACAATGTTAACAGTGATAAAATCTCCTTTTAAGTAATAAACAAGTACTTTACATAGGAGATTTTGCTCTTGCTTAGGTCTATTATAGATTTAATGTAGACAGTGATGTAACTAATAAACCATTAAAGAAAAAGAGTTAGAAAATAGAGTGTAGAATGGCTTTATGCGAGGAAATCTAGTGTGAATGAGGGTGTGTAATTAAAAAAAAAAAAACATAAACTTTAGCATTTATAATAAGCAATGTGTCCCGCCTACGACTTTGTCTGCACGTGTGTGTAAAGTAAACATATACATTATTTTTTTTTGTGTGTGGAACATATTCCTTGAATCGCGCACTAATAATCAAAGACCTTAAATAGAGGTTGCATTGCGCAGTAAAACTTATATAAGTTGCAAGTTACAGATTAAGTAGATACAGTGAAAGTCACGGTTAGTCCCATAATATGTGTGATACGTCAATAGACAGACAAGCAGATAGAGATAACATATCCACTTGAACGTCACTCCTCGAAGCCTGCGAAGACCCCAGGAAACTTCTGTGCTTCTGGGAGGAGTTAGGCTGGCTTCGCGCATAGCCAGCTCCCCACGCACAACGGACCAAATGCGCGTCCAAATGCGGAAAAGGGAGTCCACATAAATAAATAAATAATCCACTTGAACGTCCAGTGGCTCTGTAGTACCACAAACGTTTACACCCGCATACGTTCATGGTACTAGAAGGCCACACTACGTTTAGCTCTTTTGGATTCCAATTTATTTATTATCTATGCCGCTCAGTTCTTAGTTTTATAAAACAAAAATTTACTCAGTGAATTTACGCTCTTTTTGATATGCAACACTAGGCAAACAAGGAAACGGATATTTTACCGTGATTTAATATGTTTTATGTGACGTCATGGGGGGTCGAATTTCACGTCCGGATTTAATTGCTTTGTTTACATTGTTTTTTTTCCTTATTTTATGTCTAACTAACTATTTTATACCAAATCTAATAATAATAATAATCTAATCTATCTACTTTTTCTATGTATATAATTTCAAATCTTGAGCTCCACTTTATTAAAGCATTATTAATATGGTATAGAGATATCCTAGGAATTTCATTGCGCAATATAATCATAACGAGAAAATCCGTAGGAGAACCAAGGTCATCGACATAGCTCTAAGAATACGCAAGCTGAAGTGGCAGTGGGCAGGCCATAAGTATACCTCGCAGAATTGATTGCCGCTCCGAATAAAGGCTCACGAATGGAGACCACAAACAAGAAAAACTGGATTATTCCCATCATCATCATCATGATGTCCACCACGCGGACCCAATGCGGATTGGTGGATGGCACATGTCTTTCGAATTTTGTTTTAGTTCTTGGACATGCCGGTTTCCTCACGTTGTTTTCCTTCACCGTATGAGCACTGGCATTGCGCACATACATTTTTCGTAGCGAAAAATCCATTGGTGCACGACCGGATTCGAATCCACGACCTTAGGATCGGAAGGCGGGGTCACTACCACTAGACCACTAGTGCTCATTATTCCCATATGCGTAGGTAATTAAGTGAAGTCTTTCTAAACTAAACTACACTACCGTCCTTCATTCGATATTATAATTAATTACTGGGCGAAAGGGACTTAACAACCATGTCTCGGGGTGCTAAGCTCAGTGCAGTGCCACGCAAATACTGAAAAACTTTAAGCTTTGGGTGGCACTCTGGCACTGCATCTGTAATAGTCAGGCGTGGTGCTTAACATCAGGTGGGCGCCTTGATTTTATTGTCACTTGATGACATAAAAAAAAAAACCGTGACGGCCGATGTGACGCGGCGGGTGAAGGAGGTTGCGGGTTCGATTCCCGCCACGGGACAAATGTTTGTACAATCTGCAAATATTTGTTTCGGGTGTTCTGGGTATTTTCTATGTTTAATAAAAAAATATATATCTGTGTATTTTATTCTAATTAATATATCAGTCATCTAGTACTTACCTACTCATAACACAATCTTTTTTTTATGCAACTAAAGTGGCAACCAAGCGTACGGCCCACAAGATAGTAAGCGGTTACCGCAGCCTATGGGCGCTTGCAATACTAGCAGTACCAGAGGTATCACTCACGGGTTGCCTGCCACCCTGAGACGTAGATCGAAAGTCTCATGTGCCTGTTATACCCTTCAGACCGGAACACAGCAATGCAAACATTACTGCTTGGCGGCAGAAATAGGTATGGTGGTAGTCCTTCCCGGAGGAGCTCTATCACAAAGAACTCTACTGCTTTTAGCTCTAATAATCTATAATGCTGTGTAGATTGTCTAACATTATTAGCATACTGAAACTAAAATATGTTGTTCCCCAGTTGTATTTATATTTTTTTTTTATACTACTAAAGTGGTAACTAAGCGTACGCCTCACTTGATGGTCGGCGGTTACCGTAGCCTATGTACGCATGCAAAATCATAGATATCACCTACGTGTTACCACCCTGAGACGTTAGATGGAAAGTCTCATGTGCCTGTTCTTTCACCAGAAACCATACCCTTCGAACCGTATGTTGTATGAACCACTGAGTGTGACTGCCAAAGTTGAGAAAATGGAGGTACTACTTCCAGCAGCAAAAAGACATCATGTCTCACGTCATAACATAAGGTACTTCACTAAAAGTGGCTTGTACCATAAGCTTGACAGTAGCTTTCCTGTAGTGAACAGCCTTACCAGAGTCGCCTTATGTGTTTGAATACGGTGTAAGTGAATAAATGAATGATACCTATGTTAATAATGTATCACAAAAGCTAGCGTAACGAGAGCAGTAATTCCATATTAACGAAGACAGACGGGGTCCGGCACACTGCTAATTATGAATTTAAGATTTAATTAGCATAATGAGGCAGTCAGGTAGGGTTAGCACCAGTTCTTACATTTTACAAATAATAATCTTACAAAATATAATATAAAAGATATATAAATTATATCTGACAAATAATTGAAAAATCTTTTTGACAATTCGAAATATCAAAACACAAAATAATATTCACACCGTCAGTGCTGTTACAGATCAGATCAGTATTTGAAATGTAAACTAATCAGCTCAAAATAGCTCAATATGCTGGTTTAAAATGATACGCACTACGATAAAAAATATGATTACCAAAACATGTCACGCACTTATCATACTACCATTCAGAAAACGCAATTCGATCCATCGGCGTCGTTCCAAATAGTATTTTAATTATAAGTATTTTAATTTATTTTGCACGGTTTGAAAAAAAGGTTGATCTATAAATCGGAATGTCTCGATTTATAGGTCTTCTTACGAACTACGCATGTGGCGTTGTATGGAAGTGAACCAATGAACTGAATCTATTATTTAGTTTATTTAATTATCTAGCTGTTCATTTTATTCACTTCACTATTAATTCTGTTAAAAAGTGGCAGTCAAAATGATTTTTCAATTATTTGTCAGAGTATAATTCGGGGTTGATAAGGTCAAGGTCACTTACCTAAATCTTAATAAGGTCACTTACCGTCACTAGCAGGGTCAGTTAGCCGGTAAGCTAGATACTTCTCTTTCTACTCTGGGCCTAATTAGAACGTCCCTAACTGTTTCTTCAAGAATTAGTTCAAAAAGATATTAAAAAGAACATACCCACAGAATTTCTTCTGCTTTAATTTGTGGCGTCTGTGGCTGAGTTTGCTACAATTTTTCCTACAGAATTTCTGTCTCTTAGACAAACGGTTTTGGCTGTGTGTTGACTGTCAGTCAGTAACGCAACGTTTTTAAATTATTATCGATAAAGATTTATCAAATCGAACGGTACAAAAACTTGTGCTACCTCTGTTGGATTAAGTCCGTCTTGCTCAAACTTTTTTCGACAAACTAAGCCATAGCAAGTTAGGCTAGGCTATTTTAATTGACTGCTTAGTTTGAAAGCTATAGATAAGTACATAATGCAGCTAATTTTAATAATAACCGAATTATCTACCCACATATTTATGTTTTATTTATTCATTTATTTATGTTTATGTACCTGGAGTTTATGTAATATATTAAATTTTAATTATAATATTATTATGTATTAATGTGTAAATTGTAGTTTAAATGTACATAATATCTAGGTTATTGTGATTTTTATTGTTATTTTTTTTTATTATTATTATTCAGTTTTATTTATTAATGAGTGCACCCCGACCAATCTTCTGTTTTTTGAGGCTTCTCTCCATCCAAAGGTTGTCTGGAAGAGATCGCTTTCTTAGCGATAAGACCGCCCATTGTACATTGTGTTTATTCTCCGTTATTTTATTTCAATTGTTTTATAGTTTGTAAGGTGTACACTGTACAATAAAGAATTTTCATTCATTCATTCATTCATAATTGCCTTGTGATTTTATTGGTAAACATTGGGGGAAAATTAACACACAGCGCCATCTAGCCCCAAACTAAGCAAAACTTGTACTTTGGGTACCAGACACTGATATGATTTTACCTATTTCTGCCGCCAAGCAGTAATGCTCGCATTGCTGTGTTCCGGTTCGAAGGGTATGGTTTCCGGTGAAATTACTGGCACATGAGGCTTTCGATCTTAGCCTCAAGGTGGCAACCCGCAAGTGATACCTCTGGTATTGCAAGCGTCCATAGGCTGCGGTAACCGCTTACCATCTTGTGGGCCGTACGCTTGGTTGCCACTTCAGTTGTATAAAAAAAAAAAAAAAAAAAAAATGATGCATTAAGTAATAATTTTTTTTGTAAATTCCTGCTTATAATACATAAAAAACACACAGATGCGGAACAAGAACTTGCAAATATGCAAACCGTAGCGGGTTCGATCCCCCCTACGGAACAAATGTTTGCATATTTATAAAAGTTGTGTAAGTAAATTAAGTTGTAGAAATTACGTAATTCTCCGAACAGAACTCGCAAGCACAAAATTTTAAAAGTGAGCTATTTACTTGAGAACGTATTCTGCTCATCACGCTGAAGATCCTCATCAGATCTTCACCAATTTTTTTATGAAACCAACTTAAACTTAATACCTACATTTCAAATAAAAAAAAAACCATTGAAATCGGATCCCATGGGGCGGATATATCTACTAGTTCTATACAGTTACTGAAAATCCTGCCAACTCTCTGTTTTCCTTCACGGAGATTATTTTACCGACTTGTAAAATACGTACCACACTATAACTCTGATCCATCATCACGAACACTACTGTAGTTAAAAACTGAAAAGTTTATTCCTGTTTAATAACTGAACTTCGAGTTCGAACAACTACACATCGCGAAATATTCACGAATTGAGAGAGGTCCGTTCGCCTGGGACGACTGTCGGCGGTCAACTGAAAGTCCTGAAGGTTCGCTACCGTTTTATACCAGGAGTGGGGGTATGCGAACCCACCTGTTGGGAAACACTCTCAGAAGTAAACAATAAAAAGTTTACATGGCTGCAGAACTCTTTACTTCAAAGAGAAACAAAAGAGTTTCAAATTCATTAGTAATTTTTTTTCTAAATTCGCAAGAACTTGAAAACTCTTTAGTAATTTTGTTTTCTTATACGTTCTAAGTTATACTTTTTATGGTTGCGGTAAACGTGATGGTAGCGCACGTTTTATTTTACCAAAGGACACGTTTTTTTGTTTAGTTTCAGAGTTTTAGGTTTTATGTTGTTTGAAAAAAGGGAAATCTCTATTTGAATTACAAAACGTAAAGTCAAGTCGTCAAGATCGCTAGACACTTTGGATTATTCCCGTTTGAGCACCTATTTTTTGCGCACAAATAAATATTTTAACGTTGTGCTCAATGGGAACAAAATATAAAATTTGATTTTATTCCCCATTGTAGGTCAAATCTAGCGGCACTCGTATCGAGGTAGGAGGTGCGTTTTTAAATTGGCTCATTCCGTTCACATTCACATATATCATTTTGTTTCATTTATTTATTCAAATTTACAATTTTATATCGTGTTTGAAACTAAAATTAAAATTAGTTTGGTAGTATACGGATACAAAACTTAGTACTTAACAATCATGTTAAAAAACAAAAATGTCTAAGAAAATAAAAAAAAACGTTTTAGTGTTTTTCAACCTTGCTTAAGTTGACTACAGTCATTACATTTTGTGTACTGTAAAGAGCGTTGTCTTTGATACAGCTTTATTTTGCATTAGACACATTTTAATTAGTTTCGCAATATTCCTCCGCCTTGCGGTAAGCTATTGACAAGTGGTTTACTTGTAAAGGACTACTCACTCTAAACCATAAAGTATGATTTACATTTCAAATGGAGTTTGTGCTGACTTTGAGAACTGACTTGCTCTTTACAAAGGGTCAGTACGCGATTATTGAAGTCAGTACTGATCCGACAGCGTTTCAATGAGTCCAAATCAATTTAGATTAGGTCAGCACTGACTTTGATCGAATTTGGAGTCAGCACTGACTTTGCTACTGACTCAATGTAAATCATGCATAACAAACTGGGGCTTAATATTACTTATGATATTTTGTACTCTTGCTTGAGCGCAAACTTAGCGCCAAATTAATCTCAATATCTCGAGGAATCTCGAAAATATTTCAGTGGGTCGTACGCTTAGTTAAAAAATAATATGTATATATATACATATATATATATTTATTGCCCCAACAACATGGAAAAAGTTACATAGCTAACATAAAACAGTATAAAGTTGCCACTTAGTATAAAAAAAAGCTTTTGCCCTTTGACTAACCAGACCGGAATGGTGTACACAGTACTTTAATCCCAATCTTTCTTTAAAAGCCTGTCACTTTATTTCGGTCATTTAATAACAGAAGATTTACACAATCCGCTTAATGCCACAAACAATATCCAGACATGCAGATAATAGAAGGAACATTTTCATCAAATGATTATAATCGCTGTCAAATATCGCGAGAAATTGAGGAAAATCATCGAGTAAGTAAAACGAGTATTCGGATAAGACTTTGTAATCGCTCGTCTTATAATCACTGGAGCAAATCTTCTACAAGCTAAACTGCCTACCCCAAACCTGCTCATAGAATAGAATAGAAATTTTCTATATTGTTACACACAAGGAAATATTAAACAAGAGATCATAGTCTGAAGACTGGTTGCAAATGAACACAAAAAAAGTTACTCAGTGGATGAAGTAAACAAAAAAGGGCACGTGTCGAAGCGCTAATCTACGGCTAACCTTACCTTACCTAACCACTCATTATAATGCCGTGTACCTTTAACTAAACAATTTCTTTTGAAAATTTAGTTCAAACAAAATGTTTCGCAAAGAAGTCATACAAAGCTTTTAAAAAAATATTTAGCAACGTGATTTCCTCACGTGTTTTACATTAACTGTTCCCCTTTCAAAAACTTTAATTTGTTTGCATAAAAATAATGTTTTTAATTCGATGGCATTTGCAATGCTTCTTAAAATTTTCAAAGGAAATGTTTTTTGGAGTTTTGCGTTCTAATATATAAAATATTTCAAAAAACAAAAAAAAAAAATCTTGTGTAATTGGAAGTGTAAAGAAAAATAAGTCTAAAGAATATTCTAAGGGTGAGTTGCACCATCTAACGTTTACGTCAAACTGTTCGACGACGATTGAACATTTTGACGTCAACGTTAGATGGTGCAACTCACCCATAGCCCTTAGTATACTAAGAGTAGGTGTATGTATTTTGACCTAAACACTTAACCGATGGCCTTTTACCAGAGGGTCTACTATTGAAAGCGACAAACTATAATCGTGGCGAATTGACGACCGATGTGGCGCAGCGGGCGCAGGTCCACCTGCAAGGCGGAGGTTGCGGGTTGTACAAATATTTGTGGGTGTTTTCTATATAAAATAAAAAAATATCTATCTATGTATTGTATTGTATTAAGTATATATCAGTCATCTAGTACCCATAATACAGCTCTGTTTAACAGCAGCTTACCTTGGGGCTAGATGATGCTCGGTCCTTGCCCGTGGTCCACCTTGTTAGTTCACCTAGGTGTCATCATCATCATGACAGCCTTCTAATGTTCCCACTGCTGGGACACTGGCCTACTCTCAGGCGAGAGTGATTGGGTCTTAATCCACCACGCGGACCCAATGCGGATTGGTGGATGGCACATGTCTTTCGAATTTTTAGTTCTTGGTTCAAGGACCGATGATGCTGTGTGGATTGTCCAGCATTATTTATAAAAGCATTATTTAAAAAAAAATATCGTAGTTCAATTTATGTCGGTGACAACTAAGTTCAGAGCATTCACGGACATAAGCTGAACCACGGAAACATTTCAGCAAGAGTTCGTCATGCTGGGACCACCGCACCGCATATGCCAGATATTCTACCTCCAAGCAGTAGTGTGCAAGCAAGTGTTAAGGTTTGAAGGGCACTGTAGCAAGTGAAATTAGAAAGAGACTTACCAACAATGTCGGGGTGATAAGCGCAGTGCAGTACCACGCAAACGCAGTGCATCTGTAATAGTCAAGAGTGGTGCTTAACATCTGGTGGGCGCCTTGATTGTCTTGTCACTTGCTGACATAAAAAAAAAAACTTGGCCTAAACACTTAGCCGGTGGCCTTTTACCTGGTGGTAGGACCACCGCACTGCATGTGCCAGATATTCTGCCTCCAAGCAGTAGTGTGCAAGCACTGTGCTAATAAGGTTTAAGGGGCACTTGAAGTTACTGAGCAAAGCCTCTTGGAGTGACGCGCGGAATGCAGTGCCACGCAGAACTTTAAAACTAAAGTTTTTCGGTGATACTGCAGCTGTTAAGGTCAGACGTGGCGCTTAACATCAGGCGAACAACTTCACCGTCTCGTCATTTTGCAGACATTGAAAAAAGGTGGTCTGGTATAGCTGTTTTATCACTGGTGATGGTCTAGTGGTAGTAGCCTTAAGATCCTATGGTTGTGGGTTCGAATCCGGTCGTGCACAATGGATTTTTCGCTACGAAGTATTTATATGCGCAATGCCAGTGCTCTCATACGATGGAAAACATAGTGAGAAAACCGGCATGTCCAAGAACTAAAAATTCGAAAGACATGTGGCGCCCACCAATCCGCATTGGGTCCGCGTGGTGGATTAGGACCCAATCACTCTCGCTTTAGAATAAAAATGATGGAAAAAAAGGAGGAACTTTAGAAAGACCAGTTTAATACCATTTTACATGATACAGTTCAAGATAAAAACAGACGAAAAATCTCTAGTACTATTCCGCTTAACCTTTTAACTGATGAGGTAGAGTTTTCTGTGATAGAACTCGTCCGGGGAAGGACTACCACCATACCTATTTCTGCCGCCAAGCAGTAATGCTCGCATTGCTGTGTTCCGGTGTGAAGGGTATGGTTTCCGGTGAAATTACTGGCACGTGAGGCTTTCGATCTTAGCCTCAAGGTGGCAACCCGCGAGTGATACCTCTGGTATTGCAAGCGTCCATAGGCTTCGGTAACCACTTACCATCATGTGGGCCGTACGCTTGGTCGCCACTTCAGTTGTATAAAAAAAAAAAAAAAAAAAAGAGGTTACACGGTTACCACAGTTAACCTCAAAAGAAAAATATCGACACGTGTTTTATCCCTCTACGGGACATCTTCAGGACCATCGACTTGTTTTCCGGCAGACGTGTTGCTCCGTCGAGCGCGCTGTCGCCTGAATCTATCAATTATGATACAGTTTGCACAAGGTTATCAAAGTTTTATAAGCTGTCAGTCTTCCTAAAAATATTCCTGTGGTTCCCGTATCTCATCATCATCTTGTCGTAGGATTTCTCGATTCAGGCTGAGCCTAGTGAGAAATCCAACAGATATTACCACTTTAGTTATTAAGTTATCTGTAAAATACTGTGTATTTCTACCTATAAGCAGCTCGCTTACTTTACTTTTCTGTGTACTGTACCTGCATGTATTTTTACAGTAAATAAATGTATTTCTATTTCTGTTTCTATCATCCCCACCATACAATTTGTTAAGCTTACTGCTCTAAAACAACAAAAATGTACAGCTTAATTACATTTAAATTTACCTAACCTTTTCAAAAATACCTTTGCGTAATCCGTAACCCGTCAGGTACTTGCCTATGTCCCTGTCTATATCCGCTCACGTGGAATTTGTTAAAACAGCTGTAAGCCTATACTAATTGGATTAAACCCCTCAACTAGATCACGTAAGACTTTTTACATTTTAGAGTTTCCATAACAACGGCGTTGTATAAGTCCAGAGCCAGTTTTTTAAAAGCAAGGCCATTTAGAATAGGCTTATGTAACTGAAGCAGAGGCCGTATTCGGAATAAGGCAGGGGTCCAACCGCCGGCGATTAAACGATCGGCAATTTTCTCGCTCAAGAAACGTACTATAGATAATACAGCTATATTTTACAGCGCTTCTTTTGTACTTACAAAAATCCCGGAACAAACATTTGAAGATCGTACAAACATTTGTTCCAGGGCGGGAATCGACCGCGCAACCTCCTGCGTCCACGTGGACCTTCGCCCGCCGCGCCACATCGGTTGTCAATAGACAGGTTAAATAAAACATATTTTTAAAAGAGATTATAATAATAATAAATATTCGCAGACATTTTTACACAGCGCCATTTAGCCCAAAAAACAATATAAAACAAAAAAAAAGAATGAAGAGGTATTACCGCCTAACACTTAATAATAATTTAAAAATACTCTTTTAAAATAAGATGGCTAAGCAGCTATATCATTTAAACTGCTAGAACATGAAGCTTCTCAACATCCTGCGAATAACCAATTCACTTTAAACCTGTTGCAAAACTTTTATTAAACAAACCGTTTTACTTGCAACTCAAACGGTAAAGCTAAATTGAAATTGCAGTCTGAAACAAAACCAGAGATAGAGGGAAAAGAGTTGAGTCTCTGAGAAACAAGTAATTAAACATGCAATAAAAGTGGCCTCTTCACTGTTAAATATTCTCTTTTATAAGTCCCAGGATGGAGTTCATCTAGCTCGTTCCCATGTCTCTTGTGGGGACCAGCGGGAAGTTATTTCCCTCTATGGTATGAGGTATATTTTTAAATTAAATCCCAGTTTTTTATGCAATGACGTTTGAGTTATTTAGTTGAGTTGCTGTCGATTCGGACAAAATTTACTGGAACACAGTGTCTCAACTGACACTTTTGATTTTAATATTTTTATTACTGTCGATTCGGACACCATTAAAAATAGCTGCATTGCAAATATACGCAAGTCGGTTAAAAAAGTTGGCGCGGCGGCGGCGCGGCGGCACAGCAAGATGACGAAATAGATGCTTATCAAGGTGTAATTTTTTTGTAAAATATTGTGCCATATGCTGTGTAAAATACTGTGATTGTTGTGTGTTAAGTTTATTTTATTTTGTTTCAGAGTTTTATTGTTTTTTTAGTAGTAGTCTTGGTGATGACGAATACGATGTTCCTGATGATGTTCCGTGGAGGGATGAAAACACGTGTCGATTTTTTCTTTTCGGGTGTGACCTCATTAGTTAAAAATTAAGCGGAATAGTACTAGTAGTACTAGAGATTGTTCATCTGTTTTGTATCTTGTAGAAGGTCGGTCGATATTTATTTATTTATTTATTTTTAATCTTAAGTATTTAATTAAAAAAAGTATTCAATCAAATACCTACTCTCAATTATTTCATGTAATGTAGGTACCGCAAGAGCTATTATACCTATGCCTAGAATATTATATAATATATAATATAAATTATATATTATATAATATATATTATACTCTATGCACCAAAACAGGACTTTAATTTCTTCGCATCATACTGAATATTAAATTGAGCAAGTTTACGATGTTGTGTTATCAGTTCAAACATTACCCAATTTCTGAAATAGCGAAACGGGTAAAGTGGAAGTTTGCTGGGATCGCATAATTTAACGCTGTCAGAAGCGTCAAAAGAAAATTTTTAATTCCAGTGTTAGAAGTGAGACATACATTAACCTTACACTGGTATGTAGAGTCGTGACTCTATGGTTGTTTTTTAAAGACCAATGGAATGATGCTGAAAGAAAAGAAAATTTCGCAAGTGACTTTTTGCTGTATTTCTTTGGTCAGATTTACCCCAAGCTTAAACATAGAATCAGTTTAGTTTCAAAATTTGTAATTTCCGTTTCGTTGGTTCGCCCATTGCGTAGAAGAACCAAGGTCACCCACAGAATAAGTAAGGTGAACTCTGGGGAATAAAGGCTCTCGAATAGCGACCACGAACTGGAAACGTAAAAAAGTACCTGGTCAGGACGGCCCCTACTAAAAGAGCGGTCGCATAGGAAGTAGGTGGGTGGTGAAGGATCAAAATCTGTTGTCAAGGCGCTTTTAGGGAGAGCCAGCAGTTGACGTCTATCTATTGGCTGATCTGATGATGATGATCTATTGCGCCTGTTCTTAGAACCGAGCAATTTTATTCGCGCGTTTTTTCCCGTCGTTTTTTTTGAAGCAACAAAGGGTAATTGTGGGAAATATCGTAATTCAACTTATGTCGGTACCAACTACGTTCAGAGCATTTATAGATATTATAATTTGAACCAGGAAAACTGACACGATATATCGCTATTGTCCGCAAGAGTAAAACCTCAGATTAGTAAGAAAGAATGAAAATTATTTATTTGATAGCACACCCAAAAAAAAGAAAAAAAAAAGCAGAAACAGACTGGCAGGTACATAACATAACACAATAAAATCTTAACTAAGTATTACAATTATTAGTAGGTTTATGTCTACCATTTTAATAGCAGTGAAACTCATACGCTACAAGTAATTGCAACGAAAAGGAAACTAATGAACGCCTCTCGCTATTATTCTACGAAATAGTCATAGACATCGCAACTAAATCTCTAGTCTTGCGTTACCTGCGAGAATAATTAATATTTTGTTGCTCCAAAATGAAGACCTTGGAAAGTTAAACTCGAAACTAAATTATGTAGAATTTTCACTAAAATCAGAACTATGTATCATAAAGCTTCTTCGTCGCACTAACACTGCGCTTGTCACTTAGTTTTAGAAACTTAATTATGAAATCTCATTTGCTTAGTAATTCACATGCTAAGTGTCATTCTAACATAAACATAAACCTACTCAAGCTTACACTCTCCTTGGAGACAAATGTCTGGCACTGCGGGCGGTGGTACCCAATCCACTAAATCGGATTCTTACTAAAGGGTCCACACACAAGAGACGCTATGTAATACATTTGTAATCAATTTCAT
Source organism: Colostygia pectinataria (assembly GCA_951394395.1). NCBI lineage: Eukaryota > Metazoa > Arthropoda > Insecta > Lepidoptera > Geometridae > Colostygia > Colostygia pectinataria. The sequence goes on from OX596362.1 coordinate 2,719,085, forward strand.
TGCACTAGTTTTTAATTGTAATAAAAACTAGTGCAATGAAATTGATTACAAATGTATTTTGTATGAATCTGACGGCATGGTAACTGGATTGAAATCGAACCGTTTTGCTACGCAATTGCGTAATCACCCACGTCACAGAACAGATATTAGTACTACGTACAGAATGGCCACTTCACGTCTCGTACTGGTTTTACTTACCTCAACCCGATCGCGAGTTCGAGGGCACTTTTGGAGGCGCTGAATCTAAGGGCTATTACAACACCAAAAAAACGGACGGAGCGCGCGACATGCTATCTTGCGGTAATAATAAACTTACTTATAACCATAGCAAGGCATGCTATGGTTATAAGTAAAGGCATGCTATGGTTATAAGTAAGTTCATATGAGTCAGTGGCCAACTCTGGGTTTTTTGAACAGCCGAAGGCCTCTGTCATGGCTCAAGTTTTGAAAAAGTCTTGATAATGATGCATTCAGAACGTCTGGGGTGTGCCCTAGTGAAAAACCGGCAAAACGGTTTTGTGCCAAAATATTTTGCAACAATCATTGTTATGATCGTTATCCTTTTTTGGGGACGAGTGCCTCTCATAAAGGTAAAGGAGAAAACGTATTTTTGGTCTCATTGTGTTATAAATGTGTTTCCAAGGTAAATGGCTCTTCAAATCACATACGCAGGTAAATACTCCATAACTCCTTTATCAAAAGCTTCTAGTGGGCTTGCTCAAATAATAAAGTAAAGTAAGTAAAGTTTTAAGTCAGTTTTGACGAGACTGTCAAGTCGTTTGTCAAGCACCACGACTGTATAAGTATACGTGATATTACAGTGTGATTGTTACTAATACAGAGGCCGTATTCGAAATAAGGTTTTTTTTACAGCGCCTCTTTTATACAAATTGACGTTTGTCATAAGCATTATTTCGGTTATGGGCTCAGACAAATTAGAAAAGTTGCTATGGTCAAATTATAGGTGACACCACAGTGATTATATTCTCTTAGGGTGACGACACTACAACTGTTGCAGTGTTGCAATATAAATTGAATTTGGTAGGTCTGTATTGGATTTTTACCGAAAGTCAACGCAATAGTTAAAATTGATAGCTAGCACGCAATTTTCCGTCTTATTCTCTCGAAGAAACGAGCAACTATTTTAAACGAATATTACTATTTATATTTATTTTGGTTTGCATCTACCAAACCAAAAAAAACTGTGCGCTAACTACTGGTCTACTACTGGACTGTACCTACTGGCAGTATAACAAGTAGTGCCGCGGGTAAGTACCGGGAAAATCCTAAAACTACCGTGCTAATGAAGTTCAAACATTTGGACTGAACAGTTCAAAGAAAACAATTAAGCCCCCGTTCCCAAAAATATTGGTTGTTCTTTGTATTTACGACTGCTGTCACAACCGAGCGACCCGAGGGCATGTATTATTATAACTCCATTGCTCCATTTTGTAACCACCTACGAGAAAAAATGTTTTGTCAAACAAAAAAAAATGAGAAGACGATAAAAACTAAAATACAGTAGATTAAAAATGACTACTATTAAAAAACCTAATTAGCTACTATGTACATAATTATGGTTCAAACGGTTACATTAGATAATGTATACCTATGTATTAAGTATACAGTGGTTAAAACGGTGAAGGAAAACATACAGGAAACTGCGGTATGTCCAAAAACTAATAGTCCGTAATACATGAAGCCAATGTTCATTCAAAATCGTATGAAAAACGTCATCAGGTTACATTTCAGTATTTTTTATTGGAAATCCAATAAAAAATACTGAAAAGTAACGCGTAAATGATTCAACTGGTTTAGAATACATTAAAAATCACTGAAGTCTTTTTATTAGTTTTAGTGATTCTTGCTTTTATTTTTGACGAGCTATCCCGCGCGACTTCACCCGAATTTTTGCAGTTTTCATGCTCTCCCACAGGAACAGTATATTTTTCTGGGATAAAAAGAAACCTTTGTTCCAGGACTTAGCTATCTACATTTTGAATTTCATCACCATCGGTAAAGTCGTCACGGAGATACTTTCACATTTATAATGCTAAGTAGTAGGATTCTAAGTTAGAGCATAACTTTAGCATAACATTATTAATTATCATAACAAAATTGTAAAGATAGCGTATCATAAATAACCAAATTAAAATTAAGAAAGATTCCACAGCGCGTGTCGGCCTTTATCGAATAAATCAGAATAAATTAAGTTTGAAAATTTTTCTTAATAATAGCGGCAGCCTGCGGTTTCACGGTTTATGCAGTTTTTATGCTATCCTACAGAAACCTTTAAGTTTTCCGGGATAAAAAGTTTATTTTTTTTATACAACTGAAGTGGCAACCAAGCGTACAGCCCACAAGATGGTAAGCGGTTACCGCAGTCTATGGACGCTTGCTATACCAGAGGTATCACTCGCGGGTTGCCACCTTGAGGCATAGATCGAAAGCCTCATGTGCCAGTAATTTCACCGGAAACCATACCCTTCACACCGGAACACAGCAATGACACGCATGCACAAACTTTCGCAACTTCTTCATTTTATCGATTAGATTTTTATTAGGTTACATTTTTTCCTTAGTAAATTAGTCATCGCTATGAAATTATCGGTCTTCACGTGCGAATTTTTGCTTGATAGTCCAGTCCAGTCACTAAAACCTTTTCAAATTTACAGATGTGTCTTAGGCGGGCCCTACACCTACAATAACATTGCGCAATATCACGAATTGCGCAATACAAATGATCGTCTAGGGTTAGTATTGTAGAAGTATTGAAGTTTGCGCAATGATTGAACGAAAGTTTGAGTGAGTTTAATTTTTATTGCACCATATTATCATTGCACTGTGTAGGATCTGTATTGCGCAATATTTTTTAGTCTGTGCGTCGCCTTGACGAGGATCGGCTCCTGACCATGCTCGTGGGTATATTTTTGCCTTTTCATGTAGCAGTCTTTCGACCAGAGACGTATTTTATTTTTATTTTTAGCCACAATGATAAAACAGAGACAGATCGACGGGATATTGAGAGATTTTATTAGGTAAAGGAAAATACAAACTGTGCCATTGTATCGTAGACTTGACTGTCTTCTTCTTGTCTGTCACTCAAACCATAGTGCTCTATCACCTCTATACAGAGTTTAGTTTACACGGAGGTTCCAACACTACCCCTTAAACTTAACCGTATAAGTTAGTCATCCTATGTTGAGTACACACTTAAATATACCAAGCATGAACCAAAGCAAAATACTACTTTTTACATTACAAGTTATGTTCATGCATTCTGATATAAATGTACGTAGAAACAACGCCTCTTTACACGAGTCAGAGATTGCCATGTATTCTGCCTCAGCACTGGAGAGAGCCACAGTCCTCTGCTTACGGCTTTCCCACGAGACCAATGAGTTACCAATATGAAACACATACCCGGTGTAGGAGCGCCGATCCACTTCATTCGCAGCCCAATCCGCGTCTGCGTAGGCAATCACCTTCATGTCGCCTTTCTCAAACGTAAGACTGTACTCTACCGTACCCTTTAAATACCTCATAGCTCTGCATAATACTTGCACCGCCTCTGGAACGCCAATTTCTTCATTCCAGCAAGCTGCGCGTATTCGTGTACATCTTCAAACTCCAGCTCATCTGATTCCTCAACTGAAGAATCTGGAACATAAGTAGGATCGGACGAATCTTCTGTTTCATCTACTCCTGTCTCATCACCCTCCTCTGTCTCATCAGATTGGTGATTTCTCTGAGGTGAAGCAGGAATTAACTCTGTCCTACTTTCAGAGCTTTTAGAATTGATCGGACATTCATAAACACCGACTGAAATGTCTTTGTTATCATCATGTGGTGTATTCCCCTTAACAAATACATTCTCCAAGAAAATTACATGTCTTGCTTTTATGCATTTCTTAGGACATGATGGATCAATCAGCCTGTAACCTTTACTGTCCTCGCAATAACCCACGAATATGCATTTCTTGCTTTTAGAATCTAGTTTTCTTCGATTCTCCTCCAAAGCATAAGCAACACACCCAAAAATCCGAATATGTCTGACATCTACTTTTTTCGAAGTCCACTTCTCCTCTGGTACAACCCCCAGTACCGCCTTAGTAGGCGAGCGGTTCTTCAGGTAAACTGCTGCATTCACGGCCTCCGCCCAGTACTTTTTCTCCAAGCCTGCATCCTGGAGCATGCATCGAGCCTTCTCCATGATCGTCCGGTTGGCTCTCTCCGCTACTCCATTCTGAGAACTGCATCGCGGGACCGTAGTCTGGTGTCGGACCCCACTGGCTTCCAAGTACTTCTGAAATGCACGGTTGACATACTCAGTTCCATTGTCACTCCTCAAAGACTTTATTTTTCTATCGGTTTGTTTTTCTACTAAGGCCTTGAAACTCTTAAATTTATCGAAGACCTCATCCTTAGTTTTCAGAAAATAAACCCACGTTTTCCTAGAAAAATCATCTATGAAGGTAACAAAATACCTAGCACCACTGAGTGATGGTGTCTGTAATGGACCACATACAGATGTATGCACCAGGCCTAAAATTTCCTTAGACCTACTCGAAGATTTCTTGGGAAAGGGCAACTTACACTGTTTTCCCTCAATACAGGCAACACAATTTTTATAGTTTTTATTATCAAAATGCATACCTGAAACCATCCTATTCTTCATTAGGTTCATACTTCTGGAGTTGAGGTGACCCAACCTCTTGTGCCAAACCTCCTGTGTGACCTTGTCCGCAGCTTTCCTGCATACCTCCTGTGACTCCTCACAGGCCTCAGGCTCCACCCTAAAATTCATGGCAACCTCCGACTCCCCAACAGTGTCTAGTTGATAGACCCCATTGATGTATGATGCTGTTGCTACTACGTTATTACCACTACCTAAGATTTTACAATATTTCCTATCAAATTTAACCGTATAACCTTTCCTAGTCAGCTCACCCACCGACAATAGATTCGTACTTAAATTTGGTACATAGTAAACATTGCTAATTGTCTTTTCACAGTCCCTTAACCTAACTATCACGCTTCCTTGAACAGCCGTTGCTAACTTTGCCCCGTTGGCAACATGCACCTCCAGCGGTTGAACCGAGATGCACTCACGCATAATGTCTTTCCTGTTGCACATATGATTCGTAGCTCCAGAGTCGAGATACCACCGATTGTCCTTCACGTTCACCGCAAGCGCCGTCAGCAACGCGTCCTTGGACTTGTTGCCTGAATCCGTCGCCTTGCTGGTATTAGTCGGGCAATCTCGTTTGTAGTGGCCAGGTTTCTTGCACTTAAAACATTTCACCGTCTTTTTAACAACTAAAGCCGATGCCTCCGGTGCCTCAAACTTGTCCTCTCGCCTCTTTGTCTCTTGGAGCAACTTTGACTTAACTATGTCCGTAGTCAACTTCATATTCGAGTTTTCCAGCGCCATGATAAGCGGATCATAGTCATTAGTGAGTCCACTAAGCATGATGATGGCCACAAACTCGTCGTCCAATGGTGAGTCAATTTCTCGCAGCTGTTGTGATAGTTCTGTGATTCTGGTAATATACTTTTCCATGCCTTCGGTCTCCCTTAACTTAAGCCCGAAAAGCGATCGTAGCAAGCCAAGCCGTCTACTCAATCCTCTATCCTTATAAGCACGTTGCAGGTTGTTCCACGCTTCGAACGCAGAAGAAGCATTTTGTACATGCGGAAGCACCTCCACACTTACTGACAAGCAGATCTTGGCAAAAGCCTTCTGCCGCTTCTTCTCGTCCTTACAATCGTCTGATGTGACACAATCGAACATGTCTTCATGCATCAGAGTCATTTTCATAAGAAACTTCCACGTACTATAATTTTGAATCCCTCGAAGTTTTTCGATGGAAATCGATCCTCCCGTCGTCCCAGCTGCAGCCATTGCGTATACAAATACTGCTGGGCCCATAACCTGATAAAACAGAGACAGATCGACGGGATATTGAGAGATTTTATTAGGTAAAGGAAAATACAAACTGTGCCATTGTATCGTAGACTTGACTGTCTTCTTCTTGTCTGTCACTCAAACCATAGTGCTCTATCACCTCTATACAGAGTTTAGTTTACACGGAGGTTCCAACACACAAGTAGCAACATTAAAGCTGCAGCCAAGTCTTGGTCTGACATCTTGTTCACGGAACAGTTCCGTTTGATCCTGCTCACGCGAAAGGATTGACGCTTATGAGTCGTCAATGATTGCGTCAAAATAATAATTGATCGTTTGAGTGAGAAGGGCGATTCAATCATATTGCGCAATAAAATATTGTGCAAACTTATTGTAGGTGTAGGGTCCGCCTTACACTTGAACACCAGCGGATTGATCACTTAGCTTTCAGATATTATTTATTGCGATAATGGGTATAAAAAAAGATCTCATTTGAATTTGGTATGTTCTCTGATATTATTTAATATTACCTAAGACATGATATTACATTGTATTACCCTCATAATTATGATACAATTAATGATACTGAATACTGATTGGTTGCTAACAGAGTTATGTGATCAAGGGGCAGGTAGTTTTTGAGTAATATACGAATTTGTACGAAAAATAGCCATGCAATCTTTTTTCAATCGTACGCAGCTAGCGCATCCAAATTCTGATTCAAAATATGATTATTCAATAAAAAATAATAATCAATTAGAAACGTCACACAAAGCGTACCATTTATAAAATCAATTTACGAGCTAAAAGATCAAGAATAGTGTCAACGGTAATTGATATATTTAGCAATGTGACTCTACCTGTACAATCTCGACATGACCCGTGAAATGACGGGTCGCGGGACTTTAGAAAGTTCTCCGTGTTTAGCGACAACAACAAAATATTTGTTTTCCACCGCGTTGCCTGTTTATGTTTTATTAGGCTGATGTTGTCTCAGTCATATTATCATGCACGATGTTAACACTGCGCTAAGCATAAATATACTTGCTTAGTATAATTTCAGAAGTAGTGTTCAGTCGTGAGCTTGTTTAACCTTTCCAAAATTGAATTGTAGTGTAATATTTGGACAAGGCTATTCGCTTTAAATTAAACTCAAACGGTAAGTTATAAATATAATTAGCCTTCTTAAGTTCCCACTTCTGAGACATTGGTCTACTCGGTCGGACTCTGAGTCGGACCCAATGCAGAATGGTGGCTGGCGCATGTCTTTCGAGTTGTTAGTTCTTGTACATGCTGTATTCCTCACAATGCTCTCCTACACCGTTTGAGGGGATTGCACTGGTGTTGTGCACATGCTTTTGTCATACTACCATTTTACTTTACTTTATGACCCCCAGAAAGGGGTAAAATGATACAAATGCTGGCTCAATTACTCATCCATGATACTTTTCGCCGTAAAATATATTTCCACCCTTTCGCAATAAAACGTCCAGTTTTCACCCAGCAGAGCCACCACGTTAGAATCCTATCATTTATATCTTAAAAGAATGTACGTTAGACGTACATAGTGTACGAATGCCGTTTATTGCTGTTCGTTTGTCAGGTACTGAGAAAAACGACTTCGCTAGTGGCTCTGCTAGGAAGGATGCTTCCCAGCAGAGCCACCTTGGATTATGTATTTAGGAAACATAAACGCTACTGTGCTTAAGCAAAAACTGTTGTACGTATTGTGTTCAGTATGTACGTGTTGAAAAATATCATTATTATGCAGTGGTTTTATTTTTATAACTGATTTAAACTGTACCACAGTTTTCCGTTATACATATCGAACTGGCAGATATATCCAATTGCCATTAAATATAATATTATGATAAAACTTACACTCGTCAAAAATTCATACATGATAGTCATCCAATCAACTCATGCACGAGTTGATCGGATGACCATTTATTCAAAACTGTCATTCATTTGACAATAAAAGACCTACGCAAAGAGGCCCTGCGCAACATTTTGCAAGTGATACAAAGGGCTATGTTTGTTCATACCATTTTTAATTCCACATTTAAGAACCCCAGAAAATGGGTAAAGTGATACAAATTTTATCTGCAAGTTTTATTGTGATGTTACAGGGTCTTATTTATAAAAACCAGTAGATTTTTTGTTCTACTCTGGTTCTGCTAAGTAGCTGAGTAGTGCTATGGTTTCTTTTGAACATCATGTTAAGAATAAATGCGACTTTTCTCGTCGGCTCTTTGTTTGAGTGCGACCTCTTAGAAGATAACATTGCAATCAGACACAACTCACTTTGGAAGCAAACAATATTTGGATGCAGGATTCTGAACGTACTACAGGAAATGTACCACTTCAAGTAAGTCAAAATAATTGGGCATTTAATTATGGATACCAGCTATATTTATCTTATAGACAATTTGTGGCCGACAGCAGTCGCTATATTTTTTCTAAGATAATTCAGGCGTTACTTTGCGGAAATCCATTACAAGATAAAAAACAGACGAAAAATCTCTAGTACTATTCCGCTTAACCTTTTAACTAATGAGGTCATACCAGTTAACCTCAAAAGAAAAATTATCAACACGTGTTCCCTCCACGGGACATCATCAGGACCATCCACTTGTTCTCCGGCTGACGTGTTGCTCCGTCGAGCGCTGGTGCCATTTGGCCAGCGGAGTTCGATGCGACAACCCCACTATTTATAGTCGCATACCGGTCTGGCTAGGCGGCTAGTTAAAAGGTTAAGTGGAATAGTACTAGAGATTTTTCGTCTGTTTTTTATCTTTTTTCTACCTAAAAACGTCCAAGAGTAGGCAGACGCTCAAGCAAAGCTAATCTGCAATCAGCTTTTTGTTGTTTAGTCACACCTCGAACTAGTTCTAATCTTTGTAAGACCAAAAAAATTGGTATCTGTATAAACCCAGCCGGTTTTGTTGCAGGTTCTTCAGAACTGGCGTACATTTTCCTAGCTTTTAATTCAAAGTGATCCTTGTGATTTTATTGAATAAAGCCGTTTTGATTTGATTTGTTTAATTAAAAACATTTTTCAGTGTGAAATACGTCATTCATAAAGAAAGTGCTAACTTGGAAACTGAACTGAATAGTTATAACAATGAGTCTGTCGACGTTTTCACTAGGCCTATGAGTCTCAGGCCTGATGTGATGGATCTTGTGTTTCCGGTGCATCATATGTTTGATTGGAAGTGAGTATGAATAAGTAGGGGGTTAAAATAACCACATTGAGCTGATGAGCTCGCAATTACAATTGTTATTTTTTGTGCGGAACTCCAAGCAACATAAATATGACCGCATCTTCGTCTCTGATTTTACAGTCAAACAGATAACCTCACGGTGACGTAGTACCCGGTTGAGAAGCGAGCGGTTGCAGGTTCGATTACCGCTGAGGGACAAATATTTGTATGATCTTCAGAATCTGACTGTTGCAGTACCTTAACCGGTCCACCTTGCCCGTGGTCCACCTTGTTAGTTCACAGGTACATTTATTTGCCCAAGAAAAGAAAGAAATAACACATCTTATTCAATTTTTGTTTTCAGACTTGTTGGTTTCCTCATGTTTTTCGTCACCGTTTCATAGCATACATTTAATTAAAAAATATTTCGTAACATAAGTCTGTTTGCTATATAATACACCTAAAACTCGCAAGATCTATACTACTTATCCTCGTATATTTCCCCAGTTTCGGCTTCACAATCTACCGCCCAAAAACCATCGCCATCGACCACTATTTCTTCTTCAAGCCGTTCAGTAACAAGCTTTGGAACTGCATCTACGCCATGACTCTCTTCTGCAGCGTTCTCTTCTACTTCTTCAAGCGGTGGGAAGTCAGGCTGATGGCGGGATCACAATGGGAAAGTAGCTTTGGGTATGAAGTTCTGACGGTATTTGGAGCTTATTGCCAACGAAGTAAATATTATACCTTATATTTTTATAGACCTATCAGTAGAAACTTGTGGAAACCAAACCCCAACAGTAAGCATTTATTCAGAACAAATTCCAATGAGCAGAATTACTGTACTATTTTACATGTAGTTAAATAGTTAAATACCGCTTTATGCTAAACACCCTGTACCTAGGTGTAAGTTTTCTTGAAATTCTAAAACACAATAATAAATTATTTAATTTACAAAGAAACCTATTACTAAACCGGCATCAAGTAACTTTTGAATTAGTAGTAGAGCTCTTTATGATAGAGCTAGACCAGGGAAGTACCTGTGATGACCAAAATACCTTGAACAAATGCTTTTTGATGTTGAGACGCTGACCTACTCTCGAGCGAGAGATTGATTTGAATTTTTAGTTTTTGGTTCCCTTTTTTCTTTATCGTTTGAGTCGCTTCACGGCTTCATTGTTATTTAGAACAATTTATAAAGTTTGTTGCATGGATTTTCAGTTCCTCCGATAGATGCTGTCCTATTCTCGCGCCGAGGAGCCTATTTCTCTTTCTTCATGTTTGCATACCTAGTGCACACGTTTTATGCATCAAACCTACTCTCGAATATAGTGAACGACAAGGACAACGATATTAATGCAAACACTATACTGGAAAGTGACCTGGAAAGTGTTATTCTGGAAGATGTTATGTGGATTATTTTGAATAACGTAAGTACTTTCAATGTTATTTCTTTGTTCACCATGCAAACAATATACAGGGTCATTCATTATCAACCTGACAAACTTAAGGGACCTATCCCTTAAGTTTGTCAGGTTGATAATAGGTTGTTGTTGAATAGGTGGAACCTATTCCACACATTAAAAAAATATATATGTACCTACAATTTTTTTTTTATGTATATTTTGAATTAAAATCGCAAGTAAACAAAAAAAAAACGATTACGTTTTTCCGCTCAATTATTATTTATCATTGTTGGGAATCGAGTTAAGCGACGTTATAATGAAATATTCGAGTGTGCGCGCCCCGTAGCGGGTCAAGGACACGCGCAGGTCAAGGACGCGCGGGTCACTGACACGTGCCGAGCGCTGCCTTTTCGATTTCTAACAAGGATAACTAATTATTAAGCGCAATTACGAATATTTTTTTTAAATATAAAAAAAAAACGTTTAGAAAAAAAAAAGTACAATTTTTTTTTATGTGTGGAACTTACCCCTTAAGTTTTACAGGTTGATAATGAATGACCTTATATATAATGTCGCGGGCTAAGTGGATCAAAATAGTGGAACCAAATATCACGATCGCGGTAGATGGCACAAACTAAGGGAGATACCCAGCAGTGGGCGAAGTCAGGCTGTGATGATGATGTTCATCATGCAGACAATACATAATGGTCAATACAACACGTACATATGTACAAGGTAATACACGGTACACTTTTGCCTTCAAATTTCGATAAAGCAACCAATTGGTTCAACTTGATTGAACCGTGTATTATTATATTACCATAACCATAAAACAAATATTAGTACTGCGACATAACTGTCATATTTTTTTTTAAAACGGGTCATTCAAACGGGTCCTCGACGATTCGTCAAAAAAAAACATTTTTTTTTTGCCGTATCATAATTTTTCACGATTCGCGATTCGTATCAACACGGCAATTTTAAAACCATTGCCGCCGTCAAAAAAATCCTAAAACGTGAAAAATTGCGATGCGGTGAAAAACACGAATTGTCCTCGTGTGAATGAGCTGTAAAGCCTTTCGAGCAAAGCTGTTTGCGGCTTGGAACTCTGGCTTACTGGTTGCACAAAGAGAATTTATGGCCATACCGCATTGCTTGAAACGGTTTTAATGCATTCCCTTTGTAAAAGTATAGCCGCAAGCTGCATTGTTCGTAAGGTTCATAGCTTGTACCAATGTGTATCGGCATAAAAACTGAAATTGAGCGCGCCTCTATCGCGCTACAGCCAATAAGTACTCTGATGTCGCCTTGAGCCGACAACATAACAAAGTATATAACCTATGTTACTTAGTGCAAACAGATGTTCTTAGAATGTGTTATAAAAATATGAAACAAATAGTAAACAAGGCCGTTGAGAGTGAAAAAACAGCATATTTTACGCACTACATAAACATCCATAAAAGTAACACTAAAAATCTTTGGAAAAATTTAAAAAATACAATATTACCGAATAAAAAGGAGGCAGTTGAAATTCCATTACATCTCACCAATCCTGATCTAATTAATTCCCATTTTCTTAATGTGCCTGGAGCTGATAATGTGGATGCATCCCTTCTTGCTTACTTTCAACACCACAGGAATGGGACTGAGGTTTTTTCCCTTGAACCTGTAACGGAGCACACAGTACTTAAAGTCATTGAACATTTTAAATCAAATGCGGAGGGGAATGATGGTATCTCATTGAAGATGCTTCAACTAACCCTGCCACAGTCTTTAACCGCAATAACATCTGTTGTCAATGAATCCATAATTAGTGGTAGGTTTCCTGATGCATGGAAAGTGGCAGTGGTTAAGCCAATACCTAAAAACAATCAGCCCTGCTCCTTCGGGGACCTACGACCAATAAGCTTGCTTCCCAGTATCTCCAAGATCTTGGAGAAGGTGGTAAGCATGCAAATGGTAAAATTTCTTGAGTCACAAAACATCTTGCCCCAGCAACAGTCAGGTTTCCGCAAAGGCCGCAGTACAGCCACGGCACTCCTTGATGTGGTGGACAATCTTTTGGCCGCTCAAGACAAGGGAATGTGTAGCATTTTAGTCTTGCTAGACTTTTCAAGGGCATTCGACTCAATCAATATCCCACTCCTATTGTCTAAACTGACCTTCTATGGTTTTGACTCAAAATGTGTAAATTGGTTTTCTAGTTACCTCAGTAACCGTTATCAATGTGTGGAACTGAAGTCTCCTACTGGTGGCCCAACCAGATCCGCTCTGTGTCCAGTTCCTCGTGGCGTACCACAAGGATCTATACTTGGCCCGATACTTTTCATCTTGTATAGCGCAGACATTATAAAAAACATTACATCTTGTCGATTCCATCTCTATGCTGACGATTTACAGCTCTATCACTCATTCCTGCCCTCAGAAGCAGCTAGTGCTGTAAATGAAATAAATGTAGATTTGACTACCATTGCCTGTTGGTCTAAATCTAACTCTTTGGTACTAAACCCCCAAAAAACCAAATATATGGTAATTGGGACAAAAGCCAGCGTAAATAAAGTTAATACATTAAGTCTAAATATTAATGTTGATGGAGAGCAAGTAGAGCGAGTGAAAGAAGCCAAAAACCTTGGGCTTATCTTTGACAGTAGCCTTCGCTTCGAAAGTCATATCAATGAGACTGTGCGTAATTGCTTCTACAGGTTAAAGCTGCTGTATAAGATTCGTCCTTATTTGTGCGAAGAAATCAGAATCACCCTTTGTGAAACATTGGTATTATCCCGAATGAACTACTGCGATGTGGTTTATGGGCCATGTCTTCTAAGCCGTACTGAAAGGTTGATCCAGCGTGTTCAAAATGCGTGTGCCCGCTTTTGCTTTCACATCCCCCCAAGAACACATGTCACCCCCTTTCTAAACGCAGCTAATATGTTGAAAATGGAATCGCGTAGAAGACTTCACCTTGCGACTCTCCTCTTTGGTCTCACTAGAAGCAAAATACCTGAATACCTTTATACAAAACTTACCTGGGCTAATGAAAATTCTCGCTATCAGAAGCGAACGTGTACTCATGTGTTCGTCACACCGAGACATAAGTCCGTGGCTTTTCGAGGCTCATTCCGGTTCACTGCGAGTAGTTGTTGGAATGTTCTTTTACCACCCGTTCGAGATCTAAAAACAATCACCACGTTTAAAAATACACTCAAAAAAGAACTCCTGGCAAAGCAAAAATTATCGTGAATCGTGAACCAAAAATACCCACTCACCTATCAGGGGATATGCGTGCGCACATCAGATTAATGGGAACACCATCATTAGAGATCCATTTAGTCCAATGATAAGCTCACAGAAGACAAAAAGTACGATCACAAACCACAAAATAGTGGGCTGGGTCGATGATAGCCATTTTTATTAAAATTCATTCCTATTTAATCTTATAATGTCCTAATTTACTGTTATTATTGTTATATTCACTTTAATGTATTACTTATATTATATATACCCATTACATACATAACACTATCTATTTATTTATTGTATTTTATCGTATCGTGCGTATCTATCTGCTTGTACATACTACATTTAATTTACCTTCTCTTTGTAACTATTTGTACACATCACGATCGTGAGGTTAGACGGTTCCATTTGAAAACCAGCGCCGCTACATATACATGGAGCGGCATTAGAGCTGAAATGGAACCATTTCTGGCTCACATCACACTCAGCGCGGACTAATTTGGAAACCCCTAACAACAGGCCTATCTATCATCTTATGCCCCTATTCACTGTAATTTTTATTTTATTTTTTATTTTTGGCTTGCTTATTCTTTCGGTACATAATTGTTAAGTATATTATAAATGTGTATTCATTGAGCGCTGTTTGTTGTGTTTGTGTCCAGAATAAATGTTTTTTCTTTCTTTCTTTCTTCTTTCAAATGTAGCTTTATAATAGAAGTGAAATATTTTTTTAAATATGAACAGTAGTTTTTGAGTTTATTCGTTACAAATAAAAATACAAATCTTTTCTCTTACGAGTAGATTCCTGGATCCTGGATGTTTGTAAAGATGCTTTTTGCATAATGCTCTACGTATTTATTTCCAGATTGCTGCTTTGCACGGGAATACGAGTGAGACACTTAATAAGGTGTTTCACATGAAATCTGTGGCAACACTGGAAGGTCTGGAAGCTATGAAGAGTGGCGAAGTAGCTCTGCTCTCCGACTATGTTACTCTTAAACCGTTTTTACGTTCAGGTAATATTTTTATTATCACCAGCTCTAAACTGAACATCATATTTTATATCTATGAATAAACTGGTAGGTATGAAATGCAATTTTCTGTACCCGAATCTGATATTGCAAACCGGTATTTGAGCTGGTTTTATTGAGTGCTGCAAAGATGCGGGTATTTCTGTTTCATGCTATAGTTTCAACCCAAGACGGCTTCGATATTTATAAGGTTATTTTTAATATCGATGTTTTTTTTTCAGTTTTTGAATACCATGAAATATGTGACCTGACGAATATCGATTTGTATGAAAACATAAAAAAATATTTTTATGTATCTAACAAGTTTCTGTATAGACATGAGTTTAAAGTCGCGTAAGTTTGAACCTACAAAATAATTTAAATACACTAAATCAGAAAGCAATAAAATATAAATATTTAGATAAAATAGAAAAAATCAAAACTTCTATAAAAGCTTATCAATGGGAAACATTTTTATCTATTCAAAATATAAAGTTAGCAGTTTAAGATTAATCCAAAACAGAGCTGTATTATGGATACTACGATTCCCGCCTTGGGACAAAGGTTTGTATGAACTGCAAATATTTGTTCCGGTAGTTAGTACCCATAACACAAGCTCTGGTTAGCTTGGGGCTAAATGATGCTGTGTGGATTGTCCAGCATTATTTATTTATTTTAGCTTTAGTAGTTGTAGATTCAACAACTTACTTGTATATTTTCTTTCAGTTTACTGCAAATGGAAGAGTCAGGCATTATCAAAAGACTGAATACACACGATTTTCACAGTATAGAGTGCGTTCCGCTGCCGCACTTTCAGACGAATATCTACCAAATTTTATCCCCACTCTGTATTTTGCTGGGCACTTATGTGTTGTGTGTGATCATATTGTTAGCTGAGATGATGCATTATAGGAGGAATAAAATTTGGCCTTATGTTGATTAGTGAAACTGCAGTGAATTTATATCGGTTATTGCCAACCGGTATCACAAGCAGAATAATAATGCACCGCTACCGTAGGATAACACAAATTGTCAATGGTAAAATAATTACGTTTTTGAATTATTAATAAAATTAATGTAAACTTCTTATGGCTTTAAAGAGTGTCAAGTTGAAGAAAATAAATGTAAAAAGGTTTTTATTTATTTATTTATAACAAAGGCTCACAAACTTACAGTTTACACCATAGCGTTTGATGAGACATTATTACAGTGTTTACAACAATGTTTCAAAGAAAGATACACATAAACTACCAAACTGATGTATGGTCATGTGGAACAGATCGACATATTGTGGCTGATTGGCAATTAGGGCAGCATGAGCGCATGCGCGGTGGGCGCGTATAATGCAGTGTCAGTGCGCGCTGCGGGCGGAGCCAGCAAGCGCTGCATGCGCATATGTAGATGGATGGATGCTGGTCCCTAAAAGAAGTCGTGAAATCAAAAGAGTTAAGCATGCAAATAAAAAGGAGAGTCTTCAACACATATATACTTCCAGTCATAACCTATGGATGCGAAACTTGGTCACTCACAAAACATCACAGTGAAAAGTTGAAACGCTGTCAGAGGAGAGAAGTTTAACAGGAATAAAAAAGCAAGACAAAGTGAGAAATAGTTTAATAAGAGAAAAAACTAAAGTAGTAGATATAATTACCCGAATAGACCAACAGAAGTGGAGATGGACAGGTCACATGATCCGAGACCCTCAGGACAAATGGTGTAAAAGGGTCACTGATTGGTACCCCAGAGATGGCAAGCGCAATAGAGGGCGTCAACAAATGAGATAGGAAGACGACCTAAAACTCACAGCTGGACAACACTGGAGAAGGGTAGCTCAAGATAGAACTCAATGGAAAGCGTTAGATGAGGCCTATGCCAAGAGGCACACTGAACTCAGGGACATTTTATAGTCGAACCTAAACCCATAACATTACCTAAACCATGTAAACCCAAAGTTTAAAATAAAAGGCTCATTTATTTATTTATTTATTATTGGGGGCTAACGAGTTCGGGGGCAAACGACCGTAACCCGAAAGAAGGCCAGTGTCCCAGCAATGCGAATATTTGAAGGCTGTGATGATGATGATAAAGTTTCTCACAAAATAAAAGTTTTTGCACTAATAAGTATTTAAGTAATTAAGTTCGTATGACTCTGGTGGCAGAGTTTTTAGGCCGCACGAAGGCCTTTGTCATGACGCACAGTTGAAATTGCCACTGGCGGTCACCCAACCAAATAGTGACTACGCGGAACAGTGCTTAACTTTGTTCATCTGTTAAGAACCACTTAGCCAGCAACGTCACGAACGCATCTATGTACGGTAATGATTGTACTAATGAAAACATTAAAAATAACAACAAATTCGCAGCCCAGTCGGTATTTTTTATTGTTTTAAACTGACATTTAATTAGCTTAAAATTTTGATATTCACACACGATGACATTTTTTTATTTTTGACTTTTTTATTTATTTTGTACTATACTTCATTCGACATTTAATTCTTTTATTACTCTTATTACTAAAATTTTTGTAACTGTTCTATTTTTTTTGTTATTTATGATTTTATTCACTGTGTTCTTTTTTGCATGCCTAAAATGGTAGTAATAGTACTTTTCCTAATTTTAAAAACCTTGTAACCCTATTTGAAGCAAATAATAAATGATTGATTGATTGATTTTTCAAGATTGCCCTTCGTAACAAGAGTCAAATAACACACCACAGTTTATACCACATATAACAGTTTATTTGTATTTCATCAACCGGCAGCAGTGGCCAATCCGAACGGCGACGACCGTTCAGTACTGAGGAAGTACATACCGTCACTGCCCTTCTCTGAACCCGCTCCCATGTACGAGAGCTCCGTTTTATTACACCCGCCTTGTGCAAATGTTGCCCAGTTGAAGCATTTTCGAGCTGAAAGTCAAAGGTTCAAATGAGTTACCATGACAAATGTAAAGATAAAAAACAGACGAAAAATCTCTAGTACTATTCCGCTTGACCTTTTAACTGATGAGGTCACACAGTTAACACAGTTAAACTCAAAAGAAAAATATCGACACGTGTTTCATCCCTCCACGGGACATCCTCAGGACCATCGACTTGTTCTCCGGCAGACGTGTTGCTCTAATCTGAATCTATCAATTATTTATGACAAATGTACACAAGTTTATTCTAAAATCCTAATTATCTCGAAATATTTTTGTGCGTTGGTTCCAGTTTGCAATTACGGTAAAAATTATACGGACCACCTCTAAAGTATAACCTAACAAACAAAAAAGAATGAAACATAAGAAGAACATCAATTCATAAAATTGTGGAAACTTCTTTTAATTTGTGGCGTCTGTTGAAAATTGTGGAAACAATCGTGTCACAGCAATATTTAAAAAAAAAGTCAAATTGAGAACGTCCTTTTTGAATTCGGTTAAATAAACCCTTTGCGGTTCCGTCCATTGTGTGACTCTAACTACAGTCGTAAAAATATCGTACTTAGTTCAACTTATATCGGAGATAACGACAGCTATGTTCAGACCATTCACGATTCACAGATTCAGATAAGTTGAACTACAATAGCTATCACGATTGCTTTTGTTGACAAGAGGCCCTGGTCCTAAGGCTTACCAGGAAAAGCAGTTGGTTTATTGATAGACTCCGCATAGAACTCCCAGGCTCTGCTGTGGTCGCAGACGTAAAACATGCAACCCGGTTGGGACATACCTCCGTTTGGATAGAAATCTTTGTGCCCTGAAAATATGATAACTCTTGAAACGATTATCTATTTTAGGTTTTAGTTGCACAAGAAGAAATAGCAATTAAAAAAAACACAAACCGACTGCGTAGAATTAACTTTTACCCAAAAACTAACCCCTTTTCCAATAACCCCAATCAAGGAGTTGATTTTCCTAAATTTATTTTTAGTAGGTATTTAAGTACTTTCGTCTTACGTTATTCATAATAGAAAACTCCTGGGAAATTTATTATTGATTTATACACTTTAACCAAGTATGAAAAAAAAAAAAAAAAAATGTCTTCGATCTAATTCATTGTTATAACTTCTCTCAGAGCAGCTAATGGCTTCTCATTAAAACTGGATATTAAATATTTCTAACGTTGGTATTTAGAAATATTTAATATCCATCACTGACTCAAAACCTTTACCTACAGGTTTATTCATGCCCAGAATGCCTCCATTCGTGTGTATCACGTCAACATACACGGCATCAGACTGATCCAGTCTCTCAGCCCGGCTGACGTTGTGGAAGCAAGGTCCAGCAGGATCCAAAGCTGTGATCCTTCCAAGCAGCTTGCCGGTCAAGTTGAGCACCCGCTTTCCGGCTGTTCCTGCTATGTGGGACCCTAGGCTGTGGCCTATGAGGGAGATTTTTGATGGGTCGTGGCCTTCTGGAATTTTGACCATGTAATGAGTAGTAAATTCAGACGGGACTGCGAAATTTAAATTAGATAATAATTAAACTTAAAAAAATATCACGCAGAATGACAACTTTTACCCTTTTTACAAGTCAAAAATACATCAATAGAGTTTACCGAGTTTGCAGATTTTTTTTAAACCTGATGGTCAGCGGTTACCTATGTACGCATGCAACATCATAGATATCACTTGCATGTTACCACCCTGAGACGTTAGATGGAAAGTCTCATGTGCCTGTAATTTCATCGGAAGCCATGCTTGGCGGCAGAAATAGGTACATAGTCCTTCCCCGGACGAGTTCTATCACAAATAACTCTACTACTCTTAAAAGGTATTTACGATTTAGCTTTTTTTTAAATTTGTGACAATCATATTTTTCTTTTTAGTTTAGTTATATTCGCTATAAGAACGACGTTGTTTTAAATAAACATATAAATCTTACGAGGCATCCTCAAGAAACATTGACTCACTTTTACGCTAGACGTGTTGATTTACCGAGCGGTGAAAAGAAAAATAGCAAAACTGTAGAAACATCATCCACAGATGCAATAAACAAAAGAATAAAAGAAAATACTTGTCTGCTGCTAGCGGTTTTAAGCTTTGCGTGGCTTTTAAGAAAAATATTTAGTGGAAAAATATTCTATTATGATGGAACCGGTTGTAACTTGCCATTAAGTATTTTTATTAAAGTTATTAAGTAGAGACCCCGTCTTACCATACTATGACCGTGTGTTCGCTCGTATCTACCAATCGTTTTTTCTTTAGATCTACTACCTATATCATCTTTCATTCACTACTAGGTTTGCTGGAAGAGAATGCACTATGTATTTTATTATATGTATAATTTTGTGTGAACAATAAAGAATAAAGAAAGAATATATCCACATTGGTATAGTTAAGGACGCCAAGAGCCAAGGATGCAAGGAGCCATGGCATATCGTAAGTCTTCAAACGGTTTTGACTAAAAGTAACCTTACCCAGTATCAGATGACTCAACAGTTCTCCTAGCATTTCTCCCATAAACCTGGAATATGTGGAACTTCTCAGATACTCCAGCTTGATAAAACGTCTGCCATCAAGCGCGAATATCCTTAGCCCATCTTGCAGCAACAGTTCTGAAGACAAGGCTTGCACCATCTCTCCTTCAGAACTCTCCCCGAACCCATGGATGAGAATGACTATGTTATCGTTTTCTTCGACCAGGGAGGTTAACCTTTTTGTGTCATTGAGAATATTCCTGACTTGACCCGTTGTAGTGATAAGGTCTATAGTGATGTTTTCTATGCGGGATGTATTTTTCGCTTGCATTTGGTCATAAGTTAGACCAAAAATGGTTTTGAAGTATGTGCCTGAAACCAATAAATAGCAGCTAATCAAGATGGGAGCGGACGTTTTATGAACGCTATCTTTGTGTTTTCTGTACCGTGTTAGACTAATATTTATTCTAAATGGAGGAATAAGATCTTGCATTGGGGTGTATTTCGTGTCCACCTGTTAATATGACGCTAGCTACCTCGGCGGAGAAGAACTTCGGGTTGATGACAGCACTGTTTCATCATCACGGATGGTGCTTACTATGATGCCAAAGCACATCAAAAAAAGACTGTGCTATACAAAAAATCACATGCTCCACTGTTTCTTCATCTTGAAGACAACCACGACAGATTCCACTGACTGTAGTTTGTGTTAAGTAAGCCATACACGTTACGGTCTACCGGAGAGGTAACCTGTGCAGGTTTGCTTGCAGAGGTCAACCGCACGTCGGTAGCGTTCAAAAAACTTTTCACACACGCTCCGGTCTATCTGCGCATAATTAACAGGTAGATCTCTCCGGTAAAACGCGTATGGCAACAGTTACTAACATCCATGAGATCCAGCGGTGATCAGTGGCTGTACAGCAGGGAGTACAGAATCCCTTACAGATTGGAAGGTGAACTTTGCAGGCTCCTGACTCTTCGTACAAATGCTGGTTGTTAGTAGAATTACGAACAAATTGAATATTTTCATATACTGTCCTGAAAATCGATATAAAGGTTTTCACGATTGTTATGTGGAAAGTTTTATAACATTAAATACCTACGGATTTTTTGTACATCATTAGCGTAATAACAAGTTACTCTCAGATAAATATATGGATAAAACTATGATATATTCTGAGAGTAAAATACCTACGAGTTTGGTCGAATCTAACCTTACAAGCGGCAAACAAGCAAACCTCATAATGATAAAATATGAAGAATTGCAGTAATTTTCCGTTCAATTGCGCGTTGCCATCCTAACACATTGATCAAAAGTCTTTACCGGCAGCATCCTTCAAACCGAAACATGGCAATCCAAGCATTCTTTCGAAAGCATCTCTCGTGGTCACTGATATAGTTTTATAATTCTTAAAAGCTAATCCACTGTTTAAAATAATGTTAATATGTTTTAATTAATAATAATTAATTATAGGTATGATAACGAAATATATACTAACCGTGAACCATTGCAGTCGGATCGCAAAAGGTTATGCGCTGGTTTGAGTAATGTTTTGTATAAAATGATACGCTATAGTAATATTTTATACAATAATAAGTAGAGAATTACTTTTGTTAACAATATATTATTTCGACCACTGTATGTGGTGACTTGAGCAATATTTTAAACAGATACGTTAGGTAATACGGTTGCGGGTTTGATTCCCGCCTTGGAACAAATGTCTGTACAATCTGCAAATATTTGTTTGGGTGTTCTGCGAATTTTCTTTAATATAATAAAAAAAACTATCTATGTACTGTCTTGTATTTGTATATTAGTCAACTATGTAGTACCAATACACATAACATATTATTACCAGTCAGTGACTAACTCTGATGACGAAGTTAATAAGTTGCCTGAGTGCCTTCGTCATGGCTCATCAACTTTTGAAAAAGCCGGGACCGACAGCTTAATGTGCCCTCCAAATTACATCCAAAGCACGGAAGTTGCCACTGGATGTCACCCATCCAAAATGGTGATCCCGCGGAACATTGGTAAGTTCGTTGATCTGTTGAGAACAATTTAGCCAACTAAGCCACGAGCGCTTGAAAAAACATCTGAACAGGTCGAGTTGAGGTAATGTTGATCTGTTGCCAGGGCGATATATCTGCCACAACCTTAGAACCAGTGTAATTGACATAAAAGCAAGGACAACAAAGCAATTTATAGCAAACTTGCTCCTGATGAATCCCCTACTTCGCAAAGAAGCTGTACTTTTAGGTTTAAGATTAAACTTAGCTTACCAAACACTATGTAATAAAATTATAATTCTTCTCGAGTACTTCGGAAATCATGGTCCTAAGACTTAACGTCAGTAATAAGCTTTCAAGTCTATTGTTTCTATCAGCAGAGTTGGCTACTGACTACTATCTTACATTCTTACCTAACAACTTAATAGGAACTTAACTTTCTTATGCCAATTTAGGCTAATATTTCTATTAGTAAAGAGTTAAAAAATCAAATTAATAAAAAAACATATATTTTCATTAGTATACAGAGTGTCAAAATAAAATGGAAATAAAAACAGCATGTTTAGAACGCTTCCGTCTTGTAGTGTTTTGGATCAGTTGAGCTATCTATTGTTCTTGGTATGATGTGAAATTACAGGCACTTGAGACGTCCATTTCCATCTAACGTCTCAGGGTGGTAATACGCAAGTGAGATATCTCTGATGTTGCAAGCGTTCAAAGGCTACGGTAACCGCTTACCATTAAGTGGGCCGAACGCTTGGTTGCCACTTTAGGGGTATAAAATCGTCATTGCCATTCTGATGCAGCTCCTTTGAGAATAAGGCCGTACACCCACGGAAAACAAAAAAGCGTCTGTTGAAAACGTAATTGGAAACTTTGTTGAGCTACTTTTTAGTGAAAATGTTTTTCTTATTTATACCTTAAAATCTTATTTAAAAATTAGTTGCGATAAAGTTAATTAGTGCGTTACTCACTGACTAACTAAGTGACAATATAAACGGTTTAGCTTAGTAGGTTTAAAACCTAGTAGTAGGCTAGTAGGCTTAGTAGGTTTAAAAACTAACTATGCTATAATTTAGAAGATGTGTAGGGATGCACTAAAAAATGAAATTCGCGTAACTTACTAATGCTGATTCTGAATTCGACCACACTCGATTATGCACTATTCTATAAAAAAAAACCGATATGGCGCAGCGGGCGCAGGGCCGCCTGCGGTGCGGAGGTTGCGGGTTCGATTCCCGCCTCGGGTCAAATATTTGTTCTGGGTGTTCTGGGTATTTTCTATACATAATAAAAAATATCTATCTATGTATTGTATTGTATTAAATATATATCAGTCATATCCATAATACAGCTCTGTTTCACAGCAGCTTACCTTGGGGCTAGATGATGCTGTGTGGATTGTCCAGCATTATTTATTTTATTTTATTTTTATTTACTTATTCTCCGAATCATAGTTATTCGAGAGTAAACTGACAGTTTACTTGTGCAAACAATTATTCTATAGAGCACTATTACTATTTAAAACAAATTGCTTACGTATCTGAAAAGCCAAGCTCTACTATTTTTGAATTTGATTGCGAACTAAATTCAAGTAAAAATTTTGTTAACAACCTTTTAAAACTGGATGAGGTTTTTAAATTAGCATATTAGCCGGCAGGCATAATGTAAGTGCTTATGTTCCGCTGAATGTTAAGTTAATTCTTATGTTAAGCAAGCTAACAGCATCCACTTGATGAGATAGATCTTAATGTCATAAGCTTATAATACTATTTATCAATAAGCAAATTAATAAATAAATAATGCTGGACAATCACACAGCATCATCTAGCCCCAAACTAAGCAGAACTTGTTTTATGGGTACTATATGACTGATATACTTAATATAATACAATACAAACATTTATTAAACAAAATTAAATATGTACATAATTACATTACATTACAAAAAATACAAAATAAATATGAAACAGTTGAGCCATCTAAAGACCGTTACAAACGACCTATGGATAGCTCAACTGATCCAAATTACTACCAGTAGGAAGCGTTCCCAACATGCTGGCTGCATTGCCACGTTGAATGGCAATGCTGATACGTTGAGCCAGATATGATAATATATATACAATACATAGATAGATATTTTTATTATATATAAAAAATACCCAGAACACCCGGAACAAATATTTGCGGTCCGTACAAACATTTAATTTTGTTCCGCGCAACTTCCGCGTCGCAGGCGGATCTTCGCCCGCCGCGCCACATTGGTCCTCAATCGGGGTTGAAGTGCAGTTCATATAGCGCGCAGAACCGTTAACCGATAACCGCTGGGGAATAATGATTCTCAAATGGCGATCATGTCAAAGGAAATTGACTTTATTCGGTAAATAAGTTTTTAGAAAATAAGCGTTATTTTCTTATGACAATAATTGTCATTTACTAATTACTTCTTTGACATTTTCAATTAATCATAATTTTATTATGATTCATTGAAACTTCATATGAACATGTGACAGTAAAGTTTTTTGTGATAGAGTTCGTCCGGGAAATAATCGACCTACCATACGTTTCTATATTCCAGTTTGAAGGGTTTAACGCTGAAATTACTTGCACATGAGGCTTTCGATCTAATCACAGGATGCCAACGCGCTAAAGATACTTTAGCGTATATAAGGTCATTCATTATTAATCTGACAAACTTAAGGGGTAGGTTCCACACATAAAAAAAATACTTGTATTTTTTTTTTTTATTTAAAAAAAAAATTGCGTAATTCTGCTTAATAATTGGTAATCCTTGTTAGAAATCGAAAAGGCAGCGCTCGGCACGTGTCAGTGACCCGCGCGTCAATGAACCGCGGGTCAAAGACCCGCGCGTCTTTGACCTGCGCGTGTCCTTGACCCGCTACGGGGCGCGCACACTCGATATTTCATTATAACGTCGCTTAACTCGATTCCCAACAATGATAAATAATAATTGAGCGGAAAAACCTAATCGATTTTTTTTGTTTACTTGGGGTTTTTAAGACAAAATAAACATTAAAAAAAAAAAATAGGTACACATATTTTTTTTTTAAGTGTGGAACCTATCCCTTAAGTTTGTCAGGTTGATAATGAATGACCCTGTATAGGCTACGGTAAGCGCTTCTTACCATCTTGTGGGCCGTACGCTTGGTTGCCACTTCAGTTGTAATAAAAAAAAAAAAAAAAAAAAAAACTTGTAAGGGTGGATTCGACAAAATTCGATTATGCAATATTCTCCAATTGTAGTTATTCGAGAGTAAACTGACATATTACTTGTACATATTCATCCCATTCACATTACTTTTCCATGCATATTACTTCGTTCCATGCATAACACTTTTATTTGACATTTTTTATTCCCCACCATAGTTATTTTGAGACCAAGTTTGGTCAAATCCAACATAAATTTAAAAAAATTATACAGCTTCGTAGTTTCAGAGGGAAAACATATTATTTGTCCAACCGATCTGTATCTTTTGGTTGACATGCCATAACGTTATGTTGCGGTACAGTAGGTACAATGTACACTGATTGTATCGCACACTTTATTAAGGTACTTACGAGTACCCATCTGCTTGTGGTGTAAACAAGTCGTCTACTAGTGTAAATACCCTCCACTTTGTCCGCGTTCTTTGTCGTTTTACTTTTATACAAATTCCATCCTCTACCTACACATTAACAGGATCAACATCAGCCCCCGAACTCAATCTGCGAACTGTCAATAAGCTGTCACATAACAAAACGGCATGTCCAAGAACTAAAAATTAGAAGGACATCTTTCATCCACTAATCCGCATTGGGTCCGCGTTTTGGATTAATCCAATCACTCTTGCTCGTGAGTAGGCCAGTGTGAACATTAGAAGACAGTCATGATGATGATGATTTGCTTATGGTAGAGTTATCTACCGTAAGGCCCAATTACTTATAGTTTGCGAAGCATATTGTATGTGTTCAGAGTTCCCTAATACATTTATAATGGAAGCTCATTAATTTTCCAACAATACAATGTTATGTTATTTCAATGTCATCTGTGTTGGAGCAGGGTTGTAGCTAGAATAAGCATGTTGGTTACACAATAAATAAACAACTAACTTATACATACATTATATAATAGTATAGAAACCGATAACTGATTGAATACACTCCTCTTCAATCCATCATTCACCTACACGCGCTACACGAGTGTATTCTTTAAGTTTGTCGTTTTTACACTGATAGTTTATTAGTTTCTTTACTTAGTTAACTTTTTAGCTGGAAAATAATGCTTTTACGTATATTGTTAGGTACTAGTGGGCTCGCCTCGGCTTTCTCTTGTATTTCTCTATCTTTTGATGAAAGCCGCGTTAAAATCCGTAGTTCAAAAAAATAAGTGAGCATGGTACAGGTTATTCATGTACATAGAGACAGACGACGAGGCGGGACTTCATTTTATAATAAACTGTATGTAAATAAGTTCACCTGTGTCATTACTTTAGTTATGCCACTATAGTTAGAATAGAATAGAATAGAATATTTATTTGTACCAAACGTCTGTTATCAATGTAGTACTTAGGTATAAATTCAAGCCAAAATAATAATCCTAATGATTAATTTAGAGTAGCTAGATGGTAGGTTTTCGTACAAATAATGTTAATTGTTGTAAACTGTAGGAACTCGCGAGCTCTATTTTTTAAAAGAGATTAATTTACTACATTTTGAGGAACTATTCTTCATATCACGCCGAAGATCCTCGTCAGATCTTTACCAAATTTTATGAGTAAGTAAGTACCTCTTCAATCTAAAGTTATTTCAGTTAGTTAGTCATTTTTTCATTTTCATTTTCATTTTTTTATACATACCACCTGTACACTCAGATCGGTTGTAAAATACGACTGGTAGGAGGAGTACCACGTAACTGACAGACGAAAGCAGATAAATGCCGAATAAATATATATGTTTGTTGAAACGCTGTCATTTATTGGTATGAAATGGCTAAAATTAAGTTTTGGTAAGAAAAACGGGACAAACTCGACTCACATTCAAGCTCATGGCCTGTCACGGCGTTAGATCGCGAAGAGTGGAAGAAGGGAAGGGAGGCCTTTGCCCTGCAGTGGGACAATCACGGCTTAATAATAATAAAAATAGGAAAAAAAAGGCGCTTAAAGAAGAGGCGCTTCGCTCGCTCGGTCAATATTATCAATTTATTTATTTATATATATCTATTATTCCGGATGTCCCACTTTGTCAAATACACAAAACTTTTGTCAATGGTAAATAAACAGTTAACCAGGTATCTCATTAAAAGTGCTGTAAGTATTCGTCATTTTAGTTTAAAATAGAATATAATGACCCTTTTCACAAATTCGCAGTGAGTAAGTAGGTAGGTAACCTGTATGTTGATCAAATATGACCAAATGCATGTATAAAATGCGAGCAGTGCGGTATCTCGCAGGATTTTTGAGTTAAATTGCAACTGCAATGCTGCAATGACTACAGATGCGGCGCGGCAGGCGAAAGTTCGCCTGCGACGCAGGAGGTTGCGGGTTCGATTCCCGCCTTGGAACAAATGTTTTTACGATCTACAAATATTTGTTCCGGGTGTTCTGGGTATGTTATGAGGAGGGATGAATGTCATCTGACAAGAATAATGTTAGATATGAATGTGGATGGATATATAGGTAGAGGTAGGCCAAAGAAAAGATGGATGGATTGTGTGAAAGATGACATGAGTAAGAAAGGAGTGAGTACTGAGATGACGGGTGATAGAGAGGAATGGAAGAAAGGAACATGTTGTGCCGACCCCACATAACGTGGGAAAAAGGGCAGGAAAATGATGATGATGAAAATGATGATGGGTGTTCTGGGTATTTTCTATGTTAAATAAAAATATCTATCTGTGTTATTATTGTATTGTCAGTCAAATTGACAACCTCCTTTTTCAAATTGGCTATAAAAACGTGTATTGGACCTACTAAGTCCGTTGAATATTCTGTGTTTGTGCGACATCACAACTTTATTTGATGACTATTCTTTATATGGTCGTTTAAGGTAATAACCACCTTACCAGTCACAATGGTTATCAAACAATGCCTAACCGTTCAATTAGGTAATTTGCTTGATAGATACCCCAGCATCTAATAAGGGTCTAGATCTCATCTTAGCATGACATGAGGTATTTGACATTTTGATTGTAGTACTAGAATAACCTTAACGTAATGTTACAGCGCATGTATATTGTTTTCAATCTCGGCCATTGTGAAGTTAGCCGTTTTGATGCGCAATGGAACTTTTTGAAGTTAATTATCTTTGCGCGTCACAAACGGCATTATACTTAACTTCACGATGGCCAAAATTCGTCGAGAGAACTATACATGCATCTTATCTATACATTTTTTAATGGTGTTTGCTACTATAGTAAATTAGGGACTCAGTACTTGACACGTCAAACCTAAGTGGTTTTCGTTTCGCTAGTTGCTTGTCGAACCGTGACGTAAGTCAAAATCTAAAATTGCTGTTGTATTTTGTTGTGTACTGTACCGTATAAAAATAATAGTAGCAAAATAAATACGTAGTTTATCAACTCGGATTAAATATGAAGATTTAAAAAACATCAATTTGGTATACTTTATCTAAAGATTTACCAAATTGAACGATGACAGAGGCCTTCGGGCGTTCTAGCATAGTTCTAGGGTTTGCTACTGATACATACGAACCTACTTACGTAGGTACTTACAGATGGGATGTTTCAAACCGGCCGGCTTGCTAACAGAGTTAACAGATCAACCCGCAGACAGATGTAACCGAGCATAAAATATTGTCAAATGTTTGCATAAAGTGTTATACAGGGTGAGTCTACTTTTGAGCGAAAATCTGGAAGCGTGAGAGTTATCCACAAGTCAAGTTAAGAGTTATACATTAACAAAAGTAAAGATTTATTTACAGTTTCTGAGAAAAAGTAAGATTGTGGAAAAAATTTTTTTTGCATTTTTGGATTTTTTGTTTGTTAACAAATAAATAAATGTATTTTGATTATGCACCTAAAGTTGATGGAACACCTACAAAATTGTAAATTTATAAATTAAACTATATTAATTCAGTGGAAGTTAATGGTTATACGTTCAGACTATACGCAAACAAAGAAATTAAATCCTTGTATTTTAGAATCGGTCTTCAAAAGATTTTGCATCGCTCAATGCGAAGATTTGCGAAAGTATGATTTTAGCGTATGCAAACAGAATTATAAATTTTAAATTTAGAATAATATAAAAAATAAGTTAAACAAAAACAAAACAATTAAAATTATAAAACAGCCGTAATAGTATACTAAAATTACAAAAAAAATGCTTCAAACAGCAGTCTACAAAAGAGCGCCCAGCTATGCATTCTTGAAACGAGGCGGTTTTTAAAAGATTTACACGAACGGAAAAAGTTCAGCAAACAAGGATTTTTTTGCTTCGTTTGCGCATAGTCTAAAGTCTGAACGCATATAACCATTATTAGTGTTTACTGAATAATTAATAAAGTTTAATTTATATTTTTTTAATTTTGAAGGTGTTCTAACAACATTAGATACATTTATCTAAAAAAGAGGCCGAAAGGCACAAACATTAATTATTATTTTTCGCAAGTTTTTTACAGAAACTGTATTAAATGTTTACTTTTTTATTAATGCAGATTTTTTTATTTTTAAATACTTAGTTGTGTAACTCCTATTATGACTTTTTTTCAGATTTTCCCTCAGCGGCCCTGAAATATTGTGGTATGGGTGTTATTTTAACAAACTTTTAGCTCGAAGTCGTGAGAGTCCTAGATATGACTTTGAGTGAAACAAACTAAGGTTTCACAATATTTCTTACCGCATCTATCAAACAAATAAATCAAATGCCAAACTTTAAGACTACTCATGGCGGCAATGCTTGGACGATCATAAAAACCAAATGGTACGCATTAACCAATCCGGACCATCAAGTTGGATTCTCATTAAGTTGGATTCCCACTATGAAGGTAGGTCAAACCAACGCGATAAAGCGCATCGCAAAGTAAGGCCGCACATGCTAACACTCGCATTGGTTCTTGTTGCTGTGTCGATATGACATTGTAGCATATGCGTCCACGCTCATGTACGTCCTGCGTCGACACGCGCGTGAGGCAAGTGCGGTATTCGTTTTTGTTTGACACTAATTCAATTTAATGCTACTTCAAAAAGTTCTAGAATTATAGGGCATCATGCGTTATTAATTAATGTTTGATACAACGCGAATTTAACGTCTTGTCTCTTGATGACATTAAAAAAAAAAGGTTTCAAACAGAGCCACTCGCACAACCAGTCGCACAGCCACTCGCACATTTGAGTGCATGAGCAGCAGAGCGCTGACCATCGGCCGTGACTAACGCCCGCCGCACTAATTAGTAAATTATTTAATGGAACGGATGTAAAACCTGAAATGACTTAAAAAGTAATCTAAATTATATTGCAATTTAGTTTATTTTGTTGCCACGTTGAGGCTAAGATCGAAAGCCTCATGTGCCAGTAATTTCACCGGAAACCATACCCTTCACACCGGAACACAGCAATGCGAGCATTACTGCTTGGCGGCAGAAATAGGTATGGTGGTAGTCCTTCCCCGGACGAGCTCTATCACAGAGAACTCTACTACTCTTATTAATTTTTCCATTATTTATTTTTCCACTGCAATACAAATGCCTCATTTCTTATTATGTTTTCTCTGTCACTTGCTGTAGTGGATCAATCTGGTAAAACTACGTAAAATATAGAGGTGTTCTGGGTGTTTTCTATGTATAATAAAAAATATCTATCTATGTATTGTATTGTAATAAATATATATCAGTCATCTAGTACCCATAACACAGCTCTGTTTAACAGCAGCTTACCTTGGGCTAGATGATGCTGTGTGGATTGTCCATTATTTATTTATTTATTTATTTATTTTAACTGCTTTTAGGTGGTTGATTTTAGTGCAACCGAGGTGCACAGAGCTCAGAGAAAGAAATTCCTGATATTCAACTCTTAGCCTAGACAAAGCAGGACACGGTATGAAGATATTTGCATGATTATAAGTCAGTATAGTGAAATGGCGTTAGTGTTGACTATGTAAATAGATCGGTTCGATCTGTTGATCCACTTATGTAGATAGTTCAGGTACCAATTCGTTTGACAACCTTGGATATTACGACTATTTTTATCAGTTAAGATATTATACTTCCCGGTTTGTATTTTTTATACAACTAACGTAGCTAACTAAGCGTACGGCCCACAAGATGGTAAGCGGTTACCGCAGCATATGGGCGCTTGCAATACCAGAGGGTTGCCACCCTGAGACGTAGATCGAAAGTCTCATATTGTGCCTGTAATTTCACCGGAAACCATACCCTTCGGGCCGGAACACAGCAATGCAAACATTACTGCTTGACGGCAGAAATACGTATGCTGGTAGTCCTCCCCCGGTCGAGCTCTATCACAAAGAACTCTATTACTCTTCTAAAGAACTCTACCACTCTTATATTATGTAAATCCATTTTAATCAGACTACGGAACCCATTGTGTAGAAATCCTTTCGATATTCACTGAGAACATAATAATGGTGGTATTTGATTTTATCCGTTCAGTGTCTACGGCAGTGGTGTATGTTGACTATACGTGTACTGTCGTGTTTGTAAGTAAACATTGACCATTACCAATGGGTTTGTGGTAAGTTTTTGATAGTTTTTTTAAATATTATTATAGCAAACTAGAATACGGCCTCACCTGTATTTACCTACTGATTATGGTATACACTCAACAACTCTGACGTAAAGGAAATTTAATAAATTAGAGAAAGATTGATAGGTGCCTGTAGTTTTATCGGGAACAACACCATTTAAATTGATATTGACAGCAGTATTTTACTGCTTGGAGACATTACCTTGTGATTAAGTAAAGTTATGCATTGTGTGTGTAAAAACCTTTAAGGTAAACAAAATTGTTTTTTTTTCAGAGACTTGTGCATAATTTAAAAATGTCTAAAATATATTTCACCATCAATGGCAAGGGATACCAAGGTAATATTATCTTTGTTTATATTTTAGATATTATAAAATTGCTATTTTAAATAAATATACATATATATATATATATATATATATTTATATATATATATATATTATTAAAGAGTTCGTCTTGGCGGGTACCACCGGAATGACAGATAAATTCTACCTCCAAGCAGTAGTAGTGTGCAATCATTAGTGTTTAAGTTTGAAGGGCACTGTAGCAAGTGTAATTACTGGGCGTACTGGCTGTAATTAAAAGACTTAATAACAACTAACTACGACTCGGAGTGACGAGCGCAGTGAAGTGTCACGCAGAACTTTTCTGGGGTGACACTGCAACTGTTATTATCAAGCGTGGCGTACCGACTAGACTTCAATATCTTGTCGTTTGCTGACAATAATAATTTATATTATGCTTATAATATTACTTCTTAACACGTGCTCTATCACAAAGGTCTCTACTACCCTTTGGCATGAGGTGGCATAACTGTATTTTGCCCCTGAGCCCTGAGTAACTAACAACTCGCATCGAACCAAGGAAGTTATTATTTTAGAATAAGTAGATACCTAATTTCCAAAATCAACTACTCCCACCGCTGTGTAGATGAGTAGGGGGCTAAAGTTTGTACAAAATTAACATTGCGCGAACCAATAACAATATAATGAAAAAACCTGGGCCTGTGAGAAAAGAACTTTAACATAACACAGGAAGATATTTTAATAATATTATTACTAATCAAATTAATATTAATCAAATTATATAAATTGAAGCCCTGCGTGTACATTTGTACATTGTGTTGTACATATCATTCATCAGCACGAAAAACTCGTTGAAAATCGCAAATGAAAATCGTCCAACTATCAATTTGTATAGAATTTTAACAGCGCCTCTTTAGTGCGTTAAATGAACTATCACTATTCCATACAAATTGACAGCTGTACGATACGTTTACGATTGTCGAACGAGTTTTTGCACTCTGAAAATAACGTCAAAAGTTGTTTACATTCCTTTGCAGGACTAAAGTCAAAAGTCAAATAAATGTATTTTCATCTAGGTACCTCGCGAGTAAAGCCGCAGGACGAAGCATTACAAAAACTTAACTACTCAAAGCAAGTCGTGGTTTCTAATAGCTAAAGTCAATCATCTTTTTGTATTGTGCAACATATCGAAGTGCTTGCGTAGTTTGTAATTACGTAATTGCGTTGGCATTGAGCTTCACGGTAACCTTGTAAGAGGCAAGAGGCACTATTGAAGCTTTTAGTGATGTTTGATAAAAAATAAGCCCTTTTAGTCATCATCATCACTGCATACCAAGTCAGTAAGCATGATATAAGGCTTTTAAGTTAATTTCTTATGTTAAGTTTTATAATATTTATATACCATGTACCTTGGTACTTGATAATAATTTGTTAGTTGAGTAGCTACATATAAAGTGCACGCTGTGGCATTTTATAATTGGAGAAACACATAGATATAAGTCTGAAAATGTTATTTTAAACATGTATTGTATTGTGATTTTTTCGTTGGATGTCCTAAATTAATTAAATAAATAAATAAATCATGACAGCCTACTCTCAGGCGAGAGTGAGTGGGTCTTAATCCACCGCGCGGACCCAATGCGGATTGGTGGATGGCACATGTCGCATCGCATCTTTCGGCTCCCGCTGCGTGCTCAAGGAGTTGAATTTCAGAAATTCCTTTCCAGGGTGGATTCGACCAACATCTGAATTATATAGGTATACTGCGGAATAAGAAATGTCAAATACAAGAAGTAAACTGTCAGTATACTCTCGAATAACTACGATTTATTCGCAGAATAGTAATTTCATTATCATCATGACAGCCTAATGACAGCCTTCTTATGTTCCCACAGCTGGGACACTGGCCTGCGCTCGGGTGAGAGTGATAATCAGAACAGAATCAGTTTTTTTTATAATATAACAGGCTTTCGTGACGGACAAATCAATGCACAGCCTAAACCTGACCTAGAACCTCCTAGAACCATAACATTTAAATTGCTCTTATGGTGCAGGGCTGCACTAAGAAAAGGAATTCTATAACTCAAATCCTAAAGGACGTAGCGGGAAGATGAATTTTTTATAGTTAACTTTGACGACCGATGTGGCGCAGCGGGCGCAGGTCCGCCTGCGACGCGGAGGTTGCGGGTTCGATTCCCGCCTCTGGTCAAATGTTTGTACGATCTACAAATATTTGTTCCGGGTGTTCTGGGTATTTTCTATATATTATAATAAAAAATATCTATTTATGTATTGTATTGTATTAAATGTATATCAGCCGTCTAGTACCCATAACACAGCTCTGTTTAACAGCAGCTTATCCTGGGGCTAGATGATGCTGTGTGGTTTGTCC
Source organism: Colostygia pectinataria (assembly GCA_951394395.1). Taxonomy (NCBI): domain Eukaryota; kingdom Metazoa; phylum Arthropoda; class Insecta; order Lepidoptera; family Geometridae; genus Colostygia; species Colostygia pectinataria. The sequence goes on from OX596362.1 coordinate 2,753,672, forward strand.
AGCATTATTTATTTATTTATAAAAAAACTCAACGCGAACAAAATCACGAGCTTATTACTTATTTACTAATGATAATTACGATGTTTTTGTGCATTTCAGTGGACGGACGATATGGTCCCGAAGTGTCGCTGAACGACTACATCAGGAATGTCGCAGACCTGCGAGGGACCAAGTCGATGTGCCACGAAGGTGGCTGTGGCGCTTGTGTGGTGACCATCCGCGCGCCCTTACCACCTACCAACACCTTGAAGACTTTCGCTGTTAATTCGGTAGATACTTTTTTTAACCTGTTTCGTCCTACTGCTATTCAAACGGGAGACGTTTGAATAGCAGTAGGACGAAACAGGTTATGTACCGAAAGGTATAATTTTATCTCAAAAACCTCTTAGTTCATATTCATCTTTCAACTTAAAGATGCTTTATGCCCTTGAATTGTATTTAAATATTCTTCTTCAAGAGCCTAGAGCCACGTTTGCAAAATAGCTTTTATAAGTATATTATAAAACGATTTCTGACTACTATAGTTTCAATCCAACTAACTAACTAGCTAAACTTATAAAAGAAGTAGAGGAAGACCAAAAGAGAGATGGATAGACAAGATAAAAGAAACAGCTGAAATGGATGAAAAAGGCAGAAAATAGAGTTAACTGGAGCAAAATGGAGGAGACCTTTACTCGTTGAGAGGTCCTTATAACTTTAATTCAGAAATCGACTTATTTTATATCAATTTTTTTTTTTGTATGAATTAGTTTATTTAACAAATCAATTGTAAAATTAAGTTATCAAATGAGACTTTATTATTATTATTATTATAGACTATAGTTTTATTTCAAAACCTTTATTATTAAAAATCACACAGATGCAAAAAAACGTGTTTATTGACTTTTTAGCCTTTGCTTAGAATAAAGGTCTCTACCCATTACACCGTATCATACCATGACCGTGCTATGAACGTGTGCAGGTAAATAATGCCTAGTTTATTGCTAGGATTTGCGCACCTTCAAATATTAATTTACATAGGTACTATGAGTGATAGCAAACTAAATGTGAGTAAATTAAGTTAAATTTTGAAGGCAATAAACTTTTAACGTATGTTTTTTCTAACAAGTATCTACCTACAAACAATTAGACATTTTACGTTCATAATTTTTTGTATTTTAACAGGAAATCTTTTCGATTTAATAATTTATTATGAGCAAGCTAGTCACACTTTTTTGTAAAGCTTACGTAAATGAAGTTTTGATGGTATTAATAATTTGCATGCCTCTGTGTGACCTATACCTACCATAATATCGCTTTATGTAATTATAGCATCCGCGTTAATGCATTTATAGAAAAAATTCGCGACGTTGTGTCATGGTACCAAGATTAACAGTAAACTATTTTTTTTATCCTGATCATAATCTATTTAAGTGCCAATTTGCATCAAAATCGGTCAGTTTTTTTTTATACAGCTGAAGTGGCAACCAAGCGTACGGCTCACAAGATGGTAAGCGGTTACCGCAGCCTATGGACGCTTTCAATACCAGAGGTATCACTTGCGGGTTGCCACCTTGAGGCTAAGATCGAAAGCCTCATGTGCCAGTAATTACACCGGAAACCATACCCTTTACACCGGAACACAGCAATGCGAGCATTACTGCTTGGCGGCAGAAATAGGTACGGTGGTAGTTCTTCCCCGGACGAGCTCTATCACAGAGAACTCTACTACTCTTAAAAGCTGTTACTAAACCTTCACATATTCCTACTTAACATTATGAATGCGAAAGTTTGTGTATGAGTGTGGGTGTGTATGTTTGTTACCTACGTATCTCCGTGACGACTTAACCGATTAGCATGAAATTTGGAATGTAAATAGCTTAAGTCCTAGGCTACTTTTTATCCCGGAACAATATGCTGTACTGTTGTTCCTGTGGGATAGCATAAAAACTGCAAAAACGCGGGTGAAGCTGCGCGGGTCATCTCGTACTTAATATTAAAAAAAAAACAGTTATGATTACCGTAATTTCCACTGCAGCGTCAGCTAGGCTGATATAATTTTTTTTGCCAGCTGCAGAAAATATCACTGATCATCAGATTTTGTAATTGTAATTTTTTTATTGATATGTGCTGGATTACTTTTGGTACTGACACTCAGCCAAAACTTTCGAACGATTTAATTTTTTGATCATAAACGGACCCCTCAGTTGCAGGCCGGATGGCTTTCAAGCCAGCTTCTTTGCCTAGATCCCGTTCCACTATTACCACAAAGCCATTGTCTACTCTATTCCGCATGTATTGATTGATTGATTGAAAATCTTAGATGCAGTAGTTTCTTATCCGCGGAATGCCGACATCACTCTCTCTCTTTCTTCGCATATTGAAGTACTCCTAGATTACGCAATATTTCTTTATCCAGTGTTTAGTCTCAGCTCTGTCTTGCCATGGCTGGGAGGTGACCACGGTTGAGGGGATCGGAAGCAGGACCAATGGCTACCACGATATCCAACACAGGTTGGCAACTTTCAACGGCACCCAGTGTGGCTTCTGTACTCCTGGCTGGGTCATGAATATGCACAGGTAAGATCTTGAATATATTTTAGCCAAATATGTTGTCTTTAGTTTTAATTTTTTTTGTTTTTATACTTCTAAAGTGGTAACCAAGCGTACGGCCCACTGGATGGTCAGCAGTTACCGTAGCCTATGTACGCATGCAACATCATAGATATCACTTGCGTGTTACCACCCTGAGACCTTAGATGGTAAGTCTCATGTGCCTGTAATTTCACCGGAAACCATACCCTTCGAACCGGAACACAGCAATGCGAGCATTATCTACTGCTTGGCGGCAGAAATAGGTATGATGGTAGTCAAGGAAGTCAATATATGATTTCCTTGGTGGTAGTCCTTCCCCGGACGAGCTCTATCACAAAGAACTCTACTACTCTTACAATTAACACTTTCACTTTCATTCACACAAAATTTCTTCGCATAAAACCAACCTACACTCTATTTTCCAAGCCTTTTTCTTTAATGTGTTTTCATGATATCATTATTAGACCTAAGCAAGAGCAAAATCTCCTATGACAAGTAAAGGAGATTTTATCACTGTTAACATTGTTGTATCTTTTGGAAACGCAATAAGACGTTTGTATTTGTATACATACTGCTTCCTGCTATATTATGCTGTAATAAAAGTACGAGCGGTGAATTGATTCATTTTGAAACTATCCGTAAGATAGCTATATCTACTGACATACGTTTTTTTTTTCTTAATATCAGCAAGTGACAAGACAATCAAGGCGCCCCCCTGATGCACCACGCCTGACTATTACAGATGCAGTGCCACCCAAAGCTTAAAGTTTTCAAGTGTTTGCGTGGCACTGCACTGCGTTTATCACCCCGAGACATTGTTGTTAAGTCTCTTTCGCCCAGTAATTTCACTTGCTACAGTGCCCTTCGAGCCTAAACACAGTAATGCTTGCTCACTACTGCTCGGAGGTAGAATATCTGACACTGCGGTGGTACCCACCAAGACGAACTCTTGCTAAAGAGTCCTACCACCAGGTAAATACGTGTCATCAATCCAAAACAGAGTAGAGTGGCTGCAAAGTGCTATGCTAAATGATGCTGACGCCTGATTAGGCCTCCACCCACGATGCTCAACTTAACTTACCAACCCTTTTCATTGAATATTTGAATAAATTAAAAACTCGACTTTGACCTTTGTATCAAATTGCCAACTCATTCCTACCCAACTCCCAACATTAACTGCCTCAGTTCTCAAACCGTTATTTGTATAATCAGCGGTTCAGATAAACAGTAAAGCTCTATCTCAAAAGGATGCCATGGCCACGTTGTCAGCAATCAGTATCCATTAGCCAAACAAATAGGTTGAAAATTCCGGCTAGTAAGTTACTAGCATAGACAAGTTTATTGAATAAATAAATATTGGGTGCCGTTTAGCGCCAAACTGAGCAAAGCTTCATTTTCACGGAATATTTACCATGATTTGTGAGTTTTATTGATTCCCAATATTTCGGCGCAGTTACACGCATTATCACGGGAGAACAGAAAATGAACAATAAAAATAACTAAACAATAAAACTCACAAATCATGGTAAATATTCCGTTTTTAGTGAAAATTATGGGCAAAGTAGGTAAATGAAAACTGATAACTGATTTTTTTAATGCATGCTTTTATTACTTAGAAATACCCAGACCCGCAACAAATGAGTAATATGAGGATGTTTTAAAATCAGAAGTAGAAGCAATCCTAGTTTGTAGATGTGGCTAGATGAAAATAACCTTAAAGCAAACATTTCAAAGACAAAACTAGTTAATTTTTATAATTATAATAATAATCACAATTAAAAAATATATATATATTTGCAGATAATATGCATTTGTCTCGCAGCGGTAATCGAATCCGCAACGTGGCAGGCGCTTAGAGTTCTAAGCTTCCTTGTGTAGTTAAAGCCAATTCGCATATTATTATATAGGTAATATTAGTGTTCGTGAAGCGTGATAAGTGAATATCTGCATAAGTGATAAAATTACTGTTTCAGCCTCTACGAAACCAAAAAGGGCAAACTAACATCAAAAGAGATCGAAAACTCATTCGCCAGCAACATGTGCCGCTGTACCGGCTACAGGTCTATTGCAGATGCCTTTAAGTCTTTCGCCACTGATGCGGACCAACGGTTGCTAGACAAAGTTTGTGACCTCGAAGATCTTGGTATCAAGAAATGTGGTGTGAAATGTGCCATGAAATGTCCGCACAAGAACAAAATTCAAGATAAGAATGATTTTACTTATGTTAATGATAACAAAATGATTGAAGTTGTTAATGGAACAGATACGTGGTACAGAGCTTATGCTTTGGATGATGTTTTCACAGCTATGGCCAGTGGAGAGTATAAGTTGATAGCTGGCAATACTGGACAAGGTAAGTGTTGCATAATTTGATTCAAAACTGTCTTCAAAAGTGTGTTTACAGAACTACTGATGTTTGCGCGACCGGCATACTTTTTTATTTCTGGTGTTACAGCAGTTTATTTGTGGTGTTACAACAGCATTTCACCACACAATACATCATTTTTTAATTATAATCGTGTTAGACGAGCGCACGATCACTTGACATTGACGACTGACGAGCCGATTGACCAAGAGACAATTTTGTCACCTTTTAAATGATTTCAATTTGCGTACGCGTACTTTGTTTCTCGGTGTTATTATTCTTAGTAGAATGCTTTACAGAATACTTAGTTGGTTGCTACATAGCACCACAGATAGTACTTACTGTACAAAACTCAAGGTTATCCTATCGATCAACACAATCTTGAACAGGTATTAGGTACTAATATATAAAAAAACAATTATTTTAGTACAATTCTGCTAAGTTTTGACATCGTTGCCTTATAAACATAAAAGTACCTTTTTCATTTCTTTGTATTGAAATGACCAATATGACCCTTGACTTGAAGTATAGGCCGAACACAGAAACGCGTTGCATCACGACTACTTACTTACTTACGACTACTAGCATTAGTTCGTTCGTTCGTATGAGTCAGTGGCCAACTCTGGTGACAGAGTTTCTAGGCCGCCCGAAGACCACTGCCATCATAACAACTTTGATAAAGTCGGGACCGACTTCTTAACGTGCCCTCCGAAGCACGGGAGCGCTCAGTTGAAATTGACACTGGCGGTCACCCATCCAAATTATGACCCCGCGGAACAGTGTTTAACTTCGTTGATCTGTTAAGAACAACTTAGCCAGCTACGTCACGAGCGCTCGTAAGAAATTACTCGTAGCATTAGTAAGGAATGTAGAGTCAGATTTGTATTTACATCTTGTCTTAATTATTTCATCTACCTATAAAATATCATTGCCTTTCAAAGTGACAATGCTGCCAGCATTAGGAACGCTTCTGTCTGTTAGAGATTTGGATTACTTGAGGTATAGATAAAGATTTTATATAGTATAATCATTTATAACGTTCTATGTTCAGGCAGTCTCGGCTTTTTCAAAGTCACGACAGAGGCCTTCGGGTGGCCTAAAAAACTCTGTCACCAGAGTTGGCCACTGACTCATACGAACTTATGTACTTTATGGCTCAATTGTTTCATATGTATTTTGGATAAATGCTAACGCTGGCTAGAAATGGCTTGTCCATTTCGCAATATTCACATGGGCGTAAAGTGAAAAAAATATTCACTATTCATTACTTTCCTGTTCTAAAATAGTTATTATTATAGTAGCGAAACGTCCAAGCCACATATTTTGACTAAGATGTAGAGCTAGAACTTGTAGAGATAGATTGTGTCGAGTTAGAAGCTTGGCTCTGCATGTGATCTGATAACTTTTTGACAGTGCGAGTCAATGGTCTCGTCTTGGCAACATCTAACATGAAAATGTTTTTGGTGGGATGTAGTTATGCAATACTTATGTATTTTTATTTATTTTGTAAAAGTTATTAACAAAATAAAATATGTACTCACATAATTACATTACATTAATGTACACATATGAAACAGTTGAGCCATCTAAAAACCGTTACAAACGACCTATAGATAGCTAAACTGATCCAAATCACTACCAGACGGAAGCGTTATTTTACGATTTGTCAACACTAGTTGGGACAAGATTCATGGTGTGAGTTGACCAACGACCCTTCCCAACATGCTGGCTGCATGCCACGTTGAATGGCAATGCTGATAAATTTTTTGTAAAATATAATTTCAGGAGTATTTCACGTCACTGACTACCCTCCAATCACAATAGACATATTCAACGTAGCCGAACTAAAGGGATACATATTAGACGTGAACTTAGTGCTCGGAGCAGGGATGCCATTATCAGAAATGATGGAGGTCTTCGAAGCTTTGGCTGCGGAGAAAGAGGAGTTTTGGTACTTGAAACAGCTGTATGATCACATGGACCTAGTAGCTCACATACCCGTTAGAAATGTAAGCTGACGAGCGGTGTTTTTTTTTTTCTATCACAAAGAACTCTATTTCTCATTGTTGTACCATTGTTAGGGCAAAGTTTGCCCGAGATCTTTTCTCACGGTCGCAAAACAGCATCTGGACCAAGATAAAATTCATGAGATCGAACATTGTAGAATTTTATTAGACAATGGTTTGGTTACCGCGCGACTTCACCCGTAGTTTTTATGCTATCCCACAGGACCATTATTTTTCCTTAATAAAACGTAGCCTATGTGTTATTCCAGAACAAAAGCCATCTACATTTAAAATTTCATGACAATCGGTAAAGTCGTCACGGAGATACGTACAAACAAATATTCACACACACACCCACACCCAGTCTTTTGCATTATTAGTAGATAAACAGCTTGGATGCTTTTAATATGCTGGTTTCTGAACACATAGAACGAATTTTATCAATCCTAGCCTCTTAGCATACTTAATTTATGCGTTCATAAGCTACGATAGCTACTTGTCATCATGTGCTTTGTTAGCCCCATTGCAACCCCGGTGATAAAAAAACCTACACTTGTTAAGGACATTATAGTATTATGTGGGATGATGATAAGGTGACGCTAGAACACTATTTTCTTTACAGATAGGCACGATTGGAGGCAATTTATTCCTGAAACATTTAAACAATGAATTTCAATCAGATTTATTTTTGCTTTTCGAAACTGTTGGAGCTATGTTGACAATAGGTAACTATATTAGTTAGGAAGATTCTTTAAAAAATATATAAAACTTACTTGTCTAATGTATGATTCTATATTAAATGTAATTTTGTGTTTTCAGCGGAAAGTGTAACAAATTCACAAAGAGTAACATTGCCATACTTTTTGAATATGGACATGAAAGGCAAAATTATTACAAACATCTTACTGCCCCCATTATCAAAGAATCACGCGCTGAAAACATACAAGGTCAGTCAAATCTCTGTTACGTCTATTTTTTTTATATATACAATTTAAGTGGCAACCAAGCGCACGGCCCACAAGATGGTAAGCGGTTACCGCAGCCTATGGACGCTTGCAATACCAGAAGTATCACTCACGGGTTGCCACCCTGAGACGTAGTTTGAAAGTCTCATGTGCCTGTAATTTCACCGGAAATCATAACCTTCGAACCGGAACACAGCAATGCGAGCATTACTACTTGGCGGCAAAAATAGGTATGGTGGTAGTCCTTCCCCGGACGAGCTCTATAACAAAGAACTCGACTACTCTTACTTTTGATTTTCAGAAATTGTTATTGATTAACTCTAATTTTACGGAGTTGAAAATAGATAGTATATCCTTAATGAGCATCATCATGGAACTAGGACTGTTTTGTATGACAGTACTTTCAATTTATGAGTTCATGTACTTACGCCTAGGCTGTTCATTGATTTGAACTTAAAAAGCTAAAGTATTACTCAATTTCACGTTACTTTCAGATTATGCCGCGTTCCCAAAACGCTCATGCAGTTGTCAATGCTGGTTTTCTCTTCAAATTTGAGCCAAACTCCATGATAATATCAAAAGCCACGATCGTATTTGGCAGTATTTCTCCAACGTTCATCCATGCGTCTAAAACTGAAGAAATATTGTTCGGAAAAGACCCTTACAACAATGAAACTCTACAATTGGCTTTGAAAACATTATCAGAGGAGCTATCCCCAGAGGAGGCACCTCCGGAACCCTCAGCGGAATATAGGAAAATGCTAGCAATTTCTTTATATTACAAAGTAAGAAAGTTGCCAGTATCTTACTGAAAGTTACAGTTATGTAGTACAAGTAGTGCGTGGAAGTCAAGAAAGGTTTTTGCTAAATTGTAAAACTGTGTTGGAAGTTTGTAAAACGAGTAATTCATCGAGTTTATTTTATTAGCCGCATTGTTTTTTTACTTTCTAAGTTGTTTTATTTAATTAAACTAAGTACTTAGGAATAAAATGATTTCAAATTTCAGGCAATTCTTTATCTCAGTCCAGATGATAAAATAGACCCGAGATTTAAATCAGGAGGAGAAGTTATAAAGAGAGAGACTTCTAAAGGCTCCCAGATTTACGATACTGACAAAACCATATGGCCATTAAATCAGCCAATACCGAAATTAGAAGCTTTAGTTCAATGCAGTGGTGAAGCTACTTTTGCAAATGATCTTCCAACGCAAACAGATGAAGTTTTCGCTGCTTTTGTTACCGCTGATGCTCCTCCAGGCAGTTTAATCAGTGATTTTGACACCTCTGAAGCTATGGTATGAATTAGATTTATTAATATATTTAATATTAATTTAAAGTTTAATAAAATCGTAATAATATTAAATGTTTTTTTTTTAGAAATTACCAGGCGTAACAGCTTTTTTCTCAGCTAAAGATATACCTGGAGAAAACACATTTATACCATCAGGTGTTCCTTTCATGGATGCGAAGGAAGAACTACTGTGCGACAAGGTGGTTTTGCACTACGGGCAACCGGCCGGTATTATTGTAGCTGATAAAGAAAAAACTGCCAACAAAGCCGCTAAGCTTGTCAAAGTTAAATACAGTTCTGAAAACCAAAACAAGCCACTGGTAACTATTGAAGACGTTATGGCATCACCAGAAAAGAGTAACCGAGTAAAAGTCGATAATTCAGTAGACCCAACAGATACTGGCAATGACGTAAAAGTTGTAGTGAATGGAAATATGAGCATAGGTTCACAATTTCATTATTATATGGAACCCCAAACAAGTGTTGCAAGACTGACTGAAGATGGGATGGAAATATTTTCATCTACTCAATGGATGGATTTAAATAACATATCGGTTGCTAAGTTGCTGAAAGTTCCAGTAAATAGGTAGATACTTTGTATTAATATTTTAAGTTTGTTGACCTTGATGGTGCAGAGTGTGAAACTGTCGGGTGTGTAATTTTTATTTAAATAAAACTCACGCCTGGCTGCTAATCTGATGAACCATAATCATTGAAAACATTGTAAAATATTGCTTTTAGTGTTAATATCATCGTACGTCGAGTAGGTGGAGGCTACGGTGGAAAAATCTCACGAGCTTCTCAAATAGCGTGTGCTGCAGCATTAGTGACCCACTTGCTGGGACAGACTTGCAGAGTGATATGTCCACTGATGACAAACATGAAGGCAATTGGGAAGAGAACTCCAACGAACTGCGACTTTGAGGTCGGATTCTTTTCAAATGGCTTACATAAATATGTATTCATTTTTATGTTAGAGTAAACACAACACTGCAGTTGTATGTCCAAAATTATCATCTTAATTATTTTTTCACAGATTGGTGTCAACCAAGAAGGTGTTATTCAGTACTTAAAGAACAACATCTACCAAGACGCTGGTTGTTCGTACAACGAAACCTTAACTTATCTACTTTTGAAACCCTTCCAAAGCTGCTATGATGCTAAAAGATGGCAAATCAAAACAAACAGTGTGAGAACTGACACTCCTTCAACTACTTGGTGTAGAGCTCCTTGTAAGCATGTACCACTTAAGATCACTATTTCTATAAAGAGCTAGATGGTACTAATTATGTACTTACATATGAGTTTCATAAAAAATATATTGTTATTTCAGTTACGACAGAAGGAATAGCAATGATTGAACTGATAATGGAAAAAGTAGCATTTTCTACTGGCCAAGACCCCATTGAAGTCAGGCTCAAAAATATGATAGAAGAGATAGAAGGCGAGAAGAATCCGATTCCAGAACTGATAGAGCAAATTAAAAGTGATGCCGAATTTGACTCAAGAAAGAAAGATGTTGATGATTTCAATGCGCAAAATAGGTGGAGAAAGCGCGCCATAAAACTACTGCCATTATCAGTAGACATATTTTACACCGGGTATTTCAATTCTATAGTCAATATCTACCATAGTGATGGATCTGTGGTTATTATTCATGGTGGCATTGAAATGGGTCAAGGCCTCAATACAAAGGCAGCTCAAGTTTGTGCTTACACACTGGGAATACCTTTAGAAAAAATCAGTGTTAAGCCGAGTACAAGCTTCACATCACCTAACGTCATTGTGACTGGAGCAAGCATTGGTAGTGAGTCCGTCGCTTATGCTACAATGAAAGCTTGTGAAGTTTTGAATGAGAGATTGAAGCCAATTAGAGAAAAGATGGACAACCCAAAATGGGAAGAGATAGTTAGTGCAGCGTACGATGCTGGGATAAACCTGCAAGCTCAGGACATGTTCACTCCACAGACAGCTGATGTGAAAGCGTATAATGTGTATGCTGTTGGTATGATAGAAGTAGAAGTGGATATCTTGACAGGCAATCATGATGTGCGGAGAGTTGATATCTTGGAGGACACTGGAAGAAGTTTGAACCCGGAAATAGATGTTGCTCAAGTAAATTTATTACTATAAAATCTTAATCCTATTGACTTAATCCGCGCTTTCTTTTCATCTTCTTTCGCATCACGTTGAATTGAATACTTCCAAATCACAATTACTAGTGGAACACCGCGACTTTGTTCGTGCATACCTCTTCCCGTCTCCTAGAAATTGAATTTTAGGAATTTCTTTACTAGGGCACCCGTACCACTACACCACTACTATTTCAGTCAGTCAGAGTTTCATACTAATATATTTAAATCATGTTAATTAATTAGACCCAATCACTCTTGCTCGACTGTGGCTCGAGTAGGCCAGTGTCCCAGCATTGGGAACATTAGAAGACTGTCATGATGATGATAATATGATAAATATATTTTGATCAGGTAGCGATAGCATTACTAAAATAATTAAAGGATGTGTTTTGATTAAAATTTTACGTTTTTGTAGGAAACTACCGCTGTATTACTTTCAGATCGAAGGTGCGTTCATAATGGGTTTAGGCTACTGGACATCAGAGAAGCTGATTTACGACAAATCAAACGGGAAACTCCTCACTGATAGAACCTGGACCTACAAACCCCCTGGCATTAAGGATATACCAGCCGATATGAGGATATACTTCCGTAGGAACGCACGGAATCCATCAGGGGTGTTGCAGTCGAAAGGTAAAGGAACCGTACGCTCATCATCATCTGGCCTTTCATAGGCCGTAGGTACTAGTCATTATTCTGAGCAAAGGCCTTACGATGTAAGGAGCGCTCGTGATGTAGCTGGCTAAGTTGTTCATAACAGATCAAAGAAGTTAAGCACTGTTCCGCGTAGTCATCGTTTGGATCGGTGACCGCCAGTGGCAATTTCAACTGAGCTCTCCCGTGCTTTGGAAGAGCAGTCGTTCCCGCCTTTTTCAAAGTTGTTAGGCCATGGCAAAGGCTTTCGGGCGGCCTAGAAACTCTGTCACCAGAGTGGGCCACTGACTCATACGAACTTACTTACTTACTTTGTAAAGTTGCTATGCTAAGCAGCATGCAAGCATGTTATGCTAAGCATTGTCAATTAATTTAAGTTACTAAAATTATAATTTCTATATATATATATATATACAGGGTGTAATCGTTAAGTGTGCACAGGCGATTATTCCGTAACTATTGCAGATATCAAAAAACTTTAAACTGATATCGAAAGTACTTTACCTAATGAGTAAAATGACATTAATAACTTTTTAAAAATAAAACGAGAAATATCCAAAAAAATTACATTAATCACTCCCATACATTTTATTTCTTAGTAAGTACAAAATTTTGTGTTCAAAGCATATGTTCGAAGTGACGACCTCCTTGTGCAATACAATGACGAGCTCTATTTACAGTTTCTAAATGAACTTTCCTTAACATTTGCGGAGTAATTAAAGCAATTGCACGACGTACACGATCCTGTAACTCTTCTAGGCTGTGTACTCTCTCAGCGTACACGTGGTCTTTGACAAATCCCCATAGGAAGAAATCACAAGGCGTGAGATCCGGGGATCTGGCAGGCCAAGGGGTTGCACTATTATTGGCTATTAAGCCATTATAATTGTTTCGTAAGAAATTCATTACAACATTTGTATTATGTGCAGGTGCTCCATCTTGTTGAAAAATTATCGACCTTCTTTCATCGTCTGGAATTGGTTCTAAGAGACTTGGCATATCGTTTTGTACAAAGGAGAAATATCTCTGTCCATTTAAGGTTCCACTGTAAAAATATGGCCCAATGATCCGATCTCCAAGAATACCACACCACACATTAATTGAGAATCGCACCTGAGCTCTAACTTCAGTAGTTAAGCGAGGATTGTCAATTGACCAATAATGCGAGTTTTTTCTATTGTAAATGCCGCAGTTTGAAACATTACTTTCATCGGTCCATAAAATTGACCTTACATTGACATAATTATTGACTAGCCAATTGCAATAGACCAGCCGACGAGCAGGATCATCATTGTGCAGCGTTTGAGTAGGTTTTATCTTAAATGCTTTGAAGTTGTGTTTTTTTAATAACTTGTGTACATAATTGTGGGACACTGGAAATGATCGGGCCACTGAACGCGTTGATTCTTGTGGATTATCTACTACGTAGTTAATAATATTGTTATCTAAGCCATTATCAAATTCCGGAGCTCTTGTTCTCGAACCTTTTTTTCTGTTAAAAGATCCATAATTTATCAAATTGTTATCCAACTTACGTAAATACGTACCAGAAAGAACTTCTCTATCTGGGTACTCTCTTCTGTAGGCGATAATGGCCGCCCTATTGTTACAATCATGTTTGTAGTACATTTTTAACATGTCCCTCTTTTCTGTATTGGAATATGCCATTTTTCAATCAATAAATGCAACAATCACGATTATTAACGCAAATTGAAAAATACAATAAATTGGCGGGAACGAGAACCCGCGATAAAGAATTTGAATTTAGAACGAACACCAAAGAGTATCTTTCTTTTTGTTTTTATTTAGTATGTTGCTTTTCAGCTAGTTCAAATCAATACAATATTGAAACAAGGTTTATTATAAATTTGAAGTGGTAAGATAATTAATCTACACGTGTATCTACTTGAAATTCATTAATACCTTCATATCGTACATAATTATAAAATGACAAGGGTAAAATGAGTAGGTACTATTCCACTTAAAATAAGGAAACTAAAACCTTTCTACTATCTCATACTAAATGTATGGGAGTGATTAATGTATTTTTTTTGGATATTTCTCGTTTTATTTTTTAAAAGTTATTAATGTCATTTTACTCATTAGGTAAAGTACTTTCGATATCAGTTTAAAGTTTTTTGATATCTGCAATAGTTACGGAATAATCGCCTGTGCACACTTAACGATTACACCCTGTATATATTTGATATCTTTGTTATTATATTGTTTTAAATCAATTTTTTTTTAATACTAGTTTTTCTTACATTACATACCTAATCGTTAACGCTAAGACTCCACATTCATTTCTGTTCACTTGCTTATTACTGTTTATGTAATTGAGCAAACTTCACTGGTTTATGTAAAATGCTAAGATGTTAAAATAACTGTGTAACAGTACTGTTTGTTTTCCAAATAAAATGAAATAAAGTTTATATTACAGTTTTGATGACCTCGGTGGCGTGGTGGGTGAGTGCTCGGTTGAGAAGCGAGAGGTTGCGGGTTCGATCCCCACTACGAAACAAATATTTGCATGATCTGCATTATATTTGTTCTGGGTCTGGGTGTTTTATCCTATTAATATTATAAATGCTAATGTCTCTGTGTGAAAGTTTTTTTACCACGATTGTGATGAACTTTGGAATATAAATGGTTTAAGTTCTGAAGCAACACCTAGACAATTTTTACTATCCCTGTGGGATAGCATAAAAACTCAAAAACTGCGACTGATACCTCAGAGCACAATATACAACTGGTGAACAAAACAAAATGTATTTAAATATTCAATCAGTTATCGTTCCCATAGTACAAGCATAGCTCATTTTGGGGCTAGATGACACTGTGCAATTTAATTTGTCCGTCAATATTGTTTTTCTTATATTTTGATTGTTTCAGCTACTGGCGAGCCTTCGTTATGTTTGGCGACAGTGTTCGTACATGCGGCGCGCGAGGCTATACGCGCGGCTCGCTTGGAGGCAGGCTACGACGATAAATGGATTGATATAGGTTGGTAGCCCAGTTTTATAAAAAAAAATACATGGCGATCATGTCTAATAAAAACTTATAAAACTGGATCACTTCCTGTATATAATATTTAATAATAACATGTGCCATTTCTATTTCCATTCTAGATTTCTAGACAAGTATTAGTAGGTAGTCAAAGTGTTCGGTACACATAATTTGTGACTTCACAATGTAGTCAAATAGCTATAAAAACTGAAGTAAGCAAAAATAGAGCTAAGCTAGCTAGCTTATTTATTTATTAATTATATTTATTATTTTTATTATTTTGACGACCGATGTGGCGCAGCGGGCGCAGGTGCGACGCAGAGGTTGAGGGTTCGATTCCCGCCTCGGGACACAAATGTTTGTACGATCTACAAATATTTGTTCCGGGTGTTCTGGGTATTTTCTATATATAATAAAAAATATCTATTTATGTATTGTATTGTATTAAGTATATATCAGTCATCTAGTACCCATAATACAGCTCTGTTTAACAGCAGCTTACCTTGGGGCTAGATGATGCTGTGTGGATTGTCCAGCATTATTGTTAATTATATCTAGAAGTATGTACCTACTACAGTTTTGACCGCTCTGTTTTTTTACAGAATTCCCGTGCACCGTTGAGAACATATTTATGGCAGTGGAAAACAAATTGGAACATTTTACTTTAAAATAACAAATACCATAGTATTATTTGTTTTAGTTGTTAGGCAGCAGAACAGATACTACTACCTTCAGAATGGAGACTCACCCCTTTCCGCTGACCTGACTTACCTCACCCCGCCCGGGAGTCGTAGGCACTAAAGCAAATTACCTTGTCTCCAGCTTTTCCAAAATAACTTTTGCTTTCCACTTGTAGAGAGGTGCCAGATAATGACAGATTTGAACTAATCAGTATTCTTGAGACTTGAATTTTAATAGTAGCTTACTCAAAAAACGTTTATTGATAACCTCCTACACCTCACTACTCTAGATGCCTACCAGTTTAATATAGCTCTCATAATAAAAAACAGACGAAAAATATCTATGTATCCTGTGTGACCTCATTGGTTAAAAGGTTAAGCGGAGTACTAAATGGATTTCCGCAAAGTAACGCCTCAATGTATCAATTATCATAGGTAGCTCTTATAGTTATTTTTTACATGCATAAAATCACGCCTGTATCTTGAAGGGGTAAACAGAAACCACGGATTTCCAATATATTAATAAATAAAATATTTTTTGCAATATATTCCTAATCAAAAATATCAAACAGACGAAACTAGTACCGACTATTTTTCCGTCTAAAAAGACAGCTTTTTTTTTAATAACTTGAGACGAAATCCCCTTATTGCTTAGTTACTTTTAAGAATTAATAATAAAGATTTTAAATTGGTTTTATTTACATTATATTTCCTCCTAATGCCTTAGAATACTCTGCCTTTTTTACGTTTGGGTATATCCTCATAAATACCTCACCACCTTCCCCTAGTAGGGTGATCAAACTTGTGGATCAAATGATAGTGACCCTTCGTGCGAGGACAATACATTCTGACATAACTCTTTGGTTATGTCAGACTTCTTCCGGCTGTCACACGGTGTTCTTCTGATCGTCTGTCTAGCTTTGACTATACACCTGTAGAAATCTTTGCCTTCTAGGTTGGATTCGACCAAAAGAATAGGCACTATTTTCCAAATAAATCGTAGTTATTCATGAGTAAACTGGCAGTTTACTTGTATTTTTAACTTTAGGTATAGTTGGCACGGCGGATCTAGGCTTCCATGAAGTTAGCCGTTTGTGATGCGCAAAGACAATTTAGTTCGAATATGCTCCATTGCGCATCGAAACGGCTAACTTCACTACGGCCGAGATCCGCCGCGCGAACTATACCTACTTATTCCGTGGAATAGTTTCTATTTTTCTTATTCAGTAAATTCCAGAAGTTGGTCGAATTCACTCTAAGGATGAATTATGTGTTCCTGCGTTTAAATTTAATTAAGTTTTATTAAATTTATGTCATTCTAAGAACCGGACGTGATGCACCTATGGAACTAAACTACTACTACTACTACTACTCACTACTACGTTTACCTAGATATAAATTCCTTGGATGCACCTTAGTCTTTTTCACACAGGAAGAAAAAAAAAAGTTATAAAATACTAACAATTAACCACAGTTTATAAATTTACGTAAGTTTGTTGTAAACTATAAACTATTGACTAAACCCATAAAATACCAAATGTTACTTAAATCTTTCTTATTTTATCTGGTGGTAGGACTCTTTAGCAAGAGTCCGTCTTGGTGGGTACCACCGCAGTGTCAGATATTCTGCCTCCAAGCAGTAGTGTGCAAGCATTACTGTGTTTAGGTTTGAAGGGCACTGTAGCAAGTGAAATTACTGGGCAAAAGAGACTTAACAACAATTTTACGGGGTGATAAGCGCAGTGCAATGCCACGCTAACACTTAAAAACTTTAAGCTTTGGGTGCACTGTATCTGTAATAGTCAGGCGTGGTGCATATCATCAGGTGTGCGCCTTGATTGTCTTGTCACTTGCTGACATAAAAGAAAATATCTGTCAGCACCCTTCTTATGTGAAATAGACTAAAGTTGCAAAAATCTACGTGTTGCACCTTAGTCGCAAAATGATGGCTGACAAGGCCGTGAAGTACATCAGTTTAGCGCGGGATCGCGGTAGATGGCGCAATCTATGGTAGGCTTATGATACCCAGTGAGAAATGATTTTAAAATATTAATGAAATTCTCTAGTATAATTTTAATTGCATTATTGACATTGTATAGTATTGTTGATTTATTTAAATATTTTTTTTTTTAAATTGACATTATTAAATCATATTAAGCTATTTTTTCTGTTAATGATTAATAATTTATTTATCTCAACTTTTTTATTTGCTTTAATTTTAGAATTCTTTAAATCTGTGACTATTAATTATAATTTTTTTGTTGGTAGGTACCATAATTTAATTATTTTATTTTATTTTTAATTTATTTATGTGTAAATCTGTGTTTGCATGTCGGTCAACGACGAAGTGTGTGAGACATTTAAACAAATGGTAAAACCTATGTAGGTATGGTACCATAATATCAAGCAAATAAATACTATTTCATTTAATTTCATTTCATTTCATTTCAGTACCCAGCAGTAAGTGAAATCTGATGATGATAATGATTTTGATATAATAAGTGAGTAATTTTTAACAATTTTAACAAGTAATTTTCTGAGTTAAATAATTAGTTTAGAAAAGTACCTGAATAATAACAAAGCTAAGCTCGTTCTTAATACAATCTAATTACTTAAAGAACAAAAGAATATTTTAATTGACCCTTATCCTGTACTGTTAAGTATTCTGTGGCCTTATTATAAGTTTTACCATCCCTTGTTTTAATTAGGTATGCCTACGTTGGTATAAATACACGGAATATTAACTATTTTCGTAAAAATCAAGAAAATTTCTAGTCTTCTTGCTAGCAATTTTTCTTTTTTCTAGCAAGAAGACTAGAAATTTTCTTGAGTTTTGGCTTGCCACTTTTAGGCAGTTTGCCCATCTATTCTTTTAGGTACTAAGTAACGTGACACCAAGCGATTAGCGTGTTTTATATATCACATTATACATGCTAGCAACACTGCTGGTCTAGTGGTAGAGATTCTTCCTTCCTTCCAATCCTAAAGTCGTGGGTTCGAACCCAGTCGTGCGCCAATGGGTTTTTCTCTCTATTGAGCACTAATAATGAACTCAGTATCTGAAAGGTCCTCAGAAGCAATTCGTTATTTTCAAAGTTTGAGCCATATTTTTGGCCATTAAAAACAACCTATAAACACGTCATTGTTTAGTTAACAGCTGTTCGAATAGTGATAATGCTGTTTAAAGTAGTTCATTAAAGGCACTGTTTTCGGGATGGAATGACCATCATTTGGCTATTCAAGATAACTAAGTCTCGGGTTGAGAAATGAGAGTTTGACGTTCGTTTCTCGCTGGACAAATGCTTGTATGATCTGATACATACATACGTCTCGATACCGTTACGAAACGCGCGTTATGTTTGTGCTAGAGGCTCTGCAAACATTAGTTCCGGGTCTGGGTGTTTCTTAGTGTCTTATGTATTTAAATAAAATTAAAAGTATTATTCTAATAATTATCCTGGTTCCCTGGCTTTGCTTGGTTTGGGCTATAAAATAGTGCTGAGTAAAAATACCCGCCAACATGTTGCGTTGTTTGATCTAAGCGTAATGCATAGATTGACTTTACTTTTAGTACTTTTGACCTTTATTTTTCGTATTTTTGACTTTTAGATATTTACCGTGGACTTTTATATGTATACCTGACGTTGAAATTGATTATATTGTAGGCATTTCTAATTAGTATGACCTTAGTGTAAATAAATTATGCTAGTATTAAATATTGAAATTATAATCTTATTTTATATAATATGTTGCAGCGCCCTTCAGGGTTCATGTACCTACCATTATATAAAAATGTACCTATTAATTAACACCTTATGCAACCAAATGTACATGTGAGCAATGAATAAATGAAATATGATATATAAATACATAGGTACCATATCTGAGAGACAAACGGCGGGAAGCGACATAACTATGCAAAGATTATCTTACGTCCGTTATAAAACAGACGCTAATATAGTTTACCGTTATTTTAAAAGCACTGACTTCATAAACTTCCTTTAGTATTCTCTACCATCTTAACCCCTTCATTTATAACATATAAATACAGGCTGATAAATAGGTGTTCGTTTCAAGCCCCATCATTTGTGACTTATAAATTCAAGCTGATTAGTAGGTGCCCATATTTTTCCACAAAATAACTTGGAATCGAACAGCAGGTAGCATTAATATAAACAATACTACACAGAAAAGGGTCAGACAGTTAACCGAGTGCCATTGGGAAAGTATTCAAGTAAAAATTACTTATAAAGGTACTTGTAAAGTTAAATTTATTGCATGAAATCGGTACGTGTAGAGAAATGTTTTAGTGCATTTGTATATTGCCATGATTGCTTATGCAATATGTTTATATCTACCAAACAATTAAAATTGTCAGTTTAAAAAAAATGGATTGGTACTGAATAAAATAAAAA
Organism: Colostygia pectinataria; assembly: GCA_951394395.1. Taxonomy (NCBI): domain Eukaryota; kingdom Metazoa; phylum Arthropoda; class Insecta; order Lepidoptera; family Geometridae; genus Colostygia; species Colostygia pectinataria. Next base: position 2,773,762 of record OX596362.1, read on the forward strand.
GATATATTAGTTCACATTAAAAAATAATTTAATTATAAAAATAATAATAATGAATAGGTATAATAATAGTAATAGGGTAGGTACTCGCCTAAGTGGAAATTCAGTATTGATCCGATGATAGATTAGTAGGTCAAAGACAAAGTCAAAGTCAAAAATGGTTTCAATAAGATCACTTTTTTTTGACACTTTGAAAGGTCTGACAAGCTAGGAAAATTTACGGAAATTTTAGGTACCTATTGATGATCATACCGTGACTGGTCTAATTCCTAACTGATCCAATGCACTTTTCCATGTCCCTTATTATCCGGTGGTCAGTAGATTAAAATCGACAAAAGATTCTTAGTGTGTATAAAAAAGTGCCAACTTTAGGAGTTTCAAGAATTCTTTAGGAAAATGAAATTAGCATTAAGAAAATATCAACGCAAACAAAATTGGGGGGTGTTTACTAGTATTTTATGAATAACTATGCTTTTTACTTAATAATAAATAACTATTATTATTATTTAGCCGTGATTGTCCCACTGCAGGGCAAAGGTCTCCCTTCCCTTCTTCCACTCTTCGCGATCTAACGCTGTGACAGGCCATGAGGTTGAATGTGAGTCGAGTTCGTCCCGCCATCTCATTCTGGGTCTTCCACGTCGCCGCCTTGCGCTACTTGTTCGTCACGGTTTCGACCCGACACGGCACCGGTTCGGCAGCCAGTTGTGCATGAAACACTATGGAGCTTGTCACAAAGTCGTTCACAAAGTTGTTCACAAAGTCGTCAGTATTGCCTAGGTTCCACGCACAGTCAAATTTGACAGTATAAAAACGTTTGTTGGCAAGGTCGGACGTACGCACGGCGCGTACAAGCCATGCCCGGAGTCGTCCCGGCGACGCACCGCGACGTGCCGGGTTAAAACCGTATTCTTGAATAAGTCACGAGTCACAACTGTCATTGATTAATATCGTTTCACTACACAGCTCGTACCGAATAGAATGGTTCGAAACTCGCAGTTGCGAAACACAGAAAGTCTCTTTTCTTAACTATTCCCGAAAGAGAAAGTGAGTATTTTTGAAAATCAGTTGCGAAAGTGAACCATTACGTCTCAATCATCATCATCATATCAGCCGATAGACGTCCACTGCTAGACATAGGCCTCCCCCAAAGAGCGCCATATCGACCGATTTTGGGCCTTCACCATCCACGGACTTCCTGCGACCGCTTTAATGTCATCGGTCCATCGAGTGGGGGGCCGTCCTACACTTCGTTTTCCAGTTCGTGGTCGCCACTCGAGAACCTTTATTCCACAACGGTTATTGGTTCTGCGAGCTATATGCTAGTTTTTATGATAAGAAAATATTATTCTGGAACGAAGAATAATATTCTCTAGTTAAAACAGTAAATTTGAAACAATATTATTCTAAAGTGAAGTATACTTATTGTTAGCCATATATAAATCATTATTATTCTTGACCAAGAGGATTATTCTTGCTTTAAGAATAGTTTTTTTTCTGTGTGGCCTGCCCATTGCCACTTCAACTTACTAATTCTAACTTCTCAATTCAATTCTGGCAATAAAAATTCTTTAATAACATTACTGCTCGTTACTTACTTTACTAGTAGTGGGTGACCCTGCCTTCTGATCCTAAGGTAGTGGGTTCAAATCCAGTCGTGCACCAATAGATTTTTCTCTTCGAAAAAATAGTTGCGTTATGCCAGTGCTCTCATACGGTGAAGGAAAAAGACATGTGCCATCCACTAATCCGCATTGGGTCCGCGTGGTGGATTAACCCAATTACTCTCGTTCGAGAGTAGGACAGTGTCCCAGCAGTGGGAATATTAGAAGCTGTCATGATGATGATGATTACTTACGAGTAAAACTTACTTACTTTAGCTTACCAGTGTCCGATTAGACACTACTTACGTACGGTTTCATAGAAAAATAAAAAGGCCTTGCTGGTACTGCCACAGGCAAAAGTGGAAAGTGGAGCTTTAAGACAATTATTTACAGTTATTAGCTCTCTCATTGTTTGGTAACACTGTTATATTCGTACATGTGATTACATGAACGAGTTTAACATAATCATAATCGTTATCATTTATTGTTTGTGAACCCAGATAGTAATTATAAATGATGGTAAGGCTCATAACATTGGCATTAGATATTATCACTATAATTTAGGTGAGCTAATTTACTCCTCACCAAAATATTTTTTGAATGAACTACCCTCAGGCCCGTATTTTAGAACTTGAGTGTAAATCGTGACTCAAGCATCGATTTTACAAAAGTATAATTCCATGATAAGTGATGATGACAAAAATATATGCTTATTTATCGTTTTGAGTTTGAGTTTCGTTAATGAACAACAAAATGATAAAATACGTCGTATCTGACACCAGATATAAGTTTATTGGTACTAAAACAGTGGTCTGATAGGGTACATGTGGGTAGGTGGATGTTATTGCCGGTTGACTTATATCTAATACATGAATACAGTACCCAGATGAGCTCTGTCCCCCGCACTAGGTCTCTATTGAGCCTGTTCAGTGGGGTCACAGTGACTCGCTCTGACACTCCATCATTAATATTACATAATGTACTTATTGTACTTAGTGTTAACCCTTTTGACTTAAAGCAGCCAGAATCACTTGTGACGTGGCTAAGCTGTACATAGCAGATCAACAAAGTTAAGCACTGTTTAGCGTATTCACTTTTTCAATCGGTGTCAATTTTACCTTAAGGGCTTTCGTGCTTCTGAAGGCACGTTCAGCAGCTATTCCGGCTTATTCAAAGTTGTTAGACCTTAACAGAGGCCTGCGGGCGCTTTTGCGAAGCATTATGGTGGCTGTACACTCCCGCACGAGAGCACTCGCTGTCTCGCCCGAGAGGCCCGACCCGGGACAGAGAGCTTGCTACGAACACCGAGACAGGGCGAGCGCTACCATGTACACTCTCGCGCTCGCCCTGTCTCGGCCTGCCTCGGTGAGTGTAACCTTACAGCCCTTAGAATAACTCCGTCGCCAGAGTTGGCTACTGACTCACACGAACGGAATAGGAAAACGCCGTCGTCTTTTCTAGAATAAGAATTTATTTTAGAAATGATTATTACCTTAGTCAAGAGCTTTTGCCCGCGACTGTACGTAAAACCGCCCCATCGTTATGCGATGCGGTAGTACCCACCCAAGTGCTTTGCCGATCGTCTTCACAATCGGACCACTGCAAAACACGTAAGTATCACTACCTTATATGCGAAAGTTTGGATAGAGGATAGATGTTTTTACCAGTCACACCAAAGCGGTTAAACGGATCGGATCTAGATGAATTTTGGCACAGAGATATAATTTAGACTATTTGACGACCAATGTAGCGGGGTGGGCGAAGGTCTGCCTGCGATGCAGAGATTGCGGGTTCGATTCCCGCCTTGAGACAAATGTTTGTAGGATCTGCAAATATTTGTTCCGGGTGTTCTGGGTGTTTTCTATGTATAATAAAAAATATCTATCTATGTATTGTATTGTATTAAATATATATCAGTCATCTAGTACCCATAATACAGCTCTGTTTAACAGCAGCTTACCTTGGGCTAGATGATGCTATGTGGATTGTCTAGAATTATTTATTTATTTATTTATTTGTTTATTTAGCCTGGAATTGGCTACTTATTATCTCGAAATGCTGTGTAGATAGATGGATGTTTGTTAACAAATTATGCCAGAAAGGCGGCAAAGATCTGGATAAAATTTAGCACAGAAATTATAGTCTGTTAAAGTACATTGGCAATTTTTTCGGAAAAATGTACGTTAGTCGAGTTCCTCTCGAACAGAGCATGGATCTGAGTAACTAGAAATTTTACGAAATGTCTACCATTTATTTTGTATGGCTTGTCTCTCTACGGCTGCAGCTTTTTGTCTGCGACACAGCTTTAAAAAAAATGCGCTATCATCGTTTACCAAAAAAAAATTATTGTAGCCCTGTAACCTGTTTCGAAATAAACGATTATTATTGAAAATATTTTTTTTACTGATGTAAAGATTAGGCCAGAGTCAATTCTACACAATGCGATTCTACTGTCATCGTTTTAGATTATGTTATTGGCTAAAACCTATCCAATACCAGGCACGTTCGGTTAGTTAAAAAAATTGGTTTTGGGAATAAACGGTACAAGAGTAGGCCTCGGATACAATTTTCTACTTTTAATAATCAAAATACGATATAGAACTCTTTGAACATTGTCTTACTAACTGCATGACTGACTGACTGAACACACAGCTTAAACACGAAATTCCTAGAGACTAGAAACTTTTTTTTTTTTTTTTTTTTACTACTAAAGTGGCAACCAAGCGTACGGCCCACTTGATGGTCAGCGGTTACCGTAGCCTATGTACGCATGCAACATCATAGATATCACTTGCGTGTTACCACCCTGAGACGTTAGATGGAAAGTCTCATGTGCCTGTAATTTCACCGGAAACCATACCCTTCAAACCGGAACACAGCAATGCGAGCATTACTGCTTGGCGGCAGAAATAGGTATGGTGGTAGTCCTTCCCCGGACGAGCTCTATCACAAAGAACTCTACTACTCTTAGAACTTAAACTTACAGTCTAGAGGCAAAAATTAAGTTTTTTATAATGAAAAACTTAATAAGGACAAAATCGTGTAGATTTCACTAGGCTTTGGCGTTATTCTCAACATTATTCTTCTTTAACATATACCCTTCTATCTTTATAACTTTCATAATTCTTCACAAAACGTAAGCCCAGAATTCCATTTTTCTTATAAAGGATCATGAATAAATAAATAACAATTGAATCTTTTTATCTCGAATTTTCTGGAAGTCGACAAATGTTTTTGGATACTTAATCACCTTGAAGTGTCTGCTTTCTTTTATAATCGGCAGCGTTGGTTCCTTTGGGAACAAGTTATGGCTTATGTTTTATGTCAAGGCCTTACCAATGATTTCTTTAACATTTTCTCGTGACAGGTCAAGTTAAGTCAATTTAGGAGCCTTATTCGATATGACCAAACGCGGGCTCGCTACGATATCTGCGTGGAATCGTTGACGACAAGCCACGTTTTAAGGTTCGCCTGACTGTTTTTTAAAGTCAACCTATCGATAGCATAACTATCGCTATTGAAACAACACAGATACCATAACCATTTTACAATGTCACACCATGGTACGTATAGAACACAGGCAGGTATGTAAAAGCAACTCGCTTTTCAAAAGCTCGAAAGTAACTCTATCCATCTGTCTGTACGTTTTCAAGGCTAAACCGCTTTACCGATTTCGATGAAATTTAGTATGAAAATAGCTTGAAATTTAGAAAAGAACATAAACTACTTTTTTAAGTAAATACCACGCAAGCAAAGCCGTGAGCTACAGTTATTTTGCAATAAACCACCGCGAATTGTTAGTAAAATTTATCATAGGTGCGTGATCCTATTTAAGGGTTAGAATTTATGGAGGTGAACCAAATGGTCAGTAACTTCTGCCCCATGTGACTGTGAAGCCATTATATTTATTGGTTCGTGTAGGATTATCTAGAGATAAACATCTAGTTTTATCCTGAAATACGACAGTAGAAAAAGTTAGTTTTTTCTAATGTCATTCCTTCCTGAAATACGCCAAGATACTATCTTCGAGTGAGTCCTAACTACTGTAAGTATAACTTAGTGTCATTTATACACCAGTGCCTGGGTGCCGGTTAACCTGCCACGAAGTGTATGGGCATGCTGGGAAAACGCCTGTACCTACGTGTGAAAGATAACATACACAAACATCGACGTTGGATACCCGGCAACTGGGACGTATGAAAAGGCACTTATGTTAGAAATATTACCTCTACATTACCACCGTAATACATTCAAGATATTATCTGTACCGAAATATTATCTCACGTACAAACAGCAATAGGGAAATATGTAACTTGCAAATGTAAAATGATGAGATCCGAAACCACCTCTGTGATAAATCGTTGAAACATGGAACATAATACTGACACACTTTATGATGAAAAGGACCCCTGGGTATATTATTCACGATATCAAAGACATAAAATAAAACGGTACGATTTGAGTTGTCTAAAAAAACTAGCAATGAGGCCTTTATCAACTTCTGAAAATGATTTATAGAACGTCGGTTGTCTCATTTTGCCTGCATAAAGGATGACATACGGTAAACCGTGCCGGGCCCGAGCCGAGCGTTGGCAATAGCACGGTCAACCAATATTTCCATATATTCTGTATGGAGTTTTCCGAGTATTGTCCGTTGCTAGGCCGTTACTCGTTATAAACGTGAGTGTGTCCATACAAAATATCGGTACACTAATTGGCACGGCCGACACTCGGTCGACTGCGGTCGACACTCGGCCCGGACCCGACACGGGTTAGCGTGAGTCATGTAGGTAATCAGAGTTGCTGTCAATTCGGACAAAATTTATTGGGACACAGTGTCCCAACTGACACTTTTGAAGCCATTTGGTTGTTTAGACATGTGAACAGCCATGTCCTACAACCATGTGAAGTGCAAATGTCCTTGGGTCAGGTTTTTGGATGAAGTATATGCTTGCTCAGTACCTACACCATCCTCTCAGCTTAAGAGTTTTCCTTCACTAATAGAACAGTAAAATTCATTAGTGCATCACCGAGATTTGAACCCACGGACATTCGGATCGGAAGTCGGGCCCGGTAGAAACGGAAGGGAAAAACGGCCGGCCCGGCCCGAAGTATCAAACCACAAGCACGCACAAACTAGTGTGATAATCTTGAAACTTTTCTATAATAATTGTGCACTTTTATTATCGTGACGTAGGGAGTTTGCATTGCCCTTGGGACCTAAGCATGCAATTACTGAAAGTTCATGAGAATCGACGCACATTGGAAATTATCCCAATATCGATTGAAAGCAGACATAAAGAAGGTTGTTTCTTTTCTAAAAATATAGCAACCTTTCTATTTTGCAAGGTTAAATCAATTCGCAATATTTGCAGCTGTTATGCTTCGTTTTTCAAGTACTTGTAATGCTAGTATCAACCTAGTGGACTGTTTAATATTTTGTTTGAATTTACCTCTGACTTGTACGACATTTTCAAGGATTTAACAAGAGTTTTAGAGAGCTTTATCAGACTCAGCTGGGTATATAAAAAAAAAAAGATAACTTTAATATAAATAAATATAACTAAATTTATTAATTTTTTTTAGAAGGCTGGTTCATTGTATGTATTTTGTATATTTTGTAGGTAATGCAATTATGTGCCATTTTTTTGTCCGCAAAAGCACCACGACCTGTCCCCCGATTGCGTTATTCGGTTGCAAATAAGAGGTTTTCGTCTCAAGTTAGAAAAATAATAATAATAATAATAATAATGCTGGACAATCCACACAGCATCATCTAGCCCAAGGTAAGCTGCTGTTAAACAGAGCTGTATTATGGGTAATAGATATATTTAATACAATACAATACATAGATAGATATTTTTTATTATAATAGAAAACACCCAGAACACCCGGAACAAATATTTGCTGATCCTACAAACATTTGTCCAAAGGCGGGAATCGAACCCGCAACCTCTGCGTTGCAGGCGGTCCTTCGCCCACCGCGCCACATCGGTCGTCAAAAAAAAGCTGTATATTTAGATGGCGGTAGCTCAACTGGCGAGCCCAAGAGAATGTAAGCACTACGTTTGGCGAGCTATGGTGAATTTGTAGGGAATTCAACATTGGTTGCTCCTGCTGTCACTGTCTATCATACCTCTGGTTGGTGTCAAAGTCATAGTACGTACTACGTAGTACATTAACTTTGGTCGTACTGGAGTTAAATTATTTTGCCTCAAGCAGGACATGAACCCACAACTTTCCGCTTGACACAAGACGAAACAAAAACGGAATTACCAACTTTTTTCTTGTTTTGATAACCTTTCCCAGTATGGCAGTAGGGCAGATAGCGCCATCTGTCAAAGCAATCGGTACTACTTTTTTTTTAAATCTCAAATCGAAAACCTCTCATTGCAATCGATTTCACTTGGTTTCAATAAAAAACTGACGCATTTTGTATGAATGTCTCAGCTTATTTTTTTTTTGTTAGTTTATTTTTTATACAGCTGAAGTGGCAACCATGCGTACGGCCCATAAGATGGTAAGCGGTTACCGCAGCCTATGGACGCTTGCAATACCAGAGGTATCACTCGCGGGTTGCCACCTTGAGGCTAAGATAGAAAGCCTCATGTGCCAGTAATTTCACCGGAAACCATACCCTTCACACCGGAACACAGCAATGCGAGCATTACTGCTTTGCGGCAGAAATAAATTTTGTAAAAAAAAAAGTTTGGGCACAGAACAGATATTAGTACTACGTATGGGCAGTATGAGGCTGGCTTTGTGTCATGTCTGTCAATTATTTTTATTTTTACAGGTAGAGTCTTGAAGACAACATTGCAATGCACAAATCGCTAAAGTATTCAGCTATTGGCGCCGGGTCTGCGTTGTTCGGCGTCATATTTGGATGGGTGCTTTTCCCGGTCATACTGAAAAGTCAACTGAAAAAGGTATCAAAATAATTATAATCATTTTCAGCCCGGAGAAAGAGACGGATGTGAAGGTTACACGTTTTTACATCACAAGCCAGCCTGATATTAAGTGTTAACCGTAGCTTATCATCATGACAGCCTTCTAATGTTCCTACTGCTGGGACACTGGCCTACTCACAAACGAGAGTAGGCGAGTTTGGTCCACCATTGGGTCTTAATCCACCACGCGGACTCAATACCGATTGGTGGATCTTTCTATCTTTCAAAATGTTTGTTCTTGAACATGTTGGTTTCCACACGATGCATTGCGCACATACATTTTTCAAGTTGAAAAACCCGTAGCTTATGGACGCTTGCAATACCAGAGATATAAGTCGCGCATTGCCGACTCTTTACTTCATTCACTTGCATCACACTCTTTATACACGTTCGTTGGTTAAGGGTAGGTTTAGGGTTAAAAGAGAATTTTCAAAGATTTTGACACTAACCCGGTTTGAGGGTCGTCCTCTTAACCTATTAAAAAAATATTTATTTTAAACGTACCTAACGTAAAGCTACGTTTACGTTGCGTTTGAAATAAAAAAGTTCAAATGTCGAGGTGCAAATCTTTGCTAAAGTATATAGCTTTATGCGATGATCGTAGTTTCAGAATAATTTTAACAAAGTCATTTGGTTGAAAGCCCACACGGAATATCCAAGTGGCTGAGTTGAGACATATTAAGGGCATACGGTCCAATTTGCCTAAGCACACGTCATGTCCCCGTTTTACCCGAGTCTTTTTGAGAAGGGGACTTACCGATGAAATTGTGGCGGTTTCTGAACGAAACTCGCGCGGATTGGATGACAGAAGCTGATTTTGACAGCTAGCCAGTGAAAATTTTCCTGAGGTCTGGACTTGACTTGAATTCTTCCAACATTAACTAAGATTGCTCTGTAAATAAGCCTAGGTGCATATCCTACTCCTAGAAGTTAACTGTGCCTACTTATTTACCACCGCGTCAGTGTCGACTCGCAATAACATCTCCCAGACTTGTAAAACATCATCCGTAGTCCGCCTGTGAATAAACTATAATTTAACTGGAAGTAAATGTGTTTGATGCTTTCCTTCGACTCCTATAAGTACTTCCAAATTGGTGACCCCGACTCTAACTCTAGAGTATAGTATTCGTAACTATACTCTGGAGTTCGGAAGGGAGATTCACGTTTATATCAGCTTCGTTACAATGTGATAATAAGTGATACGATCACTCATTACAATATACTTAGGTACTTTATTTTATTTTATTTATTTTAAGACCAAAAAAAGATGGATAGACGAGATAAAAGAAACAGCTGCCGAGGAATGGATGAAAAAGGCAGAAAATAGAGTTAACTGGAGCAAAATGAAGGAGGCCTTTACTCGTTGAGAGGTCCTTATAACTTTAATTCAGAAATCGACTTATTTTAAATCATTTTTTTTGCATGAATCTAATTAAGTTTATTTAACAAATGAATTGTGAATTAAGTTATCAAGGAAATAAATGAGGCTTTATTATTATTATTTCAGAACACCAACATACTAAACACTATTAAAAGATTTAGGTATACATAACAAGAGATACAAATTAAATGTTATTACAATTAATGGTGAAGATCACATGCATTATTACAATATAAAAGAATTTTTAACATTTATTGGAACTTTTTTATTACGCAAATTGCCCTAGAAATTGCCTAGTATAGTCAACTACAGCGGCTAGACTCGGGAAAGACCGCAAGACCATCAACGTCAAACGAATCTTTCAAAGTTGTTCTAATGTACCTATACTTGCCTTGTCGTGATGTGAGGTCAAACTTTTGTTATTCTGGCTTAGTCTGAAAACCAGCGTTGCCCTGTCTTGTACAAGGCAGCATCATGCTGAGACTAGGCCATTTTGACCACACATCACAGAGCATTTTTTGTTTCTTAGGTGCTTAGTATATTTAATAATGTGTATTAGAATTATGTTAGTTGCTTATTTTACTTATCAAGTATCAGTATCTATGTCTATGTACCTAAGATTGACTTTATTATTTGTATGAGTATTGTGTTTCAATCGTTCTGTGTTTGTGTGTATCAAATAAATGTATTTCATTTCATTTCATTTTATATGTTGCGATGACACATTTGCTTTTCTAATTTCCCAATTTTTTTTTTTTTTTTTTTTTTTTATACAACTGAAGTGGCAACCAAGCGTACGGCCCACAAGATGGTAAGCGGTTACCGCAGCCTATGGACGCTTGCAATACCAGAGGTATCACTCGTAACATCGTTAAATTCGGTAATTTAAAGTAGAATAATACGATCATGCGATCATCCTCTGAAAGCAAAGCGGAGCGGAGCGGAAGCCAATAGAATCCTGTCATAATTCCGTCACATCAATTGCGATGATTCTATTGGTTGAATGGGCTCCGCTTCGAATATATGGATCGTCGCTTATATTCGCTCTCCAAAACCAATCAAAAACTTAATAGTTTGCAGATTTCGGGTTTTTTTAACAATTTAACTACCGAACGCGTTTAAAACGATCTAACAAAGATAATATACCTAGGCATAAAATCTACCTACCATATAACAAAATTGAGTGAACAATAGACATTTTTACACTTTCCCTTGCTCCAGGAAATGGCGTTATCCAAAAAGACCGACGTTCGAAAGATGTGGGAAGTGATACCATTTGCTCTAGATTTCAAGGTTTACATGTTCAACTATACCAACGTCGAGGAGATACAGAAAGGGGCCATCCCGATCGTAAAGGAAATTGGACCTTATCATTTCGAGTAAGTGTATATTTTTGTGTACAGGTCTAGTATATCAAAGCTGAGCGGAGATTCAACCAATCCATTAGATAGGCTATGGAATCTATTTAGCTACGACTTCATAGATCCGTGGCAAAGCTGGGCTGTGTCGTTTGGGCTCTAAAACACTGATTGCTATAAATAAACATGGTTGCAAGCCAGTATGATAGTCCTTTGGTTTGGAAGCTCATCCAGAAGACCAAATCATTGGTAGTTTTAAATATTAAAATAATTAGGTTCTGTGCTGGCCATCTTATTCATAATCAACATACAATGTTAAATAACAGTTATTTCATCAAGATGATTGATTATGAATAAGAAGGTTAAGTACCTACCTACTCATTTACAACTGTTTTAATTATAATTTCATTTTATGTTATAGCTACTAGTTTATAATGGTGGACTAAGTTGTCTAAATAAATAAATAAATAATTATTATTATTATAGATAACTCATCTCTTTGATTGCCATCTTTCAGAGAAAATAAGATTTATCATCTTAATTTCTCTCTGGAACCACCTTATAAATATAGTATAAAAAGGTAAAGAGCTAATTTGTGAGGGTGATTCACATTGCACGCAAAACTTGCACTTCATTTTGAACTTTAACCATCACTGTACACCGATTTCTTGTAACCGCTTTAATGTCATCGGTCCATCGAGTGAGGGGCCAGCCTATATTTCGTTTTCGGACCATACTTTATGGAATACCAGAGATAAAATCATATCGTCTCTTTCAACTGCCCTAGTTAATATTATTAAAAGAGATTGATTTTTATTTATAAGTTACTTACTCGAAAAGTAGATAATAAGTCAATTGTCTTGAACACTTTCCAACCCTTTTGTATCACAATACAACCCCAGTGCCAGTTATTTACTTAATTATTCATAGTATCGTTGTGAAAGTTAAATAATTATAGGTAATAAATATGTAGTTAAAGACAGGTCTCAACGTCTAATGTGACACAAACCTCATGTATTATGTATATGAGATAATGTCTCGCACTTAGATACCTACATAACTACAGTATGATGATTGATACAACTTAAATTGCTAACTTATACAAGTTACTTTAATGCTGACTGTAGGTATGTTAAGAACGGCGAGAGCAGTGGTTTTTCCAGGTCCATTTATTTTTAAATGTAAAAAAACTTTTAATTGAATGTGTTTTCATTTAAAAGTACTATATTCAGATGAGTTAATAAAACAATTATATCAAAAGTACCAGAGTACAGTGTGATTGCGGAGCTCCTGTACAAGATATAATATATAATAAATTTACTTTATGCAAGATATGCCACACATACTATCCTGTCCGTTATACACTACCACCTGCACTTAGCAGGATTTATATATAGCAACAAATAGAGCTATCCAGGTTGCCACCGACTAGGTCTCGACCGGTGGGTCGAGAAGAGTTTGAGAAATTTAATTTGACACGAGAAGAAGAATATCAAAATCATTGTTGAAATAACTTATAATAAGTACTTAATTTACTTAAAACCGGCGTGCACGTACACGCACGACGTTTAAGACATTTACGTACAGCTAGAAGGTGATACTTTAAAATAACCTCGTTCGTTCGTTTGTATGAGTCAGTGGCCAACTCTGGTGACAGAGTTTCTAGGCCGCCCGAAAGCCTCTGTCATGGCCTAGCTACTTTGAAAAAGCCGGGACCGACTGCTTAACGTGCCCTCCGAAGCACGAAGAAGAAGAATGAAGACACTTGCTGGATAGTGTTTTTCTCATTTAAATGAAATAAATAAATAGATAAAAATAATATTTTGCTTAGGGAATGGAAGGAGAAGGTTGAAATCGAAGACCATGAAGAGGATGACACAATAACGTACAAGAAACGGGATACATTCTACTTCAGACCTGATCTATCCGGCGAGGGGCTTACTGGGGAGGAAGTGGTCACTATACCACACGTCTTTATGATGGTAAGGTCATCAAACATCATACTATTTTTACAGTGATCTGTGGTACCAGTTCAATTCAGATTTGGGTGGTGGATATCAAAAGCTTGTATAATCCCCAGGGTACAGCAATATCAATGAACCGAGATAAACCAGCGATGCTCAACATGGTCGGCAAAGCTCTCAACGGGATGTTCGACCAGCCTAAAGACATATTCCTGAGGACCAAGGTTTTGGATATACTCTTCAGAGGGATTATCATCAACTGCGCGAGAACGGAGTTTGCGCCGAAGGCTGCGTGCGCGCAGATCAAGAAGGAAGGTGTGCCAGGATTGGTGGTGGAGCCTAATAACCAGTTTAGATTCTCTTTGTTCGGTGTGGTAAGAATAAATAAGTACCTCATCTTCATCATCACCATATCAGCCAATAGCAATACTGAACATAAACACGCGTGGCAGGCACTGCCATTATCATTAGTATTGTACGTATTTCACGTCCCGTGCCCCTTCAAATTCGCAGGAAACCGTCTAAGTTATTTAGTTTGACTAATAGTACCTCCAAAGAACCAGTTTTGGGAAATCAGAATAAATCTTACCTTTATAGTATGGTGTTACCCATCCTATTTCTGTTATTGCAAAAGTTTTTGGGCAAACACGCCTGTGCTTCTGTTTATTCTGGGCTTATTTTATTCTAGCTAAGGGTAAGAATTAATTGGTTTACAGATCTTATTCTGGGCTTAGTTTATTTGAGCTAGGGGTCAGAATTAATTGGTTTACAGATCTTTATATCTGATATTTGTAAACTTGTACTTGCAGAAGAACAACTCAATCGACAGTCACGTTGTGACAGTGAAGCGAGGGATCAAAAACGTCATGGATGTGGGTCAGGTGGTGGCCATCGACGGAGCTACGGAGCTGACCATCTGGAAGGACAACTGCAACAATTACGAGGGGACAGATGGCACTGTGTTCCCCCCGTTTTTGACTGTAAACGACCGGCTGCAGTCTTATTCGGGGGATCTGTGCAGGTGATTCATGTGAAACCCTGAATCCAGTGGAATATAGCCCAGATCTCGCATATTTCTTTTATTTTGTTTGTTGCTCTGTACAACTTATAACCCACTGGGGGCTATAATTTTTTTCCCCATTTAAAAACCTCATGTTTTATTGAATTTATGTCTTCCTTCACTTTCTGAAAGCTTACAGTATAATAAAATAAATACATAAAAATAAAATAAATTAAGACTCATTGTAAACCGTGTAGTAGGAAAGATTTTTAGCAAGATTTCATCTTAGTTGGTATACCGCGTTGCCAGATATTCTGAAGAAAGTAATGAAAGAAAATACGTTTGTTCTGCTTCAAGCAGCGGCGTGCTTTATGTTTGGAGGGCATCTTACAAACCATATCTATAGCAAATGAAATCACAGGGTAACGAGCGCAGTGCAGTGCCACGTTTTATATCTTGAAGCTGATATACGACTCGAGTGGCTCTTCTTATCACTCTTTAAGAGAATAATTTGTTACAGTGTCAATGAAATACTGATCAAAGCTGATGGTGATAGAAATATTTCGCCATTTTGTTTCCCCAGGTCCTTCAAACCATGGTACCAGAAGAAGACTTCCTATAGCGGGATTCATACCAACCGGTACGTCGCGAACATCGGGGATTTAGCCAATGATCCCGAGCTTCAATGCTTTTGTGCACAAACCACCACTTGCCCTCCTAAGGTATGTTCATCATGACAGCCTTTTAAGGTTCCCACTGCTGGGACACTGGCGTACTCTCAAGCGAAAGTAATTGGGTTTTAATCCACCAACGTGGACCCAATGCGGATTGGTGGATGGCACATGTCTTTCGAGTTTAAAGTTCTACATACCGGTTTCCTCGACTATGTTCTCCTTCATCGCATCAGAGCACTGGCATTGCGCATTGCATTCAGACTTGGGCGTTTATTGGCTGTTGATGTTGATACACAAACCAATTTTGACATTTACATTTCACACAACGCCATCTAGCCCCAAGCTAAACAAAGCTTGTACTTATGACAGCTAGATAACTGATGGAATACACAAATAAATTTGTTTTGATCCTGCTCTTGTGCTAAAGAGCTTAATTGACTCGTTATATTATATTTCTCAACTTCAAAGGGTCTGATGGACTTGACAAGCTGCATAAAAGCCCCTATGTACGCATCACTGCCACATTTCCTGGACTGCGCCCCTGAAATCAAGAATGGTGTGAAGGGTCTTAATCCGGACCCCAGTGAACATGAAATTCAGATTGATTTTGAACCGGTAAGTGTCCGTCATAACAGTGCCAGCGGTTATCGGTTCTGCGAACTGAACCCCTGAACTGGTAACTATACTAACCAAGATAATAATTTGCCACAAACGATCATAAAAATAATAAACCCTTTACCAAATCAGCTGATTATTATATATTACAGTACAGCTGATTTGATAAAGTTAAGTACCATCGCAAAATAGTTTTTTTTTTTTGCTACTAAAGTGGTAACCAAGCGTACGGCCCACTTGATGGTCAGCGGTTACCGTAGCCTATGTACGCATGCAACATCATAGATATCACTTGCGTGTTACCACCCTGAGACGTTAGATGGTAAGTCTCATGTGCCTGTAATTTTACCGGAAACCATACCCTTCGAACCGGAACACAGCAATGCAGCATTACTGCTTGCTTGATTATATTTAGTAGTCATTTCATTCAAGTTAATTTAAGTTAATTTTGGGTTAATTTTAGTTTATTGTAGATAAACTATATTTTACATCTTTCACTAAAGCTACCTAAGATGCTACCTGCATCTGCCATCGTTTATCGAAAATTAAAAGTGTTTTGTGCACATTACACTTTAATATTTAAATGTACCTACGATATACTTATTAACTGCCTGCAAAAGGAATAAACCTTTAGTGCGCGTACGTAACCAAGTTTTGTAACCAGCTACGTAGAAGGAATTTTTATTATTAGTTCGTAACCAAGTTACAAAGTAAGAATAAAAACACGTAGGTACGTTCAAAATTTAATTTTTTGTTAAACAGGTTATGTTCGTTGTTTACTTTGTTTGTTAAGAGTAGTAGAGTTCTCTGTGATAGAGCTCGTCTGGGGAAGGACTACCACCATACCTATTTCTGCCGCCAAGCAGTGTGCTCGCATTGCTGTGTTCCGGTGCGAAGGGTATGGTTTCCGGTGAAATTACTGGCACATGAGGCTTTCGATCTTAGCATCAAGGTGGCAACCCGCGGGTGATACCTCTGGTATTGCAAGCATCCATAGGCTGCGGTAACCGCTTACCATCTTGTGGGCCGTACGCTTGGTTGTCACTTCAGTTGTATAAAAAAAAAAAACTTGCCATAAAAAGGATTAAAATTATCATAGGTACATCACTGTAATTTACATAGTATTCTGATCTTTATATACCGTCCGTTACGAATACTGCATTAAGCTCCCTGCTGAACATTTTAGATGTTCGATAATACCTAGTTAGTTTGGAACATCCAAAAACAATTTCAACTTTATACCGTTCTACTTCTAACCAGATAAAGGAATGTTAAGCAGCTTTCGCTCGTAAAGCGGCTTTGAAAGTCCTAATGGGAGGTACTAACTCTTTTTAGAGTTAAAATTGAAAGCTCAAATGCTTTAGATACGCCCTTTTTTCCTAAATCTCGAGATATTATAGGAAGCTCTAGCACAAATCTATAGGAACAGTCGTATATCAGTCGTACGTTTGCATTGTTTTAATGTTTGCATTTGAGAGTACATGTGAGCATTTGCATTCATTTAAACCCGTAATGGATTTGGATTAAACTTAAAATATACATAGTACGTGACCATATAGTACATAGTACGTGGAACACGTACTATGTACATAGTACGTGGAATATATCATTGGCTTTGAATTTTTATAACAAGAACCATTGAAATAAAGTATTAGTAGTTTCTGGCCTGTATATGTTGACGACCGATGTGGCGCCAGCGGGCGCGGGTTCGATTCCCGCCTCGGGAGAAATGTTTGTACGATCTACAAATCTGTTCCGGGTGTTCTGGGTATTTCCTATATATAATAAAAAATATATATCTATGTATTGTATTGTATTAAATATATATCAGTCATCTAGTACCCATAATACAGCTCTGTTTAACAGCAGCTTACCTTGGGGCTAGATGATGCTGTGTGGATTGTCCAGCATTATTTATTTATTCATATGTGGCTTTAACGCGTGCTTATGTATAGATATCGGCAGAAACCAAGAGGATATGACGAATCAAGGTTGTTCTGTTACTATTAAGTCCAGTCCAGGCACTTAATTTTTTTAACCAGTGAGAAGGCGCGCCTAATGTTGTTACACGGATAGGCGCGCTATGAGCAATTTGCTCACACTAAAATTGATTGAAGAAGTTTTTGGTGATCCTGACTTCATAGCAAAACTCTTTTAGTCGATTTTACACGTTCAACTTCGGTATACACCTTATTTTAGTTACGGAGAACTTCTATCAATAGAACAATAAAAATGATCCACATAGTATTACGAGTACGAAGTAAACGCGTTTCGAGAATAAACTCGATAAGAAATACGAAAAATAGTGATTTCGCGCACGTTTTGATTTGGATCTCAGGGACCCCTATGGTATTTGCTGCTTTAGCAAATGCTGAATGGCGACCATTTTCAAAGACTTATGATCTGATGTACTCGTAACTGACTAGATACACTTTTTTAATATTATTACCACCATGTACAGTGTCGAAACAAACTTTTTTATTTATGAACTAGCTGACCCGGCGCGGTTTCACTCGCGAAATTTTTCCATAATTTCTCACCGTTCAAACCTTTCCTGGACTCCTACAAATAGTTTAAGACCAAACTCAGCCAAATCGGTCCAGCCGTTGTCTAGTTTAACAAGCCTAACGCACAACAATTAATTTTTATAAGTATGTAAGATTTTTAGAGTAGGTATAATTTAGGTACTATATGTTTTTGAGTTGAGACTTCTTTCCAGATATCTGGCACACCGATGATGGCAAAGCAGAGAGTGCAGTTTAACATAGAACTGTTGAAAACTGACAAGTTGGAGTGGAACAAGGAACTTCCCGGCACCATTGCACCAGTGTTCTGGATTGAAGAGGTGAGTGGTACATAAAAGAAAGGGGTACAGACAAAGCGCAGTGGATCCGTGTCAACCAATAATAAAGTGTTAAAATGAGCTGTTCTCGTCTCAAGTTATTAAAAAAAAAGCTGTCTATTTAGATGGTGGTAGCTCAACTGGCGAGCACAAGAAGCACTACGTTTGGCGAGCTATGGTGAATGTGTATGGAATTCTTCTTCTTCTTCTTTTGTTTTATGGCCTCTGTGGCTAGTTTGCCACAATTTTGCTAGTGTCAAGTGTATTAGTTTGATTGTCGCTTAGCAACGTAAACAAACGAAATTTGGAAAGAAACGATGACATTTCTTTCAAAATTCTCCTGGAAAGTCTTTGACTAAATTACCAACCAACATTACCCCTCCATTTCAATTACCAACACTTGTGCTAAGTAAACAAGTTAAATTGGATAAACTGCCATCAAATTTACGCAATAAAACTTAAAATAACACGAGAAATATAATTAAAATGGGAAGACCCATGTCGTTTTGACAAGACAGCCAAAGAAAATCCGTGTAGGGAATTCAACATTGGTTGCTCCTGCTGTCACTGTCTGTCATACCTCTGGCTGGTGTCAAAGTCATAACTGAGACATAGTAAAAATAGGAACAATAGATTTTGAGAAAATCACTTTTAATTTAAATTTGATTTTATATCACTTTAAAAAAAATTATGAACTCGTGTTTCAAGTTTTTACTATTTTAAACTAAATCTAAATTTTTAAATAAATTTAATAAGTTTGAACTAGTTTTGCACGGATTTTAAAAGTGAGCCCTCAATCCTGACGCACATCTTAAAACCTAGGTACATATTTACATGACGGTCGTATATCTACTTTGCGATAGTTAGTGTCTCTTAAGTAGGTAGGTGCTTACTCTAGTTTCCAATTCCCTTTGTGTCTAAGTGGTTTAAGCCACATGTTGAATACCAAGCAGGTCACTACCATGGTTGATTATAACTCTTTATAATCGTGAGAGCGCACACTTGGGGTGGTTAGGTGCAATTATCTACATTGCCTTGAAACATATGCTGGTAGTCGAGATTTATCAATTTATACATAACTATTGGTTGGACTTCCTAGAAATCTTTTATGTAATGCCATAGTCAACGATAGGTATAACGTATAACGGTGCTATTCTACCAAAATAGTGTTCAGAACTTAGAATACTTGTTGTTATTCTAAGGTTCAGAACAACTGTTCGCAACAAATGTGCGGAATAAAAAGTGCGCAACAATTCCGCACGGTTCAGAACTCTGGTGGAATCGCACCCTTGTCTTATCAAAGCTGTAACGGAGTCGTGTCAAATACATAGTAGACTCATGCCAAAAAAAAAATTGTTTGTTACAAAACACAAAATTTGCTGAAAATTATTAATCGCTAGATATCTTTGAATAGCGATATTAAATTTTAATTTAAAATATTAATAATTGAAATTAAAATATTAATATACAAAAAATACTGTGCTACATAACTTGAGCAAAAGGGCAGGCAATGATGATAAACATAACAACCACAATTGCATAACAAATTTGAATAATATTGATTTAGTGAAACTCAGTCTTATTTGGAAAGCCAAAGCAATCGTTTTAGTATAATTAAATTATTTTAGGGTTTTTAGCAAGCTGGGTTAAAAGTTGTCCGGAAATAGCTTTACCCGAAGTCGCAGTCGTTTTACTAGTCTTTCATAAGTCAGTTTAGACGCTTGAAGGAGTCAACCGTTCTTACTTTTTATGATGAATCTATTCAGTAAAGGTCTATCCACACATTATTGATCGATAACTAGATCATCTAACCAAAATTGTTTATAAAACCAAAACCATCTTGTCAAAATTTTTACTATCGCTTCATCAAGAAAGAAAACGGAAAAGTTAGTTCTCGCAGTACTAACATCTGAATCAATGAATTAATTAATGAATGAATGCTGCGTCTTCTTTGAACCATTGGTTACATTGACTAGTACTAATTAAAAAACCGTACTGACTACAGTGAACAATCCGGAGACCGGAAAGCCTTGACCCGTGTAAACAGACCCTAAGCATTATAAGTGCTTCGATCTTTTCCGGGATATTTGATCATATTTTTTCATGGGGTCTCAACCCTAAATCAAAGGGATTAACTGGATTTTTTATTGGTAATATGAAAAAAACAGCACATTTTTGCGTTATAGGTGCTAAAGCTGGCATAAATTCACCTATATAGCTTGCAAGATGTTTCAGAGTGATCCTTGCGATTTTATTAAATACTTCAAATCTTTTGAGTTGGCCTGAGTCCAGCAGTAAACGTTCTTCTTCTTCTTTTCTTTTATGGCCTCTGTGGCTAGTTTGCCACAATTTTGCCAGTGTCAAGTGTATTAGTTTGATTGTCGCTTAGCAACGTAAACAAACGAAATTTGTAAAGAAACGATGACTTTTTTTTCAAAATTATCCTGGAAAGTCTTTGATTAAATTACCAACCAACATCACTCCTACATTTCAATTACTTACACTTGTGCTAAGTAAACAAGTTAAATTAGATAAACTGCCACCAAATTTACGCAATAAAACTTAAAATAACACGAGAAAAATAATTAAAATGGAAAGACCCATGTCGTTTTGACAAGATAGCCAAAGACAATCCAGTAAACGTTTATTTGCTGATATCTCTTTTAACTTTGACTTTGGAGCGCTCGTGACGTAGCTGGCTAAGTTGTTCTTAACAGATCAACGAAGTTAAGCACTGTTCCGCACAGTCATCATTTGGATGGGTGACCGCCAGTGGCAATTTCAACTGAGCGCTCCCGTGTTTAGGGCACGTTAAGCAGTCGGTCCCGGCTTTTGCAAAGTTGTTAGGCCATGACAGAGGCCTTCGGGCGACCTATAAACTATGTCATCAGAGTTGGACACTGACTCAAACGAACTTACTTACTTATTACTTTGAGTTTAACTTGGATTTTTAAAAGAATCACTGAAACTTATAAACGTTGCCATGCGACAATGACAAAAACTCACTACTTGACACTGGCGAAATTGTGGCAAATATGCCACAGAGTCCATAAACAAAGAAGAAGAAACTTATAAAAGCTCCTCCTATTCACGTAATACGGTACATCTACGGTAGGTAAAAATTCTTAAATTTTACTTTTTTTACTTACCTTACTACTTATATTCTTGGCATGAGCCTCACCTAGTTCGATTGGCACCACACTGAAGCTTTATGATGAAGAGGGATCATCAAAAAAAAGCTAGGAACCCAGCCGAGTTTGTTGCCAGATTCTTCTAGGCTGGGGCGCGTGGAACTGGCGTAAATTCACCTAGCTTTAAGACGTTTCAAAATGATCCTTGTGATTTTATTGAAATAAATCATTTTTGACTTGACTTGGTATGTACCACCTACGTAGTACACTATTATCTGTCTACGGTATACTTACACAAGTACTTATCAGTTTTATTACGATGTTTTCCTTTATTGTTTCACAGTGCGTAGTAAATCGAGTGGAAAGTTTTATGATATGGAATAAGGGTGAAAATTGTCTCTTTTTTCTCCTCTGTTAACCCGTATCTCAAACGGAAATGCTTTATTTGAATTTCTCACAGAGATACAGAACAGTTATTAAACCGAGTTCGTAACCAGAAGCGCTTGTGACGAGTTCTGTCGCGCGTAAATACGGGTTTGAATCCCGTATTTAACAAAACCGTAGACCCTCATGGTGTGAGTTGAGAAACCCAAGTAAAATATTATTTTCGTTCTGCAACTGCAACTGGTGCCATTTGTACAAGTAGGCAGGTGTTAAATATGTTTTTTATACAACTGAAGTGGCAACCAAGCGTACGACCCCCATGATGGTAAGCGGTTACCGCAGCCTATGCACGCTTGCAATACCAGAGGTATATTCGCGGGTTGCCATCTTGAGGCATAGATCGAAAGCCTCATGTGCCAGTAATTTCACCGGAAACCATACCTTTCGAACCGGAACACAGCAATGCAAGCATTACTACTTGGCGGTAGAAATAGGTGTGGTGGTAGTTCTTCGTATACAGTCGAAGACCAAACTACTGTTGCCTAGGTACCTACCTACTATTAATAAGCATAAAATCAGTTTAAGTCACCAATTACGTAGTATATGGTGTTTTGCAGGGTCTGGCTCTGAACAAAACGTTCGTGAAGATGCTCAAGACGCAGCTGTTCATCCCAAAGCGGATCGTGGCTGTAATCCGCTGGTGGCTGCTCTCCTTTGGCTCCCTGGCAACCTTGATAGGAATACTGCACTACTTCAAAGGTACTTCATCATGACTGCCTTGAATGTTTCCACTGCTTGGACACTGGCCTGCCCCCACCATGAACTCTTAGAGCGATTCAAATTAAGACCTAAACTGAATTGTCAATACTGAAATATCAATAATTATTGATGTCATGGTACAAAATGGTTAAAAGGGGGGCTGCTCTCGAGCGAGAGTGAATCGGACGGACCCAATGTGGATTAGTGAATAGTTTCTGGGACATGTCGGTTTCCTCTCAATGTTTTCCTCCACCGTATGAGAACAGGCATTGCGCATATATTTTATCTATTTGTGCTCGACCGGGTTCGAACCCTCGATCTTAGGATTGGGTTCACTACCACTAGATTACGTAGTATTTTGTTATGTGCTACCAGTGCTCCACTAGCCATAAAGTTCGTCTTATTCATGTACAATTTTATCGAAACCAAACAACTCAACGTCTTGCTACGAGTTTTATAGGGGCGCGGGGTTGTGAAACAAATAATGTGGAGGTTGCGAACTATTAGTTACCCCCTATTGCGCAGTTATTAACTATCATATTTTGATCCCACTTATTATTATTTTTCATTTGAACTCAAAAATAATTAACATGAACTACCTTAATATGGTCCTAATTTCAGTTTAGGTATGAGCAAGTAGCAAAAGTTGGCGTTTGATACCGAAAATTACTGGCATTTGAAACCGAATTACTTGTTTCTTGTGCGGGACGAAACTCCACTTGGTGTATATCTGCCCTTAGTCCTCTGTTAGATATTGTTATAACAACCACTTAGAAGAGATTTGCAAGTGCGGATTTCTAACTCACACAAGAGTCTTGGCAACTTGCCACTTAATTAAATTGTCTAGTATGCAGTTATGCACAGACCACACGGTCAAGTCTTTAGTTTTAAATTATAGCTCTATTGCTTTTAAGTTGGTAAAAGCATTTGAGCTAAGCATGCGCAAAATAAAACGGGTTAGTTCTTTTTACATTCACATACCACCTAATTATAAATAAATAAATAAATAATGCTGGACAATCCATACAGCATCATCTAGCCCAATGTAAGCTGCTGTTAAACAGAGCTGTATTATGGGTACTAGATGACTGATATATATTTAATACAATACAATACATAGATAGATATTTTTTATTATACATAGAAAACACTCAGAACACCCGGAACAAATATTTGCAGATCCTACAAAACATTTGTCCCAAGGCGGGAATCGAACCCGCAACCACCGCGTCGCAGACGGACCTTCGCCCACCGCGCCACATTGGTCGTCATATATTATAGCAATTAATGCTATAATAATTATATAGTAAGATTATTAAATAATAGACATTATTTGACCATAATATCCACTATTATAAGGGTGAATATTAATGCGCAATATTCAAGGAATTTGTTCCACACATAAAAAAAAAGCATGTTCAATCATAACAATGATAAATACTCAATCATTGATCAAAAAACGTAATCGATTTACACGAGATTTTTCAGACAAAATGTTATAAAAAAAGTAAGTCTTTTTTTTGTGTGTTTTGGGAACATATTTTTCTTTCTTCTTCTTCTTCTTTTTTTTAATTTTGTTTTTAATATTATTATTAATTTTTTCCAATTTCATGTTTTTAAGTAGGTACTGTAAGCTGTATTTTTTTTTTTTTTATATTTATTTTATTATATCAGTTCTGTGTCTTTGTTTTTGTCTTTGTGCTGTCAAATAAATTCTTTCTTTCTTTCTTTCTTTCTTTCTTTCTTTCTTATATTCCTTGAATATTGCGCACTAATAATCTAAGACCCTGTATAGTATAAACAAAGTCGCTTCCCGCTGGTTGTCTGTCTATATGTATACTTAGATCTTTATAACTACCTACGTATATAAATAGAGTGATTCAAGAAAAAGGTTTATAGCACCCGTGCGAAGCCAGGGCGGGACAGCTAGTCTAAGATAAAGCACAGAATTTTGACGACTGATGTGGCGCGGCGGGCGAAGGTCCGCCTGCGACGCAGGAGGCTGCGGGTTCGATTTCCACCTTGGAACATAATGTTTGTTCGATCTGCATATTATATCCGGGTGTTCTAGGTATTTCTATTTATAATAAAAATATCTATCTATGTATTGTATTGTATCAGTCATCTAGTACCCATAACACAAGCCTGCTTAGCTTGGGGCTAGATGATGCTGTGTCCATTGTTCAGCATTATTTATTTAAAAGAATAAGAAGAATAAGGGCCTAAACGCAAGGCGCGACGCGACGTAGAGACACTAGTGTGTCTCAATTGCAATCTTATACTTATACATAATGACAAGGAAAGACAATAATTAACAAGCAGCTGAAATCAGTTTTTTTATGTATAAGAGCATTTTTTTTTATTTGGACTCTCTGCAATCTTTTGAAACGAATTACTTTATGAACCGTATTATGATGATACCAATTTACAGCACATAATAGATTATGCAAAATAGTTAGCCATTTGGACGGCAACCGACTACACTGTATAAGGTATATCTGTTTTAAATGGTTCCACAGCACTGAGCCAAATCTCTCCCATTTCAGTTTATGATAATCTTATTAAGTGCATTATCACTAACAAACTGTTATTTTTATGCAGATGACGTGATGCGCATTGCTACATCTGGCGACAGCACCAAAGTTACCAATGTCACCGCTGATGAAGAAGAACGCAAGGTAAATTATAGTCATCATCATGATAGCCTTCTAATGTTCCCACTGTTGGGACACTGGCCTACACAGGAGAGTTATTGGGTCTTAATCCACCACGCGGACCCAATGCGGATTGGTGGGCACATGTCTTTTGAATTTTTAAGTTCTTGGACATGCCGGTTTCCTCACGGTGTATTTCCTTCACCGTATGAAAGCACTGGTATTGCGCACATACATTTTTGAATAGAAAAATCCATTGGTGCACGACCGGATAAGAACCCACTACCTTAAAATCAGAAGGCGGGGTCACTACCACACACCAGTGCTCTATCTAGACATTTATAGTGCGTCTGCATAATAGTTTTAATATTATAAAATATGTATTCTTAGTTTTAAGGTATTTGTTTGCCGTAGAATAAGTTTTTTACAGCTCGTTCGTTCGTTCGTATGAGTCAGTGGCCAACTCTGGTGACAGAGTTTCTAGGCCGCCCGAAGGCCTCTGTTATGGCCTAACAGCTGTAACTTATCTAATGTTGCCTGAAATAAAGTTTATTGTATTGTATAATTAAGCTTTGTAACTAGCTACTTTGATTAGTTTGTTTAAACCTTCCCTGGACTCCTACAAACATTTCAACCAAAATTAGCCAAATCAGTCCAGCCGTTCTTAAGTTTCAGCGAGCCTAACGCACAGCAATTCATTATTCTATAAAAGATAAGATGATAATAATGATAATAACCACGTACTTAACGTGTCTCAGATGGCACGTTAAGCAGTACGTCCCGGCTATTTCAAAGTTGTTAGGCCATGACAGAGGCCTTCGGGCGGCCAAGAAACTCTGTCACCAGAGTTGGCCACTGACTCATACGAACTTACTTTACTTTTTTATAATAACCACGTACGATACAGTCAAAATGTTCAACGACAGAAGACAGGCAAGTTACGCTCAGTCGTGCACTAAAGTGGCCCAAAGGACGTTGTTCTTTGAAATACAAACGCCGAAATATTTAAGTAGGCGAGTCACGTTAGCACTACGTGACATTAAGTTGCACCTGTCACACAAAATTGAGGGGATTTTATAAATGATATTTCAGCTCCAAACCTTAAATTATTCTAAACGGTTTACTCGTCATGTTTTCCGCGCTTTTACGCGACTTTTAAAACTTGGGTGGCACTGCAGCTGGTCAGGCGGCGCTTAACATCAGGCGAACGAATTAACCGTCATTTGCTGACATAAAAAACGGCATTGGCCTTTAGGTTTAGACGTCTAGACCTGCTGGGCAATTACGCAACTCGGTTACAATCCGATTTCAATCACTGACTGCCAATAAGCTATCATTTTCACACAAAATAGTCAGTTTTTTATTTAAACCAAGTAAAATCTATTGCAACTGAATTACATAATCGCCCCTCTCCGATCACTCTCAGTGAAGAGTTGGCCAGTGTCCCAGCAGTGAGAACATTAGGTTGATTTATAAGTCCTTTCTTTCAGGATATAAGCGTTATTGGCCAGGGCCAAGAACCTGCGAAGGTGACCATGTAATGGATTCTACGACGACTTCTACCGCTGGCCCTGCGCTGGAGTCGTCACAGAACAATATACACAGTGTGTAGACATGCTTTTAGGTTTATCACGAGGAGAGTAGGGCCAAGTAAATAAAGCTTAGTACTCATCGAGTTCATATTTTTGCATTTATAAAATCGCTTTGAATATTTTAATTGAAACGAAAAGGTGATTGTGGGAAATGTAGAGGGAAAGCGATCCCGCCATAGATCTCCAACTAGGTGGACAGTTCAGCTAGCAGAGAGTAAAACCAAGTTTTACGACGTGTTGCAAATGGCCGCCAACCGGAATCGCTGGAGACCAGCACAGCAGACGTCATTGATCACGATCTTGAGTCATGAAGTATCGAAGTAATTATCGGTACTTCATGACTTAAAATCGTGATCACAATGACGTCTTTCTTGTGCTGGATCTGGTCGGCCACAGGGAGATATATCAAAGACTAGACCAAAATAAGGTATAGGAATTTTCTTATAAAGAGTACCTACACCATACATTTTAAAATCGGGTGTTTTCACGTACCGGTATATCGGTGAAGTGGTACCGACACTGTTTCGACTCAATTTCGAGAGACTTCATCAGGGTTGAGTGACACGGCGAGCGTCCTCACTCAACCCTGATGAAGACTCCCGATTTTAAAATGTATAGTTCACGATAATTTTATGAGTAAAAAGTACCTACACCCTTTATTAAAGACTTTCTGCTGTGTACCTTGAATAGTGAATTGTCATAGTTCAGAATGCATCACTTGTCGTGAACCTGTGCCTCTAAATAACTTAACTGGGAGAGTTGGACCTATAAATGGTTTAGTTTTAATTCCATTTAGTTCTAAGACAGCTTCAAGTATTGTTTTAGTAGCTTATAGAATTAGGTTAGCCATTATTTACTCACGAAACTTGGAAAGGCGATAAGAAGTATGTTATGACGCCGTCTCGCCGAGGCTGTCATGTTACTTTTGGTTTTACTTCAAATTAAATGCGTCTAGTCATGATCAACGACTTTAGATAACGCGTTTAAAGTCATGTTTCGGGCAACACTTTAATGCCACATTTTACTAGGATTAAAATAAAATCAGTAAAAATAATTTACCTGAACATTGGTTCATCAACTTTTCGAATTATTACAATAGTTAAGAATTCTTATTGAGAAATGAAAATAGATCCTTTGATATTATAGCAATATCTCATTGTAGAAGTTATGTCTTTATTTTAAAATACGAGCCGGAAAATTATATGTACCTACAGACAAATCTTTTGCACTAGTAGAAAATACTAAATTGTTAATAAATAAAAGTATTATAAGAAATATCGTGTATTTTACATTTCATACCATTATTCATAAGAATGAGCAACAATAAAAAACCTTAAATAATTACTTACGTCATTCTTAAATATTATTTACATTTTAATGGTAGTAGGTATCTATCTAATAAATAGCGGCAATGTAAGCCGCGCTGCCTTATAATTTATTTCGTTAACACATTTTTATTTTTATTTAAATTTGTCTATGAAAACGGTGATTTACAATGTATTGCCTACTATCTATCTATCTACTCTAAAAATAGCTTCTAAATAATATAATGGTAACTTTGATTTCAAAACGGTGGTATTATTCCAAATAATATTGCTTTTTCGAAACTCATTGGAAGTAACACCTACAAAATATCACATCAAGTTTTGTAAATCATTCAAAAATACAATATAATCTAATTAAAGTGATCACAGTAGTATTTGATATTGGTACTGAAGTCAGATCTCTAACGATGCCCTAACAAACACTTTAAGACCATTTTAGAGCTAAAATTTGCTACATAAACCATATATATAATATAATAACCACCCAATGCCTTATGAATAAGGCGTTCATGAAAACGAACTATAATCATCTGTTAGCTAAAGTCTTTTAAATGTATCATCGTCTTTGATAATTGTCATAAAAATAACAAGGGCAGACAATTCTTAGCAGGCTGCTAAAATAACAGATTATTTTACGTATAAGGGCACCAAACACTAACTAAAAAGTCTTCAAATTTTAAAACTGGTATTCAGAAATAAAGCCCTAAAAATAAGGGCTTTTCTTTTTTTTCTTTTCTCTATTCTATCTTTTGTCAGGAAGCATTGTAGTTGTAAATTAACGCAAAAGCGACCAAAAATATCGATATAAACTTTATTCAAATCGGGTGAGAGCGGTCCGGGTGAATAAGAGTCGGGGGACAACGGAACCAGACTGATAGATTTTGCCTTACCACCATAGCCGAAAACGACTAGTATTAATACATCTCATAAATAAATTATGTAATTACCTACACAAATCTCATTTAGATACCAAGCACAAATTAAGTTTATCAACTCAATTTGCAGATTGTTTTGTTTAAATTAATTTAATTAAGTAATTTGGTCTACAACTTTTTCTTTGTTAACAAACTGTGATTGATCAACAACTTAGAGCGTAGTATCGCTGGCTTATCTAAAATTTGTTTGCTCTGAAGAAACTTCACGAGCTTCTTGAATCCTAATCTTATTACATAGGATATAAGGATGTAAATCGAGATGAGTGTAAATACGACAAACAGTACAACATCAAACATGTAGTATTGGAAGAAGGTCAGATCTTTGGCTGGTGACTGCAAGTGATAAGCACCTTTATGTCTCATTACATATTCAGTCCAGTAAATGGCTCTTTCTAGAGGAGTTTCCTTCTGATCTCTCAAATACAACTGCCTTTTCTTAACTTCTATTTTATACTGCGGTTCTGTGATCACCTCGGCTATGGCTTGGTACAGTTTTTCGGATGTTAGATGTCTCAGTTCTAGCTTTTTGGCGTATCCATCGAGCTCTGCTTTGGCTGCGTTGGAGTCGTGGTCGCAGAAGACTGGAATAGTGACTATAGGAACCCCGTGGTAGACCGTCTCGAACATGCTGAGAAGACCTCCGTGGGTGACGAATGCTTTGATCTTTGGATGGCCTGGAAAATACATAACGTTTGTATATAAATATCGAATTAATAATTGTACGCTTTTTTATTTTTTATTTTTTTATACAACTGAAGTGGCAACCAAGCGTACGGCCCACAAGATGGTAAGCGGTTACCGCAGTCTATGGACGCTTGCAATACCAGAGGTATCACTAGCGGGTTGCCACCTTGAGACTAAGATCGAAAGCCTCATGTGACAGTAATTTCACCGGAAACCATACCCTTCACACCGGAACACAGCAATGCAAGCATTACTGCTTGGCGGCAGAAATAGGTATGGTGGTAATCCTTCCCCGGACGAGCTCTATCACAGAGAACTCTACTACTCTTAAAAACGCTATTCTAGAACTAAAAATTCGAAGACATGTGCCATCCAGCAATCTCTTAAAAACGCTATTCTAGAACTAAAAATTCGAAGACATGTGCCATCCAGCAATCTGCATTAAGTCCGCGTAGTGGATTATGACTCAAACACTCTCGCAGCAGGCTAGTGTCTCAGCAGTAGGATCATTAGAAGGTTGTCATGATGATGAAGTTTCGAGGACTCTTATGTTTAAAGATAAATCCAACCTTATTTATGACACAAATAAAATCTATATTCCCACGCGCAACCAACCATGAGGGACCGACATCAGCGTTCCTGTGTAACCAATCTGTATTTGTACTATGTCTTACCCAGCAAATCCTGCTGCGGCAGCCACTTATAAAGCCTCACATTTGAGGGTATATCCGTCATGTTCTGCTCTGCATCTTGTTTCCACAACACTCTTTGAGGAAGCTTCCCCAGCGCGTTCACGATCAGTCTATGCACTGTTAGCGGCATGCTGCTAGTTTTGACGGAAGATCCCATGGATATGTAGATGAAGCCTGCGTCTCCGGCACCAGCGATCCACTCTTCGATTTCCTAAAAGCGGTCAAGAATTTACACACATGGTTGCTGAACCAGAGTTTTGAAGATTACTATCAGCTCTTTACCTCTGTAAACCTGAAAAGCAAGAGTCTGTCTTGGTGGGTACCACTACGTTGCCAGATATTCTGCCTTCAAGCAGTGGTATGCACGCATTATGGGCAAAGTAGGGCTAAGAGTAGTAGAGTTCTTTGTGATAGAGCTCGTCCGGGGAAGGACTACCACCATACCTATTTCTGCCGCCAAGCAGTAATGCTCGCATTGCTGTGTTCCGGGGTGAAGGGTATGGTTTCCGGTGAAATTTCTGGCACATGAGGCTTTCGATCTTAGCCTCAAGGTGGCAACCCGCGAGTGATACCTCTGGTATTGCAAGCGTCCATAGGCTGCGGTAACCGCTTACCATCTTGTGGGCCGTACGCTTGGTTGCCACTTCAGTTGTATAAAAAAAAAATAGTTAGTAGTTCTACCTGGCACGACAGAGTATCTATCTAGAGTCGTGAGTTAAGGCTGTTTTAAATGTTTTCGGAACTCAGGGATAAAGTGATAACAGATTTTAACTTAGACAATCATAGCTATCTCAAGAATTTATCTGGTGAGTGGATAAATTTTCGACACTGAGTACTGAATACAAACGATAATAGATTTGTTATTACAAGCACGTCTGAAACTTATGCTGTAACTTGTGGAAGAAAAACATGAGTAGTAACCAAAGTCAAGTCTTAAAACCAAAGTTTTACGACTTAAGTAAGTTTTGAGACTACTCTTATTGTGTGCTCTAAAACTTTGAATGTAATCCCCACCTTTGGAGGTTTCACTAAAGGTTCATCATCATCTGCCAATTGAAAAGGTCGACGCTTCTTAAAGATTCAAACAGGCTCTGACACTACTTTATGTGGTAGATACAATAGAATCAGTTAAGGTGTTTGAATTAGACTTTTGATGTTATTATTATTATTTTTATACAACTGAAGTGGCAACCAAGCGTACGGCCCACAAGATGGTAAGCGGTTACCGCAGCCTATGGACGCTTGCAATACCAGAAATATCACTCGCGGGTTGCCAACTTAAGGCTAAGATCGAAAGCCTCATGTGCCAGTAATTTTACCGGAAACCATACACTTCACACCGGAACACAGCAATGCGAGCATTACTGCTTTGCGGCAGAAATAAGTATGGTGGTAGTCCTTCTCCGGACGAGCTCTATCACAGAGAACTCTACTACTCTTATTATAAAGTCAAAATGAAATAAGTGGATGCAAAATGCCTACATCAGCATAAAGGCTTAAATACCGAAGACATTGATGAAAATGAAGTTAGTGCTAAAAATAAATAGAATTTTCAAACAAATTTTCATACATAATATATACATACATACATATAGCAAAAATAATAATTTTCCAATGGAACTTGACTTTTTCGCGTGAGTTATAAAAAATAAATTACCGGATCTAATCTCTTCGGCTCCTTACAATGTATACACGCGACTTCGGCCACATTCGGGAGGTACGGCCTGGGGTACGTCACGGAGTAATGTCCATTGTGCAGGATAAAACTCACATTCCTTGACATATCGTACACATGAGGCATCTGCACTCCAAAATGCCTCCTTAAAACCCCTTGAAGAACAGTCACACTGAGCGTATGCATTGCCATTGCTCCTAGATACCACGCGGCATTCATAGTTCTATCCATAAAACTCATGTTGTCCGTAAATCCTTTGCCGAAAAACGGTGTTACGGAGTATGGAGCAGGACTTCCGGAGTTGCTCTGTGGCATTGTGTAAAAGCCCACTGTGTTGATGTACATGAAGGGTACTTTGAAGCGGTAGACGAGACCTAGTGCGCACTCGGGGTAGGCTCCGTCCAGAATGATGAGATCAAAGTTCCTTCGGGAGCTGATAAAGGAACGTGTCTCGAAGTCGCTCAAGAATGCGTCGCAGGCCTGGAAATATAACAGAAACGGATGGTTCCTTATAAGTATATAATAATACTTACATCTAAAAATGTAGGTACCTTTGATTCACAATAGTTTTCCTTCGAAAAAAGAAATCTCTGTGATTATTCAAGCAGACCAGCCCCCCGATTGCGTAACTCGGTTTCAGTCCGATTTCAATCAGTGAACTGACAATTTTTGATTGAAATCAAGTGAAATTGATTGCAACCGTTTTATGCAATCGAGGGCAGTTTGCATGAGCACAGACCAGGGTTTTTTGTGCAGAATTAATTTTTTTGTTTACCTACATATTCACAAACTAAACCGGTAGTTTCGTCGGAGCTCATTGCAAAGCGGATGTGCCCTTACAGGGGAGCCAGAAATTTCGGAAATTGATAAAATAAGTGCCACGTTTAAAGTCTACGCTCTAATATAACAATTCTAGTTTGTGGCACAAGTTATTATGTTAATTAAAGAAAATAAACTTCGAAGATCTGCATACCTCATACCCGTATCGCATTATATCAGCAACTGGAACAGGCTCCTCCCCCTTCATCTTGGCGCCCACCAGGTCGAAGACCATAAAGCGCCTCACGTACGAGACCAGGCCCGATGGAGCTATCTCCTCTAGTCCTGGGATGAGGAAGTCGGGGGGGAAAGCGCTGATGAATGTGATGTTGTGGCCCCTGGAAAGATGATTAATATACTTAATTTATGTTTGTAAATGAACCTGAAATGTAGCAGAGGGCTGATTGTCTAAAAATCAACCATCATGATTATTTTGATCACAGAACTATATTTAAGTAGAATGAAAGAGTTCGTCGATTTGTATGGAAACCGAGCGTGTAACATTTTGCGTATTTGTATTTTACACACAAATGTATTTTAGTGATGGGAAACATAAGCCGCGCGAAAATAATTTTTTTTTTTTTTTTTTTTTATTATTATGAATACATTTTAAAATAATGTACTCAATATTATTACAATCTAGCCTTAAGTTTAGGCTAATGAGTAATTTTCAGTTGACCTAGTCTTATAAAATAAATTAGTTGCTAAGAATTGTGTCCATTGGCACTTTCCTTACTGTCTCTATTTATTAAGGGGAAGCACTTTGTTCATGTGTTCACTATAATATGTTTTACACTTTGTATTAGAGTCACTATTGATTTTACACTACTAGCTCAAAAGGTTTAGTCCTTTTGAGCCTTCTCACTATATCCGTGTTGTCGAGGAGCTGGATTGCCTCGACGTTTACATGATGGTGAAGTCTATGCTCGTGAGCTTCTGCATATTTTTTTATTACGTTGTCTACGAAGTCTATGTTAAGGTCCCGGTGCAGATCTTCGTTTCTTATGTACCAAGGAGCATTTACGATATCTCTTAGTACCTTGTTTTGAAATCGCTGTATGATGAGAACGTTGCTTTTTTTGGTACAGCCCCACAGCTGAATACCATATGTCCATACTGGCATTAGAACTTGTTTGTATATTATAATTTTGTTATATACTGATAGGGCAGCTTGTCTTCCAAGCAGCCAGTACAGCTGCTTGTATCGTAGCTCTAACTCGGCTTTTTTCTTCTTGACGTGTGCTTTCCAGCGTAGCTTTGCGTCGAGCGTCATGCCTAGGTACTTTGCCGTATTTTCATATGGTATGGGCTTATGATTTATATATACCGGGTGGTACTGTTGCTTTTTATTTGTAAAGTTTATGTGAATCGATTTTGATTCGTTAAGCTTTATTCTCCATTTCACTGTCCAGTCTTGGATTTCATTAATAGCCAATTGAACCTTTTCTGCCGCTTCTGCAAATGTGCTTCCAACAGCCATTATAGCCGTGTCGTCAGCAAAGGTTGCAATGGTATTATTTTCTAATTTAGGGATATCACTGGTGTATAAGAGGTATAGGACCGGGCCTAGTACGCTTCCTTGTGGTACCCCAGCTTTTATTTCTTTTAACTCAGAATATGCATCTTCTTGCCTGATTCTATAGCTCTATCTGCTATGTATGATGTTAGAATATCTGCGTATGACTTGGGTAGCATTTTTCTTAGCTTTAGCATGAGGCCTTCATGCCACACTTTATCAAACGCTTGTGCTACATCTAAAAATATAGTAGAACACACTTTCTTGTCTTCTAATGTTTTCTCAATAATATTAGAAATCCTGTGTACCTGATCTATTGTTGAATGTTTTTCTTTAAATCCAAACTGGTGTTCTGGAATAAGGTTGTTGGCTTCTATTATAGGCTTTAGTCTTTTTAGTAGTAATTTTTCAAACAATTTTGACATGATTGGCAGCAGGGAAATTGGTCTGTATGATGTTACGTCATGAGGTGGTTTCCCTGGTTTTGCTATCATTATTATCTCGGCTACTTTCCATAGATCTGGTACATATTTCAACCTTAGTGCAGCGTTGATAATGTTTGTTAGTTTGACTAAGGCTTTTCTTGGTAGATTATTTAGTATTTCACCGGAAATAAGGTCAAACCCTGGTGATTTTTTTGGATTTATGTTTTTGTGGATTTCAGTAAAAACTTCTTTCGGTGAGACAGGTGGTATGTACTCCTTTTCACTTGAACTATAACAATAATTTGGAAGTTCTTGATTTGTTGGGCCTTCGTTGGGTTTGAAGGTGTTTTCTAAATGCTCCGCAAACTTTTTAGCTTTTTGTTCATTGCTGACGGCCCATTTCCCGTTGTCCTCTTTTAGTGGAGGAATCTGAGTCATCGGCCGTTTCAGGTTTTTAGTAGCTTTCCAAAGAGAGTAGTTTGTATTGCGACTGTTAGTAAGCTTTTGGAGGTACGAGTTAGTTGAGTTATCGACGAAAGATTGAATTTGTCTCTTCAGCTTTTTTGTAAGGTTATTCAACTTGTTTTTATCTTGAGGAGATCGGGATTGATGCCATATATTTCTTTGTTTTCTTTTTTCTGCTATCAATTGCGTTATTTCTTTAGGGTAATTAATTTTTGATGGTCTTTTTTTGGCTTCGGGTGTATTGTTCCAAGCAGTCTGTTGTATTAATGTTATAAATTTTTCAACGTCTCTATTAAGCTGCTCTGGTGTTTTCAATGGGACTCTGAGGTCTATATTTATGTCTAACTCTATTTTGAAGCTTTCCCAGTCTGTGAGTTTATTAACTAGGGTTGGAAGGCTTTCTTTGAGTAACACGGTATCTTTTATTTCTAAGTATATCGCAGAGTGGTCAGAGTTCATATCATAGCTCTGTTTTGTTTGTATGTAGTGAGATGATATGTTTTTATAGATGAAGAAGTCTATCAGGTCGGGTATTTTTAGTGGATCGGTAGGCCAGTATGTGGGTGACCTCGTTGATGCAACATCAGATTTTGTTTCTTTTATAGCTTTTAAGAGTTCTTTACCTTTTGTGTTTGTAAGCCTAGAACCCCAATAAGAGTTTTTGGCATTAAAATCACCTCCTAGTACAAACTTTTCACCAAGTGACTGTAAGAGACATATGTAAGCTTCTTTAGATATTGTATATCTTGGTGGGCAGTATATAGCAGCTACCGTAAGGGGATACAGTTTAGTATTGATGCAGATGGCTATTGATTGTATATCTGGCTCTTCATATCTGCTTTTTTCATAGTGTTTGATGGTTTCCTTTACAATAACTGCACTGCCGCCCCTTCCTTTATTATCTGGATGCAGTGCATGATATACATTATACCCTTTGAATTTGATGTACGATTGTTTTGTAAAGTGTGTTTCGGATATAAGACACACATCTATATTTTCGATATCTAGGACTACTTGTAATTCGTTTTGGTGTTTCTGTAGCCCATTACAGTTCCAAGCCATTATTTTAATTGTGTTAATCATTTTTTGGCCTTTGATGTAGCAGTTTTAGTGCTACTTTCTATTTTTCTCAAACGCTCATCAAACGTTGTCATGAGCTTTAGAATTTCGTCTAACTTATTATCATTTGAATAGTAAGATTGCTCATGTTGTTGCATGTCTAAGGTGTTTTTGGCAGCTGCTTGAGCATAAGACACTTTTTTGTTAGTAGTGTTTATATTCATAGGCTTTGAAATAGTATTATGCTGGTTTGTTTTAGGTAATTTACTGCTTACCAGAGTTTCATCTATCTGCTGTTTCCGCCCGACTGATGGTTTCTTGACAGCCTTGCGCGAAAATAAATGATTTAAAAGCATCGATAAGCAAGCGGCAAACCGATTCTAAGCACTGGCACACCACCACACCCCCGGTTGGGAGTAGACTGAGTTTCGCGGCGAGTAAAGAGGTTCTCAGCCCTTACTTAGCCCGTTTTTTCGGCACGCGAGGTACATACACTCACTCATTCTACTCAAATATAGTTCTGTGATTTTGACCTTTGTTATTTTCTACTCTGGGATACTACTTAAACTTTTCTAAGAAGAGAAATTGAGAGACAGCACAATACTTTCAAATATTTTGATCGTTTGAGAGCGCACATTATCAATTAAGGACAGGACTCCAAAAACAGCTGGTAGCTGTCAGAAAATTCACAGAGAGTGGTCGAAGTTGATGGTATCTACGATGACTCTATTTCAGGAGACCGTATGCATTTCCTCAACATTTAAAGGATAATTATTATGTTAAACTTAACACGGCAATTGTAAATCCTCGACTGAAAATGTATATTTTCATCCTGTTCATTCTCAAAAACCAGTCATTATTACTCTGGTCTTTCTTTTTTCTATAGATATTTATCACTTCACATGAAATTATTACATAAGCGCCTAGGTATTTACTACCTACGCCTGTTCCCGTCAGGCTTTGAAGTTTTTCGTAATCGTAAACCCAAGTCGAAGGACAAATCGAAAATTGTTACGAGGTTGTTGATATCCAAGGGTAGCATTAAGGCACCGACCCCACCTTAGTAGCGCCACGCCACCCACCAAGTCAAGGGTTGTGACCATTTTTTCAAAAATTTTATATGTACTAAAATTTGCCTGTAACGGGTGTCGAATAATAACCTATTATAATAAGGTTAATATCGGTTGATGTTAGAATCTATACTTAATAGCATTTTAACTTTGCAGGAACAAATGTAATTGATAGGTTGAACACCTCTAGGGACGCTAACCTTTGCTAGAACGAGTAGAATGGGTAGCCTTGTCGACTCACGTCGCTAATACCCACTTTACTTATCTACTTAGTGTAAAGAATCATCATTTTATGCCTTTTAATTAATACTCGTAGGTGCTTGTAATATTATAAATGCGAAAGTTTGGGTAAGTATTTATTTGTTTGGGTTTTCGTTCCTCGACAACCACAGATCCAATTGCCTGAAGTTTAAAACATAGATAGATAATGACCGGAAATAGACGTAGGCCACTTTTTATCACGGAAAAATGTACGATTCCCGAGTTCCACG
Organism: Colostygia pectinataria; assembly: GCA_951394395.1. Taxonomy (NCBI): domain Eukaryota; kingdom Metazoa; phylum Arthropoda; class Insecta; order Lepidoptera; family Geometridae; genus Colostygia; species Colostygia pectinataria. The sequence continues at coordinate 2,811,823 of OX596362.1, forward strand.
TGATGGAGGTAACAGCAGGATTATTTTAGACTAGCTGTTACGGTAAGAGCACTCGTGGTAGTTGTAGTGACCCCACCTTCCAACCTCAAGGTCGTGGGTTTGAATCCATTTGTGCGGCAATGGATTTTTCGCTACGAAAAAATTATGTGCGCAATGCCAGTGCTCTCTACGGTGAAAGAAAACATCGTGAGAAAATCGGCATGTCCAAGAGTTGAAAATTCGAAAGACATGTGCCATCCAATCCGCATTGGGTCCGCGTGGTGGATTCAGACCCAATCACTCTCGCTCGAGAGTAGGTCAGTGTCCCAGCAGTGGGAACATTAGAAGGCTGTCATGGTGATGCTACGGTACCTAACTGCATGAGAGCGTAATTTACAAACAGTTTAACTTACCTACCTGCTGTAGAGAGAGATTCTCGCCATATCAGCAAATAGACGTCCACTACTGGATATAGGCCTTTCCCAAAGAGCGCTGCATGACGAATGATGACTGATCCTTCAATATTAACCAACTTTTAACGTTTCCTAGTTCGCAGTCGCCTTTCAAGAACCTTTTTTCCCCAGCTGCTATCACTGTTTGCGCTGTTCGCAGGTAGGATTAGCTAATCTTAAAAAACAAAATTAAATTTCTTCAGGAATATTTTATCTGTAGGTACTTATCTACTTAAGCCCCTTTCCCTCAGCTTATTGTAACGGAGGGCCCATAAAAAGTCGAACGGCAAACACTTTTAGGAAGACAAAGAGATAAGTGAATACAAGTACCTAGGTTTGCTGGAAACGAGTGTAACTTGAGAGCCACTCTTTGATAAAAATCTTTGTTTTAGACAAAAATGACCCATTTAGAAATCCTTGCAATAGATTCTGACAATAGGTGACTTTGTTCGACCAAACAACAAAAACATATTATTTTATTGATTTCGCAAAAAGAAAATCATCGTAACGTTCTTTCATCAAATAATCTGTGAAATCTTTAGGTTGGCAAGCTTTAGTAAAGTCTAGTAGGTAAGCAGATTTAGGTTTGTCATTTTCCCCGGCAACTCTCGACATATAAAATTACAGCTAGCAATTGTACGGCGTCTCTACCATACGAACTACTGTGCTTTACTTATTTTGCGAGCAAATAACGCAAATGTGACGTTATCCTCGTTTACTCCATATCTTCAGCCGTTGAATAGCAATCACGAACATTGAAACACAATACGGAAAGTAAGGTCTTACCGTTTTGGATATGCGCTGACTGTTAGTCAGCCAGTAACGCTATACGTCTAAATATTTAAAGAAAGTTTAATCATGAGCATGATGTGTTGGTTGAGGTAAAACCAAGGATTTTGGTAAAACTTAAACCTCAAAGTTTTGCACGAGCAATGCTTTTGTACAACACTCCCACATTACGTTTGCTCGGAGCAACTACTATGGAGATGAAAATAAGACTGCTTTTCTTTGCTGTTCCAAGAATTTTACTCAAATCGATCGTGTAATATTCATGAATGAGAACATCCTGAGAAAACGAACATGTTTTGAGGTCTTCGAAGACTTGTACCATCTAGCAATCCGCATTGGATAACTCTGGAGCGAGCGTTACCTTTTGCCACATTATACCGTTACGTATGAGTCAGTGGCCAACTTTGGCGACGGAGCTAATAGGCCGTCTGAAGGTCTCCGTCATGGCTTTACAACTTGAGAGTGATTGGGGTTAGACAGTGGTGTCTTGAAGGTAGGACTCTTTTTCCTACCACCAGGCCACTATTGGTGGGAACCACCTCAGTGCAGATACTCTATCTTCAAGCTGTACAAGCTTTACTGTGTTTTGTTTTGAAGGGCACTCTAGCAACAGATTACTGGGCGAGACTTAACAATTCGTCTCGGGGATAACCTGGGGGACAATTATGTCCTGGAGTGACAGGCTCAGTGCAATGCCACGCAGGCTTAAAGTTATGGGTGACACTACACTGCAACTGATAACAGTTGTACACAGTTAATACACGTCAGATATTATTAAACTAGGTAAGGTACTATTTAAAATTTAAAAACTTGTTTTTTTACAATAATTAAGTTATAAATACATCCACAAGTCCAGTGATGTATACTCCTAAGTACGTGTAGTAAATGTGCTCCTGCATAATCGCAGTTTCTATTCGAAAACTTTACCAATTACTCCACTAAGTTCTGAACTCAGCATTCCTTTGGAACTCAACTTAAAACTCAACTTAGCTTGCTCGTGGCGTGCAGTCCATGGCCACGAGACGCAAGCATAAGTTGTGCAATCGTGAAATTATTGGTATTCTCGGAATTTCGAGTGATAGAATCTGAGTAGGTGCCTAGATCGATTCAAATTATAAACTTGAAAACGAATCTATATTTACAAAATAACAAACACAAAAAGTTTACATAATTTTGACCATAGTAAAACCTCCTTTTAAAAAAATACTTGTGATAGGTTTCAGATAAGAACTTTGAATCTTCACGATAAAATAACATAATTCATAATTCATAAACTTTTATTTGCATCAACATGTATTTGTGAGATGTACAGGTTTTGGTTAAATTTAGTGCTGCCACATTCTGCTAACTAGAGCATGCAAATCTTTAAAACGGGTAATCTTACAATAATCATAATCATTTCATCGAGGTTTACTTGTTAGCAAGGTGGCATCCCATACTGGATTATTACGAACCGATAATAAGTGTAGAAAGACCAAACCGTTAGGTCCAAAAAAGGAGGACCAAACTCACTTACTGATATTAACTCTTTTCCTCAATTCAGGAGAAGATGTCATATTTTACCTTTTCAAACTCTGATGGCTACTCTTGCGGAGTGATTGAGTTTATGTCTGCTGATGCTCTGAATTTCGTTATCACAAGCTTAAGTTGAACTACGATATTAGCCACGATTATCGTTTGTCGCCTAATAAATAGACCCCAAGCAAATACAAGAATTGCCTGTGTAAAATAATATTTTGCTCCGAAATCAATTTGATAAGCAATTCTTGCATGCAATTATTGAACCGCGTAAATGGGCCTTTACTTATCAATGTAATCTTTCTTTCTACGAAGGTTAAGACACATTAGGAATTTCAATTCTGCATAAGTTATTCTACTAGCAAAGAAGAAATTAACGACTTGACGCCCCAATGTCGAGATGTCGGCCTCATGTCGACATTGCGTCTCCTCTCAAGCTCTTTATTACTGGACTCTACCTACTTTACTATAAACTACTGGACTTTATCTCTATTTTTTACTATTGGAATCTGCTTTTTACTCTTTGAAATGAAATGAATTTTATTTGTAACCAGAACATTTTTAGAAATTATTATAAGTAGACTTTGCTAGTGGAATAACTTGTAGAGAACTAGCTGTTGTCCGCGACTACATTTGCATGGAACTCGAGAATCGTATATTTTTCCGGGATAAACGAAATGTCTTATGTTCTATTCACGGTCAATAACTATGTTTTAGATTTCAGCCAAAACGTGATTTGTGTGTGTGAGTGATTGTCGAGTTAAAGAGGAAAAAAACATCTAAACATCCAATCCATCCCACCGCGGGGCGGTCCGAATCGCTTGAAAACTATTCGTTATGGGTCGATTCGGACCGCGATGTAAATCGTCTAAGAACTTTTTGTAACGGGTCGATTTGGACTGCAGTGATGTGGCGTTATGTGCACCAGTGGTCTAGTGGTAGTGACCCCGCCTTCCGATCCTAAGGTCGTGGGTTCAAACCCGGTCGTGCACCAATGGTTTTTTCTGTTCGAAAAATGTATGTGCGCAATGCCAGTGCTCTCATACGGTGAAGGAAAACATCGTGAGGAAACCGGCATGTCCAAGAACTAAAAATTCGAAAAACATGTGCCATCCACCAATCCGCATGGGGTCCGCGTGGTGGATTAAGACCTAATCACTCTCGCCCGAGAGTAGGCCAGTGTCCCAGCAGTGGGAACATTAGAAGGCTGTCATGATGATGTGGCGTGATCAAGAGAAATATGGATTTATTTATGCAAGTGTTCACTTGATGTTATGTTTTTCTATTTGCGCATGTAGCTCCGAGTTCGCGCGAGTCTTGCGCCGTGTCTACGCACGATAAGTGTACCGTATTAATTAATATTCATATCAACACCGTTCATTTACTATTCTACTCATTTTAGTACAGAAATGCCTCAGCCGCAAAGAATGTTAAATGGAAGTACCTACTTCGTTTCTAATTAATTTAATTCCCTTTTTTCCTTTGTCAAGAAGAAATGCCTCCGGCTATACAGAAATCCTCAATGGTTTGAGTATTTACTTAGGTGTCTATAGTATAAGAATGTTCTCAATATGTGGAAATTATCAGACGAAAATGTAAGATGGGTAAAGTTTCTATTACTGTGAAGTCAGAGTCTGAAGTGACTTTTTAATTTTTTATTTTTTTATTTATGTGTCATCAACACAATGTTATGTTAAGTTATTAACACAGCTCATGATTGTATAAGGCATATAGGCCTCCGTAATGGCCTATAGACTTTTTAAAGCTGGGACTAATAGCACAAAGTGCAGTAAGAGTAATTTGACTTTCTAAGCCAGGACTAATGCAAAGAGATGAATGTATTTCTTATTTAAATCATCATCATCAACTGATAGACTTGCACTGCTAGACATATGCCTTCTCAAAGAGAGCCATGACGACCGATTTTGAGCCCGACTTCCTGCGACCGTTTTAATATCATCGGTCCATCGAGTCGAGGGCCGTGCCACACTTTGTTTTCCAGTTCGTGGTCGCCTTCGAGAACCTTTATTCCCCAGCGGTTATCGGTTCTGCTAGCAAATGGCCTGGCCGTGTATTATTATAATTTTACCTTGTAATCATACCCCTAGCCAGTTCCCAGAACGGCATCTTGTGTGACTTGGTGCCGCCCATGGTGACCATGAGGATGTCGCTGCTGTTCACTGACGCAGCCAGCAGCAGCGGCAGCCATAATGCTGGCCAGCACAAGCCGCCCTGAAACAAAAACATAATAATAATACGCGCGGGTCAAAGACGCGCGGATTACGTAATAGATTTACTCAAGATTTTAAGAAATAATGTTTAAAAAAAATAGGTATGTACATTGTTTTTTAATTGTATGTGGAACCTAATCCTTAAGTTTGTTTTAAGTTTGTTCGGGCGCGTGAAACTGGCGTAAATTCACCCAGCTCTATGACGTTTCAAAATGATCCTTGTGATATTAATGAATAAATATTTTTCTTACTTACTTACTATACTGTCAGGTTTAAAAATGTAAGACCCTGTACTTATTTTTTTTTTTCTTTCTTAGTATCTTGGTAACTACTCACCGAAATAAGAAAGGTTAAGAAAGGTTAAATAACAAAGGTTTCTAAAAAAAACGATAAACCAATTAAAAAAAGTGAGGTGCGGTAGAAATCGAGTTTTTTTTATGTTTTGAGTAGTTTAATAATAGTCTTTGCTCACCTCCATAATTATATACTTATCTACTTATTGTTTTTTTTATAAAACAAACTGATCTTAGCGGCTTGCTAAGTATTAGCTTTCCTTGTCATTCTTTGCTTTTGTCAAATAGATGGTCTTATGATCTCGTTATCGTATCCAATATTTGGGCATAGGTACTAAGTAATAACAAAATATACCTAGATAAGGCTAACAAAATGGCTGCCAACAGCTAGACTTAGTTGGCTTCTGAATGCCGTGAGAACTTATTAGCCTTTGACACTGTTTGATGAATAAACACATAAGTACAAAAACATGTAATAGGTACCTACACCTAGCTATGTAGTACTAGTAACCTGTAGCAACTAAAGTATCTAGGTATCTAGTACTAGTAACCTGTAGCAACTAAATTACTCATGAATTTAACTTCGAACTTTACTAAAATTTACTTATTCATGATTCGAGCACTGGCGATCTTGTAGTAGAGACCCCACGCTTTCAGAACCCTAAGGGTTCACTGCCGATGATGTACCAATCAATGTTTCTATTAGTAAAAGCTGTCTAAGTTTACTAACAGATCAGCGAAGAAGCACTACCGCGGGTCATCATTTGGATTGGTGACCGGTGGCAATTTCAACTGTTTCTCTTTCGTACTTCGGAAGGTAGGTATATACGGCTGTTTGTCACGGACTTAAGCTGAACAACGAAAAAAGTGACGATATATCGCTTTAATCTACAAGAATAGACCCTCAGGGTCTTATTCATAAAAGTATTTTAAACCTCTGTTAGCTAATGTGTCTTTCAAATCTTGGTAGATTTGAAAGACACATCGTCTTTGTTCATTGACTTATGTCAATAAATGAATGACAAGGAAAGACAATATTTAGCGAGTCGCTAAAATTATATTTTTGTTATGAATACGGGCATGTATCTTATAACTAAGTAGCAATCGTTTTCTAGTTCTGCAGTCAAGGTCACTGTTATGACATAGAGCTTTCTATTTCAGCGCCGATTCGCGTGACCCATTCGTTACACATGCAAGTCGGTACGATCATAAGAGTAAACGACATTCGTTATGAGAGTAAGTAAGTTTGTATGAGTCAGTGGCCAAGAATAGTAAATGAGATTTACCCTTCAAAGGGGAATTTGGGAATTTGTTTGTATCAAAATCCCAAAATCCCTTTTAAGGGGATCTTCAAGGAGGATTTTGACACTCCCAACTATGAGAGAATAAGGGAAGATGGCCTTAATACTCCAATCTAGATATTGTCGCAATTTACGTACAATCCACGCAAACCGTGAAGTTCAAACTTCGAGATGACTGTACCGATGACCTAGAGGCGAGCGAGCCAAGAAGCGCCGCCGTAGCAGCAAAGCAACGCAGGGGAACCTACCGGGCCGTGTCCGGGGCGTACAGTGTACGTGTGCTGGATGGGGCATAGATTTCAAACGTTACATACGATTCCGCAACCGTTCGCCGATGACCGATTCGTCGATGGACTCTTCGCCGACAGGACGATTCGTCATTGTATGAATCAGTTTATACACAGTGCAAGATCCGTGTTCCGTCCGGGCTACTAACGTACCAATGCATTTTGCCCCGGCCTCGGCCCGGACACCAACCGCTCTAATATAAATCCTCCTTAGGACTCTTCAGAAGCTGCCGCAGTACTAAAATGTCTGCCTCCAAGCAGTAAAAGGTTTGAGGGCTCTGTAGTTTGTGAAATACTGGACGAAACAAAACTGATTTCAAGTTAATACCTACATGTACAAGATTATTTAAATCAAAGTATGGGACAAGCGATGAAGTTTGACTTGAGATTTGAGAACACTGTAGCAAGTGAATTACTGGACGAAAATCTCGGGGTGACAAGGGCAGTGCAATGCCACGTAGAACTTTAAAACTGTGCTTTTTTTAGTGAACAGCTGATCAAGGTAAGGCTTTATCAGACAAACGAACGACACGAAAAATCATTAATTTTCAATTCAATGAATTTATTTCAGCTTACTAAGATGCAAGGATACATATTACAGCCATAGATTAGGAATTATGTCTTATGAATGCGTTTAATGCAAGTATTTACGTAATTACTCCACCGAGTCCGTGGGGCAACCTTCACCCATCGTATAACCTTCCCTGGCTTATTACCTAACCATATTGATTATCATGTCCTGCCGATTACCAAATATTGTAAAGAGCGCGCTCATGTAGACATTTTTCATGTGTTAATTGCTAAGTCTAGGTATTCAAAATATTTTACACATTATATTTGCATACTCGTTTATCACCTTTTTTTCTCATATTTTAAGTGGTTCCACGTGTTTAAAGAAAGAGATAGGACCATTTATTTAAAAAAATATAAATTGGGATTTTTTCTGCGTATTTGAAATCGTATTTATTTTAATAAAAATATCCATAGACTACGGTAACCACCTAACATGGTGGGCCGTATGCTTGTATAAAAACGTTGCGCCAGCTGTCAATTTGTATAGGAATTTTACAGTGTCTCTATAATGCGTATAATGAATGAACTACAAAAATCTCAATTGTTTTTTAACGCAATAAACGTAATAAAACTCTCCTAGTGACATAATTTTTGCCGAATGTGGCAAAAATAATGTCAATTTTTAATGTGGTGCCTAAGTACTTACAAAAAATCTATATATTTAAATAATCTATAATAATAGGTATACTTATTTATAATTTTTTGAGTAACTTTAACCAAACTAAGATAAATTTTGTTATCATCAGAGAATAGTAGAAAGACGGTATTAACTCACGATTCGCTTCCTTTCCTACTTTAAAGTATTTCTGTTCTGTTATCGAATTGTGTTGCGGGACAAATGTTTGCATGATCTTAAAATATATTTTCCAGGTCTGAATGTTTCTGGAAATCGGAGAAGGTTCTCAAGTCGACGCGTATATTTTTATTAGAAATATTTAGTAGTGAGTCACGACTATTATACCGATACCTACTAGCCGTATAATTAGGCAGCGTATTGTAATTTTGCCGTATGGTGACAGCCAGAGTCAGTCAACAAACCTTTTATTTTTAGCTAGTAAATAAAAGCCTATGTCCACATGAACCAGTAGTTGACACAGCCAGGCAGCTCACGTGTATACGCGGACACAGAAAGCCTGCGAATAGCCATAAAACGTTTTGGTGGACACGTGACTTCCTGGAAAAGATCCCAGGTGGCCTACTATGAAAATATCTGTCTGAAACTTTGAAGGCAAAATACGAACAATTTTTTTTATGTCAGCAAGTTATGACGAGACTCTTTCTTCTCTTTTGCCCAGTAATTTCACTTGCTAAAGTGCCCTTTTTTATGCAATACAGTGGCAACTAAGCGTACGGCCCACCTGGTAGTAAGCGGTTATCCCAGCTTATGGATTTCCATTTCCAGAGGTATCGCGGGTTGCCACCCTGAGACCTAGATCGAAAGTCTCATGTGCCTGTAATAATCGGAAACCATACAACAGAGTACCATACCCTTCGAACCGGAACACGGCAATGCAAGCATACAGCTTAGCGGCAGAAATAGGTATGGGGTAGTACTTCTTCGGACGAGCTCTATCACAAAGAACTCATCACTAAACACAATAATGCTTGGAGGCAGAATATCTTGCACTGCGCCCACCAAGACGAACTCTTGCTGCGCTCAAGACTATAGCAATACTTACCATAAAGATTCATAGAATTGATTTCACTTACGTCACGTCTTCAAACCGATTTCTGTACTAATGTGATTCATGGTACGAATTGCACGAGATTTCGGAATGTTTCATGATGGACCTCCAGATCATTTTATACAGCACAAAAGGTTTACCGGGAATTATTTTCTATTTCATAGGAAAAATGTCGGCTGTTTATACTAATTCAATTGAACCGGGCTATTTTTTATCTCCTGTTGCTGAAGATTCGAGTAGCTAATACGTAGGTACCTAAGTATATTATTTCTCGTTACTTTTATATTGTAATAAAGTACCTACCTACCATTTTATTTTGCCTTTGATAGGCGCACTTTTCTTTAAACAATTTTAATACTTACAGATCCAAAACATGTACATAATTTCCTTAGGTAGGTATAATATATAATATATAACCTAAGCATAATAATATGATAAAATAAATAAAAAAACATCGTAAACTTTAAAGAATATAGATTAGGCAAAACAATCAAATTAGGTACCAATGTACCTACTAGCGGTACCCGGCTTCGCATGGTGCTTTAACAATACTTATAAACCTTCATCTTGAATCACTCTCTATCCTCTCTTCATTGATAAAAACCGCATTAAAAACTGTTGCGTAGTTTAAAAGTCAGACAGGAACGGACAGGGACAGACGATGATTGCTTTTCAAACTACGTAAAGATTTTTATATTGTACAACAATGAAGGCTATTAAAATTGAAATTAAATGTTTGAAAAATAAAAAAGTATTACAAGTAATGTCATCATTATTAATTATGGTATAATTAAAGCCTTTGGTAATAAATTAACAAACTGATAGGCATTATTTACATTGTATTCAAACATTCAACATGCTGTCATTTTCTCTAAAGAAGAGTACTACTGTATCCTTTTACTGCATCGTCATTTGTTGTTAGCTTACATCAAGTAAGTATAGTCAATAATAACTTCATGTCTAGTTGTAAATGTAAAGCTGCCATGCCAATAAATATAATTATAGGGACAAAGAAGCCAGCTTTTAAAGATTTCTTGAATACTTTGCTATCTTAAGCTTTTATAAAAGGCACTGTAGGAAAAACATAATAATTGCTAACGTTGCTATTATAAAAGGCTCTTTGCTGTTTGTTTTGAATGCATTAGTAATTCCTCTTTGCTCTTTGCATTAGTAATTCCTTCACATACTGTCAACACAAATTGATGGTGGTCGACCCATTTATAGATACTGTTGAATGATCCCATACAATTGATACAGAAGTAACAATAGTGCCTACTAAGGTACCCATAGAATCTTTACTACGCTGCGCTACAACACTCTATTAAGCCGGCTGTACACATTGGGCCAAAGTGCTGGGCCAACGTATTGGGCTAATGCTGGCACTTCACTTGGCTTTTTCACTCAAGTGTCAACTCTGTGAAAGTTAAACAAAGTTTAGGCAAACCAAATAGTGTTGGTTTTTCGTGCAAATATATAAATAATAAATAAATAATGCAGTACTATCCACACCCCAAGCTAAGCAGAGCTTGTGTTATGGGTACTAGATGACTGATATATTTGATACAATACAATACATAGATAAATATTTTTTAATGAATATACACAGAACATACTCAGAACACCCGAAACAAATACTTGCAGATCATACAAACATTTGTTCCAAGGCGGGAATCGATCCCGCAACCTTCTGCGTTGCAGGCGGACTTTCGCCGGCATGCCACATCGGTCGCCATACAAACGACAGAATACAAAATACAAAGGATCTTGGCGCACTCCACCAACAGTGTTGGCGTCCAACTATGTTCGTTTATCCGTAACCTAATAAAGTAAATAAGTGACTCACGCGTGAATGCTTATATATATTTTTTTATAATGACGGCGTTTAAGTGTGGTTAGCATAGCCATCAATTAAATAAATTGCAACGGCTGTAAGAGCTTACACATCCATCTTTACCGAAGTGCTATACAGAATGTTTATTAAGCTAGTGTAAATAGCGATAGATTGGTTTTCGACATTTTGGTGCCAACGTGCTGGCCCAACCCTTGTGTACAGCCGGCATTAGACTCTGTGCAAACTTTAGATAGTTAGAACTAAACTTCTACTTCGATCTTCTTTTAGTATTATTATAGTATTATTTTTATTTTTATTTATACAGCTGATGTGGCAACCAAGCGTACGGTCCACAAGATGGTAAGCGGTTACCGCAGCCTATGGACGCTTGCAATACCAGAGGTATCACTCGCGGGTTGCCACCTTGAGGCTAAGGTTGAAAGCCTCATGTGCCAGTAATTTCACCGGAAACCATACCCTTCACACCGGAACACAGCAATGCGAGCATTACTGCTTTGCGGCAGAAATAGGTATGGTGGTAGTCCTTCCCCGGACGAGCTCTATCACAGAGAACTCTACTACTCTTATACATACTATCTGAAACAGGTACTTAAAATTGAGGGCCTATAGGATCACGACAATCATTGCCTGTGACATTGTGTAATTCATCAAAATGCCTTTTTCATCCCTTTGATATTCCTATTGGATTGGAATTAAATCCAATTCTAATTCTGTGTTAAAATCAGCAGTTTTTTAATTCAGCACGTCCAAAATGACTGGTAGAATGCTTAGTTCCAATCAATTTCTGTAAAAGTAAAAGACAAATTCAATTTTTCAATTTTAAAAGTTATTTATTGATAAATAACTTTTAAAATTGAAACCAATGTTTAAAATTGACGACCAATGTGGCGCGGTGGGCGAAGGTCCGCCTGCGACGCAGAGGTTGCGGGTTCGATTCCCGCCTTGGGACAAATGTTTGTAGGATCTGCAAATATTTGTTCCGGGTGTTCTGGGTGTTTTCTATGTATAATAAAAAATATCTATCTATGTATTGTATTGTATTAAATATATACATATCAGTCATCTAGTACCCATAATACAGCTCTGTTTAACAGCAGCTTACCTTGGGCTAGATGATGCTGTGTGGATTGTCTAGCATTATTATTATTATTATTATTATTATAAATAACTTAACCTAGTACAATTTTCCAGTGTGGATTTATCTTAGAAAAGTACCATTTTATATGTATGTACAACGCTTTTATAGGCTAAAAATCATCTAATCATATTAATAATCTAATTATATTACAATCTAACCATGTGTGGGCCAGTGAGTAATTTTATAAATCTAATCTGTGTCCAATAGCACTTTTCTTACATCTTATTCATATTGTAAAATATCGGTCCTTGCCCGTGGTCCACCTTGTTAGTTCACCTAGGTGTACCACGGGCAAATTTATTTTCTCGTGGTTCACCCAGGTGGACTAAAGGTGGACCATGGGCAAATTAATTTTGGTCCTTACCCGTGGTCCACCTTGTTAGTTCACCTAGGTGTACCACGGGCATATTCATCTTCCCGTGGTTCACCCATAAAAATAAAATATTAAATATTAAAATATTATGATGAGGCCCTTTGAAGCCTGGTCATTCCTCACGACTTTACCAAACGGTGCTACTGTTAGAGTCGAAGGTGAAACCCTGCATTTGTATAATTAGCTAGTTAATAATGCCAATTAAATTTGTTTACTAACTAAATAGGGCTTTGCAAAGTACCTATTCAAATCTGAACTTAAAATATGTTCGATTTTGAACTGTATACCTTTGTGTTAAAGTTATAAATAACAATATCGAGAACTCCTTTTATGGATACCTTAGTATCAGCCTTAAATGAAAGTCATGATGAAACACGTGTTCTGGTTTGAATAAGCCATTCTACCAGAATTCAAAATACATTTTTGCATTCGATGAAATTCATAATGGATCGCAAATTGCTTTTCATTGAATATTGAAAGGGAAACGAAACAGATAAACCCTTAGGATGTTTGCGCACTATTCAGATCAAGACCAAAACAGTAACACTGGGCTAAAGGTTAGTAGGTATTTATTTACCCTAGGAACAGGGTAAATTGAAAAATAGCGCTCTGTGTACCTCGAACATGCACCATCTGCTGAATTTACAACCTTTGTCTACTGTAGGTTAGATTTGTAAACTCTTTTTCATGTATGGCACTAAATTATTTTCTTATTTTATTTAAATTTTATTAAATTTAAAAAAAAAACTCGATAGAATGACATGTTATGTGTCGTGTGTTACGTGTGCAAAACATAACGTAGATAATGGGTCCCCGTCACTTGTAGAGCTATCATTATGACACTATCACACACATTGCAAATAAAGCTCTACAACGATAAACATAAGTATGTTTTTGCAATGCATTAAACCGTTGCAAGCACTAGTTTTGCAACCAGGGTTAGATCATACAGTAGAACCTGGCAAAAGCACTACGTAAGGAAGATATAACTGAACAGGTTATCTATGTCACTCAGGTATCGGTAAAGGAGCCGTTTGACTAGGGATGTTAGCCATTTGCGCGTGGAACTTGCGTAAATTCACCTAGCTTTAAGACGTTTCAAAATTATCCTTTTGATACTAAATAAATAAATAAATAATGCTGGATAATCCACACAGCATCATCTAGCTCCAAGGTAAGCTGCTGTTAATACAGAGCTGTATTATGGGTATTAGATGACTGATATATACTTAATACAATACAATACATAGATAGATATTTTTTTATTATATAAAGAAAATACCCAGAACACCCGGATCAAATATATGTAGATCGTACAAATATTTGACCCGAGGCGGGAATCGAACCCGCAACCTCCGCGTCGCAGGCGGACCTGCGCCCGCTGCGCCACATCGGTCGTCATATTATATTATTGAATAAATATGTTTTACTTTACTTTACTTTACTGTTATGGTCAGACGTGGCGCTTAACATCAGGCGAACGACTTTACCGTCTCGTCATTTGCTGACATAAAAAAAAAATATTAAATATTAAATGATACCTTGTCTGCAAGAGCTCTTACTCTTACGAAAAGAGTGGTCGTATTGTATTAGTTGAGTAATCTTAACAGGTTGTACCGGTGTGGCTTACTGACTTTTTACATACGAAGTGACTTAGGGACGTTTACACGAGGCCAATAGCCACAATCCATAAATAAAAAATGATTGCTGTGCGTTAGGCTCGCTTAAACTCGACAACGGCTGGACCGATTTGATTGATTTTGATCTTGAAACATTTGTATGAGTTCATGGAAGGTTTAAACGGTGAGAAATTATGGAAAAATTGCGAAAATAATTACGCGAGTGAAACCGCGCCGGGTCTACTAGTATTAGAGATAAATACAATAGTTGTATCTAGTCCAACGATGCTATTGTATAACTAAATAGAGACAATCCACTGCATTGCATTGTCCTCGCTAATCTTGCCAATCCATTCAAATTTCCGAAGACATTTGCTTATAGAGCTATTTCAGTGAATTGGCTTGACCATTGGCTAGGACAATGGATTGTCTCTATTTAGATGAAGCGAATAATGGATTGGCTTAGGATATTGGCCTTGTGTATTACGTGCATTATACTATAGTAATATGTTACTGTTATGTGCGAATAAGTAAGTTCGTGTGAGTCAGTAGCCGACTCTGCCGCCGGAACACACAGCCCTATAACTTTGAAAAGGCCTGGACCGACAGCATAACCTGCCCTCTGAAGCACAGAAGCGCTTACCACTGCCATCCAATGGGTGACTCCGCGAAACAGCTGATCTGTTATGAGAAACTTAGCCAGCTACGTCACGAGAGCTTCGAATGATATCGCTTTAGAGCGTTTTCACATTATGCTACACGACTCACAATGTCTGTCCAAGACAGATTTCAAGCGACAGATCGCGACAAAATTATCGTTATTTTGTCTGAAACAAGCAACTTACACTGGCAAAATTGTAAAAACTACAGAAAATACTGAGTTTTTCCGAGCTTTTTTATTTATTCGTACCGCGCGGCCGTCATAAGTGTCACGGCGAAGCGCGTTCCAATTTTAACTTTAATTCAACAATGTTAGATTTGAAATCAAAAATACAGCCTCGACATGCTAAGGTTAGGTAAGCCGCACACGCTTGTTTTTGGCATTTGGACGCTAGAATTTTAATGAACGTAAATGACACTAGAATAGAATAGAAAAATATTTATTTAACGCCACATAATTAACATAAAAATAAAAATAACAATACAAATTATAACTTAACTATTGTGACGAAAAAAAGGCAGCCACTCAGCATGTGCTGCAGACATAATGTGTCATACGTTTTACTGTCGTGCGGTGACACGGATGTCGTGTCCGATAATATAAAAACGTTGATAATCTTATAGAATTATTGCCGTTTCGTCTCGGTTCAAAACAATCCTTCTAAGTTAAATTACTAAGAAACCCTACAAAATAACCGTGGTTTACGCACTTGTTTGATTATATTTTAATCAAACTTCGATTATTCTGAGCTTTGAATGATTATTTTCATTTATTCTTTACATTTTTCCCTTTTTCGCGTAAATTCAAGGCTAGCCTAGCTTGTAAGACGTTCCAAAGTGATCATTGTGATTTTGTTGTTTTTTTAATGTCTGCAAATGACGTGACGGTCAATCATTCGCCTGGTTAAGCACCACGCCTTACCATAACAGCTGCGGGTCATCCATTAAGTTATTAAATTCTGCGTGGCACAACCGACACTGCCACAGAACAGATATCGTCACCCCGATAATCAAACTTATTTGACTTATGTCAGCAGTGACCAGATAATCAAGGTGCCCGTCTGATGTTAAGCACCACGCCTGACCATAACAGATGCAATGCCACCCAAAGCTTAAAGTTTTTAAGTTCCGTGTGGCACTGCCACTGCCACACTGCACTGCACATCACCCCGAGACGTTGTTGTTATGTCTCTTTCGCTCAGTAATTTCACTTGCTACAGTGCCCGTCAAACCCAAACACAGTAATGCTTGGCACACTACTGCTTGGAGGTAGAATATGCTGGCACTACGGTGGTACCCACTAAAATGGACTCTTGCTGAAGAGTCCTACCACCAGGTAAATAAACACCTAGTATACTGAACAACGATCCAGTTCTGATCCAACGATCGATTTCAGAGGAAATAAACAGATTATTGTTAATATCTTTGCGATCGATTGAGTGCTTTATTTAATTTCCCCTCAGTTTAAAAACTCGATAGGAACCGAATTGTCGTAAAGTTGAAACTGAATATATCGTAGAATGTTGTTTATTAATAGAATTGCCTTTCAGTATGCAAGGTAACAAGATAACCTGTTCATGACTGGTAAAATAGCAAAAATGTTGTAATTAATTCGATTTGAAATAGATGCAAGAGAAAAAAGACTTTTATTAGGTGTTAAAGCAATTATGTTGCATTTCTTTTATTCATTCATCCTACGTATAAAAAAACTGTTACTTATTTGTGATAATGATAAAAGAATCAATCAATAATGTTTTTTTTATTCACAATAGGCTTGCGCTTGACCACTATCTCGCCTGATGTTATGCGATGATGTGGTCTACGGTGGAGCACGCTAGCCTTAGAGCAACCTATTCACTCGTAACTATGAGAACACCCAGGTTATAAGTTTTTTTTTTTTTTTTACAACTGAAGTGGCAACCAAGCGTACGGCCCAAAAGATGGTAAGCGGTAAAGCGGTAAAGTATCGGGAAACACAGACTCCGGCAAAATTCCATTCCTTTTTCTATTTGAAAAATGTATGTTGCTATGCCATGTTTTACGGTGAAGGCAAACATTGAAAGCGGCATGTCAAAGAATTAGAAAATCACAAGAAAATCAAAGGAAATCCATCAGCCAATCCGCATTGGGTCCGCGTGGAGGATTATGACCCAATTTCACTCTCGCTTGAGAATAGGCTGTCATATAGATAACAAAATGCGTATTTTGATTTCGATAAGTAAATATTTCGTAATATTTTCTTTTCTTATAAACTGGTAGTACGTGATCGGAAGATAAAATGGGTACCTTATTATACCTACCTACTTTGAAGCAACATTCTTGTAATATTTTATTCAGCAGATGTGTCGGAAAAAGACATAAAAGCCATTGTTTTCAGCAACAAAGTATATTTATTAACTTAATTGTACTTTGCTATACTAGTGTTATTTTTGAAAAAACGGGTTTTTCTATGTGCTAATCCAGGCTATCTTTATGTCAAATTTCATCCGAATCCGTCCAGCCAACTTTTGCTTTTATAATATTAGTAGGGAGTAAATATAAACAAAAAATCGTTAGTATGGTTTACTAGCTGCTTAAGTCTGCTATTCCAGGTTCATAACTATCACTTGTCAAAGTTAATATAAATCAGTTCAGCCTTTTTTTAAATTCATCAAAGTATAAACAGAAAGTCAATTCGCGTAGTAAAAATAGTCAATTCAATATCATTTATTTATTTAAGATCATTCCGATCTTGCAAAGTTAAAAGATATTTTCACAAAATGACTAAAGTTTATCATCATAATTTTATTATAATGTGATCAAAAGTTGAACGAAGTTATATCGATAATCTGCTACTAAAAGGACTTGTCAACTTCTTCCTATTTATAAGTCACTTTTTTTAAGTTTTGAAGGTTAATCGAAAGTAGACTCTACTGCAGTTTATTGCAGAGTAGAATAAGACTTTCAAATTAGTTGTCGGATTAATCTTCTTCTTTTCTTTTATGGCCTCTGTGG
This sequence comes from Colostygia pectinataria, assembly GCA_951394395.1. NCBI lineage: Eukaryota > Metazoa > Arthropoda > Insecta > Lepidoptera > Geometridae > Colostygia > Colostygia pectinataria. The sequence goes on from OX596362.1 coordinate 2,829,567, forward strand.
CTAGTTTGCCACAATTTTACCAGTGTCAAGTGTAATATTTTGATTGTCGCTTAGCAACGTAAACAAACGAAATTTGGAAAGAAACGATGACTTTTCTTTCAAAATTATCTTGGAAAGTCTTTGACTAAATTACCAACCAACATCACCCCTCCATTAAAATAACACGAGAAAAATAATTAAAATGGGAAGACCCATGTCGTTTTGACAAGATAGCCAAAGACAATCTCCTTGTCGGATTAATAGCGATTGCGTTTCCTAACGTATAGAAGGTCTTCTTCTTCTTCGTTAATGGACTCTGTGGCATATTTGCCACAATATCGCCAGTGTCAAGCAGTGAGTTTGATTGTTGCATGGCAACGTAAACAAACATAATTTTGAAAGAAATGGCAGCGTTAGTTTCAAATTTCCCTATATAGGAAATCCTTTGACTAAATTAAAACCAACATTACCCTTCCATTTCTATTATTTACACTTGTGCAAAACAAACAAGTTAGATTAGATAAACTGCCACCAAATTTAGGCAATAAAACTCAAAATAACACGAGAAAAATAATTAAATTGGGTAGACCCATGTTGTTCTGACAAGATAGCCAAAGACAATTCCTAAAGAAGGTCATCTGAACGCGTCAGGAAAGCAAAAAGCACGCACTTTGTGTAGCTTGGGATATTGTAGGTATAGTTCGCACAGCGGATCTAGGCTTCCGTGAAGTTAGCCGTTTGTGATGCGCAATAACAATTTAGTTAGAAAAGCTCCATTGCGCAACGAAACGGCTAATTTCACGACGGCCGAGATCCGCCGTGAGAACTATACCTACTAGTACAATAAAAGATTTTGACACTTCTCCTATTTCTTTTTCTTTTTTTTCGCCCAATGGGCAGGCTAGAGTCCTGAGACCATACCGCCTATTCTTACGTGACACTTCCGCTATAAAGGTGTATAAAAGTGTCAAAATTAGGTCATGTACGTAACTGTGATTTTTCTGTTATTGTTTAATAGATTGTCCTGGTAGAGTACTGCCGACGGTTCCCTACCAACGTGAAGTTAGCCGTTTGTGATGCGCAAACATGATTTAGTAAGAAAAAGCTCCATTGCGCATCGAAACGATAACTTCACTAGGCATACTTGATCGAGCAGTACTAGGTATACTTGATCGTAGAGCCGCGCATTCACGTAAATATAGCTACCTAATAGCTAACTAATGTAATTATTTATTATTTATTAATATTTAATTATATGTAATTATAAGTAATAAGATTTGAATGTAATTATTTTATTTTATTATTTTTTTGTATGACATTTGTATATTTTGTTAAGTAATTTGCTTATTATTTAATGGATACTTTGCTTTAAACTAAGACCAAAAACATTGAGAAATGCTCGTAGTTTAAGAATTATTATTATGCAACGCAGAGGTTGCGGGTTCGATTCCTGCCTCGGGACAAATGTTTGTACGATCTACAAATATTTGTTCCGGGTGTTCTGGGTATTTTCTATATATAATAAAAAATATATATCTATGTATTGTATTGTATTAAATATATATCAGTCATCTAGTACCCATAATACACCTCTGTTTACCAGCAGCTTACCTTGGGGCTAGATGATGCTGTGTGGATTGTCCAGAATTATGTATTTATTTAATTATTTATTTATTTATTTATTATTTTTTACATTTATTAATTATTTTTGATGAGTACTCTATTGTATTATGTCTAACCTGTACCTAATGATAGGTGTAATGTTTTAAATAAATACAAAAATACAAGAATCTGACGAAGCGTAGCGTCCTAGCGTGACGTTATAAAGTGTCGCTATAATTATAAGTAGTAAGTACTATAATGGTGTCGATTCTGTTGTGGCATTTTCTAAATTTAGCTAACTAAAAGTGGCTATAGCGCGTTCTCTTTGACAAGGTCTGGGACTCATCCATGAAAATGTATGACCAAAACTTCGGAGCTGAGTGAAATAATATATGACGTAATTAGCTACCTAGGCTACCTACCATCAAGTTTCAAGAGTTTATTTCATAGACACGTGTCTTCGTCGGATAGGTACGAATTGCACGAAATTTCGATTTATAATCTCTAGGAATTATGTTTCATGGTAGACCTACTGGTTAGAATCTGCTTTTGAATATTTAATACTCAAGCAAAAACTTAACCTAACTTACTCTCAAAGAGCTTTTCAGCGAGTCGAGGACGCGCAGTCTCAAGTAATTAACGTCAAAAACAAACTGAATATAGTTCTACTAACTTGCCAGTAAGTAGTTCCAAGAAGTCTGCTGAAAAATAGTTTTACAAAGTGACTGCTTGAATATGAACGAACATCAGAACACGACCAACCGATTTCAAAAAAGGAACCCAGATTGGTTCGTAGTACTTAGGTAAATGTTTTTTTTTTATCAGTTAAAGTATTTTTTTTTTCTAAAGAACAAATGAAATAAAATTAAGTAAAAATGTAAATAAAAATGATTTAAGTACCTACCTATGTTATAAAAACCTGATGAAGGCATGATAATAATTATAGCAATAAAAACATAATTAATGATTATAAGGGCAACACCAGTTTTTCGACATGATACAAATTTTACTCAGGGTGAGTTGCAATTGTTCGACGACGATTGAACAATTTGACGTTAACGTTAGATGGTGCAACTAACCCTTTTATATTCCTTGCTTATTACCAAGGAAGTCAGATATTGATTTCCTTGCTTATTACATAACTTTGTTGTAAGGTAGGTACCTACTCTTCTTTTTAATGTCGGTTAAAAAGAGACATCTAGATTGTGACGTAAGACCGACATCACGCCCTGTTTATTTTTCAGAGCACTTTCATAAAACTGAGACACAAAATGAATTACTCGACTGCACAATTTAAAAGGGAGAGTGCTGTGTTATATAATAACTTTTCAAAAAGTTTATTATTACCAGCCTTTTTGTTCCCACTGTTGGGACACTGACCTACTCAGTCTCTAGGTCATAATCCACCACGCGGACCTAAATGTTTGATAATCAAAATAAATAAATGAACCTACGATCTCATATGAAGGCGGGGTATAACTACCACTAGACCACCAATGCTCTACTTACTCTTAAAAACTCTTAACTCTTACACCAGTGATTGAGTTTTTAAGCTCAGAAAAAAATATTTTTGCTTTGACGACTCGTAAAAAGCTTTTAGTTCAAACATGGTTAGTAAAAAAGATTGTTGAGGAAAAAAGCTTACCTTGCTAATAATTACTAGCTTTAACCGTTTGCCACCACATGACATCAATCGACAGATATAACTAAAATTTTATACGACTGCAAAAGATAGGGTATTTTTTTATTTTAAAAATGTATTTAACAAACAACTGGTGTCTCAAGGGAAACGAGTTTTATAAATAAAAACATTCTACCACTGCCCAACTCCAATTATCCTCAGGAAGACAATTACAACTTGGCTTAAACTTGATCTTCACCCTGGCACAATTATGAAAGTTTTCCGGTTCATTTGTTTGAATTGAAAGGCCAGAGCAGAATATACCATAAGTAGCATAATCGAGGCTGGATTCGACCAAACTCATAATAAACACTATTCTCCGAATAAATCGTAGTTATTCGCGAGTAAGCTGAAAGTTTACTTCTATTTTGACAACCAATGTGGCGCGGTGGGCGAAGATCCGCCTGCGACGCGGAGGTTGCGGGTTCGATTCCCGCCTTGGGACAAATGTTTGTAGAATCTGCAAATATTTTTTCCAGGTGTTCCGGGTGTTTTCTATGTATAATAAAAATATCTATCTATGTATTGTATTGTATTAAATATATATTTGTCATCTAGTACCCATAATACAGCTCTGTTTAACAGTAGCGCTTACCTTGGGCTAGATGATGTTGTGTGGATTGTCCAGCATTATTTATTTATTTGAAATTTCTTATTCCGCAGAACCCTTTCGGTACATGAGTCCTTATTATTATTATATTACTTTTATTCACAATTCCCAAAACTCCCACTTTCTTGATTTTACGTACTTTTTAAAACATTCATTAACTTAAACTCACACTTCATATAATATCGACTTCCCAAAATTCCCACTTTAAAAAAAAACAAACAAATACTAAATTTCTGGCGCTTCGGCGGCCGCTCCCGCGGCACGCTCGCTACGCTCGTTCGCCTCGCGCGTAGTTTTTCACAAACCTAACATAACCTAAACTACTGATTTCGATCTAATGAATAAGTGACATCCGCTTAGATCGAAACCTTTCGGTACCTACATGAGTCCTAATAACTTTCCTGACGAACGTAGGACTCTGCGATGATTATAACAGGTTTTGACCAACATTGGATTTGACGAATGCATTTCATTGCAATATTTGCTTGTCCATCCTCCCATCTTAGAAAGAAACCACTCTGGTATCTTATGCTATCCTGGTACTTTCGAAATCCACACGATGTTCATAGGGAGGGTCGTTTATTCTCGTTTTAATGTAACGAGTAAAATAGTTGGTTTAAAAAGTGGAAATTTTGGGAAATGATAATTATAGGCAGTAGTGATTGTAGATAATGGGCAACATATGAGTAGGTATTTTGGTAAGTGGGAATTTTGGGAATTGTGAATAAAAGTAATTAGGACTCATGTACCGAATGCAAAATATATTCGTAGAAAATGATATAAAAGCGCTCAATCAAGAGCTTCCTCATTTTAAATTGAGCACTTAAGAAGCCGTCAATAATAAGAGTAAATAGCCTTACAAATGTATTCGCTAAATATTTAAGTGGAAAAATAATAGGCTCAAATAAAGTCAGTGACGAAAATCAATTAGGCGGTAGCTCGCACGGAAATAACCATAATCAAATAGGTACAGACTCAAAATTATAAATGCGAAAATTTAATTATTTTTTTTATGTCAACCAGTGGCAAGACAATCAAGCCCGACGCCAAGCACCACGCCTGATATAACAGATGCAGTGCCACCCAAAGCTTAAAGTTTTTAAGTGTTTGCGTGGCACTGCACTGCGCTTATCACCCCGAGACATTGTTGTTAAGTCTCTTTCGCCCAGTAATTTGATGAATGTTTGATATTCAATCACTTCGCAGGACGGCTGAACGGATTTGAATGAAATTAAATTTACACCAGAGGCAAAATACTAGAGAATTTGCAATCAATTCAATAATTTCTTAGCACAAAAATAATGGGCATAATAAAATATCAGTCTATACGTTGTGCAATGCAAAATTGCGTTCGTAGCCAATAATTTGGCTCAATTGAACCACAATCTGCAATCTACGGAATGATTTCAATAATTTGAAATAATCTAGACGGTCTGCCTCTACGGTTTCTAAGAAGCAGTTAGGTGTATACAGCCTAACACTGGTATTCAAAGTAACACATCAAGATGTCGGCCTAAGGCTGAGTGCTATAGCTAGATACTTGGGCATCGGTTCTAAGTGGGTACTTAGCTTTATCTTGTTAGAAGCTAAAAACATTCACAAATGTGTGAAAATGACCTCATCTTACACCACGCGAGGCATAATAGCAGAATTTCACCCATAAAATAAATTACAGTGATGTCTTAGTAATTTTAATGTGCTGATAAACTGAGCATTGAGCGAATGTTTTACATAATAATATGGTCACAGAAGCATTGTAGCGAGTTTTAAAAAAGTTTTTTTTTTTTTGTCTGCTTTTTCAAAATCTAAAGTTGTGATAAGTCGAGGATAGTGAAAGCTCAAGGTCGGTCATCGTGGCATTTATTTGGGGGTGGCCTATGTCCAGCAGTGAACGTATGATTAGGACATGTTTATGTAGTTATTTTTAATAGAACTGGAGGCCAATGCTACTAAAAGAATGAAAGCGTTACAGTTTCACACGTTGCACAATCGTATTTTTACACATTCAGAACAACTAAAAAAAAAAAAAAAAAAAAAAAACTAAATTGTCATTAAGTATTCTACAATGCAACGATTACTTGACATTGGCAATAATAGTCAACAAAATGCCACAAGAAACAACCACTGCCGAAATGCCATTAAGAAAAGAAGAAGAAGTAATTTTGATGTCATTATCAGTAGCATTGCCGAAATTGCTCTGGTAGTGTTCTAGATATAAAAAGAGATTGAGACCAAATGAAAAGAGTAATGTCATTTAGCACGTAGCCCCCCCACCATATTAGTATTCTGTGACGCAACGCGTTGCGTGTTGTTGACTCAGCTTAGTAGAATCGTGTTCGCGTGCGCGTGATGGTTCAGTTTCGACTGCTAATTTATTTTACCATAGTGATTATGTACCGGAAACATCATGTAAACAAACTAATCTGAGATATTAGAAATCAACACTTACAAAAACCAAGCACTGGTTTCTTTTGGATATATTATAAATTTTACAGAATGGGGAATTTTAGTCCTATATCCCGTGTGTTCCCGATGTCCACCTACTTAATATTTTAAATGCGAAAGTCTGTGTGTATGTTACCACGTATCTCCCCAAGAACATGTGCCATCCACCAATCCGCATTGGGTCCGTGTGGTGGATTTAAGACCCAATCCCTCACGCTTGAGAGTAAGCCAGAGTCCCAGCTGTGGGAACATTAGAAGGCTGTCATGATGATGAAGCTCCGTGACGACTTAACCGATTAGCATTAATTTTTGATTTATGTCAGCAAGTGACAATACAATCAAGGCGCCCACCTAATGTTAAGCACCACGCCTGACTATTACAGATGCAGTGCCACCCAAAGCTTAAAGTTTTTAAGTGTTTGCGTGGCACTGAACTGCGCTTATCACCCCAAGACATTGTTGTTAAGTCTCTTTCGGCCAGTAATTTTACTTGTTACAGTGCCCTTCAAACCTAAACACAGTGCAGCTTGCACACTACTGCTTGGAGGTAGAATATCTGACACTGCGGTGGTACCCACCAAGACGGACTCTTGCTGAAGAGTCCTACCACCAGGTACTACCTGTGGCTGTGGAAACACGTAATGATGATCTTGATGACTTAAATATTATTAGGTAATCGTCAGTTACTTAAGTATTTTCTCTCTAACGATGTTTAGGCCGATTAGTAATGTTGTCAGGCATTTCAATCACTTTTTTGTGTCGGCTTTGGCTCTACCACTCATCAATCATTTTAATGCGTTATTTTTGACAGATACTTTTATAGATACTTAAAAAAAACTTCCTACTCTCATTTTGAAGTATTATAAGCTCTATACCGAAAGGTTAAGGTACTTTTTTGCTGTCAGCAACGTTTGGTCAAAATAGTGTGTACTTTCCTTTATTTGGCAACATTTACTATGAATTATGAATTCTATGTCAAAACAAATTACTTTAGCTTCGTAATATGATTTGTTAATGCACTTGCATAAGTTTAAAGAGCCCCTAGAACACTCTCCATACAATTTGTATGGTCATTGAAATTAAAAGTCTGAGTAGAATTATACAGGGTCATTAATTATCAACCTGACAAACTTAAGGGATAGGTTCCACACATAAAAAAAAATATATGTACCTATATTTTTTTCTAAATGTATATTTTGTCTTTAAAATCCCAAAACAAAAAAAACTCGATTACGTTTTTCTGCTCAATTATTATTTATCATTGTTGGGAATCGAGTTAAGCGCCGTAATAATGAAATATTCGAGTGTGCGCGCCCCGTATCGGGTCAGTGACACGCGCAGGTCAAGGACGCGCGGCCTATTGACCCGCGGTTCATTGACGCGCGGGTCACTGACACGTGCCGAGCGCTGCCTTTTCGATTTCTAACAAGGATAACTAACTATTAAGCAGAATTACGTAATTTTTTTTTTAAATATAAAAATAAAATGTGAAAAAAAAAAAAGTACAAGTATTTTTTTTATGTGTGGAACCTATCCCTTAAGTTTGTCAGGTTGATAATGAATGATTAACGTAAATATTTCGATAAAAACTGTGCCTATTGCCACTTAGGCCGACAGGGTGACAAATATAACTTTTTCAATTAATTATAAAAGCTAGATCTGTCACCCTTTTGCTAGGCAAACATAACTGGGTGACAGATGAGAATAATTCAACGGTACCTAGCTCATTTCCACACTGAGTGGTAATATTAGATATACTTTATACATTAAACAAGGTAATAGATTCTTTATCACACGAAACACGGTCCACTTTTATCTACTTATGTAAGAATGAATAACTGCGCATTAAAGGAACTTTGTATGGGTTCCTGCATCAACTTTTCTTGAGCTGTAGTGAAAGTCAATAGCCAACAGCTGGTAAACCATGCATAGCAATGTTTGCGATAGGAAGCGTCATTTTGACTAAACAGGGGAAAGAGTCAATTAGAATTACTTGCTTATTCGTCTTGAAGATACCATGCAAATCGTTAGCAAATACTGAGTGATTTCCTTTTCGTTACGTTAACGTAGTTTTGGTGTTGTTAGTTTTTTTATTACATTTATTTTATGCAAAATAAATTATTACAATTTGATTTTACTTGTAGCGGTTTTAGTGGTTTTTAATACTCATTTTATTAATACGCCAACAGTTAATTCAAGTATTGTACCTATCTAGTTGGTGTTTGATGTATCTAGTTGGTGTTTATGGGTTAGGCAATTTTTTTAAGTAAATTTATTTTGCGGCATGACCTACCTAGAGGTTTTGATGTGCACTGATATTGTTCGGAATGTCATAGACAAGTCTTCTTCGTAATAAAATGATTATTAATATGGGTGTAAGAGAGTAAATCGTCTGTGAATTCTAACTGATATACCTTAATGTATTTCATCGCCTGAATAGGTATTATGTAGTCTTTCAAGCTCTCTCTACCATCATAATATTCTTACATAATTTTACGAAATTTTCACAGTTTTGGATAAATACTTAGGTACCATGTATTTTCTCGTTACTAAAATTAAGACTAACTTGTTCTAGCATGACTGAACACAATACAGAATAATATAATAATATTTCGAAGGCAGCTAAGAGTTATCTTTTTACTAACAATTTACATTTATGAATTATTTACTACGCTTGAATGGTTCAGTTTGCGAATAAAATATAATTATGCATAAACTAGTCTAGCAGTCACCCATCCAAATGATGAGTACACTGAACGATAATCGACAAAGAAGAGAAGATTTTGTTTTTTGATCGCTAGTCGCATTTTGCATTTTGAATCCTACTGTAGAAAAAACTCTACTAATTAATAGAAACTAGATGTCGCCCGCGACTTCGTTTTTTTTTATACAACTAAAGTGGCAACCAAGCGTACGGTCCACAAGATGGTAAGCGGTTACCGCAGCCTATGGACGCTTGCAATACCAGAGGTATCACTTGCGGGTTGCCACCTTGAGGCTAAGGTCGAAAGCCTCATGTGCCAGTAATTTCACCGGAAACCATACCCTTCACACCGGAACACAGCAATGCGAGCATTACTGCTTTGCGGCAGAAATAGGTATGCCTAGTCCTTTCCCGGACGAGCTCTATCACAGAGAACTCTACTACTTTTAACTTCGTTTGCGAGAACCGTTACAAGAAGTAGCCTATGTCCTATTCCCAGTCATTATCTATTTATGTTTTACAGCCAATAGAGTTAGGTATAGAAAAGGAAAAAACATACAAACAAACATCTAAACTTTCGCATTTAATAAATAAATAAAACTAATAAATAATGCTGGACAATCCACACAGCATCATCTAGCCCCAAGGTAAGCTGCTGTTAAACAGAGCTGTGTTATGGGTACTAGATGACTGATATATGTATACTTAATACAATACAATACATAGATAGATATTTTTTATCATATATAGAGAATGCCCAGAACACCCGGAACAAATATTTGTAGATCGTACAAAGTAAAAATTTGTAGATCCCGAGGCGGGAATCGAACCCGCAACCTCCGCGTCTCAGGCGGACCTGCGCCCGCTGCGTCACATCGGTCGTCCGGTTAAAAATATTAATGTGATTAGTGTGGTGTGGTTGTATGATAGTGTGATGCGAAATTATGTAGGTGTGTGTGAATGTTTGTTACCACGTATCTCCGTGACGACTTAACCGATTGTAATGAAATTTGGAATGTATATGGTATAAGTTTAGGTACTTTTTATCCTGGAAAATTGAATTTTCCTCTGGTGATAAAAACTGCAAAAACGCGGGTAAAGCGCCCGGGTCAGCTCGTATATAAAATTTGTGCAGCATGGGGTCATGCATATAATCCCATATCTTATAGTATAAAAATGAATCGCTGTGCGTTTGTCTCGCTAAAACTCGAGAACGGCTCGACCTATTTGGCTGATTTTGGTTTTGAATCATTTGTATAAGTTCATTTGTATAAGGTTTAAACGGTGACAATGTATGGAAAAATTGCGAAAAAAATAACGCGAGTGGAACCGCGTCGGGTCAGCTATTTATATATAATATTATTATGAAAAATCTTGTGAGAAGTCAACAAAATAATTACCTAATTGGCAGGTATTGTAAAACGATTGTCGCTCATTGTCACTTCCTAGCAGAAACCGACCATGACCGCGCAAAGAGAATAAAAATATGTGAGGCACTGCGTCACGATACACTTTCGCTCCTACAACCGAACTACAAACCCAATTCGCACTTTAACACCTATGAAATAAAGCTCATAACCCTTGCACATAACCGCTGCTGTTACCAACTGATCTATAAACCCAATTTACACTTTAACACCTTTTAAATAAAGGTTATAATCCGGTTAGACGCAACGCGGATGTTTCACGCACAGAACTCTATGCGATGAAATGAGACTATAACTGAACAGGAAGAAAATTGTGTAATTCATTGGTTTCGGTTCTTTTGTGGTCACCTTGCTTTGAAGTCAATAACCAGGGAATGTGCTCATTCATGTAAATACACTTTTATGTATTTTTTTTTAAATATATAAGGTCATTCATTATCAACCTGACAAACTTAAGGGGTAGGTTCCATACATAAAAAAAAAATACTTGTACTTTTTTTTTATAAACGTTTTTTTTATATTTAAAAAAAAAATACGTAATTCTGCTTAATAATTAGTTATCCTTGTTAGAAATCGAAAAGGCAGCGCTCGGCACGTGTCAGTGAACCGCGCGTCAATGAACCGCGGGTCAATAACCCGCGCGTCCTTGACCTGCGTGTATATTATGTACCTACAACCTACTTAGAAGAAATATTTATAAAGAAGCACTTATTTTGTATCAAGACAAGTATAAAAGTACGAAGAGAAAAGTCCTAGGTTTAAATTCATGCATATCTTCTATATTTTTTTAACCAAATTTAATCAAAATTGGTTGAGTTTATTTTTATAATACTTACTTCGCATTTATAATATTAGTAGGATAGGATAGAAACACAGATATGTGCAGATAATGCAAACATTTTCCCCACAGCGGGGGTCGAGCCCGCAATCTCTTGCTTCTCAACCGGTCACTCGCCCACCACGCCACTTAGGTCGTCATACCTTCCTACTAAAATTACATAACACATGTGTGTAATTACCTGTCTGCTAGCCATATTTTAATTATTATTTATGGTTTAATGTTGGTATCAGTAATAAAGTGGTGTATAATTTTCGTAAATGCTGTCAATATTCCGGTTATTGCATAGTCACAAATTAAAATGATAAAGAAAGAGCGAGATTTAAGATATAGTTAAGTTTCTAAACGTTTCATAAGTAGACCTTCGTTTTACGTTTTCGTTTTTTACATAAATCGTGACTTGCTACGACGTAGTCATCATCATCATCATCATATCAGCCGATAGACGTCCACTGCTGGACATAGGCCTCCCCCAAAGAGCGCCATGACGACCGATTTTGGGCCTTCACCATCCACCGACGTAGTCGGTTATCAGTAAATATTTCGAAAAATTAGTAGTAGAGCTCTGTGTTATAAAATACTACCAGTACGCATTTCTGCAGCGAGCAGTAATGCTCGCATTGTGTTCCGGCACGTTCCGGTCTGAAGGGTATGGTTACCGGTGAAATTACAAGTATTTGCGACTTCTGATCTACGCCTCAGAGTGGCATACGTGAGTATTACCTACCTCGGTGGCGCGGTGAGAGAGTGCCCGGTTAAGAAGCTAGAGGTTGCTGATATCTATCCTGCTGCAGGAAAAATATTTGCATGATCTACAGATATAAGTGCCTTGTCAGGGTGATTCTTTGTATTTACAAAAAAGAGAAGAGGTTAGATGACGCTGTGTGCTTTTCAACGTATAAGTAGTACTTATTAGTTTCATGGTAAAATTTTAGCAATAAGATTCAAGATGCTCTGATTGGTGTTCAACCAACCAAAAGAGTAGTAGAGTTCTTTGTGATAGAACACGCCCGGGGAAGTACTACAACCATACCTATTTCTGCCGCAAAGTAGATTACTACTAGTGCTCGCATTGCTGTGTTCCGATGTGAAGGGTATGGTTTCCGGTGAAATTACTGGCACATGAGGCTTTCTATCTATGCCTCAAGGTGGCAACTCGCTGAGTGATAACTCTGGTATTGCAAGCGTCCATAGGCTGCGGTAACCGCTTACCATGGGGGCCGTACGATTGTTTGCCACTTCAGTTAAAAAAAACCTTTTATGGCGGATTGCTGTATTTTGTAGTTTTATTTTATTAAAAATATTATCAATCTCGCATCTAATGTAATAAGAAATATGGTTTTAATATTTCTTGAACCCTTTTTCATAAGGTGAAGACGTGATTTTAGTGATTCTTGGTTACTGTCATCATGTCTATTCCATCACAATATTTCGCCTCTGACGAGTTTCCTTATCTCTTCCGCAAACATTTGCACCTATTCGTCCTCAACCGTCAAAAATAGTTAAGCACCCATTGTCCCGTAAAACAGAGCCATTATGTAGGTAATTATGAGAGCCGCAGGGAGCAATAATGTTTTTGTACGTTGCCCGAAGTGTAACTGTTTATAGATCTGTCAATATAGAGTAGGTAGATTGTAGAGTGGATACGATGAAAGATAATTTTATTCTAATTATACTACTTTGTATATATTATCTCTATTTATATTTCTACTATCTGCAAAAGTATTTCAGTTCCAAAATGCATTGTTTTATTTAAATACAAAAATCTAAATAATAAAATAATTAATTAAATTAATAATAATATAATTAATATAATATAATAATCTAATCTAAATCACTGTATAGTATTTTTAAAACTATGGTAACATGGTTTATTAACATCATTTTCATAGAAAACCGGATTTGTGAATCATCAAAACTCACAAATTATGGTAAATATCTCATTGTGTAGAGGTACCTACAGCTCAAACTGTAAAAAATAGTAAACTTGCTTGCCTATCTAGAATGTATTGGGTCTATTAGAGTAGAAATTTAATAAGATTAGTAGTAACTCTACAATGTTACACCAAAAAGTTTAAAAGTAAAATAAAATTTAACAGTTTTTGGTACACATGGACGGCCTTACGCTTAGAGCGATCTCTTCCAGGCCACCAGTAAGTAAGACTATTGATAGGTAATTGTAGTACTTACTTACCTACTTATTAATTTTTTTATTTTTTATTTTTATAAACTACTTATACTTTAATTACTTAGATATTCGTGTTTGCTTGTAAATGAATATCTGTTTTGCGTTTTTTTAAATAATAATAGTGTAGTTCAGATGCGATTAGCCCGAGTGTAAAAAAAAATTTTGTAAGTTTATAATTAAGTTATATTATCTCATGTATTGATATGAATTTGATTCTTATGAGAAATAAATATTCATAAACCTGAAAACGAATTTTGTAATAGTTAAACCTAGGTTAAGTTAAATTATTAGGTAATTATTTGGCAATTATAATCAACAACAATACAAATTATAAATAAACACCTCTTAATTTAGTGCATAATTAACTGCTATCTCACTTGCTGTTATTGTAGAGTTAGTTGCTTGATAACTTATATGCAGTAAAAATAAAACCTAAAGATTATTTTAGCCCAAAAATGATTTCGCCAAAATAAATGATGAAGTGGAATTTGAACCCACATTGGTAAAGCACCGGCGCCGGCGAAGCAGATGAGATTCAATCACAGATATAGTTGTATATCTATATCTGTGGGTTCAATCAAGTCCCGCTTGCGAAATATTTTTTGGGATACTATGATTTTTATGTATATATCACACTAAGGGATAGTATTAAGTATATCCCTTAGTGTGATATATACATATCCCTTAGGGTTTACACTATAAAAACCAAAATAACAAAAAAAATAACACTTACCATTTTATAAAATCACCACCCACGCACAAAAACTTTTCTTACAACCAGAGCCGTCAGTAATTCACTACTCACACAACACTGCCTTGTAAAATACACCGAATGTCTCACTCGACGTTAGCCTGCAAAAAAAATAAAAAAAGTTTAATTGCAAGTTAGTGAAAGTGACTGGCAGAATGCGATGCCTGCCTTTGCCTTGTTTGTTGAGATGGTTTTGATAGAGCAGCTAGTTTTTACTTTTTTTGGAATTTAAGAATGGAATGGATAGATTAGCACGTCTACGCTTAGGGTGAGACGTTAACGTTAGATGGTGCAACTCACCCTTAGACTTTTTTATTTAAAACGTAACTTTGGTGTAATTAAAGTCGAAATTGGAATGCACTTCACAGTGTCGCTTCTGACTGAGAAAAACCCAGTTATTGGCTTGTTTTACAAAAAACCATTAATCAAAAAACTGTCTTCAGTAACCGATCAAATAGTTATTATATAATCATCAAAGTGACAATCATCTTGAAATACCATAGGGTTCCTGAGATTCAGATCAAAACATGCTCAAAACAACTATTTTTCATATTTTTTTTCTACCGAGACTTTTTTTTTCAAATCGTGTTTCACTTTCGAGAAACCCAAGAAAAAATGTAAAATTTTAATATTTCCTAAACATTTGACTCATACCTGGAATAAATACTGAGTTTTTTCTACTACGGTTTTGTAACCCATATAATATTTTACTCCTTGTTTGTGACTAATTTCGCGATGGTCGGATTTGTAATAGACAGAACCCAAAGGACACACGATCAAAATAATCTACACAATCCTATAAGTACTATTTAACTTTATTATACTGAACAATCTCTCTTTTACAAACTGTGTATAATAATAATTTATGTTATAGAAAAAATTGATTCTTCTTATTTACTGGTATTGAATTAAAACTATAGGCATTCATATATCAGTGTATACTTTATTACACTCTCTTGGCTTTAATTAATTGTTTATGCTTATCAGCATACGGATCAGAGTTAAAACACTTCGCGGCATTTTGTGTCAAGACCGTCAAAACCTCGTCCCTTTTGCGTAAGCTGATGAAGTGCGTTCATAAATAAAATGCAACTTATTTTGGTTTAAAACTTTTTTTAAAACGGCCAAGGACACCGCAGCTCGTTATCGATAAATAATGTTTTGTTTTCGATAGTTATTTACCCTGAAATGTCCTACCCAGTACGTAGTTCGAGCGTACAACACAACACAAGAAGGTCATAAGGAGCAGTTGCGCTATTTTTTATCCTTTCCAAATATCCTTTTCAATAACATCTATATTTGTTACCGAATACCGAATGACGA
The DNA here is from genome assembly GCA_951394395.1 of Colostygia pectinataria. Lineage (NCBI taxonomy): Eukaryota > Metazoa > Arthropoda > Insecta > Lepidoptera > Geometridae > Colostygia > Colostygia pectinataria. The sequence continues at coordinate 2,845,115 of OX596362.1, forward strand.
CCGATGTGGCGCAGCGGGCGCAGATCCGCCTGCGACTCGGAGGTTGCGGGTCGATTCCCGCCTCGCGACAAATATTTGTACGATCTACAAATGTTTGTTCCGGGTGTTCTGGGTATTTTCTATATATAATAAAAAATATCTATATAAGTATTGTATTGTATTAAGTATAAATCAGTCATGTAGTACCCATAATACAGCTTTGTTTAACAGTAGCTTACCTTGGGGCTAAATGATGCTGTGTGGATTGTCCAGCATTATTTATTTTATTTATTTATTTATTACAATTTCCATACAGAACTCTTTTATGGTCTTCAATTCCGCTAGGGTGCTAGGTTCTATTCTAACCATCGCTACGTCAGTCAACGAGAACAATATAAAATTTAGAACTATTATTATCACAGAACAGAAAAAACAATTATTATGGCAGTTTTTTTTTTTTTGTCAGCAAGTGACAAGACAATTAAGGCGCACCTGATGTTAAGCACCACTCCTGACTATTACAGATGCAGTGCCACCCAAAAGCTTAAAGTTTTTAAGTGTTTGCGTGGCACTACACTGCGCTTATCACCCTGAGACATTGTTGTTAAGTCTCTTTCGCCCAGTAATTTCACTTGCTACTGTGCCCTTCAAACCTAAACACAGTAATGCTTGCACACTACTGGGAGGTAGAATATCTGACTAGATTTCCACTCCACAACATTTCCAATTACTATATCAAACCTGTGATCAAACTATGTAATTGCTATGACGTACTGATGCGTGTAATTCTCAGTGGCGGCGCCGCAGAAAGTATCAAAGTGTTTATTACATACTAGCGACCCGCTCCGGCTTCACATATACGTAGCTATAAAATCATTAAAGCTCTACGCGACATTGCACTGCGCTCGTCATCCCGAGACGTAGTAAGTTCGTATGAGTCAGTTGCCAACTTTGTTAACAGAGTTTTAGGCCTCTGTCATGACTTCATGACATAACTTTGAAAAAGCCGGGACCGACTGCCACGGGAGCGCTCAGTTGAAATTGGAGCGAAAGCGCTTAGTAATTTCACTTGCCAGTGCCCTTCAAACCCAAACACAGTAATGCTCATACTGCTTGGAGGTAGAATATCTGGCACTGCGGTGGTACTTCCCACCAGGTAATGTCGTAACGGAATGCTCATCGCCAAACTGTGTTATTATACTTTTAATAAACCTCAGTAATAGATGACTACGTAACCGTATAGTCGCAGTGTGTTAGTATGTCACGCTTGTGTGTATGGTCGTCGGGTCAGTTACAACTTTTACCGGCATAGATTGCTGATCGAGATTCCATAATATTGTGGTGATGGCTAGACTCGTAATTTATTTAAATTAAAACTTCTTGTTTATTATTTAATTACTGTTTTTAGGGTTCAGTGGGAAAAGATGGGACTTTTAGTTGCGTGTTTGTGTCAGTTAGGATAACTTTGTCGTCTGTCTGGTTTGTCAAAAACGACTAAACATCATTATGAACCTGTATAATAAACCAGTTAAGGAATTTCGGCTTTTTTACCTATAAAAAGGTTTGTAAAAAAGTGGCTAAAATTTAATAAGTGTTCGTTCTCGAAATACATATAAAGGAAGTTTTCGGTAAAAAACCAAGCCGTATTAATTTCTACAGTACGGAATCCTCAAGACGCGAGTCTCGGTCGTACTTGTCGGCTTTTTTGTGTCATAATGTATTTCAAGGCCGGTCGTAGGCACGTGATTGCGGTAAGGTGAATGAACAGGAGAAAGTAACACACTTAAGTATTCCTAAGGGCTGGTTTTTTATCCGATAAAGGTATAGTTCTGTCGGCGGATCTAGGATTCCGTGAAGTTAGCCGTTTGTGGTGCGCAAAGACAATTTAGTTTGAAAAAGCTCCATTGCGCATCGAAACGGCTAACTTCACGACGACGGCCGAGATAATTATCGTAGCAAGTGCAAATTTTATTATAGAGAACAATTTTGACAAAGCGTTCGTGACGTAGCTGGCTAAGTTGGTTCTGTTCCGCCTTGTCACCATTTGGATGGGTGACCGCCAGTGGCAATTTCAACTGAGCGCTCCCGTGCTTTGGAGAGCAGCTTTTTCAAAGTTGTTCATGACAGAGGCATTCGGGCGGCCTAAAAGCTCTGTCACCAGAGTTGGCCACTGACTCATACCTTACTTTTACCGGTGACCATACCTTTCGAACCCGAACTTAGCAACGACATGATTTACTGCTTGGCGGCAGTAATAATCGTAGAATAGTAGCAGAATACTACATATTGTATAAAAAAACTTAAGTGGAAAAGTGGCCTTGTGATGTGGGTACGGGCATTACTGACAATGTGTCTACTGGTTTTGAATATTCAAGTGAGATGGACCGATGAGCAGAAAACTCCTGATCCTCTAACATTTATAAACAACCTTTATTACCTTACCCAGTTAGGTACTTACCAAACAAATACCTAAACCGGCCCTTGAGAATTTCATGTCGAAAGCTATCTACTTACTATACCTACCTAATGAATATTACGAAAAGCTAACCACTAATAGATATCAACACGCCAGGGAATTGGATAAATCATGGGAAATCCAACCTAATGTAAACAGGCTTACGATCTAAAAGGTATGTTGGATGTAAGCCCATGCGTGAGTTAGGAATGTCAACAGTTCTAGACTCGCATGAAGGAATTTGACTAAAGTACCTATCCCTACATCTACATTGAAATAGCTTACCAAGTCTTGTCTACAGACTATCTATTCAATGCAGAGCGCTGTATTATTATTATAACTTAAAATGTTTTCTACGATAAGCTCGTAAGAAATTAAGTGCGCAAATACCATTGCTATCATACGGTGAAGGAAAAAATTGTGAGAAAACCTGCATGTCCAAGAACTTAAAATTCGAAAGATGTGATATCCACGTACGCATACACGTAGGGTATCATTTTCGCTCGAGAGTAGGCTAACTAATGTCTTAGCTGGAAACATTACAATGTACAAGGCTGTCGAATTGATGAGGAGATAATTGTGGAAGCGCCTACGCTCGTAGAATTCGTAGCATTCGTAGCACACGTAGCATCGAAGCACTCGTTCACATCTTTTGTATGGATCGAATTAAATTATGTAGTCACAGAAATCTAAATAAAAACACCTTAATAATTACCTAAGTATATCTTATTATTTAGATTTCTGTGGATGTAGTCTACGCATTACTCGATGAGTCCACGTCTCAAAGACCAAAGTGGCAACGCGCAAATGATATTACTGATGTTGCAAGCGTACATAGGCTGCGGTAACCGCTTACCATCAAGTGGGTCGTTAGCTTGGTTATTACCTTATTAGTAACAGTTAAACAAAATGGCACATTAAGACACTCAAAGCGGAATAAATATTTGTAAATACCTACTTAATGCAAACATTTGTCTTGCAGCGGGGATCGAGCCTGCAACCTGACGCTTCTCAACCGGTCACCCACCGCACCACCAAGGTCGTGAATAAAGGTAAGAGTGTTGAAGTAGCTACTATACCTACCAAGTAATAAATTATTTACACAAAGCGAACTTTTATGCGACGTATAAACACAGACGTGTGAAACACCCGCTCGGAAAACAAACTATGTAAACATCTACTCATGTTTTGTTTGCTTATTGGCTCCCAAAAACATGCCCCAAAATATTGGCTCGAAGGATTTGCGGGCTTAAATATTTTTAGGGAGTATACCAATATCCCCAGCACAGCAAGAAAGCGCTGGCGCGATCTAGACGACCTAGATATTTTTCACAATGGCTGACAAGAGATGGCACAAAACAAGACCGAGGTGAGATTCATCTGATATTAAAAAAATAAGTAAATTAAATGTAAAAGATTGTACAAGATTTTCATGATTTTATTATTTAAGGCACTTTTGTATTGTAAGCAGCGAATACTACTTATTCGAATTTTAAAAACATTGTTTTTTATCAACGGTGGTCGGTTCTACACAGTAAGCCAGCTTTCGAGGGGCTGGTGCACTCCCACGACTTATATGTTGTTTCTTCAACACTCTCTATGTCTTCATGTGTTCGAAAACAACTCAAAATTTGAAAACTCTTTGTCAGTTAAGTTATAAATATTGAAAAAAATAAATTGAATTGAAGTGGAGGTATTCAGGCTACGAACAAAGTCGCATGATACAGGCAAAGATAAAGATTGGCCAGCAGTGGAAAGTAAAAATAACACCAGTGTTAGAACATTAGAAGGTTGCCATGATTACTATTTGGAAAGATCTAGGTCCGGTAACATTTTAAATTTAACTTGCAAACATTTCAACAGCCATTGAATGTTATGAAAGGCTAGGGTAGAGGGACTTTAGCAATTTTAATATCTCCGTTCAAAACAGCTGACGCAACCGCAGCACTGCAATATGATAATACTGCAAGAGTGCCAATCAACTTTTAAATGCTGCTTTAGGAAGTTCAAGAACATTGCTGACAAGGGATTTTTAATATTACCAGTCAGATATAATCTAGTAGACAATTATTGGTGTACCTACCTACCTAGCTAAAATTGCCGTCCTTTTCTAATGAATTAAAATACAAAGGACCGCGATAATTTATGTTAGTTAAGTTTAGAAAATGCTACAACAGAATCGACACTACGTAATATCCAGCTTGTATACATTAGTACTAGCTGTTGTCCGCGACATTGTTCTCGTATTATTTAAATTAGAATCTAAGCGTAGGCGTAGTACTACATTAAGTACCTACATAACAAACAGAGGGATAGTTTGTTCTAGATAAGAAAAGTATGTAAAGATTATCAACAGACAGTAGTCATCAACAAGTAAATATAGTTTTAGTAATTTAATTTTGTACTTATATTTTTTTTGGTCTGACTACTGGTCTGGTACGAATAAAGGGTAATTACTTATTACCCTTAGGACCCACAAGTTATATCGGTTACTTTCATAAATTGCCAACCCAAAAAAGTAGTTGGTCCTAAACAGATCAACAATTTTATTTGCTTAGAAGTGTATAATAAAATAAATTTCGCCCTGTTGTTGTTCGCAGCAGATGCTCACTGCTGCGAACACTCTTCCGCGGGGTCAAAATTTGGATGGGTGACCGCCAGTGGCAATTTCAACTGAGTGTTTTCGGCCTACTCTGTCACCAGAGTTGGTCACTGACTCATACAAACTTACATTGAAAATCATACATTACAGTGTTGAATTTTAAAGTAAGTTTGGTCGAGTTTTTTTTTAATGCCATATTTACAGCGATATTACAATGATGCTTGATGACACGGCTGCCAGGCCGTGTTACATAAATTAAGCGGTACATGCCAAAAAGAAGAAAAAAAAGTGTTAGATAATATATAATTATATTTAATTATACCGCCAACGCAAACCACGAGATCAATAAATTTTTGCAAAAAGGTGTCACAAAGTTTTGACACTAGAGTGTTTAGTTTTGAACAAGCTAAAAATAAGCAATAAATAGGTAGGTACACCTTGTAACGATATGTATTTATTATTTCCATTTATATTTTATGGTAGTTAGAGGTTTATAGAGGTAGGTACACTAGGTACCTAATAGGTATGAATTTATTCCTATACTTAGGTACCTACCTAAAAAATTTAAACCTATAATATGAGGATGAGTAGACCATGCCATACATTTTATAAGTGGCCTTATACTTCCGTCAAAACAATTACCCAAAACTCTGCAAACTACTAGGGTATAGTTCGCACAGCGGATCTAGGCTTCCGTGAAGTTAGCCGTTTGTGATGCGCAAAGACAATTTAGTTTGAAAAAGCTCCATTGCGCATCGAAACGGCTAATTTCACGACGGCCGAGATCCGTTGTGAGAACTATACCTACGAACTTACCTACTACCGAGGTTTTCAGATTTAAAGTTATTATTTATGCCTATTTTTTTTTTATTTTTACGTAAAAAATTGGCTTACTTACCAGTTTAATATTGCCACAGAAATCCATGCAAAAAAAAACTAACTGTTCGAAATTTAAAACCGATGATCGATTGCGCGTGCGGCTTACGCGCGTTACCGCATCAGACTTGCCCTACCACGCTCCTTTCCTACCACTCCAACGGACTGTGATGTAATATTATAGCTCTTATTGTGATAGAGATAAGACATAAATGTCAATGTTTCTTCATCTTTCATAAACCCAATAATGTTTATATGGCTAAGGAAATCATTTTATAGCGTAGATACCCAACACTACCTACCTGGATATTTATTTAATTGGTAACCTAACTCCCTTTCTATTAGACATCTAGGACATCTACCTAGCTCATTTACTAGGTAAAAGTGGAATAATTAGAACCTATGTAGGTAGAAAGGTACCTACTGTGCCAAAACGGACAATATGACGAATAGTACCTAACTCAAAATAACCTATCTCGAAGGGGATGTTCATGGCGTGTTGTTCAAGATTCAAGATTCAAGATTATTTAGGTATTTGCATAAATAAGTGTTACATTACAGAGGTCTTTAGGATTTAGTAGGCAGCAGAGTTCTTTGTGATAGAGCTCGTCCGCGGAAGTACCTACTAACACTATACTACTACTACGAGTACTACCACTATACCTACCTATTTCTGCTGTCAAGCCTACGGAACCTAGTGCAATCAAGCATTAGTGTTCCGGTTCGAAGGGTATGGTTGGATACCGGTGAAATCACAGAACAGAGCAAGGTGAAATGACTGGCACATACTTTGACGTTTACAGAATGGCATGGCAACGCGCGAGTGATAGTGATATTGCAAGCTTAGGCTACGGTAACCTATCAGCGGTATGCTGTTTTACCATTTAGGTAACTGGTGGGTAACCACCTAACCACAAGCTCTAAAGCAATATTGAAATAATGTTTGATTGACATTTCGGCATACAAAAAAAACAGTGTAATATTATTTCAATATTGCTTTAAGACCCCTTGTGGTGGTGCGTGCGACTTCTTCAGTGAGAGTCCGTCCGTCCGTCCGTTGGTGGGTACCACTGCAGCACCAGATTATTCTGGCCAAGCATTACTGTTTAGGTTTTAGGGGCACTGTAGGAAGTGAAATTAATGGGCGAAGAGTCAGGGCCTTATTCATAAATGTAGTTCAAACCTCTGTTAGCTATTGTGCCTTTCGAATCCAAAAAAGTCAAAGGTTGTTCAATATCATCGTCTTTGTTAATTAAATAACAAGACAATACTTAGCAAGCCGCTGAAATCATGATATGAGTTTTTTTATGATTAAGGACATTAATAACTACGTCACGGGGTTGCCATCTAAAAAAACATGCTGTTTTGTTTTTTGAACTTTGTATTACAATTTACAAGTTTTATTCCTTTGTTTCAGTGGATTTTTGTTATTTTCTACAACCTCAAATTTCTCGAGCATTCAATCGGAATCACAGGCAGAACGAATACAAGGAAATGTCATAACTCGCTAGGTAGGTGCCTACGTTACATAAAAATAACATGGAAGCAGATATACTTATTCACTTCCTAGCATTTTCTTTGCTTACTACCGTAACTCTACACGAACAATCAGCATTATCTACAGACTGATTTCACCCACTGTTGGCTTGGGATGAGTATAGTCTTACAGGCAGACAGACGGACAACAAAGTGATAGGGGTTTCATTTTTTCTTCTTGATATACATACGGAAACCTTTAAAGATACAATAACACAGGGCGCGGCGGTCTACCAACGCCTTCCAGCCTACTTATTATCAACCTAGATACACAATAAGCTATGGTTTTGACCTCTAAGAAATTACCAATAAATTACCATTGACTATTGACCAGTTCTTTCATAAAAAAAAGAACAAAATCTCTCCAGTCATTAAAAAAAAACGTTGAATACTTATCTATAATGTACTTACTAGCTATACTAACCGGCGACTTCGTTCCCGTCGAACACAGGAACCGTACATTTTTCCTACATTGTATACCTACCTCTAATCTTTGATACCAACATAATCTACTTTTCTACTACGTTCAGTCGTTTAGGCGTGATACTCCCACAAACATATATACCAAACTTTCCCCGTTTTTAGTCGTTAGTGTAAGTTTACCTCTACGGAAAAGTAGAAAAAAATTGAGTTAGGTATATACATTTAACTTATTTCCGTAGATAAAACCGTTGTTCATACTAGCTAACCGTTGTTAATGATATTTTAATGGATATATTATCTACATAATACATACATAAAATAAGGCGTTATGCACGTTTGATTTTTAGAAAATTAATTAAGAGTTTTTCTTCATAAGAAAGAAGAAAGAAAGAAAGAGCACTTTATTGGGTACATTTTTACATCAACTAAGTACTAACCATTAGGTAGGTATAGGTCTCACGGCGGATCTAGGCTTCCGTGAAGTTAGCCGTTTATGATGCGCAAAGACAATTTAGTTTGAAAAAGGTCTATTGCGCATCGAAACGGCTAACTTCACGACACGGCCGAGATCCGCCGTGAGACCTATACTAATTATACGTATCTACTTATGTCTAACTGGATTCCTGAAATCAAGGTACACCATGCTAAAAAATAAAAAATAAAAACCATAATGGGCAGGTACACATAAAAAGTAGATAAGTCATCATGACAGCCTTCTAATGTTCCCACTGCTGGGACACTGGCGCGGACCCAATGCGGATTGGTGGATGGCACATGTCTTTCGAATTTAAGTAGATAAGTAATGCTATGTTAATAATAATGTTAAACGGTGTTGGTTTCACATTTATTACTATATTTAGTTTACATATTTAGACATAATTATCATTGTGTAACTGTTTCTTTACCCAAATAAACTAAAAAAAAAAAAAAATGTTATGAATGTTGGGCTCAAAAGGTCCCATAACAATTCAGAAAACAAATCTATAGCACTATCTATAACACCTAGTTCATAGTGTGTTTTTTATGTATTATCCAATAACAATTCAGAAAACAAATCTATAGCACTATCTATAATACCTAGTTCATAGTGTGTTTTAGATATATTAGGTATGTTTCTTTAAGTATGATCTTGGGGGTCAATAAACATGTTTTCTTTCTTTCTTTCTTTTTTTCTTTCTTTCTTTTTAATGGTAATGGTGGCATAATATGAATAATTTAATAAACTCACTCATGACCTGTACCAACCAAACTTGAAGCTATAAATATAATTGTAATGGATACTTACTAAAAACGTTCAGAGCAATACATCTCGGTAAAATATGTAGTAAGATTATCTTGAACAGTCCTATATTATGCCTAGATGATGAAATATGCCTCGCTGGTAATATAAGTAATAGGTACATAACAGGGGGCTTATTCGCTATGACCTAGAAGATTCCATACCAATAACGTGTAACTTAGTAATGTGTTCTATGCATGGTGTGAAATTGTGAAATTGTTATCCGTATATGTGTTGTTTCAATAGAGATAGTTTCGCTATCGAAAGGTTGACTTTAAAAAACAGTCAGACGAGCCCTAAAACGTGGCTCGTCAACAACGATTCCACGCAGATATCGTAACCAGCCCGCGTTTGGTCATAGCGAATAAGGCTCCAGTATAGATATTTAGTTGCTGTAAGTTCCTAATCCTATGCTTTTATGTATAAGGGCGATCATCCACCAAAGCGGAACGGAGCGGACCCTAGAGGGTGGCCCTGGGCACGGGCGCGGAGCGGCGTCTGTCAATATAATCGTATAAAATTAAAAACATGTAAATATTATGTCATTTTAATGAGAAGCAATTAAGTTTGACACGACTTGGCTTCGCTCCGCACAGGAAATTGACGTAATTCTGACATTGGCTCCCGGGTCGGCGCCTCCTGGCCGCTAAGGTCCGCTTCGCTTCAGAGGATAATAACCCTTAGGTCAACCCGAGGCGGCCAAAACTCAGTTTATAATATATCTGCTCCTACAATTAAAGTGTCCAAGCATTACTTTGTTTAGGTTTCAAGGGAACTGAAGCAAGTGAAATGCTGGGCGAAAGAGACTAAACGTCTAGGGGTGATGAGCGCAGTGCAGTGCCACGCAGAACTTTAAAAAGTTTAAGCTTTGGGCGGCACTGCATCTGTTATGGTCAGGCGTGGTGCTATCAGGCGGGCGCCTTGATCGTCTGGTCACATGATGACAGAAAAAACAACAACATAACTAACCTACCTGTTCTACCTACTTCAAGATATTTCAAGATATTTATTTGCACAAATACCTATTTCTGCCGCCAAGCAGCAATGCTCGCATTGCTGTGTTCCGTTTCGAAGGGTATGGTTTCCGGTGAAATTACAGGCACATGAGACTTTCCATCTAACGTCTCAGGGTGGTAACACGCAAGTGATATCTATGTTGCATGCGTACATAGGCTACGGTAACCGCTGACCATCAAGTGGGCCTTACGCTTGGTTGCTACTTTAGTGGTATAAAAAAAAAAAAAAAAAAAGTGTTACAAAAGGTCTTAAAAGTAATATGGCACTTAGAACTTATTTGCCCTTCTTCATCTTTCGTGTCGAATACAGACCTACGGTATTTATTAGCATAGATATTTAAAATCCAATGCCTCTTGCCCCAACGAAATCTTAATTTTTATCTATTTAATTTTATCTTTTTTAACAATTTAAATAAATAAATAAATAATGCTGGACAATCCACACAGCATCATCTAGCCCCAAGGTAAGCTGCTGTTAAACAGAGCTGTGTTTATGGGTACTAGATGACTGATATATATACATAATACAATACAATACATAGATAGATATTTTTTATTATATATAGAAAATACCCAGAACACCCCGAACAAATATTTGTAGATCATACAAACATTTGACCCGAGGCGGGAATCGAACCCGCAACCTCCGCGTCGCAGGCGGACTTGCGCCCGCTGCGCCACATCGGTCGTCAAACAATATAGGTACCGTACCTTTTTCTGGGATTAAAAGTAGTTTACGCTATTCCAGACTACAATCTATCTCTGTGCCAAATTTCACTCAGATCCGTACAGACTTTCTGTCGTGATTGACACATCCATTCATCCAAACTTTTGCATTAATAAATTAGTGTGTTTCGATTAGATGTCAAGAGTAGTAGAGTTCTTTGTGATAGAGCTCGTCCTGGGAAGGACTACCACCATACTTATTTCTGCCGCCAAGCAGTAATGCTTGCATTGCTGTGGTTTGAAGGGTATGGTTTCCGGTGAAATTACAGGCACATGAGACTTTTCATCTAACGTCTCAGGGTGGTAACACGCAAGTGATATCTATGATGTTGCATGCGTACATAGGCTACGGTAACCGCTGACCATCAAGTGGGCCGTACGCTTGGTTGCCACTTTAGTGGTATAAAAAAAAAAATGACTAGAACTAGACATCCACCAATCCGCATTGGATCCGCGTGATGGATTAAGATCCAATCACTCTCGCTCGAGAGTAGGCCAGTGTCCCAGACATTGAGACTGTCATAACTAGCTGCGCCCTGCGAATTCGTCTGCAATTTTTCAGTTTTTATCTTTAGGTGTATTATCCACTGTAGCGTTGACTGTATCTTCAGATTGCTGAGTTTTCATCTCGGATAGGTAGTGGTCAGATATGTGATCACGGAGTAAGGACTTCAGTCTGAAGCTTTGGGTGCATCGGTCGCATCTGCAAAACATTTTTACTTATATTATCTACTAGAAGTGCGTCCCAGCTTCGCGCGGCCGCAATAAAACCGCCCCCGTGCTAAGCCGGGGCGGGTCGCTAGTAATAAATATAGCCTACGTTACTCAGGGATAATGTAGCATTCTAATGGTGAAAGAATTTTTGAAATCGGAACAGTAGTTTTTGAGTTATTCGTAACAAACAAATATACAAATATTTCCTCTATAAGATTCAAGAAATTTATTTGCATAAATAAGTGTTACATTATAGAGTAGGTCTTAAGTCCCTACCAGTTGCCAAAATCAAGGCAAAAGCGGCCTAAGGAGTTGATAAAATCAAGACGTAGGTGGTGGGCGTAACTGGTTAGTTAAGTTTGCACCATTGACTCGCCCCGTTAACGGGGCATTATTGTCAAGTCTCTTTCGCCCAGTAATTTCACTTGCTATTCAAACCTTTTTTTTTTATACAACTGAAGTGGCAACCAAGCGTACGGCCCACAAGATGGTAAGCGGTTACCGCAGCCTATGGACGCTTGCAATACTAGAGGTATCACTCGCGGGTTGCCACTTTGAGGCATAGATCGAAAGCCTTATGTGCCAGTAATTTCACCGGAAACCATACCCTTCACAACGGAACACAGCAATGCGACCATTACTGCTTGGCGGCACAAATAGGTATGGTGGTAGTACTTGCCCGGACGTGTTCTATCACAAAGAACTCTGCTACTCTTAAAAACCTTAAACCTTAACACAGTAATGCTTGCACACTACTGCTTGGAGGCAAAATATTGCAGTGGTATCCACCAAGACGTAGTAGAGTTCCTGTGATAGAGCTCGTCCGGGGAAGGACTACCACCATACCTATTTCTGTCGCCAAGCAGTAATGGTCGTATTGCTGTGTTCCGGTGTGAAGGGTATGGTTTCCGGTGAAATTACTGGCACATGAGGCTTTCGATCTTAGCCTCAAGGTGACCCGCGAGTGATACCTCTGGTATTGCAAGCGTCCATAGGCTGCGGTAACCGCTTACCATCTTGTGGGCCTACGCTTGGTTGCCACTTCAGTTGTATAAAAAAAAAAAAGACGGTCTCTTGCTAAACTACACGCAACGGATTTCAATGCGGTTTTTATCAATAGATCGAGTGATTCAAGAGGGTTCACACGTATAGTTTAAGTACCCGAACAAAGCCGGGGCGGATCACAATTTATATCCAATACAATTACTTTTATCATTACCTAGTTAAGTTGTGAAAAATATGGATACTTGTTCTGAAATAAATAATATTTATTCGATTTCTAACAAGGATAACTAATTAACAAGCAAAATTACGTATTTTTTTTTTTTTAATATAAAAAAAAACGGTTCGAAAAAAAAAAAAAAGTACAAGTATTTTTTTTTGTTTGTCAGGTTGATAATTAATGACCTTATATATTTTATTTATTTTTTATTATTTTATATTTATAAAAGTAAAAACTTACTTGTACAAGTTGACTCCTAAGTGCATTCGTTTGTGTTTGAGTAAATCGCCGCTCTGTGTAAATGTGCGTTCGCAGAACTCACATCGATACGGCTTTTCGCCTGTGTGAGTGCGGAGGTGGTTGATAAGGTAACATTTGGTAGTAAATCTGGAACGGTATATATCATCATCATCATGACAGCCTTTTAATGTTCCCACTGCTGGGTCACTGGCCTACTCTCCAGCGAGAGTGATAGAGTCTTAATCCACCACGCGGACCCAATGCTTTTAAACGGGAAATATATTTTTATTTAATTTGCTTGTACAATGCTTCATTGCTAATGAATGCTAACATTTATCATATATTTTTACATATATTTATGGCCTACTTGTTGACGGAGTTACTAGGCTGCCCGAAGGCCTCTGTCATGGCCTAACAACTTTGAAAAAGCCGGGACCAACAGCTTCACGTGCGCTCCGAAGCACGGAAGCGCTCAGTTGAAATTGCCACTGGCAGTCACCCATTCAAATGGTGACAACGCGGAACAGTGTTTAACTTCGTTGATCTATGAAGAACAACTTAAGACAGCTACGTCATGAGCGCGTTTTTTTTTGTTTGTTACGCGATTTCTCAGCCAATCATGAATTGATTTAAATGTTTCTTTTTTTGTTTCATATCTAATACTTCAGAAACGGTCCCATTTAAGTTTTATCGAAATCGGTTTAGTACTTTATGAATAAATCATAAATGCGTGTCAATAACTACATCGTCGCGTACAACCACAAATTGTCGAAACATTTTTTAGGTTGAAGTCGGTTTTTGCTTTTTTCCTAAATATTAGTTATTGATTACTTACTTCATAGGGCACTTGTCACACCGGTATGGTTTGATACCGAGATGTTTAAGCATGTGTTTTTTAAGTGAGTTTGATGTTGTAAAGGCGGCAGGGCAGTGCTCACATGCGTAGGATCTTGTACCGGTGTGTGTTTTTTTATGTTTCGTCAAATCTCCTGAAAATTTAAGAATAGACAGTTTAATCCAGCGTTTCCACCAGAGATGTCCGAGGATGTGTGGCGAGGGATGTGTTTGTTAGGAACCAATAGAAGCTGGTCAGAGCGAGGCTAGGTAAATGAAGTGATTGTATTGGTTCCTAACAAACACATCCCTCGCTACACATTAGACATGGAACATATCATAAGTAGCAGTGAAACCACCTGCTAGTTAACTACACACACACTGCTATAAATCACAGCAAATTATTAATTACAGATTGCTCGGATTTCATTGGGAAACATCGTGTCATTTCGTGTGCAGTGCACTGCTAGATGCTATAAATCACAGGAAATTATTTATCACAGATTGCTCGGATTTCATTGGGAATCATTGTGTCATTTCGTGTGCAGTGCCCTGCTATATGCTATAAATCACAGGAAATTATTTATCACAGATTGTTCGGATTTCATCGGAAGCCATCGTGTTTGTAGGTAAATAGCAGTGATTCGTGAGGAGCATCGGTATCGTAGGTCGGTAAAAACGTCCCGCCCTAGCGAGAGCGAGACGCTAAATGCCTATTTACGGTGTGCGAAAAATCACATGTGAAATAGCAGTGACAAAATTTAATAATATCATCAAATGATAATGATTTAAAAGTAGCAATCATTTCCATGCCTACTACACATCCTCGCACATCTCTGGTGAAAACGCAGTTTAATAGACAGTTTAGTTTGACCTCGGTCGCGCGGAGCACGTTGCGGGTTCGATACCCACTACGTAACAAAATATGTTTGTATGATATGCAGTTATTTATTTTTAGGTCCGGCTTTCTATGTATTACAAGTTGTATTTTATTTACAAAAAATGTATGTGTTATTTTATCAGTTATCTAGTTTGGGGCCAAATGGCGTTTGTCTCAAATATCCGCCAATATTTATTTAGTTTTCAGACCATTAGAAGTTAGGAGTTGGGCTGGTTTTATATTAGTGAGACTTTAAGGTAGCCCCAGTAAAAAGGGATTTAGAAAAAATCGCAGAATCACGCCTTTTCTGCATAATTTTATACATTGTTTTTCTGTTTTTTTTTGTACAACTAAAGTGGAAACAAAGCGGCCCACAAGATGGTACACGGATACCGCAGCCTATCGACTCTCGCAATACCAGAGATATCACTCACGGGTTGCCACTCTGAGACGTAGTTCGAAAGTCTCATGTGCCTGTAATTTCACCGTAAACCATGCCCTTCGAACCGGAACACAGCAATGCAAAACATTATTGCTTGACGGTAGAAATAAATATGGTGGTAGTTCTTCACCGGATGAACTTTAACACAAAGTTCATTATGACAAATTTATCATGTTACTTCTTCTTTTCAAAAACCGAGCTAACGAAAAATGATTGCCTTTCTTGCCAGCTTTCTATTTCAGATATAAAAATATTTCTCACCTTTGCAAACAAACTTCCATGGACACAAGCTACATGAAAATTCCTTCAATCCAAGATGCCGAGTTACATGTTGAGCCAAATTAGAACTAGTATCAAAGCCTTTTCCACAAGTTGGACATAAAAATGGCTTTCCACTTGTATGCAATTTTAGATGATTGTTCAATGTAGATAGATGTGCGAAAGCTTTCGGACATATCGGACACGGATGCGGCTTGATTCCATTGTGTTTGTGCATGTGTTCTGACAACTGGCTTTCTAAGTGGTACGCCCGTGGGCATAGCGAGCATTTGTATGCACGGTTAACATCGTGAGATGATTCATGCCTCTTTAAATGGCTAGTCTTTTTGAACACTTTCGCACAGTACTGGCAGGCAAGTACCCTACCTTTTGGCACATGTTTTCGCTTATGTGCAGAAAGGGAAAAAGTTGATCTGAACATAGCAGAACATATATCACATTTGACAGTTTCAGCATCATTATTTCGTTCTTTTTTGTGTATATGGAGATGTTTCTCCAACTTATCGTGGGCCTTGAAAGTCTTAAGACATTCAGGACATTCGTAAAGTTTAGTTTTCACAGTACTTTCAGACTTGACACTGTTTTTAGAATTCACTTTATAATCAATGGGGTATGAAAGCTCTAGAATGTTTGTGAAGCTACAAGTGACTTCTGTTTCCTGTGAATCATCTTCACTCTTGAATTCTTTGAAATTATATTCATACTCGAAATGATCATCGTCTGAATCGGTTATTTCATTTTTCACAGGTTCTTTAGTGAGGTTGTCACTCAGTTTTTCAATTATAAAATTGTCGTAGTATTGGCGTAGTTGAAGGTCTACTTTTTCAGCAAGATTCTTGAAGTCGTGAAAGTTTATGAGGCAGTTATAACAGCTACTGCACAAGTTTTTCGGAAGCATGTCTTCTGATTGAACCTGAAAAATAAGAGTACTGCAGCTTAGGACCAACATCGTTATCATTCACAGCTCAACTTTACCCACTGCTGGGTATAGACGTCCCTTTGTATGTGACACACCTCTCTGTCCTGTGCTAGCCTTATCCAGCTTATCTTAGTCTAGGACCAATGCCATAGATAAAAACTGTTGTTTTAGCAGCTTGCTAAATTATCGCCTTTCCTTGTCATTCTTAGGTCAATGAAAAAAGACTATACCTAATAGATTTGAAAGACAGATCAGTTACCAGATCTGTTCCTATGTTATCAGAGGTTTATAGTTCGTTTTAAGTTAGAATCCCATAAACCGGTAGAGGTATATTTGCTGATAGGTAGGTACCTATCCAAAAGCTTAAGGTTTCCTGGTGTTCATGAAGACAGTGAAACTTACCAGTATGTTTGTAAACAATGACAAAATAGCGGCCAAACTGGGGTCATTCTTTTCGTCGAATATACCGTGCATTTTAGTTGATAGATCATTCAAGCACGTTCTGCAACAATGTTTGAGGTTTTTGCGTAGCAATAAACTCGACATTATTTTATTTTTCAGATTTTCTCATGGATTTCTCAAGTTTTTCGGTACCTGATAGTATAATCTTTAGGTACCTAGTTAGGTTCCTTGACCTACATAGAATGTCCTAGTCCTGCCTGACTCCTGCCTGGTAGGGATATTCGATATACATCGAAGCATTGAAAACATCGACGTTTAAAATGCGATACATCGAATCGATCCGATGTTTTGAAATGCTTTCGATATACTCGATGTATCGATGTTCTTTCAGTTTTTAGTAGAAAAACATCGAATCGATTATAACCAATTAATTTCATAAAAACTCAATTTTTATCAATTTGACCAATAAAAGTAGCAGACATCCGACGAAAAATTAGTTTAACTAGGGATATAAAAGGTAATAATAATGTTACCATAAATTTGTAACTTGCGACTTGTCCCATTTGAACGATTATTTTCTAAAGCGGCACAAATCGTCAATCAACAACGAAATAGACTGAAAGGCAAACGTTTAAATAAACTGTTATTTTTGCAAGGTCTCAAAAAACACTGGCAATAGGTTGTTACTTAGCAAAATTATTGCGGATGTTTTTTTTTGTTCTTACGTAAATTACAACAAAGATTTTTTTTATATATGGATTTTACTTTTTTTAATAAAACAATGCTTGAATTTGTGATGGTTCGCATGAAAAGTTGTGTTAAAGTAGTATATCTGGTCTGTGTCCTGTGAATTCTATTCCTTAGTATAGTAGTTATAGCGGCAACAGAAATACATAATCTGTGAAAATTTCAACTGCATAAATATCACGGTTCACAAGATACAGCCTGGTGACAGACGAACAGCGAAATCTTAGTAATAGGGTTTCGTTTTTACCCTTTGGGTACGAAACCCTAAAAAAGTACTCGATGCGTATAAAATATCGATGTTTTCACCCGATACATCGAAAGACATCGATGTTTTTTCAAAGTGGAACTCCTGGTACCTATCTCTACTTGACTTGACTTCAATTTAAAATGGCTTCTGACTTCTGTGACTTTTATCTGTCAGACTGTCTCAATTCTGCCAGCGTTTGTTTGTGCTGCTTCGCTTCGTAAACACATAGTGTTTTGTTTGTATGAGTGTCCCCTACCCATAATTTACCAAATTCATCGTGCGCGGAAACTTTGAAAAAAAAACGAAATGTCAGCTTCTTTTTAATATGTTCGAACTCTTTATAACTAGCTCTAACAAAAGTTACCAGCTGGCAGCCTTGCCGGTTTTAATCAGCTGTTTTGAAGAATTTGACGTTGACACTAGCATTGAAATGACGAAAATGCTAAATTGTCTGAAATTTTACTAGTGGTGGGTATTCACATTTACATCTATCGATGATTTCAGATGAAAGATTCAACTTTTGGGTATCTTACTTCCGAGTATATTGACAAGCTTACAAGTTTCCCTCTACATTAGTAGGTAAGTACATAGATAAGCATAAAATATTAAAGCAAAATAATATAATACCAGCGAGTCACCCCGGCTTCGCACGGGTGCTTAAGTTTTCATTGCACCAGTGCGCAGCCAGGGCAGGTAGCTAGTTACATAGATATGCGAGCACTTCTCACTTACTTTGGTGCCCCCTGCCTCGCCGCGTGTCACACACAGGACGTGGGGCATCACATCGCGGACACAGTTATTATTTTGTTTAGATTGAAATTTTGTAACGCTTAATAAATTTCTGAATGAAATGTAGGCATGATGACAGTAACCAAGAATCACTAAAATCACGTCTTCACGGATTAAAAACCATATTTCTTTTTACATCAGATGCGAGATTGATAATATTTTGAATATATTAAAAATACAAAATACAGCAATCCGCCTTATAAGATTGAACAACAATCAGAGTATTTTGGTTTTCTGATTGATGGCATCAAACAAAATTGCAGAATTTTGAACCTTATTGCTAATAAGTTTTACGTATAAATAGAAAAGCACACAGCGTCATCAAGCTCCATCTCTTTTTTGTAATTAATTATTTAAACAAATAAATAATGCTGCACAAATCACAGAGCCCCAAGCTCTGTTTTGTAAAAATCAGTAGGTATGTAGGTACATACATACTTAAGCAAAATGTATTAAGTAGGTACTTATGTGGATATATTTTATGATGTTTTAAACTCCAGCTAAGCATTACGTTAACTCTTTTTATGTAGCTCTAATTTATAAAAAATGCAATCCAGTTTCTCAATCAACGTTTAGTTTATCAGGACGTCGACGACCGACCGACCGACGCGGATGTCTCCCTGATCCGGACTACGGAGACACGTCGATGAAACAGACAGGTATTTTATCGATTGAAACAGCACAGGCACAAAACAGTGAGTGACCACATCACTGTTTTGTGACCACAACAGTTAGTAACCTTTTGCCCGTGTGTGTTTTGTAGAGCTTGTGTAATCGCTTCAAAAATTGTTACGATAATAATTTGCTAGTTACTAAATATACAAATTCTGCTCATGAAAACCCTCCCCTGTTAGGTAAGTCTTTTTAGATTTTATTCTTTTTAAGTATGCTATTATGTGAAATTATGCAGTCAGTATAATTCGGTACGAAATCCAAATGACTAGGTAGTTACCTAAAGTTTGGAGGAAAATACATCACAAATCATTGATTCGTTCATAATTTATTTCACAGATTTTAAAATGGTAGGTATGTCCTACGTAGGTAGGTACCTAATTTATCTTTTTTGATTTAAGTAAGTAGATATTTTTTTAAGTACAGTCCTAAGTAGCCTACAGCTGCTACAGCCCTATAGTAAAATAAGAACCTACCTATTTTTTACCTGGTTGGCTACCTATCAACTTTTGTTTAAATTTTAGATACCTATCCCTATTACCTACCTAATAAATCACTACAAATTCTCCATGAGAAAAGTCCTAATTACCTACCTACCTTACGTTTAAACGTCGAACTCTAGGATTACCTAAGTATGTAAATAGGTACACCTACTTACAAAAAATTAAATCACTTAGGTAGGTAAATACCTACTTAGACAGATAAATAATCCCACCTTAATAAAGTGTTTAATTACCTACTTATCTACACGCGTTTTATTTTTATGGCCACGGATTTACGTAGGTACATACCTACCTAGAGGTACCTACCTGCCTTACTTACCCAGGTACCTGTTGGTAGGTAGTACACAATCATGTGTTCGCATATCAAGTGGATCAAGGTTTGTAAGTTTCTCTCACTTGGTAGGTAGGTAGTTGGTAGTCTTTATGTTTATGGTGATAGGTAGAGCGTAGGTACCTTACCTATCTACTGCTACTAGCTTGCACTATAATTTTTAAATAAATAAAAATAAATAAAATAATTTTAAATATTCATAAATATTATGTAATAATCGGTATCGTACGACTATTTCGAAGGTAGTTTAAAAATATTCGGTAAAGCCTTTTTGTCGTGGTCGAGCGACAAGCAAGCGGCATCGTAAGCTCGGTACCCTGCCCTCATAGGCTCATACTGTCATGACAGACATCTGACTACCAGATAACGTGGTCTACGGTCTACCTCGAAGCTTTACTGAGGCTATACCTACCTACAACACATTCACTAGTTGTTAGACGTGACTATAGAAAAGACGGGGCATATAGCGAGCCGGCTTCCAGCGCCCGTGTCCGATCTTTTCTATACGATTTGAAATAGGACACAGACGAATAAATGTCGTTTCCGCGCCCCGTCTTTGTAGGTATGTTTTGCTTCGCAGCGCGCTTCTTTACATTTTACATGAAAGGCCGCCGCGGCGCCAGCGGGCCGCGTTTTTTTTTTTTTCGGAATGGACATAATGCTGTTAGGTCGACTGACAACCTGTGACAGCTTTACCCGGACTTTCGGCGAGCGCAGATGGCGCTCCGCCTGCAAAGATTTGAATTTTAAGCAACTATCGCAAGGGCACCACTTAGGCGTACCTAAGTGGTGCGTGGTCCGTAGACCACGGCTTGGTGTAGTTGCTATCGGGGAGGGCGGTCCACCGGGGGGGCGGAACGGAGAGATCAAAGAGAAGCCAGCGGGCCGCGTTTTCTTCTTACGTCTTTTCTGTGTGACCAGCCTCATTAGCAGAAGCTGTTGATCTTCCTAAACTTCGTTTCTTGTGTGTTGTTTTTGCTGTTGTTTTTGTGTGTTTTACTTGGTGGTAGGAGTGTAGGACTCTTTAACAAGATCCGTCTTGGTGGGTACCACCGCAGTGATTAATAGACTGCAGACCTAATATTCTGCCTCTGAGCATTAGTTTGCAAGCATTACTGTGAATAAACCTACTATGAATAAGTACATCAAATCTAAACACTCTCTTCTAAACTCTCTTATAAAAAAGACGTAGAGTTTCGAATGGGTTCAGCCCACTGTTACAGCTAATTCAATTCAGTGACCCAGGTACGCTGCCGATAATTAGATATCACTAACAGTGCCATTACGACATTAAACTAATGGGTCTCTAATCACGGTCCTCTATGTAACGTGACAAGACATCATAACATGCCATTGAACTTTATCTGATAAGCCTTAGAGGACGTTGTGACCTGTTTCATTTATTCAGTTGCGAGTTAGTTTTCAAAGTGCGTGGACGTGTCTGTTCTGTCCTGTTTATCATCGGACTTTACATATTCGGTAAAATCACCTTGACAATTTCTGTTGTTATTTTTTCCTTATTTGCGTTGACATTCTAATGTTTGATTTTTAAGTAGCTGTAATGTAGGTAATAAACGATTTATTTATTCCAATTTAATACTGTAAAATTCCTCTGCAAAAGCTTTAATTACTTGGCTAGCATGATCTATTTCAATGAGCACTCATTCATTTAATTAATAAAGTAAAGTAGGTAACTATAAATAGAGTATCCTCTATTTATACTTAGTAGGTTATAAGAATGAATCTTGGCAGTAGCTACCTACTTCCTTTACCACTGGAACGGTTTTTAAACCCATTGTTCATGTTACTTTGATACTCCTAGATACTGCAAACGGGTCAAGGTGTTTTTATATTATTTTATAATAAGTCTAGTTCTTGCAAATGCTTCGTGATGACAATAGAGTTTAAATTTCAAAAACAGTGGTCCCCGACACAATCTTGAGAATTGTAAACTTGAAATCGTCCTTCTGACCTTTGAGATAACTTCTACCGGACTTAGGTAATCAGATATCCGCCAGTGCTGTTGCTAAACATCATTGATCGAAAACAAAATGGTGATAAACTTAGACATCGGACATAATTTTATCATGAACCTAAAATTCGGCGTCCATGACTGTACAAAGTCCAGTTTTTTACTTCTTCGACATCCTAGGCTACCTAATTTATGCTATTTTAAATGTCTGATTGAACATAAACACTTGAATGAAATGATTTTGTTTTTCAGTTGAGGAATAAACAAACCAAACAAGGTCACTTTTGAACTTGTTTTTGATTATATTTATGTAGAAAATTTTCTCACCAAATAGTATAACGACTACAATATTCATGTTATCTTCCAAATCCTCATGCTTCTGTAAATGCTTCCCAAGTCGCATCCAAAACGTTACTTTTCTCATACAACAATAAGAGAGTTTTCTTACAAAATTAAACTTTCCCATGGTTAAAATTTGGTTTGCAACACCGAATTTCAGATGTGTTCGTGCGTATTTGAATATTTCTCACCGTGATCTTCCCCTTCACAAAGGTAATATTTTGTTCGATCACTCATTTGTAGATGTGATGTGTGATTGTTAAACAAACGAGACACGTGTTAACACTACGTTACATACAATGTGCCTAATTATAATTTCATGGATAAACCATAATAGACTGTAGTGTAGAGTCACATGATACGAGTAAAAATACATAGGTACGCGATACATGATGGTCAGATAAAACAGAAATAAGACACATTTACAAGTTAGATAGATAGATAGATAGATAGATAGATAAATCATTTATTTGTATCTTCAAAGTTTAGATAGTTTTATTCTAACTGTTATAAGAAGTTGTACTTTTTATCTTTCCTCTGTGGTACAATACATGTGTTTTCTTTCTTTATTTCATTCTTTCTTACTTAAAAGCATGCTATGTACCTACTATGTATGTTAAACTAGATACCTACTATTTTTTCCTTCACACTTCCTTTGTTAGGTCCATCCATTATCTGGTGAATTTATAATCAGTGAACGTGTTGTAAAATTGAATCCTCTTTAAGCACCTTCTTCTAGTCCTCGTCTGTACCTAGAGTTCTACTGATATCTAAGTTATGGATTAAATCTCGAACTTTACAGCTTAACAGCATTTGATTCAAAAAGTTTGCTGATTCTTGAAGAACTTTGTTTACACGAAACTTTAAAATTATAAAAACTGGTTTTCAAGTTCGTTAGTCTTTGATTAGCATAAACAGCAGCAGTCACACACAGGTTCAACGTTCGGCATTGGCACTCGTTTAATATTCGATAACGAATAACGCAATCCTTATACTTCGTCAGACAAGACTTGCTTAGTAGAACACGCTTTCGTGGAGTTGAGACATAGAGTCGTTGAATTATGACATAGAATATTTCTTTTCTGAACTTTATAATTATTGTTTTGGCACGCTCCTGTTTCTTTATTTGGATGACTTTCTGATAGAGATGTTGGGCGATCAAAATATCGAAAAAATAATCTATAAAACTTTTTGATTGAATTCAGCAGAACACAAAAAGTTGAGTAGATTTAACCTAGAAATCCTGAAACTATATCTGAGTCCGAACAGGCAACATTATGCTTATACTGGTTGTTATCAATATAAACAATGAGAACAGTTATTATTTTTGTTGTTTGCTCACATTTGGATCGAGATCAGATTGGATTGCAAGGATGACAGACAACTGAATTCAGAACATTTACGGAAATAAATTGGACCACGAAAACTGTCATGATAGATATTATATCGTTTTAGTCTGCAAGAGTAGACCCTCTGAATTAATCAACAAATACCTACTTAGATTGCGATGATGATACTGGTTTGCTGACTGGTCCTATCGAGGTCGCCGATGCAAGAAATAATAAAAAAACCTAAAGCACCGTTTGTCTCATATCTCATACAGCAAAGTGGCAAGAGGACTTAACGTTTTAATATGCCAAAAGGTTTAAGCATGAACAAATACCATGGTGTTTACCATACGAAAATTACCGTGCTTATCTGAAAACACGTTCTTAGAGCAAAAAACTGTTAGGTACCCGGTTTTATAACCCACTTAAACCAAAACACTTTAGGTAGGTACCGTGTATTCAGCAGACTTTATTTGTTAAGATACGGACACTACCCAGTGGGTGACACATTGAAGGAATATGAAGTTTAAGTGGAGAAAGGTGGAGCAATAATATCAAATTGTGCTTGCAGCAATTATTTATTTATTTTTTAAACCTATTTCTTTATAGAATTGTGCTAAATACGCAGGAAGTCTGTGTTGAGTTGTTTCTATGAGCCTGTGTTGTCTATTTGCAGGGTAAAGCCTCTCTTTCTTTATTCCAATTATCTTTATTCAGCGTTAGTGTCCATCAGTCTTCAGTAAAATAGTCTAGTTTGTTTCTCCATTGTCGCCGCTTTAAATTTGTTGGCTCAATTAGATTGAAGTCTATGGAACATTGGAACGTCACCAAAAATTGTTTCGTGCAATCTTGCCTTAGAAAGCTTCTAGCCTGAGCCAAATGTCGAAATTTCAATTGCTTGTGTAGAAGCTGCTTTAGGCAGCCATACAATTGCTAGTTGATTAGGTAAGATTGCAAGGATTCCATTACTCAATCATAATGTGATTGCTAGGTATGAAGTATTGACTGATAGACTAATGTTTGGAAAATATTCCATCTAGTTCCACTTTCCTTTGCTCTTGTGTGCAATGCAGTACCGTGTTTTATTACTGTAATCATGGTAACGTAAAGTATTATAGGTATATTTTTTGACTTGATTTGGTTTTGGGTCTAGCAAATACGAGCCTATTATTAATAAATTTATTAGGTCTTTCAATTTTTTTAAGTTACCTTCTTAGACTATTTTTAAACATTATCTTTAGGACTAATGCCTAGAATACCTCTACTGTAGGTACTGACCAAAAGATATCAATATCCTCAATATCTAATGTTGAATCTAACAACAGTCCCTAGTCCCTACCCTAGTAACCTAAATGTTTTAATTGCAAATACAAATTGCTTACAAAATATCTACTCACCATTCATAATTCCTATTGTAGTTCTAATGAATTCATCGCTGCCTGCCAGTATATCTAGATACGAACCTACAGACAGGTTTTATTTACATAATGCTGGTCACGTGCTCACTGTGTTGATCAAGAGAGGTAATGGTCAGTTGCAAATGCAATACTTAGATATTTTTTGAGCGACTTCAAATGAAAAAACAAAGTATTTCTTTTATTTAAGAAATACGTCTGTTTGTTTGTAAGCATGAGACTCTTGAATAATTGCCTCCAATGTTTATACTTACGAGCAAAGACATTAAGAATAATCTTTTTATATGTTCGAAGCTTACGAGTAGGTACCTAGGTGCCTACTCTTGCAATTTCTAATTGTACAAAATCAAGATGGAAAGCTCAACTTTGCTTAGCATTATTTCGGCGGTTCATTTACCTACTTCTTTCGTAAAAAAAATAGATTATCTCAATACAATACAATTCTAGTTGAGCTGTGGTGATTAATAAATTTATGTTAAGCCCCTGGTAATCTAAAAAGATTATTCGCTGATAATATTGTTTATTTTCATATGCTTATTTTTTCAACCTTTGATTGGTTACCTACTTATTTTTTAATAAAATGCGGAGGTTCGGATACTGTTTTACTTACGATGATCACTTATATGTATGTAACTAGGGTTTTCCAATTTTTTTTAATAAAGGTAATAAGCATCCCTATTTAGTTCTATATTCATTTTTCCGCAAAACGTCTGTGTCTCCCTCCCGCGTAGGTACTACCTAGTGCGACTTTGAAGAATCTCTATCTTTTTAAATTTCGACAAATTCCACTCTAGGTACCTATATTGCGTCTTTAAGAACGATAACCTTGTTGCGGTCGTTAGAACTTTGGTACATACGCCAGTAAAAAGTAAAACTCCTCTGTGATACTTTTCTATTCCACGCTGCGAGACAAATGTTTGCATAATCTACTAGGACATGGTATTCTATTAGATAACTGGTCATAGTCATAGTATATTTCTTCGAACATATTTATACAAGATCTATTTATTAATAACGGATAATTGTTACATGTCAACTAAAAATTCATAACATGTTTGCTTAGTTTGGATGGAGTGTGTAAAAATGACCACAGTATTTATTTATTATTTATTTTATTTAGTAACATAGGTAATCCATGTTATGAGGAGAGATGAATGTCATCTGACGAGAAGTATGTTAGATATGAATGTGGATGGATTTATAGGTAGAGGTACAAAGAAAAGATGGATGGGTTGTGTGAAAGAAAGATGATATGAGTAGATAAAGGAGTGAGTACTGAGATGACGGGTAATAGAGAGAAATGGAAGAAAATAACATGTTTGCCGACCGGTCGGCACAACATATTCTTTTCTTCGACCCCACATAACGTGGGAAAAAGGCAGGGAAATTATGATGATGATGAATCCATGTCTTTAACGAAGTCATTTCGTATTTTAGTAACGTTATCACTTGACGCGAGCTGATGGCACCAGCTTGTTATGGCTCGCCTGATATGTTAATGAGGTTCATTATTTACGTTTTGAGCCCGAAATCATATCATTGTTAGATTGTGACTTTTTATTTTTAGACTGTGTTTGTAGCTGATAAAGATATTAAACGTAGGATCTTCAGTAGGTATTATCAATAATTACTATGATATTGCATGAACTAATAGTAATTATTGTAAAGCTATTTTTATTGTGAATACCAACTAGATAATCTACAAACTCTATAGGTCGATAATTACAGAACTGGCTCCTAACAGGTAGGTTTTTGTACTTAGCGCCGATATAAAAAAGGTTTAAAACTTCATATGGCAACACGATGATACAATAAAACGAGCTATGTGATAAGCTAGGTGATCTCTCAATGTCATTCAGGCATTTAGGGCACACTGGTTTAATATAACCTGTTCAAATAAAAACTAAAATAAGTAATTTTGTGTAAATAAGTAATAATGTTTGTGTAGGTACAACACACGACCTATTCTAACTTACTTAGTTTTTAATTTTAGGTTTTTTTTTTATTGTTATTTTATTAGAATTAAATGTAGGTATAGTTCTCACAGCGGATCTCGGCCGTCGTGAAGTTAGCCGTTTAGATGCGCAATGGAGCTTTTTCAAACTAAACTGTCTTTGCGCATCACAAACGGCTGACTTCACGGAAGCCTAGATCCGTTGTGCGAACTATACCTACTCTGTATATTGTATCTACTTATGCTCGTCACAAATAAAACTATTTTCTTTCTTTCTTTCTTTAATTAAAAAACTAACTAAAATCATCTGAATATAAAAACTTTACTCAACTAATAAATTTTGTTCGTTTCTTTATACGATTTTAAGATAAAGACGAAACTAACGCTTCTAGCGTTTGATACGTTATTTTCAGTTAAGTATTGTATTTGCAAAACTTAAAAAAAATAGTAGAATCAAGCTTTAAAATATCAATTCCGAACAATACATTATAGGTAGAGTTTAATGACGTTAAATATTTTATCAGTTCAAACAATCCTTTTACTAGACTACTACAATTTTTTTTATAAGACTACTAGGTTCTACATAAATATCCTACTTGTTTTGCAAAGGTTTATATTCTTGAATTTTCTTTTGTTACAGATACAAACCTAGAAAACCGAACGACACGAACAAATCCCGCACATTACTTTGATATCTTCGCGATATTTTTAATTTGAACACAATGAAATAGCTCTCAGCTTTTGTTTATTTTTTAATTTTCTAGTATTTTTTAGGTTTTTTATTAGTTTTCTAAGTGAAAGTGCAAAATGCTTATTTTGAAAGCTCGCTTCGCTCTCCGAGCTTCTGCGTCACAGTTTCAAACATGGAGCGCAGGGAGAAGCAGAAATGCGTCTTCGGTAAGTAAATATTACTATAATTACCTATCTACAATAACTTGCTTTTAACCTTTTATTTACTGCCTCGAATCGGAACTATTAGGAAGTCTCGTCACTATTTATTTTTTAAACACTATTAAATGCAATAAAGTAAGTAAGTATATTGGTTATAACAATCTAACCTTATTACTGGCTGATTCCCACCTCTGCGATAAAAATTATAAAAAAGAAAATATTCTGAATCATTTAGGCTAGGGTAAATCATTAAAAAAAACGAAATGCCGCACCCGTTTTTCCGAACTTTTCCTAAACCGCCTTAATATTTGAAAGAATAAAACAAAGCTGTTATTACGTCACGATTTTTTAGTTAGATTTGTCTATACTTTCACTATGTAGTCTGTTTGAACGGAATGCATATTCTGAATTTCTGAACACCAAATAAGTGACACTACTAAACTGCCTACACTAATATTTACTAGGGATACCTATTACCTCAGCCTCAGGTAAGGTATTACTCTGTGGGTAAAGTAATCGTTCCAATAGAAGGGTTGGGTCAATGTCGTTTTACTACTACTTATAGTAAGATGTTTACATGAGTATTTCGAGTGTTCAAAAGGTTTACCTAATACGTTATTTCTTTCGTTCATATATTATTATTAATTTACACTATAATTTGTTTTTATATCTAAAGCTCATTGACCTTTTAATTCTATTATCTATGTTGAATCTAATCAATTAATCAATAAATTAACATCATTATCAAACTATCTGTTACAACAGCTACTTATACTACTAGATTACGTTGTAGTGATAAACACATAAGATTATTTAATTTATTTATTTATTTTATAGTTACTTTCACACAAAATTATTTATGCTAGAAAGTTCTCTACTCTCTACCAGTTTTTTTTAAAGTAAGTAAATGGATTGAGCAAGTGTAACTAAGGCTATTAGTCACCGTCACATTACTGCTTCGTAGAGTAAGCTTGCCACAATAATCTGTGGGTCTACTCTAGAAAACGATAATCGTGGCCAATATCGTAGCTCAACTTATGTCGGTGACAACTTAGGTTCGTAACTTCGAAAAGTTTCACGATTTATCGCATTATTCCACACTGTGCCACTAGCTGATTCGAAATTTCTACTAGCACTTATATTCCAATCATACCACCATTCTGAGATAAACGATAAAATTTTGCGTAAACCGATAACGTAGCTAAGAACTAGTTTAATGGTCTAGTGATAACGTTAATTAGCACCTTTCGGATGTAGTAATAACAAAGACTCGAAAATGAAAACCTATTGAAACGATGCGATGGTTTGATCAGATGGGCGTTATTTGCAATTGCAATACGATTTCAACCAACAACATGTCAATAAGCAAACATCATACAAAATACGTCAACTTTGATTGAAAGTAAAATCGATTGCAACTGAATAACATACTGGCCCCGGTCAATGTTGCAATGTTTCTATCAAGCACACCGAAGATTATTGGCAGCTGGTGGCTAGGTATGTATGTACCTACGCTTAGATCTTTTAAACCATAAAACGGATTTTAATGCGGTTTTCAGCAATCGATAGAGTTATTCAAGAGCAAGGTTTTTATACAAGTCGTGTAGAAGCCGGAAGCCTTTTTTATGTCAGCAAGTGACAAGACAGTCAAGGCGCCCCCGCCTGATTTTAAGCACCACGCCTGACTATTACAGATGCAGTGCCACCCGAAGCTTTAAGTTCTGCGTGGGACTGCACTGAGCTCATCACCCCGAGATGTTGTTGTTAAGTCTCGCCCAGTAATTTCACTTGCTACAGTGCATTACCACAGTAATGCTTGCACACTATTACTGCTTGGAGTTAGCATCTCTGGCATTCTAATGAAAAGCTATCTTTCGTTTCAGGATACCAAGAAAGTAGAGTACAAGCCAATCCGAAGCGTGCTAGTTGCGAACAGAGGGGAGATAGCTATCAGGGTGTTCCGAGCGTGTACCGAGCTTGGCATTCGCTCCGTGGCTATCTACAGCGAGCAGGACAAACTGCAGATGCACAGGTTAGCTTCTGTTCCTCATGACCAGCCTTCCACTCCTGGGACTGGCCAAATCGACGAGTGTGATTGGGCCACGTGGATCATCATGAGATGACTACGGTGACGCGGTGGGCGGTGAGTGCCTGGTTGAGAAACAAGAGGTTGCGGGTTCGATACTCTCTGCGGGTTAAATGTTTTCTTTTGCATATGGTTTGCTATTTAGCTAGATGGCGGTGTGTAAAAATATCCGCCAATAAGTACTTATTTATATAAAAAATGCTGATTGAAAAATGTTTAATTATCATCGCCTGTCTTTCAAAATTTTTAGTTCTTGTAAATGTAGGTTTCTCTACGTTATTTTCCAAAATCAAAAGATATCTTTAAAAAATCGGTACTCACGAGACGCATGGAATCCTAATGTAAACTGTTTTTTTGTTGTTGAATGAAAAAAAGGCTTTATCAAGACTATTTTGGTGACTAAGTAGGTATTGAGCGTTTATTTGTGTATTTTTTTATCTACAGACAAAAAGCCGACGAGTCATACATAGTCGGCAAAGGTCTAGCACCAGTGGAAGCATACCTCAGCATTCCCGAGATCATCCGAGTGGCTAAAGAGAATGATGTAGACGCCGTACATCCTGGATATGGTCTTCTTTCAGAGCGGTGAGGCTTTTCTTTGTATTTTTTTTATTTGATTTGAGGAAACGATTCATAAGAACTTTACTTGTATCTACACCCACAGACAAACATAATATTCTGCATTAAAAAACACTACACTAACACCCTCAAGAAGAGTAGTAGAGTTCTCTGTGATAGAGCTCGTCCGGGGAAGAACTACCACCATACCTATTTCTGCCGCCAAGCAGTAATGCTCGCATTGCTGTGTTCCGTTGTGAAGGGTATGGTTTCCGGTGAAATTACTGGCACATGAGGCTTTCGATCCTAGCCTCAAGGTGGCAACCCGCGAGTGATACCTCTGGTATTGCAAGCGTCCATAAGCTGCGGTAACCGCTTACCATCTTGTGGGCCGTACGCTTGGTTGCCACTTCAGTTGTATAAAAAAAAAATTAAAAAAAACCCTCACAAATACTCTTGTCTCGTAATCAAACTTCCAAACTTGTTTTACGCAAAATGAGATATAAAATATACAATAAAAGTGTTAAAAAAAAGTAAGTTCGTAAATATTCATGAGTCAGTGGCCAACTCTGGTGACAGAGTTTTTAGGCCGCCCGAAGGCCTCTGTCATGGCCTAATAGCTTTGA
The DNA here is from genome assembly GCA_951394395.1 of Colostygia pectinataria. Taxonomy (NCBI): domain Eukaryota; kingdom Metazoa; phylum Arthropoda; class Insecta; order Lepidoptera; family Geometridae; genus Colostygia; species Colostygia pectinataria. The sequence goes on from OX596362.1 coordinate 2,876,397, forward strand.
AAAAGCCGGGACCGACTGCTTAACTAGCCCTCCGAAGCACGGGACCGCTCAGTTGAAATTGCCACTTGCGGTCACCCAAATGGTGACTACGCGGAACAGTGCTTAACTTCGTAGATCTGTTAGGAACAACTGATCTGTTAGGAAAAACAGTGTCACCTTTGTGTTTAGCTAAATAAAATCTTATCTTATCTTATTTATTCCAGAGCTGATTTCGCGCATGCCATCATCAATGCGGGCCTCCGCTTCGTGGGCCCCTCGCCGGCTGTGGTGCAACAGATGGGCGATAAAGTCGCTGCCAGAAAGGCTGCTATTGATGCTAGTACGTTTAGTTTTTTACCTGATAGTACTGGAATACTTAGCATAGTCTTCTTGACTTGACTTCTTGATTTTATGGCGTATTTTATCTATGACTAAGTCACAATTCTGCCAGTGTCCATTCGTGTTGCTTGTAAACCTAATAGATGTTACGATGTAAAGAAAAATAACCGGTAGATATAGTTCGCACAGCGGATCTAGGCTTCCGTGAAGTTAGCCGTTTGTGATGCGCAAAGACGAGTTCGAAAAAGCTCCATTGCGCATCGAAACGGCAAATTTCACGACGGTCGAGATCCGCTGTGAGAACTATACCTAACCTATTTAAAAGGAGGGCATAATAAAATTTTGTGAATAGCACACGTTTTGTCGCGTTTGGTCAGATCCGTAATCAGTCCAGTGACTGAAAAACCGTGAATGTCGTGATCGCATAGTCTTGGATTGTGCCAAGACGAGGATAAGATAAGATAAGGGATTATTCCCGTCTGTCACCTAGTTTTGTCCCCTTGAGGAGACAGACAGCACAAAAAAGTGAGATCTGATCTCTTTTTACAATAAGGTGACAGATAAGGACTCCCGTCGCGGACAAAGGTAGACAGAGCGCGGTCATGACTTTTTAAACATCAATCAATCAATCAATACATTGATTGCTGTCATATGGTACATTATGTAGTTGTTACAGAATAAGTAGTATCACACATGAACCCTCGTTCGTTCGTTCGTTCGTATGAGTCAGTGGCCAACTCTGGTGACAGAGTTTCTAGGCCGCCCGAAGGCCTCTGTCATGGCCTAACAACTTTGAAAAAGCCGGGACCGACTGCTTAACGTGCCCTCCGAAGCACGGGAGCGCTCAGTTGAAATTGCCACTGGCGGTCACCCATCCAAATGATGACCCCGCGGAACAGTGCTTAACTTCGTTGATCTGTTAAGAACGACTTAGCCAGCTACGTCACGAGCGCTCCACATGAACCCTGTTATTAGGGTATTGCAACATGGGGAAAGGCCGAGGTTTATGCATTCGGTATTTATATTAAAAACATAGAAAAGACATAGAAAAGACGCGCATAGACGCGACGTTACGAGAGCTGGCGATATTGGGAGAGTCGGCTCCCCGCGCCCTGTCCGAGCCCCCGGACGAACCGTTGCGTTGTCCCGTCTTTTCAAAGTTTTTCAATAGGACGCAGACGAGTTGACCGCTTTCCATCAGGCGGCTCGTCTGCTAGCTTGTCACCTTATGACATAAAAAAAAAAAACGAGTAAGTGCGCTCCCCTTCTTTTCTTCTCTCTTGAGAAGCTGGTTGCGGTTTCGATCCCCGCGGGACAAATGTTTGCAATATGTATTTTAAAGTAGTTAGTAAAAATTAATACGTGTATTCTGTCAGTTATCTGGTTCTTTATTTTATTAAATAATGCTGATAATCCACACATCATCATCTAGCTCCAAGGTAAGCTGCTGTTAAACAGAGCTGTGTTATGGGTACTAGATGACTGATATATAGGGTCATTCATTATCTTGGGATTTTTAAGACAAAATATACATTAAAAAAAAATTATAGGTACATATATGTATATATTTTTTTATGTGTGGAACCTACCCCTTAAGTTTGTCAGGTTGATAATGAATGACCTTATATATTTAATACAATACAACACATAAATAGATAGTTTTTATTATAATATATAGAAAATACCCAGAACACCCGTAACAAATACTTGTAGATCATACAAACATTTGTCCCGAGGCGGGAATCGAACCCGCAACCTCTGCGTCGCAGGCGGACCTGCGCCCGCTGCGCCACATCAGTCGTTTTGAATTAATTTAATTAATTTTATCACTGTGTATAGTTCGCACGGCGGATCTAGGCTTCCGTGAAGTTAGCCGTTTGTGATGCGCAAAGACAATTTAGTTTGAATAAGCTCCATTGCGCATCGAAACGGCTAACTTCACTACGGCCGAGATCCGCTGTGAGAACTATACCATGCCTAAAATAGTAGAAATAATGTGGTATAGGTACATATCCTTAATATATTAGAACCTTGTAACTTCTAACCCTATTTGAAGTAAATAATAAATGATTGTTCTTTGCTTAGTTTGGGGATAGATGGCGCCATTTAAAAATGTCTGCTAATTGAACGACCGATATGGTGCGGCGGGCGAAGGTCCGCCTGCAGGAGGAGGTTGCGGATTCGATTCCCGCCTTGGAACAAATGTTTGTACGATCTGCAAATATTTGATCCAGGTGTTCTGGGTATTTTCAATATTTAATAAAAAATATCTATCTATAATTATTGTATTGTACTAAATTTAATGAGTCATCCCATAACACAAGCTCTGCTTAGCTTTGGGCTTGATGCTGCGTGGATTGTCCAGTATTAAAAAAATAAAAAATATTAATATTTGTGCAGAGGTGCCAATCGTCCCCGGTACGGACGGGCCGGTCACTACGAAGGAGGAAGCGATGGAGTTTTGTGAGCAACATGGACTTCCTGTTATATTCAAGGTATTGTTTGATACGCGGGTGCTCTACCGATTGAGCTATCGAGACATATATATATATTTTAATGTCAGGAAGTGACAAGACAATCAAGGCGCACACCTGATGTTAAGCACCACGCCTGACTATTACAGATGCAGTGCCACCCAAAGCTTAAAGTTTTCAAGTGTTTGCGTGGCACTGCACTGCGCTTATCACCCGAGACATTGTTGTTAAGTCTCTTTTGCCCAGTAATTTCACTTGCTACAGTGCCCTTCAAACCTAAACACAGTGCAGATTGCACACTACTGCTTGGAGGTAGAATATCTGACACTGCGGTGGTACCCACCAAGACGGACTCTTGCTGAAGAGTCCTACCACCAGGTATCTCGATTGGACGAAACATTCATTGGGATTTCTTTGGCTTTAGTGTGATTATTCTATTCATTATAGAAACAAAAATAACCTAATGGTAATTTATTGTTACTTCCAGGCGGCCTTCGGCGGCGGGGGTAGGGGCATGCGCGTGGTCCGAGAGATGAGCGAAGTCGGGGCTTCATTCGAGATCGCTTCCTCCGAAGCTCTTAATGCATTCGGCAACGGATCTATGTTTATAGAGAGATTTATCGAACGGCCTAGACATATCGAAGTGCAGCTATTGGGTGAGACAATTTGTCTAGTCATAGAATTGAAACTCAGTAAATTAAGATCTTAACTTGCGTGTGGTCATAGAATCGAAACTACAGCATTATCATTCGAGATCGCTTCGCTAAGCTTTTAATGCATTTGGCAACGGGTCTATGTTTATTGAGAGGTTAATCGAAGTGCAGCTATTGGGTGAGTGAATTTGCGTGTAGTCATAGAATTGAAACTATATAAGTGAGTAAATAAAAATAAGATCTTTACATGCGTGCTGTCATAGAATAGGCATGATGACTGATTTAGAAAAACTGTTCTATTGTGTTCAGAAGTATCGACTTTAAAAAAAAAATACATTATATTGTTTTTTTTTTAATGGTTTAGTAGATAAACGCGATTTAAATTTGAATTTTAAAATTCACGCCAAAACGCAGCAGCAGCAGTAGTGACGTCATAGTTAAGTTTTCAATGTAAAATTTTAGCAATGTGGTACAAAATTCTGCATTTTTGTTTGATGCCACCAATCAGAGAACCATGATGCTCTGATTGGTGTTCAACCTTTTATGGCGCATTGCTGTATTTTGTAGTTTTACTTGATTAAAAATATTATCAATCTCGCATCTAATGTAAAAAGGAATATAGTTTTCTACTCCTTTTTCATAAGACGTAATTTTAGTGATTCTTGGTTTTACTGTCATCATGTCTATTGAAAATACTTAGTCAGGGAAATGAAATTATTTTATTTCACATAAACATAAACACAAAATTTTACTCAATCTACTTAAGTTACTGAAATAAAATTCCAAACTAGTTGACCCGGCGCGGTTTCGCTCACGTTTTTTTTTTCGCAATTTTTCCATTATTTATCACCGTACAAACATTCCCTAGACTCCTACAAACATTACAAGACCAAAATTAGCTAAATCAGTCTAGCCGTCGAATTTTAGCGATTACGCACAGCATTTCATTTTTATAAATAAGAAGTTAAATACATTTTGATTTGATTTGAATACTATGAGAGACCCGTACCCCTTACCCATACCTAGTGCCTTACTCATGAATCCAATGACAATTCCGATCCAATCCCAATTTTAATATACTGCTGTCAAATTATTTTACTCTTGAAAATAAGGTTGAGTATGGCGCTAGGTTTGCTGTCAAAAGTCCAATACCGATCGCGTTCAAGAGTAAGGCCCCCAGGTTGGTGAAGTCAGGCTATGGATGAGGACCTGTATCACAATACAAGTCATCATCATACATAGCAACAGTCACGACTGTCTCTAAGCAACAGTCACGACTGTCTCTAAGTCTTTCTTTCTTTCTTTCTAAGTAGGACGATGTTGCAGGTGACAAAGCCGGTAACGTGGTACATCTGTACGAGCGGGACTGCTCCGTACAGCGGCGACATCAAAAGGTCGTGGAGATTGCGCCCGCGCCGCAACTTGACCCAGAGGTAAACATGTCAGTTTGTAAAAAGCTTCGTGACATACTGACCTAGAAGTGCCAAAACCGCTGGGCGTAGAAACTTTTCTACGGTTTACAGTTTGAGCAAGTGCTCATCCCCACATTTTGCCCCCACTGGAGACGAGCAGGGAGTCTTTTCCCTAGTATAAAAAGGACGAGCGGAAAGTTTTAGTAGCATATGTCCCGTCGTTTGTCACCCTTAAGGGTATGAGGATTATTTTGATATATTAATAATCTTTTAATTGTAAAAAGCTTGGCTTTTCTCTGTACTCGGCATCCATAATAATAGCAAGGACTATGCCTAAAAACGATAGGAACCCAGCCGGTGTTGTTGCCAGTTCTTTTACGGCACGGGCGCGTTGGAACTGGCGAGAATTTTCCTAGCAAAAACATTTAATTTGTAAACATTTCAAAGTGATCCTTGTGATTCAAATGAATAAAGCACTTTTGATTGATTTGACTCGACATACTTATCTACAACTGGCCTAACTAAATAGCTGTTTGTTTGAAGAGTAGTAGAGTTCTCTGTGATAGAGCTCGTCCGGGGAAGGACTACCACCATACCTATTTCTGCCGCCAAGCAGTAATTCTCGCATTGCTGTGTTCCGGTGTGAAGGGTATGGTTTCCGGTGAAATTACTGGCACATGAGGCTCTCTATCTTAGCTTCAAGGTGGCAACCCGCGAGTGATACCTCTGGTATTGCAAGCGTCCATAGGCTGCGGTGACCGCTTACCATCTTGTGGGCCGTACGCTTGTCTGCCACTTAAGTTGTATAAAAAAAAAAACCTTTGCTGACTGTCCCACTGCTGGACAAAAGTGAAGTTTGTGGAGAGGGTTAAGAAGAAAATATGATTTATTTTCAGATCAGAAACAAAATGACAGACTGCGCAGTACATCTAGCAAAAAGTGTGGGTTATGAAAACGCTGGCACCGTAGAGTTCTTACTCGACGACAAAGGAAATTTCTATTTTATTGAAGTGAACGCTAGGTAATTAATAACTTAATATACGAACTTATGACGACCGATGTGGCGCAGCGGGCGCAGGTCCGCCTGCGACGCGGAGGTTGCGGGTTCGATTCCCGCCTCGGGTCAAATGTTTGTACGATCTACAAATATTTGTTCCGGGTGTTCTGGGTATTTTCTAAATATAATAAAAAAAATATCTATCTATGTATTGTATTGTATTAAGTATATATCAGTCATCTGGTGCCCATAATACAGCTCTGTTTAACAGCAGCTTACCTTGGGGCTAGATGATGCTGTGTGGATTGTCCTGCATTATTTATTTATTTATTTATGTAAGGTCATTCATTATCAACCTGACAAACTTAAGGGGTAGGTTCCACACATAAAAAAAAAATACTTGTACTTTTTCTTTTTTTTTTCTAAACGATTTTTTTTTTATATTAAAAAAAAAAAGTAATTCTGCTTAATAATTAGTTATCCTTGTTAGAAATCGAAAAGACAGCGCTCGGCACGTGTCAGTGACCCGCGCGTCAATGAACCACGGGTCAATAACCCGAGCGTCCTTGACCTGCGCGTGTCCTTGACCCGCTACGGGGCGCGCACACTCGAATATTTCATTATTACGTCGCTTAACTTGATTCCCAACAATGATAAATAATAATTGAGCGGAAAAACGTAATCGATTTTTTTTTGTTTACTTGGGATTTTTAAGGCAAAATATACATAAAGTACATATATTTTTTTTTATGTGTGGAACCTATCCCTTAAGTTTGTCAGGTTGATAATGAATGACCCTGTACACAGGTATTTTATTATTAGTGCATAATATTCAAGGAACATGTTCCACGCACAAAGTAAATACATGAACCGTATTTTTAACATTTTGTCTGAAAAATCCCGAGTAAATTAGGTTTTTCTGGTCAATTACTATTTATCCTTGTTGGAGCAAGCGTTTAAAGGATGCGGTAACCGCTTACCATCAGGTGGGCCGTACGCTTGGGATGTTTTAAAAAATTGCTTCGAGTGCTTCTGATATTATTTTTTAAATAGAAAAGAAATAGGTGAAACACGTTAAATATAGGTCAATTTAAATACAATACGACAATGTTCCCAAACCTACCTATTCGTTCGCTGTAAAGAAGCGAAACAATATTATTTTATGTCAAAAAACCAACGCATCGTCAAAACACGGCAAACACAAAACCGGTGGAAGTTTAATCAGTTTATCATCATCATCATGACAGCCTTCTAATGCTCCCACTGCTGGGACACTGGCCTACTCTCAGGCGAGAGTGATTGGGTCTTAATCTACCACGCGGACCCAATGCGGATGGCACATGTCTTTCGAATTTTTAGTTCTTGAACATGCCGGTTTCCTCACGATGTTTTCCTTCACCGTATGAGAGCACTGGCATTGCGCACATACATTTTTAGAACAGAAAATCCATTGGTGCACGACCGGGTTTGAACCCACGACCTTAGGATCGGAAGGCGGGGTCACTACCACTAGACCACCGGTGCTCAGTTACTATAGCTAAATTGACTATAATCATTGTTGATAATTTCTTTAATGCTGTATAGTGTAAGCTAAAGCTTTTTTACTTCATTTATAAATCTTCGTTTTTTATTTCAGATTACAAGTAGAACATACAATCACAGAAGAAGTCACAGGCATAGATCTCGTCCAATCACAGATCAGGGTTGCTGAAGGCATGACCCTACCAGAACTGGGCCTCACTCAGGACAGGATCAAGGCGAAAGGTTACGCTATCCAGTGCAGAGTCACCACCGAGGACCCGGCTAATAACTTCCAACCTAGCACCGGCAGGATTGAGGTGTTCAGGTAATATAGACCTTATATCCTACTAGATAAGGTAACTTCCAACCTAGCGCGGGCAGGGTTGAGGTGTTCAGGTAATATAGATTTTATATGTTACTAGATAATTAAGGTATAAGTAGAGCTGGGTCAATGCAAATCCCAAACCAGCTGGAGTAGGAGGATGTTCTGGTAATACAGACTTTATATCCTACTCAAGAGTAAGAGTAGTAGAGTTCTTTGTGATAGAGCTCGTCCGGGGAAGGACTACCACCATACCTATTTCTGCCGCCAACCAGTAATGCTCGCATTGCTGTGTTCCGGTTCGAAGGGTATGGTTTCCGGTGAAATTACAGGCACATGAGATTTACCATCTAACGTCTCAGAGTGGTAACACGCAAGTGATATCTATGATGTTGCATGCGTACATAGGCTACGGTAACCGCTGACCATCAAGTGGGCCGTACGCTTGGTTACCACTTTAGTAGAATAAAAAAATAAAAAAATACTCGATAAGGTTCAAGTAGAGCTGGGACAAGGCATCCTGTTGAATAAGGTAAGGTAGTCACTACCGAGTACCCAGAGAATAAATACAGGCTGGATTGAGGTGTTCAGGTAATATAGACCTTATAGCTTACCAGATAAGGTAACTTCCAACCTGGCATGGGCAGAATTCAGGTGTTCAATTATAGTCTTATATCCTAAAGGAATAGGTAGTCACCACGAATGACCCAGCAAATATCTTCTAATCCTAGCATGGGGCGGATCGATTTGTTCAGGTAATATAGACCTTATGACTTACTGGATAAAGTTTTAAGAGGCCTTTCCAAGATTTAGCGATATAATTCATGAAGTTTGCCTGAATGTATCTTTATATATTATAGTATAAGTAATAGTGCGCGCGACGAGAAGCGATACGTCCTCCCTCCATAAGCGCTCAGTGCGGTTTGATAGTGGGTGCTTCGATCGATATGATTTTAAGGTGTGATTTTAAAAAAATCGTATTAAAAAAGTCAATGCTATTAGATTATTCTTTGTTGAATTTATTTAATAAAAACTTAAACTTTAATTTAGTAGGTGTATTTTGTTGTAAACTTCTTACTTTAACTTGTAAAATTGGGAAAAGTACGCGTTTTTAGACCGTCTTTTTTCAAAAATATTGAAATAACATGCTGTATTTTTCTATGCTTACTTAAATTTTAAAACTGTGATTATTATAATTGCATTTTTGGAAATATGGCAGACTTTGTTATATTATAGAAAACATGATCGAAAGTTGACTTAAATTTTAAGGAATAAAGCTTTTATTTGTTTTATTTTCGTTAAAATATCTTCAACGCACGAGCTACAATAGTGTTCTAAACTTCACGGGCTACAAGAAAATTCAAGGATTGTCAAGGATAGGGCTCTTAAGTAAACCTGTTTCAAAAGACTACATCATCTGGTTTTCCATGTTGTTTGACAAAGGAGTTTATGTTTTATTTCATTGTAATAAAGTTAATTCTGTTTTAGATCTGGCGAGGGTATGGGCATCCGTCTCGACTCGGCTTCAACATACGCTGGCGCTGTTATTTCTCCATACTACGATTCTCTTTTGGTTAAAGTAAGTCGAAGTCTTTTGATCACTAGTCAACGTAACTAATAGTTAATATTGGTAGCAAGTGTTGACAAGCGAGAGACATAGAATCAATCCCATATACATGGTCATTCAGGAGCGCTCGTGACGTAGCTGGCTAAGTTGTTCGTAACAGACAACGAAGTTAAGCACTGTTCCGCGGGGTCATCATTTGGATGGGTGACCGCCAGTGGCAATTTCAACTGAGCGCTCCCGTGCTTCGGAGGGCACGTTAAGCAGTCTGTCCCGGCTTTTTCAAAGTTGTTAGGCCATGACAGAGGCCTTCGGGCGGCCTGGATACTCTGTCACCAGAGTTGGCCACTGACTCATACGAACGAACGAACGATTATCAACCTGACAAACTTAAGGGATAGGATCCACACATAAAAAAAAATATATGTGTCTATATATTTTTTTTATTGTATATTTTGTCTTAAAAAGTCCAAGTAAACAAAAAAAATCAATTACGTTTTTCTGCTCAATTATTATTTATCATTGTTGGGAATATGGCGTAATAATGACATATTCGAGTGTGCGCGCCCCGTAGCGGGTCATTGACATGCGCAGGTCAAAGACGCGCGGGTTATTGACCCGCGGGTCCTTGACCTACAGACTTCCTGCAACGCTTAAATGTCATCAGAATATCTGACACTGTGGTGGTACCCACCAAGACGAACTCTTGCTGAAGAGTCCTACCACCAGGTAAATTTATCACTAAATTACTTGCAGGTGATCTCCCATGCTCATGACCTTCCATCATCAGCGGCTAAGATGAACCGCGCCCTCCGAGAGTTTAGAATCCGGGGAGTCAAAACCAACATACCTTTCCTGCTCAATGTCTTGGAAAACCAGAAATTCCTCAATGGTATGTTATGAAACCCCTGACAGAGAACTAGAAGAATATACTAGAGAATAGAACAGATATTAGAACCTACGTACAGACAAACCCTAGGCCTAGGTGGTTTTTAGAGTACAATAATCAATTTAATGTAAAATAATATTTTTTATTTTTTATACAACTGAAGTGGCAACCAAGCGTACGGCCCACAAGATGGTAAGCGGTTACCGCAAAAATCTGACATATATTATGATTTTATTTACAGGCTCTGTCGACACATACTTCATAGACGAGCACCCCCAACTCTTCATGTTCCGGCCATCTCAGAACCGAGCGCAGAAGATCCTCAACTACCTCGGCTACGTAATGGTGAACGGGCCTGCCACCCCCCTCGCCACAGACATCCCCCCCGCTGACGTCAAACCGTACATCCCCGCCGTGCCTTTAGGTAAGACTTACTTGTCTTTAGTTAAGACTTACGTGCCTTTAGGTAAGACTTGTTTTTTAATTTAAGTAAAACTTACGGCAGACTACGGCATCCCTCCGCTGACGTCATACCATTACATACCTGCCGTGCCCTTTATGTAAGATTTACAAGCTTTAAGGTAAGGCTTACGTGTCTTTAGATAAGATTTACGTGCCTTTAGGTAAGACTTTTGTCTTTGAGTAAGACTTACGATAGAATATACTAGAAGCCACTCAACTACCTCGGTTACGTCATGGTGAACGGGTGTGCTACCCCCCCTCGCCACTGACATCCCCCCGCTGACGTCAAACCGTACATCCCCGCCGTGCCTTTAGTTAAGAATTACGTGCCTTTAGTTAAGACTTACGTGCTTTTAGGTAAGTCCTTACTTACGCTAGAATAGACAACTATACTCTGGTAAACGCTCCTTTCGCCACAGACAAAGTGCCTAAGTTTGAGTAATACGGCAGAATAAACTATTGAAGGCTATCTCGGCTACGTTAGGTTGAACGGGTTTCCCACACTCCCTTGCCAATCAGACTTCCTTCTTCCCCTTACTGGTCCTTTCCTTTTGGTGAAACTTACGGTAGAACTTACGGTAGGTCGGCTATGTCGTCATTGTGCGCTGAATTAATATAAAATTTCCAAAGGTCATGGGAAGTTAATATCCTGTCTGGTAGACTAGTAGTAAATTGGAGGACTTCATTTCATCAACTACATTCAGGATTATGAACCAATACCATTCATAAAACAAACTGTCAATTTAGCAACTCGTTAATATTATCATTCTTTGTCATTCATCCATGAACCAAGATGGTGACAGATTTAAAAGACACGTAACAGAAGTTTATAGTATGATTATGAATAAAGCCCTAAGAATTTCTTTTGATTTTTCCAGTTCCATCTGGGTGTCGCAATGGTAGGTTTGAACTGAATAGCGTTTTATGCAAAATATATTTATTTGCATTTTATTTACGATGTTAATTAAAATACTCGCAATATCTTTGTTTTTGCTTCGCCTTAAATATTTATGTGAATTGTTGTGGCACCTGGGATCTTTCTGTTATTTATTTCTTCTATTTTTACTAAAAAGTATCCTTCAATTTTGGAATTATAGGTAAATTTGCTTTATATTATATTATCTTACTAACTACTATTATAATGTGAAAGTTTGTAAGATCTATGTATGTCAGTATGAATGTTACTCAATACACCGTAATCAAATGAAACCTTTGTGATAAAATTTTACCAAATTTGCCCTTATGTTTACAAATAGCTCATATTAATAAGTAATTCACAGTAATTCTAGACTAACTGTACCTATACCTCATAGGCTTACCCCTATGGGGTATTTATGGTATCAAAGCTTCTAAAGAAAACACGCGAACTACGCCGCGGGCTGAAACTAGTTAATATAAAGCTTTTTATTAGCGTTCGTTCGTATGAGTCAGTGGCCAACTCTGGTGAGTTTCTAGGCCGCCCGAAAGCCTCTGTCATGGCCTAACAACTTTGAAAAAGCCGGGACCGGCTTAACGTGCCCTCTGAAGCACGGGAGCGCTCAGTTTAAATTGCCACTGGCGGTCACCCATCCAAATGATGACCTCGCGGAACAGTGCTTAACTTCGTTGATCTGTTAAGAACTACTTAGCCAGCTACGTCACGAGCGCTCCATAATATAATATATAATATACAGACAAAATAATATATAATATAAAGATCTGGCGCTAAACCCACGCCACAGAGTCTAAATTGTTGTTCCTAAGAGCGGTTACACATTGTAATTTTTTGGAGAACTCGTGTAGCGATTTAGTAGCGATGTTAACGCGATACAGCGTCGATGTAAAATTGTCTAACACGACAATTGGATCAAGATACAAGATCGATGCAATAAGTTGTATTGTGTAATCGCTTCTAGGCTGCGTCCACGATGAAGCGGTGAGCGGAGCGACAGCGGTGGCACCGTACTATTCATTTTGTTGTGTTTAGTATGGTGCTATCGCTTCGTCCGCTGTACAAAGCATCTAATAAGAGTTCCTGACATAAGTAACTTAGTTTAGTTAGCGAGTCAGTTTAAAAAAAGTCAGCCAATATATTAAATAAATTTAAGCCACGCTTGTCATTGGCTAATATTCGTAATTTTTACAAGACTTGCTAGCTACTATAATAATACCGAACCTCGGTATCTCAGTAGACATACGGGGGCCTAATGCTGCTAATTTAATGACAATAGAAATTGTTGAAAACAAAAACAGTTGAATTTAATTTTGACACTTTCTCTATACCTACTAATAATGTCAAAATTTTGATAGTTTAACTGTAATTTTTAAGTCATTGTATTATTAGAATTGGACCCCGTGGCTTATCCGAGCACAATTTCTAAGCACCTTAAACTGTCAAGACAGACAAAGACAGTATTTAAATAACAATATCCATTTCATTTTGTAAAGCAAAGTTATTTGGGGGCAGGTAAATCTTTCGCTTTATTTAACACATCATCATCATTATACGCACATGCATTTTTTTTTACTAAAAACATGTTTTCAGACCTTTCCCCCGAGGCCATAAAAATTCAGGAACTAACCGGTGAAAATACAGGTATGATTTTTTTTATACATTTAACTAAGTATAGTGTTCGCACAGCGGATCTAGGCTTCCGTGAAGTTAGCCGTTTGTGATGCGCAAAGACAATTTAGTTTGAAAAAGCTCCATTGCGCATCGAAACGGCTAATTTCACGACGGCCGAGATCCGTTGTGAGAACTATACCTACTAACTTTTTGTTACACCGGCATGTTTGTTTAATATTATATTTACATAATATCTGAAATTTTTTTGGAAAAGACCGAAATCAATTTTATAAAGCATTACTTGCATGCAGTTTTTGAACCGTGTAAATGGGTCTTTACTCAAGTCCTACCATCAATACACACGCTCAGATATTTTTTTGTAAATGCATAAGTACTTTTAACATAGAACACCTAGGTCCGGAACAAATATTTGCAGATCTTGTAAACATTTATTCATAGGAATTGAACCCGCAACCTTTTGCTTTTTAAACCTATTATCAAAAGTACCTTGATAATGGAGTTAATCTCTTTATTTCAGCTTATTTTTCACTAAAAACGGGTTATTTAGGTACCATGATTTGTATGTTTTGTTGATTCCCGATATTTCGGCGCGGTACATGCACCATGATCCCGGGAGATCTTAAATATCGGGATTACAAATCACATATCATGTTAAAAATCCCGTTTTTTCACTCTCACTCGTGAGTAGGCCAGTGCCCCAACAGTGGGATATAGCTGTCATGATGATCCCGTTTTTAAACGGTTTCATTTAGCTTGACTTGATTGTTTCAGTAATTGAAATTATACTCTTTTCCTGTTGACTTATTGACCTAATTTTTGTTCGTGACACTATGATAAATAAATAAATAAATAATGCTGGTCAAATCTTAGCCCCAAGCTAAGCAGAGCTTGTGTTGTGGGTACTAGATGACTGATACTTAATACAATACAATACATAGATAGATATTTTTGATTATACAGATTGTACAAACATTTGTTCCAAGGCGTGAATCGAACCCGCAACCTCTGCGTCGCAGGCGGACCTTCGCCCGCCGCGCCACATCGGTCGTCTATAATCACACTAACACACAACAACCAATGAACCGATTTGGCTGAAATTTAAAACATAGATAGATAGTGACCGGGAATAGGGCATAGTCTACTTTTTATCCCGAAACAAATCACGGTTCCCAAGTTACACGCGAACGAAGTCGCGGGCAACTTGGCTTGTATGATTTAACCATGATGGTTTTAAAAATGTATTCCAGCTGTTCAACCACCGAAAGGCTATAAACAGATCCTAAACGAAGGCGGACCTGAAGCATTCGCTAAAGCAGTGCGCCAAAACAAGGGCCTACTACTCATGGACACCACTTACAGAGACGCTCACCAATCACTTTTGGCCACTAGAGTGCGGTCCCACGACTTGTTGGAGGTATTCATATTTGTTAATTCCTTGATATCGGTACATAAATAGTTCAAAAAGGAGGTTATCGATTTGAATGTATGATTATTTTTAACGGTTGTTACACGATTTTTTCGGCAATTAATAATGGATTTTGATGATTTTTTTTTTTTTGGTTGATAGGTCATAAATAGCTCAGAGGTAGTTATAGAGATATATACATTTTTTCAGCGCTTTTTGAAAAATTCAAAAAAGCTGTCAATAACTACACCTCGGTAGGTATATTTTAATAATCCATCAAAATATTTTTTAGTTGGAATTCAGTTTTTTTTATTAGTATTAGTTTTCCAGTCAACAGTCTGTAATGTCCAGTCAACAGTCTGTAATGTTTATTACTACGATAAGTTTTTCTTAAATTCCTACATTTCTACAACATGTACGTACTTACATATATTTGGAGTATAAGAATAAGAATATTTTTATTGTAAAACTGTTGTGAGATGGTAAAATTAAAAATACAAAAATAGTCCAATAGTTTGCCCTTTTCGAACGTACAATATGCATAGAGTAATAAGTACCTACTTATATATTATTTGTTTGTTCAATTAGGTGTCCCCGTACGTCGCACATAACTTCAGCAATCTTTATTCGCTGGAAAACTGGGGTGGAGCTACCTTTGATGTTGCTCTTAGGTAAGTTTATATCATAATTCATATTAACTGCTGGTTGACGCGTGACTTTGTTTGCGTTTAACTCGGGAACCGTACTTTTTGCTGGGATAAAAAGTAACGGATGTCCTATTTCTGCTCATTATCTATTTATGTTTTAAATTTCAGTCAAATTGGTTTAGTGGTTGTCGAGTTATAGAGGAACAAACATTTTTTGAAAACATTTTTTTTTTAATAACACTTTCGTGCCATTCACAGGCCGTATAGTACCTACTAACTTATCTATCATAGCAGCAAAGTTCGAACTAAGCTATTGATAGGTAGGCAAGTATATATAATTAGATTAAGAGTAATAGAGTTCTCTGTGATAGAGCTCGTCCGGGGAAGGACTACCACCATACCTATTTCTGCCGCCAAGCAGTATTGCTCGCATTGCTGTGTTCCGGTGTGAAGGGTATGGTTTCTGGTGAAATTACTGGCACATGAGGCTTTCGATCTTAGCCTCAAGGTGGCAACCCGCAAGTGATACTTCTGGTATTGCAAGCGTCTATAGGTTCGGTAACCGCTTACCTTGTGGGCCGTACGCTTTGTTGCCACTTTAGTTGTATAAAAAAAAACGATTTATTTAGGCGAGGCAACCTCGTATCCTTGGACTAAACTTTTTGGAAGGAGGATACAAAAGCAGAAAACTCTTGTCTGTTCCAGGTTCCTCCACGAGTGTCCGTGGGAGCGATTGGAAGACATGCGTCACTTAATCCCCAATATCCCGTTCCAAATGCTGCTCCGTGGTGCCAACGCGGTCGGGTACACCAACTACCCCGATAACGTTGTCTACAAGTTCTGTGATATGGCGGTGAGTACTGTGTTATCATTTATCAAACTCAAATAAATAAATAATAAATAAATAAATAATGCTGGACAATCCACACAGCATCATCTAGCCCCTAGGTAAGCTGCTGTTAAACAGAGCTATATTATGGGTACTAGATGACTGATATATATTTAATACAATACAATACATAGATAGATATTTTTTATTATATATAGAAAATACCCAGAACACCCGGAACAAATATTTGTAGATCGTACAAACATTTGTTCCGAGGCGGGAATCGAACCCGCAACCTCTGCGTCGCGGGCGGACCTGCGCCCGCTGCGCCACATCGGTCGTCGACAAAATCAAAATGTATTTATTTTGGAACAAAACGTAGAGTACAATATCACAAGAAGACCTTTAACTGGTGGTAGGACAGCAAGAGTCCGTCTTGGTGGGTACCACCGCAGTGTCAGATATTCTACCTCCAAGCAGTAGTATGCAAGCATTATATAATATTAGCATTTTCGCAGTTCACTGCTGCTACTGCTACTCGTAGGCTCCACTGAAAACCAGCGCTACATGCTACTACACATGCTGAGTGGCAGCACTTTTTCGTCATAATCTAGTCTTAATTTGTATTGTATTTTTATGTTTATTGTATAGTTCTGTGACGCCTGCGAAGCAAGAGATTGCTGGTTCGATTCCCGCCTTGAAACAAATGTAGATATAGAGAAATGATAGAAATTAAGACAGAATATAGTTACGTTCTGCAAATATTTGTTCCGGGTGTTCTGGGTATTTTCTATGTATAATAAAAAATATTTATCTATGTATTGTATTGTATTAAGTATATCAGTCATCTAGTACCCATAACACAAGGTCTGCTTATCTTGGGGCTAGATGATTTTGTGTGGATTGTCCAGTATTATTTTTTAATTTTTATTTCATTTTTATATAAATACTTTATTTCTTCCTTTCATTCCTAACATCCAAGATTTTTGGCTAACCTGGTATTTGTATGGCGGTAAGCGGTCGGTATGAAGTCCGTTTGAACCCATTTAAATTTCATCATAATTTTCTTTTAGGTGAAATCCGGCATGGATATCTTCAGAGTATTCGACTCACTCAACTACCTCCCTAATTTAATCCTCGGCATGGACGCCGCGGGCAAAGCCGGGGGCGTGATCGAAGCGGCTATCTCATACACCGGAGATATATCAGACAAGAACAAGACTAAATACGATTTAAAGTACTACTTGAACTTAGCTGATGAGTTAGTCAAAGGAGGGACACATGTTTTGGCGATAAAGGATATGGCGGGGTTACTGAAACCGCAAGCTGCTAAGTAAGTTTGAAGTTTAATAATTTTATAGATAAACTAACTCGCGCGGTTACTCGCTTTAATTTTCTCAGTATTTAAATCTTCCATCGACTCAGACAAATATTTTATGAACAAAATTAGCCAAATCTATGGAAAGCAAATAACTAATAGAATCAAAAATATACTTCTGTGAATAGAATACATATTTGCAGATTATGCAAATATTAAGTCCCGTTATAACATTAATTTATAGTTTGTTTCTATTAGCGAAAACTTGATAACGGCTTTCTGTTGTTACCTATTAGTTTCTAAGCAAATTGTATATAGCTGTTGGTTTTTCCATATAATAAAATAAAATAAATTTGAAATTCATCTCTACAATTTGGCAACCTGGACAAAACGCATGAAACCCCTGGATTTTGGAGCCGAAAACCTGGACATTTCAACAAGTTTTTTAAAAATGGTCAGTTAGAGTTTAAAAACAGATAAAAATCACCTTTTTATGTATTTTCAGACCTTAAAATTAAGTCGTCTTTTATCATCGTCATTGCTATGCTAACCAACGCTAAGGAAAAAAGCTAGAGTGCAAAATTAGGTGGTCACCCATCATCATTACGACCGCGCAAAACATTGCTTTATTTTGATCAAATTTTCACCACTCCATGATTATTTTAGAAAAAAAAACTAGTCTATGTAAACTTTTAAAATCCAACAGCGAGCTTAGCGAGCCGTGAAAAGTTCTGTGCAAATAACTTAAATTTTTATGAGCTTTTCAACTCTATTTACGTTAGATAGAAATTTAACATACACTTAAAAAGGCGAGCAAAGCTAGCCGCGAAAAATTCTGGGTACAAGTAAATATAAAAACTTGAAATTCTTATGAGCTTTTTAATTTAATTGAAAGTAAGTACACTGGTAGTATTTAACAAAATATAGAACGGCGAGCGTAGCGAGCCACGAAAAAGTAGGTTTTTTAGGCGGGCGGCCCAAGACTTTAAATTTTTAAACCTGGACTACAACTGAAATACCACCCGGACAATCCCCGGACGCCCTCTAAACTATGGCAAATCCGGGGAAAACCGGACGGATGGCAACCCTTACTTATAACAAAACTCGGTCCCATTCCCAGGTTGCTGATAACAGCGATCCGCGACAAGCACCCCGAGGTGCCGATCCACGTGCACACGCACGACACGAGCGGCGCGGGCGTGGCGGCCATGCTGGCGTGCGCCGCGGCCGGCGCGGACGTCGTGGACGTCGCCGTCGACTCCATGTCCGGCATGACGTCGCAGCCCAGCATGGGCGCCGTCGTCGCCAGTCTGCAGGGGACCCCGTTGGACACAGGTCAGTTAGCTTGACGTATGTAGCTTATTACACTCTTGGGGCAAGTGTGATTACTAGCGGGGCAAGTGTGATAACTAGCGGGTCAAGTGTGAATACTAGCGGGGCGAGTGTGAACTAGGTGACTAGGAGGTGGACTTAATGCTTAAAGTCTTATAGCTATCTCTATCTCTCATTACAGATATCTCACTCCAGACCGTCTCAGAATACTCTGCGTACTGGGAGCAAGCGCGCACACTATACGGTCCGTTCGAGTGCACAGCCACTATGAAGTCAGGGAACGCTGATGTTTTCCTTCACGAGATACCCGGGGGACAGTACACCAATCTGCAGTTCCAGGCTTTCTCTCTCGGTCTGGGATCCCAGTTCGAGGGTGTTAAGAAAGCATATAGGTAAAATTATTGGTTATTTGAAACTAGGTATATTGGTTATTTTTGTTTTTATAGTGTTAACCCGCAATCTCCGCTTGATACGCGGGTACTCTACCAATTAAGCTATCGAGACACATCTTGCTTGCATTGGATAAGCAATGCGACACCTCTCGTGAATGAACTGAACGTGAAAATTAACTTTAGTCATTGAACATGCTTGGATAACTGCAACGTTTCTCCTTTAGGTGGAGCGGCGCTTCGAGCCGAAGATATCCCAACGATTATTTCATACAAGTTTAGACTATGAAACTTTATTTTTACAACACCAGAGATAATAAATAATAAATAAATAATGTTGGAAAACCCACACAGCATCATTTAACCCCAAGCTAAGCAGAACTTGTGTTATAAATAAATAAAGATACTTATTCCTAGAATAGTTATATTAGAAGTTGGTCAAAACCACACTAAGGCTGGATTCGACCAACATCAGGAATAACAATTCTGCGAAATAAGAGTGCAAGTACAAAGAAACTGTCAGTTTACTCTCGAATCATCATCATCATCATGATGATGCTGATTCATCAGCCTTTTAATGTTCTCACTGCTGGGACACTAGCCTACTCTCAAGCGAGAGTGATTGGGTCTTAATCCACCACGCGGACCCAATGCGGATTGGACTCTCGAGTAACTACTATTTATTCGGAGAATAGTGCCTATTCGAGTTTGGTCGAATCCAACCTTTTTTTTATCTGTCCCATCCAGGGAAGCGAACCTACTACTCGGCGACATCATCAAGGTCACCCCCTCATCCAAAGTCGTGGGTGATCTAGCACAGTTCATGGTGCAGAACAAGCTGACAGCCGACGAGATAAGAAGTCGAGCCGAAGAGTTGTCGTTCCCCAAGTCCGTGGTGGAATTCCTTCAGGGTGCTATTGGCATACCTTACGGGGGATTCCCCGAACCATTGAGGTGAGACTACTTACTTTCATCATCATCATGACAGCCTGTTCCCACTGCTGAGGCACTGGCCTTCTTTCGACCACGCGGACCCAATGCGGATTGGTGGATGGCACATGTCATTCGAATTTTTAGTTCTTGAGCAAACCGGTTTTTTTTGGTTATCAACCGGTTATTTTCAAATTGTTTTCGAGTCTCTTACCATAGCGAGTAAAATATGTTCAAAATAAATCCTGATAATTTAGGTGATTTATTTATTTTAAGACATGCCGGTTTCCTCACGATGTTTTTCTTCACTGTATGAGAGCACTGGCATTGCTCACATAATTGTTTGTAACTGTAACACAGGTGTTATTATTAATACCACCAGTGCTCTTCTATATCACATGTGTTTTTTTACCACTAATGCTCTTCCAAACACAAGTGCTCTTCAATACCACCAGTGCTCTCCTACACCACAAATGCTCTTCAATACACAAAAGCTCTTCAATACACAAAAGCTCTTCAATACCACAAATGCTTTTCAATACAAAGGGCTCTTTAATACCACCAGTGCTCTTCTACACCACAAATACTCTTCAATACAAAAGTGCTCTTCAATACCACCAGTGCTCTTCTACACCACAAATGCTCTACAAAATACATACATACGGCAGAAATACGGCAAAGCGTCATTACTTCATGGTTAAATTCCACCAATGCGCACTAAACGTTATATAATACATCAACATTTCTTCTTCGCACCACCAAGGAATGGAATTCTTTGCCGGAGTGTGTTTTCTGATACCTATAATAGAATAGAATAGAATAGAATAGAATTATATTTATTTGCAACAATACACAACAACATAATCATAATAAAACTAAATTAAGTAGGTGCTTATGATAACAAAAGAAATAGTATCTAACTAAATCAATTATAATACTTTTTTTTTTTATACTACTAAAGTGGTAACCAAGCGTACGGCCCACTTGACGGTCAGCGGTTACCGTAGCCTATGTACGCATGCAACATCATAGATATCACTTGCGTGTTACTACCCTAAGACCTTAGATGGTAAGTCTCATGTGCCTGTAATTTCACCGGAAACCATACCCTTCGAACCGGAACACAGCAATGCGAGCATTACTGCTTGGCAGCAGAAATAGGTATGGTGGTAGTCCTTCCCCGGACGAGCTCTATCACAGAGAACTCTACTACTCTTATAATATACTTGACCTACCCAAGTTAACAATAAGGAAGTTATCATAAGTAGTCGTGATAACTTGGGTGTCTTCAAGTCGCGAGTGAATAGGTTGCTCTTAGGCAAGTCTGCTTCACCGTAGACCACATCATCGCTTAACATCAGGCGAGATAGTGGTCAAGCGCAAGCCTATTGTGCTCTTCTACATTACTCTTTGTGAAGATGTATGATGAAATGTTTTCAGATCCCAGGTCCTGAAAGACATGCCGAGGATCGAAGGCAGACCTGGTGCAGAGCTGGCGCCACTTGATTTTGACAAGCTCAAGGAAGACCTCAAGGAAACATACCCCAGTGTAAGTTATCTTCGCTAAAGTAAGTAAGTAAAAGTTAAGAGTAGTAGAGTTCTCTGTGATAGAGCTCGTTCGGGGAAGGACTACCACCATACCTATTTCTGCCGCCAAGCAGTAATGCTCGCATTGCTTGCTTATTGAGTGAATTTGAAATAAGTTCAAAGAGATCAACATTATAACTGTACCCTGACTGTATAAAAAAAATACCTTAATTTTTTTTTACCTGGTGGTAGGACTCTTCAGCAAGAGTCCGTCTTGGTGGGTACCACCGCAGTGTCAGATATTCTACCTCCAAGCAGTAGTGTGCAACTATTACTGTGTTTAGGTTTGAAGGGCACTGTAGCAAGTGACATTACTGGGCGAAAGAGACTTAACAACAATGTCTCGGGGTGATAAGCGCAGTGCAGTGCCACGCAAACACTTAAAAACTTTAAGCTTTGGGTGGCACTGCATCTGTAATAGTCAGGCGTGGTGCTTAACATCAGGTGGGCGCCTTGATTGTCTTGTCACTTGCTGACATAAAAAAAAAAATTGTGTAATAAAATATAAAAACATTTCCAGGTAACTGACCACGATGTAATGTCCGCTGCCATGTACCCTCAAGTGGCGAACGATTTCTTCCGCATCCGCGACAAGTACGGACCTGTCAAGCATTTGGACACCAAGACCTTCCTCGTCGGACCTAAGGTATAGTTCTCCCGGCGGATCTAGGCTTCCGTGAAGTTAGCCGTTTGTGATGCGCAAAGACAATTCAGTTAGAAAAAGCTCCATTTCTCACAACTTCACGGAAGCCTAGATCCGCCGAGAGAAATATACATTTATTTATTTATTTACATACATCTAGATAAAACATGACAGTTTACACCAAGGAGTTATATCTTATTACATTTACATTTTAGATTAGTACAAAAAACAGAAAACAAGTAGTAATACTAATAATAAATCACAGTTTTAATCTCAATTAACCAAATGGTAACAATTACAAAAAAAAAACTTGCATACTTAGTTACTACAACAAAATAACTACCAGTGCTACACAGCACTGATAGTTTAGTGCATAAATGGCAAATAATATTAGAATAGAATAGAATAGAAAAATATTTATTTAACGCCACACAATTAACATAAAAATAAAAATAACAACACAAATTAAAACTTAACTATTGTGACGAAAAAAAGGCAGCCACTCAGCATGTGCTGCAGACATAATGTGTCTGTAGCGCTGTTGTATGTCTATAATGTCAAAGTATATGTCTGTGTTTTTGTCCGACTATAAATAAATAAATAATGCTGGACAATCCACACAGCATCATCTAGCCCCAATGTAAGCTGCTGTTAAAAAGAGCTGTATTATGTACTAGATGACTGATATATACTTAATACAATACAATACATAGATACATAGAATTTTTCTATATAGAAAATACCCAGACAGCTCGGAACAAATATTTGTAGATCGTACAAACATTTGACCCGTGGCGGGAATCGAACCCGCAACCTCCGCGTCGCAGGCGGATCTGCGCCCGCTGCGCCACATCGGTAGATGTCTATGTCTTGTGTGTCTGTCCGTCTATATATCTCTACATGCATACCTTATTATGCGATGCCAGTGCTCCAAAAAATTATGAGCGCAATGCCAGTGCTCTCATACGGTGAAGGAAAACATCGTGAGGAAACCGGCATGTTCAAGAACTAAAAATTCGATAACATGTGCCATCCACCAATCCGCATTGGGTCCGCGTGGTGGATTAAGACCCAATCACTCTCGCCTGAGAGTAGGCCAGTGTCCCAGCAGTGGGAACAATAGAAGGCTGTCATGATACCTTATTATGTTTATATCTCTATGTCGTTATGTATAGATGTCTAAGTCTATGTCTATAATTTTATTGTATTCAACAGGTCGGCGAAGCGATAGAGGTTAAGATCGAGAAGGGAAAGACGCTCGACATAAAGACGATCACCGTCTCCGCTGAGATGACGGCGGCCGGCGAGCGGGAAGTGTTCTTCGAGCTGAACGGACAGCTCAGATCTGTTTTTATCCGGGATGAGAATGCCAGCAAGGTTATTATAAAAACTGTTTATACATACATACATAAAATCACGCCTGTATCCCGTAGGGGTAGGCAGAGAACACTGATTTCCACTTGCTACGATCCTGACACACCTGTTTTGCTTCATTTACTCTCATCACATTCTTCATACACGCTCGTCGGTTTAGGGTACTCCTGACCTGGCCTTTCTTTAGCACGTCTTCAATTTGATCGTAATACGTGCGTCGAGGTCTTCCCCTTCCAACTGTACCATTCACACTCGCCTTATGATTCTGATTCGTCAATCTTCTGTGAAACATAGATAAAAATACATCATCATCATCATCATGACAGCCTTCTAATGTTCCCACTGCTGGGACACTGGCCTACTCTCAGGCGAGAGTGATTGGGTCTTAATCCACCACGCGGACCCAATGCGGATTGGTGGATGGCACATGTCTTTCGAATTTTTAGTTCTTGGACATGCCGGTTTCCTCACGATGTTTTCCTTCACCGTATGAAAAATACATAATACATAATAATGAATCAGAAAAACTGTTTATTTATTTATTTATTTACTTTAATCAGAACGGCGCGAACCAATTACACTGTTTGTTTTTAAAAGTTCTTTATTATATACACAGTAACATATAACATAACTAAACACAGTTTAGCACTTTACAACTCCAGATCGATGTGACTAGCAGGCTGTAGCGTCTATAAAAGTCTTTTAAATAAACATATTATAGCAAATACAACACTTTTTTAAATCGAATTTAAAATATTTTGCATATATTTTTTTTTTTTTATACAACTGAAGTGGCAACCAAGCGTACGGCCCACAAGATGGTAAGCGGTTAACGCAGCCTATGGAATGCTTGCAATACCAGAGGTATCACTCGCGGGTTGCCACCTTGAGGCTAAGATCGAAAGCCTCATGTGCCAGTAATTTCACCGGAAACCATACCCTTCGCACCGGAACACAGCAATGCGAGCATTACTGCTTGGCGGCAGAAATAGGTATGGTGGTAGTCCTTCCCCGGACGAGCTCTATCACAGAGAACTCTACTACTCTTTTAATTGTACCGTGTAGAGCACTGGTGGTCTAGTGGTAGTGACCCCGCCTTCCGATCCTAAGGAACTACAGGAATGATGACAGTGGCCTACTCTTAAGCGAGAGTGATTGGTTCATAATCCACCACGCGGACCCAATGCGGATTGGTGGATGGCACAAGTCTTACGAATTTTTAGTTCTTGGACATACCGGTTTCCTCACGATGTTTTCTTTCACCGTATGAGAGCACTGGCATTGCGCACATTCATTTTTTGTAGCGAAAAATTCATTGGTGCACGACCGGATTCGAACCCACGACCTTAGGATCGGAAGGGGTCACTAGACCACCGGTGCTCCCTTAGTAGTTTAGTAACTTATTTTAAAATCTGTTATTTTTAAATACGTCTTGCCAGGAGCACAAATCAGATATTAGACTACGTACAAAACGGCCACTTCCGTTGCCTCCTACCGGTTTTAATTACCTCACCCCGGTTGCGAGTTTGCCTTTTGCCGGCACTGAAGCTAAGGGCTAAGGCACGCATTTATTTTGATTTTGTGTAGGTCCAAGCGCGCGCATGCCAGCGCGAGCGAAAGTGTGCTATCTCGCTCTTGCTATGATTGGCCAACCATCACACTCGCACTCACAGTAGATGGCACAAACTATGGGAGGCCCAGCAGTGGGTGACGTCAGGCTGTGGATGATGATGATTTTTAACCGACTTCAAAACATAAGATTATCAATTCGGCTGTATGTTTTTTTTATGTTTGTTACGCGATTTCTCCAATTATGTAACATTTTTACATTTTGAAAATTGCTTTCTTTAGCCCTTACACTATAAGGGGAATATACCCTCCTATTTTCAAATGACCATCGGTTTAGGCTCTGCGTTGGAAGTCAGTATGTCACCAAGCCTTTTAACACACTGGTTTATTTATAGGAAATGAAAATCCACCCTAAAGCCATCAAAGGTGACAAGAACCAAGTCGGAGCCCCGATGCCAGGCACAGTGCTGTGTAAGTACTTATCCACATTAGAAAGAAAGAAAGAAAGAAACGAAGTATTGAAGGTTTTACCTATCTACGTCACGTGTATCTATTTCGCGCAGTTTTCACACGATTCTATTGGTTGACTCTGCTCCGCTCCTCGCTGGCTGATCGGTGTTACTAAGGGCGTGTTCAGATCTGACGAATGAACATCAAAATACAAAATAAGGAATAGATTTCATACACAAAAAAATGTAGGTAGGTACTTACCTTTTTTTACATATTGTGAAGAATCTCTAGTAAAACGATTAAGTTTATCTGATCAATCATTAGATAAGCTTGTTAGAAATCGAGTCTGTATGCGAGGTGCGCGTCAATTAACCGCGCGTCAGTAATACGCGCGTGTCAATGACCCCATAACCGGTACGGGGCGCGCGCGCTTGAATATTTTATTATTACACCGCCTCGCCTCGATTTTTAATAATGTTAACTAATGTTTGACCAGTATACTTTAACGATTTACTCGAGTTTCTTAACACAAAATGTAAAAAAAAGGTACTTTTACATGTATTTCTTTGTGTGGAACCTCCTTTAAATATGCGCTATGGAAGACACTCTTTATATCATCTGTTTCTCTTCTCATCTCTTCATCTTTCTCTCTTTCCAGCTGTAAAAGTAAAAGACGGCGAGCACGTGGAGAAAGGGCAAGCCCTGGCTATCCTCTCCGCCATGAAAATGGAGATGGTGGTGCAAGCTCCCCGCGCAGGTACCGTACTATCTGTGACTATCACCAACGGCCAAAAGCTGGAGGGAGACGATCTGATATGCACCCTCGAGTGAGCGCGCGAAGGTTCACTTTCGCATGCTGTTGTAGATGTTTGTTTTTACAGTCTTCGGTAACAGAATCTTGATCAATCCATTTCGATTCTTATGTTAACGGCATAAGTCACTACTTTCGCATGCTGTTTATAGTCGCCAATACATGGCCTTGCCGAGTGAACGCCAATAGGCATGATGACAGTAACCAATAATCACTAAAATAACGTCTTCACTTTATGAAAAGGATTTAAGGAATATAAAAACCATTCTTATTTCTTTTTACATTAGATGCGAGATTGATAATATTTTTTATAAAATAAAACTACAAAATCCGCCATTAAAGAATGAACATCAGAGCATCTTGGTTTTCTGATTGGTGGTATCAAACAAAATTGCAGAATTTTGAACCTTATTGCTAAAATTTTACATCGAAAACTTAACTATGACGTCATTACTGTCACGCCGACTATATTTAAGTATAGTTCGCACAGCGGATCTAGGCTTCCGTGAAGTTAGCCGTTTGTGATGCGCAAAGACAATTTAGTTTGAAAAAGCTCCATTGCGCATCGAAACGGCTAATTTCACTACGGCCGAGATCCGTTGTGAGACCTATACGTCTAAAATAGATAAGTTATATTCGATTTTTTATGAAACAAATTTTTTTTTTAATAATAGTTATGATTTTTGTTCTGATTGAAAAAACGAATAATTTGTTGAGCTTTTGTTTTATTATTTGATTTCAATAATTTTATTTTTTATTTTTACAATAATTTTATTTCAAATAATAATTCCTATCATGAGATTGTCTGCAAATTATAATCACAATTTAGTATGAGTTTTATTTATTTTGTAAGAATCAAAGCATGTTTTTGAAGTTGTCAATTTAAAGAAATCAATTATATTATGTAGGTACTTAGCATAGCTAAAATGTTTTTAATGTGCAAATGTGCAAATAATAAAGACATTTTCTTTGTTGTTTTAAATTAAGGAAAGTCGAATTGTTGGTGCGTGTAATACATGTATGTGATACCCTAAAACACTATGAAATAGTGAAAAATATAATTGTTTGTTAACCGGCTTACATTACAAAACGTCACCATAATACATAGACCTACGCGAACCCTATGTAACAAAGAACTGTTACGATTTAACTTCATTCGGTTACTATCAAAAACTGACATCCTCTATTTGAATATGGCTAGATTGTCTTTGGCTATTTTGTCAAAACGACATGGGTCCTCCCATTTGAATTATTTTTCTCGTGTTATTTTATTGCGTAAATTTGGTGGCAGTTTATCCAATTTAACTTGTTTACTTAGCACAAGTGTAAGTAATTGAAATGGAGGGGTAATGTTGGTTGGTAATTTAGTCAAAGACTTTCCAAGAGAATTTTGAAAGAAAAGTCACCATTTCTTTTCAAATTTCGTTTGTTTACGTTGCTTGTCTTGCTGTTGAAGAAGGAGAAGAATATGGCTAAGTGACAGGTTTTTGACATTTTTTTCATTGGCGATTTGATATATTGGCGGACACTTCACACAGTGCGATCTAGCCTAAACTAAGCAAAGTTTGTACTATGGGAACCAGCGGGTTGATCACATAGTATTAAGACAGTTTGAGCATAGCTCTTCTGTCATAATAGACAGTTTGAGATGGAGATCTATGAAGATTAGTTGCTAACAGAGCTATGTGATCATGTGGCAGGTAAATGATACTGTCTGTGTTATTTTTTTTAATACCTACATAGGTCTTTACCTATGTATTATCTCTATAAACCAGTCTAAAACTGCACGCTCCACTCCAATAATTGCTGTTGTTGTCAATTCTATGATTAACGCGGTGGAGGGGGGTAAAGTAAATATTTAAGAAATTGGTTCAACACAACAAAAATATAAGTAGGTAGGTACATGTACCCTTTTTTTACATTGTACGTTATAAATCTCGAGTAAATCGATAAAAGTTTATCTGGCCAATTATTAGTTATCATAGTTGGAAATCGAGACGGGCTTTATGTGTAGAACCTATTTCTTGGTTGTATACATAAGGTACTTATAACCCGAACAAACTTCTGTTTAGATTGCAAAAATGTGTACTGGTTAGGAACCCCTACAACAGAAGGCAAACTTACTACCTACCAACAGCCAATCAAACTGTACAATATAACTATAACAAAACAATGTACTTAAAAACGCTGAGCTAAAAAAAGTTATTAAGTAAGTTAGCTTAAAATTATAACCTTTGAATAGGTATTTATATCGGGAGATGTCAAACTCAATTTTCATTTATTTTTAATGCTGAAGAGTAGGTTCTTATGGTGGACCTTGATTGACCCTAAAATGTATAATTCAGGTAGTAATAAATACATCCCTAATCCTAATTATATTCAACTGTTATTGAAGAGCGAAAATGTGGCATTATAATAGATTAGTAACATATTTCTTTTATTATCTGGTGCTCGATGTTTATTTACGTGAATTGTTGCAATTTTTTATAATGTTTATATTTTTATTTAATAAAATGTGATTTTTTTGTCAAAAAGGTTTTTATTTTACTTGTTTTTCAAGTAGTTTGTGAATCGCTGCCCTTAAGTTAATTTTTTATATAAAACTGACAAAACGAGCTGTAATGAGAGTTTATTTAGGCTATGCCGTTGTACATTCAGACAATCAGTACAGTAACAATTTCATATTATATAAGATTCCTACTTCCAAACCCCCGCAGCTCCAAAACAATCCTATTATTATAAATGCGAAAGTCTGTGTGTATGTGGGTTGGTGTGGGTGTGTATGTTTGTACCACGTATTTCCGTGGCGACTAAACCGATTGTGATGAAGTTTGGAATGTAGATGACTAAAAAAACAATTTACCTTTTATCCCGAAAAATGGACTTCCTGTGGGGTAGCATTAAAACTGCAAAAACGCGGGTTAAGCCGCGCGAGTCAGCTCGTTAAAAATAATTATAGAGTCTGCACAATCAGTTGATACGGTAATTCCAAGAAAAGTCAAGGATACAGTTCAAAAAGTATTAATTTCTTAATTCATAAATACAATCTTCATTATCATAAATGATTCACAGATTAATTAACATAACTAGGTATACTGTAGAAACATTCGTAGAGTTCTAGTTCAACAGACTTTTATATTAAGAGCTACACAACGTCAGCATACAAAATAACGACGCCTTAAAAGGGCCCTGTACGCATTTATTAGACGCATCTATTATAAGACCATAGCTGTGGATTAATTTCAATTAAAAGTTTAATTAAAATTAAGGTTGAATTTGGCGCTTGGTTTGTGTCAAAAGTACGAAATGTCATTCCAATAATTGTCCAATACCGATCGCGTTCAAGAGTAAGTCCCCCAGATTGGATTTGTTTTGATTTTTCAAAATTTGTGTTTTTAAAAGTAATAAAAGAATCATTTTTTAATCAAGCAATAGGGATAAAATAAAACAATGTCTAGGGACCTTTAGACCCGTTAGAACAAAATGTTTCTTGTGAACCTGAATGGGCCTAACTCTTAGTTAATTTTACATTTTTCCGTGGTGGATAGCCACCCTTACCGCTGGTTCTAACATGGTAAAAGTTAGCTATCATATTGCTTATAACGGTCTATTCATCTCTTCCTATACATAAATTTTCTTTTGCCGGACTTTTTCACACATAATATTACCTATTCATCTCTTCCTATAAACAAATTTTCTTTTGCCGGCTTTTTTCACATATATTTCCTACTTTTTAAAAACTATTCTATAAAATATTATAGGCGTTTTCAAAAACATTACAACTATTTATTTACAGGTTCAGTTTAGTGGAAAATGTGCACAACTTATTCTAAACAGTTCTTATTCTAGGCTTCGTTTACGTGGTACCTATTCACATACACAAAAGTAGCCTATGTTCCTCCCTAGACTAAATTATCTCCGTGCCATTAAAATCGGTCCGGCCTAGCCGTGTAAACGTTACAAACAGACAGTTACTTTCGCATTGTCGAATAAACAAATTCTCTTATTCGTACTAGAACTAGAATTTTCTGGATATTAACAAACTAATTGTACCGTGCGGTACCACAACACCTAGACCAGAGAACAATATTATATAAGTAATTACAAATGCCCTGTCGCAGGAATCAAACCAGCACTTATCATACTAGCCGGCCAGCCGCGTCACAAAGGCATACTACACCATGCATATTTAACATACATAATTATTCGTCCTTACATAATATTATAATAATTATTCGTCCTTACATAATATTATAATAATTATAATATAACGTAAACCTAATCACATAAGTACGTAGATATAAAACCCGTACCAGCGGGTAGTCAGAAAATTTTGATCTAAAAAACCTTTGGTCCAATCAGTTGGGACAAATTAGTTGAACTACTATTTATAATATTCAGGCGTCAGAGAAAAGTAGTGTAAGAATTAACTTTAGAAAATTGACCAAAAAATATAATATGGGCTTTCTTAAGTTTCTGAATATAATTATTTACACTTTCCATGGTGTTATTATTCAGAACGTTATTTTAACATTAACTTAAAAGGTACATAAATTCAGTGCAAAATATTTTGTTAAACTTAATTAACTAACAAAAAACTTACAAAAATAGTAATAGGTAGATTAAACAGGGCAATAAACTAGTGTAGTCTATTTCACAGAAGAAGGGCATAACTGAAGCATTTGTTAGTAACCAAACCAGTCCTTTTTACAAAATACTGGACGAAGAGAAGTTACAACTACCGTTTTATAAACAGTAACTTATTCTCAGAGATTTACATTTACCTATACCTATTATACTTACATAAAACAGAATTTCAGACCTTATGCCGGCGGTTTGCATGACTTAGGTCTGAAGAAAATAAACCATTGTAATTTAAGTTTCTATACATCCGCCGATAGTACTTTTAAAATATTAGATTTAGAGCAATAGTAAATAGAAGGAATGCTATGCATGTCTGTCTGTCATAAGGGCGGATATCCACTCAAGCAGACTCAAGCTGACACAATTTAGATGATTATTGGATTCTTACCTCGGTGGATATTCGCGCTATATGGGACCACCAGTTTTGGTGATGGATAACCTTAGATACCGGAATCCTTAGATTTCCGGTATATAAATAATAAATAAATAATGCTGGACAATCCACACAGCATCATCTAGCCCCAAGCTAAGCAAAGCTTGTGCTAAGGGTACTAGATAACTGATATACTTAATTTAATACAACATATAAATAGATATTTTTTATTATACATAGAAAATATCCAGAACACCCGGAACAAATATTTGCAGATCGTTCAAACATTTGTTCCAAGGCGGGAATCGAACCCGCAACCTCCTGCGTCGTCGCAGGCGGACCTTTCACCAGAGTGGGCCACAGACTCATACGAACTTACTTACTTACCAGAGATATTGCGTAGCAACTGGTGTCCACTAAGTTGACACTTGTAAGCTTGTCAATGATATCAGAGCTGATTTTATCCTATTAGATATCCTACGGGGATACGTTAACCGACTACGCCACCGAGTCTTACCTAACCTGCTCGAAATATTACTAGATTACTGCTATCAGACACACATGCAAATATTTAGTGGAAATGCTACCTTATTCAGTCAATCTCCCCCGGATGCAATAAAGACTTATCCACCAAAGAGTTCGAGAAATTATCGAGCATATTAGCTATCTCAAACTCCTTGGTTTCGTCAAGATCGTTTATAGAGTTGACCGAGTTCTGGTCGGACAAACTGAGGCTGGTGTCTGTGTCGTCTCCGTAGCAACGTCTCTTGTGGTCTGAAGGGAAGTTGTGGTAGGAGTTCTCTACGCGGATAGCTTGCATTGTGTTACTGGAAAGAAAAAACAAAGGTAAGTTTGTATGAGTCAGTGTTATTGGAAAGAAATCATCCTCAAACCCGTATGGACTTACGTGGTACAAATATGGAGCACTACCTGCAAATCCAACCATCCTACACCTAGACAACCCGAGTACCACATGCCGCTTGAAAAGAAGCCACATCCTGGACAACCTCCAATAATGAGGGAAGAAGGACTAATGAGCCCGGATCCCAAACGCCAGAGAAACATCCAACTCATCCGCTTATAGTCCACCAACTGATCGCGGATAATAAATAAAAAAAAATAAAAAAATTGGAAAGAAAAAAGAAGGTAAGTAAGTTTGTATGCGTCAATGGTTAGCCAACTAATTGGTAAGTTTTGGTGACGGAGTTAATAGACCGCCTAAAGGCCTCCATCATGGTCTTACTAATTGAAAAATGCTGGGACCGACTGCTTGACGTACCCTACGAAGCACGGAAGCGCTCAGTTGATATTGACACATCTTAATGGTGCGGGGTGGCTACGCTAGCTAAGTTGTTCTTAACAGAACAACAAAGTCAAGGACTATACCGCAGGGTTATTACTTAAATGAGTGTCAATTTCTACTTAGCACTTCCCTGCTTCTTAGGGCTGTCAGCTTATTGTAATCTATGTGTTCAATAGAAAACTTACCTAGTCTTTCTCAAAACTGGTCGCCCCATTTCAACTTGCAACTCCAAAGAATACAACTTGGCCAATGATTCCAACTTCTCTTTTTCCTCCGGGTCATTTAAACTCGGCAGTTTCAGTTCTGTCTGGCAAGAATCCTGGAGGAACCTAGATAGCTGTTCATTCGCAGCGCTTAGGATCAAAAATCCAGGTCTTTCTTCGCGTATTCTTCTGCACCCAGCTCTGATTTCCCTGACCTCTGTGACCACTGCGTTTCCAGAGTGCTCGCTGTAGTAATGATCGCTCTGCGGCGATTTCTCGCTCAAATTCAAATCGCTCGACGACGTTTTTTGTAGCGAGAAGTTAGTGCGCGGCGCCCGACTAAACGACGCATCCTGCGGTCGTGATTTCTCCTGAAACGCCTGAAACGAGTGAAAAAACGTCTCATTCGCGTTTTGGCCGGACACGCCAGCGTTTTTCACATCACTAAAACTACTGAATGAAGAGTGGGGTTGTAGGATGTCTCTGTTCTCTTTGCTGAGGACTTCTTCCTCTAAATCTACGACGGTTTTTGAATCGGACATCATAGCGTCGTCATCGTTTCCCGAATCGACTTTGGGCCTTTTTTTCTTGAACCTGTTCTTACAGCTCGCCCATCCGCTTTTAACGAGCATTTTCTCCTTTTTTAATCGCTTTGGAGGCGGCATGGTGCTAACCGATTTCGGGGTATCGACAGCTTTAGACGTTTTGAAAGTTAGACTTTTATTGAAAACTTTGAGCTCTTCAATTCCAGGCCAGTCTGTTAATTCATCATCCCCTTCTCTGTCACTGTCATTTGTAACAACTCCATCGGAATCACTGCTACTGAGTGAGCTGGACTCATTTCCACCAAAGTCCATGCCGCCTTCATCATCAAAGAGAAGTGGGTTTCTCAAACCGTTAGGCGGATGTGTTCTATTCATATACTTGTATTTCTTCGAATACTTGCCATCAAAATAGTTTTTGCTCGTCGACGCGTTGAAAAAAGGCGGTAAATCAGTCGGTATTTTGTACCCTGTTATTTTGGATAGAATCGGCGTGCCGTTTTTGGAGGCATTCTTATAGACGAAGTTGAAACTTGAGCTGCCTGGTAATGTTGGAGTGTTGGTGAACATTGAAGGTTTAACATCATCATTTTGCGACTTGAGCACAATTTTTCCTGGTTGCACTACTGTTTCTCTCTTAGAGTGCTTTGAGAGCTTGAAGAATGGCGATTTTGAGGAGCAGCCTCCACTGAATGACCTCTCTCTCATCTCACCTGTCATGTCTTTATCTCTGTGTGACCATTTCCTTTTCCCGCAGAATGCATTCCTGTAGTATTTTAAAGAAATATTTAATAAAGAGAATATAATATTAAATTATGTTGCTATTGTGTCATGGTTTAAGTGACTGACATAAAGGTGCATGTTGTATGTAATAGTTTTGTTCAATTGCTATTAGACAAGTGCTAATAAGTATTAAGAAAGAATGTTGTGGTTTTGTAAGACTACTTTTGTAAACATAGTTGCTGACCTCTCTGATTTTGGTTTGTTGATAACAGACACATGGACACCCGAAGATGAGGCTTGGTTTTCTAGGTCTATGGTCACAGGCAATGTATTCGGCTGAAAAAAACAATTAGTTCATATAATTTATAATTCTTAGAATTGTTTATTATCATGAAGTTATACAAGTGTAGAGAATTTCATGGTTTTATTTCAAGAAGCGTGCTAGTTGTATGTACATCTACATTCAGCTAGCGCCATCCAGAGCGCGCGTTCTCATTATCATCATAATCATCATTATCAATTTACTAGGTACCTATATTACTTCCATGTTGTTTTTATAAATTGTAACCTGTTTTGAGAGAAAATAAATCTTTATCTTTATCTTATCTTTATCTTATCAATACAGTTTACACATCAATCGATTGTACAATATGTTTTCTATAATACTACAAACACCTTATCATTCATCAATCAAGCTGTACGTACAATTAAGTTCTCAAAGCTGAGTTCTAAGGTCCATGACATTGATATTTCCATCTCTATATCTCTTGCATGTTAAATTTTTTTTATAATTATTATTTTTCTGTTTTTTTTTTTGTGGTTTACAATAAAAAGTTTTCTAAGTTAGCAGTCATAGACCTAAACATTATCTCCTTCATAGGTGCATTTTAAAATATTTTTTTTTATACAACTGAAGTGGCAACCAAGCGTACGGCCCACAAGATGGTAAGCATTTACCGCAGCCTATGGACGCTTGCAATATCAGAAGTATCCCTCGCGGGTTGCCACCTTGAGGCTAAGATCGAAAGCCTTACGTGACAGTAATTTCACCGGAAACCATACCCTTCACACTGGAACACAGCAATGCGAGCATTACTGCTTGGCGGCAGAAATAGGTATGGTGGTAGTTCTTCCCCGGACGAGTTCTATCACAAAGAACTCTAATACTTCTGCATTCTAGACACACTCGATTTATAGGTATTCTGTAACTTACCCCAGTAGTCACACTCAATGAATCAACATCCGGAGACCGTTTCCCATCAATGTATTCAACAGGCATCTTTTTATACTTCCGTTTTCGCCTGGCATTAGCTGGCCTAGTCGGTGAGAAGTTCTCATTAAATGAATCAGACTCAAAATTGCCAATTTGGCAGTAATGTCGAGACTTGAGGTTTGTAGACTTGTGGATGCTGAGCTGTGGATCGTCGGAGTCTGATAGAGGCTGAGTGATGAGAGGAGCTTGTGGAGGGCTGCTTGAGCTGCCATCTTCTACAATGCTTACTGATACCGCAGCTGCTGCAAATAAAGAACAGGTTTTCTGATATTTGTCATTGTGTATAATAATAATAATTTTGGTATTGAACCAGTTATGTGCCCCATAAATAAAGGTTTCTCAGCAAGTGCTTAGCCAGATATAAGAACATGCCTCTATGTATGACAACCTGTAGCATGCAAGAGATATAGAGATGGAAATATCAATGTCATGGACCTTAGAACTCAGCTTTGACTTAAATTTTTACATTGTGTGAGTTTCTATGGATAGTTTACATTTCCTTGGTAATTAGTTTTGCACTTACGCAGGTTTCCTGCGGACCTTGTCCGTCGACGGAGGCCTATTTTTCTCCGTTCCTGCCGGCCGCAGTTGCTCTCTTCTAAAGCCAGGTTCAAGTCGTGCGACAATCTTTCCATAGTAAACAACACAGCAAAGTGCTAATCAACCCATAGTACAACAATGATCTAGAACATACTATTATTTGAGAAAATTAGTGTACGCCACTTACGCCTTGAACCTATTTATAAGAAAACATTTAAATGCACATGGAAGAAGTTATCCTTTGGATCCAACACAGAAACAACACACAATTCATGAAATTCTTCAAATTCAGATACAATAACAAAAGGCTCAATAACTTTTCAAGGACTGCTTCATGGACTTAAGAGACTGTTTGTTTTTGTGATATTTTGAGCGAAGTCTTTTTATTGAGATTTCGTGCAAACAGTAGATAGAGAAAATTGAAAATACTGAACAAAGTTTGTGCCACTTTCTTTTTTCTCCGACTCTCCGACAAAAATCCTGTCCACATTCCCAAAAGAATTTGTGCACTACGACCACAGAGTAAATTGTTAGATTGATAGAGCTTTATGACGCCGACGACCAACACGCAACACCACATTTTTCACGACGACCGACGCGACGTTTACATTTTGTACTGCGCAACAACCTGCCATGAGCTGTCATTTGCAAGTCCATCAAGGGATATTTCAGCCAGATTTCAACAGCCCTATTGGTAATGGAGATTTTAATGCAAAGGTAGGAAAAATGCAGAGAAGCGAGAACTCAATTTTCGGGAAATATTCACATGGTCAAAGGAGTACCCATGGAAAAAGATTGATAGAATTCGCTCTAGAAAATAATTACAAAATTGTAAACAGCATGTTTAAACGCAAAACTCATAAGAAATGGACTTGGAGATCCCCAAACGGAAAACATCTAAATGAAATCGACTACATTCTCACAAATCAACCTACCCACGTTCAAAGCTTTGACATTATCAATAACTTAAATTTTCATACTGATCATAGAATGATACGGTGTAAACTCTCAATACAAATGACTCGAAAGAGACGATTCATTAAGCAAGCAAATTATACAAGAGATTTACCAGTGATTGATGGAGAAGGCGCAAAGTATTTAGAGCAAAAATTTATGGAGGCAGTAAATGTTTCAGCTGACACGCAAAATCAATATGACAAGTTGGAATCGGAAATTAAACATGTACTAAGACAATTACCTGAAAGTAGGACAAAACAGAATTTTACCATAAATCAAGAAACAAAACTTCTTCTGGACCAGAGAAAATTACTTTACAAAGGCAAAAGAACTAAAAAAACCAAGCAAGAGATCACAACAGTTAGTAAAAAAATAAACAGAAATCTGACACAAGAGAAAAAAATTAACAGACAAAAAACATTTGAAAAATTAATTAACCAAACAGGAGCTTTACGTAAAGCTTACAAAGAACTCAATGAGAAGAAGGTGTGGGCATCAAATCTGAAAAATAAGGTAGGAGTATTAGCATCGAGACGACCAGACATAATAAAAATTGCAACGGAATTCTACAAAGATCTTTACGACGACACAGACTACCCACTACAGCTGCTCCGGCCTGTTACTGATAAGTACTCTACCTTGCCGGCTAATAATAATGAACTACGCATACTTACCTCTGAAATTGACCATGCAATAATCACACAAAAAAATGACAAATCACCAGGAAGCGACAATATTGTAAACGAAGTGCTGAAATCCTTATGTTACCCACTACAAAAACCCCTGCAATTTCTATTCAACGGCATCATGGAATCAGAAAAAACACCAGATCAGTGGTCCAAGTCTACAATTATACTATTGCATAAGAAGGGAGATATATGTGAACTTGGGAACTACAGACCAATCAGCCTTATGACTAACCTGTACAAAATATTTTCTAAAACTATTTTGAATAGAATTACAAAGACTCTAGATGAAAATCAGTCACGAGAACAGGCGGGTTTCAGAAAAAAGTTTTCAACAATAGATCATATCCAAGTTGTAACACAAATGATTGAGAAGTCTAATGAATATGGTTATAAGTTGTACATGTGTTTCATCGACTACAAAAAAGCCTTCGACTCTTTGAAGCACCATGCAATTTGGCCAGCACTTATACAGCAAGGCGTCGATATTAAATACATCAATTTAATCCACGATGTGTATTCAAAATGTTCGGCGAAAATAAGACTAGAGAAGGAAGGAAAAGAATTTGCCATTAAAAGAGGAGTCCGACAAGGGGATCCTCTCTCTCCTAAGATTTTTTCAGCTGTATTAGAATCTGTTTTCAGAACATTGCAATGGGAAAATAAGGGAATCAAGGTGAATGGAGAATATTTGAGTCATCTACGGTTCGCGGACGACATAGTGGTTTTCGCTGAAAATACGCACGAACTAGAAAGTATGGTAAAACAACTGGCGAGGGAGAGTAAGGAAGTTGGTTTAACACTCAACGCATCCAAGACAAAAATATTAACAAATGGAGAACAACTTATTATTGAAGTGGAAGGAGAAAAAATAGAGTACGTAGAAGAATACGTTTACTTAGGACAGCTAGTGTCATTTGATAACTGTACTGAAAAAGAAATACAAAGACGAATAGCCTTGGCTTGGAAGAAATACTGGAGCTTAAAAGAAATTATGAAGAATAAAGATATAACAATAAACGTTAAAAAAAAGGTCTACGAATCGGCAGTATTACCGTGCTTAACTTATGGATGCCAGACGTGGTCGTTAAGAAAGGAAGACGAGGAGAAAATAGCAGTTTGTCAGAGAAGAATGGAAAGAAGCGTACTGGGCCTAAAAATTTCAGACAGAATCAGAAATGAGACCATCCGCGGAAAAACCAAATTTAAAGATGTTAAGGTCAAAATAAGACAGCTGAAATGGAACTGGGCAGGACATATTTGTAGATTAGACAGCAGCAGATGGACTAAAAGAGTGACAGAGTGGACGCCATGGGAAGGCAAAAGAAAGAAAGGGAGGCAAAAAATTAGATGGCGAGATATCT
Source organism: Colostygia pectinataria (assembly GCA_951394395.1). NCBI lineage: Eukaryota > Metazoa > Arthropoda > Insecta > Lepidoptera > Geometridae > Colostygia > Colostygia pectinataria. The sequence goes on from OX596362.1 coordinate 2,915,467, forward strand.
TTACACATAGGTGTGGACCGGACTGGATGTCGAAAGCACGAGAGAGGGACATATGGAAGGACTTAGGGGAGGCCTACGCCGCTCAGGCGACTACTACAGATTAAACTGAATAATAATTATCTAGTGATTGTCTTAAATATAAGTAGCAGAGTTAAAGTTTTTTTTTATTGTTTGATTGTATAATATTATGTAGTAGAAATAAAGGCTTTTTTATTTTTATTTTATTTTATTTATTTATTTTATTATTGGTAATGGAAGCTATTGGAAGCCCATGGATGTAGGGCTTCGCTTTCATTTTTGACAGAAACTGCGCGGTTTGATACAAATATTTCACATTTTGTACTGCGCAACCATCTGTCATAAGCTGTCATCAGCAAGTCCATCAACCATCAAGAGGTATTTCAAGGTTCGGTTTGGGAACGAACAATTTCAATATTCAAAAGTCATTGGGAACGAATGAAGTTGAAATAAAACTGGCGTTTTGGTTTCGAAGTGGTAGGTAGGTTTCCCATATATATTTTACTCTTTGGTGGTAGGTAAGCACTTTACGTATTAGATTTCCAATCCAATAATTGGAATAAATACTTTCAAGAAAAAAGCTGCATTTGCCAGTAGATCTCCGTCTCTAGGAAAACACTGATAAATTAAGTACGTATTCATGACAGTCTGCAGCGTAAGGTTTATGTTCCTTGGTCTGCAGCAAGGAACATTTTTTTTTAAATTTATTTAACTTAACAAAAAACAAAATATATAATTATAAACATTTAAAAACCCTTAAGGGTTTGTCCTAAATGCTTAGAGTCCTTTTAATAGTTAGGAAAGTAGTAATCGACTTTTTAATTCACATTCCAATGTAAACAAGGCTATCTAATAAATACAAATATCTAATAGCATTATGATGCTAGAAATTAAGGCACATAACATAACTTAACTTGGTCTGCAGCAGCGTGACGCGCAGCCAGTCCAGGCACGCCGGGATCTCGGCCAGGGTTGCTCGCGTGCACCGCGCCGCCCGTCTTCCGATGTCGCCCTCCATTGGATCTTAGCAAGATAGAGCACCTTGGACCTGTGGATCACCCCATACAATAGACATCAAGAAAATAATTTATTCCTCAGATCCAGGGGTAGGTACCTATCCGAAAATACCGTATGCTTCGAGCATAAAAACAAATTATTATTGTCTTTGGCCGCATGTATGTTCCCTGATTTTATGTATTTTTCGATTTATGATTTTTTTAAAGTTTTTCTAGAGAATTTGGTCGGAACGTTTGAAACTGGTAAAAACAACTATCATGCAACATCTCCCGCAATGAAAGAAAACACAGTTTTTTTTTTAAGGCCAGAGACCATACCGCCTACGTGCCTGCAAGTCTAAGAGCTAAAAATTCGAATGACATCAACCCCGACCCTGATTCGAAGCTGTATCTAAATCAGTACTGTAACTAAATGCTGTGGTCTAATATAAACAAACGGACGAACGACGGAAAAATAAGCTGAAGGTACTGACTTACTGACACACATGCTAATTACTACTTTTTAGTTTTTATCCAGCGATTGAAGTCACTGGCTGAATCTTTTCTATTACTTCTGAGTAAGGAGGACAAAACTGCCCTTTATAGTTTTGAACAGCTTGAATTGATCTGTAGAAAAAAAAAAGAGAATTAAGCATCGAAAATCGATGGATTAAACCGATTGCAGCGTGGCAGGCCAACTCTACTCTTATAAAAACAATACCTCAGAACACTAGCATGCCCATTGGGCAAAAAAAAGCAAAAAAAATTATAGAAAAACCTCAACTGTCAAATTTTGCGCCAATTTCGTTTTGGTTTCGTTTTATATTTTGGATTGTTTTTGTGCTGTAACTCTAATTTCTTATTCGAAAAAACCTGGAAATAACTAACGCAGGTACGTAAGTTCATGAGTTATCAAATATACAAACATATTAAAGTAGAATACCCTTAAATTGCGTGGTTGTGAGTGAATGTTTGTTTGGTACCAGTTATCTATGTTTAGAGACGATTTACTAGTAATTCATTAGATAAAACCAGTTCAAATGGTGTTGCTTACGAAATATTCGTCGAAACTTTCCAACAATGTAACAACTGGGAGTTTTAGTCTTAATTGTAACAATACGCACCATGTTACCAAACTGTACACAGTAAGTCTGTTACAATAAGTTTCACGCTGTATTTTAGTCATTTACTGCCCTGAAAAGCTGAGCCAGAAGCTTTACATCGGTGATACAGGTGTTGTCTACTAAAAAGTAACATTAATATGTGGTTATTTTATTATTCCAAGGATTGTTTCAAGCAAGTGTGGCATGGTGTCAACAGCTCAATTGGTAGAGCACTTTTGTATCAAATAGAAGGTTTGAGTGCCGCTTGATGCGAAACAATTTTTGGGATAATACTATCAGTATTGTGTGTGTTTATGTATCTTTTGTTGGTGATCCTTATTAAAAATGAAAAAGAAACGAGAAGAGTATACCCATACTCTTCCCGCTTCTTTTGTCATTTTTATTGTACCTACTAAAGTGTATAAGACTATTTAGGATATGTTGACAAGTCGCAGAGGTTACTGGATGCCCTTACCTTGATACTGTTCAGAGGATTACCTTGAAAAAAAAGTTCTAATAACATTGTTGATGTCTAATGAGTGGTATACTATCACTTTTACACATGACTTAAAAAAAATATTGGCTTGTTTTATTTTATGTTGGTATGTTAGTTTAGGGTATTTATTATTTATATGAGCCAGTGTTTAGTAGGTAAGCGTGTTACCCTATCTATGATGCCTGAAATAATGATTTATTATTACTGTACTGGTGGATATTTTAATATCACGCTGCCCATCTCGATTACCAGCTTTAAAAAAAGATTAGGTGTAATAAATGTTTAATTTTTTGTTACCTATTTCTTGAATATAATGCTCTAATATTGAACAAGACTGTAAATAAAGGTGCTCTATCTTGTTAAGATCCAATGGAGGGTGTGGCGACGCCGGAAGGCGGGCGGCGCACGCGAGCAGCCCTGGCCGAGATCCCGGCGCGCCTGGACCGGCTGCGCGTGACGCCGCTGCAGACGCTCACCAACACGCGGGAGCTGTCGCCGGCCCTGCCCTCGGGGTACCTGAGTCCCGCGCCCTCACCGGACGAGATGCTGATACAACAAAGAGGTATGAATCTCTAAATACCCCAGCATTGACGACCGATGTGGCGCAGCGGGTGCAGGTCCGCCTGCGACGCAGAGGTTGCGGGTTCGATTCCCGATTTAAACAGTGAGAAATTATGGAAAAATTGCAAAAAAAAGCGTGTGAAACCGCGCCCGGTCAACTAGTTTAATATAAAAATAAGTTTCTGCATTCCATACGTGAAGATTTATTCGCTAGGACCAAACGCAGGCGTTACGTTATCTGCGTGGAATCGTCGACGAGCCATGTTTTAGGGCTGACTGTTTTTTCAAGGTCAACTATCGATAGCGAAAATATTGCTATCGAAACAACACAGATACGTTAATAAGTTAACACATTATTGCTATTTTACAAAAATATATATATAAATATTTTTATTGTTATTGAATATCCTATGTCATATCGAATAACGCCCTTAAAGTGGGCCTCTTAGAAAGAAGAAAAAAAAGTGGCAAAGATTAAATTAGATTTTGAGTGGATAATTCATTGTTTGCTGATTTAAAAATACACGATTGCAGCTACAAAATAACAATGCTTTCAAATCCAACACTGTCTGATGTAGACACACCAGCAAAAGCTACTCTTCTTTAATCATACAAAAAATAATTAGTAGGTATGTACTCAAAGCTACCTACTATTAAAACTGTTGTTAACCTTTTTTGAAAATAAATACACATTATCTTATCTTATCTTATGTTGGAAAACTACTGTTTATTTTGGTTTCAGGTCGGAAGCGTCTACCGGTAACATGGTCGCCGGACATCGAGCTCAAACGTAACTCACCATTCCATTCCACCATTCGCACGCCGCCCAAAGACATCCCCAACCGCCTCTCCCCCTACAAACTAGGAGTCACCCTCCGCTCCACCCCCAGAAAACGCCTCCTACTAGGCGACGAGAGAATTCCCCTCACCCCGGAAAAGATAGACTTCAGTGATATCAGTACACCTCAAAAGTTTAAGATCACAAGCCCTATAAAAACCACTCCTCCGATAAAGAGATGTAGGATGGAGAAAACCTTTGATGCAGAGTACAAAGGTCCTATAGACTCCGCTCTCAAAGGCTTGAGCCCCACTCAACTGATACACATGATCAAGAATATAACCTACAAACATCCTCATGTAGAACATGAGATCAGGAAGAGCATGCCGTTACCAGACTTGTCTCCTCTAGAAGAGAAGTTAAGCTACTTGAAGTCTAACATCTTTAAGAGCTTGCCGACATCGCGTCTGACCTCTAAAACTGATTCTCCCGCGTATTCACGGGTCGCAACGCACCTTGCCGCATTTAAAAAAGCTCTCGTTGAACAGGGGAAAATTCTAGTAGAATCCCAGCACTGGGAATCCGTGCTACAATACGTTTTTATGGCGTGGGGCTACGTTAAAGCTACGCCGGTGTGGGATAATCAGCCTCATAACGCGCATAGGAAACAGTGTTTCAAAGCGTTGACTAATTTCTGTCTGAGTGCATTGAAAAAAGGCGCGCTAGCTAAGGATTTAATGGCTGATGTTCAAGATAAACTTCAAAGTATGCTGGCTGATCATGACGAGATACAGTCCTGCATCAAGTGTGTGCATGGGAAACTGCAGGAGTGATTTATAACTGGATATACATGTAATGTATTGCATGTCTTCAATTGATTTACCAAGATCCCAGTGTAAAAGTATACTATTAGTTTCTCGTATTACAGGAAAGATGATTTTAAAATGATAATAATTTCGACCTGCATTTATAAGACTCCTGAACATTAGCCGTTCTTGGCCGTTTTAGCAGTGAGTTCGTTTCGAAATTACGCAAGTTTTTACTAAATATTTTTTAAATTTTTGTCATAAAGAATCCGCGATATGGCTATGATTTAAAGTAAGTAGTACTTATGTTAGTAGTATGTAAGTGTATTTCAGTGTGAACGTTGTAATTTTTTATTTTATTGCGCTTTATCCCATTTCTATTGCGAAAACGAAGAAAAATTCCTGTTTTAAATTTGCTTGCTGTGAAAGCGAACATAGTACATAGAGAAATTAGTACAGGTGACATGAGTGCAGCATTGAGTTTGTACTGATTTTATACCAAACTGACAAAATTAGTATTCCAATTAAGTGCTGTTATGATGCCTGGCCTACAGTTCGCTTTTCGATTAAACATTCTGTGATTAAAGTCAATCATAAAGTTATTCATATGGATATGCAAAAGATTTTATAGGAATTAAAATGTCTGCGTTTGTCAAACGAATTAGGGCGAGTATCTTACTTATGCGGAGCGGTTACCTTTCGAACCTGTCGACTTGGTAAAATGGTTTGTAAGAATTAAAAATCTATTGTGTCTGGAATTTCGGTCTGCGACCAGTTAAGACCAATAGGAGTCGCGTTAATATTGTACCTATAACGGTCCCTAGACGATCATGCGGCATGGCATGCACGTAACGCATGTCATGCCGCATGATCGTCAAAGGGACACATCATCTACATGATCATTTCATGACACAGCTCAGTTGATAGTAAATCTGCCTTCTGTAGGTGGCTTCGATTCCTACCTACCAGCACAGCTACCAGACAAACATTGTGTGATGAACATACTTAGATCTTATTTCATGTTTTTTTTTATTTGTTTTCGCCCTTGCTGCAAGGATAAATAAGAATGCATGTTGATAAAAATTTGGATTTCTATAAGTTTGTATGTGCCTTACCTCAATGTTATCAATTTTTTAGCAGTAAGATATTGCTAAGTAATGTTTGTGAATGACCAAATATCATGTAGATATTGTTTTGTAATCGTAAGCATATTTTTAGCTTAATAAATCGTATTTTTCATGAAATTTATTGACTTAAAATTATACTTTAGCAAGAAAACTCTAAAGTTGATCAATGTTAATAATTTGGACATGTCCAACCAAACTATTAGCATTGAACAATGACAAACAGAAACAGGGCTATAGTTAAAAAACTTAAGAGTCTCCAGCCCCCACACCATGAACTCTTAGAGCGATTCAAATTAGGACCATAACTGAATTGTCAAAATATTTTGTACCATGAAATTAATAATTATTGAAGACATGGTACAAAATTTTTTGACAATTCAGTTTAGGTCCTAGTTAGGGGGGCTGAACACCGAATTGGATCGTTTATTAACAGAAAATGTTAAAGTTTTACCTTCTTATTCTAAATTCGAGACATCCATTATCATTAGACAACTCAAATAATTCTATCACCTATCAAGAGACTAAACAAATGAGTTTAGAGGCCGTTATGATTAAGTAAGTAAAATATAAAGGTACCAACTCATAAATTGACCTCATTAACGAGTGTAATTTACTAATTATCAAATAATTTACTATAAATAGGCTTCAAGAATATGATTTTAGTCAGAAACAAACAGTTGTTCTTTGATATAACATCTCAGTGAAACAATCAAGCATGGAGTTCAGTAATACGTACATACTTGTAATATCTACTCAAACTCAGTGCATTCAAAAGGCAAATCCAAAAAAAAGAAGCAAAAAACATAAAGGTAAGTGCAAACAGACTCTTATTATTATTAGTAGGATCTACACATGTCTCCTAAGCATAGATTACATACTTAGGTAAAGTTTGTATTTTATTTAGGTTAAGCATATACCTATTTACTCTGTGTTTATGAACTATGATGATACTACGACGTACTTCATTACATGACTTATACGACTCGTCCGTCACATTTTTTTTAAATGCTAGATGTGTTGGTAATATTTACCTACTGTATTTTAATTATGTTTTCTCTCCAGACACATATAAAATAGGTACAAAAATACCTATTAAAATTAACAAGTTAATTTGTTATTTCAATAATGTAGCACTTAGTTGCGTATTTACCTAGCTCTGAAAATAAACGTACCAATCCAATAAAAAGTTCCAATTTCGAAATTGGTTTTGAAAATGGAACATTTTTTTTTTATACCTAGCAAGTTATTCCACGAACAAAACAATAGTTATTACAACACATCATTCAATTAAGAAGTACTACCGACTTATTTATATCGAATAAAATGTGAGAAGTCATATATTATCAAGGTTTATTCATCTATCAAAACATAGTGAGTAATATTTTAAGAATCGTCCATGTTTGTTTTTCCAGTTGACGAAGACACCTTTTGGACACCCGACGTCGAAATGGCATCGCCCAAGGTCACTGGCAAGAAAACTCCATATCCAGTAGAACCGACGAACCAAGAGCCAGTTCCAATCGGTGCTACTCCTAAGTTCAAGAAAATACGAGGAGTGGATATACCGAGAATGCGAAGACTAAATTTTGATATCCCCGAAGAAAAGGCTGACTTTAGAAAACGTAATTAATTAACGTCGATAAAATAATATGAAATTAAATATAGGTAATAAGTATGTATATACTTACTTAGCTATAGATACCCTTACCCACCTGATACGAACACCTGTGCGTAAATTATCGAACTTTATTAATCTGAAAGATTGTTTAGGTAGGTAATAATTTTAAGGTATTTTGCTTATTTATTAAATACTGTAAACTTACTTCGACTTTTCAATGGATTTTTCTATCAGAAAAAATATGTGCACCGGGGCGCCCCGGCGCGGCGGAGGAAACTGAAAGACTTGTGCCACACTAATCCGCATTGGGTCCGTGTGGTGGATTGGGTCGAGAATAGGCCAGTGTCCCAGCAGTGGGAACATTAGATATATTAGACTGTCATGATGATGACTTCAAGTTTTATATGTAGAGTAGGTACGCTCAGTATATTTAGGCAATCGATGCGCAACAATGGAGCTTTTTAAACTAAATTCACGACTGCCTTGATCTGTTCAGCGTACGTTTAGAGCTCTACTCAATCTCACTATAACACCATGATCGCGCCACCAAAAAAATGTATACAGCTGTATCACAGTTACTCTGTGGCTGTATGGAGCTCAAGCTCACGTTCGCACGGTTGCTATAAACATTTTGAATTACTCTATCCATTGATGAAAACAGCATTAAAATCCTTTGCGTAGTTAAAAGATTACAAATAGGGACAGACGCAGACGGCGGGAAGCGAATTTGTACTATGTTCTACTAAAGATTTACTGATAATTCAAGAGGAAGGTTTAGTACGTAGTACTAATGTCTATTCTGTGCTTTAGTCATTCGAACATATTATAGTCACAGAACAATATCACACATCAGTAAAAAAAAATGTACCAATTTTTATTTAATGTATATTTTGTCATAATAATTCCAAATAAACAAAAAAAAAAACGATTACGTTTTTGTGCTCAATTACCTATTATTTATCATTGTTGGGAATAATAATTGAGCAGAAAAACGTAATCGGTTTTTTTTTATTATAAGCGGTGTAATAATATAATAATAATAATAAATATTCGAGTGTGCGCGCCCCGTAGCGGGTCATTGACACGCGCAGGTCAAGGACGCGCGGTTTATTGACCCGCGGTTCAATAACCAGTGCTCTCGCTTTTCTGATTAATACTGGTGGTCTAGTGGTAGTGACCCCGCCTTCCGATCCTAAGGTCGTGGGGTCAGTGCTCTCATACGGTGAAGGAAAACATCGTGAGGAAACCGGCATGTTCAAGAACTAAAAATTCGAAAGACTTGTGCCATCCACCAATCCGCATTGGGTCCGCGTGGTGGATTCAGACCCAATCATTCTCGCCTGAGAGTAGGCCTGTGCCAGCAGTGGGAACATTAGAAGGCTGTCATGATGATGATGACGTAATTTTTTCTTATTTAAAAAAAAAATTGAGAAAAAAAAAGTACTTACATGTATTTTTTTTTGTGTGTGGAACATATTCCTTGAATATCGCGCACTAATAATCAAAGACCCTATATTATATAATAGTGTAAAAGCACCCGTACGAAGTCAGGTCTAGTCGTCTCTTACACACCCACACATAACCTTGCTTTCACACTTTCACACACTATACACACTTACACTATACCTACATATATTTTTGGAATTCGTTACTTTTTTTTTCTTTCTTTTGATTGAATAAAAATTTTCTAAAAAAATTACATCTGACTGTCGTCGTTCAATAAATATATATCTTGTTAGTTAATGTAAATCCGTTATTGGCTATCTGTTTTGTATATAAGTTGTTATTTAGTTTATTCCTAAGAGCTGTGGATTTTGTAATAAATAAAATAAAAATAAAATAAGTTACATAGCTACTTGATAATATGTCTGTATCTACATACTAGGTACCATGAGTAAATAATTAATGTATATGGCTACATACGGTAAAAAAAATGTTCAGGTTTTGTCGCAACTCGTGGCTAATTTAGATAATATGCTAATGTACTTGTATCAGTCATAGGCCCGGTTACTGACGTTAGTAGACGTTCGCTGGGTTATCTTAGACATGGTTAAAATCGAGTTCAAAGTAAACGGGACGGTTTGCATGGGTATGAATAAGATTTATTTGGCTAAATAGCCGTTAGCTTTAATAAAAAAATAGGTAGGTATAGATCTCACAACGGATCTCGGCCGTAGTGAAATTAGCCGTTTCGATGCGCAATGGAGCTTTTTCAAACTAAATTGTCTTTGCGCATCACAAACGGCTAACTTCACGTAAGCCTAGATCTTCGCTGTGCGAACTATACCTAGGTACCTATATAAATATTATCTATCTCACTGAACGATTACTTAACTAAATTTATATTTTTTATAATGTATCTATTATTTTTTTAAATCAGTGTGTGTACTTAAACTAAAAAAATAAGTAAGTATAGTAAAAAATAATCGCATAATTTTGTAATGATATGCTATTAAAATAAAACTACATACTTACCCAGCTTATACCTACAATGTAAAAAAGGATTTTCAAAAAAACTTTTCGAAAATCCAATTGTAGTTACTAAGTATAAAATTATTGTGACTAGTTGACAGATAGGTACTTTTTTTGAACCGCCGAAGGACCGCTAATATCGGGGTACCTAACTGTAATTACCTCAGCCTAGGTAGGTAGTTGTTTATATAGGTAACTGATTGCTGTAAATTGCCGTCAGTATCTAAATATATATAATAATTGCGTTGCTGACTGACGAATTTACCGACGCACAACCAAAAACGGTAAGTGGCAAAGAGCTGAAAACTGGGTGTGTTTTTGCAACTTCCGATACCTACCTATATTACTCAAAGGTAGGAATGAATGTTTGCATGAAATAAAGACAGCGTGCACAAAGCCGTAGGGCGCTCCACTAGCTTAGTAAACGGATGCATTTTCTAAATGAGCTGTCATCATCGTCATGTAATTTTAAAGATTGTCTGTTCTTTGAATTTGAAGGCTCTGTGCCACTGTTTTGGTTTACGATACTTATCGTAGAGATCGAAGGACATAAAATATCTACTTATTAATTTATATCATACCGGCACGGTTGAATTATGTATTGTATTATTACATCATACATTTTAATTTTAATGATGACCGATGTGGCGCAGCGGGCGTAGGTCCGCCTGCGACGCGGAGGTTGCGGGTTCGATTCCCGCCTCGGGTCAAATGTTTGTACGATCTACAAATATTTGTCCCGGGTGTTCTGGGTATTTTCTATATATAATAAAAAATATCTATATATGTATTGTATTGTATTAAGTATATATCAGTCATCTAGTACCCATAAACACAGCTCTGTTTAACAGCAGCTTACCTTGGGGCTACATGATGCTGTGTGGATTGTCCAGCATTATTTTTCATTTTTATTTAATTTAACCCTGCCGGCCAGTAAAACGGGCTTGTGAAATAATTAGGTAACTTAAAATATAAAAATTTCAAAACACGCAAAACTGTGTTCTGCGTATTGATTTCAGTCAACCAATGCACTCCTAGAAACACAACTCTCAATGCGTACCTCCGGTACACTCTCGCCCTGCCTGGCACGAAGGCGATGTGCAAAGAGGGCGGCTGTGGCGCTTGCATCGTGATGGTTCGTGCCAAGAGACCCACCAGCGGCGTTGTGGAGACTTTTTCTGTCAACTCTGTAAGTATCTTTATCTTTAATTTTATCTTTATCTATCTTTATCTTTATATAACTAGGTACCTACCACTTCATCATCATGACCAACCTACACTTTTCCACTGCTGGAACACTGATCTACTCTGAAGTGAAAGGAGTGATTTGATGAATCATTATAACAAAACACACCAAAAAGTCACATGCATAGTCCTGACTAAACCCACCGCTGCGAGAATCGAACCCGCAACCTCTCATTTCTCTACCGAGCTCTCAACCACCGCGCTACCGAGGTTATCACTCTTTGCGGATTGGTGAATGGCAAAAACAAAATATATTATATTTTGTTTTTTTTTTTGGATCTTAGTTGTCTCTGTGGTTACATTGAAGATCTATTTAGGCCTGTAAACGGGCTATAAAAATTGTATCTTGCTGGCAATTTTATTGATATTGCAAATGATACCCTTGCTGCAATTTATTGTGCAATACATTGCAATCTAGCCGGCTAGACATTGAGTTCTTGCGATTGCTATGAAATAATCAATAGTGTTTGCGTGGCACTGCACTGCGCTTATCACCCTGAGACATTGTCAAGTCTCTTTCGCCCAGTAATTTCACTTGCTACAGTGCCCTTCAAACCTAAACACAGTAATGCTTGCACACTCCTGCTTGGAGGTAGAATATCTGAAACTGCGGTGGTACCCACTTAGACGGACTCTTCCTGAAGAGTCCTACCACCAGGATCCATTTAATCGGCAAACGCCACAGTTAGTCAACTAACAAACAAAATAGTAAAAAAACTAGTCCGTTTAGTTAGGAGCATCACCCGATGTGACGGTGATGAGGATGAAAAAAACAAAGTTTTCTTTTAAGTGCCTCGTCCTGGTTTTCTCATGCAATGGCTGGGACATCACGACAATCGAAGGTGTCGGCAACCGTCTCAGCGGGTACAGCGATGTGCAGAAGCGTATAGCTGCTTTCAACGGCACGCAGTGTGGATACTGCACTCCTGGTTTCGTTATGCAGATGAGCAGGTAATATTCCTGGGGATAATCAAATAAGCTGCTTGATTTGATGGCTTCTGTGTCAATAGGCATGATGACTATTATTGAAAAACTGTTCTATTGTATTCAGAAGTATCGACTTTATGCAAAAAATAACTTGTTATTCCAGAAATTAATGGTTTATTAGTAAAAAAATGGGATATGAATTTTAAAATTCACGCCAAAACGCGCTGAGTGACAGCGGTGACGTCATTAGGTCAGTTTTCAATGTAAAATTTAGCAATTATATTTAAAATTCTGCAATTTTGTTTGATGCCACCAATCAGAGAACCAAGATGTTCTGATTGACCTTTTATGGCGGATTGCTGTATTTTGTAGTTTTATTTTATTAAAAATATTATCAATCTCTCATCTAATGGAAAAAGAAATATGGTTTTTATATTATTTGAATCCTTTTTCATAAGATGAAGACGTGATTTTAATGATTCTTGGTTACTGTCATCATGCTTAATCTGCCAGGATCCGTTCGTCTTGTTTCGTAAGAAAGGGCCATGGGGCCATTTCGTACATAATGTATTTTTAAGCTGCCTATAACGGCACGCAGTAACTGCACTCCAGACCTTGTTATGCAGATGAGAAATATACCCCAAGTGGGCTTCTTGATTTAATGACTTCTGTGTTAATTCTGCCAGGTTCCGTTCTTTTTGTTTCGTAAGACAAGGTAATGGGGCTATAATCTAATAAATCTAAGTAAGTCCCAGAGACCTGAAGTTAGTAAGTTATATTTCAGTTAGGTCTAGAGTTGCTTTAAAATGATTTTTTAAAATTCAACCTAACCTAAGAGGATGGAGAGCAGAGTCAAGAAAACTAAAAAAGACCTACAAAGTCAAAATAAAACAACAAAACTTTATTACTCTGGTGAACATTTTATTTTGAAATGTGCCCCTACATTACTAATGCCTTTGTCTTTCAAACAGTAAACATAATAAAAGTAACTACCTACGAGCTACTATCTCTTAAACTTCTGTGAAAATTTTCTACCTAAATACTTATTGCAAACTTTTCAACGCAGAACATATAAGTGTTTAAGCCTTCTCCCTCTGACTTCGGTGCAGCAGAATTTCCACCACCAAGAGAAAAAGAGATAGACTTATTCCATACAGCATCCCCAAGAGTACTGGATGAAAGTCCACCATATTCACAGAGGCGAAACTGCCGCCCCTAATATTGCAAGATGGCTTGCGGACGTAGAAAATTCGACCCACTCGGTCGGCTAAACCATGCTCAGAGGTTCGAGCTAACCTGAAAGTAAAATCGAACTAATAAACTCAACACACGCAGACAAAAAGTACAAAAAATACGAATACGACAAAATTTATCCATACAGCAAAAGACTGAAAAGTCTGAGCCGACATTTTGTTGGATGACGACTGTAATAATGGAAACCAAGCGCCAAGCCCAATATGGCCTATTTAATAGTGAGCGGTTACGTAGCCTATCGACGCCGACGCTTGCAATACCTGAAGTAAAATTCGCGCTTTTCCACCCTGAGACGTAGATCTTCTCATGTGCTTATAATTTCACCGGGAACCATACTGTAAGAACCGGAACACAGCAATGCGAGCATTACACTTACCCAATTTTAAGAAAAAACAGTCGAAAAATCCCTAGTACCTTACACATCATCAGAACTATCGACTTGTTCTCCGGCAGACGTTGTAGCTCCGTCGAGCGCTGAGGAGCCAATAAATTTTTTTTGGTTCCAGCCAATGATGATGACGATGGTCCTGATGATGTCCCGTGGAGGGATGAAACACGTGTCGATATTTTTCTTTTGAGGTTAACTGTGTTAACTATGTGACCTCGCGAAGTTGTAGTACTAGAGATTTTTCGTCTGTTTTTTATCTTGTAATGGAATTCCGCAAAGTAACGCCTGAATCTATCAATTATCTTACCCAATTTTGTAAATCTCGCTATACGGCGAGATTTTGCTTGAACAAAGCCAAGGTATGCTATCCGGGTAGTAGGCAATCTCATGAAGTCCACACTTTTCATGCTCAAGGAACAATTCTTCAACAGTCTTGTAGCCAATACCCAGGTTCATATGAAAAGCGAAGGGGGCGTCTTTCTAAAAAATTAAATTACCTTATCAAAATATCAAAACCTTACTCTCTAGCTAGTATTTTGGAAGTTTGACATATAGACAAAATGTAGGAAGGTACAGGGATAGTTCAATAAGCGTGTGGATAAACAAACATCCAAACTTTCTCATTTTTAATATTATTAGTGTGATTAGGTACCTACCTAACTGATAACCCCATTATTTCCTAGTAGTTAATTACAATTTATTCAAGTAGGTAGATACATAAATACATATCATAGATACTATTGTGCAGTGTAGAGTCAGTGGCCTAGTAGGTACCTACATCGAACATAGATATCTAATCGTAATTTAATGCTGGTTATATAAAATAAAACTTATTACATTTTGTAATCTTCTCACGCCTTCGTTTAGACTCATGAAGTTTGGTTTGTATCCAACTTTCGCAACTTTGTTTTCGTAGATTGCTTTTCGAACTGGATCTCTGGCGGCCTAAAACGAAATTACAATTACTGCATATATTGCAATAGGTTTAACTATAGAAAAATTTAAAAGTTTGGTATTTTCCGATAAATAAAGTTATCTACTTCTCAGATTTCGTGGCAATCACAACTGCTTACTCCACAGGATCCAAATATTTTTGTAATATAAGTAACTGACCAATATAGCTATACTTTGTACCTATATAGAACTAATACTATAAATTGCCAGTAAGTATTCATAGCCTCCAAGGTTTTCCACCGAGTTGGTGCTCAGGCTAGTGTAGCGATTACGGCGTTTGCCGACCCAGGTAAAAGAGTGGTTGCATTTTAAATGTTTGTTTCGGTTAGAAAAACTTACCGGGAAATAATGTCTGTTATACTTCTCATCTTCGACTCCTAGCTCCAACTTGGAGTTGAGGAGATCGGTCAGGGTTCTGATCTGATTAGAACTCGATTGCAGGAGCGCTACAATATTAGCGGAGTATGAAGTGTATAAAAACAGGAATATCAGGAACATAAGGAATGTCACCACACGGCCCAAGGATCCTAAAAGACAATAATGTAACGTTTACAGTCTGTTCAAAAAGAGAAAATTTGTAAATCACTACATGTTGTTTCTTATATCAACGACTTAGAGGTCACTGGATGACTCTACTCTTAATGAATTACTCTAGGCTAGGTGGATTTAGTGGATGCTTGCTATTTGCTTTAATTTTCCTCTAAGATATATAACTATTCTTTCTAACATTCCGAAGGAACAGAATTTTTTTCATTTAATTTTTTTGTTTTGGCAAAATAGCCTAGTAGCTACCTAACTAGTTAGCTACGACAGGGGATTCTCCCATTGTTTCGTAGCTGATTTTTAAACAAGTATTGGTGGTAAATGTTGATGATAATTAGAACATACCTCTCAATTCGTTAGTGCTTCCTTGTTGAGTTATTGCGCTTATCACAAATATTCCTATATCGCTTACATTGGGTTTTAGTATTTTAGAGTCTTTCGTAATCTGAAATGTATTTATATTACGAACCAAAAAATAATGATAAAGAAGCTAGGGTGGCGCGGCGCTAGATTTAAACCAAGCGGCATACGCGAGAATTCTGAATGTAAGAGTAGTAGAGTTCTTTGTGATAGAGCTCGTCCGGGGAAGGACTACCACCATACCTATTTCTGCCGCCAAGCAGTAATGCTCGCATTGCTGTGTTTCGGTTCGAAGGGTATGGTTTCCGGTGAAATTACAGGCACATGAGACTTACCATCTAACGTCTCAGGGTGGTAACACGCAAGTGATATCTATGATGTTGCATGCTTACATAGGCTATGGTAACCGCTGACCATCAAGTGGGCCGTACGCTTGGTTACCACTTTAGTAGTATAAAAAAAAAATGTAATTACTGACGGTAAAGTTCCTCAGCAGGGTCTTGGGCGAATTAGACCTTTTAACTAGGTATTAGTGGAGACGAGCGCACTGCAGCGCATTGCCACGTAGAACTCAAAGCTTTGGTTGTCACTGTAACTGTAATAGTCACGCGACGTGCTTAATAAATAAATAAAATAAAATGCAATAACATAATGTTTTAAAAAGTGTCTCTAAGAAAACAGATCCGTGCTTTCTTTAACAAATGCGCCGATTATTACCAACCAAGCAAGCAAAGCCTCTAGTGCTGTAGCCAGATAACTCAGTAGTAATCAAAATCAAAAATTATTTATTTCAATAGAATCACAAGGATCACATTGAAACGTCTTACAAGCTAAGAAAATTTACACCAGTTCCAACGCGCCCATGCCGTAAAAGAACTGGCAACAACACCGGCTGGATTCCTATCGCTTTTTTGGCATGTTCCTTACTATTGTTATGGATGCCGAGTAGAGTTGGAGTACATTCCAATGGATAACTCACAGTGTCTTCATCCTTAGTTAATTCCCATTTCGCGTTTATATAAATAATAAGTATCAGAACCACGACCAGCCCACCGATGCACAACCATACGGCACCTCTGAACGGCAGGATAAACAAGTTATTTTGAAGCGATAAAGCAGGCTCTCGGAATACGAACTTCGGTCTTATTGGTATGGGCTGCGTTATGTACTGTACTACACGGCTTCTATCTAGACTGAAAAATGATAGGGTTCCTGAAATGAATTGTTTCTTTTAGCAAGCATTCTCCATAGTGGGTGATAAAACTAAGAGAAAACGTAAGTTTAATCACATAATATACTACCTATACTACCCTAGTGTGGTTCTCTGTGACAATTTAAGAATAATAATAATACTAATAATACCTAACTTGTAGTTGTATTTGTATTCGACCTACTGAGAATTAATGCTAACAACCTCTTTTATTTATCTACTTAATTTATTACTTCCTACTTATTTAAACTTCGGCCTATCTCCATGTTGTCATACCCTTTTACAGGGTTCATATGTGAAACTACCACCTATTATATAACAATTGTAAATGAACCAACCATATGAGAGCAATAAATTAATTGAGTATTGAGTGTGTCGTGGGCATCAGAAACTATGAATGAATAAGTACTATAACACCTGGACACACAACAAATATTTGTCTCACATCCGCAACACAATCTCTCGCTTCTCAACCGCGGTGCTGAATGACTTTGTTTGACAACAATTTTATTATTTTTTCTCTATAAGTCCTGTAACACTTATTTATGCAAATAAATATCTTGAATCTTGAAATTTTTTTTATATCTTGATACGTAATCAAAATAGGTACCACCAAGTTCAGCTTGTCCATTGAAAATATGCCCAATCATGCCGTTCCATGTGTTGTTGATATAGTACCCCCACGTATCTGTGAAGAGCATGGTGTTCGTAGCATTCATGAAGTAGTACAGAGGCATTATGTTGTGGTGTGTCACTTTAGCGAGGTTGTCCACTTTAAAATCTCTGCAACAATATAACTTACTATAGCTGTTGATGCCCGCGACTTGGGAACCGTCTCATGATAATCATCATGATCGTGATCATCATCATCATTCTAATGTTCCCACTGCTGGGACACTGGTCTACTCTCAAGCGGGAGTGATTGGGTTCTAATCCACCACGCAGACCCATTGCGGATTGGTGGATGGCACATGCCTTTCGAATTTTTAGTTCTTGGACATGCCGGTTTCCTTACGATGTTTTCCTTCACCGTATGAGAGCATTGCACATATAAATTTTACGAATAGAAAAACCCATTAGTGCACGATCGGGATTGAACGCACGACCTTAGGGATCGCAAGGCGGGGTCACTACCACTAGACCACCAGTGCTCGGACCACCAGGACCACCAGGGAACCGTCTATGTCATTTTAAATTTATGTGCTAGCTGTTCGCGACTTCGTTCGCGTGATACTCGGGAACCGTCCCGGTCATTTTCAATCTCTGTTTAAATTTTAGCCAAATCTGGCACTTCCTCCGAGATCATTACAAATAATCTAACTGCTCCTTAATCCTACACAGATATCTAATAAATAATCATATCATTAGCAGCATAAACTCTCTTGGCTCTATCTCACTAGGACATTATAGTGGCGCCACTAGCGGGTGAAGCGAAGTACCCTCACCAGGCACCCTTCATACAGCTGTATCCATGTTAGTGGCGAGACCCGGTGGCTCTACGATGGTGTCCTAGTGAGATAGAGCCCTTACCTAAGCTCGTTCAATTTGATTCTGTTTGTGCTGTTGTCAGTGATCACGTACGAAGCAGCGATGGTCTTGCCTTGTAAATCCTTTCTTCTGATCACTAAGGTAGTCTTTGCTAAACTTATAGACAGCCCTTCAGTTCTTGTCCAAATGCCAAATTTTTCTGTGCGGTATTCGCTTATATTGTCTATACGGTACACTAAAATGTAATAAATAGGTATAGTTCGCACAGCGGATCTAGGCTTCCGTGAAGTTAGCCGTTTGTGATGCGCAAAGACAATTTAGTTTGAAAAAGCTCCATTGCGCATCGAAACGGCTAATTTCACGACGGCCGAGATCCGTTGTGAGAACTATATACGCGGACATTTTTACACAATAATTAATCTTTATTTCCATCAATATTTATCTTAACTTGAAAATGTGTCATCGATTCGATTCTTACTTGCACTTTTGTAGAAATCATGCATAACACACCTAACTACTTACCTAACCTACTTACTTACCTAAATTCAACACATAATTATTATTGTCCTTCTTTTCTGCTACTATGACTTCAGAATCAACAAAAAATCGTTTGTTTGTTAGTTCAATTGGAATATTTCCAAATTCATTAATTTCGGAAATTATAATCCATCTGTATGGTTTTCCGCACATGTTTTCGTCATCCGCCTGCAAATATATTTGTATTATTAATATTTGCATTCATTATTAAACAATTAGTACCTAAGCTATTGTAAGTAAGTATTAAAATTCAGGTGAACAAATATTATTTTCATATCTAAGCGTAGATATTTACGCGTACAATGAACATAGGTAGGTACTTCTTTTCTTATATAACGGATGTAGGTATTAATTTTTTTATTAATTTTATTAATTAATAATAAGGTACGTATTTAAACCACATTTCATGAAGTAGTACTTAATCTAAATCCTTCGTTCGGAAGACGGTGCCCTTCTATGGTTTATTCTGGTGAGGACTATACTGATCTCCATCTAACGCGGATCCTTATAACCTCCTTACTACAAGAAAATAATACCAACATGCAACTGCAAATTACCTCCCATAAAATGTTGTTCTTGAGAACAGAAATTACCTACCGACAGCCATTATTTAGCCATTATTACTCACGCACGACCCACATCTCTAGATACATCATCATGACAGCCTTCTAATATTCCCACTGCTGGAACACTACTTTAGAGCGAAAGTGATTGGTCCACCAAAACGAAAAGAAAATTGCAAAAAGCAAAATTTTAGTTTTTGAACATGTCGGTTTTCTCACTTCGCCATAATGAGCGGTAACATTTCGCACATAATAATTACGAATATAGCATAAGGGCACGACCGAGATACTAACCCCAGAGTGCCCACGACCTTAGGTTGAAAGCGTGGTTATCACCATGGACCAGGGGCCCAACCATGAACTCCTAGAGCGATTCAAATAAAGACCTAAACTAAATTGTAAATAAATATTATACTATGACATGATTGTCTAATTGATGTCATGGTACAAAATTAGTGATAGTGGTCATATCACGTAAATGTCGAAGGAAACGAGAATCGCCGTCCAGCGCTTTTTATATCACTGAATAGAATTATCTTGATACTGACAGCCGTGGATTCACGTCACGAGTAATTACGATGTCTTCCCTGTAGATTAGGCTGGCAATGCTGAGTTAGTGCATGATGTAGATGCTAGGCAAGCCTACTTCATTTAAAACCTAGGCACTACATCGGCTGTGGTTCACAAATCTAGCGTTTGAGGCAACTATAACCAACTTGCCACTAGATGCTGCCTAAATCATATCTACAATAGATGGTAAAGACCTATGCTCTTAAAAAAACTAATTTCAACGACTAACTAAGCATTGTCTGTCCTTGTCATTCTTATGGCAATAAACAAATACGTTGATAGATTTGAAAAACACATTTATTAACAGATGTACATATATACATAGATGCATACATACCTGCTGAAGAAACTTGTCACTATCCTGGCAGTTCAGATCAAGCACAAAGACTGTATCTTTAGGATCGAAGTTTTTAATCTCTTTCTGATCAGATAGCAACAAGACTGTCACAGGCTTACTTGTTTTCATTAGTTGCACCAACAAACTCCTTTTTTCCGCTAAAACAAATGAACTATAGAATCTAGAAAACACTTTATTACCACACAGAAAACAAGAAAATAAAAGCTTAAAAACTAATATTCCGGAAGTACAATGGGTGGCCTTATCGCTGAAAGCGATCTCATCCAGATAACCTTAGAATGGACAGATACAAGGGGCGGTGACAAATATAACTAATGAGATATTGATATTATTGTTATTATTTTTAATGAATAAATAGACAGAAACTTAAATAATAATACACACATTGCATTAGATTTATATAGGTATCTATATATTGAATATATAAAACATCGATATTATTTTATTTAAATACACTGAAAATGTATTTTTGTATTTACTCAAACAGGATACGCCAAAAAAAATGTATATAAGTAGTTAATCGAAGTTTGTAGATTTTATTTTTACACATATTTACATCTCTTCCGATTATTCACATAGGTTTTAACATAAAAAACCAACTTACATGAATTCCAACAGACTTTAGCCATCACCGTAGTAGGTCGCTCGTAGGATTGGATCACATCTCCGATCATTGTAGCCTCATCCTTCAAACAATAGGACAGCCAGAAACACATGCTTAAATTTATTAGAACTTTCATGGCTCCCAAGATAAGCCCTGAATCACTGCGACGAGCCCATTGTTCTATGAGGGTTAAATTAAATAGTACTTGAGTAGTAGAACTTCCCGCGACTTCGTTGTCGTAATGTAATTTTTTCGCAGAAATTCTTTTTGGGTTAAATTTCGTTTTTATTTCTGTGCGGTCTTCTAGACCTTGATTTAAAGATACCCTCTACGATAGGACTCAAGGGACTCTGTTTAAATAAACTTAGATCAAGTAGATCAAGTCAGCATGCAAGTTGTGATGGAGACTCCGAGACACCCGATGGGCCAAATTTCTTTTCAGCAGAGAATCCACCAAAGAGATGTGCGCGAATTCCTATCAGCAATATTTTTAATAAATATTTTTCTATTCTATTCTATTCTATTCTATTCTATTCAATATCTTTGATGGTGAATATTCCCTACATCACTGCTTTAATGGATAGGTACTCTTACAGTTTGTGTTCAGTGATCCATCACAGTGTGCTGTTTTCTATGACAGTCAGCCAGTCAACCAGTAACAGGGATTTTATATAGATATCTAAAAGTCTACAGTCTAACTAAACGCTTTGTTATAATTTGCGTACACATTATTGCTTTTAAACGGCGAGAAATTGTATGTTCCGTGCAATTTAATTCATTCCTAATTGTTAGGGAGTTTGCTCGTTTTCTGTTAAATAAATTACCAGTTTTGATGTCAGGGTAGGTCTAATCGCCGATTTAGTACACTGGAAAGTAAAGTTGAAATTGATTTAACTTCTTTTTAAAGTTTGAAAAATATGGGTTATGGTCACCAACTTCATTAAAACAAACTTATCTTGCCTAGCCTATCTTTAGGCTAGTTGCGGCCCATGTGTTTGCTTGCGTGGTATATATTCATACCAAATTACTAACATCAAGTAGGTAGGTCGTAGGTACCTACTTTTACTGTTTGTTTTTTTTTCTGTTTGATACCATTTTCTTTTCATTTTATTTATTTCATGCTCAATGTAAAATGTATTCAGCTTAGGTGTAACTTAATGATAATGCTGTAGGTGAGTACATGGACTCTGTAAGGGTGTTGCAAGTAAGTAAGTTATACCAGTAGTTTACTTAGTTCTAATAATTAGACATCAATGCAATAATTAATTTAATCAATACACTTATCTAAATAATTACCATGCCTAAGTTATTTTCTCATATATGTACATATAATATTAAATACTTATGTATAGTATATTTATATATATATATATATATATGTATAGTCTATAAATATATAGTAGTAATTGGTTAACTCTTGTGACGGAGTTAGTAGGCTTTCGGACGGCCTAATAACTTCTTTACCAGAGTTGGCCACTGACTCATGCGACCTTACGTATGGGTTGTTCTAAGAATTGAAATATCTCCAGCCTCAAAGACAAGCGTCTCACAATGGCAGAGCTGGAGAAATCATTCGGCTCCAACACCTGTCGTTGCACAGGATTCAGACCGATCCTCGACACCATGAAGAGCTTTGCATCAGACGTCACCCCTAAACTGAAACAGAGAGTCAAAGACATCGAGGAACTTAACATCTGCAAGAAAACTGGAAAACTCTGCTCAGAGAAATGCCTGACAGAAAAGAGTATTGAAGAAAACAAAGATATTGATCTAGAAGATTTCGAGTATCTGTCTTTGGAGGTAGATGATTATGTTAAAATTGAGAATACTATTGCTTTTGATTTCGGGAAGTCTAAGTTTATAAAGGTGTATGAAGAAAATGAGGTTTTTGATGCGCTAGACAAATATGGATCGGACTCCTACATGTTTATAGATGGAAATACTGGAAAAGGTATGTTACTACTAATAGTATCTACCATAAAAGGCCTTATTAAAGTTATTAAAGTTTAATTAGAGTATAAGTATATGCTAAAGTAAAGTATAAGTTCATTATTAAAAGGAGTCAACAATTTTCTGTGACGCAGTCAACGAGTGCCTGGTAAGCGAAATGTTGTGGGTTTGATTCCAACTACGGGACAATATGCATGAAATCCTTCCTACCTACTGAGCAAAGTTTCTCTTATCTTTTACCTTTTACCAGCAAGAGCCCGTCTTGGTGGGCAAGTGAAATTACTAGGTGAAAGAGACGTCTAAGGTGACTAGCGTAGTGCAGTGCCACGCAGAGCTTTAAAACTTAAAGTTTTTGGTGAAACTGCAACTGTTAGTCAGGCGAGGCGCTTAATATCAAGCGAACGACTTGACCATCTCGATCGTCAATTCAAATAAAAAATCTGTAAATCTTTTTCAGGACTCTACGAGAATTTCGTTTACCCAGACGTTATTATTGACATAGCTGAAGTTACCTCTTTAAAAACCTTCAAAAGAGGCCAAAACCTAGTTCTGGGTGCAAACGTGTCTCTGGAAGATTGCATTCGTATTTTTAAAGATATCTCACAGACAAACTCGGATTTTGCTTATCTTAAAGAGTTTGTGAAGCATTTTGAGTTGATAGCTCATATACCAGTGAGAAAGGTACGCCACATTGTATTCATCATGGCAGCCTTCTTAATGTTTTCGTTGCTAGAACACTGACCAAACAAGAATATTGGACCATAATCCACCACCCGGACCTAAAGCTGGTTGATGTATGGCAAGTGCCTTTCGAATTTTAGTTCTTGGACATGCCGGCTTCCTGTCAATGTTTTCCTGGCACTGGCATTGCGCACATTTTTTGTTTCTAGTAGAAAAATCCATTGGTGCACGGCTGGTTTCGAACCCATGACTTTAGAATCGGAAGGCGGGGGCTACCACTAGACCACCAGTGATTTTATTAATTACTTTGGCACTAACCAGTCTTAAAATAATATGCTTATTTTTAGATAGGGTCTCTAGCTGGAAATCTAATGCTGAAGCGTGCAAATCCATCCTACCAATCAGACGTGTTTCTGCTTTTTGAGAGTGTTGGGGCAGTTGTGACAATAAGTGAGTATTTACCTGCTTGAGCAGGTATTTTTAAATCACACAACTGTCACTAAAGGACCAAGTTAAAACTGGGATCCTGTGAATTGCATGGGTTTTTTTTTATACAACTGAAGTGGCAAGCGTACGGCTCACAAGATGGTAAGCGGTTACCGCAGCCTATGGACGCTTGCAATACCAGAGGTATCACTCGCGGGTTGCCATCTTGAGGCTAAGATCGAAAGCCTCCTGTGCCAGTAATTTCACCGGAAACCATGCCCTTCACACCGGAACACAGCAATGCGAGCATTACTGCTTGGCGGCAGAAATAAGTATGGTAGTAGTCCTTCTCCGGGCGAGCTCTATCACAGTGAACTCTACTACTCTTCCTATACTAATATAGGGTCCTATACTAGGATCTTGTGCTCCTTGTACTGCAATGATTTGAGGGTATATTTTCTATTGATCCTGGCTCTTATTAGACTCGCACGGGTTTCGAAGACATCAACAACTAACCATCAACAGTATCAGAATTTTCCGGATTCGTAAAAAACTTGGTGTACTTTGTCTGAGAGCCCGAATATGAAAACGCAGAATTTTCCGGATTACAAGTACCTATATTCATAAAAACTTGGGACACTTTTCTGTCTGAGAGCCTGAATATAGAACGCGTTTTCAAAAAATATCAAAAACAAATATAACCCGCCACTTTCGCCTCTTATCTTATTCAATGAAAGTATCATGATTCGTTTCAGGAGACTCGAAAGGTCTGAGAATCACCATGAATTTGTTGGACTTTTTGCAATATAATATGCAAAACAAACTGATGGTTTCAATCGCACTGCCGCCGATGGGCGACGAGAGTGTGTTCAGAAGCTACAAGGTACCTACTAATGACAGGATTCGAACACAATCTATAGATAACTTAACTGATTTAAATCAAGATTTTATTTTATTTTAGTTTATTCTAATTTATTAGGAAAACAAACAGAAATAATATATATAAGGACTATTTTCATTTTTCCGCATATCGTGTCTAAATATAAATATAAACTTTCTATAAACAATCATTACCAGAAGAAAGCGTTCCTAACATCCTGGTAGCATTGCCACGTTAAATATCAATGCTAAAGTAGTTCGTATGAGACACCACCTCTGGTGACGGAGTTAAAATCGACAAAATTTTCACAGATCATGCCCCGGAACCAAAACGCCCTTGCCATAGTAAACGCAGCCTTCAACCTCAAACTCAACTGCGTCTCTAACGTCATAGAAGGAATGAGGATCGTGTACGGCAATATATCACCTACCTTCAACCACGCGTACGAGACAGAAAAGTACCTGATAGGGAAGAATGTCTATAACAACAGCGTATTGCAAAAGGCTGTGCAATTGTTGAAGAAGGAAGTTCAGCCGGTGGCGGATCCCGCGGAACCGTCACCTAGGTGTCGGAAGAAGATTGCTATTGGCTTGTTTTATAAGGTACTGTGATGAGCTAAGACATAATATTTAAGATCTTCCAGTTCTATCTTAGTAGGGCTTGGAGATGAACTGTAAACGCCCATTACTGTACTGTAAGGACGAAAATACAAGTGGTGAGATCCAGCTTGCATAGCCGCATGGTTATATAACCACACCAATCTAATAAAAAAAGGGGCTGAACCAAACCATAATTTCTAAGAATACGGTTCTCTTGCACCAAGTGGTTTGGATGGAAAAGACCATGCAATCTTACGGTGCTCGTTTGTCACAGCTACCTTTGTACATTTCATTTTATCATCGACTATCGACCTAAAGTGTTTGATTGAGCAATACAAATACTTTTGTTTTTGCTCTGCCCATGGACCAAACTTGGTCCATTTTAGTGCATACTTAGAGGTTAGGTACCTATTTTACCTAGGAACTTTGATTTCTAAAATAAACTCTAATACTTGTGTATTAGATGACAGCATAGAACGAAACCTGAAGAATTTCTTATATACCTAATAGTTAAAGGGTGCCGTCAAACTCTTGCCGTCAAAAACTATCTCTTTATCGTTACAGTTTTCATAGTTCAACTTATGTCCGTGAATGCTAACTTCGTTGTCACCGACTTATTATGTAGAACTACGATATTTGTCACGATTTTGTTTGACGTTTTTCAGAGTGGCACCCTCTGAACTTAGTTACTGACATAGGTTAAGCCGGGATTACATTATTCTGTCGTGGAGTGTCGTGACACGTCAAAGTAAATCGTATACATTTACAGAATTCGTCACGACACACTGCGCGTAATTTAATTCTAGCCATACAAAATGTACGATATGCTTATGACGCGTCACGACACGCCACGACTGAATAATGTAAACGCGGCTTTACCGTTTAAAGCCGATATTTGCCATCGTTTTTCGCTTTTAACAATACCTGATGACTTTCCTCGTGTTTACAGTTTGTCCTCAACACCGCTCCTGATGGGATCGTAAAAGATGATTTCAAGTCTGGAAGCACGCTCATTACCCGACCTCTCTCTTCGGGCACCCAGGTAATACATCTCTAATTGTTGAGTGGATATTTGGATAGAAGTTTGTTCCTTAATTCGTTAACCACTGATCCGATTTGGGTAAAAACTCTGTCACCAGAGTTGGCCACTAACTCATACGAACACAGAACTATATTTAAGTAGAATGAGTGAGTGTATGTACCTCGCGTGCCGAAAAGACGGGTAAGTAAGGGCTGAGTAACCTCTTTACTCGCTGCAAAACTCAGTCTGCCTCCCTACCTGGCGCGGTGTGGTGGTGTGGCAGTGCCTAGAATCGGTTTGCCGCGTGCTTATCGATGCTTTTAAATCATTCATTTTCGCGCGGTGTATGTTTCCCATCACTAAAATACATTTGTGTGTAAAATACAAATACGCAAAATGTTACACGCTCGGTTTCCATACAAATCGACAAACTCTTTAATTCTACTTAAATATAGTCTTACTTAGGATATATTTTGGGTTTATCAGGATTTCCAAAGCGACAAATCACTGTACCCGCTGAACCAGCCGGTGCAGAAGCTGGAAGCCCAGATCCAGAGTTCTGGCGAGGCTATGTACACCAATGACCTGCCTCCGTCAAAACACGACGTATTTGGAGCATTTGTACTCGCCTCTGTGAGCAGTGGCGAGGTTGACACTATCAATATCGCTAAAGCGGTGGTATGTTTATTTTATTTATTTGGGTTAACACAATAGAGTATACTTGAGTAGATAATTTTCAAACTGCCATAAGTCCACAAACAACAAAATTCATTTTTATGGTTTTATCGTATTTGCCGTTTAAATGTCACTTTACCAGCTCACTTCAAAATCCCATAAGTGCCAGGGATCATTTTGAAAAACACCGTTAAATTTATAAGTTTTTTTCAAATTCTAATAAGTCCTCAATGAGAATATTTCAAATTACCACATGTCCATTGTAACCAACCACAGAGCGTCAATTTAGTCAAAATGGCGTCAGTCTTGCTGAGAGTTTCGAAGTGTTAGTTGCGTGCGCGTTGTTTTTTAACGAAAATGGATGGAAATATGAACCAAATTGAAATTGTTGAGCCTGATAAGGCTCGCAAAAAAAACAGGTTGAAGTCTCTAGAAGAAAATACGAGAAAGAAGATGGCAAAGTAAGTACAAACTCTTTTGGTTTTCATACCGGTGTCAATCACGCGACGTCATCATGGCATCATGAACACAGGGCCGTATTCAGATTCAGTCGTATTGGCTAGGTTTCATTTGAGTCTGACAAAGAACTTTTTGTTAATAACTTTATTATACCTAGATAGTATTTACCTAAAGTAGGTACCTCATTTGAGTAGGTACCGTAGTAGGTAGATATCTTGTATACCTACTAGAGGTGTGCAATAAATTTCTCCTTATCGATTGAGCTAAAATTTTACATAATATCAAGTTTCGATATCATATATTATGGCGTGCTGATTCGATGATGAAGACGGCTGCTAGACAACGAAACTTCATAACGGATAGTGGTAAACTATTGATGATCGGGCTCATTTGAATCAGCATGCAGTTCCAATTACTAAGAGCGCGCGCCCACGGCTACTTTTTGTATTGATGCTAACGTGCTACAGAATCGCGACAGTATCGATGCAAGCGCGCGACCGTCTTAGATGACATCGGGGTAACGAAGAGTGGAGAGGGGTGCTCGCGCTCCTCTCACACCGCTCTTTCCCCCAATGTCGTCTGAGATGGTCGTGTGCTTGCATCGATACAGTCGCGATGCTGTAGCGAGTTTACAAAAAGTAGCCGTGGGCGTCCGCTGTAATATAAAAGCTTCAAATTGTTTTTTAGTTTTTTAAACTATATTTACTTATTGTTTTAGGTATTCAGCTCCTGGACTACCGAAAAGACCTTCTTGCTGTCACAATACTAAATCCCTTAAATGCCAAACACTCAAAAGCAATGATATTTTTTTATTTCATCAAAACTTTTATAAATGTAAAGAAATAATCAGCCAAGATAATTTTATCTTACAACACGTACATTCAAAGGCTATTAAGCGAAAACGCCCTAGAACAGGCCAGAAGTGTCGAAATTATACTGTTAAATATTTCATTTCGAACAAGAAAGGAAAAAGAGTCCCTGTTTGCAGCAAAACTTTTGCAGATGTTTTGAGAGTAAAGGCCTCTCGTATTCAAGGTGTCACAAAACGGAATTTCATCTCTGGTTCAGTTGCCAAAGAAAATCGAGGAGGGGATAGAAAGAGATTTACTTTTGCTTCTCGAAAGGAGGCTGTACAAAAGTTTATCCGTAAATTTAAACCACTGGAATCTCATTATTCACGAGGTCATATTAAACACCGTATCTATTTACAACCAGATCTGAACATTAAAAAAATGCATCGCATGTACAACGATGAAGCTTTACCGGATTTTGAAGTGAAGATAGGATTTTTCCGCAAAGTATTTAATACATCCTTTAATATAGGATTTGGTTCACCCCGCACAGACGTATGCTCTACATGTCTGCAATTACTTGAACGCCTTAAAGTGGCCGCTGACGAAAATGAGAAACAAAATATTCGAACTCAATATCGAATTCACAAATTAAGGGCAAAATGCTTTTTCTCTTTCTTAAGAGACGTCAACCCAGATGTTCAAATTATCTCTTTTGATTGCCAAAAGAATTTACCTCTGCCTAAGATCCCGGACCAGTCGGCCTATTATTCGCGTCAACTTTATATATATAATTTTACTGTAGTAGTTGGCACGTCACACGACCCACTTACCACCGAAAACGTACACGCATACGTGTGGACTGAGGACCAGTCCAGCAAAGGCTCCAACGAAATATGCACAGCTGTATACCACTGCCTAAACAGCTTGAATTTGGAAGGCAAGACAATTATCCGAATGGTCGCCGATGGATGTGGAGGCCAAAATAAAAATTCTATGATCATAGCAATGGTAATGAAATGGTTACAACAATGTAATCTTATAACAGAGGTACAATTAATTTTCCCTGTGACAGGCCACTCATTTATACCGCCGGACCGCGTATTTGCACTTACCGAGAAAAAAATACGGGAAAAGGAATGTATCGTACAACCAGACGAATATTGTCAAATAATATCCGAACATGCATCGGTACACCATTTGGTTAAAGATGTACCAGTTCTTGATTGGAAATCAGTGACAAAAGAAAACCTTAAGGGTACTCAGACATGGCACTTTCAACTGAGCAAATGCAAGCGAATTATTCTGAAACGCACTCTTCGTGGAATTACCGTACGGGGTGAGATATCGTATAGAAACGATACCGGAACTGACAAAAATATAATGAAAAGAACTAAAAACATTTCATCGATACAGCCTGAAATAGTAACAGCTAGAGTTCAAGTAAAGAGAGAGAAACTTAAAGACGTCGATTCATTACTCAAGAAACATTATGGTGAAAACTGGAGAAATTTGGATTCTTTAGAGTACTATAAAAAAGTTTTATCAGAAGATGTTCAGGAGAATAGTACTGAAGTGCAGGAAAACAGAGATGACTTAAATAATACTGAAGAATACCTGATGGATGAGGTTTTAGATTTTGTGTAGGTTCTGTGTTGTAATAGATACATAATAAATAAATAATTCAACTAAATTAACTAAAAAAATATTATTTTAAAATTAATCATCAGCGTACCCCACCTACCTTGATTCGGCCTATTATCTACAATCTACAATGGAGATTGGTATTTTGCAAACTACCTTAAGTCCATACAATTTATATCAAAGTACCATAAGTCATCTATGGGCATATCAATTGTCAATAAGTCCAATGTATTTTTAATTTTATCCGAGTTTCTATTAATATTATCATTATAATATTAAATAATGCAAGTACGAATAGTCAGTAACTAACTGCTTAACAATGTTTTATTACACTATTCCCTAAAACAAATGTGAAACTCAAAACATCAATTTCCCAAATTCTACACGCAGTGGACTTATGACAGTTTGAAATTTATCTACTCACTTAGGAATACAGATAATTTAACATTTATGTAATTGTGCCACCAACACCGTTTACCAACCACCGTTAATCTTGATTCTTAAAGAAATGAAGTCTAAAATGTGCTGCTCGGGTGCCGGTGGCTCCAATGAGCTTAGACCTTAACAAAAGTTTTATATACAGGATGAAAGATTTAGCATTTAGCAATGGGATCACGACAAACACCCAAATCTATGAACGAGCGGGGTAATTGGACTCACCGTTCCGACTCTCTTCTGAACTCAGTTCATGAGTTCAAGTTCAAGAAATCCAATCTTTAATTCAGTGCTCCTTGTTAAAATCCTTGATATTTCTAATACAATGAGTTTTAATTTAAGGTCGGATCCCACGGCAATGCCATCAAATTCTTCTCAGCTGTTGAAGACGTCAAATTCTTGTTCTATTCATGTTCTAGGCTGTTGACGGCGTCCTAGCTGTATACACAGCGGCCGACATTCCCGGCAAGAACTCCTTCTCGTTCCCCGGGTTCCAGCTGCAGACGGAGGATGAGGAGATCCTCGCCACGAAGATCAGGTTCTACGGACAGCCCATCGCTATACTGGTCGCCGTTTCTGAGGAACTGGCTGCGAGCGAAGCCAAGAACGTTCAGGTGAAGTTTTCAGGCAGAAATAGGTGCTCACACCAAGCACAAGCTCCATCACAAAGAACTCCACTTTCCTTCATGATTATGATGTGACCAGTAGGTTGACTACGCAACTCGGTTGCAATCCGATTTCAATCAGCGAACTGTTTTTTTTAGGTGAAGTATAAGAATGTTTCCAAGGCACCTCCTGTGTTGACAATAGATGCGGCGAAGAGAGATAGCAACAGATATATTCCTGGCGATACCACGGTAACGCCGAACGGGAGAGGGACAGATATACATACTGTCATTAAAGGTAAGTGGTAGAGATAGTACCTACCTCTAACTACTGAAGATGGATTCAACCAAATTTGAAAAAGCACTATTCTTCGAATAAATCGTAGTTATTCGAGAGTTAACTGACAGTTGACTTGTATTTGACATTCGAAATCCGCAGAATAGTTATCCCAGAAGTTGGTCGAATCCACCCTAAAGTAAGTAAGTCCGTATGAGTCAGTGGCCAACTCTGGTGACAGAGTTTTAAGCCGCACGAAGGCCTCTGTCATGGCCTCACACGCAGGAGGTTGCGGGTTCAATTCTCGCCTTGGAACAAAATGTTTGTACGATTTGCAACTATTTGTTCCGTGTGTTCTGGGTATTTTCTATGTGAATAATAAAAAATATCTATCTATCTAATTATATTAAATTTATCAGCCATAACACAAGCTCTGCTTATCTTGGGGCTAGATGATGCTGTGTGGATTGTCCAGCATTATTTATTTACGAGCTGACCCGTGTTGCTTCATCCGCGTTTTTGCAGTTTTTATGCTATCAATCAGGAACAGTACATTTTTCGGGATTTTCGGGATAACACGTAGCTTATGTGTTATTCCAGGACTTAAGCCATCTACATTCCAAATTTCATCACAATCGGTTAAGTCGTCACGGAGATACGTGGTAACAAACATACACACACACACACATACACACCCACCCATACACACACATTTTTTTTTCCATTTATAATATTAGTAGGATTTATATTATCCAACTGTCCAGGTGTATACGAGTTGGAAGCTCAATACCACTACTACATGGAGCCGATCACGTGTGTAGTAGTGCCAGTAGATCGAGGACTAGTAGTGTACGACTCGACGCAGTGGATCGACCTCACGCAAGTAGCGGTCGCACAGTGCTTGGGCATAAAGGAAAGCGAGTGAGTATGATGTCAGTTCTGTGTGAGCGAGACGGAGGTACAGGATCATGTGTGTCGGTAGATCGAGGAGTTTAAGGACTCAACAGTGGAGGTGTCCTCACGATGGTTTTTTCCTGGCGCTGCACATACATTTTTCTAATACCTAGATGAAAAACCAATTGGTACACGACTGGTTTTAAACCTACGACCATGGAAGGATGACTAAATCATCAGTACTCGTCAAAGCCTAAATCCCAAAATAGCCTCACCTAGCTCGGTTGGCACCACACTGGAGCTTTATGATGAAGAGGGATCATTGAAAAAAAGGTAGGAACCCAGCCAAGTTTGTTACCAGATTCTTTTAGGCTGGGGCGCGTGAAACTTGCGTAAATTCAACTAGCTTCAAGACCACAGAACTATATTCAAGTAGAATGAAAGAGTTCTTCGATTTATATGAAAAGCGAGCGTAACATTTTGCGTATTTGTATTTTACACACAAATGGTATTTATTTACCTGGTGGTAGGACTCTTCAGCAAGAGTCCGTCTTGGTGGGTGCCACCGCAGTGGTAGGTAGGGGTAGTGGTATATTCTACCTCAAAGCAGTAGTGTGCAAGCTGCACTGTGTTTAGGTTTGAAGGGCACTGTAGCAAGTGAAATTACTGGGCGAAAGAGACCTAACAACAATGTCTCGGGGTGATAAGCACAGTGCAGTGCCACGCAAACACTTAAAAACTTTAAGCTTTGGGTGGCACTGCATCTGTAATAGTCAGGCGTGATGCTTAACATCAGGTGGGCGCCTTGATTGTCTTGTCACTTACTGACAAGACAGAGTTCTGTGTTTAAGACGTTTCAAAATGATCCTTGAGATTTTATTGACTAAAGATATTTTGAATTTGAATTCGAACTTCTAGCACAGAACAGATACCTATTATAACTACGTACTTCTAGGTAGTCTAAAAACGAACTTTGTCTACAGTGTTATGGTAACAGTTCGGCGAGTAGGCGGCGCTTTCGGCGGGAAAATTAGCCGAAATGCCCAGGCGGCGACGGCGGCCGCCATCGTGGTCAAGAAACTGAACAAGACGTGTCGGTTTGTGTTGCCCTTACAAACAAACCTGACTATAGCTGGACGGAGGTTTCCCACGCAGTGTGATTATGAAGTAAGTGCTTCTAACTCCACTCCACTGACTGAACCACTGACCACAAAACACCGAGAGGACTATAGGAAGTTCGTATAAATCTGTGGCCGATTCTAGTGACGCAGCAATAAAAAAAAAACTTGTGGATAATTAATTATCGGACCACTGATGATGACTCATGCTAACATATAAGTTAGTGGTCCTTCATGAAGAAAAACCTCTAAATAGCTGCGGAACTTTAGTTTAAGTAGTAACATTACATGACAGAACCAAGTGGTTCATATTATAAAATAAGTAATAATTTCTAACCCTATAAGTATAGTTTTCTATCTGATTAGATATATTTCCTCTTTAATATAAGGAGGAAATATTTGTATTTTTGTTTGTTAAGAATAAAACTTAAAATCTACTATCCGATTACAAAAATTATTTCACCATTAGAATGCTACATTATCCCCGAGTAACATAAGCCATATTTATTACTAGCGGCTTGCCCTGGCTTCGCACGGGTGCGGTTTCATTGCACCTGCGCGAAGCTGGGACGGACTGCTAGTTCGAAATATCTCCTTCACTCTCGTAACTCTTTCTCTTCTTTAAAATGTAGTAGGTTCCTATACAGAATTTGATGTTTTTTTTCAGGCTGGCGTAGACGCTAATGGAAAGATCCAATACTTAAATGCGACTATAGTTCATGGTGTAGGCTGCTCCAACAACGAAAACATTTTAAGTTTCGTCCCGGGTGGCTTTACAAATTGCTACAACATGGACTATTTAAGTTTGAAAACTGCAGCAGTCATCACAGACTTACCTTCAAACACGTTTATGAGAGCACCTGGTAAGGAGTCTTTCCTTATAACGTAAATCATCAGAGTTATAAGGTTTCCTGACTGACTGATCAACGCACAGCCTATACCATAAGGCTGCGTTCCGCCAGAGATGTGCGAGGATGTGTAGCTAGGGATGTGTTTGTTAGGAATCACTTCACTACCTGCTCTTCGAAACGCAGCCTAAGTTCTAAAAACATGAAATATGGTGGGTACACTGGTCTTATCGTGCAGGTAGGGGACAGAAATAGAAATGAATTCCAAAAATTCAACTCTTCGAGGACCCAGCGGGAGATGAAGCTTGTATAAATAAATAAACAAATAAATAATGCTGGAAAATCCACACAGCATCATCTAGCCCCAAGGTAAGCTGCTGTTAAACAGAGCTGTGTTATGGGTACTAGATGACTGATCTAAACTTAATATAAAAACTCAACGCGGACAAATTCAGGAGGATTATTAATATAATAATCAAAATATTTTCAGGTACCTCTGAAGGTATAGCCTCGATCGAGCACATAATGGAGCACATAGCATTTGCCGTGAAAAAGGACGCGACAGCCGTCCGCGTGGCTAACATGAGAACAAACGACAATGACCTTCCAGAGCTCATCAACACTCTCAAAAACAAGTCCAATTACGACGAACGCGTTAAAAACGTAAAGCTATTCAACAGCAACAATAGATGGAAGAAAAAGGCGATTAAAATAAGCGTTATGAGCTTTCCCGTTATATTCTACGGGAACTACTCAGCTCTAGTCAGCATTTACCGTGGTGATGGCACAGTGACAGTAACCACTGGAGGTATAGAGATGGGACAAGGCGCTAACACTAAAGCGGCTCAAGTTTGCGCGTACCAATTAGGCATACCTCTAAATCAAGTATCTATTTTACCGCACTATTCCTTCACAGCTGCAAATAACATATTCAGCGGTTCTAGTATAACAACAGAAAGCGTTTGCTATTCAATTATAAAGGCATGTGAAACGTTGAAAGGTAGATTGTCGCCGATCAGAGCTAGAATGCCTGGAGCTCCTTGGAAGGATGTTATAAAGCAAGCGGGTAACGAACAGATAGACCTAACAGCCAGTTATATGATGAGGGATTTTGAGCCGGATTTGGCCGGCTACAGCGCGTTCTCAGTGGCCATTTTGCAAGTAACTCTGGATGTGTTGACGGGACGCTACCTGATGGACAGAGTCGATATAATGGAGGATGTGGGGTTAAGCGTTAACCCTAATCTAGACGTTGGTCAGGTAAGTTATTCGCTTTGCAACTTACAATTTGTAATTAATAATACAATAAGCTCCTTATTAAGCTTACATATTGTTTCTTCATATTTCTGTCGTTTCAAAATGATCCTTGTGATTTTCTATACTAATATTATAATGAGTAAAGTTTGTATTTTAGTATGTTACGAATAAACTCAAAAACTACGAGTCAGTCCGATTTCAAAAATTATTTCGCCATTACTACATTATTGCTACATTGTTCCTGAGTAACATAGGCTATATTCATTACTAGCAACCCGCCCCGGCTTCGGACGGGTGCGGACTGCTAGTAGGTATTGAATATTTTTAATTTGAAAATTGAGCAGTTAGCCGTTAGCGTTAGGATGACGGTCACACGTCGTATTTGAATTACTTCTTTGATCTTTAATCAAAATCAAAATCTTTATTTAGTAAAAAAATATTGTGTGTTTTACAGGTAAAAAATGCTGTGTGAAAAGACCTTAATGCCAGTTGTTGCATTGAGATCCTCGCTTTAACTAATACTTTGTAAAACTAAGACCTGGGGCCGATAGCGTAATAAAGTACAAGCTAATAATATGAGTGTTTTTCCATACAAAATCACTAGTATTATGAACTTGTATTTTATTATGAAACGGGCCCCTGGTTTAAGCACCAGACTGTTATGTGTTAATTATTAAATATATAAATAATGCTGGACAATCCACACAGCATCATCTAGTCCCAGGGTAAGCTGCTGTCAAACAGAGCTGTGTTATGGGCACTAGAGGACTGATATATACTTAATACAATATAATACATATATAGATATTTTTATTATATATAGAAAATACCCAGAACACCCGGAACAAATATTTGTGGATCGTACAAACATTTGACCTGCACCCGCTGCGCCACATCGGTCGTCAATTTATTTTTTATTTTTTATTTTATATTGAAGGTCGAAGGTGCCTACGTCCAAGGCATAGGTTACTACACCTGTGAAAAGCTGGTTTACGACATAAACACCGGGAAACTGTTGACTAACCGCTCGCTAAACTACCACGTGTCATTGGCTTTGGATATACCAGTCGATTTTCGTGTCAGTTTGCGATACAACTCTAAGAACCCGAAGGGAGTGTTGGGGTCGAAAAGTAAGTACTCAGGGCCTTATTTGTAAACGTACTTGAAGTTTACACCTCTGTGTTATCGTCTACAATCTATCATCATCTTAGTTCTATGCAGCGTCTTTGTTCATTGACGAGTGATAGAAGCTCTTTCCAAGCCCCTGAAATAACAGTTTTATCTAAGATTAATGGCATACGTTTTTTTGTAGATTACATACACAGTAATGCACTTTATTTTTTGTGTGTTGTGTGCTGCACTTAATAGAAAGGAGTGTGACATTTATTGGTTAGCCTAAGTACTACAGCAGCCCGATGCTGAATGGTGACCATTTTTAGTTCTGGTTTTGTCAGTGACGCAAAATAAATATATTTCTATAATTAATTTTAGCGTGCGGTGAAATGGGAGTGTGCATCGCGCCTGGAATCAGTCACGCACTGCGGCAATGCATCTTGGAGTCGAGGAAAGATTCTGGATATGATATTACAAAGTGGTTAAACATACGTAAGTAGCGTCTGCTCGCGGCTCCGCTTGCGTTGTACCTTTATGAAGTAGTCTGTATGACAGGTCCAGAACTATTATTATGACAGTAGCATCCAATTTTTCAAAAAGCGGTCGCAGGAAGTCGGTGGATAGTGAAGGTTCAAAATCAGTCGTCATGGCGCTCTTTGGGGGGAGGCCTATGGCCAGCAGTGGACGTCTATCGCGGCTTTATATGATGATGATACCTTTTTAATTTTTTTCTTCCGTACTGATTAATTCTTAATTATTAATGTTTTTC
Source organism: Colostygia pectinataria (assembly GCA_951394395.1). Taxonomy (NCBI): domain Eukaryota; kingdom Metazoa; phylum Arthropoda; class Insecta; order Lepidoptera; family Geometridae; genus Colostygia; species Colostygia pectinataria. The sequence continues at coordinate 2,952,884 of OX596362.1, forward strand.
TTTATACTTAAACTTTCCTTCCTTGCACAAGATGAATGACTTGAGTGTTATAAAATTGTCTATTACAGGGATCCCGTACGACACAGAATCTATTTTAGAGGCGCTAGATGTGAACTATGAAGAGTTTGTTATGGCATAACCGGCATGTCCTGTGAAGAAGTACCTACCTAAGTAGGTATACCATAGAATTACCTTGTTATTAATTTATATTTATTACCAAGTGTGTTGTTTTACTATTGTTTTTGTTGTTTCCATAATTTTCATACGGTCGATTATACAGTACCTAAGTAGTAAACATTTTGTTTTAATTTGATACTTTTTCCACAACTTCATGAAAATTTGTTACTTTAGGCATCATGTATGATGACGTTGAAATGATTATTTTATGTTTTAGAATTATTATGCTAACTAGGTACCTACAGTGATAATAATAAATACAATAAAAACAAAATTGTGTCAATAATACATGTTTATTATCGCATCGTCAAACAGAAAATATACATAAACAGAAATAAAATCAATTTTAGGCCTCGCACATAAATTAGTCTTTAATTTAGGCCTTAACCAATTAAATATCAAATTAATACCAATCAATTAATTACAAAAAATAATTATAAATCAATAAATTAATTCAGAATAAATAAAAACTTAGATAATTATTACAAAAAAACTAATTTAATTTTATATTGTTAAAATTACCATCATCTATACACAATTATATAAACAATTTAGTTTAGTGTTATGCAAAAAGTGCAATTCATATTACTAGTTTATTTACTAAACAGCAGACTAGCGTCCATAATAATGAAGTACATTTTGTTAAAGGCTCACTTTAAATGGTTTTTACGAAAAGTTTAATACACAACAGTTTGAAGGCGTCTACCATCTCGCTCTGAATTATTATTATGGAGAACTAACAAAACATTTTGTATCTGACTAAACGAAATTAATTTATATACTATCTTGTGTAAACATAAAATTGAGGCTGTCGTTTTACAACTATTATTTTATTAATAGTTTTTACTCATTTTAATGATTAATACAGAACTCAGAAGATCTACTCTTGAATATACGCCAAACGGTAATCGTTGCAAATAACATAGTTCAATTTATATTGGTAACACTAAGTTTGGAGTATTCCCAGACATAAGCTGAACCGCGAGAACTGCCACAATATAGCTTTTATCAAAAGTAGACACATTTGTTTGTATTCAAGAACTAAGCTCAAGCTTGATACTCTAGCATAGGTTTTTGACAGTTCTTCATAGGATATTTTTGTCGATTCGATGCTTGAGTTACGGTTCACACTCAAATAAGGTTCTTAAATAAAGGCCTTGGAGCGAGATAGAGTAGGTAACTTACCCATACATTTTGTAACAATGCGAGCTCAGTACTGTTTTGTTCAAATCAGGAATTGCAACCCTCATTTCGGAGTGTGTTGCCAACTTAAGACCCTCAAGTACACATAAAAGAAATAAGAGTAACAATTACAGAGCGTTAATAGATGGCCTTCGAAGCGAATTGGTCGAACAACGATTAGTTAGCTATGTCTAATATTTATACTAGTTTACAAAACTACCTCTATTTAGATGCCATTTGATTGTAGCACTTTTTATTTAGTTTTACGTACGATAAAGTAAGGTTTTACATTTTTCAAGAACAAGACTGCAAGTTTCCTTAAGGATTTCTGGTGTCGGATCATTCTTGCCCAAGAGGGTACCGGCCAGAGGTGTTAATACCGGGTATAAAAAAAGTGCTTATGTAAAGTAAACTCAAGGTTCAAGAAGCACCAAAAACCAAAATATAATTCATTGAAATTTGTAATTTTAATGCAATACGAATTTTTTAAATTTTAAAGTTAATATTATAAATAACAGCAGGACGGGTCCCATATCAAAACAGACAAACTAAAATTAGCTTTAGGAAATTATGTTTATGTCTTAATCTGGGGAAGATGTCAAAGATGGGAAGCTGAAGATATACCTACTCTTTGTATTCGGGAGCTGTCTTTTACACCCTATATAATTCCAGGGTCAAGAAATAATGACTTTGACAGATCATTTGCTAAGCTGCCTCTATGTCCTTAAGTTATGTGTACAAAAGTCTTACTTTATCACACGTAAGCTAGTTAGAACCAAGCTGGTAACAAAAACCCCTGTTATAAAATATCTATTGGTAAAAATGTACCTATAAAAGCCTGTCGGGTATAAAATTATATTTATTTCGGCTTAGGGCTCCGCGTCATATCTACGAATATGTTCAAACCGCATCAAAAACGATGCTACTGAAAGTGCTAGTGAAACTAGGAACCGATCATCTATTTTTGACAAAGAACCCTAAAGTAATCAAGGCAAAAATATACAAAATATTTTGTATGTACATTTCTATGCAGTGGTATCCAACGCAACTACAATAATATTAAGATTTAAGATGTATACTTTCATAATGTAGTTTTTCTTTGTTAGCCTTGATTCGCGCCATTTTAAAATAAATGAAATAAACTATTTTATTATTATTAAGGTGTAAGTAACAAATAAATAAGTTATTTGGTATACACACTTCAGTATGTATATATAATCTAATGATTATTACTATTTAAAACATGGTATGAATCAGGCTCTCGTTTATATAAAACATTGAAATAAAAACATTAATATTTTTCACAATAAATTACTTATTATCTACAGAAAATGAGCAAGAAAATTCTAACATAACATAAGTAACTACATAAAATTTAGAACATCCCGTGATTCGATGAAAGATTTTCAAGTTACAAAATCAGTTCTTTTTAGGCACCCTCCGAGTTAGAATCTACTTTCATCCTTAACTCAATGTCTGATGGTATATTTTGCGATGACAGGAGGGGGTAATATTTATAAATTCAGTCAGTCAAGTTAACGGTTTATAACTACAATATCTTGAACTGTTTGTAAATGAATTTTTTTTCTTCTATAATGCAAAAATGAATTTATTATTATGTTTAGTTCAAACAGTATTTATGAGTCATCTTATGATTGGAGATTCTAATGAGATTCATCAGTTCTAGCGTCTATATCTTTCGCTCATCCCAAAATACAAAAAAGTTACTAACTTAAAATTAAAATAAGCTTACAATGGTGTTGATTCTGTTGTAGCATTTTCTAAACTTAACTAAAACTATCGCGGTCCTTTGTATTTTAATTCATAAAAAAAAGGACGGCAACAATTTTAGTTAGTTTAGTTTAGGAAAGGTTACAACAGAATCGACAGTATTAGCTATATAATCTCATTTCGACACTAAAAATCATTGTATAAAATTAAAATTAAGTCTAACACATAAACTAATTATAAAATTACTAGCTGCACGAATGTGATTAAAATAGCAACCTTTTAAAGTTCATTACAAACGCCCGGCACTTGGTGAAATAGGCCTTTTATCAACACAAGCTCCTCTATATTGACTGTTACTACCAGTAGTTGGTTCGTGAGTCAATGCCAACTCTAATGACGGAGTTAGGCCGCCCGAAGTCCTCCATAATGGCCCAACAACTTAACAATCACTAAAATGCTTAAAACTATTTCTAAAAGTAAAATATTTAAATCAAACTTCCGGCAGAATTCGTCTTGGCTACAAAATATGAGGTATTTTTACAAAATTAGTTCCGTTTATTCGTGTTACTCCTATTTTTGGTGGAATGCTGTTTTATCAAGTCTTTCGGCCATCTTTAACTATCCACAAGTGATGAACGCGACTGTTTTTTTCCATAAAGAAATACAAAGAAAATGTCTCACTAAGTATAATTCCTAATAAATCGTACATACGTATGTCTCTCTGAATGTATGTACGCTTAGATACTACGCAACATATTATAATGCTGTTTCTATCAGAGTGATTCAAGAAGGTTTATACGTATAGGCCGTGCGAAGCCGGGGCGGGTCGCTAGTAGAAAACATACTTTATGAGTTTTTTTTTTTTTTTAATACAAATAGAACATCAATATAGAGATTGAATAGGAAAGTTTACATATACCCGGTACGAAGCAGGTCGCTAGTGAAAATAAAATGAGATTTTCATTAATTCAAATAGAAAAATCCAGTCGTGCCATCACTTCTCATTCTCTATACCCTTAAACCTAACTCACAATCTCGATCACGCCACCCCACTGTCCTGGGTGTGGCTTCGCTTCTTATCACCCCTATGATCCGGGGTGGATTTCAATATATCCGGCTGTCCATGAGACACCCTCGCTTCGACATGCTGGTTAAACGTAGATGTATGTGAGCTTAGAGTTAAGGTCGCGTTCCTATCAGAGTTTAAGGTCATGGTGGTCGCGTGGGAGTTTAAGGTGTTATGACCTGTTGTATGGTGTGTGTGGTGCGATTGGCTGAGCTGGTGCGTGTGGGGGAGGGTGGACGGGCTGGAGTGGGGCAGCGGCTTGCGGATGGACCGATGAGAACCGTTCCGGGTTAGGGAGTTCATCTGCGGTGTGCCGGGCCCACCGGGACGGAGTAACGCGTTCTTGTAGTCCGCTATTAGATGGGTTAACTCAGCCATCTGTAAAAGATTATTTAAAGAAATTTAACGAGTAGTAGAGTTTTTTGTTTTAAGAGTAGTAGAGTTCTTTGTGATAGAGCTCGTCCGGGGAAGGACTACCACCATACCAATTTCTGCCGCCAAGCAGTAATGCTTGCATTGCTGTGTTCCGGTTTGAAGGGTATGGTTTCCGGTGAAATTACAGGCACATGAGACTTTCCATCTCACGTCTCAGGGTGGTAACACGCAAGTGATATCAAAGATGTTGCATGCGTACATAGGCTACGGTAACTGCTGACCATCAAGTGGGCCGTACGCTTGGTTACCACTTTAGTGGTATAAAAAAAAAATAAGTTTTCAAAATGATGATTGTATTTGTATATATTTATTCAAACATATGGGTTACAAATATTTGTTATAAGAATAAGCACTGTAAAACCTTCTAAAGTTTGTCTCGGTGCATAGCGACATAGCGAGCTGTAGCGCAATAATAAATAAAATAAATAAAATAAATAATGCTGGACAATCCACACAGCATCATCTAGCCCCAGGTAAGCTGCTGTTAAACAGAGCTGTGTTATGGGTAACTAGATGACTGATATACTCGTATATTTAATACAATTACAATACATAGATATATATATATTTTTATTATATATAGAAATACCCAGAACACTCGGAACAAATATTTGTAGGTAGTACAAACATTTGTCCCGAGGCGGGAATCGAACCCGCAACCTCTGCGTCGCAGGCGGACCTGCGCCCGCTGCGCCACATCGGTCGTCAAATAGTTTGTAGATATAGTATATAGATAAGACACAGACAAATTAAATCCAAGACTAAGGAAATTTAAACTGTTCGTTCGTTCGTTCGTTCGTATGAGTCAGTGGCCAACTCTGGTGACAGAGTTTTCTGACAGATGCGGCCCGAAGGCCTCTGAAACCTAACAACTTTGAAATTTAAACTGTTTAAAATATAAAAGTTACCTGGTATAATCACAACGAATACCTATGCATATATCAGAGCAGTAAGCTGTTAAAAGTACGATATAGCAGAGCAGTAAGCAGAAGGTTATGCTTTTCAAAAAATTAGAATTGACGAGCTAGATTATTGTTATTTTCCTTTAATGTCGGTTTTAGTTTTTTTTTCTAAAACCGACTTCAAACTAAATAAAAATGGTATGATGGATTGTGGATATGAGAGGTGGTTATTCAAAAAGTACTGAACCAATTTCGACAAAATTCATATGGGACCACCTATCAATCAAAATCAATTCATAATTTTACTGGCGGAGAATTGCGTAACAAACTTACAAAAATAAAAGTACAGCTCGAATAGATAACCTTCTTCATTTTGAAGTCTTCTAAAAAAGTAATAAAGGCTCATTGATACAAGTTGTAAATAACAGTTGTCTTTGTAACTAAGGCTCATTGAAACAAGTAGTAAATAACAGTTGTCTTTGTAACTAAGGCTCATTGAAACAAGTAGTAAATAACAGTTGTCTTTGTAACTAAGGCTCATTGAAACAAGTTGTAAATAACAGTTGTCTTTGTAACTAAGGCTCATTGAAACAAGTTGTAAATAACAGTTGTCTTTGTAACTAAGGCTCATTGAAACAAGTTGTAAATAACAGTTGTCTTTGTAACTAAGGCTCATTGAAACAAGTAGTAAATAACAGTTGTCTTTGTAACTAAGGTTCATTGAAACAAGTAGTAAATAACAGTTGTCTTTGTAACTAAGGCTCATTGAAACAAGTTGTAAATAACAGTTGTCTTTGTGACTGAGGCTCATTGAAACAAGTTGTAAATAACAGTTGTCTTTGTAACTAAGGCTCATTGAAACAAGTTGTAAATAACAGTTGTCTTTGTGACTGAGGCTCATTGAAACAAGTTGTAAATAACAGTTGTCTTTAAATAAATAAATAAAAATAAATAATGCTGGACAACTCACACAGCATCATCTAGCCCCAGGTAAGCTGCTGTTAAACAGAGCTGTGTTATGGAGACTAGATGACTGATATATATTTAATACAGTACAATACATAAATAGATATTTTTTATTATACATAGAAAACACCCAGAACACCCGGAACAAATATTTGCAGATCCTACAAACATTTGTCCCAAGGCGGGAATCGAACCCGCAACCTCCGCGTCGCAGGCGGACCTTCGCCCACCGCGCCACATTGGTTTGTAACTAAGGCTCATTGAAACAAGTTGTAAATAACAGTTGTCTTTGTAACTAAGGCTCATTGAAACAAGTAGTAAATAACAGTTGTCTTTGTAACTAAGGCTCATTGAAACAAGTTGTAAATAACAGTTGTCTTTGTAACTAAGGCTCATTGAAAAAAGTTGTAAATAATAGTTACCTTAGGCTTATTGAGACTAATCAACATCTTGTGGACTGGACTCCCGGCGTCTTCAGCATCGATCAGCATCATCAGATCATCCTGGAAATTAATGACGCGTTTATTTTGATTTTGTGTAGGTCCAAGCGCGCGCATGCCAGAGCGAGCGAAAGTGTGCTTCTCGCTCTTGCTATAGTTGCGTGGGAACAACCATGACACTCACAAATACAACAGCTTCGTTTACGTACACAAACTGCGTGTGGTGATTGAGACGTGTTTGCTTCATAGATTTTATTGAGTGTCTGGGGTGTGACTGTAGTACGAATTCCAACCCTGGAACATCTACCACTAGACCACCAGCGTTACCTGTAATCCTCCAAAGAGACAGATGGAGGTGAGCGCGTATCTTGGTACCTTACTCTTGAACCCAATGACAATTCCGATCCAATCCCAATTTCTATTTACTGCTGTCAAATTATTGTACTCTTGAAAACAAGGTTGAATTTGGCGCTTGGTTTGCTGTCAAAAGTAAGAAATGTCATTTCCAATAATTGTCCAATACCGATCGCGTTCAAGAGTAAGGCCCTTGGAAGGCGTGGTTACCACTAGGCCACCAGTGTTATGTTAGTTACCTGTAATCCTCCGAAGAGACCGATGGAGGTGAGCGCGTATCTTCCTATAACGGCCATCGAGGCTAGCTCCAGCACTGTGACGCCCTCTTCAGACACCGCCAACCACACCATCGATAAGTCTGGCTGTTTTATCTGCAAGTATAGGGTAACTTTAGACATTCTTTAGTCTTTAATGTACACACGCGTATCAATAACCCACGCGTCAATGACCTGCGCGTGTCAATGACCCCCCAATAACAGCTACGGGGCTCTCGTGCTCGAATATTTTATTATTACGCGATTTCCAACAATGATAAATAATAATTGATCAGATATACGTAATCGATTTACTCGAGTTTCTAAGAGAAAATATACAGAAAAAAAACATAGGTAGGTATATATTGATGAGTGAAACCTGTTCCTTAAGTTTGTCAGGTTGATAATGAATGACCCTGCCTAAGTTAAATACCTGGTAGTACCTCGGCAGTCGGGTATAAAATACAGTGTAAGTGGTGGCTCACCCTAGCTTGGAAGAGTGTAGCTCCGAAGAAGGGCCATTTCCTCGTGCAGTTGAGATATATCCGCACGCAGTCACCCGTGCTGCGGCCCTTCAGCGCGATCCACTTCGACCTCAGCTTCTCTTCTATATCCCTGTTTTATTCATTAAAAACTGTATATTTAGCTTCAAGCTAAGCAGTGCTTGTGTTATGGGTACTAGATGACTGATATCCATAATACAATACAATACATAGATAGATATTTATTATTATACATAGAAAATACCCAGAACTAATATTTGCAGATCGTACAAACATTTGTCCCGAGGCGGGAATCAAACCCGCAAACTCCGCGTCGCAGGCGGACTTTTGCAAACCGCGCCACATAGGTCGTCAACCACAGAACTATATATAAGTAAAATCAAAGAGTTCGTCGATTTGTATGGAAACCGAGCGTGTAACATTTTGCGTATTTGTATTTTACACACAAAAGTATTTTAGTGATGGGAAACATACACCGCGCAAAAATGAATGATTTAAAAGCATCGATAAGCACGCGGCAAACCGATCCTAGGCACTGTCACACCACCACACCGCCCCCGGTTGGGAGCCGACTGAGTTTCTCGGCGAGTAGAGGTTACGAGCACCGGTGGTCTAGTGGTAGTGACCCCGCCTTCCAATCCTAAGGTCGTGGGTTTAAACCCGGTCGTGCACCAATGGATTTTTCTGTTCGAAAAATGTATGTGCGCAATGCCAGTGCTCTCATACGGTGAAGGAAAACATCGTGAGGAAACCGGCATGTCCAAGAACAAAAAAATCGAAAGACATGTGCCATCCACCAATCCGCATTGGGTCCGCGTGGTGGATTAAGACCCAAAGGCCAGTGTCCCAGCAGTGGGAACATTAGAAGGCTGTCATGATGAAAGAGGTTACTCAGCCCTTAGTTATGCCGTCTTTTCGGCACGCGAGGTACATACTATTACACTCATTCTATTTAGATATAGTTCTGTGTGGTGAACGATCACGAGTGGTGTGACGTGACCGGTGCGGTTACCTCAGCTCGTCGTTGGAGAGCGGCGCTCGGTACCGGTACGGGTAGAACCGGCGCGCGAGGGGCTGGTTGTGGTGCGAGTTGGCGGGCGAGTAGTCGCCCATGTCCAGCTGAGCCATCAGCGCGCCCAGCTCCGCCGCCAGCTCGCGCGTCACCGGGAACCGACCCGCCACCACTGGACATTACACCTTTGTTCATACTTATTCTTTACAAAACACTAATTTAATAATAGTAGAGTTCTTTTTTAAAAAGAGCTCGTCCGGGGAAGGACTATCATACATGTTTCAGCGGCCAAGCAGTAATGCTCGCATTGCTGTGTTCCGGTTTGAAGGGTATGGTTTCGGTGAAATTATAGGCACATGAGACTTTTCATCTAACACGCAAGTGATATCTATGATGTTGCATGCGTAAGTACATAGACTACGGTAACCGCTGACCATCAAGTGGGCCGTACGCTTAGTTGCCACTATAGTGGTATAAAAAAATGACTCTTCAACGCAATCTCAATTTCAATCCAATTTAATTGACTTCTGTAATTTTTTTGTACACTTGGAAACAAGGTTGAATTTAGCGTTAATTGATATGGAATGTCATATTCCAAAACTTGTCCAATACCGATCCGTTTAGGAGTAAGACCCCTAAGGCCAATTACAATTAAGTTCATGAACATGAAATAGGAACGTTTTTCCATACAAAATCACTAATATTATAAGCTTGTATTCTGTTATGCATTGGGCCCGTGGTGATAGAAACTCATTAGTCATCATCATAACAACTTTTTAAAATTTCCACAACTGGGCCACTGGCTTACTCTCAAGTGAGAGTGGTGTGTTGTGTGAGTGGGTGTGTGTGAGGGTGCGTGAGTGAGTAGTAGGGATGTGTGGTTAGGGTCTCTTGATAACTGAAGTCCCTAAAGAACCAGGGTTTCACAGGAGATCTGTGAATGTGTGTGGGCGGGTGTGTGCGAGTGTGAGAGGGTGTGTGCGAGGGTGTGTAAAGGTAAGAGTGTTTATGAGCTTCTCTTCACTCACCTTGTTGATTCACTTGATAACATAGCAATAACTTTTCCTTATCAGTCTCAGTTCTAACAGAATTCTTGAAGTACAGCCTGTTTCTATACGTCAGTCGGATGACGCGAGAGTTCTCGAACTTTCCAGAACCTTTCTCGCGTAAGGCTGTCTCCCATTTTGATATGACGTCGCAAAGCTGGAAAATATTATTTCATTACATATATTATATACAAATAAATAAATAAATAATGCTGGACAATCCACACAGCATCATCTAGCCCCAAGCTAAGCAGAGCTTGTGTTATGGGTAATAGATGACTGATATACTTAATATAATTCAGGCTTTTCAAAGTTGTTAGGCCACGACAGAGACCTTAGAGCGGCCTAAATACACTGTCACCAGAGTTGGCCACTGACTCATACCAACTTACTTATTAATGTGTAACAAGTTTTGAGGTTGGAGCTAGATGGCGTTGTGTAAAAATGTTCGCAAATATTTATTTATTTCTGCCGCCAAGCAGTAATGCTCGCATTGCTGTGTTCCGGTGTGAAGGGTATAGTTTCCGGTGAAATTACTGGCACATGAGGCTTTCGATCTTAGCCTCAAGGTGGCAACCCGCGAGTGATACCTCTGGTATTGCGAGCGTTCATAGGCTGCGGTCACCGCTTACCATCTTGTGGGCCGTACGCTTGGTTGCCACTTCAGTTGTATAAAAAAAAAAAAAATGTAATACTTATTATTCTCCTTAAAATAGTTTTTTTTAAGCAAGAACAACGCCTAACCATTACAGATGCAGTGCCACCCAAAGCTTAAAGTTTTTAAGTTCTGCGTGGCACTGCACTGCGCTCATCACCCCGAAACGTAGCTGTTATGTCTCTTTCGCCTAGTAATTTCACTTGCTACAATGCCCTTCAAACCTAAACACAGTAACCCCTGCACACTACTGCTTGGAGGTAGAATATCTGGCACTGCGGTGGTACCCGCCAAGACGAACTCTTGCTGAAGAGTCCTACTACCAGGTAGGATTGATGATTACCTTCTTATCAGGTTTGATATGGTGCTCCAAGTCCTTCTCGATAGGGTCGTCGCTGAACAGGGCGAAGCCCGACGCGGCAGACTCTCTGCATCCCAACTCAGTGCTGAGCGTCGATAGGAACTCTTCCACCGTCGTCGAACCGTCGAAACTTATCACCTGAGACACAAAAATTTGTATAAGAATAGAAAAACACACCATCAAGTAATTATCATCTTTTTAAATGCACTACTGGATTACAATTAGGTTTACAATTTTAAACCAACACGCGCGACCATTGAAAATACGGATGATATCTCACTTGGTAAGTGTTATTGAGCATATGGACCGGGATGGCGTGTGGTAGACAGTGGTGGTAAGGATTCTTGAGTAGTATAGACAGAACTTCCATTCTCGAAGGCTTATCCTCTCGGCCGCCATTTTTTATAGTCCGTTCCAACGCTCTAGCACAATACGCCGCGTATTTGCCACATTCCGTTCTGGAAATAACACAACATTAACAAATCCTACTAATATTATAAATGCAAAAGTCTGTGGGTGTGTGTGAATGTTTGTTACCACGTTTCACCGTGACGACTTAACCGATTGTGATAAAATTTAGTATGCAGATGGTTTAAGTTCTGGGATAACACATAGATTACTTTTTATCCCGGAAAAGCGAGAGCTCGTTATAAATAATGAAGCAAAAATCACACTTAAAGCCAGTGATTTAAGTGCGACTGTTGCAAATTCCCTGCGTAGTGAGTGAGGAGGCATTATCTTCTTGTTACAGATATCGCTGAGGCTCAAACCAAAAGTCTACAAGCACTTGTCGTCAGTGATGACATACGGCACTGAGACGTGGTCTCTAAATGTTACAACAGTTAGCCCGTTTAGCGACATATGCGAAATGTTACAAACAGTTATTTGTCCCGAGACAAAGATAGTTTTTTTCCGGGATATAAAGTAGCCTATTGTAATCCAACGCATAAATTATCTTTATGTAAACTTTCATCCACATACCTCCGTTTGAGCATGAACAAAAAACCAACCAAAATACACAAATTTCTCCGCTTTTTGAATAGATAGATAGATAGATAGAAAACACTTTATTGCACACCACACACTAAGAAATAAAAACATAAAAGTAATACATAAACTATTAGCGGAAGTACAATGGGCGGTCTTATCGCTGAGAGCGATCTCATCCAGACAACCTTATATTAGAAAGAAAGAAAGAAAGAAAGAAAATAGATTCATTTGTGACGAGCATAAGTAGATACAATATACAAAATAGGTACATTTAATTCTAATAAAATAACAATTAGACTAAAAAAACCAAAAACTAAAATTAAAAACTAAGTAAGTTAGAATAGGTCTAATATAAGTTAGAATAGGTAGAATAGGTATTAATATAAATATTAGTATTAAAAGTGATTAGTAGGATGCAAATGCTGTGAACTTACTTAGAATCCGCGTGCCTACTAAGATGCAGCTTCAAATACCACAGTAGCCTGTTATTCCTCGGCACAAAGAGACTGACTGCTAAGGCTAGTAACTGCCAACCTTGGACGAAGCTGTATGTAGGTGGGTTGCTTTTGCAGTCCACTGAGAGTAAAGGCGCCTGAAATTATTCGAGGAGTTACAATACCTATCGTTATACAGGGCGTCCCAAACTTATGGGACATGAAGGGGAAGTACCTTAAATATCGTAGATAGTGTATTTTGCTTAAAGAAGACTTTATGTTATTTTTAAAACTTAGTAATTCCGCATTCATAGATTTTCTAAAAATTACTTGCTTCGTCTGGGAATCGAACCGACTCAAATGTCAAAAAAAAATCACCATAAATTAAACAAACTAATTCATAAGATTTTTTTTTAAACGAAATAATATTTTTAAATGTCGTTCTTAAATTTGAAAATGGAACAGTCTGTGCGAGCGTTTGTTTTTCGGATATTGATCTGTTTAGTCTTAATTTACTTACACAAGTGTTAATGTGTTAATTTTTTTGCGAACATGGCATATCAAGTAAGTTTTGATCTAATGGAAGCATATTTTTTGAACGATAAAGATATCTCTAGAAGTTTGCGGTGGTACAGCGTAAAATATCTTGATAGACAAATACCGTCTCGTAAAGTTTTGAAAAGGCTTGTGAACAATTTGAGAACTCTGGGACGTTTCGATAAACGCCCAAGAGAACCACATCAAGAAAACCATACGATCAACGACGAAGAACTTGATATTTTAATTTACTTTTCGGCTTTTCCGAAAACATCGGTGAGAGAAGGAGAACATGAAATTGTAGTTTCGAAAAGTAAAATACACCGTGTATTAAAAAAACACGGTTTTAAGAGTTATGTTGAAGGACGATTGGTTCAAAAATTACTTCCGGGCGATACAGAAAGGAGAAAATATTTCTGTCTTGATATCCAGGCACGCTTGCTCGAAGATCCAAATTTTTTGGATAATATTATTTGGACAGACGAATCTAACTTTAGTAATAACGGTATGTATAACCGCAACAATAATCGTATTTGGTCTAAAGAAAATCCCCTACGAGTCACTGAAACGAATAACCAAGTGCGTTTTTCACTCAACTGTTGGTGTGGACTTTTAAAAAACCGGGTTTTCTTAATCCATTTTTACCAAGGAACCTTAAACACAGAAAAGTATTTAGGAATACTTCAAATTTTAAGGGATGAGATAAGAAATCTTTCCGCGGCGGAGCAAGAAAACTTAATTTTCCAACAAGATGGAGCTCCGGCTCATAATAGTCGGAGAGCAGCAGATTTTCTAAATGAATGTTTTCCTACATGGATTGGTACAAATGGACCGATTAGATGGCCGGCCAGATCCCCGGACCTTACACCATTAGATTTCTTCTTTTGGGGATACGTGAAAGATATGCTATACAAAAAGCGATACGAGAACGTGGGCGAGTTGCAAACTGAATTGTGCCATATCACATCGAGTGTTCACCATAAAATGATAAGAAAATCAACAGGTAGCGGACTCATTAAAAGATTGGCGATTTCCTAAGACAAGAGGGATCACATTTTGAGCATTTAATTAATTAATTTACAAAAAAATACCCACTTAATTGACTACGGCAGTTACATGTATGTTTTTATGTTGATTAAAATGATTAATTTTACGTTATTCCTTTCTTTTAAAATACAATGTTACCCAAGCAGAGTTATTATTTTTTAGCTATTCTTTCGATTGGCATCATAAAAGTAGGGTGATTTTTTTTGACATTTGAGTCGGTTCGATTCCCTGACGAAGCAAGTAATTTTTAGAAAATCTATGAATGCGGAATTACTAAGTTTTAAAAATAACTTAAAGTCTTCTTTAAGCAAAATACACTATCTACGATATTTAAGGTACTTCCCCTTCATGTCCCATAAGTTTGGGACGTCCTGTATATTATATTCGCGGCGTGACCATGTCTTTTCTGTGGATTAGACTGACTGAGAAGATGTAGATGCTGGGCAAGCCTACTTCATCTTAAACCTGGCACTACAGCATCCGCACTTCACACATGCAGTGTGGGCAACAAGTTGTTAGCAGGTAAACCGAAGCTATTTTGATTTAGTAAGTTATCCAAAGCTGGATTTGAAATTGAACAAACATAATTTTCACTAAAAACGGGATATTTACCATGATTTGTGAGTTTTATTGATTCCCGATATTTCGGCGCAGTTACATAATACATATCGGGAATCAATAAAACTTACAAATCATGGTAAATATCCCGTTTTTAGTGAAAATTATGTTAATAACCATGATAGTTTTAAAAACTATTGAACAAACATACTAACGCCCGAATACTGAAACGCTATTTAAATATTTGAGATCAGATTAACTGTCTGTTGTCTTATAAATCGTAGTCAATATGTCATCACTTAGCACGTATTAAGATGCGTTATTCCAATTATGAATGCTTAATATATTTTTTTTTTAGTTTTTTAATTAATATAATTTCTGTGTGATTTTTTTATAACGCTTTGGAGTAATAACTGTAATGTTATAAATACATAATAATAATGAATTGATTACTAGAGTAGCGTTTTACTATTTGAGCGCTTGTTCGATATTCTATTTATATTAAACTAAAGGAGTTGTTTCTCGATGTAAGGAGCGCCCGGCTCCTTATATCGAGGTCTTTTGTAGGTCCTTTGTAGGGGTCTAGATATTTAGATATTCAATATAGAATTTGTAAGCTGTTTATTTAATTTATTTTAGCTTCTTTCACAATCTTAAGTAAGTTTATCATTGTGAAGGAGTGCAACACAATGCAAAACAACATGGCGGGTTTAACGAACAACTGGGTTATTAAGTACTGTCAAAGTCAAGATGCGTCACGATCATTGGCTAATAGCTGTCATGGCGGACCTCCAGTGTTCCCGTTTTATGAAACTCAACACAACAAACATTTTTCTTATAGAACTTTGTTTGTCTACATAAAAATAAAATTGTATTATAATGTTAGTTTTATATTTTTTTCCAATTTCTCTATGGTGTTACTAAGACCTAGGCCACTATGGAATTGGTTCTTTACTCCACTATAAAGCCAATTTAAATGGTAAAAAGAATCACCTAAATTGGCTTCAGGGAAGTTGACATAAGAATTAATATACCTGTTTCTTTTTCGATTTCTTAAATTCATGTATCTTGATTTTCATATCCAATCATTATTTATAGTTTACACTCCATCTCGTACAATACTCTCTGCTAGGTTAGTGCGTAGATTTATATAATGAAAAAACCAATACCTATGGCGATTTACTATAAAGACATTTTCTTTTATATATTTCTTGTTACGCATTGGTTACATTCACGTTTCGACGCGATTACAATACCTTTTGTAATATTTACGAATTTATAAAACGTAAAACGTCGATGATGCGGGAATTGCGCGGGGAAGAGGCGGCCAGTGCCATATACGTGCTTACCGTCCGTTTCCCGCGCAAACCCCGCGTATCACGGCCCGTGCCCCTGTAAATTTAAGTCGTTCGTCAACTCACACCATGAATCTTGTCTCAACTGGTGCGAGTTGATGAATTTTAGAATTTGCCGGTAAACGTCCAAGTTATTTGGTTTGCCGATCCTAAGTGGTACAGTAAACACATAGTACACATAGTAGATCCTACACAGTACACTAACTCCGACAATTACCTGTATAGAGCTAGGCGATCCGGCCGAGTTAGGTTGCACATCACCGCTCTTGTTGTCGCCGACGGACGACGCACCCGTGTCGCACGTGAACAGGGATTGTGTCGCGCACAGTAGCAGTTGCTGTACAAATGAAATGTTGGTGTTGCGATACTGAGGAGTTCTACTATGTCGCTTGGGTTTTGTGTTACTAATAAGTAAGTTCGTATGAATCAGTGGCTAGCTCTTGATTTGTGTTACTGGATTGTAGGTACTTTGTGAATTTTAGAGAGGTTGTGTTGGTATTTTGTTGCTATACTGAGAAGTTTTACTATGTCGCTTTTTATTGTGTTACTGGACTGTAGGTACCTACTTTGTGAATTTAAGAGAGGTTTTGTGGTAATTAAGATACCTACAAAATTTTTATGCTTATTTAGGTGGAGTTTACTTGGACTGTGTTGAATGAAGGGTTTACACAATAAAATTACAATACTGTCATGGAATGGAAAAGTATAGTGAAGATGGGATTGTTGATGTTGGTTGATATGTTGATATATTGGTAGAAGTTTTGTTTTTAGAATATTTCAAATTCATCACAAAGTATAAATTTTACTTTTTAACATTTGATTTTTGATGATGACAATGATGTAAACACATTAAAATAGCTGTTGCTAAAAACCATTATTATCAAGTAATGAAATCTTTCTAAATCTGAGCATTAAAAAGCTGATTTTCTGTTTTTTTTGAGGGTGAAGCTTTGAAGAATTTAAACTATCTGCACAAACCGTGACCTTGTAAAAAAGTGTCAGTATAATTATTACAAAATAAATTTATGGCTGGGCCAGAGATATATTTGAAACTATAAATGTCTCTGTAAATCCCATTTACTTCATCATGGTCAGCCTGCTAATATACCTACTCTCGAGCGAGAGGGTTAAGATAATCCATCACAGGACCCCAATATGGATTGGTGGTTGGCACATGTCTTTTTATTCTTTTTAGAAGTTCTTGGACATGCCGATTTCCTAAGATGTTTTCCTTTACCTTTAACGCACACTACATTTTTCGGAAAAAAAATTGATTCGGGACCTGTTTTGAAGCCACAATTATAAGATCGGAAGGCGGAGTCACTACCATTAGACCACCAGGTGCTCTCGATCTGATTCCAATGCATTCCTAATTATTGTTAATAGTGAAAGTGCAAATGATTTATATGTGCTATTAAAACGATTTTTTTTTTCTCTTTATCTCTATTTATCTCTCTTTTTAATGTACCAATACCATTTTTACCATATACACTAATTAACCAAACCTCTGACACCAGAATATTAACAATTATTGTGAGACATATTTATGTGCTGTACATGTATAACTATATATATAAAATTGCGTTACTAACTGACTGTTAATCAACACACAGCCAAGTCGTAAGTCCTAAAAACCTGGATTTGGAAAGTGTGTACCTTTATATATGTAGGGGTGCATTAATAAGGAAATTTTCGAAATTTAACTCCTATCTGAAGATAAAGTTTGTATGACAGAAACTCAACGCGGACTTAGTCACGAGGGTCTAATAGTGTTGTATGTGGAGTTGAAATACTGTGATTATGTACAGTGTGACCAATTTATTTATTTAGGGACTACATAACATGCCATACCTTTAGAAACGTTAATTTATTTTTCTAGTTTCGTTTGACAAGAAATTAAACAAACATACTTACTAAGAATAATACAAAAATTTATTGGAAGTAGTTAAAATAGTCTTATGTACTTTTTCAGATTACTAGTTACTTAGATTTTTAAAGTCTTAGGAAGCTGTCAGGAAAATCTACTTTTTATTATAAAAGCATTATTTTTATATTTTCTGACATAGGTACTTAATATTGTTTATTTAAGCACATATTTATAAGAGTAGTTGAGTTTTCTGTGATAGAGCTCGTCCGGGGAAGGACTACCACCATACCTATTTCTGCCGCCAAGCAGTAATGTTCGCATTGCTGTGTTCCGGTGTGAAGGGTATGGTTTCCGGTGAAATTACTGGCACATGAGGCTTTCGATCTTAGCCTCAAGGTGGCAACCCGCGAGTGATACCTCTGGTATTGCAAGCGTCCATAGGCTGCGGTAACCGCTTACCATCTTGTGGGCCGTACGCTTGGTTGCCACTTCAGTTGTATAAAAAAATATATATATTTATGTACTGTTTATGTAAAACAGATTTATTAATTATCGTAGACAAAAGTAGGCATGTTATGCAATAATTTATACGATTCGATTATATTATGATTATGATACGATAAATATGGAGTAAACAGTCTAAATCTTGCATTACAAACTTTTATAACAGTGCGAGGAAGTAGCTATGAGATTATATGAATGATAATAAAATAAAGTCATTCCCTAGTTCTAAAGGGGTGGGGGTAAAAACATTCTCAAAATATATAAACAAAACCGGGGGAAATTTACACCAACATTCCATTTGAGTATATTGCAACATAGCTGGTTGTGGCAACATTATTTAAAATATAATTTTTTTAATCATTCATTCTTGGATCAAGAACGAATGATTTACGGTGTTGCCAGAACTTTACAAGATCATATTGGAATGTCTTTCGATATCTACATTTTTTTATTAGCCAATAGTATGTCTTTCACATACAATTCCAAACTGATCAACACTAGAAGCTTTTTTGTTAACGGCAACACTCAAAGCTTACACTTATCAACAAAATGGTTTGTTAGTGTATTTTTTAATGCAAAAAAATAATATTTTTAAAGCTCTAACTTATACTGTGCTTGTAATTTTAAAACTAAAAAGTTAACACTGTTAATTTTAACCCTCTTTTTCATTTTAATTTATTATTAGTGCGCAATATTCAAGGAATATGATTACGTTTTTCTGCCAATTACCCTCTATAACCGCTACGGGGCTCGCGTGCTCGAATATTTTATTATTACGCGATTTCCAATAATAATAAATTATAATTGATCAGACATACGTTATCTCTTTACTCAAGATTACGAAAAAATATACAGAAAAAAAAAACATAGGTACATTATTTTTTTTATTCATGTGTGGAACCTGTTCTTTGAATATTGCGCACTAATAATCAAAGACCCTGTATATGACTTTAAAATCTTCTGTTGGGTATAGGGATATAGGTTAAAATATACAGGTTAAAAACAATGTGACTGATTCTCAGGAAAAAACAAATTATGATTATAAATGAAGCCTCGTACTTCTAAAATACATTCTACAGAGCACAGTATAACTTTCTTATACTAGAACCAAAGTTAAGAACGAAGATACAGATAAGATGTAAACTTTATCGCATCTTAAAGTGCTTAAGCTGTACTGTCACATGTGTAATTAAAATAGTGTGTACATTAAACTTATCTAAGAGAATAATAAATGTATGAAAAAAGCATTTATGCGTTCCGCCCTAAGCGCTGCGAATATAAAGCGATGGTGTACAGCATTATGTACTCTATTAATCCGAATGAGAGTACAATTTAGAATAATGGTAGTTTTATATTCAAGGCGTGTTTTTAGTAACTTAATTTTATACAGTGGTGGAGTCTTCCAACTTTTTTTATAAGATTATAAATAAAAATTGTAAGCGTGATGATGACAAATTAAAACTATTTATTTTAGCCGTTTGTGAATTCGAAAAAGCTCCATTGCACATCGGTTCACGATTTCCTGGATTGGGCAGTACTATAACTACATAAGTATAAGGCGATTTGCGAGCGAGTTCCAAGCGAGGCGAGTGCGCAACGTGTTCGCGGCGTTCTGTCCGCGTTTAGTGAGGTGGAAGTGGGCGGGCTGTTGAACGCGAGTGTACAAAATGGCGTCGACGCGACGCTATTCGCGCGCATTGGACTCGCTTGCAAATCGCCAGTGCGATGACTCTAAAGTTGATATCACACTCTCGATTTGCGAGCGAGTTCAAAGTGAGGCGAGCGCGATGAGATCGCAACGACCTTCCGCCTGCAACTCGCGGCTCGCTGCGCTCTCGCCTAGCTTCGGACTCGCTCCAGTGTTAACTGGTGGTAGGACTCTTCAGCAAGTGTCCATCTTGGTGGGTACCGCCGCAGTGCCAGATATTCTACCACCAAGCAGTAGTGTACAAGCATTACTGTGTTTTCGTTTGAAGGGAACTGTAGCAAGTGAAATTACTGAGCAAAAGAGACTAAACAACAACGTCTCGGGATGATGAGCGCAGTGCCACGTAGATTTTAAAAACTTTAAGCTTTGGGTGGCACTGCATCACCTGTTAGGCTGCGTTTCCACCAGAGATGTGCGAGGATGTGATGTGTGAATTACCTAGTCTCGCTCTGACAGCTTCAATGAAGTGATTCTATTATACATATTATATACAAACTCATCTCTCGCTACACATCCCCGCATATATCTCGTGGGAACGCAGCCTTATCACGCGCGGTGCTTAACAGCGACACGATCGTCACTTGCCCACATAAAAAGAATAACAAAACAAAGTGTAAAGCACTTACATTCTTAAGCTTAGCAGCTTTAAGGCTATGTTGGCGCGGTGTTACCTGCACGCCGTGCTTGGAGTGCGTGATGGGCGCCGTCTGCCGCGCGAGCGCCGCCGCCAGCTCGTCCGGCAGCTCGGGCACCTCGAGGCACTGCTGGAGCGCGTTCTGAGCTAGCACCACGTGGTAGTCGATGCCGGCTTGCTCTACGCATACCGACATGAACAGCTGCACGCACTGGAATATAACAAAACACATGGCTTTTACCATCGTGTCACTCTACCACGCTGTGCACTTCCCTCTGTGATAACCAAGACACTGGGAGGAACACAGAAGTCCACATGCACACACCCCCTTACAAACATACCCATGCACCCACACACCATCACACAACATCACATACCCACACTTTCATACATACACACACACGCCTCTCCCTTACATCACTCATACACACATTTTTACGGAACAATTATGCTGTTGTTTTGAAGCTGCATTGTTGATTAACTCATTTTTTATTATATACGTTTCCTTTTCTTTTGTATTATATAAGTGAATACAATCGCAAGTAGAACTATTTAGACCACAAAAACTGATTATATTTCGATGGGAGAAGCCTGGGTTCCTAAAACACAGTTGTACTAGTTTGGGAAACTATGGATTCATAAACAAATCATGTACCTAATATTCCTGTGTCAAATAAATTAATACTTACTTACTTACTATCTATTAAGATGATTTGTACAGCATCTAGTGGCATGTTGTTCTCCACATTGGATGTGTGAAGTATATGATGCTGTAGTGCCTGAGACAGGCTTGCCCAGCCTAACCATCCTCTTGGCTTTAGCCAGCACTAAGTTAAGTTGCGGGTTGCATCACGATGTTTTCCTTCACTGTTTTTTGTTATTTTTTTATATTATGTTAATACACATGCACATAAATTTTTTAAATAGAAAAAAACATTGGTGCACCGCCAAGATTTGAACCCGCGACATCCAGATCAGATATCGGAGCACATCCCAATGAGCCAACATGGGTGTAACACCCAAGATAAGCTGAGCTTGTGTTATGGGTGCTAGATGACTGACATACTTAATTCAATACAGAGAAAGATACTTTTGAATATACATAGAAAATAAATAAAGTTTGACCGCAAAGTCTGGAAAACTCAAAGGAGAGGGAGGCCTTTGCTCAGCAGTGGGACAGTGCAGGCTGACAACAACAACAACATAGAAAATACCCAGAACACCCGGAACAAATATATAATTGCAGATCATACAAACATTTGTCCCAAGGCGGGAATCGAAACCGCAATGTCCTGCGTTGCAGGCGGACCTTCGCCCGCCGCGCCACATCGGTCGTCTATTACATATTACACCACACCTTTACACACAATTTCACTTTTGTTACTCGTAGCCTACGAACACACAAAGCATAGAAGCATTCCTTGAGCTAGAAAATGCCCCAACGCAAATGGAGCTGCGAGCGAATTTAGTTTACCCGAAACTGTCAATGATGACGGCGGTCGTCTAATTTTTTATCGGTTTTGAGATTTTCTCATAAAAAATGCCTTCTTGTGAAGTGGTGCATAAGTCAATCTCATTTACATCAAAAGAATATTGGTGTTAGTTTTCACATGTAAGTTCATCGCTATTTACTTATTTCCGTAAAAAATAATCATGCCCAAAATATCTATGGGGATGGTGTTATGCCACCCAAAGCATGTACTTTATTTTATCTACCTGATAATATGACTGTCCAACAAATGTTTTCAATAAATTGTAACTAGGTTTCATGAAACTGCTTAAAAGAGCATTCCATAGATACCCGACCGCACGACGTATTTTTTGTCAAAAGTGTTACTTCTATAATAGTTTAAAGGGAAAACACCCTTTAAACAGAAAAAAAATATTAGCTTATAGATAACAGGAAAACCTATATAAAGTCTGTGGTCTTAAAATGACATAGTAAATCTCTGAACATTTAAATAAATCATTATTTTGGTTGGTACTACTTATAATTGATATGGTAGATAAATATTCATTGTTCTGAACATTCTCCATGCGAGTTCAACTCGCACTTGTAAATTTATTGAAAAAAACCTTTTAAGTTTGACTATAAGTACCGTAGATATTTATGGTTTTATATTGGTTTATTTGTACTAGTCACCTGCTTGTAAATAATAAAATATATTTAGACAACAGATTTCTTTTATTTGATTACAGGTACTTGCAAAGTTTTTTACTTACCATACAAACCTAATAAGTAAAGTAACTCCATAAAACTTATTCCATGTGCAAACCTTTAAACAACTGTTGTCATAGAAGTTCAAACAACTTATGAAAATATTATCATATTTCACCACAATCACCATCTTAATTAGAATTAATTATTTGCATTGCATCATATTGCATGAATCATCCCGGGTAGCGGATGGCGTTGCAGTAAATGACATGCGCGAACTACACATTAGACGGCAATTTAAACCCAAACGTTGAAACAATTAAGTCTACTTTTAACTGTGCGTCCCGAGTCCTAATAAATAGTTGGCTAATCAGCGAAGGAGTTTTGACGTGTAAGTTTGTTTGAAATTTTGTGTCAAGTTGCGCGCATATTTCACTTGAAGTAATAATTCCATGCTTTGTGTGTTCGTAGCTCGTAGCTATGTGTCCTTCAAATCTGTCTACATTTATCATTGACATACGAATGACAAGAAAAGACACCGCTAAATGACAATAATTATTTTGATGAATAAGACCAATGACTCCATACAAGCTTAGTAAATTATATTGAAATCGGAGATTCTTTAATAGTACAGATAATTATATCAGTTCTTATAGATGTCATATTAAAAATCTTAACTATAAAAATAAAAACAACTTACTTTGAATAACTTTAGCGCTTCCGCTTGCAAAGCTTCGGAATTAAGCGAAGTAAGCGGTGAAGTAATATTTTCTTTAGAGTATAGAAGGGTTGGATGCCTCCATAGAACACAATCTGAAAACACATCAAGAAAACAAAGACATTACAATATTCTTACGAATAAGGAGTGTGCAAGCATTACTATCATCCACCAATCCGCATTGGGTTCACGTGGTGGATTAGGATCCAATCACTTTCGCTCGAGAGTAGGCCAGTGTCCCAGCAGTGGAATCATTAGAAGGCTGTCATGATGATGATGATAATGATGAAGCATTACTATGTACACAGGAACTATACATTTTCAGGGATAAAAAAAGCCTCTTTTGTCTTTGCCAGCCTATCTCTGTACGAAATTTCATTTAGATCCGTTCAGCCGTTCTGGCGTGATAGAGTAACAAACATTCATCATTTTATACAAACTTTCGCATATATAATATTATACTAGCGACCCGCCCCGGTTTTGCGCGGGTGTTTAAACAATAGTATAAACATTTCTTGAATCTATATCTATTGATAAAAGCCGTATTAAAATCCGTGACATACATACTACTGAGACAAAGATAGATATTATTATTAAGGACAGACAAAACGTTACTTAAATACATAGAGAGGGACAGACAGCAGGAAGCGACTGTGTTTTATACTATGTATATATAGTGTGATAACACAACCTGGACACTCAATAAAATGTATGAAGCAAACGCGTCGCAATCACCACATGCACGGTTTGTGTACGTCACCGGTGTCGTTGTATGTGTAAGTGTCATGGTTGTCCCCACCCAATTATATTAAGAGCGAGATAGCACACTTTCACTCGCGCTGGCATGCGCGCGCTCGGTCCTACAGAAAATCAAAATAAACGCGTGCCTTAGCCCTTAGCTTCAGTGCCGGCGAAAGGTGCCGTGTGGTGCCGGCAAACTCGCGACCGGGGTGGGGTAAGTAAAACCGGCAGCCATTCTGTACGTAGTACTAATTAATATCTGTTCTGTGGTGATAGTAAATTTAATTCACGAGAAAATAAATATTTGATATGTAAAAAAGCTTACTGGGGTCTCCGTCAGTTTCCATAAGCTTCTGTATAAGCTGTTCGAAGTGCGTCCCTTGACTGAGCCCGCCTCCGCTGACCACAGTCAGGTGGTAGAGCCACGAGTCCTTGTCCGCTTTGCACTCGAATAGCAGGTATGTTGGTCCCTAGAATTTAATATAATATTACAAAATTAGCCCGAGGTTTATTTGCTACTAGCTGTTGCCAGCGACTTCGTTCGCATGGAACTCAGGAACCGGACTTTTTCCCGAGTAAAAGTAACCTATGTCCTATAAATGTTTTAATTTTATTAAAATACTATCCATATCGGTTCAGTTAATGGTGGCGATTATGTTGTAACATTTTGTAACTAAACTAGCTAAAATTGTTGCCGTCCTTTTCTTATGAATTAAAATACAAAAGGACCGCGATAGTTTCAGTTAGCTAAGTTTAGAAAATGCTACAACAGAATCGACACCGTCGAGTTATATAATTACAAACATTCAAACATCCAAGCTTTCGCTTTAAATTAGTATTATAAAAATTAGTGTGATAGTGTGATGTGATTGGTGTGATTAGTGTGACTATAATATTTTTTTTTGAAATCATTTTTTTTGCGCTGCATTCTCTAGGAATTCACTAATACAAGAAAGTTTATAGCCAAATCAAAATACATGCACTTAATTGGATATGTATATCAATTTGGCAAATGCAGTAGCCTCTATACTAATTCTGCGTAAACAAGGTGTACAGGGATTTCTTTAGTTTTCAGTGTAGGTACCCCAAAGTTCGAACTTTGATGGCAGTGAACATTAATAAAAAAAGCAACTTCTCTAGAATTTTATGACATTTATGTGTGTCAAGTATTTAATCTCATTTTTCATTTCACATTTTTTGTTTATAGATTGTCAATCAGTCAGTCACTCACTCACTCACTCACTCAGTTATTCAGTCAAGTAAGCAACAGGATCATTGTATAAAAGCAAAACTCAACGCGGACCAATCGCAGGACCTCCACGTTATGAAGTAGAAGATAATCGATCTGTTCCACATGACCATACATCAATTTGGTAGTTTATGTGTTTCTTTCTTTGAAATATTGTTGTAAACACTGTAATAATGGCTCATCAAACGCTTTGGTGTAAACTGTAAGTTTGTGAGCATCTGTTATAAATAAAATAAAAAATAAAATAAGTTTACCTGATGCTGTGGATAGATGGCTACAGTGAGGTGGTTCCTCGTATCGTCGTTCTTCTCTTCCGAGTCCGAGTCAGATACGTGCTCCACATCTTCTACTCTCGCGTCCCGCATGTTGATCTGACCAGTAGGGTTCTGCAGGAAATGTATTATATACAGGATGTTTGTTTTAGTTAATTAAATATTTAAAGGGCACGTTATGCTAACATAATTGATAGATTCAGGGGTTACTTTGCAGATATCTATTATAAGATAAAAAACAGATTAAAAATCTCTAGTACGATTCCGCTTAACTTTTTAACTAGTGAGGTCAAAGTGCATTTTGACCTCGCTCCACTCCACTTTCACTCCAGCACTCGACGGAGAAAAAGTCGATGGTCCCGAGGAGGGATGAAACGCGTGTCGATATTTTTCTTTTGAGGCTAACTGTGTTAACTATGTGACCACATATAGTTAAAAAGTTAAGTGGAATAGTACTAGAGATTTTTCATCTGTTTTTTATCTTGTTATTCTAACACTACACTTGGCATATGTGCTCAAATGTTTGCTTATACAGTACTTTCATTATTAATGCATAATATTCAAAGAAAAGGTTTCACACAAAACAAATACATACACCTTTACCGACCCGCCCGTGTCAATTACCCCCCTCATAACCGCTACGGGGCGCGCGCGCTCGAGTATTTTATTATTACGCTGCCCCTCTCGATTTCCAACAAGGATAACTAATAATTGACCCGATTAACCTAATCGATTTACTCGAGATTTTTAACACAAAAACTAAAAATTAAGAGCTAAGTGCCTACATGTTTATTTATTTGTGGAACCCATTCCTTGAATATTATGCACTAATAATGAAAGACTGGATTGGTCAATACAAAGCCAACTCTGTGAAAGCATTATACAAAGTTCAATTCGTATTGATGAAATAACAAAATGTTGAGCAAATATGTCAAATAAAGTGCCAGCGTCAAGATGTGTTTGTAAATTTAAACTGAACGGAGCTAAAACGACTAATACAATCGTGTCAAAATTGTGTGAAATTGACGCATTTAAGGCACATTTTGACAAACAAATCCAATTGTGCAAAACGGCCGTAAATGGTCGAATTCTGTAGAATTTCAGGGGGGTTTAGTTATAGGGTTAATACGCAAATAAATATACCTCGTTATGATCCCACCGTTCGGAATCCGGCCTCTTCTTTGACAGCGAATCCAGCAAACGAGCCTAGTATGGATTCAATTCAACGTTAATTTTGTATTCATGTTAATATACAGGGTTGTTCATTATTAATGGCGAATAATAGACCCTACCATTATTTATAAGTCGTATATATTAATTTTAACGAATCATTTGATTATAAACTCCACTAAAATTTTTTAGTCGGAATAAATTTTTCATTCAATTTAAAAGGCTTATTACCAAAAAGATCAGCTTCCTAATGAGGCAATCGTTTAATCCCCCACAGACCAACAGAACCAATAATTGACCGTATAAACTTTATCGATTTACCTGGGATTTTTACCATAGAATGTAAAAAATAATCGTGTAATGGTAAGTTATTTTTAAGTGTAGAATCTGTATAATATTATTTACTAATAATGAACAACCTTATATTACAAATTTTGGACACACAAATCAGTATTGATATTTTCCCAAGAACTTAATTCCTTGTATTTACCGAAATATATGAATTGAGAGTGAGATTTATTATATCCAATTCCGTCTCAAAGACAATATTCAGTGGAAATAAATCCATACGTTGTTAGTTGATACAGCGTTTAGCAAAATATTATCTGCATTAAAAGATATATCAGAAATAATAATAATGGATAATGGTTGCGTAACTCAACATAATGGGTTATATACATTCCATGTATAGTAAATAGGCTGATAAATATAACATGCTTTCGACTATTATATTAAAATTTTCGAGAACCATATTTTAACATTAATTATAGAAAAAACGGAAGTTTTCACGTACCGTTATGTCAGAGTGTTACCGCTTTATTCATTAAAGAAACTGTAATTTTAGAGACTCGCTAAGTTTGTTTTTCCTTGTCATTCTTATGTCAATGAACAAGGATGATGGATGATAGATTTGAAAGATACAATAACTAACAGAGAGATAGTTATGAATAATGCCCAGAGGGCAAAGGGCAACGCAAAAGGCAGTGTGCGTCGTTATCACTCGCCCTGAGAAAGACTCTAGAAATTTATTAACAAATGAAAATATGCACATAATTATATTACATTACAAGTATAAAAAATACATAAGAAACAGTTGAGCCATCTAAAGACCAAATGATCTATAAATAGCTCAACTGATTCAAATCACTACCAGACGGAAGCGAGTCAAAACATTGTGAGACTATACTGACATGACGGTGTGTGGAAAACCCAGTTTTTCTTTAAATAATTCTGTTAATATGACATTAAGCTAAAATATAATAAAGTAAGACTGATAAAATAGTAATAGAAAACCAACCTGATCGCCCGGCGATTTGAAGTACAGAAACATTTTGCCGATGAGAACGCACCAACTTTTCTTCGGATGGCCATTCTTGACCTTGGTCAGCCAGCCTTGTATCGTGGGCTTGTTGTCTTCTTTGCTGAGTAGGAGTTTAGTAGCGTTCCTTCTTTGGACGTTCTGAAAATGAGTTTTGCTGTTTTATTGCTGGGACACAAACAGTTTTTACCGCTGTGACACAGAATATTTTAACGCTGGAACACAAAGTTTTTATTTATTCTTTATTATACAAGAATAGTACATTGACAAAGGCGAGCTTAACCTTATCAAGAGTTTTTTTTCCAGCAAACCATTGAGGCTAGAGAGAGGTGGTTAAAATGTTTCACTGATGAGACATATATTTTTTCACTGCTGGGTCACAGAATGTTTTCAGCGCTGGGACATAGAATGATTTTACTTCTGGGACACAGGATGTTTTCGCCCCTGGGACATCAAATGTTTTTATTGCTGGGACACTAAATTCTTTTACCACTGGGCCACACAATGTGTTTACCGCTGCGCTACATTGTATTTTTCACTCGTTCGTTCGTTCGTATGAGTCAGTGGCCAACTCTGGTGACAGAGTTTCTAGGCCGCCCGTCGCCGGCTGTCATGGCCTAACAACTTTGAAAAAGCCGGGACCGACTGCTTAACGTGCCCTCCGAAGCACGTATTTTTCACTGCTGAGACACAAAATGTTGTACATAAGGTTTTTACCGCCGGACACAAAACATTCTCACTGTTCTACGCCGCAGACCATCGAGTTTATGTTTAGACACATACATCGGCTATAGAAACGCAAACTTTATTGCATATACTCACTTGTAACACTCTGATCCAGTCTTCCATTGTAGCATTACTATCTGCCGTGAGGTAGTAGGTTCGACTTCCGGTGAATATCTCGAAGGTGGCAGCACCTTCGTTGCGGGAGATCTTGCAAGCTTCACCCAACCCGATCTGCCCTTGCGGTTTCCGGTTCACTTCTGATTGGCTCTTCCAGTAGGATAGCGTGCCGTTTTTGAGAACAAACCTGTTAAAAAACAAAAGTAAAAAAAAAGTATAAAATGATTTATTTCAATAAAATCACATGGCTAATTTGATGAATGAAACGTCTTAAAGCTAGGTGAATTTACGTCAGTTCCACGCGCCCCAGCCTAGAAGAATCTGACATCTTTTTTTTTAATACTACTGAAGTGGCAACCAAGCGTACGGCCCACAAGGTGGTAAGCGGTAACCGCAGCCTATGGACGCTTGCAATACCAAAAGTATCATTAGCGGGTTGCCACCTTGAAGCTAAGATCGAAAGCCTCATGTGCCAGTAATTTCACCGGAAACCATACCCTTCACACCGGAACACAGCAATGCGAGCATTACTGCTTAGCGGCAGAAATAGGAATGGTGATAGTCCTTTCCCGGACGAGCTCTACTACTCTTAATGCTTCAGTGTGGTGCCAATCGAACTAGGTGAGGCTCATGCCAAGAATATAAGTAGGTAAGTAAAAATAAGTAAAAAATTTAAGAGCCAAGTTCTTTAGCAATACACGCTACGCTTGACATATCAGTTTATTGCAAATGCTTGAGATAAAAATATTGGCGGACATTTCATGCAGATTTTGCAAGATTTCAAGATATGTACCTAGATATTAGCTAAGTTTTTAAACAATTGTTTGCGCTAAGTTTTCAGCTTGCCCCCAGTTTGGCTACATGTTGCCAGATTCTTCTAGGTTGGGGCGCGTAAACTGGCGCAAATTGACCTAGCTTTAAGACGTTTCAAAATTATTCTTGTGATATTATTAAATACAATTATTTTGAATTTGTCTGCATGGTGCCATGTCTTCTAGACGAAGTAGTTGGATTTTTTAATCAAGTATCAATGGTTTACCATCGTTTCCTCTAAGTCTTCAGTTCCCCCCCCCCCCCAGCTTCGCGTGATGTCTACTTATCTGCAAGGTATTATATCTCCTAAACGATGTCCCTAGATATATTGGCTAGGTTTCGAACACTTGTAAAATACTTACCATCGTTTCCTCCAAGTCTTCAGCTTCCCCCAGCTTATCGAGATGTCTACTTATCTGCAAAGTATTATCTGTCCTAAACGATGTCCCTAAATATATTGGCTTGGTTTTCGAACACTTGGTAAAAACTCCTCACCATCGTTACCTCCAAGTCTTCAGCTTCCCCCCAGCTTGGCTAGATGACCACTGTCCCTAGATATATTAGCCAGATTAATAAGTAGTAACTCACCATCGTTTCCTCCAAGTCTTCAGCTTCCCCCCCAGCTTGGCGAGGTGTCCGCTCTTCTGTAGCGCGTCGTGCCTGCGCGGCGAGTCAGCGGCGGGCGGCGCGCGGCACAGCGACGCACTAGCACTAGCACTAGCACTCGCACTCGCACTCGAGCACGACACCGCGTCCGGGGGGATCGCGTAGTCGTCAGACATGCCGGACTCGAACGATGTGTCTGCGGGCCGCCCCGGGGTGAAAATTGATATATATGTATGTATACAAATACTTTAATAAACACCAAGTTACATGTCATAAAGGTATTTACGTTAGCTATATTTTTCCACACAGCATTATCTAACCCCAAGATAAGCTACTGTTAAACAGAGCTGTGTTATGGTACTAGATGACTGATATATACTTAATACAATACATAGATAGATATTTTTTATTATATATAGAAAATACCCAGAACATCCGGAACAAATATTTGTAGATCGTACAAACATTTGTCCCGAGGCGGGAATCGAACCCGCAACCGCTGCGTCGCAGGCGGACCTGCGCCCGCTGCGCCACATCGGTCGTCAAATTATTGTGTTAATACATTTTATTTTTCCCTATACCTACCTAGGATTACTTGGTTAGTATTTATAAAGGCAAGTACAGGGTGCTAAAATAAAATAAATGTTATTTGATTAATGTGCGTGTAATGTCAATAGGACAAAGTGATTACAGGCAGTTTAGTTAACGAGATGTATTAGAGGTATTCACATCTGGCGCGTTAGGAACAGACTGTCATCAAATCAGTGTGCAAGCCTATTTATGGGCTAACTTACAAAAGTATAAACAATAAGTGGTATGAATGTAGCTATAGAAGCAAGTTCACGCTACAACATTAAATAAAATTGAATAATTTAGTAATTTATAAGAAAAGTCAGCTGCTCTGCTTGCTAGGTGACCCACTGCTGGACCTCTAAGCTAGGCTTAAACTGGAGCTAGTTTTGACACTCTTAGAAGCTGCTAGCACTAAGGCTGGTGTCAGACGAACTGCACTATCCGTTAGACTATTTCTGAGCACAAGTGTATGTATAGCTTAAATAATAAGGGTGACCTTACCCCTAGTTTTGCTCTGCTTGCTAGGTGACCCACTGCTGGACCTCTTAGCTGGGCTTAGACTAGAGCTAGTTTTGACACTCTTAGAAGGACTGCTGGCACTAAGGCTGGTGTCAGACGAACTGCACTGTCCGTTAGCACTGTTGGTTAGCACGAGTGCATGCGTGTTCTGAATCGAGGCCGGGAGCACGCTTGTGAGGTTTATGTTGTTTATCGGCATTTGAGATGTTTGAGCAGCTGTAAAAAAAAAACTATTCAAACTGAACTGTATTTTTATTAAAATTTGAACAAATAAGATGTTATGAGGTTATTTATATTAGTTTATTTTGTGAATAAACTGTTCTACTAATAAGTTTCTAACTAAAGTTTAGTTGCAAAATTATGAAGAATTAATTAATTATCATTATTTTTTAATTTAAATTAACTAAAAAGTTATTTTTATTATAAAGTTTTGGTAACAATCATACACAGACTTTCGCCTTTATAATGCTAGTAGGATAATTACTGGTCACTTATCTATTTATCAATGTAAGTTCAATAACTTGAAACACTATTAATATTGAATTTCTTTGCTAAGTTTGTTAGAACATCATGTACAACCGGTTTCATGCTTCGAAGTGCATGTAAATCTAATGAAATATCACCAATATGAAAATCGATTAAACATAAGTCAAACTCACCATAAACATGGTTATTCACAAGCTGGTGATGTGGTGTGTTGTGTACAGTCACCCCCATAGACTCCTCGCCGTCTGACGAGTCGTCTGATGAGTCGCCAGTGAACGGCATCGATCGGATCTGACTTGCACGCTGTTGGAGGAAATGGTATTTTTTATTTTTTTATTCACAAAAGGTTAGCGCTTGACCACTATCTCGCCTGATGTTAAGCGATGATATGGTCTACGGTGGAGCACGCTTGCCTAAGAGCAATCTATTCACTCGTGACTTGAGGACACCCAGGATATAAGTATCGGGAACACAGACTCCGGTTACCTTACTCTATTATTATTTTATTCTAAATGATTATTAAGATGCAGCGAACAGCGAAAATCTGAACTATGTATATGGGTCAGAAGTCAGAACTATGTATATGGCTATTTGTATATTACATACCCCTTTGACAATGGCATACACAGGGACGGATAAATCCTGGTAGCTAGTTGATTCATGCATCGGTCTAGGACACGGCGGGGGACTAAGTTTCTATACCAAAGATGCAGCGAATCAGAACTATGTATATAGATATCTAGATATTGGGTGTTGACTATTGGTGTTATAGTACATACCCCTTTGACAGTGGCATACACAGGCACGGATATGTCCTGGTAGCTAGTTGATTCATGCATCGGTCTAGGACACGGCGGGGGACTAAGTTCCTCTTCCACAGACTGCTGTAGCCCGTCGTCTGCCACCTGAGAATATTCATAAAAATATACGAACATTGTACATTGCACCATCTAATCCCAAACTAAGCAGTTTCTTGGGATCTTGATGGTGACATGGGAATACGTGTTTTAAATTGATTTATGTTAGTTCTATTTTCATTTACCACTTTTCACTTTTTCATTTGCCAAGTCACTTTAAGGTACTATTTTGCTTTATATTAACATGGCCAATATGGTTTGAAGAACAGCTTTGGCATCGGTATATTAAAATACACTCTATTGTTATACAAATAAGGTGTATGATAAAGTTACAGCTTAGAAACCTACCTAAGAGTAGGCGGTCTCGTTGTTTCGATTAAGTTAAAAAACAATTCCCGTTATTGCTATACTATAATACACATTATTTCTATAGAAATAAAGCAGGTTTCACACTGACCTGGTAGATCTTAGCCTCCCAGCTAGGAAACCTATGTAATGGCGGAGTAGGGGGCCTAATCTGTTGTTCCGATGTAGAACTATCGCCCGTTGAAGACCCCCCCCGACTGGCGCCCCCTTGGACGACCACGTTAACTGGACCCTGCCACGCTGGAGTGCGCTCTAAGGGAAGGTAACAAGAGGTGTTTTACAACAAGCAGTTTGCCTCAAGATATCGCGATGTCCAAATCATTTAAAAATACATTATCAACTTATTACTTATTGCACAATAAAACTAATTGTTTAAAGGGAGGGCTTAGACTACTACTTAAAGTAGCAACCATACGTATTACTAATATTTGTTCTGTGGTATGGCTGCCACCCTGAGACGTTGATCTAATTTCACCGGAAACCATACTCATCGAACCGAAACACAGCAATGCGAGCATTACTGCTAGCTTTGATGAATTACTACGCTGATTTACCTCTGCTTGGTGTATAAATCTCTGCGTAATCGTGAGTGGTGTCGCCATCTGTGGACGTGTTTGGAGTTGTTGGGGCGATCACCAAGTTTTCAACTGCCGTCTGTGAAATAACAATAGATAATCTTATTGCAAGGGGCTAAGGGTATAGTATTATTCCTTAGTTACTTTGTTAACGGCTGCTTTAAGTGGCACTTAATAGATTTGATGACTTCTTGACTGTGTTTGCTAGCTTTAGTAACGTGTGTGTGTGTACAGCTTAGACGTAAGAAATGCGTGTATGATTCCCGATACAGGACAAAACTTGGGATGATTTGTTAATTTTAATAAATTGAAGCGTGAAGTGAAGCATTTACGAAATTAGATCTACTTAAATAGGTATTCAAAAATTTTGGTTAGTTGAGTAAACAAACATTTAAACTTCGCATTAGTAATTCGTAATATTATTAAATTATTAACGGCTATTTACCACTTGAATTTGTCATTTATGCTGACGTTTCGAAACTATTTAGAAGCTCTTCTTCATGAGCACCGCCTGCGACCGCGGTCCCGTCGTTATTAATTTAATATGATTTCTAACCACTATAGTTTTAACTCTTTTAATCGTAAAATTCGTTTTTAGCATTCAATTATCAAATATTAGTTGGATATGAAGTTAGATATAAAGTAGGATGGGTAATATAGTGAGATTAGGTAATAGAATAGGAATTAGAATACAAAGGTAGGTAAATAAGATAAAAAGTAAAATAAATAGTAGGATACAATTAGGCTAAGAAGTAGAACAAAAAGTCAATAAATTATTTCTCACTGCTAAATCATCTGCCAGCAAGCTAGCAGCGGTCCGCTCGTCCATGGTTCGGTTCATTGTGGTGGCAGGACTGGGCACGTTGATGTTATTCGCCAGGTTGGTAGTACCGATCGATAGGTTCCGTCTGTGCCGCACTGGAGTACTGTAGTGTGGCTCTGATGATACTATTGGCAACTGAAAAAAAAAAAACTTAATCGAAATCTTACCTTAACCCAATAGTAAATAGAGATTTTAAACAAGGCAAATCTAAGAAATAAAGGTTAAAAGTTAGATTAAAATATTCTAGAGACAATGGTATTTTAAATCAAGATTCAATTTTCTTTAGTTGGATGAACCCCTCATTTAGTAAAATTAAATGATGTATTGTTTCATATATATCTGTTTAAATACAGATCTTTAGTTATTACATTATGTAGGGATCTGTTTACAGTTAATGACATAATGAAAATACTTAAAAGTAACATAACTTAATTTGTAATTTGCCACAGATACGAAAGAAAACATAGATAAAGCTAAACAGGAAACGAAAACACAATGAATAAATATCAGCACAAATAGCTCTGAACGAATTCCCAAGACGCAGGCAAAATAAAGGATGGGACACACCAATCTCACATATACAATGCATGAGGACGATTTTACATTGCATACAACCAGTGCTCTAAGTTTATTTTTGTACTGTCTCTCTGCTATCAGTCTTCAGAGTATGAGGTTTACTCTTGAAAACAACAAATGATAATAGTAGCAAATATTGTAGGTCAACTTATGTCAATAACAAAACAACTAAGTTCAGGGTATCGTTCACATACAATATGCTGAATCATGAGAACTTTCATGATTAATATCGTTATTCTCCTTGAGAGTAGACTCTCATGATTGAGTGAGTCACCCACACCCCACAACATTTCTCCCTTTCAATCAATAGGTATCATGTTCATGTGATTCTAAGTTACATAAAATCAAATCTCAAATGTCTGACATGTCTTGCATATAAGAGTTGAGTGTGCCATTGGCCTAAACAGTGCGGCAGTGTGGTGTGTTGCCCTACTGGCAGGTTCCGCTACCTGTGGCCCCTCTAGGCTCTCTGAACGTCTTCTGTGTGCTGCCAAAAGGCTGGATGTGGCACGTGGTGAGCTCTCTGTGCTCACTTCAAGGGAAAGACTCGCTCGGGTTGGTAGGAACTGTATAGGTACAATAAATACATATCATACAGGGTTCTAGTTCTAATGTAAGTTACCGGGACAGGGCTTTTTTTAAATGTTTTAAACTACATCATTTATTGTTATATCATAGATACTTTGAATATTATAGAGTAGGAGAGATGGTAAGATAAGTTTTTAGAGGAAAATGCTTGCCTGGTATTGGGA
Source organism: Colostygia pectinataria (assembly GCA_951394395.1). Classification (NCBI taxonomy): domain Eukaryota; kingdom Metazoa; phylum Arthropoda; class Insecta; order Lepidoptera; family Geometridae; genus Colostygia; species Colostygia pectinataria. The sequence continues at coordinate 2,989,017 of OX596362.1, forward strand.
TAGAGAAGGCTACATTATTAGATTCAAAACCAAATCAGAACTGGTTGAGGATGGTTAAGGTGACTGCACACATCTAAACATTTAATCAAGTACATTTTTAATAGTAAATTAGGTATAATAAAACTACATACAGTGGAGTTCCTGGTCCCCTGCGCTGCTATATGGTTCCTCAGCAATTCAAGCTGCTGATTACAACGATCATTCTGTTCTCTCAGCTGCTGGTTCTGTTGTTCCAGCTCCCGTAACTTGTTGGTGACCCACTCTTTGATGCGGGCTGCCTTTGCTTCTACCTGCTTCGCGTCCTGGAGTCTTAGTTGTTTCTGGAATTGAGACATTATTGATTTAATTACTTAGTATTGTTTTATTTTGATTGTATAGAATACTTTGTGTTCTTCGGTGAAAATTTGCAATGATTTCATATAATCTTGCATAACCGTGCCTATGTAATTTTTTTTATAAGTATAAAAGGTAATCTACGTAGGTCTACATAGATTACCTAAATAAAATGTACCAACAAAGATTTCTATAAAGTCAAAGTGTACCAATTAGTTTTTTTGTTACCTGCATTTTCTAAATTGTGGTTCTTAGGTTTCCAAATTGTTTCTGAATGGAACATTGTATCAAACAGTCAGTATTTGTTAGTAAGTAAACATTTTACCACAAACAAAATAATTTAAAAAACATTTTCATTCAAAAAACGATTCTTGAATTTTCTCGGTTTCTTTTTTCGATTTCGAAATCAAAACAAACAAACAACATCAAAACAAATCAGATTGACATTTGACATTGACATTATCAATGAGTGAAAGTTACACAAACAACTTGCAACTTGCAACCACGAAGCGAATGAATGACTGAATGAATGAAATACCACCGGATATTACGAACCAACCAACAGGGTGCGTTCAGAATATCTATACAAGTTAATTAACCCTACCTACGGTAGCACATGCGTGCCGGCTCTTGCACACAACATGAATCTTTTGCTCTTTGCAAAATACTAGGTACCTAAGCGTATGTATTGTTGGTAGCTAAAAACGTAGGTATTTCGTTTGTTAGCTTACCTGTTCTTCAATTTGGCCTTCTAACCGAGTGATTGCTCTTGGTGCACCGTCCGTGCCCGCTGGCCACTCGCACAGCCTCTGCTCCATGGCGCGGACCTAAAACAATAAAAAAAGAACATTTAAAAATAAAATTAAGAGCCCTATCCTTGACAATCCTTGAATTTTCTTGTAGCCGTGAAGTTTCGAACACTACTGTGGCTCGTGTGTCGAAGATATTTTAACGAAACAAAAACAAATAAAAGCTTTATCCCTTAAAATTTAAGCCAACAGAGCAAATATTAATTAACTCAAGACATAACTGATTAAAAAAATAATTAGTAACGCACGTTTCGTAAAATGAGCAATTCCAGTCAACTTTCGATCATTTTTTCAATGAAATAACAAACTCTAACATATTTCCAAAAATGCAATGATAATAATCACAGTTTTAAAATTTAAGTGAATAGAGAAAAATACAGCATGTTAGTTCAATATTTTTGAAAAAAGACGGTCTAAAAAACGAGTACTTTTCCCAATTTTACGCTTGTTATTTCTGCTAAAGTAAGGAGTTTACAATAAAAATACACCTGCTTAATTAAAGTTTAAGTTTTTATTAGATAAATACAACAAAGAAAATAGTCTAATAGCATTGACTTTTTTTAATACGATTTTTTTTAAATCACACCTTAGCGCACTTATAATCATATCGATCGAAGCAGCGACTCTCAAACCGCGCTGAGCCCTTATGGAGGGAGGACGTATAGCTCCTCGTCGCGCGCGCTATTACTTATACTATATAAAGATACATTCACGCGAACTTCATGAATTATATCGCTAAATCTTGGAAAGGCCTCTTAAGCAGATAGTGACATCAGTAGTACCTACCTACCTACAGCAAGTACCTACCTACTAATATCTGCCCTGTGCTAGTGTTCATTGACCTTAATATAACCACAAAATCTTACATGATATCAAAGTGTTGTAATGTAACTTAGTCCACACTGTAATAATAATGTAGGTATCACAATATTGCGGCAAGAAGGCGTAGATCTATATCTACTGTGTGCTTTGGTTAACCGCAGCAGCAGGGTATACCTACTATACCTACTTATTAGGTACGACCCAATTACAATGTTCAGCACAGCTTAGAAATTTTGGAAGCCTGTTAGTTAATGACAATGCTTTAGAAAACAAGTAAAAGTAAGTACCTATAGATACTTTTAATTGTTATAGAAATGTATGTAGGTAACCAACTGTTATTTAACATAAAAACCTATGCAGTAGGTAGTTAGTACAGCGAAAAGTCTTTCAAGAGGAGCTCTCATATATGTAAGTGAACTTAGCAGATCATTGTCCAGCAGATCATAAATAAATTAGAGTTCTTTTCGCATGCAGCTGAGTTCTATAGTTCCTAATACATTTTAGTAATAGTTCTGGCGTTTTTACCTCGAAAATAGCAATTACCGAAATGATCTGCTAACTTCCCGTAGCAGATCATTTTCAGCAGATCGAAAAACAATGGGAGTTATTTTTGCATGCAGATGAGCTCTGCAGTTCCCGATACTTTTCAAAGATAGTTCTGAACCGACGTCCGATTACCAGCAGATCATGTCCGAAAATTTAAAAAGTTGAAATTAAATAATTTCACAAGTTTAAACGAGTGTCAGAGGCTAGAACTCTTTCGTTTTCCATCAATCCGTAACAGAACTACAATCTAGAACTCGATTGGAGACCAGAACTCACGTCTCAGTACTAGCAGATCATGTCCGAAAATTTAAAAAGTTGAAAAAAATTATTTTCACAAGTTTAAACGAGTGTCAGAGGCTAGAACTCTTTCGTTTTTCATCATCCCGTAGCAGAACTACAACCTAGAACTCGATTGGAGTCCAGAACTCACGTCCCAGAACCAGCAGATCATGTCCGAAAGTTGAAAAATTGAATATAAATATTTTAACAAGTTTAAACGAGTGTCAAAGACTAGAACTCTTTCGTTTTTCATCGAACCGTAGCAGAACTACAATCAAGAACTCGATTGGAGACCAGAACTCACGTCCCAGAACCAGCAGATCATGTCCGAAAATTTAAAAAGTTGAAAAAAAATATTTTCACAAGTTTAAACGAGTGTCAGAGGCTAGAACTCTTTCGTTTTTCATCGATCCAGAGCAGAACTACAATCTAGGATTCGATTGAAGTCCAGAACTCACGTCCCAGTACCAGCAGATCATGTCCAAAAGTTAAAAAAGTTGAAAAAATATATTTAAAAAGTTTTAAACGATTATCAGAGGCTAGAACTCTTTCGCTTTTCATCGATCCGTAGTAGAACTACAATCTAGAACTCGATTGGAGTCCAGAACTCACGTCCCAGAACCAGCAGATCATGTCCGAAAATTTAAAAAGTTGAAAATAAATATTTTCACAAGTTTAAACGAGTGTCAGAGGATAGAACTCTTTCGTTTTTCATCGATCCGTAGCAGAACTACAATCAAGAACTCGATTGGAGTCCAGAACTCACGTCCCAGAACCAGCAGATCATGTCCGAAAGTTGAAAAAGTTGAAAATAAATATTTTCACAAGTTTAAACGAGTGTCAGTGGCTAGAACTCTTTCGCTTTTCATCGATCCGTAACAGAACTACAATCTAGAACTCGATTGGAGACCAGAACTCACGTCCCAGCACCAGCAGATCATGTCCGAAAGTTAAAAAAGTTGAAAATAAATATTTAAACAGTTTTAAACAAGTGTCAGAGGCTAGAACTCTTTCGCTTTCCAACGATCCGTAACAGAACTACAACCTAGAACTCGATTGGAGACCAGAACTCACGTCCCAGAACCAGCAGATCATGTCCGAAAGTTGAAAAAGTTGAAAATAAATATTTTCACAAGTTTAAACGAGTGTCAGTGGCTAGAACTCTTTCGCTTTTCATCGATCCGTAACAGAACTACAATCTAGAACTCGATTGAAGTCCAGAACTCACGTCCCAGTACCAGCAGATCATGTCCAAAAGTTAAAAAAGTTGAAAAAATATATTTAAAAAGTTTTAAACGATTATCAGAGGCTAGAACTCTTTCGCTTTTCATCGATCCGTAGTAGAACTACAATCTAGAACTCGATTGGAGTCCAGAACTCACGTCCCAGAACCAGCAGATCATGTCCGAAAGTTGAAAAATTGAATATAAATATTTTAACAAGTTTAAACGAGTGTCAAAGACTAGAACTCTTTCGTTTTTCATCGAACCGTAGCAGAACTACAATCAAGAACTCGATTGGAGACCAGAACTCACGTCCCAGAACCAGCAGATCATGTCCGAAAATTTAAAAAGTTGAAAAAAAATATTTTCACAAGTTTAAACGAGTGTCAGAGGCTAGAACTCTTTCGTTTTTCATCGATCCAGAGCAGAACTACAATCTAGGATTCGATTGAAGTCCAAACCTCACGTCCCAGTACCAGCAGATCATGTCCAAAAGTTAAAAAAGTTGAAAAAATATATTTAAAAAGTTTTAAACGATTATCAGAGGCTAGAACTCTTTCGCTTTTCATCGATCCGTAGTAGAACTACAATCTAGAACTCGATTGGAGTCCAGAACTCACGTCCCAGAACCGGCAGATCATGTCCGAAAGTTGAAAAAGTTGAAAATAAATATTTTCACAAGTTTAAACGAGTGTCAGAGGCTAGAACTCTTTCGCTTTTCATCGATCCGTAACAGAACTACAATATTAAACTCGATTGGAGACCAGAACTCACGTCCCAGAACCAGCAGATCATGTCCGAAACTTTAAAAAGTTGAAAATAAATATTTTCACAAGTTTAAACGAGTGTCAGAGACTAGAACTCCTTCGTTTTTCATTGATCCGTAGCAGAACTACAATCAAGAACTCGATTGGAGACCAGAACTCACGTCCCAGAACCAGCAGATCATGTCCGAAAGTTGAAAAAGTTGAAAATAAATATTTTCACAAGTTTAAACGAGTGTCAGAGGCTAGAACTCTTTCGCTTTCCATCGATCCGTAACAGAACTACAACCTAGAACTCGATTGGAGACCAGAACTCACGTCCCAGAACCAGCAGATCATGTCCGAAAGTTGAAAAAGTTGAAAATAAATATTTTCACAAATTTAAACGAGTGTCAGAGGCTAGAACTCTTTCGCTTTTCATCGATCCGTAACAGAACTACAATCTAGAACTCGATTGGAGACCAGAACTCACGTCCCAGAACCAGCAGATCATGTCCGAAAATTTAAAAAGTTGAAAATAAATATTTTCACAAGTTTAAACGAGTGTCAGAGGATAGAACTCTTTCGTTTTTCATCGATCCGTAGCAGAACTACAATCAAGAACTCGATTGGAGTCCAGAACTCACGTCCCAGAACCAGCAGATCATGTCCGAAAGTTGAAAAATTGAATATAAATATTTTAACAAGTTTAAACGAGTGTCAAAGACTAGAACTCTTTCGATTTTCATCGAACCGTAGCAGAACTACAATCAAGAACTCGATTGGAGACCAGAACTCACGTCCCAGAACCAGCAGATCATGTCCGAAAATTTAAAAAGTTGAAAAAAAATATTTTCACAAGTTTAAACGAGTGTCAGAGGCTAGAACTCTTTCGCTTTTCATCGATCCGTAACAGAACTACAATCTTGAACTCGATTGGAGACCAGAACTCACGTCCCAGCACCAGCAGATCATGTCCGAAAGTTAAAAAAGTTGAAAATAAATATTTAAACAGTTTTAAACGAGTGTCAGAGGCTAGAACTCTTTCGATTTTCATCGATCCGTAACAGAACTACAATCTAGAACTCGATTGGAGACCAGAACTCACGTCCCAGAACCAGCAGATCATGTCCGAAAATTTAAAAAGTTGAAAATAAATATTTTCACAAGTTTAAACGAGTGTCAGAGGATAGAACTCTTTCGTTTTTCATCGATCCGTAGCAGAACTACAATCAAGAACTCGATTGGAGTCCAGAACTCACGTCCCAGAACCAGCAGATCATGTCCGAAAGTTGAAAAATTGAATATAAATATTTTAACAAGTTTAAACGAGCGTCAAAGACTAGAACTCTTTCGATTTTCATCGAACCGTAGCAGAACTACAATCAAGAACTCGATTGGAGACCAGAACTCACGTCCCAGAACCAGCAGATCATGTCCGAAAATTTAAAAAGTTGAAAAAAAATATTTTCACAAGTTTAAACGAGTGTCAGTGGCTAGAACTCTTTCGCTTTTCATCGATCCGTAACAGAACTACAACCTAGAACTCGATTGGAGACCAGAACTCACGTCCCAGCACCAGCAGATCATGTCCGAAAGTTAAAAAAGTTGAAAATAAATATTTAAACAGTTTTAAACGAGTGTCAGAGGCTAGAACTCTTTCGCTTTTCATCGATCCGTAACAGAACTACAATCTAGAACTCGATTGGAGACCAGAACTCACGTCCCAGCACCAGCAGATCATGTCCGAAAGTTAAAAAAGTTGAAAATAAATATTTAAACAGTTTTAAACGAGTGTCAGAGGCTAGAACTCTTTCGCTTTCCATCGATCCGTAACAGAACTACAACCTAGAACTCGATTGGAGACCAGAACTCACGTCCCAGAACCAGCAGATCATGTCCGAAAGTTGAAAAAGTTGAAAATAAATATTTTCACAAGTTTAAACGAGTGTCAGAGGCTAGAACTCTTTCGCTTTTCATCGATCCGTAACAGAACTACAATCTAGAACTCGATTGGAGACCAGAACTCACGTCCCAGCACCAGCAGATCATGTCCGAAAGTTAAAAAAGTTGAAAATAAATATTTAAACAGTTTTACACTCGTTTCTCGCCTGAGAGTAGGCCAGTGTCCCAGCAGTGGGAACATTAGAAGGCTGTCATGATGACACTCGTTTAAAACTGTTTAAATATTTATTTTCAACTTTTTTAACTTTCGGACATGATCTGCTGGTGCTGGGACGTGAGTTCTGGTCTCCAATCGAGTTCAAGATTGTAGTTCTGTTACGGATCGATGAAAAGCGAAAGAGTTCTAGCCTCTGACACTCGTTTAAACTTGTGAAAATATTTATTTTCAACTTTTTCAACTTTCGGACATGATCTGCTGGTTCTGGGACGTGAGTTCTGGTCTCCAATCGAGTTCTAGGTTGTAGTTCGATGAAAAGCGAAAGAGTTCTAGCCACTGACACTCGTTTTAACTTGTGAAAATATTTATTTTCAACTTTTTCAACTTTTGGACATGATCTGCTGGTTCTGGGACGTGAGTTCTGGTCTCCAATCGAGTTCTTGATTGTAGTTCGATGAAAAACGAAAGAGTTCTAGTCTTTGACACTCGTTTAAACTTGTTAAAATATTTATATTCAATTTTTCAACTTTCGGACATGATCTGCTGGTTCTGGGACGTGAGTTCTGGACTCCAATCGAGTTCTAGATTGTAGTTCTGCTACGGGATGATGAAAAACGAAAGAGTTCTAGCCTCTGACACTCGTTTAAACTTGTGAAAATAATTTTTTTCAACTTTTTAAATTTTCGGACATGATCTGCTAGTACTGAGACGTGAGTTCTGGTCTCCAATCGAGTTCTAGATTGTAGTTTTGTTACGGATTGATGAAAAACGAAAGAGTTCTAGCCTCTGACACTCGTTTAAACTTGTGAAAATATTTATTTTCAACTTTTTCAACTTTCGGACATGATCTGCTGGTTCTGGGACGTGAGTTCTGGTCTCCAATCGAGTTCTTGATTGTAGTTCTGCTACGGATCAATGAAAAACGAAGGAGTTCTAGTCTCTGACACTCGTTTAAACTTGTGAAAATATTTATTTTCAACTTTTTAAAGTTTCGGACATGATCTGCTGGTTCTGGGACGTGAGTTCTGGTCTCCAATCGATTTTAAGATTGTAGTTCTGCTACGGATCGATGAAAAGCGAAAGAGTTCTAGCCTCTGACACTCGTTTAAACTTGTGAAAATATTTATTTTCAACTTTTTCAACTTTCGGACATGATCTGCCGGTTCTGGGACGTGAGTTCTGGACTCCAATCGAGTTCTAGATTGTGCTTCTACTACGGATCGATGAAAAGCGAAAGAGTTCTAGCCTCTGATAATCGTTTAAATTTTTTTAAATATAATTTTTCAACTTTTTTAACTTTCGGACATGATCTGCTGGTACTGGGACGTGAGTTCTGGACTTCAATCGAATCCTAGATTGTAGTTCTGCTACGGATCGTTGAAAAGCGAAAGAGTTCTAGCCTCTGACACTCGTTTAAACTTGTGAAAATATATTTTTTCAACTTTTTAAATTTTCGGACATGATCTGCTGGTGCTGGGACGTGAGTTCTGGTCTCCAATCGAGTTCTAGATTGTAGTTCTGTTACGGATCGATGAAAAGCGAAAGAGTTCTAGCCTCTGACACTCGTTTAAACTTGTGAAAATATTTATTTTCAACTTTTTAAATTTTCGGACATGATCTGCTGGTTCTGGGACGTGAGTTCTGGTCTCCAATCGAGTTCTAGGTTGTAGTTCTGTTACGGATCGATGGAAAGCGAAAGAGTTCTAGCCTCTGACACTCGTTTAAAACTGTTTAAATATTTATTTTCAACTTTTTTAACTTTCGGACATGATCTGCTGGTGCTGGGACGTGAGTTCTGGTCTCCAATCGAGTTCTAGGTTGTAGTTCTGTTACGGATCGATGAAAAGCGAAAGAGTTCTAGCCACTGACACTCGTTTAAACTTGTGAAAATATTTATTTTCAACTTTTTCAACTTTCGGACATGATCTGCTGGTTCTGGGACGTGAGTACTGGACTCCAATCGAGTTCTTGATTGTAGTTCTGCTACGGATCGATGAAAAACGAAAGAGTTCTATCCTCTGACACTCGTTTAATATTGTGAAAATATTTATTTTCAACTTTTTAAATTTTCGGACATGATCTGCTGGTTCTGGGACGTGAGTTCTGGTCTCCAATCGAGTTCTAGATTGTAGTTCTGTTACGGATCGATGAAAATCGAAAGAGTTCTAGCCTCTGACACTCGTTTAAAACTGTTTAAATATTTATTTTCAACTTTTTTAACTTTCGGACATGATCTGCTGGTGCTGGGACGTGAGTTCTGGTCTCCAATCGAGTTCAAGATTGTAGTTCTGTTACGGATCGATGAAAAGCGAAAGAGTTCTAGCCTCTGACACTCGTTTAAACTTGTGAAAATATTTATTTTCAACTTTTTCAACTTTCGGACATGATCTGCTGGTTCTGGGACGTGAGTTCTGGTCTCCAATCGAGTTCTAGGTTGTAGTTCTGTTACGGATCGATGGAAAGCGAAAGAGTTCTAGCCTCTGACACTCGTTTAAAACTGTTTAAATATTTATTTTCAACTTTTTTAACTTTCGGACATGATCTGCTGGTGCTGGGACGTAAGTTCTGGTCTCCAATCGAGTTCTAGATTGTAGTTCTGTTACGGATCGATGAAAAGCGAAAGAGTTCTAGCCACTGACACTCGTTTAAACTTGTGAAAATATTTATTTTCAACTTTTTCAACTTTCGGACATGATCTGCTGGTTCTGGGACGTGAGTACTGGACTCCAATCGAGTTCTTGATTGTAGTTCTGCTACGGATCGATGAAAAACGAAAGAGTTCTATCCTCTGACACTCGTTTAATATTGTGAAAATATTTATTTTCAACTTTTTAAATTTTCGGACATGATCTGCTGGTTCTGGGACGTGAGTTCTGGTCTCCAATCGAGTTCTAGATTGTAGTTCTGTTACGGATCGATGAAAATCGAAAGAGTTCTAGCCTCTGACACTCGTTTAAAACTGTTTAAATATTTATTTTCAACTTTTTTAACTTTCGGACATGATCTGCTGGTGCTGGGACGTGAGTTCTGGTCTCCAATCGAGTTCAAGATTGTAGTTCTGTTACGGATCGATGAAAAGCGAAAGAGTTCTAGCCTCTGACACTCGTTTAAACTTGTGAAAATATTTATTTTCAACTTTTTCAACTTTCGGACATGATCTGCTGGTTCTGGGACGTGAGTTCTGGTCTCCAATCGAGTTCTAGGTTGTAGTTCTGTTACGGATCGATGGAAAGCGAAAGAGTTCTAGCCTCTGACACTCGTTTAAAACTGTTTAAATATTTATTTTCAACTTTTTTAACTTTCGGACATGATCTGCTGGTGCTGGGACGTAAGTTCTGGTCTCCAATCGAGTTCTAGATTGTAGTTCTGTTACGGATCGATGAAAAGCGAAAGAGTTCTAGCCACTGACACTCGTTTAAACTTGTGAAAATATTTATTTTCAACTTTTTCAACTTTCGGACATGATCTGCTGGTTCTGGGACGTGAGTTCTGGACTCCAATCGAGTTCTTGTATGTAGTTCTGCTACGGATCGATGAAAAACGAAAGAGTTCTATCCTCTGACACTCGTTTAAACTTGTGAAAATATTTATTTTCAACTTTTTAAATTTTCGGACATGATCTGCTGGTTCTGGGACGTGAGTTCTGGTCTCCAATCGAGTTCTAGGTTGTAGTTCTGCTACGGTTCGATGAAAAACGAAAGAGTTCTAGTCTTTGACACTCGTTTAAACTTGTTAAAATATTTATATTCAATTTTTCAACTTTCGGACATGATCTGCTGGTTCTGGGACGTGAGTTCTGGACTCCAATCGAGTTCTTGATTGTAGTTCTGCTACGGATCGATGAAAAACGAAAGAGTTCTATCCTCTGACACTCGTTTAAACTTGTGAAAATATTTATTTTCAACTTTTTAAATTTTCGGACATGATCTGCTGGTTCTGGGACGTGAGTTCTGGTCTCCAATCGAGTTCTAGATTGTAGTTCTGTTACGGATCGATGAAAATCGAAAGAGTTCTAGCCTCTGACACTCGTTTAAAACTGTTTAAATATTTATTTTCAACTTTTTAAATTTTCGGACATGATCTGCTGGTTCTGGGACGTGAGTTCTGGTCTCCAATCGAGTTCAAGATTGTAGTTCTGTTACGGATCGATGAAAAGCGAAAGAGTTCTAGCCTCTGACACTCGTTTAAACTTGTGAAAATATTTTTTTTCAACTTTTTAAATTTTCGGACATGATCTGCTGGTTCTGGGACGTGAGTTCTGGTCTCCAATCGAGTTCTTGATTGTAGTTCTGCTACGGTTCGATGAAAATCGAAAGAGTTCTAGTCTTTGACACTCGTTTAAACTTGTTAAAATATTTATATTCAATTTTTCAACTTTCGGACATGATCTGCTGGTTCTGGGACGTGAGTTCTGGACTCCAATCGAGTTCTTGATTGTAGTTCTGCTACGGATCGATGAAAAACGAAAGAGTTCTTTCCTCTGACACTCGTTTAAACTTGTGAAAATATTTATTTTCAACTTTTTAAATTTTCGGACATGATCTGCTGGTTCTGGGACGTGAGTTCTGGTCTCCAATCGAGTTCTAGATTGTAGTTCTGTTACGGATCGATGAAAATCGAAAGAGTTCTAGCCTCTGACACTCGTTTAAAACTGTTTAAATATTTATTTTCAACTTTTTTAACTTTCGGACATGATCTGCTGGTGCTGGGACGTGAGTTCTGGTCTCCAATCGAGTTCAAGATTGTAGTTCTGTTACGGATCGATGAAAAGCGAAAGAGTTCTAGCCTCTGACACTCGTTTAAACTTGTGAAAATATTTTTTTTCAACTTTTTAAATTTTCGGACATGATCTGCTGGTTCTGGGACGTGAGTTCTGGTCTCCAATCGAGTTCTTGATTGTAGTTCTGCTACGGTTCGATGAAAAACGAAAGAGTTCTAGTCTTTGACACTCGTTTAAACTTGTTAAAATATTTATATTCAATTTTTCAACTTTCGGACATGATCTGCTGGTTCTGGGACGTGAGTTCTGGTCTCCAATCGAGTTCTAGGTTGTAGTTCTGCTACGGGATGATGAAAAACGAAAGAGTTCTAGCCTCTGACACTCGTTTAAACTTGTGAAAATATTTTTTTTCAACTTTTTAAATTTTCGGACATGATCTGCTGGTACTGAGACGTGAGTTCTGGTCTCCAATCGAGTTCTAGATTGTAGTTCTGTTACGGATTGATGGAAAACGAAAGAGTTCTAGCCTCTGACACTCGTTTAAACTTGTGAAATTATTTAATTTCAACTTTTTAAATTTTCGGACATGATCTGCTGGTAATCGGACGTCGGTTTAGAACTATCTTTGAAAAGTATCGGGAACTGCAGAGCTTATCTGCATGCAAAAATAACTCCCATTGTTTTTAGATCTGCTGAAAATGATCTGCTACGGGAAGTTAGCAGATCATTTCGGTAATTGCTATTTTCGAGGTAAAAACGCCAGAACTATTACTAAAATGTATCAGGAACTATAGAACTCAGCTGCATGCGAAAAGAACTCTAATTTATTTATGATCTGCTGGACAATGATCTGCTAAGTTCACTTACATCTCTCATATAGGGCTGAGTAGGTGATACCTACCTCTGTATATATATTCGATAATTTACGCAATATCAATAATTATAGGTTTAATCATCATCATCAACATCATCATCAACAACATATCAACCAATAGGTACAGTCCACTGCTGAACATTAAGCCTTTTACAAAAAATGCCTTTACGACCGATCAACCAATAGGTACAGTCCACTGCTGAACATTAAGCCTTTTACAAAAAATGCCTTTACGACCGATCTTGAGCTTTACCATCCACCTTTTCCCATTAACTGTATTAATACAGATCAGATTTCCCCTAATTTGAACAACCCTCTATGATCGTGTCGCAAGGGTTGCGTTGAGGAGTAACATGAACTTAGTGTGGTATAATTTACGAGTAATGGATGAGTCATCGTAATAGAAGACTAGTAAGCCAATTTGAACCACTTACAATATTAATACAGATTTTATATAACACTAGCGACCTGCCCCGTATTCTTGAATCAATCTATCTATTGCTGAAAACCGCAATAAAATGCGTTACGTAATTAAAACTAAAGTGAAAAAGATCTAAGCGTACTTTTATGGGACAGACAGCGGGGAGCGACTTTTTTTTTAAAAACTAGCCGATCTGTTGCAGCTACGGACGGGTGCAATGAAAACTTAAGCACCCGCGCGAAGCCGGGGCGGGTCGCTAGTAATGAATATAACCTATGTTACTCAGGGATAATGTAGCATTCTAAAGGTGAAAGATTTTTTTACGTTGGACCAGTCGTTTTTGAGTTAATTCGTACCTAATAAACAATAATACAAAAATACAAATCTTCTCTGTCTTTAGTAACAGTATAAATAAGCTTTATATGTACATTTAAGTTTTAAGAGTAGTAGAGTTCTTTGTGATAGAGCTCGTCCGGGGAAAGACTACCACCATACCTATTTCTGCCGCCAAGCAGTAATGCTCGCATTGCTGTGTTCCGGTGTGAAGGGTGTGTTTCCGGTGAAATTACTGGCACATGAGGCTTTCGATCTTAGCCTCAAGGTGGCAACCCGCGAGTGATACCTCTGGCATTGCAAGCGTCCATAGGCTGCGGTAACCGCTTACCATCTTGTGGGCCGTATGCTTGGTTGCCACTTCAGTTGTAAAAAAAAAATGTTAAGTAAAATCAAGTGGTGTTGAGAAGGGAGAGTTTGTAGTTTCGTTAAGTATGATCTACAAGTATTTGTTTCGGCCTGGATGTTTTGGCAAAGTCAAAGTAAAAAATTTCTTTTATCAATAATAATTCAAGGATCATTTTGAAACATATTAAAGCTAGATGAATTTACGCCAGTTTGGTATTATGGTACCTATTGTAGTTTCTGATACCCCACGGCACAGTGAATCCTATTGCAGTGTGATTGCCCATGACATGAACTGAACCCAATTGAACTGCATTCTACTGTAAACTGACTTTTACTCTATTAAAGATGGCAGTCCCAGGTACTATATTAATTTCACTAAGTAACTCTTTAATCTAGTGAGTGGGTAGCTAAGTACTGAGTTATTGTACTTAGTAGGTACTTAAGTTACGTAGGTAGTAGTACTAAATCGGTGTAGGTACTGAGCTGACGGATAATAAAGGTAAATAGACTTAAGTAGGTACTGAATAAGAAATGCCAAATACAAGTAAACTATCAGTTTACTCGCGAATAACTACGATTTATTCGGAGAGAGGGCACCGCATGAGTTAATGAAACGTAGGAAGACTTACTGGAATTTATCTCAGTTCTAAGCTCTACAAACGAAGCGTGTGATTAATCAACAGGAACACACGAAAAGGCGCAAATCCTCCCTACCCTGGATTACTGGTGTTTCAATTAAAAGTAATGCTTGTTAATCCCATACGTGATAGGTCTATCTCAAAACAAAAGGATTTGTAGTACCTACTATGCCTTAGGGGATCCCGTTCATAGTGTTAATTGCTTACAGGAATGTTGATGTGACTAAAACCTTTATTGGACGTAATAGTAAAACTAGATATTCATTAAAATATCCTCTCAAAATATTTGTGTAGCCATCTTATCTTTAAATTTACGATATTTGAATGTTTAGATTGTTTTTGTATTGCAACAGTATGGTTATCGAGCTGGGTTGGGCAAAATCAAAACCAGTTATGCAACCAAACTTCTGTTCTAGAATTTGAAATGAAATCCTACCGCCCACGAATTGCACTTAGGTAGTAAGTACTAAGTAATTACACGAGGCGTGACGTGTACAAACATCACTTGTAGTTGTATAGATCATTTCACAGGCTTCACACCAAGCTGATCCATCAATAGCACTCGAGCTTACAGTTCATACCTAATCCATCATGGTTTAAAAGTGGACCCGAATTTTTACTTTTATTTTGTTCATGATACTACCACCTAGCTAGTCATAAACTTCAAACGCCAACTTCCGGTATAAAACTCATGGTGGATTTTACAGGATGGCTAGAAAATAGGTTCGTTCACCTTGAATATAAGTAAATCAAGGTTAACGACCTATTTCTATCTTTTCTATTTCATGTTAAAGGTTTGATGGGGTTTTTTGAAAAATGACAAATGATGACACAATTCAATTGGAGCATGAGCTCTCGAGTTTGATGGTGATTATGATTATAGAGTCAACTATGCAAAAACTCAAAAGTGTAATTAAAAACGTGGTTTTTTAATTATGAACTTGTTTAATAAAATTACGCAGCGCATCAGAATAGACAGTGATAAAAACCTGCTGAGTTTTATGATAAAAAGCTTCCCAATATTAGTAAAGTCACCAATCTGTCCGAAAATTGAAATATTCTTATCAAAAGAGCTCCAAGAGACAAAGAAGTCAAATAATAGCGTAGTCAATAATGCTTGGTAATGCTTAGGAATAGTTCGCATTAATCACAAACACCATAATTTGCCTGACTCACGACATGAGGGGGACGCTACGAAACACTAATATCGGGAACTTTCTAAATCGAGCTACACTCAGACAGCGTGAAGGAAAACAAACAATATTTAGCTTAGGGGGTTATGGGCAAAGTGAAATAATCAAACAGCGTCAAATTCTCGGTAAGACGTGCGATGAGTATCATCGCATATTTGGTTTGCAACTATAATCTATTATCTCAGTCAAGCTACGTAGGTACTCGGTATCTAACGGCAAAAACATTTCCACTATAAAAGTAAGTAGGTAGGTTGGTACTTACCTAACTCATTATAGTAAGCGACTTTTACCAAGCACTGTCCATTCATTGCCGAGCATATGCACAGTCTAATTAGACTTGACAGCAATGAATTGTCCAGTAACAAGCTTCCTTGTTTATTCAGTGAAAACTGTGAGTAGGTTAGGTACATAGTTAGTTTGTATAAAATGAACAACAAAACAGAGGTTTGACGTAGAGCTAATCACGTGCTAATTACCACGCTAACATTACTTAATTTTCTTTATTATGCTAATAAAAGCAATCGAAATGTACTTAAGTACCTACCTACAAACATTACGATTAAAATTTAGGTGTGTAGGTATCTAAAAATACATAAACTACATAGTCAAAGTCGTCAGCAGTGGGTGAAGTCAGGTGTGGATGATGATGATGATGATGTTAATAAAAGTACTTTTAAATAAAAACTTTATTTAATTTAAGTACTTTTGTGTAAGGAATCTATTTAGTAAAATCTACAAAAAGATTATATGCTCACCAAGAGATTGATTATACCTAAGTACTTTCAATTTTCAATTTCAATTTATTGCATCATGTAACAATCTTGTTTATGGTCTTAGTAATACAATGTTTTTTTTTGTCAGGTACATGAACCCTGTAAGGGCGCTGCAGTTTGAGTTTGATTATAATTTAGGCACGAGTAATTTTATAAATGTGTATGTAAAATTAATAATATCAAGTAATAAATTAAATATACCTAAATTAAATGTATATAAGTATATTATACCCATCCTACTTACGCTAGTAAACAGGTTAATATGTACCTACCTAAATATGTTATTTAAAGTTAGAGTGCTCGTCACACAAACATTTTATATTGTATCATAGGTTTTCAGGGTTAAAATTAGTCGAGATTGTGTCGTCGGCCAGTGTGATTTATTATTTGAAAATAATTTAGTTCTGAACGCATCGTTAAGCGCCACTGGGCACCGGATGAGCGTGTATCGTTGTTACTTTTAACATACCTCGCGGGCCAAACCAATTATACTTATTTTTTATTTTTTAGCATATTAAAATACATAGCTTACTACAAATATAATTTAATTTATTTTAATTGATTTACGTGATTATCACTTTATGTAGAAAAAATGACGATGCGGCAAAACCCGAATCGTTCTCTGTGAATGAATGGAATGAACTAAAAAAAAAAACAGACAAAAAATCTCTAGTACTAGTCCGCTTAACCTAAACGTAGTGCTTACATTCTCTTGGGCTTAACCTGTTAACTAATGTCACACAGATAACGTAGTTATCCTCAAAAGAAAAATATCGACACGTGTTTCATCCCTCCACGGGACATCATCAGGACCATCGACTTGTTCTCCGGCAGACGTGTTGCTCCGTCGAGCGCTGGAAATGCAAAGCATGGAATGAGCTGTTTAAGTTTAGGCTGCGTTTCCACCAGAGAATGCGAGGATGTGTAGTAGCGAGAGATGTGTTTGTTAGAAACCAATAGAATTCGTTCATTTACGTAGCCTAGCTCTGACAGCTTTAATGAAGTGATTCTATTGGTTCATAAAAACACATTCCTAGCTACACGTACACATCTTCACACTTCTCTGGTGGAAACGCAGCCTTAGCCTGACTACCGCGCGCGAACCTAGAAACCAGCACCAGCAAGTATCGCTAATTCCCTACTTTCCCTCAACAGATTTTCTGACCTATTTAGTTAGACACTAGCAAGCACCACCCACAAATTCTCAAAACTGCTCTTACGGGTTACGGCCCAAATACGAAGAAGGCCGGATGTCTCGCATCCACTTCCATTCCAATCGCGATTCGACAGTAACGACTTTGATCTATTTTTGGCGGCAAATGGACTGTGTCGCGTTTGTTCTGATTGATAGCACTACCGTAAAACATACGTGAGTTATTCGGATCACCGGAGTTCAAAACTGAACCCTAAAAATGAATTACCTCTACGTATATCACCCGAATACTGAAACATATTGAATCAGACGATGTTTTTGACGTTCTCCGTACGAATGAAATAGGCAATTATTTCTAAATTTGTTAAGGATATTTATTTAGTTTTATGAAAGTTGTCACAATGTGAAATCGACTTTTATTATAGGTAGGTACTTGTTTATGTAGGTGAGTACCTACATACCTTTACTTACGTACAGTACAGCTAGGTACTTACTTAGAAATGAAAAGATGAATTTTGAGAAGCGATTTTTATGCACTAAGGAACATAAAGGTAGGTTTACACGATCTCAAATATTAAAATGGCGTTTTTCGTTTCGAATTCGAGAGTTTATTAATTTGAAAAGGCAATAGAAATAAAAAAAACCCTGCAGAATGCGCTCTACTTACACCGAATACAAGCATAAACTGAACTAACTTAAATTATCTTAATAATGTATCCAGTAGCTTTTTTATTAATCTGTGCTAATTAGTTATAGTTACTTACCCCCTCGCAAGCACTTCCATTCCATACCTAGGTACAAAGATACTTCCAGCTAAGCTTCCAGCATTACCTTCTCTAAACTTCTTCATTCGCAAGTTAGTTTTAATTAGCGTGAAGTAACCTTACCTCCGTGCCTAGGGAGTTGGGTTAATAAATGAGCAAAACCGTAGCGGGTTCGACTCTCCGTGACGAGCATTGCGCATTAGCTAAGTGCAGTAGAGCTAAGTAACAGCTCTTGTGGGAACCTCTGCAGCAGTGTTAGGTAAGTAGGTACTTAAAATTTAGGTTTTACTAACAAACGTAAGGTAAAGTTTTTTTTTTTTTAATATAAGATGGGTCAGCGTTTGGATACATCGCCGTAGATGTTAGTTTAGTCACGCCATAAGATGCGGATTGACTGTTCTTTTGAAGAGACACAAATTAAATCTTGAAGGAAACACCGACGCGGATCTTATTTATAAAAAAACTGTCATTTCAGTGGCTTGCTAAGTATTGTCTGTTTAAAGTACGTTTATGATTAAGGCCCATAGTTTTATATTTAGGGTTCCATCCATATTTCATGAGGGAAAACGGAACCTCATAGGATCACTTTTTTGCCTGTCTGAATGTCAAGAGTTCAAGACCCATTTTCTCAGGAACGGCTAAGGCTTAGTAGTTCCTGAGAAAATGGAAAACGACATCTCATTTTGTTCTAAGTGAGGTGACATTTTCTCAATCCTTTAAAATATGTTTATTATATTCAATTAGGTAAGTATGCCAATGGATGACTCTTTTATGGATGGAAATAATAAAAATAAAAACCTCACCAAAAATGGTAAATAATTTAGGTATTTTGGACAACATTTTTTTTTTTAATTATTTTATTACCGTTTTTACCGTTATTATTTGGTTACCGTCCCCATTAATAGATTATAGACAATAGGGCCAATGGGAATGTTTTTTTTTTATTAAATTACCACTGTCCCCATTAACGGGGCCACGGTTAATGGGGACATCGGGAATACACGTTTTCTTCCAATAACGTCACAAAATTCTGAACTTCGGAAATGCTTAGCTTTTGTGACGCTATTAGAGAAAAAAGCAAATTCGATTTCGATTCTCTTTGTTACCTAACTTTCTAGGGAAAAAAGATCAACATAGAAATGGGCTTTGACTAACAAAAAAAAATACGGAGTATAATAAGAAGTTTTAAAGAGTTTTAAAAATAATAAAAAAATTTAAACAAAAAAAGTAGAGAAAAAGTTGTGGAGTTGATGATGGCTGTTTCTTTAAGGCCTCTTTGTTGGTTTTTTCATGTCAGACTGCAAGTACTTAGTTTACTTAACTAAATATAATAAGAATCAAATTATGTATAATTTACTAACATCTTGGCAGCAGAATGTCCAGCAGCTCAATTCCAGAAGATCTAATTTACACACATTAAACTATACTGTCAAAATCAGTAGGTATAGCAAAAATTACACAAATTAATAAAAAAACACCAACAAAAGAATTCCCTCAAACAAAACGTTCTAAAACTAAATTCTTGCACAAAAATGCAATAAAGGTCACTTCACACTATCAATAAACCGTCGAATGTCGATTTCATAATTGGAAGGCGGAACGTGCACGCTCGCCGCGGCGCGGAAGAGAACTAGCGAGGATATCCTACAGGACGTGCCCGTTTTACGTTATGAGGATCGATATTTACATAGAGCTTTTAATATGCAACTGCTCAGTTGTTAACAGCATAATTAATTTCAGAATGGACACCAATGAATGAGAAGTGTTAGGTACTGACTATTAATGAATCAGGTGCCATAATAGTTGGTTAAAATTAAATTTTTGGGTCATAATTTGTGTTTTATTTTGAAATTTATTGTTAATGAAACAAATAATACACAGATTTTAACTTTAAGTATTTATCTACCTACTTCCAGTTCTTTTAGACAGAAGATGATAGTTTTAAATAAAGTAATTACTTAAAATATTTTTTTATTAGATAGGTTATAGATAGAAACCCCACTCGTTTCATTCATTGAACAAAGAACATCCATATTTATCTAATAAGATTTAATTATAATATCATGCCTAAAATAACACAACACTCATTCATCTATGTGACACACCGTCAAGCTTTATTTATGCTTATTTTTACCGTTTATAAATACCATTGCCTGATTCAAGCACAAAGCAGTCCCGAGAGCCGAGAGAGCACAGCACACGAATACCAATATCTCACACGAACTAATCCGCGCTGAATGAAATTCTAATGTCGAATTATTGCATTTTTCCACGATAGACGCGCCGACACGACTGTCGATTTTATAGTGTGGATGCATTTTTATTTTAAGATTTGCGATGAAATGGTTGATTTTTTTTTTTCGTTGGTCTGTTTTTTTTATTTTAATATCTTCAATCATCGTACTTATTATAAATGTGGTATGTATCTTAAATATCGAATTATTAACTTGCTATACTCGTAGGTAGTGCGGCACAATTCGGATGGGTGATGGCATTTTCATTTGGGCGCTTCTGTGATTTTGAGAGCAAATTAGGTCATGTGATGCCATGGGCGGCTTGTATACTCCGACACCAGAGTTGGCCACTGACTCATCAACTTAATAGAGTCAGTGGCCAACTCTGGTGACGGAGTATACAGATATACACTACGAACTTTCTTAGGTAATCCTCTTACCTAGGTAAAAGCTCCTGAGTATGTAGAGCGCACGCAAAGTAAATGAGGTTCATTGGGCAATCAGGTCGACTTGCATGAATGGAATTAATGTGATAAATAAATCTACTTATTAAAATACTACTTATAAATAATATTTTGTCCGTTTTAAAGTAATCCATATGAAAGAATAAAAATTAAAAACACGGTAGGATTATACTGAAAAGAACGATGATTTATCATTAAATTTAGTTGGTTTTACTAATAAAACTATCTTGAATCTTAAGTATTTATTTATAACAAGTGGTGTTTTACCTAAATACCTAATAACTACCGTGTTAACACCGTTTTTCAAAATTAGGTATACAACATATTGCATGCAAATATTGCAAAATGTAAGTACATGGGAATCTAAGTAGATACCACTAATATCTAAAGCTCTTTAAGTTGTTAACCTACGTTATTTATGTAAATGAATGTAAAACAAAGCTATTGGCTTTCTTGTTTCGTATTTGTAAAAGCAGCAAATATTTAAGGTAAATGGTACAATATTACATTGCTTATTATTAAAAGACTAAAAAACATTTTGGATATAGAGTAGGTATTAGAGGTTGGACCTTATATAAATCGATTTAGTTCAAAACGAACACGCAACGTACCTATAACAACTTTACTTTCAAACTCAAAAGATTCGTTCGGAAACTTTTATTCAGTCGTACAAAACATGAAATCGTGACTAAAATTATTTACCAAACTGAATCTACGGTCACATTGCAAAAAGCAAAGAAGCTTCGTAAGTTTTTCTTTGAAATACCGTGTAAAAAATAATATTTTAATAAGTACTCACTATAACTCTCTCATAATAATTATGAGAATACTAAATATAACGCATGCTGACGCTAAAAACTAAGGTCAAATCAAAATCAAATCAAATATATATTTATTTCTCTCGTAAAGCAAGGTAACCTAACCTTAGTTTTTAATTTAGTAGTTTAAGGTAAGTGTAGTTCCATACAAGAAATAATATTGTAGAGGTTTAGAATTAGAGTCGTGCATACTATTTTTATCTAATATTGATAGTAAGTATTTTAATGTATTGAACTTGTATAAGTACCTGCTTGTTATTTTCGTATAAAATAGTAATAAATAACAATAAAAAATAGAGGATCATTATTCAACCAGCAAATAACAGGGTGCTATTATAGCCAAGCGAAACCCATCAGTTCCAAAAACAAAAGTTTTTATGGGTTTTTATTGCACTACGTCGCGACATCTTATTTTATTGTTGTTGCACTAACCTTGAAAACAGTTGAAAACTCACTCTAATCCCAAAGCCATAAGGTTATATTTGATGCAGATATTGGTGGTCTGATAGCGAATTTTGGACGAGGTCCAGGCTAGAACAAGGGTGCTTTGCTGCTTTGCCTTGAAAACAAAACTGCGCAAAAGAAAAGCCAGCCAAAATTGAAAATGAAAATGATACACGACAGTCTCAGCCAAATGAGAAAACAAAAGAAAAGTCTTACTTTTCACTCAGACAAAACAATAGCTAACTTACACTGAAAACCAGATAATAAGGAACTACCTACGTATTTTATTCAACGTACAATGAATAGTAAGACGCCCTAACTTTTCGTAGGCTTCTGCCCTTTTTCATTTCAATTTTTTTCCGCGTTGCGTTCAAGGAGATGAATTTCGAAAGTTCCTCATAACACATCTCTGCACATTAAAATAGTCGTAACCTTCAAAAGCAAGGTCTTTAGGGCTAACATTGTTTACAGTGGCTGTGCGACCCAGTCATAAAATGTATTTAAATAAATGCGTAAGGTTTTAGATATTCGTTTTACGCTGTAACGGCCATAAATACCGTGCATTAGTTTTTGGGGCAAAAGTATTGATCAGCAGGTCAAAGTCAACCCTTAAAATGGGGTAAGCAAGCACCCCTATTTTGCTTCACTGACTCATATACAAAGGGAAACCCACTGTTTCTGTTACACTACTGCCCATAATAATGTGCTGTAGTATTCTGATATCAAGCTCTTGAATATAAGGTTGAAAATGGTTGGTGGAGGATGGTGTGGGTAAATACACTTGGTCTTTATTAGGTCTAAGCGGTCAAATATTTGCCCATTCCGCTGATTAAGCACGGCATTTTATGAACGTTTTGTTTTCGGTGGAGATTTCCATCGCTTTTATCAAATGGATTAGACGAAAGCATGAAAATAATTATGGTACTTTTTTTTTTTTTTATCAAGAATAGACCTTCGTTTGACCACGATCTCGCCTGGTGGAAAGCGATGATGAGACCGACGGTGGAGCACGAAGGTCTATGAGACACCTATTCACTCTAGCCTTGAAGAGGCCCGGATTGTAATTGTCAGGAAAAACAGAAGACGGCAGAGTATTCCACACCTTGGCAGTTCGCATAATAAATGTTGAGCTGTAGCGCTTGGTGCGAATGGGTGGTATGCTGACAAGGTACGGGTGGTACTGCGCCGTACGTCTGCTAGTCCTTTGATGAAAAGGAGATGGTGGTGGTTTTTTATTTTTTATTTATGAAAAAGCAAGCACATTAGTACATTAGGTCTATGTAAAAAATGAAGTAAAACATATAAATAAAAGTGTGCATGCAGTCTCAAATCTTTGATAGTACCTGTAGAACCCCTTTGCCTAAAAGCTAGCTAGTTATATTAGCTGAATTCGGCTTATTTTAGAATAGATATTTTATTAAACTTTAATTACATAGCAGTATAGTATTACACCAAAATAATATTGAAATGAAAAACTGTTATTTTTACTATCAAAGTTGGTTTCGTTTCAATTTGAATTTTCGTTACAATTTGAATGCTTCTTTCGAACTAACATAAAAAAATTTTCAGTTTACGCGTATTTACGTTCGCAAGCGCAAATATAACTTACTCTATTTACTATACGGTACAGGGGCCCAACCATGAACTCTTATAGCGATTCAAATGTAGACTGGGCCCCAGGTAGTGCAAGAACTGCGATGTAATCTATGCTAGACGGCATTTTGATAAAGGTAGATTTAGGTTCCGGCTTGAATATTAAATTCACCGCATTCTACTGTAGCTATAGCTATTATAATGTGGTTATGTTGATTGAAAGTTTAGAACTATACTGCTGTGGGAATACCAAGGTATTAATGCCTTTTCAAAATGAAAGCTCTTTAGCATCACTCTAAGGCTTACCTATTCATAAACATACTCTGTTGTCTAATGTGTATTTTAAATCTGTCATCGTTCATTGACATAATAATGACAAGGGAAACGGGGCATTATGTTTTCATGCTGCATCAGACTTCTTGAGGGAACAATTGATTCGAGTAGTCATTAATGGTTGCTCGACCGATCTATTGGCTATTAATGCCGGGGTACCTCAAGGATCTGTCCTTTCAGCAACCCTGTTTCTGCTGCACATCAACGACCTGCTAAAACCCGGTATCTTTGGGTATGCAGATGACAGCACAGTTGTTGAGAGATATTTCTCCAGTCCCAGGGCAAGGACGGATGACATCTCTATCCTGCGAAAAGATATGATGGACCGTATGAACCTTAACCTGAAGTTTGTGTCTAACTGGGGTGACGCAAATCTGGTTAGGTTCAATGCATCTAAGACTCAGGTGTGTGTATTCTCTGCTAAGAAGAGTCCGTTTCAGCACAATCCCACTTTTTGTGACACTACACTTGATATTACCAATGGTCTGAGCTTGTTGGGCGTTGAGCTCACTTCTAACTTGAACTTTGGCTCACACATCGAATCTAGGGCCAAAATTGCTGGTATGAAGCTCGGCATTCTGGCTAAGGCTCGGCAGTACTTCACGGCAGGACAGCTTCTCAGTTTATATAAAGCACAAGTCCGTTCGTGCATGGAGTTCTGCTGCCATCTCTGGGATGGTTCAGCCAAGTACCAGCTCGAAGCCCTAGATTCGATTGAACGACGTGCTGTAAGGCTTATTGGCGATGATTCACTGGTTGAAGCCAAATTACAGAGCCTTGAACACAGACGTCGAGTTGCCAGACTATCGGTATTCTACAAGTTCCATTTTGGATCTTCATGACCTAATCCCTCCATCCCCTTTCTACCACCGGACTAATAGTATATATATAAAGAATGGAATTCGTTACCGGGGTCTGTTTTTCCGAACCAATGCAATTTAGGAGTCTTTAAGGCTAGAGTGAACAGGTTCTTTCTAGGCAAGCGTGCTCCATCATCGACCACACCATCACTTACCATCAGGTGAGGTGGTGGTCAAACGCTTGACTATAATCAATAAAAAAAATAAAAAAATGCTTTTGCTGTATTCGTATACTACCACAAACTTGATACTTTTTTTTGGTACTTTTTTTATATGAAATGAAAATGAAATGAAATGATTTATTTTGCTAGAAGTACGGTAACATAAGGTTTTATTGTTTACTTAAGTATAAGTGTCACACTTCACCGTTTCACTCGGCATGCAAAAATACAAATTAAAAATTAAAAATACAAATTAAAATGAACACAACAAGAATAACTTTAAAACTTTTGAATACCCCAAATTTTTTACTCAAATCGGACAGGAACCTTACCCTTGATATGCGGATGTTGAACAACTGAGTCGTAAGTCGCTTGCTCGGGTAAATTTTATAATAGGTACCCCAAAATGTTGACTCAGGTCGGTCTTGAACCAGCAACCCTGAGCTTGATACGCGAATGTTGAACAACTGAGCCATTAGTCGTCTGGCCGAAATAATCCAATCAATAGTGATAAGCCTCGCAAATCTAAAGAAAACAGGAATACAACTTCTTCGAACTTTCGAATTATCTATAATCCAATGAGCCCATCGCCAGTTTAAACTGAAGATCTGAACTAAACAAGCGTGCGTGAAGTCCTCATGAAATGTTATATTAGGGCTGCCCTTGCTAAAATAATTATATTTTTCATTTAGTGCGTCTACGTAACCAAGTTTTGAACCCAGCTACGTATAAGGATTTTTTTTTCTCATTTTGTAATCCGGTTACGAACTTTTATTAGTGAAACGCCCTCTATCTTCGAATTTTATATTCCGGTTTCGTTTTCTAGGAGATTAACTTTAGGAATTCCGAGTGGGTATTTATATAGAACTTACAATTATTTTTATTAAGTAAAAAAAATAATTAAATTATTATTTTACGGTTTAGGCTGTGCGTTGATTGTTAGTCAGTCAGTTAGTAACGCAACGGTTTATTATATTTAGATTGTTCGACTTTGCTTGCGACTTGCTTGACTTTCTTTGCTGTAATCAAGTTGCATATCACCCTAGCTTGCTAAAAGTTAGTTCGTTTGATAGTAAGTAGGTACTTAATTGATTGTTTGGTGAAAGAGGTTTTTAGGTCGGCCAAGCCTTCACACATAAGTCGTGCGATACATATTTTTAGGATCTATGGGCAAACCAAATTTTATGAGACGTCTCCTTGCGATATTTACATGGGCGCGGGGGGAGACGAAGGAAAATGAAAAGAAGAGACGGAGAGACTTTGTAAAACGTTGCCTATGGGTTTTTTTTTTGCTGAAAAATACTATTTTCATAACATACCTTCTTACTACCTATTTAGTTACTTCTACACGAAAGCTCCTCGTTTTATTCTACCAAGACCGTCTTGGTCCTTCCATAGGCGGTATTAAAAACTGTGAAACGGTTTCACTACTCTTTAAACAGTCTTTTTGCTTCTTCCCATACGAGACAAATAAACCTGATTTAATGAGATGTATATCTGATTTTAATGTTTTTTAAAAAGAAGTAGCAGCCCTGTCTATTCTCGAAGAGATAATGCGAGCCTTAACCTAGGCGCCTACGTGCCGCGTCGATGGCGCCAGCGTGTGTCTCAAACACCCTTTGTAATATGTTCTTTAATAATGGAACATGACATTGGTTGAATAGAAAATACGCTGGATGAGTAATAAGGTTACATAGGATCGTCATTTTTCGTCTATAATAATGTATATTACTATTTCACGTAAGAAGGGTGCTGAAACATTTCTTTTTTAAATTTTTCGCATGATTTATTCGGCAATTTCAAAGTTATAAAATACAAACAAAATATAAATTATAAATTACGAAAAGTTCCTATTGCAATTTAAAATACGCGTAAGTTTTAGCGCATAATTTCAGCTTGAGATTTTGAATTTTGAAATGAAATGAAATTATTTATTTGCCTGAAGTGTGGTTAATATGTACCTACATGGTCTCAAAACAATTGTCCCACAAACTCACTGTAGACGGAGCATGCAAAATTAAAAATAAAGTAGGTAGAGGGATTTTAATTTGTCATCCACCTTAGTGAGTACAGGGCCCTAACCGAGTCACGTCTCTAATATAATATTATGAATCGAAACATGATTCACACTTCAAAGCTACAAAACAGCTATTATTCTGAAACTGAAACTAAACAACACCAGAAACCACAGCCACGTCTAGGTCTAAACTTGGTTTGTTTACGTCAGGACTCTAGAGTAGTAGAGCTAGCTATAGGATGGAAAGTTACTTAGCGTAAGCAGTGCTTTACCTTGCTGTTCACTAGACAGTCAGTAGACAACCTAAAAAGTTGTTCGAAAAAAAATATTGTTTAAACTGACTACTAATTAAAGTCAGAACAGATAATATTACTTAGTATGACTCAAGTAAGTTCGTAGTCAGTGTCTAACTCTGGTGATTCTGTAGCACTAATAGTGTATGAAAACTAGTGTCGTTGTTGAAACAAAAACTGGCAAGAAACTTTTGCGATACATTGCATCTTACGTTTGCAAGAGTCTTATGCCCTTATTCATAAAAAAACTGTTATTTTAGAAGTTTGCTAAAATAAATTACTATTTTCTTGTCATTCGTGCCAGTGAGACGATAATAAATTTTAAAGACACATTAACTAACACAGGTTTAAATATAATTATGAATAATCAATCATAACAAACCTCACACTGTCACTTCCCATCAGGTGAGGTAGTGGTCAAACGTTGGTCCAATAAAAAAAACTGTTTTTAAATTATATTAACTAGCACAGCTAAAAATGATTTTTACGCCTGCTGATTTACCTGTCAGTTCAATGTTAGTAAATTTTGCATTTTGAGTTTGACTAGAGTATAGTATACTATAATGTCTTTCTTCTCGTTCATACCAGCATTCTAGTTCATATAAGCGTAACTATTATACAGTAGGTATATTCTAACTCAGAGTGGAACTGTTTCTATACCCGTGTGATTTATTAGAACTTGCTAGTTCAAGAGTTATGGAAACGTTGTTAATAATTCTGCATTATTTGTACTGGGCGCATTGGCGCTTAGACCGTTTGAAATATACTAAATGCTCTACAACGGTTAATGAAAACATTTTGAAGAAGCACACCCTAAGCTTGCCAAAAGTGGACATGTGCCAAATAATCGTTTCAGCCCGCAGCTTCATGTTTCGTACCCCATATCCACTCCATGGAGGCAGATTTTAGGGATAAAAAGTCTCTAGGTTATTAAAACATGTGCCAAATTTCATAATCATACAAACTCACAAACATCTATACCGCATTCATAGTAACTATAGAAGGATAGGGTGTTCGGACGTGACTGCAGTCATGTAGCTTCCAGGAAACCTCAAGGATCTGTGTATCTAGATATCTGACAAGTCTACGAATAGCACTGTAATTATTCTAGATATTTCTACGTTTTTGCTTCCAGTCTCTACTAATACTGATCTTTTTTCTCATAAAACTATCGTGAACTATATCATACATTTAGAAAACGGGTGTTTTCACGTACCAGTATATCAGTGAAGAGGTACCGACACTGTTCCGACTCAATTTCGAAATAGAGTCGTTCACAAAACACCCGTTTTTAAAATGTATAATACTGATCTTTTTTTTTTTATTCAACTGAAGTGGCAACCAAACGTACGGCCCACAAGATGGTAAGCGGTTACCGCAGCCTATGAACGCTCGCAATACCAGAGGTATCACTCGCGGGTTTCCACCTTGAGGCTAAGATCGAAAGCCTCATGTGCCAGTAATTTCACCGGAAACTATACCCTTCACGCCGGAACACAGCAATGCGAGCAATACTGCTTGGCGGCAGAAATATGTATGGATATATAATCTATATCTTCTTTATAAAGGTACTGTACACAGAAATGATTGTACGACTTACCTAAATGTGTCTTTTGTACAAAATAAAATTGTGAGTCTGTGTATAGGCACGTCAGAATAATCTTTTTACTTTACTAGGTATACCTAGTATTTCAATAACACGAGAATGTAAGTAAAGAATTTTGTTCCAATTAATACCAGTTGTTGAGGCAATTAGTTCAATTGAGTGAGAATCGATCTTATAATCGATACGTAATTGGATGGATGACCACAGTCTGATTATCTGTTGATTGAAAATAGCTTAGTATTTATTTTATTGTTATAAGTAAAAATCATATCCCAATGTTTGGATTTTTGTAACGATTTATTTATCTTATAGGTTAAGGTATTAGGTTTAACAGATAAGAAGAAGAAACTTATAAGACTTAAAATATAGCGATTTAGTTAAATTATATATATAAAATAATTATTAGTTAGAGAGTTATATATTAGTTAGATTATATACTTAATATTGTAAAAAACTTCCCATTTCTAGCTCATTAGTAAATAAAGATTAGATTAACGATAATATGTAAGAAAAGACTCTGTCGTTATTTCAGAGGGCAACGATGTTATGAACAATAAAAAAAAAAAAAAGGTTTTAGGTAAAACAGTTGTTTTTATGTGTGAAAACTTTTGTATTTTTTTTTATCGCGCGCCGTCTAGTGATGAGAGATAGCACTAAAATAAACCGCAAATATCTAAAATAATAATAATTTAGGATATTTCCCAATCAGATTGATGGTCAGAATATTCTGAACAACGGGGTTTTTTGTTCCCGTAGGTCAGATATATTTGACATGACAGTACGCCTCAGAATAGCAGTACAAACTTTTTTTTTTTTATGTCAGCAAGTGAAATGATAATACGGTCAAATCGCCTGCCTAATTATAAGCACCACGCCTGACCATAACAGATGCAGTGCCACCTAAAGCTTTAAGTTTTTAAGTTCAGCGTAGCACTGTACTGCGCTGATTACCTACCACCAGGTAAAAAAAGATAAACTTCGGATGGGACCTGCTTAAAAAACAACAGCTGACATCCACTTAAGCACAGTCGCAGTGCTTGGAACATCGCCAGCCCACCTGCAGTAAAAGGCTGAGTGCGAGCTCACGGACACCGGGTTGGCATGAGTTTCTACCGTTATCTATAGATATACCAAATAACTCAGACGTCTGACTCCACTCACTCACTGAAAATTCGTTAATTTTCAGTGAGTGAGTGGAGTCAGAGAGGAGTGAAGGGGAACGGACGGCAGGTAGCAAGCCTGTTGGAAAAACTAGTCAAATAGGTTTTTATTTGTCAGAAAGTGACAAGACAATCACCTGGGCGCCCACCTGATGCTAAGCAAAGGAAGCACGCCTGACTATTACAGATGCAGTGTCACCTTAAGTGTTTGCGTGGCGCTGCACTGCGCTTATCACCCCGAGACATTGTTGTTAAGTCTCTTTCAGCCAGTAATTTCACTTGCTTAGTGCCCTTCAAACCTAAACAATACAGTACAACCAAAAGTAACAATATTTAAAACTGCGCGTTTCGTAACACTCGGTACCATAGTTTTGGAAAGAGACGGATCGCTCTTTGGTCCCAGTACACCATTACAGTAAGACTGTATAAAATACTTGTAGGATAATTTAACAGTGGTCCGTCCGGTCCGGTTCAATACAGTTCCTATTTAATTCGATATAAACACATATGTGACGAGTAGACTCGAATCTTTTTCTTGAACAGAAAACGTTTCATAATAATATTTTAAAACATTTCTAGATTTGTTATTAATAATCTCTTATCAGCATAAATAGCAAAGTCTGGGTAGAGGAGACTGAGATTTCAAAAGTCAATTAGTTCTGTTTATCATTATTTGGAATCCAAATAATATTATGATATTATGTCTATAGAAAACACGCTATGATTTCCAATACACGAGAAATTGGTGCTAACCCCTTGTAGGTAAACTGTGAAATGGAATGGTGGACGGTGGGTTTTATTAGAAAGTGATCCGTTTTACAGTTTTACAGTGATTGTCGGTTGTAAAAACCTTTTCAAATCAGACACGTTTCGGTTTGGGACTGGTTTTTGTATCCACAAACCTAAGGCAAACGACGACGGCCCAACCTATGGTAATGGTAAGTGGACAAGCCCATGGACTTGAAAATCTGTTACTTTAGTCGAATCAGTCCTTAAAACCAATCCAGTAACTATTACTCACACCAAAAAGACCACCGCCACAAATAAAGCAATAGAAATAAAGCAATAGGTACACTAAAAGTGCTTGTTAAGCCTGCTATATCGCAGTCACCAGCTACGGACAATAAAAGGCGACGCACACGAACTGGCGTCAACTAAATAACATGACACAAAGCTGTATAAAGCCAAGTTCACACCAACCAATGGTCATATTTTTTTTATATCATAGTAATAAATAACTAAGATAGTATGAGTCCTTGTTGAAATTTTTAATAAGTTACCAATGGAGCTCAAAGATCTTGTAAACAAAAATGAATTTAAAAATATGTAGTAGAAATATGTCTGTACTCTTTAGAAGACCTATAGCCGTCATTTTGTGTTGTGTAAAGATTACTGATGCGTCGCCTCTGAGGTAGCCTCATCTATTGCTTCCCATGGCATATTATGCTTTATTTTTACCATTTCCTTTTATATTTATTAAGCTGTCATTTTTATATTTATATTTATTTTTATTTTTGTGTATTTTATGCTTTTTAATAGTTTTTCCGCACACAATTATATTGTTTTTGGAATAAAGAAATGAATGAAATGAAAATGTCAGGGGTCAACTCTGGGTGACTCCGTTATGGCCTAACGACTGAATGGTGAATTTAGAATGTGGCGGTAAGGTAAGGGTTATTTACTAAAGTAAACGTCTTTCGCTATCTTTCATATATTATATCCTTCATTATCAACCTGACAAACTTAAAGGGTAGGTTCCGCACATAAAAAAAAAATTTGTACTTTTTTTTTCTAAACGTTTTTTTTTAATCTTAAAAAAAAAATTACGTAATTCTGCTTAATAATTAGTTATCCTTGTTAGAAATCGAAAAGGCAGCGCTCGGCACGTGTCAGTGACCCGCGCGGCAATGAACCGCGGGTCAATAACCCGCGCGTCCTTGACCTGCGCGTGTCCTTGACTCGCTACGGGGCGCGCACACTCGAATATTTCATTATTACGTCGCTTAACTCGATTCCCAACAATGATAAATAATAATTTAGCGGAAAAACGTAATCGGTTTTTTTTTGTTTACTTGGGATTTTTAAGACAATATATACATAAAAAAAAATATAGGTACATATATTTTTTTGTAAGTGCGGAATCTATCCTTTATGTTTGTCAGGTTGATAATGAATGACCCTGTATATGTATGAAATACCATACCTATTTCTGCCGTCAAGCAGTAATATTTGCATTGCTGTGTTCCGGTTCGAAGGGTATGGTTACCGGTGAAATTACAGGGACATGAGATTTTCGATCTACGTTTCAGGGTGGCAACCCCCTCTGGTATTATTTAACTGACAACTATCCTTTTTATGCGGATTATAATTCATTCATAATTCATTTATTTGGAACCAAGAAATACATTGTTACAATATTTACTTAACCACTAGTTCAATAAACATAAATTCATGCAAAATCATATCATATTATAAATACCTTCTATGCAGTAGTAGTAATAGGTGCTTTGCTAGCCCCCACACTAGGGTTCCCTGTGTTGTATGTGGCTAATTTATGATGATAATAATGAAACAGTCTGAACTCGCCTTAACTTAGAGCAAAAGGACGAACCACAAGCGCCGGAGTTACGGTCTGGCTGCTCTCCAAATACAGCATCACTAAGATCACGTGTTTTATGTCACGCTGAGTTATAACTGGTTCTTTCTTGGTGAGAACTTTTCAGCTAGGTAAAAGAACAAGGTAAAAAAGGAGATTTGATAAAAACTTTCGAATAAGAGAGCCGATTTTAAAATGTTGAATATACCTATTAGTAATTTGGTTAAATAAAATAAAAGTTCTGAAAAAACGATTTAACCCTTCCGTTTCGATTGGAGATTATTTTGTGATATCTTTCTGTTAAACTTAATTAATTAATTGCGCTAAGTCAAGAACCGTGATGACGTAAAGTCATGTTACCAAAATCTTGCGAAACGGGAACATTCAATCCTCATTTAAGGAGAAGTCAGTCATGTATTATTTATACATGAATACCGAAAGTATTTATACTATTATCGCGACGCGGATCAGCACATTTGAGAATACCCAATGTATTAAATATTCAAACGGGTCAGACCACAGCTAAAACAGCAGCTAAGTAAATTAGTATGGATTCGGAAGCTCTGAATAATTAAATAAGTTCAAAATATTCAAACTGTGTAACTTTGCTATCCAAAGTAAGTCTACGTAAATAATCAAGTAAGAACAAGTTAAGAACTTACTTTTTATCAACAGAAGTTATAAAATTTTATAAGTTATAAGGAAAGAAGATTAAGACGACAGCAGGACCGCTATGGAGGAGAATAGCTCATGATCGCATACTCTGAAACTGGAACTGGAAACGTCTGGAGAGGCCTATGCTGAAAAGCAAAACAATCGTGCCAAGCTGTCATTGCCGATGTCATAGATTATATAATTTGTAAACTTAGTTTAAGATTATTAAATAAAGGCTTTTGAAATTGAGAGAGTGAGAATTGAAAATGTCTCACGTACAAAAAGCCAACGATAGAAAGTACCTGCTCATTTTCTATTGTCTTCAAGTGCACTTGACGCAACAACTTGCGAAGCACTTTATTACTTGTTTACCATAAACCCATCATGAGCCAGGATACAAAGTCGTAATGATATCTCCATTGGCTGAAGCGCTCTAAGGCGCTCTTGAGGGTAGGGTTGTCACATAAATTGGCGCTACGTAAAAGCTAGTTAAAATCTCAGTTCAAGCTCATCGTATGCCGTATAAGCTAGATTTAGGGGAGCATGTTTTAGAAACTAGAATTCGTGTCTGTAGTTTTGGAAGGCAGAATTTAGGCAAATAAACTACCGAGCCGATTTCATCATTCTAACTGAACGGCGCCGGCGTTTAGCTTTTCAAACGTTCAAAATCTTTCACTGCTAATAATACAATTAAATAGCACTTGGACTCTTATGGCCTTACACATAATCATACTATAAACATCTATTAGCTAATGTGACAATCAAATCTGTCATTCTTTGTTCATTAACATAAATATATAGTTCAAATAATACACTTTTTTCATCTTTTTTAAAAGCGGTATCAGTTTTTTTATCAACCTATCTTGTCCCACTGCTGAGCAAAGGTCTCCCCCAAAATTGTCCATTCATCCCCGGCAGTTTCCCAACAATCTTTTGCATAAGAATCTAGATCATCTCGCCAACGCCTTCTCGGCAGGCCCCGTTGTCGCCTCCCGTCCTCAGATTCGTCCGGGATCAGTTGACTAATCAAAATTAATTAAAATAATTATTCAGTCAACTCATCCCGTAGGATAAGTTTAGAGCGGGATGAGTTTACTAAAGAGCCAAGGAAGCGAGCCGCTGAAATGACAGTTTCTTTTATGATTTTCTATGATTTTGAGCTAAATGCTGCTTATTCAAACGATGAAATCGAACCTAAAATTTTTTTTTTTTTTTTTTTTTTTTTTTATGCTGGACAATCCACACAGCATCATCTAGCCCCAAAGTAAGCTGCTGTTAAACAGAGCTGTATTATGGGTACTAGATGACGGATATATATTTAATACAATACAATACATAGATAGATATTTTTTATTATATATAGAAAATACCCAGAACACCCGGAACAAATATTTGTAGATCGTACAAACATTTGTCCCGAGGCGGAAATTGATTATTGATAGCAAGAACGTTGCTGTAAACAGTATTCACATTCACACGAGCATGCTAACTTTTCATAAAAAGGAGCGTAGATAAATATTTACTCCCAATACGCTGAAGGCTGTTTATTATTGGCAACCCTATAAATATAAGTCCATAATTCATGAGTCTGCGCATATATACATGCATGTATTAAAGTATGACGCATTGCGCATTTACATAGTTTCCGAAACAGCCGGCTTCGGGCGCATCTGCGTATATTTTTTACATCCTTGTGAAGAAGTTTTCCATAAAACGATCGAAGATTTAAGATTTTCTGTATCGGCTGTATTGTATGAATTTCTTTTAAAAAACTTGACGTATCGTTTCCTATCTTGTCTGTAGTAAAGTGGGGTTTTGACAAAAATAAAGCAATAGAGAGCTCTAAAACTTTGCATATTCACTGTGAAACATTAACAAAACAATGCAATCAAGCAATGATTTTATTGAGAGAAACAAAAAAAACACATAGTGGCTGCAGTCTAACTATTGAATCTAAGTCATAATAATCATTACCAACTTGGGTATATTGTAAACGACATTTCCAGGCCAGTTTAGCCAGTTTTTATAAAGCGTTTATTATATAATTGATCTTGTATTTCAATTTAAACTATTTACGTAGTACTTATATCTATTCTGTGCTATTACGAAATATAATCCACAAAGAACCATCAGGAAATCACGTTCGGAAATGTCACAGGAAACGACTCTGTCACGTATCTCTTCGACTGTTGCTACAGTTTGACCCAACACGGAAGTCGCAGCAGTAAAATTAATGAAACCGATGACTTGCTTCACTCAAGCATTAGTTTTATGATAGTTTTGTTTAAAAAACTGACAAAAAAACCTGAACTATGCTTGAGCTTCGTTTGAGTTTCAGTTTCTTTCTGGCGATTTTAAAATTGCGACTGTATCCTTAGTATTAATATACTTAGTAATCGTGCTTCTATTTTACACAAAAATAGTAACCTTTCAGTAAATTATCTCGTTGATATAGTTTTCACTAAAAACGGGATATTTACCATGATTTGTGAGTTTTATTGATTCCCGATATTTCCGCGCAATTACATGCACCATGATCACGGGAGAACATATCCCGTTTTTAGTGACAATTATGTTAATAACCATGATATTGTTAAAATTATATGTCATTGATGTACCAAACAAACCATGAGTACATAAATTATCGCTATCATAATTCGAAGTGGGAACTTACAAAGCGAATAGCGTAAGTGACTTGAATAACGCTAAAAATATGAACGATGGTTGTTCATAGTAAATATTAATGTAACTTCTATTCTAGCACGTACTGTACCTAGTTAATATTCTACGGCTGTCTGTCCATCTGTCATAATATTATACTTCCAAAATCAAAATCACAATATTAGCTGGTGTTAGTTTAATTTTGTGATGAAGTTCTTGGTAATTAACTTAAATAACTATAAGAAAACAAACCAAGAAACAAGACAAGCTTCAAAAAGGCACCTGTTAAAACTGGTAGGAATTATGGTTTGTGTGGGATAATAGTACATTATGGTACTAGTGTGTAACATTGGTGGTTAGCCGTAGGCGAGGGTCTTAAGATAGCCGAGGACGGTAATCATCAATACAAACGTGTATCATACGACGTTTTTCAACACAATTGTGAATAAAATAACAAAAAAAACTCATAGTTTGACCATGACTTTTTCATTGCTAAATATAACTCACTAGTGAGTTATAGCAATGAAAAAGTCATAGTTTGATTATGGGTGTCATTGCGATGACCATAGAGCCACTTTATAAGCAAGTTTGTTGAAAAAACTATTTAGCCCTTTAGAAATTGGTTTTCTTCGTGATAGTCGTAACTGCCTTCGATTACGAAAACCTTGAGTACAAGCCCTTACGCTTATTAAAGATATCTAATGTCATAGGTTATGGGTCACCCATGGGATGACCCATATCCATTAGGTGCTATATCATCATAGTACCTAAAGATTTTGTCTACGGAAGAGAAGATAAAAATTATAATTATTTGAACAAAAACAAAACAAAAGAACGATGTATATTCTTTTGAAGTCATATCTACGAACAAATA
This sequence comes from Colostygia pectinataria, assembly GCA_951394395.1. Lineage (NCBI taxonomy): Eukaryota > Metazoa > Arthropoda > Insecta > Lepidoptera > Geometridae > Colostygia > Colostygia pectinataria. The sequence goes on from OX596362.1 coordinate 3,025,879, forward strand.
AAATAGTCATATTAATTTATATTGAGCCGGTCATCTATTCGTAAGGATCCGATGATCTTATTACAAAACTTCAGACCAAACAGCCCTAAACAACGAAACCTGAGCACGCTCCAACTTTTGTTCGTTTCTCTGGAGTAATCTCGAACTAGGTAAGTACTGAGTACCTAACAAAGTTTCGATAACAGGCTGTACAAATCCAGAGGCACTGATATTTGAGGATAAAGTTTCGAGTAGTTTCGATGTACGAATTACTTCAGGCGAGTTTATAAGACTAGGAGTATTGATAAAGTCTATCAGTATGTTTTAGGTAATCCAATTTGTGAAAAAAACGTATGTTTTCTGCTAAAGACAAGTACTGTAAAGTTAGCCTCCTGCCCGACTGAACATGATGATGACGATAAAACTAGTAATTATTCTGTATTCATGACATAAATGAATGATCAGTCTTGACCATAATGAAAAGAACAATTAAGAGTTCGGTTACAAACAAACTACTTTTTTTACAAAAAGCTCTTAACGATATTATGTTCGTATTGATAATTAAGAGTCGGAAAGAGTTAGTATTTTTAATTTGATTAATACACTACAAACTGTAATCTAATAATGGTTTGCGAAGCATATCCTATGCTTTTTTTTTGTTTTTGAGTCCAAGTGCTCAAAAACAATAAAAAGCGTAGGATGCGCTTCGCAAAGCATTTTTGGATATTAAATAAAATATAATTATTTGTCATCATAATATCTACTTCATTTTATTGCAGACAGATTTTAGTACTTGCAGTAAGCTCTGATGCAGTTCATACAAAAGGTTTTAAAAGGAAACTAACAAATAAATTCTTATCGTTTGTAACCACTCCACCCACAAAATCCACCGATCGCCATACAAACCTACCAACCAGTTTACAGCAATATGTCTAGCCGGGGTTATTGCACTATGACTCATCCTCTAGGAAACTCGCGGAAAACTCATATTTATTTTGAGCTAATATCAAGGATATTTTGTTCAAAAGTTTCGCAAGCAGTTCGGAACTTTTAAAGTAGGTAACAAGATTGAATGATTTATGGTTGTGATATTTTTCGTGCTTATAATGTACCATAAATTGTATGTATAGTACGAAATGTAACATAAACAATATTGGCCTGAAAATGGTTCCCTGAGACACTCTTCACTTTTTTAAAGGGTGTAATTTTTGGTTTAGCTAAAAAAAAAGTTTTTGGTAAAACTTTAGGACCTGGAGGTAAACTCAAAAGGTCAGAGGTATTTTTATCTTTCCCTACATAAATTATAAAGTTTAAAAAACTTACCTACCCAAAGTTGGTAAGATCTGTATCAAAAGCTTTTGTTTTATCAAAAACCAGTTAGTGTGTTTTTTTGGAGGTAAGTTAATATAAGAGTACAAAAGCAAAGTAAGTACTAGGTATTAGTTATAATTTGATAAATAAAAGAAATAAAAAAAAACCAATGAAATGACACCACAAAAAATATTTTATTTTATATCAAGGTACGTGATTCCTATTTTCCCTCGGATCACTCGTTTTGTCGGCATTTTAATGACAGAACATTAATTCTCAAGCGATTGTATAATCTCACCTACAATTTTAACGGAAGACCTTCATCTAATAAAAGAACATTGCGTCAAGCCCTTTTCAAGAAAGTTCTAAAGATGGCGGGAAACCAACCGCGCATGCGTACAAAACAGCTGAGTGACAGGACGACCATGTTGGAATACTAGACGTATCGTCATGACATGTGCTTTGTACTACGACCACAATCGTACCATTAACAAAAGCCTGACCTCAATTGCAATAGCATTCATTTTTACAACCTTTTACGAGCGTAGCTGTGTGTATTTGGCTTTTGCCCACTCTATAAAAAGTTGCAAAATGTTTATTTTTTCAACGTTTTGGTTGAATAATTATATCAATTGAATATAACAAATGACAATATGCATACTTTTGTATCAGGACTTTTTACTATTATTCATCTTTGACGAAGATGAAATAAGTATTCCTTACCTGGATTCTTTATAACACAAGTAAGTATAGGCATTTTTTGTTATAAGGAATCAAAGCAGTACATTTTTGACATCAACACATGAATTAAAGGAATTCAAATTACTTACGGCTGGTTGCTATGAACTAGTAGGATCTGCTTTCTTCATAGACGCGCGTTTCTCAGCAAACTCAGCACTGAGTCTGTGCGCCTTCAGCGTGTTGGGTTTCGACATTATCACTATCAACGACCGATCACACAATGCCAGAAATTGACGACTCAATCTAAGACACACTAAACACTACCTTATTGCCTAAACACTTAAAGCAATTTCGTTGTAGCACACTAATATTACTATCACAATATGAAATAGAACACAGTTTTCAGCGTCAAGCGATGCTTTCTTATCTAGAACACAAATAAATTAATAAAGAGGTTCTATTGATCAAAAGTATTTCAACGTACGGTTATGAACCGAATTACTCTTGGTTTTATAACTATTTCGACACAAGACTCACACTGAGTTTTTCAGACGGATTTAATTCACGCTTAGTATATATTTTTTACTAAATAATACAGAAATAAAATTATATATATACAGTTTTAGGGACGAAGTTGTAGATTATGGTGGCTTGGTTTATAGGCTTGAAGTTGGTTCCTCCGCGCATGCGTGTATTACGCATGCGCGGAGGGGTGGCTTTGGGTCTTTTGTTGCCAGAGTCAGACTTTTTGATATCGAAGAAAAAAATATGCAATTGATCGGCTGAACTATCATTGAATTCTATTTTATTCTTTGGAAGTTAGGGTTTATTTTCAATTGTTTGAAGTTGTATTGAAAAAGCAATACAGGGTGGCAGCCGGCCTCGTGAGAGAGGGGTTATTATATCATCGTTCATATTTGTACAATGCGTATGGTAAAATCTGATACAATCGGTCGCTTTGTTTGCACTTTTTACGAAGGGTTAGATAAAAAATAATAATGCACAAACGCAAATGAATGAAAATAACTAACTTCTGGCTAAGATTTAGTTACATTTAAATAGAAATATATCGAGAGCACTGGTGATCCATGCCTTGTGATCCTAGGGTCATCCGTTCGAGTTTCGTGCTTAAAACCAAAGCTCTTAAACGGTGAATGAAAATCTCTGGAAAGTGGCATGTCCAAGAACGATAATGTGCCATCCAGCAATCCACATTGGGCTCGTGTGATGATGATATCACCAGTGTGAGATCCCACGTAATCCCGACTATGGATACCAGCCAATCACTCTTACTCAAGAGTAAACCAGTATCTCAGGAGCTCCTAGTCATAATGCTGATGAAATTAGTTAAAGGATTATATAAGATGAATATGTACCTACATAACAGCAACAAAACAGGAGTGAGTCATAATCCAACAAATGTATAAAATCGATAGATGGGCATCCCCCGCCGTCCTGCACTTGTGTTGCTCTCATTGCTTTGTACTGATGGCAAAACAAGCTGTTTTATGTTGCATTTCATTTTAAGTAATATGTAGATGTTGTAATAAAATTCTAGAATGGAGCCAAGCTCATGGTCTTAAGATCGATGCTTCGAAAATGCAAGTCATTATTATTGGGGGTTCGCGGATGGTGTCCAGGATAAACTGGTCTTGCCTACCGCAAGTTATTTTTGATGGTGTTCATATAAGGCAGAGTGAGACTGTAAGAAATCTAGGTGTTCTTATGGACAGAACACTGTCGTGGGAACCTTAGTTAACCGAAGTTAGTCGCAAAACGTTTGCTTCAGCTGGCTCAATCCGAAGGTTGCGAAACTTTCTCCCGATCCCCACTAAAGTTTCGCTAGCACAGTCACTCCTGCTACCAATTTTAGACTACGCTAACGCTTGCTACCTAGACTTAACAGAACAGCAACTTAGCAAGCTTGAGCGCCTTCAAAATGTTTCCATTCGGTTCATATTTGGGTTACGCAAGTATGACCATGTTTCCGAATTCCGCAAAAAGCTCACGTGGTTGCCAATTCGCCTTCGCCGGAATACTCACATCTTAAATTTTTTATACAATATCCTTCTTAACCCGTCTACACCACCTTATTTTAAAAAACGTTTTCAATTCCTTCACCTTTCTCACCAACGATCCTTACGCTCTTCCGACACCTTTCAACTCAGCACTCCTGTTCATACCTCCCCATATTATGATAATTCGTTCACAGTACATGCTGTACGATTGTGGAACGCATTACCAGTTGCTATTAGAAGTGCCAAAGTGGAATTTTTAAAACATTAGTTAAGGAACATTACTTGTCCTGCTGTCGCTAAACTGCTGCTTGTTTATTATCTTATTTATTATGTTTATAAATGTATGTACTAGTTTATGATATATTATACTATGTATTTTTATATATTTATAGTATTATTACATTAATATACAAGTATAGGTATTTGAAATAGGTCTAGCATAATAAGTATTTTTGATATGTAAGTATGTGTTTTGCATTATTTTAGAATTGTTTTTTAATAATAATAGAACATCGCTAAAAACCCTTGTTAATTACCATTCAATCCTATCCATCCAAAGGTTGTCTGGTAGAGATCGCTATTTAACGATAGGGCCGCCCATTGTAATACCTGTTAGTAATTAAGATTGTTCTTGTCAAATTTGTTATAATGTGGTGTTCAATTAAGTATTTCTATCTATCTATCTACAATTTAGATTTGCTTAAACAGGCTTTTATTTGACGTGGATAGTAAGGATAAAAAAAACGTCAATTTATTAATATAAACAACCTTTTTTATTTTTTGCATCCTTTGTAATACCTGCGGTTGGTTTTCTAGTATTTAGTAACTAATACTAATTACCACACACTTTGTATGCAACGTTGAGGTCCGCCTTGCTCTTGAAACTATGTCCGAAACGTGTTCGTCTTTACCAAACTGTGCCAAAACATCGAATTTATTATCAAACGAAAGTAGGTTCTTACATAATTAACTATCGCTACAAGTAAAACGTGTCACCCCAAGTGATCCCCTGCGACTCCCCTATTCCTCAGCTGTCAGACATGTCAGTAACGCTAAGGGTTGTTTATGACGTCTCAACATCGTTTTGTACAACATTGAACTGATAAAGTGTAACAAGAAAACAAGATAGAATAAAATATAATAATTCCACTAAGTACATAGGTACGGTAAATTAAAAAGTTATTACGTCTTATCACCATTTCGTGTTAAAACGACGCGACATGACGTAATTACCAGAAAGGTGTTATAATATTTAGCGATGCTATGTATTAAGGTTTTAGGTCTTTGATAGATAAAAAAAACCTTTTTTTTATCTATCAAGATATATTTTTTTTACTTTATACTTTCAGCCAGCGTCAACAATATCATTACTATTTAATCAGTACCTTCCTATATCAAAGTTTTGCATTGTTGATACTGGTAATATTTTAAGCACCTATTGGCTTAACTCCAAAACAGTTTGACGAAGGTCCTGTCAAACGAAGGCTTTGGTCAGGATTAATGAAACTTTTCTGCTGACCTTCCTGACTTGCAACTCCACAGGAGGTTGAGAGGAAAAGCTTTTTATTCCAACAACGGTACAACAGCGCGTTTAATGAAACTTTGAGATAGGTTTTTTGTTTGACCAGCTTTGTAGAAGAGAAAATTGAATGTAAGCACTTAAGTTTATGCAGATTGGAAAACTTGAGCTTCTACGTAAGATATAAGTAACACCTAATTTTGAACTGTTGGAAAAAAATATTTTTTACATTTTTGGTACACCGGAAATAAAGTTCCGTTCTCCAAAACCTAAAGAAAAGTTTATCCTACTCCTACTGTGACTTGCATGTACTTGGTGCCTAAATGTATATCTAGTTAGTACTAGTTAGTCTAGTGTATACCTAGTTATTTCATAGCCCGATCTAGATAAGTTACCTACCTACCTACCTACAAGTATAACTACTAACTAAGAAGTACATTATGTTAGAAATTATATAAAAAAAGGTTACCTTGTCTTCAGCTTCTTCAGCCCTCCCCTCCGCTTCGAGAACCCGCTGCTCGAGTTCCGAGAGCTGAAACAACCAGATACACCAAATAAAAATCATATCCAACACACGCTTGTTTTAGTTTAGCAATACCACTAGCGCCATCTCTGCACCGCGTTAGGTCAACCTATGGAAATATTCCACGCGAAAATTTCACCCCAACCAGTTTTTCACAAAAGCTCGCCAGCTAAGCACTTAGTTCCGCAACCACCCGCTAGATGGCGCGAGCGTCGCGGAGTATTGAACCACGTGGTCTCAGCAGGGTTATAGCTAGGTATACTAAATTTATCACATGTAGAATAGGTATATTGTTATGTAAGAAAGTATTCGTGCGGTTTCAAAGGCGCGCAGGGAGTATTGGTTGCAGGGGGTGTGTTATGTTATGGCTGTGATATGTGTGTGAACAGGAGTCAGATCGTGCCTGAAAGGTTTAAATAACTGTAGGTTGAAGGGAATCGTGGAGCGCTCTGCTATGATAAATTATGCTCAGGATACGGGTAAAATATGTAGAAAGTACCATTTTAGCAACACGGTTTTACACAGTTGTACGATATTTGTTTATTTTGTTATTTTTGTGATGGAAAAGAGAAACTTCTAGCATATTTGCAAGCAGTTATTTTTTAAAATATCGCCAAGAATTTATATATGATAATGTAGCATTCTAATGGTGGAAAACGTTTTGATCATAAAGTTAGTTAAAAGAAAAGTGGTGATATCGGATCATTAGTATTCGTAAAATATCCAAAATACAAAAATACAAATATTTCCTATTCATTAGTACATAAAGATATAAATACATAGTACAAACACACCATATGCAAACAATAATATTATTAACATATTTTTCACTAAAAACAGTATATTTACCATGATCAATAAAACTCACAAATCATGGTAAATATCCCGTTTTTAGTTGAAATTATGTTAATAACCATGATAATTTTAAAAACAATATTATTATTAAACCTACAATCACAACAATAAATAAAATATGAACATGAATCGCAACACAGAAACGCAACCCAATGCATGCCAATTTATTCAATCGCAAGCCTTCAAAGCTTCAAAGGTGCAACAAACGAAGTTATGAATGTAAAGTAAACAAAGGAATCCTTTCTCAAATAAACAGAAAGCTAACGAATAGACAAATATAAGATACAGCTTGCTGTACAGGGTGATACACAAAACTTTGCTATACAGGGTGATAACTAAAGCTGTAAATTACGGGTACAGTGTAATAAAAATCATGCAGTCCCAACGTTCCCACAGCTAGGACAATGGCTACTATAGAGCTTGACATAAGCGTCACGCTCCGAAGTTATGTGACAGTGCACTGTGCTCTTCATTCACCCCGAGACATAAATAAATAAATAAATAATAAACAAATAAATGATGCTGTACAATCCACACAGCATCATCTAGCCCCAAGCTAAGCATAGCTTTATTATGGGTGCTAGATGACTGATATACTTAATACAGTACTAGATATGTATTTTTTATTATACATAGAAAATACCCGGAACAACTGGAACCAATATTTGCAGATCGTACAAACATTTGTTCCAAGGCGGGAATCGAAACCGCAACATCCTGCGTCGCAGGCGGACCTTCGCCCGCCGGCGCATCGGTCGTCAATGTTATGAGTAACTATGTAGTTACTTACCTACTAAACACAGTTATGTATGCATATTTTGTCTAATGCATAATATCTGGCAATGTAAGTGATAACCAACCAAGACAAACTCATGTTAATTACAAAAAACAAACGAAAAATCTCTAGTACTATTCCGCTTAACATTTTAACTAATGAGGTCACACAGTTACCACAGTTAAATATATCGACACGTGTTTGCTCAAAAGAAAATTATCGACGCTGGAGCCAAAGACTTTGGCTCCAGCGCTCGACGGAGCAACACGTCTGCCGGAGAACAAGTCGATGGTCCTGATGATGTCCCGTGGAGGGATGAAACACGTGTCGATATTTTCCTTTTGAGGTTAACTGTGGTAACTGTGTGACCTCATTAGTTAAAAGGTTGAGCGGAATAATACTAGAGATTTTTGTTTGTTTTTTAACTTGTAATGGATTTCCGCAAAGTAACGCCTGAATCTATCAATTATCATGTTAAAGAGTCCACTTCTGAATGATGATTCCGTAAACCAGTCTGAATGATTTGGCATATTATCTAAACTTTGCTCCTTTTTCATTTCTGTTCACGATAAATCACCCTGTTTACATCAACAGAGTGCATACGAACTTCAAAGGAATACCAAGAAAATGCAATGAATCAAATTCAAAGCCTTTCGAACCGGCAATTTTGATTCCTTTCCATATTTTATTTTGTAGCAGTTTTAAAATATGTTAGAAAAGTAAATATCGCAGAAAGCTACTTTGAGTATAAAATGAATTTATATTTAACTCCGCAGGAGCACTCACATCAATGGAGCAATGTTGGTCGGTCTAGTGGTAGTGATCTTCCGATCCTATCCTAGGTCGTGGGTTTGAAACCAGTCGTGCAAATGATATTTTTTCTATTAGAAAAATGTATGTGCGCTATGCCAGTGCTCTTAAATGGTAAAAGAAATCCGGTATGTCCAAAAACTGAAATTGCTAAGAATCTAACAATCTGCATTGGGTCCGCGTGGTGGATTATGACCCAACCACTCTCACTTGAGTAGGCCAGTGTCCCAGCAGTGGGAACATTAGAAGACAGACCATGATGATAAACTCTTCATAATGGTTCGTATCTTGCAAATATTGATTCGAAATGTATACCATTTATCGTTAAGAAATGTAACTGTAATAGGATATTTGGAACCAGTTTCTGCCCGCGGTTTCATTTGCTTCTTGTTCTTACATTGACACCCCATACACCCCATGGTAGAAGATTTATGGGGTAAATATAGCCTACGTTATTTAAGACTATTTAATATACGTGTTATGCATACTCACAGAGATACTTCTTTATAAACTTACACATATAGAATAGTGGTAGAAAATAGGGTAAGTTCTTTTGTACAATCACCAATTTGAAACAGATATAAGACCCACATTTTTCATCAGATAACACGCGATCGAGGTTGGTAAGTGCTGATAATATGAATTAAATGGGATTTCGTAGACCTCGTAGCTATTCTACGGCGTAGAGCGCTTAATTTACTGAATAATTACGTGCTTGAGAAGACACGTAAAACTGTCAGTCCGGCCGTAACGCTATGACAGAAATCTTCGGGCGGCCTAGGTCCTAGGGGAATCCATAGCTTTTTGTCTAGATCGTAATTAAGACAGTAAGTTGTTACCGCAGCATATAATCAAGACGGCCATTAAATTTGCCAACAACTCATAAAGCTTCTTACCTTCATGAACCAGAGCCTCCACATGACCTCACATAGGGTCACATATCAACGTTAAATCGACATAATAGGCATTCACGTCTATTACTACCACTTAGTAAGACCCCTTGATATCGCTGATCATAAAGCATGTAGTTCTGGGGCGAAGGTCACGATATGATGGGAGCAATGTATTTATAGCTCAATAATATGATATTTGGGTCAGGACACAGGTAATAAAGATAATATCTGCGATACTTCATACAAATGAGGAATATTTACTGTTAAATATAGTGGCAATTGAGCTCGTGTGAGCTCGAGATATCGAAAATAGCAAAAACCTTTTTTTTAAATTATATTAAAACTGCCGTCACTTTGATTTGAAGATAATTCAATGTCTGTTCCTTGCGTAGTAGAAAAAAGTTTGGTAACCCTAGAGTTAGACTAATGTACAGTCCAGACAAGATCTACACAACAACCACCACACCTTACACGTTAGTCTATGAATTAAAACCTTACACAGCTGCCAAATATAAAGCCGGCAACTTAAGAAGAGTAGAGCTAGATCAATCTACCCTACCTACAAAACCATGACCACTCCGTATGTCTATCTATGTAGAAGTATCATGGAGAGACGTAGCTACTATCTCCAGCTGTATAACTAAAAACTCTTGGAGAGGGGAGTTATACCTACATAACCATCACCACTTTGTGTGTCCATATATGAAGAAGTATCATGGAGAGACACAGCTGCTAACTCCAGCTATAAAGCTGACAACTCTTGAAGAGTAATGCCAGTTGTATTGCGCCGGGTCGGCTGTGTCGGGAGTTTGGATTGTCGAATGGTTTATTGCGTATTAAGGTTATGCCAGACATATCTCCCCGTCAACAGCTCAACGTCGTTTCAGCTCCAGCGATTGATTATTCTTTGTATTACACGTTATACTGCATCTGTGAGTTGCTGTAACATGATTTGTCGATTTATTAAACACCGTTCGTCAAAACCTTGCCTCTGCAAATGAATAGCGTCTTAAGAGGCCTTTCCAAGATTTAGCAATATAATTCATGAAGTTTGCCTGAATATACCTTTATATAGTATAAGTAATAGTGCGCGCGACGAGGAGCGATACATCCTCCCTCCATAAGCGCTCAGCGCGGTTTGAGAGTCGGTGCTTCGATCGATATGATTATAAGTGCGCTAAGGTGTGATTTTAAAAAATTCGTATTAAAAAAAGTCAATGCTATTAGACTATTTTCTTTGTTGTATTTATTTAATAAAAACTTAAACTTTAATTTAGTAGGTGTATTTTTATTGTAAACTTCTTACTTTAGCAGAAATAACAAGCGTAAAATTGAGAAAAGTACGCGTTTTTTAGACCGTCTTTTTTCAAAAATACTGAACTAACATGTTGTATTTTTCTCTGTACACTTAAATTTTAAAACTGTGATTATTATAATTGCATTTTTGGAAATATTTTAGACATTGCTATTTTATAGAAAACATGATCGAAAGTTGACTGGAATTGCTCATTTTACGAAACGTGCGGTACTAATTATTTTTTTAATCAGTTGTGTCTTGAGTTAATTAATATTTGTTCTGTTGGCTTAAATTTTAAGGGATAAAGCTTTTATATGTTTTTATTTTCGTTACAATATCTTCAACACACGAGCCACAATAGTGTTCGAAACTTCACGGGATACAAGAAAATTCAATGATTATCAAGGATAGGGCTCTTAACAAAGTCAAAGTCAAGAGTTTTATGCAGTAAAATGACAAAGTTCACTCTTTGAACACTAAAACGTCTTTGAACGGGTCAACTCGTGACTGTCACGCTTATGCGTGCTCAATTTCGTCCATGCTTGCAGCTTCCATGGTCTCCGCGTTTACGTGAAGTAATAAAAAGTCGTTAATCAGGCGTTGGTTGGCGCGCGGTCCTCCAGTCATAGCAACGCCGCCGTTCGGTCGTTAGGACAAGGCAGCGGCGAGGTGATGCTGATCCAATTCGTCTACGTCAACCTTTAGTTCGTATCTCGCGTATCTTGGGTATTCTATTCGTTTGGGTATGAGTGGCATTTATTGCTTGTGAGGAAATTTGGAGCACATGTGGAATTATATGTCGGAAGTAGGTCAGAACAAGTAGTTAAAGATTGTGAGACATCTTCTCCTGATGGCTTTGGAGTTGATTTTGTCTGTCTGTGACATGGGTTCTTTTTTTGTTATTCTGCTTTTATTGTACCCTGTACTGGTATCATAGCTAAACAAATAAGTAGTTGGGTATTGCAGTCGAAAAATCTAGGTGAGTACGACGCAGATTTATCGTCACCTCTACCTCTCTCAATGGCATTTATGAAGTAGAGCAAAATAGTAATGTCGTAGGCTCCACTGAAAACCATCGCTACAGATACCATGCAAATGTTGAGTGGTTGCTTTTTTTCGTCACGTTAATGTAGTTTTCATTATTTTAGATTGTAATTTTGTCATATTGTGTGTGCAAAATAAATGACTTATATTATATTCTATTTTTCAACATAATACTTGCTATGTTTCTAAACCAAAAGCCAATTTCCCAAAGCCTAATAACTTTATCCACATCACCAGTCAAAGCGTCAAGTATAAATAAGCTTTAGTAAGTAATATGTCGCATGTTACATCAATTTCTTGGTCGACAGAACATAAAAGCAAAACCTCCAGCTCAAAGCACGTCTGCCCGGCGATGCATCAAATACGACTGAGAATAAGCTTCGAATATTGAGCCAAAGTTGTGAAGAATCGAGATATATGAGCAAGGTATCGAAATGTCAAAACTGTATTTATAAATCGAGGAATCGTAGTTTCAAAAAGCCACAGTCTTTCAAATCTATTATCGTATAATAAAATCATTAACATAAGAATGACAAGGAAAGTCAGCAAATAATACTTAGCAAGCCGCTAAAATAACCGTTTTTTTTAAAACTCGTTTTGATGATCTCGGTGGCGCGGTGAGCGCGAACACGCTCGAATATCTGTATCTATGTATACATACATGTATTATCTATTAACAAAAATTACGCTTATATACATATTATTTATATTCATCATTCTGATAAGAGTTGTTCTTAGTGCTTGTAGCCACAAAGCCTGGAATAATGAGAATATTGATCACTTTGGATAACCAGCACTCTGTAAGGACGATTATGTCACATTCTGTTTTTATAATAGTTAAAAGAGGCAAGAACGACGAGAAGTTGTAGTTGATGCTACGTATATTGAACTGAAGTATTTTTATAGAGTTTTTAAATTTGTTTATAAAGTTGAGACAATAATAATGTACGGTTCCCGGTCCGTGAGCACGCTCTAATGTTCCCTGGACTTATTTACAAAGTTAGTCATGCACTCGCAATGCCTTCAGGGCAGAACCTTGTTACTTCCAAATCAAAGGGCCTCAAACGCGCTCACTCCGCTGGAAAGCTCCCCGGTTCAGCCTTCGATTGTGTTCTGGAGCAGAAAATTGAAATGGATTTGTGTACTTGATGTTTCCGGGTGCAGGTATACCGTATGAGTGGTGACGTGAGTGTCCAACACTGGTGACGGAGTGGCCTAAAAACTGTGAAAAAGCTGGGAGCGACAGCTTATCGTGCTGCGAGCCCTCATAAACACGGTAAGGCATTATAGGCACCATTTATATATTCTAAACTATAATCTATCTCTTTGTCCGTTCAGATCCGTTAAGCCGTTCTGGCGTGGTGTAAACAAACATTCAAACTTTAACATTTATTAAAATAAAATTAGTATCAAGTGTGATAGTACCTAGTCCGGCGTGAACTGGACGATATCTATGCAATTATTACAGCAATGCCGGCTTTGTGCAATAAATTTCAACTAATCCAACAGTAGAATACAATGGCCGATTCACAAAACCGTGCCCATTTCACCGTCATAACAGTTATTCACTAATTAGTATTAAATTAATTAGCTGAACCTGAGGCTCTGTCTACTCCGTAATCCCCTTGGGCGGCGGACACCCGGACAGTGATAAAGTGATTATCGCCTACCTCAATGTAATTATGGTACAGGTGGTAGGACGTATCAATCATAAATGTACACAGTTTACATTTATGTTTAGCTTTTGGAATACTACCAAATGTAACAGATTACTTTTATGTATCTAAAAAAATTCTGACGTAAAAATAAAAGCAATTATTTTTATATAGTGCCAACAATCAAAGGTAGCCGTTACCTGTCCTAAATAAAAAGGTAAATCTTACTAGTATATAAAGTGGAAAGTTTGGATGTTCGTATGTTTGTGGGAGTATCACGGCACATTGATCTGTTATGAACAACTTAGCCAACTTTGCAACAAGTTAAAATTTTATAACCAGTGATATAAAGATTTATCTCAGAAGAAAACAACAGTTTACAAACCTGCGAATAAAACTGCAATTTTGTACTCTGCAGTCGAAACGATACACCTTATTTCACGGTAATAATCGTTTACAACAGCCGTGAGACGTCCACTCCGCACGGCGGACGAACGATAAATGACCCCAGTGGAGCAAGGAGACGGTCGCGCTCAAATATTAACAAACTACCCACAGTAATGGCGATTCAAATGCAGGTTACGGCTACCCGCTTTAGAGATTTAACGTTTACGGTTTCTTGAGCTGATTGTTACTAAAATCTAGTTGAACACGCTATCGTTAAAATATTTACGAATGCTACCGTCGAGAAAACTTTTACTTCTCTGTCAGGAATAAGGTTTATAAAATAGGGTACGGGGCGAACCCTAGTTTTATAGTAGAGCCACTTACATAACTATCAGGCAACTATGAGGGTAACTTTTGTTCCAGAAAACCCGTTTCAAATATTCCACCTAGACCGGCTAGATTGCTTTTTAGTTACAAAAGGGACCGAAACTTTTTCTTTTCGAAATCTTGCGAACTGTTTTGAAGAGCTTTTATTTTTATTCAACGAGTCTGAAGGGCTAAGTTTTACCAGAATTTTAAGTTAGGAAACCTCTTTGTGATTAAGTTAATGAAAGAAATGGATCTATTTACAAAGTTGGATGTTCGAGTTGCCGAATTTCCTTTGCTTTTGTTGTTTGAGATTTTTAAGTTTTCTGCTAGAGTAATTACTGTAATCAAATACGGTACTGTACTAGCACTGTAGTCTAGAAATCTAGTGAGATCACTAGATTACTAGACCACCAGTGCTACTACACTAGGTAGTTACGGTCAAGGGTTCAATACCGATCGTGTATCAATGGATTTTCCAATTCGATTAATGTAAGCAATGCCAGTACTCTCAAACGGTGAAAGAAAACATTGAGTGAGAAAATCGGCGGCATGTCCAAGAATTGAATGTGCCACCAACCACCATCAATCCGCATTCGGCATAAGTGTCTCAGCTGTAGGAACATAAAACATCTGTCAAGATGATAATTAAATGATCTTATTCTTTTATTATATTATATGAACCATTCATCTGAAAACTCAATGATTATGAAAACTGATGACTGCAAAAATCTAGAGATAGATAGATAGATTCTGCCCCCGATAGTTAAAAAGGCGCAAGTAACAACAAGTCAAAACGGAGAAAAAAATGTTTTAATTAATGAAACGGGAAATTGTTTGCTGTCTTTGGGTAAATTAATATATATATTATTTTTTAATGGGAAATAATGGCTACAATATTAGTCTTTGAATTCAACTGTTAAAAATATTAATATTCTTAAATTATTTAACTAAAAATAACAAAAAACTGTTTCATCTTAGTATAAAAATTGGGGAAAAATACTACTTCTTAAATTGAATAGACGCAAATAGCCAGATGCGCCCTTTAAATCTAGAACGCTTATTGCTGGACTTTTATTCTAAGTATCTAGATAACCCTAAACTTAGGTTTCTAAAAAAAATAGGCGCATTTGGTTATATACGCCTTTTTGCATAAGTATTCAAAACTATGTAGATAATCCTTGAATAAGATAAAAAGTATATTTAGTTAACTAATTAATTCATTTTTCTCAGACTATACCTAAAAATATGCAGTAACTGTGTTATACTGCTATTATGTAGGTAGGTAGGTACTCAAATTTATTTTTATTAAAAGAACACACTATCGAAAGACTCAAGTATTTATTAAAAAAAACTGCTTATCTATGGCACAAAATCAAAATAAATGTCATCAAATTATTATACCTAATGAGTTTCACTCAAGAATCACTTGATCCTCATAGTAATTAAGTAGGATAATTATATTAAAAGTAGGTTATATAACTTTAACAAAGTTTAGCATAATCAGTCTTAATCACAGTTCTGTAATCTTTAATTGCCACATATACTAAAAATGCTTTATTTATTATAATAACAAAAAGAAGTCTTAAAAAATAACAATCAACTATACTTAAGTACTAACAATATTTTCTTTTATAAGCTGGTTTAAATAGGTGTCTGAATACCCTATAGAAACAACATACAACATGGTGACTAAAATAACTCGGTAGCCACTATTCAGTCAGCACTAATCATTGATAGGCAAGTAATAAAATCGAAAAACATCAGTCTGCATTGACATAATCATAGATATTTTACCTCCTTAAATCTAACTTTCACTGTTGGATCACGGAAAATTATCAACCTTTGGCTAAACTTAAAAACTAGGTACAAGAAATACTTTTTAGTAAGTAACAAATATTATATAACCATCAATATCAAAAACTTAAACAGACAACATAACTACTTAATACGTAACATTAGGTTAACATCGACTTATAGAGTTATGCTCTGTTTTTTTAGATATCTATTTGACATTTTAATCCTCATATTCGTTAATTCCATATTCCTCCTCCATTCCTCTATAGTCCTCATATTTTCCACGGTTATTTTTTTTTGAATGAGTGTTTTTTCTTTGTGTTCGTCTGGCAGATTTATTTTGAGACGTATTGTTAGCTATGTTTAAGTGCTGTTCTCTCCGAAACTGCTTGTTTAGTGACACTCGCTGTGTTTGAGATATATTTGAAGTACACTTTTTTTTACATTCTTCGCCATAACCTGGTTTAACGCAATACTGAGCATTATTCTTTAAAACTTTCTTTGCTTTCGTACGCCCTTCCAATGAAATTTCATGATGTTGCGTTTACGTACAGTTCCTTTCTTGATTAGTTGGATTACATTTTCAGAAATCTGGTCAGTCTGGGTTTCGGGCTCAATATTTTCTCGTTCAGGTGACTCTGATATGCGAATGTTGTTTTGTTGTGAATTTTCTATAAAATCGTTTTCTGAGTCGGAGTCGATCACACTATTACGGTTGTTTTTCTTTTGTGGGGGGCGTAATCTTTGTCAAAAACTGAATATTAAATAAAATAAAACAGATCATTAAATGAACATAATTCAATACAGTGTAATAAAAAAAACATAGGTAAATATAGGTAAATTTACATACACTACTATTATATCCATAGACATACATAGATAAACATAGATAAACAATATTAAACATATTAATAAAAAAAAACATAAATAAACAATATTAGATCACTGTCTCTTTCTTGACCAATGATTTCCTACCTTAATCGATCAAATTCATCCTAGACTTCGTCTTAAATGAAAACTAAAGATGACGATAAAACATAGTGTAATAAAAACTGGATGCTTACCTCGTGATAAATCACGCAACGAAAAAATGCGCATACGCGCGACACGTCCCACTGTTACTCGGGCGCAACTGACAGGAAATGTCCAGCCGCCGTACTAATCAAACCCCGCGCACTTCCCCGCAGGATACACGATAATAAGTGAAAAGGACGTTTCTGCTCACTTGCGCCTTTTTAATTAAGTACCATCAGTTATATTTTTACGCAACATAAGGTATTAAGACTTATATGACAAATGCGCCGGGCTAAAATAAACTTTACGAAGTAGAAAGGGCGCAAATGGGCAGATATAAACTTTTTAACTTAGTGTGAAAACAGTTTACAATTAGTGCGTTAGGCGCATATGGTTACTTGCGCCTTATTAATTTCCACTTCGAAATAGAGTAAAATATGCGTCTTTTAAATTACCTAACTCAAATAAAATATGCAAGACATGGGGGCATATCTACATAAATGCGACTCTTCAATTAAGTTTTAGCCAAATTCGCCTTTTTATCTTCAATTAGATGTAAACATAAGTGCAGAAGCTGCTTATTTTCTTGTGCTAAAATTGCACTGAAGCTTGGTAGAAAAATATTAAAAATATAGGTAGATCCGCCTTTTTTTCCTGATTTTGGCAATATATGTAAGTCAAATTCGGTAAAAATGTTAGATGCGCCTTTTTAACTATCGGGGGCAGGATTGACGACCGATGTGGCGCAGCGGGCGCAGGTCTGCCTGCGACGCGGAGGTTGCGGGTTCGATTCCCGCCTCGGGTCAAATGTTTGTACGATCTACAAATATTTGTCCGGAACAAATATTTGTAGATCGTACAAACATTTGTTGTGTTCTGGGTATTTTCTATATCTAATAAAAAATATGTATTGTATTGTATTAAATATATATCAGTCATCTAGTTCCCATAACCCAGCTCTGTTAACCAGCAGCTTACCTTGGGGCTAGATGATGCTGTGTGGATTGTCCAGCATTATTTATTATTATTATTTTTTTATTTATTTATAGATATAGCCTTTATTGCTGAATTATATTTTTTTACATTTAAACTTATTAATTGTATTATTCTAATTTCCTTCAGACATCAGCTTATCCGCAGACATAGGCCTCTACCAAAGATTTCCACCCCGTCCGGTCCTGTGTGAGCCGTCGGTCGCCAGCAAAAATCTAGAGAACTACCAAAGACTTACATAACACTAAAGAATAGGCCACAGATACTCGTATTTGAATAAGAAAAAGTCGTGAGAATTTCAAAACTAAAGTACTTCCTAGTACTTCCCAAACTGCAGTCTTTGCAACTTTAAACAAAGGAAAGGCTTCGCTTGTACTACGTGTCTAATCTAGCTCGTGCATTCAGCTATTACCATACACTACAGGTACGTAGCTACGTAAAACTAAAGTGATTTTATGAAGTTACTGTGTTGCCACAACAGGGTTCAGACAGCTAATGTCGCGTTAACCCGCAAGGGATGCATTCAGGAACTAAGCTGCACGGAAAAAAAAATCTTGTTACATTAACCAGAATATCGCACGCTCAACTAGAATGTCTTGCTATATATGTGACGACAATCTATTTTGTAACAACTACAAGACTGTTCTAGTTAAAAAATATTGTAGTTGCAAATAGTTATGTGGTTTGAATTACTAGATTACAATACGTATTGAATTAATGATCACTAACTAGACCTGTAACCGATTACGATTAGTATACTTGGGGTGCCATTGTTGTTGAAATATTAAAAAAATATGTTACTTTAATAAGTAAAGTAAGCGAACCAGTGGTATGGCTCAAATGCACACACACACAAGGCTATGGAATAATATATACACAATATACCATTAGTTATAGGTATATCGACCTTTGCTTGACTCAAATTTTATCTCTAACGAAATGGGTTTTGTAATTAGGCAAAAAGTTTTCGTCAGCGCGATCTAGAAACGCGACGTTTTACACTACGACATCTAGTGAACATTTCAATGAAATCGTTTGCATTACAATATGATGAGTTTTTATACAATAATTTTAGTTCCTTCAAACAGATTCTGGTTTCCGTAACACATTTAATTTTAACTCAGCGTTCTGGTTGTATTGTAGAATTATTTTTTTTCCGTGTGGCGTAGGTTTGGGTTTATTAATAAGAATCTTTAGCGTTTAGTCTGAGCGCCCTTATGCAACTGTTGTCCAAGCGGTAAGCTGTTGTTACATTTGTATTTTATTTGGTAAGAACTTCATCTTCTTTCTTCTTTATTTATTTTTATAGCTACAGAAGCCATGGCCAAGGCTGTGTATGCCACTATTTTGCTGATGTAAATGTCTTTTTTTAATAGCGTCTGTCGATTTAGACAATTATTTAACCAATGTCAAATAATCGTCGTGTCAAAACAACGAGAAACGTGATAAAACTATTTTTTTGATGGAAATGGTGGCGTTTCCTTTTACAATTTTGTAAGAGTCTATGACTAAATTCTTAGCCGACATGGTAAAATGCTGTTCGACCAGCTTGGTGGCAACTAGCCAACCGTTGCGTGTACTTCCCTCTGTCCCCATTAATGGGGGCAAAATCATGGGGACATCGGGAATACACCAACCGTTGCTGTTGAGCGCTAAAATAGTAAATATATGAGAGGTTTTCGATTCGAGATTGAAAAAAAAAGTAATTCCGATTGCTTTGACAGATGGCGCTATCTGCCCTACTGCCATACTGGGAAAGGTTATCAAAACAAGAAAAAAGTTGGTATCTCCGTTTTTGTTTCGTCTCGTGTCAAGCGGAAAGTTGTGGGTTCATGTCCTGCTTGAGGCAAAATAATTTACCTCCAGTTCGACCAAAGTACTACATAGTACGTACTATGACTTTGACACCAGCCAGAGGTATGACAGACAGTGACAGCAGGAGCAACCAATGTTGAATTCCCTACACATTCACCATAGCTCGCCAAACGTAGTGCTTACATTCTCTTGGACTCGCCAGTTAGATAGACAGCCTTTTTTTATAACTTGAGACGAAAACCCTCATTATTGGCGGATGTTTCACAGCGACATCAATTGTTTCACCGGAAAATCTACTTGAAATCGATAAATAGCACTTTATTATATTTTCTAATAGTTATGACTTAATTTTTAACATAGATATCGAGAAATGCATTTTTGCGAGCGGCCTACGTAGTCGCTTGCAAGCTACCCCTTATATTAGTTCTGCGGGTGCCACTGTCCAAGTACTTTAAAATAATACTAGCTCAGGGTTCAAACCCTGATACCAGTTGATTAATTTAAGTTTCTAGCGTTTGCAAAATAGGCCAGCTATACTCACTAGCTAGACTATAGATTAGGTAGATATAGCCCTTTATTAGGACAGTTAAACAATATCCTAAGTAAGATAACACATTTCTTATTGTTTCTGTACTTGTTTATATTTTACGTTTGTGCCTTTCGTTATCCTTCTGCTGTTTTAAATTAAGTCACTATTTTTTTTATTTTTGTTTTAAAGTTCTGCGTGGCACTACGCTCGCCCGAGACGTAATTCTTCAGTCTCATTCATCCAGTAATTTCACTTGCTACAGTGCCCTATAAATCTAAACACAAACGCTTGCACACTACTGCTTGGAGGCAGAATATCTGACACATATTAAGGTAAACTTTTCCCGAAATATCATACTACCAAGTAAGGTTATTTTTTTATTATTTTTATATCAACAAGCCTTCAGTTAGTTTAAGTTCTACAATGTGCACAAAAATGCAGTCACATATTTTAGTTTAAATTCCCCAATGCTGTACGGAGTGGTGCCTTTGTATCGTCTAATTACCACTACAGGCTTATTTCCCCCGCGATGCCGCACTAAATACAGAAGCTGTTTAGCTATCTCCTTTTTGTAGAAAGGTTAAAATATAGCAAGCGTGGAGTGTTGTACATGTTGGATTGTAACGGCATGTGTCTTTTTTATACAACTAGAAGTGTTGTGCATGCTGGATTGTAACGTGTTAGGCATGTGTCTTTTTTATACAACTAGAAGTGTTGTGCATGCTGGATTGTAAAATGTTAGGCATGTGTCTTTTTATACAACTAAAGTGGCAACCAAGACTACGGCCTACCTGATGGTAAACGGTTACCGTAGTTTATGGACGCTTGCAATACCAGAGGTCACTCACGCGTGAAATCCTGAGATGAAGATTGAAAGTCTCATATACCTTTTCATTGGAAACCAATACCCTTTAAGCCGAAACACAGCAATGCGAGCATTACTGCTTGGCGGCAGAAATCATCTTCCCCGGACGAGCTATATCACAAAGAACTGTAGTACTATTGTTATTAAAGTTAAAGTTAAAACTTATAATCAAAACAGATCGAAGCAAATGAATAATATTATCGCTTCCGAAAGCGTCGAGCGAACTCAATTCGAAAACTCGACGAATGAAATTTATTTGCTACGAAAAGTTTTGAAATGAAAAAATTTAAAGTTGTAAATGTTTTATGCTTGTTTCGAAAACGATGTTATAATATTTAACACTAAGTACGGGACACAAAAGAAAACTTTCGAAAACTGATGTCTCTCAAAGAGGCACTTTTATTTGACCTTGAAAATACAAATTATGTCATTGAACAATGATTACTTTTAGACATCGAGATTTTTTTCAATAAGTGCAGAGTTTTTCTCTTTTTGGTAATGAACTGGTAATCCTAAAAAACCTCAAACGATGTTAGCAACTTCAGTCGAAAAATCCTTATCAGTTGATTATGAAATGACTTACGATCAATCAAGGCTGACAGTCCGCTATGATAAACGACCCATCGTACTAGTTAGTAGGTACAGTCAGCGACAGGGCTGTCGTATTACCAAGTTATTACAAGTTTTGCTTAATTTGTGGCTAGATGACGCTGTGAGATGCCCACCTGTATTCATTTTGGTACCTATTTGGTTTCAATTAAAAGCTGACATATTTCGTTCAAATAAAAGTAATTTTTTAATGAAGTAGATTGCAAATCAACTCAACGATCAAAAGTTACATAATTACCGTACGGACCAGCAAGCGGATTTCAACGCCATTTTAGATACCTAAAATAAAATTATAAAAATAACAGCAACACATCAGCATTCTAATGTTCTTACAGCTGGGACACTGGCCTGCTCTTGAACAAGAGTGACACAGCAACACAACCTATTATTAATTCTTTTTTTTCAACTTTTTTCTGTCACCGACTGTACCAAACTTTAATTGCTGTACCCCGCGAATAGAGAAGTTTGTATGGAAGCTGCCGGTGACGGTTTGATGGATTACACCCATCTCACTGATTGGCGGTCGCAATATTCCATTTTTTGTGCACCTTTAACGTCGTTTTTCTGTAAACTGCAACCGTCATAATGATGTCGAGGTGTTTATTTTAGTCTACATAAGGGCGAAAATAGTTAAACCCGTGACTTGCTTAATTGTATGAACACAATGGCAGGCAGGTATACGAAGAGAAGTTGCTGCAGATGCCACCAAAATATGGTATGAAAAAAAAAATTGCCGTCAAAATAACAATCAAGACGTAGGTACACCCTACAATAGTACAAACTTAGATATTTGTGACCTTTAGGGAGCAGGTGTCTCACCGCGGGCGAGTGGTGATGAGCGAGTTGTCACCGAAAAGTCAGTCGGTGAGTGATTTTGCTTCAATACTTTATCAATAGGTATGTCCAGAAAAGATAGTACAAAAGTCAGGTCTTAACCTGATAAATCATTTTAACTGCTTAATTTATATCTAAATTATGGTAACATCATCGTCGCAAAACATTAATCAAAAAAAAAAAAAAAAAATGTTTATTTCTCTAACGGATTTACAATTATCTAAACATTAATGTGATTAACAATTTAGACCATGGACAGAAATGACAATAAATAAATAAATAAATAAATAATGCTGAACAATCCACACAGCATCATCTAGCCCAAGGTAAGCTGCTGTTAAACAGAGCTGTATTATGGGTACTAGATGACTGATATTTATTTACTTAATACAATACAATACATAGATAGATATTTTTTATTATATATAGAAAATACCCAGAACACCCGGAACAAATATTTGTAGATCGTACAAACATTTGTCCCGAAGCGGGAATCGAACCCGCAACCTCCGCGTCGCAGGCGGACCCGCGCCCGCTGCGCCACATCGGTCGTCACAAAGATAATAATATGCCAAAAAATACTTGCATGCATATTTCGCATGCCAAAGTAACGGCATTTTGTAATCCTTACAAGCAGCTGATAAGTTCCAGCTGCATTACGTCCGTCTAGTGACGGTGTCCGCGCTTCGAAAATATCTTGACCACTCGTGGAATGGATTTTTCATACACCAGGATTCAGTTGAAGCTTGTGGCTTTGAAATGGATTAGAATATGTACAATTCACCTCTTATAAATATTTGTGACTGACAAGGCTAAAATCAATCTTCTGTCTGTTTGACGACCTCAGTGCCTGCGAAGCGGGAGGTTGCGAGTTTGATCCTCGCTGCAGGACAAATGTTTGCATGATCGGCAAATATTGATTCCGGGTCTGCGTGGCTCTATACGCACTGCGCAGTCTAGGAAGTCTGTACAAACTTCAATCGAAATGTTTCCGTTACGTTAACCTTTGTATTTATAGTCATGAATTCACTTTACCACCATACCTATTTCTGCCGCCAAGCAGCAATGCTCGCATTGCTGTGTTCCGGTTCGAAGGGTATGGTTTCCGGTGAAATTACAGGCACATGAGACTTTCCATCTAACGTCTCAGGGTGGTAACACGCAAGTGATATCTATAATGTTGCACGCGTACATAGGCTACGGTAACCGCTGACCATCAAGTGGGCCGTACGCTTCGTTGCCCCTTTAATGGTATAAAAAAAAAAAAAAAAAACTTTAGTAAACAAGAGCATTTTCTAATTGAAATTAGTTATTTTCGTAGCAAAAATCAATATAAAACTCCAAATATAAGTGGGTTCACGACTGTGGATAAGGTAACACACAGATTTTCCACTTCTCTATTCAAGAGTCATCGAACTTCCGTCAGACAGGATGATCGCAAATCCATTTATAATCCCAAAAGCCTCATTCCGCCATTTTACCGTTCAGAAATACGAAAGCTCTCGAAACTTCGTCAAAAATCTGTTGGGCGGGATGAAGAAGTAAAGGCGGTATAAATGAACACGCTCAAGTAGTAGGGCTTAAAGGATTATTGCCACGGTTCCAAAAAAAAAACTCTATTTTAGTAAAAGAAAAGAAATATATAAACGTTGAAAAATTTTCAAGTTTACGGTCCTTACTCGCGCGAAACCGTAATAAAAATAGGTACAAAAGGGTCATTTCAAATAGAAAAAAAAATATTCAAAATTGGTACACGTTTCGTAATCAAAACTTATTACTTAAATATGATTTTGATAAAAGGTGTGTATGTTAAGCAAAAATAAAAAAAATAAAAATGGAAAATGTACCGTGGCAACGCGCCCTTAGTTTCTATCAAGAGGATTTTTATTTGTGGCTCGTCAATTGAATAGATAATAATGGAATTCACATATCTTTGACGTCCTTCTTATTCATAATAATTTTATAATCTACTAACTTGAATGACGTTAAAATTTTGAGATCTTGACGGAAGAATGACAATCTAGTAAAAAATCTGTTAAAACTTAATTATTTAATTTTGTTAAATAATCTAAGACTAAACTGTAAAATACAAGCAACATTGCTTGGCGGCAGAAACGTGTTCATCACAAAGAGCTCTACTCTATTATATACTTAACAAAGGTAAGTTACAGTAAACCGTATAAAGGCACTTAAATCATGTTCTAAAATACAATCTAACCCTATTTGCCTATCATTGTAACGAAGACGCTTCACTCGACACTGGTAATAGGGCAAGGGGTTTATCTTCTAAAACGTTCGATATGTCAGTGGCTGAGATAGCGTCACATGTCTGACGAAAATAGGAGATAATGACAGCCCACCCATTCGTGTTCTCTCACTCATAATATGCCATGATTTCAATATACCAACACGAACGATATATGGTTGTACCGTTTTGCCTTCTTTTTAATTTCTTCATCAGAGCCCGATTTACTACTGACTACGATTTTAGACTGATGGATAAATCCCTTCATTACAGGGCACGGAGATCTTAGGTTTTTTCTTATCTTGATGCCAGTAATTTCTAAAATACAAATAAATCAGACGTCTCCCTGAGAATTTACAGGGGCGTGGAGTGTGACATGGATGACGTGGAGGTTTCGCGAGAAAAGGCTATCAGGCACTTTTTTTTACCTGTGTAGTTTTTGTCAGTTCATTTTACGCACTATAGACACAGAAATGCCCCCCGATTGCGTAATTCGGTTGCAATCGATTTCACTTGATTTCAATCTAAAACTGACGTATTTTATATGAATGTGACACCTTATTGACAGTTTGATGGTTGAAATCGGATTGAAACCGAGTTACGCAATCGGGGGGCAGATATTACTATAGAGACGTTTTTAAATCTCATACGAAATGACAGCTGGACGATATGTTTATGATTGATTACACGTGACAAATTCGTTTTTCGTGATTAGCTCTCGACCATTCAAACCTCGCATCATCCGCGGTACGCGTTCCCATTTGAGTTAGTCGATTTGTAATTGTGAACATGTATCTACAGATATTTGCTCGAAACGCAATGTCCGTCGCTGCATTACCCGAGATATATCTCTTTCAGTTATTTGTCGAACGTATTCAAACATAAGACCCTGGGAGCCTGAAAAGCTGGAACAGGGTTCCACAGAATAATTTATTAAAAGCACCCGTTGCGTTACTGCTTTGAGCACCGATCTGTAGGGCTGCCTCGTATTCAGGCAAGTGAATTGTAATTGAAATATACCAAGTTGAATCGTTTTTAAATCAAATATACGGAACTCCCGTGGTAGTCATACATTTTAGAGTTTCTACAATGTAGCATTTGGGTGCAATTTAGCCATTGTTACGAGCACTTGCTTCACAGAGTACTTGATGGTACTAGGCTTCTGCAGCTTCGATTACCACTCAGGACAAACATTTGTGTGATGGATATTTTTTATATTTTTCGGGAATTTATTGCGTTTGACACAAAAAATATATAATAAAAAATTATGTTAAACTTGATGATCATAATGTTTTTTTATATCGCTTAAAAGGGCCAACAAGCATACATTCTTTATTTTTACATTAATCTGATGGTAAACGGTTACCGTAGCCCATGGACGCTTAAAATACCTGAGTTATCATTCACACGTTGCCATCCTGAGACTTATATCAAGTCATGTATGTTAGTATTTTTACTGGCAAACATACCCTTTGAATCACAGCAAGCATTACTGCTTGGCGGCAGAAATAGGTATAGTACTTTCCCGGACGTGCTCACAAAAAGCTCTACTAGTCTAGTTAAAAACAGACCGGCAAAGAGCTTTTAATAAATATAATTACTAAGAGCATTATGAATGTGCTGGTAATTATGGCACGCTGCCAGCCCTAACCTCTGTGTCATGGGCCATCAATCATGCAAAGATGGCGTCTCGTGACGCTGTTGTGGTTCCGCACACAGAATGCACACTCGTATAGCTATAGCTTATTAGTGAAGCTTGAGCTTTAGGGTAATTATATTGTGAGAATTAAATTTTCTCTTTATTTCGTATGAGCTGGTCTGTGCCGCTTCACCCACGTTTTTGCAGTTTTTATGCTATCCCACAAGAACAGTTCATTTTTCCGGGATAAAAAGTCACCTGTGTGTTATTCAGTTGTCACAGAGTTACGTGGTAACAAACATACACACTCACACACACACCCACACGCAGACTTTCGCATTTATAATAATAGTAGGATTGTATTATCATTAGACAAAAATGACAATGCAATACGAATTAAACAAAGGACATAATACCAACATTATGTTCTATGATAATGCCTAAAGCATTATTCTTTTCCGTTCGGCGCGGTTTTTATTTCGATGGGTGACCGCCTCGGTACAACGCTATCGCCAACATTGAAGCACTTTGTTCAAACGGTCACCCATCTCAGTACTGACGCGCTGAGCGTTGCTTAACTTAGTTTATCTTAAAAAAACGGCTAACCTAGAAACCGTAAACTTAAGAAG
Organism: Colostygia pectinataria; assembly: GCA_951394395.1. NCBI lineage: Eukaryota > Metazoa > Arthropoda > Insecta > Lepidoptera > Geometridae > Colostygia > Colostygia pectinataria. The sequence goes on from OX596362.1 coordinate 3,052,961, forward strand.
TTTACGGTACTTGGACAGTTTCAAGGCATAGAAGAGCTCATTCTAAAGATATATGCGGAAGTAATGGCCCTTGTAATTGAGAGTAGTTTTAAGGTCATTGGTGTCGATTTTGTTGTAACATTTTCGAAACTACACTAACTAAAGTTGTTGCCGTCTTTTTCTAATTAATTAAAATACAAAGAACTGCGATAATTTTAGTTAGCTAAGTTTAGAAAATATTACAACAGATTCGACATCATTGTCTTAATGTTAGTGTGGTTTAAAAGTTACACTTATCGTATCACTGACCTTGGTATCCATAGTCGTGAATTACTATCATACACATAAGCGAGTTTTGATTGGAAAAAAATATCGAATTGAAAACACACGATGGCGTGAGACTTTCATATTAAACTAGAACTAAAGTAACCGATTTAAATGGTATTTGGCACTGAGATAGTTTAAACCCTAAGAAAGGACTTAGGCTACTTTTTATGGTACATACATAACGCAAGCGAAGACTCGGGCGGTCAGTTAGTCTTTTCTAAATGTATTTTGTCCCACAGCTTCCGGCTGGGCAAACGTGTCTCCCAAATCCATCTCTATCCACCGAGATTTCTCACCATCTTCTCTCGAGGGGGCAATCAAGTATTTATTTAACCTTGGAGCACTTACTTACTACTTACTGCTACTTAGGTTAAAATCAGGGTTTCAGGCAAAAGTCGATTTTCAAAAGAATGTATTATTATATTCATATATATATATATATTCATCTGTTCCATATTTATCAATCATAGTACTGAGAAGTCGTTAGTTATTTTACGTGCTCGTAAAGTGTTCGATAAGTTAAAAAGAACTAACGGCTATCGATTTAAAGTAGGTTTCTGAGTGCTTATAACGATAAATTCGTTTCACAAACGTAAGCGTAACGTCCAGCTGTCAAAATGTATCTGTCTTTTACAGCGGCTCTGCATAAAAATGAACTACTAAAATCGAATATAGATTGAACGAATTTCTCGCCATAATTTTCGATTGTCATATCACGTCATTTCTTGTGCTTCTTAAATAAGTGAACCATCTTAGTGGACGTATAGATAGACCCCTCTCTAAGGAGTAACAGAAGTAAATAAATATAGCCATTATTATGTCTGAGGATGTAGTCTAAGAACCCGGGCTTAAGTCGCTGTTAAAGTGGATTACTCTCAAGTGCAAGAGAATTTCACGATCGGATTAGCTAAGATGGAAGTTCTATCTTAGGAAGTTTGAAGACAATTCTTTATAAATTATGGTGATTATACAAGGCAATATCAAAGGCAATGGTAATCTCTGCTTAATTTTATACCACCTAGTTTACAACTTAACATTTATATGACATTTTGTTTTTGTTAGTAAATAACGGGTCAAGTCCTTCTCCTGATGTTAAGCGCCACGTCTGACTATAACAGTTTGCAGTGTCACACAGTGGATTCAAGAGGAAGATTTTTACGTTTATGCATCCGTGCAAAGCCGGGGCGAGTCGCTAGTAATGTAATAAATTCGATAGTTTCAATATTTGTATCTCTGATATAACAGACTATGCTAAGGGCCTTTACAGCCCAGAACACAGAGTTCCTAAGTCGCTAATTCATACACACCTACTTATGATATTCTCTCAAAAGTTTCATAAAATACCCAGACAGCGCATATTGTATTCATTCAAAGCGCTAAATGAGCTGAATTTTAAACTTTACATACTTAACAACAGCCTGGAAGCAATCTACACAAATGCATATTAATGCACAATTTAACTTGAAAGGCTCGGGCGCTAAAGGCCCATTTGGGCACTGAATTACCTTAGACCTTGGTCCTATAACTCTCTTAGTCTGCGCCTTGATGTCTTCAAAAGGGTTTCTGTATTACATTAGAGCTAGTTATATCAAACTAAGAGCTGAAATGTTTGAAATGTATAACATAGACATTCAGCGAAGTAGACATCGTGTCATATTGAGGTTGATGTTGACCCCGGACACTCTCAATAAAATATATGAAGCAAACGCGTCGCAATCACCACGTGCATGGTTTGTGTACGTAATAGGTGTCGTTGCATATGTGAGTGTCATGGTTGGCCCCACCCAATTATAGCAAGAGCTAGATAGCACACTTTCGCTTGCGCTGGCATGCGCTCGCTTGGACCTACACAAAATCAAAATACACGCGTGTAGCCCTTAGATTCCGTGCCGGAGAAAGGTGCGAGGTGGTGTCGGTAAACTCGCGACCGGGATGGAGTAAGTAAAACCGGTGGGAGGTAGGGAGTGGCCATTCTGTACGTAGTACTAATGTCTGTTCTGTGATAGTACTTTACAGTAGTACGTGGTTCGTATAGTCAGTGGCCATCTCTGGTGCCGGAGTTAATAGGCTACCCGAAGGCCTCTGTCATGGCCTACTTTTTAACTTTAAAAAACCCAAAATAGTAATGACACTGGTTTTTGTGTTATTTTCACCTTGTTACAGAAAGCCTTAACATCATGACAGCCTTCTAATGTTCCCACAGCTGGGAAACTGGTTTACTCTTGATGGAGTGAAAGCCAGTTAAAAAGTTAAAAGGTTCCCTTTCTGGCGCAGCAGGATTTGTCTGGACAGTTTTACTATGTTGAGATATTTTATAGTTTTCAATCTATGCAAAAAAACGTCGCCCAATATGTAAAAATCTCTCTCACAAATGTCCGTGTATTTTGAACTGTCCACCCTCGGTCTCATATGGCGCGATTACTCTTCGCTTTTTTACTTTGCCTTTTTAGGGGCCTGTGCAAATAATTTAAAAACATTTTTTTTGCCAATTTAATTATACATAAAGAAACCAATATAAGAAGATAGTTTCATTTTATAAAGCAGCTTCACATTTCAGAATCATGAATCATGACAGCCTTCTAATGTTCCCACTGCTGGGACACTAGCCTACTCTCAGGCGAGAGTGATTGGGTCTTAATCCACCACGCGGACCCAATGCGGATTGGCGGATGGCACATGTCTTTCGAATTTTTAGTTCTTGGACATGCCGGTTTCCTCACGACGTTTTCCTTCACCGTATGAGAGCACTGGCATTGCGCACATAAATTTTTCGAACAGAAAAATCCATTGGTGCACGACCGGGTTTGAACCCACGACCTTCGGATCGGAAGGCGGGGTCACTACCACATTTCAGAATACAATGAATTTCAGGTGAATCCTAAAAAGCAGGACAATAAACAATATAATAAAATAATAAAACTGTAAATTTACGTTTTTTACACGGTTTTTTTGTGGGGGTCTTTAGTGTATTGCTTGTTAGATATAATATCAAAAACCAAAAATATTTGATCAAATCAGGTGGCAAAAACGATAACAGGTTTCACCGTTATTTTCCAAAAACCCTGAAGCGAGAGGAATATTGTACTTACCTCACGACTGACACTTGTATGCATAATTAATATGATAGTCGTGAGGTGACTGGTGGAGCCGTTTTTCTTCTTACCATGGAATATGTCATTGTCAAAAAAAGTCAAAAACGCCCACGAAACATCACGAACAAAAGTAAAAGTATGAGAGACTGAATGCTAAATGCATTTAAATATCAACGATTAAAATTTAAACAGGCTACGGAACTCTATCGTGTATTCATACGAACTCGTTCTTGGTCAGTTTTATTTACTGCGTTTTTTGTCTGTCCGTTCGTCGCAATACAGTACCGCGACGATTATTCAGGCTAACTTATATCTCCTAGCCGGGAGCTGGCTTGAATCGTGTGTTATTGCGAGCTGATTTGTAGATGCGGTTTGGTAAACGGGTCTCCTTTCGTTTTGTGTTTCAAAAATGAACCTTGTGATATAAATGAATAAAGTTCTGTTGAGTTTGCACAAATTGTGCGACCTAATGTATTTCAGCTCGTAAATATCTTGGTGTTTTAGCAGAAAGTTCTTCACTATGTCATACGAAAGTATAGGAAACTAGATTTTACGGTTGCATTTATGGATGCTTTTTTGTGCAGATTTTATGACTTTTTTTATCGTAATCGTAAATGTGCGATTCTTCGCACAAAACAAATGATGATGAAAATGCTGCAGTTAATCAATGGATGTTATGAGAAATGGTCCATTAAATTGAACAATATCAATCTACCGCCCATACAGCCTACACAATTTCAGACGGAACTTTCACAATAGCCTCGTACACCTAAACGTACCCGAGAGGTTTTATTAAGCACCCCATAGCAGCAACCCCATTACTGTCAATGGCATCATCCCGTCTGACCATTTGTCACGGCGATCGCCACGCCCGCTTCCGCCTCGAGCCGGATTATACCGGTTTTAGCCGGATTTTTTTGAGTAATACCGACAAGACGAATATTTTGGCTGTGGAGAAAAATGCGCTGACCTTTGCTTAAGAAAAATGGGTAAAAGCTGTTTTTTAGGGCGGGAAATGGTCCACTTTGGGTCCACTTTAGCAAGAGTCACATCAATCTTCTTAGGTTGAAGGGGTGCTTGTCAATGACTGATGCTGTTCCTCAGGTAAACTCTGAATAAGGTCATTACTGACCCTACATTAGCAGAATCTGTGAATGTTATTCAAACAAGACAAGATTTACGAGTCACTTGTTGTTTTAAGCTGCAGCTCGCTGTTTCAAGAATTCTTGAAAAGGGTTATAATTTCAGTACCTACCCCATTTATCACAAAACCTTGACGACAATCATACTCTATTTGTGCATGTACATTTGAAGATCCTAATAATAATTGAAATTTATCGTCTAACAAAGTATTCTGTCTATTCGCGTCACTAGGCAACTACTGAAGTAGTAATTACAATTAGGTAGGTAAGGTACTACAACCTACTAATAAATCAAATAAAAGCTACCTTTAACGGTAGATATAAACGTGTAATACATCTAAATGACAAGAGTGCAAAAAGTGTTTGCAAGTACCAACACAAATCACAAACTTCAGAAAGATGCTGAAATACTCCAAAGTTAAAGTCACATTATGTAAAACCCCACACAGCAACGTACGTCACGGGTTTGCTGACCTACTTTTTAACTAATTCATTTCCTGCGGGCACGTTCACTTTGTTGAAAAATAAAGTGGCTACTTCTGCCTTGGCACATGTGTTATCTTGTAAATGTTGGGGAAAAGCCTCGGCTAAATTGCTACCTGTCGTGTGAGGGTCCCTTAATTTAAGCGTGTACTTGAGCTCATCTTTGGTATACGACATGTGTTTAGCAAAATATTAGTGGTGTATCTACGAAAGAGGTAAACTAAGTAAGTTTGTATGAGTCAGTGGCCAACTTAGGTGACCGAATTTTTAAGCCATCATAAAGGCCTCAAAAGAGGTTATAATACGAGCTCTATCACAAAGAACTCTACTACTCTCTCTCTACTCTTAGTGGAATCGGGACACAGGGCCTACTAGACTAGTGGTCTTTACATGCATAATGCGTTAGTGTGCGGTTGTGTGTCTGACACAACGCAATGTCCACACAACTAGCCTCAAAACAATAGATACCTACATTTTGTTATTCCGAACATTTCATAAAGTAGTAGGTTAGAGTACGTATGAAGATCAATACTCCAATTAACCGAAAACCGGAACCGGAAAATGGAGGCTTACATGCAAATCGGAGGCAGAAACTTAATCTTCAATTAAATGGTCAACTGACATGCAGTCGGGTAAGCTCCGCGTGTTACGTTTGAATCTTTTATTAACCGATTCCAGCCAATCACGGAACGAATGTGGCCTGGGGGCTTATTCATAAAAGAAACTGTAATTTTAGCGGCTCGCTAAGTATTGTCTTACCTGTTATTATTTTTTATTATTATTGTCGAGTATTATTATTATCTTTCCCGAAAAAAATCATATTTGCAGATCATGCAACCATTTGTCTCACGGGAATCGAACACAGCCTCTCGCTTCTCAATCGGCACTGCGCTATCGAAGAATGACAAAACTATTATAAAAAACTGTGTCACCAGAGTTGGCCACTGACTCATACGAACTTACTTACTTACTAGCTTTTGGGGGAGGCCTATGTCTAGCGGTGGACGTCTTTCGGCTGATATGATGATGGTGATAATGACTTACTAGCTACACTTCCAGAAATAAAATATATATTACTAGCAGTCCGTCCCAGCTTCGCGCGGGTGCAATAAAACCGCAACCGTGCGAAGCCGGGGTGGGTCGCTATTAATAAATATAGCCTATGTTATTCAGGGATAATGCAGCATTCTAATGGTAAAAGAATTTTTGAAATCGGACCAGTCGTTTTTTATGTTAATTCGTAACAAAACAAAAATACAAATTTTCTCTCTTTATAATATAAGTATAGATTAGTATAGATAGCTTTAGTCGCGTTTGCAAGTATTATATATATTATAGCTTTGGTCGCGGTCGCAAGTCGCTTGTAAAGAACGTCACCGTTCATATAACGCGTTTACATACGAACATATGACTCTACAAAGAATTAGAGCGTGCAGATTTATATCCTGAACGTGCCCCGTAGCGGCGGGATATGCATTTTAATATCATCTTAGACACTAGATAATGTTTATAGGCACACCGAGACAGCGGGTACAGTGCTACACAAGAATGTATAGTCAACCTACTTGAACGGCAAAGATTTTAATACTTTACTGTACCACTGAAGGATCATGTTATACGTATCAGTGAAATTTCTTGTTTATAATATATTGATATGTCATAGACATACACAGTTCAAGTTGAAAGGCTGCTTTAGAGTCCATATAATCATACGTTAAACCACTGTTAGCTAATGTGTCTTGCAAATCTGTTATCGTCTTTGTCTATTGACATAAGATTGACAGCTCACTTGATGGTTAGTCGCGCTTCGGTGCCACTTTAGTTATACATAAAAATGTAGATTTATTTCGAGTCCAATCGCAATGAGAATTTGAGAAAGGAGGTATATATAGGTTCATTGATTATTAGTGTTCCACACACAAAAAACACATTTTTTTTTTTTCATTTTGTCTGAAAAATCTCGAGTAAATCGATTACGTTTTTCTGGTCAATTATTAATTGTCCTTGTTGGAAATCTAAAGAGGGAAAAAAAGTACATGTATTTTTTTGTGTGTGAAACATAATCCTCGAATATTGCGTACTAATAATAAAATACCCAATAGACATTTTAATTGACTGTGAATGCCGTATTTATACCTGTTGACTGATTAACGGTATCGCAAACGACTCGACAATATCAGAAGAGTCTGCTAAGGTTTAAGACCATAAAGACCGCGAATTTCCGTTCCCATCTACTATTTTTCATTAGACCATTATAAAGAATGTAATCATATTAAACTTTAGTTTGTTTTTATTTGTGACGACCAATGTGGCGCGGTGGGCGAAGGTCCGCCTGCGACGCGGAGGTTGCGGGTTCAATTCCCGCCTTGGGACAAATGTTTGTAGGATCTGCAAATATTTGTTCCGGTTGTTCTGGGTGTATTCTATGTATAATAAAAATATCTATCTATGTATTGTATTAAATATAAATCAGTCATCTAGTACCCATAATACAGCTCTGTTTAACAGCAGCTTACCTTGGGCTAGATGATGCTGTGTGGATTGTCCAGCATTATTTATTTATTTGTTTATTTCTAGTTGTTTGTAGTGTATTTTAGTGTATTTACCTACTGTTGAGTTTTCGAGATTTTGTGTGAAATCTTTTGGCATTAAAAATCGAAAGTTTACGATATTAAGAGTAGTAGAGTTCTCTGTGATAGCGCTCGCCCGGGGAAGGACTACCACCATACTTATTTCTGCCGCCAAGCAGTAATGCTCGCATTGCTGTGTTCCGGTGTGAAGGGTGTGGTTTCCGGTGAAATTACTGGCACATGAGGCTTTCGATCTCAGCCTCAAGGTGGCAACCCGCGAGTTATACCTCTGGTATAGCAAGCGTCCATAGGCTGCGGTAACCGCTTACCATCTTGTGGGCCGTACGCTTGGTTGCCACTTCAGTTGTATAAAAAAAAAAAAAAATTTAAAATGTTGTGACTTGTCATTAACTTGAAACTTGAAACTTGGCTAATTGCCTATGCAGCAAAGGCCATAAGTCCGCGAAATTAGGCGAATACAGAAAGGTACGTGACAGCCACAGAAGTCAGGTATAAGAGTTATTGTGTGTTCAACTCCCACGTACCACGGTAACTGTTTTGTGAATGAATTTACGACTATTTTTAATGGGACCAAAGAGTAGGAAAGTGTAAAATTAAATTGTACGTTCAATGTTTTCTTTTACGTTCAAAAAACTCTTTATTTAATTTTATATATTATTAATTTTTATTTATTGAAAAGACCAACAGCTTACAATGATATTTACAAAATTATTTACGTCTCTTGATAGTTCACAAAAGATAATTTAGCCTGTGTTATAAAATATATAAATTTACGAGACGAAAAAAATTTACGAAATAAAAGGGTGTACCTTAAAATCGGTATTTTAAGGTACACCCTTTTTTTGTGTATTGTAATACACAAACAAAAAAACCACTGAAGAGTGTAGGTTTTCGAATGGCAATAACGTGGCAACCAGGTGCACAGCTCACTTGATGGTAAGCGGTAACCGTAGCTTATATACGCTTGCAACATCAGAGATTGATATCTCACAAGTGATCTTGTGCGTTGTCACCCTGAGACGTAGATCTAAAGTCTCATGTGCCTGTAGTTTCACCGGGAATCATAACCTTCGAACCGGAACATTACTGCTTGGCGGCAGAAATATGTTGTAGTTCTTCCCCGGACGAGCTCTATCACAAAGAACTACCTTTCGTTGTATAGGCTCTAAAAACTACAAAACTATACTAAAACTCTGCATATTAATGAGCAGTCCGACATAACATGTTGAATTATCGACCGTCCGCCAAATTATTCAAATGAATATTTCATAGAACCAGGTATGGGACGCAAACCTCTTACACCCTGCTTTTCTAAAAGTATATTACCGTTTTTTGACTTACGTGTTATTGCGGAGACAGCGCGGGGCATATTGCCACTCGCGCGAGCCACCTCTTTTCAGATGCACAAGGGGAATGAGACTCAAACACTCTCGCTCGAGAGTAGGCCAGTGTTCCAGCAGTGGTAACATTAGAAGGCCGTCATGATGGTGATGATGAGTTTGGTTGTAATTTAGTCGAAGACTCTCTTTGAAGAAACGCCCCCATTTTCTTCTTCTCTTTTTCTTCTTCTTCGTTTATGTCTTATATGGTCCTACTGTTAATGACGGGGGGACAGATTGAATATTAGTTTTGAATTAGTTTTATCTCTACTCTTGTTACCTGTCCCTGTCAGGTATAAGATCACACTTTTAGAAAAATAAAAGTGCTATCTGTCACCTTGACAAAACTAGGTGACAGATGGGAATAATCCCTATTTGCTACAATTCTGCTAGTGTCAAATTATTTTATTAATTTTCCTCTACAATGTTGTTCGTCCATGCTTGACACTGGGGAAATTAATAAATTATTGACAGACGCCATAAATAAAAGAAGAACTTACTATGACGAGCATGCGGAATGTTCTGAGGTGCGGACTTTCCGCATTAGATTTATTAGATTTGTCACTAGTATTATAGCGGTCTTCGCTTATCTATGACACCAAAACCTTAAATACATTTGCTCTCGGGATACAAATATGGAAATGGGGTCAGATAGACGCTTTGATGACTGCTTTAACGATGTAACTTGTGCTTGAGTAACATGTAAGTAGTTATGATATTTATGTCTTAGTTCCTTTATTCATGACGATACTTGCAAGAGACGATACTTCAGTCGCATACAAATAAAATACTTGTTCGTAAAATAATGTTGATACTCGAGGTTCGAACATTACGCTACTGAAAACAAAGAAAATTTCACCTTTTTTTTTTATGTCAGCAAGTGACAAGACAATCAAGGCGCCCACCTGATGTTAAGCACCACGCCTGACTATTACAGATGCAGTGCCACCCAAACCTTAAAGTTTTTAAGTGTTCGCGTGGCATTGCACTGCGCTTATCACCCCGTGACATTGTTGTTAAGTCATATTTGAAGTTTTGCGCGCAGACTAGAATACCATGGTACAATAATTTTCTTTGATCATGTAGAATACCAGTCGTCTAAAACTGGAATAGATATTGAACTGATGGTCCGCCGCCATTTTATCGAGATTCAAAGGAGACGTGACGCGCGGGCGACCGATATGACGCGTATCGCGAGACTAGTAGCAGACGCGTAGGATACCGATAGCGAAGTGAGTAAATCACTATACAAATGTATTTGAGATACTCCTCAGTGAGAGATCTTCGAGACTCGCGTAGGTCGTCTGTAAGCATTGTAATGTGCGTAAATCGAAATGTCTTCATAAGTCTAAGCTCGCATATTTTATTACACTTCTCACTATCGCACTTCACACCAATCACACTATCACACTAATTACACTAATATATTATCATTAGTGTTTAGTTATTAGTTTTTAAGTACTGTTTGTTTCCCAAATAAACGAAAATAAATAAATAAATATTATAAATGTGAAAGATTGAATGCTTGTTTGGATGTTTGCTCCTCTATAACTCGACAACCACTTAACCGATTTGGCTGAAATTTAGAACATAAATAGATAATAACCGGGAATAGGACATAGACTACTTTTTATCCCAGAAAAAAGTACTGTTCTCGAGTTCCACGCGAACGAAGTCGCGGGTGATAGCTAGTAGGTAGTATAAGCTAGTTTGGGGTTGTGTGAAATATTCACTATAATGTATTTATTTATTGCTGTATTTGTACCGTTATTGAGTTTCCAAAGAAACCGTTTACTGTTATGTTGTAAAACTTTTACTTTTAGTTGTCGAAAAATCTCTAAAATCGGATTTAAAAATCATAAGTGCTAAACCTTAGCCTGGATCACGCAATATAGGGGATTTTAGTACACTTTTTACAGGCAGTCGTTTATTATAAACTTTATGGTAGCATAAAGCATAAAATAATGGCACAGCTCAAAAAAATAGCTAGTTAAAATAGTTTGATGTTCATCATGACAGCCTTCTAATGTTCCCACTGCTGGGACACTGGCCTACTCTCAGGCGAGAATGATTGGTTCTTAATCCACCACGCGGACCCAATGCGGATTGGTGGATGGCACATGTCTTTCGAATTTTTAGTTATTGGACATGCCGGTTTTATCGCGATGTTTTCCTTAACCGTATGAAAGCACTGGCATTGCGCACATAAATTTTTCAAACAGAAAAGTCCATTGGTGCACGACCGGGTTTGAACCCACGACCTTAGGATCGGAAGGCGGGGTCACTACTACTAGACCACCTGTGCTCATCCCTAGTCATAGTTTGATGTTAGACTAAAACTACTCCAATTTACTTTGCAGTAAGAACTCTTCAGACCATCTTGGATTCAACCGCAATGCCAGATTTCTGCTTCCAAGCAGTAATGTGCAAGCGTTACAGTGTTTAGGTTTAAAGAGCACTGTAGCAAGTGAACATAATTGGCGAATTAGACTCAATAAATGTCTGGGAGACAAGCTTGAGCTTTGATTGTATTTCGCACTAAAATTTACAAATGGAAAATCAATTGGTGCACGACATTAAAACCCACGACACTACAGTTATCTACATACCTGCATCATTAACCGGTCGTAGCAGTATCTCGTAGCAAGCTACGCCGTACACAGCCAGCCTTCCTCCCCTAAGCTACGCAACGTATTTTATACAGATGCAGTAAAACACCTTTCACGCGAACCATAACAACGGTATTGCATTACCGGTTATTAAACTTTACGTATTTCCACTAATTAGTCATTACGCGATTCATTACCACGCAGAAAAAGGTCGGTTGTTTTTCTTTGTGGTGTGGCCACGGCGCAAGTAACACGCGCATGTTAAAGCGCAGATTACGACTCACGCTGGTACTAGAACAGGGTAGTGACCGTACAGTAAGTAAGCTTGTCGCAAATGAACGAATACACATTGTGACTTTTTGTATCATATCAGTCGCGATGCAAACGCGATTCTCACACTACACATGCGCATCTCATACATGCACAATGCTAAGTACACACTTTTCCAAACAGTTGTAACTACATAATATAAACTCACTTTTTATATAGACTTTTTACCTTAGTTATTTAAATTTCATGTTTGTGTTTTACGTTATTTAATTTTCTCAAACCCTAGATTTTTATTTATTTAGGAACCCTGTTAACTTAAGGTGGGAGGAGGGCGTTGATATTTGCGACACAGTGTTTCACTCCTGCGGATACCATCGCCTATTCCGATAAACCAGACTCTGGACCCCGTCACTTTCAACCCTCTTTTGTCAAGGCCAGTGGCATACTTTTATTAGGTTTTGAAACGTATTCGGAACCGAGTAGAACCCGGACCTTTACCTGTTATTCTTCTACTTTAGCTAAATATGTTTTTAATTTCTTAAAATACCTACCTACCTAGCTTAATTAAAATCTTTTGTTAACCTTTTTTTTTTTTTTTTTTTTTTTATACAACTGAAGTGGCAACCAAGCGTACGGCCCACAAGATCGTAAGCGGTTACCGCAGCCTATGGACGCTTGCAATACCAGAGGTATCACTCGCGGGTTGCCACCTTGAGGCTAAGATAGAAAGCCTCATGTGCCAGTAATTTCACCGGAAACCATACCCTTCACACCGGAACACAGCAATGCGAGCATTACTGCTTAACGGCAGAAATAGGTATGGTGGTAGTCCTTCCCCGGACGAGCTCTATCACAGAGAACTCTACTACTCTTTAGTAACCTTTTAGTAATCGTTTCATTTCTCACCCACATAGGCAGATACTTACATACCTAGACTCTAGGTGGAAATAACTAAAAGTGTTACACCATTATGTTTTATTATCAACTGTTATTGTTACGAATAAAGATATTTGTATTTGTTTTTGATATAGTACAATAGAGTAAAACTGCAACAGCGGATCCACACTGCGATTTTCTGTAGCGATACAAACGCGCATTTATAAAACGCTAGATGCCACTTAATACAATTTGATTTGCATCGATGGCACCGGTAAGACATGTGAGTTTCGCTAATTTAACTCTTTTCCAAAATAGTTATTTAACTGTTTCATTTTCGATTGAAAATGATACCGATAAAAGCTAGCAATGAACAAAAAAATGTCTTCATCGCATCTCATTAAAGTAAAATGAACAAAAACAAAACGAGACAGCGCCTTTAGATTTAGGTCAATAGTTGTCTTAAAAACCGATAGAGAAAGTACAAAAGCAAAACAGTCAGATTTTCAGTCGAATACAAAACTTCCTCTAACCTATTAAATTACTTATCTCAACTCATCTCTTCTACACAATTAAACACAACACTGTCCTAACAAAAGTACTTAAAGAACAATTGGAATCCGATGTTATTTGTCTTGCGAAAAGAAAGAAATCTATTCTTTGAAAACGGGTGAAAATTTTCAAGTCGAATGCTACTAGAATTTTAAAACGACTGTCGCATGTAATACGATAAGGTTTCAGTCTTTAGAGTTCGTTTTTTGTATACGTAGGTGCTTTGAAAAATTACACTTATATTATAAAAGAAAATTCAGATTTTGGAAAGAAAGAGAGATTGGACATTTTATTAGGTTCCAACAATTTAATTCGTCAAAACTGCGCCGATCGGGAATCAATAAAACTCACAAATCATGGTAAATATCCTAATTTTTTGTGAAAATTAATAAAATAATCATGATAGTTATAAAAGCTAATTTGATTCTTTTTGTAGAAACTATTGGTTTCTAACTATTTTATTTTATAGGTTATTAGGTTATTTGTAGTTAACCTAACTTCCGCTTGAATCTACCAATTGAGCTTAGATGTCTTTTTTTTTTATACAACTGAAGTGGCAACCAAACGTACGGCCCACAAGATGGTAAGCGGTTACCGCAGCCTATGGTCGCTTGCAATATCAGAAGTATCACTTGCGGGTTGCCACCTTGAGGCTAAGATCGAAAGCTTCATGTGCCAGTAATTTCACCGGAAACCATACCCTTCACACCGGAACACAGCAATGCGAGCATTACTGCTTTGCGGCAGAAATAGATATGGTGGTAGTCCTTCCCCGGACGAGCTCTATCACAGAGAACTCTACTACTCTTTAATGTTTTCGATAGCTTAACCCACAGGAGCTAAACGTTGCTAACACCCATATTCTAAGAAGTTTCCTCGAATCTTCCTCCACTCGACTCAAGGTAGGTTTAGACGTACCTTGAGTTTGACAATCATTTTCTCACATTCGGTAAGGAAAACTTTCGAGTGGAAGTAAGTGGAGGACAATTTTAGCAACTAAGAATACGGATTTACTTGAGTGAGGTTGAATGATTGAGTCGAGTCGAGGAATTCTTGAGAAATCGTCTTAGAATATGGGTGTAAGTTAATACGTGTAATGCCTGTGTTAATGTGAATATTTGATAACACGTATCTCCGTGACGACTTAACCGATTGTGATGAAATTTGGATTGTCCGGATATCCCAGAAAAATTTACAGTTCCTGTGGGATAGCATAAAAACTTAAAATCCGTTAGCTTTACAAATATACAAAATATATGAAACAGTTGAGCCATCTAAAGACTATTTATACAAACAGTTTATATTATAGCTCCGCTGAACCAAATCAAAAATTGTCAAATTTTTTTTTAAATGTTACAGGCACGTCTGTTTTCGCCCTAAAGTAAAGTTTTATTGATTTTCAAATGCTCTTCGGTTATTGACAGCACCGGTAGCTAACTTAGCTACGAACAGTGCCTAATGCAATCAACCCGTAATCTTCCTCCGAAGCTAAGGCAGACTTCACCACTGCCACTACTAAGGCAGACTGATTCACCGCTAATGCAGTTTTAACAAACTTCGGATAAGCACTTAAGGCTGTGATCGGATCTTACTTAGGCATTAAGTTTTAATTCGTGTTTACTTAAGACGCTGACAAACTGCTGTTGCTTGAGCATATAACTCGAGATTTTTTAAAATGATTAAAAAATAATGTAGCGTGTCTAAAGATGACAAGTACTATGGTACTATGGTACTATGGTACTATGGTAACATTAGTACAGCAGTGGGAATCAAAACCGCAACCTCTAGCTCCTCAACCGGGCAATCCCCCACCACGCTAACGAGGTCGAATGCGAAAGTCTTGGTGTATGTGTGTGTATGATACCACGTATCTTCGTGACGACTTTACCAATTGTTATGAAATTTGGAATGAAGATGGTTTAAGTTCTGGAATAACAACATGGACTACTTTATCCCGGAAAAAAATTCAGTTTCTGTGGGATAGCACAAAAAATACGATTGAAGCCACACGGATCGGGGCCTTACTCTTGAACACAATCGGTATTGGACAAGTATTGGAATATGACATTTCATGACAACCTACGCCAAATACAACCTTGTTTCCAAGATCACAAAGATTTGACAGCAGTCAATCAGAATTGGATTAAAATTTGGATTGAGATTGCGTTGAAGAGTAAGGCTGCGTTTCCACCAGAGATGTGCGAGGATGTGTAGCGAGGGATGTGTTTGTTAGGAACCAATAGAATCACTTCATTTACCTAGCCTCGCTCTTGCTTTACTGAAGTGATTCTATTGGTTCCTAAGAACACTTTCCTCGCTACACATCTTCGCACATCTCTGGTGAAAACGCAGTCTAAGACCCCTGCGCGTCAAAACTATTTTTCGGAGCACCAGCTTTGCAACTCGTGAAACGAGGGTTACAATAACAAGCTTTGTCCGTAAAGAAAACCGGCAACAATAGGTCACTGTCCTGTCCAAGGCTTACAGATAAGCTTACGTAGACCACAAAAGTGCATTTGGCAACAAAACCCATCGTTATTCACCTGGCGCACGTATCTCCAAAAAGCCGTGGCACTTCCCATAAAGGCACTCAATGTTAACATCTGTCGCCCAAATTAAATAAGCCCAGACGTGGTCCCTTGTTTGGGAATTTGGGAATAAGTGCTTTCAAATTGCAGTGTTAGAAACTTGTTTCGACCGAGATGACGTTTGCGGAAAACATGCTATTATAGTCAAGAGTTTATTATTCTGATGTTCTCCTAATAAAATTGAATCTTTTATTTGTATTCTTACCCAGCCTGGCACCAGCAAAATATCCATCTTTATCATACCTGAAACAAATATTACAAATTAAATTGATTACTACACAATAATACCAATACACACGAAAAAGTGTGGTAGAGTTATTTGTGATAGAGCTCGTCTGGGGAAGTATTTAATTTTTTTTTGGCGCTGTTGATGTGTTCCGGGTTTGAAGATTGGTCAGTGAAATAACAGATACAACATGCGACTTTTTATATAAGTTTTGGGATGACAACACGTGAATGATACTTCTAGCACAGAATGTTCAAAAATTATGTTTATTTATGTTCAAAAATTAAAAACAGTCAAGATAAAATTAAAGCTACGTGGAAAATTATAAATAATGAGACTGGAAGAGTCAGGACTCAGAATAATGTTTTTAATTTAAATATTAATAATAGTAATATTAAGCATGATGATGAAGTAGCCAAAGCATTCGAAAAATTCTTTACTGATATTCCAGTTTCTACTACAAAATCTTTAAACTCTTCTCACATAATTGCAGAGTCATTGTTAAAAAATAATGTACCACAATGCAACATACAATTACATTTCGACTATGTAAATAATAATGATATTATCAAAGCATTTAAACTGATAAATGTAAAAAAAACCACTGATCTCTGGGGCATTTCTGTTAGCGTTGTCAAATCATTCATTGAAATCATTGCACCTGACCTAGCTTTTATATTTAACCAATGTATTGACTGTGGTGTGTTTCCTGATTTAATGAAACATAGCAAGATAACACCTCTTTTCAAATCAGGTAGTCATTCTGACCCTGGTAACTTTCGGCCTATATCAGTATTGCCTACATTTAGTAAAATTTTTGAAAAACTTATTCTTATTCAGTTACAAAGACATTTTAGTATGAATAACTTACTTGATAGTAAACAATTTGGGTTCACAAGAGGTCGCTCAACAACTGATGCCGGTGTTGAGTTGATATCACACATTTTTGAAGCCTGGGAGGAATCGCAAGATGCCTTAGGCATTTTTTGTGATTTATCTAAGGCATTTGATTGTGTACATCATGAGACACTAATTAGAAAATTACAACACTATGGAGTTAGGGGTGTTGCTCTAGACCTTCTCACTTCATATCTAAGTGATAGAATACAAAGAGTTGACGTAAATGGAAAGCGTTCTCCGGGATCAGTGGTAACAATTGGTGTACCACAAGGATCAATACTTGGGCCATTCTTGTTTTTAATATATATAAATGATCTACCCCGGCTTGTTAGGAACGATCATGAGATTGTACTGTTTGCTGATGACACGTCACTTTTATTTAAATTAAAGCGACAAGAGACTAACTTTGACAAAGTAAACAATGCAATCTCTAAAATTGTAGGGTGGTTTAATGTAAACAACTTATTGTTAAACGAAAATAAAACGAAATGCGTTCGTTTCATACTACCTAATGTAAAACAAAACCAAACTAATATAAAAATAAAAGATGAAAAGCTAGGCCTTGTGGACACCACAGTTTTTCTAGGCATAACCTTAGATAATAAACTGCAATGGGGCCCACACATAGATAAATTGTCGAAGAGACTTAGTTCTGCAGCATACGCAGTCAAAAAGATCCGTCATTTCACCGACGTCGATACAGCCAGACTAGTTTATTTCAGCTACTTTCACAGCATTATGTCTTACGGTATTTTGTTGTGGGGGAGTGCTGCAGATATTAACACCATATTCGTGTTGCAGAAGAGGGCTGTTCGCGCAATTTATAACATGGGTCCCAGAGAATCACTTAGAGATAAGTTCAAAGAAATTAATATTATGACAGTGCCCTGTCAATATATTTATGAAAATCTTATGTATGTTCGCAAAAATATTAATCTGTTTAAAAAAAATTGTGATAATCATAATGTTAATACTAGAAATAAAAATAAACTCGCTGTTCCCACAGTTAGGCTCACTAAGGTCAGTAAATCTTTTAAAGGGCAATGTGTACGCTTCTTTAACAAAGTCCCAAGCGACATACAAAATTTATCAATTGTCAAATTTAAAAACTTAATTAAACAAAATCTGTCTCAAAAAGCTTACTATAAAACAACCGATTACCTAGATGATAAAAAAGCTTGGGACGAATGTGCTCCAACTCTACTTGGAATCCATAACAATAGCAAGGGTCATGCCAAAAAAACGATAGGAACCCAGCCGGTGTTGTTGCCAGTTCTTTTACGGCATGGGCGCGTTGGAACTGGTGTAAATTTTCCTAGCTTGTAAGACGTTTCAAAGTGATCCTTGTGATTCTACTGAATAAATAATTTTTGATTTTGATTTTGATTTTGATTTTGAACAGATATTAGTACTTCTAGGATGGCAACTATAAAAACTTCATAATTGGCCTTCAGCGTACTACATACTTACGTAGGTAATACATACAAGAGTAATACAAGAGTAGTAGAGTTCTTTGTGATAGAGCTCGTCCGGGGAAGGACTACCACCATACCTATTTCTGCCGCCAAGCAGTAATGCTCGCATTGCTGTGTTCCGGTGTGAAGGGTATGGTTTCCGGTGAAATTTCTGGCACATGAGGCTTTCGATCTTAGCCTCAAGGTGGCAACCCGCGAGTGATATCTCTGGTATTGCAAGCGTCCATAGGCTGCGGTAACCGCTTTACCATCTTGTGGGCCGTACGCTTGGTTGCCACTTCAGTTGTATAAATAAAAAAAAAAAAACATGTAACTATTTTTGGTTGTTCATATAATATCTCAGGTTTTTCTAATAATAAAATAAAATAAAAATTATGTGGTTCTGTAAATAAACCATTTTTAACTTAACTCTGAACGTAACCAAAAGATTTGTTAAATAATTTTCTGATTCTAAAAATTCTAAAATGGATGTGTGAAATCCACGAGACAAATCGAATTTAATGTGCTCCGACAACCCTATAATTGAATGCGTGTTGATTGGCTAGTTCATATCACGTTCGATGACGTCATGTCCGGCCGCGTCACGTGGTCGATTTCCGGTCCAATTTCCTATGCAGTCGCGCTCGACGGTTGACATAACATTCGGTATAGAAGTGGCGAAGACATATGTTTTAGGTGTTTTAAATTATTTTGAGCGTACATTTTTAATTTTTTCGTTAGAGTCAAAAAAAATTGGATTCAACGTTCTAAAAATTATTAACAATTAAACGCAAACAAGGTTTTTAAAATTTAATTTACTATTTTATTTTAAATCTTGTCGAAGAAATTTTTTGACAAATTTTTATTACTGTAATTCATTTGTTTTTTCTTACGAATTGAGTATAATGATTTTTTGTTTTTCCATAACAGTGTTCGTAATAATAAGTATTAGCCAATAAAAAATCTACAAAATATATGCAATCTATCAACGGATTTGACAGCCAACTAATGGCTTTTCACTGCAACGTTCGAAAACATTGCTATAAACCAAAATACTTAAAAGACCAAACTTCTAAAATGTAATCAACTGAGACTCTTTGATGGGCGCCATTATAACTTATTTTTACGCGCCATTATTCGTCGAACGATAAATTAATTGAATTTTACTTGAAACTTTATGAGGTATGGTTTCAAAACTTTGTCTATAAGGTGGTGATTGATTTTTACTATAAGATTTCAGGTAGATACTCTCATAAAACTGAAATAGATGTTGTTTTTTATCTATAAAGTACGAACCGCGCGGCTTCACCCGCGTTTTTTGCTGTTTTTAGGAACAGTTTTTTCCGGGATAAAATTCTTAAAAAAAAACTTTAAAATTCTACATTCCAAATTTCATCACAATCAGTTATGTCGTCAAGGAGATACGCGGCAACAAACATTTACACACACACCCACACCAACTTTCGCATTTATAATATTAGTAGGAGGTAGGATAAAACTGCGCTCACAGAACACGCAATAGAGTAGGTAGTTAATTAACCCTGCCAGCGCTCGCGGTGCAATATCCGGTCGTATCTCCACTTGACTCGATACCGCGCACCCGGGTAATGAGGTGTAGGTTACATGCTGTTTAAATTTTTATTAAAAACAAAGATATTTTTAATTAAAAAAACTTATGTTATAAACTAGTGCTTTGTATAGGTGCTTAAACTAGATGACAGAAAGCGACTTTGAACTATGTAAAGATGCGAAAAAAGTATGTTTGTTTTACAAACCATCACGCCACTATTTATGTTATCATACTTTTTCTCTGATTATTAATAAGAGCATAGAGTTAAACGAGATATTATATGAAATATTTTATAAATATTAGCGTACCTAAATTAATAAAATTAATAAACCTCTTTTGATTCAAAAACTGGGTAAGTATATTAATTGCGCGATCAAAGAATATTCAGAGGGCGATGAAATTGAGTCGTGTATTCGAGGGAACTTTGTATCCTTACTTCGTTATATTTTATTCCATTTGGGCGAAACTTCAAAGGTATCTTGAAAAAGTGTATTTTTAACGCGGAAATTGTTTATTTAACCGCCAAATTGGCGCAACACCACTTATAACTTCAATTCAGTTTGCTAGATGAAAGAATTCAAAGTAATTTTGTGAGGTGCTCTTAAAATATTCAGTTTAAATCTTCTTTTCATTTTAACTTTACTCTTTGCGGATTAAAAGGCGAGCTAAAGCCGTGTAAATTCTGAAATGGTAAAATCATTTCAGAGATTTTACTTACAGCTCAGTTAGATTATGAAAATAAGCTTTAAAGATATATTTTAGGCTTTTTGTTTAATTTTAAACGTTTAATGAGCTGTTTATGTACTTACGCTTTACATAAAATGGATTTAACAAGTCTGTTCAGTAAAAATAAGTACATAAGTCACATCGTAAGAGTTATTTATGGATCAAAATCGAATTCAAATTATAAATAGGAATAAACTATGGCAAATCTCATTATAAAAATCTCTAAAGAGCTTTTAGAGAGCGTATTGAAGGAGAGTTAGTTCTTTTACATTAATCAGGTCGTTTACTTTGCAAAGTGACCATAAAAAGATCAGTGCCACGAACGAATGAACACAAGAATTAAGTAGTAACCAGAGAATGTGCTTGAAGATACGGAGCCGGCAGTATCCGCTAATGTATTCACTTCACGTCCAACGACAACCGGTAAAATCCGGTTAAGGTGAAGATATGCCCCGGTTAATCTTACCGGCCTTTGATTTACGACCGGGTGATTTTTGTTGTTCGAATTCTAATTTTAAACACGGCGAGCTTGCAATTTGTTTGATTTACGCCCGGGTCATTTTTCTTTTTTTTATCCGGGACCCGGTTTAGCTTTTAAAGTTTACTTTTAATTTATTCTTTGGCGGCACGTCATGTCTTATAACTTTATGGTGCTTATTCACGGTGCACGCATCCTGCGCATTATGACTCGCGTAGTAATATCCTAATGTGTATATAAATATAATAACCAGCCAATTATAGACGTCTTCCGCTAGACTTAGGCCTCTCCAATAATTACCATAGAGTTCCAGAACTACCAGTCGCAGGAAGGCTCCACCTTCAACTTCATGCAACCGCTACAGTGTCATCGGTTCATCGTATGGGCCTTCTTACACTTCGGTTTTCAGTTTGTAATTACCTGTACGAACCTGTTTTACAGTGATTATTGATTCTGCGAGCTACGAGTGCCCACTTGGCAGTGGGCATTTAGCTTATTAATTCAAAGAGCTATGTTGGTAACCTGTAGTACTCCTGCGGAATTCCTTATTTTGGATCCTATTAAACGCATGGGTAAATTACACAAGCTAACTGAGCAGGTTCATACATTTTTGCTTTTGTTCCTTTTATTCGACTTTCGCGTAAGCACTCGCGGGTTGCTTGCGCCGTGTCAACACAACTTAACTCAAGATGCCCTTGTGGAGTTAGCTCACTTCATACTTGTCGGACGCTTGGCCTACTTTTCACCCTGTCATTATTAATGTCAGAGCCTCGAAGCTGGAGGACTTGTGCTCAGGGTTGCGTTTCCAGTTTAAAATGAAAGTAAGCTTTGAACATAATATAAATATAAAAATCATTGCAAAATCATTACTGACTGACAGACAGAATGGTAACTTTTAAAGACTTGACATAATTCAGGTTGTGGCCTCGTGGTCTTTTGTGTAGAAATGGACTTAGAAATAAATTTTTATGCAATTTGTAGAGAACATAGCAGGATGATTGACATAAAATATTTCGCGTTTCACTAGTGATGCCTCTTAGGGTAGAATACATTGGTACACATACTCAATCTAAATAATTAATATCTGAGTTCAACATGACATGTATTTCAAGCAATAAAAATACTTTGACTTTGACTTTGATTATTACACTACATTACACTACCGCATGGTTTGAAATAGTTACTTGATATTTGAACAAACCCTAAAAGCTTACAATACAGAACCGGATATAATACCGGGTACCATAACAACATTATTTTTAAAAATACTCTGCAGCAATGAAGTATTTGAAAATATTCAGCGAATAGGAGTAGAATTTTAGCGTTTACATGAACGCTGTATCCGGTTGCCTCGTAAAAGCACTGGGACAGTGCCGTTGGAACGTCGCAGGAGGATCAAATAACCGGATATTCAAATGTTGTAGACCCAAGAGCTTGTACTGCGTCGGACACGAATTCCTAAACAAATGCTCTAAACTATAAGGTAAGTAAGGTGCTCAAAACAATAATGGATATTTGATTTTTGAATGCCAGGAAATGGATGCGAATATAAACTCTGGTATTTGCAAGCGTCACCTATGCAAAATAACCACGTTTTTTTGCAATAAATTTGCTACACTTTTCCTCACATAAAACTACAATCTATAGCTTTTTATATTACAACTGTCTTTGTAGAAGTCACTAAAATAAACAGTATCTTATGTATAAACCCAGGGCATCATAAAGGTGAAGTCTATAGTCGGTCTTTTGTCTTTGGGAGAGGCTTGATGATGATGATGAAATTATATATATGCAATAATTTAAAAAATAAGCCCGGCAATCAAAACTTGTCAAAACTGCACGCATATTATTACAATCGATGTAATGGCGCGGGTGCCGACTGCTCATGCGAACAAAGATAAATGAGCTCCAACGCTGCTAATAGGTGCTAAGCATTCATAAATCAATGCAAAACATTAACTGTAGTAAAACCGGATATACCGACGAACTGTTTTGATCCGGATACAGAACATATTAAAGTAATAACAAATTTTATGAAGAATAATTATCATTTTTACTTAGATAGCAAAACGCGAAGATACCATCAATGAAGTTATGACCGGTTGTTAATACCTGGTTGTTGACTATAGTAGCGTCATAATTTTTAACTAATACTTAAGTCTATCTTTTTTTTAAGAAAATGAATAATATTATCTCTATTATTTAATATTAAATTAAAATTGTGATTTGGATTTTTTTATTACCTAATGTTTTTTACGACGATATTACGGTATTAGTATTATTCTTATATTCTTATATAATATTGTTATTTAAAGATCTAAGTCATACGCTGGTAAAGAAACATTCATTCATTGTTCATCTACAACGTGAACCACTACTAACAAATCAACACTAACAGGCACGAGAATATTAAATATTAATAATAAACAGAGCCTCGGCTTTCGCTAAGGCTTTAATCCCTACATCCGTATCTGGATACAGCTAATAGTATGCGCGGCACGGTATCGGCTGCGACCCGGTTGCCACTTCCTAGAACCCGGTTAAGCTTTCTACGTTGATACCTCGATTATTTTAGCGTTAGGTATTTGTTGTGGGAATTTATTTGAAGATTTCTTTCATCATTTAAATAATAACTGATTTAAGGATTATGGATAATTTCAGCCTTAATGATATTTGTAATTTGTAATGTATGTCATACTTAATATTTTTCATATTGGTAGATTTTTTCTTGTTTATTTTGTAATGCTAAATAATTCTACTAAAACTTATTGTAAGTTTCCAAATAAATATTTAAAAAAAAACAGAAAATCAACATAAAATAATCATTAATAATAAATAACACTAGTGAAATTACAAGGCGAATGAGACAAAACAACTACCTATGTTTCCGGGTGACGAGCGCAATACAGTGGCACTCAGATCTTAAGGTGACACTGTATTTATCTGTCAATGTCAGGCGTGGTGCTTAACATCAGGCAAACAACCTGACCAGCACGTGAGATACTGCTAAAAAAAATACCGTAAAACCCGGTTGAAAAAGCGTTCGACGAAAACCCGGATAATAACAAGCGCTCGTGTTAATTGAGCATTTCTCGAGCGGTTAGTCAAGTTGGACGACGCCGAGCATTCCGTTTGATTCGGACACGACCACAGCGTCTGTCATTTGCAGTGATGTCCGTCGGTTCACTACGAGGTTTGATAGTTGGATGGCCATTTGAATTAATTATACTGGCGTGCTATACATTTACAGTATACTCATACTGCAGATATGTTAGAAAGAGGCTAGCTACCCACAACACAGGTTGGCCTGGGGTGGGAGTTAGCGCACATGCTTTGTAGGTATCTTTGTTATAATGTTTATTTTGTTCACTGTTTTGTTACATAAGTATGTACTCGAGCTGTTAGTCAAGTTGGACGACGCCGAGCATTCCGTTTGATTTGGACACGACCACAGCGTCTGTCATTTGCAGTGATGTCCGTCGGTTCACTACGAGGTTTGATAGTTGGATGGCCATTTGAATTAATTATACTGTTTTGTTACATAAGTATGTACTACTCTTGTATTTATAATCTAAGTGTTTTTAAGTTTGCATTAATTGTTCCACCTCATGTTTGAAGCAACGAAATAAATAAATATTCGAGTACATCAGAACTATTACAATAAACAAATATTACTACCCATCTTATTCTAAAGAAATAGGTATAACAATAAACTAATAGCTTCTGTTCGCAGGTTGCGCCCGTAAAAAGGTAAGTAAGTAAGTTCGTTTGAGTCAGTGGCCAACTCTTGTGACAGAGTTTCTAGACCACTCGAAGGCCTCTGTCATGGTCTAACAACTTTGAAAAAGATGGGACCGACTGCTTAACGTGCCATCCAAAGCACGGCGTGCTATCCGTTTACAATATTTCAATATTTATCAATATATTTATTTGCATAAATAAGTGTTACATGATGTCTTAAAGTAATATGGCACTTAGAACTTATTTGCCCCTTTTCAGGCATTATAAACACTTTGTGCTGCAGATATTCGAGTACATTGAACGGTTATGCATATGCGATATTTTTTTAAATACTTAAGCAATCTTTTAAAAAACGAAATTTAAAGTTTTTTCATTACATTTAAAGGACACAGGAGACCCAATTGTGTTCAACTCACCAGAATATAGGTTTTTCTTTTAATACAACTAACACAGGGAAAATTCCAAGAGCCAGTGGGTCGAGCAAGTGATACAAACGTAGAACAAATCGTCACAACTGAAATTGTTGATTATTTATGAGATACAAAAGCATTCCTAATAACCTGTTCTGTTAGTAAGGCACTGAAAGACAATAGGCCTACATGGCCGCAGTGTCATATTAGCCGCACCAATTTAATAAAAAAAAGGCACTGAAAGCCTTAATCCAGCCATCCTACAATCTAAGTTATCGTCACTTAAGCTTGCAATCAGGGCTGATCGTTTACCGTCGGCCGCCGGCCGGTGGTGCTTGTAAAATATTGCCAAGTGCATCTAGAGTAGGGTGGGGCCAAGTTTAAAATGAGAGCGGATTTTGTGCCTCTACACGGTGTTACATAATGTCTATTCAATCCCGAAAGAGGGGTATTTTACTTGTCGTTGTGGCAAACAACGTTTGTTCTACGACTTTTGATAATTACGAAATTTTTCATTCATGAAATGGATCCAAAACCTACCTTCAATATGTGATTTCACACTACAGAAGCAGCCCTGATGATCAGCTGTTATTTTTTGACTTGAGTAGTATAAGGTGTAAAGGCGTTTCCAGTGTTTTGTCTCTCTCATTTCGAAGTGAAAACCCTAATATGACAAGAATTCTGGCAAACTCATAACCTCTCCAAAAAACTCTCCCTTAGGTAGCTTGATGTAAACCGTTGGTGCCTATAAAATATTGCCAAGTGCATCTAGAGTAGGGTGGGGCCCAGTTTTAGGGAAGAGCTGATTTTTTTATGGAAACGTAGCTCGAACTCTGGTGAACTCTTGTGCCAATTTTAGGTGAGAATGGATTTGTGTAGAATTCACGTGAACGAAGTTATGGGCAACAGCTAGTCTTGTGTAAAATACGAGCTGACCCGCGCGGTTTTACGCGCGGTTTTACCCGCGGTTATTCAATTTTTATGCTATCCCACAGGACCAGTATTTTTTTTGGGATAAAAAGATGTCCAAGCAGTAGTGTACAAGCATTACTGTGTTTAGGTGGTTTTAAGGGCACTGTAGCAAGTGAAATTACTGAGCGAAAGAGACTTTACAACAACGTCTCAGGGCCTCCTCGCCAACCTCGCCATCACTTAAAAACTTTAAGCTTTGGGTGGCACTGCATCTGTAATAGTCAGGCGTGGTGCTTATCATGCGCCTTGATTGTCCTGCCTGTCACTTGCTGACATAAAAAAAACAGTTGTCACGGAAATACGCGTTATCAAACTACACACAGACTTTCACATCACATTATCACACTAATATTATAAATGCGAAAGTTTTGATGTTTGGATGTTTAATACTCAATAACTCGCCAATCACTGAACCGATGAGGCTGGAATTTAAAACATATATAGATAATGACCGGGAATAGGAACTTTTTATCCCGGAAAATACTGTAAAAAAGTTTTCAATTATAAATGAAATAGACATATTGTTATCAATATAATATATTTTATTTGAAATATATATAATGGGTACCCAAGATCTTTTATATTGCACCAGCCACGAAAGGTACACTTTTCTCGACGGGCGAGCCAACTAGAGCGTCTAAACCGGCCGATTTATTTGTGTTCTTCACGTCGACAACTGTAAAATTTAAGTTGGAACTCTTTAGTGCCCCATTGGAAGTGGATAAAATAGTTCTGTATGGTAAATACAATTGGGAGTTCTAAACTGAGATTGCCACTTCGAAGTGAGGGAAAAGCGTTTATGTGGAGTTTTGGGGTGATTTTTCCACGGGAAATTGGTTTAGTTTTTATTGAAGTAAACTGATAGTTTGGATGGGAATAAAGATTTTGAGAAGAACGTGTGTATTTAAACATTTTTTCCTTTATTTTTAACTAGCGACCCGCCCCGGCTTCGCACGGGTGCTTAAGTTTCATATAAACCTTTAGATTTTTAACACTATTAGCGGAGGTAGAGGTAGTAGAAGACTCGAGTTTTTGAATTGAAGCACTCTGAAATTTTAGCGCAGTCATAGTCCCTGTAACTGAGTAGGTACAGCCCTGCTTGATGTTCCAAAATGGCTGCAAAAGTTGGGATTGTGTACCGGCCAGCCCGCGGCAAGCCTTTATGAACGCTCGTGCACGTAGCAATACGGACCTATCACAAATTTAAATAAAAGAGGGAATCGGCGAATGTTCTATCTGGTTCCGTAAGGTTACAATTCTTTCTAATCAAATTAACTTTTAATTTTGGAAATTAGAATTATGTTCTATCTGGTTCCGTAGGCTTTAAAATTCTTTCTAATCAAATTAACTTTTTATTTTGGAAATTAGAATTGGTCAAAGTTCATTAGAACGTTAGTAGACATAATAGCAACGATGACAGTTACCAAGAATCACTAAAATTACGACTTCATCATAATTTGAAAAAGGATTCAAGGAATATAAAAACTATATTCCTTATTACATTAGACGCGAGATTGATAATATTTTTAATAGAATAAAATTATGAAATACAGCAATCCGCCATAAAATGTTGAACACCAATCAGAGCATCTTGGTTCTTTAATTGATGGCATCAAACAAAATTGCCGATTTTTTAAGTTTGTAACGAATAAACTCAAAAACGACTGGTCTGATTTCAAATATTCTTTCACCATTTGAATGCTACATTATGCCTGAGTAACATAGGCTATATTGTATGTTCACCCGTGCGAAGCCCGGACGAACCGCAAAAATTTAATAAAATCACAATGATTACTTTGAAACGTCTTACAAGCATTCCAACGCGCCCGAGACTTAAAGAATATAGCAACTGAATGAATTCCTATCGGTTTTTGGGCATAATCCTTACTTTTGTTTTTGATGCCGAGTAGAGTTGAAGCACATTCGTCTCAAGCTCTTTATAACAGTAGTAATAATATAGTTTCTGATACCAACGATATAGAGTAACCTAGTAAGTATCTTAGCAAGCTTATGACATACATACATAGTGTAAGTGTTGGGCGAATGTTTATTACGTTTAGTAATCTCCGGTTACATAAGAGTACACATCAGCGTAAGTACTAAACCCATTACAATGAAGATACAGAGAGCCAGTTAAAAAAAGATTGCCGAAATGAAAGGAGCAATCACTATGGTCATTCGCAATCTACAAAAGTGCTTACGTATTTACGAGCAAAACGTTTCATTTTACGGTACCCTAAAAAGAGTCATATTATCCGTAACATAGAGTTGCCGGAAAAAAGCACAAACTCAAAAAGCCGGAATAGTTCGGTTTGGAAAAGCCGAAAAATATATCAGAAAAAAAAAATAGTAATAAGACAGTAGAGCTATGTTTTATGGTCAAACTGTCTTTAAGACAAACTCAAACAGTTTTTTAGACAGTTTGAAATCAATTTAGAGTAGTCGCTATCAGAGTTATGTGATCAAGCCTATTTTCTAATAAATAACGTTTGACGTTTGACCATTCAATTAGAACTCTAGTTAGGTTCCTATCGGGTTTTGATTTTTGATTATTAGTATGGGTTTTTTTTTTTTTTTTTTATACAACTGAAGTGGCAACCAAGCGTACGGCCCACAAGATGGTAAGCGGTTACCGCAGCCTATGGACGCTTGCAATACCAGAGGTATCACTCGCGGGTTGCCACCTTGAGGCTAAGATCGAAAGCCTCATGTGCCAGTAATTTCACCGGAAACCATACCCTTCACACCGGAACACAGCAATGCGAGCATTACTGCTTGGCGGCAGAAATAGGTATGGTGGTAGTCCTTCCCCAGACGAGCTCTATCACAGAGAACTCTACTACTCTTGATGTGTGACCGTCAGTGGCATTTCCGACTATGCAATTCAATGATTTAGAGTCCACACTATGTCAAATTAACCCAGTTACGAGCATGACAATACTACATACTACCCACCAAGTCTGACACTTCCTGGGGAGTCTAATCACCAGCGGGTTGATCACATAATTCTGTTAGCGACCTAATAAGTCAGCTCAATCATAGCTCTATTGTCTTATTATATTTGTCAGTTTGAGATGGTGATCAACAGAGATCGATCGCTAACAGAGTGTAATCAACCCAGGTACTTAGTTGCCACTAATTTTGACCGGACATATTAATCTGACGTGTGACAACCCTACCGGCAGTCACGCCTCTGGCTGCGAAATTACAAACTGCGTTTGTAACGTTACCGTAACGTTAAAGTCACATAAATTGGAACGCCTATTAACTTTTTACGATTGTGAGATATCTGTAAGGGATCGCAATATCGGAGGCCAATGATTTGACGGCTAATAGTCGCGGTGATAAAATGTTATTGGGAAAGCCTGTATGGGCGTTGAGTGAGCTATACGACGTACCTACGAAGCTGTTACAACGTTTGATATAATATACAGTAAAACAACGCTATTACTAGCAGTTCTCCGAACAGAAGACCTCGCAAGCACAAACTTTTAAAATTGAGCAGTTTACTGCATTTTAAACAGCTATTATTCTGCTCATTACGCTGAAGATCCTCATCAGATCTTCACCAGTATGAGACCAAACATAAGGTTACTAACTTTTTAAATAAAACAATAAGTTAACAAAATAGGATCTCATGAGGCGGAGGAGAGATATCTAGTAGCCCTCATGTTGCCCCTTTTTGGGAAAAGTATGCCTAATAAAAAAATCCCCGATGTCAAACATTTTTTACTTTTTCTACTCACCAAGTTTCAACAAGATCGGTTGAAAAATGCAACCTGTAGGCGAGAACAGACTAACAGACAAAATCATTTTTGGCCAATCTCGAAATCAGACGCTTCGCTCGCTTTACTCGCTCGGTCAATTATGAACTAGCTGTTACCCGTGACTTTGTTCGCGTAGAACTCGGCAACCGTACTTTTTTCCGAAATAAAAATTACCAAACATATTATGTCTTATTCCCGGTCATTATTATCTATATCGGTTCAGTGGTTGTCGAGTTATAGTTATAGTTGTTTAATTTAATTTCGTCAATCATTTGAAATTTTTCGTTCGTCACTCCGAGTCTTTTAGTCTTATTTGCCCAGTAATTTCACTTGTTACTTGCACACTACTGCTTAGAGGCAGAATACGGCACTGCAAAAATGTATGAAAATTTTGTCAGTTTTGACGATATATCACACACATGTAACCATTTATCTATGCACGAGAATCGCCCTCCTGACCAAGACAGACTCCGACTGAAAAGTCTTTCCATTATGTAAGATTTAGGAATACTATTGATTAAACTATCAAAGGCTCGGCTTCCACTACACCGCGAGAGCTCGCTCTATTCATATTAAATTGGCACAGAGACAGATAGATAGATAGATAGATAGATAGATAGATAGATAGATAACTCTTTATTGTATTACACCATAAATAAAATTAAACTAAAATACAACTAAAATTAACAAAAGTTTGAGAGAGACCGTCATCAAATAATCATAACAGTCTAATAAACCAAACGTACACGTACTTCAAACGTATACGAGTAATATTAGCGTACCTATGCAATATACATGTACTTGTAAAACCTATTGGTGCGTTAACACTGCGCGAGTCACATGCGGCGCCGGCGGGTGCGACAGTCAGCCGTTGACATAAAATCAAGTCAAAATGTATATAAAGCTTGTTTCTTATTACTCTACTAGAGTTCTAGACGTGAACTAAATGGAAAAGTTAAGTTTGTACAGACTTGCGACAGCCACAATTTTTTTTTATCTTTCTTAAATACAGTTTAGCAATGTATTTAATAATATTACGATCTAGCCTTATGTTTAGGCTAATGAGTAATTTAATGTTGATCTAGTTTTAGAATCTATATAATAAAATTATTTTCTAAGATTGTGTCCATCGGCACTTTTCTTAATGTCTCTATTCATTAAGGGGAAGTCACTATGTTTATGTGTTCCTTATGAGTCGTTTTACACTTTAACTACGTTAGGTACACTATTAATTTTACACTACTAACTCAAAAGGTTTAGTCCTTTTGAGCCTTCTCACTATGTCTGTGTTGTCGAGGAGCTGGATTAACTCGACGTTCACGTGATGATGAAGCCGGCACAAACTGACTGCGCAGTGTGCAGACTTTCTCATAAATGTACTGATCGTACAATGATTGAAATCTAATTACCTACAACTTTAATTCAACTATGTTATATTCGATATATTCAGGCGTTACTTTGCGGAAATCCATTACAAGATAAAAAACAGACGAAAAATCTCTAGTACTATTCCGCTTAACCTTTTAACTAATGAGGTCACACAGTTGAGATTTTTCGTCTGTTTTTTTTTTATTTATTTTTATGTTATATTCCAAATTCATCCATCCACCAAATCCACTATTCCGCATTGGGTCTGCGTGGTGGATTAAGACCCAAATCACTCTCGCTCGAGATTATGCCAGTGTCCCAGTGGTAACATTAGAAGGCTGATGATGTTCCAAATTAGAAATACAAGTGTCAAAAGAAACCAACCACTAGACTAGTACAAGAGACATCGGGGTAAGACATCCGGGTAAGAGCTATATCAAGCGAATGTAACTTGCGCCGTGTCAAAGCACCACAACGTACCCGTACACGTACACGTAGCGTCATTACAGACACTTGGAGTGCGTCCAGAACACGTTATTGTGCATCAAATTGCGTCGATAAGGGCTCTGTGAATGTACCTACAATATTGCTAAGTTTATGACTTGTGCTTTATTAGGTTTTAAGTACCTACTGCGGTTGGAAAAGTGCCTTATTGGTTGGTAGCTTCATAGCCGCGGAAAATATATAAAATAAGTAAAATTGAGCTGAAAGAGTCGTTTCTGTGCTTTCATCATATCATAATCATATCAGCCAATCGACAGCCACTGCTAATCCTTCCCCAAAGAGTGCCATGACGACCGATTTTGAGCCTTCACCGTTCACCAACCGCTTCAATGTCACCGGTCCATCGAGTGGTGGTCGTCCTTTTTTGTGCTTTAGAAGGCACAAAAAAACACACGTATTAGAGTCTAGACGACCGATGTGGCGCAGCGAGCGCAGATCCGCCTGCGACGCGGAGGTTGCGGGTTCGATTCCCGCCTCGGGTCAAATGTTTGTACGATCTACAAATATTTGTTCCGGGTGTTTTGGGTATTTTCTATATATAATAAAAAATATCTATCTATGTATTGTATTGTATTAAGTATATATCAGTCATCTAGTACGCATAATACAGCTCTGTTTAACAGCAGCTTACCTTGGGTCTAGATGATGCTGGATTGTCCAGCATTATTTACTTATTATCTGATTGATTCCTCGCTCTGATTTCTGAATTAGGTAACATTAGAAAAAAAGTAGATGTCTGTGACACAGTTTTACACTACTACAGACGTCATCGGTTCTCACAGTATTGGTTTTGTTCCAAATTTACCTAGTCTCGATCTGACAGTTTCAATATTGTGATTCTATTGGTTCCAACAAACACATCTCTTGCTACACATTGCATATCTCCGGTAGAAACGCAGCCTAAAACGCCGGTTTACCCACGTGCTGAGT
Source organism: Colostygia pectinataria (assembly GCA_951394395.1). Lineage (NCBI taxonomy): Eukaryota > Metazoa > Arthropoda > Insecta > Lepidoptera > Geometridae > Colostygia > Colostygia pectinataria. The sequence continues at coordinate 3,085,895 of OX596362.1, forward strand.
TAAGTTTCATCGTGAGTTCGAGTCTTAATGTTTCCTATTTCACTCAGGACTCGTAAACTGGCGCGTTTTAATTGAAATACTTTGTCGCGGGTGTCACTACAAAGTTGCTTTCTGTGTTAGTGTTCTGTACCGAGTTGGGGAAACGATTTACTTTAAAGGAACGAACAGATTGAAGAATTGATTAAATCAATATCATCATCTAAGAACTTTGTATGTACGAGTCACATTGTTTTTTGTGAAAATTAATACATTTATGAAAATTAATACATTTATTATTACATTATTATTATTATTTATTATCCGCAGTATGAGGAACAAAATTCTTCAAGACTGGGGCGCGTGGAACTAGCGTAAATTCAGGCGTTCTGTAGTATGAGGAACGAAATTCTTCTAAGCTGGGGCGCGTGGAACTAGCGTAAATTCACCTAGCTTTGAGGCGTTTCAAAATGATTCTTGAGATATTATTGAATAGCAATTTTGACTTTAACTTTGAAATAGGACAATTGGATTCTAAATAGCCTACATTATTTACAGCATCATGACTGATCATTGATGGGTATCATTTCTGCCGTCTGCCCATTTTATACCGATATCAACAGATTTTAAAAACATTGTTTTTATTGACAAAATCATAGTTTTTTTAAATATCTTACTAGTTTCTGTCTGCGGCTTCTTGTGTATTTTTAATGTCAAAAACCAAGTAATGTACCCCATGGGGTGGGGGCATTTATAGGGTAAACATAAAACAGTGGTTAATGCGAGACCGATTTATGCAATTGCCGTGCTGGACAGAAAACCTATCCTAGATTCAAGATATTTATTTGCACAAATAAGTGTTACAGGTCTTAAAAGTAATATGGCACTTAGAACTTATTTGCCCTTTTCAGGCATTGCAAATTATATGTAGGCTATGCTGGGCGCTAAGCTGCTTACATAAGAGTACCTACTAATTATTATAAATGCGAAAGTCTGTGTGTATGTTTGTTACCACGTATCTTCGTGACGACTAAACCGATTGTTATTAAATTTGTAATATAGATGGTTTAAGTTCTGGAATAACCTATGTGTTCTCCTTTTTTACCCGGAAAAATGCACTGTTGCTGTGGTACAGCATAAAATCTGCAAAAACGGGGCATATAACCGTAAATACAAGTCATACCCGTTAGGTACAGAACACTTCAGAAGTTTTCCGACTCTATCTTAGCCAGTCTGTAAGACTGAAGAAGATTTTACGCTGCAAGCTGTAAAAACTTAGTGCGATGTCTTTACCACTTAAGAATTTGAAGCCCCACCAACTTAGTAATAAGGTTAAAAATTTAAAATTCTTACTTAGTTGTTTACTTTATAACGGGTATGGGCGCTAAGTTTATAAGAGTCCATAGCCAACTCTGGAAACGGAGTTTGACTGCTCAAAGGCCTTTGTCAATTTGTCATGGCGTACCGACGGTTCAAAAATTATTTCTCCATTAGAACGCTACATTATCCCTGAATAACATAGGCTATGTTTATGTCCACCTGTGCCGAGACACTAGTGTAATATAATATAGGTAATTTCAGTCAGTAAAAATGGGCATACGCTCTAGCACCCCGCAATGCAGTTCAAAACTACCCGTAACAAGGGGAGTTATAAATCGGTAGAAAACGCGCACTTTGCGTCGAAACCGATTAATGTTTTTTTGCCACGCAACCTTGCAATAAAGGAAAGAAGGCTAAGCGCAAGTGCGGCCCGTAATCGAGTGTTCCGTACGTGCATTGTATATACTGTTTGGACAATGGTGCAATAGTTAGTGGGTTTTTTACGAGTTGTAATTTATAATCACGTATCTTTTTTACTTACTCGACTGACAATTTTAACTGTGTTAATATTACAAATGTGTGGTCACAGAATTTCTTGGTTATTTGGTTACAGAGAGTACATTTTTTGGTTTGCCTATAACGTAATGTTCAAAGTGTTCATTCAGAGTCCTGGGTCATTCCCATCTGATCATACGGTCAGGTTTTGGTTGCATCTGATATAAAAAGTTCTCAATGGATCATTGATCAGATGCAACTGCTATTTTGAATTAAATAACGGATCCCGATATATATATTTTTTTGTATATTCTTTTATAATAATACATTTGGGTACCTAATAACAAGCTTTTTCTATACAACTACTTTGTACTAACTAAGTGTGTAGTTACTGCCAACAGGGTTAAGAAAAATCAAACAAAACTATTTCTATTACAAAATCAAATAAAATATACCAAGCCAATAAGCAAGCTGCTAAAATGATAGTATTGATTAGAATAAGATTTTTTTTTTCTTCTTTGCGGTTAGTTCTGCTATGCTCGGATTCTAATTGCGCCAAAGAATCAGTCAACAAACACGTCTGGACCGCTTTATCTCTACATTCTAATTGTGTGTGTGTATTTAATTTCATTTTGTAAATGTGAAGAACTAGTCCATAACTTTGCGAAGAAGATACTGAAATCTCACCGAAGGGTTTATATATTTTTCCCAAGTAACCTTAAAAAGTTAGGCCCCACTTCTGAGTTTATAGTTATTAGCCAGGCTTATTATTAAATAGTTAGCCCGGGCCGGCGGTGAAATTTTTCCGTGTACTTTTTCGGAAATGGAGCGAGTGGCTGAAGTTTGTTTGTAGATTAGCTGAGCGGTTGATATTGCGACCATTTGTTTATGTTGGTTTATTATTATTGTATTTTTATATTCTTTTTGGCTTCGCGCGTTTTGCATTTGCCATTTTTTTAGTGGCATCTGTCATTTTTGACAAATATTGCGAATGTCAAGTACATACATGTACCCTGACATTGACACGCAAATAATAAAATAAATTAATGGGATCAGTTGCCCGATTCAAAATATTCATTAGGTCAACTGATCCCGCGGGATAAGTTCGAGCGGGATGACTTGATTATATTGATTTGATATGCACCTAACAAACAACATTTTAAAAGATATATGGCGGCGTTTCTTTCAAAAATTTTCTAGTCTTATGACCAAATTACAAACTAACATCCCCCCTCCCATTTCAATTACCTAGACCTACACTTGTCCCGAAACAACGAGTCTTATTGGATAAGTTGAAATGTCTTTGATACCAGGTTGAATTAATTAAAACAACAAAATCAAAACTCTAAATAACACGATGGCACTAGTATTTTTTTTTATGTCAGCAAGTGACAAGACAATCAAGGCGCCCGCCTGATGTTAAGCACCACGCCTGACTATTACAGATGCAGTGCCTCCCAAAGCTTGAAGTTTACGCTTTTATCACCCCGAGACATTGTTGAAGTCTCTTCCGCCCAGTAATTTCACTTGCTACAGTGCCCTTAAACCTAAACACAGTAATAATGCTGGACAATCCACACAGCATCATCTAGCTCCAAGGTAAGCTGCTGTTAAACAGAGCTGTATTTATGGGTACTAGATAACTGATATATACTGAATACAATACAATAGATAGATAGATATTTTTTATTATATATAGAAAATACCCAGAACACCCGGGACAAATATTTGTAGATCGTACAAACATTTGACTCGAGGCGGGAATCGAACCCGTCAAATAACCAAGCCAATCAGTAGTGTACAGTACAGTAATGCTTGTACACTACTGCTTGGAGATAGAATATCTGACACTGCCTGCGGTGGTCCCATCAAGACGGACTCTTGCTGAAGTCCTACCACCAGGTGAAATTGGCATTGTCAAATTGGCAAGATGGCCGCAAATTGGTAGGTCATCATCATCATCATCATCATCATCATCATCATCATATCAGCCGATAGACGTCCACTGCTGGACATAGGCCTCCCCCAAAGAGCGCTGTCCTGTTCATAGTGGGGGGGTTTGCCATAATCACCACGCTTGGCAGGCGGATTGGTGATCGCAGTATCGGTCGTCATCGATCCTCAGGAAAATGCTGCTGCCCATTCCCTGGTGTGTTATCCCTTAGTCGACTCTTACGACATCCACGGGAGGATATGGAGGGGTTCAATTCTAAAGCCGGAACCACCACGGCCAAATGGTAGGTACAATACAGCAAACGTTCTATCAAGAGCCTTAAATATTAAATACAACCTTAAACATCATAACGCCTAACAGCTAACCGACAGCGTGAACGTTTTTGTATGAATAAATGATCGACTTTTAGAATTTGGACCAAATCTTTCGCGTAACGAGTTGGCGAACAAATAAAGGCTGGAGTCGGCTGGAGCTTATTAAACCGGACGGTGGATGTAATTAGGGGGGAGGGGGGAGGGGGCAACGCTACTAAGTAGTATAAGTCTTATACAATGCCAGCAAAATTACAGTTGCATGATAGATTTTCGACACTTTTTCATGCTGAAAGTGAATTTTGACGACCTGGCGGTGGGCGAATGCCCAGTTGAGATGCGAGAGGTTGAGAAGTCTAGCGGTTGTTTATTAACTCGATCGGTACCATTTTAAATCTAAGTAAATCAAAGATTCTCTATGATTCTCTTAGATTCAACGTAAAATATTTCTATTAAATTATTACCTATCAAACGATAAGATAATCATCAACATCAATTCTTAATTGACAGAGAAAACGCGTAACAAACAAACAAAAAAAAACACAAAGTCGAATTGATAACCTCCTCCTTTTTGGAAGTTGGTTAAAATAAAAAACCAATCAAACATACACTACACCTACTTACTAATAAAGCTAATATTTACATTAGTAAAAACTATAGAAGTACCTGATACCATTTGATAATTTTTTCGCCCTATTTTTGCCCCTGTCCTTACTTCGTCCCTGTCGCTAGTAATAAATATTAAAGTATTCAGAGCTCCTGGGGCTGCGGTAACTTTTAATACGAATGTTGTGTTGCGGCGACCGTGCGTCACTGTTATGAATGACGTCATAGCTGTGCACTCGTATGTACATAGTTGGATAAAGACAACAAAAATGGACCTAATTAAAATAATCTTCTCTTATCTTCTTATATATGAATTGCTGGGCGTTAGTCTCGCTAAAACTGATTTTGCTCTTGAAATATTAGTAAGAGTCCAGGGAAGGTTTAAACGGCAAGAAAATATGAAAAATTAACGCGAGTGAACCGCGCGGGTCAGATAGTAATAAATTAATATATTTTTCTTTTGTGGTTAACTGTGTTAACTGTGTGACCTCATTGGTTAAAAGGTTAAGCGGAGTAGTACTAGAGATTTTTCGTGTGTTTTTTATTTTGTAATGGATTTCCGCAAAGTAACGCCTGAATCTATCAATTAAATAAATAACATTACTTAAATAAATAAATAAATAATGCTGGATAATCCACACAGCATCATCTAGCTAGCCCCAAGGTAAGCTGCTGTTAAACAGAGTTGTATTATGGGTACTAGATGACTGATATATATTTAATACAATAAAATGCATATATAGATATTTTTTATTATATATAGAAAGTACCCAGAACACCCGGAACAAATATTTGTAGATCGTACAAACATTTGTTCTGAGGCGGGAATCGAAGCCACAACCTCTGCGTCGCAGGCGGACCTGCGCCCGCTGCGCCACATTGGTCGTCAATAAATATTGGCAGATTTTTTTTTACATCGCCGTCTAGTCCAAAACTAAGCAAAGCTTCTATGGGAACCATAGTAACACTCATAAACACACTTTTAATAATAAATAATAATACGCATTTAATTGTTATAATAATACATAGAAACAGGCAGACCCCAAACAAATATTTGCAGACTATGCAAACATTTGTCTCGCAATGAAGGTCGAACCCGAATTTCAACTATCCACCGTGCTACCGAGTGCGTCAATTGTAAAAAAATACTTTATAGAAAAGTAAAATTTACTAGTACTACTCTCTGAAAACCAGTTCTACTGCACTCGTATTCAAATTAGTATAATTTTCATCATAATTAGTATATTTTTCTACGTTCATTAGTTCCCGAGCTTGCTTTTAGCTGATGGGAGCATTGTACTTAGTTGAGCTTCAAGTTTGCATGAAGTAGGTACTTCTAAGCAAAGTACGAAGCACTGCTAAAGGTACAGTTTCTTTAAAAGACGGCGATTGCCTGACGTTCGTAATAAAGCGGAGATATTTAAATATATAAAAACGTTAAATTACTTACCAGAGTGCTTAGCACGAAAAACTCCAGTATTCGCGTAACCAAATGGGTTTTAGATTGGTGGGACTAACCACGCGTTTGCGGGTGGGTGGTGCTCATGAAAAATACGTCATACGAAAATACGTTATACCTATATGACGAAGCAAGAAGTAAAAAATCTTTAATATACGTATTTAAAATTCCGTAGTGCTGTTACAACGGTGTCCAGTTTTCAGCAAACGACATCTTTAGTTTGTTACTCGGTAAGCGAAACTAAACACAGATGTGTGTAATATTCGGTTACTCTGTTACTTGCATTTCGACTCTGCATGAAGAGAGCCTTTGTTTAGCGTACCTTTCACCACACTAGTTCATTTAAGGCGATTCGAAAATTAAGCGCTATCAATCTCTGTTGCATTATTGGAAAGATAATAAAGCTAACTTTAAATCTACCCATGGAAGACCAGCGCTAAAGTAGTATGTATGCTGCTTTAGCAAATGCTGAATGGCGGCCATTTTCGAAGACTTATGATCTACATGTACTCGTATGTGCTTCACTGCTTAGATATACACTTTTAATATACTACCACCTACTATGTATCAACTGTCTCAAAATATTTTTTTATTAGGTACTTTACTTGCTTTACTTTACTTTACCCCAAAAAGTCCACGAGCGGAATTTCGGCGCCATTGCAACACTATTCGAAACAAAACTCAACTTCAAATGTTTAATGTCCGCGCGCATTAAACGCCATTTTAGCTTGAACTAAACGATTATAAATAAGGAGGTTTTTATGCAAAACGCATTGACCACAACACTGGCAGTATCGATAAACAGTACGTTTTCCGGATATCCGACCTCCCCGGCTCTCAATGAAAATTTTCAATTTATTTATTCATAGAATTAATATGTACGTTCATTGATAATTAATTAAATTCCGGTTTTCGCTTTATCGCTTGTCATTAATTGGTAATAGGTAAACCCGCGTTCACACGGCATCATCATCATTCTCGTCAGCCATCTATTTTACCTGGTGGTGTCATAACACTTAGGCAAAAGCCCGTCTTAGTAAGTGCTTGACAATATTTAGCCTCCATGGTCCAAAGCATTCTAATAAATGCTCTCAAACGGTAAATGAAAACATAGTGAAGAAACCGGCATGTCCAAGAATTAAAAAATTGAAAGACATTCACCAATCCGTATTGGGTCCGCGTGGTGGATTGTTACCTAATTATTCTCGCTTGAGAGTATGCTAGTGTCACAGTAGTGAGAACATTAAGGCTGTTATAATGATTACGAAATCCAGCAAAATGGATTATACTTTAACGTTAAATAGTGTGTAGCAATTGATTAAGTTTGGATCTGAATTAAATGATTTTATCATAATTAATTATGATTGTCGCAATTTTGCTTTGATTGAAATTCAATAAAATAATGTGGTGAAATATTTATGAATGTTTGTATATATGAGTGGTATTCGTTTATGTTTTGTGAAACAAAAGAGTTTTTCACCAACCAGTGGCATAAAATAGCATTTATAGGACGAGTTCTTTTATGCCTTCGGATAACCTCGCCAAAATGAAATTTTACGATAGAAAAGTTTCCAGAGCATTAAAATAGCTAAAATCTTTTTCCGATAGAGTGCAACAGACGAGGCGGGACCAACGTCGAAATAAAATAAGAAAAACCTAAAATACGATAAAAATCCACGCGCGCCCTGAAGCGAATTTCGTCACCGTACGTTTTTCATGTTCGCTGGGAATATTTCATTTTGTCGAGTGCCTTGATACGTAGGAATTTATCGTAATTTCGACGTTGTGTATAGATTCGATGTTTATACAGTTAATATGGATTTAATCTTTTCAAACTTAGCGAGAAACCTGTCGCGAAAAGTACGCGAGTCATATTTCCGCGCCATTGTATATAAATTTGTCCAAACGTGCTATTTACAATTATTATTGTCTTTAATAAGTATAAAATTAAGTATATTATTAATTTGTACGCTTAGATCTTTTATTAAGTAGTATGCTTTTAAAATAAACAGTAATACATAGTGATCCAGAGTAAGGTATGTAGTTTAAGCACCCGTGCGAAGCCGGGGCGGGTCGCTAGTGGTATGTTATATTATAAACAGTATGTGAAGTTATGTTCACTGAAAACGCTGGCATGTTCAGTACAGTATTGTATGAAAAGCCCTAAGCTCAGCATGGGTTGTAAACGAATTGACAACGTTGGTTTTCAGTTTTTCATCAACATCAGAAAACATTAAATACACTACGTACGTGGTATATGCACTAACATAAAAACAAGTTAAAAACACAAATTACTTGTTATATATGAGGAAGTGTTTTATATAAAATATTTGCTGAAAAATATTACTTTCAGCTAGCCGAGTAGTTGAAATAAAACAACGATTCTAGGCATAATAAATAAGGCTAATCACAAATGCACCGCAGAAGGTCCGCCCGGTAAGTTTTAGTAGAGTTCTCTGTGATAGAGCTCGTCTAGGGAAAGGACTACCACCATACCTATTTCTGCCGCCAAGCAGTAATGCTCGCGCTGTGTTCCGGTGTGAAGGATATGGTTTCCGGTGAAATTACTGGCACACGAGGCTTTCGATCTTAGCCTCAAGGTGGCAACCCGCGAGTGATACCTCTTGTATTGCAAGCGTCCATAGGCTGTGGTAACCGCTTACCATCTTGTGGGCCGTACGCTTGGTTGCCACTTCAGATGTATAAAAAAAATTAAGCGGAAAAAACAAACAAGCTCAAATAATGTTTAAAAAAACACCGAAATCAAGCTAAAAATGTTATTTTTATTTTTTTTATTCACAATAAGCTTGACCACTATCTCGCCTGATGTTAAGCGATGATGTGGTCTACGGTTATTACTCTGTGCTACGGTGGAGCACGCTTGCCTAAGAGCAACCTATTCACTCGCGACTTGAAGACATAGGTTATAAATATCGGGAAACGCAGACTCCGGCAAAGAATTCCATTCCTTGTTTCGGCAGATTGTGGTGAAACGCGACGAAGTAGTTATTGACACGTTTTTATGACTTATTCATAACGTTTTATGAACCGATTTCAATAAAATTTGTATGGGACCTATTCTGAATTCTGAATAATATCAAACAAAAAAAGAATTACAAAATCAACTCATATTTTTAGCGGCGTAACAAACATACAAAAAACAAACAGTCAAATTGATAACTTCCTCGTTTTTGGAAGTCGGTTAACGAAAAAACGCAGCCTAAAGTGCAATCTCTGCATCATACATAAAAGATTGTAAAATCTAGCTAGCTGCTGAGTTTCTAAACTATAAGTGCATCAAACACCTTACAAGTTCAAAACTTGCACCTAAGTCTAGGTTCTTTTGAAAACCTGCGACCGTCTCAAGGCGGCCTTACATTTTTGCTGTGGTAGCTAGTAACTTACAAAACTCGTAATTTATGATTCTTGCTTTTCTTACTTCGAACATAAACTTTGAATTAAAGACATTAGGATGCGTTTGTAAAACTCAGGCAGAAGATAGAAACCGATGGAGACAGATGGAGACAGATGGAACTGCACCAAAGGAGTCACGATCTTCAGCAATGAAGGAACAACGAAGGAGGAGGTCTACCTCCTGTCTGTGTGTGTGTGTTGACCTGGTAGGATTCTTAAGCAAGAGTTCATCTTGGTAGGCAACAACAAACAAACAAAAACTTTTCCGGTACGTAAACTTTAGCGCAATTGGTGCAATAGGTGTTCTGTCGTATATTTTTATTGTGAATGTTCAACAATTCTTTTTCTTCTTCTTCGTTTCTCCGAACCTCCTCTGCCTTCTTCTCTCCTTCGCCATTCGCATGGCAACCTAAACCAACAAAACTTGGAAAGAAATGGCGGCGTTTCTTTAAAAATTCCCTAGGTTCCTAGGTAGGTCCTTTGACTAAATTACAAACCAACATTACCCTTCCATTAAAAACATTATGTCATTAGTGAAGTTTGCGTGGTGGATAGATAAGAGAGACCGAACTGCTATCGCTTGAGAATTTGCCAGTGTCCTAGCTGTCAGAACATTAAAAAGCTGATCATGACTCAAGCGTCGTGACGTCCACCGCTTTATAGGAAATCATTGCTTAAGCGTTCTTAACTCAAACACGAGTTGAATTCGTTTTTAGTTTAGTTTTCTCACCTTATAAAGCTTCAGCGAGTCTTCAACTAGTTCGAACAAATAATGATTTTATTTGAACAGCTGGTACTTGCACTTCCTAGTTATTTCACCTCACAGCTCAGTTGGTAGTTGGTAATAGCTCTGCCTTCTTGCTGTAGATTGTGGGTTCGGTTCCCATTTAAAACCAACATTTGTGTGATGATGTTTGTTCTGAGTCTACTCATCATATCAGCCGATAGACGTCCACTGCTGGACATAGGCCCAAAGAACGCCACGACGACCAATTTTGAGCCTACACCATTCATCGACTTACTGCGACCGTTTTAATGTCATCGGTCCATCGAGTGACAGGCCGTCCTACACTTCGTTTTCCAGTTCGTGGTCGTCATTCAAGAACCTTTATTCCCCAGCGGTTATCGGTTCTGCGAGCTATGTGTCCTGCCCACTGCCACTTCAACTTACTTATTCTGATAGCTATGTTTATGTAATCTGTATGTATATGTAATCTGAGTTTACAGAAGGTAAAAAAAAGTAGATAAACGATACAAATACATAAAAAAAAAACTGCTTTATTTTGGCAATTTAACCGCTCTGTGCATGTTGCGGTCAAAAAAGCCCAGTTGATTGTTTGCTCTTTATCTCACCTTGCGAAGCATTTCCTCCAGCGAGTCCATGTCCATATCTGCAGAGGCGGGCTCTTCGCCCGCGCTCCCGTTCACGCCGTTGTTGTTGTTCGTCATAGGGGAACCGCGCCGTGCCGGCACATGAGAAACGTGTGCCTTAGCCCCCCACTCTAAACTGTACACTCACTTAGCGTCGCCACTTTTCTACGAGCTTCACTCTAACCGTATAAATCAGGATTGTTGACACATAAGATGTTCCGTTTTTCTGGATCTTATTAAAGGCAGTGGTTTTGAAGGGTTAAGCGATGACACGTCTGAGCTTTTTACACTTATTAACCGATCTGATACCTGGTTTTTAGACAATAGTTTTTATATTGTTGTTAATTAGAGTGGGTCTTGGAGGGTTAAGTTGTCGCGTCTATGCTATTACGCTTTTTTAGCTTCGGTTTTCTATCGAGGTTTATATTAGTTTTGACACTATACTTATAAATTTATAATAATAGGATTAACTATGGTTAAATTGACTAGAACTGTTTAGGAAGACTGTATTTTACACTGAAAAAAGAAGGTAGTATGTTAATATTTTTTCTTATTTCTGAACTAAAAACCTGTGACACGCGTCTACCTAAATCTAGCAAAATGCCGATAAACTTCCGCGCCATTGTATTGAATAAAAAATTAGTCCTGAATACAGTTTTTGTTGGAAGTTGTATTTTGTTCCTAAACTAAAAAAAATTAATTAACCATCCAACAACACCGTTTTTAACGCTCTGGAGATAAAGTTGTATAGTCAATTATGCTTAGTTAAAAATAGTAAAAAAGATGAGTTTCCTTGTTTAAGATAAAACGCCTTATTAACATTTAAATAGCCCTCAACACCACGGAGACTGGTTGTAAATTTATGCAGAGTCACACACTGCTCCTAACCCTTATTGCAAAATAAATTTGGCACAGTTGGATTAGATCATGGTACACAATAACTTTGAATCATGGTTAAAACTTCATTCGGGTTTTAGCTGAAAATCAGCGCTGGGTAGGCTGAACCGATATGGAATGGTCTTTGGAGGCAAAAGTAGGAACAGTTTATTTTTAAACTAGATCTGGTTTTGGTTTTTTAGCTTTATTTTATTTTATCTTCTTCTCTTATTATTTAGTCTTTCTTGCAATACCAGAGATCAGTAATTTCACCGGAAACCATACCCTTCACACCGGAACACAGCAATGCGAGCATTACTGCTTGGCGGCAGAAATAGGTATGGGTATGTGGGTGTACAATGTCATTTGTTAAAGTAGCACCTGTCCAAATCTACCCCAGCGATAAAGTAAGTGAAATTGATAAGTTAGGCTTTTTATTTGATTGAATGGACAAGGAGCATTCTTGTATGCTTCGTCGACAATAGCGATTGTCTGGCGATCCATTACTTAGAATGTTTATAATTCAAGGAATATTACATGGGATAGAGAATGGAATTGGAATAAAAAAGTTGTTTTTTATCTTGTCGCTCTTGTACTTTTATTTTTATTATATATATATATATATATATATATATATATATATAATAAAATATAATATATAAATATATAATGTATAAGCTGTTCGTACCCCACTGCTCAAAGGCCTCTATATTTTCCAAATCTCTCACTTTAAATATATCCAACATTAATTATATTACTTAAGTTTTTTTTAGTTTATAAAGTTTATTCTTAATTAAACAAAATAAAATATGTACATAATTACATTACATTACAAAATACATATGAAACAGTTGAGCCATCTAAAGACCGTTACTTACTTAAGTTAATTTATTAGATTAATCGTCTTCAATATACCTATACCTTAATTTAGTTTATCCAATGCTGTCCTACTGTTTATTTATATAATAAATCGTTAATATAGTCATGTATTCCGATTCCCGGTTATTAAGAGAATTCGTCATATCTCAAAACCTGCGCTTGATATCCCTAAAATATTGGCAAACACTTGCGTACCTTGTAAGGGTGTACCAAGAATCTCTGGTGTGTACATAGGATAATTGTGTTTGCGTTGTCAGCCCGAGCGCAACGCAGTGCCACAGGAGGGGAATATATGATAAAATGAAGTGTAATAGAGTAGGTACGCTAGCTCGTGGTGTACCCTAGTGATAAATCTGCCGCGAAACATTTGCGTCATTGCAGCAAATATAATGGATCGTTCAAACCTATACGGCGACGCGAAAGCGGAGCAAAAACGTTTTGCGTGTTGAACGCTGTGTTACCGCGTCGCGGTCGCGTTGGTGTGCAAGGCGCCATTGCTAAGCCATTACAGCGTCCGCCGCGCGGCTGACGCTTCCGCTCCGCTTTCGCGGCCGTGTTGGTTTCAACGATCCTTATCCAGTAACAAAACACAGCTTCAACCAAAAAAGGCATGATTGACCCAAAAACATACCATTACTTCTTCCTATTTTGTTCTATTACAAAACTTTTGCATAATAACATTAATAGAATCGTTAGATAGTGTTGGTATGGGAAGGGAAATTGAACGCTTGTCCGCGTTCCAAGGGATGTTTTATTTAGTTATTTGATATTTTAAGACAAGGGCACAGAACTGATATTAATGACAAAGGTCTTCTAGTATCAGTAATCCTGTTCGCTCGTTGATGGTGCCTACGCGCTAACCCTCGGTCGTGCACTAAACCCCACCTTAGCTTTACAGCCGGCTACGCGTATAGGTTCAGCTTTAGCTAAAACTAGGTTAAGTCATGCATAACTTAAGTTTGTAATAACCGCTCCTAATGAATTTACGATCGAAAAGTAATTGATATAGTCCATAGTCTACTGGTTGCTTATTAAATAAATAGAGTGAATTAGAATCTTCTTGGAATACGCTTTTAACGTTTTACTTTCATCTTAAATTGATTTGACGTGATTGTATTGTTTATAAAATAAATGTATGTACTTTATTATAATGTAAATGTATTATCAATGTAATTAATTATAACTTTTATTGCTTTCCCTTCTAAATGTTGTTCAAAATTGTTATTTAGTGCACCCCGACCAATTTTCAGTTTAATTGAGGCTCCTCTCCATCCAAAGGTTGTCTGGAAGAGATCGCTTAGTTAGCGATAAGACCGCCCATTGTACATTGTCTTTCTTTTTTGTAGTATTTTATTCTTATTGTTAATCTAGTTGTAAGGTGTACATTGTACAATTAAGAGTTTTCTTTATTTCATTCATTCATACAATGCGGGTTGTTCGTGGGTACTATCACTCTATCATCATGACAAGACAGCCTTCTAATGTTCCCACTGCTGGGACACTGGCCTACTCTCAGGCGAGAGTGATTGGGTCTTAAATCCACCACGCGGACCCAATGCGGATTGGTGGATGGCACATGTCTTTCGAGTTTTTAGTTCTTGGACATGCCGGTTTCCTCACGATGTTTTCCTTCACCGTATGAGAGCACTGGCATTGCACACATAAATTTTTCGAACAGAAAAATCCATTGGTGCACGATCGGGTTTGAATCCACGACCTTAGGATCGGAAGGCGGGGTCACTACCACTAGACCACCAGTGCTCTCACAGTCAATCACTCTATGCTCATATCTTATGGTAAGGACTACGTATAGTAACTGTTGGGCGTTAAAGTGTTTATCTAATATTATTTTACTATAGTTTCCGCCCACGACTTTCCAAACTTCGACACCCCATATGGGTATAGGGATACAAAAATAGGGCAATAAGTAGTCTATACGCTATTCCAGACTATTTACAACATAGTGCCTAATATAATTCCAATCCGTTCAGTTGTTAAAAGAGTAACACAAACTCACATACAAACTTTAGCATTTATACGAACTACAATAAACCTATCTATACAATTAAATAGGTACAACACTAACAATGTAGCCTTGGTCTGGCACCCGGCAATACAATGTCATCTCGCTGCCAAGTGTTATTGAACTCTGTAGAGCCTACTTGTATACCTATAGCGTTATACAACCTATTATACCTATCTTTTGTACATTAGCCGTTGTTTTGCCGCTGTTAGCTGTTAGTTAGTTTTATGACATGTTATCTTCTAAACTACATAATTGACATGTTAGGTACTCGTATATTGATTTTAATGCGGCTTTTAACAATAAAGATTTTCATTTATACGTATAGTTTACTAGCCGATCTGCACCAGCATCGCAAAAAAAAGACGGGGCGAGTCCCTGGTAAAAAATATAGCTTATGTTACTCAGGGATAACGTAGCATTCTAATGGTGAAATCATTTTTGAAATTGGACAAGTAGTTTTGGTGTTCATTTGTAAAAACGAAAATACATAAATGCAAATCTTCTCTATTTATAATATTAGTATAGATTATTGAATTTAACACGAAAAAAGTCGCGGATAACAGTTAGTTGTATATAAACGCACTGTAAATTACGGTGACAAAAAACATCGCGAGGAAACCGGCATGTTCTATGCAGAGCGAAACAATTCTTGATTATTACATATTTTATTGCGTGAGTCTTAAGAGGCCTTTCCAAGATTTTGCGATATAATTCATGAAGTTCGCGTGAATGTATCTTTATATAGTATAAGTAATAGCGCGCGCGACGAGAAGCGATACGTCGTCCCTCCATAAGCGCTCAGCGCGGTTTGAGAGTCGCTGCTTCGATCGATATGATTATAAGTGCGCTACGGTGTGATTTTAAAAAAATCGTATTAAAAAAGTCAATGCTATTAGACTATTTTCTTTGTTGTATTTATTTAATAAAAACTTAAATTTTTATTAAGCAGGTGTATTTTTATTGTAAACTTCTTACTTTAGCAGAAATAACAAGCGTAAAATTGGGAAAAGAACGCGTTTTTTAGACCGTTTTTTTTCAAAAATATTGAACTAACATGCTGTATTTTTCTCTATTCACTTAAATTTTAAAACTGTGATTATTATAATTGCATTTTTGGAAATATGTTAGATTTTGTTATTTCATTTTCAAAATGATCGAAAGTTGACTGGAATTGCTCATTTTACGAAACGTGCGTTACTAATTATTTTTTTAATCAGTTATGTCTTGAGTTAATTAATATTTGCTCTGTTGGCTTAAATTTTAAGGGATAAAGCTTTTATTTGTTTTTATTATCGTTAAAATATCTTCGACACACGAGCCACAATAGTGTTCAAAACTTCACGGGCTACAAGAAAATTCAAGGATTGTCAAGGATAGGGCTCTTAATCTAATAGCACTTTGTATGTTAATAATTCAATGTACCGCAAAACCAGTACCAAGTAACAATACAATAGACCAAGGCTTACCACACACCACATGCTTATAAGGTAGTTCATTCATATTGCTTCATTCTTATACCCACGCTTAACAAGACAAGCTTCTGACACGACTCCGGCACGGTATCGGCACCAGATAAGTTATTTTACGTTTTTATACAACTTTCTGCAAACCAGCATACCTGATGGTAATCGGATACGGTAGCCTATGGACGTTTGCAATACCAGAAGTACGTTGACACCTGAGAATGGGTCTGGTATAATAGTAATAGTAGTGATATAAGAGTAGTAGAGTTCTATGTGATAGAGCTCGTCCGGGGAAGGACTACCATCATACCTATTTCTGTCGCCAAGCAGTAATACTTGCATTGCTGTGTTCCGGTTCGAAGGGTATGGTTTCCGGTGAAATTACAGGCACATGAGACTTTCCATCTAACGTCTCAGGGTGGTAACACGCAAGTGATATCTATATATGATGTTGGATGCGTACATAGGCTACGGTAACCGCTAACCATTAACTTTTTATTTTATTTCTTCTGCCAAGCAGTAATGCTCGCATTGCTGTGTTCCGGTGTGAGGGGTATGGTTTCCGGTGAAATTACTGGCACATGAGGCTTTCGATCTTAGCCTCAAGGTGGCAAACCCGCGAGTGATACCTCCTGGTATTGCAAGCGTCCATAGGCTGCGGTAACCGCTTACCATCTTGTGGGCCGTACGCTTGGTTGCCACCGTAGTGGTATAAAAAAAACATGAAAGTCTCATGTGCTAGTGTTTTTACCTAAACATTACCTACTGCTTGGCGGAAGAAATAAAATAAAAAGTTACGAGAAATAACAAAAGCATTGTGTAAATATCAGTGGTCCCCAAACGTCTCACCATCTTAGTAATTGTCAACACTTGAGCCTGACAGAGGTCAATAATGAATTATGCAAGACCGGATTCGGCTACATAATGCGCTACGACACAGACTGCTAAACACCTGTGGGTCTACTCTTGGTAGCGACAAACGATAATCACATCAAACATCGTAGTTCAACTTATGCCGGTAACACCTAAGTTCAGAGCGTTCCCAGACATAAGCTGAAATACGAAAACTGTCCCGATATATCTCTTTTGTCCGTAAGAGTAAACCATCTGTACCTGGTAATTGACCAGCGATTAGTACGCATCGCGAGTCTAGTGCGTTTACCTTTAATAATGATGGTTCTATGAAAATAATAACAGAATGCGCATTCATATGCATAATCATATAACTGTCATTGGAGCGGCTTGCTAACTATTAAATTTCTTATAATTCTAAAGTATGATTATGAATAAGGCCCTTCGTATATCAAACATGTAAGTATAGTATAAGTAATTGTATAAGGTTGTTCATTAGATAATTATCCTCAAGAAACAAATTCTGCACCTAAAACAATTTTTTTACATTCTATGGTGAAAATCCCGAGTAAATCGATGAAGTTTATCCGGTCAATTATTTGTTCTATTGCCTTATCATTCACCAGCTAGCAAAGTAAAGCGCGAGGCACTGGAGGCTTTTTGATCGCGATTGTGATGAGATTTCTAAACGCTATAACGAAATTAAATGTTTATTTGCGAGAAATATGGTTACAAGGTCTTTTATTATGTTTCTAAGGTTCACATATTTCACCAAACACATTGGCATGCAAATCTTAAGACTTATGTTAGGTGCCTAAATTAAACTAATGTTATTATTAGTATTACAATTTATTATACAATCAAATTAAATTAAATTATCGCTATTTAGAAATTCATTTACACTGTTAATAGTTCTGTCAATCAGCAATATTTTTAGCTTTTTTACAAACAAATTCATTGGTAATTCTTTTATCGCACTGGGAATCTTATTAAATATTTGTCCACACAGTCATTACAAAAGATTTTTTTTATATAAAGCTGTTTTAGGCACTTTAGAAAGAATATTATAGCTTAAAACCTATAAAGATATTCTTGTGCAACAAACAAGTAAAAAAATCAACTACAGTATTCTGTTTAATAAGTTTCCAGTTTCAGGAAAACTTCAAGCAATTAATGTAAGCAAAGAGGTTGCAGCGAGTTCATTTTAAACTTCGAAAAACTTGCGAAACTAAATAATACGTCTAGTTAAATGTTGTGTACCTTAACTTCTGCCTTTACCCCGGTGGAGAGCAGTTAGGATAGTTATAAAGTTGGTTATAGCTAGTGGCCAACTCTGCTAGGACTTTATATGCCGCTTTCAGGCTCCTGAGCCTGTATAACCTTAGGTTAGGAACCCAACGCGTGCCGCCCTTTTTAATTTCAAACGTAATGATGTTGAGTTTAAGTTGAAATTGGAATGTGCGTGGCACCTATTTAAATGTTTGGAAATTAGTATTACTATTCTGCTTGTTTAAAATATTGAGTATTTAAAAAATTTAGTATAGAAAGAAAGAAAGAAATAATTTATTTGACAACACAAAAAAAAGACACAGAACTGACATAATCAACAAAGAAGAATAAAAATAATACATAAAATATACAGCTTAAAGTACTTACTTTTGAGGTTTTTTTTTAAATTATTTTTATGCTTTGACTAATGTCAGCAAGTGACTAGACAATAAAGACGCCCGCCTGATGTTAAGCACCACGCTTGACTATAACAGATGCAGTGCAACTCAAAGCTTAAAGTTTTTAGGTGTTTGCGTGGCACTGCACTGCGCTTAACACCCCGAGACATTGTTTTTAAGTCACTTGCTACAATGGCCTTCAAACCTAAACACAGTAATGCTTGCACACTACTCTGCTTGGAGGTAGAATATCTGATACTGCGGTGGTACCCACCAAGACGAACTCTTGCTGAAGAGTCCTACCATCAGGAAAAAGCTTTGCCTTATAGTGACACAAATGTTTGTCTTGGGAATCGAATTTAAAACCAAATGCGCAAAATCTAGAGAGCTGTTATATATCAGTCGAATAAAGATACGCTAAAAGTATTATCTAGAAACACTACGTCCTTCAACGAGTCGAGCAAAAAACGATAGCTCATTAAAGATTATAATATCCCAAAAATTATTTTGCCTCAAGCGGGATTTGAACCCGCAACCACCGCTTGATACGCGGGCGCTCTACCAATTGAGCTATCGAGACATATCTCGCTTGGACGAAATAATCATTGGGATGTCTTCGGCTCGAAGCGGTGGTTGCGGGTTCAAATCCCGCTTGAGGCAAAATAATTTTTGGGATATTATAATCTTTAGTATTCCCTTAGTGTGATGGTTAACACTATAAAAACAAAAATAACCGATAGCTCATTATTTATTTTATACTGTCTTCCTCTTCAATAAAGTTGGAAGTGCTCGGCGGCCCTTGGACGAACTTCTCCTACTTTTTGCTACGGATTATTTCCAGTCTAGCAAATTTGTATTGGAACTGATAGAAAAATAAATTAATTTTAAATTACATAAGTTTACAAACAAATCGTGGAGTTTTATATTTCATCTATCGTATCGTAAGTACCAAATAAAGAATCGTTCGTTCGTTCGTATGAGTCAGTGGCCAACTCAGAGTTTCTAGGCCGCCCGAAGCCTCTGTCATGGCCTAACAACTTTGAAAAAGCCGGGGCCGACTGCTTAACGTGCCCTCCGACGCACGGGAGCGCTCAGTTGAAATTGCCACTGGCGGTCACCCATCCAAATGAAACCCCGCGGAACAGTGCTTAACTTCATTGATCTGTTAAGAACAACTTAGCCAGCTACGTCACGAAATAAAGAATGTGATCTACTGATCTACTCTACTGAAGGGGGATTATTAAAAAAGGAAATAGGAACCCAGCCGGTTGTTGCCAGATTCTTCTAGGCTGAGACGCGTGGAGTGGAACTGGCGTATATTCACCTAGCTTAGACGTTTCAAAATGATCCTTGTGATATTATTGAAAAAAGAGATTTTTACTTTGACTACAGAATCGGAGCCTTAGGTAATGACATATTTCAACATACTTGTATCACACCCAACAGTCACATACATATATCTAGCCCACACTAGTATTCCCTATGTCGTTGATTTATGAAACTATGAGTCCACACCCAAACCTGGAGCAAATATTTGCAGACCATGCAAACATTTGTCCTGCTACGGGAATCAAAACCACAACCTCTCGCTGCTCACCACGCCACCGAGGTCGTCAATAATATCGTTAAATTCCGTTACAGCGATTATACAAGTAAAGTCATTATAGTTGTTAGAAATACTGACCTACCCCTACGTCTCTGCCTACCCCTACGGGATACAGGCGTGATTTTATGTATGTATGTATGTATGTAGAAATACTGACCATCAATGTTTTCCATCACGGTACTCAACAAACGACAGGTTAGCATGCGATCAACATGCTTAGTGATGTAACTATATAAATGGCGCCCCGCCAAAAATTATCGTATGAACCTTCCTTTTATATCACTCTATCTATTGATAAACCTGCATTAAAATCCGTTGTGTATTTTAAAAATTCTAAGCGTTTGTTTTATAGATTCGACTTTGTTATCTATAGAACCGATTAAAATCTATATGAAGATTTTAATCTGTTAATAAACTATAGTATTGTATTATGTATAGTAATACAAACACACCAATTAAAAAATAATTAAGCGCCGCAAAATATTCATTACCCTCATTCATTTTCCATCATCATTGCTTTCACATTATTCAAAATGCAACGATTAAATTTAATTATCTGTTCCGGAAACAAAGAGCGGCAGACGTAAACGTAGCTACAGAATTGGGTTCGAGCTTGATTGTTACAACAATGGCTCTTAAGAACTACTTGTATTCTTGGGTTGAAATTCATTATCCTATTACAAAAGTACAGTAAATAATTTACGAGTAGATGTGGTAGGACGACAGTCTGTCTTGCTAGCTGTATGTTCCACCTTTGTTTGGCTATGTCTGAAAACCAGCGCTGTCCCATGTTATTTTCATAATATGGAACAGCTTCATGCTGAGACACGGCCTGTTTGACGCACGCTGCATGGAGAGACTGATTGGTTTCTGGTAAGTAGTTGGTGGCTGCCTATGCCTACTTATAGTTTTTTATACTAATTATGTATTTAGTTACCTGCCTCTACCTACCTGTATTTTCATTGTTCCATAGAAAATGTTCTTTCTTCGGTCTGTTCTTTGTACTTATGTGTGTCAAATAAAAGCATTTCATTTCATTTAATTTTTTAAGTGGCAGATATTCTACCGCCAATTTAAAGCAGTGTTACGCTGAACCTGCAACTGTTATGGTCAGGCATACTTGACTGTAACGTCATTTTGATGACATGAAAAAGTGTATCGTCTATTCGTCTCTATCCATTGATATAGGAACGACAAAGAAAAACTAAGCAAGCTGCTAATAAAACAGTTTATCTTATAATGTGCCTGGAGTGCATGAAACAAACAACAAAACACAAACTAACAGTTTCTCCCGTGATAATGATACAGTTCATTTGAATTCAATATAACCACAAGAATCATGTCGAATAAAATACAAACTAAACGCCTTCTAATGGTGACATTTTCAAACAAATTTAATCTATTAATGGAGGTTTAGGAGGAAAATCCGCCACCATGTTAGTCAGAGATAAAAGGGAAGAAAGGGAAAGGGAATATTCAAACAAAACATATAAAACATCACAGACTCAAGTCCCGACAACATTAAAAATTCCTCCGCAAAACGCAATGATCCAAGAACCCAAAAAGCGAAAATGTCAAGTCAAGTTTTGATGTTGAAAACAGACATCCTCACAGACCTTTGTCGCGAAGGCACAAGTGAACGAGCAGCAGGAATAATTGTGCGTTGATACGATGCAAGTAACCAGCGCACCATAAAACACAACTCGGCCGGGTTACACGTACTGTTAAAATGGTCGAATTTGTAAACACGCAGATTTAAAACCTCGGTTTAGAATAGAATAATAGTTTTTTTTTTATACAACTGAAGTGGCAACCAAGCGTACGGCCCACAAGATGGTAAGCGGTTACCGCAGCCTATGTACGCTTGCAATACCAGAGGTATCACTCGCGGGCTGCCACCTTGAGGCTAAGATCGAAAGCCTCATGTGTCAGTAATTTCACCGGAACCATACCCTTCACACCGGAACACAGCAATGCTAACATTACTGCTTGCCGGCTGAAATAGGTATGGTGGTAGTCCTTCCCCGGACGAGCTCTATCACAGAGAACTCTACTACTCTTGAAATGATTTAGCACAGACAAGACACAAACAAAGCCAAAAAAGGTTTAGCGGAGAGCGAGGGTGAGAAACAAGAAGTTGTGCCTTTAGAAGTTTACCTTGCAGGGTAAATGTTTGCACGATCTGCAAATTTTTGTTCCAGATTCTGTTGTTGTGGTTCTATGGTTCTTATAGAATTTGGTACCCTTGACTCTAAGGCGATCTAAGTGTGGAGTCAGGAATATATTGTAAGTGATAAATGGGTTGTTAGAAAAAATCAAGTTATTTGAGCAGCTGGCTTACTATGAAAATGTATGTTTGTAACTTCAGAGCCGAACGAAACGCGAACGATAGACAAAGCACTTTTAGTACCATGAAGTTTCATACAATTTGATATTACTGTCACATGCAGTCTTCGGAGTCGATTGCGGAATTAATGTGATTCATGGTACGAATGGCCCAAATAGTTTTCGATAACACGAAACTTCGGCCCAAATGTTCTGCATTTATGTTACTCGGTTGGATTACAGATTCGTACGTTTTGATTATTCGTTGTGGTTCCATTTGCGCATGCTAGAACTCACTTGCGCCGTGAGCACGCACCATGAATGGCGGCGGACGAATAATTAAATTGAAACATTTCATTGTTATCGTTCTTTTAAATCGACAGAGACTGTGAAAACAGTTATTTCGCGAAAAACTCGGATCAAGCTGAGTTTAATTAAAATGACAAAGGATTCGAAAAAACGGCGTTGGATGGAGCAATTAAAATGTAAACGTATTTACTTTATTTTTTGTAGGAAATGTGAACTTGTATTGCAAGTCTATTATGGGGCTATAGATGGCGCTGTACCTACCTATAAAAATCTCCGCCAATATTTATTTATTTATTAATGTTAGTTTTATTTAATTTTAGGTTATGAGCCCTTTTACCCAGCAGTGGGTGCCAACGGGCCTATTAGATAAATAGATAAAGATTAGGTGCAGTTTGTGTAATGTAATTTTCGAGTAAACAACTAAAACTTAAAGAGTCAAAAAAATAACTAAACCTTTTGTCCCATTTCGTGCGTCGAGTAAATTAGATTTAATTTATGAATTTAATTTTACTGTCAAAGTTTTGTCATAATGTCCAGCAGTGAGCGGTCATAGATAAATAATGTGTTTAATCAACCCTGAAATCTAGTCAGCCAAAAATTTATGACTAGATTGCTTTAGTATATAGCCTTGATGTATGAAATACATAAAGCCTTGGCCGCGTTATATAACAGAAGCCTACACTATCTACCACAGTACAATCTCTTTGTGTTATGATTCAGGGAATGTCATGCTTTTCAGATAGTCTGGATTTATTGTTAGTAGTTCGAAAGCTGGCTCGATGGCATTTCAAAGATGTTTGAAAAGCTTTATTTTATTAAGTATATAATTATACCAAATTTTTTTTCGCGTCAAGCGGAACTAGAATATACCTGTTCGATGTTTCCATCGCGTGATATGAAGATAAAACTGTGTGGATTGTCCAAAATTATTTATTTTTTAGTTAATAATCTAATCAAATGCTTATTAAAAATAACTACCTCTTTTTTTCAAAATCAGCCGTCACAGTTTAGTTTAATACCTATCATCCACATATCATCATCTAGCCCCAAGCTAAGCAGAGCTTGTGTTATGGGTACTAGACGACTGATATACTAAATACATTACAATAAGACATAGATATATTTATTAAACTTTGAAAATATCCAGAACACCTGGAACAATTATTTGCAGGTCGTACAAAAAATTGTCCTAAGGCGGTAATCGAACCTGCAACCTCCTGCGTCGCAGGCGGACCTTCGCCCGCCGCGCGACATCGTATAACTTTTTGTTTGATTATTTTTGCATTGACACACATCATATTATCACAGTATTAGAACGGTTATCCACGTTGTTTGTTGACAACTATAATGTTTGTTGATAAAACATTGCGCTCTGTGGATGTCAAATAATAACAACAGTTTTGTTTAGCCAACCGTTTTTGAGCCGATAGCGAATATAATAATATTAACCATTTAACCATTTTTATAACTCAATAGGCTAGCTACACTTTAGCAAAGGGATGAAACTACTAGCTCTTCAAACGCTTTTTCCCTCTCTCTATACCACGTTGGCAAAAAAAATTTTAATAATATAAATATTACAAAACTACTGTTTTAAATTGCAACAAGAAGTAAAAATGTTTTTTTAGAAGTCAAGTTGTTTATATTTTTACAATGAACTATAATGCGTTATTTTGGATTTCATTATTTTTAAGAGATCTGATCGTAAACCTATTTAATGCTAAAACCAGCTGTGAGAATGTCGCTCTCACATCCAAGGCCTACACAAAGCCTACATACTAGCGCTGGCTAGGCGAGATCAATATCATATTTACACTAGCGTATATTATCACAGTGCCTACTACTATAATATTCACAGGAAGAACCAAACAACGGTTCCGTCAGAAATCAGCCGATTACAATGTTAACAGCGTATCACAGGCTTTCGTTCCAAAAATAGAAAACTCTGACCTACATTATTTGCCGAGCGAAAATAATTCAATTCGATTTTTCTTCACCGATAGATTCCTCTAAACTGAAATATGATACTGTAATTTAAAAACTTCACTGCTTACAATAATTGCATATTAACGGTATAAAGAGAATTGAAAAACGCTCACCAAAAAAAAAAACATAAACACGTCACAAGATTTCCCGCACAAAAACATGCACCAGTAATTAAAAAATCCTTTGAAACGAATTTTGCGAAAAACGCGTATAGGCGGGAACACGCGCGCGGGTTCGTAGAGACGTCTACGCGGTGTGAGCCGCTCGCGGTAACTGGTCGCCGTTTCTGTAGCGCCCGGCTACGGCGTAGCTACGACTACACAAAACAAGTACTAGCGTACTGGGTTTGCGATTTCTTTGTTGTTAGCCTGGGCTAAGAGCTGAGCTTATATGACTAGTTACAAAATTAGACCACAACGGAGGCCTTCGGGCGGCCTAAAAACTCCGTCACAGGAGTTGGCCACTGATTATAAGAACTAAATTTTGGTGACAAATTGAAAAACTATTTATATTAATGATATTAATGATTCGACGCAGGCCTTTGCCCAACACTGAAATCTTGAGTATGAGCAGTAATACAATCTTGTTGAATCATCGCAACTAAACCATAGGAAATACAGAAATGAAATTACTTCTTTGTTTTTTGGTACAAAAACGTATATGTGTAACAAATATAATAAATAATTATTAAAGTTAGATCATATTCAATGCCAAGAATCAATCTATTGTCAAACTTTTGTTGGCTAATATTAAAATTATAATATAAGATAGAAATAAGATACGATATTAATAAGCTGTACAATTTTATAAACACTGTCACTTAGGTTGGATTCGACCAAACTATTCTCTCTCAAACTCAAACTATAAAAGGCACTATTCTCCAAATAAATCGTATTTATTCGCGAGTAAACTGACAATTTACTTGTATTTAACATTTCTTATTCCACGGAATAGTTATCCCAAAAGTCGGCCGAATCATAAATGACAGTTTAGATGATGCTGTGTGGATTGTCCAGCTTTATTTATTATTTTTTTATTTAATGCTCTTTGAATGATGATAATGATGTCTCTGCGGTAGCAAGCACTTGAGTCGCGGACGTGAGAATTTATGTTTCGTCGCAAGTTAGGTATGATTTTATGGCAGAAAGTTGACACATTTGTCTCGAGTACATGCATTAAGGTTTCTTCAACTTAGGATAATAGAGTGCTTGCATAAACTCTTAAAGGTTTTAAGAGGGTTCTATAATAAAACGTCTACAAGGTGTCCCAGAAGAAGCGAAGTAACCCGTAGTGTAGTTAAATGATGTACGTCTGTTGCTGTCGTGCGCCTGTTGCTGCTTCACGCCGTCTCTTTCACGCCTACAGTGCATACCTTACGCGTGTAAGGGACAACATAACTCGACAGCAAACGGACGACAGCGACCGGCTTACTATCGAATAACTATATAACTCTATATACAAATATTTGTTCCGGGTGTTCTGGGTATTTTCTATATATAATAAAAAATATCTATCTATGTATTAAATATATATCAGTCATCTAGTACCCATAATACAGCTCTGTTTAACAGCAGCTTACTTTGGGGCTAGATGATGCTGTGTGGATTGTCCAGTAAAAAAAAAAAAAAAAAACCTCTATCCGAGTGATTGTATCAACTCGGTGAGTTATTAGAACGCTCAATGTGATTATATTTTTTAGATTTTTGTTTTTATAATCGGTTCTGATATGTTTTTTTTATTTTTATGTCAGCAAATGACAATCAAGGCGCCCACCTGATGTTAAGCACCCAAAGCTTAAAGTTTTCAAGTGTTTGCGTGGCACTGCATTGCGCTTATCACCCCGAGACATTGTTGTTAAGTCTCTTTCGCCCAGTAATTTCACTTGCTACAGTGCCCTCAAACCTAAACACAGTAATGCTTGCACACTACTGCTTGGAGGTAGAATATTTGACACTACGGTGTTACCCAGACCCACCAAGACGAACTCTTGCTGAAGAGTCCTACTACCAGGTAAATTAAAAAAAATATTATGAAAGTATCAAAAGATCTGAATGCACATAACGTGTTTTTTACCTTATTTCAATATAAACATTCTTGTTTATTATTACTATTTTCTTTAATAGTAACAAAAAAGTTTTAAAAATAAAATACATCATAAAACTATCGTGAACTATATCATACATTTTTACAAACGGGTGTTTTCACAGTTTTACAAACGGGTGCTAGAGCCGCAGCCCGCAGTGCATATCGCGACGCGGAGGAAGACGCTCGCCGTGTCACTCAACCCTGATGAAGACTCTCGAAATTGAGTCGAAACAGTGTCGGTGCCTCTTCACCGATATACCGGTACGTGAAAACACCCGTTTGTAAAAATGAATAAAATACATTAAAAAAATACTCTTTTTTTTTAGGTAAATGGCTTTAGTTTTAAATGATATACTGTTTTCAGGACACCCTGTATAATGTCGGGAAGTTACGAGTGTTACCGGAAGTACGGAGTGTTTCAAGTGATCGCTTTCAACTTCGAGCCGGAAATTGGATGTCAAATGAATTTATGGGTATTTTCCGGATGCGTATAGATTGGGAACATCTCCGAGTTTAAATTTCATAACAATATTTCTATCTCCTCTGATTATCCTTCCGGTATTGGTAAACATAATTAAAAAGTATAGTTATTTATAAACAAATTAATATTAAGACAATGAACTTAAGTACATAATTAAATTACGTATATTTATATACCTACCTACCCATATTTATACAAAATACGAAATATAAACAGTTAATTAAAAACAAACTAAATAACTGAAACTATTATAATAGTAAGTACTTACATGAATTAAATTTGACTTAAAATGTATGGAATTTACAGAACTTTTTCATAGCCAACTGTTTTATTGATAACCATTAAGATGAAGTGCATAACATTCGATTGTTTTTGCTTTGTTTTGATTAGGGCCATCTAATCAAAACAAAGCAAAAACAAACGAACCCACACTTCAGATCACCCACTACGCCATAGATATTGTTAAATGTTTAGATAATATAACATAATATTGTTTGAATGATTGTGCGTGAATGGCCGATAAACATCGGATTTACTCAAGGTCTTTTCTATAAACCGGTGTGCGTAGGCGCATTGTAACTTCATTCATTCACAAACGTGTCTACCGCCTTGTTCAAACGAAACTCAGCTTTATTAACTACGAGTTAATGTAGGAAGTAGATCAGCGGTTTTGTAAGTTATGGCGCCATGGATTGTAAAATATGTTGTAGGCGGTGGATAGTTTCTAAATTGCGAGTGACTCAGACGAATTATCCATTTAAAGTTGTGTAATTTGAAGGTCTTGCTCGGCTAGCATGAGCACTGTAAAGTGTGGCCTACTCATATGACGAGGCCTTCAGACGGCCTAAGTGAGGTCATTTAATAGAGTTGACAAAATGACAATTGGTCAGACTGTATTGTAACTGTATTTGTTTCTACATTTCGGCAGAGAAAACAGTTGGTTACGTTGTTTTTACCATAAAGGAGTTGTTTCACGCAGTATAGAGCCGGGCTCTGGTCCTTTGTAGGGGTCAAACAGACCTGTAGTAGAGTTCTCTGTGATAGAGCTCGTCCGGAGAAGGACTACCACCATACCTATTTCTGCCGCAAAGCAGTAATGCTCGCATTGCTGTGTTCCGGTGTGAAGGGTATGGTTTCCGGTGAAATTACTGGCACATGAGGCTTTCGATCTTAGCCTCAAGGTGGCAACCCGTGAGTAATACCTCTGGTATTGCAAGCGTCCATAGGCTGCGGTAACCGCTTACCATCATGTGGGCCGTACGCTTGGTTGCCACTTCAGTGGTAAAAAAAAAAAACCTTTATTTATTTTATTTTGGCTTCGTTCATATTCTAAAGTAAGTTTATCTTTGTAAAGGAGTGCAACACAATGCATTTCAACACGGCGGGTGTAACAAACAACTGGGTACTTGAAATCTGATTTATATCAGCAACCTGTCAATAATACGTCAGTTTTCTATTGATATCTTCTAAAATCTTTTGTAATCGAATTACGTAATAGCATACGTAAAACTCTGAAATGTCATTTTGACCTTTTGACGCAACAACAAACAAAACAAAACAGCCAAACAGAAACTGTTAAAGTCATGATGCGTCACGTGATCATTTTTCTGTCATGGCGGACCTCTAGTGTTTCCGTTTTATAAAACACAACACAGAAAACATTTATTCTTTAGAACTTTGTTTGTCTACTTAAAAATAAAATTGTATGCTACTGTTAGTCTTATATTTATTTCCAATTTTTCTATGGTGTTACAAATACCTAGGCCGCTATGTAATTGGTCCTTTTTATACGAATGATTTTTAGATATATTTAACCACCTACATTGCCAAGGGTCCCTAATTTTGACCATCTCTATTTCTAAAGATTGAAAACAGTCTTTGTAATAATATACTTTACGAACTAAATAAAACGACCAAAAAACAATTTGACGAGGAAAAACAAAGGTTGAAGGAAACATTTCATTAAAATTTACCGTCAGAATATTTCCTCCAATATAATATTATCTTGTAGATAATATCATATTTTTCAGGTTAATACACAGAAGAAAAGTCGCTCATCACAGCGCGACCATTAAATGTAGACCTATTTAAAGGCCGCTATCGTTTGCAATTACTTTCAAAATCGCTAACGGGAGGGTTCTCTTTAAGTGGTACTCAACTAATCTCTGGCAAAGGGTGAAATTAGGAGAATTTGCGTGCTGTTGCTTAGCAACTGTTTGATACAAGGTTGGCTATCGAATAATAACGAAAAATTCTAAAGCTGCTAGTCCACTGTAGTGCAAGAATGTTTACGAAGATCCGTGCGATATCGACAAATCGGATCGCTTTATTTTCTTAGCAGTCATATTGTAATTTCCACACTGTGAGCTCGTTGCGCACTCGCCTTGCTTTGCACTCGCTCGCAAATCGCTAGTGTGATAACAGCCTTATCGCTCTGCCGCTATAAGTATGTTCTTTCTCTTTCTTCTTCGTAGTCTTCCACCATTCACCATACTCTTTCGAAAGTATTAAGACTATTCTCAGTAGTCCAAAGATTTGGTGGAAAGGCAGCTCAGTTATCGTTTATCGAGCACGAAAAACGGGTGCTTTATCTTATATCAATAAATTGAGTATGACTAATTGGGTGTTGTTTTTGTCGTACCAGTTACAAAGTATTCTGTGGTGGCACTGGATTCAGGTACCTCTTACTTCATTATTTTTTATCAGCTTCTTCTTACGTGAGAAAATAGTGGCAAAAAATAAAATACTTTGACTTTAAGTTGCACATTTTTTTTTGCCTTTCTTTGATGTAAGTAGTATCTAGTATGCTCTCACACGGCGAAGGAAAACATCGTGAGGAAACCGACATGTCCAAAAACTAAAAATTCAAAAAACAAAGAGTATATAGTTCAATATTGAGATATGAGTATTGTTTTGTTTTCAAATAATTTCACTATATGTCCGCGAATATACTTATAATTTTTTTTTTTTTTTTGAGAAACCAACAGCGATTTACAATGTATGAATAAAGATTTTTAATCTTAGGTATAAATCCTAACAAAATTAACTTAATTAGCCTTACGTTTAGACTAATAATAGGTTTCTACATTACATACTTAAATATTAATTTCCCTGCAGCGGGAATCAAAGCTACGACCTGTAGCTTCTCAACCAGGCCTATAGCGTCACCGTGTCATCAAACATAAATAACGCAACATGTCGCAATGTCGCTGCATCATTTTTTCACTAATTGTACCAGTCAGTCTGATACAAGTGCAAACTCTGGTAGATACAAAAGCACTTTATCACACCCTTAAATAAACACACAGTAAGTTGATTTTCCCATAACAAACTCCATTTGATAAGTGTTCCAATTGTAACACATACGCCCTTAATTCAAAGTCAGTAGGTTGAAATTCCCATGGTAAAACCTTGGTGAGTATTGCGGTTGTAACATTAAAACGAGTCATATTGTGATAGGAAACAACAGCATTAATTTAATTAATGGATTTGAGTTCGAATCCGATGCAGTTCGATTTATCGGCGGCTTTTAAGAGTTACGCTTGAGTATTGTTTAGAGCACCGGTGGTCTAGTGGTGGTGGTGGTCTACCTCTCCTTCCGATCCTAAGGTTCAAACCCGGTCGTGCACCAATGGATTTTCTGTTCGAAAAATGTAAGTGCGCAATGAGAATGCTCTCATACGGTGAAGGAAAACATCGTGAAGAAACCGGCAAGTCCGTGAACTAAAAATTCGACATTGGGTCCGCGTAGTGGATTAAGACCCAATCACTCTCGCCCGAGAGTAGGCCAGTGTCCCAACAGTGGGAACATTAGAAGGCTGTCATGATGATGATGATGATGATGATGATGATTGTTTAGTGTAATGAACATTGTATGGGGGTTAATAATACTTTTCCTTTTATCATTGGTATCAGTAGAATTATTTTGAATTTTTGATTCTCGCATTACTCTCAATTACGTATAGCTTTGACAGCACACAGCATCATCTAGCCCCAAGGTAAGCTGCTGTTAAACAGATATATGTATACAATACATAGATAGATATTTTTTTATTATATATACAAATTACCCCAGAACACCCGGAACAAATATTTGTAGATCGTACAAACATTTGACCCGAGGCGGGAATCGAACCCGCAACCTCCGCGTCGCAGGCGGACCTGCGCCCGCTGCGCCACATCGGGTCGTCAAATCGGTTATGCTGTTATATTTCCAAAAAATTGGTAAAATAAAATAAAACACTGTCAAAACAATGCAAGTTCACAATGCGTCAGAACCTGCAAAACCAGCAATGTTTATGGCTTGGCGTTTATCGTGATAGTGAAGACTTGATCAGAAGTAAAATGGCGCTCTTTGGAGGAAGGCTTATATGTCCAGCAATGGACTGATAAATGAGGATGATGTTACCGTGTTAATTTTACATTTTTTTTTTTTTTTTTTTTCAATTTATTATTGTTTTGTAATCTTGTTTTATCTAAGTAAAAATTTAATATTTTAGATTTAAGTTTTATCTTGTTGCTATTATTGCGCATACTGTGTTGCTCTATGATTATGGGAACACTATACAATACAATAATACAATACAAATGTTTTATTGCGTTTCCAAAAGATAGTTTACAATGTTAACAGTGATAAAATCTCCTTTTAAGTAATAAACAAGTACTTGTCATAGGAGATTTTGCTCTTGCTTCGGTCTATTATAGATTCAATGTAGACAGTGATGTAACTGTGATGTAGTGTTACATCACAGTTACATCACTGTCTGAGTGTGAGTTATAACCTTTATAATTTTTGTGTGTGTGATGTTATCCTGTGTTGGGTGTCCTTAATAAATAAAATAAAAATAAAGGATCAACGTAAGTCCACTCAATCTAGAAAGTAACCAGTCTCCAAAGGAAATCTCAGGCTATAAAATAAATCAGACGAAGTGGCGAGTGCTATTGAGAGTCGTTAAACTCTGTGAAAGATTAGGGCAATTCTACACCTTAGGTACCTGGTAATAGCACCTGGGGCAACAGCTAGGCACCGAAGAGACTGGCCTTTTAAAAGAACCTAAATGTCCGGCTTACTAGGCACAAAAATTAAATACTGGGCAAAAAATCCTTGCAAATCCTTGTCTTATGAGAAATCAAAAAAAAGATATCTAAAACATATAGTAAGTACGGGCATAATTACTAAAATAAATATTTGTAATTACCTAGATTGGTAATAATATCTATAAAATTTGATTAATAAAATGAATAGAGAACGAAGTTTCAAAACCATTGAATAAAAATAAAAACGCAAAAAGTGTGTCTAGCAGAGCGTGGTTTCGATCCACGGACCTCTGGGTTATGGGCCCAGCACGCTTCCACTGCGCCACTCTGCTCTGTGTTGTGCACGACGAAATTATTAGCCGCATGCCGTATCGCTCTAATACCATGCGTGACACCACTTACGCTGAGTCAGTGTTGCGTCACCCTTCAAGCGATGTGGTAATGAACTTTGAAACGAGTTATTTTTAATGTTTACTCTATGATTATTTGTGATGATATTTATAATTAATTGTGTCTAAATTTCTGTGTACTTAGTATCATTAGATTAAATTATACGTTTATACTTTTTATTTTATTAAAGAAAACAATTAGTAAATCGTACGCCTAAAGTTATTCTTACTCCTTTATAATTGTCTATTTATTTTCAATATTTAAATAATCATTTATTGTGCACAATTAATTTTAATATTTTAGTAAAAATTAAAAGAATTTGCAATTATTGTAACAAACTCAAGGGGTTTAACTCATTTATAACTGTAATAATCTAACTTTTAAAGGAACAATGATGGAATCGTTCTTTATGCAAAAGGAAGCAAGGGGTTAAGAGCATGACATTTCATTTTATTTCGAAACCGGACCTCACCGCGTTATTTTAACAGGTTGGATGGTTCGTTCGTTCGTTCGTATGGGTCTCTGTCATGGCCTAACAACTTTGAAAAAGCCGGGACCGACTGCTTAACGTGCCCTCCGAAGCACGGGAGCGCTCAGTTGAAATTGCCACTGGCGGTCACCCATCCAAATGATGACCCCGCGGAACAGTGCTTAACTTCGTTGATCTGTTAAGAACAACTTAGCCAGCTACGTCACGAGCGCGAGATTATGGTATTATGTAATGTGTAACCAGAAAACAATTAGTGCAGAGAAGTAGAGTAGTAGAATTTTTTGTAATATAGCTCGTCCCAAGTAGTGCTTACACCTATTTATGCCGCCAAGCAGTAATGCTCGCATTGCTGTATCCGGCTCGAAGGGTATGGTAGCCAGTGAAATTGCAGGCATATGAGAGCACAGGCGAGAGTAGGCTAACCCTGGGGTTACTCATAATGGTAACAGAGTTAAAAGTACTTGTTTTAATCAGGCTCATTGCAAAAAAAAAACATAATACCTTGAAGTACAGATTTTGTATAGAAAACGCTGCAAGCTTGGACTTATGCAATTAGCCCCAGGTAATTCCATAATTCATTATAATAAATGCGAAAGTTATTGTGTGTCTGTTACGATTTCACGGTTAAACCGCTGAGCCGATTTAAATGAAATGAGCCGCGGGCTATTAGTATACCAAAGTTCATAGAAATCAGTTCAGCTATAACGACGTGATTGAGAACAAACATCTAAACTTTTTTTTTTTTTTTATACTACTAAAGTGGTAACCAAACGTACGGCCCACTTGATGGTCAGCGGTTACCGTAGCCTATGTACGCATGCAACATCATAGATATCACTTGCGTGTTACCACCCTGAGACGTTAGATGGTTAGTCTCATGTGCCTGTAATTTCACTGGAAACCATACCCTTCGAACCGGAACACAGCAATGCGAGCATTACTGCTTGGCGGCAGAAATAGGTATGGTGGTAGTCCATCCCCGGACGAGCTCTATCACAAAGAACTCTACTACTCTTAAAACTTTCACATTTTCATTTTTTTTTATATTACTGTAATAATTCAGGTTTGTTGAAATAAAAATCTGTTTGCTCAGACCCTTGCTATTATTTAAATGGGTGAGGCCGTCATAATCTGCATCGAATGTATCAAAATAATGTTGCCAGAATTAAAAAAGCCGCTCAATTTCCTGTAAGCACCTGTCCTGTCTACCCCCTGTGTGTAATGGCTCGAAGATTTATCTGCTGTAACATGGAATTTTAATGTTACCATCTACCGACAATGGGAAAAACCTCAAATGCTCTTAGCTGAAATTTTTACGACAATGACACTTTTTAGGCACAAAATGATTTATCAAGGGAACACTCAGACGTAATGTTGGATTTCATTATGACAGCCTTCTGATGTTCCCACTGTTCTTCTGATGGGACACTGGCCTACTCTCGGGCGAGAGTGATTGGGTCTTAATCCACCACGCGGACCCAATGCAGATTGGTGGATGGCTCATGTATTTCGAATGTTTAGTTCTTGGACATGCCGGTTTCCTCACGATGTTTTCCTTCACCGTATGAGAGCACTGGCATTGCGCGATCAAAAATTCTTAGAATCGGAAGGCGGGGTACCACTACCACTAGACCTCCGGTGCTCTTGCTGGATTTAATTGTCTTAAATTATAGCAACATTTGTTGTTACATCATCGTAATCAGCCTTTTACGATGACATTGATGATAGAATAAGAATAAGAATAATTTATTTGTCATTATGGTGTGCATCGGTATATAACATTACATAACAGGAAGGTAACAAACATGAGTCAGGTGTAAAAAAATTGTACCACAGGTTAGGCTCTGTTCTCCTCACTAGGTCTAAAAAAACCTGTGGTGAGGAGTCACAGGGATTCGCCGAACGGACACTTTCTCACAAATTATCAGTTTGATAAAACTGTATAAAATATATATATATATATATATGCCTTGATGATATCATGATTCAAAAATCAAGTAAAAACATAAAAAAATATAAGTAGTAAATACCAGTAATACAATATAATGTCTGTGTGTTTATCACGGACGTTTACGATTGTCAAATATATTTTTCGTAGTAAGTCTTTAAGTAAAAACCTTCATAATATTACTTATGTGACATTGATGTAACGGACATAAATGGGCATAAACGCCCGTGGAATGGACGTCCTGTCGGTTCCGCTTCATTTCTAACGTCAATCGCAGAAGTAAGCTAAATCCAGCCTAATATGACCTACGAGAATACATAGAGATGGTCGTCTGTTTATCGATGAATCGAAATTTTTAACCATATACGATATACACATTATACTTTTTTGTAAGTACAAACTTATGATAAACACCCAGACCTTAATCGAATATTTTCAAATCATGCAAACATTTGTCCCGCAGCGGGGACCGAACCCGCAACCTCTCGCTTCTGAACCGGGTACTCGACCACGGCCGTACCCAGGTCGTCAAAATCAAGATTCGATTATTTTTAAAATGAATTGTAAAATTCGTAAATTATATTTGCCACCAGGTATCAATTCGAGAAATCGATTAATTTTAATCATTTGAAATATCTATTTATTATATTATCTATTCGCACCTTTCGAATTTTCATATGTTCTTAGTTTGTCATAATTTGTCAGTTTGACCCAAGTATAATTAGACTTTTACTCGTTTAAGTTCCGGGGCGGAATAAAGCAACCATTTCAACAAACATCTCTAATAATTTCGTGACTTATAGCAACGTCACTAACGGTAAGGGAGGTCTTCATAAATTGAACGACAATGAAACCCGTCTAGCAAGCCTAGACCTCTCAGTTACAGACTTTACTTTGACTTCGCCGTTGATCGAAGCTTTCCTTAAGTTCTTTCGGGCTGGTCGGTGTGGCCAGCGGTTCGGAAACTCGCGATAATGTAGTAGAATTATGGATTTCAGATGCGTGCTCGTGAAATTAATTTATATTTGTTCGCTTTAGTTTTATGTAGAGGAAGTCTCAGTAGATTTCAGTGCTTTATTGGCATAGACATAGAACTTATAGACCTGCAGTACTCCATTGAATTTATTTAATTGAATTATTCCATTGAAGTGTAATCATCACAGAAGAAATATTAATACTACGTACAGAATGGCCAGTAGATTCTAGGTCTATGATTAAATAAATAAATAATCCACACAGCATCATCTAGCCCCAAGCTAAGCAGAGCTTGTGGTATGGGTAGATACTAGATGACTGATATACTTAATACAATACATAGATAAATATTTTTATTATACATTAGAAAACACCTAGAACACCCGGAACAAATATTTGCAAATCGTACAAATATTTGTTTCAAGGCAGGAATCGAACCCGCAACCTCAATTTCAATCACGTACTGAAACTCGTAGCATAGATTTCCATAGCTCATTATACTTTGAGCTTGTTAATTAGACCAATAGTTAGCGACCACGTCTCAGTGTCATAAGTCATCACTGGCAACACGCACTAATCACATTCGCTAACTATACGAAAACGTCGAAACTGCTGCTGTAGTGGCTGAAAAAAATTATGAATCCAATTCATTTCACTCACGGTTTTCACGTCTCACCCTCATATCCGCACAAATGGCACTGTTAACAGCTCATTTGAAGTAGCTCACTCACTTTTGATGGACTAGAATAGAATAAGGGGTAGCCCCTTAGTAATAAATTTAAGTTTACATAAATCATACTAAGCATCTTTCAAATATTTTTTTTTGCCAAATCGTTTTATGAGCCTGTAATTACACCAGCAACAATACTCTTCGAACCGGATTATCATCCGGCCCGGATTATTGTTTAATAATGAAGTATATTAGTTATTCCTCTTGGCAGCAGAATTAAGTAAGGTGTTCGTAATTTTCCGGATGAGCTCTATCACAAGTAACTCTAATATTCTAATAATGTAAAGAACCAGCTAACCTTTCCCTTCAGCTGCGTCTATGCTGACCGAGAGAAAGCCTACATTTACATAACTCTCAATTACATTTGGATTTAAAATGGCCGCCACGTGCGTGAAATAGATATAAAAATGTATATTTGCGCGGTGCGTGTGCGAAACGACATGGCATTTTGTGCATCGCGCTCAAAAAGCTGAGTGTTTTTGAAAAGGCTTTTATGTAATTTAAAAATTCGGCAGAGTTCGGTCAAATTGGATGGCTTAACAACTGCTTCTTTGTGGTTAAACATGTGCCTTAAGTAAGGTGGCGTTTTGTGCTCGACTGAGGCTCGACTCGTCTCGACTCGGTGAAACGACAAGACAGCAAGATGAAAGTGCCATTTACATAGATACTTATATTATAAAAGCTATAGTTACTCTATCTGTTTGTAACGTTTTTACGGTTAAACCGCTGAATAAAGGATGAAATTTGGCATGGAGGAAGTTTAAAGCCTGAGAAAGAAAACACCATGCGAGCGAAGCCGCCGACGGCCGCTGGTGACATTATCAATGCGAAAGTAACTCTGCCTGTTAAATTTTCACGGTGAAATCGTTGAACTAAGATTAAATTGGGTATGAAGATAGCCAGAACCCTAGGAAAGGACATAGGCTACATTTGATATAAATACCACGCGAGTGAAGCCGATAGTTTGGTATAAAACGATAATTTAAGCTCTCAGTCTATGACAAAGCCAGATATGCCATTACCACGCGAAATCAGGCCTATTTATGCATCAGTGATAGGTACATTTGGCCATTTGTATTCACACGCCTACCTGGGGGCCCGGATTAGCATATTGATTGTTTACAGATATGTCCAGAATTCTGTGTCTCCGCTTCGAAGCGGCTCGATTCTACTAATAAGAGCGGTTAACGTTTTTTCAGTTCCATTCTAACTGAGGTTTAGTTCCGATCACAGTTTGGTTTATAACCTACCAGCAACCCGCCCCGGCTTCACCGGGTACATAAACTATGTATAAACAATGCAATTGCAATGTCTTTATTATTGTATCCTTGTCTTTGTTTAGTATTCGATTATTTTGAATTACTTGTGTACTCATTAAGCGTAGCGTGTATTGCTATAGAACCTGGGCTCTTAACTTTATATCTACAGTATTACTTACGTAAAAACTGGACATAAATCCGTTGTGTAATTTAAAAGATCTAAGCGTACAGACAAGGGACAGACGGTGGAGAGCGGTTTTATTTTATACTATGTATCTAAAGATTCCACTAAATGATGAGCCAGCCAGCACGCAACCAAAACAAAAAAAAATCGTTTACTAAATCGGTCGGTTATAAGTTTGTTATTAGAATCGCCCCCCCGGAGCAGGAAATGTGTGTTGGCCTAGATAACAAAACCACAATTCTATTATGTCAATTACTTTAAAATTACAATGCGACACAATCGTCATTTTGAAGTAATTGGCAGATTACTTTACACACTTTTAATGTAAGAGCACGGAATATTTTTGTCTGAAGCTGAGTTTTGTTTTGTTCGTTCAGTGTGCGTCCAGAATACTTTTTGAAACAATTTTGCGTCCGTTTATTTGAACCAATTTTATTTGACGACTTATATCTATGGCGTGGTGGACAAGTGTCCAGCGAGCGAGAGGTTACGGGTTTCATTCCCACCGCGGGACAAAATAGGACAATATACAATTCCTAAATGTTCGCATGAGATGCAAATAGAAATTCCTGGTCGGGGGTCTTTAGTTTCTGATAACCATGATAGATAATTTTAGTAAAAAAGTAAGTAAGTTCGTATGAGTCGGTGGCCAACTCTGGTAACAGAGTTTTAGGCCGCCCAAAGTTGTGACAGAATTCTAGGATAGGATCACTTTAGTCTGCGTGTAATACTTTCACTCGAGAATATCTATTCTCGAACGAAAGTGATTGGGTCTTAATCCACCACGCGGACCCAATGCGGATTGGTGGAGACCAGGCCAGTGTCCCAGAAGTGGCAACGTTAGAAGGCTGACATGATGATGATCACAATAAGGCTTGCTACGTTACCCATCTCTAGAGTTAGTAGTTCACGGTATAAGTTTTTACCAAAGTCAGTTCAAGTCACCTGTATATAATTCGTTTTTTTTTATGTCAGCAAGTGACAAAACTATCAATTTGCCCGCCTAATGTTAAGGGCCACGCCTGACCATAACAGATGCAGTGCCACCCAAAGCTTAAAGTTTTTAATACGTGGCACTGCACTGCGATCATCACCCCGAGACTTGTTTTTCTCTTTCGACCAGTAATTTCACTTGCTACAGTGCCCTTCAAACCTAAACACAGTAGTGTTTGCACACTACTGTTTGGAGGTAGAATATCGTGATTGATACAATACCAATCCCGTAACCTTATGTTCATATAAATATCATATCAAGCCTGAACTTGAATAAAACAATGTGCCAGACAAGGTTATTGCGTCTGGTCACAGCCTAAATAGAAAACCTGGCTAACTCCACCGCAGTCTATATACGCTTGCAATACCAAAGGTATCCCTCGCGGGTTGCCACCTTGAGGCATAGATCGAAAGCCTCATGTGCCAGTAATTTCACTGGAAACCATACCCTTCGGACCGGAACACAGCAATGCGAGCATTACTGCTCTGCGGTTGAAATAGGTATGGTGGTAGCACTTCCCCGGACGCGTTCTACTAAGAACTCTACTACTCTTATGATATAAAATTCTATAGCTAGTAGTGGATCTTGGCTGTCGTGAAGTAAGCCTTGCGATGCGCAATGGAGCTTTTTCGAACTTAATTTTATCTTTGCGCATCACAAATAGCTAACTTTACGACAGACAATCCGCTGGCAGTAGGTACTACACAGGTAGACACAGTACTTTAACGGTAATTTGGACTGAACAAGCTGCTTATCATTTTCAGAGCCATGGTTTCCAGTACCTTCCTCACAATGGCAATAACTCAGTGCAAAGCAATTAGCTGGTCAGGTGATAACAACGCATTCGTTACGCTACATGACCCTGCATAAAACCATTTTGAGTTAATACAGGACCTGGGGTTGCCAGATTAAGGGATTTATTGCTGAATCTAGCACATTATCTGAGCATGATTACGACGACCGATGTGGCGCGGCGAGCGAAGGTCTGCCTGCGATGCATGAAGTTGCAGGTTCGATTCCTGCCTTGGAACAAATGTTTGTATTATCTGCAAATATTTGTTTCAGGTGTTCTGGGTTACTATGTTTATTAAAAAATATCTATCTATGTATTGTACATCATCTAGTACCCATAATACAAGCTCTGTTTAGCTTGGGGCTAGATAATGCTATGTGGATTGTCCAGCATTATTTATTAAGCACTGGTAACACGAGCTTTGGTGGTCTACGTGCACTAGTGGTACTGGTCTACTCTCTAGCGAGAGTGATTGGATATTAATCCACCACGGGAAACCAAATCGGACTGGTGAATGGAACACATCTTTCGAAAGTTCCACAATGCCAGTGCTCTCATATGTGTGTGCTGCTTGTGGCATTGGCACTGAGGTCATCGACAATACCCCGCAGTAGATAAATAAATAAATATTGGCGGACATTTTAAGAGATTGCGAATCAGAAAAAATAAAAATAAAATATTAACATCTGTTATTGTTGCAGTGTGTGTCAATAAACTAGCGATAATTTCACGACGGCCGAGATCCCCCGTGAGAACTTTATTATACCTATTTTTTTTGTAAATACAAACTGATAATACATAGAGTAAAATGCTGTTTCTATTGATGGTATAGATAGGAACAGTGGAGGGTGAATAAGCACGGTTCGAAACACCCGCACAAAGCATCACCGCTAAATACAGTATTGTGCAAACAGGACTCGCCATCCTGAGTTTATGCACCTGGGGCGGAACTACCGTGAAAGAGAACTTACACTATTATCGCATCACACTTTACCCTATAATCAAACTAATCACACTTATCACATCTCACTAATATTATTACTTTTTCAAAGTTGTTGACAGAATCCTACGGGCGGTCTAAAAACTCCGGCACTGGTGTTGGCCACAGACTCATACGAACTTACTTACTTTACTAATATTATAAAAGCAGATAATCTGCACATCGCCATCTTTTTTTTATGTAACGTTAAACACATTTTAACATTTCAGTCGTTTCGCAGTAGAGCCTCTATATTACTGCAGTTTACCGCTACCTATTGTGCTGCGGCTGTATTCATGCTTATGTTAATAATAGCTACCATTGTTACAGACTAACGCTCGTATCCAGAGACATCGGGCCTTTTCCAACTTTTTCTCAACTCAGACAGAGTGTAATTATTTTTTTTATTAAAACAACCAACAAGAAACATATATTATTGTTATAATTATTATGAGCCTGCAGTGTCCCACTGAAGGGCAAGGGCCTCCCTTCCTTCTCTCCAATCATCACGGTTTTGGGCTTATGTGGACCAGTCCTTCAGGTAAGAGTCAATTTCGTCCCTCCATCTTACATGAAACACATATATATGTACATGTTAAATAAAATATTAGAACAAGTTTTCCGGGAAAAACAATAGCCAATGTCATATTCCCGGTCATTATCTTTATATGTTTTAAATTTCAGTCAAATCGGTGCAGTGGTTGTCTAGTTATAAAGGAACAAACATACAAGCTTTCGCAATTATAATATTAGTGTGATATAAGAAAATAAATCACTGGTGAGATGAAAATTCAATGAAAAATCATGATAGCAAAACTACCCGATAAAACCTCAATTTGATATCTTATTATCTATTGACTTCGAACATATAAATAAATTATTCTTAATGTCATTGTCTATTGATAATCTATGCTATTGATTAACCCCGGCAGAACGTCTGCCTGCTCACTGCACACTGGAAGCGAAAAGAACGAAATGGGCGAGTCTTTGCTCAGATTTTTCTCCATAGATTTTTGTCGAACGTTTCAAAGCATGATATCAGCTTAAATGTTGTACTATTTTCTCACGTTGCAAGTTGCAACTGATAAAAACGACTCAAACAATGCAACGAGCGCAAAAAACAACGATAATAATCCACCCCACTACAATTAATACCTAAGAGAAAAGCACTAACGAAGCAGACAATATGGCTCGGTTTTATATCTACGCAAAATGACTCAACTCTAACTTTAACC
This sequence comes from Colostygia pectinataria, assembly GCA_951394395.1. Lineage (NCBI taxonomy): Eukaryota > Metazoa > Arthropoda > Insecta > Lepidoptera > Geometridae > Colostygia > Colostygia pectinataria. Next base: position 3,128,370 of record OX596362.1, read on the forward strand.
CATTAAACTTTCGATCTTGCTCACCTAAATTTAAGGGTGGGTTTCAATTGTAAGCTCAACAGGTGATTACGCTGAGTTAAGGGGGTTTCGAGAATAGGAATCACGGGTAGATTGCTTTCAATTGATAGTACAGTTTGCGGTTTGACGTATCGGGTTTGGGTTTAAAGTGGTTAAAATAAGAGCTTTAGAATTAGTTACTCAGGTATTAGTTGATTAGAAACTTTAAAGGGATCGGATAAAGTTGAATTTATACTTACAGCATTTAATTCAAGCGTAAAAAAATTGCCGCAATAAAGGTTAATCACATACAATAATATATACTTTATGCATACATATTTATATTTATAATTAGTGTGTTTGTGTAACTTTGTTTCCATGGTCGATTGTTAATTTGGCTTACCCATCAGGCGAGTCGAAAACTCTGATCGAAGTAAAACGGGTAAATTCCCAGAAAATTCACCGCTCAGCCTGTCACAACTGTCAAAATATAAACGGAACGGTTCGTATTACTCCTAAAAGTAAGTAAGAAATGCCAACTTGTGAGACCAGCCCAAATATTTTCGGCAAAAGTTCCACTGACATTCGTATTTATTAAAAGCACTCCTGAATCTGCGCTCCTCTCGGATAACTCTCAAAAGATTTGAGAAAAGTAATTGCGGCATTTTCGGGGATACCTTTTGGGATAAACTTTGCGGACTCCTCAAGAAATGATCATATTTCATAGTGTCTTATAACTAAACTAGTGGAATGCCCTGACTTTATCACGTTGAGTTTTATACAAACTTTCTCTTTTCGCTGCGTCCTTTAAAGGTGGATCTCTGTTTATTTTGTCCATTTTGTGTTCAGTGTCTGTGTTTGTCAAATAAACTCATTTCATTTCATTTCTGTCGCGCCTCTGTAAATTAGCAGGGAGTTGTCTGATTTATAATATAGTTACAGTAGTATTTTTGCTCACACTCTGTCTATATTTCACGTTAACACCGTAGTAAAATAAACACTCGTTTACACTTCAAAAAACCGCAACTAAACAGCAAATTTTATACAATATTTATTCCAGCAGGCACCTTTATAAATACCAACTATTTCACACAGACCCCTCTTATCTTCGATGAGAACTCCGAGCTCATAGAAACCCAGGGCTCGATCTAAGGTGGTGCTGTCTCAAAAACGACACCATAAGTAACCATCAAACACCCTTGCGTACTTAGAATAAATTTTCAATACCTTGGTACACGGGTCGTTAGTTTTGTTCAAGAGCTTGTACTGAATTGTGCGATTTACGTGCGTGGTACGGGGGTGAGGAATTCGGAAAAAGTTCATCTTAATGTCTTTTTAATACATTATTTCGGAGCCTTCTGATAGGCTTTAGAGAGATTTAGGTTTGATTGATTGCGATCGAAGGGATTATATGGAGTAAATTGAATAGAAAACATAGAACTAATGCTCTGAATTTTTTCGAAGTGACGTTGCTATCATATTTTTTTCAATTGGCGACTTTTGCTAGTAAAATAATAAATAATATAAATAATATATATAATTCTGTTAGCGACAATCACCATTGATCTAAATCTCAAGCTGTGTAAGACAGTTTGACCATAGCTCTACTGTCTTATTAGACAGTTTGAGATGTAGATTGGTCGCTAACAGAGGTATGTAATCAACCCGCTGACATCGTGAGATATCGTTTAACTGCGTTGATCGTCTAAGACTCTTTTTCTCAGGAACAGCATCTTCATATTAGCCAAGAGACGGCGGTCTATCGAGTGGAGAGATATTTGTTGCAATGGCACTGGCGCGGGTACTTTTTCGCTATCTCTAGTAAACTTGCCTAACCTGTTTTTTAATACAATAGTAAGAGTAGTAGAGTTCTTTGTGATAGAGCTCGTCCGGGGAAGGACTACCACCATACCTATCTCTGCCGCCAAGCAGTAATGCTCGCATTGCTGTGTTCCGGTGTGAAGGGTATGGTTTCCGGTGAAATTACTGACACATGAGGTTCGATCTTAGCCTCAAAGTAGCAACCCGAGAGTGATACCTCTGGTATTGCAAGCGTCCATAGGCTGCGGTAACCGCTTACTATCTTGTAGGCCGTGCGCTTGGTTGCCACTTCAGTTGTATACAAAAAAAACTATAGATTATCTTTACCTATCAACCCTAACAACAAGCAAGGCTACTCAAAGAGTTATTTATAAACATGCAGTCAGCCCGCGGCTTAAGGGTATACCTCATTACTAAGTTTCGTGGGTCCGGTTATAGCACCCGTCTCTGACTATTTCGAGCGAAAGATAAAGGGAATAAATGATCCCCACCAAAAAAAAACATCTAAAATGTTGCCAAGAGGAGACCATATGGCTCGCACTGTCAAAAAGTTATCTGATCTCTTGTAGAGCCAAGCTTCTAACTCTACACGCCCTAACTCTACAAGGCCTAACTTCACAAAATCTACACCTGTCAAAATAATGAGGCTTGGCGGTTACGCTACCGTCTATGTTACCTATTATTTATATTCTAACTTCGATTATTTTAATATCTTAATATCGACTGCAAGGTTAATATCGCTCTGATTTCTGAATGATTATTATTAAGATGCTCTTATTATTATTTTGTCACTTCACTTGGCATATTTGCTCAAATATTTGCGTTATAATAACGACTAAATTTTGATATTATTTGCGTTATTTCATCAATACAAACTGAACTTTGTATATAGAACTTTGTAATATGTCAAGTGCCAGCAAAACTTAAAAAAAAAAAAACTAATATATTATATTTTAATCTGATAATAAATATTTTTTTGTTTTTTTTTATTAGATATAATAGTTTTGACATGTGGTTTATGTCAAAACTAGTTTTTAATAGAATAGAGTATACATTTTTGTATACCTACTGGTTTTTTCCTAAAGCGAATAGCGCTGGGTCATAGGATCGCTTACACAAACTTTTTTTTGTGTCAGCAAGTGACAATCAAGGCGCCCACCTGATGTTAAGCACCACGCCTGACTATTACAGATGCAGTGCCATCTAAAGCTTAAAGTTAAAGTCAAACTAGTGCTAAGAGCAGTTTTCGCTACTTGCTTGTTATAAGTTTGTTTGTTTTACTTTCTGTCTTCCTATTACTCGCTACGGGTTTGTGAATTGTAGTATGGTTGGACGCTGGACTTAATAAGTTTTCGACTGACCGCACAAGGGCTAGTATCGTTTGAACGACTAGCTCTTTTACTCGCATTTGTACTTAAACCTTTTTAACAATTCCTTCGCACTAACTTCTAAAAATAAATAATATGAATGAAATAGATCAACAAAGTTCCGAGAGGAAGATTAACGGTTCCGTGGGATCACCATTGGGATGGGTGACCGCCAACCAACTCAACGGAGCTGTTCCGATCTCAGAAATACATTAAGCTGTCAGTCCCAGCTTTTACAAAGTAGTGAGGCCATATCGGAGGCCTTCAGGTGGCCTATTTAACTCCATTATCAGACTTTTTACGGCTCGTTTTGATCTTGAATCGGTCCGTCACCATGAAATAACCTAAATATTTTCTTTAACCGCGTTGCCCTTTAGAAATGTTGGAATACCTATGCTAACACGGTTTCCGCCATTGTTAGTTTTGCTGTGTAATTCTGTTATTTGCTCTGTGCTTTTGTTCACAACTTCGTTCCATTACCTTTGCGGCGGTAACGTGTTCCTACCTTGTGTCCTTTCACGTTGTTTACTTGGTAAGTAAGTAAGTAAGTAAGGTCTTATAAAGCTACTACTTTTAGTATCGTTTGTTAGTTTCAAAGCGATTTATAGGAAAGCAAATGGCATAAACTATGGAACTTGTTATTTGGTCCTATCAGGTCAAACGATTAATTTATGATATAAGATAACATGGATATGACAAACTCCTACATAGCGAACAGACTCGGCAAACTATCTCTATTCTATACCTACAAAATCACCTCTTGGATCACTCTTTCTATTGATAAAAACAGCATTAAAATACGTTGCGTAGGTTAAAAGATCTAAACGTACATGCAGAGAGACACGACGGCGGAAAAGGAATACGACTTTCCTAAAACCAGTATAATAGTATAAAAATAGTATAAAAATATCGACGCGGTGCCAGAAACTATGGCACCGCGTCGATATTTTTATACTATAGTGTGAAATCATCAAAAACCAGCAAAAGCTGACTGTATCCTCGCCCTTCACGTGGTAAATCTCCGTGTTGATTAACGTGGTTCCTGATTCCTTTCAATGCATTAGAGGGGAGTTAACGACCTCGAGCTCTAGCTATTATTGCTGAAGCGAAGGATTGGAAAGTGTTTAGTATTGATGAAATTCTTGGGATGGCTCAAGCAGATGTCATTCATTATTGTGTTGGGTAGCTCAGAAATCAATTTGATTGTGTTTACAAAACCCCAGATTTAAAGGTAAGATTAATATATATTTTTTATACAACTGAAGTGGCAACCAAGCGTACGGCCCACAAGATGGTAAGCGGTTACCGCAGCATATGGACGCTTGCAATACCAGACGTATCACTCGCGGGTTGCCACCTTGAGGCTAAGATATTTATTTATTTATTTATTTATTTAAGATTAATAAAAGATAACAAGTCAATTTCGCGTTTCTATGTAAGTATGAATTTACAAAAATATAATAATTGTGCATTATATCCAGTTATCTAGTTAAACATAGTATAAACTTTGCTTTTGGGGCTAGCCCGAAAATCACCGTGTTAAAATGTCCCGCAATATTTATTAAGTATCATTGTTATTATTACTATCGTATTTTTAACAATAATACTTAATACATGTTGCTTTTAGAATGTTTGTTTTAAAACAACAAAAATTATGCGTTTGTTTTAACTTTTAACAACACTTCCTAAGCTGGATTACTAGATCCGGCTAAGGAAATTTTGTTAAAACACGTTTGCGTTTTAATAATTAAAATTAAAGCTCCAAGTAACGTATCCCTAAAAGCAAAACTTTAGATAATCCTCAAACTTCCAAACTAACGTCAATAAATCATTTCAAGTTTCATCTCTGGAAGTGTCAGAGTAAAACCTCCTTGCTTCTATCTTAGATAGCTCTAACACCGACTGACAATGATTAAGTAATGAGAAGACAGTCTTGTCGGCTATTTCGTAAAAAAATGAGTTATGACAGTTTTGCGTTTTAGCGGCGATGCCCTGTGTGTCAAATAGAGGTTAATTTTACTGGATTTTTAGGGATTACTGGGTGTTTCACAAAGTAAAACTTTGTGAAAATGAATGATTTTATTGATCGTGACCTTTTGCTTTGATCACAAGTAAGTACTAAGAAATGCCTTCAGGGAATTTTTCGTATTCCAATATAATATGTTAAATTATTCGTAGAAAAGAGAGAGAGAATAATAATGCTGGACAATCCACACAGTATCATCTAGCCCCAAGGTAAGCTGCTGTTTGACGACCGACGTGGCGCAGCGGGCGTAGGTCCGCCTACGACGCGAAGGTTGCGGGTTCGATTCCCGCCTCGAGTCAAATGTTTGTACGATCTACAAATATTTGTTCCGGGTGTTCTGGGTATTTTCCATATTTAATAAAAAAAATATGTGATAGAGCTCGTCTGGGGAAGGACTACCACCATACCTATTTCTGCCGCCAAGCAGTGATGCTCGCATTGCTGTGTTCCGGTGTGAAGGGTATGGTTTCCGGTGAAATTACTGGCACATGAGGCTTTCGATCTTAGCCTCAAGGTGGCAACCCGCGAGTGATACCTCTGGTATTGCAAGCGTCCATAGGCTGCGGTAACCGCTTACCATCTTGTGGGCCGTACGCTTGGTTGCTACTTCAGTTGTATAAAAAAAAAGCTCCAGGTAACTCGAAGAATTGGCCACTGGCCTACTCTGCCAATCTACTGGCTAGTCGATTTTATTAAGCTTTAAACTCTAGGTCTATAGAAGTGATAAAAGTAAATTCATAATATTACTTAACCTTTAATTAATCCTTCAAGATAAAGCTGCTCAATATTCTTAAAGTGGCACTTAGCACATTGTAATTGGATACACTCAGGCAGGCAGGCTGAGGTGGTGTCTATTATGGCCCGTTTTGTGTAATAGCTGTCACTGGCCTCTTTACCCTCCGAGAGGCAATAAAGCCAATAATAAATAGTTAAGTTTTTTACAAAACATTTTCTTGTAGTTATCGAAAAACATGCGCGTGTAAGATATTGCAGTTTGACTTAAAAGGTACCAACAGAATTTAATAAAATGCGTTACTGAATGACAGATATATATAATTATAAAGATAGTATTATATGAAAGATATGAAGATAATCATAATTTTAGTTATTTTGTTGTTCTTAAACTGTGTAATTTAATTTTCACTTAAAACGGGATATTTACCATGATTTGTGAGTTTTATTGATTCCCGATATTTCGGCGCAGTTACATGCACCATGATCAAATCAATAAAACTCACAAATCATGGTAAATATCCCGTTTTAAGTGAAAATTATGTGTAATTTAGTTTGTAAGGTGTTTATTAGGTACAATATTCTCATTCACTCATTCATAAATTAAAAATTTAAAGAAACTAACGACACTCAACGAATTAAAAACATCTTTTACATAAAATAAATAAATAGCATAGTCAAAAACCAGACTCAGAGGTAGAAAAAGTTACGTTTACTTGCGTTAAATTAAATAGAACTTTATTAATAATAATCACAAGGATCATTTTAAATGATAGCCTCAACCTTTCGGCAGCTCAGAAAATATAACAAGCATAAAAATGGCCGTTTCCCGCCAACAAATGCGAGTGCATGTCGTTTCCACATACCCCGTATAATAGGGTACGTGCAATTTATGAATTCTCATAATTCTGACGATATTTCTTCGGCTTTTCAACGGCGACATCTCTATAAATCGTCTGAGTTTTATTTTAGTAAGGGAGCTTGTGGCCATTTTCTTACGACATCATCACAGCCTTATAACGTTCCCACTGCTGAGATACTAGCCTACACCATCACAGCCTTGTAACGTTCCCACTGCTGGCCTACCGTCTAGCAAGAATGATTTGCTCATAATTAACAGTCAGTTTTTTCACGATAAGAAATCGTTTCTGGGTGAAGGAAAACATCAGCAATGCCACTATCACCATCAAATGTCCCTGCGACTGCTATTATTTAATCAAATATTTACATGTGTAAACAATGTCCCGTAGCGGTAATCCGCAATGACTCTCTGAACGTCACATATTATGCTGGCGCTTCACTTGGCATATTTGCTCAAATGTTTGCGTTATCTCATCAATACAATCTAAACTTTGTTTATTACTTTCACAGAACTGACTTTGTATTGACGAAATAACGCAAATATTTGAGCAAATAAGCCAAGTGAGGTGCAAGCATTACAGATCATGTAAACATTTGTCCCACAGCGGTAATCCACAACCATTCAACGTAACTCAATTGTATATCGTAAGAAAACCATCACCATTTCTCCGACTACGAGTTTTATTTTCTCTTGTTTAGCGAGAAATTTCATTGTTCCAAGATTGCATGTCCCACGCAATTGTTGTGTAACGGAAGTTTAAATGGTTACCACTGTGTTTACCATTATAATTTCTTCATTTTACGAGTTAAGACAAACATCAACATCGCTGATGACGTTTTTAGAGACAGTTAAAGGGTTAACGGTGAGAGCATTGCACTCTTGTACCTTGAGTTAAAGGAATAATATACGGTTCACTTCTGCCTTTAAATTTGGATGAAGCAACCAAATTGATCCATAGAACAAAGTTTTGAATAGATGCATAGAACATATCACATAGCGCCATCAAAGTCCAAACTAAACATAGCTTTTACTGTACCCCGAGAAGCTGTTATGTTTTCGGTTTCAGCCGATTTCAATAAGTTTCAAAAACTGACGTATTACTACTAGCGACACGCTCCGGCTTCGAACGTGTTTTTCAACTATAAACCTCATCTTCAACCTTCTCTTGGATCATTTTCGCTTTTGCTTAGTTTAAAAGATCTAAGCGTACATATTATACATACATACATGATAAATACACACAGAAAGAGATTTTGTTATAAATACTGTCTTTATTATATAATATGTATAGTATCGGCTCGTCCCGGTTTTGCACGGGTAGACATAAAATATAGCCTATGTTACTCAGAAATAATGTAGCATTCTAATGGTGAATGAATTTTTAAAATCAGACCAGTAGTTTTAAAAAAAACTTAAAAATACATTCTCTTTATTATATTAGTATATAAGGTCGCTTATCGCCGTATGTATGTAAAGCACTGAGCCTTATTTATTTTTCAACTTTCTTATCAGTCTTCTACTTTGAAATACTAATCTCCTCCCAAATGAATTCACAAGTTTTCCTTGTTTCAGATTTTCGTGCAAGCTGGACGAGCAGGCTGCGAAAGACCCAAACGGTAGCTTAGTTTTTTTCGAGCCTCACTCACCTAGTTCGATTGGCACCACACTAAAGCTTTATGATGAAGAGGGATCATCAAAAAAAAAGCTATGAATCCAGCCGAGTTCGTTGCCAGAATCTTCTAGGCTGGGGCGCGTGGAACTGGCGTAAATTCACCTAGCTTTAAGACGTTTCAAACTGATCTTTGTGATATTATTAAATAAATCAATTTTTACTTTACTTTACTTTACTTACTGCACTTACAGTTGTAGATGACCATCGCGTGCAGCAAGTCATTATAAGTTGGTCATAGTGCAATACAAGCACATGGATTCATTTGCTCGTTCGTAAATTCTGGATTAATACTTTTAGAAACGCAAACAACGCTCAAACATTTAACAGATCGATGATTGGAGTATTTCAAAAACTCCAACAAAAGGAAATCGTCGAAAAACCCTTAAGGGGGAAACTTGGCTCCATCGCGAAATCCTTAGCACGAGGGTTTAGAAATATAAATTTGCCATTGGTTTGTGATATCAAACGGTTAAAAACCAGCAAGTCCATAAACTAAAAACGAGTGAAAAACGAAAGACGTGTAGAAAGACTGTTCGGAAAAAGAACCGTCTTGAATCAATCCATTTCGACTCTTAAGTCAACGATACACAAGTCACCTGACGACGTTCTTATTAAAAAGACTTATTAGTTCTTATTATCCGCCCTTAGAATAACAACACGTAGAATGATAGTTTCATTTAAAATTATTTCCAAAAGTGTGTTCACAAACAATTGTTTGCGTGAGCGGCCTATGTATTATACGTGATTAATGATTATATACGTGGTATAACAGCAGCCTTTCACCACAGAATACACCATTTTGAAATTATAATTGTGAGAGACGTGCGCACGATGACTTCACATTGATGAATGGCGAGCCGCTTGACTAAGTGAGACTAACAAGTCTCACTAAAAATGATCACAATTTGCGTGCGCATACTTCGTTTCTCCGTGCTGTTATTCTAAGCATCCGCCAATCCGCATTGAGCCCGCAGTCGGTCTCAGTCAAACCTAAATTTCGGACGAAAAGTTCCAAAAGAATCATTACGTTTCGCGTCACAGAATTGCAGTCGATAGCCGTAGAAGCTCGTGCTTCAGGTACGGCGTTCTCTATTCTTGCGAGACGACAATAATTGGAGCATGATGTATAATAACAGCGGTGAGACGGCGCAGGCTTTTGTTGGGCGAAATTAAAGTCAGATTCGTTGCTATGGCGACGCGACCCGTCACTTCCTTAGGGCTGGCGGATATTATCCGGTTTTCTAGGAATATGTATAACTTGTGGAACACCTTGAGATACTGTCTATATAAATATAATAAGAATTTGTATTGTCCACGTTGCGTTTTTTTAAGAATAAAAATAAAAATAAATAAATAAATAAATAATGCTGGACAATCCACACAGCATCATCTAGCCCAAGGTAAGCTGCTGTTAAACAGAGCTGTATTATGGGTACTAGATGACTGATATATATTTAATACAATACAATACATATATAGATATTTTTTATTATATATAGAAAATACCCAGAACACCCGGAACAAATATTTGTAGATCGTACAAACATTTGTCCCGAGGCGGGAATCGAACCCGCAACCTCTGCGTCGCAGGCGGACCTGCACCCGCTGCGCCACATCGGTCGTCAAAAAAATAAGAATAAGAAATTGTTTATGTGTCAACACACACAAAAAAGGAAATTCAGGACAAGGTGACAGTAAGTGAGTATAAGTAAGTACCTTTTAGGCCTCTTTAGTCATGAACAAAAGTGTTCAACATCTAGATGTTCCATAACTTGATGCTTTATTGAGGACACAAGAGTACAAAGTATAAACTATACTAAGTATGTAGTCCTACAAAAGGTGGTCATATCGCAGAGAGCGATTTCTTACTGACTACCTATTTAGGGCACAAAGGCTGTGCCAGTGGTGACAAGGTTAACAGTATTCATAATCGCCTTCCCCCGAACTAATGTAGAACTGTATTTCGGGATCCAGTTGTTACGCTCATCGCCAAATCGCAAATCATCTGTAGATGTAAAGGCCAGTGATAATAAAATAAAATAATAATAATAATGCTGGACAATCCACACAGCATCATCTAGCCCAAGGTAAGCTGCTGTTAAACAGAGCTGTATTATGGGTACTAGATGACTGATATATATTTAATACAATACATAAATAGATATTTTTTATTATACATAGAAAACACCCAGAACACCCGGAACAAATATTTGCAGATCCTACAAACATTTGTCCCAAGGCGGGAATCGAACCCGCTACCTCCTATCTCGATAATGGTGATGATGATGTGTTTTTTATATAAACTTTATCTTCTCGCTGCGTTCTCTAGTTGAATATCAAAATTTGCACCCCTTTTCATATATTTAATGCACCCCACGTGACCTGTACACGTGGGAACCGCACATTTACGGTATAGAAGCTGCTATTCCAGTCAATCTCTGTGCCAAACATCATCCAGATCCGTTCAGCTGTTCTGGCCTGATTGAGTGACTAGCGATCCGCCCCGGCTTCGCACTGGTGCTAGAATTATACGTGTAACCTTTCCTCTTGAATCAGGCTATTTATTGATGAAGACCGTATCTAAAACCGTTGCGTAGTTTAAAAGATACACATTAACAGAGGCACAGACGTAGAGAAGCGCCTTAGTTTTATACTGTCACAAAACAGATATTAGTACTACGTACAAATGGCCACTCCCTACCTCCCACCGCTTTTACGTTACCTCACCCCGGTCGCGAGTTTGCCAGCACCTTTCGCCGGTACTGAAGCTAAGGGCTAACTATAAAGCACGCGTGCCTTATAGTTAGCTTATTTTGGTTTTATGTAGGTCCAAGCGCGCGCATGCGAGCGCTAGCGTATGTATGCTATATGCTAATATGCTAGCATGGCACCTCTTACTTACACACACCATGCATGTGGTGATTGCGATGCGTTTGCTTCATACATTTTATTGAGTGTCCGGTGTGTGACTATGTAGAGAAGACAAACAAAAATATACATTGATACAAGGCGACTCTAGATAACTAACTCATAGAAAACTATAAAAATTTACGAAACTCAACTTCCATAGCTTCTCTGCAAAAGTTTATGATATTTTCATGGGTCGTGTCGAGTTTTCAACTTTACGCCAACGTGTAGAGGTGTCTTACTTAACGGCACTTCTTTTTAATGGACAATCGAAGTTTTGAGACAATGTTGCAAGTTTGAAAGAATAATAATGATTGATCTTTTCTACTAAAGGATACTAAAAGGCAACAGAACTAATATTTGACCGTATAAACTTTATAGATACTCGTGATTTTTACAAATTGAGTCGTGGTTATCCTTATTTGGAAGATTGTTATTACCATTTGTAATAATGTTTGTTAAGACTAGGATTGTAAAAATGTTTGGATACAATTTTTATAGAAAGCTAGGCTATGATTGTGGGTATGTGTATATATTGTATTGTGGGATGTTTGGATACAATTATTATTTATAGCTGTGTTGTGTTTGTACAAAGAATTCAAATAATACTTTTGAAAAAACCGTGTAATTTAATGGTGCGGCTAAATGGAGCGCAAGATATTTGAGTCATTTCAGTAAATCAACAATAACCAATAACTTACCACCTTTAGAAGTTTATCATCACGTACCTGCAATAGAAAAGAAAACATTACTAAACACATCCCAACCCTCAAAATCCGTAAATAAAAAAAACAAATAACCAAACACAAGAGCCTACGTCATCGGAACGGCCGAACTTTCCCCGGGCTACCCTCAATGATTCTTAATTAAACCTACTATTGTTGCACCTTGCAGGCAATTCATAACAAGTGTCAGCCGTTAGAGCTTCTTACACATGAAGGCGGTAAGCCGACGCTTTGGTATTGAATTGACGGACTTACGCTCAAATAATGAAACGCTACTCTTGCCTTAACAACCCTGACGTTTATTTATACGATTGTTAAAGAAAACGACGTCTCAAACAGTTATTACACTCTCAGATAATATATTTAAATTACGTTTCAGTGTTCGAGAGTTAGCTCCATGTTTTTGATATCCAAAAGTTTAAAAAATATATTTAATGTTATTATAGTAACTATAGATACCTATGTTGTATGCTATTATAAAGAGTAGTAGAGTTCTTTGCGATAAGTTAAAGGAAGCAGACAATTATTCTACTTGTACATGATTATAAAATATCCATAGTCCTGGTATTTATAAAACGTTATAGGAAGTAGACATTATTAAACGTATATATAAATTATAAACGATAAAACATTCATAATTCCTAGTCAAAATGAGCGCCATGCCGCGTCACTTGACACCTCATGTGGAAATCATCTTAATAGCTCAAGTTAAGGAAAGAAGCTGTGGTCCTACAGTTCCCCTGATAATTGGTTTCCACTCCCCTCTCGCCCCGCGATAATTGAATGCCTGAGTTGCATGAGAGTTAGCGTGAATTTGTGTTTTTACCTCACAATTCAGTAAAAAACATTATTTAAGCGGCTTACTAAGTATTGTCTTTTTTATGTCAATGAACTTAATGAATGATAGATTTGAAAGACGCATTAGCTAACAGAGGTTTAAAGTATTACGTATATGAATAGGGCACTTAGCTTTAATGTTCAAATGCCAATAAATATAAGAAGAGTTTATAACTCGAATGCTTTACATTACAGGGCGAAAGAGGTGACAAGCGCAGTGCAGTGCGACGCAGAACTTTTTAACATCAGAACGCTTGACCGTCTCGTAATTTGTTGAAAAAAAAACCCTCTAGAGAATTCTAGTTTATAAACAAGGAGAGCTCATAACAAAACATTGCATTTGAACTCGTGTCGTACAGTTCGCGAGTTGCATTATCTGTTTGGACTTCGGACACCACATTGTTGGACACAGTTGGCACAGGTGTTAATTTAACTTTTACCGCTACTCTGATGGTTAACTCCTGGATATGGTATCACGACAGCCTTCATATGTTCCCACTGCTGGGACACTGACTAAATATGGAGCAAGTTTAATTGGGTCTTAATCCGCCACGCGGAGCCAATGCGGATTGGTGGATGGCACAGGTCTTTAGATTTTTGAGTTCAATCATAAGTAAAGTGAGTAAGTAAGTGCGGTAAGTGATAATCACTTACCGCATTAGCATTATCAATTCAAATATAAATGTATGAAAAAACTTTGTTGTACACCTATAACTAAAACATAATGTACAATGGGCGGTCTTATTGCTGAAGAAGCTATCCAGACAACAAGTTACCATGTTACAAAAATAAATAATAAATAAATTAACGCTATAGATAAATTTTATTCAGAACACAGTACAGCACAAAATTAAAACCAAAATAAAAAAATATTTATTTCAATAGAATCACAAGGATCACTTTGAAACGTCTTACAAGCTAGGAAAATTTACACCAGTTCAGACAGAGTCATAATATTTAAAGTATGAATAAAATGCCCGTCTACTTTTACTTCGAAAGTTCTAAACTAGGTAACAATATTAGAAAGCTGATCATTAGCGCCAATATCTAAAAATATTTGCTGCAAGTAGCCAGAGCCATATCCAGTTTATAAAAGTATTGTCTACAAATAGGTAGCGTGTTTCAAACATATCCTTCTATGTTAACAAATCGCGGAGGTGTTTATATGAAAAATAACCTTTCTGAAGAAAACCCTGAGTGGATTAAATGCTCGGAGCGCTGTAATCAATTTGTAGATAGCTACACAACGTACTAACATGTTTATTTGTTTAGGAAATTAGTTGGCTGAGTACTTTGAGGGCGCACAAAGATTTGCAGACAGAAAGGGATGGTGAGTTATTGTTTTCTCGTGAGTGAGAATTACAGAGCGATACATCACATCACACTATTACACTAATATTATAAGTGCAAAAGTTTGGATGTTTGTTTAAGTGTTTGTTCCTCTATAACTCGAGAACCACTAAACTGATTTGAAATTTACAATTTAAGTAGATAGATATTGACCGGTAATATGATATAGACTACTATTTACCTCGGAATAAATACGGTTCCCGAGTTACACGCAAACAAAGTTACGGGCAACAGCTAATTTTATAAGCGCGCCAAAACAATTTATAACTAATGAATAATCTAATAAATAAATACAATCAATCAAAACGGCAAAGTTAAAATTGAAAATTTGATTCTTTTGTTAAAAAAATTATCGATAATTTTTTATGTGTAAACAGGCAAATCTTTTATCTTAAAAATTCGAATTTAAAACATCAGAATGCTTACAAAAATAAAAAGCAATATACATGAATCCGTATCCCATCATGCAAATCGAAGGCCAGAGCTCATCGGAGAATTTCACGCAACCGGAAACTGTTGAGGCTGGCGAGCGCCGGAAATCATCCGCCATATTGAATATTTACCCAGCACCATCTACCGGCAGACCGCAGTTTAAAGTACAATGCATTAGAAAAACGTATAGCGATCTAACAAGTAAAATTTTGCAAAATCAAATTAGTTTGCATGAGTCAGTGGCCAACTCTGGTGACGAAGACCGCCAGAAGGACTCCGACAAGAGACATAAGACAATACTTAGCGAACTGCTAATAAACAGATTATTTCATAAATAAGGTGGCATGACTTTATAACATTTCAAAATTGTTTATTTACTTATTTTAGGAAAACGATCAGCACATTTATTATGAAATTACTATCTGGTATTTACCAAAACCTTAAAGTATGAAACTGTACTCAAAAAAAAACACAACAAAAACAGTTTTACTGCACCTTGTGCAACGAGCGTTGATGGGCGTCTGTGGGTATGAATGGCTTTGCATCTTGTCAATGTCTTGCGTGGAGCTGTCAAGCGGTGGCGTCTGTGGTCTGTGGTAGTGTCTGTGATGGTGGGGAAGTAACGTAGTGTATATATACTCTCTGGAGTGATCAGAAAAAGTGTGCGGGAGTCTGAGTTCTATGTTATTCATAAAATGCATGTATTATAATTAAAAGTATACATATATAAATGCTTAACGGGAGTGTTTCAATTTATTCGGAAAACGATCTTACACTTGTAATCAAGTAAATCATTATTGTGCACTAAAGCTGTGAGGCTTTACATTATTCTTGGCATAATTTCAGTTTTAAGTTCTTTGAAAGGCGAAAAAGCTCCATTGTCTTCACGATGGCCGAGATTCGCCGAGAGTAGGTATAGTTCTCTCGGCGGATCTAGGCTTCCGTGAAGTTAGCCGTTTGTGATGCGCAAAGACAATTTAGTTAGAAAAAGCTCCATTGCATCGAAACGGCTAACTTCACGGAGGCCTAGATCCGCCGAGAGAACTATACTATATCGTGTACAAAAGTACGATATTATAAAACTTGCTCTCAAAGCCACTTATAACTAATAAATAAAATGTTTACTAAATCGAACAAGAATATTATTAATTTCATTTTTTTTTTCAGTCAGAAAATAGGTTCTATTCATGACGAAAGGCGCGTGACGCCGTACTATTGTTTGTTCTGTGACACCGTGCTATTTTCATTTCTATTCCCGTGACCAATGTCTCAAGTGCTATTGTCTTCAACCGGGGCGGCGCGCTCACACATATCCCTAAGTGGGCCAACTTTTGTTCCTTACCTGCCTTGGCCACAGTTTAAACTAGGGCGGTCTGTTGGTAGATTTTAGCTGATGAATTGGGTAGCTTTTAGTCTTTGCTTTTAGTAAAATCTGGGAAAGAGTTTCCTAAAGATGAGTCTATGGTCATGTTGGCGCGAGTGAGCGGCGGAAGTGACGGAATAAAATCTGTTTATGTACTTTTTGTGTTGCATATTTAAAATTATTTAATCAATAAATGTTTTTCTGTAAAACTCATTACTAATTACATGTTTTTTTTTATACGGATAAGAAAAAAGGCTTCATATGAAAGTTACTTGAATTATCATCCAAAAAAATTTATATGTATAAAAAATATATCCGATTCTTAAAAACACGTTCGTAATATTAAACGCAACCTTGCGATCATAATGGCGACAAACAACTAAGTATACAAACTCCTTGATCAACCAAAAAGATAAACTCATTTTAAAAACCAACGTTTGCTCTTCAAATGAAGCTATTTGAATAAAGAACGCCAATAAACGTCAGGCGCGCAAACACTGTACAAAATAACAGGCGACAGTACCAATCTAACTGAAACGCAATAATGAGTGCGTCAGTGCTGCCAACATTTACATATCAAACGCAGGCGACGCGTGCTGCTGACGAGATAAATGCGAGAATTGAATCCGTTGTTTACCACATGCACGTTTGGATGGAAATTTGAATTAATTTGTGCAGGTTTTTTATAAACGTGCAATTTTTGCTTTCAGTTTTGCATTTTTATTCTTAACCTGTTTCGTCCGACTGCTGGCCTCAGTCAAAACAGTGAAAATACAGGTTAAAAACCGAACGAAAAAAAAAATTATATAAAAATTCTAGTTTCAAATACAAGCTTGCAGTTCAGATCTAGGTTACATCGGAAGCGAACTTTCAGTAATATGAAAAGTTTCGTAGACTAATACCAGGTTTGGAGTCGACTTAAATGTGTCACTGGTTTCATTTCGGTCCTTTCACGATTCAATTCCACACACAAAATTATATTTTAGGAAATTGGTTTTTATAGCTAGAAGATTTTCAATGAAACGGACAAAATCGTTACAAGCCATAGAAAACCAAAGTTGACCACTCAGTTATTAACTTACTTTATCGTGCGCGTAAGAATTCCCCAAAAACAGGAGTTTTATTGAGGAGTAATGTCGAGTTATCGTTAAAGATATACCTACAAAATAATGGAATAGTGTCCATTATTTTGTATAGTTTTCTCGGCGGATCTAGGCTTCCGTGAAGTTAGCCGTTTGTGATGCGCAAAGACAATTTAGTTAGAAAAAGCTCCATTGCGCAGATCCTCCAGATCCGCCGAGAGAACTATACTACATCTATCATTTCATTACTACATCTATCATCATTTTTATCCTTACATAGTATAAAATGGAGTTTGTCTCTATGTACGTATGTATGGATGTACGCCGGATTTTAATGCGGTTTTCAGCAATTAGAGTAATTCAAGAGGAAGGTTCACACCTTCCGTGCGAAGCCGGGGCGGGTTTGCTAGTAAATTATAACTTTAATGTTAGATTGTTTGAGTATTTGTCAATAGCTTCTGGTATTACGTCAGTGGTCGGTTTTTTAGACAAACCAAATCAGACGTTTTCCTGTGAATTTTACAAGAAGGGGCTCTCCCCCTTCTTGTAAAAATCGGGAGGGGAACGCTGTCTGGCACGTTTTTGTTATTTTTCTTCAAACGACTTCAAAAAAGGAGGTTATCAATTCGACTGTATGTTTGTTACGCGATTTCTCCGCTAATTGTAAATTGATATTGATGGTTTTTTTTGTTTCATAGGTAATATATCAGAATATCATTATGAATAAATCATAAAAAACGTGTCAATAACTACATTGTCGCGTACAACCACAATCTGCCGAAACATTTTTTAGTTTGAAGTCGGTTTTTGTTTTTTCCTAAAACGAATTATTTTTGTCGTTTTTGACCGCCAGTTTTCCGCGTCATTCGCGTTTCAAGCGCGTACAACTCGCGGGGAAACCTAGTTATATCTGGTTCACTATAAAAAGTGGTTTAAACTTTAAACGGCTTTGCAGTTGCAGGTTGGAGCGGACACAGAAAATCGTATTTACACTGAATTCGTCAGTTAATCGCGTTACGGACGCCGGTCCGACTGTTTAAACTGTGTAACTGAATTGGGACGGTAACCTATTTGCTCTGACAGTACAATCGATGTGAATTTCACGAGGTTTTACTTTTGGAGTCCGATAGAATATATAAAATAGAACCATTTTTTAATATAACCATTTAAAAGGCAAACACAAACTTGTATGCTGATAAGCGGTCACCGTAGCCTATGAACGCTGGTAATATCATGAAACTAACATGTAAAGTAATATGTTATGGTTGTATGAAGTATGGTTCTCATAGTCAAGCTCTCGTTAGTTTGAGGGTAGATGACGATAAGTGAAAATGTCCGCCACTCTAATTTATTTTTTTATATAAGAAATATAAAAAAATATTTTTCTTTATTATATTTAAAAACTTTGATGATGAAATTTGAAAATGTTCGCACCAAATGTGCGGAACAAAATGTTCGCAACAACAAAGCAACACCAGAACAAACATTTGTTCAAATCTTGTTCAGCACAGTTCAGAAATCGCACCAATAAAATCTAAAAGTTTCTATCCAAAACTTGTATACACTATTACTACGTACTCTATAGACAAAGCTAATCCGTTTAGGGGCCCGATCTCGACTACCGGGGGCCCAATCTCGACCACCGGGAGGCCTAATACACTCGACTATGACTCTTTACCTCATGAAAATGTATCAGAAAAATCAAGTAACCTCCTCCACGTAAGTTGAATGGTGTGTGTTACAAGAGAAATATTTCTGTAAGTTTTATTTTAATGGTTGGTTTATTGGTCATAATAATAGTCATAATTGTCATTTATTGGTAATAGATATTATAAGTCAAATTACATACCTAAAATAAAACGATTGCTACAAGAAAAGTAACTCACGTTCGCACTGTTATTGAATGTGTTTTATTGTTTTATGTATATTTTTGGCAGTGGGATAATACAGGTTAAAAAAATATATATATATATATATATTTTTACTAATAATTTGATACGAGAGACAATTTGTTTTCTTCTTAAAATAAGAAGCCTACTTTAACAGCTTCTTTTTGAATACTTATAGCTTTCTTTAAAAATCAGTAGGTACCTATGTGTTGCAGCTGTCGCAAGAAAACATTGTTCAGAATATGATTTTACACAATTAAAAAATTATTTAAGTACCTAATATAACTTGAGACAAAAAAATATCGACGTATTTTCTTAGAATGCTGCTTTATTTCAATAAAATAATATCATAGTTTTTTAAGTTATCGATTTGGCAATAACTTTTTAGCGCATCACTTTTTTTAATGAATGAAAGAAAAAAAAACTAAACCTAAACAGAATAACTAAAGTCCAACATTTCAGCTGACAAGTCTAGTATTTTATTGACAAATTGAAAAGATTATTCTGACTTTACTTTACTTAATTTACTTTGTAAATCGCTAGTAACTTACACCAAACTCCACCTGCATAAATATTCAGTGTGGGGCGAAGATCTCTTATTAATGAAAAAGGGTCACAAGGTATTTTAATTCAACTACGTGTTAAGGATTTCGTTGGGATACTCGCTTGCCGGTTCGTAGATAGTTCTAGCCTAATAAAGAATTGGACTAAATGTTTGAAGGGAATGTAAATAGAAGTACTGGGAACTTATAGTAAGAGGTTAATTGAAAGTAGAAGTACTTACTAGGAACTTATATCGATTGAAAGTGGTATGTTTGCGTTTGAAAATAAAGGCTCAACCTCGGTCGTCTTGGCACTATGTCCATTAATTGCCAGATTCTTCTAGGCTGGGGCGCGTGGAACTGGCGTAAATTCTCCTAGCTTTAAGACGTTTCAAAATGATCCATGTGATATGATTGAATAAATTTATGTTTTACTTTACTTTACTTTAATGGACGTTACATAACCTTCAATCCTTTTCCTGTCAACTTATTGGCTTATTGATGTTTTTAAAGTTTGAAAAGATCTCATTACCAAAGAAATATCAGACATTCTAATCTAATGGTGATTAAAGTGGAACAGAGCAGTTCAAAAGCAGTTTTCGTGGTTCTACTGATTGTCAATGTCAATGCTCTGAACTTAGTTGTCACCTACAGAAGTTGAACTAAGATATTATTATCAGCCACTATCATACTTAATATTTATTTTCTTGAAAGCTATAGCTTTAAAAAAGACTACTCTACTCCACTCTACCTGTGCAGACATTTATTCATCCGACTGTACTTGTAAAGTTCAAAATAGATCTGCAGTATTTGCACTAAAGCAATGAAAATAAGGCTACGTCTACACAGCCCGCTGGCGCCGACTAGCGTTGGCTA
The DNA here is from genome assembly GCA_951394395.1 of Colostygia pectinataria. Classification (NCBI taxonomy): domain Eukaryota; kingdom Metazoa; phylum Arthropoda; class Insecta; order Lepidoptera; family Geometridae; genus Colostygia; species Colostygia pectinataria. The sequence continues at coordinate 3,148,850 of OX596362.1, forward strand.
GTGTTGTGGGAAAATTGCGGTGTCGATAAATATTTGCATCATCAACTAGTTATACTATGCTAGTTTTTATCGTTTTGATGCTTGTATATTTAATTAGTATTTTTGTCACGATTTGTCATCATCATATCAGCCGATAGACGTCCACTACTGGACATGGGCCTCCAAAGAGCGCAATGGTAACCGATTTTGAGCTTTCACCATCCACCGACTTCCTACGACCGCTTTAATATCATCGGTCCATCGAGTGGGGAGCCGTCCTTTACTTCGTTTTCCAGTTCGTGATCGCCATTTGGAAACCTTTATTCCCCAGCGGTTATCAGTTCTGCGAGCTATGGCCTACCCTCTGCCACTTCAACTTACCTATTCTAAGAGCTATGTACCTTGGTTCTTCTACGGATTTCCTCGTTACGACTTGACATTGGTTAAATATTATTATTGTGGCAAAGTTAGCCACTGAAGACATAATTATAAAGAAGAAGTGCATGCTCGAGTGAGCTTGTCTACTTCTTCTATTGGTATTGGTCAGCTAAAATGGTATAAAAATTTAGCTCTACGCAAGCGAAGTCGCAAGCTATTACTAGTTCTGAATAAATTAGAAGCAAAGGAGTGTACACCCGCCGGCCAAACAATTAAGTAGGAAGCTGACTGCAGGTAGCATGGTATTCAAGGAATTTTTAATATTGCTTCTTAGCATCGAGCTAATATTCAATGATATAACCTTACTATGTATATAAGTTATTTGTGATAGAGCTCGTCTGAAAAAGTCCTACCTACTTAATTCAGCCGGCAAGCAGTACTGCTTGTTGCTGTATTCCAGTTTGAATGGTATAATCACCGTTGTGATTACTGGCACATGATAACTTATGACATCGAAAATTGAACATGCTTTCAAAAATCAACAATTCTAAAGTACCTACATCAAGCTACTAGTCTGCCTGTTCTACTCTGAAACACTTAAAAATACCACTGATGGATTTCATGCCAGTAGAATCAAAAATGAGCAATACGAATCTAGCACTAGCGAATTTATTGGAGTTCTTGGCACGATTGAGTCCGAGCAGTCTTCGCAGTACAAACTCAATCTTTACTGTCGAAAGTGGTGAAGTAAAACCATTTTTATTTACAGAACCAAAATAAAATCAAATACATTTGGAATACTTACGCATGCAACACCGTTACAAGTGATCTATAGATAGATCAACTGATCCAAATATACGTTCCAAAAATTCATTCATGCAAAAACCCTCCAAATGTTTCAAAACAACCGTAACAGGGTATTTTCTCAAGCTCTAACTAAATCCTTCTCCAGCAATGTACTCGCTAAACAGAGGTATTAACTAGAAATAACAGCGGAGATAATCTACCGGCAATTGTGGAAACAATAAGCATCAACTTAAGTCTGCAATCCGCTTAGCGTTGGGATGTTGTACCGGGCGGTTATTGTGGGGCTACTCGTTGAGGACTATCGTTTGAGTTTGAGTCAAATGCCATCAAATCACCTTTGAAGGACACTGTAGCTAGAATTACTGGGAGACCTAATAACGTCTCGGGGTAACGAGCGCAGAGCACATTAGACTTTGCAGGTCTCGTCATTTTTTTACTTAACTAAAAATATTATAAATATTTTTTATTTTTTTATTTTTTTTATATCGCTCGTTTCATAGCTAAGCATTTCTCCGACATGTTGGACTATACAATATGAATACCTGCTAAAAAAATATGATAAAATTACGCACGAGTTGCACCATCTAACGTTAACGAACGAAAACGAAATTATTATTCTATAACTATTTGACAAAGCCCCTATACAGCTGCTAACTTACAATGTATTTTTAATTTACTGAAATTTTATATTTATTTTTTGTAATTATGTCACATGACGTAACTAAGAGTTCCTTTATGTGATCCAAAAGTTTGAATAAATATATTAACGTCAAATTGTTCAATCGTCGTAGATGGTGCAACTCACCCTAATTTGACTATTGACATTGGTGACGCTGGCGAGTCTATCGCAAACGTCATATATACAGTCAAACTAGACAAAAACATTTAGCTTACACATCATGTAACGATAGTTATGTTCCTTGCACACCATAAACCAGCTACATTTCTTCCTACATAATTTATTTTCAATTCAATTAACTTGTTATTTTCTTCCTAGCTGAATATCAACGGCTTTTCCAAGAATTGTAGTCAATCCTGTACAAATACCCTCCTACGTTGAGCTTTTGTAATGCTTCGAGTTTTCTGTGTACATTATTGTACAGAATACAATGCAACGTCTTCGCAATGTTATAACAGCTAATGGGTTCATTATATTGTATTGTTTGGAGGATTATGGGCGCCTTTGCAAAACACCGTCTTTTTGATATATATTATTTTTAATATTCTTACAAAATACGGGGATTTTTATATAATAGATAGCATACATAATATATAGGTGGAGGTGGTGCTTCTTTCGATAATGTATACATAATACAAATAAAGATAATTTAAATACTTACTATGAATTTCATACAAAAAATCAGTAGACATCAAGTTCATAGAATTAGTAGATATTGTCAAGCTCATAGTTTATATTATCAGTCTACTGTCTTTTTGGACATCTAATAAAAATATTTTCCCAAAGTTCGGAAACGGAGAAAATAGATGCTACCATTAAGTTTAAGAGGATGATCTCGTTGGCGCGGTGCCCGGATGAGAAGCGAGAGGTTACTGGTTCGATCCCCGCTGCGAGACAAATGTATGGAGTATTTGAAAAACCATGTTCTTTTTAAAAACGGGTGTTACGTACGAAACGTACGTGAAGTACATTTCACGGTATATCGGTGAAGAGGTACAGACACTGGTTCGACTCAATTTCGAGAGTCTTCATCAGGGTTGTGTGACACGGCGCGCTTCCTCCTCCGCGTCGCGATATGCACTGAACCCCGTTTTTAAATGAATGATATAGTTCACGATAGTTTTTTTAGTAAAACCATGTTTTGGGTCCCATGACGTCTTCAGAATCCATTTCGGAATCAATCTGATTCTACTTACGAATTGCACGAAATTTCGGTTCAGTACTTTGGAAATGTTTCATGGTAGACCTGCTTTAGACTCTACAACAAATACAACAAATCATTAACCATTTTAATCCAAGGGTTCTGTACGTCTTGAGTCCGAAGACATCACTGCCCCAGTAATTACAGGGGTTAAGAGCTGAGACCCGGATTCCTTGTTAAATGCCCCAGGGGTGTCCCAATGTGCGTTATCACCTATTTATCTCAGGCCCGACTATCTAAACATTGGGTACAGTGCTCCGCTTCGATAAAGAATTCTCTCGGGTAAGTCCCAAAGTATTTCAAAGGAGTGGGTTAATAATTAATCATCCATTGAACGAGAAGTACATTTTTAGATAATTTTTTGGGACTCATGAGTGATTTACACGTGTTTGTGAAAATCGGTATGCCGGCGTTGGTTTGACACATAAGAACACTTAGCAATACCATGTCCCACTAGAATCCGGTTACCTGACATTTCTGGTGAATAAAAAACTTACTCATTTGATTGAGGCATTCCTTGTAGCGCCCCAAGACGAAGCGCACCAAAGTACTTCTACATAGCGCACCCGTTGAGGCTTCCGTCGATTGGGACCGGTAGGTATAGGGACCGCGGTCCCTTTCGCCGGATTGCTTTAATTTTATTATTTTTCTTCCGGCGAAAGGGACCGCTCTCGAAATGATCGAAAAAATCTATTGTCCAAGGCAGAAAAGTACAGTCAAAGGAAAAAGTAGATAGCAAGTAATATTATAGAACAAAACTCTTTGATTGTAGACATTATTTATTTCAAAAAAGAACAAATTATCAACAACTACAAATATATATTCCTACATAAAATAATACTACAAATAATCAACAAATTACAAACAAACAATTTAAAAAATCAGTCTTAACACATTTTACTTATATTAATTATGGTCTTTGTTTGCATTTTAAATGTAGTAACAATATACATAATAATCGTACCTACTATAAATATAATCAACATACTAAAAAATAAAATTATAAATCACTCCTAGGCTCTATAAAAATAATCAAGAAACTATGTACAATAATCACAGTAAACAATCACAATTCGTTAAAGTGCTCATCGTTATTTCGATGAATTTTAGTTATCGTCTTTGTTTTTTAAAATATAATAAAATTGTAGATGTAAATCATACTTAGGTACTATTATTACAACAATCACAGTCAACAATCACAATTAGTCACTGTTCATCGTAATTTCTCTAAACAATGGCCAATACTTATTTTACGGCTAAGTAAATCACTTACAGCAGTCTCAATTTTTTTCAACTGGGCAATTGTTGAACGTTTCCTCTTTGATATTTGGATGCCGTCAGGATTTTTTAATAATTCGGAATAATATTTGACATCTTTTTGGAGTCCTTCCAACAATTGGGCAATATTTGGCTTTGGTTTTATATACTTTCTAATGTGACTGTTCCATTGCTCGACAGCATTATTTGTTTTATGTGGTTCACCATAAGTGGTGAATGTATTTGCGAGTATTGTGTTTTCTAGCCATGTTTTGACAAAGTAGTCATTAAATTTTGTCACTTCTGCACTATTGGGTGACTCTTCCATGACATACAACCAGCCATCATCGATTAAATCCGATGGGAGATGAGAAAGAGCCGCACAAAGCTTAACGTGTTCTTTTCCTAGTCGAGTTTTGCTGACTCCAATTTCCTTTGCTTTACGCCACAGACTTCGACTGAAATGAAAGTAACAGCCTACTATTTTCACACCTGGGAAAACATTTCGAACCGCTTTTATTGCTGAAGCTTCGAAGTCCATGGACATTACAGTCGGGTCCCATTCGGGTATCTGTTTTTTTATCATTTCAAAAAGAAGCTTGTAGGTAGATGTCTTCTTATCAGGTAGAAGTGCATAAACAAGTGGAACAACATTTACGTGGTCTTCAGTACTTCCTACATCTGCATGTATGGTGTACAGTTGACAGAATGTATTGAGGCAGATTTTAAAAGTGCCGTCAATTAAAAAACGTTTGCACTCTTTCAAATATTTTTTAATCTCTTCACTGGCAAAAACAATTATGCGTTTTTCCCCTCTGTAGTCTGCAAACACAAACTTTTCGTACTTTTTTGGTACTGCGACATCGCCAGCTTTGTGGAAAATTACTTTTTTGGCTCCAATTGAATCGTTTCTTTTTTAGAAAAGCTTCTTAGAAAAGCGACTCTACAAGTCGCTTTTCTATGTTGTGAAACTTTGGTATTTTAGTAACTAGATGTAGTCCCTTGTCTTTGAGAACTTCCATACGTTTTTCAAATACTTGTCCAACAGGGACATGTAAATCTTTTTGAACATCTTTTAAACATATTTGCATTTGGTGTTTCACTTGAACATTTTCCAAATTAATAGGTCCATGACAATGATTAGTTTCGTTCAAAATCGTCATCGCGTCGTCTTTGATTTTTATCGTCGCATTACAAATTTTCTTTTTCGCACATCGCCAGAGTTTTGAGCCATCATTGTTTGTTCTTTTGAAATGATATTCATAACCAGCTCTGCACAAAAGTTCAGATCCCTTTTGTGTGACACTAATGTGAAAAGATGGCTGAGCTTGAGATGTTGAAGGGCCGCCTTCGTCTTCCATTTTGATAGTACTAAAATCGAAAAATTATGGTTAGTTATATTGAAAATTTGAAAATTTCAGTTAAAATTTCAGCTTTACAGATACAGCCTGGAGACAGACAGACAGACAGACAGACAAACAGACAGCGTAGGCTTATTTATTAATAAACACAAATATTTTAAATTGAATAGATACTTACTCAGTAGACTGAGTCCAGTTTATTTAGATCCAAATAAAAGTTGTCCAATTCAGAAGCAGTAACAAAGTCAAAAATTATATTATTCATTAGTCGCATGAAGTGTCTCGTAATTCAAGCTCACTTTATTAGTATTTTTTTAAACGCCGACAAAACTAGCTAATAGAATAACAAAGGAAGCGGTTAGGCATATCAAAGGTCCAGCCGCATTTCTATTGTTTGTGCTTAGTCCTTACACTCTTTTCTGGCTTTGGCTATTGTTTCTAGCTAATAGAATAACAAAGGAAGCGGTTAGGCATATCAAAGGTCCAGCCGCATTTCTATTGTTTGTGCTTAGTCCTTACACTCTTTTCTGGCTTTGCCTATTGTTTCAGATTTAAGTAGAATTATACAATGCTTTTTTTCCCCAAAACATCATCTCAGAATTTTGCACGTGCAATATGGGAGCTAAATAAGTTCAATGTCTTTTTCTAATAATAAAATAACACTAACTTACGAATTATATTATGAACTAGATACTACTTACATAAACATTGTCGTATTTATTTCGGATCTGTATCTTCGACGACTGTACAATTTACGTTGCATGGTTTGCGGTCCCTTTCGCCGGAAGAAAAATAATAAAATTAAAGCAATCCGGCGAAAGGGACCGCGGTCCCTATACCTACCGGTCCCAATCGACGGAAGCCTCACCCGTTTAGGTACTTCACAACTGAATAGTAACTCTGTCACCAGAGTTGGCCACTGACTCATACGAACTTACTTACGACTGAATACCAAAAGTATCACTCACACGTTGCCATTCTGAGACGTAACCGCGTTGTGGATTAAGACCCTCTCGCTTGAGAGTAGGCCAGTGTCCCAGCAGTGGGTACATTAGAAGACTTTCATAATAATGATACATTTTGACACTTGTATTAAATGAAAATGAGATTAGAATTCATAGATTTTATTCATAGCGTTCCGCGCAAAGCTTGGCACAACGAAATACATAATACTGACCTGTAAGATAAATTCTTCTTACAAAATGATGTCCGGCGTCTAAAGTCGTGAATAACATTACTATAAGATGTAATTTCTCCGGCACAGAATTCATGAATAAATGATTAAAAATAAAATTATTGTGATTCACAGCCTGTGACATCGATGTAAATCACTTTCTAGGTCTTAAATCTCTGCTGAATTAATTTTATGGAAAGTAGGTTTTCTCCTTTGTAGATTATTCATTTTATTACTTAAGTACTACCTAATGTGAGATGTACCTACGAACAAGAGGTCTAAAGTGACTTTACAAGCGACTAAGAAATATCTTCTTTAAATCGATATCTGTTCTATTATTTTTCATTTATTGGACACTGTGCAAAGCATGTAATTGAACAAAGGCTATCAATTTAAAGTAGATATTCCTTAAGACGAAAACCTACATAAGAATCTCAAATAGTTAGTCATCTGTAGATATATAAGTCAACACAAAGAAAATCAATAATTTCAGCTTGTACCTTAGGAAAAAAAACTATTTTACTATCAAAAATAATCCGCTCAAGCAATATTTGTTATTGCTATTATTTTAACTGCAAAAGATCAAACATTCTCTAATGTCTTCCTATTTTGGCCACTGCCACCACCCACCTTCCAAAAGAGCTTAGCGACCACAACACAAAGACCGTCCGGCCATTTTACAACAGCAATCTATCAACCCCAAGCCCCAACCCCCTATAATCCCACAAAGACAAAACAGAGACTCCAAGTTCACTGTATTGGAAAATATTTTACCTAAATACGGAAATTATTATCCAATAATTCCGATCGGTTTATACCTAAATTAACCTCCTCGAGCCAAGAGGATTTTCTCCGGTCAATAATCTAGCGAATGCATTGTCAGCAATATGAACAGAACCAACCAGTCTACTTAGACCGGCACCTCCAGTTATACCGTTTACTTAAAGTCAATTTTCAGGAGTGGAAGCAGGTCAGGATACGTTGGGTGGAGGATAGATTCCGGAATGGCTATTAGTATAGATTTCCGACGGTCCTGTCAATATTAAATGGCCGAAATTTTCATAATCCCTTAGGTGTTTCGATGCAGTGATTTGGTTGATAGTCTAGTGGCGACATTAATATTAACGTTCCAAGGAGTTTAGTAACTAAAGACAGCGTCCTTTAGAGAATCTTTTAAAATATTAATTTTGTAATAGTAATTTGCGTCATTTCAGAGTCTTAATATATCATTTCGGCGTATTAAAAGTAAGATGAGGTCGCTTTTCATCTCACTTTCACATGAAGACGGTTCGTATAGACACCTGCATATTCCAACCGTTGGCATAGGGTCTTTCTTAATCCCAGTGTCAATCTAAAACGTTATTATACAAGCCAGGGGCCCAACCATGAACTCTTATAGCGATTCAAATGAAGACCTAAACTAAATTGTCAAAAAATGTTGTACCATGATATCAATTAGACAATCATGTCATGGTATAATTTTTTTGACAATTTTAGTTTAGATCTTCATTTGAATCGCTCTAGGAGTTCATGGTAGGGCCCCAGTAATAGTATCAGTGTCCAAATACAACGGAAATGCAAAGCTTATAAAGCTTAGCAGTACCAAAACTTAAACATTAAATACAAAGTCGCAAACATCTTTAAAGCATTTCACTGGGTGAATAATAAATGAATGAACTCATCATGAACTTCCTCAATTTAATTAAAGCGAATTCCAGTGAATCCGAAACCTCACGTGAGTGGAAGAATACCTCTGACCATATATTTAAGCATCACTGAGGGGCAATAATAGTAAAGTGTCTTGAGGGAACTCTTGAAGGGGACGGATTCAGAAAAACGTGTATTAAAGCTAAGTTCTAGCTATATCAGTTAACTACATAAAAAACAATAGTAGAAAATATTACATTGAAAGACGTTTTCACACAACGCCACCTAGCCCCCTAAGCAGAGCCTGTGACCATGGGAACCAAATATCTGATAGATAGAATACCTACACATGTATATATTTTGTAAATATTTACTATACATAGAAGCACCCAGACACGGAACAAATATTTGCAGATCATGCAAACATTTGTACCGCAGCGGTTATCAAACCCGCAACCTTTCGGTTCTCAACAGGGCACTCTCTGTGTTCTCCATCTGTCTATGTTCCTGTCACCATCTCGCTTCCTCTAGATTTCTCTTCCGTAAAAAAAGTCTTTGAGATCATGTTAGGTTGGTTGGAATAGCCCGTAGCACTTTCGTAGCACTTGCTTGCTACTAGTGCTACGCAGCCTCACTCCGCCCCCGCCAGAGCCTCGGTCGAGATTTAAGAAGATAGGCAATACCTACTCGAGCAGTCTCTTTATGGGCCAGGTTTAATGGAGTGACGAGCATGCGAATGTTAATGAAAACTTTTAGATGCGCGCGGAAATTCAAGTTTCTGAAGTTATATGTGCCCATATGAAGGGTTTAGTATTATTGTACGATAACTTAGACTGAAATATCCGTAGATCAAATTACTTTTGAAAGGATAATTGCTTATAAAGACTTTTCAATATCATTAGCAAGGATCATCCTTTAATAGACATCGCTCCAACATAATTGAACTACAAACATATCAACTATTTACATTGACTGGCTGACTAACAATTTATAATACTAGTAAGGTTTTAAAGCTGTCTCAAGAAGACGGTGGATGAAGAAGGGTCAAGATCGGTCTCATGACGCTCTTTGTGGATGTCCAGTATAAGACGCCTATTGGCTGATGAGATATATCTAAATATGATAATGATGAGAGTTTTAAGTACAATTTCCCCTTGCTACAAGTAGCCTACTGTAAAGAAAACCTCCATTAATAGATCAGCGTGTTTCTCCCAAATTCTTTAATGGAACTAAACTCCCAAATCGCCTTCCGATCCCATAAAAAACCCTGGTTCAGTAACGCACTTTCACAATGAGAAAATACCGCGCTCGACCGATTTTTTCAGCATTCCTCCGAGTTCGTTGTCCGTTCCACCCCTCTCTGAACCATGAAGTAAATAACATAACACTGACACAATCAGATAAGTAAGGGCGCTGGCTTACGGGAGGTATGGAGTGAGATACGCGCTGGTACAGTTACTTACACACATTGTTATTTGAAATACTTGATCTCGAAACACAATTAAATATGTAGATTCGACTTCAAGAGTTATCCAGCTGAAAAGCGGGTTCGATTTCTATAAAAAACTAGCTGACCCGCCGCGGTTTCACTCGCGTTATTTTTTTCATAATTGTACCATAATTTCTCACCGTTTAACCTTTCCCTGGACTCTTACAAACATTTCAAGACCAAAACCAGCCAAATCGGTCCAGCCGTTGTCGAGTTTTAGCGAGCATAACGCACAGCAATTAATTTTTATAAATAAGAAGAAAATAAGATATATTTACTTGATCCGCAAATGTTTGATTTAGGTCTGGGTATAGTATCACAGTACTTGTACGTAGTTTTTGATACTCACGACACAGAGAATCCTAATGTGGCGACAAGACCATGAAGTAAGTTCGAATGAGTCTGTGGCCAATTCTGGTGACGGAGTTATTTGCTCGCCCGTCATGGCATAACAACTTTGAAACAAATCGAGACCAATAAATCGGTTAACGTGCCCTCTAAAGCACAGAAGCACTCATTAGAAATTGCCACTCGCAAAAGGTATACGCGGAGCAGTGCTCCGTTAAAAAACAAAAAGTTTACACAGAAGCTAAAAGTGTTCTTGACTGAAAAATCTTTTTATAGTGTAAACGATTTTTTAAACTATCGTGAAAAACAATTATTTAATTTTTAAAACTTGTCATTTTTATTATTATATAACTTGACATACTACTAATTAATAATTCTAAATTCTCTTTGTGTTCTTTCTAAATTGTATTTTTAATTTTAAATTTGTATTTTTGCATGCCGAGTTAAACGGTGAAGTGTGTGACACTTATACTTACGTAAACAATAAGACCTTATGTAACCGTACTTCTATCAAAATAAATCATTTCATTTCATTTCAACACTAGTCAGCTATACCACAAGCGCTTTAGGAATATGTATGTTTCTGTTGGGTGTGTCGATACAAATAAACTGACTACTAGTAACTAGGCCGAGCTGCTAGCACAGTGTGAACTTGCTCAAATGCTAAGGCATAATGGAGTCTGCAGAAGCTAAGCAAAGCTTTATTAATAGAGTCAGAAGGCTGAGGATTTCGGCAGACGGTGACGAATCTACGGATAATTTAATCCGTTTTTACGGTAAAATATGGAAGATTCTAATCCGCTCTTTTATGAAAGAACAAGAAATATACATTAGCTTTAATTCTTTTTTCCCCAAGCCCCTTAGACTCTTGGACTCTACTAAAGACTTGACCTCATTTTGAGGTGTTTTAAATTACGCTGCAGATGTTAGTTTGTAAATAACTTGCGATTCTAGAGTTATCCCTCGCGCTACACTGAGACGCAGATCAAAAGTCTCATGTGCCTGTAATTTCATCAAAAACCATACCGGTCAAACCGGAACACTGCAATCCTGACGTTACTGTTTGGCAGCAGTAATAGGTAGGTGGTAGTACTTCTACACAAGCTCTAACACAAAGAACTCTGCTTTTGTGTGTACGCCCGTGTGTCACGAATAAAAGTATTTTCTTATATTCTTACCTTTCTATTTCGTATTTTTCTAACCCATTTTTATCAAGCCGTCATCATAACAGTTTTTCTAAAAAGCTTATTGTACAGTTCTTGGGTTTTTCAGAGTGGTGAGAGACAGACGACAGACAGTTTCAGCGGATTACAGTAGTCTTGAAGGCTTTGACTTCATAAATTGTAGGGATTGCGCCGCCTGAAAACTTTGGATTCTTTGAAGAGATTCTTAGAAAACACTTTAAGGAGTAAGTTTGTATGAGGCCAACGTGATGAAGCACCTCGCCCCAACGAGACCGATAATCCTTAAGAGACAGATAAGTTTTATATGATTCTTTAGCTGCGTCGAGCCGTTTGAGCATGAAGAAGTAACAAAACTACCACCACACCCAAACGCACTCACAAACCGAGATAGCAGTCTATAATAAATACATTTTAAACATTTTAAATTAACGCGAAGTAACATGCCTAAAAACTTTCAACAAAATTAACTAAATCGATCTACTTGTCCGACCAGTGGAACAACGTAGCAACCCACAAAATGACAAACTGTCGCGAATCACACTCGTGCGTGTGTCCTGTCAATAAATAAAAAAAACGTCGGCAGACAGTACCGTGCAGACTGGTCAAGTGTACTAAAAGTTGCTGTTATTATTTGAGAGGGAATTGAAATTAAATTTAACGACCTCTGGCTGTGGAAAACTGGTCGGCTTAGACGAAATAGGCTATTCACATCACTATACTTCTTCGTTTATGGCGTCTGATAGCTATTCTGTTCAGAGCGGGAATAATATTGGCATGATGACCTTTGATCAGCAGTGGACGTCTATTGGCTGAAATGATGAACGCTCAGCAGAGGGCTTTCGGAGAGGTCTTTGACCAGCGATGGATGTCTATTGACTGTAATGACGATGATAATGATCGTTAGAATCTATTTGTTTAATCCAGATGACGACACCATATTATTAGCTTATAGATATTATGTTCTCACACTTCATGGAAATAAAAATATTATGTTATCAAGTTACGAGGCGGTTAAATCGTTCGCCTGATGTTCTGACCATAACAGGGCAATTTCATTGCGCAAATGTAACTACGGCGCACTGTCAGTATCACTAAACCACCAGTGCCTACACTACAGCACTAGCAGTCTAGTCTTCTGGTCTGGTCTTTCTGGTCTTCCGATCATGGGTCGTTGGTTTGAATTTGGTCGAGCAATGCCAGTGCTAGGTAAAACAAAACCTACCTAGTTAGTTAGTTACATTTCAACAAAATTATTTGAATACGTGAGTTCTTTAAAAAATCGTGAGCATTAGTCAAAATTGTCATTTTAATGTTTAGCGATTTTGTATTATGAGCGTATTTAGCAATTTATGTTTCGATGTTGTTAATGAATATTGGTTACCTTACCATGTTCAGTGTATTTTGCTGCTTGTGTAGCTACTTTCAGATATTTTTGATGTTTATGGTGCATAGGACTTGTGGAAGCTCGTATTTGTTCGTCGATGTTTGTCGCTGACTGTACCACGAAAACGCGGGCAGAAGCTACTATATCGAAAAATACCAGCAATAGGATATGAACATATTATGAATACAGACGCATTCAATACGAACGTCTAGACGAAAAGTAATATAACTCATAAATTAACAAAAATAAAATTGCGTTCGGACATCGCGACCAGTGCATTACAACCACAAGCCCCATAAAAAAAGCAAGTGTGTTAACATTCAAACATTTTTCTCGCTATCTTTTCAATATAAATAGAAGTTATGTGGCGAGCTGGTGTCATTGCTCTAAAACAATGCAGAAAAACACCATAAGAAAACCATTATGTGCAGTCAGCAAAAACCTATGGCATCCAAATGAGTCTCAACCTTAGGGTGGTAGACCACATTTTTTGCTGACTGTACGAGAGCTTAAACCTAATTAAAAAACACAATATGTAGGTAAGTACTTATTTTTATAATACTTAGCGAGATTTTATGACGTAATTACTGCCGCAATTTATTATAAAAATATGTGTTCTAATCGCGAAAATTTAAAAAGAACTAAGTAAAACATGAGAACAAAGAACACACATCCACCAATCCGCATTAGGTCCGCGTGATGAATCATACTAACACACAGCTGAGACTGGCCAAGTCTTCGCCAAGAGTGATTGGTTAGTTCTTGGGCATGCCGGTTTTCTCACACTATTTTCATTTACGAAGAGCACTAGCATATTTTTTAAATGGAAAAAGTTATAGATGAACGATTTGATTCGAACCCACGACTTTTGTATCTCGAATCAGGTTAAAACTAGACCACCATATTGCTGAGCTTATCTACCAGTGCCACACTTGCTTATAAAGTGGCTCTATGGTCATCGCAATTAGGCACAGAATGACACCCATAATCAAACTATGACTTTTTCATTGCTATTTCATTGTTAGATTTTTTTTTGTTATTTTATTCACAAGTGTGTTGAAAAACGTCGTATGATACACGTGTGTATAAATGATTACCGTCCTCGGCTATCTTAAGAACAAGACTCAATGGCGCCTCAGCGGTAATCACCAATGTTACACACTAGTACCATAATGTACTATTTTGTGCATCATCAGCTAAACAATAAATATTTTCTTATTCTTATGCTTAAAACGGTTCACCACATCCAGGCTATTTCTAAGCAAATTTACAATACTATGTCCTCCAAAACGGGCTGTAAAGCGCAGAGCCGCCATTATTTGCAGATACCCAAGCTTTTAGTAGTAAGAACCTCTTAAATCCATCTTGCAATATAATATAAGCTTTATTTTAATATGCTAAGATTCAATATAGATTATAGAGCTAACCGGGCGCAATATAAACTACGGACACGTCTTGTAATTTTATCAAAATGTAATTGAACTGGTGAAGTGTTTAGTGATTTTATAATGATTTATATAGTGTTAATATTCGAGTCTTCAAATGAGATTTTGGTTCGTGATTTACTAGATTTCTTTGTTAACTATGATTGTATTAAACTAAATCGCAAAATAGGTTAAAAGATGAAAATTGATGAAGGCGAGATTCCAATACAGTCTGAAGCTCAAGTCACACCGCAATCCAATCCCAGCTAAGCTATGCGAGCTAAAACATGGCACGATAAATAATAATAATTCGTTAGCAGTTAATAGTGTGAATCGAATAATCGTTCGTTCGTATGAGTCAGTGGCCAACTCTGGTGACAGAGTTTCTAGGCCGCCAGGAGGCCTCTGTCATGGCCTAATATCGAATAATAAAACTAAAGAACAATTCCTAGTGCACCTTTCCAAACTCTATGACTTATGTATTAAAGGCTGTCTGTCTGGCTTATCTGCTGGTATTGTCAGTCAGTCAGTAACGCAACGACGTATTCAGATGGAAATGTATTTCCGAAGCCTGTTTCATTTCACATTCCACATTAAAGTTGGTATCGAGAACTAGAACATAGCCGGTAGCGTCATACTTAATATGTATCATAAGAACCCTATAGTAATCCCACTATGTAGCCGCAAGTAAAACCGGGATTACATTATTATGTCGTGTAGTGTCGTGACGCGTCATAAGTATATCGTATACATACATTTATAGAACGCGTTACGACACACTGCGCTTTAGTAATATAATTCTAACCATACAAAATGTATGGATACGTTATGCTTATGACGCGTCACGACACGCCACGACTGAATAATGTAAACGCAGCTTAACAGATAAATAAATACCTAATAAATAATGCTGGACAATTCACACAGCATCATCTAGCCACAAGGTAAGTTAAACAGAACCGTATTATGGGTACTAGATGACTGATATATACTTAATACAATACAATACATATTTTTTTATTATATATAGAAAATGCCCAGAACACGCGAAACAAATATTTGTAGATCGTACAAACATTTGACCCGAGGCGGGAATCGAACCCGCAACCTCCGCGTTGCAGGCGAACCTGCACCCGCTGCGCCACATCGGTCGTCTAGATATTTGCTAAGTTCTGCAGTACAACGTGTAAGCATGTGTTCAAACATAGCACGGTGAGTCAAGACGAGGCGCCACATTTATAAGACGGGCTTGGAACACGAGACAAACTTGACTCGGCTTGGCGACAAATAAACAATATTTCGGCATTAGATACTATGCAGCATTATAGCATAATAAATATAACCAAGAGAAACATCATGTTAAATCCCAATGTTCTATCAACTTATTAGTTTTGCACTTGCCATTTTTTTTTTTATAAATAAATAAATAAATAGTGTTGGACAATCCACACAGCATCATCTAGCCCAAGGTAAGCTGCTGTTAAACAGAGCTGTATTATGGGTACTACTGACTGATATATATTTAATACAATACAATACATAGATAGATATTTTTTATTATACATAGAGAACACCCAGAACACCCGTAACAAATATTTGCAGATCCTACAAACATTTGTCCCAAGGCGGGAATCGAACCCGCAACTTCTGCGTCGCAGGCGGACCTTCGCCCACCGCGACACATTGGTCGTCATTTAAAACCAAAGATTGATTCTGATCTACACCTTTTTAATTTAACCATTATGTGACATTTTGTATCTGATATCTAGAGATTTTTTGATGTTTGGAAAATATTAGACTAGAGAAAATTAAAGCACTTACTTTCAAAAGCAGTTTCAATAGAGCTTACCTGAAACAAATAAACATTTTGTTAGCTTTAGCTTAAAATTTACTATAATAATAAAATGACAATATTACTCTCGCTTGTGTGAAGGCTAGTGTCCCAACAGTGGGCACATTAAAAGACTGTCATGATGAATGGTATATCTGTGAAATAGTGCATGTAAGGCGTCACTTTACCCGCCCCATAAAGTAGATTAAATTTAAATTGACAATTCGGTTTTACGAGCACGGGGCGGTTTCAGCTTTAGCATTCCGCATGTCTAACCTTCGCTTTCCTATCCTTATGTCAAAGAGATAGGGTTCAAAATCAGTGTGTGTTTCTTCCAATACAACATAACGGCGATAAAATGTGGAATTTTGGGAATTTATCGTAGCACCGTCGCATGTGCGCTCAAGTCCTTATTTTATTTAAATTGTTAAGGATACTAAAATATTATATATGTATGTGGCAATTATTCAAAGTTGGCGTGCTGGTTCTACGCAACAGCTATGCAAAAAAGAAAACGAATACTAACCCAATCTACCCAATAGATGTTTTGTTCCGTTCGACCCAAAACATTTGATTCAAGTTACACTTTCTGCCCACACCCACTTATTCCTAATTTCTATTGTTTAAATTCAAATAAATGACATAATGAAACACTAAAGTAGAAGGCTCAGCAAACAAAAAAAATTAGATTACTTAATATAATATTTTTATTATTAAAATCAGTCTTGTTCAGATAATACTTAGATTGCGATGAACAAATGCAAACGAAGTTATCTGAGAGTAAAAACAAGGAGTAAATACGTTGTGAACGTTGCACTAATGTTAGAAATAATATATATATTATCTAAAATCACGATTGAACGATCTCAACGCTTTTCAAATAAAACAAATGACATTCTCAAAACAATTGCCAATCATTTGTTTTTAAAACCTTTTTCTTACTTTAATTGAAAGAAAGAAAGAAAGAAAAAAGATATATATTATTTTACATATATATATTTTATATATAAAGATATATATTTTATAAAGATATTTATTATTTTACACACATAGAAAAGGCAGGTAGGTACAAACCAAGGTAAAAAGAAAAAGATAATTAAAAAAAATGCGATTTTTTTTTTATACTACTAAAGTGGTAACCAAGCGTACGGCCCACTTGATGGTCAGCGGTTACCGTAGCCTATGTACGCATGCAACATCATAGATATCACTTGCGTGTTACCACCCTGAGACCTTAGATGGTAAGTCTCATGTGCCTGTAATTTCACCGGAAACCATACCCTTCGAACCGGAACACAGCAATGCGAGCATTACTGCTTGGCGGCAGAAATAGGTATGGTGGTAGTCCTTCCCCGGACGAGCTCTATCACAAAGAACTCTACTACTCTTATACTTATAATAGTCGATAGGTACTATTTTTTTTTGCTGGTTAACCAACGAGGTACACCTTATAATAAGTTGTCCGTAAAACATTTTGGGGAAGGCTTATGTCCAACAGTGGAAGTCCATCGGCTAATGATGATGATGATGATAGAAACCAAACGATTTAGTAGACGTAGTAGTAACTATGTTGCAATCCAACTTAATTTGCTTTCAAACGAAAACAGATTTAATTTATTAAATTATTAACGGCTATTTACCACTTGAATTTGTCATTTATGCTGACGTTTCGAAGCTATTCAGAAGCTCTTCTTCATGAGCACCGCCTGCGACCGCGTTGACGGTTGGAATACCCACGAAATATGAATACCACGAAGATTTAATTTGTTTGAATTGTAAACTTTATATTCTGAAGTACACGTAACTCTGTAACATTCAAGGCAAAGCCTCGGAACCTAGACGAAATTTGATATTAAGATAGCTTGTACCTTAAGGCAGGACATAGAGAACTTTTAATCCATGTACCGAGCGAAGCCTCAGGCAGCAGCAAAGTCAAATTAAAAAAGGATAATATAGTTTGCAAAGTAAAGTAAAATAGACAATGACTATCCACAGACAATGTTACATTTTGCTATCTCTACTGCGCTGGTTACCTGTGCAAACTTTTCTACATTAACCCTACATATATATCCCTATATATATATATACCCAGCAAATAGGATGTCGTACGAATTGTAGATTTAGGCGCGGTTTACACTTAGTGAAGGTAATAACTCCCGCTGAGTGAAATGTATTGCACACTGATATTAGCATAATAACTCAACGCATGTGAGAAAGGTCGTGCGGTGGGTGACTAAATAAAAATGGCGCAATGACTTATCTTACAATACTTAATTCTGATATTTTTTTGTGACTGTACAAAACAGCTGCAGTATTTCGATGGTGGCCGAAATGCCAGTAAATATATAAATTAAAAATGAAAATCGGTCAAAATCTTTTCGGTCGAAACGTCGCTTTGCCCCCGTGACTGTCACAATGCAAGGAAATGAACACAGTACAGTTAGTACTACGTGCAAAATGGCCACTGACCGATCTGACTTACCTCAACCCGATTGCAAGTTCGTGGGCACTTTTGTAGGCTCTGCAGGTAATCCGTACGCGTTTATTTTGTTTTTATGCTGGTCACAACACCAAGACACATCGCTTTTGCGATAATTGGTACCATGACACTCACACATACAACGGTCAGTTAAAAATAATACAGGAAAACTAACACAGCAATTTCCAAATAAAAAAACGTTTGTTTATTCAAAAAACATTAATAAGATTCACCCTCGTAGTCTGTCTGTTTGTCAGCGGACAGTGGAACTAAACTAAAATAATAATAAAAACATGTTGAAACAAACAAGGCCCAGGGGACGTGTGCTAAGCGACAGGACGTGTTTTTGTGACATGTTCGTGCGAGTGGGAGACCTCGTGTAGTTATACCCTACTAGAACGTACCAAGAGCACTAGTGGTCTAGTGGTAGTCCCCCGCCGATCCTAAGGTCGTGGGGTCGAATCCAGTCGTGCACCAATGGATTTTTCTATAAAAAAAAAATGTGCGCAATGCCAGTGCTCTTATACGGTGAAGGAAAACATCGTGAGGAAACCGGCATGTCCAAGAACTAAAAATTCGAAAGACATGTGCCATCCACCAATCCGCATTGGGTCCGCGTGGTGGATTAAGACACAATCACTCTCGCTTGAGAGTAGGCCAGTATTCCAGCAGTGCAGTGGGACCATTAGACGAAGACTACTGAGACGACGCGTCGTCTCAGTAGTCTTCGTCGCGACGTCTCAACAGACCGATCATCAAACTAACTGGACTAATGATTTAAAACACTGTTTTTTCAAGAAAAAATTTTCGTTCAATCGTTATTTAAAAACTACCTAGGGCCACGTTTGGCGTTCATAATAAATTAAGCTTAGCTAAAAATATTTTTAACGAAAACGTTATTTTCAGCCTCTGTACAAAGACTTGCTCCCACATTCTCCACGTATCTTTAAAAATACTGAAGAATACGCCAGGGCCCAGGGGCCCCGGGCTAATGGTGTTTGCTTTCAATAAGGCTCTGTTTGTCACATTGAAGTAGAAAACAGGTTATCTCTGGCCCCTATTCAATAAACATTAAAAATTGTAAAATACAATTAAATGTAATTATCTACAATTATAAGTGCGTTTTTTACAATTATTATGTAATCTTTATTGAAAAAAATTTAAGGCGATACAATTGTAAGAAATATACTTATATAGATTTTTGATATATTTATAGGTTTTATAAACAGCATTTGTCGTAAATTCGAACGAAAATCTACAAAATTGACATTTTTATACAAATTTATGGATTTGTAATATTTATTGAATAGGGGCCTGGTCATTCGAAAAGTAGTAGATTTGGTAGGCATCATGCATCATGGTACACGCTAAGAATAAAAAAATTAAGTCTCTGTGATTCGACAAAAGGGAAAAATTTTAAAGGAAAAACAATACTTTAGGTCAAACCAACACTTTTTTCAGTCCTTTACTTCGATTTTTCCAAAGAAAAACACGATAAGTAAACTAAAATAATTAAAAAATATCTATAATCAATCATATCACAAGGATCATTTTAAAACGTCTTATAGCTAGGTGAATTTACGCCAGTTCCACGCGCCCCAGCCTAGAAGAATCTGGCAATAAACTCGGCTGAGTTCCTAGTTTTTTTTAATGATTCCACTTCATCATAAAGCTTTAGTGGTGAGACTCATAGAAAATAAGTAAGCATATAATAAAACGGATAGCTCCAAATTTTCAAAAAAATCACATCCTTAAGGGATGCCATGACCGTCTTGCCACCCCATACTAGTGTCCTTGTGTCCACTACACATATCTTCGTAACAGTATCTACGAGTATTATGATGCCATAAACCTAGACTGAAAAAATTTTTGGAGATAAATAAGACAGAAGAAATAGTAAAATTCGTAATGATTGGGAAGTGCAATGGATCTGTTTCTTCCAAGGAGTGGAAAACGTCTTTGGTGTTTCTTATCAAGTGCACGGTCTATGCTGACTATGCTGTACGCCGCCGGCGCCGGCATGCTTTGGGTGTAAACACGGTTCCATAGCCCCTTTGCAACGTGGGAACCACCAGCAGGGTTTTCAGATATTTTGCCTTGTTTTTGTAGGATACCAGGAAAATATGTCGATAGCAGATTGAGACTGCCCTTTGCGCCGCGCATTTAAAATATTTTTTTTTGTTATAAAAATATTGGCTACGGTCTATGACGTCTTTACATAGTGTAAACAAAATTACTTCCAGCCCCTCATGAATATAGCGATTCAAATGAACACCTAAACTAAATTGTAAAAAAAATTATACCATGACATGATTGTCTAATTGATATCATGATACAAAATATTTTTTGACAATTTAGTTTAGGTCTTCATTTGAATCGCTCTAAGAGTTCATGGTAGGGGGACTGCCGCCCTACCATGAACTCAACAGTCCTCTGTATGTATGTACGCTTAGATCTTTTGAACTAAGCAACTTTCTAAATTTCCTGTATATTATATTTTTTAACTTTACCAATCAAATATACCCACTTTAATTACAGTGGCTCTAAATCCAAACTCCCCTCTATTTCCCCTACAAACGTCTCATCAACCAAGCGACATATTGCAAACTTGTGAGTTATTGGCTGTAACTTAGCTTAATTTGTACATAGCGTAGAGAACACATCTGGTTCAATCCTGTGAGCCAATGCTCACATAATAACCCAAAATCACAAATTTACATAAAACTCCAATGAAATTTAAAGCTAAATTCTAATTCTGGAAGGGGGAATAAGATTATTGGGGTGAATTAGTACATTGTCTGCCCGCTAATCTGACCCCAGGTTGATGGCTGTGCATGATAAATTTTTGGCAATTACACCTTTGAAATCTTGCTACATTTCGTGATATTATGTCGCAAAATTCATTGTGAAACGTAAAACTCTTCAACTCTCATCGTCATTACGTAACATTTGAAGTAAACTAGCTGTTC
Source organism: Colostygia pectinataria (assembly GCA_951394395.1). Classification (NCBI taxonomy): domain Eukaryota; kingdom Metazoa; phylum Arthropoda; class Insecta; order Lepidoptera; family Geometridae; genus Colostygia; species Colostygia pectinataria. The sequence continues at coordinate 3,170,441 of OX596362.1, forward strand.
TCACTAACCAATGGTTTGGACTTGGCGAAGGGCGGACTTATAGGTCCCTGGAGAATTCAAAATTTGTAGAGAAAGGGTATATTTATACGGTTTTAGTTACGACTTATATACTTATTAACTTAAATGGCTTCCTAGTCAATTATACAAATTTACATCTAGGCGAGGTAATTAATGTTTAAAGTTTGGTTTCAGTGAAAGGTTGGAGGGCGGAGATGGAATGAGCTTAAACCACACAAAGCAGAGATTAATGATAAAGGAAATCAAGATAATTTCAAGATTTACAAGCTTTTGGCTAAGATAGGAAGTATCCACGGGTTGAGATGAACGACGACTAATGGTGTTTAATGAAATTACGAGGCGAATGAGACTTAATAAATCTGCTATTCTTTGGATTGAACATTGCACACACAAATTTTCAAAGTGCGTTCCCTATGATAGGAAGCACTTCTCTCATGAAAAGAATGATTCTCAAAATCTCTTGAGAAGTTGCATGAAATAAAGTCGTTTCACTATTTTACATAACCAAACAAACATTAATTTAACACTGTGCTTTAAAAAGTCAAATAACGAAAAAGTAGCCTGAATCAAAAATGTACATCTGATTTTTAATGCAACGTTTTTATGCAACGGTTTTTCTGTGCATTTCCAAGGATTTTTACATACCAAAAGGTGAACCTTGAAATATTCTGAGACAAGGCTAATCACACTTTTGGATACGGTACTAACTAGTACAGTTGTCATATTTTGACTTAGATGTAGAGTTTGTGAAGTTAGGGCTTGTAGAATTCGTGCGTGTAGAGTTAGAACCTTGGTTCTACATTGATAACCTCTTGACATGCTAGTCATATCAATAATAATAATGCTGGACAATCCACATAGCATCATCTAGCCCCAAGGTAAGCTGCTGTTAAACAGGGCTGTATTATGGGTACTAGATGGTTGATATAATGATCTCATCTTGGCAAAATTTACATTAAATGTTTTTGATGGGATCACTTTCTGCATCACGTTTGAGTGATCTTCGAGCGCGGGGAACGGGCCAATCTATCACATGGAGACGTCAGAGTTATTTGGTTTACCTATACTCACATGGCCTACATTCAATGATAACATTTTATACTTAGCTTATGTGCCCTGGTGACTTTTCTCTGATTATTCGCCCAATATTTTCAATTGCTACAGTGCCCTACAAACCTGAACACAGTCCTGCTTGGAGGTAGAATATCTGGCACTGCGGTGGTACCCACCACGGTCTCTGGCTGAAGAGTCCTACCATCAGGATTATGTTATAACAGCACTGTAGCAAGTTTAAATACCGGGCGAATTAGACTAAGGCATGTAACTGTTATAGTCAGTTTTGTGGATGCAGTATATTGTCGAGTCGATATCAGAGTTTCTTGCTACCAGCGAATACTAAATATTAGTATGCCTTATCCGAAGCATCTCCCACATCAGTCACAACCCATCGCAAACACTGTATATCGTTATAAAAGACACTCTGAAAGCTCTGAAGGACGTGTGATTGGAGCCTTATTGCAATTCTAAAGCATGCCGTAGACGCCGGAGATAAACCGCTTTGAAAGGTTGCACAAAATTGAATTCCACGCCTCGGGTTAAGCCGTGTCTTAAAAGTTGTAGACATTGTTTTGACGGCCGTTATTCGTGTAGCACTGGTGGTTTAGTTGACTATTTTACTTTAACTTCCGATCCTAAGGTCCTGGGTTGAACCCAGTCGGGTAAAATTCGGAAAATGTACAATGCTAGTGATCTAAAACGGCAAATAAAGACATTGTAAGGAAACAAGTCAGGTCCAACGTTCAATGCTGATCACTAATCTAATGATTAGTGTTTTCCCTCTCACTTGACAGCAAGTCTGAAACCATGCGGGAACAGATTTTGATAATATTATAAAGTACCTTTTTTATCAGTAGGTGACGAGATAGTATCGTTCATGTCATGTTACCTATGTATTGTGGCCTGTGGGTAAATAAGCTCGGTTTGATATGAGTTGAAAGACAGTACAGCGCTACAAGTGCGTTCGTGTGTTCTTTGACGTAATGTTCTTTAACGTAAGGTTATTTGACGTAAGTTTCTTTGCACGTACTATACCGCTATTATTACATCATAAAGACGTTAGTCTCTTTTCAGAAACGAAGTTGGAGGTGTAACGAATGGAGTTGTCACTTTATTCCGGTGTCGGGTTTTATTTCATTTCGTTACTTTGTGTCCGCACGGTGCGCTTGTTAAATTTTCAATTTATTTTAAAGTTTTATCTTTAGTTTAGTTTAAATTTTTATCTTGTATTTGAAAGCGGAATTCCTTAACAGCGATCGACATTGACAATATAACTGTTAAATAAAAGCGAACACAGAAAACTGAAAGCATTTTGTTGAGTCGGAGCAGATTTCAGTTTTATCGTTATAATGTGAGAGTTACTAAAGAGTACACTAAACGTTCCTTTTGAATTACCTCTACCTATTGACGAACTTTAAACGGTCAAGCATAGGTATACACAGGGGACAGACGGAAGGAAGCAACCTGTTTTACCTACAGATGGGTTCAAAGTACCTGGTGGTAGGACTATTCCGCAAGAGTCCGTCTTGGTGGGTACCACCGCAGTGTCAGATATTCTACCTCCAAGCAGTAGTGTGCAAGCATTACTGTGTTAAGGTTTGCAAGGCACTGTAGCAAATGAAATTACTGGGCGAAAGAGACTAAACAACAATGTCTCGGGGTGATAAGCGCAGTGCAGTGCCACGCAAACACCTAAAAACTTTAAGCTTTGGGTGGCACTGCATCTGTAATAGTCAGGCGTGGTGCTTAACATCAGGCGGGCGCCTTGATTGTCTTGTCACTTGCAGATTGCAGACATAAAAAAAAAAAACCAGCCATTAGGAAAATACTATGAGTAAGTATAGAACAATAAGGTTCCTCAGTAAGTGATTTATGTTGTAAATCTTTTGAGAAACAAATATTTATAAACCGTATGCAATCTTTTTAGTAAACTATTTGTAGCGAACATGTCAAAAACAACTGCAACTTTAAAATATTCCCGGCACAAAACCACTATTTGCTGGGATTCCCTGCAGTTTCTAATGTTTTCCCGCGCTGGGAGAAATCAGCGCGATAGCCAGTGACGGGAATGCGATTTGTCGAGATTCGAATCGTGGGAGAGCAAGCCTCTGTAGCTAGAAATGCCCTGACAGAGAGGTATTTTTTTCTATTTTATTTATTTTCTTTATTTCGCGGGCGCAATGAAACCGCACCCGTGCGAAGCCGGGGAGAGTCGCTAGTAATAAATATAGCCTATGTCACTCAGGGATAATGTAGTATTCTAATGGTGAAAGTATTTTTGAAATCGGACCAGTAGTTGAGTTTATTCGTAACAAAAAAAATACAAAAATACAAATCTTTTCTCTTTATAATATTAGCATAGATTAGTATATTAGTATTAGTATAAATAGAATAAATAAATTAATGTTTCGTCCTACTGCTGGTATTCTATGTCCGGGTACCCGCATTGCCTAGTGCGGAGCCCATTGCTATCTGTGTTATTTGATTGTAATGTTTTTGAAAAAAAAAAAAAATTGTATTTGTAACTGTACTGCTGTGCTGGGCGAAGGTCTGCCCAAATTTCTTAATAAAAAAATTTAAAAAATTGTTGCCAGTGCCACACAGAACTTTAAAACTAACTAAACTAAAATTTTTGGGTCTGCAGATATTTTCATGATCATCATCATAGCGTAAATTCACCTAGCTCTAAGACGTTTCGACGAATGATGCTAGGCGGTTAAATAGGTATAATTTATGGTGGTAAGCCCCCGGACGAACTCTATCACAAAGAACTATAATTGAATTTTTAGTCGTTCATTCCGCAAGGAATCCGTTACCTACTAGATTGTCCTTTTGGTACGGACTCTTTATACGGGTAATTTCTAACAACTGCAGCCCGGATTAGCTGCAAGTAGTTAGAATCGATAACGTTCAGCACATTATTGGTGGTACGTGGCTTGTCATAACTGTGGATACTTTATGCGAACATCGGGCTCTGGAACTGAGGTTTTTATTAGCTAGATGAATCTCAATGACATTGCAACGTTTTATTTGTTGGTCATCACTGAGGGGCGATTATGTAACTCGGTTGCAATCGAGCGGTTATGTACCTCGTTTTCTATCGATTTTAATAAAAAAATTACGTATCTCTCGCCTACTCTCGCTTGAGAGTAGGCGAGGCGAGTAGGTACTCTCAAGCGAGAGTGATTGGGTCTTAATCCACCACGCAGACCCAATGCGGATTGGTGGATGGTTTAGCTCTTGGACATGCCGGTTTCCTTACGATGTTTTCCTTCACCGTATGAGAGCACTATTAATTTTTCGTAGCGAAAAATCCATTAGTGCACGACCGGATTCGAACCTATAGGATCAGAAGAAGGGGTTACTACCACTAGACCACCAGTGCTCTCACGTATTATCTGACGTATTATGTACAAACATGAAATTTTATTGACACTGATTGAAATCGGATCGCAACCGAGTTGCGTAATCGCCATACTGGTGCCTTTTTGCTAGGCGATTAAATAACTCAGTTGCAATCAGATTCCAATCAGCAAACTGTCAATAAGTTGTCAAATTCATACAAAATACATCAGTTTTTGATTGAAACCTAGTGAAAGCGATTGCCAAATAACATAATAGCCCTTCTAGTTATAGTCCACTGAATACTAACTTGCTTTGTCGTTTCACGTGGTAGTTGTGCAATAAAATTTCTGAGGTATAACATTAGTAAATGTCCGCAACCAGGATTTGATCCCAAAACCAAAAATCAAGTTTAGATCCCAAAGGCATCTGTTTTTATGCCTTTTGATCTTTACGTCAACGTCTCAAAATATTTTTTTACAAAAATATTATAGACAAAATGTTGCCATAATTCAGAAATAAGTACTGTACATTAGCAACTCCAGAGTTGCCAGCGTGAACCAAAGGACTGAAATTAAATACTGGCTTTTAAAATTGCTACTGCAAAGTCTAGCGTCTGTTTTATGGTATTTTAAGGCCATTACGATGGGATAAATGGAGGGAAACAGGGTAAGTAATTGATAGCGTCTGACTGTGGTCTGACAATGACGTTATGGCTATACAGTATTGCACTGTACCTTAAACAATGACATTATATCCTATCGTGAATTGGTGTTGGGATTACGAATACTTTAATAGTTAGAGTAACACTTTAATATTGAATTGCGCGTTGCGGTAGCACTTTTGACGGCCGCGCGGTCTGAAATAATGGAAAATCTCGTTACTTTATTGATTTTTTTGAAACCTAGGCCATTAGTCAAAATCCTGACTTCTGGAACCATAGAAATAGTTTACTTACCTACCTATCAAAATAACAGGAACAAAAGGTTTCTGAGATACCATATCAATTTTTTCTTTTTTATACAACTGAAGTGGCAACCAAGCGTACGGCCCACAAGATGGTAAGCGGCCGCAGCCTATGGACGCTTGCAATACCAGAGATATCACTCGCGGGTTGCCACCTTGAAGCCAAGATCGAAAGCCTCATGTGCCAGTAATTTCACCGGAAACCATACCCTTCGCACCGGAACACAGCAATGCGAGCAACTGCTTGGCGGCAGAAATTGGTATGGTGGTAGTCCATCCCCGAACGAGCTCTATCACAGAGAACTCTACTACTCTTAAAAATGAATGATAAAAAAAATTATGACAAAATGATGTAGAATAACCTTTACTTTTAAACACGGTAAGTCTCATTCATTATAAAAACGGGTGTTTTCACGTACCGGTATATCGGTGAAGAGGTACCGACACTATACACTATAGCACAGACACTATACACTATAGTACACGATAGTTTTATTAGTAAAACGGCAAGTCTCAATAGCCAAATAAATTGAGAAACAAACTTTAGCTACAAGTTACGAGTCGATAGATCCCCGGCCCCTAAGTCAACGCAGGCTCATGCATCAACGTTACTCCCAATGATCATTGTCATTTGACAATACCACCTGCTATTCACCCCTCGCTCGGCGCTCAGACGGGAATACTCGATTTTTCTTTAAAAACCTACCCGACAATCAATATGGTAGCTCTAACACGAATCATCATCATGACAGCCTTCTAATGTTCCCACTGCTGGGGCACTGGCCTACTCTCGAGCGATAGTGATTGGGTCTTAATCCACCCGCGGACCCAATGCGGATTTGTGGATGGCACACGTCTATCGAATTTTTAGTTCACGGACATGCCGGTTTCCTCACGTTTTTTTATTTATATATGGAAAATACCCAGAACACCCGGAACAAATATTTGTAGATCGTACAAACATTTGACCCGAGGCGGGAATCGAACCCGCAACCTCCGCTTCGCAGGCGGACCTGCGCCCGTTGCGCCACATGGGTCTTCGTCCGAACGATGTGGCGCAGCGGGCGCGTCGTCAAAATGTTCGCTGTAAGCGGGTCTTAGACCCACAACCTTCCGCTTGATAAACGGGTGCTCTACCAAATGAGCCATTGAGACATGTAACGCTTGCTCAATAATAACATCCCTATTATTATAATAAGGTTGTTATAAATTTTAGTATTCCCTTTCTATAGTGAACACTATAGAAACAAATATAATCTTAAGTTTGTCTGTCCGAAATCGCTTTAAGCTATAAGGCCCACCCATGTACTTTCTTCCGCCATATTTTTGTTTAAATCCGTCGCCATAATTTTTCATTAACATAAGAATAGAAATAGTAGTAGTAATAAAAAGACTGAAATTTAGCCGCTAAAATGTGAGTATTATTAATAGATGCATCATTCTCTACACAAACTTTTTCACAAACAATCAAAACAAACATTTCTATATTCGTAAATCTAAGTCTCCTTGTGTCCCCCCAGTCACGGATCCCCATGCCAATAAATGAGTAAGTAAAAACGTCTGCAGCCGCATTACTTTACTTACTTACTTTATTAGGTGCGGGTACAGTAGGTACATCAGTCAAAGCATGCAGCTGGGGGCTACAAGCCATTTTACCGCAATTTGCAGTTGTCCCCTGACGTGTGGGGACTAAGACATAGGAGGTGGCGGGGAAAGAGCAGTGTGAAAATACAATGAGCGTTCGTGACGTAGCTGGCTTAGTTGCTCTTAACAGATCAACGAAGTTAAACACTGTTCCGCGTAGTCACCGTTTGGATGGGTGACAGCCAGTGGCAATTTCAATTTCAAAATCTGTTATTTTATAATAAGCTTCGCTTACGCAGCTTTGTCCGCTTGCTCCTATCACCCACACCACAAAACTACACTATCCCCCGAGATCGCACCGCAACTGCAGCGGTGATTTGTCTCCCCCCTCGCGATTAAGAAATTGTCCTGCGGTCTTAGGTAATGCCCTGCGACACGGCTGGGGGAATTACAAATTGACCCTGGTTACCGTAAATGATTAATGAGGTATTAATTGATTGTGGTGAGGTGGATGGTATATCGGTTTACTACGAAACAGAGTATTTCTAAGTCAATTTAGTCCACAATCACAGGTCAGGAGAGTTTGAAGAAAGATTTATATTGTATTCCCTAAGTATGAAGTAACTTAGGCATTCTTGATGTGATTTATGTTAATAAGTTTGATAGGTGCCTTAGCTTGGTGCTAGAAGATACATGTCAAACATGTAAAAAAAAAAACAAGCATACGGCCCACTTGATTGTAAGCGGTTACCATCATAACTTGCACGTTGCCAACCTGTGACCCTTGGAATCGGAACACAGCAATGGAAACATTAAATCATCAAAAAAAAGCTAGGAACCCAGACGAGTTTGTTGCCAGATCTCAGAAATTCACCTAGCTTTATGACGTTTCGAAATAATCCTTGTGATATAATTGAATAAATATGTTTTACTTTACTTATTTTACATTACTGTTGGTGACACAGATAGGAATGGTGGTATTTCTGCAAACAAGCTTTACGTTTTGTGATTAATCAGCAATAAAACTGTCCATAGAGCTATCTAACCTATTTCTGCCGCCAAGCAGTAATGCTCGCATTGTTGTGTTCCGGTGTGAAGGGTATGGTTTCCGGTGAAATTACTGGCACATGAGGCTTTCGATCTTAGCCTCAAGGTGGCAACCCGCGAGTGATATCTCTGGTATTGCAAGCGTCCATAGGCTGCGGTAACCGCTTACCATCTTGTGGGCCGCTTGGTTGCCACTTTAGTTGTATAAAAAAAACAGTTCAATGCCACTTTACCGATTAGTATTTTTATCAAAGAACTCATATTTCTTCGTAATCAACCATTTAAACCACTGCCACACCTGGCCCCAACTAATTTATTACAAACACTTAGAAGGGGGAATTATCAAAATACAGTGTGACTGTTTGTTATCAGTGTCAATAAATCCAAGTCGGTCGCAAATTGCATCAGTCATCAATCTAAACGGTGTTACGTTGTTACGCGCCCTACTGCTGGGTGGAAATGGAGCTTGGCCAGAGTTGGAGCGATCTATCACTAGCAGTTCTCCGAACAGTAGACCTCGCAAGCACAAATTTAAGGAACTATTTTGCTTATCACGCTGTAGATCCTTATCAGATCTTCACCAAATATCAGACAAACTTAAAGTTAATACTTACTTGCTGGTATAAAAAAAGAATAAAAAATCAAGCTCGCTTGCACTACGGCCACTCATAAAGGTCCCCCAAGCTAAAGACACGCAGCGTTTACGCAGTTATTTCTCTTCGTTAGAGACGATTTGTCATGAATACTTTAGCGATATTGTTTTTAGATTGAGTGCAGTGCGGGGAGGGTTGTGGTGGTAAAATGACAGCTCATCAATCTATGTACGAATTTACATGCAAAAGACTGTGTTTAAGGTCCCCAAGGTGTACAATATAATCTAATGTAATCGAATGTAAATAAATAAATAAATAATGCTGGACAATCCACACAGCATCATCTAGCCCCAAGGTATTACTCTGTGCCCAAGGTCAGCTGCTGTTAAACAGACCTGTGTTTTGGGTACTAGATGACTGATATATACTAAATACAATACAATACATAGATAGTAATTTTTATTATACATAGAAAATACCCAGAACACCCGGAACAAATATTTGTAGATGATACAAATATTTGAACCGAGGCGGGAATCGAACCCGCAACCTCCGCGTCGCAGGCGGACCTGCGCCCGCTGCGCCAGCCACATCGGTCGTCAATTAATTAATTTACAAAAGCTCTCTACGCCAGCTGCGTAAGTCATGTGAACCCAAGAGAATATTTGCACTACGTGACGCGTAATGTAAACTTTTTTTTCAGCAATTTAGCAATATTTGGTATACCAAATTAACTATTTGTATTTGTTTCTTGATGTGGATAAAACCAACAATCAACAAGACTAAACATAAATGGGGTGCCCACTCAGCAACGCAGGTTTTAATGCACTCAACTTTTATGGCGTTGTTACGGCCAAGTAATAGGAGCAAGAATAGAGATGATTTACTTTGCCTTTATCTTATCTTATCTTATTTGCAGTAGAAATGCAAAAGGTTAAGATATCCGAAGTAAAGTAAATTTAAGTAATTGCATGAATAACATAAAGAACAAATTTCAAGCTAATTTACAGAACAATAAAATAATGACACAATTAGCTACATAAAAGTGAAAGTTTGTGTGTGTTTGTTACTGCTTCACGCCTAAACGTCTGGACAGATTTTGATGCAATTTGACATAAAAATAGAATAGAATAGAATAGAATAGAAAAATATTTATTTAACGCCACACAACTAACTATATTAAACTATTATAACTATTAAAACTATCATTATTACTACTACTAACTAATAGCTTATGCTTGGTTCTTCTGTTATATAAACTCTGCATATTGTTATTTCCTAACATAACTTTAGTTCATACCCCTGTTACATCTCTTTAGAAAACTCGTTCTTAGAGCTTTTCTAGACCCCCGAAAAGACCCTCAATTATTTCAGTGACTCCAAAAGACACTCAAAATTCCAGATCTTGTTGTGCGTTGATTACAATACAGTAAAGGATCTGAAGTATATTTCAATGTTTCAACCGCCACATACCGACTCAAATTAGATTAAGTAGGCGCAGGTCATAAATCTCCCCTTTTCCAAAACCCGAGCATCATCAATATTTGGTGCACTTAGCTGCATCTTGTACATAAATAATTCAAGTAGACGGATGGTGCTAATATGCCCCATCAGTCACGGGACGGGGACGTAAATCGTCTGGGACTTTCGAATGGTTTAATTTACGGTTCAAGGGAAATGGAAAAACGTTTTGGAAAATTTCGGGGTTCATCACATCAGATTTGAACCAACCCACTGCCTGATTCTGCCTCTAAGCAGTGTGCGAGAATTACTGTCTTGAGGTTTGAAGGGCACTGTAGCAAGTGAAATTACTGGGCTAAAGCGACTTAATTACCTGTTTCAGGGTGACCGGTGTGCAGTGCCATTTTTAAACTTATAGCTTTGTGCGACTATGGTATGGTCAAGCGTGGCACTTAATATCAGGCAAACTACATTTATGCGAGTGAAGCCACAGGCAGATATTAGTCATGAATATTGCATTTTCAATAGTGCAGAGAAGCAATGCTACCAAAACATCAAAATTAGTTTCGTTGTAGGTTTTTGACACTTTTTCCAAAAAGTGTCAAAATTTGATCATGCCACTGTAATGTACCGTCATTGTATTAGTAGAATTGTCCCCTAGTAGGTAGGTTCTTTAATCCTTTCTTTATTGAATTCTCTTGTCTAGTCCCGGTGGTATGCGATGCATTTTTACCCCCTTTCCACTTAAATGGGGGGGGGAGGAGAATGGTATTGTGCGTTTGCATACCAGGGCGAAGTTTATGGGAATTTAAATACTGGCCGTGGTCTAGCCATTATGGGGTAGCAAATAAAAATAAGCTGGTAGTGCACGTTTTATATCTGAGAAGATAAATTTTGCAAGATTAAAAATAAAGAAAAAAAATTTGAAATGAGTCATTTTGTAAAACTTTTTTTTTTCAGATTTAGTTCGTTCGTTCGTATGAGCCAGTGGCCAACTCTGGTGACAGAGTTTCTAGGCCTAGTTACTGATAGGATGTCACTTAGTTGTGTAAAACTGTATAAAACTGGTTTTAAAGAGAAGTAAAATTTTCATAGGAAACGCAAATTGTATGTGATTGTATCTAGTTTTACCTGGTAGTAGGATTCTTCAGCAAGAGTCCGTCTTGGTGGACCACCGCAGTGTAAGATATTCTACCTCCAAGCAGGAGTGTGCAAGCATTACTGTGTTTAAGTTTGAAGGGCACTGTAGCAATTGAAATTAATGATTTAAGAGACTTAGCAACAATGTCTCGGGTAATAAGCGCAGTGCAGTGCCACGCAAACACTTAAAAACTTAAAGCTTTGGGTGGCACTGCATCTGCTATAGTCAGGCGAGCGTCTTGATTGTCTTGTCATTTGCAGACTTTTTTTTTTAAAGTCTATGCACAGTCTATACTTAGAAATTCGTAAAGTGCGATTTACATTGGAACAGTGAATGACTCCAAATGAAGTCAGTGGTGACACTGACAGGTGAGAACTGACTTTTTACTAAGCTGTTCTGTTTACTCGTGTACTGACACGAGAATTTGAAGTCAGTATCATCATTTAACATTTATTTGTTGCTTCAAGTTGGTTTGTAGGTACATAGGTCTTATTAGTTAATTATTGTCCGCAACAAGAGCCCCGTTGGGGCACTACAATGTAGGTAGGTACTATAATCTAGGTAGGAATTATAGGAAGGTACTACATCACTTAAGTACATAAGTAACTTTAAACTTTTAACATTAGCCTCGGGTCAAATGTTTGTACGATCTACAAATATTTGTTCCGGGTGTTCTGGGTATTTTCTATAGTTAGGTATATAATAAAAAAAAACTATATATATCAATGTATTGTATTGTATTAAGTATATATCAGTGATCTAGTACCCATAATACAGCTCTGTTTAACAGCAGCTTACCTTGAGGCTAGATGATGCTGTGTGGATTGTCCAGCTACTTGTTATAATTATTATTATTATAGTTAAAGGCCCCTAAGTCGGCTACTAACTCATACGAGCTTACTTTACTTACTATTGATTTCTATTTCAAAAACTAACTATTTTTGCTAACATAAATAAATCCATAACATAAGAAGAATCTAGGGAAAGTCACATCACCCTGAAGGATCCCGCTCAGTAATTGACATGACAAGAACAGAGATTAAGCGGTGATCCACCCTGATTGGCTGTTTTCCGATCTTCATCCACAATTCTATCAATAAGAATCCGGAACCCTGTCAAGGCGTGAGTCCTTTCGGACTTGACCGTGTTGTATTCATCAAAAAACTTCTGAAAACTAAATTAAAATGTAGGGTAACAATCTAGGGTTCTATAGGACAGTGACGTCATAGAATTGCTAAAACGTTTTTGTCCTAGTAGTTCTATGGAACTTTTAACACAAAAACTGTCCTATTTGCTCTATAGAACTAATAATATCTTGTCAATAGAACTGTCAAATTTTGGTTTCATTCATGATTTTCTAACTAAGGGTCTTTATTTATAGGTACATACATCAAACCTCTGTTAACTAATGTGTATTTTAAACCTATCAACGTCTTTTGTCATTGATATAAGAATGACAAGGAAATAAAGTACTTAGCAAACCGCTGAAATTACTGTTAGATTGTCTTTGGCTATCTTGTCAGAACAACATGGGTCCTCCCAATTTAGTTATTTTTCTCGTGTTATTTTGATTTTTATTGCGTAAATTTGGTGGCAGTTTATCCAATCTAACTTGTTTAGCACAAGTGTAAATAAATGAAATGGAAGGGTAATGTTGGTTTGTAATTTAGTCAAAGGCTTTCCTAGGGAATTTTGAAAGAAACGCAGCCATTTCTTTCATAATTTTGTTTATTTACGTTGCCATGCGACAATCAAACTCACTACTTGACACTGGCGAAATTGTGGCAAATGCCACAGAGTCCATATGCTAAGAAGAAGAAGAAGAAATTACAGTTTATTTATTAATAAGCGCATATTATTTTACCTGACTTTAATAAAGCCCCTGAAAAGAATTTAATTAAAAACAAACAAATTCAATGCAATTCATACAAACTCATCACAATTCAGAACCGTCCATTTATACACAGTCCAATGCAAACCTTATAATCTGACATAAGGGCGTCTACACACGTGCCGTCGATCAACTCATTATGCGCGATCACACGGCCGGCTACGATACGCGCGAAACACGTGACGCGCCAGTTAAATTTCAAAGGAATGTGATGATGATAAAATACTTATAGTATTTTAGAGTCCGCTCATTTGATGGATAGTGAACAGAATACAGATGAGTGAAAGTAATGGAGAAGTGTAGTGGATTCGAAGCTAAGGTCGTGGGTTCGACGTCTTGCTCTAATTGATTTTTCTCAGTAGTGCTCTCAATCGGGGAAGTAAAACATCGTCGGGAAACTGCAATGTCTGAACTAATGCATATAAACGTTAACTTCATTTTCTGTCCAAAACTAAATCAGGCCGGTAGACTTAGTTCACCTAGAGTAATTCACCTGGGTGAATTCCAACCTCATTTTATTGGCGAAAATTACTATTCAACGAATCATAAAGATTGAAATTTAATATATTATTTTATTTTATAATTTATACTTATATTTTTTGGAATTTGAGCCGGAATAATTGAAAACTTCTTTAGTCGGTTCCGACTCCTAAATAACGGTTAAACTTTGCTCGCGATCACTAAAGGTCTAGACATACAGTAAAACTTTCTAAACTCCATTCAAAGCTCATTCGCACACCATAACAGCACTTCAGCTATTAATATTCCGATTTTATCTACATCAATACACAATAACAATTGTAAAGGTGCTTCCACACAGATGTTTAGTCGCATGCAAATCGCAGTCTCGTTACAGACCGCCATCAGAGTTTATAGCCCAAGAGCCAGAAATGTTTTTTGTCGGAGTTTAAGTTCAAAAAATATTTGTGAAATCTTGTAGGTTGGGTTTAATGTTGCAAAACTTTTACAAGCTAATTAAACTGACTAAAATGAATTCAAGTCATTTTGGCAATGTTCGTGTTTCTATTGTACAAGTATGTAATCATTATTACGTCTCTATATTTTTCTAATGAACTATATACTGTCGACGTCTGACGGTCCGTGATAGCGTTACCCTGACTCCAGCGTCTTGTCACTTGTATAAAGGAAGTAAGTAAGTTCGTTACTTGGTGGTGACACTTATTAGTGACTGGCTAGAAAAATTCGAAAACACAAAAATTCATCAAAGCGCCTAACTTAAGTCTTATTATTATTGTATTGTAATTTCAGTTTGTTCGGTATTTACACTACTAATGAAGTAAAAAAACAATGAATGTCTCCCTGACTATCAGTCTTGTGGGATAGTTTACGCGGAGCACGCTGTCTGGAATTCAATTTTCAATAAACGCCCTCCGGCGATCTGCATAGATGGGGTGTGAACGTAGCTTTATATATACGTATTTTAACAGAATCCTTTAGGTTAAGATTGTAGGGGACAACGAAATTAAGAACTCGGAAATTTGCATTGCATTGCAAGCGTCCATAGGCTACGGTAACCGCTTATAATCGGGTGGGTCCGTCTCTTTGCCATCAAAGTGGTGTAACAAAACTGACTGTCCCGGAAAAATACAGGTGTTTTTTTTTTCCTGGACCGCTGAGGGGAAATCTGAAACTGTGAGAGTTATCGAATAGTCATGTTAGGAGTTACGCGTTCGATTAAAAAAAAAAAGGAATACTGGTACCCGTGCGAAGCTGCGTGCGGCAGCGTGTTTAACTAAAAATTGCGCACGGTGTCACGGGCGTTTCAATAGCACTGTATAATGCAAAACTACAACCACAAAATGCAGTATTGGAAGTTTACCGCTCAAATCTGCCTAACTTTATTGCATAGTTTACAGAATGCGTGCACTACTGAATATTGAATTTACAATGTTCAATCCTGGCTTATAAAAGTACGGTACGGTAATGACAAAAAAGGGATATTATAAGTTTGTAGACTGCGTTTGTAGTGTGTATGGCCTTTTTTTTTGTCCTCCGATGGTGGAATTAGATGGGGGATCATGTAATTCAGAAGCACACTCTCCGAAAATGTATCCGATAAAAAACCGACAAACTGGCAACTTTGCGGCGATGCTCAAGGCTCTGAAGCTTAGTGTTGGCTTAAAAAACACTCTGTCACCAGAGTTGGCCACTGACTCATACGAACTTACTTACTCAGTGTGTATGTGTCTGGCTGGCATCAAGCTTCTGAAAGAACCGATTTTGATTGGATCGTGCAGTTCGTGCGTTGTCATTTTGGAGTAAACAACCAAGTAAGTCTCAGTACGTGTGTTTTGCTACCTGGCTAAGTATTTTTTGTTTGAAAGGTGTCGTATGTTTGTAACTATACATAAATAAAATAAATAATGCTGGACAATCCACACAGCATCATCTAGCACCAAGCTAAGCAGAGCTTGTGTTATGGGTACTAGATCATAGATAAATATTTTTTATTATACACACCCGGAACAAATATTTGCAGATCGTACAAACATTTGTTCCAATGCGGGAATCGAACCTGCAACCTCCTACGTTGCGACGGGCATTCGCCCGCCGGCGCCGGTGCCTCATTTGTCAATATAAATTTTGGATATACAATACAGTATCGGAAGGTTCTATTCGAAAATTGCGGTAATGAATTCGCAGAAATTTCTGAAAAGTCAAGACTTGACGTTCTGTCTCTACGAGTATATGAGTGAGGCCTGTGTCCAAGGACATTCAGATATCGCTATAGGTACATCTAAGCAAAACCTTTGATGTATTGCGTCACAAATCAGGGACCTTATCAGTTTACAATATTCTATACAATACAAATCTACCCTCAGATCAAATAAAGCCTGCGAACACCTTAATCTACACGTGGCGCACAGAGTCAATACCCAGGATAAACAGAACAGTTCAACTAGTCCCTACTAACTATATTGTAAGGAGTAGTAGAGTACTTCGTGATAGAGCTCGTCCGGGGAAGGACTACCACCATACCTAATTCTGCCGCCAAACAGTAATGCTCGCATTCGGTTAAATTACTGGCACATGAGGCTTTCGATCTTAGCCTCAAGGTGGCAACCCACGAGTGATACCTCTGGTATTGCAAGTGTCCATTGGCTGCGGTAACCGCTTACCATCTTGTGGGCCGTACGCTTGTTTGCCACTTCAGTTGTATAAAAAAAAAATGTCTACTGCTTTATACCCAAAACTCGGCTCACCAACGCCTCACCACGCACACAACTTGTTCGCTAGACCACCGCAACTCGACTGACTATGACGTGAGCGTGACTTAGACGCTTGAGACGATAGCAATACATTACACAAACCTATACTTTACGGTTTCGAAATCAACCTTTCCCAAAACCTATATATATTTTTTGTTTTTGGTTTTTTATGCTCTAAAACACTTGTTAAAACAGTTAATATCTCAACTGGACGAGCTAATAACATCAAAGTAGCAGGAAATCGGTGGATGGTGAATGCTCAAGATCGGCACTCTTTGGGAGGCTTATAACCAGCAGTGGACGTTTATTGGCTGATATGATGATGTGGTCACCACTGATTGAGAGTACCTCTGTAATTCATAAATGTGTATGCCTGTGGATCTTTCGTTTGGTGATCCATAGTCTTATATTTTATATAAAAATGCTGTGCGTTAGGCTCAGTAAACTCGACAACGGCTGGACCGATTATGCTGATTGTTGTTTTGATATATCTGTAGGAGTCCAGGGAAGGTTTAAACGGTGAGAAATTATGTAAAAATTGCGAAAAAAAATAACGCGTTTCACTCGTGGGTACTAGTAGTAAATAACAACTAATAATGATGAGAGTGTGGGGTCCATCATTTGACTCCACATAAATACTCGCATAATTTTTATTCTCTCAACAGATCGGCCAAATGCTACTACAACCTTATTCAGCTAGTTGGCGGAGTAACGGGCTTACAGGCTCCGCCTCGCTAGTACGTCATTGGGTGGCGTGATTGTGGAACCGTCTGCCGCGCACCGCACCGCATCCCGCGACGCCTGCGCATCCTCCCCGCGCCGCTGCCTCGCCCCTCAGCGGCCAGCACACACTCGGCTTAC
Source organism: Colostygia pectinataria (assembly GCA_951394395.1). Taxonomy (NCBI): domain Eukaryota; kingdom Metazoa; phylum Arthropoda; class Insecta; order Lepidoptera; family Geometridae; genus Colostygia; species Colostygia pectinataria. Next base: position 3,187,631 of record OX596362.1, read on the forward strand.
CGCTACGCGACGAGACGCCCGCGCTCACCTTTGCTAGCTTTTTATACTGTCGCATTCCGGTCTTTCTATTCTTTTGGCTTTCGCAATAAACGCATTTGTATGAGCATTGTAAAGTTTGACCGCTTGTTTCTACTTCCGCACACACGGCGAGGAGCCACGGAACCTACTCCCTAGGCCTGCTAAAGTTGGTGACCCCGACGTGATCCCCACGAGCCCACGCATCAGCGGGATATCACCGTATGAAACATTCCGGAAGTCAGCAACGCGTCTCAAGAAAGTTCGAGAATTCTGAAGTTCACGTCCCAGCGGTATAACACGCTAAGAAAAATCGCAAGTTTTTGAATTTTTATTTTTAATAATTCTCGCCATAATGAACAATGATTTACCTACTGGAAGTAAAGCGCCATCGTCAACTAATTTGACAGATGCACTCATGGAGGCGTTAGGAAAACAAGTTGAGACAGTGAGGGTAAAAGTTCCACCGTTTTGGAATGAGAAACCCGCAGTATGGTTTGCCCAGATAGAAGCCCAGTTCGAGTTAGCTAAAATAACCACAGATTCCACCAAGTATTATACCGTGGTAGGAAATTTGGATGCCTCGATTATTGCCGAATTGGAGGACGTCATTAGCAATCCTCCTGCCATAAGGCGGTATGAAAAACTTAAAGAGGAACTAATCAAGCGTTTGTCAGCTTCGCAGGAAAAGAAAGTGCGTCAGCTCTTGGTCCATGAGGAGCTTGGGGACCGCAAGCCGTCAGCCTTCATGCGGCACCTGCAGAGCCTGGCTGGTCCAGGCGTCCCTGAAGATTTCCTGCGCACGATTTGGACAAGTCGGCTGCCAACCAACCTGCAAGCGATTGTGGCATCGCAAGCTGACACCTCCCTGGAGACAATGGCGTCTTTGGCTGACCGGGTAATGGAGATCGTCCCGGTGACCCCGGTAGCCCAGGTAGCCAGCTCATCGTCATCGCCGGATGTTTTCGAGGTAATGCGTAAAGAGATAGCTACACTCACTCAGAAAGTCAGCGAGCTGTCTACTAGAGTCGATGGAGGTTCCGGTCGTCATAATGGAGGTTCCGGTCGTCAGGGTGGCTACAATAGGAGGCGTAACCATAACAATAACAGGGATCGTTCTCGTTCCCGCAGCAGGTCTAGGAGTCGCCCCTACAGAATGGAAAACAACAGCCCCATTTGCTGGTACCACTCCAGGTATAGGAACGACGCTCATCACTGCCAGCAGCCCTGCAACTTCACTTCGCAATCGGAAAACTCCAAGGCAAGTCGCTAACGACGGCGAGCGATTGCTGCAGTATTTCCAGCCGTCTATTTGTCACAGATCTCCAATCCAAGAAGAATTTTCTCGTAGATACTGGCTCCGACCTCTGCGTGTACCCTCGTTGTTACCTACGCGAGCGCCGAACGAGGGTCGACTACGATCTCTGCGCAGCGAACAGTACAACCATAGCTACTTATGGCTACGTTCACCTGCAGTTGAATCTTGGACTCCGGAGAGACTTCAGCTGGAAGTTCATCGTTGCGGACGTGTCGAAACCAATTATTGGGTATGATTTTCTCTCTTTTTACAATCTCATGGTCGACTGCCGCAACAACAAGCTGATCGATGGAGTTACCAACCTGTCAGTCACAGCAGCCACAGCAACGTCAAACATACCTAGCATCAAAGCCATGTCTGGATCATCAGAGTACCACGAACTACTGAAAGAGTTCCCTAACATAACACGCCCGCCCGGTGCACCTCGACAGGTACGGCATTCCACGGTTCATTATATTAATACTACACCTGGACCACCGGTTTTCTGCCGACCACGTAGATTAGCACCAGATCGTTTGAAAATAGCAAAGGCTGAGTTTGAGGCGATGCTTAAGGAAGGAACTGCTCGCTACTCTAGCGGACCATGGGCGTCGGCACTTCACCTGGTGCCAAAAAAGGACCAGACCTGGAGACCGTGCGGTGATTACCGGGCCCTTAACGCGCGGACTGTTCCCGACAGGTACCCGGTACGTCACATCGAAGATTTCTCCCAACACTTGAATGGCTGCACAATCTTTTCTGTCATTGATTTGGTGAAGGCTTACCAGCAGATCCCAGTCAACCCCGACGACGTGGAAAAGACTGCCATAACTACTCCGTTTGGCTTATTTGAGTGTCCGTTTATGTCGTTTGGTCTTCGGAACGCAGCCCAGACCTTTCAAAGGTTTATGGATGGTCTCATGCAAGGGTTAGACTTTTGTTTCCCGTACATAGATGATCTTCTAGTAGCTTCTAGAAGCAAGGCAGAGCACGAGGAACACCTGAGGAACCTATTTTTACGGCTCAACGAGTATGGCGTGGTCGTCAACGTACAGAAGTGCGCTTTCGGCCAGCCCCAGGTAACTTTCCTTGGATATTCTGTCTCTGGAGAAGGAGTACGACCGTTGGACGAGAAGGTGCAAGCTATACAGAAGTTCCCACCACCTCAGACTGTCAAAGCCTTGAGAAGATTTTTAGGAATGATAAATTTTTATCGCCGGTTCCTCAAAAATGCAGCTGAGCTTCAAGCCCCTCTAAACAACCTCCTCGCTGGAAACGACATGAAAGGTTCCAAACCAATAACTTGGTCTCCTACCTTACTTGATACTTTTAACGCTTGCAAACAAAGTCTCTCGGATGCAGTAATGCTAGTCCACCCAGTTTTAGAGGCGAAACTGGCACTAGTTACTGACGCGTCCAACGTTTCTTTAGGAGCAGTCCTCCAGCAGCGAGTTGATGATACCTGGCAACCGCTAGCATTCTTCTCAAAGAAGATGAGTCCTACCCAGCAACGGTATAGCGCTTATGATCGCGAACTTCTTGCAGTATACGAGTCCGTAAAACACTTCAGACATATGCTGGAAGCTCGCCATTTCACAGTTTTTACTGACCACAAGCCGCTAATATTTGCTTTCAAGCAGAAGGACCAGAAAGGTTCTCCTCGTCAAATTAATCAACTGTATTTTATTTCCCAGTTTACTACAGATGTTGAGCACATCTCAGGTCAAGAAAATCTGGTCGCGGATACTTTGTCCCGTATAGAAGCAGTCAGTGCACCGGTGGACATCGAGGAACTCGCTGCCTCACAGAAAGACGATCCTGAGCTGCTTTATCTCCTGAAGGGTAACTCTTCCCTAAAACTGGAAAAGGTATTATGCTCAGAAGTACCTATTTACTGTGACACTTCTATGCCCAAACCTCGTCCCTTCGTGACAGTTGCCCACAGACGACGCATCTTCAAAACGCTGCACAGCCTGAGCCATCCAGGTGCCAAAGCTTGTATCAGACTGGTGAGTGAACGTTTTATTTGGCCAGGACTAAAAAAAGACATCCGCGTGTGGGTCAGAGAGTGTGTACCTTGTCAAAAGTCTAAGGTGACGAGGCATACCACAGCTCCAGTTGGCAATTATGGACTGCCAGATGCACGTTTTTCAGAGGTTCACATGGACTTGATTGGACCACTTCCAATATCCTCGGGTTACAAGTATTGCCTAACCGCAATAGATAGGTTTACTAGGTGGCCTGAAGTAATACCTCTTACTGACATTACAGCGGAATCAGTCACTCAAGCGTTTTTATCAAACTGGATCTCCCGCTACGGCTGCCCGAAGAAGATCGTCACGGACCAAGGCAGGCAGTTCGAATCGCGTCTCTTCCACAGCCTCGCCAAGATGTGCGGTATCAAACTTGCCAGGACTACGGCCTATCACCCTGCGTGCAACGGTATGATCGAGCGCGTGCATCGTACCTTGAAGGCTGCTATCATGACTCATGGCGGTAAGGATTGGACTTCCTCTCTCCCTATAGTCCTCCTGGGGTTGCGAGCCGCCTGGAAAGAAGACCTGCAGTGCTCTTCTGCAGAGCTGGTGTTCGGGGAGCAGCTACGAATCCCTGGTGAATTTTTCACCACATCATCGACCGAGGTTGAGTATCCAGTCTTTATTAGCAACCTGCGCCAGAAGATAACCCAGCTGCGTCCCAGTCCAGCATCTCATCATTGTCAAAACAAGGTGTTTGTACACAAAGATCTATCTACTACTTCTCACGTGTTTCTACGCCAAGATCTACTTCGTGGATCACTGGAACCACCGTACGCTGGCCCTTACAAAGTAATTGATAGAACTTTGAAAACCATTGATATTAAAATCGGAGAAAAGACAGTCAAAGTTTCTATAGATCGAGTAAAACCCGCTTTTATTAGTCAAAAGGATAACGACAGCCCGCTACGAGATGTTTCTAGATCGCCTACACAAGTTCCGGTCCCGAGTTCTAACTCGAATACGATTCCGAAACCGAAAACGAATACTACGCGTACCACTAGATCGGGCCGGGTAATTAAACAACCCGTGCGATTTAACACTCCGTGTCATTCGTAAGGGGGTCCTGTGGGGTCCATCATTTGACTCCACATAAATACTCGCATAATTTTTATTCTCTCAACAGATCGGCCAAATGCTACTACAACCTTATTCAGCTAGTTGGCGGAGTAACGGGCTTACAGGCTCCGCCTCGCTAGTACGTCATTGGGTGGCGTGATTGTGGAACCGTCTGCCGCGCACCGCACCGCATCCCGCGACGCCTGCGCATCCTCCCCGCGCCGCTGCCTCGCCCCTCAGCGGCCAGCACACACTCGGCTTACCGCTACGCGACGAGACGCCCGCGCTCACCTTTGCTAGCTTTTTATACTGTCGCATTCCGGTCTTTCTATTCTTTTGGCTTTCGCAATAAACGCATTTGTATGAGCATTGTAAAGTTTGACCGCTTGTTTCTACTTCCGCACACACGGCGAGGAGCCACGGAACCTACTCCCTAGGCCTGCTAAAAGAGCATTCGCGTATGTAGAAAGAAAAAAAAGAAAAAAAGAATGAACACTTTATTGGGTACATTTTTACATACATTAGGTACCTACCTAATTGGGTACATTTTTACATACATTAGGTACCTACCTAATGTATGTAAAAATGTACCCAATTAGGTACCTACCTAATGTATGTAAAAATGTACCCAATTAGGTACCTACCTAATGTATGTAAAAATGTACCCAATAAAGTGTTCTTTCTTTTTTTCTTTTTTTTCTTTCTACATACGCGAATGCTCTCGTCATTATTAGTTGTTATTTACTACTAGTACCTAAGTAGATACGTACAATTAGTACCTACTAATTGTACGTATCTATTTATGTCTAACTGGAGTCCTTTTAAATCAAGGTACACCATACTAAAAAATAAAAATAAAAACCATAATAGGCAGGTACACATAAAAAGTAGATAGGTAATGCTGTGTTATGAATGTAGGTCCCAAAAGGTTCCTGTCTCAGCATTAAGGCCACTTTGAACTAGCATTCAAAGTGGCTACTGGTATTCTGACAGGGCCCACCGATTTAGGTCGTGTAGCGAAGTTTAGAAAAAAGGGATATTATAGGCCTTGCTCAAAGAGTGCCATGAAGACCGATGTTGAATCTTCATCATCCACCGATTTTCTGAGACCGTCATCAGTTGATCGAGTCTGTCGTTCTACGAATATACTTCGCTTGCCTGTTCACAGTCGCCATTCGAGAACCTTTAGTCCCCAACAGTTATCGTTTCTTCGAGCTATATGGCCTGCCCACTGCCTTTTCGACTTGCTTATTCTCAACATTTTAAGTAGATAGAGATAATGTAGTCTAACAATTTAGTAGTAGTTAAGTGGGTTTTTACATGATCTAACCCGCGGGGCATCGTCGCGTTTTTTCAGTTATACTATCCTACAGGAATATGAATTTGGAATAAAAAGTAGCCTTTGTGTTATTCCAGAACTTACTACATACCGAATTTCATCACAATCTGTAAAGTCACGAAGATACGTGGTAACAAACATTCATACACACACTTTCGCATTTATAATAATAATTTAGTAGGATTACGACAAACGCGGTAGAATGGAGAGGCGTGCATTTTAGACCTGGATGACCTAAACTGAATTGTCAAAAAATTTTGTACCATGACTTCAATAATATATTTCATGGTACAACATTTTTTGACAATTCAGTTAAGGTCCTAATTTGAATCGCTCTAAGAGTTCATGGTATGGGGGCTGTACTTATTAGATTTTATAGTGTTCGGTGAGTGTACCAACTATTCAGATAGGCATATGTCAGAAATTCACGTTACGTGGTAAATACCTCTTGAGCCGTGCCGTTACAAAGTCTGACTGTACCGACTAACTCCTTTGATTCAATAACGTAAATTAAGATCGTACAAACTCTATTTTGTTGAATTTCAACTGTATTTCTATTACTTTAGGACTTATATCCTTGCGTTTGCAAATAACTTGTTAATTTTAAAGCTGATTTGGGTTTGATTAAACACACATGTGTATATGACATACATAGTCCTGAGTACATAGTAGTATGTATCGGTAACTATGAGGCCTTTGGTAACACAACACATAGACCTGTAAAAATATTCGCAGATAATGCAAACATTTCTCTCGAAGCAGGGCCGAACCCGCTACCGTTTGCTTCGTGACCGGGCACTCGCGCACTGCAATAGAGCTGTCATCAGACAAATGTTATTTTAGCTAAATGTGGTTTACAAATTGATTATAAATAAAAAGTTAAGAACACCGGATAACCCAAATTGAAATAACAATTTTCTGTTAAAAATATGAACCGTATAGAAAGTCAGAGCCAAACGTGGCAATGGGACATTTCCCTTAATTGGACCCGTGTTACTTCGTTCCGGATTTGCCTAATTTGGGCAAATATATCTGAACGAGCGCATAACCATACAAACTCGAGAATCACACCATTCCGTGCATGGCAAAAATTGCGATATTTGGTGAATCAATGATTATGAAGGGAGATTACGGGCCGGATAGGAATTAAGTAATATAAGAAGCTTGGCTCCTAAATTATATTCAACGAAAGCTTACCGAAGCTTACAAAGCAAAACTAATTTTATCAGTTTGGTGTAGAAAATTCGGTTAGCACAATGTTTATACAAAATATACCTGGCAACACTGCTGGGAGGAAATACAGCAGGCAACACAGGCTGACTGTAACAGCGTGGCGCACGCGTCGATTTATTTTAATTGATTTCTAAATTCCTAAAATTTCAACTTGTATGGTTTGGTACATAATTAAACCTAAAGTAAATCGTTTACTTGGCGTCATATTTTGAAGAGGACCAAATACCCAACACACAATAATAAATATTAGAAAAAAGGCAGATCTGTAAAGCACATTCACAGCCCGATTTCACCCACTGCTGGGTATAGGCCTCCCTTTGTATGTGCCACACCTCTCGGTCCTGTGCTAGTCTCATCCAGGTTCGACCCGCGATTTTTGTTATATTATCGATAAAGCACAACACGATTGTTATTCAAAATACCTCTTTTGAAATTAACATTCGTATCTCAGAATATTTAAGCTTCTTCGAAAATCTAAGCCAAAGTATGCATTCGACTCGTTTTATACAGCCAATGCACTTATCAAATAAACTAATTTCTCGCTCAAAGACCCATTCAAATGAAATCCATTCAGAGTTTTTTGAACTCTTTCGTAAAAGGAAATATTGTAAGGTTTCTGAAAGCTGCGTTGACACGGTGAAAATAACGCGCGCAAGCTACACGCACGGTTCACATGCAGAATGTGAATGACAACGATAATTCATAATGATACCGCGTGCATTATTATATTATATTATTTTGAAATCGAACCAGTAGTTTTTGAGTTTATTCGTAACAAACGAAAATACAAAAATACAAACATACAAATCTTCTCTCTTTATAATATTAGTATAGATTATTTTTACATTTACTTGACACTGGCAAAAATGACTTAATAAATTAACAGAATGCGATGAATAAAAGTAAAAACAGCATGCAAGACAGCTCCTTTAAGTCCCTCTACTCCTTCCCATTTCGTAGATTAGGTATTTATCTCCATTTAGAGAGAACGGTGCCTAGCTGAAGTAAAACTGGCAGGAGTTGTCTGGCTTGCCTGTAGTAACCCGCGGGAGCTTCTACATGTGCATGTACCCCGCGCCGTGAATGAGCTTAGAAATTGAGAGCTTATTTATCTCGTTTGCGACGTATTCGCTTAATTTGTTCGCTTTCAATAATTCGAAACGCAGACGTATGAAGGTGAAGAGGATACTAAGACTGAACCGAAGAATACTAACCTTTTTACTGGCATTATGTAGAAAAATGAGCTAAAGTTTACACAAAGATAAAATAATAGAGACGTGAAAAGAAAAATACATTAAAATAATCATTTTATTAAGAGTACCATAAACCTACGAGCGTGTATGAAGAGTGTGCTATGAGTGAATAAGTAAGTAGAAATCTCTGGCTTATGCCTACCCTTACAGGACTCAGGCGTGATATGATGCATATACTCGCTAATCTGAATAACGCTAGGTTATGTAAAATCAGCAGCATTACAAGACGAAATAAACAACATAAAATACACGGTATTAACTAACTAAACAAATATTCGCTGAAACCATCCAATTTGAACCAATATTCGTTACCCATCCGATCTAGTAGAGCTAGTGTAAGAGAAGCGAAGCACAAATGAAATGAAAGCCCGTTTCTAGAATCCTCTATAGATATCGACCAATAAACAGTCGCTAGGAATAGTATCTTTATTAGAAGAAGACGTTATTTAACTTACAGAACTTTTCAGCATATAGCAGGAAATTGCTCGTTTTTTGTTTTATTTAAATCAACTATTAGATACTTCATTTCATGTACTGTCATTTAAATGTACGTTAAAACATTTAGATTATTGATTATTGAAAAATATTAATAACAATGTTTAAGCATTATATTATATTAAGGTAATTGCTAATCTACGAGTAAATGTAACAGTTCTGATAAAAAAAAATTTTTATATTATTATAACAAAAAACTATTCATGGCATAAGTGATAATTTATAAAAGTAAAGTTTTGCTAACAATGGGCCTTTCGAGACCACAATTTCTTACAAACTCAAGAAGCAGCGTCTCATAACTTACACCAAACTACACAAGTTTCCTTATCTACCTCTCGCCCGCGGGTATGTCTGCGGTATGACAAGTAGACAGCCTTGAGCAACTCCGACTATTGTTCTTATGTGTTTTGTATTCCGATATTTGCGACGTATTTGACGTTTAGACTGTTTTCTGTTGCAAAAGTTATCTGTATCTTCTGCAAACAGAGAACAGATAATTTTCTTTGTTTGTCTACTTAAAAATAAAATTGTTTGTTACTGTTAGTCTTATGTTTTTTTCCAATTTTTATATGGTGTTACAAAGACCTACTACTACTACTATGAATTTGGTCCTTTGAAAAGCAAAACTTTTCAACACGTTTCTGCATTATCATACCAAAGCTCTGTTACACTAACCCTTTTCAAAAACACAACTCCGTGCCGTAATATCACCGAGACGTTAGCACGTCTTGTGTTCCAGCGTTTAGGATGCGTCAGGTGAGAACAGCTGGTTCAGTTCCTTAGGGCTCTCACTAGAATCTATGGGCGCGCCACCGGGGTTGAGCCGCGCGCCACCTACTAAATGTCTGCATTATGCATGGTGTACATCAATTTTGACATAAAAGTTAACATATTCATAGGTAGGACAACATTGAAATACAATTGCAGTTTATAATGATTGATGATTTTATTTATACATAAATTTTTAGATTTAAGACTGGAGGCAACAGTGGCTCGGATTTTTTTAAACGGCTAAAAATTCTGAAAATCTTTATTGGTTTATCTGAAACATGCATAGATTGTTAGTTAGGTATTCTAGTTTAATACTGCATTATTATAATTACACTACATATTACCACAGATAACATAATACAAATAAAATGAGAGGGCAAAAACTAAACATCGAGAATTGAGCCACTGTGTACGACTACGCCATTTTGAAAATATTTGATCGCAGCATTCGAGTCAAATAATAATTACGTTAAACAACTGCATGAATGAGAACACTATAGTACCAACTAATTGGCACATATAAAAGGCAATACAAATTATCACAACCTAATGTATGAAAATAAAAGAAACTCACCTCAAGATAAAGTATACGAAAGGTTGCGAGTCTAAGCTGTGCCTAAGACCCAAGCGCCCCCTACAGTAGGGGTCGCTCGTGTCGGAATTTTTAATTCAATTATGATAGCGATCTTGTTTAATGACCGTCTTTTTATAGCCGTTTGATGGCAATTTTTAATGCCTCTCCTATCCATTCGAGGACTTTTTGAAATATGAAAAAAAATATTTCGTCCCTTGCTCTTAATGTTTTGAAAACATTGATAAGTCTATGTAACTATGCGTGTATGACAATTGAACGAAAGTGAAAAAAGTGATAAAATACGCATCAATAAATTTTGTATCTCACCTTATACCTACTAATAATAATAATGTTATGCTGGACAAATGTCAATCTACACAGCATCATATAACCCCAATCAGAGCTTGTGTTATGGCACACTGGGTATTAGATGACTGATATACTTAATACAATACAAACATAGATTGATTTTTTTATTATACATAAAAAATACCCAGAACTTGTGGAACAATAATTTTTATAAAAGTACGTAAAGGACGCAATAAGCCAAAATGTAATTCAAAAGTCAAACTTATTTTTACGACGTCTCTCTAAGATCCTTAGGCGATAAATTTGTCAGGCCCAAAAGTTTCATGTTAATTCAATCAAACGCCTTTTCCTGGCTTAAATTTGATGAAGGGAAACCTTCTTAATGCGTTGTTTTTTTTTTTTATTTCCCGACCCGTGTTCGGTTTTTGAAGTCAATTTACGGTGATTTTTTGGTGAATTTGATTCATAATTTCGTTTATGTAGATTGGCCTTTATCACACTCTTCTTTGCGCTGTGGTTTTTGGTTCGATTATCACCCAGGAAAATCATTTGGATTATAAGCTTAAATGTTTATTCTGTGTCTAGGGTTGTGCTCGTATTTCATTGTTTTCAATTCATAACAAATACTAAAAAATAATAAAAAGTAACAATCGAACCATCCCACATAATTTAAACGGTCACTCGACGCGCCAGAGGTCATCAACATTTAGCACCTTTTGCAAATAACAAAAAAACTGAAAATTTAAATAAAAATGACTTCGAGAATATTATTTAAAGGAACAAAGCCTATAGGTATTTGTAAGAAAATCCTAATGCTCCCAGAAGTCCGCTATGAAAGAACGCCATTGTTATTAAAAACGCTTCGGAAGTTGTTTGTGGAGAATAGCTGCTTTTGATGTTTTTCGAGCACTTTCTGTATTCTTGAGTTTATATTTATCGTGATGGTGGATTATTTAAAATTTTTATCCTACTAATATAATAAATGCAAAAGTCTGTGTGTTTGTTACCAGTTACCACGTATCTCCGTGATGACTTAACCGATTGTGATGAAATTAGGAATGTAGATGGCTTAAGTCCTAGTATAATACATAGGCTACTATTTATTCCGGGAAAAAATACTGTTCCTGTGGGATAGCCTAAAAACTGAAAAAAGCGGGTGAAGCCTCGCGGGTCAGCTCGTAAAAATATTTAATTGAAACAAGTTCGTTTGTGTAATCCCATATTTTTTCAAAATTTTACCGGCATCGTGTTTAAATTACAATTCTTATAATGAACAATGATATCAACAGATTTGAAAAACACTAGCTAACAGGGGTTTAAAGGGATTTATAATATTAATAATGCAAAGTTAAAGTAAACTGGAATTTATACAATAATAAATGAAGAGTTAAAATATAGTAAAATTTAGTTCAAACAATAATATATCATACTTATTTAGATTTTATGATTTTTTGTAAATGTAAGAAATAAATGGCATTTTATTTTATTTTACGAATCCCTTAATTTATATGGCTTTTCAATCTTTCAAATAAGCTTTTAAACACCAGTATTGGTTATACTTACCCTTGCGTACTTTTCCTTAAAAGGTGCTATTTTTCAACCCCATGGGGTTCCCCAAGGTAGGTTCAAAGCTTGCGAAGAAAATCGTTGCAAATCCCATCTGCGCGCCGATTTATAATAGTGTGAAATATTCCCACCTACATACGAGAAGACAGGGCACAGTGAAAAGGAAACAGTACGCAATCTTACATTAATCACTTACTTCACTTCTTTGTATCGAGTTTGAGCGCTCGTGACGTAATTGGCTAAGTTGTTCTTAACAGATCAACGAAATTAGCACTGTTCCGCGTAGTCATCATTTGGATGGGTGACCGCCAGTGGCAATTTCAACTGTGCGCTCCCGTGCTTTAGAGGGCACGTTAAGCAGTCGGTCCCGGCTTTTTCAAAGTTAGGCCATGACAGAGGCCTTCGGGCGGCCTAGAAACTGTCACCAGAGTTGGTCACTGACTCATACGAACTTATAGGTCTCACGACGGATCTCGGCCGTAGTGAAATTAGTCAGTTTTAATCAGTTTACCAGGTATTCTCATTTATACTGTGACCAGGCAATCCCCGCTGCATTAGGGCGGTCCACCACTGACGGGTGACTAATAGCTCGCATTAGCTCAGTGTTGCACTACCTTTACACAGGTGATGGAATTTCAACTCGGTATCTGGTAAGCTTGGTGAGAAGTAGTACCTTGAAGACGATTCATACAGCGCATCTAGTCTCTTATACATTTTTCGAACGAAAAATCCGTTGGTGCACGGCTGAGATTTGAAATACGATACCCGGATTTTACGATACCTGAACCATCCTCACAGAGCCATCGTGGTTGTTTGAGTTTAGTGGTGCACAATACGAAAGAAATTTAAAATAAAATTAGATAAAACTACCAAAATTGACATTCAATTTGACTTAAAAATTTTATTATATTTGTTTTTTTCGCTCTGCGTAGGCGATGCAGCCTGTTTGTTGAGTAGGCGCTGTCACGTATTACGTCTACATGCTGCAAGCTATGTGACATACAGTTCCATACAATATTAGGCAGTGGTATGTGTAAATGTGTACGTACGCATTGTGTGCTTCGGCCCTAAACCTACATTTCGGTGTACCAACTTGAAAATTACTAGCAACAACAAATGTACAAAACATTTCGACGGAAAACTAACTTTAACAAAGAGCGATAAATTAAAGTAAGCAAAACTTGTAAGTCACGTCACAGTTGATTTATAAACGGTAAAGAATAAAACTTATACAATAATTAGTATTCAAGGAAAGTCACTAGGGAGTATTAAACACGCCACGCTAGAATTCGTGCAAGCCTATATTCTGACACACTGCCTTGGCCGTTGCCAAATAAAATATACATATTGAGCAAACTCATCACTCATCAGTCACACACGTCAGACAGTGCAAAGTTGCCGATCTGTCACATCAAAACAACCTCTACAGTCTTTCACTTAATGATGAAATGAAAATAAAATGTTTATTTGACATAGTTTTAGAATAAAGTCAAAATAAACAATTAAAAAGGGATGTTGTATTTGCGAGATGGCCGAAGAAAATCAGTCCTTTAATCACATTAACGAGCTATAAATAAATATTTACTTTTTAGAAAAAAACATAACTAGCCTTCAAACTTATAAAAATGTTTCGATAGATCGTGGAGATCAAAAAATAAAATAAATAAAAACATATAAAAAATATTTTTTTTTAAATTATAAAATCATCCGACCAAGGAGAACTCTAAATCGAATCGTTAGCAGGCAAGTTATACTGACACCCGTTTAATATAAAATCCTTATTTTATATTTATTCGTGACGGAAGTTAATTTATAACTCTGTGTGTAATTTATTACGTTACATGACAGCGACATGACACAAATTACGCGTTCGCCAAAATAATTTTTAATATTTCGTTCATTCACAAAACTACAAAACAAGAAAAATATTTTAAATTAATAACCGCACTGGGCTAATATACAAAATGGTATTTGGCTATTTGCGTGGCTTATCAATAAGTAATTTGTCAGATCATCACTTTAAAAGCGAATTATTTACTCAGCTAACTATAAATCAGGGGTTTTTATCAAAAAAACACCATTAATAAAAACCGTAAGTTTACCGATAAACCTCATTTACATCCAAGTGGTATTTTTGTTATTAATGTTTTTCTGTCCGTACCCGTTACGTTTTTATTACTAACTCGATTAGAATTTACCAAGTTTTATAAATTACATAGCTTTTATTCGTGACTGTTCGCGCGTATATTTCTATGCGTATTATACTTATTGTACTTATGAATATGGAGCTCTGCATAGGGAATAAAGCACTGCTGGTCTAGTGGTAGTGACCCCGTCTTCCAAACCTATGGTAATAGGCTAATTAATAGGAAAAGCATCGTGAGGAAATCAGCATTTCCGGTTTAAAACTCGAAAAAACATGTGTCAAACTATCCACCAATCCACAGTAGGTCCCAATGACAATCTTGAGAGTAGGCCAGGGTCTCAGCAGTGGGAATATTAGGCAGTCATGATGGTAATATAGCGATTCATTCGTAACTTCGAAAGGGTTGGATTTGAACCTGCGTCTGAGAACTTGACCTTTGACCAACTAAACCATCGTCCGCTGTTTGAGCATTACATCGGAACAACAGAAACCCTGTTACATAAAATGAATACTAAGAAACAGTCGATTACCTAAAAAGTTATATCTATTTACTATTTGTCTTCTTTTTTTCGGTCCAACACGAACTTTGGTTTGAAAAATTGCTTTTCATTTTTATACATTTTCGTCCTAAAAAGTTCCTGAATTATAATTTATTCTTATTCAAGGTTTGTGTTTCTTTCTTTTTTATTTTAATTGTGCTCGTAAACCATATTCTTTTAAATTCTTTTAAAAATATTCCTTATTTGTTGGTTCTTTTTTGATTTTGTAGTTCTCGCAATATTTGAAACAAACCGCTAGAAGATTTTATTTTTCCAGTCAGCATTCGTTGGAAAGCGTAGGAAACAATCGCGGTAGCTTCGCGAAATCAATTAGTTATTACTCGGAAAGATAGTTAAAGCTAAACCATCGGAATTCTCGCCAATCAATCCAACCACATATTAAACGCACCTTAATACCCATACCTTTCACCAATTAAGGCAAAACGGCCATCGAAAAAGCATTAGCTGAAGTGTAATTAAGAGAGCATGCGATGCGCCGCAGAGCGAATAAATTTGCGTACTCTGGCGTAATAACTAGTACTTATTCTGTGGTCTTGTGGTCAACGGCGCACTCGCTACTAGTAAATGGTGTATGGTATGAAAGATACCGACCGATGCGGAAATATTAATTTAAACCTTATTGATCATCAAATAAGATGCAGTTCTGTATGAGATAATACAGAGATCATTGCTAGAAACAAAGTTGCCCCATGTTGGGCGCCATACTTACATAAGCGTTAAATCTTATTTTAGCTTCCACAGAAGTGCGAGTTGCAAAGTTTTGGAAATCAAACCAAACTTCTTCTACAAACCTACTCTACTCTTCTACAGTAACTAGGTGTTTTGTAAAGGAAGTTTGGAAGCAAGGCAAATTTCAAATCTAGTTATAGACACAATATCCAGAAACTATAAAAGGAGGCAAACCAATACCCAATAGGCGTCATAAAACGATATAGTTTCTGTTATTGTAACAGTAATAGACTGTTAAACGACCATGGCGAGTACTTCTAAACGAACCTAAAGCTTAGAATATTGTGTCTTTCAATATCTATATTATTATATGTTTGTGGCTATAAAGATAATATTTTGATAAGAGGCTTTATTTTAACGCATGTTGTTAATAAAGCATAAATATAGCGTTTATTCAATCCAGTCCTACTAGTGGTTCGTACGTATATCTACCTTTTTGAACAAAAATATTCCATTTCTTAGATGTAGTTTGATTCTAATTGTTTGGACAAAAAGAAGCTACAGCTGTCTAGAAGTATGATGCAAAATGCAAACCTTACACTATGGCAGTAGTTCACAATTGAGCTCAACCATAGCAAGGTTATTCACCTAACAAAGTAAAGAATATGCAATGCAAAATCATGGCATCTCGCACGGATGCAGCTATATGGAGTCGGTTATGTGAGACGCAATTGCTGCCATCTCTATTCCATTTGCAGTATCTCCGTTATATTGGCTGTGATTTCATAGCCGGGCGTTACGTAATATCTCTAGTGCATTTTCGGGATAATTCTGTGATTTTCTTACGAAGGAATTTATACTACTTGTTTTTTTGGCGCACAACATGGGGCACAATTATGTCATCCCACTGAGTATCAATTAGTATAAGTATATCACACTAACTGTTGCCCACGACTTCGTTCGCGTAATGTACGTACAAGCCTCTTGTACTACTCTATACATTGATGAAAACTGCAATTAAAATCTGTTTCGTTTTTAAAATCTTAGCGTACATACAGAGGGACAGACAGCGGGAAGCGACAATATAAAATTGTATTTAGCTAATACCTAATTATGTAGGTACCTAACGCAAGTAGGTAGAAAGATATTTGGTTGGGAACAAAATTCTGCCCCATGTTGTGCGCCAAAAAATCGAAACACAGTTATGTTGTTAATAGTGTGATTCAAAAACTCATTTTACATTCACATTTTACAGAAAATAAATCTGGCAACAAACGCAAGCATGATGTCATTTTATAAACAAAGTTGAAAATACCTTTTCCACTCAAAAGTTAACAAAATCTCCAACAGAAATAGCACAGCGATAAACTTCCTTGAAATATTCATCCGCCACTTATAATTCCCCTCCACAGCTGGTCGTAGATCAAAACTCGACACCGGTACCGGCAGACACCTTTATAATCATCATCCTGAGTCTACTCTCGAGCGAGGTGATTGGTTCTAAATCCACCACGCGTACCCAATGCGGATTAGTGGCACATGCCTTTGGAATTGTTAGTTCTTGGACATGCCGGGTTTCCTCACGATGTTTTCCATCACCGTAAGTCAGCTTCTCTTATCTGAAAATATATTATGTCCAGGTTTTAGAGGCCTTCGGGCGGCCTAGAAACTCTGTCACCAAAGTTGGCCACTGACTCATACGAACTAACAATGGTGTTAAAACAATATAAAATTATTTACAAGGTCAATGGTATGCATGTACTCATTAGGTTGCCGTGTGGAAAATTGTAATGTTATTATGTTACATTTTGTATAATTGCGTACTACGCTACACAGGTAATAAAGATTTCTAGCTAGTTGGGTTAAACTTTAACCTGGCTTATTACCTGGTGGTAGGACTCTTCAGTAAGAGTCCGTCTTGTTGGGTACCACTGCAGTGGCAGATATTCTGCCTCCAAGCAGTAGTGTGCATTACTGTGTTTAGGTTTGTAGAACATCGTAGCTAGTGAAATTACTGGGTGAAAGAGGCTAATTATCGTCTCGTCATTAGCTGACATAAAAAAAATATTATGGTGCCTGTACCTCTAAATAGAACGATTTTGAAATACCCGATAAAGCGTTGCTGCCACACAGCACTCACACAATTTTAGTATGTGACTGCTTTTAGGCTACTAATATAAGTTTTGAGATGACATTTAAATGCACAATCGCACCTTGCGGCATTATCGCTGTAGTCAAACGAAATACGAAGCTACTACGCATTTTGGAAGATACGTTGAATTAAAATTGAAATTAGAATGCGTTTTCATGTAAAACTTTTTGAGAGCTCTGCGTAGGTACGGCACGCGCAATATGAGTTGACTATATACTCGTAACATTAGCGCTTATCTTTCAGAAGAGTAAACCTTTTACTAAACTCTACTGAGTAAAACGTCAAACTCATACAAAGTAGAGGTCATGGGTCCAAATATTATTTCTCTGTTTGTAGCGACAACCGTGCGATTGTGCGTGCGTTATATGAAAGTTAAGCCTAAAGCTAATGTTCATTTACCACTCGTAAGCCCTTCAGTGGCTGTTCAGTCTAACTAACCAATGAATAAACAGTGGTTTCTACATAACAGTTAACGTCGTAGTTCTTGGTTAGTGTTGATAAACTGTTAGTTTTTGTCCGGTTAGTACATAATGTGATTCCGTGCAAGCGATTGTATAAATTACAGCTGCAAATTAAGGTAAATAGGGCTCGTATTTCCAACTAGTGCTAAAGCACTAGTTGGAATAGATATATAGAATTCTATAGATGGTGTTTACACCAAACTCGATTCTATAGATACCAAACGTAGTGCTTATATTCTCTTGGTGTAGTCACCAAGTTTTAGTTTTAGTTTAGTTTTAGTTTAGTTTTAGTTTAGTTTTAGTTTAGTTTTAGTTTAGTTTTAGTTTAGTTTTAGTTTAGTTTTAGTTTAGTTTTAGTTTAGTTTTAGTTTAGTTTTAGTTTAGTTTTAGTTTAGTTTTAGTTTAGTTTTAGTTTAGTTTTAGTTTAGTTTTAGTTTAGTTTTAGTTTAGTTTTAGTTTAGTTTTAGTTTAGTTTTAGTTTAGTTTTGGTTTAGTTTTGGTTTAGTTTTGGTTTAGTTTTAGTTTAGTTTTAGTTTAGTTTTGGTTTAGTTTTGGTTTCGCTTTGGTTTCGTTTTGGTTTCGTTGTGGTTTCGTCTTAGTTTAGTTTAAGTTTAGTTTTGGTTTAGTTTTGGTTTAGTTTTGGTTTAGTTTTGGTTTAGTTTTGGTTTAGTTTTAGTTTAGTTTTAGTTTAGTTTTAGTTTAGTTTTAGTTTAGTTTTGGTTTAGTTTTGGTTTAGTTTTGGTTTAGTTTTAGTTTAGTTTTAGTTTAGTTTTGGTTTCGTTTTGGTTTCGCTTTGGTTTCGTTTTGGTTTCGGTTTGGTTTAGTTTTGGTTTAGTTTTGGTTTAGTTTTGGTTTAGTTTAGGTTTAGTTTTGGTTTAGTTTTAGTTTAGTTTTAGTTTAGTTTTAGTTTAGTTTTAGTTTAGTTTTAGTTTAGTTTTAGTTTAGTTTTAGTTTAGTTTTAGTTTAGTTTTAGTTTAGTTTTGGTTTAGTTTTAGTTTAGTTTTAGTTTAGTTTTGGTTTCGTTTTGGTTTCGCTTTGGTTTCGTTTTGGTTTCGTTTTGGTTTCGTCTTAGTTTAGTTTAAGTTTAGTTTTGGTTTAGTTTTGGTTTAGTTTTGGTTTAGTTTTGGTTTAGTTTTAGTTTAGTTTTGGTTTAGTTTTAGTTTAATTTTGGTTTAGTTTTGGTTTCGTTTTGGTTTCGCTTTGGTTTCGTTTTGGTTTCGTTTTGGTTTCGTCTTAGTTTAGTTTAAGTTTAGTTTTGGTTTAGTTTTGGTTTAGTTTTGGTTTAGTTTTGGTTTAGTTTTGGTTTAGTTTGAGTTTAGTTTTGGTTTAGTTTTGGTTTAGTTTTGGTTTAGTTTTAGTTTAGTTTTAGTTTAGTTTAAGTTTAGTTTTAGTTTAGTTTTGGTTTAGTTTTGGTTTAGTTTTGGTTTAGTTTTAGTTTAGTTTTAGTTTAGTTTTGGTTTCGTTTTGGTTTCGTTTTGGTTTAGTTTTAGTTTAGTTTAGTTTTGGTTTAGTTTTGGTTTAGTTTTGGTTTAGTTTTGGTTTAGTTTTAGTTTTAGTTTAGTTTAGTTTTGGTTTAGTTTTAGTTTAGTTTTAGTTTAGTTTTGGTTTAGTTTTAGTTTAGTTTTAGTTTAGTTTTGGTTTCGTTTTGGTTTCGCTTTGGTTTCGTTTCGGTTTCGTTTTGGTTTCGTCTTAGTTTAGTTAAAGTTTAGTTTTGGTTTAGTTTTGGTTTAGTTTTGGTTTAGTTTTGGTTTAGTTTTAGTTTAGTTTTGGTTTAGTTTTAGTTTAGTTTTAGTTTAGTTTTAGTTTAGTTTTAGTTTAGTTTTGGTTTAGTTTTGGTTTAGTTTTGGTTTAGTTTTGGTTTAGTTTTGGTTTAGTTTTGGTTTAGTTTTAGTTTAGTTTTAGTTTAGTTTTAGTTTAGTTTTAGTTTAGTTTTAGTTTAGTTTTAGTTTAGTTTTAGTTTAGTTTAATTTGAATTTTTATTTAAGAAGCTTTTAAAAAATAGGTGTTTTTTTTTAAATTCCCGGGTGAAATCTGATTTTAAAGATTTAGTAGTTTCCCTGGAGGGCCCATTAATTTTTTCAATTCAATGTTCATTTATCATACCATACGGTATGAGACGTAAAGTAAAAATATGGTGTTCTCATTCAATCTGAATCAGAGTTTATCAAGGGCAATGTCAAAAAAATATTTTTATTGAGTTTTATCAACAAACTAGTTTTTTGTGGTGCGCGAGCTGCAGGCAGCTCGCGTGTGGGTTTGGGTCCTGGACATTGACATAAAATATATTCAAATTGAAAAAAGGGTATAAAATGTTTACATTTGGACTCCTACAAAAGATATAAGAAAAACGTTATTAAAACAATTATAAAGATTTTAAAGTTGGTTATTAATTGCATGGGTAAATAATATAGGTCGCCTGGTGCGCTCGCTGCAAGCAGCTCGCGAGGGGTTAAGTTTCTGTAGAGGTTGCGTGGTGCGCTCGCTGCAAGCAGCTCGCGAGAGGGTTAAGTTTCTGTAGAGGCAGCGTGGTGCGCTCGCTGCAAGCAGCTCGCGAACGGGGTGTGCTCCTGTAGAGGTTGCGCGGTGCGCTCGCTGCAAGCAGCTCGCGAACGGGGTGTGCTCCTGTAGAGGTTGCGTGGTGCGCTCGCTGCAAGCAGCTCGCGAACGGGGTGTGCTCCTGTAGAGGTTGCGTGGTGCGCTCGCTGCAAGCAGCTCGCGAGGGGTTAAATTTCTATAGAGGCCGCGTGGTGCGCTCGCTGCAAGCAGCTCGCGAACGGTGTGTACTCCTGTAGAGGTTGCGTGGTGCGCTCGCTGCAAGCAGCTCGCGAGGGGTTAAAGTTTCTATAGAGGTTGCGTGGTGCGCTCGCTGCAAGCAGCTCGCGAGAGGGTTAAGTTTCTGTAGAGGTTGGGCGGAACGCTCGCTGCAAGCAGCTCGCGAACGGTGTTCTCCTATAGAGGTTGCGCGGTGCGCTCGCTGCAAGCAGCTCGCGAACGGGCTGTGCTCCTGTAGAGGTCGCGTGGTGCGCTCGCTGCAAGCAGCTCGCGAACGGGGTGTGTTTCTGTAGAGGTTGCGCGGTGCGCTCGCTGCAAGCAGCTCGCGAACGGGGTGTGCTCCTGTAGAGGTTGCGTGGTGCGCTCGCTGCAAGCAGCTCGCGAACGGTGTTCTCCTATAGAGGTTGCGCGGTGCGCTCGCTGCAAGCAGCTCGCGAACGGTGTTCTCCTATAGAGGTTGCGCGGTGCGCTCGCTGCAAGCAGCTCGCGAACGGAGTGATTTCCTGCAGAGGTTGCGCGGTGCGCTCGCTGCAAGCAGCTCGCGAACGGTGTGTGCTCCTATAGAGGTTGCGCGGTGCGCTCGCTGCAAGCAGCTCGCGAACGGGGTGTGCTCCATTAGAGGTTGGGCGGCGCGCTCGCTGCAAGCAGCTCGCGAACGGTGTTCTCCTATAGAGGTCGCGCGGTGCGCTCGCTGCAAGCAGCTCGCGAAAGGGGTGTGCTCCTGTAGAGGTTGCGTGGTGCGCTCGCTGCAAGCAGCTCGCGAACGGGGTGTGCTCCTGTAGAGGTTGCGTGGTGCGCTCGCTGCAAGCAGCTCGCGAAGGTAAAAAGTGCTCTCCATAACAGGGGCAATAATATAAAAAAATTGTAAAAAAAAAAAAAAAAAATTTATTCCGAAAAAAAATCCCAAAAAAAAAAAAAAAAAATTGGTCATGGTCGATTCGAAGTTGGTCTGGGGTATATTCGACATTCAGTTGTACTTCCATGAACAAATCCTATACAAATCTTGAAAAAAATTTCCAATCCCCTCAATAGTTTCAGAGATAATACGAAAAAAAAAAAAACGGGGGGATTTAGGGGGGATTCAAAAATTGATTTCTACCAATCAGGACACCCTCTACACGAATCTCCAAAAAAAACGCGACTTTTCCAACGGCAAGTAGAAAATCCCCACGATGACCCCCTCAAGGGAGGGGAAAATGGGGATTTTGGGATTTTTCTAGAAAGTTTCAAAACACCCTCTATACGAATCCGTAATCGGTTTTACCCCACCCCTAGCGCAAGTGCCTCAACTCACATGTCAATGAGTCAGTGGTAGTTTAGCTTTATATAATATAATGTTTGTAAACTTATATCAGAAACAAAACCGAGAGCAGATGATAAACAGTAACACGAGGGTATGAAGCAAGTTTTTCCCATAAAAATATTTTGTGCAACTTTTCCATGTTATCTTAGTCAGATAACCTTGTTCACTCAGAAAATATTTTCAAGGTATAACGTCTCGATATCTTTACTTAGATGAGAACGTGAGAATGTAAATGAAAAGGGCTTATAATGATCTAAAACTCATTATAATAACGTTATAAGTGATTAATGTTCTGCTATGATACAATTTTTATGAGTGAGATGTAGAAATGTACCTAATTACCTACATTTTATTGCTTTCGTACAAACCGGCAATTTTATAGCATGTTGTTATTCTAAGGTCAAACGGTAAGATTTACTTGGCCCTACACCACACCATCTATCTCTAGAACACGTGAATATGCTCGGTTTTTTAATCGCTATTCAGCCCAATTATTGATTGTTAAAAATTTACAGCAAATGCTAAATTTTAATAGAAATACTTGCCTAGTTAGATACCTAAGTACTTAGTAGACCAAGGTCAAGGTTAGTGTGCTAAATATATTAAACTTTCTTACTCTATATTGTCAGTTTTTGAGGCCCAAACACGAATAATATCTAACTACACTGGCCTGAAAAACTATGTATCACACTTTGAATGTACTGCAAGAATGGTGGATGTAACGTTACGAACGATTCAGAGGGTGAAGCGAAGATACGAAGAGACTGGAAACCATCTGAGGAGACGTTTTAACGGCCGACCCAGGTACACAAGTGCCCGATAAGACCGTTATATTGTTTCCACTGTGTTGAGAAATCGCCACTTAAATGCAGTTGAAGTCCAGCAACAGCTTCTTCAGACCCAAAGGGACTGCATTAGTGACAGTACAGTGCGAAGAAGACTTGCTAAAGCAAACCTGAAACCCCGAAGACAAGCAAGTGGCCCCAAACTCGAGAGAGAGCATCAGGTTTTAATTAAAAAAAGTTACTAATATATAGTTTACAATGGTTTCAAAGAAAGCTGATAAAATTTGCTATGAAACGTTTTTTATTTTAAATCTCTAGCTTTTATAGTTTAGAAAATAATAATAATTTAGAAGTGTAGTACCTAAGTACTTAGTTTTGCAGGCCAGTGTATTATGAATAGGTACTATTAACTAATTATTAGTAAAAAAATCTCCCATTTTTATGTAAGATAAATTAGATAATAATAACCTTAGTTAAGATTATAATTTATTCAGTTAGGTACCTACTAGATTATTATGATTGATAGCAATTGCTGCATTATGCATGATCCATTCAAAGCTAGCCAATATGAATACTCTGCTGATAGGAGATATCATTGTTATATTTACAGGCGTTGACAACAAACTTGCTGGATTACATTTTGAAGGCGTCTCGTTTCTTGCAGTAATAACCTTGATGCCTCAGAGAACCAGGCATTAAAATAAACATAACTACGTATATCAATTTACGATGCTTGCATTGAATAGAGCACTGGTGGACTAGTGGTAGTCACCCTGTCTTCTAAACCTTAAAACCGGCTGTGCATCAATAGATTTTCTAAAGTTTCGGATATATTTGATGACTCGAAATTACATATTTCTTGAGTGCGATCGAAAAAAGTGGACCTAAATCAAAATTTAATTGATTAACGGGAAAACCGGAATTAACTCCGGTTTTGGCTCTCAACGCCGGTTTTGAAAAATTAGTAAATTTTGTTCGGTTTTCCGGTTTTCGGCAAAACCGAAAACCGGGTTTGCACGCCCTATATGGTGCCCAACGTGGTACCTAAATATTGTTACTCATCGCATTGTTTTTTTTATGAACTGCTTGAAGCTGTCTACAAAACAAACAATAGAATATTAAGGTTCATATTAGTAACATAATGGTCAAGTCGGAGATCTGGTTTGAAATAAAAAAAAAGAAATACCTGCTGGTATTATTATAACTATTTTATCATTTAAGCGAAACTGACTTTTTATTGACTACCCGCAATTACACACACGGCACGGCACATGATGGAAGGTAGGAATAATAATTAAATCTTAAGAGTACCCTGTATTCATAGTAGGTATAAACTAAATCTAGAAATACAACAATAACAATAAAACATTAATCCACTATAGGTCGTATATCAAACCACGACCTCTAGTATCGGCGGTCATTTTCTTTTACGTAAAATATCTGTTTTAGTCGCCGGCAGTTTGGGCACGATTGATTTATTCACGCCTGTACTGCGGTGATGTACGACTCCAGTGAGTATTGAGAGGGTAGTGTGAGATCAGAGGATCGTTTGTTGCCAAATATTTAGACAGGAAACTCATGGTTTTTTAAAATACTTATAACATTCTTTAATACAGGGTCATTCATTATTAATGTGACAAATTTAAGAAATAGGTTCCACACATAATTTTTTTTTGATGTGTGGAACCTATTCCTTAAGTTTGTCACATTGATAATGACTGAATATACCCAAATTTAAATAACAATAGGTACTCGATGATTTAGCTGTTACATCAGGTAATAAGTACGAGTATATCTACCTAATACAGACCAGTAGTTAAAAATCATTATATATTTTTACATAGGTACCATACTATTACCCAAATAAATTAACAATGATTTGATTTATGAAATACGACGCTTAAGAGTAAAAATCTTAATTCTTTAATGAGTAATTAAAGTGTTATAAGTTGGATATTCAAAATATATTTGGCTTTAATCAATTCCTTTTATAAAAATAACAATTTCTTTGCAAACGTTTCGTGAACTCGTAGATTCAAACGACTTCAAACTAAAATCCAGATTGAATCTCACCCCGTAAACAAATATTATTCACTTAAACTGATTCGCTCAGATGCGTCCAGACTGCAGTCAAACATTAGTATTTCTTAAGTAAATATAGCAGTCTCTACAGTTCAGTACTCTACATAGCACGTGCATGCATGTGCATCGACGCGATTTGCAAAGCTTGCGAAGGGAACTGCCGAGGGAGCGATCTGATACAATAAGAAACGAATGTTTTTATAATACTAATTTTTCAAGATTTTCTGCACTTATTTTTCTTTTCAAAGTGTATTGAATACCTTCTAATGTTTATTAAAAAGAGGCTATGTACGTATACGCAACGATTATAGAGCTACGTTTTGTACACAAGGATTGTAAAGCTAATGAATGCTGCGACGATTTTAAACATTTAAATTTTATATTTTAACTACCTTGAAACAGGAGCATTAACGCTTGGCGGCAAAAATATTGCTTTTCCGGATGAACTCATCACAAATCATTTTGAAACACTGTGACGATTCAATAAAAATTGTTGGTTAGAATACTTTGTAACCTTATTGTATCAATTTCCAGTCAGAAATTTAACTGATATTTCCAGTTAAATCAGAACAAACAAATACTGTTCAGCAGATTCTGCATACATAAAATGTAATAATAAAATACCTTCAGCATCAAACAATTCACGTAATATGTTGCCAGCTGCAGTTAGCTGCGTTCTTTACTATGCATAGGGTTGCCAATGTGCAACAATTTAAACAAGAAGCCGAATAAAATAGCCGAACAAAATAAATAAGTAAGTTCGTATGCGTTAGTGGCCAACTCTGGTGACAGTTCTAGGCCGCCCAAAAGCCTCTGTCATGGCCTAGCAACTTTGAACCGACTGCTTAACGTGCCCTTCGAAGCACGGGAGCGCTCAGTTGAAATTGCCACTGGCGGTCACACATCCAGATGATGACTACGCCGAACAGTGCTTCGTTGATCTGTAGCCAGTCTACGTCACGAGCGCTCCGAAAATAAATAAGATAAGATAAGATAATTGTACTCTATTTACAGAAAATAAACGAATATCCAAAGTTGCAGGACAAACAAAAACATCTAACAGTGACATACAAAATCTTGAACCTACACTACAAACCACAACAGTCAAACGCAGCACAAATATTTGCAAAACTCTTTCATAGCTAGTAAGGATGCTAAAGACGTTCAGACATTTCGGTTTTTTTTAAGCTCTGGGGCCCAACCATGAACTCTTATAGCGATTCAAATGAAAACCTAAACTAAATTGTCAAATTTTTTTATACCATGACATGATTGTCTAGTTGATGTCATGGTACAATTTTTTTTTGACAATTTAGTTTAGGTCTTCATTTGAATCGCTAAAAGAGTTCATGGTTAGGCCCCAGGGTTGTAGGTTGTCTCTGCAGAGTGAAGACTTCTCTCACTTCTACGTTCAGTATTTCGGTTTTTACAATCATTTGCTCCTCTGTAGTAAAGCCTCCCTATTTTCCAGTTCTCTTTGTCTTAAACAGTTCAAGGAAAAAAATACATGAATTTTTAAAAGACACATAATAAATAAATAATAAATAAATAAATAATGCTGGACAATCCACACAGCATCATCTAGCCCAAGGTAAGCTGCTGTTAAACAGAGCTGTATTATGGGTACTAGATGACTGATATATATTTAATACAATACAATACATAGATAGATATTTTTTATTATATATAGAAAATACCCAGAACACCCGGAACAAATATTTGTAGATCGTACAAACATTTGTCCCGAGGCGGGAATCGAACCCGCAACCTCTGCGTCGCAGGCGGATCTGCGCCCGCTGCGCCACATCGGTCGTCTAATAATGTAATAATGGATCTAAAGAATGAAAATTTCGGTTAAAAGCATACTGAATGGCAACTCTAGCTACGTTCTTTGCCGTGAAGTATGCAGACGAGTAATATACGAGTATCGCAGCAAGGCTTTGAGATTTTGCTGAGCACGTGGTACTGGAGGGAATAACGGGCGTGATTTTAAAGTTCAACTCAAGTTTTACTTTCCGTAAATACCCCAAAAACTTGCAGCTCCATCTGATGGTAAAGCTTTTGTTATCAAAATTTATTTATTTATTTCAATAGAATCACAAGGATCACTTCGAAACGTCTTACAAGCTAGGAAAATTTACACCAGTTCCAACGCGCCCATGCCGTAAAAGAACTGGCAATAATACCGGCTGGGTTCCTATCGCTTTTTTGGCATGGTCCTTGCTATTGTTATGAATTCCGAGTAGAGTTGGAACCAAGCGTACGGCCCACAAGATGGTAAGCGGTTACCGCAGCCTATGGACGCTTGCAATACCAGAGGTATCACTCGCGGGTTGCCACTTTGAGGCTAAGATAGAAAGCCTCATGTGCCAGTAATTTCACCGGAAACCATACCCTTCGAACCGGAACACAGCAATGCGAGCATTACTGCTTGGCGGCAGAAATAGGTATGGTGGTAGTCCTTCCCCGGACGAGCTCTATCACAGAGAACTCTACTACTCTTAAGATAGCTTATTTCATCAAAAAACTTGGTAATAATGCCTATGTTAGGTTTATCTAGACACTAGGTTCTCGATTATCTCTTAGTATTATTACAGGGATGTTCATTATTCTGTGAATATAATAAATAATAAATATAATAGATAATAAATATAATAGATAATAAATATAATAAATAATAAATATAATAGATAATAAATATAATAGAGCTTTATTTATTGGTCGTAAGTATTCATTTTAACGAATTAATTCTTCTATTTCTATTCTTCCATTATTATACATTTAATTATTTTTTTATTACACTTTCAAATTTTACTCCTTTAAAAGGGGCAAGCGAGCGAGGTGACTAAGCCTTGCGTATTCGCATAAAACTAGTTTTGTAATTCATAGCTGGAAATAATCTTCAACAAACACATATAAATACTAAATCATCGATAAAAATGTGTTTCGCAGCAAAACAAACACAATTTTACCCTACAAGCAGACGTACCCATAATCATTTTGTCACCCTTCCTATGGAATACTATAAAGATCACTCGACTAGAAGACGCTGATATAACTCGAAACAAAAAAGGATTTACCAAAAGATGGATTTCATAAAGACCCTATTTCACAGGCGTCAGAACCAGTTTTACAACTAAACGAAATGTATGTAATTCAATGGATGGTAAAATAGCTTGGCTAAGTTACCGTATTGGTTGCACTGATATTAGGCAAACTAAAAAACACGGACGATAAGTTCGTATGAGTCAGTAACTCTGGTGTTAGTAGACCGCCCGAAGGCCTCCATCATAGTCTAACAACTCTGAAACAGATGGGGGGCCAATTGCTAAATGTGGCCTCCAAGGCACGGAAGCGCCTAGTTGAAATTGCCAAATTGCTCAAGATCGGTCGTAGTTGCGCTCTTTTTGGGTAGCCTTTGTAAAGCAGTGGACGTCTATTATTGGCAAATAATGATATGATGAAATTCGCAGAGAGTCTGAGTTTTTTTGGTTTTGTTTTTAGCTTCTGCAACGTGGTATCTTAACGTAGTCCTGCGCGCAACTGATCAAACCAAACTAAGTTACACAAAACATTTTTTCAGCGTTAATTTATTATTAGGCACACTCGATCTGTTTTCGATAGCTCAGTTACGCAACCAGTCGTGAAAACATGCTGTCCCAATGTAAAAAGGGCACAGCCTAGGATCGAACTTACTAAGCCACGGATAAAAAGATCAAGCCATATTTTTTGTACGGTCAAATCTTCAGAAAATGATACGGTGGGTAGCTTTTACGGTGCCAGTTTAGACTTCGTATTTTCCCAGAATAGGAAGATGTTTTTGCTAATAATAAATCAACGAATGAAAAAAAGATTCGTCTGCCTTCTCTATACCTTAATAATAAAACGTTTCTCGTAAATATATTTCATATTTTATGAAAATACTAGACATGTAGGTACATTAACTACGAAAAAAATATAACAGAGACTAACAAATAAAGTAAAACTAATATTTGCGCACAAAAAAATTAATTAAATAGCTTCTGCAACTCGCAATGTTTCTCAAAGAGAAAACTTTTAGAGAGCACTCATTACTGAGATTTTTCCTATTTGTTTTAATCGTCAATTAACGTTTCCAAGTAAACAGATGGAATTGTCAAACTCCGCGAACCTGGAAACTTTTAATTAAGTAAAAAGGGAAATTCTGTAATGTCGTTTGGGGCCAATTTGGAAGTTCTAACGAGTGTTATGTCAACATCGGCAATCGAGGCTCGAGTTACGATCGATCGATGCTAAGCTTTGGATCTTTACAAATACCTACAACACTGTTTAGAATTTAGATGAACGATTCCAGAGCACACGCGGTGATTTTACCGAGCCATAATTCACCATTCTAACTGAACAACGTTTATGTAACTTAAAACTTACTTAAAACAAATCCCTGCTAACAGAGCTTAGAGCTAAACGCTTGGTTTGAATGGCTTTTAACCTCAGATTACTGTTATTACTAGTATGTTCTCAAAAAAATCTGGTGTGTTTTTTTTAAAGTCCAAATAGCACTAACATAGACTACCATTTTCCTTTTAATGCCCATTTGGATTGTATGTAAGGCGAATGTGTAGCTAATTGACTTCCACAGTAATAGACATACCTCAACAGTGTGATACAAGTAGTAGACAAAAATGGTCTTGCACACAAAAAATCCAACACACACAGAAAAATAAATCCATATTTGTATGCAGCCAACTACGCCCTATATCATCAGAATCACCACAACGTTCCGTTCCATTGCAAAACCAAAAGTTAACCGCTCCAGTATCACGTCATCTGTTCTTTATAGCTCCCGGATTTAATTTCACAGGACATTATTCAGGAACTCCGTAAGTTTTTGCTTCTGCAGAACATCGCGGGAAAGAGTTTGTGATAGATGGCTGATCCATTTTTCATTACTTCCGTAGCGTATTCTGTGTATTCTGCCAGTTGGAAATTCGAATGTGCGTATTCCGTTTTCGTTTGAAATTCGAATGTGCGTGTTCTGCTTGGGTTGGAAATTCGAATGTGTTTGTTATTGGGCAATCAAAAGTTTGAAGGATGTTTGAAGGTTTTGAATTGGGACGATATTTCTTGTTGTGTTTTTGATAGGTGAACTTGGCTTTGTTTATTACAAAAATGTATTGCTGTTTGTAGATCGTCTTGTTTCTGGTTCTTTCATAATCACTCTGCATTCGATCTATAATCTGAAGCAAATTCTCTTAAGCCCTATTTAGTTTGATAACCCCTTTAAAGGGGATTTTGACACTAACCCACATTAAAATATAGTTATGAAATAGATTAATCGATTGGTTCATTTATGCCCCAAAATTGAACTGCTAGGCTCAACTAGGTAGTGCTATTATAGCATGATATATAGGTTATTATAGGTATGACTGTTTTTATCTTCTGTCACAATATCAACAATGTCATGGGTAAATTAGTTTTTCCCATGACCCTGCCACGTGGCCAGTTGTGTTAGGAAATTAGTTTAATAAAGTTTGATTTTGTTTTCTTGTTTTTTTTTATATGTTCACCTGCGATCAATCTTTAGACTATGAGCAGAATGTAGAGTGGCCGTGAAAATTGCCTCATCATCATCATCATCATCAACCTATTGCAGTCCACTGCTTGACGTAGGTCTCTCCCAATGCGCGCCACTGAGCCCGATCTTCGGCTTTCCTCAACCACTTTCTGCCAGCTACATTCCGCAAGTCATCGCTCCATCTAGCCGGAGGGCGTCCTACACTACGCTTGCCTAAGCGCGGTCTCCACTCTAGAACACGTTTGCCCCAGCGGCCATCGGTTCTCCGGCATATATGACCAGCCCACTGCCACTTCAACTTGCTTATCCTTTGAGCTATGTCGACCACCTTGGTTCTCTGTCGGATGATCTCATTTCTGATTCTATCCTTTAGAGAGACACCGAGCATAGCTCTCTCCATAGCTCGCTGAGTGACTTTCAACTTGTGAACCAGCCCTACCGTAAGTGTCCACGTTTCAGCAGCATAGGTCATCACTGGTAGGACGCACTGGTTGAAGACTTTGGTCTTCAGGCTTTGAGGGATGCGCGACGAAAAGACTTGACGGAGTTTCCCAAACGCTGCCCAGCCTAGCTGAATTCTCCGGTTTAGCTCTTTCTCGAAGTTGTGTCTGCAAAATCTGCCCTAGGTAGACATATTCCTGCACAACTTCAAGTGGCGTTCCGGTGACGGTAACCGGCTCTGGGGTAATACGATCGTTGATCATAATTTTAGTTTTATCTAAGTTCATTCCCAGGCCGATACGTCGTGAAGCAGTAGCTAGGCTGTTCAGCATCTGTTGTAGGTCCTGCAACGATTCCGCCATTATGACGATATCGTCTGCGAATCGTAAGTGCGAGATGTATTCGCCATTGATGTTGATGCCCAACCCATTCCAACTCAGCGTCTTAAACATATCTTCCAGTGCGCTTGAGAATAATTTGGGGGATATAACATCCCCTTGTCTTACTCCGCGGCACAATTGGATAGGTTTAGACTGCTGGTTCTGGATTTGGACGGACATTGTGGCCTCGTTGTACAAACATCTCAACACTTCGATATATCGCCAGTCAACCTGACATCGCTGCAAGGACTGCAGAACAGCCCAGATCTCGACAGAGTCAAAAGCCTTCTCATAGTCCACAAACGCTAAGCACAGAGGCTGATTATACTCCTCAGACTTCTTTATAATCTGCCGCATAGTGTGAATGTGGTCTATGGTACCATATCCTTTTCGAAACCCGGCCTGCTCCGGTGTTTGAAACTCGTCTAGTCTCCGTGCAAGACGATTCGTAATGACCCTAAAAAAAAAGTTTATAGACATGGCTCAAGAGTGAAATGGGTCTGTAGTTTTTCAGTAAGGCTTTATTGCCTTTCTTGAAAAACAGTACCACAACACTCTTCCTCCATGCCTTTGGAGTTCTCCCTTGGCTTATGACGGCATCGAATATACGTTGGATTTCTTTCAGGACAGGAGTATTTCCTGCCTTTAAGAGTTCCGAGGTAATTCCATCTTCACCAGGGGCTTTTCCATTTTTCAACTATCTTAGCGCCATCTCGATCTCGTCTTGGCTGACTTCTGGCAGATCCTCAGTAAAGTGACGTGTTAGTGTGGCTCTAGCATCCTCATTGCTGGTTTCGGGACATGAAGCTTGCGAAGCGTACAACCGGCTGTAGAAGTCCTCGATCTCGGCCAAGACCTCCGGTTTGGAGACGACGGTTTCCCCACTCGACTTTGTAAGTTGTGTCAGATGGCTCCTACCGAGGCGCTGCATAAACACTTTTGACCCCCGATTTGCTCGATTGCTTGCTCAATGCGTACAGTGTTGGCGCTTCGGAGGTCGTATCTTATTTTTATTATTATTATTATTATTAGCCTTTTATTTCCCAATAATTCAAACATTAATTTAAACACTAATTAAAGTTTATACATAAAATCACTTTTTTAATATTGTACCTAGTTATTATTATTAAGTATATGAAATTATTATTGACATTATTATCATTTTAATTATTATTATTATTATTATTATTTTATTTTTTATTTATGTATTAATTGGTTTTTGTTTTTGGGGCCGCCAATCTGCGGATAAAGGCCTCCTCCAACCGCTGCCACTTTTCTCTTTGTTGAGCTAATCTGGTCCACGCAGCGCCCGCTACTCCCATGATGTCATCTCGCCATCTTCGTCTTGGTCTTCCACGGGGGCGAATTGCGTTTCGAGGATACCAGTGTATAATTTTTTCGCTCCACCTTCCATCTGTCGTTCTCGCCACATGTCCAGCCCATCTCCATTTGAGTTTGCATGCAAGCTCTGCAGCATCAATTACTTTTGTTTTGTTTCTTATGCATGTGTTTCTTTTTCTATCACTTAATTTAAGTCCCAACATACTTCTTTCAGCTGCTCTCTGAAACACTTGTATTTTATAAATCACGTCTTTCGTTAGCGCCCAGCTTTGACATCCATATAATAATGTCGGAAGTATAATAGTGTCCATAGCTTTCTTCTTGAGTCTAATTGGGATGTTTGACTTAAAAATTTCCTTAAGGGACCAATATCTATTCCAGGCTTTCTTTATTCGACGTTCTACCTCGCGGGATGTTTGGTCTGTAAATGAGATATTCTGCCCCAGATATAAATACTCGTCCACATAATCAATTTGCTTTGTTTGTATCAAAATAGGCATTTTTTCGCCATTCGTCATAACAAATGTTTTTCTGGCGTTCATGTGCAGTCCACATCTTTGACTCTCTTCATCTAAGGTGTTCAGCATGTATTCTAAGTCATGATAATTTTCTGATATCAGCACGATGTCGTCTGCGAACCGTAGATGGTTGAGGTATTCACCGTTTATATTTATTCCCAGATTTGACCAGTTTAAGTTTCGAAATATGTGTTCCAGTAGAGCTGTGAATAGGTTCGGAGATATTGGATCGCCTTGCCGAACTCCCCTTTTGATAGGAAAAGGTTTTCCCTTACGTTCTAATTTTACTACTCCCTTGCAGTTTTTGTAGAGTTCCTTCAGTATGTTTATGTAGCTTTCTTGAATTCCTTGTTCTTTAAGAGCTCTCCACATGGGTTCATGGTATATAGAGTCGAACGCCTTTGAGTAATCTACGAAGCCAATATAGAGAACTTTGCCATACTCTACGTAGTTTTCTATAATTTGAGTCAATGTAAAAATATGATCAGTAGTAGAGTAGTTTGGTCTAAAGCCAGCTTGTTCAATAGGCTGGTTCAACTCCAGTATTTTTGCGATTCTTTTTAGGAGAATAGTTGTAAAGATTTTATAAGTTGTTTGTTGTAAACTTATCGGTCGGTAGTTACTAATGTCATTTGGGTCACCTTTTTTATATAAAAGAGTTATGATAGATGTTTCCCATTCTTTGGGTGTTATTTTTGTATTTATAATATCATTGAAAATTTTTTTTAGAATTGGCGTAAGAGGTTCGTTGATAGCTTTTAAAACATCGTTTGTGACTCCGTCTGCCCCAGGACTTTTCTGTGACTTGAGATACTGGATAGCACTTCGAATTTCACATTCCAGAATTGGTTGAATGTCTTCATTATTATGATTTGGTATCAGACATTTTTCTTGGTTTATTACTTCATTAGCGTATAAGTTTTCATAAAATTTTGATGCTGTGTCAATGATGTCGTCTCTATTTGTATTTAATTGTATTATTTGATTATTGTTTTGTTTGTTCAAGGATACTATCCATTGCTTGTTGTTATCTAACTTCTTTTGTGATCCTTTAACTGAAGCTCTTTTTTCCAATTCTTCTTCTATGATTTTATATCGGTGTTCTTTTCTACTCTTGTCCAAAAGTGTTTTAATTAGTTTGTAGAGGGCGCTTAGTTTATTTTTTTCTGGTCGGGTTTTGTTTTTCTTTTCTCTAAGAGTGGTTCTTTCTTCTATTAGTTTTATTATGTGGTTACTTAAAGTAGGTGTCTCTTTATTTCTTCTCGGAAGCTCGTTTGTAGAGTCTTTGATACTTTTAATTAGTCTTTCGTAAGTTTCTTGCACATGGCTATAATCGAAAAAATCCGTCTTACTAATAAATATATTCCTTAGTAGGCTTTGTTCGACAGAATTCATCTGAATTGATTTATTTCTATAGAATTTTCGTGATTTAACATTGCATTTTAGAGTAAGTTTTGCTCTAACAATGTTATGATCTGATGGGAAAGTTGTTTTGAGTACTTCGGTGTCCCGGATGCTGTTCTTATTTCTAGCTAAGATAAAATCGATCTCATTCTTTGTTTTGCCATCTGGAGAGAGCCAGGTCCATTTTTGTTTTGGATGCCTTTTAAACTGTGTATTCATAATAAAAAGCTGGTTTTCATGACAGAATTCCAGTAAAAGATTGCCACGTTCGTTTCTGTTGCCATAGCCCCACCGACCCATCACTTTTTTATCATCAGAAGTTTGATGGCCAATTCGTGCATTAAAATCACCCATGACGATGGTGTCTTTACTTGTGTGCTCGAGCGCGACTCTTATGTCATCGTAAAACTTGTCTATGTCTTCATAATTCGCACGTTCTGTTGGAGCGTAACACTGGATTAACGATATTTCACGATCTAGTATGCGCATATCTAAGCGTATGACTCTCTCTGATATAGTTCTGAAGTCAGTTACAGATTTTTTAAGTGTTTTATTTACCAGAAAGCCGACACCTTTATTACCACTAGTCTTGCCGTAGTACATGAAAATATAGTTTTCAGTCTCTAATATTTCTTTACCTTCCATTTTAATTTCAGCTAGGCCAATGATGTCCCATTTAAATGTTCTCAAACAATGGTCCAGTTAGATTTTTCGGGTGGGGTGGACTAACGATCTTACATTAAACGTGCATATATTTAGAATACCTAAGGTTTCGTATTCATTTATACTTGGAATTTCTTTATTTTCGTTTCGGTTGGAGGGTTTTGGTCTACTTTTCCCTTGGGGACCAGCCATATTGGGAAAGTTTGTGTTTTCGTTAATTTGAATTTTCTTATTTTTAGGAGGTGGCACTAATTGCTATAGTATTTCTTTGTTGGAGTTTTCCTGGTTATTTTTATGAATTGGGTTCTTATTTTGGGGCAATAAGTACTGGGTTATATTTCTATTATCCGTTGCAGGTTTGGTTTTCTTTGCTCTACTAAATTCTCCTTTGTTCATATTTGGGCTACTTTCAGTTGGTAAAGTCCGTTTTTTATTCCTGTAGCTCTCACTGTTATCTTCTCTAGTATCACTTGTTTGTTGAACAACTACTAGCTTGTTATACTTAATGAAAGCCTTTTTGCCACCTTCGATTTCAATTTTCAGCTGTTCTTGTAGGTTTTTTCTTTCTTTCAGCACTTTAGGAGGGTAGTCCTCTTTAATATAAAAGCCTGTTTCTGCTAATTTGTTTTTGTTTTTCATTATCTGTATCTTTTTCCCATATGTAGTTAGTCCTACAACAATAGGCCTAGGTTTGTCGTTCTTTTGCCCAATTCGTCTTGCGTGTTGTATCTCATTTTTGTGACATTCGACTTGTAAGCCTTCATTTTGTAAACTTCACTACTATTTCAGGACTTTGTAGAAAGAAGAACAGCATGATGTTTCAGGTACAGAAATACTTTTTCTTTATTCGACCAACGTAGGTACTTTTCACAATGTTACTTGTTCGACGATCCAAGCCAGAATGAATCTCCGACCTTTTCGTTCGTTCTTTATTTTTCTATCTCAAAAAAACGGGCTCATCGTACCACCTTTTTTTCATTTGACAGATAAAGAACCAGCGACAACGTCAAAGTTACAAAACAGTTGCTAGCATTAAATAATATCGAGTATATCCATAGATATCGAGACTTGAGTAATTTATCCAAAAACGAAATACATTTATTTTCAACAAATAAGCAACCCTAACAATCGTCCATTCTGACAACGTGTGCGTCCCCGCACACGACCCCAGGTGGAACCCTAACAATCGGATATTTTTATACAAGCCAATATTATCGAAAAAATATTATATGAATCTAGCGTTACTCTTAAGATAGTTTCTAAATACATTAGCTCAGTTACTTAAATGTACGATAACAATTATACCATCTTATACATAATATTCAAGTACTTATAAAACATATTTAAATGAGAACATATATTATCAACTTTAGTATTATTCAGTCCTGATCACTAAATTGCTAGTAGGTACATACTTTATCAATAAAAACAATTCAGGCCAGTGGACTACAAGACGGTCGATTTCCTGTGTGTATGATAGCGCTGATAACAAACTCAGACCGATCGACTCGGTTCCCCGTGGTCGCTAAAAAACTTAGTAAAAAAAACAATCGAATTCGTCAAGTTGATACACACAAGATGATCGACTACCTGTGGTAGCACTGTAAAATAAATAACACAGACCGATCAATTCGGTTCCGTATTAAAAACTTAAGTAAAAGACGTCAAGTTAACGCTCACAGAAAGATCGATTCCCTGTGGACGTAACAAACGACGTAGAATAACATAAAAAAAACTGTTTGATTCAGTTTGCACGTTTACTATCGAATCATCATATCAAAAAACGCTCAATTCGTCAAGTAGACACACACAGGATGATCGATCACCTGTGGTGATCCTTTCATCAATCGATCGATTCCCTGTGGGAAAGCTGTAGAATAACAAACACAGACCGACTTATTCTGTTCTGTGACAGTTAAGTAACGAATTAAGTCAAAATACTATCGATTCATCAAGTCGTCGCTCGCAGGATTAGTGGCGCCTTCTTTCATCTGGTGCTCACAAGACGATCGATTACGGAGGGTTCTTCTCAGCATGGGCAAATCAAAACACGAACCGATCGATTCTCGTGTTTGATCTGAAACAACGAAATAACTTATCTGTAGTTAAACATGCTCAGTAACACAGTAACATTAAAGTTTAACAATCGCTAGTTCAAATCAATCAATCCTTTATATCAAAAACCTATTACTCTAAATTTTTCTTATCTACTTTGTTCAGAGTAAAATCCACTTCTGCATTCGTGACGGAACTGAATAACGATTCGAAGGAGTTTAGTTTCTTTTTTTTTAACAACATTAAACACAGAGCATTGCCGTCAGTAAGCAAAACTATTTAAAATAACGTTTGAGCAACTTACCATGACCTTTTATCGAATCGGTGTCCAGTTTGGTTTTGCTACCCTATTGAACTCACATCACTAGAATTGGCCTATCTTCGACAACTCTCGAAACATCTCGAAACTACTGTATCAGACATTCGATTCAAGCAATAGAAGCAATCTTTAACAAGGCCAAAAACTGGGCATCAACATCAATTGAAGAAAGTCCAAGAACATAATTGTTACTTTGGATAAAACGCCACAACACGACATGTGTATGCTTGTACTATTCTAATAGCGTAGAGTTAAAAACTTATTTTCGCGATATTGTTGGCCAATAGAGTAACGATCGTTAGCAATGAATGTTAACGGAGAAAAAGACGAATACTTTTCGACGACTTTCTAACATGACGGGACATCGAATACAGTGTTACTCTTTCTTAAACACAAATAGAGAAATTACGAAGTAATGCGATTTCTAAATCTTTGACTTCCTCGACTTTATCGACTCCTTCGGCTCCCACGGCTCTCTCGACTGTTGATTTCCTCGATTTTCTCTTCTCTTTGACTTCCTACCTCGACTTCCTCGACTCGCTCGACTCGCGACGGCTCCCTTGGCTTTCTCGACTTCCTCTTCTCCTAGACTTCCTCGATTTACTAGGCTTTCACGGCTTCTTTAGCTTCCTCGGCTCTCTCGGCTTCCACGGCTTCCACGTTTTCCACGGCTTCCATGTTTTCCACGGCTTTCATGTTTTTCACGGCTTTCACGTTTTCCTCTGCTTTCACGTTTTCATCGGCTTCCACGTTTTCCTCGGCTTCCTTGTTTTTCTCGGCTTTCTTGGCTTCCACGTATTCCTCAGCATTCTTTGACTTCTACGAATTCTGTGATTTTTACGACTTCTGTGACTTCTAAGACACCTACGACTTCTACGACTTCTGTAGCTTCTGCGACGATTTCTTCAATTTATATGACCTCTTCGACCCGTGACTTCTGCGACTTTTGAGACTTCTTTGACTGCTAAGACTTCTACGATTTCAACGACTTCTAAAACTTCTGCGACGACTTCTTCAATTTCTATGACCTCTTCGACCCGTGACTTCTGCGACTTTTGAGTCTTCTACGACTGCTACGACTTTTACGACTGCTACGACTTCTAAGACCTACGACTTTTTAACCTCTTCGACCTCTTTGACCTCTTCTTTCGACTGATTTGCTGATTCGCCTGACTCGGCTTATTCGACTGATTCGGCTTATTCGGCGTATTAAACTGATTCGGCGTATTTAACTGATTTGGCGTATTCGGTTTATTCAACTTATTCGATTTAAGACTATAACTTATCTGATTGATCCGACTTATCTGACTTATCCAACTGATCCGGCTGTACCGACCGATTTGGTTTATTCAGCGTATGATCAACTAATTCGGCATATTCAACTGAATCGGCGTATTCGGTGTATTCGATTTATTCGATTTACGATTATATAACTTTTGATTAATCCGACTTTTCCAGCTGATCCGGCTGATCCGACTTGTTTTATTCCTTCTCTGACTTATTCGACTCCGACTTGACTTTGACATTGACTTCGACTTTGACTGGACCTCGACTTCGACTTTGACTGGACCACGACTTCGACTTTGACTGGACCACGACTTCGACTTTGACTTTGACTTTGATTTGACTTTGAACTTTTAGGCTTGACTTGACTTGACTTCGTCTTACTTCGACTTTGACTTCGACTTACTTCGACTAAGACTTACTTCGACTTCGACTAACTCGACCTCGACTTACTTTGACTTTGACTTACTTCGACTTCGACTTACTTAGACTTCGACTTACTTAAGCTTCCGACTTACGACATCGACTTATTAAACTTTGGTCTTATTAACCTTCGGCTTATTAAACTTAGACTTATTAAACTTAGACTTATTAAACTTAGACTTATTAAACTTAGACTTATTAAACTTCGACTTATAAAACTTCGACATTATATAAACTTCGACTTATTAAACTTCAACTTATTAA
Organism: Colostygia pectinataria; assembly: GCA_951394395.1. Taxonomy (NCBI): domain Eukaryota; kingdom Metazoa; phylum Arthropoda; class Insecta; order Lepidoptera; family Geometridae; genus Colostygia; species Colostygia pectinataria. The sequence continues at coordinate 3,227,154 of OX596362.1, forward strand.
ACTTCGATTTATTCAAGTTCGATATATTAAACTTAGACTTATTAAACTTCGACTTATAAAACTTCGACATTATATAAACTTCGACTTATTAAACTTCAACTTATTAAACTTCGATTTATTCAAGTTTGATATATTCAACTTTGATTTGTTCAACTCCGATTTATTAAACTTCTATTTATTTAATTTCGATTTATTCAACTTTGATTTATTCAACTTCGATTTATTCAACTTCGATTTATTCAACTTCGATTTATTCAACTTCGATTTATTCAACTTCGATTTATTCAACTTCGATTTATTCAACTTCGATTTATTCAACTTCGATTTATTCAACTTTAATTTATTCAATTTTGATTTATTCAACTTCGATCTGTTCAACTGCGACTTACTCAACTGCGAATAATTCAACTGCGACTTATTCAACTGCGAATTATTCAACTGAGACTTAAAACTGCGACTTATTCAACTGCGACTTATTCAACTGCGACTTATTCAACTGCGACTTATTCAACTGCAACTTATTCAACTGCGACTTATTCAACTGCGACTTATTCAACTGCGAATTATTCAACTGAGACTTAAAACTGCGACTTATTCAACTGCGACTTATTCAACTGCAACTTATTCAACTGCGACTTATTCAAATGAGACTTATTCAACTGCGACTTATTCAACTGCGACTTATTCAACTGCGACTTATTCAACTGCGACTTATTCAACTGCGACTTATTCAACTGCAACTTATTTAACTGCGACTTATTCAACTGCGACTCAACTGCAAATTATTCAACTGCGACTTATTCAAATGAGACTTACTCAACTGAGACTTATTCAACCGAGACTTATTCAACTGCAACTTATTCAACTGAGACTTATTCAACTGAGACGTATTCAACCTTCGACTTATTCAACTGCAACCTTGACCACGACCTCTACCTGTATCGTGACCTCGGCCCTGATCGTGACCTCAACCTTAAGCTCGACATTGACCTCGACCTCGACCAAAGTAAGACCATCTGGTAGGTACATCGATAATACTGCAGTTCTTCGTTTTGTAATATAACATAATGGTATACTTCAGAAATACCTGATAGACAGACACTCACGATTTGACATAACGATCTCGATAGAAAATCTGAAATCACTCCATGCAACAATATAAACTAACAGAGCGCGCAAGCAAGACACACTTCCAATCTGAGCAACGCCGCGTAAAAGCTACAATCGTCTATACTATAAACACAATGACTTCGATGGAAGATTACGATCGAGGAAACATTCGATGTTCCGCGCACTAAAGCATTAGAGTATTGGGATGGGTGATCGCTAGCAGCGGGAAAGCTAAACAGTCGGTCCCAGACATTCCTAAGTTGCTAGGCTATAACGGAGGCCTTCGGGCGGCATCGGCCGTCATCAGAGTTAGCCACTGACTTATAAAATTTATTTACTTTATGGATACAGTAGTGTCTCATCGTCCTATCAAACAACACTCGCTTGCCTTCCCAAATTCAAACATTATCAGCCTTGAAAAATCTCTAATTTCGAACTCTAATTTCTAAACTCTATTTTCGATTCGAAATCGTACATAAATAAGGAAAGACTACGTAACCTTTGCTTTTCCGCGTCGATACGCGGCTCAGAATTGTGGCGTCGCTGCCTGCCCTGACGAAACTCGCCGTCAATGGCTGGTGGCGCACGGCGATGCCGCTCCGATGCACGAAGTCGCCGGCGCAGTCAGCCCTTCCAGCAGCTCGACCAGCTCCTGACTCCGCACCCACTCTTGGTCCCGCTCAGCGCCGCCGACGCCGGGGCCGCAGACCCGAACACGGCATCGACCTCGAGAAAGCACACGGCGATCCCGACGATTCGGCAGCTGCGTTTCAAATCGACCCTGTGATCTGATTCGTTCATCGTCTGAAAAGGATTGCGTGGCATAGCAATCCCAGAAAAAACACGTTTTAGAATAAAACATTTTGAGGGTAGTTCTAAAATAAAATATATTTTAGAAAATCATTCTACGAAAAACAATATTAGCTAGGTACAGGATAGAATCTAGATAAATTAGCCTTATCTAGGCATCTTACGAATAATAATTTTATGAAAATCGATCATGACAGTAAACCAAACTTACGGTTACCGGTAAAGGTTACTCGAGAAAAATACGAATCTAAATCTAACAGCACAGACTACTAACAAAATTGGTGACTGTTTCAACATCAAAAATTCAAAATCCGAAAAGCTAAACAAAATTTAATCTTTGCAACGAAATGGGCGTGTACTTACTATTTATTTAAGTTAGTCTCGATCCCGGCTTCTGAAATGTAAACTTCACTACTATTTCAGGACTTTGTAGAAAGAAGAACAGCATGATGTTTCAGGTACAGAAATACTTTTTCTTTATTCGACCAACGTAGGTACTTTTCACAATGTTACTTGTTCGACGATCCAAGCCAGAATGAATCTCCGACCTTTTCGTTCGTTCTTTATTTTTCTATCTCAAAAAAACGGGCTCATCGTACCACCTTTTTTTCATTTGACAGATAAAGAACCAGCGACAACGTCAAAGTTACAAAACAGTTGCTAGCATTAAATAATATCGAGTATATCCATAGATATCGAGACTTGAGTAATTTATCCAAAAACGAAATACATTTATTTTCAACAAATAAGCAACCCTAACAATTTATTGATTTTAGAACAACGTTTTCAAGTTCATAGTAAGATTTTTCTTGTTCTGGTATTCCAAAGAAAACTATGTTACGAATTCGTATTTCTTTTTCTATGTAATCCAAACGTTCTTCCTGCTTATCGTGGCTTATCTTTAGTCCATCTAGCTGTGCCTTGAATGACCCTAGTTTCTCATCTATTGAGTCTATTTTAGCTGACAGTTTGTTTTCGGTGTCATTTATTTGCTTACCGAGCTCCTTTATAGCTCTCAATAACTGATCATCCATGTTGAATATTTAATTATAGTAGTTTTATTACAAGATTGGTAGCTGGGATAATGTTGTTACTATTTCGGTTCAATTGTTGGTTCCCAATAAATTATTTTCACAAAAAGTCACTTCGGTCGGTGAGGATTGAACTCGAGGCTTCTTCTTCGCAGGCGACAGTACCGACCGCAGGACCAAGTTAGTCGTTAAACAACTTCACGAAATTAGTGATCAGCTATTAGATGTTACTTTCCGCAATTATGTTAGTCAACAGATGTTATTTTTTGCAACCTTCATTTAGAAATAATAATAATTAATTGTAGAAAAACACAATTATCCATCAAAAACAAGTCACTGAATGTTCACTTCGTCCACACAAGTTATTCATAACATGAGGCAAAGAACTCCGAAGGATTCAAACACTGTATTTGCACTTTGTTTATTTTATAGTCACAAGTTGCTCACGAAACTTTTATTGCAAATTATTGTTGTTAATTTCATTTGTTTTGGCGAGATAACGTTTGTGCTTCTTTTTCACTTATTTATTTAACATTTATAACGTGAATATAACTTTTAAACACTGTCTATCTATTTAAATACTCAAAAAGTTTACGGAGTCAATTTCACTATGCAACAGCAGCGCCATCTCCTCGTCTTATGCGCTTCGTTATAGTTTTGTTCAGAGCCCGATGTTCTGACAACGTCGAGGGGTTTACTGGTGTTTCTCGTCGTCTATCCATAAGCCGAAGGGTCTCTTCCGAGTATTTAGACTTCTTACCCGTACGTCTTTGCTGGCATAATCGTGTTCCCTCCTTTCTAAGGATGTCCACAATATTGGCGAGATCTTGGTCCACGTCATCTGTAGGTTCCAAGGCAGCAAATCGATTTTCAAGCTGAAGTTGAAATTTATCGGACCCCATCAGTCTGGAGTAGGTTTGGTCGGAGCTTAGACTTTATCAAGCGGTTGCGTTCAAGCTTAAAATTTATATTTAGAGTGCCTCTGACCATTCGATGATCACTACCAGTATTAAACCGGTTAATCACAGAGACATCTCTGAATATATGCTTTTTGTCCGCTATGATAAAGTCTATCTCGTTTTTCGTCATAGCGTCGGCGCTTCGCCATGTCCACTTCCTCTGAGGACTCTTCTTAAAGAACGAATTCATTAAGAAAAGACCCTCTTTTTCTAAAAAGTTAACAAGCATTTGCCCCCTATGGTTCCTATTTCCAAATCCGTGTGGCCCTACTGTCGATTCACTGCAACTTTGGACGCCTACTTTTGCATTGAAGTCCCCCATGATAATATTAAAGTGAGCCTTAGTGGTGGTGTGTAAGGCTTCAGCAATATCATCCAAGACAGACTCCACTTCATCATCCGAGTGTGTCGAGGTCGGCGCATAGACTTGAATGACTTTTAGGGAGTACCTATCAGTCAGTTTGATTATCAAGTATGCCACCCTGGTCAACACACTGGATACTTCAGTGACGTTGTCAGCGAGGGACCTATGGACCAGAAACCCGATGCCACCTTGAGAGGTTTGGTCGCCTTCTCGGTAATAGAAGAGATGGCCCGAATTTAGAGTTATGGTGTCCTCTCCCTCTCTTCGGACTTCACATAACCCCAGAACGTGCCATTTCACTTTCTCGAATTCTACCTCAAGCTGCGCTAGGTATTCGTCCAGTCGTAGAGTGCGTCCATTATACGTAGCCAGGGTCAATAATTTTTGTTTTTGGCAGCCTACCGTAACCCGGGGATTCCTAGCACCCCCCGCCCCACCGTTACCATGACCGCCGCCTTGGCCAGGAATAGCGGGGCTACCGGGAACTGGGGGCCGTTTCCTTTTAGTGTCTTGCATGAGAGGTGTTGCCCATAATCGCCACGCTGGGCAAGCGGGTTGGCGATCGCAGGGCACAGCCGTTCGCACCACGCTGCTGCCCGTCAGTGGTCGGGGATTTGGCTATGCCAGGATTGAGAAGGGCTATACCGCCATCGACCGGTCGTCAGAGCCTCGTCTGTTACTGCAGGATGTACCACGTGCAGGTGTAGGTTGACTATTGGAGCTAGAGATGTTATGTAAATTGCCTAATTATGATAAAATATTTATTTTGGCTCTAAAAATTTTAGACACAGGTACGTCGCAATAACAATTTTATAGAAAATTCTTAGTTTCGCAGGTATTCCCTAAGGAAGGTTGCGACATCTATCTAGCTTCCTAAACAGTTATTTATTTCAGCAACGCTATCTCAGCTCTGTTGTAAGGCGATAAAGTTCAGAATACCCCGGCAAGAGTAAACACTTTTCAGACATAAACTATTTTGACTTTTGGATTTGTGGTTTTCCCACTTCTGCTGGCCGAATACAAACTCTATTTCTGTATTATTATGTCTTGTGCGAACCCAAACTAAAATAACTGAGTGCATAATGGAGTAACAAAGAAAAGTCATTTTGTTGTTGGTAGTTACAGTAGTTAGTTACCTACCTACATTACTAGAACTAGGTACTTAGATATAGAAAATGAACCCGCAATTTATTGCTTCTCAGTCGCGCAACTAAGGTCTCTCATTATTTGAGTATCTTCTTACTAAGCAAAATAAAAAAAGAATAAAATAAATGGAAAGTAAAGTAGCGCCAAAATATTTGGGCAACAGTTGCTCAGTTGCGCTAAGCCTGGCTTAGCTCGCAGTTGCGATTAGCTACATGTTAATCAACCGGAAGCCTGTTAATCCGATCGTTTCATCACGTCCAATCGGACGATTTATTGCTGTATTGACATACCTGCAAATTACAAGATACTACTTACCAATGACATGTCATGTTTAATCTTGCGGTTAGCCTTTAGATCCTGTCATGCTATGGCCGTAAAATGACGCCCTTAATTTTCAAGATGGTGGTACACAATTCAACAAGAGTCTGTCTTGGTGGGTATAGTTCTCCCGGCGGATCTAGGCTTCCGTGAGGTTAGCCATTGTAATGCGCAAAGACAATTTAGTTATAAAAAGCTCCATTGCGCATCGAAACGGCTAACTTCACGGAAGCCTAGATCCGCCCAGAGACCTATACCACCGTAGTGGCAGATATTCTGCCTCCAAACAGAGTGTTTGGAGGTTTTAGGTCTGTGTCCGTGTTTGAATAACGCATTTAGTTACAAGACTGCAATTTGTCTGCAATATTTTTAAACATTCCGAGTAAGTTGTTTAGATATTAAAACAAAACAACTCGTTTCTATAAAAGTCAAGAATTTAAATTTATTTTAATCACGGCGAAGAACGTTTACAATTCTGACACTGACGCTCACACTTGATTCTCGAAATAGTTAAAAAACGTGATTGCGGTCTTCTTACAATTTTATTGAATAAACCTAGGTTTGACATTTATGTTCGGTAATCTTCGGCGTTATTTAACGGCCACGTATTTCTACAAAACCAAAGCAACACAGCAATTTCAATCAGTCAAATGCACCGCAATAATTAAGATCAATACTACTGTCAGTAGCTGATAGGTGAGGGAGGATGATTGTGAGATACAGACAAGTAAGACATCTAATGCAGTTTAACTGTATTGCAACACCACAAGAGTAAGTAAGTAAATAATGCTGGACAATCCACACAGCATCATCTAGCCCCAAGATAAGCTGCTGTTAAACAGAGCTGTGTTATGGGTACTAGATGACTGATATATACCTAATACAATACAATACATAGACAGATATTTTTTATTGACGACCGATGTGGCGCAGCGGGCGCAGGTCCGCCTGCGACGCAGAGGTTGCGGGTTCGATTCCCGCCTCGGAACAAATGTTTGTACGATCTACAAATATTTGTTCCGGGTGTTCTGGGTATTTTCTATATATAATAAAAAATATCTATCTATGTATTGTATTGTATTAAATATATATCAGTCATCTAGTACCCATAATACAGCTCTGTTTAACAGCAGCTTACTTTGGGGCTAGATGATGATGTGTGGATTGTCCAGCATTATTTATTTATTTATTATTTATTATAAATAGAAAATACCCCGAACACCCGGAAATATTTGTAGATCGTATAAACATTTTACCCGAGGCGGGAATCGGACCCGTAACCTCCGCGTCGCAGGCGGACCTGCGCCCTAAAAATTTTAGTAAAAAGTAAAGTACGTAACTAATTCAATATATTATTAGAACCGATCTTGATAGGAACATCATGTTGAGTTCTTTAAATGGTATTCATCATCATGACAGTCTTATAATGTTCCCACAGCTGGGACACTGGCATACTTTCGAACGAGAAGGATTGGATCTTAATCCAGTTTAGGTTTGGGCACTGTAGCAAGTGCAGTTACTGCATGATTCGGGGTTATCATCGCATTGCATTGCAAGGCAGCACGCAATAAGCTTTAGGTGACACTGCTGGTGAGGGATCAAAATCGATCATCATGTCTTTCCATCTTCTACCAGAGTTCGCCACAGACTCATACGAACTTACTTACTACTGCATCTTCTACCGCAAACATTTTGGTGAGTGCGCTCAGGAATTGTTCAACCTGATCCCCCCTTTCCTATTCCGCAACCGCACCGGCACAAACGCGGCGAGCCGTTACACCCTTATGTTATAGAAATCCCACCAATACGTACTAACCGCTTCTCATTCTCTTTCATCAGGAGAACAGCAAAGGAGTGGAACTCTCTGCGTCGGTGTTTCCTTACACTTATAATTTGGGTTTCTTCAAAAGAAGTGTAAATCCGCATCTTCTGGGAAAGCGTGACTAAACTAGGCCTCATCTACGCTTGCCATCACGCGAGATGTAGCCAAACGCTGACCCATTTTTTATTAAAAAAAACATGGGTTCCTTGGGGGAGGCCTATGTCCAGCTGTGACTATTGGCTGATACGATGATGATTATGACACGTCTTTTAGATACTCTTCTCTTGCAAATCAAGTCCACACTAACCTTATCTCTCAGCATATCACGGACCCTGGTGGCCTGGTTCCTGCTGCGATGCAGTTCCAACTGCAGCTCTAAGCAGCGCTCCTGCCAGTTGACAGCTCCAAGGTCTGCTGCCGCCAGCTCCAGCTCGAGTGGATCGAGCCGCGAGGTATGAGCGATCGGTCTGCCAAGCAAATATACGTGTCAGATAAAAGAAAATAACTAAGTAAACCACAGACTTTTAACCAGCCGAAACGGTTATCTAGTTTTTATACAGGAACCGTCGATTTTTTTATAAAGAGTAGTATGTGCGTTAATCCAGGATGTTAAGGTGTCGATATGTTAAATTTAAACTAAATACTGTAATCCGTTTGAAAGTGAAGACGAAAAAACACCAGAACGCATAAAGTTTCGCATTTATTTATATACATTAGTGTAAAACTCTTAAACGCCATAATAGTAGAGTTTCACTTCCTTGGAATTCTTATGCTCAACAAGGGGTCCAAGGAAGTTTGAACTGTACGCCAATCTGAACGCCAGGGAAGGCTGAACGGTACTAGAACACCCAGACCCCAAACAAATATTTGCAGACAATGCAAACATTTGACCTGCAGCGCAAATTGAAATCGCAACCTCACCCTCGCTCGCTTTTTAGCCGATCCTCAGCCTCGGCCTCGACACCGATGTCATTGAATACAATTTAAGTATGTTGTTGATTTTGCACAGCGCATTCGTAAAATCTCATACAAAAATCACGTTACATACTCAGATACATCCAGAACCATTGAATCAGAATCAGTCCGATAGCAATGTGAAGCGACATGCAAAAACATTTTCCCACGGAACGTATAATCGATATGACGACCCACTCACATCACTATTCGAAGCTCTTTATTAATGCATGTTCCAATATACGCATCAATTCAACCCGAGCCGGTAAATAAAACATGCATCAACATCTGATAAAGATGCGCGCTTGGACGAAGCCAGGATTATGTCCAGTGTAGAGCGAGAATAATACATAAATAAATAATAAATAATAAAAGCGCGCGCTTGAACCTACACTAAATCAAAATAAACGCGTGCTTATAGCCCTTAGCTTCATGTGGCTTCAGTGCCGGCAAAACCGAGACCGGGGTGGGGTAAATAAAACCGGTGGGAGGTAGGGAGTGGCCACTCAGTAGGTAGTAACTAATATCTGTTCTGTGCCGCAGTTCTGTACTCCATCATAAATATTGTGGATGCTCATAAATTTAAATGGACGTGGTACATCTGTATAATACACGAGTGATTTTATATTTAGTGAATAGATGAGCTGCGAATCATAATACGGTCTGATGCGTAATTTGAAGGGTGTTGATAGGTTTGATGTGTAATTAATATAAAGCTAGCAGTAAATCTGGCAAAAGCGCGGAAAGTCCACCATTGTAACAAATGTTGACGACCTCTGTGGCGCGGTGGAATAGTGGACGGAAGAAGCGAGGTTGCGGATTCGATTCCCGCTTCGAGATAGACGTTTGCGTGATCTGCGCAAATACTTTAAATATCTGTGTGTTTCTATGAACTATTCGTATGTTATATTTTTGGTATTCTATCTAGCATTGACTATATACATCAGTTATCTGGTTTTAATCTAGTTTAAAAATATATTTTATAAAATGTTTTGAACGCGCCATCTCTGAGATGAAAAACATAACACAACTATAAACAAAAAACTATCTTGCGTAGAATGTTTTAAAAACCCGTAGCTACTTTCGTAGCGGTCGCACTAATCCTCACTGTATTTAAAGTAATCACTAATCCGCAGCAGACTAATCACAAGTTTATTGCGATAGGTTATTACCTATGATAGATAGGTAGTGAAATTTTAGCTATTTGGCTTTTTTTTATATAAGTAAGTTGTAAGCGGTAACCGCAGCCTATGGACGCTTGCAATACCAGAGGTATCACTTGCTGGTTGCCACCTTGAGGCTAAGATCGAAAGCCTCATGTGCCAGTAATTTCACCGGCAACCATACCCTTCACACCGGAACACAGCAATGCGAGCATTACTGCTTTACGGCAGAAATAGGTATGGTGGTAGTCCTTCCCCGGACGCTTCAGTAAAAAAGTAAGTAAGTTCGTATGAGTCAGTGGCCTACTCTGGTGACTGAAAAAAAAGGCCTCTGTCATGGCCTATAAACTTTGTAAAAGCCGGGACCGACTGCTTAACATGCCCTCCCAGCACGGGAGCGCTCAGTTGAAATTGGCACTGGCGGTCACCCATCCAAATGGCTTTAGTAATTTCGCAGTAGGTATATAAGACAGCAATAGAAACTAATGCTCATGTTGCTGAGGCAATTGGAATCATAAAATATAGTAATACTATCGCATTTATCCAATAAATCAATACTTCATTGCTTCATAAATACCAGATTCCCAACATTAATCATGAGTTAATGATAGGATGACGTACTATTTATTAGAAGATTTCCAATGATAAATTGCAATTTGAAAGCAGTTTTATTGCTAAAGATTGAGAGCTATCTGTAAAATCTTGAGTTATTACAAAGTGATGCGTGTAGATCAGAGGTCAAATTTTAACCTTTGAGAATGCTCTTCAGTAAGTACTATGATATGAATTACGATTTACGATGTTGACGAATTTCGTAAAAATACCGAACGAAAACCAATTCAATTTACAAGTTCTATAGGCTTCCTTTGCACATAAGCACTGGCACGGTGGCCTAGTATTTAAGTGACCGCCTTCCGATCCCATGGTCCTCGGTTCGTAACACAAAAACTTCTGCATTGGGTCGGCACGTGGTGGATTAAGACCCAATAAATAATTTTCGCCCAAAAGCAGGCCAATGTAGTAGAGTCAAAATGAGAGATCGCAATGTTGAAACAATCTAAACACCGATTTCACAGTTCAAAAATTATTCAAAATCTTTCACTGCTGCTATGACATTCACTGCTGCCATGACAGAAGCCTTCAGGCGGCCTAGGCCTTAACTCCGTCACCAGGGTTGACCAGTGACTCATACGAAATGACTTGGCTACTGCTAACATTTTTTAAACAATTTTAGAGCCAAACGATGTTTAGCTTGAATGTTGAAATCGAATCTTATTGGACCGATACTTCGATCAAATAACCGATATTTTATAAAGAAGCCTGCGCGCATCGGTTAGTCGTACTTAGTCGCAATAAAATGGTAAACTGCTTTTTGTGCCATATATGGTTGTTGATGTTTTATTCTTGTTCAAAAACATTGCAAAATATCTTGGCATTAAAAAGGGCAGTACAGACGTACAGACTTACTGCGATTGTGACACTTTGCGATGCACTAGGCATATTGCCACTCTGCCCATATAGCATCGTTAGACAATGTTCCTACGGAAGTGAAAACGGAAAGTAGGAAGTGGGAAGTAGGAAGACTTTTTTTTAAATTTCTTTAAAAAAAAGTCTTCCTACACCGTTTTGGCTCGATGCTCATGCTAACCCGGCTGAGACAATGAAAGGTCTTGTTTTAACCGATGAAAAGTGAAAGGTTTTCTCACCTAGGTGGTGGCGGCGGTGGATCCCTCACCCTCCTCGGCAGCAGCCGTGGACTGTTCGGCGTGCTGGCCGAGTGGCCCGCCCCGCTGTGGTCTGTAAACCTCGCCAGCGGGTCGAAGATCTGCGACAACCGCCGCGACCGCTCCTCCCCCGACATTATCACAACACAAACACACACTAACACTAACAATATCACATCACGACTCCACACTGCCACAGTAAACACACTAATGACTATTTCGAACGGTCTGAATGATTCAAAGCGCGGAAATTATCGCCCACTACTGACAGATGGCGTTGACGCGCGATTTGGCGCGCAAACACCGCCGCCATCTTGCTCCGTCAGATGTTTTCCACAGTTTAATGTGGGATTGCGCGGAGACCGCTGTATTTAGAACTCTGAAAAAGAAATAACAGGCATTAGGTGACGCGTCGACTTAGCTTGAAAGGTGAGAAATTAGGTAAGGTGAGTTAGTTAGATATTGGGCACGGAAGCCATTTTGTGTGCCGTCAAAATTAAATGTCAACACTGACGCTTGTCGGGATGATTTATCGGTGAGCGAACTCATATTTTTGACACTCGACGCTTCGAAAGATAAACACAGGACGATTCGATTTACAATTCCGTCGGCAACTTCCGCAGAAATAGAACAGTCGACAGGGTAAAAATATTGTGTATTTTATTGAACCCTAAAGCTGTGCTGTACTTAAAGCAAATCAACTTCTGACTTCCCGGTGATCCATTCGTAACTAAACAGAAAATTCTCTGAAAATAAATTGAAAACCAAAACTAAAAAGTCGGTAAAATAAATAAAAAGGTAAACACGATAAAGTCCCGCAACATATTTTATACAAAGGTGTGTTCTGCTGATCGCAAAAGTTTAAAAAGGTTAAGTTTTTGATTTAAATTAGATCATTATTTATTTCGAGTATTAACAAGAACTTAATTTAGCAACATCATTTTTATTTCACAGTAAAAATGTTTTACGTTCAGTTGTTACTATTTAACGATATCCAAATAAAAAAAAACTATTTAGAGTGTTCATTAAAAAAGTTTTTAAGAGCATTAGACCGTGGTATATTGTTAACGGCAAATTTGTTGCGTTTTTACGCGTCCAGTTTCCGGATGAGTCGTAAAAATTTTACTACAGTTTGCTTCGGAATTAGTTTAGATAATTGAGCAGCCGCCAATGTAGTGGGAAATATAAATCAGTAATAAATGTAGCGAACAATACTGAAATAGGTGCTGAGGCTGTTTTATTTTCAAGCTTGTTTTTTATTTGAAAGGTGCGTGTTGGAAATAGTAATGTTTCAGACCTGAACCAAAGATCGCTAAGCCGTAGGTTTTTTTTTTTTTTTTTTTTTATACCACTGAAGTGGCAACCAAGCATACGACCCACTTGATGGTCAGCGGTTACCGTAGCCTATGTACGCATGCAACATCATAGATATCACTTGCGTGTTACCACCCTGAGACGTTAGATGGGAAGCCTCATGTGCCTGTAATTTCACCGGAAACCATACCCTTCGAACCGGAACACAGCAATGCGAGTATTGCTGCTTGGCGGCAGAAATAAGGTTCTAGTACCTAAAGGCCTGAAATTTAAAGGTTGTGTTTATTTTAATGAGCAGGGTGCACTCAGAATGGAACTGCCAAAATAAATTAATGGCTGAACTGTTTCATATAAATTTGTAACGTAATAAAAACATATTTTAAAATTATCGTTACATAAATACAAATAAGGCCACGGGAAAAAAGAGGAATAAATACAAACCAAGTAAAACTTAATTATGCCCAGCAGTGGGTGAAGGCAGGCTGTGGATGATGATGTTGATGATACAAATAAGAAGAACATTTGCAAAACATAACTCACAGATTATTACGATAGTCTTTGAACACTGTAATAAATCAGCGGTTACTAAACTATCCGGAAAGTACAGGAAGGACTGGCCACTCGCCGCTGACTAAGGACCGTTGAAATCTCCCTTTGATATTCAAAATTAGTTTCACCTTTCGGGCCAGCGGTTCTCAAAGTTTTCATAATGAGATATAGTTCGTCAGTACCCCATAAATCATCTTAGAAAACCTTATTGCATCTCATTTATGGGGTTGCTTTGGATACAAGAACGCTTTTTCATTAAATAGTTAGGTGTTTTCACTAAAATTATTTAAAATTGTTACCTAAGATTGTTATTTCAACGGTTTTTTTTAAATTATATGTATTAAAATATACAAAATACATATGAAACAGTTGAGCTATCTAAAGACTATATCACAAGCAATCTATAGAAAGCTCAACTGATCCAAATCACTACCAGAAGCGTTCTCAACAATGTTATACTATTTATGTTGATAATATGTAAAAAAGGTTTAAATAAATTGATTACTATTACTAAAAAAAAGGTCATGATAACTGTTTGTCAATCGTCGTTGAACGATTTGACATTAACGTTAGATGGTGCCACTCACCCTTATTTGTTCCGGAGTGTTTCTATAGATGGTTCTGTGTAAAAATGTCTGTCAATATTTATTTGTTTAAACAATTGAGAAACAGTGCATGTTAAACCGGTAACTTAACTGCCAATTTATTTGAATAAAAATGGGGTCTTATTATTGCAACTACTCTTTAGTAAGTGTATGAATGGAGAAACAGGTATTTGTAATGAAAACCAGTACAGATGTATTTTAATTCACTGCTCGTACGCCATTCAAGTTTTAAAAAAAATTGGGGTGATCCGGGTAACTATTATTTGATCCCACGAATTTGATCCCACTTATTATTATTTATATCGGCCAATGAATTATTTCATCATCATCATAACAGCCTATAAACGTCAACTAGTTATAATCGTCAATCATCTTGCTGTTTGATGACCCATTCACCCATGCTTATAAAGTAATCATTATCATCATCATGACAGCCTTCTAATGTTCCCACTGCTGGGACACTGGCTTCTCTCGAGCGAGAGTGATTGGTCTTAATCCACCACGCACCCAATGCGGATTGGTGGATGATGACAACATGTAAAATTTTTTGCCCTTGGACATGCCGGTTTCCTCAAGATGTTTTCTTTCACAGTAAAAGCATTGGCATTGCTCGCAAAAAAAATTGAATAGAAATATCCATTGGAGCATGACCGGGTTCGAACTTCGAACGTACGACCTTAGGATTGGAAGGCGGGGTCACTACCACTAGACCACCAGTGATAGAGCTCGTCTGGGGAAGGACTACCACCATACCCATTTCTGCCGCCAAGCAGTAATGCTCGCATTGCTGTGTTCCGGTTCGAAGGGTATGGTTTCCGCTGAAATAACAGGCACATGAGACTTTCCATCTAACGTCTCAGGGTGGTAACACGCAAGTGATATCTATGATGTTGCATGCGTACATATGCTACGGTAACCGCTGACCATCAGTGGGCCGTACGCTTGGTTGCCACTTTAGTGGTATAAAAAATACAGTGTAATAAACGTAACATAACCTATCCTCGGTCAATGCCCGCGGCCCGTAACCGTATCATGTTTAATACGTAGCAGTTGAACTGAAAAATTGCTTCAGCAACCGAAATTACAAGGGTATTGACCAGAAAATTGACCACCTTGAGTTATGCCGCATGGATACCCTGATTAATACTATCAGCTTTTATCAGACCCTGTTTAATGGGTTTAACCCTTTATGGGGGTCGTTTTTCTGGAGTGTTGACATTTTTATCGGTAGTCCTTTGCTTATTAGAACATCGCTAAGAAATGAGAAGACTATTTTGGGCATAGCTGGTAACGTCGTTTGTAGCAGACTAGTGGAACGCCCCGCGGTTTTTTCCGCGTTGAGCGTCCTCTAGGAGTTGAATACCATAAACAGCTCCATAAATAGCACCCCTACACCATAAAAGCCATAAGCCCTCAGAATTTCATGTTTCTAGGACTTATAGTTTAAGCTGTGCATTGATAACATTTTTTTTATATAAACTGATGATTAACGAAGTTCAGCAAAGTTCCGCGAGGTAATAAGGACGGGTCACCGCAATAGCAATTTAATTTGAGTACATCCGTGCTTTCAACGGCACGTTAAATTATTGGTTCTGACTACAACATTGGCCGAGTCAGTGGCCAACTTTGAGGAGTTAATAGGCAACCTTTGATGTCAATAAACTGTTACTTAGCTGCTTGCTATGTATTGACTTTCCATGTCATTCTTAAGTACCCGTGCGAAGCCTGGGCGGGTCGCTAGTTATGAATGGTCCATAATTTCCACACAAGCTATGCTCCGAAACCAGAGCAAGTAATTACCGCATCTACTTTCCTCTCGATGGCTATCAGGCTATAAAGCTTTGATACCAGCGCTGACACAAATGGTGGCACTAATGAGGCACTACACTGTTCTGATAAAGGAGGTATCTCACTCAAACTTAACAGAGCCATCCGTTACACTCTTCTTCTACTCGTGTCAATAACTCAACTTTGATCAGAAACCATAAATCAGAAACGTTTATTCAATTAGTTTTTAGGTACAGGTATTAAATCTTATATCGGTGATCCAAATCCTGCCTTTCCATGCGTAAGTCTATTTATTACTCTTTGACTCTATTGGATGCCCAGAGCAGTTTACCTCCGGGCACAGTTTCTAATTTCTAGGAGATAATAAATATGTAGAGCAGTGATCGATGACTTATGACACTGAGACGTGGTCGTAAACAATTGGTCTCATTTAAAAGCTTGAAGTCACCCAGCGAGCTATGGAAATAAACTATGCTAGGAGTTCCACTATAGCTCGCAGAACCGTTATCGGTTCACAGGTTCTTGAAACGTGAACTAAGTAAGTGAAAAACGAACTATAAAACAGCCCCCCACTATACCTATCAAACAAAAAATAATTATCAAAATCAGTTCATAACTTTATTGGCGGAGAAATCGCGTACACAAAAAAAACCATATACACTGGTATTAATAATCTCCTCCACTTTTGAAGTGGTTAAAAACACCGAAGTGGAAAAAAAAAACTTTAGCGGACGTCAGCCATGTAAAGTCTAGGATAAAAGGTCCTTTATCTCATAAGTCATTAGTCGGGCACTGCTCTGTAACCTTTCGTATGTATACGACATTCGGCGCTTCGTCACTCTTGAAGACACCACAAGCACTTCGCTCGAAGTATCTTGTCCTTCGTGAACACCATAAAATAAATTTTCCTACAACGATTTGGCGCAAGAAAAGTTTCCTCAATCGTTGGTTTACTCGTAAACTAGCTAGCCCGCGGCTTCGTTTGCGTGGAACTCGGGAATGTACTTTTTACCGGGATTAAAAGTAGCCTATGTCTTATTCCCAGTATCTTTATTGTTTTAAATTTTAGTCGAATCGATTCAGTTCAGATGGTTATCGAGTTCATCATTATCATATCAGCTGATCGGTCCACTGTCCACTGCTGGACATAGGCCTCCCAATGAGCGCCATGACGACCGATTTTGAGCCTTTATCCTTCATCATTAATTGTCGAGTTTTATAGGAGTTATCAACGACATAAGTTGTTCCATAACAATAGCAAGGGGTCATGCCTAAAAAGCGATAGGAAACCAGTCGGTGTTTGTTGCCAGTAAAGTTCTTTTACGGCATAGGCGCGTTGGAACTGGCGTAAATTCAACCAGCTTGTAAGACGTTACATAGTGATCCTTGTGATTTTATCGAACAAAACTCTTGATTTTTGTTAACTACGATATTTGCCACGATTATCGTCTGTTGCTAGAGTAGACCCTCAGACTTGGCAGACCATTACCCCGGCACAAAGGGTCACACCAGCCCTGACGCTAATGAGTGCTATGTCTCACAAAAACTCCCTACACGTTACAAATGACATATCTACGCACACAATTAAGCGCAGGCCACACTGGCAGCTAGCGAGCGGGCGAAGCGAAACGTAGGAAACTATACGATGACGTAGTTTGTCTCTGCAGTTCGCGGTGTGAGCCGAAGTATGAAATGAGGTGAAACGAATGCTCCCGCGGTTCGCTCGCTCGCTCGAAAACACGTATTATTGTTGCTTTCTGGTGATTTTTATTAGCAAAGCCTGTTGCAGGTGCATATTGCTTGCAGGATCTGCAAGTATTTGTTTTGGATCTAGGTGTTGTGGTACCGTAGTACTCGTAGTTTCTGGCCTCCACGACACAAGGAATTCTAGTGTGAGGTCAGAAATACGACTATGAATATGTAATTGTTGGGTGTGCTAAGTGTAGAAAAAATGCACCACTGAATCCAGTGTTCCGCTCGTATACACTATATTCACCTATATGATAAGTGATCTTTTCACCTATCCCAATATGCGCTATAATATGCTTACAGTGTTAAGCCACCTTTACTCATATAAGCATCTCTTTTAACTCTGTAAGTAGTTATGTCCTCGTTCTTGTTAACAGTACTCTTAACGATGAACAAGCTGTACAAGTGAAGTACTCATTTAGTGATGATGAAAGGATTTGTTGCACTATTATGAAAGACGGAAAAGATATAGCACTTTATTGGATTGATAGCCTTCTGATGTTCCCACTGCTGGGACGCAGGCCTACTCCCGAGCGAGAGTGATTGGGACTTAATCCACCACGCGGACCCTATCCGAATTGGATGGCACATGTCTTTTGAATTTTAGCCTAGAAACTCTGTCACCAGATTTAGCCACTGATACGAACTTACTTACTTAGCTCTTGAATGTGCCGGTTTCCTCACGATGTTTTCCATCACCTTACAGCACTGGCATTGCGCACATAAATTCATCGAACAATAATGGCATTGGTGCACGGCTGGGTTCGAACCCACGACCTTAAGATCGGAAGGGGACCACTAGATCACCAGTGCTCTTTTAGACCACCAGTGCTCTTTACAAATTACCCACAACGCAATGAAAATTGAAAGGATCTTAACATAATCCATTTCACAATAACAAGGCAATATTGCAGAGTATTTTTATAAGGTCAATCACGTTATCATCAAAACACAGGAAGGTAACGGGCCCGGGGCAAGCCGAGATACAAGCGCAGCAGATACTAACATAGGGATGCTTCTGTCATCTACGGAGTATTCGGAGTATATAATATTCGGAGTCCGAAAAAAATCTTATTAAAAAATTTACTAAAAGAAATAGAGACAGAAAGAAAAGTATCAATGGATACATTCCTTTTCTCCCGATGATATTTATTTAGTCTTCGACCAAACTTGGAATAACTGTCAAGTAAGAAATGTCAAGTACTTAATTTATAAGTTTACTCTCGAGTAACTAACATTTATTCGGAGAATTGTGCCCATTCGAGTTAGGTCGAATCCAACTTTAGTGGGTTTACAATTGGACTTACTTTGAATGAATGAATGATAATACTTTATTGTACTTGTATAGTTCGCACAGCGGATCTAGGCTTCCGTGAAGTTAGCCGTTTGTGATGCGCAAAGACAATTTAGTTAGAAAAAGCTCCATTGCGCATCGAAACGGCTAATTTCACTACGGCCGAGATCCGTTGTGAGACCTATACACCAAAACATAAACTTAGATAATAACATTTACAAAATAGGTAGGTACAATGGGCGGCCTTATCGCTTAAAAGCGGTTTCCTGCAGGCAACCTTTTGATGAAGAGGACTTTGAATTTATTGGAAGAATGGCTGGCGGTGTACTAACATTAATTATCCTATGTCAGTAAAGTGAGCTAAAAGTACCTAATAATATACCTGCCTACTTCAATAAAATAGTTATAAAATTGTAAAAGATTAATAAAATTAACGATAGATACTAAGATAATTCAGATAAATAAAAGTTCTTTACTTGTGATTTAAATATTCCAATTGATGTGGCTTTCCTTATGTTTACTACTTTCTTCAGAAGGAAAAAATGAGGCTACTGGATAACTTTAAGTTGGTCTCATAAAAGTTTGGTAAAGATCTGATGTAGATCTTCGGCGTGATGCGCAGAAGTTCCTCAAAATGCAGTAAATTGCTCACTTTAAAAAAGTGCTTTCTCGCGCGGTCTACGTTCGCAGAACTACTATTTATATTAAAATACTCATTTTGCATTTATATTTTTTAATTCGATTGTATGTTATGTTTGTTACGCGATTAATTGATTTTGATGATTCTTTTATTGTTTGATAACTAGGTAATAAATACTTGAGGATACTTCACTCCTTTCATATTTCAAATATCAAATATCATAATCGTCAAATATAAAAGGAGTGAAGCATCGCTACAACACTGGCTTAAGCCGTATAGCAGGTTATTTAGCCACCCCTAAAATTAGGGTAATCGATCCTTGCCGAGGAAAAGTAAATGAGGTACATTTTTAGGATCATTTTCAGGGGTTTAGAGATAGCTTTATCGTGCTTTTTTAACCTTTAATGATGTGGAGCTGAACTTGCAACCTTGTGTAACTAAATTTAAATGGCGTAGCAGGCTTACGCCCTAATACTAAAACGCTACTTAACTAATCTCCTCAAGTAACGTCAATTAAGCTTTATTGACGTTTTTGACGTTTCTGAATACGATTTTGAAAGTTAACGACCTCTTGACACGATCTAATTTATTAATATATTTAAAACTTTCACATAAATTCTTAATGCTAGGAGGACAGCATTCACTACCACTACCAGTCATCTTTTAATAATAATAATATAATAATGCTGGACAATCCACACAGCATCATCTAGCCCCAAGCTAAGCAGAGCTTGTGTTATGAGTACTAGATGACTGACGTACATAAACAATACAATACATAGTTACATTTTATTATACATAGAAAATACCACAGAACTATATTTGAGTAGAATGAGTGAGTGTATATACCTCGCGTGTCGAAAAAACGAGCTAAGTAAGGGCTGAGAACCTCTTTACTCGCCGCGAAATTCAGTCTGCTCCCAACCGGGGGCGGTGTGGTGGTGTGCCAGTGCCTAGAATCATCCTGATCAAAATGATCCTTGTGATTTTATTGAAATAAATCATTTTTGACTTTGACTTAGAATCGGTTTGCCGCGTGCTTATCGATGCTTTTAAATCATTTATTTTCGCGCGGCTTATGTTTCCCATCACTAAAATACATTTGTGTGTAAAATACAAATACGCAAAATGTTACACGCTCGGTTTCCATACAAATCGACGAACTCTTTCATTCTACTTAAATATAGTTCTGTGGAAAATACCCAAAACACCCGGAACAAATATTTGCAGATCGTACAAACATTTGTCTTCAGGCGGGAATCGAACCCGCAACCCCCTGCGTCGCAGGCGGACCTTCGCCGCGCCACATCTGTCGTCAATCCTGGGCGTCTACCAGTCATCTTAAATATTTAAATAGCGTTTGAGTATTCGGACATCAGTTGTTCAAACAGGTCATGGAAGTTAAGCACTGTTCCGCGTACCTAATCACTATATGGATTGGGTAACCGCCAGTGACAATTTCAACTAAGCGCTTTCAGCAATCGGTCCCGGGTTTCCAAAATTGTTAGGGCGCGGTTTCGGGGGATTTATTAACTCCGTCAGTTGACTCTTGAGTTGGCCACTGACACGTACGAACTTACTATTTACACCTACAGTGTGTACCATAAGCGTGTAAGGGATCGATCGAGCGATCGATAGCAATTTGATAGAGACTAAGAGTAGTAGAGTTCTCTGTGATAGAGCTCGTCCGAGGAAGGACTACCACCATACCTATTTCTGCCGCCAAGCAGTAATGCTCGCATTGCTGTGTTCCGGTGTGAAGGGTATGGTTTCCGGTGAAATTACTGGCACATGAGGCTTTCGATCTTAGCCTCAAGGTGTCAACCCGCGAGTGATACCTCTAGTATTGCAAGCGTCCATAGGCTGCGGTAACCGCTTACCATCTTGTGGGCCGTACGCTTGGTTGCCATTTCAGCTGTATAAAAAAAAAAAAGACTTACCTAGGGGGGGCCGGTCATCATGACGGCCTTCGTCGTTCTCAAATGACAAATTCAACACTCCAAAAAAGGTTCTCGAAAGGTTCGTATTCTAAAAACCAAAACAAATCTCGACCCCAAATCCTTCGAAATCTTTTCATAGGTATGTTCCGTAATTAAATAATGCAAAGGGATAGAATGTCGGATGAATTAAACATAGGTGGTTGTTTCGGTTGACCGCGAGGGGTCACTGTCTTCGACTTTAGCTCGTGTTTATGATATTGTATTGCCTAGTGATTTTACGGAGATTTTAATAAACATAATATTTATATTTCTTTTATTACTTATTATTGGTACGAAACTTTGTTGATTTTTTTAACCCCAACGAAGAGGGGGGTAAATCCTACCAATAGTGCACAACCGGTTTCGAACTCACGACCGGATCGGTAGACGGGGTCACAACCACTAAATCTTTATACTACTACAAGCGGCGCAATCGTAAAATATTCAAGCGCGCGCGCCCTGTAGCGAGTCATTGACACGCGCGGTTTATTGACGCGCGGGCTATTGACACGTGGTTTATTGACGTGTGTGTCACTGATACGCGCCGCGCGCTGCCCTTTCGATTTCCAACAAGGATAACTAATAATTGACCAGAACGTAATCGATTTTTAGGACAAAATGTACAAAAAAAGTTATTATTTTAAGTGTAGAACCTATTCGTTAAATATGTCCAGTTGATAATAAGAACCCCTGTATAATACAACCAAATCTGTCATAAATTAAAAGCATATTTCTAAACTTACACTTCAATCGAGAATATTCGAGAAGCATCTCAACTCAAAGCACTAACCACGACATTAGATACAGTATAGAGCTTATATTGACATCTTTCGCTTTAATCCAGACATCTGTAAGCGACACTAGACTTATAGAGTAAGTACCAGGATCGATTTGGCACAATGCCCAGTGCCCTAGACTTTCAGCAGGTACACTCAACTAAAGGCCCGCTAGCCTGCTTTATACTACCCGTGCATCAAGCTATTTTTTTGCACTTTTAAGACCCTATTTCTTTTTAAATAGATGAGTGATTCAAGAGGAAGGTTTACATGTATGTAGCTGAAGCACCCGTGCAAAGCCGGGGCAGGTCGCTAGTATTTCATAAGTCAATGAATAAAGATGACGATAGAATTAAACGCCATTTTGCTAGCAGATTAATAAAGTATGCATACGCATATCGATTAATCCAGCGGTTCAGTCACAGAACTGTGGATTCAGTGTTCTTGCAACGCAAACTAATGGCCCATTTACACCATACCATAATGCCTTGTCAACTTCATTTCAGAACATTTTTGTTCTAAAATCCATTTGACAAGGCAATTCTTGCATGCAATTATGGTATGGTGTAAATGGGCCTTAATCGTATCGTATCCTCTTTGTTTTTATACTACAAGACTAAGTGTTATGTTTTGCCCAGAAAACTATGCATGCGTGCGACCCCTTATAATAAAGCTTGAGTACACCTGTTCTAGGCTTTACCCAGCTCGGGACGATATCAGTTTACGAGTAATAATAGAGTAGCATCTATCTTTAGGTACATGAATTATAATAATCTTACCTAATATTTATACATATTAAAGCTAATTTATGGATCTAAAAACATAAATAGTCATAAATTCGTCTAGCCCCAAACTAAGCAAACCTTGTATTATGGGATCCATACTTTTATTTCAAAAACATATTCCCATAATCTCATATTTTATACAATTATAATAGAAACATACAGACAAAACAAACGTCATCTATGTTCATCACACAAACGTTTGTCCTAGGTGGGAATCGAACCCCACATACAACCTGCACAGAAGCACTAATATTACGTGCAGAAGTACTAATATCTGTTCTGTGACAGAAGGTAGAGCTCCTACGAACTCAGCTGTGAGGTCAGTACTAAACTAAATAAGTTGGTTCGTTCAGTGGCCAACTCTGGTGACGGAATTAATAGACCGCCTTAAGGCCTCTTATAAGGCCTGAGGCCTGACCCTAACAACAAAATACTGAGCTGAAATGTATGATAATGTTATACAATCACGCCGTGACCAATAAATCTCTAGTGACCTCTTCCAAAGGTAGAGTAACATGCCAAGGGACCCATAAAAGAGTTTTAACTTTAGTAAATGTAATTATTGACAACATTGCATCGTTTAGAATATAAGGCAGACAAAATTATTAAACAAGAGTCCGTGCGTTTTAAACACGCGAAGTTCCTGTTTTTTTATTTATAGTTCTTAAAAATTGGTAGATCATTCGGTATCAAGCGGAAGACAGCGGTTTTGAGCCTCGTCAGTAAAAAAAACAAGTTTTGACTGTACTTGCGATAGTTTTGGCATGCGGCACGAATAAAAACTTTAACTTAACTTAAAACTAGTAGCGTGGACAAAAAACCCTGGACGAATATGGCATAAATTCTTAAAGTTTAGTAGGTACTTTTATGAGAATACTACTACACACCTACTTTATATTGTCTATGACACTACTGTAATAAGAAAAGAACCTTGAGTTTTCTGGTAGAGATCGCTATCTATACTAATATTATATAGAGAGAAGATTTGTATTTTTGTATATTTTTTTCATAAACTCAAAAACTACTGGTCCGATTTCAAAAATTCTCCATTAGAACGCTATATTATCCCTGAGTAACATAGGCTATATTTATTACTAGCGACCCGCCCTGGCTTTGCACGAGTGCTTAAGTTTTTATTTCAAGTAATAAGATCTTAAAAACTATAAAATAAATTTTGAACCATAGAGCTAATTTTACGGCCGTCATAAAACGGTACGCGCAACCTTGAGTCTGTAGCTTTAGCCAACAACGTGTAATTCCGCTGAAATTGTTCACCGAGAGCTAATTTTGTTTTTTGTTTGTAAGAAATGAAAAAAGAAATTGAAATAAAGAGTTGAATTTTGATTTGAGTTTTATTAAATAGCCAATTTGCAGTCTTAAATTAATCAAAGAATGTTTTCGAAGGTTCTAGAACACTCGGTACACTCACCTTTCCATTTATCTTACATTCGTAGTCTTAGATTAGTTTCTAAATGATAAGTCCGAGTAGAATATATAATAAAATTTCAAAAGTATTGCTTTAGAATTTCTAGGCGAAAGAGACTTAATATCTACGTCTTGGGATGCGAGCGCAGTGCAGTGCTACTCAGAACTTCCATTTAACCATATTGCACTTTTAAACTAAAGCAGCCTTAAATTTTACTAATTCGGTGAGTAATTATTGCTATCTGAGTTAGTGCACTAACTTAGCAAAAGTCTAGCGGCAACCGACTTCGCTAGCTGATTAGCTAAATTCAGCTCTTACTAATTGAAAGAGTGATTATAGATATAAAAGTTAGAAAGACTAACTGACATTGTCAGCTGTAGGTGTGGATAGATTATAGATAGGAAAGAGATTTATTTCGTCGAAAAGTTTTTACTTTTGCTGGTTAATAATGCCATAAAAATATAAAACTTACATTAGGTTTACCTACACTAGGATCTAGATTAATTTTAAATCACAGAACTCTAGTTCACAGTTCTCCACCACGTAACGTCAAACTATTTCCTAACTTCTTTAGTAAAGGTATCATTTTACTTAATTTCCTTAAATGTTTATTATTTGTTATTTTTAATTCGTTTGCCTATGTAGTTGGTATAGGTTATTTTTTGTTGATTACTTATTGTTTTATTTTATGATAATTTGTAGTGATAGAATAAAATGGCTTTCTATCATTTTCCTTTTCTCCCCATTATCCCCATCACTAAACATGGAGCAAACAGCAGACGGAACCCGAAAGGCAGATTTTAATTACGCGAACAGCTTCGGGCGTCCTATTGTACTCTTGCAAATATTCCAGCGGTTCTGTGCAAACAGTAATGCCTTGACTTTTAGCGAACAGCGAGATACTACGGCTGTAATATAGCGGTCGCAGAACTTTACAACTTTAACACTCTCGGTTTAGAGTTAGCCTGAATCCCAGCCGAGGGAATGTTAGAAGGATGTGATAATTAATAATTTAGCTAGTTAACCGCATTTAACATACTCTTGAAGACGAAAGATATCATCTACCAAGCCACATTGGTACCGCGTGGTGAATTAGGGCCAAATCACCAGGCTCGCTCCCAGCAATGGGAACATTAGAGGTTTTCATGATGATGATAATGATGAAGCCCAGAATCTTTAGTCATGAACTCACATCGCTGATTTGATGTTATGCTATTAGTAAACCTTTAACTCTTAGGTCGGCTTGCACAAGCATATCTTAATTGAATAACTTGCATACAAGCATGTTGTTGCTATTTACATATTAAAACCTTTATGAAAATCGACTTTAAAGGCCAAAATCAATCTAGTCTTATTTGTCTGATCATAGCATCAGACAGGCTGTCAAATATTGATGTCGTAAACTTAAACGTGAGCGTTATCGCTCATTTCACTACGGGGCCACTAAAATGGCGCCGGTTTAACGTCTACCGAAATCGAGTATCAGAGGCTGTTCCAGGATTTCGATTGAACAAGAAGTATTGCCAGACGTCAGTCTGCCACGAATACTCTTTGTCTGACAGCCTTGAATGACAACAGAGCTCGATTCAGACTGTATGAGTCAGTGGCCAATGTCTAAGGACTGTTATAGCCGGTTATCTCGCAAAACATTACTTGACTTAGCCGAACTGCTGAGAACGACTTAGCTGATCTGCTAAGAATAATTAACCGCTCTGCTAACAACGACTTAGCCTATCTGCTAAGAACGACTAGGCAATCTGCTAAGAACGACTTAGCTAGCCAAACTGGCTTTCACCCGCCTATCTTATAGGCACTGCGTAGCGCGCACCCTCATCAATCATTGCGCATTGGCGCCGCGCGGACATTGTAAACGTTGCTTAATTTGCGCGTCTGCTAAATTAACTTTCGCTTTAGAATGCTTACGAATCATGCACTGACCTAATTTTGGTTTTAGTTTATCTATATACTTATATATATATCACTTCAATAGATAATGCCTGGTTTACATTGTTTCAGAGTTATGGAAGTAAATTATGTACATAGTAATAATTAAATAAACGGCTACCGGTAGGTATATTTATTTTACAACAAAACCCAAAGCGAATAGCAGTGATAGTTTTAAATTAAATCAATTAATTCACGTACAAACCAACGAGTGGGCAAATAAACCTCGGTTTCAGCATTTCCACCGTTTCACACTAAATCACTATTGAATGCTCAATGCGGAGACACGCGTCAGCATTTATGCTGGGGTGGAGGTGGGGGGAATGCTGATACCACTAGCAAATATTTAGTTTACTTGTTGTGATTGCTGATTACATGGTTATTGTGTTGAATTATTGTTTTAACAGCCTATCCTGCTAACAATTTATAGTGTATTGGTTCACCCTGTATAGATGGCGTATTCTACGCGCACCGTGTCGCCCCGCGTTTAGTGTGTGATGCTACATAAAAGAGTGAATGTTTGTTTAGCCTCATTTACTAAGTGTTGTAGCTCACAAGTTCAGCGAGTCAGATATTCTAGCTCCAAGCAGTAGTGTGCAAGCATTATTTACTGTGTTTAGGTTTGAAGGGCACTGTAGCAAGTGAAATTACTGGCCGAA
This sequence comes from Colostygia pectinataria, assembly GCA_951394395.1. NCBI lineage: Eukaryota > Metazoa > Arthropoda > Insecta > Lepidoptera > Geometridae > Colostygia > Colostygia pectinataria. The sequence continues at coordinate 3,254,063 of OX596362.1, forward strand.
CAACAATATCTCGGGCTGATAAGCGCAGTGCAGTGCTACGCAAACACTTAAAAACTTTAAGCTTTGGGTGGCACTGCATCTATAATATATAGTCAGGCGTGGTGCTTGACATCAGGTGGGCGCCTTGATTGTCTTGTCGCTTGCTGACATAAAAAAATATGTTTGTTTTGCAGTTGTGTATTTTGTCATCAAAATCAACCTCACCCATGACCAGGATATCAGAAGATGTTCTTCGTTTCGCGAAGGAGAGGTCACATCAAGAATCAAGAAACATTTCATGTTACAATGCGGGTTGCGACTATCATCATCATGAGAGCCTTCTAATTCTCCTGCTGCTGGGACACTGGCCTACTCTCTAGCGAAGGTGATTGTGTCTTAATCCATCACGTGGACCCAATGCGGATTGGTGTTGGCACATGTCGTCAATATATCGCTGTCGTATAATATGAATTGCTTCAAGAAAAATATAAAAAAGGTCTTACAAGGCAGGCAACGCTTCAGCGGTACCTCTGGTGTTGCTGAGGTCAATAGGCGACGGTAACTGCTTACCATCAGGCAGGCCGTTAGCCTGTTTGCCTCAAATTTATATAAAAAAATATATACCTATAGTTTTTGGACATGCCATTTTCCTAACAACTTTGAAAAAGCCGGGACAGAGTGTGAAGATGGAGCAAAAGATTTTTTTTTATTTTGATGTCAAGTTGAATTCAATCAGTCACGATTTTTTATATTTTAAAAGTTGAATTTGGCTAGTCACGGAGACAAATTAAAACTTACTTTGTTTTAAATACATAAAGTCCAAAATTAAACTATTCGACCGTAATATTTTACGTAAACGTTTACGATAAATTAGGCAATATGCAAAAGGCTGCTCAAAGTGAGTCGCATTTAGAAAATTAGGCTTTTAGCTCTTCATTGTCTTCGCGAGACGTAATGGCGGACTGATTGTTAAATGTCACGGACAAGAAGCCTCGGCCATTTACGGATCACTAGCTGTTGCCCGCGATTACGGTCGCGTAATATTCGTATTAACCCTCCTCTTGAATCACTCTATCTATTGATGAAAACTGCATTAAAATCCGTTGCGTAGTTTAAAAGATTTAAGCGTTTACATACATACAGACAGACAGACGGCGGAAAGTGACTTTGTTGACGAGCTTACCCGCGTTTATGTAGTTTTAATGCTTGTATGATAAAAAGTACATGTGTTATTCCAGGACTTAAGCCATCTACATTCCAAATTTCATAACAATTGGTAAAGTTGGGTACAGTCATCACGGAGATACGTGGTAAGAAAACATACACACACACACACAAACCTTCGCTTTGATAATATTAGTAGGACTCTGAAAGCCTAGTAAATTGTACTACTTTAAAAAAGAATAAACAAAGGTTTTACAAGGGTGTATTCTAATTTAGAAAAAGTCTTTGTCTAAAAATATTTTAACATTTTAGCAAATAAAGTGTAAAGATAAATACTATATTTTTGCAAAACATATTAATTTTTAGTAAAATAATGGAATTATTATATCTCTTTGTTCCATTAGACCAAAATAATATTTTGTATTGCCTCTGGCTATCCCTTTGAACATCAAGTAACACTTAGACTAGGGATTAAAGAAATTATCTACCATCATAGTTAATAATTATGTAACTTTATAAACTGTTGTATAAACTTTCTACCTTTTTGACTATAACATCGCGTTATACGTAGTGTCTAGTAGGGCCTAGTGCGCAAAATTGTTCGACATTAAAACTAGCGCAATAAGGCTGCGCTATGCACTTAAAAATTTTAGGCGAAAGCTCTAGCACAAGTGATAACGCCTTAACGTCGCTCTAAAAAAAAATGGCACTCTAGCGCGGAGCTTCAATGCTTTCAAAGCGACGACGCAGGACGCGCTATAAAGCATTGTTAAAAATTGTATACTTATAGCATTGTTTAAAGCAACAGAACGCGTTATAAAACACACGCTAAGTGAGACCTGTCTAGTACTTGCCAGTACAACAACATAACATTCACCTAGCCTTAAGACGTTTTAAAATGATCCTTGTGATATGATTGTTGAATAAATATATTTATTACTTTTACTTTTTTTACATTACATAAAAACGTACTACGTACCTAGTCATAGCGCGACGCTTACTACTTCCGGTTATAGACATTTATTTCCCATATTTTTTATTTATTCGTATGGCGTTGCATGCAATCGTTCAATATTACAATATTATTTTCAAATTCTTTATCCATTGGATAGCGTCATCTTCAAGGGCAAACATTCCCATAAAGAATATTATATTCACTTACATGAGAAAAAACTTAATTACTTAGTAAGTACTTAAAATATATTAAAAAGCATAAAAATAATAAATTTAAGTTTTTTATACGCAAATAATAAAGGCCGTCCGCGCGTCCCCTCGATGGATCGATGACTTTAAAACGGTCGCAGAAAGTCGTTGAACGCTATAAAAAAATATGTCAACATAACACTGGGAGGAGGCCTATGCCCAGCAGTGGACGTCTTGGCTGATATGATGATGAGGCCATTGTTGCCACTACACGATGCAAGTCACATCCGCACTTTAAACGGCGCCAGTAGATAACAAGTGGTGAAGCGCAAACACGTTCCCTGAGTAATTACCGAGCAGCTAAGTCCCACTCAGACGGGATTACTGCTCGTCCGTGCTTTAAACAGCGCTCCTTATTGTTACACTTTTACTTGATTTTTTGTAAATCGAACGGTATTTTGTAGTTAATTAGTTTTAGGCGAGATACTCAATACTCAATTCATTTATTGCTCTCGTATGGTTGGTTCATTTACAGTTGTTATATATAATAATCAGCCAAGCAGTAATGCTCGCATTGCTGTGTTCCGGTTCGAAGGGTATGGTTTCCGGTGAAATTACTGGCACATGAGGCTTTCGATCTTAGCTTCAAGGTGGCAACCCGCGAGTGATACCTCTGGTATTGCAAGCGTCCATAGGCTGCGGTAACCGCTTACCATCTTGTGGGCCGCACGCTTGGTTGCCACTTTAGTTATATAAAAAAAAAAAAATAGGTGGTAGTATCACATATGAACCCTGTAAAAGGGTATAACAACATGAAGATAGGCCGAAGTTTAAATAAGTAGGAAGTAAGTAGATAAATTAAGTAGATAGATAGATGGTTCTGTATACACAGCCTCTTTACATCTAAGCTGAAACGTGCGTGAGTTTTGCTTGTTGGATCGTTTTTAGAATAAATTGAGACACGTCCGATTCGCATGTACGAGTATAGTTCGCACGGCGGATCTAGGTTTCCGTGAAGTTAGCCGTTTGTGATGCGCAACGATAATTTAGTTTGAAAAAGCTCCATTGCGCATCGAAACGGTTAACTTCACGACGGCCGAGATCCGCCGTGAGAACTATATCACTACTTATAATTATAATTCAAGCATTTTGAGACTATCACAAAACTAAAAACTCCTGCGTCATCACAAAGACTACCTCTTCTTCTTTTTCCAGTCCGCCGTGAGAACTATATCACTACTTATAATTATAATTCAAGCATTTTGAGACTATCACAAAACTAAAAACTCCTGCGTCATCACACCGACTACCTCTTCTTCTTTTTCCAGTCATCTTCACTTGACAGCTAACTTATTTGATTATTTATCGCGTCAGACCAAGCTTTACTTTATTTATTTTTTAAAATATAATACTTTATTGGTTTTACCTTTAGACCCTTCCTAATAATTTATTTTAACTTGTCATTCAGAGAATAAAAGCAAAGTAAATTAACTTACCAATGAAATCAATCTATTTCGGTTCAAAATTAAGTTATCAGAGTTTGAATTCAAAGAAACAAAATCAATGAATCTTACCATCGTTTCGTTTGTTTCATTACAGAACAGTCTGCGATTCTGAATATTCTATGTGACATCAAAAGGAGCATTTCAATTAGGGAAATTACGTAGTCAAATTAATTTTGTGAGACGAACACCGCTGTTTGTGTTCACTTCGTTTACCTGCGGCTTGCGAGGGTGTACCTTGACTTTTGATGTTGGATAAGGTGATGTTATACTTGTAGTTCTGCGAACAGAAGACCTCGCAAGCACAAACTTTTAAAAGTGAGCAATTTACTGCGTTTTGAGGAGGTATTCTGCTCATTACGCTGAAGATCTTCACAATTTTTTTATGAGACCAACTTGAAGTTTCTACCTTTCAAATAACAAAAGAACCATCGAAATCGGATCATATAAGGCGGAGATATTTAGTAGCCTCCTTTTTTCCTCTTTTTGGACATTTTTGAGGTCTGTGTGAGGGCAGTCATATAAAAAAAAACTTATAAGCATCGTCGAATAGCCATGATTCCGTGAAAATAAACGTTTTTTTGTCGGCTCATCGGCCACGCGACTTGCTACAATATAAATATTGAACTGCCGCGGGGCAGGTAAGCTTGATGAAAATATGCTGTTATGTTAAATTTTATTTATTTTTCAGCTTAATTTTATAGATACCGTTCTAGCATTAATATATGTAGCGCTGTAATGTTACAGATAAAATTTACATCAACTCTGTGGATCGGTATTCTTAGTTAAACATCATACTGCATTACATGCTCATCAGCATCGAACCTGCATCGCCCTGGAAAGGCACGCCGCCGAGGCGATGATACCGGGGCGATATATCGGCCTAAGCCTTAGTCGAACACTTAGATAAACAAAAATAAAATAAATTAGGTTTATTGGTAAGTAATAAGATGGTTGAATAATATAGAATAGGAAACTTACAAGAAATTATTTAAAATTACACAATACACATTTTAATATAGCGGAGTATCATGGGCGGTACTTCAAAAGCAGTCCTGTACATCAGAACATAAAGCCTATTTTTATAAAATCGTACACCCAATAGTTCTAAGTTTCCCTTTAAATGGTAAACAACCATCGGTTACACAGTTAGGAGACATAAATCCTTTTCGCGGTTCACTTAACGAATGAACTGAAAAACTTATCTAAGAATAGGGCTGAGTACAGTCGCGCACGAAACGCATAAAGTTCGTAAAAGCCACAGCTATTTGTGAGGCGATAATAGTAAATAAATTACTAGCTTTTGCCCGCGGCTCGCGTTACATCATAAATGTTTTTCCAGGTTCAGAGCTATTGTTACTGTTCCAAGTTTTATCAAAATCGTTTCAGCTGTAACGACGTGATTGGACCACAAAATACAAACACTCGGATTTACAATATCTTACTCCAATTTTTTTATGTCACCAAATAATGATACGATCAAGGCGCCATGCCTGACTATAACGGTTTTGAAATTCTGCGTGGCACTGCATTGCGCTCGTGACCACGAGACGTAGTTGTTGTGTATTTTTCACTTAGTGATTTAATTTGCTACAGTGCCCTTGAAACCCAAAGTCAATGGAGATAATGCATATATTCTAAATATGAATTTTAACGGAAAAATATTTTTGGGACACATTTTTATGTCATTTGTTTTGTTCTATAAATTATATTAATAGTAACAAAAATGGCATTAATAAACACTTAAAGAGTTAAAACTGTAGTGGTTAGAAATCATAATAAATTATTAACGGCTATTTACCACTTGAATTTGTCATTTATGCTGACGTTTCGAAACTATTAACAGTATAAATGAGTTACTAATTTAATATAATAAATACTTTTCCACATGAAAATACCAAGACCGCATATAAAGACGCATATCGATGGGGTTACTTCCCCTAATACGGCATAAATAATCATGTCTAGATCTTATCACGTGAAAATACGACGCCCTGAAAATAGTTTCAACCCCCTACAACCCTTGGGGGAATTTTAATTAAGGTTCATAGAAAAATGTACTGAAGAAGTTGATTGAAAATTTTATTGTGATTTAAAAACGTTCCAGAATGAGTTCATTCATCGTTCAACCTGTAACTTAGTAAAAAACCAATCAAACATCTTATCAAAGGGTAAAAAATATACAAGTAATCAAAAAGTAAATAACCTAATAAATGGAATAACTTATTTCAAAAAACCTATTTACCTACTAAAATTAACAGTTTTTCGCGAAAATATGAATACGTTCTTGAAGTGAATAATGTATTTGGGTTTTATAACAAACAATCATGAAAGTACAAAAAGTTCTGCATGATAATCACGACAGAGCCGGACATCCGTCTTGTCAATCTACCATCGCTAATCTACAAAACTTCTTGACGATGATATGTCTCTTGACTGATGCATTTTATCCCGTAAGAAAAATGGTAGCGATGATCGTAGCTTTGGGAATCATTTTCACGATTTTAGCAAAGTCTAGAACATCTGAAAGGAGTTGTTTCACACAGCATGGAGCCGGGCCCTGGTCTTTTGTAGGGGTCTAGATAATTAGATAATCATTAAAGAAACCATATATCACTGTTTATTTATTTTATTTTGGCTTCTTTCATAATCTAAAGTAAGTTTATCTTTGTGAAGGAGTGCAACACAATGCAAAACAACATGGCGTGTTTAACGAACAACTGGGTTATTAGGTACTGTCAAAGTCAAGATGCGTCACGATCATTGGCTAATAGCTGTCATGGCGGACCTCGTAATTTTCCCGTTTTAGGAAACAACAATAAACATTTTTCCTTAGAATTTTGTTTGTCTACTTAAAAATAAAATTGTTTGTTATTGTTAGTCTTATATTATTTCTAATTTTTCTATGGTGTTACAAAGACCTAGGCCACTATGAAATTGGTTCTTTGGCAATGGTAAAGTTATGGTCGAAATCTTGGCTGTCTTTTTAACTTAGATGTTTCAGACATCGCTAAGATAGATAGATTCACAAAGTTATGAACTCCATCACCATCACCATTTTGCTTACGCAATAAGGCTCCAGGTCTAAGGTTGCTAAGCACATGCTATAACTTGAATTTAGTAAATATATTTACATAGTGTCTGCATGTTTGATATTTGAAACAACGCAGCAGATTTTAATGCGATTTTCATCAAATCTAGTCATGTAAAATAAATTATTATTTACTTATACGTATGTTACGCGAACGAAGTCGCAGGCAACAGTCAGAAAGTGATGCAATTCACAAAGTTTTATTGGTAAAGCCAAAGGTCACAAATTCAATTTTTATTTCTGAAACAATTTATGATAAATTACGACAGTTTGTTCAAAATGCCTTTTAATTTTTTTCATAAACGCACACGTAAATTTGTAATATTTTCAGCAGCATCGCATCGCGGGTTATTCATCAAGTGAGCTAAGCGCGAGCGAACATATTTCATCAAAATAAATGGCTGTAAAGTGGCTGTTTTGGCTGGCAGTGTGAATGCCTTTCACGAGTTTTGTCTGACCTTGAGATATTACTATTAGATATTGCTTTAGCTACTGAGAGGTGGATCTAGCCTAGATCTAGAAATAGAACTACATCGCAATAAGAAATCTGTGTTATAGTATAATGCGGGCAATAGCTAGTAATTGCTGTGTTCCGGTGTGAAGGGTATGGTTTCCGGTGAAATTACTGGCACATGAGGCTTTCGATCTTAGCCTCAAGGTGGCAACCCGCGAGTGATAACTCTGGTATTGCAAGCGTCCATAGGCTGCGGTAACCGCTTACCATCTTGTGGGCCGTACGCTTGGTTGCCACTTCAGTTGTATAAAAAAAAAAGATGATTGGATTCTGTCTTGGTGGGTGGGTAGTGTGGGTACCACCGCAGCAGTGCCAGATATTCTGCCTCCAAGCAGTGGTGTGCAAGCATTGTCTTGTAAATAGAGCTCACAGTTAATTAGGAGGTTGGAGCACTACCCTGCCGTCACTCAGTTAAATCTAGCACGGAGGGTAACTATTAACTATTCCTACTTCGCGAGTAATATTCAAGGTCGTAGTATTAAGTATGTATTTGACGACCGATGTGGCGCAGCGGGCGCAGGTCCTGCGTCGCAGAGTTTGCGGGTTCGATTCGATTCGATTTCGACAAATGTTTGTACGATCTACAAATATTTGTTCCGGGTGTTCTGGGTATTTTCTATATATAATAAAAAATATCTATCTATGTATTGTATTGTATTAAATATATATAAGTCATCTAGTACCCATAATACAGCTCTGTTTAACAGCAGCTTACCTTGGGGCTAGATGATGCTGTGTGGATTGTCCAGCATTATTTATTTTATTTATTTATTTTATTATTTATTATGTTACAAAGAAATTGTACCTGCGTCTTTGAAAATAAATAAAAATTTTTTTATGTTCTACTTTGTACTTTACCATAGAAGTCGTAATGTCTTTATTGGTTTTAGGGCATAACATTCAAAATCGAACGTTTCCTATTTTATATGAGTGATTCCCCCTGCTATCTACCGGAACACAATAATAAGTAATGGTTCCCATCAAAGTTTATTGCCTACTGACATACTTACTTTAATATTTGTCACAAACAAATAATGAAGCATGTCAATTTATTGTAACATTCACAGATTAGTAAATGAGATTTACCCTGCAAGGGGATTTGACTCTAAAATTCCCAAAATCCCCTTCGTTCGTTCATTCGTTCGTTCGTTTGAGTCAGTGGCCAACTCTGGTGACAGAATTTCTAGGCCGCCCGAAGACCTCTGTCATGGCCTAACAACTTTGAAAAAGCCGGGACCGACTGCTTAACGTGCCCTCCGAAGCACGAGAGCGCTCAATTGAAATTGCCACTGGCGGTCACCCATACAAATGATGACCCCGCGGAACAGTGCTTAACTTCGTTGATCTGTTAAGAACAACTTAGCCAGCTACATAACAAACATACACACAGACTTTAGTATTTATCTTATTAGAGGATTTTTCCATAGCTTGACAGGATCCCACTCAATAAATTATTTTAGTGATGAGAAAAACCATATCAACAGTGTCACTTTACTGGATCAGTAAAGTGACACTGTTGATATGATGATATGTTAATAAGAGTAGTAGAGTTCTTTTTGATAGAGCTCGTCCGGGGAAGGACTACCAATTACCTATTTCTGCCGCCAAGCAGCAATGCTCGCATTGCTGTGTTCCGGTTCGAAGGTTTCCGGTGAATTTACAGGCACATGAGACTTTCCATCTAACGTCTCAGGTAACACGCAAGTGATATCTATGATGTTGCATGCGTACATAGGCTACGATAACCGTTGACCATCAAGTGGGCCGTACGCTTCGTTGCCACTTTAGTAGTAATAAAAAAAAACAGTCAGCAGTTCGTGCCAGTCAGCCGCAAACAGTTTGCCTAATACGCCGCGCGTTTTAAAATTTCAAACCATAAAGAATATTGATCAAAGAGTAGATAAAAGTTTGGGAACATCACAACTCAACGCTTTCCCCAAAGTTCCGTAAATTAAAACTTGTGAAAGATTTACACAACACGACTTACCCCAAATAACCTACATTCGACGGCCGTCCCCCGAACAGCACAGGTTTGATTCGGCACGGTTTAATTATCAAATAATTAATTTATGACATTAAAATAATATAAAGTGCTAATTATCAAATAATGAATTACAGTAAAATCGTTTAAAGCTATACTTAATGATAGCTCAGGATTCAGGATGTAAATGAAAAAACGCCGTCATTACTTTTCATATTTTGTATATTATATGTAAGTTACTTGTTGCAACGCGTCAATTAATTGACGTTTGCAATATTGCCAAAATTTACATTATTACGCTAATAAATAAAAGTTTTTTGAAGCCCGAAGTGCCAAAGGATAGGTTTTATATTAATAGATAAAGTAGGCTTGCTAGTCACAGTTATTTACACAACAATTAACAATAGGTTATACTTTTCTGCGTTCATTGTATTTTATTTTTTAGAAGAAAATAAACGAATTAAATTTACTGCCGAATCGAGCCTGTCCTTAACCTGGACGTACCCAATTCAACAACGTGGCATGACATAAAGTTATTAACACAAAACAATTATCGTAATTTGTGGCAATATCTAGATATGGGCCATGTTTTATTGGTTATTCCTGTCCCCGGTGTGCCCTGGTATAACGAAGGCACAGCCTAAACAGCACAGCTAGCTAGCACTTTCCATACAAATAATATATAGGCAGCCATATTGGAAATTATACAACCATAAGTCGCAAAGACATCCACTGAACTCTTCAAAACTTTCATTTAATTTCTATTCATACGAAAACTCAAAACACTTTGGGTTGCGTGGTAGAATATGACAACTTATTCACGTACGATCGTAGGCCAGTGTCCTAACAGTGGTAACATTAAAGTAAAAGATTATTCTGAAAATGCGCACAGTCATACAATTTGCACAAAAAACACATTAAGTAAAACCTATAAACATTAGTCATGTATTCTTCCTCTCTTTCTTTATAGCCAACCCTGGTGACACCACACAATTAAGGTCAATACACAGTTCACTTCTGCCTTTAAATTTGGATGAAGCAGCCATATTATGCTATGCATAACTCAAAGTGAATCATTCAATGAAAACAATATATCAATACTTTCTGTTTCTCAATTCAACCAAAGTGATTCAATTTGGTTGAACCGCGTACGCCGGTAGTTGTATAGCTATTCTCTGTAAGCTGTGGCGATGGTATAATTAAACAATTCTTTGCCTGTGGCGTGGATCTAATTGGGCATAAAGGCTCACTCAAATAGATTGAGCGGAGTTTCGGCATGAGCACGACTGTTATTATTTGTGCTTTTAATGTGCACCAAGCATTCACTTTTTAAAAAGAAAGTGGGATGATTTATTTTATTGTTGTTCGCTTATGTAGGTCGTTCCTAGAAGGGTACCTGCAGTACCTGCCTATTTACTTACTACTTACTTTCTTACTGAATGTGGCACTACTACTCGATTCGGGTTAGTTTCGTTATACCCCAGTCCCGTATTGACCCGGTCTGTTCTCACCAGACTTTAATAAAATTTATATCAATATTTTTACGCTTTTGCATCTCTAGTGACCGAGGTTATAGGCCGAAAGCCTCCGTCATGGCCCAACGACTGGTAAAACTGCTAATTCTTTTTATTTTACCGGTTTTTAATTATTAAGTCCTATTTTGTACTATGACTTTTACTGAATTATAAAATTGATCTACCCGTTAGGTTGAGCTTGGAATAAGGCCGAATTAACATATTAGTTCATTGTTATTCCCCCTGCAAATTCTCAATTCCGCACACATTTCATACAGTACCGTTCTGGGGCGTATCTAGGAACTTAGACAAAATTTTAAGGTTTTTTAAGAATTAAGTATGAGTACATGGTCAACGGTAGGTCAGTCAATGAGCCATAATTGGCTTAGGTACCATCGTCGATGCATGCAAAGATCTTACGTGATGAAGAGGAATCATAGATCAAGAAACAAAGCTAATAAGCTAGGAATCAGCCGTGTTTGTTGCCAGATTCTTATAACTAGGGGCATGAGCGGCTGGCATAGATTTACTGTTCATAGAAGAAGTTTGATCTTTTAAATTTAGGGCAGTCACCCGTCCTAGTAATAACGCTGAATGCTGCCTAACTTAAGGATCTGTGAACGAATACTCAAACGCTATTTAAATATCGTATTAGCTGTTTAAGAGGTCGTTAGTTTTCAAAATCGTATGGAGAAACGTAAAAAAGTCATCAATTAAGCTTTAATTAGATGAGTAGGTATCAGTATTCGGGCAGCCAGCTATGCCATGAGCAGTTTAATGGTGAAATGAAATGTAATGGTACAGTTCGCCAGGCCACAGAACAGATGTGTGTGATAATGTACTACGTACAGAATGGCCACTCCGTACCTCCCACCGGTTTTACTTACCCCACCCCGGTCGCGAGTTTGCCGGCACCTTTCGTCGAAAGTGAGCTATATCGGTCTTGCTATAATTGGGTTATGCCAACCATGACACTCACACATACAACAGCACCGTTTACGTACAGAAATTATGCATATGGTGATTACGACGCGTTTACTTCATACATTTTATTGAGTGTCCGGGTTGTGGCCATGCTTTGCTGTCTAGTTCCTTCAATATTCTGGCCCCGACCAAGTCCTAAGTACGTCCTTAGAGCAGTGATCTTATGCATGAACGCGGGATCAGCGGTTATGACAGTTCGCTAATCCTCAGCCGAGTGCAGACATGATACGTGGAAATTACTGCTATGTTTACGACATGGTGCAAACAGTCGCCAACCGGAATCGCTGGAGACAAGCCTTCCAGTCCAGCACAAACACGTCATTGTGATCACGATCTTCAGTCATAGAACTGATCCCGCGGGATGAGTAGACTAAAGAGCCGAAGTACTGACCATAGAAAGACTGTTATGTTTAGGAGACTAGTTCTGTAGTCTACGGCACTGGCCCCGGCCGTGCCGCTAAGGAAAACTAACATTTGTTAAAAGTATATTAGCTTGGAGTAGTGTTTTGTTTTGTTTGCTCAGATAAGAGATAAGAGTAGTAGAGTTCTCTGTGATAGAGCTCGCCCGGGGAAGGACTACCACCATACCTATTTCTGCCGCCAAGCAGTAATGCTCGCATTGCTGTGTTCCGGTGTGAAATGGTTTCCGGTGAAATTACTAGCACATGAGGCTTTCGATCTTAGCTTCAAGGTGGCAACCCGCGAGTGATAACTCTGGTATTGCAAGCGTCCATAGGCTGCGGTTACCGCTTACCACCTTGTGGGCCGTACGCTTGGTTGCCACTTCAGTTGTATAAAAAAAAAAATATATATGACCCGTTCAGAACTTTTCTATTTGTCACAACATACAACGGCACTGGCAATCAAGCATTTATCTGTTTAGTGATAAGCAGTTACCTGTAGCCTATGAGCCCTGATAACCGTGCAAACCTGTAATTGGCTTACTGCTACATACCTAGATATTTATTGTGTTATATAAGCTATTGGTTTTCCATTAAAATAAATAAATTTATTAATAAATAACAGTATCACTCACGTTTACTATCTTGTGAGTAAACATGAAGTTACATCCTACGAGAGACCAACCTTTGACATGCGTTTAGATGTGTATTTATGGCTTAATCAAGTCGCAATCACAAAAGCTACCACTACTACTAAGCAAGTCCAGTTAAACACGGGTGACGGAGAAAAAACCAGTGAAACAAAGAGTAAACTCAGTGCATTCAGGGTCTCAGGGACGCAGGCAAAACTTAGGCGTTTAAGTTCAAACATTGTGCATAAATCATTAAGTCACAAAGTGGAGTTGGCAGAGGGTATGAACTTGTAGAGTTGTAGGGCTGCTAGTATAAATGTTTAATCATGAGTTTTAAGCGAAAATACTAAGTTAGTTCTAGTCTAGTTGTTTATAAATTCGTTGGTATGTAAGACAAACTAAATTAAAGCATCGTACACCGTTGAATAAGTGCATGCAAACTAAATTTAATCGTAGAGTTACTGATCGACTGACTGATTGACTGACTGACTGACAATCAACTGTCACAATAAACTGAAACAAGAAATAGAAAGTAATACAAACATAAGTTTATGAATGCACGCACAGCCTAATGTCCTAGAGAGTTGAGTTTATAGGATGGGTTTGACTAACAAATAAATTGAGAAGTTGCTTATTGAAAACCAGAGCAAAGTACATACCTACTCATTTGTAATTTTGCGATCATCAAAATCGCAGCAACAGAGTTTATAGGATGGGTTTGACTAACAAATAAATTGAGAAGTTGCTTATTGAAAACCAGAGCAAAGTACATACCTACTCATTTGTAATTTTGCGATCATCAAAATCGCAGCAACAGGTCAACAGTGACAGACTTACATAATACCTAACGGCACTGAATTAGAACCCAAACCACTATGAATATGAATACTGCTAGACTAGCCAATCTGCCCAAGCCGGAGCGGGTCGCTAGTAATGAATATAGCCTATGTTACCCAGAGATAATGTGGCATTCTAAATGGGGAAAACATTTTTGAAATCGGACCAATAGTTTTTGAGTTTATTCGTAACAAACAAAAAATTATTGCTTTCCTCTTTAAATATTAGGTAGTATATAATTTGCCAGACATCACAAACTCATCAGTCTAAAATGCCAACCTTGTTCTATCCATAATGGTGCGTAGACACGGCACAAGTGACATGCGCAGTAAATAATAGGAGCGACAATGTTCAAGCCAATCGCGTTAACACGAGTACAAACGGAACACGCGTGCTTTTGCTCAGACGTTTACTCAACAGCACCAGCGTGGGCTCTTTGAAATGCTCATGGTTCATGCACCGTATCTAGGCACCACGAGCTAGGCTATCGTATTGGCTGTAACTTCTTCGTTCCGCGGTCACAAGAGAACGAGTCGATAAACTTGTGTTAAAAGGATATCGTCCAACTTTCGTACGAAACTAGAATGACCGTGATTTCGCTTACGTAATTTTTAAGTCTTAGGAATCCGGTTCCGCTAATCCCTATAACGTGTAGTCGAAATGCAACGTCATCACAGCTGTGACGTCACGCAATCATCACGCGTGCGGTGTGGCTAGACGTTTCTAATAAGGTTTTCAGGTTTCAAAGTAAAAATTTGTTTTTAGAAACTCTGTTCTCTGCTTTTTTTTATTTTAAAATAGTTAACAGTCGCAAATTATGCAGAGTTATAAAATCAGACGTTCTCTGTACAAAGCTCAGTAAAAGCTAATGTTGAACTGTCGTAGACCCATCATCCCCCCGAAGCAACCCCTTTGTTTTGAACTAACTGAAGAAGTCTTCCATCAAACCCGAAGGCAAAATTAAATGAGTTTCTTTCATATTTTTTAATTCTGCTTTTGACAAAGAGACGTTCAGATAAGAATGTCATAAAGTTGGACAAAGCAGTTAAGGGTTTTGTTTAAAACTTTAATAATTGGGCTACGTAGTGGTTGATTGATCTGGAGATGTGACAGCATGTCTAAACGTGGCCAGATTTTATGGATCGTCCGGCTAAAAACAGACAGAAAAACAGTAGATATTCTTTATGGTACCTAGCAAAATTCCCGCTATTGCCTTTACAAATAAAACAATAATTAAACGTTGCGATATTTAAAAAGAGGGCCAAAAAAAAACAAATATACTTAATTAAATTCGGGACAAAGAGTTCGTCCGGGGAAGGACTACCACCATACCTATTTCTGCCGCCAAGCAGTAATGCTTTCACCGTAAACCATACCCTTCGAACCGAAACACAGCAATGCGAGCATTACTTGGCGGCAGAAATGGGTATGGTGGTAGTCCTTCGATCACGAGCTCTATCACAGAGAACTATACTACTCTTAAAAAAAAAAACTTAAAAATTGTTGAGTGTTCATCAAATTATCAGTCGTTGCCGCTAAAAGAAAAAAAAAATACAATTATAGTGTGGAATGTATGAATATTGGGTACATTTTTTGATTTTCTTTTATAGAAAAGCTCAGCTCAGCATAAGTGATTTTAAAATCAGCAAAATAAAGTCCTATTTGCATTGCAGGAATGACGCTTCGAAGATAAGCGTGAGTCGGGACAATGAGGGATGCTTCCAGACGTCAGGTCCGCAGACGGGACCTTATCGTTTTTTGTTGATAAAGGATTCTTTAGATAACTGTATTTTAACGACTTTAACTATTTTAAAATATATTTGCTTTTTGTCAAACTTCTGACGATAGTGTACGACGAACTTGAAAACTATACTATCTAGAATATTTATTACAAATAAGTCTTTGCTTTCTATATTTAAATAAACGGTGGTACCGTAATTCACCTGGTGGTAGGACTCTTCAGCAAAAGTCCGTCTTGGTGGGTATGGGTACCACCTCAGTGTCAGATGTTCTACCTCCAAGCAGTAGTGTGCAAGCTGCACTGTGTTTAGGTTTGAGGGCACTGTAGCAAGTGAAATTACTGGGCGAAAAAGACTTAACAACAATGTCTCGGGGTGATAAGCGTAGTACAGTGCCACGCAAATACTTAAAAACTTTAAGCTTTCAGTGGCACAGATGGCACTGTATCTGTAATAGTCAGGCGTGGTGCTTAACATCAGGTGGGCGCCTTGTCTTGTCACTTGCTGACATTAAAAAAAAACCTATTTTTACATTTCTTTTGCATACAAGACAAGGCAATTATTGGCTCTAGAAGTCCAGAGCAACAAACAAGCTAGAAAGTCAGAACCTATCCAAGTCTTTTTTTTTTACCACTAAAGTGGCAACCAAGCGTACGGCCCACTTGATGGTCAGCGGTTACCGTAGCCTATGTACGCATGCAACATCATAGATATCACTTGCGTGTTACCACCCTGAGACGTTAAATGGAAAGTCTCATGTGCTTGTAATTTCACCGGAAACCATACCCTTCAAACCGGAACACAGCAATGCGAGCATTACTGCTTGGCGGCAGAAATAGGTATGGTGGTAGTCCTTCCCCGGACGAGCTCTATCACAAAGAACTCTACTACTCTTAAGTCTGTTGCTAGAGTTACAATAAAGTATGAGTGATTGGCCAGCTCTGGTGATGGCCCGAAGACCTCCATCATGGCCTAACAACTCATAGCAGACGTATCCAGGACATTGAAGCACTCAGGTAAACCTGCCACAGGCGGGCACCCATCCAGATGGCACGTTGCTTCGTTGGTCTATTAAAAACGACTTAGCCAGCTACGCCATAAGAGCTCGAGCTATAATTAAAAAGCTATTCAGTCAGGCAACAGTTGAGAAAAAGCATTCCTTTAAGCCACTGTATTTTTTGCATTAATATTTAAATTAAAAAATAGTTTCGCAAACAACCGAGAAGCGGACGAGTATAATAACTAACAAATAAAAAGTAAAAAGCCCTGGGGCGGAGTTCCGACATCTAGGAAGAAACTTCAGGAGCCCTGAATGGAATGATAACATTTAAACCCTGGTTTCATAAAAACGAGTGGTTACCTAACCGTCGTAATGTAGCGATGGCTCGTTATCACGAAATGAGAGGGAGTAACAAGTAACAAGTCGATGGATTTTGAAGTCTTGTTTCTGTGAGTCGTAGGTCGTAGTCATAGGTAAATGTGAAAAGTAAGAAGTTGAATTGCGTAGTGAACCCGGTAGTACGTTTCGGAAAGGCGTAGTAAACTCGGTTTTTAATATGCTACGAATTTCACGAAAATTCGGCCAGAAACTAGACCAGTAGATCATAGGTTTCATCATCATCATCATCATCACCCACATTAGCGCCACTGAGCCCGGTGTTCGGCTCTTCGCATCCACGAATAGGTTTAGTAGGCATAATATACGTTTTTTTTCTTTTTAACCAACCCTAAATCAATCTACATCCAATGTTAGTTAGAGTTCCCCAGCAAACATAAATCTTAAAAACTACAGCCGAGGCAATAACAATGAAGGAACCCACATAAATCGAACTAAACTAATAATTGTTTGTATTCTTAGTTGAGGTAGTCGGTAAATAACCCGCTGAGTGCACCTTGCCGCGAACATTTTTAAAGCAATGCTTGAGAAAAAGTACCTATTTAATTGTTACTAGCTTTTGCCCGCTGCTTCACTCGGTAAAAAGTAGCCAGTATGCTATTTAGGTCTGTATCGGTCTAACTTTGAACTAAATTGGTTCTGCCATTGCGGCGCAGTAACAAAGTAAACATCCAAACTTTTGCATTTATAATTAAAATCTAAATAAGTCCAAGCGCTAACAACACACTCGATTTGATCATATTTGGAGCTGATTAAAAATTCTGGGCCCATAACCTGTTTCTCTTAAAACAATTCTACTATAATATGGAGCTTTCAAATTACAATTGGAGCAATATTGCTGTAGAACAAAACCCTGAGCCAACAATGGACTCACAGCGGAGTAAAAACAAAAATTATGTTTATAACGTAAATCGGACGGACATAATTACGCGGGCCGCCATCGGGGTCTTCAAATTTTACAACCGTCCTCGGTAATTTCGCTTTATTAAAATACGCAACAATAAACCGAAGTCCAGATGAAATTGTAGAGAAATAAAAAGCCCTGTCCCCTTATTCACACAGAAGCGTCAGAATGTCAACATCAGCGGATGTCAGGAGACACATGACGACGCGGCGCGAGCGCCCGCTTGAGAATCGAGAGGTTGCGGGACAAATGTTTGCATGATCTTTAAATATTTGTTCCTGGTCTGAGTATTTATATTTTCTATGTATTATATGTATATAAATTTACGTAAAAAAAACAATAATTTGTGTATTCTATCAGTTATTTCGTCCCCATAGTACAGCTTGCTTAGTTTAGGGCTAGATGGCGCTGAGTTAAAATGTCTACTATATTACTGTTAGTACGTTAATGAATATATCATCATTATTACACTTATCGACAGACAAAATACGACGCGTATATCGAGGCTTTTACTCATCGCGATTGTGAAGTGATGACGCATGATGTCGCGACCAGATTCCTAGTGCTTCTTAGAGAATAAGGAGGCTGATGAAATCGTACCGATACAAAAATCCCGATTGCAGAGATTTACGTATTTGATTTAAAAGTAGATAGAGACATTTTCCCGAAATACAACTAAAATAAACAAACATATTTTTACGACCCTCGTTTCAAAACTCGTCCGAACATCTGATAGTTAAAAATTTAATTAAAACCTTACAGATAAAAATAAAAATAAAACAAAAAAGCGTTGGGCTGTAAAGATTTGGATTTTAAACGTTACCCTTATCTGTTCGCTGGTTAATTTACTTCCGTTTCCGCAAAATGTTGCGCTTAGAGTTTAATTTGGAATTGCTTTGTTTGGATTTACGGAAATCGTAAATGGGATTTTGTATCACAAAGATAAAGGAAATGGAAAGATTAGAAACCGCACATTCAAGTCATTGTGAAGTTGCCCAATATTTAAAATCTAAGTAAGTAGCTATTTACATTATTTTATTTAGTTTTTATTTTACTTACTACCAACAGCGATTTCCTTACATTTTTTTTCCATTGCATCACAAGGCGAGCCATTACAACTAGACCAACTCACTCTCTACAATGCGTTTATTTAGTTTACTTACCTACCGTAAATTCACCTAGCTTTAAGACGTTTCAAAATGATCCTTGTGATTTTATTGAAATAAATCATTTTTGACTTTTGACTTTGACTTTACCAACAGTTTTTTACTTAGATTTTTGGTTGATTGTATTTTTGCATCACAAGGCGAGTTACAACTAGACCACTCTCTTTTATGCGGCGTTAAAAAACTCACAATTGCCCCTATAATCGTCTTTCACTTTCAATTTAGCAGAAGCCACTAACTAGGGTAAACCTTACACTAACCCCTTGAAGGTCCAATTATAACAAGACAGATATCATTATAATTCGTCAGCGTAATATAAACCCAGCATTAATCAGACAATAACCGCAAGACGCGCGGAATGGTCGCACTTAGAATTATTCAAGTCGCCACAAAGTTGGCCCACAACTTGGCCCATAAACCACGGGAGACAAAGTCTGCGAACATTTTTCATTAGCGGGAGTATTTCTCGGTGCTTTCCGGTAAACAATTATTGCTGAGACACCGGATCTGCTAATTGCTGGTATGTTTATAGCACGGTTGATTTTTCGAGGCCTGATTCGAAATTTTTATTTATTTATTTTGAGAAAACAACGGCGATTTAAAATTAAATATAAAGATTGTAAACACACTCATTACATGACATTTTTCAGGAGTAGAATAATAAAAGAAAGTTCGTAAGAGTCAGTGGCCAACTCTGGTGACCGAGGCCGCCCGAAGGCCTCTGTCATGGCCTAAAGTCATTGAACAGGCTTGGATAACTGCAACGTTTCCCCTGTAGGTGGAGCTATCGGCGCTTCGAGCCGAAGACATCCCAATGATTTTTCGTCCAAGCGAGATATGTCTCGATAGCTTAATTGGTAGAGCACCCCCGTATCAAGCGGTGGTTGCGAGTTCAAATCCCGCTTGAGGCGTAATAATTTTTGGGATATTATAATCTTTATGGCCTAACAACTTTGAAAAAGCCAGGACCGACTGCTTAACGTGCCCTGAGAGTAGAATAAAGATGTTAGGAACAGAAAAGTAAATAAGCTATTATAATAACTAGATTTTACGATTTACCATAGTAAGTAAGGACAAGGACATTGAGAATAGTCAGTCAGGAATAGTTTTTTTTGTAATCTATCAAATTAGATAAAATTTATAATATGTGTGAGTGAAAAATCAACTAATTAACGAAAAACTAACATAGTTAAATCTTTTGTAATTTGAGAAGAAAAATATGTTTTGGATCTGAAACGAAATCGTCTGTCGAGTTAGTTTTAACTGGGCGTGAGATTTTATAAATAACTAGTCAAATGTTAGTTAACAAAAAATCGACGAATCGTGGTAAACCTCTTTCATTTCACGGAGTTTTTCAAAAAATATTTTTTCATTTTTATTTACCTACTCATCGCGTATCGAATAACATAGTTTTTAAGATTATTTGCGAAAATAAGAAACCCTTTTGGTGTGAATAAAATTATAACGTGAAAATGGGCAGTGACATGGTAGCAAAAGCCATTAAAAAGAAGAAAAACTTCCTCATCAGACTGCACACGAGTGTAAATAAAATAGTAAATTCGTATGAAGAAACGCCGCTAAAGCCTTAGCCTAACAACTATGACCGTGCCCCCGAAATAAACAATGTAAAACATTAAAGACATCACAAATGGTAAAAAAAAACAGCTAAAATACTCACATACAAAAACACTGCCAGTGACAGTCATCTGAAACAGAAATTAGATTTTAAAACGATTTAGCATAACAATCGTAACAGAATCAACGAAATTATACAAATGAATACAATTTGTGGCTTCGAAACGGTTCCTCATAGGTACAGCTTACTGTAAACAGCTAAGTCAGTGCTATGCAAAGAGAGAGAGATAGAGCTTGTCCGGGGAAGAACTACCCCTAACATCAAAAATTTTTCGCTATGCAGTAATGCTCGCATTGCTGTGTTCCGGCGCGAAGAGTATGGTTTCCGGTAAAATTACAGGCACCTGAGTCTTTAGATCGATATCTCTGATGTTGCAAACGTATAATTTGCTACGGTAACCGCTTACCATCAATTGGGCCGTATGCGTATGCTTGGCTGCCAATTTTGAAGTATTCAAAAAAACTACGGACACCCGTTAGTAGCAGCTGTCACTTAATTTTTCTATAAAAAGTAACACTTTTAAAGAAAATTTAACTGACGAATAAGGCCCGTAACTCGTGTGATTTTCTTTTTATTACATTCTTAAATTTTGTGATAACTGACAATCGCCATTTATTATTGGATGGGTAACCGCCAGTGGCAATTTGAACTGACCGCTCCTATGCTTCGGAGAGCACGTTAGGCAGTCAATCCCGGCTTTTTCAAAGTTGTAAGGCCATAACAGAGACCTTCGGGCAGCCTAGAAACTCTGTCACCTTTTTTTTAATGGATGTTCGTAAATTATAAAGAAACGCGGCATTGGTGATTACGTAATCATTTGCGATGAAAACTTCCGTACAGGCTGTTCTATTCTATCTATGGAAATGGTTGGCTATAGCTCTCAATCTGTTACAATTATTTGCATGTAAATTAGAGGACTTCTCGCCGGCGCCGGCGTCGTGTCGCTAAATGAAATAACGAGACCTTTTGTCTATCGTCTGTCCGCCTTCCCGGAATCAGAGATGGAAACTGTAGGCCAAATGAAACATCAATTCAAAGTTTCGGGCCGAAATCTCGTGGCGAATTGCATCACATGAATACCGCAATCGGACCCGAAGACGCAAACGCTTTTTTAAAGTCAGAGTTTTATTAAAAAATATCATAAGGATCACTTGTATCTTTTCTATTATCTAATAACTAAACTTGTGTACCTTCACTACGTATAATACCAAGTCGCTTCCCGCTCTCTGTCTGTCCCTTGTATGTTTATATCTTCAAAACTACGCAATGGATTTTGATACGGTTCTTAATACATAGAGTGATTCAAGAGGAAGGTTTATATGTAGCTTAAGCACGCGTGCAAAGCCGGGCAATACAAAACGAAACATATTACTTTGAAAGGCTTTTATAGACTAAAGTAGGAAGTACAAATTTTGTATTCTTCATTAAGTAAGTTCGTATGAGTCAGTGGCCAACTCTGATTACAGAGTTTCTAGGCCGCCCGAAGGCCTCTGTCATGTCCTAACAACTTTGAAAAAGCCGGGACCGACTGTTTAACGTGCCCTCCGAAGCTCGGGAGCGCTCAGTTGAAAATGCTACTGGCGGTCATTCAAGTGAAGACTACGAGGAACAATGCTTTACTTCGTTGATCTGTTAAGAACAACTTAGCCAGCTACGTCACGAGCGCTCCTTATGTAATCCCAGTAATGTATTGCTATGGTGGCGAAAACGTAATGACTCAGTTGTTGGAAGTTTTATTCCGACCGTCATGACAGCAACCTCTTCGAAGACCGAACAACCCCTACGAAGAGTCATTAGTTAAAATTACTGAACTCTATCCATTGCTCCCTTGGTAGCAGTTGACAAACTTTGCTCAAAGACCGGTCCTCTTGTACCAAAGGACTATGTTATGTGTTCTTTGTTTATGAATCTATGGCATATTTGACACAATTTCGCCAGTGTCAAGAAGATGAGTTTGACTGTCGCATGGCAACGTAAACAAACAAAATTTGGAAAGAAATGGCGGCGTTTCTTACAAAATTTCCTGAGAAAGACGTTGTCTAAATTACAAACCAACATTACCCTTCCATTTCAATTACTTACACTTGTGCCAAACAAACAAGTTAGATTGGATAAACTGCCATCTTTACGCAATAAAACTTAAAATAACACGATAAAAATAATTAAATTGGGAGGACCTATGTTGTTCTGACAAGATAGTGAAAGACAATCCTACACTTTTCTTGAACTTAGCACAAGAGAAAACTAATTAATTTGACGACCTCGGTAGCACGGTGTCACTGTCATTAGCATGTTTATTTCAGCCTTTGGAATTTAAAAAACTATGTCATCCCAGTATTCCGCATTGGGATATTTAATTTGTGACTGTCCACCAAATCAGATCGTCAGGACGATGATGATGGTTTTTGTCATCTCTTCTGACCTTTACAAAATACATTTTGCAAGCGTCCATAGGCTGCGGTAACCGCTTACCATCTTGTGGGCGTACGTTTGGTTGCCACTTCAGTTGCATAAAAAAACATTAGATCAAATCAGAATATTATATGTAAAGATTTTGTGATTACGATTACGCACAGCCTGAACTATAAGTCCTAGAAACGCAACCGGAAGAAGTATAAAATATCTATACTAATTTATAAAAAGAGAAATTTTCTATTTTTGTATTTTTGTTTGTTACGAATAAACTCAAAACTACTGGTCCGATTTCAAAAATTCTTTCACCATTAGAATGCTACACCATCTCTGAGTAACATAGGCTATTTTTATTACTAGCGACCCCGGCTTCGCATGGGTGCGGTTTTATTGTATTGTACCGGTGCAAAGCTGGGACAGACTGCTAGTGTTATATAAAAATATTAGCGAACACAAATTCGCAGGGCGTTTCACTAGTAAATGTAAAATTAGGATTGTTAAGATTATCCGTTTCAGAGCACAAGTTCTAGAAATATTTCAAGGTCTAGTTTAGTCTGGAAAGTTTAAAGTGCGATCTCAACATACGGTGACGAACACTCACGCAGGACCCTCCGACTGAATACCAATGAGGTGGTATTTTGAAGAATTAGGTCCAAAGGAAACGTGCTCCCAATTTTTTCTTTGGAACTTTTGGTTAAATATTTTCTATTGAGAATAACCGTACAGTGAAATGAAATCTAGATTTTTACATAAATGTCTAAAAAATGTATTTTATTTAGTGACAGAATTGGCAGAACGTCCAACTGATGGTATGCTGTAACCATCGCCATATTACCGGTTTCCGGTGAAATTGATTTGATGCGGTTTTTTCAATAGACAGTGATTCAAGAGGAAGGTTTATACGTAGCTTAAGAACCCGTGCGAAGCCGGGCAGGTTGCTATTATAATTGATTAATATTATTAATATTAATTTACTTGCCGCTGAGTGTGCTTTTGTCCAATACAATTACTTTTATCATTAGTTAAGTTGTGAAAAATATGGATACCTATGGTCTGAAATAAATATTTTATTATTACTATTATAATATACTACAATATACCAAGGAAACAGAGGTTACCTAATACACTAAAACCATATCTTAATTAATGCCCGGCCATCGTCTGTGGAATTGCAGTAGTTATTAAGTTGGCGCCTTGGAGGCCAAACAACAGGCTTTTAATATTACAATCCTCGTGTGTATACTAAGTTTAGACAAGGCTTGTAATATAACTCAAGTAGGTACGTTAGTAACTATCTTTAGTAGGTAACTATGTTAACTAGTAGAGTTTTTATTTTCATATGCTCGTATTCTATACTAATATTATAAACAGAAAAGATTTTTATTTATTGTATGTTTGTTTTTTTGTTTGTTACGAATAAACTCAAAAACTACTGGACCGATTTCATAAATTATTTCACCAATAAAATACTACTTTATCCCTGAGTAACATAGGCTATATTTATTACTAGCAACCAACCCCGGCTTTGCACGGGTGCGGTTTCTAGTAATTATATAAACTGTCATTTAACCTAACCTAAACACTGATATTAGTACTACGGCACTGCGGTGGTACAAGATATGGTAGCAATGAGAGAACTGCCAACTTCGTTGTTTCAGAAAAAGCTAAGAACATTTTAGCTGAAAAATGTTAATGCACGATTAATCAATACATGCTAGATAATAATAGGTAACCTAACTGACAAATGATGCAAAAATTAGATAGATATTTTTAATATAAAATACCATTTTGACTAAACTATTTTCAATTTTATATGGTGACATTTTAAAGAAATTATCTCATTCAATATTTGAAAATTGTAAATTGAAACATTGCACGCCCTATTAGGGTAGAATACATTGAATTCAGAAAATTTTAACACCTTTGTACTTTACATGTAATTGAGCAATAAATATACTTTGACTTTGCACACGCCAAGATGAACTCACGCTAAAGAGTTCTACCAAACAGTTATGATTTCTAGTTCTATTGTAACAGCGGCTTTATCTAGCTTGTTTATTAGCTTGAAGATAGTTAAGGTACCTGAAAGTTTTGCGAAAAGGGTTCCACGAAAATAAAAATATACGATTGCATTTTAGGGGATTGCGTGAAAATCGGCCTAATATTGGAAAATTGTAATATTTTCCGCAATGTGGTGGCGAGTTTGGGAGTTTGACCCTTCGAAACCCTCGGGTTTATCTGCCTAATGATCTATATTTTTGTTTAATGTGGGACATAGCGTAGGGGATCAATAGGGAATTGATAAAGACAGAGGACAATTTTGTTATTCTTTGGAATTCCACCGCGTACTCTTAAAAGTTGAGGCAAGAGTCATTATATAAAATTGTTGTGTTACTGATTGACAATAAACGCACAAGATAAAAAACAGACGAAAAATATCTAGTACTACTCCGCTTAACCTTTTAACCAATGAGGTCACACAGTTAATACAGTTAACCTGTAAAGAAAAATATCGACACGTGTTTCATCCCTCCACGGGACATCATCAGGACCATCGACTTGTTCTCCGGCAGACGTGTTGCTCCGTCGAGCGCTGGAGCCGCACGCACTAAACGCACGTTCAAAACGACAGAGAATTTTAGAGGGCGTTGTAGCAAATAATGTAAACAAGAAATTTCTAGATAAGTACGAATGAAATCATTGTAATACTGACTGTAAATGAACGCACTGCAAAAATTGTCTTAGAACTGAAATTTGTAGGTAGCTTACTAATAAGTTATGTATAAAATAAATGATTACTTATATGATAAAAAAGCTTGGGACGAATGTGCTCCAACTCTACTCGGCATCCATAACAATAGCATGCCAAAAAAACGATGCGGCATGGGCGCGTTGGAACTGGCGTAAATTTTCCTTGCTTGTAGACGTTTCAAAGTGATCCTTGTGATTTTACAGAAATAAACCAATTTTTATTTTGTTACATTGAATGTGTATTATGCGAACTGCGAAAATAATTCCCGAAATACAACTCCTAGAAGACACAGCGGCAAGAACGCTGTCCCAACACGGGATGCATTTCCGTACCTACCTGTAACCCGTACATGTAACCTGTAACCTGTACCGAACCACCAAAGTCATCATGATATAGCAAAAAAATCTACGGTCATCAACCATTTATGCTACCAAGAAATCAATCAAAGCTGTAAATCTCAAGGGGGTCAATAACCCTCTAGGGGGTCTGAGAGCACTGGTGGTCTAGTAGTTGAACCCGCGTTCTGATCCTAAAGTACTGGGTTCAAAACCAGTCGTAACTCGTGTACCAATGATTTTTCTATTAATTCTAAAAAGTTTACAAGTGACCTGTTATTATCTGAGCCGTATTACCAGTATTACGGCATACAATGTGGGACAAAAGCAGGATTTTTTTATTTGGTCCGAACATCCACGAGACAAATATAATCCACGGGATAATAATAAAACCGTGTTTTTTTTATTTTAAAAATGGGTCAGCGTTTGGCTACATCTCGCCTGATGGTAAGCGTAGATGAGGCCTAGTATTAGTCACGCTTTCCCAGAAGATGCTGATTGACTCTTCTTTTGAAGATTTTCTTTAGAAAAAGTTACATGCGCAATGCTAGTGCTCTCAAACGGTGAAGGAAAACAATGATTTAGCACCACAATCTACGGTCATCAACTATTTATGCTACCAGGAAATCAATCAAAGCTGTAAATCTCGAGGGGTCTCATAACCCTCCGGGGGTCCTCGGTCCCTCCGCCCCCGGGGTCACTAATGTCCTCGAGGTACATTAAGAAACCTTTCTGTGAAGTTAATAGCTACTGCTAAATGAGTCTGGAGATGTGGTATGTTACATAAAACGGCTAAATCACTTAGGTTAGATTTGACCAAACTTGAATAGGCACTATTCTTAGAATAAATCGTAGTTATTCGCGAGACTAACAGTTTACTGGTATTTGCCATTCTCCGCGCAGTAGTTATTTTTACTGGTAAGTATTTGCCATTCACCGCGCAGTAATTATTTTTACTGTTAAATATTTGCCATTCCCCGCGCAGTAATTATTTTTACTGGTAAGTATTTGCCATTCCCCGCGCAGTAAATAATTAAATAATCCAGAAGTTGGTCGAACCCAACCTTAGCGACTTAAACTTAGTTTTTGGGTTTTACTAATAAAACTATCGTGAATTATATTATTCATTGTAATAACGAGTGTTCCCGTACAAATGCATATCGCGACGCGGATGAAAAGGGCGCGTGTCACTCCACCCTGATGAAGACTCGCCAAGTTGTGAAGAAACAGTGTCGGTGTCTTTTCACTGATATACCGGTACGTGAAAACACACATTTATAAAATGTATATTATTGGGTGTTTAAAATAAATATTTTTGTTAACTTTATCTTGTTTGATTAAATTGTATTATTATATCAGCCTTCTAATATTACTTGTTGGGAGACTAATCTACTCTCTAGCGAGAGTGATTAGGTGAGATATTATCCATCAGATTGGTAGATGGCGACCGCGAACCTGATAACGAATAAGACGGCCCCCAATGGGCCGATGACATCGAAGCGATCGCAGGAACTATGTAGAGGGAAGGCTCAAGATCGGTCGTTATAGCCCTTTTTGAGTGAGGCCAATGTCCAGCAATGGACGTCTATTGGCTGATATGATGATGATAAGCCAGCGCTGCTCTGTATTACTACCAACTATATTACTAACCAGCGCTACAGACACTCATGCCGAGTGACTGCCTTTTTTCGTCACAATAATTTAGTTTCAATATTGTGAAGCGCAAAATAAATATTTTTCTTATTTCTATGTTATACTATTACCAAGGTCAGTCTATAAAGAAACTAATCAAGAAAAAAAACAAAATTATACCCTCGCCTCGCCGACGAGTCTGATTATCGCTATTCAAGGCATGACAGTGACATTTGCAAAATGAGACGCCATTCTCAAGGGCAGAAAATGAAATTGCTACAAATGATTGTAATAATTAGAAAGGTCCTCGTGTCAGATCTGCTTTTTAAAAAGCGGTGGACGTTTGAAACCACCGTAATACAACAACGAACAAAGCGCTATCAATGGCGTTGTGCAAAACGCATTGTCCGTTTTGCACAATGTTATTTTCAGCGCGCCAATATTTATTTTATTTATGATGAATACACATCGACTATATATTCTTTATTTCGTCGGTTAAAAACGCAATTACTTCTTAAGCCTAACAAGCTGTTCAAGAGGGCTTAACAAAAGCCGAAACTCTTTTAATTATGCGCGATAAATTTTAAACCCATTCCTCACTAGCTTTAATCTCTTAGTATTTACTTAATTTTTCCCGGCTTTCCTTACTTCCTTCGCTTTCCTCGCAACAAATATATTAAGTGGGACCTTTTCCTAAATCCGTTCAAATTACTTAGAGGATAAAAGCCGCCCTCGAAATTTGAAAGCGAGATTTTAATTATGTTCCTGTGAATTTTTTAGACGAGATTTGAAAATTTTGAAATGTATGTTTGTGTTGGTTTCTGTAATTCGGTTGTGTTACCTAATGTAAATCTTATTTTATGTCGGTTATTGACGATAACCTTTTTTGACTATTTTGAAGACTTTTTAACTAACCTTACAAAGAATCCTTAGAATATACTAGAATAGAAAACTCTTTATTGTACAACACACAAGGAAATATTTAAAAAATTACACAGAATTATACAAGTTAGTAAAGCGAGGTACAATGGGCGGCTTTATCGCTGGGAGCGATTTCTTCCAAGCAACCTTTGGATGGACAGAAACTAGATTGAATGAAATGCGATGCCGTCAACAATATAAATTTTGTAGAATCAAAACAAAAAATAAATAAATTTTTGGTAGGTGACTTTGGCTGTTTTCCGTTATTTTTTTTATTAAAAACATTATTATGAGCTAGTAGACTAATTACTTACTTACTCGCGAGTAGGCTACATAAATTTGCCCGTGTGAGAAATACCGCGTATTAAAGACTGTGCTGGAGACTTGTCGATCGATGTAGGTTTTCCTGCACAAAATTCAAACACAAACAGGAACAAACATAGTTAAATACCTACAACACTGCTATATGTATCAATGAATATCGTAATATTCAAGGAACAGATTCTTCACATACTTATTATAAGTACGATATGCCTTATAATAAAACAACCCGGTATAAATTTAAAGCTAATAAAAAATAACTCACACAAACAAAACTATATTCCAACTCGGACCTCCCTCAAAACACGTCACCAACGACACGTACGACACTGCAGATAAAGGGTTACGTCGGTTATGGGCCCAGAACGATACCTTATCATAGAGAAGGTCCAAATGGCCAAACTAACACTCGTAAAGCTGCTCCACGAAAATGCAGCAAAGGCCTTTGCAGACGAGCGACTCTGTCTTACTTTTTGGCAATTTCCAATGAGTAAATGGATGTTAACGTACGTTGGTACACTGGTAATAAGTATAATGTAGTGTATAGCATTATATGGCATATGTATAGAAATATGGAAGTTCTATTGTAAAACATCGACCACGCGAAGTATTTTTAAATTTAAATTTTACCTACGGTTTTAGGCCTAATATAAATAAAATAATAACCAAAAGCTCACGTGTTTTTTGGTTACCTATATTCAGATCGGATTATTAAAATATTCGATTCGGATAAATAAAATAACCAACACTCTCACTCTCTCTCTTTCATATTCTATGTTTTCGGGAAGTATATAAAAAATCCGTAGAATATTTTATTAACATATTTTGTTTTAGAAAAACAAACAGCTGTCTTATTGCTTAATACTAACTGATGTCGCGCGACATTTCTTAGACGCAGGTCGCGAGTCCTCACCACTTTACAACCTTTATCATTACACATTCTTACTCTCACCCATCAAACGTTCGGAACCTCCATAAATAAGCTACGGAGCCCAGATTGCCGCGTTATAAATGAAAGGGTGCAGGAAATTAGGGTTTTTTACAACGGAAGTGGGAACCCTAACTTGTGATCGTGTAGCTATCGCCGTAAACAATTTTTCATGCCGTGAAAAAACTCGTTTCTTGCGCAAACCAAAATGTTTCCTTGTATTTGCAAGTGTTTTAAACGATTTTTGCAAGTACAGAAAACATTTATAATATAAAACAGTCACATATCAAGTACCTAGTCAAGGTTTTTTGTGTCGTGGGATCCCCCACGAATGATAAGGTAAATATTGTTATGATCTGTAAATAATTGTTCCTGATCAGAATTTCAATATATGTTTATCTATATTATATATTATTATATTATTATTATATATCTATATTCTATCTTATCGTATCTGGTTCCCATAGTCCAAGCTTTGCTTAATTTGGGGCTAGATGATGCTGTGTGTTTTTTTTATGTTAAGTATGTAATTAATATACAATTTATATAATTTTAGGTGCCAAAAACATGCTTGCCGTCCGGTCCCCGCGTAACCCCCGCGTCATCGAAGTTTCACGCCCGACTTCGTTTGCGTTTTATAAGTATTGTTTTTGAAATAATAATAGTGTAGTACAGGTGCGATTAGCCAGAGTGTAAAAATAATTTGTAAGTTAATAATTGAGTTATATCTCATGTAAGTGAATTTGATTCTTATGAGAAATAAAAATATTCTTAAACCTAAAAAAAAAAAAAAAAAAAAAAACTTCCTGTAAACTACCAAATAGACGTCTGTGTTATCTGGTTTAGCTATATGTTCCCTTATATTATTTGCCCTACTTTGATTTATAGCTAAATAATTGCGACCCACCGCAGCTTCACTCTTCCCGGAAAACAGTAACATATAAAAGGAAGTAAAAACTGAGCACAGGCCCTCGTTAGCTTGAGGAAGACGAATAGGCTCGGCACCGGCTTCACCTCGTCAAAGACTTACCGTCAACCAGCCATCCCGCCGTCAACGGCAATGCGACATAAGCGGACGTCACCAAGACGAGTTATTCTGGCTTAGTCTGAAAACCAGCGTTGCCCTGTCTTGTGCAAGGCAGCATCAAGCTGAGACTAGGCCATTTTGACCACACATCACAGAGCGTTTTTTGTTTCTTAGGTGCTTAGTTATTTAACTTATTTAATAATATGTGTAATAAGCAATGTTAGTTGCTTATTTGCTGGACCGTCTGTAAGGGTCTGCAAGGCTGCGTTTCCACCAGAGCTAACTAAGCGAGGATGAGTAGCGAGAGATGTGTTTGTTGGAACCAATAGAATCACTTCATTGAAGCTGTCAGAGCGAGACCAGTTAAATGAAGTGATTCTATTGGTTCCTAACAAACACATCCCTCGCTACACACCCTCGCACATCTTTGGTGGAAACGCAGTCTAAATTCGAGGCCGAACGAAACGCAAACGAAATACGAACCACTTAGCTACCAATAACTTTCATAGGTACAGTTTGTGGCACTGCGTTTCATGGTATGAATGAACTGCGCGAAACGGTCCGAAACTTCGAAATGTAGACAGGTTTGTCGACAGGTATGTAGAGAGCAAAGAGAACAACAGATTTTTCGGTGAACGACATTGCTTTCCTATCAGAACCCCTTAATATTGTATGGAGACGAATGTTCTGGAAGCTCTTAACGAAATTTCGAAATCAGCACTAAGTTGGGAACTCCCCATAACATCTTCGCATCGGGGGAGTTTCGCCTTGAACTTACTGCCATGCATTAATTAATTAATTATGAACGCATTCTTGCTGGGGACACAGCTCATGTGCTATTGCACATGAGCTAGTTACTAACAACTAACTAACTTAAGCTAGTTTACTTAACAACTTTTGAAGTTGATCTAACTCTCTATAACTCCCTGAAATTTTGAACGAGTTGAGTTTTCATATGATTTCAAATTTTTCAGTAGAAGCACCCCTACTTAAAAGAAGTTTAAAAACTTAGCGGCTCGCTAAGTAATATTATCCTTGTCATTCTTAGGGCCTTACCTATAAACGCGGTTTAAATTTAGTCAGTGGATTAGCAATTGCTAAACTTATGATTAGTGAAATTCTTACAGTTGAAACCCGATTTAGCGTTGTTTTGGTAGTTTAACGCTGTCAAAGTCCATCCAGGGTTGGATTTAGATCCATTCAAAATGATAGCACAAAAAATAAAAAGATGGTACTTGTAACAGAGCTATAGTATTCTTTATTATTTTCATTCTAACGCAGGTACTAAATTATCAAAATAAACACTAGTTACAATAATTGAACCGAACTAGAAGCATAAACTTGTAGTTTATATACTTTAAACAAAATCCAACCCTGAGTTAATCTCTAGCTGAGAGGAGGATAAGCGGTGGAATAGTCATTGACAAGCGGCAATGCGCATGCAGCATGGTGGGTTTTATTTGAATCAGCTGATCTCACTGACGTTTCGAGTTGTGTTTACTGTAAGGCGGGCCGCACACCAGACATACACTTGTATTACGATAGTATTGTGGCGCCACATGTAATGCCCCCTATATCTGTGACACTGGAAGGATGTAAGGAAACATTTGTAGCGGGTGCAGTTTGTAGTGAGACGTTTGACCCACTACACGAATTCAAGATCGAAAATTGGCAATTTACGGTAATTTTATCTTGTAATTTTATACATTACAACTGTGCGTGTACGCGACACATTACGCCGAGCAAAATGTAGCATGCATATTGTGGCGATACGTTAATGTTGTATGCATGTAGCGTGTGGCTCCGGTGTGCGGCCCCACTTAATAAACATGAGTTTCGTCAATTTTCTTTAAGATTTCCTAAACAATGTCCAAAAAGTAAATAACGTCGGAGGTAACGTAGTAGCTTTGGCTTCGGCGTCGGAGGTTTGGACCTCCGACGATAAGGGACTGTAAATAACATTGAGAACTAAAATATTTTTAGGGATCCGCAACCTAGCGTGAAAAAAATAGAACTCGTAAGATCAATTTGTTGTCCTGTCTGTCTGTCTGCCTGTTAATCAAGATCTTTTTTCTCAGGAACAGCTAAAAATAACAACTTAAGAATTATACAATAAAAACTAAAATTGTTGATATAATATTTTTACTTTATCCTGCTCCTAAAACGAGATGGTGATGTTTATAAAAATATTGGCTGAAATTCAAAAAGGTTTTTAGGATTTAGAAATTTACCGATAGATAGTATTACGGTCAAGAAATCATTCTTCTTTAGTGCGGAACCCAAGGTGCAGGTGTGGCTCGCTCTTGTCTGCTTTATTTAGACAAATTTTAAAACTTTTGAATGTCATAGTTGTCATCACAGATGCAAAACATAGATCTTACTTTTTCTATGGATGCAAAAATCATAGTTTTGTATAACCTGTATTCGTTATTTTGGCACTGTTGCCAACTTAGCTATTTTATAGTTAGATCTAGTTATTTCTGTATTCCCGTCAGCTACAATAAATAAATATGTAGCTAAAAGATTTATCTACTTTATCTAGCATTTTTTCATCATGCCGACTTTATTTGAACATACACGTTATGTGGGTGCGTTTGTAGATTTTGTGGTACTCCAACTTGTTAATTTTATGATGTCAGTGCGAGATTGATGTTGTGGATCCGGCAATAAGCACAGAAACTCTAGCTAAATTCAAAACACAGATAGACGGTTTAGCCACTTCTAGCTAGTTTTGGCTACAGTAATGATGGTACAGTTGGAAACACTGTATTTTAGTCAAAAAAAAAAACATTGTTTTATCTGTATTGCTGAACTATTCAGCAAACTTTGATAATCTTTGGACAATTTACTCTGTAGTTTTCACTTTTTTCACTTTTTGATACATTTTTTACAGCAATATTTCCTAATGGATAAATCTATGAAGCATTCCTTTAACGGTCAAACCAGTTCTCCAGAAGAAACCAGCACAGAAGCTCAAAATAGTCAGGACGCAGCTTGTTCTAACGATATTCCGAACCCCGAGGAGCAAGTTTTGATGGACGAGCTCAAAACAAAAGCTATTGATGTCAACTCAGCTGATGAAGTCAGGTAATTTCATCATCATCACCATATTGTTGCCATACCATACTATATTTATCCCACCCATCTCATATGAATCGTCTCAATGTAGAAAGAAAAGCCAAAAGACGCTACTGTTGACCTACTATGAATTAACCGCACTTGGAACTGCAGTTAAGTGCAACATCATTGTGAAACACAATTTTTACAGACAGGCCATCAAAGCGGCGATGTCCGGGAAAGCGCCGCAGATCCAAAGCGAAGGTACCGATCCAATCAACCCAATAACCGACGACAGAGCATCTGAAGAAATACAAGTCAGAATACCAAACGAGTACAAACCTGAGAGTGGAGATCAGTTATTGGTACCCCAAGAAGACAAAACTAGAAAGCGACGAGGTAGACCTTTGAAATCTGGACCTTCAAAGCGCGTAAAGAGGGCAACCGTAGAAAACTTTTACGTGGGAAAGTTGTCAAATGTCGCAAATTTTCCAAGTCCCAACCGTAACAGAACACGCCAGACCACGCCACGCCAGAAAGATTCGCGTGATTTATCAGACCAGAGCACTGATAAATCACGCGAATCTGTTTTATCAGTGCACCTGCGTTTCTAATCAGTAGCTGAGAATGCGTTTTAATAAGTGAGAGAAGGTAAAAGCGTCATAGTCTTTATAGTATAGTAAAATTTTCAATAAAAAATTGTTAATACATCACAATTTGTACCAAGATTCGTATGAAGTTTAAACCATTTTTAATCATTTCTCTATGTGTGAAAATTAGTAGTGTACAATGTAAATTTGAAAAAAATTGAGTTTGTTAGTTTTTCGATTGTTTTAATAAATTTTCAAGTTGGATAAGATGTGTCTGCTCCACTGGATATAGTTTAGTCACTGTATTCACTGTATCCGAGTGCTATCTTCCGTAATCTTAGCTGATCGTATCATATCGGAAATTGAATTTCCGATTGGCTCGGGCACGAGACTGTCTGTTATAAATGGTCTGCGGAACAGGCATAGCTTAAGAACTGCCCCATGTTTAAGATGAGACCTTAGGAGACCATCGTCAGCATGAAAACATAGCTTAATAATAGGATAGATGAGGTATCTATTGTATGTGTATTTTGAATTGTACAAACACCGTACACACCCGACAGTCACAAACAGTCTTGACACCATACTAGGATTTTACGGAGTATGAAACTACGAGTCGTATCATACTCCATAACACCAAGGAACAAATATTTGCAGATCATGCAAGCATTTGTTCTGCGGCGGTAATCGAACCCGCATCCTTGTTTTTTCCAGACACTGTAAAAGCTGTAGTCGTGTCAATTAAAATGTGTAACTTTGTTACTAAATTGTTGTACATACTAACAGTCACCTTATGTATTTTTTATCAGAAGTTCGAACGCTCTTGTATAATTTCTTGAGTTAAGGAAGTCATTGGGGGCGATTTATTATATTCACCCTTACCCACTATATCCCTGACTTTAGAATGATAAATATAAATTCTAAAAACGCGTTTGAATACGGATAGCAATGTAAATGTAATATAATTTATTTCGCTGCTTTATAAAATGTTTATTTATTGTTTTGTCGGGTGAAGTTACTGGCACATGAGAATTTTGACCTACGTCTTCAGGATGGCAACGTCCGAGTGATACCTCTGGTATTGCAAGCGTCCATAGGCTACGGTTATCATCAGCAGACAAAATGCTGGCTTAGCAGTATGCTATGAGAACCGACATTTCCCTCATTAGTCATAGATTTTTATATCAGTTAACACCCTAAAAGCTAGACGGAAGCAAATCACCTGTCAGAAATAGTAGAATGCAATTTTTATTTTCAGCGTCAATTTTCTATGATTCGAACTTTACCAACTCACAGAATTCTCATAAAATTCTCGACACGTGCTCAGCGCTTTCGTTGTTTTGACAGCTAATGTAATATGTATCGGATATTGGGTCTGACTGGAGACTTCTATCGATATGGATATCGATGCTGACATGTTTTGAGTAAACGCTAGATAAATAGAAGATATTTGCTCTAACTTTAACTTAGCACCGTCGTCCTGTCAAATTCGCATTCTTGCGGGACATTTTTTTGCAGCGGAGATCAAACCCCCAACCTTTTCTTTCTCAATCGTAATCTGGCGATTCCCCACCACACTACTAAGGTCGTCGACTTCAAGCGGGAGTGGGTCTAGCAGAGACCCACTCCCGCTCCCGCGGGAGGGAGTGTTTATCTTCAGGAGTCTAAAAAATCTAA
This sequence comes from Colostygia pectinataria, assembly GCA_951394395.1. Taxonomy (NCBI): domain Eukaryota; kingdom Metazoa; phylum Arthropoda; class Insecta; order Lepidoptera; family Geometridae; genus Colostygia; species Colostygia pectinataria. The sequence goes on from OX596362.1 coordinate 3,290,298, forward strand.
AATCTAGAATCTAAATTCTTTCTTTACATTCTCATTTCTCGATCTTAGTACTTATTTAAATACTCTTTAAACGAAGTTGTGTGTAAAAAAATACATTTTGAATTAGAAAACTTGGAAGAAAACTACATTAACATCACATTTTTATCGACATTTAAGATAAAAGTCGTACAGAGCATGATGTAATTTTCAGGGTGAATGCTTCCTGATATAACGTTTTTTTTTGCTTTGGAAAATTCCGCCTTCTGTCTGTTACATAAACTTCATTATCCAGCAACAACACTTCACCTGTATAAATTAAATCCCGGTGGTCCAATGTTTTCTAATAATGAACTACGCAAGACCTCATCGGCCCCTACAAGTTTAAATTGCCCCGTGCGTAATTTGAGCACCTTGCTGAAATGGACAACGCATGTTAATCGTTTGTTTAATGGTAGCCCTGGTGCCCCAGCCGTCCTTTCCACATCAGATGTTGCGAATTGTGATTTACCTGCCCGGATGGATAACTTACTTTTGGGTTCACTGTTACAGCGGGTAATGAGTACGTACTTCCACACGGGTTCACTATGATGATTCTGGTCTTTCCATTGTCACTCTGCATTAGGACAGCGATCAGAGCTAAACTAAACTAGGACAATTTTGTACGATAGCAGTCTGAACTTAGTGCTACAATATAGCTGATAGCACTGCTATCATAGCAGACCTTACTGGTTGAAGTATTACTCGGTGTCAGGACTATTTAACATGAATCCGTCTTGGTGGGGCACCGCAGTGTCAGATATTCTGCATCCAAGCAGTGCAAGCATTACGGAATATAGGTAAGGTAGGAAGGATATTGCAGCAAGTAAAATTACTGGGCCGTGACCAAAGCAATACTGTGCTTGCTAACATAAATAAAATAAAAAAGTATAGTTTGTTGTCTCGGAGACGTTTTTCCATCAGGTACAACATCTTGATTTTCGCTCCGGTACCTATCACTGCGGTCGCTCGATAACAAGTCCCTATAAATAAATGAACTTTCTTTATACTAATCAGACTCAACAATACCTGTCTAGACTGAAGATTTGCATCAGTCAAGAGAAAGCAAGGACTTGTGGATAGCGAAAGACTCGTAACAAAATTTAATTAATCAAACCTTCCAAGCGCTGAAACCTCAAGAGCCGCGAGTAACCAGGTAGGTATAATAAGGTATACATAACAAATGAAGTCTTGACGAAAGTTGCTGTTACGCTGCAGCTCGGAACATTTCATTGCGGCAGGTTACGATACACAAGGGAACGATGCTTAATAAGCTTTATAATTTAAGGCAGTTCACCCTCCGACACGGAGACTTATTAGCGCAAACTGGTGCAAAATGTGCAGAATTAACTGGAGGTTTACGATATTACTCGAGGACGTCCTTGGAATCCGTTCTCTGGGTGTTGACCCCCCGTAGTACAACATTAAAATTATAAATTTAAACGCGAAAACTCGTTTCATTGAGCAAAAACACAAATTTTATTAAAACAAGAGGATTTTTTTTATCTCCAATTTTTAACTCTCGGGGAGCGTTTAAAAGAAATTTAACAAAAGTGGTTCCAACACCAACACGTTCTAACACAAAGCCAGGCGAAATAACTCCAAGAAAGTATTACCTAGACAGTCACTATTATCCGTGGTGGAGTGTCCACGTCTCGCCATCTGTGCCGTAATGGGATTGCCTGTTTATCTGCCCTGCTTCCTGGTTAATAGTTTAGAAGTAAAAACTAGAAGCGCCAGTTTTATTTTAGACCGAATGAAACCTGGTTATCACTTGAATCTAGGGACTAGCAATAGTTGAACGGTTTTAAATACTCTACTTTTTTATCAATTGAATATGATTTATACAGAAAGTCGCTTACTCTTTTTGCTTTTACTTGGTATGTTTTCACAGAGACTGCAGTGCCTGGAACAGGTTTTTAACAAGCTTGCCCGCTTGCACGAAACCTCGAGTTGATCTGTCAAGTTCTGACCAAAATAAATCAAAGTCATCTACTTGACACTGGCCAAATTGTGGCAAATATGCCACAGAGTCCATAAAAGGAGAAGAGTCCTACGCCTACCGACTCATTATGGAAGAGCTTCCGCTCAAAGTGCTGAAAAGATGGTGGTAACTTTTTTTAAAGAAATTCCTTTTATAAAACACGCAATGAAGGTTGATGAAATAGAACAATAGTCACTTTTAGAACCCCAAAAACTGTAAAACATTCGACTTCTTTCAATTCAGTTCTGCAATAACTTAAAGTGTTCTGTCATATTTTTTCGCCAGAGAAAATTATGAGCAAGATATAGAACACGTCTGAAATAGTATGAACTGTCGTCAGCAAATTCCAGATTATGTTTCAGAGGCTTACACAGTCTAGACTAGACATAGGTATATTGGGAATACGAGCATTTGTTAAAAAATCATCCTGGTTTAGTTTTACTTCTATAAAATATCTTAGGTAGGTACTTGACTTTGCAATTTGGCTTGGCGAAGGTTACCGTCAGGCGAGCCTTCAGCCAGTGGCGTCATCTATACAAAAACGTTAATCGACTGGGCTAGCTAGCTTTTTGACGACCGATGTGGCGCAGCGGGCCCAGGTCCGCCTGCGACGCGGAGATTGCGGGTTCGATTCCCGCCTCGGGTCAAATGTTTGTACGATCTAGAAATATTTGTCCCGGGTGTTCTGGGTATTTTCTATATACTTACTTATAATAAAAATATCTATCTATGTATTAAGTATACAGTCATCTAGTACCCATAACATAGCTCTGTTTAACAGCAGCTTACCTTGGGGCTAGATGATGCTGTGTGGATTGTCCAGCATTATTTTTTTTTTTTTTCGTTTTTTTTATCTAAGTACAGAATACCTTAAAGTATATAACTTAACCTAAAAAGACATATTTGTTTAATAGACTACTGATTATTATTGTTCTGAGGTGACGTCACGTTTATTCCTTCAGTTATCTCTTCAATTGCAGGAAGATTGTAAAATGACGTCATTAGCCGACTCTGGGGGAAATTATTTTTTTATGGTCCAGGCCCCCTCTAGGACGAGATTAGACATTTTATGCTGATGAATCTCAGTGTTTTGAATTTCTGCACTGTTGTGGCAGAAATTCAGGATCGTAGGAAACTGGTAAAATGTTTTTTGTCTAGCGAAATCATTTTTATATTTAGAATCAGTAAACAGGCAATTGTATGAACCAGATTTAAAGTGTTATATAAGTTAAGTTTAAAACTGAAAACAAAGCCACTAAAGGCGTAGGTAGGTACTTATTTTTGTAATAAGTACGAGCTTATATTTTTTTAGTTTTCGTTACAATGAATAAGTTGCTTGAACTGAACTACTACTGAAACAAATGTGTTTGACCTTTAATTTTAAAATAATATTAAGGATTCAATTTCAAAACTCGTCAAACTTTTCATCTTCTCAAAATTCTTTTCTAAGAATGCTAATCGTTCGTTCGTTCGTTCGTTCGTATGAGTCAGTGGCCAACTCTGGTGACAGAGTTTCTAGGCCGCCCGAAGGCCTCTGTCATGGCCTAACAACTTTGAAAAAGCCAGGACCGACTGCACCCATCCAAATGATGACCCCGCGGGACAGCGCTTAACTTCGTTGATCTGTTAAGAACAACTTAGCCTAATGCCTAGCATCACAATCACAATTCAGCAAAACTATAACACAGAACTGCCCCCCGATTGCGTAACTCGGTTTCGATTCGATTTCAATCAGCGAACTGTCACATTCATACAAAATACGTCATTTTTGATTGAAATCAAGCGAAATCGATTGCAACCGAATTACGCAATCGAGGGGCTGATATTAGTATAGTTCGCACAGCGAATAGGCTTCCGTGAAGTTAGCCGTTTGTGATGCGCAAAGACAATTTAGTTTGAAAAAGCTCCATTGCGCATCGAAACGGCTAATTTCACGACGGCCGAGATCCGCTGTGAGAACTATACTTTGCAAAATTGTACCACCCAGCACGCTGTCTTTGGTTTTTTCTATTGCGTTCTTTTTTCAACTTTATAATTTTATTTTGAAAATGGAACAAGAGAACAATTTATTCCAGCAAATAGTTTCCAAGCAAATAATTTCGAAATGAAATATTATTGATGTGTGTACCTGTTCATAAGGTACAGAGAAAACTTCTGTTATAGCTCTTAGTACGAAAGTAATAGAGTTTCAAATAGAGCGATATACTTTGTTATCACGCACTGAACAATGTTCGAAATACGAAGTAGACCGTATGATAAGAAACCCTTCGACAGAACCACAGAATTTGCTTTGAAGATAGAGATAAAAGTCCGAGTAACCCGAGAGATAAGGTTCCTTTCTTTGCTTCATTGTAACAGTGCAGCGTATCATGAGTTACTGACTTACATTCGCTAGCGAGTCCGGTAAAAAAGACAAAATGATTAGCTTATCGAACCACCATAAACAGATTTCAAGTAACAAGCATTATGGCCTCATCATGGATCTTAAGTGCACTACTAAGAAGCACTTAAGTGACAGATAGCGATAAAGATGCAAATGATTATATTAAAAGGATCATCAATTCAAAATACATAAATTAAGGGCTTGTATTTAATAACATAATGCATCTAAAATGACAAATAAATTATAGCAAGCAGACACTAAACCGAGGTTTACGTTTACCATGCTTGTCTTATGTCAATTACTGACGTTGGATGTGAAAGCGCATATGGAAATTCATGGGCAATAAAGGCGTAGGAAAGTAAGCACTGTCTCTTGAACTAGAGATTTATACAATCGCTGTTGGAAACCTGCAAAGCATAGATTTTATTGAAATCTCAAGACTGGAATGTTCGATAATATTTCTTAAAGCTATGAAGTTGATATTGAAGAACCAATATAACCAACTTGGAAGAAAGCTAGAAGATATTAGTTTTTCAATATGAACCATTTTATTCTTAAATTTAGGTACCTAGCGAAAATAGTCAACTACCTACCTACCGAAAATAGTCTTAACAATTTATGTTTATTAGGTAGGTATAGGTCGCACAGCGGATCTAGGCTTCTGTGAAGTTAGCCGTTTGTGATGCGCAAAGACAATTTAGTTTGAAAAAGCTCCATTCCGCATAGAAACGGCTAATTTCACGACGGCCGAGATCCGCCGTGAGAACTATACCTACCTAATAAAAATAAATTATCAAGACTATTTTCGAATAGACTTTCTTTTTCTGTGACATAAACAGAGACACACAGATGAGAAATTATGACCTAATAACTAAAAAGAGAAATTATGACCTAATAACTAAAAAAGTTGAACTCTATGTGGACCAATTGTCAGGGGAAGTACTGCCACTACCTATTTCTGCCGCCAAGCAGTAATGCTCGTATTGCTGAGTTCCGGTTTGAAGGGTTCCTGGGGAAAGTTTAGGCCATAAGGCTTTTTATTTATGCCTTAGGATGGCAACGCACGAGTTATACTTATGGTATTGCAAGCTTTTATCTACGGTATTACCATTATTGATTAGAGCACCGGTGCGGTGGCCTGAGAGTAGGCCAGTGTCCCAGCAGTGGGAACATTAGAAGGCTGTCATGATGATCTACGGTTACCGTTTACCACCAGGGTTAGTTCTTTGTCTGCGAATATTTTTGTATAACACTTGGTGGCAACCACAAACCCAAAATTATTCGCAGACAAAGACTTGCTGTGGGTAGGGTAGGTTAAGGTACTACAAAATCTCAATAATCCATTGAAATCTTCTTCACCCCAAATTATTCCGGGCCATTTACAATGTCAATAGATTCTCGATCGACGCTTAAATCATATCCCAACCACAATGGTGCATGCATTGAGCAGTCTGCCTGAATGGATTTGACTCCCATGTCTGGATTTCCACGCCTTGCATTTAGTTGATTTATCGTAGACTTCTGATTCAGAAACGGTAGAGATATTTTATAAACATCCCCTTAGGTTGGATTCAACCAAACTCGAATGAGCACTAAAAGAATAAATCATAAGTTATTCGAGAGTAAACTGACAGTTTACTTGTTTTGACATTTCTTATTCCCTAAAATAGAAGTTATTCCAGAAGTTGGTCGAATCCAGACGTTATTTAAAAATATGAAATAAAACGTTTATTATTTATCTATCTGTCTGTTTACTTAAAAATACTTGAAGCCTAAAGCCTTGTAAATATTTTCCATAATTCAATGGATACCAATGAAGGGTTTTCGATTTGAGATTTAAAAAAAAAGTAGTTCCGATTGCTTTGACAGATGGCGCTATCTGCCCTACTGCCATACTGGGAAAGGTTATCAAAACAAGAAAAAAGTTGGTAACTCAGTTTTTGTTTTGTGTTCATGTCCTGCTTGAGGCAAAATATTTTAGCTCCAGTACGATTAAAGTTAATGTACTACGTAGTACGTACTATGACTTTGACACCAGCCAGAGGTATGACAGACAGTGACAGCAGGAGCAACCAATGTTGAATTCCCTACACATTCACCATAGCTCGCCAAACGTAGTGCTTACATTCTCTTGGGCTCGCCAGTTGAGCTACCGCCATCTAAATAGACAGCTTTTTTTTTAATAAATTGAGATGAAAACTTCTTATTGCTTGACATCACTTACTATTTCTTTCATAATAGTTATGCTATTTATCAATGTTTCATCAAGACCAGCCTTCTAGTCTCAAGCGCAGTGATGAATTTATTAGTACTGCCAAAACTACGAAGAAAACACACAAGTAGCACATCTTGTACGTCTGTTGAGAAATGTACTGCGGGGGCCTATTCGAGGAATTTGTTTCAGTTTACTAAGATAAACGACCACATTAACCCGTGCTCCGCAACGGGGACAGGCAACGTTTTATGACTGCCTTGACAATTGTAGGGAACTTTTACACAAGTGGAGATACCCAAGCCGCGGTTAACATTCTTTCGGTGACACGCGTTACTTGTCTGGACGATGCCTGGAGGCGTGCTAAACGTATCTGAACTTGTCAATTGTTTTGTTATTGTTTATTTTATTTACAAAACGAGCTGACCCGCGCGGCTTCACCCGCTTATTGCAGTTTTTATGATATCCCACAGGAACAGTTCATTTTTCCGGGATAAAATATAGGTATGGTTGTGTTATACCAGGACTTAAGCTATCTACATTCCAAATTTCATGCAAATCAGTTAAGTCGTCACGGATACGTGGTAACAAACATACACACACACACCCACCCACACACAGACTTTCGCATTTATAATATTAGTAGGATACTTACGTACAAAATGTTCTTATATAATATTAACCATAGCTAGTTGAAAGTTTCAACTTGGCTGTTTTACCTGTAAATAATAAATAAATAATGCTGGACAATCCACACAGCATCATCTAGCCCCAAGGTATTACTCTGTGCCCAAGGTAAGCTGCTGTTTAACAGAGCTGTGTTTATGGGTACTAGATGACTGATGATATATACTTAATACAATACAATACATAGATAGATATTTTTTTATTATATATAGAAAATAAATAGCCAGACTACCCGGGATAAATATTTGTAAATCGTACAAACATTTGACCCCGATGCGGGAATCGAACCCGCAACCTCCGCGTCGCAGGCGGACCTGCGCCCGCTGCGCCACATCGGGTAAAATAGGATATAAAAATAGCTGTGGGGGGTGTAAGAGGTTCGCTCTTCTTGTCAAGTGTTACTATCGAAACAAGCGAGATAATTTCAAGCTCACAACAATTTTTATCAAACTTTCGATATTTAACTCAGTAGTAATACAGCTTCTGCGATTATAGCAATTCTCTGTACGACAGTAATTCTATTATTTCCATTGTCCCTCCGAGAGGGCCCAGGTGCCTCTTCAATTGCTTCACTCCGGAACCATTTAGTCTGAACTGGTCACTCCCTCGACTCTATTGCTTTGTTATTGTTTATTTTATTTAGCTTTGGGACTTGGGAAATTGTTTATTGATAATGTAAACTTTGGATAGATTGTAAAAAGTTCGTTTGGGCTATCACAAAAAAGGATGGATGTTTTATTATATCCGATGCTTATAACTGATGACAGTCCTCAGTTATTAGCTCTGCCTTCTGACCTGTAGGTTTTGGGTTCGATTCCCATCCAGGACGAACATATGTGATGAACATGTTTGTTTGGTGTTCGGCTGTTTCTATGTTAAAATATTATTAATTGAAATAGTAAGTATCATATCAGTTATCTTGTTCTCATAGTAGGTACATTGTATACAAATTATGCTTAGTTTAGGGCAAGATGGCGTTTTGTGAAATGTCTGTCAATATTTATTTATTTATACGATAGAGAATGTTATACGTTAGTCCTTGAATGTCCCTTCCACTCGTGAATCATTCCGTTCACGCCGAAAAAGATTCGAATACATTATGAATAGAGGCTATGATTTATTTGTATATCTCCAATATTTGTTTGCGAAATGAGATTTGACGCAAAAACCCCTTAGCGGGAGTTTATTTCTATTTTTATTTTATTTTATTTACTTAACATAGGTATTATGTACACGTTGTTACAGAGTTGTTTAAATACATCTAGAAAACCTTAGTAGGTTTGACTTAGGTGCAACTAAAAAACAAAAAAATATAAAAAAGGTCCTACAAGGCAGGCAACGCTTCAGCAGTACCTCTGGTATTGCTGAGGTCAATAGGCGACGGTAACTGCTTACCATCAGGCAGGCCGTCAGCCTGTTTGTCTCCAAATTATATAAAAAAAAAAAAAACTGTTCTAATACAAACTTCACTCTTTTATTTCAAGGAGCTAATATTATCAAATTTTGCTGGGAAACTGACCTTCCTCTCGAGCAAGCGAGAGTGCTATACGAATTAGATGGCACATGTTTTTCGAATAATTATTTCTTCGACGTGCTCTTCTCTTTAGGATGATTTGTCGTCAAAAATCATTCATTGCGCTAATAAAGTTTTCGAGTAGAAAAATCCATTCGTGCATCACTGGTTTTGAACCCAAAAAATAAAAAAATAAAAAAACCTTCACACACAAAATCTTTGGGATGATTTGTCGTCAAAAATCATTCATTGCGCTAATAACGTTTTCGAGTAGAAAAATCCATTCGTGCATCACTGGTTTTGAACCCAAAAAATAAAAAAATAAAAAAACCTTCACACACAAAAGTAAGTAGGTACCTACCTAATTTCGTATGAGTCAATGGCTAACGCTAAGAATTTGGTTAATTCTACGCATATTTACAAAACGATTCTATTGGTTACCATATCTTGGTTTCTTTGTTTCAGATAATCCGACACGCAACGGTAAACCAATGCTCACCACTCACCACACAGCTTCATAAACCGGCAACAATAATTCATATCTGGCCACTACAAAGGCAACTGAATTAATCCGGGGCTCCCCGAGGCAACCGTGTTGATTCTACATTGTACATGTATTAGAATACCCACAATACCCACTAAAGATGTACACGACAGAATGAATATTAAAAAACAGATCAAAAACAGACGTTTTGGCTCAACAGATCAATTAAACTATTGTTGGTTTTTTCGCAAGAAACTGCTTGCTAACATCATATTCCATTCCATTGCTGCGCGCGCTGGCACGCTACGCGTCTGTTTAAACAAAAGATGAGAGCTTCAAGTAGCGTCGTATGAAAATATTGTAAAAAAATCAGTAGCCTAAATCTCTTGTGCTATATCTAAAGTGTGTAGCGTGTATAGTGTAATAACTTTGATGGCGCAGTAACAGAATCACTCTCTAAAGCATGTAAAAGTAAGAATTAGTTTGATGTGCTCGAAATACATATTTAAAAGTATATAACAATCCCAAAAACAGTCGCGAACAAAATCATAATTCAATACTAAAAATTATAACCCTAAAAGTTACGCTTGATCATAACTTTCCAGAATAAAAGGACATCAAACGAAACGCCAAAACACGATTCCACATTCATGAAACTCGTAAAACTTAATTAACGACCGGCCGCCACAGATGTATTATACATATTATAATATGTACATTATGTATACTAGACTATATTACCGTAGTTTTAATTCAAATATAGCACCGGTCCGATACAAACTAGTGGGGTTTTTGTGCGACTTTGTTTGAGTAATAAATAATAAAATAATTAATAATGCTAAGCTAAGCAGAGCTTGCGTTATGGGTACTAGATGACCGATATAACAATACATAGATAGTATTTTTTATTGTATAATGATACATTATAACAACATAACATAGAAAATACCCAGGACACCTAGAACATATATTTTCAGATCGAACAAACATTTGTCCCAAGGCGGGAATTGAACCCGATTGAGGAGGTTGCTCCTGCGATGCAGGCAGACCTTCGCCCACCGCGCCACATCGGTCGTCTGATCATCTGACCCGCCAAGACGAGCCAAGCGTATCTTTTACATTATTTTTTAGTCCTAACGACGACTTCGTAAACAATAACTAGTCATTGAAAAAATATCATAGATAAGTACTTAATAAGTACCCTATCTCATATCTTCTGTTACTAATAACTCAAATTCTAATATTAATCTTAGCATTATTGCATTTATGCAATACTAATCCTCGCATATGCTTGAAATATTCTACGAAGATGTTTCGCTTAATTTTTAGTATCAAAAAAATTTGTAAGCATCAAAATCAATCATGTGTGCCTCATGTGTGCAAGACAGCCGATTGAAAACTGTACATAATACAACTAGCTGATGATAACAGATTACTACCTTCCGACTAATATTACCCAGAAGATCCTAGAACCCATATAAATCAAAACTAATCGCCGAGCCCCGAGCAGAAACAGAACAAGAATATTGAGATAGGTCGGGATAATGTCGTGACTTCGCCACCAGCGTGACAATTTTATAAGGAAACTTGCTTAGAGTTGCCAACTTCTCTCTGGATCCTTAACATAAGAGACCTTAGTCGGGTAATGTTCATGGGCTTTCGTTTCAGGCAATTAGGTTCGTGAAGAGAACTGCTCAAAGAGCTATTCTAGTAGTCGTCTATTCTTTATAAAAGTATTTGTTGTTAGTGTTGGTTAAACCAAAAGGCTTTTTATATTGTCATGTTTTTTTTACTTTATGTTTGTTAGTTCTTTTATTCACCAAGGTTTGCTAAATAATTTTTTTTACATTTTCATCTGGCAACCCTAAACTGGGTTTGAATTTATCAACACTAAACCACAAAGTGCACTTAAGTTGCGAAACATAATATTTCAGTACCAAGTTACTTTATGAATTTTTCGCACTGTTTTCTAAAACTTGGAAAGTTGTTGACGAAATTATAGAAGCTATGTCGTATAACGACTATTATTCTGCGTAGTTCTATGACGAATTTTTGTTTAATTTCAACTAGAGTATTTTACTACCAAATTATCTTGTCTTGTACCAAAAGTCATGGAGTTTCCAATGTGTTGAAGACCTACTGAGTCTATCCATTTTTTTGGGGTTCTTAAAATTTCATACACTACAATGTATTGTAGTGTATGAAATTACACTCAACAAACATTAAAATCACGTAATAGCAATGGGCATTTTTACCAGTGCCAATTATTTCCACCTCAGTCAGACGAATCACACAGCCCTATGAAATGTCAACCAACAATTTCGACTGTTTCCATCCAGTCTAACCTGTTATTTTCGCGAAATAAACAAGCCAGCACTACACGCAAGGAAACAAAATCACTATGTAACAGACGACGAGGCCCCATGGGGATCTATTTAATTAAATAAAGCCAGGATTGAAACCTCGCGCCTTCGTGAGAAATCCAATATTTCACCTTTTTCTTGTTGGTCCAGCGCGGGACGCAGGGGAAAATTGATCAGCTTTGCCGCTTAGTTTTTTGCAGGGAATAATAAGCATTGGGAAATATGCTTGGAAGTGAGTTTCGTTGGAAGAAATTGGAAGGAACTGAATAGGCTTCCATTACAGCAAACAGTTGAGTTAAATCATGCGACTTTCCGCAAAAAAGTTATTTATCAGAAACACACAAGGAAGTAACTAATAAACTAATATTATGAACTTAAAAAAATGATTAATTAAAAGCAAGAGGCAGCCAGACTCCTTGCAAATACTAAGCACTCGGTAACCAATTGAATTATGAAACAGATACGTACGTATCAGTTTCATAATGTTACGTCGTTAGGCCATGACGAAGGTCTTCGTTATCAGTAAGGGCCACTAGCCCGAACGAACATAATTATTATATTTATCGGTTATTCGCTTACGTAAGACATTTTCAACTTCTGCATGCAGGAAGCCAAATTTCCTTCACATAAATTCAGAAATATGTAATCAAGAAAACTCTTCAACTTCCAAATATATTTATCGTTTGCAATTAGCCATTAGAAGTCCCTTTTTTCCTTAGAACGCAATTAATTTACAATTACGTACCTACGAAGGGCTGCACAAAGCCTTATTAAATAAAATGTTTCAAAGACCACCTCCGCCCATTAATTTGGGCCAATTTTGTTTCTGGACGAATTATTCTTGAAGATTTGTTCAAGTCGCGACGCACAAGATTATGTTAAGATCAAAGCACTTTTGCTCAGAGATTACATTATTAACAGGCTTTTACTACTTATTTTGACTGGATGGTATATTTACCCACTATCCAATAACATGTCATCAACATAGATAACCATAGCAACTTCATTAATATTACTTTACTACACCCTTGAGGACTAAAGCTTTTTGCGAAGAGTTCATCCGGGAAGTACTACGTACGCCCATGCATTTTTTTCCGCCAATCAGTAATGCTTGAATTATTGTTTTTCGGTTCGAAGAGAGTAGGTATGCTTGTTTGTCTGCTAAAGGATATAAAAATATGAGTTCAGTTTGAAAATAAAATATTTTTTAAGCAGAAACCAACAGCACCCTTATACGATAATCTCTTGCTTATCTTAGCAAGCCATTCATTGCAATTCCAAAAATCGCTGATAAATCCTAAACCACAAAACACACTGTTGTTAAAATCTTAAACAGTTTTCCATAATTCAGGACCCAGGAGTGTCACGCCGATGCGGCAAGGGAGTGAATATAAAATGTTCAATCATGATCTCAAAGACCACTTTCTACCCTCATTTCTTAGCGTGTCGAGTTTACTGTTAAGGTGAAGTAGACATTTTGGAGAAGCGACAAGATTGCGACATGACATTTCTTTGTCCTGTTCGAATATACCTGTAGAATTATACAATCTATAAAATTCGGTCATGACAGCGAATGAAAACAACAAAGAGCGAGTGGTATCCGCTGACAGCCACCGATTACTTGACTTTTTATTGTTTTTTTTTGTTCACTTGTTTTGCACTTTGGTCGCTTGGTATCATTTGGCACAGTCTTGTATTTGATGCTTGCGACCTAGCCTCGCTTAAAGATATTTGATACAAGTACCTACTACTGAGACTGTGCGTCGCGCTTGGGTCTCAGTCGCGCAAGCCTGCCTTTACTATTTGAATTTTTAATAAAGTCTCGCGTCGGCCTCCGTTTGCTGACGAAAAATTTGCGCCGAATATGCGTCTAACGAGGCTCTTTCAAGCAGTCTGTCGGCAAGTGTGTGTTAATGAAGCCACTATGAAACGTATTATTCAACAGCCATAATCTGTATTATGTATTAAAGATGAGGATAAAATGGATGGTGACTAAAATAATTGAATCTTGGTGGTGACAAAAGTACCCACTTTTTATGCAAATGCAGTATTCCAACAGAACCATTTAGATGTAAAACAAAAATTATTATTAAAAGCAGTACCGCGTTGGGCGCCAACAAGAGTTCGCAAGATACCGGATCCTAGCAAAGTACGGTAGAACTTTAATCACCGCTAAATTAAACTCCAGTAGTTTGGTACGTGACCACAGCTTCCCCACATGTTTCAGATAGTGTCCCGAGATCCGACTGAAGCACACAATATTAAAAATAAAACCTGCTTATCTGTGGGTTTCGTTACAATATTTTCAGCTTATTAAAAATAAGCTTTTTGTAATGCTTTGGATAAAAGTAACATGAGCTCTGAATTTTTATGTGATCGTTAAATTTTTGTTGTTTTTGTTTAGCAATAAAGGTTTTTACTTTATTGTTTTATATCTTACCAAAATATTTTTCGAGAGCTTTAACAACGTAATAATATGAGGCTGCTATCGCCACACAAGTGTAGTTAATTTTGCAGAATTTAATTTTTTTTAATAAAAAATTTTAAGTACCACTTCGGGCGGCCTACAAACTCTGTCACCAGAGTTGGCCACTGACTCATACGAACGAACGAACGAGTACCACTTATGTAATTTCATAGAAAGCCGCCAAATGAAAATAAAAGAAAAGCCAAAAAGTATATCAACGCGTAAAAAACGTCGAAGGAAATAAAAGCTCATTCATGAATGCCCATTTCATGATCTTTTACCAATGGTTGTAGGAAAAGTCATGGAAAGTTCAAAGAGATCCCTCAATTTGTTCTAAAGAATATGGTGTGGTCCTTTACTCAAACGTAGAATACTAATGATTTGTTTTTTTTTTAATTTGCATAACATTACACGTTGCCTAGTTGGTGTAAAAAAAACATAATAAATCCAGCTAGCATTTATAATACAGAATGTTGTTAAAAATTATTAGATTTCTAGCAAAGTAACAAACGGGACGTAAATAAATACGCATTTTTCAAGTCACGAAACGTATAAAGATAATATGTAGTTCAGTTCAAGGCAGTAATTTTACGCATTATATAACCCGTCCTGGGGTAAAGATGTAGGCATTCGTCATCTAACTTCCTGGAGCGTCGGACCTCTGCGTGTGTTCCCATATTTTGAAAGGACGGATAAGCTTACATCCGCTTACGGATTTATTTTCCGCACATAAATTATACCAAGAAACTCAATTTATATTAATGTTGGTGAAAGTTAGAATATGTTCGCGGAATTCCCATTTTTAAACTACCCATTTTCTATCCAATTAAGCCACACGGTGGGCGCCAATTGAATGTAAAGTGCAATAAAGTTTCAGTTAACTCACATGTGGCAATATGACTAGCGCTACTGCTTAATAAAGTTGGTTTAATTAAAAACGTGACTCTAGAACAGTGTGCTTTATGGAGTAATACTTCTATCAAATGCACTAGCAAGTCGCAAACGAGATAGCGGGCAAGTCGTAGCTCTATCCAGACTTAAATGGGTACTAAGAAACTTGTATTACAGAGATATCAAGTGAAATAGAGCAGTATTACTAGCGGAGTTTTAATGTCCCTTAAGTAAATAGCCATCATTCTTGGGATTTCATGTTCAAGATGAGAATGTAAATTTCTCAAATATCAGATATCTAGTTAAAATGAGAAACGCATAATCTTCAGAGTTGGTGAATAAAAACTATCACAATCATCAAAGGTAAGGTGCAGAAAGAAAAGCAAGAATAAAATGTTAAAGCCTAAGGAAATGAGATTCCCGCCTTTCCTGTGTAAAGCATCGTGTTACGACTTACGACTATATCAGACCGACACATTACATAAAAACTGAACATTTTCTCTGTTGTGTTCAGCGAGATCCCACACCCCTTATTTTCTGAAACTATTTGAATTTTCACCCTAAAAAAGAGAACATCATACCTAAACCAACCGTGTGACAGAGGACAATGATATGTATTTTTGTAACAATATTTATGTGTGAAGAAGCACCGCGATTTTGTCATCTTTTCATACTAAAAGTTAAAAGAAAGGTGTGAACGATTATTTGTTAACAAGCTTAAATGTATTAAATAAAACTTTTGGCTGTATAAATGCTGTTTTTATGAGCATGATGGAAACCTCTTTGTGCTAGGGAAATAATCTAAAATGAGTATGTTATCCAACCACTGTCTTTAGATCAGTAATATATACTAAACTAAAGTATAAACCCATTTGATAATATACTAAATAGATATAATGCCATTTACTTTATAGGCAAGACAAAATCATCTTTTACGCCAAAAAATCTGCCTTGTTTTCCGTCCTAATACCACCTAACACAACTTCTCCGACAAGGGTTTATCGTAAGGGTTGTGTAGCCCCACATCACACACAAATTTGTCCACTGACGAGATATTATCAAAAAAATTGAACCCTCACGGACAGCGGCGCGATCAAGTGGCTCGTTTATCAAAAATAGGGAAGGTAGGGAGAAATTGGCGGACCCTTAAAGGCCGCCCTTCGATGAATTTATTATAATGTGGAAGTGACACATACAAGTCGGAAAACAAAAAGTCTGAAAGCGAAAGGGTTTTAAGATCGAAGCATTTTTATTATAATGAAAGAAGAGCCCCTTCTCTAGCTACTGCTATGAGGGTAAACGCTTTCAGATGGCTTCAATAACTGCATATTTTATACTTTTATCATAACCGTAAATAACAATGTTATAAAAACCTACCAGCCTATTGGAATTACCTGTTTATGATACATAATCCATAAACTAATTAACAAGACTGTATCTTGAATCACAGACATATCCTAATTTAAAAAAAAGGTGTTAAAAACTACTTTCATAATACATGCAAAAGGCCATTCTGACTTCACTACTTCCAAGAAAACCAGACTACCTGTAGCAAATTACATCAACCCCATCGGTCGGTACGGTAGCTAGGTAGTAGGTACTTATTCCATGGTACCACAAGGTAAGACGACAGGAAGCAGGTGTGAGCTAAGAGGGTCGATGAATTACCCGAGGACAGATACGATGTACGCCTTTTAATGGAACTCAATTGGGACACTTCACGAGCGCTATCTTGAGATATTTGCGCAAATTGGCAGAATTAATACGATGTCACAGAACAGAATATTAGTACTATGATGTGACACTTGTATGATAATGTGCTTATTTTATGTTGATTGTCTTAATGCAGATGCATAAAAGATCAGCAAGTAGTCAGACTGTTCCTAGACCTAGACTACGGTGAATCTAGAATTCAGCAAGTAAGTGGGTACTTTTCTGAAGTTAACATCTATAAGTACGAATTGTTGAAAATCAAATTAAATTGGCTAACAATATAGCAAAATAAATCTTTATTGTAAATAAAATACTGATCAATGAGCCAATTATTTTGATCATCGCGGCAAAAACATCGATGTTCAATTAGATAACAAATTGAACAAATAATAAAGGCCGGAAGCCAATGGAACACGATATTATACATTTATGATAAATGAAAACTAACAAGAACAGTAAGTTTTAGTTACGACCTCGGTGGCGAAGTGGGCGGTTGAAAAGCGAGAGCCATTGGTACAAATGTTTGCACAATCTGCAAATATGCAATTCGTTCCGGGTTTGGATGTTGTGGTACCAGTACTCATAGTTGTTGTAGTTTCTTTTAAATTAAATTTTGGAAAGCATATAAATTATTAAGCTAAACAATAGATAGGTATACTTATATGTACTTACAAGTTACAATGAAAATTGTCGTACGACAGGTAAATTATTTAATGTTAATTTTATACTAAGAGGGGAGTGTGATTAGACGCGATCTGAATTGTCTGCCACGCTACAGTACACACCTGCCTTTAAAGTAGATGACTTCGATTCCCTTTAGAGCTAATAACCGTTACGGGAAATAATGCTGACGACCTCAATGGCACGGTGGGCGAGTTAAAAAGCCAGAGGTTTTGGGTTCTATCTCCGCTGCGAGACTAATATTTTCATAGTTTTTTATAATATTTGCGGGATTTTATCGCGTTATTACCTTTTTATTTCTCGCGTGTAGTGAAATAAAAAGGTAATAACGCGATAAAATCCCGCAAATATTATATAAAACTAGTAGTTCTGATGGCGAAAGTTTAAAAAGACAAATGTTTTCATGATCTACAAATATTTGTTATGGGTCTGGCTGTTTCTATCTAGAGTACCTTACTTATCATAAAATATTTTTTTAGAAAAAACGAAAACTAAAAAGATTTCGACAGATTGTGATCGGCGATGGTGTCGCACGGGGATTTACTTAACTATTGACACGTTATTTATGATTTAATCGAAAAAGTACTAAACTTATTTCGTTAAAACTTATATTGGTACCACCTCTAACTGAAGTCATCATCATCATATCATAATTTTCACTAAAAACGGGATATTTACCATGATTTGTGAGTTTTATTGATTCCCGATATTTCGGCGCAGTTACATGCACCATGATCACGGGAGAACCCTCCAGTTCACAAATCATGGTAAATATCCCGTTTTAAGTGAAAATTACGTTAATAACCATGATAGTTTTAAAAACTATATCATCATATCAGCCGATAGATGTCCACTGCTGGACATACTCCCTACCCCAAAAAGCGCCATGGTGACCGAATTTGAGCCCCGACTTCCTGCGACCGCTTTAATGTCATCGGACCATCGAGTGGGGGGTCGTTTTACACTTCGTTTTCCAGTTCGTGGTCGCCATTCAAGAACTTTTATTCCCCAGCGGTTATCGGTTATGTATTACTTCAACAAAAAATAATCATAAAATCAATTAATTCGTGTAATAAACATACTTATAAAAAAACATGTATTTGTATGTATATTCTAACTGTTATCTTTTATTTCTTTTTAATAAATAAATAATACTGGTCAATCCACACAGCATCATCTAGCCCCAAGGTAAGCTACTGTTAAACAGAGCTGTATATATATATTAATACAATATATATATATAGATATATTTTACAACATTTTTTAACAAATATTTGTAGATCGTATAAATATTTGACCCGAGGCGGGAATCGAACCTGCTGCGCCACATCGGTCGTTAATATCTGGATATGGACACAGCGACACGGCTCGCTGGGTCAGAGGTAATGAGAGATGAACCGGTGTTTGCGAAATCAGATTGAGTTTCATATTCACAGAGCACTTGAATTCGCATACTTTAATCAGGTGAACGTCACTGAATGCTTTTAGTATAATTTATACTAGCTACGCCCGAGGCTTCCTTCGTGTACATACAAAGTAAAAGCCAAAGTCAAAAGAATTTTAAATATCAATAATCATTTACATAAAAGCTTAATTCGCCCAAAAAGTGATCAGGTCACACTATCATAAAAATCGTCACAATGATTTAGTTTTTATTTGTATGTTATTTTTATGTTTATTGTGAGGCGCAAAATAAATAATTTCTATTATGAAAAAAAAAAATGATGTAATTTGGCATAGAATAGTGCTACTTTTGATCTCGGAATATACTAAAAAAATTGCAAAACCGATAGGCACAGCTAGTTGACAAAGGACTGTATGCACAGAATATATTTAATATCAGAGAAGTCTAAGTTGTAATATAATATAAGTACTATTATTGTGGTAGTACGTTTCACCTACAGTTAACCTCAGCATATAAATATTACCAATTTTAGAAAACGGTAGCAGTAAAATAATGTATCTACATACTTGTCCCCCGAGTCTTCGAATCACCGCTATGTGGTTACCGCACATTCAACTCGTCAAGTTACTACTCACAAGTGCTAAATCTAAGGATAACGAGCTCGTACGATGTGAAGGGCCATCAAAATCCCTTCCTATGTTTAAAATAAAAATTTAACCCTAAAAGCAGTTCCGTTTTATGAAGGTACTTTGTGCCCCGCGATATTGCGGATGCATTTATTGTTCTTATAAAATTGTTATAGGTTAACCTTTCTGGTACTTCTCAACGCTTTTATTAAGTTTGAGGGTGGTTCGCTATTAAACTTGGTTTTCATTTAATAATGTACGAACTCTCGGCTGTGCGTGTAAAAAGCTTTTATAACAAGTCATCATCATCATGACAGCCTTCTAATGTTCCCACTGGACTTATCTCGGGCGAGAGTGATTGGGTCTTACTTAATCCACCATACGTAAGAGTAGTAGAGATCTCTGTGATAGAGCTCGTCCGGGGAAGGACTACCACCATACCTATTTCTGCCGCAAAGCAGTAATGCTCGCATTGCTGTGTTCCGGTGTGAAGGGTATGGTTTCCGGTGAAATTACTGGCACATGAGGCTTTCGATCTTAGCCTCAAGGTGGCAACCCGCGAGTGATACCTCTGGTATTGCAAGCGTCCATAGGCTGCGGTAACCGCTTACCATCTTGTGGGCCGTACGCTTGGTTGCCACTTCAGTTGTATAAAAAAAAATAAAAAATACGGATTGGTGGATGGCATGGCACATGTCTTTAAAAATGTACGATGCATCGAAGGAAAATATCGCGATGTTTTCCTTTACCGTATTGCTCTGACGTGGCGCACAAAAATAAGTAAGTAACCAAAACCATTGGGTGCACGACCGGGTTTGTGCTTCGGAGGGCCCGTTAAGCCGTCCGGTTTTTTCAAAGTTGTTAGACCATGACAGAGGCCTTCGGGCGGCCTAGAAACTTTGTCAACAGAGTTGTCCACTGACTCATACGAACGAACGAACGAACCGGGCTCGAACGGCTTATAACGAGTAGCATTTTTGAATTTGCCACGAATTCCGCCCGGAATTTGGCATAAAACACAGGCATGTAGGCAGAGGATTCTTTGAATGTAAATTAAATCGGGGTATTGTAGAAATCTAGCATATGTATATACGCGCTCTTCGAAATTCCAGCGAGTACTTTTTGCTGTAACTTTTTCAGCGAGCGGCGAAGGACCGCGATAAAATTCCAATTTACGATAGGAATATCCTCAGTAACAACATTTTGAGACGAAACCGCAAGTCGGAACTAAGTATTAAAACAGGGAACTAAAGCCTATGCCTTGAGAACTTCGTGTTTCAAATCTTCATCTATACATAATTTGCTTTGCTTGATGTTAGAATAATGTTATTGTTTGACTAGGTATACTTACGCAGAAATCTTTGAATGTTACTGTATGGATTTTTTATTGAAAGTTTAGCTGCGGTTTGCGGCTTTGCTCGTGTGGTACCAGGTTAAAAATATCCTTTTTAGTCTAGGTCATAATCTTTTTAAATACAATTTAATTAAAACCGAATCAAATGTTATGCCGTAAACAACCCTCAAAACGAAACTGTCTAAGTGAATTGTTTGTTTTTATTTATTTATTGATAAGTATTTTAATACTTTTTAATATTAGTGTGATATACAAAAAGAGATTAAATTTTACAAAAAACTGTCAGTATTAAAGAACTACCAATAACTTAGAAATAAAGAAAGAAAGAAAGAAAAGACGTTTATTTCAACTCACCACAAACAGAGTATAAACCTTAATCTACAAATTAAGACTATTATACATGAACTACCTAATATCTAAGAAGGTAGGTAAGGTACATGGCTTATATAAAATACTTTTGTGTGGTGGTGAAAAGGCCCACAACTCAGCACTATGCTACTGCAAATACATAGTACTCTTTAAAAAATTATATTAAAAGATGTAGGTAACAATAAAACGATTTTTAAAACCATCATTTCTATGTAAACTACAACAAAATGTTCAGCCACACAAAACAAATAATAAAAATTGTAGTTTACTGGCAACACAGCGTAATTTCTCAGTGGAAACTGGCAAGCAACAAACATTTGCAAGTTCTCGCGACAGCGACGTCAGGAGACGGTGGATGCTATTATTTACACTGCCGGTGATATGTCGCCCCGCTGACAGCAGTGAACAATACTTTCAACGCATTGCTGAATTTGAGACGGTACAGGTCTTTTTATAAAGTACCTACCTATAAAAATCTTCTGAATGAGAACAGAAGCTTGTGCTTATGTAAAACTTACTAGTTTAACTCTTAAAATTTAGTTTTGTAGATTTTCTTTCATTATTTATGTGAGTACTACTAGTATAAATAAGGTGTATTGTGATTTACCTGAGTATTAGCTGAAGCAGAGATCCCTCGCATCTACGTACAGATATCTACTTAGTTAGAGCGAGGAACTCTATGCAACACTGGCACAAAGGTCTTTTCACACAGCATGTTTTACTTAAACACAATATTTTTTAAAATCATATAAAATAATGATGTCTAAGACCTTTTTACTAAATACTTTACTTATACGTTACTTTATCAAAAATCTTGATAAAGTAACTGGATGTTGCCTGTAACTTCGTTCACGTGGAACTCGGGAACAGTATTTTTTTCCGGGATTAAAAAGCCTATGTGCTACTCCCGGTATTATCTATGTTTAAAACAGTCAAATCGGTACAGTGGTTTTCAAGTAATAGAGTAACAAACACAACAAACCTTCCAAAGACCGCTTTAACGTCATCGGTCCATCGAGTGGAGGGCGTCCTATACTTCGTTTTACGGTTCACGGTCACGGTTTGGACCGCTCGTGACGTAGCTGGCTAAGTTGTTCTTAACAGATCAACGAAGTTAAGCACTGTTCCGCGGGGTCATCATTTGGATGGGTGACCGCCAGTGGCAATTTCAACTGCGCGCTCCCGTGCTTCGGAGGGCACGTTAAGCAGTCGATCCCGGCTTTTTCAAAGTCTGTTGTTAGGCCATGACAGAGGCCTTCGGGCGGCCTAGAAACTCTGTCACCAGAGTTGGCCACTGACTCATACGAACGAACGAACGAACGGTTCACGGTCGCCATTGGAGAACCATTATTCTCTGGCAGTTATCGGTTCTGCGAGCTACACAACTAAACGACAAAAAATTATAATATAATAGCTATTTATTACGAAATTCCCAATTTCTATCAATTCTAATATACACAGACAGTTCATACCATCAGATGACGGGTACAATAACCACAGCGTTTCCATTACTCAGCATCTCACTACAGACGACAGTCGCATTACCAATGTGTCTGCTCTTCCGATTCTAAACTAGATTGTACGATAAAACCAATCGTGTTAGCGGGCTGCTTGCAGCTTTAGCTGTAGCGAAGTAACGGAGGAAATAAGGCGACACCGTATAGAAACATATTAATAGTTAACGCGCAGAATCCTCTAAAGTTGGTGTGTAGCCCATTTTAAAATTGTGTTGACCGTATTTCACTGAAAATAACACTTCCTTAATTTAACTTGCAGCGTTCGTATTTTTTTTTCATTTTTCATCCTTTCACAAATTACATTGAATTTAATTTATTGAATAACATTCATTACATTTTACACATAGGTTGTACAATCTAACTTTTTAAGGTTTTATTCTAAGACGTATTTCCTTGATGGTTTGGTTCCAACATTGGTACCCAAATTAGGATTATGGTCCTGGGTTATGGCACAAGTTATGGCGTACCAATGCCCTCCGCCGGACTGAGTGATTATACGGTAAGATAAAACGTATGTATAATGTATGTAAACTAAATAGTTACATAATATAGTTATATTATACTTTCCTATAAAATATTCATTGCTTTCCTGGATCGGCGGACAGCCTAATTTACAGCTGATTCCGTAAAGATAGGCAAAGAGGCGATAAATCACACATCTATTACGCCAATTACGCAACGTCCAGGATTCCCTTAATCCGTATGGTTCGGTCCCAACCGTTAGAAAAAGGGGCTCACAGCGACCCGACTTATACGCCGCCATGATTCAAATTGATTTATACCAAGCGATAAGCAGATCGAAAACTTTCTAAGAAAACTACGCAAGTATTTGGGGAGAAACTATTGTTTCACTCTTCAGTTACGCAACCTATCTATTGTAATAAGTTATGGAAGGATTTGTGGGTATAAGTTGGATCGCGCACGGATGGCCTGATTTCACGAGATATTGATCTTTGGAAGTCGCTAGCCCAGTCTCTGCATTAAAAACAGGAGCAGGAAATTGCAGCGAACCATTATGAATGAAGATAAAAATATTGAATGCAAGACATAAGTAATTAAAATGTAGACGATCTATTAAAATCTACCTACATCATTAATGAATATCTGCAGCACAAATGCACAATATACCTGCATCCTACTAATATTATACTTAAATGCTAAAGACTGTGTGTATTTGTGAGTGTGTATGTTTGTTACCACGTATCTCCGTGACGACTAAACCGATTGTGATGAAATTTAGAATGTAGATGGCTTAAGACCTGGAATAACACCTACTACTTTTTATCCCGGAAAGTTGACTGTTTCTGTGGGATAGCCCAAAAACTGCAAAATGCGGGTGAACCCGCGCGGGTCAGCTCGTTAATAATAAAGCAATTACAGTGCCAAACGAAAAACATTATTTGTATGTTAGGAATTTATTTTAAAACAAAGGGTAAGGTTATATTGGCGTACCTAAAAGCAGAAAGAATGAATATCCGTCAACCGTAATAGTCGTTTCGCCACAAATGCGCCCTCATCCATCATAGGTAATCGGAAACGATCATTGCAAAAATGAGTATAATTTACTGTGAGCGTCGCATTTTACAGTCGTCCCAAATTGCTGCCATTACATGCTACATGACACTGTGGCACACCGTAACGACTTTCCATTTAGTTCCCAACAATATTTCGTGTTCAATGACCATGCTATTGTTTATTTTCTGGTCTTTTTTATAGGTGGGCCAGTGAGTCTCTCGTCCCTGTGTCGTTTTTTGAGAGGAACAACGCACTTCATCGAGCTGCCGATTACTATCCTCTCCATAACGCGGTACTGCTTCTCGGAGAGAGGCCTTAGCACTGCGAAGCTAATGCCCATAGCCTTGCCTTTCAGCAGGTCTTCTCTCAGCATACTGTTCTCGGTCATGCGTGTTTTTATATACTTCAAAAGATTGTCGATCTCGAGGTTGGTCAGTTTGAGAAGCGCGGCGATTGCAATTTTGTCGTGGTCTTCGGAGTCTCTCATTTCCACTTCTAGTTTGATGTCGTTGTCGCCGGAAGGGTAGATGATTTCTTGTAGTTGGAACCTGTTCGGGCCTGCTCCTGCCATCAACGCGCACCTGAAGTTGCTCTGTTTGTCGACCACGGTGTTCAGCCAATTTGAATTGCGCTCGAGAGATGCAAGGATGAATGTGATAAAGTCTCCCACTTCTTTCTGCTTCTTGTAGGAGGCTACTGCTGCAAGTGCAACTTCTGGGAGATCGAGCGCCTTTTCTGCGGAGTCCCGGCTCTTTTTTATAGGCGACCGCTTCGTAGACATCGTTGGGGAGAGTCGTTTCATGACTCTTAAAACATTTCTAACAAAGTATGTAAAACGTTTGGCCTTGGAACGAAGAATTTTGGCGCTTTAGAAAATCTGGTGGTAAAAATAGGTGTAAGTAGAGTTTCTTTTTGGTTTTGAAGTTTTATTTTTATGTAAACATCAAATTACCTACCTACCAGTCAAAATATCGGTGTGTTTATTGTCAAAAGAGGTCTCTTATTCCGTATTATTAAAGAGTCTAATTGATTACCAATACAATACAATACCAAAGCAGACAAACATGCCTCAAGCAAGTTTGCTTAAGTATTAAAACTAATCAAAGTAATCAAAGATCTATGAACTGGGCAAAACACATAACAATAAGTAACGGCTCATTATAACAATGATAACAAATCACTGGAACGCTTCGTTGTACGCCGGACACGGTGTATGGAATGCTGCCAGAATGCTAGATCTCAGATAGTTTATCTCTCGTTCCCTTTAATTTATAACTGCTGTAAAAATTAAGTCGAAATGCGACAGTACTACTTCAAGAACTGTTATTTTAACGACCTTTATTATGCAGTTTTCCAAGTTTACGCACATTCGCACCATCGTTTGTATACTAAGAACTTTAACGACCTTGAATCTTTGGTATTTCTTCTCCAGCGCAATAATTGTGTCTTTGTCCAGGTCTAGAATTGGAAACTAGGTATATCTTACCTTAACGTTTGATAATATTCAATGATTTTACTATGATACACTTCGCAGGTCTACGGCTACGAGCGTCTAAGAGTTATTCGTGCGTCCAAAAAATAGCATCACTACCTATCCTCTATTAAATAAACAATTACAAATTGTAAAACACAATTAAACGTACCTAATTATCTACAATTTTAAGAGCGTTTTTTACAATTATTATGTAATCTTTATTGAACGCATTTTTGGGCGTTACAATTGTAAGAAATATACTTGTAGATTTTTGATATATTTATTTGTTTATAGGTTTTATAAACAGCATTTGTCGTGAATTCGAACGAAAATCTACAAAATTGTTACTTTTGTAAAAATTTTTAGACTTGTAATGTTTATTGAATAGGGGCCTGGCCGCGTAAAGGCCACAATAGCTGCGACCAAGGTTTGATACTGGTCGCTGCGAGAAGCGTGGTCCCTAATAGCTCATGGTATGTTGATGAGGCTTTTTTGATGGGAGATAATATCTTTATTTGTGTCACATAATAAAGGAATGCTATGTAGACGGATGCTAACTTTTTTTTTAAGATTAGTAGAGTTCTCTGTGATAGAGCTCGTCCGGGGAAGGACTACCACCATACCTATTTCTGCCGCCAAGCAGTAATGCTCGCATTGCTGTGTTCCGGTGTGAAGGGTATGGTTTCCGGTGAAATTACTGGCACATGAGGCTTTCGATCTTAGCCTCAAGGTGGCGACCCGCGAGTGATACCTCTGGTATTGCAAGCGTCCATAGGCTGCGGTAACCGCTTACTATCTTGTGGGCCGTACGCTTGGTTGCCACTTCAGTTGTATAAAAAAAAAACTATTAAAATTTTTACATTTACTTACCTACATTACAAAATATACAAAATATAATATGAAACAGTTTAGCCTTCCTAGAGACCGTTTACAAACGATCTATTATAAGGCGAGTTTTTTTTTCAGAACCACTGAGGGAAAATGTGAAACCGTGAGAGTTAGCGAAAAGTCAAGTGTGGGAGTTACGCGCTCGGTTTAAAAAAAATAAGTTCTGCATTAAAAAAGTAAACATTTATTTACAGTTTCTGAGAAAAAATGAGTTGGTGTGAAAATTCTTTTTTTTTTGCATTTTTGGCATCTTTGTTTGATAAATAATAAATAAATGTAAATAATATGGTTCCCATCATTGTTAATGTGGTTTGGGGATTGCTAGATTGAGCTGTGCTTAGTATTCTGAGACGCTCTGTGTTAAAATGCCCGCCACTAATTTATTATGTAGGTACCTACTTACTTTGATTAGTTATCACATCTTGCCATTTCCCAAACAATAAGGGCAGAGCGGAAGGTAATGAGTGAATACAAGGACACCAATAATTATTAGTCAAACGTAGGCAGGTAATTTTGACCTACAGGTCTGGCTTGGCTGTGGGAGTTTCTTTACTGCCTTCACTCCCACTGTGGTTTAGTAAAGGAAGTAGGTAGGTTAGGTAGGTACTAGTAGTACGTATTTCATACTTAAATTATTTATTTTATTGTACTTAAGTACCTACCTAGTACCTAGATATCTAATTAACTAAGTACCTGCTTACATGTTGTACTTACTTTTGCTACTTAGAGGGTAGTAGGTACTATCTAGTTACTTTATGTAGACCTAGGTACCTCTACTACCTACCTTTTAATAAGAATCGTTTATTTTAATACGGTGGGCAGGGCACCTACCTACTTAGTTAAAATAATAAGAAAGGTACCTAGGTAAGTAGGTTAGGTAATTAATAATTTGGATAGTGACTCTGCGACAGCTATAGTGACGCAGGCGCAGGTTGGTAGTTAGTCTACTTAAGTTACCTTACCTACCTACCTACTTCATAGTTCAACGATTCCTAACGTGAAACCACAGAACAAGCAAAGGTGAAACATTGAATTTCACTTTACATTTAAGTGAAATTCTATGTTTCAACTTAGACAAGACATTTTTTACTAGATACCTAGATGGTAAAAAATGTTTTTAGCTTTAGAGAGAGTAGGTAGTAGGTAGGTCTAGGTACCTACCTACCTAATAGCAGAGATCGCGCTCCACTAGCGAGGTCACACTCTGTGATAGCTGCCTATTGCTTGGTAGGTTAGGTTACACCTACAGCGGCTAGCGTGAGTCAACTAGGTTAGGTTTATCACGTATCAAAACAATAAACTTACCCAAAACACCATTCACATCCAGTAGGTACCCGTTCTTTCCGTTACAAGATTCGCTCCAACGGTCGTCGGCAATGCTGTACTCACGCACACATACACAAACACCGTAGTAAACGTCATAACCAACGTTTACATCGCTAATTACACTAGATAACGACGGTTTTGAGCACTGATAACAATATATCACATGGAGAACAACTATATCTATCACTTAATAAAGTCCGCAAGTGACAAAACAACCTCGAACTATATAAAAAACGTTATTTTTTAGCAAAGACAGGCCTAATCACCACTCCTTTTCTCTCACGGATTTCTGTGATAGCAAACAGCTGCGGTGCGTGCTTGAATCAAAACAAACCATGTAGCGCCATCTATTGTTTTTTTTAATAGTTTGACAATTTTCTTCATGACAGCCGCCATTTTGTTTGAAAACCTTTGTCGAATGAAAGCCCGTTCATAGTTTTTCTAAGGCTCAATAGATGGCGCACTAGGATTATTATTCAAAAATTTAGTTACATTACAACAGGACATGGCTGTTCACATGTTTAAATGTCCTAATGGCTCGATTACATGATATGAGGTATCTATTTAATATTTTTTATTGCGAAAATTTTTTTGAAATATGCAGATTAAGTCAGGATAGTCTCGTTATCTTCTCGGATTTTAAAGTCAATGTCCTCAAGTTAGTTGCTAACCGCCTCATCCCTTAATTCACCAGTCGAAAGAGAATAAAATTCTGAGTAGTATTTTGGGTAAAAAGGCCACATACCTAGTCGGTTTTAGCTCTAACGCAGCGAAATGATCCTTGTGACCTTGCTTGTGATCATGATTAATTAAATATATTTTTTACCGTGTTGCTATTCTAAGTTTTTTACTTTACTTTACTTTATTAATCTGTATAAATTAATACATAGATACTTACTACCTACAGATCGAACATCACTTAGGTACTTCATTTCGATAAAAAAGGTAGGTAGGTAGGAGGTACGCAGTAGCATGCCACTCGAAAATACCTTTCGACGTGAACGCTTCACGCACCCATCGCTGTACCTACAGAAACGCGTTCTTTGATGATGTTTCTTTGTATTACTCTGTGCCTGTACTTACGAACAATGCTTTGTTTGTTCGTAGGCCTTTACCTAGTGCTTATATTTTGGGTCCTGTAAAGAAATGACAGCTATCAGTCTCTCGGCGTGAGTTTTGACCTCGCCGACTGTCTTTTGTTTTTGTTTACCGGCGAAAACCTCATCGCCACTCGCCCGTGGTGAGAGACCCGCCTAAAATGTATGAAATTTACTTGGGATGGGGAGAAATAAAAATATTGCATCATTGCTATCGTTTATTGATTTAAAATACAAAACTTAGTGACATAAAGCTCTATCTTTTTATTGTTACAGTGCCTGCGAACTGACAATCCGATAGGAAATAAACATTTAGCTTCGCACCATCACAACACATCCATGTCACAGATAAATACATTAGGTACGCTACATACAATACAAATCTAGGGCCATTCTTGAGTGATGGATCGTTTTAAAATTTTATTTCGGTCACTCGCTGTCCGGTTGAAACAGGGTTATTTTACTTGGTAATTTTCCAGTTGAGTAATTATAGATAGGTTAACACAGTAAACAGAAATAAAATATTTTTTACAGCAAGTAAGTAGATCATGAAATATTTTTTTGTGTGACCAAAACCACTAAAATCCATTTCACAGTACCTAAACAGTCACAGGTCTTGAAGTCGCCAAGATTTCTAAATCGGATTCAATCAATACAAGATTTTTGTACACTTCGTTTTGCAAATAAATATCTTGAATAATACATTATCTCTAGATTATTGAATGCATATGTAATTATAAAAATATTTGCTTCATATAACTATTGGTGAAACTCTTATTATGTATTAACTCTTTACTCACTAAGAAGTGGTATGTATTTTAACAGAAATTGATTTACAAACATCAAAAATTTGAGACGTAAACATATTTTCAGTCCCAAAAACTTATTTTGTGAACATCTAAATAACCCAAGAAACACAAAAACGGCCTTCGATAGTGAAATATTTCAAATTTCACCAATGACAACAATGCTTCAATAACATAACATAATAGTTCTAGGCGTACAAAATTCGCGGCACGTGCATTAACTTGTTAAACAAAAAAGGAACTAAAAGTTACACTACAGTGAAATATAATCTATTACGATAAGGTACAAATTGAACACAATTCAATAATCATTTAAATGAAAACGTAAAGAAACCTGCCTGCTGTAACATTATTGCTCTAACCGTTACAAAATTAAATATGTATCTCGCACCTACCCCTTATAATGTTCTAACAATTCTTTAACCTCATGAAGCAGAAAAGTATTAGTAAATATTATACATAATTAATTATATTCAGAAAATGTACAGTACAGAACAGCGAGATTAGAAATAGATTCTACAATTAAAAGAAAGTTATAGCGCGTATATAGAAATTAAAATAGAGTAAGAAAATACTTTAATGCTTCATGTACAATGGCTACCGTACATACCATACATTTGTTTTAAAAATAAATTCATTTGATTGTTTTGTTATAAAAAATCACAATAACACATCGCGTTATGAAATATCCAGCTATCGTTTGCATTTCACAGCTCTGCAACTTTATTCTGTTCATCGCAACACTTCAGTCGTTTCATTAACTAAAATATTTCCAAATAAATTTTGCTAAACATCACTTGGACAGAATAAAGTGGCTAGTTCGTAGGCCTACCACTAACTCGACTGTAGACAAATGGACATGAGCATGTGTTATGGTCAGTAACCGTATCACATTTAAGCTTACATATTTACAATTTTCTGTTTTTTTTACACTCGATAGTAACCCCTAGTAACTAATGGCGTTAAAATCTGTTATAGTAACAGGCTACGCTACTATAACAGATTTAAAATGATTATACATAAGGGGGGTCAAGTTTATCTTGAAAATCAAGACAGTCATTAAAAGTTGCATTTAACTTTTATTGTTATAATAATGTTATCTGACCATAACTTATAGTAGCTTTCACAAATTGCCTTAAAATATCATAGTAAAAGTGAAACCACCCTTTATAGGGGGTTTGGACAAATAGTTGAAAGATCCTCGTCAGTTTTACATTGTATTGATAGGAACAAATCACCAACTGCTATTAGGATCATCTCTTTGCATCAAGCCTTGACCACATATGAAGAGCAGATAGATAACAACCATTGATTGAAATAACGCAGTCATTTTACTGTATTTTACACATCTCATTTGAAAGGTACAGTTCTCGAACGACTAAGCAGGTTTCAAGCAACGCACTACCACTGTGCCATCGTTCGAGTACCACGCTTTTTCAAAAACCTTGCGTGAAGATTTAAACTAATAAAATGTAATGGTCATAGTCATTAAGCCTAGGTACTTCTTCATTCACACAATAATGAACTTTGTGATGCAATCATAGTGTTACTATTCGAGTAATCTGATCACTTGGATCTTATAATACCGCCACAAACATACATAATACCCAATGACCTCCCCAAGGGATATCCCAAAGTATTTATGTAAAAGAACAAACCATTACTTTCCCAAAATTGAGTTGAAAATTCCCAAAATTGAGACATTTTTTTCATTATAAAGTTAACTGTTAACCTATTTACATGAAAATGTATCAAATTCTATTAATAATACGTAAAATGCTCTTTCAGTGGCCACGCAGTCATCAAACAATAACACATCAATAAAACTTCGACCAACTAATACGGACTAGCTCATTCTATAGTACAAAAATATATCAAACAATTTGCAATCTACGTCATTTGTACACACAATATGCTGATGATATCGTTTTCTCTGTCGCACTCGGTGACACGCAAATACTTATTGGCAAGTCACCATTCACTTGTCCTTCTCACACTAGTGATAGACAGACTTACGCTAAACTGGAACTATGCGAGCTATCATTACTATAAGTCGAGCTATATTACCTTATTTCGAGCTTCAATTACCTTATGTAGCCTGTCTTACTTGGTCGAAGCGGCTGAAATGTTTCAGCCAGATATTAAAGTGTACAGTTATCGTTAAAACAAATTTATTCTATTACATAGCATAGTCGATTAGTCGCAGGCCCCCTTCGTAAAAAGTTCCGGCACAATAAGGCAGTGTTTCAGTGTATGCTGTACAAAATATCTCCTTTACAAAGTTTCAACCAGTCTGTTGCAATGAGGTTACTCTATTGTAGATTCAAATCCAAAATGGTTGAACAAATAATTAATTCAATTTTTATTTAAACTCTTATCTGAAATACCCAATTTTTATATATGATTCAACATTCGTAACCTACAAGTACATTTGTGTTTTAGAATTATATTACTATGAACTATTTTATCTGCTTTACACATCGTCCGAATATTCAATGACTCAAAATTATTAATGTAAGTAATGTTTTATGATGTAAATAGCTACTTGAGACACAAATAACAAGCATCAGGATTCAGAACAGAACATAAGCGATTAAAACAACATCGAGATGTGTGGGCGCTGAAACTGAAAATTTAAGTCATAAATGAGATGAATCAATTTGTGCACGAAAAAATAATACTTATTAATCTATTTCTTTGTTCGTGTATAAACAAATTCTCATTGGCCCTTTGTGTTTCAGTCATCAGTTGCCGACACTTTTAAAAATATTTATAAAGCTTGCGGTAATATAAACTGAACGAAGCTTACCTAAGATCGATAACTAAACTATAGTTAACCAGTTATGTTGCAGTCTGTATCCATTAGTCGGTTTCCTAACAATATATACAATATTTATTTTCTACCATATTGCGTCCTTGATATGCATTGCGTAACAATAAAAAAACTTAGCTTTCATGCCCTATGCATCCGGATTTGGTGAAATACCTGCGTTCATTCGGTACATTCCCTAAGTACTGTTTGAAGCAATTAAGAACAAATAATACAAATACATGTTACCGATGTAACAAAAAAAAACGTCACCATAATATTTTCTTTACAGTCAGACTTATCGCATTAAATAAAAATATAGAATTATAAATAGTTGGTTGGATTCAGTCCAAAGGTCCTTGCACTCCGCGTAGTGTCGCACACAGCACGTGTCCTGTTCACAGTATGTAAGCACAGTGTAACACACATAGTTGTCGCGGTGTCGCGGTGAGTCCGCGCGCGGCACCGCTACCGTTCATTCACTTAGCTATTAGTCCTGGGAGCGAGGGAGAGGCCCGCTAGTGGATGGCGACGGGACTGTGCTGCAGCTGGCAGACAGTCTGCAAGATGTCGTCATCGCGACGCACTGCCTCTACGTCCATCCGCTCAGCGCCGCCCCACAGCCGCGCGTTATTGCCCGCTCCCACTGCGCATACAAAACTACGTTATAACCACTACCACAGAATATATTAATACTAGGTATTAGCTCGGTCAGTCTTCTTGTTCCCACTGCTGGGACACTGACCTACTCTTGGAGAGCAAGAGTGATTGGGTCAAAATCAACCAATCGGACAAATGCGAATTGGTGAATGGCACACGTCTTGGGACACTGGTCTACTCTAGAGGAAGAGTGATTGTTAGATAGCACTGTCCAAATACTAGTTGGGATTACCTTTACGCAGTACTATGTAAGCTAAGGTCCTATTTTACAATCATCGAGTAAGTATCAAGCAGGTTAATTGCAGGATAGCATACATGAAACTGGTAACTGACCAGCAATTGCATATGCATTGGGAAACTGGCAATTAACCTACTTGAAACATACTTGAAGATTCTTAAATAAGCCAAAAGTTATATTAATATGCTACAGTTGGTATAACTCTAATCCTAGATCTAAAATTTAAATGCTAAATTTTAATTTTAATTTTCTGTTTCATAAAAAAATTCATGTTTATGAATCAGCAGAATAATAATTATAACGTACTTTATATTTCGCTACAGTTTGCACATTTGTATATAGTTTGTAGATAATGTTAGTTAAAAGCGTGAAAAATTTAATTCTACTTTATGTGAATACAAGGGGTCTGCGTATTAAAATAATGTAAACTTGGTTAGGATTCAACGTTTGTAGAAAACGTAGTCAAATCAAGATACATTTAAAACATTTTATAAATAATTAAACAAAAAAAAACCACTTGCTGCGTTGTGTCGATTACCAAACCATCGTAGATTTGGTTAAAATAAGGGCGGCTAAGTTAAATTAAGGACGAACACTTTAATTGTTAACGACCATTTTATGTGTGAATAATTGAGTGATCACATCAAATAATAAGCATTAGCTGCTAATCACAATTTCACGAACAAATCACAGTTTTTTTTTTATACAACTGAAGTGGCAACCAAGCGTACGGCCCACAAGATGGTAAGCGGTTACCGCAGTCTATGGACGCTTGCAATACCAGAGGTATCATTCGCGGGTTGCCACCTTGAGGCTAAGATCGAAAGCCTCATGTGCCAGTAATTTCACCGGAAACCATACCCTTCACACCGGAACACAGCAATGCGAGCATTACTGTTTGGCGGCAGAAATATGTATGGTGGTAGTCCTTCCCCGGACGAGTTCTATCACAGAGAACTCTACTACTCTTAAAAAACTTAAATTGTTTATTGAATTTTAAAAACTTATTGCATAACGATTGCCAATTTCTTAATTTTTTTTAAAGCTTAGAATCGGTTTTAAGTATTAAATAATAATGAACATCCCTAAGACATAGTAACGAAACAAAACAGCAAGTGTACTTACACTAAAGCCATGCATGAATAACATTGACCATGAGACGGATGAGAGTCACAGAGGGCATAGAGTAAAAAATGTGTCAATCCACCAAAGAAATCGTGTTACATTACTCTAAAATGGTTTATGCTCAACAATTTAATCTTATGCAACTATCTGCCTGAAAATACTGTAAAACAGCTATTTGTTGGCTAATAATTTTAGCACCCAGTAAGCAGATGATTTTCAAAAAATATGTTTGTCCACCCTTTTTAACAAGACTCTTTTAGTTTTAGCTATACCCTTACGGTTATCCTGGGCGTTGAGACTGTAGTATTACATAACAGTTTAAATTTATATATTTGGAAACCTAATGGTATAATCGGACCCATTTTTTTTGTCATTCCAACTCATTTATCATTTACCACAAATTAAAATTCGCAAATTTTAAAAATATTTTTTAGTGGATGGTGGAGGCTCAAGATCGATTGTCATGGATCTTTTAGTAGAGCCTATGTCCAGCAGTGAACGTTTATTGGCTGATATGATGATTCTTTAGTGGATTGTCACCTACAGGGGTTTGGTTATAAACATTCCATTGATACACAAGGCAGACCTGATGATAAGTTAGGCACAATGTTGGTCGGCGTTAGTGACGTGGGCAGGTTACCCCGGACCGCTCTAGTCATCGCGGTTCCGACGGGCCATCTGACACGGGAATATCGACACAATAAACATATAGTTAACGTTTATGATCATATAGCGCTGGTGATCTGAAAGTTTTGAACGTCACACAAAGCGGTTTGAGTCTTATTTGATAATGTTAGGGTTGATTTTTGAAGGTAGATTTTGATATGAAGCTTTAGTGTTAGCTGATAACACGACAAAGGCTTGAAATGAATATGATATGTGTTATTTTATCTACAATGTTAATGGCAAATGGCAATTTAAATTTTGATTTTTCTAATATTAATATCTACTTTATTAAACTTTAAATTTAAGTAGAAAACAAGTTATTTTATTAATTGATCTCTCCAATTTGATTTGTAGCACAAAAGCTCAAGCTTACACCAAACATTTTAAACAACAGCAATAATTCAAAATAATATATTCAATTTGATAAAATTTCGACACAAAAAGCCAATATACATACAAATTTATCAGCAGTTTTGATATTATGTCAACAATTTTAAACATAAAACACAAGAATCACAACTCAACTTTAAGAGAGATGAAGGTAGCCCAATTTTATTAAACATGATTAAAAATCTTTTTAATTTAAGTAATAAGAAGATTATATCAGTATCTTAGATATAAACTGTGCTTATTTCTTTTAAAAAGTGTAGGTAAAACATTTTCGTTCACTATACATATTATTATAGAAAACAGGCAGCGGAATAGTCATTTTTTCATAACGTCTCGACTGATGACAGTCATTGGTATAAGATTGAAATGATTAAGTGGCTACCTCCATGTTTCTCCATCCTCCATTATCATACACAATTATCCCGTAACACCAAGCATGTAGTGTGCTATTACTCCATAGTTAGAAGTCCTTAGTAAAATAATAATAAAATAATAAATAGTTAAAATGAATCATTCAAATCAAATGAATCAGAGGAAACTCGTAAAAAGTAAATTCATTTTGAGTTCGTTCTAGACCTGAGTTCTACTATTACTACTCAAATAGTCGTTCGCACCTTACTTTATACAAAAATCACTGTCTGTGACACAATATAAGGGCAGTAAAAAAATCATACCCGGCACGGTAAACCGCATTCGGCTCATAATTAATACTAGCAGTACTAGTAGTAGATATATTAATAATTATTCAAGTAGTAGTAATAGTACCAGTAGTACTAGCAGTCGACCAAGTAGTATTAGTAGTATTAATCATCAAATCAATCATCAAGATATAGCAGTACAATTAGTACAAGTCGATTAAGTAGTAGTCGTTCTAACAGTACTATTATTACTTGTCGATCAAGTAGTAATAGTACCGACAGTAGTACCGTTCTTAGTCCTCATCACAGTAATAACATCCTATCTAAGAGCACACTCACCGTGCTGATGATAGTAGAAGTAGTAGTCGTTCGAACAATACCATTAATACTAGTCAATCGAGTAGTAAAAGTACTAGCAGTAACAGTAATAACATCCTATCTAAGAGCACACTCACCGTGCTGATGATGCGACTGCGCCTGTTGCGTGTTGGTGGACTCGTCCGCTGTCCGCTTGAAGAAGTTGTGTTGTAACGCGTAGTACGGCGTCACGCGTTGCTTAGGATCGTATTCGAGCATACGGAGGATTAGATCCTGGAATTTGTGAGAAGACACAGTTAAATATACATTTATTGACCAGCACATGCTGGTCAGCTCTTTAAGGCCCGTATTCAATCAAGAACCATACTTGAGTCACAAAACAGATATTAGTACTTCGTACGGAATGGGCACTCCCTACCTCCCACCGGTTTTACTTACCCCACCCCGGTCGCGAGTTTACCTAAGGGCTAAAGGCGAAGCTACGGGCTAAAGCACGCGTTCGTTTTGATTTTGTGTAGGTCCAAGCGTGCGCATGCCAGCGCGAGCGAAATAATTGTGTTATCTCGCCCTTGCTATAAATGGGTGGGGCCAACCATGACACTCATACATACAACGGCACCGTTTACGTACACAAACCATGCATGTGGTGATTGCGACGCGTTTGCTTCATACTTTTTATTGAGCGTGTGCGGGGTGTGCTTGAGTGTGAATCGTGACTCAAGCATCGATTCGTCGATGAAAAATTTACGAAATTCTATGCTTGGGTATCGTTTTGAGCTTGAGTTTCGTTCTTGAATACGATCCTAATGGTACCACTGCTAGAATCTGGCTCTCGGACGAGAGTGAATGTATTAGTCGCGCACAGAATGGTGAAAATGACATATTTCACCATGCAGTGAGGCTTATTTTTATGTCGACTAGACTTTCATGTCGTTCGCCTGATGTTAATCGTAACGTAACGCCTGACCGTAAGATCTGCAGTGTCACCCAAATTTAAGTTGTTTAGTTCGCGCTTGTCACCCCGAGACATACTTGTAGTTAAGTAATTTCACTAGCGTGTGCCCTCTTCAAACCTAAACACAGTAACGCTTGCAAACGACTGCTTGAAGGCAGAATGTCTGACGCTGCGGTGGTAAAAGTCCTTCAACCGTGTAATTTATTTGTAGGTCATATGAATTTTATATTTGGTTGAGGTGTTTTTCTTCACAACTTTGGAGCCTAATCCCAATGGGTTTGCCCAAGAGTCGAATGGAAATTCACTGTATGCTGTCTTGAGTCTTTGAGTCTTAAGTTAGAGATAGTAGTAGATATAACCTTGAATTTGAGATAGTCGGAGACGGAGTGTCCGGGCTCGCCGCGGCGCCTCGCGGCCGGGCCGCCGCCCTCCACGCCGAGGATGTCGTGCAGCCGCCGCGTGCCCGGCGCGCGGTACTTCCTGTACCCGCTGCAACAAGCACACACATCACCAAACGTCTAATGGCTCATCATCACTATCGACGATTACAAATCAAATCGTTATTTAGTAAAAGGGTCTTAAAAACATTATTTTATACTAAATTAACAAATATTGTACCCACACGCACACACCCTACACACACAAATTGACACAAACACTCACTTTCACTAACTTTCACACTCTACCCTTTATACACTATCATAACAATTTAGATTCTAAACACACACACCCGCACACTCACTCTCACACACAAATAGGGACCTACATTACTACTCCTGACACCACTAGCATTATTTTAATTATATTTTGCTTTTGACTAACTTTTAGTTTTTTTAACTTAATCAGAATCTGTTAAAATCTTGTTATGAAAGAGCAGGATCTCCTAATACAGGTATTTTTATTCTTAAAAGGGGGTCTCCAAACGCAATTTTATATATGCATAGTTTAAGATAATAAATAAACATTTTGTATAATTGTATTGTATTTTTGTTTTGTAAGTAAAAAAATAGTGTGTAAAATAAACCTATGTGCCTGTTGTTGCATTGAGTTCCTCGCTCTCCTCTGCTTCAGCGAATACTAAGGTATAGTTCTCACGGCGGATCTCGGCCGTCGTGAAGTTAGCCGTTTCGATGCGCAATGGAGCTTTTTCAAACTAAATTGTCTTTGCGCATCACAAACGGCTAATTTCACGGAAGCCTAGATTCGCCGTGCGAACTATAAATCACAATACACTTTATACTAGTAGTGAAGAAGAGCCATACATAAGGCTATACTGAAATCTATTCATCACCATCAATCAGCTGGACATAGGCCTTCCTACAAAGTGACGGCCAATTCCGGTGATATAAATGTGTCACCCAAAACTTCTAAAGTAAAAAACTAAGTTCGTATAAGTCAGTGGCCAACTCTGGTGAGAAGGGAGTTTAAGCCGCCCGAAAGCTTCCGTGAACAGCTAACAGCTTTGAAAAAGCCGGGACAGACTGCCCTCCGAAGCACGGAAGTGCTCAGTTCACTGGCGGCCACCCATCCAAAAGGTGCCGTAGTCACATGCTAAATTTCGTTGATGTGTTATGTATGAACTATACTCCTGATAAACTATACCGCGCCACTGAGGTCGTAAAATATATTAGAATAGTTTATTGTGCAAAAATATAGGTATAGGTCTCACAACGGATCTCGGCCGTAGTGAAATTAGCCGTTTCGATGCGCAATGGAGCTTTTTCAAACTAAATTGTCTTTGCGCATCACAAACGGCTAACTTCACGGAAGCCTAGATCCGCTGTGCGAACTATATCATCTAATTACTATCTAATACATTATAACTTAACTAAGGTTCTATCTGGTAGTTTGGGTGAAACCTAAAAAATGTATTGATAACTATTAAAAGTTATATGAATAATAAATTTGTAATGCGAATTAAATTAAGTGCAACTGTGCTACACTAATGATCTAGTGCAGGTATTTATTTATACCCAAATACTGTTAAAACACGGAAAAACTGTAATAGGTCTAAACTAAATTGTAATGCAAATTAAATCTCACCTGCCATCTTTACCGTTGACTTTCTTCAACACGTAACCACCGCCTTCCGATGCCGGTAATTTATCGAAAAACTTTCTGGTTTTATGTGCCTGAAAAAAAAAACACATTAGTAAAAAAAGGTAGGTTCGTTCGTATGAGTCAGTGGCCAACTCTGGTGACGGAGTTTGATAGCCCGCTGGAAGACCTCCGTCATGGGCGATGGTCATGAACCGCTTAACGTGCCCTCCGAATCACGGAAGCGCTCAGTTGAAAATGCCACTAGCGGTCACCCATCCAAATGGTGATCACGCGGAATAGTGCTATTGCTGTTGAGAACAACTTTGCCAGCTACGTCACAAGCGCTTCACACATACATATGTGCTTTAATTAAAACTAAACAATACCTTCTTGTGATAAAAATATATAGAGCACTGGTGGTCTAGTGTTAGTGACCCCGCCTTCCGATCCTAAGGTCGTGGGTTCGAATCCTGTCGTGCACCAATGGATTTTTCTATTTGAAAAATTGATGTGCGCAATGCCAGTGTTCTCATACGGTGAAGGAAAACATCGTGAGGAAACCGGCATGTCCAAGAACTAAAAATTCAAAAGACATTGTATTCCGCATTGGCTCCTAGTGGTACTTTTTTTTTTATGCCACTAAAGTGGCAACCAAGCGTACGGCCCACTTGATGGTAAACGATTACCTTAGCCTATGTACGCTTGCATCATAGATATTACTTGCGTGTTACCACCCTGAGACGTTAGATGGAAAGTCTCATGTGCCTGTAATTTTACCGGAAACTTTACGCTTCGAACCGGAACACAGCAATGCAAGCATTACTGCTTGGCTGCAGAAATAGATGGTGGTAGTCCTTCCCCGGACAAGCTCTATCACAAAGAACTACTACTCTTCCAGTTCGGTTCGGTCGACCTTTATTCCCCAGCGGTTATCGGTTCTGCTATATCTTACCTGATCCAATATGTGATCAGAAGGCATGCCCAGTACTTCAACGATCTTGTTCATCTGGTCCACTTCGTTGGCGCCGCTGAACAGTGGCTCGCCCGTGTGCATCTCCACGAGTATACAGCCGAGCGACCACATGTCTATAGCGAGGTCGTAGGGTACGCCGAGTAAGACCTCCGGCGACCGGTAAAACCTCGACTGAATGTATTGGTATATCTGGAAATAATAATAATAATAGAATTAATTTTGTCGGACAATTCACACGACGTCATCTAGCCCCAAACTGAGCAAAGCTTGTTCTTAGAAACCGGAACGTTTCGATTTCCAACAAGAATAACTAATAGTTGACCAGATAAACTTTATCAATTTACTAGAGATACGAGTATTAACAAAAAATGTGAAAAAAAGTACATGTATATATTTTATACTATTCCATGAATATTATGCGCTAATAATGAAAGACCCTGTATAGTTATAAAATTGATTACTTGCGTCCCGCTCAACAATATGTTTGAAAAAATTTGCTCAAATTGAATTTAAAATAATTCTTCTAACATTCCTTCGATATTACTTTTAAAATATTCCGTACGAAGACGCAGTTATCTGATTACTCGGAACAAATTGATATAATTATTTATAATTAATAAGCTATAACACTATCGCAACGTGTTATGAATGAGTTTTATCTGCACATGTAATAACTACCCTATATTCATTTAGCTAAATGAATAGCGTTGTAAATTTGAAGCGCAATTCACGATAAACTTCAATGGCTTGAAGATTAATCAGTAGACCCCGAGTTGATTTATCTGCGCAATTAGGCTATACTATAATGTTCTTGTACTTACATTATCTGCTAGTAATCACAATAAGACTTGTCTATAAAGTACTAGCAGCGGTTCGATGCGTAAAGACAAAATTTAGTTCAAAAAGTAGTTGTTTCACGTAGTATGGAGCCGGGCCCTGGGCCCCTACCATGAACTCTTATAGCGATTCAAATGAAGACCTAAACTAAATTATCAAAAAAATTTATACCGTGACATGATTGTCTAATTGATAGTACAACATTTGTTGACAATTTAGTTTAGGTCTTCATTTGAATCGCTATAAGAGTTTATGGTCCCAACCATGGTCTTTTGTAGGGGTCTAATAATTAGATAATCATTAAAAAACCATCTATCACTGTTTATTTATTTTATTTTGCCTTCTTTATAGATAGAAAATACTTTATTGTACAACTTAAAATATGTTTACAAAGGCGAACTTAATGCTAGACAGCATTATCTACCAGCTAATTCTAATAGCTTCTTTCATAATCTAAAGTATGTTTATCTTTGTGAAAGAGTGCAACACAATGCAAAACAACATGGCGGGTTTAACGAACAACTGGGTTATTGGGTACTGTCAAAGTCAAGATGCGTCACGATCATTGGCTAATAGCTGATATTTTTCCTTTAAAACTTTGTTTGTATACTTAAAAATAAAACTGTTTGTTACTATTAGTATTATAATTTATCCAATTTTTTTTATGGTGTTACAAAGACCTAGGCCACTATGAAATTGGTCCTTTTACAGCCATCAATCATCATCATGACAGCCTTTTAATGTTCCCACTGCTGGGACACTGGCCTACTCTCAGGCGAGAGTGATTGATTGAGTGACAGCCATCCATACTATAACAGTAATGTGTGCACACTACTGCTTGAAGGCAGAATATGATGTCCTCCTTGACGTATCCGTCAAGAACCGTGTCTGAAGGCAGAATACTTACACTGCGGTAGTAGGTAACCACTAAGACATACTCTTGCCGAAGACTCTACTCTGCATTCATAGGAAAAGCAAGGGTCATGCCTAAAAAGCGATAGGAACCTGGCCGGTGTTGTTGCTAGTTCTTTAACGGCATCGGCGCGATAGAGTTGGAACTGGCGTACGTTCACATAGCTTGTAAGACGAATTAAAGTGATCCTTGTGATTTTATTGAATAAAAGTCTTTTGACTTGAGTAAAGAGCCCTACCACCCTGGTTGTTGCTACTTTAGACTGAGCTCGATGCTTTTGAAGAAGCAACGATTACCGTACTACCTTGTGATTCCGATTCGAACACTTCATTACAGTTTTTTTCTTTTTTCTTTATGTCAGCAAGCTGAGTCAGCAAGTGAGAAGACGGTCAAGTAGCTTGCCTGATGTTAAGCGCCACGGCTGACCATCACAGCTGCAGTGGCACCCAAAGTTTGAGTATAGCTTTAAGACTTACCCTTTGACCTAGTTGACACGAACTGCCGAAGTCCACGATTTTAATGGCCGACCTCTTCGGGTTGCATAGTAAAATATTCTCGGGTTTAAGATCACAGTGAATTATATTTAGTTCTGAAACAGAAGAGATGTCATAATGTTAATTTTAACAAGATTACTAATCTAACCTAACCGACTTGTATTAAAAATTGTTGCATTTTTAACTAATCACAGATAACTTTCAACTAATTACCGCCCAAGAGGATTTCCTAAAAGATAAACAACGTCAATACGACCGAAACAACAGAACCTAAGTGCAATTTATTCACGGATCGCCATTTATTTTCTTTTTGTAATCGAAAACGGACCTTTCCCAACCACTTACACCCACACTCCGGGACTAGAATGGCTCGAGTGGAGAATGAATCATTTGACTGCGATTGGGGGCGATCGAGCGAGTGTCGTTCTGTCTCTCAGATGCGCCAATCTCGGCTAGGTGTAACTGGTGGATTTTCAGACGGTTTACTACAGCGGACAAAAGTTTTTGAGCTTCTGTTTATCTCCGTGAAACTTAGTTCATAATCGTAATATTCATATCAGCCGATAGACGTGCACTGCAGGTTATAGGCCTCCCCCAAAGAGCGCCATGACGACTGATTTTGAGCCTTCACCACCAACCTAATTCCGTTTTTTAAACTTCATTTTCCCGCTGCGTCCTCTGAATTTTGGCAATTCTTTTCATAGTGCACCCCTACACTTTACCCTCCAAATTTCATGTTTGTAAGACTGATGGTTTAGGCTGTCAGTCACGATCGAACGAGCCTTATAAATATTCTGATTTAATAAAAATATTAAATTTGAAATCCCTCACCTGGTTGACTGAGGAACAGCAGTGCCGTGCACAGTTGCTGCGCGAACTTGCGTGTTAAGTTCAGCGACACGCCGCGGAAGTTGGTATTCCGTAGCAGGTCATACAGGTTGTATGAGAGCAGCTCGAACACTAGGCACAGGTGGTTCCGCCACATGAAGTGACGTTTCAGTTTTACTGAAAAAAAAACAAACAAATATTACAAGTTTATTACTAAGCTGTAAAAAAGTGGGCATGTGCAATATCAATACGTTGAAACGTGTTTCCCTCTCCGTCTAACTTTCGGACCACCCTTTTAGAATCACTAAAGTGAGCATATTTTTATCTGAAATAAACAAACATGTTACAAGTTTATAGCTACTGTAAAAAGTCGGCATGTGCCATACTATTAAACTTTGAACGTACTGTCTACCCCAGACACTAAAGGATATTATGTTTATATAGAGAAATCTGATACAATGTATAACAAGGATTAAATTTTCGAATCCTATGATTACAGCAGTTGTGATAAATTTTTTTACTTA
This sequence comes from Colostygia pectinataria, assembly GCA_951394395.1. Classification (NCBI taxonomy): domain Eukaryota; kingdom Metazoa; phylum Arthropoda; class Insecta; order Lepidoptera; family Geometridae; genus Colostygia; species Colostygia pectinataria. The sequence goes on from OX596362.1 coordinate 3,334,476, forward strand.
GACAAAAAATACTTGATAGTCAAAAGGTTTAATTTCCTTTTATATATTTATTAAAATACCACATGGTCACAGTACGGACACAGGTACGGACGACAGACAGCTTCTGGCAACTAAGTGCTTCCGTGCTTTGGTAGGCTCGATAATCTGTTAACTCTGGCTAGTAACACGTGAAATCTAGGTCGGTATTTTGATCTTAGAATTTATTAGGCTGATAATACTTTTCATCCGCATTGCAGGCTATACGTGTGAAGCGTCGGAGATAAATAAAATTCACACAGTGACCCAGTAGGAGCCAGGAGCTCGGAGTATTATCAATTATCTGCACCGAGAATTCCCGGTATTATGGCTAGACTAGCTGCGAGGTTCATGGTCCGAAACCCAAACAACGCGGCAGGAATTCAGTCAGTGAATTCTGTGATCAACTATTCCGTAGTTCGGTCTGCTACATCAACTGAGTTGTAGCTTTGACGACTGTATTTGTCTGTTTGTCGGTTTGTATGTCATTATTCAATAACAATAGAAGTAAAAACTTCCCTACTTCACAGTGTAAAAAACATTTGTTTCACGTTTAAATAACCTCAATAAACCCAAGAAACTCGGATATTATACATTTTCATTACCAAAGCCTCCTTGAAATAATTACAAATAAGGAGATTTATAACAGGAAAATACTCTTACCTATATAATACTTATTTTCTGCATCCGCTCTGTTCATCATTTCTAGTAACTTGACTTCTATTTGTGCCTGATTTAGGAAGGGTTTCTTATTCTTAATTATTTTTATCGCTACTTGACATTGTTCCTCGTGATCATACGCTTTCACAACCTGAAACATCAATTCAAAGAACATCATAAAAATTGGAGCAATCTATCATAATATTAACATCATGTCATCATCACATGCAGAGAGAGGAAGTTAAGTCATCTGTTGATTAGTAACCAGGTGTATGCAGTTATATAAATTGTTAGGGATGTTGGTCTGCCTAATTAATGATAACATTTACAGAGTTTGACGACCGATGTGGCGCAGCGAGCGCAGGTCCGCCTGCGACGCGGAGGTTGCGGATTCCATTCCCGCCTCGGGTCAAATGTTTGTACGATCTACAAATATTTGCTCAGAGCGTTCTGGGTATTTTCTATATATAATAAATAAACAAAATATCTATCTATGTATTGTATTGTACAAGTATAAATCAGTCATCTAGTACCCATAACACAGCTCTGTTTAGCAGCAGCTTATCTTGGGGCTAGATTATGCTGTGTGAATCGTCCAGCATTATTTATTATTTATTACCTATCCCTGTACAGATGAAAATTCTCCTGTCTCTGCTATTTTAACGAAGTAAGATAGGAATGCACAAGTCCTTGTCAGCAGAAGTAGGTAAAGAAAAAATTGGTAGATCTAGAGCAAGTTTAATTCACGTATCAGCTTTTAGTACATTGATTCTCATGATCAGTCTCAAATATTCACAGAGCCAAAGTAAATAATCATCATCATCATCATGTCAGCTGAAAGATGATAGACGTCCACTACTGGACATAGAATAAGAGCCATGGCGCTCTTCGTCTGATTTTGAGCCTTCACCATTCACCAAGCGAATAATAATTATTAATCGGTACGATATTTTCTCATGTGAGAACAGCTTCTAGCTAACTAGTTTCATAAGTTCTATACTTATGAAACTAGTTAGCTAGAAGCTGTTAATATAGAATGTTTATTTGTACCAAACACGTCTGTTAACAATGTAGTTTTTATGTATAAATTCAAACAAAAATAATCCTAATGATTAATTTAGAGTAGCTAGATGGTAGGTATTCGTACAAATAATGTTAGTTTTTTTTTTTTTTTTTATACCACTAAAGTGGCAACCAAGCGTACGGCCCACTTGATGGTCAGCGGTTACCGTAACCTATGTACGCATGCAACATCATAGATATCACTTGCGTGTTACCACCCTGAGACGTTAGATGGAAAGTTTAGTTGTTGTGGTTATGTAAATAACATTTAACATTTTTACTAATAAAACTATCGTGAACTATATATCATTCATTTAAAAAACGGGTGTGAATATCGCGACGCGGAGGAGGAAGTGCGCCGTGTTACTCAACCCTGATGAAGACTCTCGAAATTAAGTCGAAACAGTGTAGGTACCTCTTCACCAATATACAGGTACGTGAAAACACCCATTTTTAAATGAACATTTAACATTGTTGAGGTTGCATCATAAACCAAGTTAAGGCTAAAATACAGGGTGTTAACTGACCTGTCCAAAAGACCCTTTCCCAATCGGCGATGAGATCTCGTACCGGTCGAGGAACTTCTCTCCCTGCTTGATGATGTAGTCATGGTTATCGTCGTCATAGCCATCGTTGTATAGCTTTCTTTCCTTCTTGTGTGAACCATCCTCGCCAAGGTACTGTTGCGCTCTCCGTTTTTTCTTTGCATAATATACCTGAAGACAAAAAGGGTTAAGGTTAAAACAGTTGCAACAGATTCAAGACTTTTGCTGAAAAGTAGGGCAGTGCCCCAACAGTTGGAACAGGCAGATCAGTACTTAATAATCTTAGAATAAACTATCTGACAAGTAGGGCAGTGCCCCAACAGTTGGAACAGGCAGATCAGTACTTAATAATCTTAGAATAAACTATCTGATAAGTAGGGCAGTGCCCCAACAGTTGGAACAGGCAGATCAGTACCTAATAATCTTAGAATAAACTATCTGATAAAAATATTGCAATGTGCTGATAAATTCTAGAGACAGGATAGTTCTTACTATTATTTAAATAAAGAAGTGACTGGTACCACTTCATCTTCAGTCGACGACTTGCAATTGCCCAGTTTATTATTTTCACTATTTCAAATGGATTCTTCTTCTTTTAATTTGTGGCGTCAAATGGATTCATTAGAAATGTTTGATTATGAGTAGTGGTTTTCCTGTCATTTTGAAATTGATATGACATGGATATGACATACGTTTGAGGGAGTATAAGTTCCATTTATAGAGCAAAACAGGTAAGTATATTCGATACAAAATATTGCAAATTCAATCCAAATTATAGGCAAACCAATCTTTGAGCGGTTTAGCCTACATCCAGGCTTAATAATCCGACTGTCCGCGATATAGGAAATGAAGAGTAGATGTCGAATGGCGGGAATTCGGCTGAAGGCCGTTGACCCAAATATGCGGTTGACATTGATCGACGACGGGCCGCGATATGCTTATATGAAACATTCATACAGGCAGGCGACACGAGCACATGGATTTGAGAATAGGAAGTTCATTGCTACTGAGTTTTTATTGCTAGTCTCGCCTAGGCTTGTCGGTGACTCATTGTTTTGTGACATTTATGGATGGTTTGTGTGAATGTCCTTTGCTTTCGATGATTTCTATTCTCAATTAAAACGTAACTGTTTTGTATCATTGTAGGCGGCATGATTGACATGTAGCGGTCTAGTGCTTATGTGTCATATAAACAACAGTTCGATAGCCCAGCGGCATTCTGAAACCACAGTTATGTAACCGAGCTATGAGAGCAGTAATATTGGCGACTGCATAGCATTCCCATTGTTGCGGTGCGGAAGTGTCGCGTATCGACGGGGCCGAACGATAACCCAAATTCTGACAGCGACCTACATATTACTACCACATACTGTGTTTCACAGTCGGGCACACCGGTGCCGGTGCGGCTTCGGTCGACCACCTATCTGATTCGGATATCGTTTGTTTGTTGATGCTAAGCTGTCGGATCCTGCATTAGGCCGGCTTCTTTTTGGGGTGTCGATTTATTTCGATCAATTAAACACGAGAGCCTTACGACATCGTCATGGGTACTTGGTGCTATGCGGTATGGAAGGTGGTGAGTGGTGGTTCAGTGACCGCGGCACGTGGTCGCGAGATGAGCGCGTCGGGTAGGGGAGAGAAGGCGCGCGGTGGCTGTCATTGATTTTCCCCGTCTCCCCCAACCCCGAGGCTGACTCCCGCCCCACCGCGTCTCACCCACTTCCAGCGCCCGATAACGAGGTTAACGGGCGACGTGAGTCTCTCCTAAACTTTAATTATACCCGTACACCCATCGTGCATGTTTAACCCGGCCTCTATTCAGCGTTTTGTTTGCAGCGCACCTGATAGCGAGACGTGATCCACTGTTCGGTGGACGGTAACTAACTATCTAATGAAGCCGGGGATGGAAACGCGAAGAGCACAACTTGTACAACCTGTAGGTGGGAAGTTGCAAGCGACGCGACGCTCTTAATTCAAATCTGCCTACTGAGTCTATTCATAAATGCGGGCAACGCTAACTTCGTAGGATTAATAATTGTAAACAATCGGGTTTGTACTCCAAACTGAACAAACTGGTTGTAAGTGAATTAGAAGCTGCACAACAGGAAATTGGTAAATGTTATGAAAATTTGAGTAGAATTAGAGTTTAATTATTCACCGGGTCTATGCGGTAATGGACCATTTTATTAATGGAACGGATTCATAAGCTTAGAAGTTAATCACCATTATTATAAAAGCGGAGATGACTCACTGGCCTACAACGGAGAGCCTTAACCACTTTGGTCACAAAAACTTGAAATTTGGAGGGTGTGTTCCTTTCAGTGAGTAAGGGTGAACCAAATTTAGAAATTTATATTTTAAGGAAACTAAAATTGAGGTCAATGAGGTCAATTCTTTCACGATTAGTTGTATGGTGGTCGCATGAAACATCTTTTTAGAATCGTCATTTCAAGCTAGAGTAAAGAATAAAATGAAACGCTAAACAGTAATGATTAGACAAGTTGAATGATGCTACGGTCGTAGCACTTGTAGCACTCGCTACGAATGGTTACAAGTGTAGAGGTAAGTTTGATAAAATAAATTAGGGGCATTATTCATAACCTACCTACTAACCACCTACTATTAAATCTCTGTTAGCTAATATGTTATGTCTTTCAAATCTGTCATACATAGTTCTTGTTCATTGACATAAAAATAACAAGGAAAGCTAATATTTAAGCGAGGTATTCCCGCGGACTGCACAGTTTTCTAGTGCACACTTTTTAGTGCACACTTTTGCGAACCGAGAAAAAGTTAGTTTCTTTTATAAATAAGTGGGTAAAAAGTTGTAAAAAGTAGGTTTATGAGTCAGTGCAGTGTCAACTCTGGTGACAGAGTTTATAGGCCGCCTAAAGGCCTCCGTCATAAATACATAGATAGATAAATCTTTATTGCACAACACACAAGATATAATTAAAAGGTTACACAGATATTACTTAATTAGAGCGAAGTACATAATGGCATAACAACTGTTATTGCTATTTTTATAGATGTGCAGAATAACCGCATTTTTTATGTTTTTTTGCACAATTTTCACCTTCGACTTTTTAGTTAATTATGTTGTAACAGTGCGCTAAAAAGTAATCTCTGCCAACACGTAGCTAAGTAGGCGCGCGGGTGGTTTGTTCCGCTAGTCGTACGTAATACAAAAATGTACAGTATTGCATTACAGTTCAATGAATCGAAGATAATGAACCATAGCAGCAATAAACTCTGTAGTAGAAACCAGCTTGCAATACTAGAATGCAATTGTTTACAAAGTTAATTTTCAACAAAGTTTATGAAACGGATACTCCCTAGACATTATACACATCTACTTGTGCAAACAAACTCGTTAGAAATGCATAAAAGTTATGTAAGTGCTCTAAATAAATGGATTCATGTAAGTTGGGGTTTTAAAATTGTAAAATGACGACAATTGGACGAGGCAATCATGCCAAAAATGCACTCGGTTTATGCCTTGTGGAGGCAGTCTATGGGATTTTTATTGCTTTTATTTGTTGTGTTTATGGGGCCGTGTTGGCATGAGGTTGAACCTTGTATATTTTTTTATTTATACGCAGTGCGCCGTGACGTCACCATGATATCACCCGAATGCACCGATGATGTCAGCTCAGTATTCGATCATCACAGAGTAAGTTACAGTCACAGTTAAAATACATTCTGCGTCATTCAGTAACATTGCAATAACAAAGTCTCCTTATACCTCGTGCCTTGTTTTGGTTAAATTGCTTGCGGAGATGTTTTCTTGGTCACGTGAACTGACTTGTGTAATAAGGATTTCAAGAATTTTTATATCCGAAATAAAGGTATACCTATACGATGTAATATTGATAGAAATAAGGTGTATTCCGTTTTGCAATGGGAGATATTTCATTAAAATTTAATTAAACCAAACCAAGTTTAAAATTTAACCATTAACTAAAGTATTACGGGCTAGATTCTTTACTTTAACAATCATAAAAGAAAACATCACACATTACAATTTGAAAATAAAGAAAACATTATTTCTTTAAACATGATAATAAGGATAAAGTAGAAAGCAGAGCACCAATGAGTAAATTAACTAAATGGGAATTAATTTTTAATAGTGTCGGCGACGACGACACCGCGCTGATATGCAAATAAGCGTTCGTCGCTTAGACACTGCTTTACAACTTATCAAGTCGTCGAGTATCAATTAAAGCGACGGAACTGCGCAAGTTTACATCATAAACACCATAAAAAGACAGTTATTGCGAGAAAATTTGTGCAATCAATTAGGAGTTTTAAGAGGGGATGGGGGTGTATGCGTGCAGAGTGCAGCGGCTACGTCGGGCGGGCGACGATGGGGGGCGCGGCGCGCGCATCTGTGTGCATTCGGCATATTTACCCCGATAGTGGGCGGGCGGGTTCACTGACCCGACCCAATGCAAGGCCTGCGTACGTAGGCCGCCCGCGACGCACAGCACACAGGCGCATCGAGCACCGGGCCCGTTTCATTAGTGCCACCGCACACCGCTCACACGCAAAATGCTAACACTATGCGTCAAGTGGACGCACGCTTTTTTTAATCATCATCATTCCAAATCCGCCGGGCGGAATTGGAATGATGCTGACGCACGCCGCCCGTCTCGCATTACACAAAAAGCCTCGTAATTTTCAGCGTCACGATGCAGGTCAGAAATACGACGAGTTATGTTTCGGCCGGATGCAACCGTATCGATCTGATGTTTATTCTCGACTTTCTGCCAGTCTAGATATCTGGTTTAAAATTTATAGGAGGCTAAAACAGTCGCGCGATCGACTAGGGGATCGCGCGGCGCCGGCGTAACGTAACGTAAGCCTACGTATATCAGGAATAGGAAGCGGTGCATTCTGAAGATAAGAACAGAACCCGACTAGTGTTTAAGTAGCAATCGGAGGCACATAAACCACTAACGAAACGTCATAATTGCACCGTAGCATTCATAAATCCACCGGTTAGACAGACACGTTTAGGGGTGTAAACTATAAAGCGAGGTATACTTATGCAAAACCACCCTTGCAGTCGGCTGGGCTCGTCGAATGCAATACCATAACCTACCCCAAGCGTTCCCCTCGTTGAGGCAGGTCCGTGCAGCCGCCTTTGAAGGCGCATTTCCATAATAACAAAGCGAACGGCTACTTTAATAAAGAGTGCATTGGAGATGCCGCGATATTAACGCACAAACAAATCAAACACAACAAACTGAGAATGCTTTTAGAAACCGGCAGAACGGATAAATTCTATTTTGGATATAATTTACGAATTGTTTACCGTCCTTTTCTGTTAGACTTTGATCTATCTGATTAAATAATTCACTAACTATGTATAAAAGTATATAGGTACACTGTGATGGCTTCGTCGATTAGACAATCAAGATAATCAAAAATCAATAATTTCGTACGTGCGCATATTACGCATTTATGACTAATCCATGTGGTATAAGCGTTAGTATTCAAGCAATTAAAACTGCATAACCCAGGACCTACCGCACGCTTCTGTATGTATAGTTATCTCATAGGTCAGGGAGATCGTTGAGCAAAATGTTAATAGTTAATGTAAACGAACGTTGATGCTTTAATAAAAATGATCATCATTATATCAATACACATCCACAGCTGGATAAAGGTTTCTCCCATAAAACTGATCTTGAGCCACATGATGAAACTTAGTATACAGGTTCTATAACTTTTAGATTTTTTGTCGTCGAGTATTTTTTAAAAGGAGGGGGGCAGGCAAAAAGAAGGCTACTAAAAGTACACCAAAGTTTTATGATAACTTTAAGTAAAACTCATAAAAGTAATCATAAAACTTTGGTGATAAGGATATACAGCGTATGAAGAAAAACTCCTCAAAATGCAGTTATTTTCTCAATTTTAAAAGATTGTGCTTGTGCGAGGTCTTCTGTTTGGATGACTACCTGTTATAAATGCGAATGCTGCAGTACGTTCGATGTAACAGAGGTTATTGCTAAAACCAGTGAAGTGTTAAAACCAAAAAAGTTTTAACAGTTCCATGACGTCACAGTCCTATAGAACTAATGGAAGTTACCCGTCATTAATGCTCAAAGAGCTTCGTACGCAAATTAACATTTTGTCTCTAGGTTATATGCTTGACTGCAGGTTTGAATAGTGCATATGTGGGTGGGCCGGGTGGTAGGCAAATAGCGACGATCGAGAATAAAATGTATTTTTCTAAGCTGATGCTACCCCGCTCCACGTTTATAGTAACCTCATTCGATTCAGAGAACCAAATAGTTACAATATGTAGTAGTTTTAATACTATTGTATTCATCAGAGGCCTGTAGCATCTAATAAAGATTTTTAAGCAGCGTCCATTTCCGAAGCCACGTACGTTACGTTTAGTTTACGTTACGTGAAGGCTACGTTTTTTTTTTTATACAACTGAAGTGGCAATCAAGCGTACGGCCCACAAGATGGTAAGCGGTTACTGCAGCCTATGGACGCTTGCAATACCAGAGGTATCACTCGCGGGTCGCCACCTTGAGGCTAAGATCAAAAGCCTCATGTGCCAGTAATTTCACCGTACACCATACCCTCCACACCGGAACACAGCAATGCGAGCATTACTGCTTGGCGGCAGAAATAGGTATGGTGGTAGTCCTTCCCCGGACGAGTTCTATCACAGAGAACTTTACTACTACTACTACTACGCAAGTGATACCTCTGGTATTGCAAGCGTCCATTGGCTGCGGTAACCGCTTACGATCTTGTGGGCCGTACGCTTGGTTGCCACTTCAGTTGTATAAAAAAAAAAAAAAGCATACAGACGAATGCGACTGTGTTTTATACGACGATGAAAGTTTTTAATACTATTTGATTTGCAATGTTTCCGAAGTCTACAAGCTTTTATTAATGTGCTTTCGTAGCTTCTCAATTTCATAATCAATCACTACCCAGTAACTTTACTAATCGCTTGGGTAGGATGAACTAAATAAAGTTATATGTTTGTATGTTTTTGTCGCTCGCCCAAGCTCTGGACGGGTTTGATAATAAAACCTGGAATAGATAGTGATCTAGTATAGAATATAAGCTATCTTTAGATGTTGATACCACACGAGCAAAGCCGCAGGCGAAAGCAAGTACTTATCTAATAACAATAACAGCATAGTAACAAGTAACGTTCCCGTTCAATATGTATTCGTATGGAGATTGGATGAGTAAAAGTCCATTTGTTATTGAGAGCGTCGATAAAAAGATGAATTACCTACACACATAACTTCGGCATCCAGGAAAATAAAGCACGGATAGGGATATAATTTATTATCTTTACTTATAGGTTTGGTCGGTAAGTCAAGGGAAACGGAGACTCTTATAGAGATGAATATATTTGACAGATATGGTATTTCAAAAAATATAACACAAGTTCTTTGGTACTTCAGGCAGTGATTATTCGCCGTACCCAGGCACATGACAGGAGAGAACCCATTAAAAATCATGTACGTTTAAAAGGCCACCCTTGTCGCGCGCCTCCACTTCAAAGTTTGACCTCGCAATTACTAAAATTGGTTTGATTTACCATTTTAATTGTAACAAAAAGCTTATTTTTTCCAGTTGCACGGCCGACTCCTGTGCCGCTGTAATCTCGACCGAGTGACTTTCGGCCGGAGGGTCTATTAGGGATCGTCGGGTTCGCGGCGCTCGCGGATTGTGGATCGGAATTTTGAGCTGTGGCGTCATGCCGTTAAGGCGTAGTTTCTGTCGGAGGTGTTCGGTAGGCGCGAGAGGAGAGCACTCGAGGTCGGATGCTGAGTGCGGGGGTGTGGGAGTGGCGCGCGGGAGGCGAGTGGGACAAAATCGATATTGTCGGGCGGCGCGCAACGTCTTGCGCTCCGGCCCGCTCGCCCCTCTAATGAATGAGAGCGGCCTGAGCTGAGCATAGTCATCTCTGCGGATGGCGGCTCAGCGATACGAGCAGACTACACTCCTCAGTCTCAGCAGGGCTCCGCGCAGATCTCATGTTTTGCTGTTTGCTACCCGCGCGCCCAGATAACAAAACTAATGACAACCGAACAAACTGACTGCTTAGCCTACAGATATTTTCCGCGATGCTTAGGTACTCTTGAGAAACAAAATGAGATTTCTCAGATAATGTTAGCGGAAGAATGTAAGAATTTGCCCGCACGCAAAATTGATCCGGTAATGCGGATAGGATAATATTTTTAATAAGAACCTATCCCTCCATTACCGGATTGTAGTAAATGGAAACTTGGGAAATAATGAAAATAAACCGAAAACAACGGCTACAACATTCCTAATCTCCATCAGGCGAAAACCATAAAATTCCACGCCGCGCCGCAAGATAAAAGGAATGAAATGAACTCGAGATTTGCTTGATATTGGCTAATGTTGCACCTACTTTTATATTTCACTTCCTCGCGTTTGAAGGGTGCACTGTAGAGGGTTTTTGAGTCCACGTAAACACAATTAATCTAAATTAAGGAGGCATTTTTCAGTTCAGTGAGGCCAGTCACCAACAACTTTCATTTGACTGCATGCCTTCAGCAAGTTTGTTAGGGGTATTGAAACTTGGCTTCGCACTTACCAACCATGTATCAGGTTGACGCAAAGTTACTCCCGCCAATTTTCGTGTCAGATAGCTTCTCAATACTCCCACTTACTCATTTTGAGAGTACAAATTTTGAAGAGACGTGTAGATAATAAATCCTACAAATAATGTGGCCCAACTTTTGTTGCAAATACAATCATATTCGTCTATAGTCACGTAACAAGATGAACATTATCTTATCCCATAAAGAGAAAGATAATAACGTGACAAATGTGTAACAAAATAGTTCCTATTGAAACAATACAGAAGATAAGAACCTCTTATTGAAAGTACGCCAAATACTACCTCGTTCAAACCAAAACAAGCATTGACGGTACAGTCGGCAGCATACTTTTAGTTAATAAATCAACATTGTATTTGAATTTATCGGACTTAGTAAGCACAAGTGGTAATAGTATCGAGTACTACACAATGTTGATCAAATGACAGATATATTTTGAGTTTTCACCCCTCGGATTGAATAAACTTATTTTGCTGACCGTACAAGCGAAGTGGACAACACTTGGAAGTTTCGACTTGATATGAGCATCACAATAACATCCCTCAAAGTTGCTCCAACTCTCAAGGAGATCACGTCTAAAAGCGATTAAATCTGAAAGGAACAGCGTTGATCAGCTCAAAGTATTTCCACCTTTATTTGAAAATAAGTTGTACCTATCAGTGCGTAAGCTTGAATTTGGTTCGGCATATTGTATGTTCTTAATGTTTCTTGACTAATAATGATCTTGACCAATTCTTGTTTACCAAACCGTATTGGGTCCGCGTGGTGTATTACGTACGACCGAATATTTAGCTTGAGAGTAGGTCGGTGTTATAGCAGTTGAAGCATTAGAAGGTCAGCAATAATTGTTAGATTAAAAAAATAAATACTACTTAATACCACTAACTACTAATAAATGCTACCTTTACCAATTTTATTTATTTCAAACTAAAAGAATTGAAAGTTAACTTACATATGAACTGGAAATGGAATAAAAGTCATCAAACCAAAGACAAGCTTCAATAAATATATGAAACTGAAAGTACTAAATTAACTCTAAAAAAGACTGATGAATAGCGAAATTAAAAGGGAACTTTTAGTAAAGTTACAAAGTTACAAAACATAATACAACGATTGGCAGAATATAGGTCAACTCCAACACGTATCGATACACGTCGTGTACACCTACGAGGTGTATATCAAATAACAAACACAGAAATAAACCATTACTTACGTATAGGTCTCACGACGGATTTCGGCCGTAGTGAAATTAGCCGTTTCGATGCGCAATGGAGCTTTTTCAAACTAAATTGTCTCTGCGCATCACAAACGGCTAACTTCACGGAAGCCTAGATCCGACGGATCTCGGCCGTAGTGAAATTAGCCGTTTCGATGCGCAATGGAGCTTTTTCAAACTAAATTGTCTCTGCGCATCACAAACGGCTAACTTCACGGAAGCCTAGATCCGACGGATCTCGGCCGTAGTGAAATTAGCCGTTTCGATGCGCAATGGAGCTTTTTCAAACTAAATTGTCTCTGCGCATCACAAACGGCTAACTTCACGGAAGCCTAGATCCGCTGTACGACCTATACAAGAAAGTAAACAAAAGAGCGCAAGTGTGTAACAATGACAATAATAAATATATCAATTAACTTTTGACACATATGTGTCGATTTTTAGAACAGTTGAGAAGAGAATTACTGAAAAGTCTTTCGGAGGAAGTGAATAAGGAAAATATACTTACCTATTCAGTTAAAGGCTAACCGCTGCAGTCTCAGCTTGTGTAAATGAGGTTTTAGTGAAATAAAGCTAATTTAAGCATCAACAAGAAGTTAAAGATCTGTTAATTGTTGCTACGGTAAATTCATTACAATGTAACAGTATGGGATGCTTGATAAAAACCCAAAGCTAAACCAAAAAACATAAATATTACGCAGCAATATTTAGTACCTAACCTACCTATTCAGTATCATTTATTGCATCATATTTAAATAAAGAGTTGCATTATAAAATTGACCAGAAGCGGACCGATGTAAGTGAAATAGCGTAGTTTGTAATAACAAAACATTTGAGGTCATAACTATTTCCTATCATTTGTTATTAGTGAAAACATGAAATGATCAACAAAATAAATAACAGATGATGAAATGTTCCCTCACTATTGTTTACACCCAGTCACCTACAGAATTTGCTCCCGCAACCTGGGGGTCAGGGATCGTTACAGATTCGCTATCACGGTCACATATCAGAACATAGCACCAGTCCACAAGTAGGTAGATACGAGCCAACCCGTACCAACACCATGCAGTATCGTAGTATTGATTTAGCTGATAAAACTGTGCATTATAATAAGCACAATAAAATATCTGACGTCAATTATTCGGAAAATTCAGCTGAGTATATAATCAAATGTTGCGTAGGAAGAAACATTTAAAATTTTAAATGCTTTAAAAAAGCTCGAAATTTATTGTGAAAAGAGAGAAGAAGAAAAAGATAGATACTCGCAGGTCACTCAAGCGAATCATCAATATAGTGTCAGCGAACGAAGGTACCATAGCGGCGGCGGCACGCAGAGACTTCCACCGGAGCGTGTCCGCCAGTGTCCTGATGAGGGATCGAGTAGACCCGTCCCTGTTGCGCACCATCGTCCCGACTTCACGCACGGCTGGTGGGTCACTCACTGCACCGCGGCTCTCTTGACGACACGAGACATGCACAACGAAGCCTCAGTAGTTATGTTACAAGAGAAGAACTACTCAAATAGTGGTTAACGCGTCTTAATAAATACATTGGTGTTGCAACCGCAATAATCGGCGGCGAGGACGCGACTGGCTCGTTATCGCTATTATATACCTACATTTGTCCAGCTTAAGCCGACGATTCCGCATAATTGTAGAATTGAGATCGGCCTAGATGTTTTGGTCAGCTGACGTACGTTCCGAATGTGAGGATTCGCACATTTTTCTCGCCAACACACTTTACTTAATTTAATAGACCGGAATGCCTGGACGTCATTGATCACGTCAACTACAAATAGACTTTACATATAATACATTAGCATTAGTCACAAACAAACACAAAATTTACTTTAGATTATCACCTTGACGCTTGAGTTTATTTTATAATATACGTACTTTGTTGAATTAAAGTTAAAATTGGAATGCGCTTCGCAGTGGCACTAATGACGACCGCGTAGTCCGGGATACGAGAAAATCTAGAGTATTTTGCTTGTTTCAGAATATTGTTTTTTTTTAATGTAGTTCACATAATGCCTGCATAATGATTATCTCTATTAGTTACAAAAACTTTCAATCTAATTTGAAGTGCATGGGCCGTTTTTTTTTATTTTCTGTCGAAAGATTTTTTGAATCGTGTTTTCATGCAGCTCACATATTATTCGTCAATTTAAGATCATCAACCATTAGGTTTATCAAAAATCTAATCTACAGCTGTAGATGATGTAGATTAACAGAGGATCTTGCTAATGCAGTGAGGTACTATTAAGGCTTAAAAAGTTATAAAATTCCCAGGAATGTCTTAAAAAGTCATCGAATTGGAACAATTACCGCGTCGCTTCCGATGATAAACTAGCTCCCAGCAACTCATTACCGGCGTCATGTCGTCAGAGAGTCGATGTATACGATTTTACTCCTTGCATCGATTAGCATGTGACTGCTAGTTGTGTGTACGAGTGTTATAATTAGTCGAGGCGCCCGGATCGTGGCAGGAGTCCAGGTCGATCACTCGGGTAATGTAACGGATTCACACTTTATCTGGTCGGGTCGTTGACAGGAACATTCTTCCGGACATTGCAATACGTTAAACTGTGGGCGGCTGAATCTATATCAAGGGGGAAAGCCCAAAAATATGTTGGTCTAAATTGTTTTGTTGCTACAACGCACATGATCATTATTATGAACTATCATATTATTATGCCTCTTTGTAAAGACATGACAACTGCTGGCTAATAATAAAGCATGTTGGTATCATTACACGGTACCTTAGCATTGTTGGTCTGAAGGTACATCCTAATGTTATAAATGTCAAGGTTTGTGTGGATGTTTGTTTGATACCCACCATAAATTGAGTTTGACTGAAGAGTTAAACAGTCTTAGGCATGCTGAAATAAACATAAATAAAATACATAAGTCTTTTGATACAGGTAAGCAATTGCCCGCGGCTTTGCTTGTGTATTTTTAAACACAAGCAAATCCGCGGGCAATTGCTTAAGTAGCTCATAATTTGCAGAAATTATGAGAGATTGACGTCACAGTAAACGATTGCAATGTGGGAATGTTTGTAAAATTATGCGCTTTATGTCCACTTATTCGCTGAAATGACTTTAAATAGCGGATCTTACATTATAACCCTTCTTAATTGTTTTCCCAGGACAACCGTAGATAATGTTTCAGTGTACTATTCGATCTGACGATTCAATACTTACTACATAGCTTAGATACACGTGTAAGAATACCGCATCACATTTGGATTATTTCTATTCTCAGATTAGCTGTTTAACTTAATCTCAAACATCAAGTCCCAAATTTTGAATCACCAATAAACGTTATCATCCATCAAGGGACAGCATCTTCAAGAGGCACTTGACTTTATGCATTTCTTTGATGTTTATTTCAAAGAACCGCGGTATATCACAGCGAGCAGACATGAATACCTTGGAACTTGACGATAAATACATCGGTATGGTATTTAATTTACATTGGTATTTTAGGCCCAGCACAAAATAGGCGTCAAGCCCTGATTGTTTCTGCCGCCAAGTAGGTAATGATTACACTGTATTTTGGTATGTGGGACAGGAAGAGCTTGTTTAAAATAACAAACAACAACAAAACTGGCATCAGAATGCACTTCTTGATTTCTTTACAAATAGAGTTGGTCGTTTTTGGCAGACATGATCTGATAAATCTTAAGTAACGGTTTAAACAGGGTTTGATAGGTTTTGCGAGAACTTCAAATTACACTCCGTGAGTTTAGTTAGACTACTGTCGAGTCTATAGTAAATTTTATGAAATCAATAAGAAATTAATAACAAAAAAATAAGGTTTCATTTGAATAACCTAGGTATTATGTGTTGCCTAGGTTAGGTAAGAGAATAAAGATAGATCGTCGTTCTATCGCTCACCCAACGTAGTTATAGAGAAACCCATTCCTAGATAAAGCACGCACTTCGAGAATTTCATTTCATCCGCTTTAGATTAAAAAGAATTGCATTTTCATTCGTAGTTACATTTGCGAGAATGACTTAGAAATAAGTCAGTTTTTAAGTTTTGTGGTCTGAGCACGTATCAATATTTTTTGTACAAAATTAAATGGAATATTGTTGCAGCTTTTAATTTATTACTAATAATTATATGTTTTTAATAAATTTTTCACACTACAGGAACTATTTGGTTGTTGACATAACTATGTATTATGATGACGTATAAATCACATGAGCCAAACAAATTAAACTCTCGTAGACTTGAATAACCTAGGTTTTACATCACTTTGGCTCCAGCGCTTGACGGAGCAACACGTCTGTCGGAGAACAAGTCGATGATCCTGAAGAAGTCCCGTGAAGGGATGAAACACGTGTCGATATTTTTCTTTTCAAATACTTTGAAGAGTAGAAGTTTACAGAAATTAGAGTACATGTTATCGTGCCAATTTATAAATATTCGCTCGTGTTATATTATACATTAAAATAAAAAATCTAAAGTAGGTCAGTGTTCTAGTAGTGTGAAAAATTAGTAGGTTGTCACGATGATGAAGACTAAATAAAAAAGTTAAGAAGTCGAGAAGCTTCACATAATACCGTATGTCCAATTTGGGGGTCGGTTATACCAGTCTTTACCAGCTGTGGTGTGGCGTGCACGGTAATTAAGACACATAATTAGGAACGTGTCAAAATATTAGGGGGCTGATAAAACCGTTTAACGCCCCCACAAATCCACAATGCATAGACTATGTAATAGCATCACAATGGTGCGGCTATTCACGCCTTTCTGTGTAATATCATAATGGTCAGCAAATATATGTGGTCAGAAACGGTATTGATAAACCACGTCACGTCACGCCACGCAGGCTGTCGTGTGGTTGGTGAAGCAGAACAACATTAACAACATTAAACTTGTCATAACAAAATATTGTGGTGAACTTGCTTCAGTAACAGGGGGAAATAAAAACGAACAAGTGTGAGCGAGAATCGCGGCTGACGGTTTTGTGCAGTACTGTAGAAGATGGAATAGATGCATATCTTGACTGTAACTTCCTACGAAATCTTTATAAATTATTTCGAAATCGTTTAGCTTCTTTTTCATACAAACGTTAAGTTAGTAGTGATGGTAAGTGATGGTGTCGTCGATATTTTAAAAATTTTAGACTCTTCCTTTATTTTTGTAAAAAAATTGATACCTTAATTAAGAGTTAAATATACCGTGAGGTTTTGAGACAAGGGTCTTGACAGACAGTGAGACATACAGACGGACAACCAAATAATACTATGTTTTAGTTTTTTCCTGTTGAGGTACGGAACCCTAAAACATGAACTATTTATCAGAGTTAAATAGCTGACCAAACACGTAGGTAAGCGGTGATATTAACCCCTAATAAACAGAAGATAAATCGAATCCTGAACAATAATGATACAACCGGCGCTCTCAATGTTTCCGCAAGGGATTCCCACTCGAAATGATTAATTGATGCAGTTCCTAAAGTCAAACTTATATTAGCTCAATTGCTTACAATAAAAACCGTTCGTGACTTAGATGCGTCGTCTTTAACAGGTCAAATCGATCGGTTAAGTAACATTCAACAAGGTCAACTTTTGACACGTGAGGAATACAGGATATACACATAGTGTCCCACATACGTGATTGCCAGTACCAGAGTTTATCACTAATTTATTCTTCTTTACGATCACAGCAATGTTAGCTGATAAACAATGATTAATTAATAAATTAATTAATGGTAGCGTTTTTCTATTAAATACAAAAGCTGATAGATGCCTCTACATTTAATCAGTCACTGGAGTGCACTCAATCTATACAAAAAGAAGGGAAGCTCACATAGCGAACTGCAAATCATTACATCCAAATTGCCTCCATCGATAACCGTTCTCGAATCGCGCGAACAATTTCTATTATTCCTTTTGCCGCAGGCTTGAGGCGATGTTGACGAAGACAACTGGCGACGTCCTCTATTACGTAACGATTTGTGCCTTCAACCCTACATTAATATCTCTTTTTACCTCAACAAGTGACTCTCTAGTCACTCGTTTGATGACCACGTGTTACCACGTAACAGTTGCAATGTTAAGTGATTAGCTTCCCTGTGTCTGTAGTATCAGATACTTACTACAATTTCTACCATAAGCCCAACAACCTACAATAAAAACAAAAATATTTTAGGTAAACTTTAAAAAACAGAAATTACAAGAAGATTTATTTTCTATCCATATTACGTTTATTTATTTCATTAAGCTCAGTACTTCTCTTTGTTCTATATATTTTCATCATCATGACCGAATCAGCCAATAAGCGTCCAATGCTGGACATAAGGCAGCACATAGTGCCGGACCTGATCATGAGCCTAGATCGTTTGGAGTCGTCTTATAATATCTTGTTATCAAACAGCATGAATTATTGCAATTCCTTCAATCCGTTTGTATATTTCCAAGGCAATAGGCACTATGCGAATACGGAATCTCACCGCTCGGCTAGGCCGCGGGCGATAAGATCACGTGACATCGCCGAGATACCATCTCGGGTTTAATAGAGTTCCTCGCTGCACCCAATCATTGCCCCTGTTAGTTTCCAATTCGACTGCAGACGATCGCGATCGTAGACGAAGTTGATTCTGATCTACCATTACACAAGACGGTATTATCGGAAGTGTTTAGCTTTGGTTTGTTTGGGATATAAGCATGTCTACCTTCTAATGTTCCTATTGCTCTGATGGAACTGACCTATTATCGGGGCGCCTAGTATGACTTTATCTCAATTCATTATTATCATACACGATGTTTTTTTATAAATATTTTTTAAGCATTTACAATTACAATTATCCATATATAAGTAGGTACAGTCTATAAGCCAATTGCAGAACACTGTATGCATTATATTTTTATAAAAAAAAAATCGAAAATAAATTTGTTTCTTTCCTATGGTGCCAATCGAAGTCGGACCTACGATCGTGTTAAGGATCTATATAGAAAACAATCAACAAACACAACCTGTACCACAACACAACCTGTAACCAAACACATAACACCGACGACGTTATGGAAAAAACACATAATAAAAATGTTGTTTGGGTTGAGCAACCATCCTTAGAAATCTAAACGTTCAACATTGACCTAAAATATCAAAGGTTTCTGGCATTCTAGTAGTCTACGAGTCAAACCTTTAGCCGCAAGATGTTTATCATCTTTTTGATCTGTCTGGTCCTTCGCGATTTGTTTGTTTTGGCTTTATTTAGATATCTTCTATCCCTATTTCTATCTAAACTATTTTATAAGAATATATTTTTATTAAACAAACTTTGATAACAGAGTTACCGATGAGTCTAGTCGTTTTTAAAGGGTTAACACAATCAAGGAAATTTGTCAAGCCTGCTAGCTAAAACAGTCGTTGAATTCTAGAACTGGAAACTGCATACGAACTTCATTACCATTTATATTTATCACAAAAAGTCTCAAACTAAACCCTCAACCTTACGCATAATACGGGGGCAGTTGAGCTAGCGAGTCATGCCTCGCTACTCGCTAGCTCAAACAATCTTCTGTTGTCTTCATTACCATAGTTAGCTCATGAACTAACGCAAAAATGACACAGAACAACTAAACTCTGATCTTAATGCTGTAATCCGATAATTTATGAAATGAAACAAAATCCTTATTCAATATTGTCAATATCATGCCTTAAAACGTCTGAAAAATGATGAGGGTCCGATGCTTATCGAAATTTATGAGACTAGCACTGGTACAAATTGGATAAATCAAATTAATTATCAACTGTTTAATTAAAGTGGAGATGAATAGAGCTCCGAGTGATGTTTTGAACAAGTTAGTCACAAAGGTGGTTGTTATCTTAGTTAGGGCTGTTTATTAGTAATTCAATCGGGTTGCCAGTGTGTTATTGCGTTGGTAAGAAGGGACGGGGAACGGAATGGAATAGAATAGACAATGCGGGATACACTTTTACAACAGAATAAACAAAAGTTTGTACTAAAGTTACTCCATGAAATAATCCCAGGATTAGAGTAGATCGTAGTTTTATATCTGGAATAGCATGATGCTATAAGGAGACGACTACGCTCTATCTATAGCAAACAACATCCGTAAATCAGTCATCATGACTGTTGTGGAATTGTTTAGAAATTATACCAATTTAACTCAAAACTAGACTATATTATTAATTATTTTGAAATTAAATTATATGAACTTTCGTCACATCATTTCAATCACAATATTAAACGGCACGTTAGCCGTCAGTCATATAGGTTAACAATGGTTCAAATGATTAAGCGCCTAATGGCCGCCTTACTTTCAAAACAAAAACCTCGCCAGCAAAGTTCGCGGAAGCTAATTGTCCCTTAAAACCGAGTGATAATATATTTTTTTTATCAATGTAGACCGATCACTATAAATCTCTAATACCTCTTGTATGGCGTGTCATAAAATAATAACAATTAAAATTTCTTTCTTTCTTTCTTCTTTCTTTCAAAAACTTAGGTTAGAATAAAAAAATGAATAAACACGTAAGCAAGTAACCAACGAACCAAAATTCTAATCTCTCTCACGCAAGTATTACTAACTATCCTAACATAATCGTATCTTATTAAGCTGTCTGCCTTATGAGATTTTGTGCAGGCACCGCGAAAACGGACAACATTCTTCGATCTAGCACGATCTAGCACGATCAAGCCTAAGGCGCGTTACTGAAGTAAGTTCGTATGTGAGTCAGTGGCCAACTCTGGTGACGGAGTCCGGCGCCGCAACGCTTATTGTTAGCAATCTGCATTAGGGCGGGTTTTTTTTTATCGATAGTCAATTAGTCAAAACTGTCAGCGAGCGTTACAATGTCTGCCATATTCCTTAAAGAACTCTTGATAAATGTTTACCATGGGTCTACAACCGGTCCTTCTTTTAAGAAGTAACACAGATGGGTTATCAGTAAGCATAGTGGTATGTCGAAGCAATGGTAGTAGGTACTTACATTCCGCAACGGCAGATGCCCGTCTCCTTGGCGTTCCCGAAACAGAAATGCAAATAGGCGGCATTACCTTATAAAGACTACTGCCAAGACTAGTACTACCAGTTGTAGGAATTTATTTCGATAGTGACCTACATATCTGTTAATTAGTTGACAACACAGTGATAAATATAGCAGAAAAACACATAATTGATCGAGCGAGCAAAGATTTTAGATATGTGTTTGTTGGAGCATGTTCGTGACACTGCACTACGCTTATCAGACTACCTAGATATTTGTCTCTTTTGCCCAGTGGTTTCCCTAAAATATAGGTAAGTATGTTATATACATAAAAACCACAAAACACGTTAACGTGAGGAATTAAACAATTCAATCAACGTTAGAGATGGATAACGCTAGACATACCAAATAATCGACACAGAAAGCTGATATCTTTTTTAGTCTTGAACGTTTCCAAGATTGACATGTGATTAATTTGTATAACCTGATTAATAATAAAGTCAGTTAAAAACGACAGCACGGTGAAATCATAACTTTTCATCAGAGAAAACATGCCAAGAAGAAGCGTTATACGTGATTTGATCTAGCTGTTCTATAAGGCAGGCTGTGACGTCGTGAACCCGCGCCGAGCTCTGATAAAAGGCGTCTGAATGTCAACGCACCCGGCCCGGTCACCTTGAGCCGGCGAGCCACTCAACTGTGTTGCTAGAGAATTTTGGCCAATGTCATACTATCTTATCGTACACATAATTTAGCCGTGACGAGGTCAAGCGGCGAATCCGCCGGGAGGCGCTAGGCGGCGCGATCGCCGATGGAAACAGTTCACTCGGTGTTGGCAAGCCGGCGCACGGCAGGATGCGGGAAAACAACACGACTCTACTTCGTGTCATCGAGTCAGGCGAGAAATCGACAACAAGTCAACTACACAATAGACATAGAAATCACCTCATTTTTAATGATAATTAAGGAACCCTATCCGTAAACGATGGTGTTAAACTCGAATTAAAATGGTAATTAAGACAGTCGTGAGCACCGTGAAATAACAACGTAAACAAGTAAACAAAACATGGTAATTACACGATATCAAAGACTTTGGACACCTACTTAATGATTTTGTTAGTGCGCGATATGAAATAATCATGAGTTCACCCGCTTAGCAACTCTGTAACAGGTACAAGTGTTTTGTTGAGATGTTTATTTTAAATCGTGACGTAATAGAACCGTGACTAAATCGAGGGGATACGTCATAAGTGTCGTGCCGCAAGTGCCTGGGGTTAACAAATTTTACCACTAATATATTGTATATATTGTATGTAATATATTGTATGATCAGAGAGAGCAAGATCAAAGTAACTTTTTAGCAAATACACTTTTCAACCCTGTTTTGTTTCAATAACCAAGCAAGATAAACAAACGAGCAGCCAAAGAGTAGACTACTAATAAACAGCTTCGTGAAACAGCAGAATGCAGGTGGAAAACATAGAAGCCGAAGAAAACTAGATGCATTCAGAATTCCGAATTGCTTTTCCGATAGTTTATTTTTCTATCGAAGCACGAATTGTGCTAATCCGGGTATCACAGTTGATTATATTGGATCCGGGAAAACCTGTTTCTGCAATTCAATTTTGCTTTCCATTATCAATGCATGTCACTGCATCGTTATGAAATTAGAAAGAGCAACTTGCGTTGTAAAATAGGACACCCGTTTTCAAGGACAGTTCTATAAGCAAGATAAGACAATGAATATATCAGCAGTGAGGTGTAACTCACTCGATGTGTCGCCCCGAATCTGCAATGCACGTGTACACGAGATCGATCTCGCAATCCTTGGCCGTATCTAGGTGCATGGCAGGTGCCAATAAGGCTGCTCTAGTTTTCTTGCATTCGGATCGATGTCGAAGTGTCGAAATAGATCTCGTGGACGCTCAGAATTCGCCCGCAAGGTCGGTAGACGACCTGTGCCCTTTTGCCGACCCGCACCGTCCGTCGCGTAGATACATCACAATGGCTCCCAAACCGATTTGGGCCTTTGTCTAATTTATCCGAGGATAGAGCTGCGTCGAAATCAGAGAGCGTTCAATCGTAGATTTTAATGGGGCCAGCGCTTTACGAAACCGCTAACGAATACAAATTCGTAAAGAAACGGTCTTACTCACATGTTTCAAAATGTTTAATTTGAATGCGTTCTGTGTTAAACGATTGCCGTATAATTGTTATGGTATGTGAAAGTTTCCGTCGATGACATTCAAGCATAGCAGCGCATTCGAGGGGCCGGAAACTTGACTGCGAATCATGTCAACTGTTTGCAAACTCTACTAACAAGTAGCGACTTGGCAGATTGTTGAACTGACGCGCTAAGCGCTCATTTAATTGAGGGACGTCTTGCTCGGAACTTCGGAAGCGGGTCTGGCGACGATAAATCACTGCAAAATTTCTTTTACACTTGCTTTAGGCCGCAGTTCCGGCCGCATGATATTATTTGAATGATAAAGAGAAGAGGGCTCTAGTCAGGGTGTTACCAGCAGATTAGATAGATAGATAAATAGATAGATGTTTGACAGTTTTAGTTTTTTCAAGAAAAAATCCTAAATCAATGTACTTATTATACGAGTATATATTTGATGCGCTCAGAGTGCCACAAAAATATATTGTTGTGAAAAATAAGTAAAACACATTTTTTGTAACCTGCCGGTTTATAACGATCATAATACTGCCGGTTAACACTGCTTAGACTTTATTCTACCCAGATAAATTACAGTAAACGGTTACGCGGCTCCCCTAATAATATAATAGATTAGTAGTTTAGAACACAAGAGTAACGTAGAGGCGTTATCACATGGCATTCAAACACATTTTACCTTACATTTTTCAGGAAGGTCAGCATTATTTGTACTATTTTATTATAAAAAGGTGGACATGATTTGGGGCACGGGTGGAGTAGGCACACGGCGACTAAAACTGATTCTTTATTTAGATTTGCGAATGGCGAAGCAGTGCGCCAGTCGGGCTATTTAAAACTAATTACTCTATAGGTGGTATATATTTAGATAAATGACTCACGTAAATATTTTGTTTCGTTGACATGCCCATCAATATTTATTTTAATGGTTTATTTATGTTTGTGTTCGTAAGGTGTTTGTGTCTATTACAGCAGCGATCATATAACTAAATAGAATAAAATGCCCTATGATTTGATTAGACAAGGCTTGATATGATAAGATAAGTGAATAAGTCTTTATACGATAAAGTCAGTGGCCAACTCTGGTGACGAAGTTAATAGGCCGCCCGAAGGCCTCCGCCTGGCCTAACAACTTTGAAAAGGCCGGGACCAACACAATTGAATATTGAATACGATAAAATAAGTGATTCGCTACCGACCCGTGGTCCAACAGCTTTGACCAACAGCTTGTACCACGGGTAAATAAAATATCCGTACATTTTTTTTTCGTTCGTCTACGTTGACAATTACTTAACTGACACTGGCAAAATTGACAAATAAATGAACAAATACCATAAATTTACGTTGCCCGGAATAAAGACTTTTCATTTATTATTTATATTAAAATAAAAGGAAAATAATAAGCCGTTGTTATTTGGTTTACTTAATTCAAATTAAGCCGTATTATGGCGACTTATCTTATAATGGCTCGGATTGCATCAAGTAAAACTTCTGCCTTGGTATCATTTATTCATTGTGTGGTCTCGCGCAGACCAGACTCAAGGCAATTGGAGCGTTTCGGCGCCGGCGCCGGGGCGGCAGCGGGCGGGCGACGCAAGCGCAGTTTTATTGTCTGAACCCCGTTCTTTACCGCTACGACTACTTTGAAATTCAAACAGTTAATATAATTGCAAATCAAATTGAAAACACACTGTCCATTGAAGCGGTAGTCACTGCATGAATAGCGTACGCTGGCTTTTTCTATTCTCACATGCGCTATCAAATCTTATTCAGTGACTCTTCAGTGCAAGCAATGCCTCAGTAGACAGTGGGCCCTAAATTGCGTTACGTACACACATACGCCAACAATGTGAGTTGTTTATCGATTATACAGAAAATTACATCTAACTCCATAGCTCATCATTATTTTCAAGGCATGCAAATTATGACCGATGACAGTTGATATTGATCGGATAACAATCGGATTCTTGCATATTATGAAGTTTTTTTTTTATAGATAGAGTATAGGTAGGATAAGCAACAACAAGTTGAAGCAGGTAAATTCGCTAGCGCTCTGTGTAGCATACAAAACTAATCTAATTTCCACAAATTGCAATCGATCGCTAATTCACTATCAGTGGTATCAATTTCAAATAAGTTAACCATAATAAAATTCTGGAAATACCCAATTACTCAAAACACCAAAGTTAGATCACATAGCCTGATTAGCGTAGCGTCCGCTGCACGAGGGCGTGAGGTGGCGGACGTTTATATAGGGATGCCGTGCCACCATGGAATCCGGAACTACGGAAATGGTAACAATATTCTTTAATTTTAGCCTACTTAGATCAAGCAACCACTTAGCGATAGCAAGCAATCTAAAGTTAGTTACTACTTTGGCAAGCTTAGCATCCCATCCCTGCCCTGGCGCGCCATTGTGGTGGTCGGTCACAGTTTGACATTTTTACTAAATATCTGTTATATCTTTGATTAATTAAGTGCTGTTTACGCCGTATCGGTCAGAGCCACAGCAGACCAGCAGGGGTATTTTGTAACCGTCGGAAAGCCAATTCCTTCGGTATCGGATTCTTCCCGACGGAGATTCCGTAGTTCGAAATTCGTAAACGTTCCTGACATAATCAAAGTTTCCGACCCGACACCTTTCTGACAGTTTCAAAATACTCCTGCCGATCCGCATTAGTCTCGACGCAAAATTCCACGAAGCCATCCAAATCGCTGGCAGCAGATCTCGATAAGGATACAGTTAGTTAGTAGTTTACCTAAGACCAATAAGAGTGGCCCATACGAAGGGAGGCCTTACTATCGAAGATGCTGGAACAGTACTGCCATCAACCTAAAGTCATGCTGGGGTCAGGTTAGCAGGGGGACAGTGCACACTACTCCCCAACGCGGAATATCAGCGCAGATCTTATTCGCCCACTTAGTATTAGAAGAAATGCCTTCAGTGGGTGAAATCAGGCTGTGGATGATGATGATATCCGAAGTTCCGACAACGCAGTCTCACACATCCCTATAGCATTATCCTAGTGGGGTGCCAAGCTATGGCAATGTACTGCGGGCTAGCAGTGAGTCCATCAAATAGATCGGCTTTGGCGATACCGTATCAAAATAGGTACTCGTTTCGTTGGCGTCCGCGTTTTGCATTATGGTATTGGCCTTCCCAATCAATTTTATTCGATCAGCGGACGGTTATTTGTCGCAGTTTTCACAGGCTTGTGAGTCTTGATGTTGCCCGCGACTTCGTTTGCGTAAAATTTTCATGTGGTATCATATTATGTTCTGGGATAAAAGTAATCTACTTAGATCTGTGTCAAAATTCATCTAGTTTCGTTCAGCCGTTGTGGCGTGATTGACTTACAAACATCGATTGAACCAAACATAAAATAGTAGTTAGAAAACATGTGTGGTGAACCTTCTTCTTACACTTGAATGAATGGTAATAAAAAAGCTGTTTTGTCATAAATGATTGTGGGAAAATGATACGCTTGCTTTAGAGGGCACGTTAAGCTGTCGGTCTAAGGTATCTGTCACGAGAGTTGGTCACATATGAACTTACCACGTGGTTTACCAACCTATACATTCTCGTTAAAGTATCATTTTAGCATGCCGTGCATTTATATGTGTCAGTCAGTGTATGTGGGTCGAGCCCGTCGCAATATTGGGCCATCAATCTCCGGGCCAAGATAATGGTGGCGCGCCGCGCCGGCCGATGTAATAGTTCCTTGACCGCCTGATTGAAATATCTGTAGCGGTTCGATCACGTGACAGCCCTAGCTGCGATGAGATTACATCCTCACTAGCTGTTGCTGGCGACTTCGTTCGCGTGGAACTCGGGAAACGTACTTTTTCCAGGATAAAAAATGTATGTGCTATTTCCGGTCATTAACTACCTATCTGTTTTAAATTTCAGCCAAATCGATTCAGTGGTTGTCGAGTTACAGAGGAACAAACTTCCAAACATCTAAACATTTACATTTATAATATTAGTGTGATGGCAGTCTTCTGATGTTCCCACTGGTAGGACACTGGTCTGTGAAATACCACGCGGACCAAACGCGGTGCCAGCCACATGTTTTTCGAATTTTTAGTTGTGTCATGCCGGTTTCCTCATGATGAAAGAATGAATGAAAATACAATATTGTACACCTTAAAAACTAAATTACACAATTTAGGAATATATAGTAATTTAACTAATTGCACAATGGGCGGTCTTATCGCTGAAGAAGCGATCTCTTCCAGACAACCTTGGTATGGAGAGGAGCCTAAATCGAATGGAAGATTGGTCGGGGTGTACTACAAATCTACAATAATAATAGAATAATAGACACGATGTTCGTGAGTACAGGCAATGCGCACATAATTTTACAATTTGAAAAAACTTATTTGTGTATCAGTTTCGAACCTACGATCTAAGGATCGGAGGGCGGGGTCAGTGCCTGTAGATTACATTTATGATCTATTTGAGTCGTGAAAAGGGGTATGGAGCTTTTTGCAATGCTATGCTCGTAGCGCAGAGTTGGATTTTTTATGCCAGCAGTCTGTAGTCCAGTCGCGTTTACTGGACCGCACGACAGTCGGGAGAGAACTGTTTCGCAGACCACAGCTAGCGCTTTTCTGGGAGATAGGGTTTCAATTATAAGTAAGCACTCAGTTTGTTGCAAATAAATGATGATTACGCGCGACCGCGATGCGAAAAACATGAATATAAGCTGCTTCACAATCTCGTTAATCGCGCGAGATCTCGTATGATTTTCGTGCGAGATTTCATCTAGTGAAATATGAACGACAAATTGCAAAAACGAGATTGCGAATTGCCTTTCAATTTTAGCATAAGGCTTAAATTAAAACGGAAATATATTACAAATAAAATCAATCAAAAAAAGCTTAGCTCATTAAATTGTTACAAACGAATTTCACAATTCAACCAAAATAATACTTTCCGACATTGACGTCTGATAATTATACCGTCTCCTATATCAGGCTGAATAGCGATTATACAGGACATGTATGTATATTATAGTACAGTAACGAATTAATCTGTGGCGGGAACCGTAACACCTGGCCAGCACTAGTCGAGCCGAAATAATCTCACGTGACGGAGCGTATTGACGCGCGTTTAGAATAAAGGACGGATTACAAATGCGAGGCTTCCCGGATGGCAACAGTCCTATTTGTACGGATATGTTGCGTAATAAGGAAGG
This sequence comes from Colostygia pectinataria, assembly GCA_951394395.1. NCBI lineage: Eukaryota > Metazoa > Arthropoda > Insecta > Lepidoptera > Geometridae > Colostygia > Colostygia pectinataria. The sequence continues at coordinate 3,362,962 of OX596362.1, forward strand.
ATTCAATGAAAACGCGCTCAATATAGTTGACGGTTTGAGATATATTGAAAAAATTTTGCTCAGATATTGACGACAACGCGTATAAACCCATCAGATATCAGTATGATAAAAAAGGTAACAAGTAAACCTTATTAATTCGAAGGAATGACACAGGCTCAAGAAATCGTTTATGGCGTATAACTGGTTAAGTTCGTCTTAACTATTTATTTAATTCTCAACAATTAGAGTAGGTAAATAGTGGGTGACCGCTACTGGTAGTTTCATTTGAGCGCTTCCGTGCTTTCCGTACCGGCTAGTCCGGCTGAGACAGACGTTAGGCCATGAAGGAAGCCTTCGGGCGTCGTATAAACTCCGTCATCATAGTTGGCCACTGACTCATACGACATTACTAACTTTAGGCTCAAACGATGTACCAAACATAATTTGGTTTGCTCTGAATTCTAAAATAGAACATCCCACATAAGTAATTCGTCTTCGCAGGCAACGAATGATCGCCCTACGCAGGGAATCGATAACAGACGGATGACGTAGTCAACTTGATTACTGATTTATGATAATTGGCCACAATAAAATCGAGTGGCTCCGAGTGGGGCCCGGCTGCTCCGGAAATTCTTTGCGTACAAGTTTTTATTAGACGATAGATAACCGAACTCAGTTAGAAGTTCATGCACGGGACCACAGACCTTGAAAGAACAGCGCGCATTTCCTCTAATTTGGATACTTCTGTGAATGACTTACTCCGGAAGCTAAAATAAGGTCTTGCGTTGGTAGAAGATTTACCTGAAACAAAAAATGTTTTTAAAATTAGATCACCTGTTCGTATTGTAGATTCTGATATCATCGATTCAAAGATGTTTGAGGCACGTTGGAAATTGTGTTGGTAATCGACGTTCTTACATTACGATACTTACAGACGACTTGCAGTATCCTACGCGAGTCTCGAAGATATCACCGCGAATTAGTATGCGACTTAAGTATCGTCTCTTGCGAGTATCGTAATGAATGTACGAAGAACCTTAGAATATGCTAGTCATTGGGTTCATCAACATCTGTGTTTTAACGTTTGATTCGATGACGTCGGCAGAGTATTGGGGCCTATTTTTTAACATGATAGTATAATTAGAAACAATACAGTTTTTTGCTTCGGTACGTGAGGCGTAGCGTATGAGATGCAAAAATATAATAGACGCGGTAGGTGCTTTCTGCTTAGTAGTAAATATCTTAGATCAGTTGTTGATGGATGTGTCAGTTTTACAAACTAATTATGTAGTTACCTAAACAAATTGCTGCAACTTAGTCTATAAAGATTACAAATAATAATTGCTTGTTACTAAAAAAATAGTATTATACACTGTTGCAAATTAAAAACTCAGTTCCGAGGATTATGTAAAGCAAAGCAACACAAGTTCGTCCGGTTAGAATGCCTCATTATTTTCTATTATAAATAAACTTAAATTGCAGTAGGACCTAATTTTGAAATACACTGTAGCCACAATGCCACGTGATCCAACGTTACACGACTTTAATGAGCCTAATAAATCGCGTCAGAAAGCAGCTGTTCAGCGCTTCGCTGAAAAACCTAAATAAAAACGACTAAAGTGCGTTTACGACTAACATGCCAATGCAAAGACAATTATTTTTATTACACTTCCTATTTACAAGATTTTTAAAATATTTGCAGTACGTTCGGTGTTGCATGATTGAGCTAAGAATTGTGCGCAAAATAAGATGTAATGGTGAAAAAAAACAGAGATGTTTGAAATATTTTGCGGTGTGTCTTACTTGTATTATGTTCTTTCGTGGTAAGTTTCAGGCTCAGCATCGACCTAAGACTGTTGTACCATTATCTGTTCTGTGCTAAGACTTTATGGTCCTGTTTCAGTCTGTCACCTAAAATGGCTTGGACAGTGAAGTTGAAAGCTAGAGTAGAGTCGGTAACCAGGTCGCGTCAGTCATCCGAAAAAGCATCTCAGTATGCAACCCATGTTATGAAATTGTCTAATTTATCAGTGGTCATTTATATATTTAGGCAATGGCGCGCCCGCATCCAATGGTGGACACTGATTTGTAATAGAATTAAGGGCTACTACCCACAGGGGCGTAGCTTCATAAATGTACACAGATAAATTGATGATACAAACACGAACATGCTTCATCAAAAATTTCTTGTGTGTCTTGGTGGAGTTGTTGAAGTATAAAGCAATGGCATCGACACCACGACGCAACGGCCTTGTTAGATATCGGTTTTATCAGATCTCGCTCTGAACACTTAAAGACTGCACTGACTTGTAACTTAAAGTATGTAGATTAATCTTTAGCCAGGCACATGCCAAAGCTTTATGTGGGTTTCAATAAATGGATATCTATCTTCTATATAAAAGGCGCCCGGCGCACAGTAAAGCTACACCCCGGACACTTTCTGCTAAGCCCGCATGATATACATGGCAATAGCACGCCAGTCAAATTCAAACTTATTAGCTTGCTAGATTTGTAATTCATTAACATCATTATGTACAAAAAATCTCACGAGTCACAAGCAAGCAGGGTGTGCCTGTAAAAAGTAAATGCGCCAGCAACTGGCATGAGCGAGCGTGCCACTAGCATAAAATCATACGAGCAACTAGCTCGTGAACTGTGTACCATGGGCTTATTATAAAATACGAGGGTATGCAGCCGTCTGACAATGAGAAAGTTATTATTAGAATTGTCGTGTAGAACCGTGGACATGCTTTGTTGGTCTCCCACTTTACATTAGCTAGTTAATTATGCTAATGTATTAATAGAAGCGCGATAAGGCTTCGTCTACATTGTTAGTAATTTCACCTTTCCATATTAACCCCGTCAAAGGTCAGGTACTGGAATAGTCTATAATGCAATTCTTACTTTTCTTTATGGATCAATAAATTCAATATTCTCAATCAGTTCTTTAATCAGTATTACATCAACATTTCCGGACTGAATTAGATCGATAGCGTCAATTTGCTTGACGTTTTCCTCGAACATGTCGAGGTAATAAGGTTTTATATCTGAGTAACCAATGAGGTCGGGTCTCATCAAATTGAAATGAGTGGTTGTCTCCAAAGCTCTGAGTAACGGTCGGTGGGCACGCGTCCTAGCAACCGATCGGGCCGCTATCTTGGCCCAATTAGTTAGCAACCATCATAATAGCCAAACAGTATGACATGGGTAGATATGAATGCTATATAGTCCCCAGGCGTATTTCTGCCTAACGATATATGTATTTAGATGTAATTTACAATAAGTTTTATAACATAGTGACCGTTTGGTAACGGATATATTTGTATAAAACAAAGTTATTTGAGGCAATAAACTACACGCTATATTTGTAAAATAGATAAACTCAAATACGCGACGTTTTAGACAGATGCTATTCTAATCAAGCTATTAAACCGAAAACGTGAACGTTTGCAGCCCTTGTCGGTTGTCAAGTAAAACACTGCCTCTCAGTGACAGCTGCTGAATACCTAAGTATTCAGCAGCTGTCACTGAGGCAAACACAAAAAACTTATTAATCACAGAAAACTTATTAATTAAGCACTCCCCTGGACAGGCCCCAATTACCAGAAACACCTTTTGAAAATTATCACGACGAAAAGATTGCAAAAATAAAACGCTTTGTGAGATAAAACTTGAAAATAAACTCTAGAATTCCGGATGCAATATGATCGCTACCTGGGAAAACTTGAAAGCAACTACTAAATATCCGCGTTTTACGGTAACTAGCCCTAGCTCCAAAGCCAAGTAGCTCGTGCCTCGAATTTGAAGTTACCAGTCCACTAATATTACAATTAAATTGGTTTTATATCCAAAATTAGAAGAGTAGTAGAGTTCTCTGTGATAGAGCTCGTCCGGGGAAGGACTACCACCATACCCATACCTATTTCTCCCGCTAAGCAGTAATGCTCGCATTGCTGTGTTCCGGTGTGAAGGGTATGGTTTCCGGTGAAATTACTGGCACATGAGGCTTTCGATCTTAGCCTCAAGGTGGCAACCCGCGAGTGATACCTCTGGTATTGCAAGCGTCCATAGGCTGCGGTAACCGCTTACCATCGTGTGGGCCGTACGCTTGGTTGCCACTTCAGTAGTATTAAAAAAAAAAAAAAAAACAGATATTTACGGTAATAAATGCAATAATCATAACAACAATATAAATCGGCACCAACACCAGGACCATGCAGTGATATTAAAAACTTGGGGACAAAAACTCGCGGATAAGATCCTATAAGCTCGTAAGACATGAAATTTCATGTTATCCTATAAATATTTGCACAGAAAACAATATTACCTAGAGACGGCTTTATAAAAATAATTCATAACATAACATCACAATCTCGGTACATACCTAGTAAGTTTATTGCTGGATGAAAAATAGACTAGGTAGGTAAGGTACCTAAAGCTTGCTTTCATAAACTTGGTTTACATCTGGATTAGGCGCTGAGATTGCAGGACTGCCCACAACAAAATAGCATAACATAGGCAAGGTATATTTTAAAACAAAGTCGAAGTTAATAAATAATAATGCAGGCAAAAGCATTAACAAGTTTACATTTTAAGTACATAAAAAAAATATTGGAAATGGAATGGATAAATGCAAACATAAGTTTGATGAAAGATGTTTATAGACAACAATACAAAGCAGTGTTTTGAAAAAACTATGAGAATAAATATTATATTTGAGTTAAATATTAAAGTTGAAGAGTTAGTTGTGAATGCACGTGACTGTACTAATGTTATGCCAAACTACTATAAAGTACAAATCAACAGGCTTCCTTGTGTCGGCGTTCGGATAAACCTGATATACAATACAACGCTTACAATGTTGCAAGTTTACAACGTTAAACTATTTTCAACTGAAAATTTAAAATAACTCTGCTCAATGCTGTTATTATTTTAAGTTTGAGCTTAGCGTGAAGCTTATGAGCCGTAACGTTAGCTTTTACAGACGATATTGGTTATTTTTTTCACTCATTATTATTCAGGAACTGATTATGGATATTCAACTTACTTACTATGGAAAAATACCGCAGATTGGATTATATTAAAGCCCCCATGTATAATACCGAGGAGTTTTAATAATAATGAAGATATTAATTAATATGCAATGTGTAATGGTATGAAAAATCTAGCTGCGCCGAAGGTTTTTGCCCGTAGCAGTGGGGAGCGTTAACTCTTTTAAGATCATTTTGTATTTTAACACGTTTTACATGCAATTAAATTAAATGACCGATTGTCGGAGCATTTCTATTTTAAAAAGAGTTTCAAGAAAACAGAATCGTTGGTGGATATTGGGTTTGCGAGCCCGTTTATTATTGGCACTTGTCGGCCTACGCACGACGCAGTAAGACAGACGACACCGCGGCTGCATTCTGGGCCGATTAGGCAACGGCTTGCGAACTGCTCCGCTTGCACTCCTCAATCGCAGTTAGACAATAAAGAAAGAAAGAAAGAAAATACATTTATTGACTCCAAAAAAAAAAACAAACAAAAGAATAAGCAATAAAAGAAAATTAAACACAAAGTAATAAAAGGCATCAACAAGTTTGTAGGTACCTAAGAAGGTGGGTATCACTTACAAATAATAATAGTTCATTATACAATGAGACTGGTGAAAGTAATAGAAAAAACTAAAAGCTAAGTCAGTTAAATAGGAAGCTTCCAAGTGTTCAGTTTTTAAAGGACCGCCATTAGGCAACCCTATGGCATCCTGAAGTAAAAGTTACTTACTGTAATTAAATTTAACACTCTTATTTAGTAGTCGAGTAAAGAGCGTGTAACTCATAATCATGCGAAAAAAGCTTTTAAGAATTTAAGTCATAATATTTTTGCTAAATAAATAGAAAGAAAAATCAGGTAAGTAAATAGCAAAATTAAATAATAGCAGAACCAACGGTTCGTTAGAACCAGATCGTGCCTAGAGCGAAAGTTGCACAGCCTCAAATCAGATGCAGACTAGAGAAATCCGAAGAACAAGTACACTCGATACTAGACCGGCCGAGACAATTAGCACTAGATGCAAATGTCACGCAACCGCCCCCCAAGCGTGCCAGCTCAAATGTCTTCTGCGGAGCTCGTCACACGAACTCAAATCCTGCAGAGATTCTAAAGATTGCACTGCCTGCTTTATCCATATCCATTTTTCCATGTTTCTATTTTTAATAGAACTCTACAAAATGTTAAGTTTTTTTATACCACTGAAGTTGCAACCAAGCGTACGGTCCACCCGATGGTAAGCGGTTACCGCAGCCTATCAGCGGTATCACTCTCGGGTTGCCACCTTTGTTAGAAGTAGAACTTGTCTAAATCTAAAAATACTTGCATGGTCACGAAACGTCTTCTGCGTCATTTCATCACACTGGTTCATTTTACGTCGCAAGGCTATTTAGAGGACCACCCAGAGTGGTCATTGACTTTTAGTATGACCAAGAAAGAAGCGAGAGACAAACAATAACAATAAATGCAATTGTTTAGTCATCGGCTGGACAATGGAACTGCCGAAAATAGCTTTAGTGCGGGCGTTATATCAGTATAAATTACTATGTACATTATCTATAGGTTCTTTCCGATTCTGTGTTATAGTTTTCTTATTCTGTGGCTATAGGGGCAAATTGTCGTGGGATAAGCTCCGTATTTCTGTAATAAATAACGATTAAAATTGGACAGCAATTAATGAAATAAAATATGGTAATAAGGGCATGAGGACATGCAGCAAGAATGCATAAAGAAAGATGGGCCTATAGAGTGACAACTTGAAAATAATAATCTAATAGGCACAAGAAAAACAGGCAGACCACTAGTCCTATGGGCAGATGAAATAATAAAGACAACAGACTCATGCAACTGGATTGAAGCAGCAGCTGACCGCGAACAATGGATGGAACTGGAGGAGGCCTTTACCCGAGAGGGATCCTAACGAAGGGAATTTTATGTGAAAAAATAAAATAAAAGATTCTAAACAAATTTTAATTAACATTTAGCTAATATTGTAAACTAGTATTAAGTAAAATATGTACATAATTACATTATATTACAAAATATACAAAATACATATGAAACAGTTGAGCCATCTAAAGACCGTTACAAACGACTTATAGATAGCTCAACTGATCCAAATCACTACCAGACGGAAGCGTTCCCAACGTGCTGGCTGCATTGCCACGTTGAATGGTAATGCTGATACGTTGAGCCAGATATGAACCAGCCTTTGGATCACGCGTCGCTTCAACCAGATGCATTAAGTTATGGAATAAACAGGCTTTTTATTTATTTATAATAAGGTCATGTGTGCTGCATGAAGTAAACAAGACCACTCAATATTTTCTTCATATACATTGTAATTAATATCGAAACGTAACAGGTTTTCGCTGTATACGATCCATTTTGTGGTAGATTTTATTTTTATTGTGGATTTGATGGCGAGGAGAGCACCTGTTGTTTAATTTATGTAGCATCGTATATCGAAGAGTTATCTGTAATGCTGGTTCGCGATCCTCAAAGCCACACGTAAAATAAAGTCATCTTATATTTTGTGCTCTCACGAATATAGCGGGATAAAAAAACAGTAATTTCAGCGGCTTTCTTAGTTTTCTTTCCTTGTCAATCTTATGTCAATGACGATAATAGATTTGAAAGACACATTAGCTAACAGAGAGAGAGATTAAAAGTTAGAGTACATTTACTAATAATTTGTTTCATTCGACCGCATTTTTTAAAAACTTACAAATAAGAGAGAAAAAGAGATAAAAGTAACAGGACAACTCAAACTCAGTTATTCTATTAAACCAACTACAGTAAAACACTGCTTGGATGAATAAATGACTCAGAAAGCCTCGTTTCTTTGTGACATTTCTGAATGAATGCTACACAATTTATATGAAACATGTATGCGAAATTACTTCAAACTTTACAGACACATAAGTGGCAGGTTGCGGCTTCGCTAAGTTACCCTTTCAACAAAAAACAACAATATCTCGAATATTTGAGACTTAACAGTGAGTTTTACAGTTTAAGAATCAATTAGTCTAGCAATAATAATCTTGAATGTTTATTTGCAGTCACCAAACGAGATTTCCCTTGAGAGTATGCGTGCGGTAGTCGTTGCCGGTTACGGTTTTAATCTGTGTTTTGGTTGGAGAATACTTTTTATAAATATAATCATCATCCGTCTGTAGAAGTCCACTAATAGACAGGTCTCAAAAATGCCATGTCCAACGCTGCCGCCGCTATCCATATAATTCCTGCGACCGCTACTTGTCATAGGTCCATCAAGCAGACTTCTACTCTACATCTCTCAAGCTCGCTATTCGAAATCATGATTCCAGTGGTGATTGGTTAGTATTTCCGAGATTTTCCGCGAAGCACAGTTTTCTTCTGCACATTTTTTACTGCGAATATTTTATTCCCATAACTGCACAAGTCATTACTCTATGTGTTGTCTATAATCTATCACTACTTTCTTGTAAACAGTAAAGGAATAAAAATAAAATTTTCTTTCGATCTAGACGAAATTTACTTTTAACCTCGTAAGTGATATCCCGAAACAGTCGCCGTCTCGCAAAGATAAACAAACATCCCATTGACCGTCCACAGACGCTCCGGATAAATAGCTGATCCTTTTTTTGTACCGGAAATATTTACTTGTGTCACTAAACAGGATATAGTCACAAATATTTCATGTGTGCCCGGCTCTTTTGAGGGTATTTATACAGGTTGGCAATTGCAAGCGACAATTGTTTATAGCCGGCTATTAGCTCTTACTTACACCACTTACCACAGAATAGGCTTTCGGTAAAGCTTAAAGCAGAAACTGAACTGAAAACACTTGCATAATAATGGGTTTAATTTTAATTGTTATTCGTTAGTCTCGCTAAAACTGTCGATTTGGCTAATTTGCTTTTGAAACATTTATAACACACAAAAATAAAGCGACTGAAACCGCGCGTGTCAGCTAGTACATTATAAAATTGAGACGCTACAGTGATATTTTCACAACAAAGAGAGAAGGCATCGAAAGTTGTTTATTTCCTTCACGTTATTTGTCTACCGATATTGGTTCGCGTTTTCAATGAGCAATAGGAATGTACGGCAGTGTCAGCGCGTACATGCGCGATGGTCACGACTCACGAGGGCGTTTATTGCTCGCTTTATTGGAAAACGAACACTTCCGCGTTCTTTAGAAAACCGCTACGCTTTGCATAGCAATACAATCTTACTATTATTTAAAAAAGGGAAAGTTTGAATGTTTTTATGTTTGAGTACCTATCATGCCAGACCGACTGAACGAATCTGTTTGAAATTTAGACATACGTTATAGTCTGGAATAGCACATAAGCTACTTTTTATTCCGGAACAATTTTTGGTTCCCGTGGGTTAAAAAACTGCTTAATCGCGGGGGTCTAGCAGAGGACGTCTATTGGTTGATATGATAATGATGATGATGATGTCCACGTTCAGCTATAGCCATGACAGAGGCTTTCTAGTGGCCCGAGGTTAACACAGACTAATTAGGATAAACAAGCTACATTGAACAGCTATACTCATAAATTTTGAAAAATAATTGGTTTTCATCCAGATTCGAACTCATAAACAGATGTACGATCAAAGGCGGCGCGGTTCCTACTAGGTTACCGCAGCATGGATTTACATAAATCTCGACAAAATGGTGCCAATAGCTCCAAGGATCATCATTATTTTGGACTGAGTAATGAGCTGCGGTGCGTAAGATGGCAATTTTCGACTCCCGAACCCGATCTATGGACGCTCATTCAAATCATCCAAAGCTATTAAGTCATCGAAAAGTTAACAAGTAATCCTTCGTCTGTAAAACCTTTAAACATGGTGAATCTGAAACCATTTTTTTTTTTAAATATAGATAGGTTCATAATATAAAAATAATTTTGATAAGTTTCAAAGTTTAAGTTAACGGTCAACTACTTACGAGAAAGCCTCTTCATCCCAGAACGTTGACCTGCCCTCCGTTATTTCCCTAATGGGTTTTGTGCTAGCTCTCCCATATTTATCATACACCAAAGTATAATAGCAAATACCCGTCGGTCCTTAGTACAAGAGCCCCATGAATAAATGAATAATGGCGGTCGAACGGAAAGTGCTCGCGGCATACCAATTTGTCCCCGAGATGGTAATAACGCGACTTTCGCATTTTTCACCAACGTACCACCTGACAGGGATCCTTCTTCATCGGAGAAGACTTGGTTATTAAGCGGTGTGTAGCATTCAAGAAATTCTAATGTTTTAAGTCACTTATTTACGTTTTCGAATCAAATCAACCAAGTTAATACCAGTTTGAGCATGTCTTTGAACTTGCTTAGGAACAAGGATTGTTTACCAACACATTAGTATGCGAAAATCCGTAACGCCAAATAGAACGCTTGAGCGCACTCGTAATGAGCTCCGAAGGAAACCTAGCCATTATCGAGTTCACGCTTCGTGGTCCGAAGTTATCAATCAGGTCTCCTAATGTATATTTACTTGATTTTTTCATGCTGTTGAACGAAGTAAACGTCTCAATCATCGCAAAACAAGAGGACATGTAAATTGGCATGTTCGTGTAACCAGTCGCATAACGGAATTCCAGACAATCGATTATTTACTTTTACCGACTAGATTTCAAGTCAGCGGGATTCGAAAGGAATAACAGAACTCGTGGAATAATACGAGGGAACACGTATCTGACTTCATCTGCTTCTAACGGAAGTATAGATAGGAAGTGGCGAGGCACGCAGCACCCTAGATTCCTATTCCATTAGGTGTCTGTGCGGCGCGCAATTTGCAAATGAAAACAACTTATTGAAATTCTTTCCCGGGCTCGCGCGTCGAGAGCGAACAGAAGCATCCACGATATTCAAGATGATAAGATGGCATCGGGTTGACGCTGAAATTTTAAACTTCGTCAGCACACGCTGGAGCTCTTAGTTTTAATAAATATTCGAATATGCAGAAAGGCATATTTATAGAATTGTCACTTTAATTGTTAGAAATAATTTTGAAAATAAATGAACGGCTATTAAGCGATGGTTTTAGTCGTTTTTGCAGATATTGTTTCGACTTTCGTCGCTTACTTGCAGCACTGGTGGTCTAGTGGTAGTAACCCCACCTTCCGACATTTCCGTGCACCAATGGATTTTTATATTCAATAAAATTATGTGCGCAATGCCAGTGCTCTCATACGGTAAAGGAAAACATTGTGAGAAAACCGACATGTCCAAGAACTCAAAATTCGAAACCAACCAACCAACCACCAATCCGCATTGGGTCCCCGTGGTGAATTAAGACCAAATCACTCCCGCTCGAGAGTAGGCCAGCAGTGGGAACATTAGAAGGCTGTCATGATTACTTGCAGCATTATGATTTTCACCGTCGTGCTCGAATATGTTTTTGCATCACCTGTTTAGTCCAACGAGCGATTACGCTGCCAAAGAAAGCACTTTTGGAAACTATAAAACAAGGCAAAGGATCTGCCGACCAATCATTGGCGGTATTTTGCATAAATAACAGACACTGCAGCAGACGGTATTTAAGAAAAATAAACAGGCGTGAAATAAGGTAACGTTATACGTTAACATTGTGAGTAATAAAACGGCCGTAGGGCCGTTTGTTTCATGATTGTAATGTAATAGCGCTTTTCTTTCAGAAATCGCCACATCATAATCTGCTAGAAGGTGGCCATTGCTGAACCAAGATCTCGTCTAAAGAGTTTTACGATTGACCGCCGTCATCCAAGAACGTAATTTATCAATATTAGGAGTGTTTTAATCCTGGACATTGCAGTATTTATTATTTTTTATTTTTTCTGTAGTACATGGGAATAGTATTCGTATTTTTAAAGGGTAATAAACATAAGGGTTGATAAATAACGTTTGAAGGTAGTTACCAAACTCCAAGTTATTAGCAGTCTAGACAGCAAAGTAGTCCCGACCGCGGCCCTGCCTATTGTTTCAGCGATCACTTTGATATACTGTCCGAGTCCGAATGGTCTAACAAGTTCTAGTATCGGCCTGGTAAGGGCCATTATATCTCGATCTCCTAGCGATAAATGGAGGTGGAATACACTCCCACTGAGCGCCCGACAAGGTTTAGAAATTTGACACAGAAACTGGTGGAATTTCCCTTTCAGTTAAACAAAACTTTGAAATTAAATTCCAAGATTTTCAACACAGTGTAGTTTTTGTGATATCAAAAGCAAATATTGCATACATACATATTTTAGCTCATTCCTATTTCCAGTACGTGTGGTAATTAGTGGGACTCGCATTAACGCATTCCTCTGGATTGCGTAGTTTGAAACTGTCAAAAGAATGCAATCGTTTAATTCGAGCGACTTACGTAATCGCTCGAAATATGTGCTTTAGTTTCACCCCGTTGATCATAATACGTTTTTAGCGGCTTGTTAAGTATTGTCTTTCCTTGTTATTCTTATGTAAATAACAAAGATTATAACAGATTTGATAGACACATTGACAAAAGACGGTAATAGTACGTTAGAAAATCCAGAAAAAAAATTAAAGTAATCGTCCATTTTCGGCGAAACACCACCGTCTAGGGTTGGTATGGTACGGCGCGGCCGCAATTACCCGAATATAGCCCCCCATAAACCGGAGCGATTATACCGTAACACGTTTAGCATCGAGACATTGGGCGTACTCGAATTCCCCGACAAATGTACGTGCATGCGACGGGGATACCTAGCTCGTAAAACAGTTATAATAGGCACAGTGCGGAAACACTGCTTTATGAGGGTACCTGAAACACGTAACATGCGCACAGAATTGATTATAGTATGGTTATATCGATATTTGAAACGGGTCACGGCACAAAAAAGTATTATATAGATCGTAAAACCCGGTTACATACCGACAACAGCATTGATCAAATAATGTTTGAGTCGAATGCGTCGTGTTGTACGACCAGAAAATTTTCGGAGTTCGTTATTCATGTTATCGAGTACTTTAAACTGGAATTCAAACAAAAGGAAACATTTCCGTCTCCCTAGACCTCTATTGTTTTAAAGAAGTTTTAACAGTTATCTGTCAACGAAAGTTGAATGATACTTTATGAGAAAGTTTCCAAGGCAGTCTATAGCCGTTATCTTTGATTGCTTCCGAGTTTTTCCCTGTGGTTTCGGAGAATCGATTATAAAACTTGCACTCGTCAGTTCGCCGAAGTTTGATCTTGGGGATAATAACTTCATCGGTGAATCACGATGTTATATTAGACGTGATCCTACGATCCAACTATCAATTTCATCATGATTCATGATACACCAAAGGTTATCTGGAAGATAATGCTAACTAGCATTAAGTTCGCCTTTGTACTACTTTTTTAAGTACAATAAAGAATTTCATTCATTCATTCATTCAATTTCATTCTTATTTCTGAATTATTAGGGGAAATCCCGTGGAATGTTTTAATAAATTCTCTATACGTAAGTAGGTACTTGCAACTGTTAAGTGAAATCAACTTTAAAAAATGATAACAAAAACAAATAAGGTTTTCGTTGAAAATTATTTTTTCAAAATAAGCTTAAGTACATCAGATAATTACATCGAACTTAGATTTGGACATCGCGATGTTCAAATCTAAGTTCGAAGAGAACTAACTAGTGTATAAATTAGATTGGTATTGTTGACTATACCGATACCGGTCACTCTGCTATTCTGTAGTTTTTTATTCAGTCGGTTCACGATCTAGTTTTAATGCTATATATACAATAATTTTGAAGAGACGTCTAAGTCGTCAGTATGGGGTCCTGAGATAGACAACAATTTAAAGAGAGAGCCAATTTTTTTTATAAGTAACTTATATGACAATTATAATAATTTAGAATCAGGAGCGAGATGAGATGAGAGCCTTGGGTCATAGAATCGGCGTAATGTAATTTCTTTGTTTGGATAAACTGTTTCTTGTTTGGTGTAGCTAGAAGAATGAGTAAGCGACTTTTGATTCACGACCGTCTCAAATGAGAAACGCAGACGGCATTGCCAGGAAATTGCATCGGGCAATCGTGCCGTAAAAAAATATCAATTTGCGTTGAGAAGATTCAATTGTCTGGGTGATGCAAGACGCGTGAAACATAAGAAGCTAATTTCCTCTGGGATGAGTTTCGCTTCGGGAAATCCCTATCTATGGACACGAACGTCAATTTAATAGTACCTAATATTGATTTCCTAATATTTGTGCTATTCAATTTTATTTCGCATTAGATCTAAGTTTAGTATGCCTATGGACGACCCCGCAGAACGAGTGCATGCGCTTACCAAAGGGCGACTCGAAAATCGGGGAGTTTGTAGGAAAATCAAAGCAGATAATGCACTTCGTCACAAAAACCGATGTAGAAATCAGTATTTACTTGAGGTAAAATGTTTGGGAAATATTAAAATATTTCATTTTTCTTTAGTTCCCAAAATGTGAAAGCACGTTTTCGAAATAAAAAACAGAAGAAGATTTGTATCTTAGGAGCATATGGTGTTTCAAGATGATCGTCACTTTGATAGGTAGGTAATAAATATTAACTATTTATTCGGTTCCTAATACAAGTTTATTGATGGTCTAGTTTTATAAAAACAAGCAAATTACTGAAATTTTCATTCCGGACCGCACCTCCGTTAGAAGTGCTGCGGTGAAACGCCCCGTAAACGTCAATTCAACAACGTTACGTATGATTTAAAAAAAAGTCCAAGCATCGATGTGCTAATCTCTGCTAAGGTCCACTTATGACGAGAACAATAAAGCGCTAGTTGTGGCGAGGGCCACGCGACGCGTAGCGCGTGTCCGCGGGCGCCAAAGCACGTCTTGAGCGAAGGGAGCGCGGAGGCAGTCGCGTGTGCATAATGTAGGGCCGAGCGCCTCCCCAGCGGGCGCCGGCGTCAACGACCCGAGCGAGTCAAGGACGCCGCGCGCCCAGCGACACCGACGCGACGACCGACGCCGAAACGCGATAAAACCGCGGCCTGAGTGCGAGCGCCCTCACAATACCAGCAAGTCTGACGCTGATAAAAACCTATCTGTATCTTTTTGCTTTCCCAGTTACGAACATAGAAAAACATTGCTAAATTGGGTGAATCGACCGAGCGATATGATTAAGTTTATTTTTAGTTCGGTGCAGAAATTATGTATCTTTGTTACAATTTCATTTCATTCGAAACTGCACTATAAGTTACCTGTCTTCGCATTATAAGGTCGTGCTCTCCTTCAAGCGTAGGCTAGGCGTCCCATCAATGGGAATATTAGAAGACTAATTAAAATGCACGTTAATGAACGTATTAAGAAAAACTACAATTAAAAAAAATTGCTACAAAACTATGCAAACTTGGCTTACAAACAACATAATAAACATAGCCAGATGGCAACCAAACATTTCGTGTTTCCCAATGCCAAGGGTATAGCGATAATTAAAACGAAGTTTATGTACGCAAACACATACCTACAATACAACTTTAATTAAACATACTTCTAACATTTTTGTATAAATATCAATAAGTTGCTTACTTACATTATTGTAAATATTTAAGCACTTGTGTGTGATACCTACAATGTCAATGCACTATAAAATATATCCTGTCTGAGTAATAAAATAATATCAATGTGTGTGTTGGCCCTTGGCTAAAAGGGGTCCGCTACGCTTCGTTATACTCCGGAAGTACATATAAAACTCGTCATATTGACAGTTTTGTCAGCCCTCTGTCAACACAAAAAAGGGGTGTTAAATCGGAAGGTTTGTTTGTGATTCACAATCACAACAAGTGGAACCATTACGATGCGATCTGCCATTTCAACTTTCGAGATATTTAGTTGACATGTCAATAGATTTTTGTTTTGTTTCTACGAGTATATGCAAGTCATTATTATAAGACGATCCTGCAGATATTATTGAAGTTATAACAAGAGAGTGAGAGGTAGGTACATTTTTAATTCCATTCGTTTCGAAAAACATAATGACACAGCAAAAAATACCAACGACAAAAAGGACTTTATTCCTTTGGACAACCTAGACAACAAAGTTCTTTAACACGGCGAGATGCAGTCAAACAGGTTATGTATGGTATTTGCGCAAATTAAAATGAGAATATTTATCGACTCTACCGATTCTTTGAACTTTATATTTACATTTGTAATGTTAACTCTCATAATTCAATGATATATTTTTATTTGCAGCAACCAAATATTTAACTTGCACATATAGCTACGTTTGCTAAAGACTTCGTGGGCAGCATAGTTTTGAAAATAGTTCTAAAAGAATTGAGTTTTGTGGAACATAAAACTTAATACAAATGATGATGATGATGTCATCCATGCCGATTTCGGCTACGGCGACAATGTTTGATACAAATTGATGGTAACTATTAGGTTAGATAAACTAAAATAAGTTATCTAAGAGAACTTCTGAGTAACTAAATTAACATGAACAATACAATAGATAATATAAGAATAGGACATAAGGGTGTTTTATAAAGTGTAGTTCCCATAACTGGTTATTTCAAACTTGATTTTCAGCAAGGAAGCCATTGCAAAGACCATCACGCAGTCTACGTTTAGTTTCAGGTGTAAAACATACGATAAAGTTCAGGTAAAGTGAAGATCAGTACACCAGTAACGGTTGCCTTAACTTAAACAAAGACTGGAGGAAGCCCCAATACGTATGTAATATGAGAGTAATTGACGAAAAATATCGATTACAATAGATATATAGTTACACGGTAATGTAACAGTGGAAACTGTTTGTTACGTGAACTTTCGTGCGTCGTGGATGGAGGATATTCGTTAGTAGAACCGGCTCAAATATTTTAATTACAGTCTTAGTGGTAACATAGAAAAAAAGTGACCTGACTGTTAGTAAAATAAATTATTTAATTTTGATAATTTATTTCTAAAGAAACGTTACATTTGACATAATACATCTAAGATGATGCAAGAGTAAGACAGAGTTATATCATAAATCTATTGCAAACGCAATCTTGTATACATATGCATAGATATTTATGAAAACGTATAATATTATGCTAACTAAAGTATAACTTATTGGATGTTAGGACCGTAATAAATCAAAAACTTTTTGTAAAGTACCAAACTCTTGTATTAGTACAACTGATTGATCGAAACAGGAGCTAAATATTAAAGAAAAGGTCATGAGAAATAAGGAGGACAGTCAATAATGTAGCATTTGTCTAGATTGTTTCATCATAAACCGTTTCCCATAGTAATTGTTCCTCCTAGCAATTGCCTGCAACAGGATTTTGATTAAATTATTGGCTTTTCAATTTCACGAGCATTATTTTATGATGCATAGAGAGCTTATTATGCAGAGTATGCTTCATCTTGAGAACTGAGCAAATAGTTGAAGAAAATTCTGTGTAAACGAAAATTACTAATTCCAAAAAGGCTAAAATCGAAACAAAATCAAATATTTAGAATAAAAAGAAAACTAACATATAAATAAATAAAAAAAATAAAAAAATATTTCAGATAACGCCAGATCCATAAAAACAAAAACCACAATTAATTAATTAAACTATAAAAACTATAACTATACTATATAAGAATCTATTACCATCGACTGCCCAGACTAGATTATCGTAATACAATTCCCCGAACACTGACTTCAAAGTTCGTTTAAACTACATAGAAATTATGTCATGGAAATGAAATCAAAATTACCCGGCAGGTGACATTAGTGTAAATATTAAATAAAGCGAAATAATAGCACAAATTAGAGCTGTCGACACATAGTCGCCTGATAACAACACGGCGATTATTGTCACACACAACTCACAACGATTGGTGTATTCCGGTAATTACGGGAGACTATTTTAGTTTAGAATTTTTTATTTTTTAAATAAAAATATATAGTTTATTGGCAATAAAACAGTGGTCTGATAGGGTACATGTAGGTAGGTAGATGTTATTGCCGGTTGAGTTATATCTAATACATTATTTCATATTCAGTACCCAGATGAGCTCTGTCCCCCGCACTAGGTCTCTATTGAGCCTGTTCAGTGGTGTCACAGTGACTCGCTCTGACACTCCTTCATTATTATTACGTAATTTAAAATTTTACCCTTCCAATCCTAGACGTGAAAAAACTTCTACGGTAAAATATAAACCGAAAGTAAATTATGACATATTGTATTTTTTTTTTTTTTTATACAACTGAAGCGGCAACCAAGCGTACGGCCCACAAGATGGTAAGTGGTTACCGCAGCCTATGGACGCTTGCAATACCAGAGGTATCACTCGCGGGTTGCCACCTTGAGGCTAAGATCGAAAGCCTCATGTGCCAGTAGTTTCACCGGAAACCATACCCTTCGCACCGGAACACAGCAATGCGAGCATTGCTGCTTGGCGGCAGAAATAGGTATGATATGGTATCTAACCGAAAGTATATTATGACGTAGTGTATCTAAGTATTTGTAGATCTTTATGGCGCACGCATCGTAGCTTGAGCTAACTTTTGGATCCGCTTTAAAGTCCTTGAAGTGTTGCTTTCTAGAACTGCATTGACTCCCTTGCCAGAACCGATCGTGCATAGTGCAGGTTCATCGTGTGTGAAAAAGCAACATTGGAGCGAAACCGCTAACACCATATTTTGCAATTGTATGCTGTGATTGATGCAATTACAACAAAATTCCGCATTCTCCAATAACGACTCCTTAAACTGTTGCAATTAGACGTAATAGGACAAAGTGGTTTAATATTTATTTAAATTTTACAGCCGAAACAGTAACGTTTCGTGTAGGCCTGAATACGACGGTCACGCTAGCTGCGGCGCCGCACTGGGGATTCCCGCCAATAGGTATTTTACATTGTGCACGTGCAATTTACTGCACTTCATGAAACGTATTTATTTATTGCCATTGCGGCGACTATTTATAGTAGTCAATAATTTTGATGACGTCTTTCTATGCGGTTATATGGTTTTGACAAGCGGTAGTTTTGTGGTTGACTAGTTTGAGTAGATTGCTGATTATTTAACTAACTTCTATGCAACCAACCAACGCTTCTATTCAAATAGTAATGCATTTTTTACCAGATAATTATTATAATTATATTAATAACATTTCGCAAACAGCCTAAACGTTTTACATTTAGCTTTATATTTTCTTACTATTATAATTGGTTATTTTATTATCCTAGAAGTTACATTTATGATTATCAAATCATCATCAAATTCAATTGTCGTGTTAATTTTACAGTTACACATTTCATGCAACAATTACAACGTCATAATCCAATAAATAATAAATAAACAAGACATTATCGTAACAAATAAGTTGTAGTGATGCATAACCAAACTATGCACTACAATTACATTGTCTCTTGTAATTAAGGTAATCGTATGCTGTTGTATCAATCCAAATAGCTGATTGAAACATTCTTATCAAAACTAGTTTGGTACATAAATATAAAAAGCTTCATGTTCATTCACACGATGTGAGCGGCGGCGTCGGTCGGCGCAGACAACCTGTTTCCATAGACAGGTGTCCCTCTTTTTGTCTTCTCATCTTTAATAGCGGCGACTTTAACCGTGCCGGTAAGTGGTATTTGGTTTCCATTTAAAAATGCCATCGAACTAGCTGTTACAATGTTGTGTGGACTGCATTTTCGTCATAAAATACCGAATAGATATCTGCGCCTCTTACTTTAACGCCAGTGGCAGACAAAAAACGACATAAATAAGAATACAGAGCTGTATTGTTGTATTAAATAAAGGTTCGTTTGAAAGCGCTCATTGTTTAATAATATAAAAGTAATTACATTTTCCAGCAGCACTATTAGCTGGGTGGCACGTAATTTCCCCCGGGCGATTTGACGTACAAAATACACTAAGGTAAAAGCTTTAAGCGATATTTTGATATCTGCTTTTACGAAATTTATTTGAATAAAGAAAAATATGTCTATGAGCATAGATTTTTTTTATTTATTAGGGTACTGTACTTACCTACAAACTATTTTTATAAAGCTTTAAAGTGACCAAAACCTTCGAAAATAGTGGCGATGAAATTCAGAATTGGAAATAGAATTATCTAGAACAAGCGCAGCGCCGACGCCAGTAGAAACTAGATTTTCATAACAATCTCCAAGTGAAATACATACAAGAGTCTTGCAAAAATCATGATAAAATCGACATAGCTAGCACGGGTAAACAGCAATCGCCGTCGCGGCCTTATCAAGTAAACAAACGTTTGCGCCATAACACTGTGCAATACGTTTTATTTTATCAATGAACACATATTTCTTATCTGATACCTGTTACCTGGTAACGCCTTGACGTCCGCGGCATTATAAACTAGTTTCCATGGGTGATAAGATTAATTTTGGCGCCAAGTTATAAATTTGGTTGCACCAACGCGATAGAATTACGCATGTCCCATTTAATCCTAATTAAGTATTTTTTTGTTGCGTTATTGTTTTCTTAAATTTTATGCCATAAGTCTACAAAATACAAAAGTCTGCGATAATTTCAATAAGTTATGTTTAGATAATGTTACAACAGAATAAGTAAGTAAGTTTGTATGGAGTCAGTGGCCAACTCTGGTGACAGAGTTTCTAGGCCGCCCAAAGGCCTCTGTCATGGCCTAACAACTTGAAGACTACGATGATGACTACGCGGAACAGTGCTTAACTTCGTTGATCTGTTATGAACAACTTAGCCAGCTACGTCACGAGCGCTCCAGACAATAGAATAGAAAACATACGATGATACTTCGTTTTTGATGTCGATGGATGCCACATAAGGAAACGATTCAAAGCAAAATGCATTTGAATAAGATTTAGATCAACTGAATGGTGATAATACTCTCTGATCTTACTGTATGCATCCGGCGGCGCCAGCGATGGTTAGATTTAGCACTACGCGGAAAGATCAATACATCTAAAATAGACACGGGAACTTAGATGATCACCGCTTGGGCGACTTGTAGTTGCGAGAGTAGAAACGTTAGATGGAAAGTCTCATGTGCCTATAATTTCAACGGAAACCATACCCTTCGAACCGGAACACAGCAATGCGAGCATTACTGCTTGGCTGCAGAAATAGGTATGGTGGTAGTTCTTCCCCGGTTGTTGCTTATTGTTTAAGTCCTGAATTTTAGCACCATGTGCTAAAAGGGAGGAAGAAAACGGTTTTACAAAACCGTGGTCTCTGTCTACCCCTACGGAAATAAAGCGTAATTTTATGTGTGTTGTATACAAACTGTCATTGAGCATAAATGCTTTGCATACATACATAAAATCATGCCTATCGTATGTTGCCTTCTTTAGCTTAGCATAGTCGAACAGGTTTGCAAATACTTTTACCAATACCTAGAAGAACCTGCACTATACCCACTTATAGTAGTCATGATTGGTTGCCTGAATTATTGATTAGCAGGAAAACAACAAGGATAACGGTTTCATCAGACCGATTAAAGGGTCCTCAAGGTGTGGCGCCGCCGAACACTGATTCCGATAATAAATTGTGATTCATATTCCATGGAAACATTACTATAGCTACTGCTAAGTGCATTGGGCGGTTCGACAAGTACTTGAACTGTTTGAGATATACCACCACACATTGAACGGGTGTAAACTGTGAAGCGAATCTTTCGGTTGAAGGTTTCACATGAAAAGGATAAAAAGAGGAGTTGAAAACAAATTACGTATTGCATTGAATTCAAACTTTGTCTCCAATTTAGCAAATAAGGATATAGTGGCCCGACTTGTAAAAATAGTGGTTTTATTTAATTAATTAGAACATTAATACAGCTCGCGTCACAAACAAACAACAACACAGACAAGATACCGATAATACCATGGAGCCGGTATTGCATTACATCGCGATAAGAATACCGGAATTCGGGTATTATCCCCTAAAGGAGTGCGCGATATCAAGCGATATAACGCTAGCAACAAGTTGTAGGTAGTCAATATCTGTTATTTATTGTGATAAACGTTTCCCTTCCCTGCTAAACTTTATTGAGTAAAATCGGTGTTGGGGCTAACCGTATGAGCTAAATTTAGATAATAGTTAATACGAACTAACAAAACACCGCTAGATAAATTTATATAGCAAAAAATGTTTTTATATTGAGACAAACATGCAAGGCCCGCTTTGATGTATAAGCCTTTAGGGTTATCGTCGCCTATTGACAACTGCAACACAAGAAAAGTTTGATACTGAATCAAAACTGTAGTACAACCACACAATACAAAATGTTTGTAGAGTGCGCATCTTTCCGCCGAATTTTTTCCGCGTTTTTTCTTCCAGATTTTTCCCAAGCCTAACAGAAAATCGCTAACTTGTAAATAAATAAGTACCACTATTATTCAGCCACTCAGATTGTGGTTTAAAATTAGTGAAATGCTAATTAAATCAATCGATTCACGTACGTCCAGGACGATAAGATTATTCTATACATTTTGAGAGATAAAAGTAGTAGAAAACGAAAATTAAACTGACACTAAGCTCTATTAATAAACATTTTTGATTTCATCAAGCGACACCAATATACTAAATTAACTTGTTACCTACCAATAAGTTTAACAAAGGAAAAATAATAACCAACTAAAATTAACATTACTGTTAGCCTACTGGATCCAAGTGTTGGGCAAATTAACATAACTAAAAATAATATTTTGACAAGAGACCGTTAAAGACTTACCATTAATCCCACACTAGTTGTCATAACATACCTGAAAATAAATAAAACCATATTAGATTTGAATATGTAATTTGACGGCCATAGTTACCTAATTTGTCGTAAGTTCATACTTATCAGGTACAATACATGCGTAACGATGACATGTTTATTAACTAGAAAAACACCTTTTATAGTTCTAAGGAAAAGGGCATGCTGAAATATTAATGCGTTGCCTACTGCCGGTATTGAATTTCTAGTTAACTTAAAATATCAAGTAACGTGGTGGAAGAAGGGTGGTTAAATAGCGTGCCTAATTAATCTATTATGTAGAAGCCAATATTAGTTTCATGAAATCAATTAAACCGAAGAATAATGTTGTTGAAAGTATTTAAACTGTCTAACTTTTAACATAGTGATTGGTTAAGAATGAATTATGTTTCGTAGTAGTAGTTTAGTAGTATTCAAACAATTTTTTACCTTTGAAATATTATGTGATTTATATTTAAAGTGTCCTTTTTATATTTTATTTGAACTTAAGTTATCTTTTTATATGAGAATAATTTGAAATGTTTATCACCAAGTTGCACCACCACATACTTTCACTAGCACTAGTTCTTTCACACAGAAAATTATCATCAACCAAATGATTGATCATATTAAAAACAGTATCTCTAAGTGAAAGAAAAATATTTAGAAAGAAGGTCAATCACCAGAACTGTTTGCATGTTTGCCCACTTTTAGGAACACGGCATTATGTTATTTATGTAGTCAAGGGAGCAGGGATCAAATCGTATTCAGCAGTACAGCATATGTTTCATCAAACAGCGTACAGTGGTATAGTACGCGGACATTAATAATGTATCGCTGAGGCCAGCCGACTAAAGGTCAAATCTCCATTAGAAGCCACCGGGGAAAAGGTCGCGCTTTTGGCTTTCATCACACATAATTAAGACTAAAATACCCCGGAGGAACATCTAACTACCCGGGACCATTTTTTATTTCTAAGATCTAATGGCGTAAATTAAACACGAAACTTATACTGTTATGAGTCTATTTCACATAGAAAGGGTGCTGACACATTTGGTATTTGAATGTTTTTATCAGTAGTTCATAGTTAATATTGCAAATTAAAACGCACTATTCGAAAATTTATAAATTGTGGAAAATTGTTTGTATTTTATGAGTTTTAAAGTTTTGCTTGGCACTGCGCTCGCTCACCACGAGAGGTAGTTTCTTTCACAACTTTTAAGAGTAGTAGAGTTCTTTGTGATAGAGCTCGTCCGGGGAGAACTAACACCATACATATTTCTGCCGTCAAGCAGTAATGCTCGCATTGCTGTGTTCCGGTGTGAAGGGTATGGTTTCCGGTGAAATTACTGGTACATGTTGTTCGCTGGCTGCGGTGACTCGAAAACGAATGCGAAGCGTCTACGTGTATGTGTCTCAGTTACAAAACACGCTTGTGTGTGTGTGTGTGCGATGGTCGCGAGCCGTTCACGGTAGAAACAGCGCGCGAAGATTCAAAACCTTCACAAGATTGAGCGTAATTACCACAAAAGTAAAGTCACCCTGTGTATTACTACAAGTCAGCCATGCAACGCCAAATATATTTAAAAAAAAAACAAAAAAAAATGCGTATGCAAGGAAACAGCGTAACCAGTTCCGGTCCGTATGGTTTCCTGTGAAATTATAGACACATGAGACTATCGATCTACGTCTCAGGGTCAGGGGCAACCCGTGAGTGATACCTCTGGTATTGCAAGCGCCCATAAGCTGCGGTAACCGCTTACCATCTTGTGGGCTGTACGCTTAGCTGCCACTTTAGTTGTATATAAAAAAAAACTACTGCTTAGACGCAGAATATCACTAGCACTGCGGTATTGTGCCAAGAACTCTTGCTGAAGAGAAATACCACGAGGTAAAGACGCCTACCTAGCTACCATTCGTCAATAGATAACAGAAACAGCAATCTTCATTCCTGACCTACGCGGTCTGCTTGGTAAAACAGTTAGGTGAGTGCGCTTACAACTTACATTTGCATAATTCTACATCTAAGCCATTGACTAGTCTAGACTTTGTTGGAAATAGTGTTCAACGACCTGAGGCTTACTTTACACGACAGCTAAATAATATAAATAAATAATTAGCAGAAATTTTTACACCGCCATTTAGCCTTAAACCACCCCAAACTAAGCAAAGCTTAAAACTATAACCAGAACCAGATAACCAATAGAATACTTTTATATAAACATTTTTTAAATTAAATAATTTACAAATACATTGATACAACGATATTAGAAAAATATGAAATTAAAATTTGCAGATCATGTAATAATTTGTCCCGCGAATCAAACCTGCAACCTTCTCAACCTAGTTATTTAAACATGAAAATGGTGGTATGATTTACAAAGTATTGGTAAAAACAACACTTACGAAACGAAATATTATATAAAAAAATGCAAAGTTTGCATGGATGGATGGATGTTGTGGCTCGCTCAATCAAAACGTAACCGACAGCTGAACTAGTTTAGGCAAGAGGGTGATCTTTGTCACCTGTCTCTGTGCCTTTGTCCAGTGAGGAACAATGTTTTTTTAGAACTAGCGTTATTTTTAAGCATGAAAATGGAGTTTTATAGTGAGTGGAGTGTGATAAAAGGAACTCAAGAAAAACCACGGTGTACAATTATCATTATCATCCAGAGCTGTCCGCCTCTTATCTTTGTCTAGCGATTTGCCCCGGCTTCGCATGAGTGCTTAAAGTACGTATAAATATTTCTCTTGAATCGCTCTATCTATTCATGAAAACCCACATTATAATCCGTTCCGTAATTTAAAAGATCTAAAGAAGCGTGCACGCGACAAACGACGGGAAGAGACTTTGTTTTATACTAATACTATGTTTTTGTGCAAACAAGTATGAATCACATTGTTGACAACTTTGGGTGCAAATGTCAGGTTGGATATGATAATATGACATAGGTGATAACATTGAGCTGTTGATTTTGATGCACAGACCACCAGCAACGATGTTTGTAGTATTTGTTTGAATTATACAAAAGCTCACTGGTGGCCTAGTGGACACCGCTTTCCGATCCTAAGGTCGTGGGTTAGAAACCGTCAAAAGGTCATCATCAATGAATTTATCTATTTCAATAATGTACGAGCACAATGCTAGTTCTCTCTAAAGGTGGAGGAAAAACATCGTGAAAAAACCGGCAGATACTTTAACTAAAAATCAAAAATTTGCATTGGGTCTGCGTGGTGGATTTATGACTCAACCACTCGAAAGGGTACGCCAGAACCAAAAGGAGGAAACCTTAGAAGGCTGGTTATAAACACACACTAGACACATTTTGAGGGGGTGCAGGGAGTCCCTGCAGTGCGACTGCATGCACACGTTATATGACGCATTTCAATAGTGGCGCCATAACTGTCGTAATACAAATAGCAGAAAAAAACACGTTTTTAATCACAACCATACAAACAGCAGGCATGATAATACCATTTCCATTTCCAAGAACTATCTGGACAGCATTGAAAAAAATAAATAAAGATACACCAGATTAAAGCGAAGTTTGTAAACAAAGGGAAAGTAGCAAAAGGGTAACAGCATTCACTTTTATAGTGAATCGCTGTTAATGTCAACAGTAATCGGAACTGATAAGTTATTGTCGACATCGGCCACTTCATAAATACAGCGAGCATGCTAATGTCGGTATACGGATGTAAGGATTCCGAATTAAGTAAGTAAGTATTTATTTATTTCACACTCGTTCGTTCGTTCGTATGAGTCAGCGGCCAACTCTGGTGACAGAGTTTCTAGGCCGCCCGAAGGCCTCTGTCATGGACTAAAAACTTTGAAAAAGCCGGGAACGACTGCTTAACGTCCGAAGCACGTGAGCGCTCAGTTGAAATTGCCACTGGCGGTCACCCATCCAAATGATGAACCTGCGGAACAGTGCTTAACTTCGTTGATCTGTTAAGAACAACTTAGCCAGCTACGTCACGAGTGCTCCTTACTTATATTTCACACTTATATTGTGTTATAGTTAAAACACCGGATAATCTTAAGCTACTAGCTGCTAGTGGCTTAAGATAAGCGAGCACCCGTGCGAAGCTGGGACGGACTGCTGCAGTCCGTCCCAGCTTCGCACGGGTGCTCGCGCGAAGCCGGGGCGGGTCGCTATATACTTAATGTAGCATTCTAATGGTGAAAGAATTTTTGAAATTTGACCAGTAGTTTTTGAGTTTAATCGTAACAAAAAAAATACAAATCTTCTCTCTTTATAATATTAGTATAGATTTAAGCAAAGCTTGTTGTGTCAGTTTTGTATGGAAACAGTTCAAATTCAGCACTGCAATGCAGCTTGTTCTAGAATATTATTAAACTTAAATTCCAATAAAAATCACCATCTGTAGTATCCGCTTTGGTCATGAATCATGATAAGGGAAATATGCTATACCGACGATCCCTCATACCGTGGAAGCAAGGAGATTTAGTTCAGTAGGGCTGAACAGAAATGTTCAAAAAGGTACTTTGTTTTATTTTAAATGTCACTTTGTGCTGTCCTAGTGTGCTGTCATTAATAAAAACTGTTTCTTCCTTTCTTTCTTTCTTTCTTTTGACCGAGGAACCCTAATAAGCCACCCCTCATCGGCTTCTCGGTAATGAAACCGCAACATTATCAGAGTCCATTGGATTTTTCTAACGAATTCCCGGAAACCATTACCGGCAGTAAACATAGTCACGTTTACCTCAAGTTAATTATTAACTGAGATTCATAAATTGAATATGTTTCATAAATCAGTGCAGATTTACATAATCTTAATATAATATTATGAGAGCAATGGTGGTCTAGTCTTCCGATCCTAAGGTTATGGGTTCGAATCCGGTCGTGCATCAATAGATTTTTCTATTCGAAAAATTTATGTAAAAATTTATTAAAATTTTTTGCTGTAAAGCCGATTTATACAAACTACAGATCTCCCAAGTATTTGTAGCTAAGACAGAAAAATGTA
This sequence comes from Colostygia pectinataria, assembly GCA_951394395.1. NCBI lineage: Eukaryota > Metazoa > Arthropoda > Insecta > Lepidoptera > Geometridae > Colostygia > Colostygia pectinataria. The sequence goes on from OX596362.1 coordinate 3,390,630, forward strand.
TGATGGAGGTACAGTACAGAGCAGAGGCGTCGAATTGGCACAATGTTTACATCATTTAGTTTGTTAGAACCTCTTTCAAGACCGTTGAGTAAGTGTCATGTAAGCTAATTGCCTGTTAGCCAATATAAATGTGTCTGTCGGTCACTCAACCATACGGCGCGACATTTATATTGGCTAACCGGCAATTAGCCTACTTTTGTATTAATTACTAATAACAAAACAATAATAATATGTTTTTTATTGTTTCAGGGTTGCTGTGCCATATTTATTACTTTTTTATGATTGGTAGTTTGATTGTAAAATGACTAGCTTAGATCGTAGACAATTTAATCGAACCTTGATCTTTATATTTCCAATTAACGATTACAGTATTAATTAAATTTTTAATCATTTGTTTTGTGTTGCAGCAGACGAATAATCTCAAATCACAACCAATGATGAGCATTTGTCCAAATATATTGTAAGTATCTTCTACTCTCATGAAATTTCAAGTTGTTCATAATTGATGTTCTTACTGTGTTAAGCGTAGTTACCGTTTGGATGGGTGACCGCCAGTGGCAATTTTAACTGAGCGCTCCCGTACTTCGGAGGGCATTTTAAGCAGTCGGTCCCGGTTATCTCAAAGTTGTTAGGCCATGACAGAGGCCTTCAGGCGGCCTAAACACTCTGTCACCAGAGTTGGCCACTGACTCATACGAACTTACTTACTAGGTGATAGGATCAGAAGATTCAGAAATTAGGAAATTCGCAGGAGAACCAAGGTCTCTAACAAACAGCTCTCAGAATTAACAAGCTGGCAGTCGGCAGTGGGCAGGCCATATAGCTCGAAGAACCCGATAACCGCTGAGAAACAAAGTTTCTCGAATGACGATCACGAACTGGAAAATGTGGACGGTCAATCACTCGATGAACCGATGACATTTTATCGGTCGCAGGTCGCAGCAAGATGGTGAAGGCTCAAGATCAGTTGTTCTGGCACTGAAACAGTCAATGTCCAGCAGTGGACGTGTATTGATATAATGATGAGTCCAGCAGTGGACGTCTATTGGCTGATATAATGATGATCATTATCTTAGACGCCTACACATTACCCATAAACCCTAAGTAAGTACATAGGTAATTCGAACGGAAAACAAGTCAAGCCCATGTGACGCGGGAAAGCAATAGCTGAGGTGCTACGTCACGATTAACCGGGCGACTGACGCACGATTCGTGGTATAGCCACAAACTATGACTTATTCCACGGAGAACACAGCCTACATTTAGAACGGCCCACGCGCGCCCCTGCCACCCTTGGTTGCCCACCACTATGGTATAATCTGCATGCGAAAATTTAAAAATTAAAGTGATGCGGTGGCCGTTTGTGAAGCGAGGGGCTGCGGGTTCGATTCCCGCTGCGAGAGTAATGTTTGCATGATCTGTTTAGTTCCGGATCTGGGTGTTTCCTAAATAGATCCTTATTAGGCCATAAGTAGCCGATTTTGAAAGTTTTCAAATAGTTTTATTATAACACGGAAAAACATAAGTAAAATGTCGGACAACGAGAATAACAAGAAAAAATAACTCCGTTATTTAAGACACTTGGATTACTCAATGTTATTTTATGGCAAATGAATGGAATAATCTTATTACAGCGTCCATTCATGTTTTATAAATAGTATCTCAACTAAGGCTGTTTATTCGTGGTACGCCCACGCTTGTCTCGCGTGTCTCGTTTCTAAATTCAGTCCAGGTATTTTTATAAGAGCATTAAACATTTACCTATTACAATAGGAAAACAAACAAGATCTTGAGAGTAGATTAGTAAGGTTACATAATATCTCGAGAAAAAGGTGAATTTGCAATATTTTAGGCCACCGAGAGCCACGGTTGCAGAGTCATTGTTTACACTTTAGTTTAGACAGACAGTCCAATAAATAGAAAAAAAAATTGCGTTCTGTGTTGAATTTTCAAACAGCTATGTACAATCATCATCATCAGCCAGTAGCTGGACATAGGTAAGGAATGCCACGACGGACGTTCTGCCATCCACCGACTTCACATTCTACAAATTATTATTTTATCTAAATACGTTTCAGTTTAGTAAGCTAAAATCTTAAGATTTCTTACTAATACGGTAGCGACGATAAAGTTTCAATTTATTTTAAAAGCAGACTTGCGAATATAATTAAAGAGAAAATGTATTTTATTGACAGCTAGCTAACCACTAATTTGCGTACCAGTCAGGCACGAACTGTAAGAAACATTTTTAATCTCTCGATCTTTTCAACAACAAATAAGCTGGGAAACGTTGAAAGAAAATAAATTGAAGATGAAAAGAAATGCAAACAGAGGCCCGGTAAAATGGACGAAGCTACGAAATCGAGTTTAATGATTCATGGATCTATTTTAATTTGTTACAGAATAAAAGGAAATCTTAATCCATCTTGGGCTTGAGGTACACAAATATAATAACGAACGTATTACATCGGTCGACAACATAATTAACTAACTGCATAATAGGTCAGGAATATGATACCAATGTAATGTATAATTATCGATGTACTAGGTAAATTATAACCCCTTTTTGAATTCTTGTCGTAATAAAATGTGAACTATCTTTCATTTTTTGGTGGGTGAATAAATAAGTATAATAAATCTAGAAATTAATTAAACAAGCAGAGTAATTAAAAGATTTTTTTTATACAACTGAAGTGACAATTAAGCGTACGGCCCAAAAGATAGTAAGCGGTTACCGCAGCCTATGGACGTTTGCAATACCAGAGGTATCACTCGCGGGTTGCCACCTTGAGGCTCAGATAGAAAGCCTCATGTGCCAGTAATTTCACCGGAAACCATACCCTTCACACCGGAACACAGCAATGCAAGCATTACTGCTTGGCGGCAGAAATAGGTGGTAGTCCTTCCCCGGGCGAGCTCTATCACAGATAACTCTACTACTCTTACGATGTAACCAGTTTATAAAAGCAAAACTATTTTTTATGTATTCACTAGTTTTCAGTGAGTAACTGTTTGGCTGTGCACTGATTAAGCCCCATAATGTAGCTTGCTTGCGATGCCGTTTTAATTACAAAGGCGGCAAGAATAGAGGTGCTTCAATTCGAAGAGAAACGAAATACTTCGGCACATGAAACAAATGAGAACTTGAAAAATAATACCCTTTCTCGCGTTATCGAGAAGCAGTAAGAAAATAAGGTATAAACTGTATAACAGATCATTATTGACCACTTAGGTCAGCAGCAAACATTCTCAGCAGGCCAACGCCCCACCTTGCGTCCAAGTTGTGACAAACAATTGTAGCTCCAGGGTGTGGGGGAGAGATCTCAAATCAGCCTGACATCTTTCGGCATAGTTGGATCGGTCTCATGCTATACAGTTTGCGTCAATGCAGTTCCAGGAATGCATCGGTCTCCTTTGCAATATGTCTGTGTTATGGCGGGCCAATTTGCCGTTCATTTTTTCCTGGTAGTATCATATTATAACCAGAACATAAGTTAGCCTCGATTTTTACGAGGGCTTCCGACAGCGTTAGATTGAATAAGTTCTTTTTTTGTAGAAAAATGGACGAGTTGTTACCGAGGTCAAAATATTGTTCTTGGGATTTAAACAATTATTGATTTGACTGCTTTAAAAATAGGCTTGCACTGCATGCAAGCATTTTAATTATTCTCAGAATGTAGGTTTAATTCACCACCGATAACCATACCTATCTATAGCTTAATGCAGCGTGATAGTGCAGTCCATCAAACTTCTTTCGTTCGTTCGTATGAGTCAGTGGCCAACTCTGGTGACGGAGTTCCTAGGCCGTCCGAAGGCCTCTGTCATGGCCTAACAACTTTGAAAAAGCCGGGACCGACTGCTTAACGTGCCCTCCAAAGCACGGGAGCGCTCAGTTGAAATTGCCACTGGCGGTCACCCATACAAATGATGACCCCGCGGAACAGTGCTTAACTTCGTTGATCTGTTAAGAACAACTTAGCCAGCTACGTCACGAGCGCTCCAAACTGATGAGACCATCAAACTGACCATTATATTCGACAACAAAAAATAATTCAAGATTTTCGCATTGTGATATGATAACATAGGTAGAGTAATTTTCCATTTCTTTCTAACAATATGTTTGTACAATTTTGCAAGTTTACCGTTATTCTATTTTCAAATATGCTTGAACATTATTGTTTTTCCTCATAGTAAAATGGGTTATTTTAAGCGACGTTGCTGTAAGTAGGTACAGGTATTCAAGCTTTTGTCGCGTAAAACTCGACGGAGCATGAAAGCTGTGACGAAATGCCACACAATACTTTAACTTTCACCGCTGTAAGCGTTTGTTTGTTGACAGTGTTTCAAAACTTATTTAACTGAGTGTTTACTTATCTTATCGATTGAAAAGTTGATGAAAAGCCAATCACAAGAAGTTAAGAATTTAGGGTGAGAGCATTACAGTTATTTGTGATAGAGCTCATGCGGGGAAACACTACCACCATACCTATTACACCACGCAGTAATGCTTGATTGCGTTACTGTGATCCGTTTCGAAGGATTATGGCACATGAAACTACTGATCTACGCCTCAGGATTAACGTTCAAGTGATACGACTGGTATTGCAATCCATAGATTACGGTTACCGCTTCCCATCAGGTAAGTCGTATGTCTATTTTCCATCTAAGTGGCATAAAAAAGAATAACACTATCCAGAAATCCTGGAAGGTAGTCACGGCAAAGTCAACTTTATGTAAAATTAAATTAGACTAAGGCCTCGTAAAACCCATGTATAAACTACTTTGAAGATACCTGGCGTGGTTTGTGGTGTTTTTAACTGCATAGCCTACAATAGGGCACGGGCCACTGAACATCGCAACGAACGTTCTTTCACCATCAAAGGCAAAGACGAAGGGCTAAAAGTGGGTACGCAGACTGCGTTGTACGAAATATTGTCAAGTGGCGTGTGGGCATTTGATACCATGGTAGTGAGAGAAAGTTTTTTCATTGATGATGGAAATACATTTTACATACAAATAATTTAACACAGTATCTCCCTTCTCGGCATGTCATAATCGGGTATAAACAAAGATCGCAACAGTTTATCATCATGTAAAAAAACAGGATTAGCACGCGAAATAAACAGGCTGCGAGAGATAAAACTCTCCCAAAAATTAGTAAAAACAACAGGTGGAAAATGCAGTATTCATAAAAAGTGGACATTGCCGGAAATACTTCAATTCCCCGCACAGTCCTACCCTGCAGTTCAGAAGCCAGTGACTATTATAAAAATTTACAAACCATTGCTAGTCTGTTATATTAAAAAGATTGATTTGGAGTCATGTTAGCAAGAGAATGTGCACATATTCCAACGCGGGCGTCAGTGCAGATCTTATTAGACAACATAGAATTAGATAGGTACCACGTGTTGTGAAAAAAACATAGCTTACTCCTGGCCCGGGCTAAATAAAACTGGGAAACGCGCCTAGCCTAGAATAATATCAGGATCCTAAAAAAGTTTAATGTCAATTACATACTTTGAATTGATACCTGTTTAATTTGCTTACTTCTTTTATAGTTCGTTTGCGAGGATTCTTTGTTACGAATTACGATTAAACTGTTACTATAATTAATAATCACTTTTTAAACCAGACTGTGTATTCCAAGTTTTAAATATAAACCCAAATATTTTGTAATACCCGTTTCAATTATAATAACACACAAAAGAGGGAGCAACGCAAAAAAATGACCCCAACCAACATGTAGACAGGCGAGTACGGGAAAAAATAACATTTCTAAATTGATTTAAATTGTTATCGGGTTATCAAAACACGCCTAAATAATGGGCAGTTTTTATACTACTAGGAGCAGTAGTTTTCAAGAACACGATTGATAGAGTTAGTTTGGTTAATAACATCAAAAATGTCAAACAGCGAAACTTCCCCAAAAGACGACCTAACTAGATGATAATACATGATTTTTTTCTTGCCTTTTTCTTGAAATTCTACGAACTAAAAGATAATTTTAGTAAATCACAATTGTGTGACATACAGACATACGGACGGATATACGGATGACAGACAGATGGATGATGACGATGGGCACGATATTGGGGTTTCAACAATACAAATAAATCGGGATCCTAAAACAGCAAGTGTCGGAAGGAAGCGTTGGCGGCTGGGGGATCGTGACACGATCACACGACACGCGACGAGACGCGACGTTACTCGTCATAAAAGCGCGTCTGCTAATGAGCAAAGTTTGGGAGCCGTTTGGCGTCCAGTCAGATGGAAAAATAACTTGAGCTGTTAATACAACATTATGGATGTTTCTTGGGCTTGTGAGGAATACAGATGAATGTTCTGTAGTAGATGTTTTTTATAAATGACGGATCCTAGTTCTGGGTTTTCCAGGACTAGGATCCGTCAAACTTTCTTTACCAGCCAGCGTATTAGCCAGGTTAATCCTATTCAACCGTTTAGAGCCCTATCCTTGACAACCCTTGAATTTTCTTGTAGCCCGTGAAGTTTCGAACACTATTGTGGCTCGTGTGTTGAAGATATTTTAACGAAAAAAACAAATAAAAGCTTTATCCCTTAAAATTTAAGTCAGTAGAACAAATATTAATTAACTGAAGACACAACTGATTAAAAAAATAATTAGTAACGCACGTTTCGTAAAATGAGCAATTCCAGTCAACTTTCGATCATGTTTTCTATGAAATAACAAAGTACATATTTCTAAAAATGCAATTATAATAATCACAGTTTTAAAATTTAAGTGAACAGAGAAAAATACAGCATGTTAGTTCAATATTTTTGAAAAAAGACTGTCTAAAAAACGCGTACTTTTCCCAATTTTACGCTTGTTTTTTCTGCTAAAGTAAGGAGTTTACAATAAAAATATATCTAAACTTAAACTTGAACAAAAATACTAAATTAATACAACAAAGAAAATAATCTAATAGCTTTGACTTTTTTTTAATAAGATTTTTTTTAAATCACACCTTAGCGCACTTATAATCATATCGATCGAAGCACCGACTCTCAAACCGCGCTGAGCGCTTATGGAGGGAGGACGTATCGCTCCTCGTCGCGCGCACTATTACTTATACTATATAAAGATACATTCAGGCGAACTTCATGAATTATTTCGCTAAATCTTGGAAAGGCCTCTTAAATAATCAGATTAAAAAACTACAACTTTTTTTGAAAAACTAGCATCATTATCATTATTACATACGAGACTATTTACTAGTAAGCCTGAGTTGGCCACTGACTCATATACGAACTGTAAGCGGTTACCGCAACCTATGTACGCTTGCAACACCAGAGGTATCACTCGCGGATTGTGAGGCATAGATCGAAAGCCTCATGTGCCAGTAATTTCACAACATACAATAACACTAATTCATATTTTAATGTGAAAGTTGTGAGCATGTTTGTTTGTTACTCAATAATTATTGTAAGATTAAGTAAGTTCGTATGAGCCAGTGGCCAACTCTGGTGACAGAGTTTCTAGGCCGCCTGAAGGCCTCTGTCATGGCATTGTAACATTAAAAATGTTATATGTGATACCATTTCAAGATGCGCCATATTTATAAAATTAGCTTAGTCCCACATGCAGTCCTATTTAAAACATAATTTTAAACCAATTATAAAACGGTGTATAAGTGAACAGAATATACAAGAATTATTTAAATAATGTATCTAATAGATGAACGAAATCAATATAGATTCTATATTATATTGATTTCAACTACCGACTATGAGAATAATATGCGGTTGTTTTTTTTTTTTTATACCACCTCTAGGTGGCAAACCAGCATACGGCCCACCTGATGTTAAGCGGTTACCGTAGCCTATGAACGCTTGCGATACCAGAGGCATCACTCGCGCTTTGCCGACCCTTTCTTTGTTTTGGTTCGAAACATTTATAAACTAAACTATTCTGTTTTAGTTTAATAATAACTAGTACGTTCGTGTTATTCCTTGACCAACTCTTGAAAAGCTTCTAACAAACTAGGCAACTAATTAATAGTAAACTTAACTTAATTACTTAATTAAATTGAGAACATGAAAAATCATAACATCTACAGTTCTTTTGTTGTTACTAAGGACAATGACTGGTATTCCTGTAAAATAATGGTGAAATATTAATCCTCATCTAAGCAAGTTCTCTATAGGAGCAACACATTCACATCAACAGAAATTGTGGATGGCTTATTATCATGGTAAGATGATGAATAAGATAAAATAATAAATATCATGACACAAAAAAGGAAGCATTACTGCTTGGCGCTAAGAATAACTATGGTAGTAATTTCCCGGACGAGCTCTATCACAAGACTTTACTCTTTCATTACATGAGGAACCCTAATCACTTATTTTGCAAACTAACAGGCAACGGAAGCGTTCACATAAAATATGTACATGTGTATAACGGTGCTGGCTGAGGTAAAAAAGTTTTTATTCACTCGACGACAGTAATACATTAACGACCTCACTTATATGTGATTCAAACATTGTTTGAAATTAGCACTGTCTCATAACCGACAGAAACAGCTTATTTTAAATGATGTGTATAATATAAATAGCGTTTATAATGCTGTGTCAAGATTTTAACATAAAACCTTCTTTATTATAGCTACCAATCTGTCTTCAGCGAATGATCTTACAATGTCGTAGTACTAGCAACACGTTTTTTATTTGCTAAGTTCCAAACCCAATGGTACAGGGTAGGATGGTACCTTTATGAGTAGGCAAAGTATTGTATGCTCTGCCCGTTGCTATTGGGAGATAAACTTTCGAAACTAATTCTTCAGGTGGCCCGTGGCCTGACTGCAACTGTTATGGTCAGGCGTGGCGCTTAGCTACGTAGTACTATATGTTCTGTGGCATCAAGACTTGGCCGTCTAGACACATGCTGACTTAAAAAAAAATGTCCGCGTGATGCAATAATTTTTGCATTCAAAGCCGTTTCGGAGTGGCACAGGCCTGGCAACGGTTCCTCGCAGGCGCGACGTTGCGTCACCGCGAGGCCGACCGCCGCGTTGCGCAACACTCACGCGCATGATACCGCCATTCATCTGACGCGCGCTTGGCAACACCACGCATCATCACATTAATATCAGACAGCAAAACTTTATTGGCACAACGTGGCATGACTACGATAATGGGGGCTTGGTAACAGGTAAAGTTCGCTTCGTATGGTCGGGTGGCATTGGCCGACTGGCGACAGAGCGGCAGCAGGAAAATAATAGAAGCATGCCACATGAATGATAAGTAAGCGGAAATATAAACGACGACTGATTCGCCACTTATTTGTATGCGTACTGAATTGTTTTAAAAAAACGTTGCAATCCAACCGGCGTATTCCGAGAAAAGCGAAATTGCCGACCAAAAAGTTTTGCACATTGCAACAGAAATTCAACAGGAAATGCATTGTCATTGCAAAGCAACAAAAACAAACATAACCATTCACATAAGATTAGCCCGCGATGTTCTATCGAACTTGCTGCGATAACCGACCGGATGTTTGGTTGTGTGTGGCATTGTTCGCACTGGCCCATTGACTGCAATAGGTACCTATATAAAAAGTAACCAATTAGCCACTTTGTCTAGACAAGGAAACAAATCTAAGTTGGTTCAATTGGTAAATAATAAAAATTAATGAAATAGTTTTTGTGATTCGAATTTAAAGATTTCTCTCTTATCTTTTAAAATCTCACGAACTCGCGATATAGCTCCGGCTGTTAAAAGAACAATCAAATAACTGGTGACACATAAATTACTACTCAGTTTGCTTGCGCCCACCCAAAGTTTTATCACCTAGTAACTAGGTTTAGTTGATTGATTAATTAAATACTGCAATGACAAGCATTGTCTGATTTTAATTCAGCTATCAATCCTACTAATATTATAAATGAGAATGTCTGAGTTTATGTGTTTTTTATCCCATAAATCTGGCATTTATGATCAATGTTTTAAAGGGAACAAGCTATCAAAGCGCGGACCGAAACTAGGATTATTTCAGTAACAAAATACCACGGTCATTTCGAGCCGGATATCGGAAAAGTGCAGTACCGATTGGAAGTAATTCAACGAAATAATTTGATAATGTCGAACATCGCATACCGGATGCCGGGGCGCGTTGGCGTGGCACTGCCAACACGAAAAGCACTAATTGCCGCTTATCGAAATTGGTAAAAATGTAAAATTTACACTTCACTCGATGATTGTACAAAGTGATAGTGTCAAGTAACCGTTAAATGTTCTCTTTTTAATTATCAGATTATTTAACGTTTCCATATTGGGATTGCTCTTTTTGATTCTGTTACAATTATTCAGCTTATATAATATAACATTCAACTTCAATACAACATTCCGTCTTGCAACTAGTCTGCGGTTGGGTGCGCAGTGCTTCGCTCCGCATCAGTGCCAGTGCGGTACGACGGTCGACCAGATTGGTCACCACGGATTGTCGTGCACCCCCTGGTCCACCGGTAGGATCTGCCGACACGCCAGTCTTAATGACATCATTCGTCGGGCGTTTGTCAGTGTCAACGTACCAGCCGTTCTGAAACCGAACGGTTTGGTGCGTGATGATGGCTAACGGCCTGACGGTATGACTCTTGTTCCTTGGGAGATGGGTAGGCCTTTGGTGTGGGACGCGACATGCGTCGACACCTTAGCCGCATCACATCTGTCGGGGACATCAGTTAGGGCTAGCGCGGCGGCAGATTGTGCGGAGAACACCAAAAGGCGCAAATATGCCGGCCTAGATAGAGCCTACATATTTGAGCCTTTTGGAGTCGAGACCCTGGGTCCGTGGGGTACCGGGGCTCACCGCGTTTTCAAAATTCTTTCCGGGCGTCTGGTCGAAGCGACGCGTGATCCAAAGGCTGGTTCATATCTGGCTCAACGTATCAGCATTGCCATTCAACGTGGCAATGCAGCCAGCATGTTGGGAACGCTTCCTACTGGTAGTGATTTGGATCAGTTGAGCTATCTATAGGTCGTTTGTAACGGTCTTTAGATGGCTCAACTGTTTCATATGTAATTGGTATATTTTGTAATTTAATGTACATATTTTATTTTGTTGAATTCTGTTATAATGGAGTTTTTTATTTTAAATTTGGAAATCAGTCTCATTCTCTCAGAGCTTTAAATAATCAGAGTTAGCCACTGACTCATACGCTTACTTACTTACTTACATGATCTAGAGTTCTAAGGGATTTATTTAGAAAAATCTCTTTAATCGTGCAGCGCTCTCTAGAAGGAAAATTGCAGGTTTAAGATTTACTGTTTTGTCTTTAGATTGTGTGGCGGTCAGTCTAACAGAAGCGTTATCATAATTTTTTTTAACCAGTGTTGTCTTCCTGCTAGGCAAAGGTCTCCCCCATATTATCACTAGCAGTTCTCCGATCAATAGACCTCGCAAGCACAAACTTGTAAAGTGAGCTTTGAAAGTGAGCAACATATTGCATTTTGAGGAACTATTTTGTTCATCACGCTAAAGATCCTCATCAGATCTTCACCAAATATCAGACAAACTTAAAGTTAATACATACCTTTTATATAAAAAAAAATCATCGAAATCAAATCACATTACGCGGAGATATACAGCAGCCCTCTTTTTGTCCCTTTTTGGAGAAAGTACGCCCCTTATCAAAAATCCCCGACGACAATCAAATTCTATAAAGTCATAGAACCTGTATACCAAGTTTCAACCAGATTGGTTGAAAAAGACCGGACAAACTGACATCCAAAAGCATTTTTGGCCAATCTCGAAACTGAGACGCTTCGCTCGCGCGGTCAATTATCATCATAATATCAGCCAAGAGCGCCATGACGACCGATCTTGAGCCTTCACCATCCACCGACTTTCTGCCACCGCTCTAGTGTCATAACAAAACTTAGGTAGTACAGATTTTATATTACTAAGATAAGATTCTTATTTGACTTAACAAACGTAATATCTACGATACATTATTAAGAAACAACAAAACAGAAACAAAGCAATCTACATTGTGATCCGATTTCTAATACATTATATGTCGATCAAAATCAATATTAGGCAATTTGTGATTTGATAACGTTCCTATTTCCAACCTGCTGTTGACACGAGTTACATATTTTGCGAAAAACCCATCGGTTATCGGTAAGGTTATCGGTTATTCATGTCGCTGGCGGATGTTTACATTAGTAGATAGATTTTTTCCTCACTTGACTTTGAATCGGACATGGCATTGCCATTTATATTTCAACTAGCGACCCACCCCGGCTACGCACGGCTGCGTATAAACGTATATTTGTACGCCAGCTGGTATTAACCAGAGATAGAGATTTAATAAAAATAAATATTTAATTTTATTTCAATCCTTCCTCCTATAAACGGCATTGAAATCCGTTACGTATTTTAAAAGATCTAAGCGTAACAGACGACGGGAAGAGACTTTGTTTTTAAATATATACCGATAGACCGATGTCATTTAAGCGGTCGCAGGAATTCGGTGGATGCTCAAAATCGGTCGTCCTCTTTAGAGGAAGCCTATGTTCATTAGTGGACGTCTATCGGCTGATATGATTATGATGATGACATATAATGCTGTGTTCCGGAGCGATGAGTATGGTTTTCGGTAAAATTACAGGCACATGAGACCGATCTTCGGCTTTCGGCGGCTTGTATGGTATTGCAAGGCTTCGGTAACCGCTTATCATCGGGTGGACCGTACTTTCATCATCATGACAGTCTTCTAATGTTCCCACTACTGGGACACTGGCCTACTTTCAAGCGAGAGTGATTGGGTCATAATCCACCACGCGGACTCATTGCGGAATGGTGGATGGCACATGTCTTTCGAATTTGTAGTTCTTGGACATGCCGGTTTCCTCACGATGTTTTCTTTCACAGTTTGAGAGCACTGGCATTGAGCACATACATTTTTTCGAACAGAAAAATCCATTGGTGCATGACCGAGTTTGAACCCACGACCTTGGGATCTGAAGGCGGGGTTACTACCACTAGACCACCGGTGGCTATAGTACTTTATTTGAAAATAAAAAGGAGTAAACTAACTTTATTATAACATGGTTACATCGAACTGGCCCCCGTCATGAAAACGAGAGTGAGTGCCTATCGGCGCCCGCGTCTCCGCCGCGTCACACCAAACACGTCAAGCTTGCGTAAGGCAATTCGCAAACAATAGTTTATCGAATCGAAACTCAGATAGTCACACATTTTGAGTAAACCCCATTATTGAATGCTGCCGTCATAACTGTTGACGCGGAAAGTGGAAATCCTTATTGTTTCGGTTCTATTGTGGGCGGAGATATGATTTATGACGAGTAACTAAACGTAGGAAACTTAAAAGAAAAACATGATTATTTTTTATCATCATCATAATGACAGCCTTCTAATGTTTGCTGCAGCCTGCTCTCAAGCGATGGTCTCCACATGAAGTTTTTCTTTTACCGTTCGAAAGCGCTCTGATACTAGTTTTGATTTGAACCCACGACCTTAGGTTCGGAAGGCGGGTTCACTACTAGTAGACCACCAGAGCTTGTTTGAATCTGTACATAGTATCAAAAAAATCGCTTCCCGCCAGTCTGTCTGTCCATTTTGTATGTGTACGCTTAGATCTTCTAAACTACGCTGCGGTTTTCATCTATAGGTACTAATATTATAAGTAGAGATTTGTATTTTTGTTTGTTACGAATAAACTCAAAAACTAGTGGTCCGATTTCAAAAATTCTTTCACCATTAGAATGCTACATTATCCCTGAGTAACATAGAGGCTATATTTATTACTAGCGACCCGCCTCGGCTTTGCACGGGTGTGGTTTCATTGCACCCGTGGGAAGCTGGAACGGACTGCTAGTTAGTAGATTCAAGAGGGTTTAAATACCGAATAGTCTAAGCACCCGTGCGAATCCGGGGCGGGTCTAAAAGGCATAAAAAGTTGTTAAAGTGAATTACAAATCCGTAGGATGATAGCAGATTATGATTACTATGAGTCAGTAGAGGCCAACTACATCAGCTGACTCATTCACGACAGGCGGATGAGAATTGAAATCACATTGTTTGTAACGTTCTTTATGTCCATGTCCACGCTATATTTAATTAGCAAATAAAAAACATTCGACACTAATTTAACAAATGTTTTTCGAGATAGGAAAAGATACATTTTAGACTAAAAACTCGATTCTTTTTTATGTATCAAACAAAATCGCTTTCCGCCGTCTATCCCTATGTATGTATGCATGTATGTTTGTACGCTTGGACCTTTTAAACTACCCAACGGATTTCAATGATTTCATCAATAGATTAGTAAATCAAGAGGAAAGTATAAAAACACATTTAGAAAAAAAAAAGATAGACCGAATCAAAATACATTATTTTAAGTTTAACATATAAACAAATTTTTAATATAATTAAAATTTAATTTTTTTTGATTATTTTTAATGTCTTTGGTGTACCATAATTTGTTTTTGTTATAATTTTAGGTTAAAACGATAAAGCTGTGTAAATAGATTTGCATGATTTGGACTAAAATATACAAACACGGAAATTTAAATAAAAACCACGTAAAATTAGGCGGTGAATTCAGTTTTTTCCGGTCGGGTAAACCCGTGTGACACATCCGTACCCTAATCCCACGCCATTACAGCAGCTAGGTCAAACCTATTTTCGTATTTAACACTGAATGGTCAGAGCCCGCGCGTTTAGAATTTGTGATAGCAATTTATATTTCTTTCGTTATCATTTACGAAACTCCGTTGGTACTAATTGCATGTAGAACACGCGCTTTATCAACTGTGCTTATTTAACATTTTCAACTCATTATTTCCAAACTTTTGTTGACATGGTAATCCCAGAAGTTGAAAAACGAGGAAAAAATACGATAGCATAGCATGCATTTTCCTGTTCAGAATTGGCAAATCTTTGCGTGGAACTCGAAAAAGGATTCACGGTTGTAAATCCGCGAAAGTTGGAGATACATCAGTCAGCTGTTGAACAATACAAGGTGCGGTGCGGCGTAGCAGTGAATCAGTGACTGGCATCAGCTGATTCATTCGTCGTCGGCGAGCGGCCTTGCATGCACCGACTGTGAGAATCAACACACAAGAAACGCAAATCACCTACTTCACCGCGGGATAATTTAAGTTTTATGAAAAGCCAGCGATTATATTTATATTTAATTAAATAAAACAATATTGTGTGTTACTCAATCACGTGGGTAATAGCTGAAATAATTATAAGATAGAGTAGAAATCTTTGTGATAGAGCTCGTCCGGGGAAAAACTTCCACAAAACCTATATCTGCCGTCAAGCAGTAATGTTCGCATTGATGTGTTCCGGTTTGAAGGGTATGGTTTCCGGTGAAATTACGAGACGTTCGACCTACGTCTCAGGGTGGCAAACCGTGATTGATACCTCTGGTATTGCAAGCGTCCATAGGCTGCGGTATCCGCTTACCATCTTGTAGGCCGTACGCTTGGTTGCCTGCCACTTTAGTAGTATAAAAAAAAAAAAAAATAACTCTGAATAGTTTACAGCTTAGCTTTTTATCCAGGTATCTCGCAAACTTCATGGCCGATATATTGAAATCAACACAAGTGCTAAATCGAATCTAGAGGATGTGTATACCGAATAGGCATTGTTGCGAAACATAGTAACAATGATGAATGAAAGTCACTAAGTAACACGCGATAACTGTCGCCGATCAAGTTTCGGAAACAAGGTGACATCAGTGACCCCAAGGTGACTCGCACCTCGCGTTTACAATATAGTTCGACGAACCCAACTCTTTAATTTCATTGTCGTTTCCATACGTTCTTAGCTTAGCGATAGAAACAGCACCAACTAGAATAAACTTAAAAATATAAAACAAATTGTCATGAACACACCGACAACACAAAGGGAGGTCTGTGAATAAAAACAAAGTGCTTTAATAAAGGCTCCCACGATGCTTGTTACTCAATGACATTGGAGTTGAAAAATCCCAACAAAAACTCCGGAGAACGTGTAGTCATATTATGGCGACGTGAAAAACACTTTGTTTAAAAGAAGAGTAGAATAAAAAGTAAAATGAAGCGTACCCCAGCAAGGATGGGCAATAGAGGCAGACGCCAACTAATTGCGAAAAACTAGATTAACTCTCACGTAGAGGCACTAAACGAGGATGACTGTTTATATCCGTTTCGTTCCTTTAAGAACACCACTAATAGACTTATTTTATTAGGGAGAAACGTCGAGATAACATTTGTATTAGCAGCTAAGTAATCATCATAAAATCAACACTACTAAAACTTAGCACTACCCGGCGTGGACAGTCTTAATACGGTGTCGTAAATTTTTTAAGAGAACTTGTTTACTTAATCACTCCAATCAATGAAAGACCACTATCGCGAATGTTTATAACTTCAGCCAAGTTTAACCGATGTAGAGGCAACGGCAGCTCAAATAAACTGTCGTAAGCTGTTGGTCAGCGCTAGCGTAATGAATAGTGACAAGAGCACAGCGCGCCCCGCTCGCTAATTACCTGTAGCCGTGCAAACGCGATTACGCAGACAGCGTCGCTTTCACAGATTAAACCAATAGTTCATACCACGATGGAGGAACTACCTCAGACAAGTTGTCACAACTTGGATAAATCTAAATTAGACAACTGAGGTATTTAGTCTTGAATTACATTTACCGTGGAATTGTCCAAAATGTCTCGTTCTTAATATAGTTATATCATTATGACTGACTGAATGGAGCAGGACCACATTTCTATCAGCATCGATCCCATTATAATTAAACAGTTTTGAAATGTCACCATCACAATCCAAAAATAAGTGTGACCATCGATTTTTCTAAGAATTATGTAAACACCGTGTTTCTACTTACTCCTAAAAATGGCGGAGATAATCAGAATCAAAGGAATATTTCACTCGAAGTTCTTAAAAACCATGGCTTACTCTAGAGGTCTTTGTGACGTTACGTTGCCCAGCACAAAACAAAAACCCTCATGATACTGCTCAATACTCTGTGGTAAACCTAGTATAATGTAACAGTTCTAAACTCTGATATTAGATTAATTTTGAACGTTCAGACGTTCATACTCGCAAGTCGCAAGTAATTGCGTCCCATATTTATGAATGATGGGGTGTCGCAAATTACGTAATGACATATACAACGTGAGGACCTTCAAACAAAAATCAGACTAGTAGTCTGCTCAAAAAGAGAACCGTCTTGAATCAATCCATTTCGATTCTTATGTCAACGACATAAAAGTCACCTGACGACGCACGGTTCGCTTATTGAACAGACTACCATTTACGCATGTAAAAGATGCAATTATGTAAAAATTTCCTTCTCTTGTTCTAGTCCAAGTTCCAATATGAAATTTAACAAAACGATACCGTCCATTCCAACAAACTTAGAATTAAATTCAGGCTCGACAAATTATATTTCACCCTAATTGAATCAAGATAATATTATTTCAGGGGGCGAAATACAAGCACCAAGGGCTGTTTTGTGATGTTAATTTTAGAAAATGAAACGACCATAATTTGTTCTTACGAGTACGAGGGTTTGGCTTTTTATATGGAACACCATTGAACGGTTTAGTTCTGAACGTGAACATTTATGTTACATTGACGTAGTTACTGTATTATGCTGCACTTGGCGAACAGTGAGTTCATTGGCTAATTTGGCTATTATGAATAAATTAAGCATAATTAATAGCCTATTAGTAACTACGTCTCGGGGTGACGAGCGCAGTGCAGTGCCACGCCGAACTTAGACATTATGCTTTCTCAACATTTGATGATAAAAAAAAACAAAAATAATAGTACAGCAATATGAACAAAACAATAGGTTAAACTCGGCAATTATTTAGAAATCTTCCTAAGTTCTGAGAAAAATAAAATATGTCTCCCGGCTAAAATGTCAAAGGAAACAATTTATGTTTGTTACACAAAGTGAATCGATTGTTGTGTTTGAAAAACACGTGGAACGGGGCGGCTAGCAACGTCGAGTTAATTATTGAAGCCGTGCCCGTAACCATTCCGTTTCTGGGTTATATTTTGTTGTAATAACACGGTATTGAATTTTTATTTCCCCGCATGATAATAAAACCCTCAATTTGATTCAATTTACACGTTGCTAACATTAAATTATACACTGAAGTATGAACATTGAACATCTTTAATTATTGTTTATCTTGAAGGTTTATCTTACGAACCAAGCTTATATTAAAACAAAACTTTCGTAAGTAGCTGTTCTGTATAATTGACGCGGAACCTTAATAGGAAGCTATTATCGCAATCACAAAGCATATAAAACTCTCGCACAGTAGTACAGTGTTGTAATATTAAATCATTCATCACATCAGCGAGTTTGGTTTGACGAGGACAAGGAAAACTGAACCGTATGCGAATAAAAAATAACGCAAGTATGGAATAAGACATAAAGTTACTAATCGTCTCCTTGTAACACTTTATTATCAGACGGGTTACGGGCGTGACATACATTTCACAAGTAAACATAGCACCGTTACTTTGCTTGCGTAGATTTATTTATAACTTGAGGCAAATCGGAAATGCGCTTGTTGATTAAGTTTTAAAACATCTTTTGGTAGATATTTAGAATAAGAAAAAAATAATTTACAGGTAGCCTCATGCTTTAGTGCTTTGTCATTGTTCAAGAAAATAATGATCATGCCTATGCCTATGAAGAAACGAAATCTGTGTCACAGAACAAATCAAACTCGTCGTAAAGCCAGCTGTGAATAACACACATTACAAATGAGTGACACGACTAATTTAAATTTAAAGGACACTGTTGCTAAGAGAACTGGCGCCTTTTCATTAAATATACAGTTACTATACGGCTTGTCCTCGTTCCCGTCAAAGTTTCAATACTTCACTTACTATTGGGGGCTATCTGTGACAAGGTTGTATCGCTGGACCACCTGAGAAACCGTAAAGGTAGACGTTTCCGAGTGAATCTCGAAAGCCAGCGATACGAGACCTGTGAACGAGCATTGTTCGGTTCACAAATGTACTGTTTCGAGAGCTCTACCTGTAAGGATGTCGACGAAGGTTGAGCGATGTCAAGTAAATTTTAACACGCAATTAGTAGCCAGCCGGACACCTTGGCACCAATCGAATAGACTCACGGATGCAGTTAGCAACTGCTTAATTTTATCGTCGTTCAAAGTTCTGTTCGAGCTCAGATATTTTTGGGGACGCAGCAAAAAATTTGCTGGGTGCATTGCATAACACGCCTTTATCCCGTAATAAGCTTTTAACACATTATGTCGATATGTTTTTGTGCACGCAATCTGTCTGTTACGTAGGTACGTTATTTGTAAAGATCACTTGCTAATCGAATTATTTTATGTATAGGTAGTGTTACAGTAAAAATCTTACTGCAACTGTTACTGCAGGGCCATTGAATCATAGATAATACAAACACAAGGAAGTGACAAGTGAATAATGTATTTCTATTTGCATGAACAAATCATAGAGCAATCGCGTCAAAACGAGTTTTCCTGCATAGGTTGCATTCCAAGTTAGCAACGGACACAATTACTATGTCATCCAACTATAAGTAGGTAAAATGTAAAAAAAAAATTAAGCAACATTTTGATATATAAAAATTCAAATGTTTCAGTTTTATTACAGTGATGCGAGTACTCTTAATAGTTCCATGAATAAACATCAGCAACGTTTGGGTGAAAGGACTGAACTGTATCCGAGCTATCTGTGATGGAGCTAGTTTCCAAGAGTGGGTAGACCGCACCCGCCCTGCCGGCGCCGGCAGCCGTTTACAATAATCCGGGTGGCAACTGGCAACAGGGCAACGGCGGGCGTGACGTCGTGCACTCACCTTGACTCACTTTAGTTGGCCCGTTTGCACGCTGTTTGCTAGCCCTGTACTAGTGATTACTCAAGTCTACCTATAGAAAATATGCGCTGACTTTCTTATGATCGATCGTTTAAAACTGAAATGTTAGAACGATGCATCATAATCCTGTAGCGATAAATGCAAACAAAAACAATGCGAGAATATAAAAGCCAGAAATATCTCGTGTGAAACTAACTATTACTGTGAATGGGCGATATCGCAATTAATTGCGAGCAGATAACTCAAACCAGCTGATGCTCCGCCATTCGTGCCGTGTAATCACGATAATATTCATGGGGCGAAAGCGTGGTACGATGACGACGTGCGCTGACGGTTTTTTGCTCAAATTCCACTGTAACTATTGATCTTGTAACATTTCAAGTTAATACTGAGTTTTAATAAAGAACGGCATCATTGTAGTTTTGTAGAGACGAAAAAAATATAAAGCTGAAATCACGAACCATCTAATCGAACAGTCTAGACTTTGGTGGTATGAAAAGCGTGCAATCGCACCCGTTATTCGAAGAATATTTTGTAGCTGTTTGTACTATCTCCTTGACTCGTATCGCATTGGCATCGAACGTATCGATTGCGAAATTCGCCCACAGGCGAACCAGGCGTTAGTCATTGTCGCCCATTGCAGTTCAGGCCTTAGTTGCTTCATACGTTAGTTTATATATAACCAGTCACATGACTGCAGGCCGTGCAAGGCTTTGAGTCATCATGACTGGTGTCCTAATATTTTGAAATACCTATAACATTAACATGTTATACGTTGATTTTACAAATAACTGACGGTAATTATTCTGTATCTAAACTCAAGGGTTGAATGAGACGGACTCTTATACGCGATCGGTATTGGACAAGTATTGGAATATGACATCGTACTTTTGAGTGCAAACCTATCGCCAAATTCAACATTGTTTTCATGAGTAAAAAAATTTGACAGCAGTAAATTGAAATTGGATTGGATTCAAGAGTAATTAAGAACAAAATAAATAATACGGTAAAAAATCGATAATTTACACGCTATTAGAAAATAAAATCTACGTATTAAGGTTATAAGAAATTGACAAATAGCGCGGTTAGAGTTTCACTTGCAAATGTACAAATCTATTGTCAGTCAGCGGAATGCAAAAAGCATGACGCAACTGGGTCATTTGAAACCAATAACTTCGGTCAGCGAAACCGCAATGTGATATTTATAGCGAACGACCTATGTATCTACTAAACCTACCAAGGATCATACATAAAGCATTCATTCAACATTTATTTACCACCATCTATGTGATGTGATAATATTTATCCTAATAAGATTGGAGTGGAAAAGAATGCCTAAAAGGATAATAGCAAAACAAAAGAATGACATTGGTATTTGTTTATCGAAAAGCAACAAAATGTCGATGTCCTATAATTGAGTCGAGGGTCATCGATATAAATAACGTTTGGAAGCAACAAGAAGAGCCGGTAATTTATTATACGTCTGTCGATGTCGGTATACTAGTTTTGATCATAGATCACAAAGCCTATTCACAATGAAATAAAGGCCTAATTGGTATTACCTATACATACAAATTTATACCTTTATTGTATTATTTTTGTATGTTTGTGCATTAACATTAAATAAAATAAATAATGCTGGACAATTCACACAGCATCATCTAGCCCCAAGGTAAGCTGCAGTTAAACAGAGCAGCAGTTATGGGTAGTAGATGACTGATACATATTTAATACAATACAATACATAGATAGATATTTTTTATTATATATGAAAATACCCAGAACACCCGGAAGAAATATTTGTAGATCGTACAAACATTTGTCCCGAGGCGGGAATCGAACCCGCAACCTCTGCTTCGCAGGCGGACCTGCGCCAGCTGCGCCACATCGGTAAATTATATTATTTATCAATATATTAGCATTTGTTTTTATATGGTTTTTTTTTAAATGGTAATTAGAAAACATCCTGGTGGTAAGACTCTTCAGCAAGAGACCGTCTTGGTGGATATCACCCCTGTGCCAGTAATTCTACCTCCAAGCAGTAGTGTGCAAACATATGTGTTTAGGTTTGAAGGGCACTGTAGCTAAAATTACTGGGCAAAAGAGACTTAACAGCAACGTCTCGGGGTGATGAGCGCAGTGCAGTGCCACGCTGAACTTAAAAACTATAAGCTTTGGGTGGCACTGCATCTGTTATGGTCAGGCGTGGTGCTTAACATCATGCGGGCGACTTGACCGTCTTGCCACTTGCTGACATAAAAAAAAAATGAGCTTAACCGATCAACAATAATCATCACAGAAAATTGGATCTTTTGCATCGATTTCCGCAGCTTCCTAATGCGTCACGGAAAGATCTGGCGTAGCGCCATGTAAACACACCACCAAATAGGGCAATGACCACCTTTCGAACGCAAATAGAACTGTCTAATAATAATCCGTTCAAAAATAAACTGAGAGGGGAGTTCCACGTGTCTCGGACAAAGAGATAATTGCCACAACTAGGAACACAAGAGTTTCAATGTTTTAAACAAAACAATAAAGTTTATTATTTTTATAAATATATGTTCATCACCCTAGAGCCTGTTCGAAAAGAGATCAGTCCAGTTCGATTCTTATGCCAACGACATAAAAATCACCTGACGACGACGGTTCACATAAACAGACTCTACTTTGATTACAATACAAATAAAAACACCTGAGCAAATCTGGGAGATTAAGATTAAAATGACTTCAATTAGATCGCTCCATGATTTTAGTGAACACGATAACTCAAGCATACATACACCAAAGATTAGAAACCTAAGCAAAGTATATACAAGTACGTATATGTGTTTATGTATAAAGAAACTTTCCACGTTTTCCCGTGCGGCGTCATTGCGGCTAGTGACAAGGAAAACTGTGACATTTTATTACTCAGAGAACCACCAACGACGCAGTGAAAATTTAACACGTCCACGTGTTCGTAAAGGTCATGCCAGCAGTTCGTAGCGCCCTCGCTCGTAAGGGGTATCTTTTAAGTAAGTAAGTAATGTTTATTTTGAAATCCTACAAAAGTGTTGCAGTTGTTTACAAACATTTTTCTAAAACTAGGTACGAACACACTAGATATTTATAAACTTATTTGGCGCAAATTATTGCGGCTAATGGTAGAACAATTTATAACAAAAATATATACAACTTACATTACAAGTTATAAGTGCACTAAATCGAACCTAAAATTTCGAAAATGAATATGAATTTCATCGTCATCATCATCATCTACGTCTATTCCAGACGGTTTAAACAGTGCCTGTATTGAGATTACACTTTTTCTGCTGGCTAAACAGAAATGAATTTACATTAAAACTATTGCATGAAACGACCGAAATTTTATAACAAGGCATGTTATTTCCTTTGTTAATTTTAACATCATTAGAAGCGTGGACTTCGTAGTGATAAGCAAGACCAGCTCTTATGATAATGAGATGAAACTAAAACATAAAACAAAGTGACCTAATACGTTTAAATAAGCGTAGAGGACGTCTGTATATTTACGGGGCATTGCACCTTTGCCATTCGTATGTAAATAGTAAACATAAATTATTTTCTAGCGAAATTGAAACCAGGATGCACACAGCTACTGTATGTATGAAATGCTATCAGTAGGCTATTATGCCAGTCAGATGTATTCATTATTGATGTAATAAATCCGGTGCACCTACGCGAAAGCCGCCCCCGGCCACCCACAAACATCTGAAAGGTCAGCATCTACATTTAGTTGTCTTCTATTTTGCCCTTAAATGTAGTATGAAAATATTATTGAGCAATACCGTTATTACTGCCTGTTGCCTGTATAAATGTAACTAAATAAGATTGTTACGTTACTGAAAGACTGACAATCCAGGCACATCCTATAAGACCTCAAAGGGTTGTTTAAAATGTGTAGAAGTGCTAAGAAAATATTTTCCAAAATTCCAACACCTAGAAGACGCAGCAGGAAGGTTAAGTTTGTTTAAATTAAATTACTTACTATAAACATAAACATAATGAAAGGTTGTTAAGGAATTTCCCCATTTAACAGTAATTAATAATAATAAATAAATAAAAAATAATGCTGGACAATCCACACATCATCTAGCCCCAAGTTAAGCTGATGTTAAACAGAGCTGTATTATGGGTACTAGATGACTGATATATATTTAATACAATACAATACATAGATAGATATTTTTTATTATATATAGAAAATACCCAGAACTCCCGGAACAAATATTTGTAGATCGTACAAACATTTGTCCTGAGGCGGAATTACGAAAGTAGATAATATTTCAATAGATCGGTAAACAATGACTGATGCACAATAAATAATACAAAATGTAACTCAGTCAGCATTATTATGCAGGTGACATAGATTTATTATTAGATTAAGGTCATTTGATTTTAATGAGTTCGAAAACATCGAAATAATCTTATGCCCTTCAATTCTGAACCTAATTATTTGGTTTGATATCCATGAAATTAGTTGGACTTACCTCGTTTATGTGTTTGTAGGTTTTGATGAGGTCTACGCTGAGTTTCCTTAGCGGAGCCGTTGATGGATCCCGAAAGTGGTGTGGTATTCGGGCCTGCATAGCCTGGGCAAGTGAAAAACTCATGTTATTGATACGTTTTAGCTGCTGAAAAGCAATCGTAATAAGCAAAATAAGCATAAAAGCGTTTGGAAAAGGAGATCTAGGCGTACATGCTGCTAATGGTAAAAAACGCGTAAAAAAATATCAAACAAGACAAGGTATTGTATCAATACACGAGACCGTTTGGAAAATATTTGATTCGTTTGTTCAATAATATACGAACTTTTGATAAACAATTGTCTCACTATAATTTTTATCACGTTCTGTGTTAAAGTTACGCCTTTCACCGCACTGGGTCTTTTTACTAACAATCATTTTTCTCAATCAACAATCTTTTTACTAAAAATCAATCAGATTTTCTCAATTCGACACAGTGTAGCACGATCTTGAACGTTTCTCGATTGCCTATTTAAAGTTATCCAGATACCGAAATAGTAACAATAACATGGTATTTTCATATTAAATTATAAGCTTACAGAATATGTACCCAAATAACATTGAGACCACCTATTTATTAACCCAGTCTAGACGAAGGGACCGATCGATCGCAACTTCATACACAACAAAACCTAGCGTTTCAGTGAACTACTTGGGTTGTACAAAGTAATTAGTGGCACTTTACTAACTAATTTATTTACTTGCGCGTAATGTTTAGCTATTTAGTCGAGCAGTTAATGGCTCTTTTTATAAAAGAATAGGTGTGGCATAAATTGATCATAGGTTGTTTGTAAAAAACATAATTCTTTCAGTATTCGTTTAGGATATAAATTGAATGCTAACTTTTCCCGAAATATTGTTTCGATAAAATAACTAAGTAACTGTAAAGTACTACTAAAATAATAACTTGTTAAAAATAAACTATGTCCATAATTATTCATTTTAATTCACCAACACTTTTGTATTGGTCTGCGAAAGTTACGCGATATTCTTCTGCCCAGAACAAGTTTGCAGACATAACAAGCAGAGTACAATCAACCAACTCGAGATTTCTGTAACGATACTTCTATCAGTTAAGCGGCTTGGACATGTTAACTCGCCTCTTCCTGCACCCTGAGATTATTTCCACCGATTCACAAACTGCCTCGTGCATCATTTACCTGGACGGGGGTACGGTAGCAGCAGAAAGCTCGAGGGTTGCGCTCTACGGCGCTCACCTGAATGTCAGAAGGTGCTGCCATGGCGGCGAGCTGCTCCTCGGCCACCAGCCTGCCGTAGAGAGGCACGTGCCGTCTCTCGCCCCCCGCGGGCTCAGGCATGCTGCCGCCAACTGCTCCCACTGAAACCAAACGTAAACGTAAACTAGTGGAAATTCCCGTGAATTTTTTAAGAGTAGCAGAGTTCTTTGTGATAGAACACGTCTGGGGAAGTACTACCACCATACCTATTTCTGCTGCAAAGCAGTAATGCTCGCATTGCTGTGTTCCGGTGTGTAGGGTGAAATTACTGTATGGTTTGCGGTGAAATTACTGGCACATGAGGCTTTCGATCTATGCCTCAAGGTGGCAACCCGCGAGTGATACCTCTGGTATTGCAAGCATCCATAGGTTGCGGTAACCGCTTACCATCTTGTGGGCTTTACGCTTGGTTGCCACTTAAGTTGTAAAAAAAACATAGTTGTGTTATTTTTTGGAAGATTGGGACTCTGCGTTGTATCTATTTAGGGAGTCAATTTTGAAAATTCCTTTCTTAGCAACCTCTAAATAAGGATAACTCAATATTTAAGGTCTGATCTGAAACTTACAGTTTATGCTCCGCTTAATTGTCAGTCACTAACGTCTAAGATTTTATATTTTTAGGTCATATAGTTACTATTTACTTTCACCCTAAAATAACGAACCGCACTGCCAGGTCGGAAAGTGAACCTAATTTCGGCGAGAGTAATTAAAACTAAGAAACATTCACACGCTAAAAAGCAAATTGCAAAAAGAAAAATTGTGATAAAACATCAGATCATAAAAAGTAATAATCAATTTTAAAAGTTTGATTGAAATTGGTTAATTATAATTAGAAATCAAGATAAATTGAGAGTTTGATAGAAACTAGTTGCTAAGCTGACTCATCAAGCGATCGATGTACCGTGCGCGCGGCATCTCAATCAATATGACATCATAATAGCTCAAATTGCCGTGCGAACGAGCTAACACACCTGATCCTGCTATCCAACCCACACACACGGTAGGCTTAGATACTGTTTAAAATTTGAATGACTCATTTAGTTTCCTGGAATTGTTTTCACGAATTACGATAATTTTTAGTATCTTGGTCACTAGGCACAGATATAATGCGTAGGAAGTAATAAGTAATGGATAAATATGCAGGTATTTGCATTGTCTTTACGTGTTGCGATGCGCTATGCGTAGTCTTTGTTTGTGCATTGTCGAATGTATGATTCCATCTCGTGAAAAACACTACCGCAAAATTGTTAAGTAAGATTGCGTCTAATTATTAACAAGGAAAGTTTCCCTCGGTGAAACAGATTAGATAATCTTCTAGGAAGGTAAATAATTTTGAAATATAATAAAATGGATTCAAGCATGAACACAAGTCACGTTTTCTAATTTCAAAGGGAATGCCTTGTACAAACTTTACAGCATGAGAAGTAGCTTGAAAGAATCCTAACTCGTTCCACAGTGTGTAGTAGACAAGATTCTGAGTACGGGTTTACCGAAGTTATAACATCAAACGGTGTCTTGGAGATGTTTTGTTTGTGTATAATATAATATTATGTTAACGTTTAATTTTATAATCCTCTTGTTAATATTGTATAATATGAGCATCAATTTTAACCTTCAAAACCCGCCGACTCGATAAATAATCAGAAACATTTAAAATCTGGTCAAGTCTGAAGTCTGGAACTTCGGCCTGCGACCAGTGAATATAGTTTGGCTTGTCAGTAGTTTTTACTTTAAAACACCTCTCACTCCAAATTATGATATTAATTACTCAGTTTTTTGTTTGGCATGAAATTATTTTATGGGACAAGGCATGCGAGTGTCTTAAGCTCATTGATAATTGATAGTTTTAAGAAATGTTTCGTCTGTTTTGTATCTTAGGGTAAGCTCGTTTGAGGTACGCCGTACGATGAATATTGGGACCGGATAAGCTAAAAAAAAAGTGCACTCTACATTAATATACTTAAAACAAAGTCACTTCCCGGCGTCTCCGTAGATCCGTAGTTTTTTTTTATGTCAGCAAGTGACGAGACGGTCAATTCGCCGGCCGATGTTAAGCACCATTAAGTATATAAGTACGCTTAGATCTATTAAACTATTCTAAACTACGCAACGGATTTTAATACGGTTTTGATCAACAGATAGATTGATTCAAGAGGAAGGTTAATACGTATATTTAAGGCACCCGTGCAAAACCAAGACACTAGTACACTAATAAAACGCGCGTGGAAAGTACAATGTCGATGAGTCAATTCGCACATTGTTTAAAATGCTAGATGTGAAAGTGAACTTTATCTTGTTCAATCCAGAGGTCGCAGACGAGTTAATTCAGTGTTATTTATGTACCGTCTGGTACAACGTGGCATTTATAATAAAACACCGACGTTCGGTTCAATTTGCTGTTGCTCCACGCTAAAGTTTGTTGAACGTCTCGCAAACACTCGCCCCGTTACGTACAAAGGTGTCTTCGAATTGTGCATGTTATTAGGGTATTAGACTGACTGCAACAACCTATTACCAAACCCCGGACACCCTCAATAAATGCGAATAAATCGTAATAAGTAGAGAGTAAACTGTCAGTTTAGTAACAATAAAGACAGTTTCCGCTTAGATAACAACGGTTTATTCGGAGAATACTGCCTATTCGAGTTTGATCAAATCCAACCTTAGAACGCGAATAAAAAAAAAAAAACAAGTACAGCACAAGAAAAGAGTGAACACCCTCCACATTTTTAATTTTTAGGTCCAGCGGTTTAGGCTCTACGTTATAGGTCAGTATGTCAGCGAGACTCTCATAATAATTATTAATAAGGCAGTGTAATGTAGTGTACTCGAAAATCTAACAAAAACAATAGTTGCGCCGCCTAGCAAGCCCATAGAAACAAAATTGATTACTGATGATAGCAATAACCTTCGAGTACGCTCAATTATACTAATCGACCCCTAAGTGCACATAGTTACACTAAATTGTTTCGTGCTCAGCATTTTCAAAGTGCTAACCAAGTTGACCACGATTTTGGACCTTGAAAGTTAAACGTTTCAAACCGAGAAGATAATAAAACTGAGCTGTACAGGTAAAATCACGTGGCTGACTAAACTAAGCTATGTAACGTCAATACTGAGGCCTATTATTACCAGTGCACACACACAGAGGCAAATCCATAAGTGTACATGTGCGGTATCATGCACATTCAATGTAATATCGCCACACATGCACACTAAATGCAACTGCGTAGATTATTGTACTAACGTGTCATGATGTGTGCGAAAATCCTGTGTGTGAACTTGTCATAATATAGTTGAATGTAAACAAACGGTAGGTAGGTTAGGTACTCGAAGTTCTTTTGTAATAGATATACCTATGGGTAATCTTACGATAGAGAGAGTATTAACTTCAGTATGTAATTCAATCACTTAGTTAATTATTTATTTTTTAGCTTTTGTCACAAAATATCTCAACGCAGGGCAAAGGTTTAACTTCCACAAAGTCATCATCGCGTTTATAAGACATCTAACTGCTTGAGCTAACTATTCAAATACATACAAAAACCAAGGTCACCGACACAGCACTTAGTAAGAGCAAGTTGAAGTGGCAGTGAGCAGTGTATAATTTCGCAAAACTAATAACCGCTGGGAAATAAAAGTTCTCGAATAGCGACCTGCAAAACGAAGTATAAGACCCCCTACTCGATGGTCCGATGACATTGTAGTGGTTACAGAAAATCGGTGAAACGTGAAAGTTCGTTTTGTCACTCTTTGGGAGATCTATGTTCAGCAGTGGACGTCTATTTGTAAACGTAAATTATTCTCAGTAAGAATGTGCGTATCGCGCGATGCGGAACAGGAAGGACGTTTTACTCCACCCTGATGAAGACTTTTTAATAAATAAATAAATAATGCTGCACAATCCACACAGCAGCATCATCTAGTCCCAATCTAAGCAGAGCTTGTGCATTATGGGTACAAGATAACTGGTATACTTACTTAATACAATCCGATACATATTATTTTTTATTATACATAGAAAATACCCAGAACACCCGGAACAAATAGGCGGGAATCGAACCCACAACCTTTGCGTCGCAGGCGGACCTTCGCCCGCCGCGCCACATCGGTCGTCGATGCGGAAAAGGAATAATTATGATGATGTTTATAAGACCTCAAATTGCATTAGTATCCTCCAGTAAGAATCGTGTCATTCTTGTGACACACATAGATGTGCTAAAATCATCAGCATCCGGCCGTCTCCGGACGCTCAGATGAATGGTATAAGACGAGCAGCGCTCGCAACGATTGAAAATCAGGCCGCATCCGCCTATTAACATTATGAGCGTACTTGCTAGTTCCGTAAGTAAGTTCGTATGAGTCAGTGGCCAACTTAGACTGGCTGGTGACAGAGATTTTAGGCCGCCCGAAGGCCTCTGTCATGGCCTAACGTTTTTTGGAAAAGCCGGGACCGACTGCTTAACGTGCCCTCCGAAGCACGGGAGCGCTTAGTTGAAATTGCCACCCATCCAAATGATGACTATGCGGAATTTTCTTAAAAACTACCAATAAGTTCAATGTTTGTACTACGCCAGTAGGAACTATAGAAACTTTTTAACAGTGATGTCAATTATCTACCACCTGTACCCAAGTACTCATACACCTAGATTCACAAACAATAAATATTTCATTTCATTTCAACAGTGCTTAACTTTGTTGATCTGTTAAGAACAACTTAGCCAGCTACGTCTAAAGCGCTCCGTAAAGATAACGAACGAATCTGGAAGGTGTTTTGTCAAAATGCATTTTATATCTCGTATGGTCTCCATAGGTGTTTCTGTCTTCCCGTTATACCAATTGAATGTAAGGTTTCATTCAGTAAAAACCAAGAGTAGACAATTCTGCACATAACAAGTAAATATTTCAGAATGTTTAGTAGGGCCTAGGTAAGGCTAGTTTATATTTCAAATGGATTCATAATTTTCCCACGTCAGGGTTTGACCGCTGTTCTTATGTTTGCCGCCAAGAAATAATGTCTGCATTACAGTAATGTTTGAAAGGCCCGAAAATCCCAGAATTTACTGACACATGAGACTTTCCACATTATGCCATAAGATAACACACGCCATGCAATGCTGCGCAAACCATTACATGACTACTAATGATGTTGTATTACATATAAATTATATTACAGGGTATTTATTCTTGCTTTGAGATAATTTCAGTGTACAAGTATATTTTGATGCCTATCTTGTTAGTTTGAGATCACACACATCCTTTACCAGCTTACTCCAATGTTTAATTGACTTCGGACTAAGAACCAATTGGCTAAAAACCTCAAATAGGCTCAAACATCAAATCTAATTCTGCGTATAAACGCTACCACGGGGAAAATCTCACGCAATCTCCGTACTCATGTATCAACTATTAAATAATCTCTGACAGTGCAGCGACGATCCCAAAGATACAATAACAAATGAACGCCACTGCGTAGTAAGTTCACGAGTCGGACCTCTGTGATTGATAAATCAATGCAGATTGAATGGAGCTCAAGATTTTGTAGAGAAATCGCATGGCAAGGACATTGTTACAGACGATGTGGCCAAAGGTTACGTTACAATACAAGAGAGATTACAACGAGACGAGTGTTTCCAGTGGTAGCTGAATATACGGGCTGATAATGTTGATAATACATTACATATCTTCACATTTTACTACTACACACATACAACAGAACGGCGAAACGGATCTGGATGAAATGATGTGGCTGGCACAGACATAGTAAAGCACCTTTATAGGCTACTTTTCCAGAAAAATGTACGGTTTCCGTGTACACAATCCAAATTTCCACGCTTTCATAGTCGCGGGCTCAGCTAGTCTATTATACATAGAATGCCAGCTGAAATATTAGATACAATGTTTATGATTCCACACCCTGAAGGTAAGAAGGCACGGGGCCGATGTACGCGACTACGCGCCACTACGTCACGCCAAGCCATTCGGAACCGGCCGGTGCCGACAACCTGCGGTATGCCAGGAATGCGACTAACCTCGCTAGATTGGCGTGGGAGGTGCAAGATACCAGCGACCGCAGTTCGGAACGTTTGCAATATCCTGGACTCAGTACATTTGACCATCTGGTTTATTGAATTGGGAACTGTAATTTGATGTTTGCTTGTTCACCTGTTTTAGAGCATATTGCTTAAGTGACAACCGATATGAGTTATATATTTGTTGCAGTCACAACGCTTAGACTCTTATTCCAGAACCGTGATTGACCGTGAACGAGCATAGGTACATTTTGTGACAGTTTTGAGTTTTGATAATGAGGCTTGAGTTTCGTTCTGAAAATATGTAAATATGGTATGGTATGGACCCAAATCTAGTTACAAATAACCAACCTATAGCATGCAGAACTACATGACATACATTGTATTTAACGTCGTAATTGTAATAAATAAGAATTATCGTAGTTCATAGACCACGCGAGACGCGAAGCGTCAATCAATTCGCAGAAGACCTCGTAAACTACCTGCTTACTTTAATTTAGTAATATTAAAAACAAGGCCGTATCAAATCCGTGAGATGGAAGTTTAAGCAAAATCGGCAAATGTTCGCAACTTGTAAGCCAAAGTAACTGCGCAATTCCTGGTAGGAGACTTAGAAGAACCCATTATCTATGACGCATTCCAAAAAGTTATAGCCAGTGGAAATACCTCCCCCGATACGATTAAAACTCACCATCATCATCACCATGTCGAGTTTCAGTCTCTATGTCATCCATTACACTCAACACTTTATAATCACTACACTGAATCGTTACAGCACATGTTTTCAGCCAAAAAATCTTAAGAGTTATAGGCGCAGTCTCAGCTCACTAAGTGCGTCCATAGTTTTTTAAGCAATCCGTTTGGTAAATCTAGACATTGTTTTTGCACAATCTTGACGCGTAGTAGACAGCACAATTATACGTCAATTAAGTATGATCTAAAGTTTTCTTCTCTAAAGTCAATGTAAATATCCAAAACCATGATATTGAGCGATGTTATGATAGACAGTTTGAAACGTAGCCGAGGCGGTAATTTCGTTCAGGGGCGCGCTTCAAACAATCAATCTGTCGGGGCGCACCGGGGCAGCGTCGTCGACGGTGGCGCGTCCTTGCCCGCGTCACCCACTTTGTTATTGTTTTGAAACAATGTTTATACACGTGGCGCTGTTGATGCGTATTGCGTACCTCACTCGATAAGGACGCTATGCCGGCGCGGCCTGCCCGCCGCAACTAACGCGCGAAACCAATGTTAGCTTGTAATAACCGAACGGAAGGCCACGTGATTCAGACAGATGACAAACACGACGGTAAACTGTACGCTGACCGATCGAGGCGTCATTATCGGTGAACGATCCAAGGTTTACTACGACGCTTATCAGCATAACATCATAATATTTGATAGCGTTATTTAATCAGATCGAAATTGGATACTAAGCTAAAGGGTTGACATTTGCAGTGACATATTCAGTTCCGCAGAGTACAATAATGCTTTGTTACTGATGCAAACAAGTTTTTACTCGGACAATTTCGATGTGAAGTTGGTCGGTATGGTTTGGTGGAAAATGAAAATAAAACTATAAGAATGTAGAGGTACTATATCAGAGGAAAAGCGAAGGACCCGCACCTTCAATAGTGACATGCATAAAGCTACGAACTGTTTTTTCCCCGCCTGCTGCTAGCCACGCAATTTCTCCGATTGTATGCAAATCCTCGACGCAAACAAAGAATGAAAAAGCACCGACGCAGACGTTCGCTCTATCCCACCTGTGCATTCCTCGTCCTGCTGAGCTGCGGGCAAACAGCAAAGTAGCGACCGCTCCCGAGAGCCGCACAGTAAACAACCACGATATTATTCCTGAATAGATCACATCTCTTTACATATCGGCAGCAGTCTTGTCGAGCACGCTTTTATTAGCCCGTCTTCGGATAGTGAATTATTCAGCGGGTAGTCTATTAAGCACTTAGGCAAAGAATAATGCATCTAGTGGATTCTTAAAGGTTGGGTCGGGGACGGCGCATAAACATTGGACGTCAGGCTTTCATTTGCATTGCCTTGGCCCCGAAAAGCATATAGGTTCAGAGAATAACGTAATGCATATTTGTATGCTAACCATAAATAAAAAATATATAAATATAAAACAAGCACAACCTATCATTTTGCAAGGCTCGTTAGTAGCGTAATAAGGTGTAATTATTTATGAATATCATGATAATATTCATGTTGCTAGGCGCGTCAATCACACAGCAACGCAATTTGTCATCGACGTTGCGACTACATACTTTGCAGTCCTTACAATTAAATGTATGTTTGGTACTATATTGATTAGTTAGATCGCCGTTAAAAACATTATCATGAAGTGGATTCAACCAAATATTTTATTATAATGAACCACAAGTTCACGACACCAATAAAATGTTATCATTTTTTTATTATTGAGGCGCTACATTTGATGCCAAACATAATTTGTTCTACAAGCTACAAATCAGTACAATATTATATATTTTTAATTATGAAACTGAATCTTATCATTTCAATCCTTGACAGATTTGATACCAATACTATATAGAGCGTAGAGTATAATAAATAGAGATAAATTGGTAGGCCACCAACCAACCGTCTTCCCAAGAATCACTTAACTCTGCTTGTTGGGCTACTTGGCTTGCCGGTTGAAACTTGGTATACAGGTTCTATGACTTTACAGAATTTGTTTATCGTCGGGGATTTCGGATTGGAGACGTACTTTCTCCAATAAGGGGCAAAAATGGAGCTACTAGATTATTTTCTTCTTATTTTTTTATTTAAAAGGACTTTTTAGTTAGTTGATCTCATAAAAATTTGGTGAAGATCTGATGAGGATTTTCAGCGTGATGAGCAGAACAGCTCCTCAAAATGCATTTAATTGCTCACTTTTAAAACATTTGTGCTTGCGAGGACATCTGTTCGGAGAACTACTAGTTTTAATTAATTTTAAGATCTTATAATATAGCTATGCTTAATTTAGCTGGTATACAGGCCTAGTCTAAAGAGAGAGTGGCTGGGTCTTAATTCACTGTTTTTCATAAGAGTCTTGTAACGCGCATGTCATACAATTAAATAAATAAACTTGAAAAGCCACATTATTAATTAGTCGATAGGCGACTGCAGACTTTGTATAGTCTTTGACGCGTTAGCTAACAACCCGAAGGTCGATTGTGTGTGATAGACGATTCGGAGGTGTTAGCCACGTGTTAGGTGCGCGAGAGGCCACCACACGGGTCCGACGAAGTCTCCGCAGGTTTAACGGCCGGCCGCCCGTCTGTCTGGCCGTTCACCCGAGGCCCGGCGCGGGGGCGAAACGTGCGCGAAAACCGCGCGCGCGCAATCACAGATACCAACACTACCGGGCCAAAGAATACTAAATATTACTGCGCAGTGCGCACCGAACTGCGCCTTGCCCGAATGTTTCATCATACATCTCTTTCTAATAGTTTGTCATTGTGTGAGACGCACTGCACTTGTGTTGATGTTTGGGTCTTTGTTTACAATGCTGACGTCACTGAAGAGGACACAAGCAAGGCAACAACTGCAGACTCACTTAAGTGTTAACGCGCTTTCTCTTTCTAACCATATTACGACGTGTAGGATAGATAAAGGGGCAAAACAATGTTTGGGCTGCAGTATTCAATCGCGATGTTGTCTTTGTTTATGTTTACTAACGTCATTGAGGAGGAAAATCATTGTGTTGTCATTTACACGAGGACATTAAAGTAATAATAGATTTGTGCTCCTTGATGTTTTCAGGTATTAAGACTAAACTACAAACTAAACTACGGTCTTAAAATGATAACCGTAAATCCAAGATGTTCCACATAGCAACAATTTGAACAATACCTACTATGCAAATAGCACAATACGCTATATCATATTTATAAATAATTATTTTGTTTCCTATGATATAATAGGATAACAATGAAAAGAAATCCTTTAAAATTTATCATGTATACTAATTATGATTGATTACACAGTCTTCCTTATATAATATAGATATACATAAGAATATTAGGAAATACATAATAGGTATTAAACCTAGATTTAATATAATAATTATATTGTATAGCGTAAAACGATAAGTGTGAAGCGTTATCAATGAAGTCATTATTGCCGGATAACTTTTAGTTATTGTCAGCAGTATATTAAACCAATAACAAAACAATAAACAGGGCTGATAGAGAGAAGTATTGAGGAACATTAATCTTTATGATCATGCATAAAGATTCATTTTCCTCAATCCTCAATTCTTCTCAATCCTATACGTATTTTGTGCAGTTATTAATATGGAAGGTGCATGGACATTGGACACAAGATTTTCTCCCTATGAAAAATGGGCCTAATCCGTAACAAAAACCACAAAATAGCTGGTTTTTTTTTTGGTCGCATTTGGATCAGCGTAATAATCTATTTCTCAGAAATAAATAATATCCTCTTTGTTGTCTGAGAACTTACAAAGCTAAAATCCATTCAATGTCCTTGACAGTTTTAACCTATTCAAACCTCAAGGAGATTCTATAACCCAGCGTTATCCATATCGCTTTAATTTCTGAACTATTATTATGTGATAACAATAAGCAAGTAATAAACTTTATAAAAAACTCTGTCACCAGAGTTGGCAACTGACTCATACGAACTTACGAAGTCAGGGTCCAATCAGCGAAATATCCTCGTATAGTGTACGGTCGAAAATGAACAGAGACCGAAAAAATGGTGCCTGTTCTGCTTGTTCATTATTTTTGGATTTATGATGGCAGCCCAGCAGACTTGTTTGCCCTTGAAGATGACGCTATCCAATGGATAAAGAATTTGAAAATAATATTGTAATATTGAACGATTGCATGCAACGCCATACGAATAAATAAATAAATTATTTTTGGAGAGCACATGAAATTAAATGAAAGTTTATTTTCGAAGAAATATAGTTACAAGGTCTTGTAGTATGTTTCCAAGGTTCACATATTTTAACCAACACAACACAATTAGCATGCAAATCTTAAGACTTATGTTAGGTGCCTAAATTAAACTAATGTCATTGTTATTACTATTACAATTTATTATTCAATCAAATTAAACAAAGCTTTTATGTTTTTTTTTTTTAATATGAATGTAAATTTCACACAACGTCATCAAAATCTAACCCTAAACTAAGCAAAGTACTATGGAAACCAGATAATTGATAAAAATATATACTTTTTTAAATACATATTCATACGGTGAAGGAAAACATCGTGAGGAAACCGGCATGTCCAAGAACTAAAAATTCGAAAGCCATGTGCCATCCGCCAATCCGCATTGGGTCCGCGTGGTGGATTAAGACCCAATCACTCTCGCCTGAGAGTAGGCCAGTGTCCCAGCAGTGGGAACATTAGAAGGCTGTCATGATGATGATGAAATACATACTTGTTATAACATAGAAAGAAACACCCAGACGCGGAACAAATACTTGCAGATCATGCAAACAAAAGACATGATGTCAGTAACCAAGAATCACTAAAATCACCTTATGAAAAAGGATTCAAGGAATATAAAAAGGTCCATATTTTTCTTTTTATATTAGATGCGAGATTGATAATATTTTTGATAAAATAAAATAAAACAAAATACAGCAATCCGCCACAAAAGGTTGAACACCAATCAGAGCATCTTGGTTCTCTGATTGGTGGCATCAAACAAAATTGCAGAATTTTAAACCTTATAGCTAAAATTGTACATGATAACTGATATAATGACGTCACCGCTGTCATACCACGACGCGAGCGCGTTATGGCGTAAATTTTAAAATTCAAATGTATATCGCATTTTTTTACTACTACGCCATTAATTTCTGGAATAATAAGTTATTTTTTGCATACATCTGACCAACCGGGTACTGGCCCACCGCACCACCGAGGTCGTCATTGATTTGTGGCCGATTTGAGTGGTATCTAAGTGTGTCGCTAAGCCGCTCTAGATTGTGCAAGCGGCCGTAGCGGGTCATGTGCAAAAACCG
Source organism: Colostygia pectinataria (assembly GCA_951394395.1). Classification (NCBI taxonomy): domain Eukaryota; kingdom Metazoa; phylum Arthropoda; class Insecta; order Lepidoptera; family Geometridae; genus Colostygia; species Colostygia pectinataria. The sequence goes on from OX596362.1 coordinate 3,428,348, forward strand.
ACGGCCGGTCAACGACGTTGAGGCCCGATGGGGTTGAGCCACCACCACAGCAGACTAGCCCAAATTGAGCTTAGATATTATATTAGTCATACATAATAATAGATTTCAAAGCTACCAGGTTAACATACTTCGGAGGCCAGATTGTTTACGCTAAAACCAGGTTTTAGAACCAGTTTGGAGTCGTTGAATTTGTATAAGACAAACTCTCGGGGTACAATCATGGTCTACCGTGTATTCCTCGGGCGATTAGTTCGGTCTGGACGATACGGCAGGAAATAGTTTTCTGATTTCAATAATTACAAGTCATTATGATTCCGGGTCAGTCTAAAAAGTTGGCGATCGTTTTCGGATAACCATAAAACGTCAACTTACTTTGGTCTTGAAAGGTCTCGAACAGGAAGTCTGCTAAGGGCAATGAACACCGGCAGTGTGAAGGTTGGAAAAATAAATGAGTATAAGCTAGGTAGGTAACCACTCGCCTTAATTCATGCAGATTGTTGTGAACAGACACGAGAATTAAAATAAGTACTTTTGAGAATATGAGTGGTAACTCAACTTTCAAACAAGGTTACTTGAGTTGTTGTTCCATCGAATGGGTCATCAAACTGAGATGACTAGGCAAGCTTACAATTTCATTTTGGGACGTCATACGCTCTGTTCGTACGGTAACCGTTAAGCCTTGCTTTCTACAGTCGTTCAATTATTAAAATAACAGCACCGCTGAACGCGCAAAAACCTTAGCGGCCGGTCGATGACACCGTGAGGCACTTTAGGGCTGACTCTTCAACTTACCAGTTCAGATCGCGAATAAATAGCATTATTTTCCTCAAGTTGGTAGACGTGGTGAGAATTCAACTACATAATAAATAGCGATGAGATACTCATTTTAATTTAAGTCTATTAATATAATATATTCGCAGTAGCGTAATAAATAATATGAGTTTTAATAGATGACCTTTCCCTCAAAATGCCTTAGATCATTGACCTCGGTAGTTAGTTACACATAAATACTTGCACTGGTTTCATTAATTTGTTCAGAACAGCATGTAGGTACGGAAGGTGTTATGAAGTAGGACAACATGAATAGCGGTACGGAACGGAACTTTTAATTAATTATTAAAATGCTAATGCGCGTGTGCGATAAAGTTATGATGATCCAGCATGAAGGACCAAACTGTGTGTAGTAGACTACACACAGTTTGGTCACATCACAAATCTGTCGCTAAATTACAACACGATTCTCGTAGAAAACATTGAATTAACCCACATCAAAAATACTGAAAAAGTATCACTAGAAGTAGTTTCATTATACATAATTATACATAATTATAACCGTGTTGGTATTGGTAAGAAAGTGTTATTTATTATTGAACTGTAACAAATAATGTAAACAAATCTCTGTTAAGATTATGCTAACTTGTTATGATTTGTAGATCAAAACAATAATTGAAATACGAATTAAATGGGCTTGGGCGATTCCCGCCTCGGAACAAATGTTTGTACGATCTACAAATGTTTGTTCCGGGTGTTCTGGGTATTTTCTATATATAATAAAAAATATCTATCTATGTATAATATTGTATTAAATATATGTCAGTCATCTAGTACCCATAATACAGCTCTGTTTAACAGCAGCTTACCTTGAGGCTAGATGATGCTGTGTGGATTGTCCAGCATTATTTGATTTAATTTATTTAATGTATCACACACAAACATTATCATGTATATATTTTTTTTATAGTTACTGAGATTCAAACAGCGAGATTTTAAATTAATCTGTAAGTTGCTAATTTTAGGATGTGTTGCTTTTATAGCAGTAAATTTAGAGTGATGTAAAGCCTATAATATACTTATCCAACAGTAAATTCAGTTCTTATCTATTAACATGAAACGCGAAGCTTGATGTAATTGTGATTGAAACCTGAGAATTTTCTAATTATTCAAAACAATTTCACCTTGCAGAATGTACAGAAAAAATTTCGGCGTGGGACATAAATCTCTGTTCCGCATTCCAATGTGAAATTCATTCACGACTTGTAACGAAGTTGTCTAGACTGTGTGTCGGTGAAAGGTGACCATTCATCGCATCACCGGCCGGCGAGCTGGCTTGTGGGCCACACCGCTCCCACAAACGTGCTGTGGCCAGGAGAAATGCAGCTTTGGTATGCGTGTTCGGTTCTGACAAGTGCAGAAGACGCTACGAAAGCACTGGTAAAACTTGCTGCGAGTGACAGGGTAGTAAAATTCTGCCGTTTTTTCATGGACCTACTATTTTCTCCTATTAGTAGGACCACGAGGGAGACCTATTTCTGTCTTTCCTATTATATACTATAAATAGAAACAACCAATAATTTATACACCTGTATATATTATTGTGTAATTACATCCTGTATATAAAAGTATGTGGTTACCAAAAGAAACAATGATAATAAAAGTATCAACTTCATATTATTTAGGTAAGTATTTACAACCTAAAGTTGATTGAAACAAATACTAAATTTCTGGTGCTTCGGCGGCCGCTGCCGCGGCACGCTCGCTACGCTCGCTCGCCTCGCGCGTAGTGAAAAATCACTAACCTAACATAACCTAAACTACTGATTTCAATCTAATGAATAAGTGACATCCGCTTAGATCGAAATGAGTAGGTTAGGTTATGTTAAGTGTAGTGAAAAACTACGCGCGAGGCGAGCGAGCGTAGCGAGCGTGCCGCGGCAGCGGCCGCCGAAGCGCCAGAAATTTAGTATTTGTTTTTCGATCTAATGAATAAGTGACATCCGCTTAGATCGAAATGAGTAGGTTACGTTATGTTAGCAAGAAGAATACCTATATACAGGAGGATAAATACGTTACTGAGCATAGGAATGGGACTACGAGAAACAGTTCTCCCTTGTGGTCCCATTAATGGGACAAAATCCTTGGACCACGAGAAAACAGCCGTAAATACTTACCTAAATAATATGAAGTTGATACTTTTATTATCATTGTTTCTTTTGGTAACCACATACTTTTATATACAGGATGTAATTACACAATAATATATACATGGTGTATAAATTATTGGTTGTTTCTATTTATAGTATATAATAGGAAAGACAGAAATAGGTCTCCCTCCATGAAAAAACGGCTTAAAATTCGCAGCTACGCGTCGATCGAGTGGGGAGTAATTTGCAGTCTATACAAATCGAAATCAATAGTTTTTGAGTTAGTTAATAAGGAAGTAAGCTGCTGAGAAACTAAACGTTGTTATTCATAATAGTTTTCTGTTGAAAATCTATTTTATTATATTATATTTTATTTATTATTCTTTCTTTAAACAGCCAAATAGGTGCGCCGAAAACGTATTAACTTCACTTAAGTTAAACTTAGATTAATTTTCAAAATGTCAGTTGAAATCGGATAAACGAATCAGTACCAAGAAATCGAGGCGGCTCAAAACTTCCTAAGAGACTACTTTCCAAAGAGCACGATATCATCTACATGAGTTCGGTGCACGAGCGGCGAGCGTTTGGTTTTAATGACAGCGCAGCGGCACCGTGAGGCCAGCATCCGCATAGCAACAACATGAAACTGAATGAAAGTTGATCGCGCCGCGCCGCCCGGGCCCCGCCGGAAAAAATGCCAGTTCGTCGATGGTTCCGGTACAAACGAGTGCTCGTAAATATTTGGAACTCACCGCGGCCCACTGCCGCCGCATCACAGTAATTCTGTCGAAGACCCAAATTTTTGCGTAGTTTTCTTGATATTAAAATATTTTAACGCGACACGAATTCGCCCTTTGTAATTTATTCAACTTAATTTTGTTTTCTCGGCCATGCTCAGATAAATTAGCATGTTTTATTTGGAATTCATGAATTTCAAAGAGGTTGTTAGCGTATTTGTCAGAGATCTTCCCTCCTTATCCTCATGAGCGGGGAAGATTTTCAGTTTAGCTTAGCGGCTCTCTGGGAAATCCCAAATGATTATTTAAAAAAAGCGTTCGTAAATGAGCCCCATAATGCAACCGACCGACGAGCCTAAATAAAAACTGTCGTTTTAATTAATTGTAAAATAGATAGAGCAATTCTTGACCAACTCAAATTTTTTTTAGATTTTGTGTTAATCTACAAGACGAAAGCTATACGTTTATTTTTAAACGAACACGGGAATCAAACAAAGCTTTACGCGGTTAAATCTTTTGTTTAGTAAAAGACTACCTGAAACCTCAAAATACTTGATTACCTACCTACTTCTGATCGAAAACAGGTCATGCCCCGGATTTCTAAGAAACTAGGTATTAAGACCAGGTATATTGTGTTATTTTATTTTAGAACCGGCCGATGCACTGAGACCAAACTCAATCGTTGTGCCAAGAGCGTGGGAGTCAAAGCTCAAATCACAAGGTAAAAAAAAACTGCATAATATTCGAACCTTTTTATAAAACATTCGACAATATCCTATCCTACCAGACTTCATTGACTAACTATTGAATTAATCTGATAATATTATATCACCAGCACATAAACAGGCGAGTTTGTAGCCAATGGCTAAAGTTTTGAATGAAAAAAATGTCATAGCAATTAAGCTATGCAGCTGTATAACGATCTTTTAAAATAATGCTGGTGAAACAAGGGTTAGTTCACAAAAGTGCAATGACGCGATGTGTTTATCTAATAAAAGCGTCAATGTAAGCAACCATCTGTGAGGGCTGGCATGAAATTAGGTTAAAGGTTGGCGAGGTCACTGGCGAGCTTTGGGATCGCGAATATTATGGACCGACCGATAACAATTTTCCCCGAAATAAACTACGAATTATGTCGTAAAATAATATCTTAACACGGTGTCATAGAATTCCGAATACAATTATTGTAAGCGAAACTCATAAAAAATATTGTTTGTGTCGAAAATATTTTTTATGATTTTGGACGCATTAGGTATATTATACCTTTGTATAGTCTTAGGTTTTTTCGAAGCCTCGAGATAAGGTGGTTTATTCTAGACATTCCAGAATTCCAGACTACATGAGGTCGCTTAGTTTCGGATGTATTCAGAGAGAAAGAAAAAACAATTTTTTTTCTTATATTTAGTAGTTTACTTAGCTTTTCAATCGTACGAAATGTAATAAACCGATGATACACGCTAAATATTACATTCTAAGAAGCACCAAAATATTTTCTGTCCTATCAGAGTAATTGGGGAATCTCCTTAGCTAAAGGTTTAAACCTACGATACGACACTGCGCCGCCGGTCGTGGCGCAGACAGACATGTCTGCTGTATCACATTAAAAGTTTATTAAAATAAAATAAAAAGTTGGAACACTTACATATTTATTACGGCCGCGGTTCCGCTATTCTTTTGGCAAATTTCGTAACTGGTTGACAGTAATAATTTGTCTTTGATTGATGAGAGTTAAACAAGGGAGTCATTAAGTTTTTGATTGGAGTAAATCACTTGCCTTGCCTACACTTTTATCTTGTTGTTGGTATGAGTCAGTGTCTAACTCTGATGACGGAGTTAAATAGGCTGCTTTAACTGACTGAACTGAACATAGAAGGATATAATAACATAATGAGTACTAGTTATAACGGGTTTGATAAAAAAAAGCAGGTATGTACGCTAAATATCAGCATAAATGATCTTGTCCTTTATCTCAGTGCGACTGAGTCACAACCATTCAATAGCTTGATCACTTTCTAGTCTGTTATTTCGCAATGTTGCGACATGCGTAAGTCCGAATTTAAATGGAAAATACCACACAGGTGTTATGTAGGTATTATTTATAGGGTGCATTTACACATTAAGCAGGTAACCACCTGTTTACAGGCGGTCTAAGAACTTATAAATAAAGGCAATTTTTTTTAGCTTAAGTTAATGAGACAACCGACAGGGCAATGCTACGAAGTGGTTGGTGGTCTCACGCGTTTTAAGGTTGTCGCGAATCCCGGTCATCATTAGGTAGCATTTCCCATATTTATTCAAATAAGAGACTAGTAAACTACTAGAGAGCGAAAGAAAACTTTGTGCGGTAACTCACCAAGTTTCTTGTAAACTCCCTGAAACGAATGCTAGTTAACAAACTAAAGTGTTCTAGTTACTATATCATTTTTGCCATCTCTGTTTCTCCTTTTATATGGTAAGATAGGTCATTGGATATTGTAATCATTTTTTAACATTAGAGGATTGTCTTTATTTCAGTAGCATCCAGAATTTATCCATAAATTCCACTACATAAGACTATAATTAGAATATCAGGTCAAAGGAATTTAGAGCAGAGTTTACCCTATTAGTGTATTAGGTCGAGGGGTTGTGTGCATTCAACAGTACATACATCCATGGGGATTGGCTGCACTGAGGTAACAGAATGGAAAATTGCATTGTGACTCAAGGATCCGTCTAGAGATGAAAGACTGATAGTGTCATGCTGAATTGGTAATTGTTGATTAAATTGAGTGAAAATGTTTTATGTTACCAGTTTGTACCAGAAAGTTGTTAGGCCATGACAGAGGCCTTCGGACGGCCTAGAAACTCTGTCACCAGAGTTGGCCACTGACTCATACGAACGAACCAGAGAACAGCTTTTAACCATTCTAGGATTCTATATCTTTTAGGCGGGAATCAAACCAGGCACCTCACCTCAGTATATTTTTTTACTAGTAATTAAATTCCTTAACTGTTTTTCTTTTTCATGGATATCTATGTCCTCCTTGCTACACTGCAGTGTAGTGGTTAAGTTACATTCGGATGGTATGTACAAGGCATTAACATAATTTATTGGAAGGTTAAACAAGGCTATGTTGTTTTTTATTAATTTGCAAGAGAATTTTTCATTTGAGGTTTACTTTGCAATGTAGGAACTGAAGAAGTTTCATGTCAATACAATATTAAGGTGATTTGAAGCTGGATAAAAAAGCTAATAGATGATAAACTTTGGATTTACTGATGAAGTCTATTATCAGCAACAGTTGAATGACACCATTTGTATTACAGGAACAATAATAATAATAACTTTGTGAATTTTTATTTTGGTAGGTGGCAGGCTAATAATAATTTATTCTTTTGATGTTGTTGATATTAGAGTAAGTATTAACAGGATATTTGTATTATTTATCAATATAATATTTTGTAAGGTTCAGCAAACAACTTCTGGTCCTGTATACCAATTTATTCTCTAATAATATTATCATATTTGTACTCACATTTATTTTTGCCATTCTCATCCATGAGCATGTTGAAATGGTGGTGCCTGTTCCACGCAGCCATTTTGCCTTCGTGAGGAGCCCCGAGAAGCACCAGGGCCGCCCCGGCGGGCCCAACTCCGTCTAGGGGCTCCAGTGTCCTCAATGCACCAAACTTTGTCACACACTCATAACCCAAGAAACATTATGTATCACACACACGAGCACAGAGAAGCTATCGCTCTTGCGGCGGTGTCATCGGCGCACGATCGCGCACATGCCTTGCACTTCCGCTGTGCACGCACTTCTGCACACGCAGGTAAACAAGCCAACGGCACCCGCGGTGATTCACCTCGCTCCGCACTGCAGCGGCCGCGAGCCGCAGACTACTGAACCCAAACACTAGCTCGGCTCACGTGTGCGCTACACCGCACGCACTTATTCCCGCACAAATACTAAAAACACACACGAATACGAATCGCGGTTTGATAATTTCACCGATCAAAATAATTTAACGATACACGACACGAGCGAACGAGACGCGCGGCGCGGTCGCCCTGCCTCGATCCGAGCCCGACCGCTTCTCCTGATCGAACTCGCGAACAAAATAATAACAAATGTGCAAGAGATTCTCGCTATATCATGTGCACGTGGGTTGCGTCACTGGCTGAAGCGACGGAATATTGTGAAATCACAGTTTTTGTAGAGAACGTTTCCAAAACTGCGAAGCGATTCGATCTTGGAATACACTGTCGTGAAGCAGTTAGGGAATAAGTATAAAATTTGACGAAATTCGAGCTACACTATTGCACACACCAGTATCAAAAATGATTGACTACGCAAGTTTTATTGTGCATAATCTTATCAACATTGTTTATTACACTATTGGTAAACAAAACACAGACCGTAATGCATTCATAAAATAACAATTCGGAGCACTAAACGCAAACGCGTTGATCAAGCGCGACAAATAGGACAAAACATGGCAGACTTGGAAGAAAAGCACACGAATCTTGTCTGTGGTAATTTTGCTTGTAAAAAAATGCTATGTTATAGTTTGTATTCAATACGTTCCTTTCTACGTTTTGCAAACTTGATAACCATCGTTTAACTACTTACTGTTGTTACTACTTACTGCTCCATTAAAATATATTTTAAAGTCAGAATTTTTAAATGCATCAAAGTTTTTAAATAATGCCAAAAATATTTTATGTCTGTCGGTGTTTGTTGGTTAGTTTTATTTAATTCTTGTAATAAATATGATTTTGTTTTGCGTAGAATGAATTGTGACAAGACGTTGTTGCGTCGACCATAGACAACTGTATTTAATATTGCTAGTGCTAATAAGTTCATCCCATTTGGTATAAAATTGGAAAACAAACACTGTCAATGCTGATGAGCGTTTCTCAAAAAAAACTGTATCAAAATATTATTTTACGATGCACGACTTATGCACGTTACCAAAACCCTTTATCCGAATTCCAAACCAGAATAACAATACCCATTATTCCGTTAAAGTAAGTAAGTTCGTATGAGTCAGTGGCCAACTCTGGTGATTATTCCGTTATTAGGTACCTACGTGCCTATTTTTTTGTTTAACACTTTCCCAAGCTTAAATCTACCAGTCAACATTTTTATGAGGAGTTTTCGATTCGAGATTTAAAAAAAAAGTAGTTACGATTGCTTTGACAGATAGTGCTATCTGTCCTACTGACATACTAAAAAAAGTTACCAAACAAAAAAAAAAGTTGGTAACTCCGTTTTTTTTCGCCTCGTGTGAAGCGGAAGGTTGTGGGTTCATTTCCTGCTTGTGGCAAAATAATTTAACTCCAGTACGACCAAAGTTAATGTACTACGTAGTACGTACTATGACTTTGACACCAGCCAGAGGTATGACAGACAGTGACAGAAGGAGCAACCAATGATGAATTCTCTACACATTCACCATAGCTCGCCAAACGTAGTGCTTACATTCTCTTGGGCTTGCCAGTTGAGCCACCGCCATTTAAATAGACAGCTTTTTTTTAATAACTTGTGACAAAAACCCCTTATTCTAATGAACCCCTCACTGGAATTTGGTCTCGTGATTATCAAGCACTAGTGGTAGGTACGTACTCTAAGCAAAATAATTTGCCAATGAATAACTATCGCACTCAAGGTGAGGGCGATTGTTATTCGAAAGGAGTTGTTTCACGCAATATGGAGCCAGGCCTTGGTCCTTTGTAGGGGTCTAAATAATTAGATAATCATTAGAAAAACAGTTTAACAGTGTGAATTTATTTTATTTTGGCTTCTTTTATAAACTAACTAAAGTAAGTTTATCTTTGTGAAGGAGTGCACACACAAAGCAAAACAACATGGCGAGCTTCCGTGAAACAACTCCTTTCAATAAGGATTTAAGACAGCCTTAAAATATATGTTTTATTTTTATAAATGACTACTTTGTTAATTTAAAAAATACATACTACCTAGTCATAATGTGCTTCTTCCGGGGTAGCGACAATTATTGATTATTTTGTATATTTTGTTTTTGAAAAATACAAATAAGTTTGGTCCTAAGCTGGTAAGTAGTGTGATAGAAACAAAAATATATGATTTTGTTTGTAGAAATAATATTTTTTGAGATGATAGCAACACTTGTTTATTGTTCGTACTCTTTCACGCGTGTTTGATCTCTTTCTCTCTCGCCCATCACAAATAACTAGGGATTGATTACATCAGCTAACCGTATCCGCTACCGTACTAATAACTGGTAGATTTTCTGCATACTGTAATTTTATATGTGTACACTCATCTTTGCAGATACACACGCCGGCAAAATTAGGGGAACACAAGCGAAACGTTAGGACAGTTATAATCAGTTATATAAATAAACTAATGATTTTAACTGTCCTAACGTTTCGCTTGTGTTCCCCTTATTTTGCCGGCGTGTGTATATAAAAAGAAGATAGGCATTTGATAATAAAATGAGAGACGTAGGTTATTTAAAGTAGTTATAGAAGAAGTAAAAGTAGCGCCCCTCATAAAAATGAGATGAGGTTCTTGACTTCTTGCCAATATTTTTTCGAGATCGCACGCAACACCGAACTATCTAGTTAGATAATTAGTTCTGTGGGTCGCAAATTCCGAATTTGTGTGCGTGTACGGAACGAAAACGATGCACAATCACATCACTAGCTTTAGCTTAGCTCGCTTGGTTCGTCTCTCCGACTCCGCAGTTTCGCTGAACTGAATGAAAGCAAGCAAAAAAGCAGAGTACATATATTTAATACGTTCGTGTTGTGCAAAGATTATAATAACTATCGCAGCAGTATTCAGATATTTAGTAGAGTTATTACTAAAACATTTTGACTTCACTTGGTAGAATTGGTAGCATCTTGTTGAGCAATCTGCGTCATCCTAACCTTTGTCGAGTTTCACCAAAAGAAGATAAAACAGGCGCAAACATTTCGTACAAAATGCCCAAGCGTGGTGGAACGCGGGCGAGAAATTGGAAAGACAACGATCATTTCGGTAAGATTGGCTATCTTTCATAATAAAGTGCATAGTAACAACACAACATTGCAAGGAAATAAACCATGTTCTTTTACATGAGAATGTGTCTTTTTAAAGTCATTCCTGATTTACAGAGCACGATGATCGCGCACCCTCTACCACAAGACGCGTTAGTTTCAAACCTGGAACGAACAAAGGGAAAAACAGGTTTAATAAAGCATGGAACGATCCCAAATTGCTGCTTGATGATGATATTGATATGGGAGCTCAAAATGTCAATCGCAGAGGTGCTTACAGAGGCCGTGGAGCGCCTTCCCGAAGGATTTTCGCCCCCACATCCCACGCTCCTAGAAAGAGATTCATAGCTGGAGTGCTGCCTTGGTACCAAGTAATCGTACCATACGGAGCCAAACATGAGAAGGAGGTGATACTAAAAACACTTCTCAGCTTCATCTCACCAGATATATTCATCCCACATTACTACAGAGTCAATGGAAATGCTGCAATCTTTTACATTGATGATGCTAAATTGGCTGAGAAGTTGTTCAATGCAGACAGAAAGATCACAATGTCAGATGGATTCAAGCTGGTTGTGATTGTGAGGAATGCGGTCCCTAATGTGGTGGTTGATGCTGAAATGAAGGAAAAAATGAAACTGACAATGGCAAAGAGATATAATGCAGCTACCAAAGCCTTGGACTTGACGAAATTCCATGCTGACCCAGGTATGTTCAATCAAATGTTACCTGAAATGCTTTGATAAGATAAATAATAAACCATGCTTTTGTGTGCGCAGATACACAATCTTCTTTGTTTTTTCTTTTTTTTTTTACATTCAGTTCAACATTAAATATTTGACTTACCAAATATAAATACTTTATGTATATTTTCAGACTTAGTGGACTTATTCTGTGCACTGTTCCGTCCTGTGATAATGCTGGAAGCTATCTCCATCATAGCTGAGAATATTCCGGATATTGAGGCATTGAACCTCAATGACAACAAACTCCATGGTATTGACCACTTAAAAGCTTTGGCCAGTAGCTTCAAGAACTTAAAGATTCTTTACCTCGGTGATAACAGGGTAAGAGAGACCTTTGCATGATTTATTTACAAAACTTTGACTAATCACAGATCCAAAGTAGTTCGTTCGTTCTTATGAGTCAGTTGCCAACTCTAGTGACAGAGTTTCTAGGCCGCCCGAAGGCCTCTGTCATGGCCTAACAATCACCACAAGTACATAGTACACACCAAACAATATTTTTAGGGAACAATAAAAAACAGGTAAGAAGTGTAGGTAATGTGTCTCTTATTTCTCCCTTCCTTTTCACTGTTTCTTAGTAATTAATTAAGATTTAGGGCAGGGATCAACCAACCAACTCAGCTTCACTAAAATCTCTGTGTTCCAATCTACAATGGTTCTTTTCACTTGCAGATTCCAGCCTTAGGTTCACTGGATCCCTTGAAACAACTGCCACTTGTAGAGCTTTACCTGAAAGGAAACCCATGCTTGAAAAGGTTTAGTGATCACGAAGTCTACGTCAGGTAATGTTCCTCTGTTACAAAATGGTTGAAAATATTCAATAGTCTCGCGAAGATTTCTCGAGGGCAAGATGAAAAACGAAAGAGCTGTGTAAAGCCAATACATGTGTGCCGAGTAAAGGCAGAAAGGGAATAGAACTGTATAAATCTGTTTATTCCAATAATGCATGATATGTAAACATTTATTTTATGTTATGAAAAGTGGTCAGAATTATGGACCTTCTGCCATCCAAATAGGTTTTATGAAAGAAAATAGCATAATTTCATTGACAGAATTGTGAGAATAATCCATAATATTACTTTTTATTGTAAAGTGAAATTGGAAAGATAATCATTATTTTGTTTACATCTAAAGGCATCACATTGAGGTTTTTTACTTTATGAAATGTTATATTGTAAATTCATTATGATTGCTAAGCATTTTGCACCTGTTTTTCAAATCACAAGTTTTGTTTTGAAAGACATTGATATCTTACTGTGGATTCATTTTTATCTTATTTATTTTTCGGTAGTAGAAATAATAGAACTGCATAATTATATTTGTTATCTTTGTGGATTTCAATGATTTATGTATTTAATTTAAAAAATATCTATTTATTAGTGTCCATTAATTTTATGGATTTATCATTGAATAATAAATTAATATCTACATTAGGTATTATATTAAGTACACAATACACAATTATAATACAGTTGTGCTATCTAAAACCGATACTAACTATTCATAGATAGCTCAATTAATATACTTACAGTGTAATACTCAACATAATTGTAATTTATTGCATTGTTGACATGGTCATAAGGTATGTAAATGTGTATTTTAATCAAACTCCATTTCTCTATAAAATATCATGTGAATTGTTATTACAATGTATAAATCAGCTACTCTAATTCAAATAATCAATTTCCTTGCATTTATGAGCACCTCCAACGTCTATTTACCATTACAATACAATCTTAGTTGTTAATTCATTTCGAAATGACAAATACGAGAGAATCATTTTGTTATGATCAAATACCAAATGATTTTATCAATGTTGCTTTTTCATTTTTTAGAAAGGCATAACTAAGATAATAAAGACTACGATAATTTTTTTTTATCTCTTCAAATTTTAATTTCCAATTGAACTTGTTATTTCGAAATGAACTACAATTGTATGAAAAGTGAAGTGTTGGGGGCAGCTCCTAATCAATGGGCAACAAAATCGGAATTAGCTGTCTCTGTAAAATAATAATTTTAAATGTCAGACAAATGACGCATTACACCGATTTTATTGTCAAACGAATTTATGCGCTGACGCTGTAAAAATATAGCTAATTTGATCCTTAAACCTCGTCCACAGTTCGAGCGGGGGTATCCACTAAAGCGGTGTGTAAAATCAACCAATCCATTGCTTGAAAAATTACGATATATCTCGCAGCAATACTATTGATTTTAAACATCGCCTTATGGGTTAGCGAGGTGGCAACACAAGAAAACGTGCAGTGATCACACTGGCGACTTACGAGCGTGTTAGATTCTAGAACTTTAGAAAGTTGGAGGGGGATATAGTACTGCCTGAGCTCGGACATCGTGAAGTTAGCCGTTTTTGCTAGATAATTTAATTCCAAAAAGTTCCACGTATCGCACAATCAGCTAACTTTACGTAATGAGCTGCCCTAAAGTCGCTGTGCGTATAGGCTCTGTAGGCCAACCATGAAACATAAATTCCGACATTTCAGGCCGAAATTTCGTGCATTTCCTACCATGAAACAATTATTCCGTCCCAGTGACATAAATTGTATAAAACTTCATAGTAGCCAAGAGCTTTTTTCGTTCTCTTTTATTTCGGCTCCGAAATTACGGTCAATACATTTCATGGTAGGCTAGCTGAGTTCTCAATCTAGCCACGTCCGCTCTCGCTCGGTAAATGTGGCCAGGATGAAAACCACAAGCTCTTATTTATAGCAATATTGAAATAACATTGCATTGTTTTCTTTGTATGCCGAAATCTCAGCCTAACATTATTTAAATATTGCTATAAGTTAATTCAACAAATTGTATTTGTGCTGAAGCTAACATGTTCTTGTGAGTTTCAGAATTTATTTTGACATCTGTTGCTATGTTATTTGTTGTCTCCAGTGAGGTCCGGAAGAAGTTTCCCAAGCTGGTGAAATTGGTGAGTTTATGGCTAAATTACCTGATAAGTATGTAAATAAAGAATGCGTAACGATTAATAGTTTATTATGTACGTAAATGTTCCTAATCACAATTGTTTGTTACTCTAATATTCTGTAATTTATCGACTGATCCAATGCGTGGTGTGTGTTGAGTGAGGTTAGATCTCCGATCTCGGCGGGAAAACTCCAACTGTCATTCTGACAGTTGCGTTCCGTAGACTCTATGTGACATTACCCTTTCATCGGAAAGGGTATACCATTATAATAAAACCTAAAAAAAAACGGCCTAGAAACTCTGTTACCAGAGTTAGCCACTGACTCATACGAACTTACTTACTTTCTTTTTATCAAAACTAACTACAGGACGGCGTCGACCTCCCTCCCGCGATCGGCTTCGACGTGTCAGAGGACGTCGCGCTGCCTCCGCGCCAGCAGTCCTTCCTCGTGGATCTGGCAGGACAGAATCTCGTGAGGTCAGTATTTTATTTTATCATCAATCCACCAAACCCAACCAATCATTCACAATTATGTTCCACTGCTGGGCCACGAATAGCTGATATAATAATAAAGACCTCTCCCCATTTCTTCTAGACGTCTCTTCTAACCACCACCAGTCTACTAGGAATTTGTCCAGTTCGTCCCACCATCTCCGTCTTGGTCTGCCGCGTTGCCTTCTCGCTGGGTCAGGGACGCCACTTTTGCCCAAAACACAGAACAGATAATAGTACTACATACAAAATGACCAATCCCTACCTCCCACCGGTTTTACTTACCTCACCCGGTCGCAAACTTGCCGGCACCTTTTTGCCGGCACTGAAGCTAAGAGCTAAGGCAAGTGCTATCACGCTCTTGCTATAATAGGGTGGGGCCAACCATGACAGACATACAACGGCACCGGTTACGTACACAAACCATGCGTGTGGTGATTGCGACGCGTTTGCTTCATACATTTTATTGAGAGTGTCCGGGGTGTGCCCAAGTCTATCGGCATACGCCGGACATGCCCAGCCCAATTCTACAAAAAAGAGTTTTAACCGTGTTTATGTCAGAGGTTTTGAATATAGTTTTAAATGTCTATTGTCCAAGGGTTTTGTAAAATCGCTTGTTTTTTCAGGGATTTCCTCACGCAGTACTTCGCGATATACGATTCTGAGTCGCGACAGGCGCTACTTGAAGCCTACCACGAGCACGCGTCTCTGTCTATGACGGCTAACTACCTAACCAGCGACCGCGATTACCGAAACATATCTAATGCCAAGTAAGTTACCAATCTAGTTATCAATCGGATTCGATTCCTGCATTGGAAAAAATTATTGTAAGATCTGCAAATATTGGTTCCGGGTGTTTTGGGTATTTTCTATGTATAATAAAAAATATCTTCCTGCACTGGAACAAATTTTTGTAAGATCTGCAAATATTTGTTCCGGGTGTTTTGGGTATTTTCTATGTATAATAAAAAATATCTATCTATGTATTGTATTGTATTAAGTATATCGGTCATCTAGTACCCATAACACAAGCTCTGCTTAGCTAGCTAGATGATGCTGTATGGATTGTTCAGCATTATTTATTTATTTGATCACGATGGTGATAGTTTTATGAATAAAAGGCATTAGAAGATGTAATGCCCTCATTCATAACAACTTTTTATGAATAGAGGAACTAGAACATTTTTTAAAAGCAATATCACACTGTCGTTTTGAAAGAGAGTTCAAAGATGAGTGTAACGTGTAATGTAATCTATCATATTATATTCTGATAGTTTAGCCTGTGCCACAGAACAGATATTAGTATGCCGGCGCCGGCGCGGCGTATTATATATTATATTATGCGTACATTGAACGCTTAGTTACTCTGTACAAGGCATCAGAATATAATAAAAGGCTGACTGATTGACACAACGCACAGCCACACCCTGGATAATGGAACATTATTGTCACAACATTTTTTTTTGGGAAGACCCTTACCTCCTGCAACACAGTGCAAACTAAGGCAGGAGGAAGTGCAACACTAAACCATGTTATGTTTTATAATTTTAGATTTGAGATTTTAGAGTAGTAGAGTTCTTTGTGATAGAGCTCGTCCGGGGTAGGACTACCACCAAACCTATTTCTGCCGCCAAGCAGTAATGCTCGCATTGCTGTGTTTGAAGGGTATGGTTTCCGGTGAAATTCAGGCACATGAGACTCCATCTAAGGTCTCAGGATGGTAACACACAAGTGATATCTATGATGTTGCACGCGTACATAGGCTACGGTAACCGCTGACCATCCAGTGGGCCGTACGCTTGGTTGCCACTTTAGTGATATAAAAAAAAATTAATAAATATTTTTATGTATATTTTTTTGAAACAGACTGAACGCGTACATCCCGAACAGTCGCAACCTGCTGCGTATAACGGAGCGCGAGTCGCGGCGCCGCTACCTGCGCAACGGCCGGCTGCAAGTGGTCTCATTCCTCTCCGACCTGCCCAAGAGCACGCACGACCTTATGGGCTTCGCTGTAGACCTGCTTGTTTTCACAGTAAGTATTGACGCTCGTGACATAGCTTGCTAAGTTGTTCATAACAGATCAACGAAGTTAAGCACTTTGCGTGCTCACCATTTGGGTGGTCGACCGCCAGTGACCATCGGAGGGCGCGTTAAGCTGTCGTTCCCGGCTTTTTCAAAGTTGTTAGGCCATGACAGAGGCCATCGGGCGGCCTAAAAACTCTATCACCGGAGTGGCCACTGACTCATACGAACATATTTGCTGCATACATTTACGCTCGAATACTGAAACTTTAAAGAATCATTCAAAGCTTTTGATGACGTATAAGACGTTTCTTAATACGATTTTGAAAACGAAGTACCTCTTGAACAGCCATCATAGTAATATTGAAATAGCGTTTGAGTATTCGAGCATTAACTGATAGTACGGCCATGTCAGGTCTATTGTGATCGCCATTAGATTGGATGGATTTTTTAAGTGCCTTTAGTGCGTAAAATGAACAACATAAATCCAATACAAATTAACAGCTGGACGATACGTGAACGTTTGCGATTGGCAAAATCATTAATCTCAGTATAGTACGGTTAGCGGATCTAGGCATTCGCGAAGTTAGCCGTTTCAATGCGCAATGGAGCTTTTCGAACTAAATTATCTTAGCGCATCATCATACAGACAGCCTTCTAATGTTCACACTGCTGGGACCTACTCTCTAGCGAGAGTGATTGGGTCTTAATCCACCACGCGGATCCAATGCGGATTGGTGGATGGCACATGTCTTACGGAATTTCAGTTCTTGGACATGTTTGTTTCCTCACGATGTTTTCCTTCACCGTATGAGAGCACTGGTATTGCGCACATACATATTTCGAATAGAAAAATCCATTGGTGCACGGCCGGATTCGAACCTACAACCTTTGCGCATCACAAACGGGTAGCTTCACGAATGCCCTACCCTGGCCGTATTATATTTGCATAAGAAAGTTGGTCGCCAATAGTACTAAAGCTCACTAATTTTCCTTAACTGTTGCAGCCTACAATGATAGTCCTCACAATGAACGGCGTGTTCAAAGAGACCGCGGTCCAGAACGTTCCGACGCGGTCTTTCCACCGCACGTTCGTGATAGTACCCAACACCGCGGGCGGGTTCTGCGTTATGAACGATATGCTCTTCATCACCAACACTACGAAAGAACAGGTCAGCAAGTGTTTTTTTGCAAGTCTTTATTACTCAAAATTGCCTAAACTAATTTCATAAATAATTTACTTCTGTAGTCTGAAGGCACTAGGAGTCGGAAAACAGAATTTTCTTGTCCGACTTCTATGTACCCCTTTTACTATTGTGTATACCTACTTTGTTATACCTACATAATTTTTTGATCCTCTGAGATAATTATGTTTACTCAATAAATATTATTTGATTTTGATTTGAAGTGTAGGAAGCGAGAAGTTGCGAGTTGATGCAATTGCGGAACAAATGTTTGCATGAAAGGGCTGGGTGTGTCTATGTATTGTAGACTTTGCTACAATATTACATAGACACACCCAAATGAAGATAAAATGACAAAATGAAGGAGTTGTGAAAAAATATGTAGGTAAACTATCATTTTGTGGCGGCGGCCATCTTAGATTTACAACGATGTTGAATAATATGTGTGTGGATTGTCCAGCATTATAATTAATAATTTATAATATATTAAATTGTATTGTCATTTGAGTTAAAGCTGTGTACCAAAAATCTGATCAATCTGTCAACAGAAAGGGGGTAAAGTTTCAATTACTTTTGAAACCAACATGTCAAGCTACAAAATCGTTTAAAACGTATTATAAAAGTATTCTGTCGGTTACGTGGTTCCCATAGCTCAGTTTAGGGCTAGATGACGCTGTGTGAAAATGTCCGCCAATATTAAAAAACTGTTAGTTTAGTAGCTTGCTAAGTATTGTGTTTCCTTGTAGTTCTACTGAGCTATGGGAACCACGTAACTGATAGAATACTTTTACAATTCGTATTAAAAAATCTATCATTAATTCTATTATGTCATAGTGTTTAGCTATTCATACTATACTGAAGTTCTTATTTTATAGGTATCTTTTATTTTCGACAGGAAGAGAAAGCTTTCTCAACGGGTGTGGCCGAGCCTACCCCTGCCCCCGCCTCCGCCCCCGCCCCCGCAGCCCCCGCGGCCGCCCCCGTCGCAGACGAGGCGAAGAGGGTGATGCTGATGATGCTTTCCCAGCAGACCGGCATGAATGAACACTGGAGCGTTAAGTATGTTTTACCAATAAACTATTATTTTATTATTTTAAAGACTAGTAGTTCTTTGTGAGCACGTCCGGGGAAGGACTACCACCGTACCTATTTCTACCGCCAAGCAGTAATGCTCGCATTGCTGTGTTCCGGTGTGAAGGGTATGCTTTCCAGTGAAATTACTGGCACATGAAGCTTATAATCTATGCCTCAAGGTGGCAACCGCTAGTGATACCTCTGGTATTACAAGCGTCCATAGGCTGCGGTAACCACTTACCATCTTGTAGGCCGCACGCTTGGTTGCCACTTCAGTTGTATATAACAAAAAATGCGCTATGCGGAGTGCTCTCCAACGGTGACGGTAAACGTGAGGAAATCGTCTTGTTCAAGAACTAGAAATTCGAAAAACTTGCGCTACCCCGCATTGAGTCCGCGTTGCGGGCTTAGGCCCAATCACTCTCGTTCGAGAATAGGCCAGAGTCTCAGCAGTGGAAAGCTTAGTACCACCATGGAACTATTAGGTACTATACGTACAACGTCCGGGGTGGGGTAAGTGAAACCGGTGGGAGGTAGGGTAGTGGCCATGCTGTATATACTAATATCTGTTCTGTTTTGGCAGTTTAACGCCACTCTTCGTAATAAACTTTATAAGTAATTTAATGAGTCAGTGGCCAACTCTGGTGACGGAGCTCTGCCCGCCCGAAGGCACAAAACAGATAGAATATTAACTACGTACAGAATGGCTACTCCCTACCTCCCACCGGTTTTACTACCTCACCCAGGTCGCGAGTTTGCCGACATCACATGGCACCTTTCGCCGGCACTGAAGCTAAGGACTAAGGCACGCGTTTATTTTGATTTTGTGTAGAGACAACGAGCATGCCAGCGCTAGCGAAAGTGTGCTATCTCATTCTTGCTATAAATGGGTGGGGCCAACCATGACACTCACACATACAACGGCACCGTTTACGTACACAAACCATGCATGTGGTGATTGCGACACGCTTCATACTTTTATTAAGAGTGTCCGGGGTGTGCCCAAGGCTAACTTTTAACAGGATTATGTTTCCAGAATGTTATTTTATACTTATATTACAGCTGCCTACAAGAAACGGGATGGGACCTCCAACGAGCGCTGTTTATATTCACCCAACTCCAATCAACGGGGAAAATACCGCCCGAAGCGTTCGTCAATTGAAAACGTACATATGGGTACATTATATAGGCTGTGCCATGTACATATTGTACATAATAGATGTTCGTTTTTGTGCGCGAGTGAAAGAGAACGCGTGTTTGCTGAAGTAAAGCTGCGCGTGTTTCTGCTGTGTACAGAGAAATAGATTTAGAAGATTATTGATTTAGTTGAATTGAATTTGAAAATTTGGATTTTAATTTTGAAGATTACTGATTTGAGTTCGAGCGCTGAAACAAATTGCTACGAAGATTTTCTTGGTGATAAATACTGCCAGTTTCTAACGAAATTGCATTTACCAATGGCTTTTACAGTTGGTGTGACTAAGGCCGTACTTTTCACCCATACGATAGAATATACCATTAGATACCTTGCGGTTATGAAATCAACATACAATATGCTACTACACAATCACAACAGCACAGAACGCAATGGAAAATAAAAAGGACTAGATATTACGTCTAAAAAATAATGATAATGATCATCAATTTGTAGTTGCTACTGAACAGCTAAAAATTAGCTACATTATCACAATAACAGCACAGAAGTCATGTATGAAGAATAAAAAGGACACTAAATTATGTCTAAAAAGTAATGACAATGATCATTCATTTCTTGTTGCTACTGATCAGCTAAAAAGTAGCTACATTATCACAATAACAGCACAGAAGTCATCTATGAAGAATAAAAAGGACACTAAATTATGTCTAAAAAGTAATGACAATGATCATTAATTTGTAGTTGCTACTGATCAGCTAAAAAGTAGCTACATTATCACAATTACAGCACAGAAGTCATGTATGAAGAATAAAAAGGACACTAGATTATAATCTAAAAAGTAATGACAATGATCATTAATTTATGGATGCCAGATCAGTAAAACAAGAGATTCCTCAGGCCTTGATGATCATCAAGTAATAGTCTGTTATTAATATAAAAAAATATAATAATAAAAAATATATCGGAACATCAAGCCAAATATACAAAGAAAAATAAATTAGTCACAGATTTGTTGACAGTAAAGAAGAATTGTATTGAAGAAAAGAAGACGGAATACATTAATTTTAATTTAGCTACATATTTTTATGTAAATTGATTTTAAAAAGTTATTGTTTCATTATGGTAATGGTGTGTAATTTAAATTCATGCGTAATACGTATTGTAGGTATAGTTTATATTTTGATAAAATCGTCTAAAATTGCAACTACTTTAAACTTTGCAGACTTTAAAACTGCGATATTTTTGTATAAAATCATATTTTTTTCTAAAATGTGTTAAAATAATGCTTTGTTACTGAAGCACTGAATGACAATGTTTAAATATTGCACACCTATCCGAATATTTACAAAAAATTGTATTATCAACCTTATTCTCTTACTAGTAAATATCAATTCATTTAATGAAAGTTGTGTGTAAGTACAGTCGTAGTAATACATTTATGTTAGTTCAGTCAGATACGCAAAAAAATTTGTAGCCCTTAACCTCTCGACTGCTGGATTTAATTATATTTTTGTCTAAGCATTCGAGAGGTTAAGGAATTAGGTTTCAATGTATGTTATATATGTATAAATTACTGTAGGTACTATTAAGTTTGGTTATCAATCATTGCTCTTAGTTTACGAATGTAACTTTAACTTAAACTTAACTAGTTGTATCTGATAAAAAAAAAACAAAAAAAGAAAAAGAAAAAACTTTAAAATATTTAGTAGTTTCGATGTCAAGAATTGAGTTTCGTTTTTGGGTGAATTCCACCGCAGCACGTGGTATACGGCAAAGGTTCCTTTATAAGTAGCGATTACCTACTTCAGGCGTATTTTAAAAGGATTTCTGAAACCAACGTGGTCGAATGCCACGGCCAGTATTGGCTTGCAAATGCGACGGAACCCTCTCAGTAATCTGTTATGGGCTAGTTGCAGAGTTTGGTTTGCTGAACCCTACTTGCGCCTGTTTTATCCGAGCCCAGCTGTTACCTAACTGCGGTGGATCGGGCGGGGCTTAAGGCTGTTACAAATATAAGCTACGATTTAAGTAATAAATATTTCTTAAAAAGCAATCATGTTTTCTTTTCGTCAGTATCTAGTTTAGTTATCGTGGTGTTTTTACATTATCCGATACGATATCGGCTACGACAGTGCAGACAGTAAAATGCGTAAAATGTATGGAAGTGTCGTCCGCGCAATACGGACTGTTGTGCAGAAAATAGTGTAAAACGAAGAAAAATACATATTATTATTATAACTTCCCTTTTGACTAATATAGAAATCTTTGAACTTCCCATTCGAACATAAATATTTGACAAGTGTGTGTATTCAGATCAAAATCCAACCAATATTACAACGGAACATTCGGTACCGATCTTACGGTACTTATTGTCGTTTTCGTATATTGAATTAATGTTACACTGACATTTCAGCATACAAAAAAAAACCGTGTAATATTATTTTAATATTGCTATTATGAGCTTGTTACCCCGCAGGTACGTTATACATAAAAGACTACCCTACCCTACTAGAAAACTACCCAAGAAGGAAATCATTATGTCTGTTACAGACAATGATTTCCTTGGGTAGTTACAATTCTTAATTTGTACAACGATATCGAAAGTCTTTTTTCGTTAATTTTTTTTCCTTGTTAGACTGAAAACAAACGAGGTATTTTTGCACCATGTTTTACAATTTTCATCAAGGTTCCATTGCCAATTCAGTTGAAAATTTATATTTGAAGAACGATAATAGCTTGGCGTTGTCTTGATAATCGCTATCTCAGTTTATTTTATTGCATCGTGTGCGCAAACAAACCTCTAAAGTATAAACCTATATAATTATGATGATTTGCAAACGATACCTTGTGTCTGTCTGGATTAGTCTTTATTAGCTAATTACCCTTAATTACCTAAGTTTGTACAGAATTTTGCATTTATCACTCTGTTTATTTATCTTTAAAATTGACGCGATCTCTTAGATGTCAATAGCAGCTAGTGCTAAAAAACATTACACTAACGAAAATAAAAATAAAACGTTACTTCTGGTATTACAAACGTCCCTAAGGCTACGGTAATCGCTTACCATCTGTTTGGGTCATTCTGTTCACCAACTTTAGCACAAGAGAAAAATCTCTAGTACTATTCCGCTTAACCTTTTAACTAATGAGGTCACACAGTTACCACAGTTAACCTCAAAAGAAAAATATTGACACGTGTTTCATCCCTCCACGGGACAAGTCGATGGTCCTGATGATGTCCCGTGGAGGGATGAAACACGTGTCGATATTTTTCTTTTGAGGTTAACTGTGGTAACTGTGTGACCTCATTAGTTTAAAGGTTAAGCGGAATAGTAGGTACTAGAGATTTTTCGTCTTTTTTATCTTGTAATGGATTTCCGCAAAGTAACGCCTGAATCTATCAATTAACTTTAGCACAAAACAGATATTAGTACTACATAACTTTAGTATAAAAAACCTCTAACTTGCGGACAAAAGCGATCTAACGTGACAGTTTCCGAGATTCGCATATGATCGTGACTTTTCAAAAGGAAAGGAAGCATACGATAATAGGGCAGGGCATCGTGTCGTGACGTGAGAGGTTTTGCTGAAGATGAGGAGGAATGGGCGGGAGAAAGGGGATTAAAGAACTAAAGGAGGCCTATGAACTTAAGTTTGCCCTACATAAAAAATAATTTTAGTCTTACCTGTAAGGAAATCTTCCACATAATGCGTTCTATGTAGTATCATGTTTACAATACAAGATAACAACACGCGGACACGACAGTAGACAAATATTAGTAGGTAGTTAATTACGTGGTGGTTGGTAATGAATGAAAACAACGGAATATTTTAATGGACTACATTTTCATTGCTACTGTCTGGAGGAATAGTGGATGGATTGTGGTTTTCTACTGATTCGGAGCTAGCCAGAAATTAAATACGCAGGGTCCATTGAAGATGATTTTAATCACAAAATCTATGCTGCCAATGGTCGTCAACTTTATAAGGATTAAATTAATATAATATGATTAACTATTTATATACACAACAGTCGCTTACAAGAACAGGAAGACAAGAGGGAGCGAGACAGAAGATGCACTTACGTCATAAGACATGACAGTGACATTCAGAGTTCGTTCAAAAGATTAGTGGTGGGTGGTGGCGGCATGTAGGTAGGTATTAAATAGTTTGCATTATGCCTGGGTAGGTATGTTCTACTTTACGAAAAGGAAATTAATTAAACTAAACAGAATGCTCACAACTGGAACTAAATACACTCATAATTTTATTATAGTCAGTAACTTACTTATATGTTCACATTTTATGACCTTTCTCCTACGTGTGCTTCTAATTTACGAACCAGACACTCTATAATTAAAAACTAATGCCTTTCTTTCAGCTTTAGTAATTCAGCAAAGTAAAAGTTACTTTCCAAATATGATTTACATTGTGTCAGTAGCAAAGTCAGTGCTGACTGGCTACTGAATTCATGTAAACGCTGTCGGGTCAGTACCTGACCGTGACTTGTAATATAGAAAGTTAGTTCTCAAAGTCAGCACTGACTTCATTTGGAGTCAGTCACTGACCTAATGTAAATTGCACTTAAACGTGAGTTTTATGCGTTCAGTCTGTTCAATAACTTGAAACATGAAAAGCAAAGTTACAACCAACACCCCTTTCATTTTCAACACATTCTTTCGTATATTAAGTACCTCTTACATAAGGTCCTATATCTTTTTCCGCACATGCGTTATATAATTAAGTAGTTATAAATATTTAAATGGGTTGGTAATCTTTTTATCTATAGTAATCATCAATGACTACAAACTCATGACCCCTTACTGGGTACTTATTCTACTTTCCATTCTATGATTCTATAAACATGACCCCGACCGAGACCAATCGGTCAAGTTTACTTTCTTTCTTCCGTGTAGATATTAAGACCAATCATCATCGCCGACCATAGTCGAAGTTAAAAATCAAAATCAAAATAAAAATGCTGTACAAAAACACACGTACAAGAATATTTAAGTACGATAGCACTACAGAGTACAAATGTGACTGTGATGATCAAAAGAAAACAGCTTTTTCAAATTTTCCGAACAAATCCTAGAAATTCGCGATCGTTACTAAACTGACAGTATAAGTAATAAATACCTAATATTGTAAACTAGGTTATATAAACCTAGGTATATTTACTTAGATATATAGCACAGGTTTAAGTACCTAAGAACTTAGTTTAAATGACGAAATCAGGACTATCTACCTAAGCATATCTGTTCTATGCCTAAGCGTATGGTGTGGCAGTAGAACCTTTTGCAATTGCCTCTGTAGATTTAACTGGTGCTCACTATACTAAACTAACCCCCTCAGTGCTTCTCGCCAAGTAAACAAAGAAGCTGGCGATATTACCTAGAGCGTTCCATCAACGTCATTGTGTACCCACTTTTTACCATTATCTTGATTCAGTTATCTAAGGTACCCGCGCGAATGTGTAGTGTAGTCAGTTTGCAGAGACCGTGCAAGACAGTCGGTAGTGATAGTCATTTGTTTTTTTAGTGTCAGTGAGTGTGGTGTACCGTTTGGTAATTGTAGGGTTGGCCGGGGCAGTGGGACAAACGAAAGGTGAGTTTACAATAACTTATTAACCTATGCCATGGTAGGTCAGTTAGCTAGAACCTGAGGCTAGAACAATAAAAAGTGGTATGACCTGGAATCCCGGTGATAACCTATAGGTATTTCAAAAACCTAAAACGACAAGACGGTGGCTCATTGATCGGAGTTAATTTTAATTTTGAACGCTTGGTTTAGAAAAATTAGAGTTGGTACCTACCTAGTTACTAATCTGTTCTGTGGCAAAAGCAAAAGTTTAAAACGAAGCGATCCAGGACAAAGGTGTCCATGGGGTAGTTTTGAACAGACAGGTAACTGTTATCTCTTCGTGTGTGACCTGTAACCATCGACATGGTCACCTATTTTTAGATTTTCCCTTGCTTTATTCTTAGAAGTTGGTAGGTACCTAGTACAAGTTAAGTTAACAGTAAGAACTGAAACTGCATGCTGAAAGTAATGATGAAAGAACCAGTGTGCTGAACTCCGGGCTTTCTGCCATCATCACTTTTCTAAAACAGTAGGTGGCAAGCAGGGCATTGTTCCGTGAGATATGGGGCGGTCACGGTGAGTGCATTCTCCGATTTCCACGACCTTATTTCGTCGGTGTTAGAGTTCCGATTCGGAAGTTACCGAAGTTCCGTTCGCTTGAGTTTATTTACCTGTTGGTTGTTGGACTACGGATTTAGTTTACAAGCACGCGGTTTAAATGTGGTTTAAACTTTAAATAGAATATGGTTGGTTAAGCTAAGTTGTGTTTTTCGTGCTTAGTATGAAGTGTATACTGACTGACCTCTTTAATCTGTGCCTCAAACTAGAATTTAATCTGTCACACAACAACAGCTATAATAGTCAGTCCTTTAGCCCAAGAGAATGTAAGCTACCTTTAGCAAACATTTGCAAATCAAGCAAGCGTTTTGTCACGCTGTCGGCGTCGGTCGGTCGCGAGAAACGAATATGCATCTACACCTCACGCATTGCAGACGGCTCTATTATGCGGGTAAATACTATACAAACAAATCTGCAGGCATTAGCTAGGCTAGCTAGTAAATAATCTAGTAGTGGTAGATAAAAATATCAAGCTTTTACGTATATAAACAAAGTAACCGTGTTGTAATTAATTAATAAAGCTTTATCTTGAACATGAGCGATACCTAGTTGTAGATAACACTGATATGCTCTGAAATGAGGGTCTACAAGGTGCACTGAACCCTATCAACACACTAGTTTCTTCATTATAAGGTGTATTGCGTATAGCGATTACGCAACTCAGTTGCAATCCAGTTTCAATCAGCATCTTGTCAATAAGCTGTCATATTAATTATACAGAATAACTCAGGTTCTGATTGAAATCTAGTGAAATCGATTGCGATGCGACCGAATAATAATAAGTTTATTCCCTATAGGTACCTGTCATAAGTAGTCTTTAAGGAACAAAATAACTATTCAACTAAAATAGTGTCGTAAGTCAGATAATCCGGAAAAACTTCGGAAATCGTATAATCTGCGGAATTTACACGAGCGAATCGAGGAAGATGGACAAGAAAGAGTAGAAATCCATATGCAAGTTTGCGTCAATTATTTTAAGCCCTAAGCACAGATAACGTAATACTAAGGTTCAATCTTAGACCTGTGATAGTGAAGGTGCTGCCCTATTCCACAGAGTAATACCTTTTCAGAACAACCCTCTATATTCAAACAACATTATTCTAACAAAAGTTAGCACGTACAGCGTAATTGATTGTCTCTAATAGTGATAGATGTACCTACTGTCTGTCTACAATTAAAATTACAAAAAAATATTACGTTCGTACACTCAATTAGCAAAAACTCAGGTAATAGTCACGTTACCACGTCACAATCACGACAATATAATTGGTGGTTTAATTACAGTAGGCCGGTCAAGAGTGAAACAGGCTTTTGTGGTGAGGTTCCGTAGCGTTTTAAATCTAAATCCAAATTCAAATATCAAATATTTTGATTTAATAAAACTATAGGTGAATTTACGCCAGTAGAAGAATCTGGCAACAAACTTGACTGGGTTCCTGTTTTTTTATATTTTTCAAATAAGTTTATAATGGTTTTTATTTTATTTTCTTTTACTTTTATTTTTTGCTGTATTATGGGTACTAGATGACTGATAATATACTTAATACAATACAATAGATAGATAGATAGATAGATAGAAAATACTTTATTGAACACCACATTATAACAAATTTGACAAGAACAATCTTTATTACTAACAGGTATTACAATACATAGATAGATATTTTTTATTATATATAGAAAATACCCAGAACACCCGGAACAAATATTTGTAGATCGTACAAACATTTGACCCGAGGCGGGAATCGAACCCGCAACCTCCGCGTCGCAGGCGGACCTGCGCCCGCTGCGCCACATCGGTCGTCTACTCGCTAATATACATATTATTTTGTGCCATAGCCTAGCTAAATACCAATAATGTGGTGTAATATGTAATGTCGGTATAAGTTGGTACTATTTCCATCCTGTGAAATCTGCAATGCCATCTCAAACCGTTCTTTCAATTTTGCTATAGAACTCCAAAATAATTATGATAAAATATCACGTTATCTAACTTTCATCAACTAATTAAATTATTAATCGCCAACGTTATGAAGAAGACATTTTGTTTAAATTTCTTCACTTGCACTTTATTTTAGAGAAAATAAGGTTGAAAATCTCTGAGTTTTACCCGACAGAGCGGAAGTATGATATTCAAATAAATGTATAATTAGACATGAGCGATATACCCACACGGGATAATATCGCTTTTCGGTTCGTCGGAACAGAAGCGAAACGATACCGCGTAGGTAAGCGATATTCGCATCTGCATAGGCCGAGTGTCCGTATGTTGCGTGTCAGTGTAGGTCTGTACGGAAGTTCTAGAGCTATTGGAAATTGTGTTCCGACTGAAATTGAAATTGGTCCGATTTTGATTGAATGCAGCGGAACTGCATTTGTTACTTCCCTGTGTCATCTATTGAATGGTAATTCTGTGATGAAACACGCAATCTTGTACCTACCTACTACATATTGTAATTGTTGAAGTAGGTTTACTGTTTTTCTGTTAAACCGCTCTGAACTAAACTAAAACAAAAAAAAAAAATATCAACAATTTATAATTTAATAAAAAGATGACAATAAATGTTGGGACGGTGTGTCTTCAACTTTACAGTATTAATAACAATATCTAATCTTGTCCATAAAATGCAGGTAAGAACTAAGCCGTTGTTGGTCTTACTTTATGTCATTTTCACAGAAGATCATTCTGTTTATGTCTAACCCTGGCCTAACATAGTTCTTGTAGGTAATTCCACCCTTATATCTACTTACAGATGAGTCTCTAATGGCCTGCCAATGAAACCACGAAGTAAATTTCAACTTAAACTTCGAACCGGACGTATTCTTCCATAACTAATTATCCAGTAGCTGCTTGTAGTGGTTCATTGTTTTAGAGAAAGTGCGAGTAAATTACTCATCAAAATTTATTATCTGAAGATCGCGCGCGTGCACTGTGCATAACTCGCCTATTCTTGTTCACTTGTTCAATCTATCCTACTTTATTGTATACCAGTTTGGGGAGGTACTCATAAAACCAATTTTATCAGTATTGAACGCGCACAAAGAACCATTTTAAAAGTTATGCTACACAAAAGAAAAATATTTAGTACCAACAAACTATACAGTGAAGCAAACGTTCTGACAGTCAGACAATTATATATTTTGCAATGTGTATTAAAGACTCATAAGGGCTTGGTGGTTGATCCTAAAGTAATAAAAAAACGTAAACAACATTCGGTAATCACTTACTTAGTACCTAAAACTGTAATGGCCTCTAAACAATACACTGTACAATCTATAAAACTATACAATAAAATCAATAAAAACCTTAATATTTATGCAATACCCTACTCTCAATGTAAACGAAAAGTAACAATGTGGCTTAAACTACTTAACTATCAACAAACTGAAAAATTATTTACAACAATCGTTTAAAAAAACATACTTACCTCTATTTAATTTATTCATACCTACCCATCATATTTTTGTGTTCTACTTACATCTGAACTTAGCTATTTCTTTACTTACCCATAAAAAATAAATATATATACTTATAAATATTTCGCAATTATCAATATTTATTATATAAAATATATACATGCCCTAATACCTACATAATTTACCACTCCTTAATATAATACTAATCTACCAACCTCATCTTGAACTATCCTTAACATTAATTTACACTAACTTAAAATAATAATAACCTAGTTGTCTTTTTATATTTTCTATTTACTACTTAAATTAGATAATAACTTAGTCCAATAGATTAACTACAAGTGTATTAAGTTGAACCACAGTAAAGAGGGGACTCCTCTAATACAGGTCTTACGACTTAAAAGAGGAGATCCCAAACCACCTAAATGAATAACTTGTAAAATTTCAATAAATATTTTGTATTTTTGTATTTTGTATTTTGTATTCTATAGCAAACTGTAGGTATAGTGTAAGACGGAATTATAATAAAGATTCTTCTATAACCCCGCCACTTCCCGTTATGCGGGGTCGGCTTTTTAAATCTTGAGGCGCCCGCCACATTTTATTTCTGCCGCCAAGCAGTAATGCTCGCATTGCTGTGTTCCGGTGTGAAGGGAATGGTTTCCGGTGAAATTACTGGCACATGAGGCTTTCGATCTTAGCCTCAAGGTGGCAACCCGCAAGAGATACCTCTGGTATTGCAAGTGTCCATAGGCTGCGGTAACCGCTTACCATCTTGTTGGCCGTACGTTCGGTTGCCACTTCAGTTGAATAAAAAAAAAATATGTTCTGAAGTTGAGCCTCGTCTTCAGAAAGGCCTAGATGTTTCATGTCGTTTTGGACATTTGTCATCCACGTTGTTAGAGGTCGTTCTCTTCCTCTTCTTTGTGTTTGGGAATTATAAAAAAGATTAATAGGTATATTTATTACTAGCTGACTTGCGCGGTTTCACTCGCGTTATTTTTCCATATTTAGGCAGCTACAAATATTTTAAAACAAAAATTATCTAAAGGTTTGGACCGAATAGCGAATAATAGCTTTATATCGAATTCATTTTCATGTAGGTAAGTATTTTATGAATTTATTTTTGGATGCGTGTGGATACATTGAGATTGTTTATTCCCAGTAGTTCCTTCACAAAATGTGAAGGAACTATGCTGTTCTGGAACTACTGTATATGGTTTTAAATGCTCGAAGATAGTACCTACCAAGTATGAATGAATTTTCCAAAAATATGGTAGACAAAATAACAGGGTCATCATAATCACAAAGTGTAAAGGAACTAACTGGGACCATAATTTTGATATATCTAGAACAGGATCTTTATCTCGTCTGATATTAGACCTGTCTACGATCGATCATCGCGTTTTAAAATCTACAAATAAACTATGTAACCTAATAAGTACATAAAAGGAAAAAAATGAAAATAAAAGACAACTTCTTAATCGGTCTAAGTCGGGTGACGAGACAGTGCTGCTAAAGCGCAAGAGTAGCAGGTACTTTTCCCGCTGCACAACATAAATGTTTGCGTTTAAGCTGAACATGACCGGGTGTAGGTACTTGTGTGACTGACATCGGATGCTAACGATACAAGGAATATCCTATCATGTGGCTGTTGATGGGTGTTTTACGTTGTTTTAGTTCCCACAACAAATACCTACCATTATTTCTTGGAATCTTACGAAAGTAATACCATCTTAGAAAATAAAACAACGTTGCTTATCTACAACTAAACACAGTACTTTTCTTGGAAGCACACTTTCGCGTTATACTACTTTAGGTACATACTTGTAGCTAAACACAGTAGACCTAAGTTTGTCTACTGCTTGGATGCTGAGTATTTGAAAACTGCGGTGCCCAAGACGTCTTGTTGAAAAGACCCACCGCCTGGTAGCTATTTAGGTACTAGTTTTCAAAGATACTTTACCATAGACCTGCCCCCCGAAACACTCGATTGCGTAACTCGGTTTCAATTTGATTTCAATCAGCGAACTGTCAAAAAGCTGTCACTACACTAATCACATTCTACAAAATAGTATTTGATTGTCTTTAGCTATCTTGTCAAAACGACATGGGTCCTCCCATTTTAATTATTTTTCTCGTGTTATTTTAAGTTTTATTGCGTAAATTTGGTGGCAGTTTATCCAATTTAACTTGTTTACTTAGCACAAGTGTAAGTAATTGAAATGGAGGGGTAATGTTGGTTGGTAATTTAGTTGTTTACGTTGCTAAGCGACAGTCAAACTAATACACTTGACACTGGCAAGATTGCGGCAAAGCTGCAGAGTTCATAAACGAAAAAGAAGAAGAAAATAGTACCTACGTTAGTTTTTGATTGCAACCAAATGAAATCAATTGCAACAGAATTACGCAATCGGGGTATTCCCAAGCATCAAAGCACGAAGGTTACTGACTTCACCCGTTTCATCAGAGTCCAGGGGTTTACTCTTGAAAGCGACAAACGATAAACGGAATATCGTGGTTCAACTTATGCCGGTGACAATTAAGTTCACAGCATTCACTGACATAAGCTGAACCATCAAACTTTTATAGCTTTTGTCTGCAAGAGTAGGCCCTCAGGATTTATAATAGTCATAACGGTCAAGGAGGAAACTGCCTCAATCCACGGGCTTTCCCCGGTGAGATTCGAATAACCACACTGACGCCTTTGAAAATACACCTAAATATATGTTACTCTGTCTAGAGCCGTTTTGACCGTCATCATCACCACAGATAATTAAATCTCTTATGCGTTTTTTTTTATTGTTTATTGACAAGCGTTTGACATCCATCTCACCTGATGATAAGTGTTGGTATGGTCGATGATGGAGCACGCTTGCCTAGAAAGAACCTGTTCACTCTAGCCTAAATTGTAAATAAATTGTATTGGTCCGGAAAAATAGACCCCGGCAATTAGTTCCATTCTTTACTCGTGTTAATGAGAAAAGAAGATGAAAAGCGTTTGGCCCGGCATGGTGGGATGTCGCTGCCGTACGCCTATTAGTCCTCTTATTATCCAGTAGCCACCTTTTTGCCTCTTTTTGGAGGAAATACCGACAAAAATCTCCACCGACAAAAAAGCCTGCTCTATACCATCCATACTGCTTCTCTGCTAACAGTCACGTTTCACTTGCTTTGCTCGCCCTTTCAATAAACAGCCATTAATTCGTACTTACATGATATTTTTATGGCCACGGTTTATGTTTGAGTAATATGTTTGCTGTCTGTCTCCAACCATTGGCATTGGATAATAAAAAAGCGATATGTAAGACTATATAATTTATTTATTTATTTAATTTAGGATATCCAACGAAAAAATCACAATACATGTTTAAAATAACATTATCGAACTTATATCTATGTGTTTCTCCAATTATAGGATGCCACAGCGTGCACTTTATATGTAGCTACTCAACTAACAAATTATTAAATCATTATCAAGTACCTAGGTACTTGATAATGATTTAATAATTGATAAATACATGTTATATAAATATTATAAAATTGTACATAAGAAATTAACTTAAAAGCCTTATATAATGCTAAGGTACTGACTTGGTATGCAGTATACTTTTAATATCTTTATCATCTCTTTGCTTAGACACGGTGCAAGTGCCACGAGCGGACAGCCTTTCTACATGCGCTAGTGGAATGACAAAGTCAACTCAATAAACTGGTTCAAATAACTCCACGATAAAATGAACCCGTGCGCAATTGTTTTAACACGCATATTACAAGCCGTGTCTTCGCACCAAGAGGTGGAAATTGGAAAGACAAAATATCGTTACAAATCTATTCAAGTATAAAATTACCAGCAATTAATATTGTTTTAAAGTAATTAAGTCGGCAGGATGTAATATCTCGGAGATTTTCTAGTTTCGACGAATAACGGAACTCCAAATCATGGGAACCGTATGAGATCTCACTTTCTCATCTCATCGTCATTGTTTTGCTTTTGAGATGTCAATTTATGACTGTGGGATTCGTAAAAGCTTGCGTAAAATATACATAATCCTCAAATTAAGGTTATAGCATAATTATATTACACCGGCGACAACTCAACGTCTCCTCGACCCGTGCGTTTCAGTAGTCTCTGTTTGAAACTACAGTCATGTTACCTGCTAATCAACTTCGTATTGATGATAGCTCGCCTCGGCATACCAAACTACATACGAGTGAAATAAAAATATTTTTAACATTTATTTACCGTGTTGTGAGTTTAATTACATCCATAAAATCTTAAAAATCATGGTAAATATGCCGTTTTTGAAAAAAATATGTTTATAATCACGATACTTCGTTTTTAAGATATAATGAATATGATATTATGAATCATAAATTATGAAGTGAGGTAATTGTATCGATTTTTTTTGCTACCATTTTATTTTATTATTCTATTAATCTTTATGTCTATACTTACCAAATTAATATTCTACCAGGTTCTACCAAAACCAAACATCCACTTATTCCACTTTTTCCCGAAAAATCATGAAAAAATTTAATAAAATTTTAATTGTTAAATTCATTCTTGGTAAGTCTTGGTACACAAACAAGTCCTATAATAATCACCTGCGAAGGGGATTTCAAACTTTACTAACTTTTAACTATGCATAGTTTGACAGTAAAGTTTAAAAAAGTTTGAAAGTCCCTAGCCCTTAGATGATACAATTTGATGATAGATGACCTTACGAGAGCTTGTACGAGTACGTAGCTTAGGTACCTACCTACTCAAAAAAATCTCTGGTAATATCTGGTACGATGCAACGCACGCATAAAAGTATTAGATACCTACCAGATAACGGTTAGTGTGTTTGTTTGTACGTTGTGCAAGCCATTATTATAGCTATACTCGATGTCATAATCATAACCAATCGCATATGTGCTAAAATTATGCAACTTTATATCAAGTAAATGATACTATTACCGCATATCGATGACAACACAATCGTGATAAAGTTCAATTACAATTTCCTAACGTCAGTAACAAAATGGCATTCTTCACGAAAAATAGTATAAGGTGACACATTAGAGTTTGTAGTTTTTACCGTTTATTTTAAAAAATGTCGGTGCATGTGATTATTTATATCGAAATTCAGATCATTGCGCCGATACATTTTTTAAATAGAAAAATCAAATAGTGCATGGGGTTCGAACCAACGACCTTAGGATCGGAAGGCAAGTCTCTGCAACTGAACCAACAGTGCAATAAATACAAATGAGTTACTAAATAGTTCTGTACGAAAACCACAACACATAACGTAGAGTCCGAACTCCGAACTAATTAGGTAAATAAATAGCTATTAGTAATAAACCAGTTAAACTGAACGCGTTTGTCACATATTTGAATGTGACAACAATAGCAATATTTGAAATAAGGCGTGCAGTTTTAGACTGGTTCATCTCTACTCGGGTATCCGTGGAGTTCCTAATGTAATGATTATATTTATTTCTTTTAAATTTGCGTTTTCAGTTTTTTTATTCAACTTTTGCGTTCGCCAAACGTTAGTATAACGCTGTTACGGATCGTCAGACGGTCTGACAGCATTATAGTCCATTAAAAAAGAAAAAAATTACCGGTACACTCCTAACGAGCGAAAGCAAACTTAAACGTGCCTATACCTATTTGACTAATCATGTGTCAGGCTTAGAATAACAACGTGTTGTTATTCTAAGGTGTCAGGTAATATATATACCTACTTAATTACTTGAAAAAAAAAACACCATTCTTGCTGTTAGATTTTGTCCGAGATTATCGGTTTGAAAACAGCGCGTGATTATAGCTCACCCTATACAAAGTGCAGTTTGTTTATTATTGTATACAAATAATAATAATTAAACAATAGCGGACACAGCTATCTAGCCGGAAATCCACAAAAAAAATACGACGGAAAAGTTACGCATATCAAAACAACATAAAACGGAACTATTCAAATGTAGGCGGTAGGCGTATCAACATCAACTATTGCACATTCTGTGGTCTGTGACGTCAATAAAATTGATAAGAGAATTTACGCTCAACAGGCTTTAGTACACACAGGGACAGGATAAACATTAAATAATACGACACGTGCTAAATTTGATTACTGGCATCCTCCCGCGGATCGGCTTACATTTACTAAGGTACTTTAAGTACCTACACTACCTTATTGGTACATATGCAAAGTAAATCGTCGCATCGATGTGAGACTCTTCATTTCTCTCATATCAATCTGTCATCAATCGAAAGTCTTCAAAAGAAGTGTAAATCAGCATCTTCTGGGAAAGCGAATAACTAATACTAGGCCTCATCTATAGATGAAACATAGAACAAAACAGTAATCTTTAATTTAGCAAAACTATTTATTCATATCTCATATATTTGACGACCGATGTGGCGCAGCGGGCGCAGGTCCGCCTGCGACGCAGAGGTTGCGGGTTCGATTCCCGCCTCGGAACAAATGTTTGTACGATCTACAAATATTTGTTCCGGGTGTTCTGGGTATTTTCTATATATAATAAAAAATATCTATCTATGTATTGTATTGTATTAAATATATATCAGTCATCTAGTACCCATAATACAGCTCTGTTTAACAGCAGCTTACTTTGGGGATAGATGATGCTGTGTGGATTGTCCAGCATTATTTATTTATTTATATCTAACAAAACTTTAAAGCAAAATAAAAAACAGACGAAAAATCTCCAGTACTATTCCGCCCAACCCTTCAACTGATGAGGTCACACAGTTACCACAGTTAACCTCAAAAGAAAAACATCGACACGTGTTTCATCCCTCCACGGGACATCCTCAGGACCATCGACTTGCTCTCCGGCAGACGCGTTGCTCCGTCGAGCGCTGGAGCAAGTTTTGGCTGGAGATTTTTCGTCTGTTTTTTATTTTGTAATGGATTTCCGCAAAGTAACGCCTGAATCTATCAATTAAACTTTAAAGCATTAATTTCTAGTAAAGTAAAGTAAAGTAAAGTAAAGTAAAAGTTTATTTTGACAAACTATACACAGATTTACAAATAATATAAAAAACAGACACAGTAGGTGAGTGGTTCAGTCTATTCTGTGTACAGTACGTCAAAAAAGGTTCTTGCTCAGCATAGTGCTACAGATAACTGCAGCGCTGATTTTCAGCATGAACCTCGGTTGAAGCACGGACATGGTACAATGGTACAACAATGAAACAAATATTAATTAAAGAAAAGTAAAAAACTAATAGTACTAAAACAAAATGTGCAGACTTAATTAGCAATCTAGATAGTTGAAAATAACAATTCAGTTCAGTTATTATCAGTCAAACCATTTGGAAGGACAGTAAAACTATACCTAATAATAGATGAAAGCGAAATAAATTTTTATTTCATACAAATTGCAAAGAAAAGTTAAAAATTTGAAATTGCTTGGGAGTTGGGTGGGACTAACCAGTGCTTAGTACCCGTTGTTTGTTCTACTAGTAGATACCTACTAGTAGAACAAACAAGGTTGGTATGCGAAGTCGCGATTGAGCTCTCGTTATAATATTATACCATGCATGTGCCATCATGTACCTTGCCTATTCTACCATGTGCCATCCAATTCGCTTTGAGTCTGCGTGGTGGATTATGACCCAGTCACTCACGCTCGAGAGTAGGCCAGTGAGAACTAGACGCTGACCAGTAATGCTACAGATAAGCAGGCAATAGGAAGTGGTGCAGAGGTAGTTAGTTACCTATAGGTAAGTAAAGTGGAACAAATCTCAGACACGTTTATGCTGTAACTGTACATAACCCAGTCATGCGTGCAAGTGTTTGCAGAGCAAGAACTAGATTGGTAGGTACATTACTTTTTTTTTTAATACAACTGAAGTGGCAACCAAGCTTACGGCCAACAAGATGGTAAGCGGTTACCGCAGCCTATGGACGCTTGCAATACCAGAGGTATCACACGCGGGTTGCCACCTTGAGGCTAAGATCAAAAGCCTCATGTGTCAGTAATTTCACCGGAAACCACACCCTTCACACCGGAACACAGCAATGCGAGCATTACTGCTTTGCGGCAGAATCTTTCCCCGGTATGTATGGTGGTAGTCCTTCCCCGGACGAGCTCTACTTTATAGGTACTTACTATTGCGAGCATAAACTTATGCAATTTATTGCATTTTGGAGCTATTCTGCTCATCATGCCGAAAATTCTCATTAGCCTCTACACCGTCGCATGTACTTTAGCGCGTTTTAGCAAAATTGTCTTGCTAAAACCGCGAATTCGCACACCACGCGGTTTTGTACTACAATGACGATCATTTGTTATTAGATCAATTTTAAGTTACTAAGTACATTTTAAATACTTAAGAAACATCGAAATCGGACCTCTAATATTAAGACGAAGATATCCAGTAGTTCCCTTTTGGCCCATTTTTGGAAGTAGACCTACCCCTCTAAACGAAAGTCCCTGAAGAAAAAAATAAAAAAATCGTAAAAAGTCATAGTACCAAATTTCGGTGGTTTCGTCCAAATCAACAAACTGACAGAGACGAAAACAAATTTTGCTTTTCAGAAGCATTGACGCTTCGCCTTCGTTTAGAGCAAAATCAAACACAAAAGTTTGAAATGTCTTACATGCCGGAAAAGAACTGGCAACAATACCGTTCTATCGCCTTTTTTGCGTGATCTTTGCTATTGTTTTGGATGCCGAGTAGAGTAGGAGCACGTTCGTCCCTAGCTTAGCCTAGCTTTTTTATCATAAGTATTAAAAAATAATCGGTAATTACAAATAATTATAAAAAAATTATAATAAGCTTTTTGAGACAGTTTTTGTTTAATATGCAAATCTCAGTCTCGGCTTGTTAAAATTGTGTAAAAAATAATAATTAGGTACCTACGCCAAACATTACTTATCAGCGAAGTAATTTTTAATGATGAGGTAGTTTGCTGGCTTATCAGTTGCCAGCCATTAAATACCTTGCTATCAACAATTAATTAATTAATTTAAGTTAATAAACTAGCATTAGGTACTACAGATGGGAGTAAACGCTTTCTTTTAAATACCTATATTTATAAAACAATTTTTTTTATAGAAAATAATTATTAGCAGGCAACGTCCGTCAACATTAGTTTTTGCGTTTCATGCCACGCACCCCTTTAAAACGCTCAGCATTAGAGCGCGTTTATCTTTTTAAAGACTAAAGGAGTTGTTTCACGCAGTATGGAGCCAGGCCCTGGTCCTTTGTAGGGGTCTAGATAATTAGATAATCATTCAAGAAACCGTTTATCACTGTTTATTTTTGTGAAAGAGTGCAACACAATGCAAAACAACATGACGGGTTTAACGAACAACTGGGTTATTAGTTACTGTCAAAGTCAAGATACGTCACGTGATCATTGCTAATAACTGTCATGGCGGACCTCTAGTTCAAGTTCTAGTTCTAGTCTAAACATTTTTCCTATAGAACTTTGTTTGTCTACTTAAAAATAAAATTGTTCGTTACTGGTTAGTCTTATATTTTTTTTAAATTTTTCTATGGCGTTACAAAAACCTAGGCCACTATGAAATTGGTCCTTTGACGGTGTCACATTATTAACTGTAAACGCAACCGAAGATAATAAATAACTGCATGCAACAAAAGTTAAGGCTTATTTACACGGTTAACAAGGCAATCCTTGAACTGTGTAAATGGGCCTTTGTTGTTGCACTAATGGCATGCATAATTAATTTCTAAATAGTACAATACAATAAAACTCTGAGGGGCAGGAAGCCCAGCGTTTTTACCCCCCCCCCCATTGCAATTTAATTTACTAATTTGGTTGGTTGTTTTTAATTAAATAGAGCATTTTTTATTTCTTTTAATGGCTTAGTACTACTGCACTAAAAACCACGCAAAAACACATAAGATTCGAACCCGCGACCTCTTAATACTTCGCAGTATAAGAGCCACGTTAACCTTAATTATGTCTTGAAATGTTCTTACTATAACACCAAAACGCAACGATAGCGCGTTCTAACTTTTCCTGTGGCGCCATCTAGTTAACATGGTGATAAAACCCGCGGTTTAGTTAATAGACCATGTCTCTAGTGTAGCTTAGGCTTTGTTGAGAGATAGATTTGAAAGACTCATTAAATTAACTAACAGAGGTTTAAATTACATTTATGAATGAGGCCCCTAGTGTGGGCAACAAGAGTGACCAACTAGTACCAACCACTAACCTAGACTCTGTTTAAATTCTATTAGTCTAATTACAAATTTTACTAAGCAGTAGTTTTTCCACTGTAGGTGGTAGATATCTAATCTACATGTTGAAAGTAAGTACTCTACACGAATAGTGTTTAAAATTATTAATTTAGTTTACTAACCGTGAAGGCAGTTATGTTGAAACTATTTCCTCCAACCTTCGAGTTGATCCCCATTTGAATAAAGTACCGAAATATTTATTCAATTTGAAATGGGTAGTTAAATAAAAGTACCTTTACCAACTTGCTTAATTTCGACACCGATATTTATATTTTTGATACCTACTTGATTTCAATATTTATTTTCGTTACCTAATTATTTAAACCAAGAGTAGGTAGGTACTTAAGTAGGTACTTACTAATAATTATAAACGCGAATGTTCGTGTGTTTGTTTGTTCCACTCAACTTCATAACTGCAGAATAGATTAGAATTAACGAATGGATGGGGGTTTTTTTTAACAAGCCCTTCAAAAATGCGTTGTAATGCACATAAACGTAAGCTCATCCAAGTGACAAATGGCCTTACTCATTCCAATCGATCGGTATTAGACAAGTATTGGAATATGATTATTCCAATTCTAATTTACTGCTGTCAAATTTTCGTACTCTTGAGTGCAAACATAGCGCCAAATTCTACCTTGTTTTCAAGAGTACAAAAATTTGACAGCAGTAAATTAGAATTGGAATAAAATTGAGATTGGATTGGAATTGTCATAAGATTTAAGAGTAAAGCTCCGGCTCTGTGGTGTACGTGACTACGTCTACGTCTTGCATACGGAGTCAGTGTGTTGTGGCATTAAACGTTCACATGATCCACTGGACTTATCTAAGTGTGGCTGAACAAG
This sequence comes from Colostygia pectinataria, assembly GCA_951394395.1. Classification (NCBI taxonomy): domain Eukaryota; kingdom Metazoa; phylum Arthropoda; class Insecta; order Lepidoptera; family Geometridae; genus Colostygia; species Colostygia pectinataria. The sequence goes on from OX596362.1 coordinate 3,469,318, forward strand.
TCATGTCATGCGCATTTACTGCATTAATATTAACGTCCGTTACGGTTTCTACCCGCCACTGATTTATGCAAGCGAATTTCACCTTTATTGCCTTACATTTGCAGAATCCTACGTTTAAGGGTGTTGTTACCGGTGACTTGTTGAACATTTATCAAAATTCGGTCTTCATGGCATTTTTTGGTATGTCAAGGCGTGGACGCCTAATGGCTGATATAATGATGATGGATTGGTATAAAAACTTTGTCGGTATACTGAAATGAAAGCATGCGTGTCCAGTGAGAAGTTGAAAGCTGGAAATCGCTGACATATAGCATGCTCGGAGATCAAGATTGGATTCAGAAATGTATTACTTATGGTTAGACTTTCAATAATTGCGACACTGAGGAGTAGACTTAGAAAGTATCTAAGCGTTTGGCAACCACTCAGTTTTTATAGGGTTTCGTATCGGTTTCCGTATTATATTTTTTATAGGTTTGGAAAAGCGGAACTCTTGTCACTCTTCAGTGTCTGACCGTCCTGTGTTTCACCAAGTGGTGACTTGAGAGCTAAGAACTTTCGACATTCGATTTAATCGAATAATAATTTTCACTTAAAACGGGATATTTACCACGATTTGTGAGTTTTATTGATTCCCGATATTTCGGCGCAGTTACTTGCACCATGATCACGGGAGAACTGAAGTCTTTGCGGGTAGGTCTTATAACTATTGACAGACAAATCTGTCCACCCTCTTTCTTAGTCTTTTATTGCGACCGATACTACCATCGGTTTCATTCTCACACACAACTCGATTTCGACACACGACACTAACAGAATCAGGGCGCACAGGCGGTACCACCGGTTTTTGTCTCCTACACATTCTCACCACAGGATTCCAGACTCCAGACAATTTAAAACCATCTTCTCGATTGAAATTCCTGTGTTTAGTAATCTCGATAGCCTCTTGAACCATTCTTGGTATGTAATGGCGTTCTGTCGAGATTACTTGTGGATTGTGTAGTTCAATCCAGTGATTCGAACCCGATTCCAAAATGTGTTCTGCTACGGCTGACTTTTGTATGTCAATGTTCTTGATCGCCCTGATGTGTTCCTTCACTCGACAAGCTATCGTACGTTTTGTTTGACCAATATATGAACTCCCACAGCTACAATCAATCTTATACACTCCTGGTTTTTCCAGTGGAAAACTATCTTTTGGTGACCGCAGGTAGTGTGGGATCTTCTTTAGAGGAGTAAAGATGGTTTTAACGGACAATTTGCCTAGGACTTTAGCAATTTTGTCCGTAACTCCTCTGATATACGGTAGAAAAGCTGGCTTTCTTTCTACTCTGCATCTTTGGGGTTTTGGCTTAGTTCTAGATGGAAACGTTCGAAGCTTGTATCCGTTCTTACGTAAAACTTTCTCGACATGCACTAACTCTCCTTGTATGTGCTCATCATCACACAAATCGAATGCTCGGTTAGTGAGCGAGGTTACAACGGAATCGAGGTGCCGCGGATGGTGGTGAGAGTTAGCATGCAGATACCGGTCCGTATGCGTAGGTTTGCGGTAAACAGAGTGGCTTAAACTACCATCTTCTCGAACCTGTACCGATACGTCTAGAAACGCCAAACGACGGTCGTCTTCCATTTCATATGTAAATTTCATCTTACTGTGTACTCCATTAAGGTGTGCCAAAAGAATTTCAATCTCCCGTTGCTTCCCTTCTAAAATACAATAAACGTCATCTACATACCTCTTCCACAACTTAACAGGTAAAGGGGCAGTGGAAATAGCCAAGCTTTCAAAATACTCCATCCAAATGTTTGCCACTACGGGAGCAACCGGACTTCCCATTGCTACACCGTCTATTTGGAGATAATAGTTTCCCCTATATATAAAATAGTTGGTAGAGAGAATATGTTGTAACATTCTGGCATACTCTACAGGGATAACGTTTTTCAGTATTGTCGCCTCTATTACTTTTATACAGTCAGCTATGGGGACATTTGTGAAGAGAGACTCAACATCAAAACTAACCATTGTCTCATTCTCACATACCTCTGCCTGCTTCAGTGTCTGTATAAAATGGCGCGAGTCTTTTACAAAAGACGATGTAAATCCCACTGTAGGTTGTAGCACTCCTGCCACATGCTTCGCTAAATCATATGTGGGTGAGTCTATTTGACTCACGATTGGTCGCAAGGGAGCATTCTGCTTGTGCACTTTAGGTAAACCATACAGTTTGGGCGGCTGGATGTTACGAGGACGCAACAAAAACTTCATGGTAAATATCCCGTTTTAAGTGAAAATTATGTTAATAACCATGATAGTTTTAAAAACTATAATCGAATAATGATTAAGCCTCTTATGGCTGCCATATAAACCAAAATAACTGATAGAATTGGTATAAGTACCTACCTACCTAAATAATTAATTTTATTTTTAAATACATACACGCAGACCCGGAACAAACATTTACAGATTTTGCAAACATCTATGAAACGAGCATCGGACCCGCAAACGGGGGTAAAATAAATGACGGTATCAAAAATGGTCATCAGACGTCGTAACCGAAATTTATGATATATATAAACTTGTTTTACCATAGATGTGCGGCAAATACTCACCCGCATACCAAAGCTTCTAATGATTCACGGCAGTTTTAGGATAGTTTCAGCTGGTGACAGACGACCTTCTGCTCATATCAGCATAATCTTGTTCCTATTTGCATGACAAAACTTCCTAATCTCTGAAGGATCGTCAACAGTTATGTAGGTTACTAGGCAAAGGCATTGAAGAACACACATTGAACTCATCTATCACTAATAATCATTATTATAATACGTCTTGCGAGGTGGGCAAGTGTCCGGTTGAGAAACTAGAGGTTGCGGGTTTGGTTCCCGCTGCGGGATTGTTTGCATTATCTGCGAATATTTGTTCCTAGTCTGGGTGTTTCTCTGTATAAGATGTCTTTACAAGAAAGTGTTTTAGTATTCTTTCAACTATCTGGTTCCCATAGTACAACCGTTGCAGTTTTTTTTTAATACTTCTGAAGTGGCAACCAAGCGTACGGCCCACAAGATGGTAAGCGGTTACCGCAGCCTATGGACGCTTGCAATACCAGAGGTATCACTCGCGGGTTGCCACCTTGAGGCTAAGATCGAAAGCCTCATGTGCCAGTAATTTCACCGGAAACCATGCCCTTCACACCGGAACACAGCAATGCGAGCATTACTGCTTGGCGGCAGAAATAGATATGGTGGTAGTCCTTCCCCGGAGGAGCTTTATAACAGAGAACTCTACTAGTCTTAAACTTAGTTTGGAGCTAGATGGCGCTGTAGGTCTGTGTTGTGTTTATTTGTTTTTGTGCCAGTGTTTTTCCTCCATGTAGTATCTAGGAAACCAAAAATTCAAAAGACCAGACTAATCCGCAATAAATGGACCAAAACCCAATTACTTACCTTAGAAAATTAGAAAACTGGGATCATGGTGATGTCGATATGGTTACAAATAGGCATAGTGGTTACCCGTGGTAGGTAGGTACTTACTTCTTGGACTAGCCACAAAACCTGGTGGTAGGACTCTTCAGCAAGAGTCCGTCTTGGTGGGTACCACCGCAGTGTCAGATATTCTACCTGCAAGCAGTAGTGTGCAAGCATTACTGTGTTTAGATTTGAAGGGCACTGTAGCAAGTGAAATTACTGGGCGAAAGAGACTTAACAACAATGTCTCGGGGTGATAAGCGCAGTGCAGTGCCAGGCAAACACTTAAAAACTAAGCTTTGGGTGGCACTGCATCTGTAATAGTCAGGCGTGGTGCTTAAGATCAGGTGGACGCCTTGATTGTCTTGTCACTTGCTGACATAAAAAAAATAAAGGCTAAGGGCCAAGACACACAATAAGCGCGATGCGATGTTGCAACGCTTAAATAGTGACGTCGCCCGTATGACTCAAATGGGCGACGACGCAGATGTGTGACGCAGATGGGCGATATCGCATCGCGTTTGCGTTTTGACTCTACACTACGACTATGAAAAGGAAGTTGTTGACAAAAACTGGTTTAAAATGTTGCAGCAATTTTTTTTTATGTCAGCAAGTGACAGGACAATCAAAGCGGCCACCTGATGTTAAGCACCACGCCTGATTATAACAGATGCAGTGCCACCAAAAGCTTAAAGTTTTTAAGTGTTTGCGTGGCACTGCACTGCGCTTATCACCCCGAGACATTGTTGTAAAGTCTCTTTCGCCCAGTAATTTCACTTGCTACAGTGCCCTTTAAACCTAAACACAGTAATGCTTGCACACTACTGCTTGCAGGTAGAATATCTGACACTGCGGTGGTACCCACCAAGACGGACTCTTGCTAAAGAGTCCTACCACCAGGTATTATGACACGAGCATAAAAACTATGAAAGAAAACACCGTGATGACACCTTCTGCTTGGTTAGCTCTGCTCGTATTGACCATGTCTTTCGTGAGGATTAGGCTAAGCTAAGAGAATGGTGTAGGTGCTCAAGCTTACTTTATCAGGCACTGCAGCGTCTGCACTTCACACTCAAGCATACATAGGCTACGGTAACCGCCTCATCATGCGGGCAGTATGCTTGGTTGCCACTTTAGTGGTATAAAAAAAACCAACTTGCCTCTATGATGACTCCACACGCTAAATCTTCATTTTACCATCTTCATAGATGGTAAAGACCTTACTGTGTTCGTTTGTGTCTAATCTAAATAATCTTGACAGCTTATTTCATATTACACGGTCGCTGTTGCGTCTCTATCTACGATCTCGGCGCAGTTTTCACAACTCCGTGATCGTTAACGTTTTGAAAGTTGAACGTTGGGAAAGATTAATTAGTTTTATGTACATTGTAATGTGTTAATTAACTGATTACAGCACATCATTTTTACAGAGTAACTTTCTGAAAAAAAGAAAAATTATTCTAAAATAGTTCTCGAATAATGTTTTATTCTGTTCTTTCATCCTGGATTAATAAGAGTTGAATTTCGGTAATTCCTTTCTTGGTACTCCTAGCCCCTACCCTGGAAATTTCACAACTAAATAATGTATTTAGGTAAACTATGTACCTAGGTATTGTCATTCAGTCAGTCATTCTGTAACACAATAATTTTAAATACGATACGATACGATTAGCCTGTTGTGTCCCACTGCTGGGCAAAGGCCTCCCCTTGATTTCTCCAGTCATCTCGGTTTTGAGCCAGTTGGACCCAAGCTCTATTAAAGCTGTCGAGATCGTCTCGCCATCTCTTTTTGGGTCTGCCACGACGCCGATTTGCTGTCTCAGGGCTCCACTGAGTGGTGATTTTGGCCCATAGCTCATCCGGCATGCGACAGACGTGACCAGCCCATCTCCATTTAAGCGTCGCAACTTTGTGAGCTACATCAGCTATTTGGGTTCTGGAGCGCAAAGTTGTGTTACGTATACGGTCGGTACGTTTAACACCAAGAATACTGCGCTCCATCGCTCGCTGACAAACCCCGAGTTTGGACTTTTGGATGTTGGTGAGGGACCAAGTTTGTGCGCCATAAGTTAATATGGGAAGGATACACATGTCCATGAGCTTCCGTTTTAATGATATCGGAAGAGTACCTTTCATAAGATCTTTCATGGACCAATAGCTCCTCCATGCGTTTTCTGTCCGTCTAGCAACTTCTTGCTCTTGTCTAGACTGGAAGGAGACTATTTGGCCCAAGTAAAGGTACTCATTGACATATTGCATATCCTCCCCATGGACAGCGATTTTTCGCTTGGTAGTGTTCGTCATGACTTTGGTCTTTGTCATGTTCATTTTAAGTCCAATCTCGAGGCTTGTAGTGCTCAGGTCTTCAAGCATACGTTGTAACTCGTGGGCAGTTGATGAAAAAAGAACAATGTCGTCAGCAAAACGAAGGTTAGATAACCTTGTTCCGCCAACGTCTATGCCTTTTCTTTCCCACCTGGTTGCTAACTTTCTGAAGACTTCTTCGAGGGTACTGGTAAAGAGTTTTGGCGATAATGGATCACCTTGCTTGACACCTTTTTCTATTGCAAATGTAGGACCTTGTGTTTGTAATTTAATTGCTGCTGTGCTATTGAGGTAAATATTACGGATGAGATTGATGTAGGTTGGTTCAATTTTCTGGTTAAACAGAGCAGTAAATATGGCAGTGTGGGCTATGGAATCAAAGGCTTTGGCGTAATCTACGAATGCGAGGTACAGTGGGATGTTAAACTCGTTGTGTTTTTCTATTACTTGATTGACCGCGTGGAGATGGTCAGTGGTGGAGAGGCCTCTTCGAAAGCCTGCTTGTTCTGGGGGCTGTTCTAAATCTAGTGACCCTCCAATACGGTTTTCAATTAATTTAATAAAAGCCTTGTACATATGGGATACAAGACTAATAGGCCTGTAGTTATTGATATCTGACTTATCGCCTTTTTTATAAAGAAGGATGATATTAGAATGACAAAACTGGTTCGGAAAAACTCCAGTTTTTAGTATGATGTTAAACAGGTTAGTAATATGAGGTAAAAGTGTTGGTTCGCCAAGTTTTAAAGCCTCTGTACTAATTCCATCCTCTCCTGGTACTCGATTATACTTCATATTGCGAAGCGCAACATGCACTTCGTAGCCAGTAATAGGTGATATAATATCTGGACATGAATAACGGTTTTCGCTTGTTGTTTGATCATGTGATTTAAAAGGATTCGAGTATAGTGTTTTATAGAAATTTGTACATATTTGCATCACTTTTTCCCGGTTTTGATGTTTAATCCCATGGTCATCTTTTAAACTTGTAATCCAAGATTTCCCTTTAGTGATTCCTTGTTTAGCTATTTTTAATGAACGGTTGTTGCTGAGGGCATTTTCGATTAGGCTAATATTGTAGTTCCTTAAATCTTTTCTAATATTTCTCTTAACTTCTTTATCTTTTATTTTAAATGACAGACTCGTTCGATCAGATTTTAATTTTAATCTTTCGTCTATTAATAATTTGGTGTGATTAGACAACTTCCTTCTATTTTGTGGTATTTGTTTGATTTTTCGGCTCGCTATCTTCAAACTATTTTCAATATTTGTGTATTGTTCCTGAACTTCCACACATTCCATGTTTAACAAGTCAAAGCTGTTTTTTAGTTCTAAATTAAATGTATCTTTATTATTAATTAATGATTCCTTGTCTAATTTTTTTATTTTATTTTGAAATAAATTCTTACGGTGAAGTTTTACATTAAGGGATAATGTAACTCTTACAGGCCTGTGGTCTGAGTTAAATTTAAATCTATTAAGTACGTTTACGTTCTTTACCAAGTTGCGGTCGGATATGAGTGCATAATCAATCTCGTTTTTTATTCTTCTAATTTTAAATACTTATCAAAAATCAACCAAAGAAACGTCTGAAAATTAATTTCGTCGCATTGATTAATTTTAACAATAGTATTTTCCACCTTACCGCGTTATTAGGAAAACATCTGAAAATTTGGTCATTGCAGCATTGATTTGTTTAACAAAAATTTCCGTCTTATCGCGTTATTATGAATGTAGTTCCTGGGAGGCCATTCTGCTAAATCTATAAAGCGTAATAGACGTGCATCAAACGTGCGCAAGTCACGCACAACTCACTCTTCGTAACTGCTAAATTGTTTTAGCAGTCGAAAAGACCTAATTGAAGTAAACGTCTCACTAAAAACCATGGAACTAATAAGGACTAGGCATGTACAAAATTATTTGCTAAAAATAAAATACGATCAACCCGGCGCCGGCGTAACGCATGCGTGACGCTTGCTTGACGCTTGCGTGACGCTTGCTTGACGCTTGCGTGGGGACAGAGAGAATTTAAGCACTACGTTTAGTGGGGATTGCACATCTACAAACTCGTGTCATAGAATTAGCGGAATGTCAAGTTGAGTTCCCCCGTTTAACCCACAATTTTTCTACCCAGTTTATTACTTATTATTATTACTCTGGTTTTTAATTCAAGTCCAAAAGGGTAAACAATGGTGATACCATAGAAAATAAATATTTTCTTTTTGCTACGGAACTATGCTACGCTAAATTACTGGGTAAGAATTTTTAATTCTAGCCATTGGTAAATATTTAGAAAAACTATATTTTTTTTGGGTAAATATTTTATGGTACTTGTCACATTCTGGGGTACGGTAAGGTTTTGCAGTGCTTTTACACATTTGGTTCATTTTCATTCGTTTATCGAATGTGCTTGTCGGAAGGTTTCTTGTTGTGTTTTCTTGTCCAGTTCACGTTTTGTCCAGTTTGATCTTAGGGTCGGTATAGGTAGAGATAGATTTAAACTTAGAGTAAGCTATTATAGATGCAGATTAAAATATTTACAGAGAAAAATCATAAAATAAAATATCTTTTTACATCAAGTTTTTAGTTTCGAGCCAAGTGACAGTTCTTGTCATTTTTCTTTTTTCCGGTAACTATGGTGATGAGTATGTGTTAAAGAAGTTTCGTTAGGTTGATGAAATGAGTCGCCACCAAGGAAGTCGATAGATAAAAGAGCCCTGTGTTGTTTCTGTTGATCTTTGTTGGTGGACAGGTAGTAGGTAGTAGGATCGATCCAAAGGTTTTGCTTTTCAGAGATACACAAAATTGACATTTGACAATGACATCTGTTTGTTTACCTTTTTGGACATGAATTAAAAACCTGACTATAAATTATATTGTGTTTCTCAAATTGTATGGACCTTAATTGTCTGAAATAAATAATTTATTGTCTGAAATAAATAATTTATTATTCTAATTATTTAGTTCAACGATGTTTGTGAACTAATTCAAGGTTCCTCCAAGCAGCCTTATTCCAAAACGGTTCAAATCGTCAGCCAATTTGTTGTCCAAATTAAGCTATCTTAGTGTGACTATGGTTGGATTGCCCTTTGCTTGCAGTTCCGGATTTTAAAAGTTCTCTTTTGATTTAACTTGAACGAACATGGCACTTTCTGTATAAAAGTACCTACTATAGTAAATTGGCATTTATAGTCCGGTTGGCAGATCCAGGTATTCATGAACTTACCCTTTTGTGATGCGCAAAGACAATTTACCTTAGTTCGAAAAAGCTCGACGATGGCGTTATTGCTAACAACTTAATTTTTTTAACGTTATATTATTTTTACAGGTTGTTATTTTAAGCAAATTATAGAACTTTCGTAGTCATAAGAGAGTTGTAACGCGCCGGGACTATAGTACAACAAGGCTACCTTTGACGTCTCATATTGAGGACGAACTCTACTAACTGTTAGTGATCTGTGGCCGTGAATGCGTAAGTTATGTAGGTACTGTAATGCACTTACTATAAATGTTGAAGTGCTCATGGTAAAGCTGACCTAAAATCAAAAGCACTGTTTTGCGGTACCTTTTGGATGGGTGACCGCCAGTAGCAATTTCAGTTGAGCGCTTCCGTGCTTCGGATGGTACCTACGTTAAGCTGTCGGAACCCCTTTTCGGCACTTGGCAAATAAAAACTAAATGTACCTACCATGTTGTATGGTTTGGACCAATGCAATTGTTTTCTTAGGTGTAGTGTTTCTTTGATTGGTTTTTTTTTCTGTATGTAGCCTGTGCCGAATAAATGGTTTTTTATTCTATTCTTTTTCCTATTCTAAAATAACAAATTACACAATAAAGCTCTGTTTAACAGCAGCTTACCTTGGGGCTAGATGATGCTGTGTGGATTGTCCAGCATTATTTATTTATTTATTATAATTAAAGTTATTATCAATCGATACAACTGTCGCGCGGTTTTACTAGGTTTTAATAGGAGACATATCGATTCAGTTGTCCCTCTTTAGAAGATTACAATCAAAAACATAGCTAAGTGAAGCTCAATTACACAGTTAAATACCCTAACAACTGCCGCTTTGTCGTTTCCACGAAAAAAAACAAGTAATCACAGATAATCGCTGTGCTTGTAACATTAACTGCTAGTTCCCATCAGTAATTGGACGACACAGAGCCAATCACATGACTGCGTGATTCGTGAGGAAGCTATTTGAAGCAAAAACCTGGCTTCCGTAAGTGCTTCTACGCTGTTGCTACCTTTTACAACGGTTCCTTATCAAAATTTGTAATAGCAAAATGTATTTATTAATTATTTGTATTTGCCCAGCACACCCTTCGAGATTATAAACAATGTCTTTGAGCACGGGTTTGAAACCAGATTGTGACCAATGAGTTTTTCTATTGGAATAATGTTTTTGCCGTGCTCTCAAACGGTGAATGAAAACATGGTTAGAAAAGGTCAAGAACCAATTGATAGTTGCAGTATCAGCCCTGCTATAGAACAGTTATCTAGTACGTTCTGTGAAACACTGCACTGCGCTCGCTTGATATTTTCACTTGCTACTGTGCCCTTCAAACCACAGTACCTAGTAATAACATTTTAATAGTAAATAATAATGGTAGAAGTACCTATAATTTTCCACCAACTGTGTCCACACTACACACTCTGGTCACGTCATGTGTTGCACGAACTACGTTATAACATTTTGGGGTATTGTTCTTGAGTGTGCGTAGGTGGTATTGTCCGTGGTCTGCCCACGCAGGCTAACCACGCCATCTGCCAAGATGAAGATGTAAAGACGACTGTACTTAAAATAAAGTAGTCAAGTGCTAGTCAGACCTCGCATCTCGGTAATCTCGTCAATATTGCAAAAGAACTCTTTTCATTACTTTTTCTTTCCATTTTAACCTTGACCAGAGACAAGATTTGCCCACCATAATTATCGCTCTTCTATTATCTATATATCTTTATATTCTTTATCAGATTTATATATCAACATTGGAATTTAGGAAGCTCTAACTATTCCGAAATATCGTTTACCAAAAGTTTTCTGAGCTCTAATACAAAACCATAACAACTTGTGGTGGTTATACAGTTTAGTCTTAGAGAAAGCACACAGCGGATAGTTCACAGCAAAGATATGAAGAATGAGAATAGAAATGAAGAATGAAATAATATAGCACAGTGGTAGGTTTTTGCGTAAGTAATTTAGGGAGACAAAGCGACGTGCGTCTAGTGCGAGTGCATGGGATCGACTAAATTACTAAACTAAACTAAACTAAACTGCTAAACTGTACAACCACCACAATGGTGACCCCGATCACGTCGGGGTCACCAGTGTGGTGATTGTACAGTTTAGCCGCTGAAAAAGCAAAGACGAGGCAGTTCAGACAGGAAACCTTACCTAAACACGTAGGATCTGTACAACCACCACAAACTATTGAAGATGATTTGACTGCCAAAATAGCAAGTTGGGTACTCTTTGATGTGTGAAGTGACGCAGAAGCTGTTGGGTTCAATGACGCAGGCTTGCCCAGCACCTACACCTACACTACACTACCACAGTAATTATTATTATTAGAATATTACTCTGTGACACTACACTACACATCTTAATTTAGCCAAAAAATAAAAGATACGGTCCATACGTGTGCATCTAAGCCGCGGTTTTCCTTACGATAATTCCCAAGACGTACGAAGTGCGGAGAGCACTGTTAACCCAGTGGTGGTGAGAGCCTTCCGATCCTAAGGTTGTGGGTTTAAAACCGTGGAGCATCAGGTTTTCCCACTTGAGAAATGTATGTGAACATTTGCCAGCGTGTTGTCAAATGTTTCAGTAGAGTTCTTTGTGATTGTGCTCGTCCGGGGAAGCCCCACCATACATATTTCTGCCGCAAAGCAGTAATGCTCGCATTGCTGTGTTCCGATGTGAAGGGTATGGTTTCCGGTGAAACTACTGGCACATGAGGCTTTCGATCGATCTATGCCCCAAGGTGGCAACCCGCGAGTGATACCTCTGGTATTGCAAGCGTCCATAGGCTGCGGTAACCGCTCACCATCTTGTGGGCGCTTGGTTGCCACTTCAGTTGTATAAAAAAAAAATAACAAAGACAAACAACGTGAAGAAACCGGCATGTCCAAGAACTAAAAAATGAAAATGCCATCCATCAATCCGCATTGGGTCCGCGTGGTGGAATAAGACCATTCTCTATCGAGAGTATGCCAGTGTGAACATTAAAAGGCTGATCATAATGATGGCGATGGTTTAGAGGATTTTATTTCAATGGAATGTAAATAGTTAAAAAAAGTGGTATGTGGTACACTTGGTTTGACGTCTCTGATACTGTGGTGCGTCTCTCTGACTCATTCAGACGTCAATAATGAGTGTAGAAAAAATATTGTCTGACGCAAGTAAATCTTACACAATGTTTAGGTAAAAGTGGTGCCTACTGGTAAAATGAGCCGGCAAGTAGGTTCCGACTTAAACCAATCCTAGACATATTCAAAATATCATCCGTTTCAAGGTCTTCAGCACAAGACTGTTTCTTTTAATTTTTAATTTATGGTTATTTAACTTTTTCGCCAGAAACATGGTTTAATGCAACCATTATTATTTTTGACATAACGCAATAATTATTATTTATACATAAATTTATATTTATTTTTAGGACGAAATCTTACTAATATTTTATCGGGGAAAGTTTGGATGTTTCATGTTTGTAGGAGTATTACCACTCTGTACGCCAGAAATGCTGAACGGATCTGTATGAAATTCAGCACAGGTATAGATTTTAGTCTAAAATAGCACATAGGTTATTGCACCCGGGAGATTTATCCCAGGTGAATTAAGTGTACCGCTCTTACTTTTTATCTTAAAAAAAAGATTCAGTTCCTGTGGGATAAATAACTGTATAACCGCGGGCAAAGACGTTGAGAATAATCTTTGCACTGAAAGCGCCGGTAAAAAGAAATGTGTTTTGTGGTTATTTTATGTAATTGACAGTGTATGACAAAGTGCTCAATGTTCTCTGCTCAATATTATATTCGATAAGTAGGTATTTATTGAATTTACGCATATATTACCTAGATATATTTCTGCCAAGGATTACCGCATGCGTTCCGGTTCGAGGGCAGGTTTCACGTGTAATGCGACATTACCATCAGTTTGAAGCATCTGCTTGTTCGTGTACACAGATTTTTATTTTGAGGATTGATTTTTGAAGATTTTGAGAGGTAGCTAATAGAATTCAATAGCGCGATGGCTTCTACTCAAAAGATTGATTCATTTGAATCAGTAGTGCGTTTTTAAAAGGTGATGAAAATAATAGGCATTTTTTAATTAAACGTTTTGTTTTGTTTCAGATAAACTGTTATGAGAGTTTGGTGATCGGTGTAGTAAAGACACATTTGACTAACATCTGGTAAGTAAAAGTACAATGATACCTGTTTTATGTATTAAAGTGACCAAAAAGGTAGAGCTGGAATCTGCTACTGTTACAGGTATAAAGTAGCTCTATCATCATCATTTTGCTCAGATTTTCTTACTTTCTGGACACTAGCCTGTTCTCGACCGAGAGTGATTGGGTCATATTAATATAAACCCACCAGGGTGTTCAATATGTTCATGAGTAACGAGGATTGTTAAATAAAATAGCACATGTCTTTTAAGTATTGAATTCTTGGACATGCCGGTTTCCTTACGATTTTACTTCACCATTTAAGAGCACAGGCATTGCACACGTAAATTTTTCGAATAAAAAAATCCATTGCTCGATCTCTATAATCTGAGCAAAATCCGTGCAGTTCCACACCTTTATAACTGAAACTTTCCAAATTCCAGAATAAAGATGCCGCGCCTGGAGCAATCAGCCCCCGAAGACTTCCGCCGCGTGCTCCGCGAGAAGGCTCTATCCCACAGCCTATTTTACCTCAAGCTGGGCGCTGGTGCGGGGGCAGCGCACGCGCATGCCGCTGCCAATAGACGAGACAGTGCGGCCGCGCGCGCGCCGCACAACGGCCGTGCCGCTCGCCAAACGCAGCCGCGAGTGTCCGAACTGCTGCGACGCTTCGAACCGGCATCACCCATGCAGTACCTCCGCCCGCCGCGGGCTTCCTCGCCCTGCGAAGACATCTCGTCTTCTGACGATGACGACCGCGCAGCCGTCAGACGTCGCAGCCGTGACCTCTCCGACGACTCAGCTGTCGAACTAGACACTAGGAGGAGACACTCCCATCCGAGGGATATCACTCCACCCCCAGACGCGATGTCTCCCCGTCGGGAGCGAACTTTGATAGAAGCTCATGTGATAGAGCTCGGGAGACGAGGCAGCGAGGGCTGCGAGACTAGGGGCAGGACTGTCCGGACTCCCAGTGTGGTGGTCAGTGATTACTCCGATGGAATCGCCGTGGGGGCTACGGAAGAGGAGGTGAACTGGTTGAGGTCGAGGTCGTTATCTGCTGACTCGGCCTGTTCCTCGTGTTCTACGCTGTCCAGTCGAGATGACGAAGAGTTCGAGACATCAACTATCCCAAAAAAGGTTAGTTTTATTTATTTTTCTAATGTTTTGCAGATTTAAACAATTGACATACAAACATATGGTGTTTTAAAAAAAATATAAAATGTCTGGTGTCAGCAAAAACATTGTTTATTTGCTCTAAGGGTAAAGCAAAGCGCAACAAAAGGTAAACGGTAATATGCAGCAGGTTACCAAAATAAAAAATTAATTTAAGTTAACATTTGTCGTTTTTTTATATTAGATGTATCAATAAAATTAACACATCATCATACTGACTTCATTAGTAGGCACTGTACGGTAAACTGTACTGATAGTATAACATTTTTGCAATAAATTTCATTATAAAACCTGTCAATTTACTGTCATATTCAATATTTTGATTGAAACCGACTAAAATTTTATTGCACCATATTCCACCGCACAGATAATAATGATAATAATCAAAAATTTAAATTGAAATATCATGCTTCATTAGTATCGGTACGTGCCTTACAAAAACAGCTCTATCGATATTCAATAACAAATGATCTTTGAGCGGAGATCTCGTATTGTTATTGATATAACAATTACAATGACGTTTGCTTTGGTTTATCGCTTCCTCATTCCAATGTTTACTTTTTTGTTATGATTTTTAAATTATTTTGATACATGCCACGCCTCTACAGTACCTACTCTTTCACAACTAAGTAAATATTCAAAAATCATAAGCTGACTGCTGAGAGCGAATCACGAAAGCCGTTTGACAATCGTAAACGTAAACGTATCGTCCAGCTGTCAATTTGTATAGGATTTTTAACAACGCCTCTTTATAGCGTTAAGAACTACCAAAATTCCATACAAATTGACAGCTGGACGATACATTTACGTTTACGATTGTCAAACGGCTTTTTCGTGATTACAAAAATACTATACAATAGTGGAGTGAGTTAGCACTCAGAACTACGAAAACTGCTTGCTTACCGTGCTCGAGGGCACGTTAAGCAGTCGGTCCCGGCTTTTTCAAAGTTGTTAAGCCATGACAGAGGCCTTCTGGCGGCCTAGAAACTCTGTCACCAGAGTTGGCCACTGACTCATACGAACGAACGAACGAATTTACTACGAAAACTGTCACGATAATATCCATTTGTCAGCAAAACCTTCTGAACAAATGTGCGTGTCGTCGTGGGTCGTATTCGGAATAATGATATGACAATCGTGAACGGTATCGTACCGTCCACTATTATTATCCACTACTTGTATAGAATATAATAGAATTATATCATTATTGTACGTGCACATGAGAAACTGAATAGAATAGAATTTAGAATAGAATAGGCTGAGTAGAGACAGAATAAGAATTAGAACAAATAAGTGGTACAATGGGCGGTTTTATCGATAACAAGCGATCTCCCCCAGACAACCTTTATATGGACTGGATAAGTTAAGACATTATATAGACGGTGGCATAGGATTGTGTGGTATAGGATTTTTGCAGTTTACTTTACGCACTGAAGAGGCGTTGTGATAGTTCTAGGTCTTTTACTACATTTCACAAGCGAAACCGCGGACATAAGCTACCTTATTGTAAATAGTCTTCACGAAGGTTGTGACGTCAATCTTAACCCAGAGAGTAACCGGTTGCGAACTGCCTAAGGATTGGTTACCTAAAAAGCCTCGAGCGCCATGTTACATCTAAAATTAAAGTTTTCCTTAAGTTTTTCTATCCGTTAATCCGTTGCGTAGTTTTAAAGATCTAAGCGTACATACATACATAGAGACACATACATACATAGGACTATATTTAGAACTAGCTGTTACCCGCGTCTTCGTTCGCGTGGAACTCGGAAACCGTAGTTTTTTTCCGATATTAAAAGTAGCCTATGTCCTATTCCCAGTCAATATCTATCTATGTTCTAAATTTTAGCCAAATCGGTTTAGTGGTTGTCGAGTTATAGAGGAACAAACATCCATCCAAACATCCAAACTTTCGCATTTAGTGTGATTTGTTTGATTATGTGATTAGTGTGATAGTGTGATTGTCATAACATAATATTATTTATTTTAGACAATCTTTTAAATAAAGGTGTCTGCTATATCACCGCCATCATTGACGGTCGCCGATACATCGGAGACCAGGGTTACGATTAATTTTAATGAGGCGACATTGGTTTAATATGATTTATTGTTTTAAATTAAGGACATTGTACTTATACTTACGCCAACTAAACAAAGAATAATTTTCGGCAGTATTTAGATAGGCAGTATGCAGTCATGGCGTGTGTCGGTCGCGGGTTCAAATCCTTACCGTTCAAAAAGTTTGAATCATATTGAATTAGTGGATGCGTATAAAGGACCGGTCCGGTACCGGTATACGCATTCACGGGGTCAGTCAGCGTGGCAGACCTGAGGGTCTACTCTTGCGGACAAAAGCGATTTATCGTGACGATTTTTGTCGTTCAGCTAATGTCTGTGAACGCTCTGAACTTAGTTGCAAATAACATAAGTTGAACTACGATATTTGGCACGATTATCGTTTGTCGCTTTTAAGAGCAGACCCTCTGGGTCAGACCCGCAAGTACGCGACATATAATATCAGAATCCAGTTAAAAACCATTTTCATTGTCAGAAAGATTAAAAATTTGATCAAAAACTAAAACCGATGATTACATGACTGTAAATTGGTTGATAGCGATAATGTTCACACACAGTAGGTAATCACATGACGACCGATGTGGCGCAGCGGGCGCAGGTCCGCCTGCGACACGGAGATTGCGGGTTCGATTCCCGCCTCAAATGTTTGTACGATCTACAAATATTAGATCCGGGTGTTTTGGGTGGTTTCTATATATAATTTAAAAAAAAATCTCCATAAATTATTTAAGAAAAACACAGCCAGTAAAATGTACATACATACTTGTTTGTACATCAATATTAAATGGATGTTTATTTACTTTGTATTGATAGATTATATAATGTACATTCAAATTAATGAATCCTGGATTCTTATCTGTTATTGTTTTGAATTGACTAATACAATAGTCGTAACATTCTTGAGGCGCTCTCAGACTGCTTATAGACAGTATGGTAGATGCATGACTATTTTTATCTAAACAGAGCATTGCACTATAAGTAGCTTTAATTTACGCTAGTAAAAAAGCGCTAGATTTAGCGCTAAATGCGCTAACATGGCAGCACTCGTATTTTTCTTACAAAAATATTCTATAGAATATTTTTTTTTCTTGATGATGCTAGCACAGGACCCAGAGGAGTGGCACACACAAAGGAAGGCCTATACCCAGCAGTGGGTTAAGCCAGGCTAATGATGTGTGTGATATGATGATACAAGAAAGGAATTTTAGAGAAAAAGTCCACCCATATTGGACACTCAGAAAACTCTGCAGTGCTTTTGAGTGTAAGAAATTACAAAGCGCGTAGTATTTCTAAAATCTATTGGTGATCGTTGCCCGATAAGAGCCAAGCGGCTAAAACTTTCGATTTGATAGCCAGTCAGTCACTAATAATTGTATATTTATAATTACTATTAGACAAATAATGATTCTTCTTGTGTGGTATTCATAATAGTGTTATGAATCATTTGCAGTTTGGTCACAGAACAGATAATAGTATGATGTGGTATTGTGGTTATTGTGGTTGACAGACAATACTATGATATTATTGGTAGTATTAGTATCTGATGTTTAGGGATCGAAATGTATAAAATGGTTGCATTACTTACTATCTGTACTATTAAGTCAACGTGCAGCCAAAAATTATGGATTTCCTAAATTCTACCCCTAAAAACACTAGAGGGTGTTTGCTTAAAAACAAAGGTTGCAGAGCGTTTGAACTATGTACCTAGTTTTTGCAGTAGTTGTTATTATGAATTCGTCAATAAACTTTCTACTGAGAAGAATACAATAGTCTTTTCACGAATGCGTACCATACTCTGAAGGTCTACTCTTGAAAAACACATGATAAGGGTATTTTATAGTGGTTCATCTATTGTCGGTGATATCTTAGTTCAGAGCAATCTCCAATACAAGCTGAACCATGATAGTTGTGCAATAAGCGTACGTACTGCTTGACCCCAAAAGATGTGCATTTGTCAGTCATTCACGGTACTTCTCAGAATTCGTGCAAATCACATGTCCGTCGAAACTGCTTACTATACAGGAACCAAATATTTTTTGTAATATAACTGACCAATATAGTTATATTTTGTATATAGTACTAATACTATAAATTGCCAGTAAGTTGCTGTTATTTATACATGTTATTTGTAGCAACGTGTCATTTTAATCAGTGAGTCAGCTTAGCCAGGGGTCACATCTAACTGAACAGGGTACGCTGGGTTGCTTTTATCAATTCATCAGTGGAATGTTTTATGAAGCGCATCCTGTTGGTGACACGATAACTACAAGAACATTGCATGTGGCTGTGAGTGTTGTTATTGTTCAAAAGGATTTTATGTTGAATCATAATAATATTACCTAGAAGTTACTCCGAATATCAAACGTTTTTACAATTTAGTAGTTAGTAAGTAACTAGTTGTTGATCTCGAAATCGCAAGTCTGTTTTTTTCTTTTTTTATCTCAGCAAGTGACAAGACAATCAAGGCGTCCACCTGATGTTAAGCACCACGCCTGACTATTGCAGATGCAGTGCCATCCAAAGCCTATCAAAATATGTCTTGTTTGATTAAAAAAAAACATCAACCTCATTTGGATACATTCTTCAGAATCTGTCAACAAACTCGGCCAGGGGAGCGATTATCGTGCCATAGATAAATGGTCACATGTGATATATATCGTCAAAACTGCCAAAATGTATAAAAAAATTGACAGTTTTGACGATAATGAATGACCTTATATATCACCATGTAACCAATTATCTATGGACGAGAATCGCCCTCCAGGTTCGTAGCTTTCTTTTCGATGATCTTTCTTTAATCGACTTGTAATTTTAGAATTGAATGGAGAACTACGATTGTAAGAATGGGTTAGAGGGTCTACTATTTGCGGACAATAATAATATATCGTGGCAGTTTATTCTACATAATTTGTTGATCTGTTATGATATGAACTTAATTGTTATATAACGGTATGTGTTTGATTTGAAAAAAAAAACCCTCATGCACACTTAGTACAACAGTGTTGTATAGGCAGTTATCATTGAAATACTACATTCTAGAACTGGTGGTCTAGAACTGGTGGGCCCCGTCGGGAACAATGTACAGTTTAGGTACATGTTTATTGTACAAGCGGATACACGTATCCGTCATTTACTCCATGTTATTGTCCATGGTAACTGGAGCGTGACCAGATTAGTTACCTACTGCAGAGTGTGGACGGCAATTGTAGGATTGCAGCTGTTTGCTAAAAGCGAAGTAGATTTCAAGCAATGTGGAAAAGTTGTTTAACTGTTTCCTGGGTGATGAAGAAAAGTATTTTTCAGTCACTAGCTCCGCCCGCGGCTTTGCTGATACCAGAATAAAAAGTATCATTCTAAAAGAATGCGATACTTTTTATTCCAAAAGTCATTGAAATTTGTTCAGCTTTTAATGTGATCCAAACATTTCCTTTTAGTGTGATGTGTCTCTTACTCGAATCCTAAACTTGATTGAACGATGACAGTTAAATCATCGGTAAACCTATTATAAATAAAGATTCTTCAAAATTGATTTATTAGGTGTAGGTACATAAATATTATCCATCTGATTTTGAAAGATTTATAACTTTATCGATCGGCGCTCCCCAAGGCTGTACTCTCGGCTCTTTGTTTAAAATGTCAGTTGAAATTGATGGGCTACGCCTGCCTGCGTCGTCTTGTAGATCTAAAAGATACATATATCTTGGTATATTACTTTAATCATTATTACAAGAAGTTGACTGATTATGACCTAAAGTTTTGACCATATTAAGTAGGTAATAAGCCCGGATGGCTTAGTGGTAGTGGCTAGTGACTTTCTGATAGTAAATTTGAGGGTTTAAAACAGGTCGTGCTAATGAGTTTTTTATATCAAAATAATTATTTGCGCAATGCCTAAACGTGTGTGCCCGTGGAAAATAGAAGAAACCCCGTTTTTTTCGCATGGATAAAAACATCGCACAAAGTCATAAGTCTCCTAGCGAATACGCGGCTTTATGAACATTTAATTTTACATCTTGCAGAATATTAACAAGCTAATGTAGGTCATTGCAGAATTTCATTCATGTTTGAGTGAGCTAGTGACGTCATCGTCATTGAGAAAGCATATCCATTATTAATGACAGAACGGTGTATTGTCGCATGTAGCATAACCTAATGAATAATAAATAGTACCTACTCTGTTGTTACGTTATGCTCAAATATTATTTTGTCGTTGGTTGAATCAGGACTATTTTTCTGAACAGGGTAGTCTGCGATGAGTTGATCCCGAGTTAAAGCCGTTTGAAGTTTGACAGCTTTCATCAAAAAATGAATGTCTCAAAAATACCGTGTATTCCGGCCGTGTCCCCGTTAATGGGGGCAGTGGGATTTTAATAATATTATTAAAAAACATCCTTTAACTTGAGTAGGTGCGGCTATTATGGGGCACAGAGTCTGGGATAAGTAGTTCCCGAGTTATAGCCGTTTGAAGTTTGACAGCTGTCATCAAAACTTTAGATCTGTCAAACGTGTTGCCATTGTTGGCAAAAAAATTATAATTAAGGAAAGATTGCTGTCAAACTCAAGATGTTGCCAGCAGTATACTGGCTGTTATGATGATAATGATGATTGTCTGAAAATACTGCGCCGTAGGCGGCCGGGGGCTCCGTGGTGTGAGACCAGCTCTAGGATACAGATTTGTGTGAACATATTTAGAATTTGTGCTTCACAAATGTGCCGAATAATGTGCTGAACAAATTTTTGCAGTCAATTTTTACTGTGAGTCCACCAGAACAAACATTTGTTCAGCAAATTTATTTTGTGCAGCACAGTGCCGCACAGTTTAGCACTCTGGTGGTATCGCTCCATATTCTGGTAACTAAAAGGAACCGCGGTCCCAATCGCCTGATTGCATTTTTTGTTCTGCAAGCATTCCACTGTTCCAGTGACATTTGCGCGTGACATAAAATATGTATTCGAGTCTCATGGACGCTATTGACGTCACAGTAATTTCGCCTCGACCTATTGGGTACAAATATTTGAAATGAATAATGTTTGCGCACGCAGAGTACAGAAAACTACTGTATTGTGCTTATCTAAAGGTATCTAATTAGCACAGAGCAGTTCATTATATATTCTAATTAATAAACGTATACGTTTGCTAACCTTTAGCGAACATATTGTATACTGTACTCGTGACGAAACGACAAAACCACTTATGAATTTTGACTAAGATGTTGAGTTTTTGAAGTTATAGCTTCAAGAGTCTAAAGTAGAGGGTGTGTGGAGTTAGAAGCTTGGCTCTATATGAGACCTGATAACTTTTTGAGGGATCACAGTGTCCGCAAGAGTTGACCCCAGTCCAGAGAGGCGATTGTGCAATTCAGTTGCAATCGATTTCACTTGGTTTCAATCAAATATGACTGACGAATTTTGTATGAATATGACAGCTTATTGACAGTTCGCTGATTGAAATCAGATTGCAACTGAGTTGCGTAATCGCCCTACAGGTCAGGTGCTCTCTCAAATCATGCTTAAAAAATAAAAGCTGTTCTGAACTATATTATGCGACAATACGTCGTCGTCTGAGTATCAGAGGCTCTTGACTTTTTTTTTAATATCGAAGAAGGGTAATTTTTCGATCATTTTCGTCTTCCATTCGGCACCTTTCACACAAAATGAAACAATAGTGCCGAATGAATTCATTAATGAACCGATCCAACAGTATTGGATATTTTCATTTGCAGTTTTCCCTCCCACTCCGAATGAACGAAAAATGAACAATCTGAACCATCTGAACACGCAGTGAATTTTCACTCGTGACATTCGGCCATTTTGTCTTGATTCCTTTAACAGACGACACGACTTCATTTGACGACATCTGAATGAAAAGAAGAGTGAATGTTCTTTTCTACGTCATTCCAGCTAAGCCATGTGAACATGAAATGAAAGAAAAATTAAGGATGATGAGGAATTAAGGTGAACATTCATTCGAGTGACGCGTCTGATATCACCTTTACATTGGTGACAACAAACATCATCAGCTAACTTTTACTTATGCAGAACTACAAAAACTATCACGATTTTAGTCTGTCAAGAGTAGACTCAGTATCCTATACCACAGAATATAAAAGTGGTTATCCATGCTCTATGTGACTATAATCAGTGGTGGCATTGAAACGCCCAATAAAGTGGCACAATTAAACTATTAGCTCGCGAGCGGCTTATCCTGTGAGGATGCGTTCACACTACGGTCACAGAACAGATATTAGTCTTTTTTTTTATGTCAGCAAGTGACAAGACAATCAAGGCGCCCACCTGATGTTAAGCACCACGCTTGACTATTACAGATGCAATGCCACCCAAAGCTTAAAGTTTTTAAGTGTTTGCGTGGCACTGCACAGCGCTTATCACCCCGAGACATTGTTGTTAAGTTTCTTTCGCCCAGTAATTTCACTTGCCACAGTGCCCTTCAAACCTAAACACAGTAATGCTTGCACACTACTGCTTGGAGGTAGAATATCTGACACGGCGGTGGTACCCACCAAGACGGACTGACTCAAATAACCAAGCTTGTTTAGACATCATTGCAGATCAACTTATTTATACCAGGCTAGCTGTCTAACCTGCGACTTTGTACGCGCGTGTTTGGATAATTCTGTCTTTTACTAGGGGTGCGCGCGTAGGCCCTAAATCATAGTTACTAAATCAATAAACAAAGTTTGAAGTTATTTATTATTTTATTCATACTAATTTTGATATCTTTTTTTAACCCCGCCCCCCCCTATCATTAACTGTAACAGTAGACTGGATAGTTGTTAACTAATCAGTCATAATTTTTGTTCAGTTAAGTAAACGATAACCTAAAATCTTCTTTATACAATAACCTAAAATCACTATTTAAACGGTAACCTAAAATTCATATACCTAGGTATTTCATTGAACTTATTTTAATTGTCACCTGATTCAGCTGTTGGTATTTACACATGTAAGTTCTGACCCAGTTACCTATACTTATTCAAAGAATTTGCAGAGTTTCCTCTATTTTTTCCTCAAACGTCACAACAATTTTGTACACAGCTGAAACGCGGCAGGTGCCGGTTCGATGCCGCCGGGCCTGAGTATTGGGATACCACGATATTTTGAAGAATTCATCAATATATTCATATTATATATTCGATATTCATCGTGGATGTTGTCGTGTAGACCAAATACTGACTCTCCTTGCGACATTGTGTTCCACATCAGGTATAGTTCTCACGGTGGATCTCGGCCGTCGTGAAGTTAGCCGTTTCGATGCGCAATGGAGCTTTTTCAAACTAAATTGTTTTTACGGCTAACTTCACGGAAGCCTAGATCCGCCGTGCGAACTATACATGGATTAAAACTAACCTTCATGCTGTCCAGAACTACCTATTCTATTCGAAGTTTCATACAATTCGGTTCAGCCGTAATTGAAACTAGAACATTATAATTAAAATTGAAACTATAACATTTAGGTACTCAGTAACATTCACCTTAAAAAAACTGATGTCTTCGTCCGACACCCTAAGCTTTCAACCTGACGTCACTCTATACGTAGTTTTTCACGTGTTGTCAATAAAGATTTAAGATCCGTCATAAAAAATGCTTCTTATCACGTTAACCAATCAGAGCATCAAGCTAAACGTGATCCAGGCTTCAATAGAAGACTCTGTGGTAATAACTCTGTGGTGAAGTATAATACTCTGTGGCGAAACAATGGCTTGTTATGGTTGTCTCGTTTTCCGTAGTAAGCCGATAGTTTTAATTTTTTTATATCCTCGTACTCACTTGATTGACGTCAATGGACCGGTTGCACGACACATGCGAGCTTGTGTGTGTTGGTTTACTGTATGGTTGGCACGTGCGACTATACTAAGTATAGATTATATATTTATTTTACTTTATTTTATAGCTAGTAGTTAGTATGACGAGCACTGGTGGTCTAGTGGTAGTGACCCCGCCCTCCGATGATGGGCTCAAACCCGGGCATGGATTTTTCTGTTCGAAAAAAATATGTGCGCAAGCCAGTGCTCTCATACGGTGAAGGAAAACATCGTGAGGCAACCGGCATGTCCTAGAGTTAAAAATTCGAAAAACGCGCCATCCACCAATCCACATTGGGTCCGCATGGTGGATTAATGATCCAATCACACTCGCCCGAGAGTAGGCCGGTGTACCAACAGAAGGAACACTAGAAGGCTGTCATGACGATATGACGACCTCGGTGGTGCGGTGGGCGAGTGGTCCGGTTGGGAAGCGAGAGGTTGCGGATTTGATTCCTGCTGTGGAACAAATGTTTACATGAGCTGCAAATATTTGTTTCTGGTCTGTTTATCACCCAGGCATTGTAAAAAAAAAAAAAAATGTAATGTGTATCTTATCAATTATCTGGTTCCAATAGTATAAGCTTTGCACTAAGCAAAGCTAACAAGGCTAGATGATGCTTTGTAAAATGTCCGATATTATTTCTATTCGTACAATATTTTTTCTTTATTAAATACTTTAGCAACTTATTTAATTTAGGTATTGAGACGCAATCGCTTGATCAATAAATTTGGCTTGTCAACAAGCTTGTTAACCGCTATCAGGAAAGATCTACTCTGCATTTTTACTACGTGATAAAATCGGAAAGAAATCTTTTGTCGAACTGGTCGAACCAAGGTGCCACTAATTGATTTGAATCAGCAAGTTATAATCACGCTCGCTCGAGAGTAGGCCAGTGTCCCAGCAGTGGGAACATTAGAAGGCTGTCATGCATTATTGACTAGACTAGGATGGAATGATATATTTTTTTAGCGCGTTGAAATCTTTTTCATTCAGGTGGCTGTTGCCGCACCTACCGTATTTTACCAATCAAACAAATACAAATATACAAGTCGTATTTTGTATATTTATTTATTTATTCATATAAACACTGTTTTTTAGCAGTTTGCTTTCTTTGTCATTCTTATGTCAATGAACAAAGATGAGGGAGGAGTGGAGGACACATTTTAATTGTTTTACCTTATTTTACTATAGATACCAAGTTAGCTAATAGAGATTTATAAATAATTATGGTTAGGAATATCTAAGTAATAAAAAAATCAAAGTGCCAACCCTATTGTTATTGAGCAAGTGTCAAATCGCTTAGAACCGTACCATAAGCGTAAAGAGTGTATAATACACATAGTGGTGGCGTGTGTGTGCGTGCATGCTCTTTTATTACCTACTGTGTTATCCTGAGGGGATTCAGTTTCAATTGATAGCTACCAGACTTTTGATTCGGCCAAACAAACATACTGTTGCAACGACCTCTATAAAAGTAGGTACCTATGGTCACAGCTATGGTTTAAGTAGTAGAAATTTACCTAGTAAGAATTTCCGTAAGTTCAGGAACTGTCAGGATCTGGCAAATGTCTTATGAATTGACAGGAATTAATAAGGACCGGGGTAAATAGAAATGACTCAGCTCTGTTTAGGCTGTATGACCACATGTAGAACTAGTAGCAGAGACGAAAGTCATTAATATAAATTTCTTCACGAGGAATTTCTAACCTTTGGCATAGGTAACTATACGATTCTGATAGGATAATGTCATGCACTAACAAAATAAAATTATTGAATTGTAACTACACTACTGTATAACGCACCGATAAGAGTTTTAAAATATATGCAATAAATAGCTATTTACCAGATTCTATGCTTGTGCGAGTGGGAGGGAAATAGGAAATGGAAATTTGGCTTTCATATGTTCAGTTTGTGGATACCACAGACGCACTAATTCAAATGGTGACGTATTCAAAATAAAAAAAACACGAGAGTCTAAACTCTTCGGTTTAAATACCACAGACGCACTAATTCAAAAAGTGACGTATTCGTAATTCAAAAAACGAGAGTCTTAACTCTTCGGTTTAAAAACAAAAACGTATATTACTAGTTTTTTTCAAATTATTATGTTATTATTATTAAAGCACTTTAATATTTTCCATAATAATTTTTTTCACCCATTCAATCCAGGTCGCTCAGGTCTTCGCAACCCTTTAACTATTATTATTTCGTGAAACTAAAGAGTAAAATTACTTGTTCCAGATGATAAACGCTGATTGAGGGTGCGGACGCCTGAGCGACCTGCGTGCGGTGCGATCGGAAACTACTTCACGATGTCACATCTACCAATTAGATCCAGATCTACTCTTGAAATCGACAAACGATAAAAATGTGGCAATAGGCATGATGACTGATTTTGAAAAACTGTTTTATTGTATTCAGAAGTATCGACTTTAGGCAATAAATAACCTATTATTCCAGAAATTAATGGTTTAGTAGTTAAAAAATGCAATTGAAATTTGAATTTTTAAATTGACGCTAAAACGCGCTGAGTCGCGGAGTGACAGCAGTGACGTCATCATGTTAGTTTTCAATATAACATTTTAGCAATAAGGTTCAAAATTCTGCAATATTTTTGATACCACCAATCAGAGAGCCTAGATGCTCCTGATCGGTGTTAAACCTTTTATGGCGGATTGCTGTATTTTGTAGTTTTATTTTATTAAAAATATTATCAATCTCGCATCTAATTTAAATAGAAATATGGTTTTTGAATTCCTTGAATCTTTTTTCATAAGGTGAAAGCGTGATTTTAATGATTATTGGTTACTGTCATCATGCCTATTATAGTAGCTCAACTTATGTTGGTGACAACTAACTTTAGAGCATTCACAGACATAAGCTGAACTACGAAATTTGTCATGACTGACACTGGTGTTTTACGATATATCGCTTTTGTCAGCAAGAAAGAGTAGACGTTCAGACTTCGTTCACGTGGAGTTATTTCTTTTGATATTCAACCTCCGCCTTACCTTCCTATTGAAATTATTCTTTTTTGAACAACATTATATTTCGAACGGGTTTATTTGCGCAACACTAGTGATGATCTTCATCAATCTTATATTTGTTACTGGTATTTTGGTACTGGTTCTGACTTCTGACATAAAACTCTGTTGAATTAAACAATGTATTGACTGGAACAGTCGTTGATAATGGCAGGCAGATGCAAAACAAGATTTTCAATTATTAGTTCTGATTTAAAACGTGTTTAATTTGCTAATGAAACATTATTTTTTTGATTGAATAATTGAAGTCCTCAAATTAATGAGCAAACTATTAAAATCATGTTAAAATATACAAAAAAAACGATAAACACAATAAAACATTCCATTTATTATTTACTTAATTTAATTTTTGGTAACATATAATGTTTAACTTAGGTTAGGTAGATAACGTCGAAGCTTATCATATAAAAACAGCATCGAAGAAATAACGATGCACGAAGTTGATTCTACGTCAAAAGAGCTTTCTCTGATTGGCTGTCAGGATGTCGGGCCAAATTTTATTGTAATCTGTGTAACTATAATGATAGATTATTTATTTGATAGCTGATTATTTCAAATGTTTTGTTAATTTTAGTTTTTAATATTTTTTTTAATAATAAGGTTAGTGAATTTAAAGTCACGATCGAATGATATTTCTTTTTAACTACCAATGTGTATTTTATAATGGCGGTTATTTTTTGTTGCAAATGAACGATTGATTATTTTGTTGTTGTTAAAGTTTACCATAAAGTATTACTTTGTAGAGTAGATTTATTCGAATCATTCCAAATTCACATGTTCACGTATACTTTTTCATTTCGGTAAATATTCATTATGTGGACATACCTATTAGTTCACATAGGAAGGGTGCTGACTGCTGACACATTCCTGTTTTTCTTTATC
Source organism: Colostygia pectinataria (assembly GCA_951394395.1). Taxonomy (NCBI): domain Eukaryota; kingdom Metazoa; phylum Arthropoda; class Insecta; order Lepidoptera; family Geometridae; genus Colostygia; species Colostygia pectinataria. The sequence continues at coordinate 3,497,499 of OX596362.1, forward strand.
TGCATCTTTTGTTCGACAATATCAGAGTTATAAAACCTTCCTTTATGAAATAGACTATAGGTATATCATTCTAATTTAAATTAATGTATTTACAGCAAAATAAAAATATGTAGGTTCATAACTAGGTATATTAGGTAAATATACATTACTTATCATTTTAAATTCTATAGGTTTCGTTTGCTTAGAAGTTGTTTTAAGGTTACAATCAAGAATAACAAAGAATAAAAACATATCAATTTTAGGTAGTAGCTTACTAATTTAATTTTTATAATAAATTTCGTAGGTATTTAGAAGTTCTTGCCGTAATTTTAGACTCGATTAATTTTACGCATGAGATTAACTTTATTTCCTATTCATTCTGAACCGAAATATCTAACTTTTCAATGTATTTAATAAAAAAATATATTTATGTGTCTTTTACAGCTATCTGCAGGTTGATCACATAACTCTGTTAGCGACTAAACTACATTGATCTCTATCTCAAACTGTCTAAGGCTGGATTCGACCAACTTTTGGAATAAGAATAAGAATAAGAATAATTTTATTGTAAAACTGTTATAAATGTAAGATGGTAAAAATTAAAAATACAAAAATAGTCCAACAGTTTGCCCTTTTCGGACGTACAATATGCATAAAGTTTGTTTACACACAATAATACAATGTAGGTACCTAGTAGCACAGACAAAAATGGTACACTTAGTACTTATATTATTATAATATATAAATATATTATATATATAATAATAACTATTCCGCGGTATAAGATATGTCAAAAATAAGTAAATTACTCGCGAGTAACTACGATTTATGGCCCATTTGCACTATACCATAATTGCATGCAAGAATTGCCTTGTCAAATTGATTTTACAACAAAAATGTTATGTTAAAATGTAAATGGGCCATTATTCGAAGAATAGTGCTTATTCGAGTTTGTTCGAATCCAACCTAAGACAGTTTGACTATAGCTCAACAGTTTGAGATGGAGATCAATGGAGTTCTGTGATCAACCCAGTAATGGTTTGATCACCAAAATATACATAACAAAAATGTCCGTCAATAATAATAATAATTACTAATGTTCAAGGACCGGAATGAATGGAAGACTTTGTGGAGACCTTTGCTCAGTAGTGGGACAAGAGTTGACAAACAATTTTTTTTCCGGAAATAAATATGTAAAAAGTCACAGCAGTATAAAATTCTATTAAGTAAGGACCTATTTGAAATTAATTATTTAATTGATAGTATTAATTTATTTAAAAAAGCAATAAGTAATTAAGTTGTTATTTATTTTAATTCTGACAATGAGGAATCTTAAAAATAACACGTGCGTATCCATTATTAGAATGGTCAGCGGATCTAGGCAATCGTGAAGTTAGCCTAAATTGTCTTTTCAAACGGCTAATTTCACGGAAGCCTAGATCTGCCGAGAGAACTATACGTCACTCTGTAAGAACACGATGCGCGATGACTGGGTGAGATTTCAACAAAACTCAAGATCCTTTGTGCCCCAAGAAAGACATACTTTAAACGAGTTAATTTTTTAGTTTATTGTATAAGTAAAATTGCATTAAGTATAATTTATAGTTGTTTTTATTATGAAATTAATATAGGTTACTTAAATAAAATTACTATTTCTGTTATTTTTATTTATTTTGCAACAAGTACCTACCTAAGTTCAGTAATTCTTATATTATATACATATACTAATAGTACCTTTTACCTAACTACCAATCATCTACTGGTAAACATAATAAAATAACATAGGTATTATGGCAAGCAGAAATCTATAATAAGGATAGGTACTTTTTTCTTAAGTATTTTTTGCTAAATATGGTGCCAAAACTCCTAATTGATGTTATTGCACGCGCTACGATAAATAAAATATCTAAAACTATACGAGTTATAAAATACAATAAATCTTTCACAATATTCTGTTTATAATATTAATTTCTTGACAATGGTATAACTAAATAAATAAACACGCATATAAGTGCACAATACGAATGCGAGGAATGATGTTTATGGATGAACTCATGTAATGATGATGTAATTAATACCATAAACACCATTGTTTATCCATTGTATACTGGAATATACGAGTAAGTACATACAGTATAATGTATTTACAAAGGGGATAAGTCCTATATGCAATATTTTTACATATTTGGTTTTGTTAAAATCTTCATCATCATATCAGCTTATAGACGTCACTGCTGCTAGATATAAAAAAGCTCCCCAAAGAGCCGATTTTAAGCTTTCACCATCCACCGACTTCTTGAGACCGCTTTCATATCATCGTTCCATCGAGTGGGAGACCGTCCTATTACTTCGTTTTCCAGTGGTTGCCATTCAAGAACCTTTATTCCTCAGCTGTTATCGGTCTACGAGCTCTAAGGCCCTGATCCTAAGAAAAATCTTACTGACTTCCGAAACTGAAGATACGGGATTCTTAGGTGAACTAAGTCTACGGTGCCTTTTATTTCTTTATAAGTAGGTACTGTTTGTTTGCTCAGATTTTCCCGCCAGTTTTTTTTTGCATGGATGCTTTGAAAAAGCTTTTTCAGTCATTTTAACATTGCAAACTAGAGCGCCTTACCAAAATGAAAAGCAATATGGCCGTTGTTTTGCAGTGGTGTTTACTGAAGGCGTAGGTAATCAATTGTATGCTAAGCACCTAATAGTACCTTTTTTATTCTTTATACGTATACTTTATAATGTTAGAATTTATCTAGGACGCAAAAAATAATGCTTATTAAAAAAGCATAAGCTAATCCAAGTCCAGAATTACCTATTAATATCATATATCATTTATGAGTAGTAGAGTTCTCTGTGATAGAGCTCGTCCGGGGAAGGACTACCACCATACCTATTTCTGCCGCCAAGCAGTAATGCTCGCATTGCTGTGTTCCGGGTGTGAAGGGTACGGTTTCCGGTGAAATTACTGGCACATGAGGTTTTCGATCTTAGCCTCAAGGTGGCAACCCACGAGTGATACCTCTGGTATTGCAAGCGTCCATAGGCTGCGGTAACCGCTTACCATTTTGTAGGCCGTACGCATGGTTGCCATTTCAGTTGTATAAAAAAAAACATTTAGGGGCATTTTGACGTTCATTTCTTTTTTCTTTTGTATTATAAAAGTGAATATAATACCTACCTACTCGTAAGTAGAACTATTTAGACCACAAAAACAGGAAGGGAGAAGCATGGGTTCCTGAAAAACAGTTTTACTAGTTTGGGAACCTATGGATTCATAAGCAAATCATGTATAGTTCGCACAGCGGATCTAGGCTTCCGTGAAGTTAGCCGTTTGTGATGCGCGAAGATAATTTAGTTTGAAAAAGCTCCATTGCGCATCGAAACGGCTAATTTCACGACGGCCGAGATCCGTTGTGAGAACCTAATATTTCTGTGTCAAATAAATAAATACTTACTTACTTTCTTATTCTTTTCGTCACATAAACCAGCCGGTCCGGTCCATGCATACATTTTGACCTCTGCACTAATATTCAGTCCCGGAATCGTAATTTAAACACAAACATACAAAAATCCAAACTTAGATTTATAATATTATTCAACTCAAAGTAAAAACTAATTTAACAAAATATTTTTAATTCACGCAAACTATTCTAAGTTCTTATGTTAAATTTTTTTTTTCTTGTTACTGGCCATCCACATTATATTTTAAGGTTAGCTCTGCTTCAAGCACAAAAAGTTTAGTAAATAATAATAATTGTTAATAAATAACTAAGTTTAGTTGTCAGTTATTAATTATTAACTAAACATGTGTGCTTAAAACTATTAAGTAACTAAACTTTTTGTGCTTAATATTATAGTTCTCACAACGGATCTCGGCCGTCGTGAAATTAGGCGTTTCGATGCGCAATGGATGGAGCTTTTTCAAACTAAATTGTCCTTGTGCATCACAAACGGCTAACTTCACGGAAGCCTAGATCCGCTGTGCGAACTATAATTGATTAGGTACTTGTTACCGTCATTGTTCAGAGACAGATGATGAAAATAAAAACTTCGCTAATAAAAACTCCTCCTAACTCCTCTTACGCTTGGATACTAACATTGTTTTCAATAGGAACATTAAATTTTTATGTAGGTATTTTAATAAAATTAACTTATTTATCAGTCATCAGGATGTATCCGCCTTGGGACAAATGTTTGTAGGATCTGCAAATATTTGTTCCGGGTGTTCTGGGTGTTTTCTATATGTATAATAAAAAATATCTATCTATGTATTGTATTGTATTAAATATATACCAGTCATCTAGTACCCATAATACAGCTCCGTTTAACAGCAGCTTACCTTGGGCTAGATGATGCTGTGTGGATTGTCCAGTATTATTTATTTATTTATTTAATAATTTATCATGATGAATTTTCCCACTGCTGGGATACAGGCTCAATCTCGTGCGAGATTAACTGGGTCCGCCAACTCAATGCAGATTGGTGAATGGCACAATAATCATAATGGTAGGTATATATTTTTTATAAGTACAACTGAAGTGGCAACCAAGCATACAGCCCACAAGATGGTAAGCGGTTACCGCAGTCTATGGACGCTTGCAATACCAGAGGTATCACTCGCGGGTTGCCACCTTGAGGAATAGATCGAAAGCCTCGTGTGCCAGTAATTTCACCGGAAACCATACCCTTCACACCGGAATACAGCAATGCGAGTATTACTGTACTGCTTTGCGGCAGGAATAGGTAGGTACTAGATTGTATCCGTAATAAATATTATACCTGGCATAAAAAAAATAACTATTACGAAACATACCCTTACATTTTAAAGCAATCACTCTCAATTTGTTACCAATTCAATACGCATAGTTTACTCATTACGACTAGGTTCTTATTTCTTAGAAAAATCCTTCGATCAAGTACCTTGTCAAATTAAAAGCTTGCCAAGGAATATTTAAGTGAATTCTCGACATAGTTCATATTAGGATTGTGGTTAAGGTGGGGACATACAATTATTTTTGTTGCGTGTATTTATTTTGTACAAGCTGACCCGCGCGGCTTTTCTGTTTTTATGCTATCCTACAGGTACAGTTAGGTATTTTTTCCGAGAATAAAGTGGCCTAGTGTTATTACCGTCTACATTCCGAATTTCATCACAATCGGTAAATTCGTCATGGAGATACGACGATATAATATGATTAGGATATTTATAAATTATAAAAAAATATTTAATATATTAAACATAAATTTTAGTAGAGTTCCTCCCATTTTAATTGTTTTTCACGTGTTATTTTATATTATTGTAAAATTTATCCGATTAAAACTATAATAAATATAGCCTACGTTACTAGTGAATAATGTACCATTCTAATGGTACATTTAAATTTTGTAAAATCGGACCAGTAGTTTTTAAGAGTTTAATTTAGTAAAATGTTACTCTAAGTATTTGAAAATATCAATACACTCATTATGCTATCAATGTGCTCGCAGCCTAAGCACCGCGCTAGAGATTGACTACCAAATCCGCCAATGATCGATATCTGGTGTGGTATCGATAGAATTTGTCGATAAAACCCGCATCGATAAAACAATATTCACCGCGAGATATATGAGGTGTCAGCACGTGATTTATTTGCGTGCCTCTTGACACGTTAAGAAGAAATTATACAGGGTGATTATAATCTGGACACAGTAGTTTTTAACAATATATTTTTTTAATAAGTAAGTAAGTATATTAAAAGAATTGTTTTATTTATTTCATAAGCATAGAAAAATAAAAAAATAGAGCTGTTTTATTACTATTTTGATGACTTTTATTGAATTTATTTCTTATTTCAGCTGATTTGCAACAACAAATCCTGAAAAATACCTACCTAATAATTCTTACAACTAAATGCCAACGAAATGCGGCAGCTGTGAGATAATAAATTTGTTTTACACAACCACACCAATAATAACAAAAGTTAAAGCCAAAAATAACGTGTGTTGTGAAGTACCTAAAGTAATACACATTTCTTGTTATTATTATTTGGGCCTTATTCATAAACATACTTTTAACCTCTAGGCTGATGAGTTTTTCAAATCTATCATCGTCTATGTTCATTGACATAAAAATGATAAGGAAATACAATACTTAGTAAGCCGCTCAATGTGACAAACTCAGCCACAAACGACATATATTAAAAGAAGCCGCTCAAATGACAGTTTTTTAAAATAAATTAGGGCATTATGTTAGGTATATTATAATATTTAACAGCCTGTATACAGAGCTGCTCATGTACTTGTATAATGTGAAGTTGCCACTTGTTTAAGGCACGAAAGTAAGGAATTTATTGCGGTGAGGTGACTTGTCGTGACTGCGGCACTAATTAAGTATTTTACAAAAAACTCCAGCAAAGATTACGTTAATTTACAAAATAATATTGATAGAATAATTATTTAACTAGGTACTTACATATATTTATTAATTTCAGGAGATACAAAAACCTTTTTTTTAAGTAAATAAAAAAATCTCTTTATATTAATATTCATCAACACTATAATAGGTGATTAAATTATAACAAATATTATAAATGGAGTCTTATAATAATTAAATATTATAATGCAGTTTTTTATACCACTCCAATGATTATTTGAGTGGTATAAAACCTGCATAACTACAGGTGCAACCGCGGGGGGCCGCTAGTATTATCATAATCAGACCTCATAGGTTCGTTTGATTATAGTAATATATTTCAATTGAACTTACAAGACGCTAAGTGAGCCGTCACTCAGCTTACGATAAGTTTTTGTTAATGATCAAGATTTTGTCTCAGGCTCAGAGTAAAAATATTCAACTATTAAAATAAACACTGAGCACTGGCAGTCTAGTGACTGCACCTTCTGATTCTAAGATCGTAAGGGATTATTCCTATCTGTCACCTACTTTTGTCCCCCTAAGGTCGCAAATCGCATAAAAATAACCAATTTCACAAAAATCGAGTCTAAAAAAATTGATTACACCCAGGTATAGTTCGCACAGCGGATCTAGGCTTCCGTGAAGTTAGCCGTTTATGATGCGCAAAGACAATTTAGTATGAAAAAGCTCCATTGCGCATCGAAACGGCTAATTTCACGACGGCCGAGATCCGTTGTGAGAACTATACATAATGATAAAGTCACACAAACAAAAGTTAAATGGTCTTAAATACACTGTCGATTTTAGACACCTAAGTTTAGAAACATATAAACTTTTCTTGTTTGGTTTTCGCCCAATTTTCTTGTATAAAAGTTAATAATAATAAAGATAAATGGAAATCAAAATTTATCAGAAAACAACCATCCAGCTATTAAACAAATAAGCCAAAAGTGCAAAAAAAAAACACAAGCTCTCTATTTCACTATATACATTTTTAATGCAGAACATTTTTTTTTAAATCGAGCGCGTAACTCCTTACATGACTTTTCGATAATTATTAAGGTTTCAGATTTTCTCTCCGTGGCTCCGAAAAAAACCCACCCTGTATACCTAATGCAAGTGCAACTAGAAAGTATTTTGTGGAAGCATAAAAAAAGGTTATACATAAGTGGTACATAACATCAACATAACAAGTATTGAATCTTTAAAATTGTGAACCTGTAATGAAAATATGTATACTTGGGAATAAACCTTTTTATGGTATACTGCGAAAATCAGAACTCTCTTTTGCGAAGTCGGATATTTAATATCACCAGCAAGTTACTACGCCCGCCACTACTTCCCGCGTACTAACTCAGTAGTTGAACAACTCGTGGACCGTTTACACGTTCGATATTCAATTTTCGAATTCGCTCCAAATTTTTTCAAATACGGAATCAGTAGTGACGTGATGACTCAAATAAAAATATCGATGTCGATGATTGTTTATGGTCAATCGGAACAATGGAAAGTGAAGTGACAGTTTGATATAATGGATTGTGCCAGCGCCAGTAAGCACCGGTGTTGGTGTTTTGGAAAGGGTACTTTGTGTCGGTGCTGTTAATTATACTAAAGGCATAAACCTTAATAGGTAATAAGTAACTATGTAGGTACTTAAAGGTATACAAATTAAAGGTATAATTATATAGCCTTATAACTTTTAACCCCTTATTTTTACCCTGTTATCAACTATTATTAATTTGTTAACTACTGCACAACAATATATAAAAAAATAAGTATTTATTAAAACTACAGAGATGTTATTTTCCTGTATTTGTCCTGTAACAATGGCCGGTACAACAACATTACATATCACAATATCAATTGCTAATATTTTAATTGTATCGATAATCGGGTTTATTGCGTGTCAGATCTAAAATATGATCTGAATTGATAGAAACAATCTTTGAAATTGATCTTCACGCTGTCTGTGACGCTAATTGCCACATTTCCTATCGATAGCCGATCTGTACTTTAATCGATACATTTGCATTTGCGTATTTGATTCACTCACTATATTATGTTTAAAAGTATAGTTTTTTTGGCGGATCTAGGCTTCCGTGAAGTTAGCCGTTTGTGATGCGCAAAGACAATTTAGTTATAAAAAGCTCTATTGCGCATCGAAACGGCTAACTTCACGGAAGCCTAGATCCGCCGAGAGAACTATACCTACCTATTTGCTTCTACCAAGTCGCGTTTGCGTTTTAATTTGAGTTTTGTTGTGGAAGTTTATCCAGTAAGACTCGTTGCGACTAGAAACAGAGGCCATTATAAAAAAAAAAATAAGTACTTTTGTTGTTTTTGTTTGAATGTTTTTTTTTCTGTTGCAACACTTGGTTTTTTAACTATCACCGAAAAGTTTTTACAGAAAACACACTTCTTTATTTTGTAAATACTTACCTAGGTACCTACCCTATTGAATGAGTCTGAAAGCCAATTAGAGCCTCCTTTATGTGTAATGTAGAACACGCGAATAAATAAAAATAAGTAAGTCAGTCACTATTCAAAGTGTGAATTAGATGGCGTTGTAAAAAAAATGGCTGTCAAATGCTTAAAACACCTAAGTAAATGCCCTCATTCATAAAAAAACTGTCATTTCTGCTGATTGTAAAAAAAAAAAGTCTTAAGCTTTAACGTATAAAACGTATGGGCACAAGTGGATTACGTTTTACGTTTTGTAGTTTTTTCCACTGATCACTAAAACCAATTTAGAGGTGTCATTTGTAAAAAAACTAGTTTATTTAAACCTAGCACCAATAAAGAGCAAAAAAGGTTCATATAGCTGTAGGTATTATTAAGTCATTAACATTTAGAATTAGCCAATAAGATTGAAACTGTTTTGGCGTGTGAAAAAATTGTAGCGGGTTTTCAAAATTATAATCACACTAAATAATATAAATACGAAAGTTTGTGTGTTCGCACTCAACTCCGTAACGGCTGAGCGGATTTGGTTGAAACTTGAAATTTTAAGTAAATACTATTTAATTTAATATAATTTAATTTAATTAAATATTATAATATAATTTTTAGGTACTTACCTACTTACATAGTTTGTAACCTGGAATAACACATCATGTAGGTAAAAAGGCTTCTTTATATTCCTGAAAAACTTATACCTCAATAATTGTATGACCTTTGCAAATTAAATAACATAAACAAACATCAAGCAGTACCACAGAATATCTCGCACAATATTATAACCTTTTTTATATTTATATACATATTTTTTAATTATGAATACATTTTAAAATACCACCACCAACTTTAAATTTTAAGCTTAATTTTATATAGCTCATAATAAGTGAACTGTAAAGTTTTTCATGAGTCTAATAAAGTTCTTTAAACCGAAATAATGTATTCAATATTATTTTTATCAATAAATAAATAAGCTTTAACTAACTTTTAAGCTAGTGAGTAATTTTAAGTTGACCTAATCTTATAAAACAAAACCTTTATATATAAAAGGAAAACTTACAATACCCCACATTATTTATACTTAAAACACCACAGAACAGATAATATTATTAGATAAATACGAAACAGCAACATTAAAAAAAAAATTAGGTGAACGCATGCCACAGCAGCAAATGGCCCTTTATCATAACATAATTGATTAATTTATGGTCTGAAATATATTTTTTATTGTTAAATTATTATAACTAGCTAACCCGCGCGGTTACACTCGCGTCGTTTTTCCATATTTTCGCACCGTTTAACCTTCCCTGGACTCCTATAAATAATTCAAGACCAAAAGCATCCAAATTGGTTCAGCCGTTCTCGAGTTTTAGCGAGCTAACGCACATGCAGCAATACATTTTATATATCAGTGAAGATAACACATCACAAACCCGGTCACCACACTAGTTTGAATCCCATTTGCGTCACTAAACCAACCTTTGTTTATATCATCTCCAACGATTTCGGAAACGTGCTGTGCAGATGTGATGTTATCAAAGTGCTGATTGAGAGGACAATACAGTCTTTGAGAGGGCTAGAGAACGACCTCGTCGACCGGTAAGTAAGTAATTTCGTATGAGTCAGCGGCTAACTCTGGTGACAGAGTTTTAGGGCCGCCCGAAGGCCTCTGTCATGGCTTAACAACTTTTGAAAAAGCCTGGACCGACGTGCCCTCGTAAGCACGGGAGCGCTCAACACGGTGCCCGGTTGAGAAGCTAGAGGTTGGGCGGTCGATTTCAACTGCTACTAATGTTTGCATTATCTGAAAAAATATCGGGTCTTATGTGTATTCTATCAGATTATCTGGTTATCAGCTTTGGTTAGTTTAAGGCCAGAAAGTTTTTGTAAAAAAAAACAGATATTTATTTATTTTAATTTATATTCTATTTTTTTTACCACCATGGTAGCAAATAAGTATACGGCCCACCTCATGTTAAGTGTTTACCGTAGCCTAGTATATATATAATCCAAAAACATCTCTATATTGAATTATATTCTCATTGTAACATTTATAACATAGGTACTGGCACAGGTATTGGCAGGCGTTTACTATAAAGCTTCACGATTAACATTAAATAATATCTATAGTTTTTTTTTATATATAATTCTAATAGATACGTCGTCAGAGAAGTTACGACGCACGGCTTGTATGATATTAAACCTTTTATTATTGGTACGTAAGTTGTTAGGACTCGTACATAACGAACTAGAACCTGATAAATTATATTTATTTGCACGAGCACATGTCTTAAATTAGTTCATTTATGTCCTACCAAAATCTTTGGCATGCAAATATTATGTTATCTTAAATTATTACACAATATTAATTAATTAAATGTCAAGAAAAATAAAAATAATAATAACAATAAAAAAATATAAAATATTATTGTTAGTGTACAATGTCCCTATGTTTTAAAAATTCATTTATTGAATAACATTTATCTATCAGCCATTTCTTCAATGTAATATGAAATAGGTTTCCCTTCAAAACTTTTAATTCAGCAGGTAACCTATTATAAATCCTGAAACACATATAATGAGCTTGATGTTGGGTGTGACTTAATTTATACTAAGGAAAGTGCAATTTGTTATTGGACGTGTTCCTTCGGAAACGTGTAAGTTCGGAAGTTTTGATTTTTACTTACTGACTATTTTTTAGTTTGTTTTGCTTTCTGTTGTTTTAAATATTTATTCCTGTATAAAATTACGGTGGTAATTTTAAAACGGGTTTATTTAAATTAACCTTATTGTTGTGGGAGTGGGAGGGTTAAATTTACTGTGTGTGTGTGTGTGTGTATGTGTGGTTGTTTACTTGATTCCTCTCATTGATGCTTGATGCATTGATTTTCTCACAGAACAGAAAATTTCCTCCATAGACGGAAATTGTCAAATATGACAAAAATGACGGGACGTCATTTTTCGTCGTTGAAATAATGACCAAACAATGCATTATTTGGTAATTATTTGGTATTATTTTGCGTCAGAGCGTTTCTGTAGAGAGAATAAATGAATGAATGATCTCAGGCGATTCTATGACCTATCTGGTAAAAATATGCATCTATGACAAAGCATTGAGCTATCATTTTATTTCACATTATAAAATGTTATTATAGTACAGACCTTTATAAAATCTATGTGCATGTAACATGCAATGGTATTAATATCTGGGCAATAACATGCATTGCCTACATAAATAAATCATATGCAGGATTAATGTAGCAGTGCTGACCCGCTCCACAGAGTAATACCCGCTCACAACTTAAGACGGGTTGTAAATTTTAATGTTATGTATGATGGTGGTAGGCTATTTAACCAAGGACTATATATCATTACAGCCTTATGTTCTCACTGCTGGGACACTGGCCTACTCTCAAGCGAGAGTGATTGGGTCATAATCCACCACGCAGACCCAATGCCGATGGTGGATGGCACATGTCTTTCCAATTTGTAGTCATGCCGGTTTCACGATGATTTTTCTTCACCGTTTGAGAGCACATTGCGCACATACATTTTTCGAATAGGAAAATCCCAGGTGCACGACCGGGTTTGAACCGACGACCTTGGGATCACTACCACTAGACTACCGGTGATCTTATCGTTAAAGGTCTGTTATCGTCACTTGCAAATCTCGGCAAGTGCCCTATTGAGAACCGAGAGGTTGGGGATTCGATTCGCACTGCAGGACAAATTTGCGTCTGCAAATGTTTGTTCCTAGTCTATGTATCTAGAATTATTAGTATCATATCATATTATAAATGCGAAAGTCTGAGTGTGTGTGTGTGTGTGTATGTTTGTTACCACGTATCTCCGTAACGACTTAACCGATTGTGATGAAATTTGAAATGTACATGGCGTAAGTCCTGGAATAACACATAGGCTTTATCCCGGAAACATTGATTGTTCCTGTGGGATAGAATAAAAACTGCAAAAACGCGGGTTAAGCGGCGCGGGTCAGCGGTGTACAATAAATTTCTTTCCGGGCGTCTGGTCGAAGCGACGCGTGATCCAAAGGCTGGTTCATATCTGGCTCAACGTATCAGCATTGCCATTCAACGTGGCAATGCAGCCAGCATGTTGGGAACGCTTTCGTTTGCTAGTGATTTGGATCAGTTGAGCTATCTATAGGTCGTTTGTAACGGTCTTTAGATGGCTCAACTGTTTCATATGTATTTTGTATATTTTGTAATGTAATGTAATTATGTACATATTTTATTTTGTTTAATAAAGGTTTAATATATAAACTGTATTACAGATTACAATTCAATAAATTGAATAAATGTATTATGTATCAGTTATCTGGTACAAATATAATAGTACAATCTTAGGTATACCTCTGGCATAAAAAAGGACAATGCAAAAGGGTCAATAGGTTTACGTTACTGCTGTACTTAACTATTTTATACTGGGTGTTACAAAACTACTTCCGATAACTAAAATGAGACATAAACAACGCAGCTTAAATTAATTACAACCAAAAAAAAAAAACTAAACAAAATTAAGTAGTACAATACAGTAAATTATTGTTTCATTATTTCGATTTATAAATGACTAGCTAATCTGTCCTAGCTTCGCACGGGTGCAATGAAAACTTAAGCACCCGTGCGAAGCCGGGGCGGGTCGCTAGTAATAAATATAGCCTATGTTACTCAGGGATAATGTAGCATTCTAATGATGAAATAATTTTAGAAATCTGACCAGTATTTTTTGAGTTTATTCGTAACAAACAGAAAAAGTAGTAGAGTTCTCTGTGTTAGAGCTCGTCCAGGGAAGGACTACCACCATACCTATTTCTGCCGCCAAGCAGTAATGCTCGCATTGCTGTTTTCCGGTGTGAAGGGTATGGTTTCCGGTGAAATTACTGGCACATGAGGCTTTCGATCTTAGCCTCAAGGTGGCAACCCGCGAGTGATACCTCTGGTATTGCAAGCGTCCATAGGCTGCGGTAACCGCTTACCATCTTGTGGGCCGTACGCTTGGTTGCCACTCAAATGTATAAAAAAAATATATATACCGATCCTTCCTCTTTATAATATTAGTACCTATAGAAAGTAATGATTATTCAGTTATGAACATGAGCAATGCGTCTTTTATTACTTGCAGCTTTCCCAAGATTTTGAGCCCCTTAGTGTGTTTGTTAAATACGATGTTTCGTACAACAGGACTACTACTACTAGCATTAACCTAAATAGTAATAAACTGAACATCCTTAGAAATCGATTATATTTTAATCTACGTTCTACGAGTAAGAAAGAAAATAGAAAAGCTATGCTTTGCCATCCGAAACAGCTTTTTACACCCCATATAATTTCGATTAGTAGGATTAGTATGTCGGTGTTTTGGAGTACGTGTAGCTGTCTGTCTGTATTTCACGGGACAATGGATGGACACGCCTTAACGCTGTCAGATCTAAAGGCGGAATAATAGAAGCTAGTTAGATATAATATCCGTTGGCAGTTTAACACCTTTCCTATGAACGTAGATTTGAATAAGTTATAGTAAATATAACAATATTACCTATAGGTAATATTGTCATTTTAAGTATAGATACTTTTTATAAATATTTTGCGAAAATTTATCGCTAAAGTAAGTTCGTACTAGTCTGTGGCCATACCATTTATCGATTAATTTTCCTTTTAGCATCCTTATTTATTTTTCTCAATGTTCCACATTTTTTTTTGTTTTTATACTACTGATGTGGCAACCAAGCGTACGGCCCACAAGATGGTAAGCGGTTACTGCAGCCTATGGACGCTTGCAATACCAGAGGTATCACTCGTGGGTTGCCACCTTGAGGCTAAGATCGAAAGCCTCATGTGCCAGTAATTTCACCGGAAACAATACCCTTCGCACCGGAACACAGTAATGCGAGCATTACTGCTTGGCGGCAGAAATATGTATGGTGGTAGTCCTTCCCCGGACGAGCTCTATAACAGAGAACTCTAAGACTCTTAACAATGTCATAATTATTATTATTCCAATTCGGCTTTTATTTAGGAATGTAGAATATTTTATTTATTTCTATTTATTTTATCCTTTGCATATTATTTCTTAAACTATTTGTTTTTTTTTTCAAATCAAAATCATGTATATATGGTATAGCAAGCGTCCATAGGCTGCGGTAACCGCTTACCATCTTGTGGGCCGTACGCTTGGTTGCCACTTCAGTTGTATAAAAAAAAAAAAAAAAAATGTTTTTTTTCTTATTAATTTTTATCATCAAATTTTTTCAAGTCGACATCTTGTAAGGAAAGTACTAAAAATAGCATATAATTTAATTCACTTGAATTTTATCTGGAAAGGGATCTCCGCCATATTGATAAAAACATTGTAAGCTGTCGGCGGCTTCTGGCTTTCATGTAGCTTTTTGAGAAGTAACCCAAGCTGTTTACAGAGATATCATTACTTGTATCACAAATGACAGTTCTTATTTTACCTTTTCGGTAACGGAGCACTATATAGGTAGCGTTCGAAGGGTTCTCATGTTTTTAAATGGTGTAAATATATTTGTAAATTTTTAGTTTTTGGCACGTTTTGGCAAATTTTGTTTGTTTTGGCGATTATGCTTTTTCTGAAGAGTTCTTGCAATTAAGTTACATAATCGCCCATCTGGTGTACTACTCTATTACCTGGTGTACTAACGAATAAATAAACATTTGAACTGGCCATATTTTTGTTATAATTTATGTGACAACCGATGTGGCGCGGCGCGGCGGGCGTAAGTCCGCCTGCGACGCAGAGGTTGCGGGTTCGATTCCCGCCTCGGGACAAATGTTTGTACGATCTACAAATATTTGTTCCGGGTGTTCTGGGTATTTTCTATATATAATAAAAAATATCTATCTATGTATTGTATTAAGTATATATCTGTCATCTAGTACCCATAACACAGCTCTGTTTAACAGCAGCTTACCTTGTAGCTAGATGATGTTGTGTGGATTGTCCAGCATTATTTATTTATTTATTTATTTAAACAATTTCCTTTTTTATTAATTTTAATAGGATACTTTACTGTTTCATCACTGATCACATGACATTACGCAAGGTTTGAAAATGTTTACGGACTCCGAAAAGTAAACTTACGTAGACGGTAGAAGTATCTACTAATATTATTACAAAACCAAATTTAGTTCAATCAGATAAATATAAGTTAAATCCTTGATCAAGTCATCTTGAAAGGATGTGGGTGTGAAATTCACGCAATAAAATAAAATGGCGGCAATATTACCAAAATAAGGTTTTACTACTTATTTATGACAGCTCGTATCAATGATGATATGTATAAAAGGATTTGTCGATATCATTCGGGTCAAGGTGGCAAATTGATAAATCTGCAGGCTACGAAGTGTAATGCGAAGCTACTATAGTAGGCCATGTCTAATACGTGTTGCACCTACGTAATTAATTGTAAGTATTAGTATTAGTAGTACAGAAACAATATATAGCACCTCTTTTGCTTCGTTTACTCTCATCACATTCTTCATACATGCGGTCATTATAATACCACTAAAATAACACGATAACTGGAAAAAGAACAAGATATACAATTGAAATGAACATTTGCTATAAAAAACGGCAAAATAGTAATCGAATATAGACATAAATAATATAAAATACGTGACATGTTAATGATTGATGATAATATAATGACTTTGACAGCAGTATTTTATTTTTTATTACTCCTCCAGCTAGGTGCATATTGTGCATCGAAATGGCAACTTTACGATTTCCTAGATCCGCCAAGCGTACTATCTACCTGTATGAGGTTTGTAGAAAGGTGTATATTACTTTAGCTACTTTTAATTGATTAATGTTCTACGTAAGTATTATATAACTATAAAGAAAATTATTTTTACTTTTCCATAAAACTTTAATGATTTAATTAATATTTTCATCGTCAAAAACCATGTTAATAAACAATAACCGACTCTGCAATTTTAACCGCTTAATCTTCGCTTTAAGTAACACTATTTTTGGCATTATTGCTCATATTTTCTCCACAAAATATCGAGATGACACTACTTGGAACATTTTTAGCGGTCGTTTTGACCTTTACGGAGATCAAAGGTGTGCCGCAAATAGTATAATTTTGCACAATTTTGCAACAAGTAATAACTTTTACTAGGTAGGGTTATAACTTTTACTTTGGTATTTAATTAACTGAAACTTTACTGTTACTGTAATAAATAATCAAGAGTCTGAAGGTTGTGGGTTCAAGTCTAGCATGATTTGTTTTAGTTGGGATAAGTACTATAAAGTGAGTGTCCAATAAAAACGTAAGCTTTGAAAGGACCATTATTTTTAAATTGTTGAGATTGTTTTAAAATTTGAACAGTCAAATTAAGTAAAATAGGTACTTTATGAGTGGAACAACTTTATTAGTGGTAGCTAATAGGTACTCTAAGGAATACTTGTGTCGCTAGATGGCGGTGTGCTGTGAATACGGTGCGGCGCGCAATGCGCATGCTCGGTCGCTTTACCTTTGTTTTTTTTTTAAAGATAGGAAAATGCTTTACGCATTCCCCTCGGCTCGGGGGAACCCGGGGGATATGTCGGACTCACCAGAATGACGGCATACCGACTAAAAAACTATCGGGGTTCTAACATAACGCTCTGTACCTGGGCAACGGAAGAACGAAGATGTCAGGGAGTGTGATCGTTGACTCCGAATAATTGTGGTCTTGGAAAATATATCTTGTATAATATTAACCTGATAGTATTTCTATAAAATCCCCTCTAATAGTACCTAGTTTTTTTAAATACCTACACTATAGTTTAGTTGTGCAATAAGTATTTACCTACATACTCACACGCTATCACAAAAAATACATAGTAAAAGATTACAAGCAATTACAAAATAATTCTCAACTATTCGAATACTGAATACCTGTGTGTGGGCCATGAATGTTTGTAGAACCCCTGCAAGTACAAATATGCAAGTAACTAAAGGTGGAAACGGTTAAAGTGGACATGGGTTCCGTATGCCTAAGAGGAAGAGGAAAGCCAAAAATATACTAGATACAAAAAAAAGTCATTAAAAGGGGAAAAGTTTGGATATTTGTGTGTTTGTGAGAGAATTTCCTCCAAACGACTGAACAGATTAAAATAAAAAGGTAGATTATGTCCTGGAATAGCTTATTGACAATTTTTATTCCAAAAAAGTGTATTGTTGTGTATTATTGTATAGTGCCGCAAAACAGTAATGCTCGCATTGCTGTGTTCCGGTGTGAAGGGTATGGTTTCCGTTGAAATTACTGGCACATGAGGCTTTCGATCTTAGCCTCAAGGTGGCAACCCGCAAGTGATACCTCTGGTATTGCAAGCGTCCATAGGCTGCGGTAACCGCTTACCATCTTGTGGGCCGTACGCTTGGTTGCCACTTCAGTTGTATGTAAAAAAAATAAAAAAAATCCCATGTTTTAAGCGAACATAGTCGCGGGTGCGAGCAGTGTTATTTATGGCGGAGTAGGCTTCGTTAGATATTACAAAAAAGAGGAAACTTCATCAACACCAATAAGAATTGAGCTTTGAAATTATGTATTATAAAAAAAAATTGACGAATATCTTACACATGTAAATACTAATTCAAATTCTTTATAACTATTTATAGGTGTTACAGTGAAGTTAAATTATTTTGAAGTCCCGTTACAATCTTACCTAACCTAATAGGCATATTAATTAAATTTAATAAAACATTATCAAGATTATCCGTTATAATTTCAGATTAAGTATAAATATTAGCAAGTAATTCAAATCTAAATAAGATATGAATTTGTAACTTTTTAAAATAAAAAATATTTATTATTTTTTTTTTCGTGGAACTCTAAAATACGACTGGAATACGCAGAAGAATCAGTAATCAATTTACGATACAGCGACCGACGAATTACCGGGAACTCATAAATACCTACTGACATAAAACAGACCACCGAAACGACAAGCTTTTTACACTGTGAAAGGATGTCAATTTGTTAATTAAATTCTACGACTTTTTATCATTGTAATTTATGAACACTTGAAACCTACATAAATATTAACAATAAAAATTAAATCTTTACTAATTTAACATAGTTGCCGTCCGCGGTTTTAATATAAAATGTGTTATTCAAATATGTATTAAAGTTTTGACAGCTATGCCTACACTGCCTGCAATGCACGTTTTATCAAATGGAAGTATAAGATTATGTTCGTTTACAACTGTAATGCTAAGAAGCGAAAAAATAAATTGTAGTTACGGCGCTTAGCACTACTAAAAAAGGCTTTAGAGGCTTTATTAAAACAAAAAACTGTCAAAGTGAAAGTTATTGATCTTGCTTGCTATGGCGATTCCGAATATGGTACTTACTAACTAAATTTTGGAAAAATGCTGCTTACGGCTGACTGTAGGTACTTGTCTTACCTAGTTGTACTTGCCTATATTTATACAAGTAGATACTGATCTCTGATTTACCCACAGATATAAACTTTTACCTCTCCATAATCGGTCAAACGTCAAATAAAGATATCAGGGTCTACTAACAAGGCAACAAATGAACTAAAATTAGCCTTATATAGGTGTACTTAGAGTGTATTATGAATTCTTCTAAACCTCGACAAATAGACGGAACATTATCTATAATATAAATCAGAGGGCGTGGCTTGTAGTAAACATATTTTTTTAAAACTTATAATATGTACCTACCTATTACGTAGTAAATTATTCACTTTTAAGATTTATTGAATACAAAATCAGCTAACTGTTAAATAGTTTTATTGGAGTTACATTCTTGATCAGTTTTCTTCTTTTCAAACAAAAACTTTGCAACATAAATAACATTTTATCTAGATAAAACCTACTTCTTAATCAACTGAAGAATACACTTTACTAAAATAATTAATTTATTGCTGATCATCATTGTAATATTATTATTTTGAGTGCGATACGATCAGTAAAAATACATTAAAACAAAAAATGTACATGCAGTTAATTTACATATTATGGAAATTGAATTGCTTAATCAATAAGCGTACGGAGATTGTTTAAAATTTAAGAAAATAAATGGGCTACATTTTAAGTATGTACCACGCGAGCGAAACCACAGGCGTTCAGCTAGTACTGTTATAAAAATGATAAACTGTGACATGTGTTAAAAAAATAATTAATGACACACCAAACATGCCCATTCTTTTCTTATTTCAGTCCAGAACCTTAATGTAGTGACGAGCGTAGTGGGGTGAAACTGCAACTGCTATGGTCAGGCGTGGTGCTTAACATTAGGCGAAGGTCTTGTCCTTTGCTGGTATAAAAAAAATATGTACTGGCGGACAAAAGCCATTAATAACTGTAGCTACATAATAAAACTGATCTAAACGTGAGAATCGATCCCATTATATTGAAATGCAAGAAAGTTTCATATAAAGGTCACAGCACACCGCCTCCATATGGACGTAGACGTAGTCACGCAGCACAGAGCTGTGCGTGCTCAAACTCTTTTGGTGTGACGTCCAATAAGAAATGTCATTGAATACATTGTCATTACTGCATGCCGTAATGCGAAGTTGACTTTCCGCTCTGCATAGAGTACGCAGCCTCTTTGTCATTTGGGAGCTTTCACTCATTACGTGTACGTGCACATCACGCAAGCGGTGTGCTTTTTATCTTTTTTTTTATTTCAGCAAGTGACAAGACGATCAAGGCGCCCACCTGATGTTAAGCAGCACGCCTGACTATTACAGATGCAGTGCCACCCAAAGTTTAAAGTTTTTAAGTGTTTGCGTGGCACTGCACTGCGCTTATCATTCCGAGACATTGTTGTTAAGTCTCTTTTGCCCAGTAATTTCACTTGCTACAGTGCCCTTCAAACCTGAACACAGTAGTGCTTGCACACTACTGCTTGGAGGTAGAATATCTGACACTACGGTGGTACCCACCAAGACGGACTCTTGCTGAAGAGTTAAATACAGTCCATAGTACATAGCACATATATAGCATACAGTTCCATAGTACATAGCAACGCAATCTTACGTCTTCGGGTAAGTTTACGCGTACGTCTACGCGTGCTCAGTAGGTGTGCTTTGGCCTTTAGCCTGCGCTTCTCAACATTGTTTATAATGGTCTATTCCAACGTCATTGACAATGGGCAAACGTCAATTACAGCAAGTGAAATGGTACAGCTGCCGTTTGTGGTCGGTTGCAGCCAACGTAAATAGATGGTGGTATAATAAGTGGCAAGGCCAAGACAAAATGTCGCTTGTTGAACGAGGATTGTAATGTAGCTAATTTTTTACCCCTGCCGGAAAAAGAGGGGTGATACAAGTTTGACCGCTATGTGAAACTGTCTGTGGCACAATAGCTCTTAAACGGGTGAACTGATTTGAATGCGGTATTTGTTTATAAAAAACATTTATTTAAAATAACCTGTGTTATATAGAGTAGTAGAGTTCTTTGTGATAGAGCTCGTCCGGGGAGGACTACTACTATACCTATTTCTGCCGTCAAGCAGTAATGTTTGCATTGATGTGTTCCGGTCCGAAGGGTATGGTTTCTGGTGAAATTACAGGCACATGAGACTTTCAATCTACGTCTCAGGATGGCAACTCGTGAGTGATACCTCTAGTATTGCAAGCGCCCATAGGCTGCGGTAACCGCTTACCATTGTGGGCAGTACGCTTTGTTGCCACTTTAGTTGTATATATATAATAGCTTTATATAGTAGATTGTGTCTTTCGAATCACAATTAAGATCCATTTTGTTGATTATGCGCAGGATCTTTACGACTTTATCTCTTCATCCCTTTTCTACCACGGGAATAGGCGTACGGCAGCGTACCACCCGTATTTGGTCGACATCCCACCATGCCGAACCAAACGCTTTTCATCTTCTTTTCTCATTAGCACGAGTAAAGAATGGAACTCGTTGCCGGCGTCTGTTTTTCTGAACCAATACAATTTAGGAGTCTTTAAGGTGAACAGGTTATTTCTAGACAAGCATGCTCCATCATCGACCACATCATTACCATCAGGTGAGGTGGTTGTAGAGGACGGACTTACCTCTTTAGAATGAAAGAAAAAAAGAAGTGAAATGACAGTGGAATGTTTTGATATAGATTTTGATTTTTACTAATGGTGAAAAATAAATAAAATATTTTCTTTGGGAAAAATAATTGTATTAATAAGTCTCTGTAGCGCACAGTGGTGGTGAAACGCTTGTCTATACCTATCAAATAAAAATAAACATACTTAGCAATTAGCAAGACATTATAATGACAGTTTCTAGCCTTTCTATTAAAAATCAGGGCACACAGCTATAAAAAAGTATTTTCTAATAAATGTAAATAAAATTCTTACATTTTTTCCCATAGCAACTCCGGCCATACAACCACAACGATTAGTTAACTTGACTTATTGTCTAGTATCATGTATTAGCGGAGTTTATTGCCGTTGCAATTGCAAGTTGCGATTAGCCGACCAAACATGGCGCAAGTTGTTGTAATAATTATGTTAGTGTCAGCTGTCACCCGCGACTTTGCTCGGTTTACAAAAATTTAAATATATATCAATCCAGGTCATTATGCAATTTTTTATCGAAATCGGTTCAGCTGTTACAGGCGATCGAGTAACAAACATCCAAACTTTATATTTACAAAATACTGTGTCTCTCAATTTAAAATTAACCTTTACCTTATTTATAATTTTAAGCTTAGTACTAAGAGCCTAATCACGTCTACTTGATTTGTTTGCTAATGATAATTTAGGAATAAGTACTTACTGTGTGTTTCTAAATTAGATACATAACTAAACTAACTACTTTTCTGTATGTATTCAATTTTTTGGTTGCAAATAAACAAATTATCTTATCTTATCTAATATTTACTTTATTTTACATTACAAAATATACAAAATACATATGAATCAGTTGAGCCATCTAAAGACCGTTACAAACGAGCTCAACTGATCCAAATCACTACCAGACGGAAGCGTTCCCAACATGCTGGCTGCATTGCCACGTTGAATGGCAATGCTGATACGTTGAGCCAGATATGAACCAGCCTTTGGATCACGCGTTGCTATTTTATATTATTAATTACTTATGTCGATATTTACTTTAACCATTTGCATTTAATTTTATATTATTTTACTCTGAGAATCATTGATTTAGTTCGATTGTCAAATAAAGGATCGATTTGGTGCGTTTGGTACATCAAAATCAAAATCAAAAATTATTTATTCAGTAGAATCACAAGGATCACTTTGAAACGTCTTACAAGCTAGGAAAATTTACACCAGTTCCAACGCGCCCATGCCGTAAAAGAACTGGCAACAACACGGCTGGGTTCCTATCGCTTTTTTGGCATGACCCTTGCTATTGTTATGGATTCCAAGTAGAGTTGGAGCACATTCGTCCCAAGCTTTTTTATCAAATATGATCTTTTTATTTCGGTCGAAGAAGGGATACAAACAGATAGTTTTAAAAGTATCTATTAGGTACCCTAAACTTTTGAAAACTGTAACCAAATCTAGCCACAGAGGCCTAATAATGGAGAAACTAGGACTAGAACAAAAAGAGTCGTGTGAAAAATGCACAAACATGTCGCTAGCCTATGTAAAATATTTCTCAGGTTGCGAAAATATTTAAATGATTAGTATATTCATAAGTTGATACCTATAAGTATCTTAGCATTCTTTACACTAAGGTATATTTAGATTATTCGTATCTTAAGTCCATGAATGGCGTAAATTATTTCAAAGCACGTAGCCAATAAAACTGCCATGCCAGATTGAAACTACACCTTCATAATTCAAGGGTTTTTATAAACAAGTAGTGGAACACCCCGCGACTTAGTTCGCGCAATGTTTACTTTAACAACTTTATTAAACAAAAACTGTCTCAAAAAGCTTATTACAAAATAACCGATTATTTAGATGATAAAAAGCTTGGGACGAATGTGCTCCAACTCTACTCGGCATCCATAACAATAGTTATGCCAACGATACGAACCCAGCCGGTGTTGTTGCCAGTTATTTTACGGCATGGGCGCGTTGGAACTGGCGTAAATTTTCCTAGCTTGTAAGACGTTTTCAAGTGAGCCTTGTGATTTTACTGATTATAGCACTTTTGTCTTGATTTTATTTGTTATTTTCTTATTTTTCAACCCTCGCCGTAACATTTTAGACTCTATAGTTTAGAGACTGTTTAACCCTTTATAGGAATTATTCGTAAGGTACTTTAGAGTCTGACTAAAGGATATTTTACTGTTGAATCAAGAATGGGATTTTCAATATTCAACCGCTACCTTTTATCCCACTTGTTGCACACCCATTTGCTTTTTATTCAATACAATATTACTTTTCAACAATTTATTCTGAGACAGGTGTTTTAACGTAATTTTGATAAATCGTGGTTTAAATTTTTTTATAGTTTTCAGTCTTATTTTATTTTAAACAACGTTCATATTAGAATGTCTGGTCGAGTCTACCTTAGACTCTCGGTAAACTTGATTTAGGTCGATTTTGGAATATGCTACTAAATTTTAAGTTACACTGTAGGTATGTGCTGTACAGTCTATTCTCGTTATTTAGCCAGTCAGTCAGTAATGTAATATTTTTATATATTTATAAACATAAACTGGTCTTCCAGTTTACCCGGAAAAGGAAAAATGGCGGGATGTAAGAATTATTTGCTCAAAAAGGAGAAATACATATTTTCATGAAAATGAGATTTTAAGTATTCGCATATTTATTGGATTAAATTGTAAAAAACTCACATGAATGTCTACAATTTAATCGAACCTACCCTTTTATGGAAAAATCGCTACTTAGTGTTGCTGTTTGAATTTTTTAATTTCTGAATAACAAGATATTCAAGTTGAACGAAACGCATTTTACAGATTCTTTTACGGTTACGCAGTTCAAAATTAAAAAATCATGTTCTTTTTAACCGTGTTTAAAAAAAAACAATCACACTGAAAAAGTGTTAAATAAAATAAAATTAAATAAGTAAGGCGGTTAATTAGAACATCATGTGACATGACTTAAATAATAAAAAAAAGCTTATAAGGGATAACTGATAGAATACTACACAAATATTAAGTTTTTTTGTAAATACTTAATGTAGCGAAGATCGAACTCGCAATCTCTTCTCAACCGGACACACGCCCACCACGCCACTGAGGTGGTCAAAGTATATTAGTTAACAGGCATGATGGACAGTAACCAAGAATCACTAAAATTACGTCTTCACCCTATAAAAAGATTAAAACCATATTCTTTTTTACATTACAAAATACAGTAATCCGCCACAAAAGGTTGAACACCAATCAGAGCATCTTGGTTCTCCGATTGGTGACTTCAAACAAAATTGCAGAATTTTAAACCTTATTGCTAAAATTTTACATTGAAAACTTACCTATGACGTCACTACTGTCACGCCGTGATATGGACGCGTTTTGGCGTGATTTTAAAAATAAAATTTAAATCGCGTTTTTATTACTAAACCATATATTTCTGGAATATTATGTTAATAAATTCGATACTTCTGAACACAGTAGGGCAGTTTTTCAAAATCAGTCATGTCATGCATATTGTTTGTGTAACTGCAAAGATCATAATTATCACATAATAAATAAAATAAAATAAAATAAATAAATAATGCTGGACAATCCACACAGCATCATTTAGCCCCAAGGTAAGCTGCTGTTAAACAGAGCTGTATTATGGATACTAGATGACTGATATATATTTAATACAATACAATACATAGATAGATATTTTTTTATTATATATAGAAGAAAATACCCAAAACACCCGGAACAAATATTTGTATATCGTACAAACATTTGTCCCGAGGCGGGAATCGAACCCGCAACCTCTGCGTCGCAGGCGGACTTGCGCCCGCTGCGCCACATCGGCCGTCATAATAAATACCATAAACAATTTAATGACTAAAGGTGTTCATAGACTTGTCTAAACAAAAAACAATTGAACAACGATTAGGACAAATGAGTATTGGCACTTAATTGGCTTCATAATCATTTCATATTGACAGATATGTAAATACATTAACTGTCATCTTATCCGATAGTTAAGTGTGTGTGGTAATCGTCCGTTACATGTGCCAGCTAAGTAGGAATGTTATCTTAAATCTTTGGCAGCAAACGAATTTCATTGACTTGATAGAGGAAATTATATTTGCTCTATCAAGTCTCTACCAAAAGCAACTTCGTGTACTGTCAATTAGTTTGAAAAGTACTTTATCTATACGTGAGTGAAGCTTTACGTTTAGGTAATATTTTTGCATTAGGTAATGTAGGTAATTACATTTAAAAGTAAGCAAAACCTTATTACCATATTTTTCTATGATTTTGAAATGTTATGATATCAATGTGAATGTAAAAGTTTGTTTGTTTGTAGGTAATAGTTAAGGTACTTAATAGCTGAACGGATTTGGAAGTAACTGGAAATATATTTTATCTGTTTTAGTTTTCTATTCTTAGTTTCCGCCTATTGTGTCAAAATTTAAACAAACTTGCTTGTTAAAAACGTAAAAAAAAATCGAAAAAAAAAACATGAGCATAACGTATGTAAAGAAATAATACCTACAGTATAGTATGTTACCTTAAAAAACATTAACAGCTACTGTAAAACCTAGTTTCGGTCCGACGCGATGGTGACTTTATCGTCATTGATATAGAATCCAAATTCACTGATCAATCGATCGATCTACATAAAATGGGACCACTAAATACGCCCTTAGTTCGACATTATTATTATATTAAGAGTAGTAGAGTTTTTTGTGATAGAGCTTGTCCGGGGAAAGACTACCACCATACCTATTTCTGCCGCCAAGCAGTAATGTTCGCATTGTTGTGTTCCGGTGCGAAGGGTATGGTTTCCGGTGAAATTACAGACACATGAGGCTTTCGATCTTAGCCTCAAGGTGGCAACCCGCGAGTGATACCTCTGGTATTGCAAGCGTCCATAGGCTACGGTAACCGCTTACCATCTTGTGGGCTGTACGCTTGGTTGCCACTTCAGTTGTATAAAAAAAAAAAAACATAAAAGTTAAAACAACAGTAATTGCGTAAAACGATCGGTTAAAACCGAATTATACGCACTCCTATAGGTATCAATTATGTTAAATACGTCTTATTAGGTAACCCAATCGTAATGAGACAAAAATTAAGTATTTAAGTCTCAGAGTAAGAATATTAAAGATATCCTTAGTGCTTGTCTAAAGAAAATCTTAATTAATGCAAGCTTTCATATTGTTTGTATTTAAAATACAAATTCAAAGATGGTAATGAATAACTATAAAGTAACATGTCACATGCATATTAGGTATAGGTCTCACGACAGATCTCGGCCGTAGTGAAATTAGCCGTTTCGATGCGCAATGGAGCTTTTTCAAACTAAATTGTCTTTGCGCATCACAAACGGCTAACTTCACGGAAGCCTAGATCCGCTGTGCGAACTATAGATAACTAAAAAGTAATTCGATTTTATTATTGTGTAAGTACAATAATATTATAAAATCGAGTTATTTTTTTGTTATATAATAGTCGTCGATTAGAATTAAATTTAATTAAATTTTTAACCTCAAACATTTTTTTAATGTACCTAATGCAATGTAATTTTAATTTGTTTACAAAGTAAGTATATTTAACATTAATATTATAAAATTATAATTAAGAGCACTGGTGGTCTAGTGGTAGTGACCCCGCCTTCCGATCCTAAGGTCGTGGGTTCAAACCCGGTCGTGCACCAATGGATTTTTCTGTTCGAAAAATTTATGTGCGCAATGCCAGTGCTCTCATACGGTGAAGGAAAACATCGTGAGGAAACCGGCATGTCCAAGAACTAAACATTCGAAAGACATGTGCCGTCCACCAATCAGCATTGGGTCGTGGTGGATTAAGACCCAATCACTCTCGCCTGAGAGTAGGCCAGTGTCCCAGCAGTGGGAACATTAGAAGGATGTCATGATGATGATGATTATAAAATTATTACATCTTGTCAGACTTGTAAATTAAAGTAAATCAAAAACTACGATTGTGTTTAGAAAGTCAGGTATTCAAAGTATCGTTACTAAAGGCTGTTTACGCTTTTTTAGGCTTTACAGCTTTTTATAACTCCAATATAAAACAAATGAACTGCTTTGCTAATTGGCACTTTGAGTCATTTGGTCTTAACTTTTATGTTTTTACAAAATGGCGAGTGCTTTAAAAATTTAACGATTGGTATTGAACTTTAAAGTGTTGCATTAATAATTATTCACGGCAGTATGTCAACGATAATCAATAAAATAGATTTATGTACTTTCTTATGGGTTTTTGAGTGATTTTACTTGTTTATTATCAAGTAAGTACTAAGTATTTATGGTAGCGCAGCGGTTTAATAAATTATTATAATAAAAAGTTTAGAGATTTACTTACCCTCTACTTATTCATAAAACAAAGTATCTCTGCGTCTTGCTAAGTTGTTTTTCTTATCATTCTTATGTCAATGAACAAAGATGATAATGTCATATTTGAAAACACATTAGTTAACAAACGTTTATTTAAAATTAAAAATTATGAATAAGGCCCTTCGTATCTTAGTAAGTATTTTCCTAACAAATGCCAAATAGTATTTTTACCAGCTAATTAGATAGGTACTTCTACTAAGCAAGTACAACAACTTTATTTATGTAAAATGATCGCACGAGTACGCCTTTAGATATTCCTCAGTATAAATACATAAATACTCGTATCATGTTATAAAACCTATTAAAAACAGTTAAAAACTAAATGTTCCGGTGGCAGATACTGGCTCGGACTGTTATTAAATGATTATTAAATAATAATGTTAATGGTAGATAACCATTACAAGTTATAAGTTGCACTTGCGACCGCCCATTTAGAACATATTCTAAAGATTTGTTTACAATATCAAGTATTTTGATGGCTTGATGACTTGACAGGTTAACAGCCTTAATTAAATAATTTAGCTGTAATTTAGCTAACATTATTTTTTCTAATAGTCATATCTTCAACTGTTCTGAAAAGCATAATTTAAAAAAGGCGTTCACGTGTTGGTAACATGAGCTTTTATAGCGATTTAATAATAAAAATATAAATCAAACGTATGAAAAACTGCGAAAAATGTTATGAATTGCATGGGAATTGAGTCGCTAACTAAATTGTGATGATACAGACAGCTGAACTCAAGAAATTACATAAAAACCATTGACCGACTTAGTCTGAACTGTAATTAAAATTCCTACAAATGGAAGGTCACCTTATATTGGTTTATAATAGGTAGATAGATGTATGATAGCATTAATTACTTTTAAATAAACATTTTAGGCTCAGATGTGGGCCCTAATGTGGTTTTCCAATCAGATTGAAAGTTTTCAAGGTGAAAAATCTTACCTTGTTATGGCTCTTATGATGAAAATCCCACCTTTTCATGGCCTTTAGGCTATCCACAATGTGAATGGCGCTTAACACAAACTCGTTTAAGTTGTGCCAGTTTAAAAAGTGATTGTGCGAAATCTGTACCATCGAATTAAGTTTGATTAAGTGTTTATGTCGTGTAGACGTGACTTTATTTTCGCAGAATGATTTTTATTCGTAAAAAAAATTATGAGGAAAAACGAAGACTTTTTATCAGAGCAAAAAAAAACGAGCTAAAACGTCAATCGCGTATTTTCTTATCCTACTAAGTAATATAATATTTTAAATCTGAATAAAAATAAAATCTCTTTAAATTAATTAAAACATTTGCATTTTTGTGTTTCAATCACGCAATTTGTATAAGACTTGGAATAGTCAATGTTTTGGGAGCAAAGCCGCGAGCAAAAGCTAGTCATACATTTTGATCTCCTACCTGTCCTGTTCTTATTGTTATATTCTACATTTAATGATGTTTTTTTAACACTAATGCTAATAAAAAGATGACAAAAAACTATGTGAGGCTTATAAAATAATTATGATAAGTCTTCGAGCAACTTTTAAGCATAATGGAAATAGTAACTGTTTTATTGAAACCCTATTACTACATTCTAGTGTTACCTTATGGCATTTTATACACCTTCCCAGGACAATTAAGATGTAAGTACATATAGAAAAACTCTACATCACAACATACTAGATATTTTATGTTATAACGAGCTGACCCGCGCGGCTTCACCCGCGTTTTTGTAGTGTTTATGCTGTCCCACAGGAATTTTGTAGTGTTTATACTGTCCCACAGGAATTTTATAGTGTTTATGTCCCACAGGAACAGTAAATTTACCGAGATGCAAAGTCTAGGTGTATCCTTAAGCTATCATAATTCCTAATTTCATTACAATAGGTATAGTCATCACGGAGATACGTGGTAATAAACATTCACATTTATAATATTACTAGCTGTTTAGCTAGAAGCTAGAACTCGATAACCGTATTTTTTCCGGGATAAAAAGTAACCTATGTCTAATTCCCGGTCATTACTGTATTTTAAATTTCACCCAAATCGTTTGAGTCGTTGTGGAAGTTATAGAAGAACATACATTAAAACTTTCGCCTTTATTAGGATAATGATGATAATTCTTATTTTTTTATATAAAAATGAATTGCTGTGCGTTAGGCTCGCTAAAACTCGAGAACGGCTGGACCGATTTGGCTAATTTTAATCTTGAAATGTTTGCAGGAGTCCAGGGAAGGTTTAAACGTTGAGAAAATATGGAAAAATATCGCGAATGAATCCGCGCGGGTCAGTTTGTAACCTAGTAACTATTTGGTATGCAATATCGGGGGCTAACGAGTTCGGGGGCGAACGACCGTAACCCTGGTGCACGATTTTTTTTTATGTCAGCAAGTGACAAGATAATCAAGGCGCCCACCTGACTTTTACAGATGCAATGCCACCCAAAGCTTAAAGTTTTTAAATGATTGCGTGGCACTGCACTGCGCTTATCACTCCGAGACATTGTCGTTAAGTCTCTTTCGCCCAGTAATTTCGCTTGCTACAGTGCCCTTCAAACCTAAACACAGTAATGCTTGCACACTACTGCTTGCAAGTAGAATATCTGACACTGCGGTGGTACCCACTAAAACGGACTCTTGCTGAAGAGTCCTAACACCAGGTACTTAGGACCAGACAGCTACAATACCACTAGACCACTAGTGCTCTAAATCTCGGATGCTATCTCGGGCTTTCTGAGTATTTTCTATGTACCTAAGTATAATTAAAAATATCTAATTATGTATTGTATTTTTACACAAGCTCTGCTTAGCTTGGGGCTAGATGATGCTGTATGGATTGTCCAGCATTATTCATCATCATCATCATCATCATCATGACAGCCTTCTAATGTTCCCACTGCTGGGACACTGGCCTACTCTCGAGCGAGAGTGATTGTGGTCAGCATTAATCATTTATAGTTATTTAAGAATATACCTATTTATCAGAAATTCCCAAACAGACAGAAGTATTTAAACATGGTGCGGTAGCCATTAGAAATTTGTCAAACCTTACTAAAAGCAAATTGAAATTGTAATGCATTATTGAAATAATTACATTTGGTACAATGCAACATACGTTAAATTCACAGTGGCTGAACACAGATTTGTCAACTACAAGTCTACAAGCTACACCAAGTACAGCTGGCAAAGTCACAGTATTATGAGAAACAGTAAAGACACTTCAGAAAAAAATGTCCGTCCCTATGATAGTTATTCCCAGCTCTCGGACAAAAAGTTTTGTACCACTGCTGTTGTCTATTTCACAAAGGAAGGGTGCTGACAAATTTCTTTTTTTTCCTTTTTTGCATCATTTATTCGGTACTGTCAAAGTTACTAAATACAAACAACTAACACGCAAAAAAACGATCAAATATATAATACAAAACTCTAACTAAGTTTTTTTTTATGTCAGCAAGTGACAAGACAATCAAGGCGCCCACCAGATGTTAAGCACCACGCCTGACTATATCAGATGCAGTGCCACCCAAAGCTTAAAGTTTCCAAGTGTTTGCGTGGCACTGCACTGCGCTTATCACCCGAGACATTGTTGTTAAGTCTCTTTCGCCGAAGATTTTTTTACCCAATAGGTATTTTGCTCCGTTCAACCCAAAAAATTTGATTCAAATTACCCTTTCTACCCACACCTTTATTCCTGATTTATATTATTTAAACTCAAATAAATGAAACAGTGAAACACTAAAATAGAAGGATCAGCATCTTCGAAATAAGTTCATTGTTACGACATAATTAAGTAACAATTAATCATTCGTAGTAGATTGGTGGTTACGTAATGAGGGGGAATAGCGAGTGCCAGTCAACATCCTGATGGGTTTAAAAGGAATAAAAAGTTCCCGTTGATCCTCATGGTTGGATACAAGAGGAATGCACGATACTTTCGCATAGTAGCGTGATTTTACATATTATTAACCGTTACTTTTATGAGCGCTTAACCGTTTAATATATATTGTAGTTTATATACTGCTTACCGAAGTTTTATTTATTCTGTGCCACAGTTGTTTTTAAACAAATATGCCAAATATGTCGCTTAGGTGAGATAGTACCTGTATAAGGCTATGTGTATGAAATACTTTTGTCTGGTTCAAGCTCGGCGGCTGCATGGACCCGAATGCAGTTTTGTAGGTACAACGTAGGTATTGTAGTGTAAAACCATGTTTTATATCTGTGGTAGAAGTTCGTAAGGCCCTGTAGCAGGCTAAATTACTGAGAAAAAAACACTAAATAACACTACGGCGGCAGTGCAATACCACGCAGAACTTTAAAACTTATTTTTTTTGGTATAACTGCAGTTGGTATAGTCATGCGTTGCGCTCAGCATCAAGCGAACGACTTGACGTTGTAATTTTCTGACATAAAAAAAGTGGGGTCATTGGAAAGGTTTTAATAGTTAAGGAATTTTCCGCTGGCACCACCGAATGCTTCCCCGTTCGACCCAAGATTTTTCTACCCAATAGATATTTTGCTAGCTACGGCCAACTGCCCGCAGGAATACACGAAAACACTTGTGAGGGCTTGCATTAGAGTTCACTCAGTGGTAAAGCGAAGCGATTATCGAAATCTAGAGATAAAATACTCTGAACTAAATATAGAATATAGAAAAGTGGACACGCGGAACCAAAAAATCGGGGATTAGTCTGAAAAAATAAAAAATTAAAAAAACTTTGTACTTAGCTAAGTTTAGTCTTAACTTATTAATACTTAATAGGTACATCCTCATCCCTAAATAAATTATTTTAAATAATATTCCTTGGTCGAGTTTATTAGATAAGGTGAAGCTGAGTTAAGCTTCGTTGATCTGCTGCTGAGTAGTAGAGTTCTTTGTGATAGAGCTCGTCCGGGGAAGGACTACCACCATACCTATTTCTGCCGCCAAGCAGGAATGCTCGCATTGCTGTGTTCCGGTTCGAAGGGTATGGTTTCCGGTAAAATTACAGGCACATGAGACTTTTCATCTAACGTCTCAGGGTGGTAACACGCAAGTGATATCTATGATGTTGCATGTGTACATAGGCTACGGTAAGTGCTGACCATCAAGTGGGCCGTATTCACGTACGCTTGGTTGCCACTTTAGTGGTATAAAAACCTAAGTTGGATTCGACCAAACTCGAATAGGCACTGTTCTCTTAGGTAGTTATCCGCGAGTAAATTGATAGTTTACTTGTATTTGACGTTTCTTATTCCGCGGAATAGTTATTCCAGAAGTTGGTCGAATTTACCCATAGTTTATCATTAATACCTATAGGTACAACCTGTATTTATCTTCTTCTTGTATATAAAAATGAGTTGCTGTACGTTAGGCTCGCTAAAACTCGTCAACGGCTGGACTGATTAATTATATATTTTATTTTAATTATTTGTAGGGGTTCAGGGAAGGTTTAAACGATAAGAAAACATGGAAAAATTGCGAAAAAAATAAGTAGTGAAAAAAAGTAAGTGTTTAGGGTCAACTAGTTTATCTATAAATAATTAATTAATAATTGCCAAAAATCGAAGAAGATTAAAAGATTTGGGGCAGACCTTTGTGGGTGCATGCAGTGGGACAGCACAGGCTGTTAATAATAATAATTATTATTATTAAAGCACACGAAAAATTATAGTGCCCGCCCACTGCTTTGCTTGCGTGTCACTTGACAGCAAAGTGAAAAGGGTTCCGTTTTTGCATTGTGAAAATTCCGAATACAAAACACAGGACACGACAGAATCTTGTTATGCGAATGAAAATAAGTAATCATGTTTCTTCCATATCGAGAAAGTGGGAAGACGAACTATATGTATTTTTAGCGCAAGTAATAATCAAACTTTGTCTTGTTGTATAGCTAGGGTTGCTACCGTTTTTGTGTTGTTGTGAGTAATTTTCTTATTAAAATCAAGATATCAAGACAATTTGTGGTGATGTATTAGGCCGGGGCGGCGCCGGCGTGGTGTTGGGGCCAGGCTGTAACTGGTGAGATAAATAACCTTAGTTAATAAGTTAGTCTACGCTGCCTTTTTCATGCAAAACTTTTCCTATTGCGTCAAATTCTAAGCAGAATTTCGGGAATCCTACTTAGCGCACCTCAAAAACCTTCGTTTCAAGTTTCTAAGACTTATTTATACTGTACGTTGACATGTCAGTCAGTTAGTAGAGTTTTTAGAGCCCGAATCAAACTTGGGAGAAATTCTAGACCTCAATACAAAGGATTTTTAGAAAAGTGTTGTAAATTTTTTATAGAAAACAGATGTTTTCATAATGATCAAATCTTTTTATGGAACTTTTATCAACAGCTTATGCTCCTCCTATGCATTATGTTTCAATCGTCATTACCTGATTCCTTTTTACTCTCACCTTTTAACAGACAGCCCTAAAAGACCACCCGCCGCGCCTGGCAAGCTGTATCGACGCCATGTTACTGATTTATTGTATTTGTCATTACTGACACGCTAACTACGCCCCGCGGGCTTGACTGCCCTTGCACGAGACTAAGGTAGGTCTGTGCAAAAACACTTATAAGTGAGTGATAATCAGCAGTGATAACATGATAACGTACTACAACAATTTCCTTTACGAAAATGTAGATCTAAATTACATTTTTGGCTGTCCTTGTTCAAGACTAAGGAAGATCTATATCTACTTATAAGATCAGAACACTTAAGTGTTTTGTGTGATAATTAGAACATGGCATCTTCTGATCTGAAAAATCGTGTCTGTGTTAACTATTTTATCTATAGAAGTGTATAACACGTAATACAATTACATTTGTATACTTACCTAGAGGTAAAACAGTATTTTTCTGTACGTTTCCGTAGAGAAAACCATTGTTTTTTTCTACCACGACACTGTAAATTGAAACACTTTGAAAGGATTTAAATCGCGTAGTTTTTTTTTCTTTTGATTCCGACGTTTCGAACGTAGTAGTACTTAGTAGTAGTAGTAGCAGCCAGCCATCTTGAGCCTACCATACACTGAATTCCTACTGCTACGATGTCATCAGTTCATCGAGTGGGGTGTGGGTCCTCAACTTTGTTTTCCATAGCTTGACATAAAACTAATGCTGCGTTTCCACCAGAGATGTGGGATTTGTAGCGAGAGATGTGCCCGTTAGGAACCAATAGAATCACTTCATTTACCTAGTCTCGCTCTGACAGCTTCAATGACGTGATTCTATTGGTTTCAAGAAACACATCTCTAGCTAGACATGCTTGCTTAGCTCTGGTAGAAACGCAGCCTAATGGTGGCAAAGCTGGCTATAATCTAGTTAGCAATTTCAACTAAGCTTTTACCCTGCCGTATCTTTTACCCTGCCGTACCTTTTACCCTGCCGTGCCTTTTACTCTTCGTACCTTTTACCCTGCGTTGGAGATGATTTTTTCAAAGTTGTTACGCCATGACGTAGGCCTAAGGAGGCCTATTTTTTTTTAAGAGTAAGTTTTCGTAAAAAACTAAGTTAGCAACCCATGCTTATGAATGAATCCCATGAATGATTTACCCGTAACGTATGGTATAGTTTCTACATTATAAAACGATCAAGCATGTACCTACGTTTGTTCAAAGGAAACATAGGTTATCCGAGTACCTATCTGATTATACAATACTATGTTACGACTACCAGTAATACTGGATCTAGAGCTGCTAGAAACGACATTGTTTAAAAAAATGATTTTTCTAGAAGCCTTCCATAAAATTCATCTCAGAGTTGTAACGTGCAAGTACTTTCATGTTACAAGCTATGTTTATGTAACCGATTACCATCAACTGGAGCTACGCTAGTTGCCTCTTTGATGGTGGTACCTACCTAAGTATATTTATTTTTAATTTTAATTGCCCTGCGGACACCACGGCTTTTAATAATTAATAATTATGATAAATGGCCATAAATTTTACATGGTATGAAACTGTCAAATGTGCAAAGCTCATCTAGTGACATGCAAAGCTCATCTAGTAAGTGACGTTCCGTGCACAATCTCACGCGCAGGTGTGGCCTGACAAGTCGTGCGAAGGCTGCTTTTCTATGTGGCTGGAATAAATAACTACCTCCTGCTTTTGATGTAAACAAACGATGCATTCAAAAGCAAATTTTCGTTCTGGATCGTACGTTTTGCGGCCATTCAAGTCAATGCTTCTCGGACATTAGTGTATGAAGGCAAAGGCAGCGTGGGAGATTTTTTCCAGAGATTTCTTCTATGGTTCTGTTCCTCAAGAGTAAAACACGAACCCGGATTTCTTATAAAATCGCTTTGTTATCCGTCTGTAAGTGAACCATCTAAAGATCGTAATTATAATAAAATCGTTCTATGTTATTAAAATCTACTTGAGAATCCCCAGAAAACTCACATCTACTACACCATCACTTCCCATCAGGTGAGGTAGAGGTCAAACACGGGTCTTTAACCAATAAAAATCTGTCTAAATCGCTGTTATAAGTTATATACGGCCTAAAACGGTCAAATCAAAGAGAGTTTCGACCCATTCTCAATATTAACACATAGGTTTCTATATTTCATAGCACTCCATCATAATAACGTGCCAAGCAAAGACACAGCACCTACGCAATGTATTCCAAACAAAAGAACCGTTAATCAAGAACAAGCTATAAATCGTTGTATCTTTGACAGTGTTCAAAATGCGGGCGTTGAAAACCAACAATTAATATTAAAAACAGTGCTCAGTGAAAACAAACAATAAGTGACAGCAAAGCAATGCTGAATTAAATAATAAAACTTGAATAGTGCTAAAAGTAACTTTAAAACCAGAGCATTACTCAATTTAAGAACTGCTGAAGCCACTGGCTAAAGTCTCTAAATGCGTGCGACAAAGATGACGTCTTCCCACTGCAGAAGCGTGACGCCGCCGCTGTCGCGGGCGTCATCGTCTACCGACCTACCGTTGCCACTCTGCAACTCACCAGACATGACTAGGAGAACCTTATCCCCAGACCTGGTGAATTTCAACCGGCTACCGCTGTCCCCAAGCGCTCTGGAAGCTTACAGACCTCTGTCACCAGACTTGGCTCGACGTTCGCGCTCGCCAGCTAAACCCAGATCTCTTATGGAGTCTTTGCTAGTAGCTAAGATGGAAGCGTTGAGCACAGGAAGATTGGTGCGAACGGAC
This sequence comes from Colostygia pectinataria, assembly GCA_951394395.1. NCBI lineage: Eukaryota > Metazoa > Arthropoda > Insecta > Lepidoptera > Geometridae > Colostygia > Colostygia pectinataria. The sequence goes on from OX596362.1 coordinate 3,534,931, forward strand.
TCTATGGACAGTTGCAGCAGCTTTGGGTCGATGTCCTCGCTGCCAAGTGACGTGTGCAGGTGTGATGACTGTCTGTTGGGGATCGTGGACTTCTATATGCCGAGCCCTGCTGATGCTAATAAGCCATTTAGAAAGGTAAGGCTTTTCTCTAAACTATTTTGTCCGAAAGAAACTCAAGAAATTATGGTAATCTGAACTGTAGAGCTGGTAGAGCCAATTAAAAGTACAGTTTCTTTTATGTATTTTATGCCCGCATACTCTGCTGCTCATATTTTTCAGGCTATTATTTGTCTTATTATGTTCTCGAAGGGAAACGACTTTTCTGTCTAGCGGTGCATCTGCAAATAATTTTCCAATTAAGACTCTAACAGCTCCATTTGCTTTCCTACATAATTAATTATATTAATCATTCTCGATTTCCAAAGCTTTCTGGGAACTGTGCAAATAATTTAGTTCTCAGTTCATGCAAATAGCAGTAAGTATTGCGTTAGCTAAACATTAATACTAGTAGGCCTCATAGATAACTTTAGAAAGCGCTTCCTAGCTCGAGTCACAGAACAGATATTAGTACTGGATCAAACTCAAAGCTTTTCCGGTAGAGTCATAGAGGCAGGCAGCGCCATCTTTGTTCGTGCTTTAGTATTTCATCGAATTGATTTTACGACGAAACTGTTCCGACAGTAACAGTGTATTGTGTAGTTGCTGAGTCTGAAAACAGATGGCGTGGGACTAGAATGAATATACCCAACAAGATTTTTGTTTTCATTCTTTTGTTAAACACTGTGGTTTTTGAACTCTACAATCTCTACGTATCGCTAACTAGGTAGGTACTCTAAGTACTTTTTACACTCATATTTTAGGGTGCACGGATCGTTAGATAGTTTGTATAAAATCTAGAATCTGTTTTTAGTTTTTAATTTAGGAGAACATTTTTGATCTATGACTGTACTAAAACACCTACTTGTACAAATGGTACCAGTTGCGTACGGAAATAATATCTATTATTTTTGTGTTTCCCAACTCACACCATTTGGTACCAGTTGTTTCGGTACCAGTTGTAAAACGACTCGAACTTTTGAAGCTTACTTTTACATGAAATAAAAAATGTTGATACCTACGTTTAGTAAGTGAGTAGAAAACTTATGTAGGTAGGTTGGTGTGGTACCGTGCCTTGCATTTAAGTAGGTAGGTACCTACCTACCTAATGTGTTTTATGTGTCATAAATTGTTATTACAAGAATATTAATATATGTAGATATGTAGGTACCTAGTGTACGTACTAGTACTTATTATACGGTATTATGAGTACCTAACTGAATGGAGGAAAACATAAAGTACTTTCCAACTAGACAAACAAAACAATGCTCTGTCTATAAGTAGGTAGGTAGGTATATACCTACTTACAGACGGAGTAAGTATATACCTACCTTAATAATAGATAGATAAGTGCCTACTAACTAGGTAGGTAGTAGGTAGGAACTGTCAGTTCAGTGGCCTGTGTGAGATGAAATAAATAAACAATTAGATAGATAGGTACAAGGCACCGACGTTTGATGTCTAGAACACAAAATGTATGCTACCTACTAACTATTTTTAGGCCTACTAGGGCGATACTTTTTCCACAGATAAGAATAGAACAGATTATAATAGAAAAATATTTATTTAACGCCACACAATAAACTTAAAAATAAAAATAACAAAACTACAGCCGAGCGATTTAAATTTCCATTTTCCATTTTGAATTTCATACCTCATTTGCCTAATTTGTATGACTAATGGTCGATTCGTACATTTTATGACATGCATTCTTGTCTTCTTCAACGCACGTTGATCTTACAAATGCCTAAACAAGACCCTAAATCAAGGGAATAAAGTTGAAAGAGTTTTTCCGAAGTGCCTAGATAAAGCGGCCGCGACTGCCAGAGACGTCACTTGAGCTCGTTTGAAGTTCGAACAGGTTACGTAGGTACGTAATACTGACGTCATAACTGTCTAAAAAATGCTTTTACTATACATGGGATATGTATATGTAGCATTCTTTTCGACAAATCGCGTCCCATTTTCGGAATTATTATGATTCATGGGGTACGAATTGTAAAAAATGTTGGTCCGAAACTTCGGAATTATGTTTCATGTATGGCCAAGGAACTGATTTTAAAAAGAAAGTGTATGCATATTCAGATATGAGCGTAATACCGGAGGTATAAGCACGCGGTATATCGTTACACTTCTATCCAACAGTGAAATTGCGGTTGCTTCAATGATGAAGAAAAATTGGAGTATGATACTGTACAGCCACAAATCAGGACTGCAGGAGCTAATAGCCACTTGCTCGCTATCATCCACTGGCTTGGTTCGGAAGTCCCCTTAATAAATCCCATGCGAAGGGGATTTCTGAACTTTTTACAATCGAATTTAACTGCGGCAGAGGACAAAAAGTCTCAAAAAAAGTTCAGAAATCCCCTCAACCATTAACTTGATTAAATCAAATAAGTTAAGTTCGTGTAGGCCGGGTGACTTAGCCTTATCTAGCTTACTTTAATCTCATCTGACCCGCGGTAGCTACACCGTCGAAGAGACTGGAACAGTGCTGCCATCATCCTCAAGTCCTTCTCCGTTATTTGAAGGAGTTGGGCTGGCTGGGGTCAGGTTAGCAGGGGGAAAATGCACAATACACTCTAATAGGACGTCGGTACGGATCATAATCTAGAACCAACGTTAAAAAAACATATTTTCACTTCACTTCTATTAGCTAATGCGTGTCTGTCATTTTTTGATTATTTTGACATTTGCGGTAACTCGATAGCGTAGCGACTCGTTTACGTCAGAAACGAGTGCATCATCTACCAGTCATCGTCACTGTGGTTACCATGTCTCATTTATTTTTCGTATAAATTGTTACTTAATGTATTTGCCCTCAAACAAATTCTAATTTGTCTGAGTATTTGCCATTCGAAAATTATCGTTGCAAATGCCGTTGAATTTGAAATTATTGTTTTACACGAATTTTAATAGCTTATTACAACAGTTGGTTTAATTACACCATTTTATTAGTGCATTGACAAGAACTTATCTTAAATGGTAACGTTTGTTCTGAAACCTAGGTCGAATTGTCATTGACTGACACAGTAGGTAACCAACTGATCACAATAATATTGAAAATTAGAGGCTTTGTTTAAGCCACTCAGCTCCGTAAAGCTTGGGATGAAAGTAAGAACAGATAGTAAGTAAGCTATGACCTTTTTTGACATTACAATAATTGCGATGCGCAAAGACAATTTAATAAGAAAAAGCTCCATTGCGCATCAAAACGGCTAACATCACGGATGCCTAGATCCGTCGAGAGAACTATACCTACCTACTTACTTGGATAGTGGTCAAGCGCAAGCCTATTGAGAATTAAAAAAAAAAGTTTCATCCAGTGCGGGCAACAAAAGTAACCACTGGCCACTACATGATGTATTAAATCATCTTCAACAGATGGAAACGGTAAACTGACTGTTAGTGACATTTTCTACAAGGCAACTGTAATTAGCTGTTATTTTACTAGTAGCATTGCTCCTTAGATACGATGAAGAGACTGGTGGTAGGTGGAGGTGGTGGTGTGGAGGGGTAACGGGGGCGGTGCAAAAAAAAATAACAATAACATTTCCAAATCGAATCTAAATTTAACTTGTTCGAATCTAAAACTTGTTTTTGGTTTTTTAACGAGTACGTCACACTCATTAATTAGTGTTAGTAAAGAGTAACTTTGTATGAGTCAGTTACCTTCACTAGATGGATTATTGGCCTAAAATAATGCTAGTTACATACCTAGCTGTTTTTACTTTTACTACAAAGTATGTTTAAAAAAAACAATGTATTGTAATATTATGTATGTATAGTTTTTTATAATATTTGCGGGATTTTATCGCGTAATTACCTTTTAACCTATGAGTTCTGATCGCGAAAGTTTAAAAAAAACTATTATGTATGTATATCAGTCATCTAGCACCCATAACACAAGCTCTGCTTAGCTTGGGGCTAGATAATGCTGTCTGGTATAATTTATTTATTTATACTTAAGGAATAAATCACCCGGAAAACTATGTACCGTAGGTAAATAAGGTGGTAAATAAAAGGTTACATAGTCAGTAAAATTGACCATCATTGAAAAATGGCGAAAAAAAGTCAGAATATTTTAAAAAGAATCCATAATGACTCGAATTAAAGGTAATAAGTTGAATGCAGTTTTTAGTAATAATTGATTTAAGCTCGTGTTAATGATTTTAGGTTTGATACTATGCTCACAAAAAATGAACACTAATTACTTAGTTTAACTAGTTCATAATATATAATATTACAATTAGCATTTAGGATCGGAAGGCGGGATAAAAAAAATTGCAGAGAAGAAGTAGGAATAAATGGTTATGTCAGTCTCCGTCACTAACAGATAACAGGGGGACAGACTAATAACAATATTCCTGAACACAAACCGTCTATAAAAGAAATCGCAAAGAACAGGCAGGAATAAATAGAATTATGTCGACATAGTTCTATTTATTCCTACGCTCTTATAGGTCTCTCAGTTAGTAACGGGGGAACAGACATAACTATTTATTCCTGCCTGTTATTGATTAAAAGTGAGTTTGTGTACAATGATACGACCGTTATACGAAAACCTCAAGATTGCGAATTTCTCGAGAAATAATTGTCTTAAATACTTACTTAACTAGCGAATTGACGTATGATGTGAGAAAATTAAAATTAAGCACACTGTGTAATTTATGGGCAATTTGCCGATAATTGCTGAGGTCAGACAGTGTTGATACATCACATCACAGAGGCTTGTCTGTAAGACGTTTCGAAGTGATCCTTTTGATTTTAGGAGTAAAATTATTTTAAAATAGAAGATACGAGTACTTTAAATAGACAGTAGATATAAAGTGGTTTTTTTTGTTGAAGTTTTCGTTTCATCACTTACCATCCCCATGAGCCCAATGATCACATAACTCTGTTAGCGACCAATCCAGTACTTACATTCTCTTGGGACCAATATCTATTGATCTCCATCTCAAACTGTATACAGGGTCATTCATTATCAACCTGCAAAACTTAAGGGATAGGTTCCACACATAAAAAAAATAATATATGTATCTATAATTTATTTTATGAATATTTTGTCTTAAAAATCCTAAGTAAACAAAAAAAAATCGATTACGTTTTTCTGCTCAATTATTATTTATCATTGTTGGGTCGAGTTAAGCAGCGTAATAATGAAATATTCGAGTGTTCGCGCCCCGTAGCGGGTCATTAAAACGCGCAGGTCAAGGACGCGCGGGTTATTGACCCGCGCTTCATTGACGCGCGGGTCACTGACACGTGCCGAGCGCTGCCTTTTCGATTTCTAACAATGATAAGTAATTATTAAGCAGAATTACGTAATTATTTTTTTTTAAATATAAAAAAAATTTTTAGAAAAAAAAAGTTCAAGTTTTTTTTTATGTGTGGAACCTATCCCTTAAGTTGGTCAGGTTGATAATGAATGACCTTATGTAATGACAGAAGAGCTATGGTCAAACTGTCTTAGTAGACTGTCATTCTCTTGGGACCAATATCTATTGATCTCCATCTCAAACTGTATATAATAACAGAAGAGCTATGGTCAAACTGTCTTAATAGACTGTCATTCTCTTGGGACCAATCTCTATTGATCTTCATCTCAAAGTGTATATAATGAGAGAAGAGCTATGGTCAAACTGTCTTAGTAGACTGTCATTCTCTTGGGAATAATCTCTATTGATCACCATCTCAAACTGTATAGAGGGTCATTCATTATCAACCTGACAAACTTAAGGGATAGGTTCCACACATAAAAGAAATATATATATAGTACCTATAATTTTTTTTTATGTATATTTTGTCTTAAAAATCCCAATTAAACAAAAAAAAATCGATTACTTTTTTCCGCTCAATTATTATTTATCATTATTGGGAATCGAGTTAAGCAACGTAATAATGAAATATTCGAGTGTGCGCGCCCCGTTGCGGGTCAAGGACGCGCGGATTATTGACCCGCGGTTCATTGGCGCGCGGATCACTGACACGTGCCGAGCGCTGCCTTTTCGATTTCTAACAAGGATAACTAATTATTAAGCAGAATTACGTAATTTTTTTTTATATTAAAAAAAAACGTTTAGAAAAAAAAGTAACAGTTTTTTTTTATGTTAGGAACCTACCCCTTAAGTTTATCAGGTTGATAATGAATGACCTTATATAATGACAGAAGATCTATGGTCAAACTGTCAAATTATATTACAACTAAACATAAAATGATAGTTTATAACGAAGTCGCTTCCCGAAATCTGTTGGTATTATTTTTCGCTTAGATCTTTTAAACTACGCAACAGATTATAATGCGGTTTAATCAACAGATAAAGTAATTTCAGAGGAAGATTAAACATGTTGTTCAACCCGTTCGAAGCCGAGGCGGGTCGCTAGTGGAAAATAAAAATAAGTCAAATTTGCGCGGAGTTTTTATGGGATCGACCTACTCACCTCTAAACACCTTGAGTCTCTTGAATTAATTTGTACTTTACTTAAAACATCAACAGAATGCCAATGTAGGTATTTCAACATAATTCACTAAAATCCCATTGTTGTGCTGCACAATGCATGACTGCTTGGACCATGCACAACTTGTGCATGGGCCCTGCATCCATGCATCCCAGCCCAGGTCATGTGCGCTGAATTTTTAAATCTAAATTTTTAATGCTTACTAATAAAATTAAAGTAAGATGTACCTAGCACTAGTTTTCTAGTAGTAGCCTTGTCGTGAGTTCGAAACCGGTCGTGCACCAATGGATTTTTCTATTCGAGAAATTTATGTTCGCGATGCCAGTGTTCTTAGAAGGTTATTAATAAAAAAAAAAAAAAATAATAATAATTAATTTATTTTATTTTATTAAAGAAAACATCGTAAGAAATCTGGCATTTTCTACCTTGACACTACCCTAAATTACTAAAAGAAAGATATTATTAGTATACCTATCAGCCATTCATGTCCCACTTCTGTAGTTGACCTATATTAAGTATATATAGGTATATGTTATTATTATTTATCGTATAATAGGCTCTCAATGTCTTTGGGTAAGCATAGATAGGTAAAAAATCCATGGCAATAATATGTGTTACATAAACACAATTAATTTTATTATAATGATACCATACCATACTTCAATCAAATAAATATCATTTCAATTCATTTCATTTCATGAATTAACGGGGGTTATTATATAACATAAACCTTGTGATAACATTTATAAATATTGTAGGTAATCTACATTTGTAGGTACCTAATTGGTTAATTAGGAACATTTGGTCTGGCTTACATTAACTTTATACTCAGAATAGCCAACAGGGCACATAACCTATGTATTTATATAAGGTACCTAACCTATGGGTAGGAGATTGCAGGTTCAATTTCCGCTGCGGGATGCATAGGTATTTGCATAATCCGCTGGCCTTTTAGGCATACGTCTGTTTAGCTCGTTAGCCTGCTCGTAAGCCATTAAGGATAAATTAATACTACCAAACCAATCACCATTGACGTCATTGAAGAATACTTCGATTAGATAAGTCGATCTCCATAATATTCTCAGACTCGAAGCCTCTACGAGTCAAATTCAGGGACGAGTATCTAAAGATTCGAGGGCTATAACAACACCCGTATTCAACAACTCACAAGTTAATTACTTCGCCATAGTTCAGTCAGACAGAACAGGCAAAACCGGGCAATCGCAAAACCGTCCTTCAGTTAACGTTCCGCGCGCGTCAAGAGCACACGTGCCCGCCCGTGTAAAATGTTACTCCCCAACGGGAGCAAATCCTACGTGAAGTGACCATGCCAGAGTGCACCGAATTCACCATCCCCATCATAAGATACACCATGGATCCTGAAGACAGAACCGAGGAGCGTCAGGCTCTCACAAAAAAGATGTCTCTGGTGACAACAGTGAAAATTGAGACTCCCGACAGCGGACGACGTTTGTCCGAACCCACTAGATACTACATCCCTCCACAGTGCAACAACAGACTGTCCCCAAGAAGTGCAAGGAAACGTGAAGCTAGGAGAAACTCTCGCTCGGATGTAAACGAAGACTCCCCCCCGAGGGAATCTCTTGGACCCAAGCCGTGTAATTGTGAAGAGTGTAGAGCTTCAAGCCCCTTGCCTCCTGGATATGGCCCTCAAACTTTATCTCCTGGGTACGATCAGATGAAGATATCGTTACTGGGAGTGCCGTGGAACGAGGATTACACGGAGGCGTCGAGTGATGACCTCAGCTCGGAATGGGATTCAGATGTTCCGGACCCGCCTCCGCCCACGCAAAAGGTAATTTAGACAGGAAATGCCTTGTTTACTAATCATACAGTATATTATAAAGATTACATCGTTTATTGAAGATGTTACCTTAGAACCTACTATTAAAAGCCTTATTTACTAATAAAACAGATATATTTAAAATGTTAGGTACCTACCATGTTTCTGTGATGCGCCATATAGTACCAACTTGTTCCTAAAAAAAATAAAGCTTAAAATATTTAATTAAGTGACATGCTAAACATAAATAATATCACAAACTTTAAAAACACACCGCTTAAACAACCACTTATAAATCAAGTTGAGAATATAGAGATCTCTTAAATTAGCTTGGTGATGAAATTTCGCCATCATATTTATTAAAAGAGCAAGATAATAAATACTTTGGTAGGGTACATAAGTTATATAACATAGGTTGCGAAGTCTTTAAATGTCAACAAACATTAAATATAGCTAGCAATATTATTTTATTTAATCATAAATCGTTAATCTACGACCAGTATTTGATACTTAATGTTAGGTATTACGAAAAATGTACGGTCATCCAAATAAGTACGAGTAAGTTAGATTTTTTTCGCAAGCATAAGGGGTAGGTACTTACTTAAGAAGTTTTACTTGCGAAGAAGTCTTATAATAAGTTGCAATCGTTGTCACATTAACCACCTTATACTTACATAAATTGGCAAAGACATCTGATAAGAAGACAATACTTATCAGTTCGCAATGTATTGTCTTCTTTATTTGTTCTTTATTTAAAGAAGTTGTATCACGCAGTATGGATCCGGGCCTTGGTCCTTTGTAGGGGTCTAGATAATTTGATAATCATTAAAGAATCCGTATAACACTGTTTATTTTTTTTATTTTGGCTTCTTTCATAATCTAAAGTAAGTTTATCTTTGTGAAAGAGTGCAACACAATGCAAAACAACATGGCGGGTTTAACAAATAACTGGGTTATTAAGTACTGTCTAAGTCAAGATGCGTCATGTGATCATTGGAAATAACTGTCATGGCGGACCTCTAGTGTTTCCGTTTTAGAAAACTCAACACAATAAACTTTTTTAACTATGTTTTCTACTCAAAAATAAAATTGTTAGTTAATTTTATATTTTTTTCCAATTTTTCTATGGTGTTGCAAAGATCTAGGCCACTATGAAAATATCAATTCTTAATTATCAATGAACAGACAATGATGCCACATTTGGGCGTATAGACACGTATAGAAGTTGATAGAATGATATTGATAAGGCAGAAATCTTATAGTATTGATATCTGCAAGACGTCTAAATAATACTGCTTGTCGTGTTTGAAAAATGAGGTTCTATTAAATCTTATTTTTTTTGCTGACTGTACCAGTTCTTGAGTCTTATATCTTAGATATTTATCAGTTATTATCTCAGATATAGATCTACTACATTCCTATAATAACTTCATTCATTGGCCTAGTGTTAAATTAAAGAATGCATTCATCGCTTGAGAATAAATTAAAATTAAGACCATTAATAATGATAATTTTGGGAACATAAATTCTTTGAATTCGTTTTAATAATACACATCCTTGACATAACCTTGACATAATAATATGAATTCTGATTTTAAATTACAAGCTATATAGGTAGGTACTTTGAGTTTAAACTAAATAGATCTGAAATCGACATTTTGGCTTGAAATAGTTTTCGCCTATTGAAAACAATCTAAAAACGAAATAAATCTTTAAAAGTAGGTAATATACATTTAACGTATCGACAGAACGAATATAATCAAGATGGTAGACCAAGCATATTGTAATCTAATTACAAATAATTATTTTTTTAAATATAAGTTACATATCCTTCGCAGTATTCCACTATCCACTTTCGAAGGACTCGAGATCATCAAAAGGATAGAGATGGTTGAAGAGATATGAGGGAGCTATCCGAAGACCGTTACAAACGATCCTCAGATAGCTCAACTGATCTATATTACCACCAGATAAAAGTGCTCCTAAAATATTTTGACTATTCATAAGGTTACCATCAGTTTTGTTTGAATAAATCTTTTGATCTCTTCACAATTATGAAATTTTAACCAGTCTGTATTTATTTAACAACATTGCGACTTTGACCTGTATTTAAAATAGCATTAGATCCGTTTTTCTTATAATGTTAGAGTGTGTTGAACTATGTGATTTTGATTAACTAAGATAATATCTTCTGTAGGTACACAGTGTGCATTTGTTAATTGGTAAACCCCCTTATTCATGGCTACCACACACTCAATACTATTGACAATATTCATCATATTTTTAATCTAATTGCGTGAGTCAATAAATACTCAAAAACCTATGTTGGCTTCTAAAAATGTTGTTAAAATCTATTGTCATATTTGTTTGTTGACAGCATGGTGACAAGGACAAAATGTACTTTTTAGAACATTTAAAATTGACAAGTGATGTTTTCCAATAAAATTAGAGTTGAACTTCTAATTTTATTACAAATAGTTCGAATAGCTCATCATCAATATGCCTAGTAACCAACAGTCTATGAATGCAAACGTCTATCTATTCACGTACAACAAGCAAAAACGTCCAAATTGTTTTATAGTTCGTTTAAAAGCCTCCATCATAGCCGAGATATCTATCAATCTATTTATAGTTCCAACGGCTCACGCACGTAATAAAGCCATCAGTCAGTCTCCATTGCTCTTAGAAGCACTTATAAACGATTTTTAAACGTTTTTTGACATAAATTTCAACAATATCTGTTGATAACATACTCGAAATTCGGACTAGTTTTCCAGTAGTACAAACGTATGCAAATGGTTTTGAAACCATGAAATTTACAAATAATGGTCCTTAACAATATAGTTTTAATAAGTAATTAAAAAGATATATTTTATTATAACTTCATTCTTCTACCGGACTAGGCCCAAGCCCAGGTTTCACCAGCTGCCAGAAAGAAAGTACAAAACTTGTCCGAACTCAGTGAGATCATAAACGAAATATAGTGGATGTGGAATACACTGACAAATTAAACCATTTTAATAAAGCTGCTCTCTCTGATAAAGTTATAAATAAAACAAACAAACAAACGAACTAGCTAACCAATATGGACTTATTGGATGTTTTTTGCAGTTTTCTTCTATATTTTAAACAGATGAGCGTGTATGAAGAGGATAGTATGAAGAATGTGAAGAAAGTGAATGAAGCAAAAGAGATGTGTCGTGAATCGTGATCGTACCAAGTTAAACACTTACTTTACCAAGTGGAAATCCGTGGTCTCTACCCCTACGGGAAACAGGCGTGATTATATGTTTTTATTTAAGTTTTTATCATTAAATATCTTTGTAAGTTATGAAGTATTTAAACAAGATATTAAAGCCAAGTGTACCTTGATTTCTAATTTTCCTTATCAATCTAATCATCATCTCTTGCCTTCTTACAATACTAATGGATCATACATACGTAGTTGAAGGAGTCCTTTGACCTTTTCTTTTTGTTTACGTTTTTTTAGTTTAGTATTCATGTTTTCTATCAACATAATAAACTACACTAGATTAAAACTTCATTACTTATATATTTTTGCTCAAATTGTTTTTGTAAACACTTTAAGACACACCTTTTTGTGAATGTTTTCTGTTGAATACTTTATGACGCAGTAAGTATACATAAACTTTATTAATTCAATAATCATTTGATTTCGAGTCAAAAAAGTAAAATTCTACTATTGAAAAAGTCGTTTAGAGTTTTGATAACGAACCAGTTTTTCATGTCACGTTGATAGTGTTATTGAATTATTTATTCTTTTTATTAGTAACTAGTTTTTGCACTAGACACTTGGCAGAATTACAAACGGCTTGTTTTACTACACTCTGATAATTATATAAAAAAATATAGTATGGTTTAATAGTAATTGCACAGCCATGATAATTCGTATAATATATTAATACCAAGGTTTCAATATGGCTTGGTCAGAAAAAAACAGCAATCAATTCATGTAATAGTGTCTACGATATAACTTTCGTAATAAATAAGCACGTTTCCGAATCACTCTCGTGAAATGTAGGTCTGTCTATAATATCCCTACTGCTAGTAAACAAAATAGTTTGTTGATATTATAGGTACTTAATATTAAGTATATATTTGGTTTCTACAAAGTCCATTATGTAGAATCATTGTAATTCTAGAAGTGGCTTTACAAGATTTCTTAATTATCAGTTGGTTATCTGAATATTTAATTCTTTAAACGATGTTTTTTTCAAGTAGAGACTTGATGTTTTTCTTTTCATCATTTGAATTAACATTTCTATCATAAACTTCTATATATCTTTAAAAATTTGCATTTCCTTTAAATCTAACCTAATCTTAATACTGAATCGTTGCTTTTCTAATACACTGGACGTGGATGACTGACAATGAACGCACAGCCTAAAAAGAGATCTTAAATTTGGAAAGTGGTAAACTTACGATGTGTAGGTACACTAAAACCCCAAATACTTAAACGCTATTTAAGTCACATATTTAAGTACATAATATAAATCATCGTTTATTTTGTAGCGTTTGAGTGGACGTAAGTTGATTCATATACTAAGCGCCGGTTAAATAGGTATATCTGTGGTACCAACTATGAGATCGTCTGTGTTATCGATTACATCGGTACAATCGATCATCGGTGCTTTCACCGGCGTAGTAACTGCTGCGTGCAGTTCACCGTTACCGCGCGTGCGTATGAAACTTGGTTCGTACTAGTAACCTCTTTAGAGTCAGAGGGTCTACTTTGCAGACAATAGCAATTATATCGTGACAGTGTTCGTGGTTCAGCTTGTCTGTGAACGCTCTGAACATAGTTTGCACTAGCATAAGTTGAACTACGATAATTTGCTTCGATTATCGTTTGTCGCGTTCAAGAGTCCCTCTGTGAACCGTCGTATTGGCTTTGTCAGGTGACTTTTATGTCCTTGACGAATTGAAATAGGTTGAGTCAAGATGGTTTTCTTTTTCGAACCATTGTATTCTGTACGTGCTTCCGATGGTAATGGTGGATTAAGTGTAGTACATTGCTAAGGCGCGAAATCTGCTTAGAAATTGGAGTAATTGTATTATACTATAAGTACTGAATTTCCTTTGATTTATTTGTAACTAAACTTTCGCAACCAGCTTGTGAGCTATTTCTTGCTTATGAAGGAGCTATTCTGCTTATTACAGAAGATCTAAATCAGATCTTCACCAATTTTTTATGACACCAACTTAAATTACTACCTTTCAAATAGCTTTCAAATACTTATAGTTGCTTTCTTGAAATTCAATAATTTATTTCTAAGTGCACAAAGAAAGAACCACAACTAAGCATTCAAAGTTTCGTCTCAAGGACTCTATTATTTAGGTTGGATTCGATCAAACTCGAAAAGGCACTTCCCGAGCATGGCATTCTCCGAGTAAATAGAAGTTATTTGCGAGTAAACTGACATTTTACTTGTATTTGACATTTCTTATTCCGCGGATATTCTCAAAAGTTTCAGAAGTTCTAGTCTCAGAAGATTTATGAAGGAGAAATTGAAGATTCTTAAAAACATATATTCATTCATACCCTACCCATCTATGTTATCAAAACATGCCTAACAATGTATATCTTTCCTGTAGAGCTATCACATTGTATTATACAAGTCTCTGCTAACTAGACTTCAACAATCTTTCCCAGACTCTACAATAGACAATGTGTACTTAGAGCTCACCTACTAAATTGTCTTGTATACACGGACTGAGTTTTTTTACACACAAATGTTGACGATTATCACCATGCGATTTATTTTACACTAGCTTTAGAACACGGCTTCGTTCGCGTGATACATAAATAAAAAAGTAGCCTATAGCTATTCCAAAGTCAAATCTATTAATGTTAGAAGATTTATTGACCAAAAAGGTTCTGCCAGCATGTCAAGCCAGCAATAAACAATAAAAATCTAAACTTCCGCTGAAATACTCTACTAGGATTAGGTAGGTACAACATTCTAAAGCAAGGCGATTATCATTCTTTAAGAGTAAATATTATTAGTTTGAACGATTTACGATCACTTTTTAACATTTATCTATTTGAATAGTACTTATATCTAATAGTAATAGATGTATTTAAGTATTTATGTATTTTTTTAAATAATGAAATATTATTATAAACTTTTGAATGACCTAATAAGTCTAAAGTGCATAACCTATTTAATTAAAAAGTGTCTTTTTAATGTTTTTTTTTATTTATTTTCCATCATGGGTGAAAGAGCAAAGACATTATCTCTATGTACGTCAGTAATTGCCAGTACTAGCGCTATTTCTCTACCAGCATGTCATGACAGTACTTTGACCTATTTATACACGTGCTAGGATTATAAAATAGACACGTAGCTGTTGCGCAAGATTAATAAAACCGTTTTATGAATTGAAATGACCTTGTGTGGAAGGTGCTTTATTTTTTAATTGATAGATTACCAAACTGTAATAGGCACTATTCTTGGAATAAATCGTAGCTTTTCGAGAGTAAACTCACAGTTTACTAGTATTTGACATTTCTTATTCCGGAGAATAGTCTAATTCTAGAAGTTGGTCGAATCCAGTCTAAACGTTTTAAAAAAATGTACAGTCACAATAAAAAAGTATTTTCAACAGACTTGCTTATAAAGTGGCTCTATGGTCATCGCAATTAGGCACAGAATGACACCCATAATCAAACTATGACTTTTTCATTGCTATAACTTACTAGTGAGTTATAGATTTTTTTTTGTTATTTTAATGAGAGTTTTTTTTGTTATTTTATTCACAAGTGTGTTGAAAAACGTCGTATGATACACGTGTGTATTGATGATTACCGTCCTCGGCTAACTTAAGACCCTCGCCTACGGCTCAAGTCTCAATGGCGCCTCAGCGGTAAACATCAATATTACACACTAGTACCATAATGTACTATATTATACAATCACTTTATTTGCTTACTTCTAGCTTCTACTAGCATCTGTTAGTGTAGTCATAGTAGATGTTTTTAAAGGTACATAAATGAAAGTGGTAAATAACTGCCCAGTAACCGATAGTCAAACTAACTATTAGCAAGAGGTCACTCTTAGGTCAGTGACACCCTACTGGTACGATTTTGAAATACGTGTGCATTATTTACGTCAATACCTACATGTTTTTAATAACAATGGCCGGTTTTAGATTCAGTTTTACCTTATTAGCATAATTGAAAATTGAAATAACGTAAATGGCTATTGTTATTTTGTTGTAGCATAATCAAAGAGTGACGTAGACCAGACAACATTGAAAGTTTAATTAGCTGATGACATTTTATTATGTTTTTACTTATATGTTTATTAATAATGGTCAACCTGTAAGTTGGTAGGTATGTACAGTCAGCAAAAAATGTGGTCTACCACCCTAATGTTGAGATTCATTTGAATGTCATAGGATTTCACAGAAACTTTTGTCAAGAGGGATAAACAACTTTCTTTGCTGATTGTACCTAGCTTAAAAGTCGTAGATAAGTTAAGATAACATAACATATTTGCAACATTTGTACAACAAAATATATTATTACGTAAACGATTTATTTTTTTAACTGTAGCGATCATAATTTTATAATATTTTGCTAGAATATATAGCGTATTTTATTAATTAATTCATGCAAAATATTTTAAATATAAATCGATATGCGTAATATTGCACTAAGGGCTGGTATAGTGATACCCAGCCTATCAATCCTAAAGACGTAGGTTTGAAACCCGTGGCGGTGGCATAAAATTATGAAGAATCAAATCACTCTCGCTTGAGAATAGGCCTGTATTCCACTCATCAGTAGAAATATTTGATGATTTAATAACGACTAAATATGGTAAGTAGGTATAACTGTTTTCTAAAAGTTAACCTTGAGTCATCAATGATAACGATAATATTAATCTATAGTACGGTCAACCTCAACGAACTGATGATTAGCGTTTGAAAAGCATCTTCTGTATGATTAAATCCACAAATTTTTACTATTTTTTCTTACCAATTTAAAAATACAAGTTAATTGATAACATAGCAAAAGTGAAATTTAAAATTCCGAAAGAATCATTATCTTTTGCAGCTGACAGTATATGTAGCTATGTAATAATAACATACGCGTTTCAATGTGCATAATAATAATTACGTCTTCCTAGTAAATAAACAGTATTTTCCGAGATACTGTTTATAGAGTAGGTACTGTACTATTATTTTTACGCAATTACGTAATTAGGAACTCTACGTTCTATTTATTTTAATTTATCAGCATAAAGAAAATAGTAAAAATATATATTATATCCCAAACATAATTGAACTTAGAACGCGGATGCTCTATCTGTTGAGCCACCAATTCCTAGCCTCGTCTGCTCGAAAAAATCAACTTGTCAAGCCGAAGCGCGCAAACCTACAGGGGTAATTTTGAGTTATCAAATACAAGGCAAGGACTTGGGAGCTCAATTGGTAGAGCTTAGGGTTTCATGTCTCGCCAGAGTTTTTTTTTAGGTTATTATAAACTTTAGACCTATCTGTGCCTATACTTATTTATTCTGTGGGCATGCTTCTTATTGTATTATGGTGCCAAGTCCGATATTATGCAATATGTCTGCATCAGCTCAGATAACCATTTGAACTGTCTCTTCCTTATCTAATGTCCGACTTA
This sequence comes from Colostygia pectinataria, assembly GCA_951394395.1. Classification (NCBI taxonomy): domain Eukaryota; kingdom Metazoa; phylum Arthropoda; class Insecta; order Lepidoptera; family Geometridae; genus Colostygia; species Colostygia pectinataria. The sequence goes on from OX596362.1 coordinate 3,551,949, forward strand.
CAGAATACGCACCAAAAATAAACCTTGCTCCTTGGAAATAAAAGCTTAAGATAACTCAAGGGAATTTTCCTACCAGACAGACGATGTCGCGATAACTTACGAGACAATATTTATTACTTTTTTATTCCTAATTTATTAGTGTATTTGATAGTAATATTTCCATAAGAGCCGTATCAACCCTAGAGATAAAAACATCACAGCAATATTATAAATACGAAAGATTATGTGGAAAAAGCTCTCTGATTGCAAGAAATATGTACGGTTCCACGCGAACGCAGTCACGGGCAAAAGCTAGTGTACAATAAATTAAGACATTTTTCACATAACGCTATCTAGCCCATAACTAAGCTAAGCTTGTTCTTTATGGACTAGATAACTGATAGAATACAGTCTTATATATATTTTTTTGTAAAAACATTTTTTTTAGTTTATACAACTGAAGTGGCAACCAAGCGTACGGCCCACAAGATGATAAGCGGTTACCGCAGCCTATAGACGTTTGCAATACCAGAGGTATCCCTCGCGGGTTGCCACCTTGAGGCTAAGATCGAAAGCCTCATGTGCCAGTAATGCGAGCATTACTGCTTGGCGGCAGAAATAGGTATGGTGGTAGTCCTTCCCTGAACGAGCGCTATTACAAAGAACTCTACTACTCTTAACTCTACTGTCATGTTAGACTTTGAGATGGAGATCAATGGTGATTGGTGATTGGTCGTTAACAGAGTTATGTGATCAAACCGCAGTTCACACGCTTGGTGTTTCATTTCTAAAATTAAGTTTTGGAATAAAAAGGTCGGAAATGAGTCACTTGGAATACCGGGGAGAATGGTCTGACGTCAGAGGAAGTACTTGGTCCCTTGAGTTGGTCGATGACTTTATTTAGTACCTTAAATTGTGATTTAAATTGTTCTTTTAGTACAATTTGTCAATAAAACTATGTAGAACTAGCAACTTGTCCCGGGTTTGCACGGGTGGACATAAAATATAGCCTATGTTACTCAGGGTTAATGTAGCGTTCTAAATAATTTTTGAAATAGGTTTAGTAGTTTTTTAGTTTATTCGTAACAAACAAAACACAAAAATCAACTTACACCGTTTGCATGAATGTCTACAAAATGTCAAACTTGCGGCATTTCGTTAGTCAGAACTTTCTTTTAAAAGTGGCAACTTTCCATGACTTATGTGTCAACAGGGGGCTTATTTCGCTAGACGTTAACGTAATGGAAACGTTTTGCAGACTTTGTGGATTACAGTGTGTAGATCTGTCCCATGATCACAATCTTTTAGCGACCAATCTCCATTGATCTCCATCTCAAACTGACTATTATGATTCATGACAGAAGAGCTGTCATTATGGTTATACTGTCTTATTAGACAGTTTGAGATAAAGATCAATGGAGATCAAGAATAGTAGAGTTCTTCGTGATAGAGCTCGTACCACCATACTTATTTCTGCCGCCAAACAGTAATGCTCGCATTGCTGTGTTCCGGTGAAGTGAAGGGTATGGTTTCCGGTGAAATCACTGGCACATGAGAATTTCGAACTTTTTTTTTTATACAACTGATGTGGCAACTAGTAACTGTTATAAAGTACTTTTATAGGTATGGTGTTAGTCCTTCCCCGGACGAGCTCTATCACACACAGAGAACTCTACTACTCTTATCTTAGCCTCAAGGTGGCAACACGCGAGTGATACCTCTGGTATTGCAAGTGTCCATAGGCTGCGGTAACCGCTTACCATCTTGTGGGCCGTACGCTTGGTTGCCACTTCAGTTGTATAGAAAAAAAAAAGATTGTCTTCGGCTATCTTATCAGCACAACATGGGTCCTCTCAATTTAATTGTTTTTCTCGTGTTATTTTGAGTTTTATTGCGTAAATTTGGTAGCCAATCTAACTTGTTGGTTTAGCACGAGTGTAAATAATTGAAATGAAAGGGTAATGTTTGTAATTTAGTCAAAGGCTTTCCTAAGGAGTTTTGAAAGAAACGCCGCCATTTCTTTCAGATTTTTGTTTATTTACATTGCCATGCGACAATCAAACTTATTTACTTGACACTGGGGAAATTCTGGCAAATATGCCACAGAGTCCAAAACGAAGAAGAAGAAGAGATCGATGGAGATTGGTTGCTAATGCCAACAGAGTTATGTGATACACCCGATGTTATGTGCTACTAAACGCTATCTAATTTTAACTTTAATTCAACATTGTTTTATTTAAAATTAGGAGAAAAAGCGTCATAATTTTAATTTAAAATGTTCCCTTTACGTTAACAATTATTAGCTGTTGCCCGTGTCTTCGTTCGCGTGATATATAACCAACTTAAACTTCCTTCCTTTAATAAAAAAAGGCAGGCTGCATTTCAACCCCTGCTATTAGTTTCCAGATAAAAACCTCAGGCTTACCCCGCACCCCTGTTTCTGCAGGGTCTGTGCTGTATTTAGCCTGTCATCATCATTATCAGCCGATAGGCGTCCACTGCTGGGCATAGGCCTTTCTCAAAGAGACGACTGATTTTGAATCTTCACCATCCAAAGACTTCCTGCGACCGCTTTATGTCCATCCATCCATCGATTGGGGGGCCATCTTATGCTTCGTTTTCGTTAGTTAGAATTATATTTATCAATTGGCAAATTTAAAAACTTAGTTAAACAAAAACTGTCTCAAAAAGCTTACTATAAAACAACCGATTACTTAGATGATAAAAAAGCTTGGGACGAATGTGCTCCATTTCTACTTGGCATCCATAACAATAGCAAGGGTCATGCAAAAAAAGCGATAGGAACCCAGCCGGTGTTGTTGCCAGTTCTTTTACGGCATGGGCGCGTTGGAACTGGTGTAAATTTTCCTAGCTTGTAAGACGTTTCAAAGTGATCCTTGTGATTCTACTGAAATAAATAATTTTTGATTTTGATTTATTATATGTATAATAAAAAAAAAAAACTGTATTTGGGTAGGAAAAATTTCACTTCTAATTATGAGCCTGATACCTTATAAACGTAACAGCGGTGTCAGTACCTAATTATAACGACCTTACTGGGTCGATATCGAAAAGTAACAAGATCTTGTCCTATGCATAATTACAACACCTGTTATCTGATAATTGCCATATTAAACATAGCCTGGGTAATGTACATGATGCCACAACTGTTGCGATATGTCATATGCCCTTATTTATTAATATAACTGTTTTTTAAACGGCTTCTTAGCAAGCCGTTAAAATCTATTGTCCTTCTATTTATTCTTAGTTCAATGAACAATACGATGATAGATCTGAAAGACACCATAAGCTAATAGAGGTTTTAAATCAACACCTATATTATACATAGAAAAGTTTGTATTTTAGTTTGTTACAAATAAACTCAAAAACTGCTGGTCCGATTTCAATTTTTTTTTTATGTCAGCAAGTGACATGACAATCAAGGCGCCCGCCTGATGTTAAGCACCACGCCTGACTATTACAGATGCAGTGCCACCCAAAGCTTAAAGTTTTTAAGTGTTTGCGTGACACTGCACTGCGCTTATCACCCCGAGACATTGTTGTTAAGTCTCTTTCGCCCAGTAATTTCACTTGCTACAGTGACCTTCAAACCTAAACGCAGTAATGCTTGCACACTTGTTAATTTACCATTAGAATTTTACATTACCATTGCACACGCGGGAAGCCGTGGCGGGTCGCTAGGGCCGCGGGGTGCAGCGTGACGCATATCGAGCACAGTGTGCAAGCACTTTGCCTTACATACTTTGTTCGACCGGCGTGAGCTTGTTTAGCCTACTTTGCAGCAGATAAAATGAAAGTGGAGCTACTGAATTAATAATCTTGTCTGTTTAAACTGTAGGCCGGTACAATTGGGAACAGATACACTGAACCTGATTATCATCTAATATTAGCTTTAGGTATTGCGAATACTTCGGCCACCTTGTTCATAAAAGAAACTGTAATTTTAGCGGCTTTCCTTGTCATTATTTTTCTTCCTCTTTTATTTTTATGGCCGTTATTGCTACAATTTTAAAGTATTTGCGAAAACTTTAGCCCCCATATTTACAAAAAAACGATAATTTTAGTGGCTTGGTAAGTTAATTTTTAATTTAATATTTATTTATGAACAGCTAGCTAGCCCTTGATAGCTAGCTAGCTCGACACTTCAAGACTTGTCCATTTTGTGTACACTGTGCTGCAAAGTGTCGTAAGCGGCTATTTGAAAGATAATTTAAAGTTTATTCATAAACACGCAATTATCAGATTTCTTTAAACTTTACACTGAACAGTACTCGTTAAGTTTATTGTTAATGTTAATCCCGATCGATGAGATGGTACGTTTAAGATAAAGTTTAGGATTCTTACCACCAAAGCGTAGAATTAATATTTTAACCTTTACTGCTCCAGATTTTTTCGCTTCTTCATCATGACAGCCTTCTAATGTTCCTATTGCCGGGACACTGGCCTACTCTCAGGCGAGAGTGATTGGGTCTTAATCCACCACGTTGACCCAATGCGGATTGGTGGATGGCACATGTCTTTCGAATTTTTAGTTCTTGGACATGCCGGTTTTCTCACGCTTTTTCCCTTTACTAATATTATAAAGGGGAAATATTTGTATTTTTGTTTGTAACGAAGAAACTCAAAAACGACAGGTCCGATTTCAAAAAATATTTCATCATTAGAATGCTACATTATCCCTCAGTAACATAGGCTATAACTATATGTCCATCCGTAAAGAGCCGGAACGAGCCGTTATTACTAAATTGCGTAGCGTGTTTGAAATGCAGCGCTTTCGAGGACATTATGAGTATTATTTACTGCTCCGTGCATTCTTTTGTCTGAATAAAAAACAGATTATAATGTATTGCATACTAAGTTGCGTATTAAGCATAAAGGAAACGCAGCGCTTTCGTGGACAGTGGGTTTAATGACGATTGCTGAAATGTATAACGATTTCGATGGATAAAATGTGAACTTCAATGCTGTTTCTTAATTTTGATTACGAATGACAAAAATACCAATTACGTGAGGAATTTTAATTGAAACGCTCGTGACATAGCTGGCTAACTCATTGATGTGATAACAGATCAACGAAGTTAAGCAACGTTTCGAAAGGTCATAATTTGGATGGGTGACGGCCAGTTGGTACAGTCAGCAAAGAAAGTGGTCTATCACTTTTGACAAAAGTTTCTGTGAAATCCTATGACATGCTGACCGACCACATTTTTTTTTTCAAATAGCATTGAAATCTGAGCACTTTTGGTGATTTTGAGGGACTCTGGAGGATCAGTCTTTGCCACGAAATTGTCAATGTAAAGCCCACTTGATGGTAAGCGGTTACTGTAATTGTGCGCTTGCAACACCATAGATTTCACTAGTGTTGCCACCCTGAGACGTAGATCGAAAGTCTCGGCTATAACAGTCGTGAAGCCATGGCAGAGCGGCCTATAAACTCCGCCACTAAAGTTTGCCACTGACTCATACGAATTTACTTGTTGTGTGTCTGAAAAATAGCGGGCATGTAGGTATTGGTAACTCGTAATGACTGTTTATTGTTTGAACCACTGCGCAATTACGCATGCAAATATGCCTAAGTACTTGCATTACAATACCTTGGCTAAGTGTTGTTGATAGAAAATGCTGAACAAGTACCCGGTGCAGTATTATGCGGTTTGTATTTTTTACCTTATTTTTTGTAAATTGTTATTTGAATAACTAAAAACATCCTCATCTGATAAAGTTCGTTGCTCTTCAATTCAATTTCAATTTATTTATTCAATAACAATAATTATATAGTATTTGAAATAACTTAAAATTAGGCTTACTTAATCTAAAAATTAAATTGAGTGTTAATAATAATATTATAGTATAAGTCGATAATAATAATTCTTTAAAAAGTCCAATAAAATAAAAATTATAATTCGATAGTGTCAATAATAAGAAATAAAAAATAATTTACAAAATTTCATGTCAGTTGAATAAGGAATATAAAGTATAAAAATAAAAGTTCAAAAAATCTTCAATTGAATAAAATACTTCCTTTAACAACAGACTTTTAACTTTACTTTTGAATATTATACAGGTCTTTCCATAACTTTCAATCCAGGAGGATTCAAGTTTGACACCTTGATTTCTAACATAAGTGACGTAGGTATACTGCCGACGGATTCAGGCTATCGTGAAGTTAGCCGTTTGTAAGGCGCAAAGACAAATTGAGTTGAATAAGCTCCATTGAGCATCACCAATAACCAAAAACTAACTGCCCTTTCAAACATTTTTACAGACTAATTTAGAAGTTAGTACTCAGTCACGTAACCGCCATTAGTAAACACGCGGGTGGTCTTTGGTATTAGCGCTACCTTTTGAGATTCGGACGTGAACAGAATAAAATGGCATTTCTATAAAAGGAGCACGTGCTTTACGTGACTTTGTCTTGCAGCGGGAATTGAACCCGCAACCACACTAAGTCCGAGTTTTTATAATATAATCGATCGACTATCATTTTAAATATTGTCTATGTAGTCGAAATATTTAACTGTCGCTCCTTCAAGAAAATGATAAGCCAGAAAAAAATGTTTACCAAAAAAATACGCATGTTCAATTTTTAGCGATTGCGATTCTGGAAACTGACAGCAAGCATTTTGTAAAACAAAAGTGAAGCAAGTTTATATGATAAAGTGTCTAAAAAAGTGTTCAAACGATTTCGAAATAGTTTATCCATTCTATTTAAGCCTATTCAAAGAAAACGAAAGTTAATGAAGTCATTAGCCAAACACGCTCCTATCATGTGGAACAACCGCTTATTGACGTCATTCTAACACTACACATACACAGTCAGTCACAATCAACGATATACTGAAGTGTAGCTACATACCATCGCATGCTTCAGCGAGTTTGTGTGAGCTGCTCAACTGTAACGGAGACCTTCGACGCGTAGTCTGTTAGAGTTACTCTGCGCTGTTAGTCCGGATCGACAGTTTAACGTGCGCTCTGAAGCGCGGAAGTTTTTCCACCACAAGTTATCCAGCGTCCTCTAACACTAGTATTTAGAAAAATATCTTCAACTACCTTGTGGTATAGATGTTAGATGATGACAGGCATGACAGGTTTTTCATTAGCTTGACATTAGCATTCTCGCGTAAAATAAACACACTTCAAGATAAAACGGGGCCTCCTTACCCGTCTGTTCTACCTCACCTCACCCTCACCTACCTACCACAGAGTAATACTATTATTACTCTCTAATACCACCATACGTATTTCTGCCGCCAAGCATTAATGCTCGCATTGCTGTGTTCCGGTGTGAAACGGCATGGTTTCCGGGGAAATTACTGGCACATGAGGCTTTCGATCTTAGCCTCAAGGTGGCAACCCGCGAGTGATACCTCTGGTATTGCAAGCGTCCATAGGCTGCGGTAACCGCTTACCATCTTGTGGGCCGTACGCTTGGTTGCCACTTCAGTTGTACTTATAAAAAAAAACTCTGTGCTCAGGCAACCAAATATAAGTACAGCGGCGCATTGCTAAAGAATGCGATGATTTGTGGTCAATTAGACATCCATTATGGGTTAATAACAATTTGAAGACGGTCCATGTGGTTATTTTAGGAATGGACCTCATGCTGGGTTTGATTTAATGAACTCAAGTGAGACACCAGTGTCTTTGATGTAGTATTATCGGAAACGGAATGTTAATACATTAATTCTATCTCCGCCATATTTTTAGTATGACATCGACGACCGATGTGGCGCAGCGGGCGCAGGTCCGCCTGCGACGCTGAGGTTGCGGGTTCGATTCCCGTCTAGTCAAATGTTTGTACGATCTACAAATATTTGTTCCGGGTGTTCTGGGTGTTTTCTATATATAATAAAAAATATATATCTATGTATAGTATTGTATTAAATATATATCAGTCATCTAGTCTCCATAACACAGCTCTGTTTAACAGCAGCTTACCTGGGGCTAGATGATGCTGTGTGGATTGTCCAGCATTATTTATTTATTTATTTTATTTAGTATTAAATAACAAAAAGGTATAAGATTAAGCACTTTAGGAGAGCACCGGTGGTCTAGTGAGAGCACCGGTGGTCTAGTGGTAGTGACCCCGCCTTCCGATCCAAAGGTCGTGGGTTCAAACCCGGTCGTGCACCAATGGATTTTTCTGTTCGAAAAATTTATGTGCGCAATGCCAGTGCTCTCATACGGTGAAGGAAAACATCGTGAGGAAACCGGCATGTCCAAGAACTAAAAATTCGAAAGACATGTGCCATCCGCCAATCCGCATTGGGTCCGCGTGGTGGATTAAGACCCAATCACTCTCGCCTGAGAGTAGGCCAGTGTCCCAGCAGTGGGAACATTAGAAGGCTGTCATGATGATGATGATAAGATTAAGCTTTTTGTAATGCTTTCAAGGTCAATCAAAATTAAAATAGAAAATATGGTCAGACATTTGCTTTTGTTTGTTGTTTGTTTTTTTGTAATGTTTTAAACTTTTTATGGATATACTTAGCCCAGTGCAGACCACTGTCCCAGCAGTGGGTACATTAGCGGCTATCATTAATGATGATGATGCAATTTGAGCTCAATATTGGATCATGCGTTGCTTCCAACTAAACAATTCTCCCAATTAAAACTGAAGCGTGAAACAAGGCCAGTATTAAAAGAAAAGTACTAGCATAATCATTTTAACCATGGCCACTTTTTTAATGTTCTCAATGTTAGGTCTGTGGTCTATTCTCGAACGAGACTGATTGCTGATCCTATGCGTATTGGTGGAGCTTTCTAGTTTTTAGTTCTTGGGTATAAATAGATATAAGTAAGTAAATAAATGAATGTCTATGTCTATGTCTATGTCTATGTCTATGTCTATGATATACCTATGGTTTCTACCTAATGTTTTCATTCAACGTTTGAGAGTTCTGCATTGCAAATTTTTTTTTTTAATAGGAATGGATTTTTCTATTGATCTATTGAACTGATTTGAAACCACGACCGATCGATCGGAAGGCAGAGTCACTACCTACTAAACCACTAGCGTTTAGCTTAATAATATTTTAATAAAAACACTAGACGGTTATCGCAGAGTTAATGCCACGGCAACAGCTCATCATCACCTCGACTCAAACGGTTCAGTATTCTTGATATGACTGTAACGCACAATTATTACCTATGTATTCGAATAACTCGCCTGAGCATTACGGGTTTCTTTCAACGCGTTCGATGGCTCGCGCAGCTTCAATTATTATTGTTTCTTCACGTCAAACAGGAATCACGCCAGGCACGCGGTCTGCCAGCTGTAGCTGTGAAGTAAAGTAAAGTAAAGTAAAAATTTATTGCGAGAAATACATGTAGTTACAAAGTTTTTTTTTTGCATAAATTTGGAAACTATGTGTTCTGCCATGTTATGGCATGCAATATTTGTCTATTAAGTGTAACATTAATTTTATATAATTATTATTATAAAATTTGTTCATTGTGCTTACGCACGTCTTGCCGCCGCCTTGCTTAAACGACTGAACTCACTTAGCTTTAAGACGTTTAAAAATGATCCTTGTGATATGATTGAATAAAGAGATTTTTGACTATGACTGACTACACTAGTCGTTTAGGCGAGCCGGCGGCGGCGAGATTAAGCTGATCCCATACGTCCGCGTCAACCTTAAGTAAACCAGTTAAGCAGGCTAGTAACCTACGAGTTGTCAACTACGTGCCGCTACGTTTAGTAAACAGTAACACCAGACTATAAACAAACAGACCGTAAACTTTATTTGCCGACATTAAACATGTTTTTGCGAGTAACCAGGTGCTAGAATGACACACGAATGTAGGAAACATGTTTTAGTAGAAGGCGAGATAAATGATCGTCAGGTTTCACCATCAAGGATCGGCCAGACAAGAGCGTCAAGATTCAAGAAGGCGGGGACGCAGGACGCAAAGCGCGCAGCCGCCGGAACACCGCGTTTGCAAAGCGGGACTAGAGCGGGATAAGAGCGGAATGCTAAAGAAATGAAGTTCCCGGTTCGCGCTATAGACGCACATGTGCACGTTGAGTTTCGCCTTGTTGATACTACCGCTTCGCTTTCGCGTCACGCACATTTGACGCGGTGGTTTAGTCGGAACATCTCTTAATTTTAGAAATCTTAGAATATAATAGAATAGAAAAATATTTATTATATAAAATATATTATTTATTATTTATTTATTAAATATTTATTTTTTATTTATTCTTCGATAAAGACGGAGTGGGTTAGTGTCAAAATCATCTTTGAAGATCCCCTCTAAAGGGGGTTTTAGGAATTCTAGTGTCAAAATCCCCTTTGAAGCTTCAGGCTCAGTCTAAAAGATTGACACAAAAATTTCCAGTTGCAATTTTAAAATGAACGTAGCGTTTTAGTTCGTGTGCGGCTACGTTATATTACATCTTTACATGGTTTAATACAAGGAAGTTAAGAGTAGCAGAGTTCTCTGTCATAGAGCTCGTCCAGGGAAGGACTAACACCATACCTATTTCTGCCGCCAAGCAGTAAAGCTCGCATTGCTGTGTTCCGATGTGAAGGGTATGGTTTCTGGTGAAATTACTGGCACATGAGGCTTTCAATCTTAGCCTCAAGGTGCCAACCCGCGAGTGGTATTGCAAGCGTCCATAAGCTGCGGTAACCGCTTACCATCTCGTGGGCCGTACGCTTAGTTGCCACTTCAGTTGTATAACAAAAAAATGTGTGGTTTTCATTTCATTTCATTTATTTCATGCTCAATGTACAATGTATTCAGCTTAGGTGTAACTTAATGATAATGCTGTAGGTGAGTACATGGACCCTGTAAGGGCGTTGCAAGTAAGTTATACCAGTAGTTTACTTAGTTCTAGTAATTAGACATCAATGCAATATTTTAAATCTATACTAATTTTAATTATCAATACACTTATCTAAATAATTATCAGTTACATTACGGTTTCCCGTCATCATCTGTCCCTCTGTATGTGTATGTACATGATCTTTTAAAACTATGCAACGGATTCTTATGCGGTTTTCATTATTAAATACTATAATAATTCAAGGGGAAGGTAAGATTAGGTTAGGTTACGTATTTACGCGAAGTCGCGGGCAAGCTGTTGCCCGCAACTTCGTAGTTGATCATAAACGTGACTGATCCCACTCAAGTTATTATATCATGAGAATAATAGAGTAACCTTGTTGATGCTAATTTTAGATAGGATGGTAGCTATTATGATAGTTAAATAACATCCTTTAAGTCTGATTAAGATCACGCCTACTGAATTAAATAGTGGTGTGCAGAATTATTAACAAAACTATCGTTTATCATTCATTATTAGCATAAATCATTCATAACAAGTGTTTTACGTACCGGCACTGGTACCTGTACGGTGAAGGAAAACATCGTGAGGAAACCGGCATGTCCAAGAACTAAAAATTCGAAAGACATGTGCCATCCACCAATCCGCGTTGGGTCCGCGTGGTGGATTAAGACCCAATCACTCTCGCCTGAGAGTAGGCCAGTGTCCCAGCAGTGAGAACATTAGAAGTCTGTCATGATGATGACTGGTACGTGTATATCGGTGAAGAGACTGACATTTACTGTTTTTTTTTTAAATAAATAAATAATGCTGGATAATCCACACAGCATCATCTAGCCCCAAGGTAAGCTGCTGTTAAACAGAGCTGTGTTATGGGTACTAGATGACTGAAATAAAATTCAATTACGAAACTAAACATTGCTCGTTCAAAATTGCCATGTCATTGTGATATAGATTTAATTTTTTCTGAAACAAGCGTGAGGCTGCGTTTCCACCAGATATGTGAGGATCTGAAGCGAGGGATGTGTTAGGAATTAGGAACCAATCACTTCATTTATCAAGTTATAGATGACCTGACTAAATTTCAAAATAAATTAAAAATCTATTTGCTAAACGAGTGTTTCTACTCAATTTATAATTTTATGCGTAAAAGTGACATTGAAATTGAATAAAACTGTATTGTATGTAGGTATCTAATATTATTTTCTATTGACATTATTGTTATACTTGTTTTTTTTTTATATAATTGTTTTCTTAATTTGTACTTATATTGCATGTATTTTCAGACACAATTGTAAAATTGTTATTGAAATAAATAAATGAAATAAAATTTACCTAGCCTCGCTCTGCCCAGATTTAATGAAGTGATTATATTGTATTGGAGGAGAAACAGTAATAAATATGTCTGTCTGCCGCTCTGTTAGTGACGGGGCGACAGAAGTTTCATTTTTCCTCTTGTTACTGACAGGGTGACTCTGTTCATTTTTCCTCTGGTTACTGACAGGGTGACAGATCGCACTTTTTGAAAAATAAAAGTGCGAACTGCCACCTTATTGCAAAAAGGGTGACATCGCACTTTTTTGTGCGATCTGTCACCTTAGTAGGACAAAACTAGGTCACATATGGGAATAATGCCAACACGTGCATCATATCATAGAGTCACGGCGAAGCGCTCTCAAATTTCAACTTTAATTAAAGAATGTTACGTCAGAAATCAGAAAGGATACAAGGCGTCGAGGTGCTAAGGTAGGCTCTTTCTCTTACACGACAGTATAATGTAAACCCGGCTTAACTATGACTGTAGACTCAGCGTGAGTTGACGTCATAAGTGCTCTATTTTCATTGTACCGAGCAACGCTCGCTATATGTAATTGTTTGTCCGTACAATTGAATGACGCACCCAAACAAAAACACCGTGACTGAAATCGTTTCGGCAATTAACTCCTCGTTTGCATTTGCCCAAAGAATCATAATCTAATCTACTAGCGGCATGTCCCGGCTTTGCATGGGTGGACAATTGGTAATAAAATAACGCCTATGTTACTATAATATTATGTGACATTTTAATGGTAATTTTTTTTTTTGATTTTTTGCGTTACAAACAAAAATACAAAGGTACAAATCTTTTTTCTTTATAATATAGACTAGCAGCTCACGCGACTTTGCTTGTGGTCTCACTACCAGACGCGTTCGTATCACGGTGGTTTATTTTGTTTTTTTTTTACAATTTGAAAAATCGAATTTTATTATAGATATCCAGTGCATCGCTGTTGTTGTGCCGTTTTTTGTAGTATCGTCGCGTCTGTCTGGACTCACTTATAAGGAGACGAAGAAACCTGTTCCAACCAGTCAGACATGTGCATATTACAAGGAATGTGCTAATATATAAGTAAAATGAATTGACTCGTAGCAAAACATCGAGCTTGAACCAGAATAAATTAAACTTTAAGTGGTAGCGGAGAAAGTTTAAATATGCAAAACGTTGGTAGATGTTTTTTGCGCATAAAGATTATATTATCTTATAGCTTATGATAAACCCATCTTGTTCGTTTCTAGAGGGAAACTCTGAGATTTGAAAAATACAAAGTTTGTAAAAGTTAGGAGAGCACTTTTTTTTTATACGACTAAAGTGGCAACCAAACGTACGGCCTACTTGATAGTAAGCGGTTACCGTAGCCTGTGTACGCATGCAACATCACATACGTGCTACCACCCTGAGTGTACTGTAAATACTGTGAGATATTCCCGCGAGCGGCATAATTGCTCGAAAAAATCGAAGACATCACAAGGACTATTCGAGCAAACGTGACATGTCTCAAATTCTCAATGGCTCAACGAATAAGTTAATATGATATTCTCTTCAATGGGGATTTTGGGATTTTTTTGTCCCAAAATCTACTTTAGACTGAGCTTGAAACTCTAAAGAGGATTTTGACACTAATATTCCCAAAATTCTCTCTAAGGGGATTTTGACACTAACCCAGTAAAGCGCGTATTAAGCTGAAGGTTTTCTGCAAAGATTTCTATAGTCGCTAAGGGTTTTAAGTCCCGCATGAGAAAAAATTTGAATATTACAAATTTTAGTATTCCCTTAATGTGGTGGTGAACACTATAAAAACAGATAACCATTATCGGAAAAATTACGACTGGCACTATTACTTCAGAATCTATCTTGCAATTACATAATTCTCTGCTATTTTGGTATAATTTACTGCAGCACTGACAGTTACAAATGGCCAAAGAGCTCATTCAATTCGCGCAATTTTCAATAGAATTGAAGTATTTAGGTGGGTGGTATGAGGCAGGAATTTGTTGTTCGACTGCGAGCTTTCGTAATCAAAGTCTAATATAGTACGGCTCAATTAGACATGCTATGATCGGCTAATAAAGGCCATTGTCGACTGAGTACACCGAGTCGGGTTAGAAACTTTATGCCTACATCTTGATTTGATATCAACACTTAGTCTAATACTAAGGTGTATGTACAAAGCATTGTGTTTTGTAGACATATTTATATGAGATACGTTCAGTGTTATATAACCCTTAGATTTTATAACTCAAAAAAATAAACATCTTAATAACACTGGTACATTATTAAGTGAATGTTTTTTTTTTTTACAACTGAAGTGGCAACCAAGCGTACGGCCCACAAGATGGTATGCGGTTACCATGGTGTGTTTTTTTCATAACAAAAACACATACCGTATTATTTTAATAGCAGGGAGCGAATCGCTGGTCCCACGTACGCAATATACGCAATGAGTTGACAGTCGTTTATTTGTATTTTCATATGAAATCATGATTTCATATGAAAATATAAATTGACATAATCACGTTGCGTATAGTTCACACAGCGGATCTAGGCTTCCGTGAAGTTAGCCGTTTGTGATGCGCAAAGACAATTTAGTTTGAAAAAGCTTCATTGCGCATCGAAACGGCTAAATTCACGACGGCCGAGATCCGTTGTGAGAACTATAAATAGGACTGCATTTTTTACATAAAACTTGTCGTAGGTATGATCATTGTTTTCATTCACTTATTTATTAATAAAGTTAAAAATATTTTAAGAATCTTGTCTATATTTACCTACAAAAGTCTTGACCTCTATTCAATGGTCTAATAGGTAATATTTAAATGTTCTCTCGAACACTGATTACTGCCAGTAATGTGCTTGAAAACGTGATTTTCTTTTAGTTCTAAGCAAATTTATTTGCACTTACTAAGCAAATATATCCAATACTGGCTGGTTCAGATTATTGTAAAACCAAACAAATAACAAACGACTCAAGCATATTTTTATACAGATTTTCATACAACTTAGCATAAGTTTATAAGTTTAAGTTTAAGTTTAATAAGTTTATTTATTTCACAAAAAGCAATGTCTTACACTAATATAAAAAGCAATGTCTTACACTAATATAAGTAGGTTTGTTAGCACAAGTTTGTTACAGTAGGTTAGTTTAGCTAAGAGGTAAGAAGTAGTGTCCATGCGGCAGGCATATAACCGTGACCCCACACTAGGATTCCCTGTATTGTAGTATCTAAGCCACATACCAACCCCATAGGCAACACTTATTTATATAACTAGGTACTGTTTATTTATAGTGCTATGCAGGTATTATATAGCCTCTTATTTATATGGTAAAGGGTTCACCTCTAAACTCCACACTAGGCTAGCCTGGGTTGTGGAATTTAGTGCCCCCCGTTAGGAGCTTAAATTTAATTTTAGAGAAAGAAAACAAAAGCAAAGCTTAAGTAGTAGGAAGGTAAATAAGTACAGTAACAATCTATTAAGGTTCATAGCGGTCTTTAGAGAGTTTAACTGTTTCATATTATTATGTATTTGTTTGAAAGTAATAGGTAATACACCTAGGTACTTAAATATTTTAACTCAAATACCTAACTCTAGTCTAATATTATTTTATCTAGGCACTAGGTTTATATATTATTTATCCAATATAAGCTATAGGTAGGCATAATTACAATAGGTATTTAGACTTATTTTAAAGACAATATCAAAAGGGGATTAGATCCCTAACAGTGGGTATGCTGATTGACACTTAATTATTAAAGATTAGCAATTCTTACCACTTGTTTTAATACATTTCAGTTCTAGTAGATTATAGGAACATAGATTTAATGGAAGTATTAGTTGTACCTATAGGTACACTTTGTATCTACCGCAAACAGTAACAGATTCGACCATATTAAGGAGAGAAGTACACCTACAGTAAGTATAACTAAAGTTAAAATAGTTTTCAAATTCAAATAGTTTTTTTCGGAACAGTGGACAGGGCTCATTAGTAACAATTGTAAGAAAACGATTCATAATTAATTCATAATTCATTCATAATTCATAATTCATAGGGGGAATGGTTTTAACATTTTTGTTTCTTAAAAAAAATAATTAAATTAGTAAGTATATAGGTACTTATAAGTTTACAATAAGAGCAGAAATATTATAAGTAGGTACCTACCTAGTACAAGAAAAGTAAAATTAAAAATTGAATAGACTAAAAATTGTACGGGTGCATATAGGGTGGCTAAGCTTAACTAAAATAAATAGCATGAATCAATGCCGCGCCCGCGAGCAGTTAGCTTAGTAAGATTAGCTACGTGAGCTAATTAAGGGCTCAAGGGCATTAGTAAACATTTCTTTGCCATCGCGGTCGGATGCGCACGACTGAGTTTCAATACACTTTTTAACAGGTATAATGTATATTTCCTGTAGGTAGTTTACTTTTGGATCTCATTATTTCAGTTTTCCTCCAGTAAGATACAAGTGAAATTAAAATTGGTCGCGGGACACTTCTCATTTTTCCAATTCTAAAGGCGTTCATAATTTCGTGTTCTTGCAGGTTTAATCCAAGGAAACCGTTAAGAGTTTCAATTAGGTTTTTCACCAAACTAAACTCTTCTGGATTGCCCTCCTTTATTCCGAAGAGCAATATATTGTACCTACAGGCATATATGTAAAGGAAGACTACACAAAAGAAATACTTGAAGCACGCAAAGCATTACAACCCAAAGTTGAAGAAGAACGGAAAAAAGGCAACATAGCTTACTTAAAAGTAGATAAACTTGTAGTCAAGAACCAGACAGATGCAAATCGGGAAAAAAGGAAAAGGGATCCATCGTCTTCGCCCAGTACCAGTACAGCACAGACAGAAAAATCCGCGTACGTAGCCCCAAAGAAAGCAAACACTACAAATGCATACGAGTATATGGCGCGTGCCAGATCAAACTCAATGAGAGAAAAGAACAATTTATAGCAACTACAGTGCATTTAGAACCGGAACAACAACATTAACAAACATGATACAAACCTGCAGCAAACAACCAAGATAAACACTCCCCCAAGCCGGCTGGTCCCCGTGGGGGAAAATGACCCAAACCCTCCAGTAAAAAACAGAGAACAATCTCTAGCCATTACTCAAAAACCACTGGATCAAACTGGAGGAGGCCTATACCCAAATAGGGGTTCCTATCCAATAAAACAAATCTGAAGATATATGCATAAATAGAAGAATAGAATGAAACAAACACTGGTATCATATAGAAATAAAATATTGAAATAACGAAAAGAAAAAGTGTAAGATTAGAAGTGAAATTTCATAATTATACTTAGTATTAAGACAAAAATGTAAAACTTAGGTGATGGGAAATAAAAAGGCTTTATTATTATTATTAATGTATATTTCCGCCTACAATTGCGTCATTTGGAAATTAGAGTATCCACAAACGTATGTATACCTAAGCTATGGTTTCTTAATAGCGACGGCTGTCACATAACGACCGTAATGACAGGGGTTTAAAATAGCCACAAGTTTCCACCTAAAAGGCAGAGAGAGTTTAAAACTTTTGTATTGTAAGATCAATATTAAAGAAAAAAAAAACATAACGGAAATAACACTAAAATTAAATATTATGTAAGTGTTTATTTAATATCATTATATCCCATTCCACTACCCCTATATAGAGAGAACCTCTAGACACTGACCGGGGTTGATTCATGCACGTTTGACTCAGTGTATATAAAATCATACACCACTATTTGCCACCAATGTACCTATCACAATGTATTGCTATCAATATTTTTAAGCTGCCGTGCCGCGGCCGAAAGTTAGCTAGTTCCACACGGCACGTGCACGGCTAGAGCACCGGTGGTCTAGCGGTCAGAGCACCGGTAGTCTAGTGGTAGTGACCCCGCCTTCCGATCCTAAGGTCGTGGGTTCAAATCCGGTCGTGCACCAATGGATTTTTCTGTTCGAAAAATGTATGTGCGTAATGCCAGTGCTCTCATACGGTGAAGGAAAACATCGTGAGGAAACCGGCATGTCCAAGAACTAAAAACTCGAAAGACATGTGCCATCCGCCAATCCGCATTGGGTCCGCGTGGTGGATTAAGACCCAATCACTCTCGCCAGAGAGTAGGCCAGTGTCCCAGCAGTGGGAACATTAGAAGGCTGTCATGATGATGACACGGCACGTGTGCACCTACGCCAATTCCCATTGTTGTGGTAAATGTATAACAAATATTTCACTCTTTACAGGTAATCAACACTGTTATGTTACTCGTTGTTCGTGACGGCTTATTGGCTTGTTGGTTCTCGTATGGTAAGTTGAACGCTAACTGACTACTTAAAATAAATTGGTAACCTAAATAGGTATGACAAAATAGACATAGTCATCAACTTAGACATAAATTGTGTAGATAGATAGATATATCGTTTATTTGTAACTACAAACATGTATTCAAATTAAGAAATCAGAAAATATACTCGTACATACGCGATTTTCATCACTGATGACGACCGATGTGGCGCAGCGGGCGCAGGTCCGCCTGCGACGCGGAGGTTGCGGGTTCGATTCCCGCCTCGGGTCAAATGTTTGTACGATCTACAAATATTTGTTCCGGGTGTTCTGGGTATTTTCTTTATATATTTCTATGTATGTATAATAACAAATATCTATCTATGTATTGTATTGTATTAAGTATCTATATGTATATTATTCATCAAGTACCCATAACACAGCTCTGTTTAACAGCAGCTTACCTTGGTCCTAGATGATACTGTGTGATTGTCCAGCATTATTTATTTATTTATGTATTATCAATAGATATATATAAACAGTGATTCAAAAGGAATGTTTATACTTATAGCACACGTGCAAAGCCGGGACGGGTCGTTTAAGTAGTTTAAAAAAAGATAGAGCAGTAAATAAAATAGTCGGTCATCATGACAGCCTTCTAATGTTCCCAATGTTGAGACACTGGCCTACTCTCAGGCGAGAGTGATTGGGTCTTAATCCACCACGCGGACCCAATGCGGATTGGTGGATGGCACATGTCTTTTTCGAATCGAAAAAGACATTTCGAAGTTTTAGTTCTTGGACATGCCGGTTTTCTCACGATGTTTTCCTTCACCGTATGAGAGCACTGGCATTGCGCACATACATTTTTCGAACAGAAAAATCCATTGGTGCACGACCGGGTTTGAACCCGCGACCTCAGGATCGGAAGGCGGGGTCACTACCACTAGACCGCCGGTGCTCTTGTCGGTATGTGGTTTTATTATAGTAAATTATGTGGAAATAAATTATTATAAAAAATGTAGAAACGTAGAATGAAATATTAAGCGAGAGGAACATAGACCAGTGGCTGTAAAAGGAGCCAATATCTTTTAATACATCCAGCGAGGACCCACGTCATACCTGTACTTGACCCATTTTGTAAGGACAAGGCATTGGAGATATTATACAGCTGTGTGATTATGTAAAAGGATTGCATCATTATAATAATACCACTGACAATGATTCTGAACCTAACAAACTATTTAAAAAAGCTTATGAAATTGCTGTGATTTTAAATTTATTTAAATTTACTTTTGTTTACATTTTTTTTTAATTATCTATGATAAAAAAATGCAAGATTTATAGAAATATTTTTTTTTTTAAAAAAGGAAAAATACTTTTTTCCATTGATAGAATAGATACGTTTTTTATGATTTTTTAAAAAAAGCACTGCTGATTCCAAGTTTATAAATATGATAAAAATAATAAATTTATTGGCGAAGAAATCGCGTAACAAACTGATTGAATTGATAACTTGAAATCAAAATATTGATAAGACGAAAAAAGAGAGGTGGTATTCCACCGTTATACTCTCCACTATATCAACTTGTTTTCACAAAACCTAGGTAACCATCAGACCATCTGCATTACGTCACGCAATACAACAAAACAGGAACGCTTTGCCAGTGTTCATTAGAAAATCCCCAATCCCCTTCACTAGCCGTTTTACTTACTTATAGTTTTTTATACTAATGATGTATTAAGTTACCTGCCCCTACCTACCTGTATTTTCATTGTTCCATAGAAAATGTTCTTTCTTCGGTCTGTTCTTTGTACTTGTGTGTGTCAAATAAAAGCATTTCATTTCATTCATTTCATTTCATTTCATTTTCATAGTATTTATATTTATTTACATCTATTTATGTATGGTTTTATGCATGTATATCGTTTAACTATAATATTTATGTAGATATGATATTAATTATGATGCACCCCGACCAATCTTCCATATAAAAATAGACTCCTCTCCATCCAAAGGTTGTCTGGCAGAGATCGCTTACCTAGCGATAAGACCGCCCATTGTACGTATACATATTATTTTATCTTGTAGTCTTTAGTTTTAGTTATTAAGTTTGGTGTAAGTACAATAAAGAATTTTCATTCATTCATTCATACAATGGAGACTTGACGTCAACTAGTCGCGTACTTAAAGTAAAGTAGAGTCAAGTATTATTCAAGGTTTCTAAAAATACAGATGGTCTCTGAATTTATGAAGACAACGGTTACTCAAAATTTACAGTAAAACTAGTTTGTAATGGCACGTGATGGTCGAATAAGAGTCGAAAACCGAAGCGCCTGAGAAATCAATTGGAACTTTATTAAAAAAAAAAATAACACACATCTTTAATTTATTATAGTCAGGCTTTTTGTATTTTTTGTTAATAATTTAATTATAAAATTAGAATGTCCGGTATATAAGTATAGTAAAAGTAGGTAAATATCTAAAAAGAAACAGATAAAATTCACATCAAAACTAACCACCTAACAGTTCTTTAAACAGTTTTCAAATCTTCAAGGTTTAACCTTTCCGGTTACTGTTTAACCTTATAATATTGTTCTTCAGGATACCTATATCAAATTAAATCTTAGCGATGTGCCAATGGCACAGCCGCGTACTATAGATATAGAATGGTAAACTATTGTAGTATTTTGTCGAATTAACTCTACAAGGCTGTTCTTATTTAACACTTAAACGTGTCAAAGTGTTAGGTAAAGGGTGTCTTGTGCAATATACAAGATAGCTACAGTTGTTGAATGTACGTGTTATGTCTTATTTATTATATATTATGTGCTAGTTACCGCTGCTACCGCTCTAACTCAACTTGGCATCCATGGTTTTGCCACCTTGCCAGTTCTTCATAATATTCATTAAAAAAAAACGAACACAACAAATAACATTGTATGCGGAAATTATATGAATTAGGTACACAATACATATACCTAAAAGAAAAAATAATAATAAATAAATGGCAAACTACGAATAAATAACAAATAACGATTTTTAAACGCATGGCATGAACAATAATCAAAAATAAATTAAATAAAAATTCAAAGGTCAAGATAGAACTTAATACATATTACAAATAAATACATATTTTTGGTGTGGTCAACGAAAGCACAAACGGTTCAGTAGGTAGTTTTAAAGTTATTTTAAGACATGGGCATTTTATAACTAGCGTAAATTACAACCTTTAAAGCTTGCCGTGAAAACATCACGTGATAATTTGTTTGAAAACGCTCAGATATTATATTGTATTCAGAGAGACTTTATATGTGTAACAATCGTTGCATTTTTATATTAGGTTTTAGTTAATTCAAAGAGCGCTGAAAATAAAATAATGGCATTTTTGGTCCGTTTGGTTAGAACGCCTGTAAAACCAATATCTAAAAAACTCTTTAAAGTTAAGTTACGAATAGATAACCATCTTAAGTTATGGCATCACTACATAGAACTTGCAAAAACTAACAGCCATTGAAATCTAGATTCTAGATATGGAACCGTCTCTGATGTTCTGAGGTACTTATTAATATAAATTAGTTTCTTATAAATGTTTATTCTATTTATTTCTTGTGATTTCTAAAGGCTTGCCCTGTAAAGCTACTTCTCGTGTCGTATTTCATAGCTAAAGTTCCATGTAAAGTATTTATCATTTATTTACAGAACAAATTTAATAGAATGTATTTACATTAGATTATTATGTCTGTAAAAATAAGTTGTTGGTTTTCTAATAAAATAATCAAGTAGAGTTCTCTGTGATAGAGCTCGTCCGGGGAAGGACTACCACCATACCTATTTTTGCCGCAAAGCAGTAATGCTCGCATTGCTGTGTTCCGGTGTGAAGGGTATGGTTTCCGGTGAAATTACTGGCACATGAAGCTTTCGATCTATGCCTCAAGGTGGCAACCCGCGAGTGATACCTCTGGTATTGCAAGCGTCCATAGGCTGCGGTAACCGCTTACCATCTTGTGGGCCGTACGCTTGGTTGCCACTTCAGTTGTATAAAAAAAAAAAAAAAAAAATTGTACAAACTTTTTTAATGTACAAAATAAACGAACTTTATAAAACGGTCATTCAATAGGCAGCGAAGAATTAACTTAAAAACGTCATATGATTATTTAAGAATTCATAAATATAAGTTGACGTATAAATATATTTCAGGAAGCAATTGCACTAAACTTTAACATAGCGGAAACGTTTCGGTTTATAATTTTTTTTACTAAAACGGTAACCAAGCTTACGGCCCACCAGTAAGCAGTTACCGTAGCTTATGAACGCTTGCTATGAGTATCTCTCGCGCGTTGCCACTCTGAGACGTCGATCGAAAGTCTCATGCATGTGTCAATAATTTCACGAGAAACTATACCCTTCAAACCGAATCGCAGCAATGCAAGCATTTTTGCTTGGCGGCAAAAATAGGCTGGTGTTAGTACTTCTCCGGACGAGCGCTATCACAAAGAACTCTACGACTCTCTACTTTAAGTACTCCACTTCTACATTCATTTCATAATGTTGGCTGCAGTGCGCAGAACTGTCGCAAAATGCTACAGCGAATTAATTTCAATTTGAATACAACGTTATGTTTGAAATTAAAAAAGAAAGTGTCATAACTCATAACGTACAAACTTTGGAAGATACGTCCGGCGACGGTGATAAAGCTGCAATATGATAAATTAGACGCGAAGGTATTTTTGTATGATGTTTGACATAAAGTTATTTCAGTATTTATGATGAGTGGGGCGTCTGAATTGCTTTGAATGCACATTGCTATAAAAACAGTATAAACGAGTTTATTTTGAAGTTTACCGTTTTAGGAAAAACAGAACATTTTATACGACATTTTTATTTTATGATGTATTTGTGAGCTTATTATTCAGGGTGGCCTTAATATCTTAATGATATTTAGGTGGCATATTGGGACAAAAACGTTTGTACGTTCTGCAAATATTTTTTACGGGTATTCCGAGTATTTTCTATGTAAGTATATTAAAAAATATTTTGTAATGTATGTAGGTAATGTAAGTAGGTATATACATATTTTAATTTGTTATGTATTGAAGTATATCAGTCATCTAGTCACAAGCACAAGCCCTGCTTAGCTTCGGGCTAGTTGATTTCACCTGGAGGTGGGACTCATCAGCAAGAGTCCGTCTTGGTGGGTGGGTACCACCGAAGTGTCAGATAATCTACCTCCAAGCAGTTATGTGCAAGCTGCACTGTTTTTAGGTTTGAAGGGCACTGTAGCAAGTGAAATTACTGGCCGAAAGAGACATAGCAAAAATGTCTCGGAGTGATAAGCGTAGTGCAGTGCCACGCAAACACTTAAAAACTTTAAGCTTTGGGTGGCACTGCATCTGCAATAGTCAGGCGTGGTGCATAACATCAAGTGGACGCCTTGATTATTTTATCATTTGCTGACATTAAAAAAAAAGATGAAGCTGTGTAGATGGTCCAGCATTATAAAAAAAATATCTCGTTGACTCGCCTACTAAACATATCACTGCTTATGTCAATACTAGTTTACAAAACATGGTAATACGGACCGGCTTAGGTATTATTCAAATGTACTACTTATCTAGCCGCGATCGCATTTTTAATTGCATTCGGGTCAATTGGAACATGTTTAACAAATCGTGGTTATGTCGCTACATGGCTGTATGCAGTGCAGTGCGGCTATTTATACAACACATCTATGTATCACAGAACACCTAATAGTACAAGCTGGTATTGTAAAAACAGACGTTAGTTGAATAATTTAGGCGTTACTTTGCGGATATCCAATAAAAAAAATTCAATACGCAAAAGCTCAACTAAACCGCTGGACTTTTTAACTGCTGGTAAAGAAAAAATAATGTCCATTTGATTAGTTTAGTAGTTTTTCAGTAGAATATGTAAATGACGTAATATAAATAAATAGGTGAAGTCCATATTCCATATTAAGAAGTGTGTGCGAGTGTAGTCAATATTATGTGGTATTTGTAAAAAAATGACCATTTGATTAGTTTAGTATTGTTTCAGTATAAAAGTGTGAATGACGTAATTTAAATGAATAGGTAAAGTCCATATTCCATATTAGAAGTGTGTGGTTAATATTTTGTGGTATTTGTAAATGCGTAATAAAGTTTCATATAGGTAAACAATTTACGTGAGCTAAACCGGAAAACCAAAGGAATTTGTATAGTAAATTGTGTTAGCTAGTTAACAATATCCTGATATAAAAAAACGAGTGCTTACCCGTTCAACCCACAGTTTCTACCCAATATTATCTTTAAAAACATATGCTCCGTTCTACCCAGTACAAAAATCTAAGTAACAGTGTATTCTAAACAGTAGAGACATCATATGCGTTCATTGGCAAGATAGGTAAACTATATTAACTATACTATAATATCATTGGCAAGGTAGGTAAACTATATTTACTATACTATAATATCATTGGCAAGGTAGGTAAACTATATTAACTATACTATAATATCATTGGCAAGATAGGTAAACTATATTAACTATACTATAATATCATTGCCAAGGTAGGTGAGAGTCACGGGCCGTAAATGGTCAGCGCAGGTTCGCGGTAGATGGCACAAACTAAAGGAGGCCTATACCCAGCAGTGGGTAAAGTCAGGCTGTGGAAAATAATCGAAAAGATTTAAATTAAGTTCGTATGAGTCAGTGGCCAACTCTGGTGACAGAGTTACTAGGCCGCCCGAAGGCCTCTGTGCCACCATGGCCTAACAACTCTGAAAAAGCCGGGACCGACTGCTTAACGTGCCCTCCGAAGTACGGGAGCGCTCAGTTGAAATTGCCACTGGCGGTCACCCATCCAAAATGATGACTAAGCGGAACAGTGCTTAATTTCGTTGATCTGTTAAGAACAACTTAGCCAGCTACGTCACGCGCGCTCCCGATTTTGATATTGAAACGACCTCAGCAGCCTCAAGGAAAACAATAAATTCGCATTACAACTTAGCAGGCAAATAAGAACCCATGGAAAGGTCTTGTTAGCGATGCGGCTCAAAGCCGTTGCGTGCGTCACAGGGGAGCTATCTCACTAAACGTTAACACAACATAATTGTTTTGGTTTATCATTCACACTGCGCAGGCCGCACGGACTGTAAAACAAGTAAATTAAAAAAATACTGGCAGAAAGAGACTTAATAACGTCTTACTAGGGTAACGAGCTCAGTGCAGTGCCAGTACCAGGCAGAACTTAAAGATTTGTGTGACACTGCAACTGTTATGGTTAGACGTGGCGCTTAACATCAGGCAAACTCATCATCTCGTTATTTGCTGACTTAAAAAAAACAGCGTTGTGCGCAGACACGCTACAGCAAAACGCACTATAGCTTCAACTTGATTTCAACGACGTTATGTTCGGAACAAAAAAACAAGTGTGCGTAACGTACCAACTTTGGAATATACGTTCGATAACGGCAATAAAGCCGCCGCTATTGACAAAGTAGCACCTTCGGAGTTGCCATCGTAATACTGACATCAAGTAATACAACTTTTACAGACTCTTATTACAAGTAAATGTTCAGAAGACAAGTACCTAGTTAGTGGAACTCTTCAGCAAGAGTCCGTCTTGTCCACTGCAGTGCCAGATATTCCGCCTCCATGTGTTAGGTGTAGTAAGTTAAATTACTATGCGAAAGAGATTTATTAATTACTAGCCGATTTGACCCAGCTAAACTACTGGTCCGATTTAACGGTCCGATTTTACGGGTGCAAATTGCACCCGTGTGAAGCCGGGCCGGATTGCTGGTAATAAATATAGCCTATGTCGCTCAGAGATAATGTAGCATTCTAATGGTGAAAGAAATTTTTGAATCGGACCAGTAGTAGTTTTTGAATTTATTCGTAACAAACAAAACACAAAAATACAAATCTTCTCTCTTTATAATATTAGTATATTATAGATAGTATACACAGAGCACCGGTGGTCTAGTGGTAGTGACCCCACCTTCCGATCCTAAGGTCGTGGGTTCAAACCCGGTCGTGCACCAATGCATTTTTCTGTTCGAAAAATGTATGTGCGCAATGCCAGTGCTCTCATACGGTGAAGGAAAACATCGTGAGGAAACCGGCATGTCCAAGAACTAAAAATTCGAAAGACATGTGCCATCCACCAATCCGCATTGGGTCCGCGTGGTGGATTAAGACCCAATCACTCTCGCCTGAGAGTAGGCCAGTGTCCCAGCAGTGGGAACATTAGAAGGCTGTCATGATGATAGATAGTATAGATAGATGATTTTGAGTGACTAGCGCAGTGCTATGCTATAACACTTTAAAGCATTTGCGGTATTGCAACTGGAAATATGTGGTCCGTAAAAAACAGCTGACATGTAATTTTATTTAATTAATATTACTTACAAAAGAGTTAAACGCGCTTCGTGCTTGTTTACTTTTTAATACGTTTTATGATCAATGATGAACAACCCGTGGTAGATTAAGAACCAATCACTCATACTCGAGAGTAGGCGAGTGTCACAGCAATGGGAATAGAAGACTGTCATGATGATGAACAACCCATGAATCATGGTTAGCCTTTTATGTTCCCACTGTTGGGCACTAAACGAGAGTGATTGGTTCGTACATAATCCATCATGTAGACCATCGTCATTGACACTTGGATGTGTCAATGACGATGACGACCGGAGCGCGGAAGTGTGGCTGACGTCGGAGCAGATCAACGAAACCGCGCAGAGAAAGAGTTAAATTTATGAGTTAGAACAGGCAGTTTCACTAGTGTTTTAAATGTTTCGCTTCTTCTACATACGGACAAGACATAGAGAAACTACTGCGGTTTCGCTGTTATGGTTTCACAGCGGAGAAGTGCTGCGCGGGCACATCTCCGCTGTGAAACCTATACTGACGGTTGAGGCCAACACTGGAAAAAAATATTCGTTTAAAGTAAACAAAACTTTGTCTACCAGTTACATAAAATTAGTGACAGCAAAACTAGTGTAACAAATAACTAACTTATGTTGAGTTGTTCAGCAAAACTAGTGTAACAAATAACTAACTTATGTTGAGTTCAGCAAAACTAGTGTAACAAATAACTAACTTATGTTGAGTTCAGCAAAACTAGTGTAACAAATAACTAACTTATGTTGAGTTCAGCAAAACTAGTGTAACAAATAACTAACTTATGTTGAGTTCAGCAAAACTAGTGTAACAAATAACTAACTTATGTTGAGTTCAGCAAAACTAGTGTAACAAATAACTAACTTATGTTGAGTTCAGCAAAACTAGTGTAACAAATAACTAACTTATGTTGAGTTGTTGAGCAAAACTAGTGTAACAAATAACTAACTTATGTTGAGTTCAGCAAAACTAGTGTAACAAATAACTAACTTATGTTGAGTTCAGCAAAACTAGTGTAACAAATAACTTACCTAAGTTGAGTTACAGGAAGAATAAATATGCTACATATAACTAAAGTATTTTGGTTATGTATTGCTAATTTACCTAGCTCAATGTTGCGGAATAATGCTTTTCGTATCGTTTTGTTTTTCCACGTTGATATTTACTTGACACTGATAATATTGTTGAATAAATGAATAAATTGTCAGACGCCATTAAATAAAATAAAAGCATCCAGCTGTCAATTTGTATGGGATTTTTGTAGTAAATACATTTTACACATTAAAAAATCCCAAACAAATTGACAGAAGGATAAAATACGTTGTTTAGGACCCGTATTCAAGAACCATACTGTGAATCGTGACTCAAGTAGTAGTACTACTGCCATTTCACTTTACCACTGCAGTCCAAAAAAGGTTATACGAATATTATATGACTAACAAGTAAACCGCTAAATTCACAGAACATTCCACATGGTTTCCAGGGCCCCTATTGCGCTCAAAGTAAACAAGCTCGTATGAGTCAGTGACCAACTCTGGTGACGACGAATAGACTGCCCGAAAGCCTCTGTCAAAACAACTTTGTAAAGCCGGGACCAACAGCTTAGGGTGCCCACTGAAGCACGTCAGTTAAAATTGCCAGAGACGTTCACTCATCCAAATGGTGACTGCGCGGAACAGTGCTTTACTTCGTTGATCTGTTATGAACAACTTAGCTAGCTACGTCACGCACGAGCGCTTATTGCGCTAAAATGAACGTAAAAGAAACGTTTGCGCAGACTTCGTAAACTGTGCAGTGCGCAAATCTTTTATACGTGCTACAGCAAAACGAATTCAAATATAATTCAACGGTGTTTTATTCGGAATTAAAAATAGGCAAGTGTCATAACAAAAACCACACAAGAATCGAAACTTTTTAAATCGCGTTCGCGACCCGAACTCATATTTTTATAATATTTTACAGTAATTTAAGGGAAAGGTAATTACGCGATAGATTTTAGCTATAAAACTAAAGAACAAAACGTTTCCGTTCAAGAGTAGGACAATAGTCCCACTTGCATATAATGTGATGTAGGTTGCGTGTGTCATGTGTCATATCATGTCATTAAGAGTTATGGGAACTAGTTTTCCCTGATTGTGCAATTATGTTGCGCGTGTTAAGCTGTGTGTTATTTAGTGGGAATATTGAGTTGGCAAAGCATACCTAATTAGTTATACAAAATATAGGTATCAAGTCAGCCTTCTAATGTTCCCACTGTTGGGATACTAAGCTGATCTCGAGCGAGAGTGATTGGGTCATTTCCTAACGTGAAGACCCAATGCGAATTGATGGATGGCACATGTCTCTACGATCTTTTCATTAAAGTGCTCGTGACGTAGCTGGCTAAGTTTTTCTTAACAGATTAACAAAGTTAAGCACTGTGCCGCGGGGTCATCATTAGGATGGGTGACCGCCGGTGGCAATTTCAACTGAGCGCTCCCGTGCTTCGGAGGGTACGTTAAGCTGTCGGTCCCGACTTTTCCAAAGTTGTTAGACCATGACCCCCGGCTTTTTCAAAGTTGTTAGAGGCCTTCGGGCGGCCTAGAAACTCTGTCACCAGAGTTGGCCACTGACCCATACGAACGAACGAACGAATTAGTTTACATCTTGGCCATGCCATGCCACGTTGATTTTCCTTCATCGTTTGAGAGCACCGGTATTGCGCACATATTTTTTTATCCCAAAAACCCTTTGGTGCACGACCGGTTTCGAACCCACGACCTTATAATCGGAAGGCGGGGTCACTACCCTTATCAATCAGTGCACAAAAAAGCTTACACGTGTAGTATTGTATAATAAATTTTTTGATCAATAGTAATAAAGTTTAATACGCGTAGTATGTCATAATTACTATAATTTTTTGCAGGTTTTTTTGCCAGTCTACGAGATCACGTGTCATTGATGGCACGTGATTCAATCTTCATCTAAAAATAGTCATACAATGCACGGCCACGGTACCTAAATCCTAGAGACCAGAATGAAACTCAGGTGTTCTTATAAATAAAGTTAGTTATTATAATTAAGATAATTTTACCCAAAACCAGCTGAAACAGCGATCACCTCGTTTCTACATACAAGTTTATACTTCGTTAAGGCAGGTGTCTCACCGCAGGCGACTGGCGATGAGCGAGTTGTCGCCAGTAAACAAATACACGTAAACAAAAGATAATTGGCGAGTGATTTTGCTTCGAATAGTTTATCGCCCATCGCCTGTCGCCCGCGGTGAGACAACTGCCTAAAACGAGGAGCTCAATGTATCCCCCGGTAGCAGGTCATTCCTTACACACAGTAATACACTACTTGTATAATAACTTAACCACCACGTTACCTACTATGTATTATTCGTGTACTATGATGACCATTATGAAATAAACATTTATCTTATTTTATCTTATCTTATTTCTTTTTAGATCATCGAAAAGAAAAAGTTGTGCGAAACAGCCGGCCTAAGATTTTAATGGCTCTTGGAATTAGCAAAATGAAAAAACCGGCGTATGCGAGAGAATCCTTATGTTTAGGTAGAGTCAATTTTAATGACGGTAGTTAGATGGCTCAACTGTTTCATATGTATTTTGTATATTTTGTAGGTAATGTAATTATGAACATATTTTAATTTGTTAATAAACAATAAAAATTTTTACAAAAGAACTTGCCCGAAATCAATTTTACGAGTTTGAGGGATTTCCTCATTTGCATACTGACACTCTTAAGTTTTTTCACAGTTTCTAAGCTATATCAATCAAGTAGGTAGGTATCATTTAAAAAAAATAATTACTTTTATTTTAAGGTTTAACCTGATATTTTAAATATAGAACCTGCTTTTGGTTATAATTTTCCTTATTTATTGGCCGGATGTAGGTATATAAAGTGTTTATTGCTGTAGGCACCTAAGACAAAAAATACCATGAACCCATGTGTGGTGCCATTTGGTATTTCTTAGTCAAATTGCAGTAGTTTAGGGGGGCTAGTAGTAGCAACTAATATATAATATAATAGACAGAAAAATAACAGTTGCATTATACATTTCTGACACTTTCCCCAATACTGAAGTTGAAGGTGACAATTAGCAGCTTTTTTAAAATTATTATAACTTAAAAAAATAAAAAAACTCTTGAGGTTGACATACGTTAGTTTGTTTATGCAAATATGTTATTTATTGCAACAGCTATAAAGAAATTTAAATTTGACAATGTCATGAACATAGCAATAGCTTTGATAAAAGACCATCTTTTATCAATGTATCACATGAACGAAGCCGCGAGCAGAGGCTAGTAGTTAAATAAATTCCCATAGCCCCTTTTATATCTCCGTAAATGGAAATAACACTTTTAATTACCAACGTCCATATTCCTTTAATTATGTCGTTTAAATATAACGGTTTGCGTCAGACGATTACTTTCAAAATGACGTTGTGACTTTGCCTTACGCCCTCTATATGTCGCGATTTGGACCAATCAGGTGGCTTTGTACCACTGACGTTGCATTGACGTCACGGACATCACTAGTACCCTGAGTCAGTTTAATATTATATTAATTTATATTGGTAATATAGTCTTGTGTAGTACACAGTATGTGTTTAGCACTGATTGGAACGACATCGCCATTACAAAAATCGTTTAAAGTGATTTTTGATTTTTTTGTGTGATTTGTGACTGTATTATTGTGAAAGTATTTGTCTAGTGATGTATTCCATGAGTTTAGTGCAGAGTTCGCACTCGTTCAAAATTGAGAACTTTATGGATGTTGTTTTCTGCGTTTACGTAGCTAATACGAAAAAGGTTAGTTTGTCTGTTGGATTGTTGGTAAGCTTCTGCCCGTGGCTTTGGCTGCGTGGTACCTAGATAAAAGTAGCATTTATGCTAATCCAGGTTCGGAACTGTTATTACCTATTCCATTTTTAGTTTACCACTAGGTTTGAGTAGGTACTACTAGGAAGTTAGGAACCCATCAAGACAATAGCTTCGAGGTTTCAAATCTATCCGATCGTCTTTACGTGGTTAAGTCACACAAAACCTCAGTATCTATTCCAGGTACGAGTTAGATGTTTAGGAAATATTAAAATATTTTTTTTAACTTGGTTTCCTAAAAAGTGTAAAAGTGTAGTGTAAAAAAAAATAAGAAAAATAGTTGTTTTGAGCTTGTTTTGATCTAGATCTCAGAAACTCTATGGTATTTCAAGATGATTATCTTTTTGATGGGTAGGTAATAACTATTTGACCGGTTACTAAAGACAGTTTATTGATTAATGGTCTAGTTTTGTCAAACAAACTAATAACCGAGTTTGCTCTTATTCCGGACCGCAAGGGCGTCAGAAGCGCCACGGTGAAGCGCATTCCAATTTCAACTTTAATTCAACAACTCTACGTTTGAAATAAAAAAGTTTAAACGTTAGTCTATGATAAGGTTTATTCTTATGTACTATCTAAAACCTGCTCTACACGCTGACCGCACTGTACTATAACGTGCATAGGTATTGTAATGCAACACTGTTCACTGGATGTCGCTGTTCATCGACACCTGACGTGACATTGGCGTCACTACCACAATTTACTTGACGTCGCGGTTTAGGAAGTGTTAACTTGTCAATACAGCTTAGCGTTTGAACTTTATACTATAACCTACGTATGTAAAGACTGATAAGTTATAGTAGAGTCAATATTAAAAATAATATTGTTGTTAATCTTTACGTTATGTTACTTAAGATCACTAATTGTGTGGGTTACAGAACATGGCTGTTCACATGTCTAAACGTCCAAATGGTTCAAATGAGTGTCAAAATGTACAAAGTTTAATGGTTAATATGTTAAAGAAAATCAAAAGATATGTCAATTCTTAGGTTTACTGACTAAGCTCATTAGAAAGTTGTCCTTGCTAGAGTTTTAGCGAGACTAACAAACATAATTTTTTTTGTTTTATTTTTAAATATACCTAAATACTTTGTCTGGCAAACGTAGATGGAAAAATCTGGATGCGAATATTGCAAATATAGTGTGTTACTCATGACGACAATGTTTAGGGCGTATGTAGTAGCTAGGTGTTTTTCAATAGGTTTTTAAAAACATTTAATATTAGATTCATTACGAAAACCCATCGCTACATTGTTTTGGTGGTTTCTGATACTATAAATAAAAATAATTTGTATGTACGTCTGTGTACAAATAAAAAATATTTCACATGTGATTATCGTATTACTATTGTAAAGCAAAAGAGATTTCCCATCGCAAAATGGACTGGATCGTGGGAAAAACTATAAAAAGGTGTCATCATCATCATCATCATCAGCCCACATTAGTCCACTGCTGGACATAGGCCTCCCCCAATACGCGCCACTGAGCCCGGTGTTCGGCTCTTCGCATCCACTTTTTGCCCGCCGCCTTTCGTAGGTCATCGCTCCACCTAGCCGGGGGGCGCCCAACACTACGTTTGCCAAGACGCGGTCTCCACTCAAAAAGGTGTAAAGATGTAATATAGTTTGTAGGAAATAAGATGTTTACTATGTTCTGATATCATTAATTAGCTTCTATAACCTTGGTACCTTGGTACTTAATGAAGGAAATGACAGGAGAATAAAAAATCCAGCTGCAGTTAAACCTATCTTTTGTTATAACAGTTTTTAAAATTAACTTTTAGACATTTTTTTTTGGTCACATAGATTATCAATTCGACTGTATATTTTTTAAAATCGTTTGTGTTTGTTACGCGATTTCTCCGATAAATAAAAAATATTTTTGATGATTCTTTTTTTGTTTGATAGGTAATTTTATATAAATTTTATTATAATCAGTTTAGTACTTTTTGAATAAATCATAAAAAAACTTGAAATAACTACATCGCCACCACAAATCTGCCAATACATTTTAGTTTGAACTATGTTTTCTATTTTCTAAAAATTAACTATTTTTTTCAGCAATCAGAGCGATGGCGGAAACTCCGTAATATCGTGCAATGGACGCCCTTCTTCCAAACCTACAAGAAGCAGCGGTACCCGTGGGTTCAGCTCGCAGGGCACCAGGGGAACTTCAAGGCGGGGCCGGACCAGGGCACAATACTCAAGAAACTGTGCCCGCAAGAAGAGAAGTGCTTTCAAGTAAGACATTTTTTTTATACAACTAAATTAAAGTAAAACATATATTTATTCAATCATAACAAGGATCATTTTGAAACGTCTTATAGCCAGGTGAATTTACGCCAGTGCAACTGAAGTGGCAACCAAGCGTACGGCCCACAAGATAGTAAGCGGTCACCGCAGTCTATGGACGCTGGCAATAACAGAGGTATCACTAGCGGGTTGCCACCAGGCATAGCTCAAAAGCCTTATGTACCAGTAATTTCACCGGAAACCATTCACACCGGAACACAGCAATGCGAGCATTACTGCTGCTTTGCGGCAGAAATAGGTATGGTTGTGGTACTTCCTCGAACGAGTTCTATCACAAAGAACTCTGGACTTCTTGATTATAGACCACTAGCGACCAGCTCCTGCTTTGCTCGGGTGCTTCCTCTTGCATCGGAATCCTCGCTGCTGACGGTATTTTTTTTTTAGAAGTTTGGAAAAAGGTGGTTGAAAAAGTCAGCGCGAACAAAGTCGTAGAGCGTTCCACTACTAATGCTATAATGCCCTACAGTTGTCCTAGCGGCCACAATCGTTTTACTAGATAATTTTAGGTTATATCTGCTTAGAATTCTAGTTAAAATTATTTACCATAGCTTAACAAAACATATTTTAGTTAAATATTATGACTAACGTGCACGATGGTACTTTCAAGCTAAATTCATTGAAACCTTTAATCACAGGCTCTGACTCAAATCATCAACGAATTTTAATTGTAATGCTAACGCAAGTAGCAACACTTTATGCTTTTATTCGGCAGCTCTTTATTCCACCAGTAGGAATGTGCATTTTTATGGTACTCAATCAATAGAAAGAAAAAAAAAGTTACACTACTACTACTTGTTACACTACTAGGAGAGATTTATGTCTTTATTCGGGTGGTCAATAAAAAAAAATTGTTGCACTACTACTACTTGTTACACTACTAGGAGAGAGCAAGAGAGAGGCAAGCGCAAATTTGTATTTATTTATTTACTTTAATTAACACGGATAAACCAATTACATTCATTAAAGATATAAAAAGATTATATAACAGCTCTAAGAACATTTACAGCAAAGTGTATTTTCATGTTGTAACGACTTTTAAAAACTGGGGATCGAAAGTTAAACGTGACGTGTCGTCCGAAGCACAAGAAAATGCCACTGAGAACTGACCACGCAGACATTGATCTGTTAGGAATAAAAACCAATTAATTAAACAAAGGATTAATACGATGTATACATAAATGTATGTATAAATACATAAAATAGTGCCTAAATGCCCATGTTAACTTTACCACAACATGGTTTTATGAATGATGACAGTGGAATTACCAGATTCTATATACGTGCCTTTCCTTACTAAAGAAAAAACCTATTTCTGACCGCAACCGAGATTAAAATAGACTACTACTACCTACTTATTATAAAAAACCAAGAGGAAACTTGAAAAAACTAATTTTTATTTTGCAATTTTTGTTATAGTTACTAATTTATGGAAAACACAGATTGTTTATTTGTTTAATGACATTAATAACACATAAGGGAATTATTCAGAAAATCCATGACGTGTAGACGAAGTTGACGTTTGTGTCGATAGGTCTTTTTGCGGCGCGCGTAATTTTTGCAAAAAACCCGGCCACAGACGCCACAAATTAAAAGAAGAACTTTTGCAAAAGTACTACATGACGTGTGGCATTTAACTCTATACGTCAACAGGGCTTTTGTGCCATAGAATAACGAGAAATCAAATACAAATAGTTTATTTGGTATAGAAGTATTGTTATAAAAATGAATCGCTGTGCGCTAGTCTCGCTAAAACTCGAGAACGGCTGGACCGATTTGGCTAATTTTGGTCTTGAAATATTTGTAGAAGTCCAGGGAAGGTTTAAATGGTGAGAAAATATACAGGATGTGAAAATTTGCTG
Organism: Colostygia pectinataria; assembly: GCA_951394395.1. Taxonomy (NCBI): domain Eukaryota; kingdom Metazoa; phylum Arthropoda; class Insecta; order Lepidoptera; family Geometridae; genus Colostygia; species Colostygia pectinataria. The sequence continues at coordinate 3,587,798 of OX596362.1, forward strand.
AAAAAAAATAACGCGAGTAAAACCGCGCCGGGTCTACTAGTAGAAAATAAAAACAAGAGAACGTTGACAGCTGCATAATTAAAAAAAACTGTGTAGCAGTGTCAGCGCCCGAATCCTTAACTTATACAAATAATTCCTTAACTTGAAGTGATAAAAGAAAAAAACTACAAGTTAAGAATAGATAAGTAAACAATTTTAAAGTAAAAATTTTAAAAGAAAAATTATGTAATTTATCTAGGGATTACTTATGTGAAATGAATGAAATTCGTTTATTTTATTTGACAAATGATTTCAATCCCCTATAAAGGGGATCTTCAACGGGGATTTTGATACTAACCCTATATTTGATGTATTGATGGGTGTATAATATTGATCACTGATACACGAGCTTACACTTAATAAAAGTGTAGTAAATGTGATTTTTTTACTTGATTATTAATATTTTCTTCTCTTCTTTCCAGCTCCTGATGAAAGACATCCTCAGACCACTGGTTCCTGAATACAAGGGCCAAGTCACCTGTGATGACGGAGAATGTATCCTTTTTGATAAAACATACAACGATTAAAGTCTACATCATCCACAGATTGACATCATCATCATTATCATGACAGTCTTCTAATGTTCCCACTGCTGGGACACTGGCCTACTCTCAGGCGAGAGTGACAGATTGATATACGATGCTGAAACTGAAATTCGATAGGAACTAAGCCACAGTTGAAACTGAATAAATGTCAAATGTGTTTATTATGACGACGCGACAGGTCTTCATGATACATCCCTTCGTTTAAAAGTTTTGGATATTATAAAAAAAAAACATAAAGACGCTAATATGTAAAGTAAAGTAAAAAATATATTTATTCAATAATATCACAAGGATCATTTTGAAACGTCTTAAAGCTAGGTGAATGTACGCCAGTTCCACGTGCGAGATTTTTCAACTCAGTCTTTGAGGGGATTATTGAAATGGTTCATCTAGGTTCGTTTTAAATCATAAATAATTATCAATGTAGGCAAAGTTCATATTGATAAAAACTTATCGCTTCTGAAAACTTAATTAAAGATACATAAAGTTGTTAGAAAGTTCGAATGTTCAGATTTTTGGATGGATGGTTTGTTCTTTAAAACTCTATAACCACTGAACCGATTTTGCTGAAATTAAATTTTTTGTTTGATCACTATTTTTTGCAAGTATTTCCTTAACCTATACCTACTACAGTGTACCTACAACTCCAAGACCTTCTTAGCGACTTTGACAGTCCGTGCGTGATGGATTGCAAGATCGGCGTGCGGACCTATTTGGAAGAGGAGTTAGCCAAAGCTAAGGAAAAGACTAAGCTAAGAAAAGTGAGTAAAACATTGCTTTGAACCCTTTCACTTACTATATAAGTTTATCATTAATAAATAAATTAATAAATGATATACATTTAATACAATGCATACAATACATACAATACATAGATAGATATTTTTTATTATATATAGAAAATACCCAGAACATCCGGAACAAATATTTGTAGATCGTACAAACATTTGTTCCAAGGCGGGAATCGAATCCGCTACTTCTGCGTCGCAGGCGGACCTGCGCCCGCTGCGCCACATCGTTTGTCAAATTAATATTATCATCATCCACAGCTCGTTTATCATTTTTTTAGTTTTAAAAGTGACGAGAGTATTGTGACTAATCGTTTTTCTAAAATGAAAAAATCCGAGATTAACAGTTCAAAGTTTTTTATCTCCCCGTCACTATTAAAGAAATTAAGATCAATAACGACTTTATGATCTATTATGTATTACATCTATGAGTAAACATACATGTATAAGATCACAATGAGACCATGATCACGTCGAAACCGTCTGATTGCTTGAATCTCAAACGATGTCGGTCTAAAAATAATTCAATTTTTTCCTACGACCTCTGTATTATCGCACAATTTATGAGTTCAAAATGTCAAAGTGCATGATTAAGTAAACTGGTATGTAGATATAAATAAACAGTTTTACGTCAATGATTTGAAACGGAAACATTAAGCGTAATGATAGCATTTATAATCTAAATTATGTTATAAAAATAGCTCGGCGAATAAATCATTATTTTCTAATGACTTTAGTAAAATAAATGGAACACAGAGTGAAGGATATACCTATTACCTATTTAAGGCTGGTATTCAACAAAGCAGATCACAGCTGAGGTGTAAATGTAAAATCAACTAATAGAATCATAGAATCGTGTAAAATCAGCCATTGTCCGCAAATATGTATTTCTTTTTTAAAAACATATTCAAATCTTATGTTATACTTAACTGTTTGACTTATACGCGACCCTGCACTTTAAACCTTGTCCTCCTAATAACTAACAGTCTTAGTCCTGACTTTACACTAAGATTCCCTATTTTGTGGGTATCAGAAACTACAATGACCAACAAACACCCAGACAAATATTTGCAGATTATGGAAACTTTTGACGCACAATAAAAAGCGAATCCACACTTTTAGTGCCGTAACCAGGCACTCTCCCGCCCTAATCATTGCTAAAAATAATTTATATAATAAACTTTTTTTATTTTCAGGACATGTACGAAAAGATGATCCAAATAGACCCCAAAGCACCGACAGAAGAGGAGCACAGAAGTAAAGGCGTCACCAAACCCCGCTACATGATCTGGAGGGAAACCATCAGCTCTACTGCAACACTCGGCTTCAGGATAGATGGAGTGAAGAAAGCTGACGGCACCAGTTCCAAAGACTTCAAGACTACGAAGACGAGAGATCAGATCGTGGAAGCGTTTAAGGATTTTACCAGCAATTGTCCTCATAGTGTGGTAAGTTCAGCCAATTATCTGATTGGTACGTTTGCAGCACCATAGATATAACTCGCACGCTACCACCCAGAGACGTATTCTATTAAAAATGAGCGCTTTCAAGTGTTTATAATTTTATGTACTTAATGTTTATAGCCATTATGCAAAATATTTTAAATTCGATTTTAAAAAGTGGTGTATTTGTTATAATATGTTTATTAAAAAGACTTTTATAGGCGCTACAGCCTACTGGTCACATTGATCTGAAGTTGTAAAGTGTTAAACTGTGTTTAGGTATGTTATATGTTACTGTGTTTATGTTAAATAAAGAACTTTTAAAAACAAAACAACCCAGAGACGTAGATTAAAAGACACATGTGCCTGTAATTTCACCGACATTCGAACCGAAACACAATCATTGCAAGCATTACTGCTTGGCAGCAGAAATAAGTATGGTGTGGTTATGGAGAACTCTCGACTCATAAGTCAAATAGTTCGTTCGTTCGTTCGTATGAGTTAGTGGCCAACTCTGGTGACAGAGTTTCTAGGCCGCCCGAAGGCCTCTGTCATGGTCTAGTATGGCCATGCCATGAATTGGCCTTACAATCAAGTAGTAATTTAACGTCTGTAGGCGTAAAATACACGCTTACGGCTTAACACGTTTTGATAGTTTTATTATGAAACTAGTCATCGTTGACATTAGACGCCATATACAACGTGAACTGTAGTTTCTTTCGATTATTAAAACTTCTTTTTTTATTCCAGGTGAGATATCTCGAGCGGCTAAAAACGATCCGGGCGACGCTTCAGGATTCACACTTCTTCAGAACACATGAGCTAATCGGCAGCTCTTTACTGTTCGTCCACGACAAGCGGAAAGCATCCGTATGGATGATAGATTTTGCAAAAACAGTTTCAGTCCCTGAAAATGTCAATATAGACCACAACTCGACTTGGAAAGTTGGGAATCATGAAGACGGCTACCTTATTGGACTAGAAAGTATCGTTTCTATACTAGAATCATTGGTTAAAGATGATAATGGGAACATAAGTTATGAAAGTAAGGGTTCTGAACCGGTGAGATTGGACACTTGATTTTGATTCGAGTGTTTCTCGTGATCATGACATTGCACTGAAGTGCTTCGCGGTATTCTGCGCTCTGGACGCTTGACGATGTACTGTAATTGATGTAAATAGTATTATAGCTAAGGTTTCGAATACTCATAGGCTAGAAACACCACCATATTTCGAGAAATGTCAAATATTTCTTTAGTAAGACTATAAATATTTCGTTTTGACTCATGCGTAACGAGTGTGTTACACATAATTTTGATTGTATGTATTTATTTCAAATGATTATTTTTTATTTTAAAATGCTGATTGATAAGTATTGAAATACAATGATTATTGACCAGTCTTTACCTTTTTGTTAAGGTACCAATGCGACTGACTTGTATAATAGCTTTTATCGTTAAGTGCCTACACTATATTAGTGTAAACTAGACAGACTAGCTAAGCTATTAAGAGTGCAAAATAATATAAGGCTAATTCTAATTCTGGAGGTACTGAATAAAATATTACAATTATTAATTTTGGTTTTATTCGTTTTGTTTCACTTCTTTGTTAATCTTTTCGATTATAAGTGCAAGAGGTCATCGATTGAAAAGTAGGTACTCACCTTGGATCGACCTTTGTAATTTCTTCGTTCCTAGTATTTTTCTTACAAAATAATGAAAATCACAATTAGCTAACTAAACATTTATATTTATGATCTTTTTCAACAAATTTTAATGAGAGGGGTTACTGCACTGTTAGCAGTATGCTTATTTGTATAAAAAGGATTTGAGAAGAGGATGAATCAAAATAAATAAAGTAATACGAAATAAAAAATGGTTGGTATGATACCCAGTGCCTAGGGCTAGGCAACAAAAATGCAAAATCATAAAAAGGTTGCATCGGTTTTGTAGTAAAATAATAAAACAGACAAACTTTGGACGGCGTTTAATTAAAACTAAGTTATCAACTAAATAAATTAACAATTTAATACTAAATTCATTTCAAGGCACTACGTGTTGTCTTTCATACTATCTACTACAACATCAGTCAAACTGCCACGTCGGGAATCCCCTTCGCCATTATTACTAGTGTTTGCATTTATACTTTCTTTCCTCATTTTGGAAAAGTATCTCGGAACAGGTCCCGTGCTTGGTCTGTTATCGTTAGGAGCGGGCGAGTATCTTCGCTGCCGTTTCGGCTCTTCAACAGTTTCTGTGTAAGGTGGGGGAGAACTTAACATAGACATGCGATTTTCTCTCGCAGCTGTTGCCGTGATCTGAAGCTCTGAACCTGCGACTACAGTGGCTAAAGTTGGGGTAAATTGAGGTGCTGCAGCCCTGACTGAAATCCTTCTCCTTCTAGCGCCAGTATCCTCATCTTTAGGGGTAGGTGTTGTGAAATCTGGCCTGATAGAACCGCGTCGCCCAGTCGGTCTGATCAGATCCATTAGACCAGGAGGTTCAGATGTTTCATGACCCGTAGTAGTAGTTTCTAATACAGCTAAAGCTCTGAGGAGATCAGCTACGCTTGTGTGTTCTAAGACCTCGACCTGTTCGGACTCTGGCAGTGCGGATATATTGACATCTGGGTCGAAAAGACTGGGGCGTCCACGGCTTGTTTTATTTCTATAGTTTTCCAGTTCACCTGAAAAGCTACCGCGGCCGTTTTGCGTAGAGTTTTTATAACTTTCTAAATCACCCGAGCTATTAGTTCCACGTTTGGTTTGATTGAACTGTCTTATACTAGCTTCTAAGTCTCCAACAGTGCTATTGCTTGGTGAACTGTTTTTTCTTTCTTTTCCAAATGAAGGGAACAGACTGCCACGTCGTTTTGTCTTATTCCTATATTCGACTAATTCGTCGGAACTTTCTGGTAATACTTCATCGTCATCATGCTTCTTAGACTTTCCAAAGGTTGGGAATAAACTAAGACGTCCTTTCTTGGTTTTGTTCTGGTATTTTCTCACTTCATCTTCGTCTACCGAGTCATCATCATTAGACTGATTGAAGTTGAAAGTAGGGAATATGCTGCGTCTGCCTTGTCTTGTGCTTTGCTTGTATTTTTCCCCTTCATCTTCGAGATCACTAAAGTCGAATGTTGGGAATATGCTTTTTCGTCCTGATTTTGTTTTTTCTCTATAAGTTTTAGCGTCGTCTTCGTCTTCGGAGAAATCAAAAGTTGGGAAAATGCTGTGCCGCTTAGCTTTTTGTTGGTATTCTTTGATAGCTGCTGCGTCTTCGTCATCTGAGAAATCGAAAGTGGGGAATATACTGTGACGACCTTTTTTAGTTTTTTCCATGTACGCGTTTGCCATAGCTTCTTCATCTTCTCTCTCATTGAAGTCAAAAGTGGGGAATATACTGTGTCTGCCTCGTTTTGTTTTTTCTTTATATGCTTCTGCGTCAGTTTTATCGTCTGACCCAAAGCCAAAAGTGGGGAATATGCTTCCACGTCTCTTGGTTTCTTTCACGTTTTCACTACCTGTTTGAGCACTGACTCTACCTTTCATGGTATTTTTTAGATACTCTGCAGGATTTTCGCCAGTACTTGACTTCCTGAAGAAAATCCGTGACAAAATATTCTGTGGTGGGCTGTCCTCTATTTTGGCAGGTAGAGATATCTTCCCACTTCTTATATTAGCCTCACGTCTGTACTTTTCCGCTGAATCTCCATTTGTCCACGTAAAATCATGTTCTCCGTTACTGACCGATTCTTTTTGGTAATTTGGCACCGCTACGCTCATAGCTCGATTCCGTCTCGGCGACCCATGTATAACTTCATGTCCTATGCTGAAAATTGGCGGTTTCTCATTGGCTAAAATATGATCATCGTCGAATAAATTAATGCCTTGCGCTCTTTGCGTTGGTTGGTCTAAACCACCTAGCACGTTTACGACTCTAGCGAGTAGTTCCGCTGGTTTGACGATAGCGGAGGCAGTGAAAGTCTTTTCTTTGTCTATGCCTAGAAGGTCTGTGTCGGATTGTATTCGGAGCATGTCTTTGGCTGTTAGCACTATGTTTTCAGAATTGGCGCGTTTCCGTTTGTAAATTGGTCCGCGCGGTTCCACGTCGTAGGTCAAAATAGGACAGCTTTGGCTACGTATGAGGTGTGGAATGTTTTCGACGTACACTGGCTGAAAAAGAAAGAAGGTATTGTTAAGTGTATTTTAGTAGAAAAAGATAAGAGTAGAGCCCGGCCACATTGAAGCAGTCGTAGGTATTCGTTGGACAATGGTTACTAAATACTCATCAATAATCGAAACCTTAGTTGGAGGCCTGTCCATCAAAAGACGTTTATTGGCTGACTAGTGAAATGCCCTGCTACTGTTTGCCACTGCATTCTCTAGGAGTTGAATTTCAAAAGTTTATTTTTAATGCACCCACACACGTTAAAAGGAACATCTTGAAATCTCAGTCTTTAGGGATTACGGTTTAGGCGGTGCGTTGTCAGTTGACTAACTGGGTGACGCAACGATTTTATTTATATGTCGATGTGCGAAGCTCACCTTAATTTTGATGAGATTTGCTTCGTTGATGATCTTCCTGATTGCCGAGATGTCCTTAGTGAAGCCTTGCAGTATCCTGTTTTGCGTGTTTTTGAACTGAGACGCGAACTTTTGTTCCAGTTTGTGTATTCTCTCAGAACGCATCCCGGTTGTTATAAATCCTAGAAGTAAAATTAACAAATGAGTTTTATCTCGTAGTATTCTTTCAAAAAAAGTCCGTCTCAGTTGGTTTGGTACCACCGCCGCAGTGTTAGATATTCTGATTTCAAGCAGTGGTAGCAAGCATTGCCGTGTTTTTTTTTATGTCAGCTATTAGTGACAAGACAATCAAGGCGCCCACCTGATGTTAAGCCTGACTATTACAGATGCAGTGCCACCCAAAGCTTTATTTTTTTTTTACGTGTACGGGCACTGTACTGCGCTTATCACCCCGAGACATTGTTGTTAAGTCTCTTTCGCCCAGTAATTTCACTTGCTACAGTGCCCTTCAAACCTAAACAAAGTAATGCTTGCACACTACTGCTTGGAGGTAGAATATCTGACACTGCGGTGGTACCCACCAAGACGGACTCTTGCTGAAGAGTCCTACCACCAGGTTTTCTCGTAGGTTCAAATGATACTGTAGCAAGTAAAATTACTGGGTGCATGAGAACTAACAATGTTTCGGGAGATGAGCGCAGTGCAGTGCCACGTAGAACGAGGTCATTCGGGGAGGTACCAGCATATCTATGTGTGTAGAGAACACAAACCAATAAATTGTTCCGTATTAAAACAATTGTATATTCGTGTACATAAAAGGACCAGTTTAACTATCTATTAATTTTATTATGGCCATAAGATGTAGCTGTAAGTAAATTATAATTACTTATTATCTGATAGGTAGTTGACCCGAGACGCGTTGCCATTCAGTTGAGATGACGTCACTGAGATACCCCATTTCTTATTTTATCATCATGATAGCCTTCTAATGTTCCCACTGCTGGGACACCGGCCTACTCTTAGGCGAGAGTGATTGGGTCTTAATTCACCACGTTGACCCAATGCGGATTGGTGGATGGCACATGTCTTTCGAATTTTTTGTTTCTTGGACATGCCGGTTTCTTCACGATGATTTCCTTCACCGTATGAGAGCACAGGCATTGCGCACATAAATTTTTCGAACAGAAAAATCCATTGGTCCACAACCGGGTTTGAACCCACGACATTAGGATCGGAAGGCGGGGTAACTACCACTAGACCACCGGTGCTCTCTTATTTACTTATTTCATATTTACCACTTAGAAATGCGAAAGTTTGTAAAGATGCATTTTGAGTGAAGGTAGGTACACCTATGTTTGTATATTTGTACATTATACAATATACAACACTTCTTACCATATTTCTGCCGCCACGGGTCATATAATTAAGTAGGTAATATTTTTTGCAAAAATATTAGACGAATTGATGAAATCAACTATGTTTGTTAAAAAGTTCGTTACCTAGCAGCATAACGATGTAGCCGAGTCCAAACGTGATCCAGATGATGAGGAATATCTGGTACGTGAAGAAATAACCGGACCTAAAGCCGTTATTTATTGTACCTGAAATTAAAACAATAATGAATGAGTAACCTACGAGATATACATGAGTAGAACTCTTTTCAGGTGAGCTACATATTTCAATAATGAAAGAACTTATTGCCGGTTTTTAACAGGTAATCATTTTCAGCTTTGTAACGTTCATTATGAACTATACCCGTGTAGGCTACTAGATTACATTTTACAATAATTAACTCGTTCGAGTTCTATTACCTTGTTGAACTCATCCATTGCTGCATGAAATGCATAACATTTTCATTAGAATTTAGGTCATGATTGCTATATCCAGCTAAACAGACTGGTCTAAGCGTTACTTTGCAGACGAAAACGACTCTAGTTTTATTTCGTACTTAAGTTAATTTATTGGCGGAAAAGTATTTACTTCTGGTTTTTAGTCTATTTAATTAAGGTAAGCATTTAGCAGTGGGACATCACAGGCTGATACAAATAATACATAATAATAAAATAACTCTATCATTCATTGTCATTCTTACCTGCAACCAAATCGCCGAATCCAATAGTAGTCAATGTAACAAACGCGTAGTAAACCGACGCAACATAGTCCCAACCCTCGAACAGTACGAAGATGCAAGCCGGTAGGAATATAAAGAATGTGAACCCTGGGACTAGGTACAGGAATATTTGGCCGAGCATTCCGAGGTTGTTGAAGAAGAAGTCCATTTTGTCTGCGCGTTTCTCGTTGCGCCGTTTGTATTTACGGTATACTGTTATGAGCTGGAAATAGAGAAAATAGGTAAGTTAAACTTATCTAATATTCTTAGTTTGTATGGGTCGTTGCAGATAGGCAGGCCACACAACAGAAGATTTAGGGAAAGATTTAAGATCTTGGTTAAACAAGTGTCAAATTATATACCGATAACCGCTAGGGAATCGAGGTTCTTGAATAAAAACCGCGAACTGGAAAACCAAGACCTACTTAAAAGAAGCCTACTCGATAGACCGATGACAATTGCAGTTGATGATAGTTGCAGGAAGTCGGATGGTGAAGGCTCAAAATCGGTCGTCTTTGCGTAAAGAACACAGGCACAGGAACAATGCATCATTTATTATTACTGTTTGGTGGCAGAGTTATCGTAGGTGATTCTCCGAAAGAGCTCCAATTATTGAATTGCATGCAATTATTGTACTGTGTAAATGGGCCTTTACTCTAGAATTAAGAATATAATATTCACCTGGCGACCGAAGTATTCACCAAGATTGGCGAGCAGGATACCGTTGATGGGGATACCGAAGAGGCCGTAGAATATCATCAGGATTCTGGACAAGTGCGTGGTGGGGGCCAAGTTGCCGTACCCTGAAATATTGAAATACAAGACTTTAGTACATCTTCCTCCTTATCTTCAAATAACCAAAACTTACAGTATAGATCCTACTTGAGCTCTTTGTGATAGAGATCTTTCTGTAAACTGCCTCTATATTTAATTCTGCTGCCAAGGCATCCTACTTTATATAATATAAATATGGAACTTTGGATGATTGGATCTGTTTCCTAATCATAACAGCTAGTGTACCGATTTCTACTGTAACGGCAACCACGAACTTGGAAAACAAAGTAGGACCCTTTCTCGATGAACCGATGATATTATAGCTGTAGCAGAAAGCCGGTGGATGGTGAAGGTCAAGATCAATTGTCATGACGGTTTTTGGGGGAGGCCTATGTCCAGCAGTGGAAGTACATTGGCTGATGTGATGGTTAATCATAGCTAAAAGTGAAACTTACCGATAGTACTGACGACAGTGTAAGAGAAGAAGAATGAGTGGTAGAAGTCCCATTTGAAAGGAGGTTCCTCATCCTCGGTGGTGTAGTTGAACATGGACTTGCCACAGTAGTCAGACAGCTTGCGCAGGATCGTGTCCTGCTTCTCGGGATCATCGGGGATGTAATACTCGTAGAGGAGATCTGGAAAGAAAACCAGAGCTTAGACCTGATTTGTGGTTAATTCGGTAACAGAATTTTTATTTATTTATTTATTTATTTATGTGCCATCAACACAATATACTATGTTAAACTTTTACATTTGGCAAAATGGACGTGCATCAGTTATACATTTTACAAACGGGTGTTTTCACGTACCGGTATATCGGTGAAGAGATACCGACACTGTTTCGATTCAGACACTGTTTCGAGAGTCGAAACAGTGTCGGTACCTCTTCACCGATATACTGGTACGTGAAAACACCCGTTTGTAAAATGTATGTAATGTATCACGATAGTTTTATGAGTAAAATTGCATCAGTTATGTTTTGAGTCAGACGATTTTATTTTAGTACATTTTTAAATGACTTAACTAGAGTCTAGCTAGATCTAAGAAGCTCAAAACATTAGACGACCTCAATGGGCAAGTACTGGTTGAGAGGTTAAAAGTTACGGGTACGATATCCGCCCTCCCTACGGAACCTCAGGAACCGTAATCAGGATAACTGTAATCGTTTTCTTAAATACATGCAAATAACCAATAAATAATAGCACCCAGAGTCCGGTGACACTCCCAACTTAGCTGTAAGCCAGCTGAATCAATATCGTTTGTTAACGACAGTGTAAAAACTAGATAACTTCATAAAACAAAGTTGTTTAATGCTTTCGTGACATTCCAGTTAAGCAGTTACTCCTTCCTATGCAAAATATTTACTTAAGCACCTCTTAAACTAGAAGCAGTACCTGCAATCGTTTGGTCACGACAAAAAATATAGGCCATTAGTAATTAGAAAGAGACTTTTTATTTTATACAATTTTCCGCGCGATTTAACATAGATTACAACCGTTTGTTTTTTATTATCCCATTAAAAACTGGATCATCGCGTTTTACGTGAATTAACATAAAAAGTGTCTGTTTGTAACGCATCTATAGCTGTAGTACAGTATACACTGTCTTGAAAATTGCGAACATAAAAAGCTTGTTTTTGTTGTCTTCACAGTTCACAGATTGAATTAAAAGCAAGTTCATTGCTGGTTAAACTTAATGTTTAGTACATCCTTACACAGATTAGTCAGTTTTAACTGTAAAAATGTAAAGCGCTCAATGGAGCACGTAGAGAAACTATGCCGGTCATCAAGTATAATTGCCCTGCAGGAAACTTGGCTACTTCCGCATGACATTCAGTTTCTTAGCAGCATTGACCAGGAGTTCGGCTGTACAGGGACGTCAGCAGTGGACATGACGGCGGGAATGCTTCGCGGTAGGCCCCATGGAGGAGTTGCTCTTTTATGGGACAAGCGTGTTTTTCAGAATGTTTCCATCGTGCAATGTCTGAACCCAAGAGTGTGTGCTATTAAAATAGTGATGGACTTAAGGTCGCTTTTAGTGTTTAGTGTGTATATGCCGACGGATACAGTGGAAAATCTAAACGAGTTTACGGATTGTCTCAGTCTGGTGAGTGCTATAATAAGCAATGAAGATACCGAGTCAGTGTATATACTTGGGGATTTTAACGCTCACCCGAATGAACAGTTTTTTGACGAATTATCGTGTTTTTGTAGTGAACAGGATTGGGTGTGTGCGGATGTTGACATTTTAGGATTACAGTCAGGCGCTTACACTTTCATAAGCGAAGCACACGGATCCAGGCGATGGCTAGATCATTGTGTAGTCACTAAATCCGCTCAAAAATCTATTCAAAATGTATTCATCGATTATGATGTTCTGTGGTCAGACCATTATCCAATAATATTAGAATGTAATTTTGACATAATAAAACCTAAATATTTTGATAATTTAAATAATAATGTTATTAATAAAATATTATGGGGCGAGCGTAAGCCCGAACAAATTGACTTTTATAGTAAATTATGTAATGAAAAATTAAGATTAATAGATTTTCCTGAAGAATTTTTGTTTTGCTGTGACCGAAGAAGATGTGAAGATGTATAATGAAATTGTTTGTGTTTTAAGTAGGGCCGCTGCAGAATGTCGTAATTTTAATTTTAATCGGTCTAAAATGAAAAAGCCTGTTGTGGGCTGGAATAGGCATGTGAGCGGGGCTCACAGGGAGGCTAAGTCCAAGTTTGGTCTATGGGTCTTGTGTGGTAAGCCTCAATCAGGTCGTGTTTATAACGATATGCATGAGAGTAGAAAAATATTTAAGTCTCGCTTGAAATGGTGTCAAAATCATAACGAACAGCTGAAAATGGATATTCTAACATCACATCATGCTAAACACGATTTTCGTAATTTTTGGAAGGCCACCAATAGGCACAATATCAAATCGTGCTTTCCTGTGAGTGTCGACGGGGTCAATAGTCAGGAGGGTATAGCAAACTTGTTCAAAGACCACTTTACTGTGAAATCACCATTGGGGCCATCGCAGTCAACTATGGACGTGGGGCCGTGGTGTCAGGAGGTACCTACTAGATTTGGAGCTAAAGAGGTACGGCGGGCTATACAATCTATGTCTCGCGGGAAGTCTCCAGGCCACGACGGACTCAGCGTTGAGCATTTAAAGAATGCTGGCCCACACCTACCTAGAGTGCTTGCAATGTTTTATACATTTTGTGTAAGACATTCGTATCTACCTACTGATATGATGAAAACTGTGGTGGTTCCGATCGTGAAAAATAAAACAGGTGACGTCTGCGATAAATATAACTACAGACCTATATCATTGGCCACCATTATGGCTAAAGTACTTGACAGTTTGCTTAATACTCAACTAGATGGATACCTAAACTTACATGCCAACCAATTTGGTTTCAGACCTGGCCTCTCAACGGATACGGCTATTTTGAGTTTAAAGCAAACTGTTAAGCATTACACAGACCGTCGCACACCCATTTATGCCTGCTTTCTTGACCTCTCAAAAGCATTTGACCTGGTTTCTTATGATATCCTCTGGCGGAAGTTAAATGACATCAAGTTACCGCCAGAACTTAATAACATCTTTAAGTTTTGGTATAAGAACCAGGTCAATGTTGTGAGATGGTCGGGAGCTTATTCTGAGCCGTATAGGTTGGAATGCGGGGTGAGGCAAGGGGGATTGACTTCGCCGAAACTTTTCAACCTCTATGTGAACGCACTGATAGATGAGCTCAGCAGCACTCGAGTCGGCTGCCATATTGACGGAGTGTGTGTCAATAACATCAGTTATGCTGACGACATGGCGTTGCTGAGCGCATCTGTCTGTGGTTTAACGAAACTGTTAAATATATGTGAAAAGTATACTCACGAACATGGTCTTAAGTATAATGTAACGAAAAGTGAATGCATGGTCTTTCAGGTCAGAGGGAAATGCCTGCCTTCCGTACCGCCCGTGAAACTTTACGGGACGCCACTGAACCGAGTGCACAAATTTAAATACCTCGGACATTGGGTAACTTCTGACCTGAAAGATGATGCAGACATGGAGAGAGAGCGCAGAGCGTTGTCTGTTAGAGCGAACATGATAGCCCGCAGGTTTGCTCGTTGCTCTGCTGAAGTGAAAGTCACCCTATTCCGAGCTTACTGTACCAACTTCTACACGAGCAGCCTGTGGGTGAGTCACACGCAAAAGCAGTACAGCGCTCTGCGCGTTCAATACAATAATGCCTTCAGGGTGCTGATGGGGCTGCCCCGGTTCTGTAGCGCGTCAGGGATGTTTGCAGACGCGCGAGTAGACTGCTTCTACACAGTAATGCGTAAGCGCTGCACATCCCTGGTGCGCAGGGTTCGGGCCAGCTCCAACAGCATTCTGAGGATGTTTGCTGCTAGGTTTGATTGTCACTATTTGAACCATTGCTGTATGGTGCATTTAGTGACGGTCAAATCTAGGTTAGCAAATTAATAAATTGTGCCTAGCCTAATATTAAGATGATCCTATGATGATTGAATAAATAAATAAATTATTAAATTATTATTATTAAAGACAGCTGTGACCATGTACTGTATTATAGTCAGAGATATAGTACCTATTTATGACGTAGAGAGTAGGTACCTACGTGTACGTGATGTTGCAACGATAACTAGTTACGTTACGTAGCGACTTATTTTGCGTCGAATTTGTCTTTCGTACCATCTTTCCGCTGCGTCATCTAGGAGTAAAATTTCTAGAAATCCTTTTTTTTTAACTTTTCACATTAAAAGGAATGCACCCTTCAAATTTCAGGACTTACGGTTTTGACTGTGTCTATAATATAAATAAATGAGTTAGTAAGTAACACAAAAATTTTATACATTAGATGCTTTCCACATCACACCATGCTATCTCTAGCTACATCACCAGTGCTCTTAATTATCTAAGTGTCAAACTAAGTATGAGTAAATACATTTGACACTGACTTAGCACTTGTTAATCTCGCCCACTTGCGTTCTACAGGTGTCTAGAGAGTGACAGGGACAGTTCTCATGAGAACGTGCTAAGATAATATTATTTACCCCCTTAGATCTCTGAGAATCATATATGATCTATATATAAAATAAAGTCGCTTCCCGCTGTCTGTCACTATGTATGCTTCGATCTTTAAAACTACGCAACGGATTTTGATGCGGTTTCTTTTAATAGATAGAGCGATTCAAGAGGAAGGTTTATAGCACCCGTATGAAGCCAGTTCAGGTCCGCTAGCATCTAATAAAAGTAGCAAAAGGCTCGTTACTTATCTGGCGAATATGAGAATCGTAGACAGCACTTTTCTCCGATTTTCTAATAGTTTTAAATCGGAAATGTAGAGACAATCTCTATATAACATATATAATAATCGTCTTGTATTTTGGGAAAATAATTTCCGAAAAAAAATCGACATTGAGCACATACTTACCCACATTTTGCACAATAGTTTCCCATATAATTTGATCAGAATAATCATAATATTGCGGTTACGGAAGCCGTTAGCGGTTTCAATGCGTTCAATGAACGAAGAGCAAGGAGGGTGCGGCTAGCATTGTGCCGATCGCCATTAAATAGACATAAATGGATTGGCCATTAATTGAATACAAGTATTGTGATCAAGGTCATGTCACTGTCAAGAGCAAACGGTTTAGATAACGGTCAAGGGTGATTCTTAGAACTGCCGTAAATGCCGAGTACTGGCATTTTGTTGGGCTAGTCCTAGATCAGTAAAGAAAAAACATATAAAAAGCATACTAACTACTTAATTATAAATACTTTGTTGATATTAGCAGTTGGCATTCTTACAAGTCGTAAGTACTTATGCAACCAAATGCCTAAATCTGCGACATATGGAATCAAATATACAACATTTATTGTATTTTATTGTGATGTAGGTAATATAAAATCAGTGTAAACATGCGTCTTATTCATAGTTATTTGTTTTCAATGTATCTTCATGGTAGCACTTACACACGCACAGATCGATAAAACGATAAGAGGTTCTTGGTAACATCTAGGACAATAATCAACCTTTATACTGCAATTGTACTTGCGAATGCCATCCGATGTGTAGGAAAAATGTCATCCTTTGCATGGATATTGATTTTGAATAATAATTTAATACGATCAAGATCGAACAGCAGCTGACGATTAATCATCATGAGAGCCTTCTAATGTTCCCACTGTTGGGACACTGGCCTACTCTCGGGCGAGAGTGATTACCACGCGGACCCAATGCGGATTGGTGGATGGCACATGTCTTTTGAATTTTTAGTTCTTGGACATGCCGGTTTCCTAACGATGTTTTCCTTCACCGTATGAGAGCACTGGCATTGCGCACATACATTTTTCAGACAACAGAAAAAATTTTTGTTGCACGACCGGGTTTGAAGGCACGACCTTAGGATCGGAAGGCGGGGTCACTACCACTAGACCACCGGTGCTCTTACTAGACCACCGGTGCTCTTGTGAAGAATTATACCTATAAAATATAAACCATGCTTCGTAGTTCTTTTGAAAGCCTGTAAGAAAAATGTGCTTAAACATTTAAGTTGAACACCCTTGAAAATGATTTTACAAATAATTTAATTCAACACGAGACGCGACATGCAATCCAATCAGGAATACAAAGAGTTCAGTAAAGATATTTTGTCGACAGTGTCGTCAATATTTGACGGAGTTATCTCTAATTAAAGGCTAATTTTCAGGTCACGACGTGCTAAAGGACGTTTGTATTTGCACAAAAGTGTCACACGAATGCGAGAGCCATCCAATAGATTAAATTATATGTTCATGGCAGATACTTGTTGATACTGGGTTCTTTACCCGTAACTTTAAAGATATTAACTTACACCCACTTGCGTCAGACAGTTAACTTAACCATCGGTATTACATCCTACCATCGTTTTCAACCTACGGTCCATCAACAAGTCATCTAGGTATATAGAACGGTTACTGTAATCGTCTGTTAAAAATATCTGCGCGCTTGTTTACGTCATTAATCAACTAAAACGCGTGATGAACAGGGAAAATGTTAGCCATCTATCAAAGATTCAGCAGGTTCACCTACCGGGGACGCTGCCTGTTGCCAACACGTCGCCCAAAGCCACATTTTCCTTATGCCTTCCTCACAAGAGCAGTAGCATGCTAATGATGTTGTAATTTAGGATATTTAATCACTAGAGATATACTCGTAACTCTACATATGCCGCATATGCGAGTTATAGACTATTTCCCCTTACAAAGGAAGGGTGCTGACAGATTTCTGTTTTTCCTTTCTGCATCATTTATTCGGCAATGTCAAAGTTATCAAATACAAACAATAAAACCAAAAGTTTAATTCAATTTGCAATTTAAAATATAAACTATGATTAAAACCATAAAATACTAAATCTGTCAGCCTTCTTATGTAAAATAGACTATAGTCGCTATCTAGCTAAACACGATTTAACAGTTATGTAACATAGGTACTCCTGCCTGACTCAACACAATAAGGTCCTTGTGTGGCGGGTATCAGAAACTACGAGTTGCCATGGAAACACAATATCTAGGACCTCAATATCTAAGACCAAAGATACTTGTAACTAATGTAACTTGTAACATTGGTACGTACTAGTGAAGTCGCGACTAAAGCTAAGCAATAAATTCAAATCCAATAAATACAGGCATCTATCTAGCAGATTAAGTCATAGGTACCTGTTTGAAGAATGTATGCTCATGACCGAGTTGTAATTTTAAGGCAATCCACCTAATCGCTAGCATTTGTTTGTGTCATGTTATTTCAATTTCAATTTCAATTTCAATTTATTTTATTCATTAACAATAATTACATCGTATTTGAAAAAACTTAAAATTAGACTTATTCTAAATATTAAATTAAATGTGAAAAATAATAATAAATCATTCCATAAAAATTCAATAAAATAAAAATATCTGATGTCATTAATGAAAAATAAAAAATGTATTAAAAAATTTCATATCAGTTGAATTAAAATATCGAAATATAAAAATAATAATTAAATTTTCATACTGCCCTTCAAAAAATCTTCGATAGAATAAAAACTCCCTTCAACAACAAACTTTTAACTCTACTTTTGAATATATGAGGACTTTCCATAACTTTCAATTCACGAGGAAGTGTGTTATATATATATAGGTTCGAATATATTATTACAATTTATGAATGAATAAACACTTTATTGTACACAAAAAAATACTTATTAACTAATATAACAAAAAAAAATATATAAGTAATAAGAGAAAAAATAGTTGTTTCAAACAAAGATTTTATTAAAAAATTAAGAAATTAAAAATATAACAAAACAAATTATATTGCGGAAATCGAACATTGCACTTTTGCTTGAAAAAAATAATAAGTGATGTGCTTACTGTAGAAACTAGAAACCTCTGAGGATTTCTTGATATCATACGTTTCGATAGAGAGACATAAGCTAATTACTTCAGAGATAGTACATAGGAAAGGAATCCAATTCATAGGCGCCAGAACTACTTATAATATGTTAAGTACTCTAACTCATAAAATTTACAAGCACGTCATATTAATTGGCTAGAACAGGGATAAATGAGAAGTTTTATCTACCTAACAGTATACACGATCTTTTATTATCAATCCGACAAAAAGGTTCCACACATTAAAAAAATACATGTAAGTAGGTACCTTTTTTTTATACATTTTGTCTTAAAAATCTCGAGTAAATCGATTACGTTTTTCTGGTCAATTATGATTTATTTTTGTTGGAAATCGAGACAGGCAACGTAATAATAAAATTATTTAAGCGCGTGCGCCCCGTCGCGGGTCATTGACACGCGCGAGTCATTATTTTGTATTTTTTTAATGCGTGAAACCTATTCCTAAAATTTGTTAGGTTGTTTAATAAAATACCCTTTAATAAAATATACTAAAGAAAGGAATATATTAATATCATCATCATCATCATCATATCAGTTAATATTAATATTATGACTTCAAATTAAATGCAATCAGAAAAATAAACATTTTAAGTAGTATTTTAGTATTTTACAATAAGTTCTTCGACAATGCAGTTGTTGTGAATTTAAAAATGCATGTTGGCTTGTATGGTTCTCCTACGACTATGTCAGTCAAACACGGTGGTTTTGAAAGTAAATACAATCTCAATGCACGATCTATCAAGTAATCAGGTACACTGAAGTCATGAAATCATTGAGACTGTAGCAAATATTATGTACTTTAATTACTGGTGCATTAACGCTAATTGATCTGCTATTGTTATTTGTTTCTCTCATCTAAGACTATTTCCTACGTTAGAATTGTCATCAGCTTTTACATGAGGCTGTGTCTTTCAGGTTATTGTCATAGTAAGTGATCGTAAAATTAATGTGTTAAGGTTATTTCTGTGTTAATGAGCATTTTAATGTAGTTTATTTATTATATCACCCGCTTATTTACTTCTCTGTTGATTTTTAGATTGATATCGGCTAAACATTTATTTTATTTTCACTAGGTATATTTTTTTAATATACAGGGTACTCTTTTTATTCTGTTAACATGATGAAATGTCTAGTGTAGGGTCAGAATTATGTATGTGACTGCTGGGTGTTTTTATATTATGTATCAAGCTAAGCTCTATCAGACATTAAATTTTCAATGTTCAATCGTGCAACACAGATAATGACCTTAAAATAAAACAGGCGCCATTTTTCTTCCGCAAAGACGACATTAAGGAAAACTAGATGATGATTGTGTGTTGTTGACTGTTGACCATTGTAGGTTACCGTTGGAGAACAATGAGGTAAACGACAGCTAAGTTTGCGAATATAATCACGCATTATAAACTGTCGTCACGTAGGAATCGATGGCAGCGCCATCATTAGGTGCTGAATTATTTTGTTCCGATGCATGAGATCATCTCATCAGGAGCTAAACATAATGAGTTGCTTAACTAAATATTCTGGAAACATAACTAAATAAAAACTGCAATCCAACTCGGAACTGCATTCGGAGAGTTCCATCATATATTTCGTCACCGGCCGATACCGCTGAGCACAAGCCAATTAACCTATAGTTGTAAAACATAGGTATAGGTCTCACGACGGATCTCGGCCGTCGTGAAATTAGCCGTTTCGATGCGCAATGGAGCTTTTTCAAACTAAATTGTTTTTGCGCATCACAAACGGCTAACTTCACGGAAGCCTAGATCCGCTGTGCGACCTATAAGTCATCTCAGTATTCTTATTTAGCTCTTTACTTCTTAGGCTATTTTACTATTATAAAGGAAAAGTATGTAAGTAATGTTTTTAAATTTTGATTGTCACGGTTAGACAACAGGTGCAATGGGCAATCATACATAAACTACACACTGGTGGGGAACGCATACGTTACAAGTGAGTATAGGAAAATCATGTTATCGTATTGATAGGTACACTTAATCTTCAATTAAGTGTAAGTATATATTAATAAGTAGGCACCCAACATTTTGATTGCGAAAGTTTGAAGTCGAACGGCCTCATTTTATTTGTACTACCAAGAATCATTGATATAACAGTTATTATCAATGATACTTGATAGTTACTTTCAAAAGTAGTTAGTTTCTTCAATATTTTAGCTTTTAATAATTGCTTTTCATTAACTCTGATTGCTCGTTTTTACTCTGTTACTAACTGTTGTTATAGTTGTATAACTCGCATTTTGCAGACATTCAACAATGAATATTTAAAATTAGCACGACTATGGAATTGTTAATTGTAACGCAATTAACGAACGCTGTTTCTTTCGATGAAAACACGTAGATTTTTTAATTCCCCAGCTTACTTCTATTTTATTAGTGTGTGGAGTTGTCAAAGAGATGACTGATATGAGATGTCATGATCGTATGGTGTGGTAGCAAAATAAAGTGTGAAGTCACAGTCAAATCCTGTTTATTTTTTATGAACTAAGCAGGTGTCTTTTTATTTGCTACCTTATGATACGATCCAGATCTCTTACATACTTGTAAAGAAAGGCAGGAGCTCTCGATTTAGAAACATAATATAATGATGTTACATCATGATGTAGTTTTTCTGGTAACAGGTATATAGAATTGTAATCAATGTTATCTGGATTATGATCCCATTGTAGATTTACTGCGCTTAGTGTTTATAACAAGATATTAATACGTAAACTACGAGATTTATTTATCTTTGTTTAGATTATACAAAAGAAAATAAATAATAATTTTCAAAGTGTTCACTTATAATTTTATTAAACAATTGTGGAACTAGTAGACTTTGTCCATGCTTACTTTTTATACAAATACAACCTTTATTTTCCTGCTGCGTCCTCTATTAGCCGAATTTCGGAAACTTCTTTTTATTGTACAGTAAAAAGAGCTGAAAGTTTTTGGTCTTTAGGACTTACGGCTTAGCTGCAAAAGTGTTACAAAAGTTACGCTATAAAAGTGTACAATAAATTGCCTAATACATTTAAGGATTTGCCATTCAATGTGTTTAAGAATAAGTTGACTAAGTGGCTAGGTGAACACTGTTTTTATGACAATAATGAATTTATGAACCACTCCAATACTATGTGATACTAATAACTAATAATATAAACTAATAATAACATGACATTTGCACACCAGTTTATTGGTAGAATGTATAGGAATTAAAAATTGTAACACCTGTTTATGCACTTACCTACATTCATGCAAATAAAGATTTATGATTTAGCCTGTGCATTAATATCAATACGGTTAGTGTATACACTAACATCTAAATATATAAAATAGTGTGTATGGGCTAAAGCCCATACTCACTTGGTACCTACCTCTCTACCATCCCAGCATCGTACCTATTGTGTAAAATTAAAATGATATACAACGCAGCAACGGTAAAGACTTTATCCACAAGTTTGAAACGGAGTCAAATGTACTGATGTCTTCGAGAAAAAGCAAAGAGGAATAAATGGACAATGTTATGAAGATTGCTTAGTACGTAAACATCTAAAGTGACATGACATGCGCCTGTAGTTTGAAGACTACTGAACATATGGTAGGTCAGAATGCTTTAAAACAGAATCCTAGTTCCCTATCAGTAACAGTCGAAGGTCTCGACTAAAGTGCTCGTTTGTTAGCAGACATTAAATTGCCTTTTTTATCGAGAATTGCGGATAAGACAATAGAATGACACACACTCTATTAATGGGGCGTGATGAGTCTGAGAGAAATTGTACTAGGTAGTGTATAAAGCTACATTTACAATACTGTAAAATTTGGCCTGGGTGGTGTTAATATTTAAACTAGTCGGTAATTGTCACAGTGATATAAATTATCGACAGGAATTTGCCACAACTTTCGTGAGAAATCAATTATGACTTATGACCAATCTGGCTACATTCAACTCGAAGGTTTTTATTCAATAAAATAATGATTGAATATTAGCTGATCGCGTATCTATGCAGTTGCATGTATAGGGGAGACCAGTGTGGAAATAATAACGTGATATCGTAATCCCAAACCCCAAAATCAACTGATTATCCTTAAAATCACAACATTTGCGATATCCGATACTATTTTTTAAAATATTTTTTTAAATAATTTTGGCGGTTTGAAAGAACTTTCGGGACACAAGATAAAAAAAATCAGTGAAGTGACGAATTGATACCGAGTAGATTGTGGTTTAGTGGGCGTGTTACCAAATGAACAGACATTGTGCTGTTTGAATACTTCAATACTACTTTCAATGTTTAGGTCAGAGTTAAAAATAAATAACGTATTGAAAATAACTAATGTATTTTGTATACCTACAGATTGTACATTAAGGCGTGTCTCTGGTGGGCTGGATCTTTTTCAAGGAAAAAAATGATATTATAGAATATAATCTGAAACAACTTCTGAAACTTTATTTTATTTTTTGACGGCTTGCTTTATTTACCTACTCGTATCATGGTTATGCTGATTGAAGCAACTTCATTCAATACGAAATTTTCGATGTAAGTTGGGTGTTTAAAGCTTTTCTGCGATATTATATTTTAAAGAATTCTTCGAAAATCATCATCATTGTCATCCTTCGAATGTTTGCACTGTAGGGACACTGATTCGAGTGACAGTGAATTATAATCAACCACGCAGACCCGATGTGGATTGGTGGAGGGCACATATCTTTAGAAGTAGTAGTCGTTCGACATGATGATGACAGTTTACTCACGCATTGCGTACAAAAAAGTATCAGAGGAAAAATCCATCAAAACTTCGAAAATAATTATTTTTATCAATACAAAATCAGATTTCAGTATTAGTTTAACAAGGACTTGTTCTAATGCTAACTAGAACTATGTAGGTACTAACTGTCACATCGTGGACACATGTTTACGTTTGCAAGTGGGTCGATAACTAACTAGATACTGCAAATATGAAGTGCACTGCAGACTATACATTGAAAAATGCATTTTATTCACTTATCTGATAGGCTCCCGGGTGTATTGATAAATAGAGTTTGTAATTAAGCGTTTGTTTTGATGCTATATTATAATGAATAGATGTAAATGACAATGTACCGGGTTATTGGCTTTTTTGGAGACTCAAAGGCTTCTTCTAAAGAATGAGTTGAGGTTTGAAAAGTAACAATGTTTAGAGAATAATCTAAAAATATATGGAAAATGCTACAGAAAATAGAGAAACAAAAAAATAATAAATACTATAAATTATGTAAGTATTTATTAGTTACAAGAACGCAATACTTTGTTATTTTAAAATATGAAATTCTAGTTTAAACATATTATTTTGAAAATATCTTCCATACCTGTGCATGGAATTGTTAGCGAAAGAACCTTTGAATTGTATATTATATTCATAAAGTGCGTGTAAGATCGCATTTGAATTTTAAAAAGGCAGGATTCTAACGTTTAAGGTCAGCATTAAACACTACTTACTTTGGATTTCAAGTCTTTCAAGTTTATCTTCCGCTCTTTGCTGCACCTCCAATGGACTCTCGATATGGTAGAATATACTTGCACCGACCAGCAAGTACATTATGTGAAGCGCGAGCATGCACGCTAGTTGCTTTTTGGACATCATCTTGATTAGTTTATTTTATAATTAAATTAAATAAATAAAATCACAGTTTAGTTTATCACAATTAAGTGTCACTGAATCACATGGAAATCCATATCGTCCTTTTCGGCGCTTCGAAACTCTGAAGCTGCATCGTCTCCAGTGTTGCCGTGAATCGGTTCAACTTCAAACTGAAATGGTGTCCAAATGGGTTCTTATTTTTGTACCACATGTTATTCTCCTCATTTGTGATGGCGGCCGGTCAGTAAACTGGCCACCGACCGCTTCCCGACGTTCGACCGTAAGAGAGGATCTGACAGAATGAACCGCGGCGCGCGCGCCTGTATCGCCTACGATCCACAACACACGCGTCCTTTTTTTTTCCAGCACTAAATATTTGAGTGACAACAACTCGTATTAACTCGTCGTAAAGGATAATAAGAAAGGTTATTGCCGACATAGTTCTAAGATACACTGACGCAGTGATAATGCTAACGATGTGAGGAAAGATTTCGTTTACAACCGAGGATTAACGTGGATTTCGCGTTTGATAATGGACAAAGTGTATGAGATAGTATTACATCATTTTTCTGATAGCAAAATACAGCCTTTGCCACGCAGGAACTAATATTTGGGCACGTACGTCGTATCTCCAAGTTTTACAGACATAGGTCTGTAAAATGATGCTGAAAAGAGAGCTGGAATTAACGTCGTGTTAATAAACAATTGTTAAATACAACTGTAAATTTTTTTTGTTTATTTTTTATAGTTAGTCTTTATATATACTTGATTGTAAAGAGGATGATGTAGAGTAGGTAGGTATTGACGCTGAATTTAATGATGACAAAACAGTTAGATTTAATATGTAGGGTACCTACTATTGTGATTGTTTTGCAACAATAACCAACTAAAGATTTATTTAGGTATTAGGTAATTCAGCACGGGTATTTCTATTATTGTAGTTTTTAGCAAATAATTCATAAAGTATCATCGAGTTAATTATCTATTTATTATATTGCGTAAGTACTACTCTCTAAGTACCTATGTACTTATAGAGTTTTCAGGAATCTTACAAATTTTTAAAAATCCGGAAAGTAGAATATTTGTATCTTTGCGGCGGCTGAACCGGTTTGGGTTTTTTTTTACACAAATTAAATAATTTATTAATTAATTTATTTATTTAGTGATCTAGTTCCGGAACATAACAGTGCCATAACTGATAGAATATTTTTTTTTATATTAAACTTATATTAAAGAAATTTTTGGGACTAACCAAAAAAAAATAGAAACCATTGAAATCGTATCTCATAAGGTATACCTAGTGCCTAGCCCTCCTTTTTTTGGAGGAAGTATTCAATCAAAAATCTCCTGCGACAGAAAATTACAGTCGTCAAACCTGTAGATACCTATACCTGTAGAGGAATTAACAACATATTCTACTGACAGAAGAAAGTGAAAGAAATTTGCAAGACGCTACGCTCGCTTAGCTTGCTCGGTCTAATTATGCGTCGATTCGAGAACCTCCTCTAGCCTCCTCCTTCTATACTCTATCTTTACTAATATTATAAAGAGGAAACATATTTTTTATGTAAATTTGTTTCTTTGCATTTTCGTTTGTTACGAATTACACTCAAAAACTAGTTGTTCGATTTTAAAATTTTTCACAAGTGCGTCTGTGCGAAGCCAGAGCAGATCGCTATTTACTGATAAAAAAATGTACTATGTGTGTATATTCATAAGTATTTGAGCGATAAATCGATTCTTCTTGAAAACTATACAGGCTGGTCCAAACATAGACGTCAAATAGATTTCTCAGATCCAGGGGTATTCGAAAATACATGCCATAAGTATAATATAAATCTGCGAATGGCCCGGTCTTTCATTAAAAAAAAACAGAATATTAAAATTTTGCTGCAAAGGCTGCACTATTTTGCAGCAGAGGCTTTCTAATAAAAACAACGCGTTGATATCGGTCTAATAGTTTGGAAGTTACGATATAGCGCTGTTTTCTTTGTTTTGTTTTTTTTTATGTTAGCAAGTGACAAGTCAATCAAGGCGCCCACCTGTTGTTAAGCACCACGCCTGACTATTACAGATGCAGAGCCACCCAAAGCTTAAAGTTTTTAAGTGTTTGCGTGGCACTGCACTGCGCTTACACCCCGAGACATTGTTGTCAAGTCTCTTTCGCCCAGTAATTTCACTTGCTACAGTGCCCTTCAAACCTAAACACAGTAATGCTTGCACACTACTGCTTGGAGATAGAATATCTGACACTGCGGTGGTACCCACCAAGGAAGACGGACTCTTGTTGAAGAGTCCTACCACCATCTAAATATTCTTTTAAATCTGCTAACAGGATTTAAAACTGTTCAATCAAACACTGGGGGCATTTAGTACTGACAATAACAATTTACATTTACAAGGGGTTTGTGATTATTATATATTATTCTTGAAAGGACACTGAAGGTCCTTCTCTCTGTCGTTTGTCGGTCTGTAGTAGACCCTCCCTTCCTAAGGTTATGGGCTCAAAATTTACTCTGAATTTTTCTTTTTGAAAAAGGCAACGTGATCTCGGTACTCCATCGAAAAATGCAATGGCGTGCTCTCAAACACATGAAGAAAAACTTTTCGAGGAACATGTCGAAGAACTAAATATTCGAAAGACATTTGCCGTCTAACAATTCGCATTAGGTCTGTGTGGTGGATGATAAGACGCCGCGTGATGGATGATAATTTATTATTTTAACCCGATCTTACTCACGCTTGAGAGTAGGCCAGTGTTCCAGCAGAGGGAACAGTAGAAGGCTATCATGATGATGACTGTTAATCTTGATAATTGGGATCTATTCAGATCCTCGTAAAGTTAAGCTCATGATGACTATCCACGATGATCAACTTCCTTCCATAATCCTCATCTCACACACAGGTAAAGTCAAATTGCAGCCAATAAACCTTGGGCACACAACCCACACTACCCTAGGATCGCCAAGTGACGTGCGCTTTCACGATATCTCTTAACACTCGGATTACTCGGATTAGCCTGCAAATGTTTGCGATTTGACAGTGACAATTTGACCGGCATTTCAAGGTCACTGGCACTGGAGAATTTGGTGGATTAGGAAGTCTTCCGTGACTTGAAGGCAGTTAAAATCTAAGGCAAGCCAGATGCGTGGCAAATAGGTACCTACTTGTTTTAGGGTGGATTCGGCCAACAGCGGGAATAAATATTCTGCGGATTAATGTCAAATACAAGTAATTGTCAGTTTACTCGCGAATAACTACGATTTATTCGGAGAATAGTGCCTATTCGAGTTTGGTCGAATCCAACCTTAGAAGGTTGATTTTCTTTTGAGAATTGAAAAACCGAGAAGAGTATAAATATTGTACGGGAAAGGTTCTGAACCTACAGTCGTCAGTTTGATTCCCACAAGCATTAGATAAAGGCAGGAAAGATTAAATTAGTTTTGCTTTGCGGGGAATGCCACTGCTGCGTGTCTCTTATATTAGGAGTGTCAAAGGATTCATAAGGATGACGTTGAGAATTATTTAGCGTGCTATTCTGATCCTATCTTCCGAGTAAAAACCAGATAGACTGCTAGCTGGTAGTATTTAGTGAACCAATAAAGTGTTCTTTCTTTTCTTTGTTTCTTTCTTTCAGTTGGACTGTAAATTTCATATATAAGTAGTCATAGAGAAAGACGATATTGGCCTAATGACGCGGCTCTGCTCCCCGACATAATATCATTTGTAATCAAGGAATTCATTTAATATGTACTCAATATAAAAATTCCTTGTTTGTATTGTACCTAATGTACTTACTTATTACCATTCAAATTCTTGCCTTTGTTATTAAATTATGTGTATTTATTCAAGTATAGCGTGTAGGTTACTGCTTTAGACTTGTGCTATTAATTTATAATTTTTTTTGGTACCATCTAATGCTTTAAACTCAGTTGAGTTTGTTGCCAGATTCTAATAAGCTGGGTCGTGGTGTGGAACAGGCGTAAATTCAGCTAGCTATAAGACGTTTCAAAGTGATTCTTGTGATTTTATTTATTGAGTAAGTAAAGTCACTTGATTGTCATCACTTCAAGCCTTAGGGTTAGATGATGCGCCAGTCATCACGTATTATACATAAGCACTGTAAAAAACCCCCTTGTCATTTGCATAACGCGATGTCTATGCAAAGTCATACCTCAAATACCTAACTAAAAAGTTACAGGCATTGCGCAAAGTCAAAGACCCATGTGGTCTTTCCTTGCGGTGATATCTGAATCAGGGAAGTTTAAATACTGGTTGTCGTATGTCGTACTTAGGTGGTTTTCAAAATGATTGATATTAAAATGTAGGTTAATGTAATTCAATTCAGCTTTTGAGTTATGAACTTGCTATAACTAGGTAGAGTTATGTTACGTGTAGTTTAAGAATATATTACTTATAGGTAGATACCTCATGGGGACTTATAGCAGTGATTCGAAATGGGTTATCCTAGTGACGTAGTGTGAATCATTTTTGGCACCAAACAATAACCAAGGTTCTGAAGTTTTTTTTCCTTACCTGTCCATGGCAAGGTAACGTTTTATAGAGTATATAGGTACCTACCTACAAAAGCTACCTATATGTTTACGAGTTTGACATCCTTGCAAGCTAACGGCCTTAAGGTGGTTGTAAATGGGAAATTGGTGTTAGTTAAGAATGACAGGAAAATTTAATAATTGCATGTACTTAGGTGTACCTTATCTACCTACAAATATATGGTTTGGCAAGTCCTCGTAACTGTTATTGTCAGGTTTTATAATTTTTATATATTTTTTATCTTCCTTTTTTTATTCAGCAAGCAAGCTTAATCTAGTTGTTGGCCTGTATCTTTAAATTACGTCCAAGAACAAAAAATTCTAAACATGTCATGTGCCCTCCACCAATCAATCCGCAAAGTCCGTCCGCGCTCTCGCTTGAGTAGGCCAGTGTCCCAGCAGTGGGAAACTGGGGACTTATGAAAGCAGCCATGATGAGCTGCTAATCTTACAAAATAAATTACTAAATTTAACTAAATAATGCTGGACAATCCGCATTGATTGTCCAGCATTATTAGTCGGAATCGACTCTAATCGGTTTTGCTAAGTCGTGACAGAAAACCGATCAAAGTCGATTCCGTTTCGATTCCCTCGGCTCCTATCGGGCTCTATGCTCTACATATAAGTAGGTACTACTAAGGTAGTACCTATAGGTAGGCATCCATTAGGTACCTACCTACACATAATTTAGGTAGCTGAGATTAAAAATTATCAAAACCCTAAAAATGTTTCGTTATTTAGCGGACGGTGACAAATTGGCTGGTACCGATACATTAGCACCGTGACATTCGGCAAGAGTATGATCAAGACAAATTAGCACTTTGTGACATCGTGGTGGTGGTGGGTGGTTAATTAAGATGTAAGTACTACCTAGGTACTTACCTAAGTAGGTAGGTAGTTACTTACCTACCAAAGACGGAGCTATCACTCTAGCTAGGCACAGAGTAATAGGTACTTTAGGTCAAAAAATTAAGAGAAATAGGTAGGTACCTAGGTATACCTTAATTAGGTACCTGCCTACCTACATACAGAATAATATTTATGTACCTAAGTAGATTGGTAGGTAGGTACAAAAGCTGCTTCCTTAATCACCCGATGCTTTGCAAATGCAGTGTCACCTCACCATCACTCTGCATTGTGACTAGGGATTGCAAAACCGGTTTCCAGTTTTGGTGAAAACCGGTAAACCGGACAAAATTTACTTCGATATGCAACACAAGTCAAAACAACACAACAAATATATCAGTATTTATTTTCAATTTCAATATAATCAGCTCACGAAGCTTTCTTTGTGTTGTGGAGCATCACCTCCTTAAAAGAGATGATAAGTTGATTTGATGTCAGTTAGTTAATCATAATTAACCGAACGAGTGAAGCGTTTAGACATTGGTCAAAAATGCTTTTGTCCGTCAGGCAGTCAATCGCCTATAGGTCCCATTTTTCAACCAATCTTTATAGATATTTTTAATTTTTGGCGATTTTTTAGCCCACGGACACACACCCATACACCTCTCTCACACCGTCACTTACGTACCTACACTCATATACATTAACGCCACGCACATTAATCAGCACACCAACACACCCACATACATATACACAAACTTACACCAACACACAACCTTTACTCATGCTACATCATCGAGTATATACCCAAATTTGACTCTAACAACATTGTTAGTAAAAATTATTATTTGACAAAAGGTAGGTATTACCTTTCCAATTATTATAAACGACAGGTAGCTGTTTCGCTATCTTATTATTTTAGTATAACAGCCAAAAACTTGGCTACACAAAGTGCTTTTATTGGGCACTCCCATAACATGAGACAGACTCTGGACATTATTCCAAGTCATTTAAATTAGTTTGTAAGACAATAGAGGGATTCTCTAGCATTCAACAGTCAAATAATAATTGTTATAAAAAAAGTCAAAATAAATCAAAGAATGTAAATATTACTAGCTTGGTGCATCAGAATATTCAGGGAATTTGTAACAAAGAGTTAGAACTGGAATTGTACCTGAACTCAAATAATATTGACATTATTTGCATTACTGAACATTGGCTGAAAAGCCATGAGCTTATGTTCAATTTCAGTAATCACCAAGTTGGTAGTTCCTTCTGCAGAGTTAACTTTATGAGAGGTGGATCATTAATATTACTTAATAAAGAAATTAAATTTAGAGAACGTAAAGACATTGTCACCCACTCTGTAGAACGACACATTGAGATAGCCTGTGTGGAGTTGGAGCAGTTCATTGTTATAAGCACTTATAGCCCACCAACCGCCTCATTTGATGTTTTTGAGAAAGTAATGGAAGAGGTAATGTTTAAAATAGTATCAAAATCAAATAAACAAACTATTGTTTGCGGTGACTTTAATGTAAACTTGCTTGAAACATACTCTTTAAGTACCAGAATAACTAGTCTATTTAAATCATTTGACCTTGAACCATTATTTATGGAGCCCACAAGAATAACTGCCACTTCGGCTAAATGTATAGATAATATGTTTTCTAATGTAAAAGTATTAAGAAAAAGTATAATAAGTAATATTAAATCGGACCATCTTGGTCAACTTATTCATGTAGAAGCAAGAAACAAAAAAAATGTAAATAGAAAAATAACTTTTATTCCTGTGACCATTGATCGATTGGATAAAGTAAAATTTAACCTTATTTCTAGATTGCCTGGTTTATCATATAACTATCATAATCCAAATGACTCGTATAATCTATTTTTTAATGAATTTAATAAAGTATTCAATTCGATTTTCACATCCAAGACGGTTACGGTATCAGGCAGTTCAAAATTTTGTGAGTGGGCAACAGCTGGTATTCATAAAAGCAGGCAAACCTTGTATGAACTTTACAACGAAAAACAATACAACTTTAGTGAAGAGTTTAAAGTAAAAGTTAGAAATTATTCAAAAATTTTTAAAAGCGTTTGTCAAGTTGCAAAATCACTATATTTATGTTCAAAAATTAAAAACAGTCAAGATAAAATTAAAGCTACGTGGAAAATTATAAATAATGAGACTGGAAGAGTCAAGACTCAGAATAATGTTTTCAATTTAAATATTAATAATAGTAATATTAAGCATGATGATGAAGTAGCCAAAGCATTCGAAAAATTCTTTACTGATATTCCAGTTTCTACTACAAAATCTTTAAACTCTTCTCACATAATTGCAGAGTCATTGTTAAAAAATAATGTACCACAATGCAACATACAATTACATTTCGATTATGTAAATAATAATGATATTATCAAAGCATTTAAACTGATAAATGTAAAAAAAACCACTGATCTCTGGGGCATTTCTGTTAGCGTTGTGAAATCATTCATTGAAATCATTGCACCTGACCTAGCTTTTATATTTAACCAATGTATTGACTGTGGTGTGTTTCCTGATTTAATGAAACATAGCAAGATAACACCTCTTTTCAAATCAGGTAGTCATTCTGACCCTGGTAACTTTCGGCCTATATCAGTATTGCCTACATTTAGTAAAATTTTTGAAAAACTTATTCTTATTCAGTTACAAAGACATTTTAGTATGAATAACTTACTTGATAGTAAACAATTTGGGTTCACAAGAGGTCGCTCAACAACTGATGCCGGTGTTGAGTTGATATCACACATTTTTGAAGCCTGGGAGGAATCGCAAGATGCCTTAGGCATTTTTTGTGATTTATCTAAGGCATTTGATTGTGTACATCATGAGACACTAATTAGAAAATTACAACACTATGGAGTTAGGGGTGTTGCTCTAAACCTTCTCACTTCATATCTAAGTGATAGAATACAAAGAGTTGACGTAAATGGAAAGCGTTCTCCGGGATCAGTGGTAACAATTGGTGTACCACAAGGATCAATACTTGGGCCATTCTTGTTTTTAATATATATAAATGATCTACCCCGGCTTGTTAGGAACGATCATGAGATTGTACTGTTTGCTGATGACACGTCACTTTTATTTAAATTAAAGCGACAAGAGACTAACTTTGACAAAGTAAACAATGCAATCTCTAAAATTGTAGGGTGGTTTAATGTAAACAACTTATTGTTAAACGAAAATAAAACGAAATGCGTTCGTTTCATACTACCTAATGTAAAACAAAACCAAACTAATATAAAAATAAAAGATGAAAAGCTAGGCCTTGTGGACACCACAGTTTTTCTAGGCTTAACTTTAGATAATAAACTGCAATGGGGCCCACACATAGATAAATTGTCGAAGAGACTTAGTTCTGCAGCATACGCAGTCAAAAAGATCCGTCATTTCACCGACGTCGATACAGCCAGACTAGTTTATTTCAGCTACTTTCACAGCATTATGTCTTACGGTATTTTGTTGTGGGGGAGTGCTGCAGATATTAACACCATATTCGTGTTGCAGAAGAGGGCTGTTCGCGCAATTTATAACATGGGTCCCAGAGAATCACTTAGAGATAAGTTCAAAGAAATTAATATTATGACAGTGCCCTGTCAATATATTTATGAAAATCTTATGTATGTTCGCAAAAATATTAATCTGTTTAAAAAAAACTGTGATAATCATAATGTTAATACTAGAAATAAAAATAAACTCGCTGTTCCCACAGTTAGGCTCACTAAGGTCAGTAAATCTTTTAAAGGGCAATGTGTACGCTTCTTTAACAAAGTCCCAAGCGACATACAAAATTTATCAATTGTCAAATTTAAAAACTTAATTAAACAAAATCTGTCTCAAAAAGCTTACTATAAAACAACCGATTACCTAGATGATAAAAAAGCTTGGGACGAATGTGCTCCAACTCTACTTGGAATCCATAACAATAGCAAGGGTCATGCCAAAAAAGCGATAGGAACCCAGCCGGTGTTGTTGCCAGTTCTTTTACGGCATGGGCGCGTTGGAACTGGTGTAAATTTTCCTAGCTTGTAAGACGTTTCAAAGTGATCCTTGTGATTCTACTGAATAAATAATTTTTGATTTTGATTTTGATTTTGAATACACTCGATGATCTACATACACAGATAATTTTTGAAAAGTCTCTCTTTCCTGTATTTCTATAATCATTCTCATTTTTTTTTTTGCTACTGTATTTTAAGTTTATCATCGTTCAAGTTTAAGTTTCGTTTATGATATCTTATTTTTTTTTTTCTGTCGTACATTACCAATGTTTTGCTCTCATTATGGAAATTATTACACACATCTTGTTCCCACTATGTATCTAATAACCGTGGAGTGGAGCACTGGTGACCTGTTATACAGGCGTACAACCTAATTCAGGCACCAGTCTCGCACAAATCAGGTTTAATGAGATTAATTTTATATTAATTAAAGTACAAATACTCATGGACTAGCACATAAGAAACCTATTTGTGAGAAGAAAATAAACATTTTATTTATTATTATTTATATCCTCCAGACAGGAGCAAAAATGAGGATACTGAATATCTAAATCGGATCTCGTAAGGCGGGACCTTACGAGATCCGATTTAGATTGTTTTTTTTATTTACCTTATAAAAATTTGGTAAAGATTTAATGAAAATCATCAGCGTGATGAGCAAATTACGAGTACCTCGTTAAAACGCAGTAAATTGCTCATTTTTAAAAGTTTGTGCTTGTGAGGTTTTCTGTTCGTAGAACAATTATTTTAAGTTAGTATTATTTTAAGTTCATGTTAACCTCGACGCTTGGACATTTATTTAAAACACAACGTTGTTGAGTTAAAGTTGCAATTAGAATGTGCTTCACTGCGGCACTTCTCACGCCCGTGCGATCCATATTATGAGCAAAACTCAGTTATTTGCTTCTTTTAAAAAACTAGACGAATAATCAAAAAACTATTATTAGGAACCGAATAAAATGATTATTTGACCTACCCATGGTGATGAAAGTAACAATTATCTTTATGTACCATAGGGTTCTTGAGAGCCAAATCAAAACATGCGCTTAACTACAATTTTACATATATATTTATAAATGTTGCCAAAACCGGAACCTAAACAGGTTTCCGGTTTTGCGCCCTCAAAACCGCAATTCAAAACCGGTTTTGAATACCTTCCGGTTTTGCAATCCCTTATTGTGACTCTTGCTGAAAAGTCCATCCACCCGGCAAAATTCAGTCGCTGTGACAGTAGGTAAGTAGGTACTTACCTACCTCTTAGTTTTGTATCTACCTGTAAGCTAATGTAAATAAAATCATCATCATCATCATATCAGCCGATAGACGTCCACTGCTGGACATAGGCCTCCCCCAAAGAGCGCCATGACGACCGATTTTGGGCCTTCACCATCCACCGACTTCCTGCGACCGCTTTAATGTCATCGGTCCATCGAGTGGGGGGCCGTCCTACACTTCGTTTTC
This sequence comes from Colostygia pectinataria, assembly GCA_951394395.1. NCBI lineage: Eukaryota > Metazoa > Arthropoda > Insecta > Lepidoptera > Geometridae > Colostygia > Colostygia pectinataria. Next base: position 3,623,010 of record OX596362.1, read on the forward strand.
CAGTTCGTGGTCGCCACTCGAGAACCTTTATTCCCCAACGGTTATCGGTTCTGCGAGCTATATGGCCTGCCCATTGCCACTTCAACTTACTAATTCTAAGAGCTATGTCGGTGACCTTGGTTCTTCTACGGATTTCCTCATTGCGGATTCGATCGCGTAGTGAAACTCCCAGCATAGCTCTTTCCATAGCTCGTTGGGCGACTTTGAGCTTTTGAACGAGACCTATAGTTAGCGACCACGTTTCAGTGCCATAAGTCATCACTGGCAACACGCACTGATTATAGACTTTCGTCTTGAGGCTCTGCGGTATCTGTGACGAGAAAATATGCCGTAACTTCCCGAACGCTGCCCATCCGAGTTGGATTCGTCGGCTGACCTCTTTATCAAAGTTGGACCTACCTAGCTGAATCACCTGTCCTAAATAGACGTAGTGGTCAACAACGTCGATGATATCGTTCCCAACATGTACCGGCACGGGTGCAACATGAGCGTTTGACATGATATTTGTCTTGCCCATGTTCATTTTGAGACCCACCTGTTGAGAGACGGTATTGAGGTCTCTGAGCATAGTGCCAAGGTCTTCCAGCGACTCCGCCATGATGACTATATCATCGGCAAATCGAAGGTGAGTGATGTGTTCGCCATTGATGTTGATGCCATACCCGTTCCAGTGCAGAAGCTTAAAAACATCTTCCAATGCAGAGGTGAACAGTTTCGGAGAAATAACGTCTCCCTGTCTCACCCCCTTTTGCAATTGGATAGAGTTCGTGTTCTGATCCTGAAGACGGATAGACATGGTGGCCTTACTATACAGATTCTTCAACACTTCGATATACCTATAATCAATTTGGCATCGCTGCAAAGACCGCAACACTGCCCAGGTTTCGACAGAATCAAAGGCTTTTTCGTAATCCACATACGCTAGACACAGCGGCCGATTATACTCTTCGGTCTTCTGTATAATCTGCCGTAGCGTATGGATGTGGTCTATAGTACTAAAGCCTTTTCGGAACCCGGCTTGTTCGGGAGGCTGGAAGTCGTCAAACCTACGAGCGAGACGATTGGTTACTACTCTAGAAAACAGCTTATAAACGTGGCTCAGAAGCGAAATGGGTCTATAATTCTTCAATAGGGTGTTGTCACCTTTCTTAAAGAACAGTACCACTACGCTTCTGTTCCACGCCTCTGGCGTTGTACCTTCAAGGATAACGGAATTGAAGAGCTTTTGAAGGACCCTAAGTACCGGTGTTCCACCCGCTTTCAAAAGCTCAGTCGTTATTCCGTCCTCCCCTGGTAAATAAAATAGGTACCTACAATTCAATTTTTTTATGTAAGTAGGTAGGTACCTTCTATTCATAATTGACCAAGCGAGCGAAGCGAGCGAAGCCTCTGAGTTTCGAGAAAATACATGAGTATTAATAAATAAAAACTATAATTACCAGTCAGATTAATAAATTATTTTTAATGTTAGTTTATGACATTGACATATTAAAGAAAAATTACATTGATGTAGTTTTGACAGATCTCAGTGCTGCTTGCTTTCTTCGTGCTTGGTATGATTTTTTCTCGCTTGCTTAGGTGCTGCCAGCATAGTATTTAATACCTAAAAATCTGGTAACTGTCGTTCCTAGCCATGCGCAAAAAGTGTCAGTATTAGGAAATGAATATAGTACTTCATTTGACTCAGTGAAGTACTTTAATAATTTAATTCAGTAGTTTATTTACTTCAGTATATCGTATAATACATTTAGATCATAACAGCCATGGAGTCGTATAATAGGATTTCATAACCATTTTGCTTTCCTTCACTTAAATCTTAATCCTTTATATCCTATTCTCAATCTTATAAGGTAAAAATGATAGAATCGTTTTATCGAATTCGTGCTCGGTACAAGCCTTAACAGCGTGAGGCGTGTTGGCAGCACTATTATTTTTGTTTGCTTGCTTGTTTTTTTTTTATTTTTCGTGCTTGCTTTGCTTTCCCTTGTTTGTTTGCATGTCCGCTCGCGCACGCACGTCTCCAAGGAACCTATACTAAAACTATCCTCTCTCTCCTCTCTCGTTTACTAACTTTTTATTTCAATTTTTCAGTAGTTTAATTAATATAACAGCATGAATCATGAAAGCAGGCAATTGGCTGAAGATTACTTTCTTCGGGAGCCTGTAGACGCTCGTATAAGGTAGTATTCAAAGGCAGAACTAACCAATATTGCACAATGTTATTCAGTTGTTTAGTTTAAATTCCTTGTAATTTTTAGAAAACAGAAGGAAGAACCTGTAGAAGCTGATCATCCGACTCTGAGGGTGGAATTGCAGACGGTTCGGCTCAACCCAGACTCTCAAAAACTTGTTTTAGATACGCTAAGGTTTATTCATGGCCCTGACTTTAAACTTGGCAGTGCTAGTGGTTACAAGGTTATTATTTCTATATTATAATATCATTTCAAATCGTACATTACAAGCCACATTCAAGAAGCAAGCACTATGTTTAATGTGGCACTCCTAAGAAAATAATGTTGAAAACATTTGAAATCTTCGCACAACAATATTTAAGCCACTACAAACTACAGAAAACCATGATGTAAATAAATGACCAAAATAATTATAAAACCATACAGCAATAATGATTTGTAAATTTGAACTTTTTTATATTTTCAGGATAAAGGCACAAATCTGGGTAATAGATACTGGATGGAAAGAGGCAATTTGGTAGTCCAAGGAGGTTGTGATTATTCCATAACTTCAAAGCCAGATATCCAAACTTCAGAGGCAAGGCTGAGAGCTTTTGCACTTGCCAAGCTAGAAAAGTATGAGTGAACCCCATTTTTATAATTACTAAAAATCTTTCCCTATAGATAATATTCCTTTATGCTTTGTGTGGCACTGCATCTGTAATAGTCAGGCATGGTGCTTAACATCAGGTGGGCACCTAGATTGTCTTGTCACTTGCTGACCTAAAAAAATATAAAAAAAATGATATTTTTGTATGAGTAGGTACTTTTTTTTATCAAATACTTTTTTGACTTAGCCTATACTGTCCCACTGCTGGGCAAAAGTCTCCCCTGCATCCCTCTACTTATCTTGGTCTTGTGCCATCTCTTGCCAAATACTTTATGATTTTTATTTACAGATATAATTTCCACAAAGCACATTGTGCAGAAGCATTAGATGTTGCAGCAGAAAGTGTTGAAAAGGCACTCGCAATATTATTTTACAAGTACTTTCGAGTAGACCCTCAAGAAGTGCCACAAGAAGTACCAACCACAGCAGAGCTCCTCGAAATGAGAAGCGATGAGGTAGCAGTCTTAGAGTCTATATACGAAACCAGCTTTCAAGTCAAAGAAAATAATGTATTGAGTGTCAAACTAAACCTACAATATCTAACCAAAATGTATGAAAATAAAGATGCAGCGAAACGTAAAGACAACATTAACTATAATCAAAGAAATCAACGTACCAAGCCTAAAGAAGTCTGTAAGCTATTTCTTAAAGGACACTGCAGATTTGGTGCTAAATGTAAGTTCCTACATGAGGTTCATGCTGAGAAGAAGCTAGCGGATGAATGGGAAAGTTTAGAAAAGCCAAGTGTTACATATGAACTTGAAATACGGTTTCCGGAAGATAGTGTGTATCCGTACCAACCTCCTTTAATATTCTTTAAAGTAGAAAACCGCAAAGATGTAATACCAGAGCTAACTTGTTTAAAAGTAGCGGCACGGTTGATAGATGAAGCTAAAACACTAGCACAAGATGGAATACCAAGCATGTACTCTTTAGTAGAACTACTGAATAATGAGGATGATATTATAAACTTTATACAATTTGATACTAGAACATTTTTGGATCCTACTGAAGCCTTATTTCCCCAGTTGATTCAAGATGGTAGTGGCAGTAAAGAGAAATTACCTTCCCATTATAAAAAAGGCTCGGCTCCTGGTAAGAGGCTAAATGTAAATTTCGAAGAGATTTTAAGAGAGAACAGAGAGATTGCTAAGAGGTATTTGGAGAAACCTGAAAATAGTAGGTATAACAAAATGATGGCTGGTAGACGGAAATTACCAGCCTGGCAAAAGAAAAATGATATTTTGAATGCCTTACGAAAATCACAGGTTTGTGTGTTCTCTATTGCTATAAAATATTTTTTAAAAATTTAAGCTGGTAAATATTAGATGTCAAACAAGATCTGCTCCTGGATACCAGCTGTATAAACTTTTGCATCATTTGCAGTTATTTGTCCCGGTATTGATAGTGTTGGTTGGTAAAGCCTTGTGTGGACATTTTACTGTTGTATGCTAAACGACAGATGACGATATCGTGTCGTTTAGTATAAACACCTTAAACACGCACCTACAAATGTACACTATTTTCTTTTTAATTTCTCCAGATAGTAGTAATAAGCGGTGAAACAGGCTGCGGCAAAAGCACGCAAGTCCCTCAATTCATACTCGACCACTGGTTGGAAAACTTGTCAAAAGATGGCGCTGACCACGCTGAGATTGTTTGCACTCAGCCGCGCCGGATATCCGCTATCGGCGTCGCTGACAGAGTCGCTGATGAAAGGGTTGAGAAGACAGGTCAGGTGGTTGGATACCAAGTAAGTTAAATGTAAACTGGAATAGCACATAGACTAATTTTTATACAGGAAAAATTTACTATTTTTGGTTGAAAAACTGAAAAATCACGGGTAAAACCGCGTGGGTCAGTTCGTTTATCATTATAAATGCAACATAAGTTTCGGAACGCGATATTTGCGTAGTGTAGATGAACCATTCTGAAGCTGTTCATAGAAATAGTAGAGTTCTTTATGATGAGCTTATAAGGGAAATTACTACAACCATACATATTTCTGCTACCATTTCTGATACCAAGCAGTAATGTGGTCATTGATGTGTTATGTGTACACTAAATAATACAATCAAAGACTAAAAAGTAGAGTTTAAAGTCCACTGAGCGGTCTTATCTCGATCTTTTCTAGACAATGTTTTTGTCATTATGAAGATAAGTCTATATTGAGTGCTTATTATCTGCTGATTTCAGGACTTGCTGGACTCTACCAAGGACTCTAGCAAGTGCTCTAGCTAGACTCAATTACTGCTTGTGATTAGCTATAAAGTTGTTTTCTTTCAGATCCGCTTGGAAAGCAAGATATCATCAAAAACGCGGCTAACATTCTGCACTACCGGTATCCTTCTACGAAGGCTAGAATACGACCCTCAACTCAAATCCGTCACCCACGTTTTAGTAGATGAGGTTCACGAGAGATCAGAAGAAAGTGACTTTCTCTTGCTGATACTGAGGGACCTTGTCAAAGTGAGGAAGGACTTGAGAGTTATACTCATGAGTGCGACGTTGAACGCTGAGTTGTTCTCAACATACTTTGAAAAAGTTCCAGTTTTGGAGATTCCAGGTAAATATCCTCTAAAATTGTAATAAATTCAGTTACTATTTTAACGCCAGATGGCAGATGGATGAACAGCCCCCCTACCATGAACTCTTATAGCGATTTAAATGAAGACCTAAACTAAATTGTCAAAAAAAATTTAAGTATTAAATAATCTATAAGTACCCTACTAATTGTTTTAATTTTTAATTTTAGGTAGAACATTCCCAGTGGAGCAGTTTTTCTTAGAGGAAATTATGGAAATGACAAACTACGTGCTTGAAGAAAATGGCCCTTTCTCTAGGAAGGTCAAAAAGGGTTGGTAATAATTTTGTACAATATCGATAACATGTTTTATAAAACGTTTTAATTCCGACGTAAATACAACTAATATTTTTTTTCGTTTTGGGATATCAAATTAAAATTAACTTATTTACGTTGACATTACAGCCATTTTGGTCGTAGGACTCTTAGCAAGAGTCCGTCTTGGTGGGTACCACCGCAGTGTCAGATATTCTACCTCCAAGCAGTAGTGTGCAAGCATTTCTGTGTTTAGGTTAGAAGGGCACTGTAGCAATTATTGTGTTGAAATTATTGGGCGAAAGAGACTTAACAACAATGTCTCGGGGTGATAAGCGCAGTGCAGTGCCACGCAAACACTTACAAACTTTAAGCTTTGGGTGGCTCTGCATCTGTAATAATCAGGCGTGGTGCTTAACATAAGGTGGGTGCCTTGATTGTCTTGTCACTTGCTGACATAAAAAAAAAAACAAAGAAAACACTAGCGCTATATCGTAACTTCCAAACTATTAGACCGATATCAACGCGTTGTTTTTATAAGAAAGCCTCTGCTACAAAAAAGTGCAGCCGTGACCAGGATAATAATAGTTTTTTTTTTTTTTTTTTTTTTGTATTTTAAATGACCCTAGTATTCATTTATAGGTGAAAAGAAACAAGATCTGGAACTAGAGTTAGAAACGTGTGATGTAAGAGCGGAGTCGGCTGAACCGCCGAAAGAATCTATCCGCGACGAAAACCTCTCGGTTGGGCAAATGATAGCGCGGTACCCCAAGTGTGGGAAAATGACCTGTAAGAACATGTACCTTATGGACTCTGAGAAGGTAAGAGCCTGTTACTTACGTTTGTCTGTCTGTGCGCCTGGCCGTGAGTTCGACAGGTGCAATTATACTAATACAATGATATCAAAATTACAGGTGCATACTAAAGTAAGTTAGTATAGTTTGTGGCCAACTCTGGTGACGGAAATAATAGGCCGCCCAAAGGCCTCCGTCACGGCTAGTTGCATAGTCGATTTTTGACACTTTCAGTATGGCAAAAATATCAAAATTCTACAATGCAACTGTGTGTCATTGTAATAAAAAAATAAGTTGTTTGTCTGTTATCCATTCTTAGTCTTATTCAGATCAGTTATTACCTAGAAAGACCTAGTATTATCAAGTTGAATTTACGGGTTAGTGTCAAAATCCCTTATGTACATCCCCTTTAAAGGGGATTTTGGGAGTTTCAGTGTCAAAATCCCCTTTGAAGCTTCAAGCTCAGTATCAAGGGGGTTTTGACACAAAAAAATCCCAAACAGTTACATAGATAATGTTTTAGAGTGTTTTTTTTTTTAAATACAACTGAAGTGGTAACCAATCGTACGGCCCACAAGATGGTAAACGGTTACCGCAGCCTATGGACGCTTGCAATACTAGAGGTATCACTCGCGGGTTGCCACCTTGAAGCTAAGATCGAAAGCCTCATGTGCCAGTAATTTCACCGGAAACCATACTCTCCGCACCGGAACACAGCAATGCGAGCATTACTGCTTGGCGGCAGAAATAGCTATGGTGGTAGTCCTTCCCCGGACGAGCTCTATCACTGAGAACTCTACTATTCTTAATTTAAAAGAGAATAGCTTTTTGCACTCTGGAACCTGTAGCACAAGTTTTGCTTAGTTTGGGGCTAGATGGCGTTGTGTAAAAATGTCTGCTAACTTATAATTATTGAATTTTCCAGATAAACTTCGATCTGGTAGAGCATGTACTGAACTACGTAGTGAGCGGCGCCCACAAGTGGCCGCGAGAGGGCGCTATACTAGTTTTCCTCCCGGGCATAGCTGAAATTATGGCATTACACGACCAATTGGCGGAAAGTCATACATTTAGTCCAAAGTAAGTGGTATCATTATCGGCATTGGCGAATCCCTGCCGTTGAAAGGCACTGTAGCAAGTGAAATGACTAGAAGCCTGATTACCGAAACGCTACATAACTAATCAAAGCTTAATTGATTCATTTTTAACCTGACAAACTTAAGGGATAGGTTCCACACACACAAAAAAAAATAATGTACCCATATTTTTTTTTATGTATATTTTGTCATAAAAATCCCAAGTAAACAAAAAAAATCGATTACCTTTTTCTGCTCAATTATTATTTATCATTGTTGGTTAAGCAGCGTAATAATGAAATATTCGAGTGTGCGCGCCCCGTAGCGGGTCATTGACACGCGCAGGTCAAGGACGCGCGGGTTATTGACCCGCGGTTCATTGACGCGCGGGTCACTGACACGTGCCGAGCGCTGCCTTTTCGATTTCTAACAAGTATAACTGATTATTAAGCAGAATTACGTAATTTTTTTCTTAAATAAAAAAAAAAGTTGATTAGAAAAAAAAAGTACTTACAAGTTTTTTTTCTGTGTGGAACCTCAGGTTGATAATGAATGACCTTATATATACGACCCCTAAACTGCTGACACGATCTTAAATACTTAAATAGCGTTTGAATATTCAGGCGGATTTAATAACTGTCTCGGAGTGACACGCCGAACTTTAAAACTAATAGTTTTGGGTAACACTAAAACTGTAATGGTCAGACGTGACGCTTAATATCTCGTCACTAGCTGGCATAAAAAACAGGTTTTTTTTATACAACTGAAGTGGCAACCAAGCGTACGGCCCACAAGATGGTAAGCGGCTACCGCATTCTATGGACGCCTGCAATACCAGAGGTATCACTCGCGGGTTGCCACCTTGAGGCATAGATCGAAAGCCTCATGTGCCAGTAATTTCACCGGAACACAGCAATGCGAGCATTACTGCTTTGCGGCAGAAATAGGTATGGTGGTAGTACTTCCCCGGGCGTGTTCTATCATAAACAACTCTACTACTCTCTCTTTTACAAGTAGTTATTATTCAAGTAGTTAATATTTACAAGTTAGGCCATGACAACAGAGGCCTTCGGGCGGCCTAAAAACACTATCACCAGAGTTGGCCACTGGCTCATACGAACTTACTTACTTACTTACATATTTCAGAACAGGAAAATACGTATTAGTGCCCCTCCACTCCACTCTGTCCAGCGAAGAACAAGCTCTTGTGTTCAAGAAACCGCAACCCGGTGCCAGGAAGATTGTACTCTCTACGAACATAGCGGAAACGTCTGTTACTATAGACGACTGCGTGTTTGTTATAGACTGCGGGCGGATGAAGGAGAAGAGGTAAAAAAAAAAAAAAAAACGTTTATTTTGTTACCAACTAAAAACATTACATCAGCTATTACTAAAAATATAGAGTAACAAAAATTATAATGTTTTTTATTATTGTAGGTCTATAATTATTTTGCTATTGTAGCCTCTGAAATATGTATTCTTAAATAGGTCTGATCTTGTAACCTGTAAATATCACGATATCCCTTCATTGTTTTATAAACTGTTATTTAAGAGATAAAAAAAAAAAAAATTGGTTACCTAGTCATAATAAATATACCTAACCATCATTTTATTGTAAGCTAAGTTTATTGTATATGGCAAACCACTTTTTTGATAAATAAATTATCTTATCTTATCTTATCTTATCTTAATGGCCACCACACAGCATGTACTATGACAGAACAACTCATGCCATAGCGCTGGTTTTCTACCTAATTTAATGGCAAATTTTTCTATATGTTGGTCTACCGTGAATAGTATGGATATAAGCTGAAAATCAGCGCTGCAGCATGACAAAATGCGGTAGCATATGCTGAGCTAAGGTCCCTTTCTTCACCACTCAACGATATAACGGTTGTAAGCATCATACTGTCACACATATTATAAATGGCATTTAAAATATAAGTGTGATATTAGTATTAGATAGTAGATTTATTAAATGCGAAAGTTTGGATGTTTGTTACTTTATAACTCGACAACCACGAAATCGATTTGGCTGAAATTTTAATCAGATGGATAAATGACCTGGAATGGGACATTTTGTCCCGGAAAACAGTACGAAACGAAATCGCAACAACTTGTTATTAGGTAAATAAAACTCCTTTGACTTAATTTTTTCGTATCAGTCAAAAATAAATGCGCTTTCCCAGGTTCGACTCAAACCGCAACATGGAATCCCTCGACCTGGTCTGGGTCTCGCGCGCCAACGCGAAGCAGCGCAAAGGCCGCGCCGGACGAGTGATGGCGGGAGTCAGCATACACCTGTACACCTCACACCGATACCGGTTCCACTTGCTGGAGCAACCGGTACCGGAGATACACAGGATACCGCTGGAACAGCTGCTGCTAAGGATCAAGATCCTGCCTCTGTTCCAGCATATGAGTGTTCATGAAGTGCTAGGTAAGTGTTACAGTGCAGTCTGTAGGTACAGTGCTGTCTATGGGCAATGGATATTCTAGACTGATGCCAAAGTTAGCATACACCTACTCCTCACACCGATACCGGATCCACTTGCTGGAGCAACCGGTACCGGAGATAAACAGGATACCGCTAGAACAGCTGCTGCTGAGGATCAAGATCCTGCCTCTGTTCCAGCATATGAGTGTTCATGAAGTGCTAGGTAAGTGTTACAGTGCAGTCTATAGGTACAGTGCTGTCTAAGGGCAATGGATATTCTAGACTGATGCCAAAGCTAGAATACGCCTACTCCCCACACCGATAACGGTTCCACTTGCTGGAGCAACCGGTACCGGAGATAAACAGGATACCGCTGGAACAGCTGCTGCTGAGGATCAAGATCCTGCCTCTGTTCCAGCATATGAGCAACAATCTGATTTATCTCTTGTGGTCTGGGTAAACCTGTGTTTTTCCTAGGTCAGGAATAAAGAAATGTTAACTTTAATTGCACGTGGCATTGTAAATCTTAGCACTAAGACAGTAAATAAAGTCTACTAAAATTATATTTCAGGCAAAACGATAGAACCGCCGCTAAAGACGAACATAGATGGCGCTCTAACGCGGCTCCAAGACGTCGGAGCGTTGGACAAACGCCACGGCCTCACCGCGTTGGGCAAACATTTGGCAGCTTTGCCCGTCGATGTGCGGATAGGGAAGCTGATGTTATTCGGAGCTATCTTCTGCTGTGTGGACTCTGCTTTAACTGTGGCTGCCTGTCTCAGTCATAAGAGCCCTTTTGTAGCGCCTTTCGGAAAGAAAGTAAGCATTTTGAGTAGTAAAATGATAGAACTTGGAACAGTTGTTGAATACAAACATAGATGGCGCATTAACTAATAATTCTTTAAGGCTTAGTTTTTTTCCATCTTCTAGGCTCCTTCGAGCTATGGTTTGAGGTCGTTGGAGCACTTTTCTAAAAGAAAGTAAGCGCTGGTTACACAATATAGGAATGAACCAATAAATTATCTACTAATGCTAGCAATATTAATATAATATTACTCTGACATTTAGTATGCCAAAATATTATTTAAATATTTCTATAAGTGCTTGTGTGCAAGCTAATAATGATTAATTTGAATAAATATGTATGTGAGAGTGATATCATGTTTTATTAATAAAGTAATGATGATGATGATGGGTGTTTATTTATTTATTTAAATTATTTCAGTCAGAAGCAGACGCGAAACGGAGAGAATTCGCGTGTTCAAACAGTGATCAACTGACCACATTGAGGGCATATAGAGTAAGTTCATTTGTCATTTGAATTTTTAGTAGTGTTTTTTTCTCAAACGATCAAATATGTTTTTTTTTCGTTTACAATTCTTTAAGATATAATATACCCAAAAACATACATAATTATACTTAGCAAAGCATAATGGTGGATATGTGGGATGACTGTAACCAAGAATCACTAAAATCACGTCTTCCCTACTACTGCATAGAGCTTTGACTATTACAGATGCAGTGCCCTGTGCCACCCAAAGCCTAAAGTTGTTAAGTGTTTGCGTGGCACTGCACTGCGCTTATCACCCGAAATATTGTTGTTAAGTCTCTTTCGCCCAGTAATTTCACTTGCTACAGTGCCCTTCAAACCTAAACACAGTAATGCTTGCACACTTACTGTTTGGAGGTAGAATAAAGAAATAATGCTGGACAATCCAAACAGCATCATCTAGCCCCAAGGTAGCTGTTAAACAGTATCTGACACTGCGGTGGTACCCACCAAGACGGACTCTTGCTGAAGAGTCTTAACACGAGGTACGCTCGTGACGTAGCTGGCTAAGTTGTTCTTAACAGATCAACGAAGTTAAGCACTGTTCCGCGTAGTCATCATTTGAATGGGTGACCGCCAGTGCTAATTTCAACTGAGCGCTCCCGTGATTCGGAAAGCGCGTTAAGCAGTCGGTCCCGGCTTTTTCATAGTTGTTAGGCCATGACAGAGGCCTTCGGGCGGCCTAGAAACTCTGTCACCAGGGTTGGTCATTGACTCATACGAACTTACTCACCACCTAATAATCTATTTGTTTCCAGAAATGGCAGTCAGCAATGACAAGAAGTACGCACGCGGCTCTCGTATTCGCCAGCGAGAACTTCCTCTCGCACAAGACGCTGCTGATGCTGGCCGATATAAAGCACCAGCTGTTGGGACTGCTGGCGTCGATAGGCTTCGTGCCCGACATGCCGGCGCTCAGGCGGAAGATGCGCAAGGATTCTGTGCTCAGTTTGACGGGAGATGAGGTTTGTTCATCTTACTAGAGCCCCAATATACACTGTTATATTTAGAAACTGTCAAGTTAAATAAAACATATTTTGATTCTATTTTAACTAATATTATTAATAATAATTTGTTTATTTATTTATTTTATTTATTTATTTATTTTATTTTAGGAAAACCAACAGCTTTTACATTTAAATATACACTTGGGTAGCTATGGAGAGCCAATTACAGGTTCTCACGTATAGGTTTTAAATTAATAAAAAGATGTACACAAACTAAAAGTAGGAAGTAGAGGTTAACATTACAAACAAAGCAAACAATTTAGAAAATAACAATAGACTTGATTTGAGGACTTGATTGGAGGTTTATATACTCGAAGTGATAAGAGGAATGTTTGGATGTTTGTATATTTGTAGGAGTATCACGCCAGACCGGCTGACAGGGGCCTTAAGCCAGGGTTACATTATTCTATCGTAGAGTGTCGTGACGTCATAAGTATATCGTATCCATACATTTACAGAATTCGTCACAACACATTGCGCTATAGTAATATAATTCTAACCATACAAAATGTATGGATACGATATGCTTATGACGCGTCACGATCACGACACGCCACGACAGAATAATGTAAACGCGGCTTTTACGCTTCAACGCAATCTCAATCCCGATTTCAATACAATTCTAATTTACTACTGTCAAATTTTTTACTCTTGGAAACAAGGTTGAATTTGGCGTAGGTTGTCATGAAATGTCATATTCCAATACTTGTCCAATACCGATTGCGTTCAAGAGTTAAGGCCCATACCCCACCTAAAGTGGCGCCGCCACCTTATTTATCTTATTATTCCGTTTAACAAAGGAATTTTCAAAAATCCATCGACCAGTTTGTGATACCTATCATAAGCTTTTTTTTAATGCCTCTGTAATAGTTTAGGAAGAGATACGAAAATAGATTTTGGTGGCCACCAAGGGCAACTTCGTATCTCTGCCTAAACTAAATAGAATAAAACTATTACAGAGGCATTAACAGAATAATAACATAAAGTAGGTGGTGGCGCTTGTTTAGGTGCTGTATGCGCCTTAAAGCTATCGTCAAACTGTTGTGAGAAATTAATGAAAAATTACGAGAATTATCTCACGATGTTTGTCTTCACGATATGAGAGCATTGGCTTTGCGGGAAATATTTGTTTGATTATGATATTTTGAAATATAGTTAGCTTATGATGATGGTAATGATGATTAAATTTTGAAATTTTAGCTATGATATGTATTTTTTTTTCAGCTAAACGTTAATGGAAACAACGATCGGTTATTGGCGGCCATTTTGTGTGCGGCGCTGTACCCTAATGTTGTTAAGGTAACATCATTTTATTGATACACTCGTGAAAAATATAAAGCAAGGAAATTTTTGAATACTTTCATAATATTCGAAATACGTTTTAAATTATATAAAAGGATAATTTATTGTCTGTCATTCTTGCTGACGCGTCAGCATAAATGACAAAAACAGGCGAAAAATAGTGTAAAAAGTCAAGTCAAGGACGCGCGGGTTATTGACCCGCGGTTCAGTGACGCGCGGGTTACTGACACGTGCCGAGCGCTGCCTTTTCGATTTCTAACAAGGATAACTAATTTAACAGCAGATTACCTAATTTTTTTTTTAAATATAAAAAAAATTAATAGGATAAAAAAAGTACTAGTATTTTTTTTATGTGTGGAACCTATCCCTTAAGTTTGTCAGGTTGATAATGAATGACCTTATATTTTTCCAGGTACTAACCCCAGAGAAGTCATTCCACATGCAAGCCGGCGGGGCGATCCCCCGCCAGCCGACACCGGACGAGCTGAAGTTCAAGACTAAAACGGACGGATACGTGGCTCTCCACCCCTCGTCCGTGAACTCGCAGGTCGGCTACTACCCCAGCCCCTACCTCGTGTACCAGGAGAAGGTGAAGACGTCGAGGGTGTTTATAAGGGAGTGCTCTATGGTGCCGCAGCTTCCGTTGGTGCTGTTTTCAGGTATATCAACCAAACTGACCTTATCATCACGACAGTCTTCCAAAGTTCCCACAGCTGGGATACTGTCCTGCTCTCGAGCGAGAGTGATTGATCTTATTGATCTTAATCCGCCACGCAGACCCAATGAGGATTGGTGGATGGCATTATGTCTAATTCATTAATTTTTAGTTTGGTCATGCCGGTTTCCTCACGATGTTTTCTTTCATCGTATAAGAGCACTGGCATTGCGCACATACATTTTTCATAGCGAATAATCCATTGATGAATCCATTATCCATATGATGATAATCCATTGGCGCGCAATACCTGAGGTATCACTCCACATTAAAACCACCCTTCGGACCGGAACACAGCAATGCAAACATCACTGCTTGATGGCAGAAATAGGTATGGTGGTAGTCCTCCCCTGGGCGAGCTCTATAACAAAGAACTCTACTACTTATAATTACAATTTACAAAAATTATTTTTTATTATTTTTATTTTTAGGTTGCAATTTAGGAGTGGAACTTCATAATGGAACCTTTATAGTGTCTCTAGAAGATGGATGGATCATGTTCCAAGTTGAAAAACATGAGGTACACGTTCATAATTACTTACTACTAGCTGACGTTGCTGGCTTTGCTTACGTGCACTATACTAGTGGTGGTACTCTCGCTTGAGAGTAGGCCAGTGTCCTAGCAGTGGGAACATTTACCTGGTGGTAGGACTCTTTAGCAAAAGTCCGTCTTGGTGGGTACCACCGCAGTGTCAGATATTCTACGGCGAAAGAGACTTAACATTAATGTCTCGGGGTGATAAGCGCAGTGCAGTGCCACGAAACACTTAAAAACTTTAAGCTTTGGGTGGCACTGTATCTGTAATAGTCAGGCGTGGTGCTTAACATCAGGTGGGTGTCTTGATTGTCTTGTCACTTGTTGACATAAAAAAAAAACATTAGAAGGCTGTCATAATTAAATAAGATAAAGTAACCTATTCAGCTTGTTACAAAATTATGGTCTCCCTCTTTTATACCGACCAGCTTAAGTCTCAGATCCTCCATTGTCTTACTGTTTCAACCCTGTCGACATTGACATTGGCAAAATTGTGGCAAACCCGGCCACAGACGCCACAAATTAAAAGAAGAAGAAGAAGAAAGTAACCTATGCATCAATCTATGTAATATCTAAAAGTTATTGAAATCGGTTTAGCAGCCACAAAGTAACAAACATCCATATTTTTTTGACGTAAGAATACTAGCTGCAGTCCTCGGCTTGACGTAATAATGTAGTGTAAGTGTTAAGAATGCCAAGGACATGCCGATCGTTTTAATATCACGAGGAACTATGAATAAGATGGTTGCAACTTTTTCTGTAAGAGAAGTAATGAAGGATTCAACATTTTCGGTCGGATATTCGGATGGTTATGGAGTTGCCGGCAAAAAAGCGGGTTCAAATTCTGCCTGTGCAAAAAATGTTATCGCAATATGTAAATTAATTATGCCAGTGCTCTCATACGGTGAAGGAAAACATCGTGAGGAAACCGGCATGTCCAAGAACTAAAAATTCGAAAGACATGTGCCATCCACCAATCCGCATTGGGTCCGCGTGGTGGATCTAGACCCAATCACTCTTGCTTGAGAGTAAGTCAGTGTCCCAGCAGTGGGAACATCAGAAGGCTGTCATGATGTAAATTAAATAAATAATTTTGTTAACAGGTAGCAGAAATGCTGAAAACGATACGAGTCGAACTAATAAACCTTCTGGAAGAGAAAATAAACGACCCTAGCCTTAACTTACTGCACCATGAGAAAGGAAACAAAATTATAAACACAATAGTGCAGATTATAACGAAAGATTAACGCAGGTTATGAACCTTATGTTGGCGGGGAAGAGTTGAAATTGGCTTGTCAATTGAATTTATTAACACTAAGCAGAGAGCGAAATGAGATTGCGTTTTTTGTTTCATTCATTTGGTTTGAGACGGGTGAAACAATGCCATCTAGCATGGTTTCTCTAAGTAATTAAATTAAAACACATAGCTATAAAAGATGACAAAAAGTATTTAAGTAATGTTTTTGTAAACTCCTTAAATGAAATAATCATTCTTGAAACCTGTAGCTTCGCTATTCATCGATAAGCTGTACTTTATTAGGGTTGGATTCGACCTAAATCGATTATTCAATATTCTCCGAATAAATCGTAGTTATTCGAAAGTAAACATACCTAATTGTGTTTGACATTCCTGATTTCCCAGAATAGTTATTCCAAGAGATTGTCTTTGGCTATCTTGTCAGAACAACATGGGTCCTCCTAATTTAATTATTTTTCTCGTGTTATTTTTAGTAAAACTAAAACTTGCTTAAATTTGGTAGCAGTTTATCCAATCTAACTTGATTGTTTGACAATTGAAATGTAAGGGTAATGTTGGTTTGTAATTTAGTCAAAGGCTTTCTTAGGGAATTTTGAAAGAAACACCGCCGTTTTTTTTTAAATTTGGTTTGTTTACGTTGCTATGCGACAATCAAACTCATTTACTTGGCACTGGCGAAATTGTGACAAATATTCCACAGAGTCCATAAACGAAGAAGAAGAAGAAGTAGTTATTCTAAGTTTGGTCTTCTAAACTTCTGGAATAATTATCCCGAAGAAATGTCAAATGTTTGTTTGGTCGTGAATATTTTATTCGGTGAAATATTTTTTCGGTGGTTTGGTTTCTCGAATCCAACCTAAGTGTTATAAAATGACAAATGATTATAAATAAATGGGTAAAAACATAAAACTTACTACCAACGATGTGCTGTGAAGGATTTTGAATAATAAATTAAATAATAATTATAATAAAATAGTATGAATAATGTAGATAATTTAGTATAAAACTATTTATTAACTTTTTTATCAATCAAGCGTTATTTAAACGTAATATTATAACTAAAATAATAGATACAATATAATTTGCTTGTGATTTTGATGCTGTAGATTTTACAAAATGTATTTATGTATATAACTTTTGCACTAAATTGTTAGCTTTCATTATATTAGTGCATTATATTTAAGGATTCTACACATAAATTAATACATGTAAAATACGTGCGTCAATAAACTGCGCTTATTGAAGCGCAGTTCGGCGGGTTATTACAGTATACGATATTTTAATATTAAAATGTAATAAAAAAGGTTTTTTTTGTGTATTGAACCTAGTCCTTAAATATTTAGCACTAATAATGATAAAGACCCAGTTAATTAATATTGTACTGTGTTTTGTTTGTTAGTCATATCGTCTGTTGTATCGTGAAACGTAGTTTTGTAATATAATTAGCGACCCTCCCCGACTTCGTACCTTCCTATTGAATTGACGCCAATAACCCGCGCGTCTATGAACTGCGCGTCAATGAACTGCGCCTAAATGACCCGCGTGTCAATGAACTATTATCTATTGATGAAAATCGCATTAAAACCCTCATATATACATACAAAAAAACCGTACATACGTACAGAGAGACAGACAGCGAGAAGCGACTTTGTATTATGTAGAGATTATTATTTGAAATGCAAATGAAAGTATAGCGCCTAAAGTTTTCAAGAAACCATTTTCAACCCATTTTGAAGAAATTCCTTTACAATAAACTAAATCTTCTCTACTCCATCAATCCCCGTTCTGTTTCGTTTTATTGGATACTAGCGACCCGCCCCGGCTTCGCGCGGGTGCTAAAGAAACATATAAAACTTCTTTTTGAATCACTCCTATCTATTAAAAAACCGCATCAAAATCCGTTGCGTAGTTTTAAAGGTCTAAGCCATAGAACTGAGGTCTAAGCATACATAGGGACAAACAGCGGAAGTAACTTTATTTTGTAATATGTAAAGATTTACCCAAGCAGCTAATTTACTATAAATTTTATAATGTTTATATTTTTTATTATATGATTTCAGTGATCTTTGACTGTTTAATTCAATATGGGCTTGATAAATTCCTTTGTTATATGCGAAATAATAATACAATAGGTATGATTTTTGAAATAAATGTACTTTGTTTGAACACGATTTTTATTACTAATGTTATCTAGCTTAGCACATTTATACAACCTGCGTGTAATACTTTACTTTATAGTGAAGAAAGACGTAAAGAAAAGTCAGGTCAATAGCTGAAGATACACATCCTCTAAATTTCAGGTCTCTAGGACTTGGTTTAGTCGATAGTCAAGGGCATAAGGCTGCGTTTCTACCAGAGATGTGCGAGGATGTGTAAGCAAGGGATGTGTTTGTTAGTTAATGATTCTATTGGTTCCTAACCAAAGAAGTCTAAGTATAGAAGGGCCCTGACAGTGCTCCGACCGCTTTAAAATAGGTTCACGTTGAAAGGAGTGAGCTCACTCCATTCGCATCAGTCGACTGGCAGACGCGGACCTGTGCGCATCGGACGAATTTGTGAAAAACAGGCTTAAAATGCCGTCCTGTGTAAGTGTACCAATAACTCTAGAAGCACCAACAAAGCGAATGGTATAACATTCCATAAGTAAGTAGGTACACGATTTTACAACGCAATTTGTTTTTTTGTGATTATTTTAGCCAATTGAAAACGATGTTCTTGCCATTTTGATTGAAAGAGAACGAATGTTCAGTTTTTACTCGGGAGTAAGAGAGACAATAGTACTTTGTCTCTGCAGTTCAATTATCTCTTGTGATGCGCAACTCAACCAGCCACTATTTTATGACCCGCGACTACGCTTATTATACGTTAAGCCAGAGGTCATGATTCGGTGGACTTCGCTGACCTTGGATAACATTACTGTGTGAGTGCGTGCAATCGAATTTTTGCCACGTTTTTAAAGATTCGGGCCCTTTTATACTTAGACTTCCTTGTTCCTAACAAACACACATTTCTCGCTACTACACATCCTCGCACATCTCTGGTGGAAACGCAGCCTAAGAAGATATACTAGCAAGTGTGCATTGCATACTAGCAAGTGTGCATACTAGTAAGTATGCACTGCGTATCAACGAGGTGTTTTTTAGATTTTGTTCCAAAAACAACTAAAACAGAAAAAACCTAATGACACACTATTGCCTATCGCGAGGTACCTCTCTGACCTTTACTTTTCTTCATACATACCTACTTTCCTTCATAATATTAAAATACGGTAGAAAATAAATCAAATAGCACTTGCCTACCCACACAGACCGTGAAATATGGCGGCATCAATCACAAACGGACAAAACGTCTGTCGCGGACAACCTTAGCGACCGTCCGTTACGGTATGATGTATCACTATGAAATTACTGACAGGATTGGGGTGTAAGGATTTATATTTTATTTATATTTATGTTTGTACGATCTGCAAATATTTGTTCCGGGTGTTCTGGGTGTTTTCTATGTATAATAAAAAATATATATCTATTTATTGTATTGTATTAAGTTTAACAGTTATCCAGTATCTACCCATAAAACACAAGCTCTGCTTAACTTGAGGCTAGATGATGCTGTGTGGATTGTCCAACATTAGGTATTTATTTATTTATATTTAGAGCGAATGCTGACTTGGTCTAGAATATTTACCTACTCATTAGCCTTTTCTAGTACCTACCTATTAATAACCTACTTTTGCACTGGTGGTCCTAATTACTCTGACTTCTGATCATATTATAGATATGGTTGTAGGTTCGAAACCGGTCGTGCACCGAGTTCGATTCGAGCCCGCAATTGCCTTAGACATATCCGCTAGGCTAGACAGGTTTTTTAGATGAAGTAGACTGGCCTACATCATACTTTCAGCTTATCCAGCCTAATCCACATGAAATACAATACATGGTCAATACGTGCGGAGCTAAGCCGCGTTAACTAGCGATTAAGAAACCGAGCTTATACACCTGATTAACCAATAATAAACTACCTACATCACCACAGAGCAAACGGATTGAAAACACGGACACTTTAAATCACCAGGCGGGTGTTATTGGCAATATTGACGGACGAAGGGACTAGAGGGGCCATTGGCGTCCAATAGTGCGGACCCACAGTCGTAAAACGCACATGTTTTGGTCGTGCTACATGTGTACTTTAAAGGGCGAACTTTTGGGTTAGACCGTCCGAGTTGTTTACCCGAGAGGATAGTGTGGATAAGAATTTATCAATTATTTCTTTTCTTTCATTATTTTTCTTGCAAGATTTTCAAGCGTTGACTAGGTAAGTGTGGTAAAATAGGTACCTACAGTTCTCTGGTAGGGTGATATCAAAAATATACAATAATATATATAAAAACCGTCTCCGTTTTTCGTAGGTTAAAAAACCAGTCATTGTTACTAATAACGACCAGAATATTTTTAGCGCCATCTAGCGTTGGGTAGCGTTGATATTCTTATTAGTTTTTACCAAACAAACATTTTCAGGCTACTAAATGTCACTTGTAAATTCTTATTAGAGTTATTATTTTATGAGTTTATGAGCCCTAAAATGTTGCTTCAAATTTTACAATAGCAAGTTTTGGTTTCGAATTCCTATTTGATTTTGCTAGATGCTTACTCTATAAAATCCTTATTAAGCTAGCCGGCAACACCGTGGGTCCATTTGGACCCGCGTCACGTCCGGGTCGAGCGTAATTGGCGCCATTTACCGCCCCTGGCCGACTCGTTACGTTCGTCCGCTGCAATATGTGGCTCCAGCGGAGAGAATTCACAAAAACTATCAGAAAAACTTAGCGAACCTATATTTATGTTCGAACATCGAAGAAGTTTCATTGACTTTTCCTTTTTAAAAAAAAGATAAATACCTCAGTAGTTAAATCTACATTTAATTTATTATCTAGAAAAACATCGACTTATTTCAAACATTTCAAGCTAAAAATATTTGAGAAATATACTAACTAAGTAAGAAAGGTACTAGTAGATTGTTGGATTATGTATTAAGTCAATGTCATAGAGTTTTATTAAATAAAATCACAAGGATCACTTATAAACGTCTTACAAGCTAGGTGAATTTACTTCAGTTCTAAAGCGCCCATGCCGTAAACGAACTGACCACAACACCGGCTGGGTTCTTAACGCTTTTTAGACATGACCCTTGCTATTGTTATGAATGGCGAGACTTAGAGTAGGTACATTTTGTCCCAGGCTTTTTGTCATCTTAGATAAATGAAACTCAATATCTACAAAATACCTATCATCCAACAACATTATCAACGATCCGTTGGTCCCTCTGAATAAATCAACGAGAAAGCCGAAAGCCGGCGATAAATTGTCCCAATCCTGGTCATCGCGACCCAAAAGGCGTTTTAGCGTTAACCCAGGGACGGACCTTTCCGCTAAATAAATCCCTTATCTGCATACGGCAACCTTGCTAGGGTCCAGCTTAATAAATTCAGGTTGGGTTTTGTGAAGTTGGTCTACGGAAGTCTAAAGAGATGTTACCAATTTGGTACAATTTAATTTATTATTTACCTACACCAGGACCTAACTATGTAAGTTCGTATAAGTCAGTGGACAACTCTGGTGACGAAGATAATATTTTTATTTTTATCCCAGAAAAAAGTACTGTTCCTGTGGAATAGCATAAAAGCTGCAAAAACGCAAGTAAAGCCGCGCGAGACAGCTCGTTTTCATAATTATATTATTGTCGTTACTGCATTGCAAAATACTTACAAAAAACTGCAGTCTTAATCAATCAGGAGCATTTGTAATTCAATTTGATAGTTTTTTAATAGCTAAACAAAAAATGTGCTTCAATATGTAAGTATTCAATCTGCTATTGAAATCAATTTCGACTTTACCAACCTGCTGACTAACTAAAGTCTATTAAGTCTAAGTCAACATTCGAGTACCTACTATGCCTAACATAAAATTTAGTCGTGAAAAAGTAAGACAAAAGTTGGTACAAAACAATACCAATGTATTATTTTTCATTAGAACTCACAAATCATGGTAAATATTCCGAAATATTCCGTTTTTAGTAAAACCAATGGATTATTTAATAGGTTTTATCTACTCTAGTGATATAACAAGGGTCTGCTCATTTGAAAAGCGGTCGAGCGGGTGAGCTTCCAAATCAATAGTAATTCTGTGGGTAATCTCGGGCCTACTGAAAAATACATGGAAACTTAGTTCACTCTGATAAATTTATTTAGTTTTATTGTATTTGAGAACTATAACATCAAAAAACCTAATAAACTAAATTAGACGTATGATGAATCATATATTTTTATGCAACTGACTGAAGTGGCAAAAATGAGACAGACGCCAGAATCCTACTGGTAAGTTACCGTAGCCTATGTACGCTTGCAATATTAACTTATCACTCGAGCGTTGCCTCTCTGAGACGTAAAGTAAAGATCTTAATGTTCGTAATAATATAAATATTAATAATGAATTTATTTATTTTCACAAAAAACAATGTAGCTGGTACATACAAAGGCACTAAAAGGAAAGAATGAGAAGTATATTAATGTACCACGGATAGGCTCTGCTCCCACACTAGGTCTATAACCGTACAGCTAGGTCACAGGGATCCTGTTATTTTGTCGAAAACCACACCCTTCAAAAATGATATAATGTAACACTTCTCTGGACAAGCTCATCACAAAGATCTGCTCTCTACACACTACATACTATTATCTATTCTGTGACACTACGTAGGTCTGAATTAAACTGCTACAAAAATGCTACGAAACTGCTTCGAGTTTAATATTTTGAGATTTTCTATAATTTAAATTGTTGAGCTGAATCTAGATGCACATTGAAGCACTACTGTATACCTATTGATAGTAAAATAAATAAATAAATAATGCTAGACAGTCCACACAGCATCATCTAGCCCCAAGTTAAGCAGAGCTTGTATTATGGGTACTAGATGACTGATAGACTTAATACAAATACAATACATAGATAGATATTTTTTATTATATATTAGTCGACCAATGTGGCGTGGTTTGCGAAGGTCCGCCTGCGACTCGGAGGTTGCGCCTTGGGACAAATGTTTGTAGGATCTGCAAATATTTGTTCCGGGTGTTCGTGGTGTTTTCTATGTATAATAAAAAATATCTATCTATGTATTGTATTGTATTAAATATACTTTTATCAGTCATCTAGTATCCATAATACAGCTCTGTTTAACAGCAGCTTACCTTGGGCTAGATGATGCTGTGTGGATTGTCCAGCATTATTTATTTATTTATTTATTATTTATTATACCTACATAGAAAATACCCAGAACACCCGGAGCAAATATTTGCAGATCGTACTAACATTTGTTCCAAGGCGCGAATCGAATCCGCAACCTCCTGCGTCGCCGCAGGACCTTCGCCCGCTGCGCCACATTGGTCGTCGATCGATCACGATCTTAGCCTGGTTCAAACTGGTCGTGCACCAATGGACTAGTCTATTAGAAAAAATAATGTGCGCAATGTCAGTGCTCTCGAACGGCAAAGAAAAACATTTCGAAGAAACCGATAAATGTGACGACCAATGTGGCGCGGTGGGCGAAGGTCCGCCTGCGACGCAGAGGTTGCGGGTTCGATTCCCGCCTTGGGACAAATGTTTGTAGGATCTGCAAATATTTGTTCTGGGTGTTCTGGGTGTTTTCTATGTATAATAAAAAATATCTATCTATGTATTGTATTGTATTAAATATATATCAGTCATCTAGTACCTATAATACAGCTCTGTTTAACAGCAGCTTACCTTAGGCTAGATGATGCTGTGTGGATTGTCCAGCATTATTTATTTATTTATTTATATTTATTTATTTAAATGTCAAACAATCAAAAAGTCGTCGCATTGAGACAGGATAGTCGATTATGATGACCCAATCACTCTCATGAGAGTATTGTCCCAACAGTGGGAACATTACAAGTTAGACCACGATGATGAGGTGCTTTTATTATAAACTAGTAGACCCGGCGCGGTTTCACTCGCGCTATTTTTTTTAAAACAAATTTTACACCCTCTATATTTTTTAACCGTTTAAAACTTCCCTTAAACTTTTACAAAGACTTCAAGACCAAAATTAGCGTAACTGGTCCAGCCGTTGTCGAGTTTTAGCGAGACTAACGCACAGCAGTTCATTTTTATATCTAGAGATAAATTGTTTTTGTAGGTTATTCGCAAAACTATTCCCCTAACTTTGCACTGCGAAAGGCTTCGTGCCACCCTTTAGTTATAATGTCTATCCTTTTCTACCCTTACTTTATTTGTATTTATATCTCGTTCTAACTCTGACCGCTTGACCATTGGACAAAACGAAAAAGGTCTGCACACAAAGTTTGGCTTTTATGTACTTATGTGTGTGTGGGCGGAGAAAATGTTGTAGCCATGGACAATAAAATATACTTCGTTCATCATAGTTGTAGTGAATATGTTATTTCTCCCTGTTATTTTTGCTTCTTTTCTTTAAGTATTTAACTTATAATTATTTTATTTGTGATTTTATTTTAAAGACTATTTCAAATTTTCTGACTTAGGTTTTGTTTTGTTTTTTTTTCTCATGATCCTTGTGAATATGTGATTGTGAATCTGTGTATTATTACTATCCATAAAGTTACGAAAGAAACTCTATCTGTCTGTAATTTTACCACGGCTAAAGCTGTAAAGTACTAGTACCACACGAGCAAAGCCGCAGGCGTCGGCTAGTGTATATTTATATAATCTTTGTTTTGTGAGTTTATTTTTAAATGCTAATTAAACAACAAATAGGCACTAATTTATTGTATAATAGAGAATAAATTTATTAACAAAATAAAATATTACATTACATTAGGCACATTACAAAATATATAAAATACATGAAACAGTTGAGCCATTTACAGACCGTTACAAACGATCTATAGATAGCTCAACTGATCCAAATCCCTACCAGACGGAAGCGTTCCCAACATGCTGGCTGCATTGCCACGTTGAATGGATTGTATAATTATGTATAACTAAATGCCGGCGTAGACGTTCAAGTAGTTTGATCACACAGGCTGGTTCAAACTGTTTGATCAAATAAAGATAGAAAACTTATTATTTTTTTCAAGTTATTTGGTTACCTATCATTTGATCATATTTTGCCACAGTCATTCGTGTCACTTGATCAAACTGTTTGAACCAACCTGTTTGATCAAATTACTGGAACATCTATGATGGCGGCCATTATGTAATGTTTTGATTGTTATCTGTACATAAATATTACTATAGATAGTAGTACCTCTATCTAGGGATAGTGTTACTAAGGTCGACCCTTAGTGCGGCCGTCCCTAAACTTTTGGGTACAGGGATGAATCTTTAGAGTGATATAACAGATTTTGTCTCTAAGTACCTACTACTAGGTATACTTACTTATAACTTTATATTGCTTTGTTATGTAACTTTAATGATAAATGAGAAACCTATAAGCTCCTTATTTACAGGACCGATTACAGGCATTTTAAATAATTATATGAACACAACAAAAAAAATCCTCTTTACACATGTATCCTGTGGTATCATGAAAATATTATTTATTTCATGATCATGGTTAGATGTAGACATTTTTTTAGATATGAAATTTTCCGTATTCTGTAAAGTTTCAGTTCGAATTCTGAAAACCAGACATAGAAACGTGAGATAGAGAAAGAAAGAGAAAGAGAGACTGTCGGTCTGCTAAGTTCTAAACCTTGTTAAGGAAATCAAACGAATAAAACATTCATCAAAGCATCTACTAGATTATCGAATTCTACTACTCTACTAAAATGAAATAGACTTAAATATTTCCAGGCATTTTTTTTTTGATACAACTGAAGTGGCAACCAAGCGTACGGCCCACAAGATGGTAAGCGGTTACCGCAGCCAAGATCGGCAGCTAAGCTCGAAAGCCTCATGTGCCAGTAATTTCACCGGAAACCATACCCTTCACACCGGAACACAGCAATGCGAGCATTACTGATTGGCGGCAGTAATAGATATGGTGGTAGTCCTTCCCCGGGTGAGCTCTATTACAGAGAACTCTACTACTCTTAAAAAATACATAATAACCATACTCTCAAAAAGAAAAGGCATAATTAACATACTCTCAAAAATCTTTTAAAATACTTCAACACTTTACTTCTCTGAAGTTTATTAACACTAAAACAATACTCCTACTTTGGAAACAAAAATACTTACAATAGCTATACACAATTATTCCCGCAGGTTAAAATTTATAGTTAGAAAAAAAGCATGTCAGAACAATAAAAACACTGCGCATAACAAAGTAGCCATCAGCGGAAAATATTGCATCCATTTCTGGCATGCGTTGATGGTTCGGAGATTGGTAGCCGGTGGATCCTGTATCTCTGTTTACATCTTGCCGTTACAAATGTGTTACATCAAGACAGTGGTGGCACTATCTCAACGTGGTAGGGTTTAGGGCTGTCACCTTGTTAATATATAGATAGAACACACTTTTATGTACACCACACAGAAAACAAGAAAATAAATGTTCTAAAAACAAAAATGGCGGAAGTAATCGGCAGTTTTATCGCGATTTCTTCCAGGTTTTTTTATTTTTTTATAATATTTATAATTAAGCACCATTCGCAGAAGAACAATAACGACATTTATTAGCATTTTTGATTTCGAGAAGTCTTTACTGCAAACGAATGTTCCGTTTGAAAAGTAAACGCTCGTCACCACAGTTATACAAAATATTCGCGTGATCAATGGTTTGTTAACGTAATGTAACAGTTACCATTATTATGCAAACCATTAGAACTTTAATTCTAATCCGACCTATCACATCATCTAGTCCATAACAAGTAGAATTCCATTACAAACTTGTTAAAAGTCTCCCCTTGGCATAGTTTTGATCTTTATGTCCAGCGATAAACCAATCCATATGACCTTTTCAGCATCCCTCGTTTTCAAATTTGGAATGGCACGTGGAATTGGACCTTACAACAGGTACATGAAAAACTGGTTCATTAAATATTTATCTCCCCTTGATACACTTTTGATCTTGTGTCCGGTGATGAACCAGTCTGTCTGACCTTTGACCTTTCCAGCATCCATCGTGGAGCAGTCTTTTATTTGACCGTATATTTTAACAGTAGGAAAGTTGCCCTTTGATACAGTTTTGATCTTCAAACCAGTTTGTTTGACCTTTCACCTTTCTTAATTTACAGCATCCCTTTTAGCACGTGGACTGTGACCAACAATGGTTTATTTTTCGAAAGCAGGTTTTGTAAAATGGGTGTAAATAATAGGTTTACCGTATTCTTTAATATAGTTTTGATCTTGTGTCCGTTTGACTTTTGACCTTCTCAGCATCCTTCGATCTGTAAGGCCGTGAAAAGGCAGATTATTCTAATGTAACTAGATATTTTTTTTATTCAATATTTCAGATAATTTTAGTAAAATAACAACAGCGAACAATAAAAAAATGGTGGATTATGACCCAATCACTCTCGCTTGAGAGTAGGCCAGTGTCCTACCTATCCTATATGATGATGATATATATAGGATAGGTGGCAATTTCAACTGAGTGCTTCCGTGCCTCGTAGGGGAAGTTAAGCAGTTGGCCCCGACTTTTTTTAAGTTGTTAGGCTATGCCGGAGGCCTATTAACTCCGTCACCAGTACATTACCTTCGTATTAATTACAACTTTTCTTTACATAGACGGCTCTTCCAAGTATTTTGTTTTCTTTTATCTGAGAGGTGACAGCCCTGTATGTTACAGTTAAACGTGCCATATGTATGTTTCAAGCAGTGACCAAACACCCCCACCACCGCGTCCGGACCCACGGAAATGGAAAGCACAGGGGGATACATGGAGCTATTGACACAATAATAAAAATAAACAATGCTGGACAATCCACACAGCATCATCTAGCAAGCTTAGCAGAGCTTGTGTTATGGGTACTAGATGACTGTTATAGGTACTTAATACAGGTACATGTTTTATTATACATAAAAAATACCCAGAACATCCAGAACAAATATTTGCAGATCGTACAAATATTTACAATTAAAAGTAAGTTTTTTTTTATACAACTGAAGTGGCGACCAAGCGTACGGCCCACAAGATGGTAAGCGGTTACCGCAGCCTATGGACGCTTGCAATACCAGAGGTATCACTCGCGGGTTGCCACCTTGAGGCTAAGATCGAAAGCCTCATGTGATGCCATCAAGTTGTATAAAATCGTTGCATTACGTACGGACTGACCATCAACGCACATTCAAAACCGCAATTCCCAGTCCCAGTTGTTCTTATTTCTCTTGTAGGTATGTTTTTAAGTTACGCGTTTATTTAACAAACTGTGACTTGGCTGATCTGAATTCAACTGATAACTATTGAAGATTATAATATCCCAAAACTATACGATAACTATTGATAACATTTCAAAATCAATAATGGTTAACTTGCCCTCTACAGCATAAAATCCTCGCTTTGTAACTAGCTTTGTAGTGGTCAAAAGTTCAAATAGTGTCCATTCCATGCTGTATGTTGCTTATTTAGAACTCAAGCTTTCATATATTTCTAAAAGTTTTTTAAATCACGATGAAGGTCGTCTCCATAGTTTTCTTTACGCCAATAGACATTGTCCTCCACATTTACCAAGATGATCCTAAGCGCTGGCTCATAGCATCCCGGGCCAAATAGGTATCCCTACGTTTACTCACTTGTCAGTTGTCACTAAATTAGGCGATATTTATAGAAACAACCCACCTACTATCTAGTAACTAGTTACTAAGTTTTTTTAATGTGTCTAATACATGATTTGCTTGATGAATAACTGGCGGCGATAGCGGTATGTTTTGTTTTTTATTTAAATTAAAACCTTAAAAAAAAACCTTATTGAAATGATCTTGTCGGTTATTTTGAACGAACTATCTAATTCAAACTTCGAATTAAAATGAATTTTAACTACTGCGTTATTTGGAAAGAAACACATTATTTACGGTTCCAAACACAAGGTACGAACTAGATACAAAGACTTTATAATAATGTTTATGTGTAGGTATTGTTCGGTATTTATTGAGTAAGTAAATATAATTTCACATTATAAATTGGTACAATCGTGTGCAAGCGATCTGGGTGTTCAAATTAATGGGTAAATCGCCGTTACCCGACCGGGCGATATTTCAGGCCCTCACTAACCCCAACCTTCAAAGCCTATCGTTTACATAACGTATAAAATGTCCGTAGGTTTTGGTATGTACTGTATTCTCTAATTTATAGTACATAATTATTATACAATTATGTACTATAAATGAGAATTAATTGCGCTAGTTTGCTTAGTTCTAGTCCTTCTTAGCACATCAGTATAGTTCAGTGCGGTTGCCATTTAGATGGAAAGTAAGATAATGATCACAACATTTACAACTGAGCACTAGTGCTTACAAAAGCGCGTCCAGAGGCCATGACAGAAAACAAGATGCCATAAAACTCCCGTAATTGGTTAGCCACTAACTTAGTCCTGTGTTTTCAATCGTTATTCTACTAACTTTTTCAAAATAGTTTACAGCAGCTTCTTCAAAGGAATAAGACAGTAAATTATTGCATAATTTTAACTAATATTACTTGTGTTGACTATTGATTATAAAACTGGCAATTTATTTTATGAATCGACAAATGTACTTTTGAATCTTTTTAAGTATTCATACTTCAGATACACTTAGAATTTGATTCTAGAGCCCGTCTTGATGGTTTTAATGCAGTAGGTACCAGATATTCTGCTTCTAAGTATTGCTGTACTTTGGTTTGCAGACGCTGTTAGCAAGCAAAAAAGTAGTGTAGAAGAAGTTGAAGACTTTTCTCCCCAGAACTACCAAGCCTCATGTGCCTTAGTCCCATCGAAGGACTCGTATATTTATCGTTGTTTTCATAATTCAGTGAGGGGACACGCCACACTTTTTATTTGCCTCGCCCTAGTTTAAGATTCATGATCTGGTGATATATTGGGATGTGGAGATGGAAATATTGGGTCTACCAGTTTTTGTATTAATAAAATATAAGGGTTTTGGCCGCAAGCGATAGTGACAACACACCTGCTTCAGCTACTTTCCAAATATTTTTCATAAACATAATCATTTTATTGTTTGCGAACCTAGGTAATATAAAATGATGGTAATGCTAACATATGAGCTCTAAATCCTGCCATTTGGGTTTACAAACATTGAATTTAAAATAGTATAAGATTTTTTGTATTTTAGAACTATATCTACCTACCTAATTAGAATGTATTTTACCTAATCGTATTTACTATTAACATAAAAATTACAAGGAAAGACTAGACTACTAGTATTACATAGACCTATTAGTACTAGACTTATAATAACAGTCTGTTAAGATAACAGTTTCTTTTATGAATAAAGGGAGTTAGAGTAGGTATGTCTACCATGCCATATTTTTATAGGTCCTCCATTAGAAGTTTGGCCTCCACACGAAATAACAAAAAAACTTAGAAACAAAAACGTATAAAGTGCCATAAAGGAGCTTTTCTATGTGCCGCAAAAATCTCCGAGATGGAGTAATCGGGCATTTTACATAAGAAAATAATATATTATTCAAAATCCACACTCGAGCTCACCGTCCCATATACTTATCGGTAATAATGCTCTCTTTCCATTGCTAAAGGAGGAAAGTGTGGTAACTTGTAACATCATATTTTTTTATAAACTGTTTGAGTACTATGTTGTACTTATTTCTACCCAGTTATAATTATTTCTAATTTACAGATTATGGTAATGTTTTGCTCCGCAGCGGTAGTTAAACTGACAAAAAATATATTTTTTCTTTTTTTATAAATAGTACAATAGTACTATTTTTAACGCTACAAAATATGCGATATAGAAGTAGGTACGAGTGTATAATAGTAATCATATAATATATAAATCAATATAATAATCATGATTCTAATAAAAAAAAATACTTGATTGCCGCTTGGTCAATTATTTCACAAAATATAATTCAATTTAACTATAAATCGATACTATAATGATGATCGTTAAACTTCAAACTACCAGTTACGATAATAAAAAAAAATTAAGCAAAAATAAATACATTGTGTATCGGTCTTTGCCACCACATACCTTTAATTTATAAGGAGCTCTTACTAAAAGCCTGTGGTGTTACACTTGTAATAATTTACAATAATTATTATTATTATTATCTAACGGTTTTTATAAATCGAATTGGATAATTATTGTTTTTGACTTAACACACTTTCCCGCCTCCATCCAGCCCACCTTCAGGCTCCTTGAAAATAATAAAAATAGAAGCAGCGAGTCTTTGGCAAATCCTCTCCGCGTCGCCCTATTATGATATTTCTTGATTCGGAACCCTTTTGGTTTGGGGCTCTTGTATCTTGAAAAAAATTGCTGAGACATGCATTTTTAAATAAGTTATATTGTTATATTTTGCTATAACACTTCGGTAGCTTTATTGTGTAAATAAGTAGTGGAACGGCCCGCGACTTTGTCCACGTTGACTTTTTTCATGATTACTTCTCCCTCCGTTCTCTGGCCTACTCTCAAGTGAGAGTAATTGGGTCATAGCTCATAACCCACCTCGTGGATTCAGTGCACATTAGTGGTTCAACTAGTAAGGTATACGTGGGTTACACATACATGGTGTACAGGATATCTGTGCGATTCCATATTACTTTATTAGATTTATTTTTTGTTTTCTCTTCTGTGGATAAAAACCTTGCCTTCAGTTCTTTTGCTAAGGCAGTAGGTTATCAAAGAGCTATTTCAGTTTCTCCACAGACCTCAAGAAACAATACTGTCACGAAAGAGTAAGATCTTACCCGTAAATCCAATGACCTCACGGAACAGCTCTACCTATTTAGCACGAGTTCTTCACAATTTTCATTTTTTCATTAAGCAGCCGGTCCCGGCTTTTTCAAACTTGTTATGCCATGACAGAAGCCTTCGGGCGGCCTAGAGGCTCTGTCACCAGAGTTGACCACTGACTCATACGAAATTACTTGCTTACTTTAGTTCTTCATTCAGTTGGGTTATAACAAGATTGCTGACTCTACGTATGCAACGACTTTTTATAAAGAACTTGAAACGCACGACGTATGCTTCTAAGGGGTTTCTTTTTTATACTAACCCGAGGGTACAGAGTTACGTATATTGCATACGTGAGATCAGTTGTGCTTAGCTTTATGGTTTCAAATCGTAGCTTTGTGCTGCTATTAAAGTCATGTTTCATATCTTAGTTTAAACTTTAAACATTAGTAACTTGTGCTTAGCTCCAACGAGATCACGTCAGAGGCAAACTACCTTCGCCGATGACGTCATAAACAAACGTAAGCCCACCGAAGAGCAGCCTCGTAAACCGGTTCCCAATAATCCGCCGTCAGCGGAAAAAATAGCCATAGTAAAAACTCCTATCCGTACCTAATAACCCGAGAATATTATCACAGAGTCGTCGGGTCATAACCCGAAATTGGTTTCGGGGTCCGTAAGTCCCCAGTTTTATATGTAGCATTATGAAGGCCGTCAAACGAATTCACGTAGAAAATCGAATCTATATACGGTGATATTACCGTCTCTGGCTGGTGGCTGGCTTCAGATAATAAAATAATATACCTCTTTTTACGCTACCTCGGTTCTGTTCGGCCGGGCCGCGGTGACCTGTACGTGTTTTATGAATTGAGCATGAAATATCTGAGGGGTTGATAGGTGGGGGAGGGAGGCAGTAATTTCAAAGCATTGGGTATCGAATTTTATATTATCTTATTTGGCTCAGTCATCATTACTTTATAGCTATACATATACCTGTTGTAGTTTACCTTTTCCAAGTCCATAAACTGATAAAATTAAAAATATGAAGTGTATTTTTTTTATCCGGTAGATTCCCTTAAATTTTGACAAACAAACTAGTAGATGTTTTAGATAGTCTTGGGTATTCATAAGCAGATAATAATAATTATGTTCATTACACAAATGAATGTTTGTCCTAGGTGGGAATCAAAACCAAAACCTACAATACAAAAGGCAACGCTACTCTACCAACGGTACTGTAAGAACTTTTATCTTTTGGCTTGCAAGTTATTAATAATGTACCCATAAAACGACTCTATCAGTCGTGTGTATCACGTCATGTCGCAGGCCTTAAGCTGCCACAGAAAATCATAACCCAAATTTGATAATAATAAAAAATATTGGCGAACATTTTTACACTGCGCCATCTAGCACCAAACTAACCGGCTGCGCACCCACTACACCACTGTCAAAATTCAAATCAAAATTGGCGACAGTAATTCACACAAGCCTTGTTTACTTTAGGTGCTCGGAGCTAAGAGAATGGCTGCATCATTTGTATTGGCATTACAGATTCGTCACGCTGCCTACCTCATTCATACAAATAGGTATTTTTCTCAAATCTCCTCAGATTGCGGTACAAACTGAGCTAAAGCAGTACCAACAATAACAGCGCTTGGTCACGTAAGATTCCAATGGCAGTCGATAGGATGATTGTCGATCTGCTCGTAAAGAATATAAGCTTTTAGGTGTATCAGTTGTACGTGACGTGGGGACGAAATGAGCGCCGTATGGAGTACTTGTTTTGTCGTTTTTGTGAAGGATCAAAGGGTTTTTGTTACATTGACTGTGCGGGCTGGGTGCGGGTTGTTTGCGGGCTGTGTGGGGGATGCAATGCGAAGCCAATCTAGCACAGCCGGTCAGCAATTACAAATGGTGTGTTTGCTTAAGCTTGATGCGTTTGACGCTTGCCGCGTAAACTCGCAAGGAGAGGTCTTGGTTACTTGGTTTTCGATAGCGCGGTGAGGGCCCTAACGTTTTTCAAAACGGATCAGTAGAAATACATCACCCTCTGTAAGTCCCACAAACTTGCTTTGAAAGATATAAATTACTTACAGTGTCCCCTAAAGTAGTTTCTTGGCTTTTTATCTTCAATAGACAGACATGCAGTTCGTTTTTTTTTCTTATTAATAGTTTTTTGTAGCTTTGTTATAAGTAATGTAAGTTATGAGCTAAATCTGAATAGAGAAACGTTTGCAAATTTAAAAATACTGCAATTCGAACCAAAATTTAGGTTCTGTACAAAACGCCGCAGAATTTATTATTTGAAACAAGAAATAAATGAATTATCCTTAGGACAGTTGTTTTACCCAATATATTTTTGAGCGTTTTTTTTTATACAACTGAAGTGGCAGGCTCACAAGATGGTAAGCGATTACCGCAGCATAAAGATGCTTGCAATACCAGAGGTATCACTCGCGGGTTGCCACCTTAAGGCATAGATCGAAAGCCTCATGTGCCAGTAATTTCACCGGAAACCATACCCTTCACACGTTTACGCATTTGCATATTATTTTGTCATGTCCTGCAATTAGTAATTTTGATTTTAATTTTATTTTTTGTTATGCTATTTTCTAATATTGTTAATTTTATTTATTATTTATAATTAATTTTATTCTTACTTATTTTATGAATTTCTAGTTTACTGTCCTTACAAATATTTAATAATGTTACCTACTTCTATGAGTTAAAGTTACTCGAAATAAACAGATTTTGTTTAATTTGATTAAAACATTTCGCTTAGCATTAAGTAGGTACACAAACATCTAAGTTCGATTTAACGTTTCGACGTTTTGACTTTAACACCCTTTTTTTTTACTTATAAATACTACTTACATGCGAATTAATTAGTCATTATTTAGTTTCAACTAATAAGACAAAAAACTAAAAAAAGCTTGATATTACAGAACTGCAAATCAAAGTTCATTAAAAAATCAAAGACAAAAACAAAAACAGACTCAGGAGCTAGTTTATTAAAACCTCTATATATTCATAACGCGACAGTACACTATCACAAAAAATATCACCCTCGAAGATGCATTGCCAAAGAAATGTATCAGAAAATGTATAAAAAGTAGCATTGTGAATGTACTCCTTAAACAAGAAGTAAAATTTTCTAGATGTGTTTTCAAATAATTTTTGCGTTAGAAAAAATTACCTCCCTAGCAGGTATTTTCTATACAATAAACTGCCCCATGCAATAAATACTTCCTCGAAGGTAAGCTTTCAAACATTGCTGTGTTTCGGTTCGAAGGGTATGGCCTTGTCCATAAAAGTACATTATATAATCTCTGTTATGTAGCTAATGTGTCTATTTCTTCTTTTTCTTTCATTTATTGCGTTTGTGGCAACTGAGAAACTGTGGCAAAAACGGTTTAACGATGGAGGTTTGAGTATTAAATTATGGTCAGTTTAAAAAAGGAAGACTCTAGCTAATATATTTTTATGTACACTAGCTAATGTCTTTTATCATCGTCTTTGTTCATTGACATGATGATGATGATGTCGTCCAGGCCGATTTCGGTCACGGCGACTGTTTTTCTGTTATGAAAGAGCTTCGGTCATGTGCTCTGACGTGACTTATGTAAGTACCCTATTTTTGCTGTAAACATTGACATAAGAATTACCGGAAAAGACAATATCAATAAACAGAGACGATTATAGATTTTAGGTATGTATAGTAAGCCGGTGAAATGCCGGTATTTTTATGTATAAGGGAGTTTGTCGCTTCCAGTGACATTTCTAAACTCGATAGAAGTAGTGATGTAGGCGTGTGCGGGCGTCCGTGTGATTCTAGTAGGGAGATATGGGATTTTCAAAGATATAAGCCAGCCCGACTAGACCGGACCGAGAGGGATCGCATTCAGCAGAATACGTCAAGCGTGAGTAATGCTTGAGCAATATGTGTATTAGTTGGAGACGTTATTAGATACTTTGATATTTTCCAAGATACTTGTATAATAATTTTTTTATGTAAATACTTATTTCATGCGCTAGTTTATGACATAGATAGCATAACGTTTTTAAAATACACAGGTTGTTTAACCAACTTTTTATACAAAGCTGGTAGTAGTAGTCAACAATTACCAATACTCCATAGCTACCCAAGTGTATATTTAAATGTAAAAGCTATCGGATTTTCCTAAAATAAAATAAATAAATAAATAAATATTTAAAAAATATTGAAAAAAGAGTGGTGTTATGTGACCTCGTCTTCTTATTATAATGTCGTGGAGTTTGAAAACGGTCATGCACTAATATTTAATTTAAAATTTTCTATTTAAAAAATGTACTTGGACAATGCTCAAGCGGTGAAAAAAACATCGCGTAGGAACCGCATGGTCGAACTATAAACTCGAAAGACATTATGCCATCCAACAGTCCGCATTGGGACCGCGTAGTGGTGGATTATGACCCAGTAACTTTCTTTCTTCAGATTAGGCCAATTTCCAAAAAAACTCTAAGCACACTCTTGACAATCATAATAATGCTTGTACAAACATTTATTTTTTGTTTAATATATTTTCGTAGCATCGTAAACATATTTTGTAACATATACCACCAGGTTAGGTATAGCTGGTTTTATCTTTATAAATTACTAGCTGACCCACGCGGTTTCACTCGCGTTATTTTTCCACATTTTCTCATCGCTTACACCTTTCTTAGACTCCTACGAACATTTCAAGACCAAAATTAGCCAAATCTGTCCAGTCGTTCTTGAGTTTTAGCAAGACTAACGCACAACAATTCATTTTTATATATAAGAAGACTTGAGGACTCGCCCTGGCTTCACACGGGTGCTATAAACCTTCCTCTTGAATCATTCTATCTAAAAAATAAAACTGCATCAAAATCCGTTGCGTTATAAAGATCTAAACATACATAAGGACAGACAGACAGCGAGAAGCGACTTTGTTTTATACTATGTTGTGATTTATTACTTAAGGCTTATTGCAAACGCCATCCCAATATCCAATTCACAGGTTATAGGAGCTTTGCCACCGGCCGCTGAAACATGTAAATGATGAACTCATGCTAAAGATGAGTCAGTTTAAGTCAGTGGCTAAATCTGCACCCTATCCTTGTAAAACTAGATTATTAGAATCTAGATTTATTGTTTTTCGTAGTTTTTTTCTACATCAGTCAGTCGTTCACCTGATTTTAAGCGCTATGCCTGTGGGAGAGGTATTCTGATTCTGATTATATAGACCGACTGATCTTGAGCCTACTTCCTGCGATAGCTTCATTGTCATTCGTGTATCGAGAAGTTTCAACTTACGACCATTCACAAAATATAGTAGCTGTGTAACATCCCCCATCACACGTTCACTATAACCAAGACCTAGTCATCAATAATGCAGCTTAAAGATACGTATCAAATGTGCAACATTAGAATAGACCGTATGCTGCACATTTCATATTAAAATTATATACCCCACCCTCGCCGATTGCCCCGCGTTTGCACCAAAATGGGCAATTTTTTACATTCAATTATAAGTGACCCTCTAGATATATAAATTGGTCTGTCTTCCCCTTATAAATTGTATCTGGATAACACGGTGTGGGTGGAAAGTGATGGATTGTTGCTATTGACGAATCAAATTGCTTGACCCTGCAGCCATTTTGGAAATCTCTGCGTTTGATGTTGTTTTTCTTGTTTTGAAACAGATAGAACAAAGAGTTTGGTTTGATTTCGAAAAAAAATAAATATAAGACAGCCAGTCAGTAAAGTGCATTTATCACCATTGACCCAAAATATTTCTTTAGGTATCTTGTATTTCATTTAAAAGTTCCAAACATAGGCATCGCTTTCCGTAACAATAGCAAAACAATAAAAATAAATAAAATTTTATTAAGTACGCGGTATATAGTAGCATTTCAATAAAATAAATCTTATCTTATCTTATCTTAATTATACTTGCCTCTCACAGGTTTTTTTTTTTTTCATACAACTGAAGTGGCAACCAAGCGTACGGCCCACAACATGGTAAGCGGTTACCGCAGCCTATGGATGCTTGCAATACCAGAGGTATCACTCGCGGGTTGACACCTTGAGGCTAAGATCGAAAGCCTCATGTGCCAGTAATTACAACGGAAACCATACCCTTCACACCGGAACACAGCAATACTGCTTGGCGGCAGAAATAGGTATGGTGGTAGTCCTACCTAGGTACCTATCTACCTACCTAGGTATTAAATAAACCCCTTATTTATAAAACTATCTGTCATCATAGCTGCTTACGCTTAAGTATTGTGTTTCCTTAACATTCTTTATGTTAATGAACAAAGATGATGACAATTGAAAAACATAACGATCTAACAGATTTTTATAGTATGATTATGAATAAGGCCCTGAGCCTTTAATCTATCTATATCAGGTAAGTAATCTATATCCTACTACTACTCGTCTAAGATTTTACCGATGGGTTTCTTATAATAGGCAGGTATTGAAATGGAATGATATAAATAAATAAATAAATAAATAAATAATGCTGGACAATCCACACAGCATCATCTAGCCCCAAGATAAGCTACTGTTAAACAGAGCTGTGTTATGGTACTAGATGACTGATATATACTTAATACAATACAATACATAGATATATATTTTTTATTATATATAGAGAATACCCAGAACACCCGGAACAAATATTTGTAGATCGTACAAACATTTGACCCGAGGCGGGCATCGAACCCGCAACCTCCGCGTCGCAGGCGGACCTGCGCCCGCTGCGCCACATCGGTATATAGAATAATAATAGAAATATCAAACATCATAAATTAACATACCTACCAATAACAATCGTAATGCAGTTAAAAAATATATTATAAATGATGATTTAGTATCCTATGCTAACAAAAGTTAAACCTATTCACATTGGTATTCCTTGAAATTTCCTTCAACACCGTATCGAGGGCGAGGACTTTATCAAATATGACTTTCTAAATCCTCCCAGAGGGTTCGGTTAACTTGATCTCCTGCAGAGCTGGATTATTGGAAGAAAGAGCTTTGCTGGATGGGATCCCGGTCGCCATTGTCAATACCATACGCCGAAAACAGTGTAGGCGCGAAATTATAAAATATTCAGGAGATTGTATAGGGGCTATGGTGTTTTTGTTTTAGTTTCTTTTTGGAACTAGAAAAAATAGTGTTTGTTATGTATGTTTGTTTGCCACATCATTTAAAAAAATAACAAGCCAACAGCCACATAATGCGTTGTGATGACCCTAGAATTATCTGTGTGTGTATAGAAACAACTTTGACCGAAACATTCAGCTCATGAGACAAAAATGTTGCAATAGGTTTTAAAATATAAGGTTCATTATCAACCTGACAAACTTAAGGGGTAGGTTCCAAACATAAAAAAAAAACTTGTACTTTTTTTTTCTAAACGTTTTTTTTTATATAAAATATTTTCGTAATTCTGCTTAATAATTAGTTATCCTTGTTAGAAATCAAAAAGGCTGCGCTCAGCACGTGTCAGTGACCCGCGCGTCAATGAACCGCGGGTCAATAACCCGCGCGTCCTTGACCCGCGCGTCCTTGACCCGCGCGTGTCCTTGACTCGCTACGGGGCGCGCACACTCGAATATTTCATTATTACGTCGCTTAACTCGATTCCCAACAATGATAAATAATAATTGAGCGGAAAAACGTAATCGATTTTTTTTTGTTTACTTGGGATTTTTAAGTCAAAATATACATTAAAAAAAAATTATAGGTACATATATTTTTTTTTATGTGAGGAACCTATACCTTAAGTTTGTCAGGTTGATAATGAATGACCCTGTATAACTGGTAATGAAAACATTGTCAAAACTTTGTAAAAAAAATGTGCTTTACAATTATAATCGCAAAAATCATTAATATTAGCGACTAATCCTAAAAAATCTTACAAATTTCTTCGCTTTGACAACTTACTAATCGTAATTAGCGAAGTAATTACAAGCTGACCTTAGTTTAGTGTTTATTTAAACACTGGTTTCTTATAAAATAACGAACATTGTCACAGTACTCGTAATAAAGTGATGATTGAGACTACGTAGTCATTTTTACACAAAAAAACACTAAAATAACATGAAAATAAGAATATAGAAAACCATGGCTTAACCCATGCTTGCTAATGCGACGCAGATCAGACCACACACTCGTCCCGTATCCATACGCAATGATCCAATGGAGATTTTTTTATTCAAAATAAGTCCTTAAAAAGCCGCGCCACCCCAGAAGCCAAATGGCCCAGAATTTGTTTAAATTGTCACGTACAGACACCGCGTGGTTACACAATCCGAGTGCACAGGTTATCAAACTTTATTCAATCATTCATCTCTACGCAATTGTTTTTTTAAATACCCCACAGTATGACTGCAAAATATTGAATGACTTACTACTTTATCTTTTATGGAAATATATAATATTTTTTTAAAACAAAGTTATATGAAATATAGAATTTTTAGAACATTATTTGCAAAAAGTAACACAATATTTTTTTTAATGCAATCTTTTGTCGCAATAAGTATTTAACAATATTGGTTAGCCAAAAAAATATTGTAGCATTTCAACAGTTTCATGACGAAGTACGTCGTCATGACGTCTCACTTTGAGCACCTCTGTCTATGACATACGGTGAAGGGTTAAAAATGCATCGTAGTTGTATAAAAAAACTCTTTACAGATATCGGATTTTAAATTTTAAAATGTGCATTGTATTGAACTGCAGGGTACGGAAATCGATTGGGTCCGTAGCGACAAAGGGTTAATAATAAAAACCCATTGATTATAGATACTACAGCTTGCGTGTAGAACTTTTTTGATGTAAATTGGTTAGATAGTACTTTTAATGGATCGAATATCATAAGACAAGTAATTAAAAATATAATGATTCATATTTAGGTCTATAATTTTTTCCATAATTTTAATGTATATAATTTTGAACTACCTAGTTATTTTTGATTATGCTAGTTGTTTTAAAATGCTATCAAGCTTTTTTAAATAACAAAAAAGCTAGTACTTCGGTTACCTTGCTTTTAATGCAAGCTGATGAGAGTTAAAAAATAAACAATAAATACAGCTATTTTAAATAACATAACAGTTCTACTATTTTACATATACAATGCAAGGAATACAAGATAAATATTTCCAAATTAAATTAAAAAACTGCAGCGACAGTCAGAAAATTAGAAAATAACATTTTTTCTATTATTGACGGTAATCACCCACTATGCTATAACTTTGCGCTGCGGGTTGTTAATGACCACCTACTGGCATTTACAGGAATACAGGCAAAGGGTTAAACAAAGCATAAAACACTTAGTATAATAATATAATACTATTTTTTTTATTTTTTTTTACTTAGAATAGGCTAACGTTTGACCACTATCTCCTGATGTTAAGCGACGATGTGGTCTACGGTGGAGCACGCTTGCCTAGAAGAAACCTATTCACTCGTAATTTGAAGGTTGTAATTAACAGGAAACACAGACTCCGGCAAAGAGTTCCATTCTTTATCGGTGCGCAAGAGAAACGTAGAAGCGAAACGCTTTACAACTTTTTAACTTTTTTTCTGTATTTACAAACAGTTTTTTTTGCTGCTACCGAAGATAACATTAAATTAATGTGTAGTTATGGAAATAGTAGTAGGTATTATTACAAAAAATAACATGCACGTGAATTTTTTATATTAATTTTCTTTAGAGTAGCTACTGCTCGCGGTTATGATTGCCAGAGTTGGCCACTGACTCATACGAACTTACTTACTTTATTGCGTGATACATATGTAATATTAATGTAGTGGAATGCCCCGTGACTTTGTCCGCATTGAGTTTTTATACAAACTTCATCTTCCCACTGCGTCCTCAAGAAGTTGAATTTTAGAAGTTGCTTTCTTAGTTAATATACTCTCAATAATGCAAGTTTCTAGATCTTTAGGTTCTGCGTTGTAGGTCAGCATGTCATCAAGTCTTTTTTAATAAAAATAATAGCCTGACGTGCCTCTTTTTTCACAGATTTCTATATATACGCAGATTCTGTAGAAAGGATTTTTTCCCTAAAAAACTAGCAAACCTAACACATCGTTACCATAATGACGGTAGCATTTTTGCATGATGAACTGCTTACCACAATACGCATAATTGAATCAACGATACAGAATATAGAATCGAATACTTGGTCGATCTATAATGTTATATTGATGATACTAGCACAGACTGATTAATGGATTCCCGATCCTGGATACAATGAGCCACCATGACCCTGAGTTTTTTAGGGTTTAAATATCCGCATGTTATCGAAAGCTTCTTTATACATTGCTGGCTATATCCCAGTCTTCAGCACGTAAACCTAAACAAAAGAGCTAATGGACAGAGTGCGTATAATGTTTTGGTGTTCGTAGGGATGTAGTACTAGGGTAGAATGTAGGGTTGTCGCCAGAACGGTGACTTGTAATATTGTGTGTATTATGTTGCGGAAAATGTAGTGAGCATGGAAATGGTGGACTATGTTGATTTTTGTGTAATATTTGGAAAGAGAACGTCTGAAAGTCCGTAGACCCTCTAACTGTTCTCAGAATTGGTAATTGTATCTCGAAAGATGTAATTCCGTTACAAAATAATAATTTTGGACCCACGTTTTGTTTTAGATTTATTCTCTTATTTAGGGTTCTGTCAAGACCATTTTTCTCAGAAACGACTGAAGATTATCAATCACAAACGTTTATTAGCTTATTAAAATACAATACAATACAATTTATTAATTTAGAAACTTCGTGACACAACTATAATAAAAATATATTAGAAAGAGTCAAGAATTAAAAAAACCTTC
The DNA here is from genome assembly GCA_951394395.1 of Colostygia pectinataria. Taxonomy (NCBI): domain Eukaryota; kingdom Metazoa; phylum Arthropoda; class Insecta; order Lepidoptera; family Geometridae; genus Colostygia; species Colostygia pectinataria. The sequence goes on from OX596362.1 coordinate 3,665,849, forward strand.
TAGCTCTTCTCCGTCTTTTGACCTCTAAAATGTAATGTTTAAGTTTGTAAAATAAAGTGGCTAAAACTCAAAAAGGGTTCTAACGATTTCGAAATAATTAACGAATTGAAAGTATTTATTTGCGGTCAAGAAATCAAGTTGTCTTATCTTCTAATGTACGAAACCCTTAGGGCGGAAGTTAGTTGCACTGTCTGTTTTATTTTTAAATATGTATGTCATTTTTAATTAGGGCCTTATTCATAAACGTAGGTAAGTACTTGAAATTTCTTATGTGTCTTTCAAATCTATCAACGTATTTGAATGACAATCATTCATTTATACTTAGCATTCCGCTTATAAGTATTTTTTTATGAATAAGTTTTTATTTGTAGTCTTTGCATTATTTGAGATCTATTTATTTGTCTTAGTTTATGAATTAAGATTTTATTGATTTTATTTATAGGAAATTACTGTTTTTGTGTAATAAAGTTTATAAGTTAAACTAACACAGAAGGCAGAGCTGCACATTTACTTGTAAACATGCTTTTATTTTAATAAATATTTTTTTTTTGTATTTTGTATTTGTTTCGTCTTCGAGCCGCGTCGATGAAAGTATGGAAAAGCTGGTTAGCATTATTATAAGGACTGTAGAGCTGATTATCCACGGTAGTTCTCCTACTAAAAAGAAGACTATGGACTAAAGACTAGACCATCATAATTGCTCTCAAAGACGAAACTGCTTTGACTCTCGATCAATAAAGCCTTACGATGAGAACATAAAGTAATTACCCATTCAATATTCCTTACAACCTACATTAAAACCATACTAGCGATACAGGCATTGAGCTCAGCTAAGTATCGTGTTTCATTTTTCGCTCTACAGCAAAATTATTGGCAGTACAACATAGTTTAGACCTGTCAAAATCAAAATGACAAGATAGTGCATAAGTCTTAAATTTACCTACCTTGCAAGACGTTTCAAAGTGATAATATACTGAATAACTCATTTGATTCTGACTTTGACTTTGGATGGAGAATAAGCCCTAAGAAGCACGGAAAGACAAATACCTATACAGTTTTTCTTAGGTCTTTACATAAGTAATTAGTATTCGCAAACCAAATCCACAGTTTTAATTATAACAAAACTTCCAACAGTCACAAAGTGTTATCTATTAGTAAATACAACACATTTGAATTTGTTTTCATTGAAACAACAAAACAAGCTACTGCAAACACATAGTTTTTCCCGCAAACCAACGAGATGAAGCTACAGAAAATGTCAGCCTGCATTCACATAAAAACCGGGTAAAAACAGGACAAAACTATGGTATCCACTTACCAACAGATTGACTGTACCTACGTTTGTTGTTTGATTCTTAGCGACAGAAATATAAATCTGCAGTAGTTAGTGCTTTCACAAAGCTCTATCACAAAGAACTGTATCAGGTAAGGTCGTGTTAGTCAACCACTTTCGTCAAAGGTAAATTAGTGTCAAAGTCTGCCCCGGTATCGGGTTAGATGGGAAAAAATAGTTTTATTGTCGATAATAAACAGGGAAGATGACACAAATACAGTGTCATCGTACTGTCATCGACGTTTAAGTAACGGGATTAATATCTATGTTTATTCGTCGGCGCTGGCAGCCTGCTTTCTGTGTGAATGCAGCGCGAGCAGCGGTCGCGGATGCTGTAATTTCCCTCAGGATGCCTCTCAACAAGGATGACTGATGTCCGGGCGGACTGCTCCATCGTGTGTTACTTTGTTTGCTTAAAACAAGACAGTAACCGTGTTTTCAGACATGCGTTTTGCACCACAGTAAATAAGTATTTCGATAAAAGGATCGCTTTTGCTTGAAATAGAAATAAAATACTACTTTTAACTAAACTGTAGGAAACAGTTTCGATGAGGTCAGTCTTGTAAAATAATCAATACTTACAACTACATAAATGATTAATACTTAGAACTTGAAAAATGACATAATTGATATGCGATGTAAAGTTAAATAATTAAGCATTTTGTTTACTGCTAGCTCGAAAACTAAATTATGGTAAAATATATTGCAAATGCCAACGCAATTACCAAATAAAATATTTGTAATAAACATGCAGCAGGTGATAAAAAACTATTCCGCTATCACAAGATACCGCTCCAATACTTAACCTTTCCCACACGTCTACAAAGGGTTAAAAGACCGTCTCCATTGTAAGAGGATATCTAATTTCCTTCAAAACAAAATTGGCGTAACATTGCCAAGATATTTTTTACATTTTTTTGTACCACTAACCCTTTGCAGTAGCTTTTGTGTTTTTTTTTACTTTTAAGAGCGTAAAGAAAAGGCGGTAAGTTTATATCCGGTCTCTTTGACATTTGGAGGGTTAACCGATGCGTTCTCTAATTATTTGAAGTGGTTGTGTGCTCTTGAAGTGGATTGACGTGGATTGTAGGTGGTTGTCACCGGTTTTTAATAACCTAATTACATCTAAAGACTTACTCAGCGACATTTTGCCCGGAAATTGTTTTGCTTTTTCCCCTGTTTATTGGCGTGTGTAACATTTTGACAATATTATTTTTATAAATTACTCATTCATTTTAGAGACTCATAGACAGGATAGAAAAGAACCAATCGTAGTTAAAGACCAAATTTAACTTTACCGCCTAAAAGTTTAACCTTAAAAGGCACAGTTTTATGAAACGCGATATAATTTACTCCCGGAACAAAATGCGTATAAAAATGAAGAGAAAAAAATCACATCGTTAATAAACTTTTAAGAAATATTAGTGCAAGCCAGATATCAATATAAGTTTTCACTTTTATTTTTTTGCGACTGCAATACATGCTTTTGTAAATGCTCACATAACTTTTTGTAAATATTACATTACTCTAGTATGTTATGATATCTTGAGGGTTAAAATAATAAATCAAAAGCTTAATAGTCTTCGAAATTGAAAAGAAACCATTAATTTTTACACTTCATCAGACAACGTGGGATCACAAATATGGCGCTTATTAAAAAAGATAATTTCACGCGAATCAGGAAGCATCTGTCGACACCTGCTTTCTAACCCTTGATTTTTAAATGAAAGATCTCGGGGTCTTTTGGACTCGCGTTAAAGGGTTTGTGCAAGAACAGTTACGTTACGGTTTATCACCAGGTGGTGTCTGCCAAGTTCTCACGGACATTGCTATTTTTTAAAAGGAATTAACTTAGTGCAACTGTATTTGTCTTGGGCTTAAAAGGGTTGAAAAACTTAATACTATTGAATTCTCAGAAAGGTCAATCACTTGTAATATTAGATGCCCTTTTAAACTAAAGAGGTCTAGTTGAAGAATTATCATCAAAAGCTTTTGTTAGATAAAATATAAACTGAATAATTTTCATTCATTCTAAAATCTTGAACACGTTTAAACCCTAACATTGAAAACATAGAAAGTCATAGACAAAACATAGGTATATGGGTATAATGTAGCATTTGTTTAAATAAAAAATAACTTAATAATTTTCATTCATTCTAAAATTTTGAACACGTCCAACGTTGACAACAAGTCATAGACAAAACCATAGGTATAGATGTTTCACATTTGAAATTCAAAGATCTATAAAATATCGGTGTGCAGGTCATGCGATGCTGTTATTCCGGTAGACGGAGCGAGGTAAAGACGCGATGAGCGTATGTGATTGACTATTGCGAACTTGGTTCTTCTGAAGATAACGCCTAATACGCGGCTAGAGCTTCAGTGAGTTCGAGTAGTAAATGGCCAACATGTTTTTTGCAATTTTTATCCAATAACCCACTCAAGCATGATGGTTTTATTTCGGGGCAAGATAGTGCCTACGCTAAGACGAGCCATTATTATATTCTCTACATATTTTTGACGACGATTAAGATAAAAAGCTTGTACCTTGATTTTTTAAAATGTAATTAGATGAGAATTAGGGTGAAAATCTAGGAAATCGCTCTCCAAAATTAACTAATTTGTTTAATGTTGTGTTTGTGTAAATTTGTTTAATGTATGTGTATTTTATAAAACTTACTTTTAAAGCAAACGGTCCGTTTGTGGTTGTCAAACTCTAATTATTAAATATTTATAATCATAGAATGCCTCATCTATCCCTCGTCCACTTTTCTACTCTTTGTCATAGTAGTTTAGTTTTGAGGGCGAACAAACATGAGCTTATTTTTTCTTCGCTCATTTATAACAAGTTATATGATAACTTATTTATTTTGCGACGGTTCAGCAAAATTCGGCAAATAATATTGATACACCAATTTGACTTGTAAATGTTTGATAAATAAGATGTGGGACGTTGAGAATACATTTTATTATAAATATCATTAAAACTAAGTAGTTTGAGTACCTAACACTAATGCACTTAACTTCGATGGTGGCTAGCAAAGTACTATTCCCGATGCGTCACAAATATTTACATGATGTGTAAAAATTTGGTCTGGTTGTTATGATCACATGGTACCTTTTTTTTTTTTTAACGATAGGAAAATGCTTTACGCATTCCCCTCGGCTCGGGGGAACCGGGGGGATATGTCGGACTCACCAGAATGACGGCATACCGACTAAAAAACTATCGGGGTTCTAACATAACGCTCTGTACCTAGGCTGTGGGAGCGCGCTAACAATCTTCCACAATGATCACATGGTACCTACTGAGTTTCTGATACCGGTAACAGGAAATCTTATTCTAGGGTCAGGACTATAATATTGTATGTGACGCAAAACATCGAGAGGAAACCAACATTTCTAAGAATAAAGTCAAAAGACATGTGCCGTCTACTAATCCTCATTGGGTCTGCGTGATGGATTATGATAACCCAATCACTCTCGTTTGAAAGTAGGCAAGTATCTTAGCTGAGAACATGAGAAGTCTGATGGTGGTGATGATTCTAGATATCTTTTAGCATTAGGTATTTGGGTATTCAGTAACGCGATAGCCGCGCAAGATGTTTGCCGCACAAATGTTATTTGCGTTGCCGAATCCGTGGACTGGTGCCGGTGTCACGTTGCTTAGCCAAATAAACTAGAGTTGTACTTCTACCGAATGGATGCCGAATTAAGTGCCGACTTTTTTAAAGTTTATAGTATTCCAAAAATGTTTTTTTCGCCTCAAGCGGGGCACGATATTTTGAATATTATAAATACACTTTAGTATTCCCTTAGTGTCCCTCAGTATTCTCTTAAGTCAGTTCTCAAAGTCAGTATTTACTTCATTTGGGGTCAGTTACTGACTCAATGTAAATGGCACTTTATATTCTAGCTAAGCATGCTCCATCTTAGGCCGCATCGATACTTGACTTCAGAGCAAACTATTGGATAATTTTTACTATACAAAAACAAGCGATACGTTTGGAATAAGGTAATAGTCATTGAAATAGTCAAGAAAAAGCTTTTTTTGTTCAGTGCAAATTTTGGCATACTATGTCCCGACTGTAATTTTTCGTCAGAAAAAAAATAATAATTCTGTGTTAATGACCAAATGCCGAAAAAGAAGCCGAATTGTTAAGAAACTTCTATTTATAACTTAATGCTTATTTGTCCAAACCCAGTGGCGACGACACTTTGTATAAGTAGGTACTCATATTTTACAAACTTGTGATTTAATTGGTCAGAGAACTTTTATTGTATGCAAGACATGAGGTTCAAAATAGCTTGTATTTTGTAGTTTTGTTATCCAAAACCAATCAAACATCACAAACCGAAATAAACACGGATAGGAAGCCATATTTCTCACCGATACCCACCCCGGTATCCGTGCGTCCGAAAAATAGTAGATAATCTAACTTTTTCTGCTGGTTTCAAACTTAACTGCCATAACTTGATCTATACTATCAACCAAACTGTTAACCAATTGGGGTTTGGTGAGAGTGGTGATGTAGTTGGGGGCGTAAGAAAGGGAAAGCGCTGCAAATCATTACTGACAGTTGACCAAAGAGGGGTTCGTGCCCCTTAAAATATGTATGAGTCTGCAAAAGCCCTGTTATGGTGTCCGAATGTTGATAAGCCAAGTATTGGGGCTAGGAGATTGGTTGCAGGGGCCAGGGGACGCGAGATTAGGATTGTCGCGAATTGCTCTTTGCGATTGCTTTGAATTCTTTATGGCGTTTGTATTTTTGCTATTCTATAACCGAGTTTGATAACGTTGTCGATACTTTGTTATTTATTGTATCATCATTATCATTGTTAGCATATTTAGTTTAATCTGACATTTCCCGGTGAATACCTACTACGTAATACTCGAACATCATAAATAGTTGTATTTATTAACAAAATAAAATATATAATTACATTACAATATATAAAATACAAAACAGTTGAGCCATCTAAAGACCGTTACAAACGACCTATAGGTAGCTCAACTGATCCAAATCACTACCAGACTATTTAATCTTATGTTACAGTTTTTTTTCTGCAAGCAGATTGCATTCAAGATCTTGTTCTATAGATATTTATATATTTTTAATAGACGATGATGAGAATACGTTTGATGACCCATCTATCTGAAAAATTGCGCAAGTAACTTAATACTATGATCGCTACAATGACTCAAACTCTCTCAAACTATATTATTTTTATCGATTGCGTAATACTGTAATCTGTAATTAATTTTGAATAGTCTTTCAAACACCAGGTACTTATTAAAGTTTTAAAAACATCGTGGGAAATAGTACAAAACTAAATAGACCCTATATCAAAACAAATATCTATCTTTACTAACGTCATTGTTGCCACAACAAAGTGTCCAAATCCCTTTAAATCCGAAAAATAGGATTTCAAAAAAAACTTAGAAAAAACCGCTCTCGTTGACTTTGCGAAATGATACAATAGTTTTGAGTCCAATAAAAAACTTTCAACAGAGAGGTAAAATTTCAGCTATGAATTAAAGATTCAGATTTAGATGCTAAAAATGAACAAATTATCTTGCAAATAAGAATTATACTATTAATTGGTATCTTTTGGTTATTAGTATTATGTTAACTGTGTCATAGTGTTGCGCAAGCTCAAGCCACAGACGGCAGCTAGTCTATAAGTAGTGATTTCAAGGTAAACCATTGACAGGACGAAGAAAATCTACCTTATTGAAGTAATGTCGTTCATCATCAAAGAGTAGCAGAGTTCTTTGTGATAAAACACGTCCGGGGAAGTACTACCACCATACCTATTTCTGCCGCAAAGCAGTAATGCTCGCATTGCTGTGTTCCGGTGAAATTACTGGACAATATAAGTATAACATATAAGTTTTAAAGTTGAAAATAGCTCTCATTATAATCTCATAAGTATCTCCAGCTCACTAACATTCCTGTTCATACTCTACATATATGTTTATTTTTTATAGTTTGGTCTTTTACTCCGTTTGAAAGTGTTGGTAGCGTTGTAAGCTACCGAAATACTACGTACAATTGATTGTTAAACTTTTTGTTACATTTGCTCTGTCAAAGGGTTTGAAGTGTTGTATCGTGCTTAACGTTAACATTTTGTATTATTATTACATAATAATTATTATAAATGTCTGAATGTTTGTTATTTTTTCCCCATAGTAGTGATACTTGGTTTATTTTAATATCATGCCATAATTTTTACTAAATACTAGCTTTAAAAAAGTGGTTTCCTCAAACGAAGCTTATTAGAAAACTCTACAATTTGCTGTTCACGGTTGCTTTATTTCGCTCTCCATTTTGGGTAAAAATCTCTTTCCCACAAAACCTTGACATCAATAAATAAACTGCCATTAGCAGTTTCAATAAACGCTCCAAAAAAACAAAATGCGAACACCCTGTCAAAAATAAAAAAAAACACTTGATATCTATAAAAAGCACAATCTATACATGAACAATTAGTTTTGTATACACTAATATATCACTCGATTTTACCCCAAAACACGCAGTTTAACCCTATTTCCCTGATTGGGGTATTTTTTGCCCAATCAACAATATCATAATGTTTATGGTGTCAAGAGTCGAGTTGTGTGAAATTTTTGTAATGCGATTTGAGTTCTCATGACCCCTAAGCGTTATAATAAAATTATCGCAAAGTGTTTTTGTTTAGTGTTGAAACAAAAACTAAACTGAAAGTATTTATTAGTATTGATTTAAACGTGGCTTTGCATCCATTACAAGATATTTTATGACATTACCTACATTTTTAAAACTTTTCAATGCTTGACACGAGTTTCTCCTTGAAGAGGAGAAGAGCGAGTAGAGAGTTTATGAGTAGTAGAGTTCTCTGTGATAAAGTTTGTCCGGGGAAGGACTACCACCGTACTTATTTCTGCCGCCAAGCAGAAATGCTCGCATTGCTGTGTTCCGGCGCAAAGGGTATGGTTTCCGGTGAAATTACTGGCACATGAGGCTTTCGATCTTAGCCTCAAGGTGGCAACTCGCGAGCGATACCTCTGGTATTGCAAGCGTCCATAGCCTGTGGTTACCGGTTACCATCTTGTGAGCCGGACGCTTGGTTGCCACTTCAGTTGTATAAAAAAAAAGCGAGGCATACTCAGGTCATATAAGGATGGTATTATATAATACTATATATCAATTATATATAAGGTTTTTTAACTTATTATTTAAATTACCTTTTGAGTAGGATCCTTATTTATTATAAAACTCTGAAAAGAATAGTAAAGAATCTTACATTATCATGAGCTCCTAAAAATTGCATAGACATTTTGGCAAATTCAAAATGCAATAATGCCAAAGACCGTTACAAAGTCTACCCATAGACAACGGACTAACCCCCTTTATAACCAACAATAGAGACTTAACCCTTGCATAGATCACGGACCAGTTATATTATTTTATTAATTTGAATGTTGCAATTTTGCGTATACCTGATCTATGACAATGGCTAGATCCACTATTCAATTTTTGCATAAGGGGCGCATAATACTTAACTGCACTGCAATGTGGTGAGAAGCAGATGCTTCTAATCGTTAGAAATTTGATGCAATATTTTGCTGGCCCGACAATAAGACTGACTTGACAACTTGACTGAATAAACTTCTTGGATATCTGACGTGAAACTCGATTTTGTATTTTCGTTTGTATTAAACTAAATTTTGTAAATTCTCTATTCTTTGATGCCAGGTTTTGTCTATTTTTATTAGAAGTCAAGTTTTTAAAGAGCTTTTATCATATTTTGTTTTAAAAATAAGTAGGTTGGTAGGTACGTAGTGAAATCACTTTTAGCTTTTTAAAAATAAAAGATAAAATTATAGAAGTTTCTTACATACAAATATAGACCTTGTTTAAATCTATACAGAAGTGATCTGATAAATCTATTGTATAAATAATACAAACGGTTTAAGCACCTCTATTCTTATCAACGGATCTACAATCTGCATACTACAAGAGTAAATTAGCGAATAATTTGTGTACAAATACAGGCACATGTCAAGTACAAAATTAGCTTTCAATCTAATCTTAGATCTTTGAGTGCAAGTGCTCTCGTCGGTGTTTTATTGTTGTTTGATTTCAAATAAAATACACAACGAAAAACGAATTTAGTAATTGGTACAAACAGAAGTTTGTTTAAATTTTTTTTAGAAATATTCTTGCTATCTCAGTATTTTATTTTTATGACAAGCTATCGTTTACGCTTCAATTCAAATATAGAACGAATAACTGAAACGTTTTGTTACAATCGATCTGATTTATGGCCAGTGACAAAGTTTAAAAATCGAATGTCGTTTTTTCTTAATATTTGTGTTTGGAACGGGTGTTTTATTTGTGTTGAAATTTTGCAAGGGTCCCACAGACAACGGATACTTCGATAAAGGGTTATTACTATTACTAAAAAGTTAGTGTTGCTTTTGTTTGGTAATGAATTATTGGGTCGGAACTTTCAGGTACATTTTGCAATGTGAAGGGTTGGTTTGGTGCTGTCAAAGATGACAGTCTAAAAGTTCACACGAGAAAGTGCAGTCAGGTAGTTGCAATTTCTAACAAATATTTTTGCAGTTGCTCGATGTTGTACCAACTTTTAATTATACTCAAAAGTTATAGTGCAAGTATATGTTTCTAAAAAATAAGTGCTGTGACTCAAATGGAACAACGGATTTGTATAAAAAAAAATGCATTTAATTAACGAAATGCAAAACAATTTTATAACCCAAGTGCCAGTTTTAAATTCCACTGACGCTGACAAAGAGTCTTCAAGAAAATTAATTATTCAAACTCACCTAACACACCACGCGTGCAACCTCAACGTTACCCAAAACCCGTCTCAGGAGCTTCTTTTGTGTGCCCCTTAACCCTGTAATAATAATTACACCTTTTGTGTGTTAACCCTTTAACGCGCCGGTAATTCTTAAGCCCGCTACCTGACCCCACGGGTTATACCTTACTTCCTGATCCATTCGTTTATCAAACTTTATCTGGAGTGCGTGTGCGCAAGATCCAAGTGATTTTTGAAATCAATAAAGTGTGGTGTAAAAATGTCGCAGTGCGTTCAGTTATACTGTGTTATTTGCCTAAGTAGGTAAGTGATCAGATTTTTTTATTATCTGTATCCGTGTCAGTGCTTTTACGTCGTTATCCGAATAGAACGTTTACTTTTAGTAATGATCGCAAGGACTAACAATTTTCCTTATTACTCCCCGAATCGTAATAAAGCCGTAACATAATTTTATTCATGTGAGACGAAATAACAAACATGAAACCGTTACGCACGTCAGCAGTTTCCTCGAGACAATAAAAAGAGGCTGGACTCGTCAGAGAACGAATGTCCTCGTAGCCCGGTATCCATGCAAAGGATGATACGCTGTTATTTCCAACATATTCCAATATATTATTTTTTATTGCCCTCCCTACGCCGAGAGGGGGAGACTCGCGTCATGCGTGATATTTGATATAAAGTCGGAACTCAACTTCGTTATGCGATATTCTTTTTTCAAAGGACAATGGTTCGGCTGAGACGTAACATATTTTTGAGGAGATGGCTTGGTATTTTTCTTCAAGCTGCTTGGATAGGTCCAATTATTCTCGACATGGGAATGTTTACAATGTTAGTTTGTTACTGAACTTGCTCGGAGAGCTGGCCTTTTATAATAAATTACCTTGTTATGATATTAACATTTTCTTGTAACTTATATTTATCTCACACTAGCTGACCCGGCGCGGTTTCACTCGCGTTATTTTTTTGCAGTTTTTCCATAATTTCTCACCGTTTAAACCTTCCCTGGACTCCTACAAATATTTCAAGACCAAAATGAGCCAAATCTGACGAGAGTTCTCGAGTTTTAGCGAGCCTAACGCTCAGCAATTCATTTTTATTTAAAAGATAATTGTTATAGTTAAGTTACAAAAATATTATTATGACAATCACTATAATTAATCAAAACGAATTTAAACTGATATTATAAAAATATAACTGATTACGTTATTAAATAAATAGTACAAAAATCAACTAAATGCCATCATTAGGTATTTATGTATAAAAATAGGTACCCTGATAAAAGTAATAAAATCAAAAAGTAAAAATTCTTGCTATATAATTTTTAACTCTAAACATTATTGTACGCCAGTGCATATAAAAATAAGGTGTTTATTTCTACCTACCTTTACCACGAGCAGCGAATAGAAGAGCAAAAGAAAACAAAAAACATGTTCCAAATTCCAAACTATGCAGCGCGGCGTCGGCCATGTCGTGCAAATAAAATCCGCAGTAAATAGGCGGTGGGGTGGGGTGGCGGTCAGTCCCCACCGGCCCGCCTCTGACTGGTCGAGTGTGGGGTATGTTCGACCGACCGTCCGACAAGAGGGTTAATAGCGGGTGATATTTTTTCACTTTTTTTTTAATAATAATGGTCAGTTGTTTTAGTTTGTAAATTTTACTTTATTAAAGGTTTTTGTATACGTGGATGCTAAACATAATAGGCTATTATTTTTGAATTTATTATTTAACAAAAAAATATGAGCACTGACTTGCTAAAATGAACTTATAAATTAAAAAAAAAATTAGGTAAGAATCTTCTTGTAAAGTTTTAGTTAGGTCCTAATGTCAAAATGCTTTAATTTAATCAAATGCCATAAGATCTAAAATCTCTAAAATTCTTAAAAATATAATTGACTTGTAGATCATTTAATTCAATTAAAAAAAAACGAGTTTCACCTTATATCTCAAAAAATACCCTGCACTATTCGTAAGATTCCTAAGAATTTTAAGAATTAAACAATTTTCATTCCAACTTCTGCTCTAATAACACCCTGAATTAAACACACACACACACACACCTCACATTAAGTTGCCGAGACAGCGGGGCGGACGGCTACAAATGTCGCGGTCAGTGCCCCCCTACCCACACCTCGTAGCAAAGCATCGCCTACACCCCGTAGCATCGCCGCTACACCGTAGCATAGCCGCTACGACACGGATAAGCAATAACATTTTGTGGGGTTTTAGAGTGAATGTGTTTTTGAATTACGTTTATTTGCAGTGTATTTTGATTCGTTGATATAATAACGTATCTAAAATGTTAACATAGGAAAGAAAGTAAGGCCTGTCCTGGGAAACGTAGAGCTAAAAATAACTTCTAATTTATGTGTATTTTGTATATTTATACCTAAATTAATCATGTATTTAAGTACATAAAACAACATCTTTTATTTAAAAAATCTATTATGTATTAGTACTTAGATAATAATTATGTTGTTTAACAGTTTGCGTGTTCTAGGTAAAAAATGATTGGTATTTTTGCTAAATTTACTAGATAAAAAGAGGGTGGAATCAGAAATTTGTTAGAGTGAACAGATTTGAGAGAACAGTAACTGGCCAAATAGTCGATAAAGGGAAATGGTGCAGACCAACATTTATACCTGCGCGTCCAGATTATTAAGATCTCTGACCGGTTATTCATAGTGAAGTTATATGCAGATGAGACTAAATGGTCTATATCTCATCCAAGTGATAAGATATGCAAGCATCTATAATATTAGGCTACGGGAACCGCTAACCATAGATGGCACGCATGCTTGGTTTTAACAATAAATAATAAATTGTATAAAAAAAATGGTCAAGTGAATATTATGCTACGAATGATAAACTTCTTACTCATATTGTTACTTAAAATGCCAAAGTTATTATTATTATTATATATTAAGAGTAAGGACGCAAACAGCTTACATATGAAAACTTATATTAATAGTGTGCATGACTAGTGTTTTTTTTGTATATTTTATGTACTTATGTAGTGTATTACTGTAACTTGAAAAAAGACTTGGAGCTATTTCAGATTATAAGATTTTGGTCACAAATACTAGAATTATGATCGAAACATTATTTTTAATCAATTGATCTTATGCTACATCTTTTTACAAGGGATCAGGATACTCTGGTCATCTAAACACAAGTTTACGGTTAGTTAGTTTGCTGCCCGCTTCGGGTTTTTACTAATATGGATGAGATGTTGGGTTTTGTAGAAAAGGGTGGGCAAATTAGATTACAAATTTGGTAAGCCCTATCTAACTATTTTGTCCTTTGGAAATGAAAACGGAACCATTGTTTTTTACGACTGCCCAAAAGAAGGATCAAACTTAATCAATCATCAATCAAATGATAGTGACCCAAAACGCTGAATTATTTCACAATGTCCGCACGTTCAAATTTGTCTAAAGTTAATAAATTACAAAAATAAATTAAAACATATATTTTAAAACACAATCCACACAGCATCATCTAGCCCCAAGCTAAGCAGAAATTGTGTTAAGGGTACTAGATGACTGATATATTTAATACAATACAATACATAGATAGCATATGCTGAGTTTATTACCAACTGTAATATTATTAACTACTTTTGTCAAAAATTTTTATGTTACAGAATAAACGTTTATATTATTATTATTATTATTATTATAGATATTTTTTATTTTACATATTCAGAATTTATACCACTACAATATTGCCACATTATTATAAAGTGCTCGTGACGTAGCTGGCTAAGTTGTTCATAACAGTTCGAAGTAAAGCACTGTTCCGCGTATCCATTGAGATGGGTGTAACCACCAGTGGCAATTTTAATATTCAAATTCTCATGCTACCTACCACCCATTGCTACACCAACTTTGTTCTAAATACAGCTTGTAATTTTTTTCATTTCGTTACGCTTGACACCTTTTAAGTTTTGATGACAGCTGTCAAACTTCATACGATACGGCAATACCTCGGGATCTACTCATTCCAGACTGACCGCACCTTACTCAAATGAAAGGTTCATTTTATCTATTATTTTAGAGACCTTACCGTTTCTGCAAGCTGATGCAGGTTTTCTTCTAGTTTTCTTACAGATTTCCTCATTTGCGATTTTATCGCTTAGTATTCAATAGTACCTACTTATCTGGCCCAAATAAACATGGTGTCCCCCGAAAGTTGAGGAAAGTTTCAAAAAGCAGTGACTCGTGAAAGACAAACGGCACTGCGACCCAGTAGTAAGTGGCCAGCTTCTGAACTTTGGACAAAGATTTACGAACGATTTGAAAATAACCTAGAAACTAAGAAAAATAAAAAAGTTGCAAATAAAAAAATTTACTTACTATCACGTTTTTTATCTTTAATTTTGTCTGTTCATGTATAATACTAAATCAAAAATCAGTTTAAAGTCAAAGACCTTGATATTACAAAAAAAAAAACGTTTTTATAACTTCAACATCGGTTTAATTCCCATCGTTTAGTTCCCATCACAGCACGCTAAATCAGTCAGTTTTGAAAAACGGTTTAGTTCCACTACGTCGGTTCCGTTAAACCGCTCCGCACAAATCAGTCAGTTTTAGTAAAACGGTTTAGTTTCATTAAATGAGTTGTGCGCCGCTCTATCTTTAGACGACCGATGTGGCGCAGAGGGCGCAGGTCCGCCGGCGACGCAGAGGTTGCGGGTTCGATTCCCGCCTCGGGACAAATGTTTGTACGATCTACAAATATTTGTTCCGGGTATTCTGGGTTTTTTCTATATATAATAAAAAGTATCTATCTATGTATTGTATTGTATTAAATATATATCAGTCACCTAGTACCCATAATACAGCTCTGTTTAACAGCAGCTTACCTTGGGGCTAGATGATGCTGTGTGGATTGTCCAGCATCTTTTATTTATTTATATATTTATCTATAAAACATAACAATCACGCCTAATAGTCACAAACATGGTCCTGCTTAGTCTGACAACTAGAATAACCTGTATCGTGGATATCTAAAAAAAACCATACAACATCCTGAATAAAGTGGGTAGCTAAAATAATATATTAGCTAAACCTGATTCTTCCAGATTTTTCCTTATTCCTGAACCTGATTTGCTTAAATGTTACTAAATATTGTAAAATTAGCGAAAAAAAGGGAGAGTTTAAAGGTGTATAATGTCCGGTTGAAGGTGGCATGTTCAGCTATGATCAAACCTTCTTTAGAATAAGTAAAGATTAAAAAAAAACTATACAACACCCCACGCCGGAACAAATATTTGCAGGTCATCCAAATATTTGTTGTCAGCGTATGTTTTTATACTAACCTATCATCGTTTGTGTATGTGTGTAATTCTTAGTCACACAATCATCAGTATCAGTGGGTTACTTCTATTAGTTCTATAGAACTGTGACGTCATAAAACTATTAAACTGTGAAAAACTTTTTTTGTCCCTGTAGTTTTATGATAGAACTGTTGATACGAAAACTTTCCTATTTGTTCTATAGAACTGATAATACCTTGTCAATAGAACTGTTAAAACTCAATAGAACACGGTTCCTTCAAATAATACCAAAACCATCATACTTACCAAAAAGATCCCCGATTTAATATCACAGAGAAGTCCCTAAATTCCGTATCATGTAAAAGAACACATTCAATATTGGGATGGTATCCCTTTGGCCGTAACAAGGTTTTATTAGATCCCACTAAAGGGCATCCCCACACAAAGGTAGTACAGAAACCCTTTTTCTACCTTACTTCAAATATATTAACTGTCCCGCTACCTTTACTGTTTAGGAGGTAATAACTACTGGATGTGGTAAGAATTTGTTTTACAAAATTTACCATAAACATACTTTTCCCAGTCATCAAAACGGACGATAATAAATATAAAAACATGCATTATAGTAAAAAAATTTTAGAGCTATGAAAACGTATGCTTTTTGAAACTTTTCTGATAATAAACGTTTGAAAAAGCTATAAACACATTGTAAGTAAGTAAGTTTGTATGAGTCAGTGGCCAACTCGATTTTGTAATACTAAACTTAATTTTTAAGGATAAAAATAACTGTTAGTACCTTATTAGGGCATTTCATAATGATTGGTCCTTTTTGGCTTAACTGTTTAATGTGTGTAAATATAATGTAAATAACTATCTAACTAATGTAAATCTAATGGAGATATTATTATACTGTTTCGTAACTAAATATTAGCTAAATAATATCTGTAGAAAGACCCATTCCAGCATTTTTTATATCTTGAAAAAACGTCTGGCTATTTATACCCAGCGCACTTTTGTCAGGGGAAATCATACCTTATACACACAGTTATATAGGCTAATACGGCGTTGCTAAGCTATGGTAACGATGGTGACCGATCATAATATTTACAGTTTCGCTGTTTTGATTGCAATCTTAATACTGTAGCAATACGGTTCAGAATTTAAATAATATAAGTAAGAAGAGTTACAATTTTATCCACGGGCGATCTTTGACTGGCTAGGTAACTGGGTAACTGAATTAGAATTGTAGAATCGATTCAAATAAGTCTTGGTATTTAGCGTATGGTGGGCAATAAAACGTTTTAATTATAATTTTACAAAGTTTATAGTCATGATCCATCGCGGACCAAATGCGGATTGGTAGATGGCACAGGTTTTAGAGCACTGGTGGTCTAGTGGTAGTAACCCCGCCTTACGATCCTAAGGTCGTGGGTTCGAATCCGGTCGTGCACTGGTGCACTGGGACACTGGGACACTGACACAAAAATCCAACTCAAATTGTTCGATACGACGAAATTTAAGTGCGCAATGCCAGTGCTCTCATACGGTGAAGAAAAACAACGTGAGGAAACCGACATGTCCAAGAACTAAAAATTCGAAAGACATGTGCCATCCACCAATCCGTATAGGGTCCGAGTGGTGGATTAAGACCAAATCACTCTAACTCGAGAGAAGCCAGTGTCCCAGCAGTGGAAACATAGAAGGCTGTCATGATGATGATGACATGTTTATGAAAACACATTATGAAGTTAATACAGAAAGTCAAACTAACATTATTCCAGTAACATAGTACCTACATACAAGCCAAGTACGCATGCGCCAATGGCCGAGACTACCTGACCGCGACCGGACACTGATCAATATTAAAGTCCGAGGGAGGATGCCAGGGCTGTCTGTTTGTCTGTTGGAACTGTATAGAGTTGTTGATACCACTTTAAGTTTTATAATATCCAACAGTCACATAGTCTTGAGACACTGGAAATGTACATAAAAAACTGTAATTTCAGCAGCTTGTTAAGTATTGTATTTTCTTGTCATTCATTATTTATGTTAATGAAAAAAGACGATTATAGATTTGAAAAACACATTGGCATACAGAAGTTTGATTCGTTTAAAATAAAGCCTTGAGTCTCCATTGTGACTATGCCACAGAATAGATATTAGTACTACGTACAGAATGGAAACTCCCTACCTCCCACTGGTTTTACTTACTTCACCTGGTCGCAAGTTTGCCGGCACCTTTTTGCCGGTACTGAAGCTAAGGGTTAGGTCACGCGTTTATTTTGATTTTGTGTTGGTCCGAGCGCGCGCATGCCAGAGCGAGCGAAACTGTGCTTCTCGCTCTTGCTATAGTTGGATGGGGACAACCATGACACTCACACACACATACAACAGCTCCGTTTACGTACACAAACTATGCGTGTAGTGATTGCGACATGTTTGCTTCATACATTCTAATGAGAGTGTCCGGGGTGTGACTATGCTACTAATGCTACTAATATAATGTTAGTTATATATGTATATATATAATATAATTCAACTTAATTATATACTATATATATATATATAATTAAGTTGAATTGTAGATTTTACTTTCACGCCCGAGAGTTGGCCATTGTCCAAGCAGTGAGTACAAGAAGGCTGTCATGGTCATATGATTGACAAATGAGAATAAAACTAGCGGCTATAAATTTAAGGTAGGGATTCCTATGTCGCATGTAGGGAGGTCAATTTGAACTTTTTAGGTGTGTGAACCATAGAACCATGCGTCGTGATCGTCATGTCTTCGCGTGAGAGTTCGTTGGTGTTCTGTGAAATGTAAAACACAACAATGAGTAGTGGTGTTAACAACTCTATACAATTCTATCTTAACTCACCTTTCTGCGGACACTACGGGGGAGGGTCCAAGAGAAATGACGACCCTTAACTAAAACACACACATATACATGTACGGCGATTCCACCCACACTTAGCCACTTTCCTTTCACTCGACTCAGAGTGCCTGTGTAGTGGTGTGTCTGTGTACAGAGCGAGGGGTATCTGCATCTGTGTGTGTTCAGTTTCCGCGCTTCTGGGTTTTGTTAATTTAATTAGAGGTACAAAAAGATTAAGGCTTCGAAGGACGTAAGCATTAGGAAACTGCTTTTGTTTGAAGTTATTCTTTGTAACTTTGTTGTTGAGTATCGTGGCCGTAGATGAGTGGATAATATTCGTGTATTTTATTAGCCTTTGTATTTCAAAGTGAATAAAATATTGCTATGCTACATTAGATTAAACATAAGTATTATACTCATTATGCACGAAATTAATTTCATAAAAGTTGCAATTTATTAAAATTTAGTTATGTAATTTTAAGTTCGTGTAGGTAAATCAGTTGCCAAAACTGGTGGCAGAGTTTAAAGGCCTTTCTGAAGCCTTTGTCATGTCTAATGACTGTTATATAACAACTGTTATATAACTGTTATAAGTGGTAATCGTTTTAAAACACATAACGATAAAAAACCAGTGCAAACTATGGCATAAAAAATTCAAACTCGAATAGGCGCTATTCTCCGAGTAAATCGTAGTTATTTGCGAATAAACTGATAGTTTCCTTGTATTTTGACATTTCTTATTCCGCGGCGTAGTTATTTCAAATGTTGGTCGAATCCACCCTAAGTAAGTTAAACAAAAAAAATGAAGAATAGTTTGTAATGTAAACATTTTATAAAAGTTATACTAAGGTAGATACTTATTACTCGTATCACCCAGAGCACGCAACAGAGATTTTCCAAATGGCTACCTCTATTTTTCGACATGCCATAACCAATGTTTGTCTTCAAAACAGTGGCCCATTCCCACACCGCGATTCCTTTCGAATATAAAAAGTAAGTCGATAGCTTACCGGCGAAATTTATACTTTTGGATATTCGAAATATGTTCTTACTACCACCGTAATGTGACCCTTTATGCCTCTTTTTCCGTTCTTTGTGATAGTTAGAATGAGGTTTCTGTATGGCGTATGAGAGGTCTTTGTATGATGGCTGACTGAATGCAGAGTATATCGTATAAATTCAGCCCACGGGTGAATATAACCGTAGTAGTATCTGGGTTGTTTTCACATAATAGAGCCATTTTCTTTTGTTTTTGTTACGTTGCCTCGCGTCTCTCGTTATAGGTACGCAGACAATGAAAACAAAAGGCGGTGTCTTATTTCGAGTTTTTACTTTCGCTTTTTTTGATAGTATATTTTATGTCATGTGGTTTTTGAACGAAAATATTTCTACGTTATTAAACATAAACTTTGGAAATTCAGCCCGCATAGCTAGATTTGCCTAGCTAGATTATTATTTTAACTTTATTATTTTAATTCGCATGATTGATTGCGTATTATTCTCATAGTTTTAAAGAATCATAACATACATCATAAGATTTCTACGAGTACCTCTGGTAAGCCTCTGGAGTCTAAATTAGCGTAGCATAGACCACGGTAAAATTGTATCTTCATCTGCTAATTTGCTATCCATATTTAAATATTATCATCATCATTATCATCATCCTTGTCCCGTGTAGGCCTTCCTTTGTTTGTGCCATCTACCGCGTTCCTGTGCTAATCTGATCCACTTACGGCCCGCGACTTTACGTCGTCAAATGTTATAACTAAGATTAGTATTATTTTTTAAATCTATCAATAATAAGGACAGTCAACTGAAATCTTCGATGATAATGCACGATTAAACATAATTATATCAAAAAGTGTCTGAAATCTACTAAAGATTCAAAAAAATAGTGCTGCACGCACACAACATCATCCAGTCCCAAGCTAAGCAGAGCTAGTGTTATAGGTAGGTACGAGTACTAGATGACTGATATACTTGATACATTACTATACATAGATAGATATTTTTTATAATACATAGAAAATACCCAGAACACCCGAAACAAATATTTGTAGATCGTACAAACATTTGTTCTAAGGCGGGAATCGAACCCGCAACCTCCGCGTAGCAGGCGGACCTTCGCCCGCAGCGCCACATCGGTCGTCGCATTTTATATATATTTATTTAACAAGATTCAACAACAAATCAGATTGCCTGTACCTCCATTGCTAATATATTGGAAATTGATCTTCAAGTACAGTCGCCGTCACAACTACAAACAGCATTCCGGCGAGTCCGGCTCGAAATGGTCTCGCTGCCATTGGTAACGTCTGGAATTTAGTTCCATTCAGTTACCGCTTCCTCTCTAGCCTTTGGCAGCTGGTTCGCTAGGGTGACCACACTTTACAGTTTTTAATAAATCAACGATGAATCAATCATCTTTTTTTTTATACAACTGAAGTGGTGACTAAGCGTACGGCCCACAAGATGGTAAGCGGTTACCACAGCCTATGGACGCTTGCAATACCAGAGGTATCACTCGCGGGTTGCCACATTGAGGCATAGATCGCAAGCCTCATGTGCTAGTAAATTCACCGGAAATCATACACTTTACACCGGAACACAGCAATGCGAGCATTACTGCTTTGCGGCAGAAATAGGTATGGTAGTAGTACTTCCCCGGACGAGTTCTACCACAAAGAACTCTGCTATTCTTATCAGAAATTAATATACACTTGAGCACTGGTCTAGTGGTAGTGACCCCGCCTTCTGATTCTAAAATCGTAGCGCGTTCAAACCTGGTCGTGCACCAATAGATTTTTCTATTCTAAAAATTTATGTGCGCAATGCCGGTGCTCTCATACGGTGAAGGAAAACATTGTGAGGAAACCAGCATGTCCAAGAACTCAAAATTCGAAAGACATATGCCATCCACCAATCCGCAATGATTAGGACTTAATCACTCTTTCGCTCAAGAGTAGGCCAGTGTCCCAGCAGTGAACATTAGAAGGTTATCATAATGATATCAGCTCATAGACGACTAGCGCTGGAGATATACTTTATATATCCAAAGAGTGCCATGACGACCGATTTTGAGGCTTCACCATCCATCGATCATGTTCCCCTTTAATGTCATCGGTCTATCGAGTGGGAGACTGTCATACGCTTCGTTTCATTTTCCAGTTCGCAGTAGCTATTGGAGAACCTTTATTCCCCGGTTATCGGTTCTGCAAGCGGCCTGTCCACTGACACTTCAACTTGCTTATTATAAGAGCTTTCCTTACCTTGGTTCTATTACAGATTTCATAAAATATCAATAATCATCATCATCATCATCATCATCAGCCCACATTAGTCCACTGTTGGACATAGGCCCCAATACGCGCCACGGAGCCCGATGTTCGGCTCTTTGCATCCACTTTTTGCCCTCCGCTTTTCGTAGGTCATCGCTCCACCTAGCCAATACCAATTGCAGTATCAAAAATACCGGAAAGCATGGCCCTCCTACGATCGGCAACTTGCTAAAATACAGCGCAACTTGTTACCGGTCGGTTTCAGTACTTTGTAATACCGTTCCGCTTGCTCGCAAATTGTTGGCTAGTGTGTTGTGTAGTTTTTTTTTAAATGGACTACCTGAGCGCTTTTGTTAGATATTAGTTTTGTGCTTGGACATGCCTTAAATTACTCTATTTATGTATCACTTACGGCAAATAAGCATACGGCATACGGCCCACGGTGGTAAGTGTCTATGAATTAAATATTTAAAAGACATGTGCATACACCAATCCGCATTGGGTCCGTGTGGTGGATTAAGACCCAATCACTTTGAGTAGGCCAGTGTCCCAGCCGTGTAAACATTAGAAGGCGCTCATGAGGCAACTGAAAAATGCTACAAAAGATG
The DNA here is from genome assembly GCA_951394395.1 of Colostygia pectinataria. NCBI lineage: Eukaryota > Metazoa > Arthropoda > Insecta > Lepidoptera > Geometridae > Colostygia > Colostygia pectinataria. The sequence goes on from OX596362.1 coordinate 3,688,048, forward strand.
AATATGTAAATGCTTCAGAAATCTCGGAGATTAGCACTAGTATGAGCGTTTTCAAATCGCTTGCGATTCAATTTCGATTTGCAAACGTTAAATTATGCATTATGCATATGGATATCGCCTGTGGACTGAGGAAACTAACCAGTTGGACATCATCGTAGGTCTACGGGGCATCAACTAATTAATATCCTGCTAATTAACTAATTATAAGTATTTGTATGACGTTGTTACGTAGAGAAAATAAAAAAAAATCGGTGTTCTGCTTATCTAAATCTTGCATAATTCCACTTTTTTTGCAATGGGCTTGCTGGCATTTTAAATACATCTAAAATGAAGGGTAATATTTGTTAACCGACTTCCAAAAACTTTCTTTACGATGCCAATTTTTAAATACTGATTTTAATTAACAATAGATATTAGCCGTATGCGTGTTTGCCACTTTGGGGGAAAGTTAAAAAAAAAATACTTACCTGAAAATTTTTCTAGTCCTAAAAACATCGGCCTACTCTTGAGTGAGAGTGACACAAGTGGTAGAGTTTCAAATTGTGTTTCCGAAAAGGTTCTAACAGTGCTTATGTTGAGTCCGCGGGCGGACCGCTGTCACGTCTTGCATGTGTCCAATGATAGCAAGGACTGAGAAGGGTCATAGCAAAAAGAAAGTTATTATTTTGCTTTTAAATGTTTGTATTTGAAGACGGTCTTACCTAAATCAAGTGGACAGTTTCGGGTTGCGCTGATTGTGGTTACAAAAGTTAGACCGGGAATACAGTAGGTAAGCCAATAATGTAATTTATTTAGGGTCAGACTATTTTTAAAACGGGGTTGGTTACGATATTAGTTTGATAATGAAAAAGAAAAATACTTGCCCTAAAAGAAAGTTAAAAACTTTTTATGTTATTTATAAGAGTTTTTTAATGTATTTAAGATTAAAAAACACTTACGTTTCTGGCTGGTTGTCTGATTTTGAGCTGATTTAAATAAAAAAAGTTCGAATTATTTGAAAAGAAAACGCCAATACAAAAAATAATGTACCATCCGTAACCTACCTATGCAGTTGGACTTCGCACGCGCTAACACAAAAAAATGCAACAAAAAATAACAGAAAGGGGTGTTGGGTAGCCCCTACCACCCACCTTCACCCCTGTATCTCTGCACTCGCCAACACTAATCTCTCAATACAATAAACGTAATTTGTACACGAAAAAACCCACCGCAAACACAACTTTACCGCTTACAAGATAGAGATAGATTTAGAGCGGAAGCTTCAAGGATTTGTCCATAAAGGACTTTTCCGAAAACAGACAAGGGGAGTGAGTTCCACCTAAAATGTGAAAACTCTGATGAATGTCCTCCATTAGATGTTATTTATTTAGAATGCGGCTAAAAGGGACCAGTTTAAGTTCACCTAAGGTTTACTTAGGACGGAGTGTATTGGGTTAACTGAAGACGTTTCCAGAACGAGATAAATTACAGACAGTTAGGGGGGTCCAGTTTTTTGGGTTTCGCCTTATGATGGTATTTGTCATGACTATGTGCGAATGACTTGGGTTCGCTTACTCGACAGGACAAATGGCGGTCCTGCCCGTAATTTTATTTATCAAAATACAGCGAAACCTTTGCTAAACATAAAATATAAGATCCGTTGCGCTGAATGACTGACTGACAGACTGAGAATAACTATAGCCACAAAACAGATAAATACTGTGTACCGTAGCCGAAAGACCTGAATCTATCAGGATATATACGAAGATTACAAAAATAAAATAAAAAGTCAATGTTTTATTTAATAGCTTTAGTGTGAACCAGTTTGGCTAAGTTAATTAGTAGCTAGTGGCATTTTGAGTCACTTTAGCCACTATAAAAGTTAAAACTAGGACCAACATTCTCCATTTTTATTCACACAACCAAATAATTTAACTTAATTTTAAGAGTAGTAGAGTTCTTGTGATAGATCTCGTCCGGGGAAGGACTACCATATCTATTTCTGCCGCCAAACAGTAATGCACGCATTGCTGTGTTCCGGTTCGAAGGGTATGATTTCCGGTGAAATTACAGACACATGAGACTTTCCATCTACATCTCAGGGTGGTAACACGCAAGTGATATCTATGATGTTGCATGCGTACATAGGCTACGGTAACCGCTGACTATCAAGTCGGTACGACGCTTGGTTGCCACTCTAGTGGTATATAAAAAAAAACTTAAGTAGGTAGTTAAATAATAAGTATAGCATTATGATAAAAACAATTCGACAAGCTACTTGAGTGCTTTGATCTTCGATCAAATATAAAAATACCAATTACATACTGGATTTTTTTGTGATAAATCGAATTATTGATATCCCCCATTTTGCGAAAGTCGGTTAAAAATTCTCTTGGCTATCTCAGCTAGTTCTGCTGAAACTCTAAACCACATTTATCTTATCGACTGCTCGAGTTAGTTTCCTACTACGTGTTCTCGAAGCAAACTCGCTTGACAGCTCATGAAAAATGACAGCTGTTATATATGATCTGCCAATATGCATTAAGTCGCGTGGTGGTTTATTTAATATAACCTAATCACTCTTGCTCAAACCTAGCAGAACACACTGACCACAACGATGTTAAAGGCTAAGTCAAAAGAGTCTGGGTGTGTATAAAAAGGTAATATAACAATTAAATATACAAAAAAGTACATCATTTATTTATGTGTTCTATCAGTTACACACTTTGTTACGTTTGGAGCTAGATGGTCATCCACCAAACTGCATCGAGTCCGCGTGACGGATTAAAACCCAATCACTCTGGCTCAAGAGTAGTGCAGCAGTGCGGGAACATCAGAAGGCTGTCCTGATGAAAAGAAACAAAATGTAATCAAAACAGTAGGCGAATACACTGACAATGATGAAACAAAACGATACCGCTCTTTTACCATCCATAGTAATAATTTGTTTCTAGAACTATTATAAATTGCGTTGTAAATAAACAACAAGCACAAGCACAAACGTGATACCTATAAATCAAATTCGAAAATGACAAACGTTTGGCAAAACGTTTCACAAGTTCAAAATTTCTTATTCGAGTTTCGTTCGAGTTGAACCAATGGTAGAGGCTCAGCACGAGACAAGCGGCACGTACCGATCTGTCTGTCGGTATGTCAATAGGTGACTAATGGATGCCCACGACTGATGGTCCTTGTTGATGGATCTCGTTTAAAAATACCTTAACTTTTATGTGGGTTGCATGTAGCATACACGGTTTTTCATGACACATTACACCTAGCCTTGTAAAAAAAACCTTATGGAATACTACAGAGAAGTTATATACAATCAAATAAACCACCTTTCCTGTAAAAAAGTATTAATTTTGCGGAAACTTTGTAATTTTATATAACGGACCAAATAAAGACAATCGTGTTTCAGTTACCGTAATCTAATAACTTTTATTTTCGATTACAATAATCAATTCATAAAATTGTTAAATTCTCTTGTTTTGATGTTCATAAAAGTGATTTCCGTGTAGTCGAAACACGCCAAAACGCTACTTTACATATTTGTTCCGGGTGTTCTGGTATTTTCTATGTATAATAAAAAATATCTATTTATATTTGTATTTTATTAAGTACTTACATCAGTAGTAGTAGGTACAGTCATAGTAGGTACCCATACAAGCTCTGCTTAGCTTAGGGCGAAATGACGTTATGTGAATTGTCCAAAAAAAAAAAAAAAATTCACGACTAATCGCAACAGTAACCACTTATTAATTAATTAATACGTTACGGGCACGTTAGTTGGCCACTGACTCATACGAACGAACGAACGATCGAACTAATAAATTGTATTTTTCTTTCTTTATTTTTCACTATGTTGTGGCCCGTATACCATATGTCACATCAGTGGTATTAAAATAACCTTTTTGCACTAGCTTACAATCTCCTTGATGATATTCAGATATGATAAAAGTAAATACATTCAAACAGCCACACGTACTATGATATTATTACGCCGTACTTCAGTCTAATGTATACTATTTTTTAATACATCTACCTATCAACTCGTATTATGGACGAATGAACAGGTACGGTTGTCAGAAAAATCATAATTTAATACGCATATTTAAGATGGTTTGTTACAGTTATAGGTGTAATTAGTTCATTGTAAAATATTTAATTTAGTTCTTACGGTGAAGGAAAACATCGTGTGGAAAACCGGCATGTCCAAGAACTAAAAATTCGGAAGACATGTTGCAATCCACCAATCGGCATTGGGTCCGCGTGGTGGATTAACCCAATCACTCTAGTCCGAGAGTAGGCCAGTGTCCTAACAACGGAATTTTAGAAGGCTATTGTTATTTTTTAATATTTTTTTTAAATATTTAATAAATTATCAGATGAAAACATGTTCAATTTACCTTAAATTATAAGTTATTTTCTTATTTAGTAGTATTTAGATAGGTAGGTATACTTATATAACATGAAACTGGTTTATACTTACCTATTAGAAATGTATCTATAACTTAAAATAAGTAAAACATTATTGACTCCTAATTATTATTGTATTTCAATCAAAAATTGTACTTACTTAAATTTTTAATTTTTAAAATTTCTAGGTAAGCACTATTTTTAATAAAATTATTATAAGAACAAAACTCAGTCGTAAAAAAATAACAGAAACTAATGAAAAACTTTTTTAGTCGAGTTTTGAGAGCAATGATCGTGGTCTGTGTACATTTTGCACAAAAGCAAAATCTAACTGTTTTGCCGACGCTACCAAACTCACCCGTCCCCAGCAAATGTTGTGGTGAATTTCATATTTTTGTAAGTATCTACTTCGTCTGTTTATTCTACATGTGTTTCGGTTCACATGAAAATTTTCTTGATTTTTTACGCTTTCATAGGCTTTATGTGCGCGCGAGAGCTCTTTGCGTTTGGAATATTATATTATACCACTTTAGGCTGAGTCATTTAGTTGTTATTTTATTACCTGTAGGTACTAGCATTTTTTATTTACAAAGTTCTAGAATATGTTTTTTTTTTAAGTAAGTAAATGAAAATAAAACTAGCTGCTATCAATTTGAAGTGGGTATTGCTGTGTAGGTTGTCAAATCACGTCACTTGGTGCTTCATAGATAGGCAAAGCCAATACCTAATCTTGTTCAAAAAAAAAAAAAAAAACAAATCAAAAATCTTTATTTAGTAAAAAGGGTCTTAGACAACATTATTTTATAGGGTATTAACAAATATTGTTCGAGTTTGAGTTTCATGAAACACGGTAAAAAAAAAACACTTGCAGGTAAGTATAATACCTCTAAGTTTTCTACGAACTGCACTGACTCACATAATAACTGACCTGACTGAAGTAGGTTATCGATTTATGTATGTACTTACTAACTTAGTAAGGTATATACTTGCTTAGCTTGTCATCAGTTACTGTATTTGAATGGCAATGGTCTAAATGAAGCGAAATCTATTCTCTTAGTAGTAGATTTATGTTTGTTGAAAGTGATATTAATATTATGCCAATATGAAGAAGTTCTTAATTTGAAAAATGACCTCCAATCCCCTTGTATTATCCCAATGTCATTTTCACCCCTTCTCAAATCTTGGCATTAAAATGTTCGCACTGCCGCGTAGTATTGGTCTAAGCTAATTTTGTAGTGATTTCTCAATCTTTAACAAAATTTGTTGTGGAACATTAGGGAAACCTATTTCATATAACATTGAAGAAATGGCTGATAGACAAATGTTTCTATTCAATAAATGAATTTTTAAATTATAGGGACATTGTACACTAATAATAATATTTTTTATTGTTTATTATTTTTTATTTTTTTGTTATTTTTAATTTTGTATAATAATTTTAACATTACATTACATTACATTTAATATAATATTTGCATGCCAAAGATTTTGGTAGGACATAAATGAACTAATTTAATTTTATGACCATTCATATGACATGTGTTCGTGCAAATAAATATCATTTATCATCATTTATCATTTATCATTTAAAGCGTGATTAGCGTGGCAAGTAGCAACAAAAAAAAATATAAAAAAAAAGTGATTCCTTTCAAAATTGTACTTCTAAAACTTCAAAAAGGCCAAAGGTGTTCAAAGAGTAAAAGACATAAACTTATGATTTGTAAAGAAGTCAAAATAGCTTTCCAATTTTGAAATGTTAGATGAAGCAATATTTAGTTTTTTTGTCAAAAGTTCAATGCACCTTTCGTTATTAATTGATTTTCAACACGTATATCAAAAGCAAAAAGTTTAAAATGGCTTGCAATCAATGTGGCAGATATTGCTTGTTGGTTTAGGGTAAGCTCGCCAGTAGTCGGACCATAACAAAACACATAAATTAAGTGCTCAATAATAAATGGAAATGTCCCTTGCAGAGGACAGGGCATTAGGGCGGGATTATGAGGAATGTGGCCCTCGCACTCCCCGCTTCGGTCCAGCTTTCTGTTTAGTACGATTGTATTGAATTTATTCAGATTTCTTGTTTTAGTTTGCTGTTTTTGAAGACCAAATAAAAAGAACAAACTATTCCTTGGAAGCGCAACATACTGATTACTGAATACTGAAAGATTAGAAACAATTTTGTTTTTTATTTTCAAACTGTTCTTTAATAATAATAGATACAGCTCGTATTATTTTTTAATTCAAACGAGACATTACAGTTTGTTTTCAAATATATCGTTTTGATGTGGCTTTTACCATTATCCATTCAAATTGTCGCTGATAAATTTATCACCAGCAAAATGATAATAAATCTCTCACTAAACCATTTATCCCATTATTTACAAACCGCTATCATTCAAAAACAGGTCTACACGTGACCAAAAATAAATAAAAAATAAACGCATATCTAGGGAGAAGAATCTGTGAAATCCCCCTGTCAACTTCTGGCCACTAAGTGGCCAAATGTATAGCCCGTGTCAAACTACTTTTTAACATACAAGTACCTGTCTCAAATGGACAAAAGGCAAATGTTTACCGATCCTTTAAAAGTCACACCAACATCCAAGGTCCATCGTCAATTTATACGCTATGAAAAAGATAGAAACTTGCGCTTATCGACCGATGTCACGCGTGTCCAAAAAAGGGGACGATACCCTATTCTTGTTTAGTGGACAAACTGGACAGGGCACGCGCCGTGGGGAGTATGGAACTGGTCAGCTATTGGTCAGTTGGGGGATTTGAATTTAGAATGCTTCGGTGGGTGCTAGTTATATTGGTTGAATTCACCAGGTGCAAAATTACCGTTTGAAAATAGAAGAATTTGAAACGAATTTAAAAGTACGTTGAACTTGTAAAATCTTTTTGTCTAACATTTTCAACATTGTCCAGATTAAAATTCAAAATGTTACTTCTATTACAAAACAGATGTAAAATGCATCAACAAATTAGAATATAAAACATAAGATTCCATTAAACTTGAAAATCAATAGATAGCAATTGGTAGGGTGCATCGGGACAGGCTTGTGTCAAATGGGTTCGTGAAATTTAATATGCTACACTCTATGCACTTCCTTGCCTACCACACTCTTCGAAATAGAAGTTTTAAAATACTTTTGATCTAAATGCATAAAATACTGTAGGTAGGTACCTAAATACTATATGAGTACTTAAAAAAATACATAAAAATAAAATTAACTTATGCAAGTACCTAAGTAAGTAAATATATTATGCTGATTTGATCTAATAAAACCTAAATAAGTAGGTACTTACTTACACTTATGTTTTATCAGCGCTAGGTTTTATTATCTTCTTTATTATTGTGGTACCCAACTTAAACACTTTAATTTAAAAATAATCGTAATAAGATATAAAATTTCAAAAGCTTATCATCAATTAGTCCAAGTCAACTAGACTTTGTCCACAAAAGATACTCCTTGAAAACTGCAAGTCTCTAGAATTTACCGTTTTGGCTGTGCGTTGATATTTTACGTTCCGCATGAGTAAATGTTTTTTGGTATATTAGAAAAACTGACAAACTGACACCTAGTCAGACAGTCAGTAACGAAACGTTTTTATATATTTAGATGTCTTAAAAACTATTTCACCTACAAAAATAGGTACAACCTATTTACCCTCCATGCTACCAATAACATTCAAAAACCCATCTCATTTGGCCACATCTCTAAATTACAATACTAGGTGTTTTGGGAAAACAAAAAACATTTATATCAATGGCGGGGCTCGTTCTAAATTTTACTAGTCATTGACAGGCCGTAACGGCGAGGCGAGGCCCAGGAGACCCGTTTCGAGGAGTAAGTAAATAAGAAAACTGGAGGCACTGTCCCCAGTTGGACTGTGACCATAAAGAAAGTTTATAGAGCTGTAGAAAACTCACTTTTTTTTAACGTTGACAAACGCATGTGGTGGAAAAGCGAGTCAATGTTTCTTGTAGATGCCTCGAGAGGCAAACCCCGTGTTCAATTTATTAAAAAAAAATAGGATTTGATCATTTACACACAAAAAAATTGAAAAAGTATCTAAGCAGTTCATTAATGATATCTATGTAATGTCATTTTATAGAATAAAATTCATTTTTCTTAGATGCGTCCTTAAATTAATCAAATAGTTTTTGTTGTTCATTCAGTTTTGCAAATTTTAATGCACAATAGCAAATATTTTGCCGCATTATAATGTTGTTCTAGCATTAAGACCAAAATGCAAAACGACTCAGCCTTAAAATGCATTAATCGATATGCATTCATAGATAAAATAAATCTAATAAAGTAAATGAGGAATATATACATACATTTAGGATAAAACCCCTAAGGGCTTTTTAAATGTTAAAAACCGCTGCATATGTATGTTGTACTTAATTAATTAACTTTATAAAAAAGGTAAATCCAGTCCAGTATCGTAAATCGTTCAACTAGCAATAAATTACCCATCTGTATGACTAATACGAAAAAATAAGTGATTTGTGTATTAACAAAATTATGGTATTATCATCTCTCTGTTCGCTTTATCTTACAGGGTCAGAGGTAAAGTTTTCGGACGGTGGTTACCCTGGGGACGACCCGGGTTCGAACCCTGGATAAAACTCCGGGTAATTCTCACGTACTACCCCGCATTTGTCAGTTGAACCCTTGTTATGTATCTAAAGATATTATTTGTTTTTATAGCGATACTTAAATTGTTTGGTTAAAATACGGCAATATTAATGGCGGTCGTTGTTTATTAACAGTCAAAGTAACGATAGCGATTTGTCTCTGTTTGTCCTAATGTCGTAGAAATTAAGGCAGGGATCCACTGAAGCTGATCGAAGATGTCGCTTAAAATCGACCAATAGGATCGCATCGAAATTGCATTTTAATTTAACATGGCATGTGCCTTAATCAATTCCATTTAGAGAACAATGGATAGTAAGACCTTATAAATGCTTAGATATACATTTTGTTATCACTCTTTTAATATTTGATAATGGCAAACAGAGACAGAGCTATTTCTAATGGCCCATTTACGCCATATCATTGCGCCACATTGGTCGTCATAAGTCATTTTAGAACAAAAATGTTCTAAAATGAAATTGACAAGGCAATTCTTGCATGCAATTATGGTATAGTGTATTTTTTTTATTTTTTATTTTATTTATTCGGGATAACAAACAGTTATACATTTATGGTTGAGTAAATGGTAGATATGAAACAGACTTAATTAATATATAACCAACAGCGTTATCCACAACTTACTATAAAATCTAGGTTGAAGAGATCTTGCTACTTGTTTTATAAAAATAAGGTACCGTGTAAATGTGCCATAAATCATAAATGTAACATGACTATTTAAATAGTATTTCTAAGTAAAACTGTTATAGGTAAGTATATAAGAATTTTCAAGTAGACCGAATAAAATGACACTAAAACATCGGAGACATTTAAAACTACAGGTTAAGCCAAGCGTGCGGCTCGTCAAATATTTATATTGACTTAGGTTAACCCTTGCTGGAGTCCGTCTATCAGACCCTGAGGCCCCGCGGGACCGGCCAGGTACAAACGGATCTAGGAAACTGCAAGAAATGTCAAAAAAACATAGTATTATACACACATCGTGAAATTCATACTATTATAGTTAATTGATACAGACATGACTTTGGGGAAAACTATGAATAGGCATAGTAACAGCGAAGTATTATAGATTTATTTGACATAATGGAATAAGTATCTTAATAAAAAAGCTAAATTTCTAGAAAAACGGTGCTCTGACGCGTGGTCTAACACCGTTTTGTAGAATCAAATAAACATAGAAAGTTTTAAAAAACATACTGAGCTACGAAGTACCTACCTAACCTATTATGAACCTATAATAGGTTAGGTAGGTTTTTTTTCATAATATCTTGGTGTTCCGTTTGCATAGTTTTCGCCAAAAGTAATTCTTATGCTATGATCACATGGTTGGTTTTCTTGTAACACGGGCAACATTTTTCATTGTCCTATGCGTACGGTACTTTTAAAAAAGACTACCCTCAACTCGTGAGAGGGCCACCACGACGGCAAACCGTCCCACTGAAGAATTCATTCGTGTGTGCGAGACCAAGCGTGCTACCACGCCAAGTTGTCCTTATTTATTTCCGAATCGAACTGAACTAATCGAAATCACATGCAACCCGTCTTGTGCTTTATGTGAGACCGTTGTTTTTTCCTGTGCAAGTTTTAAATAATAATCCTAGTTTTCCACCGGCCGGTGAGTGTGTAATACGAGTGTCCAACGTCGTCCATCGTCGAACAGCAGGCGCACAAATTGTGAAGGTGATCATCAGCTGGTCTTCCAGGTACGTGCGCATTATACTGTTGCTTGGAAGATACTTTGTGTCATACAAAAAATTACACGGCGATTACTTCCCAAACATTTTGAAAAAGGGGTAATCGACCCAGAGTGACGGGCGGGGCTCAGCCCGTACGTTACATCTTGTTGGTGCCGAAACCAGGGAATTCACCTTTATTTACAACCTATACTTTTCGAACATAACACTTGCAGTCTGGTATTTTCTGTATTCATAACTTGCACTATTATTATTATATTATTATTATTTTTGATACAACTTAACTCAAAGCTGCGTTTACTCTAAGTAGGTACTATTTCCTTTGTTTCGCCATTTTATCTCGAAAGCGGAAGTATCACGACCTTTGTAACGACTTATTTCTAGAATCGTAAATTCTTTTATTTTTGTGTTTATCTTACTATTTAACGAAATCACATTAAATAAACTTGAATTATCAAATCGAAGTCAAGCAAACAGTGAGAAACCCCAGCTAACACAACATTATGGCGAACAAAGGAGTTCGAGTTGCAGGTGTACGTACATCACTAATCTAGTTACTAAAAACTCAATGCACAAAATAATAATAATGTCTTGTTGACTTTTTGGTTCGGTTAACTCGATATTCATTCTTACAAATTACGACTCGTATTGTTTCAATCCTAACGTTTTGGTGTGACTACATTCAGTAATCCATTATAAACAATCAGTAATATTTGCTATCGGTGTTTATAATACTTATATATATATTTTATTTTTATAAGCACTTAGATTAATTTTTATTTTGTTTTCGACATTAACTCATACGCCTAGAAACCGTCTAATCCGAGATGTAAGTACTTACGTGCATAGAGTTTAAGAGTTTTTCTTTTAGGGCTTGAGCGACCGATTAGTGTAGGTAGGTATGTTTGAGTAATCGTGTTGTACTGCCTTGTTTCTGTACCACTACAAAACGTCAACCAAAGTCGTAGTATTACATAGTATCTGGAGGCTAACATTGCTACCTTACTTTCCACATACTTCATATAAAATACCTACCTACTAGCATAATTTTTTTTATAAACGAATTATAAAATTAATTTTGGTTTGTTTGGCTTTTTTATAAATTTATATAATTAAATTTATTATTACAGGTAGGTAATTGTATGGTGCTATCGTTCTATTGTAGGTAGGCAATAGGTATTACAATCGCTGCATTTGAGTGTAAGTTAGAGATAGAATCAAGTACTTTGTCGCATTACTTATTGTGTTTTTGTTTTTTGCGGAGCTTATACTGTCTTGCTATTTACCTACCTAGTTATGGCATTTTGCACAAAGAATATTAAACGTAGGTTAAGTAAAACTAAAACGCAACATTCTAAATCTGTTGATGACGGTTTTTCGGTTGCTGATCTGCCGTCTTTGCGAAGAAAACGAACCATTGTTTTTAAGCGTGTGTCTAAAACGTTGGAATTGGGCTCAAACCTTACATCCGAAAGCAAAGATAAAAGTTTATTTTTCGCTTATTATGATGACTTGAAAACGAATGTTAGTAAATTTGAGGAGCTTCATTTCACTATTATTGAACTTTCGGACAGGCCTGAGGAGGACCAACAGGTACAAGAAAGATTTGATGAAATGTATTTTGAAATAAAATCGATTTTTCGTGTACTTAATGAAATCGAACAGCGATCATCATCGTCATCATCAAGCCTTAAGAATGTATCTTCTCAGGTAAAACTACCTAAAATCTCACTACCCGTATTCTCGGGTGACATAAAACAATGGCCTGAGTTTATAGACAAGTTTAATAGCCTCATACACACGTGTACCTCGTTGAGTGATACCGAACGATTTCACTACTTGGTTTCGTCATTGCGCGACGACGCAGCTAGCGTTGTCAAAACTTTTCCCGTGGCAGGTGAACATTACCAAGACGCGTACGACTGCTTGGTGGCGCGATACCAAGATGAACGTGGATTAGCATTTACATGCTGGCGGGACATTTTAAATGTTAATATGAAGCTTTCAAACGTTAAAGAGTTCCGCCGCTCACTGGATTCTATCGATGAAAACTTGTCTATTCTAAAGCGATTAAATTTACCGGTGGATCAGTGGGACTTTGTCCTAACTTATCACGTTCTCTCAAAATTAGACTCTAAAATGCGTTGTGAATTTGAGGAACACCAATACGGCAATAAGCTCACAAAATTCGGCGAACTCAAACGTTTTCTGCAACTGAAATGCGATGCACTCTTGCGAGATGCTCATTTCGCCGACATCTCAAAACCCTCTAGTGTTGTGACTAAAGATTCACAAAAGGCTAACCAGCCCCACTCTCTCTCAAAACGACCTCACCCTCACGTAAATCATACGCTCATCGCTTCGTCTTCCGAAGAGGAAAACCCAAAAAATGTAACAAACCAACCATCAAAATTTGTCTACAAATGCTCATATTGCGGAGGTGCCCATAATATCTCGCAATGCAAAGAATTTACTCAGAAATCCGTCGCAGAGCGCATGGATATAGCATCGGCAAAGATATGGTGTTTCAATTGTTTAAAGTCGTCGCATCAGTTGAAGGATTGTATGTCCATATTCTCTTGCCAAAAGTGCAGACGAAAACATCATACCCTGTTGCACAACGATGATGCTAAACCTGAACAGCCTAGTTTGGCGTTGGTAACGAACGGTGTCTCTTCTTCGTCTGCTAACACGACTGTGTTGTTGGCTACAGCATTAATACAGTTAAAAACCTCAACTGGTAACTTCATGACGTTTCGGGCTCTACTAGACACTGGCAGTCAAAACAATTTCATTACCGAAGAGGCTGTCCAGCTGCTAAAAGTGAAACCTTCGGAAACGAGCGTACTTATCAATGGTTTAGGTGGCGCACCGGCTGCAGTAAAGGGACATGTTTCTTGTACGATTGGGGCAAACGAAAAACCTCTATTTGACCTGGAACTGCACGTAATACGAACTATTTGCGGTGATCAACCGATAGCTAAGCTTAATAGTACAGGGTGGGCACACATAAAAGATTTAGACTTAGCGGATCCGGGTTTCGATGTGCCTGGTCCAATTGATGTCTTGCTTGGCGCCGAGGTTTTCGCAGAATGCTTGCTGAGTGAACGAATCAAGGGAACGTCTAAACAACCACCGGCATTCAGGTCCATCTTTGGTTGGCTCTTGTTAGGTAAATCACCATTGGCTAGTCACTCGTTCTTGACCATGCAGTCCAGTGAAGATACCGATTTAGTGAATCTTGTCCAACGATTTTGGGAATTGGATTCGCTCCCACCAGCGTCAAAGTTAACACCCGATGAACTATTATGTGAGCAAAAGTTTCAGTCTGAACATTGTCGCGACTCATCGGGTCGGTATGTTGTCAAACTCCCTTTTAAGGACGACGTCGAACCTGTTTTTCATGGAATCCGTGACATCGCTTTACGGCGGTTTCATGCAATTGAGCGACGCCTAGCTCGCGACCCGGAGCTGAGCCGCAAATATTCTGAGTTCATGGCTGATTATCTTGAAAGTGGTCACATGTCTTTGGTACCCACTAACGAGTTACATACTGGCAAATACTACATTCCTCACCACTGTGTTACTAATCTCAATAGCCACACTACTAAACTACGTGTGGTTTTTGATGCCTCCGCTCGAGACGCCAATAACATTTCATTAAACGATTCGTTGCTGAAAGGAGCGAAGCTACAAGCGAACATTAGTGACATTCTTATGCGATTTCGAGAGTCTGCCATTGTGTTTATGGCAGATATTCAACAAATGTATAGACAGGCGTTGATAAATTCTTGCCATCGTGATTATCAACGCATTTTTTGGAGATTCAATAAAGATGATCCTATTCAAGAATATCGATTAAATACCGTTACTTACGGAGTCGCATCAGCGCCCTTTCTTGCGTGCAGAATAATTCAGCAGTTAGTTCAGGATGAAGGAGATGCTTTTCCCATTGCAAGGGAGGTATTGTCATCCGGTACGGGAATATACGTTGATGACGTAGTCACAGGCTGGACTACACTAAACGACGCCCTCGTAGCAAAAGCAGAAATAATTGGTTTGCTTCAGTTAGGTAAATTTCATTTAAGGAAGTGGGCAAGTAACGATTTGCGAGTACTGACAGACTTACCACCGGAGGACTGCTTGCTAGATGCGATTTCTTTCGATGAAACTGAACCCTTAACTCTCAAGGTTCTTGGGTTAAAATGGGACCCGAAATCTGACAATTTTTTATTTGATGTGGCACCGAGCAACCGTCCTTGTACTAAACGTACAATCCTTAGCGAGGTTGCTAAGGTTTTCGACCCATTAGGGTTTTTATCTCCAGTGACTATCAAAGCCAAATGCTTAATTCAGCAGTTATGGGTTGCTGGTGGGGGATGGGATGACACCCCTCCATCGCATATCGTAACGTTATGGGATGATTATCAACGACAAATCCACCAGATCAAGGATTTAAGAATTCCTAGACGGCTCACTATGGATAATGCGAAATTTTATGATTTGCATGGGTTCTGTGATAGCTCAGAAGCTGCTTACGGAGCCGTTCTTTATATGAAAGTAGTCGATCAAACAAACAATGTACGTATTGTACCCGTGTGTTCGAAAGCACGTGTCGCACCGATCAAAAAGGTATCCCTACCTCGATTAGAATTGTGTGCAGCTGTACTCTTGGCCAATTTATACGAGTTCTTCAGGACAACATTTAGGACACCAGAATCACGATCTATAAACGTACATTTATGGTCTGATTCCACTATAGCGTTATCTTGGCTTCATTCTCATTCCTCTCGGTGGGCCACGTTCGTAGCTAATCGCGTCAGCCATATTCATGATATCACCCCTACAGAGTCGTGGTATCATGTCGGTTCCTCAGATAATCCTGCAGATGTTTGTTCTCGAGGACAGCTTCCTCAAGAACTCTTGCACAACTCGTTATGGTGGGCGGGACCAGCATGGCTCTCCAATGCATTAAGTCTACCGCCCAGTGCAATAGTCGAAGACCCAAGAGCTCTCGAAGAGACTAAAAAGACTGTCCCTGTGTCACTCGTTTTGCAACAGACAACTTCGTCGCTCGATCAAAATCATAATCAGTCACTCTTCGACGAATTGCTGTTGAAATTCTCGTCAATTGATAAGATACTACGTATCATTGCTTACTGTCGTCGATTTATTCAGGCAGCTAAACACTTAAACAGGACCGCTACTACTTTGTTTGTAACGAACATTGAACGGCACAATTCCTTGATGCTAGTAGTCAAGCATGTTCAAAAAGAAGCGTTCAAAGACGAACTTTCATTACTACACACAGATCAATCCTTACCAAAACCATTTCGCAAACTAAATCCATTCGTTGATGATGTTGGTATTCTCCGCGTGGGCGGACGCATTTGTCATGCTGGACTTGGTTCTGAACAAAAACACCCCGCACTGCTGCCCAATGATTCTCCTCTCACTACAAAACTTATAGACTCCATACATCGTACATATTGTCATACGGGGGTGAATACAACGCAATTTTTGTTATTGCAACAATTTTGGATCATCTCGGCGAAACGAGCAATCAGGCGCTGTCTGTCGAAATGTATTCAGTGTTATCGTACACGACCTCAACCCCTCCAGCCGTTAATGAGCGATATGCCAAGCTACCGCGTTAATCAAGTCAAACCATTCTCAGTTGTGGGAGTGGACTTTGGAGGACCGTTTCGTATAAAGCTTGGTCAACATCGTGGAGCCAAGTTAGATAAAGCCTATCTCTCATTGTTTGTCTGCCTTACGACGAAGGCAGTACATTTAGAAGTCGTTTCCACTCTTTCAACTGAAGGTTTCATTGCGGCTTTGCGGCGTTTCGTCGGGCGACGGGGCAGATGTAGTGTAATCCATGCTGATTGCGGTACAAACTTCATCGGGGCAAGAAATCAACTTTCAACTCTGATGGAAAACGCTGCCGGTACAGAACGTATAGAATTTAAGTTCAACCCTCCCTCTGCACCCCACTTTGGGGGTGTGTGGGAAATCCAAATTAAAGCTGCAAAATCGCACTTATACCGTATCGTGGGCGACCAAACCTTGACGTTTGAGGAATTGGCAACACTTTTCGTTCAAATCGAGGCGGTTCTCAATTCGCGACCTTTATGTCCATTAAGTTCTGATCCAAATGATCTATCAGCATTGACTCCGGGTCACTTCTTGACCCTAGAGCCCTTGACTTCCGTCCCTGACGCTGATTTGTCTGAAGTAAAGTTATACAGATTAAGCCGCTGGCAACTTATACAATCTTTTCAACAAACGTTTTGGAGTCGTTGGAAGAATGAATATCTCCACACCCTGACCGAAAGGACTAAGTGGACCAAGAAGTCTAAACCATTACAAGTAAATGCATTGGTCATAATAAAAGATGACATTCGAACTCCTTTACATTGGCCCTTGGGCAGAGTCGTCGAGTTACACTCTGGCCCTGACGGAGAGGTTCGTGTGGCCACTTTAAAGACTGCAAACAATAATTTAATCAAACGACCATTGGTACGAATTTGTCCTCTACCAATGGAATGATTCCTCTTCAGGAGTCATTTTATATGTGCTTGTGTATCGTCCGTCTTGTTTTATCTATCAGATTTCTACTGTATTTTGTTTCCGAATACTATATTCTACGTATCAAAGGTTTCGTGTTGAGTATATATATCATTATCAGAAAATACCAGCTGTATTTTGGTGGGCGGGATGTTCCGTTTGCATAGTTTTCGCCAAAAGTAATTCTTATGCTATGATCACATGGTTGGTTTTCTTGTAACACGGGCAACATTTTTCATTGTCCTATGCGTACGGTACTTTTAAAAAAGACTACCCTCAACTCGTGAGAGGGCCACCACGACGGCAAACCGTCCCACTGAAGAATTCATTCGTGTGTGCGAGACCAAGCGTGCTACCACGCCAAGTTGTCCTTATTTATTTCCGAATCGAACTGAACTAATCGAAATCACATGCAACCCGTCTTGTGCTTTATGTGAGACCGTTGTTTTTTCCTGTGCAAGTTTTAAATAATAATCCTAGTTTTCCACCGGCCGGTGAGTGTGTAATACGAGTGTCCAACGTCGTCCATCGTCGAACAGCAGGCGCACAAATTGTGAAGGTGATCATCAGCTGGTCTTCCAGGTACGTGCGCATTATACTGTTGCTTGGAAGATACTTTGTGTCATACAAAAAATTACACGGCGATTACTTCCCAAACATTTTGAAAAAGGGGTAATCGACCCAGAGTGACGGGCGGGGCTCAGCCCGTACGTTACACTTGGTGATAATCAAGTAGACAAGCCGCCTGATGGAAAGCGGTCATCGTCGCCTATAGACATCTGCAACACTATTTTAGATGTTACAGAAGCGTTGCCTACGTGTTAGGAAGCCCTTAACTTTTTTCTTAAATATGTTAAAACCTAGCAGGATGATATCAGAGGGGAACTCATTCTGCATCTTACTAATACTAGTGTAACTTAACTTTCTTTGTATTTGACAAGAAGTTTTTGTTTTGTTTCAGATTAAATACTGTACAGCTACAAATTAAAACTTTATGAGCAAGGGACGATCAAGAAAGGAAAAAATTCTCTAAAAAAGTAACCATCATCATGGATTGTTAAACGCAAAAATGTAAAGCATTTTTGACTATGTGCATTGGATTGGTGAGTAATCTGCACTTTGGGAAAATTGCGCAATGTTAGCTTTTTCAAGCAAAATTGTCCTTGCTCATCACAAATGGCTTGCTTCACGATTGCCTAGATCCGTCAACCGTACTGTACAGTCAGCAAAGAAAAAATGATCTATTACTTTTTACAAAAGTTTCTGTGAAATCCATTCAAAGGAATCTCAACCTTAGGGTGGTAGACCACATTTTTTGCTGACTGTACCAGTGCTGTAAAAGATAATTGTTTATACAGAAGAAAATACAAAAAAATTGCACGTGTTTCTGTGATTTTTCTATGCTTTCCAAACTCTACAGTAAGATCCAAGGGTCATCCGTACAGTCAGCAATAAAATATGCGCGACGGACGGCGGGATGTAAAAATGTTGTTTTTAGGGCCCTCAATAATATATCCTTTAGGTAACGCTAAGTGCTCTTTCACTTTATGCGTGTTTATATTTAAACAAGTTTATTTTATGGCAGAATTTTCATTTTTTGTTTATAGTACCAATTTTTTTTGTTGTTTAAGTTGGTTGTGCAAAATTTTTTTAATGCTTTTTTATTATACAAGTTTAAAAAAATATTTATTATATTATATAAACTAAAAAAGAGTAATAAACAAGTTTTTAGCATGCAATTTATCATATCAGCATATTTATGTAATATAAAGTACCTATGTCATACCAATTTATGTCGTATGTATTTTTTAGTATATGTTTTTATTGAAAAACAATTATTAAGAGCACTGGTGGTCTAGTGGTAGTGACCCCACCTTCCGATCCTAACGGCGTGGGTTCGAATCCGGTCGTGCACCAACGGATTATTCTATTCGAAAAATTGTGCGCAATGCCAGTGCTCTCCATATGGTGAAGGAAAACATTGATAAGAAACCGACATGTCCAAAAACTAAAAATTCGAAAGACCATCCACCAATCCGCTTTGGGTCCGCGTGGTGGATTAAGACCCAATCACTCTTGCTTGAGAGTAGGCCAGTGTCCCAGCACTGAGAACATTTTTAGAAGACTGTCATAATGATGTTCTTATTATGATGAGAATCGTGTAAGAAGTTGTAAGTCTGATGCTGTAAGTGTATACTGCGCTTGTCACTCCGAGACGTAGGTAGTTATTTATATCTATTTTGCCCAGTAATTTTACTTGCTACAGTTGTGCTACAATTGTCCTTTAAACAAACACAGTAATTATTAGCACAATAGTGAAGAGACATAATAATTATCTGGCACTGCGGTGGTACTCACCATGATAGACTCTTGCTGAAGAACCATACCACTGACTTACTGTCTGACTTATGACGACCAATGTGGCACCTGCGACGCGGAGATTGCGGGTTCAATTCCTGCCTCGGGTCATATATTTGTACGATCTACAAATATTTGTTCCGGGTGTTCTGGGTATTTTCTATTTATAATAAAAAATATCTATCTATGTGTTATATTGTATTAAGTATATATCAGTCATCTAGTACCCATATATACAGCTCTGTTTAACAGCAGCTTACCTTGGGGCTATATGATGCTGTGTGGATTGTCCAGCATTGTTTACTGTGAGCGAAATTCAACTCTTAGGCCCGGATTCAAGAACCATACTTGAGCGTGAATGATAAAAGTATTATTTGAAAAACTGACAAAAATCTATGCTTTAATTTCGTTTTTGAATACTCAGAGAATGCAACGGTAATAAAAAGTTTGCATGAAAAAAAAAAATCAGCGCGGTCAAAGTCGTGCGTTTGGTTTTCAATAAGACTTAAAATTGTGTAGCATATTCTACCTGAGCTTTCCATTATTCACCTCTCATCAAAGTAAATGGAATAACATAGTTGCTAGATAAGCAATTAATACTTCCTTAATCCATCAGAAGGGACGCCTCTGACCCGTGGGATGACCCTTGCTTAACCAACTGTTAGGTTTCCCGTTAATGGATATCTTTATATACCTAGCTTGGAATTAGCACTGCGAAAAAGAATATTCTAACTTGACCTTTACGCGGCCTATTGACACAATTGACTCAGCCATCTGAGTTGGTCAACTAGGTTGGAATCAGCACTGCAAAGAAGCATGATAATATTCTGACTTGGCCTTTACGCTATAACTCCGCCATCAGAGTTGGTCAATTACTCATATCCAGTTACTTATATTTACGTGTCCTTTGTGTATAGTAGTCGTAGAATCCCAAAACGGCTCATTTAAAGCGCAACACATACAGGGAGCGGGTGCGGGTCGGGTCAGATCCGCCGCGGGAGTTTTTTGTTTTAATTTGTATGGACGGCACGGATGACATCACACTGAACGCGGGAGCGGCTGCCGCGCTTCACCCGACCCGCGCCTGCGTTCTGTGTGTGTTGTTATAGTTTAATAAATAAAAACATATGGTAATCACAAAAAATAGCATACCTACCAAACGGGATGCAGTCAGTACTTGATGATTTTTTCAATTTTGTTGGCTAAATCACCCCCCCGTAGGTTATAAAAACCTACATGTTTGGGGACCCTTTTTAATTGAAAAAGCTCTAAGCTATATTAAGTTCAATCACAGAAATGTCGTTTTCATTATATTATAATAAAATTAAATATTGATTCAAAATATTGTTTTACACAGAACTTTATGGATTCCTATTCGCAGTGCTGTTATGTACGAAATGGATATTGAACCATAGGTTTATAGCTATGTATTTACCTGCCATAAAGATTATCCTTTCTTATAGATGTTTTTAGGTAAATGAAAGGGAAGCGACTTTGTAGATTTCTGTGCCAAATTTCATCCATATCTGTTTATCCGATTTGGCGTGATTAAAATAGCAAACATCCAACCATCCATAGATCCGAAAGTTTGGATAAGTAAGATGAAGATGCAGGTCATTTTATTTCAGTATTTACTTTGATTAAAACGGGAGTTATCCCAATTATAATAATTAAAGATAGAAAGTCTTAAAATAAAAATAACTAAATGATAAGTACAATAATATAAATAACTAATTATAATAATTTTAACAGATTAAATCTATGGAAATAATAATTAGTAATATTCAAAGAAATTTCAATTCACCAGTTCTCAGTTCAGTTCAATCTTTCCCCAGAACTATATTCCCACACATTAAAAATTTAACCGCGTATCCTCAGGAGGGTTTGAAATTTTGCAAAAAGCAGTGCTCTCGAAACTTCGTAATCGATACGGCCTCAGGGCTTTGGGTATAAATTAGAAGTACCATCGATCACCGCCGCCCTTTGCCCATTGGCTCGTAGTTTATTGATAGTGCTCTGTTCACCGATAGTTTACTGTTCTGAGTTACGTAAGAATCTTTGTCGGGAATGTTTAAACTATTTTATGTTAAGTTCATGTTTGAGACTATGAGCAAACCATATAACTTAGGCGTCTCTGCGATTTACCGAAGTGCGGGTGTGAAATGATGATGACGCGGTAAGCATGCGCAATCCCATACAAATTGACAGCTAGACGATAAATAAAATAAACAAATAATGCTGAACAATCTACAAAGCATCCATTAGCCCCAAGCTATATAAGCAGAGTTTGTGTTATGTGTACTAGATGACTGATAAATTTAATACAATATAAATACATAGATATATTATATATTTTTATTAATATAGAAAATACCCAGAACAACCGGAACAAATATTTGCAGATCGTACAAACATTTTTTCCAAGGCGGGAACCGAACCCGCAACCTCCTGCGTCGCAGGCGGACCTTCGCCTGCCGCGCCACATCGGTCGTCAATACGATACGTTTACGTTTACGATCGTCAAACAAGTTTTTTGTTATTTGCCCTATTCAGCCGCACAACTCTCTTGACAAATTGGTTATCTAGTTGACCATGGATAAAAAAATAACTGTATTCCAAACATTTTTTATCAGTTTTATCATAACTGGGTTATTATAAAATAACCTTATATCAAAATGCTCTAATTAGGTCATTATGGAAATATATATAAAAAATAATAATGTTTATCTCCTCATTAACGGTAATGACGTAGCCCTGGGTATGTGGGCGTATTAGAGGATTAATAATAACATTCATCATGACAGCCTTCTAATGT
Source organism: Colostygia pectinataria (assembly GCA_951394395.1). NCBI lineage: Eukaryota > Metazoa > Arthropoda > Insecta > Lepidoptera > Geometridae > Colostygia > Colostygia pectinataria. Next base: position 3,710,541 of record OX596362.1, read on the forward strand.
TCCTACTGTTGGGACACTGGCCTACTCTCAGGCGAGAGTGATTGGGTCTTAATCCACCACGCGGACCCAATGCAGGTGGATGGCACATGTCTTTCGAATTTTTAGTTCTTGGACATGCCAGTTTCCTCACGATGTTTTCATTCAACGAGCACTGGCATTGCGCACTTTAATTTTTCGAACAAAAATATCCATTCGTGCACGACCGGGTTTGAACCCACGACCTTAGGATCGGAAGGCGGGATCAATACCACTAGACCACCGGCGCTCACATTATAACAATAAATAATATCAATAAAAATAATAAATATTAACACCCAACAGCTGAAATAGACACACAAATGTAATAACCTACGTGTCGGGGTGATGCAGTGGGGTGAAGCGCAGTGCATTGCTACGTACATGGATAGTTTTACTTACCCGTGGTACAAACTGCTGAACAAAGCTGTTAGACCACGGGTAGCGGAACTTTTAGCTTTAAGCTTTGAGTGACACTGCGACTGATATGGTCAGGCGTGGCGCTCCAGGCGAACAGCGATAGGCGTCCACTGCTGGATATAGGCCTCCGCCAAGAGCGCCATGACGACCGCTTTTGAGCCTTTACCATCCACCGACTTCCTGTGACCGCTTTAATGTCATTGGTCCATCGAGTGGAGGGCCCTTACACTTCGTTTTCCAGTTCGTGGTCGCTATTCGAGAACTTTTATTTCCCAGCGGTCACCATCTCATTTGCTTGTCATAAAAAAAAAATTGAAAATTACGGGTTCTAAGCCCGCACAAGAATTCTCAGTGGCGCAGTGGGTGAGTGCCCAGTTAAGAAGCGAGAGTTTGCAGGTTCGATCCCCGCTGCGGGAGAAATGTTTACATGATCTGCAAATATTTGTTAATAGGTCTGGGTATTTTATGTATGTTCTTGGTATCTTCTAGAAGTATTTTTAGACCAGGAAAAAAGTATGCGCTGTCTGTAGAAAATGTGCCACCATCCGCTGGATTCCTTTTCATTAGAATTGATTGGATGCATCTCCTGGCAACGCCTCTGCGTTGCAATATAAGCATATTAATTATTGAAATTATTAATCAACATAAATACAAAGGACTGAATTCTAGTTGGTCAATCACTCTTACGCTTTTGTTAATAATTGACGTACAGCTAAATGGAAATGATCATCTTACAAGCCGTGATCGTTGCACTTTCATGCATCTTCGTCGTCACCGTCGCCAAATTGCATCCGCTCTCCAACGAGTTCATTGACCTCATCAATTCCAAGCAAACCTCATGGAAAGCCGGCAGAAACTTTGCTCCCAACACGCCGATGAAACATCTTAAAAAACTGGCCGGTGTCAATCCAAACTTTAATGTGAACTCTCTTCCAATTGTTGAGCATGATGCTAACATTTTATCCAGTCTCCCGGATAGTTTTGACCCTCGAGAAATATGGCCTAAATGCCCTTCTTTAACTGAGATAAGAGATCAGGGTTCCTGTGGAAGTTGCTGGGCTTTCGGTGCTGTCACAGCGATGACTGACCGTATTTGCATCCATTCAAACGGAAAGACGCAGTTTCATGTTTCCGCAGAAGACCTTATAAGTTGCTGCTATATCTGTGGGAGTTGCCAAGGAGGGGATCCTGAAAAGTCTTGGAAATACTGGAAAAAACATGGTTTAGTTTCAGGTGGAAATTACAATTCTAACCAGGAATGTAGACCCTACACGATTCCTACGTGTGAACATCACGTGCCTGGTGTCATAGGAAACTCTACTAACGGTAAAATGCCATGCGTGGACGAAGAGACTGTTGAAACGCCGAAATGTGTGAAGAGTTGCGGAAACAACTACGTTAAAGCTTACAAAAGTGATAAGAATTATGGAAAACATGTTTATACTATAACAGGTGGGGAGGAACAAATCAAAGCTGAACTGTTCAAAAACGGGCCAGTTGAAGCAGTGTTTGTAGTTCACACAGATTTTTTTAGCTACAAAAGTGGTGTCTACGTGTACGTCGAAGGTGAAATAGTCTATGGGCATGCTGTCAAGCTTATGGGCTGGGGAGTTGAGAATGGAATAAAATATTGGCTCGTTGCTAACTCCTGGAACACAGACTGGGGTGATAATGGTTTCTTTAAAATCCTTCGGGGTGAAAACCACTTAAGAATTGAAAGCTATATCGTTGCTGGTAAACCTCGGCTGACCAAATGGTGAAGGTTTTAGAATCCTACCTAATAATTCAATAAAATAAAACGTTCTCTGTCTCTGTCTACGAAAATCGTTAATTCATTGAAATAATAAATTGTACTTACTCAATCGCATGAGGTTATTTACTTTTAATTCCTGCCACACCAAACAATAATGCTTGCATTGCTTTATTTGAACCACGTCTCAAGATGGCAACGCGCAAAATGGTTCTCGCACCTTTTGTGTTGCAAGCGTCCATAGACTATGGTAACTGTTTATCATGCGGGCCGTATGCTGGTTTATAATATATGTGAAAAAAAGAATAATTCTTAAAGACAGGGTTTTTCATTACTAATGCATAATATTCAAGGAATATAAATAAAAATAGATAAATAAAAATATTTTAAAATAAATATTAAATATTGCCCCAACATGAAAAAAGATACATAGTTAGCATAAAACAGTAAAAGTATGTAGAATAAGGCTAAGGCAATAGGAGTAAATTCAGCAGATGCTGCGTGCAGTGATGGTTGTCACCGAGATTCGAACCAGTGGGTTACATTATAGGTATGAACTCGTAGTATAGGTAAACATACTCTACCTAATAGTGAACTAATATACTTAAGTGGTCAGACCTAAAAGAAGAAGAAAAAATAAAAGCTTAGCCTACTTAAGAGGCCTTTCCTAGATTTAGCGATATAATTCATGAAGTTTGCCTGAATATATCTTTATATAGTATAAGTAATAGTGCGCGCGACGAGGAGCGATACATCCTCCCTCCATAAGCGCTCAGCGCGGTTTGAGAGTCGGTACTTCGATCGATATGATTATAAGTGCGCTAAGGTGTGATTTTAAAAAATTCGTATTAAAAAAAGTCAAGGCTATTAGACTATTTTTTTGTTGTATTTATTTAATAAAAACTTAAACTTTAATTTAGTAGGTGTATTTTTATTGTAAATTTCTTACTTTAGCAGAAATAACAAGCGTAAAATTGGGAAAAGTACGCGTTTTTTAGACCGTCTTTTTTCAAAAATACTGAACTAACATGTTGTATTTTTCTCTGTACACTTAAATTTTAAAACTGTGATTATTATAATTGCATTTTTGGAAATATGTTAGACTTTGTTATTTCATAGAAAACATGATCGAAAGTTGACTGGAATTGCTCATTTTACGAAACGTGCGTTACTAATTATTTTTTTAATCAGTTGTGTCTTGAGTTAATTAATATTTGTTCTGTTGGCTTAAATTTTAAGGGATAAAGCTTTTATATGTTTTTATTTTCGTTAAAATATCTTCAACACACGAGCCACAATAGTGTTCGAAACGGGCTACAAGAAAATTCAAGGATTATCAAGGATAGGGCTCTTAATAGGACAAAAAAAATCAGCATTGCCATTCAACGTGGCAATGCAGCCAGCATGTTGGTAGTGATTTGAATCAGTTGAGCTATCTATAGGCCGTTTGTAACGGTCTTTAGTGGCTCAACTGTTCCATATGTAATTTGTACCAGGTGGTATGCTCTTCAGCAAGAGTCCGTCTTGGTAGGTGAGTACCACCGCAGTGTCAGATATTCTATCTCTAAACAGTAGTGTACAAGATGCACTGTGTTTAGGTTTGAAGGGCACTGTAGCAAGTGAAATTACTGGGCGAAAGATAAGCACAGTGCAGTGCCACGCAAACATTTAAAAACTTTAAGCTTTGGGTGGCACTGCATCTGTAATAGTCAGGCGTGGTGCTTAACATCAGGTGGGGGCCTTGATTGTCTTATCGCATGCTGACATAAAAAAAAGAAGTATATTTTGTAATATAATGTAATTATGTACATATTTTATTTTGTAATATAATGTTATAATGTAAAAAAAGAAATTTGAAAAAAAGAAGTTCCACACACAAAAAAAAAACCCGTTTTCCGTGACTTCGTTTGCGTGGAACACAGGACACGCACATTTTTCCAGGATTAAAGTAGCCTAATTATGCTGTTCCAGTATACATATAATCTACCTTTGAATATAATAATAATTAGGTAGGTAAAATGATTTAGAAAATCGAATACCTACCAAATTATTATAATAAAAATAAATAAATGATGCTGGACAATCCACACAGCATCATCTAGCCCCAAGGTAAGCTGCTGTTAAACAGAGCTGTATTATGGGTACTAGATGACTGATATATATTTAATACAATACAATACATAGATAGATATTTTTATTATTTATAGAAAATACCCAGAATACCAAGAACAAATATTTGTAGATCGTACAAACCTTTGTCCCGAGGCGGGAATCGAACCCGCAACCTCTGCGTCGCAGGAGGACCTGCGCCCGCTGCGCCACATTGGTCGTCATCGTCACGTAAGCCGTGACGATCATAAGCTTTCATGATTCACTGTCTTTCTTTGACCGTTTTAATGCCATCGGTCCATCGAGTTTTGAGACACAGAAATACGCAATTTTTATTTTTTATTTTTACATAACACTTAGCACTGGCAAGACACACTCTACCTGCTTATAAACTATTGTCTGCAAGCGAAGCTGGTAAAAGCAATATCAAATATAAAAAAACTGTGTGCACTAATGACCAATTAATTGCAAAGTTTTGCCTATAAATAGAAAAGCGATTATGTAGCTGTTCAGTCACCAACCAAATTCATCTAGCTATACATCGACGGATAGTGTAATGAAAATGGTTTTTCGTGTTGCGATTGTTGTAGCCGTCGCGTGCACGCTCACCGTTGCCGTTGCCGCCACCAAGCTGCATCCACTCTCCGACGAGTTTATCGACCTCATCAATTCAAAGCAAACCATCTGGAAAGCCGGTAAAAACTTCCCCACCAACACGCCCATGACTCACATTAAAAGGCTTGCCGGTGCCTATTCAAGCTTCAACAAAGACTGTCAGCCCAAAACCCCTAATAAAAAAACGTTAGCCAGTCTCCCGGACAGCTTTGACCCTAGAGAAAAGTGGCCCAGCTGTTCCTCTTTAGCTGAGATTAGAGACCAGGGCTCCTGTGGAAGTGACTGGGCTGTTGCTGCTGTCTCAGCGATGACTGATCGAATTTGCATCCAATCAAACGGCACGACGAATTTTCATGTTTCCGCAGAAGATGTTTTGAGTTGCTGTTTTCTTGGCAACAACAGGGCTGGTTGCCTAGGAGGTGATCCTAAGAACGCTTGGATTTACTGGAACAAACAAGGTATAGTGTCAGGTGGAAACTATAATTCCAATGAGGGTTGTAGACCTTATTCTCTTCCTATTTGCGAACACCACGAACCAGATAATTCTGTGGATTCTGATATCATACCATTATGTTTCGAAGATGATTATGTGAAAAAGCCTAATTGTTTCAAAACCTGCAGAGATGGCTACGGCGTGACCTATAAGAAAGATAAGCTGCATGGGCAGGCTGCAGTGTGCCCTAACAATCCTGGAGAAGAATATGTAATGGCTGAGTTGCTTACAAATGGTCCAGTTGAAGCAGTATTTGATGCTTATGTTGACTTTTATCACTACAAACATGGTGTCTACAGGTACACGGAAGGTCAGTTTGTCCGTAGTCACGCAGTTAAGCTTTTGGGCTGGGGAGTTGAGAATGGAACAAAATATTGGCTTGCTGCAAACTCATGGAACACATACTGGGGAGACAATGGTTTCTTTAAATTTCTCCGTGGCGAGAATCACTTGGGGATAGAATCAAACATTGTATTTGGTAACCCGCAATTTTAATTTAACATATTTTTTTTAAACAGGGTCTTCCTCTGACTAGAACATAACTCTGTATATTATAAAACATAATGTAACTTTTCCCTTTGTGCTCAAATCTTGAAAATCTATGAATAATTTGCTATTAGTATACTCGTACTAACAGAGTTATATTATTTTTTGTTCTATAGATATTTATGAACTTATTATTTGTTAACCACTTTGGTTAACCTTTAGTTAACCTTTAAAGAACATTGATAATCTTGTAAAAATATGTTAATAAAAATTTTACAAACCGAACTAACAGCGTTTTTTAATTGTCTATGAGAAACAGTGACATCTCCTTGGACGTGGTGTATACGACCCAATCCCTTTCAGCCCAGTGTGTCCCAACAGTGGTAACTTTAGTTGAGCATGATGATGATACACTGATAAATTGCTGCCAAGTACTTTGATCTGTTGCCAGTTAAAATAAACAGCGTTGAGATAAACGAGTTAAGGCGAGGTCATCCTCTGGGAGCAAAACTCCGGAGGTTCCCGGCGATACAGGATTAATTAAGGATGGGGGTGGTCGACGGCAGCTGGTATGCTCGCCTGCGGAAGTGTAAGGATTCTTTTGCACTGTAAAATGATAGTTTTTGTCACAGTGCTTGTTTTTCGCTATATTTCGACACTCGTTATATAATTATCATGATTTATTTAGATCTATCACTCAGCTCTGTCCACCTCATTACTACCACGGTGTAATATTTCGTTATAAATAAAAAAAACACTCAGTGCATAATACCGCAAAGAGATCCAATAGCTAATGCAGATCCAAAACTACCACCAGAACTACCAGATCTATCCTATGGTTAACCAAAAAAGGTTCAGCAGCTATGGTGTGTAAGCCGTAAACGTGCCTGTTTTCCACGCATCCCTCGCAGAGATGTCTGAGTTATTTGGTTAACATATAAATATAATACCTACAAGCATGTCTGTGTTTATAAATTCAATGCAAAAGTGTTGATTCAGTACCAACACTTTTGCATTGAATAGTCCCAGACAGGAGGGTATTCGTCCAGCGGTTGCGTAACTGAATTACCTATCATTTTGATTGAACGTTTGAGAGCCTCTGGAGGCCCTATTAGGAGAACCGCTATTTACCTGACACGTTAGGGAAAACACTTTTATGTATTTCTGTCTCTGTTTTGGGTAAGATTTTAATCAATTGAACTGAGAGTCAAATGTAGTATTATGGTTATCAAACAACTAACAGATTAGTGAACAACATGTTCTATGCATAGTGTCACCATAAACACTATGCATCATTGTACTTTTTTCTTTTATGTACATAAAAGAAAGTATATTGGTATCAGAATTATGAGTACCTATGCTAACTTAGTCCCAGTACAAATACATACAGATCATGCAAACAAGTAGCGCAGCGGGAATTGAACTAGCATCCTCTCGCTTATCAACTAAGCACTCGCCACCGCACCACCAAGGCTGTCTTATAATTACTAAGTGTAACTCCTCCGACTTTGTCTGGCTTTGTCCACGTTGATAATTTTATTCAAACTTTATTTTCACGCTGAAGAGTTGAATTTTGGAAATTCCCGTTTTACTACACTATAAGAGCAATATACAATTTCTTTTTTAAAGGACCTGTCAAACGCACATGGATGGCTGGATAGCTTGGGCTGTGCGTTGATCTGTCAGTCACGAAAGTCTTTTATATATTCTGATATTTCTTCTTCTCAGTCAGGCACTTTCGCAGAGTGGTCGTAGTTATGGGTCCTGATGAATTTAACACTTGCTTTGGCTTTTTTCGAGACATTGTGGGAGCAGTCGGTCATGATGGATTTGGTTAGAGATTTAATTAGATTTTCCCATCTGCAGTTGCAACTGATCTATGATCTATTGAGAACTTTGTAATAGATGCAACCACAAATCGATCATTTGATCCATTGGAAGAAGCCCTGGTTGGAGAGCGGCCACAGGATCTCTTGCCGTGGACTACAAGACGATCCATTGAGTCTACATTTCGGGTCACATGCCCAAAGAACTTTGATATATTTAAAACAAACTGTACAATATTGCAGACTCAATCCATTGGTAGCGTCGGACACCGCAATTTATAAGCGGACCGGGTCGCAGAAGAAAGGGTTATGTAGGTTCTGTTATTGTATCGGAATCGGAAGGTAGCCCAGCCTAACGGGCGCTCTCTAGGGGCTGATACGAACTTATAGACATGGCAAAATATCAACTAACTAGCGGTTCGCCCCGGCTTCGCACGGGTGGACATAAATATAGCCTTTAAATAGTTTTTTTTTACTCAGGGATAATGTAGTTTTTTAATCGTCAAAGAATTAAAAAAATCGAACCAGTAGTTTTTGAGTTTATTCTTTACAAACAAAAATACAAAAATTAATAATATATTATAAATATATTTTTTTTTTTTTAAAAACTATAACTGACAAAAATAGATTTCGTGGATTGTCGAGATACGAGAGGCTATAGTTGCTGGGACACTGGCCTACTCTCTAGCGAAAGAGATTGGGTCTTAATCCACCATGCCCAATGCGTATAGGTACCTTCAGAACTGGCATCGCGCATATAATTAATTGGATAAATCCATAGGCACGACCTGGTTCAAACCCACGACCTTAGGATCGCATGGCGTGGTCACTACCACTAGACCACCAGTGCTCCTGGCTACTCATAAATGTGTCGTTAATGTCATTTTTGAATAATTCTTAGCTCTACAAAGTCACATTTGCAAATACAACGTGTTCAAAGTGTTAGTGCGTCCCTACAGCTGTCCCTTACCCACACAGGCTTGAAGGGACAAAGGTCACTGGCCATAGCCTTCTTATATTTGTTTAAGACGTGTATTGTGCCCAAATACCCTTATTTTAGTGCACATTTGGATATTGGATTATAGGGACAATACCTTCTGATCTTCCGGTATTGGCTTTGTTTGAGAAGTTTTGGATACACAAAGATTTTCTTACAATGCCGCGTCGGGGTATAAATATTTTCTTGTTTCTTAACAGTCAGATAGATAGATCTTAAAATGTATAAAAAATAATATAATATGTAAGTGTTCCTACCTAAATATATATAAGTAGGTTAAATAAATTTGTTAATTTATAATTTATCTCATATTGATACATGAGTACCTACTAGTACACTATTAACACTAAATTCATAGGTAATAGTAGGTACTCATAAGTAAGCAGTTTAGCGCCCCTTAAGGTAGCCTACATATAATTTGCAATGCCTGAAAAGGGCAAATAAGTTTTAAGATTATTATTTTTATTGCACATTGCTAATAGATATCGTTGTTTTATCTTCATCTTCATCGTCTTTGTTCATCGACATAAGAATGACAACGAAAGACAATAGCAAGCCGCTAAAATTGCAGTTTTTTACGAATAAGGTTGTTTTACATTTATTTGTGCCTTTATTTTAGCGGTTGAAAATATTCAAACTAGTATAAACTTTATTTATATTTCGAAAATACTGAATTGGAAATGATATACACCTGCATATCTTTCGGAACAAGAACGCACGTCTACGAGATATGCGGAGAATCTTCATATGAACGTAGACTGTCGATATTACCTGCATAGCTCTACGAAAATATGGAAGCTGACCTATATTTATCAATGCTAGCTGACCCGCGCGGTTTCACTTGCGTTTTTTTTTCCTGGACTTACAAATATTTTAAGACCAAAATTATCAAAATTGGTCTAGCGGTTCTAGAGTTCTATAGAAACTATCATGGCAGCCTTCTAAAGTTCCCACTGCTAGGACACTGGCCTACTCTCCAGCGAGAGTGATTGGGTCTTAATCCACCACGCGGACCCAATGCGGATTAGTGGATGGCACATGTCTTTCGAATTTTTAGTTCTTGGACATGCCGGTTTCCTCACGATGTTTTCCTTCACCGTATGAGAGCACTGGCATTGCGCACATAATTTGTGCACGACGGGATTCGAACCCACGGGCTTAGGATCGGAAGGCGGGGTCACTACCACTAGACCACCAGTGCTCTAGTAGAGAAACTAACGAACAGAAATTCATTTTTATATAGAGAGAAGAAGAAAAAAAGAGACTTACGGAACGCCCTGTGGCTTTGTCTGCTTTGATGTGATAATTAACCCAGGTTTCATCATAAACGTTAAAATAACTGTTACTGTATAAATATAATATATTTGTGCTAATACTTTGTATCTACGAATTACAAAAGTTGGAGCGGTATACTTAATTCACCTGAAGAAATTCAGCCGGGGGAAATCGTAAGGTGTAGTTAGTTTCAAAAACAGACAGTTCATTGAAATTCTAAACTTATTATAATTTTAGACGACCTGCTTCGTATTCTATCTTTTTGCATCTGATTGTAGGTCTTCGAACAATGTCCATACAAAAAACAATATTGCTACATCACTCGTCCGTACGTAATAAAAAACAGCACAAGTCGGGCTAGCAAATGGTAGGGTTCTGGACTTTCGTAGTTTATCTTCAAAAACTTACTAATTTTAAAGAACTAAGGAACCTTCGAGCATTTTTTATTATATTATTGTCTTTGGAACATAATATTTTTTTAACATCTTTAACTAAATCTTCTACATGATGGATTAATCCATAAAACAAAGTTATTTCACCGTCTGTCCCTTTGTACGCTTAGTTTTTATAAACTACGCAATGGATTTTAATGCGGTTTTCATAGATAGAGTTATAAGAAAGGTTTACTTGTATAATTTAAATTAATTTGATCTCGGCTATTGTGAAGTTAGCTGTTTTGATGCGCAATGTAGCTAACTTCACGATGGCCGAGATTCGTCGGCTTATATTATTGTCTTTGGAACATAATATTTTTTTAACATCTTTAACTAAATCTTCTACATGATGGATTAATCCATAAAACAAAGTTATTTCACCGTCTGTCCCTTTGTACGCTTAGTTTTTATAAACTACGCAATGGATTTTAATGCGGTTTTCATAGATAGAGTTATAAGAAAGGTTTACTTGTATAATTTAAATTAATTTGATCTCGGCTATTGTGAAGTTAGCTGTCTGATGCGCAATGTAGCTAACTTCACGATGGCCGTGATTCGTCGGCTGTACTATAAGGGCTTTCCTCTTTTGCCTTCGGAACCCTAAAGCTCGGCTGGTTTCAATCCACTATCCGGAACAATATTGTTCTAGTGCAGTAAGTTTTATAGAAAGGTTGTAAGACATCTGGCTTTTATTATACGGTTACTGTGAGCTTTAGGACTTTAGTATTTAGATGACCTCGGTGGCGCGGTAGGTGAGTTAAGATGACAGCCCGGTTAAGAAGACAGAGGTTACGGGTTTGATTCCCGCTAGAATAAAATGTTAGTATGAACTGAAAGTATTTGTTTCGGGACTGGAAAAATATTGTGTATTATCCATTATCTGGTTCCCAAAGTACAAGCTTTGCTTAGATGGCGTTGTATAAAATTAAATTAAATTAAATTAATATTTATCTTTAAATGACTCAACAGTTTTATTATATATTATTATGTGCATATTTTTATATCGTTTCTGTCATAATATTAAATGAAATGTTTTCAATTAAATAAACTAGGTTAGTTCATTTAATATTATGTCCTAGCACGATGACTAACTATTTGACACGCAAACTAACTAATCCTAATAAACTATGTAAATGAGCATCATTAAGAGAATATAAATAAGGTGTTAATAAGTGCATAAACCTCAACGCAACATCTTTTGCGAAAACAGGATGTCCCTATTGCAAATGAAATAATATCTTAACTCATACATAATAAAGCCTAAGTGATTTTTAATGATTATAATGTCACAGCAGTTTGAGTTGAGCAGGCCTAACTTAACTAATTTAATCCTACCAAAAAGCTTTACGATATCTGTGCCTAATGTATGCGCGCCGGATATACCCAGTGCCCCGTGTAAACGCTCTAGTCCTGTACCCATCTTCGAAGTAGTAAAGTTGTAAAGCTATTTGTGATAGATCTTGTCTTGAGAACTACAACCAATACCTATTTCCGCCGCCAAGCAGTAATGCTCGCATTGCTAATGTTCCGAAGGTATGGTTTCCGGTGTAATTAAAGGCACGTGAGGCTTTAGATTTTTTTATATCCCACTAAAGTGGCAACCAAGCGTTCGGCCTCTTAATGGTAAGCGGTTACCGTAGCATATGTACGCTTGCAACTACAGAGATATCACTTGTATGTTGCAGTGGATTAAAATGAGCTAAGCACCCAAAATGGTACCTACAAGATAATAAAACAAGGTGCGTATTCTAGAAAAACCTCAAAGAGAACTCAAACTATAAATACTCTAACTCAAAAAATAATGTGTGTAGAATTTTTGATAGTTGAGTACTTATCTACCTTCTACAAAACAAAAAGCTTTTTGAAACAAAAAACGGTTTGTGTTAGTGAATGTACTTATATAAGATTTGTTCTTACTTAAAAAACAGTGGATAGATATTCTACTAAAAAATATATTAAAACCTTAGCAACTAAAGTCCCCACTCACTTGACATGCTAAACGCGTCTAAACGCAGCACAAACCGGCCAACCCTTTGCGGGCAGTTCTCCCTGCTGCGACCACTACCACCCTCCCTGCACCCTAACCCAACAAAAAACAACATAACAGCCGCAGAACTTCACTACAAAACCGACCCTATAAACCACACCATAAAGTTCTAAGGCGCGTGTAGAAATATCTGTGGGCAGTGAGAATGAAACGACAGGGGGACGGCCATGGATCGACCCATGGCTAGTAAAGGATTGTGTAGTTCTGATTTCTATATTGATTCTGTTATGATAAAATATCTTTTGGATTCAGTGGGTATTGGATTGGTATTGGAGATAGGGATTTAAATAGTTTTGTACTTTGTTATTTTTATGCCTTTTCTGAAACGTTCGTTCGTTCGTTCGTATGAGTCACTAGCCAACTCTGGTGACATAGTTTCTAGGCCGCCCGAAGGCCTCTATCATGGCCTAACAACTTTGAAAAAGCCGGGACCGACTGCTTAACGTTTTCTGAAACAATCCACATACAATTGAGAATAGGGCTAGATATAGTAAAAAAAAAAATTGCGGACACTTTGACACAGCGCCCGCCACTATTTAGACCTAAACTAACTAAAGCTTTTATGAAAACCAGATAACTGATAGGATAGGTACGCAATATACTTACTTTTTGCATATATGCTTAATTGGAACTTGAAGAGAGAACCTTATTCTTCTTGTACTATTGTGTATACCTATTTTATTATACCTACATTATTTGTTGATCTGTTATAATATGAACTTTTACTGAATTTGTTACTCAATAAAAATTATTTGATTTGATTTGACTTATAGTAGATAGAAACACCCAGATCTGGAACAAAAATATTTGCAGATTATGCAAACATTTGCCCCGTAGCCGGGATCTAATCTGCCACCTTTCGTTTAACCAGGTAGTCGCCCCACCCATATAATGTACCTAAGACTGTAAATTAATGTTAGAGTTCGCATTTTACTGCTTTAAGGTTTTTTTATGTCCTTTGTTTTAACCGTGACGTCTACGAGAGTAAAAAGACATAAATTCTTCTCAATTAAACGCATGGAACTTGAAAAAGCTTCGCCTTTTTCTAAACATGACATCGGCAGTGTTTACACGTAGCCCTGACGCCTCGACTTGAAGAAATGCCCCAATGTGTAGACGTTAACTTTGGCTACATTTCGCTGTGTGGTGCAAGTATTCAAAAACTTAAAAACGAAATTCACATCACAATAATATTATAAATGCGAAAGTTTGGATGTTTGGATGTTCAGATGTTTGTATGTTTGCTACTCTTTAACTCAAATTCACACATAGTAGTAGTAGAGTTCTTTGTGTAAGAGTAGTAGAGTTCTTTGTGATAGAGCTCGTCCGGGGAAGGACTACCACCATACCTATTTCTGCCGCCAAGCAGTAATGCTCGCATTGCTGTGTTCCGGTTCGAAGGGTATGGTTTCCGGTCAAATTACAGGCACATGAGACTAACCATCTAACGTCTCAGGGTGGAAACACGCAAGTGATATCTATGATGTTGCATGCGTACATAGGCTACGGTAACTGCTGACCATCAAGTGGGCCGTACGCTTGGTTACCACTTTAGTAGTATAAAAAAAAAAAAAAAAAAAAACACATACACACAGACTTTTGTAAAAAGAAACACTGGTAGGTGGCTTGGAACAGACTAAACATTTATTATAAACGACAATGGAATAGACAATGCCTGTAACATCTTTGAACACTAGATGGCGATACTAGTACTTATATAGATTATATTGTTATCCAATACTAATAACTTTCACTTTTATTCTATAGTAAAAAATTGTAATACACATAGGGTGGATTCGACCAACTTTTGGAATAACTATTCCGCGGAATAAGAAATGTCAAATACAAGTATACTGTCAGTTTACTCGCGAATAACTACGATTTACTCTGCGAGTAGTGCTTATTCGAGTTTGGTTGAATCCAACCTAACTAACCAAATATAATATTGATAGGATGATTTATGATAACATCGCTTCCGCTCATGATCCGTCCCGTGCCCCCTGGGCCTACGCGCCGTGACAGGCTGACGCGGGTCCGGCACGCCACGCGCGGTCCGAAATAGATATTTCGCCGGCTGTCTTGTTTACGACGACGTTTGCAAACAATTTTTTTACATGACGTGTGGTTTTTTGTTGCTTACATCTTCGTTATTTTGTTGTGCCTTTTTGCTTTGGCTAAAGACAAACCCAGCCACATGTAACGAAAAATTTTCTAGAAACTTATTTACGTATACTTACCTCCCTATTAAATTATCGCATAAAAACGAGAATTAAACATTTACCTATGTCTAAGTAATGAAAGGATAAAAATATCCAATAAAATTAAAAGTAATCTCAAATGGAATAAATTTACTGTAATTACAGTCTATTTCCAAGTTCCAGTAGTAACTCTGATTTGATTCTTACCAGATTTTATATATGATATACAACGCCATCTAGCGCCGAGTAGCATGCAAACTAGCGACCGAAAATCTATGTTGTGCATTTTTACCATTGAGGGAGCTGGTGTACAAGCATAGACTAGATAAAATAATGTTATTTTGTGAGAATTGCCTTCTAAAATAGTGATAGACAATAAAATAGCTACTAAATGAATTTTCTTTCTACTATAATATTTTTTTTTAATATTTCTTTTATGTAATTATATATGGTTCTTACGCTATTTTTTATTTTCTTTACTTACTTGAAACGAAAAATAAATTATATTAAATACGAGATAATTTTACCAAATCAAATGAAATTAGAATAACTCAGATGTTATACAAATAAGTACCTCGGTAATTTCTAAAAACTTCTATTATTAGGTACTGTTATAAATAAATCTAAATCTACAACCAAATAGACTTAATTTTATTCAATTTAAAACTAAAAGCAAAAAGGTGCGTGTCTTGAAAAAACTAAATTAAATACCTAATCGTTAAGCATCTCTAAGTTAAGATCAAATCAATTTGGTTGAACACTCAACCTGAACTTTGAAATAATAAAGTAGCAAAACTTTTACAAAGTTTCCAGCGAAAGCGGCTGGCGTAGTGAAAAATGCAGCTAGCTCCGCACAAAGAGTGAAAGTATCTGTTTAACCTTGTCTAAGTTATCGCTTTACTTTGCTTTTTTTAATTTAGTAAGTGACAACATTTAATAGTTGAATACGTTATACTTAAAGACAATGAATTAACCATATAATTATGCGATCTAGTATCTTAAGTGACAGCTTTTAATAAATACGTTAAACAGACGATTGTAAATTAATTTACCCTCTAGCTCGTAATAATAAATTTGACCTACATGATAGAGGACCTATTTAATACTATAAACTTACACTAAAACTGTTTTTGTTAAGGGTTTTTGCCCATCTACACAGCACTAAGATAAGTGACAACTCAACATTACTTATTCAATCATTCTAAGCTTTTGGATTATGTAAAACTGAATCCTATAAGATACCATAGAATCCAGTTACACCATAGTTTAACACCAGACATGTCAAAAGCGCAATTATATTCATAATATTTCGTCTGCTGGAATTCATTGATATAAATCGGGCTAATCTACCAATCCCAAATAAACATTTTCTACCTAGCTTATGACTAAAATTGCAAGCCAGATTCTAACGGAGCGCTCGTAACGTAGCTGGCAAAGTTGTTCTTAAAAGATAATCGAAGTTTAGCGCTGTTCCGAGTAGTCACCATTTGGTTGGGTAACGACCAATTGGGCAATTTCAACTGAGCGGTCCCGCCTTTTTTCAAAGTTGTTAGGCCATGACAGACGCCTTCAAGCCGCCTAAAATCTCTGTCACCAGAGTTGGCCACTGACTCTTACGAACTTACCTAATAGAATGTAACAAGAATCATTAAGTTTTACTAGTATCGAGAAAAACATGCATCGCTTCTGTCATAACTCTTATAACTTGCCTTAAACGTGAAAACCCCATCACTCCGTCAATCTAACTCAAACTGTCCCATTTCCGGCAAAAACTAGATTATCCCCGTAGTTAAAATGGGCGGATAGCGCGGCGGCGGCCATATCCGCCCCGATTGATTCGTTGATCAATCAGCTTGATTGAGTGTGTTATGACGCGGGAGTTTGTAGTTTCCACTGAATCTCTGCTTTCTTAAAAACCTGTGAACGTTATTTAACAGACAATAACGAAAGTTTCAATCTTATTTACTACTTCAGCAGGAAAACAATGCTACCATTACAATGAAAACCAAATCGGTAACAAAAAATTTTAATATTGCTTATTTCGTGAAAGTATTAAACAAAAATTAGTAGGTATGTATTGATAAAATAACGCAAATATTTGAGCAGATAAGACGAAACCAAAAGATGCGATATACAATTATTTTTTGACTGTTGATCAAAATACTCAAAAAATAATGTCATTTAATTTTATGAAAAGAGCGTGACCGGAATAATGGTGGTAGAGTAGGTATGTTTCGCCGGCTCTGGACACGGACGGATTATGTCCACGGTCATAATTTTGTAGAAAACTCGGCTTTACCGCATACGTTTAGTAAATATCTAGTGCTTGGATTTGCAGTTCTGCAAGCGGCTCTGGGTTTAACACAAAAATAAGAAGAAAGAAATTACGTTCTAAAAATGTAATCTACGATTAATTTTAACCAGCACTAATAATTTTGAATAATTACAACCAAATCATTATAATCAAAAGTATCTTGTTCCATTTTTGCTATTGGTATCGACATTCACCTAAAACACTCATACATATCATACAATCATACATTTCACAAAATGATATTCCAATTAGAAATGTTTCTGAATGTCTTTCACACACAAAAACTAATTTCCCCAGTATATTGTAAGGGCTGAACTTTAGCAAATAACTTCCTGTGGAACGCCCTGGAAGTGCGAACTGCAGGAAAATTTAAAATTTAACTGTAGTGATTGCAAATAGTCAGATCTACAATCAAGAATATAAAATAAATGTTGGTATCATGAGCAAACGTTCTTTTTGTAAAAATAGTTAGCAAGCGTATGAAGATACGATAAGCGTACCTGGTGGTAGGACATTTCAGCAAGAGTCCGTCTTGGTGGGTACCACCGCAGTGTCAGATATTCTACCTCTAAGCAGTAGTGTGCAAGCATTACTGTGTTTAGGTTTGAAGGGCCCTGTAGCAAGTGAAATTACTGGGCGAAAGAGACTTAACAACAATGTCTCGGGGTGATAAGCGTAGTGCAGTGCCACGCAAACACTTAAAACTTTAAGCTTTGGGTGGCACTGCATCTGTCAGGCGTGGTGCTTAACATCAGGTGGGCGCCTTGATTGTCTTGTCACTTGCTGACATAAAAAAAATAATATATATATATATAAATATTATTATTATTTATTTTAAAAAAGCTACTGTAATAACAAAAACAGAAACTACAAAGCTAGTAGTTTTAAGAGTTTTCTTACAGAACAATTCTTTTATAGTGAGATTTTTGTTACACACGACGGAGCAGGAATAATGAGACAAGGAACAACTTATTTCAAAGGACTTGCTTGGACCCTATGTCCTCTTTAAATACAATTTGTGCATTTAAATGAATATATACTATTATTGAAAATGAAAAAATACCTTTTTTAAAATGTATGTGATGCTTAATAATAATAAAAATAGTGATTATTATAAATAAATTACTGTTGATCGGTTATTAATTTTATGTAAATAACACCGATTACTTAAAGGTACCTAATTATAGGTTCAGGAGTTTTTTTGTGATAGAGCTCGTCCGGGAAAGGACTACCACCATACCTATTTCTGCCGCCAAGCAGTAATGCTCGCATTGCTGTGTTCCGGCGTGAAGGGTATGGAGACTTTCGATCTTAGCCTCAAGGTGGCAACCCGCGAGGGATACCTCTGGTATTGCAAGCGTCCATAAGCTGCGGTAACCGCTTACCATCTTGTGGGCCGTACGCTTAGTTGCCACTTTCAGTTGTATAAAAAAAAGTGCGTTTTTGGTACATTTCTTTTATTCTCTTAATAACCATTTTATTAGACAAAAGAACATTAAAAAAACTCTTTTATATAGGATTTTGGCACGAATTTCTTACAAAAAAAAATGAAAATTAACTTTTTTATTTATGATTTCGTCATAAATTTCTACAACTAATAATTAGTTTTGATGTTAATACATATATTAATTATTTACAAATATTTTTTGAACAAATTAATAAAAGCTTCAAAGTCCCGTCATTGAAAGAACCTAATTAAAAAAGAACTGTGTGTGTGTGTACTTAGACCGAAAGAAGGATAACACACTTGTTAAATCACAGCAAATAAAAGGGTTCTAAAATTCATATTGCAGACACCTAATGCAAATAATAATAGTCGTTTTTCGACCCCCGTCTAAGGGATGGTGGGTGGGTAGAGCGAGAGGGTTGCAAGTGACAGAGATGTGAAATGCTAATGGATGGACACTAATGGCGTCATAAGCCCATTGGCATTGTTGAAACTATACGGACTTTGCTATTTTAAGTAAAACAATCTAAAAGGCCAACAATATTATTTTAAAATATAGCTATATTTTCTACAGAGCATACAACATAGTTAATTTAATTAATAAGTAATTTCTGAAATAAATAATGCATTAAAGATTTTTTTATTTGAACTTGTGTTCATACATTTTATAAAATGGTATTATTTTTACAGCCAGTTCTTATTATGATTTAATTAACTAATATTTAAATAAGTATCGATAACCTACCTTTATGTATTTCAAAAGTTAATTGAAATCTTTTGTTTTTGCTTTTTTTCATAGTTTTTTCATTTTATTGCAATATTTTCCATTTCGTTTATTTTATTTTCATAATTTGTCTTTTATAATCGAAGATCTGATATACATACTTATTGATATAAATGACGAAGTAAAGTTACTTCTAAAAGTTAAAGTTAGGTCATATATGCCGGAGAACCGATGGCCGCTGGAGCAAACGTGTTCTAGAGTGGAGACCGCGCTTAGGCAAGCGTAGTGTAGGACGCCCTCCGGCTAGATGGAGCGATGACTTGCGGAATGTAGCTGGCAGAAAGTGGTTGAGGAAAGCCGAAGATCGGGCTTGAAGATGATTATGTGAAAAAGCCTAATTGTTTCAAAACCTGCAGAGATGGCTACGGCGTGACCTATAAGAAAGATAAGCTGCATGGGCAGGCTGCAGTGTGCCCTAACAATCCTGGAGAAGAATATGTAATGGCTGAGTTGCTTACAAATGGTCCAGTTGAAGCAGTATTTGATGCTTATGTTGACTTTTATCACTACAAACATGGTGTCTACAGGTACACGGAAGGTCAGTTTGTCCGTAGTCACGCAGTTAAGCTTTTGGGCTGGGGAGTTGAGAATGGAACAAAATATTGGCTTGCTGCAAACTCATGGAACACATACTGGGGAGACAATGGTTTCTTTAAATTTCTCCGTGGCGAGAATCACTTGGGGATAGAATCAAACATTGTATTTGGTAACCCGCAATTTTAATTTAACATATTTTTTTTAAACAGGGTCTTCCTCTGACTAGAACATAACTCTGTATATTATAAAACATAATGTAACTTTTCCCTTTGTGCTCAAATCTTGAAAATCTATGAATAATTTGCTATTAGTATACTCGTACTAACAGAGTTATATTATTTTTTGTTCTATAGATATTTATGAACTTATTATTTGTTAACCACTTTGGTTAACCTTTAGTTAACCTTTAAAGAACATTGATAATCTTGTAAAAATATGTTAATAAAAATTTTACAAACCGAACTAACAGCGTTTTTTAATTGTCTATGAGAAACAGTGACATCTCCTTGGACGTGGTGTATACGACCCAATCCCTTTCAGCCCAGTGTGTCCCAACAGTGGTAACTTTAGTTGAGCATGATGATGATACACTGATAAATTGCTGCCAAGTACTTTGATCTGTTGCCAGTTAAAATAAACAGCGTTGAGATAAACGAGTTAAGGCGAGGTCATCCTCTGGGAGCAAAACTCCGGAGGTTCCCGGCGATACAGGATTAATTAAGGATGGGGGTGGTCGACGGCAGCTGGTATGCTCGCCTGCGGAAGTGTAAGGATTCTTTTGCACTGTAAAATGATAGTTTTTGTCACAGTGCTTGTTTTTCGCTATATTTCGACACTCGTTATATAATTATCATGATTTATTTAGATCTATCACTCAGCTCTGTCCACCTCATTACTACCACGGTGTAATATTTCGTTATAAATAAAAAAAACACTCAGTGCATAATACCGCAAAGAGATCCAATAGCTAATGCAGATCCAAAACTACCACCAGAACTACCAGATCTATCCTATGGTTAACCAAAAAAGGTTCAGCAGCTATGGTGTGTAAGCCGTAAACGTGCCTGTTTTCCACGCATCCCTCGCAGAGATGTCTGAGTTATTTGGTTAACATATAAATATAATACCTACAAGCATGTCTGTGTTTATAAATTCAATGCAAAAGTGTTGATTCAGTACCAACACTTTTGCATTGAATAGTCCCAGACAGGAGGGTATTCGTCCAGCGGTTGCGTAACTGAATTACCTATCATTTTGATTGAACGTTTGAGAGCCTCTGGAGGCCCTATTAGGAGAACCGCTATTTACCTGACACGTTAGGGAAAACACTTTTATGTATTTCTGTCTCTGTTTTGGGTAAGATTTTAATCAATTGAACTGAGAGTCAAATGTAGTATTATGGTTATCAAACAACTAACAGATTAGTGAACAACATGTTCTATGCATAGTGTCACCATAAACACTATGCATCATTGTACTTTTTTCTTTTATGTACATAAAAGAAAGTATATTGGTATCAGAATTATGAGTACCTATGCTAACTTAGTCCCAGTACAAATACATACAGATCATGCAAACAAGTAGCGCAGCGGGAATTGAACTAGCATCCTCTCGCTTATCAACTAAGCACTCGCCACCGCACCACCAAGGCTGTCTTATAATTACTAAGTGTAACTCCTCCGACTTTGTCTGGCTTTGTCCACGTTGATAATTTTATTCAAACTTTATTTTCACGCTGAAGAGTTGAATTTTGGAAATTCCCGTTTTACTACACTATAAGAGCAATATACAATTTCTTTTTTAAAGGACCTGTCAAACGCACATGGATGGCTGGATAGCTTGGGCTGTGCGTTGATCTGTCAGTCACGAAAGTCTTTTATATATTCTGATATTTCTTCTTCTCAGTCAGGCACTTTCGCAGAGTGGTCGTAGTTATGGGTCCTGATGAATTTAACACTTGCTTTGGCTTTTTTCGAGACATTGTGGGAGCAGTCGGTCATGATGGATTTGGTTAGAGATTTAATTAGATTTTCCCATCTGCAGTTGCAACTGATCTATGATCTATTGAGAACTTTGTAATAGATGCAACCACAAATCGATCATTTGATCCATTGGAAGAAGCCCTGGTTGGAGAGCGGCCACAGGATCTCTTGCCGTGGACTACAAGACGATCCATTGAGTCTACATTTCGGGTCACATGCCCAAAGAACTTTGATATATTTAAAACAAACTGTACAATATTGCAGACTCAATCCATTGGTAGCGTCGGACACCGCAATTTATAAGCGGACCGGGTCGCAGAAGAAAGGGTTATGTAGGTTCTGTTATTGTATCGGAATCGGAAGGTAGCCCAGCCTAACGGGCGCTCTCTAGGGGCTGATACGAACTTATAGACATGGCAAAATATCAACTAACTAGCGGTTCGCCCCGGCTTCGCACGGGTGGACATAAATATAGCCTTTAAATAGTTTTTTTTTACTCAGGGATAATGTAGTTTTTTAATCGTCAAAGAATTAAAAAAATCGAACCAGTAGTTTTTGAGTTTATTCTTTACAAACAAAAATACAAAAATTAATAATATATTATAAATATATTTTTTTTTTTTTAAAAACTATAACTGACAAAAATAGATTTCGTGGATTGTCGAGATACGAGAGGCTATAGTTGCTGGGACACTGGCCTACTCTCTAGCGAAAGAGATTGGGTCTTAATCCACCATGCCCAATGCGTATAGGTACCTTCAGAACTGGCATCGCGCATATAATTAATTGGATAAATCCATAGGCACGACCTGGTTCAAACCCACGACCTTAGGATCGCATGGCGTGGTCACTACCACTAGACCACCAGTGCTCCTGGCTACTCATAAATGTGTCGTTAATGTCATTTTTGAATAATTCTTAGCTCTACAAAGTCACATTTGCAAATACAACGTGTTCAAAGTGTTAGTGCGTCCCTACAGCTGTCCCTTACCCACACAGGCTTGAAGGGACAAAGGTCACTGGCCATAGCCTTCTTATATTTGTTTAAGACGTGTATTGTGCCCAAATACCCTTATTTTAGTGCACATTTGGATATTGGATTATAGGGACAATACCTTCTGATCTTCCGGTATTGGCTTTGTTTGAGAAGTTTTGGATACACAAAGATTTTCTTACAATGCCGCGTCGGGGTATAAATATTTTCTTGTTTCTTAACAGTCAGATAGATAGATCTTAAAATGTATAAAAAATAATATAATATGTAAGTGTTCCTACCTAAATATATATAAGTAGGTTAAATAAATTTGTTAATTTATAATTTATCTCATATTGATACATGAGTACCTACTAGTACACTATTAACACTAAATTCATAGGTAATAGTAGGTACTCATAAGTAAGCAGTTTAGCGCCCCTTAAGGTAGCCTACATATAATTTGCAATGCCTGAAAAGGGCAAATAAGTTTTAAGATTATTATTTTTATTGCACATTGCTAATAGATATCGTTGTTTTATCTTCATCTTCATCGTCTTTGTTCATCGACATAAGAATGACAACGAAAGACAATAGCAAGCCGCTAAAATTGCAGTTTTTTACGAATAAGGTTGTTTTACATTTATTTGTGCCTTTATTTTAGCGGTTGAAAATATTCAAACTAGTATAAACTTTATTTATATTTCGAAAATACTGAATTGGAAATGATATACACCTGCATATCTTTCGGAACAAGAACGCACGTCTACGAGATATGCGGAGAATCTTCATATGAACGTAGACTGTCGATATTACCTGCATAGCTCTACGAAAATATGGAAGCTGACCTATATTTATCAATGCTAGCTGACCCGCGCGGTTTCACTTGCGTTTTTTTTTCCTGGACTTACAAATATTTTAAGACCAAAATTATCAAAATTGGTCTAGCGGTTCTAGAGTTCTATAGAAACTATCATGGCAGCCTTCTAAAGTTCCCACTGCTAGGACACTGGCCTACTCTCCAGCGAGAGTGATTGGGTCTTAATCCACCACGCGGACCCAATGCGGATTAGTGGATGGCACATGTCTTTCGAATTTTTAGTTCTTGGACATGCCGGTTTCCTCACGATGTTTTCCTTCACCGTATGAGAGCACTGGCATTGCGCACATAATTTGTGCACGACGGGATTCGAACCCACGGGCTTAGGATCGGAAGGCGGGGTCACTACCACTAGACCACCAGTGCTCTAGTAGAGAAACTAACGAACAGAAATTCATTTTTATATAGAGAGAAGAAGAAAAAAAGAGACTTACGGAACGCCCTGTGGCTTTGTCTGCTTTGATGTGATAATTAACCCAGGTTTCATCATAAACGTTAAAATAACTGTTACTGTATAAATATAATATATTTGTGCTAATACTTTGTATCTACGAATTACAAAAGTTGGAGCGGTATACTTAATTCACCTGAAGAAATTCAGCCGGGGGAAATCGTAAGGTGTAGTTAGTTTCAAAAACAGACAGTTCATTGAAATTCTAAACTTATTATAATTTTAGACGACCTGCTTCGTATTCTATCTTTTTGCATCTGATTGTAGGTCTTCGAACAATGTCCATACAAAAAACAATATTGCTACATCACTCGTCCGTACGTAATAAAAAACAGCACAAGTCGGGCTAGCAAATGGTAGGGTTCTGGACTTTCGTAGTTTATCTTCAAAAACTTACTAATTTTAAAGAACTAAGGAACCTTCGAGCATTTTTTATTATATTATTGTCTTTGGAACATAATATTTTTTTAACATCTTTAACTAAATCTTCTACATGATGGATTAATCCATAAAACAAAGTTATTTCACCGTCTGTCCCTTTGTACGCTTAGTTTTTATAAACTACGCAATGGATTTTAATGCGGTTTTCATAGATAGAGTTATAAGAAAGGTTTACTTGTATAATTTAAATTAATTTGATCTCGGCTATTGTGAAGTTAGCTGTTTTGATGCGCAATGTAGCTAACTTCACGATGGCCGAGATTCGTCGGCTTATATTATTGTCTTTGGAACATAATATTTTTTTAACATCTTTAACTAAATCTTCTACATGATGGATTAATCCATAAAACAAAGTTATTTCACCGTCTGTCCCTTTGTACGCTTAGTTTTTATAAACTACGCAATGGATTTTAATGCGGTTTTCATAGATAGAGTTATAAGAAAGGTTTACTTGTATAATTTAAATTAATTTGATCTCGGCTATTGTGAAGTTAGCTGTCTGATGCGCAATGTAGCTAACTTCACGATGGCCGTGATTCGTCGGCTGTACTATAAGGGCTTTCCTCTTTTGCCTTCGGAACCCTAAAGCTCGGCTGGTTTCAATCCACTATCCGGAACAATATTGTTCTAGTGCAGTAAGTTTTATAGAAAGGTTGTAAGACATCTGGCTTTTATTATACGGTTACTGTGAGCTTTAGGACTTTAGTATTTAGATGACCTCGGTGGCGCGGTAGGTGAGTTAAGATGACAGCCCGGTTAAGAAGACAGAGGTTACGGGTTTGATTCCCGCTAGAATAAAATGTTAGTATGAACTGAAAGTATTTGTTTCGGGACTGGAAAAATATTGTGTATTATCCATTATCTGGTTCCCAAAGTACAAGCTTTGCTTAGATGGCGTTGTATAAAATTAAATTAAATTAAATTAATATTTATCTTTAAATGACTCAACAGTTTTATTATATATTATTATGTGCATATTTTTATATCGTTTCTGTCATAATATTAAATGAAATGTTTTCAATTAAATAAACTAGGTTAGTTCATTTAATATTATGTCCTAGCACGATGACTAACTATTTGACACGCAAACTAACTAATCCTAATAAACTATGTAAATGAGCATCATTAAGAGAATATAAATAAGGTGTTAATAAGTGCATAAACCTCAACGCAACATCTTTTGCGAAAACAGGATGTCCCTATTGCAAATGAAATAATATCTTAACTCATACATAATAAAGCCTAAGTGATTTTTAATGATTATAATGTCACAGCAGTTTGAGTTGAGCAGGCCTAACTTAACTAATTTAATCCTACCAAAAAGCTTTACGATATCTGTGCCTAATGTATGCGCGCCGGATATACCCAGTGCCCCGTGTAAACGCTCTAGTCCTGTACCCATCTTCGAAGTAGTAAAGTTGTAAAGCTATTTGTGATAGATCTTGTCTTGAGAACTACAACCAATACCTATTTCCGCCGCCAAGCAGTAATGCTCGCATTGCTAATGTTCCGAAGGTATGGTTTCCGGTGTAATTAAAGGCACGTGAGGCTTTAGATTTTTTTATATCCCACTAAAGTGGCAACCAAGCGTTCGGCCTCTTAATGGTAAGCGGTTACCGTAGCATATGTACGCTTGCAACTACAGAGATATCACTTGTATGTTGCAGTGGATTAAAATGAGCTAAGCACCCAAAATGGTACCTACAAGATAATAAAACAAGGTGCGTATTCTAGAAAAACCTCAAAGAGAACTCAAACTATAAATACTCTAACTCAAAAAATAATGTGTGTAGAATTTTTGATAGTTGAGTACTTATCTACCTTCTACAAAACAAAAAGCTTTTTGAAACAAAAAACGGTTTGTGTTAGTGAATGTACTTATATAAGATTTGTTCTTACTTAAAAAACAGTGGATAGATATTCTACTAAAAAATATATTAAAACCTTAGCAACTAAAGTCCCCACTCACTTGACATGCTAAACGCGTCTAAACGCAGCACAAACCGGCCAACCCTTTGCGGGCAGTTCTCCCTGCTGCGACCACTACCACCCTCCCTGCACCCTAACCCAACAAAAAACAACATAACAGCCGCAGAACTTCACTACAAAACCGACCCTATAAACCACACCATAAAGTTCTAAGGCGCGTGTAGAAATATCTGTGGGCAGTGAGAATGAAACGACAGGGGGACGGCCATGGATCGACCCATGGCTAGTAAAGGATTGTGTAGTTCTGATTTCTATATTGATTCTGTTATGATAAAATATCTTTTGGATTCAGTGGGTATTGGATTGGTATTGGAGATAGGGATTTAAATAGTTTTGTACTTTGTTATTTTTATGCCTTTTCTGAAACGTTCGTTCGTTCGTTCGTATGAGTCACTAGCCAACTCTGGTGACATAGTTTCTAGGCCGCCCGAAGGCCTCTATCATGGCCTAACAACTTTGAAAAAGCCGGGACCGACTGCTTAACGTTTTCTGAAACAATCCACATACAATTGAGAATAGGGCTAGATATAGTAAAAAAAAAAATTGCGGACACTTTGACACAGCGCCCGCCACTATTTAGACCTAAACTAACTAAAGCTTTTATGAAAACCAGATAACTGATAGGATAGGTACGCAATATACTTACTTTTTGCATATATGCTTAATTGGAACTTGAAGAGAGAACCTTATTCTTCTTGTACTATTGTGTATACCTATTTTATTATACCTACATTATTTGTTGATCTGTTATAATATGAACTTTTACTGAATTTGTTACTCAATAAAAATTATTTGATTTGATTTGACTTATAGTAGATAGAAACACCCAGATCTGGAACAAAAATATTTGCAGATTATGCAAACATTTGCCCCGTAGCCGGGATCTAATCTGCCACCTTTCGTTTAACCAGGTAGTCGCCCCACCCATATAATGTACCTAAGACTGTAAATTAATGTTAGAGTTCGCATTTTACTGCTTTAAGGTTTTTTTATGTCCTTTGTTTTAACCGTGACGTCTACGAGAGTAAAAAGACATAAATTCTTCTCAATTAAACGCATGGAACTTGAAAAAGCTTCGCCTTTTTCTAAACATGACATCGGCAGTGTTTACACGTAGCCCTGACGCCTCGACTTGAAGAAATGCCCCAATGTGTAGACGTTAACTTTGGCTACATTTCGCTGTGTGGTGCAAGTATTCAAAAACTTAAAAACGAAATTCACATCACAATAATATTATAAATGCGAAAGTTTGGATGTTTGGATGTTCAGATGTTTGTATGTTTGCTACTCTTTAACTCAAATTCACACATAGTAGTAGTAGAGTTCTTTGTGTAAGAGTAGTAGAGTTCTTTGTGATAGAGCTCGTCCGGGGAAGGACTACCACCATACCTATTTCTGCCGCCAAGCAGTAATGCTCGCATTGCTGTGTTCCGGTTCGAAGGGTATGGTTTCCGGTCAAATTACAGGCACATGAGACTAACCATCTAACGTCTCAGGGTGGAAACACGCAAGTGATATCTATGATGTTGCATGCGTACATAGGCTACGGTAACTGCTGACCATCAAGTGGGCCGTACGCTTGGTTACCACTTTAGTAGTATAAAAAAAAAAAAAAAAAAAAACACATACACACAGACTTTTGTAAAAAGAAACACTGGTAGGTGGCTTGGAACAGACTAAACATTTATTATAAACGACAATGGAATAGACAATGCCTGTAACATCTTTGAACACTAGATGGCGATACTAGTACTTATATAGATTATATTGTTATCCAATACTAATAACTTTCACTTTTATTCTATAGTAAAAAATTGTAATACACATAGGGTGGATTCGACCAACTTTTGGAATAACTATTCCGCGGAATAAGAAATGTCAAATACAAGTATACTGTCAGTTTACTCGCGAATAACTACGATTTACTCTGCGAGTAGTGCTTATTCGAGTTTGGTTGAATCCAACCTAACTAACCAAATATAATATTGATAGGATGATTTATGATAACATCGCTTCCGCTCATGATCCGTCCCGTGCCCCCTGGGCCTACGCGCCGTGACAGGCTGACGCGGGTCCGGCACGCCACGCGCGGTCCGAAATAGATATTTCGCCGGCTGTCTTGTTTACGACGACGTTTGCAAACAATTTTTTTACATGACGTGTGGTTTTTTGTTGCTTACATCTTCGTTATTTTGTTGTGCCTTTTTGCTTTGGCTAAAGACAAACCCAGCCACATGTAACGAAAAATTTTCTAGAAACTTATTTACGTATACTTACCTCCCTATTAAATTATCGCATAAAAACGAGAATTAAACATTTACCTATGTCTAAGTAATGAAAGGATAAAAATATCCAATAAAATTAAAAGTAATCTCAAATGGAATAAATTTACTGTAATTACAGTCTATTTCCAAGTTCCAGTAGTAACTCTGATTTGATTCTTACCAGATTTTATATATGATATACAACGCCATCTAGCGCCGAGTAGCATGCAAACTAGCGACCGAAAATCTATGTTGTGCATTTTTACCATTGAGGGAGCTGGTGTACAAGCATAGACTAGATAAAATAATGTTATTTTGTGAGAATTGCCTTCTAAAATAGTGATAGACAATAAAATAGCTACTAAATGAATTTTCTTTCTACTATAATATTTTTTTTTAATATTTCTTTTATGTAATTATATATGGTTCTTACGCTATTTTTTATTTTCTTTACTTACTTGAAACGAAAAATAAATTATATTAAATACGAGATAATTTTACCAAATCAAATGAAATTAGAATAACTCAGATGTTATACAAATAAGTACCTCGGTAATTTCTAAAAACTTCTATTATTAGGTACTGTTATAAATAAATCTAAATCTACAACCAAATAGACTTAATTTTATTCAATTTAAAACTAAAAGCAAAAAGGTGCGTGTCTTGAAAAAACTAAATTAAATACCTAATCGTTAAGCATCTCTAAGTTAAGATCAAATCAATTTGGTTGAACACTCAACCTGAACTTTGAAATAATAAAGTAGCAAAACTTTTACAAAGTTTCCAGCGAAAGCGGCTGGCGTAGTGAAAAATGCAGCTAGCTCCGCACAAAGAGTGAAAGTATCTGTTTAACCTTGTCTAAGTTATCGCTTTACTTTGCTTTTTTTAATTTAGTAAGTGACAACATTTAATAGTTGAATACGTTATACTTAAAGACAATGAATTAACCATATAATTATGCGATCTAGTATCTTAAGTGACAGCTTTTAATAAATACGTTAAACAGACGATTGTAAATTAATTTACCCTCTAGCTCGTAATAATAAATTTGACCTACATGATAGAGGACCTATTTAATACTATAAACTTACACTAAAACTGTTTTTGTTAAGGGTTTTTGCCCATCTACACAGCACTAAGATAAGTGACAACTCAACATTACTTATTCAATCATTCTAAGCTTTTGGATTATGTAAAACTGAATCCTATAAGATACCATAGAATCCAGTTACACCATAGTTTAACACCAGACATGTCAAAAGCGCAATTATATTCATAATATTTCGTCTGCTGGAATTCATTGATATAAATCGGGCTAATCTACCAATCCCAAATAAACATTTTCTACCTAGCTTATGACTAAAATTGCAAGCCAGATTCTAACGGAGCGCTCGTAACGTAGCTGGCAAAGTTGTTCTTAAAAGATAATCGAAGTTTAGCGCTGTTCCGAGTAGTCACCATTTGGTTGGGTAACGACCAATTGGGCAATTTCAACTGAGCGGTCCCGCCTTTTTTCAAAGTTGTTAGGCCATGACAGACGCCTTCAAGCCGCCTAAAATCTCTGTCACCAGAGTTGGCCACTGACTCTTACGAACTTACCTAATAGAATGTAACAAGAATCATTAAGTTTTACTAGTATCGAGAAAAACATGCATCGCTTCTGTCATAACTCTTATAACTTGCCTTAAACGTGAAAACCCCATCACTCCGTCAATCTAACTCAAACTGTCCCATTTCCGGCAAAAACTAGATTATCCCCGTAGTTAAAATGGGCGGATAGCGCGGCGGCGGCCATATCCGCCCCGATTGATTCGTTGATCAATCAGCTTGATTGAGTGTGTTATGACGCGGGAGTTTGTAGTTTCCACTGAATCTCTGCTTTCTTAAAAACCTGTGAACGTTATTTAACAGACAATAACGAAAGTTTCAATCTTATTTACTACTTCAGCAGGAAAACAATGCTACCATTACAATGAAAACCAAATCGGTAACAAAAAATTTTAATATTGCTTATTTCGTGAAAGTATTAAACAAAAATTAGTAGGTATGTATTGATAAAATAACGCAAATATTTGAGCAGATAAGACGAAACCAAAAGATGCGATATACAATTATTTTTTGACTGTTGATCAAAATACTCAAAAAATAATGTCATTTAATTTTATGAAAAGAGCGTGACCGGAATAATGGTGGTAGAGTAGGTATGTTTCGCCGGCTCTGGACACGGACGGATTATGTCCACGGTCATAATTTTGTAGAAAACTCGGCTTTACCGCATACGTTTAGTAAATATCTAGTGCTTGGATTTGCAGTTCTGCAAGCGGCTCTGGGTTTAACACAAAAATAAGAAGAAAGAAATTACGTTCTAAAAATGTAATCTACGATTAATTTTAACCAGCACTAATAATTTTGAATAATTACAACCAAATCATTATAATCAAAAGTATCTTGTTCCATTTTTGCTATTGGTATCGACATTCACCTAAAACACTCATACATATCATACAATCATACATTTCACAAAATGATATTCCAATTAGAAATGTTTCTGAATGTCTTTCACACACAAAAACTAATTTCCCCAGTATATTGTAAGGGCTGAACTTTAGCAAATAACTTCCTGTGGAACGCCCTGGAAGTGCGAACTGCAGGAAAATTTAAAATTTAACTGTAGTGATTGCAAATAGTCAGATCTACAATCAAGAATATAAAATAAATGTTGGTATCATGAGCAAACGTTCTTTTTGTAAAAATAGTTAGCAAGCGTATGAAGATACGATAAGCGTACCTGGTGGTAGGACATTTCAGCAAGAGTCCGTCTTGGTGGGTACCACCGCAGTGTCAGATATTCTACCTCTAAGCAGTAGTGTGCAAGCATTACTGTGTTTAGGTTTGAAGGGCCCTGTAGCAAGTGAAATTACTGGGCGAAAGAGACTTAACAACAATGTCTCGGGGTGATAAGCGTAGTGCAGTGCCACGCAAACACTTAAAACTTTAAGCTTTGGGTGGCACTGCATCTGTCAGGCGTGGTGCTTAACATCAGGTGGGCGCCTTGATTGTCTTGTCACTTGCTGACATAAAAAAAATAATATATATATATATAAATATTATTATTATTTATTTTAAAAAAGCTACTGTAATAACAAAAACAGAAACTACAAAGCTAGTAGTTTTAAGAGTTTTCTTACAGAACAATTCTTTTATAGTGAGATTTTTGTTACACACGACGGAGCAGGAATAATGAGACAAGGAACAACTTATTTCAAAGGACTTGCTTGGACCCTATGTCCTCTTTAAATACAATTTGTGCATTTAAATGAATATATACTATTATTGAAAATGAAAAAATACCTTTTTTAAAATGTATGTGATGCTTAATAATAATAAAAATAGTGATTATTATAAATAAATTACTGTTGATCGGTTATTAATTTTATGTAAATAACACCGATTACTTAAAGGTACCTAATTATAGGTTCAGGAGTTTTTTTGTGATAGAGCTCGTCCGGGAAAGGACTACCACCATACCTATTTCTGCCGCCAAGCAGTAATGCTCGCATTGCTGTGTTCCGGCGTGAAGGGTATGGAGACTTTCGATCTTAGCCTCAAGGTGGCAACCCGCGAGGGATACCTCTGGTATTGCAAGCGTCCATAAGCTGCGGTAACCGCTTACCATCTTGTGGGCCGTACGCTTAGTTGCCACTTTCAGTTGTATAAAAAAAAGTGCGTTTTTGGTACATTTCTTTTATTCTCTTAATAACCATTTTATTAGACAAAAGAACATTAAAAAAACTCTTTTATATAGGATTTTGGCACGAATTTCTTACAAAAAAAAATGAAAATTAACTTTTTTATTTATGATTTCGTCATAAATTTCTACAACTAATAATTAGTTTTGATGTTAATACATATATTAATTATTTACAAATATTTTTTGAACAAATTAATAAAAGCTTCAAAGTCCCGTCATTGAAAGAACCTAATTAAAAAAGAACTGTGTGTGTGTGTACTTAGACCGAAAGAAGGATAACACACTTGTTAAATCACAGCAAATAAAAGGGTTCTAAAATTCATATTGCAGACACCTAATGCAAATAATAATAGTCGTTTTTCGACCCCCGTCTAAGGGATGGTGGGTGGGTAGAGCGAGAGGGTTGCAAGTGACAGAGATGTGAAATGCTAATGGATGGACACTAATGGCGTCATAAGCCCATTGGCATTGTTGAAACTATACGGACTTTGCTATTTTAAGTAAAACAATCTAAAAGGCCAACAATATTATTTTAAAATATAGCTATATTTTCTACAGAGCATACAACATAGTTAATTTAATTAATAAGTAATTTCTGAAATAAATAATGCATTAAAGATTTTTTTATTTGAACTTGTGTTCATACATTTTATAAAATGGTATTATTTTTACAGCCAGTTCTTATTATGATTTAATTAACTAATATTTAAATAAGTATCGATAACCTACCTTTATGTATTTCAAAAGTTAATTGAAATCTTTTGTTTTTGCTTTTTTTCATAGTTTTTTCATTTTATTGCAATATTTTCCATTTCGTTTATTTTATTTTCATAATTTGTCTTTTATAATCGAAGATCTGATATACATACTTATTGATATAAATGACGAAGTAAAGTTACTTCTAAAAGTTAAAGTTAGGTCATATATGCCGGAGAACCGATGGCCGCTGGAGCAAACGTGTTCTAGAGTGGAGACCGCGCTTAGGCAAGCGTAGTGTAGGACGCCCTCCGGCTAGATGGAGCGATGACTTGCGGAATGTAGCTGGCAGAAAGTGGTTGAGGAAAGCCGAAGATCGGGCTCAGTGGCGCGCATTGGGAGAGACCTACGTCCAGCAGTGGACTACAATAGGTTGATGATGATGATGATGAAAGTTACTTCTAATACTATTACGCTAAATGATTTAAAGCTTATTGCATATCACAAAAATGTATAACAACTATACAAAAGCCGAAAAAGGTCCATCAGTCAAGTTTTGTACCAGAAATAAAATCATCTATGCTCACACCTACGTCATGAGCTCTGTACATTAATCATGGATAAGGAAGGGCATTTATTGTATCAGTAAGCGTATATTTTGTAGACACACATTTTATTTTTGATCTCAGGTAAAAGAGTTTGTCAATTAAATATTATATTTTAATTTTCATATATTATTTTTCAACTAGTGTCAGATAACGGCAAAGATTTTAGGGCAAAATCATACATGCCTGTTAGCTTGAAATGTAACTTTATTTTCTCATGCAAAATACCTGCTGCACGTCATTTTACTTTTAGTCATAATAATATAAGTTCCTTCCCGTGGTTTCTCTTAATTAAATAAAAAAAAATGTATAATGCTATTCCGCTTCTGAACGATTAGTACTATGCCAAGTTTCATCTAAATCTATTTGTATCAATGTCACACCAAAATACACATTTTTATAAAGTAAAGTAAAAATGGCGCGGTTCGTTCATTCGTTCGTATGAGTCAGTGGCCAACTCTGGTGACAGAGTTTCTAGGCCGCCTAACAACTTTGAAAAAGCCGGGACCGACTGCTTAACGTGCCCTCCGAAGCACGGCGCGGTGGGGAAGCGCCCGATTATGAAACGAGAAGTTGTGGGTTCGATCCCTGCTGCAGGACAAAATAAATGTTGCATGAACTGCAAATATTTGTTTCTGGGTGTTTCGATGTATATTTCGTGGGCTAGTTGGCACTAATAATTCAAACCAAAAAAAACTATATATTTGAATTATAAATGCACGAGAAGTTGTGGGTTCGATCCCTGCTGCAAGACAAAATAAATGTTTGTATGATCTGTAAATTGGTCTCTGGTTGTTTCGATGTATATTTTGTGGGCTAGATGGCTACATGTAAAAATATCAATATGTATTTATTTAGATTATAAATGCTCATGTTAAATGGAACCAGTACATAAAGCGCAAGATATAAGCATAGATTAATTAACAAAAAGGGCTGGTACACACGCCGCGTTCAGATTGCGGCGGGCGGACCGCCAATGATTAACGAGGGACCGTTCCTGTATCGTATGATTAATACGTCGCATTGTGCGTGTTTACTGCCTGTTTTGTACTGCGCCTATACGTGTGGAACCTGAATATAATAAAAATAGAGAGACATGACAGAGCGAGCACTGTTCCATGTTCTAATTCCTATTAGAGAAGCCTTTTTATTGACGAGCGATGTGGCGCGGCGGGCGAAGATCCGCCTGCAACGCAGGACGCAGGATGTATTACGATCTGCAAATATATTATTAGTTCCGGGTGTTCTGGGTATTTTCTATGTATAATAACAAAAATATCCATGTATTGTGTTGTATTAAGTATATCAGTCATCTAGTATCCATAACACAAGCTCTGCCTAGCTTAGGGCTAGATGATGCTGTGTGGGTTGTCAAGCATTATTTATTTATTTATTTATTATTAGTTATAATGATATATCACGATCTTCGAAAAAGTGTGGGGCGCTAATTTTAGCACACGTTTCTTTCTGTAGTTAAAATGAATTACTCGAAGCTTGTATTTTATAATATTATATTGACACTATTGTTAAAACTGCGACACACAACTTTATTTCTAAGATAAAATAAAACTCATAAAAGAAGAAAATGGTAAAGAATACAAAAACATCCGACTGCGACTGCATTTCTAATTCGTACATACCTTTCTAGGTAGCGAGCCGTCCGAAGGGGTGGGGGGAAAACTACCCCTTCCCGGGAATTCAGCGGTTGACATTCCGCTTGGTCATTCCCGGTCATAATTCTGCTGCTACATGACAGTATGTGAAATTTGTTTTAGAGAATTTTCCTCAGAATAAGAATTTTCTATCCAAAAAAGGGAGAAGTTGAGTGTTCTGAATGCCAGTGAAGTGCCGTCACTGGCATTCTCAATCGAGCTCTTACGTGCTTCGGTAAGTATGTTAAGTTATAAGACCATGACAGAGGGTCTATGACTTTTTGACAAAAGAACAACTGACCACGAACTCATAACGAATTTACTCAGCTGTTTAATGTCTTGATTTTTTTTATTTAATCTGGAGAACGTTCTAAAAACCTATTTTTTAACGAAATTATTCTTATTGGAATTATTATTTTAAAAAACTTTTAATTCTGACACAATGTTAATTTCTAACTAGTATCTAGGCACATGAGATTTAATAAAAAAACATTGACCAATAAGAATTCTCGTCTCGGGTATGGTTAAATGTACCAAACCTCCCTCTCTACTAATGGTACAATTCGCCGTCGGAATCTTGATGTTCACTATTCCGCATGGTCATTGCCCGTTTTCACAATTTCATTCGTACAAGCGCCACAGACAGGGTTGACAAGTATGGAGTGGGTATTTACTGGTTTCTCACTAATAAGTGAAATCGGCAATTTTAAGGTTTCGGTGAAATAACAGGCATATTAAACTAGCCGATCTGCCCCAGCTTATCACGGATACAATGAAAACTTAAGTACCCGTAGTCGTCCCTAGTAATAAATATAGCCTATGTATCTCAGGGAAAATATAGCATTCTAATAGTGAGATTATTTTTGAAATGGGACCAAGAGTTTTTGAGTTTATTCGTAACACACAAAAATACAAAGCTTCTCTTTTATAATATTACTATCTACTCGTATAGATTAGGGCAACGCGTGAGTGACACCTCTGGTATTCCAAGGATTTATCAGCTACGGTTACCGCTTACCAGTCGTCCCTCTTTGAAGTTTAAGCTGTATAAAAACGTAAGGTAAGTAACCAACATACAAAGATTAAAAAGCTTCAAAACAGATTTAAAAATCTAGTTTAGAAGTGGTCTCTAGAAATCCGACTCCATATTCGCAAATGGAGATATTTGCAGAATGTGGGTCTAAATTTGATATTTTACGCGACTCGTTTTAATGGATACTAACACTAAAATGAATAATTAAGCAATGCTATTGTGTAAGTTTGTATGCACGCTAGTAAATTACATTTTAATGTTCTCGGCCGTGTGATAGTTATGCTTTTTTTAGAGTTTTATTAAATTAAGTCTGTGATAGAACGGAATACTCTTAAAATCTGGTTATAAAATATGTTTATTGATAGAAAACTAAATACATAAAGTTAAATCTAGTGGTCAAGTCTGGTTTTAGATCTTCTACAGTTGTTTAAATGCCTCTGTCGCAGACTTATGACTGAGAAACCCAAAACTGCAATTTATTGTGCCCTCCAAAGCACAAAAGCACCCCTTTGCTGGCAAACATGAATAGCTAAGTGGCGAGTGTTTTTTGTTCCTATAATGCTAAAAGATTTTAATCTACTTTTCATCGTGTTTCTTTTGTAGGTGTAAACCATCAAATATATCTTTATAATACTATGAACTTATAAATCAAATAATTTATAATCAAAATTTCTACAAATAAACTTAATTTGATACAAACAAACAAAACCGTTCGCCTGACAATTCATTGCGTTTTCCCAAATTAGTCAAAATGGCGGCAACATTCGTCCAGACTAATTACATTAAAATCACCGACAGTGCCGCACTAAATCACTGTACCTATTACGTACCGGAGAGGCCTCATCCTCCGCCACGGACAAATGTATAAATATTCTAAATATACTGAAATTTCACTCGAAATTTTCAAATTTACGTAACGCCATGCAAATTTCAGACGAAAATTTGCCAAATTTTCGCAGATATAGCAAGCGTTTTGGCACGCGCGAAGTTTGAGTTAGGATGTTTCGGTATGAGGTGGGTCCTTACAATCCTTTCTGTTAAACTATTCTCTTTGAATAATTGCTGCATGGTCCTGAAGGGTTGGGTATTCATGGTGTCCCATTGTGGTTGGGGTCCGGGCTCCTGATACATAGAATGCGTGGTCAATATGCATTTGAGCAATATTTTGTCGCAAACATTTGTTTATTAGAACGCAGAATTCGATTGTTTTGCAGTTAATATTAATTTAATTCTTTCCTGTAAATATATTACGTACAGTAGGTATTTATTTAATCAAAGAGCCATGATCAAAGTTACTGCTAATTTGAGAAAATATTATTACGAGATTTATAAGATACTATACTTATTTTTCAACTTTTTGTTTTGATTGAAATATGCAGTAATTTTTTAATTTTCTTTTTATTCTGAATCATTATTCGTTTACTATCTTTTATAAAAAAGCTCTGCCGTCGTATCTAAGTACATCCCTTTATGTCTGCAATTTTATTCATGTATCAAATATAAACTTTGAAAACCAGATACATTGATCACAATAGTCCGAAACATTAATATCTTAGACAGTTCGAAACTCGGAGCCAAGCCGGAGGCTATGCCAGCGTATTGCCGTCCCTAAGAATTATTACTTGCAATTTTGAATTTCAGAATACGTGTTGTATGTAATAAAATAATAAGATTTTTTTATTACTACGTCTGTTATTATTACACATTTTGCACCCTTTTCCCTTTCATTAGTCTCTTTTTCTTAGTGCGTTTAGCTTTTAACTCCCTTTTTTCAATCCAAGGTTGCCTAAAATAAATCGCTCTAAGCAATAAGGCCGCCTTTTGTACCTTGTTACTAAGTTTTCTATTTAAATTGTAATATATTTTGGTTGTATAGCAATTATTGTTTTCAAAGTTGTCAATGTTTTATTAGCTGTTTGTTGGGGTCTTTCGGCGATTCGCACCGCGAGCGATTTGAACTGCGACTGCGGTGCGAATCACCCAAGATCTCTTTGCAAGTATTTGATTATTTCATTGCACAAGGTTTAAATTGTTGTGTATTAAATTGTATTTTTATTCTCACCCTTTTCTTAAATTAACCCTACGAACTATTTGTATCTCTCAACGTGCTAAGGTCATGACATCTCATTGAGATAAATCCTAATACCGGTTTGGTCCAGAATCCATTACTCGTGACCTCAGAGGTCAATAAGGGATGCTGTATTGTGATGGAGAT
The DNA here is from genome assembly GCA_951394395.1 of Colostygia pectinataria. Classification (NCBI taxonomy): domain Eukaryota; kingdom Metazoa; phylum Arthropoda; class Insecta; order Lepidoptera; family Geometridae; genus Colostygia; species Colostygia pectinataria. The sequence continues at coordinate 3,749,220 of OX596362.1, forward strand.
CAATAACAGGTCAAATGTTCAAAAAATCTAAATGCTAAATGGGTTTAAATTTAGTTTAAAGTTATTGTTGCTGTGTTCCGGTGTGAAGGGTATGGTTTCCGGTGAAATTACTGGCACATGAGGCTTTCAATCTTAGCCTCAAGGTGGCAACCCGCGAGTGATACCTCTGGTTTTGCAAGCGTCCATAGGCTGCGGTAACCGCTTACCATCTTGTGGGCCCTTGGTTGCCACTTCAGTTGCATATTGATATGTGTGACTAGAGATTTTTTATCTAGAATTGAAATTTTAGTGAAATAAGATATTATAAATATATATCATCCACCAATCCGCATTAGGTCCAGGTGTTGGTTTAGACCCAATCACTCTAGCTTGAGAGTAGGTCAGTGTCCCAGCAGTGGGAACATTAGAAGGCTATTATGATGATGATGAAGATATTTAAAGTTTTAGGGGCCATATTCATAAACGTACTTTGACAGTCCATTGGCTAATGTGGTATTCAAGTAATAAGCCCCTGAAATGACAGTTTTTTTGTCAATAAGCATACAACCTGATTGTTACTAAACACTTACACTATTAGTAACTTGTTTTTTTTTTGTTTTTTTTTTTGACAGTTTAGAATTTAAATAGATACAAAAGCGAAATTAAAATGTCATAAATTATAAGGAAATAGGAATACATTTTCAAAAATACATATGAAAGCATGTCACTAAAAATGTAGAAAAATATATCAAAATAAAATAAATAATATTAGAAATATATCCATATAAAAAATAATCAGAACGTATGATGTCAGTTATATTAAAGTTTCATTATAATATATGTTAAAATAAAGTCATACGAGTGTACCCGTAGTTAAGTACGAGGTATTTGTCCAAATTGTTATGGTTAGGTAAGTAAATAAATGTCAAAATAAAATAAAATTTTGTCAAGTAATGTACAAACCTACTTTATATTATTGTAAGACATTGCTTTTTGAGAAAATAAATAAACTTATAAACTTATAGTTGTATGACTCACCCGTTCCCATCCTGAGTAAGTTCTTTCTCTACCTATAAAAGCCAATGACCAATTACTTTGGTAGGTAAAAAATAGGTCTAAGTAAGTAAGGTCGTGTGAGTCAGTGGCCAACTCTAATGACAAAGTTAATAGGCTACCTGAAAGCCTCGGTCATTACCTAACATCTAGGTCAAATACGTCTTTAAACTGAATGAAAAGGTCAATTTTGTATTCAAAATAAGCTGCGTTATTATATGTGCTAACGTCTAGATTCAGTTTAAGTATAGTTCTGATATACGAAGTTTGAAACCGTCATTGAATTACCCTAACATGATTCCTTCAGTTTTCACTTATGAGTACGAAACTTAGGTTTGCAACTGTCTATGAAACTTGCCATTTAGTTACAGTAGTTTAATTTGTCACTGGAAAACGTATTCATTTGTAATATTTATTATACCTGGCTCCTTGTAGAATAATTATAAGTTTTTAAATATAGCCTTTATATCCAAATATAAATGCGAAACAACATTTTGGACGGGCGGGGTTCAAACCCGCGTCTTCGACTTGAGCCGCCAACGCGGATCAGCCTAAAATTGCAGATGCTACTAGAATATTAGAGTAAAAGTTGAATGTTCATCATTCAATTAAAAATCAAAAAACCATGATCTATGGTTTGTAAGTATTCTCAAAAACTTTTGAGATTTCTAAGCTTTCATAATACCACAAAAAATTGCAGCTTAATAGGCTATTTTTGCTGAATTCGGCCTTCAAAAAGCTGAAGATTCTCAAAGTTAGCAACTTGAATTAACTTGATCCAAGTAAATCATTATTGCCTATTTTGTCATTCATAGGGCTAAATAAACCTTAAAATAATATGCAAATTGCTTTCAAATTTAAAAAAAACGAACTCAAAAAGTACGAAAAATCGGGGAACATAGTAATGGGGTATTTTCAGATACCCCTGGATCTGAGGAATCTATTTTTTTCTTATTGACGCCTATGTATAATGAACCACCTGTATAACGGCTAAGGTAGGTAGTAGTAGTAGGTAGCACCTAGTTAAGAGTCCGTTCCAAGATCCAGCGCTGTCAAGTTTAGGTATTTACGGGCGCGCGACGCGAGGCTCTACGTGTGCGCGGCTCACCGTTGTGTGCGTTAGTAACTTACACAACTAAGTAAAGGACAAATACATTTGATCCTTTGTCATGTCGACTGGGTGATTATGTTTAAAAATAGGTGTCTACTGCGTACTCTTATGTTCCTACCTAACTCTACTTGTTGAACAGATAATGACGTGAATAAAAATAGGTAGGTAGGTATACATATTAAATATATATGTAAGTACCTACCTACTTACTTTTTTTTATTAAAACCTAGGTACCTACTCTAACTAGGTTAGGTACCTACTTACCTATTATTATGACTGGGGACCACACGCTCTTTTCAACGTTATACCTACCTACTCTCAGTTTTGTCCTCAAACAGGAACCATTACATGTTAGGTAGGTAGGTAGGTAATACCCTGTAGTACCTATTTCTGCTGCCAAGCAGTAATGCTCGCGTCTGTGCTCTAGTTCGATGCTCTAGTTCGATGGGTATGGTTTCCGGTGAAATTACAAGCACATGATACCTACCTACTTTTGATTGTATTAGCGCGTGTAGCGCGCGGCTACCATACAGGCAGGGCTGGGATTGGAGAGTACTAATACCTGTTCTGTGGTTAGAGGTACAAATAAGGGTGACTTGATGAAAGTGCCCGCGCGGCACTTTGCGGCTAATTTGAAATCACACTAACAGTAAGTACCTAGGTAGTTACCTAAAACTATTTATCTCGACGAGACGAGACGAGATAAAATAGTTTGAAGCGTATACAACTGCCTGCCAGGGCGGCAGCATAGTAAATAAGTGCGGTTGAAAAGCGCGAGTGCTATAGCCGCCGTACTATGCGAGCGGAGCAATATAAACTTTCGGGGAACTGTGATAGAGCTTGGAATCGCTGGTAGTCCAATTCTTGAGAGAGTGCAGTTTTAGTCATGGTCATGAAATATTTGAGTTAGTGTTTTTCATTACCTACCTACCTATTTTATGATGCGCTTGATAAAAACAAAATCGTACTGATTATTATCTAAGTACCTACTAATGTTTTACAATACACATGCCATAATTTATGATTGGGAATAACACATAAACCAGGTAGGTACGCGAACGGATGCTAGTAATAATTTAATTAATCTGGTATGATGATGTATGATATCTAATTATTTAAAACGTGTAACATAATGTACCTATAATCCCGAAAGGGGGGTATTCCACCCATGCACGTGAACACTTTGACGGTGCAAAAGTTGAATTAGTATATCGTATTTAAAAAGTCCAATTAGTAAGTAAGTATTCATTTCATTTACCTACGCATACAGTACGCATTTCATGAATGAAAAACTTTGAAATTTCAAAAGTCATAGTGCATAAAAGAGTATTAGAGTTCTTTGTGATAGAGCTCGTCCGGGGAAGGACTACCACCATACCTATTTCTGAAGCCAAGCAGTAATGCTCGCATTGCTGTGTTCCGGTGTGAAGGGTATGGTTTCCGGTGAAATTACTGGCACATGAGGCGTTCGATCTTAGCTTCAAGGTGGCAACCCGCGAGTGATACTTCTGGTATCACAAGCGTCCATAGGCTGCGGTAACCGCTTACCATCTTGTGGGCCGTACGCATGGTAGCCACTTAAGTTGTATAAAAAAAAAAAAATTGAAATAACATTGGGGGTATTTTTTTTTTGGAACTTAGTCTCCGCAACTTGTTGCTCACCCACAAGTCTCAAAGTCCTTCGCTCAATCGAGTCTAAGGCAGCTGGTGTTGAGCTGAACCATCCCATAGGTGGCAGCAATACTCCATACCTGACCGGACTTGTGCTTTGTATAGAGTGAAAAGCTGTCCAGATCAAAAGCTGTCAGAGTATTCCACAGATCTTGCCAAATTTTGGCAAGACCTGTGAATACCCCCTTTTCGGGCATAGAGGGACATTAGGTTACACCATGTACTTATACAGGGTGTAAAAAGACTTCTACCGTGATTAATCAGGTGTGAAAGATCAGACCATGATTCTGAAAATATATAGCGGAAAAAACGCAAAAAATAATGTTGTCTTGTTTACGTCCTTTTCGGTTTTTTCTAGTTTCATACACATAGTACAACAAAATAAGATCACAACTTTATAATTATCTCTAGTCGTTTTTTTACACGCTGTGTATTTTGTATCTTGAGTATTTTCTTTTTCTAATAAGTAGGTAACCTCATAATAATTATGAATTTTTTTCTTGCAAAAATAAATAAACAAGAACAGTTTGACTGTACTTTCATAAGGTTATTTTACACTAAAACAAAAAATCAAATAACCCCTCATCTGTGTCGCAGACTATTTATATAAACAGAGTATTTATTAAACGTATTTATTAAAACGCAATATTATGTTGGTTTCTTGAAGAAACCTAAACGTTGGAAAATATTATCGAGGACACGAAAAAAACCTTTGCTTAGTGGATTTTAATATACTGATTACAGATAACTATCAACTTGTATTATGCAATTTATTATTACTTCATCCGAAATAACTGTGTCATAATCATCCGTGTCATCGATCATTTCATCATCTTTCTCCTGAACTATTCCAATATTGTTATGGTGAATAAATCCACTGTCGTTCTCATAAACCATTCCATCATTGTTCTCATGAATAATCAATCTATCGACGTTTTAATTTGTCAAGATGCGCACATTTTCTGTGGCTATAGAGTTCACAGTATCAGGGGCCAAGAGTCTGTAATACAAGTAGCATTCTATAAAGGAACATTCGTTTTATAATTTTACCTATAATTCTACAGAAATGTTAGGTACAATATCTGAAATTCCGAAAATTTGGAAGTGATCGGAGGTCACTACAGCTTTTAAGTGCATTGGGCACTCACTAGACCAAGAATGAATGGGTAAGCTCAGCTGTGGTTTATGGGCTTTGGATGATGATCCATATTTTTTTTGTGAAGTTGATATAAACTTTATTGAACTACAAAGGTTTCACCAAAGTGCTACTACTTCTACAGCGAACTATTATCGAAAAGTACATAACAAATAAATTGAAAATAAAAAAAAAGTTTCAATATGTTTTTCAAACCTTTTTTTTCTTTTAACGCAACCGAATTTTTCAGAATAAATTTACGTAATTACATAATTTCACAAAGAAAATGACAATTATTTTCATCTATATCCATTATATTATTACATTTTCATTTATATCCATTATACCAACTGCTTTGTACTTTATTGAAAGAAGTACTTATGTATATTAATATTTTATGCTATAGGTATGTTACTACTTGATGCACTACTATGCTATACTTTTTTTGCTTTTATTGCTTTACTATCTACAGAGTGAGTACTTTCAACCGCCCGCTGAGGGTAAAATCTAAACGACAACATTTTTCCATATCTATAACCGTTTTTTTTTTTATACAACTGTTGTGGCAACCAAGCGTACGGCCCACAAGATGGTAAGCGGTTACCGCAGCCTATGGACGCTTGCAATACCAGAGAGGTATCACTTGTGGGTTGCCACCTTGAGGCTAAGAACGCCTCATGTGCCAGTAATTTCACCGGAAACCATACCCTTCACACCGGAACACAGCAATGCGAGCATTACTGCTTGGCGGCAGAAATAGGTATGGTGTTAGTCCTTCCCCGGACGAGCTCTATCACAGAGAACTCTACTACTCTTAAAACGTTTAGATTTTACTCACAAAGGGCGTTCGAGAGTAGGTATTCACTTCATACACGGTGTATCATAATGTCCCTATAAACTCGAAAAGAGGCTATTCCACAGGTCTTGGTGAACAATGTTTTTTCAACGACTTTTGACGACGACGATTTTTCATTCATAAATTAATAATAAATAAATTATCTGTGTAAACTCCAAGTTAATTAATAATGTTACATTAATTTTTGTAAGGTATTGAATGAATTACGAATTTATGATGTACCTATTCAACTTTTGCACACGTCAAAGTATACACGAGGACGACGTGTATTATACGTGCTTCGGCGGGATATCCCCCTTTTGGGTTTATGGGGACATTTTGTTACCTACACGTCTATGATACTAGATCATACCGTACCATACCGTCGTGCTTATGTTTTTTTTAAACTAACTAAGTAAGTGTTCTCATTCATTCTACCATACCATACACCATCATAAAACAAAACATACCATACCATATCCTATGTATTATTCCAAGACATAAACTATGTGTATTTCAAGTATCAGCCAAATCCGTTCAGCCGTTACGGAGTAAGCGCAGACAAACATACACTCTCACTAACTCACAAACTTTCGCATTTTACCATAAAGGATTCTGTTTTCTATTAGATTCAAAAGAAATTGAGGCTATCTACTTATACAACTGCTTCATCTATCCTGTCAATAATTTTATTAGTACCTAGGTAAGTACATAGGGAGGGTGATACTTACATAAGTTGTTACTTTGGTAGGTAAGTCTTATAATAATTAAATAGGTGGGTAGGTACCTACTAGTAAGTATATAATAATAAATAAATACCTACCTACATGATTTACGGGAAAGAGACCCCAGCTAGTGAAAAAAAAACGGGTTTGACCCGAGTTTGTCATTCCGTGGTCGTTTCTATGTTTACATTTTTTTACATAGAATTTGGCCGGAGCACTGGTGTTCTAGTGGTAGTGAGTGACCCTGTCTTGTGATCAAGGCGCAGGCCAGATAGAAGACGCGCGGGCGCGCGGGGGCGCGCCCCGCCATCGGCCAGCGCACATTATTCTTCTATCTGTTTTGCACCACGTCCCTCTCCCTCTCCTATATTTTGTATGAAGTGGTGCGGCGCGCCCGCCCGATGCGCGCCGGTCGCTTTTTTCTGGCTTGCGCCACAGAGTTGCGCTGCGCTTCGAACCGACCGACGACCATAAGGTCGTGGGTTTGAAGACGGTTGGTCGCACACCAATGGATTTTTTTATTCGTAATAATAATGTGCGCAATGCCATCAGATCAAAGAGGCGATTCAAAGTTTTGATTTTATCAAGAGTTAGCGAGCTCGGTAAGTGCAAATAATAACATACCATAACCTGTAACAATAGAGTCCAAATTTGAAAGACAACCTAAGTCCAGCGGTGCTGGAATGACATTGAATTTAATTGTCTATCTTTACCTACTTACCATAAAAAGATAAAAACCATATATAGATAAAAACTTAGAATCGCTTCTCAATGATCTATCTCACACGGTGAAGAAAAACATCGTGAGGAAACCAGTAGGTACAGTACCTATGTCTAAAAACTAACATTCGAATAACGTGTTATTCATCATACCTATCGGTACTTGTATAGTTACGGTAGGTTCATTATTTTGCATACCTACCTACAGATACACCTACCTGTACTTATATAAAGTTGGTACCAGCTCTCCTAACTAGATTCTAGTTAGTAAATCGATAAATGCAATTGTATCGCAAATAGAAAAGTAGGTACCTACTTATTTCATTTCAAATTCCTAGGTATCTATTTGCAGAACACGCAAACATAATAACCACTGCAAGAATCGAACCCGCACTTCATGCGTCTCAACTGGACACTCGCCAGCCACGTCACCGAGATCGTCAAAGTAGGTCTGGTAAGTTTAGTTTAGGTCTAGTGTCTACCTACTTAGTAGGTAGCTAGATTGTGTAAGTACCTATGGTATAGGTACCCATATACGTAGGGACATCCGTGCCCTTTGTAAGCTTACGTAAAACAATTTACCTAGTACCTGATCTAGGTCACAGAGCCTAGGTACTTTGACGATCTTGGTGGCGTGGCTGGCAAGTATTCAGCTGAGCAGCTGAACTGAGCTGAGATGCAAGAAGTGCGGGTTCGAATTCTGCAGTGGTAAAAATGTTTACGTGTCCTGCAAACACCTAGGAACTTACTAGGAACTTGAAATGAAATAAATACTTTTACTTGACACGTAATTGCTTCTTCTGTCTGGGTCTTGTATTACCATGGTAGGTTGGTACTAGAGTTTCTGATACCCACGATTTAGCTACTAAGTAGGTACGTAGGTAGGTATCTGTATCTAGGTAGAAATTTTACCTACTACTTAGTGCTAGATTATGTACCTACCACGAAGAAGGTAATTTTAATAATGTCATAAAAGTTTACTACTAATAATACTATGTATTACTACTATGTACTACTACTAACATTCTAAGCTACTTACTCGTATCACTAGTTCTCTAGAACCAGTGTGGTTTACTACTTACATTATTATATCATAGGTACTTACTTAGAGATTTAACTATCACGGATCAAAACCACACGATCGCTTTATAATTTGTATAAGCTCCCTATGATTATACGTAACAGCTCGCGCGACAAACAGCGATACGTCCTCCCTCCACGAGCGCTTAGCGCGTAGTGAGAGCAGCCGCGTTTTGCATCAAGCTATAAAGTGGATTCGGAGGATTCTTTAAAAAATCGTATAAAAATAAATTAAAACTTTTAGACCATTTTTTAAATTTTATTTTGTAAATAAATATCAAAACTTTAATGTAGTAGGTATATTTTTATTATAAACTTTCTAATTTCGAAGAAACAACGAGCGTAAAATTGGGAAAAGTACGCGTTTTTAGACCTTTTTTTTTTCAAAAATATTGAACTAAGGTGATGTTTTTTACCTACTTACTTAAATTTTAAAACTATGATTATTTGAATTACATTTTTGGAAATATGTTAGACCTTGTTGTTTCATAGATATCATGATCGAAAGTTGACTGAAAATGCTCATTTTACGAAAATGTGCGTTACTAATTATTTTTTTAATCAGTTGTGTCTTGAGTTTATTAATATTTGTCCTACTTACTTAAATTTTAAGGGATGAAGCTTTAATATGTTTTTATTTTCGTTAAAATATCTCCAACACACGAGCCACAATCGTGTTCGATCTTCACGAGCTATCATGGATAGGATTCTTAAGCAAAACAAATAGGAAAAAAAAATCGGTAAAATGCATAGAACTATACCATTAAATAAAAAATAACGTAGCCCGTATTATTAGCTATTAGTAGTACTGCGAGAAAATATGTTAAAATACCGACCTGCCAAGAAAAAAACAAACAAACTTAACACAAACCCTCAAAAAATTGTTTTCTAAAAGTAGTTAAAGCGATTTTTATTTCCTATAATATTTTTATAGAGATTACTAAGTACTGTCCTAACTGCAGGTTATTGAAGTAGACTACAGATTAAAAATGTCTGGATATTTTTCATGGCGTAACAGCAGGCTAGACCGGTGGTGGCTCAGGGACGGACTAGTCTATTGTTTTCGTAATATAAGTCATTTTAAACTTTCGCGATCAGAACTTACTTTTAAAATATTTTTACAATATTGTTTACAGTTTTTTTTTTAATTAAAAAAGCTATGGCTCAAGAAAGTACTGTTACATTTACTTTGATATTTTTCCTGTTTTACACAAATAATGTTTTTGTCTTTTTTAGTTTAGTTTAAATACCTACCTATTTTGTTGTTAGTCTGTTCAATAAAAAAAGTAAAAATAAGACTTTCTTATTAGTACTTATATTTTTTTAAACTAATAAAATATTATTCTAATGCCACTAAAATCAGTAATCTTCTTTTTTGAATGACACAACAATGACAAAACTTCGATAAAACAGACTGTATTTAACAAAAGTTTTAAAATAACAAGTTTTGTTTCATAGTTTGCAAAATGCAAAGTAAGATAGCAACATATTTTGTGAACTAAAGCAAAATTACTACCTCATATTTCTGTACTCACAATCCTTTGTCACTGAACTCGAACTACCCGCAACTGAAACAAAACTTCATAGCTAACGACCGCCAAACCGAAGTTGGCAACTAAGTTCGACCCTGCATTGGCCGGACGGAGCCAACCCTTCTCTCCCCATCTCCCAACCCCCTCCGAATTAATTGCAATCAAAAGGAAGGACACGAGTGTAGTCCACCCCTAACTTCGTGTGCCATGTTGAAAATTTGCTCGACTGTTTGTAATTGTGTGCGTGGGACGGCGTGAAGCGTGTGTGTGTACGCAATAGTGTTTTAGTGTTTGTAGTGAGCTATCCTTCTTTGTGAGATACTTGTTTTGTTCGTGTGTTTTATTTAGCTTATTTACTTAGCTTTAATTTAGTTACATTACTGTTTGGTTTACTGACAGTAAATATAAGTTGTAGAGTCTTGATAGAATAGGCGATGCGCTAAGAACATGATTTTATCTAAGCAGATGTAGTGGGGAATCAATGTTTGGCAAAACAAAATATATGATGACACATTGCATAATAATTCCACAATAAAATATTATCCGTTGTCGTAGGCGGAATATTGGATATCAAGCTTTTAAGTTCCTTAAACGTTAAACTAATCAATCTTTTCTGAATAATCGAACTCTCTTAAGCAAATAAATACTACATTCGTTCTTAAACAGCCAATAACGTAAACTTTACACAACCCGCTAGAAACTAACAAAAAAAGATCTTTACCGTACAATGAAGATGATTTATATGTACAACATCTATATATCATCATCATCATCATCATATAGTGGAAAATTGGTTAGATACTCTTATTGCCCACACTGGATGTGTGAAGTGCAGAATATGCTGTAGTGTCTGGGGCAACATGGCTATCCAACAACACTCATATTTTTCCTAATAGGATCCTGTATCATATTATATTTCATGCATTACATACTTTTTTGTGCAGCATTAGTACTCAGTTATTATGAGTGTGTAACAAGATGTACCTACTTGAACATCAGACAGCCAATAACGTGACTCAGAAGTCAGCCATTAGCATCTAGAAAGCACACCTCTCATATACGATTCTACGAAACTACATTAATATTTCAGAGTGGGGGCACAACTTTGGGTCCTTTATAAACAGCCCTTGGACTTCTAAAGTTATTCCAACTTCTAGCAAGTTCCTCGCCCTGGGTAAAGATTACTTTGTAAGGGATGGGGTACGTCTTATCTTAAGTTTGTTAGTTTGTGCTTTTTGATAATAAATGGTGTTGTGTTGTCCAAAATCGTGCTGCTCATTGGACGCTTGGGAGTAATACTGATTTTTTTTATGAAAAGCTGTAGAAATATACTCTTAAACAATGTACATTCACCATACTACAGTGTCAGTAGTGTATAAATTGATGACAATTTCATACAACTGTTAACAGAATCGTGGGAAATGACCGTTAATACGGTACACCGCATGTAAATAGTAATTTGATAATTACAAATATGTTTTCACATGCGGTGTCTTTACCTACTTTCAACAATCAAAAGCAAAACGTACTGAGTACTTTTTTTTTTTTTTTTTTTTTTTTTATTGGTTATAGACCAACGTTTGACCACTACCTCACCTGATGGGAAGTGTTGGTGTGGTACGCAAAGTTTTACTCTTAAACTAAAAAAAGAACATCGGCTTTCACCTCATTCAGTTATCGTTTTCATATTAAAGGTGTTTTGAAGCTTCGGCACATGTAACAATTTTTTTTTATCTAACAAACTGAAATCTAGTTTTTATGTGAAATACATGCCGTAATGCCTCAGTTTAGGATTTCGTGGAATAGACAGTACCACCTCTTCTTCCTGTAATAATAACAAAAATATCTTCTGTTTACCAAATAGTCTAAAGTCTCGAACTAAACTACCTAAGATAAATAATATTCAGTAGTTATCTTGACTCAACAATAATATTAGCCCTCGAAGTACACTTGACGTCACAAGTGATAAATCAGTACAGTCGCGCACATAAGCAAAGCTGTAATCTGGTTCGGCATATTGTTAGTTTCGATTATTATCTTTCTGCCGGTTTAACAGAGAACGATGTACTGTTTAGTGGTAGGGTGACTCTAAATTATGTTTTTAGTGGACATTACACTAATATTATAAAGTTTGGATGTTTGATGTCGTAACAGCTAAACTGAGTAGAATAGAATAGAATTATTTTTATTTGCAACAATACACAACAACATAATCATAATAAAACTAAATTAAGTAGGTGCTTATAATAATATAAGAAATATTTACCAAAAAAAAACGATTTATAGATTGTAAGGAGGACTCTACTAACGACGTTTATTTAATTTGCCCATCAGCATAAAGGGACGAATACGCTATAATAGTTCTAGCCACTTTTTTTAACCCTCACAAAATTTAACTTATCTTTAGTATAAACCAAATTTTGATAAGAACTGAATCAGAGTTGGAACAAAATAGATCATTAATACATTGTTGTTAGTATCGACCTCTAAAACTGAAACATAGGATACGTTTTATGTTTTATGCTGTTACTACGCAAGCAAAGTCGCGAGGGGCAGCTAGTTGATCGAAATTCTAATTGAAAAAAGTACTCGGTTCTGTTTTTTATACAAGACATTTACCATAAATACCATGATGATATCAGATTTTTTTTTTTAATTTTTGTCTGCTTTTCTGTAGACACTTAAAATTCATACTCCTAACGAAAACAATGTCAATAAGCGGAAAGTCTAAATAAATTCGTACTTTAAGTACAACCTACTTACATATACGCGGCAAAGTCGAGGAGCCAACGAGATTTTGACCAATTTATAGCGTGCCAAGTGGAAAGATAAGCTAATACGGCTTAGAAGCAGGGGTTTGTATTGGCGAACTAATTTTGCATACACAAGTACACTCTTATACTATAACCCCTGTGTTGGAGTGCACTTGACTGTACCTTAATTTAGGTAGATGTTACATTTTGAAGATTGAGCGACACGGTATTTACATTATAAGGTTAGTTTGCTATTTACTAACTTCACAAAATGACACACGAATACCAACTTTAAATCAATAATCGTTATACATTTTAATTTTAGTGAATACAAATAAACGTGTTCATTTATACATTTACTTAAAGTTTTTATTTTTTACTGTAACAAAGTTCTATCTGATTTAAGTACTATAAATAATGTTAATTCATTAATTGAAAGTTCAGAAACTATTGTAAATTATTATTATAGTTCGGATTATTTTGTGTCATCAAGTACTAAACATTTTAATAACTCTAGATCTTTCTAGAGGTCGCTTAGAGATGATTATCACACAAATATTCGGCTCTGTAATTAAAGAGAACCTTTCAACATACCTGTTTATATAACACTAATGACTCGGAGGCACGCTTGGACCGAGGGGTGTCCAGTAAGGGACGTCTAAAGGGTTTACCCCAAAGCGGGGTAAAGACGATAATTAATGCCTCGAAACGACGACTTTAACTCTTTCGCACAAACGATTTCAGACTTTAGATAAACGGCTTAGAGATCAAAGTTATTGGGGTATGACTATCGCGTTCGGTTCAATTTTATAGTCTAGGGTGGCAAATAATAAGAGGACCGTACATACAAAGTTGGTGGCTGATGAATGACACTCAGAGGGCCCATTGCCCTTCGGAGGTTTTAAGTGGGTTGGATAAGAAACGTCGGATATTCAGTGAAATATTTCGCGTTAGTTTGTTTGTATATGGTGATTATGTGAGTAATTAAAGTTTGTAATGGGCGGACGGAGAGCGTTTTGAATTAGTGATTATGAATTACTGTCTAAAATGGTATCTTAGTTGTCGAGAGACGTCTATAATCATTATTTATTAAATAAAAGTATGCACGGAACGTGAAACTAAGAACATCAGACATACATATTGACAGACTTTTGAGTTAGTGAAATATTTACGGTATTACAATTAACTTTCCTATATTAGGTCCAGTTATTGGCTGTTATGATGATAAATACACCTTTCAACATTTGTCTGTTATAAATATTTAATGCTTTGAAGTCTTGTTACACTATGACGAAAGTTTAAAATTGATCACTAGCTAACTAAAACGTGTAGTAGTAAGCAAATTTAAAATGTATGTACTACAAAAGAGTATCAATATCAAAGCAAACCTCATTAGTGGTTAAAATGTAAACAATATCCAACCTAAATGTACCTGATAGTTGATTTACATCCTCTAATCTTCTCATCAACATGACAGCCTGCTCCTTGCTGGGACACTGGCCTACTCCCGAGCGAGAGTGAAACGCGGAACCAATGCAGATGGATGGATGGCTCTAAACATTTGAAAGACTTCAAATGTTTAGTTTTCGGACATGCCGGTTTCCTCACGATGTTTTCCTTTACCGCATGAGATAACTGGCATTGCTCACTAAAAAAAAACAAATATTCATTCTTTATTTGTACTTTACACGTAACATAGTAACTAAAACTTATGTCTACAAGATAAAGCAAAATGTATATAATAATAATAAATATTTATATTTATGTTTAACTAAGTAGGTATGTAATCATTAGCTAAATGTAATTAAAATAGAAAAATCTATAGGTTTACGACTAGTTTGAAACTCACAACTTTAGAATCGAAAGGAATCACTACCACTAGAACTAGTTGTAACTTGCAGGAAAATATCTGTAATTGGGTTTGCCTAAATTAAAATCTCTGTGTTAAGTTATTTATCTCCGTGTATCTGATTTTTATAGTTAACATGCGTGCACATGCTAATGATGACAATGATTATAGTCAATATTCTGCCAATTTATCCAATTAAAAAAGAAATAACCCTTTCAGAGTCCCGTTTCAAGTTTCAAAACACTAATAAAGCATTAGTGAAACTTACATAATAATCATGGGGCATAGACTAGGGATGTGCCATAGATGTGCTAAGCTTTGCTTTATTTAAACTTGTAATTAACAGCCTTGTCATTAAATAATTAAAAAGACAATCTTGTCAATTGACGATCTTGCCATTTTACGATGTTTTGCGATATTGTCTTATAATTGTTTTTCTCGTATTATTTTGAGTTTTGTTGTGTTGGTTTATCCAATACTACTTGTAATTTTGGCACAAGTTTATGTGAATGAAATGAAAGGGTGATGATGGTTTGTTATTAGTTCGAAAATCGTCGTTTTGCAACTTTCGTTCACCAAGTCCTTGTAATTTTATTGAATAAAAGTGCTTTAGATTAGAATTCTCGTTGCCGTAATTTTCACTAGGAACTTTGGAAGACTGTAATGATGATAATGAAATCTATTTTGAACTTGAATTTGAACTCAACTTTGCTGCAATTTGCACTGCGTTTAAGTTTCACTCAAAAGCGGTAAACAACTGTAAAGGAACCTGCATACCGTACAACCCTAGTCCAGATAATTAGCGTTTCTAATACGCACCCTTGGCACATGGCGTTATATCACGCTGCAAGTCATCTCGTTGATGGGGGTCGCGAGATGAATCATTTATTCTTCGGCATGATGTGCTGAGTTATGTGATGAAACATGAACACCTATGAGCGTGGATGAGAAAAAAACTACTAAATCGGAAGGGTGAAAGGGGGATCACACTATCACATCACACCAATTTGGATGTATGGATGGATGTTTCTTACTCAATCACGCCAGAAGGGCTAAACGGATCTTGATGAAATTTGGCCCAGAGATGATAATAGTCTGGAATAGCATATAGACAAGCATAACTTTTTATCCCGGGAAATGTACCGTTCTCATATTCCACGAACAGAATCGCAGGCAACAGCTTGTAATGTTATAAATGCAAAAAGTTTGTGCGTGTGTGCTTGTTTATCCTCACAAACGGCTGGACGGATTTAAATGAAGTTTGACATAATGCTTTAACCCTGAATTAAAACATGGGCTATCATTAGAGATAATTTCAACTTACTTTACTTTGTATAAGTGAAAGTACAAAAACACATAATTTTACTTTTGAATAACTAGCGATCATAAACAACAAGCACATAAAGCGTATAACTCACAATAAACATCACACTCAGCCTTTAATTTCAAACATTAAACGCACAAAGGCTGATGCGTCTTTATGAAACTATGAAAACGTAATGACCATACGTCACGTCGTAAATACCTAACAAAACAATGGGAGCCCGCGTCAGAAATTAATATATCATTATGTCAGGCCCATGTAGGCAGCCCCCACCTAGACACCTATCCCTTATACTCATCTCACATTGATGTATCTTTTGTCTCGCTCCTGGGCGGAAAACTTTGCTATGAATGCGCGAATCTCCCGTGATTGGGATTTGTTAATCTACCCGCAATGCTGGAATGGCGGGAGTTAAAATTCTAATGTGTTATAATGCCTCTGGTGTGCGCTGGTGTTTATTGGAAATTGTATCCCAAATGATATTTTTTGAATATAAAACTCAATAGCAAGTAAACAAGGATGCTACGTGTCATAACCACCACGTAGCGACGTGCGTAGCACCGTAGCACCGTAGCACTGTTAGATACCTACTAATAAAAAAAGAGTGGACAGCCCGTAAAATCAAATCATTATGAAAAAGAGCTATAGATTGGAGGTCTTGGGGTCAGAAAAAGACCAGAGGGGTGACCACAAACAAAATGAAAAGACGCCATTAATTTTATAAAATAGCAAGCAACAACTAGTTTTTCTCTTGGTTATTTTTGTTTTTATAGTGTTAACCATCACACTAAGGGAATACTAATCGCTTCGAGCCGAAGACATCCCAATGATTATTTCGTCCAAGCGAGATATGTCTCGATAGCTCAATTGGTAGAGCGCCCGCGTATCAAGCGGTGGTTGCGGGTTCAAATCCCGCTTGAGGCAAAATAATTTTTGGGATATTATAATCTTTAGTTTTTCTCTGCCCAAAACAGTAAATAATAAAAGAGTTTGAAAAAGGTCTACACTAATCTACTAATGATAATGTTGACAGCACTTCTTTTGTGGGTGAACACCATAACATTAACTTCTTCTTTTTATGATTCCGCTATCCTCAAATGAGTAAATATACACAGAATTTTTTTAATGCATTTTAGTCGAGTATCTTTAGAAGATATCCTCACCAAGATCGGCCCACACAACTATTGTGGCACAAACTACAAACCGGGGCAGGCACGGTTCGCGAGACAGTCGTTGCTTTGCCACTAGCACTTCACATCACAGGCTAATTTACACGACGCGGTACAAAGAAAAATACGCTAATTAAAAACAGAGTCGTCACAAAGTGTCAGCAAACGGAGGCCGAGCTTTGAGCTTTGTGCTTTTCGTTCAGGATTAGAGATGTGTGGTTTTCCAATTGACAATGACGTTTTGTGATGGAAATTGGAAAGGTTTTTTCATTTGTGATTGTAAATTGTTATTTATTTAAAACTGAAAAGATTTTTAGCTGATAATACTCGTAATTAATGCATGTTAAAATTTGATTCAATTTTATTATTGATTCAATTTTAAATTATTAATTCAATTTTAAATTCAATAGAATTTTTCTGACATAGGTACTGGTTTCGTACGAGAGCTTAAGCTATACGTAAAAAAATTCCTTTTCAATCAGTCTGTTTATCGAGGAACACACAGTGGGAAGCATTTTTGTTTTTTTATATACAACTAGCAGTCCATCCCAGCTTTGTGCAGTTGCGATTAAACCGCACGCGTGCGAAGCCAGGGCGGGTCACTAGTAATAAATATAGCCTATGTTACTTAGGGATAATGTAGCATTCAAAAGGTGATTTTTTTTTTTTATCGTACCAATAGTTTTTGAGTTTATTCGTAACAAACAAAAATACAAACATACAAAATACAAAAATACAAATCTTCTCTCTTCATAATATTAGTATAGATATAGATGTAAAGAATCTACCACCAACCCAAATCGGGTTCATATTGTGGATAAGGAATACGACCCAATCGTTTTCGCCCAAAAAATCAGTGTCCCATCAGTACGAACATCAAAAAACTAGTTAAGATTATGATAATATTATATACAGTATCATGATTAGCGATAAAGATTGACTACTATAGATGCAGCCGTTTGTAAAAATAAATGTTAATGTCTAAAAAGTTATTCTGAATTAAATATTTAATTCATTTATAGAACTTTTTAAAATTTTAATAGAACAATCTGTTTTCCCATTACATTATTCTAACAAAATGCATTGCCGTAACAATCTCATATTGTAATATAGACGTTCATATAAAACACGATGTCTGAAGGAAATGATGCGAGGAAGACTTTAATGAGCTGATTCGAGTGCATTGAAAGACTCAGTAAAGACTCATGTCAATGCAGCGCGCAACAAAGGTCTTTACATTATGGTTTTCAAAGGAAAAACGGAGCGTAGTTACCTCTTTGCTTGATAAAGATGAGAGGCGTTCTAATTTTAAATAGTTGTCATTTTGATGAAAAATACTGGCTGGTTTTATTTTGTTAGCTGAATTTTTTTTATTTTGTTTATAAACATGACAGTGCGTCGAGGTAACGATAAACTTTTCGAATAGAAAATTTCATTGGTGCCCGACCGGATTCTAACCCACGACCTTAGGATCGGAAAGCTAGGTCACTACCACTAGGTCACCAGTGCTTTTTTTTTTAAATAGAATAAAGTATTTTATGCTCGATTGGATACACACTATTGAGCAAAAGACAACTTTTAAAACGATCACAAATATGTATTTACCGCATTGTAAGTTTATAATATGTAAAGTTACAATCATTGTTATTGATTTATTTATGCTCAGCAGTGGTTTTATTTTAGGCTACTCATTTTCTACTTTAGCCGGGCTAGCATGATCACTGTAGACAACGTTTATATCTACGAAAAAGTAAATAAAAATATTTTTTTAATTTAATACTATAAATTTTTTTTTTCATAAAAAAATGATGCTGCCATTTTATGAGGAATATTATAGTATTATTTAAAAAGTTATAGTTTTTATCTACTCATCCGTACTTTTGAAGAGAGAGACGTCTGTTTTGACGTGTGTTTGAGAGAGTGCTTATGCTAGCCGAGCAGAACAGTTTAACCAAGAATATATAAAACACCACCCATTCAAATACGTTGTATGATTGTTTCAGAACCATGTATCGGCGGAGTGAATGTGAAGCATCAAGAATTAAAAGCCTTTTAATGACGGCCCGCTCTGAGCCTTCAGCTTTGGATGATATTCAGCAAGAGTTATGAAAGAATCTACGATAGGGTTAAAAATAATACTGCTGTGCTGCTTGTTTTGACATCTTTATGTAAAATTTATGAAATGCGTTAAAACAAAGCAAACATTATGAAAGTTGTAAAAAAAGAAAACGAATGGTGAAGAAAGTTTCAAAGTTTTTCGTGTCACAAAATTGTTTTATGTATTTAAATAAGTACCTATCATTTAATATAAATAAAAATTAAAACTATAAATGTTTAAACATTTACTTAAAAGAAGGTCCCAACCATGTTATGTGAAAATGTTATATTTTACTACTGAATAAAAAAAAAACAAAAAAAACATTGCATTACTAATATAGGTAAATAATTTGTATGACTTCTGCTGGTTTTTATAAATAAATTTGTATTTGTTGGTTCTCGTATAATACCATCCTGTGCTAAGTGCTGTTCTTAAAAACATACGTGGTTTTATCGATGGAGAGCGTTCTACCGTACAAAATGGATACGAACATTTCCGATTACTGTTGTAGGTTATTTTGTGGCTGAAAATAAAACTACAAAACACAGTAAAGCATGTATACAGTATCTCTAGAAAACAAAGAAACAAAGTTAATGGTTTAACTTTTTAAATAAGATGAAAGCAGTAATTTAAAATGTAATGCTTAGTAGGTTGTAGCTTTGCCTTATTTGCTATAAGTTTTGGGTTTGATTCCCACCCAAGACACAAACATTTTAATGATAATCTTAAGTTTTTTGCGTCTGGGTGTATCAATTGAGTATCTACAACAACAACTACGAGCATATCAGTTATCTATTTCTCATCGTACAAGCTTTATTTAATAATTTTTAAAAAACAAATTACTTTTAAACAAAAAAAGTTATATCTCCCTAATTTGTTAATTAAACTGCAAAAAAGGAAAATAATCAAAATAGATCAAACACTTATAACACACTTTTTTAATTATTCCCGCAAACCTGAGTGTTAGTTAATTAGTACTCTCTTTAGCCTATCAAAAGGCAGTTGAACAATTGCGACACTAGGGCCCCTAGCAACGCAGCACATTGCGTACAACTTATACTTAAACGTTTCACTCTACCAGAGTGCATTAGATTAGATATAACTTGGTTTTTTCTCAGTTCTGAAGCTGATACCTACTAGGGTTAGTCAAAATTATAGATCGGCACGCATCTTTTTCTATATCACATAGCATTAGCAAGTAGATTGGTTTTAAAAAGTACTTTATGTATTTTATATTCATCCAAGATAGAGTTGAGCTGGTATTTCGAACTTGGTTTAGCGGTTATGATGACTTCAGTCCGGCTGTCCGGCTTTATACAAAAAGTAACTGTCCGAAAATTTGGTTTATTTTTGTTTTGGTTTTTTTGCTCAGTTCAATAAATAAGTCCAAATTGAACTTTATCAGAACATTATAAAACTCATTTTAAACTGCATGAAGATTGATAGTGAAACACGCCTTGTAGCCGCCTCGTAATTGGCATCGGCACGTGATCCCTACAATTGAGGGAAATGCAATAAAAACTTACAATCGGCGAAAAAGTGGCAACTTATAACCACTTAGCCCTCCAACGCTAATTAAAGTGTCGCGGTGTTGCTGGCAATCATAGTTTTTATCATACAAATGAGAATTTAAAACTATATCATCACCCTTACATCGACCTGAATGAACTGCCATGAGTTCTAGCTCCCTACCTACTGATTCGTAAGTCGCAGATCATAATTTGTTCAGTTTGCCCATCTGCTACTTACGAATCAGTACCATCTAGTCTAGCGTAACTAGTAACAATGTAGCATCCGTAATAGTACGGAAGCTGATTACATCATCATCATAATTTCGGCCTACTACTGCTGGGTATAGGCCCCATATATTCGGTCACGTGCAGTTCTAAGCCAGGTTTTTTAGCGACTTTTTCGATGTCATTGACCCAACGTGCTGTTATAACAATAATAATTTCTGCAAATTTTCTAGTGCAAAAATCTTGAATGTTATAAAATTAACGCCAGTTTTGTTTCATGTTCACAATTTGTTTTAATCGGACGCATTACCGCTTAGAGAGCCTACTTATATAGTTTAAACTGAGATGATTTAAACCTTTTTACTTAACCATTACTATGTCATCGGCCATTTTAAAACTTCCTAGTGCTCGACCCAAACCAATATCAGTAAGAAATAATTTAAATTATCTTAGTTACTATCAACCCCGTATTCAGAAGCACTATCTAGAAACTGTGCACATTAAGTACAAATTCAGATTACAAGAGCGACGTCTTTGCCAAATGTTTTAACTCAAATCCTACCAATAGTTTAAGAGATAAAACACTGCAAAGCTACTTTAGTTTGAACAAAGTTTTGAGATACAATGTTTTTGCTAAATGTCGTTCAGGGGTTTTTTTTTAGCCAACTTATGTCAAGTCATTACGAGATCAATTCGACTAAAAAGACTAATCTGCATTGGGTTTGTGTGTTGATTTAAGACTCATTACCTTTGCTTGAGAGTAAGCTATCTTTCCGTCGGACTCAGTTTGAGCTAGGCGTGCCTACAGAGCAAAAACGTATAAGTGTATATCAGTTATTTGGTTTCCATAGTAAAAGCTCTGCTTAGTTTGGGGCTAGATAGTGCCGTCTATTTTATTAATAACTAGTTGTTGCCCGCGACTTCCTTCGCGTGGAACTCGGGAACCGTACTTTTTTCCGGGATAAAAAGTAGCCTATGTCCTATTCCCGGTCATGTTTAAAATTTCAGCCAAATCGGTTCAGTGGTTGTCAAGTTATAGAGACAAACATCCAAACTTTAACATTTATAATATTAGTGTGATAGTGTGATTAGGTAATGTGCGGCGGGCGTGTGACATACACGCTGCGCCGTCGCATAATAACCGCTGCCCCGTCGCTCACGCAAGGCTGTGTTTTACTATCTTTAGATCTTTACCATTGTCTTCTAGACTATATGCTGTAAATGGTAAGCTAAGCTCGTATCTAAGTAACAGCTCAGTAGCGTCCGTCGGCCAATAGCGGAGCGACTGGTCGTTTGTATGTTAATTCTGATTCCTGCACTACTGTTTACATTTGTTGTGAAAATAGTCCCAAAAATTTAGTGCAAGCCGCTGTTTAGTATTAACTTGCTGCTACCCGCGGATGCGTTTCCTTAAAATGCATGTATATTACATAAAAGTTTATGCCATTTCTCTGAAGTCAAGCTAATTTTCGTGCAAAAAATTATATTTTTTTTTCAGTTCAATGGTTTACTTGAAAATGTAAAATACAGAAAAAGTTTGCTTTTATGTTTATCCAATTCTATGACGACCATTCCCGAGCCTTCATTTTTGCTACCGCTTTGATGTCATCGGTCCATCGAGTTCTGCATAGCAGTGCACAGCGCTCGTCACATCGAGACATAGTCAACAGAAGACTCTATCGCATTTTACTTTCGAGCAGCTCAAGCGACGATTGATCTCTACTGTAGAGTAGACAAAATATGCCTATTTTTGTCTACGAAAAATAGCCTTTGTCTTCGGCGCTCATGTTAGGAAGCAGGTGGGACCATTGCGTCAAAGCAGTCTCAGATGGACAAGGTTCTATCAAATCAGCTAAATTACAATGCAATTGGGATAATAGTTCTTATTCGCTTTGTCTCTCTCCCTTTGAGTGGAAAAAGGTCTGTTTGAAAGTTAATGGGTACCTACTGGCTTTATTGACGCGATTGGTTGATTATTATGAATAGTCTTTCGTTAAGTTTAAAAGTAATATAAATTAATTCCTCTCTAACCCCTTTAAAATCTAAATCTAGATTGTGTTTTTTTTTATTTGATTATAAGCGTTATTAATAACAATAAATCATTATTACCATATGACTATTTTTAATAGACATTCACCATACACACGTGGTTTTAAGAACTAATAAATTATCATACAATAAAACATCATCAAAACTCAACACATTATTTTCAATGATAATTTGTCATTATTAACCCTCTATATAACCCAAGCGGTCTATCGCGCCTTCTGTTGACAAAACTTTATTACCAAATTGAAAATATTACCCCAAAAACGTCCAATAGTTTTTTGTCGACCCACCGCGCAGTTGGTCGAACATTTCAATGGCTTGATCTAGTTTTTGTGACCCCAAAATGCTGTTTACAAAGGTGATAATAGAACTTGATTTAAACAGGTTTTTGGATTTACGTATTCACCTGAAATTAATTTTATAATAGAATTTGGCATGTAGTTTAACTTATTATATTGAAACTCATCGTTTTATTTTTATTATTTCTGTTGAAAGAAGTTAAGCAACACCTCATTGTGTCATAGACGAAGATTACATATACTGACAGCACATTGGACTGTCACTGTCTCCGCGCTGCTCTCTACAATAATAATAATCTTAATAATTATCTGTAATAATCTTCTTAATAAATAATGTAAAATGTACTCGGGATCTTCATTTCATCAGGTTATGGGCGGTCCTATACGTTTCAGTCAGTATTTTTAGGTTTCAGCTATTATTTTCAGAAAAATCTGATTTTGTGAAATTGTTGCCGGCGTACACCGATTTTGTACGTGACATTATCCAATCCGGGGGTTCCGAATTTAAAAATCCTAATTGGAAACCATGGCAAACAGCAATTTTCAAATAATAAAATTGTCCGGGAGAGAAAATTATGATACGTGGAGGTTCGCAGTCAAGACTTATCTCGAACACGAAGAGTTGTGGGATTGTGTCGCGCCGACCACTGGAAAAGGAGCTGTTGATCCTATCAAAGACTTGAAAGCAAAATCAAAAATCATACTCCTTGTCGATAGCATTAATTACGTGCATATACAGGATGCAAAAAGTGCTACGGAGGTTTGGCAAAATTTGCAAAACGCTTTCGAGGACTCAGGTCTTTCAAGAAGAGTTGGCCTGCTGAAGGATTTGATTAATACTTCTCTTGATAATTGTTCAACTATTGAAGAATATGTTAACAAGATAATGGTAACTGCGCACAAACTCAGAGGAATAAAATTCCACATAGACGATGAATGGCTGGGTACACTCATGTTGGCTGGGTTACCGGATACATATAAGCCAATGATAATGGGTATCGAAAGTTCAGGAATGAAAATTTCCTCAGACTTCATTAAGACAAAGCTCTTACAGGAAGTGAAAGCTTCAGATACATCGGTTTTTTACACTAAGCACAAGAAAAATGAAAACAAAGCCAATCAGGAAGAGAAAGACAAAAAACCCACGGGCCCACGGTGCTTTAATTGCAATAAAAATGGGCATCTTGCTAAGGATTGTTGGTTCAAAAAGAACAAAAATAATGATGATTCTAAAAGTGGTTTTATTGCAGCTTTTTCAGCTACCAACGGAAAGGATTCAAAAAGCTGGTTTGTCGACTCTGGAGCGTCTATGCATCTAACAATGCACCGGGACTGGCTGGAGGATGAGACACTGTCACCAGTAAAATCAATAAAAATAGCCAACAACAAGGAACTAGATGTGGTAAGCTGTGGAAATGTATCACTTAAATTGCCTGGTAAGGATGGTAACACCAAGGCAATTCTGGTAAGGAATGTTTTATTTGTTCCTAATTTATCAATAAATTTGCTATCTGTCAGCAAAATCATTCAAAGTGGCTGCAAAGTTATTTTCAATGAAGTTGGTTGTCAAATATTTAACCAAGAAGGTAAAAGTGTTGCAAAAGCTAGTTTGACAAATGACACCTACAAACTGAATGTTTGGGTTGACAGCATTGTGTGTGCTAATTCTGCAGTGACTGATAATGATATAAATGTATGGCATAGACGCATGGGTCATTTGAATTATTCTGATTTGAAGAAGCTAGAGTCATGTGCTGAGGGAATAAAATTAGTAGAGACAAAAACTACTACAGCATGCATACCCTGCATTGAAGGAAAACAATGTAGATTGCCGTTTCCCAGTAATGGTTCTCAAGCTAGTGCATTACTAGAATTAATCCACTCCGACCTATGTGGACCCATGGAAACTACATCAATAGGAGGAGCTAGATACTTCATGACGCTAATTGATGATTATTCCAGAAAAGTTTTTGTTTATTTTCTAAAAAATAAAACAGACATAAAATCCGTTTTTGAAGATTTCAAAAATAGAGTTGAGAATCAGTTGGATAGAAAAATCAAAGCAATAAGAACTGATAATGGAAAAGAATATGTCAATAATGATTTTTCCAAATTTCTAGCCAATGCTGGAATCCAACACCAAAGAAGTAACCCATACACAAGTGAACAAAATGGCCTAGCTGAGCACATGAACAGGACATTGGTGGAGAGGGCGAGATGCATGTTATTTGAAACAAAGCTGCATAAAGGTTTTTGGGCTGAGGGAGTAGCTACAGCCGCCTATACTATCAACAGATCTCCATCAAGAGTCATTTTAGGAATAACTCCAGAAGAAAAGTGGACTGGAAATATGCCAAACATTTCCCACATGAGAGTATTTGGTTCAAAGGCTATGGTTCATGTTCCAAAGGAAAAACGATCAAAATGGGATAAAAAATCAAACGAAATGATATTCTTAGGATACAGTGAGCATTCTAAAGGTTACAGGCTGTTTAATTTGAAAGCTCAAAAAGTAGAGACAAGTAGGGATGTCATATTCATAGAAAATCGTAGTGGTGGTGAAGAAACCAACCATGATGAATCTTGTGGCATACCTCAGCCTGCATCAATGGAACCGGCTTCAAGCAGCAACACCACAGAGCACGTAATAAGTTCCAATGATAGTTCTCAAGCAGATAATGATACTTTGTCACCGCATAGCACATCTTTTGATAGTTGTGATCTTGGGGATGAAAGTTATCACCTAAGTAACAGTGATGCTGACAACAGCAATACATGCAAGACTGGTATGGCTATGAGAACTCGCCAACAGACAAAACAACTGAGTGATCAGGTCAAAAATTACATGTGTATCACACAAATTACAGATCCAGTAACTGTTGAGGAAGCATTGTCAAGCCCTGACGTAACTTCCTGGAAAGCAGCAATGGATGAAGAATTCAAGTCTCTGATCAGAAATGGTACTTGGGAATTTATTGATTTACCAGATAAAAAACGTACTAAAACTCGACACAAATGGGTTTATACTTAAGGGATGATGTTGAAAGAAGTTAAGCAACACCTCATTGTGTCATAGACGAAGATTACATATACTGACAGCACATTGGACTGTCACTGTCTCCGCGCTGCTCTCTACAATAATAATAATCTTAATAATTATCTGTAATAATCTTCTTAATAAATAATGTAAAATGTACTCGGGATCTTCATTTCATCAATTTCAATATTAACTTCTGCTAAATTATAGTGTCTCTTCAAAAAAAAAGGTATTTTATTTAAAATAGCTAGCTCTTGTTAGAATGGTGATGCACTTAATTTTATTTGGTTTTGTTTACTCTGTGGTTTTATTTTAGCTATGTCACAAGTGTTTCAGAATTCTGCCTTGTAGGTATAATCTCTGAATTGTACACGTCAAGCAAAAAAACATAGAAAACCACCGAAACAAAAGCAACGTTTCGTTCACTGCAGTGCAAACTCGAGTCCGTCTAGCTACAAACAATAGGTCACTATTGTTACCACCGTCCATTTCAAATGAACAAAATGGCGGCCGGCCGCAGCGGCGTTCCAAATTCAAACATAAAAGCGAAACTCCGGGTTTTGAAACAATGCTCTCTAATCCTTGAGAAGGGTTAAATGCATGCTATTGGTCAACTGTACCCCCGGCATCTTTTGCGCTCGTGTGAGTTGAAAAGTTTTCACGCTAATGTCTCTGAGGTTTGCATGTGTGATGAAGTGTAATGGCTTTTAGAATTTCAAATGTTAGCTCGTATTTTTGGTATCTTGCTAAAAAATAAAACATTTTAAACTGAGATAGAAGAACTAAACACTTATTTATTCATTGACAAAAGTAGTGACTAATTAAAATGTATGACCCTTCAAAATTGCTACATGTTCTAATCAGTACTGAAACGTGAAACAAAAGTTTTTAGTACCAAACTACTAAGCTAAAATAGAAAGGTAGAGTACGTCCAAACGAGGCCAACTAGTCCAAACTAGTAACTACTATCACATAAAAACAAACAGTCCAAAACTTGAAGACAATTCATCGAAGCCGTCAACCGCGACAGGGGAATCGCAATCAAAACTTCCCGTGGGTACTGGGTACATTGTACCAACGCCTCCGCGGCCCACTTTTCTCCCAAAGACCATTATTTGAATGTCTTTCAACCCGTGAGAAGGGTCTAAAACACCCAGACCCCTACGCGTGTGCGACTCTGATAATGTAATTAAAACAACACCTTTATTCGCTTGCCACAGTTTTAGCTCAGAATTGGGATGTTGGACTAATTTGAATTTAAGATTTGAAAAAGTCTCAAAACCCTGAGTGGTTTTGAGACTTTTTCACATTAATAAGAAAATTGCAGTGAATAAGAAATATAATCAGGTACCTAATTTAAGTGGTGTTTGCACAGCAGATACATTTAATTTTACAATTAAAAAATTGTTACACCTTTATTAATAATACAAGCAGGATTCCAAACCATTGTGTGTCAATCTGGGATAAAAATTTAAGGCATTAATTTATGAGCAGGTAAGCTATTTTATCATGGTGGTTAAACTGAAAACTTCAGTACTTTATTTATCGAAATATCTAGAAACCGTGTTGGATTGGAGAAAAAAGAATAGCACTTTGAAGAACAAATTATTTATAAGCTCGAACCTTAGTAAAAACACGCACGAAGCATAATCCATAAAGAAACAAAAGACCGTTTCGCATTAACCCGCGAGATTTTCAAACTGTGAGTTTTCGCGAAATTCCGGGTATTTCGGGTAACATTATACCCGTACATTAGGGCTAAGTGATACCGTCACATTTGTTGGATTAATTCATCATCTGAATTGCCGTGGCCAGACTGATGGCCCGGAACGCCCCCACCTCCCCCTGGGGGGTTAACTTTCCCGACCGTTACGTATGGGATTTTAATTATGCGTTGTTTTTGATGGGTTCGTTTGAATATTATATTCAGGTGAGAAGAAAATGCCTACCCTAGAATATTACTTATTATTAAAATAAAAAAAAAACCCTATGTTTCAATTTTCATTTACCTACTTACATAGAAAAGATTAAAGTTTTAAATCAATAATTTTATCCACTTCAAAAAAGATTCTAATTGCAACTAAAAAAAATACATTAGAACAACAACTTGCCTGTAAATTAATAATTACTATTAGTTTTTTTTTTGTCACTAAAGTGGCAACCAAGCGTAAGGTCAACTTGATGGTGAGCGGTTACCGTAGCCTATGTACACTTGGAACATCACAGTGAACAGAGATATCACAAGCGTGTTACCACCCTGAGACGTTATATGGAAAGTTTCATGTGCCTGTTATTTCACAGGAAACCATATCCTTCGAACTGGAACACAGCAACATCAATGCGAGCATTACTGCTTGACGGCAGAAATAGGTATGGTGGTAGCCCCTCCCCGGACGAGTTCTACCACAGAGAACTCTACTACTCGTCGTACTACATGATCGTGGTTTGCTGACCAAAGATTTCAATTAACTATTCGGCCGTTCCATAAAAACCCGTGCTTCGGAGAGCACGTTAAGCAGTCGGTCCCGGCTTTTACAAAGTTCTTAATCCATGATAAGAGGCCTAGAAACTTTGTCACCAGAGTTGGCCACTGATTTATACGAACTCACTTTGTTATAAAAAATATTATTAAAAAAAACTTTAGAAGACTAGAAATAAATACAAAGAACAATTACAAAAAGCAACACTTTTAGCGTTAGGTTGCGCCAGTGCCCGTTGCCCTATGCCCCCCTGAATTAGCACCCCCTCCCCCCGGGGGCCGCCCCCTTAGGACAGCGAGTGTAAGGATAAATGGGAGGGCTGGCTCTTCTGGTTAAGTGTAGATTTTCCGAATGCGGTGTTGATGACGGCTGGTAGTGCTTGATTGTGAAAAATACTCTGTTATCGATAAAAAAGTTTAAATGTAACTTTTTGCGTACCATGCATAAAAAATATTTCATTTCATTTATTTATTCATTCAACAATTTCACAATCGTATTTGAATTATTATATAAATCTAAAACTAAAATTAAAATTAAATTAAATTACAATACAGCATGCACTGTCCCAAATTTAAACACCTAATTTAACATCAGTGCCTTAACCACGATTGTTTCGGTTAATTTAAGTATCCTAAAGTTTGACACAGAATTGATCTGATTCTAACTAAAAAATAATTACTTAATTAAATAATACTATCTAGTAGTCTTACACATCTTGGAATATAAAAAAATCTATAAACTGAGTTGTTTGTTGAATTTATCATTGAAAACAAAACATGCATTCCAAAGATCTGAATTTATGTTTCTTATGTTTCAGGTATTCATGTTGCAGATACAATTGAAAAAAGAAATTATTAAAATTATTCAACAAAGTTTGATTGAGTTTTACTAAAGGCAACCTAATTTTTTATATTTTCATCAAATAGTAATAACTAGTGTGCCTTTCTGAGAAATGTTTATACATACCCGTTCCACAGTCTAAAAATGCTGTTATTTAAATAAATTTGTTTTGATCATTAAAGAAATATATCTATTAAAATTGTATAATAGAATACCGATATCAAGATAAAGAAAAAATAAAGCTTGTCATCAGAAATAAAAACTTTTTATAATTTTTTATCGACTCGATAGTTTTTTAGCACATCACTTATGGCGGCAATTTCCCTAGACCGTTGGACAGCGGGGTTGTAAATACTCGTGTAAAATTGTCCACATTCCTTCCCCGCTTTTGTGTTATATATTTCTTTGTTATTTACCTCCGGGCGTTGCGGCGTAGGTTATCTACCTGGTTTTTATGAATGTTTTGAAGTTTCATCTCTTATTGTTCATGGGTTTTAGAGAGAAGTGCTATTTTTTTCTCCGCTGAGTAAAAACGTCATCATGTTGAGCGCAATCCTAATGCAAAATAGTGTATAGCACATCGTTTACATTTTTAGTTTTAGACCCATGCGAAGGTGAAGGGGTGGGTCGCTAGTTTGATTACAATTCAAAAAAACACAATTCTAAAACAGTCATATTTAATAATAAACTAGCGACCCGTCTCTGCTTTACACGAGTGCTTGCACTATACGTATATACCTTCCACCAACGTTCGGTTTACATCCATGGTTGTCTAGGCAAAGAATTATCAAAATAATTTTACCTAATACCTATTTCTGCCGCCAAGCAGTAATGCTCGCATTGCTGTGTTCCGGTGTGAAGGGTATGGTTTCCGGTGAAATTACTGGCACATGAGGCTTTCGATCTTAGCCTCAAGGTGGCAA
This sequence comes from Colostygia pectinataria, assembly GCA_951394395.1. Taxonomy (NCBI): domain Eukaryota; kingdom Metazoa; phylum Arthropoda; class Insecta; order Lepidoptera; family Geometridae; genus Colostygia; species Colostygia pectinataria. The sequence goes on from OX596362.1 coordinate 3,779,618, forward strand.
CCCGCGAGTGATACCTCTGGTACAAGCGTCCATAGGCTGCGGTAACCGCTTACCATCTTGTGGGCCGTACGCTTGGTTGCCACTGCAGTTGTATAAAAAAAAAAAAAATTAAGAGAATAAGACTGAAAATTGACCATCGGTCGAAAAACTGGTTCAAAACCAAAGTTTATTATCCATACCTACTTATGATTTGCGTTAATTTGAAACTTACTAATTTGAAGTTGAGATAATTTTATTAATCCACCAAAATACAAGTTGCACAATGTACAATCTGAAATCACAAAACAGGCTTGACTAGGCTGCTCACGAACCCCGCTAGTTAATTGCTAAGCACAAATGAGTGCCACGAGTTACCCCGGTTATAGCCAGCCGACCAACACCTGAGGTAAGGGTGGTCGGACACTGATATCGACTAGTAAAGTAAAGTAAAGAAAGTCAAAAGTCAAAGTCAAGATATTTAATTTAAAAGTATTAGGTTTGGCAATACAGACATTTACATGTTATTTTGATCTTAACGACAATTTATATTTCAAATAGAAAATCAAAATAATAAGTAAATGTTGTTGAACCCAACACTAACATTTAAATAATACTTTGATTATGTTGTTTAATTACTAAAAGAAAATGCGTTACTTTGGTTAATAGTACTTGAATAATACTTGATAGAAATAAAGCACTGAGATCGAGGATTGAAAAGTAAGTAAGAATGAGTAAAATCAATGTAAAGTTTTGTAAACCAGCTTTAAAAATCGCTTTGACGTATTTAATTTAGTAGCGAAGTAAAAAATTCTAACCCCCTTTTCATAAAAGAAAATATCACCTTTACGATTTGCTAAATATTGTCTTTCCTTGTTATTCTCATGTCAATAAAAGTACGTAAGTAAGTTTGTATGAGTCAATGGCCATCTCTGGTGACAGAATTTACAGGCCTTATGTCAACAATCAGGTTTATAGTATGATTATGAATAAGGCTCTAAGCTGTCAACATCTTACTCAAATTACTCAACTAGGTAAGTTGATCTACGAGATCGTGAGGGCTGAGTACTAACTAACATAATATTTTATTTAAAAACAATTTGCGATAGTGCTTTTGTAAATACAAAATAAAAAATAAAAAATAACCTGTCGCATGTCTGGTAAACTTCAAATGTACGTGGCATCTTATAACAAAATGTCTCCCTTTCACCTTCTACTTTCGCTTGGATAATCTTATTTTTGCTTCAGCCAAGGTGGTTTAATCCATTTCTCAGTGTAATAAGGTTTAAAATTGCTTAGCAACTGTGCAGGAGTTAAAATGTATTACCTTTTATTGTGATCCTCAACACGGATTAAGAGAGAGCGCGGTTTTGAATTTTGATTCGGATTGTAGCGCTCAACTTGGCCGTTTGAATTAGACCTCTCGCAGATTATTTGCTCTCTTGTTTTTACTCCGACTGTTGAAGTGTTGGAAAGGAGTGGCAGATCAAGTAAAGCTGGTATATTCGTAACTATGCACACCTATTTTGCCTATTGCTTTGATTACATTCTACAGAATGGTCTTTAATGAAGATTTTGAATGTCGAAGGCGTGGTTTTGGATGTTTAGAAACTTAAGTAGGTACTGTTATTCTCTAAGTATAGGGTTTAGTTGCTTTGAAAAGTTCAAGATTCGTTATGAATAGATTATTAAGAAAATTTACGAAATAATAGTAAAAACAAAATAAACCACTGAAGTTTGATGAACTTTTTTTTGTGACAACCAAGCGTACCGCCTACTTGATGGTAAGCGGTTACATTAGCCTATGTACGTTTGCAGCATCAGATATATCATTTGCGTGTTACCACTCTTAGATGTTAGGTGGAAAGACTAATGTGCCTGTAATTTCACCGAAACCATACCCTTCAAACCGGAACACAGCAATGCGAGCACTACTGCTTGGCGGCAGAAATAGGTATGGTGATAGTCCTTCCCCGAACGAGCTCTATCACAAAGAACTTTACTACTCTACTAAACAAGAAAATGGTATACCCAATAAGGTAGGTTAAATACTATCAAAAATATAAACACATCTCTCAGTATTCTCATTTATTTATAGCAACTCATTTAATAAGCTATTAATTGAGCTATTAACAGAGTTGGCAACAAACAAGTAACTCATACAAACTTACTTACTTTTTGTAACTCGTAGCATGAGTTCTACGCTGCTACGACACCGTAGCAGTAGGTATACACTGCGGTTATACTCTTTCAATGCCATCCAACGAAAGAGGATAGCGTCTTATAAGTCCAGAGTGGACACGTGAGGCCATATTACCATCATGAGTCTGTCGGAAAAAACTTATATTGACTAAAGTGTACAAACGGGGGTGGAGTTTACCTAATTATTATTATTATTTATTTATTTAACATAGGCATATACGTTGATTACAGAGTAGTTAAAATACATCAAAAAAAACTTAGTAGGTTTGACTTAGATTAGAATTAAGTAGGAACTTTACCTAAATCTATTTATTTTTATTATATTTTTCAAGTGTGCTTTGATTTTTAAGTGTGTTGTGTACTATACAATATAAAACTTGTGTCCAAAATAAAGATTTTTACTGTTATAAATAGTTTATTATTATTATATACGCAGTCTTAAAAATTTGTCAAGCAAACAGATATTTCTAAATTCACGATTCACTGAAAAATTGTATTGGTTGATTAGTCGTGTCTAACGGATCAACTAAAAAGTCTCACTACATTTATCAAGTCGACAAACGTGGGGAAAGAAAGATGACTACAGATAATTAATTTTATTAAATGAAATTACTTTGAATGAATTTATTAAATAATAATTGTAATATGTGAATCGTTCTGTCGGCGTACAGTCCATCGACGACTACGACGACATCAACTTTGTAGCTACATCGTATTTATGATTTTCAATACAGTGCTATCAGGATAAAAAAATAGAGTTTGATATTTAGCGGATTCTGCCCTTAAGTCAAACCGGTTCTACAACGTCCGAGCCAGCCTTTTATTAATAGCATGTGGCCAGTTATTAGGGCGTTTTAACCCTTTCCTACCCCCGGACGGAGTGACCTGCCCGACCCATTTCTCCGGTTTTGTTAAAATTACAACCCTTACGCGTGCTTATTGTGGGGTAAAAATGTTATTTTCTCATAATATTCGTTTTATTGTTTATTTTGTAACACATGTCTTCACTTATTGATGTTCTGATAATTTATTGGATTTGTTGAATGTTTATTACTTGGCCTATAAACTCTGTCATCATAGTTGTTCACTTTTACTTTGTTACACTTATTTAAACATCATCATAATTTTCTATGAGAAGTTTAGGCTTTAAGGTTTCCTAACACAGATACCGACTGTTTTTTTCTTAAGATTTCCTAAAATAAGATACATACATAGGTAAGATCGATATTTGTTTTATTTGGGTTATGTATTTATTTTGCATATATTTTACTACGCCTAAAGTTCCTTTTACATCATGGAAGTAGAGGTCGTGCTTATAATTTTACCAGGACTGCTATCACTTTATTCGTAGTGCAAAAATAATAACCAACTTCTCTTGTTTTGAATGCAAACTGGGAACCAGTTTTTCCTGTCATACAACCCTTCAAGCACTTGCGAAATGCAACTCGCAAAAAACTGCATTGTCCAATTTAGCAGATGGTCAAAATTATAATGGCTTCAGAAAATCAATAGTCGAATCTAACGGTCATATAAATAAAGAGTTTTTGATATATAGCAAAAACTGGTATGGTCAAAAATGCTTTAGTATTAGTCTCGACATTATGAGTTATGTCGGTGTAGTTTACGGTTTCGTTTGCTGTCTACTAAGTCGTTCGTATGAATCAGTGTCTAACTTTAGTGACAGAATTTTTAGGATCTACCTATTTATAATAAATAGTATAATCGTCTAAGGGCACTAAGAACAAGTCTTTGAAGATTGTACAATATAACCAATGTTATTTATTTATATTAGTGTTAAGTCTAAACTAAACTATGCAGCGTGCAGTCTCGTTTATTGGCTTGATAAGTAAGAGTGCGATCTGTCACCTAGAGGGGACAAAATTAGGTGACAGATGGGAATAATTCGTAAAAACGCCTCAAAAATCAGACAATCAAGAATGTTTTGACACAAATAACGACCTTTAGCGTGGAATATGAAATGTCAAATACAAGTAAACTGTCAGTTTACTCGCAAATAACGATTTACTTTGCGACTAGTGCTTATTCGAGTTTGGTCGAATCCAACGTAAGTATATAAAAAAAAAACTTTTAAACAAGCAACTCATTGGCACGGCCACGCAACCGCGCCGGGAGGCGCCTAGATGAAAAGCGAGAGGTCACGGCTTCGATTCCCGCTACAGAGCAAATGTCTGCATGATCTGCAAGCAGGTATTTGTTTTGGGTCGGGTGTTTCAAAATACAACAAAATTATAAGTATTATATTCTATTATTTATCCAAGGCTAGATGCGCGTGGAACAGGCGTGAATTCACCTAGTTTTAAGACGTTTTAAAATGATCCTTGTGATATCTTTATTTAATATTATAACGAGAGAAGATTTGTATTTTTGTTTGTTACGAATAAACTCAAAAACTACATGTCTGATTTCAAAATTTTTTCCCCATTGCTACTACAATGCTACGAGTACATTATCCCTGAGTATTATTACTAGACAGTCGCTTAAGTTTCTATTGCACCCGTGCGAAGCTGGGGCACATCGGCTAGTAATTGATTAAAGAGATATTTGACTTGGACTTTGACTTTGATGGCGTTAAGTAAAATGTCCGGTAGTTGACCACTGCAGTATCCAGTTCCGGAATCTATCTTATTTATTAATAAAACGTGTAAATCTCTCACCTGAATAAATATTAATGCGCGCTGCAATGTTTTACAAGTCTTACTAAAATCAGTTATTATTTACTCATATCATTATGCTAAGGCTCTTGGCTTTCCCCACATGTCCACTTGTGGGCGGGGCTTAGTATGTCCAATACTGCCCATTGGTCAAATATAACGGACCGTACTTATGGCTCCATTATTCCGACCAAAATGAACCCCTTAGAAAGGAAAAAGGTCCAGTTGGGATTAATCTTGTTGGGAACAAGAAAGAGTAAATATCATCTGGTTAGAATTCATTTTTATATGTACGATTTTCTTTTTGCGTAGTAGGTACTGGGTACTGGTACTGTATTACTGTTAATAGGTTCCTGTCGGATTTTAAATTTTTTATAAATAAAATTAGTATAAAACATCCGCAATAAACGAGGTTAGATTTTTTTTTTGTGATGATTTTGTGAGACCTTTATAAGCTGATAATTTTATTAACGAACCTAGGTGATTTAAAAAAAATAATTAAGATGAAATCTTTCATTCTAGGAATTAAAATAAATTATAATTTACAAATTTTATAACGTTTTGAATTCGATCTCAATTCATGTACCTATTCGTTTAATATTCCAAAACATTATGCTAGGTGATCGTTACGCCATCTTGTGATTTTTCCAGACACATACTTGATTGCCACCTATTGTCAAAAAGTTGAACTATATGTAAGAATCAATAGGTTAATAGTTAATATAAACTGACTGTTTAATATTTATTTTTAATCTTATTGGTTATGTTGTGTGAACAACTATTCTAACTGGAGTTATGATCAAACTTAGTCCATATTTTACAGTCCCAATTGCTCAGATGACCAACTTTTTTAAATCAGGTAACCAAACTTTGGAAGGAAGGATTTGGAGGTTAAAAAATATATAAATAAGTAATCTAGACAATCCACACAGCATCATCTAGCCCTAAGCTAAGCAGAGCTTGTGTTATGGGTACTATATGACTGATAATTCTTAATAACTAATGGATAGATATTTTTATTATACTAAGTACATAGAAAATACCCAGATCACCCTGATCAGTTGATTGTTCGATCACCAATCGAACCCGCAACCTCCACGTCGCAGGCGGACCTTCGCCCGCCGCGCCACATCGCTCGTCAATTTTATATTATTGAAATACACTTTATTCGGTATTCGTTATAAAAAGTACTCAATATATAGCATATATACTGAAATGCTAAGTAATGACTGTATTATTCTCAACTTTATAACAAAAAAAATTGTAGGGCTGCTACAAGCTTTTAGTTTAGCTTCTGCTACTCGCCAATAGATGGCGATACTAGTATGTCGTAGCAGGTTCGTAGCACAACTCGTACGTAGCGTATGGTCAACGAGAAGTTCGCGAATGTAAGTAAAGTTTTGTAATAGAATTGTTAGACTAGATTAATAATTTTGCGAATATTTTATAAAATAACTTTACTTTTTTATTGTTAGGTAACTGTACTCGAATCGAATATAAAGTTTTTGTGTTAGAAATGCAAAATGATTATATTTTATCTTGTTAATCGTTTAATGTAAATCCGTTATTGGCTATCTGTTTTGTATTTATGTTATTACTAGTAGACCCGGCGAGCTTTCACTCGCGTTATTTTTGTCGCAATTTTTCCATAATTTCTCACCTTTCCTGGACTCCTACAAACATTTCAAGACCAAAATCAGCCAAATCGGTCCAGCCGTTGTCAAGTTTTAGCGAGCCTACGCACAGCCATTTAATTTTAAATTTATAAGATTTAGTTTATTCCAAGAGTTATTTATTATTATCTAGGATTTTATAAAATAATTAAGATTATTGTGTCACTAAAAGTCTAGTAAGTAGGTACGTAGATTATTAATGTGTGTCATTTTAAGTATGACACAAAGATAGTTTTATTCAAAATGGCTAGTGTACGAGACTTTTTATTATATTTATCATTTATTTACATATTTATAACCAACGGAATCACTAATACCAACACACGTAATACCAACGGAATCACTAACACGATGTCGGCGTCCTGAGACGTAGGTAGTTAAAAGTCATGTGTCAGTAATTTTACTCGTAGCCCACACCTTTCGAACCGGAACACAGCAATGCAAGCATTACTGCTTGGTGGAAGAAATAGATGTCGTGGTAGTACTTTCCTGTTCTTTTAAGATCTTTCTTCTTCTCTTCTTTCTTCTTTTCTTCTTTCTCTTCTTTCTTCTTTTAAGAGTTCTTTTTAAGAGTAGTAAAGTTAGTTCTTTGTGATAGAGCTCGTCCGGGGAAGGACTACCACCGTACCAATTTCTGCCGCCAAGCAGTAATGCTTACATTGCTGTGTTCCGGTTCGAAGGGTATGGTTTCCGGTGAAATTACAGGCACATGAGACTTTCCATCTTACGTCTCAGGGTGGTAACACGCAAGTGATATCTAGATATGATATTGCATGCGTACATAGGCTATGACCGCTGACCATCAAGTGGGCCATATAAAAAAAACGAGCTGTATCTTCATCACAAATAACTCTACTACTCTTGCGATGTCATATTCATTTGTTATTTGATCAGTATAATGTATAATAACAAAATATATGTATATGACGACCGATGTGGCGCAGCGGGCGCAGGTCCGCCTGTGACGCGGAGGTTGCGGGTTCGATTCCCGCCTCGGGTCAAATGTTTGAACGATCTACAAATATTTGTCCCGGGTGTTCTGGGTATTTTCTATATTAAAAAAAAATATCTATCTATGTATTGTATTGTATTAAGTATATATCAGTCATCTAGTACCCATAAACACAGCTCTGTTTAACAGCAGCTTACCTTGGGACTAGATGGTGCTGTGTGGATTGTCCAGCATTATTTATTTATTTATTTGCTAAGGTCTAATACAATTATAAACAAAAAATAATTTTGTTTTTAATAGATATAAGCGTACATACTCATCAGTACATACTCGTAGTATGTATGGTTAGATCTTCGTCTGTCTGTCCGCCTGTGTACAAGACTCGTAAGACAGACGGCGGAAAGCGACTTTGTTTTATACTATGTAGAAATTAACATAAAATAAAAAAGAGTAGCTCATTATTATTTTCCAGTGAAAACCAGACTTAAGTCTCTTTCTAGTTTTCTATGAGAGATAATGCCCAGTAGAGGGCGCCTAACTAGCACCTATATTGAGACAGCCTATTGAAAGTTTATATTAACAGAGTACTGGTGGTCTAGAGGTAGAGCCTTCCTATCCTACGGTTGTGGGTTTGATCCCGATCTTGCACTAATAGATTTTTCTAATAGCAAAATTATGTGCGCAATGCCAGTGCTCTCATACAGTGTAGGAAAACATCGCGAAGAAACCGGCATGTCCAAGAACTGATAATTCAAAAAACATGTGCCGATCCGCATTGGGTCCACGGGGTGGATCATGATCCAATCACTCTTGCTAGAGAGCAGTGAGAACATGAGAAAGCTCTCTTATGATGATACTTCTGTAGCTTGTTGCTAGAAGGGAACATAATTTTCTTGTCCGACATCTATGCACCGATTTTACTAATAGTGTACCGACCTGTTATACTAACTAAGTAAGTATGAGTCAGTGGTCAACTCTGGTGACAGAGCTTCTAGGCCACCCGAAGGTCTCTGTCATGGCCTAACAACTTTGAAAAAGCCGGGACCGACTGCTTAACGTGCCCTCCGAAGCACGGGAGCGCTTAGTTGACGGGATGCTCACCCAACCAAATGATAACTACGCAGAACAGTGCTCTTCGTTGATCTGATAGGAACTACTTAGCCAGCTACGTCACTACTAACTGAAATTGCTGATCAGTCTGTCTTATAACGTACACGATTATGGTATCAAGGTAGGTATGTGTACCGGCAGAATTATTTAAACAATAAATTATTAATTTTCGTGTATACTTACTGTTGTTACTACAAAGTGCTGTCACGGTGACACGGTGCGGGGACCATTCCCGCGCAGCAACAGAACTGTTTGTACGTTTTGAAAACATTTTCAGGTCTGGGTGTTGTTGTATCATTGATTGGTGTTCGTAATTTCTGATATCAACGATTAGGGATGTTTTTTTAATAAAAGGGATGGTGTATGAGGCTTTTAGTAGTTTGGATTAATAACGCCTATGATTAGGTCAGGGTGAAAATGTCTTCAGGTTCAGACTTCTCGCCGGTATAGTCTAATTCAAAAACATCAATGTTTTAAAAAAGATTAATACTTCTTGGAGATGTTCGGTTTCCTCACATTTTTTAATTCGAAAACTCCATGTACCAAAGACTGGTTTCAAACCCACGACCTTAGAATCGGAAGGGCCTACTTAACCACCAGTACTCTCATTGGGTAAGTAGGTATCTATTCATACCAATTAAAGTGGTCATTCAGAAATTGTTTTAGTTTAATTTGGTTCGTTTTCTAATCATATGGGAAAAAATAAACAGCTTAGTCTGATTAACAAATCATGGATATTTATTGAAATAAAAATAATAAAAATGAAAAATAATAAAAACAGTTCATCTTTCACATATTTACTTACAATACACAATAAAATTTGTCTTAGTTTTGTTTATCTATTCTGCGTACTTGTGTCGTCTTGTACTTTTTTATTAAATCACAATTTATCAGAACAATACAATACAAAGTAAATTCTATAGTTTTAAATTTATTTCCGCTCTTAAAAAATATTTTTCAATACATAATCTAGTTTTTCAACTGATTATGAATACATTGAGAAATATTTGATAAAAACTATTGCAAGGGCTTAGGGCCTGTTCATGCGACATATATATTTGTGAACGCTACCAACGGCAGCGAGTACATCGCGTGTAGAGGCCCTAAGTTAGTTTAAAGACGACATTAAGAATCACAAAATGTATCTATAATTTACTTAGATTATCTAATATAAATTCTATTTTAATTTACATTAAGTACGTATACTGAAAGATTTTGCTTGGACTAAATTTAGATAGGTACGAATGATTTTCAAAACGAATCGAAACATGAGTCACATACAAACACGAATTTAAGAAACAAAACTGGAATTTAATAGTTGTATCAGTCTCAAAATAAAATGGAATTTATAAATCACAATATTCACATTTTGTATCATGTTCTAACATTTATTTAAAAAAAATATAATAAAAAAAACTTTTGAAAACGTATTTCGAAAAATGGAAAACTAACACTGGTTTCATAAAAAAAACACTGGTTTTATAATTTATTTACTAGTTATTACAAACACCGCATTAATGACAAAGACAGACTGGTCTCACGTATGCAACTTAAGTAACGAATACTGAGGTAAAACGTAAAAACGTGGGACGTGTGTGGTGTGTTGTGTATAGGTAGGTACATTGCATTGCATATTGTTGTCATCTAATTTTATATGAAACCGAGCCTAGAGGTCAGAATAATTAAGTAAGTATAAATGGGATCAGTCTGTCTATCGCCTAAGAATAACATCTACTCAAACCAGATTCCAATTTCGCTTTCTACAATTCTTAAATATTTTTATCGATTACAGGAATCTCACCGTTTTTCTTCGAACCTTGGTTATAACTGTCAAAACGTCCTTTATAAATATGAACATCAATAGGTACTTGATTTAGACAATACACTTAACACCTATATAAATTTATTTACATAGTTATCTAAGATAGGAAACATTTTACTTATTGTACAAGATACGCTAAAATTACGAAACAACTCCTGCGTTACACACGAACTACACGAACTATCAAGATCCTAAGAAATACTGGAAAATCTATAATAATTGACACTATACACAGCATAACTAAATCATAGGTAAAATCAACATAGCTAACTTTGGCATTTGTTTCCACATTTTTTTTATAAATAAAAACATGAAAAAACAATTGAATAGCACAACATAAGAAAGTGGCGACAGCCTCGGAAAAACGAAAAATCCGCAAGTAACATCAACAAACAATGATGAACATACTCATACCATCACACTGAGATATGTCCATACAAGTTATTTACCTAATAATGCCCATTCACACAACTTTGGGCCGAAATTGCAGTGCTTATCCGTCAAAATTCAATTCTTAAGACTAGAAATTGAAAAGAGTCCGAATATGTACAATCAACGAGTATCGCTGTTTAACTAAGATCTTGGCGTAACATCGGTTAAGTCTTAAAAGATCTGGCTGAGTGGCGCAGGCGGTGGCAGTCGCAGGCCACCCCAGGGGTAGAGTCACGAGGCCTCGTCTCGACACGCGTTGGAATCGTCGGAAAGAGCTAAAGGAGCACCGTTACTTTGGTTCACAACACATTTGCGCATATGCTTTTCGAGGGTCGATGGTACTGAGAAAGGCATCTCGCAGAATCGACAGCGGTACACATCTTTCCCAAGTCGCCCGTGAGTCTTCATATGCCTAGTTAATTTAGAACTTTGGGCGCAAGCATACGAACATAACTCACATTTGTAAGGTTTTTCACCCGTGTGTGACCGGCGATGGACAGTCAAGTTTGAGCAGTTCTTGAACACCTTTCCGCAATACTCACAAGTGTCGTTCCGTCGGCTTTCTTTCGATTTTAGCAGAGGATTTTGCAGTAAACCATTAGAGCTATTCTTCAAACCATCGAAAATATTATCAGGAGGTCTTTGCGCGTGTAAAGTAGGTAGCCACCAACCCTCACCCCGTTCCATGTCAAGTTTCATGCGTTTGGAAGCTTCAAAAGGGTTCTCAAATGGGTTAAATAGAGGATGCGGTTGAGGAGGCATCTTAGCAAACTCTTCTTTCAATCGTAGCGCAGCAGGTGGCATACCGTTTGGCTTGTCACCAGGAAGGCTGTTGTTGTTATCGCGATCTTTGGCCAGTTGCCAGTTCATGTTTTTCCCAGATTCTTGTAAAGCTTGTTTAAAAGCTTCACTGTATTGAGCAATATTTGAGAGACCGAATTTGTCCATGAGTTCACCGACCACTGATGCAGTGGGCGGGTGAGCTGGCATGATAGGGGCTTGTTTTCTAGTAGGGGCGGACGGAGCACTACTATTTGAAACCGTTAAATCTTCAGCTTCTTCGACATCTTCACCATCTTCATTCTCCTCTTCCTCTTCACCATCTAACTCTTCATCGTCTAGCTCATCATCAGTATCATCTTCAGCGGTATCTCCACCCGATTCACCTTCTTCGTTAGTAACAGAGGGTCGATGAACTTTCATGTGCTTTCTAAGTTTAGAAGCTTTCTCAAAAGATTCATCACATTCTGAGCACTTGAAAGGTTTCTCGCCAGTGTGTGACCGGCGATGAACGATCAAGTTGCTTTCTAATCGGAACTTTTTACCACAAAACTCACAGGAATGGATTGCATCATCGCTGTTACGCTTGACAGGGGGAGTGCAAGATGAGGTGCGAAGTGCCGTCCTCTCGGGAGGAGGTGCATCCGCCGCTCGTGGCTCAATGCGGCGCTCCGGTGACGTGGAGCTGTGAGGCCTCGTTGCATCACGAGGCGCGTCGACCGTTCCGGGTCCGGCGCCCACCGGAGGAGTCAAACCGACTCGGGAGGGCGACGGGGAAGCGAACGGAGGAGAGTGCTTCCTGGGGCTAGGAGAGCTGGAATTGCCTGTGGCCGCCCCTGGACTGGTCGTACCGGCCAGTTGCCGCAAGCGCTGCGAGTAAAAATCCAGCTGGGGTTCTAGTGAGAGGGGTTGGGATACGGGTGGGGGTCTGTCGCGACTCGAGATCGAAGTCGGCACGACCGGTTGCCGGTCGGCAGGAGACGGGAATGCTTGGTGAGGTGGCATGGAGTTTGCCGCAACGGCTGCCGCTGCCGCTGCTAGATTGAGACCGTGATGGCGGAACTGCTCAGATACAAGCTGTTCCATCCTAAAACGGTGGTCGTGATGATTTGGCCGCGCGAAAAGGGGCGCGGGAGGTACCGACGGATGAGCTAGCGGTGGCAAGCTGCCAGGTAACGGCATTCTGAGCAAGCCACCAACCCCAAAAGGGGAATGCATATCCGGTGGGGGCAGTAGAGGGTGATGACGCAGCGTCGGTGGCGGTAAGGGGGCGCCAGTGGACGAGCATCCCGAACTTGAAGACGAAGAGCTCGACGATGAGTGATTTTGTTTAGGATGACTCTGCGGCAAGGTTTCCTGGTAGATCTTCACCCCGTGAACGTGTTGCACATGCTGTAGCAGCCGCCAAGCTGAATGCACGCGCGCCTTACAAGTCGAGCACACGTAGTTGCTGGGTTCTGAGGACAACGAGAAGACGCGTAAGTTCAATCGCTTCCAAAAGCAATATTAACAGAGCAAAGTGTCTAGTAATAGCTCTCACATATCGTAGGGCCTAGGGTGCGCGCGGTACGAATGCTAAGCAGAAGGTCCGAGGGTCGGGTGGCGCCGTGAGTGATCGCCTCTCCGTGTTCAGCGTGATTCATGTACCTCGAAAATCTTATGAAATATACGCAGGCCCGGATCACGTACGCACGCGCGGGTTAAGACTGTTGATATTGAAATCTATAGGTAACGCTACACCGGAGAAAAATTATAGCGGTTAAAAAGATGTTGGTTTCGTTTACTCGAGTCAAGTCACGACTTTACATGTAACAATGTATGAGTATACCATATCCATATTAGCTGATATATTTGAAAGTTCAACACAATAGCATAGCTTTTTAAAATAAATAAAATATTTGCATTGATTCATGGCCAGGTTTGTTTGGTTACAAAAAACAAGGTTATGAAATTATATCAATGAAATCGTAATAACCAAATCAATTTGTATACAAGATGATACACGATAAGGTCACATGGTCAAGGCGCAGCCGCCAGTTTTGACAGTAATTTGATTGCTCATTGTGAACTCGAGACAGATTTTATTGAGGCAATCCCTGCTCACATCTTGTAGAGATGTGACTGGTAATTTAATCTGAATCGATATAACTAGTTTTCTTGCATAGTTGATTGTAAGTACACATATAGTAGGTACTTGTAAATGTGAAAAGCCAAACTCAAAGATTCAGTCTAATTGCTTGGCATTCATCATCATCATCATCAGCCCACATTAGTCCACTGCTGGACATAGGCGCCACTGAGCCCGGTGCTTGGCATTATTATATCTAAATTAACTTTATCTATCTAATTAGCCATGGCTATCACTGCTAGGTAGAACCCTCCTTTTTTACAATACGCTACTCAATTTGATAATTTTTATACAAAAGCATATAAATTATTTTCAATAAAAAAAAAAGTTTTGTTATACCCATGAAAAAAAAAAAGAAAAGATTGATGATTCAAGATGTTCTTTGATTTTCTTTGACAACTATGTTTAATCGTAAATTATGTACGCTTGAAGTCGATAAAAATAAAATACCATAGGCACATCACTAGCAAGGCGCGGCATGATAAGCATCTCAACTGTTAAGATGATTATTGAAATGTAACGGTCAGATTGTGACCGACCGGAAAGAAGACACATACAGAGTGTTCCTACTGATGATTTTAGTACCTATCATCATATCATCGACCGCTCGCCATCGGCAGGGGATTCATCCACACACTCTAGAGCCAGGTTGGTCGCGCACCGTACGGTTTCAGAGGAACTTCCTCACGCGTAAACTTAGGCTGTGAAATGATCTCCCTGCTGAGTTTTCCCTGGATGGACTACAGTATGGGGTTCTTAAAATTATTATTATTATTTTATTATTATTATTGCAAGCGTATGGACGGCTACGGTAACCACTTAACATCAGGTGGGCCGTACGCTTGTTTGTATAAGAAAAACCTATTTACTTAATGTAGTTTATTTTTTTGCTTCTTGGCAAGTAAGAAAATCATTTAGAACAAACTTGGTCTTATTAGACATCAGTGTGAATCTAAATGGAACTAAGCATCGAAAATACGACTGTTTTGAATGAAAAGCTATGATGTTTATATTTAATTTGTTTTGAATGTAGGACCTCCATTCCAATAAGCCAACACACATTTTATCTATTACACAAATTTAAAAGTTAGCTGGTTATTTATTTATTGGTTGGTTAGTTATATGGTTATTTTTGTGCAAGATTTGCTTAGTTTGGGGCTAGATAGTGTTGTGTAGAGGTATCAGTCAATCTTTTTATTATTATTATGTACTTTAAAAAAAAGTAAGCTTGTATGAGTCAGTGGCCAACTCTGGTGTCAGAAATAATAGCCCGATGGCCTTTGATATGGCCTAAGAACTTTGAAAAAGCCGTAATATAATAGTTATAAACAAATCTATAACCTAAAACTGATAGTTTAGAGCACCCTGTATAGGGATTTATCGTCATATCAATATTGTGACCTTTTTGTCCGCGCCATTGTTCATTGTATTGCGTTTTGGTCATCATTCTGTACTAAACGTAAAAAACTACACTAGGATTTTAAATTATATTTCTTATAAAAGGGTATTTTAAGATACCACAAACTACTTAAGATCTTCTACTAGTAACCTATCAAGTTATAGTGACGCAAGAATTCCGGGATTGATTATCAGACGGGACAATGTATTAGCCTGATTTTAAAATATACTTTTTCAAGCCCTAATTCCGCTAATTCATTGGTAGTGAAGATAATAAAGCAAACGTCAAACCAACATTGCACCTTCACGTGACGCTTGTGAGAGGCTCGCGTGACGCTTGCTTGAGGCTCGCGCCGCATGTAATCTGCGCGTACGCGTCATAGAATACAAATACAGGAATTAGTATTTATGCGCTGATAACTACGACCAAGAAAACGTACCTACAAATGTACAATAAGTATCTACTAAATCCAATGCATTTTACGAACGGTAAAGATATAAAAAAATACAGCGCCACTTCTAATGAAAGCAAAAAAGAGTAACCAACTTGTCATTTAATACTGTAATTGTTTTCAATAAAAAGTAGAGACATATTCCCGCCACACGAAATAGTTTACAATAATGTAGGTACAGGAATAATTGGCATGCATCGTCTAAACTAAAACATTATAAACTTTTTGCTCTGGTGTCAGTTATTTCGTTATCATTATTATAGAGCAGGCAAGTAGCTTGCATGACGATAATATACCTTAGAAGTCCATGTTTACTTTGAAACTAATAATGACGTAAGTTAAAGTACATTGCTATCTCTACAAGAGGTATGGCACGTAAGTACAGCCAACCAAAAAACTCCAAATCAATTGATCAGCTTACGCGGATTTAGCTCGGCTTGTAATTTCCATCGATAGCATCTGGTCAATGAGGTCTGATGGTATTGGTGTTAATTCAATGATGGAAGAGGAAGGAATTACGTTTGGGTGGTCTTATTGCTATATTTGTATAGTAAATATTCTGTGGTTTGCATTAAGTAAATATTTTTTGGCAACAATCACAACTACAAAGACTAGTCATTATTCAAAAACGAATTATAAACCTCTGTTAGAGAATATGTCTTTCAAATCTATAATCATCTTCGTTTATACATAAGAATGACAAGGAAAGATGCTAAAACAATAGCTTCTTTAATGAATAAGGGCGTCAAAGTCAAAGTCAAAAGTCAAAATCTTTTTATTCATTAATATTACAATGATCATATTTTTGAAACGTCTTAAAGCTAGGTGAATTTACGCCAGTTCCACGTTCCCCAGCCTAGAAGAATCTGGCAACAAACTCAGCTGGGTTACAAACAAAACTCACTCAAACTTATAATAAACTGTAATTTTAGTTGTTTGTTAGGTTTTATATTTTTTTGTCATTCATATGCTGACTTTGACTTATGAAAAAAGATGACATATATGAAAGAACATTTAACTAACAGACGCCTAAAGTATGATTATGAATAAGGCCCTCATATTATAAATGCAAAAGTTTGTATGTTTGAATCTCTATCACGTCTCTATTTTTACCGATTTTGATAAATTTGGTATTGGCGTATCTACGTATTAAGTTTCACCACAATATTAATGCACGCGCCGTGATCAAGGTGATCGTTAAACACGCTGTGCGTTCAACGATCACCGTGTTTGCAGATTCTAATTAGGTACCTAGCCAAAATTAATCGTTTTATATATGAAGGTTAGAAATAGATAGAAATAGAATAGAAAGAGTAGTAGAGTTCTCTGTGATAGAGCTCGCCCGGGGAAGGACTACCACCATACTTATTTCTGCCGCCAAGCAGTAATGCTCGCATTGTTGTGTTCCGGTGTGAAGGGTATGGTTTCCGGTGAAATTACTGGCACATGAGGCTTTCGATCTTAGCCTCAAGGTGGCAACCCGCGAGTGATACCTCAGGTTTTGCAAGCGTCCATAGGCTGCGGTAACCGCTTCCATCTTGTGGGCCGTACGCTTGGTTGCCACTTCAGTTGTATAAAAAAAAAAAAGTGAAGTTAGCTAACAGTTACTACCAATCACACAAAACAAAAACTCATATGAGTAAATTTTCCCGGAAAATTCCATTCTACCCACGAATAAAAATATGTTTAATAACCGTTTCGATTTCAAAAGGCAATCGGTGATTACCGTCCATTGTGAAAGAGTCAGTGGGGGTGAAATTTTTAAACGGTGGGGGTAGGGTAGTCCAGACTGTCCCCCCTGACCACCCGAGGGGGGCGACCGTTTAGAGTGGGGGAAACGTATCCGGTTGTATTTGCTTAGACAGTTTTATATGATGGCAGATCTTAGTTGAATTAGACATTACTTATTTTTGTGTAGTAGGTTTGAGATAAAACTAATTAACTAATCAAATAATCATGACTGCGCGTGAATATTATTTACAGACAGTTGAGTGGATAAGTTTAGGTTGTTACTTAAAATATTATCGCAAAGAATATAATACCAGAACACGGCGCAATTAGTAGAGTTTTGAAAATAGAAAATAAGTTAATAAAAAATGTGTGTTAACAATGACACAATCAATTTAATAAATTGATTACTTAATTAATAAATAACTTTTATCTATTTTATTTAATGTAAGTACTTAAGTATTTTAATTAACTGCCTAAAAATAGCAAAGTAGTTTTGTTAATGTATCACAATGCGCCAAAAGACACAATAAAATTCAAACTAAGAACTGAAAACGCGAAACCGCCACGGCTCATATAGAACATTCGTGGACCGGAAGCCGACGGCGCTGCTTCCGGCGACGACAACAGTTGTTCGCACCCCAGCGCCTCTCGCGGACACTGAAGTAAGCTACAGCCAGCCAAGTGTGAATAGGTTGTTGGTTGATGTGCGTACATAATAGTTTGCAGTAGTAATATTTTCCAGTGCAACTTTGAAAAATTTTTGTATAACTTTAAGTACCGTACAGTACCTATCTAAGTTTCACGTAAATACTTTTTTAGACTGTCGCTTAGTGGATTTTTTTTAGTCAACCTATCTTGTCCCACTGCTGAGCAAAGGTCTCCCCCAAAGTTTTCCATTCATCCCGGTCCTTGGAAGTTTCCCACCAATCTTTTGCATAAGATATAAAAGTTCGTTCGTTCGTTCGTATGAGTCAGTGGCCAACTCTAGTGGCAGAGTTTCTAGGCCGCCGGAAGGCCCGAAGGAATTGTACTTAATAATAGTTAGAATTAGAAACTAAATTAACGCATATTATTCTTAAGACTGATTTCTTTCTGATTCCATTCAAAATATAATAAATTTAATATAACTTGTAGAAATATCTGAAAGTGCTAACTTACAGGTTGTAAATAAAAAAGTTATACTATTGCGCACTGTTTGAGCCATATCCAAACAAACATCCGAACCAAACCAATTAGAAAAAAAAATACTATTCTATTTTTGAATCTATGCAAAATTTGTAATAAGAAGGTTCATTCCAGCGAGAGTCGCCATCGACTTGTTATACGGCGGATGTCCGTCGCGCCGCTGCGCTGAATGACCGCCTTCCCCTTCCGCCCGCGCTTACCCCTTAACCCGCGGCTAATGTGATAGCTAATAGCGGATTATCTTCTTCATCAAAAAAACTTTTTATAAAAATAATAAATATAGGCGGATATTTTTACACAGCGCTATCTAGCACCAAAATTAGGCATGAAATATGAATTTAATATATTTATCTTGAAAACTTTACAGTTCGTCACCTACGACTAAAAAAAATACATGAAAGTAAGTAAGCAAGTACTTACTTACTTTTTTACATTTTGCCTAAAACCTAGAATAAATCGATTAAGTTAAGTTATGTATACGTTGTCAAGATGTTTTTATTTCTCACTTTAACTTGAATTCGTTGTGGAGGAGGAAAACCAAAATAAGTGGTGTATAAGCGTTGAAAGTTTCCTAAACAAGCAGTTGTGCTTTAATTTTTATATAAAAGCTGTGATTTCATTTATATATAAATATTAAAACTTGTTGATAGAATTACCTAAGTTACGGAGCCTAAGATTTACAGTATTATTGTAATTTTTTTTCCGTTGAATTGACTGGGAAGAAATTTTGGATAGGCTGGGATTAACCCAGTTTACTTATATTTTTTTTTAAAAACGCTATTTGCATTCACCTTACACCAACCCTATCATAGTGGTGCGAAGTTATAACCCGAATGGTGCAAATTGTGACCCATAACTGCGAGACATGTTGCTGGCTGGAGAGAAAAATAAAATTTGAAAATAGAACGCCATCCGAGCTGGCCGGTAACGTGATATTAGAGTTGAACCAAAAAGAGATTGCCAGATCCATAGAAAACCAACCTTTTTTTTCATAAGCCAGAGTGATTTTAAGCAAACCTTACCCTTACCTTAGTGTTTGTCTAAGTTTTTAAATTTTATTAGGCAGTATTCTATAGTTTTTATTAAATACTCTTGAGGCAAGAGTGGGTCTTTCACACGAAGCCAAAACTTAAAATAGTATCATGTTTTCCCAAGTTTTAGTTCTTGGATATTCCGGTTTTTGCACAATGTTTTCCTTCACCGTTTGAGAGCACATTACTGACATTGGTGCACGGGTATTTTGAACCCACGCCTATAAGATCAAAAAGTTTTTAACTAAGTGCGTAATTACCTACTTACATTAAATATAGGCTAAGTTTATTAAATTATTTTATGATATTATTTACATTTTTGACCGAATAAAGGTTATTAAGGGTTAGAATGCTTTTCTACAATCTAAAAATGTTGTTCAGTATAAATTACTTTACATTATTAACAAGATAAACAACTTATCAACCACAACTTAACCCTTTACACTCCAATGACGAATCCAATGTTGTCTGGGTCGTTTACAATAAGGACGCAACTGAAAAAATAAATTTAATTTGTGTCCTATTGTTTGATATAGAAAAGTTGACCGATTTGACCGTCAGTGTACACTACAGTGTACACACATGTGTTCTGAACAAAGGCCACATGCAATTGTAGTCTTTTGTAAGGCAAAAAGTGACCCCGACCCATTAGTCATAGTCTGTTATTAACTTATAATTTTATATTGCCGCTAGTATTTGTATTAAGAAACCGTTTCGTATATTCTTGGCATAGGTTTGCATGGAAAATTAATGTTATTTATGTCTTCAACTGTGTTTGTCTCTTATTTGTATACAGTCGTTTCTTAGGCATAACATACCTGACAAACTAAAATATTTTTTGACTTACTTAAGAATAGCGTGACAAATTAGCGCACCCTCTAAACACCGCTCGCCACTAAAACGCTGGTTTTAGTAAACTATCGCGTTACTTCACAAATGATTTCTACCACCCTCCCAAATCAGTTACGCCCTTATTTTTTAAGGGAGTGGGTATACCAACCACAAAAAATATTTAATTTTGTTATTTATACAACCTACCAATGCAAGTAATTTATAAAAGTATGATAATAAAGTTACTAAATATACTTATTTAAACTTATAATAATAATTTGAATGTTTTTTAAAATATTTTAATAAGTGAATTTAAAACATTAATTATCATGTCATAACAGCAGATTATTTTTTATAAATTCGGCTTAGTCGATGATAATAGATTATTTTTTACGTCATCAGTGGCAAAGAGTAGTATCAAACTGCATGCATGCATCAAACTATTCACTACTAAATTATATAAACGTGCCTCTCAAGCAAGGAGGGAAGGAAAGTAATGCCCAAAACAAGACACAAAGTGATGTTCAAAATTGGTCCACAAGATGTGTGGGGCTATTTTAAACTCATAACCCAACGACACATGTGTCGACCATTATCACATATTACAAAAAATGTAGGAAAAACAATAAAACGGTTAGGGTGGCGGTGGACGCTTTAAAATTGATTTTTGGCGTCCGATGCGAGTAAGTGTCTTGTCCTGTTTTGACTGTGAGATTTTACTCTGATTTTTGTGTACCTATTCTGACGTTTTATCTTGTGTTTTTATTGTGAGTAAATTAATAGAATTTTAAGGTGATTATAGGATTAAGTGCTAACTAATTTGTCCTTCCAAAAAGTAATAAATTCGCACGTTAGACTTTTTTTAATGTCTTTTTTAATTTTTAATAGTTATTGAGATACTCGTAATAGAGCAAATATTATATTATGCAAATATTATATATTATTTTGCATAATACTGTAAGTAATTTGCTACCCGCAGATTTGCTTGCGTAGCCTATCCTACATAATTAAGTACGACCTACTTAAAAGTCCGTCCTCAGTCCAGAAACTATCTTCGTGTTACATTCAAATCAAATTAACAATTCGGCCTTGAGTATGTAACAGATAGACAATGCTACTTTCGCATTTATATTATATATGGATAATATGGATAAAAAATAACAACTAGATGTATCTTACACAGTAAACGTTCAATATTCAAACTCACAGCACCCAAAGATCAATCAAAACACAAATTTTAATCAACGAATTCCACTGATCGGTCAACTAACCCTTGTAAGCCCACAAAGCAACTATGATAGCTATTCAATCCAACCGGTCACGTACAAGTATGATGTACATTGCACATTCCTGACCTACAGACGAATCGATAAATTCACTGCATTGTCAAGGGAGCAACCTCAAGGCAATACATCAAAATAAACCCATGATATATTTACACAGAGTGCATTATCACTGTTCTTAAATCAGCTATCAGCGGACTCTTTTCACTAAAAGGGTGAGGTTTACTATAGAAAAGGTTGACCCCTCATAAAGACTTATCACCTCATATACAAAATAAGGTTCATCTAATCCCGCACCAAGAAACTGATAGTGGAGCCTAAAAGTAAAGGGGTAAGAGTGAAGTTCGAATGTACGCACTGATGCAGATAGGATCTCGTCAAAGTTCGCGGTAGTTTTTTCACAACAATCTCCTCTCGGACTTAACTTACGTTATCTCGCCTACGAACGTCACAAGGAATAGAAACCCGCACGTACATAATAAGGACGATATTTCTAAAGAAATTTAAATTCGCCCGCAAAGGTCCCCAGATAGGATTAAAGATTGGGCGCGGAGATGGGCCTTTTGTGGCCGACCCTTAAGAAAACATGTCTTGATATGGAAATATCTTGGGCCTAATCGAGGAATCATTCGCGGGGGCGATCATTTATCAAGAAAACGGTCTGCGAATGCGTAATTAACTCGTAGAAAAGATTTCTTCGTCGGATTGTTGACGATTATTGGGCATGAGTGGAGAATATAGGCAGCGTGGTTTAGCCATCTGACCAACCGTTCTGAGGTGCAGTCGACCGTGCGGAGCTCTAAAGGATAATTCATCTGGGGTTCTGTATGCAATCGATTCAGTTCTACTGTCCTCAACCCTATCATTCGATAGGGCTTAAAAAACGGTCATTTTGGTAGAACAAACAGGGGAATATTTAGTATGCATGATACATTTAAATGTACACATAATTTGAATACGAAATACTTAGCTCGTCTGACAATCATTCATTAAATTGTAAGCCAAACAAAGAAGACCAAATACTGGACGTTGTACGCACTTGAACCAATATTTGTTTTTATACAAATACCATGGTCGTCATCGACCAAAATTTTTGTGATGTAAATGTAGCGACGTTGTAGAATGTGGACACAAATTCAGTCTCGTTCTTTGTCATCGATATAAAATGTTGAAAACTCCGAGTAATTATGGTAAGAACGCTGTATCGGTTCCTAATTTCTATAAATATTCATTTGAAAAGACACGCGATAGGCGCGAGACAATCTTCCCCTCACCTTTTACAAAGTCGCAGACGTCACGGCTAAAATTAAAACCCACTTATACCATACCCGCTACTTAGCCACCTTCCTTACAAAAACTAAAAATATACCATCATTGTGTCACACTCAAAGAAGTTCCATAGGTCACGATGCATGAGAGTACCACGTGTCAGGAACACGCTAAACATTTTTTATCTTTGAAAAAATTATAAAAGAACGCTTCGTACAATGGGCCTTCGGTAGCATCTTTGACAATTATAATATTACAATCAGCCACAACGGAACATCATTTACGCCAACCCCCATCGTTTACTTTCAACTTTATGACTATTCTGTAAAGTTGAATTTCCAATGAGCTGGAAATCACCTTGGCCGTTTCAGAGTTAAGTTCATCGGTTAACATAAGGGTCATCACAAAAGCAGATGATAACAATGCGCGCACGTCAATCGTGCGCTCATGCAAATAATTTTTTTCGTTCAAAACATCCCCTTTTTCTGTTCTCAAAAAGATGGGGTTAATTATTACGTCTAAAATACAATTAAAATCGAGTTTTTTTAGTTTTAGGCACGAGGTCGCGACTTACTGTCACCATAAAGTTATTATCCATTTATTATCCTTGTTTTGACATTAGAAAAAAACAATAGACGGTGGTTTTCAGTAACTAAATAGCTTTATGGATATCTTTTGTTTATAAATATCAATTTATGTGATATTTTATTGCATCTGGGTTGTATTGAATCGGTCTGACAGCTCGAAGGGGTTAATATTAACGTTTAGGATATAACTCAATAAGCAGAAACAACTGGTGTTTGCAAAACCTGCTATTGACGGGGCGATGTGATTGCGTAACTGGTTGCGTGACGGGTGTCAAACTATTGGACGCTATATTTTTGGTGCATTATAAAATAAAACACCCGAAAGGTGTGGGATGATATAAATATGAAGTACAATATCAATAGAAAAACTAACTTAACTGACTTTATACCGCTTCAAATAAGGTTTATTTTTAATACAGTAAATAAAGATTTCTTAGATACTAATTACTCAAATAGTATAAATAAAAAAAATAAGTAAAAGTTATCCAATACTAATTAGAAACTGTAGTTAAATTTATTTACTCACTGAAAAACTAGCGCCATTTAAATATAACATCATGTCATCACGTAACATGATGTAAGTGTCTAGTGATTTCCAAAATATTAGCAATCAATAGCCTTAGAACCATAAATCGTAGTTGTATTTATGAAAAACTGACGGCCTTTATAGAAAATATCACTTTTTTACAGATAAATTAAAAATGTCCAGTAATTTCCAAACGGTTTCCGAACAAAGAGCTTCAATGCGGGTTGAAAACGGTGCACAATTTTCGGGTAAGAACACCATTGTGCAAGTATAATACAAAAGTGTCGAATGACAGCACATCTGCTTGGAAAGGGTTGCGATAGATTATTTCTTGAGCGGGGGTGGCTAAGATTACTATACAGATGCCCGTTTCTTCGATGCTTTTAATTTTTAATAAAGTATTAATATTGTTTTTAATGATTACGTAAGCAATAGTCTAAATATTAAAATCGTAGTGCTTATAGATTTTTTTACGACTTTTTATCTCTCACATTTTAAAGTTCCGGCAAAGCTTGCAGATGCTACTGGATTGTTTATTGTAGACACAAAGATAATTAAAGTCCATATAAACAAAAATGTTGATTCATCATGAGAGCCTTCTAATGTTCCCACTGTTGGGACACTAGCCTACTCCCGGGCGAGAGTGATTGAGTCTTAATCCACCACGCGGACCCAATGCGGATTGTGGATGGTACATGACTTTTGAATTTTTAGTTGTTGGACATGCCGCTTTCTTTACGATGTTTTCCTTCACCGTATGAGAGCACTGGCATTGCGCACATACATTTTTCGAACAGAAAAATTAATTGGTGCACGACCGAGTTTGAACCTACGACCTTAGGATCGGAAGGCGGGGTCACTACCACTAGACCACCGGTGCTCTTTGTAATGTTGATTGCATGCTAAAAATTCAGAATAGTTTGCACACCTTTTTGCGGGCATGTAGGCATGTGTATTATCACCTTTATTTTTCCTTGTTTTTTCAGCAGTGTCAATTTAGTGTTTGATATTATTTTGAAAGAAGTTTTTTCTACTATTTTATTCTAGTAAAGTCATACAGAATGTGAGCACCCTGTAGCAACGAAGTGACAGAATTAGTTCCAAAAACCCAGAATGTACACACCCTGATTCAGCATTTTCTCCCATTGTTGCACAACATCTTGCAGCAACAAAAGCAACAACGGCGAGATAAAAATGTCGCCTTCGCCGTCATACGAGTCATTAATAAAATGGCTAAATACTTTTGGGCCTGTGTCACTCCCAAATTGTTAAGGTGATATTACATCATCAAGCAAAGCCCGCCAACAAAAAGCATTCAAATAACGACTTTGAGCTTTATCTTTTGGTGTAAGCATAGAACAGATATTAGTACTGCGTGTAGGAATATAGAATACACGATTTAGTAGCTGGTATCTGAAAGCTACATGCTATTATAAACGTTACAGACTTTTTGTATCTCTGCCTATTGAATATGGTTACATTAGTTTTTAAAAAGTTTGCATGTAACCCTTTTTACAAGTAAAGGTTTAAATGGGCTAAAATTAAATGGGGGTCAAATTCTACAATGCTCAAGCATACATTTTAGAAACAGTTTTTCGTACAAAACCGTCACAAAATTATGTGTTTAGAATTTTTAACTCAAAATGGTATAGTATTCTCTCTGTGATAGAGCTCGTCTGGGGAAGGACTACCACCATACCTATTTCTGCCGCCAAGCAGTAATGCTCGCATTGCTATGTTCCGGTGTGAAGGGTATGGTTTCCGGTGAGAATACTGGCACATGAGGCTTTCTTCTTCTTCTTCTTTTAATTTGTGGCGTCTGTGGCATGAGGCTTTCGATCTTAGACCCGCGAGTGATACCTCTGGTATTGCAAGCGTCCATAGGCTGCGGTAACCGCTTACCATCTTGTGGGCCGTACGCTTGGTTGCCACACAGTGGTATAAAAAAAAAAAGTATTAAATAATTTTTAATTGAATAGTCTTTACGTAATATAAAACAAAGTCGCTTCCCGCCGCCTATCTCTCTGTATGTATGTCTGTATGCTTAGATCTTTTAAACTACGCAACAGATTTTTATGCGGTTTTTATCAACAGATAGAGTGATTCAAGAGATAGGTTTATCGTACAGTTTAAGCACGCGTGCAAAGCCAGGCGGGTTTCTAGTGAGTGAAATAAAATAATAATTGCGTTTGTAATAAGTGTTCAGAATATTAGTCTCTTCACAAAAGATCTTGTGACTTGTGTGTAATCTATTCACTAATATTTATTCTGCGGCAGTGGACCGTGACGTGAGAATTACGAAAACATTTTGTACGCACGTGTTTTGGTGACCGATTATGGATTATTCCAAGAAAAGTACTGAATCACTATTTTCTTGAATGCTACGGTTTCTGGTTCATATTTTAATTTTAGAGGTTTTGCAAAAAGTTCAGAAGATGAACCAACTTATTAAAAAGATATTACTTAACAAACGTTTGCCAATTGCTATAGACACTTTTTTTGACGTGGTTTAGCTATTTGTAGTAGAATCTATTTTCCCATAACTACGTTCTTACTGCTAATAATAGGTAAGTGACTAATTACTCGTTGATACTTTGATCGAACATATACCGCTTTATCGCAGATTTATCACAATTCAAAACTAGCTCTACCTACGTTTTTATACCTGCTAAGAACTATGTTTCCGCTATAGTTTCTATAAGTATGCATTCTAAACAATTTATTGTTACTACTTTTGAAGTAAAAATGTAACTTACCACTATGCATCGTGTTCGACTCAGCATCAGCACATGTTCTCTTTTTTACATCATCAGGCGAGCCTGACGTGTCCATGTGCTCTTGCTTGATCTTAGGTTTGATGTCCTCATCAGGCGAGCTTGATGGCATCGGGGAGGTTGATGCTCTTCGCTTGGGCGTGATGGTCTGCCTATCAGCATCTGTTTGAAAAAAGTTTATTAAACTTTTGTAATTGTTTTGTTTGGTAAAAACATTAGTAAAGTTCCGTAAAAGTTTTGAAAAACGTATCCCTTTTTAAAAAAAGTGTTACTACCACACCAATTTTTGCAGTCAACATGTAGTGTCAAACTGTCAAACCATTGGTGTGTCTATTAAAATTAAGCAAGTGCCCGTGACATAGACACAATATGAGAGGGCACACAGTTTTTTTTTTTTTTAATGAAGTGAGAGAGAATGCGCGAGTGATAGTTATGCCTGGAATTGCTTAAACGTCTGTATCCTAGTGCAGTGTGGTCTTCTTGCGATGAAGAGGGATGGTCTTCGCAACCACTCAGTAGACACAAAACCAGTACACCAGGTGTCTCAGCTTGATTACTTGATTGATGATAATGAATTTACCATCCAATGGTCTCTCAGGCATGCTCGAAGCACCTCCATTCTCCAATAGATCAGGCGGTGCTATCAACGGGCTGACCAGAGGAGGCGTGTGTATTATGCTGCTGGGTGGTCTTCTCGCGGTGAGAAGAGACGGTCTTCCGAACCCGCCCAGTAGACTGATGTCTCAGCAGTAAGAACAATGAGGTTAATGCTAGTAAACTTACAATCTATCAGCCTGCTTGGCGTGTTCGAAGCACCCCCATCATCTATTAGTTCAGGCGGAGCTATCGACGGGCTGACCAGAAGAAGCGTGTGTATCCGCCTGCTAATGGGTGGTGTTCTGGCGGTGAGGAGGGACAGCTTCCGCACCCTCCCAGTAGACTGGTCAGTAGACTAGTGTCCCAGCAGTAAGAACAATAAAGCTAATGTTAGTAAACTTACCATCCAGCAGTCTCTTAGGCGTGCTCGAAGCACCCCCATCCTCCAATAGATCAGGCGGTGCTATTGACGGGCTGACCAGAGGAGGCGTGTGTATCCTGCTGCTGGGTGGTCTTCTCGCGGTGAGAAGGGACGGCCGTCGCGCACTCCCGGTGGACACCTGTCCAGGTCGGGAGCCGTCTTCAGGGTCTGAATTCGGACCTGCATAAAATAACATGTTTTTAAACTCCTGTGGAAACTTAACTAAATAAGTATTTAAATACTATACCACGTCTATTCTGTGACCAGAAAGAAAGTTGAAAAACTTTTCTAAAATAAATAGTAGGTACCTATATCTAGTATCTAACCTCCGCCAAATCATAATGTTTACTACTTACCCGTACTATAACAATGATAAGACGTGAGGTCCTTATCGCAGCTCGAGACCTTGTGCTGGATGAACCGGACGATATCAGCCAGCGCGAAGGCTCGTCTGCAGGCCCCGCAGGTCAAGGTGTCTGCCGGCACCCCAGGTGTTGGCGACCCGCCGCCTTCTGCCGCGCTGTCCGCATCCGCTGGGAAAAAGGGGAGTTTAAACATAGCTGGTATCCGGAAACAATCAAGTTGGGCAGTCTGTATTGGTAAGTAAATAAGTTCGTATGAGTCAGTGGCTAACTCTGGTGACAGAATTTTTAGGCCGCCCGAAGGCCTCTGTCATGGCTTAACAACTTTGAAAAAGCCGGGACCGACTGCTTAACGTGCCCTCCGAAGCACGGGAGCGCTCAGTTGAAATTGCCACCGCGCGGTCACCCATCCAAATGATGACTATGAGGAACAGTGCTTAACTTCGTTGATCTGTTAAGAACAAGTTAGCCAGCTACGTCACGAGCGCTCCGTATTGGTAATATCGCTAATGTTTATACATTAGCAACGTTTTAGACAATCTGAGCGCATTTTGTACTATGAAGGGCAAATATTTCTGCAAATTATTAACAAATCAACACAGTCCATGCATAAAAAATATTAAAGGTTTTGAGCAGCTGACACACCCTTTCTCAATCTTTTAAATGCCAATTAGTGTGTCAATGGTTCAAAACATTTGGACACCGCAGCATATGGACAATGACACTCAAGTCTCCAACCCTAAAGTGTAAAATTGCACCTAATTATATGATGTTGCAGTCACGGTTTGAAAGTGTCAGATGTAGCAATTGTCCACTTAAAGGAGCGTACATATAATTGACCGTCTCAATTCCTATAGTATGTTTGCGGTCCGGTCTTGAAAAGGATAATTTTGTGCTATTGTGAGCATAAGAAAGTTAATCGTTCTTTTGACTGTTTTTAACAGATGTGATAATATTTTGTATGTATCGCGGCTGGTTTTATTTTGAAATGCATTTTGAGTGGTTTTTTTTTACTTAGTTGCCAGTTAACCTCTATAGCTTGTTATACTGTAATTTGAGCCTGGATTTGCTCTGGGCAATCGACCAAATGTTGCAGTTGTTGCAAACAAACGTTCGTCTCATTAATTTTATCACAATGCACAAAGATAGAGTAGAGATATTGTGAGAAATTTACTATATGTTAACGCTCGAAGATAAAAATGATGGATGAATTGGAACAAGATTTTTAGCAAGATACGTAAAATCGTTTTGATGAAAATTTACTAGCTACACCACCTTTTACACCTTCTTCTTTTTCAAACCTAAACAAAGTAAAGATTTCATACTACTGCTGCTTAGCCAGATATTTTGCCTCTGCCCTGGTGGTACCAAGAAGAACTTTTGGTGAGGAGTCCTACGTACAAATCGAAAACATAATTATTTATTTTATTTATTTAATGTTAACCTAAATAAATAGTATAACATTAAGCAAAAGACACACGAACTAAAAAAACCTCTTGCGCTATCCTTCGCTGCAGCTTGCAAAGGAAACGGAAATAAATAAATGCCAATACACAAAATAAATTGATTGACATCGCAAGCTACATTGCCTAATAAACAAGCCGACAAGCATCGTCGCCTTCGAATTAAAGTCGCGTTCACATTCAAGTCTCGCACAATTGCTCGCGCACATCAAAGAGGTTCGCGAGCTAATTTCACATAAGTACTGTGCAGACGCCCTTACATTCCGTCAGCTCTTGCTATTATTATTTTTCCTTTAATTTCTTTGTAAAGAAAGTAGGCCGTACTTCTATAATGTACACAGGGGTTCACTGTAACCGGAGTACTAAATTAAGGCAAAAAACTACGCGATTCGGCCGTTTTGTTTACAATGCCGTACCTAGTTTGCTTAAGGGTATATTATGTAAATGTGTAGCGGTGTTGGCATGATTTTTTTACAGATTTGTTCAGTCAACGATGATGGCTCGTGGCAAATGGATTTGTTTTTTAAGGGACCGCTTGGTGCTTTATTGGTCACTTCCCTTTGTTTTTTCAACGAGTACTTACTACTGGATGACTTAGAAACTATTACTGTATTAAATTGAAAATACTGCAGAAATTATCAACTGTAGTCTAATTAAGAGTTGTTGCACGCGCCAGATTTTTCTTCATATTATATCAACTTTTTCATAATTTTTTTTGGTAAAAAGATGTTAGAGTAGCTAGATCCCCAAGCAACAGAGAGCGCCCAGCTTAAGAGGTTTTCTATTTATTATTTATAATAGGCTTTTCATTGGAAAAATTATATACCCATACATTACAAAAGCTACTTTAACTGGAAGAGCTCAAACTTCAACTTACCTGTTTCTTAGAAGAACTTATAGCTTTTCCTCATAACTTCAATTCATAATCATAATCATTTAGTATTTTACTAATAAACCATTATTTTGGAAATAGTATTAATACAAAATAAACACAGCTTTACTTGAATCAGACATAGCTTACCTACACGTCACGGGTCACCAATCATTGACGCGTTTACCTAAACACAATCGAACCCAATCCATTTACGGGACATTGGGTCAACTCACAAAATATTGTGGCCACACCCACCGCGTATGACTGGACAGTGGTCAGTCGACACATGCGCGATAGACATAAATTTTACACCCACGCATTGTATTTCCACAATTGTGTAAACTGATGGGATTGTAAAGGTTGTAATTTATGACTAACGTAGGTGCGATAATTGAGGGTAATTTTAGTTGGAGTGCTGGCTAATAACTGTTATCCTGTTTCAGTAGAGAGTTGTAATTGTGAAATTTTGTAGTGTAGTTTGTTGTCGTAAATAGTCTTGACCAGCTATTGAATGTTTAATTGCTGGGATAACGACCTGATCTATTTTCAAACTGGAGTAATTGAGCTAATAATCTAGTACCTACGCGAACCTAATGTGGATTGGTGGATTGCATGACACAAATGTTTTGAATTTTTAGTTCTTGGACATGACACACCATATTTTTCAATACCTACCGTATTTTTTATGTCAGTAAATGACTAGACGGTCATGTTATTTGCTTGATGTTAAACGCAATGCCTGACTATGACAGCTGCACTGTCACCCTAAAGTTCTGCGTGGCACTGCACTACGTTTGACACCCAGAGACGTAGTTTTTAAGTTTCTTTCGCCCAAATAATTTTACTTCACACCGTTTAAGCTCACTGGCATTGCGCTCATCATTTTGTCAAACAGCCTGAAACTAAGTTTGAACCCACGTTCTTAGTACCAAAAAGCAGGGTCTACCACTACACCATCAGTGGTTTATCAATCACTTGAAGTGTAAAATTACGGAAAGCCGTACTTAGACAAACAGTCAAAATTGATTGGTTGAAATAGTTGACACATGTAGCAAATCAATGCGAGCACGTGTGATTTAGTGTCGCGTTGAAAGCATTGCCACAAAGATACAACGCCTCAGGTGACATAGGGGGAGCCACCCTCAAAAGGACTGAGAACCGAAAAGTTTAAATTAGCTCGTTACTACACGGTAACATGCCAGTTATATCTGAGTTTTGTTTTTTCGTCGAAAAGGTCGCATACCGAGAAACAACAGAGCCAACTTCTGTTTTAGCTTAGACCTTCAACTTTGCCGTTGCATAAATTAGTGATTTCAATTTTTGCACTGGGGTTCTAGTGGTGATGACAATTGCTTTTTGAGGTCTAGATATGAATCCGGTTAAACGCAAATGATTTTTCCCGTTCGGTAAGTTATTTATTTATTTTCGTTTTTATGGTGTGCATTGTTAATTCCTCAAACGGTGCATGTTTGAGCATAAAATGTATATTTCTTATAAATCGATCTCGATAGAACAGATTTAAGAGTACTAGAGTTCTTTGTGATAGAGCTCGTCCGGGGAAGGACTACCACCATACCTATTTCTGCCGCCAAGCAGTAATGGTGTGAAGGGTATGGTTTCCGGTGAAATTACTGGCACATGAGGCTTTCGATCTTAGCCTCAAGGTGGCAACCCGCGAGTGATACCTCTGGTATTGCAAGCGCCCATAGGCCGCAGCCTATGGTGCCTATGGTAAAGATGTCTTGTGGGCCGTACGCTTGGTTGCTACTTAAGTTGTATAAAAAATATATATATTAATAAGGTTATGTAAGCATAACTTTAAAAGTTATTCTGGTACACGCAAGAGCGTCCTTTACTGCTCAGCATTGGTACAATGGTAACCGTTGCGTGCTACAACAACCAATGACATTTAATATTTTTGATATAAAATATGGAAGATTGATAACCGACATCAATAACGCGATGAATTTGGTAACAAAAAAATATGTCTGTTCTGACACGATTTTGACCACCGTGTCCAATATTAATTGGCAGGGGATCAAAATCACCCTAAATGTGGTCATAGAAATCGAACTTTTTCCACAACAATGCTTTGAGAACAAAAATAATATGAATTGCCAACGAATGCGCGGGGGTGTGTTATTGTGCACGAATTTATTGTAATCTCGTATTTGATGGGAGGTTCATTTAGCATTCTACGTTCATTTTGAAAAACCTTATAATTTAGTTTTGATTTTAGAAAATAAATATTATCTGTGATTTAGCTTTGAATCTTCAATCAATCGCAAAAAACTATAAGCATTCGTGGAAACAAATGAATTATTGAATCTAGAAATAAACATTTTTACCTACCAGAAAAAGAATTAAACAATTTCACTAAAAAAACACTTATCGACAAAAAAAGCTAACGCAGAACAAGTTCCGAATAATTAATAAAGTAAATTCCTAGTCAATTATTTTTTAATAATTCTACTAATTCCAGTATTATCCACTGTGCACAAAATGACCACCAAAACATGTTTTTTTGACAGCGGCGTCTTTGACAGCTCTTTAAAAGCCTCAAGTTGTCGGATGGACATTCGGTACAAAAAGCCTTTTGAGCTCTATGTCGGCAAATTGCGATTTGGACCCATTATAATTTTGTTTTGGTTTGTTTGAAAGAGTTCCACGAGGAATTGACAAAAAGATGGTGGATTGAGTGTGCGGTTCAATGTTTTTGAAATGAGTATGACCATGTCAAAAGAAAGTGTTATAGCGTCGCGTTATAAAATAGGGCCAATAGGCCCTATACTTTTTAGATTATACTAACTACTTCTTTTAGCTAATGAGTCTTTTAAATTTGTTACGCATCTTTGTTCATTGACAGATTGAAGACAAGGAAAGAAAATACTTGACAAAACGCTAATTATGACAGTTTATTTTATGAATGAGGGGGTATGTACTCTACATTGTACTGTACTGACAAGCTCCAGACGGTCAGCTGAACTAGCATGAGCACCGCAAACATTTCTCTACAAAAGTGTAGAGCGAAATTACAATATTTCTAAGAAAACTGTATTTTTTTACTGTTAAATTCATATCTGTAGAGAAAACTGTAAAAAACCGTTGTTTACGTTGCTTAAGCTAGCTATAGCTAGTTTATTATAACGTTTTAACGTTTGTTTGCTAGCGTAACGGAATCGTTTTTGTACGCGACAAAAATAGTGTTTAGCGCTGCGCTAGAGCTTATCTTAGCGCGACATTATAACATCATAGCAGTATGGTGGCAAATGAAAATGATTTTCAGAACCACAACCTCAGTGAGCGAATGCCCGGTTAAGAAACGAGAGGTTGCGGGTTCGATCCCCGCTGTGGGGGAAAAATGTTTGCATGATCTCAAATATTTTATATTACATTCATGACCCTACGCCAAATTCAACCTTGTTTCCAAGAGTACAAGAATTTGACAGTAGTAAATTAGAATTGGATTGAAATTGGGATTGAGATTGTGTCGAAGAGTAAGGCCCGCATATTAGGTACAAGTTTTGCTTCATTTGCGGCTAGATGACGCTGTGTAAAAATGTCCGCTAGTATTATTTATGTTTATTTAAGTAGGTCTATTTATTATAATAATATGTACTTACCTACTTATTTCTATTTTTACTATATAATTTATACTACATTCAAATCATGTAAGTATTGTATTCAGAATGTAACTTACCTAAACTTTGTGCACATAACCTACTTTGCGGCCATTTTATAAAGCGGGTCATTATATAAAAAACCGTCTTGAAAGTAATTATAGGTGGAAAAGAGTAAGGCAAGGGTTGCAGAGTGGCTATGTCGAGAGAAGTATGACGTCATTAGCACCGTGTTTGCACAGCCCGCCTTCGAACAGGCGTGTGTCACTTCAAACCAAACTGTTATGTGAGATCATGTGTTTTATCAGCAATGTATTTATAATAAAACTACTAACAACTATCTAATGATAGTTAGCTGAGTAAGTTTCGTCGCCTTTTAAAAACAAAAAATAGGTACCAAAAAGATGCGCTAGGTACTAGAACACTGGCTACTCTCTAGCGAGAGAGATTGGCACATCGAATTTTTAGTACTTACTTGATAATGTCGGTTTTCTCACGATGTTTTCCTTCATTTGAGCCAGTTGCGCACATAACTGAGTAGAATAAATATTTGTTAGACGATCGTTTTCAAACCCACGATCTGGATCGATACCCTAGACCGTTAAATGCTTGTTAGTTGTTCCATATTCAAATAAATATTACTTTTGAATCCACGGCACGTTCGATAACGAAATAATTGTTTTCTGTTTTAAATGAAATGTATGCTTTTTGAAATAAGAATATCCTAGAGTCTAGGACCTATGAGTAAATCGTACCTAAATAAATATTAATCGGATTGAGTCATCATGCATTAATATAAGTTTCAAATTCGCTTGCGTGTTTTCGTACGTATTTCTTGTTAGTGCTAGGAGTGAGACTAGTAAGTAAAACATTTTTTTATTCTGTGGTTAGAGCTGAATACTGGGCGTGGTGTGCTTTGACCGGCTAAATGGTGGACTTCTTTTATTTTTTGTTTTTGGTCGAGGTGACATCACTATGTCGGGAATTCATTGGAATACATATAAACTTAATTTTTAAATTTTTAACCAATCATCTTCGGTGATGCGCAACTCACGCGGTTCTTAGTTTTTCTCTGGTATTGCAATATTGTTTTTGCGACATATAATACCTCTTTTTTCTGTTACGGTTACTTCCACAATGTTGTAGTAGTATACTATGCTTGAATGCTACATTATATATTTTTAAAAACCTTTATATATCATTTTCTCTATTGTATAACAACAAAATGACAAGACGGTCAAATCATTCGATGTTAAGCGCTACGCTTGACCATAACAGTTGCAGTGTCACTCGAAGCTTAAAGTTATAAAGCTCTGCGTGGCACTGCACTGAGCCTGAGATGAGAGATATTAAGTCTGTATTTAATCTATAGCGGAATAGGCAATAGAAATAATAATAAGAGTAGTAGAGTTCTCTGTGATAGAGCTCGTCCGGGGAAGGACTACCACCATACCTATTTCTGCCGCCAAGCAGTAATGCTCGCATTGCATTGCTGTTCCGGTGTGAAGGGTATGGTTTCCGGTGAAATTACTGGCACATGAGGTTTTCGATCTTAGGCCTCAAGGTGGCAACCCGCGAGTGATACCTCTGGTAATGCAAGCGTCCATAGGCTGCGGTAACCGCTTACCATCTTGTGGATCGTACGCTTGGTTGTCACTTCAGTTGTATAAAAAAAGGCAGAAAATACAGCAGTATCTACAATACACAATAATAAATACTTATAAAAAAAAACATAAATAAGAAAAACTTCTAGAACCTTTATAATCGCAAGCAAACTAGCATCCCTCAGATTAAGGGGGCATACCTATAAAACAGGATTACCTCTTAAGGGGACGTTCTCGCCCACCGATAGCTAATCAAATTATCCGGCGTAATTCCTTGCGACAAAAACGGCTGATTATCTCCATCTTGTTTTTTTTACCCGAGAGGCTAAAAGGATCATAGCTCGTGGTATTTTTATCTCAGTGTTTTATTTGAATTTACTATTTATAGTACACTTTATTTAGAACACACTTATTTTTACATTAATTATTATAAAGTAAAAAATACTCAATAAATTGCCTATATCGTTGATAGGTACCTCGACAAACGTAACCATCTTAAAGTTGTCTGGATCTTTTGAAGAAAAGACGAAAGTGATCACTTGTATCTATAAGACCGCCTATTGTTTTTCTGTTATTAATTTATATTGTTCTGTTTTATGTTTTTTGTTTGTGGTGTGTAATAAAGCGTTTTATTTTATCTATGTTTATGTACATCTTAACTTAGCTGATCTGTTAAGAACGGTGCAATGGTGCACTTACGGTTAATAAAGTTAATTAATCATTTCCAATAAAATGTGACAAATCACCTTAGATTGCCTTAACGAAAATGTGGCTTAGCTTTGGCAGATACCCTCCGTGCTTCGTAATTAAGGCCTAACCGTTTTTGGGACCACATTTTCCACATGTTTACTAAACATATCGACACCACACTGTTCTCACAAAACTTCTGCGAGTAGACCAAACCAGGTAAACATAATTTCCCCCGGGAAGATAAAAAAACACGGACCACGACAGTGACTGATCAAATTAAGGCTAGGTCAGTAATCATGTTACCGATATCCAACACTGGGCGAATTTCGCAATAAGCGTACAAAAACACGAGCCTCTAGTGTATAGAACAGGCCTTCGTTAGAGGGATTTGAATTTTTTCCATCTTTTTTCTCTCGCTTTAGGTGTGTAACTCGATATGTCTGGGGAAATGGACAGCCCTTAATAGAAAAAACTGGATATAAAAATTGAGAATGAAAATTTATATTGTCAATTTTTGGGCGGTGTCGATATCGGTTTAACTATGGGATTAAAATTTTCCGAGTGTTTGCGCCAAAATAGCCTCTCATTTACTGGGGATAAGAATGAGTTTGCAGCTGTGTTGTTATAATGGAAAGAAACAGAAAACTTGAAAACAAAATACCTTATCAAATATTAGGTAGTAGGTACGTTGAGATGATTGAAAATTACTTTATTTATGCTCCATTTTTTTCTTATGAGTAAAACAAAAATATATCTAGAATACTTACCTATAAACTGACTAATTAAAAAAATAAAACATCTGTTTCGCGTAAAAAGTCCTGACCCCTTCATTAAGGTTCCTTGTGTCGTCGTGGGTATCGGAAACTACGAGTAAACGCAACAGACAATGTAATGTAGCGAGAATCAAACCCGCAATTTAACGTTTTCTAACCTTCCTAACCGGGCAATTGCCCATTGTACCACCAAGGCCGTTGATTTGATTTGATGCCTTTTGAATCCAATGACAATTTTGATCCAATCCCAATTTCAATTCACTGCTGTAATTTTTTTTATACCTTTGAAAACAAGGTTGAGTTTGATGCTAAGTTTGCACTCAAGCACAAAATGTCATATTCCAAATACTTATCCAATTACGCGTTTAAGAGTAAGGCCCAGAAGCCGTAAGTCAAAATGTGTAAGTAATTACATAATACAGTCTCTCCGTATTCCTAAGAATGATTTTTGTAGTCTCTTCATGTTTATGATACATAGATTTATACAGCTGTTACCCTCATATAAATGATGACGTTTCCTTAGGATATTTGTCACGGTACAAGTGTCAATAAAAATGCCACACCGGACTGCCTACTACCACACTACAGAATAGTGATGTGAAATTGGATTAAATGATCAAAATATCGATAGTAATAAGGCTATTGACATTTTAAATTAATGACAATTTTAAAATGTTGTTTATTGTAAATAGTATTGAAGTAATAACATGGGCATAGAAAGAAATACAAACATAAGAATTTGCATTTCTTTATAACAAATTTATAGAAGAGACTGATTGTTATAATAATATTGTAGTGGCAATTTAGTACTTTATATTTAATTATTTTATAATAAAAATTACTCTCCTATAAAAAAAATATTTTTTTTTTAATATTCATAATTTTTAATAAACTCTACCCTAATTTATTAGAATACAAATTAGAGTTTTATTGCATTAAAGTAGTCATAAAATTAGATGATTATTTCAACTAGAAATTTTCCTAGATTGTAAGACGTTTCAAAGTGATCCTTGTCATATTATTAAAATGAACCATTTTTGACTAAAATGTATCTAAAAAAATTGTTTTTGAATCATTTTAGGCACTATCAAATATAAACTAAACAATATTTTCTAAACAAAAAATCACTTCACTCACAATATTAAATTTTATTAAATTAATGCTCATATTCTTTTGTATTTTCACCGATTTCGATATGTCACAAGTAACATCACTAGTCTACCCGTTAAGCGGACACTTAACCCCTAATCCTGGCGGCAGTTTCATCTCGTGCCAGCATTTATGGCAAAAATCTTAATTCGTGCGCTGTCGTTAACTGCCCGCCGGTAATTATCGCCAGGGTCTGTATTTATTACTGGCAGTGTCTTATTTTTATACCTAGTATTTTATACCTAGTATACTACAAGATATACTTTTTAGGTATTATATTCACCAGGATTTTTTTAAAACCTATCACAAGCACCAGGCTCTCGCAAAACAGGTGCACCTATTAACGGCTTAAGTATTTAGACAATAAACATTTTTATGTACCTTGTTAAGTGTAAGAGAAAAAATATTTTTGTATCGTTATTATTGTTATCCTAGAAATGATCCCACTGTTGTAGACACTGGTCTACTCTTAAGCGAGAGTCTTCTGTAATAATGTGGTAAATGAATTCAATGGTTTCTTTGAAATATAGTCTACGGGTCATCTATGAGGTTTCAGTGTTTTTTTTTCTTAAAAGCAAGTTCAATAGCAAAGAACTGTCAATAATTAATAGTCTGTTATAAAAATTTATAAAAAATCCTGTCACTTTTCATGACAGCTCGAAATAAAACACTGCTTTCAAATCTATGTAGGTACGAGAATTTTGAAAAGAAAGGCTGCAAGGCTGCATTGTGTTTTCATAGAACGAATAAGAGATATGGTTTTTCCTAAAGCTATAAAAGTGGGGTCGTAAACCTACGTCCGGCGTGGACGAATGCCAGCTACCCTTGCACATTGTATGTGGAAACTAGTTTATTTGGAAAATGCAGATGCTCACAATGATCAAAAAAACAACTTAAAAAAAAATATATATTAATAATAGAGTTAATATTTAGCTTAGCTGATTTAGGTTATTTTGAAACAAATTACTACAAAAAAACATCTAATAAGAATCTCACATAATATTTTCTCCATCTCTTTTTTTACTAAGGTATTGGCACAGAACAGATATTAATACTGCGCAACTTAGTGATTAAATAAAAACTTATTACTAACCTACTAAGTTAAATGATACTGGCTGGTTAAAAAAATTATCCCATTTTCTTTTGAAATTCGAAAGGCAAATGTCCTGACGCATACAGCCACAAATCCTAGCTCGCCGCTATGACGGTCATTATTTTGACATACAACCTCCGTGGCGAGAAATTTGCGGTCAATGCATCCGAGGAATGCCGCTTTATTTGAAATATAGGTAGGTAGGTACTTTTAAATATCGCTCTGTGTTGATAAAAGGTTGAGGTTAGCTTTGTTTCCTGATTATCTAACTTATAAAACAAAATGTCTGACCGCATGCTTGGAAGATATGTAGCTTAGCCTTGTTAAAAATTATATTAGCTAACTATCATTAACAAACATAATTTTATTAGCCTAGTTTTAGCGGGTGAAAGGCTAGAGAAATTTTTGATTGATCTTTAGAGCGGGCAAATTTTGCTGGTAAAATTGTATGTAGGTATTTTTTTTACCTTAATTAGGTTTTTGGTGTGATCAGTTGATCACTCAAACAGATTACGAACTCCATTTACCGATCACGCGTGGACTTAATATAATATTATTTAACATCTATTATTAACGTACTCGCTTCATAGATGACATTAAACTATTCATGTAGGCGGTGATTCAGCCTGAAAATCTGGACAACGTTTAGTAAAAAATACTTTATTTGCTAATCTTAACATCTGAAAATGTGCAACATTTTATTAATCAGTTGTTTCTGGACTTTGTAATTACTTTAGAGCTATAGGTACTATAACATGAGTATTTCGCATTCAAGATTAGTATCAATAAAAAACAGCTGTTAAAATAATAATTGAATTTGCAAAAGTCGAAAGTCGTAGAACAAAATATCATTATTTATTATAAGCAGAAGTACCTAACCCCGTTATAAATATTATAGGACATAGATATTATTTCAGCATTAATCAACCATAAAGTTACCAAAGTTTATGATGCTAATACACTTGAAGCCAATCTATAGAGAAGCATAAATAAACTACAACGTCCCGTCCACTTACTCACTCATTTATATGTTAATGCTAACGGCAACTATTCCCTCAGATTCAGACAGATATCTTTGGGGCCAGATATCATTTTCACTGCCTTATTACTTTCCAATTTGTCCCCAGTATTGGTTATTGCCTCGTTTACGACCCGGCCGAGTCATTAACTCAAATTTACCGATACAAATAAACAAATAAAAATTATATTTTCCTATTGAAATACCTTTACGTCGCAAGTAGATTCCGGAGTCGAAAAATCTTGACTTACTGCGCGAAGAAAGATCCATCCTTCACAACACTATAGAGTCCCACTGGTAAATGCACTTCAAGAAGCACATGAAAATTTTTCAAAGATCCAAGAACAAAATTTTTCAAAGTCCAAATATTTTCAACCAGTGTCTTTTAAACTCAAAGGTGAAAAGACCACTGGCTAGTTTGCAAGACGGCAAAGCATGTGATCATCTTCGCAGATGAACACAGACTGGCTGGCTACCTTGATAAAATTCGGGACCCGAATTAAAAAAGGGACCCCCACAAGACCCAGGTAAAAAAATCCCGTATCAAAACCGCCGTTTCCTAGTGACCCCGATCGCTCTACCATCCCTTTGTTAGGCTCCTTTTATTTATAATAGTATATTTTTTTCTCACACGGCACCCCTAATAATGTTCGAGCGAAAATATGCGTAATAGTCCGCGAGCTAAAGTATGGGTGCGACAGACCAAAAGTCTATAATAGAAAAAATGTGACTGTCCCCTATTTGAATGGCAAAAAGTGCATGTCACTGCGAAAATGGTATTAGTGGATGAATATGATTCTGCATAGATCTCAATGGATGACTTACAATTGTGCCGCGTTATATTTAGCATGAATTATTGGTTTGACGTGGTTTTTGTGTATTGTCCCTCGAAATCGTAATAGGAAGCTGTACCACTAAAGTACTTAATAAATATTAACTCAAGCATTTGCTACGTTAATCCGCAAGATTATAAAAATAGATATAAAAATAATATAATAATACATACTTATGTAAGATCAAACAAAGTAGTTCTAACTCCGGTGACGGACTTCATAAATAAACTTTATACTATTTCGAAACTATTAAAAAGTAGCTGGCCAAAAATAAAAACAGCCAAAGAAAATAAAAATATACTCTACATTATGATTAAGTTACGGAATTGCCTCCGAGATTTGTCGGGAAACTGCTCATAATAAAATTATGACAATCAAATTTGGCGACCAAAATGTAAGCGTAGTGACCCTAGAAGCAAAATGTTTGTTATTTCTGCGTAAACAAACTGAGAGATTGACATCGAGTGTACATCTGGGCTGACGCAAATAATCGGGGGTAAATAGTATAATTCGATTTTTACCCACATATCGGACGACAAATTGCGTGATGCTCGGACATAAATGCGAAAATATTATATTTTCATCTTACATTCAAATTATCTTGACTTATCTAATAAGGCCGGCTTGGACAAAGTTATTATAATTGTGATTCATTCGCTATACTAGGTAATTAGTGAGTTGTTAAAGCTTACGAATACGTCAGATTTGAACAGAATGTTGCTAATCACATTTAAAATAATGCCGACTTAAATTTCCAGCAAGTACCTGTTTTTAATAACATAATCTTTGATTAGAACTAATAAAAATTTGGTCAATATTATAGCCAAGCTCACCTCACCATATTTATGTATAGTTCGCACAGCGGATCTCGGCCGTCGTGAAATTAGCCG
Source organism: Colostygia pectinataria (assembly GCA_951394395.1). Lineage (NCBI taxonomy): Eukaryota > Metazoa > Arthropoda > Insecta > Lepidoptera > Geometridae > Colostygia > Colostygia pectinataria. Next base: position 3,821,819 of record OX596362.1, read on the forward strand.
TTTCGATACGCAATGGAGCTTTTTCAAACTAAATTGTCTTTGCGCATCACAAACGGCTAACTTCACGGAAGCCTAGATCCGCTGTGCGAACTACGTATACAGAATCGAATCTATGTTTTATTTTCTACAACGCAAACGAAAGCCTATTCAAAAGAAGTCCCTTGTCAGACTCTCTATCGCTATCTCAGTGTCTTTCATTCCGATTCCGGTCAATGGTCTAACAACAAACCTAACAGACAGATATTTTAGCATTTTAATATTAAAGTGTACAATATTCACGATGCGTGTCATCAAAAAACTTTTTGATCTTCTAAAACCACAAATCGAGCAGTAACACAATATCTCAAAACGCACAATACGACAATACGCGTAAGTTGATCGCGGATCCACTCCCGCGCATCACGCGTCCATTGTCCATCTATAATTACGGAACACCGCAACACCTGTTCCGTTTTCTCACGCTCGAGCACAGGTACGGAACCCAAAACGGATCTTGGACAACGGTATCCTTTTTGTTCATGGGTCACGATTTTTTTGGCATCAATGGAAGAAAAAATTAAAACATTGCTTAATATTGGAAAATTAACTTACAACAGTAATATGGCACGCATATTGATTGTTGGTGTTACCTTTAAAGGTAATCATGTTTTTTATTGTTACTCATTGGTGTCCATTCAGGCCGTTTTTAAAAATGAGGTGTCTGTATAAACTTTAAAGCACTTGTAACTTTTTATCTTTATGACTCAGGGTCTGAATGAGCGTCTGGTACCAAGTTCTTCATCATCTTATCAGCCAATAGACGTCCACAGCGGACACAGGCCTCTCTCAAAGAGCGCCATGACGACCGATTTTATGCCTTTACCATCCACGCGATTTCCTGCGACCGCTTATACGTCATCGGTTCATCGAGTGGGGGCCGTCCATCATTGTAATCGATCACCCGTGTTCATGAAATCATTTTATAAAACCAGGAAGTTGAAATTATAATTTAGTAGCACCGTGACCGACCCAAATTATAAAATTATGAAAAAATATTCACACAAAATGTGCACTGATTCTGGTCAAGACGCCCATTGTGAAGGCTTTGTGTGCGTTTGGCGGATTTTGTCCAAAGGGTTGAAACCACCTTTAGCAAAAAAAGCAATGACAGCGTGGGATCAAATTCTAAATTTGATCCCAATTTTGAAAAACTCACAGACATAAACGCGAATAATTTAATCGATTGGCACAGGTGGCCATTGAAGTTGATAGAAATAATCCTTTACGATTTGTTGCTGTGTCATAAGTATTATTTTTAACCGGCTTCAAAAAAGAAGTTGTTATTTGATTCAAAACTCAATGGAATAAACTCAAAGGAACCATAAATACTGAAGTTTAAAGGCTAATTTATTTATACGAGCTTACAGTCATAGCATAGTTTGAAGCGAGCAAGAATACCATTATCTGAGCGCATCACCAATTGGAAGATTTCTAAATACATAAAAAAACTAGTGCTAGCAGCTAGCTGTGATCTTATTCCCATAATTTCTTGCCCATATAACTAACCATCATATCTTGATCTCTAACACTTCCCAAGCTTGTCGATGTTTCAAAGGTCAATGCAGATACGAGGGATCAAACTATGATGGCCGCGTTAGGTACGTTGATGAAACCAATTATGTGTGGCGTGAATTAAGTCGCACAGTTTAATGGTTTATGCCACTCGTGCGATAGAGTTCGAAAGACATAGAGATTTCATTAAGTATTGTTAGACAAGTTACTTTACTAATAAAACAAACCGTATTTGGGTCTTGGAGTTTTAGTATATTATTATGCAGTATTTCATTATTATTCTGTGTTTATTGTGTGTACAAGTGTGTGCAAAAGTTATAGAACACACATTATAATCAGTCAAAAACTGCTGACCAAGGTATGAGGTTCTTTTTTTGACGGCCAATGTGGCGCGGTGGGTGAAGGTCCGCCTGCGACGCAGAGGTTGCGGGTTCGATTCCCGCCTTGGGACATCGTGTTCTGGGTGTTTTCTATGTATAATAAAAAATATCTATCTATGTATTGTATTGTATTAAATATATATCAGTCATCTAGTACCCATAATACAGCTCTGTTTAACCGCAGCTTACCTTGGGGCTAGATGATGCTGTGTGGATTGTCCAGCATTATTTATTTATTTATTTATTTTTTTGCTGAAATGTTGTACCTATTCCTTTACAGCCAGCAATAAATTCTTCAAATAATATGCATGTAGGTACTTGAGTTTTTTTCAAATCACATTAAAGTATTGTAAATATATTTTGTATATTTGTAATTTAATTACATAATTTCGTTTTAATTTGTTAATAAAGCTAGAATTACTTATTAAAAGTATCTTTATTAAAGTTCTATCTATAACTTCTACATCCACAACCTTTGCAAATGAGCATTTGAACCGTCTCCCGCGCAGACAATGGGTAAACTCGCTCGCACGAGGGTCACTCCGCGGTTATCTACTGATCGAGGAAAGCCGATCTGCGGCCGCGCTCGGATTTATCGCCGTACACCTCTACATTTACAGTTACTTCTTATGTCTATGGGAAGGAGATTTTATGGTGCGTACACGCATATTAAGTTTGTTTGGAAAATTGAATTAAGTTGACAGGAGGTTTGTAGTAGCGATATGAGACTTGTTCTTAAGCGACTTTTGTCTTGTAACGATACAATTTTCTTAAAGCGGTCACCATTTTTCAAAGTCATCTGTAATACTGTTTTCCTGTAATAGAGTTTATAAGTTAAACTAACACAGAAGGCAGAGCTGCACATTTACTTGTAAACATGCTTTTATTTGATTAATTAATTTTATATTCTGTAATAATAATAGCAGACATGTAATTTAACTTACGTGCTGCTTGTGCGTTATCTTGCAAATCAATCCATACTATTAAACGACCGTTATTAAAGTGCAAGCCATTTTGTTATATTACAAATCATTCGCTTTGTTATAAAAGTACTTTTATGTATAATATAGAATAATTTTTTAATAAACAGATAAATTATACTTACTTTTAGCGTTTAACGCTCACGAGCAAAAAATAAAACAGCTGAGCTGAGACATGTTTTATTAAGTAATTTGATATGTCTTACATTCTGTTTCAACATACACGCTAACATAAAATCATTTAATTTAATTTTCAACTAGCGCAGTTTTCCTCACGTTATTTTACTTGCAATTTTTCCATATTTTCTAACCGTTTGAACCTTCGCTGGACTTCTACAAATATTTCAAGACCAAAATTAGCCAAATCGATCCAGCCGTTCTCGAGTTTTAGCGAGACTAAACAGCAATTCATTTTATATAAAACGAAGCAAATGCAGGACTTAATATAAGAGAAGATTTGTACCGTCCAAATAAAATGACTGGTCCACGTAGGTGTCAGATTCATTTCCGGCTATGCACGAGCGGTAAAAGGCCGTATCTCCATTTCTATGCTGGGAGCTTTCCCATACCGGGCAGCTCGTGACCGGTCGCCTTGTTAACGATGACCCGACCACAGAATATGTACAACTAATATGCATTTCACTTCACTCATGCCTGCATAAGTAAGTAACTCAACGGATGATTATTAAAAATACGTGGCATGAGTGAAGTTATATTTACGAATACTAAACTAAAAAACTTAAAATATTTTTTTCTATAAAATTTTAACTGCCCGTTTTTTTTGATTTATGTATACTTTTTGTTTTCGTCGTATTATTTAAATTGTATTACCGTAATTAAAAGGTTTATTATGTAAATTTGGTGACAGTTTATGCAATATAGTCGTTTATTAAGTAAACGACACAAGTGTAGAAAAATTCAATTGAAAAGTAATGTTTTTTTTTTTTTCAATTTAGTCTAAAACTCGTCTATAAATTTTTTGAAGGAAACGCCACCGTTTTCTTCAAAAGATTACCTGGCATTGGCAATGTCGTCAAAAAAATTTTTTTCTCAAGTCACGACTCCGGATAGCAAGATTTCTAACAGCAAGCGTCTAGGCGGTATCAGTAGCGTCAAGGCAAAAAAACGCGCCTAAAGAGCGCGTTTTATGCACCTCTTTAGGTGCTTTTAAGAATTCTATCTTGACACCGGTACTACATTATGTTATTAGCAAACTTCTTAAATTAAATGTAAGCATTAATTAATATTTTTCGAGTCCAATACTATTTTAGCTTTATGAATTAATATAAAAAGAAACTACTTTAAAAGATTTACTTCACTTGATCTGCATAAGATTGACTGCGCATTAAAACCTGGTGAAATAATACCAAATCCGAGCTTAAACCTAGATTCTAGTTTTGGTGTAAGTCAGCCGGGCATACTGATATCGGATTTAGAGATAACAAACTGTTAGACTAGCCAGTTGTATTTTAAAGAGTGGCAAAGGCTTGACCCGAGTATTATGCACTTACATCCGTTTGAACTGCGGTCCTGCGCCCGCTGCGCCACATCGTCTGACGACCGATGTGGCGCAGCGGGCGCAGGACCGCCTGCGACGCAGAGGTTGCGGGTTCGATTCCCGCCTCGGGTCAAATGTTTGTACGATCTACAAATATTTGTTCCGGGTGTTCTGGGTATTTTCTATATATAATAAAAAATATCTATCTATGTATTGTATTGTATTAAGTATATATCAGTCATCTAGTACCATAACACAGCTCTGTTTAACAGTAGCTTATCTTGAGGCTAGATGATGCTGTGTGGATTGTCCAGCATTATTTATTTTATTTATTTATTATAATGATGACTGCTTAATTGAGGTTATGTGAAGTTGTAAACAAAGCGCGCCTTTTTTCGCGTGAACCGTTTCTTTGCGAATATGCGCGCTCGCGTGTTGATCTTTATTTGCTAGAAATGTGTTAATTGACGGTGGTTTAGCTTCCGTGAGTCGCGCAAAACTTTATGGCCGGTATTTATGAAAACGTTGGTTCGATTTCTCTGTTCAACTTAAACTGTATTCAGCTGTCAGTTGAGTTCAAGTGCTCAAATTATATGAAAACTAAGATTTTGAACTTAGTTTGAAGCTAAATGCTGTTCAATTAGATTCGTTAAATCGGCTCTTGACCAAGAATTGACACTAGTTTTTTTAAATTTATTATTTTTAAACAAAAAAAAAACCACTGCAAGGGTCAATATTAATATCCACCAAAAAAACTTCATACTTTACACAACTTTTTTTCAGCTATGCTTAATGGAAGTTCATGTTTCGCCTAAGTTTATTATGAAAAATTAAATTAATAAATAGATAAGTATAATAATAGGTACTGTAGAACTGACTGTGACACTCCAGTTTACTAATACCCAAGTTATATTTAAAAACATCGGTTGAGTCAAAGAGTAATCTATAATAAATCTAACAGAACGCCCACATCAAGAAAGACCCTTTACAATACATGACGTATGCAACACCACGTAAATCATAGAACACAATATTGGCTGCGTCATTGCAAATCAATCTCATTAAAAAAAGAACTCTATCACCCGAAGTTTAGATTTAAATTATTTGAGCTTTCATGTCCAAAATACAAAGCTTATTGGTGTGTCTTTTAAACATAAACTGAGTCGTCACGCTCTTTATCAAACGAACTGTTATCAAAGTGAAAACATTGAACTACCGAGCTATCATTTATTCCGTGGCATGACAACGTAAATCATTGAGAACACTAGGCTATCATTTTTCACTCCTTTGGCCGTGTGTCTTATGATTTTTAACACCCACTTAATCTTTTGAATGAAACAATGAGACTTCTAATATTGCGACACTTTGTTAAATGTGCTGCGATTTATGGGAGTGACTTATCTATCTGTTTACAAGTCTATGGAATTTATAAGTAACGAAGTTACGAAATAAAAGTATTTTAAAATAGTCAGATTAATTACATACATGTTTTGTGGAATTATTTACGCTAACCAAAAACTTTTACTATTAGGTACTAGATAATTTTTAGCTGTAGCATTTTGTTCTTTCTGTTTGCAGTGTTGCTAAGGTTATACAGATGCATTAGATTGCCTATAAAATACGTCATCAAAGTTGGCTACTGGCCTAGTTTTTGAGTCAAGGCAACCACTTTTCAAAGTTGACAGCAAACGATCAATTTTCAGCATTATTTTCTTGAAAAGTAACGTTTAACTATAATATTTTGCTAAACGGTTACTTAATTTTCTATGAATCAAAACCCAGACCTAACCATCAACTTTAACCTAAAACCATCATCCGACCCTGAGTTCTTCTATACAAATCAGCCAACTAATAAAAATAAGGAATAAAAACCACATCTCCAGCAATTACAAAAAAAGAACTGGTTGAACCACACAAAATAATCCTATGCTCTATTATAGCGCTCCAACATGTCCGCCGCATGGCGAACTATAAAAAACAAATTCGGAGAGCAAACGCGAATCAAAAGCTGTTGGACAATGGTCACGAAAAGCCGACCACTCAAATGATCAATGATATAACATCAGGTAGATTTTGACACGCTGCAATCATCCCTTCAGTCCAGTCAATGCTCATGCTTCACCAGCTTTTAGGTTGATGCAGACGAATGGAATTAATATTACCTCACCTCCGCCTTGCCCCACCGAACAATCTTCAACTAATGAGCATATTACCCACGATGGGTTAGTACGACTCACGCGCGTAAAAATCAAGTGTCATGCGCATGTTCTCCCTTTTTTGCATTTCATAGTAAAAATACTTTTGGTAATTTTCTTTTACTATCAACTACAACTGCAGTATCTATAGCACAAGTCTCGCACTTAGTGTTAATAGTGCAAACCAACCTTATACGTGTCATATGACTACAGAAGTTATATTGTATTTGTTAGTTATGTTAAATTATTGAGATGCTCCTATTTTGTAAAAAAAAAAAGGGGACCAAAACACAGCGCAATGCTACTCTCCATCGCAGTGCCAAAATCGGCAATCTTAAAAGTATGTAAGTACGTATGTCAGTGCCCAACTTTGAAGGTCTACTTTAGAAAAGAATACGAATTTATTTGAGGTTGAGTTGAGTCGAGGAATTCCTGAGGAATCGTCTTAGAATATGGGTGTAAGTTCAGAGCATTGACGGACATAAACTGAATTACAAAAACTGTCACGCAGGTTATATCGCTTTTGTCTGCAAAGTCTCTGGTGTGACACAAATAGACCACCATCTCCAATTTTAGTGAATTGATGTATTTCGGCTCTAAATCGTATTTCCATGCGTATAGTATAGTTGAATCCATAAAATCTTATCAACTCTAGTTAGTCAACACTTTTAATTTCAACAATCGAACAATAAAGCAGGTAAAGATTATAGTAATTGCGATAGAGATTGTTTTACAAATTCTCAACACACATTATCTTATCTACATTATTTTTATTTTAATGTTTGAGATTAGGGAACATCGAACATCCCAATGGACGAGCATGCAATATGAATTGAAGAACGGTTTCAATCGGACCAAGGAAAGTGACACTTCTAAGCCCTTTTCTGTTAAAATTGATGAAAGGGTGTCTGATAATGACACACAATACTTATTTTCGGTATCCCTATACGTTATTGTTAGAATAATATGGATTCTTCTCATATGGGTGCAGACTTCTGAGCCTGTTTTGGGCAAAAAAATCTTTTCACCATTTGTTTGTCAAAGGAGGCTGTGTTATTTTTTGTCAGGTGTTTATCAAAGTTTGACCATGGGAAAATATCGGAGATTCAGGTGCCTATCGGATGTGTGGCCATTGTGAACCTGTTGTATGTCTATGTTGATCTTTGATAAAATCTTTGCAGCTTTTGTTTGAGCCCGATATTTTAGTGTGTACACATTTTTTGTGCGTATACTAACTGTCATGCTCGCGACTTTGTCCGCGCATTTAATTTAACAAAACTCCGTTATACAGAATATATATACTCTATATATATATATATATATATATATAATCTCTAAAAATCTAGAATCTTAGTTTTTAACAAAAGCGTTGCTCATTTTAGAAAATGCAACCAAAAATATTTTTTGAAAGATTGGTTAACAGCTTTTGTTTCAATGATTCACAATTGGACAAACAGACAAGCAAACCGTAATACCTACTTTAAAATGTGTATTATTATCTGTCTCTCAGGAAAATATTACTTTTATAAACTCTTTCCCAGTTGTATTATTGTATAGATTACGCTTACTCCGACCAAATTCCTAAAGCTTTGTCCTTAGAGATCTAAAGTAGGACAACACCTACCAAACTTTAAATCGTCTACGTTGAAAGGCCGACAATAACAAATTGGTATCAAAGCCTGACAAAGATGGACTCTTGAGAAACTGTCCACCCACACCCTTTCTATTGATCGTGGCTTGCTCAGTGCTTACAATAAATTAATTCATGTTATGAGCATTTTTTATCCCATTGTGTTTATTCGACTATTTATTTTACCATTAATAGATGCTAATGGGCGGACATTGGTCAAAGGATTTTGGAATCAAAGCCTTGAATAACTTGAATAGGTTCTTTGTAGACCTCGTCAGATGAATCTCGTTAGTTTATTTAGATCTTTATAGAAACTTTCGCAATCTTCACTCATAAAGCTCAACTAAACGTGTTTATTTAAAAGACAGCTGTTTTAATGTTCGTATAATCTACTTCTATGGAGAAAGTAATGATTCTAATCAATATTTAGAATTTAAATGATACAATAAAGATTACTTGTGTATGATAACATAAAGTGTTGTATCTCATATCTTTCATCTACCCGTTTCAAGCCTATAACAAAAAAAGTGCTACTGTTTTTGTTTGTAACGATTGGAGTTCGACTAATCCTTTTGAAAAAAGATTGTTTAGTGCAAACAATCATACAATGGAAGGATTGTCCTTCCATGTCTTGATGTTTTTTCTTTTTACTTTTATTGTTCGATTTGGTCTCGTTAAGTATCATTTTAATAATGCCTCCAACGTCGCTCCGCGGCCGGACTAATAAATCCAATTTAAATGTTACCCGGACCATCTCTGACATAACATATGTTAATCCATACATCTTTATCTTAAGAATCACAAATGCCGATATAAAAAAGGTAGTCCAGTCGGAGACGGGTGGCCGTCCACAAACTCATTATTCTAAGTAAGCGAAATTAACTTTATTCCCACAATTTGAATAAAGCGATTCCACGGCGCAGGCTTCTTGCGCAGGTTGCATGCGCAAAGGGAATGATAAAAAAATGCATGACGTAGAGTAACACCGAGTATTACTTTACGTCACTGCATCACTGACCATACCATAATGTTAATTTGGCCAGCATAAGAATGAATGAACATCTTCCCAAATCTGACTACTGTTTATATTGTAGTGGCCACCCGACCAACCATTAGGTTATACGTGGCAGCCACTTTTGGGGACCAGCTGTGGTAGATTCAAGATTCAATTGTTTATTTGCCACAGAATATACTATAATAATAAGCTATGCTAGTCAATGTATTCAGTCTGCATGCAAGCGTGCAAATGATAATTCATGTCATAAGTTTACCCAATCATTAATTATAATTTCATAATTCATTCAGGTTATAAAAACATTTTTTTTTTGTAACATCTAATTTCAGTTTTCAGTTTTTCGGGCAATTTATTATTAATTTTGATGCACATATTATAAACATTTTTCTTATAAGTATCTTTTTTGCATGGAAATTGATAGTAGGTTTCACCCCCAGCTGGGGTCAATGGGAAAAAACTTCCCGCTCGTCTGAACCACCCACCTTTACAATGGCTTTATACTACTGTGCAACTTGTAGGACATAAAATAAATAAAAATAAAAATAACTTTATTGAGGACACAATTTGCATGGTAATTTTTTTATCATACTTAACATACACATAATTATATAGTCCTACAAATGGCGGTCTTATCGCAAATATAAACATAGATAACAAGATTTCTAGTAGTTGTAACCCACGCTTCATAATGCGAAAATAACCCGCGCCGTGGAAACGCACGTAATCCTCTCGCGTGCTTTCGGTACTCCTTTGCCTGGCTCTTCAATAATGGGACGTTGAATGTCAATTGTTTTTATAATCTCCTGACGAATTCAATTTAAATATTAGATCTTTGCATCGATTCTATTAATAATCGCAATCTGTCTTATCACCTCAGTAATACAGTTGAATATGGTGTAAAACAGCAACAAGAACTGTGTATTTTATGAACCCTAGAGAGCCGTCTTGCTGGTTCCCACGAAGTTGTTTGTTTGGTATGATTACCTGCTTTATTTTGGTCCACAATTTTATTTTAATTAGGTATTATTATGACCAGTCATTTGACCATTCTCTCCTCTGTAGCGAGAGTGTTTTTTTCTGCTGCAAAGCAAAGGTTCTTCAAATTGAAAAAAAAATACACCACATTTCCAAATAAAATTCGTGTTGCATTTGTTTTGTTAGCTGTAGGTACTATGTTAGCTGTCATAGTTTTTGACATTCGAATCAAAAACCTGATTTTACTCTATAATTCGCAATATTTCGCATTGATCTGACAAAAGAATTAGGTGACCTTAAGCTATTATTTAATAAATTTGAGAACATTTTATATCCATATATTAAAATACAAGTTACTGTAAATATATCAACTCAATATAAATGTCCCAATAACTCTTGACCAAAGACCGAAGGCTCCCAGCGATGTTCGTTTGCTAATGAAGACATATTGAATCGCAAACCGGCGGACAAGATATAGGCAATGTTTAAATTGACATGCAGCTTTACCATATCCGTTTTGGTTCTTTGAGAAACGTGCACCGTTATAATAACGTCCGTCAGTGTTAAAGCAAAGTTTTATCAGAAACCTAAAAATAAATAAGGTCAGAGAGAACTATTACTTACTTTTTTTTTTCATACAACTGAAGTGGTAACCAAGCGTACGACCCACAAGATGGTAAGCGGTTACCGCAGCCTATGGTAGCTTGCAAACCAGAGGTATCATGTGCCAGTAATTACTTACCTTAACTTAGGGGATATTGCAACTTGTTATATGGTCAGGCGTATATAGTGCTTACCATCACGTGAAAGACCTTGAAGAGTAGGTATTGTCACTTGTTGACATAAAAAAAACCTCTTATAATCGACCTTATTGTAGTTATTGGTTGTAGTGTCAATCCAATTTCGTTTAGTTTTAAAACAAATTTGTTTTTAGTCAAATTTTTAAAAAAATTGTTTCGTTATTGAGGCACAAATAAATTCGCTGTTAACACTTATAAAATCATTAATCAAAACCTCGATAACTTTGCAAAAATTTGGACTTGAATTTGAATAGGTCATCAGAAAGAAATAAAAAAAAAGTCCTTGCCAGAAACCGGCATCTAAAATTAAACCAAACAAATTTTTACTTTACTGGTAACTTCTAACTGGGAACGTTTGCAAAAGCTTGTAATAAAAAGGACAGACGCATAGAAAAGCGATTGGAATCAAAAAACGGGACGAAACCCATATCAATTAGCGACAAACATGACAGACAAAGTCAGGTTGGTACGGTAACTTGCTAATGTTTTATTTACCGACGGCGCGGCACTGGCGGCACGGAGCAAAAGTTAACTTGGATTTTTAAAAGTTTACTCAAAAGTTACGGCTGCGGTATCCCTCGTCCGTCTAGCCTCGCACCTGATAAAGTAATTTTACGATTCCCTAATTCGCACTTTTGTGGAGAGTTTTAAAAAGCCAGAAGGTTCTCTACACGTAATTGGGTTCGCGTTAAGCTTGACAACCTTTTTAATTTATAATACGCTTTGTACATTCCTTATGTATCGTATTTTGACTGACGCTTATTTTAATAATGCATGTATGATGTTGATGACTGTACAAAGTTTTGTCCAGACCTAGTAATTACAGACTTTAGTTACGTGTGCATATGGCGGCGACCACATAAAGGCGTCCAATTTCATGTACGCAAGTATGAGAGGGGTCCTTTTGTTGGCGACAACAAAAACCTGGTACCTCAAACTTCTTGCGTTAAAAATAAGAACAAACGTGTCATCGATGAAATGACGCGTGTCGACCAATCAGGCGCAACGGCCGCAGACGACGGTGACGTCACCGAACCACCGTCCAATGGGATCGACCCGTCGCCTTCGGTCACTTTGGACTAATTGCCCATGTGTGCTGTACCGCTAGTTTTGAGAGGAATCCGTGCGCGTGAGTTCACACACACATGCATGCACTAACGAACGTGACACACACTGACAGAGTCTCATTCATGTAGTTATTGAAAACTCAAATCAAACTTTCAGAAGACAGATCAACAAACAAAATTACGATGCTTATTTATGGTTCCTAAAAATTATAGATTACATCACTATCGTACAATAATGAACTTGCTTAGAAGTGGTAAAAATGAAGCATGGCTAATTTAAAAAAAAATAGTTAACATTCTTGATAAAGAAATCCACTTCATATCCTAGGAACTTACTCAAACTCTTGATGATGGTCTAAAAGGTTTTTTTATTTGGCTCCATGACGGGTTTGACAGAAGGCAAGCCTGACGGTAAGTGGTAACCTTCGCTAAACTAAATTATTCATGCCTTACAAAACGACAACCCGTTGTATGTATTATAATCAAGGACTAAGTATAGTGCAGGAGGTAGTGGTATGGTAATGGATATCGCCCGGCATTCTAAGACAGCAAATGTGAAAAATCTCATGTATATTTAAATAATAATATTATGATGTGATCATTTTTTATATGCCAACAAGCATACGGATGGTAAGCTGTTACCACAAGCTATGGACGCTCTGGAAAAACCAAAGGACCTCATCCGTCGTGATCATAAGACGTAGATCAAAATTCTCTTGTGCCATTTATTTTCATCGGAAACTCCTCTATATAATAATTTATGCAATAATTTAAGAGTAGTAGTTGTAGGTAGTATTTCTTCGTGATAGAGCTCATCGCTGCCACAATAGTGGCTCAAAAAAATAGTATTTATTTTTAGACGAACTCTATTTTCTTCATAAATCTTAAATCATTCACTAACTAAACCTAGAATATTACCAATCATAAAATTTAGGTTGTATTAAGCTGTATGCTGTCAAAATAAAGGTTTGATAATATCAATAGAAACCAGAATAACTTTCGTCTAAAATTACTTGCCCCAAAAACGTACATTTTGACCAAATCATTGTTCTAAAGTAAAGCATGAGAAGAATTTAACTTACACTTTTGCTCATAATTAATTATAACTGCGGCCAATGGGAAGTGAACCTAACACAAACAATAGCAAAAGGTTTTCATATAATAGTTTCTAAAGTTAGTAGCTAACATTAACGTAATTGCTAAATGTAGGTATAATAACCAAGTGTGTGTAGACCAAAATGTAGCAGGTTCTGCAGAAATATTCTAATGCAACTATAGTTTTACCATGCAGCTAAACCATAGAAAAATGATTAAAAAAATTTTTAAATATGACTTAATTTGGAAACAAAAACAAATGTAACACAATCGAGCCATATAGAGATAGCAAGCAGCCTATAGATAGTCATAGATAAAGCGGTCACAGGAAGTCGGTGGATGGTGAAGGCTCAAGATCCAATCGATATTTTCGCTTCGGCCGTCTACGAAACCGGAATTTCGTAACCAGTTACGACCTAAACATATTTCGGCTTCGTACGATACCAGTTACGAAAAGGCACGTATTTTTCCAATAAAAAAGTATCCTTCCGTTACTCACTACAAATTTCTTTCTACGAAACCAAGTTTCCTGTAAACTACGTGTTTCCCGAAACTGGTATCGTACGAGGACGAATTATGTTTAGTTCGTAACTGGTTACGAAGTTTCGTAGACGGCCGAAGTTGTTATTTTATGCCACTTTTTGAGAGAGGCTTGTGTCAAGCAGTTGACATCTATTGCCAGAGTCGACCACTGACTTCGAACTTACTTTTTGGCTGATATGATGATGATGAACTCACCAGCTCAAGATGTGAGGATGTTTACCGCATTTTTAAAACATTCCAAGAGTCTGGTCAAAGCGACGAAACAGCTGGTTCATATCTGGCAACGTATACGCATTGCCATTCACAATGGTAATACCGCCAGCATGTTGCAAACACATACGAGACGAGCTCTATCACAAAGAACTCTAATACTCTCCTCTACTAATCTATATTACGACTAGTAGTGATATGGATCAGCTGAGCTATGCTAAACTTTACCTGATAACCGTGAAAATGTTGCAAGAAGTCGGTGATGGTGAAGGGCTCAAGGTCGTGGCGTTCTTAATAAGAGATCTATGGTCAGTGGACGTCTACCTGACTTATATGACATGATGAAGTTTATTTTTACCAAGTTTGTCACAAAATATGGGGAGTTTTGGTTACTTTAAAATGACAGACTATAAAAAACGGACTGACCGAATGAATCGATGATATTTTACAGATTTCTTCTTATTTGAATATTTAATTAATTCAGGCGTGACTACAGAAATCGATTAAAAGGTATTTGATAGGTACTAATATGACAGTGAAATTTTTCGTACTAAATAACTGCATATGCATATGATATGACTTTCTTTTAAAATAAAGTTTTGTAAAAAACTTTGTCATCTAATTTCTTTTTTGGATTAGCAAACCCTAAAGTAATGATGAAGGGTCATTATTATTATATTATTATTATTATTATTATTTTATCAGCCATTCATGTCCCACTGCTGAGCAAAGGCATTTTAAAGGACATTAATTACAATTAAAGCATACAATTAATATCTTAGCTGTCTATGTAAAACAATGTTGTGTTTACGTCGTCTTTGATACCGTAGAGATTATTTTCTAACTAGTGTTACGCCGAATGAGCCCTCGCTGACTTTTTATATACTTAAATATAAATCGAATAACCACAAATACAAATGTTGACACAGTAGTGTCACTGGCTTCTGTGTTCGTTTTTCCTGTGTTACAGAAAGACAGTTGATTCCCCAATATGTTTTTACAGAACAACTTCACCTTTACCTGCGCACTCTAAGTCCTTTATTCATAGTTGAACTATAAACTTCTGTTAGCTAATATCTTTCAAATCTATCATCAGTGCACTCCTACGCATTAAAAAGAACACCATGAAAATTACAGGTCTCTAGAACTACTGGCTGTGCCTGTGCATTGACTGTGAGACAGTGAGTAAAGAAAACCCAACCTTTCGGGTTACAAATTGATGATTGACTTTTATTAATTTGGTCAGAGACAATTTTATTGTCAAGAACTGAAAAATGGGGACATCGGTAATACACCAAATTTATGTTTAAAAAAAACCAAATAAAAAGTTTTTGTAGATTTTTTTCAAAGAGCACTGAACTGAACCAATTTCTATAACATTTATATTATAGACCTCTGAAAAACGACCTGCTAAACCAAAAATAAATTCAAAAGTTATTACAGTAATCGCGTAGGAAACAAACAAAAAAAACGTAGGTAAACGTAGCCGAATTCATAATCAACTCTTTTTTGGAGTCGGTTGAACGTAGTGGCGCGTGCGAATGCTTTGCTGAAAAGCGAGAAGTTTTGGGTTCGATTCCCGCGTTGGGACAAATGTTTGCATCTGTTTTTTTTTTTTTTTTTTTATACAACTGAAGTGGCAACCAAGCGTACGGCCCACAAGATGGTAAGCGGTTACCGCAGCCTATGGACGCTTGCAATACCAGAGGTATCACTCGCGGGTTGCCACCTTGGGGCTAAGATCGAAAGCCTCATGTGCCAGTAATTTCACCGGAAACCGTACCCTTCACGCCGGAACACAGCAATGCGAGCATTACTGCTTGGCGGCAGAAATAGGTATGGTGGTAGTCCTTCCCCGGACAAGCTCTATCACAGAGAACTCTACTACTCTTGGATATCTGTTGGATATTTATGATTTTATTGATAAACCAGCTTTGTAATATATATAGTTTTGTAATATTTTTTCATTATTAATGTCTCTAAATGTCAGTAGGTATACCTTACCTACAATCTACAAGGATAATTGATCTATTAGTGCTGACCTCAGGTTCGATGGACCAGTGTCACAGAAGTCTTAGCGCTATTAGTGTATAAATACGGGTCTTTATAAAATTACCATATTACAATGTTTATGATTTTTATATGACTAAAATATAGAAAATGCAGAAAAAACAAACAAGATGTGCGTGTAATGCTTTTTATAATAATCCAGGTTTATTTAATATTTTTTTAGCATAAAACCAAAATAACACCTAAGTAAAGATAAAGATTATGTAAAAACATTATATGAACTTGATCCTTAGAGAGACTTTCACAAACGACCTATCGATAGGTCAACCAGGAAAGTTGAGCCTTTCACTACTAAATTTTCCTGGTAATAAAAAGAAAACAGAACCATTAAAATAATAATAATAAGTAGGTACATTGGTGATGTAAAAAGGAGTTAGTTCTGACTAACTCCTCTGGGCATGCCCATTATTGCCCATGCATGACAAAAATTTCACAGTGAAGTGAATAAAATGAACGGCTAATTTAGTGAACTAATAATTTAGACATTTCATTGGTTCACTTCCATACAACGCCACACGCGCAGTTCGGAAGAAGACTTACATCGGATCATTCCAATTTATAAATCAGCTTTTTCAAAACCGTGCAAAATGTACAGAGAATACATAGACTTTTGGAACGACGCTGATGGATCGAAATGTCGTTTTCTGAACGGTTAGTTCGAAAAGTGCATGACATGATGTTGAATAACCAACATACTGAGCTTTATTGAGCTGATTAGTTTACGGTTAATTTTTTTTTTTTTTAAGTCTTTATTTGTCATTAAAAATACAAGTATTATAATCTAAACACAGTTTAGTATAACACAACAGTTAATAAATATAAATTATAACTTTGCAGGCTGCAGCGCCTAATAAGTTTTTTAATTAAATTATTATTTATGCTAGGTTAAACTTTGTAAATCTTATTATACTTACAGCTAAACATAGTTACTACCTATTATAGCATTATGATTATAAAATAATATGTGCACTTTGTGTAGCGCGCATTTTTAAAGTTGACTATAATTAAGCTTAAACTATGACCTTAACATTTTATGAATGTACGTTCATCTGATTTATTACTTTGTCACACACATTTACTGATCTGATCTGTACACAACACTGACGGAGTGAATGTGGCAATATTATTTTGTGTTTTGACATTTCGAATTTTCACAAAGTTTTTCCAATTATTTATCAGACTATAGTCACTTGTGCATTTGGTATTTTAAACGTGTTAGCAATACAAAATTGTATTACTTTGTCGTAAAAACTAAAAATATATACATAATAAGTTTAAAAAAAATTACTTATCCATAATAAAATAATGACACATGTAAATCTAAATAAACATTTTATGGTCATTATTTTGTTAGTGACCGTTTCATTTTTATTAGCTGCACAAACGTGACAGACGTGATTTTTCTTATCTTTATTTTGTAATTTAAAATTCACGACAGTAAGTAACAAAAATGATTTTAATTTTAAAACAAAATTCTGTACTTTCACCAAGCTAGTAGGCACCTATAATAAATCAGCCAGTTGTTTTTCAAATAATTTACACAATAATGTTGCGGATCTAATAAATATTGCCAATTGGATAGCAACCAAGATATTATGATGCCCGTAATTTACAACTCTATAACGTAAATTACTACCTTACTACAACTGATTTGTTTGACTTTTTTTTTTAAACCTAGTGGAAACCAGGAATATTATTGTCGTTGGCAAAATAAGTTGTGAACAAAAGCAAAAATAACTTAGTTGTGTAAAGCCGAAAAAGTTGCTCTCCCAAAAGTATCACTAAAAATGTAAAGTGCTTTAAAACAAAGATTAGGATTATTCAGTTGACCCCCAGACAATAATTCCAGCGCGTTATACTCGTTATTCCTAAACTTTTCACATCAAGCCACATTAAATATTTAAATCCGGCTACTCGTTTCTTTTCATCTGCCCTTGGACAAGATGACCAGCGTCCGTCAACATTTGCACAGTATTAAGTAGCTCGTCTCAGATGAATGGAGTCTCCGAGCGCAGATGGGATATAAGATGCGTGTTTGTTTATGTCATGTTTTGTTCAAAAACGGACAGCACTAAAAAATGAACCTAATTTTTAATTTAATATTGAAATTAACGTTGTTTCATTTTAAAATTACAGTGATTCTCTTGTTGAGAATTTTTATTGGTAGAAGAAAACAAACAACTCTACTGGCAAAAGATAGGTTTTAATAGGTATAATTATGTACTAAACTTTTTGGTGGCTTAAGAAAAAAGTTAGTCTTGTTAAAAACGGACAGCACTAAAAAATGGAATGCACTGTCTCTATTTTAATTATTTGAAATTAGCGTTGTTCCAATTTCAAATAAAATACGGATTGTGTTTTGAAAAAAAATATTGGTACACACCAATATTAAAAACTACTGACCAAAGCAAGGTTTTAATAAAGTGAACTTTTTGGTGGTTATGAAAAAGTTAGCAAAAAAAGTTACCTTGCGCGATGCGTACAGCTGGCATCTTGATTCTCATCTTGATTTGGTCACCTATTTTTAGATCTTGAATTTCTGCTTTATCCTCGGAAAATGTTTATCTGGATGTCAGGCGACAGTTTGTTAGCTCACTTCACACGCGCCGCCGACGGTCCAGCGGCTTATCGCTTTTTCTAAAACGTTTTTGATAACGTTCTAGCTATCACAAGCCAAGTCTAATGTCCGACGGTAAATTATATTTTCAGTCATCTTCTTAGTTTCTTCATCTTGTAACTTTTTTAAACACAGTATAATCAATTCTTACTTTTTCCTTTTCATGTTGTGATTCGACACGTCACTTTAAAATTTATTCTCAAAAATCGACCGGTCATACAGACGGTCTTATCGATACTTGAATAAACGTCTCAGTTCTTTATCTTATCTGTCCGCACCTAGTGGCTATCCAGCGATTTGGCGATCGAGTTCGGTCACACTTAATTTATCGGCAGCTGCTAAACTCTTTCACTTTTCAGTCCGCGCAAATTTTCACTGTCCGTAAATTAAGAAATATTAAGAATGGAAATTGATGCAGGTTACAGATTGGACTGGAGAAATTAAATAAAATTAAAATAATTTTTAGATAGAAATTTTGTATCGTGTTTACTATTTCGTCTTAGAGTCTCGCGTTCGAGCACGTCGCGCGTGCGGAGCGGTAAGCAGGTGCACGGCCGGCCGCCCGCTCTCGCCCGTTGTCCGAGAGCGTCTGTCCTGTGTCCCTTCGCGCGAGGGCTCCGGGCCTCCGCATGTCCACGACTCGCGCCGTCTCTCTCCGCCGGCCGACGACGGCGCGTGCGAGTCCACACGAAGTGGCCAGGGGTTACTCGCGGTCGCCACTGCCTCGGCTGATCGACAGAGATCGAGCCACGCGTGGTAAGCCGCCACCCCCACACGCGTGACTAGGACGGATATACATCGAAAGCGTCGTGCGTCGGTGTGCGTGCGCGGGTGGGGCGAAGATGCAACGCGTACAAAAGAAAAGGGATAATATTTGCTTGCATATTTCATGACTCGATTAGGAGATGGAATTTTTAATTGAATGGACCTAAGCGCGGTCAGTCGTTTTCTAATGTAGTACAATGTTTGTAAAAATCACTTTATTTTGGGTAAGGAAATATGGGTCTTACATGAACTTGATAAGGGTGGAATTCGTTTTTACAACAGTCCTAAAATATAATCATTCTTGACTAAACCTTTTTTTATTTAGTCACTCAACCATTTACGGAGAATTGTACCCTAACTAGATAATTAATTGCAATAATTAAAAAAATATAGTAATGCTACTTCTTAATTTGTAGAACAAAATAACAATAACCCGAGCGTAGCATTGTGCTACGTTTGCTACGCTTTTCGTAGCATAATGTTTTTTATTTTTTCTTAGTATCTTTTGGGTATTTTTGCATGATTAATTTTACAAATATATATTGTAACATTATCTACCTGTATTATAATTAATTTTACACATAAATAATTTGTGATTTTGTAAGAGCCAGAGTGCGGTAAACTCTTTTCTTTAAACATTTCATTAATTATAACAAAAAAATGCAAAAACAGTGTATTTCTTCATCTTGTTTACAAATCAAACTGAAATATCAAAGTAAACGCAAAAAGTACGCGAGATAAACAAGTATTAAGAGCGCAACACGTTGAGACGAGATCTTCACTCTCACTACCAACTTTTCCTCGCTTTTTTCCCCGACGTTATTTTACTTAAGACGAGGAACTTATCTCGGTCGGTCCTTGACTTTAATAAGTTTTATGAGTGTCAGTCGGGACTTAACTGGCGCGCGAACTGGCGAAAAACGAACTTTTTCATAATTGTTTCCAAACTGCTGGCAACTTCGGTGGCGTTCGATTATTGAAATTTGAAAGTTGTTCCGTTTGATTGATTGTATAATGTGGATTGATTTAATTTTTTGTTTTGTTTATGATTGTATTTACTATTTAGGATGAAAATACTTTTGCAACCTATTTAAAACTAACCTTGTCTACAAATAAGTTTTTGTTTAGAGTTTTTGTACGGATTCAAAAATGAGTAGGTACAGTTATTTATTATCTAATTTATGACAGGTTTTTAAAAGGTACCCTTAGTAAGTAGATAGTACATTTATTTAAAGTAAAAACTAATTTCTGTACTAAATGGTAAAAATAAGTTAGTGAGTAAGTAGGTAAGTATCGAACAAAATAAAACTGTGTCTGTGTCTATAGGCATAGATACTTCATCTGTACCAAGCCTAACACCTCCCTGAATTACCCAACGGTTGACCAAACATGCTCGGATAGGTCGTAAAAAAATTACTTACAGACCGTGGTCATCTTTGTGTCCAGCGAGATGAAAACCCGCCTCTAACTATCTCTTTCTAACTATCACATGTGGGTAGTGAAAACAGAGATAGATAAAGGGTTGTCCGTTTTCATGAGTGGAAATCACGGGATAGTGTCCAATCGGCTGCCGTCTCTCTCATGTGTAGGGGTGGGTCGGTGTGTGGAAAGGGATGGTGTGTAGGCTGGGATGTGTGGAGTTTTCCCGACGCTACTCGCCGCTAGGCGGCGTGGAAAATTTCAGGGAGGCTTGAAGTTTCGAGGAACCTTTGGTTCTTGGGTTTTAAATGTTGGAAAATGTAAAAAGTGAATGAAAGTTTATTTGGATTATAAAAGCTGTTTGATGAACTAAAAAGCAAAGGAGATTGATATAGTAAGTTATTTTCTGACTGAAGCTTTATCTATATAACGTTGCTTTTGGTGAAAACACCAAAATCTTCAAGATTTTCTAAAATTGATAATTAATACTCGGACAATAAAGGCTACTACAAACAGGAAAACAACCGACACGACAACGCCCAACCACCACTCGATGAACCGATGACATTGTAGCGGTCACAGAAAGTCAATGAACGGCAGTTTTTCACAGTTAATCATGGCATAATTTGAGGACCTATGCCTAGCAGTAAATGCCTAAAAACTAGTAATGATGATTATTAACCAAAGTTTTTTTTCAAACTGTTATTACAATAGACGGATATTTTTTCTTCCATCCTGCGGAACAGATGTGGGACAGGAACCTAAAATTGCTCAATTCGAGACGTAACGTTATATCTGAGAAAGTATCGAGTTCGTGTCGACATGTCATTACCAACTTGAGGTTATTATTTCGAGTTTTGTAAATTAGGGACAAATTGGGAAAAAAGTTAAAAGCTTTGTATCGTAAAAGTTGGAATTTAGAATTCATTTATTTCATGTGATAGTTAACTTAAATATTGCTTACTAAAATAAACTGTAATTTTAGTAGCTTGCTATATATATTGTTTTTCCTTTATGTCAATAGACAAAGATGATAGCAGTTTTGAAAGACATATTACACGATTATTGTATGACTTTAAAAGGCAAGCAAATAAATAATAAAGGAAGCAAATAAATGTTCTAGCCAAAATTGATACCTAGATAAAAATCATAAATTACAAACCAGCAAAAAATATTGTTCGTACATAGGTTTATGAGACACGGTAGGTAATTATCGCACCACTTATGCGATAACAGAAGCCAAGTTTTTGTAACCTTTCTTCCCTTCTCCAAGTTCAGCTTAAAATAAACCCGTTTCAAGGACAGAATGTAGGAATACACGTGTCTTTTAACTGATTTCAGTAAGTACTTACTAGCTTTTATGAGAAGGGTATTTTAGTATGCTTGTAATAACATTACACTAATCACACTAATATTATAAATGCGAAAGTTTGGATGTTTAGATGTTTGGATGTTTGCGTATTGCTTGGACCCGAATAACCATATTTTAAGACTCTTTAACGTGAACAAAAATATATCTTTTATTTCTTTCAGTTTTTTACATATTATACCTACGAAAAACTGGTATAAAGGGTGCCGAAGTGTCCTTAGGTGATTTTCGGTGCTTGTCCACGACAGAAATAGTTTTGTTAGGGTGGGTCGCCATAGCTATATTTAAACGGTCATGCTTCGAAAGGACTTCTCTAAAATAGATAAATGATTAGGGTAGCAGTCTTTCCAACATTGGACACAAATCTTCATTTTAATGCAAAACGAGAGAAGAGAATGCAATGAAAATACTATAGTAACGCTATGTTTATTCTCTAATTTATTATTTATATATAGTGCATAAATTATTCAAGAAATAACTTATTTTAGATTGCGATGTTTTTTACTTATTTTTAATACTTACTTTACTATAAGATATCATCCATATTGAATAGGCAAAATTCAAAAAAACTAAATGCTTATTGTGTTTAGAATGACTAATACATAGTTCCATTTTTATTATAGTACTGTAGTACACCATTGGGATATTCTATATTATTAAAGCATTATCACATTAAAGTAAAAGTAGAGTAAAAAATGTTTATTTTCATAAAATGTTTACATATTTGCGCTTATCTTGAACTTATTGTAGATATGTCTGTCTATTTACATATATATCCAGTTACTTACTTAGTTGTTCTATTTTGTATATACCTACTAGGAGTACAGGTAAGATTGGGTTGACAAGTTCGAGAACATCCTACCCTTCAAACTAGTTTGGGACATTACCTACAGCATGGACCAGAAGGCTTACACCTCGGTAGTATTCAAATTAGCTGGCCCCCATTTATCGCAGACAACACTAATTAGGATAAATGCTGGATCCACGCCGGTGATTCAGAACGACAGCGCCTACATTGCAGACCTAATCAAGCAACGTGCCAAATAAGTCAACGGGTTTAGTGTAGTGATGTGCTTAGGTCGATGAAAGTAAGATCGTACGAATCAGTGTCCAACTCGGCTGAACAAGACGGCGCGCCGCCGTCTCATTCAGGCGGCCTTACTAATGACTTTGCTAATAGCGGCCTTACTAATGGTGACACTGCTGAACAGTGCTTAACTTTGTTAGTCTGTTAGGGACAACTTCGCTAGTTTTCACGAGCGCTTTATAAAAAATATCGTTAAAAAGAGATTTGAAATATATTTATGGGATGATTTTGGAAGTGAGATTTAAGTTTCCTTCAAAAAATCAAGATAGAGTATGTTATATTTATATAATATCACAAGATTTATTTTAAGATTTCAAATTCTTTTAGTCAACCACCTCGTTTTTGTTGGATTTTTTAATATTTTTAAAGTAAATCTATCAATGATATTTCGGTATCTAAAACAGGTAAAAGTCAAACGAAGTAACTATTTTCTTAGTTAGACTTTGGAATCACAAATGTAAAAATAACATAATCCATTAACATGGCGCATTTCTAGCATTATATATGACAGATGAAACATCGATGTCGATGTTTTGTACCAACAACACTAGCCAAAACCCCCAGTCTCCAGCTAATAGCTCGGTAGCTAAGCGCTAAATGCAGTGCCCGCCAACGTAAACAATAAATTCTGAAGAGGCTGCGTTCATTTAAGACGAGTCTGGTTAGTGACCTCTCAGTTACCCACCCTGAGCATTAAAAACAATAAAATAATGATGTTTAAAATAACGCAACGCAGTAGCTTGGAGGTAGAATATCTGACACTGCGGTGGTACCCACCAAGACGAACTCTTGCTGAAGAGTCCTACCACCAGGTTCTATAGAACTAATAAAACCTTGTCAATATGTGCCAGTATTTTAATCAGCAACCACCACAGAATTATTGCTTGACGGCAGAAACATGGATAGTGGTACCATTTTCTCGAACGAGCTCTATCACAAAGGATTCTACTTTTAGAGAAGAGAAAAATAATGAAACAATGCTATATCCAGGCTCGATACATACACATTCCTAATTCTTTATATATTCTTATTAACCGTATATTTATGAAGTGTTTGCGTAATTCAGTGAATATGTCACCCTGTTCACTTGTTATCGAATTATTGATCAAAATGTCAATCGTGTCTCACAAATCGGTAAGTTAGGCTCAAATAATATGTCAGTTTTGCATAAATCCGCTGGCAATTTGTATAGGTTATGAGGTTCGATGATGACACCTATGGCATCCCAATTCATTTATCATTTTGTTCTTTTTTTGCTTTTTTTCTATCATGTTAAAAAAAATTACAAAGATTAGCGGTTTTGCGAAAAAAAAACAATAAAATTTTATTACAGCTGTTTTATTCATTAATCCTAAAATCAATGCTTTTTGGATGTTTCATATTAAAAATGCAGTTTAGGAAAATTTTAATTTTTTCAAGTGCAGCGGAAAAACATACAGTAGGACGGCCACCCCAATGTACCGACGACATTGTATATAACCGCAATCATCGGTCCATCGAGTGGCCATTTTACACTTCATTCAGTTTGCTTTTCGTGCCGATCAATTTACTTAACATTATTTACCTAAGCGTATTGAAGGATGCTAATTATTATAATTATTGTGAAACAGCCCTGGGCGATGCTTGGCCACTTCACGGCGCCCACGCTTGTTCTCACAGCGTTACTCATCAATTGCAAAACTCTTAGCTTTAGGTATATGCAAAATCTGGAAGATGAAAATCTGTCTGTAATGGCGGATTTTAGCCCGAATACTCAATCGTTATTTAAATATTTAAGATCGAGTTATCTGATTGAAAGGTCGTTATTTTTCGAAATCGTATGTAGAAACGTCAAAACGTCATCAATTAAGCTTTGATTAGTTAACTAACGATTTAGTATTCGGTTGTTAAAGAATAAAATTGAGGTTTAAACTTAAGGGTCGAAAGGGGTGACAGTAGAGCAGGAGCGGGGTGGGAACAGTTGCTAAAACACTACAGGTTGAGGCTCGGCAACAGATCAAAACCTCAACTCGATCCAGTATCTTTGAAAACATCGTGAAGAAACCGGTGGATCTTAAAGCTTATGATTTCGAAAGACAATCATCGTGACATACACCAATCCGCATTGTTTCTGTTTGGATTATGATCCAATAACTCTCGCTCGATAGTAGACTAGTACAGTGGGAACATTACAAGGCCATGATGATGACGACGTGATGGCATAAAACTTAAAACACCAAGCAAAACCAAATACAACAACTATTGCTTCTATTAGCATAATAGTCCTTAGTACCCATACCTATAGAATTTATGTGGGTTCCACACAATCAACATTGTCTATGAGGTACAAATGCATGGATACCTTACAAAGGAATTTGATATTCAAATAACTATTTGAACTTTGATTTCACAGGTTGAATCCGTTATGGCTAGTACGTTGGATATTGTCAAGGTTCATGGATATATTAAATACCTACCACTGGTATTCATAGATGGGAGTTGATGCTATATCTACTTCTTTCTACCTAGCTACACTGTAAACAACGGTTCTAAGAGTATACAAAAATTACCTTTGTCTAAGAAAAACCTGTTTTTTTATACTTCTTTTATCTTTCTGTGGCTGTACTTACCACAATTTTGCCAAATTCAATGTCGATAAGATTAAAACAGTAAGATAATTTTAAAACAATACAAGAAAACCAATCTTTTAATGACTGCAAATCATAAACTCAGAAAAACCATTGAAATTATTTTAAAATTCGAAATCAAAAGCGTAGTACCGATGGTATCGCTACGCGTATCACAAGCAGTTTGCTGGCACGCGCCCACTACGATTGTAAAATCGGACCCTTTCCATTGTCAAATCCGCATTGTTTTACACGAGTAGCCTGGCCGATAAGAAAAAAATAAAAGTGCTGGCCAGAATATGTTAAAATAAAATTGTTTTAACTAACAAAATATAGCTCACAGAACCGATAGCCGCTGGGAAATAAAGAAGACCACGAACTGGAAAACAAAGAAAGGATACAAAAAGTAATGTAACGCTATTTCAGGTCCAGAAATATTACAGAAGAACTGCCTGATGATTAGACTTTAAACATGCATACAATAGTCATTTATTCAAACTTTCGGACATAGATTTTAAGTAGGATTTTATTTAGGTGTGCTTAGATAATAAATATTACAATTTAAAGCCATGGTAAGCAACAAAAAACTCTAATCTATTGGCAAATGACAAAAAGAAAATCATTTAACAATATTATACCCCATTTTAATAAATTTTACAAAATACTGTCTCTTCAAAAAATAAAAACCAAATATAACGGCAATTATAAAACTCTTTCTTTACCTCAACGGGGTTGGTAAATTATTTTGGAAATATTTTTTAATCTAATCACGAAATCAGCGGTGGCCTCAATGCGGGGTGGTGGTGGCTGGCACCAGTTATTGACCGGCGGCCGAAGCCACAATATAGCACTGTAGGGATGCTTCTTGAAAAAATAAATGTGCTTACAATATCGATGATAAACATGATTGACTGGTGAGACTGACAATCAACGCACAGCTTAAACCGTAAGTCATGGAGAGCTGAAACTTAAAGGCTGTGTACCTCGTAAAGTGTAGAGGACCTAAGAAATGAAATCAAAAGTTCTGGAGGATGCAAGAGGAAAATATAAGTTAATTTAGACAACTAGCTGCTCGCGGATAGCAGCTTTGCTCAGGTGATAAAAATAGAAAGCATTAATAGATACTATATCTATTCCAAGTTTCATCAAAAACTATAGGTTTTGGTAAACAACAAAATATAGACATAACATAACTTTATAGACAGAAGTATATGAAGAATACTGTTAATTTTAGGCTACAGTTTAATTAAAGTTTGCAGACTTGTTGTCGTTATTTTATCGGTATTGCAAAAAAAAAATCTATAAAACATTGGTCAGCCCTAACCGAGTCACGGGTCATTTCGCTCTGGTGGCACGTTCCGTGAATAACAAGAACCTTTTACAAATTTTATAATAGAATTTTTGTTTTGTCAGGTGAATACGTTCTCAAGATTAAACAAGCTAAGATCTGAGATAAGTTAATGTCGAACAATTCCTTAGTTGATTTTGAATGTTGGTTCATTTTATTAGAGTCAAAAATACAGTTAAAATACCAATGATATGGTTTGTCTATGCATAAAGAATAATGCTACCATAGCTAAAAATAACTCCGCTTTTAGTCCGCAGGAGTAATTTTTAGTTTTTTTTTCAGTAGCTCGCACTTTTGTTCAACGATTGTCCTTTAAGTAACTCAATATAGCGCAACGGACTTTTGTCAAAATATTTACTTTACTCAACGACTTTAACAATGCCCTTCTTAACGCTAATAATGCCATTTGGTCCATTCAAATTTGTACAGGCATGTAATTGTCATTATAATTTCTTGCGAAAGAAATTTTGTGTGATAATGCACGTTGAGGATCGATTGTCGTCGAACAATCGAGATGGATCTTATGATAACACGCAGGATCGTATTACGACAATTTTGTCGATACCTTAAATTCACATCTCTGACACCCAATACCTAAATATATAAAATCGTTGCGTTACTTGCTGACTGACTGACTGACAACCATTGCATAGCTTAAACTATTCGCTCATTCATAAAAGTAAAAATGTAATTTTAGCAGCTTGCTAAGTATTGTCTGTCCTTGTCATTCTTATGTCTTTATACAAAGATGATGACAAATTTGAAAGTGCATTCGCTAACGGAGGTCTAAAGTACAATTAATATTAATGCCCCTAGACTTAGAGAACTGAAATTAAAAGTCTTATTTTGATTAATTCTGAAACTCAACTACCAAAGGATGTTTTTAATCAATAAACCGTCGATGTCATCATCGATGACACAATACCTATATTTATTTTTGCAGGAGGTCGGTAGATGGTAAATATTCAAGATTGGTCGCTTTGATACTTTTTCGAGGAGGGCTATGTCACAGAACAGAATATATTAGTACTCGTACCTATGTCCAGCAGTGGACGTCCTATTGGCTGATGACGATGACGAATTCATCATCGTCATATTAATGATATCATATAAACCTGAGAGTTCCCAAAAGCTGGAGCGGGAAGATCATACTCAACGTGGACAAAGTCATAAGCGTTCCACTAGTGTCTAAAAAGTGTAAGAAATTGTGACATAAATAGGTGTCAAAAGCTAGCGATGGAATTTAGAATATTGAGAGACGCATAGACGCAATATGTCGTTGCTTACAATTACTTAAATTTTTAGGACAAAAACATAAGAACAACGATACCTTTGTAAATATTTAAACAAAACATTCAATTTTAACTCATAGCTCAAACAGAATAAAGTATACATATAGTATAAGCATATAAGTATAACATTAATAAATGTCTATTTATAATTTGAATGAGAAGCCGACAAAAAGTGACCCTTAGGTAACAAAATGGTCATTATTCATATTGCCTGTTTGTATGTAAATTCTAGGCTTTTTCTTAGGTAACCTTGACTCTAGAGTCATCAGGAATTAATTAGGAATAAACTTGACCACGGGTCAGGTTTAGAGGTGACGTTTGATTGACAGTCTTGTGACGTTAA
Organism: Colostygia pectinataria; assembly: GCA_951394395.1. NCBI lineage: Eukaryota > Metazoa > Arthropoda > Insecta > Lepidoptera > Geometridae > Colostygia > Colostygia pectinataria. The sequence goes on from OX596362.1 coordinate 3,850,674, forward strand.
CGATGCTTTTTGTTTCTGTGCAAGAAATATACCACTGTTTACCATAACACAAACGATTGGTTAGAATAACCTTCTATTTATATTACACAGTACAATGACGATAACAGTTTTTTTTCTCTATCATACGTGATTGTGGTCTAATATAATAAGTTTAGTTTTCCTTTTTATAAGTGTTTATGCTAATTAAGTTTTAAAATCATATGTTAAATGCTTGTTATAATTATTTTAGAAATATTTAGCTTCTTTAGCCATTGAATAAACTGTAAGTTTTGATAAATTTTAACATAAATACATTTGTGGTCGATGTAAATGGAAATGAAAATGAAAATGAAAAATAAGTTTATTACTGCATAGAATAGAATGAGGTCTTAGCCACGCTGATATTCAGCCTTGCCTGGCCAGCCTTAGCTAAACAAATTGCTCATTTTCTACTATCGAATTAAAATTCTATAATAAAATTTATCACCAATTATAGAGAAAGAGACACACTACATTGTTAACACTAAGACTATTTCCGAAGTACAAATCAATGTGGTTGATGTGAATAGATTGAGATTTTACTAGAGATTTTTCGTCTGTTTGTTATCTTGTAATAGATTTCCGCAAAGTAACGCCTGAATCTATGAATTATCTATCAATTATAAATCAATGTTAAATTAAGTAAAATAAATGTTTAAGTGTCAACCCTTATGTGAACCGTACCATTCAAACACGTGACATGATTTTATGCGGTCAATACATGGTGCCGGTTTGTGCCTTATACCTCGTATTTTTAGGGTTGTTATGGTCACCATCACCCCTGGCTCTAATGCCGTGGATGATCACCTGTTATCACGGAATATTACTGTCAATCATCTTTGTGATTGATATTTGGATTATTAATAACAGGGATAGAAAAATTAAATGCTATGCTAATAGCTAATTAACGTTTAATTTTTTTTAAATTAAATGCTATAATAACTTTAATTAACGTATATAACGTATATAAAGTAAGTAAGTAAAGAGGAAAGATTTGTATTTTTGTTTGTAAATACATAGTATTAGTATTATACTCAAAAATTACTGATCCGATTTCAAAAATTATTTATTTTATTTATTTTGTTATTTACAATGTATGTACTCAAATAGATTATAAGTCCTAGGTAAGTTACTAAACGTAAGGCTAATAATAGGTTTCTACATTTGTCTGAAGTAAGTTGTTGTTGAAACAAAATATTTGCAAGTTATTATCTATCTACATTTTTAATTACGATCAGTGAGGGACAATACAAAGATCTTGAAAAAAAAACGTGTTTGCCATTATACAGCTACATTTTCCCTGAGTAACATAGGCTTTATTTAAAACTAGCAATTACTGGTATCACTGGTGGTCTAGTGATCTACTAGACCACCAGTGCTTTGTCTAAGCTATCAAGACACCCCAGCTTATAAATTAATATCATGATTTGGACCGCTAGTAGCGTTTATATCATGTTACGAGCATAAAGAAAGTGTAATTGGCAAACTGACAGTATTGTGCCAAATAATGAATAATGCGATGAAATGAAACTCTTGGTCAATTGCCAAATTGTATAATAAAACAATGAAATTGAGAAAGTTTACATAACACTGACCATAATTCTGCATTCTTAATTCAACTCGAATTTTGCACGAATTGTTCAGTTTTAAAGCGACGTTTACACAATTCAATAAACGCATGTATTATGTACTCTTACGTACAGTTTACATCGTGTATAGTTTGCACGGCTGATCTAGGCTTCCGTGAAATTAGCCGTTTGTTATGCGCAAAGAGAAAGAAAATTTGGGTAGAAAATGCTCAATTGCGCATCGAACGGCTAACTTCACTACGGCCGAGATCCGCCGTGCGAATTATACCACTACTACTATTATTACTAAAACATTTCAATGTTTTGCTATAGATTTATATTTTGTTAATTAACGCTTAGGTATCATTATTGCATGGAATTATGAATGGTATACGGCGCTTGCTAGTGAAAAACCGGAGGACATTTTTTGTTAGAGATGTGTTGTTTTGCCTGCTCAAAGCATTTTTTTTTATTTGTTACTAGCTGACTCGCGCTGCTACTCGATTTATTTTTCTATATTTTCTCACCGACAAAATATTTCAAGACCAAAATCAGCCAAATAAGTAATGCCGTTTTCTTTTAAATTATGAAGAAGATTGGATGACCCGCGCAGTTTTACTTGCGTTATTTTGGTTTTAATCTTTTTTAGATTTCTACAAATGTTTCAAGAGAAGAAAATACAAGAAGATAAGTTATACAGAGAAAGAAGATAAGATGCAAATAATTGACGCGTGAACGACCCGCGTCAGACTTGCCACTGCGAGCACTTACTAAACATTACTTCAAAAAGCTGAACTTGTGTACAAACGGAATAAATTGCTCTAATGAAATAAATAATCTGTAGCATCAATCCTTGATAACATCACTGATGGGATAACAATTACGCAATAGGATTTCAAACTCACCTCTGTACCTGACCTCCAGCCCACATGAAAGCCCACAGCTGATTTGCGATTCGGGCCGCGTACCTATTGTTTTACTTTTAAATCCCAATCCAATTTCGACAGCTCGAAGGCCTGTCATCGGTATGAGTTGGTTATACAACCTTTTTGTCAAAAACAATAGTTCTGACACTTTACGACAATTTCTGACTATTTATAAAATTATTTGTTTTTAATATTATTAAATTAAAGTTGAGATTAGTATGAGTTTTGCAGGTAACACTTTTGTCAGATCTGCGTCTTGTGCATTCCAGTCAAATGAAAAAATACCCATCCTAATTTGTATTTTTTAAATCAAATTTAGCCCCAAACTAAGCAAAATTTTTACTAATGGAACCAGAGATAGAAACTGATAGTATAAATCTTATGGTTTTTATGGTAAAATACATAAAAGCACTCAGACAGGAACAAATATTTGCAGATCATGCAAACTTGCATAGTAAGAACTCATTTCCGGAGCGGGAATTGAACCCGCAACCTCTAGATTCTCAACCGTGCATTCGCTAGCCGCGACACGGAGTTAGTCATTATTAATAGTATGAAGTGTGATACATACCACAATAATAATATCATACATAAGAAAAGTAGGTACTAAAAAAAGTAGTTATTATTGGGTCGCGTTTAGCAAAATAACTATATCACAAAAGAAACGTAATAAAATAATGATTTAATGACTGTATAAGTCCAGTAACGACTGACAACTGTTATCGCAACAACAATGAACAAGATACAAAGCTGCTATGCAAAAATAACTCTTTAATGAAGCTTCTTACAATAAGATCCGATATTTTTTTGCAGAACACGTCTTTTAAGCAACGATGGTACCAATTCAAATCGCGCGGTTTTGCCAAATGTTACTTTGTAGGTAAGTGTGGTCAGAAATGAAACTGATGGAAATACGTGGAGCAATCGTAAGTCTTTATAAATACGTAAAATTGTTGACTAACTGACTGACAATCCGTAAGTTGTGGTGAATTTTGTCATTATGTATTCCTTACTGAAAATCTCATGTGTGTGCCTGTAATTTCACTGAAAACGTACCGGAACACATCAATGCGAGCATTACTGCTTGACGACAGAAATAATTGTGGTGGTAATACTTCCACGGACGAGCTCTATCATAAAGAACTCTACTAACTACTCTTAAAATGTGTCATTAAATAAAACCACCATAATAAAAAATATGATAATATTTATATTACTTACATAAGCACTCTAGTTACTTATATTTTATAGCAAGCTACAAAATCATCACAAAGAAAACCGCTTTCCCTGTAATGAATTTGTTTGGTGCAAGCATTTTTAGGGATTATTATCAAAAATATATATATTTTTTTTAATTTAAATACTAACACTGTTATGGTGTATATAGCAATCTTTAGTCATGTTTTTATTACCTACTCCACAGCATTTTGTTTGGCTTGCCAAAATACCGTCGGGCAGTGCAAGTATGTTTTGCATTGTCAATAGAGTGATTACCACACACAGGACCCTTGAAGCAGGCAAATGCGCTGACTGTAGTGGGTTACTCACCAAGACCAAAAACCTTAAGTTTTTTCCATCTCATCATCATCATCATCATGACATCCTTCTTATGTTCCCACTGCTGGGATACTGGCCTATTCTCAGGCGAGAGTGATTGTGTCTTAAGTTAGTTTTTCCATCTACTTTCTCGAAATTTTCAAAATGTCGTCGAATAGAAGCGTCTGCGCTGCATCTGATTCGAGATCCTTCAACTTCGTATTTGCTTCATAATTTATTTCTTTTATAATACAATTTTGCTTTGATTTTTGTTGTTTCACTAAAACTTTGAAAGTAACGAGTCTAAATACGACCAGGCTTTCGTTTACTACGGTTACCATTTGCATCCTAGATCATTAATTTATTGCAACAATTTATAATTCAATAAAACAGTTTTTTTAGCAACTACTTTCTATTTCCGCCATAAAACGGTACAGTTTTTATGAAAACCAGGGTTTTACGTAAGGCCATATGGATTATAGCCACAAATGCGGTTGCAGGGTAATTCTAAATAATTTACGGATAACTGCGGTCATGCATGTCGATTGAGTATTTAGGTGGTCAAGCTTTCACCTGCTGTTTTTTGGCTGTGTGACAGCAGGTGGGGCCAATAACCTGTACTTTTGTTTTTAAGCATGGAAGCAGGTCCAAACCTTCTTGTTTGCGTATTTGGGAAGAACGTTTTCTAAGTCTACTCGGCATCCATAACAAAATCAAGGATCATGCCAAAAAAGCGATACGAACCCAGCCGGTGGTGTTGCCAGTTCTTTTACGGCATGGTCGCGTTAGAATTGGAACTGGTGTTAATTTTCCTAGCTTGTAAGACGTTTCAAAATAATCCTTGTGATTCAAATGAATAAAGCACTTTTTGAATTTAGAATTTATTACGACTTCGGTGGCGCGGTGGGCGAATGCCTGGTTCAGAAGCGAGAGGTTGCTGGTTCGATCCTCGCTGCGACACAAATGTTTGCATGGTTTGCAAATATTTGTTCTTGGTCTGGTATTCTATTTCTATGTATTTACAAGTAAGTAAATACCTGACATAAAATTGATCCGTACCTAAGAATTAGGTTAGGAATATTTCCACACCATCAAGTCATAACTCCACAAGCTCATCTTGGAATATATCCCAAAAACAAAAGACACTTTCAATTATGAATCATTTGTTACGCAAAGCTCGCTTCAAGTACACTCGCGCACAAAAAAGGTAAATTAATCATCGGAATAAGTTTGACTGTGTTGTGAAAGATTATAATTGGTTTTGTCTATTTATAATGAGTCGTAAGTGGCGTTTAATTAATGACAGCTCTCACTGATGGATACAGCTCTTTGGAAATAGTTAGATCACTGGTAAGTGGCGAGGTTAAAAGTATGCTAAGAAAATTTTCAAACATACGACGGTTTTAAATCTTTACGAGTTTACGAAAAAAATATGATAAAACTTTAAATTAAAAAAAAACAGGTTACCATAAAATATAATGAAATAAATAATAAATGATTAAAACAGCGTCATCTAGCCGCAAACTAAGCAAAGATTTGTACTATGGGAACTAGAGGGAAAGAATACATATATAATTCTTTGTTACTTCTTCCACAGAAAAACCAACTTAAAAATTAATTAATATTAACATTAAAATATCGAGCTGCTTACACGATGCGTTGCTTACATTAACATTATTGTTTGGCTGCGTGAGTTTCAATCGATCAATAACTTCTAAATTAAACTTTCCTTTCCTTTAAACTGTTGCAATAAATAAATTGTAAAATTTGGTTATGTTTCACGCCCGCAGCACATCTCCGCTGCGAAACCTTAGCAGCGGAGATGTGACACGGGCGTAAAAGTTACTCTACTGTTCTTTATAGACTGTGGTATTAATTGTGCATAGATTTGTTGAGCGGTCGGTCTGCCCACTGCCTGCGAAGCTATTGAAACATGCTATAGATTTATTATGTATTGTATATTATTCAATATCATATGGATAGGTTATGAGTTCTTAAGTTCAACTTAAAAAAATATAACAAACAAATAGATAGTTACAGTGAAAGTATAAAAAAAATTCAATGGCGGAATAATATCGATACCTATGAAAGAGAGTGGTGAAAGACTGCCAAGGACCGGGACGTATGGACAACTTTGAGGGAGACCTTTGCCCAGCAGTGGGACAGGATAGGTTGAATAAAAAAAAAAACATTTAATTTTCATAAGTAAGTCTGGCTGGAGGCAGCTTAGATAAAAAATACTTATTTAGAGTTAGTCACTGACTCAAATGATCTTATTTGCTTACTAAGTATAAACTAAAAGTAATTATTATTATCACTTCACATGATATTTTTTTAAGTTTGAATAAATTGGGAAGGAAATGACGAACAAAAACGAAAGTAAGTCAAACAAATAAAAATATGTTTCGTTATAATCATGAATAAATAAGTCTATGAATGATGAGACATTTAAAAACTAGCATTATAAATGGGAGTGTCCACAAAAATGTACAGTCATCAACACAATGCGTTCGAAGAGTTTGACATTTCGTTTTGTCCACATTAGCATACTGGCCAGTGACTCGCCCCTGGTTCGTTTAAATACGTCCTTTTAGTGGTTACTTAACAGTATCTTGAGTTATGTATGACTAATATTTGCAGGTGATAATAGCTGTGTTATTTTTGTAATGTTGTTCCTTTAAATATGTTAAAGGGTCTACAAAAGTGTTATGTTTGTACAGTATAAAAACACACTGGTTCTCTTTAATTTAGAGCAAATATAGAACGTGGATAACAATGAACCATATATAAAATAGCTCTGTTCAAAACTCAAATGCAAATCAGTTTGTAATTATAATCTCTGACTACAAAAAAAACTATCAACGTCAAAACTCGGACAACAAAAAGTGTGCCCACTCAACTGTTGAATAAAAAAAATCGTTCCAAAATGTTTGAATGGACATGTAGTACGCACCGTGATTAGAGTTGCCAGACTTCCGACTTTTTTAGGTGTCTGGAAGTCCGGAATTAAATACTAATAGTAACATACAATGTACTAAAGTTATTTAAGTACATTTTTTAATTTAAAATAAAATACTCTAAACAAACTGTTGTTAATTGTAGCTCTAGTAGCACTATCAAAACGGATTTAAAAAAAAACTATTCCATGTAGTTTTTGTAGTGTCCTTTAACTTAGGCTATTTACAGGTATTTACAGGTCAGTAAAGTTTTGTAATAACTCTAAAATTGATAATTGATAGATTCTGGCGTTACTTTGCGGAAATCCATTACAAGATAAAAAACAGACGAAAATCTCTAGTACTATTCCGCTTAACCTTTTAACTAATGAGGTCAAACAAACAAAACACACAAGAACAAAACAAGTCAAAAGCAAAAGTGTCTTTGGCTCCAGCGCTCGACGGAGCAACGCGTCTGCCGGAGAACAAGTCGATGGTCCTGAAGATATCCCGTGGAGGGATGAAACACGTGTTGATATTTTTCTTCCGAGGTTAACTGTGGTAACTGTGTGACCTCATTAGTTAAAAGGTTAAGCGGAATAGTACTATAGATTTTTCGTCTGTTTTTTATCCTCTAAAATTGATCCGGCTTTTATAGTTTAAATTATCTATCTTAACCCTATGACTCGAGATAGGTGTGATTAGAACGCGCGTGGGCAGGCCTGTCATCGCGGGGTCATTGTGTGCGGGTTAAAGACTGCAGCGTTTTATAGAGAAGTCGTGCGTTGTGATGGGAAGATTCTTATCAAAACTGATCCAGGAACGCGATTGTGACATCTAGACTCAAATATCTTTATGGTTTTGTTGTGCTAAGTTCAAGTATAAGTAAACAAGTAAGCTTTGACATTTCATAATACAACCTTTTTATATTATAATAATATGATTAACTTGTTTTCAATCTATTTATAAAAAATATCATTAGTCATAATCTTCCAAAAAGATTATTATAAAAACAATACCTTGAGCTTAAAAATAATTCACTATTGTTTTATTATGAAACAACTTTGATCTTTCACAGTGTCATGTCTAACTATTCTTGCGCACGTTTCGATTTGCATTGAATGAGCGGGCTGGACACACGCGCGTCTCGGCCTGTCATTACCGGACGCGCAATACTCCACCCTGTTCGAAATTCAAATTATTGTGTTTGGTTCGCTCTCGCTGGATTGTGACACGCGCGCCGCGTCGTATAAAATAGGTGTCAATTGTGTGCGCGGCTGTACTTAATGCATAAACAAATAAGTTTCTTTATTGATATGTAAAATGGTTTTGATGCTTTTTTTCGCGGAAGTACTTATCATTTTCTCGGTATTTTTTGATGTTATAGTATAGAATCTAGTTACTATGCTACATAAAATAAACGGATACCGCATTCGATCGAGTTAACTAAGTCACGTTGAGTATTTAGAAAGGAAGATAAGGAAGCTTTAGCTTAGGTCATTCAAGAAAAAAACAGTACATAACCTGTTAGCTGGTTGCAATCGACGAAGTAAATTAAAATCAAATCACATCGAATATTGTTCTACAATACCTCCCACAGGTAAAAAATAAAAAAAACTATTGAGCCCAAAAAAGCTGTATCAAAAAGAAAAACCTCCTTGCACATTGGCCTTTGTCCACTTTTTTTACTACCCCTATGAGATTTTTTGCGTCAAAAAACGGTTTTATGAAATCAAAGGAAACGATGCGAATAATATCCTCGTTTCATGTTTCTTCATTTTTTATTCTCTATTTTAAACTCCCACAGACATTGTTGGCCGAGATCTAATCTCTTTTTGATAGACCTTCTGGACCAGAGCCTTATTGTCCGGTTGATAAAAGACGTTATTTTTTTAGGATTGAAAAGAGTTGATTGATAGAATGTGAGGTTATATATAAAAAGTTGATTAAATTGAATGTTTATCTGATAATTTTGCTAATAAATCTTATTATGATCATAGATCATAGGAGCAGCTTGTAAAATCACAGTCAACTGACTATAACGAACACACTTATGTATTTTTTTACACTTGGTTGGTTTGTATTACTTTAGTACCTTTCGTAGAAATTAAGAAACGCAATAACCTTGTCTTGTTGTTATTTTAAACGAAAGTCAAAAAATACCCCCCTAAAATTTTCTTTTTACTTTTTAGCTATCAACAAAGATGCGACAAATCTGAAATTTAACAGTTACTGTAACCTATGGACGCTTGCTGTGCAATGCCAGTAATACTCGCGTATTGTTATCCTGAAAAGTTGAAGAAAAGTCTCTATCAATGTCTCAAGCAAGAATTTACTGCTTTAATTTTTTTTTGGTTTTTTTTTAAATACAACGCAATGTTTTTGATCACCAATAAATTCAATGGTTGGCATTACCACTGTCTGTCAAAACCAAAGGAAGCAATCATCTATAAATACGGTCACCTCAAAATTAGTTTTTCGCCCATCGACAGCGTTCTTCTATAAACTTTGTTTTTAATCACCATCTTGTCGATGGTATCATTTATTTTATCTGTGGTCCGCAACACATGTTCCGCAAACTAATGAGTTTGAGGACATCTCGTAAATGTTGACTACCTACTTTTGACAGTAAAAAATCGGAAAGCTTTTGATCCCTGTTTATGTGTTTACGGTAATTTTATACTGTTAGTAATGTGGGCTTTATGCATTTTGATGATATCTGCATGCACTTTGTGTTAAAAATAACTTTGGAAAATCCAGAAAAAAAAAAATAACCACTTTAAACAGCAGGTATATGTAGTCTGTTACCAAAACTACGCTATGCATTGACTCAGATATTCCTTTGTCGGGTCACGTTATTTGGTGCTTTTTAGATTATAAAATATAGCTTAATTTGGTTAGAAGCAAGCGATATACCGCGTACCTAAGCGATAGCGTTTCATTTTTTTAAAAACATGATCTTGTGTGTTGTTGCGAGATGTTGCTCAAATCTGAATAAACTTGCATCTGTATTCAACCCCAAAACGCAATTTCTCAAAAAGCTGCCACTTGACATGATTTATGCAAAACACGTTGGTGTCCATAACGGGACCTTTTTTTTGGATTCACAAAAACTTGGGTCCCGAAAAAAGTTCGGTCTCGTATGGCACCGTGGCCACGTCCAAGTGGATCTTGTAGGACTCCATTTTGAAAAGTTAAGAGTTTATGACGCGATAGCGGAAATATATTTTTCAACTTGCGAATAGACTATAATAAAAACTAATAATTTTAAGTTGTAAAATTTACAGGTTGAAGCAGACAAATCGTCTCGAAAGATATTTTTTAGACACAAGTTTTCATCAATAGATGCAGTGATTAAAAGAGAGGTTTACACGTCGTGTAATTAGAACTCCCATGCGAAGCCGGGGCGAGCGATTAGTTCTTTGTTTGATTATTGTATGAAACGTACAACATACACAACAAGCACAACAGCACAATCGTCCCAATTAAAAAAGACCGTTACATACGATCCATAGATAGCTCCACTGATCTAGATCACTACCAGATGGAAGCGTTTCCAATAATGCAGGAGGTATTGCCATGATTTATGGCATAAATACAGATAAAAGAACAGTGAGACGGCCATAAATGTGGTGGAAAGATGACATCAAGAAGATAGCGGGCAATGGATTTTCACTGCTCAAAACAAGAAAATATGGAGAAGTTTAAAAGAGGCTTTTTAAGAGTAGTAGAGTTCTTTGTGATAGAGCTCGTCCGGGGAAAGACTAGTTTCAATGGTTTCCGGTGAAATAACATGCACTTTAGATCTAGGTCTCAGAGTGGCAACACGCAAGTGATATCTCTGGTGTAGCAAAAGTACATAGGCTACGGTAACGCTTATCATCAAGTGGGCCGTAGGTTCTCATGGTTTTACTTTAGTGGTTTAAAAAAATGGCCTACACCAGTGGTAGAGAATAAATAAGACTGAGAAGAGAGAGAGAACTTAATTACAAAAAAAATACATAACACACCATAACCATTTTTTTTCTTACAAGTCTACTAAACAAAATACAAATTCAATCAAGATAAAAATCAGCAACGGATTTTTTGCCGCTGTTTTTCAAAACCTCTGACTCGTCACAACTTGGGTCAATTTTGGGTCGATTCACGTAAATGACCATGATTTATGAATAATACCTTCACATAGATGCACCGTGTTTGGGACGCGATAATCTCGTCTTATTGTTGTAAAGATGGACATTTACAATTTTTTTTAAGTTCTTGCAATCCCACCATTTCTTCATCATCATTTAGGTACTTTAGTTAACCTACACTACCTTATTAAATTAATTTAATTAAGTATTTAAAATTATGTTACTTATATTATATTTTTTTCTTACACAGCAGCGTCTACATACAATATGTTAAAATTCATTAAAACAGTAAACATCGCTAATGAAAACGACTCACAAAAAACACAGAATTATTGAATTTATTCATCAACAAAGACAGTCATTCTCACTCACTACGAAAGGTCTCATCCCGACTTTATTCTTAAGCTAGCGGCTTGTCCTGGCTTCGCACGGATGGACATAAAACATAGCCTATGTTACTCAGGGATAATGCAGCCTTCTAATCGTAAAATAATTTTGGAAATCGGACCGGTAGTTTTTGAGTTTATTCGTAACAAACAAAAATCTTTCCTCTTTACAATATTAGTATAGATAGCTTCTTAAATCTAAATCCGGCGAGATCCTGACCTTTCTCCTCCGTCACTATGTCAGAGGAGGCACACGTGGCTGCCAGAGGGCCACATGTGCCGATCGCCACATACTGTGGGCAGCGTCGTATGAGAATTTATGTTGTCGTATTGTATGACGGACAGTCGACTATATATAGTAAGTTCGTCTGAGTGGCTAACTCTGGTAACGGAGTTAACAATCGAAGGCCGCCATCAACAACTTTAAAAAAACTGGGATCGACTGCCTAATGTGCCTTTCAAAGCAAGGAAGCGCTTTGTTGACATTGTCACTGGCAGTCACTGATCCAACTGGTGACTACGTTGACTTTAAGATAAAATATAAAAGTTCACCTACTTATCTATTAAACAACCAATCAACATTGCCATTTAACGTGGTAATGCTGCCAATGTTTGTGGTTAGGAACACTTCCATCTGCTAGTGATGAGATCAGTTGAGCTATTTTTAGATCATTTGTCTTTAGATGGCTCAACTGTTTAATTTTATGTATTTTGGATATACCTAAGTAATAATGTACATATTTCCGTATTTTTATATATTAACAACATGCAGAGTAAAAATCTCGTAAGTCTGTAATTTCGTTAGCAACCATACACTTTTAATTTGTAACAGCATTGCTTGCAATACTAACGGCAAAAATAGATTGAATATATAATTATTAAAAAAAAACTTATCCGGTGGCCGAACTCATTACAAAAAGCAGTTTTTTTAATGTTGTAAAAAAATTACAACGTAATTTATTTCGCTGTTTCCACTAGTACCTATAGCCGACTGTACTAAGCTGACATAAAGAGCTATGTTTTATTAGCTCTGACCAGATGGGTCACTGCGATCCTTTATGCTGTCATGGGTCCAATAAACAAACCTACTGATGATGTAAGTTCTATAATTAGAACTTGATTAAACAAAGAATTTTCAGTAGTGTTTACAGCATCCAAGATTTTCGAGCGAGCGGTTTTCAGCGGCCTATCAGGTGTTGTTAGGTAAGAGTAACTCATAAAAACCTATATTAATTTAAAACAAACCCCATATTGACGTTTCTAACGAAACCGCACGCATAGTGGTGAGCGGGGCGTAGAGATCGGGCAAAAAATCACGGTGAAATACCGCTAGCCAACGCATCTGGAAACCATTTCTACCCCGTACCAACTATTTTATCATCTGTGTATGTATGATACCGTGTTAACACATGCGTGCTAGCTACTTGCGTGGGCACTTGTCAATGTTCTACTAGTATAATGCACAGGCTAAACTAACTTCTTCTTCTTTTATTTATCTGTGGCTAAAGTTGCTACAATTTGGCGATAAACTAGCTTCTTTTTCTTCTTCTTTTACTTATGGCCAGACGCCATAAGATAGAAAAGAAGAAGAAGTGGCTGAGTTTGCTACAACTTAAAAATTTACTGAAAAATTACTGGGCGACAAAGACTTAGTAACTACGTCTCAGGGTGACGAGCACAGTGCAGTGCCCTAAATAGTACTGAACTGTTATGGTCAGGCATGACGCGACGCACATCATAGCAAGCGACTTGACCGTATTATCACTTGCTGACATAAAGAAACGTATAGCGAGGCAGGCGATGAACATCTTTGTTTACAAACGCATTTATTCTTGGCTCGTTTGTTTCGGCACTTGCGCGTTTTTCCATACTTTACTTACTTGTGCGAATGTGTAAACGCGGTATTCTACTGTGACAGTACTCATTACTAACTGTAGGGTATGCTGTGTCTGCTCTCACCGTTACCATCCTGACCCGGGTGCTGGCAAAAAACGTGTGTAGGCTTTCTGATAATGGAATTGCTTATAATAGTGCTTTTAGACAGTGCAAGTAACCAGCGCATGTTAAAGAGCAAGATAGATAGATAAGACTCAAAGCGATTAAGTATGCGTGTTTGAACGCGGTTCTATAGACATATATTTATATCGGTTATATTGATTAATCTTTGTTTTTAAAATAAATATCAATACTAATTAGCGCTTGTTATATAAGCAGTACTTAGGCAGGAGCCTTAGAAATGTCATTGAGAAACATAACGCCAAATCTGCGTCACAAGTTCTTACGTCATTTATTTTCTTCCAACGACAGCGCACGTGAACGAAAATCGCGTCCCTGGTTCATACATTTTGAGTATTTTGTCATTTTACTTACGCATGTAGCTGGTGTAAGTAGCCCGCGCGGGTCGTTGCGCCGTGTAAACGCAGTTTAATGAGTAGTTATTATAGCTTGTTTGCGCGAGAAATGACACGGAACCGCGGAACTGTAGCAGTGAATAAAGCTTTTTTCGGTGTCATTGTTTTAGTTTTTAATGTAATTCTGCATTAGTTACGATGGGGAAGTGCGTGTTTGTTTGTTATGCAGGCATTTTCACAGATATCTTTTAAAAAGCCGACTTGCTGCCGAAGCATTAAAAAAAAACTGAAATACCCGTAATTTCTTAATACCTGCCTTCTAATGTGTAACAAATACCAGGTAAAGTAAAGTAAAGTAAAGTAAAGTAAATGTTTATTTTGACAAAATAAGACACATTATACAGGTTGCATAGTAATATAGGTAGATACATAGGTAAAATCAGTTAGAAGGCAGTATTTGTAGTTTAGAGGTAAAAGATTATGTGTATTATAATTCGTCAAAAAAGGTCCGTGCTCAGCATAATGCTGCAGTAAACTGCAGCGCTGGTTTTCAGCATGAACCGGTGTTGACTGACGCACGAACATGGCACAAGAACGTAATATTATAATATATATTTATACAAAAAAGTTTTAGAGTAATAAACTCTCAATGTCTTTGATAAAAGGTAGACCTAATGTGGATTGTTAGAAAGCACAAGATTTGAATTTTTGAACATGCCGGTTTACTTTTGATGATTTCATTTGTATTGATATTGATACCGTGAACATTTGTAGTAGAATGATCATTTTACCACAAATAGTAGTACACGGTATTTATTTATTTTTTGTATCAAAAAAAACCTCCTGATCATAGGATAATATATATTACAACTACACCAGTCGTTCGTCAACTCACACCATGAATCTTGTCCAAACTGGTGTGAGTAGACGAATCGTAAAATAAATACTATTTTCGTTCTACAACTCACATCACACCACCCTTTGCTTCCATTGAATTTATGCGTCGAGAAGAGAACAGTCACCGAAAAAAGCAACCTCTAGGATATAATTATTATTATTGCTCTATTACCGCCATTGTTTGTAAACTTCATTGTTTTAACAATAGTACTTAACGTAGATAATCATAAAAACCGTTAGCTGCATTATATTCGGGTAAAATTTCGAAGCATCTTCCATATCCCACAGGATAAGTCAGTAATAAAACAAATATCCTCCAGTTAAGGGTCAAAAACCATATTGCGCAGTCACCAGATGAAGCGGGATTTTTTGTTCACCTCCGCGACTATTTATAATAACTGTGCATATGGAGGGACTATGAAGAACCTACTTAGATAGTGAAACGAACATTCTTTGGCTTATTGAACACGCTATTTGACAAATAATATCAGTATTCAATAAGCCTGATGCAAAGCTAAATTATTATTTTTTTGTTAGTAAATACGTACTTACAAATGGGCAGCTTTTTGCATGTTAAAAAATCAGCACTGACAAAGTCTTAGAAATTCTACTAGTTTGATGGGATTGAAATCATATCGAATGTGTTTCGGTCTGTAAGTTCAAATACTCTCAACAACCAATGCTTTAGTAAACATAACTGTAGCTATAATACCCAACTTCCTTGATCCACTTCCCACATTCCCAAGGACCAAATAAATACAGCTTTACAAAAACAATAGCTTCCTTTATCTCAGTTGCACTCATGTGACAAACGTCATTCGTTTATTTTGGCACCGAAAGTTCCGTTACGAACGCACCTTGCAACGGCAAATAACCTGCGACCTATATCCAAAAAACACCTAGAAAACGCCAAGAACATTTTTCTGTCCTGACAAGAAACACCACGCAAATTTGAACTATACTGTGTACGTAATAGAGGGTAAACGTTTTTTGTAAATAGCAACTGCTATGTGGGTTCTCTAACCACATGTGGGAAAGATTGGTGATGTTTTTTGTGAGGTCCTAAGTTTGTCTCCAGATCGAGCGGATGTTTGGTCGTCTAGTAATAATTAAGTTTTGCTTTCTTGTTGGCATGTTTTAGATTGGTTTGCGTGTAATTAGAAAGTAAATTATACCGTTATAGTAAAAATGAAGTGATAATAATAAGAATAAAAATATCAAGGTGATTGTACTTTATGATTTTTTGATCTTCATTATCTTAGCATAATATTTTTTTTCGAATAGAAATATTATTTTGGGCTTCGAACCCACAACCTTAGGATCGGAAGGTAAGGTTACTATACTAGACTACCATGCTCTTCAACAAGATGTGGTTTGTGTACATTTAAAGATAATACCATACAATAATTACAAAAAACAGGACTAATTTTAATAGTGATACTATAACAGTAATATAATAAAAACACCGAAATATTTTTGAAGAAAACAAAGAAAGCCACATAACGTCAGGCGAGGTGACAACCACAAGATCACGTCGCTCCCGGTCACGTCGCTGGCCTCTCGTAAAGAGGGACCAATTTATTGCAGCTGCCATACGCCTCGAATTGTGTCGCACTGAATTATAGTGAAAACTGACGTTGGTTACGTGGCCCAGGAATTAACAATAAGCTTATAGGCAACCGATAAATTTACCGCCAAAAATCTGACAGATTTTCTAAAAGCCTATGCTCTGTTACCGGTCATTATATACCTAAGTTTTAAATTTCGGCCAAATCGGTTCAGTGGTTGTCGAGTTATAGAGGAACAATCCAAACAAACACTCAAAGTTTTTCATTTATATTATTAGTGTGATGTGATGTGATGTCGGATCGGTGTGTTTCGACAAGACAATCAAGACAGGCAGGAGGCCTGGTGTTAAGCACCACGCCTAACCATAACAGATGCAGTGCCACCAAAAGCTTAAAGTGTTTAGGTTCGGCGTGGCACTGCACTGCGCTCATCACCCCAAGACGTCTCTTTCGCCTAGTAATTTTACTTGTTAAGAAGTTAACTCTAATCATGATCAGTGTTTTAATGTTACTATAGGGACACTAGCCTGCTCTAGAGCTAGATAAATTCGTCCTTAATCTACCTTACAGACTTAATGCGGTATGTAAACTTGAATTCCCTAAAATTTAATTAACCAGTCTATTATAAAAATTAATAGTTGTGCGGCGCAACGGATTTACCTAATTGTTATCTTGAAACGTTAGGAGTCCAGGGAAGGTTTAAACGGTGAAAAATTATGGGAAAATTGTGAAAAAAATAACGCGAGTGAAACCGCGCGGTTCAATAAGTACCCAGCTAAAAGTGTTTTGGTAACTCAAAGATAGTGGTTGAAATTTACACTTGCTTAAGTCATGTACGTAGTCACACACGTAACTAGGTCCAGTGCAACCCCCGCACTACATAAAGGTGTGTTTACACTCACAGCGATCAATCTCTATCAGCGAGCGGTACACTATGACGGAGTATCCGCCTTCATGAGTAGACGACTTTAGAAAGATTAGAGGTGGCGTGGCGTAACCTATAAATGTGTTACAAATTTTATGATATCTGTTCTGTGCTCTATGTCTCTGTGAGCATCTCTGAAACAACTGAATAAATCCAGAGCTAAACTGAATAAATTCAGTTGAATGTCATTTAATAAATGCTGCTGGATGTGAGTGGGTTTTTTTTTTAATGTGGAGCCACTTAGAGTTGGCCTTCAGTATGTATTTTAAATTTAAAAATATAATTTTAACTAACCTGTTATAACTAGTGATTGCTTTTAGTGATTTTTAAACCTTCTATTAATACAGTTTTATATGTGTTTACCAGTTTAATTAATTGTTTAATTTCAGTGGTTAACTTGAGATAGAAAATACTGTTAAAGCCTTTCTAACTCTGGCCATTATAAAAAAAACTAGCAGACAACTGATAAATATTATGTGCAAAATATATGTTCCAGGTCTAACAGTCTAAGTATTTGTTCCAGGTGTAACACACAGTTGCTAAGAAAAACTTTAAAACTTTAATTTTTGAGTGACAGTGACGTAAGGTGTGGCGCAACATTCGGCAAATGCTTACGACATATTTTCTCAAACCCTAGATTTTTATTTATTTTGGAACCCCTGTTAACATAGGATAGGAGGAGGGCGTTGATATTTGCGACACAGTGTTTCACTCCTGCGGATACCATCGCTTCCATTATGTTTTATTATCATATGTTATTGTTCCGAATAAAGATATTTGTAAAAAAAAAATGCTTGATCGTCTTACTGACATAAAAAAAATGCATTACCCAACCTTCGACCTATTTGCCACCTCAAAAACTTATAAAGTCTATGGTTGAAGCAAGTATAACGTGGTCGTCCATCAAGCGGTTATCAAGCATGCTCGCGTTATCTGTCGAGATGAAAGTGACGAAAACGTACCGACATCACGGTGGGTATTGTTTCGGTAGCAGATTCGTACGTGTGAATTATCTGATTTTTTTTTTGGGATTTTTTTTTTTTAGGCTTTCATTGAAATTTGAACCCTTAGAGCAATTATTTAAAGTATACGGTTGTGTGTACTGAACATATTATTTGTAATATTGTTTAATTGGTTTATCATTTCTTCCATAAGAGTTGGCCACTGATTCTTAGGAACTCGCCACTTTTTTATTGGATGTATTTTTGACTACAACAGTTATACACCCTTACTAAAGTATAAAACATTAAATACAACAAGCTTCTTCTTTTTGAAGCCGGTTAAAATATATGCCTTCCAAGTTCTAAATTCCTAAATAGTTTAGGCTCTGCGTTGTAAGTTAGTATGTCACCAAACTTTTTATATTGATATTGATTTATGTTATATTCTTGTCGAAACAGACTGTTTCATTAGGTTCGCTTTGCAAAATCAAATTATATGATAATTATAAGCAAACACCATCTACCTTAATTTCACCACTGGCACAAAAAAAAAAGCTCCCATATTAATCTCTAGATCTACCATTCATCGAATGACAACAACAACAACATAAGGCAATAATTCTTCCTAATGTCCCATTTGATTAGAAACGTGCTTATAACAACTAACAAAAGAGCTAGCTAACTGTTCATAGAGCGAAGGCTATTCACAAGGCTATTTTAATATGATTTATTTGAGGTATAATTCAGATTTCGTGGTTAAGAAGCTCAATGCAAGGAGGACAGTCGAGTCGACTGCTTTGTTTTTGTTTAAGCTTTTATTTGCATCATACCTTTGCAAATAAAAGCTTAATCAAAAACAAAGCAGTCGACTCGACTGACCTCCTTGCATTGAGCTTATGAAAACTTATGCTTTGGGTTGCAAATTTCCCCGTATTGCGTAATTAATATCTTACATTCACGTCTATTAGTCCTGACCTGATCCTGACTAGTATGCTAGCATTCTTTACTAGATTAACGTCTTACTCCTCAACCTGGCACTCGTTTATTCGGAAGTCGAAAATAAAATAATAATTATATGAATTACAATTTAGGCAAACTTAGATGAAAAAAGTTTAGACCAACGTTTTAAATTTTTAGAAACCGCAATTGTGTTATTAAGTTATTTTTAAATTATCATTAATAAATATTATTATTTTTATTATGATTATTATTTTAAATATGACGATCAATCCCATTCGGTAACATTTTGCTTACGTAATGATAGAACGATTTAAAAATACGAAAAGAGAGCCTTACTTAATTAATAGTTTCATTATTATTGGAGCACAAAATTTATTAAACTAAACTAACACAAAATGCTTACCAAAAAAAATGTTTTTAAAAACACAAGTAGTCATTTTTAGTTTCACCTCTGTTTTAATATGCCGCTGTTGTTTACAACAGCAATAAATTCTCCGAATGACCGCGTAGATCTCACTGATAAAAAGGGACAGCAGAAGATTTTGCTATGACATGGCACCGCAATAAAATATCCTGAGAAATGGTCAGGGTTGAGTTTTGACAGAAGGCCATGATGAAGCGAAACTCCAAAATATTGACCACCTGTCATGAATCCTGGATCAAATCGTGTTTTTGATCCAATAAAAAACTGACATTTATCCTAAGTTTAAAGTACAATGTAGAGTTTACAAATAGATGATAAATGGGTAGTTAAAGAAAAATGATAATTTTCAATTAAGGTAATCTTAAACGACATTAAGTTATTTAACAAACCAACTTCTTGTTCTGAAATTAGTGATTCAACACCTATTAAAGTAATTTGCCATGTTGTTTACTTCATTTAGTCGTTTTTCTGTAAATTCTCAGTTAGGGTTCCTTAGTCTGGCAAAAATTTTCAGCAGACCCATTTAAAATTGTCGTTTCTAACGTTACATTAAAAACAACACTTAACTATAATAGGTTTGTATGATGTGAGTAAAAACTATAGAAATCATTAAGTACATACTTTGGCTTTACAGAGTACATTAATAAAATTTTATACAATCATCATTACCATCTTCATCATAAAAGCCGATAGACGTCCTACAACATACTTTCGAGAGGTATATGTACAGCAGTGAACAACTAAACGTCCCCCAAAGTAGTATAAACTTATTTCAGTTTAGGTAAAGAACCATACACTTTTTATGGTATGCTACACGCTTTCTCAATTTTTAATTACCAATTATAATTTATAATACAATACTTACAAACAGTTTTTATCAAAATAATGATCGTATACAATTTTCTAGGTTTGTTTACCGCTACAAAGCATATCTAAGAGTAGTAGAGTTCTTTGTGATAGAGCTCGTCCGGGGAAGGACTACCACCATACCTATTTCTGGCGCCAAGCAGTAATGCTCGCATTGCTGTGTTCTGGTTCGAAGGGCATGGTTTCCGGTGAAATTACAGGCACATGAGACTTTCCATCTAGCGTCTCAGGGTTGGAACACGCAAGTGATTATGATGTTGTATGCGTACATGAGCTACGGTAACCGCTGACCATCAAGTGGGCCGTACGCTTGGTTGCCACTTTAGTGGTATAAATATATATATGTATATTATATATCTGACAAAACAATCTTGTTTCCACTATCATATATAAGGTCATTCATTATCAACCTGACAAACTAAGGGGTAGGTTCCACAAATTAAAAAAAAATTCGTGTACTTTTTTTTTCTAATCGTTTTTTTTTAATATTATAAAATAAAATTTACGTAATTTTGCTTAATAATTAGTTATCCTTGTTAGAAATATCGAAAAGGCAGCGCTCGGCACGTGTCAGTAACCCGCGCGTTAATTATGTGCGGGTCAATAACCCGCGCGTCCTTGACCTGCGCGTGTTCTTGACCCGCTACGGGGCGCGCACACTCGAATATTTTATTATTATTTATTTTATTATTACTCGCTTCCCAACACTGATAAATAATAATTAAGCGGAAAAACGTAATCGATTTTTTTGTTTACTTGGGTTTTTAAGACAAAATATACATAAAAAAAGAAAAATTATAGGTACATATATTTTTTTTTTATGTGTGGAACCTATCCCTATGCGTGAAGTTTGTCAGGTTGATAATGAATGACCCTGTATATATGTATATATAAACTTAGTTGTAGGTTAGGTCGATTTTCACCCAAGACAAGCATATGTAATTAACATAGAGTTTTATATTATTATTTATTTATTTGCTAAATTTGGGGTTAGTGTAAAATGTCCGCCAATTTATAAAAAGCGTAACTCAGTTCTCAATTCCTATTTCTCTTGCTATCTCTACTGCGCAAACGTGGGCACGCACGCTTTTTTGCCGCTAAACGCCGGGCCATCTGGCAAGGATTTTTTTTAAACAAAAAACAGTGGCCTGACCCTTTCTTACCTACAAAGCTGGTCTCCGTTTTTTTTCTAAAGAAGCAGGACCCCTTACAATATGTTGAATTACCGTATTAGTAAATTTCTAAAGACCCAATGAAATTTTTGATTGGGTCGGCAAACGGATTGTCCTAACGGTCTTGTTTTGTACAAGGGTTTTTTGTCTAACCTATTACAATTTTATATCGATTCCTCCATTAAACATTTTTTTAATATATAAATACAGTTCGTGCACTTGGAAAGAAGAAAGAAATAAAGAAGTTTTTATTTTTATTTTGTAATCAATGATTGCTTTTTACGCTTCAGTGTCATTGTAATGTCATCTTGATTTATCTATACTAATATTGTTTCATAAATTCTTTCAACATTGGAATGCTACTCTATCCCTAAGTAACATAGGCTATATTTTATTACTAGCGACCCGCCTCGGCTTCGCACGGGCGCTTAAGTTTTCATTGCACCCGTGCAAAGCTGGGGCAGATCGGCTAGTTTTATTATATTTTATTAGCTTTATCAATGACGTATCAATATAGATAATAAAACTTAATACAGATAGATATATAAAAGACAGCCAAGGCACTTCACTAGCTCTATATTTTTCACTATTTTAGATAATGCAATAAGTACATAAAATAAAGTACCAAATAATTATTAATCGTGTAGTAACACGATTAATAATTATTTAGGCATTAATAATGTTTTTGACAATATTGACAAACACGATTCTTTCTTTTGCAGTTACATACTGCAAAAGAACTATGTAGGTATTTGCGCTTGAAGGCCTATTTCGTATGCTACAATCAGGTTTTGCAATCTGTATTCGATTTTCAAGTTCAAAAGATGCCGACCTCTACAGCCAATGAGTGCTTCAGAACGAATGAATGAATGAGTGAACGTGATAGCGGATCTCTCTGATTGTTTTCACAATACGTTTCGTTAATGCGGGGGTTGGAATGCGTTTTATTTTTGCATTGGTATTTGAAGGGGAGGCTACATTGATTTTATAACTCAATTTGATGATGATCGAAGTTTTTACGGTATTATTAGGAGCGCAGTAAAATTGAAATAGACCTTATATTTTTTTATATAACAGTATTGTATCGTCGTGACGTCAGAGGGAACGATAAACAGTCAGACCCGGCATTTTAAAAAGTTGTTAGGCCATAACGGAGGCCTTTGGGCTGCCTATTTTACTCCATTCATCAGAGTTGGCCACTGACTCACACGAGTTTACTTAGTTTACTCTACCGTAGGTAATATTCTATACTACCTGTTCTTGAAGTAATTAGATGCAGAATTTGTAAAAGATTATTAAACTTGATGAGCACCGGTGGCCTATTGGTAGTGTCCTTCCGATTCTAAGCCGCCTTTCTGGTCGTAGGTTCAAACCCAGTCATGCACCAATAGATTTTTCTGCTCGAAAAATTTATGTGCGCAATGCCAGTGCTCTTATACGGTAAAGGAAAACATTGTGAGGAAACCGACATGTTCAAACTAAAATTCGAAAAGCATGTGTGCCATCCACCAATCCGCATTGGGTCTGCGTGGTGGATTCAAACCTAATCACTCTCGCCCGAGAATAAGCTAGGGTCCCAACAGTCAGAACAGAACATTAGAAGGCTGACATGATGATGAGTAAACTTGTCTTTGAAAAATTATTGTATGGTTCTAATATGGCAAAAAGTTACTATTGTAATTAATCGAATTGTTTAAATCCATTGTAGGCTAGTGCGATTCGTGACTCGGTCGTTTGTCTGTCGTGTGACACGCCGACATGAGATATCAAGCTATACTTTATAGTTTATACACATACAATTACTTACAATCACTTTTCCTTCAGACATACATCTCCCGCAAAAACAAAACAGTAGCTTTGGGGACAACCAATGGCCACCGAGATCCCCAGATTTGGACATTATGGGCTTTATTTTGTAGGGGTACCTCATTAACAAAGTGTACGTTAATAACCTTCAGTCGATCGTGAACTTGAAAGAAAATATTCGCCGTGAAATTTACGCCATCGAAACAAGCATGCTTCAGCGCGTGGTGCGCAAAAGCGATGCTCTGATGGTTCAAACAGTGAGTGCGTATGAATGGACGGCATTTAGTTAGCCGATGTTAGTTTTAGAACATGAAATCTGCAACATTTCTGTTTATGTTAAATTAATAATTAAAAATATGATTTAAAGCATTTGTTTTATTGATTTTTATAAACCTGATTCTGACACCGGACATCCTGTACAAACCCAGATACAAGCTTTGATTTTTTAACCGATGAGATACAGTCTCAATCTATAAAAGAGCTTCGGAGGGCACGTTAAGCAGTCGGTCCTGGCTTTTTCAAAGTTGTTAGGCCTTCGGGCGGCCTAGAAACCCTGTCAACAGAGTTGGCCAGTAACTCATACGAACGAACGAACGAAGAGAGCTGAATAGGTTGACAATTTCGAGAACATTCTTCTCGAATTTATTCAAAGCATCCAAGGCATACCAACGAGAGTTGTAATTAGTAAATTAAAACAAAAAAACAGATAATAAACAAAATAAGCTGGTTTAGAAACCAGCTAGCATAAAACAAAATATCAGATTATTCAGTTTGAAATATGAAAATAAATATAAAAAATCTCTATTGAGACTTAGGTATATTTTATAAGCATTATCATATAAGGTCTTCACACGTCTGACCTTGTTTTAGCAAACCTTTTTTATGCCCAAATACATCGTTTACCGTCATAGCATCAAGGCCATTCTCGTGGTAAATGGTATTGATCAAACCGGCTAGCACGGTCCGAGGGCGAGGCGGCGACCGCCGTGCCATGGCGTGTGACCTGTGGCCTCTCTAGTGCCACAGTTAGTGCCCACCTTACTCACTGCTCCACCACACAACTGTATCAAGACCGACAAGACGACCGATGTGGCGCAGCGGGTGAAGGTTCTCCTGCGACGCGGAGGTTGCGGGTTCGATTCCTGCCCCGAGACAAATGTTTGTACGATCTGCAAATATTTGTTCCGGGTGTTCTGGGTATTTTTTTAGGTAAATATCTATCTATGTATTGTATTGTATTGAGTATATCAGTCATCTAGTACCCATAACACAAGCTCTGCTTAGCTTAGGTATGTAGACTAATATGGGTTCTGTGGCTTATTTATTTATCTATATAAACTAAGTTCGTTGTTAGTGGCCAAATCTGTTAACAGAGTTTTTAGGACACCCGAAGGCCTCTGTCATGGCCTAACAACTTTAAAAAAGCCAGAGCCGACTGCTTAACGTTCCCTCCGAAGCACGGGAGTGCTCAGTTGAAATTGCCACTGGCGGTCACCCATCCAAATAGTGACTACGCGGAACAGTGCTTAACTTCGTTGATCTGATAAGAACAACTTTGCCAGAGAGCGTCACAAGCGCTTCATATACGAGTGAGTATTCGATCGCCCTCTGAAGGGATAGTTTAAACGGCTATAGT
Organism: Colostygia pectinataria; assembly: GCA_951394395.1. NCBI lineage: Eukaryota > Metazoa > Arthropoda > Insecta > Lepidoptera > Geometridae > Colostygia > Colostygia pectinataria. The sequence goes on from OX596362.1 coordinate 3,875,724, forward strand.
TATGGAAAAATGTCAGGAGTTACTCAATTTTGATAAAAAATATTTTTTGCATTTTTCTTTTTTTTTTTACTAATATGACTGTTCTGTGCCTGTACCTAATAACAAAGAGTTAAAAATAAAAAATAAATTGTATCTGATTTGGACAAAAACACGAGTAACATTTAGCTTGCGGTCTTTCTGTATCGATCAAACTGGCTATTGGCTACCGATCGCGAAGTGCCGCGGGCGAGGCGGCGACCTCCGTACCATGGTGGTGACCTGTGGACACTGGCACCGTACCACTGGCCAATAAATATACTCTGACTCACTAGGACTCTTCGGTGAGAGTTTGTCTTGGTGGATACAACCTGGTATCATCGCAGTGCTAGATATTCACCAGATCCAGATAGTATTACAGTGTTAAGGTTTAAGGGTTCCGTAAGTGAAAGTACTGGGCGAAAGAGCCTTAACAACTTTATCTCGAGTTGAAGAGCGCAGTGCAGTGCCACGCAGAACTTTTAACTTAAAATTATGAGTGGCACAGCAGCAGTTATGATCAGGCGTTTGATATCAGGCTTATGACATGACTGACTCATGAGATGCTGACTTAAAAAATAATAAGTAATTGCAAAACCAAAGCGTTGACTGTACATTACCCACAGTTACTACTTAAATAAAGAAAGCTATGTATTATTGAGGGCATTGTACAATAACCACTTTGTAATAAGGGCTAGCATAGATAGCGAACGGACAAACAGTTTGCTTCATTAAAAATGCACGCACAATGTCCACCTTCACATCTTTTCATCTTTCCACATTTCTGTTCAAATATTTTCCAAACTAACCCCAACCCAAAACTATCCCCCTGTAGGGGTGTGGGCGGGGCGGTGACGGCACGGACGAGCGTGACCCGTGGCTATTCCCGCCCAGCCGCCCGCCCACGGCCATAGAACCTTATACCAACGGATATACTGAATTGCTGACATTGTTCCAACTTCGGAACAGCTCGCGTGATGCACAACTATGAAAGATGGACTTGTTTTCACTTTGTGAATAATTTTGCGAATACCTACCGCGTTACTGCAATTTGGTATGATAAAACCAACTATACTAAAATAGTATTTTTTTTTCTAGTAATGGAGCCAAAGTTTCCAATTAGCATGGAAAACATCATGATCTACTTTTTCTTTTGATGACCTTGGTGGCGCAGTGGGGAAGTGCTCGGTTGAGAAGCAAGAGGTTGTGGGTTTGATCCCCGCTGCAAGACAAATGTTGCATGATCTGCAACTTTACCACAGTTGGACTTTGATTTTTAAAATTTACTTGTTTATTTAGACTAATATTATTATTTATTAATATACTATTACATAATATGTAAGGGATGTATGTTTTTTAAGTTTCTGACACTCCCTTACCGTTGCGCTAATAAAATCATGGTAACCATCATAAGCACAAAAACTTGAACCCCAGAAAACAATTTGGTACTTACCTTTTTCTTGAGAAACCAGTATGGTTACTTTTTTCTAACCTGTAAATTATACGGTAAGTAAGCCATACGGAATAACAAAAGGGTCAAAATTAAATAAAAAACAACAAAGCAAAGCTTATGATGTGCAAATGAAACGTTTTTTCACTTTTTGATACCGAGATAAAAGAACTAGTTATATGGTAATTTATATTAGTTTTTTTGGCACATATAAACAATACAAAAGGTCCGTTTTTGCAACACTACTCGGCATTTATAACAATAGCAAGGCTCATGCCTAAAAAGTGATAGGAACCCAGCCATTGTTTTTGCCAGATATTTTTACGGCATGGGATCTTTGGCACAGAACAGATATTAGTTAACTTTGGTATAAATCCACCTAGCTTGTAAGACGTTGACTTTATTAAATAAAACTCTAAAATTATTAAATAGACTTAGAATTTGACTTTGCGAGCTATGACTTTGAAGCTTGTGAAGCTACAACTGGTTGTGTAACTGTATTAAACAATGTTATTTACCTGGTGGTAGATCTTTTCAACGAGAGTCCGTCTTAATAGACTTCAGTGTATGTATTCAGGCTACAATGTCCAAGCAGTAGCATGCAAGCACCGTGTTTAGATTCGAAAGGAACTCTATCAAGTAAAACTCAGGGTGACGAACGCTTTAAAACTTAAAGTTTTGAGTGACATATCAACAGGAAACTGATAGAATACATAATATATTCCGGGTCAGATCATGCAAACAGTGCAGTGTTTCTATGTATAATTGACCGAGCGAGCGAAGCGAGCGAAGCGTATCAGTTTCGAGATTGGCCAAAAATACTTTTGGTTGTCAGTTTGTCCGGTCAGTTTGGGTTCTTGCCTACAGGTTGCATTTTTTTAACCAATCTGGTTGCAGCTCCGCCTAATGTGATTTGATTTCGATGATTTTTATTTTATTGGAAAGGTAAGTATTAACTTCAAGTTTGTCTGATATTTGGTGAAGATCTGATGAAAATCTTCAGCGTGATAAGCAAAATAGTTCCTCAAAATGAAATATGTTGCTCACTTTCAAAGCTCACTTTACAAGCTTGTGCTTGCGAGGTCTACTGTTCGGAGAACTGCTAGTATGTATGTCTCGCAGTGGGGAACCCATAACCTCTCGCTTCTCAACTGGGCATTCGCCAAACGCACCATCGAAGTCTTTAAAAAGAATAACAAGTATGAACGCGGAAGCATCGGACACAGCACCGTAAGCTGTCATGTATCGCGGAGCACAGAGCAATGGTCTTTAGATAATTTGAGGAGCAGCAAACCGTGTAGATCGTTATATCTCGAGATTGTCATTTGGACGTAATGGGAGGTGTGTGGGGGCTCGAGCGAGACAGATGTTAAAACTGTATCTGGTTCTTGGAGACAAGGTCTTAGTGACCCTTTAAGGTAGATCAAAATCAAAATAAAAAAAAAAATTATGCATGGATCAGCACTAAATTAACGCCTAGCCGCGTTCAACGTCTTGCCTTTAACCAGCCATAAGCTTGACGTATTAAATTGGATCGCATGCCGCATGTCGGATGCGTTGGGCTAAAGCCACCACGGAGAAGACACTCCTAAACTCTCTAAATAATAAGTAATAATAATAATTCAATTGTGACTATTTGTTACCAACGACCTTAGATTTGTGGGGTAACTGAACGGACTTTATTCTTGATAGACCTTTGCCCAGGCTGGAGAAAAATCTTCCCTGTAAATTAGACTGGCTAAGCTGAGAGGATAATGTAGGTGCTGGGTAAGACTATCTAAATCTGGTCCCAGGCATAACAGCATCTGCAGTTCACACAGCTAGTGTGGGCAAAAAAGTAAGCAACTTGCCATATGCTGTATAAATCATTTTCAATAGATGGTAAAAGCCTAGTTTACATATATTTATACGTATCTAGTTCCCATAAACAAGCTTTGTTTAATGTGGTGTTAGGCCGTGCTTTGTAAAAATATTTATTAATTATAATTAAATAATTACTTGTATATAATTAAGAAGTTAGTAGTTAGTAGTTCTATAAGATAGAGCTCGTCCGGGGAAGGTCTATCACCATACCTATTCCTGCCGCCAAACAGTAATTGCTCTGGTGGTGTTGAAATCACAGGCACTTTCAATCTTCGTATCAGAGTTGCAACATGAAGTTATATCAGATGTTGCAAGGCTCACTTGGTGGCCACTTTAGTAGTTTAAAAAAATCTAATATCTGATGAAAAAGAAAATGGCAAACTGCTTGGGCCCATCAACGTGACCGACCCGCGTTGGCGACTTGGTGATAAGAGGAACAGTACGCGACGAGGCCGCACGCGTGACGGAGGACAAACGACTTCCTACATGTGACCGGCGCCGGCGGCGATCCTGATCATCGCCGGCCGTGACGGAGAGCTTCGCGTTTTGGTCAATGGACACAAGGTAAAATGACGCTTTACGATTTCTGAAAATAACTTTATAAAAATTACGCAGATATTTTTCAATGCATTTAATTTAAGAGATTTGAATTTCAGTCTGTGAACAGGCGGTAAAATGACGCTTTAAGATTTCTGAATATGACTATAGAAAGATTCGCATCTTTTTTTGCAATTAGTTTTATTCTCCTCGCGATAACATAACACGATAACTCATAAAAAAATCCTTTTATTTTTTCGATATTCATAGGTATGACGTTCAAAAGGTAATTAAGTTATAACTTATTGTTTGCATGTAACTTAAAATTTATAATTTTATTCACGTTTTTTTATTACCCGGTAATACCATGAATCAACCTGCACGTACAAAAATCTTGAATGCTTCGAAAATCCAAACTATGTATTTTATACATCACAACGGAGATCATAGAAATAATAATTGATTGAGTTTTAATTAAAGTAAAATAAATAAATATGAATACAAATCAAAATCCTACTGATTCGACTAATGTTATGCAAAAGTTTTTAAACTACATTTGAACGTATGTTTGTAATTCTATTTTTTAAATCAATAATCAATAAATTTTTATTTTGAATATTTTTAGTATTTAGTACATAATGTACTAAATACTAAACAAAATAATACTGAAAACTGCAGAAGTATAATAATGTATTATTTAATATCTCAGCTGAACACCATGTAAATTAAACTTCAAAAAGATATAGTTCGACTTGCAATAGCTAGGCTATTACTATTACTATCACGCAAGCAATGCCGAAGCTAGAAGCCAATAAAAAAACTACCAGTCTGATTTATTTAACCAGCATCACACCATTTTAGCGCTCCCGTGGCCAAGATATGGAACACAAGAGTAGTAAATTGGAAGATCATAAAAATCGCTCAACGGTACTAGATATTAGTTCACCTACGACGGTAGAGGTCAGGCTATTTAGATGAATCGCCGTCGTTGAACGTACTTTCCAAAGTACCTATGTATTATGCACACTTTTTTTTATTTATTTCGAACATTTACAAAATCATTGTAAGAAAACTATTGTAAACTATCATTCATCAGTCAGTACCTCTTCACCGATATTACGTGAAAACAACCGTTTTTAATGATTTAAAATATTAGTAAATCTACCTTCTAATATTCTCACTTATGCTGGCTTACTCTCGTGCGAGAGTAATTGGATCATAATCCACCGCGCAAACCCAAGGCGGATAAGTATAGTATTACGTCTTTTGATTTATAAGTTCTTGGACATGCTGATTTTCTCAAGTTTTCCTTCACATAAATAAATAAATAAAATAAATAAATAAATAAATAATGCTGGACAATCCACACAGCATCATCTAGCCCCAAGATAAGCTACTGTTAAACAGAGCTGTGTTATGGTACTAGATGACTGATATATACTTAATACAATACAATACACAGATAGATATTTTTTTATTATATATAGAAAATACCCAGAACACCCGGAACAAATATTTGTAGATCGTACAAACATTTGACCCGAGGCGGGAATCGAACCCGCAACCTCCGCGTCGCAGGCGGACCTGCGCCCGCTGCGCCATATCGGTCGTCAAACTCAACATATTGAGAACCTTGGCCTTGAATTGACATACATAGCTTAACATGCCTTCCAAAGTACGGAAGGACTTCCATCCCCATCCTAAGGACCAAACTCTACTAACGATTGTTAACGAAATGCTGATAGACGGCTGTGTTGTTTTTCATGTTTTTGGATGTTTTGGCTTCTACTATAAACAACTACACAGCTTCTGTTACGTTTTAGGTAGTGCTAGCAATCGATCACATGTTTTATTATATTTGCCTATCAGTTTTTAGTAAGATTTACACTATAATTAAGTTTAACATTATTTTTATTTGCGGTTGGAACTGAACGATTATTAAAACTGAAAAGAACGTTAGACGTGGATAAGTAAATAAAATCGGTCCCGATGACCGTGTAAAACGTCCTTAGCTTAGTTGATCTACATGGAACATGTAAAGCCAGTATTAAGAGATTTCTTAACATTAACAGTCGTATTAGCTTTTTATATAGTTTTTTAACTTCCGTCAAAAACTCCTATACAACCTTTTTATCATCTAATGACAGGAAACTGGTATCAAACAAACAGATACAAAACCAACAACGGCGCTCTCTTTGGCCACATTAATAGCTTATCATCCCTCTGTGGAGACAAGACGCGATTGTTCATCACCTTATCAACTTTGGTAAATGTTTATTTGGGTCTTAGACTTGCGAATGGCAATGAGAGCGTTACTGCTTGGCGGCAGAAATACCCGCCCCCTGATTACGTAAGTCTATTGCAGTCAAATTGCTGTCGATCGCTAGTCGATCCCTTACGCGCTTATGGTACGCACTGTAGGTGTGAAAAAGACGGCCAGAGCCAACAACAAGCGACCAACAGCGATAGACTAACGTAATCAGGGGGCCGAGTGTAAGAGTGTAGGATATGTTCGAGCAAACTCGGTTTCGAGAGTATTTATTATTTCTCTTAAGAAATTTACATTTCACTTATAAGAGACTTAAATTAACTTAGGTTCTAAATTTTAATTGTGTAGCTCTATAATAACATCATCATCATAACAGCCAAAAGACGTCCACAGCTAAACCTAGAGTTCACTGACAACTAATCTTCACCATCCAACGACTTCCTGCGACCACTTAGTGGTATCGATCCATCTAGTGGGGGCGTATACTTCGTTATCCAGTTCGTAATAACATAACATAGCACACTAAACAGTGTTGTCAATAAGCATGATGACAGTAACCAAAAATTACTAAAATTACGTCTTCACCATATGAAAAAGGATTCGAGGAATATAAAACCATATTCATTTTAAAATTAATTCGAGATTGATAATATTTTTAATCAAAAAAAATACAAAATACAGCAATCCGCCATAAAAAATCACCAATCAGATCATCTTGGTTCTCTGAACAGAACAGTTTTTCAAAATCAGTCATCATGTCTATTCACACCTAATGCTGATGATAATGATGATGATGAATAGGAACAGGCATGACAATGCGTAAACCACAACCACGAACATCATGCAAACAGAGACCTGTGTCCGTTCTTACGTCTTCTTAGATAACAGATTGTGTTATTTAATTTTCCATCTCGTGTTTGTCAGATAACGCGATAATTTATAAAGGACAGTAAAGGCTTTCATTTTACGATTATTTAGTTGTTGATTGTGGGGACGTGTGTTTTATTTGCACTGTCTTAGTAGTAGAACACGTATCAGATAGTCATTGTTCAGATGTTTCACTTTGTTATTACAGTTTTCGATCTACCACTGCTTGTTTGGTTTGGTGCAACAGTTATGTCGTTGGCGTTAAGACTCACAGCAATTATTTATGTGCGGTCAACGAGAATCTAATCAGTGAAGCAAAATATAAAGCCGTGCCTCCCTCCAATCACTCTCGTTTGAAAGTAGGCCAGAGTGTGCCAGAGTTGCAGGAGTGAGAACATTAGAAGGCTATCATGATGATGATGCATTCTGCGAATTGCAACAAGCAGCCTTAGGCACCTAAGCTTTAAGTTCTTACTTGTATGCAGTATGTACTGGTAATCTAGCTCTCTTGAAGAACTCGCTCTTCTAAAGAAACATCCATCACCTAGAGGGCAGTCAGAGGAACATTTACTGTAAAAATATTAAATTTCAGCAAAAGCTTTTGAGTTGTAAGACAACGCAATAAAGCTCATTTCACATTACAGTAGGATTTGAAGTGACTAAGACTTGGTAGTGTCATGCATGAGTCCGTGTAATTGCGCAATACTGTTTAAACGTAACCTCACGGTGTCCTTACTCTGTACATAGATCCTTATAATAATATTGTGTTATCCGCAAATAAACGGTATCTGAAATTGAAGGACTTTCCATGTCATGTCTAGTTGAGTGACGAGCGCTAACAAGCTACAAATTACAATGCAGATGTAGGTATTTTCTACTCTATGTTTTTAAATATTCCATTTTTGAAATCACAAGACTGGCCATTTTATGAGGTTTTTTTAGTCGTTGAAAAAAAGATATTGACTCTATTTTTAAAAAGTATGACTTGACATTATAGTCGTTTGTTCTACATTTGAAAATGTTGGTACACTTATTAGAAAAATCGTTACATAAAATTATTCATAGTATGTAGTGATGTGAAAAGCAATTACAAAAAATAGCGATAATAAAAACTATGCATGCATATCAAACGCGGAAACGTTGTATTTGTCCAACATAATTTATGTGGATCATTGTCGTACGGAAACTGTAGGCCCGATCCGTTAATCAACCAGGAAAAAATGCAATAAATCGGACCCCAAATAGTTCCAACCACAGAAAGAAGTTACATACAGGATGTATTGAAAAATGTAAACTGTTCTAGAAGAGACTTTTTGATGTAAATCAGAACGGATCCCACAATTAATATCAGGGCTTTTGAAGCAAAAATCAGCGAAGTGAAAATTGCTCATAGATAAACAACCTACGTAATAAAATATTAAATAACTTACTCTCTGACATCCTGTATAATGTCTATTATCCCAAATGGTCAGTCACCAGTTGAAGAGATTTGCAATAAAACATAATAATATTCATGGTATTTTTGCGCCGGCGACCGACTGCTGTTTCATTTATCAATGGTGTAATCTATGATAGTTATTCATATTGAACGCGATTTATTGGCAGGGGCATGGTGTAGAGTAGCTGTTTACTAAATAAAGTCAGTTTTGTATCGTATTATTTTTTTAAAGTTTTAATAAATATGTTATGATATTAAAATATCCCTATGACAATTTTCTGATAGCTATTTTATAATCTCTATTTCTAATCTCATGTGATGTTATGAAAAGAAGAAGAAGAATAAAAATCTGCAAAAAAATATTAACGACATAGAAAAATTATCATAATACTTAAAAAAAAATAACAATCTCGAAACGTTTAAGTACTTTTTTCAGGTTTACCAAACTAGAAAGTACACACTTTGAGATGTATCGGCGGGTTGGAAGATATGATACGTCTACAATATCTTGATTTGACTAAATAGCAGTTTTGACTACATCGCTTTCCACTAAAGCTCGATATGACTACATTGCGCTAGGACTACATTGCGCTTGGACTAAATCGCCATAAGGCCAGATAGCGTAATGATTGTAATTTCACTGGTTTTCCGACGATTGTATAAAAAAAAATTACAGCTAAAGCTTACTCTACTAATTCTTGTTTCGTCCCCTAAGGTGAAAGGTCGCAAGGGGCACACGACGCGCGCGCGACGGTCAGTGGCGAATGGTACCGACTGGAACCTATCGCATTCTATGAGAAACCATCGCGTATTTTCGTTTTTACCAACCATTACTTGGCAACCATGACTTTATAAATGATAATAATAATAATAAAATGTATATATACTTAATAATGTGGTAATATAATATAATAGTATATGTACAATGGTAAATAATTTTATATTGCATTTAATTTATGTTTAGATAAGTACCTACTATTATCGTTTTTTCCTTTGCATAATAATACCAATAAGTATAAGTACTTATTTATAGTTTTATATGTTATTTTTATCATAAAAGATGTATAAATACTTAAAACAGTAGCCTCACCTTTTAAAAGGGATAGTAAAAGATGTGTAAATAGCGTACTAATTGTACTACTATCATGTCATAAGTTAAGATCTAAACAAAGCTTAAATAGAGCACCACAAGACACTCATGTAGGTACTTAATTAAATATTATTAAATACTTAATTTAAAGTCGTTAAGCCATGACGAAGGCCTTCGGGCATCCTATAAAATCTGTCAACATAAATATAGCCGTAGTATGAACTTACGACTTATTTAATTTGTTTTTCACACCTTTAGAAATAGGTATTTCTAAAGGTAAAAATAAAATAAAATAAGTCAAATTCTAAAGGTAAAATATTTTTTAGCTAAAAAAACTAGGTAGTTTTTTTAGCTAAAAAATATTTTAAAATGTAAAAACCTTCTCAATTCAAATATCGCTTTCAACTATACTTAGCTATCAGGCTAATTAACTACCTTTACTTTCCCATTTATTTACAGTCTTATCAATAACCTCGAGTAACCTTTTACAGTTAATTTAAAGACCGCTTATCGTACTTCGGTGACCACTCATCCACACATTTACATGCATATCGGAAAACAAGTTGCCCATTGTCGTTTCACACTGTTTAAGTTGTAAACTACCGGAAAAGACGAAACATTTCCACTTAAAACCAGCCTCTACAGCGTCAGTAATAAAGTTGAATTTAGAATAGTAGCAGTGATGGGAAAAGTTTAGAAAAAATCGACATCGAACATTCAATTTTCAAATAAAAATTCTCAGTTTTAAAGTTCATTTTTCTTTGTCGAGAAAAATGGTTGGTAACAATGAAGCGCCTATATACCACCCGCACGTCCTCTTTAGATAAGATAAAAGCCACCTGAAATGAACGACACCAATACACTAATGATACCGATACCGTGCCGGTATTGCGGACCGGTATACAATTTGGACTGATAAAAATACCGGTTTGTACGATAGCCATTTTAATTGTAACTTGTACCCAATTCTGAAGTCGGGTCAATTGATAAAACAACATTTTCAATAAGTAAATTTACCATCATCATCGTCATCATCTATAAAACATAATTCGCTGAAAATTACCATAACGAATTGTCTTGAATATTGACCATCTTCCATTTTTACAACTCCATGTGTTCCTTCAGGGGTGGATAGGTAGGTAAGTACTGCAGAATATAAATTCAAGATCATTATTATAACGTTGTGTTTGTAAATAATCGTAATACCTCCAGCATTACTTCATGCTTTCTGATCCGCGATACCAGGAACGTGGCTCCAGAGCCTGAAAATGGCATAATGATCGCTTATTTTGTGGGTATCGCGAAATAAACGACACACTCACCTATGTCGAGATCAAATTTGTGTAGTGTTGCGCTTTATTTGTGTTTTATCGATAAACTTTATATATTTTTGTTATAAAACCTAAAACACTGATGAAAATAATAATAATTATATCATTATATTATTATTATTATAAACCTGTAGTGTCCCACTGCATGGCAAAGGCCTCCCTTCTCTCTTTCCATACCTCTCTGTTACCGGCTAGTTAGGACCGCTCTTTGAGGTATACATCAAGTTCGTCCCTCCATCTCCTTCTGGGCCTTCCACGTGGCCCTATATACAATAATGAAAATAATGAAAATAATGAAGTTCAATAAAGTTACTGCAATAAAAATGACTATGCATTTATTTCTTTCATGTCATAAAACGACTCAAGAGACAAGACCGACCGCAATTGTAATTGTTTGCGTTTTATGTAACATTGTTTACTTCATTTATGTGATTGTTTACATAAACAAGTATTTAATTAAACAATTATTCTCTACAGCAAAGTGTAAGCAGCTTAGAACTGTACCCATTGACATGGTTATCAGTATAGTAATGTTATCATTTATAGTATTTGCAGCTTTGTTTTATTACTTCATTCTCTGATAAATAAAGCCTGCCCACATTGAATTACTGGCTTTGTATACATTTAATGATGACAGGGAAAACCTTAATGCTATTGTTGGAATTTAACTGTACGAATTACATTATAGTTGTTTTATTATTTTTATATTATTAAAACAAAGTCCTAGTAACCAACAAAGCCACTTTTAAATAAAAAAAAATTATATTATTATTAACAGTACTTTTTACAAATATATTTATTGAAACCATATTTTATACTAATACTTATCGATCAAAATTCCCATCCCTATTCTGACCATGCGACTCGATGTTATTTCCATGGCTAATTGCAAATTGCGGCTGTCAACGGCATAAAGCGTTAATGTGTCATAATATGACACGAGCGGCCATACTCACGGGCAAGGTTCCGTAGTATGATTATTACCGAACCTCGCTGACCCCTAATTCAACGGGTGCCAGCGAAGATGCAGCTGGGAAAATCTTTGGCACGTTAGTAAGAAACATGAGAAACTTTTTTTTTTAATTTAGTGCAGAACATTTTGAGTAGGTACTTGCAATATTTATGTCTGGTATAAAACCAGCTTTATGATTTTATAATGTTTATGGGTGATGAGCACAGTGCAGTGCCATGTAGAACTTTAAAGCGTAAATCTTTGGATGAGACTGCATCCGTTATGATCAGGCGTGGCGCTTAACATCAAGCAAAGGATCATCTGACAAAAAACTGGGCATGACTTATAATTTCTGATTAATATATAGAGCACTAATCGAAACCAGCGATCAATCAAACCTCAAAAGAAATCGCAATCACGTAAAGTATCTACTTATACCTACCTTCCAAATTCAGACAAAAAAGCCCTAAAAGAAACCGCCGCGCCGACAGATTCATCATATTTTTTGAAATGGATCCACGAAATTTAACACTATTATGCCGTAGCGGGTCGATTTGCCCAAAAATTAATACCATTATTTGGTCATGTTCAAGAAATTCCATGATTCTGAGCGATGTCCGCTTTGCAAACACTGGGCGGCAGAATACTTTGCGCTTCAATTGCTTTTTTGAATAGGACTTTGTTAATATTAAAATAGCTTCTAGTAACTCATAAAACCAATGTCAGTTAATTCTAAGCCTTATGCTGTTGTAATAAGGTTTAGCCAAAATTCAAATAAGAGTAGAAACTTTGCAAGATTTAAAAAAAAATATAATCTTGTTATGCTCTACAGTAGCCAAATCATTTGTGGGTTTGCTATGGAATTTTATGTTTAAAAAAACTCATTGTATTCCGTTTGATGTTTGGTTAAAATTTGATAGAGTCCAGTGCGTTTAACATAATGTTTTAACAGCTGAAGATGTATAGCTAAACTTTGGTTAAGAAATGCCTTATATGAATAACAATAATAATAAAATTATAATTAATACCGATAACATTTAGTTTTTATAATTTATTTTTATTTTTTGCTTTTATTCTAGCAGTAAGCTATTTTTTTAATTTATCGCTCTAATACCAACAGTAAGACTTATTACTTAGTATTATTATAGACCACATTATCAAAACCAGTACACTCATGTAGACAATCGCCTAAAGCCACTTCAGGGCAGAAAAGCACACGTGTCGATGCCGTAATCCACGGCTTTGCGTTATAATCCGACCACCCAACGTTGCGCGACCATTATAACGCTGCCCACAGAAATAGTACCCCCATTATTACATAGAATAGAACACCTATGTGCCCTTATTATTTTACTCCATAAAATTGAGACCACCAACGTGAATCTTTTGGCAAAATGCGAATGTAATGACGCGTTCGTGATTTTTGGGCGGTTTACGTGTATTTAGTTTCAATGCCGGTATTGTAATTGCGATGTTTGGTTTTTTACGTGAAACAGACTTACATTCACACTTGAAAGGTGCTTTGATATTCATTCAGTCAAATGTTGCAGAGAATGAACGAGATTGGTTCGATAGAAAAAACTTAATAGTAGCAAAGGATTACCTATGTTAGTAACAACTCTGCAGTTTGTTTTATTATTTTGATGATTACCTAGAAAAATATATTAAACGACAGTGTCATACACCAATCCGCATTAAGTCCGCATGGTGGATTATGACCCCATCACACTCACTTGAAAGTTAGTCAGATAGCCAGAGGAAACATATAAGCAGACTATGATTAAATAAAAAAATAATAAATAAACGTAAAAAAATGGTTTCTTCGTAAATTAAAACTAATAACTGTAACAAAATAATTTGTATAAAGTTATTTTTTTTTTTTGTTTTTATAGTGTTAACCATCACACTAAGGGAATACTAAAGATTATAATATCCCAAAAATTATTTTGCCTCAAGCGGGATTTGAACCCGCAACCACCGCTTGATACGCGGGCGCTCTACCAATTGAGCTATCGAGACATATCTCGCTTGGACGAAATAATCATTGGGATGTCTTCGGCTCGAAGCGCCGATAGCTCCACCTACAGGGGAAACGTTGCAGTTATCCAAGCCTGTTCAATGACTAAAGTTAATTTAGTTCATTGACGAGAGGTATCGCATTGCTTATTCAATTGGTTATTTTTTTTGTTTTTATAGTGTTAACCATCACACTAAGGGAATACTAAAGATTATAATATCCCAAAAATTATTTTGCCTCAAGCGGGATTTGAACCCGCAACCACCGCTTGATACGCGGGCGCTTGGAACAGGCTTGGATAACTGCAACGTTTCCCCTGTAGGTGGAGCTATCGGCGCTTCGAGCCGAAGACATCCCAATGATTATTTCGTCCAAGCGAGATATGTCTCGATAGCTCAATTGGTAGAGCGCCCGCGTATCAAGCGGTGGTTGCGGGTTCAAATCCCGCTTGAGGCAAAATAATTTTTGGGATATTATAATCTTTAGTATTCCCTTAGTGTGATGGTTAACACTATAAAAACAAAAAAAATAACCAATTGAATAAGCAATGCGATACCTCTCGTCAATGAACTAAATTAACTTTAGTCATTGAACAGGCTTGGATAACTGCAACGTTTCCCCTGTAGGTGGAGCTATCGGCGCTTCGAGCCGAAGACATCCCAATGATTATTTCGTCCAAGCGAGATATGTCTCGATAGCTCAATTGGTAGAGCGCCCGCGTATCAAGCGGTGGTTGCGGGTTCAAATCCCGCTTGAGGCAAAATAATTTTTGGGATATTATAATCTTTAGTATTCCCTTAGTGTGATGGTTAACACTATAAAAACAAAAAAATAACCAATTGAATAAGCAATGCGATACCTCTCGTCAATGAACTAAATTAACTTTAGTCATTGAACAGGCTTGGATAACTGCAACGTTTCCCCTGTAGGTGGAGCTATCGGCGCTTCGAGCCGAAGACATCCCAATGATTATTTCGTCCAAGCGAGATATGTCTCGATAGCTCAATTGGTAGAGCGCCCGCGTATCAAGCGGTGGTTGCGGGTTCAAATCCCGCTTGAGGCAAAATAATTTTTGGGATATTATAATCTTTTGTATAAAGTTATTTTCTTACGTCACAGTCGATATATCAATAGACTAATGATAGTCCGATGTCAACAATACATTGTACTTGTGTGAACAAAAGTGATTTAGATCAGTTTTTAAAATCACAAGACATGATAAAGTTTCACATAAAAAACATGTCAATGTCAATAACCATTTAACTAGTATCAAGAGTTATCAATATAGATTTTAAATAAAATTGTGTGAGACTGCTGAAATGGGGTTTGAAAGAGATAAAACGTTAATTTATTATGGTAACATTGTAATTATTTTGTGGTTTAGAACCACAAAATAATTACAATGTTACCATTAGTTTTACTCGTGTCTTTATTAGGTATCTTCTTATTGTTTCTCACCGAAAGATCATAGTAGCTATGCAACATTTTTCACACGATTATACAAAATATGACTGCTCATTCGGACGTACACCAATGCGTATTAATGATGTACAGACAGACCGACGATTACCGTCCGTCTGTTATTATACGACGCGTTGTGACTCCCACAGGACAAACTAATGTTTTCTGCACGATCTAATTATCTTTATCATTTGATTTATTTAAATAGTACAGTAAGTTAGTAAACATGTTTTGTCGCAAGTGTACCTAGTTGTAAATTTTGTCTCAGGAACGTTTTAGAACAATTCAAACACACGTCTAGTCCAACGCAATATTTTTAATGAGAAAAATTATAAAAGGTTGTAAAGTCATGGGTTTGTGTCAAAATTACCTTTGAACGGGATTTCGGGAATTTCAGTCTCAATATCCTCTTTGAAGCTTTAAGCTCAGTCTAAAGGTAACAGCATTATCATTGATTAAACTTCAACAGTTACCGTTTACCAATGGAAGTAGTTAATAATATCAAAAGCTCATAACAGAAACAAAATAGTCAGTCAGTCCGTTGATTTTGTTACACAAAGAGAAGTAAATCCTAAAAAAGTCATTACATTCTAGACTCTATTTTGTTAGCATAGAAATGAAGTTTGCTTTTGAAAATACAGTTATACATACATGTAAACATACTACTGCCCGTCACGAGTACAGTATCGGTGTGCTAAATCCATACATTATTGACAAACATACATCTTTCTAAGGATAAGACATGGTAGGTAAAACTGAAAATTTATGCAATTAGGACTTAAAACGTCAGCTCTAGGTAATTGCGGCTACTTTTATGGTGACCTCAATGGTAACTAGTTTTATAAAAGTTTGAAAGGAAATTGATAAAGCCAGTGTTTCCGGCTATTTCATTTTTATTTAGTTTTCTAAAATCGATTCACTTGAGTTTATAGTACCTACTATGTTATCTATGCTTGAAATTAATGTAACAAAGATGTAACTAAATAAAACCAACAAAATTATTTTTAAGGTAGTGACAAATCTGACCAAAAACATTGAAAAACGCGCGCGGAATTTCCACCTTGATATGTTTATTTTATTATTAAGTACACAGAGTTTGACACGCATTTTTTTTTTTGACTAAACCAAACCGGTATAAATAAGCGTAAATCTTAAAATCACATCTCACTAATATTATAAGTGCGAATGTTTGGATGTTTGTTCCTCTACAACTCGACAACCACTGAATTGGCTAAAATTCTACGCAAACGAAGTCTAATTAAAAATATATCATAACCATTTTTTTTTTATTACTAATGCACTATCAAATCCACAGTTTGACTGCTGTATCTACTGCTACCAGCTGTAACAAAATACTAGACGCAACTAGCTACACGTAAATGGCACAGCGCCTACGGTTATTGTTGCTTGTGGCGAACAATTACATCTCTCGTCCTTTCTTTGTCATTTACTAAACCTACCAATTTAGTAATTTTAGTTTAAACATGATGTAACGGCGAGGCATGGCACAACATAATTCAAGTGTTGCAAGCCACCGCAAGCTAATTGCGTCCATCCTATCTTCTGATATTATGCTTAGGCTGAGGACAGACTTGCGTGTTCTATTCAACTATATTTTTAGGTAGGTAAATGTTTTTAAAACCCAGCTTACAATATTATGGCGTTACTGTCAATTTTTCCTACTAAAATGTTCGGGTTCTTGAGCTTTTCGCACTGCGTGCGGTTTGAATCGAGCGGTGCGAATCGCCTAAGTACTATTTCGTTTGGGACCATTCGCACGCAGGACGCAACCACCGCGGTTGAGCGGTACGAAAGGCCTAAGGTATTTTTTTGAAATCGGTTGTTTCTCCTCACTAAAAGCGACATCCACCAATGCGTCACTCACTTACTAGGAGTGACTTTTGCCACCTGTTGACAGTTGTGGTTTTTTGCTTTGCTACTTAAAAAACTAAACTACTCCCGAATAGACGATGACACTATAAGGTCTGGTCCCAATACGTCGGTTTCAACTTCATCGGTTCACACTACGTCGTTTCTTCGATTTTATTTATTTATCAGCAAAGTTCGACAAAAATGACTATTTTAGATGTCCGCTGTAGACGAGTGCATGGTTGAGAAACGAGAGGTTGCGAACAAAAAATTATTGCATAATCTGCAAATATTTGTTCCCAGTCTAGACACAGGCTTTTTTTATGTATGCACGCGAGTAAGGTCGCGGGCTGTGGCTAGTTTTTTTTTAAATAAAGATTAATGTTAGCATAAGTTAAACGTTTAGAATTTCATTTTGAAAGCTAGTATAACCCTATCCTTACCTGACGGTGTCGTGCCTGGACACAGCGGCAAATTGAAATTAAAACTAAGCTGAGACAGCGTCGCTAGGTGCAATGCACTTACAAAATGGTAATTACATATTTTCTTCACGCTATTTTTTATAGAACAATTTTTTCACCAGTCATTTATTATCACTAACCCATTGCGGATTGGTGAATGGCATGCAGTGTCTTCGAATTAATTTTAGAACATGCCGGTTTCCTCACAATATTTTGCTTCACTGTTTGAAAGCATTGAGCACATAATTATATTCTTAAAACAAATAAATAGCGAACGAGACAGCGATTTGTTGTTTGTTGTTGTTGTTTTGTACTATGATGACCAGTTAAAAGAAAAGTGCATTTTTGTGATGCTCAAATGGTTTTGAGTTAACGACGTAAAGCGGGCCCTACACCTACAATAACATTGCGCAATATCACGAATTGCGCAATACAAATGTTCGTATAGGGCTAGTATTGTAGAAGTATTGAAGTTTGCGCAATGATTGAACGAAATTCATTGCACCGTGTAGGATCTGTATTGCGCAATATTTTTTAGTCTGTGCGTCGCTTTGACGAGGATCGGACCATGCTCGTGGGTATATTTTTGCCTTTTCATGTAGCAGTCTTTCGACCAGCGACGTATTTTATTTTTATTTTATTTTATTATTATTGTCAAAATAATAATTGTTCGTTTGAGTGAGAATATTATTCAATCATAATGCGCAATAAATTATATTGTGCAAACTTATTGTAGGTGTAGGGTACGCCTTAGAATCAGAAGGCGGCACCACTACCGCTGAACCATCGGTGTTCTCTAAACAGTCTAGTAATCTTATTAGACAATGACAATAATAAAATTGGCGTGTACATTTTTTTTCTGTTTTATTTTTATTTATATTAAGACTGGCCCACTGCAGCAAAACTAGGAAAAAAGGAGAGAGGCCTTTGCCTTGCAGTAGAACAAACAGTATAGGCTGCTAACTAAACCATAGAATAATAACTAAATTGGTACCTTATTAATTTTATATTTAACTAATAGTGGCAGTATTTTGGTCTTATTTCTATCTATTGGCGATAAGGATCAGCTGGAATAGGCATTCATAATAAAGTACCTGCTACGTTATAAATAATTAATGCTAGGGACTTTTAACTAATTGAATATCTTCTCATAAATATGAAAATAAAAATTGCAGTGCGTTAGGCTCGCTAAAATTCGGGAACGACTGGATCGATTTGACTAATCGGTAAGTCTTGAAATATCTGTAGGATAGGAGTCCAGGGAAGGATGAAACGGTGAGAAAAATGGAAAATGGCGAAAAAAACAACGCGTATGAAACTGGGTCAGCTATTTGTAAATAGGTTTCACAAATAAAAATATTATCATCATCATCATATTTTATCAGTCAATAGACGTCAATCACTGCTAGCCTCTCTCTTATAATACCTACTTGTTGTACCAGAATGACCGATCTCGAGTTTTAACCAAGCCCTGACTTCCTGTAACCGCTAAAATGTAATCGGTAAGTGAGGAAATAAAAATAGCTGTATTTTTCATTACAGCATCATAAAAATACGGAAACAAGACGTAAGAGTTAGCAAAGAGCTGTAAAAATGTAAACGGCACGACAAACGAATGTGACCGTGAAAATTAAATACCAGAATTATACCTACCAAGAATCGCAAATTGTTAAGATACAAGTGTTCTGAATAACTATTTTTATAAGTGTTTAGTGTCTAATTAGTGTCTAGCTATCGTTTGCAAACCCAGTTATTGATCGAGAGTCAATCTATCCCATGCTTAAAATTGATAGCGTCAAGGTTTTCAGTTTCAAGTTTTCTAACTTGAAGACAATTTAGCATTCCAAGTGTTCAATGTAATTTTTAACGGACGTAAGTAGGTATATATGTAAGTTCCGTATGAGTTAGTGGTAACAGACCCTAGTAACTGGAAAAACAAATTAAATTCTAACTGTTTTAATTTTCTCCTCATTGACTAGACGCATTGTTTATTTGACAGGTTTTTTTCTGTTCTAAAAGCTTAGAGAACCCCAAAAACATCAGTTTAACAAACATCCTTATCACTGGACTATGTAGTTAGTAGATTTTCGTATCATTACAGTATTTGACTAAGGACTCGGTGACCGCGAGATGATGCCGTGATATAAAGCTAGGTTGTAAAAATTATCTTCGTGACAGTTCGGGTGTGGTTCTATTCGTAAAAAGAGCGACGTCCTTTTGTATACTATTAACATTTTTAAAGGTTGTTTGGAAGAAATCGCTTCTAAGCGACAAGACCGCCCCTTGTATTAAAATAGTAAAATGTGTTTGGTTTTTATGTTTATGTTACTGCTAAAGTACAATAAAGTATTTTCATTCATTTATTTATTCATTTATTAGGATGTCTTAATGTAATGCTACAGTGTCTGTGCGCGCGCGCGTGCGTAGACTAAACTGGACGACGGATGGTGGGCAAGTGGATGAGGTGGCTCTGCTGCTGTGTCAGCGATTCGGTCCCTTCTCCATACTCGCGTATTTAAGATGCGTTCAATGCTGAACAACCGCGAAGTCTAATTTCTTTTGCTTGCTTGTCACAGTTTTTTTAATCATCCTGCAATATAGTGCTACGCAAACACTTAAAAACTTTAAGCTTTGGGTGGCACTGCATCTGTTATAGTCAGGCGTGGTGCTTAACATCAGGCGGGCGTCTTGATTGTCTTGTCACTTGCTGATATAACAAAAAAATAAAAAAATGTCAGTGAATTCTGGTTGAAGTATGGTGGCCTTGAAAAGAACCAATAATCGAAACAATTAGGTCTTGGCTTCAACTTATATTTAATCGCTAAACGCTCCGCACTCTACGACACTCGCTACTCACTATTACGTAGTTTGTGATATGAACAAATATGTCTACATCTACAGCATCACCCTTGGACCACACACAATTATCTTGAGAATTACATTTTGTGATGAATGTAGTTAAAATTGAGTTGTATTTTTTTTTATACAACTGAAGTGGCAACCAAGTGTACGACCCAAGGTGGTAAGCGGTTACCGCAGCCTATGGACGCTTGCAATACCAGAGGTATCCCTCGTGACCCTTGAGACTAAGATCGAAAGCCTCATGTGCCAGTAATTTCACCGGAAACCATACCCTTCACACCGGAACACAGCAGTCAGCAATGCGAGCTACTAAGTAAGGTGGTAGTCCTTCCCTGGACGAGCTCTATCACAAAAACTCTACTACTCTTAAGTTGTTATTGTGTTATACAATTTATCACAGATATGCTTTTACTTACATATATAAATACCCTCTACGGTCTCTAGTAAGGCTGACTTGACTGACTGTTATACCTATGACTGTTATATATATTTAACCGACGATAAACGAGGTTCTCAAGTCAACACGAATTTTTTTTTTTTGAGTGTCTACGCATATTTTTTTAAGATAGATGTCATCATTATCATCAGCCAATAGATGTTCACTGCTCAACGTTAGGCCGATTTTGAGCCTTCTCTATCCACTGATGTCTTACGAATTGCGAGTCGACCGCTACAATTCATCAGTTCAACGAGTGATTATGAACATATGTATTTTATGTGAATATATATATGTGTATGCATATGTATATATAAAATAAAAATATAAAAGCTTTTTATTCAGTAGCAAAATATAACATTTTCACATATGGTTGGGACCTTCTTTTAAGTAAATACATTATAAATACCTGTAGCAGAATATTCCTCTCTTCAATATCAATTTCAGATAGTAACAAGTGGGTGGTAGTTGCTCGAAAAAACATTTTACCATTTATTTTTTTATAATATTGTATTGAGTATATCATGATTATAAGTAGGTATATATAATATTAAGTATGTAATTGTAGTTATAAGTAGGTATATTTTTAATAGCATATTTGTATATTTAAAATTTATTTACGTCCCACCATCATCTCTGCACGTCCAGGATGACTGGTAGAGAATGTTATTAGCATTAAGTCCTCCTAGCATTAAAATTTATGTGAAAGTGTTAAATAACTGAATAAATAAATAAAAAACCTAATTTATTAATTTACATAACTGACAACACTTATTACACTTAAATGTTCATGCACTTAATATAAATAAGTGAATACAATATTTGAATTTTACATTATTATAATTAAATATGAATGTATATTTCCCAGCGGTTATCATATCAGTTCTGCGAGCAGGCCTGCCCACTGACACTTCTTTATCTTGAGACTTTTTACATTTCTTATTCTTGAGATTCTGAAAAATTGTCTAGTGATCTTATAGAGAATTGCATTAAAATATTTCAGAAACTAGCCCTTTCAGGTAGCAAGGCAAAGTGTATAATTTTAAGCTTTCTCATCACGTTGCCACAAAACTCTGTCAAACGGTTAGTTTCTAACACTTATTTAAATAAATAAATAAAACAATACGTTACTGGGTCCGTTATTGGTCTGCGGTCGGTTTCTCTTTAAATACATTTAAAATAAACGAGACGGGATACATTTTTTTATTTTATACCACTAAAGTGGCAAACAAGCGTACGGCCCACTTGACGGTCAGTGGTTACCGTAGCCTATGTCACACATACATACTTACCTAAGATCAACATAGCGGGATAGAATTTGTAAAAATTATATTACTAACCATAAAAAAATCACACCAGTTTCTGCTCGCGGCTTTGCTATTCCAGGTTCAGAACGATAACTGTTGAGTTTCATCCAAATTGGTTCAGCTATTACAGCGTACACAAATATTTTAGACTATCGGAATCATAACAATACCTATTAGGATAGCTTCGTAAGCGAAATCTTATGAAGTTTCTACTTTTTTAATTGACTAAAAAGTTTTAATTACTAACAATGCAAGCTCTTTTTTGTGAAAAATAGCAATTTATTTAAATTAAAAATAGCATTATATTTGAAAAATTGATTATGAAGTATTTAAAGTATAGGCGTTCGGTGGTTTGGAACTACACAAGTGCAATAGTTCACGCGAATACCTCGTGTATTACCATTGAATAAAGTCTAAGAGCACCGGTGGTCTAGAGCACCGGTGGTCTAGTGGTAGTGACCCCGCTTTCCGATCTTAGGATCGGAAAGCGGGTTTGAATCCACGACCTTAGGGTTGTGGATTCAAACTCGGTCGTGCACCAATGTATTTTTTGAAAAATGTATGTGCGTAATGCCAGTGCTCTCATACGGTACAGGAAAACATAGTGAGGAAACCGGCATGTCCAAGAGCTAGAAATTCGAAAGACATGTGCCATCCACCAATACGTATTGGGTCCACGTGGTGAGTCAAGACCCAATCACTCTCGCCCTAGAATAGGCCAGTATCCCAACGGTAAGGCTGTCATGATGAAAGGTTATTTACCAGTGCATGGTTATCCTGCTCCGTACCGTGTCCGTCCCGCCAGAACAAAAGCAATCTACAGTCGTGAGAACACCATCGTGCCACCACCTAACGTGCTTCGTAATTGATGTCAAACGGCGCTGGGATTGCGGTGAGCTGATGAAGACTGCGTCGATGCTGATTGAATGGCTGTTTCTATGACTGTTTGCTTATTTTATTGTATTACTAGCAGTCTGTCCCAGCTTTGCGCGGATGCAAAGAAACCGCACCCGTGCGAAGCCGGGGCGGGTCGCTAGTAATAAATATAGCCTATGTTACTCAGGAATAATGAAGTATTCTAATGGTGAAAAAAAATTTAAATCGGACCAGTAGTTTTTGAGTTTATTCGTAAAAGCAAATATACAAAAATGTTTCCTCTTTATAATATTAGTATAGATTAGTATAGATGAATAGCTCAAAGAACTGATATCTGGGAGATATAGGTTCTTGGATAGCGACTGTGAGCTGAAAATGAAGTGTGACTTTCGATGGACAGCGGTCGCAGGAATTCGGTGGACCTACTCTATAATACCAGAGGCTTAAAATATAGAACTTTGAGGCAGGTCTATATCCAGTGGACGTTAATTATACGTTATCATATAAATGGGTGACCGCTTGTGAAGAAATGGCGTTCACAACTGAGTGTGCAGTCTCAGGGTCTTACATGAACGTACTTTAAGCTCTGTTACCTAAAGTGTCTTTTAAATCTATTAGGTATCATTTTTGTTCATTGACATAAGAATGTCAAAGAAAGACAATACTTAGCAAGCCGCTGAAATTTCATTTTTATGAGAATAAATAAATTGCATCTTGTGAACTGTATGTAATACCCATCCGCATCTGGGCCACGTGGTGGATTATAAGTGATCAAACTAACCTGTGATGTTCGATCATTATTATACGAAGACTTTATTCGAAGATATATTCACAACGCAGCTTCCTTTTAGTAGCTGGCAACCGACGCAATTCAGATTCTTAGCCCTAAAAAAAAAAAAAACTAAACACACACATTTATACTCTATGAATCTATCTGTCTAATGTCATTCTTTTTAGAGCCCCAAGAACCTACTCAACTTTACCAATGGGCCGGGTGGGCAGGGTTCATATATCTTCGAATAAAGTCTTCGTATAATAATGATCGAACATCACAGGTTAGTTTGATCACTTATTATACTTGACTTTATTCTCGATATATTCACAACCCAGATGTTCAGAGATATATTGGTAAAGTTGAGATACTTGTACTGATAGAGAAGAAATAAACATGTTTTTTAAAAACAAATTAAATTTCTTTTATTTTAAAAATAAAAACTCAATCTTCTAATGTTAAACTTAAATTAAATTAAACTCTTCTGAATAATTTAAAAATTAAGTAGGCACTAGTATCACCCAATAAAATCACAATCAGTCTCATGGCCTCATGAGTATTAAGTACTACTTGAGGTATCCTTAGGTTAAACATTAATAATACAATAATTAATGAAGTTAGGTGCTTGACACACATATCTAGTATTTAAAAAAGTTAAAATCTAATTAATCATATCTTAATAAGTATTTATGAATTATTTCTAATCACATTGCAGATTAGCGTTGAGAACCGCATGGGCAAATTCTCCTGGACTGTTAACAATTGGTCTGTTATAAAATTTTGCAAATGTTGAAGAATCATTTGTCCAGCCTGCGGTCCGCCTAATCACATCTAAAGAAACACCCTTTGATTTGGCAGTTGAAGTAGAGGCATGTCGTGTACTATGCCCTGAAAAGATGGTTGTATCTATACCACACACAGAAAGAGTATTTTTTATCCATCTTCCTATTGTTGATGATGAAACTTGTCTGTGGGGTTTTGATAAAGTTAGTAATAAATGATCATTATGGTTTCTAATTTCTTCAGTAAAAGATATGTAATCCGACAAAGTTCTCACTGGGCATATCTCAGATTTTTCAAAATAAGGCAGATATAAATTAGGTTGACCGCGGCCTGGAGCAGACGTTTTTGTAATGTCGTTTATAACAATGTTTACACCATCATTGTGGAATTTAGTGTTAGATATTTTTATAAGAGATAGAGTCTGCGCTCTTTGTGCTGTACTCAATGCAAGCAAAACTACTAATTTCTTTGATAATTTTTCAAAGCTTAGAGACAAATTTGGGTACCAGTCTTGTAACACATTTAGGACCGTATTAGGGTTCCAGATAGTATGGTATTTTGCTAATGGTGGTCGTGACTTATAGAAGCCCTTAAATAACCTCTTTATGCGATCATCTTCCCCAACTTTAGAGCCAACAATAAGAGAGAGTGCTGCTTTATGAGAGTTTAGAGAACCATAAGCAGCACCTGAGTCAAACATTTTTGTTAGAAAATACATAACCTTAGGCACTGAAGGTGCAAATGGATCTATACTATGTTCTTTACAAAAAACCCACCAAATCTTGTAGGAGACATTATATTGTTTAAGTGTATTGTTAGAAAGAGAGGCTAACATTATTTCCATGGATGTGGGAGGAATTGACCGCTTCAACCATGCTTGCCTGATAAAATCCCGGCAATTAGTGTAAGCTGGTGATGTAAGGGATGACTGTCCCTGAAACAAGAGTGTAAGAGATCTTTTTGTGGTTTTAAAAATATTAACTTTGAAGCTAACATTGTCTGTAGTAGTGGGTACCACGGTTGTGATGGCCAATATGGCATAACCATGATGCCTGTTGCTTTATCATTTTTAATTTTTTGCAAACATTTCAATATTAGACTGAATGGAGGGAACGCATAAAAAAAATATTTAGACCAATCTACTGTGAAAGCATCAATATTTAAAGCATCTGGATCTGGCTTCCAAGATATGTATAATGGACATTTAGCGTTAACTCTTGATGCAAACAAATCAATATCAGGTTGACCCAATATTGATACAATTTTTTTAAAAGCAATAGCATTCAATTCCCATTCAATATCCGGGTTGACTCTTCGAGATTCTTCATCTGCCTCCTTATTATCACATGACTTGATATAAGAGGCAAAAAGCCAGATTTTTCTCATCTCACACCATTGCCATATAGTTCTAGCCAGATTATTGAGATGAGGGAATTGAATACCACCCATTCGGTTTATGTATGATATTGCTGTTTTATTATCTACTCTTAGCAAAATATGAATATTTTGATCTTGTTTGACAAAGAATTTAAGACTTAAAAATATTGTCAGTAATTCCAAGTAGTTGATGTGAAATTCTTTTTCCTCTTCTTTCCAAATACCATTAGCTCTATTGTTATTACAAAATGCTCCCCAGCCTGTCCTGGAAGCATCAGTAAACAATTCCAAATCATATTTTTGATAAGCTATATTTCTTTGAGTAGAATTTATATTATTATGCCACCAATTTAAATCTAATTTAATTTCAGAATTTAATTTTACTTTTGTATCATAATTTCCATTACTTTCAACTAAATAAAGGTATTTATGATGTTCTAAAAGTTTAGTATAAAGCCAACCATATGTGGTGGCAGGACATGCTGCCACTAGTGTCCCTATTAACTGGGCAAGGTCGCGAATGTAACATTTATCAAGTGTAAGATATTTTTTAACAGATTTTTTAATACATATCTTCTTTTCTATAGGTAACTGTAATGTCATATCTCTAGTATCAAATATAAACCCTAAAAATTGGCAAGTCTGGGAAGGTACTGTTATGCTTTTTTCAAAATTTATTACAAAGCCTAAGCACTGTAATAATGAAATTGTTTCTTGGACATTTTGAATGCAGGACTTATAGTCAGATCCTATGCATAACAAATCATCTAAATATTGAACTGATTTGTAGCCTTTCTCCCTTAAGTGAGTTACTACAACCTTCATTATTTTTGTGAAAACATTGGGCGCTGAACAGAGCCCGTAACAGAGTGCATTGAACTCGTACAGTTTGTCAAACTGAAACCTTAAATATTTCCTGTATTGTGGATTTACATTTACTAATAAATATGATTCTTTTAAATCTATTTTTGCCATCCAATCTCCTACTGAAATTAATGATATTGCTGTTCTGTGGTCTTCCATTTTAAAATGAGAAGTAGATATAAATTTGTTTAGCGGTTTTAAATTTAATATAAATCTTTTACTGCCATTGGGTTTAGGTATCAGAAAATTTTTTGAAATAAATTGATCTTTGCATGGTTTGCAAGGAGAAATTGCACCCAATGTTAACAAATTATTTATAGATAAGAACATCTCAGCATCCTCAGAAATAGAGTTACCATAAGAAGTCTTTGGTACCAAATGTTGGTATGGTTCGGTGGTAAATGGAATTGAATATCCACAAATGTAATCCAGTATGGAATCATCATGACAGATTTTTCTCCAGCATTGCAAAAAATGTGACAATCTTCCAGCATGACTTACCTCTATGTCCGAGCAGGAGGTTTTGCCTGTGGCATCTTTGGTTTCCTCGCTGAGGACTGGTAATGTTGAGGTGGATGCTTGCGAGCCTGAGTTGAGGATGAGGACTGCATCTTCTTGTGTCCATACCTCGGTACTGTCCTCTGCTGGTTGTAACGAGGAGGACCATGCAAGTTTCCCTGGCGATTGTTGTTATTAAAGTTGCTAGTCGCAGCAGGCTTTTTGATTGATTGTCCGCTTCGTTGGCAGGTTTTGAGTACGTTGATTTTTTCAATCAAGTTAGTACCATAAAGGTATTCATCCCTTTCAACATCTTTAATTGTATCCACAAAGGTTTTATCTAATGCTGGTAATACCAGATTTTTCCTTGACCTTGTTTGTACTTGGTGTAAGTCAGCCAAAACTCTTCCAGCATCACTTAATATGCTTATCATTTTTAGTCTGTCGACTTGTTCATTTTGAATTAATGTGGATAATGCACTGCTTAATATTGCTAACCCCACTCCAAGTTGGTTTTGTTCTGTTTCTATCTTTTTGTCCCGATTGACAATATTCTCAGTAACAGAGCTAGTTATTTCCTGATTCAGTTTTGGTGCCCTAAGAAGCGGGCAGTTTTCTGGTATCAGGTGATCCATCAGTTTGTGCTTATTATCTTTTTGAAGTCCAACTTTTAAAATTGTTGTCCAAATACGTGCCACATCACTGTTCATGGCAGGGCCAAATTTTGGTTTTTCTGGCATGAGGTCTCCCAACGCCATCAGGACGTCTGGGTCAGTAGCGGGCATGGTCTGAGTATTAGTCACTGCTAGCATGTGAATGCTGCCTGTATCATAAGGTTCCGACGTCGGAATTTGTGTTGGTAGGCTTTTTGACGGAGACAGCTCTGTTTCCTTTTCACTTGCGATACAATCATCGTTGTCTGACTTGCCAGAGTCTGAAAAACGATTATCCATGTTGTACAAAAAAAACTGCATAGTAAGGCCTCTTGGACCAAACCTATGAGTAAAGACCTCGTTCATACATCTCGTGTACGACCCGAGTCGAATGATCACGTCAGTGTATCTCGTACACCACCCGCGTCTATCGATATTGAGGTTATGAAAAAACCCCTACAGCTTTGCCAATCATATCAATTGGTGCTATATCGATACTAGTAGGTACAACAGTTACCTGGTAAAGAAGACGCCAATGTGTCTTTTTCCTCAGAAGAACTCTCATCATTTCGGCGACGACGCTTGTGTCGTCGTTTCATACGGCGTTCGATTTTCTTAATTTTTTCCATATAATATTCCAAATTATCCGGTTTCTCGTTTCTAGAACGCTTAGGCATCGTCTTAGCGTTATTTATAATACACACTTTTCACAGATTCTAGCTGAAATAAATAATTATAACTTTTTCTACATGAAAAATACGTAACGGTTGCCGCGCAAACAAAAAGAATGACATTAGACAGATAGATTCATAGAGTATAAATGTGTGTGTTTAGTTTTTTTTTTTTTTAGGGCTAAGAATCTGAATTGCGTCGGTTGCCAGCTACTAAAAGGAAGCTGCGTTGTGAATATATCGAGAATAAAGTCAAGTATAATACCCCAATCACTCTCGCTTTGGAGTAGGCCAGTGATGGTGATAAAGGTTTAATGAGTTTTATCGAGTAAAATATCAAATTATGTTTATCGTCTAAGCAAACTCAGATTGCCACAAACACTTTCAGTCAAATTGAACTATTTTGCAAGCTTATCTTTTGGTCAGCCAAAGACCGTTCTTGCGGTCAGCCGCGAGACCAATCATGGGTTAAACTTTGATACGTGTTTTGACCCCGACACAATTCCGATGCAAACGCAAAACGCTATCTCTCCTATTCATATACATTTGCTAAACAATACATAGCTAAAATGGCATTAAAACTTGTTAATAACATCTCTTCTTAATGGCGTTAAAATTACAATAACAATCTATACTTTATTAAGCGTTTTCAAATGACAAATAATTATGAATAAAAGACTTATTTTCAATTCCCACAGTAAATCAAACTCACTACTGAGTTATTCTATTCTAACGTCTAAACAACAACAAAAATAATCTGTTGAAAACAATAAACAAAAGGCGTTCGCCTAAAAAAAGGTTCGATGTCCAAACAAATTTTGACATAATACTTTTTTTTCTACTTTTTTTCTTCTAAAAGCTCTGTAACAGAATGCATTGTTCCATTTTCAAAAAGCTTGACGACGAGTTGTAATCGAGTGACCAACGCCTACAATAACATTATATTATTGAAACTACTGGTAGTTTTTTCTATCTTTCCTGGTACTTTTTTTTTATTTTTTATATCTGGGTTTGTCATATTGGAACTAGTACCTACCTATATTTGCATAAAATCAAATTACAGTAGCAGTCTACTTCAAGTGCATGCTTGTTCAAGTGGGTACCTAGGTATTGTTGTAGGGTATAGCGAGCAAAATTTCAGTAGGGTAGTAAAGATGATAGAGATTCTCAAAAATACTTTTAAATAAGTTTTTCTAAGTTTTTATGTTTTTGTCCATGCCCATAATAGGGTAAAGGCACCAGTAGTTGTAGCGACCGCAAATTTGTCAGACCACCTTGCAGCTAAATGATATTTATGGCCCCAAAGCCAGGAAGACGGTAAGCCGTGCCGTTGCATAATCTTTGCAATTTATGACTGCTTTTGTTGTATGCGGTCGTTTTTATGTAATGTAATTAGTGTAATTGTTTGATTTGTTTTTACTTTGTTGGTCAAGAGCTCACTTAATTTTTTTTAATGTACTACTTACGTAAGTACCTGCTTAATAATGTATTACTTAACACGTTAGGTAGATATTATAATATTCATGTACTTACTTAACAATTAATTACTTAATTGTAATTAAATAGGGATACTTAAGTATGAAAATTATCTAGGCTTTTTCTGATGTTTATTCATTCAAATAGTTTAATACAAATCTATAACAGATAATTATGTAGAAATCTATTATTTGAACGACAATCGGAAGGAGATCCGCTCGAATCAAATGATCAAAAAGGAATATCAAGATTATCTCAAAATCAATCACGCCCATGGAAAATTGGGTATTGTCAGATTCTGCACGTGAGGCAAAGGTCGGTGCTTGTATTAAAGAGAGGAAATCCGGCGGCCATTGTTGTATCCAACACTTATGCACTTTACCTGACCGGCGGATAAAAGAACATGGAAGAATGGTACTGCCTTACCATGCCGCTTTCTAAAAAAATATCTCCTCTAATAAAACAAAATTTAAATTTCGAATGCATAAAAAAGTGAAGATGCAAATTATGCAACGGTCTTGATATTGTGCAGATCCAGTTTAAAAAAAGAACAGGCTCTAATTTTCTCACGTTAGTGACGATTTTTTTCTAGAAATTTCTAATGACGGTTTAATTTGAAGAACTCTTTGGGGTTTGATTTCGTGGCTTTTTTGTGCAGTTTATTGTTTACAAAAACAAAGTCTCGTAACACGGATGACGCAAAAAATAATTGCATCGTAAATTTATGCGTTTTCAGTTGCATAAATTTTATGTGTAAATGGATGCGTCTTTTTATCGTTTTTTTAGTTGGAAAACAAAAAAAAGCAGTAGAAAGTCTTTATAAATAAGCTCTTTATATTTTATCACAATCACTACGACTCACTGTAAAAATTTAAACAAACCCCTTTTTGTCGAGCTCATCTTCATACACATAACTTGAAGTAGTACCTAACCTAAGTAGTATAGTTCGCACAGCGGATTTAGGCTTCCGTGAAGTTAGCCGTTTGTGATGTGCAAAGACAATTTAGTTTGAAAAAGCTCCATTGCGTATCGAAGCGGCTAATTTCACGACGGCCGAGAACCGCCGTGAGAACTATACATGAGTACTTAGGTAGGTCATCATACCAACCTAATAATGTTAGGTAGATAGCTACTGTATAAACAAGAGTAGTTAGTATCTTTGAAATACTATTACTCTACTATAAGATTTTCCCATGACAATCTCTTTCGCAAAAAGAAATCAATCAATATCTAAAGAAATCGCCAACATTTTTTAAGTTCTACACCATGACATCACAAATGAAAAGAAGACCACATCTCTTTGTGAATCTAAAGAAATAAATTAAACTATCCTTAGGGGAGATTTTTACCGTTAATTCTAATCTACATTAAAAAAACAGATAAAAAACCTCGCGGATGTCTGTGGGAACTTGTCTTTAAAAAACTAAGGGCAGGAAACTACGGTAAGTGTAAATATGAGTCTATGAGGTGACATAGGAAAGTTGAACGGATATTCATTTGAAAGATTTAATATTTAACATCTTTAGGAGGTCTGAAGCTTTTAGTTCATGTGATTTTTGTAGAAGCTTCGGAAGCCAGGGTGTATGCACGCACACTGGTACCTACCCACTAGTAGGTCAAGATCGCTGGATTTATACTCGTAGACTATTTGCATATAGGTCCTATGTCTTGACAATACGGGCTTGAAATCAAATAGTTTGCACATTAGACGAACAAAAGTCCTAATTTTTTTAACTAAATAGTAGATACCTAATATTAGTAGAACGACTAAAACTTAATTAATTAGTCAGCATTGACAAAAAATTAAATTTAAACACCACATAGAAAGATTTACAGACTTTACTCACTCATACGGTTCTAGAAAATAAATTATACTTATTATTCGAGTAAGTACTTATAATGTAAGTATTTAATTTTTGATATTTTAGAAAATGAAAAAAAAAAAACCTTTTGAATAAATATTATACCCTTGTGTGTTCAAAACCACGAGAAGCTAGCAATTCAAGTAAGAAAAAAAAAAGAATGAAAAAAATATTTTTAAGCCAAATCAGGAAATCCCAATCGGCTGTGGTCAGGTCAAAAAGGTTCTAATTTAACAACCGTTATACGTAACAATAAAACACGAATTAAAAAATCCACCGGAAGCCAGAACTGTTTACTTCCGCCTAAATCCCAGAGCACAAATCCCGCCCGGAGGAGTATCATCAAAAAGATTCCTTTTATTGGTACGTTTTATACGGAAACAGTTTCTCAAAGTTTTTAAAAGTATTGGATAATTATATTTTAAATGTAAAATAAATAGTACAGTATACACAACTTATCTGACTTCGGAACAAAACGCGAGAAGTATAGGTTCAGATACCAAAATAATAACAATTTTATCCAGAACTGAGGAGTACAGATCACAGAGTGGGCTTTAGGGTCTACCAAATGTATTCAAACAGCAAAACATTGACAACCACTGTGTTAGTCGTGTCTGTACATCTCCGCAGCTCCCCATGTTTTATCCACCCAGGGACTGTTTATAAAAACATATGCACATTTTTTAAGCTCGTATCTCCGGCGAATCAAGGTGCGCACTGCATTGTGCAAGGGACATCTTCGAGGGTCTTAATATTCTACAAGTGCGTTTTTTTAATGTGCGAGTGTGTTTTTTAAGTTTTCTCACGCAGAGTCCCATTCAGAATCAGATCTGTGGGTAGATACATCCGCGGGTATTGTCGGATCACGTATGACTGGGTATTCGATGATAATTTTTATCATTGATTGAAATTTTGAATTGGTCGAAACACCTTGTGAGATTTCGATTCGAATGGTGACCGGTTACACATTTAGATTTCACCTTTTATTATTTCGAAATTTATTAACTAGTACCAACCTACTTGTAGTTTTGAAATAATTTTCTAAAAAAAGTTTCGATCAATAATTAGCTTCCGTGTTTGATAAATGAAACAAAAAACTTGCGTCCTTTAATAAACTGTCTAAATAAAAAAAGGATCCCATCAAAAACAAAACACTACAAAAAATCACAGCGATAATATTCACTCATTTTCGTCATACACAAATAATTGCATTATTATAATGGCTCCCGCATATTCATTACGTCAAAAAAAAAACTGTAATTTAATATAAACTAGACGACAAAAAATACGGCCAATGACATAAAAAAGCCTGAAAAACAGTGGGGGAGCTACCGAGTAAAAATGGTAAAAAATAAAGGGGTGGGTATAAAACAATGGAAAAAAACTGTGACCTATTATCGTCAGCTAACTGGGCTTTGAGACAAGCGGTTAATTTTGTTTAAGGCTGATTTATGAGTTTTATAGCTTTTGGTGGTGGGTTTTAGAGGTGTTTTGACTCGTTTTCAGGAATCTTTGTGCAGGCTCATTGAAGTTGCTCTGTATAACGTGTGCATAAATGAGTTTTTAGCGATTATTTATTTTATTTAGTAGGGGTAAATGAATGAGTTATTGGCTGGCAGTAGTTATTGGCTACTTCATACTCAAACACTTCCTAAAAGCTACTGATGCTAAGTACAATATCTCCCTTCATTCTAGATAATAGTTTACATATTTAGCTTTAATATTTGTGCCGATTTGTACCACCTTTCGAATAATTTCGTATAAAAAAAATCATAATTGATTGACAATCGGCAATCCGGCTACTATGGTGGGGTTTTGTTGTGAAAACGGTAAGGATTGCGTTTGACTACAATTCGAATGAAACTTGTCTCATACCTCATATCTCTGTAGTTGATCCATATTTCGTTACTATTTAAGTTATTTTATCTTAATTTAAATGTATTTTATTATTTTTTTACTTTAAAACATTAAATTATGGTATAGCCAATAACAGAAACATAAAAAACAAGGTTTTAAGTTACTGGCTATACATGTACATCACCGCCAGTCACCTACGAATTCAATTTATAATTTGTCAAATTTGGCGAAAATGGCCTTCTTCCGCCAATCTGACGTTTGCTGAAGAGCACAGCATAGATGGCCAGTTGAGTAACCACCGCATGCAGAGATCAGTTCAAGATCCGATGGCCTGAAATAAACTTGTGCCGAAACCGATACTAATTCATTTTGTCTGGTGAACTTTATACTGTAATTATTTATACAAGGGCTTCGAAAAGTTCGTTTATACCAGACCTAAGAACTCGATAATTATGTTCCTTGTATTTCTTAAAAAAAAATCTGCTGTGTTGCGTAAAAAATGCTACAGCCAATAACTGAAACCAAACATGCCAGTAACCAATTCTGGGGTGCCAGTAACACAATTTTTATTTGAATGAATATAAAAACTTTATAAACAATGTTAATTATTTTTATTGTTATTAAAATGATATTAGAACTTTTTCCGTCTCCACTAACACCATAAAAACATCATTTGGATGACGCCTAAAGAAACTATAGCAATTTAAATTGACCAAGGTGCTTAGGTAGCTAATAACTGGTGCTTTTACCCTAGCTTTCAGAAGCTAGCATCGAATATATTAATAAAGATTGGCATGCAGATAGTTATTTAGTCCTGGGTAGACTACTTTTTATGTAAGTACCGAAATCTCCACTCAACACTACAGCACTCCAGGAACAAATTATGGTCAACATTTGTCCAAAACAAACCCGCAATTTCTTGGTTTTCGGCAGGGCACTCACCACGCAACCTAGGTCGTGAAATGATTATCATGATGTCGAGCCACTCTACTGCCAAGGTTGAAGCAATGTCGGCTGTTGGTGCCTGAGGGCGGACCCATCAGCATTATCGATGCTCCATTTCGTCACCGCACTGAGAATGACACGATCTTTAGAGCAAAACGACAATCAACGAATACAATGGAGTTCATCCCTTTCACTTTCAACAGTCTATGTGTCGATTATTTCCATTGTTTTTTTATTAACTTTATAAATAATGCCTACAAGAATAAATTAAGGTAGGCCATGGAAAGGTCCACTAGGATTCTAAATAACAACCAAACTGCAACTTAGCAACATAGCAACTTAGCAATTTAGTATGTTTTTAGAAATAAAAACTCGCTGAAAAAATACATATCCGAAAAAAAGAGAGATTTTGGAATTGAACGGAATTTGAATTGCATTGATTGGAACTTTTTAGGAAATCATAGTTCATAAAGCCGTTGATTTTTTTTTTATATTCAATATACACGCAGATGTAAAAAGTACAGGCCACTATAAACATAAATTATTTAAATTTGACTTGTAATAGTGTACGGGCCCCGATACAGGATATGCATAAAGGGTTAAAAAAATCCTGGGGTGAGATTTTTTATGCATTATAAGGGGTCACGGCAGTCTTTTCACCATGACTTGTTTGGCCAGCGTTCGTTACGCTATTGACTAAATGAAGTATTGAATATTTAAATCGCTTGAATAGTTTTCGCACGATGATTTGGCTCTTCTTAGCCACTTACAAAGGGCGAATGCGACTGTTAAATGTATAGAAAAGCCGATACCAATTTGGGCATAAATCATGATTCGTTACGCGAAATTGTTACTCAGTTCACAAAAATCACCCATTATTTTTCAAGTAGACTCTATTTCTAGACTATAACTAATTTTTTATTTATTTTTAGGATTTTCGTTGCAATATTTAAATTTTAGGCTAGCGCAATATTTCGCAAAACAATGAAAACTCACGATTCCATGTAACCCAAATCAATTTGATTTCAGCTCTAAATTGTTACCGAAATTATAGTGTTCAAGGGAAAATTTAAAAAATCATGTTTTGCCTTTTATTGACAGTAAAACAAAATAAACCAAAAAAAAAAATCAACTCATATATTATTTCCCCGATTCAAACTCATAACAATACCTTATCTAAAACTCCACAAATCAAAATTCGCGAGCGTCCATTATCAAAGGCCACTCTTTAAATTCAATCTATGCTCACCCTTTAGAGCTGTCCTACACAAACACCCTTCTCGGACCTGATGGTTCGCGAACCATTTTTTATCAGATGCAGTCCTGACTTTATCATGACGATGCTAAAAAAGGACGAGGAAAAAGTACCAGGTGGTGGTTAAAAAAAAAGACAAAAAAATTGCGAGGATCTAATCCTTTGGATGTCTTTCAAGACATGTGTAACGCATGGACTATCCTTTTGTCCAGTTTTTGCAGAGTTGAATCAAGCAGTTTTGTCGATTTATAAATTTTCACAGGATAGAGCTTTAAAGCTTCTGCCTAAAGGAAGGGAAGGGCTTGGTAATGTATTTAAAAATTGACCGACAAGCAAAACCATGGGTATCAATCTATTGTATGTCATCACCGCTTCTTAATTTTCATAACAAAGTAGTAAGCCATTTTGCATTAATTTTCAGCAAAATTATCATTTCACCTTTAGAGCGTATGCTTTCTAATGTTGATACCAATTCAAAGATAAGGCATAACACACAACGACGAAAACAACGCCGTCCGTCCGACGGACTAAAACAAAAAACGCATCGCCGCATCCGCGATAACTCATTACCCGCATGCCGCCGAAAGAGGACAATACGCAATCGATAATGCTAAACGAACACGTGTGCTGTCCTTTGTTTTATGCGCGTGGACTCACGGGTTTAGTATTTTATTTTCAAGAGCATGGCTCTGGAAGCACTGATTAATCTTTAACATAAATTCTGTGTACATTTTCCCAACTTTCTATGTTTGCCTTATTCTTTTTGTACAATTAATTTGATTCAAACGATTTCTAATGATAAACAATGACTGATGTTGCTTGGAAAAAAAACTTTTAACTCTGTTGTGCCGTTTTTTTGTAAGAATTAAATTAGGTCCTACATTTTCCTCTTACTTTCAATACTTTTGCAGATCAGTTTCAAGCAAAACATTACATATTCAAATGCATTGCCAATTTTAGAATTAATATAAATAACGATAATAATTTTATAATTATGTATTTTCGTGAATAATAGAAGCTTAATTTCGAATATATCGAATGCACAATCCAAAGCAGCTTCCCACGAAATTACATCTTATAGATATCGGCCAACAGATGCACAGATAAAAAATACGCATTAAAAAACCTGAGAACCATCCAACTATCCCTCACCTATGACCCTGGGCCATTTGGCAAAACGGACCGTTAAAAAAAGTACGCACGTTAAAGAAAAGTAAGTATTGTTTGTTAAAAAACTCAGGGGTAGATTTGAATAAGAAAAAAATGAGGGGTGCACACAAAAAGTCTGGGTGCGATTTTTTAAGAATGGACAAATAATATGCATAGTTGCTTATTGCAAATTGGTTTCGGTCAACATTCTCACGAGTATGGAGACTGGCTGTTAATGGAGATGCAGATGTTTTTTTGTATGGTAAAAAATTTGGGATTATTATTGGAACTTATGATATTGTATGAGCGTCACTATTTGCTTTTCTTACCAGTAAGTAAGGAAGTAAGTTAGTATGAGTCAATGGCCAACTTTGGTGATAAGAGTTAATAGGCATAACAGTGTAGGACTAAAAATCGAAATGGAAAATATGGTTAGATAACAACGATAACTTAAGTAACAGAAAATACTCCTCTGGATTTTCATCATAAAAATGTAAATGAAATAGTTTAGGTGGCTTTTTTATTTGAGTAATTTGTTCTTTGAATATTATAATATAATTAACTAATAACGAATGTCACGTCAGAGTACACGAACAAAGCTCTTCCCTATAAAGCTGAAAACACTGGCCATGCCCAAAATCAGCCTGAAAAACGTCATCATCATTTGTATACGTATAATAATAATTATAATAATATAAGCCTATAATCAGATACAGATTATAAATAACAGTTTTTTTAATTAATTAGGTTTAAATATCGACAACCGTAACTGTTTGTCAAAGTTTGACAAAGGCCTCTTCCAACATCTTCCAATCCTCTCTGTTTCTAGCTGTTCTTGTCCATGCTTGTTCCGCTATCGCTTTTATTTCATCCTCCCATCTTTTAAATTGTCCTCCACGTTTCCTTTTTCTGTTTCGAGGCTCAGTTTGGTATTCTTTTACTCCATTTTTTTTTGTAAAGTTATATCCTTAAAACTTATTTGTTTATTTCTAAAATGCTACCGTATCGTGACGTATTGGTAATCACCCTCTTTTACTATATCCTTTTTATTCTTTGGCAAGGAAGAAAAAAAACAGTGTTATCAGTTACCTATCCGTCTTTTATCACTGAAGCAGCGTGTAAATGTAATATAAAACTATGCGGGCCAACGATGCGTTTATATGCAAGGCATGTTTGGTCACGGTAAGTTAGTCAAATTTTGAATGTTTTATCATTTTCACAATCAACAGACTGTTCTACTGCTGGGAAACTGCTCTATTCTTGCTGACGATAGAGTATTTTAATTCGATTAGATGATTTAGCTGGCAAAGTCTACTTGATAGCAAACGGAAATCTTAACAGAAAATTAAGTTATTAAGCTACAGCTATTATTTTGTGCAAATTGCGTGTTTTTTTTTTAAATATGCTGGACATCAATTGAAAATTTACCTGATTGTCTATTTTTCGAAAATGACAAATGATAATTGAGTCAAGTTCATGTCAGTATTTAGTGAGCAATCACTGATAGAAGCTGAACCATGATAATTGTCACAATATTATTATATTCTTTGCGAGTAAATCCCAAGAGTAGACCCGGAGGTTACAACGCCGACAAAACCACAAGCAAACATTAGTGAATAAATATTTTTTTACTCCATACCTCTACATTTTTACGAAGCATAAAGGACGTCATTTGATCGCGTGGTAGTCAAGTTACCTTTATTGTCGTGAAAAAATTGTTTTTGAATATCGAACGCGGCGCGTACGCAGATGTTTGTCCACTTTTTATGAGCTTTATTGAAATGATCGAGCGTCCCGTTAGTTCTTTCTGTGATAGATCAAGTTGTTGACAGCTGTACTTGCAACTTAGTAAAAAGTAATTTGTATGGGAATAACATAGTTTAGAAATAGGTATTATGCTTTTGAATTTCATCATTGTCAGTATTTTACGTTTACACCAATCTGCTGAGACACTGGGCTTCTTCGGACACCATGAGGATTGGTGGATAGCACTGTCTTTTAAAAGAATGGCTTCCATAATTTGTATTTTTTTTAATAAAACATAATACATACAAAAATTGGTTATTCTTCAAGCACCTAAAAATATTTAAAACCTGTAGTAGGTATACATCTTCTTGTATTGCTAACAAATGAAATAATAATATCTCTATCGGAAGCCTTCGGGTGGCCAATAATAACTCCGTCATTAGAAATGGCCACTGACTCGTACGAACTTATATTATAGCTACTTCAAGACGTAACGCTAAGAACATACATATACATGGTATTTTATTATTAGTGCATAATTTTCAATTATTTTAGTATTTATGTTTTTTTTTGTGTGTGGAACATACTCCTTGAATTATGCACTAATAATAAAATACTCTATATCCAAAGCAACCAATTAGAAGAAAATTATAATCCAATCATAAGCCTAGTAAACATAGCTAGCTCTACATCAATACTTAGGGGTATTGATGCGTACTCTTCTCTCTAACCCTGAATGCACCAAGCTGTCTGCAACGATGCGCGGGCGTGTGACATAGAACAACGAAGTACTAGATGTGGCTTTTACGCTCTGTATCTTGTTATCTTGAGAGCACCGGTGGTCTAGTAGTAGTGACCCTGCCTTCCGATCCTAAGATCGTGGGTTCTAACCCGGTCGTGCACCAATAGATTTTTCTGTTCAAATTTATGTGCGCAATCCCAGTGCTCTCATACGGTGAAGGAAAACATCGTGAGGAAACCGGTATGTCTAAGAACTAAAAATTCGAATGACTTGTGCCATCCACCAATCCTCATTGGGTCCACGTGGTAGATTAAGCCCTAATCACTCTCGCTAGAAAGTAGGCCAGTGTCCCAACAGTGGGAACATTGATGCTGCCATGATGATCTTGTTATCCTGCCGACTTAGCGTTTCCAGAAAATTGATTCTTAGTTTGCCAGCTGTTGCATTGACAAGAGTTTTTTTTAATTTTTACAAACACATCGCTACGTATATAGGTGTCCATATCGTGAATTTACTCTAGCGTGTGAATTTTCTGTTTTAAATCAGAATACTTGCAGGGATAAAACTAATTGAAAAACTTTACTCAAAAAAGTAAATCCATGACTGTGATACCGTTAAAATGGATACTGTTGGATTTGTTAGGAGAGTGAAAGTCATATCAAAGATAAAAGTATGCATATAAAATGAATTTCATGTTACTAATAGTCTTTTTCGGTGCAGTTTTTAATCCTGCGTAAAAACGCATAATAACGAAACGCGGTCTACACGCTGAAACAACTTCTACTCTCGATGTCCTACTCCACAACTCGCGTTGCTGACTCATTCGAGATCTATCAAGTTTAATAGATGTATTTCGCAAGCCGTGGGCAGAAGAGTGGATATTTATTTATAGGTGAGATTGAAACCTCTTCGAAAATTCAATAGCTGGTAATATTGGTACTTTTAGTAGCGCTATTCATTTGTAACTTTCAAGAGCTTTGTGGTACAATATGTTTCAATAACATATTATTTTAGCTTGAAGTATAATTAGCATTTTAATGACCGCGCTTCTAAATATCCCACTTTTGGGACACTGGTCTACTCTCAATTAAGAGTGATTGATTCACCACTGGAGCAAATGCGGATTCGCTCGACAAATAAAGAAGCCTATGTTCCCCCTCAGACTTGATACTATTTCCGTGAAACTTAATAGACAGACAAACTAACACAGAGATATTCTATCGATCACCATTGATTACAATCATTTATCAATTAGTATGGATTTCCATTCCAAAGAAATAAGTAACATCAAAATCTTCACAAATCTGAAACAAGCGATTATATTGTTCACCCAAGCAGATAAATTACCTCCCTTTGAGAATAAAGTTAGCAAAATGACGCAAGAGTTGAAAAACTTAGCACATCACCAAGGCGATTATTTTAATTTTCATCTCATAAATAAATTATCATCATTAGCAAATCGTCGATCGCATCTCTGCAACGCCTAAACTTTCATAACTCATGCAAATTTGTTTGTCTTACAATGAGCGCATTTGTACATTGCGGGTCAAATTATTTGCCACTCAAATTACCATCTTATTTATTTGCAGCTTTATGAACGATAACATAAGGTGCAAAATTACCGCTTGTTTGTACGCAAAGGGTATAGTGTTGGTAAACAATATTCATATTAAAATGTACGCTATTATAGACGGACGGACGGACATAGAACAATACAGGGCGTGGGTAGGATTAACTCATTACATCGCCTGGACGCCTTGACCGATATCCATGCTGATGTGAGCACAAAGGTTATGTATTAAAATGTAATTAAGGTTGCTTTTTGCGTATAGGTAATTAGGTAACACCAATAATAACAAAGCATAACCACAAAACGTTGGCAAATGTTAGTAGGTGTTGATATTGTTCGCAAATCATCATTGCATCAAAAAATAAATAATAAGTACCTAAGTAAGTTTGTATGAGTCACAAGCTAACTCTAGTGACAAAGTTATTAGCGGCTTGAATGCTTTCGTCGTGGCCGTGGCAAGAACTCTTAAAATTATATTTTTTTTAAATATACATTAAGAATAATATTATTTGAATCAAGATTTACCATAACTGAGTTAGTAGGAAGTACTCATAACCATAAATAGGTACTTAGCACAAATACTATCATAAAAAATGTATTAAAGACCATTCTCGCATGTGTAAACTAACAAGGTGGCGATAAAAACAACGATGCAACCCGATAGACAGGACGGCGCGGACTGTCGCACAACAATTGCTGCCAATAGGGTAATTGGCGACCGTCCGCGCGCCAATGGTCGCACCATTATATTTGTATACTGCAGGACATTTTAACGTTGACATTTTTTGTCTAAATTTATTAATATTTTGAAGTAGCTAGTTTTTATTCAATATTTACCAAAAAATACATAAAACTTTTAATTATTTTTTTTAGTTTTTTTACTGATTTATCAACTAACTGACTGACTAATAAATAAAAACTGCTGGCTGTATTTGTATGGTCGTATACTTTCATATCAAAGAACAAAACAAACTTGGGAAAGCTTGATGTTTTTATTTTAGTATTTTATAATTAACAGCAGGAACTTTTGAGATTGAAACTGATTTGAGATTTAGTTTATTTTACTTGATGTTTTTATTTTAGTATTTTAAAATTAGCACAATATAGTTATTATATCCATTTATTTTGTCCTGCAGTGCAGCATGGACGCGGGCACGCGGTGTTATCAGGATGTCCCGTCGGAACCGACGCATATCGGGTGTACTGACAACCTGTATTCGTGTCACGCGCATCATAACGCATTGATAAAGTGGACTACCAACTCGTATTAGTGAAGGACATAATGATATTGGTAGTGGCTAAAATTATACGACTTACGGCGAATGCCAAGTTTTTTTTGTGAATCTGCACCCATAATTTAATAGTTATTTAGATGTGCTCATCGGTTTTTTTATCCCAAGTCTCTATTAGTAGCAATAGAAGTAAGTTACCATACTAGCTCTTTGATTAGGTTTGTACCAAAATATAACAGTTTGACATTAAAATGAAATGACATACCATAAACTGTAATATCTGTTATCAAAAATCAAACTCGTGCTTTTAGCAGACAAGCTAACCAAGGTGTATAACGTATCCTTATAATTCATTTATTAAATTCTAAAATTACGTTACTCTCAAGAACTGTCTTATTGGAGCTCTATTAGAACTAACAATTCTAACAGAAGTCATAAAACAATCAAATTAACTAGCTAGGTAGGTACGTGTATAAAGCGGAATCACGTAGATTAGAACCCTTGGGCATTTGTATTGTTGCCCTTTGGCCTCGAGTATCGAAGCTAGGTCATTTGTCAAAGGGGCTATAAATTGTTTTAGCTAAACAGATATGTGGAGGTGAGGGAACTATATTTAGGGTGCTTTCAGATAAGTGAGTTGCGCTGCACGTTGCTGTAAATCTATACTAATTAGAACGAGCCAGCCGCGTGATATTTCATCGATAAGTTATAAGACTAACTTAACTCAGACGTCTTGAAATGAAAGAGCTATGTACAGATCTATCCTGACAGCCTTCTAATGTTTCCATTGCTGGGACACTAGCTTACTCTCAAGCGAGATTGATTGAGTCTTAATCTACCTCAAGGAGCTATGCGGATTGGATGGCACATGTATTTCAAGTTTTTAGATCTTGGACATGCTGGTTTCTTCACAATGTTTTCTTTCACCAAGAGCACTCAGACTAGCATTGCATACATTAATTTTTCGAATAGAAGAATTCATTGGTATGACCGGTTAAGCCCACTTTAAGATTGAAAGGTGAGGTCACTACCACATGTGCTCCTGTAGTTAATAGATAAACTTACTGGTCTATAACTAATAAACAAACTTATCACTAGTAGTAAATAAGTTGCGTGAAAGTTTCAAGAGCCAATGCCCACTGGTTTAATGCATCTTGCCTCTCAAGACACGTAGCAAAGCCACGCGTCAGGCAAACTCCCTGATATATATTTTTTTTGCCTCGTCGTACCAGTGGGCGATGGGCCTTAATACGGTCACCAACAACAATTCAATAACAAAGCCCATTGAAGCGACAAGTCCACACTAATCCACATAATCGCGCTGTCCGGCTATCCATCACAATTGGAATTCAATTACGATATCTGTTTCGTAACTCATTCCAATTAGAATTATCTTTCAACTGCGTCAAATACAAATAATTAAAGCCATTTTTTTTATTAACAAATAGGTAATCAATTTTACGATTAATTTTACGATAATGGATATTAAATGTAATTTACAGTTAGTTTTTCTGTCCACATGTGTACCCAAAAAAAATTCTAGTCCCTTAAAAAACCAAATAGCAAATTTTTATTAATTGGTAATGTATT
Organism: Colostygia pectinataria; assembly: GCA_951394395.1. Classification (NCBI taxonomy): domain Eukaryota; kingdom Metazoa; phylum Arthropoda; class Insecta; order Lepidoptera; family Geometridae; genus Colostygia; species Colostygia pectinataria. Next base: position 3,919,867 of record OX596362.1, read on the forward strand.
TACGAGTATTACTTACATTCCCAATAAATTTCACAGTTCTAACGCTACTCTAGGCACAAGAAAACAATGTTCAAAGATTCACACCATAAAACATACAAGCAAAAGTTTCACTAAAGTCCTATTATAATGCAAGTATGATCATATTTCGTACGCATGCGTACTGTAGTCTGTCCTAATGAAAACATACGACTCTTTGATAACCCGTTTTGGACGTAAGGAACCCTTAGTGGTCTCGAATTGGAAGCAAGCGCAAAATTACGAATTTAATACGTTTTCTACTTTGGGCTAGAGCACACCCCGGACACTCTCAATAAAATGTATAAAGCGAACGCGTAGCAATCACCACATGCATGGTTTGTGTTGAGTTTTCTTAATATAGTGATGGGGTTGTTTTTCATCTTTGGTAGGACATAAATGAACTAATTTAATTTTAAGCCCATTTATAATGATATGGTGTTCGTGCAAATAAATATCATTTATCATTTATCAATCATTATTTTAAAGGTGTCAGACTTATAATATAAGTTGGACACCAAAACAAAAACAACTTTTCGGATATTATGAGGAACCACAAAAACTGTCACAATTACATTGTTTATGTCCCTAAGAGGACTACCTCCTAGTTCAAGTACAAATAAGGTTATGAAGCTATTACAAAACCAATCTACACTATGACAATAGTATTCGTATTGACTCGGACTAAATTGAGACGTTCGTATGTATTGACAGTAAATGGGAAAATGGTCGTACTGACGAGGCGCCGGAGTGAAAATATTGTCCCGTTAGGGCTGTACAAACGAGCGATATTACACGCCTAAGTAACGTCTAGAATGTCTGTTGCTATAATATAAGTAACGTTATCAGTTTAGGATAATGTTAGCGCGACATTTTATTGAAATTTTATTGTATTGTATTGGAAGGTATTAGAAACTCCAATGATTGCTAAAATAAAAACTAAATATACATTATGATTTTCATCCTCTTTCTTATTACTTTTAAAAATGGTTATCATACAGAAGACAAAAGTTATTTTTCTGCCCATTCAAAAAAGTATACTTACCAATCTTCGAGCAATTATTGTCAATGTCTTTGTTACTAGTATAGAAACGTACACAACGTGTGCAAACGAGTACAAGCGAGTCTTCTTTTTTGAGGGTTTATTCTTTGAGAGTTAAAAAGAGCATTGAGTCTTCTTTGACTGGCGTTTTTTTTAAAGTTAACAAGAACGTTTACGTTAAAAACGCAAGTCTGTAAGTCCATCTCAGACCATGACTCGGTGCGACACAACAGCGCCCACTGACGCCTGATTTATTGCAAATGGCGCGAAAGCGAAAACGCTCGTAAAACGCAGCGTTCACGTTTATGGTGCGTTGTTCGACCGCGCGATCACATTGACTGCCCTATGCGCAATGGTTAGCATTTGATTGTATGGTGATTGGGGGAGATTTTCGCTGATTATGTTATAAATCAACACCATCTCGATAAATTTGTCAATTTACCTTACTACTACCGGTTCTGTGGTTGTGGTGTCATGGCATAAAAGTGTCCGAATCGACAGCAAGTCATCTATAGTAGATTCTTCTTTTTTTGACATTTCACCTAGCCCCTCTAAACAAAGCTTATGCTTTGCTATGCTCTTGCAAAGCAAGCTATGGAAAACATATAACTGATAGAATACCTAAATAAGATTATTTTTTTATAAATACACCCGAAACAAGTATTTTCAGATCATGCAAACATTGTCCCGCAGCAGGGATCAAACTCGCAAAATCTCGTTTCTCAACCGGACTCTCACCCACCGTGCCAACAAAGTCGTCTTCATTTAAAATCCGGACTCATGACTATTTGTGACTGAGTCACTCTTTCCTATAAAACTAATGCTTACGTAGAGGAAAATTTTGTCACGGAAGCAAACGACTTTTTCATCGGAGAGTAGCACTAGTAAGAGTAGTAAAGTTCTTTGTGATAGAGCTCGTCTGGCCAAGGACTAACACCATATCTATTTCTGCCGCCAAGCAGTAATGTTTACATTGCTGTGTTTCGGTTCGAAGGATATGAAATTACAGGAACATTAAACTTTCCATCTATCGTCTCAGGGTGGTAACACGCAAGTGATATCATGCGTGATTACATAGGCTACGGTAGCCGCTTACCATCATCAGTGGACCGTACGCTTGGTTGCCACTTTAATAGTATAAAAAAAAAATACTATTCGTATGCAAGCGTATCCAAATACCATCCCATGACAATCACAAAGTGTGAATACGTACGATTTAATATGAGCTAGTTTCTCTATAATTTCGCAATGGTAAAGGAGCGTTCACACCAGAGTCCGGCACGATCTTCCTACACGAGCGGCGGCCTTTGTTGTGTCATCACTGGATTTATAGCGATTGCTTGATGCTGATAGACTTCAGTGAGTACCCTCTATTTGCAATGAGTGACTGATGGATAGAAAGAATTTCATGCAAATATGAGACATTTTAACAAACTATTTTGATAATATTAATAGTTTACTGACATCATCATGGTCTGCTTTATAATGACTCTACTGTTAGGACACTGGCCTACAGTCTTAGATTAAAATACACCACGCAATCAAATGCGATTGGTGAATGGTTTTCGATCTATTTCTTAGCATTTGAAAGCACTTGACTAGCATTGCGAAACTATTTTTTATAATAGAAATTCACTGGTGCACGACTGGCTTGGAACCCATTGCCTTAGGGTGGGAACAAGATCACTACCACTAGATCACCAGTTTACTACCCCCCTGTAGTAGCTAATAGTGGCCTGGTGGTCAATTAGTCAAGGTTTGTGTAACTAAAACATGCCTCCGCTTTTTACTATCCGTTTAAACGGAAGCAAATTCATATCACGCTCACCGTTTATTAGGTAATCAGACCTGCCATCCATAAGTTCAGGATGGATCCTATAGCAGCGATCTAACAATTCAAAGCCATATGAGATGCGAACCTCACATTATCGTGGTCAAACATTCACATTGGGTTCCCACCACGTATGTAGGTTGGCATTACTGACTATGTCTTATTCTACAGCTGGTCTATACTAGCTGTTGTTTTGTCTGTGGTTGAGCTGGGTTCGGTCGTGCACTCGTGACGTCCGTCAGCTCTCCGTATTCTAATACTCTAATGATATTGATAATGTTATATCCTCGTAAGTCTGTTCCCACAGCTCTGGCTGCGCGAAAATTGGTCACATCTGAAACGCCCGCAAAAGATGTTCTGCTCACCAACTTTATGGCATTACGTGATAACTTTTGCTGAAATCCGTTCAGTGGTTATGGTGTCATTGAGTAACAAATATAGGATCTTTTATTATTAACCTGAAAAGAAGGAGTAGCAGGAACTATAAGGAATAGTTTCCACACATAAAAAAAATTGCATTCAGGGACCTTTTTTTATTTCATAAATCATAATTCATAATTCATTTAATTGTTTGTAAACACAGGTAAATACAATTGAGATGGTAAACAGATAGGTAAGTAGGAATCTCTGTGCTTTATCTTATTGCATACAAACATTAAAAAGAGTCGTCACATTATAATATAATAAATATTATTCCTTAAAGGTACCTAATACTTACTACTTTACATTTTGTCTTAAAAATCTCGACTAAATCGGTTACGTATTTCTGGTCAATTATTAGTTATCTTTGTTGAAAAAAAAAAAAACAAGTTCCTTTTCAAAAAAATTGCATACTGAGCTTGAAAATCTTAATACGAGTATTATGACACAAGTTACTGTCCGTTTCAAATTACGACACTTGGTTTTTTTAAGGTATCAGATAAACTGCCAAACTTCATGGCTACCTCTTGCATAACGCCCCAATAAGCCAATGTAGATCAGAATGTTTTACACAAATTGATTGACAGACAGACACGGTACAATAAGCGGCAAACAATAATAAATACACTAGTGAACTGCCGGTGACAGCACTCGTATGTAATAGTAACCTTTACTTTTATCGAGTAGGTATGATATAAAAAGTGGAGTCAAATCTATTGATAGATAGTGGATTCAAAATCTATCAGTGAATTATTTCAATGGTCATGAAACCGCTCGCAATATATGCGGCATGTAATTTAAATCTTACTGTCAGTATTGTTCAAAGTTCATCAAATAAATAAATAATAATACGAGACCGTAAAACGAAAATCCAAACCAATTCAATTTAAAAAATAAGCTCTAAAATTTTCTGTAATCTTTTAAACCTGTACAAACTTTAGCGCTTTGACGGTTTATTTCATCTTATAGAATAAAATATGGCCATAATTCGCTCTCGTCTCGCAATAAAGTACAAATCGATGCAAAGGTCGCAAACTATGACTTTGTTTTGATGCCATTGTTAGATAGTTTGGTGCGATCTATGGCGCTTGCATCAGAGCGATGCTCCAAATACCCTGAAGCTTATAATTCACTTTCAAATAACCATTTGCCTTTTTGAGTGTTTGCACCAAATTAATGATTGTAACTGCCTGGTACGAGTATGAATAGTATGTATAATTTTGGAGTCATAACCTCTTAAGTATATTTAATTTTAATGAATTAATTTTATTGTTGCTCCGATCTGCGCATCATCGCATTCCTGCATAAATCAATGCGGTACCTTTAACGCTTACTCCAACAATTATTACCTCTGACCTTATTTTGGCATTTGATTGTGTCGCAAGGGGCCGTGACTGGGCTATCTTCTATGTTTCATCTTGGTGCTAAAGGTTTAAAAAATAGTAAAGGTAAAATAACCAAATAGTATTGAACAAATTTAATATGGTTGTCTTAAAGTAATCGCCCCGAAGTCATCGGCATCGTATCTTCCTTTTTCCCGGAGCAAGGTGGTGCCGGTACGGTTTTATTCTGCGTTGCAAGGCAGTATCCAGTTCCATAAGATACAGAACTTAAGAATACTAAACAAAAAAACTAATTAAGAGTAGTAGAGTTCTCTGTGATAGAGCTCGTCCGGGGAAGGACTAACACCATACCTATTTCTGCCGCCAAGCAACAATGCTCGCATCTTGTGGGCCGAACGCTTGGTTGCCACTTCAGTTGTATAAAAAAAAAGTCAACTAAAAAGTGATATTAAAAACAAACCCACTCTATAAGCATGTACAACCACTAATTAATTAGACTCTACACAAAGCACAGTTCAAAAGCAAAGAACATAAGAATAGTCGCAGAAACAGTAAGTATACCTATACAAGGTAAGTGGTTGCAAATAATGGTGGCGTAGAGGCATTGGGTCAGTGAGTCGCGCCGCTTCCTACGGGAAAGGGCACGTGTCAGCCACATCGCGTCATAGGCAGTTGTCCGACCGCCGACGATGAGCGAGAAGCGAGCTATCTATTATCTTTGATAGCTCTTGTCGTTCAGCTACAAACTATACAAGAGCGATATCTTGCCGGCATCGGCAGTGTGAACAGTAGACGATCAACTATTATATACATCTCGTTTGTTTACACAGAATGTATTATTTATTGTATGTTTCTTGAGCGAATAATCGCTGATAGTTAGTCGCTTTCTGCCGGGGCGGTCGGACACCTGCCATATACTACTAGTGAGACGCTTGCTACTTTGCTCACATAGACATATTTTTAATACTTAATTAGTATACGAGTGTCAAATAACTTTGGAAAGGTTTCTGCTGTTGTGACGCTAGTCCAAACATTTTTTTTTTTTGCATTATTAATAGATGTACAATTTTATGAATTGATTATCTTTAATTTTATTGAACATTTTTGTAACCCTGAAATGAAAATAAAGCACAGTTAGAAATCAACTTGTGGTCAAAAAACACCTAAGACTGAAAATTTAAGTAATTTAAAAAAAACAGCCACAGCATGTTTTAATTACATGTCACATCACATCACTTATAAGTTCTAGCTTCTGAACCTTGACATTTAAGAAAATACGAAGATGAGGTCTAACTCATTATGAATACTAAACACCATCCCATCTTTGTAAGAATCAAACCATACCTTACCAATCTCATATCATAAACAACTACTAATGATGCGCCACTGGATAGGTATAACCTCAATTCAGGTAAAGCGATGACACTTAACAGATTTACACTTATTAAGACGGAAGACCACGGCAAAAGCTTTACTTAGCTTCCTTAACTTCAATATTCTATCACAGTCAACTCTATTTCTCTGTAATAAGGGTTATATTCATTTAAATAATGGTGTGAATAAGTTAGCAAAGTCCCCGGTCGGCAGTCCACGCGCTGTCCGCACGTTCATTGAGCTCTTCCCATGACATTATCCACACTGCTGATATACCTTAGCTACAAGCGTATTACCAGCTCATTGTAATTCCAACTTTGAAAACTATTAGTTAGGGTTAAATTCCGCATGGCTGGGAAGTTGAGATGTGCTGTTTTGGATGTTTAGATTAAATAGCGCATCTGAGGCACCGATGGCCCTAGAGATGGACCTCGCGTTTTATTTCCACCGAGGAAGACACGACTTAGTGCAATGCATGGGGGAAAATATGGCCCCAAGTCCGTTCAACCGTATTTCACTCGGGTCGGCGGGTCGGAGGCGCGGACATTATTAAACTGTTACTCTTCCAGAATCGTGAGACGTGACTTATGCAGATGTTTAAGTAGTTTGACTGATAGTTTCACGTGCACAGTGGTCGTTTCTCATGTGAATCCTCGCAGCACGATTTTGCGGAAATTAGTTGGAAAGCTGTGACCGTATTTGGTGGGCAGTGCACTGTAAGCTTGTGATAAAGGTTTCGTTGGTATCAGGTTTTGTTTTGCGTCGTATGCTGATGAACACAATAGACATTTTAGGATATTATTAGGGATGATCAGTGGCGATTTGCAGGCTGCTTTTAGCAACCAAAGACATTAACACACGCAAGGCACTGCTGAAAGAAATTTTGATCTTTGAGTTACTGTTAACTGTGCATCACATTACCTGCAGTCTAACTTTCTTTTGCATACAGAATTAACTCTCTACATAAAAGTTACGTACCTATTTTAAATAAGCACACTCACACGAAGGTGTTACATAACTCACGAGTTTTCTATCTAAAAAGCCTCACGATAGTCTACACCGAAGTTATTATGAGGAATTCAATTTATGCACTTTTTGCACGCAAATCAGGAAGTTTAACTGTAAACGGCGAAATGTGGGAAAAGGTGGGAACAATAAGAGAGATGGATGTTTTTTCGGTTGGAAGAGTGCTCGTCGATTGTAATTGCGCTGCTCATATGCGCGGTAAGAAGCCAGTTACACCATATTTGCAACAGCTGGTTAACGAATGGATTAAAATTTATTTAAAAAAAATTGTTTAACTACTGTGCAAGTAATTAAGTAACACACGGTACCTTACTCGATGGACTGATGAAGTTAAAGCGGTTACAGGAAGTGAATGGTGAAAGAGTGAGATTGGTCGTCATAGCTCTCTCTCGGGAATGCCTATGACCAACTCGTAGTCTATTGGCTGATATATGATGATGTGAATAAGAGAGAATAAAAAGGAAAGAAGTCTACTTTAAACCACATAGAACAGCTTGCAATATTAGTGGTATTTTTTAAGATAAAGAATAAAATGGAAGATATGAAAGAGTTTATCATGATTGAAACTATATTCCAGCTTTTATCTTGCGTGTTGTTCAGGTTTAACTTAATTACTTCAGTTACACGATTAGCCTGTTGAAACCCACTGCTGGGCAAAGGTCCCCCTTTGTCCCCTAGTCTTCTCGGTCTTGTGCGAGTTGAACCCTTACGAAATAAAAAAAAATTTTAGTCTTATGACTTGTAACGACTTATGAATTTATTTTACCAGACGAGCAGTCGTAAGAGAGGCCAATGTTAAATACAAACCGTAATTTATGCACACGATGCAGTTGACTCTTATGAGTTTTTCATGAGGAAAAGTGCACACAATGGCCGGCAAGAAGCTGGGAAAGCACTTATTACAGCTGGACAGTTATTGTTCAGTGATCACACCATTATGCCTGTCGGTTCCTCATTCCACGCCTTTAATTAAGTTGTGTTGTGTACCAAAGTTGTATGTGACTGCACTAAGTAATTTTTGTTTTTATAGTGTTAACCATCACACTAGAGGAATACTAAAGATTTCAATATCCCAAAAAATATTTTGATGATCGGCGCTTCGAGCCGAAGACATCCCAATGATTATTTCGTCCAAGAGATATGTCTCGTTAGCTCAGTTGGTAGAGCGCCCGCGTATCCAGCGGTGGTTGCGGGTTCAAATCCCGCTTGAGGCAAACTAATTATAATCATAATCTTTTGCACTAAGTAAGTTCGTATGAGTCAGTGGCCAACTCCAGTGACAAAGTTATTACTGACCTGTGACTGCACTGGTGAAACACTAAGTTGTGAAAGAAAAGGTAATTTATGATGACATTATCATGATAGCATTTTGATGTTTCCACTCCTGGAATTCAAAACTACTCTTGAACGAGAGTGATTTAGCTGCAAACCAAATGCGATTTATCTGGAACTAGCGTAAATTCACCTAGCTTTAAGACGTTTCAAAATGATCCTTGTGATACTATTAAATAAATTTAATTTTTGCTTTTACTTTTATTTTACTAGTACCTAGTACCTACTACGAAAATTCACGTGGGAGGTTGTAACAGCTTTCTAGCACCGAATCCGATAGCGGATGAAGCTGCAAGGTTATTTAAACTTTACTGCCAAGTTGTAAAAGATAGGTGATAGATTTATTATTATTATCCTTAATAATAAATATAATAATAATACATAATGCTGGAAAATCTACACAGCGTAGCCTCAAGCTTGCATGCATGCAGAGCTTGTGTTTTATTTTCTTTTTACATAAAATTAAACAACCAAACTAAATAGCATAATCAAATTTATACTCGCAATTCGCTGTACTAACCTTATGTAAAATTTTACTATTTTATATATATTTTACGTGGAATGAACAAGTTCACATTTAATATTGAAAGTAAAAGGGAGTCCATGGGAATAATATGTTCAAACTGTTGGTTGGTGTGGTCGTCCGGTTTCTGCTGCCACTTTACAGGATACGATAAGCATACAATTTCGTAAAACTTTGAAAGTTTTACTACTCTACTTACAGTCTGTTATTTTAAATCTGAAATAAATCTAGTTATCGTCGATCATTAAACACTTTTTTAATTTTATTATTTAAATGTAATATTAAACTAGCTATGATTATGTATTCTGAATAAATGTACAGCTAAATATCAAATAATAAATATAGTATGGTATAAACGTCTTTTAAGGCGACAAAAATCTCAGTTAGTAAATTGGTTGCGTGCGCGCACGATCTCTGCCGATTGTCGAGCAAATTGACATTAGTAAACACGTACAAAATGTTCTATAGATTCGTTACTTAGCCTCCGTCTCCACAGCTGGGACTGACCTGCTTTCAAGCGAGTGTGGTAAGGTTCTTCAATGAAAAAATGTTAAATATCTTGAATCTGGAATCTAGTTATTTTTTAATAATTAAATCTTACAGTAGTTTGATTACAAGTTTATTTTTGATATCGGGTGTCTATAATGTACCAGCATACGACAAAGTCTCATCAGTCCAATCATTGGACAAGCTAATCGGACTACTGACACTAGGCCTACGTAAGTCATCATACTAATATTATAATTGCGCATGTCTGGGTGTGTGTGTGACGAAATTTTACGATGTTACCGATTGGGATGAAATTTAGGATGTAGATGGCATAAGTCCTGGAATAACGCCAAAGTTACTTTATCTTTATCCCGCAAAAATGTACTGTTCCTGTGGGATAGCCTAAATACTACAAAAACGCGGGTGAAGCCGCGCGAGTAAACTGACTTGACTTGTACTTATATTATTATTACTTAGAAATAGGAAAGGAATCAAAACGTAAAGCCGTGTCAAGGATAGATTGCTAATGACGGATATGATAGCAAGGTTGCCATCTAAGTGCAGTCAATAAACATTCCAAATATCCTAAGATACAAATGTGTATCATCAACATCATAATATGATATTATCAGGTAGGTGAAAATGTAGATATTCGTGACACAATGTTTCACTTCTTGCCGAATGATGCCGAGATACCGAATGTGATCAATAAGGAGTAGGGCCTGGTGACCTGTAATACGGGTTCATAACGAACCTAATTCTGGCACCAGTCTCACAAAGTAATAATCATCAGACTGGCACTACTGTAATGTAAACAACACTAAGATCACCTTGTGAAAGAGAATAAATGAATTTTTATTTTTATTATATATTATTATACCTAGACCTTATTTCATAACTGTTTCGTGAAGCTATTTGTAAAGCAGATGCACTGATATTTAGGCATCTGCAGTTTACGCCAGATGAAGCGGCCAAAGCTTAATAGCACCATAGAGCTACGGATTTCCTTTGAATGGTTAGTTAGTTGTTCGTATGAGTCAGTAGTTTGAAAAAACTATAAACAAAATGAAACATGATTCTTTAGCAGAATTTTACGTAAAGTACCGATTTTTTTCCAATATAACATAACTAGGTGACATCTAAGATATTTTTTTAAATAAGAAAATGTGACGTGATTATTAAGGTTTAGATTTTGAATGTTAAATTTAGTTTGGAAGAAATTAAAATATTTGATTAGGTATAAAATTGTTTTAACTAATATATGTAATATATCATTGTGACAGGCAAAATAGGGGGTAAAAGACCGAGGGGACGCAGCCCCAAGCGATGGTCTGACTAGGTCTCGGAGCAACTGGAAATGCCGGTGAACGACCGCTCTAAATGGAAATCCATAATTCATGGAATGGGAAAGAATCACGATCCTTAACCATGAGGGACCGACTAAGAAGAAGAAAATATCTAACAACTATCTCTAGATTGTCTTTAATTATCTAACGCCCGTTTATGCATATAGCAGCACCGGCCCGCAAGGTCTTCGCGGGCGGTTACTTCGTGTGGTCGTGCCCACAGTCAGACGAAACTATTGCGTTGCACCTCACCGACATTTCGGTCGCCATGGTAACCGAAAACACACGATCATTCTTCACTTCCCTACTTCAACTTTTCACCGTACCCCCTAGATAATAAAGCTCAGTTTCAAATAGCTAAAGAGTGGTTAAAAGATGGGAAAACCTCGTGAGCTTATGAAATAGGCCGATAGGTGGTTACTGGTGGTTAGTAAACGGACTTGTCGAATGTCACGAATGTGCTCGCAAGTAACGGTTGGCTAATGGTGCGAACGTTTTCAGTTGGATGGTAAAGTCATGGTAGGTTAAAGTTTATCAATGATTAGGCTAACTTGCACCAAAAGTCTCAATAATTTACGCATCCACTAAGCAATAAAATTTCCCGTGGCACGTGTCGCTGGGCATGACTTGGAATGACGTTACGTGGGTTTGAAACCAGTTCAACATCGTGATGAATGTTATCAACCAACCTAATTAAGCATTAAATCCGCGTAGTGGAATATGACACAATCACTCCCATTTCAGAGCAGGCCAGTATCCCAGCAGTGGGAACATTAAGAGGCTGTCCTCGAAATTTCCTTCTCTTTCTCGATTCGGTGACTTACAAATGATCACCTGGGTTGTCATTTACATTATGTCTACCGGTTTTATTTTTTTTATCAATAAAATAAAGGGCTTTGTCGCTGATGCGATTATGACGTCTACCTGCTTGTCTAGGTCTAGTTGCTAGGTCTGTCTATAACAGCAACTGACCCTGTATTAATTTACTACCTAATAAGTGTTACCGTTTTCTTATACACCGTTCGTTTTATGATCCTATAACTTCTGCAACTGTTACAAATTTTCAATCTATGGTTTAAGATTACGGTCATCAAGAATGTAAGGACTCCACTAATTTACCTGTGAGGCTACTTATCAATCTGATTACACGCGCGTTCGCACTTAGCCTCAGGTCCTGCTCCTCACGACTCCTATATTCGCCATAAACATGGACGGCCGCCGTGATTACAGGGCTAATGCTGAATATTAATTCTTGGAACATGCTTAGGATACCAATCCAATAGGTCAAAAGACAAAGATTTTGTAGCAGGCGAAGAGAGCGGATGGTACGAGTGTCAAATCTTTGTTTTACTTTTCAGGTGTTTTGTTGGAGATATCCTGTTTCATACGACGCCAACGTGTTCAATGACAACAGTTAAATTCCTATTTTATACAGAAAAGTAGTATCTATTTAACTGATTATAATATAAAATAATAATCTTGTTTTAACTAGAATTGTAAGCTTTTTTGGTGGCATGGTTGAGAATTGTAAAGTAGCTGGTTCGATCTCTGCTACGAGTCAATAGGTATATTTAAATATGATGCATAATATTTTTTATAGTCTTAACTACCACATAAGTGTATATGGGTTAGTTTGAGCATGCAAAGCATGACTCGGTGAATCAATTGTAAGGTAGAGTATCCCCGTAGCCGTCTTATAAACATTATTCCTCTAATACTCTCGTAGTATTTAGTTGCCATTTCGGCCTTTAGATGCATGTCCTAACAAACTTGAGTTAAGCTGTGTGTATGGGCCTTAACATAGCCATATGCTACAGCAGATCGTGGTTACCTGGCTAGCCTTACTGATTATAGGACCTACAGATTCCATTCTTTGTCAAAGTCTGGTTCAGATAACGACAGGAAGGCTTGAACATAAGGTTTAAGTCAAGTTAAGCTAAGTTTCGTTAAGTAATCTGTGTGCTAGCATTCTATTACATAAGTTTAGTAACTGTTCGCCATTACTGTTTAGAACACGTGATAAATACTTTTTTTTTAATTTTAAAGGGCATTGGTCTCAGTTTTTTCAAAGTGAGGCCATCACAGTGGCTTTCAGGTGGCCTAATAAACTTCGTCATTAGAAGCCACTAACTTATACAAACATCTAACATACTCAAAAATCTTACTCTTTGAGTAAAATGCTATCAGTGCATAAACGCTCGCTAATACTTGTGACATTTCACACCTTACAATCAAGGGGCTTAATTAAGCCGGGCAACAACCGTGTGAAAGTCTACAGGGTGTTCGGAATTCCTACAAGGGCACGCAGGAAGCGCAGATAATGACCGACGCCCGTGTTCACAGCGCCGCCGATCCTCAGATGGTGTTGAGCATTAGTTTGGAGGTTATTGAATATCTAACGAGTCTAACAGAAACTTAAGCGATAGTTTGGGACGTCCTCAAATTGTGTTATGCATTAATTCGGAGGTGATTGAATACCTAGCGGGACCGACATGACTTTTTAACGTTAGTCTGGACGTCTTAGAAATACGAATTAATCGTTATCAAGTCATCAGCGAGGCGGCTCTGGTGATGGAGTTAACAGCGAAATGAAGGTCTCCGTCATGGCTAAACAACTTAGTAAAATTTGGGAATGACACGGATCGGGGACAATGGACAGGAGACAAAACACTCCGAAGCAAAAGGAAAAAAATATTTTAATGTTGAAATTGCTAAATATGCTACTGGTAGTTTCTCATTCAAGTGACCTTACGCAACAGAGCTGTACTTCTGATCTGTTGAGAACCAAACTGGCTACGTCACGAGCGTTTCATAAATGCTGGATACAATGGAAGGTAAAATCATATTATCATCATTGTTTTATATCAGCCAAAAGACTTCTTGGCATAACCCTGCCCTGAAGAGTGCCACGACAAAGCTAGAGCTTTTACCATACACCGACTTCCTGACACCGCTATAATTTAACTGGTCCATCAAGTATTGTCTGTTGATCTCATTTTTTATTTATAATACAATTCTCATTTAGTTTTGTAGTTTTACACAAAAACCAAATATTTTTATCGAATATTATCGACAAGCCATGCTCACTACTCTGATTGGTGCTAAGAGTCCAGTTATCAACACAGCAGATGTAATAGAACCTACACAATGCAATGAATTAATATTGGCAATGCTATCTTCATTGCACGATTTTGTATAGAGTTTTGCGGGTAGTGAGTATGTCAGTTATAATTTTGGTGTGTCTGTGCCTACGAATTATTAAAACTGTTTTGTAGCATTAAAATGGGTGCCAAGTCTATGAATCCACCTCTAGAGTGACCCGGAGTGGTTAGAAGTGGCCTAAATGTTTTATCTAAGTGTGTAACAAGATCAAAAAACGGTGTGTCAAACATAATATAAGTATGTACTCGTATCTTTTAAGTTTTCTCTAGCTAGTGAATATTGCCCTAGTTATTTTAGGACAAAAAAAACATGCTAGTTACACTCAAGATTGTAAATTCTGTAAGAAATTATTCATTTCATTTAGCGCAGTGCAATGCAGGTGACGTTTAAAAAGTGTAACCGTAAAACAAAATTTCTGTTGTCTTTGCTGCTCATGCCAGCTGGAGTGGTTGTATCATCTCTATATCTATATATTTATTGCAAAGCACTGGCGTTTGCATACGATTCTACGCCCGTGCATGAGTCGATGCAATTGTCGAGTTATAAATAAAATACCCTCAATTACAGACGTGTAAAATACAATGATAGAGCTGTAGAGGTTGAGGTCAGTCTGTGTTTGGACAATGCTTGTATCTTATTGTATCTTGTGGTTGTTTTTAATATGTATTATGTATAAAGTGTATTGTAGAAATATCTGTATATGTTTTGCATTGTTCTTTAGTTTACATAACTTAACACAACGCAAACAAAATAACTATAAAAATTATAATTTTTTACTAAAAACGGAATGTTTACATTTATTTTTGAATTCTCTCATGATCATGATCGCTGAAATAACGGGTGAAACTATGCTAATAACTAATATATATATAAACAATAAGCATGTGCAAATTTTTTACAAGTATAGAAAGCTGACTTTGTCTCCAGGGACATTTTCATGCAAACTTCTTCACACTATGCCGTCTAGGACTCAATTTCAGGAATCATTTATTTAGTGTACCTCTACACATTAAAATGAACACAGAATTTGAAAAACTCAGATCTTTATAATACTTTTTTGACTGGGCGTTGACTCAGTAATTTACAGAATTTAATTTTTTAGTAAATTCTGTAAATTACCGGTTTTAAAAAAAAAATTGAATTTATTTGTGTGGTTTATTTTATTTGCGTCAATTATAGTTAGATATACTTAGTATAATGAGCAATAGTTGACTCAGCATTTTATTCTTATTCTCATCTATCCTTATTGAGTCAGCAATGGCACAGCGTAATTCTTGTGAAATAGTTAGAATGTCGTACTTTACGAGTACTTTGGGTTATTTACTCGAACTGTCATGAAACTTTAAGTACTTTGACCATCGATTAAAGACAATTGCGCCTTACTCTTCATCACAATCTCAAACCCAATGTCAATCCAATTCTAATTAACTGCTGTAAATTTTTTGTACTCTCGGAAACAAGGTGGAATTTGGCGTAGATTGTCATGAAATGTAATATTCCAATTATTGTCTAATACCGATTGCGTTCAAGAGTAAGGCCTCTGTACTGGACACTGAATAAAAGACTATTAAACTACTATTAAAGACACTGCTTGTACCTTGTACAGTTCTTTTGAAGTTAGTATTGACTTAACCTAATTGGGGCCCAACCATGAAATCTTATAGCGATTTAAATGAAGACCTAAACTAAATTGTCAAAAATTTTTGTACCATGAAATCAATAATTAGACAATCATCTCATAGTATAAAATTTTTTGACAATTTAGTTTAGGTCTTCATTTGAATCGCTATAAGAGTTCATGGTTGTTCTAATATTTACCTGTCTCATGGATAAACATAAGAAGGGACAAAATATCTTAATAAACCCGATAAAACCATAAACTCAGAGTTATAACCAGTTATAACGCAAAATAAGATAGTAGGTAAGGTAACCAACAAAATGCTAGCAATATCATAATCATACAAAATGAAGAAATAAATTAAGTAGAGAGACTGATTGATTTATCTCCCTACAAATAGCGGTGCGTGCGCGTAGGTAAAACACACAATAATTTTCAATAAACACGCCTCCATTAAATTAATCATCTTCGCTGAGATTATCGAGGGTATCAGTGTCTCGGGAGAAAGTCGAGGCTTTGCAGTCTGCACGTTCAGTTGTGTGTTTTCTAAGATTATACACAGTCGCCCCGGTTCCCGTTTGCCCCCAATATTGATTACCAAATAGTTTATATTCTACAAATCTAAAGAGGTTGTTTAATACATAACAAAACAAATCGAGCCATGCATTTATTTAAATTTAAAATAAGTACTAATTATTTTGACTATTTTATTTTATTCTAGGTTTACTCAGGTATGCGGTATTGGTTCACTTTTGCTACAAAAACATACGGCTGACGAACTTTGTACGCACATAGGAAGTAGCAAAGTAACATAAACATTTAGGGCAAGTATCCACCAAAGCTGGGCGGAGACGAGATATATTCCATGTATCAAATCAACTAATACGCAGTCTAGAGTCGTGTTGAAATTGCGTTTTCTCTCGCAGTAGTAGATAATATATGGTTTCTAGCTCTCTTATGCGCCATTTACACCATTTTGTAATAAATATGCTTCAGTTCCTCCATTCATTGAATTCTCTAATCCATATTAGGTCCGCGTGGTGGATTAAAACCCAATCACTCTGGCTCAAGAGTACTCTAGTGTCCCACCAGGTCATAAGTCATAAGTATTTATTGGTAAAAATAAGAAGGCTGTCATGATGATGGTTCAGTTATAGTATCACATAACAAACCTAACCGCGGCTGAATTCGATCTACAACTTTTCCTTGCGAGCCGGCAATAAACTTATTTATTTAATTAATTGGATATACCCATGTCTGTCTACAGCACTATTTTGGTTGATCTGGGAAACAGTTTACCTACCGTACCTGATAGTAGGACTCTTCAGCAAGAGTCTATCAACGTTGGTGGGTACCAACGCAGTGCCAGATATTTTACATCCAAGTAGTAGTGTGCAAGCATTACTGTGTTTAGGTTTGAAGGGCACTATAACAAGTGAAATTACTGGGCGAGAGAGACTTAACAACAATGTCTCGGGGTGATCAGCGCAGTGCAGTGCCACGCAGAACTTTAATCTGTTATGGCCAGGCGTGGTGCTGTACATCAGGCGGGCAACTTGATCTTTGTCACTTGCTGAGATAAAAAAAAAAGTTTGTAAATGTTAACAATTCCTTATACCTAACTAATTAGTAAAGTTGAGGTAAACTAGACAGATGTCGCGGCGTGCTGGTACTCACGCGCAGGCGGGCCGCGCATGCGCGACCTCACCACTCACTGCCAATTTGTTATTCGAATTCACGTAAACTGGATTTGGCAACGAGCTACTATTTTCAAACTGATGTGATGATAGCAACATGAAAGCTACGTACTAATATAATTGAATACGAGGGTTTTGTGTTTCTTAGTCGAACACGCAGTAACGACCGATTTAAATGAAACTTAAAATATTTTATAGACCAGTAATAAGTTTTTTTTTAGGTCAGTAAATGACAAGACCATCAAGTCGCACCATGAAACTTAGAGTATTTTACATAATTAGTGTAATGTTAATAATCTAGTAGGTTTAAAAAGATTGATCAAATACAATAAAAAATATGAATGAAATAAATTTTAGTAATTATGAATCAGCATTTCCGTTACACACAAAATGTACCTTCTATCCTACGAAACAAAAGCGATTGTAGCCGCCTACGCTTAATGTTGTAATTTCTGAGAAGCGCTGACCGCTCTTTTACCGTTTGTTTCTAGAGTTATTTTTTACACCATTGGTTTGTCATAAGGACAAACTAATAAAAAAACGGCTAGTTCCTTTGAAGGTATCTACTGAGACATTTTTTACGTCCATTATAAAGATTTTGAAAAATAAATACATCAGCGAAGTATTAAACTGAGATTCCACCCAAAAAAATGTCCAGAACAAATGTTTAAAACAATTGTTCGCAACAAATGTGCGGAACAAAATGTTTGCAACATTTTTTTCTTGTTCCCCATTATATTAACATTAAAAAAACTGGGTTGTATAATTTGCATAATTAAAAAAAATATTTTGATAATAAGTGTTATTTTTTACCTGACGCTTTACCATTAATTTAAAAAAACAGTCTTAGTAATTTCGTTTATTGAGAACGTCCAAATAAGTTTAATTGTTGGTACATATTTTAGATTGAGCGAGATAAGCGAAAGATTTTTAAGTCAAGAGTATGGCTTGGTCGTTTCTTTAAAATGTATGACGGCCACCGTTTTTCAGCAATTCGAGACCTTACAAGTTAATCGCTAGTCAATAGATGCGGTGTGGGACGTGGTAACACAAGTACTAGTGGGGACCATTGTGATGTACCGTTTGCATGTTCTTACATTAGTGCTTACTAATTATAAGATAAGATGGTGGTCCAAGCTGACTGGTGTCTGACAACACAATTAACCATCAGTTAGTTTAACTTAAATAAATAAATAGTCGTTAGGATTCTATAGCTTTTGCTGGTAAGGGTTATTCCCGATGACTCCCATGTCTCGCCCCGACTGGGGGGACCAGCAGGAAGTTTGTTTCCCGATCACACCCATCGGGGGCTATACATTTGAGGTTGAACGCTTCAAAAACAATGGTCAACATGGTCAGCAAACTAAAACTTACCTACCGTAAATGTATTTTTGTATAATATAGAAATGTTTTTAAGCTTAGTTCCAAATATTAAGGCAGGTCGCTAACAGCAAATTCAACGGTTCCTATTTTTAGTAGACACCTCGAGACATGCCGACTAATTTTAGGTTTTTTTAACGTGACTTATCCTAAAAAGCGTACAGCTAAACGGGTTATAGACCATTTTTTTATAATTTGAGTAATTTAGATCTGTCATCTTAAAAAATCCTAAATTTAGAGGTTTATAATTCCATCAGAATGGGTACAACACATTTGACATTTCTAAACGTAAAAAATCGTAAAATTAGCTAATTATAGTTAGGATGTTGGCAAGCGAATTGCACCAATAACTCGTTTCGGATACACTATAATCAGATAAACTATTGTTCAAAAGAGTTGTTTCACGAAGTATGGAGCCGGGCCTAGGTCATTTGTAGGGGTCTAGATAAATAAATAATCATTAAAGAAACCATTTATCACTGTTTATTTATTTTATTTTGGCTTCTTTCATAGTCTTATGTAAGTTTATCTTTGTGAAGGAGTGCAACACAATGCAAAACAACATGGCAGGTTTATCGAACAACTGGGTTATACAAAACTCAACACAACAAACATTTTTCATATAGAACTTTGTTTGTCTACATAAAAATGAAATTGTATTCTAATGTTAGTTTTATATTTTTTTCCAATTACTCTATGGTTTACTAAGACCTAGGCCACTATGAAATTGGTTCTTTTATTTCATCCCGCGTTTTTCCTTTTCCTTCGACTTGATAGTAAACCGCTGCAAAAGTACCTAAGATTATTATTAAAAATTTAATTATCCATACATCATCTAATTTTATTATGATTATTTTATGACACAATAAACAATACCTTTTAAAGGCACTCTAATAACAGATATTGGCGTAGTATTTTAAATGCCTATTTCTCAAAATTAAAATCAATGCTGACATTTTTCTTACAAAACGACTCCTACGCATTCATTATTCATTGTGTTGTCTACAATAATTATTATTTTCTACAACTTATTCTAAAGTCAATCAAAATAAACCTTACTGCTGTAATATAAAGGTGTGATTAAGATTGCAAGTCTTTTTGAGCTTAAAGTGATCTGTCGATCTTTGCAAAACGGTTTTGTGTGATTTTGTGAATGAATAGTAATTTGGCTAGTCTAGAAGTCTGAGTCATAAAGGACTGTAGGTTGTACTGAGATGTAATCAATTAATTTATCACTATTAAATGTTATTATGCCACCAGGCTAGATACATGAATTGCATTTCTGCATTGTACTCGTATATAGAACCTTTATGAGAGAATATAAATAGTGAATATATTTTTTTTATCATTTTTTTTTTGTTTTTTAATGTCAGCAAGTGACAAAACGATCAAGTCGCCCGCCTGATGTTAAGCACCACGCCTGACCATAACAGATGCAGTGCCACTTAAAGCTTATTTTTTTAAGTCCAGCGTGGCACTGCACTGCGCTCATCACCCCGAGACGTTGTTGCTAAGTCTCTTTTGCCCAGTAATTTCACTTGCTACAGTGCCCTTCAAACCTAAACACAGTAATGCTTGCACACTACTGCTTGGAGCTAGAATATCTGGCACTGCGGTGGTACCCACCAAGACGGACTCTTGCTGAAGAGTCCTACCACCTGGTAAAATATTGTGATTAATAGTAAGACTACTGTGAATATAAATAAAAATAATATAGTATAAGTATGAAAGAAGGCCTATATCCAGCAGATTAAAATAATGACGATGATGATATTTGATAAAACGTAATCTTTAGTTTTCTTACATTCTCGCAATCGGTCGCAAGGTCCATGAATGACGGATTGGGTTGCACTTGATTTAGAACATTGATTAATGTTTTATATCAAGGGAGGATGAATACAGTAACCACTATTTATTATGTAACCAAGACCAATTACATCTAATCAAAACACATCACCCTCTTCTTGGAATAACAAGTTCTATATTTAGAAATATATTATTTTCTTTTTTTCTGTGGTTTAGCTAAAGGAAAACCAGGTCTCAAAACACTTGTGTGTTTATTATCTGTGTAAAAGTTTCCTTCCTCGTATTCATTTATCAAAAAAATTATTAATTTGCTACTTAGATTACACTAAAATTACATTATTATTATTTTTTTACGTTATGAAGAACTGGTATTTCAGATGATCAAATCGACGCTCAATAAAAACACCTATTAAAAACTTCAAGAACATGATGGTAAACTCTGTTCTACTTACTCTCTACGTTCAAACCTCCCAATAAAACTTCAAGAACTAGATGGTAAACTCAGTTCTACGTTCAAACATACAGTATCCACTTCTGCCATCGGCAGTCCCACGAGACAGCGATGACCATCAGCACGAGGATCTGAGTGACCTCGCAACGGTCATTTATAAACCCGGCCATGGGAACCGGCTGATACTCCATCGCACGTACATGTATTTGAGACTCGCAATTACACTACCACGGATTACCACCTCTCGTTTGTGCTTGGAGTATCAATTAGAGCCTTGGAACAAATGTTTGTACGATCTGCAAATATTTGTTGTGGGTGTTCTGGGTATTTTCTATGTATAATAAAAAACTATTTATGTATTTGTAAGTATATCAGTCATCTAATACCCATAACTACATTAACAAGCTTTGCTTAGCTTAGGCCTAGATGATGCTGTGTGGATTGTCCATCATTATTTTTTTATTTATTTTTCTGGCTAAGTTTGGTAGAGATAAACTAGCCTAAAGCTACTCGCCCTACTCCAAAAATTGCTATTGCGGTTCTGCTGCATAACATTTTTTAAAATAGACTGACAAAAATTGTTGCCGTCCTTTTCTAATTAATTAAAATAAAAAGGACCACGATAATTTTAGTTAGCTAAGTGCTACAACAGAACCGACAATGTTGTCACATTCTGATCTACTAACGCGGTGGAGGGGGGTGCAATTTTAGACTGGCTTATCTTTACCCAGTGGTTGACTGGTAGTTCGATTCTCGGTTCAACCATGTAATTGATTAAATATCTATAAATGCAGTTTAAATTATTTTTAAAATTTAAATAATGTCTTCTTTCAGTAAAATGTTCCATCTACAATATTCAAGGTACTTCCCCTCCATGTGGCATGTCCGTGGGACGCCCTGTATACTGCTGATATTCAATACTAAACTTAATTTAGTGGTCTTATTGTAAACCCAATCCATTTTAGCGGGTGTTCGGAAGTAGATTCAGACCCTGAGAACAGATGGTATCGCCGTCTCGCTCGCGCGTGAGATGTTACCGATAAACTTGTGATGTCAATTCAGTTGACTCAGGACTAGTCAAACCGTGAAGACATCGTTAGAATATAATTTATTTCAGTAAATTATAGGAAGCTTACAGTAAACACCAGAACGCTTAGCTATCGTTTGGGTAGATATATGGTTTAGAAGGGACCTATCCCTATTCCCTATTCCGGAATATAACCGATTTTTTTTAGTTTGAGTTTAGCAGCATTTGTTTACTATCCATAGTATGATGCATAAACCAGTGGCTTTATCGGAGATATCAAACGTATTTTGATATTGAGACCTCACTAACGCTCGTGACGTAGCTGGCTAAGTTGTTCTTAACAGATCAACGAAGTTAAGCACTGTTCCGCGTAGTCATAATTTGGATGGGTGACCGCCAGTAGCAATTTCAACTGAGCGCTCCTGTGCTTCGGAGGGCACGTTAAGCAGTCGGTCCCGGCTTTTTTCAAAGTTGTTAGGCCATAACGGAGGCCTTCGGGCGGCCTAGAAACTCTGTCACCAGAGTTAGCCACTGACTCATACGAACTTACTTTTTTACTATCTATCGATTTCTTGCGACAATGTCAATCGAGTGGGTTCTTCCAACAGTTAATTTCCAGTTCTTAAGGATCATCACAGCCTTTTAATGTTCCCACAGCTGGGACACTGGCCTACTCTCGAACAAGAGTGATTGGGTCTTTATCCACCACGCGGACCCAATGCGAATTGGTGGATGGTTGGGTCTTTCGATTTTTTAGTTCTTTGGCATGCCGGTTTCCTGACGATGTTTTTGCAAATACATTTTTTAGTAGAAAAATCTATTGATGATGACCTACCCACGACCTTGAGATTGGAAGGCGGGATCACTACCACTAGACCACCAGTGCTCTCAAGGGCTCAAGGGTAGAGAAAGATAATCTATGACTTTCTTATACTCATTAAAACACCGTAATAAGCAAAATGCACCGAGCAGTTACATACGGCATAATTGTTGTACGGATTGACGCAAATCTGAGGGCATAGGCCGAGCGAGATCCATAACTCCCCGAACAAGTCAAACAATATTACCATCCACCACAGAGCATGGACAAACAAACTACCATCATAACATGGATTAGTGAATGAGTTCTTTATAGAGATTTGCTCTAATTACCTGTTAAAATATACTTGGTTTTTGGAGCGCTCGTGACGTAGCTGTCTAAGTTGTTCTTAATAGATCAACGAAGTCATCAAGGATTGGTGACCGCCAGTGGAAATTTCAACTGAGCGCTCTTGTGTTTCGGAGGGCACGTAAGCAGTCGGTCCCGGCCTTTTCAAAGTTGTTAGGCCATGACAGAGGCCTTCGGGCGGCCTAGAAACTCTGTCACCAGAGTTGGCCACTGGCTCATACGAGTACTTACTTGTACCAGTGCTTGTACTAGTTGTATACCAGTGCTATACGGTGAAGGAAAACATGAGTAAACCGGCATGTCCAAGAACTAAACATTTTAAGGACATGTGCCACTAATCCGCATTTGGTCTGCTTGCTATGACCCAATCAATCTCGCTGGAGTAGGTCAGTGTCCAAGCAGTGGGAACATTAGAAGGCTGTCATGGTGATGATGATGATGATGAATTAGTTAGTAAGTCTATTTGGAGACAATGTTTGCTTAGCTATTGCTAGTGTAGACAAAAATTTGCATTTTAATCCATGTTCAGACTAGCACCGAATTTAAAATACTCTATGGCAGAATGTATAAGGTCGTACGCTAACACACGTCCCAAAGACTCGATAGGTCACCAAGGTGTAGGCCAAGGGTCAACTCGGCTAGGGTCAATGTTATTGTCATGTTGATACATTGTTGTATTTTTTGTCAAATATCATACTTAACCTACCGTTTGAAGATTATTATTAATTATTATAAACGTTAAACTAGAGAGTATAAAGTTGGTGTATTTCTGTTTCATCCCAGATGTTTAGCCAGAAGCCAAAGTAATCATAAAAATATATGATAAATAATAGTTGACAATCCACACAGCATCATCTAGCCCCAAGGTAAGCCTGCTGTTAAACAGAGCTGTGTTATGAGTACTATATATGACTGATATATATTACAATACATAGATAGATATCAAATATCGAAAGTATAAACCGTAAAGTAGTAGTAAAGAATCGAAGTAGATCGAAAAACATTTGACCAGAGGCGGGAATCGAACCAGCAACCTTCGCATCGCAGGCGGACTTGCGCGCGCTGCGCCACATCGGTCGTCAACAATAATGATAACAATTTTTAGCGTTTCTCACCTTTGGTATTATTTAAAGACATGTTTAGTCTAGCTAGTAGTTAACGTCTAATTGATAATATGAGGATAATGGGAGTTCTATGTACCTCTAGCTAGAGAATGATTTTATCATGCACAAAGATAGACTCATTTAGTCTTCTTAGGTAATTTGTCATGTTATGCACTAGGAATAGGAGCAAAGAAATAGCAATCTTCGTACGGTATAAGTAAGAAGCATTTTGCGTTTTTCTAATTTTTTTATGTCAATAAATGACAAGACATTTGTCTAATCTTAGCGCATCAGCTTATTTTTGGGTGCAATGTCACCCAAAAATATAAGTTTAACAAAAAGTTTGCATGGCACTTCACTGCTCTCGTCACCCCGAGAGGTAATTATTAAGTTTCTTTCGTCCAGTAATTTCACTTGCAACATAATAGTAATTTCAGTTGTTAGGCCATGACAGAGGCCTTCGGACGGCCTAGAAACTCTGTCACCAGAGTTGGCCACAGACTCATACGAACGAACGAACGAACTTGAAACAGTGCCATTTAAACCTAAACACAGTAATGCTTGCACACTGCTTCGGGGCAGATTACCGGGCACTGCGATTGTACCTACTAAAATTTTGCTAAAGAGTCCTACCACCAGATAAAAACGGTTTTATTTAAAAAAAACTTGTCCCAACATGGAAAAAGTTACATAGCTAACATAAGTATATTATACAAAACCTATGCTCGGCAGACATCCTTTTAGATCTCCAAAATACTGAAGGCTGGGTAGTCAGTTATGTTTGGCACATGCCTATTTATTAGTGTACAATTGTTAGTATTCCAAACGTAACAGTTACTAGCTCATCAGCTAATATATTTCTAACTAGTTTTCTTACGGTATTTTTCCTTCACAGTTTGATCAACTAGCATTACGCACAAAGTATTTTCAAACAAAAAATTCCATTGTGTGCGCCTGTTTTTTTTTTAATACAACTGAAGTGGCAACCAAGCGTACGGCCCACAAGATGGTAAGCGGTTACTGCAGCCTATGGACGCTTGAAATACCAGAGGTATTGCCACCTTGAGGCTAAGATTGAAAGCCTCATGTGCCAGTAATTTCACCGGAAACCATACCCTTCACACCGGAACACAGCAATGCGAGCATTACTGCTTGGCGGCAGAAATAGGTATGGTGGTAGTCCTTCCCCGGACGAGCTCTATCACAGAGAACTCTACTACTCTTAAACTGATTTAAATATTTGAAACCGCTAGTAGCTTATAAACATGCGCATCGCAACAGATGGGGTTGTCACGTCGGGTTGATGTGGGCTGACATCGTGAAAGTCGATTGTATGTCTGTCTGTCATGTGATTGCAACAAGTTAATGATATTAATGTGTAGGAATCATAACTTTTAGAGTTCTTTCTAGACTTTGTATTCTTAAAACATAAAAAGAAGTGTGTAGAAGTGAATCTCCACTCGCTTTTTTTTGTCGTTTGCCAACAAGCATACAGTCCGTCGTGAACTAATGATGCAGTCAATAGTCGATTAAATAATCTGTTGATCTTATGATTAATTGATCTCACAATTTGTTGATATAATAAACTAAGCCAATAAATAAATAAATAATGCTGGACAATCCACTCATCATCATCCATTAATTAATCGGGTGATTTCCCTATTAGGGGCCCCTAGCTAAGCAAAGCAAAGCTTGTGTTATGGGTGCTAGATGACTGATATACTTACTACTATACAATACATAGATATATATTTTTATTATACATAGTAAATACCCATAACACCCGGAACAAGTATTTGCATATCATACAAACATTTGTCCCGAGGCGGGAATCGAACCCGCAACCTGCCGCGCCACATCGGTCTTGAATATCTTTAATCCAGAGAAAAGCGGAAGTCCCACCAAGCGAAACCCCATATTTCCTTATTTCGTCCCATTTGCTTATAATAATAACATTATGCCCATTCTTATATTCCAATAACAGAATAATAATATGGTGACCGCAGTAAGTGTTCACTGCACACAATGGTGGTACAAATATATTATGTCATTGCAGGGTGGTTTGCATAAGCGGTTTAACGAAACGTTTTACATAACCATTGGTTTAGTTTTAATTTAATCTTTAAAACTCAGATGTTACTTTAAAATGCTTGATAGAAAAAAGATGGTGACAGTTTTTTTTACCGCAATTTTAGCTATGTCAATATAATAAGATTGAGGAGATATCTAAATAATCATTTAATCAAAACAGACAACTTACGGAACAACATAAATTAAAAACTGTACGGTGCTTAAACTATGTAGGTTGAAATAAACTAAAAACGGTAAAAAAAAAAAAAAAAATTATTAACATACTTGACTTGATTGAATTTTGGCCGTTCAGTTGAATTTCAGGATTCGACATACCCGATCAAAATTTAGGCTAAAATCGCACCTCATAAGATAAACTGACCGCGTATGCTCTATTTTAGTTAGCTTTCATACCCTTTACCCATACCCACAGACACGGAAAGAAACTTGGCTGTGGTTAGTTGTGATGTCATTGTAAATCTGATCACTCACCAGGGGAACTCCTTTGAAAGCGTACGAAAGAGTAAACTATTATGACAGCAAATAGCCCTTTTACATATACGTTTTACCGCGTGAAGCAATCGTGCGTGAGAGAACGTTGTTAAAACGTTGCACGGGAAATATTTACCTGGTGGTTGGACTCTTCAGCAAGAGTGTTTCTTGGTGGGTACCATTGCAGTGCCAGATATTCTGAAAAAGACACAAGAAAATCTTCTCAAGGAGCCCTTCATCACTATGTATCAGTCAATACACGTTCACTGCTGGACATAGGCCTCCCTAAAGATAAACTGGTATAACGTTATCTTTGTAGGCTTTTAAACTATTAAACGCCCGTTAAATCCCACAGAATGACATATTTTAATAATGTTTATGTATGAAGGTGTCAAAACACTCTGTCGAGCACAAATTGTCTGCGGCCAGCTACGGGCATTCATTTGAATAGCATTTGGACTATTCCTCGTACGATAGAGCTGCAACTTTCAAGAAACGACCACCGTTATTGATACGCTGCACAAGCAACAACTCGCGTTGGTTCTAAAAGACCGTTAAGTTATACTAAACTCTTAACACTTAGCGGCCTTTTACACCGCTATAGGTTTAACTATGCCACGCGCACGTAACCTGTGACAGCTAATGAGAGAAAGAGAGAAAAAAGACGTTTATATTTCAACGCGATTATTGGCATATATGCGTATGTTAAGAAAGGGACAATATTTTTATGACAAGAAAGCGAGATTTGATAAGCAAGCCGTCACTGTGCTAGCATTAAACGTGAAGGTTTTGGTTCTAGTATAGTGTTACACATTCGTACATTAATTTTATCAAAAAAACATTAAATGCGTTTTGATCTACGCAAATATAAACCATAACCCACAACGTAAACTATTTATTTTTTATTTATCACACGACATAACCAACAAAAATAAAATTATAGTATGACAGAAAATAAAATGAAACATAATTATATAATAACGAACGTAAAACGAATTCAACCCTATTTAAAATCTAAACCATAGTTAATAAATAACCCATTAAAGATTTCTAGGTCTAGGTTAGACATCGCCGCTTTATAACGGGCGCTATACTTAACCGTATTTTAGGAGACTTAAGTAAATACCATTACACAATGGCATAGAAACGGACCATCCCGCACCAGATAGTTCCTGCTCTGATAGCCTTCTATGACGATTTATTGCTATTGCTATTGCTATGGTAATTTAAATAAAACTATTGTCCTCTTCCATAATTTGAGATAGAGAATATGCTAGTATAATCTAACAATCGCAGAGAAATTTTAGCACTTCTGTGCTTTGGATGATACAACTAGCACTGCGTGTCTGGCAAAAAAATAGTTGCTGTCAATTCGGATAAAATTTATTGGGACACAGTGTCCCAACTGACACTTATTTTTTAATAAAAAAAATTAACTGGCGATAATAGATTAATAAACCAAGCTTATCCAAATGAGAAGTTGGAGTTAACGATTTTACATGATTTATAAACTTTGGACTTTTTGACGGTTTTTTTCAAGATGAACCTAAAATGTTTGCCCCTCATTGAATCAACAATTACGAATGTCTAGAAAACCCATCCATGCAAAACCGTTCAAAATAAGTAAAAAATAAAATTAACTCAGACTTGACCGTTTTCAGTTTTTTTTTTAGTTATTTCTGTTAAGTAAGTAAGTTAAGTAATAGCTTATTTATAGTAATAAACTATTTTTCTGTTTCGCTTAACACTGTGCCCAAGCATCTTAATCCACTGTCTTGAAGATATAATTTGTGAGAATTTCCAAAGGGATTTCCAAAGGTTGCGCGTGATTCCGCTTTTATAACCAAATCGGTTTTCGATACCCACTTGAAATGCTTGGTTGTTTTGGTAAATGCCAGCAAATAATAATAGCAAATACATACCTAATATTGTTATAATATTTCATAGAACATCCCGCGACTTTGTCCGCGTATTTTTTTTAAACAGACGATTAACTTCTTGCTCTGTCATAAAAATTTAATTTAATAAAAAATAATTAAATAATGCTGGACAATCTACACAGCATCATCTAGCCCCAAGGTAAGCTGCTGTTAAACGTAGCTGTGTTATGGGTACTAGATGACTGATATATACTTAATACAATACAATACATAGATAGATATTTTTTATTATATATATAGAAAATACCCAGAACACCCGGAACAAAATATTTGTAGATCGTACAAACATTTGACCCGAGGCGGGAATCGAACCCGCTACCAAAAGTTAAGGGTAATCGTTTCTTGGAGAGCACCCCTGTACATAAACAACGCATCTTGAAAATCGCAGGTCTCTAGAACCCACTAAGGTGTTGAATCATAACATACCATAATTCAATGACAGTTGGGTACAAATTTCAAAAACAGTGGTCCAAGACACAACCTTGAGTGAGTAAGACCTTGTGTCTTTGAATATTGAACTGTAAATAACATAGTCTCAAAGAGTATAATAGAATGTTTATTTTTTACTGGGACAGCATGGGGAAATCCGATACCATTAATATAGGAGATAGGGAAACCCTCCTAAGAACCAGTAGTTATGTTTCGGAATATTAAATAATGTGCATATAATCATAATCCATTTATACCTACCCACTAAAAAATGCAAAAATAACTCTGTCTGCCCCCCAATCGATGAACCGATGACATTAAAGCAGTCACCGGAAGTCGGTAGATGGTGAAGTCTCAAGATCCATCATCTTGGCGCTTTTTCGAGGAGGCCTATGTCCAGCAGTGGACGTCTGAATTATTTATGATAATGATGAACGTATTGACTAAGAAAGAACCAGTAACAATACGAAGATACTGCGAGATGCAGAGATTAGCAGCTCGTAGTTCCCACATCCGGTGGTGTGGTGCAATGGCCGCTAGAAATCGTTATCGGTCAGGTAGCGACCTTTGAGATGTGAGGACGGAGCCGTGACTGAAGACAACCAACGTTAAAATAGGTATATTTAAACAAGACATCATCAACTACTTTTTTATACAACTGAAGTGGCAACCAAGCGTACGGCCCACAAGATGGTAAGCGGTTACCGCAGCCTATGGACGCTTGCAATACCAGAGGTATTGCCACCTTGAGGCTAAGATCGAAAGCCTCATGTGCCAGTAATTTCGGCGGAAACCATACCCTTCACACCGGAACACAGCAATGCGAGCATTACTGCTTGGCGGCAGAAATAGGTATGGTGGTAGTTCTTTCCCGGATGAGCTCTATCACAAAGAACTCTACTACTCTTAACATTCTTTCTGCTAAAACACTTAACTCTTAAATGAGATTGACTTGCTCGTAGCCACCTAGTTTGATTGGCACCACACTGGAGCTTCTTGATGGACAGGGACCATCGAAAAAAAAGCAAGGAACCCAGCCGAGTTTGTTGCCAGAATCTTCTGGCTGGGATTGCGTAGAACAGGCGTAAATTCACCTTTCAAAGTGAGCCTATGATTCTATTGAATAAAACTATTTTGTATTTGAATTTCACCCTGAACGGTGTATATTATATTACGAACTTCTTTTCTTTCTTCTTTTTAGGTCTTAAACATGGTAAGGTAAACATCATCAAATTCAAACTAAAATTTGATGATGTTTTACAACCACAGGCTTTGTGCACTTAAATTTTTTGAATGAAAATTTCTGCTTGAAAATTATTTACATAACAGCAAAACGTAATTAAACACTTTTAAGATGTAGGTCAAAGTTTATGGCCTACTCTTCAGCGAGAGTGCTTGAGTGTTCCACGCCACCATTATAGACCCAACGCAAATTGGTAGATGTAATGTTAACTTGATATTATTTGTGTGTGGCTTGCACGTACATTACCTCTTAAATGGCAGACATCTTCAAATGTCTTGATACATACTCAAATCTGTATTTCCATGAACGTAGAGATTGTACCAGTATGTTGTGTTTGGATGACTGCATCTCGAATAACCCCATCCAAACGCCATTCAAAGGTGAGGTGACATTTCGCGTCGCACCAAGTTTGTCCGCTTGACCTAAGCACCTCACTTCGTCTGACTTACCTACATCCTATTGCCTTCAATGGCTTGTAACACCCCAGTTGTGTTTCTATTGCAAATTAACTTAAGGCTCTTCCATGATGAAGTTTTCTTACAACAACCTTGCGCGAGCTTACAGCGATCGCCTCACGTGAAAGGTCGAAGAGATGGAAATAAGACAGTTATGAGGAAACGATTTTTTTTTATTGGAATCAAAGCACTAGTTTAAAATAAAGCCCTTTCTATGTTCGCGAGTAGGACGTGTGAATATTCATGAGGGCACGAGCTGCAAAGTCCTACGTTTTGCAGGACAATCGCTGGCGTGGGCGAACGTCTTCCAGCGATTATGTACGCCCGCAGTATAAGATGAAGGAAAGAGGCTCTACTTCATTCATGTAACCAGATTGGACCGACTTTTGGGTTTCGTAATTCTATTATTGTATAGTGACATAATACAGGTTGTTCCAAACACAGACTTCAAGTTTGGGGGTTTTTTTCGAGATTTTTTTTTATAAAATAATCTCAGTGAGTTGTCCATTATAATCAAGCGTAAATTAATCAACTTCATAGCAATAGTGCAAGTTACAAGTTTTGATCAAAAGTGACGAATTTGTGTTTGAGATAGTCTAAGTTAAATTTTCAATATTATATTAAAAATATAAAAACCATAATTCACTGATTGTGTAAGTTTTCTTAATATTTAAAAAATCATGTTTGTCGTAGTATTTTAAGTATATTTTTAATTTCTTCATGTATTTATTTTTATTTTTTTCTGTAAGTAGGTTAGTAAGCATTTTCTCTAAGCGGTAAGCGTTTAAATGTTAAGTTGTGTCCTTTAATTTTAATTGTAATTATTATTTATTTGTTTTAGTTTTTGCCCTGTACTTAACGTGTTATTCCCTCGTTTAGCGGTAACCTTTTTGTGTAAACCGGTCTCCCGTGATACAGGCTAGCCTTGTGGGGACCTCCAGTAATCCATTGTATTTGTTTTTTCTTTTGGTAAATAAATAATTTGTTTTTTTTTTTAATAGGAGATCATGCATGGGGTATTTTCAGATACCCTTGGATCTGAGGAATCTTTTTTTTTCTTATTGTCTATGTTTGGATCAGCCTGTATAAAAAGTTCAGTAGATCTGTTCATACACAAAAAAAAACCATTTTTGGTCTGTTAAACATTTCAGTTGATTTTCAGTTACCGCAGTCTGTCATATCTGAATTATAACAAATAGTATTGTACTTACCGGCAACCAAACCAATAACTTATCTATTTTTGGGATAATTCAGAAATTGGGGATCCTCAGAATATGTGTTCTACGAGTATTTTACAACTGCGAACTTTGTAAAATACCTATATAAAAATAAATTAAAATAAATATGGCTACCGTTTGCAATTACTTCATTACTAAATTACCTAAAAAGTTTGTAAAACCTATAATCCAGTAGGTATAAGTAAAAATATTACCTGTTACAAGACTTTCACTTTTAGCAATGTACTTTTTTTATAAAATTTGTGTTAAAGCTGGACCACTTTGATATTTGAGGCAATTTTATGCGGATAGAAGCAAGGCAATACTTTAAACTCAGTGACCAGGGTATAAAATAACAGTTTCATTAGTAATTATAAGTTGTAGTAATAATTATGCTTAAAATGCTTTTCTGTTTACAACCTGTACTAATAAAACCTGTATCATAGTACTTTTTGTTTTTTTTTTAAATGAGTACCTTCCATACCCGCTCAGCTATTAGCACTCGCCATAGTCCGCTATAATTGATACGGACCCATGCTAAAAACCAATAGTACCACGTATGATTTACTGCCGGCTAATGTGCATGTGCGCAGACTTTATTAACATTTATTATGGTAATGATCGTCTTGAATAATGTTTTAATGCGTTGACGCTTTGTGCGGCGGTAACCTTAGTGCGTGTTCTTTAGGCGCAAGCAAATATTTGTAATGTCTACTCTTATTTCTAGTCTTATCGAAATTAATAATATCTTTAAAAAAAAAAGAATCCTACTTTTTGAAGTTGGTTAGAAATAACGGACTAGTCGTTTTTATGATGTTAAAAACTAATTTTCGCCCTTCTCATCTATTGAGCTCAATTTTTTCTTATTAGGTACGTTTCTGCAAACATTTTCTAAGTACACGTAGTACACCTATCCCAAACAATTTTATTCTAAAAACGACAACCCGAAAAGTTTTTTAGTACATAACATAAAGCTTGAAATTCTGAGCTTGCGTTCGATAGCATACGGTCGACGATATCCACTAAATCTCTATTTCTAGACTAGACCATTTGAGATGTAAATTCATTCATACATTGCCTTGTGTTGCACAACCAACAATTAGTGTAGTTGTCCTGCTAGACCTTGGATTATATTATATTTGATATATAGCTTACATTTAGTGCTTACTACAATAATTTTACATTGTTTCACTGCCTAGATGTGGGTGAAATACTTGTGTATTTCTAAGATTGTCTATTGAGTAACTAAAGAAAGAAAGAAAGAAAGAAAGAAAGAAAATAGATTTATTTGTGACGAGCATAAGTAGATGCAATATACAAATATTAATTCTAATAAATAACAATTAAACTAAAAAAACCAAAAACTAAAATTAAAAACTAAGTAAGTAATGCGGTCGCCACAAAAAGGCTCCAACTCAGCATTTGCTGGGTCGCATAGCTACCCAGCGCTGGTCTTCCGTTGGGGCCTACAAGGAAAGAAGCACGGATGTCAGCCCAGTAAATACAGTACCTAATAAAAATAAAATACTTAAATAAACGTATTCAGTCACACAGTAATTATAGAACAGAAGTATTACTAAATACAACTAACAAAGTTACTGCTTAAATCATACAAACTAAATATTATACTTGGGTATGAATTTAACTACAAAAAGTAGTCGAAACAAGAAAATATACGCAAGCATTTTTTATGACAACAGGTTTTCAACAACGTAAAGAAGACTGTACATAGTGTTTGTTTGTGATCGTTTTGGTAACATATTTGTCGCTAATATTTTGAAATATATAGTTTCAATCAATCACACAAATATTATAAAAGTGAAAGTTGTTCGTGTGTTCATCTGTTACTTCTTCACGGTCAAACGATTATTAAATTACACATGAAGCATAATAATATGCCCTATAATAACACTAAGGCTAATTTTAATACCGGAAAATCCAATGTTTCGGAAAAGTTTGTTTAAAAATAAAGCAATGAAGACCAAATATTGGTTACTAGGGAAAATTTTAGATCCCAAGTTAGTCATACAAGTTGATGTAAAGTATTACCCACTTAAACATAAATTGAGCGTAGGTACATATTGCACAATTACGTTCAATATTATTGTAATCTGCTACAGAAATAACCCATAAACTCTTGCAAAATATCATCATCGTTCCTCAAATTAAGAAAAACTAGTTATGAGTGTCCATTATCTGAGTACAAGATTTATTATAATCATAGATTGTATTAAAACTTGCTTGACTGCAAAGATCAACAAACCTATACTTTAAAAAGGTAGGTTCACACATATTTTATTGTAGGTAGTTCCCCAGACTTGTTGATGATATCGCTATGCGGTCGAGATCCAAACCGAACTAGTAGTTGAGTGGCAAAAAGTAATAATACAACCAACGTTTTAAAAGTCAACATAATAAGCAGCTTCGTTGAGGAAACTATACCATTCGCGAGGAACCCGTGCACCGTGTGCCAGTGTCCACAGGTGAAGTGAAAAAGGACATTTAAAACATAGAGCATTGACCGCAGCTTAGTGATCAGACATCTGTGTCATTTACGTCAACATGCGGGTATTAACAATGACTCCAACTATACATACCTTATGGCTAGGTGGCATCACCTCTTCGTTGGTGTGTCTCGTCCTTCAAATTCTTCTGTACGCAGTGCTGCCTTCAAGTAGAAAGCTGGACCAAATGATCCTGACTCAGCTGACGATAGCCAGAATTGGAAACGCTATCGATAACTACGTGATGATGACGTTGGAAATCAAAGACCTCGGGGTGCTGTGTGCTCATGTCACTCTCGGAATTAACCTTCTAACTGACGCTGCTATCACATTCTGGATGTTCATTTTCACAAAGAACTTATACGACAAAGTGGTACAAGTGTTCACGATAAAAGAAACGAACTTTCTCCTTCTATCAGTTTGTGTATGGCTTGTAACGGTACCTATCGGAGTTGTGTGTCCCGTATTCTTGAGCATCAAATACGATTACTGTAATATTTTTTATTTATTTTTTGTTATAACGAAATGCATAATTTTGTTAGTTAACTTTGGATTTTTTTGTAAAATATTCTGGGTTATAATGACTATAAAAACTGAAAGAGACTTGAAACGATTATTGAGAACCTGTGTCGTTGCTCTATTGCTCTTGTTCATTACAAGTTTGCAAGCGCTGGTAGAAGTGATGTTTGTTGATATCACTTCGTACTTTTTGCTATTATTAGAATTCAACAAATTAGGGTATACATTTAAGATTGTAAATTCGTATCAAGTAGTCGCTATAACTGCAATATTCGTTGTTCTCTCGAGAGATGCTGATCAGAACTCTATTCAAAAAACTATTGCATTAAGACTGAAGAAAATTATGGCTTGAATTATTTTAACAGCTCAAAATAAAAAGGCAGCAAATTTTGTTTATAATTAGATTTAATTAAATAGATAATTGTGCTTACTTACTTAGTCATAGTAAGAGTTATCTCACTAAGTCATTGTTTTGTTTAATTTAGGTACAAATTTGAAATAATTAATCATAAAATCATACTTTAAACTTCTAACTAGCTAACATGGCGTCCAAATGCATTGCAGTCGCTAAAATGACAGCGTTTTTTATGAATCATTGCATAAAATATATTTGGCAACTATATTACTTAAAGTAAATAATTTGTTTGTGGTTTCTCAATCGAACTTTAAAAAATCAAGTAAAAAACCACAGGAATAAGCTGATATTTATGTTGATGTAATTCTTGTCAGTCTTGTTGTTTTAACCTTAATATACTCAATTTTGTTATGTTAAAAAAATCATTTCTAAACAATCTGTTGCTAAAATGCATAGGGTAAGTTATTACTCAATTTCGAAACATGATTATTACAAAAATTTAATTAAGCATGACGTTTTTTTTTTTAATAGAACATAAGTTTTTCTATTAGAAAACTAGATACTTTAACTTTTTTACTAATACGAGCACAATACAATAACATCTTGCATTTCCTACTTTTGTTTTGATACTTTACTTTAAATAAAGTAGTTAGTTTTAGTGCAAGTTTGCTGGCAAGTGCTACAACAAAACTCATTCTAATTGTAATCTTATTTAACCGAAATTATAAAAGCAAGTGTTCAAAAAACCAAACTGGAACGACAAAGTTTATGTCCACGATTAGTACAATAGCTTTTGTGTCATAGTGTCAGCAAGTCAAGCCATGCTATTAACGTCCACCAAAAAACGTTCGATGCTATTTTGAGAAGTACTATTATTATTTTTTTATGTCAGCAAGTGACAAGACAATTAAGGCGCCCACCTGATGTTAAGCACCACGCCTAACTATTACAGATGCAGTGCCACCCAAAGCTTAAAGTTTTTAAGTGTTTGCGTGGCACTGTTCTGCGCTTATCACCCCGAGACATTGTTGTTAAGTCTCTTTCGCACAGTAATTTTACTTGCTACTTGCTACTAACTACTAGTTTTAGCAGTAGATAACTAATTCACTTATCTGCACTTCGGCCTCGTCCCAGCAAAGTTTTTCGACTACTATCGTAGTTCATGCTAGTTTCTTTTAAAGGTTAGTTAGTGTGGAGTCTACTTCGGCTAAGCTTATTGTTTAACTATTTATTTGTGATTTTATAGCACTGTATTTAAAAATATTTCGTGCTGTGTGTCTTGTCGACACGTGTGATGGATAACTTTTCAATGTAAATGTGTGTTTGTCGGACGTAACTCACACAACACTTAAATTTACACTTTTTGTGTGTTTTTTACTTTAATAACTGTATCATAAGCATGACATTGTTGGCAAAGTGTAAGTACTGTTGGTATTTGCCAGCAGACTTTTTTTTCGATTGATTTAATTAAATAAATAAAAGTATACAAACTATCTAACTTTTGTGATTGCATTTTAATACTACACCAAACCCATATGTGCTTTAGGGCACAGAATCAGATATATAGTGCACGTTGTATAACTACTTCGCTGAACCTACCTGTTGAATAAAAAGTTCAATCTTCACTTTGTTGACCGGGCAGTCTACCTCGGAACTTAATTTTCTTTCTCCCTCCCACATACGGGCTTGATTGAAAAGTTTCACCTTAAAACTTAAAACCTTAAAGTTTTCATCTACTTCGGTGAAGATTTGGCAAGTCCACATTCTGAGGGCACTTATCGAGTTTAGTTTGTTAAGTTTCTGGTTTGGTTTGGCCTAGCATGAGCTCGAAAGATGCATGAAAGATAGCTGTCATTTTCTTTAGTTTTCGCAAGAAAACCGATGCCTACGGTGTCATAAATTTTAAATTCTTAATCTCGTAGCGTAGGTTGACTGTGTTGGGTATTACTTAACCTACCTAGTTTTTTAGATCGATCTCCACAGATGTACAAACCTACAATCTCAGATCAAATAAATAAATAGATAAATAATAAATGACAAAAAACGGAGGACGTTCTCAAGTCAACAGCTGGTAATTTTTCTTTTTCAGTATTAAAAACTATCACAAATGAACCTATGTTTAATTCCATATTTGCAAGGTTTTCAAGGTGAATGCATGGCGATTTAATGGCGAATGTGAAATAATCCGCAAAACAGCGCGATGCCTATGAACTTGTGAATTTGCTATAGATAACCAGACAGGCGATCCAAAGTTATAACCCTTTTTTTTTAAATTAACCTATACTTTCCCACTGCTGGACAAAGGTCTTCCCCAAGTCTTTCCAAGCGTTGGTTGGTGGGACGATCTATCTGCACTTGAAAAAGAATGGGCCCACCGCCAAAAACTAGAAAAAAAAACATTTTTTAAATTAGTGAGACCAGTGTTATCCTACGGTAGTAGATCCTATTAGTAGTTCCATAAAAGTGGTGCGTTTCAATTGTACGTCGTGCCAAAAGATTTTTCATTCAAAAAATTATTGTGAGCCTGTGCTCGCGGTAATAAAAATCATTGTGGGAAAAACCCGTATGTCAACGGACAAGAATATAAAAGACGACGTGGCTTCTACCGATTTCATATAGGCACCCATTACAGGTATGCATGGCAAATTAGAACTATAACACTCTAGAGAATAGAGGTTACGTAGTACAGTGGTCTGTCCCGTTTCTAACAGATGTAAGGCCATAACGATGGTCTCCAAAAACTCTGCTATATAGTTGGCCACGTAGATGTTAGTAAAGCAGCCTAGAACTCCAAACGAGAAGGACCTGCAGCACTTGAGGTGGTGGTCAAACGCTTGTCTATATCCAATTAATAAAATATCATCATTTGGATGGGTGATCGACAGTGGCAATTTCAACTAAGCGCTCCCGTGCTTCGGAGGGCACGTTAAGTAGTCGGTCCCGGCTTTTTCAAAGTTGTTAGGCCCTGATAAAGGCCTTCGGGCGGCCTAGAAACTCTGTCACCAGAGTTGGCCACTGACTCATACGAACGAATGAATGAATGAATGAATAAAAAAACTTTCTACTAGATCCTTGTCTGGTTAAAAACTGGTCGAAGTACTCAAAACCTACCTACTATGCTATTAACACAAAACAAAATAAAAAACAAAACGTGCTGCTTTATTAAAAAAGCAGACACAACTTTATAATGGAGGAGAAATATCGTATTAATACCAGTACGCAAGTTAGCACTTACGTCACAGCCCACAACTGCGTCATAGATCAGCATTCCACAAAGTGCTCGCACTGAGATGTGTTGCTGGTGCGCACCTTGTTGCGTACGTGTTTTTTGTTACACCACTAAAGTGGCAACCAAGCGTATGGCCCACTAGATGGTAAGCGGTTACCGTAGCCTATGTACGGTATGCATCATCATAGATATCACTTGCGTGTTACCGCCTTGAGACGTTAGAAGTCTCATGTTCCTGTAATTTCATCGGAAATAATTCCCTTCGAACCGGAACATACCAATGCGAGCATTACTATTTGGCGGCAGAAATAGGTATGGTGGTAGTCCTTCCCCGGACGAGCTCTATCACAAAGAACTCTACTACCCTTGTCCACTGTTCTTGTACTTGTCTTGTCTTGTTACTACGCGTGTCCACTAGGAATTTTTAATAATTTTTTTTTTTTTTTTAAAATAATGCTGGACAATCCACACAGCATTATTCGTTTCAATTGGTTCAGTTTGTCCCATTTCTATTATTCTACTTTAAGTTCATTTCTATTTATAGCCAACTATTGGTCTTGACCTTAAAATTGGACAAACTAAAGAAATTCCTAGTAAACGGCACAGTTTAGTCCAAGATCGAAAAATCTGGAGATAATCGGGAGTCAGTCGTCTACAAGAATGATGACCTCGGTAATGTGGACGAGTAACCGGTTGAGAAGGAGAAGTTGCGTGTTTGTTTACTGCTGCGGGACAAATTATATTTGCGTAATCTTTGGGTATCTTTGTATAAAACTTTAAGCTTTGGTCGGCACTGCATCTGTTATAGTAAGGTGTGGTGCTTAAGATCAGGTGGGCGCCTTGATTATCTTGTCACTTGCTGACATAAAAAAAAAAACTGCAAATATTTGTTTTAGTGTGGATGCTGTGGTACCATTATATTCGTTGTTTCTAACACTGGGAATTTTTGTGAAGGATCAGGACTATGTAACGTGAGTGATTGGATGTTATGTTATGCAAGTGAATCATGCGTAACTGCATATTTATTTCATTTTCATATTCTATTAGCTAAATAACAATTAATACGCTACTCTAGGTTTTATTTATTTACATTGCTTTATTTCCTTCCTTCCATAGCTCGTAGGTAGACCAGGTACAGTAGTTATTCGGTAGACCAGGTACATAGTTATTCTTATAAAAACACGTACTCTTAATTAAGATAGTTTGTAAGCTTCACTAATACCATTGGACTATATGTTGTCTGAATAAATAACTATATTATTTTTATTAATTGCTTAGAAAGGAATTTAGGGCCTCTTATAAATTTATATTATCTAAATTCAAACACAAATTAAACACCCACTCACTCATCACAAACGTTCGCACATCGAGCAGAGGACTAGTATGTTTATGTAATGTTATGATAATAAGGAAAAACCAGGAAAAACCCACTATAAGTAGGTATTGCATGACGCTGGTCAGTCCAGTTGCGACACTGATAAATTATTTATTTTGTTCATTATCTAACTCTTAGATAAGAAACATATTTTTTAAACTGAATTACAAACTATATTGTGTTATTTTAGCCACCAATCTTATAAAAAAAAACATTATTTAGTAAAATAAAACAAAAATATTCAAACATTTGCAATGTCACGGGTCTTGTCCTGTACGTCCTTGAATCAATTGGCATCAGCGTATTGCCAACTAATACCAGGGGCGGGGGGGGCATTACTCTTGAAGATGTGTTAAAAGTTCCAACACATCTTTGAAACGGCATCTTTATAGTAACTATACCAACACACCTTTTATTTTTATAACTATTGCTTTTTGTATAGATTCATTTGTAGGTTTGGATAACACAACAAATATCACAGTTATTGCTAACACTTGATAGGAATTTATCACACTGAATACATTATCCACTATATTAATATCTTGGTCAAAATAGGATTTAAGATCTGTAATAAGAGCTTGCAAACTTGTGATGCATACCAAAATAAAAGAGATAACGAAGGTCCTCATCAACCCTTTCAAGTCTTTGTCTGTTCTTCTGGAAATAGCTACCCAAAATATTCTAGCAAAAAACAGTAAATTAAGAAATAGTATAACAAATTTCACAATACCATACACATCATAAAAGGTATAAAACTCTTCAGGAGGATCATTTATGCTCAAAAAAAAGGGGCATAAAATTCCGATAGGCAGCGTTAGCAGCCAAACAGACACTGACACTAAAACAAAACTGATTTTCTGCAAGCCAAACACAAGAATCACTTTGTCATACAAGTTTTTGGTAAACACGAACATCCAACATATGAGCGCCGCGTCAGTTTGCATATACAGGGCGAAGATTGCATCACGAACTTTTGGTTCATCCGTCTTTAATGTCATCATTAGATATTCAACTAATCCGTTTCCCAACCTCGCGAGCGTCAGTTGCGTTAGGATCTTCTGGTCTAACTTTCTACTTGATGGTAGCACGACAAACAGGAAGAGCTGGATAATGAGGCACTGGAATGATACGCCGATACCAATGAGCCATGTAACTTTAAGCGTTGTATTTAATTCCTCCATTTTTAAACAACACGATCACTCGGTGTTGCCAGTACTTAACAATTGATCATACACTAACCTCAAAGAATGTTTACTGCTCTACAAAATACCAGTAAGCTATATAAGGACAATAGTTAAGTTTTTTATTTTCCTAAGTGATTGATTCATACTAAGCAGAGAACAAGGATGATAATGTAGGTTAACTAATGCAGACAGTGCCATTTAAACTTGAAAGTTTTTTTTTATGTCAGTAAATGTGACAAAACAATCAAGACGTCCGCCTGATATTAAGCACCACGCCTGACTATAACAGATGCAGTGCCACCCAAAGCTTAAAGTTTTTAAATGTTTGCGTGGCACTGCACTGCGCTTATCACCCTGAGACATTGTTGTTAAGTCTCTTTCGCCCTGTAATTTCACTGCGGTGGTACCCACCAAGACGGACTCTTGCTGAAGAGTCCTACCACCAGGTAAGTATGATGTTAGAAAAACTTGTGTATCCTATGTATTAAAAACTATAGTTGCACATAATAATATTACATACAAAAAGAAAGGCTTAATGCTATTAGCATTATCTACCAGCCAAACTAATCGGAAGTACAAAATGCGGTTTACTATATTGCTATAATACCTCTATATCTATATAAGCGTTCATAGGCTACGGTAACCGTTTACATCAGGTGGGCCGTATGCTTGTTTGCCACCTTGGTGGTATAAAAAAAAATATATAAAAATAAACATATATCTGTAAAAGATCAATCTTTGTTTATCAAATAACTTAAAAATATTACAAAGTAAGAATAGAAAAGCAAATGCATTTATTCTGATGGTAGAACTCTTCAGCAACATACTGTATATTAGTTTAAAGAGCACTGTAGCAAGTGTGATTACTGAGCAAAATGGATACCAATAACTAAGCATCGGGGAGACGAGTTCAGTGCAGTTGTACGCAGAACTATAATAAAGAAAGACAGAAAATAATTTTATTGTGACGAGCATAGAAATAGGTACACTTATACAGAATAGGTAACATACAA
Source organism: Colostygia pectinataria (assembly GCA_951394395.1). Classification (NCBI taxonomy): domain Eukaryota; kingdom Metazoa; phylum Arthropoda; class Insecta; order Lepidoptera; family Geometridae; genus Colostygia; species Colostygia pectinataria. The sequence goes on from OX596362.1 coordinate 3,962,045, forward strand.
ACCTAATGATTACTCTAACAATCACAAAACAAAAATAAAAATAAAAAACCAAGTAGGAAGCACTTAAAATAGGTCGTGTGCATTAGCTGTAGGTACCTACACAAAAACGAGGTCGCCACAAAAAGGCTCCAACTCAGCATTTGCTAGATCGCTAGCTACCCAGCGCTGGTCTTCCGTTGGGGCCTGCTTAAAGAAAAGAAGCACGGATGTCAGCCCAATAAGTAAGTTATAATACCGTAAATTGAATGTGTTATAATTCTTGGTAACATATAAAATTGTAAAAACCTTCAAAACATCCATTCAAAACATAAAGGAGTTGTTTCACATAGTTTGGAGCCGGGCCTTGTTCTCTTGTAGAGATCTAGATAGTTATTATAATAATTAAAGAAACTATTTATCACTGTTTATTTATTTTATTTTGGCATTTTTCATAATCTAAAGTAAGTTTATCTTTGTGAAGGAGTGCAACACAATGCCAAACAACATGGCGGGTTTAACGAGCAACTGGGTTATTAGGTACTGTCAAAGTCAAGATGCGTCACCATCATTGGCTAATAGTCTGACTAACTGGCACTCAGGGCAATACCCAAAGACACGGGTAATAGTCGTGCCCGAAGTTGAAGCCAGAAAAAAAGAACGTAGAGTTCGATTCTTTCCCGCTCTTCCGATACCATAGACGGTAGAGTCGAAGAGCAGATGACCAAATTGATGATTGGCTAATAGCTGTCATAGCGGACCTCTCGTGTTCCCGTTTTAGGAAACTCAATACAACAAACATTTTTCCTTTAGAACTTTGTTTGTCTACTTTAAAAAAAATTGTTTGTTACTGTTAGTCCTGAATTTTTTTCAATTTTTCTATGGCAACGACATAGGCCACTATGGAACTGGTTCTTTAATTTTTAGTATTAAAATAATTTCGAATGTGATATTTTATCGAAGGAACCGAGAATCGGGGCCCAGCTCTTATGGCCAGGCGCGTGGCGCTTACACTAGGCAAACGATTCGACCGTCTCGTTATTTGGTGACATAAAAAAACATACAAATGTACAGTGACACAGTGACACAGTGAGTAAATAAGAAGATAAGTACCTACGTAACAAACGAGAGTTTTCTTTACATTTACAGCATCACGATACCATATAAATGATAATATGGTTTACATGAACAATGGTTAGGGGATTTTGTATAGAGGCAGTTATAAAATAAAGAAGAAAGAAAAAAAGAAAAGTATTTATTCGACAGCGCAAACAAAAAAGAACACATAGCAGAAACAGACAGGCAGGTACATTACATAACACAATAAAAACTTTACTAAAGAATAAAAACAAGAGTCAGAAAAAATATTAATTAAAAATAACACTAGGTATGTATAGGCACCCATTTAATTATAAAAATAGCGGCAGGCAAGGGGTAAATGTGTATGTCAAGACTATATACATTATTACGATATTACATTCAAATCAAGCTATCATTCTTTTACATTTCAAAACCACCGTATTCCATAATGAATCGTTGCACACTGCCTTCGTTAATATAATAAAGATCGCTGTAAAGGCTACAACTTGAAAAGAATTGACCACCCAAAACACATCACCCAATTCATACTCTTGATCTAAAAAATATGACCTTATATCTGTTAAAAATATTTGGAGACTAGTAATACAAACCAACATGAAAGCAACCGCGCAAGTTTTCAATATTCCTCTTGCATCTGCACCTGATTCAGACTTTTTTCTAATAGCCACCCAAAAAATTCGGAAAAATAACAACAAGTTCAGAGTTAGAACTACAAACTTTACAATACCGTATACACAATAAAACGTTTTAAAGTTCTTTGTCTTGCTGCCTTTCCTCTTGTTGGCATGGTCAATGTCCAATAGTACAGGGCATAAAATACCAATTGGTATGGTAATCGACCAAATTATCACTGATATTAACACAAAGCTCATTTTTCTGTTCAACATAAACACGTCTTGAACCGTCTTATTGTACAAGTTTTTTGTGAAGACAAACATCCAACATATAAGCACTGAGTCAGTTTGGATATAAATAGCAAAAATTATAAATTTTAACCACGGCACACTCACACACACTACACTTTCCACTATATATTCAAAAATTAAGTTTACCAATCTCGCTACAGTTAGTTGAGTCAAGATTTTCTGGTCCAACTTTCTACTAAACGGTAGCACGATGTAAAAAAATATTTGAACAAGAAAACAGAGTACAGAGAAAAATAAGCCAATGAACCAAATACATATGAATATTATATTCAGTTGATTCATTTTTAATATAATCAACAACACCAGTGCACATATGAGGTTAGGTTTTATGAGTGATATTTCCTCAAGTTAAGTAAGTAAATATTATATTCCCGGCTAATCAATGTTACCTATTCTTATTGAGCTATTTTTATACTCAGCTCTTTCTAGCGTTACGATTACGGATAAAATAAATAATATTATAGTATATTTTTTAATTATATACCTATAGGTACATATAATACACAGAAAGTCCCAGAACAAAACAAATATTAACTTAACTAAGAATATAAAGGAATTGATCGCGCGACTACTCGCTTGTCAACCTGGCACTTACCCACCGTGCCACCGAGGTAATTTGATTCTATAGAGTTATTAGTCTCGTTTGAGTTTAAAATTTTTAAATAAGTAAATTATTATCATAAAGACATTATTCATAATCATACTTAAACTCTTGTTAGCTAATATGTCATATAAATGGGTTAGTTTCATTCTCCCCCAGTCCAGTTTTCATCACTCGCGGGTTGCCAGCTTGAGGCTAAGATCGAAAGACTCATGTGCCAGAAATTTCACCGGAAACCATACCTTTCACACTGGAACACAGCAATGCGAACATTACTGCTTAGCGGCAGAAATAGGTATGGTGGTAGTCCTTCCCCGGACGAGCTCTATCACAAAGAACTCTACTACTCTTCTCACCCGAATTCAAATAAGTTATACTTATTTATGGTTTTAAATTTGTCATCGTTGAATGAACAAGGAATGACAATTCTTAGCAAGCCGCTAAAATGACAGTTTGTTTTATGAAGTCTTACTTTGTAAAAAAAAGCTCGCATAAACAAAGTCACGGGCTACGGCGTTCCGCTACTCAAAGATAAAAAAGTCGAGCACTGAAATATTAATAGCAGACTGAAGTTCTCAATAAAAACATCAATTGTGGGAAAAAAATATGGGCAAATATTCCCGAGCCGCGGCCGACGGCTGCCAAATTCCGGCTATTTATTTATTGCCAGTTTAAAAATACAATTTTCGGACGAGTTAATGCACTTTGCAGACCAATGTATGCACTGATACAGGGTGTTAAAAAGATAATAACCGTTATATTTTGCTATTGTCGCTGTCGGTTTACATTTTTTTAGGATAAATATTGTGGTCGAGCGAGTATTAACCGAAGCAGAACATAGTTAACAAATAAAAATAATTGGTTTCAAAATTGCCAACTAAACTGTAAACTTCGACACGTTTCCATCATCTGTCTCCGCTTACTTACGTGAATATACGCTGCGTAAGTTCGACATGAGTCAATTCAATTAAAAGAATCGTATATTAAAATTATTAAATCCCTGTGACAAATATTTGAATGATGTTTAGACATAGACAGTCATAGTTTTTGACTATGATATGAGTATACGCTAAATTAATTAATTATTAATAAATAAAATGTTATAGTAGCAGCCTGTATATGAGCGCACTCAGACTTGCCACTGCAATCCACGGTCATCTGGCACCGCGCCAACAAAAAACATACGCAAATACCGTCTGTTTGTCCGGCGAGCTCGTCCAGCGGCCAATACTCTTGTTACTCACTGTGCTTCTGAACTTTTTGGAGAAGTTGCTTTTGGCTTGTTTGGTTTTGTCAACGGCTTTGTTATAGTTGCGAAAAGCACTAGATTTAAACTTCATTAAACTATAAGTGCACTATAGTTTAGTGGTAGTGATCACGCTTTCCATCCACCAATCCGCATTGGGTCCGCGTGGTGGATTAAGACCCAATCACTCTCGCTTGAGAGTAGGCCAGTGTTTGTACAACAATAAAGAAAAAACATTGTAATGAAACCTGCGGTTAAGTCAGCTCTGCATTATGTCATAATCCGAGATTCAAACCCGCGATATTCCGATCGGAAATCAACCATCAGTCCATCCGAGCTAACACGGCTTATATTTTACATTGCTTTCTATCTCGTAAGCAAAATGAGACGATGATACATCAAAAAACACGTTAGCAGTCACAGTCGTCACGGAAGTTTTTCTTCGATTATGTCAAATAATATGCAACGATAATAATAAACGGTCAATAACAATAGGCACGATGAGTTTGCATAATATTATTGATCTAAATCCGTGGACCATTGATCATAGGGCGCATTATAAGCATCAATGCCAGTGTCCTATTAGTGATGCTTGTAATGACAATCGATATCGGTTAAATTATTTTTTCGATAGCCATAAAAAATTCAAAAGCTCGTTTAAAATATAATTATTTTTGCGATAAATGTTATTAGTAGTAGCTATTGCTTGCAACTGATAAATCTGTATACCTAGCGTTATATGGAATGTCTAGCGTTTTATATATAATACTGATAGGTACTTCACTTACATATTATATTTGATCAAATGTTTGCGTTATGTTATCAATACATACTAAACTTTGTGCATACTTTCAAACAGTAAACGAAGTAAAACAAAATTTGAGCAAATAAGCGAAGTATATAGACTGATAAGCAACGCACAGCCAAACCGATAGAGTCCTAAAATCAAAAAAATTATGACCGCGTGTTTCTTTTACCTTGTAGAGGTACATTTTCAAGGTGCAAATAAAAGACACTGCAAAAGCAAAAAAGCATCAGCGCAGACAAAGACGTGACACAATCTATTAAAATAAAAAAATGCGTTTTTTAATCAGTCATAAAGTAGACTAATGTACGTACGTGAATTCTGGATATCGATAAACGCAATACTCGAATAGCATCACTAGGTCAATGTTTTGCGAATCTCGCTATTGACCGATGGACCGTGCAAAATGATTCGATCGATCATTGCGCTTTGTGCCGTGACATCACCAGGTGCAACCATTGCTAAACATCTACGAGCATATTTGGTTGATTTGGTAGAAACCACGTGTGCAATTTTACGCGTGTTTAGTTTTAAATTGTAAAAAAGCTAATAGGCTGACGAAACCTAAACTTAAAATCATGTTTTTTAGCATTTTAGAGCTCCCAACGTCGAGACACAAGTCTACTCTCGTGCGAAAGTGGCTGGGTCATAATCCACTGATCAAAATAATTCCTTCGCACTCTCATTTTCATCATCATAATAATCATTGAGTAGACGTACACTTCTGGTCATAGAATACATTAGGAACATCATTTTTTTTTTTTACTTTTTACCCACCTTTGAAAAACCATTCTAAAACTGTATTTTGTTCAAAGCTTGTCCATAAAAAACATTATACTCTCTGAATAAGACATTTTACCCTCACACATTGTTTGACCGACAAATCTCGGTTAACATCAGAACCCTTGTTTATGCCCAATAAAAATAGCCAAATCCGGTGCGGAAATCAAGAATTTTCCCATCCACAAAATTCACATACACCAACTTTTCTATTCCACTAAATCATACAATTGTCAACCTTATTTCTTAACTCATTGAACACATTTACGTGTAGGGAAAGGTATGGCTAGTTCCCTTTCAAGTGATTTGGTCCATATGTCGAAAACAAGTAGACTGCCTTACACGCTGGACACCCTAAATTGAGGGTAGTTTGAGGGTGGAAATTGTCGGGTTTATTGGAATTTCCCAAGTTGATTTTCACACGTTTGAAAGTTGCGGTTAGGGGATGGTGCGATCGTAATTCAAGAGGTTTTTTAAGCGATGATTTATTAAATATGAACCGTATGTCCGAAATATAACAAAGCAGCATTTTTTTGTTTAAATCATCCAAAGCATTGCCATATCTTTGTAAGCAGATGGGCACCAAATTAAATTATTTGTAATCAGGTAGAGACTTAACACTATTTAGTTTTTGAAAATTAAAAATTTTATTCCAAAGCTAGAGCAAATATTTACAGATCATGCAAACATTTGCAAATAAACATTTCATTTAAATTCATTTCATTTCTCCCGAAGTGGGGATAGAACCGACAACATCTCGTTATTTAACCGGGCACTTGCCCACCGCACCACCAAGGTCTTCAAACAACTTACGTTTAAACATGAAGTTAATTTAAATCTTCCTCACCTTTGAGACCCAAAGCAGTGGTTTATTGTCCACTAGATTTATAGCTGATCCTCAAAATCCCATAAAAATATTTATCTTGATATACGGTCATGAATACATTCAATTCTCACATCCCGCCCTAGCCAATTGGGCGGAAAGGTGACTTGACCTCACGTCGAGTGACCCGTCTCTTTCATCTAAAAGCTTCTTGTAGGGGTCGGTTTGAAGGGCTCCCTTTGATTTCACAAGCTGTGATTTTAGGTTCGGGTTATTAATTTTTTATAAGTATGTAAACCTCACGAAAGTAACCTAATTTTTTGTTTTGATACGCTTAGCCAACATGGAATTTTATACAATTTATTTCACTGTCACGTGATGTCCTCGAAGCTTTTGCAGAATTTAGGTGATTCATCATAATACATGAAATGCACGAAATTTAGTTCTGTAGGTAAAGTTCGCACGGCGGTTTTCGGGATCTCGGCCGTAGTGAAGTTAGCCGTTTTGATGCACAATGGAGCTTATTCGAACTAATTCGTCTTTGCGCATCACAAACGGCTTACTTCACGGAAGCCTAGATCCGCCGAGCGAACTATACCTTTGAATGTTTCATGGTGGACCTACACTGTCGGTCTTGGCTACACAGTAGTTAGGCCATGACTGACTTTAGAAAAAGAAGGAAACAAAATCATCGTAGCATAATGTGTTACTAACAATCAACGCACAATCAAAACGGTAAAATGTAGAAACTTGAATGAAACATGAAGGGCGTGTTACTATTGAGGGTCGTGCTTTTAGAAAAGAAAAATTTCAAAATTCAACTCCGCGCACACCTTGGGAACAAGTCTACATGAAAAAAGACATTGTGAAAAAAGACGCTGCGTGGTATAAATAAATGATTACTGCTCTAAAAGTCATAATAGGACGAACAGAAACTGGTCTCCCTCGTGGTCCTACTAGTAGGATAAAATAGTAGGAACACGAGAAAACGCCCGCGATCTAGTGTAAAAAATAGTGTTTTTGGTCTTATATAATTTACGCAAATTAAATCGCGGGGTGTTCCACTAGCTATTAAATTAAAACAAGTACCCACAATGCAACAACATTTATTTATACAAACACTTTCTTAATACATCGTAAAACATCACAAAAAATATACTTTACTAATGCATTGTTTGTCAGATAAATTTTACCATTCAAAAAGATGTTTACTTTTAAAATTAATTAAATACTCATTCAAATCGATTTCTAAATTTTACAAGTCTTTTCATTTCTCAGTCGGCGACTCAAATTAACAATCAGAAATTTTACAATGGTTCATTCGGTATATTATACTGATATTTAACTAGAATCTTGGTACCTTTTTAATTCTTCAGACTTTTTGTAAGCTAGTGGTACAAAAAGTACGCTCTATTCATAAAAATTTGTACAACCCTGAACTTATTCGGTTTTCGTTAAATATATTAGCAACTGTGTTTCGTTAAAAAACTAGCAACTACACAACAGCAACTTTCACGACCGTTTGTAGCACGAGTAGAATTGTAACGAAGAAGAGCACGGTTTGCGGTATCGCCTTCTTGGACTGACCAGACGCGAGAGCTCTCGGTGACACCAACGGCATAGCAAACGCTTGGTTGTTGCAACGGTTTAACTGCAAATTTACAAATAAATTAGTTTAGCACGATGGACCAGATGACATTGAAGAGGTCGAAAGAAGTCGGTGGTTGTTGAAAGCTCAAGATCAGTCGACATAGCACTCTTTGGTGGAGGATTATGTCTAACAGTAAACATCTATTGACTGATATATTATCATGATGATAAATAAGATGACTGACGATCGTAGGATCGTATTCACACTATCTTGCAAGATAGGCGTAGGCTGTCACGCACAACAGTTCGTTTGTTCGTTCGTATGAGCACAACAGTGTGAAGGCGAGCATATTTTTCGTAGAATTTGTGTTCGTATCAAACAATTTGAAAAGCTCTAGGCTCTCATAAAACTCTCATTATACTTACTCTACTTTTTATATATCATTTATGTCGGAGTTACAAGTCTAAAAGATTAAGACAACTCAATGAGAATTGGATTGAAAGATCGACAGTTAGATGTAATTACCTCACAACAAGTAACTCCTGGAGTACTGACACACTCAGAGCGGCACCCTCGCATGATAGCCTCGTAGCTATTGCCTTTCGATATCACAGACGTGAAGCACTTCTCATTCAAGTTGTGACACGTCATTGTGTGGACTCTGGAAGAACAAAACGCCAGCAACTGAGCACTTGAACAAGTGTAAAATATAAACGTAAACTAGAGTAGCTCCGTCTGAAAAAAAAAGCTATTTCTCTTCTTTTCACGCTATTTGTCCCACATAGGATCTTCCTACAACTTTTCTTAAAATTGCATGCCACAGTCTCCTATTTTCGTTGGTGTAACATTAAAACCGCGCTTGTAATGTGGAGCGAGTTTACTCAGTAAACGGCTAAGGTAACTAAAAATAAAAACCTACAAACTTCTTTGTTTAGTAATTCACCATAGTTTTTTTGGACCATGGTGAAAGCCTTAAAATGGTTTAATAGCTCCACATCACGGTTGGCCTCTGTTGAATTTTTAGTGGCCAGCAACTATTGTAATTTTTCACAAACAAACCTGTGTTTTGTGGGATCCAGGCATGACCTTAGCTGCGTCTCAGCCTTATACGCGCAGATGTAGCACTCCAAAGGCCTTTTCGGCATAGTCCTCGTTATAGCCTGCGTGGATGTGACTGCCACTGCAGGCGCTCGCCTCCCAGCTCCTTGATCTCTTACTTCTGATCTTCCAGAAGTATCTTCGTCTTCGTCTGCATCGTTGTCATTATCATCGTTCTCGTCATCTGGCCTAGAAATAAATAAATTTACTTGGATATCTAAAATTTAAACAACTATAATATTAAGGTTAGAATGGTTGACACGGCAGGTTGGCCGTCAGTCATAGGTTAAATTAATAATATGGAAATATTTGACTTAAAAGCGCTATTAAGTCTCAGCTGGTCAAAACATAATAAATAAATGAAAGCTCACAGAATTTTATAAAACGGATCTGCAGTTCCTGATTTTTTAAACAAATAAACGCAACTATGAGAGTTATCATCGCTAAACGTACCTAATTAAAACCTTTAAATAAGAGGTATGTCCATGAATTTTAAAGCATCTGTTTGCGCATGGATGATTGATATATTTGCAACAATACGTTAAAACCGATGAAACATCTAAAGATGTGGTCTTTGACTATTAGAAATCTTTGGATGTGGTACGTCCGCTGCCATAGAAAGTAGAGAATGTTTTCTATCTTTAGTCGATGTCACGGTAGATGTCACGCTACTACAAGGACTTACTCTTCATCTTCCTCGTCTTCTGTCGCGGTCCTAACAGGTAGAAGAAGCAACATTGCCAGAACCAGGCAGTATCTCCATCGAACCATTTTAGAACTCACCACCCTTCTACATACACAATACAATGCACTCTTAATTTGTCATTTTATTTCCAAAAAATAATTCTTTTGCAACAGATGAGATATTTTTGCACCTGACAGCAGCTATCAAGAATTTTTCATTTTTGAATTTTTCTTTCTTTTATTCTGACAGATTTCAAGCAAAAGGTTCGTATAGGTAATTTGTTCTAGGTTAACAAAAATCAAATGAAAAAAAGCATTTTAATTTAGTTAGTCATTCCCCAAGATCAAATTAAAAAACCGTAAGCTTACAACCGGGAAAACTGATTTTTATCACTCCGTGGGTGATATTGAGTGTCGCTAGAGCCATCTATTGTCAAAACAAAAACTAGCTACTCAAACATAGGTGGCGCTGATATTTAGACCTTATTGCTATTTATATATAAATTGATTTATATAACTAATCTATAATATAATTATATAACAACAAAGTATTATGTTTCAAACATGTTAACGGCTATTTACCACTGGCTTTCTGTTTTTGTCGTTTCGCAGGCTATTTAGAAGCTCTTTTTCATGAGCGCTGCCCCCGACCTCGTTCAACACTTTATATAACTAAGCTATACATACAGGTAGAGGCTTGGAATATGTGTTATTATTCTAAGGATAGAGTTAGTGGGGACGTTACAAAATATACATACTAATCTAAACAAGTTTATGGTTTAGATTAGTATGTATAGGTAGGTCATTTATTTTGTAAAGGCACTGCTAATGCAGCACTATTTTATTATCAATGTTGAGGTTAGCAATGGTCGTCGATTGTTTCATCATAACTATTATTATAGTTTATAATTATAAAAACTATATGATTCATTAATAAGTACATAACTAGTGCAACATTCTGATAGTGATAATCGGGTAGGTATTATTATTTTATTCCTGTGATCGTAAACATTGTGTTCATTACAAAATTATGATTTGAGAGAAAAGAGTAAAGTAAATTTAAATTAAAGAGCTTTGACATTCGGCGGTTTTTTTAGTTATAAAAATTGTGTCGAAACTTTTTACCAGCACTTTCAACAAGTCACTTGAGCGCGAGCGCGTGCGTCATGGTGAGATTGGTTTTAAAATGTTAAGCAAAGCGGCCCCACCCAACCGTAAAGCAAAGTAGTAATAGATAGCACAAAATCCCCTCATTATTAGCTCTTTGAAACGCAATGAATAAATGAACAGCAAACGGTAACTCTTTCAGAGCTACTCCAGAATGGGCCCTTTTGCGTGGCGTACGTCTAACCGGGCTGTCGCTTATCGCCGCACAAAGCAGGCGGACCGCAATACCGAGCTCAAACTCGAATACACGACCTCATTAAAAAATGAAACACGTCACAAGCCCACAAAAAACCACCCACTAGTCAAAGCGAACACCGCCTAGCGGTGAGTAGCGGAACTACGCCACTCGCGAAACCAACCTCTGTACTTTTTTAATTAGCCTCATACACCGAGTGAATGCGTGAAATACGTTAGATTTTTTTCTCTCGTACGCGGTTAGTTTGGTAGCTTTGAGTAAAGTATGTTAATTCACAAGTAGCCGCGCTCTCGTGTGCTTTGAACTGTTTATAAATAGGGGATTTTGCGTGTTTGTGCTATTTCTGAGTGGTAATTAAGTAACAGACTGTCCAAGCGTAGGTATGTACTTGCGAAACTTTTACGTCATTGAGCGGGATGAATGGGCGCGTAGTGGAGCGGTGCTCGCTGAAAGTCTCGGAACTTCTTTTATCTCAGTCTAGGTTGTCTCAAAAAGTGCAAACTCTGTACAAAGTTCACTTTCGCCTTGTGAACTAATTTTTCGCTCGGTGTCAAGTTCATGGCTGGAGGGGAGGCGCGGGGGAAGCGCTATGATAAAATAAAATATTCATTATGATTGCTCGACGCGGCAAAAGCGCGAAAACGAGATTGTTCATTACCAACGTATTGGCTTATTTATAGTGTGTAAGCGTGCTGAAACATGTTTAGTTTATCTATATCGTCCTAATCTAAGTTTAACAAACAATAAGCTTTTATTTATTCATTTACTTTAATTAAAACGGGATTAATCCCAATTACAATTTAGAATGATCTAATAATTTATTTTCCAATTTGAAATATTCCTGTAAGACTCTTGTAACGCATACTTTTATTAGTGTAAGTCTTATATATAAATAATTCAATAAGACTGGCTGTTTTTTTTTCTAATAAAAATATTCCAACTGGATTTATCTTCCTACAGCAAAAACATTTCTAAAATAAGTAAATACAATTCCCAGACTAGGTAAATACATTTGCAGTAAACTCCCTAGTGGGTCCAAAACGTCCGTTTATATCTGCCTGCTTATCCTAGGAGCTTTTTCGTAAAACTAAACAACGATTTCCACAAAAACTTTAAGAAAACGCCAATTCTCGACAACATCACTTCCCAAAAGGCGACTGAAAACTGACGTAAAAATCGTCCCGGACCTACCTCAACACTTGAAAGTGAATCTCCCGTTTCTTTTCCCCGCTCTGCCCTAATTAGCGAATTAAGTGTCAGTCGGGAATTTGCCGATAAATCCGATAAGTTTGGATTTTCTTTTTTTTTTTCATGTTTTATTCGTGGCTATTAATATGTAGGTTAGAGTTTAATTTTAAGTGAAGCAAAAGAAATCAGCCTAGGTAAGTAGGTACTATTTAAAAATAAGAAGGTATAATAAAATCACTTCTTAATCTTTGAATACTCAGCTCTATTGCCATTTTCCGCTGTTATGACGGTAGCAACAGCTAAATTGAAACTCTATTATGTTAGTATAACTAATTTTATCTGCGACCATGGAACTGAAAAGCCTTCGAAACATAAAACAAATTCATCTCGCTCTGGTTTCTGATAAAAGTATAAAAAGGGCAGAAGAGACATTTTGATAAAAGTCAAACTTAACACAGAAATGCTTATGACTGAAGAAATGTATGATGGTAGAATTTCTCCAGATGATTTCATAACACAAAGGTTTACTTACCTACCTTTTAGACCTTGATGCTTTTTATTCATAAAATAAGTTGTCATTTTAACAGCTCGTAAAGTATTGTCCTTGTCATTTTTATTTCAATACAAAGACGATTATAGATAATATATAAATAAATAAATAATAAATAAATAATGCTGGATAATCCACACAGCATCATCTAGCCCTAAGGTAAGCTGCTGTTAAACAGAGCTGTAATGAGGGTACTACAAACTACATCTATGTATTGTACTAATAATATACAAAGAATGACAAGACACATTATATGACAAGATTTTTTTTTACGTTTACTTTTTAGCCAGAGGCTTAAAGTTGGATTAGAGTCTGCGTATCTCTACTTTAGCAACCCTTGCAGTCAGTATTATTATTTTAAAAATAAAATAAACAAATAATGCTGGACAATCCACAGCATCATCTAGCCCCAAGCTAAGCAGAGCTTGTATTATGGGTGCTAGATGAAGTTAAGAAAATTCCAGGTGAAAATGGATTTGAAAAGCTTAAATGAGATGAATGGAAAAAATTGGAGAAAGGCCTTTACCAAAGCTGGGCAAACCGACAAGGCTGTCCATGTCGACTCATTGAATTAATTAGCTTTAAGTATTAAGTAACGTTTTATCTGAATAAAGGCTTATATTATTAATAGAAGATGACAACTATAACAACTAGTAATTTAGCAGGTCCACGAAATTACATAGTTTTTATAAAATAATGAAATATTTTTTTTATTAAAACAAGTAACAGCATAAGCCTAAATTGAATAATTTAAATTTTGTTGTAATTTTTAACAAGATGTTTTAGTCAATTAATGCCGGCCTATTAACTCCGTCATGGCCTTTGACTTCTACACACTTACTTCATTAAATTTGTAGACATATCCTGGTACGTACAGAACAAAATTCGTGTATTGTATGTGAGTGAAGCCGCAAGCAGAAGCTAGAGATCATATAGGTTATTACAGATAAGTTTATCTACCGTATTTACCCGGGAGGTACAGTATTTGCCCGGGAGGGACTGAGCAGACCGACGGGTTACAAACGTTTGCATTACCAACTGGATATCAGATAGTGATGTGCTTCTACATCGACTAGAGCACAGTAATGGACGCGTTGCTGTGTACTGATCCAAATTCGAAGAGTATAGTTTCCGGTGAAATTACAGGCACATGAGACTTTAGATCTACATCTTAAAGCTCAGGGGATCTACATATTTCTGATGTTGCAAGCGTACATAGGCTACGGTAACCGCTTACCATCAAAAAATAATTATTTTTTTAACACCATTCTAGGTGATAACCAAAATTTATTTTTTAGTTTTCGATAATGAACTCCATAATAATCTAACATGAAAAATCAGAAGATCGTTGTAAATTTTTGATATCGACTCATAAGTCAATCTATCACACATCCCATCTCTAACGACATAGCCCGTGGTGCTTGCGGGGCGAAACCGAATTTCCGAAACGTCTAATAAGTTGGATGTTAAGCCGACAGCACCATGTACTATGTACATGACAACACCACCCGAACAAGACCTCTCTCATCCCCTACCCCGTTTACTTTACTAGGTCGATGAGAAGCCTGTGGTGGTAAACGATGGATCTTGATAAGGTGGCCGGCAGAACGTACGAGTCTCATTTGCCTGTGCTAGTTACGTAGTTCGGGTGCGGAATTAGGAAATGTTTAGTTAGACGATGTTAAGTTCGCAGATATTCGCATATAGCGAGCGAGCATGTAGCCAAAGCTATGTGTTGGGTAGTTATTTTAACCTATATTCACATCTATCTATTCAGTAATTCCAATTACAATACCAATTAAAAAGGGAGCCTATTAACCAACACTTAATTATTTTCAAGCTTCTTTGATCGTACACATTTAACAAGTGAGTTCCTACTGTCTTTACAACATCAAACCGTCTGGCTATTTGGTGATCCAATAATCATGTTCGTTTTTAATATAGCACAAATCAGTCACATACATAGTCCTGACTCCCTATTACACTGCTAAACTATTACCTGTCATGAGTATCATAAGCTTTGAGTACCACAACACCATTATCAGGTACAAACATTTACAGATCACGCAAAAATATATCGTCGAGATTGAAATCGCTATCTTTTTCCTGGGCAGACGACTAGAGCACTATGGAGGTGTCTTACTTCTTTTTTTTGTATATAAATTTATCTGTTCCTGTTTTTGCCCTTTTTGTCTTTTTACTGTACTGCTCTCCTAATTATGTGTGTCAAATAAACAAATTCTTATTCTTATAATAAGCTGATATTTTTAAATAACTTTTTATATGAAACTTCAGTTCACAATGTAAGATAATATTACTCGTAGCAGTATGTGAAGGTATATTGTAGGTACCTGCCGGGTTACCTACAATAAGATCACAGAGCGGCGCCGGCGTCACGCAAGGCAGCCAGTGGACGGAATGCGAAACCTGCCGTTTGTTTGCGGGCGGATGGAGCTAGCGAAATTCCTCCTTTGTTACTTACCCTGGCGTGGGGCGTGCGTCACAAGTCATAAATGAGAGCTATTTAGCTTTTTTTATCGCTACCGACCCGTGGTCCAACAGCTTTGTCCAACAGTTTGTACCACGGGTAAGTAAAGCTATCCGTGGTCCAAAGTTTTTTTTTTCCTGACCTGTGTGTGGTACAACAGAGGGGCTATTGTCCAACTAGTATTATGAACATCTGCGTTGAACTGTTACACGTAACACGGGGAAGTAAAATTACCTTGAATACAACTGTCAGAATACCTACGATATTTTTTTTTTACTTTTGACAACATACCTAATAAATTCGCAAATAATTATTACCCGACTGCCAAGATAAGGTTTTGTATCAATAGTTGCACGTGAAGTTGTTATCCTGATGATAAGCTCCACGCGCGTTGTCACTCAAATCTTTAAGTTTAGTTCTCTGTGCCACATAGTTCGTTACCCCGAGATTTAGATTTTTTTACAAACAACTTCTGGGGATTTTATTTTAGAGTAAGTAACTTCTTTTTTTGCAAGCCTCTAAAGAAAGATCTCCAAAGTTTATGTCTATAAGATGGTTTATCATCAGTCATACGGTAGGCAGTTTGTTATTTCTGCCGCCATCATCATCATTATAATCTAATAGTGTTTATTGCTTGGTACATGCCTATCTAGCGACTGCTATTTGGTTCCAAGCCAATATATAATTGCATCGCTGTGTTTTGGTTCAAAGTGTATTGTTAATTACCAAATAAATTACAGATCCAAATGTCATTTGAAAAAACTCGTTTTCTCAACACTTGGACCAAAGAAAGCCTTAGAATTCGGTGGGCAATAGGTAGATACGGCTTTACATTATGTATTCTGCGGACTCTATGTACTCGTATATGAGTTGGGTTTATGTAAATTATTTATTGCTCTGTCAGTTCCGCAAACATGAAACTGTTTGAGAGCTAATAGAGTTATTTAGGCCTTTGTTGCCCAAATTATTCAGTAGAGTGAAATGTACTTGTATTAAACATTAATAGAATATTGAAATATAGACTAAGCGGTTAGTGTTTTTCATTGTAACAAATTCCGTATCATTATTTTTCTATAATTATCTTTTTTTGTTTTCATTCCTCATAGACACAAATCATTAAAAAAAACCTATTATTTTATTATATATAAAAATCTACTAGAGTATAATAACAAACCAGTTTCAGGAAGTAACTTTAGATAAACTATGAAATAAGTAAATTAATCCGTAAACTAAGCAAAGCTTGTACTATATAGAAGTTAGTATTTTTTTGGTAAATACTCGTACATACTGTTGGTCCCAAATGCACATAAAATAGTTTGTTCTTAAACCTACTAATGAATGGGTTCAAGAGGAACTAATAGGACCATCTGATGGGTCAGAACGGTGAGTAGTATTAAGTTCCGTCATGGCAGTAGGTATGGGTACAAGAGGAAGGCATGAAAATAGTAGTAATAGTAGTAATTTTAGTAGTCTTTGTTCAGAAAAAATAGCTTTGTCTAAAATTAGAAAATTATATTTATTATCACTGAAAACAACAGAGCCTACAGTAGGTAGAGCCTGTCAAAGTGGTGTTATTGAACATCCCGGCACGCTGACAGGATTTCGCTGGATTAATTAAATTCCGTCATAGCAAATGCCCAATCTCCCCATAATTACACCTTGGTTACAGTCTAATTAGAAAATCTGCTTCATTCCTATGCCTACCTGAAGTTAAAAAAACCGTACCTATAATAAATAAAGAGAGTAAACGTTTATTTAATAACTTATTTAAACAATTAGTTTATTAATATTATTCTCTACACAGCGCCATCTAGCCCCAAACATAGCCATGCTTGTACTATAATATCCAGATAACCAATAAAATACATAAAAACATTATTTTTAAGCACAGCTCTACATAAAATATATAGTAAACTCGTTTGTGTTTGTTTAGTATTATCAAAATCACGGTTTATCATAATATGTCGAACAATTGCTTTTTCTATTCTATTCTATTCCATATTTCATCAGTGTTTCAGAGATTTTATTTAAATGCCGGTATTACTGGGTCCATCCGTTATTAAAAATTAAATTCAAATTCGTTTATATACATAAAACAAATAACATAACAGTTATGTAGTCGCATAAACTGTAGGCTTGTGAGAAATAATACAGGTTTTGGATACTTTAACATAGTTTATTTAACGAAATACGCTAACTACCACTAACAGTAACGGGTTAGAGCTTGCGACCGACTACATACTTACTATAGGTAAATAGGTATACTACACAATCTAGGTAAGCATAACTCACGGTTTCAGTATTTCCAACATAAACTAACCAAGCTGTATATTATGAGCTGTGCCGTGGGTTGGTCTCGAAGTTCCCTCATCAAGATACGCCTGCGTTAGTTTGGTCTTAGTTTAATGTATGCACATTATCTAAGCAAGTTCTACCCCCTCCCCACCCTCTTCGTTACGTGCTCAATTTAGTTGCCATGTACATTATGTACGAGACATGTGTTGTAGATCGATTTCGATTATGTAAGATCGTGTAGATCTGTCATTGGAATTTACTTTGTCACATCATGAAAACTAAGTAAGAGAGCACTAATGAGTACTAATCCCGCCTTCTGATTCCAAGGTTATGGTTTAGAAGTAGGTCGAGCACCAACGCTATTATTTACTACAATTTACTCAACCATAAATGTATAACTGTTTGTTATCCCGATTAAATAAAAATAAATCAACGCTTTTTTAGCTCTTTAACCTTTTTAATCAATGGAGTTGTGTTACGAACCGGCTTTTCATTAAGGTTCACTTATTCCAACTCAACAATCATCCTACTGGAATATTGTGCATTAACTGATTCCCAAGTTGAATTATGTCGTGAATAACTCAAGTTCAACAATACCTAATCCAATTACACACTGCAGATAAGTTTACATGCGCTTAAGAACCCATTTGAGTGCTTATTTTCATGCAAAAGAAGTTTTACTTTACATTACTAATTTGAGTTTTTTTTGTAACTGGTGAATTGGTGTTCAAACGTTTGTATAAAATGATAATAGTAATTATAATAAACTTTATGTATAATGATATATTTATTATTTAGACTTTTAAATTATTATTAAATAAAAAAACTAGTATTTTGAAAAGAATTAAAAAGTTTATAAAACGTGAAACGTATAAGATTATACGGTACGTATACCGTACGTGTACCGTACGGTTTCAGAGGAACTTCCTCCTGCGTACACTTAGGATATGGTGGAATGATCTCCCTGCTGAGGTTTTCCCTAGAGACTACAATATGGGGTTCTTCAAAAAAGGAGTTTTGAAATTTTTAAAGGCTCGGCAACGCGCGAGCGATTCCTCTGGTAAAAAAAAAAAAAAAAACAAGCGTCCATAGGCTACGGTAACCACTTAACATCAGGTAAGCTGTATGCTTGTTTGTCACCTTGGTGATATAAAAAAAATCATGATGCGTAGAAAAAAAGACAAGGCAAGACATTTTGAATTTAATATTACAAACCTCTTGAAAAAATTTCATAACTCAAAGCGCAGTGTCATTAGATAGCCTTATTTTTATTTATTAGTCACTAGTTTTATTGTATTATGTCTATTCGTTATTGAAACGTGAGTTGCTTGGTGACGTGAAGCTAATTTGATTTGTATAGAAATGGGTCCGTAAAGTGCAGCCTTGATGATAGCAATTGAAATCTGATTTACTGAAGCACTATCAAAGGTTCTTGGCGCAAGTAATTTAGTAGCTTCAGAATATCAAGCAGTGCTAATGGTTTAGTTAGACGATTAGAAGCATTCGGTCACGAACAAAATCAAATTTCTGCATCAGTTCACAGATATTTTCCATTTGCATTTTGTTCATTATCAATAAATATATAATGTCCATTTCACACAGCGCCAACTATAGTAAATATTTAATCGTTGCTAAAATTACCAACACAATAGTTTAAATTCCCAAATTCATTAAGTTTATAAAATATATTAGTAGTCATATTTATAAAATGATGCATAAATTATACAGGAAGTTGGTGGATAGTAAGACTCAAAATTAGTCGTCATGGCGCTCTTTAGAGGCCTATGTCCAGCAGTAGACGTCTATCGGCTGATATGATAATGGGTAATGATGATTTATAAAATATTGGCGGACGTTTTACACAACGCCATCAAACCCTAAGGTTTCATTCGACCAAACTCGAATAGGTGATATTCTCCGAGTAAATCGTATTTATTCGCGAGTAAAATGACAGTTTCCTTGTATTTGACATTTCTTATTCCGCAAAATAGGTCGAATCCACCCTAAACTATAAAAATCAAATAACTGATACGTAAACAGCATCTGTTTTTTTTACAAACTGATACCAAATGCAAACTGACCTGTTCTGGATCAATGTACTACTGGATTTTTATTGCATAACCCTTCAATTTTTAGCATATTCTGTATCACTTCACAAACTATTAAGGTTGGATTCGACCCAACTCGAATAAACACTATTCACAGAGTAAATCGAAGTTATTTGCGAGTAAACTGACAGTTGGATGACGTATTTGACATTTCTTGTTCCGCGGAATAGTTATTGCAAAAGTTGGTCCAATCCACCCTAAGAAAAGTTTTTTTTCCAATAAGTTTTGAATTTAACAGTTTTATACGAGTAAGTAAGTACAAAATCCAATCAGTTTCTAACAGATATCAGGTTCAACACACAAGAACGCTTACAGGATTTGCCGTCAGCCCAGATTACCTAAGACCTTAGTTTACGCAGAAAACAGGTTACACAGAACACAAGTACCTACCTACAGTTTTGCAGTTGATATTAGTTTAGAGTTCTCGTGGGGACTCTATTAAGTTTTCATCCTTTTTTCTTCTTTCTTTCTTTCTAAAATCTCTCGTACACTGGTGGTCTAGTTGTAGTGACCCCGCCTTCCGCACCTAAGGTCGTGGGATCGAACCCGGTGTTGCATCAATTGATTTTTCTATTCGAAAAATTATGTACGCAATGCCAGTGGTCTCTGGGAAAACATCGTGAGGAAACGGATATGCCCTAGAACTAAAAATTCTGACCAATCCGCTTTGGGTCCAAAGACCCAATCACTCTCACTTGATAGTAGGCCATCATCCCAGCCAGCTGTGGGAACATTAGAAAGCTGTCACGATGATGATGATAGTTTTATTTATGACTAGTAGACCCGGCGCGGTTTCACTCGCGTTATTTTTTTTAGCAATTTTTCCATAATTTCTCACCGTTTAAAGCTTCCCTAGACTCATACAAAATGTTTCAAGACCAAAATTAGCCAAATCGATCTAACCGTTGTCGAGTTCTAGCGAGCCTAACGCACAGCAATTCGTTTTTATATTTATGAAGATGCTTTTATGAATCAGCGGTAACCTGCTTTACTAGTGAATGCGCCTTAGTTTGCTCGGGTTCCGTCGGAGCCGTGCAGGTGAACTGTCAACGTGGGGGGTAGGCACGGGGTAGGGCCCCTATTTGTCTTGTCGGAGACATGCATCGCTGCTGTTTGTTTGAAATCGGAATATCTTACTTAGATTGAATTACGATCCGGTAGTATCACAAACTTTCTTCATTATAGCTGTCTTACAAAGGAAGTACGGTGGACGCCTGACATGCTACCTGGTGGTAGGACTCTTCAGCAAGAGTTATGGGTACCACCGCAGTGCCAGATATTCTATCTCCAAGCTGTAAACAAGAATTACTGTGTTTATGTTTGAAAGGCACTGTAGCAAATACAATACGAAAAATACTTAATTATTATGTCTCGGGGTGACAATAACAAGTTTAAAACTTATTATTTGGGTGACACTACAGCTGCTATTTTAAGGTTTACCTAATCGTGAATGCACCTTATTTACGCCTATTCCACGCGCCCCAGCTTAGAATAATCTGGCAACAAATTTGGCTGGGTTCCTAGTTTTTTTTAACAAACCTTCGAACAAGAGTATCACATTTAGTACCTACTTTTGCGTATTAAGTACCTACCCTTACGTATTACGTTTTACTTTCTTCTGGTTACTCTATGACGTAACTAAATAGCACATTAGTTACTCCTCGCGATAACTGCTCAAGTTTAACTGCTCTCTCTCTAATTGTGGAGCAGGTTGTAATGTAACACCGCTTCAGTGATTCCGTTTATAGTCCGTTAAGTTTGCTTTACTGCAGGTATATAATATACCAGTATCTCTGTGTAGTATGTATAAACTGTTTGGAAGTAGCTACGACTTTATTTGCTGTTTTATATAAGTTCTTTTTTTAATTTTAGGTAAGCAGGTATAATAAATTATTTTTATATTATAATAATTAACTATAAACAGAAAATAATTTCAGGATATTAATTTACCACCGTGAACCGTAGCAATTAGAAACCGTGGTAGACATAGATGCTTAGAAATCTGAGAAAAAAACGTGATTTTATAAAGGGCTAAACTCTTAACATTCCAAGTAGACAGGCGACCGCCTGTCTCTTACTGTCTACTGGAAATTTCCAGTTAGAAAAACTGTAGTTAGGCACTGACATCTAGCGTCGAATAGCAGCGATGATTTCTGGATCGATTTTTCTTGCACAAAACAAAGCTAGATGGCAGCATTAACACATCGAGATATCGCACATAATAAAATAAATTACTATTTTGGTAAAGTAATCATTTGGTTACAAAAAGTAATTAAGTTATGTAGTAGGCTTTGGCAGTAAAGTAAACATACGAACAATTTAGAGAACTTTGAAGGTGTGTAGTCACTGTGCTACGAAATTTATAGTGCTACGAACTTTCGTAGCAAGTAAAAGACATCAACGAGATTTGCGACCAAACAAACTATGAGGTTTTTTTTAGAGTTATATATCCGACCACTATTAACGCAACACATTAAATGCACAAAAAAATTGTATGTTTAGCTTAACCTACTGTTAGCGGACCTCAGCTATTGTGAAGTTAGCCGTTTGTAATGCGTAAATATAATTAGTTCGAAAAAGCTCCATTGCGCATCGAGGGCTAACTTCACAGTAGTGGAGATCCACTGGCTACTATAGTTACAAAATAAATAGTAAAAGCTTGTCAGGGGCTAGTAGGTATTTCGATTTCAGTTCCTATATCGAATCTTAAGAGAACGGCCTTTCTAATAAGCGTCTACTCTATACAGTTTTAAAACCTTCGCGAAAACCACACAAAATACTCTCAACCTACTCCATCCAGCTCACCAAGTTCCAAATCACTACTACACATATCTACATACTATCTCAAACAACCCTTACAACCGCCCCCAGTCTTATCTCGAGCGTCAGGCCCATACTTAAAGGCGAGGGTAACTTGAAATAGGAATAGTCGCATTAGGCCCCAAAATTACAGACGACCGTCAAGCCTAACGTGGTAAAATTGCCGACCACCTGGGGGGTAACCCTCTTACACCCACTCCTAATACGACAAACGCAAAATGTTCAACTTTCGACTCTGAATCGCACAAATTACGGTAGTATTCAGCCTGGAGCGTGTTCGGACGTTAAAGTTTTAGGTAAACGCTAGCGTTTGACCCCACTTCGTATTTCGAGTGAGGAGGTTTAGTCATCAATAATGTTAGAAGGTAAGCTTTAGTGGATGCGAGCACGATTTGTTACGTGGAACTTTATGTGGGACTATGAACGGAGCTATTTATTAATCCGAGCCTCATAAAAAAGTCACTTGAAAAAATGTAAAGGAATCTCTGATGACAGTGACCTCAAGATCATTCACCTTTTTATAATAGATTATAATAATATAGGTAAATACTTGACAAAAAAGATTTTAGTGTTTTGCACGACCGACAGAATGTTCTCGCAAACTATAAACTTCTTCTTCAACTTCCTTTCAAAGCTAGATATGTAAAGATACATAGGTTTCTTCATTTTGATTCGATTTCGATGAACTTAGAAAATGTCCAAAATCTTATACTATCCCCTTTAAAGGGAATCTTGACACTAACTATTGTGCACTAAACCTGCAATATTATAGTAACCTAGATACAATAGTATATAGTAGTAGGTACATTGCATAGAGCACTGGTAGTCTAGTGGTAGTGACCCCGCCTTGCGGACCTAAGGTCATGGGTTCAAACCGGGTCGTTGCACCAATAGATTTTCCTATTCGAAAAATGTATGTGCGCAACGCCAGAGCTCTCATACGGTGGAGGAAAACATCGTGAAAAAACTGGCATGTCCAAGAACCAAAAATTCGAAAGACATGTGCCATTCACCAATCCGCATTTGGTCCGCGTGGTTGGATCCAATCACAGTCGCTCGACGAGAGTAGGCCAATGTCCTAGCAGTGGGAATATTAGACGGCTGTCATGATGATGATGATATGTCTTTTAAATTTTTAGTTCTAGGACATACGATGAGAATTTTGCATATAGCATAGCTACAACATTACAAAACTATGGTTCTAAAGGTGCAAACTATACGTACCTATAAGCATGGTTTGTCTTTCCCCTGCACAATACGGTGTAAGGGGAGTCTTATCAATCAATGTGAAGGAAACCACCAAACTGAGGGGTGCACCTTGCACGGATTTAAATGTTTGGTCTTAGAGTTCAATGACAGAAGACCTATCCAGATATAAGCGGCATACCGCTTGGATATGAAAAAAACAGCATTTGTTATTTACTGACTTTAACTTTATCAGGCTAGTAGGTACACCTTATACTAAATTAAGCAATGAATATTTGGTCACAAAGGACCAATAATGATCGTGATCAAACGTGACTGTGTCCAGTTGGTGTTACTCACGCTCAAATACTCAAACGCTATTTAAAATTTTAAGTTCGTAACATTGATAATAAACAAAAAGTCATCACTTTTAAGTTTGACATTTAACTATGTAGATATGTAGCGTTTCTGTATTTAGGCGTTAGTTCGGCGAAGGGCCATAAATAGTTTTCAAACTCACACAGGCTGTTCATAATGTTCACAAAACAAAGCTAATGCCACAGCCATACAGCTGGATAAAGCCACCGCACCTGTACACGGCGAGAATATAAATCGTAGCTGTGAGTTGTAATTAATTGCGTTTGCATTACGGGTGCTTGTATTCGACCCGTCTGTCGCAAAGGGTTGTTTTGATCACGATTTAGGTATTGGAAATCGGAACTGAATAAGGTTGAATGAAGAGCACAAGCTTTTAACTTGCAACGTTCGTATGTTACTCTTCCCTTTCCAATTCAATTTATAGTGATCTTTCTGTCTACGATTGAGCTGAATGTTTGTAGATGAGTAGTTTCACTTATCTGCAAACACTACAATATAATAAAAAATCATAAATTAAAACAAAAAAGGCTACTTTCTCTTTTTAAATTAAACTCAATTTTAATAAAGTTTTAGAAAAAAAAACCAATCACTGAAAGTTTGAACAATAAACGGAGCCAAAGCACATCCTCAATTAAACAGCTGTATCGATAAAGAAAGTCGCCAGACAAATAGTAAACTGCCAAAAAACTAAAAATTAAACAACGTCCTTTGTTGGCGAAAACGCTGAATTGAGGAAATTTCCA
The DNA here is from genome assembly GCA_951394395.1 of Colostygia pectinataria. Taxonomy (NCBI): domain Eukaryota; kingdom Metazoa; phylum Arthropoda; class Insecta; order Lepidoptera; family Geometridae; genus Colostygia; species Colostygia pectinataria. The sequence continues at coordinate 3,986,794 of OX596362.1, forward strand.
TCTATTCTCTGCCGGGCGTCATCCGCGCCTAAACCTCGCTTCAATTTCAATAGCACCCCTACACACTCCCTACACCCTTTAGCTCCACCCGCACCCGTCTCTGTCCCACCCCAGCTAATCTTAAACAACAGAGCGAGATACAGCTACCTACAGGGCCGGTCCGAAAGTTAGACATATATTATTGTATTATACGGCCGTAGGTGGCGGGGGTGAAGATTGATGCCACGGGGCGGGGGGTAGTTTCAACCCTATGGATACGTAACGAAATTTGCGTCACGCGTGAGTGTGAGTACGGGTCTAACGTGGCCTCATATTTCACAGAGGAAATTAGGTGGAGGAATTAATTTTCCAAGTTTTCAATATGAAGGAAAAATTGGTTTTGATATCGCAAGTATTATGTGGCTTCATAAAATTAAAAAAGCTTCGGTAATCATGCTGGTATACCCACGATAATATTACTTTCATGTGCCTACGTTATTTTGGCGGCTTTTCTATTCTAGCATTTTTGAGTAAACATTAAGGACAATTTACAGAAATTGTAATGCTTTTAAAAGCGCGGATATAAATATCACAAGTGATTCTTCCATCTCGATATAATGATCACAAAAAGTCTCGAATAAGATCTAATAAAATGAGATAGCTCATAGAGATACCTACCAATTAACTTTTCAGATTCAGACTCAGATATTATTTATTGCGTTAGTGTATAATAGGACTCACATCAGTACCATAAGTGTTAGTTATTAATAAATGAATATAAAATAGACTAGCTTTTTATTTTGCTTTTATTTAGTTTGAAAGTCAAAGTCAAAAGAGTTTTTTTTAAATAAAATTACAAGGATTACTCTTCACATTCCACGCGCCCCATCCACTTTTAGTTCCAACCTAGAAAAATCTGACTGCAAACATGGCTGGATATTTAGCTGTTTTTGATGACAACAGTTTTTTATTAAAATTATAAGCTCTACCATCAAGAAGTATATAACATACACATAGTATAAAACAAAGCTGCTTCCTGCTGTCTGTGATGCACGCTCTAAATTTCAAAAGAGTTTACACGATAGTACCCGTGCGAAGCCGGAGCGGGTCACTAGTACTTTTTATAAAGTATAAAAGTACTATAATTATGCATTTACCAAATTCATGTTCATAAACCATAGTCTTTCGTACCGATAACCCAAGATTTACTAAAATAATTTCCATTTTATACCGTCGACCTCAAAAACCAAACTGCTCTTGAGGTTCATAAAAAGCTACGATACGCCAATATGACGGTATACCTACGCCATTTAGAAGGCAAAAGCTAAGTTACAGTACAACCTAGAATAGAAGTTACACTGAGTTCACCGATTTGAAATTGAAATTGAAATTTATTTATTTATTTAGTGTATAAGTTACATACATAATAATTACATACTTAGATAACAGGGTCAAAAACTATGAACTCTGTGAAATACATTTAGAAAATAATTATTTATTTATTTATTTCAGTAATAACTGTGTGGCAGCTTCCAGCGCCCAACCCCATAACTAGAGACGCCCAAGACGTTCATCATTTTAGGTACACTAATAAATAGTAGGTATTCTAATGCAGACAGAATAAATCAATTTCAGCACTTATTTAGGAAAAAATAGAAGTAGTATGAAAGTTCTTTAATAATATCAGTATTTATCTAATCAAAAATTGTCAAGACTTATGATGACAACCAATGTTCAATAGAGACAACGATTTTCTCATTATTTATATTAATAAAATGGCTACCAAGCGTATGGTCAACCTTAAGGATAATGGTTACCGTAATGTACGCTTGAAACTTAAGAATTGAAATGTCACTTGCGTGTTTCCACTCGTAAATAACTTGACGAGATGTAAATCGTAAGTTATCAGTTTTGATAATGTTGCTAGTGTAACTTCTATATTGGGTCATGCTGTACTCAATATGACGATACGCTCAAACGAGGCAGACTAGACGATTTCATTACGATATAGCACCTATTGAAGATGTGAAGTTTTTTTATAGAGTTGACAATATTTTGTGATACGAGTTGTATGAGTTGGATGGTTTTGCGAAGAATTCGAAAAAGGGTGTTATTCTTGAGTAACCTAAAATTCGGCTGCTATAGTATTTGGATGATGGCCTAATACCATGACTTTGGCTATCCAGGTCAAGGAATAAAAGCGGGTTCGAATCATCCCTTCCAAAAATATTATATCGCATATTTTAACGCAAAATGTTGGTTCTTAGTAAAAATAGAGATAGTATATTAGAAATAGTCCTTGTATCATAAAGTCATAATAAGACACGGCATGGCATACGAATTTCAAATCAGATTTTAGAATTTGGTATATGTATGCCATCCACCAATTTGCATTAGTTTGGCGTGGTTTATGACCTAACCACCCTCACTCGTGAGTAGGCAGTGTCCCAACAGTGGGAAAACAGGCTGACTATATTGATTATCAACCCAACGTCACTCCATAATTTTTGAAGGATGAATAACGATTGAAAAGTTCAAAGTCAGGAAACACCATTGTACTAATTACGCGGCAGACGGCGAGCTTTCGCTTTCGTCGTCGGCGGTCGTTTTAATTATTTTTTGCCGAGCGTCTCGACGTCTGCCGGGGAACTCCGGGAAAAATTAACAGCAGTATAGGGTGGATACGCTACGTAAATTAATATAACTTATTGAACCAGCTAGGCTAACACATTGAAATAATGCATGAAACAATTAGGTTTAACCTAAACAAAACGCTTTTCATCCTCTTTTCTCATTAGCACGAGTAAAGAATGGAATTCGTTGCCGGGGTCTGTTTTTCCGGACCAATACAATTTAGGAGTCTTTAAGGCTAGAGTGAACAGGTTCTTTCTAGGCAAGCGTGCTCCATCATCGACCACACCATCACTTACCATCAGGTGAGGTGGTGGTCAAACGCTTGACTATAATGAATAAAAAAAAAACCTGCAAACAGTAAATAAATAATGCTGGACCATCCACACAGCATCATCTAGCCCCAAGCTAAGCAGAGCTTGTGTTATGGGTAGAAAATACCCAGAACATCCGGAACAAATATTTGCAGATCGTACAAACATTTGTCCCAAGGCGGGAATCAAACCCATAACCTCCTGCGTCGGCGGACCTTCGCCCGCCGCGCCACATCGGTATCATCAGTAAACCTAACCAGTAAGCAGTAACTTGTTAGCAGTAATCTAGGATATAAGAAAGAAAGAAAATAATGTGTGTGTGATGAAATATAGTAAAAAATTACAATATTTAATTACAATTATATAATTATAGACGACCGATGTGGCGCAGCGGGCGCAGGTCCGCCTGCGACGCGGAGGTTGCGGGTTCGATTCCCGCCTCGGGTCAAATGTTTGTACGATCTACAAATATTTGCTCCGGGTGTTCTGGGTATTTTCTATATATAATAAAAAATATCTACCTATGTATTGTATTGTATTAAGTATATATCAGTCATTAATACCATAACACAGCTCTGTTTAACAGTAGCTTATCTTGGGGCTAGATGATGCTGTGTGGATTGTCCAGCATTATTTATTTATTTATTTATTTATTTATTTATAGTAAATACAAAACTATTCATTTAAGAAACGTGTTTTTTTACGTACCGGTATATCGATAAAGAGACACCGACACTGTTTCCTTTTTTCTTGTTTTGATAACCTTTCCCAGTATGGCAGTAGGGCAGATAGCGCCATCTGTCAAAGCAATCGGAACTATTTTTTTTTTAATCTCGTATCAAAAACATCTCATTCTGAGAGTCTTCAAGTAACTAATAAAACTCTTAATCCAACTTCTCATTTTGCTTATTTTCTCTTTATCCCTTTACTTGGCGACTCGTTTCTCTTCTATGGGTTCTAAAATTTTTTAACAATACTTGCTGCACAAACTTTAAAAAGTTATTGTTTACTTAGATAAAAGTTTTGAACACATACCCAATATTCATTCAATTGCCGTATTTATTTTAATTGCTTATATTTATATGGAGAAATTTTATCCTGGAAAGTAACTGTGATAAGTACTTATAGCTAAAATAATAGAATTGAATTTATTTGTACCAAAGGTACAGCTACAAACAAAATAATCTTAATAATTTAAATAATTAATGGGTAGTAGATAGATTCCGTACGATTACCCATGTACAAATAAAGGCGTATCTACAAGACTCTTTCGCCAGCTGTTCGCGAAGTTCGCGCTCGCTCAATCTTTGATACTTTCTTCGTGCATTTTTTTAGCTCGCCTTATTAATGAAAAGTAGGTTACTAACTTGGTACGTTTTAAGAATGAAAGTTACGCCACGTTGGCGTAGGTCGATGAACTTTATCAGCTGTCTTTTGTTTTTGTCTTCCTATCAACTTATTCCGTTCCGTACTTTGTTTTGTAAGTCTTTGTTTAGTGAGCAATTATGCAAAGAGGTATAAAGACTAAGTCCCAAAGAGTATTGTACTGTTAGCCTTGTCGTTTTGGTTTAGGTTAGGTTTGGTTTCGATAGAATAGGTAAATAATGCCGGAACATAGGAAAAAATAAAATGTTTCAGTAAGTTGTATTCTTTGGATACAAAATTATTAGTTTGACAATATTTTTTTACCAATAAGCAATCTAAATACGATTAAATATACCGTAATTCGGTTCACACTAAAGCAAAATAAAATACAAACTGCAACAGCAACATCATTAATTATCTATTAGAATATAATCCTTTTATACGTCAAAATCCATTCACGTCGGTGAGAGGACACAGGATTACCTGGACTTAACCCTTTAGAAGGCCATAAAAAACTATACAAACAACCACACAGTTACCCCACGGGAGATGTGTATTTTTTATATATTTTTTTTTAGTTTGAATGACGTTTACGATGATGTCAGGTTTGGAACTGATTGATATTTGAGAAAGAAGTTATGCCACTTTTTTTAGATTATTTTAAACACAAGTAAGATACAAATCCACATAATATTTTGAAAAGTAGGAATATGAATAACCCGAATAATACGTACACAAAATTATTATACTTTCGATGTTGGAGACAAAAATCAAAGTTCACCACATTTTTTTAATTTTTTTTTTTTTTTTTTATACAACTGAAGTGGCAACCAAGCGTACGGCCCACAAGATGGTAAGCGGTTACCGCAGCCTATGGACGCTTGCAATACCAGAGGTATCACTCGCGGGTTGCCACCTTGAGGCTAAGATCGAAAGCTTCATGTGCCAGTAATTTCACCGGAAACCATACCCTTCACACCGGAACACAGCAATGCGAGCATTACTGCTTGGCGGCAGAAATAGGTATGGTGGTAGTCCTTCCCTGGACGAGCTCTATCACAGAGAACTCTACTACTCTTAACATCTTAACTCTTAACTCTTACATTTTGAATAACTGTCTATTTCATTTTGCAATAAATTTTAACCCTGCAGAGCTCTAACGTTTTGCCCAAGGCATATTGCCCGCCAAATCCTCCTGAGAACGCGTGCATAATAAACATCTTAAAAATTCTAATATAATCATCTCGTATTACCCTCACAAAAACCCTTGGGGTGACCCTTTTCTACCTGAGGGTGACATTTTTTATTCACACTTCCGTCAAAAACGCATATGCAAAAAGGATTGTTATTTTCTTTGATAAAGTATCGGAAATAATAATTATATGCATTATAGAACGGATTAGGGAGTATTCTGTGTGACGGTTTTTGAACCATGTCACCTTTGCGCTCAGATGTTTTTGAATTTTTTTACATATTGAATGTTTAATAATATGCAACTGTACGCAAGCTGAACGTTGAAACTTTTACTAATTGATAATCTCAGTTCGATTTATTGTGAGTTTGACAGAATATATTTTTATTTAAAAAATCTATTGTTATGCTAAAATTATAGGTACTATTTTTATACGATTAATGCGAGACTGTTTAACACAACTTTTTATTATTAATCGATATTAGTACAGAATTAATAACGTTTTAGAATATTTTATATATTTGAATTTTAAATTTACCGACGGTTAACCCTCGAACGCCGTAGGTGTAAATCCAACATACCGTACTATCGATAAAACACTCAAGTCTCACACTTGAGACCCGCGCCCGACAATGAAACTCGGCTGGTATCTCGGCATGCAACCTCTTAACTCCAATCAAATAATTACTGCCCCACGGTCGAATACACCCCCGGTACTTGAAATATTCAAAATGGCCGACATGCGTTCAATTTTTAATTTATGCACGCGATAAGATCTCTACATGGTAGCGCAAAACTGGGTTAGTGTACTCGTAATAATACTGTTAAACAATTAAAAACATAAATTTCCAGTTTTTCTATGGTGTTACAAAGACCTAGGCCACAATTAAATTGGTCCTTTTGATTGTAGGTATCATCAAATTGAGCAAATCCAATTTAAGCTAATTATAATTACAATTTACAATTTAGGCTAATTATTTTTTAAGAGCATACTTTGGTGTAGTTTAATTAATATGAGATTCGTAACATAATATTTTTTATTATTATTCGATGCATTATAACTTTACACCCTTGACACACCGCATATCCCGAATAACAATGGGATGCAGATTCAGATTGTCTAAAGATAAATAATACATTTTGATTTATAATAGAAGTAAAAAAAAATACTCTTCATCTATCGAGAATGCATAAATAGACCCTATTATTCGATATCGGAAGTGCAAAATATGGGTGTAACTTTTTTATGTCTGCTGAATACGTGTCAGTGAACGGGTTGACTTACGAGGGATGCCGTTTTTTATAGCATAGTGCATTCAAAATAGTTCAAAAATATTTTACGGATGCATTCAATAGTGATTTGATTTATTCCAATGACATGCAGATGTGAGAGCTCGTTAGATTTATTTGACTGCTGTTTTTCCATTGATTCGCTTTACGCATGATTGGTCATGTCGATTGGTAGTTAGTGTCTATTATTTGATGTTCATTTTGTGAGGGTGATATGAATATTATTTAAAAAAATACTCAGTACCGTATCTCCTGCAAACAAGAGACTTTCCGGCGGCCTATTAACTCCGTCACCAGATTTGGCCATTGACATTATACGAACTTACCTGCAAATTAAACATTTTTATCAACTTTACCTGCTAGCATTTTCTATGCCATAGAAATAAAATGTGTTTATCTTAATCCGGGGTAGATAAATCCCCTAATCTACATAATAAAAAGAAGACCCGGAACATAAACGTAACAGCGGTCGGAGAGACCGCGTCGAAGGGTTACCATTGTCTGTACAGCTCCAAATTAATGAGGGAATGCAAAAAATGTTGCACAATCGCGTCATTTGATCTCTTTTGTCGGTTCCCAAACTAATGCATGAAAGATCTTAGTCAGTTTCAGGAACAAGCATAATGGAAATATTCTCGAGAGCAAAAGTTTGTCTTGGTGAGTACCAGTGCAATACAAGATATTCTGCCTCCGAGCAGCAGGGCAAACCATAAAAATAAAAAGGGCTCAGTAAGCAAGCAAAATTGCTAAAAAAAAACTTAATAACTACGTAATTCTTACTACACCGAACTAAAAAACTTAAAGCTTTGTGTGACACTGCATCTATGTATTATGGCCAGGCATGGCTCTGATATTAGACTAACGGCTTGACCGCTTTATTATTTGCTAACCTATAAAATAAAAATATAAGTACATAATTTAAAAAGTTTCTTTGCTTTTTCAAATTTCCCTATATTTGTATTTGTTTATAATAAACTTTCAAAAAAGAATAATAACTATCTAACGAGATTCACAACTTTAAGAAAAAATATAACTTCAAATTATAATTAAATAAAAGTTTGACACTCGCTGCGCGCGCGCTACCTACTGATCTAATTTCCATGCGTGCGCGCCGAGGTAGCGAAGGGGTAAACTGTTCACAGTATCAATGGGCTTGCATTTATTAACTTCGAGACTTGAACAAAGATTAGTTTGTTACTGAGATTTGATACGAACGGTTGTGGTGAAGTGAGAAGTGATTAGAAAATTAAAGTAAAAAAATGGCATTTCGAAGATGAAAGGATCTAAAACGATGGGTAATTTCTTCTATATTTATTGAGTCTTTGATTTTACAAGTTTTTATAACTTAGCCAATAGCCTAAAATTAGTTAGGTAGGTAGTAGGTATTTCTATTACACACGAATCCTGATAATTTGTACCTACGCAAGGTGCGTATGCGCAAACTATCAGAATGATAACAAGCATCATCATCATCATATCAGCGTCCACTGCTGGACATAGGCCTCACTCAAAGACCGCCATGACGACCGATTTTGAGCCTTCACCATCCACCGACTTCCTGCGAACGCTTTGATGTCATCGGTCCATACGTCCTACGTTTTCCAGTTCGTGGACGCCCTGCGACTTAGTGCGCATTTTTTAAAAACTTCATTTTTCTTCAGCGTCTTCTGAGAGTTGAATATCGGAAAATCTTTTTTTAGTGCCTTCTACACCTACACTCTTTAGGTTTTAAGTTCCCAGGTCCAGAGGTTGCTCTGCGCATGTCACCAAACTTTTTATAACAAACTATATAGTGGCTCGTCCTGGCTTCATCATTGACATCAATACATAGTCTACGTTGTAGCATTATAATGGTGAAAGATTTTTTTAAATTGGTCCAGTAGTTTTTTAGTTTATTCGTAAACAAAAATACAAATCTTTACTCTTTATTTTATTAGTGTAGAAGTATAGATATAATTAGTAAGTAAGTTCGTATGAGTCAGTGGCCAACTCTGGTGACAGAGCTTCTAGGCCGTCCGAAGGCCTCTGTTATGGCCTAACAAGTTTTAAAAAGCCGGGACCGACTGTTTAACGTGCCCTCCGAAGCATGGGAGCGCTCAGTTGAAAATGGCGGTCACCCATCCAAATGATGACTACGCGGAACAGTGCTTAACTTCTTTGATCTGTTAAAAACAACTTAGCCAGCTACGTCACGAGCTCTCCAAGATTAGTATAAACATATCATATAAATAAATATAACTGACCTGCTTCCACAGCAAACAATCCAAAGACTATATTATTATCAAGGACTGACGAAGACTGAAGACTCATATTTTTATCAAGGAACATAACCTGAGTCATATATTTTAATCACACACTTAGGTATCCTTCACGCCATAAAATAAAACCTACGTCGAAAGTATCCGAGTTTTATGACTTGAAGTGGTTTAGCTGAAGGCTATTTGGGGATAGGTCGTTTGAGGGTCTTAAAAACTGATGCCTCAGGCCGTAAGGGCCTTCCGGAGATAGTGTAAAGCCTTTTTTACATGGAGGCTATTCTGATCAGGCAAAACTGAAAGCAAAGCTTTTTACTATGTGAACCAGATGGCTGATAGTATAACTTGCAAATTAGATACTCTCAGAACCGAAACAAATATTTGCAGATCGTGCAAAAATATATTGGTTATTATTAATAAGTTGATTTTGATTGCGTAATTGTTTTTTTTTATTTAATTAGGCATGTGTTAATATAAATAAATAAGTATTGGACATTTTTTTGTTTTGGTTTGGTTGTGGTTGACCAAACATAGATTTATGACTTTTTGTAACTTAAACCTAACTGGATCTGATTGAATTTCAAACATTTGTCCAACAGCGGGAATCGATCCAGCAACCGCTTGCTTCTCAACCAGGGACTCACCCACCACGCCACCGTGGTCGTCGATTAAACAGGGTTTCCGATAATTTAGCATAGCCCTGGTGAAAAATTTATACATTACGAAAAGTACGTAAAGTACGCTTGACGAATTTCTGTTTACAAATTACCGATCGCAGACACAAAGTCATCAAAGTTCAAAGACGTATTAACGGTGAACTAGACTTAGTTTCGTAAAACAACAAAATTATAATAGTTATGCGAAGCCATTTTACGTATGCATTTAACCTTTACGCGTCAATGACGTCTCTGTAACATCTACGACACAAATTTTAAACTGCTACGTTACTTTAGTTACTAAACTGTACTATACTTCAATAAACATAAATTATTACGTTGATTACTTGCGTTTTATTAAGAGTCGTAGAGTTCTTTGTGATAGAGCTCGTTCGGGGAAGTGCTACCCATACTTATTATTGCAACCAAGTAAGTTGAAGGTTATGATAACCGGTAAAATTACTGACAAAGAACCTTTAGATACCTATAGATGCAACCTGCGGATGATTCTTCAGGTATTGCTAGTCACCATAGTCTACGGTAAAAGCTTACCACCATGTGAGCTTGTTGGTCATCTATGTGGTAAAAAAATTACATAACAACTTACGCACGTAATATACACACGTAATATATACACTTTATTACAACTAAACTTAACTTCCTCGTCCGGAGAAGGACTACCACCATACCTATTTCTGCCGCCAAGCAGTAATGCTCGCATTGCTGTGTTCCGGTGTGAAGGGTATGGTTTCCGGTGAAATTACTGGCTTTCGATCTTAGCCTCAAGGTGGCAACCCGCGAGTGATACCTCTGGTATTGCAAGCGTCTATAGGCTGCGGTAACCGCTTACCATCTTGTGGGCCGTACGCTTGGTTGCCACTTCAGTGGTATAAAAAAAAACTAAGTATTCACACATAATAACATAATATTATAAGGTGACGTGTCATAAAAGCACAAAAAATAATAAAAGCCGATTGGGCAACGTAATGTTGAAGCAGTTACGCGGAATATTACCGCGTCATGTTACGTCAGCAAATTCAATTCAGGCCAGGAATTAATATTCGATCAAGCCATATGTGGTACACACGCACATAAGCAACGTACATAAACCGTATCAGCAGGCTTAGAATGCTATTTCGCCGGGGCACTTCCTGTTAACATAAATCCACCCCATTTGGGGGTGAGCGCGGCAAACTGAAAGATGTGAAGATGATTTTTCAATTTTTCTTTACGTTATTGTTTGGTTTGCAATTTTACGGTTATCAAAAAACATTATCTACGTATATTATTATGTGTACGTAGTATATACTTAACTCTATGTTACAGTGGTTGTGGTAATTAATTTATTCTTCAGTTAAAAAATTATAAAGTTTCCATAACATGCGAGTGTAATATGAATTATACTAATTCACAAGGCAATAAAAACCTTTATTACAACTTTATTATTATTATTAGTAAGCGTATGTTGATGTAGTACCTATGTGTATGTGTTTAAAGAGCTTATGCGTCTGTTTAAACTTTCGCAGCAAACTCCGTTCTAAATGAATATAATTGGATAAGTAGATGGTTTTTTTAAAATATAGTATGTATATTCTACTCCACTCTTTGTTCTAAATCGACGCCCTCGCCGCGCCAAGACGACGTTATGTCCAAAATAACCAATAACCATAGTTTTTAAGGGGACCTGTCGTATGGAAAATCGATCGTCCTCAACCCCTCCCCCCTTTTCTGATGGATTACCCCCCGCGTGATGGAATAAAAATAAAACATTGGAACCACCGGCTCTCGAGGGAAAGCCTTTAAGATATTTTTCGTGGGGCACGTCAAGACTGATTTTTGTTTGGACTTTAATCTTTAATGTATGTTATGTGAGGTAGGGAATTTTTTTGATGGCTTATTTTTGTTTTAGATATTATGGGGTGAGACGAAGAAAATGTGCAAAGTTTACTGAATAATAAATAACACCAACCAAAAATCATAAAACCTACTATTAAAAAGTATAAGGTATCGCATAGAGATTTTCTCAAATCTATAAACTTATATTACTAAAACAAAACCTTAATTCAAAAAATTCAAAACCACGCAGTTTTTATTTGCAATTTTATAAGATTTCATATTTTAGTAAAACAACCTCGTACTTTTGCTAACGACAAAACAAGTCGGCGATCCCTCACCGTCTCAGCCATTTGGAAAGTCCATTTAGAAGCTCTCCGAAATAAACCCAGAATCCTATGTCCAAGTACATAGTACATAGCCGCGCGGGCGACACCCCTGCAGATACAGGGTGATTTACTGAGGGTCTTTGAGACCCTTATCGGGAGTCGTTATGACCATGTGAGGGAGAGTAGGGAGAGAGGGCCGGGGGCGTAATGGAGGTGAAACGTTTCAAATACTCGAGCACTTTGAAGGGACGTAATATGTTATTTTTAAGACGTGATGTTTGCTTTCGATTTTCTTTGTCTTAGCCGACGGTTGAGTTCGTTAATACTTGGCGGTTACGTTACTCTGTGACTCTGTGTGTGTGTGTGTGTGTGTGTGTGTGTGTGTGTGTGTGTGTGTGTGTGTGTGTGTGTGTTGAAAACCATTTTTTAGTCAACCATGATATTTACTTTCAAGCGTTTTGAAATACAATAGAAGATTGTAACAGCATTGTGTGAGCTTTTTGAACTATAAGAATAATATTGTGCGTGTCTAGTTTAAATAACTCAATAGCTAACAGTATCTAACTGTTATAATATTATGTCTTGCAACAAACTTTTTTAATTAAGTACTGAGGTATAGTTCGCACGGCGGATCTAGGCTTCCGTGAAGTTAGCCGTTTGTGATGCGCAAAGACAATTTAGTTTGAAAAATTGCGCATCGAAACGGCTAACTTCACGACGGCCGAGATCCGCCGTGAGAACTATACCAACTCTACGTTTTGTTAAAATCCTCAATACCTATCTTCTAATAAAATGTGCTAAATGCTTTATGTTCCTGCGTAATTTATTTTAAACTGTGTATGTATTACTGTAATGTAAAATAAAAACAATCCTTTTAATAACAAAACAAGCAATACCCGACGTGTTTTGCAAACCATTGGTCCCTGTCGTAAAATTATATACGCCTACCAAATAAAACGACCCCTAGCGACATTCTGCATGCGAAATTAAATTTTAGAATCGGAGCCGCTTCAATATAGGTAATATTAGAAATTTATGTTCCGTGTTCGAATCCGAATGTCCCGAGTCATAAATATTCGTATACCCGCATAATGTGTAGTTGTATGTTTTTTCATATTAGTTTCGTTGTGTTGCATCCGATTTTTTGTAAATATTTTCGAAAAAAAATATTATAGTTTGTTAGTGAGTTCAGTATTATGCATAAAACCGATATTAAAGAGCAAATAAAAGAAATCAAGTGGTTTTAGTGTGTTTTCACAACATACAATAAACGACTATATAATGTAAGTATAAATGTATGCTTTCCTTTCACATCATATCCATTTCCATACATTTTACATTCCATACACTTTGACGTACTTGTGAGTCGTATGCAGTGTGTCATAGACGACAGACGATAATTTATGATCTCGTGTCGTTTATTAAAAAAACGCTTTTACGGTTTCATCGAAATTGTGTCTAGTCTGCATAATTACTTTTCCTCTCAACTAAAGAACCTCTAAAAGGTGTTTGTACGACCACCTTCATCCAAGATTTGTACAAAAGTGAACAAATTAACACCCTCGCAAACATAAAATTAAATTAAAAACACATCAGACTCAACAATTAATACAATTATGATTGTCGGGGAGGAAAACACTGCGTTAAACTCCTGTTAAAATGAAAAGTAACACAATTTTCTCGCCTTTTTCTCCCCCGCCTAATTACAACTCATTTTATTAATAAAGTAAGTAGATCATTACCATTAGGGCGATACTGGCTATGCCGTTGAAAAATTGTATTGCAACTACATAAAAATATCGGCGCATAAATCAAAGTATAAAAAGAAACATTTTCCTTCCAATTTACAAGTCATAAATTAACGTCAGGCGGTCGGTGTTGCCCACTGAAAATATTTAACCAGCAAATGGTCGCGTGGGCTCACGGGTCAACCATTCACTAAAATATATTTGAATAACGAATGATATACGGTTTGTTTATTGGCGGGCCTGTTCGTTCCTTTTTTGAATTTCATTATTCGAAGTTGACCGACGCACGCTCGGGTCACCGTTGACGTTGGTCACTCGAGGGGAGCGATTGGCCAAGCTGACCCTCGTATTCGCTACATTATGTACAAAAGCTTATAATATTTTCGCAGCTTGGGTCTCAGAGACTGGTTTGGTGAGTTGGGGTTAGCTTATTGGAAATTTTACGTTTAATTTGTAATTTTGTGAAGCACGCGTGTTCTGTTAAAAGGTCACACTCGGGTTACGGGTTCAAGATTATTTGCTTATCAACTAAGAAATTATTGAACGGGAAATAAACTGTTTCTTGACAATTTAAAGAGTTTTATTTCAGCAGAATACTTTTTTGGTAGGTAATTATAGGTAAGATCTTATGGAAGGATATTTTAAAATATTATTTTTGTTGTGATTGCTGGCATAGTCAAGGCATATTTTCAAAGTACAGATCTAGATATCTACTTACTCGTACTTCTGTATTGTGTCGTAACCTAATATCAAGTATTTCCCGATCCCTATGCGACAGATATGCCTAGAATTACATTCGAAAGCCATTACACGTTGGAAATTCGGCCCCCCATGAGGGTCTCAGGGGATGAAAAACGAGAAAACTTTCCCTTTCGCCATCACTTTGTTTACTTTTGCACTATTTATGCAAAAATGTGGGGGCTCGAAACAATTTCATAGGCGTGACGTGAAAGGAACTTTAAATGTTCCGGTTATTTTTGTATTTTTTACGTTTTGTTTGCGGCTTGAGTTAAATGGGAAAATTTTTGCTTTGTAGTAGGAATTATCACTTTAGTTTTTTTATACACAACCAAAATGGCAACCAACCGTACGCTGTGTCTTTATGGTAAGCGGTTACGTAAAAAAATCGAATTTTGAATAGAAAATGTCACTCAAAATTAAAGACTGTTAGCTTCCGACTAAGAATACCTACTAAAATTAAAATATTGTTTATCCTACTGAATAAATTAAATAATACTATAAAATTCACATCTTTGCCCACCTAATGTACATCAGCAGCTAGACATTCAGCTCCAAATTGAATACCACAATCAATCCGGCAACTAATTGCCATGGCATTAGTATTCTAAGCATTAGTATTCCATGATGGCATGTTACTTGGCCCGTTGCTATTTAGTATGCGAGCGTAGGCTTTACGTAATTAGCTCACATGACTGCTGACAAATCTAACAAATGGTAAGGTAATGAGAATCACATGAGCGATATAGAGATTTAATGCTTAAAGCTTTTCTTTCGCAACCTTTTCTTGCCTAATTACTCTGAGAAAGAGAGCTTGATTTTATTGAATTTGAATAATGGTTAAAAAAATTGCTTATGAAATGGACACCATTTGGATGGGTGACTGCCAGTGGTAAGTATATTCATCTGAGCGCTGAGCGCTTTCGTAATACAGAAAACAAATTAAGTAGCCCTACAGCTACAACATTCATAAGGCTATGACGGCATTCAGCCTATAAGACCATCACTAGAATTGTACAGACTATCCGAACTTAAATATATAAGAAGAAATAACTTGTAAGAGAAATCATAAAAAATAATATTATTATAAATATTGAAAATGTGATTCCACTCAAATATTGAATTGTGCTAGCTACGTTGTGGTAAGTACATTGGCGCTTTATTTCGAACTACGGCATACTGTAAAATCCCCTTGCGCTAACAAAGTATCCTCCACAACATAGAAGGAAAAACCAGTGCCGAAAACGTGGTACATAATATTCGGACCCCCACCTACACTAGCAGAAGCACATAGTAATCCACTCACACATACATACTCACATACGGCGTATATGCCCACGTGAGTGCGGGAGGGACGACGGAACGGGACAGGAGATAGTTGAGCTTTTGTGTGGGAGGGAGACAGTGATTGCAGGACGAGCGATACAACAAATCAATACGAGCGGTGGTGACCGGTAGCCTGTGTCACCCCCTGCCCCCCTTCAGACCGCACGCCCCCTCTGTCAACTGCCACAGAGTTGTTTAGAAGTCCCGAAATTGCTTTAGTGCAGATGTATTTGGGTCTTTGTGAATGTTGGAGCGGGTATTGAGTTTACGGGTAGACTGATGTGTTGGTAATTGATTTCGAGATGGAAATGTACGGGTTTAGATTCCTCAAGGTATTCGTCTTTGATCGAAACTACTTGAGTCTGATTACTGGAAGACATTTTATCCAAACTAAGATAGTTAGTTAGTAGGTAGTTAGTGGCAAATAGTTTTCTACTATTCATCTGTAGTTTCCAACATCAAACTAGGCAAATAGTTTGCTGACCAAATGTAAAAATTATTATAAATACAACCAAAGCTCTCTATTTAACAGTCGTTGATGTAAAAAGACGCTTTTTATAATTTTCTTGTTACCTAAAAGCTACAAATTTCAAATTCAAAATATTTTTATTCAACAATATCCTAGGATCATTTTAAAACGTCTGAATTTATTGATTTTTTTAGTCAGTTCTAGACAGTTCTAAACTCTATGAAACAAAATCTGCTTGACCGCGCGTATGGAAGGCGGCGCGACTCTGACTGAGAAAACTTGATACTTTGCGAACTTCAGTATCAAGAAGTGTCAAGTTTGAAATTTTTGTAACGTTCTTTTGATATAGCTTTAACTTCGTTGACTTTTCTTCGAAGTTTCGCATGCTCATTCTTTTCTTCATTTCACTTTTACATTTTTATGTATTTATATTTGAAAAAAGTATTTAATTATAATACCACACAAATAATACACCTTCAGGACCAATCCAGGAAAAACAAAAAGTTTGATTTTAATTAAGAAAAAAAGTATTTGTGTGTATTTTATAAAAAAAAATGGACTCGTATTTTGTAAATTTTCAATTAACTTATATTTTAATACTTTACTAGGGACCTGTTCGTTACCACACTTTGTAAAAAGTGTCGACATTAAATAACGCTTGCGTACTACACTGTGTGACACTAATGTTGACACTTGTCACTATGGCCGTACAGTAGACAAAATATAAAATGGTATATTTCAGCTAGTCTTAAATACACCTACAAGCATGGTTATAAAAATAACGGTCTAATTAATTTTATTTACCACTTCACTACTTCGTTACCGCGTGTGACACTAATGTCGACACTTGTGTTGATAGTCACTGTAACCATTTTAATGTATACATCATCAGTGGTAGAAATCATAAAAAAGGCATAATTCAGCAGTCTTAAATAATACCTAGAAACTTTACATTTGGCAAAACGCCAGAAACTCCAGCTTATTCTACTTTCAGTATTGCCTGACCACGAAGTCTAATTTGATAAGTTGCTAACATAAATTCTAGAGATAAACAGCTACGAGTAGTTTTGTATTATATCAGATACTAGCAACCTGCCCCGGCTTCACACGGGTGTTTAAGCTACATAGTAAACCTTCGTCTCGAATCACTCTATCTATTAAAAAAACCGCATTAAAATCCGTTGCGTAGTTTTAAAGATCTAAGTATAAATAGGGACAGACAGCGGGAAGCGACTGTTTTATGTTTTTTTAATTGTAGTGATCATATTTTTCTTTGTTTATCTGGCTAGCGAGTTTTTCATAATTTTTTTGTGACTGAATTGTGAATTCGTGAATTTTGTGACTGATATAAAAAAATTGTGACTGAAGAAAAAAAATCTAAATAATTTCAAACGAAATTCCCAAGTAATAGAAAATCGTATGCATTTCCCAAAGCCGATTTTCCAAAATTCTTATCCAGCATGACCAGTTTTATCCGGTACATTCCGCTGAGTAACGGCCCAGTAATTTAGACCCTCCGAAGGGCTCATACGGAGGGACGATAAACTGCAAAACCACGGGAGGGGGAACCCTCCGATAAACAGAGCGGTAATTTATGGCACTACGGAACCCTTCCGAATGGACCCGAGGATTCGGCGAAGCTGGTTTATAGGAAATTTAAATTTCAGGCAGAATGACGCGGTCAAGTTTGCCCGTGTTTTCTAAATAGGGTGTGGTACTTTACCGACTCTACGATTAGATAGAATTTTTAGAGATTTTTCTAATTATTACGCAAAATTTTCAGGTAAATTTTTTGAGCTGAATAGCACATAGTGGTAATGATTCTTCTGATTTCAAGGTCGTGGGTTCGGAACCGATTGTGTAATAATAATATATTTACAAAATATAAGTAAATCTAATAATAATATACCTAACTCGTTTTTTGTCATACTTTTTTTGCGGCATTTTTCAAAGTTTACATTTTTTTTTAATGATTTTGGAGACATTATTGGAGGTTTAGATAAGTTATGTTTTTTATTTGTAAATCACATATTGCACTAAACTACAATCATATTATACTTTCTCAATTTTTTAGTCTTAGAACTCGTTAGAATTAAAAGTTATGGAATACTTTAATCTTCTGTAGAGGTACTTAAAAACTTATACCAAATTTTTTTATATAGTACCTATTGATAAAAAGACTTAATAAAATGTCTTTGGCCAAACTACACTAAAACTAACTTCACAACTGTAGCAATCGATATACCGTTACACCCAAGTCTCCGCAGTTCTAGTCCCCGAGATCAATAGACCCCTGACCGATACAAACATACACATAAATATATCTTCTATTTTACCCTTATGGCCGGCACAGTCCGCCGCCATCTTGGAACTCCCCCCTCCCCCGCCACCCACGCTCAATCTTACCCCAAACGTACCCCCTCGATCTAAGGGGCTTTCAAAGGCCGAAACCCACTAATACTAATGTCCTCTACGTATATGCATGTGTGTGTTACACGGGTTGAACCGCTCGACTTTCATTTGTTTTTGGGACTTTGATATCATTAGTCTGAGTTGGCGGGAAAGATACTTTGAGATGAAAGAAAATGGAAAATTGAGTCTTATTTTTTGTTGGAATAAGATGTAACATAACGATATTATAAGAGTAGCAGAGTTTTTTGTGATAGAGCTCGTCCGGGGAAGGACTACCACCAAACCTATTTCTGCCGCCAAGCAGTAATGCTCGCATTGCTGTGTTCGAAGGGTATGGTTTCCGGTGAAATTACAGGCACATGAGATTTTCCATCTAACGTCTCAGGATGTTTTTTTTTTATTTATTCGGGATAACAAACAGTTATACATTTATGGTTGAGTAAATGGTAGATATGAAACAGACTTAATTAATATATAACCAACAGCGTTATTCACAACTTACAAGTGTTAACACGCAAGTGATATCTATGATGTTGCATGCGTACTCACATAGGCTACGGTAACCGCTGACCATCAAGTGAGCCGTACGCTTAGTTGCCACTTTAGTGGTATAAAAAAATTAAAAAATGTAGCTGTCAATAATGAAATTCAGTATAGATACTCTGACTCATACGAACTTACTTATAAGATACTTAATTAGATAGTCTTTGGTGATATTTTATTAGACTACGGACAGCTAAGTTTACTAAACCCGATAAAGTGACCTAGGTTTTTTATTTAAATCCTTTGATAGCTAATACCTTGCGTTTATTTTCTTTCGTGTGTAAGTTTTTCTGTTCTAAATAAGAACATAAAAATATTGTTTTATTTTTAGTTTTTAAAATAATTCGTATTTAGAACAGAGACTTTTTAAAAAACTAGAAAGAGTTCGTATTTCCAATAGTAAAACTCACTTACGTCAGTTCACTCTAAAAAGTTTGTTGCGGTTGTGCGATCTCGTTCACAGAACATGAACTACTGAAGCTTTCGAAGTTTCGGAAGCAAAAAATACGTCACGATGTAGAGTTTGTCCATTTGCCGGGTCTTCGTGCATACATAATGCATAATAAAACCGCTCCGTCATTTCTTCCCAAATCTCGATAATGAATAGCGCCAAATATTCGACTTTTTAAGAAAGCAAGAAAAAAAGAAAGAAAAGTATTTTTTCGAAAAAAAAACACAGCAAAAACAGACATCACTTAACACAAAAACATATATTATTGTTAAATATTATACTTACCTAATAGATAGGTATGCATGTCACAAATTGACCTTTGTACATGAGTGTACTTATTTAACAATGTTTTTTTTGTAGTGTGAATATTAATGACCTGTAAGATGTTATTCTTTTAAATAAATAACTGAAACTGAAACTGAAACATAACTATCCAAAAAAAATAAAACATCAAATACATAAATGTAAATTTTTCCTCATGGCCTAACTATTTCGCCTAACTGATTTGGCTACGATGACTAACTTATGGCCAAACTCGTGTCAAAATAGGCAAAGCAAGTACATTATACAAATAACCACATCTACTAATACATCCAATATTAACCAAGTGACTGATGTGAATGTTGTACTTTACTTACACATTTCTAAGTTTTTGTGATACGCAAAGACAATTTAGTTTGAAAAATCTCCATTGCGCATCGAAACGGCTAACATCACGACAGCCGAGATCCGTCGATAGAACTATTATTGTTGAATATTAGCCAATAAAACAATATTAAAACTGTTATTGAGTCGAGAATGATCAGTCGACTCCAGTGATCTACGAGTTTTTTGTGCTTTTTAGTAAAATATTTATTCTAATATTTAGTAGAGTAGGTACTTGTACATATGTATATATTTTCTGCCATTTGAAATTCACGAGTTGGTGTCAGATTCAGTATCACAACCAAAAAAGCTATAAGTAAACAACAAAATAAATTATGACGTTAATCTGTTATGCATAGCATTATGTATTTAAAGGCCAGAGCACACCGGCTGCGAACACGTAGACGCAAACGTAGACGTACACGTAGACGTGCACAAACTACTGCGTTGTGATGTATGGAACTGTATGAGACATGGCACACCACTTACGTGACATGCATGTGCACGTAGACGTAATTCGTGACAGCTCTCAAGTGACAAACAAGCAGCGACACTACGCAGAACGGAACGTTGCATTACGGTTTGCAATGATGACGTTGTATTCAATAACAATTCATATTGGACGTCACACCAAACTAGTTCAAACACGCTCAGTGGCCGTAGAATGCTTTTAACGATGCAAAGGTTAGCGTATCATCAAGCTGTCAATTTGTATGAGATTTTTTTAGATCATTTTACGCACAAAAGAATCAATCAATTTCTCTTACAAATTCACAGCAGTTACGTTTACGTTTGTGATTGTCAAATGATTTTTTTGTGATTCACCCCTAAGCTTGTGGGTGGGTGACTACGTTTATTGCGTCTACGTTCTGCAATACACAAGTGGTGCCGGTGTGCCTTAATACATAGGTACGTAGCATCAACGAAAGTAAATATTTATAATTTGGCCGTAGCTTTTACGACGACAGTTTATGGCGTTGCTTTATGACATGTTACAAACATAAAAGTCGAGATTTCCTTTTAAAAGCTTCAGTTTTGAATAACTTATGACTTATAAAGGAATGAGATCTAAATGCATATTTTTTCTTTAATTTTTTATTAGATTAGAATTAGATTTAGATTTTACAAATCTCGCATGTATTCTAGCTCGATGTTAATGGATAAATCTCTATAAAAGTCCAAAACAACATTGCTAAAAGCAATCGTCACGACTCGTTATTCAATCACCTGCCACCTCAAAGCAACGCGCCGATAATTGGCGGCCCAAAGTACCGACAGCGCGTCGTCGCGTCCCCACCGCAATGCATTACCGAAATAAAAAATTCACCTCAATTTCCGAAAGAGATTTCCATCAGTGCCGATACGGCGGCTAAACACAATCCCACACACACATGCACACGTGAAATATTCAGTCGCCACTCCGATACATCATTCATTCGTCCGCAGAGAACGGTTCGACACCAATCTTCCATTTGGCAAGAAAATCGATACACGTCGTGGCCATATAAGCATTCCGGGGGAGGTAGACGGGTGTCTTAAGGGGGAGTTAAGGTTTAGTCCCGAATATTGAATTTCCCTAGGGACAAACCCGTTTCGCTTTGTCCTTTGGCCGGGGTCGTGTGGGCCGCGGTGCCCGGGCCGCGTTGGTACCTCCACTCACACAGACACGTTTATCTACGTACGCACGTGCGTAAGTGTTGTATAATAACATTGTGAGGCCAGGCATACGTGACTTTCAAGGCATTTGACGGGCCCCGAGGCTATATTCTCCACATATACACTTGTATGTGTGGAGTGGGCGTTTTACCCTATATGTGATATAGAGGCCTCCCTTAGCTTCAAAGCCTCCAAATTGGGTCTCTTTAAATAAAATGAACGCACGAGTTTGTGTCAAAAGAACTCTCTTTTAATTCCATTTAATTAATTTCCACATTAGAGGCTTTTTATACCATAGAGTATTCAACACTTTTTTTAAGGATTTTATAAAAACGTGTAGCTTAAAGTCGCATTACATTCAGTTCTTCCAAAAGATTGGCAGCAGTTATTTATCCTAAACAACCCTCTACTATGTGTTCAAATAAACAACACTGCGACTTATCCAACTAAAGATCTATTCAGCTAAACGCGGTATTTTTTACCGCTATAAATATCGAAATCAGTCTCTTTCAAAAGCGAAACAATGCCACGAATCCAGGCGGCAAATTGCTTATCTGAATAGGCCTTTACACCCCCACAATCCCCTTACAATACAAGTAGACCATTAATCTTGGAACGCATACTCTCGTCTATGGTATAGCCAGTCACTCAGTAAATACATGGGTACATTGAATCTATTCAAAATCTGTGTATTTAACAATCGCATAATTTTTTTTTTGTTCTAAGTGGGAATCGAACCACCAAACTAGAGCGCAGATTTAAAAGGTAGAGCTGAAATGAAATACGCATTACCATGATTACATGACGAAACTGGAATGTCCAAGAACAGAAATCTCGAAAAAAGTATGCGCCATCTACCTCTGGACATTGGTCTGCAGGCCAATATCCCAGCAGTGGAAACATTAAGAGACTGACCTTATCATTTCATTTTAATTTATTTTGTTTATAATAATATAATAGGTAGGTATTATATCCACATGTTGTAATTAACTCGTATAAAATACAATGCAATGGCAGGCAATCAAGTTAGAACACAGAGGCGTGAGTAAAATAAGTAGGTATACTGTCTGTTTGAAACACACTGCTTGCAAATTATTACACCTGAATAATACAATTAGTGAAGTGATGTATGATATCTCCCGTTGGTGTGGGGCGAGGCGGGGGGAGAGAACCGTTATAAATCTCTGTCACACAGAGATAGAGACAAATACCTTAGCGCACCTTGGCTAAAACAAAAATAAGCTATTTCGTAGCGATACCTCGCATTTCTGCGTAATATATCGGGGTGAAAGATCTACGGGAATATGAATAAATATATTCACGCTATTCATGAAGTCAGTGCATCATCAAGCGCCCTCTTGGGCAAAGCGTGAATGATAACTCTAGTACGTAGGTAGGCATAGGCAAGCGTCCTAGGCTACGCCGTAGCCACTACGCAGCCCCGTAGCCGCTACGGTAACAACTTACCATCAGAGTGCTTAGAGCTTAGCACGAAAAACTCGTCCTGCTGTCAATTTGTAAGGAATTTCGGTAGCTTATTTAACGCACCAAAGAGGCGCTGTTAAAAACCCTATACAGATTGACAGCAGCTGTCAATTTCCTTCAGTCGAGCTGCTTGACGATACTTTTACATTTACGATTGTCAAACGAGATTTTCGTGCACTCAGGTGAGCTGAATGCTTCGGCTGCCACAATGGTGACTTTTAGCAAGGTATGGCCCCAGCCTATTGATACGAAGTAATTTTTCAGTCGGTGTTACGTGCGCGAGGTTCCAATCAACCCACCTTTTGTGTGACACGTATGGTATCGACATAGACATATAGTTCATTATATCTGTTCCCAGTTTCAATTCTGCAGAGCTATTGTCGAGATTACATTATGTATTGTGTCTATTCTCACTGAAAAAAGAGGCGGACAATTCTGGATTAAATATATCTGAATAGTAAAATAGGTTGGGGCTAAATAATTATCTAGATATGACGTATGACGACTGATGTGGCGCGGCGGGCGAAGGTCCGCCTGCAACGCAGGAGGTTGCGGGTTTGATTCCCGCCTAGGGGCAAATGTTTGTATGTTCTGCAAATATTTATTCCGGGTGTTCTAGATGTTTTCTATGTATCCAGAATAAAATGTGTCCAAAATAAATGTATTTTCTTTCTTTCTTCTTTCTTTCTTTCTATATTGTTATTTTTATACAAGAAAAAACCGTGCGTAAACCGAAAGAACATACAAAAGTTATGTAACACTGCCCACCTTTATCCACAACTTTTCAACTCGTTACTTAACTCTTACCCTTCCTAATCCCTACTGCGAATTTCAAACTACATTCCTAGTCGAATTTCCCCGACTCGCCCTAAGGCGAACTTGTTAGAGCATCGGTCGAGAATCACGTTCGCTTTGAAAAACCTCCTTTGATGCGTTCTCCTTGTTACTAAAGTTGCCAGCTTAATCACTTCTGGGTAGATTTACCAGTGATTTTTTTCTCTTTTATT
Organism: Colostygia pectinataria; assembly: GCA_951394395.1. Lineage (NCBI taxonomy): Eukaryota > Metazoa > Arthropoda > Insecta > Lepidoptera > Geometridae > Colostygia > Colostygia pectinataria. The sequence continues at coordinate 4,011,118 of OX596362.1, forward strand.
TGAGTTAGAACTAGGCGAATCCAATAACTCAGTTACAACTGTAACAATAAGTTACGTTTGGTTTGAAAATTGGCAAGTTGGTTGCAGTTGGTTGCCATGATTTCTTTACAAGAAAAATAATTTTCTGTTAATAGAAAGTATGAAATAACGCAAAGCTACAGAATAAAAATAATTAATGAGTATTTGAAATATTAGCATAAAGGTAAAAGGTAGAGTAATTATAGCCCAGCAGTAGGTGGATGTAGGCTGTTAGAGACAGGTGGAGTCTCATTAATATAGAAATTATTTGCCTAAATAGAACTTGATTAAAACAGATAAATGATAGCAACAGCAATAAACGACTTAACATTCTAATATCAACTGGTAACACTGCTTGTTACAACGGTTACAACTACCTTCGCATCACGTGTATTAGACTTTTAACTCTTTATCGGATGCTACTCTATTTAGATACTTATTTCCTAGAAAATAAGAGCCACGAACTCGCTGACGTTAATAAAATAATTTCGAGTGGGATACGTGCTTCGGAGCTGAGTGTTCTGCTGATGAGAAAATGTGGTATTTGTGACATTTGTCTAATAGTGTCACTTTACTCGAAAAATGTAGTGAGTTTTTATGATTAAACATATTTTTATGGTAAAAATATATTTTTAAGCGAGTTCTTACCCATCGTCCACCTCTCTGAGAGTCTGAGACCACCTAGGTCACCAGTAAAAAGTTTTTTTACAGCGGCTCACTAGCTATATTGGCACATACAAGTGTAGAGTGGGCCAGTGTCCCAGCAGTGGGAAGGGAACATTAGAAGACTGTCAATGATGATGGTGATAATTTTATTGGCACACACAATTTTAAGTTTGTTTTTTAATTCGTGTTGAAAATTCACTGTAAAAGAATAAAATAAAAATACAGACATAAAAAAATATAAAATTCTTAGTGGTCTCGAAAGCTGAAACTAAAATACGAGAAGGAGTATTTTTTCCTATTTCGTGCTCAGAACCGAACATTTTTCAATCAATCTTACCTACGCACGTTGTTTCTCATTCAGCGAGTAAAAATCTCATACCAGCGGAGGCTTTTGATATTTGAACCATGACGTATAATGCCTCCCTTCTGATTACCATTTGACGAACTGAGTATTCCGCTCTGATAGACTTTTTGAAGTCATACTGCCAGCCAGGCGGAGTCTGCAATTCAGCCACAAAAAAAAGATTGCCGCATTTATTTCTAGCTTTATTTTTCGCTCTGATGTTTATTGGGATCCTGATTGATCTGATAGGTACGATATTTTAATATTTGTGTATAATATTTTGTGAAACTGCGTAAGTTAACAAATAAATAGATCGGATCGTCATATCACGCAAATACAGACAGAAATATGGAACGAAAGAGTGATAATTATTTAATTTTGTAAGAGCGATAAGACAGCCTAATGTCATACAGTCTAAACTTTAAGTGGTTCGCAATAAAATATTTTCTAAGTATCGAGTTCATAGAAATAAAAAAAATATATTTCGATACAGAATTTTCTATTATATATGTATACAGGGCTTGAGCTTGTTTTGATGAGCCCGTCTGGGATAGTATCATCATCTATTTCTGAAGCCAAAGAGTCATGCAAGCATTGCAGTGTTCCGGTTCGAAAAGTGTGGAAGCTGATGAAATTACAGACATAATGAGAACTTTCATCAGTGTCAGTTTTATCATCACTAGTCAACGCAATCAATCTATTATAATTGACGGCAAACGCTCAATTTTCAGTCGTAGTTCCTTTTCTTATATTCCCTTGAAGAATTTACAAAATAAAATGGTTACATAATTGATCCAAATAAAAAAAAATAAGCAATAATAACACTAAACCAGGTTACGCATTCAAGAAAAGTATTCTGATACGATAAATTAGTTGTTCGGAAAATTATCATAAATTATTGAAAAAATAATTTATGTCTAAAATTAAACTAAAATCAAACGAATTTCACACACATAATTAATTTATTCTCATTGTCCCTTACAATCATGTTAAAACAATAAGTTTCAATCACATGCAGAGTAAGACAAAACTCTGTCGCCCTTTGTAATAACCCTTCCATTGTTTTAGGGGCTAAATTAATCTCAGTATATTTCTTTGATCGTCACGCGCAGGATAAAAGGGGTTAACTGACAGGTCGAATTTTTGACATGTAAATGCGTGACAGTATTGTACTTTGACCGTTATTCTAAAATGGTTGAGAAACAAAAGCACTGAGGGAGGTATTTTACAAACACAATTTTCGTAAATTCATAATTGAAGTTTTTGTTTTTTTAAAGAAATAAATCAACTATATTAGTACCAAGAAGAAGATCATTGTTGTTCTATCTGTAGTACTTAATTTGGTTTTTTTGTATGTAGTCTGTTTACTTTAGTAAACAATCTGAATTTATTTAAGTAGGTACCTAAGGTATACATCTACTAAATTATAGCAACGTTTTTTACTAAAAGTGTTGGGTTAGTAAACTCTAAGCTTTTTTAGTGACAGACATTCATAGTTTCAGAGACAATCCTAATTATTCCTTCAAAAATTTTCTGTCTCACCAGTAAATAAATTACAGCAATATCTGTATCTCCATGTCATGTCAGTTTGTGTACGAACATGCGAGATTTGGGGGAGGCGAGATGAAAGAAGGGAGTGTGCGATTGGCTCTTTATTAGGTCAGAATATTCTGGGAATATTGAAGCGAGTAACTTGTTATTCTAGCACCAATATCAAAACTTGTATTTCCCTACTAGCAAAGTTAGCTTTGGTTGGAAGTTTCTCGTAGTTTTCGCGGTATTGCTCGTCATGGAGACGATATTGAGTCTTTCTGCATCAAATAAGCAAGAAACATCAACGTCTAATTTATACCTTCTAATTCAAACCTAACAAGATCCTATCCGTAAACTTATGTACAGTCAACACTCACACACGCTCTCGTATATATCAGTTAAGCCTTTTCGAAGCTCCACGTATTCCTCGCACACATTGAAACCAAAGCCGCAAGGCACGTAACATAAGGAGCTTTGAAATTAATTTAGCTCGGAACTAGCTGGCAAATGGATAGACGTGTGAGCAGGGGGGTTCTAAAGCCCCCTACCCCCCATTGGGAGGAGGCGGCCATATGTCGGTAAAATTCGGCGTTTAGAACCTTTGTGGTGGGACCGGTTGCGCTTAACAGTAATTGTGTACTCTCTATGGTTTTCATTTTGTAGGCGCTTGTAATTAATGTTTGTTGTTCAAATTTGTGGAAAATGGGAGGTCTAATTAGGCGATAGTTTCGGGAACTCTGATGCGTAAGGCTGTGGAGTTTTAGCTTCAGTTGGCTTTGATGTTTCATTGATTATCTTGTCATAATGGTTTCAGTCAGTAATTAGGTAGAACACAGCATGAAGTTAAATCACAGAAGATTGGACCTAACATTCATAAGGTCCTAGATCCTCAGGTTTGAAAATAGTCGTGCTCCAATGAGTTTTTCCAATTATTAGGGTTAGGGGATCTAATCACTTCTGCTCGAGCGAGAGTAGACCATGTCTCGTGGAAACATTAGAAGGATGGCATAATGATGATTACAAACTATTATTACCGAGTTACTACTACTTAATACTTGTATTTTTGAAAGAACGAACGCCAAACAATGAACTTTGAAAACGAAATAGTCACTTGCGTAACTTTTCTTATAAAAAGTTTTGTGCCATTGAAATGAATTAGCAAATAAGCGCTTGACTCGCGACATAAAGGAACGTTACTACGTTTGCGTGTGCCTAGATGAATGTGAACATGGTTAGGGATGCCAACTTTAACTTAAAAAGTGTATATCTAATTTCTTATTTTTTTAAATAAGCAGTACGACCACAGCATCGCAGAAAACGTCAGAGAAAGTATCTACCCTTTTTGAAAACGATGCAGCAAGTAAGCAAGAAAGTGATATAAAATGTCACAAGCATTTATAAATCGCTGCATTACTGATTAACAGACTAACGGATATTAGCTGAAATCATGTTCTTTTAACTTTTAGTGTGTAGGTGTATGCTTATAGGACTTTCCAATATTCAAATTCTAGGACGCAGCGAGAAAATTCTGTCAAGATTTTGATAAACTAATATAATTTTATGACCAAATTGGTATGTGATCTTGTTGTGTTTTATAGTTTTGTATGTTTTGAAATCCCTGTCACAGCACCATTCTTGAGGCTAGATGATACTGTGAGGATTGTCCAGCATTATTTATTTATTCCACTCCTACTGTATTAAATAATATAAAATAAAAATTAAATAAAATGTCTCAGAAAACCGCGCAGCAGCCCTAAGCTTAACATACATGTTAATATCCTCTGAGAACGCCAAAGGCCTTACAATATCCGTTTCATGTCCCTTCTACTGTTATGACATGTCATACTATATGACATATACTATATTATATTATGTCCCGGGGCGATTGCCGGATAACCGTGTTAGTAATATCCGGGGATGAAGCTTTGATTTCTCTACGCATGTTTTATGTTAAGGAGATTGCGATGTCTCAAACAGTTGATGTCTATTAATAGTAAAATCTAGTTAACGGATTTTTATATAAAGCTGCGACTTCAAAAGTGTGCGGCACTGTGTAAGACTCTGTAACGCACAGTCTTGGCAGCAACTAGCCTAACACTGTCCTATTCTTGAGCGAGAGTGATTGGGTTTTAATCTACCACGCGGACTTAATGCTGTGTGGTGGTAGCGCACAGTGTATACGTCATAAAATATTTTTATTTGTGGATTCATGTTTTTTTTTATAAATAAACAATGCTGTAGACAATCCACCCAGCATCAGATTGTCACTGCTGACGTAGTGGTGGTAATCTCACCTTCCCATCCGTAGAGTTGAAACTGATCATGTACCAATTAATTTTATGATTCAGAAAAAGTATTTCTCATGGGTTTCTCAAATAGCGAAGGCAAACATCGTTAAGAAACAGCAACCACGACGGACTCTTTTTGAGAGGTGGATTCATTGACGACGATAGGAGAGTATTCAGCTTGCTATTCTAAAAGTCATAGATGTCCACCAATTTTTATAATAGTAGGTAAATTTTTACCGTACCTAGTATACCTAATACTAGGTAAAAAGTAGTGGAATAATCTAACACAAACTATAATCCATGAACTATAACTTTTTACAACTTGTGAGTATAATATAACCCTCACGCCATATCCATCATATTTAGTCCACAATGTAATATTTTACGCCCCACATTAAGTTTGTGGGCTATAGTAATTTTACGACTAGCTATTTGAATTTGCGTCTTTATTAGGTGAGGTACGTTTGACCTATTTAGAGTTCCGTAGCACAAGAGTACAAAACAAAACCCGGACCCAATGCGGATTGGTGGATGGCATGTCTTTCGATTTTTTTGTTCTTGGACATGCTAGTTGCCTCACGATGTTTTCCTTTACCGTATTAGAGCACTGACATTGCGCACATACTTGTTTTATTTATTTTCCCTTCACAAAAGGTTTCATAAAAACTAGTTGGCTAAGGTATATACATTTAAGTACTTAATCTAGGTAATCTTAATATAAACCTGTTTTGTTAGGGGATGGTGCCTGGAAAAAGTTCAAAAGAACCTGTACATCTATACATATTACCAAAAAAAAGCGAGCTCATGACGTAGATGGCTAAGTTGTTCTTAACAGATCAACGAAGTTAAGCACTGTTCCGCGAGGTCATCATTTGGATGGGTGACCGCCAGTGGCAATTTCAACGCCAGAGGCCTTCGGGCGGCCTAGAAACTCTGGCACCAGAGTTGGCCACTGACTCATACGAACGAACGAACGAACCAAAATAAAAAGAAAAAATGAGCGCTCATGACGTAGATGGCTAAGTTGTTCTTAACAGATCAACGAAGTTAAGCATTGTTTTGCGTAGTCATCATTTGGATTGGTGACCGCCAATGACAATTTGAATTGAGCGCTCCCGTGCTTCGGAGGGTACGTTAAGCAGTCTGTCCCATGACAGATGCCTTCGTGCGGCCTAGAAACTCTGTCACCATAGTTGGCCACTTATACGAACGTACTTACTTTTAACCAAAAAAAATCCACATTTATGTGGCAAGCTCCCTCGTATGTGGTGTAAGATACCGTGTAGGTGCACTGATGAGTACCTATTAACTATGAGACTTTGCAACACTTATCTAAGAAGCTCTTATTAAATCCTTCTTAACTAATCCTTCAGCGCCGAGGTAGGGTGTGCAGAGAAGTCTGGTAATACGCAGATCAGGCCAAGCGTATACGAATAAAAGAGAAAGTGAGTGAACTAGACAGTATAGTCGTGAGTGCAAGCGAGAGAAATCAAGAAGTTGACTCCTTTGTTTATTTTTTTGGAGTGATAGCCCAAAGATTTAATGAATGAAAATTATTATAAACTTTATTAACAAAAATAAAGTATGTAATTACATTACATTACACAAAATAAGTAGATATGAAACAGTTGAGCCATTATTCAATTAATTAACGTTATAAGTTTTATAATAGAATTTTTAGAAGAATAAAATTTGTATTTAAAAACTGTAGCCATTGTCCTGCAAGTGATTTAAACCGTATTTATTGTAATAATAAAGCTCTTTTCTTTTGTTGTAGATTTACCATGGACGTTACAAGCAAAAAAAGCGTGAAAAAGTTAAGATGGCAGCGGGTTTATAAAAGTAACACGTAATGTAAATACCTAGTAAATTGCAATTTGACTAACCATAAATCCTATTACTTAAGACTTTACAGATAAATAATAAGTAATTAGATTAGTAAAAAATAAAGAAATAAAACTCCAAATCCATTGGTTGATTATTAATATAATATATTTCACCCCCCCCTCAAACATTGACATTGGCAACTTTAGAATACTGACCGACCATAATATGTTGCAGATGGTATGTATAGGTCTCACAACGGATCTCGGCCGTAGGGAAATTAGCCGTTTCGATGCGCAATGGAGCTTTTTCAAAGTAAATTGTCTTTGCGCATTACAAACGGCTAACTTCACGGAAGCCTAGATCCGCTGTGCGAACTATACCAAGTTACTGAATGGTCCCAACTTTTCGAAAGCAGTTGAACTAATTGTTTCTGAACTAAACTTTTGAAAAATATTTTTTTTCATTTATTATCTCAAGGCCTTTGCCCTGCAGTGGGATGATACAGGCTGATAATAATAATAATAATAATATTATCTCAAATGTTAACAATACATTGTCATGTATATTATAATAATGGCAAGAGTTACGTTACACCGTTACGGTCTGCTTTACCCTACAGTCACTCGGGTTAACGGAAGCGTAGTTTCTGCTGTCGCTACCAGTAATTAGTGAGACGTACATAGCCAGCGTATATAATGTAATTATGCACGTACGTATACGAGCCCCGGTCTAAAATACTCGAGGAACAATTTGGAACTAGAGCCGAAGTTGGAAACCACAGACGCCCGCCATCTTGCCGTTGCCATGGTGACGGCCGCGAATTGTCTGCTCACTACCTGAAATGTAAATATCTTTGCTGTTGTTTACAGCACTTGGATTGGATAGTTTGAATATGGAACTCTACCTTTACGAGGGAACCAGTCTATCGAATCTGGGTACCGAGCAAATACTATCGATAAAAGATCGATAAAATTTTGTTAGCATCCACTATTCGATAAAACTTCGGTTCAGTTCGGGTTCTATGTGAATTAAACATTACTTTTTGGAAAAAAACATTCTATCGACATTTATAAACAAGCAACAATTAATAGTAAAATTAATAAAGTAGCAAAATGGTTTGTTACATGCTTATTGACTTAGAAAAAACTCAATTTTCATCATCATGACAGCCTTCTAATGTTCCCACTGCTGGGACACTGGCCTACTCTCCAGCGAGAGTGGCTACTCCATTTTACCGATGATTAATGTCAAATATTTCTATCAACATAATAAGATAAGACATATCTACTGCTACCAGTGATTGACGCTACTTTAGCGACAGCTCTTTTTTGGTTATATAGAATCATATGGTCTCACTAGGTCTCAACCGTTCGCCCGTCTGTCTATCCCAGACACAATCCCAGAACACTAAATAAAGAGTTTGGAGAAGATGAAGGTTTTTATGCTATAATAACCGATCCAAAGGTTATTATAATTACATTAAACGAGGTAAGTTTGTGTAGGTTATCGCTAGCATAAATATAAAAAAACAGTAGACTACTAATCTATATACCTACCTGCCTACTTTTTGTTAAAATATAGTAAGTAGGCTATAGTTCGCACGGCAGATCTAGGCTTGCGTGAAGTTAGCCGTTTGTGATGCGCAAAGACAATTTAGTTGAAAAAGCTCCATTGCGCATCGAAACGGCTAAATTCATGACGGCCAAGATCCGCCGTGTTTTTTATGCATAAGTATAGTTCACTTATACATAAAAAATTAAAATTAAAATAAAAACTTTAAAATTACTTTAAGAATAAATATTATTTGATGCACTTTTAATTCCTCAGTCGCATATCCTATAAACAAAACTGCAGCATATTAAAAGCCATAAATACCATTGTGGCTATTAAGGCTGCTTTCAGTGCATCACACCCGGATGCCTGGGATTCCCACATCATGGATGGAGTATTTCAATATAAATGGTGGTCTGCCATTAGTGCCGTGTAGCACTACCCTCACGGTGCGGTTAACTTAGTGTGGAAGCGGCTTTCAAGAAATAACCAGACGTTCCTGACACTGGTTCAGTACGTCGGCTTCCTCATTGTCGACGAAAGTACTATAGTTCCAAAGTTCATACGGGATAGCAGAACAGGTTGCATTTATAATTGAAAAAAAATATCGTTGCTGCAAGTAGTTTTATTAGCAGCAGTTATTAGTAGTAGCATTTCGTTAACATCTATTTGACAGACTTTGCTGTGCCAATAGTTTCCATTAAGCTACCGTTTATATGTTTTAGGTGTCACCTTATTTAGGCTTTGTGAACGTTGCAGTTCACAGGTACGTCGTTTAAAAGCTGAAAAATAACAAAGTCAATAAATACCAATAACTATTAGATTATAATAATGTATCTTGTAATTGCGTTTATTGATATCAGAACTTGCTTTCACAAATATTAAGAGCCTGATGTAAGAAAGTTGGTCTCCACACTTCAAGACAACAGAGGGCAGACAGACGTAGTTGTGGAGCACTCTTCATTTCGAATGCCTGTCCACGCGCCGCCCCCCGCTCGTCTCGTGTGTACGCCCTATCTTTGTGCTCTTAACTGGTATACTGTAGATATGGTATTATAAAAGACCATGACAGAGAACTAACAGAAAACCTTGATCCCCATAGACCAAAGGCACGTGCTTGGTGTTTTTGACGTGATCGCGTGAGACAATCGCTTATGCTCGGACAGACAAAACACTCCATAGATTTTCGCTGGCAAGGTCGAAGGCGTCTCTCAGTCTCTCTCATTTCAAATTTTGACTTTCTTAGTCCAGCCAACTAATATCTGGTCTATGTCTCAGTCTCTGAATTTATAGCTTTTGTGTCTTGCTCAATCCATCCATGGATGCCATCCAGCCATCTTAATTTTGTGTGTCTGCCTCGAGTTATCTTTGTATTGTATTGTATTAAATATAACAGTCATCCACTAACATAAGCTCTGCTTAGCTTGGGGGTAGATGATCTAGTGTTGATTGTCCAAGGAAAAAACTGAATTATGTGAAAATGATAAATGCCCCCCAGCTCCGACTAACATGCCACATCTACTTATTCGCAGATCCTGCTGAATGCCCTTCGCTCGCGAGTGATGAAAGCACGTGTGATGCGTAGGTACACCCCATTGTGGCTCTCCCGGTCCGCCATTAGAGAATATCACCTGTGTAGGTGAAATTGTGCAGATGCAGAACATTCTCGAAGAAGCAGCGGCTTCACTCTCATCACTATGTACCCAATGTTAGTAAAATGCCATTATCTTGAAAAATACTAGAAAAATAATACCATAATGTGTTCAGCAAATAATCGATACTCTATTCTGTAATATAAAAAACTTGAACTTATACTACGAATTTTAATTTTAATTTGTGCAATACCTAACCTACGTAATAAACCTACGAGTAATTATATCAAATCCCAAACACAGTCTTAAGTAACCCTCACTACATAAACACCTAGTAAAATTAGGTATTTTGTTATTTAAATTGGTAGGATGTAGCACGTATTACTAACTCATCTGCATCGACCACACTTCAGAGCCCAAGACTATTCCTCTCACGTAATTACTAGCTGAACCTCAAAAAGCAATCACAAATAAGCTCTCAAGGATCGACTATCCGAGATTGAATTGCGTATCCACGTAATATATCAAAGGTAATCCGTTTAAGTTTAAGGGGCACTGTATATCATGCGATGGTACATAACCCACCCCGCGCTGTTTGGTCCTCTAAGCAGGGTGGGAGACGCATATTTGTGGGCTAAGTTGAGAATTTCTTCAAGTTTGTATGCAGAACTGAAAGTTATCTCGGATTACGTAGAAACCTAGTAGTTTCATTAAAAGCATTTGAAGTAAGCCTGACATGTAGATTTGTGTGCAGCAAGGAGTGAGTAATGGTGGCCATAAATATACACGATTCACCGGAGGGGTCTACTGTGCAGGTATGCCTGCGCAGGTAGACCGGTAGAGTCGCAAATCATTGCATTTTGGGACTTATAATAACGACCACACTACTTAAAGGTCATCTGACGACTCTTCTAAAATGAAGTCCTAAATCTGCTAGTTAGCATTTAAAAATAAAAAAGAGGTTGTTTTAGTTTCTAGTTGTATGTTTTATTTATAGTTTAATTAATTAATTTTTGTTTTTATGGATCTGGCGTTATCTGAAATAAAATATTTTTATTTTATTTTTATTTCATAGCCTTGCCCTGTACCTAATGATAAAATCTGACTAGGCTTAGCATATTAATTAGGCATAGTCAAACGTTGAAAGCCATATAAATTCCGTTTTTTTTTTTTATATCAAAAGACTGAGTATTCCTAACGCGTACCGTAACTTTTTGATTTTAGCTCTTTATCTCAGTTATCTATCACCGCTTATACAGTCTAGTTCAGTTCTCATGATAACATCACTGGTTTTTCGGTCGTGCTGATCAGCACACACTGTGTGTCACACTGTGGTGTCATTCACTAGGTCACACTAAAATATCCGCTCTAAGCTCACCCTATACCCCACACATACTTGTTCGTCAACTAAGCAGGGGGTTGGTGTTTCAACGGGTGGAGGGGTTACATTTTCCTGTTTGAAGGCACACGTCGCAAAGAGAAATCCTGTACAGGACAGGTCTCTAAAATTGCCCGCTTAATAAAGGTACCGACATAGCGATGTTAGATTAAATTAGTAGCCATGAATTTCATATGGGGACTCTTGTTTTATTACGAGTTTGAATACCTTTACGTCTTTGAGGAATAGCGAATATGTTTTGGTTTTCACTTTCATTACAAACTCGGGTGTTTATTTTTGTTAAATTCAACTTTCACAACGTTTTATTTAGATGGAATGCTACTCGTAATTGGACTGTAGCTGGCAGAAAGTTGGAAGAGTAGAAGGTCGGGTTCATTAGCGCGTCATAAGAGAGTCCTACGTCCAGCAATGGACATTACTTGTATTTCTCATCATAAACCTTTCGCAAGGACGATGTAGGTTTATTTTAGTACTAAACATTATGCGTCTACGCAGTTCGTAGCGTTACGTAGCACTTTACCGTATGTTTCACGCAGCGTAGAGCGTGACACTGGTGAACTGTCAACATTTAGAGCCGATTTTACAAAATTAAAATAATAATAATAACAATAGATTTATTAATTATATTATTTTTTATTTTTTCACTTGCCGGCTTGTCCAAAATCATTCACTGCTAACGATTTTCATACAATTTGACAGCACATAACTCAGTTCAGAGATATATATTGTTTAGTTTGAACTGTGAAATCAAGATGGTACAAGGTGATCTTAATGAATAAGGACATGTTTAGTCACTACCAACTTTGCAAATTGATGCGCAATAACATTATCTAGATTTGCATATTTGTATATTTAAAAATTTATTTACGCCTCACCATCATCTCTGCACGTCCAGGATGACTAGTAGAGAATGTTATTAGCATTAAGTCCTCCTAGCATTAAAATTTATGTGAAATAATAAATAAATACTTTATTTCAGAAAGGTCTTATAGGACAATATTATACATTTCATGTAATTTAAGATAGTAATGGCTAAAGTAATGTGTAAAATTTTTTTTAAGAACTTTAATTCCAGTCTTAGTTTCGACTCCTCGTTCTAACTATGATTAAATTTGTTTATAGAAAGTGTTAAATAAATAAATAAATAATAGAGCTATTTCGAAATTAATTGTCCAACTTTACGATTGCCTATATAGGATCCGCCGACTGCACGACACCACACTCAATGTTGCTTCTCTTTCCTTTACATTAGAAATAACTAAACAAGGTAGAGCCAAATGCTATTTTCGAAAGAGAATGTCCTAGAAATGTCGGTGACTTGGCTACACTACGTAACCCGCTGATTGTAGACGCATATCGCCTCGCGACCCCATCTCAGTCGTATTTGTCTTTACTTAGCGGAGCTCCTTCTAATCTCGCTGCGCAAATAACCATCCCTGTTTGGTTTCAGTTGCTGTATATTGGACGATACATGCTTGATTGGACGACGAGCGACTGTAGAATTTATGAGATCGAGACAGAAGTAAGTTCGTATGAGTCAGTGGCCAACTCTGGTGACAGAGTCTAAGCCGCCCGAAGGCCTCTGTCATGGCCTAACAACTTTGAAAAAGTCGGGACCGACTGCTTAACATGCCTTCCGAAGCACGGGAGCGCTCAGTTTTAATTGCCACTGGCGGTCACCCATCCACATGATGACTACGCGGAACAATGCTTAACTTCGTTGATCTGATAAGAACAAAATAGCCAGCTACGTCACGAGCACTCCAATCGAGATTATAATGCAGAGTTCGGAAGGCCACGAAGTTCAAGATTATAATGCAGAATTTGAAGAATTCCTTATTTGTATTAACAAAATAGCTGTAGGTAAAGCTGCAGCCGTGAAATCGTAACAAGCAGAGTTACGAATAATGAATATATTTGTATGAATACACCGTAGTTACCTAAACTCTGTGTAAGCCTAATTTCTAAATAGCACTTGCTTAGATACAAAGGCAAACTATTTATGTTATTAAGATATCATACGTACTTATAATAAAATTTAAGTACAAGAGTATGTTGGATGTGTGTGCTTTTCTAACCCTTTGATTGATCTCCTGATACACGTTCGCTAATGTCTTCTTCAATTATTCAAAGGCTAAACAACTAATAATCCATTCACGAGGCCATACATTATTAAACAACAATGTTTGTATAAACGTGTACCGTTAATGTAACTATGTGTGTGACCAACGTTTAATATAAAATTGCTGTTCTGTTTTTTTCAAACACTGGAGCAGACCACAAAAAAATTCCAGCACAGTCACAAAAAAAGTGATGTTATGAGAGTCTGATTACAGATATTATCTTTGAGTTTGACGACCGGTGACCGACGGGTGATTGTTCAGTTGAGAAGAAAGAGGTTGCGGGTTGAATACCCGTTTCAAGGCGAATGTTTGCGTGACCTACCTACAACAATAAAATAACAAGACGACAGATAAGTTTAGAGAAAGACCGTGTGAAACTATTGCAATAAAACACTGTAAGACAAATAATTCGTAGTAAGGTCCCACCTGGCACTGTTAACTGAATTCAAAGCCAGAACCATTACAAATCGATCACGAGAAACAAGCAGGTATCAATAAAGGTCAATATTATTAATGCGATCGACACATCAACGTCAAACATCCAGTACTGATCTTTTGTAAAAAGCATGGGAAATAGCGTACCAGTGTAACCCTTTCTGTTTTTTATCTATAGAACTCATTTAAATCTCTACACATCCCTTATTTTGCGTATATGCACCTTGGTGCAAATTAGAGATTCAACGTAAAAAAAACGTAACCCTAAAGATCGTGGGTAATTTTTTTATCTTCTTTTTTCATTATGCGTTTATTGAAATGGGACACCAGTGCCGCATACAAAATTGGTCTTTTTGTATGCAGAGAAAGGGTTAGACACGTTGTGCATTCATTTTTTATAGGGACTTAACCCTATGCTACTGTGGTTCGGGACAGTTCGTTATTACGGTGTTAGAGTTGAATTTGCGTTTGCATTTTAATTGTAATCATGTAGGTAAAGTTATTAAAATGCTGCAGCTAAGTGGGTACCTAATGAAAATATCTGCAATATTTTGTACTTATTTTAAACCAAATACCTACCTAGTCATTAAAAAAATGGTACATTTCAGTATCATGGCTGAATGATGCTTTTGACAGTCGTTAACTTTAACATATCGTCCAGAGAGCTAATCACGAAAAAGCCGTTTGACAATCGTAAATGTAGGTAAACGGAGCTGTCAATTTGTATAGTATTTTTAACAGCGTATTTTTAGTGCATAAAATGAACTGCCAGAATTCCATATACTTAAATTGACAGCTGGACGATACGTTTACGTTTACGATTGTCAAACAAGTTTTTCGTGACAGCTGAGTGTCAATTATTGGTAGATATGTGATTTTTTACAACGCCTCTTTACTGTGTAAATTGATCTACAAAAATTCCGTCAAATTCGAAGTCAGATTGACGATGATAATATATTAACGCTTACGATTGTCAAAGGATTATTCCGGAGATGACCTCTGTCAATTTTCTGTGCTGTAAACAGGAAATGCTTTACCACTAAAGGGAGAAACAAGCGTACGGCCTACTTGATGGTAAAGGGTTACCGTGAATGCTTCTGCCTATGTTCTTACTCTAATTAATAATGGACCAATAGTTTGAATAAATCATGTCCATTTAGGAAACATTACCGAAGTTCTGGAATAAAACGATCCATTTATTTTACAACACATAAATTGAAAGATGAGTAACTTCCAAACTGTAACAAAACCATTGTAACCCTTGGGAGCTATTGTCCCAATACACAAAACTAACAGACAAAAGTATGAATAGATAATATCAACAATTTCACACTTGGCGCTTGTGCGTAACTTTCAATTTGAGAGAAGAGTGCTTTATTTGGCCTGATAAGTATCGGGCCGGATCTGATATCATTATATTCGAGGGCACTCCATCCGGTTGACTTTTTCTGATGGTATAATTATGATATCTGTAAAAACAACCCAATTATTGTATGTCATGATGAAATATCGAAAATTGATATAATGCGATAATAGAAAAATATTTATTTAACGCCACACAATTAACATAAAAATAAAAATAACAATACAAATTAAAACTTAACTATTGTGACGAAATTAGCTGATTATTATTAATTTGTAAAAAACTTAATAGTATTCAACAACGTTAAACTATAGAAATCCACTGCTGCATATTGGCACCTCACACAATTTATGCCTTTCGAAAAATCAGCAGTCCCAGCCAGCTCTGATGAAGGACCTCTTATTATGTACAAAATATAGGTAACCTAAGTACGATGGGTAATTATTCTAAATATATTTATCTGTATTACCTACTAGTCCTTTAGTATAGCTAGGCGGAGCTATGAAAGACGGTGGACAGAAAATGGATGAGATGACTGAGCCGAACACTGGGATCAGTGGCGCATATCAGGAAAGGCATAACGTCCAGCAGTGGACTAACGTGAACGTAGTGATGATGATGACTAGTATTTTGATTACCATATTATGTTGTATACAACACGCTACTTTAGCACAACGGCAAAAACTAAACAGCATAAAATCTATAATAACATCTACTTAATCTGTAGGTAGGTATACCTACTACGTTTTACTGTAAGTATTATATTTATGACTCGAAATAAACTTTTTAATAAGTAGGTACTATTTATTATTATAATTATTCATTAGGACATGCTTACCTAGGTAAATTTTTCTGTAGTAATTTGCTGCTAGAAAAACTTAAAAAAAACGCATCTCCCCATTTCGAAAACACATAAATTCCAGCCAGCCCGTCACTTCCGACATGTTGCCCGACAGGCGACCACGTCACTCCCCTTCATTCACCCCCTATTTACTGACCCCTCACTGACCCTTCACCCGTCTACCTAAATATGACCTTTTGGACCAACCCATTTATTGTGGAGTATTAATCGGCTGGTATGCTATTGTGCGTTCGCTGTCCAGTTTCCAGGCAGAGTTATTGTCTTCGTATTTAGAACTTTAAGTGTGGTGCTGCTTCAGGGTTGGAACTGGTTTGCCAAATTTAGAAGCAGTCTAAACAAGTTTTAGATATGCAGTGCTTCAGCTGTTGCATTGAAATTGCATTTTGGCGAAGTTCAAAGAACTGCAATGTTTTTTATTCGTTGATAAAATTAACCTTATTGTCCAATTCTGTCATTTCTTCAAGAAAAGAAGACTGATTGAGCGGTCATCGTCAATTTTTTGGTTTTGTTGACTAGCGATTAAGAAATCGGTCTCGGTAGACGTAAGATACAGTGGTGGCCATATAATTAAGAACGCTGATATAAAGGGAAGATTTTTTCCAACTAAGATGCAAAACTAATTGTATGCATTTGTTTTTATTTCTCTCGGTATCGTAAAACATTTCCATATTACCACTGTATTCATTGATACACATGATTGGCTAAAAATCAATAGGCAAACTTTTTACACTACTTTTAAACAAAGTATTCCTTATTACTGGCTGGTCACGTAATTAAGAACGCTAAGTAGTTTATACCTTTATTCAAATTTAAATAGAGAACACTCAGTCAATTTGTTACTGTTTGTATAATTTTGGCGCAATTACGTGCTGTAAAAGATTAAAGGTGATTGCTTCTTTAGAAAAAACAATGGGAAAAAATAAAAGTTGTGATAAATCTACAAGGGAAGTAATAATAAAACTTCGCCGGAAGAATTGGTCTTATAAAAAGATAGCCGACCATCTGCAATGTTCAAAAACGATGGTTTTCCACGCTGTAAAGCATTTTGCTACGTATCAAACTACTTCGAATGTTCCACGTGTACCTAAACAGAGAAAAACAACTCCTCGAGATGACCGAAACATCGTTCGTATGGCAAAACAAAATCCTTTTAAAGGGTCCAATGAGCTTAGAAAAGAATATTTTGGTGAAAACAACTTTTCAGCAATCTCAGCACGCACTATTCGAAGACGTTTGGTAGAAGAAAAATTGCACGGTAGGATAGCAAGAAAGGTACCCATGTTAAAACTTTGCCACAGGCAAGCCCAGCCAAGGCTTGCATTTGCGAGAAAGTATGAAAACTGGACTGTGCAACAGTGGAAAAATGTACATTAAAGCACGGTGGTGGAAATGTGAAAATTTGGGGTTGCTTTTCTGGACATGGTGTAGGACCTGTAAAGTTGATAGAAGGTAACATGGATCAGTTCCAATACAAAAATATACTGGAAGAAACAATGTTACCATACGCTGAAGACGTTCTACCGGTCATTTGGACATTCCAGCATGACAATGATCCAAAGCACACTGCACGCACCGTATAGGAATTTCTTACAGCGCAATTAGTTTCTGTCTTAGACTGGCCTGCTAACAGTCCAGATCTAAACCCAATAGAGAATCTGTGGTTTGAAGTAAAGAAAAAGGTTTCAAATACAAAGTGTGGAAATTTAAGAGAGCTGTATGACGTTTTTTTAGAAGAATGGAACTCTATTTCTCTTGCGAAATGTCAAAAATTAATAGAGTCAATGCCTCGCCGGTGTAAAGCTGTAATTAAAAGCCGTGGATTAACTATTAATTTTAGTTAAATATTTCTTTTTATGTTTCCTGTGCTACATAATATTGTGATTTTTTAAATCTAAGTGTCATACAAAACAATTCCCGAGCAGTTAAATAAATCGTTCTTAATTATTTTCCCAGTTTCAGTACTATTTGAATGTGTTACTTTGATAAAATCAATAAAATGTGCAAAAAATAGTTAGCGATTTCATACTTTATTCTTAAGTCAGGTTGCTCTATTAATGTGACTATTATATAACATAAATAGTTGCTTCTCAAAAGGTACACATCTCTGTGTATGATACGATTTAAATAAAAAACTTCTAGAACTTCAAATTGTTCTTAATTATATGACCACAACTGTATACAAGCTAAGAAATTGAGAGTTTTATTTTTTGTTGCCTACAAAGTAGGTATAGATAAGGATTTATAGAATTCAAGAAACAGATTAGGCGCTCTAGCGTCAGATTGTATACATTACTTTTTATTTAAAATCAAGTTCATCAAAATTTTTATTTTTCAAGCTTTTATCTAGTAAACACCTAGAGCTTTTTACAGAAACAAAAACCAATGGTATCGATCTATAGGGAACTTTTGTTTAAAAATAAATATGATCTAATACCTACATCAAAGTCTGTACAAAAAGAGAACTAATCTTGAATCAATCCATTTCTTTTTTTTTATTTAGCGGACTCTGTACCGCTGTTTGCGTCTCTGGTTATAAACACCAGAGTTCTTAGCGAACTGTTTAGTTGAGCTGTGCCCTCTGTTGCATTTAATTTGAATAGCGTTTTCGATATTTTGTTGCTGCGTTCCTAAACTATTTTGCATTCAGCGCAACCCTTTAAGATTTATTGTTATTTATGCACCGGAAATGGCACCCTCCGGCAGATGTACTTATCGAAGATGTAACTATACACATGCAAATTACAGGAAGGTTTGCATATTTTCAATCAGTGCGCTATAAAAATCGGTTGCAATCTAACTTTAGGTTTTAATCAAAAATTAACAATAGGTATTATATTAACAGATTTTTGAATGAATTTGGTGGTAACAAAATTAGCTACAGCACAGATTTTTTTTATATTTTATTAATTTTGTACTTCAGAATAATCTAGTGTATGTATCAATGTATCAATGTAGTAATATCTATTTTATTTTAGTTACAATTTTAATTTCAAATATGATTATTATTAATTGTTACTGAATAAATGAAATGAAATGATTACCTACACACATTGCAAATGATTAGATACAAATTTCATAAAAATCTTTACCTGAATTACCAAACCTTAAATGTACCTACCTAGAGGCCCTAGAGCAGATGTTTTATTTTTAACTTTGCATGCATTCGCTAAAAAATCTTTTGTGGCCATTTTAAAATAAAACTCAGTTTGACAATGCACCATGCAAATTAGAAAGTTAAGCATTTCTAAAACGTCCTAAAACATCAGGGATTATCATAGCGCTACTTTAAACAGTAGAGAAGAAAATGTATTTTGCAATGGCAACAATTTTGTATGCAAATATTATTTTTATTACAAGCTTTGAAATATATTATAGGCCGTATTTTGAGGGGATAAAATTGAAATTGCATTGCAATACAAGGTCTTTGATTAGGAATAAAATTTGCATAAAGAGCACACCTTTCACGTTGATCCGTTGTATGCAATTTTGAGTGACAGCTTGCATTGAATCATTTTTTGTAACGGATTAGAATTTGCATTTCACTATTTACTGCTCTGCTTAGAATAACAATACTTATATAGAGTAAAGGTCTTTATATGGTCCTAGAACTTCCAATATTGAATAAATTCTATTCAATATATCTTAGTAAATAAAAATAAGAAAAACACATCAACTACCGACCTACTTAGGTCAATTATGTAAACAAACAAACTCAAAATTGAGTAAGTACCTACCTACTATAAAAAGTGAAATTAATTGTAGTAGGTACCAAATTTTTTTTTTGCAGTAGGTATTTTTTATGATTTGGTACTAAGAACACTAATTTATGTATAACCGTCACAGTAATAAATTATCACAATAACTGCAATTTTATAAAAGACGTGTGCTGTAGACACCACCACGGATCGAAAATAATATAGAAATGGCTATTTATTTACATCCAAACACCGTGAACTAGTAAAAACTAGTTCAAACAATGCACTCCATACAAAATCACTGTGTTTGCAAAATCCGCGCAATCGCAAAACCGGACTTTACTAGAAATTCCAGTTGATTTACTGCAAACCCGTTTTGCACGCGCCTTTTTATAATTTGCGATTTTTTTAATAGGCTACATTTATTGGGGTATGCTGGCAACACTGGATTTGTATTATAACGGGTTACATTGTCCGGAATGACCTGCAATGTTAACGAATTATTGAATTAGCTAATAATTATGCGCGTTTGTCGTAAATTATTGCTACAGTGACCACAGATATTTTGATCATTAATCATTCTGCTGAAGTTCAGGTAAGTGAGTATTTAGACTAATAATACGCTACGCTCGCTCTACCTACGTCTTCATTTTATCAACTTTCTAGGCTATTTCTGACTTGATTTTAGCAACTGGGTGCGCCTTAACATCCTACATATTTTTTTAAACAAGAACTTATGATTTTACTAGCACTATTTTACTAGTGGGATGGACCCCGACTTCCGATCTGGATGTCGCGGGTTCGAATCTCAGCGTGCATCGATGAGTTTTCTGTTCGAAAAATATTACCTATGTGCGCATGAAAATCCACGGCTTAGTTAGTTCCGCTCGTATTGAGCATGTATTTCCTGTGGATGAAGCTGGCTAAGCTGACAGCATAATGTTGCTGGGCAAGCCTACTTCATCTGAAAACCTATCTACTAGGCACCTACCACTACCTACTACCACCTAGGCACTACAGCATGTGAACTTCACACATTCAATGTGGGCAACGGGCAACAAGAATAAAAACTTGCTATACTAGATATGCTGTAAAAATCATCTTCAATAGAGGCCTAGTATAGTAAGTAGTACGTATGTGGATATTTATTAACCTCGTTCGTTCGTTCGTTCGTATGAGTCAGTGACTCTGATGACAAGGTTTCTAGGCCGCCCGAAGGCCTCTGTCATGGCCTAACAACTTTGAAAAAGCCGGAACCGAATGCTTAACAGGCCCTCCGAAGCACGGGAGCGCTCAGTTGAAATTGCCACTGGCGGTCACCCATCCAAATGATGACCCCGCGGGACAGTGCTTAACTTCGTTGATCTGATTAGAACAACTTAGCCAGCTACGTCACGAGCGCTCCATTTATTAACCTTACCTTATGTAGGTTCACCCAAGCCACGAGGGATCCTAGAGTGAGGTCAGTCAGAGATAATCTTGCTGACTAAAGAATTTAGGTAAGTAGATACCTACGTAACAAATATTTTTGATATCCTGGGTTGCGTTTGATTGATTAAATAAGTTGGTAAGTAATAGGTAGGTACTTATTAACATAATTTATCTATTTTCACTACATAAATCGTAGAGGGTCTACGCCTCGTAGCCAGTGAAGCGTAGGCGTTCTACAAGTCCTACCTTATTAGATACCTGATAAATGTAAAAAAGAAATAAAATATACAGAATTTAAGTAAATACTTTTGATCGGGATTTTAATTTAGGAATTAAGATAGATAGGACACGTAAGTACCTATACGCCGGGGATGTTATAATTTTTTAAGGGAACGCTCACGATTGTCGAAAAATTAAACAAAATGTAAAAAACTATATTTTTTTTAAGTATTTGCAATTAGCAAACATAACATAGCACACCAAAGTAAAAGTTTGTTAAAAGTTTTAATTTGTTGACCAAGCTCCACACGCATTCATAGTTTGGCTCTATGCCAGGAGATGCCAGGTGACTCTCAGGAAAGACTTCAGACGTTCCTTAACTTTGCCTTAGCACGATTCTTTCAAACAAGACAAAAATAAAGGGACCTCTGTTCACTAATTTTGGATCAAGAATATTGTCCAATTTCGCGCCAAAAGGTGATGTGTGACGCGCCGCCTCACACACGCAGCCCCGCCCCACACATGTCGGCCAATCAGAAGGCTTAAACAACGCGCAACACGCATATTGATCTGCGGACAACGCTCGAACCGTTTACATTTCGACATATCACATGCTAAACACTGACAAACAATAACATATGCAGATTCTACATTCAAATTGCTACCCTATTACATGTGTAATAAAGGTGGTAATCACTTGCGTAAGCAAAGGTCGGTTACAGTGTTTATGCTCCATCCCGGAGTGTAATTTATAATGTCGTTTCAAAGCAAGCTAAAAGGCACTCTATGTTTATATTATAAAGTTTTATGTCGCTTGTACCTTGAAATGATAATATGAGTTGGTGTAGTGACCTCAACTCATTGAGGTAAGCTGAAGGCTGCCTGAAGGTGGCCAGCATAATGCTCTACTCTAAGAAATATTTACCTACCTATATTACTACACAAGTGGGTAGATTAATTATTTTTATAAAAGTTACCCTGTGATACAAAGTAACTTAGAATTAACGTAGGCAGATAGGTACACCTACACCAATCTCGGCAATTTCCTGTAGGTGTAAGTAGGGTAGGTACCCATTTACGTCTGGGTTTAAATGTGGTGCGTAGGGAAGGTAATATGTAGGTACTAGTATTATGTTAACAGTGGTACCTAGATAAGATGGACGTAGGTATGTTGATGGGACAGGCACAGGCACTAGCTGAAACCTTACCTTAATTTCATTCCTATAACGCCATCTAGTTGTTGTATGATAAACTTCGTTCACTACAAGGTTCGTTTAATTGCATAAGCTACAAGCTACTCGACAACAGATGGCGTTGTTTTTGCTTAAATCTATCTTTGCCTTTTACTATTTGCATATGCACTCACAAGGTGTGATGTGATGTGATCATGTTCATTTAGAGAGCTAGTTAAGAAAAAATATAAATAGGTAGGAAGGTACTAGTTTATTGGATAACATTTTTATTTTATTTAACCCATTACGTAGGTAATAATAAAGCCACAATAACTTAAAAATATTTCTAATACCTAATGCTTTTATGTACCTACTCGAAACAATTTGGCTATGTTTTTTAAATTGCAAATTAGTACTTATAAATTAATTTCAATAACTTTCAAATAAATAAAACTTAATATTGTTAAAAATTAAACAACATTATCATAATATCACTGACAAATAATTTTCCTCCTTGAAATCCTAATAAGTAGGTAGGTAGGTACCTAACATACAAAGGATGAATCAGGAGAGCATTTTTTAACCTCTTTTCTGGGTAAATTTGTATCCACATAATAGTACTTATAAAACTAACTTATTCTTTAGTATAAAACTGATATAGGTATGTACCTACTATTTAATATCTCAACTCATTAAAATAGATAATAAGTGGTGCAAACATATCCTTCAATGTTAACAAAATGTTAAGCTTAAGGTATATTATTAAGAAACAATGCGTCAATCATAAATTTTGGTAGTTAAGGCTCTTTGTATGGTTCCACCGTGATAGGTTCAGTCAGGACTAAAGGAATATCTCCCCCAGCATTTTTTGGCACCCAACCCACTGCCTCCTCATCCATTTTCCGTTTCTCCTCTTTTAATCGTTCATATTCAGCAATCTCCAACTGGTATTTGGGAGTGGTAATACCAAAGAAGCCAGCCAGTGACTCCCCTGCATAGTCAACAGCATATAGCGCTTGGTAGCCAGTCTTCCATGCAAAGTGCGATAACCATGGGCCCCATGTCAATGTGGTCTATAAAAAACAAAATTTTTTTGGGGTATTATATTTTGTATAGATACTTAAGTTTTTTTTTTAATGTAAGCAAGTGACAAGACAGTCAAGTCGCCTGCCTGATGTTAAGCACCCTGCCTGACCATAACAGATGCAGTGCCACCCAAAGCCTAAAGTTTTTAAGTTCAGCATGACATTGCACTGTGCTCATCGCCCTGAGACGTTGTTGTTAAGTCCCAGTAATATCACTTGCTATAGTGCCCTTCAAACCTAAACACAGTAATGCTTGCACACTACTGCTTGGAGGTAAAATATCTGGCACTGCAGGTACCTAGCAAGATGAACTATTTTTACATTATTTAATTAAAATGATATACTTCCTCTACACATGCTAATACCTGCTGCATACCTGAAGTAAGTAAGTTCGTATGAGTCAGTGGCCAACTCTGTTTACAGAGTTTCCAGGCCGCCCGAAGGCCTCTGTCATGGCCTCGAAGGCCTTTGTAATTTATTTATTTTGCTAAAGAGTCAGACTTATTACTATTATTAGAACTCTACCAATCTATGATCAAACACCAATATCGAAATTTAATAACATGTTTGGAGGAAAATCTAGAGGAATTTGCAATTCAATTGTAATATTTAGGTAACAAAAATGTTTGCCAATGCTGTTGTTTGGATGTTTGATAAACACAATTATGTACTCAATCAAGCCATGATAGAATTTCTACCGACACTTCTTTGCCATAGCTTTTAAAAATGCTACGAACACATAGAACAATGGTTTCACTGAATCTGTTTATGTAATATGAGTCACTTTTTAACCTGGTTTATAGCATTTGAAGTCACAGGGTGGCTAGTCAATCATCTTATCGCTAAAAAATAATAATAGACTCACAGGATCAACTAGTTCTGAAGAATCTGGTACACTCTCTTGAGGTTCAACGTTAGTTTCTTCCATAATTTCTTCGACACCGTCGCTAAAATACAGCACTTTCATGGGTTTGTTGATTGTAATATTTACTGCATCCTGAGTTTCCATTTCTGTATCGAAGTTTTAGCAATCTAGCAAAACGTAGTGTAACACTTTGGTGTATCAATAGTAATATAGTTTCTTTGAACCTTTGTTCCAAAACTTCCAAAACAAAAGCAAAGCAAACAAAACAAAATGAACAACCTTTTTTTTCCCCTTTTTTAAATGGCAGTCTGTCTGTTTCGACAATATTGCCAGTGTCAAGTAGTGTCGACATCAAAGACGAACAAGTTCGAATTTTGAATTTGACGAATGCCACAGACGCCACAAATTAAAAGAAGAAGAAGAATTTGACGAACAACATTTTAAAAGAAATGATGGCGTCCTTTCAAAATTTTCCAGGAGAATCTTCGACCAAATTACAAACCAACATCACCCTTCCATTTCAATCACTTACACTTGTGCCAAGACTACGAGTCGTATTGGTTAAACTGCCACCAACTCAAAATAACTCGAGAAAAACAATTAAAATGGGAGGAACATGTCGTACCGGCAAAATGACCGAAGAAACTCCAACAACCTTTGATTATGACACTATAGAAATCTTTGTGACAACTGTGTTTGCGTGTCGGTGTGTGTGCGTGCGTGTCATATCAACTTGTCAAGGAACATAGATTATACATACTCATATCGAACGAAGGTCTACTCTAAAAAGCGACAAACGATAATCGTGGCCAATATTATAGCTCAACTTGTGTCGGTGACAAGGAACATAACTATCCTTACTGGTGACAACTAAGTTCAGAGCATTCACGGACATAACCTGAACCACAAAAAGTGTCACGATTCATCGCATTTGTCTGCAAGAGTAGACCCTCTGTGCGTGTTGTGTCAACTTGTGTCGTTCGCGTTTGTTTAATAAAATCGGCAGACTGCAGGCAGGCAGATTCAGTTCTTTTTTTTTTTGATAGCAGCCAGTTTATTTAGGTATACTCTGTCTACTGCTCAGACAATGATAAATACAAAAGACCGCCACCGAACGGGGAACGCCCCGTGAAGCGCGAACGCGAAGTCGCGAAACCTTCCACACTCGCGGTTCGCGGCAGGGTTGGAATTCGTACTTCAGTAGTAGTATTTGTATTAAAAATACATGCTTCGTACTACTTAATACCCATACTTATGGGTAGTACGCTAAAATGCTACAGTTTCATCACGTGTAGAAATTAGGGGTTGTCGATTCGAGATTTAAAAAAAAAAGTAGTTCCGATTGCTTTGACAGATGGCGCTATCTGCCCTACTGCCATACTGAGAAAGGTTATTATAACAAGAAAAAAGTTGGTAACTTCGTTTCTGTTTCGTCTCGTGTCAAGCGGAAGGTTGTGAGTTCATGTCCTGCTTGAGGCAATATAATTTAACTCCAGTACGACCAAAGGTAATATACTACGTAGTACGTACTATGACTGTGACACCAGCCAGAGGTATGACAGACAGACAGCAGTAGCTACTAATTTTAACCGACCATCTTAAGTCTCTTCTTCTTCTTCTTCTTTTAACGTGTGGCGTCTGTGGCCGATCTTAAGTCTTTGATCCTCCATTGTCTTCTTCTTTTAATTTGTGGCGTCTGTGGCCGGTCTCCATTGTCTTACCGTTTCAACTCTGTCGACATTGACATTGGCAAAATTGTGGCAAACCCGGCCACAGACGCCATAAATTAAAAAAAGAAGAATTCTCTACATATTCACCATAACTCGCCAAACGTAGTGCTTACATTCTCTTGGTATTGGGGTTAGGGGTTTTACGTAGATTATAAATAATGCTGCATAAATAAACTAAAACATCATCTTCTCTTTTTGTGATTAACTAGAGTGTTATGATTAAAACATGGAAGGATTCTGCAGGGGATGCTTGTTACAATACGATGATCCTACTGAGCTGTTGCAATACACTGAGAAAAACAGAAGATTGTTTGTGTACTCCACCGGATTACAGGTACCGGCTATAATAAATCAACTTTGCACCAGCGTGCCTTACATTTACATTACAGCGAGGTGCTTATTTAACTTCTGCGTGTTGTAATTCCCTGTTCCTATTTACTTACATCGCGTCGTAAGAAAACTCGCAAATTAATTGGCTCCGTAACATGTTTAGCCTATAGACTAAGCTGTGAGCTTATTTTAGAGTGAGCACTGGTGGTCTAGCTATAATGCTGGTGGTAGTGACCCTGCCTTCCGATTCTAAGATCGTGAATTTGAACCCGGTCATGCATGAATGGGTTTTTCTATTAGAAAAATGTATGTGCGCATTGCCAGTGCTCTCATACGGTAAAGGTAATCGTGAGGAAACCGGCAGAACTAAAAATTCGAAAGACATGCTGTTATAAATGATAACTCGATAGCTTTATATACAGTGATTTTAATGATCTCCTTTGATGCTAATTTACAATAAAAAAGCTCGTATGAAAAAAAGTAAAATGGATTGTGCTCTCAGCGCGGTGGATTGATATGAATGATGGCTGGCGGCTCGCGAAGAGAGGAGTATGGGCTCCTTTGGACGCCTGGGTGTACGCAGCAATTGTGTTGAGTGAGTTGGGGTACTTTGGCATTAACACATGCCATCCACCAACCACCATTGGGTCCGCATCACAGAACAGAAAATCTGTATCCGCGTGGTGGATTAAGACCCAATCACTCTCTCTCAACAGTGAGCCAGTGTCCTAGAAGTAGGAAGATATAGTTCGCACAACGGATCTAGGCTTCCGTGAGGTCAGCCGTTTGTGATGCGCTAAGACAATTTAGTTTGAAAAAGCTCCATTGCGCATTGAAACGGCTAACTTCACGACGGCCGAAATCCGCTGTGAGATCTATACATTAGAAAGCGGTCATGATATTAGTGATGTTATGCTGAACAAGCTTACTTCAATTCAAATCAATTCTTGGTTAGGTGGCCTTTGTGGGGATGACCACAATTTCGCCAATGTCACGTTGCAAGTTCCTCCTTTGTACAATGATAAGAAGTCGGGTGAGAGAGTGATCGGTGTGAAAGATGTCGATTGGTAAAATTTTGAACCAAGCAAAACTATTTTTCCCATGTTTCCTGACATTGACAATATAATAGGTAATATAAGCACAGATTAAATAAGTGGGGGGAGGGGGAGGGAGTAAATGAAGGTTACAAACAATTTACAATTTAATTTTACATTTTTCTATATATTTACATAAAGTACTTATGAAGGGAGTAAAAACTAAGGAAAGTAGACATTTAGAAGAGGAGGGAAGGGGGATATCAAAGGGAATAAAATCATATAAAGATATTCGAGAATTATTACAGTTAAAAAATATGTGGTCAACATCTTCTTCCTCGAGACCACACTCACAAAGAGAGTGATCCCTAATCCGGAGTTTTGCTAGAAATACAGGTGTACACGAGTGACCAAGCCTGAGGCGGCATATGGTTGATGTAGTAGTTTTGTTGGCAGAACGATATTTAAAGAACCATGGTTTATTAGGAATATCTGGTTGAATTTCACTATAGTGTTTACCTTTAATTTTTTTAGAAATTTCCCAATTTTTGTTCCACGAAAGATTCAAATGTTCCTTTGCCGAGTGTCCAAGGTCATGACAGAAAATTTTAAAGTATTCTAATGAGCCAACTAGGGAGGCATTTTTAGCACAAGAGTCTGCATTTTCGTTGCCCAGAATACCGGAGTGACCCGGGATCCAAGCTAATACAACATAACAAGCTTACTTCATAAGCCTATGAGCAATGAATTTGGAAGGTGGCAAGTGCTACTTCTGAATTGTTTATGGAGTAAAGTACAATATTATATTATTAATTTGACCAAACTCAAATAAGCACTATTTTCTGAATAAATCGTAGTGGGTAGGTAGGTCTAATCAAGCTTTGTAATCTTAGTAAAACTATTTTTAGGTAAAACGCAATGACATGTTTACATTCCAACTCTGCAAAGAATGCTACTCTAATATGAAGCTTTCATGCAAATTTAAAAAGCAATGTCGGACTTCAGACAAGAAGTTCAGAAACTATTTGATGATCAAGGGAGATGGAGATCATTTTGGGAGCTTTCTCAAAAATATGGATGTGATGGAATCTCTAAGGTATGTGTTCTGATTAACTTCCAGCTAATAGTAAATAACTTATTTATACCTGGTGGTAGGACTCTTCAGCAAAAGTTTGTTTTGGTGGATACCACCACAGAGTCATATTAGGTACTCTGTGGTATCACCACAGTGCCAGATATTCTGCCTCCAAGCAGTAGTGTGCAAGCATTACTGTTTTTAGGTTTGAAGAGCACTAGCTAGGAAATTACTGTGCAAAAGAGACTTGATAACTATATCTTGGGGTGAGCGCAGTGCAGTGCCATGCATAACTTTAGCGCAAATTTTTTGATGACACTGCACCGTTTATGATTAGGTGCTTCACATTATTCAAGCTACTTACTTAACCATCTCATACAAATAACTAAACTACTAACTTAAGTAGGAGAAATTACAAAGATCTGTGACCTTTTATTGCACTAAAATAAGTCAAGCTTCAACTCAATGCATAAAAGATATATGGCAATTGATGATTATAATATCCCAAAAATTATTTTGCCTCAAGCGGGATTTGAACCCGCAACCACCGCTTGATACGCGGGCGCTCTACCAATTGAGCTATCGAGACATATCTCGCTTGGACGAAATAATCATTGGGATGTCTTCGGCTCGAAGCGCCGAATTCTGCTGAGTTAGCATGAGCACCATAGACTATGTCTTATTTATTTAAAATTGTTATTTCAGGCTACCATTGGCTTCTGGGCACAGCACACCATATCAGAAAAACATGGATGATGACAATGGTATGTTTTAAATAAATGTTTGTTAGTTTGTTCTTTGCAACCTGTAGGGAGATTACGCTACTCGGTTGGAATCCGATTTCAATCAGTGAACTGGCAAAAGCTATCATATTCACACAGTTAGTAAGTTTTGATTGAATTTGAAACCAAATGAAATCGATTGCAACCGAAATACATAATCACCCCTCTGGTCTAGAAGAATCTGACAAACACTAATTAATTTAATAAAAATAAATATATTGGATTTCTTACACAGCGCCATCTAACTTCAAACTAAGCAAGCTGATAGAATAATAATACTATTGAGTACATTTTTTTTAATAATAAATTTAAGTAAGTATAGTTCTCACGACGCCGGCGGATCTCGGCCGGCCGTCGTAAAGTTAGCCGTTTCGATGCGCAATGGAGCTTTTTCAAACTAAATTCTCTTTGCGCATCACAAATTAACTTCACGGAAGTATTTGCAGATTGTGCAAACATTTGTCCCACCGCATCATCAAAGTTATAAAAAGACAATGAAATAAACAAATTTTTACTTAAACAACTTTACAATTCCAGAGTCCACTTGCACCAGCATCCGTAACTTTATGACGGACATCTTGGACGGTGAGGAGATGCCTCCGACGGAGGCTCGTATCATCCGCGAGGTTATTGAGGAGGAAGCGGATGTGTTGGATGACTCGCTTGACTCGCATTGGTTGCAGGAAGATGTCACTATCGAAAGCGACTTTGATGTGGATTTTGGGTAATAACTGCAAATTCAAATTCATCATCATCATCATCATGACAGCCTTCTAATTTCACTTTCATCACTTTGAAACGTCTTAGAGCTAGGTGAATCTACGTCAGTTCCACGCGCCCCAGCCTAGAAGAATCTGTAAACAAACTCGGCTGCTTTGGCTCTTGTGTCGTAGCTTTTCAATTTCATAATCGGCCTTATTATGACAAAGGCTTTCGTGTTTCAAAAGTCACGTAAAGTATTAGTCCTGGTTATAATCGTCTCGCTGTCGGGCGTCTTTATTTGAGTTCTAAGATTATAAATTTATTTCTTGAATAAAAATGTTTTTTATATTTTCAGTATGAGTCCATTTTGCACGCCGCGCTCCGTACAAAACAACAAATTCTCGTCTCCAAGAAGATTCACCGATGCTGAACAGCGTAAAATAAACTATCTAACTTCCAAAGAAATAATTGAAAAAATAGATAAACCACAAATCTCACAAAAATTTGACATGCCTATATTAGACTTAAACCTTGAAGATATGAAAATAAAAAATTATATTAAAACAGAAAATGCAAGCCTAAAACCAGAACCACCAGAGCTACCTGAACTAGACAATTCTATCCCAAGCGAAGTTGAAGATATGGTAACGGAAAATAGTCTATCCAATACACTTCAGTGTTTTAAAACGGATATACTAGCTGATTTGGCAGTTAAAAAACAAATGGCTGTCACGGAAAACGACATTTCGTTTGACGAAACTCAAGATTTAGTAGCCACGATAGCGAATGAAGCTAATAGTAAAACAGTTGAGATAACAACAGATAATAAAGACGATATTTGTATAGTTTTAAATCAGGGTACGGCAGGAAAGAAAGGCGATGCACCGTTGATCAATGAACTGGAATATTATGTGAATAAAGCGGAAATAAAGAAGCAAATCATAACGGCGAAAGATAAATCCAAAGAGTATCATTGCTCTATAGACAGAAACTTAGAAATTGCCTTGAAATTTAACGGGAAAAAGGAGTTTTCTCTCGATCAGCTTATAATATCGCCGGCAGGTAACATTTTTATTTATAAATAGTAGAACAGGGTTGAATTCTTTCATACAATCTTTATTATCTCGCTGCAACCAAAAACAAGTTGATTTTTTTGAGGAATTATACTATATAAATTATAATATAGGTTTAAAATATTACAACAGCACGATTGAAACACAAATAGTGGTGCAGATTTGCAAAGAAACTGCAGTAGAAAGATGATTGTGTGTAAAAAAGTCAGCGCGGATAAAGTTGCGGGGCGTTCTACAAATTTATATTAAAAAAGATATATTATTTACATAAACTACCTAATTATTAACTTATGATGAACCTATATTTTCAAATTTTTAGCAAGTATTCGTTCAGGTGTGTCCACACCTACTATCAACAACATTTTATTTGGTGACAAAGACACCGAGTCAACCATACATCCCAACACTTTAACGCCCACCATCAAAGATATTCTATTCAAAGAAGAACTTGGTATAGTAAACAGTCCCAAATATTTCTCACAAGTGGGGCAATCTTTAGAGAATCTTGAGGCTACTAAGAAAGATATCAAAATAATGGATGATATAATAGTAGATGATGAAAATGTACATCTCAAGGATAAACTAATAAATGTTAAAACTGGACCTGAAAATTTTTATGATCATGATGAACTAGGAGAAATAATTAACCATGGTAAAGAGATCAATACCGAAGATGTGTTAGAAAAGTTCCTACAAGAGGCTGGTGACAACTCGACTAAACTAAACGAAGAAATCATCAATCAAATGATAGATCCTGTTCATCTAACAAAAGAGCTATCAGACCAAGACCTTTTCAAAAGACCCCAAACACCTCCATACGACAAATATGATCTTCAGAAATGCTTGTGCAAAATATGCAATAGAACATTCAATTCGTCAAGATCGCTGAAAATTCATTTTGCTAAAATACACAAATATAAAATACCTAGTTCCGATCCTCATAGAAATAAATCACAGGATTCGAAGATCAATGTATGTGATAGTTGTGGAAAACGAGTGAAGGGAGTTGCAAATTTTATAAAACACAAGAAAAGACATCTTGTAAGTAATATTACAAAAATATTAATTAAAGTAGGATAACTCCCATTAGATAGGACTGTGACGTCATAGATCTGTTGAGACTTTTTGTCCCATTAGTTCTATGGTAGAACTGTTGAAACAAAAACTATATTATTATTGCCAACGTCTAAACATATGTAATTTATCAGTGGCCGTCTAAGGTTGCGTTTCCACCAGAGATGTGCGAAGATGTGTAGCAAGGGAAGTGTTGTTAGGAACCAATAGAATCACTTCATTATAGCTGTCAGAGCGAGGCTAGGTAAATTAAGTGATTCTATTGGTTCCTAACAAACACATCCCTCGCTACACACACATCTCTGGTAAAAACGCAGCCTTAAGGTACAATCGCAGTCCAGATATTCTGCTGTGCCGCCAAGCAGTAGCACTAATATCAGTTATGTGGTGGCAGTAATATTGCAAGTATTTTTGCGTTTATGTTTGAAGATAACTAGAAAGTATTAAAGTAAAATGCCAGGGCAAAAGAGGCTATAACTACCTCCTCGGGGCGACGAGCACAGCGCAATGCTACGCAGATTTTTAAATGCTTTAGGTGGCACTGCAACGCGTCTTGACTTGACCGGCTCGTCATTGACATAAAAAAGTCAAGCCTACTCAATGAATGAGTCAGTTGTTTCAAACTGAGTTCAAACCCACGACCTAAAGATCAAAGATATAAGATCAAAGAAGAAAGATAGAAAGAGAAAAGATCAGAGATACACCATTGCTTTTTAGTCTTTAACATTTTTTGGGGAAGACCTTACCTTCTGCAACACAGTGCAAACTAAAGCAGGAGGAAGTGCAACACTAAACCATGTTATGTTTTCTAAAGTTGAATAAATATTTTTGTATAATAATCTTTTTTTTAGTAGAGTTGGCCATTCACATGAACATACTACTTTCAGGATAAACTCGTTGACATTTTCGAATGTGACAACTGCAAATTGTTTTTCAAGAGTCGAATTGCGTTGCTGGTACACATGAAAATGCATATGGGACATGAGCCGAAAAAGAAAGTAAGTTGCCTTTTTTTCCATACAATTGTGGACATATTCTTTTAAATATTTACAGAATTGTTTGCAGTTTTATGTTTCATTTTCATTTCATTTTAAATATTCATTCATGTTTTCTAAACAGAATACATTTCAGATGATAAATATTGATATTGAGTTTTTTAAAAGTCTATTGTGTCTATGGAATTTGGTAGGATTATTATAAGTCTGTTTGTGTCGCCGCGTCCCGCCACACACGTATTCTTTATTGTAGGCAGCAACAGGCAGATACAGACTCAATAAACCCTACCGTTCTGCTACATTCAAGGACTGTGGCTCATTATGAAGGCATAAGACCTATAGCACTGTTCTGTATTAAGTATTCATTTAATTAAAAAAATCTCATTTATACGTAATTTCATACTAATTGCCAAGATCTTATCAGTCATATATTTCATTTTAGAAATTCCTGTGCAATATTTGTGGTAGAGAGAGCGCTACAACGGGCCATCACAAGTTACACCTAAGGAGGCATCTCAAGAAAGTCTCGGACACATGTGATATCTGTCACAAAGGGTTCTACAGCGCGTATGATTTGAAAGTGCACATGAGGTAAGTAATAGTTACATACACGATAACTATACCTACTACACCTAGTTAAAATCCCTTGATATCATTATTATCAGCCAATAGACATTCACTGCTAGATATATCCCCTAAAGAATGCCATGACGACCGACGATCAATTCAATTCAATTCTTGGTTAGGTGGCTTTTGTGGGGATGACCACAATTTCGCCAATGTCACGTTGCAAGTTCCTCTTTTGCACGACGATAAGAAGTCGGGGTGAGAGAGTGATCGGTGTGAAAGATGTCGATCGGTAAAATTTTGAGCCAAGCAAATCTATTTTTCCCCTGTTTGACCTGACATTGACAATATAATTTGTAATGACCGACGATCTTGTTCGTTCACCATCCACCGAGTTCCTGCGACCGTTTTAATGTCATAGGTCCATCTAGGGGGGGTGACATGTGACGGTAAGGCGTCGACTGCGGGTTGATTCTAACTCTGTTGGCGACCAACCAGTTACAGAGTAATATATTGTATAGCTAGTTATAGCTATTAGCTGTAGTAGGATAGCTATCTAAACTAATATTAGAAAGAGGACAGATTTGTATTTTTGTATAAAAATAATATAATAATGCTGGACAATCCACACAGCATTATCTAGCCCCATTGTAAGCTGCTGTTAAACAGCGCTGTATTATGGGTACTAGATGACTGATATATACTTAATACAATACAATACATAGATAGATATTTTTTATTAATATAGAAAATACCCAAAACACCATATTTGTAGATCGTACAAACATTTGTCCCAAGGCGGGAATCGGACCCGCAACCTCTGCGTCGCAGGCGGACCTGCGCCCGCTGCGCCACATCGGTCGTCAACAAATGTTTGCTACGAATAAATCAAAAACTACTGGTCCGATTTCAAAAATTCTTTGATCTTTACAATAGTACATTATCCCTGAGTAACATATTTAAGCTATATTTATTACTAGTAACCCACCCCGGCTTCGCACGGGTGCGGTTTCATTGCACCTGCGCGAAGTTGGGACGGACTGCTAGTATATTTATAGCTAATTACCATTACTCAAATGGCGAGATGACAAACGCCACAATTAGCTATCCGCTACCGCTTATGAAAAATGTTAAATTGGGCCAGCCCTTTACTCACTCGAGTCTAGACCTACCTACGTATTAGTTCTTCAAACTTATCTTGTGATAGTGAGAGTCGAGCCCAGCTGCTCCTTCCCCTATACATGTATTCACCAGATTGTTCTGGCTGGCCAATATTATTGTATAGTGCATCTGCCTTGTGTAACTTCCTGAGTTGTTTTATTTACAGAAAACACAATGGCGATAAACCGTATGCATGTCAATACTGCTCAAAAGCTTACACACGCCGCGGAACATTGTACCTACATATGAAACGGCATCTGGGTTAGTATTAAGTACTTACTATTTTAACGTTCAACTGATGGTCCCCGAAGGCCTTCCTGCTATTACTCCGCCACCAAAATTAATACTGACTATAAGAAAATACTTATTTCAAACAGAATCTTCATAAATAAAGTTGTTTACAATATTAAGATTGAAGCCGTGATCCGTTAAAAATGGCACGGCGGCGGCGAACACAGATTATACTATTTTAGACTTCAAAGTTTTAATATCTAATATTAATTTCAGGTAAAATGGAGTTCAAATGTGATGTCTGTGACATTGAGTTTGTCTCTAAACAAGTATTGGCACAGCACTACGGATCACAAAAATGTATCAATAAAAGGACCGAAGAATCTAAGAAAACGAAGACTGTTGTTAGAAGAACAGGTAAAGGATCCCTTGAAAATATCAAGAATATCATGCTAAATGTAAATAAGGATATTGAATCAGCAAACGACCAAGTGAATTAAAAAAATACGTCTGACGAAGATTTACTGTGATTATAATATAGTGATATACAAAAGTTTACATAAATCATTTATTATTTGCATTTACCCCTGTAAGATGCCCTGTTCCATTCTAATCCAGTGAACAAATCCATTGATAGATTTGGTTCCACATTTTTTGTACTATTCATAAATGGATTTGATTGTAATAATTAAATCAAACACTAGAATTTTCAACAACACAAATAAGTATAATAATTATTGAAATTAGAACATCACTAAATAAAAAAAAAATACAAAATGTTTGAATAATTTATAAATTCTAGTCTATTCTATTTTTATAAAAATATCATGGTTATACAGATTTCACATTATTTAAATGCATTTTAGCCGTAACAAGTAGAGTGAAAATAACTAACCAGTTAAGTCTGCACCATAAATGGGGTAAATCAATGACGCAAGCAAACGTAACCGCAGAGAAAATACGAACGATTCAACTAGTAAAACAAATAATGTGATTTATTAACTTGACTGCATGATACGGCAGACCTGTGATATACATACATACTTGGAATAACAACACGTAGAATGATAGCTTCATTCAAAATTATTTCCAAAAGTGTGTTCACAAAACAATTGATGTTTGCGTGAGCGGCCTATGTATTATACGTGATTAATGATTATAT
Organism: Colostygia pectinataria; assembly: GCA_951394395.1. NCBI lineage: Eukaryota > Metazoa > Arthropoda > Insecta > Lepidoptera > Geometridae > Colostygia > Colostygia pectinataria. The sequence continues at coordinate 4,047,501 of OX596362.1, forward strand.
ACGTGGTGTTACAGCAGCCTTTAACCACACAATACACCATTTTGAAATTATAATTGTGAGACGTGTGCACGATGACTTCACATTGATGAATGGCGAGCCGCTTGACTAAGTGAGACTAACAAGTCTCACTAAAAATGATCACAATTTGCGTGCGCGTACTTCGTTTCTCCGTGTTGTTATTCTAAGCATACATACCCTATATAGATTTATACCGTTAGAGGTACTTATACTTAACCTGCAACTATTTCTAACTTACAAATGATGACTATTTGGTCTTCCTATGCTGGAAATCAGGCGTAGGTCGTAGATTATTGGCAAGAGCTGCCAATAATCCCAACTCAGTGTGGATTTGACTAAAGTATGATTTACATTGAGTCAGTAGCAAAGTCAGTGCTGACCCGCTACTGGCTTAATGTAAACGCTATGAGGTCAATGCTGACAACAGAGAAAGTCGATTCTCAAAGTCAGCACTTTATTTGGAGTCAGTCACTGACTCAATGTAAATCGCACTGTACTCCAAAAATACAAGTTATTCTTAGGTTGGATTCGACCAAACACGACAGTTAGATTGTGATTAATAATGTTTTTTAAATTTATCTATTCTGTCAATAGACCAGTTAAAACTATTAAAATAGATTTGGACCCCATTTAGCACTTTTATACAATATCTCTAATCTACAGTGGTTTTAAAAATAGTGCAAATAGGGTACCACTGTGCTGTCCGAAATGTGTTCATAATTATTAGATAAATTTTAACAAACTAAACTAAATTCATAATTTAAACCGGTATTAGAATGTGTGTTACTAAGCAATAAAATTTTTGTATCACATAATCTATTCTATGGGTAAGTATCATGTTTTTGTCAAATATTTTAATTTGAATGATCTTGAAAAGTTGATATCACACGAACAAACAATATCAGCATTGTTCGATATTACACAACACGGATTTTATTCTACGTGAGTGAGGGCGCTGTCTGTGCTAAAAGATATGACAAAATTATGCTAGAGTCTAGTATCAGCTTGAGTTAATCCCATTTTTTTTTATTTTATAGGACAATTAGCATACCGTTTTACAAAAATAACGTAAAACATAAACAATAACGAAAAAACATTGTGCGGCCAATTATAGCGTAGTAGCAACATGTGACATCCGCAGGACACAATAAAATAATAAATAATTGCTGGACAATCCACATAGCATCATCTAGCCCCAAGCTAAGCAGACCTTTGTGCTAAGGGTACTAGATGACTGTTATACTTTTATACAATACAATACATATATAAATATTTTTTATAGATAAAAAATACCCAGAACACCTGAAACAAATATTTGTTCCAAGGTGGGAATCGAACCCGCAACCTCCTGCGTCGCAGGCGGACCTTCGCCCGCCTGTCCACATCGGTCGTAAACAATAATTTTTACCCACATGTTGTCAACTCGCCCTTGTTTGGTCACACCCTTACTATTATTAAAAATAATATGCTAACATAAATTGACATTTAAGTTATTAGATTTTTCGTTATATTTAGTCAAAACTGCAAGATGCGTGCAAAATAATATTATAAGGCCTTTCGCATACCGGGCGTAATACGAGCATTAGGAGCGTTTCCACCAGAGCTAAGCGAAGATGTGTAGTGAGACTAGCGAGAGATGTGTTTGCTGGAACCAATAGAATCACTTCATTGGAGCTGGCAGAGCGAGACTAGGTAAATCAAATCAAATGACAAGCTTTCGCTGTTTCATTACAACCGTACGTTGTACGGCGCTTGGTGTTTTAATATTTTTTTAAATACGCGCTGAAAATAAGCCCAGTGTGTAAAAGCTCTTAATAGCTTCATTAAACTGGTTTCTCGCAAATGGCCTTGGGACTGGTGGCTTATTTTTTAATAATTATTAACATACTTACAATGAAATTAATCTATTTAACCTAACAATATACAACGGTGCTGCAGTAGTTTCACTAACCAATAAAAAGTTGCTAACATTTTTAGAGAACCATGTTCTAGAACCATCTTAGGGAGTCACCATATACATTGGATCGGAATAAACTAAAGGTGAGAATTATAATTAATTATATCAAAGGCGACGGTTGTAAATTACTGTTTATCCATCATTTTATGTCTACAAGTAACGATACGGTCAGTTGTTCTGTTGAAAAATATACATAGTTCAGCTTTTGACATGAATTAGTATGGTCTTTACAAACAATACTAATAGGACATTAACACAAAGGCGTTACAATTAATACCTACTCATCCTATTACAAACACTATTCGCTTCATACGAATATGTTTTTCTGTCTGCATCCAAGTCTAATATAATTTCTGACTTTGATATTGGCGTTTAGTTCATTATTAGCCACATAACATTATTAGTTACAGCACCTTATCAGTTCTGTATTGTTCCATTCTAAACCCTATTAGGTTGTGATAAGAGCTAGGACTTCTGCATTTTATGTCTAGGGTACACTATACAATTATCTGCCATTTGGTTGCGCATCGTAGAGTTCTCTTTTCGTACTTCAGAAAGCTCTTGGTTTAGCCTAAGCACTTCTAGCACGAGCTTTTCATTATCCACTTCTAGTTTTTCTAACCTGAAATTTAAAAAAAATATGATTAAGTCTAACAATACTCATTATATTATTGCAAAAGTTATTCAGTAACGTTTTCACGGCTAAACATCTGAGGCTGGACATAGACTACTTTATATGTATGTACCACGCGAGTGAAGCCAGTATTACGCGGTAGTAATGTAGCTATGGACGACTGATGGCACTCAAAAGGTACGAGTTTAGATTCCGTCTTTTTATGACTCCAAAACATATAAAAACTATTCAGAAATTTTACCTCTTTTGTTTCTCAGTAAGGTCTGTGATATGGTCGCACGCTTTCGCCAATATGCCTCCCTTGCTGGCCGAGTCGGGCATGCCGGAATTAGGAACTAGGGCTGCCAGCTTCATGATCCAGTTGTTTATTTTGTCTCTTCTCCTCCTCTCCACCTCGTTGTGTGTAGCTCGCCTTTTGTCGTCGCGCTGTAACTTAATAATGTTAGCGAGCTAGCCCAGCTAATATGCGACTCGATATAGCATCATGCATGATCGACAAGGGAATGCCTAATTTAAATCGATAAAAAACTAAGTAAGCAAGATCGTATGAGTCAGTGGTCAACTGGTGACGGAGGTAATAGGCTGCCCGAAAGCGACCGTCATGGCCTTACTTTAAAAAGCCGGCACCGACTGCTTAACGTGCCCTCCGCTCACGAAGCACGAACGCGCTCAGTTGAAATTGCCACAGGCTGCAGTCACCCATCGAAATGGTGGCTAAAGTAACTAAGACGTAACAGTACTTAACTTCATTGATCAATTACGAACAAAGTTTTTATTTCAAGATAACAAACACTGAACTGAGGAGGGTTAATACGAAAACTCGTTTGACGACAATAAAAGCAAGTCTATCGTTCAGCTATCAAATTACTTTTTGTAGTTCCTTTTACGCACTAAAACAACTGTTTCCCGCTGTCAATTCGTGTAGGACTTTTACAATACGTTTACAAACGAGTTTTTTGTTATTAGGCCTCTGGCAAGTCACCACGCTATGCTCGAAACAATTTTGCGTCGTCACGTCATTTGGGCAATGCAAGCTTTTTGGAAGCAGAAACGGTAAAATAGTACCTTTTTTGCAGTATTAACTGCCTTTGACTGAGCTGGCTCTCGCTTGAATGGTTTCTTATTAGGGGCTACTGTGCTGTTTGTACCAAACACTTCTACTGGATTACTGATCACATAAAATGTTGTATCTGAAATGTTATATTAATAGTTCACCCTACAATAACATTATCTGTGCCATTATATTGATAGTGTTTACTGTTTTAAGGTTCACACACATAGTCCTGACTCAACATAATCTGTACCATGCATGGGTTATTTCAGATACTGAGGCCCGTATCTATGAACCATACTTTGAGTGTGAATCATGACTCTATTTTTTTTAAGTAGCTTGGCGTTTCGGCTATGTCAACTCCATAGTACTCTCTTATTTCTTTAGATAGATTCTTTCACTAGCCCATATAAATCATCACTTAAGCATCAATTTGACATCCTTTTTCTACAAACTGTCAAAAATCGATGCTTAAGTTTAAGTATTAAGTCACGATTCGCACTCAAGTTTGGTTCTTGAATATAGCCTTAGTGAGCACCAAGGCACCATACCCAGACAGGACTTCAGATCATGATAAGGTTGCTCCCACAGCAAGAATCGAACCTGCAGTTACTTCTCCATTAAAACAAAAGCGGTTCCCTTTTGTCTCAATCAAAAAGTAACATGCAATCTATACTAATATTATAAAGAGGAAAGATTTTTATTATTGTATTTTTGTTTGATTTTTGTTTGTTATGAATAAACTCAAAAACTACTGATCCAATATCAAAAATTCTTTCACTATTATAATGCCACATTATCTTTGAGTAACATGGGCTATATTTATTACTAGCGATCCACCCCAGCTTTGCACGGGTGCGGATTCATTGCATCCGCGCGAAGCTGGGACTGACTGCTAGTCTTCAATAAGTTAAGTCAAATGAAACCCAGGCATTTTTTAATAATATTAGTGAAATACCTACATAACACCAGAAAAGCCAAAGTACTTCTGGTTTCAGAAAATTCATTAAATCTGGCTTTGAAAAATATTTATTCAAGGAAATAATAACTTATTAAGATTCTCATACCATGTCCAGGCGAATTTTGCATATTGGTGTTGGTTTCATCCCCAGCCATAGGTATTAACTTGTAAGTGACAGAACTTGCTGAAAAAAAAAAAGAACTTTATATAGTGTAAAATAAAGTCGCTCCCCACCATCGTCTGACCTTTTGTATGTATGTACATTTAGAACTTTTAAACTACACAACGGATTTTAATACAGTTTTCAGCTATAGATATGGTGATTCGAGAGGAAGGTTATACTTAGATTAAACACCTGTGCGAAGCCAGGCCTGTTTGCTAGCAAGAAGTATAATTTAATCTACAAGCATGATGTTCTTTGAAATACCCTTTTAATGGTTTTAGTATCTGCTATTTTCAAAAAATAATTACAATTAGGTACAAAGTGTGTCCTGCTTACCTCCTACACATTAGTTTTATTTTTATTTATTTATTCATTAAATGGATTAACATTAATTACACAGTTTATTGAAAAAATTAAATTTATTTATTTAAATTCATTATCTTTAAACTAATTGACTATTAAATTCTAAATCAAGTGCTTCCTTTAGAGTACATTGACCTGGGAGACATCAACATGGCGGCCTTTTAATTTTCCCGCTGCTGTGCTTAAGCAAGTGTTTGGGTCTATAGTTCCTTCGAACATGCCGGTTAACTCACAATATTTACCTTCACTGCTAAAGAGCCTGGCATTTCGAATGTATCAAAACCAATTATTGTTATAAAAAGAGCAACTTATTAGACTGCACAGTTGCAAATTACTTACATATTTCTTTATAGTTGTCAGTGCTGTCTGGTGGTACGGACCAGTGGTGTGGTACCAGGTGATTCTTTTCATTTACTGAAATGTGTAGGTAAGTACTAATTAAATTTAATCATAATTCAATAATAAATGTGTTAAATGGTTGTATGTACTTAATTAGATTGTGCTGGCTGGGATAGGTAAGCCTATACCTACTTAGCTGTGTTTTAGAGAGAGTTAAACTGTCACTTTTACTTTGGAGAGATAGAAATATCTATTGGTAGTACGGTAGGTAATTAATAAAAGATTGGTAATGTCGCGCTACAAGATATGATTGAGAATAACTGTTTACTGTTTATTTACTGACGCGGAGAAACTTACCAAAAGATTCTTCGTCTTTCATTAAGTTTATATGATATTCACCGTCGGCACTGTGAATAAGCACAACAAATCTTAGCACACACATCACACGATAAAATCAAGAGTGATTTCATTGCATTCCTTGCCAACTTGTACTGCGAAAACTATGGCCTTCTTATGCAAAAATCTGTCCTATTATGTAACTCACTAACCAACTTTTAGCCTACATTTTGTTTACCTGCTATCAAGAGAACTTTCATGTAGATCTTCAATGTTTGCCTTTACTTTTGCCATTACGCGTAAATTATTTTTTGAATTTTCACAATAATGATCACGGGGACAAATAGAGAGGTCATGTGATAAAACCATAGACAAATAGACCTGCCAGCTAGCCAGACTTTGACATCTTATTTCTTTACTTTACTGTCGAAAGTATGCCTATTGTCTATGGTACATATTAGCGCCATCTGTTTAATTTTTTGAATAATATTTTACTACAAAAAATGCCATGCAGACCAAATAAACTTGTTTTATTCAATGTTCGCCAGGTGGCGCTGTGTTAAAAGCTTTATGTAGTACTCGTAGCTAAAAAAATATTTGAAACAAAAACATACAAAATACTAAGCATGTCCTTTGTCCTTGATTTACATTAATAATAAAAAGTAGAAGAATTTTAAAAGTCGCAGATCTTTTAAACGTTTGTCGAACTGGGGCACACACGCACATTTTTTTGATTACGGTAGTGTTTAATGTTTGTAGCACGTGCTATGGCGCGTAGCGGAGGGAGACAATCATAATGAACAATGGCAGAACACAAAGTTACAATTGCATGATCGAAGTGAATTTTAAAGAAATTGGTTATTGAAATGCCATGCATGTCATTATGATTATCGTATCGACGACAAAGGCGAACGTGCACTGCACCTGCGTTATAGGAGGTGGTGGGTTTGATTCCCCGCCTTAGGACAAATGTTTGTGCCATCTGAAAATATAATTCCTACTCGTCAACAGTGTTGACAGCGGGTCGTTAGCCGTTACTCGAGCGGGAATTACTCTTTGTTCCGGGTGTTCTGGGTATTTTCCATGTATAATAAAAATATATATATCTATCTATGTGTATTATTATAATGGTTTAGCTTAGGGCTTTTTTTTTATAAATAAATAATGCTGGACAATCCACACAGCATCATCTAGCCCCAAGATAAGCTACTGTTAAACAGAGCTGTGTTATGGTACTAGATGACTGATATATACGTAATACAATACAATACATAGATAGATATTTTTTTATTATATATAGAAAATACCCAGAACACCCGGAACAAATATTTGTAGATCGTACAAACATTTGACCCGAGGCGGGAATCGAACCCGCAACCTCTGCGTCGCAGGCGGACCTGCGCCCGCTGCGCCACATCGGTCGTCTTATCTTAGATGATGCTGTCTGGGTTGTCCAGCATTATTTATTTGTTATTATTATTTATTTGTAAGTACCTACCTACTTAGACTTTACATTACCAACACTTTTTAGGGCGAGACAAAAATATACAATGTACCAATATGTGTATCATGTGTGTAGGTAGTTATTAGTAGCATTCATTGCCACCAGAGGTGTTCCCTTCAAAATTACTCGTAATTTTTAAACGACACCGCAGTATAATACATATAACTGCCTAATTATAACGTTTACAAAACGCCTACCTATGCATAGTCAAGTCACTTGCTCAAAAGCTCAATCAATCACGTAGGTAAAGCTTCTAACACAGTTAGTAGTTTGTTAGCTCCAACTTTACTATTGATGGATTGATTTGGTACATAGGTCTGACTTATCTGAAAAATAAAATATGTAGGTGCCTACCTATGTACTTCGGTACTACCCTTATTCATAATCATACCACACACATATACATAACCTTTGTTTTCTATTGTGTCTTTAAAATCTGTCAACTTCTTTGTTCATTCGATGACATTTTAATGACATGAAAAGACAAATGCTTACCTACACTTTATTTTATGAATAAGGGGGTAGGTTATTTCCGTCGAACATTTGACTACTTATAAGTTCCAAACTCAGTTATTAATTCCGATACCTACAGCATCCGGTAACTCCCATTTTGTCCTTTATGAACTGTGACATCATAAAACTGTTTAAACTTTTTTACCCCTGTTCTATCTTTAAAGTTCATAGCAATGAGCACCCGAATGATATAGCGACGTTGTCAGTCGCCTGCTTCGCATCTATCCAAACAATTCGTATTGAAATGTATGACAGTTAACACACACTCACTTGGCTACGGTCTGGCGACGCAACCGACCGACGCGACGCGACGCCTTCGGGGACGTCTCGCATCCAATGCATCTCTACTTCACCATCACCAACCATACGAGTACCTAGTAGGTAGTTAAAAAACAAAGTAGCTTCCCGCTATCTTTCCCCAATCACACCCTAATTATTCTTAGATCTTTAGAACTACGCAACGGATTTTGATGCGGTTTTTTAATAGTTAGTATTACACACCTATAGTGATTTATGAGGAAAATATATACGCAATAAACCTTTTTGAATCATTCCGTGCGAAGCCCTGGGCAGGTTAGCTAGTTATAAAAAAAATGCTTTTAGCAATATGTTGCGCAACTTTGCATTTGAATGCATTGAGTTTACAGTTTTATAGATACATGTTAGCTTATTCAATGCAATCAAATCTCCTAGTTTCCGAAATGCCGACCTACCGTTGCCACGACGACCGACGCCGATGCCAAAGAAAACTCCACTCACATCAGATCAGTTCATTCATCAACAAGGTCACCAACAGTTTCCTGTTGCAGTATAGTACCTAAGGAAACAGTGCGACAACTTCAGGAGGAAGGAATCTCACACCAAACACAAACTATATCTAGGTATCACTCGTTTTGACGGTGCTGGCTTACGAATTTTTGTATTGAACTAAAATAAAACTCGCAATTAGTTCGCAACTTACTGTATTTTTTGAAATCATAGCATTACTTAAGCTACCATATCATATCACAAAAGAGTTAAAACTCCATTATACTAAGATAAGTTCAAGACACTATTTCTGTTGTAAGTAAGTTCGCACTTCTGGTGTCGGAGTTAATAAACCGCCCAAAGTTATAATAAGTCTAGTAATTAGTTACCTACTGTAATGTAAGACCTCTTGTTTGATCTCTATTGCCATAGTGTTATGGTATAAAAAGATTCGACAAGACAAGACACAACACAAGACACAAAAGACGACAAGAGGGAAGGCAAAAGGAGCCTCATGTTATACCTATCTAGGCTTCAGATATTCTACTTACCTCACTATCTCTATACAAATAGATACTGTAGATGAAAAAAAATTTACGACTAATTTGTAGAACTGTGCCATGATAGAAAGTCGTAAAATTGCGAGCCATTTACCTAACATCCGTCATTATGGCGGGACGGGGGTTTGATCGCCACGTCAACTTCGGGCATTTTGCAAGATAGGCCTTCTCAGGCCCTCCCTAATTACCTCTACCCTCGCTCAGTTATGATCCAGTGTAAGGCTGAAGCTTTTTAAGAATATTTGTTTCGTGGTTATGGGTTATGTTTATGGCTCTCGTTATGGGATCCAACTAGATATAATAGAACGCATCCCCTACTATCTGAGTAACTAATTTACTTACATAGTACCTAATACCTAAATTAACGAAACGCTCATTGTAGAACTGGCTAAGTTGTTAATTTGTTATAACAACTTAGCCAGTTCAACGAAGTAAATGCACTGATCTGTCCGCGTGGTTTGGATGGAAACACGTCAGGCAATTTGAACTGTTCAAGTTCAGTTTAATAATTTATTGTATTCATGTGTTTAACCACGTCATATCATGAATATAAAAATTGTTTAACATGAGCCACGGTAATCACGGCTAAAAGTAGGTATCTATTCGCTAGGTGGCAAAATAAAGTAGTGAACTGACTTTTGTGTTTCAGAGGCTCGGTTTTTCCAAAGCTGTTTTTCAAAAACGGAAACCACTCGGAATAGCATAGATATACCTACCTACAAGGCGAATTTTCACTAGCAATTTCAAAAGTTTGGAAAAACTACAAAGATTATGCCAAGTAAGGAAAAAAAATGTCTTTTTTCCATAAGAAAAACCATATTACCTGAACACATAACTTTCTTTATGATGCCAAGTTTTGTCAATAGGTTGATGGTCCTTGACAAGGGTCGGGATCGTTATTTTCATTCAACGCGACTTGTAATAACATTTTGTAAAAATACCTCGAAGAGGATCTTTTGCGACGACAGATATTATATAATTTTTTGTATAGGTACACCTGTGAGGTAATTACGTAAGCGCTAAGAGGATAGTGAACGCATTCCCCACGATTTCATAGTTTTGGCAGAAACCGAATAAAAATCTAAACAATTATTTCCACCTTACGTTATTGCCCTGCCCAGTCTTATAATGGAATGTAACTTCATTAGTTTACTTTAAAGTTACCTTGAATACTTACATAGTAAAATAAATTTATGTAAGTATACATAATAATGAAAAATGATAAGTCCCAGCAAACCACATGACAGTCCCACAAACTACGTCTGTCCCCTCCCCGCCCCTCCGATTTTACAAGTACAAAATACATTAATTATTTATTAAAATAATTAGGTAATCAATGTTTTTATTATTTTGTAAATATACCTATTTAACAACATAAGGTTATGTTTTCCCAATTTGATTCGGGTAAAACATAAACATGGTAGGGACATAAAGAAAACAGAAATCCCGGCAGGGTAGCTTAATACAATTTCTTCGGGACACCGTTTTTATCTTATAATTTTTTTTAAATACCTATTGGTTTCTAAGTACGTTTTGGATTGTTGACCTGCTCATAAGCGAGTGTGATTAGGTCTGTAGATACTTCCCAGCTGTGGAAATATTAGAAAGCTGCCATGATGATTGGTTTTTTATGACATTTTGCTTCATGTGATTTCCAGAATTTATTTTTGACTGGGGACAAGTCAAACATTTTTTCACAATTTTTTTTTTACAATTTTTCACAAAGAAGTCAGTCGCTAAAACGTTTAAATTACTAATGTTACCCGGGCGACCGCGTAATTCAGATGCAATCATTCATTTATTTATCCCAGATCTAAAAAAAACAGTGTTCTTGATTAATTTATACTGCTAGTTGTATGCGTTGTTGCTGATGTGGGAAACAAAGCTACCACACACAGTACTAAGGTTTAAATGAGACTGGGTTAGGTTAGCTTGGTTAAGGTATGTCGTGTGTGCCTCCTTACGTGGGTTATTTGCAAAATGTAGTCCTACTTTGCTTTAATTAGTCTCAATTTACGAAATGGCATAGTTTGTGTGTAAAGTAAAATGTTCTCTACATTAAGTACTCTAACTTACTCTAGTCTCAACTTAAGAAATGGTATGGTTTGTATGTAAAGTTACCTACTCTTGAACTTATGAAAATATCTGGCATACTTTGTGTGTAACTCAGTCTCATCTTATGAAAAGACATGGTTTTTGTGTATAAATAGAGTTATTCACTGGCTACAATTATTCGCTACCATTTATTCAGTTCATGCAACATTAAAACGTTAGACGCCCAAGGGACGATACTGTGCATTATTCATGAATACTTAGATACGGGTTCCGGTTCGATTGCTCTTTCAGCTGAAAGTTTATCTTGTACTTTGTGATTATGTAAGTGCTTTGACCAACTACACTTTTATCTGTTTTAGAGGAATTATGTGAGGGCTTGGGACCCATCTTGAGAATAAAAGTGCGATCTGTCACCCAGCAAAAGGGGACAAAACTAGGTGGCAGATGGGAATAATCCAAAGAGTGCTGCTGGTGTCTGATTTTGTGGCCTTTTTGTTTAGTCACTAAAACTAGCATTAAATTGCCTTCTCTAGTACCTACATAAAGTCATAAGACTCATCGTTCTGAGTATTCTCTGGCGTGGTGATTAATACCTACATTAAAAAAATCTACATCATAAAGTATATGGCAGAGAAATACAAAATTACCGCTCGTTATCAGGTAAGGAATTTCCTTATGAATGAATTTTATTTAATTTCGTAACACACTTCAATAGGCCTGAATTTCAGCCCCAATAGAACGTAAATTTTAATTTTACTGCCAGTTTTCTGAAAATTCTCATAATAACTTCCGAAGTAAACCAACCGAACGCTCCAGAGGCGAATTTAGATAAATGGTTGCCATCAATCAACCTTACAAGTTTCTACAATTTATTTTACCCACATTATAAGGAAATTTATCATCTCGCTTCCAACAAGAGCAGTGATTTCTTCAAATGAGCTACGAACGTAGTGCTTTTATTCTCTCTGAAACTACGCTCAAAGGATCTAGGCAGTCGTATAGTTAGCCGTTTCGATGCGCAATGGAGTTTTTCGAACTAAATTTTCTTTGCGCATCACAAACGGCTAACTTCTCAACTGCCTAAACCTGCTGAGCGTAATATACAACTATTTACTTAGTTAGGTACCTGCTTTAAACTTGGAAAATATTGATTTCTACCATGGTTTAATTTATTTTTGTCCTACGGCGTGAACAAATATAGCGCGGCAATCGCGCGGCAGTAACATAGCACGTGGTTTTCCTACGACACATTTCAGTTCCCATCCATATTGGAAAGTATTTGTGCGCGGTACATGTCTGAATAACAGCGAGCATGTTAGCCGAGCAAGGTACCGGACTTGTTTAGTCACACTCATAGAACTTTATCTTGCATTCAATTCAACCAGCCCTTTTAGGTAGGATTATTGAATTAATAATATAATTGCAAAAGATTCAAATTCAAATTCAAATAATTTATTGCACTTTTTTTGTTATAATATCGGTCTTATGATATCTGTTCCGTTTGCATAGTTTTCGCCAAAAGTAATTCTTATGCTATGATCACATGGTTGTTTTTCTTGTAACACGGGCAACATTTTTCATTGTCCTATGCGTACGGTACTTTTAAAAAAGACTACCCTCAACTCGTGAGAGGGCCACCACGACGGCAAACCGTCCCACTGAAGAATTCATTCGTGTGTGCGAGACCAAGCGTGCTACCACGCCAAGTTGTCCTCATTTATTTCCGAATCGAACTGAACTAATCGAAATCACATGCAACCCGTCTTGTGCTTTATGTGAGACCGTTGTTTTTTCCTGTGCAAGTTTTAAATAATAATCCTAGCTTTCCACCGGCCGGTGAGTGTGTAATACAAGTGTCCAACGTCGTCCATCGTCGAACAGCAGGCGCACAAATTGTGAAGGTGATCATCAGCTGGTCTTCCAGGTACGTGCGCATTATACTGTTGCTTGGAAGATACTTTGTGTCATACAAAAAATTACACGGCGATTACTTCCCAAACATTTTGAAAAAGGGGTAATCGACCCAGTGTGACGGGCGGGGCTCAGCCCGTACGTTACAATATCGTAGTCTAATTTACAACAAACTGCAACTAATATTATATTTTTAGCAAAACAACTTTAACCTTTTATGAAGACACGTCTCCAGCAATTTTTTTTTCTTATACGCCAATAAAGGAATATGGTACACCACTGAATTCTAAACCAACGAAAATAATAGTAACTTGAATCGCTTCGGTAGCCCACGAAATATAGGTAGATACATAATTCAATCACTAGTCAAGTTACTCGTTTGGCTGCCTATTCCTAATAACTTGTACTTTTCAGCGGTTTTCGAGACACAATTTATGTGGTCCACCCACTGCCACTTATTCATCTTGTTATGGAAGGCAGGTAAAAAATTATGGGACCAAAACCTACGTACCTGTCTAAGATTTACTGTAACACTAACGAAATTTGAGAAGGAGGCAATAAAACAAAATAGACAGAACTCTAAGTAGCCCTAGGGCTTCTGCCGTATATTTCCACATTGTGTATTCTGTATCTCTTAAGAGTACCACAGGAAAATAGTAAATGCTTGTACTAGCTGCTTGTAATATAAACTAAGGAACCTGCCAGCTTTAGTAATAATAAAATGATGATATTCAAAGGCTAGTACTCGTATTAATAAGTCGGGGACTAAAGTGTACTACACATTACTCGTATACTAGCAATGTTATGATGTCTTAAAAACTAAAAATTATAACTATGTTAGTCATACAAAGAAGAAAGAAACAATAAAAAATATATTTTTGAACAGACACTTTTTTGTTTTAAATTTCTAAAAATCAATAGAAAGTTATTTGTTTCTGTACTATACGGGATTTGTAGAGTGCAATTTAAATTGGGCCAATGACTGACTCCAATGAAGTCAGCGTGACTTTGAGAACTGACTTTCTCGGTCAGTACGCAAGAATTTGAAATCAGGACTGACCCGACAGCGTATACATTAGTCAGTAGCGGGTCAGCACTAACTTTGCTAGAATTTGGAGTCAGCACTGACTTTGCTACTAACTCAATGTAAATCATACCAAAAAATTTTGGAATATTTAACTTATTATCTACGGAACTCTACCAGCAGGGCCCGACACGCTCCTAGCCGATTGTATTTTATCGAGCGCCAGTGTAATATAGAGTAATATACGAGGGCGTTACATTCTGCTATAATATTGCATTACTGACAGTGATACCGCGATATTCCCTTTTTCCTATTATTCCCGATTCCCACAATTTATGACGTGCTTCGCGCTGAATACGATGTTTCTTTTGGAACGTTAACAGTGTTTTTATTATGTATAATATTGACTGCTGAAGATCAAAGAGTGTTATTGTTATAATATGAAAATACCTACCACAAAACATTATAGTAAAAGTCAGTGTTAAAAATATCTTTATTCAATCTTTAGGGGAGGCCTAGTCTATCAAGTAGGCCGTACGCTTTGTTGCCAGTGCCACTTTAGTGGTATAAAAAAATTAAAAATTTACCTACCTACCTACCTGCAAAGATGTAAGTACGGTATCTTAAAGTAAAAATGCTTCGAATGGTGATGAAAACCACAAAAGGCAAAAAGAGGGGCCACATTACTCGTAGAAGGCAACAAGATAAAAAATCTGGGAAATTCTAAACTCGGTCGCATATTATTGTACTGAATAAAAATGAAAGCAACTGAACGGATTTGGATATGGTAATCCTTTTCTGAAAATAATCTTACGTGATGGGGTATTAAAAACCAATCGTTCATAACAAAACCATACCTATTTCTGCCGCCAAGCAGTAATGCTCGCATTGCTGTGTTCCGGTTCGAAGGGTATGGTTTCCGGTGAAATTACCTGCACATGAGACTTTCGATCTAAGCCTCAGGGGTGGCAACCCGTGAGTGATACCTCTGGTATTGCAAGCGCCCATAGGCTGCGGTAACCGCTTACCATCTTGTGGGCCGTACGCTTGCCACTTTAGTAGTATAAAAAAAACAAAAAAAAAACAAGTGTAGCTTTCTGTCTCATATGATCGCAAAAAGCCACTTTTACATTGGATGCAAGTCTAACTTATCATAGTCACTACCAAGAATACTAGAGTACCTAGTAAAAATTAAGTACAAAATAGCTTGACCGATGTTATGACCTGACGGAAGTGAAAATATGCTACATCGCCTCAGTGAATGGGTCATAATAACAAATATTTGTTCCGGGTGTTCTGGGTATTTTCTATGTACTATAATAAAAAAATATCTATCTATGTATTGTATTGTATTAAGTATATAAGTCATCTAGTACCCATAATACAGGCTCTGCGTATCTTGGGGCTAGATGATGCTGTGTGTATTGTCCAGCATAATTTATTTATTTATTTATTTATAATGATTCATCATAGTTCAAAATTTCATTCTCATTGTCAGAGATTCCATTGTATGTAAATATTATTATAGGACACCTTGTATAGGAATTTATCATACGTCATCATCAGAGATGATCACTCTACCTTTACGGGGTGTTCCAGGAGAGGTAGCAAAATTTTTTTGCTTTTTTTTTAAACTACTAAAGTGGTAACTAAACGTACGACCCACTTGATGATCAGCGGTTATCATAGCCTATGTACGCATGCAACATCATAGATATCACTTGCGTGTTACCACCCTGAGACGTTAAATGGAAAGTCTCATGTGCCTGTAATTTGACCGGAAACCATACCCTTCGCACCGGAACACAACAATGCGAGCATTACTGCTTGGCGGCAGAAATAGGTATGTGAAGGTAATGTGAAGCCCCTTTGAATTGATGCTCTCGATAAATTCACACAAAGAAGTGAACGAAGAGGCTTACAAAGGCTACGATAAGGCTGTATCGTAATACCACTGACACGACAAAGATTACGCATCGCGGCCTGTCCCGCAAACACATTCGAAAGCCTTTTTATCTCGGGTATTGGGTATGTTATTTCAGGAATTCGCTTTGGATTTTCCGCGAAAATCTCTTGTATATATTTTTTGATGATATTTTATTCAACAATGAGATTCGGATACATGAAACGGCTGGAATAAAGAACTGTGGTGTGGACATACATTAATAATAAAAGTAAGACCCTTCAACAATAGTTCGTCTTGGTAAGTAGAGTTAGCATAATAAATATATTACCTATATTAATAAAACACTTTGACATTAGAGCAAATAGAAATTCTTCGTTATTAACCCAATAATGATACCAAATACTAATAGATATGCTTAGTATTAACTTGTGCGTGAGGTTAGGGCGTTTTTCAACTTTTTCTGTAGCCTTTTTGTTGGCCTTTTAACTTGACATATAAACAACTTAAAAAAATGAAATACGCACTCATTCCAAGACCTTGAGCTTAAGACAACGGAATCAAAACTATGAAAAGGTCAAATCCAGGCTCATAAATTTTTCAGCTTGCTTGTATAAGTATTGATTTGTATTCCTGTTGTACCCAGACTTATCGTCGCCGTGCTGTCCTTCAGTTTGGCTGGCGACGCTTAGTCGCGACTGCTCCTGCTATCCGACGGTTCAGGGTCAAAATCTTTTTGATCTAAATTTGTTTAGGTCTTTCTCAGGTAAAAGACAATAATATAGCATATAGCTAGCGAGCCGCTGTACTGACAGTTTAAGAGTCTGTGACCCTACATTCTCGTTGAAACGATCCCATAATCCAGCATCATTCGTTTCGCTCTATTTCTGAATTATTAAAAAAAACAAGAGTAATATAATTTCTAATTAATGGGAAGTCAAGTTTATGAGATAAAGGATAATAATTGTTTCAAAATTGGAACTACTATTGTAACTACTCTTGATGTGGTCGTAGCTTTTGTAAAAACATTTTTTTGTTAGTACCTAATAATTCGGAGATGGATAGCGCTGGGTCATAGGATCCAAACAATGCATGTTTGCATGCGGTTTATGTAAACGTGATACGTGACTTAGACTGAACGTTTCAGTGCGATAAACCTTTTTAGCACGTTTCAACCGCATCCTGTGAATTATGTTTTGCCATAATTTATTGCTGATTACTGTAATTCTTTTTTATGGTGAATAAATAGAATGGAAGATTTTTAAGTGATGAGCTCGTCCGGTTACGTTCTATAGATCTTTCTCGGACTAAAGATCTATCTGTGTCAAATTTCATCCAGATCCGTTTAGCCCTTCTGGCGTGATTGAGTAACAAACAATTCCAAACTTTTGAATTAATATTATATAACATTTAATTTTAATATTAGTGTGATATTAATAATGTTTTATTATATTTATTTATATTGAATGTAGCAGTGAATGCCCACGATTTACGGCTCCAGCAGGCGACGAGCCAATATACAGAGTCATTCATTATCAACCTGACAAACTCAAGGGATAGGTTCCACACATAAAAAAAAATGTACCTTTAACTTTTTTTTTATGTATGTTTTGTCTTAAAAATCCCAAGTAAACAAAAAAAAATCGATTTCGTTTTTCGCTCAATTATTATTTATCATTATTGGGAATCGAGTTAAGCGACGTAATAATGAAATATTTGAGTGTGCGCGCCCTGTAGCGGGTCAAGGACACGCGCAGGTCAAGGACGCGCGGGTTATTGACCCGCGGTTCTTTGACGCGCGGGTCACTGACACGTGCCGAGCGCTGCCTTTTCGATTTCTAACAAGGATAACTAATTATTAAGCAGATTTACGTAATTTTTTTTTTAAATAAAAATAAAAACGTTTAGAAAAAAAAAGTACAAGTATTTTTTTTATGTGTGGAATCTACCCCTTAAGTTTGTCAGGTTGACAAGGAATGACCTTATAAACATTAAACATTACAAACGTTATCAAAGATAACGTTAAAAATTAAAATAGGTAGGGTACTAGGTACTACAAGTATTGAATGAAAAGCGAGTGAGAACATTCTCCTGTAGATTTATTCACCCTTGTTTACACAATGTAATTTCCCCCGATGGTTGTACAGGATAACAACTTAAAGTACAGTCAATACATAAAATTTTAGCAAATAAACGTGTTGAAAAAACTTCTTAGGAAGTCGAAATAAAACGCTAACACAAAATGTTATCGACTATCAGGTTAAAAAACCTTTACAAATTACCATATAAGTACGGCTTATCATACTTACAATAAGAAAACTGTGAATCCTAGATTTTTTAATTTTTTATTTATTTGTTTATCTGAGAACCAACAGCTTTGTTTCAATAATCTAGCCATCGTTTAAGCAATTAAAGCCAATTTAAGGTTCTCAAGAATAGTAGTTATTATATATTTAAAAAAAAAACTTACAAAAATCTTGTCACGTTTATCTGGGAATGTTTTCTGCGTTGACTGTACCTTTAAACTGTTATCCTATACAGTTGACTAGCTACGAATATTATTCAACCTCCGACTACTAAAACACATCAAATGCTCAGTGAATTTTTGCCCTTTTGAACTGAGTTCCTTTGTTAGTTTGCTTTTACAGAACAATCGCCAGAAAATATGCGTTACCTATGAAACCTTATTTGATCCTCAGGAAACGTACAGTGTATTAGGTAGGTATACGTTTACACAACTAAGTACATATTACTGATATTTAATATGGATCACCAACGAAAAATACACAACTATAGATACATTTATAGAATACACAAGCAAGGTACCAACTCATAATAATGGTTGGATACCGTGGATGGGAGTTTCCTTGACCGGGTTAGGGGTTAATTTTAATGATGAAATCGGTCAATCTCTAGAAAAGGCTTACCTTGATTCTTGATACCTTGTTTTATGCAAAACACATAATAAAATTCACTCGCATTTCTTCGACACTGATATAATGCATGACAAACCCTACATACCTACACTATTATTCCCCGTGTCGTGGGTAGCAGAAACAACGATTGCTGTACTGTAGGTAGTACTTTATGCGAATTGAAGTTCAACAACACCCAGACCAGAAAGAAACATATACTATTTTGATATAGTTTAAGCATTCGACCTGCAGAGCGAATCAAACCCGTAACCTTTTGCTTCATAACTAAGCACTCGCTCATAGTACCACCAAGGTTGTGGTGCTCGTAGTTTTATTTTATCTTTTGAAGAAA
The DNA here is from genome assembly GCA_951394395.1 of Colostygia pectinataria. Taxonomy (NCBI): domain Eukaryota; kingdom Metazoa; phylum Arthropoda; class Insecta; order Lepidoptera; family Geometridae; genus Colostygia; species Colostygia pectinataria. The sequence goes on from OX596362.1 coordinate 4,066,807, forward strand.
CCATCTTGCCAAATGAATTTTCGAGCCGACTGTAATGAGCACAAAACGGTAATGTACCGTGAAATATGCCTGTTAATTTTCAAGCTTCGGTTAACTGGTAATTTGATCAAGTAAATATTTGTGTTGACTTGTTACAACCAATCATAATTTTGTTGTAGGCACGAACTGTATAAAAAAAAAATTTAAGTTTTATTGTGAAATACATATTTAATGTTCATATTAAAACAACTACATACAATACATATCAGTCATATACACCTATTCATAAAACCTAACCTGAATAGAATCTTAACTTTGTTATTTTATACCTACCTATCTATTATGAAACGGTTAAGTATTGAGAGTAGTTACCTACGATACTCCGTTGCGTTACCAACTAAAATCGACATTGACTCATGTCAGTAGCATATGTCTATAAACCTCTGTGGTTTTTTATGTGCAATTTGTTACCTTTCTGTACTTATTATTCTTTATTTGGTAAATAAATAAATTTAAAAAAAAAACACTTTACTTTTAGATATACTATTTGTTTATAATATCAGTAAATGTCAGAGGCAACTCTCTACTGATGTTAAGCGCCTCGTCACCTATAGCTCTGCACTGTACGCTCATCACCCCGAGATGTAGTTATTAAATCTCTTTCGCTTAGTAATTTTACTTGCTACAGTGCACTTCACACCTTTATCATCTATCAGCTCTACTTACTTCTCTGTGTTTGAGCCATGGTTCTGTTTTCATCTATGTAAGGTGGAACCATCTTAACCACATTCATCATCATCATGACAGCCTTCTAATGTTCCCACTGCTGGGATACTTTTTTTTTATACAACTGAAGTAGCGACCAAGCGTACGGCCCACAAGATGGTAAGCGGTTACCGTAGCCTATGGACGCTTGCAATACCAGAGGTATGCCTCGCGGGTTGCCACCTTTAGGCTAAGATCGAAAGCCTCATGTGAGATTCGTACCCACGACCTTAGGATCGGAAGACGGGGTCACTACCACTAGACCACCAGTAATCTAACCACTTAAGTTTCGTAGCACCTATAAATAAATAAATAAACATTATATAAATATATATCAGTAGACATTTTTACATCTAGCAACACTGTAAATAACGGTTTCACTACAGAAAAAGGCAAAATAGACAAAAAATATATTACGTGAAAAATTCATTTTTCATGTGAATATCCGGAGGGAACATCATTGTCTACTGTGCCCATATCTATCGCGCTATCTAGGCAAGACAATTAAGGATTGTGTTTTTTGTAAGTTTAACAAAGCTTATAGGTACTTTTAGAGTTCGTTTTACTGTAATAAATGTAAATAACTACACGATATTGAGGGATTTTGCGTAAACACTCACCCATTTTACCTGTTATTCGTCCAACATTCAAATTATACAATAGATTTTCACGCTCAAAAAAATTGTGTACAACACTCGTAGCACTTGCTACGGCGTAGCGGATGTTCAACTCTCACAGGGAACTCGTTTGCGAAGTGAGTTGAAACACTTTAGTTTGCAACAAAATGAGTTTCGCTGTGTACCTGCAATAAAACACAGGAAATACCGATGGTACAGACCAAACGTGTACGGTTTTGTTATATGGCATAGCTTTTAGAGACAAAATATTAATAAACTATATGGTATTTTTATTATTTTTAATCAGAAACCTTGGCATATACTCCTCTGCCTAAAATATCGTTTCAACCTACATCAGTTAACCTCCAAACGACTTTATTTTGTACAGAACGCAACCTTGGGCCTGTTTTCCCAATAAATGGATTTACGTATAACTTTTCCTGAAGACACCTCGTCCTTAATTTGGTATACTGCTATGGGGGTCAGTATATAATGGTTGGATATAGAACTTGGCAAGATGCGATATGACGCAATCCAGTGGGTCCCATGACAGGCGCAACCAGTATCGTGCTGATGGATCAGGTTAAAATGGTCTCTACGCTGCTGTTTTAAGGTTCGTTTTGGGTCCGGGGATAAGTTTGTGAGATTTGTTTGCAGACGCCGAGGCGCCAGCAAGGCGACAACTTGTCGTGCTGTGGGCTGAGATGATGTCATTTGCGTCGTTGTACGTCGATTTAATCGATATTGTGTTGGTTATGATATTGGCTAAAATTGAGGCATTTATTCTTCGTGACGAATCGCGCGCAAATGCTCCATTGAAACAAATATACCTAAATGTTTTGAACGCGCTTATCACGAACAAAATAAACAATGAAAAAAAAAAACGACATTCACAGCTAAGTCGCTACTTCGCTAGTCTGTTTTGTATAAAAAGGTTTGTTTGATGATTTTATGGTGGCACCCTCGTATCTCGCAAATCCTTGAAGAAACTGCGGGTCAGAGATACGTCCACTACATCCAGGATATATATTAGGCACATGCCCATATTTTCCAATGTAGTTAGCATAGTAGTGGCAAACGTGACACATGTATTTTTGGTAATATGTAATCTCTGACTCCGCTCAAAAGAATAGTGGAAACTGATTTCGTGGAACAAACTCAAGCAAAAGCGCTCAAAAAATGCGTCATAATTATGATCAAAATGTAATATTCATACATGCGACATGTTTGTGGCCTGCGCTTTGATGTCAGTAATCTGACTCGTAACTACGTGAATAAACATTACGAGTCAACTCACGGACAATACAACCACAGGAGTCTACGTTTTAAAAGATTTTTAGTTTGTCCCACTCGTGAAAGTGAAGTGGCTAACTCTGGTGACGGAATGTGAATTAAAGACTGTTTTACAGATATTGTAACCCTTTAAATAAGCTCGTTATGAGTCAGTGGCAAACTCTAGTGATGGACTTACTTCTACTTAATTACTTACAATTACTTGGTAGTGCTTGAACAAGAGTCCGTCTTAGTGGTATCACCGCAGTGCCTGATATTCTGCCTCCAAGCAGTAGAGTGCAAGCATTATTGTGTTTAGGATTGAAAGGAGTTGTAGCAAGTGAAATTACCACCGTCTCGGGATGATGAGCGCAGTGTTCTACAATTACGTAGTTCTACGCATAACTATAAAACTTTAAACTTTGGGTGGCCACTCGTGGTGTTTATCATCAGGCAAGTAAATTGACCGTCCTGTCACGTGTAGACTTAAAAAAACAAACACAATGCGTCTTTTTATTTTTGATTCTTGATACAGGTTTCTTCATGTTTTTTCACCGTTTGAGGTTTGCCCTTAGTCTCGTGGTAGTATTGTTCTAGAAATTACACCGCTCGAGGCCAAAGATGCTATCTAACCTGTGTTTGTTTGTTTTGGTTATGGTCGTAAGTGGTGCTTTGGGCTGACTCTATTACAGTGGTACTCTGTAACAAAGACATTGAGAATAATCATACCTAAAGCTCTGTAACCACTGTTTATTATGAGACAAGGTAAATGGTGTAATGTAAGCCTAATTTAGTAAAATGCATATGCGATCGCGAAATACAGGATGTTTTGCGCATACTTTTTATAAACTGCGAGTGCCTTGTTGGAAAGTGTGATGTCGTGGGTTCGATACTCGCTGCAGTACAAGGTATGCATGACCTGTAAATGTTTTTCCGGATATAGGTGTTGTACAGTCAGTGTCAAATTGATATGAGAGTATTTAAAATGATGTGAAAAACATAAAAGCAGTTTGATATACGAAATTCGAATGATCAATTGTTGTGATCAAAGGTGTTAAAAATATCTTACTATTTATTGTTTCATATAAAAATGATCAATTAGGGTGTTCGTAATTATCTTAGCAAATAAAGCTCTCAAAGGTATACTACGCAAACTATTTATTCATCTTTATTTCTGTAGTGCGTCGGGGATGTTTGCGCAACACCACACGGATGGCTTTCACGCCATTATGCGCAAAAAAACTGCGTCCCTGATGAGCAGAGTACGGGGCAGTCAAAACAGCATCCTGATGAAAGTTAGTAGTTGCGTCACATCTCCGCTCTGGAAGTGCTTTGTGCAGAGGGTGACTAATGAAGGAAACTATTTATTTCATTAGTGTTCCTCGGCTTCCTAGCTTGCTCACCCCAGTACCTACTTATTTTTATTATATTTGTTTTAGTTTCTAGTTGCATGTTTTATTTATAGTTTAATTAATTTTGTATATCTCTTATTAAACAAAATAAAATATGTACATAATTACATTACATTACAAAATATACAATAATTTTTGTTTTTGTTTTTATGGATCTGGCGTTATCTGAAATAAAATATTTTTATTTTATTTGATTTATTTTATTTATTTATTCACTCAAAAGAGTTTCCAAACTTATTACTACCTTTGAGAGCTTTGCTTGCTAATATATCAAATTGCGTACCTATATCAAAGCTTTTATGTTTTTCAGATTATTTTGACACTGACTACCGTGGTACTTATAGTTTCTGACATCCATAAAACAGGGTGTTAATTCAAACTAAGATACTTTGTACTTACCTGGCTTTTGGGTTTGTTATTTATTTATTTTTCAAAATCCACAGGGGTACTTTAGCGATCCCAGGGACTGTATAAAGTCAGTATTAACCAACTTTTGCGAAGGTCACAAACTTAATTAGTGTTTCATCCGACGCCCCCAGGGATGAATTTGAATTTAAAATTTTGGTTCGAGGGTTTGAAATTTAGCAATTATTTGAAAACTAGCGGCGTTCCGTGATTTCACTCACGGTTATGTATTTTTTAAACTTATTTAACATGAACTGTCACACTATTTTTCGGGATAAAAAGTAGCCTATGTGTTACTGCAGGTCATGTACTATGTATAACTTTACTTGCGTTTTTGCGGTTTTTAAGCTATCCCACAAAAATAGTACATTTATAAGAGACAAAAAGTAGCCTATTATTATTCCAGGATTTAAGCCGTCTACATTCCAAATTTCATCACAATCGGCAAAGCTGTCACGGAGATACGTGATAGCAAACATTCACACACAAAGACTTTCACATTAGTAGGAAGGATAGGATAGTAGACCTTCCGGACCCACGGCTACTACCATGCTCAACTGGTTGTGCCGCGGGTTACTTAGTATTCAAGTTTCATATAAATCTGTTCAACTGTTAAGTGGAAACAAATACACACACATAACACGGAAACTTTCACATTTATAAAATTAGTGTGATACCTTACAACGTTTGGGAAACGAAACATTTACGCAATCAAAATAATTCTAGCGTTTTGTTCGTTCTAAAGAAAACAGAGATCAAACACTTAGCTCAGAAAATAGTTTGGTTTCTCGAAAACGATTCAAATGATTTTAATGAAATTCAAATCGAACGATTTAAATAAATACCATCTCAATGTAATTTCTGTCTCAAACTGTTTTCAGGATTGCCTAATAAATAACAAACAAAGTGGTAAAATCTTTCCTAGACAATAACATAACTTGATTATCAATTTAGAATTGGGCTGGTACTCGGTCACCCAACCAATTAGTAATTAAAGCTTCTTTTATGGAACAGCCTGACTTGATCATTGACTCGCACCATCTTACTTACATACTATAAGGTGACTACTAGTACCAAAATGCAATGCTCGGTTCACTTCTGCCTTTCAATTTGGATGAAGCAACCAAATAGATCGATGTAAACTTAGAAGTGAATCATTCAATGACAGCTAATCCATACATTTATGCTCCATTCAACCAAAATGATTCAACTTGGTTAAACCGTGTATTACTTAGTGAATTTTAAACCCAACTGTTTCGTGTAAAATTACATAATGATGACACGCATCTAGTATGTTGAGAATGCAAAATGCAGCTTAAAATAACATATATTAAGCTAAATACTCTATTAATCTGGTGTGTATGGGGTTCGTTCGTTCGTATGAGTCAGTTGCCAACTTTGGTGACAGAGTTTCTAGGCCGCCCGAAGGCCTATGTATGGGTTTATAGATAAAGTTTAAAAAAAGCATGCGAGCAAAGCCTAGGGTAGAAGCTAGTGTTGATATAACCACAAGCCCAGCCACGCACTGCCATTAACTATGTACTTTGACCACAAAAGTTCGCTTAAGCCCTTCAATGACACACACATCGTTAAAACTTCCTAACTCACGGGTCCCTGAGTTTCAAGTCCTCTGTAGTTATGAACTTCAGGGCAGTTCTTATAAAAAGATTACCGTTATCAAAAGGAATTCTTACAAAAAAATTTTTAGCTTTTTTAAGTCGGCAAATGTTAAGCGCCGCGCTTGGCCATAACAGTTGCAGTGCCGCTCAAAGCTAAAATAAATAAGCTTTAAGTGTTAAATTAAATTTCTGCTTGGCACTGCACTGTGCTAGTCACCCCGAGTCTCTTTCGCTCAGTATTTTCACTTGCTACATTGTCCTTCAAACCTATACGCCTAAACACAGTAATGCTTGCACACTACTGCTTGAAGGCAGAATATTTGGCATTGCGGTGGTATCCACCAAGACGGACTCTTGCTGAAGAGTACTACTACCAGGGTTTTTTCCCTACAATAAATCTATAGAGATAAAGATATAAGTAAAGGTAGTTTTTGATAATTAAATAATAACTTTTTTGACACAATACCGTCATTCTAAGCCTCAAATATAAAGACTCTTACAGACCTTCATTGTAAGCTCCAAGACGCAGATACTACTCAAGTAGCATAACAATATTCCCCCTCACGATTCCATAAGTATCCACTTAAGGGGAGCATCCGTGCCGTTATTAATAACGTTCAGGGGTTTTCTGAAAACTTTTATAGATTGCGAGTAAAAAAAAAACAGTGTACTGATTCAAAGTTACACGATTAGATATGGTATGGGCAATATTATGACTAGTTCGTGTTTTCACTTGAAAACGAGCACCAGTGCTCAGTTAGGTTTATGGCATATAATGCCATAACAATGCCTCTTTTATAATTGCGCGGTATAAATTTACCACCATCAAGAAAGAAGTCGTAAAAGCGTTGGTAGGCCATTTGTGAGACCATACCATACCCATACCATCTTATATACTATACTCAGCAGTGAGTGAAGTCGGGCTGTGGATAATGTTTATAATAAAACTCAGCATCGTTCAAACGAGACATCGGCTTTGAAATACCACATTTAAGAAGCTAAAACTTGAAAAGGTCATTGTGTAACCAGTAATAAAATAAACATTAGGTTTTGGATGTAAATCATATCACGGCGTGCCAAAGGGCTGTTATTTACGACGCTGAATTAAATTCTCCTCTGTAATTGCTTTAATCAAGTTAGTGTTAATTTAGCTTTGAGCACCGATGGAAACGCGGTCTCTATATTTTGAAATGAAATGTTTGAAACAACGTTAAAGGGCAACATTGTGAGAAAAAAGCCATGGACATGTCCAGAAACTAAAAATTATAAAGGCAGGCAAATGTATTTTAATTTGTATTATTCACCTATCCGCATTGAGCGAGTTTGGCGGATTATAACTTAATTATACCTACTAGCTTTTTTAACTTTTTGAATGTGAAAACCTGCCTACATTCTAAAGTTGATAAACGACTTCATATCAGAACTATGAATACAAATATCATATTCCTAACCTATTTCCATTCTCAGTTCGAAAGTTGCGCTATCTTCAATCATATTATCCAAGTAGGTAATATTTGCTCAAGGAAGCAACTTTGCAAGTTAATTCAAGCAAGTTTTCAAACTAACAAGTTTAATTAAATGCAAACAGTGTTGCGAGTGTGAACACCTATTTACAATTGTGCTTTGTATTGAATGTATGAGAACTTATTTTATTGTATTCTGTGAAGTACCTTCTTCGGTGACTAAAGTAAATTGTGAGTATTATAATAGAATGGGGGCTAAAGATTACAGCAGACGGGCAACTATCTTGTCTGCTCGGGCTACTTTTTTCTTTATTCATCCATCAAATAGATGCACAAGCAATTGTAGTTCGTCTGCAGTCTTAACAAAACAATGTTATTGTATTTACCTAAAAGTAATATTATAATAAAACGATATGAGGTGTCTTTCAATCATCATTTATTCAGCAAAAATGTATTTGAAATATATTGATAAATAAAAAAATATTGCAAGAAAATATAGCAGTCGCGTTCCGCAATACATCTGCAATGCATTGTAGAGCATTAACTAATGGAAATGGAAACTGCAGTCCAACAGATATTAGTTTATTTATTTTATTTAAACCATGATGGTTTTGTTATTTTTGATTAAGAAAATATAGCTAACTAAATTAATTCGTGTGAGTCATTGGCTAACACAGGTGGTGGAGTTAAAGATCGCCCAATGACCTACGTCATTGCCTGACGTTGTAGAATCGTTAAAATAGATTATGACAGCCTTCTAAGTTCCCACAGCTGGGACACTGTTCTACTATCAAGAGTTTTGAGCAATTGGGTCATGGAAAAATAGGTTTCAAAATAAAAACGACCCAAAAAACAGCTTGAGAAAAGTGAAAAGTTTTAATTCTACTTTAGGTTTTCTTCTATCCAACATCATTCTCTTTTATTATCTCACGGAAACCACGGTTGGTGCCTTCGTACAAACGTTTTATTAAAGTTGAAAAGAACCGAAAAAGTTAAGATCTTTCATGGAGTCGACTTTAATTGGATGTCGTAAAGTCTCTTGTTTTAAACGGTGAATTCTTGAGTTTATCATTTGCCTATTTTTAACTTGCTCAAATATCTGCCAGATTCGGGATATTAAAATAAAGGTAAGCTAGTTGACTTCCAGATATATTATAGGCCATGAACTTGTAAATTTATGAATAAAGTTTAAGTTAATGATAGATGTGTTAGTACTTTATAAATCTGTTTTGGCATAGGCCTGAACTAGCCTGACAGATCTGCTAAGACTTTTTTGTATAAAGTAATTTCTGTGTTCAGAACATTTTTATTCCTTACCACAGCGTAGAAATTTCGCGCATAGAAGTTCCGTCTGCGTCAGATTGAAAATATCCGTGCCAATAAAATATAAAAAAAATTAAGAATGATGTACAAAACGCGCCATGTCTACAAACAAAATAAAACCGAGGGTACTTCCGCAGATTTGTCGCTAGCTGTTCATAAGCTTTTATATTAACAAAAAACTGATATTTCTGTTTGCAAATTATTGTCATTCTTATGTCGATGAACAAAGACGATGATAGATTCACAAAAGACACTACCTATTAGAGTATTAAAGTACGTTTGTGAATAAGGACTTTATTTTATTACTCAACATGTATTGTGTTGTTGAAGATATAATTTTACACCAAGCGGTCCCACAATATTAAGGTCTGACCTCATATTTGGATTTCCAGTGTTGTTAGCAGAACAACGAGAACTATGCTATCACAAAACCCAGACCCAGACCAAATGTTTGCAGATCTCAAACAAAGAAATTGCCAGCCGGCCAGTGCCGGGCCATTGAGGTCAATTTATTTTACATTTTATGTTTTGTCGTCGTATATAGCCTTCTAATGTCCCCACAGTTGGAACACTGGCCTACTCTAGATAAAGAGTTATTAATCTCGGAACCAATGCGGATTGGTGGATGGCACCTGTCTACATACATCGTAATTTGGTACCACCTTTGTCGAATATTTGAGATTTGCTTCCAACATCAGCCCACTGCAGGACTCGTTTAGTCCCATCTCGTAGCCAGATTTGGTAGCTAGTTATGAAATGGGAAATATGCTTTCCCGTCTTGCAGCTAGCTACTAAATTAGTGTAACTCCACATCTGCGAAGCGTACCGCGCAGATCGCTCGGTTGAATACCTACGTTCGTAGGGTTTTTTATGTCACCTGTGAGCCTGTGACTGTGACACATCAGCCGTGTTCTAAGAGGCCGCATTATGAGCGTTTGATTTGTCATACCAACGGAATATTAAGACCGAATCTTCAGCCGCTGAACGATCCGCGCGGTACGATCCGCAGATGTGGCGCTATACTTAGCTCGCGTGGTATCCAAAAGTATATTCTTGTTTCAATCGTAGTCATGGACATTATACACGTAAATATCACATTGTACCTACTTATATTACAAAGTATTAAATTATAATCTAATATTATATCGTATTCAAGTTCACTCAAACCGTCTACTCGTGCCATGTCGAGATATTAATAACAAGATAAGAGATTATTCCTCCCACAGGGTGTCGATAAAGCCATAAAATAGGTGTACCTACAGCGAGAAAAGAAACTAAACTAAATACTTACATATTGAGTAACAATTGTTACTCAATACTAAGTAAGAGTAGTAGAGTTCTTTGTGATAAAGCTCGTTCGGGGAAGTACTACCACCTTGCATTTTTCTGCAGCCAAGCTAGCATTGCGGTGTTCCGGTTTGAACTCGGGTATTGCAAGCGTCCTTAAGGTACGGTAACCGCTTACGTATGTGGGCCATATTTCGTTTTCCATGTATGTGGTGTAAGAAAATGTAAGTAAAAAACAGAGTTGGTAATGTGTAGCAATGGTCATCTCACTGCTCTTTTTAAGCTGATGAAAAACCTCTGTGACATTCTAATGAATAATATAATTCACGAAAGTTTGAGAGATTGAAAATTTCTTCTACCAAGATAATTTTTAGTTACATTTGTATATTTTTTTGATGTTGTGATTAGTCTTGGCCCAGAGCCACTTTCGTTTCTAGTTAAACTCTATGATAGAACGACGCCGTACTGGCGCGTCATCACGGCGCCAATGGTTATCCTTTATGGTGTATCTTGGGCAAATTATATGAGGTTCTGTTATTTACAGTCGTTTACAATTTTATACGCTTTTATGCCCTAGCAAAGATATTCGACCTATTGTAAAGTTCAACTTATAGTACAATATAGATATGGAAACTATTTCCAACAAAAGTAATGACATTGAAACAATATTATTAGTTACTTTTAGTTATTATTAGTACATATATATAATATATATTATATAATAGCTAAACATAGCTTTATAAAAATAATATCAAAGTAGTCAGACGAGGGTAGCACGCCCACAATTCCTTTTAGCAGTCAGTTAGGCTTGCAACGTGACAGGTGGCAAGCCTGCCGGCGTTTTTCAGTAAACTTAATAACCTTCCCCTTTGTCTCGGTAAAACAATTCTAAGAACAAATGATTTCGACGAAAATAATGTTCAACTGTTTCTTTAAATATTTTGAGTGGGAATCCTACCAAATTTTTAAAACTATGATAGCTTAAAAATACGCGACTAGATTCTTCTCTCTAGGTTCTAGATTTTATAGCATCTAATAAGCAGCACAAGCAACAAATAGCTTAGCCACTTGGTCACCAGAGCATAAGGTCGGTCCCCTCTGAAAATAAAATAAAAAACTAGTGTTCGATGGCTGGTTGCTTCAGTAGCTGTTAAGTAGTGCGAAAAACATTTGGATGGGTGACCGCCAGTGGCAAATCCAACTGAGCGCTCCCGTGCTGCTGAGGGCACGTTAAGTAGTCGGTCCCGGCTTTTTCAAAGTTGTTAGGCCACGACAGAGGCTTTCGCGCGGCCTATAGAAACTCTGTCACTAGAGTTTGCCACTGACTCATACGAACTTACTTACTTAGTGCGAAAAACTATTCGATCAAGCAATAGTAGGTCATGTGCAGTCAGTAACTAAGGCATATTTTGAAACTGAGACGCTTCGTTCGCTTCGCGCGCTTGGTCAATTATAAATACCTATTTCTTTTAACCTTCTAAACGATTGTAAACTAATACTTATTACAAAAACAAATAAAATAATAATACTGTTTGTAAGTAGGTATATACGAGTATATATTATAATATTAAGTATGTAATTGTAGTTATAAGTAGGTATATTTATTAGCATATCTGTATATATAAAATTTATTTACGCCTCACCATCATCTCTGCACGTCCAGGATGACTGGTAGAGAATGCTAAATAGCATTCTCTACTATTCTAATATTAGCATTAAGTCCTAGCATTAAAATTCATGTGAGAGTGTTAAATAAATAAATAAATAAAATATTATAAGAAAATATAGCATTATTATAATTCATTTGTGCTTGAATGCTTAAAATCTTGTAATTGAAAACTTCAAACAGGTTTTTCCTTGGAGTAATAATCTAAAGTTCGCAGGTCAAAACCTTTATCACAGACTTAATCATTTGTAATAAAAAGTTATCAAAGTTCATGAATAGTGATCACCAACACGGTAAACGATTTGAAACTCTAGTAAAAGAAAATACAGTCAAATGTTCTTTTTTTCTAAACAGAAATATTTGTGACATGTGTACATACTTGTATACCTAGAGATATATACCAGTTAGAGATGTTGATTTGACACATTTGTGATTAAAAATTTACAACCTACAGGCCTATATCCTTAGCTATACGGCGTTAGTAGTGACGTCATAGTTTATTAAGTAAAATATTACCAATTAGGTTCAAAATTCTGCTACTTGTTTGATGCCACCAACTGACGTTTTTTTTTGTGGCAGATAGCTGTATTTTATAGTTTTATTTTATTAAAAATATTATCAATCTTACATCTACTTTAAAAACAAATATGGTTTATATATTCCTTGAATTCTTTCTCTTAGGATGAAGACATTATGTTAGTGATTCTGATTATTGGATACTGTCATCATGCCTACTCTCGCTTCCCAGCTGAGCGCAGCACTTATAAGTTGTAAATTCTTACTCGTAGATTTCTTCGCTACAGAGAATTCCCGAATTCAATTCACTTCCGGCGGGCTTCCTTGTTTTAACGAGATTTTTTTGTAGCAATCACTCGCCTTATTGCGCCGCCTGTTTTAAATTAGCTGTGTTTACTTTATAGGTATCTATTGGGATATAAGAAGCGTTGCTAAGTGGGACATTTATTATTCTTAGCCTATTAGATACCTAATGGCGCCTAGATATAGCGGTGTTGAGAAACGGCGCGAAACGATCGTCTTTATTAGTTCTTATTTTATCCAGTATTAGATTTATATTATGTAATCACAAGAACGACCATAGAACTAAAAATAAACTTTTAATACTAGTTCTATGTTTGTTTGATCTACCTTTGCATTTTCACGCAAATACCCTGTGAATAGTTAGGCCAACAACTTCTACGAAAATATCATAGCTACCTATCTCATGAGCATTTTTATTTGCAAAAAGTAATCGAACGATAGGCTAGCTAGGTATTTAATAAATAAGATACGAGACTCATCTGTTTTGTCGTCAGTCGTGCGGTCAGGCTGTGCTCGGCGGCACACCAAAGGCGAGTTTCCTTTGATCTTGCCGCTTCGGTTCACCGCGCCGATATTGAGCCCACCTGTCCTCTGATTCTATCGATTGGTTTGAAGAGTCTCGTTGCATTGTGAGCTTTGTTTGTTTGGGACAAACACGATATATAAACAGGGAAAACAAACAAAAGCTCTTGGTGTTGACGGACGGGAAAATGAGTTCGCACCAGCCAATTGAATAAAAAGGCTTGAGTGCAATAGATTTCTTCTATTTTGAGTGCGATAGAATCCTTGTATTGTGGAAACCCTTTCGCCTTTTGCAAGTTTGAAACACTTACGCTTGTTAAATATTAAAAGTCCAACACAACACGCATTTTTAATGCATGCCTTATTGAACAACACGGTTCAATAAGGCATGCAATAAAAAACATCCAAAATGACTAGGTATATTTTATTTAGGAAATTAGAAAAAAAACTTACTTACCTACTTATAAATTGACGGCCATAATTATAATTTAGTGGATAGCGTAATCAGTTTTTGAAATTCTGTGTCTGCTATCGATTGTTAGACGCCGCTTTTGCTAGAAATTTACTCGTGTATGTACGTATTGGCTAGAGCTAGCCTAGAGACCGACTGTGTTCAATAATTTATTGAAATAACGCAGGTAACAAAACACATACATACATCTCATTCAATGTCTTGACCTTGCACTAGAATTCTTTGTACTTTCCGTGGGTATCAAAAACTACCAAGTGTTACGGAAAGATTTGAGTCTCAAATCGATAGATCATTTTCCGTAATACTGGATGTTGTGTATGTACTACTAAGGCACTTGTAGTTTCTGATACCCACGATACAAAGAATCTTGTTTTTTATTTGCGGTCTCTATTTGAGCATATAAAATTAGACATATCTCTGTGGTTGCTACATACGCGATTACCCACGCTCCAAGTCTTCCAACTATGCTCAGGGATTTGTTACAAAGTTAAAGCAAAAGTTGGTAACAAGCAATGTTGCTAGGGTGATATTACACTTTCTGTTAGATATGGTGCATTGACAAGTGCATGTAACATTCGCACGTAGATGCCCTTGCACGGGCTCATCGAATCCTCGAATTCTGTGTTACTTGAAGGTTTATTAATCACGTCAGTGCAGATTTTAGAGGAAGATCAAATCTTAAACCCCCACAAAAGTTAATACATTTTGAATTTATGTTATGTCATTCAACTTGCAGCGGGATGTACAGTCAGCAATAGACAGCTTGTACGCGTAGTCCGCGTATCTCAATTGCATCGTGTTCAGGCACCTTGGTACTTCAACTAAATTATATTGTAAAATGTAATGTTGCAAGTAGCTTCAAAGAAAACCTTTGACTAAAGAAACTTGAAACGGAAAAATTTATCGTCTTCGTTTTTTTGTGAACTGGGTTAACAGCTAAGAGACATTTTAAAAGTACCTATAAAAGTAAAAAGTTAAAAACAACTCTGAAAGATATTATTTTAATTTCCTTTTTTGTAATAATTTTCTCACCTTAATCTCAATTATATTTTCATGAAAATGTTCTGAAAATACTCTTACTTTTACTGTGTGTATTTTCAAAGAATATTACCGATACGACCGATTCGATATAGCTTTAAAAAAAAAGCGGCTGAAATATACGAACATAAAACTGTTCCATTGAATTAAGGAAAATATATTTCATCATACTCGTGAATAAAAAACATAAAAATCCAATTTTCCCTTCTATTGAATCCAACACCAGGTATTTAGGGTAAAGGTATCATTAGCTGGTCATATATCAAGAGCTCGCGGTCAGCATTGTCCTGACACAAAGTTCTAGAGATTGAGTTTTTAGGCCGAAGCCGAGTGTGGCCGAATTTCGGCTTTGTGAGTACCTTTTCAAGCTGACTTTCGTTGCTTTTGTAGACTATCGATGCCACTTGTCGCTGCTTAATTTAAAAAAAAAAAAATCTTTAATTGGATTTTTTTTTCAATAATATCATTAACAGTGCTACACCTCTTTTTGGTTTCTATAACTTTCTTATTTATATTTGATACTTTGACCGATTCGCAATAACAGTCTACGTAAATAGATTAAAATAATATGTTGATTCAAAAATTACAAGCTTAGCTGCTAGTCAATTACTATTGATAAATCGTCACTAAAAATAACAATCAATATTGAGACAAAGTTCCTTAGGGATCATTCAATCGGGCATAATACAAGTTTTGCCGTGGATCCGGTTTAACCCGTTGTTACCTTAGTTGTGAAGAAGGGAACTAAAATTACCCACGGGGCGCAGCGCAACCATTTGAGCATATAAGTTGTGTCGTGGATCTGGAAGGGGCCCGATAGTTTGTACCCAGCGGCCCAACATCTGGAATACCTATTTTGCGGAATAATAAATGTCAAATACAGTAAACTTTACTGTCAGTTTACTCGCGAATAACTACAATTTATTCGGGATATAGTGCCCATTCGAGTTTAGTCGAATCCAACCTTAGAGCCGAAAGTAACCGAAGCCGAAACATATTATCATTCAACACTACTTTATCGGGACAGGAAACTAATTAAGCCCATCATGTAACTTTGTACCTGTTGGCATTGTGCGAATTGGATAACTTTGTGATTGTTTGTTTCAGCTAATTTCATATCCTTATATGTTTTATACAAAACTCTTCCTGACTTAATTATAATACCGCGTTTGCTCTGACGAGCTACGAGCTACGAGCTCAGTATGAGAGTGTGATTCTCACCGACCTGCAAATTAGATACTACCATAACACCTTGACCTAGAACGAATATTTGATTATAATAGTATTCACTTTTAAGATCAACGACAAAGGGAATCATTGAAGTGAAGTGAAGGAAAACATCGTGAGGAAACCGGCATGTCCAAGAACTCAAAATTCGAAAGGCATGTGCCATCCACCAATCCGCATTGGGTCCGGTTAGTGGATTAAGACCCAATCACTCTCGCTTGAGAGTAGGCCAGTGTCCCAGCAGTGGGAACATTAGATGTCATGATGATGATAGAGGTCAATGGATATTGGTCGCTAACAGAGTTATGTGATCAACCCGCAAAGGTGTGTCCCAGTGTCCCAGTAGTGGAAACACTAAACAGCTGTTTGCCATGATGTTTGTAAGCTTCAAAGTTCAGATATTTATGAACCTTTTAGAAAGATAATTCGTTATATATTGACATCGGAGAAAAGTGAAAAATCTTGTTTTTGTGTTTTTGGCGTTTTTGCCTTCGAGGAATATCATGTCAATTCACGTCAAGCTAAGGTTACCAAAAAAGGTTCTGTCATAAATACATATAATAGGTACAATACTTTTGCCTGACTGAAACAGGGCACTGTTTTATTAAGTTTTATAATCCTACAAATAATATGAACGTGAAAGTGCGTGTGTGAATGTGTGTTACCATTATCTCCATTGTGATTAAATGAATGCAGAGGTTTTAATTTCTGGAATAGCACATTAATAAGTACTTTTTATCTGGGAAAAATTTACTATTACTGTGGGATAGCAGGAAAACTTAAAAACCGCTCGTGAAACCGTGCGAGTTAGCTCGTGTTTAATAATTTAGCAGGGCCGTGTTTTATAAAACCATCAAAACCATGGGTGTTATGGAGTACTCGTATAGCTTGAATAAAATTAGCCAGGGCACAGCAAAAATCTTATTATGAGGTAACTCTCTAACTCACTTATTATATAGAGTCTCAGAGGAAATTGCTTAGCTAAGGTTTTTGTTTAACAGAAAGAAAGAAACAAAAATCTTCTTGCTAGACAATTTCAGGAACTCTGGCAAATGTTTGTGTGAATATGAAAGGTGTGTGTGTTTAATATTAGTTTAACTAAAGCGAAGCAAAACTGCTACTTGTAACTGATAATGATAATGATAATTATGATAATGATAATGATAATATTTATTTCCCTTTAGACATGTTACATGTAATTAAATTCGTCTTATAAGTAACATAGGTTTTTTAGTAGGTTAGTATTAAAAATGTATATATTAACTATATTAACTATTCTTAATTAAATACCATTTAGCAGGTCACAAAATATGTTAAAATGGCTTACATTTAAAGGAAAAAGAAAAAACGTCAGTATTACTACAATAAATTATAGCAAGTGGTTCATTAAAATTATCCAAGCCAGCAATGCCAAACGAGCAATTGCGACTCCATTATTCTGACTGAGTGAGCCGAAAATGTCATTCGAGGTATTTCACCGCAAGAGCTATATCTAACAAGAACATATATAAGTGTATACAAGAACATTTAGGTACTGTACTTACCTGTAAAGGGTATTTAATTATTAGTGCATAATATTCAAGGTGTTGGTTCCACACACAAAAAAATATATAAACACCTTTTTTTTACATTTTGTGTTAAAAATCTCGAGTATTTGTTTTATTTGAGATATTTCAGTATTCTCGTGTTTATACTTTTTGAATATGAAAATGAAAGCGCAGGTATAAAAAGTGCATAAAAAGGAGCTAGTGACTATGCGCGGCCATGGACTAAAAAAACAAGTAGGTAAGTATAATTAAAAGAAAATACCTTACATAACAGGTAAGGTATTCAGTGGTTTTAGTATCTGTTTAGCAAAACTGATTATAGCCTAATAGTATTGATAACTAGCTGTTGCCCGCGACTTCAATTGCGTAGAACTCGGGAACCATTCTTATTTCCGGGATAAAAAGTAGGCTTTGTCCTATTTCCGGTCATTATCACGAGTGGCTGTCGAGTTATAGAGGAACAAACATACATCCAAACAAATAAACATCAAAACTTTCTCATTATAGATAGTGCGATATAAGCGATGTGATTTAAAATTGTTGCCATCCTTTTCTAATGAATTAAAATACAAAGGACCGCGAAAATTTTAATCAGCTAAGTTTAGAAAATGCTACAACAGAATCGACACCTTACTGCCGGGACCGGCATCAAATAGGTAGATTGAGTTACGGAGCGAGCGTCGAACTGTGAATTTATCCGTAACCAGCTTATCGGGTTCCCATACTTACCGCTTTTCGAGAATTTTGTTTATGAACAACAAACTCAATCTAGCTACAGTGTTTGCTTTGTACGAATTTGGTTTGAGATATATCCAGTCGACTAAGCGTTATGTAGATTATGCAAAAGTTCGAAAATTATGAAATGATTCATAAAATATTTAAAATTATTTCGTCTACACGCGTCGTACAAATAACCATATGTAAATAGGCAACGTTTAGTCACATTTACGTTTCCTATCGTCAGGTTACAAAGAGCACTTTTGAACACGTGTCTTTTGAAAAAAAAAATGATTCTATAAACTTCGTTTTACATCATTTGCCTTTATACTTGCACATATTTTATAATGATTCTGGTTAAAGTAGGTACGCTTTTGAATTTCCCTTCACCCATCGTTGAGCTTCAAAAACTGAAATTGCTCAATGACGTGAAACGAACCCGACTGATAATAGACGCGGGAAAAATATGAATATCCCCTCATAATAATATTCAAATGTATTTCAGACGAGGGTTGCTAATGGCGCTCGTTTTGTTAATAATAACAGACATGAAGCTCTGCTCCTAGAGCACCAAGACAACAGATTCGTCAACGGAAGAGTAGACAAATATTTTTGTCTACTCTTCCGTTTCGTTTAGTACATTTGGTAATTGTGGTCACTTACTAAGCTAAGTACACCTACCTATTTGATGACACTATTTTTAGTTGCATGTCAGAAGCTAATTTACATTACATTTGTAAGGTACTAGACTCCACCAAATAACTCAGACCTCCAAATAACTCAGACGTCAAACTGGTGCTAAATCACATACCTACGCCCTCTGGCCACGTGGTCCTACTGCCTTTGTCTTACCTATCGGACCACATGAACTTTTTTCTCCGGTTGGTTCGATTAATCGGACTATAAGGATTTGTAATTCTACTTACGTGGTATTTCGATTTCTGTTTCAATCTCAACGATCAACAAAGTGGTTGGCATTGGCGTTCAAACAAGTACTTAGTTCGTACGTACACCCTGGTAAACCCTTCAAAACCTCAAAGCGTGAAATACTGTTTTAGGATGTAATAAGGAGCGGTTGTGTGAAAGAAACCTCTGGTGTTCAATCAATATTGGAAATGAAAAAAAAAGTAAGTACCTATGTGTACCTGAGCGCAGAGCTAGCCCATCTAAGTGACACCAACCGACACGGCATCACACCCGATACGGGAATACTCAATTTATATAGATGGGGCGTGTGGAACTAGCGTAAATTCACCTAGCTAAAGGCAGTTGTCTCATCGCAGGCGACAGGCTATGATGGGCGATTGTAACTCACCCCGACTGGCTTTTGTTTACGTTTATATGTTTACTGACGACAACTCGCTCATCGCCAGTCGCTCGCGGTAAGAGGGTAACTATTTTGATACCACGAATTTGATCCCAACACCTGCCACGACCGACAGAGAAAATCCTTGTGATTTTATTGAATACTTAGAAACTTTTGGTATTATTTTATTTATCCGCTACGCTTTTTTTTTTTTGGTTATTTTTGCATAAATATATATTTATTGATTTATTGTGATAAAGTCTAAATAAAACTCTTAATTCATAACACAGTTTATTTTAATAAAACATTTCAAATCAGCTTCTTAAAAATAGCATTAACGTAAGTAATTTTTACATATATTTTATATAGTTAACTTGTAATTAAGTACAGTAAGCTGTGTTTGTGTCATTTCTTTGTTGAGTTTCTACAGGTAGAGTAAGATTTTATTATTACAGCTACTAGTCGTAATAATGGTATCCTAAATTATTTTATCAATGTTGCGTACTAAAATAAAAGCGCGTTGCCTTGCCTCGGTGACTCAAACAGGGCAATAAAATATGGAGTGCAGAGGCGTCGTTTTTTTTTTAAATTTTTAAATCATTTAAGTTTGCGATACAATAAAGCGTTGGGAGAAATAAATAAAATAGATTCGCGATAATTTCCCGCAAAATTGTATAAAAATATGATTGGAAAAATATGTTTTTTTTGAGAAATGATCAGATATGTAATTTACTCTACATTTTACTATTTAGTTTATCTAAACAAACTCAACACACTGACTAAAAAGTGCGAACATTTTGTGATTTTTAAATAATAGGTTGGGGAAAAAGTTTTTTCGCATTTTTTAAGAAAATTTAAAACATTTTTTAATATAGTTTATTTACAATTAACTAAAGTATGTAGGTATCATTTTGTTCGATAACTTTTTGCCATCTTTTAGGTAGGGACATGATCCCATTGCTATAAAAATTATGGGGCTTCTGATCAAAATACCGCGACAAGTGGTTTTGGCAGTCCTCTCGTGATGTTAACCTGGTACTGCCTAAAGAACTCTGAAGAGACCAAAACAGGTGGAAAGCTGAAGATGCAAGTTCAGGAGTATACGGCGGATGCATTAACACCTCCCAGCCAAACTCTCTTAATTTTTGCTGAGTGGCTAAAGATGTGTGAGGTCTAGCGTTATCATGATGAAAAACCACACCCCCTTCTGTTGATTAATTCCAGCCGCTTTCTCTCAACTTCTTGCTTTAATCTCGTCAGTTGTTCGCAGTAGAGTTCAGAATCGATGGTCCTGCCTGATGGTAACAGTTCATAATGAGTAATGCCCTTCCAATCCCACCACACACACAGCATCACCTTGTTGCGATTTACCTGGGTTTCGCCACAGTCTGTGTCACAGATCCATTTTTCATCACCAGTTATCAGCTTCTTAAAAAATGGTTCGGTTTCATTGCGTCGTAATAAATAATAACAAATGAGTACACGGTTCATTAGGTTTCTTTCAGTGAGCTCGTGAGGTACCCAAATATTGAGCTTTTTTGTGTACCCAGTTTTTTTCAAATGTGCCAAAACTGTTTTGTGGTCAATTCCCAGTTCTTCAGCTACATCGTAACTACTGATATGCCGATCTTGCTCCACTTTATCAAAAATGGCATCCATTTTATCCGTAATGGCGACGTGCATCTTTGACATCTTGACATCAAAATTTCCGGATTGAAAACGCTTAAACCAAACTACTTTGTGCTACTCTCATAGACACTGCATTAAGTCCATAAACATCGCAAATTTTTTCGCGGCTTCCGTTGCATTTTTACCTTTTTTGTAGTAAAATTTTAAAATGTATCGAATTTCTTCATTAGATTCACTCATCTTGACAGTACGAAAAACAAATAAGAATCACACATTTTCCTAATTTGAATTTGGAATTATGTTCTTTAAAATTTAAACTTTTAATGGTACCAAAACCAGCTAGATACAAATAGTATAGCCAAAGAGATTTTATTACAAGTTCATACATACTATAATGCGAATAGACTTTTTCCCCAACCAATAATATATCAATGCGTGCTAAACACCTTCGGCAAGGGTTTCTATAATATGTCAAGGCCTTCTGCTAAAACCAACATTGTTTCCAATAAACAGTACTTTCTAAATTATTTTAATAACGTTAGTGATCGGAAAACTTAAAAACGACACCACGATCACCTATGACATTTTCAGCCTTTTCTTTTCGATACTCCATCGAAAATAAACCGTGGCAACGCAACATAATGGCGCTGTAAAGGTAAAGTACGCATGAAGCAGGTAGCCAGCTAAAACTAAAAGTTTTAGCACTGCGGAAAGGTTAGGCTTTATGCGATAGCCGAGTACATTAAGTACCTACGCGTACGACCCAGGGTCTCTTGGGGACAAAAGCTATATCGTGACAGATTTCGTGGTTCAACTTATGCCTGTGATGTGTGCTCTGAACTTGTTGTCACCGACATAAGTTGAACTACGATATTTGCATGATTATCGTTTGTCGCTTTTAAGACTAGACCATTATAGAAATTACATCGAACAACCAATGCCTGCACTTCGAATCATAAATTTGACAGTTTATTGCCAGATTTACAGTATTACACATTCGCGATCTTGAAATCGCACACTGTTCAGAATTGTTCAGTTCTATGAAACATGCCAATGCATCTTCTATGTTAGGTCAATTGGTATTAGAAGGTTCGTCAGTCTACTATTTACCTACTATTTATGACCCCTACAGCTTTTCAACTACGCCTAAATATATAAATCTGTATTTACTACCTGGTTTTCTAATTATTATTAACAATCCTTGGCACTTCTTTTTAACTTTACACTACACCAGCTATAAGATCTATTTACAAGCTTTGTTTTCTTAGTTGCTTACCTATTTACAATTAAATACATTCAGAATAATTAGGATTTAAAAGTTATTTGAGGCACACGACAATGCTCTTATTATTATGCGAATAATTTATTTTGGACGGGTTTCATATTTTTTTGATGAACAAGAAGTTATGTAACTACCTACTTTGTCAGCAATTAAGTTTAGAAAGATGGTAATTTCAGATGTTTTTCTAATTGTTTAAAAAAATGCCACCTTAATGAAATCTGAAAAAAGGAAACCTTAATAGGTAATAAACCAGAGCACAAACATTTATTAGTGGTAAGGGATGCTCTCATAAAGACGTTTTTGTTTTTCTACAACGGATAATGTCGTTATTTTTTATGTCTCATTATAACATATACCTACCACCCTGTACATACCTTTACAAATTAACTTGGTAAAGAACCTGTTTTGCATGTAATTTTACTGAGACATGAAACACACACGGGAGACATGTCTCTGTAGGTTTTGAGGTATTACACAACGTACAGGTAGTATATTTTCCAGTCTTTATTTTTGACCAAAATTTTGTAAGACCAAAGACTGAAAATATGAATGAATAATATAATGAAAAGTAGAAGTTCAAAACACCTACGGTTCCCGGCAATTTATTACTTCTGTAGGTATTACTCTTTTTTTATACAACTAGAAAATCTGTGAAATAAACCTAGTTCACTTAGATTAGGTCTGTAGTTAGTTCAACCAGATGAACTACCATGTAGAGAACCAACAATACCTTATTCTGCAATTTTATACGATAACGCTCAATTTGAATGTAATAATTATCTTAATTGGTTCCTTTATAACAGCCATGTTAATTGAAACTCGGTCGCTCTAACAATAGCTTATAATAATACCTAAGTATATCATTTTCGGTGAACTGACTCACTTCTAAAGTTGTTATGTTTTTACTTATTAAATATAAGTGATTGGTTTGCATTCTCGGCGACATTGATAACGGTGTGACAGCATACAAAATGAATGTGCGTTTCCACAAAGAGTCCACATCGAATTAGAAGCTTCTAAACGCTTACAACGATTTAGTAAAAGTTTTAAAACAATCAAGGTTACACATAAAAATAAAACGCTTGTAATTGGCTCATTGAAACAAGCTAAATTCTTTTTTTGTACTAAATCATAAATTAATCAATCTTTGAAAATCAAGCCACAATTTTATTCAGGTGCTTCTGTTCAAAGCTGCTTCGTTCTCGCCTACCAGAGAAATCAGTAGCATTACTTCTACTTGAAAAATTATGTAAGTAAGTAACTGGATACCTATGTAAACAGACAGACATATCTACAATAAGTTCGAGATAAGCGCAAATATGTAAACATTTTATGAACATGAAACTCTTCTCTTTCTTGTCTAATTATCAGTTTAAACAATTTTGTGTCGACACCAAGGGTCTAATTATCCAGCTTACAGATAAAATCATAAACATAAAACCTGAAACAGGATTAACATTCATATATTCATTTTTTGTACGGCATAGGTTCACAAATTTATGAACCTATGCCGTACAAAAAAACGAGCTAATAGAACAAAAAGTATTCGGATTGTGGATGAATAATTTACACACACACAGTTACACACAGCAAAAACATTTGAACAACTAAATTTACCAATCAAACAATAGAAATACATTTTCTAGATAACATTTAAGGATAAAGGCACGGCCTTATACCCAAGCTTACATACATGGTATTTAGACAACAACAATACATCTATTTAGTTTACAACCAGTTAAAAGCTCAATAAGAGTATCTATTTGCATATTTGTAGTGTCATTATTACCCTAGCACACAAAGATAATAAAAAAAAGAATTAGAATTAGTACGGTAAAAGTTTTGTCTTTTTATGAGAGTTCGCGCTGAACATCTGACTTAAATGTAACCTAAGTACAGAATTAAACATTTACACAGGGTACCATTCTCTTTGTAAAAGCCATTATGTTACTTGAAACTAACTTTTCTAGTTGTTTATGAAACTTGTTCTGTTCATGTTGTAATTAATTAATAAAATTCTCCGAGGCAATTGCCAAATTGTCACGAATTCGTGACGCTTATTACATGAATGGTTAGATTTAATTATATGGTATGCTTTGTTTTCATGTTTTACCGTTTTGAGCCGTCCATTCCAACAAATAGCAAGCACAAGTCTGTTTTTCAATCCCAAGCATATAAATACGTATAAATACTATCTAATTCTAACATAATTTATTGCACCATAGAGTTTAAAATTAATAAAGCGCTATAGAGGCGTCTCTTCACCAGGTTCGCTACATGGCAGCCTAACTACTTTTGCACCCGACAGCACCCCTACGCCTTCTAAACATGATCTCCGATTCGCGAGAACATCTCTTAAGAACGCTCTTCTAGGGTTTGCTAGGTCTGTGCCAGTGATAGACCTGGTCAGTCTTCTTAAAGCTGGAAGTCTCAGCGCTTCTTCGTATGAAGGTGGTTCATCAGTCGGAGTGGTGGCTTCTCTACCTTGGAACGGGTCTCTAGAACAAATAGCTTC
The DNA here is from genome assembly GCA_951394395.1 of Colostygia pectinataria. Lineage (NCBI taxonomy): Eukaryota > Metazoa > Arthropoda > Insecta > Lepidoptera > Geometridae > Colostygia > Colostygia pectinataria. The sequence continues at coordinate 4,091,689 of OX596362.1, forward strand.
TAACTCCCGTGAGTAGAACAAAGTGGTTTCGTTGCTTCTACTCGTCTGCGGTTCAGGAACTGATTGGTAATTGGAATTAGATGATCTAAAGTCTTCTAAAATCTGCCTCGCGCTTCTGGCTGTAGTCAGAACACCTGCCCATGACCGTCTATTTTGTTGCTTTGCTTCATTTGACACTGCATTTGCTCCTATGTTGTAGCTTGAGTGAGTGCTAGCTATTGTTACCCTGGGCCTTCTCGTTGGTTCATCAAACGACGCTGCTTTTATTGCTGATCTAGGCCTTTCAAGTTCCATTTCAACAACGTGTTCATCTCTGTTTTCAGTCCGTTCTTCTCTCAAAGCTGCGTCGATGCGCATGGCTTCGGAGTATGATGGGACTAAAGCACAGTTGCCGCGGATAGCCGCGAACAGCTCTAAACTATCAACAGTCGAGGCGTGGGACAGAGGTAGGGTGCGTGTTGGACGAGTGTTTGACGTCACGACGGCAGGTGGCTCGTCGGGAAGTGCCCACGCATAGTTCGTGGCAGTGACCGGGGGAAGTGTGTCTGAGAGATGCGTGTCGAGGTCAAGTTGGCGACTTGGATCAAGCTCGTAATTCGTACCGAAGATTTTTGTGATCTGTGACAAAATTGAACCAATGAATTCACTATGAATAAAAGGTTTTGGTGCTTAAAAAAAGTTAATGTAACCTTTTGGAAAAGAGTATATTAAATACTAATTGCTAGGTACTTACAGTATAGTGGACATAAGCAGTGTTACATTCAATGAGTATCCGAAGAGGCCATGAAAGAAGTAAACAGGATAGCGTCCAGAATAGAAGTTGTGATGAATACCATGGACATCTGTCTGCATCTCTGAAAAAAAGATTCTCTTGTACACGTGTTTTTGGGATATTTTAACATTAGTTGGTCGTCTTTAAAATTTACCTGTAAGCAACCATGTACTCTTTGAAAGAGCTGACTCCAATCAGATCCAGTCCTTCCCGCATTTCCATGAAGTCGTCAAACCTCTCATGTTCAGCGAAGAACCGCGATCTTTGGTCTTCGAATTCTGCAAGAATGTTTTATACTTTTTATTTCAAATACTTCTGCCTAAATTTTAAAAAGACCATTTTTTTAATAATTTTAATAAACCAGTTCTATTTTAAATTTTAGAATTTGATGACTTTTTTTATAACAGCAGAAAAATGACATAAAAGTGATTTAATAATGTCTACCTTACATATGACCTCATACCCCCTGTAGTTGCAGACGGTAACACTTATGGCTATCGGCCCCCAGCACGGACCCATAAATGGGGGCACAAAGTAATACTTTGGGCTAACCGCGTACTTACCACTTGCCGCTTCAATATTGGCGAACGCAAACCCCTTGCTGAAGCGGACCTTCGTAATTGGGGTGTTGGAATCCAGCACCAGGTTCCTGGAAGCGTCTCGCTGACCGCAGCACGCATGCGCGAACGATGTACTCGCGCTGTGTGTGTTCACTCTCTCGTAGTACACCTGTTGGGCCAGAAAACGACGGTTTGTTCCTATAAAGTTCGCTGACCATAAATAAAAAATAGTAAATATATTATTTCTAGTCTGCGTCGTCCTGCTGTCACTGCTGGGCAAAATGCATCCCTATTCCCTTCCAACTTTCTTGGTCTTGTGCTCATACTTGGCAAAATATAATTGAAGATATGGGTGGATATGGGAAGCAGTAGGTAGCGTTGGTGGTTTTGTTTCTGGTTGTTTCTGATATAGGCATCAGCCTCCATCATGATTAGCAGCAAAATTAATTCCCAACGATATCGTATACATATATTAAATTGATGTTTCTATTGATAACAATCTATTTCAGTACTAAATTGATCGTGGCTTCGTAGTTAAATTACGCAAGTTGGTGTGGGCTTTATAGAATTGATTACATTAAGCTGATTGTTTGGGCTGCGCTCAGGCTTTAGTGAAAGGGTGTGGCGCGGTCATATTGATGTCGGGTAATTTGTATGATACTAATCCGGCACACTAACTATAGTAAAATTGAATAATTATCGAAAATTTTAATTCAAATAAAACAAGGGATGGTTTTACTTTATATGTATCATACATTCTATTCGGAACGGCAAGAACAATGTTTCTACTATTTTGCACTTATAAGTCCGAATGTAATCAAAGTATTTAATTATTATGGTATGTTAAATATGACTTTTTAATATACAATTTTTATTACATAACTTATTAATTAAATACTTTGATTCCAGTCTGACTTTTAAATGCAAAATAGTACCTACAAAAAGTCTGAGCTTTTTTTAAATCATAACCCAATCAGAAGTTAGATGTCCGTAGCATCAAAGCGCTGACAGGCTAACGGTAACGCTGACCGATAGCGGCCGTCGAAAAGAAAATTCGGTCTTAGTCATGACATGAGTTACCTTAAAGTTAGTAGGTACCTGTGTGGTAGTGTAGGCGTCACCGTTCCTATATCGCGTGACCTGCCTCTTGCGCCGCACGTAATGGTAGCAAATTGCCTTCCACCTGAAATCAGATACCATCTAACTAACTGAAATTATGTAAAGCATGATTTAGTGTCGCTCGTTTTATAAATTAATACGGTATTTAAAAAAAATATGGTCATCATCACCCTTCTTGTTCCTACTCGTTTTGTCACTGGTCTATTCTCGAGCAAGGCTGATAGAGCTCCATGCAAGCAATGGATTGGATCGAGGTTGATAGATGAAAGATATTATGATAAGATAAATAAATATGTTTTTACGATTAGTTTTTCGATTTTTTTCTTCGATTTTTATCAAATTACAATAAAATAATTGACGTCCATACCACTCTTAGATACAAGTGTCTGTCTACAAGTTGTCTCTGAGAACAGAGTTTATAGTAAGCTGTATCTAAAACAAGTGGGTGTATTACGAGTAGGTTTGCAATGCAGATGTTGTGGTTGTCTTGTGGTCGGTCGATACGCTGCATAACCACATTATTCAAGCTCGTTGCTTTCACGTAGCTCATTTGTAGCATAGCACGTAGCAAATAACTATCATCATCAGCAAATAGACGTCCACTGCTGGACATAGGCTATCGATAATCGACTTCTTGGCACTACTACAATTGTTATCATCTATCAAGTGAGGGTACTTTAGATTTTTCAGCGGTTATCGTTTCTGCTAGAATAGAATAGAATAGAATAGAAAACTCTTTATTGTACACCGTAACACATAAGAAAAAATAAACAAACAAAGTATAGGAACACAATTTAAATAAGTATAGCGAAGTACAATGGGCAGTCTTATCGCTGTGAGCAATTTCTTACAGACAACCTTTGGATGGACTGGATTTTAAAATGAATGGGATGGGACGGTGTCAACAATTCTTTAACACAAAACAATAGTAGAAGCAAACAATTACATTACATAAAAATAATATAGTACACAATATATAAACATCATACCTATAGGTACCTATTTACAACTTTTTTTGCTAGCTTTATGGTCTGCCTATTGCCACTTGCCACTTTTATATAAAGTCATTCATTATCAACCTGACAAACTTAAGGCGTAGGTTCCACACCAAAAAAAAAAATACTTGTACTTTTTTTTTTATATTTTAAAAAAATGATTATATATAAAAAACAATTACGTAATTCTGTTTAATAATTAGTTATCCTTGTTAGAAATCGAAAAGGCAGCGCTCGGCACGTGTCAGTGACCCGCGCGTCAATGAACCGCGGGTCAATAACCCGCGCGTCCTTGACCTGCGCGTGTCCTAGACCCGCTACGGGGCGCGCACTCGAATATTTCATTATTACGTCGCTTAACTTGATTCCCAACAATGACAAATAATAATTGAGCGGAAAAACATAATCGATTTTTTTTATTTAATTGGGATTTTTAAGACAAAATATACATAAAAAAAATATATAGGTACATATATATTTTTTTATGTGTGGAACCTATCCCTTAAGTTTGTCAGGTTGATAATGAATGACCCTGTATAGGTAGCTAGTAATTTTTTTTATAATAGTAGACATTTACACAACGCCATCTAGTCCAAAATTAAGCAAAGCAAATGTATGTAATACTCGTATATGGGAACCAGGTAACTGATAGAATATCTACACCAATTTTTTTGTACATAAATACACACAGAAAGACTCAAACCCAGAACGAACAGTTGCAGATCATGCAAACATTTGTCTGGATCAAACCGGCAAATACTAGCGAATGCTCGCGAGCAGTCAGCGTCACTGATACGTGGGGATACGTTCATAAAGAAGGTATGATATCATATTTTGAACTGTGCTGGTACAGTGTTTATTCTGAGGTCGGAACTGTGCCGGTCAGTAAGTAAGTTTGTATTTGAGTCAGTGGCCTCAGAGTTTTTAGGCCACCCAAAGGCCTCTGTCGTGGCTTAACAACTGTGCCGGTACAGAGTCGGTACTGTGACTTCACTGATATCTGTGAATTGAGCGGTCACAACAAAACACAACTTCAAACAAAATTCGTCTGAGCGTACCCTGATTTATCGCTAGTCACGGACACTCGTAGATCAGGCTCAATAGGTAGACTGCTCACGATTTGCAATGTAACGTATGCTAGTAAATTACAAACACAGGGAATCCTACAAAGTCTAGTCTAGGAATAATGTTAAAAACAAAAAGTAAGTTTATGGTGTCATAAAAATACCGGTTGTCACTTCTTATGAGGAATATTTCAAGAAAATAAAACAAATATACAACAAACAAACAAACTCTGAGTGTAGTATCAAATTGCTTTTCTAAATCACCTTCACGCGCTCAAATTAACCATCGTTATAAACTTTCTTGGTGTCTTTCAAATGAGATATTTCTTCCAAAAAGTCACCAATCATACATATTAAAAAAAAATATAGGTCAGTGTGAAGTCACAAGCTCCTGCCCACTGGAATAGCCTTCATAAAGATTAACGACGTGGTTTTATAACATAATCGGGTCAGCACCGACGCGAGCCCAAACGCATGTAATGAACTGAAAGTTGTTTTTAGTGGGCCATCAAGTTTTATGGAAGATTGGTTGTTTCGTTGCGTAAGAAAATTTTGTTGTGAAGAATTAGTATTATAAGGGGTATTTTTATAAAAAAGTGTTTTGATGTAGACGAAGTTTGATGTCTGGTACTACCAAATTATATTTTTCACAGTATTCAGGGTAGAGAAGAGTGGAAACCTTTGGGAGAAACCTATGCCCAGCAGTAGTGGGACGAAAATAATACTGCTAAAGTACCATAGAAATCACAGTGCCGCGGAGGACAAGTGCTCGGTTGAAAAGCAAGAGGTTTCAGGTTCAATTCCCGCTGCGGGACAAATATTACAATGGTCTGCACATATTTTTTTAAATAGTTATTCAGTTTGGGGCGCTATCTAGCGCTGTGTAAAAAATATCGGTCACTATTTTTATTATATTTATTGATTACCAACAACACTTTTTAACTGCAGCTCGTACAGAACATACTCGTAAAAATTATAATAACATAACCGGTAAATTGATTAGTAAACAGTTTATAGTTAAAATATACTACACGCAGACGTGTCATGGATTCTTGTAGCAACTACGAAGCTACGCCGTAGATTGCTTACATTAAAATGCTGTAAGTGCTACGCCACTTTTCCTAACGAGAGTTTAATGCTCAGTTTTCTACTCACATGAACATTTTCAATGAGTCTATAATGGAAAAAAAAACTCCTATCAGCATTATGAAAAAAACGTGGAGTGGTTTTCACAAACAATATTTTGATATTGTGCCGGAGTTTTATAAATTTGTGATTAAAAATAAAAGCTGCTGCTGATGTAATCACAATGCAGGGCCTGATAAGGCACGTCCCTGTCAGTCGTGCATTATATGCTACTCATGGTTTTGGGTATTGTATTATCGCTTATCATCAGGCGTGTGACCTTATTTCCGTTACAAAAATTATAATTATACAAAAAGTTAAAAATAAAAATAGCCAGGTGCTATAAATCATGTCACTAAGGCTGCGTTTCCACCAAAGATGTGCGAGGATGTGTAGCGTGGGATGTGTTTGTTAGGAACCAATAGAATCACATCATTTACCTAACCTCGTTCTGACAGCTTTCATGAAGTGATTCTATTGGTTCCTAAAAACGCTTTCCTTGCTACACATCCTCGCACATCTCTGGTAGAAACGCAGCCTAAAACGGTTGCAGGAAATCGGTAGATAGTGAAAGTTCAAAATAGGTCATCATGGCGATTAGGTCCAGCAGTAGACGTCTATTGGCTGATATATGATAAGTCAGGTGCTTACCAAACCCTCGGTGATGCGGTTCTCATCGCATTGACCCTTGCGCTGACAGCTGCTACATCCACTCTCCTCGCCAGCTGGATCCTCGCAGTGCTGTGGTAGCATTCCACCAGGTACACCAGATACAGAAGCAACACGAATGCTATAGGTATATACGCGTAGCCAACATCGCAGGGAGACTCCCTGACCGTTCTCTTAATGGGGTGCCTGAGGGAGTAGAAACTGTTTTAATTGTTAGCAGCTTGATACTTTTATTGCAGAAAGTTGAGCGCTAAATACACGGTTCTGTGAATTTCTATCTTGAATAAGTAAACTGAAAGAGAGAGATTTTTTTTAAACTTTTACATAATTTTCACAAAAAATGGGATATTTACCAAGATTCGTAACACTTACAAATTAAGGTAAATACTAGTATCCCATTTTTGTGAAAATTATTATAAGTTATTGTTTCTTACATTATACATAACAGTGATCTAGAAGTTTTATGCAGCTTACTTAGGCTGATCACACCACACACGAGCAACTAATAGCTGCTAATTAAAATTTCTTCTTCATAGATTTAATGATTTTTTTCAGAAAAATTGCTTTAATCAGATGCTAAATGAATAATGGGAGTGCATTTATTGCCACATCTACAAATGGATACGATACGCAGCCATGTAGGTAAGTGAATCCTTTTAATTAACTATGGGAGCTCGTCCGCAGTTTAAACTATTGCAATTAGGTTCTAGTGGATTTCATTAAAGCAGTAGAATTTTCCACCAGCAAATTCAACATGTCGCTACGAGTCTTTGAACTTTCTAAGTGAGGACTTTGATTAGCCCTTTAACATTGAAATCTCTTTGAAGGATTTCTCAGAAAATAATAACTAAATATAAGTGAAAGCATAATTAAAAGTTTGAAAAAGATAGACCAGTTCCAAAGGTAATTTTATTATTTTCTGCCCAGCCTTTTTTATTAGCACTGTCACGGATCTCGGCCACCGTCAAGTTAGCCGTTTCGATGCGCAATGCTTATGAGATTTTTTCGAACTAAACTGTCTTTTCGCATCACAAACGGCTTTACGATGGCCGAGATCCGTCGAGAGAACTTTACATGTGCATATTTTAATTTTATTTTTATAATATTTGTCTTCTTATATACAGGGTCATCAACCTGACAAACTTAAAGGATAGGTACCACACATAAAAAAAATCTATATATACCTATAAATTTCTTTTTATGTAAACAAAAAAAATCGATTACGTTTTTCCGCTCAATTTATCATTGTTGGGAAACGAGGTAAGCGACGTAATAATGAAATATTCGAGTGTGCGCGCCCCGTAGCGGGTCAAGGACATGCGCAGGTCAAGGACGCGCGGGTTATTGACCCGCGGTTCATTGACGCGCGGGTCACTGACACGTGCCGAGCGCTGCCTTTTCGATTTTTAACAAGGATAACTAATTATTAAGCAGAATTACGATTTTTTTTTTTAAATATAAATAAAAACGTTTAGAAAAAAAAAGTACAAGTATTTTTTTTTTATTATGTGTAGAACCTACCCCTTAAGTTTGTCACGTTTGATAATGAATGACCTTATATAATCAGCTGTCATTACATAACGATTGATAAATGACTCAGATAATGGTAGTATCGTCTATCCTTGTCACTTCTTACTTTACTTTTAAGATGGCGACAGATCATAACTGTTAAACCTTACTGTCTACATTTGTATATGCTTTCTAAAATCTATAAGGTCTGGAACTACAAGATCATCGTTACTCAGTTGTTAAAACTAAGGTGTATCCAACTAAAGTCTACATCGCCGTAGATACTCACTTGCTAAAGTCTATCAGATCCCGGTCAATCTCTGCGGTGTTGCACCAGGCGACAGACCCAAGGCAGCCGGCTATCATCAGAGTGAGTGTGAAGCACTTCCAATTCCCTTCCCTCCTCAGCACACCACCTATGCTCTGCTGGCGTGGACGCTGCAACAAAAATAAAAAAAAGAATTTCAGAATGATTGAACGTACACGGTCGGTTGCGACTGTTGCGAGCAATAAACATTGTATTGGCTGAATTTCCGGTTCCCATCTGTCACCCAGCTACGTCCGCCTAACAGATGACAGATGGCATAAAAAGTTCGACTTGTTATCCTTTTTGCGACTGTGTAACAGATCGAACTTAATTTTTTTTATTCTATCTGCCTCACCTAGTACTACAGAAAGATATACATACAGAACACATTATCTACTACTACTAGAGTTACTTACTTGCTTACTTACTTACTACTAGAATTGCACACCACTTGCATTACAGTAATTAGTCGCGAAGTACTATGAGCAGAAGTGATCAAAATGGTGATTTAGATTAGGCAAAGACAATAAATTACATTCAATTGGCGGGTGGCGGGTCGTGTTGTGGACCACGTGGTGAAATATCAACTCTATTGTCATAGAGTTTTGGTGTACCCTGTAGACCTTGATCATCAGTAATGCTGCCAATAATGATTAAATTGATATAGTTTTCACAACGGATCTCGGCCGTCGTGAATTTAGCCGTTTCGATGCGCAATAGAGCTTTTTCAAACTAAATTGTCTTTGCGCATCACAAACGGCTAACTTCACGAAAGCCTAGATCCGCTGTGCGAAGTATACCTCTTACTAAAATGTATATTACTCAGCACATTTTATGCTTGCCTGTTATGTCCAAACAACAAAGCGTGCATTCGTCGCACCCCACACAATGCGGTATGCTGTCCAGCGGACAAATACCTTTTGTTTCGTGTGATGCATGCTATCAATTTTACATCAGTGTGGATGAAACTTCAGCGGCTGCTATGGTTATTCTGGTTTCCAATTAACTTTGAGTGTTTTCGCGCTTATACGCTATGTAACATTTTTTATTTAAAAACTAAATTACGTAGACGTAGAACATTTTCATAAAAAAATTAAGAAGGATCGACCGCAGTTAAGTACCTTTAAAATCAGCCGGGTAAGGAAACCAATGTTGTTCGTTATCATAGTCATAATCTTATAATCAGATTAATCATTATTTTAAGACACTTTATAAGTAATAATAATAATAGCGTGGGCCGAAAACTCGGGACGAATACGAAATAAATCGTAGAACAATGATAATAAATTTTTATTTAGACAGTGGCCTTACTTTTGTGATCCTATCACGCGGTCCCAGTACAGACAGGTGTAAGAAAATGTTATCTGAATGCTTAGTTCTATATTCTCGGTCTTCTTATGATGTTTTACATCATCGTTTAAGAGATGGCATTGTGCACATAAAGTTTTAGTGCTATAATTTAAGCTAATCCTTTTGCTCGTTTTAATAGATACGCACTAAATTGTTGTATAATATGTTTTGACCAATACCGACATGCAACAAACAGAAAGGTGTTGACCGTCCGATAAACGTGTCGAACGGAACAGCCCTCATCTCAAAGACCGCAAAGAATAAATAATAAATAAATAAATAAATAAGGCTGGACAATCCACACAGCATCATCTAGCTAGCCCAAGGTAAGCTGCTGTTAAACAGAGCTGTATTATGGGTACTAGATGACTGATATATATTTAATACAATACAATACATAGATAGATATTTTTTATTATACATAGAAAACACCCAGAACACCCGGAACAAATATTTGCAGATCCTACAAACATTTGTCCCAAGGCGGGAATCGAACCCGCAACCTCCGCGTCGCAGGCGGACCTTCGCCCACCGCGCCACATTGGTCGTCAATCTACCCTATCCGAACTCCGAGGTAATAGGTTTTTTATTAGTGGTTATCAGCAGAAGTATAATAATAATAATTAAGCCTCAATTATTTCCTTGAAAACTTAATTTACAATTCATTTATTAAATAAACTTAATAAGATGATTCATACAAAAAAAATAACTTGATTATATATAATATAAAATATGTCGATTTCTGAATTTTAAAGTTATAATGACCTCTCAACGAGTAAAGGGCTCCTCTATTTTGCTTCAGTTAACTCTATTTTCTACCTTTTTCATTCATTCCTCGCCAGCTGTTTCTTTTATCTCGTCTATCCATCTCTCGTTTGGTCTTCCTCTACTTCTTTTATTAGGTGGGCCTAGCGATGTTGTGATTTTTCTTGTCCATTTATTATTGTCCATGCGTGCAACGTGTCCGGCCCATTTCCATTTAAGCTTTAAGCAGCAGAAGTACCTTAGACTAATCAAACTAGGCAGGTACTCTAATAAATTAACAGCTAATCTGTGTTCCGAAGATTCGCTACAAAGGGGGTCACCACACATATCAAATCGGAATCAGATAAATGCTGGTTGGAAAAGCTATATGCCATAAGGTTGCGCTCCACCAGGAACTAGAAACGGAGGTGACCCCTCGCTGTCTACGCGCTATCAGCTAGAAAGCTCGCTGCTACCCGGCTCGCTTGCCCACCGCGACAAGTCAGTAAGTCAATGCCATCAAGTGAGTTGCCGCACTATTGTCTACTGTATCTTTTTACTGTAAAGTGTATCTTCAAAACAATCTATATTACACCGAAGCGGTATTGTGTAAGAGCTACGACTTTAGGCCTTAGCTTGACTCCAGGCGAAAAGTGATTGACACACTTATGCCGAATAGATAGATAGATACGAAAATTTCTTATTAGTCTTAGCCGATTCCGTTCAGATATATAGGGTAACTCTCTTAGTGCACTGTCAATCAAGTCGTCTGATTGTTTGGATAAGCTCCAAGTGGATTGGGCGCATTGATTGGGTTAGAAAGGCATTCACATACAGTCACTATCCATAGTTATATTTGTGTGGCTAACACAGTAAATTACGGTTTATTTCAAATGGAACGAAAGCAAAATGGGATGCAAGCCACATACTAAACAAATTGGGTTCTACTGCTATCATGTTACGACTTCGATACAGTTATCACTCCTCCTCCGTTCTCTCTCGTACACCCATAGTTTAGGGTCGTGACGCCGTGCAAGGACACTATTTATAGTTTTCCTTTATCTGCCACGGTATTCGGCTTGATGGAGGGCGACACCACACAGTTATCACACTTACCATCAATTTCCAAAATCAATTGAAGAAAATATAAATATACAGAGCTAGGCCAGCACTAGTTGCTATCACTAATTCACCTCATTTAAAAGATGGAAGGACAAACAAAATGCTTAAAAATTAAAACCACTGCGTTGGTATGCGTTCTGCATTTTGTTATCCTCACTATGAGAAACTTTAGCGGTAAACTCGAAAAAGTATAAACCATTTTTGTTTATTTACGTCTGAACGTGTAGGGCTTTTTTATAACAAGAAACAAACAACGACAAAATCCACGTTATTAAGTGGGAAAGTGTAACACTAACTTTTACATAAGAGCTCTCGAGATAGGAAATTCGTTTAGGTAACCTTAATTTTTAATGAACTACACATAAAAAAAAAAAGAAAAACTTCCATAACTAAAGCATTTCCTAATTGTAAATTTGTAAAAGATCCGCTATTAGAATCCTTTTGGTTTTATTCTACAAGCAAAAAGAAAATATTAAATTTCGTCATTAGAGCTTTCCAAGTAATAATGTATTGTTTTCTTCATAAAAGTTGAACTGGTACCTACAATATAGCCGTTCTTATATCACTATCTGTACCACATTATAATATCTCATATATCATATATTTTGCAAGTTTAATATTCTAAGACCCTTATATATAAAATAAGCTGTCATTTTAGCGGCTTGCCAAGTATTGTCAGTGCTTGTCATTCTTATGTAGACGATGATATATTAAACTAACAGTATATTAGCTAACAGGCGTTTACACAAGTATGATTATGAAAAAGCCCCAAATGGTTGTCAAATTAGATTATAAGGCATTTAGGGATATAAGAATAAGAATAAGAATTAATTTATTTATATGATCGAGATGGATGCAAACGCTGTTTATGAAAACTGTTTCAACTGCAATGTTGAAATTCAATTTTATCTGGAACGGCATCGGTACGGGTTTCAAGCTGAAATTGATCGAATCTGCAACAGTTTGATAAAACGCAGGATCCGACTTGATAGAGCGACAGGGATTTCGTTTGCCACTGTGCCATTGTTTTCAATACTGAGCTTAAATTTATGATAATGCATTGCAGTAGACCATTAAAAATGTTAAAATAGCAACAAATTTTGATTATTTTTTTTCAAAAAATATTGCGTGGTGCGTAACTTTGCATAAACGTTAATATACTTGTTCAGCAATGTCACTATGAAATGGCTGACCATTCTATCAACTCTAGCAAGTAGTAACTAACCAGAGCTATAGTAACATCTATATGTTGAAGCTTTCTAGCTTTTCTGGGTAGTCTAGAAATTATGCACTAATATTTTAAGAAATAAATTTCTCGAGAATAACCGTAATCCTTATGCAAGTAAGAAACCGTAATACGCAATAAATTCCCAGAAGATTGTGCGGAAAAATTCTACAGACATAAAGTGTGGTGCCTTCTGCGGGTTTTCTACAGACGAGCTGATTTTAAACTATTTATGTATCTAAATCACGTTTAGAATATACTAGCTGAGTGGAGTAATCGCATTATTCTATATGACCCCCCACTGGGGACCAGTGGGAAAAAAACTTCCCGCTCGTCCCCACTTTTATTTATATAAAATTTGAATTAAAAAAAGGGGTGAGTGGGAATTCAATTTCCCGTTGGTGAAATTACTAGGTGAAAGAGTCCTGATAATTACGTCTCGGGGTGACAAGCGCAGTGCAGTACCACCCAGAACTTTCAACCAATTACTGAATTGTGTGCAAGGATAACGTGACTTTATTCTATTGGTTACAGGTAATGGTGATTCATGTAACTACTGGATAAACTGGTTTCTATGACTTGAAATGTTGATTAACTAAGGAAGAAAAATTAACGAACCTGTATTCCAAAAGCCAAGTAAATCAATTTCGAATAAAAAGGAAAAGAATGAATATGTCTAAACGTCTGCAGTGTAATAGGTTTAGGTTTCCGCCTGTTTTTTTTAATAGGCATAAAACGGTTAAGCTCCAATTCTACTGGCTTATAAGATCGGTTGCTCGTTCGAAGGGTTTGTAGAAGCTTTCAAATGATTACAAATAGATGTCTGATATTTTGTCTGGATCACGACAATAGAGCTCGATAGTATTATGGCTACATGTAAGTGCTGTAGGGTATGTTTATTATAAGGACGCAATATACTACGAATTCTTAAAATGATACTGCTAAACAGCGGTAAGAATAAGTAATAAGTCAGCACGAAAGTCGCGTTCCAATGGTTTTTTTTAAGAAAAACATCTAAAGTATTGTATTTCAATAAAAAAACATCGACCAGTTTATTGTAACAATGCAAACAGTCCTTACGAATAAACATTACATTTGTCACTCTAGCAAGGGCCACACATAGAGCATCTTGTAAGCCTCGTTGGTAAACAGCATTGTAATCCTGTGTGTTCAGTTTTGGCGCCATCTCTCGATCGAGTTGTAAGCCGCGATCGACGATGGCTGTCACCTGTCAGCTGATTCATGCGACACATTTGAATGAACTGGGTTCAATGACCAGCGACAGCTGATTGGCTTACCCAATTAGTAGCCTAAATTCAAATTTCTCGAAATATCGTTCGGTCAGCAGTTGGTTTGACCTCTAAATTCGACACATTCGTGTAACGGCTTCAAGTGCGTTAGCTACTTTATCTTGTTCTCGTAATTTTTCGTATCGTATTGTTTTCGTTTTCGTTTAATTTATCGTAATTGAGTATTGTGTGCAAGCAGTTTCGTTGAGTGCTAGGAAGCAGGAGATTTCGCGCCAGCCCCCACGGTATTTGAGCGTTCGGTATAGGTGTAAGTTGAACCGAAGCTAGTCCAGACAAGTCGGAGGTAATACGAAGCCATACCTTCCCATTCCGTGGGGCTGTTCCAGGAAGAAGCAGCCAGGTTAGTGAAATCCTTTGCTCCTAACTGCACTCATAATTTGGTTAATTATAGTTTTTTATCGTGTTTAACTTCATAATTGTTTAACGTGTTTCGTATTTAGTTTGTTAGCAAAAAAAGATTAATTTACAGTCCACTCAAATCGTACATTTTGGTCCTACGAAGCCAGATAAATTGTGATAAGGCACCTTTGGATTTTGGCCTTCAGCTATATTATCAACTATCGACCGATATTTCGAATATTTGAAAAACTTTTTTTCCTTTGTCGTACCTATCCTGGTAATTTCGCTGGTCATTGAATTTTTCGTTTGTTCATTGTGGGTAGGTTGGGTTGAACGATTGATTGTCATCTGTCATTTTTCGTTGTCATTTGGTGAACATCACTCAAAGTGACTTTGACGTTTTTTTCGTTTTGACAGGTTGACATCAAACGTTCATTCTGAAACTGACCAGGTGTTTGTTCCTATCTGTGCCGGTCGTGAAAATAGCTCCTTAACTCCTTACGTGTTTCTATCTTTGTTTTGATTTGCATTTTGTTTGTTTGTTGATTTGGCTGTGAAAAACTGTTCTTTCGTGTCGTTTCCAGCCAGATTAACTCAACTACATTATTATGCCAATGGATACACGTAAGGGAGTTCTGGAGAAAGACACCATGGCTGACAGCGATCGAGTCTCGCGTGATTATGCCAATATGAGGTTAGAGCTGTTAGATACTTCAGATTTGGTAGGAGTTTCGGAACAGGAAGTAACAGCTCTGGCCTCAGAGTTTCACGCCGCGCAGAAGAACCTGCTAATGCGCTTGCCAACGGGTGATAGGAACAGTGAGTTCGCTTACACTGTGGCATTTGACAAAAGGTTACATAGTGTTATGGCCAGACTTAGGCTGGCTGAAGTTAAGCCAATGAGAGAAAGTCACAGTAGTTTAGCGAAACTACCAAAAATAAGTATAAGGCCATTTGACGGTAAGCTAGAGAATTGGGTGTCGTTTAAGGAGCTGTATGACTCACTCATACACAAAAGGGACATGCCAGATGTCGAAAAGTTGCACTACTTACTGTCGAGTGTTAATGGGTCGGCATATGACCTGATTAAAAACTATCCGTTGTCCGAAACTAGTTATCTTCTAGCATATCGGGCACTTAGCAAGTACTACGATAGGAAGAGAATTATTGCCACAAATTACTATGACCGTTTGCTTAACTGTGAAGTAGTGAAAAATAAGAGTAGCTCTGAGTTAGAACGACTTCATCAAACCTTCGCAGAAAACTTAGCCATCCTGTCTAAGTATAATTTGCCTGACCAGAACTTTATGCTTTTTCAACTAGTTTGGTCAAAGTTAGATCCTTCCACTAGGGAAGCTTTCGAACTTCAGCTGGGGTCAGAAGTCGACATACCCCAGTATGAAGACATCATGTCGTTTATTGAAAAACGTTCTCGTGCGTTACAAAATTGTCAACAGCCGGTTCTTACAAAACCGTCTGCCAGTGAGAACAAGGCCTCGTTGATGGTAGCTTCAGAAGGATGTGTGGTGTGTGCAGAGGTAGGCCACAAGATGGATAGCTGCTCGAGCTTCATTAATCAGTCGCCTACTGAAAGGTTCCTAACAGTGAAGGATAAGAAGTTGTGCATACTGTGCTTGAAACCTTCGCATTCGGTAAAAACTTGTTTATCGAATGTGAAGTGTGGCCAGTGCAACAGCAGCCATCATTCACTGCTACATTTTGAGCAAGAACCTGAACCAGTAGTCCAGCCTTCAAATCCACAGGTGGCATTGTCTGCATACACCCCACACACAGAGGCATTGTTCTCAACGGCTATTGTTTTGATTAAAAATAAATTTAATAATTTGGTCCGAGCCCGTATCCTGCTTGACAGTGCCAGTGCCTGTAATTTCATAACTAGGTCCTGTGCAAACCGTCTAGGGCTGAAAATAAATTATCGTCGACAGTCTGTGAGCGGTATAGGTCAAGCATCAACTGATACACTCGGATCAGTCTTGTGTGAGTTAGTTCCCACTAATGGGGACTTCTCAAATAAACTTTCGTTGGTGGCCTCTGTGCTTCCTGCAATTTGCTCAGACATGCCATCTGAGGAAATTGATACTTCGTCGTGGCATCATATAGATCAGTTAAACCTCGCCGATCCTGAGTTTTACAAACCAGGACCGGTTGACATGCTAGTCAGTGTTAACGTTCTCGCTTCTGCGTTAAGGCCTGGGCTAGTTAAGGGTAGTCCTGGTCAACCCATCGCTATCCCCACTACTTTCGGGTGGATACTGATGGGTGACTGCGCAGTTAACACTGGCCTGTCTCGTTATCGTAGCAACTCTGGAGTTCATAGAAGGAGTTGCTTCTTCGTTTCGAGCCCATCGAGGGATTTAGATCCTATAGACCCGCTCAACCCCGTGGTTACAAAAATAGAGATGCCTTGTGACAATCACAAGGAGACTCATTGTCGTCGAACTGTTGATTGTAGGTTGGCCGTCGCTAAACCTCATCTCGTGGACTTCCCAAAAGTCGCTCTCGATCGGTTTCACATTTTTGAACCGCGTCCTGCAGCGTCATTGGGTTTTTCAACTGACGTGTTGGAGAGTTGTCGTCGAGAAGAAGTTACTTCTTCACCTTCTAACGTCAGTCTACAGGATTTGCGACCTGACTCCGGTTCCACTGCGTCGATTCCGCCTGTGCCTGTGGATAGTGCGGTTGATGACGTAGGTGGGTACCTGAATGTGTCGCTGCCTGGTATCTCGCGGCAAGAGGGCTTATCGGTTTCGGTACCGCTGATCGCTTCCCTTGCTAAAAAAAATCTGCTGTCGATGTCGTTGTCGTTGTTGTTTTCGTTATTATTTTCGTTGTCGTTTTCGTTACTGTCGTTGTCGTTGTCAATGTCGTTATCGCTTTCGTTGTCTCTGTCGTTGTCATTGTCGCTGTCGTTCAACTCATATCGTACCCTTCACACTATGCCGCTTTCGGTTTTGTCGGTGGCGCATGAGTGGATGAAGTCTGGTCCGACACGGTGGTCGGGTCCGATCTGCTGGTTGGGTTTGACATGGTGGTCGGCTCTGACACGGTGGTTGGGTTCGAAATACTGGTTGGGTCGCACATGGTGGTCGGCTCCGGCATGTTGGTTGACATCTCAACTCAGAGCTCATAGCGCTGTGTTTTGAGCCCATGTTCCTTCTTAACCATTAACTATCGTATCGTCAAATGGTTTTATAATAAGTTAGGTTAAATTTATCGTTATATCGTTCTTTCGTTATTTTTCGTTAGTTTAGTTAATTGCGTTAAAATACTGTGTATTTTGGTGGTCGGAATGTTCAGTTTTGGCGCCATCTCTCGATCGAGTTGTAAGCCGCGATCGACGATGGCTGTCACCTGTCAGCTGATTCATGCGACACATTTGAATGAACTGGGTTCAATGACCAGCGACAGCTGATTGGCTTACCCAATTAGTAGCCTAAATTCAAATTTCTCGAAATATCGTTCGGTCAGCAGTTGGTTTGACCTCTAAATTCGACACATTCGTGTAACGGCTTCAAGTGCGTTAGCTACTTTATCTTGTTCTCGTAATTTTTCGTATCGTATTGTTTTCGTTTTCGTTTAATTTATCGTAATTGAGTATTGTGTGCAAGCAGTTTCGTTGAGTGCTAGGAAGCAGGAGATTTCGCGCCAGCCCCCACGGTATTTGAGCGTTCGGTATAGGTGTAAGTTGAACCGAAGCTAGTCCAGACAAGTCGGAGGTAATACGAAGCCATACCTTCCCATTCCGTGGGGCTGTTCCAGGAAGAAGCAGCCAGGTTAGTGAAATCCTTTGCTCCTAACTGCACTCATAATTTGGTTAATTATAGTTTTTTATCGTGTTTAACTTCATAATTGTTTAACGTGTTTCGTATTTAGTTTGTTAGCAAAAAAAGATTAATTTACAGTCCACTCAAATCGTACACTGTGTTTATTGTTTTCTTAGCTGTCTAGTGTTCTGAGGCAGGAAATTCACTATTATTTAGTTGAGTCTTAGTGCAACTATGCAGTACACTTCAGATGCAGATGACGTTTTGTGTTTTATTCTGACTTATATTATAAGAAGGCATGCACTATAACCAAACACAAAACTTTGAGAAGTTTATATTTTCTATTTTGAAATGGTCGATTGGCGATAATTTATCAACTCAGTCAGCTAGGTCACGAGCGCTTTAATTAAATTCGGTAATATTTAGGTTAATTTTCCCAAAAAAATATTTACCATAATTTGTGACAGTGGTAAACATGATTTGTGAGTTTTTTTTATTCCCGATATTTCGGCGCAGTTACATGCTCTATGATTACGGGAGATCATGATCACGCATATAACTAGGCCGAAACATCGGGAATCAATAAAACTTATTATGGCAAATGTCCCGTTTTTAGTGAAAATTATGACAGTTTTAAAAACAATGCTTAGGTTATTATAA
Organism: Colostygia pectinataria; assembly: GCA_951394395.1. Taxonomy (NCBI): domain Eukaryota; kingdom Metazoa; phylum Arthropoda; class Insecta; order Lepidoptera; family Geometridae; genus Colostygia; species Colostygia pectinataria. The sequence goes on from OX596362.1 coordinate 4,110,344, forward strand.
AAATCTTACAAAGTACGTCGTTATTCAGTGTGTGTCAAAGCTAAGATTTGCGTGATGTTGTTTTGTTATTTTGTAGGTACATTAATTTATTAAATATTCCGAGGCCCTTTGAATATCTTATGTCTCTATTTCGCTAGGAACTCACCAACTTGTCCTTTGAGAGACCACAATGAGTTTCCGTCGGGAAGAACTGCCGGCTTTACTGACCTAATTGACTTATGAATTCTTGTTTCGTACTTCACATATTAGGTACCTGCCTAATTATTATGATAACGTAAGAAAATTTATACAATCTATCACGTGTCATGAATTTTATCTTCATCACTACATAGTATAAAACAAAGTATTAAAACTACGCAACGGATTTGATGTGGTTTTTTTTAATAGATAAATTGATTCAAGAGAAAGGTTTATACTATGTAGCTTAAGTACCCGTGCAAAGCCGAGGCGGGTCGCTAGTTTGGTAATAAATGTATAACCATTGCTGTAAGTAAGTTCGTTTGAGTCAGTGGCCAACTCTAGTGACGGAATTTAGTTACATACAATGAGTTCGCCAGAAAGCATCCGTTGAAAGTCACACACATTACGCTTCTTTACAATGTTATTTATAGTATTGGTATAAAAAAGGAAAATGTCAACTTCATGACGTCTTTGGTTGTCTTCATGGTATTTATTTTCCATCAGCTTATTTGGATTCCTGTTGAAAAATGTGTATGTTTATTTAGAATATGTATTAGGTACCTACTGCTAATGATAAGACAATGATAGAATATGAAAGAGCGTTTGAATTTTTCTTTACAATAAGATCATAGATTTTTTTTTATAATAAATTCAGTGTTGTTTCCACAGCATTTCCCAGTTTATGCACTGTACTAAATAATGAGTTCCAGGACCACGAAGCAGTTTTTCGAGCCTCATTCATTGTTTCCCTCAAATTGGCGAGACAACAAAATGGGTTGGGATTGAACAATAGAACAAAGACCGCAGACTAAACAATATCTTTATAAACCAACTCAATTGTCTTGGGTCGGAAACACTTTTGAGATTTTAAATAGGAGGAGGTAGGTATACGTGAAAAGACGCTTATTTATAACGAACAAGATTATTTGTACTACCTAGCAAAATTTCCAGAATTTGACTGAATAAAGTTTAGCAATTTATTGTAATTTTCTCGATTTCTATCTAAATTTTGTTTAAAGCTATACAAATTATTATCTAGGTTAACAATTTGAGAATCCATGGCCCCATGATTCTTCATTCATTTTCAATTCATCATTCCTTATAAGTAGTACCATAATAAGTAGATATTTCAGGAATTTTCCACCGATAAATTCCAATATGCGATGAAAACCTGATCAGTAAAACTCCAGGGAAAGTTTACAAGAGATCCTTATCAGCGCTTATTGGATTATGAAGCAATCAGGACGAAGCTTGTCACAAACTTTAATTAGCTGCCCAGCTCAACAATCTGTTCTTGTTGGCTTATGCAAATAGGAACCTAGTTTTAGTTATTGTTACTTGGCAGCAAAAAAGTGGTACTATTTACAAACATGTTATTTAAACAGCCAAAAGCTTGGGGTACGAGTCTCGTTCACTGTATAAATTACTAGTGGACCCGGCCTGGATTTGCACGGGTGCTATAACCTACAACCTTCCTCTTGAATCACTCAACCTATTAAAAAAACCGCATCAAAATCCGTCGTTATAAAAATCTAAGCATACATAAGGGACTAGATTCGAAATATTAAAATAAACGCGTGGTCATAGTTTCTGATTACAAGGAATGATTGAGACTGAGTGACTTTATATTTATCCTAAAAATACTTGGATGTTTTTATCTGTAAGTGAATAACTTAGTAAAAGATAAGTGTTTTTTTAAAGATAACACCGGTGTTATTCCTTCAACTGTGTTCAAAGCAAAAATTGCCAGCCATTTTCAGAGTTTTCCTAGAACTTTGCAACTTTGTTTTGCTCTTGGGGAAACTAGCGATGGAAACTCATTACACAGTGATTCAAATTGTATTGTTACTGGTAGAGAACTTTGTTATTAACTGACTGCAGCCAAAAAAAGAACTAATTTTATGAGTCATTTTCGCATTTAGAGTAAAACCTAGTTACAAATTTTAATTTCTTAAAGCAAGCACATTTTTAAGGTAAAAGTATTATTAGTTATACTAACAAGGCTCTTGAAGAAAGATAAATGGTACCTCCACTGGGAGCAAATTATTATTACCAAGTTATAAATGAGTGTTCTGAGGGTCAATTGTAGAGTCAGCTCACGTCTTTGAACTGCCAGATCAATACTTAGAGGAGTGATTCCATAGAGCGCGACCTATAAAAAACAGTATTCATTATCAAGGATGGCATCTCCTTATGTTCCCACTAGGGCCAAGGCCTAATCAAATCAAATCAATCAAAATCAAATTATTTATTTACCAAAAGAAAAACAAATACAATGGTTTACTGGAGGTCCCCGCACAAGGGCTAGCCTGTATCACGGGAGACCGGTTTACACAAAAAGGTTACCGCTAAACGATGGAGAAACACGATAGGTACTAATCTAACTAGTCTTTGTAGATAGGTATATCTCTTCGTTTTTGATGATGTTATTCGTTCGTTCGTTCATTCGTATGAGTCAGTGGCCAACTCTGGTGACATAGTTTCTAGGCCATGATGTTATTAATGATGATGAGATCAAAAATTTTATTTGTGGTTTTTTCAACAAATCCTACCTACATGTGGAAAGAAGGTTACTTTGTTATCGTAAGGGTCGCGAGCAGGTACTAAAAACCTTTCACGATAAACTTGAACATCCAAAAATAACCTTTGGTTCGTGCTTTACCCTTAATAAGACCCGAACCTTTGTCCTACAATAACTTTAGATAGAAATATTGGTTTTTCTTTATTAAACATGTTTTGGTTTGAACGGATTCTGTTCTGCGTGTGATAAGATTATCTTAATAATAGTTATTAAAATCCAGTAAAACAAAACTCAGCTAATTCTAGTTTGTAAACAAAAAGTACATCACTGCCCAGAAGCACCTAGCCTTCACATTAACACGAATACGCTAATCCAGAATTCATCATTATCATATCATAGCCTAGACAATCAATAGATTTCAACTGCTTGACGTATTTACCAACCACCAACTTCTTCCGACCGCTTTAATGTCATCGGTACATTGAGTGAGGGGCCCGTCTGACACTTCGTTTTCCAGTTCGCGGTCATCATTGAAGAACATTCATTCCCCAGCGGTTATCGGTTCAGCTAGCTATATGGCTTGTTCACTGCCAATTAAATTAGCTTAATTCAAAAGCTATGTGTACTTGGTTCTCTTATGGATTTCCTCGTTACGAATTCGAACGAGTAGCTTTGCTCCTAGCACAGCCCTATCCATAGCTCGTTGTGTAGCTTTGAGCTTGTGAATGAGATTTATAGTTAGAGCCAACGTCTCAGTGCCATAAGTCATCATTGGCAACACGCACTGATTTTAGACTATTAGCTTGAGGTTCTGCGGTAACTTCCCAAACGCTGCCAAGTGGTAGCATCATAATAATATGCATTTATGCTATTTTAGGTCACCATCTATACTCATATAATATTCCACGTTTTATCCAAATTCGCATTGCCGTTTGGACGTGATTGAGCCACAAAGAGGTAGTGCAAATGATATTTTTCTTATTATTCAATGGTATGATCAATGAGTATGCAAATATTCTGATTTTTTTTTTTAAAAACAATAAACAAACAAAACATTGAATAAAATCTTCCGTACAATGTTCGAATATTTTTGTGAGTGACCGGAGTTATACCTCTTAATTCGTACTCCTGTTGCTAATCTGATCTAATAAAGAACGATTGTGTAGGCTACGCTACACGATTCTGTAATTTGGGACTAAGGAAATAATATCCCACAAATTAAAAGCGCTTTGAATGAATTGTCCAAAGTTCAAACAATTTCATTAAACTTCTACATGAATGATAATTGAGATAAAGTTAGACGTTTCTTTAACAACTGATAAGACTATTCTGATTCTGTATAGTTTTCAAACAAAAATTATAAAAGTTCAATTGGCTCTAGCTAACCGATAACTCTCGGAAATATTTTGCTTATAAAGTGGCTCTATGGTCATCGCAATTAGGCACAGAATGACACCCATAATCAAACTATGACTTTTTCATTGCTATAACTCACTAGTGAGTTACAGATTTTTTTTTGTTATTTTTCAACACACTTGCTTATAAAGTGGCTCTATGGTCGTGGCAATTAGGCACAGAATGACACCCATAATCAAACTATGACTTTTTCATTGCTATAACTCACTAGTGAGTTATAAATTTTAAAACTTTTTTTTTGTGCGTGCAATAATGCGTAAGTACCCTTTATAAATAGAGCTAGCTATAGCCCGCGACTTCTATCGTTAGCAGGGTCACATTAATTAAAAGAACTTTTTCTAATCACTTTGTTGTTTTCACTTCTTCAAATATAATATTCTAAAAGTGGATGCTATAAATCTTTTTTTGCTGGTAAAAATATGCGAGCTAAAAATTGTGGACGAAAAACAAATGTTTTTTTTCTCTAAGAACCCAACTCAACAATGAGTAGATTCATGCCATTTTATAAATTTAATCTAAAAACCTGTCCTGTAATATTAAATTATCTTATTAATATTATAAATACGAAAGTTTGTTTGTATGTATATATTTATTTATTTATATATTTTCGTTTATTTGGGAAACAAACAGTACTTAAAAACTAATAACTAAACTAAAATTAAAACTAATGACTATTAACATGTCACCGTATGTATGTATTGTGTGTTTGTTACTCCTTCACTTTTGATCAAGATATAAGTAGGCTTGTTTTTATCCCGAAATAGTAAAGTTTTTCCTTGAGATAGGAAATTATTGTGCGAGGGGATATAAAAGGGCGTTAAATTAAAACTTGCAAAACCGCGGGTGAAACAGCGGAGCGCCATTAGTGAGCTTATAAAAGTTATGTTTCAAATCTCCCTGTAGTAAGTATTAATAGAGTTACTGAATTGGAATAAACATCACTTTGAGTTGAGCAAAGTTCTGCCTTTGAGCTTAGTCTGGCTGGTCTAGTTTAGATAGATAAACTATAGAATAGGAATGAAAGCTAGATAACGTGCATTATATCTCGATTGAAATGGTTGAAATTCACATTAATACTATCGCACTAATACTATTACTTTGACTGCTAAAGGCCACTACCGGTTTTGCAGATTGAAATGGTATATTCCACTTTCATGATACGCGTTCATCCGACAAATAGTTTCGACTAGTTTCGACATTTAACCGGTACACAGAATATAAATGACTAAAAGCAAAATCGAGCAAAATCGAAGATAAGAACAGCATAAAATATACCTGAAAATTGGTTGTGCTTCTATTCATTTTATAATATTCATCACTATCTTCGAGTAAGTGTCAAGGATTAATTACCGGTTAGCCTTAGGGTGAGTTGCACAGTTGAGTTGTCGTCGAACAATTTGACGTTAGATGGTGCAACTCACCCTTAGACTTATCCTTATCTGTGCCTAGGCAGTAGTCCGCTAGCTTTGATGCATGTTTTTTCACAAGGGCGACCAGGCAATGGCTTTATTTAACATATTGATTTCATTTCCCTTTTGAATACTATTTTCATATTCATTCACATTCAGAACAAATATGAATGGTTGAGCAAGAACGTAATAAAATATTGAATAAAATCAAATAAAACGAAATATTTATGGACAAAAGACCGGGACTCAAAGGCTTGTAGCATTTCTGTTCTATTTTTAGATATAATGCTATGGATATTTGTGTGTGTGTTTGTGTCTCAAACACACCTAAACTTGCTCAGAAACCACAGAAACTAGTTCCGGCATAAACGGTTTCCAACCATGTTTCTTGAGCAAGGACTTTCTTGAGTGGTCGCGTTACTCATTATATAAAGCCCGTTATGAATAGTTCTAACTTTAGTTTCGCCTGACAGGATAAAGTTCAGTCGATATTGGTATGGGCTGATAGATGTTTGCCTGTTCAGTTTGAGATGTATATATTCACACAACCGATCAGGCTAAACTAATGCAGGTTCATCTATTAAATTATCTCTAAATGACTTGGTGTCACTGGTGGTAATGACACTGTTGGTCTAGAGAGCACTAGTGGTCTAGTGGTAGTAACCCCGCCTTCCGATTCTAAGGTGGGTTCAAATCTGGTCTGGTCTGGACAGCCTTCTAATATCCCTACTGCTGGGACACTGGCCTACTCTCGAGCAAGAGTGATTGGGTCCATCCATCGACCCCAATGCGAATTGGTGGATGGCAAATGTCTTTCGAATTTTTAGTTTTTGGACATGCCGGTTTCTTCGCGATGTTTTCCTTCACCTTATGAGAGCACTGGCATTGCGCACATACATTTCTCGTAGCGAAAAATCAATTTTTACTTAAAAGTAACTTTTTACTAGGCCACTAGTGCTCAAGTAAAAAGTTACTTTTAAGAAAAGCAAAATCCAAAGCGATATAAAGCGCTGTGCCAACTCACTTCCTGCCCCAGGGGAAATACATGCTATAAAACTAGCGCCTAAGTAGAATTCAATAAAACGACAAATAGATTGAAGTAGTTTCTATTGATATTTGCTGTTGCCTAGTCATATTGTAAATGCTCATGTCTGTGAATGTAAAAGTTGTAAAAACTTACTATTAGATATAAGTATAGGTAATTGAAGATATTTTGATTACAGGTTGGCTTGTTTTTAAACTAGCTGTTTCTAACTAATGCTAACTATGTTTCAAATTTCAGCTACATCGGTTCAGTATTTGTAAAAGAAACAAACATCCATTCAAATAAACATTTAAAAACACCCTGTGAGTGATATGAGTACGCGTTTCTGTTTATTGTTTATTTATAATGTCATAACGTCATATTTTAATGTCGCTTCAAGTGGCATATCGGCTGACGCCGCGCTTACGGGCAGCTCTCAACGCACTTACGATAGCTACTCGGCCTACGCGACGCAGAGCGTGCTACGCCACGTAGCACTAGTAGCGTTTAAAATATATAATATATAAATTACTAGCCCTGGATTCACACGGGTGTTATTAATCTTAGTATTCAGTAGGTTCTCAAATTACTTTATCTAATAATGAAAACCAAACTAAAATCCTTTGCGTAGATTAATTAGATCTTAGCGTACATTCAAAGAGACAGACGAGGTAAGCGACTTATTTTTATACTTATGTAAGGAAGTGCTTGTCTTTCTTGCCAGAAACTAGTGTGGTGAACTATCTCACCACACTGGTTCTTTCACAGTCTGTTTACGAAAATCGATTATATTAATTTGACACTTTAGTAGTTCACGTTTTATTTACCTTGAAGCAAAATGATCAAAAACAAACCAATATATGACAACAATGATGACAACAAACCAGATAAAATGCAATTTTATTAGAATACTAACTATAGGTACTCTGCAACTTTGTTTCATGTAAACTTCAATTCCCGCTGCGTCCACATTGAATTTCGAGAATTCCTTTCTAAGTGCACATGAAATGGAGCACCGTCTCTGTAGAACTTCCTGTTTTGACTGCATAATTGTTTACTTTTTATTTTTTTTTGTCATACCTCCAAGTGGCAAAGTCGTATGTACGCGTATGTAGCCTATGTACGCTTGCAACCTCATAGATATCACTTGCGTGTTACCCCTGAGACGTTAAATGGAAAGTTTAATGTGCCTGTAATTTCACCGGAAACCTTACCCAGATCAGAACACAGCTATGCGAGCATTACTGCTTGGCGGCAGAAATAGGTATGGTGATAGTCCTTCCCCGGACAAGCTCTATCACAAAGAACTCCACTACTCTTTTAAAATATTATCACTCAGTCAGGCTGTAACGCAATGATTTTATATATAAATCAAATTTTATGTTATACTCCTTAGTTTCATTTAGTACACAGCAAACAAGCAACCAACACAAGTAAAACACAGCTAACCCAAGTAAGACACACCCAACTCAAAATATTGAAATTGTTTTGGTCACGTAACTTCACTTCAAAGAGCTGTTTCAACTTGTGCACAGTTCAAGTGCTTAGATTAGACTCGTTGGATTGTGTGCCTTTTCAAGTTTATGGCTGCCGCCTACAATTTTTTTTTTTGATAGCACGTTATTATAATATACTAGCGGCTCGTCCCGGCTTCACAAGAGTGGACTTAAAATATACCCTATGTTACTCAGGGATAATTAAGCATTCTAATGGTAAAAGCGTTTTTTAAATCAGAGTAGTTTTTGAGTTATTTCGTAACAAACAAAAATACAAATCTTTCCTCTCTATTATATTAGTATAGATTTCTACGCGATAACCAGGATTATCAGAGTTAAAGTTTAAAAAAATAAAGTTACATGAGCGCATTTTCGCTTTCTTAAATTCATAAGTAATTTATTAATGCCTATGTTTTAAGTTGGTTTAGTACATACGGGCTGTATTATTAGAAAGATCCCATTGAGGCATATAAGCTGTGCATGTGAAAAGGCATTTCCAGTTAGAATCCGCACTAGATCGTTTTGGATATCGGATAAACTTTCCGCCTCTCACAGTAAGAGTTATCGGGAATTGAAGAGCTATTAGGAAGAAATGAGATTTAAATTATTGAAAAAATCGGCTTTAAATTAATGACACTTTATAGCTTTTCCTTCTATCCTACTCATTATAACACGCTCTTTCAAACACAATTTCTTGTCATTCGAACTGTTAACCTCAGTACTCGTAGATCGAAGTAAAAAATATTTTTAATGTTAAAAAAACGCGCCCACTTTAGAATTTTCTCAGTTTTTCATCGCTTAATAAAAAAAAATAGCAATCTTGTAATGTGATCCATGCAAGGTTTATAATATGATTATGAATAAGGTGGTTTATTCTTGTAAGGATTTATAAAATGAAAACACAACGGTGAAGGTAAGCATAAGTTTACCTTCACCGTTTGAGAATTCTGACATTGCTCATACATATTTAGAAAAAACAGTTGGTGCACGACTAGTTTCAAACCTATTACCTCGATCATCATAAGTAAAGTCATAATTATGTAAGGTTGAAAATAAATACAAAATAGCATCTGAAAGACTTCGGTCGGGTCACGTTCAGTGTGGTTTTCAAGTTTACACCTTGCTGGACGATATTCTGAATCTTTTGTAGTCGTAATAAGGCTCTAAATAGCATTACACATCTTTATTTATTTTGAAGTTTATGCCTTGCTGGACGATATTCTAAATCTTTTGAAATCGTAATAAGGTTCTAAATAGCATTATACATCTTTCTTTATTTAGACGATATCTCTTTCAAACGTGCGTGGATTATGAAAATGTTCTCAAAACGTGGGTAGATTAAGAAAATGTTTCCAAAGTTACGTCAGGTGGAATCACTTGCGCTTATCTTTTGAAGATTATAAACTCCCCAACATACTCAGACGAGTGAAATTTCGTGCGACTTTGTTTAGCTTATAAATGTTGAGCAGTGAGAGGATGCTAGTTCGATTCTCGCTGCGGTGTGACCAATGTTTGTATGATGTATGTATGCAAATATTTGTGGTAGGTACCATAACACCCGTAGTTTCTGAAACTCATAGGGTAGTGCTCTTACTATCTCGAAACTATTATTTGTGTATCTTCAATCAGTCAGTAACGACTTCTCTATAGACAGAGATGATGCGAGAAACATGAGAATGCTTGTGTTGCCAAATACAAATACGGTACACTCAACCGCAAATTGGGTAACGCTCAGAGAACCCAACCGGTCTCAATGAACCTAAATCTATCCATGTAGTGACACTGGATGCGACAAGTAAAAAAAAAAAAAAAAGTTAACGCAGGCTCTGTCAGAGGTTCGTCGTAGTACCGTTTCAAGACGGAAAAAAAACCCTCCCATGGTGCAGGGTATTCTAGACTGGTATAATTACAATGGATTTTGGTAGGCAGTTTTTAAGCCAATAGTTTAAGTACCTAATAGGTTTATAACCTACCTACCTATCTATTTGCCCTCCAAAGTTGGCAGAACACTGCTTGGGACTTATTTTTCTTTTAAAACGATTTACTATGTATAATTATGTAACCCGTGTTTGCAAATAAATATTCTGATTTCTGATTTCTAATTTTTGATTTCCCGTTGCCCAATTTCCAATTAAGTTCTTTAGATATTTTTTTTTCTGTTTTGTAGGTTGATGAGTATTTTTGCTTCAATGACAAATAAAAATACATCTGCTTTTGCACTAGTTTTAATAACCTAAATTATCAAAATCTACATAAACAAGTGTTAAAATTAAAACATACATAGAAACACCAAAACGGTGTTTCAATATTGCCGCTGTTGTTGCCAATCTTTTGTCGCTGACTGTTCAACAATTTCCCATACGTGGCAAAAAGCTCTCGGCACAGGTAATCCTTGGCTGGCGGCTGGCAAGGGGCGAACAATGCAGCGACGAGAGCTAGTCATTGTGTCGTTCCGTTTTATGCTGACGTAATGCCTGGAAGATGGCGCAAGTTTGGAAATGGAACGTGCTTTTCAGCGTATAGGTTTTTGTGACCGAATATTGGAAAGGTTGATCTATTTTCTGTGCTATTTCCTTTCATTCTAACTTTGGCTTCGTATACAGAATTGGCCCGGTGTGAATCGTGACTCGAGTCGACAAGCATCGAGTTGACAATAAAAATCTATGAGGAACTGTCAAAATTGATGCAAGAGTCACACGATTCACACTCAAGTATGGTTTTTGAATTACGAGCATAAGAATTTTTACAGTTTGTAACTATACATGACGCAAGCAAACAATGTTTTTTTATTTATCATAGCAATTTATGTGTGTGTGTGGCCAAATCTTAGGTTAGTATAAACAATTGTGAGTAGGTATTTGTTTTGCCATTGTTTTTCTAAACTACTTCGAAGGCAATAAAGCAATCAACATTTATCGCAATAAAAATAAACAAAATGCTAAAGGCCTTTAAAACCTATCACATAAATTCCAACACAGTATCGGACCGCTTTCAGATCGCATTATAACGGTATCCTTAGAGAATAGAAATCAGCTATAGAATGGAATAAAGAGGGAATAGGGTTGGTTTAAAGCATTTGTTTTCAGTCATTTAATTTTTATGTTTTGTCATCTAAAGTGTGACTCTACAATAGTATTATTAGTATAGTATTAGTATTATTTTTACACGAAAAGGAATTAGATTATTATCGTTTTGTAATTTAGCAATTGAATCACCAATGTGATCTTTTAAAAGTGCCTACATACAAATCTGATTGGTTTATCGACTTGACTATACCTACTATCTATAGCTTAATAGATTATTACTCTAAGGGAGTGCCATTGTAAGGTTTTTAACATGGTTTTTGAATATTTTCACTCATGCAATCCAAATACATCTTTTGTTATCCCAAAGCGCTTTGTGAGCTCAGCGTGTAAGTACGCTATTCGTATGTAGAGCAGGAAATTACGAAGGCTAATTTAACATTTTTGGTTCATTTTACGTTTTCTCACGTACGTTCGTTCGTTGAAAACAAAGGTTAGACAAAATAAAGTTAAATCATGATGAAAAAATTATAATAACAATTTATTTCGAAAATTTTAAAATCATTGACACTATGATAACATTAAATTTAATACTTATAACAACAATAATAAAATGCATAAATTAACATAAAGTGTAATAATGCAATTTTATATAAGTAAGTAGTTTTACAGTTAAATTTTTAAATCAACTCCTTGCGAACTCCCTGGGGAGAAAACTTTATGTAACATCCGAACTTTGTTCTGGCACCGGTCCAAGTACGTTCCACTTTAATACTCTGTTCAAGAACAAAACCTTACCAGGTCCTCATCATCATCAGAGAAGATATTAGCTCGGTCTTGCTCCGCCATTTCACTATATTAATCATCCGATCAGCCAAACATTCATCCATGGCTCACAAGCACAGCACATTATCAATCACTTAAAACATCAACTGCATCCAAATTGTTTCTCAAAGCGATATCCAACCTTCATGTTTAGTTATTAACACTGGCAGTAAATTAAAAAAAGTCTCAATTCAAAATCGTGTTCGAAAAACAAAACGCGAAGACGAAAGCTTAATGAAGTTCGAACGATATCACCCGCGCTTTGCGAGCTTCGGACGCGTACTGCGGTGGGGCGGGCAAGAAAGTACTGCTGCGTCTCGTAGCCATGGCAACGCGTAGCTTTTCGCGTCATTTGCTGCGGGAAGCTCGCTGCATTTTCTCTAGGGTGCCACGTGCTGCAAAAGGCAGACATATTTACATACTGGCAGAATTTTTACATAAATAAATTATAAATAAAACCCTCTCTTGCCGCTCAACTTTAATAGGTATTATATTATTTTTATCAGGTGGTAAGTTTCTAACTAACCTACGTCACAACCTGTTAGGTTTTGGTTTCTATTGAACCAAATACAAACTTCTGACGTAGGTAGTTGTATGTTGTACGTATGTAGGCGTGACTACAAGGTCTTTTTCTCCGTGTCTACTGCCCGGCTATCATGATCACAGTAGACGATTCTCTCTACGGAAAACAATTTTTTTTTTAAGTAATGTGTTAGATGTTCCGTTTTTACTTATTTAATTTTTTTTAAACTAAACCCTTCAGTCTAGTAGCAGGCAATAGATACATAATAAGTGAATTAAGCTAATGTTAAATAGCATAAGGCAAGTTTGTATAACTCAAGAAATAAATAAATAAAAAAATAAATAAATACGTTTAAAGGAAAACGTTCTATTTATACGATTCCAAGAAGGAATTGTTATTCTACGGTGCTCATGCAAACCGGGGTAAAGTTGTTTGGCTCTACACCAAGTATCGTATTATCGTATCAGCTTCCCATAAATTTTTTTTTTGTTTGTTTCTAGTAGAGAGAGAGTTTCTGGTAGTTTGATCAGTTGAGTTGAGCTATAGGCATGGTTTTTATATGGCTCAGCTATTTCATATGTATTTTGTATGTACCTACATACAAAATACATATGAAATACGTAATATGAACATATTTTTATATATTTATTTATATTAGTATTAGTATATTAGTATACTTTGGTCTTGTGTGTGTCTTGAAAAAACCGGTTAGGCAACAAAATTTATTTAAGACAATCCAAGAATTCGGTAGTAATTAACTGATTAACTCTACCAGTTTATTTAGACAGCAGCAAAATCAAAATCAAAAATCAAAATCAAAAATTATTTATTCAGTAGAATCACAAGGATCACTTTGAAACGTCTTACAAGCTAGGAAAATTTACACCAGTTCCAACGCGCCCATGCCGTAAAAGAACTGGCAACAACACCGGCTGGGTTCCTATCGCTTTTTTGGCATGACCCTTGCTATTGTTATGGATTCCAAGTAGAGTTGGATCACATTCGTCCCAAGCTTTTTTATCATCTAGGTAATCGGTTGTTTTATAGTAAGCTTTTTGAGACAGATTTTGTTTAATTAAGTTTTTAAATTTGACAATTGATAAATTTTGTATGTCGCTTGGGACTTTGTTAAAGAAGCGTACACATTGCCCTTTAAAAGATTTACTGACCTTAGTGAGCCTAACTGTGGGAACAGCGAGTTTATTTTTATTTCTAGTATTAACATTATGATTATCACAATTTTTTTTAAACAGATTAATATTTTTGCGAACATACATAAGATTTTCATAAATATATTGACAGGGCACTGTCATAATATTGATTTCTTTGAACTTATCTCTAAGTGATTCTCTGGGACCCATGTTATAAATTGCGCGAACAGCCCTCTTCTGCAACACGAATATGGTGTTAATATCTGCAGCACTCCCCCACAACAAAATACCGTAAGACATAATGCTGTGAAAGTAGCTGAAATAAACTAGTCTGGCTGTATCGACGTCGGTGAAATGACGGATCTTTTTGACTGCGTATGCTGCAGAACTAAGTCTCTTCGACAATTTATCTATGTGTGGGCCCCATTGCAGTTTATTATCTAAAGTTATGCCTAGAAAAACTGTGGTGTCCACAAGGCCTAGCTTTTCATCTTTTATTTTTATATTAGTTTGGTTTTGTTTTACATTAGGTAGTATGAAACGAACGCATTTCGTTTTATTTTCGTTTAACAATAAGTTGTTTACATTAAACCACCCTACAATTTTAGAGATTGCATTGTTTACTTTGTCAAAGTTAGTCTCTTGTCGCTTTAATTTAAATAAAATGACGTGTCATCAGCAAACAGTACAATCTCATGATCGTTCCTAACAAGCCGGGGTAGATCATTTATATATATTAAAAACAAGAATGGCCCAAGTATTGATCCTTGTGGTACACCAATTGTTACCACTGATCCCGGAGAACGCTTTCCATTTACGTCTACTCTTTGTAATCTATCACTTAGATATGAAGTGAGAAGGTCTAGAGCAACACCCCTAACTCCATAGTGTTGTAATTTTCTAATTAGTGTCTCATGATGTACACAATCAAATGCCTTAGATAAATCACAAAAAATGCCTAAGGCATCTTGCGATTCCTCCCAGGCTTCAAAAATGTGTGATATCAACTCAACACCGGCATCAGTTGTTGAGCGACCTCTTGTGAACCCAAATTGTTTACTATCAAGTAAGTTATTCATACTAAAATGTCTTTGTAACTGAATAAGAATAAGTTTTTCAAAAATTTTACTAAATGTAGGCAATACTGATATAGGCCGAAAGTTACCAGGGTCAGAATGGCTACCTGATTTGAAAAGAGGTGTTATCTTGCTATGTTTCATTAAATCAGGAAACACACCACAGTCAATACATTGGTTAAATATAAAAGCTAGGTCAGGTGCAATGATTTCAATGAATGATTTCACAACGCTAACAGAAATGCCCCAGAGATCAGTGGTTTTTTTTACATTTATCAGTTTAAATGCTTTGATAATATCATTATTATTTACATAATCGAAATGTAATTGTATGTTGCATTGTGGTACATTATTTTTTAACAATGACTCTGCAATTATGTGAGAAGAGTTTAAAGATTTTGTAGTAGAAACTGGAATATCAGTAAAGAATTTTTCGAATGCTTTGGCTACTTCATCATCATGCTTAATATTACTATTATTAATATTTAAATTGAAAACATTATTCTGAGTCTTGACTCTTCCAGTCTCA
Organism: Colostygia pectinataria; assembly: GCA_951394395.1. Taxonomy (NCBI): domain Eukaryota; kingdom Metazoa; phylum Arthropoda; class Insecta; order Lepidoptera; family Geometridae; genus Colostygia; species Colostygia pectinataria. The sequence goes on from OX596362.1 coordinate 4,125,517, forward strand.
TTATTTATAATTTTCCACGTAGCTTTAATTTTATCTTGACTGTTTTTAATTTTTGAACATAAATATAGTGATTTTGCAACTTGACAAACGCTTTTAAAAATTTTTGAATAATTTCTAACTTTTACTTTAAACTCTTCACTAAAGTTGTATTGTTTTTCGCTGTAAAGTTCATACAAGGTTTGCCTGCTTTTATGAATACCAGCTGTTGCCCACTCACAAAATTTTGAACTGCCTGATACCGTAACCGTCTTGGATGTGAAAATCGAATTGAATACTTTATTAAATTCATTAAAAAATAGATTATACGAGTCATTTGGATTATGAGAGTTATATGATAAACCAGGCAATCTAGAATTAAGGTTAAATTTTACTTTATCCAATCGATCAATGGTCACAGGAATAAAAGTTATTTTTCTATTTAATTTTTTTTTGTTTCTTGCTTCTACATGAATAAGTTGACCAAGATGGTCCGATTTAATATTACTTATTATACTTTTTCTTAATACTTTTACATTAGAAAACATATTATCTATACATTTAGCCGAAGTGGCAGTTATTCTTGTGGGCTCCATAAATAATGGTTCAAGGTCAAATGATTTAAATAGACTAGTTATTCTGGTACTTAAAGAGTATGTTTCAAGCAAGTTTACATTAAAGTCACCGCAAACAATAGTTTGTTTATTTGATTTTGATACTATTTTAAACATTACCTCTTCCATTACTTTCTCAAAAACATCAAATGAGGCGGTTGGTGGGCTATAAGTGCTTATAACTATGAACTGCTCCAACTCCACACAGGCTATCTCAATGTGTCGTTCTACAGAGTGGGTGACAATGTCTTTACGTTCTCTAAATTTAATTTCTTTATTAAGTAGTATTAATGATCCACCTCTCATAAAGTTAACTCTGCAGAAGGAACTACCAACTTGGTGATTACTGAAATTGAACATAAGCTCATGGCTTTTCAGCCAATGTTCAGTAATGCAAATAATGTGAATATTATTTGAGTTCAGGTACAATTCCAGTTCTAACTCTTTGTTACAAATTCCCTGAATATTCTGATGCAACTATAGAGCTCACTAAACATACTAAAAGTAAGTTATATTGAAAACACAAAAAATATGTAATCGCACAATTTCCTGTGTAGCCCCTAGGCCAATTACAATATTTGTAGATTATGCAAATATTTTTCCCTTGGCGGGAATTGGGAAAACCTACAGCTGCAGAATATTTTTCTACGAAGTAATTGAATTCCAGAACCGAAACTAATATTTGCAAGTATCATCATAATGGTCAACCTTTTTTTTATATCAGCAAGTGACAAGACGATCGAGTCGCCCGCCTGATGTTAAGCACCACGCCTGACCATAACAGATGCAGTGCCACCCAAAGCTTAAAGTTTTAAAGTTCTGCGTGGCACTGCACTGCGCTCATCACCCCGAGACGTTGTTGTTAAGTCTCTTTCGCCCAGTAATTTTACTTGCTACAGTGCCCTTCAAACCTAAACACAGTAATGCTTGCACATCACTCTCGGTTAAGAGTATAGACCAGTTCACATCTACCCAAGACCCAACAGTTGGAATATTAGAAGACTTCTACCTGGTGGTGATAGGACTATTCAGTAAGAGTCCAACTTGGTGGGTACCATCGTAGTGCCAGATATTCTACCTCCAAGGAGTAGGAGGACTACTACAGGAAAGGCCACTTAGCGACTACAACAATGCATCTGATTATGTTTCGTAAAACAGAACACTATAATAGAGCACAAAAACAGCGCTCACACTAAATTAAACTAATTGCATGCGCTTACATAACGAACTTAAACGAACCTACATATTTGATTAATTCCGAGGTTTAACGCAAATTGATTGCTTTTACGGTATTAATTCATACTCAAGCTGTTTACAAAATGCGCTCCATTTCCACTTTAGCAATGAAATTAAGTGTTTTCTCTTTGTCAAATTATAATAAATGGCATGATGTAAATCAATAAATCCTAGGAATAACTACTTAGCGTCCACACCCAACCCTCGCGGTTTACGGGAAGTTATTTATTTTTCCGGTTTTTTTTTTTTATCAAGAATAGACCTTCGTTTGACCACGATCTCGCCTGGTGGAACGCGATGATGTGGCCGACGGTGGAGCACGAAGGTCTATGAGACACCTATTCACTCTAGCCTTGAAGAGGCCCGGATTGTAATTGTCAGGAAAAAAAGACGGCAGAGTATTCCACACCTTGGCAGTTCGCATAATAAATGTTGAGCTGTAGCGCTTGGTTATATTTTTGTTATATTTTTATTTTAGTTATATTTTTGAACCGTTTATGCAAAGATTTCAGGTATATAGTCAAAGCGTTTATGCTTTTACGTTTAATACAAAACACATACCTACTAGTGCATAAGTAAACTTTAAAAAGAAAGCGAACTCTATTGTTTAAAAATAAAATATCGCGAAAAACATTTTTTTGCTCTTTTTTGTTGAATCAAGCTTTTTTTACATTTCTACTTACAAATCTGAATCCATTAAAGTAAAATATATAATGAGCAAAGCCTTGTGAACGGATGACAAATAAAAACTCTAACTGGAGGCTCTTAGCGCTAATGGATCAATGGGTAGGTACGCACAGGGTGTCCCAGAATAAGTTATTATTCTCCTTCTGCGTGTCTTTGCGTGTTCTGTGTATAGGTAAAGTTTAAATCCAAAAAAAAAATCTTGAATTGCCTATGAATGTGAACATTTATTCGACAGTGACAAAAGAAAGTCTTGAAAATTTTACAGATAAATCGTAACTTTTCTCGAATCGTTTATGAAGATCGGTAACGTCTGTTAAGTTTCATTTCGCAACTCGTTACCGAACTTAATATAAAAAAAATGTCCTTGACCTTTGATATTTGTGTTTATCATCGAGTTTTAACGAATTGCTAGCCAAATCCCACTGTGGTGTGGGGAGAGCCGACGCCACTCTGTCGCGCCAGATCGGCGTCTAGTGGAGTTTTGAACAAAGAAAACTGGCTATTAGTATTTATGACGCATCTTGCAGATATTTTGCTAACCATCTTCACATTCACTTGACATGTTATAAACAATGCATAAGGTTTGCCTGAACTACCAAGTGACATGACTCGACAACTGACACAGGAATATCTTCTTCTTCTTCTTTTAATTTGTGACAGGAATATGTGACTTTTAATAGGCAGAATTGTGACAACTAAACCACAGACGCCATAAACAAGGAAGTGAAGTGAAGTAAATCGATCGTCATTTGTATCATTTTCATTAACGAAAATTTTGCAAGCCTAGAGATATTGGTGATATGATCATTAATAAGCACAAAGGTGAAGGCCAGCAGTGAGTGAAGGCAGCAGTGAAAGCAGTCAGGTTGTAGTTAATGATAATGATGAGAATATTCTTTTGTTGCTTGTCGAGTCACGTCACTTGATGCTTCTAAAATGGGTGACCAGCCTGGTTACTATGTTAGTAGGTATTTGCTGTAAGATTTTTATGTCTGAACTGTGGATTTTGGTAAGTAATACTTAAAAAAGTCAAAATAAAATAATTTTATTTTCTGTATTATGTGCTTTTTTCGACACTGGTATTATAACAATTAGCAAGGTACACAGTAAATAATCTAGAATCACAAAATTATTAGTAAGTATATAAAAAATACACTGCACTATGTCAGGGAATTGTAGTAGGTGGGTATGGAAACACGAAAATACAAATAACCCTTATGGTGAGAGCACATTTCACAGGAGTTACTCTGTAATGGAAAAGGGTTAGAATGAGGAGTTTACCTCTACAGCTTGTTTGTATAGGTTCCCTTTTTTGGGTCACGTAAAAATTCCTGAACTTAGCATGAGTCACCGACGCAGTATCGACTGAGGGCTGGGACTGCCAAATATGGCCAGAGCCAAGGTCAACCCATGCTATGCAGCATTTTAAACATTTGTTATAAACTTGGCGCAATATCAATTTAATCTACATATTTTTCACGGACCTTGAACTGGTTTTGCTTTAGAACAGCTTTTAACCCATGAAATGATCATTGTTTTAACCTAATGAATCAAACTAAGGCAGTTTATACATTTTTTTTCTTAAATACAGTTTAGCAATGTATTTAATAATATTACGATATAGCCTTATGTTAAGGCTAATGAGTAATTTAATGTTGACCTAGTTTTATAGAATAAAATTATTTGCTAAGAATGTGTCCACTGGCACTTTTCTTAATGTCTCTATTTATTAAGGGGAAGTCACTATGTTCATGTGTTCTTTATAAGTAGTTTTACACTTTCACTACGTTAGGTACACTATTAATTTACACTACTAACTCAAAAGGTTTAGTCCTTTTGAGCCTTCTCACTATGTCTGTGTTGTCGAGGAGCTGGATTGCCTCGACGTTCACGTGATGATGAAGCCGGCACGCATGAGCTTCTGCATGTTTTTGAATAAGGACGCCCTCTATTTTGAGATCCCGATGGAGGTCGTCGTTTCTTACGTACCAAGGGGCATTTAATATCTTTTTTAAAACTTTACTTTGGAATCTTTGTATGATTTGGATGTTGCTCTTTTTGATACAGCCCCACAGCTGTATACCGTAAGTCCATACAGGCATAAGGACTTGCTTATAAAGTAATAGCTTATTAGGTACTGATAATGTGGAATTTCGCCCAAGCAACCAGTACATCTTTTAGTTTATACATGATGCTGGAATATCTACCTATAGGTATGATCACAGAGTACATTTGTATGATTCACATGGATTGCACCAATCAATGAATAGTCTGTAACATTTCAACCATTTATTTGGTATCTTTTGCTTTCTCCTGCAGCTATAGAGATAGAAAGATAGAAGATAAAAAATATTTTGTTGTTCACCACTTAAAAGAAAATTGTCATAAATAAGTTTAGCTATGGGTATAACAATAGGTTTAATCGCTAAATAGCGATCTCTACCAGACATCCTTTAGATAAATATGACTGAATGTATCAGATACGGCATTACGATTAAGTCTTGCTCAGTATGGGGAATCTGGATCAGTGAGGGAACTCGCGATCAATCCGCATCAAGCACTCAGCTGGATTGATTACCGCTGTCGGAACTTACAAATTGATACCGCCGATAGTGCTAGGGTTAGTGCAGATGAGCGTCATCAATCTTATCCGACAGTGTATCATACCGTCAATGAATTTATTTTATTTTTATTTAAATAAATAGAACACCCAACACTGGTTCACACTACTCCTTATAAACATAAACTTTAAAGGTATTAAGCCTAGTGTTCCCGTAATTATAGGGCAAACAGCAAGCGTTAAAATGTAGATTCCCCGGTTGTAAAGCTGAGTGCTGCTCTTAGATACTCCGCGCTTACTCTAACAAGTACAATAATAGAAAGATTAGCAAAATATTATTATAATTAGAATGTTCTGATCGGCTTCCATAAGCCGAATTTAACTTATGGTACGACAAGGTAGGTACCGCCACGCATTCACACAGAACAAGTATTACTATTGCAGTTTCAGATCATCCGCAAAACGTGCGGCTCCAAGTAACTTTTGTGGAAAGTACTGACTGACTCTAGTCTAACCCGCTGTTTCCGGTTACTAAAATATTTTAAAAGCTCCCACTTTTACCTGTTCGTTTACGAAACAACATTGTTTTACAAAACTCAATTAACCCTTGCCTGCCTGTTCCACGTGTGGCGTGATAGATGGCTTCCTCGGCCCAAGACAAATTGCCCGGAAAGATAAAACGATTTCCAAACGCAGGCTCACCGAGAGGAATGAGCGGTGCCTAATCAACTGAGAAATAAAATCGCTGCGTGTTCGCTTTGAAGCGTATTGATAAACTGGGCACACATATTGGAGGTGATGATGCAGTGGAACATAAAAACGTATCAATTTCGGTTGCTGGAGAACGGAAAATAATAAACATTGATAGGCATAACACAGCGCTCTATCTAGCCATAAATTTATTTTTATTGTTATTATTTTTAATAAGCCATTCGTGTCCCAATAAATACTTATTATAGCACGGCTGGCGGATCTCGGCCGTCGTGAAGTTAGGTGTTTTTGATGCGCAAAGACAATTTAGTTCGAAGAATCTCCATTGTGCATCGAAACGGCTAACTTCAAGACGGTCGTGATCCGCCGGCAGTACTGGGCAAAAGCGATTTATAATAACAATTTTTCGATTTTCAAAAAAAAAATCTAATAAAAAAGGCTTCGAAACAACGGCTTTTTGCAAGGGCGTGCGCTTGGATTTTTTTCTCGATACAGCGTGCGTAGCAACGTCGGCATTCGAAAATTACATTGGACATATACTTACAAAATAGGTAACCCAGCATGTAAATTTTGAATTACATTACAAACAATTGCAGCCTAGCAATAATAATCTTTTTTATATTTCGAGGACTATGAAACGAGGATTATTCGTAATAATTAGTTACTAAGATACAAAAATGAGCTAGTAAACTAGCTAGCTCCTGGCAAAACTAACTCCGCAAACATTTGGGAGGGTTGCTCAAAATATTACAAACACCTACACAGCTCATCTAAAGCCCAAAGCCTCATGTAATCCGAGATACGGCGAAACCAATATCTCGCCGAGAGGTAAACATTCCATTTCGTGTCTCGTCACGAGTCGAGCCTGGGGCACATTCTCAGTCCATGCAATATTTAAATAATACCTATCAGTATCAATTTCATTATAATCATATTTTCGAAAAGTCAATAAGGATTTTATCGATTGTAACTCGTGCATGAAATCGGAGCTCTCGATGTTGTTTTCATAGAGATAGAGATACTTTTTTTATCTTACTTATTTATATTCTTGGCATGAGCCTCACCTAGTTCGATTGGCACCACACTGAAGCTTTATAATGAAGAGGGATCATCAAAAAAAAAGCTAGGAACCCCAGCCGAGTTTGTTGCCAGATTCTTCTAGGCTGGGGCGCGTGGAACTGGCGCAAATTCACCTAGCTTTAAGACGTTTCAAAATGATCCTTGTGATTTTATTGAAATAAATTATTTTTTACTTTGACTTTGATACGAGAATAAGTGATGTTGGTGTTAATCATATGAACTATATTTTATGGACAAATTTTTTATCCTCTTTTCATTAGTCTAGGTTGTCATCACCATGACAGCCTTCTAATGTCCCACAGCTGGGACACTGACCTACTCTCAAGCGAGAGTGATTGGGTCATAATCCACCACGCGGACCCAATGCGGATTGGTGGATGGCACATGTCTTTCGAATTTTAGGTTCTTGGATATGCCGGTTTCCTCACAATGTTTTCCTACACCGTATGAGAGGTATTATAATTGCGCACATACATTTTTCGAATAAAAAATTCATCGGTGCACAACCAGATTCGAACCCACGACTTTAGGATCGGAAGGCGGGGTCACTACCTTTAGACCACAGTGCTCTAGGTTGTCATAATTATTAAGAATCACTTAAATATCGCAGGAACTAAAAATTGCCCCCATGCCATAACGCTGTTATGATGAAGGCCATGACAAAATGGTTTTACTCAATACATCGAGGCAATCTCCCCTCCTAAAAAGATTTATAATGTAAGATTGGGACGACTGGTTGATTCCATTTGTGTTTTATTTTTGGGGTGGTAAGTAAATCTAGTTGGTTAACAAAAAAGAGCACAATTAAACTTTTACAAAACATTTTCTCTTTAGCCTTCTCCGGTTGGAGAAATTATAAACTCTTGTTCAACTTTTGTCTTAATTAGAATTAAAATTAGAATTAAATCATAACAAAGTTTGGCAACGTTATTAGAATTAACACTGGTATTCAGAAAACAAATCCTCAACTTCTTCTCACTTTAGGTGTCAGATGATGTCAGAATACCTAAGCTTGACATGACAGTAACTTTGTGACATGTTAAAGAACGTTTTACGGAAATGACTCAAGATAAAAAAGAAAAAAAAGAGAAAAAAGGTGGAAAACGACCTCACCACTTCGAATACAAAAAAGATGTCACAAAATATAAATGCTTTGCTAACTCAAAAAGTTGATTATCTATTTGACTTGTTTAATATAAGTATAGCTTATTTACAATATGCCTAAATAATAGATTACCTCAGGACTCTTATATATCAAAACAACATTTTTCTATACATAACTCTACAAAATATCTAGAGAACTCGGTACGAGAGCTCGTGAAGTCGTGAAGAGTTGAACAGCGCTCAACGATCTACACTCCACTAGTGGTTTCATTCTAAACAAAAGACGATGAGAAAACGACCAAAATGGTATACTAGTGGAAAACCCCACGACTTTTTATAAAAGCACATTGAAACAATTCAGTAAATTAGAATTTATCGATTATTTTTTATATGGGAACTGCTCCACATAAATGACCCATTATGTGATTTGTAACCTGAATTCTTGAACTACCCTTACTTCGGTAATTTTAGTGGCAAAGACAAAGAACCTACCTATAACATATAATCTTTATGCATGTTTAGATGTCTTCGGTTAGCAGATGAGCAAATGACGAGATTTTTGGTTTTAGTCTGGATTCACTGCACTCAGTAAATCCAGAATTTCCTTGAACAGCTAAATTTAGAGAAACATCGAACAAATTAAGTGGAATTGTCTTTGCAGACTTATATAGAGTCATAAATTCATATAGGTTTATCACAGCAATATAGAGTTTATGACATCATTGGACGACCTAGTGTCTTTATGAGGCTCACAAGATATTCAACAGCCTACAGACGCACATACATAGTTATAACTTTCCGTGAATTTGTAGATAACGGTGGTAAAACTACTACACGTGCACCTAAAAAAGTGGAATTTCTAATTAATTCAATTTGTTCAAATTTTACGATCACAGAAGACATTATGCTAGAGTAATAGACATTTCCACTATATTTGGCTAGCTCACGTTGGCTAGAGTCTTCTGTTAGATAAAGGCCTAAGCAAACAAAAAATACTTAGACAAAAATAAAGAACATCCACTCATTTAAATGATTTACTTACCTATTTGTTTTATGATTTGTTTTTGGATTTTCTGACTATACTGTATTAGCATTCATGCATATATATTTTATCCATTGGTGCACGACCAACTTCAAACTTCCTAAAGTTAAAGAAAGCAAGGGCCAGCCCGGTGCTCTCAAATATAAATGTAAGTACATAGTTAACTGTTTTTTTTTTTATTTTAAATGGATTGATCATGTCTTTGTAAACATTCTCGATACCTTCCAACTGAATCACCTCAGTAGCAAGATGCTCACAAAATAAAGTGTCATGCCATTTTCGTTGACCTTGAGTGTATTAATCCCGAAGTGAACCGGTAGGTTGCCACGGCCAAGCCGGCCTTGCTATGACGTAACGCCTTCGAGCGAGGTTCGCGCCGAACTGGCCGAGATATCGAACGTGCGCCCGCACATCCTACGACATTCCAATTTCAAAGTTTTAAAAATCAAACAAATTAAAAAATATATAAAAACAAAGAGTATCAATACGTGCTAGTGTTAGTTTGTTTGATCAAATGGATTCCAGCCATAATAAGTGATATTAGTGCAACGGTAAACAAGTTTTGTATGGAACTGCATTGACACCGGATCTACGGAAAATTGTTATGAACAGGATTTGAACTATATAACGTGAGGTAAATAATCAGAAAGCTTTCGGCAAATATTTAACACCATGTTCTGCACAACACATTTAATATTTTTTTATCTCTCACCAAGTCGTTTTGTAAAGAACCTAGAGTCAATTTAAGCTTATGTAAGTAATCCACTCTATATTTTACTGTAGACTGTACCTACTGATTTTACTCTGTTGAACGATTGAACGTTTATTTATGTTATATCTTTAAGTCTATGTTTAGTCACAGTGCAATCCGACCATTGACCTTTCTGTTAATACTAACAGAAAAGACGTCTTTGCCCAATGGGCTCAAACCATCATTATATCGAGCAGTTGGTGTCCTAGAGAGCTTGTTTTAATTGTAGTGTTTGTTTGAGCTATTAAAGCTATTTTCGTTCTTAATTGTTATTAAAATAAAGTTTCTTAATTGTTTTGACAAGCCGCAACTCTTTAAATACTCCACTTTAGTTCCAAACAATTATGATCACTTGAAAAGTAATGTTTTGTTGGTGACATATCCAAGAAGCAAAAACAACTCTAGCATATTATTATAATGTCTACTTCAGTAGATATCGCACCGGTCAAGATATTTGTCATCAATTAACCTCGCCGTAAGACCAGTAGGCAAGGTGCTGCATGCCATGTTTGGAAGGCACTAGGTATATGGTAATGGTTGTATCTATGGTAAAGTACACGTACTACGTGTACTTTACCATAGATAGGTTGTGGGTATAATATATATATTATTTTCATATTGTGTCTTTACCTAATTTTCTGCCAGGTCTGGCTAATTTAGTTTAATCGTTGATTTATGGTTCGTAGAAGGCAAAGTTCAAAGAAAGAACGAAATAAATTTGATTTACATCAAGCATAAGTATAAGTACCTACCTACCTGCCTAACTTAAAATGTGATTTTAGTGATTTATTTTCACTTTATAAATTACATTCAGAAAAAAAAACTTTTAAAAGTATCTAAGCAGCAAAAGGTTGATTTGTTTTCTAAAACGTTTTTGTTACGTTAACGTCTAGCAAAATAAGCCTCTGTTAATGTGATGCACCTACATTTACATAAGTTCATCACTGCACTTCATGCTCATTATTATGCTGCTCGCATGTTATGCATATGCATAACATAGGTAGGAACGTCACACTTCAATAGAATATTGATTGATAACAATCACGTGCTGAAAGATTTTCTGTTTAGCACCAAGTACCAGTGTCACGAGTTAGTGAAAATTAAAGATAGATACACACACATTTTTGCATGTTGGATGAAACATTCAAAAATATGTACACAGTCAAAAAAATATGCATAGGTAGTACAGATGAAATCTATCTGAAAACAAGTAATAATTTGAATAATTTGAAAAACAAATTTCAAATTTGAAAATTGAAGTATTTCAAATTCTTCATATATTATTTATAAAAGAAACTGTTATTTTAGTGGTTCGCTAAGTATTGTTTTTTCTTGTCATTCTTACGTCAATGTACATAGACAATCGTGGATTGGACAGACACATTAGCTAACAAAAGCTTAAAGTATAATTGATAATTAATATTAGTATAAGTAATTCATAAAAATATTATGTAAAAGACAATGACCCGACGAAAAACGGAGGAGGTTCTCAAGTTAACGCGTATATTTTTTTTACTACGCTTGTCAATGTCAATGTTGCTCAAAAAAAGGTAGAATGTTGAAAACAGTACTTATAGGCGACTTTTGGTATGGTCTTTGCATTAATTAGTTATAATATAATGGTTTATTCAAAATAACATCGTAATAAGTTTTTTATGAACTTCAGTCGCTGACTCATCATAAAATGTACGCGGTACAATGTAAATACATTTTCACAAGACAGGTCAACATCCTCAGCTACGGTAAACAAAATTAGTCGGTCTCATCTTCAAGCTTGAATTATTAAATTAAATAAAAGTGACTTGGTTTTGAAACTTACTTCATCGGAGCAGACATTAATGTGGGGCGAACGTGGAATTTTACATGTGGGGCAAATCTTTGCAGGGCGAAAATGGAACAAATCTTCATGAAAATCTTTTTTTCTCGACCTACCTTTGAGATTGGCAGGTAGAAAATGCTGTTAGCATTAATCCCACCTTTTGTTTGTTATTACATTTGCGCAATAAAGAATTAAATAATAATGAACCAGCCATTATGGCTGAATCACTTTGTGACGATATAGGTAAGTAAACAAAATTGGTTAGGCTTTTATTAAATTGAATAAAAATGGCTTGGTTTTGAAACTAACTAACATGAACCAGCCATTTTATGACTGAATCACATTGTGACAATAATGTGACAGTATAGGTAATCAAAATTAGTCAGTCTTTGCGAATAAAAAACGAAGGTTTCATACAATTCAATTTACTGTTTTATGACATACCGTGGCTTGTTGGTTATAGTCCTACAAGGACTGATTTAGGGTTGTAACATCGTGGTAGAAGAATTAGCCAATATATATAGGACACTGCGTTACCGTGCCTATCTGTTACCGAGATGCGCCGCGAGGAGGCTTCTTCTACGTATCCCCTAATTTACTATAATTTACTGTCACGTGTCGTCTTCGAAACCGATCGCGAAACTAATTTGATTCATAGTACCTGCAAAGTGCATACGTCACACTAATAAAACTAGCGGCCATAGATTCAAAGAGTTAATTCCTGATCGATTGTTGAGTCACGTTTGGTGCTTCTAAGATGGGCGAACCACCAAAATCAGACATTCATTTTATAATAAAATAAAATCGATGTTTCGGGACTTTCCGATATAATAATGTTCATGTATCCAGGTTTTTGTAGGTACAAAAATCTATGATAATAATAATATACTTTAACTAATTGTTGCCTACGACTTTATTCGCGTGGAACACGGAATCCGTACAATTATTCGGGTTACAAGTAGTCTATGTGCTGTATATCTTTCTCCATGTCAAATTTCCTCCAGATTCGATCCATCCAGCCTGGGTAGATGGATGTTTTCAAATTTTCTCATATATAATAGTAGTAAGACTTATCTTATATTAATCTTAATTGTTGGTATCAAAAATTGCTCTACAACTTTAGTCAGTAACTATTTATGCACTCTGTGGTTACAAGTATGTGAATTACAACAGTGGTAGTAAAGATGTGCTAGATAGCTACAGCTAGCTAGAGCACATCTTTACCACTGTTACTTGGTAGGGCATTTTTACGAGAACAGGAGTGCCCTTGGCCCGTTCATTCACAGCCCTCTCCCCACTTCAACCTTTACAGCTGCTCAGCGAACCAAGACGGTGCGCTTCTTTAAACCACCGTACAATGATCCCTGTCAATTACTATTCAACCAGGTTGATGAGGGCCTGATTAAAGTAGACGTTCCCATGCCAATTAAGCGACCAGGTACCCGAAATAGCACACTGTGTTTTGACCGCGTTCGTATCGGTTGTGCTTAGTGTACTTAATATCATTCTGTGTTGTTGTGTTCTTAATATTATCAACAAATAAATTCGTGATTGTGAAGGAATTGCGCAAATATTTTAATACACAAATATTTCGGTAAATTATGTGCACAAAATATTTTTATCAGTAATACCCATCTTTGGTAGACAAGATCCAAACTTTTGTTTATTGCATGTAACTACTGTTTGTATCATAGAATTGAATTTATTGACTTTAGTCTAGCTAGACTACTTTGAAAAGCAATCAAAAATACTTTAGATTTATTTAAATACTAGGTGACCCGCGCGGTTTCACACGCGTTCTTTTTTTTCGCAATTTTTCAATATTTTCTAACCATTTAAACCTTCCCTGGACTCCTATAAACATTACAAGACCAAAATTATCCAAATCGGTTGAGCCGTTCTTGAGTTTAAACGAGCCTAACGCACAGAAATTTATTTTTATGTAAGTATAAGAAAAAGATAGTTTTAGTTTAGTTACAATTTGCAATAATTACAGAGAAGAGTAACCTTGGTGAGGTAGTTTTTCTCCTCTTCACAGAGGCTATAAGAGAAAATTACTGTCAAGCTACGGTCAAATCGTTAAAAGAAGGTTGAGAAAATAGTTAAATTACACCCTCATCTTTAAAAAGAGAAAAAGTATAGAAACAGCCTCTGGATTCAAATTAGATCTCGAACCGAAATTCTATCTACAATACAAGACTGTCCAAAATCGAGAATTAAAAATGTTTTAAAAAAATTCTCAACTCGGGTGATAAACAATGACAGACCTTTCAGTTTAAAAAAAAAATCTAGGGTGAATCGACTAAACACAGAACTCAGAATAAAAGCGTAAGAATAGCACAAATGTTTAAAGCTTGTGGTAGAGTCTCGTGGTGGAATAGGCGGCTATAGAAAGAAAGGTCAGCTTTTGACGTTTGACCAGTTTAGTTTAGTTTATGTGACCGAAACATTCAATAAGCTTGTTTTAACTACTTTTGTATAAATGATTGATGTTCTGTTACAGATACACAAATGAAAACACAATGCAGAGAAAGTTCCTATTCTGTTTCCCATTGAGGATTGGAAATGTTGTATTCGGATACACTATCATTGTAAGTATCTCATCATTAGACCTAAATTATACTACTAAATTACTAAATATACTAAATTATACAAAATTTAACCCCTCAACCAGAAAACTCAACTTCTGTATTTATAGTTTTCGATCATAAAATTGAGCGGCACAAAGAAGTTCTTATTTTGGTTAAACGCCTGGTAAAATATTTGCTTTCTGCTAAAGGCAGGCTTAGAAAAAATATGCAGGCGCTTATTTGAAATCTCGGTTTCTGTTGAACTGGAGCCTCGCTATTCCAAATTCTCGCTACTCGCTATGACCAAACGCGGGCTGGTTACGATATCTGCGAGGAATCGTTGTCGACGAGCCACGTTTTTGGGGCTCGTCTGACTATTTATCAAAGTCAACCTATCATTCAATAGCGATAGCGAAACTATCACTATTGAAACAACACAGATACGGAAAACAATTTTACAATTTCACACCATGGCACATATAGAACACGTTAGTAAGGTACACGTTATTGGTACGGAATCTCCTAGGTCATAGCGAATAAGCCCCCTGGTTTGATAATGTTATAGTTGAGTAGTTTGTAGTTTTCTACACCTAAATTCATGTTATTCATTAGCGCTAAGATATCTCATAGTCAAATTTCTCGTGATGTAGCTGGCTAAGTTGTTCCTAACAGATTAATGAAGTTAAGCACTGTTCCGCGTAGTCACCATTCGGATGTGTGACCGCCAGTGGCAATTTCAACTGAGCGCTCCCGTGCTTCGGAGGGCACGTTAAGCAGTCGGTCCCGGTTTTTTCAAAGTTGTTAGGCCATGACAGAGGCCTAAGGGCGGCCTAAATACTCTATCACCAGAGTTGGAAACTGGCTCATACGAACTTACTTACTTACTTACTTATCAAATCTACTGGAGCACGACCGGCAAACCCACAAGCTTATATGATCAGAAGGTGACGTGCCGTGCTCTTTAGAGTTAGTGCAGTTATCAAGGAGTTTCAAAGTACTAGATATTTTACGTAAGTATTTTATCTATCGGGCACTTCACTACATACCTACTATTCAGTCAAGTGCGATCCTTTTCAGAGTAGTGTAACCACGAGTAAAATAAATTACACGTAGTCACACTGGTGTAGCAAAACGGTGTGACCACGAGTCCGTCATCAGATAAACTTCATGGTATTTTCCTTTTTCAGCTTATAGCAATAGCAGTCGTAGCATACCACCTCCTAGAGCTCGGCCTGTGCTTAGTCGCCAAAGATGACGACGTTGAGAACCACGAACGGTTCAAGAACTTCCAGAAACTGGACGAGATATTCGGCCCCACGCAGAAAGTGATGGTGGACATAGTGATAATGACGTATTACTTAAGCTATGTGATCATTGGGATCCTTATGTTCTTGTTCGGGATTTTCATGACATGTGGAGCGCATAAAGTAAGTATTTTACACAAATAAAATCCTTCCCCCCAATCCCCAATTTCCCATTCCCCAATTTTATTGCCAACCAAGCGTACGGCCCACCTGATGTTAAGCGATTACTGTATTCTATGCATGCTTGCAACATCAGAAATACCTATTACTTTCGAATTACTACCCCTAGGACCTAGATTTAGCGTCTCATGTGCCTGTAATTTCACCGGAAAACATATCCTTCGAACCAAAACACAGCAATGCGAGCATTATTGCATGGCAGCAGAAATAGGTATGGTCGTAGTTCCCTGGACGAGCTCTATTACAAAGAACTGTACTACTCCTTTCACACATCACTTAACCCCAAAAGTCAAAGTCAAAGTCAAAAATGATTTATTTCAATAAAATCACAAGGAACATTTTGAAACGTCTTAAAGCTCGGTGAATTTACGCCAGTTCCACGCGCCCCAGCCTAGAAGAATCTGGAAACAAACTCGGCTGGGTTCCTAGCTTTTTTTTGATGATCCCTCTTCATCATAAAGCTTCAGTGTGGTGCCAATCGAACTAGTTGAGGCTCATGCCAAACTAAGCAAAGCCAAGAGAATAAGGCTGTAATAACCAGCTATAATTATATTGTTTTTGTCTATTTTATTCGATACCCGGCACGGTATCACTCGCGTTATTTTTTCGCAATTTTTCCATAATTTCTCACCAAATAAACCTTCCCCGGACTCCTACAAACATTTCAAGATCAAAATTAGACAAATCGGTCCAACAGTTGTCGAGTTTTAGCGAGCCTAACGCACAGCAATTCATTTTATATTAAGAATAAAGATAGGAAAGAAGAAGATACTTGTAATACTTACAATCATTATAACACCCTGACAGAAAACGCACATCTATAAATAAATAAATAAATAATTCTGGACAATCCACACAGCATCATCTAGCCACAAGGTAAGCTGCTGTTAAACAGAGCTGTATTATGGGTACTAGATGACTGATATATATTTGATACAATACAATACATAGATATATATTTTTTATTATATATAGAAAATACCCAGAACACCCGGAACAAATATTTGTAGATCGTACAAACATTTGTCCCGAGGCGGAAATCGAACCCGCAACCTCTGCGTCGCAGGCGGACCTGCACCCGCTGCGCCACATCGGTCGTCATGTTTATCGTCTATGTTTTTAGCAGAAATGTTTGTTCTGAGTGGGAATCGAACCCATAATCTACCAGCACAGACACTGAACTGTGACTATAATGAGGTCATAAAATAATCCGCCAATGCTCGAAGGAAGTTAATGTCCCAGCAGACAGAACATTAGAAAGCCATAGGCAATGATGATGATTATGATGAAGTAAAATGCTCTTGTTTGTTGTGTGTACATATAAAACCATGATCCCCTTTTTGCTTTGTCGTATTCGGATAAAAATCACTTCGTGTTATATTAACACGAGCTGACCCGCGCGGCTTCACCCGCATTTTTACAGTTTTTATGCTATCCCCACAGGAGCAGTTAATTTTTTCTGAATAAAAAGTAGACTATGTGTTATAACAGGACTTCGCCATCTACATTCCAAATTTCATCACAATCGGTTAAGTGTTTAAGGAGATACGTGGTAACAAATATACACACACACCCATACATACTTTAGATTTTTTTATATTAGTAGAATAGGATAATGATAAGAAGGTCGTCATCTAAAAGAGACCTTTATCATCGCTAACTTATAAAAAAAAACATTTAACAAAGTCGCTTACCGCTGGCTGTCACTCTGCTGTACCTATGTTTGTATGTACGTGCTTAGATGTTTTAAACCAAACAACGGATTTTAATGCCTTTTTTAATCAATTTTCTTAAGTTTATGCACCCGTGCGAAACCAGGGTGGGTCGCTAGTTACTTTATAATATTTCATAAGTACCCGGGTTGCCAGTAAACATATTGTGTGGAAAGCCCAGACGACAATGGTGGAATGAGCTGGACTCTTACAATAGGGAATAGAATTAGTTCAAGACCAAGATAAATGGGAAAATGGCCTTTGTTTTTTATTATACTTTCGACCAATCTTTGTACCGTAAAAGTAAACAATTTACGGACTCATTGTATTTCGCTATTTTACATATTTTATTTATTTTATGTACAAAAATAAGTCTAAATAAAGAATTACACAAGGCTCATATTTTTTTTTATCAAACCAGCGAACATAAGCCGCTGTACCTATTTGTTACAAACTACACCAACTTGTCAACAATACCTCAACAGCTCAAAGCAACATTATTCAAAGAGAAACCGCGATAAAAACGCAAATATGGACTGACATACGTATACATAACTAATAGCTAATAGCCTTCTAATGTTCTCACTGCAGGCACACTGGCCTACTCTCGAGCGAGAGTACAGAATTACAAATTACATTTTATTTTTGTTATTTCTAGGCGAACCACTGCTTGGTGTCAACATTTTTCGTGTACAGTTTTTTCCACCTGTTCTTCACGATAGAGCTGGTCATATTCGAGGCGCTAACAGCCGGATGGATACAACTGGGACTGATTCTCTTATCTGATTGTAAGTTTAGATAGTATGCTTGAACTTCCCAACTAGCTCTATTAAAAGAGCTCTAGCGTTACTCCTATCTTTAAGCTGAAAAATATATTTATATCGGTATACTAGCAGTGAGCCAGAGGTACTAAACATTTTAGTTTGATTCTCGCTGCTTTGAGGCATATGATTGCATGATATGCAAATATTATTTCAATTGTGGTACGATAGTGTTTGTACTTTCTGATACCTATAAACGAGGATCGGTCAAAAAGACTGGACTTCAGACTCGATGACTATAAAAAAATATTGTTTTTATAATAACACAATAAAATTGTCTAATCTAATTAATTAATTTACGGTATTAGCAAAAATTAGCTGCCATTTCAAAACAATATTTTAAGAATAGCACGTAAAAGTATAGGTTGTGTCTAAAGTAGAAAAAGCACTAAAATGCCTGAGAAAGATAAGAAGTAAAAACAACACCAGAACCACTTATTACGAGCATTATATAACCGTAGTTTGTAACATCATCTAACCGAATAAATGAGTAAACCGCTGATGAAAGGAACGGGCTAAGCTGAGCTTGCTTTCGTTTCTTAATTGCCTGGAAGTGTAACCAGTCCAACAACCTGCTACAGCGATGTAAAACTAGCTTAATCTGCGGTTCAGTATTTTTACAATTATTGAAACTTCGTTAAAGCGAGCGTATATAAAATTATTTGAACGACTCGTCTGACAGTTTTACTACTATGTTATATAGCCATCTATAGTCTGGTTTTTAATTCAAGTCCTAAAAGGTAAACAATGGTGATGCCATAGAAAAACAATACTTACTTTTTGATAGGGATGTTACGCTAAATTAATGAGTAAGATTTTTTTAGGTAGACAGGTAGTAGGTCTGATTCTGATTAGTACGAGTACAAGTATTATCGATCCAAAGGTTTTCTTTTCTGAGATACTTACACAAAATTGACATTTGACAATGACATTTGTCTGTTTACCTTTTTGGACTAAAAACCAGACTATAGCTTTAAATTTTTCTTACACAGCTAAGTATTCAAGAAAACAAGCAGACAACTGAAACAAATGCTTTCTTTATAAAAATAATCATTGTAATAGTTAAAGCGTACCTAGTACCTAAAGGTCATCACTAGCCAAAAAATATTTTAGACTTTGAAAAGACGTAATGCTTTCAGTAAATTGTTTCTGTATTTCAAAGTTTTTGTTGCAAACAAAAGCTACGATAAAGCTCGTTCTTTTGTTTATCGTGAAGAAAAACTGATAACAATCGATAAATGTGGAAGTTAACTCTGTATATCATAGAAGTAGTACTAGGATACCTAATCTAACTCATACTCTAATCAATCTCTATCTCTCTCTCTATCTATCTCTAACTTACAGGAGGCTTCACTAGAAATACTTGAAAGCACATTCATACTTTTTAGCTCGCCCAGTAGGTAGGTATAAATAAAAACACGCTGCAAATCTTCGCAAATGTCATTGATAAAACTCAGGGCTGGTAATGGAACTATTTGCTCGGATGCAATTCAATTCCAATTTGCCTGGAGAGGAGAGTTTTCAGCATAGCGTCAGGAAATCGTTTATTTTTAAATAGGTACGTACACGTACATACCTAGTTTACGTGGATGATGGATGGATGAATGAAGAGTCCCACCAGGTTTTTGCCAAAAACAAATTTGGTGTAGTTTATAAAAATATAATTATTATTGATTATCACAACAATTATTGAGCGTGTAAATAATACCATTTAGTATCCGATATCCCCGCACAGCAAATCTTCAGGAGTCAGAATAATGTAATGTGACTGTGTTTTCTTTTTATTACAGTGCTCCTGATAATTTGCCTATTCAGCGTCAAATATCTTATGGAAGCTATTCGGACCGGAAACATCTACAGCAGGCCTGGACAAGTTTATGCGACCTATTAATTGTTAAAAAGAAGATAAAGAAGAGAATGCAATCCAATACAATAAATAAAGTAAATCAGGGATTTCTAGAACTGTCAAATTAAGCAAGCTAATAATATAGCTTCTATAAAAGAAACACAATTTAAATAATAATATATTATAACTTAGTTTAATAATTGTTATACTTCTTCTCAGTACTTATTAGTACTTACTTATTTATGTTAAGTAGTATATCTTTATTTTTAAGTGTTTGAGTATTTATTAAAACTTGTGAAAATACAAAATACCGATAAATAGAGACAGGTTCTTGTACGTTTGAACGAAGTATAGAGTACTTCTTGCTTGACAGGCAAACATAATTATCAAACTGTTATTATAAAGGCGATCATCCAACAGAGCAGAGCGGAGCTGATCGGCGTCAATTAATAGAACCTGTCTGACAAAAGTGTTGTGATTTTTGTGATAATGAATTCTATATTCGTCTTTGAAAATATAGTAATTATTAATTTAATAAATGATGTCATAATAGGGCCTTTGTCCAGCAGTGGGACGTGATGGCTGATATAAATGTAATAAAATAATAATTAAACATCACAAATAAAACTAACAATTTCTATTCCAAACGCATTTATTTTACGAAGAATAAATATTTTATAGAAACATAAATTATTAATTGTTTTAATGTATTGTTATTTGTAACATTCAGTCCTACAAGCAATAAAATTGCTCACCGGTCTCACCTCACCACACAAAACAGTCGAAAAAAGTATTTAAAACTAAGTAATAATAAATAGTTCTTCAAACTAGCTTAAGTTAATTAAGTTCAAAGAATGTTTGTTTGAGTACACTATCAAGCTAATAATTATCAAAGAAGGCGTTTCATAATCCTAAAATCAAAGCTCTAACATTGAAATCACAAACAACAGTTTATAAAATAAATTAACAATCACAGCAACACAAGCACTCAAAGTAAATCTAATACCTCATAATTTTATCTAAATTCATTTCTGATGTATCCTGAAGGTCTCGTCTTCGGCGCCTCCTCCCAAACATCATGGGAACAACCATCGCCATTGTCGCCGGAACCATCCCAGCACCAACAGCCGCCAAGAGTGTAGAACTATCTGGAGTTACATTCGATATAACTTTCCTCCTCATTACCCTATTTCTCATGGGTCTAATTTGCGAAGCAGACACGTCCAAGTCATTCCTCTTATCCATATCACGTTTAGACTCTTCCACGGTTTGGAAACTCTTTTCGACCTCCAGCATACCCCCGTGCGATGTTGTCATGTTTGTATGAGCATTGTCTACTGGAAGAACAGTCAGCGCTACTGCTTGATGCGAAGTCATGGTAGAAACATCTGCGCGGTCATCAACAACGGGATTGAGCGATCTTTGACGTTTCTTATTTCGGTAACCTTTTGTAGTAGAAAGAAGAACCCATTGTCCATCGCCGTATGGTGGCCTCGATGAGCGGTCATCTTCGTACTCAGATCCAGCGTAAACCACTTGGGTCGGACGTTTGAAAGGTCGCTTGGAACCTGAAGCTTGATGTAGAGCTTCATATTCGTAGGGGAAATTTGCTGGGCGCGAGTCCGTTACTAGGGAATCTGACATTCCGTAATAAACAGAGTCATCACTTGAAAAGTGCTCTTCGTGATCGCAATTAGGTTTGTGAGGCCGCCTACCTTCATCTGGAGACCAGGATAAAGGATTTATTTGCTGAGGCTTTGTCCATGATGGTCGTGATGGCAGTTCGCTTTCAAAGTCCTGAGGCAAATGCAATTTGTTATTTATAAATGTTGGACGAGTCACGATGGGCTTTTTCTGTGGGTAACTGAACCGGTTACCATTCTCTTGATTGGAGGAAAACCTATCATTATCATCATTAGGAAACCTGTCTTCATCGTCGTGCCAGTGATTGGGTTTTTGTTTTTTAACGTTCGGCTTCCACTTCGATATCTTGCTGGTGGACCAAGCGACCGGTTCCAAAGAAACCCAGCCATCTTTATCGTCGTAAGGATGTTTATGTTGCTTTACTTTTAATCGATTCCAAGACGTCACCACTTTATCGTTGTTGTCGTCTTCTTCATCGTCCAGCATCGGCTTCTGCGGGAAACGATTTTGTTTTAATTTTTCTTTCTTTAATTTTGCTGCTAGTGCTGTGATAGCTTGTAATCTATCCTTCGAGTAATCGCTGTAATCTTTTAGCTTTTCCGCTGCAAGCATGTAATCTTCAAAATCTTCTTGCACTCCTTCGTTGCTTTCCCTAAATCCATTGTCACTGAAACCTTCCTGGCAGGATGGTCCATAGCATCTTGGTCTATCTTCTTCCAAATCGTGTATTATGTGAGTCATCAAATTTTTCAACTCCACTTCCTTCTGCTTAGGATCGATAGAGATATCCTTCCACCTATTATCATCCTCGTTCTCTATTATCGTGATGGGAGCTTTCCCAGGTACATCCAGTTTGTATGTTTTGATTCTATCGTCATACTTTTCAAGCTGAGTCGGGTCGTTTGCGTCAGCTATCACTAGAGTAATTATGAGAACTAATAGTCGCACTGTCATTTTCGCTTCGATCATTTCACTTTCGGTTCGCGTGAGGGCGCGCAGGCGAGCGCGCGCGGACTGAGCGCCGGCGGCTGCGGTCGCTCTCTGATATAGTTTTGAATTCGATGCACAATAACCCTCCCTGAGTTCTAATGCAATGGTGATTCTCTGCTTGGTCACGACGAATGAGCGAGATAATTACGCGGCTATTGTCGTTTACCGGGTACTATCTTAATTCGCCATCGCGACTCTCACAGGGCCGTGACCCGCACTCGGGTGAAACCGTTTTTCATTTTATGGGATGTTTTCTCCGTGGATAATGGTAAGAAAGTTTCACAGGCGCATCTCACAAAATAGGAGTTCGTAGATTTGCTATGTAAATCACTATAATGGGCTCATTCTTTGTGTGGATACGCGAGTATATCGAAGAGTAGAGAGTTATAGATCTCAATCATGACAGGCTGTAATTTAGTTGCGTTAATGTGAGCTATTAATTATTATTTCAAGCGTCACTAATCACGTTTATTACATAGTCATAATAACAGTAATGTGATTAATTAAATCGCACGTCTTATGAAATGGTCAAACACCTTTGCATAAAACGGTAATCTCTAGTCTGACAGATGGACAGCGATTAAAATGTAGGTAATACACTGACCCGAAAAGTCAGATCCCATATTCTTGAGACAGCTCTCTCCGTAATAGCGAGTGCTTATTATCCCTATCTGTTGGATCAGCCCGCTCTAAATGCCGGTGCACTTTTACCGGCCAATCTCAAGCGATCCGACCACGTGGTTAATGTATAGTCGCCAGCAAAAGTCATTATTAAATTTTACCATTCTTATGTCCACCTCTATACAAAAAGTACCTAAGTAAGTTCTTATGAGTTATAGTGACCACCTCTGGTGACACAAGTAACCCCCCGAAAACCTTCCTCATTACATAATTCATATTGCTCAACTGCTATGCTACGACCGCTTTGACTGCAATTCTCTTTTATGGCACTAAACGAGATATTCTTTTATTGCACTTGAAGCAAAGACCGATATATAAAAATACCTTGGCTATAAGTTAATAAACGCAGTTCACAGTCGTAAATACTGCAATGCAAAGTATTCTAATTTGAATTTAAATTCAACGATGTTTAAATCCGAAAATAGAAAAGCAAGTGTCATGATAACTAACAAAACGGTTTTGGTTCAAGTTTAGCATAATAGCGCTTCATCTCTAGGACACTGTTATACCTGCGAGTTGATGTCAGCACCATAACGATTTTATATTATTTCAACGCGGATCAATTAGATCCGCGCGGTTTCACTCGCGTTATCTTTCTTACCGTTTAAACCTTTCCTAGACTCACACAGATATTTTAAGAGCTCTAAATAAACCAAATCGGTCCAGCCGTTCTAGAGTTTTAGCGAGACTAACGAACAGCAATTATTATTTTTTTAAAACAAGAAAAATAGAAGATTATGTTGTTCTTTTGATGCTGGATGTACCTGCCTATTACACTGTATGTTGTTTGGCAGACAAAGTTTCTCATGAAAGTTTTGCTCGTGAAATTCGCTCAGCGTAATTTGGGTATCCTTACGTAATATCATTTATGCATTTATTTGAAACAATACAAAAGTTGTAAAATAAGAGAGATTTGGTAGAAAGAGATTGAAAGGTGTAACGCAATAAAACTTATTTAAGCCACAAATCGCCAGAGCAACGTTGTTCTAGTATTTCTTTAGCTAATGGTTTGATAAATGTCATAATTGAAATGAACAATGTTCAGTAAGTACAAATTGCAATTACAAAATTACAAATAGCTTATTTGGTATAGAAACACATAGTGAAAAAAAATATTTTATCGTAACTAAATTATTATGCCACTTAAATATAATTTTTAATTCTAATTTTAAACTGAAGTTTATAACAGAATTAATTTTGCTATAGTACGACTATGCTCACATTGCAGCCTGCGCAGTGCAAACAATTTTTTTCCCGTTACGTTAACGTAGAATTGCACAACAGTCGTGTAGTATTACGAAAGAAAGTAAATAACAATTTAGAAATTTGTCAACAGATCTATTTGTTAGTTAGAAAGCATTGCAGAACAGATGGCGTTAAATGAGGAAGCCGGAACCGTGACGATGGCTCCTGACAAAGCACCTTCATCTTGCTGGAGCTTGAAATAAGAAAACTAGAGCAATGCAACAGATGAAAAAAAGCAAGACTGCAATTTCCATACTTGATACACGTCTTCTAAGATCTCAAGAAACTCAAGAAGTTTATTTGTCACCCAAAATTTTTAGTTTCAAAGATTTGCGTGATACTGTATTGCGTTAGTCACCCCGAGACGTTTAAAGTTTATTTCGCGCAGTAATTTCTCTCGCTACACTACCCTTCGAAACTAAACAACCAGTATAATGCTTGCACATAAGCGAATTGGTTTAATAAGGGGAAGTATCTAAGCCATCAACATCAGAAGGGCAATTTACGTATTTTACCAGCTTTATATCACATTGCAATATGATATTATTTTATTTGTATTATTATTTTTATGTTTATTGTGTGCTAAATAAATACTTTTATATTCTATTCTATTCAATAATAAATTTCAAATATATGAACGTCATAATTTGTGATATTTCATGAAATCAAGACAGATCGGAACTTGAATTAGACGTGTTACTTTAGTAACAGCATCAACATACAACATTATTCCGAAATTAAACTCTCAGAGGACGCATCGGGAAATTGAAGCTAGTACCTATAAAAAAAACTCAACGTGGACAACACGGGTCGTTCCACAAGTATTATACTTATAAATAAGATAATTTGAACCTCAGAACTTGAAATGGACACTCTATTATCTACCTATATTCCTGTTACGTATTTTATAGAGATGTTATTAAACTAACCGAATATTGCGTCACGCACGATACGAAAGCGTAATTGATGCCAGTAAATGGATAAGAGCAAGTAACAAAGCACTTTCCTCGAGATTTGGCCGAATTGTGAATCAGAATAAATTGATGCTCGCGTCTGTGGATACGCCTATGCTTTTAACTTTTTATAAGTAACTACTTTTTGTTATGATTGTGTATGCTGTGTCTCAAACACAATAAACAGTCAAAAGTCGAGTGAATTTACTTGTATTTTTTGTAGTAGTACCTACTAGAGATACAAAGGTATGTCATTTGTACCTACTTACTATCAGTTGTACTTCTTATTAGAACTACGGAGGCATTGAAAACATTTTATTCTTTTGTAAATGCAAAAGTTTGTTTTCATTCATTCATATCAGCCGTGATTTTCGAACTGATTTAAATAAGTAGTTTGTAACATAAATACTAGAATACAACTACTTTAAAGCCACGGGCATAGATAAAATAGTATCATCGAATAAGTTCATCAGTACCTAACTCTAAGTACGAATAGATAATTGGTTTTGTTTAAGTTACTGTATAAAATCAACTGAAATTTTAATCCTTTTAATGTTCTGTTTTGATGTAGGTAAGTCTTATTTGGTTTATCAATAAACATTGCCATATAGAATAAGGCAAAGATGCAAAATCAACATTGGAAAAAGCCGCTAACCTACACAGTAACGCAGCGCATTATGATAACGCATTGACCGTGAAACAGAAGTTCAACCTTTGGTTTCTCTAAAAGCGGGGATCGTCATTTTTATTACGGCTGTAATAAAGTGGTAAAGTAACGTGCTCTACGTTTGCGTGGTGATCAGTTTGACATAATATCTTTGTTATCACATTACCCTCTCATTTCGAATTTGTCTTTTTATCATGTGTGTCATCATGTGTATTATGGTAATTGTACTGGAATGTTGTCTGGAAGGATTAAAATTAAAAAATTGGTTGGCAAGGCAAGTTGAAACCGAGAGCACACGTAAAGAATTGCCAACGGTTCTCGGCTGTCGTGAAGTTAGCCATTTCTGTTACTGGAGCTTTTAACAAACTTCACGATGGCCGAGATCCGTTAGCAGTACCTACTATAAACATACCGTAGTCAGCTTTATGTCAAATAGCGTAAAAAAAATGAGTATCGGAGACATTTGCTACAACTCTCACAAATGCTATTTAGCGGTCACTGTTTTTAAGCAAGTCTGCTTTTATTGGGTACTTTCACTTGTGGTAGTTAGAGGGTAATCATGACGGAGAAAATGTTTACGCAATGTAAGAGAATGGCTGTTTTGGTAATGTAATGTTGGGTCATAAAACAAAATGTGGGATTTGTCTGATTGATACAAAATTATTACATTTTGGGCGTGAGATCTAGTTGCACGGGTTACCAATATAAATAAGCCGTTTTAAGATAATGTAATTGCGTGGTTAATTGAAAAAAGAAATTGATTTGATTCCATTAGATACCTTAGTATTTACCTTTATTTAGGTGCTGACGACGCAAGCAAAATATAACCCTGGCAGGCACCAGATCGACATTGCCTCGCCCATTATAGTCTCGTCGTCTCGCCCTAACCGAACCGGGCAGCTGACAACAAGCCTAAAAGATGAAATGATGGTGATGATGATCTACTCCTAATTCCGGACGTCAGGTCGTGCGATATTCTTTGAAAGTTATTCTTATTTCTTAATTTTCAAGTTATTTACAGTGTTTTTTGCTGTGATGTTATGTATAAATTTAAAAAAAAAACTGGCATTTTAAATAAATAAATAAATAAGACTTCAGTTGAGACAGAGAATCTCCTCTTATTTAACGCCATCTACAGAGTGTAACACTCAGGCTAATTTAAATTCAACGTACTGCCATCTACGCCGTCGCCATCTATGCGAAAGTCAATAAAACACAAATACAGAGTTTTTAACAAAGCTTGGTACCGAAGGTTCACACGCAGAACGCTTGTACCACGCCGTGCATAAAAAAAATTGTTGTTTACTTTCACCGTTAGATGTCACTGCTCAATATTCAAGCACCAACTCCGCACTGTCTTTTGTAATAAGTTACAAACTAATTATTTTATTATCGGTTATTTTTATCATAATATTATGATCACTCGTCAGTTGATTTCTCTATCTAATAAATAGAAAACGGACATAATTTCATTTAACTTCTTATCGACAGGCATTCTTTGGCAAAAGTGTCAACTTTTTCAAGATCATGATAGTCTAGTAGTAGAGCTATCAGAGTACCTATCGACAGTAATCAATCAGTCAGTACTACCAATTGGTGAGGCTCGCTTTTTTTACTACAGACGTAAGAGAAATTTTCTTTCCACTTTGTTCAAGTGGTGAATCTGTTACTGAAAATGAAAAGTGAGATGTGCATTGAATAGAACAATGAAGGTACTTAGGCTCGTTATGATCAATTTGAGTTTGTAACTGTGGCTAGGTTGTATCGTAAGTACAAGGGCAGTTAAATCTTTTATCAACATTCTAAAATAAGTAACATCTATACTTATATTTGTATTTTTGTTTGTTACGAATAAACTCAAAAACTACTACCTTAGTAGTTTTTGAGTTTATTATTAAATAATATTCCTGAACTGATTATAAAACACTTCTAACTATTCTAATACTATGCAATCGAAGCCGCGGTCGGCAGCTAGTTAAAGCTAAAGCTAAAGCCGTTTATAAAAGACACGTCTATTGACACATTGCTAACGCTAACGATGTCTAGCTAGTCTAGTCCGTAAGGTGAATGTCCTACCAAGACAGTGAATACAATTTTCACCAAGCGTAAGTTCATACATGACACATGACTCTTGGTCGAAGTAGAGCTTGAAAATGATGTCAATAACATTAGATTACATCACAATCATGAAAACGCTGGCCCAAATGCTCCACGTAACTGTTACGGAACTATCGACATACCTCTGAACATTGTTCCGGTGTATTATGGCGTGGCGACGCATACTTTAAGATGAGATGGGATTGCTATAGCTAAATTTGGTGATTATGTACTTACCTATCATGTAGTTAGTAATAAAACAAAAAAATAAACAAATGTGTCTAGATTTAACAGATCCTAATACATTTAAAATGTATTAACGACTATTTACCGTTAGATCTTAATACTGATGGAAAAAATGAAATTAGCCCCTAAAGGGGATGGCTTTATAATAAAACCCTTACGAAACCACACCAGCACATCATGTTACAAACACAAATACCTTTACAACAATAGCACCATTAGGAGATGTCATCGTGCGTGCGACAAACAAAAGCGGCAGGGAAGAGATATAACCAAGCGGTCGTCTCCAACCGCCTCAAACGCCTTATCAGTACCCATTGTGCTGCCTGCTTCCTTAGTTGTTCCTCAATATTCACGGAAAATGGTCGTCACTACCCTAGTGTTCCTGTCCTGTATCTTACTTGCCACCGCTGAACATTCTGGAGCATATTCTTCCCCACAATACGCAAAGAAAATGTACCAGAAAGGATATGATTATGACGCCAACGCCTTACTCCCACGGGAAAAGCCACCAGTACCTTTTAAAGATGGACAGGAATCAATTGCAAGATACGACAGTGGATACGACAGTGGATACAACGACACAGCGCAGCACGGAAGGTCCTCGTTACTGGAAGCGGCAGGCAGCTTCATGAGTGGCACAGGAGGTCAGGTGGTGACGAGTCTGGCCAAGGATTTCATAGCTAGGTCTACGGGAAGCAGTCAGGTTGGTTTTGACTGCGTTTCGCAGGTTCGTATCGCACCTTTAATAAACTTGCACGCTTGCATGAGTAATGCTAAAGAATTTGAAAGATAAGACGAGACCTTTCTTTGGAAACCTTATGAGTCACGTTTTTACGTTATAATGGTAACTTTAGGTAGGGTTACAATGTTAGGGGTGTACATTTACAAGTACTTTTAAGTTGGTTAATACTTTGGTGTTTTTTTGCAGGTTTTAAGTTTAAACTTGACGAATTTGGTTATTCTGATAGTCCTGAAAGCGCTGATATTGGCAGCGGGATTCTTCGGGGCTGGAGCGTGGAAAGGGGGTCATCACTATGGAAGAAGTCTCGAAGGTAAATAAGTACTAAAATCAGTCTGTACCTATAATTTATATATATTTTACGAACGAACGAATTTATAATACACCCCTAACAAGCCAAATATACACCAAATACTCTACAAACATGAATGACAAAATAAACTGTTTGCGTGAATTTAAAGCTCTTCATAGGTGAATTTAGGATCTCAGAAGCCGTTTATTGATTTTTTTTCGTCGTTGCATATTATTATTTGCTACTTTATACTTGTTTTTCATGTGGTGAGTTTATTTTGTCGAAAACAGTTCGCCAACTGTCAATAAGCAGAGCAAAGCCGAAAGATCACAACCAAAACCAAGTTATTATGAATTGAAACGCCCTCTAATTGAAGTAATAAGTAACTAGTAAGCCGGGCTATTATTAACCCTTTCACTAACAACTCTATGTTCAAACCCATTACAACCACACAGCAACCAGGAAGTGTCGCCTAATGATCAATAAACCACGAACTTTGGCTACCATCTGCCTTTTTGCGTCCATTGTCCGGCGCGTGGTCATCTTAATCCAATATTGTAGATTCGCCAGTCGTGTCTGTCCGTAATCCTGTTGGGATTATCTACCGGTGGCCAAGGGACTTAAAATTGAAATGGACCGTGCAAAGTTTTGTATTTGGCTGCCATTTCGAATGTCTTTTCGTCGCTAAACTCTCGTTGAAGGCGCGTGTAAACATTTTGTTTTGCTTATCGAGTTGTTTAAAAAATCGAAATGCGATTATTTGTTTTTGTATCTAATCATAGTGTAACTTTTTAATAACTTTTTCCCTCAATGGGACAAAATAATGGGACCACGAGAAAACACCCACCACCTGTTTTTGTCATATACCTATGCTGATGTTTTCGCAAAGTAAACGTCGAACGCGGTCGTGGACGTGCTCATAAAAAAGATCTTCTAAATCACGGTTTTATATAGCTTCAATACAGCTTCACGTGATCACGTCAGCATAAATAACAACAACAAGTAGCAAATAGCCGACAAGCCGTTCATAAATTTTAGCATGACTTTATAGTTTTTAAATTTGTGCGAGATAGTACTTAAAGTACAAAATTTCAGATAAGCTTTTAATAATTATGCGCATAATGTCCTGCTAGGTGTGACGTGTACCTAGGTAATTACAAAACAAATCATGACCATACGCAAGCGTAACATTTCTGTGCGTTTAAATGCTTCCGTAGTATTTAGCACGCGTTTATGTCTTTTGTATAGAGCTCATTACTTATAGCAAACGCTTCCTTTTTTATCGTACTAGGTAATTAAAATTACTTTTTCTGTGTATGTTAAGTAGAGTTTCATATTTTTTTATATTAGCTTCTGCCAGCGGGTTTGCTTCCGTGATACTTACCTTCATAAAAAGCAGCATTATAGAGTCCTATAGAAAGAATGGGAATTACCCGATATATTGTTATTACAGGTTATTACTTTTCCAAGTTTCAGTATTGTCAGTTCAGCCGTTTTAGCGTGACTAAACACACAAACATACAGTCCATGATCTAAACTTTCAGATTTTAATATTTTTTTAGTGGAATGGTTACGGCAAAATAGGGGTATGAATTTAGCAGTATTTTAAACATAGAGAAGGTGGTAACGTGGCCCCCACTTTGTTTTTGACTTCTAAAAAAATATATACTTGCATGTGAAATCAAATTAATACCTCATAGCGTTCTTTATTCATCTAATATTATATTTAATTATATATATTATATTATTTAATTTATCTAATCTAATATTTCATTATAAAAACTGATATCAAAAAAACGTGCTTTAATTTTGAATTAGTTTCAACTTTGAAAAATGCGGTAGTATCGTGCAACCACCGACTTCCTGTGATCGCTATAATGTCATCGGTCCATCAAGACATAATAACTGTTGGGTGTTCATTAATATTATAAGGGTATGTACGTATATTATACTTATTTCAGATAACATAAATGCGTCCTACATAACCGAAGACGAGATCATGATGTACCTGAGCTACCTAGCCGGCCAGCATACGAAGAACTTCAGCTGCCTCTACCTGCTTTCCTGCAAGAGGCCTCAGCAGTCTGGACTGTACGCTTCAGGAGCTGAGCTGTTGCTCCAAGGAGCTAAATTGATGCACGGGTTCGTTTTTTTAAACGCTTGTAATTGTTTTTTTTTTTATACAACTAAAGTGGCAACCAAGCGTACGGCCCACAAGATGGAAAGCGGTTACCGCATCTTATGAACGCTTGCAATACCAGAGGTATAAATCACCGGACCCTTTGAACCGGAACACAGCAATGCAAAACATTACTGCTTGACGGCAGAAATAGGTATGGTGGTAGTTCTTCCTCGGACGACCTCTATCACAAAGAACTCTACTACTCTTATTTTAAAACTAGTTGTTGCCCGTGACTTCATTCGCGTGGAACTCGGGAACGTACTTTTTACGGGATATAATGTAGTCAATGAGTCAAATGTCTATAATCTATGCCTGTGCTAAATTTCACACAGATCCGTTAAGCCGTTCTGGCATCTCTCACAAACACAATCCAAGCTTTTCACTTTATAATATTAGTAAGGTATGTAAAATAAATATAAAAGTAAGTACCTATATCTTTATTTTCAGAAACGGCAATGATTTGGAAGATTATGAAAACATATCCGATGGAATAAAGCAAGCTTCCGACTGGGGAGAAAAAGGCATGAACTGTGAAACGAGATACAAATGTGGTGAATAATAAATAACCCAAGTATTCATAGGCAGTAATGTTATCTTTAATACAAACGTAACAACTTTGAATAAGCCGGGACAGACAGATTAATGACAACCACATAGGTCGCATTATTTTTTGCGATAGTTATATATATTTTTGGAATCAACACAACAAGATCTAAATTTCTGTATACTCTAGAGTTTCAAAATGTGGCCTAAAACCTCAGTTGAATAAGCATAACCACTGTACTATTTTACAGTCTAATACTTTGTAGAACTGAACTAGTAGGTAATGAATTTAATTTAATTATATGATTTTCTTAATTAGTCAATAGATGAAGTTCCGTTCCAACAATAAATGGAACCAGACGAGAACTTACAGACTTTTTATTTTATGCAGTTATTACCTATGTTTCAGCGAATGCTCAATGAGTGTCTTGTTCAATTCGTAGTAAAATATCAGATCAGATTGTTTAGTAGAATATAATTTAGGGTAAAAAGCAAACCGCGATTAGAACGTTGGACGTCCACATTATTATCTAATATTGGCTTCTTGATTTGCGTTTTTCACAAATTATTTACATTTAGTGTTGAGAGTATTTTTTTCATATCAAATGTAAATAGTCTTTAAATCTAGTAGTACCTAATCATAAAACATTGGTACTAAGCTTAGGATTACGGTAGTATCTAAGTGCTATAATTATTATAAAATTGAGCTTATTTATATAAAGTTTTTTACTACCTTGCTATTTCAAGATCAAAAGTGTTCTTTAAAACACTGCCGTGTTATTTTTAAAACCACAATACAAGTTGCCTAACAAGCTTTTTTCAATAAAGAAAATTCTGTGTGTTTGATTTTCTTGCCAATGCAAACTCTACTGTCAAACCGTTTTACCATAAAATAATTTCTAAGTAAATTTGATAAGTTCTCAGTGAAATATAGCTATATCAGCTTTATCTAATAATATGTTTTACTTTAGCCAAACACCTTGTTTAAAAAAATTAACTTTTTCGAAAACCGTAACATCCGGTTTTAATAAAGAGATTGACAACATGGAACTTTTTTAAAAACGGCTGCATCCGGTTTTTAGTAAAAAGGTTGACAAACAAACAGTCGTTCGATTTATGAAACTTTCGAAATTAACAACATCCGGCTTCCAGTAAGAGGGTTGATTAAATACTTGGTAGAGTCTGTTTTAAAAAAAAGTCTTGAATCAATCCATTTTGGTTCCTAGGTCAACAACATAGAAGTCACTGACGATGATTCTCTTAAGGCCAGGCCGCTCGGTTGCCAACAAGGCTGACATGATGACTATCGATAGTATTGTCAAGTGTTTTTCAAGGTCAACTATCGATAGCGAAACTCGCTATTTCAACAACACTGCTACAGAGAAGAAACGCTTTTTGGCAACCGTGCCTTTATTGCTAGGCCCAGTCTTTATGGAAACGACTTTGTATAATAGATTCAATATTACGGAGTGTGAGCAGCTATGACTCTCGGAGTTCTGTCAGCCGGCTGCCTCTCGCGAGCTGCCCGGTATTCCGCATAAGAGACGAATCCATCGCCGTCTATGTCGTCTGTCTCGAGAGTTTTATCAACCAAAGCTGCAACAAGAACATAAAATAGTCAAATAGTAGTGCTATTAAAATCTAAGGATAGTGATAAACGGGACATGCTTTCTTTTGATGTAATCTGGGAAAAAATCTCAATTGACTGTGATCTCTGGAGGAAAACCAATCAGTAAATGATTTACTGATTTCTATTGACAATACAATATAGTAAAAATATTGATACACCCAACAGTCATATACTTGTTCTTGACTTTACTATGGCACCATAACACCTGGACCCGGAACATAGGTGTTTGGAGATCATGAAAATATTTGGCAAATTTGTACGTAAAGTATTAAAACTCTCACCGATATATCCTTCAAACTCATCTGGTTCGGGTTCTATCTCCGATTTTTCCTCAGAATCATAAGATTCGTGTTCAATTGTGTGGTATATTGCCTGAAAAATCAAAAATTTAGTTCAAACCAGTTCTTGAAGTACCATGCGAGCAAAGGCGCGGCCGGCAGTTAGTCAGGAATAATTATACTCGGTACCTTTAACAGTTCCAAGCCATCTAATTTGGAATTTCTATCGAAATCGTGAGCTGAGAAATAGTGGAATTCCAGTTCTTCAGGTGTCATTTTCGATATTATTTCTTCAGTAAGAATTTGTGAATCTTCCTCTATATGTCTGAAAATAAATTAAAGTTTTTGTACAAATAAAGTTATAAGTACTTTTTAATGCCAAAGAATTTACTTAGAAATTAGGCACATCATGCAGGTACGCTAACTGCGCAAATAGAGGGTAAGTGCCAAATTAAATGAGTGCACGAGATATGTCTATGACTACATACCCCCTTTTCAGTCGTTCCTCAAGGATTGAGTGATTTGAAATATGAGGGCTCGTACGCTCATATCCTCAAAAGCAGATGGAGAAGAAAAAGGAGATGAAGGAACCAATATAATGAAAGGACCTGAGGGTCGTCTTCTCGCAAAAGCGATAATAACGTGACAGTTTTCGTGGTCCATGTCTTTGAGTTTTCTGAAGCTAGTTGTTCAACATAAGTTGAACTACGATATTTGTCACAACTATCGTTTGTCGCTTTCAAAATTAAATCTTCTTTACAAACGCTTCTTTAGTGCCGCGATTAGCAAAACTTACTTGGCGTCATGTAATAAATGGCTATCCTCCATCAGCGACTCTGACCCCCTCGGTTTATGGTGATGGTGGTGGCCATCGGCTGAACCCTGCCCCGGGGGGTGGTGTGGGCCTCTCCGCATACCTTGGACCATCGTGTTTATCAGCAGGACTAAGAACGCTGAGAACAGGAATCAGAAACACGTCAGGAACATGTTTGAGTATGGAACGATTACGGAAGCTACGCTGATTTTTTTTAAATGTCTAGTTGATCTGTAGGTTTGGCATTAATAATTATCACACTATCACTCTAATATTATTTATGCGAAAGTTTGGATGTTTAGATGTGTTTCACTATAACTCGACAACCACTGAACATTTTGCTGAATTTTATAACATAGATAGATTATAATTGGAAACGGAAAAAAGTACGGTTCCCGACTTTCACGCGAACGAAGTTGCGGACGACAGCTAGTAGTAGAATAAAAAAATAAAATAGTTCAGTTGCATTATTTACGTTTCTTTCTTTTTTAATATCAATGTCTCATTCTCGCCCGACTACAAATATACATCAACCGATTAACAAATAACAAAACAATGCAAAACTAACATTTCCAATACCTGCAATTCGAGTTGCATTCAAAGGGTACAGTCTGGCAGCTGGGGCAGCCCCATGGGGTCACCCCATAGAGCTGAGGCATCCCGCAGGGACACAATATTCACACCTCATTTCACAAGGGCCAGCCCATTGCATTTGTCATCGGTAAAAAGCATGCCAAATTAAAGGTTCGGCAAATTGAAATTAGCTAGATTTGTATTGGTACTGTTTTGAATTTATAATGCTTTTCAGTCTTATATTATACAGATAATCTTCTAGGCTGTAGCGCGTGGAATTGGTGTATATTAACCCAGCTTTAAGACGATTCATTGTGGTCCTTGTGTTTTTTTTTTAATAAAAATAATTTGAATATGAATTTGAATTTATATTAGAGATTCAAGTGAATCGTTCTAGGTGCATTGTTTCATTTCAATAAACTGATACCTGACCGAACGACTCAACACACATCATACATTCTAAGTTCTAGTGGCCCGTGGACCACAATAATTGGCATGGTCGTAACATAGTGCAGCATAGATTTCTTGATTTGGTAGAAATTAATTACATGCTTGTAAAGTAACGATGATTTCCACTAAGCAGTAGACTATGTGCAATACTAATTAATTTGAAACAAAATACGGAATTGTAGCTCTATCTACTACACCACAAGCACATCAAAAGAATTGATACCTACATCAAAACAAAAGAATCAGGTGGCCGACCACCCTTTACGACAAAAATATATTACAAACTTTCAATAGATCGAATGCATAATTTATTATCATCCCCTATTTGGAACATTTGGTCCGACGGAAAGACGAGACCAGCCTCTGAACGGACCCTATTTTATTAAGAGTGTATAAAATAAAGCCGTAATGGAGGACAAATTATGCTCCCAAAGTGACAAGTGCGTATGTCGAGGTGTTCATAGAAAGCGCTATGCTTCGTGCTTGAGACACAGGGCCAAGGAGTTTGCAAGCTAACATTTTGGCTCAGTATTTATAGTTACATGCAATAATGCTGTAGGTTAGCAGCATCGATAGCTACACTACATTTTTCATACGATGATGTATGGAATGAGCATTGAAAAACCACATTTTTTATGGAGATCAAACTAAAGAAACCTTTTATAACACACGAATGGAAAATCTCCAACCCATTCAAACACAAGTAGTCTCTACTTCCGTACAGGTTTAGAGTAGTTTCCCTCATTCGTAAAAAAAATGAGACTATTACGATAATAAGGATTTTGTTTTTTGAATAAGGGTGGATTCGACCAACTTTTGCATTAACTATTCTGCGGAATAAGAAATGTCAAATACAAGAAATATGTCAATTTACTTGCGAATAACTATGATTTACTCGGAGAGTAGCGCCTATTCGAGTTTGGTCGAATCCACCCTAAGAGGGTTAAACCTTAAGGTTAAATAGTGTTAGTCACGAATCATGATTATATTTCCAACTATTCAAAAACGCGATACTTTACTTTTAACCTTTTCGTTAATTATTCTTTTATTCATCGTCTTTAGGCTGAAATAATACGGAAATATAACATAAGAATATTTTTCACTTGGTTTTGTGGAAGATTGATGAACGCTTGTACCGTGTGTCTCAATGAATTAAACTAGAGCGTTCTAAGCACCCCATAGTCAGTTCTGCCCACCGTATCAGCCGATAACACCCTAATCTCATGTGATTACAATACCATGAACGTAATGCCTTTGAGCTTTTTTATTCTCTATCTTGGTTACATTTTGTTTCAATTCTAGATAAAAGTTAGTAAGTAAAATGAGCAGGCACTGTTTTTTGTGAAAATTAGCAATTCCAGAAATCATTTTTTATTTATTATTTTTATTAACCCTATGCTAAGAACATACTTAGTGAATATATTCATAAAAATAAAAAATAAATTTAATAATAATGGATCATGCATAGACTTGTTAATACGGCACAAAAGTCATAGTAAATAACATCTGTACCTGATTTATATAACGTTTACTCTTGGCAATGATTTTCCTCTCATGCTGAGTTTATAAATAAAAGAGTAGGTATGTGCTTATCTTAGAACTAGTGATTGGATACATCGAATAATCGACTGCAAGTAAGCTTAGGCAATGCTGTTAAAAAAACAATAGATAAATACCTTGTAATCTCATATTAGATTCACTCCAGATCTTCATTTGTTTTGTTTACAAAAAATAGACGATAAAAATCACTTTGACGTACAGAATCTTTAGCATTTGTCAAGCAAGGCTGAAATCAATTATTAGACGCAGGCGCACACAGCGTAAACAACTCAAACTTTATTTCTAGTGTACTACGAGCTATGTTTGTTTGACGCGATAACACAGTTTTGCGCAAGGCATTTAGAGACTACTGAATGTTTTGTGTTTACTGAATTTGCCGAAAGATGCCGTAAGTAGTAGAAATGGAGCTTTAACTTTTGATTTCTACTATCCGAAATCCGTAGCTGAAGGCTCTACCTTTACGGTGAAAATACACATGCCTTGCACAATGGCATACATATAGCTTGAAGATTGTTGATTGATAAAGTTAAGCTATTTACGTATTACTCAAAAAGTAAAAAGTTTAAGAGCTGGCATAATGCTTAATAAGAATTACTTGTAGAAACACATATTATTAAAATATACCTTACTACTCTAGTTTTCGAGAAAGGTATGAGATTTGGGTAATAGAGTGGTAAAACCAACTAATTTGGGGGTTTGCGACCTAAAACCCAGACTTTTATAGACTTTGCTTGATTTTAATGAACACCTTGATTCAAAATATAATAGACGATAAATCATTACAGTGGAAAACCACAACAGATTAATTAAATTTTGTGTTTAAATGCAGTTTAGGGGATGCAAACTTTAAAAACGCTATATCTCCGAAGTACGATTTGGTGAGTTAGTCAGTTTTTGCTCTAACGCGACGATATAATAAAGATAGATTGTGACCTAGATAGATAATTAACTGAAAAACCTTTGAGTTATAGGTACATGTATATATTCTAGCAGGTAAGGTTTATTAAACCGACTTTAGGCGAATTTCATTACACTCGATTCATTAATACTAATGTTTTTAGATCGCACATCTGTTTTAGCACAAGCTAAAGTAAAATAATAAAAATAAAGGTTTTGGCAGTCAGCGGTGATGTAGCTTACAAAAATTATGCTCAGTCATGCATGTCTAGGAATGGCTACGTCTACGCCGTAGCACAAAACAGACATTACTACTCAGTACTCGTGGATAAAGTTAACTCTGCAGGCATAAAAATAACTAGTAACTTAGTAAAATGATAAGTACCTAGGTAGATAAATAATTTTTCATGTGTTGTAATTTTAGTTGTTTCAAATTTAAGTAAGTTTTTCATAATTCATGTGTTATTTTTAGATGTTGGACTCGTATTTATTAGGTAGGTATTTATTTTATATTAGTATTTTCTTTAATTTTATTGTAACGAAACAATTGTGTTAGGTATTATTTCTAAATTGTATTGTATGTTTCTCAAATTGTATGGATCTAAGTTGTCTGAAATAAAGAATTTATTATTATTATTATTATTATAAAAGGTTACTACGACTATTGCTATTTTAAGAAAATTATAAGTAAACCTCAGTAGGTAAAAAAAGTATACTTGAAAACTCTTTACACTCTTACACTCTTGTAACAAAAATACGTAATATAAATAATAAATAATGTAGGTACCTACATAAATTATAATATATACCACAAACAGGCACCAACTCAGAATTTTAGCACAACCTAGTTGCAAATAGCTATTTATCCAGCGCTGGTTTTTCGTTGAGCTGTCTCTGTTCAGTCCGTTCCGTTGGTAGATACATACTTACCTTAATTATTGGTAGAATATGAGTCTGGTATAAATAAATTTACCTACATAAAACAACAATTGTTGCATTTGAGTTAGAAGTAAAAACCTGATCAACAAAACCCCTATTTCCCAAACACTTAAATCGGCAAATAGCATCCGAGATTCCAATATACCTAGTTATTATAGAAAAGCCAAACTCATCAGGATGTTTACAACCCTCTATCTTTTAGAATATAACATACCTATACGTACTCTACGAGCCAACTTGTCAACAACTGAAAACTCAGAACA
Source organism: Colostygia pectinataria (assembly GCA_951394395.1). NCBI lineage: Eukaryota > Metazoa > Arthropoda > Insecta > Lepidoptera > Geometridae > Colostygia > Colostygia pectinataria. The sequence continues at coordinate 4,165,213 of OX596362.1, forward strand.
TTGCCCAATTCCTCGATAATAGCCTCTCAAATACACAATGTATAGAATTCATTTTCTCTTAGCGCAGTACTGAAATATATCTTTATTCCTTTAAACGTAGGAACAGAATTTGCTGGCACAACAAGGACCTCGCCTTAGATATAAAAGCCTGAACCTACTCTGAAGAATCGCAACGAATTTCAAGCTGTAAAGTGAAGAGATAGGTCTGAAAGTACTTTGTGAGAGATGTAAGAGAAGGCTTTATGGTATTCAAATGTTTATGTTTATAGCGATCTGTTGTGGGGAAGTTAAAAAGAGATGGGTGTATGTAAACGTGTGTGGGACTGTATGATCAATACGTGGAGCGTGCTTGAAGCCAGCTCTAATGGTCGTTTTCTTACATTTGCATTCTAATTATTGACTTCACTCGATTCCTTCCTTTTGTCTCGTATGAGATGCAAATTGAGACGTATTACTGTCTTGTCGGAAGAAAGTTTAGAGAATTTACAACTTGAAGGACTTTTCGTCTGATAAATGTCAAGGTGATTTATAATAAGAGGTAAAGATGTAGACCTGATGCATAAATTACACCGTTAGTTTTTGAACTAGTGTTTAAAATAACACGCAGAGTAAACTAAAACGTATTTACCTAATTACAATAAATAATTATAAAATACAGTAATCCATTAATAACGTCAATAATATTTTTTCGTAGTTAATCTAACATCATTTATTATAAGATATTCCTTTTGTTTATCTGGCGGTTGTTATAACTTTGTAACTTCCCAATAAAACACATAAATGAAACATAAATCCGTACGTTTGAAACAATACATTTTCGGTTTTCTGTATCAAACGGAGATTTGCGGCGTAGGGCGGATTTGGGCGGCGTTGCTTAGCAACCACCACCCTGCAAACCGGGGGCGGCCCCTCTCGGATCACTTTTAAACTTTCATGTCGGAAAGTTTTTAAGGTTTGCTTGTGGCTCTCAGATTCGCCATCTTTTTGTTTTAAGCCTCTTTACGTGGAAACCGACATGACGATGTGGATGCTTTTAATTTTTAACGAGACACAAAGAGCTTTTTATCTGTGCGTATAAAAAGTATTTTAATACAATTTAGATTTTTGTAACGAGTTATTTATTAAATTACTCGACCCAACTCATCACAAGTAATCCGGCAACTGAAGTGTATCGCTTGGTGTTTACTGTTCATTTCGTGACACTTAACCCAATACTAGTATGCGTAGGTCCTTACAGATCTAAGTATTTTTAACCCGATAACAGATTATGTTAAAAACATTGAAAATCAGTTTTTTTTAATAATGATTTCTTTGGTCGAGCGGGCGAAGCGAGCAAAATATGATATAGTCATTATGTTGGTTGTCAGTGCAGTGGGGAGAATTAACAGAATGTTGCTAGATAACTTGAGACGTAAAATTTAAAATATTCATTTATTATCGTTTTATTTACATAGGGTAGTTCCTAAGATATGGTGGTACATATAGGAAAAAAATTTAACATATTTCTAGACTAAGTAAGTCAAGTTTTAACTAATTTTAAAACTAGTCATTTATATTAAATGTCTTTAAATTTCACATAAGTACCTACTTTCATTCGTACAGGTTTATTTGATTTTATTATCATCTCTAATTAGTTATCAGGTACTAAAGTCTTTGACTGTAAAGTTCATACACTAGCGTATTGCCAGAAACTACTTAACTACTTGTGTAAAAAAAGTAAAAGTATTATTTCCACGTTAATTCTAGTTTTATGCAAAAACCTAGATATGTCTAAAAATATAAAAAACGTTAAAAACGAAGAGTCTCATTTGTGGCTTATGTTATGTTATATACAAATTCATAGATTACCTTATTAAGCTTTCTTCCGTCTCCATCTAGGTATGTACCACCTAGGTAGAAAAGTCTTGATTTCTCATTCCACTAAATTATTACAAACCGCAACCTCTCGCCAACCACCCCTGTATTTTTTACACGGCGCAAAGTTTCTGAGAGCTGTGTACAAAATTGATGAGATGCCGAAACCGCGCGTTTCGCCAAGCAAGCAAGCCCGAAGGTGCTTTTAGTGCCCACCTAATTGGTGAGCTTTTAAGACTACCTCACTTTCATTTGACGTCGCAACTCATCCAAACTCGTCTCAACGCTAAAATATACAAGAGGTTTCACCATGCATTATTGTTTAGTTGGTTTTTGATAATTAAAAACAATTAGGTACCTACTTATATTAGGTACTCAGTGTACAGTAGTGGGGCCGTACGTACGCTTAGTTGCCACCTTAGATGTTTTAAACAAACCCTTCCTTGCTTTCTTTTCTTATTTTTTTACTTTTTAGTTAAAACAAAACTTTATTTTTTATTAAAATAAAATAAAATAGGTAAGCAGGTACCGTACCTAGATACAAAAATACAATGTTATTTTATTAACAAAATACTACATAAAACCAGACGTAATGCCAAACCCTACTGCCGCGTGTCTACAATAAAAAAGTTAAAAGTTCTAATTTCAAATTAACAGTGGGCGTAAACGGCGCGCGCGTTCCAGATTAGGCGGCAATTTTGACAGCGGGGTAACATAGAATTTTCTTGTCATAATATTTTTACAAACAATTAACACTCGCAATCATAATGCACGGTTTTTAACACCCATACAAAAAGTAACAAAACAAACCACAATTAGCATAATAGTTCCATTTAGCTTTTATTGTTGACGTACAATAAGCTTTTTAACGCAAGCAAACGCCTTTTTGATTACGTAAGTACACATAAGAGTAGTACCTACCTAGAGTTTTTTGTGATAGAACTCGTCCGAGCAAGGACTACCACAAAGTATACCTATTTTTGCCGCCAAACAGTAATGCTCGCATTACTATGTTCCAGTCCGAAGGGTGTGGTTTCTGGTGAAGTTACAGGCACATGAGACTTTCGATCTGAGGCAACATGCAAGTGATATCTTTAATGTTGCCAGCGTACGTGGGCTACGGCACATACCATCAAGTGGGCCGTACGCTTGGTTGCCACTTCAGTGATAAAAAAAAAACGTTTTAGAAACATTATTTTATTAGTAAAAATAATTATTTCAATTGAGCCACTCAAATGTTGAGCGTTAATTATGAATATTTAATCTGGGAAAATGGTTCAAAAAGGATATGAATTATAAAATTACCTCTCAAACGTTTCGTGGCAACCGAAAAGGGTGTGCTTTTAAGGGCTTTACACACGGTTGTGTTTCCACGACCTGGAGGCTGAGACGCCATTTTCAAGGGTTGACTGCCCTCAGATGCTGATTTATATGGATGGGCTAAAAGGGTTGATGTAAATCAAAACTTTCGTAACGTGGGTACGTTCAAATACCTATGTGTAAATTAAACTTTCCGGTGAGTTTTCTAAATTAAAACAAATATTTCACATTAAAATTTCAAGTAGGTACCTAATAAACAATTGAATTTTTTTTTATAACCCATGTCGTCCCACTGCTAGGCAAATGTCTCCCTTTCCTTTTTCAATATGAATGAACAATTTAAAATAATTATTAATTATTTTACCAGCAATTAAATGTTATAGTTATTTGACTACTCGCTGGTTTAATAACGAAAAAACTCTAAACTAATTTCGCTAAACCAGCGAGTAAGTTAAACCAGCGAGTAGGCAAAATTTTAGGACGACAACAAGAAGGGTGTAGGAGTATGAGTTGAAGCAGGGAGGCGGTAATTGCTCGAGATGATGTTTAATAAGTTTTTAATGGCTACGATGAGTGACCTCGTCGTTTAACAGTTGCCAAATATACGATATATAGGATCAACCTTATTTTACATTTTCAGGCGCATTGCCCAAGTTTATTTTTCCGTTTACTTTCTTAAATTTCAACGATACCTCGAAAAAACCAACCCGTAAGTATTTTTGATTGAAGGGGTGCTTTCAAAAAGGGCCAAATAGTAAGACTAGGTACTAGATATCTCCGCCCTATTAGATCCGATTTCGATAATTCTTTTTCTATTTGAAACGTAACATCAAATTGGTCTCATAATAATTTAGTGAAGATCATGAAGATCTTCGGTGTGATGAGAAAAATAGTTCCTCCAAATGTAGTAAATTGCTCACTTTTAAAAGTTTGTGCGTTTGCAGAACTACTAGTTATTCATTTAATTTATGAGAAAACTCAAACAAAAAATGTCATCTTTATATTATTTTATCACCGCAGTTGGAAATAAAGACCTTCTCTTAGTACGATCAGTGCATTAATAATTTCCAATCAAAGAATATCAGCCTCGAAAGAGTCTTCGAGGCTGATCACGAATCCATACGAATTCGTTTATATATAGGTTATGGTTAAGTTATTTAAAAGATTTTTAGTCACATCTGTCCACCATCCATCGTCTTTATTAGAACGCCATTACGTAGTACGAGCTCCGACGTAAGGTAATAGACGTTTGATTGTAAAAAATAATTAATCTTGGTACCTACTTACATGATACATGTACCTGAGCAATAAATTAATGATCTGAATTGATATTTATTGAAACTTGAATGAAAAACCTACTTAAGTAGATAAAACTTATTGCGTTTTTATCAATTTGCCGCCAATAAAATGAGAGCAAATATTGGAGGTAGTGAATATAAGTCCACGTCGACGCGCAGACGACGACGCGGCGACGCGGCTGCTTCCTGCGGGCACCGCATCCGTCGCTTCCGGCCTACTCGCGTACAAATATATAAGAAGGTATACTGATACCTATAGGACCAATATCGATGCTTTAGTATTTTTTTTATTTTAGTTATGAAATGAAATGAAATATATTTATTTGCTTGAAGTGTGGTAAAGCGGTACAAGATAATAGGGTAGGTTTTCTGTGTCACACACTTCGTCGGAAACGACATGCAAAATTTAAATTACTATTCTAAGAAGCTACTTTACTATAATAATGATATAAATTAATAATTAAACAACCAACATAGCGATAAATTAAAATTTCAGATTAGAATGTCAAGAGTAAAATTATAAAAAAGGAAACATAAGAATATAAATAATTAATAAAAATAACATTAGCAATAACAATAATAATTTTTAAATACATTTCAATTTAATTGATCATGTCTTTTACGCTATAAAAACATTTGTCTACAAGCCACAGATACAGTTTTGTTTTAAATTGTCTTAGTGGCAATTCTCGAATTGCTTTAGGAATTTTATTAAATATCTTTATCGTCATTATATAGCTACTTTTATGCGTCAATGCAGTCTTTCGTATTGGCAACATTAATCTAGTTGGATCCCTATATTTGAGCCTTGAATATGAAATATCGGTATATTTATCAAAAAACTTTTCATGCTCCATGACAAAACAACCTACTTGAAATACGTAAAGCCCTGTTAAGGTTAACAATTTCAATTTCTTTAATTTAAGTTAGTTATTTGACTAAGTTTCAAGACATCTAGATGTCTTGAAAATAGGTTCCTAAGAACCTATTTTGTTTGTTTTGTAATCACCATGGAACATTTCTCAACAACGAGCACGCATGTTGTAAAGTGGAAAGATTGAAATAAGATGCATCTACCCACTCGTTTGAGAGTAGGCAATGTCAAACGAGTGGGAACATTAGGTGGCTGGTCATGATGATGGTGACATACTAAGCAAACAGTTTCGCAAACGGTTTATCAGATCATCATCTGCCACGTGGCACCAATAATGTATGAAAAGCGTATTTGACTCACTCTATGTGAGTCCCTCTTCTTTAATGGAAGCTGTCGTCGTATCTACTATATTATTACCGAAGGCCTGTATTACTCTAAATTATATCGAGCGTGGGGCGTTGACGCACATGGTCAAAACAAATGTCGCCAAATTGCGACGTTTTTGACGTTATTGTAATAAATAATATTGTTTGGGGGAAACATTCAATAATATCACCAGTAACATGTTTATTTAGATATTTGTTTAGCACGTGTAGGTAGGTATAATGTATAGGTACAGGTGTTTTTTTTTACTATATATTTTCACCAAATATAGAGTCCAAAAATAACACCTGAATTTTATTGTAGAATTAGAACATTTTCCCCTAAAATTTAAAAAACCAACAATGTTGGTAACCTGATACTAATTATAACGAATCCGTTTAGTATCTACTAGACTTTTGGGTAAATTGGTATAATGTCATTCAAAACGTAAGTATTTGTTATTATAGATTAGGCACATTTCGAAACTGGTATTTATTTAAATTTAATAATATTAAACGCTGTTTATTTAGTTATTTTAATTATGTGCTTTACTATTATGTGTTATAATAATATGTACTACGATAGTATAATTAAAATACAATTATGTACATTGCAATAGGTACATAATAAAATTATGTAGTCCTTTATATAATTTACACCGTTACATAAGCAGTTCTGTTCACACGCTCGAGACAACACTCTGTAAGTTTAACACATTAAAACTTTCACAGTCGTGTTCAGGAGAATCTTACCTCACAGTTTCCAAACTTCTAACATGTGGATTGAGGACACTAGATATTATATAAAATGTACGTACCTATGGTGTATTTATACTGTATTTCGTTTGACCTATAATGAAAATAGTTAAGAATCAAAGGTCCCATAATCATTTCAGAAGATAAAGAAAAAGGTTACATGGGCCATTCTGACATTGTTTATTGTTCTACTCTTTTGTAGACAAAATCGTTGCTTTATATATTATGTGCTTATGCTAGGAGAGCTATAACCTACGGAATATGGTAAATAGCAATTCTATACCCTTGAATAAAAATACTGTAATTTCAGCGGCTTGCTAAGTATTATTATTGTCTTTACTTGTTATTCGTATGTCAGTGAACAAGGCGATGACAGATTTGAAAGACACACTAGTTTAACGTACGTTTATGAATATGGCTCTAATAATGTAACATTACTAAGCAACTTCAGATAGAGCAAAATAGTATAAATAATTACTTAGTACATGGACAAAATTACATAAAAAAAAGAATACAAAGGTACAATATTCTTATGCAGGTACCTTGAAACTTAGCTAAAGCTCCCATCTTATTTCAAGGAGCGGGGAATCAATTAAAACTACCTACTAATACCTAAAGTTCTACTCTGAAAGTAAAAATACTGCATAGCTCCATATTGCGGAAGCAGTTTTCTTGTACTGTGCTCAGAGGCTGAAAAATATCAATAATACATCTAAGTTATAAAAACGTTGCGGTACTGGTGTTGGTTTTCTTGAAGCATTTTCTAAACTTAGCTAACTAAAATTAAAGTGGTCCTTTGTATTTTAATTCATTAGAAAAGGACGGCAACAGTTTTAGTTAGTTTAGTTTAGTTTAGAAAATATTACAACAGAATCGGCACCATTGTCTGACTGGAAATGTCCAAACGATAAGTCTTAAAAAACTGAAACAACAAGTGCGGAACTACGGAAATTTCCGAAATTAAATTCTTATAGGAAGTAGCAAAAAGTAGAAGTTTGTATGAAGAAAAGCCAGCATGGACAAAGTCATCACGGGTTGTTTTACTCACAGAACTTTTTTCTGTTCTGTGGTTTTACTAGTAGGTAATAACGATGAGATTTATATCAGTTGGGTCCTAGAAGTATTATTTCTTTTGGGCAAGAATACAGTTTTTTATTAATATTAGTGCACAATATGTTCAACACACAAAAAAAAAACCATGTGTCTTCTTTACATTTTGCCTTAAAAATCTCGAGTAAATCGATTAGGTACGTTTTTCTGTTCAATTATTATAGGATTGTTGGCAATCAAACCATCATTATTTACTGTATTATTTTCACGTACTTAACTAATCGAAAATAAACTATGGGATCTGAACTAGAGTTGAAACTGAATAAAAAGCTAAACATTGTAGGTATAATACAGTATCGGCCAACTGAACACATTCAAGTTTTTTCCACGTAGTGCACAAAATATAATTCAGTAGTAGGTACTGCCTTTCTATAATAGTTAAATGCGTCTAGTATAGTTCGCACAGCAGATCTAGGCTTCCGTGAAGTTATCCATTTGTGATGCGCAAAGACAATTTAGTTTGAAAAAGCTCCATTGCGCATCGAAACGGCTAATTTCACTACGGCCGAGATCCGTGCGGGTCTAGGCTTCCGTGAAGTTAGCCATTTGTGATGCGCAAAGACAATTTAGTTTGAAAAAGCTCCATAGCGCATCGAAACGGCTAATTTCACTACGGCCGAGATCCGTTGTGAGACCTATACTAATCCTGTACATTAAACTGGTACTTCCAAACTTGTGTTCATACTCCTAAGCTAGTTTTATAGTCTTGTCATCTCTACTCCCTGGATCTAAGACATTTCACTTCTCCCTCCCTACTAACTCTCTAAAACTTTGCGTTAGTTTATAATATGGGTTCTATTTTGCGTTGCTTTCCGTGAAATTAGTTGAGCAAAAAGTTTTTAAAGCTAAATTAGAATTTTGTATGGTAGTGCTAAAAAGTTCACTCGAACAGACAAATGTCTTACGTTGGCAGGTACCAACCCATAGTCGTGTGTGAACCCACTCGAAACGATACAATTCGAAAAATGAATTCACTAAAAAAAAAAATTTCGAGTGCTTAGTAAAACTCGCTAGATACCTACGAGAGCGATAAACAAATAAAAAGTATCTAATACTTATTTTGTTGTTTTATTTTATCAAAAATAAACCACGAGTCCAAAGAAATAACTGTATGATTATGCACTCTGTGATTATGCGTAATCAAATGACGTATCTTTGATCGCATAGTATTGATTCAGCATGGCTCGAACTTGATACGGCTAATGATATTCATAATCACTATAGCATGGGGTTGTAAAGGGTTCAGCGATCTTATCGTGTAGCAGTTGTCAGTGTATGAGGTATCTATCTAACCAAATGAATATGCACAACACGCTTCTTTGCGCGATATTATAGACGACTTTTTCTGCATTAGGTTTTTCCAAATCTAATACAAAAAGAGCCATCGCCGTCGATGGCTCGCTCACAGTTAGATATATTTTTTAAGTACCATCATAATACACTGACACTACCACAACACACGTAGCCAATGAAATCAACCACCCAAATATATGTCACGTTTACCTCAAGAACTTCATACATGATTTTGTGTTTTGTGAAACAAAACATGGTGCAATGCATAAACTTTAAACGCAAGATCGACGAGGAGCCGTGGGGACAATAAAACAAAGAAAACCGTATCTCGCCCGGAGCGTTCGAGCGGCGGCACTGTCAGCGGCAGCCAATGAGCGCGCTCCGCCCGCCCACGGCCCGCCCACCGCGCGCGCGCGTCCCGGGGATGAATGAGACGCAGCATCCCTGCGAAGGTTTCACATCGATCATGGGGGTCCGGGAGCGGTCGTTCCGTTCTGGCCCATGGGCGGCGACGAGGAGTCATCCCGCGCAGTCGCGAACAATTAACGCGCGGGGCGGCATGGTCGGTGGATCGCGACGCGCGACGTCACTATAATGTGGTTAGTCAGTGAGCGTCGGGGCCGAGCCGACGGCGACGGCGACGCCGGCACGGATCACGATCTGCGAAGCGCGGGAGAGCGCTGGGCGCTGAGCCAGCGCGCTGGCCACGGCACGGTGGATTTCAAGAGCTCGGCGTGCGCGGGCGCTGGGGAGCCGCCCGCGCCGCCGTCCGGCCTGTCCGCGCTGCCGGACCCGCAGCAGTTCAACATCTTCCCGGCCTTCTTCAGCCGCCAGCTCAACTTCACGGGCGGCGGGGGCTGCGGCCAGGGCTCCAAAATCATGGAGGAGCTGCGCCCGAACCTTGTCGGCGGCTTGCTCGGCGTGCCGGGCTTGCTGGATGAGCATCAGAGCGATGCCAAGTTCCTGCCGTCGACAGGTGAAACTAAATACACGCCGGACAAAGGTCGCAAGTGCAGTAACGCATCCTCCTCCTCGGCGGAAGAGTTCGGAGGGTTGTACAGTGGAGAACACGCCGCGACGCCTCCAGCGCCGCTAAGCCGCTCCTTACAAGACCACTCAGGTACGTTTAGTCCACTCTATTCTCCACTAAAATTTTGTGAGAAATATTTTATTAGATCAAGCAGTATCGAGTATCCCTGATTTGGATAAGGCAACGCATTTACAAAGATTTGTTTTAAGTACGTATCCTATCTAGAAAAAACACCTCATGGTCATTACCTAAACTACTAATATGCCTAGCGTTGTTTCTATCGTTTGAATCATTATGCTTAATTATTTTTATCAACAGTCATTTTTACAAACAAGTCTAACCTACAAGGATCCTACAAGGGATCCATAAAGACACATGTCCGTCCATAGAGATCTAAATTAGAGTAATCTACAAACCTTTGGATGTCGTATTTATTTCCAGACTGACATAACATTTAACTAAGCATGGACGAATCGTCCATGAACTAAGTAACAACGTGGTGGTCTGACAAGCCCGTGCTATATTGTAATACCAATGGGTTAAATTATTCGTAATTAGGATTATTAAAGTGTTGTTTAATAAATCGATTAATTAAGGACGAGAAATCTCGAGAGTGGCGGGAGGCCTTGCTCAGCAGCGAGAGATCAATGGCTGATATATTAATAATAATAATTCAATGTAAAAAATCATAACAGTAATTTACATTATTTTGGCATGTTTTTAGAACGAAATCCTGTGAGATTACTATTTTAAAAAATTTAACATAGTGATTAACTTATTTTTTTAACCTACACACTAATTGATACACGAAAAAATTTCAAAAGAAATATTGATATTCTGTGCCTACTTGCTTTGCACTCTGAAAACCTAGTTACATTCTTTTTGCATGAATTGGAAGTGTAATTAGGTTTCCGTTACAGCCTCAATAGGCACGTGTGGGTGTGACATCTCTTCGTTTCTTTTTTTCTTTTTAAATCTAACCAGATTGTTTGGGTATGTTCTACTGTCCCCCAGTTCCGTATTCACCCGGCCAGTTCTCACCCGATTTAAATAAAGTTCATATTTAAATGTTTTTTGTCGCTTTTTCGTTAATTTACATCAAGTACCGGCGAAAACTAAAGTGCTTCAGTATTTCTGAAATTCAACAGCAGCTAGATTGTTCAATACTTAGTGGAATACGAAAACACCTAAAAACAGATGAAAAGCAGCCGTTCCGCTACCATTCCTTTGCAATCTTTGTTAGTAGAATTGCCCATGAGGACTCTAGGGAAATGTCGTGATATTTCGTATCACATCAGAACACATAGTTACTAAAACTGCCATAACTTAAACGTCCTTGGAGATGTAATTATTTTGTACATAAGTAATGAAAGCTGTGCCTGAATGTACCTTTAGTTTTCAGGAGCTGTCTTTTAGCACCCTGTATAAATACATATAAAATCATCGCGTTATGACAATACCAAAAAACATGTTTAAACTAAAATGTTTGTTTTATTGCGTAACCTATTTGAAATGAATTCTTAAATTCGACTCCAAGAGGAAGAAGTTTGCATGAACAAAGCTTTTAAGTAGTAGATAAAGTCGCGAGGCGGCGTCACACTAGTTATAAGCGGTATTTTAGATTCAGACTGAAGAGTAAACCATAAATTAGCACCTCGTCGCTTGGACTTCTCTATTTCAAACGTCATTTTGTTGAATATAAAGAAGAGAGATGAAAGATGGACACACAGTAACGTAGGTAATTAGTAGGTATACACCTACTTACAGAAATAAAAACACTTAAATAATACAAGAAAAAGACGAAAGATAAACATGATGAAATAAAACAATCATACCTATGTAGCCTGTGCCGGAAAAGGGAGGACGGATAGGCATGGTGCTGAATGTACGATTGAAAATACTAAGTTCTACATCGATTTTTAGCGCATGTCATCTACTACCACTACTTACCGTTAGGTGAGGTAGTGATCAAACCACAGAACAAAAAGTTCTGTGGATCAAACACTTGTCATAACATAAAAATAACTGACTAACTGAGTGGCTGACAATCAATGCACAGTCTAAAGTAGGTAAACCGTGCTAAAGTGAGACTCTGTCTCTCTCTCTCTCTAGAGTCCTTTTAATGTGTAGGATTTTTTTTCCGTCAAGCTTAGAGGAACTACTTTAGTTAGCACTTTTGTTTTAGCTTAGAAGACGCAGTGGCAGATCCACTCCATCGAAAAAAAGTGAATCGTATGATGGTCGAATTTTGACGGTAATATGTTATATGTATGAGGTACGTTGCCGCACGTCTAAGTGTGGATTAGACCAACTTCTGGAATAACTATTCTGGTGAATAAGAAATGTCAAATACAAATAAAATGTTATGTTACTCATAAACTACGATTTATTCGGAGAATATTGCTTATATACGAGTTTGGTCGAAACCAACCTAAATAAATCAAACTTTACGTTAGAGCACTGCGAGTAGTGTAAATCAAATACACTGCACAGTGACGGAAACGTTCCTATTGGTCCTTTAACTATCAGTATATAGTCTCGTATATCAAAATTACGTTAATTAAGCAACAAAAGACAAACTACTGCACTACAATCACGTAGCCCGCAGGTAGCGGACGCGGTATGTGCGTATAATTACAATTCCAATTAGAGTAATATTGCAAACAATCGGGGCGTGGGTGACGTCATGAATACGAAATGTCACTAACGACCAGTCCCCCCTCACCCCCTCACCCGCCGCGAGCGAAGCCTGAATTTTCAAACGGCTACGGTTGCCAAGTTGGGTTGCTGTGTACGTGTTATACCTAGGTAATGTTCGTACACAAATGAAAAGTATTTTGTTTTTGTTCGCGATAAAAGAACAGCAGGTACTTTAGCTTTTGTTATGACAATAAAATAACGACTACTTACAACCTTTTTATTGCGTAAGTATTACTTTTAATTTTTTAATTCAATAAAAACATACTCAAGTACTGATTAAGAAAAAACTATTTTTCAATTCTCTATGAGCTACTTATTACAATAGCTAGCGAGTCCGAAAAAAATCCAACATTTTCTTACAAATATAGGTACACCCAACCACCTTCCAATAACCAAGCATATTTTTTTTATTTTAGTTGCCTTCCGTACCCGTTAACATTTTTAATAAGTTACTAATTAGTGGACCTAAAGGCAAAGTGACAAAATATCTGATGTGTTGAAATTGTAAATTATATTACTTTATGAACTAATCAACATAATAAATTGTCTGAGTGATGTCTTTTCTCTCATTTTCCGGCACCACTGGCTGAACTTGGTAATAAAACTTCTTTACAGACAATCGCTTTAGAACTTCTACTTCATCTTTAGCTTTCGCTGTCGAACTATCCGTTGCTTCTTTTTCTTTACTATCAATGCTGGTGTTGGGGTTTGGACCGGTTTCTTTAGGTTTGTCTGTGGCATCACTGAATTTTCTATTTCTGATAGGAATTTGAGCATTTTTAGAGTGTAATTTAGGTATTAGTTCATCCGTCTCCATCGATGTTGGGTAAGAATCGTGAGTGTTTACGCTGTAGTTTTCTTGGCTTGATCGTAAGTTCTGCCTATCATCGTAATTGTCGTAACTTTGGTCTCCGTCCTTATTGAAATCTGTGTCGGGATCTTCGTTACTCTCTTGCATAGAATCAAATGGGTTTAGTAGAGAGCTAACTGTTCTAATAAACCCAGCTTCACTCCACGATATAGAGTCTGAAATAAACGATGGCACATTGACTGTAGTAAAACATATCATGGATGGGGTTTTTATTTTATTTAATAATTGCTGCCTGATCTGAGTGGTAGGTAATCGTTATTGGATGTTTTGGGAAGGAGCTTATGCTGATATGGTATATTTTAATCTAGCTACCACCAGCGGCTTTGCTCGCGTGGTACAGTATAAAAAGTAGCTTGTGTTAATCCAAGTCACATACCTACTATGTATTCCGAGTTAAATTTCATTCCGTTTAGTATTTATGGAGTTGAGTTGAAACAAACAAACACATAATTATTTGCTGTTATAATTTAGTCTGAAGAATGTGCTCAGCGCGAGTAGGATTGGATCACCTTTGGTGCATGTCAAATGATCTTTGGGCTCAAATATCATCACGCCATTTACATTTAAAGGTGGTACCATTTGGGCACAGTGCAACAGCATTTCAGTGGAGCCATTTCAATACAGCCTGAACAAAATATAAATAATAATAAAAGTAAATACTTACCAAATATTAAAATGGTAAATATAAAAGTAAATAGAACCATTTTACTATGACAATCAGAAATTTTTGGTCAGTAGCCTTGCACCGCATCCAATTGCCCACTGACTTATAATAGTTGTAAACCTTTTATATCTATTAAAAACCAATTAACTACAATCTACGAGTAACTTGCGTTATTATTTTGATAGCTAAAAGAAGTTTTTGATCAACCTATCTATTTCAATAATAATGTTAGCAATAGTACTTTACTGTTTTTATTTACCATAAATTGTTTAGAATAAGTTAGTAACTAAGTAAGTATAACAATTAATGGTTGCTATTATCTTTAATTTATTAAGAAACAAATAATAGAACTTTTAAATACCATTTAAAGTGCAAGCATACAGCGGTAACCGTAGCTTATGTACGCTTGCCACATCAGAGATATCACTTGCACGTTGCCCTGAGCTGAGACATAGATCTAAAGCGGAAACCATACCCGTCGCACCGGAACACAGCAATGCGAGCATTACTGCTTGGTTGCAGAAATAGGTATGGTTCTGTTGATAGTTCTTTCCCAAACGAGTTCTTTCGCAAAAAACTCTCCTACTCTTAAACATTAAAAGTTTCGCATCTGTTACTTTGATAAAAAAAAATGAATTTTAAAACCTGCTAATTAGTTTTTATTACAAAACAAAACAGTTTTTGGTGACTTATTGATGTGTAGGAGAACTTACACTCTATAAACATGATTAAACTGCCACCAGTAATCCAATAGATTCCACAACAATAAATAACTCCTTCAATTCATAAAAGCGTCAGCCCAACAGCTGATAGCAATTTGCCAATATAAAATACCAGCATGATCTTCGGCCAAAGCATATTCATCACTTTAACAATAGCAATAGAGTTAACATTACCGGAAATAATAAAGTGGTAACAATAATGCTTGTCGCGTGGCAGTCGCGTGCGATCGCATCACACCTGTCTAGTCGCTAACACCCGTATTTGTCCGAATGAAGGCCGGAAGTGGTCAATTGTTCATCACTTTTATATTGTGTGAGATGGTTAGCTGTGAGATTGTATGAGATTTTGTACAGCACCTCTTCAAAGTGCAAAGTAAACTAATTTTTTTAGTAACTTGCGATTCCTAAGCTTAGAATTCCGTAGTTTATAAATTCTACATTGTAATTGAGTATGTATCATGGCATAGCAGGTCTCTTATTAGGCCTGTATTAGCTAACTCTACAGTAGCTATACAAAGGAATGCGATTACTATTCGTGCTTGACCCACTAAAACAAAACATTTTTTGTGTGTTGCTTACGGTCCAAAAATTTTTAAGCTCTATAACAGAGGTCAGCTTGCAAAATTAAACCTCGTCAGGTTTTTGTATGATAGTACACATTATAGTAAAACTTAAAACGTCTTAAAAACATCGGGACAACCTTTTTTTAAGTTTTTAAGCAGATTATTAACTCTGTCACCTGATTTGGCCACTGTTCGTATAAGCCAGTTTTACAGTATAAGTTTGTATAAGAGTAGTAGAGTTCTTGTGATAGAGCTCGTCCGGGGAAGGACTACCACCATACCTATTTCTACCGCCAAGCAGTAATGCTCGCATTGCTGTGTTCCGGTGTGAAGGGTATGGTTTCCGGTGAAATTACTGGCACATGAGTCATTCGATCTTAGCCTCACTGTGGCAACCCGCGAGTGATACCTCTGGTATTGCAAGCGCCCATAGGCTGCGGTAACCGCTTACCATCTTGAGGGCCGTACGCTTGGTTGCCACTTCAGTACAACTGAAGAAAAAAAAAAAACCAGTGGCCAAATCAGAAAAAATCGGCCAAATAAAAATAAAAAGAGTATGAAAAGTATTACACTTGCTGTCCCCTAGAGCTAACTAATATGCGCATAATAATCTCCAGTCGAGACCACTCGACATAATGGAGTGTATTGTGCGCACGCGTTGTAAATCCGCTAAACCTATTGTAATTATGCGATGCCCCCTTTCAATCAGCTGTCACTTGAAAAGTGTAAAAAGTAATGTTGACTTATTTTGTGTTGTTTAAAATTATTTGCAGTTCCATTTCCAATTACTAGTTCCGCAGTTTTACTCATCGGCTTTTTCAAAGTTGTTAGGCCATGACAGAGGCCTTCGGACGGCCTAGAAACTCGGTCACCAGAGTTGGCCACTGACTCATACGAACGAACGAACGACTCGTCGTCATGACTATTTGTAAAAATGCTTAGAAGCAATCATTGTCCCAGTATAAATAAACAAATAAATATTGGTGTAGGTAAGTTTTTCACAAAGCGTAAATGATAACTTTTACCAATTACAAACATGACAAATTGTAAGGCCCCCTTGAAAGTTAGTGGTTACCGTAACCTATACCTACATGCAATACCAGAGTTAGGTATTAGTCAAACGTAGATAAAAATTGTATGAAAAAAAATACTGCATTAATATATATAATCTAACGTATGTATAATCTCTCGGTCACGGACTGATCTGCACAAATAAATAAATAAAAATAAAAAATAAAAAAACCTTTCTTACCACAAAACACGTTGACTTCAGCACCATATTTCACCATAATTCCCCAACAAAGGATTTGCAATCAAAGATCACAATCGGTTGGATTTGCGGCATTTGCGCCGATTATAAATCTATCAGCGAGACAACATATGGATGCCGCCGAGGGGCGAAGCACCCCGGAGCGCCCTAAGCGCCCCAGAGGTGGTCCTTACGCGAATATTTTTACAATTGAAATCGTTATTTGGAGGACTTTTATGACACAATTGATTTTACAAACTTGATATTTTTTAGCAATTTGTATTTTTTGACTACGACCATTTAAACTTACTTTTGACCAACTTTATATGTGGTATCATCCTGTCTGCAGATAAATAAAATTATGGTTTTAAATTGTTATTTACTATGTATGATCTTCTCCGCGCTTTACAATTCAATATCATAAACAAACAAGTTAGTCGAATTAATTTCCACCGGGGCAGTACTTAGTGACTTAGTGACGGGTGGCGACACTTCGGTCCGTCACCCGACACCTCTCGACCGCCGCAGATGGTGCTTTTATGTCAATCGTCATAATTAGGGGATTAGGGCCCCCTAATGACATGTTACATTGAATCTCTGTTACGCCCCCGAACAAATGTTACAAAATAAATACTGTTCACTGACTTGGGAGTATATTCGACTGTACAGCGTAGTGTCTTTCTTTATAATTAGCGTAGCGTAGTGTCTTTCTGCATAATTAAACAACATTAATAGCAGACATGATTTTTTTAATAAAACTCTCTTTTGTTATTAATTCTCTCACATTCTTTTATTCACTCAGATTTTTGATGATATCTAAGTTAGCTAGAGGCATGACAAGAATGAGAAAACTCTTAATCAATCAAAATCAAGATCAGTTTATTTTTATCATAACTGCTAAATGATAATGCTCAAACTTTTCCTTTAAAAATTTTGCATTTTGTAAAACAAAAAACTTTTACTCTCCTATCAGGGGAATCATCGGTATGCCACTAGAAGAAGACAAAAGTGCCCTAGGAAAATTTGGCTACGGAACCCGAAACGAAAGAGGCAAAAAACTGATCGAATTCTGTTATGAAAACCAGCTTACAATTATAAACACCAAATTCAACAAACCGATAAGAAAAAAATGGACCTGGCAAACTCCGAACGGAAAATATAGAAATGAAATTGACTTTATAACCACAAAAAACTTTCTAATAGTAAAGGACGTTAATGTCCTAGATATTAACTACTCATCTGATCACCGCCCAGTAAGATGTGAAATTAAATTAGAAGGAATACAAAAGAGAAACAGAACTGGATTTTGCAAGCCGAAGACAAAATTATTTACACCCATAGAAAAAGAGACATTAACAGACATGTTTCAAGAAGAAAAGATACAAGGACACAACCCAGAAGACACATACCAAAACTTAACGAACTCTATTCAGAAATGCTTACAAAACTTGCCAAGAAATATACCAAAAACGCTTGAAAGAAGTGATATATTTACAGCTTATGTTATGAAACTTATCAAAGAAAGAGAATGCCTTAAAAAACTAAACAGCAGAACATTTGCACAAAGAAAAAGGCTAAGGAACCTGTATACAAAAATCAAAAAGCAACTTAAAGAAAACCAAAAAGAACAAAGACTGAATACTCTACAAAAAGAACTAGAAATATCTGGGTCAAGTAAAAGAGCGTTTAAAAAATTAGATACATCAACAAAGTGGATTATGGAACTCAAAGAAAACAAAAACAACAAATTGATTACGTCTAGACAAGAACTCATACAAACAGCTACAGATTTTTACAAAGAACTTTATAAAAAATGCAGAGACACAGAACAAATAACACAAAATCAGATCTCTTCAATAGAAAAAGTACCACCTTTTCTCCAATCAGAAATTCAAGCAGCCATTAAAAAAATGAAAGACAATAAAAGCCCAGGTGAAGATAAAATAACTAACGACATCATAAAAGCATTTGGAGAAGCTATGTATCCTGTTCTGACAAACCTATACAATCAAGTACTGATATCTGAATATATACCAACAACATGGAAAAGTTGCACAATCACACTACTCTACAAAAAAGGCGACCCTAAAAACATAAATAACTACAGACCTATAAGCTTACTGTCAACCATCTACAAAATATTTACAGCATTGTTATCAAATAGAATCAATAAAACAATTGAAGAAAACCAAACCCGAGAACAGGCTGGCTTCAGGAAAAGTTTTTCAACCGTAGACCACATATTTACCTTGACGCAGATACTAGAAAAATACACAGAATATGGAAAAGACATCTACTTAGTGTATATAGACTATAGCAAGGCTTTTGACTCTATTAAACATACAGAGCTTTGGAAAACCCTGGATGAACAAGGAATACATAGAAAATATACCAATATACTAAAAAATATATACACGGACTGTGTAGCTAGAGTAAAGCTGGAGAAGCCAGGAGAGTCATTTAGAATAGAGAAGGGCGTTCGTCAAGGTGATACGATCTCACCCAAGTTATTTATTGCTCTACTAGAAAGCATATTTAAGAAACTTAAGTGGGACCGTTATGGCATCAATATAAACGGCGAATACCTGTCTAACTTAAGATTTGCCGACGATATAATTTTAATATCAGAGAGCCATACACAACTACAGGAAATGATATCCAGTTTAGATGAAGAAAGCCAGAAATGTGGATTAAAAATGAACTGCGAAAAGACAAAAGCAATGACAAACGGACAACCAATACCACTCTACGTTAACAAACAAAGACTAGAATACGTTGATAACTACATCTACCTAGGCCAGAATATATGCTTCACAGACCGAACTAAAAAAGAAATAGAACGAAGAACAGCACTTGCATGGAAAAAATATTGGTCATTAAAAGAAATATTTAAAGGGCGTTTCGCAATAAGCATCAAGAAAAAACTAGCGGACTCCACTATATTACCAACCCTGCTCTATGGCTGCCAAACATGGGCTCTGACAATGGACAACAAAATCAAGCTTAGATCTTTCCAAAGAGCCATAGAACGAAGCATGGTGGGCCTAAAGCTACGCGATCGCATAAAAAGCTCTAAGATACGAGCCAAAACAAAGCTCACAGACGCAGGACGAATGGCAGCAAGGTTGAAATGGAAATGGGCAGGTCACACCGCAAGATTAGATGACAATAGATGGAGTGAAAGAGTACTACATTGGTGGCCCCGCGAGGGAAAAAGAGAACGCGGTCGGCCTGTCCGCCGCTGGAACGACGACATTGTTGCCATAGCAGGAAAACACTGGGTGCGCGCAGCGCAAAATAGAAAATACTGGCAAGAGATGGAGGAGGCCTTTATCCAGAAATGGATAGCCCTCGACATTCATGAAAATGACACATAATGATTATCATATTAACACAATGAAACGAAACAGGCAATTTAATTAATGAAAAATGAATAATAATTAATGAATAAAAATAATATAAAGAAATACCTACATAAATAGACATGCATTAATAATGAAATTAGAAGAATAAAGTGAAATCTATATATAATTACATAAATGGAATGGATATTACCTAAATGTTTTTTAAGAGGGAAATAAAGGCTATTTTTATTTTTTATTTTATTTTATTTTATCAGGGGAATCATCAGGAGATTCATCGGGGTTAAAGGATATATTGAACCCAGAAAATCACACCAATAGTTTGTTTTAAGTTTTTTGTCCTAAAGCATAAGCTTCGACGAGATGTTTATAAAAACATCTAGCCGAAGCGATATGTTAGTAGGTGCCTGCCTACTCTACATGAAATTCACATTCTGTCGAGCCTGAAAAAGCTGACGTAAGAAAATTGCCACTGACCCCCAGGCTAAAAATACAAACCGTCGTCCACACTGGCCGTTTGAAAGCTTTCATATAATGGCGTAATCGCATCTCGAAAAAATGTCAGGTAAAAAGCGAAACCAATATATTCGCCATCAAAGCCCCTAAAACATAGAATCGAGCAAAAAAATACAACCTTTTAAACGTTAAAAGGTTCCGTTTACCGCGGACGCAAACACTTAGCTCCATGCTAATTAGTAAGTAGCTGGCAACATCGTCAAAGGGAATGCATGAATACTTGTCAAACCGACCTCCAACGGTGCTTTTAAATCTCCCCCACTTAATTCAAGCTCAGAGAAACCGAAGGTAAACTGATTATGTCGCCAATATGAGAATTTTTGAGGAAAACCTGATTACTTTTGAACATTTCCTCGACATATCAGCTGTATGAATGTCTATAATGTGATTAGAGGAATGATAATATCATTATGTGGGATTTCCTTTATGATGGGTTTTGATACCTAATTATTATGTAATAAACCAAAATAAAGATTATCACAAATGGCAACGTGTGTTAGAAAACGTATCTTTAAGTCCTGAGTATCTGAAGCCCGATAATTTATCAGCTTCGGTTTGATTTTAGGCAGTCTACAATCGAATCTGTCTAATTCAGATCCAAAAAAATTTGGCACAGATCCCATCGGAATGACCACCTGACCTACTTTACCAGTCAGGAACCGCTGAAACCCACATAAACAACCGATGGAACACATTTGCCTGCTTCATTTCTAGGGGTTAAATTGATAAATAATAATTGATTAATTAGCTGAATTCATCAAGTGTCCGATATTAACCAAATTGCAGAACCCAAAAATTACCTCCTTCATCGATACGTCTTATCAAAAAAAAAAATTTGCTATTACAAAATCTTAGCCGTAATTGACATCTCCGATAAGGTTTGCCAAATGGCCGGACTAAACATGCAAAGCAGTCCTAGTGTCCTAGTCCTTGTCATACTGCAGTTATACAAAACAGTCACATTACTTGTGGGTCACTATTATTAACCGCAGAGCAAGCTCGTGACCTAAACACAGCAAAATTCCTAGAAATGTTGCGGACGGCAAATCATCACCTCTTAACAGCGTTAGTTAAAACGCAATTACAATTACGCCGGCGAACTTGACCTACGGCAAGGGTCGCTACACCCACTATGCTAATAAGAAAGCTTAGCCAAACAGATTTTACTGTGAAATACGGAAAACTGACGTTAGGATTTTTTTTTCAAAAGGTGCGTTTTTTTTAATTTAGTTTGACCATTTTACAATCAACTTTAAAACATATAAAATATGTTTTTACAGCAAACAACTAAAAGGGATGACATCTATTGACGCGCTACCTACTTCTGCTAAATACGAATGCTTCTAATATTGTGGACTGATTTTACGGAATCTTTTATTAATTTATGAATCAGAATCTTTTTGTCGTATGCAGAGGATCTTTAGCGTTAGCGGTGACTGATGGGTAACAAGGAAGATAGTGGTTTCTAATGCAAATGTTGAGGTTATACCACCCATAATGATAAATTGCTTTTCACATAGACCTAACTCCTAAGTACCTATTTACTAGGTACAAGATACCCAATAAGTATTTCCAAAGGCTTTTCTTCTATTCAATTCTAGGCTATTCTTGACACTCCATTTAGGTAGTTTGGGATTTAACCGTATTGATATATTGGGTGTTTTGAGATTAGGTCTCACGAAGGCTAACCTTTCCTATATTCCAACAGCAGAAGGCGCGTTCAAAAAACTAAAACCTGAGCCAGGTGGGACGAGCAGTGGGACTAGTGGGACATCAGCTCTATCACCAGCGTTGGGCCCACAGCACGCGGGGCACACGCCCACCACGGCGTCGTGTCCCACTCCCGCCAGAAGGAGGCATAGAACAACGTTTACACAGGTACTATAAATACTCTGCTCCACCGATCTGCATATCCACCAATCTTATTAAATGATTCGATAAATAGCATAAAGGCTTGGTTTTCAACAAATAATATGCTACTAAATGTAGATAAAACTAACATCATCAAGTTTTCATTTGGCACTAAATCAAATAATAATTCTAAATGCATGCAAAAAACACTAGATGATCTGAGCATGTCTTTGACCAGCAGTGTAAAATTTTAAGGAGTATGGCTAGACACTAAATTGACATGGGACATCTTGAGATACTGACCAAAAAGTTATGCTCTGCCACTTATACTGTCAAAAAAATTAAAGAGATAGGCGGAGGAAAGGCAGCACGAGATGTCTATTTTGCTTATTTCCACTCTCTTATGAGTTATGGCATATTGTTTTGGGGAACAGCAGCAGATACCAATAGAGTTTACGCTTTATTCTACAGAATACGATATACCTAAGACGCGTCACGCTACTCCACGACAGAATAATGTAAACTCGGCTTTATGGTAAACTATGCCTCAATCGAGTAGTAGAGTTCTCTGTGATAGAGCTCGTCCGGGGAAGGACTATCACCATACCTATTTCTGCCGCCAAGCAGTAATGCTCGCATTGCTGTGTTCCGGTGTGAAGGGTATGGTTTCCGGTGAAATTACTGGCACATAAGGCTTTCTATCTTAGCCTCAAGGTGGCAACCCGCGAGTGATACTTCTGGTATTGCAAGCGTCCATAGGCTGCGGGAACCGCTTTCCATCTTGTGGGCCGTACGCTTGGTTGCCACTTCAGTTGTATAAAAAAAAAACTTTTTTGTTTCAAAATTGTATTTTTTTTTAATACGCCTCTTTCCATAGAAATCTTTGCAGATCTTTGCAGCTGACTATTACTATACCTACGACCACGGCCTACGTAGACTTAAGAAACAAGGAACCTAGGATTTTTACGGCTCTTATATTTAATCGAATGAAAAAGCTTTTCAACATCAAAAGCTTGGAGGATGTCTATCACTCTCTGCATAACATCAACATCGTAAAAATTCCGTGTTTATGAAATATATTAGGTACTTATTTTACATCAATATAGTTTAGCTTGCTTTAGTAATTCTTACTCTCAGAAGAAGACAACTGGGAAGCAGTTGCAGAAGCAGAACTCAACTGGGTTATGCAACCTTAAAAAGATTTGCCCCTTACAGAAGCTGTTTGTAAAAACGCTTACTTTTGTGGCCTGTTTGCAAACTATACTCGTTTATAAGGTTGTAAGTTCGTATGAGTCAGTGGCCAACTCTGGTGACAGAGTATCTAGGAGGCCCGGAGGCCTCTGTCATGGCCTAACCACTTTGAAAAGTATTTGTTTATAGGGATAGTACGTGACGGAGACCTTAGCATGGCAAACTACATCACTCCAGCGATTCCATGTCCAAACGCTATAGTATAGCGTTATCATGGTATTCGTCTATTATAGATTACAGTCGCTTTGATTTATGAATAGGTAGTGTATAGGGGTATTTTCAAGAATCAAACATGGAATGTCATACTTATTAGATTATCTATCCATTAGTGCTAGCTAATTGAAGCGACATCAACTTTGATAAATGAAGATAAAAACGAAAATATTAAACACTAGCGACTTGCCCCGGCTTCGCACGTGTGCTATTGTTTTCATTGCACCCGTATGAAACCGAGGCAGGTCACTAGTAATAAATATAGCTTATGTTACTCAGTAATAATATAGAATTGTAATTATTAAAGAATTTTTGAAATTGGACCAGTAAATTTTAATTTTATTCGTAACAAACAACAATAAAAAATAATATTTTTTTTTCTTTATAATATTAGCATAGATAAGGCCAGAGCACACCGGCTGCGTAAGTACCTACGCATGGACGTGCACGTGAACCGTACACGTACAACAGCGTATGAAGTTGTATGAGACGTGCAGTGCATGTCATGCACGCTTAAAGGTGACGACGCTTCATAACAGCTTACACTAATAAATAAGGAATCTAATAAGTAAGGCATTTAAGTGTTTGTTTTTTGAAAAGATTTTTTAATAGAACTAATAATATCAAAATCCCAACGAGATTGATAGCGATGGGTCAAAAAACACCACATAAATTAAGTGGCCGATGTCCGAGTAAATATAAACCAGCAGCGGTGTAATGGGCAATGTCAAAACGCGTCTGGGTCTCCTTCGTTATCACACTGTTCTACACGACACGACAGCCAGTGCCGAAAGGACACTTTCTATGCATTTTGCCTGTCGTGCCGCAACACAGTGTCGCGGACTACAGACATGTCGTGCCGGACAGAGTTAAAACGCTATAAGGTCTAACGAACTTTATCCATAAAACGATTTGATAGACATACGAAAAATTTACGATATGGCCTAAGTAACTCCCTAAAGGCTACAGCACGGCACACAGGATGCGTATACAGCGCGTAGATGAAGCCACTCGCGGGTTTGCCTTGAGAGCATGTCACATACAGCTTCATGCATTGCAACGTCATGGTACGCGTACGCATAAGAAGGCGTTGTGACCAGCCCTTGATACTTTTAATTGTTCACAGGAACAATTAGCAGAATTAGAAGCGGCATTCGCGAAATCACATTATCCAGATATCTACTGTAGAGAAGAATTAGCGAGGACGACAAAACTCAATGAAGCCAGGATACAGGTCAGTCTAATTCAAATTGTACTTGCATACTAATTTACAAACTCACATTTCTTAGAATAAGTATCACATTTCAATTTATCACCATTCTCATACAAAAATTGCTAACTCAAACTATGCTATACTAATTTATACCTATACTTACATAGCATTACTTTTTGTGTAACTACCAACGAAATGATTACCATAAGTTAACAACCACGCGGAAGAGTCCAATACGCTAGTAAGTAAGTATGCATCAAAATACATATACTACATATACAGTTACTGTGATGAATAATAAAAACTTTGTGAAAATCTAAGCTCCAGTCAAAACCGTAATTTATTACAAAAATTTCAGCCTAAAATGATGTATATATTTTCCCAATACGGACATTTTATAAATGTCCAACAAATCGATTATAGATATTTAATGTACGTAGAGGAATGTGGGGAAACGTGGACCAGACCACACAAAAAGAGTGAACAAAATATAGAGTATTCTACAATACTGTCGCGCCAGTCGTTCTCCACTGGAATTGTCGAAATATCAATGATGCGCGAATACTCGGATAATACAATTTGGAGAGTAGGCCGGAGGCGGATTGAATTAAAGCTCCATCTGTCGTCCTCGACCGTATGAATACAAAATGCTTACAGTAACTCGCGAGAGATCTTTATCTCAGTTTTAAAATTGCTCAAACCCCCGGGACCTCTGATATTGATTTGTCCTCGGAGCACCTAATTTGTCGCTTTAGATATTTTATTCACGACTTGACTTTTACCATCCTTTAATAATGTAGTGACCTCTTACCAAATTGAGTGCGTACTTTGTTGCGAGCTTTTAGATTTTACATTCATTACCCATCCCACATGCGAGCTTTCAATATATATTTTATTCATTGTCGCGACATCAAGGAGACAAGCATCAATTACTCTTTTCTTTAGAGCGCAGCGAATGATGTCGCTCTTTTAGAAAATGAAAGGTTCATGGAAACGTTATTATTACATACAACGAAGCTTTCCTACCTATCTTCGCTAAAAGCACGCGAAACGCGTACAGGCGAGCGTGCAACACATGAACCGTGTGAGTATGTGTGAAACATCGATACAATGTATGTACAGTACAGAGGAGTAGGTATCCTTGCACGCGCTCCGTAGGAGGCTATTAGCGTTTAGGCGACGCTACATAAGAATGTAAACGTTAAAGACGACAGCAACGTTGAGCTCCCTCCTAGAGGAAATTTCGATATAAAAATACAGCGTTGTCGGGGCGCGGGTTGAGAGGGTGGCGGTGGGGTGGCCCCCGAGGCATTGCAATCCCATCAAATGGATCCGTAACGAAGTTAGCCGCTCATCCTCCCCGCGCGCCTCTCGACATTGTCTCTGCCCTCAAATGAATTCTACAATTGGAAATAAGAAAATGTTTTGTTGGATCCCGTGCTTTTTCAGTTTAAACCGAGCGTTTTCTTCGGATAACTTGCTCTTGGAAAATAGATAAGTATTTATAGCTGCTGCTGAGTTAAGTAAAGTATTTTAGGAGGGTGAATTAAGTTTTATCCTGTGAAGCAAATCTGCTCATAGATTATTAACGAGTTTCTAAATGCGTAGCCAACATTTATTTGCATAAATAAAATGTTTGAGAGATTTGAAAATAGGCTGTGACATAAACTTGTTATGGACCAACATTCAAATGGACGAGATTTTTATTATTCTTCTTCAAATTATTAATGTGATTTCAATAGGCAAGGTTAATCAGTCGGAAAATGAGTAACATAGGTATAACTACTTTGCATAATTGAACAGCAATAATTTGTGTTTGGTCAAACATATTGGCAATAATAATAATAGGTACCTACCTACTGTTGTTTTAACTGTACGGAAATTGATTCATTTTTCATTTCAACGCTCAGCAGGGACGGATATCGGGTAGCTTTGCGAAAAAACTAATATCCCATTTACGTTTCCTCCCTCTGTCTGTCTATCACTATTATATATGAGGATATAGAGCAACGTTTCTCAATCTTTCGGTGAAATTAAGAGCAAATACGAAATCGCTAATGTAGGTCCTACTACGTGCAACCATGAATTATAATTCGCCAAGCTATTTCCAAAGAATGGAAAAGGTATTTAAACAGTCTAACCTATTGGTACCTTTCCAACGTTATGTTACAGTGCAAGTTTGTTATCAAGTGGTTATAAATAAACCCTTGAAAGAATAATTATATGTAAAATGCATAGGTACTGAATAGTTACGATTAGAAGATTAGATACCTATTTACTACTTATCTTATATTGTAATATATCAACTTTATAATATAAAAATAAAATAAAACAATAAAATTTGAAAACCTTTTTTTCTACTGATTATCACAAAGCAACTATTTTTATCAAAATTGGTTGCTTTGATCCTACAAAAATTTGTTTTTATAACCTTATTAATGTGAACAATTTTATGGATGGATGTTCGTCTGTGATCCTATCTCACTAAAATAGGTCGGAGAAGCTGTACGAAAAATAACGTGAAACCTGTTTAAAAAAACTTGAAACCTATTACAAAAATCTAGTGCCTGTCCACGTCGTTTCATGTACGTTAAACAGTAAGTAAGTAAGTAAAGTAAGTAAAAATTTATTGCGAGAAATACATGTAGGTAGTTACAAAGTTTTTTTTGTTTGCATAAATTTGGAAACAATGTATTTTGCCATGTTATGGCATGCAATATTTGTCTATTATGTGTTACATTAATCTTATATAATTATTATCATAAAATTATTTAAAATGTCAGCCTAGAAAAAATATAACCTATACTTATATACCTAGATAATCAAAATAATAATAATAAAAATTAGTTATTAAGTATTTAATATTACATATGAGATTAATTTGTCAAATTAAATAATTTTTTTGTCACTTAGATATTCATCTACTGAATAATAGCATTTGCTTTCCAAAATGGTCTTTAACTTTCTCTGAAACAGTGTTCGCGGTAACTCTCTTAATATTTTCGGAAGTTTATTATATAAAGAAGGAGCCATGCAGAAGACACTGTCATGCATCAAGGTAGTTTTTGAGCTTTGTATGCAGAGTCTACTTTGGTCTCGTCTATTACGAACTACGACGTCAGAAGGTCGACAAAATCGTTCAGGGTTATTCTTAATAAACATCGCCGTTTCGAAAATATACAATGAAGGAACTGTTAAAATTTTGTGCTCTACGAAGTAAGGCTTACATGAGTCAGTCATTTTACGGCGAAACATGGCTCTAATACAGCGTTTCTGATGTTTAAAGACCTTGTCGGCGTCAGTTGAATTACCCCAAAATATTATTCCATATCTTATAATTGATGCTATCAGTCCGTGGTAAGTCATTAGAAGAGTTTCTATATTAACGATATTTTTTATTTATTTCTATATTAACTATATTAACGAACACGTATGCGCTTGCATTGTACGTGCTCCAATATTGTTTTACGTTTTCGAGCCTTGCTTGGGACAAATAAGGTTGGGAAACGTTGGAAATACTAAATAGTACCTATACACTTCTACATGTATTTTGGATAGGGTGAGCCGGCTAACCGTTAGGTATAGAGTATATATCGGTTTATTTATATGGAGAGTGCGTACGTAGGGCGCGGCCTGCCCCGCGTGGGAAGGAGAGGGGGAGGGAGGACCACCCTCTCCCTCTAATCAGCTCTAATCACCATATCAAACGACGCACGCTCTCATTCCCGTTGACAACACACAGATTAGTCTCTCGCTTGTTTTGGTCCTTATTTTTATTTGCTGGACAAATTATTTTAAACAGCTCAATAAAAATATAATTATTGGACAATAAGACGTACGTATGAAGTGGTCAACTCTGGTGACGGAGTTTATTAGGCCACCCCAAGGCCTCCGTCATGGCCTACTAACTTTGAAAAAGCCGAGACCGACTGTTAAAGTTAACAGGGAAGCGCTTAGTTGAAATTGCCACTGGTGGTTCAAATGGAAAATTTTAAGATAATTATTATGGTTATTCATACCTGTGAACATGGTGTACCTATGCACCTGATATAAGGAAACAAGACAATTCACAAATCATGGTAAATAATCTCGTTTACAGATAAAAATCGAAATGAAGTCTAACTAGCACACTCTGTCACCAGAGTTGGCCACTGACTCATACGAACTTAGGTATTTAATTACTTACACGATAACGTGCGTTAAAAATTCGTATATATCGATTTCAAAAAAGGAGGTTATCGATGATTTTAAATGTAGTCCCATATAAATTTTATCGAAAATGATTTATCTCATATATAAAATAATAAAAACATGTCATACCTACTCTCGTATCTAATCCATCGAGTCATTTTTCTAGTTTAAAGTCGGTTTTTGTTTGTTTCTTTATGTAATATTTAAGTCAACGTTTCGTTTGACGCAGGTGTGGTTTCAAAACCGTCGAGCCAAGTACCGCAAGCAAGAGAAACAGCTGCAAAAAGCCTTAGCGCCAGCAGTGTTGCCAGGCTGCAACGGCATGATGAGGAATATCCAGGGGTACCGAGGATACCAGCCTTACCCACATCCGAACACGATCAACCGGTATCCACAGGTACGTAGTACATCATTTGCCTGCCACCGAGGCGAGGTTGTGAACAAATAAAAAGTAAAGCGCTTGTTACACGTTACTCAGATTTTTTAATTGATTTGGGATCCTTATTCAGGATAGTGTAATACATTTAAGAAAGTTAGTTTAGTTCCGATTCCGATACTCACTCTACTATAGTGTTGCGTCTTCATTACCGATATCGACGACTAACTTGCCCTCCAAAGGTAAACCTTTGGATTTAAAGATCTAAGTTCCACTATTATTTCCTGATGATAAATCATTTTCAAATCAAGTTTACACACCTTCCGGTTGATGACTACGGCAAGGCATCTCCACTGATAGAAATCAGCTGTTCCCCAATTTTAGAAGTAATTGAAATCAAGATTTAGGTAGGTGCTTTTCGAGGGGAATTTATTTTAAAACCTTTTTTTAAGTAACCATAGGAATTCAAAGACACTTTTTATAATCAGCTCTGATCGTGAAAGTTTTAAAAAGGCTACTCGAAAATTTAGTCCAGCTTGTTTTGGGCCCAGTGCTCATTAGCGTGCGCTAATCAGTCGGCGTGATTACGCGGTAAAGTGATTACGTTGCGTGTGCGTCATCGCTGAAAATAATGCAAATACTCTAGTCACACCACAGTGACTGTACTGATGAACTATATTGCGTGTATCTAAAACTTTTTTCTTCAACTGACAAAAGTCAAGTTAAAATTGGATATAAACAATGTTCGGTGTCATTCAATAAACTTATTTTACAGAGCACACAAAAACTGGAAATCCATCTAACATCATGACATTCAACACAAAACGAAAAATCTAGTTCTTATTTGTTTATTTTCAATATAAAATGCTTGATTGTTGATCAATATCATTAAGCAAATATTTAAATTGTAGTGTATCATCAAGCTTCACATAAAAACCAAACCAAATAATCGGTGAACCACTAGAGAACATAACGCCATTAAGTTTAAACATTCCCAAACGCTATTATAGTGCGTTAATCGCGCATACCGAGCTCGCGGTGTCATTACCACGCGTACGATGATTTTTCAGCTTTATCCATTTGTGTGACCGCGGGTTTATAATCATTAACACGTCGGTAAAGCCATGGGTTAGCTTGTCGTAATTACATGTGATTTTTTTAAGTGTTACTTAAATATTTGAAAATGAATTCGCATAATTTGATCTTGCTACAAGAGAGCTACGCCGTAGAGCCCAGTGCTAATAAGTTATTCTACTAGTTACTTTTTCAATTTTTTTTACCTACGTTTAAGTTTTTCAGGAAATGGTCAAATAATTAAAAAGTTTTTTTTTTGGTGATTTGCCTTTGCCGACTTGCGCAGGGTGGCTGGCAAAAACTGGATGGGATGAGCCGAAGACCGGGCTCAGTGGCGCGCATGGGAGAGACCTATGTCCAGCGGCATGGGCGCGTTGGAACTGGTGTAAATTTTCCTAGCTTGTAAGACGTTTCAAAGTGATCCTTGTTCTGAAATAAATACTATTTGATTTTTATTTTGAGTGGACTGCAATAGGTTGATGATGATGATGATTAGTCGAGAAGAGTTTAAGGAACTAATTTGATACAAAAAGAAGAATGTTAAAAATATATTTCCCTACAGCATCATGGCAGCTACGAAGAGTTGCAGAAGGACATATTCTCGCTGTCACAGATGGGAGGGGGTTCTTACCCCATGCCTCAAGGCTTCTCGATGGGCCACGGCGCTAACATGAGCGCGGTTGGCATGAGACAGGATACCATGGGTAAGTTTTATTTTACCACGAGCTGACCCACGTTTTTGCAGCTTTTATGCTATCCCACTAGGAACAGTACAATTTTCTGGGATAAGACTATGTGTTATTCCAGGACTTAATAATCTACATTCTAAATTTCAATACAATCAGTAAAGTCGTCACGGAAATACGTGGTAACAAACATTCACACACACACACACACCCACCCACATAACTTAACACACACACCCACCCACATAACTTAACACACACATACCTTTACACAATATACCATTTCTATCACCCTATCACGCTGTGGATTTCCCTCTGTGATAACCAGACTCTTAAGAGACTGGGAGGAACAAGGAAGTCCACATGCACATACCCCCTTACAAACATACCTAGACCTTGTTTCGTACTCTATGGGTAACTACGAGACCTAATCAAGCCTACGTCCTGCGTCTGCCTGCCTGTTTGTTGTTGCATGTCATATGCCTATATCTTATGTAATGTACCTATTTGAAATGTATCGAATATTATGGTCTAACTTTTATTTTTTGATTTTAAATTACAAAAAAATCTAAATGATAAAACACAAAGATACTTCATACTAGACGCCAAACTGTGTATTTTACGTATTTTATGATTGCTGTATTTTACAAATTGTAACAGTCAACTAGGATGTGACTTAAGTTAAATTATAGTGACTTTAACTTACGATTACGTAATCTCTATACAAATTATATTTATATTAGGTATTGACACCCCAGCACCACACGGTAATATTACTAGGTGTATGCCTTTAGAAACATCTTTATTAGTTACAGCTACCAAATAATATATAATAGATCATTTTGTCTAAAACTATCAGAGTTTTTTCATTAAAATTTTCCATAACTATCAAAGTTCATCTACCTTATACTCTATCTAATATCTACTTAATACATCAAAGATAACTCGACAGAATCATGTTTCCGCAGAAATCTCCCGTAACTAATCTAACTTTAACCGCCCCAAACAAATTATTCATCGTAATACCAGTAAGAACTAAAATATAAGTTTGTAGCGTAAAACAAAAAGCGGTAGACGGCGGAGGCAGCTTTCATCAAGTTTCTATTAGAGCCGTCAAGGCAATTATAAAGTTGGAGCGTCGTCGCCTCGATCGAGGCCTCTCGTTTTTATACAAATATCCCTCAAGGTAATGGGAAAACTTGTTCCCGCCGGCGCGGCTAAGTTCCGACAGATGATCTTGAAAAAGAACTTGATTACAATTTATTAAAATAGCCACCAGTCCTTTCTTTTTTACAAAGCTTTTAAACAATTAATGCTGCGGCTCTGTGGGGAAACATTTTATTTCTTTTTGATTATTTCAGAAGCTGTTTCTATCGATTGCTATCATCGTAACTAGTGGCAGTATATGACCGAGTTATGTTGAGTAGATATCTCGGAGTATATAGCCGGATATTAGAATTTGCGTCAAGACGTAGCCAAGAAGCAAGATTTACAAGTCTCGTAGTACATTCGCAGCATGTAGAGCTACTTTGAAAATAAATGAAAAATGTAATTACAGTTGATAATAATAGTTTTCCTATTCCAAAATAACGGAACTTTGATGATCAATAAATTGCATTTTTTTCATTTATCCACTAATGAACTAAATCTAATTGCACCATAATTGCACACCGTGCTTCCCCAAACAGCAAATTCCACAAATGCCTTTCGGCATCGTTTCTCTAAATTACACGTATTTCCTGAGCTTATTTACTTGTAAAAAAAAGCAACTACAAATGTAAGAACAGCGCCAAGGCATGAAACGCGATGCCGCCGGCGGCGCCCAGATTCCTGCGTAACAAAAAATGAGCAAGTAATCGAGGCGAGGCATCGTACCGTAGATATTCTAATAAGAAAATTTCCACTACATTTACTTTGGCGGGCGTCCTCGCGGCGTCTTGGCAAATATCTTATTTCCTGCGGCGAGATTGCATCTTGAGAAAACGCGAGGGTAGATCCAGTTCACTATTCGCTACCCTACCCTTGGTACCTACCTACCTATATACATTATGTGTACTTAGCGGGAGGGATGGAACTTGCTACGGCTACGAACAAGCCACGAGTTTTGCAGAGCTTTCGTAGCGTACTTTTGCGATTATTTTGTTGAGACTGTTGGTTGTATTTATTTATATTATGCAGAGTAGTTACCTTCAGTTATGGTCAGGCATTGCGCATACTAAGCTAACGACTTGACCGTTTCGTCATTTTACTGACACAAAAAGACCTTTCTTTATACTAATCTTAATTCAACGAAGTACTTAATTTAAAAAATCTAGGTATGCTTTTTTGCCATCTAAGTGGTATAATTTTAAGACTCATCAGGAATGCCAACTTTACATCGTTAATGCCCACTATTTTTTATTGATAACAACATTTTTTTATGATTTAAATATGTTTGTTTTTCTCGTTATGTTTTACTTGAATTCTTATTGATGAATTGCGAAGTTTTTGCAAGAGCAATTAGAAGATGTTATTAGTATCACTTTTCCGGCAGGTATGACAGCAGAAGACGAATGGTACAACAAGTCGCTGTCCGCACTACGGATGAACAGCGGCCACCACGCGAATCTAGCGGCCGCGCCGATGCTGCAATACCAGACCTAATCGCTGCTGCACGGCGCCGATTACTCGCCGGCGCCGGCGCACGACTATGCGCCGCCATAGTCGCCGCGCAGTGGACAGCGACCCACGAGATCTAAGCGGTATGTATAGCTGTGTTTCGACGCGCAGTGGACAGTGTAATAACATTCGTGAAAAGTGCAACGTAATCAGCGATTTTGAAGTGAATACACATTAGAGCATTTACTTGTAACAACATTCCGAGTTGGTTAATGTTCGGTTCGTCAAAAAGTAACATAGTAAAGGTAACCCAGATGTATCCATACCGCAACAATAACGTCGCCTCAACTTTAGCGGCTCAGTATTTTTTGTATCAAACTCTATAGTTACGGCGACGCACAAATTATCAGCACAGTAAAGTTTCGCCTTACCCCGGCATAGGTCAAATTTTACAAGTAAATTATATAGGGGTGATTATTATGATTAGTTAACTTACAAGTAAATACTTTAATATTGTGTTACACTATGGTCGCAGTATTACGGTTTGTCGTATCATGGCAACTGTATCGCGATTAGTTGCGCAGTCGTTTTATAAAAACAGCAATGGACTCAGTGTTATGTGGAAACTTCGGTTGGTGAATTCGTTTCGATAAACAGTGAGCTGGGTGCATTTAAGTGTAATCATACTTTTCCTGTGTTAATTTTGCATAATTAGTCCCATTGTCTTTGAAGAGTGAAATATTGTCAACGTCGTAACAGATATTTTCAGAAACACTGCATAACCAATCTACTTAAATGTATTCGCACTTGTATGCAAGTATATACAGGAAACAGCCTAGTATAAAAAATTTACGTCTATAAAAATATTTTCTCATCTATTGCATAATGCAATCCTATCACCGTTTAATTTTTTACTGTATGAAAAAAAACCATTCAATCACAATATCCTAGCTTTATATGTAATCCAACCGGACTATTGTGTTTCATGATATCAAAACATAATTTAAGTATTATTCTCTAGTATTATAAATGTGATGTTTGATTTTAAAATAATAAAAATATCGCGACGGCAAAAGTTGCATTGTTCATGGCGTGATCGGTTTTGCATGTATTATCATAGTAATACGACATTCGTAAAATGTAAAATTCAATATTTACAATACAAAATCCAATACAAAAAAGTACGTAACGTTCATGAAATCAAATTGAAAAAATTCAACAATTTAATGGTATTTAAAACTGACACTGCAATGCATTGAGTAAAATACTGTGTTTATTCGTAAATAAGTATAAATAGTGTTTGACCCTAAGACTCGTTTTCACGATATGCGTAAATGTGTATGCTAGTCATATTGTACATTTTTTGAATTAGCTAAGTCGTAAGTAAATATTTTCTTGATTGTTGTAATATGAACTATCAGGCTCTAAAAAGATACTAATTTTGAACACAATTCGGTTTTAAAAGCAGAAATTATTTTAAATTTTTTTGCCGACGGAATATCACTCGTCGTTATTTTGAATGATGGCAATGGCCGATATGCCGGTATTTGGATCACGCACAATTTAAATTTCATGTCAATGCGTAGATAATTACCGAAATTCATAGCCATCTTCAGCATAATATAGCTAAATAAAACGAAATAGATGCTGTACTGTAGAAGGCAAATAAATTCAAATGAACAAATTATTAATTATGTGGTAGCTCTGTAAATGTCACGCACGGATAAAAAAAATCTTAGATAAATGTTTACAACTATTCTATTTTACTATTTATGTTATGAATATTGTAGAGTTTATAATAATTATTTGAAGTTGTAAAAAAGAGCTACCCTAATGAGCCTTAACTTTAAATCTGTGTAAATAATCATTGGTTTTGCATGGTAATTTAAGGTGTTAACAGCTCAACGATATCGTAATGTTAACTAATAATGTTTAGTCCATTTTAAAATAAGCCGTGTTTCATATCAAATACCCAGTTCGAGGATTACTTGTCATTCCAGTTATTAAGTAATTTCATTTCAATATTTGATCTCATAGTAATAAGTAATTTCATACAAATAATTTGGCTTTTGTACAGATTTAAATCAATTAAGACTGTTCCGGATACGAATGGGTTTACCATTAACAGTCAGTTATTTTGATCATTTAATGTAAATATAGTGTAAGGCAACCCTAAATAAATATGTGTAAAATGAATTAAATTGTCTAAAATGTAAAATGTATATTTTATTTCCATACTCTATATCTCAATAAGTAAAGTCGAATGCAGACATTTCTATTTCGGTCTACGCTACAACAGCATCCATGATCCATACGCACATGTAATTACTCGGACTCATTCACGTTAGTGCGCTTAGTTTGACTTTGTTGGCAATTGACGTCTGGGGCATCCCTGCGTAAACTCGCAAGGCATATGCGTTGTTCGATACAACACTATAGGTTCTGAACATGCCACTAACACGTGCACCAATGCGGGTGGGTACATGTACGACAGGATAACGTTTAATTTATGACATAATTAAGTAACAATATGCATAAGGTCGTAATTATTTACCTATTTATATTTAGTGTTTGCAATTAAATAGGTGTTGAGTTCAAAGAATTCGGAATAAATAATTAGTTTATAAAGATTTCAAACCGAACTGTACTAAGAAGGTTTCGCCGAGGCATAGTGCGGGTTGGTGACGCTATTCCGGTTGAGGTACCTCGCGAGGTGAGCTACCACTATGCGCTCGCCGCCGACCGTACGCCAGAAGCCGGCCGCCTCGCCGCGTATAGCCGCACTTTGACCGCACTCCTGTGTGGATACGCCCTTATAAGTTTAAACTATTTATAGGTATTGAGGCCTGCACAATAATTTTAATTGTGGTTAGAACTACAGTATTTTCTTGTGCAAACTGACCTTAGTTATTTGATTGTAATTAGTAGGAATCATGAAAATAAAAGAGATAATCCAGCAGGTGTAAATAACAGTGTCAACATCGAATTTTGGCACCTTTAAGTATAGAGAAAATGTGAAAATTTTACAATGCAAGTGTAATTTTGCTAGGCATTGTATTCGTACAATTGCCTCTCCGATTATTTGATGGTGCCTACTTGCTTAAACATAAACAACTGCCTGCATAGCTGCTTTGCAAGTTTGTGTTTGTACCCCTGTGATCAGGCTTCCAGAACATTCAATTAAATATACAAGACATACGTATGCAAAAGCAAATCGCACTATAGCTGCTACCGAGATTTTCGCTCATTCAATCTTATGTTCAGTTCACATTATTCCAGTCAAGCGACCGAATCCAGCGCTGGAATGCCTCTAGAATTATATAATACGGCAATCCAGTTCCGTTACTAATTCAATAGCTTTTGAAGGCTTAAATACAGGTCCAAACCAGACCAGAACTTGACTGGATACTGGATTTGCTGGATTACTGGACTGGAATATGTAAACTAGGCATTATGACATTTAGATAGTATAACAACATGTTATGACCATAATTCTTGCAACAGTATAATATCTTCATTATATTGGATAATCAGCAATATTCTAACTTGACTGACACTAAGTCAAGGTTTGTAAAATAAGCTCTGTCATCATTTGTATAATAAGCTAATTGACTGACACTCGATTGTAAGATAGGCCCTCAGAAAAGTAGACACTTAATCAAAGCACTTACCGAAGGAATATCGACTGCTTTCGAAGCTTTTACCTGAAAGCAAAGCATCGTTTATGTATTCAAATTTTTTAAGTGGGTTATTTTTAGTAATTTTAAATGAACTAACCTAAGAGGTTTTCAATGAGATTAAAAGCCACATTTACGCCCATGGATAGTATGATGCAATATAGTAAGTATATTACTTTTCGTAATATTATAAATGTAGAACTAAATAAAACGTCAAACGTTGTTAACAGAACTGTAGAGTGATTATGCAACTCTGTTTCAATCGAATTTCAGTCAGTGAACAGACTATATAAGCTGTCACATTCATACAAATTACTTCAAATTTGGTTGAAACCAAGTGAAATCGATTGCAATCGAATTACATAATCTAGGGGCGGTGACTTGACCGTCAAAACCGACGCTCGCTAGAAAAAAAAAAACAAATGTAATAGACAGATAACTTACAACTTGAAAACTGCTCGTCCGTGCCACATATCTATCTACCACGGAACGGAAAGTCCCAAGTGCGTACGCATCCTGAAAGTATAAAGACATAAATATCCATAACACAAGCTCTGCTTAGCTTGGGGCTAGATGATGCTGTGTGGATTTATTAAAATCCCACTGTCCCCATTAACGGGGACACGGTTAATGGGAACATCGGGAATACACGTTATTTATTTTTAAAAAACATTATTTTAAAACTTAAACAAAGTCTTTTTTTAGTTTAAATTTTGATATGCGGCAATAATTATAAACTTGTTATAAATCAATAGTACGCTATTGTATGTTTGTATGCTATGTTGTTTGATACCCAATCACTTCGCAACAGCCACCGATAATTATGAAATTTGACCTGGGCCATCGCATAGTATTTGAACTGGTACTACAAGAGCCACAGACAGAAGCTTGATTAACATAAAAACAGAAGAATACCCTTGGTCCATATCCGCAGTCGGGTATATCTGAGCACGTAGACATTGCTCTAGATTTTATGCCAGTTTCGTGCAATGAGAACTTTGACTTCACTAAGTCATACACCTGTGAAACAACATTTAAATATCATCACCATCATGACAGCCTTCTGTTCTCAAGGCTAGGACACTGGTCTACTCTCGAGCGAGAGAAATCACTTATTCACATCTAGATTAAAATCGTCGCACAAACCTTGAAGATTTGATATTTAGAGGGGAGAGAGGGGGTATCTTTTTAGGGTCTATTAGAGTAAACTTGTTAATCATTTATTATGAACTTGGAAAGAAATCCCTAAAACACGACTAAACAAGAAATTAATAATTTTGTGCTAAAATTCATGCGAACTATGTCAGGCATTCGGCTAAACTGGATATTATAATACTCCGTAGCAATAGCACAGGACAAAAATGTGTAGTAGTAGTATTAATAGAAAGGTCTAAGCTACACCAGTACTACGCCGAGCTACGAAGAGCTACGCCGAGCTACGCCGTAGCTTATGCTACAATCCTAGTACAATCCAAAATTTTGGATTGTACTAGGATTGTATTTTCGATCGGATTGATTATTAGGATCGGATTTTCCATCAACTTTTATGAAAAAAAAACACCATAGTACAAAACTGTTATAAAAGATTTTGAAATAGTATAACTCATGTATTAATACCGTTCCGACGTCCTGCTCATTGATATCCCTCAGCAAATCCGTGAAGGTTTCCTGGTAGAGAGCCGACATCCACGGCTGAGTGAAGAAATCGTACAGATCTTCAATCAGGTTCATCTGTAATATTCCAATTTTTATTTACAAAACAAACATAAAAAAAAAAATATTGTGTTATACAAACTTA
Organism: Colostygia pectinataria; assembly: GCA_951394395.1. Lineage (NCBI taxonomy): Eukaryota > Metazoa > Arthropoda > Insecta > Lepidoptera > Geometridae > Colostygia > Colostygia pectinataria. The sequence continues at coordinate 4,204,685 of OX596362.1, forward strand.
CCTTATGCTATTTAACATTAACTTAATTCAGTACTCATGTATCTATTGCCTGCTACTTAACTTAAAACGGAACATCTTACACATTACGATGACAAAAATTATTGAGGTAAGTTTGCAAAGAAGCCATTGCCACATATAAAACAGTTGAGTCATCTAAAAACAAACAAACGATCTAGAGACAGTTCAACTAATCCAGATAATTACCAGAGGATAGGTGCTAAAGTAAGTAAGTTCGTATGAGTCAGTGGCCAACTCTGGTGACAGAATTTCTATGAATTCCGAAGGCCTCTGTCATGGCCTAATTGGTGCTAATTCTGTGATCAAAGGTAATCTATAAAAGTAATTTGTTTTCCTCTATTAGATACAAGTTAGACATTACTTACAAAGGGAGGCCTATACCCAGCAGTGGGTGAAATCGGGCTGTGGATGATGAGACATTACTCTGCCGCAATATAGCAATCAACATCAAGTGAGCAACAAACTTATCTAAGTTATTGTCCTTGCGTTTTCAGGGCATCAAATCACATCTTGACTAGTTTCAGTCACGTTAATACATCGATATACTGTTCCCTTGTTTTTAGTCAGTTTAATGATAAGACCAAGGTCTAGAGACTAAGAACACAAAAGTAAATCCATTAAACTTTTTTTTATTTTATTTTTTACGAAAAAAATATCACTTTGACTTTAAAATAATAATTTTTGTTTTAGTTACAGCAGAAAGCAGAACTTTGCCATATTTTGTATCCTTTACTATGATAATAAACATTATTTGTGTTGAATTGTTACGTAATCAACAGTTTCATTAATCTCAAAAATCTAACAATCCTGTAACGAAACCAAAACGCAGTCAGAACTCAATCAGAACTCAAACGCTACCTGGAACCTGGTAAGGAGCTTATTGAAGAACGCCTCGTGCTTCCCATAGAGCTGCGAGAGTACTTCCGGGGAGAATGCCCTTCGCGAGAGACAGGTGACCGCGGCGACGCAGTGCAGGACACTCAGCTGCAGACGGAAATAGTTGCCGCGCTTGTCGGTAAGGAGAGTGTGCCCCTGGTATTGGAGAATAGCTTTAAAACATATATATTCGTAACTAAAGGTAACATTAGGTAACTATCTGTAACTGAGAAAGCCCTTCGCGAGAGACAGGTGACGGAAATAGTTGCCGCGCTTGTCGGTACGGAGAGTGTGGCCTGTTATTGGAGATACATAATTACACTAGCTTTAAAACATAAAACGTAACTATCTGCAACTTTCGTGGCTACTTGTTACCGTTTGTTGAATGTTACTCATCGCGTCCATACCGAGTCCATATACGTTCTGCGAGCTATATAGCCTGCCCACTGCCACTTCAATTTACTTTTAAAACATTATAGGTAACTTAAAATGAATTCACATACACCGCAGTCAATACCGCCATAGTAACATAAATTAACAAAATATAACAAAGAGTAACATTCAGCAACACACAAGTTGCACGGCATTATGTTATCGATTATGATAATTGCGCGGCAACATAATACTAGCAGTAAATAACTTTTTGCTATCAGATGTTGCTCAGTAACACTTGGAAATGTTGCTGAACAATAAGTAAATGTGGGTGCACCATAAATCACTAAGTATACGTAACACAGTGAAGACTAATATAATTTATATTTGATCAATGTGGATACTGTTGAGCTATCAACATTGATGACTTTACCTTCATCGAGGTCGCCTCACAGCGTGATTGAACTATGTTTAAACCCGTCATTCGCCACTAACTTTCACATTCACTAATTTAGATGGGTACTAACTTGATGTGGTAAACACATCTGCACCTCCATAGGTATCTCGTTACCAGGCTGCCGTAACTTCATGTAATAAAGAGGGCCGGGCAGTGTTGCAGACTGCATTATAGGCGATTCAAACTTCATCACAGGTTGCCATCTACACAATATAAGTTAGTTTTGGTAATTAGCTGGCAATCATCTCTTTTAGGGCGTTATCTACCAAAGTCGAGGTTATAGTTGAAATAGCACCCTTAGGCTGCGTGTCCACCAGAGCTAAGCGAGGATGTGTAGCGAGGGATGTGTTTGTTGGAACCAATAGAATCTCTTCATTGAAGCTGTCAGGGCGAGGCTAGGTAAATGAAGTGATTCTATTGGTTCCTAACAAACACATCCCTCGCTACACATCCTCGCACATCTCTGGTGGAAACGTGGTTAGATTGGTACCCATCATCATCATGGATCATAAGTAGAGCATGTATACTTACTCATAAGGGTTCTCTCAGCATCTTCGAGTAGTTGTCAAGTAGGCTAATTGCTAGCAAGCAACAGTTGTGCCGAACGGTGACTGACAGAATGGGACAAAATACCAGAGATATCCCTCGCGGGTTGCCACCTTGAGGCTAAGATCGAAAGCCACATGTGCCAGTAATTTTACCGGAAACCATACCCTTCACACCGGAACACAACAACGCGTGCATTACTGCTTGGCGGCAGAAATAGGTATGGTGGTAGTCCTTCCCCGGACGAGCTCTATCAGAAAAAACTCTACTACTCTTGGCCGATTAAAATTGCTTACTTGTAAGATAACGACTAGATAGACCAAAGAATTGCTGCTAAAATTGATATAAAACTGGCTCGTTCATCAGCACCTATAAATAGGAGCTGCTATTTGACTTACTTCATTTTACTGATTCCTAGTGTAAGCCGCGTTGCACTGGATATACTTGCATGCGATCCACCTTTTAAACTGAAAACAAGAACAAGAATCAGCTTGTGACGATCCTGTTGCGTTCGCTGAGTTATTTAAAATAAGTTCTACGTGGCACTGAACTGCACCCATACCCCGTAAGTCTCATTCGCCCAGTAATGGGTCATAGTTGTACAGTGTTCTTGAAACATAAACACAGCTTGCACACCACTGCTTGTAGACAGTATACTTGGCACTGCGGTACTGGTACTAACTCACCATGAAGATGTTGAAGAGTTTTACCACCAGCCCGGCCAATATCAGCACCGTAGGCAACAATGTCTGCTACGGAAGTGTAAAAAGAGAATAAATACAGTTTTCTTGAAAAAAAAAACATTCTTGCCTACACCTCCGTAGAGAAAAACGTTGTCTACAGTACTCATACTACCCACAGTAAAATGTTCAATTCAATTAGGTGTTAAAACAAGTTAATGTACGTAATATTTACGCTATCAAACTGGAACTGAATCTAGGTATAAGCTCAGAAGGATCAGTGCCGATTTCTCCCATCACAAAAGGATCCAACTTTTTAAGGAACAGTTTAGCCAACTGGAAAAAAAAAACAGATCGGGTCAAACCAAGGGTTACAAGTCGTTGAGTCAAACATATTTGTTTAAGACGACAAGATAGCGACTGCACAGGTGCGCTGAGATTTCACCGGTTCCACCTGAGAACTTAATGTCTAGCCAAGAACAATTAGTACTACGGTCTAGCAGTGGAAGTCTATTGGCTGATATGAAAATGATGATAATCTGAGAACTTTAGCACTTTGGAGGGCATGTTAAGAGAGCCCCAAACTCTATCGATATTGACTCTTTTGTACAATCGTAATTTTGTATGATCTGCAAATATTTATCCCGGGTCTACCATGATTTTACTATGGTGCCTACTTATAGTTTTTGCTACCCACAACATAGTACATCTTATTGTTAGATGACTATAAGTATCAAAACTATTGTGTGGTGTGTCACTATTGGGTGTGATAAACTATGTTATGGTTAAGTACCGCTTCGCCGACGTCTTCAGAGCAGTAATGGCGATGCGCGCGAGTGTTGGCATACAGACGTCGCGAGTACTTGACACAAGGTCCAGCGCCAAACACATGAGGGTCGTTCGTTTCAAACGCCGGCCCGACGACTAGGCCACCGTCGTAGACTAGACCGCATTCATTTATAGCTATCAAATTAAAAACAGTGTTTTCCACATCGTTTTCAAGCATTAGGCTGCGTTTCCACCAGAGATGTGAGAGGGTGTGTAGCGAGGGATGTGTTTGTTAGAAACCAATAGAATCGCTTCATTTACCTAGCCTCGCTCAGCACTTGCTCAGCTTAGCATTGTCTTTGTCATTTGCACGCGTTCTTTAATTTTTTTCAAAAGAAAAAACTGACAACTTGTTATTTTGGCAAGTGAAATGGTAAATTATAACATCGTTATGAAACCGGCATGTTTCTCGCTCGAGAGTAGGCCAGCTTCCCAGCAGAGGAATCTGATCATGATGCTGATAACAATGAATATTTGTTTAACAAACTTAAGTACCTTTAAAAGCATAAATGTCAATAGCCTTCAGTCCATAGTAGAACAAAGCAAAGCATGGCAGACAAGTGGCATGAAGAGGGAACATCAAGTTCAAAGCATCAACGTGCGTGTCCCGTTGACGCCAACCATTAAGATAGCAACTGCGAAATACTTGGATGCCCATAGATTCTAAATTGGCTTGCACTCTGCCATCAACCTTGAAAAAAATAATCGTTATCATCTAGTAGCAGCAGGAATGCTACAATCGTAGTAATTCTCGCAATCTGTACAAAATTTGATACATTCTGTCCTTCAAACCCAAACACAGCAATGCTTACACACTACTGCTTGGAGGCATAATATACCTGACTGCAGTGGTACCCACCAAGACAGACTCTAGCTAGAGTTCACCTGCAGGGGTATTTTGAAACGGTCGAAAATGTCTCGGGTCGAAAACTACAATTTTGTCAGGAACGTTTTCGAATTTCTAATCTCCGTCGGGAAGAATCCGATAACGAAGGAATTGGCTTTCCGACAGTTTCAAAATACCCCTGCTGAACACAAACATATTATTATCATCCATTTTTAATTATTCGTTCTAAGAAATATAGGCTGGGGCTAGGTAAACGCAAACGGTAAAAGGAATAAGCACTAACGTAAAGATACCTTTCTTTATATGAGTTAACTAAGAAATGATATACTTACATTGTATGCTTTAGAAGTAGAAAAGTAGAATACTAAATAATCAGCTCACGAAATGTTTGATAATTTCATCATACCGTTTCGTTATTGAAGCAGTTGACCCTCAATTTGGCCGGATCTTCTGGAGGGAAGGGCTCGATGAAGGTTATCATTTTAGCGGACAGACCCAGTTCTAAAAGCGCCGTTATACAGCTGTACGCTTCTATACAATCCCCGTAGACTACAACCGGATTACTAGCGCTCAGACAGTCGGGTGACTCTTCTAAAATGTAGAATATTTCTTTAAAAAATTAGGTGGATTTCTAATTTATTTTACATGTTGCTTCATTTAAGGTTCACTTTTTGATAAAATATAAAAAGAAATATGTAACTGCAAGTCCTTACACTATATTCGAGGAGAATCGACTAAATCTGGTTAAAATTAACTATAATTCAATGAATATGACACAGTAGCGGCTACACTGGATTGTGTACTTTATTTCCGATATCAAAAAAAGTGATTTAGCTTGCCCGTATTAAGTTGAACCACATTATCTAAACTGTCAAGGAATTATGAGATTAAAGTATTGTAAAAATAAGTACTAGCTCACTATATTCACTGATCAAGCACAGCAGTTTCCTAAGACAGACGTTGGCTTGGAACAGAGAGTTGATCACCATAACATTATCTGGCATGTCTGGTGGTAGGGGCACTTTGTCAGGCAGGTACTTAGGGTTGTCCATTAGCATTCTGTCACAGGGTTTTCCACGCCTGATGTAAGTGAAAAAGAAACTTTAAGACTGGTGTGAAAGAAAAATAATAAAAGATCTATTGAATAAGTTAGTACCTACCTAGGTAAGTAATAAGATATTTTCAATAAAATCAACGCAGACCTTAACTGGGTCCTAGAAACATGGTATTAGGGTTTGTTCTTTTTGATATGATGTATTTCGGATTTTAATAAAGAATAAAGGTAGCAACGGAAACGGACGATGTTTAAAGTTTGCGAGCACGCAGAACAGGAGGTATTTATAGAACAATATAAACTGCGTTTCTTCACGTTATTAAAGAACAGTATCCATTAAAGATGTTTCCAAAAGTTTTGTAAACGGGATATTTACGTACCACCAAGTTTCTCACTCACGTCATCATAGATCACGCAACTGAGCCGAAACATCGGGAAACAATAAAATTCACAAATCAAGATAACGATATTTACGTTTACTTACAGCAAAAACTATGCTGCTAGTAGATAGGCTACGGTAACTACTTAACATCAGGTGGGCCGTATGCTTGTTTGCCACCGTGGTGGTATAAAAAAAAAGAAAAAGATAAGCTTAAATAGATAATAGTTTTAGAAGTTACTAACTCAACTTCCTTGACCAGCCCTAAAGGATCGCGTAAGTACTCTGGATGCTGGAATTGGTGGCCACATGTCAATACTAACTCGTCGTAGAACTTAAGACCACCACATTTTAGTAGAACGCATTTCTTTTTCCTGCAAAACCATATTAAGTATGAGACACTAAAGCTAATAATTGTAGTTCCTGCCCGTGACGTGTCGCGTGTGTTTATATATAAACTCACTCACAACAACACACACATTTATTATAGAATTATATGGAACTAGTTGCCGCTCGGCTTCGCATACTGTAGTGTAGTGGTATGTATACCTACAATGACCTATATAAAAAATAGCTAATGTCTTTCGTCAGATTTTGAACTATCTCCGCGCCAAATTTCGCACAAATCAGTTCAGAGGTTCAGTCGTGAAAAGACAGCCTGACAGATAGACAGAGTTACTTTCGTATTTAAAATAATAGAATGGATTATGGGGTAGCCTACTTATACCTATGTTATCCCAGGCTTTTAACTACAAACAAGGCAAACTGTTGAGTGTTATGTTAGAGGAAAACGGGCAGTAGGATAGAACTGAGGACATTACTGACCTATCAATACCGACCATGACAGCAGACATAACATCTAAATAGAAGTAGAAAGGCACACTCTTCAGGTACCGATCGGTGTACCGGCCATCTTTAGGCACACACGTGTCGGCCGCTTTGAGACACTCTGTCACAGTGGGCAGGCCATGCTCTGATATAAGGGTTACGTTACTAAACGTCAGGTATTGAGACGTTGGCCTGTAAGAGCAAACATTTCTCCTAAGAATACTTAGCAACTTAATAAATGAATACTAGATTGTTAATCAACTGTTTGTAAGTTTTACTAAATCATTGCTTCTTAATACTATTCAGATATCTAGAGTCTGCTTAAAATATTAAATAAAAACCTCCAACATAGAATGGCGACCGCAACATCTGAAAAAATTCGAAGGAGGGCTTTGCAGGAGTGAGAAAGTGTAGACTGAAAACAACATTATCAAAAGTAACATATGGGAATCCCACTAGTATCACATACTACGAGTACCATGATACCACAATGCTAGAGTCGGAGACAGAACAAATATTTGTGGGTTAGTGTCAAAATGCCCTTTGAAGATCCCTTCCAAAGGGGATTTTGTAGATCACACTAAATTTGTACTAGTATGTTTTCTGTGACTAGCGAGAATCGTATCTGATGCACACTCAAGCCGAGTACTTTTTGTTTCAACTAATCAAAATGATCTATGAAAAACTTACCCAAGAAGCAAAGTTTCAAGGAAAGCAAGCCCCGTACGACTAGATCCGACCACGACAATGCTATTGTTCACATAGACTTTCGGAAGACTGGATAGAGGTCGCTCTAATACCCACAGAGCAAAAGGAGACGAGCTAAAAAAAGCAACTCTTTGAAAATCGTTTAGATCTGCAATAAATTAATTGAAAGTGAACCTACTCTCTGGTGGGACAGAAAAGAATTATGTTCAGTATCTCCAAAATTTTAACAAAAATCTAATAAAAATATGATTAAAGATTGAAACACCAAAAATTAAGTAACATCGTATGAGTCAGTGCGCACTAATCCTAATCTAATCTTACACACTAAAGCGTTTTCGTGGTTCAGGTTATGTGTCCGTGAATTTAACTTAGTTGCCACTGGCTTATGTTGAACTACGATAATTGCCACGATTATCGTTTGTCGCTTCTAAGAGTTAGTTAGTTAACCCTTTGGTGACGGTGGCGGTGTTAATAGGCCCCCTGAATAACAAACCGGAACACTAATACAAATAATATAAAAATAAATTACACATCCTTGAAAATCTTATCCAAGTCTTTATTCCCACTAATGTTAGGCACGGCGCTACGTGGGTGCACCGGAGTCATGTGCCCAGCAAGTGACATGAGGTTACGGCTCGGGTGCTACAAACAAAATAATATCACTAGCTTCTGTCTACAGCTTCGCTTATGGGATACCAGGATAAAAAAATGCTCTATATCTATTCCAGATCCATAACTACAGTTAGGGCGCGAACGCATTAGGCAAACAGCTAGTGACTGACGGTCAGTTGACTATGATCTGCCAAACAGAGAGGTAAACTCAAGCTTACTCTATGCTATGGGTCGTAGGAGGCCCAATTGTAACGTATTATATTGATATTTTGGAATCGATTATATATAAATAAATTTACATGTTGGTATATACATTATCCTAATTTGACCAGTTGGTATAGTTATACCGGGTCTCCAAGAAAAAACAAGTAGTGCACTGCCCTCCCTATGATAAACCACGCATGTGCACCGCGGCATGTTTCGGGAAAAACGCGCTTAACGTTTTTTTTCTTATTTTTTCTACATAAGATATTTTCAAGCTTGCTCCCTTGCATCAAGGGAGCAAGCTTTACAGATTCGCGATACGTTTTTTGTAGCATTAAAAGGTAATTTATTTACCAAGTAATAACAGTTTATACACTTACCGAGTCACCTTTCGCAAAAATTCTGCACATCCAAAACAGCGTGGAGTATTGAGACTGGCGCAGCAGTTCCCTCATCAACCAGCGGCTGTGTGGCTCCAGCACTGGAGACACAACTCCTGACAATATCTACAAACAGCGTCTACTATTAACATTGGCAAATTAGGTAATCTGTTTAGGATCTTTGTTTAAGGAGTCAAGTCTGTTGCTAAGCAGTCGTGATGAGCCTTCTAATGTTCCTACTGCAGAGACGCTGGCCTACACTAGGGCGAAAATAATTAGGTCTCCACCACGCGAACCCAATGCAGTTTGATAAGTGTATCTTTTGCTTTATTGCAACTATAAGCTACCACGGTGGTAGGTGTATCCTATGCTCTATTGCTACTAAGCTAGCAACTATAACACTGCATTGGTGGGTAAACAACTATAACACTGCATAGCCCTCAACAAGTAGAAACATAAAGATTGATTGTCGCATATGCCTATTTTAAACCGTTTATTAGGTCCTTCCTAAAACAGATACCCTTCGGTCCGAAACAAATGAATGCGGGCACTACTGATTGACGCTTGCTCTACCAAAAACGCTCTAATATTACAGCACTAAAGGAGATAGACATAAGGCGACAAATTGAGAAGATTTAACTTACAGTGCCATCAGTCCCTGGCCGGCGAGGTTCCGGATCCAGGTCGAACTGAGTTCTAAGAGCAGTGCCGTCTTCTAGAGGTCTAAAACAATTCCTGCGTTTAGTGCAGCCACTTCTATAGAAAAAAGCATTTGGGTATCTTGACATCCTTCTATAGACTAGTACCTGACAGGCCTATCTTCAGTAATGGATGCTGATGGAAATATTTTGAGATGGTTCCATAACAACCATCTCAACCTGTACGCGACTCAGTTATCCTTACAGTTATAAGATTCAATCAAACTAATACCTATTATGAATGTGATAATTTGTATGTTTATTAGTTTGGATGGATATTTGTTCCTCTGTAACTCGATAACCACTAAACCAATTAGGCTGAAATTTAAAACATAGATAGGTAATGACCGAGAATAGGACATAGGCTATTTTTTATCTCAGAAAAAAGTACGGTTTTCGAGTTCCACGCGAACAAAGTCGCGGACACAGCTAGTCCAATAATTCACGCATTCGTGAGTTGTAAAACGGGTTGTAAAATAATAAACAAAAGATTACCCAATAACAACCATCCCCACAGGTTGGTTTTGGCTTAAAAGCACGAAGCTTTGCAGCGTGTATGATGTTAGAGAGGATTCAAACAGGTCTGTGATGGCCGTGCAACGCGGCGCGTGCTCTAACACGTCGGACAGAGGAGCCAAGTCGCTAGCTTCGCCTGGACGGACTTTTATATCACTGAAATTTTCTTAATGTTATCTAGGTATATCACAGAATAAGAAAAGTCTCTGTAAGTATTAATATTTTCTAAGGGCTTCTTTACCCATCTTCGAGTAAGGGTCTGTCAGTCACAGTTAGTTTAGTAGATATATTAAACGTAATTTTGTTACAGTTATGTTTAAGTACATTATTATTACTCTGTTTTTTATATATATAAGTAAGTACATAACATATATCTTATGCAGGTATATTGTATACTATTTAATTATATATTTTTATAATTGATTGATTAATATTTCTTATCTTTTTTTTCTCGTTTTAGTTGTAAGTTGTAAGTATTTTTAATTTTTAGCTGTTGTCTGTAATTTTATGGAAAATGCTGTGCATGCCTGCAATTGGCACACATTTCATAGTATTTAAGCTGTCATGTTGTTTATTTAATGTTTGCTATGTGTACTGTTGGCGTTGCCTAATAAATAATATAAAAATAAAATAAAATAATGGCACAGAATAGATATTAATACTACGCACTAATGGTATCAACTAACTTGCATATAGAACGTGAAATAGGCACTCAATCTAAAAAAAAATTATAACAGCAATATCCTAATTGTAAAGACAAAATCGTTAGAAGTTTATTTATAGAAAGAAGATTCGAACATCGAGCAGAAAAGGTTTCAACTATAACATCTAGAGCTTGTAAAAAGTATAGCCGCGTAGTTTTTAAAGTGCGTGCGTACTTTCGCTCGTAATTCAATAGATAAGGTTATGACGTGATCTTACCCATTTACTGAGTTCACGTGCGCGACGTAAAGAGTTTCATTTATAAACCTCATGCGAGAGCTGACTGGTGTCACAAGCTGAAAAACAAGACTCATGTACTTCTTAATTTTAAACGAAACATTTTGGTGTCGATTCTGTTGTAACATTTTCTAAACTAAACTAACTAAAATTGTTGCCGTCCTTTTCTAATGAATTAAAACACAAAAGACCGCGATAATTTTAGTTAGCTAAGTTTAGAATATGCAGCAACAGAATCGACACCATTGATGAATTAAACTTGTAGTTAGAATGCGTTTCATTATTATTATTTTTTTTTTTTAAGTAAGACTAACACCTGCTATGATGAGTATTTGTTTTACAAATTATGACTTTTTTTTGGGCAAATTCTGCAGTATTGTCGATTTAACCATAGATACGTGGCAGTGCAGGCAGAGGCATTTAAGCTACATCAGAAATTTCGAAGAATCAACGTAATGTGACCAACCGTGAAATGCTCTAGAAGAGGAAACGATGCATGGTTTGAAGGAAGGCAAATAATGCAGTAATCCCTATCGGGAAATAACTCGTATGCTGCTTCTAGAATATCAAATCCATATCTGAAATTCACGAAGTCAATTAAGTTTTTTACCCCCTTGACAAGCTACAAACAGCCCACTTGTTGGTTCGTGGTTATTGTAGCCATGGGGATGTTTTCAATGACAGACAAAATGACTGCAACTTTATTGGCAAAGAGCCCCTTTTAATCGGAACATAACAATGACGGAATATCTAATCGTCGCAGAACTTTGAGTCCTATGATCAACAGTGGATTTCAACAAGAACTCTTTGATTTCAACAGACATATTGATAATTTTAAATGATAATCTATGAATAAGAATAGCAAAGAACAAGATGAAACCTTTCGTCGTAATCCTGATGCATAGCAAATAACTCCAATAAGAATGCGTTTGGTTCGCCGACGTAGCGCGTAGGCTCTGGTGGTTTGCAAGCAAATATTGCGCCTGCAACAGTCAAGTCTAGTCAAGTGAGTAACTCGGGTAAGGGTTCGTCGTAATAGGCATACAGTCATGTTATCGCTCTAAGTAGCTGGTAAAGGAATACCTAGGGAGCGGGGAGAGTTGCCAAGAAAACAAGAGTCTCAAAACGTTTATCAGAATTGAAAACAAAACTGTTCGTGAACAAAGTAAATAAACAAGACTTTTTTATTACTTAACGACTTAAAATTGTATATCGTCGAAAGAAGACTTTTTTCAATTGTGATTGCTTAAAAATCTTCTTTTCGCTTAGTACTTGAAAATGATAGCTGTGTACTTACTTTTACTAACGTCCTTCCTAGATTTGTCATTAGCATTTAGCGAGCGCCTATTATCCAACAATTTCATGACATGTTCCGCAGGACTGAAATACACAAAACTTTCTTTAATATATCACAAAAAAACCCAAACTAATAATAAGTACTTATATCTATTTGATGTAATAACATACGCAAACCTTCACAAAAACATTGGAAGCTGTGAATATTTTTATGGGTAAAATATAATAAGTCTTTGTTTTTTAGACAACTAAAGTTGCAACCAAGCGTACGCCCCACAAGATGGTAAGCGGTTACCGCAGCCTGTCGGCGCTTGCAATACCAGATGTATCACTCACGGGTTGCCACCCTGAAACGTAGATCAAGTCTCATGTGCCTGTAATTTCACCGAAAACCATACCCTTCGGACCGAAACACAACAATGCAAACATTACTGCTTGACGGCTGAAATAGGTATGGTGATAGTCTTCCTCGGACGAGCTCTATCACAAAGGACTCTACTACTCTAAGTCTGAAAGAAAAAGGCAACAAGTCTTAATCTATTATGATATGCGCCTTCAATACTAACCCCCCTCCTCCTTCAAGACTATCGTAAGACAATAACTCAGGAACCCTCAGCAAGGCTGTGTCTATATTAACGATGTCAAACTCCAATTCATCTTCGTCTTCAAGCATGTTCAGTATATCGAGGTGGGCGGTGGGACCGACTTGGGATGGACGAGTCGCTACCTGCCCCATGCTGTCTGAACGGAAGCTTTTGAACTCATCATCATCGAATACCCACGTTACCTGAAGGCCAAGATTCGGGTACAATTCTATTGAGCACGTTAGCCACGCCACACGATTTTACTGATAGTTTTAAACACAGCGAAGCTATTAACAGTACAGTACTAAGATTAAAGTTTTCATCATAATCATCATCCACAACCTGTTTCACCCATAGAGTATTTATAGTCTCCCAGGACGCATCGGCAGTTTTCGTGTTTCTGAACAAAATAGCAGTAACCTAACCAACAAGACGCGCTCCTTCGCTCACCGACCAGTTAAAATTGTCACCACACATCTTCCACATAAAAAGCTTTAATAAATGTATTTTATTCTTTCTTTCTTTCTTTACTTTATTGACTGACTAACTGACAATCAAAAAAGCTGAATCTACATGATAGTAAGACTCAAGGACATACTCTGGACTTGGCGTCCCTCACTGTCACCGCTTGTTCTGTACTCATCAAACTATCGCCCATGTTTATCTGACTTCCCGTAAAACTGAAACAAGCTGATCATCATTAGTAGGTAATATTATTTGTATCAGAAAAAAATCATTTCATAATATTAATGACGATTTCAACCTTAGGTGAATCAGATCATTCTGATATTTAACTAAGCTAAAGTATCGTACCTACCAAGCTCCGATGTAGTGCAATTCTATAGTGGCAGAGCTTATTCTATGATAAAAGGTGGATAACGAAACTTTTTGGAGTTTAAATTGTATTTATATAATAAGCTTTATTTTGGTTCGTTTTTATCAGCTCACTTTAAAAATACATAAAATGTGTAACGTGAAATAATATTTTGGGTCAAGTAACTTACAGAAGAACATACGACCGTTTAAGCTGATAATGCCCGCTAAATGTACGAATCAAATCATGTATTCTTCGATAAGATTGCTTGTACTTATAATAAAAATAACCAAGATCATGAAATACCTAACATTGGAAGGAGCCTCCTTATTCGGAACCTTCGCAAAGGGTTGAGTCAGCTTGCGCAACCCTGAGAAAGGAGCCAGCTCAAAACTTTCTTCTAAAGATCCGAAGTTGATCTGAGTGTTGAGGCACATTACACCCACGGCCAGTTCTTTTGACTGCAACAATGTTCTTGTATCTACAATCCTTGCATTATAATAGTAAATATTTTTCTCATCAGAGTACCTATAATAGTAATTTGTTCATTATTGTTTGGCAGTACATTAATTATTTCGATTCGTGGATTCGAAACTAATCGTGGAACAAGCGTTTTTTAATAATATATGTCCGCAATGTCAGTGTTCTTAACTGTGTGTGGAAAAACCAGCATATCCACGAACATGTAAAAGTTTATATTTATGCATCTACCAAACCCAATCACTCTCGCTCGAGAGTAGACAAGTTTCCCAGCAGGTAACCACAGAATGCTGCCCATGACGATGGTAGTAGATGGTAAATGGTCTTACTTCGCAAACGAGTAGAACTCTCTCAGATTCGGGATGTCGTGATATCAGCTCGCTCACATAGAACTCTCCATACATCTCACGCAGCTTCGCCGAATGCCGTTCTATGATAGGAACAATGTCGTCATTGTCTTCTTCTCTAAAATTTAAAACAGTTAGGGTATTTCTTGTTATGCATAAATAGAAAATAATCGAAGCGAGAATTGAACTCGACTCGACAAAGTATGTTTTACACTGGTTGCACTTGCTTGAACGAAAGCGCGTTTAATATACCAGTGGCGACATCTAGTTATAAATTGCTTAAACTAGTGACATAAGAGGCACAACAATAACTAAAATGTTTCGGCAGATTGTGACGATACGCGAGGCGACGATGCAGTTATTGACATGTTGTTATATGATTTATTCAAAAAGTACTGAACAAATTTTCATAAAATTTTAATGGGGCCATCTTTGAAGTAGATATTCAAACAACATAGGAGTCATCAACATCAATTCTTAATTGGCAGAGAAATTGCATACAAAAAAAACATAGTCGAATCGATAACCTCTTTTTTGGAAGTCTGTTAAATAATAACAATCTGAGTAAGTACTTACACCGCTCGCCGAATCCTAAGCCGCGGGCTGACTTCGTTGCGGTCAGCTATGCAAAGAGAAGGAAGCTGGTCTCCAGGGACGCCTTTTTCCATCGCTTGGATTTTACGAAATGACGCCTCCGACCGAGACTGACCAGGCACTAACACTGGTAAGAGGTAAAATCAATCGTTTCGTTATTAATTAAACCAGCTATCATGAGCACCGTAAACAACGGTTTACTACGCTTTTCTGAAAAATTGCAAATTGTCTGCTTGTGTAAATTTTAATTTTTCAAGGATCGATAAGACGGATAGTACTGCGAATCTCAGCCGCCATGATGTTAGCCGTTTCGATGCGCAGTGAAACTTCTAGAAGGTTTTTAGGCAGCAGCAGCAAAGAACAGATACAGTTCAACGATTAAAGACAATGAGTTAACTAACATGGAAAGCTGACTAATGACTTCACCATAGCAATATGCTGCACATACGGGTCGTGCATAAACACAGACTTGAGCATACTGTCCACACCATCCCGCGCATATGCAGGGTTCCAGCATATCATGTGGAGAAACAGCGTGTTGCGGGAATTTAGCTCTACAGCTCTGAAAAATAACGTTCAAATTAAGATTACATTCTCCTAGTTTTTTAGTTAAAGGTGGCACCTATTTGTAGTCCCGTTATGGGTTTTCTATCGTACAGACATCGGGCAACCCAAAATCATCATCATCATGACAGCCTTCTGATGTTTCCACTGTTGGGACACTGGCCTACTCTCGGGCGAGCAAAGAGTAAAATATATATGCGGGCGAGTGATTGAGTCTTAATCCGCCACGCGGGCCCAATGCGGATTGGTGGACGGCACATGACTTTTTTGGAAAAAGTCAATCTGCTGGACCCATGGAACTCGTATGTTATGAGACTTATCAATTTACAAGTGCGTTTGATGTCTATCTACACATGTCTCATAATATAGCGGGGATTCGAGAAACCGTAGAATTTCTAGTGATTTATGAAAAAAAAAAAAAAAAAACCTCAACGCAGAGAAGTGATCGTAACCAGCTACCGGTAAGCAGACAGTATACCTTGAAAGCGTCAAGATTCAAGATTATTATTATTATTATTATTAAGAGCCTGTGGTGTCCCACTGCAGGGCAAAGGCCTCCCTTTCTTCTCTCCATATATCTCTATTTTGAGCTACTGTGGACCAATCTTCTAGGTTAAAAGTTTAACTTATTTAAGTTAAACTTTTGTAAGTAAACTTTTTAACAACTAAGTTCAGAGCATCCACGGACATAAGCTCAACAGCGATAACTATCACGATATTATATAGCTTTTCTCCGCTAGAGTAAACCCTCGGTAGACAATCAAAAGCACTTACTTGTATTTAGTCCAAATATACTCTTCCCAAGAATGTGGATGAACAGAGGGTATCAATGGATAATCCTTAGCTGACAGGAACCCCACTATCACTTCATTCACATCTAGCAAGCATATCGATAAGACAGAGTTTTCTCTGAAAACAATATCATAAATCAGTCGGTCAGAACCAGAATCAATTATTGACAAATAGCAGATGAAATAAAGGTAGCCTACCCACCATAAAACATAACAGTACAAAAACAGTCGGCAGCTCGAGAAGTCAAAGGTAAGTAATTTTTTAAAGACCTCTGTAGTTTGGTTGGCGAGTGCCCGGTTGAGAAGCGAGAAATTGCGGTTTCTATTCCTGCTGTGGGACAAAATTTGTCCATCATTAAAATTACATCATGCATGTAATTTTTCCCGCAATATGCCATCTATTACTGAACGCTTGGCGTGGCGGAGTGACAAATGACTATGTAGGTATCTTCCTTGGACGAGCTCTATCAATGAGCTATATCTCCCCTACTAGTAAGTGTTACTGGATATTATGCTATCTGTATTAGGTCAGGACGTGCCAACTCACATCAAATACACGACGTCCGTTACATAATCAATGCGAAAATTCTTAGACATGGATTCATTTATCAGTTCCATTATAAAAGGACTGTCATCGACGCTGGCCAGCCGTAGCCGGCCGAGTGCTGGTGGCCGGAATATACGAGAAACCATTACACCTGCTAACAAAAATAACAGCTGCAAAAAGAAAATGCGTCAATCAATGTTTATTTTGAGCTTGTCAAAGTTTTTTTACTTATTCCTCTATGGTTTAGATATAAGTTTGACACTTCAATTTATAAGTGAATTGCAAAAAGAAGAATAGACTCACCATGCTCATCTATGGATTTCAAGGACATTTACAGATAAAGGGGAGGAAACTGGGATTTAACTTCCACTTGTTCCAGAATCGCCTCGGTTCAATCTCGGACCGTTGCTGTCTGGCCGCTATCGTGTGTAAGCGCCCAAGACATCGCCACAGAACAGATATTACTACATTAGTGTATTACAAAACAAAGTGAAACTCTGTCACCAGAGTTGGCCACTGACTCATACGAACTTACTTACCTACTTTTTTTATTACAGAAAACTCTGACAGTAGAACCAAGTGCTTAAAGTACTGCCTGCGGATCTCGGCTGTCATGAACTTAGTTGTTTCAATGCTCAATGGAACTTTTTCACACTAAATTGTCTATGGGCATCACAAACGGCTAACTTCACGACGAGTGATGTGAAGTTTGTAAAGCTGAATGATTAGTTTGATTGGTATTAGTATAAATAATAAAATCCCAAGTTGCATTATTTTACGGTTATTTATTACTTAAAATCAAAGCTCCAAATATTGAAAGAGTAGAAACCGTTTAGTGTGAAATTACCTAAAACGATGGAAAATAAAGGTAGTTTGAGCTTTTACTTAAATTATAGAAAAGATTTCATTTACTGATTTGAATTCTAAATATACACAACACAATTTACTAGAAAATAATAATAATTTAGTAACAATATTCCTACTAGCTCTAATTAACATCAATAAATAAGATGACTTCATTTTAGTGGGACTCTTTGGAGCGGTGTTGGCTCACTTGAAAAAAGGCATTTCACATTATAATTTTACCCCCTGTTCACTAACTAAAAGCGGTTCACTAAATATCAAAAGGTGTGGCACAAATCTCAAGGGTTCACACATTTGTCTGTAGCTTTACATTTTACAAAACTAGTATTTTTGGTATAAACTCAACTTTTAGAAATATACATTAGAACCTGGGGAAAATATTAAAAAGCATATGCCTATTTTTAGCTGCATGAATAATCTTTCTGCTAGACGCGTCATTGACTGATGTTTGTCATACATTACATAAAACTTGCTATGGCTACTTAGAATTTAATGATTACAAACGAAATTAGCACATAAAATAATGATATATTTACAGTTAATTTTGATAATGATAAAGCTAAGTTAAAATAAAACCCACTACCCGAAAAGTATAGGATTCGTGATATCGAATCTGATAACATACTAAGACCTGTGTTCACTAACAATTTACCGACAATCCTAAATTAGGACAGATATTTTAATACATTAGTAGTTATGGTTACTATAGTGATTATGGTAACTGACGGTTAATATCTTTGTGAACCACAGTTTTAATATAAGAACTAAAATAATGCCTTAAAAGTTTCAAATGTTTACGTCAATGTTAGGCGGACGTTAATTTAATAAAGAAAATAAATACTAATCATTTAGATTTTAACCAAATCTTTATAAGAAATATAGACAATTAAAAATGAATTATCAATTTATTTAGGAAAAAAAATGTATGAAAGCACTATGCTTTGTTCAGAGTCTACAAATAAAGTAATGTCTGGGTAGTTCAAATTATGAAATTCAAAAATGCGGTATCATTATATCCCTTTAGTAGGTAAACCATGAACGTACCTTATCTTGTGATGCTCATTTATTAAAACTAGTAGAAGATTATGCTATGACAGAGTCCCTTAGACTAAAATTAAATATAACTTAGAAACTAATAATAATAAAAAAGCTTATAATAATAATAAGTGTATCATTATAATTATTTCCCATAGGAATACCGCATCGAATTGTCTTTTACTAGTATAAAAATATCGTCAATATATTCACTGCCAACACTGCACTTGGCGCATTTGAATAAATGTTTGATTCAAAGCAAAATCACTCATGTATTTATTAATACTACAGTTGATTTAGCCTTGAACAAAATAACGTGAGCATTTACGCAAATGCGTCAAGTAAAGTCCCGGCCTATTGATTCTCTAACCTATTGTCGGTGAGCGACGAAAGCGAAGCGATGCGACTCTAATGCGATACAAATGCGCAAACGATTTACGCGTTTGCCCCTCACCTAGGACAACGGGTAATAGTGGAAGATCAAATGTTTATTATTTAATGGTCACTGCATTATTTAAAGCGTTTAGTTTATAATTATCGGCAAATCATACTACTTTTTTGTTTATTGCTTGATTCATAACGGGTAATTATTACCTATAATATTCCTATACTAATCATAATCTAATTCAATCTTTACTGTAATCATAATCTAGAAGAAACTGGACATTATTTCAAGAATCGATAATATGCTTATTGGTACATTATCACGCCTAACTAAGATATTATTATTATTTGATATACAAAACTAATTTGTAATTTAGCATATTTCATATACGCCTATTCCTACTTAATCTATGCTATGATATTGAAGCATGCGAGTATATAAGAAGAATTATTACTATTATTATAAGGCAAATAACATACTCGTACGTATGTTAGGATAACTATTACTATCACACAATTCAGCGTAAATAGATAAAAACGAGAACACATCGTAATTATAAAGAGCACAGCTCATTGTCATTCTTACTTTTAAATGGACTAATAAAGCTGGGTTCAAATATATTCTTGACATATCATATCCCTAGGTGTGGACGGTTAAGGCCACTCCACACCGCCTCTATGTAGGACGTAGACGTAGTCACGCACAGTAGAGAACGTGTGAATAAGGAATGCCAGTGAATACAACGTCATCATTGCAAGCCGTAAAGCGACGTTGCCTTTACGCTCTGCGTAGGGTACGCAGCCTGTTTCTTACTTGGAAGCTGTCACACACTTGCACTTGCACGTCACGCAAGCTGTGCGCCATGTCTCATACAGTTCTATACAATACACAACGCAGTGTTGAGTCCACGACTACGCGTACGCAGGCGGTGTGCTTAAGCCTTTATAGGATGACACGCGATAATGATACGCCAGAAGTCCAATAACAAAGACTTATACGATACGTCAAAAACCTCATATTTGGACACAGCTTATTGGCCATAATGCTCAAACAACGAAGTACGTACCAGCTCTCATGAATATGCGCTGAAACTACAATTTTACGCGCTGCATTATTTACGCTTACGGTTGCCAATTTCATGTACATTGACGAACATTTAATCTTAGCAGCAACTAGTACTATTTACAATAATGCTTTCTTAAGACGTATACCGACATTCCTTCCTTAGACCACAATAATCACATCAACTACGACTTACAACCATTCAATCACGCGACACTATTAAAAGTCCCTTTCGTAAAAATACTTCATACTGCATAAATGTAAATGAGACCTCTGTTTATAATAATTAATAATCGAGTATGCTTTGTGCATCTGTAAACCATGGGTTATTGTAAAACTTTTCCATTAATTGTATGTTATCTCATAAAATGTTTCAAAGTGAATAGAAAATTGTTTAATCACATGTTTTGTACTCTCACAATTGAAACTACCTTTGATTGACTTCTATCTACAAAACGGACTTCACACAAAAAATGCAAAACTTTATGTTATATCACAATCAACTATGAGAACACTAAACTGCACTAACTAAAACCTGTGTTGAAAGACGCGCTGATAAAAAGCTGTCTATCGTACTTTGTAAAACTTAAATCTGTTACAGTACCGCCGATGTATCTTGACCGCCTTGAAGTTAGACTTGGGGTTTTTAGGGACTAACTTGTGTGCCACGCTAAGGCTAGAGAGAGCGGCCCAGTTATATGGGCTGCACTGTACGTAAAGTTGTGTTCACTTGGCAGCCAACTTCTGCTTCGGAGGGGTAGTGGGGGGCCCGCCTTGTTCCGCCGGTGCCCCGATTGCGACGCCTTCGCTATCGATCTCCGTCTATAACAAAAACTGCAGTCGTAAATATGGAATTTCCTATCTTTCAATAGGTTTTTTTTTATACAACTGAAGTGGCAACCAAGCGTACGGCCCACAAGATGGTAAGCGGTTACCGCAGCCTATGGACGCTTGCAATACCAGAGGTATCCCTCGCGGGTTGCCACCTTGAGGCTAAGATCGAAAGCCTCATGTTCCAGTAATTTCACCGGAAACCATACCCTTCACACTGGAACACAGCAATGCGAGCATTACTGCTTGGCGGTAGAAATAGGTATGGTGGTTGTCCTTCCCTGGACGAGCTCTATCACAAAAAACTCTACTACGGTACACGAGATTTCTATTGAAGCCAATCATCTCAACTCATTGTGTATCAATTGGACAGTACATCGTACTAAGCGGCCGGTATCTTTGTATCCATACGTGTTTAGAATTAAGAAAGTAAGTTTGTATGAGCGAACTATCAGCTCTGGGTTAATAGGTTGTATTTGGAAAGGCAAAGGCAAAATCTAATAATAAAATTTACCTTTTCATCTTTATTCAAGGACTGAGGCGATCCCGTCGCGTTATTTGCAGTGTTGTCAGCTGCACTTTCACTTGCATCTGTACTTGAGGCTCCTGGAAGTACAAACAAATATTTTGATGGACTTTGAACTACATTAGATTTGCGGAGCAATCAGGGTAATAACAGCAGACCCTACGCCAATATTATCTCTTCGCTACACCAAAAATGTACTTTTTGTACCTTACCTACATCATCATCATATCAGCCGATATCAGCCGAGCCACTGCTGGACATAGGCCTCCCCAAAGAGGGCCATAACGACCGATTTTGAGCCTTCACCATCCACCGACTTCCTGAGACCGCTTTAATGTCATCGGTCCATCGAGTGGGGGGGGGGGGGCGTCCTACACTTCGTTTTCCAGTTCGAGAACCTTTATTCCACAGCGGTTACTTTACCTACTATGCGTGCTTATTTTCAAACTGGCCTAGCCATAGATTTAATAATGAACATTCCACAAAGTAGCTTTGTAAATAGCTTGCTAGTGTGTTCTCATATTTTAAACCAAAAAAAAATGGAAAACACCAGTTACTGCGCTAAACTACGCTGATGGACTCATCAGCAAGAGTCCTTCTTGTTGAATACCACATAATATTATACTGCCTCCAAGCAGCAGTGTGCAATTT
Organism: Colostygia pectinataria; assembly: GCA_951394395.1. Classification (NCBI taxonomy): domain Eukaryota; kingdom Metazoa; phylum Arthropoda; class Insecta; order Lepidoptera; family Geometridae; genus Colostygia; species Colostygia pectinataria. The sequence goes on from OX596362.1 coordinate 4,226,998, forward strand.
ACTGAGACTACGTACGCGCCTCTGAATTTAAACGTTCATAGTATCAAGCTCAGTTTGTCGAAGCGCTCTTCATCAAATTCAGCCAATAGACGTCCACTGCTGGACTTAGGCATCAGACATAGGACATAGGCATAGGACAAAGAGCGCCATGACGACCAATTTTGAGTCTTCATCATCCACCGACTTACAGAGACCGCTTTAATGTCATCGGTTCATTAAATCGCGGAGTTAGGGTCGTTTTTACTTCGTTATCCAGTTAGTTTTAGGTCACCATTCGAGAAAAAATTCCCAGCGGTTATCGGTTCTGTGAGGTATATGGCCCCACTGCCACTTATTGTAAGAGCTATTAAGATTAAGAGCTATGTCAAGTGTAAACGCTCTTACCGGCCTGTATATGATGCGTCTTTCCACTTTCAGCTTCATGCTCGCGCACAACTGCATCCAAGTTGTAGCGGCGGCGGTACGAGATGAAGAACGAACGCACGTGCGCTTCCGTTTTTGTGCCGAGAGTCTCCGCGATCGCCTGGAAGTTCCGACCTGAACAAAGCAATAATGTCCGTTTAACTTTTGTTATACAAGTGTAACATTATGTCCCTATAAACCCTAAGTGGGTATTCTGCCCATGCAGGCACATGAATACTTTGACGTGTGCAAAAGTTGAATACTGGTTTCGAGATGCACAGGAGTGACTTCCGATCCTAGGAGTGGTTTCAAACCCGCTCGTACACTAATGGATTTAACATTCGTAAGTGCATGTGCGCAATGTGTTCAGGGCTCTCAAAAAGTAGTTCGACTTATGTATGGAAAACGAACTAAAAATTCGTAAGGCATCAATTGGTTTTATCAATTGAACTGGCGTAAATTCACCTAGGACGTTTCATCACTGTGATTTTATTGAATAAAGCTCTTTGGAATTTGACCCTAGTATGATACAGAAGTGTACGTAGGTACTTACCATATTTCCGAACAGCAGTAACGGCCATTAACAGTTCGTCATTAGTCCAGCGAGAGTTTATCTTCGCAGGGGGTTCCCCGGGTCTAAGCTCTTCTACACCACTATCGCCAACTTTCCGTTTCATTGCACTCAGCTGTTGTTTGTTTTGTTGCACCTAGTTAAAATGTTGGCATCAATGGATGACCATTGGTTTGGCTGGAGGGTTTTAAGCCAAATCATGTAATTCGATCTAGTATCTGTGCATATCTGGATTATCCAATACTACTCGGGACAAGAGGTAACGGTCGCACAGCAAATCAAGCATGAATGAGGTCAAGCTACCAAATGAAATCGTAAATCAGAACCGAAAACAAATAAAATCTTTGTGTGCAGAATACATTTATCCTATTGAAGGTTTTATTAGCACTAAAATAATCCAATCAAAACTCAGTTATTCCTTACATTCTCAAATAAATTAGAATCACACAACCGAAGTTACTGCAAGTCTACGTGTCAACGTAAATGAGAATGTGACAGCACTACTTAGCGACATGTGGCGGGTTGCTCTTACTTGTCTCTTGAAAGATATGATTTCTCTGTCCATAGCTTTGAGCATGGCGTCGCCCTGATTGATATGACCGGGAGGAGTCGCGTCGCCGGGCTGCGGGCCGGTCGCCATGGCGACGAGATCGTCGTGATTGATGTAAATGCCGCGCGGCAGCCGGTGCTTGTACCGCTGCTGCTTGGAGCCGGGGCCGCGCCGGCCGGACGGCCCGCACAGCGGCCTCATGCTGCCCGTGCGTCTGTCACATCACCGGCAACGTTCAAACAACCCAGTACTCTAATCAGTTATCATCACACTCTAGTTTAACTCATGCACTTCAGTATTAGAATTGGAACGTTACCGACCTGGCGTGCACGAGGCAAGCCTGACACAACTTTTGCGAGTTGTGTGGCGTGATCTGGTTGCACAGAATTCCGCAAACGGTGCACGACTTCCCAGCATCGCCGCTTCCCTCGCCCTAAACCCCAATTAACATTTTACTATGCTACCACAGCGCTCACAACTTCGTCATGTTGGTATTAGGATGGACAATCACTAAAACTATTATCTCTCACACACTTCTTTTAAAAACCCATTAGATTATTTAAATTATATTCTGCACACATTGATAGTTTTAACACGATTCTGCATGGGGCTGTTAAAGGAAGCATGCGGGAACACTAAAAGGATTTATAAGGGAAAGGATAGGGTGGAAACATAAAGGATTGTAACACATAAACAAAAACGTTTTATGGAGTTGCTATTGAAATAGCATTTGTTTGTATTCTTCACTTCAGAGTATTAGTCATTTAGTTAGCAGTAAATCCATACTGTATTTTTGTCACTGGGAAATTACCTACCAGAAATGTATTGGAAAACACAGACAACACTGATTCGTAATTACCCCTAGCTTTAAGATAATTTTATTAAGATGCATGATTTTGAAATGCTGTTACCTGCTCCGAATAATGTAATATGGATGTTAAACATGACATGGCAGGTAGTATGTGTTTCAATATTAATAACTCCCAATAACGTAATATGGATGTTAAACATGACATGGCAGGTAATATGTGTTTCAATATAAATAAATGCAGAGTGGCTGAACTTAGAAACAAAACAGCATTAAAAACAAGCAAAATGTATGATTTGTTTATTGGAATATCATGATTATGATGATAGGCTTTTAGATAAATGAATGATCATTGAATCACCGTGACTGGAGTGACCATGAAGCCATTTAGTGCAATGAGACCACATTAAAGTTTTTGGTGCAGTATCAGAACGGTATCAGGCAATATTATGAAATGGTAGTAAGTATCGCAAGACTGAAGGCCACCATTGAAGATTACAAGCAACTTGAAAGATATTTGAGTTTACACAATGGAAACAGTGATAGATGGAAGACACTGAAAGTCAAGTAATGACTGGTTGCCATAGTGGTTCACACACCTGGTCAGCTAGCAGACCCTCGGCGCGTAGCGAAGCCCCGCCCGATGTTTTTTCCTCACGAACAATACCACGGTGGATAGTCCACTTCTGTCATTCAACACAACACTCATAACTCCAAAATGTGTTGGGATTTTTCTCCCAAGATCAAGTATTCAAAGCTTCAATCTAATGAATCTAATTATTCTACATGCAGAGCAAATAATAGAAAATTTATGGGTATCAAAAACTCATGTAATACTTCTTGTATGCTTGTGAATAACTAAGTGATTAACAAACTAGTTCACCACTCTGCATTTTGAGTTAAAATATGACTAAGAGATTTGTTGGACAATCCAGATATAAGTAGGTACTGTTGTTTTGTAAATGTTTTAGTGGTATTACATAATATGCATTATTAAAACACCCACAGCAAAAAATTATAAAATATGTGACAAACTGATATAATTAGAACTTTTGAAATGTAATTTCATACATACCTTTTCATCATTGTCAGATTGTTCTTTGTCTGAACCACCAGGTTCCGAGCCAGCACCAGATTCTCGTTTGCCTGTACCAGAACTTGTGGCATTGCGACCTTCACTTACTACATCCATTAGAGAAGCTCTGGCTCTTGTTTTTTTCCATGAATAATAATATTTGACCAATGATGCTATTGATTTATCAGGCAACTGAAGAAAACAAGAAGACGTAAGACCTTTGAAAACAAAATAAAATGAATAAAATCCTGTTACTTAGCTTTCATACCATTTGTCGTATTCTGTGAAAACTTTTTCCGTGAAACTGAAAAGCTTGCTCAAACAACACCTTATCCTCTACCGTCCACTCATCAGGAAATGGGGTAAAGTTTGCAAGGTCCAATGAAGCTCTGCTTAGGTCATGTTTGTGCCAGAACAGCATTCCTAATGCCTGTTCTCCATTGTAGCCATATTTTTCCTTTGCTGTTGTAATATATTCATCCACTAAAAGCAATAACAAGGAACTTTTAGTAGGTATCAATAAACTTAATAATCATGGTGTTTTAATTTTGATTTAGGCTTACATTTTACATCTGATATGTCAGCTGTAGGTGACCAAACTAGCAAAGCTCGGTCATTTATAGTTTCTGGTTTCCGTGCCTCCACAGGTTCCAACTCAGGACATACAGCTTGATAGTCCCGCCCCACTCTAATTTTCTCAGCTGCAAACGGTACCACTGCTTGGTTTGGTGTTAAATTTGTGGATGAGGTGAGCGCAGCATGGTGATGATGATGATAGGTAAGCATAAAAACAAAGCATGAAATCAGATGACTTATTTACAACTTTAAATCAGCAAAGAACAACAATAACAGCCATTTGTAAGGTTTGATTTATGATTGTTGGTAGACGGTTTTCATACGAACTTACATGTACGAATTTACTATGGAAACTGTTTCCAAGACATGATAAATATATCTAACAACGTATACAGTAAATTAAGCTTACCATTTTCATCCTCAGAACTGGAATCTGGACTTCCATGGCCATTAGGGCTTGGCCCCCTTGACCGCTTCCCGTTTCGAACATCGTTACTTCTCTCCGCAAGTACCATGATTTTTCACTTATTTAGAGCAATATCACTGGTTTTGTCTATCACATAAAGCTAAACTTAAGGGCTACTAAGGCAGCATTTAAAGGAAATAAAATTAATATAAGAGCTTTTACACATAGATTCAAACGTGATTCAAACCACCGCATCAATAATTTGACATACCAATGGACGTGGTAGCAATTCATGTATTGAAGTCTGTATTTATGCAGCGCAGTCAGCGCCAGGGATGTTAGATGGCCATTCGGAAATCCTTGTACCGAGCTGGCTAAAAGCTGGTAATTTTAGCACGAAAACCTGGTACATCTACTCCAGTTCTCCACTACGGTGCCGCGGCGCTGCCAACACTGTTTTTTTACAAATAATGTGTCGGAAAAAATTGCATCCCAGAGAAAAAAAAATCTGTTTGATCAAACATCGAACGAGGAGAAAAAACTTTTTTTTTTTTTTATATACCACTAAAATTGCAACCAAGCGTACGGCCTACTTGATGTTCAGCGGTTACCGTAGCCTATGTACGCATGCAACATCAAAGATATCACCCTGAAACGTTAGGTGGAAAGTCTCATGTGCCTGTAATTTCACCGGAAACCATACCCTTTGAACCGGAACACAGCAATGCTATGATAATGAATATGAATATGATTTATGATGGAAATTATAAATGTAATACCTATACGAAACTAGCTGACCTGCGCGGTTTTCTTCGCTGGTAAGCGTAAGTGAGGTTCGAAACTGGTAAGTCTAACACCCCTGGTCAGCGCGCAGCGCGGTAGGTTCGCTTTCTTTGGCGCTTCTGTTAACCTTTATGCCCTAGGAGAATAGTCGGAACTGACTCGAGCGTAGCTATTGTGTTAAAACATAAAAAAATATATAAAACTAAGATATACTTGAATTTCTAGTCGAGGAATTTAATAAGTTACTTGTGTTACCATCAACTTTTGAATAAAATCGTGGATTGATGTGGCAACTCTATTAGTACAGACTTCAGTGAACGACTCATCACACAAGACTATAGTTTTATCTTAGCTTTAATAAACTTCAAGTTAACACATTATTTTACTAGCAAAGTTACCCTATTGAAACCTATCTTTATTTACAAAACTAGAAGCTGTAATTGAAAACCTAAAATTTTAAAAATGTTTGGAGATTTTACATGACAACTTGAATGTTCCTACCATAGATACAGCATAGTTACTACCTACTGATCGAAACCAATAACACCAGCACGAGTCACCACGAAGTTGGAAATAACTATGCTACTTAAAACTGGCTGAAAAAAATTAATCGCTGTGCGTTAGTGCGATTTGGCCAAAATTAGCCAAATCGTTCCAGCCGTTCTCTCATCATCTTGAAATGTTTGTATTGTAGAAGTCCAGGGAAGGTATAAACGGTGAAAAAATATAGAGAAAATACAGGGCTTAGAATACCATCACGGAGAAACGAAGTACGCGCACGCAAATTGTGATCATTTTTAGTGAGACTTAGTCTCACTTAGACAAGCAGCTCGCCATTCATCAATGTGAAGTCATCGTGCGCACGTCTGTCACAATTATAATTTCAAAATTGTGTATTGTGTGGTGAAAGGCTGCTGTATATAATCATTAATCACGTATAATACATAGGCCGCTCACGCAAACATCCATTGTTTTGTGAACACACTTATGGAAATAATTTTGAATTATCATTCTTCGTGTTGTTATTCTAAGGATAATATTCTATATTGGTTAATATTCTATAAAAATTTGAAAAAAAAAAAGTAACGCGAGTGAAACCACGCCAGGTCCAGGTAGGGTAGTACTAGTTATTTCATAAAAAAAGGAATAGGTTCCTCACACAAAAAAAAATAGGTAGGTAGATAGGTACCAAAAAACGTACCTAATCGATTTAGGAATTAGAGATTTTTCAGACAAAATGTTGTTAAAAAAAAGCAAAATGTTGTTAGGTAGCTACCTAAGTACCTACATCTATATATTTTATTGTGTTGAACATATTCTTTGAATATTATGCACACAGGGTCTTTTATTATCAACCTGACAAACTTATGAAATAGGTTCCTATAAATAAATAATATGCATTTTGTTTTGTTCATTAATAGATTTAGGCGTTACTTTGCGGAAATCCATTAAGTACAAGTTAAAAAACAGACGAAAAATCTCTAGTACTATACCGCTTAATCTTTTAACCAATGAGGTCACACAGCTAATACAGATAACCTCAAAAGAAAAATATCAACACGTGTTTCATTCCTCCACGGGACATCATCAGGACCGACTTGTTCTCCAGCAGACATGTTGCTCCGTCAAGCGCTGGACTCCTTGCTTTGCTGGCTTTGGCTCCGTCTGTTTTTTATCTTGTTCAGAGACGTAAAAGAGATTCATAGCAGCCTTGCACCGTTGACCACCGGTAGTATGCTGGGTAGGTACCGGTGGTCTTGTGGTAGAAAGAAACGGTTTGAAAGCGATTGGGTCATTACCATTCGATAAATGTATAGCCAGCCAACTAGTGCTCTCAATCTCAAACAGTGAAGAAAAACATTGAGAAAAATGGCATGTACAAAGATTATTTTGATCGTAGTGATAGCGAGCCATCGCAATGAGCCGCACCCGTGCGAAGCCGGGGCGGGTAACATATATATTAACATATATAGTTTAAGTTACCTACTCAAGGTTAGTGAAGCATTCTGATGATGAAATATTTTTTAAATCGGACCAGATGTTTTTGAGTTTATTCATAACATACAAAAATACTAAAATACAAATCTTTCCTCTAGAATATATTTCTGAGGGACAGAAGAGGCGTGACGCAGGCCGGGCAGGCACATTTTATTTATTTTTCTTCTTTTTATGAGCATGACAGTGGCAGACCGTAAAGACTGACATTTCATCCACGACGAGCTTGACAATTTTAAAAGACAGTGACTGAAACCGACAGGCAGCCAACAGGCTGCCCTGTTGCCATCTTAGCTACTTTATAACTAGATCTAGCTATCTCTGTACCCCGTCAGGTACAATTAAATAAACATTATATAGTTCTCACAACGGATCTCGGCCGTCGTGAAATTAGCCGTTTCGATGCGCAATGGAGCTTTTCCAAACTAAATTGTCTTTGCGCATCACAAACGGCTAACTTCACGGAAGCCTAGATCCGCTGGGCGAACTATACCTAGCTAAAAGATTTAGCTACCTTTTCTAGCATTTATTTAATAATTTCTGTGCATAGTGCCGGATCCACACCATCAAACTCACACTCACCTCACTCACATCATTTTAAAGTTAATAGCTACTCCTAGCTAAGTTTTAGCAAGAGATCTAGCTACAACGATGATGGTACAGTTGGCAGCACTGGCAGGCACAGGGTGGGTGGTCGGTCGGTCTTCTTTCTTTTCCGAGGTTTGTAGAGTGGCTGGAGTGGAGTCAAAGAGTAAAATATATTGGAGTGAAGTGAGCAAGTGATCGTTTTACAAAGAAAGAATGAGATTTTTGTTTTATTTTGTGATTCAATAATGTTTTCGTAATAATTTACGATTACATTGCATGCGACACAACTTCATTGTAAAGTGCTAAGGAGGATTTTTTAGTGCATAGTGCGCTACAAAACGTTAGCTACTTAGGCCTTCACACGAAATGGCTCTACTTTCGTAGCGAGATCGTGTTTTGCCGAAAGAGTGTGTGCAATTGCTATGATTGTTATGTAACGGCTCTTGTAGTGTTCTCCTTAGTGTTGTTTTGCATTTGTAAATATGAGGACGGTGGCATTGATCAGTGGCGGCAAGGACAGCTGCTACAACATGTTGCAGTGCGTCGGCGCCGGCCACTCGATCGTAGCTCTGGCCAACCTCCAACCGCTTCATAAAGGTACGTGCACCTGGTAACAGATTTAGACACATATCCTCGCGTCACACATTATATTCCCACGCTCTGAGCATATTTTTCGACTTTAGAAATTTGGTGAATGTTGTGAAATTTAATGAATTAATTGAGCTAGAAAAAATGTTAATAGGTACAAAAAATCACATGGCTCCTCCTTTAGTGGTTCTCTAAAATAAATGCATGCAAATTTTCACAGATGAATTAGATAGCTACATGTACCAAACTGTGGGCCATCAAGGCATAAACCTGTATGCTGATGCAATGGATTTGCCTCTCTATAGGGAAACTATATCAGGCTCTGCTGTTGACCAAGGAAGGAACTACAATCCAACTGACAATGATGAGGTTGAAGATTTGTACAGGCTTCTTTCTAGAGTCAAGGTTAGTGATGTTCCTTCATATAGCTCACAATCATTTACTAATTATAATTCTCTTGGTGGATCTAGGCTTCCGTGAAGTTAGCCGTTTGTGATGCGCAAAGACAATTTAGTTAGAAAAAGTTACATTGCGCATCGAAACGGCTAACTTCACGGAAGTCTGGATCCGCCGAGAGAACTATACTATATTTTTTATCAATTTTCTGTAATGAAAGGTGACTCTAATAAGTTTCATTGACATTGCAAATAAAATGTCTTATATCCAAAAGAATTGAAAACTTTATCTCAATAAAGTCAAATATGATGAAGATGTGCCACTGATAAAGATGTGTACTGTTTACTGTAAACAAGATGATTGTGGATTCAACACTGATTCATCATCAGCATGGCATATCTATTATGATGTCGTATAGTTCATGCAACACACAAGGGTGCATGAATCATTGCAAATAGAATCTTTTACCAATGACATAATCCGTTCCAAAGCACAACAATGCTACATAATAACATAAACAAACAGTAAATTCATGATTGAATTTTGACTCTATTTAAGTCTATGGAAGTTCCTTTAAAACTACAACCTTGAAATGTATTATAAGTAGTCACAAGCTGACCAGTGCGATTTTACCTGCGTTTTTGCAGTTTATACTATCCCACAGGAACAGTTCATATTTCCGGGATAAAAAGTAGCCAATGTGTTATTCCAGGACTTAAGCTATCTACATTCCAAATTTCATGCTAATTGGTTAAGTCACGGACATACATGGTAACAAACAGAAACACACTTTTACATTTATAATATTATTAGGTTCCAACATCTTTGCATAGTATAAAATAAAGTTGCTCCCCACCGCCCTATGTGTGTATGTGTGAAGGTATGCTTAGATCTTTAAACTATGCACGGGTTAGTGATTTAAAAGGACGGTTTATGCATATCTTAAGCACCCGTGCGAGGCCTGAGCGGATCGATAGTAACTAATATGTCTGAAAAGAAAGGTGGGTAGTTTGATACACATCTCTGTAACCAAAATTTAATGTAATGAAAATAAAGAGATCTGTTTGTTTCAGGCTGAAATGGATATAGAGGCAGTAGCTGTGGGAGCCATTTTATCCGATTACCAAAGAATTAGAGTTGAAAATGTGTAAGTGGAAGTTTATTTTAGAAACAAACACTTGCCACTTGGCTATACAATTGTATTCAGACTTTATTATAATTCGATTTACATCTAGCTTTATTTATCTATCTATCTATTTATGTGATGTTTTTGTAATTGTGTGTGTGTGTGTGTGTGTATGTGTGTGTGTGTGTGTATGTTAAGAAGAGTTAGATGAAGGTTGGATTCAACCAAACTCTGTGCTATTCTCCAAATAAATCATAGTTATTTGTGAGTAAACTGACATTTGTTATTCCCTAGAATAGTTATTCGAGATGTTGGTTGAATCCAGCCTAAGCAAGTTTCTATTATCGGAAATACGAACGCCCAATAGTGATATTTTATCTAGAGCTGCTTTAACGGTTTTATGTAGAATTTTTCACAGTCTGATCGTGAAATTACAATTATATTTCTAAAAATAAAATCAAACTATTTAAATTGTTTATTAGTTTAACAACAATAATAACAGATATATTTCCAAATACTTGAACAGCACGTGTTACCGCCTCCGAAGCTTGCTGTTTTTTTTATTTATACCACTAAAGTGGCTACCGTAGCCTATGTACGCGTGCAACATCATAGATATCACTTGCGTGTTACCACCCTGAGACGTTAGATGGAAAGTCTCTATGCCTGTAATTTCAGCGAAAACCATACCCTTCAAACAGGAACACAGCAATGCGATTACTGCTTGGCGGCAGAAATAGGTATGGTGGTAGTCCTTCCCCGGACGAGCTCTATCACAAAGAACTCCACTACTCTGCTGGTGACTGACGAACCGTCATGAGCCGCGGTACGGCTGGGCATTGGTTGCTTAATCATACTAATTCAGAAACACGAACGTTGCAGTGGCTTCTAACTCTAGTGTATTTTGTATTTAGTATTAGTATTTTGCTCTACTTGTATTGTCAGACTTATAATACGGTAAGCTGTTGAATATTACTAAACCTATAAACTAATAGACTATTCTGACGTCAACTGTTTTCTTTCAGGTGTCGTCGATTAGGTCTTGTTTCCCTTGCATACTTGTGGAGGAGAAACCAAAAGGAACTTCTACAGGAGATGATTGACAGCGGCATTGAAGCTATTATTATTAAAGTAAGTTGATTTCTTCATAGTATACAACAAAGTATTTTCTCGCCCCGTCTGACACTTTGTTATATTTATGTACCTTTAGATATTTTAAACTACGCAACGAACTTTATTGCGGTTTTCATCTGTAGATAGGTCCGAAGCGCCGATATAGCGCCATTATAATGTTTAAATGAAATAATTACCTCTACACTGTACGAGCACGTACATTGACCCACATAATTTGTGCCTTCGGTGCACTTTACGCCAGTAATTGGAATCATCAAATCAGTTCGCGATCGGCAATCTATTAAGCCACGCGTCTCATATCATTTGTTCGTTCGTTCGTATGAGTCAGTGGCCAACTCTGACGTCATATCGTCTCATAACATTTCTAATTAGCATAGTTTTATCAATCAAATTATATCAGTTAAAATTTACCATAGGATTTTTACTGGTATAACCTTATCATCATCCCAGGGCAATTATCATAAAACTGATTGTGATGGATGACATTATCAGTGCATAAATCTGTTGTTTACATTCTGGGTCTCATTCTCATCACTTTGCATCACGACTGCATTTGCTATGACGCGGTACCTACATAAAATTGTATTGCCGGAAACATAATAATTAATTGCAGAACACTGACTTAGTTGCTTTGTTACTGCAACTGTGAGGCTGTGTCTTCAACTACAGCGACGAGCGGAGCGGGAGCGGTGGTGCCATACTATTTGGATTTTTAATCGCTAGACAATGGTTAAAATTAATAGCGAATGCTCATATTTCGGTCTGTTCTCCCGGAAAAAGTGATCGAATAAAAATCAAGGCTTTGAAATTGAATCTTTAAACCAAAGACATTAAGAATAATCTAGACAGAGCATTCGTCTCTAAAAAGCAGCTCGTAAAGACAATACAAAATTTGTTTATATGTTCGAAGCTTCAAACAAATATTATCAGTTGTTAATAATGACCAACCCTGTACAAAAATAAATGAAATAATTTTAAAGATACTAAACCGATTGAAAACTCATAGCCTACCTCAAGGCAGTCATCCACCTAAAGAGATAAAGAACATTTAATTTTCTGCTTTCTAGGACGTACCGTTTTGGCCTTGCCTTGATTCAGTCAGACAGTCAACTGGACGATTTTGTATATTTTTTATCTGGATGAACCCTAAATTTAAGCTATTATTTCAACCCTAGGTGGCAGCCCTAGGCTTAGACCCGCGCATCCACCTCGGTATGTCGATCCGCGACATCCAACCTCATCTCCTAAGAATGCAGGAGAAGTATGGACTAAACGTGTGCGGCGAGGGGGGAGAGTACGAAACTTTCACTCTGGACTGTCCGCTTTTTAAGAAGCGATTAGTAATGTGAGTATGATTTTTATTATGTTGAATTGGTTTGTATGTAGATTAATTTGTTATTTTACAGGGCTGACATAAATATGTTGTTTTAAATTTAGAATAAAAAAGTGTGATATGATAAGTAAGTTCGTATGAGTCAGTGGCCAACTCTGGTGACAGTTTTTAGGCAGCCCGAAGGCCTCTGTCGTGGCCTAGCAACTTTGAAAAAGCCAGGACCGTCTGTTTAACGTGCCTCCCGAAGCACGGGAGTGCTCATTTGAAATTGCCACAGGCGGTCACCCACCCAACAACATAACAACCAAACCAACAATTACTTCACGAACGCTCCAAGTACATAATTATGATAACACGGAACTTCATTTTCCAATATTTTAGTCGGACATAAATATTCCCATATTGTACAATATACTGCAAATATTGAATCAGTTTCGTGTTGATAACATTTTTAATCGCAATAAAAGTTATTTGACCTGTAAGTATTAAGCACTCAATATATCAGTCGTATTTTTTGCGTTAGCAACGTGGTATTATCATCTCTACTCTATGTCAATATAACAAGTTATTCTTAGGATTATGATAGATAATAAAAAATCGAATAGCTTGACCGCTAAGTGATGCTATGCGATCAAGTTCGTGTCGAACCACACATAGGTACCTACTTGGATATCGATACTTTTCCGACAAGCTAATATAACATTTAATTCAATTTTCTTATATACAACCGTGATCAAAATATCAAGACAACATGAAATTGTTACATCATACAAGTGTCACATCTTTTTAATATTTGCGAACGAAAAGAAATCTATTTAAATATATTCGACCTTGTAATTGATAAATCTTGAGAGTGTTTATTGAATCTAAAGTCATCATAATAATGTTTCGTATATAACTGTTGTACGCACTGAAATGTAGATTCGTTATAATTTTTTTTTTTATGTGTATGTATAATGATTAGCAGACCAATGTTCCCACTGCTGGGACACTGGCCTACTTCCGAACATTTCGAGATTTCTTTTGCAACCACGCTAGAACGTATAATCAAGTTATTTTGTCAGTTTGAGAGTGACGAGGTCTTTTAATACACCAAAGGGGATCGTTGTATAGTATTTTTTAGGTGTTTTTACACAATATTTTTTTTTATTGTCTTGAGGGCATGGTCATTTCTATTGAGAACTAATTATTAATGCTGTTTTACATTTTATGTAAAATTTTGTAAAGGACTTTTAATTATGTTATAGATTCAGTACTAGATAACAAACAGCTAATCAGTCAAAGGCTCGTTAGTGATCAGATAGATAAGGAACTGACCGCTAACTCTCTAATCAATAGTTTATCTATCGGATATCTTTTAAGATATTTTATTGTACATTGAAATACATGTTCTCTGCTTCTGCTTGTTATAATTTGTGATAAAACTTTTTACAAAGAGCTTAATTTATTTATTTATTTATCTTTCGACATGCACTTAGATATGTCAATTTGTGATTACAATAATAAAGTTTTATAATTAATGAGTACTTACTTACTTATGTCTAATCACATGCATGCATGTCATACTTTTAATCAAATATTTTACGTATTACTTTCGGAATTTTAGTCAAAATTATAATAGAATAATGATTGCATTATTAGAAAATAAATAACAAGATTACACACAGATAAAACAAACAAATGTTTGTTTGATTGATTGATTGATTGATAATATCATTAATTTGTTGCCATATTAACAAAATATGCTAATAAAAACAAAAATTGTGATTTGTAAAATTAATAATCGGTACACAGTCCATACAGCTAGAATCACAACATTCTCCTCACATTTTTTTTTCCTATGTTCATCTGCGATCAGTCTTCAGACTATGAGCAGGTGGTTTTTTTTACATTTATCAGTTTAAATGCTTTGATAATATCATTATTATTTACATAATCGAAATGTAATTGTATGTTGCATTGTGGTACATTATTTTTTAACAATGACTCTGCAATGAAGGCTACTTCATCATCATGCTTAATATTATTGTTATTAATATTTAAATTGTCGACCGATGTGGCGCAGCGGGTGCAGGTCCGCCTGCGACGCGGAGGTTGCGGGTTCGATTCCCGCCTCGGGTCTAATATTTGTACGATCTACAAATATTTGTTCCGGGTGTTCTGAGTATTTACTATAGTATATAATATATAATAAAAAATATCTATCTATATATTGTATTAAGTATATATCAGTCATCTAGTACCCATAATACAGCTCTGTTTAACAGTAGCTTACCTCGGGGCTAGATGATGCTGTGTGGATTGTCCAGCATTATTTATTATTTATTTATTTATAAAAAAAAAAGTTTGTGTACCACATATCTCCGTGACGACTTAACCGATTGTGATGAAATTTGGAATGTACATGGCTTAAGTCCTGGAATAACACGTAGGTTTCTTTTGATCCCGGAAAAATGTATTGTTTCTGTGGGATAGCATAAAAACGGCAAAAAACACTGTAAATAAGCCAAACAATAGGTTAACTTATAACTTTGTTACAGAGATAGCAAAGAGTTGGTAATGCACTCTGACGACCCGGTCGCCCCCGTCGGCTACTACAACCTCCAACTGCACCTAGAAACTAAAGAAAACGACGATAAACTACCTCCCGTCAAATCCTCCTTAGACTACATAAACGATTTAAGCGACAATGTGTTCAGTGACATAAGCGATATAGAACTGAGTGAGACAGAGCTAGAGTCTATCGAGAAGTTGGAAAAAGAAGAAAAAAAGAAACAAAAAGAACTGAACCAGCTCACGTATTCCGGTGACAAAGTCGACAGTGCCAATATAGATGATAACGATAGCTTAGAGAGTATAGATGGTTTTGTTTACGAGACGCACAGTGAGAGTGAAAGACAACCGGTAATGGATCATAGGTCTATATACGGGAACAAACAGGGATGGTACTTCATCGGGGGTATCGTAGGCGAAGGGATCGACACGAGGATAGCGACGGAGGACGCTATGAAGAAACTTATTAGTAGGTAAACTTGTTCGGGAGCTTTTTATTCGTTAGTTTAGTTGCACGCTTTTGTAAATTGTTGTAGAATTCGGTTAAAGGACTAAGGGTTTTATCTCATTAGGACACCATGGTAGCGCCACCAGGTCACGCCACCAACAAAACTTTATGGAGGGTATACCTTGGTTATTTTTTGTTTTTATAGTGTTAACCATCACACTAAGGGAATACCTTCTTCACCTGCGGGTTATCTGTAACTGTCTAATAAGAGTCAGTATGGTCAAACTGTCATAATAGACAGTTTGAGATGGAGATCAATGGAAATTGATCGCTAACAGAGTTATATGATCAACCCGCTGTTATCCGCTTAGTTGCGCAACCCGCTAGTGGCGCCACTCCTCGTGAGATAAAGCCCTTAGATTCATATTCAAGACCAAAAAACATTTACCACTGGCTGAGGTGGTAACATAATGGTTCCAACTGATCATGATCAGGCTTTTAATGTTACCACTGTTCCCAACAGTGGCCTACTCTTAAGCGAGAGTGATTGAATCTGACGGACCCTATTTGAGTTCGTAGATGGCACATTTGTTTCGAACTTTTAATTCTGGCAAACTCTAGTTTTATCACATTTTCCTTCACCGTTTGAGAGAACTGACATTGCACATACAATCTTTTGTAAATTCCATTGGTGCTTGGTACACGGTGACTCATATTATTGTGAATAGTTCATTGTATTTTGAATACGGATTTTCTGAAATTACTTTAAAAATTTTGCAGAGCTTTCATCATCAATTCATAATACTTTTTAGTTTTTTTCTATAGAAATTCCACCTCGACGTTTGCCGAAGCGCCTAACGGTTGTATCTCTCGACGAATCTTGGCCATCGTTATGTTAGCCGTTTCGATGCGCAATGTATCTTTTTTGAACTAAAATTATCTTTGCGCATCACAAACTGCTAACATCACGATGGTTGAGATCCGTCGGGACTTCGAGAGTACTATAATTTGGAAACCATCAATATTAATAAATATTAGGGGACATTTTTAAACAGGTTGCTGTGTGAAAATGTCCGCATCTAGCTTTAAACTAAGCAAAGCTTGCACTATAGGACCCAAATAATAAATAATGCCGGACAATCCACACAGCATCATCTAGTCTCAAGATAAGCTGCTGTTAAACAGAGCTGTATTATGGGTACTAGATGACTGATATATATTTAATACAATACAATACATAGATAATATTTTTTATTATTTAAAGAAAATACCCGGAACAAATATTTGTAGATCTTACAAGCATTTGTTCCGAGGCGGGAATCGAATCCGCAACCTCTGCGTTGCAGGCGGACCTGCGCCCGCTGCGCCACATCGGTCGTCGATAACTATATAAATATAAATAACTGATAGGTATAGTTCTCACGGCGGATCTCGGCCGTCGTGAAATTAGCCGTTTCGATGCGCAATGGAGCTTTTTCTAACTAAATTGTCTTCGCGCATCACAAACGGCTAACTTCACGGAAGCCTAGATCCGCTGTGCGAACTATAATAAGTAGATACTTAAATAATACATAGGAACACCTAGACCCGGAAATAATATTTTCAATCAAGCAAAACAAAGTGTTTAACTCTATCAGTTATTCAGTTCTCATACTACAAGCTTTGCTTAGATTGGGGTTAAAAAGCGATGTGGAAACAAATTTTCGCCAATATTAAACTGTTTGTCCCGCAGCCGGGATCGAACCCGCGACCACCCAACCACCGCGCCACTAAATTAATCAAGGTTATTGTATAACTAATTTGATATTTCAGATTTGCTAGAATCTCAGAGCCTGAGACTACCAGACATTTGCTCAGTTAATATCTACATGCGCGATATGAATGAGTACGCGGAACTCAATGACGTGTATGTCCGCACGTTTGACTTCTCCAACCCGCCTACCAGGGTCTGTGTTCAGTGCCCTCTACCGGCTGATGTCGGACTTATACTGGACGCTGTAAGTACTTATTGTCATCATCATCATCATGACAGCCTTTTAATAAATAATAATAATAATAAATAATGCTGGACAATCCACACAGCATCATCTAGCCCCAAGGTAAGCTGCTGTTAAACAGAGCTGTGTTATGGGTACTAGATGACTGCTGGCCTACTCTCAAGCGAGAGTGGTTGGGTATTAATCCACCAAGCGGACCGAATGCGGATTGGTGGATGGCACATGTTTTTTTGAATTGTTAGTTCTTGGACATGCCGGTTTCCTTACGATGTTTTTCTTTACCGCATGAAAACACTGGCATTGCGCACATACATTTTTCGAATAGAAAATCCATTGGTGCACGACCGGATTCGAAACCACGACCTTAGATTCGGAAGGCGGGATCACTAGTGCTTACCACTTATAGTAAGATCGATGAATCTAGGCAATCGTGAAGTTGTCGTTTCTAATGCGCAAAGACAGTTCCATTGCGCATCAAAACGGCTAACTTCACGATTTCCGAGATGAATATACTGCGCAATGTTTTTTTTAAATTTTGGATTATACTGCATATTCTGTATAAGCTTGCTGACTTTTTTTATTATATCCTATGTGATGCAATCTTGTCGATTCTGTAGCAGCTTTATCTAAAACAAACATACCAAAATGGTTGCCTTCCTTTTCTACTGAAATACAGTACAAAAGACTGGATTTTTTTATGATTTAGTTTAGTTAATGCTATAGTAGAATCGACACTGTTGTTCCATAATGATATTAGAAGTAGGCTAAGTGGTTCCTAACAGACCTACACGGTCATCATGTGCAGCATAGGTGACCTCCGTAATCCGTAATTACATATTAGCTCTTCTGATCTTTGAAGGGCACGTTAAGCTCACGGTGTAACCTTTTAATTATTATTAATTTATCTAAGTTTGTGTGTACGTACAGGTCGCGCATAAACCAAACGCGAATCACTCAGAGACTGATGGCAAAGAGCGGCTCACTATGCACGTGCAGGGAATATCGCACTGGGCGCCGGCTAATATTGGACCATATAGTCAAGCTATCAAGGTTGGTTCTTAAATAATTAAAATATAGTTATAATCAAGCTTTATCGCACAGATCTCTAGTAATAAATAATTAATGTTCACGATCTACACAACCTTCTAGCAACAAGCACCGAAATAATCTGCATTTTTTTGTCTATTTTTGGCGATTTCATAGCGAGCTAGTTTAAGATCGGTGCCTTTGTAGACAATAGACAAAATCCTAGGAAACAATACTCGTGCGCCACTTCTGTTTAAACTTTAGGATACAGTCGTGAAGTTAGCCGTTTGTGATGCGCAAAAACAATTTAGTTCGAAAATATCCATTGCGCATCGTAACGGTTCACGACTGCCTATATCCGCCGAGTATAAAAAAGGCTTGTTTTCCAGGTGGGCGAAGTGATCGGCACATGCGGGCAGATAGCTCTAGTGCCGGGCAGCATGGTGCTGGCGGGGGGCGGGCCGCGGCGGCAGTGCGCCCTCGCCCTGAGGCACCTCACGCGGGTCATTCGCGCCGTGGAGCCGCGGGCGCACATCCGGAGTGTCGTGCAGGTCAGATTATACTACTAGTAGGTACGTTTAAGTAGTATCATAATTCGTGTGCTTTATTAATATTCGTTAATTTGAGAATATTTTTGCACACCTTGGCTACGGCTGAATGCCACAATGTTAAAAAGCTTATGCATAATCTCTAAAACATGTTTAAAGTTTAGTTTATAGTAGTTTTTAGTTATCTATTTCAACAAAATTAAGTGGACTTACATTAAGATTACAATTTGTAGGTGAACATTTTTGAGCATAAATTAATAGTATGTAATATACCACCTAGTATCTCCTTGCACGATTGTAAATGCGGACAAAATGTGAAGTAATAGGTACAAGCGGGCAGATAGTGAAGTAATCGGGATGCGGAACAATGGCTTTAATGCTGGGCAGCATGGAGTTAGTGTGATAGGTGGATCTGCGACTTTACTTGCATTTAAAGGTACATTACAAGGTACGTTACATAAAACAGTAAGCGTTTCTTTAGGGCATTTTTCGACTAGTTGGATTGGCACAATTTGTGCCCGCCTATTGGATACTTGAATACTAAGCTTTATTTAGGTCGGTTTTCTCAAATGATTTTCTTCCTGTCTTCAGAATTCAGAAGAATCGGGGGTTCAAAAACGGTAGAAAAATACAAAGAACTAAAACCACCAATAAAAAAGAAAATACTCTTTCTAATAAGAAAATCCGTTATCGCGGTCGTGATTCGAACCCTCGACCACCCAGCCCCTCGATTGCGTAACTCAATTTCAATCCGATTTCAATCAGCGAACTGTCAATAAGCTGTCACATTCATACAAAATACGTTAGTTTTTGCTTAAAACCAAGTGAAATTGATTGCAACCGAATTACGCAATAGGGGGGCTGATCGCAAGTCGTCGTTCCGTCCCGGGTCGGCAGCGCGACATTACAAGTAGGCGTGTGCTCGTATTTGCAGAGCGTGTGCTACGTGACGCACGGGCGCGCGGTGAGCGAGGCGCGGCGGCAGCTGGAGCGGCGCACGGCCGGCGCCATCGTGCAGTACGCGGTGGTGCAGGCGCTGCCCAGGCACGCTGCCGTCGAGTGGCACGCCTGGGCGCACAGCCATAACACCAGGTTCGAGTGTGAGTACACCAACAATACGACTTGCACAATACCAACGATAACACCAAGTGAACTATGGAACAGGATAGTAGAGTAAGAGTAATAGAGTTCTTAGTGATAGAGCTCGTCCGGGGAAGGACTACCACCATACCTATTTCTGCCGCCAAGCAGTAATGCTCGCATTGCTGTGTTCCGGTTCGAAGGGTTCCATCTAACGTCTCAGGGTGGTAACACGTAAGTGATATCAATGATGTTGCATGCGTACATAAGCTACGGTAACTGCTTACTATCTAGTGGGCCGTATGCTTGGTTAAGTGGTATAAAAAAAAGGATAGCTCATGATCGCATACGCTGGAAACGTCTGGGGAGGCCTATGCTAAAATCAAAACAATCGTGCCAAACCGTCAAAATTACCGATGTCATAGATTATATAATTTGTAAACTTAGTACAAGATTGTTTGCACCAAGTCACAAAACCAAGTTTTATGACTTGGTGCAAATGGCCGCCAACCCGGCAAAAGTCCGGGGAAGGACTACCACCATACCTATTTCTGCCGCCAAGCAGTAATGCTCGCATTGCTGTGTTCCGGTGTGAAGGGTATGGTTTCCGGTGAAATTACTGGCACATGAGGCTTTCGATCTTAGCCTCAAGGTGGCAACACGCGTGTGATACCTCTGATATATTGGAAGCGTCCATAGGCTGGGGTAACCGCTTACCATCTTGTGGGCCGTACGCTTGGTTGCCACTTCAGTTGTATTAAAAAATAAAAACCGGAATCGCTGGAAACAAGCCGTTCAGTCCAGCACAACAAAGACGTCATTGTGATCACGATCTACAGTCATGAAGTACCGACCACAGAGAGAGACCAAACCAACTAGACTAAACCTGGTTGTAGGACTCTTCAGTAGGAATCCATCTTAGTGGGTACCAAAGCTGGTGGTAGGACTCTTCAGTAGGAGTCCATCTTGGTGGGTATCACCGCAGTGCATCAACATCTAACGCTGCTATCACGATCTACTGGTCCCGGGTAAACGGGTTGCTAAGTCTGCGTTTCAACCAGAGATGTGGAAAAATAATCACTTCATTAAAGCTGGGCAGAGCGAGGCTAGGTAAATTAAGTGATTCTATTGGTTCCTAACAAACACATCCCTCGCTACACATCCTCGCACATCTCTGGTGGAAACGCAGGTAGTTTTGATAGGAAAGTTACAAGATGTTAGAATTAATGCTAACACCCTTTTTATTTATCTACTTAATTTATCAACTGACTTCCTACTTATTTAAACTTCGACTACTCCATGTTGTTATACCCTTTTACAGGGTTCATATGTGAAACTACCACCTATTATATAACAACTGTAAATGAACCAACCATATGAGAGCAATAAATGAATTGAGTATTGAGATAAAATAAAGCCGAAATCGTCCAAAGGAGCAAAGCTCTGAAAAAAAAGCATGAATTTTTTTTTTTAGATGAAGAGACAGGATGCAATGTCGGTGAATACAAGGTCGCGATCACAAGAAGGTGGAACTATGAGAATACAGTCGCCGCCTTCGTATGTTACGTCGCAACAGGTGAGTTTCCTTTATTCTAGCAACCTAGTTGTTGAATGTAATTTTGAGTTTTGGAGTAGCTTTTATATTTATAAGCAGGCGCCCGAAGGTGTAGTGGAGCTTCAAACGTGAGAACATTAGAAGGATATGAATGATACTACTTATAATAATGGTACCGGGAAACGACAATCCGCCATGATAAATTGGACACCGATGATCATAATTTATACCACAGAATGATATTATTATTCTGTTCGTAGGTTCATCTCCCTCAACGTGCCAACTGTCGTTCCCGAATGAGGAGGCGTGCCAGGACCACCGCACGCTCGCCGCTCAGATGAGCCGCGAGGACCTGGAGGAGGTTCTGGAGTACGCGCTCGGGAAGCTAGTCAACGAGTGCAAGGAGCAAGCGCAATGTGCCGTCAAGTGCCGGATATTCTACCAGGTTCTCTTACATACATACATACATAAAATTAAATTAAATACATTTATTTACACAAACACAGAACGATCTAAACACAATGCTACATGAACTTAATCTTTGGTACATAGACATAGATAAAATCACGCCTGTATCCCGTAGGGGTAGGCAGAGATCACGGATTTCCACTTGGTACGATCATGACACACCTCTTTTGCTTCATTCACTCTCACTCATCACATCCATACACGCGAAAAATGAAGCAATTAGCTACCATAAAGTTTCATACAACTTATTTTACTGTCACATGCAGTCTTGGACAGATCGGGTACGACGGCCTATCGGATTTGTGTCATAGTTGGCCAGGCTCATAACTATTCACGTTCGATGCCACCGACTCGCCTCGCGAGTCCACGTACATTTCACCCCAGTGCCGCCAAGGCGACTCGCGTGGCGAGTTCAGTGTTTTTTGGTGATATTTTCAAAATGCAGTGTAGGCGGTACCCGTAATTATATGAATAAAGTCGTTGTTAAAATTTTTACAGTCTTATAAATGAACATGGTATAAAGTTTTTCTTCGGAATGACAGGAATAAAACGCAACACATACAGAAAGCGAGCGCGGGTCGGGTAGTGTCCTTCGCGGGTGATTTTTGTTTAAATTGTATGGACGGGTGAGGATGATAACGCACTGACACGACCAGACCCGCGCACGCGTTCAGTGTGTTGTCATCCTTGTCGTCCATACAAATTAGATAAAACACACGCGCGTCGGGCCCACGCCCGCTCTCTGTGTGTTTTGCGCTTAAGCATGGGAATTTAGTTTATTCCAAAGAATAAGTTTATAGCATGTTTATAGTAGTAATATTTAGATAGTTAGAGTGATGATGATATATTGTGTATGGTGCAGGTGTGGAGCGCGCCGTGCGCTCGCAGGATCCTGTCGGCGGCGCGCGCGGCCAGCGAGCGCACCGGCGTGCTGGCCGCCGCCACCGCCGTGCCCGTGCTGGCGCTGCACAACGCCTTCACCTTCCTCTCCATCAGCGGTCTGCGTCTCGGGGAGTGATACAGGTCACTTGCAAACTAACATACATATAGGGTCCTTCATTATCAACCTAACAAACTTAAGGAATAGGTTCCATACATCAAAAAACACATGTTATCTACCTTTTTTTATCTCGAATAAATCGATTTCATTTTTTATGGTCAATTATGAGTTATCCTTGTTGGAAATCGAAAAGGCAGCTCGCGGTGCGTGTCAATAACCCACTCGTCAATGACCTGCGCGTGTCAAAGACCCCCCGCAAAGGGGCACGCGTGCTCAACTGCTCAAATATTTTATTAGTACACGATTTTCAACAATGACTCGAGATTTTTAAGAGAAAATATACCTACAAAAAAAAGCTTTTTTTTTTTTATGTGTGTCTATTCCTTAAGTTTGTCAGGTTGATAATGAATGTATACTGACAACGGATCTCGACCCTTTCTAGGGCATTACTCAAGAGTCCGTGAGAATACATAATACACCTTAAAATGACAACCGTTAGGTAGGAAGTTAGCATGGTTAGCAAAAAATACAAGAAATGATTTAAATATATACAAATGAACAAGTCAAGAACCTGTTGGATACTCAACAAAATGTCAAACGCCTGAAAAGATTGCAAATACTTAACCTTGACCAAAGAAACTGATTTCTAATAAACTATTATGGTGACATATTCGATGGAATAGCACCCCAAACCACAATCCTGGATAAAATCTAATTATGGCTAAGCAGCCGATTGCAGATACTAAAACAACTTGAGGCACAATGAATGGTTTTGTGAAACCCGAGCCGCGCGGCGTGGTGCGGCGGCAGTTATAAAAAATGACGGGACACTGCGGGAGTATGCGGGGTGAGCCCGTCCGGCCGAAACTTTGTCAAGTGGTAGTCGATGGGGCAATTTTAAGTACAAAATATTGTCAATTGGTGGTTGACGGGGCAACTCTGCGGACAAAAACAAAAAAAATCTGATTCAATCCCAACTCCAGTCCAATTCTAATTTATTGCTGTCAAATTTTTGTACTCTTGGAAACAAGGTTGAATTTGGGGCTAGAATTGTACGAAATGTCATATTCCAATACCGATCGATTGGAATTGCGTTCTAGAGTAAGGCCTCCCTGATGCGCAAAGACATTATAGTTCGAAAAAGCTCCATTGCGCATCACAACGGCTAACTTCATGACGGTCGAGATCTGTTGGCATCTACACCGTAGCTTTTGCTAATGATAGCTGCGATGATAGCACATTTAGGTGTACTAATCATGTTTTTTTTTATGCTTGTGTTATTTGCTGTGCGTTATTTTGTCAATACAAAGTCAACGAGTAAGTATTATACATAAAAGAGTTTAGTTTGTATTGATGCAATAACGCAAATATTTGAGCAAATATGCCAAGTGTGCCAGCATTAGAATAAATTATCTAAATGATTTTTTACCGCGGTATTGCGCACCGCACCGCGGTATTGGGAACGCAAATACCGCGATCCCGATCCCGTCCAGAGCTTATGGGTATAGGTTTTTGTAGATTATTTTACGCACTACAAACGTAAAAAATCCCATACAAGTGACGTGATATAGCTTCTGTATATTTTTAAAATAAATTTCTGGAAAATTTCGAATTGCCTATACCGTTTAGGTACGCGATATTTCGCTCTGATCTGAACGAATGGATGTTCTAATCAGTTTTTATGAGCTACAAAGGTGAAAGAATAACAATGAGAACGTAATTTTAATTTGTCCACAGATTTCCTCAATACCATCGGATGCAGATGCTTTATTGCCAGTTTATAAAATATATTTGCTGAATATTTTCAGTGTTAATTATAAAATTTTGTTAATGCTACCGAGTTTACCATAATATAAGTCAAATTATATACATTATTTTTTATTGCATATTGAATTTTATTTGGTTAATTCCCTACTAGAAAAGTAAAAAAAAAAACCAAAATTGAAATTAAATTTATTTTATTTTTATACAAAATTGACCGAACAGTGCGAGATTTCTAGAACGTTTACACTTGCATTAAGTAGACATAAAGTTATAATAATTCTCTTACAAGTAAGTCTTAATAATTCACCTGTGTCAGTAAAGCAATGCGAATCATTGAAAAATAGTCAAGTCGGTTGTGTTTGTATAAAAACCATGATTCAAATAAACGGATAGGTATAATTTTTTTCTTTTAATAACTTGTTATTATGTAAATTATATCTTAACCAAAGTATAATTATAAAGTTAACCACGATACAATAAAATTATATCAGTATTCGATTCCACTGACCATTCTGCTTACACAACATACTTTTAATATAATTTATAATACACAACACTATGGGGTCAATTGCACACATCAGTGGTTAAAAGACGATAGCATAGATTTTATAAGTACAGCAAATGAATGCACACAAGTCGACCTGCCGTTACGTATAGCGGTAACGAAAGTCCTAACAGACAAACTGAAAATGCATACCACCCAATCAAGCCTTACTTATCCTATCGAATATCATAGAATAAATAACTTTATCATACTGAAAATATACTATAATAGTATTCAGTTTAATAATTTGATCACTCGTATTTTATTAACCCGTTGGGTAGAATGATTTCCGAATGTGGGAATAAATAAGAATATAGGTAGCCTATGTTTTGTACTTTGAAATTAAGAAAATAACGTGTTATAATGAAAAAGCTGCTGACTTTTATTCGTAAAATAATTTAATTACAAAACAATTTACAGGATGATTGCATGGATCAAACAAACTAGGGTAGTAGAAATCATCTAGACCCACTCAAATCACCCCCTTTTACTATAATACTCATAGAACTGTTTTGGAATAAAATAATCAATAATTGATGCACATAATTATGTATAGTTTGAAAATTTTACTTGTTATATTTTATTTTACTTATTTTATCGGTTATTTTTGATTTAACCAATTTAACTCAATTTTGCCTAAGGCACAAACAAAAAATATACGCTTGTACTGTACAACCCTGCTTCGTTTGATCCATGACTCGTAAATCACCCAGTAGGTAATAATGCTTAACGTAGTTATAAAACCTAAAATACTATATCAACAAAATTATAAGTGCAAATAAGGGGGAGTTTTAATATTAACACTAGTTTTTCATAAGTTTGTTTTGTTGAAGCAGTTTTACGCAATCTCTCTTATGTTAATTTGTTGATTAGAAGTGGGGATTATTTTTGTATACAGTTGTATCCGTATGAATGTATAACTAAAATAAATACCTTAATATGCAAAATTAACGATAACCTTATATTATACTTAACAAAGTAGAAAAAAAATGCGCACTGTTTATATTAATTTGTGCACCAATTCAGAAATAAATAGTGTCAACTCAAACAAAACAGTGAAATGCATTAAAAAGGCAAATTTTAAATCATATACGTTTATTTTTACTTTTGACAGTATTCATAGAGACAAATATTTTCTTCTATTTTATAGATACATGATATTTCAACACACTCAAAAAGTACCATACTGGGGAAAATATGAAATGTCTAGTTCACGATACTGCAGCTACTCACAATCTCTTACATTGCCTACGCGCTTATAAACCATACAATCTGGACGAATACACAATACATGATTGTCTTCCAAAGATATTTTAAAACAAAATCTACGAATATTAAAAATAGTACGATTGCCCAGCTACCCATACAGTGGAGTTAGTACATTATTTAAGTTACTGTACATTAAAAAGTTAGTGTTCGCAATCTACAGCTATCTTTCTAACCACTTCACGATGTTCACCATCGGTTAAATCAAACCGTTACCCGCTATGGATAAACATTACACATAAGATTAATTCGAATATTAGCTTCCGCATCGAAACACCGCCGTAATCATACAGATCTCAATGCATAGAAAATTAAAAATATGCAACGATAAACACAATGACGATACAGCTATGATCTCCACTATCCGATAACTTACCTAATACGATAGCCTACCAGTTATATTAATCAGATTTATGCAACAGTACCTTACAACCGTATTACCGAAGCGAATAAGTGTTACACGTAAACTAATGACAGCTAGATATATTACAAATAGTCCTTTATACATGGGCCCTCGGTGCACACAGCCGCACTAAACTTAAACTTCAGTCGGCGAAGTCAGTTCGCGAGGTGTCGGTATTGTCGAGCGGGTCGCTGACCTCCGGGTCGGAGGGCGCGCGGCCGCGCTGGCGGCTCTGCATGTACTGCTTGTGCGCGTACTTGTTGAAGCGCCGCTTGGCCATGAACAGCGTGGCGATGGTGCGCGGCGCCGCCCGCACTGCGCCTGCGCGGGACGTGATGCCGCCGCGCCGGCACTCCGCGCACCGGTAGTCCAGGACGTTCAGCGACGACACCGTGGCCCTAACGCATTCTGTGGGGGGTGGGGGGAGATTTACTTTACGTACTTTATATCACCAGTACAAAGTGCCCAATTGAAGGTAGAAAAGCATTCATTTTGAAGTACCTATATAGTATTTTTAATTATGATTAGAGTCCAAACCTGGAGATAAAATTTGTGAATCTATTTTGCTTTACATTTACTTGGCAATGAGTTGGATTGGTATTGTGAAAATAATTGAATGCTTGTTAACTTTAATCGAGCACTTAAAATGCGGCTGAAATCAATATTGAAATTTTGAGCCGTTTGAGATTTTTTTAAATTAAAACCACAGACAATGCAGGATGTGTCCTCGATGCGCGAGCGGCTACAGCGGGGCTGAAGCGTTGGCGACATACAAAACACCACAAAATAAAAACTAAATGTGGTTCATTACAAGTGTGTTCAAATATCACTAATCCTACAAAACTATCGCTACTACCGCGTTCGAGCGTTCGCAATATTTAGACACACTCTAAAATGACGCCATACTGCTCTGCTCTGCTTTGTTTGCCCGCGCGCTAATGTTTGTACTGCGAAAGCCTCGAGAGTCAAAAAAACTCCGTAATGCCCATAAGGGGGTTCATCTACCAAAGCGGAGTCGACCGTTGTGTACCAATAGAATCTTATCACAAACTGTTATAATTGCGTCGCAACAATTTATCGCAATTTTGACAAGATTCTACGTATGCCTGAACTCCGCTCCGCTTCGATGGATGATCGCCTAAAACGGAGCAAAATATTTTATTTTAGGATAGTTGGTAGGGTGATTACGCAACTCGGTTTCAATCTGATTTCAATCAGCGAACTGTCAATAAGCTGTCATATTCATACAAAATACGTCAGTTTTTGATTGAAACCAAGTGAAATCGATTGCAACAAAATTACATAATCTAGGGGCATGTAATACTGGTAACATTATACACACACAGAACTTAGTTTTAGGTTAATAAATTACTTAGCTAAAACATTGCTTCTAAAAACTAAGCTCATCTTACCCAGGCATTACAAGGGTTGGCCCAGTAACATGTAGTAAATTATCTTATAATACAACATCTCAAACGATCCAAAACTTCCATACACCGAGTGTCTAAGACACAATGCACGGCACACACGAACATTAGACGTCCTAATTGCGACCCGTTCTCACTACCGGCTAACGAAGCAAATCATTGCTGTGTATTTATACATCATGCGTACCTAAATGTTCTCTAAACACTCAAAATCAGAAGCTGTCTAAAATAAATAAATATTTTTAAAATTTTAACTGAGTTTTTGGGTATATTTTTATGTAAGTTTATGGTGTAATATAAATGTCAGTCTAGAGATATTGTATGGAAACAAGCATGCCATTCAAAAATATGTACGATAATGGATAGTGATTTCAAGCATAAATGAAAAATAGATGCAAAGCTAGGTGGCAATTCTACTAATACAATGATAATAATTTATGATAACTAATTGCAGTTGCATGATCGATATTTGACACTTGAAAAATCTACAATGCAGCTGTAATTTTGCTGTCATTGTATTGCATTGTCCGCCTGTAAGAATAACATTATTGTCTAGTTTCTAGCAGGCATGCCAAATAAGCTATATTCATTAAGATCCACGATGCATTTAGCACCAAAATGCTTTTCCCACGTCCGCAGCTCAAATCCAAACGGAATACAAAAACAGGCAAAGCTTAGAATAAAACGCTAAATTTCACGAATGCTGCAAGTTATAAAGACATATTTTACGCTTATAAAGGTATATCCAAGCACTACAATTTAATATTCATGTTTGTGTAAAGTAAGCATTATGTATGAGATTTTGTAGTTTTTTGGCGTAGAAGCGCTGTACAAAATCTCATAAAAAGTTACAGCTTACTCGAAATTAATAATTAAAAATATAAAGTGCTTGGGTATGTCTCTACAGCACACAGATTCTTTCACCAGTAAACTCTTTAGAACCATAGCGCCTAGTGTAGGTAGGATCGTATGTTGCAAGTTTTCGTTGTAACTTGGCGTTTTAGTCCAGACAGTGTAGTTGGGGGAGATAAGCATTACGCGTGCGCTCGTGTGTGATCGCGTATGATAACACTGCGTATACAATCGACACTCAATACAACGAATAGATAAAAGCGGTCAATAACCTTTTTACCGGTACAAAATTTATATCAATATTGTGTACAGTACCGAAATGTTAATAAAGGAACTCTTCAGTATCAGAATGAGTATGCTTTTACGTTTGTATATACGTCTATAGCATTTGATCAATTACACAGTGCGCCATTAACATAAAATGCCAGTCTTTATTGAGGTAATGAATAACGACGGATCAACCGACACGTAGCGAAGCCGAAGAATAGAATCGTTTCAAAATTGCGTGACGCAATTTTGACACGCTTCTATTGACTGGCTAGACTCCACCACTCCGCTTCGGTGGATACCCGCCCTAATACACAATTATTAAATTGTGATAGCACACTGATTTTACCAAGTGTTTGATCTAATTCCTGACGCAAAACTGAAGTGAATGTAACGATTTGTGTCGTTTGTGTACGCAGCGTCGTCTACCGCGAATGGTATGACATACCTTGATGCAGTTGCCTATCGCAGAGCTTACAAATGACCAGCTGCATTGTCCCCTTGGGCCCGATGAAGGAGCGCTCGCATAGAGGGCAGTAGCGACCGATGCGGTACGCCCTATTCGTACGCACACACACATACGCGGAACCACCGGAACAGAAACACGCAATTAGTACACCATCGAGACACGCTCGATGTACTCGCTTTTCTATTACTTATCTTCGGATGCCCTTGTGGATGTTCTGTCAGGTTCGGTCCATTCAAACCATAAAAGCAGATGAGTATTTTAACTATTTTTATTCTTATTAATTAACTCTTATTAAATTTGTTTTTTCCGGAGTTGCCTTTTTGATTTGAATAGTTCCTTGTGTTTGTGATTTATTTTGGTACTTTATGTAAAAAAAAAAATGGAAAATATCTAAAAAACATATCTGTGATAGATAACCTTATATTTTGTGTAAGAGATGTGCAAAGTTGTGTTTCCTATCTCAAAAATCAATACATAAATCTGTTATGAGTACCTTACTACAATAAGATATTTTGTAAAGTGTGTCAAAAGCCCGAAAACAAGTAATAGAATTAGTGTCAAGTTAGTGATCGCTGGGAAAACTGGGTATGAAATGATCTATGCCCTGGTTAGTGATTACTGAAATACTCAATGTGACGATGAGTTAGTCTTATCTCGTGGTGATGATGTCGGCACGCAATCGTCGATGACTTGATTGACGCAGTACTTTATTATCCGTATCACGGTACTCATTGGAAGGTGTTACGTGTTACACAGTCAATAATGTTCGTAGATAAAAAGAAAAAAAAAACAAGTTTTAATATTGACGGTGCAACACTGACTTTCGTTTGATATCTCAAATGACCATCACGATCCACGTTTGGCATGGCTTAATGGCAATGCTGGAATAGCAAGGGAAAGTAACTATTAAGCCACAATAGGCCTCCAGAACTATAATCATATAGAAACATCAAGCAAAAGAGAAACTAAACAAGGTATTGCATCAATTACGTCTTCGAATGCTGTAATGAAATTGAAAACTGGAAATGAACAGTAAAGTCTATATCGTTAGTAAAAACCGATTCAAGCCAAGTCTTGAATTCTATTGCTACTATATTTACAAAACTAATATTTATTTGAGGTGAAATTTCCCAAACACCATTGCTTTTAACATTACTTTACTGTTCTTTTAGATAAACTGCTTGCTTAAACACCATCTGAATTACATTATTATGTCTATTTATTAATTGAGCATAAAAAATAATATGGGGTTAAACAAACAGTTAGAAAATGGAGATCAAAATGTATAGAAGGTCATGCAACTTATCGAATAGTACTGAAAAGTGCGCTGAGTTAATAACGCTGCAATGGGGGTAAGAGTTCCAAACTGCGGGGGTCAAAATGCTACGATATACCACAGACAAAGCGGATATCCACTGACGTCCAGACGAGACAAAATGAACCAGCTTATGTTAGTTCACAAACGCATGAAAATGACGTGATAAACACTTAACTACCAAGACCAGTTAAATTAAAACAAATTACACATAATGGAAATATATTTTGTATTGAAAACTGTGTACTTTTTTCCGGTTCCTCGATAAATACTCTTCTTCTCTAAGGTACGCTATAGTGTTCACGTTTTGTTGGTGCCCCTCTTGGTTTTACTTGAAACACAACACGGAATTATTTAAATGTTTCTGTGATTTCCGCTGTTATGAATAATTAGTTTATAAGACGAATATTAATATTTAAACAGTCAATCGATTTTTCACGAAATGCTGTGATGTTATTGTAACGTGTCCGAATCATATAAGTTTTCAATTCGATCGGTTATAGTGAAAGATCGATTATAATAATCATGTTTAAATTGGATAAATATTGGAACATAATGATTGTGATTTATCTAGATCTAGGTGATATTAATTTACAATAATTCTAATGATAGGATTCTACTTCAGCTGTGATATTAATAGATAAACAAGGTCATTACGAAATTGAGAGGTTTTACAAGATAACTTTTTATCAGATTCTTAATAATTTTTACTAGTATTTTTAGCTGTCCCAAAACCACATCAAATATATAAAGTTAAATTTTGTTTAGTTTGACACTTTTATAAATATAAAGAACATTTTAAATCACAATCGATCCATGCCTTTTCCAAGCAGTGCAGTCGACTTGCTGATTATCATTTGTACATTAACAAAATACAAGTCTGACGAAAACCTCACAATCACCGCGCATCAACCACACTGCACAGGAGAATCGGCTTGCAGTTACCACAGATAAACTGACTAGCTAGATACTGACCTAGCGCAAGGCGTGCAGAGCGAGTGCGAGTAGACTTTATGTCCACCGGGCCCCCGCCGCGTCTGGTGGTGCCACTCGGCGGGGCCCGCGGGGCCGGGTGTGCCCGAGGGGCCGGGTGTGCTCGAGGGGCCGGGTGTGCCCGAGGTGCCCGGAGTGCCCGAGGGGCCAGGTGTGCCCAAGGCTCCAGCCAGCCCGCTCGGATCGCGCGCGCCGCATGACTTGCAAATCGCGCACTCTACGCAGTGCCATCGACCTGAACAAAGAGTGTACTTAAGTTATGTATTTTTTAGGACTGACTGGCATGGCAATTAACACATAGTTTGCGGCTTCATTCTTCATTTCTATGTCAATAACTAACAGAGCTTTAAGTATAAATAAATGATAGGTGGTCAGGTCACCTGTCGGCAGATTGTCGAGTCCCAGGCAGGTCTTGTGGAAGGCGCGGTCGCACAGGTCGCAGTGCAGCATGGCGTCGTGCCGCGGCTGGTGGCACGCGCCGCAGCGCTTGCACGCGCCGCACTGCCACGCGTACTCGCGGCACTTGCGGATCGTGTCCGCACCCAGCTCCAAGCAGCCCGGGTGCACTGTAAAGATATAACAAACACAAACATACTTAACTTATCTTTAAAAGTGAGCAATTTACTGCATTTTGAGGAGCTATTCTGCTCATAACGCTGAAGATCCTCATCGGTATTTCACAATTTTTTTATGAGAACAACAAAATCACTAGAATCAGAATCAAATCAGAATCAGAATCTTTATTGGTATAGTAATAAACACATGACGAACATCATACTTTTATGGTAATTAAATTACACAACATTTAGTAATAAGTTGTAGGTAAGTACTATTATCATAATTAATAAAAAAACAAAAAAAAAAATTTTACATAAGGTAGGTCTACAGCTCAAACATTATTTGAGTGTTATTATTTTGTACTCAAAAATTCTTCCACAGTGTAGAAGGTTGTATGGGTTATAAATGTATGGTTTTACTGTACTGTACTAGTATGATACTAGTATGATACTACACTATGATGATGTACTGTACTAGCATGATACTAGTACAAGTTGTAACTTACGTTTAGCATTACAGTCAGCGCAGACCAGAAATCGTTCGTGTGTGTACTTCCTGTTCGCCTCGAGGCGCAGCTTACACACGCGACACAGATCTACCACCTCCTCGGGCGCAGTAGACCCTCGCGACTCATCCTTTTCCTTATCCTGTTGGCTGCTTCGCTTCACCTTCGTCAGCTTTTTACGCTGTAACATCACAAACACGCATACTCGGTATATGACTATAACTGTCAAGATGATGATGTTGATGTCCTAGTGGGGACATTAGAAGGCTGTCATGATGATGATGTTGATGTCCCAGTGGAGACATTAGAAGGCTGTCATGATGGCGATGTTGATGTCCTAGTGGGGACATGAGAAGACTGTCATGATGATGATGTTGATGTCCCAGTGGAGACATTAGAAGGCTGTCATGATGATGATGTTGATGTCCCAGTGGAGACATTAGAAGGCGGTCATGATGATGTTGATGTCCCAGTGGAAACATTAGAAGGCTGTCATGATGATGATGTTGATGTTTCAGTGGGGACATGAAAAGACTGTCATGATGATGATGTTTACCTTGGCAGAGTGATGCGGGCCCTGCGAGTCGTCGGAGGATGTCGACGAGTCGCCCCACGAGCCTTCTGACTCCGAACTAGACTCGACCGGGGACGGAGGCGCGGGTGGCGCTGCTATCACCGTGTTCAGAGGGAAATACCTGAGATATCAATGTCAATATTACTTAAAATCTTTGTTTGGAGCTCTCATGACGTAGCTGGCGAAGTTGTTCTTTACAGATCAACGAAGTTGATCGCGTAATCACTATTTGGATGGGTGACTGCCAGTGGCAATTTAAACTGATCGCACCCGTGCTTCGGAGGTCACGTTAAGCAATTGGATCCGGCTTTTTCAAAGTTGTTAGGCCATGACAGAGGCCTTCGGGCGGCCTTAAAACTTGTCACTAAAGTTGACGACTGACTCATACGAACTTACTTTTTTAGTTAATATCTTCTTAGACCCTTGGGGTCCTGGGCCATGTGAAGAATACATTTGCGTAAATATTTTTGCAATCCAGGATCAGCTCATGGTGAGTCCGTTTTGCAAGATAGTTTAATATTACTCCTTCATGCATCTATATTTAGCTTAACTTATAGTACCAGCCCACACACTCTCAATAAAATGTATGAAACAAACGCGTCGTAATCACCAGGTGGTAAGAATCTTTAGCATGTCCTTGTTGGTAAGCCCACCGCAGTGTCAAATTATTCTGTCTTGAAGCAGTAATGCTTGCATTGCTGAGTAAAGTACTGACGACAGATCTCGGCCATCGTGAAGTTAGCCGTTTAAAATACGCAATAACAATTTAGTTCGATTTAGTTTGAAAAAGCTCCATTGCGCATCGATACGGCTAACTTCACGACTCACCGAGATCACCTATTTCGTTATGAAACATATAATATAATTTACTTAACTCTTCCGTGAGGATTAAATGTAATCAGAGCAGGTATTCCGGATTATTCCTATCTGTCACCTAATTTTGTCCGGGGACAGATCGCACAAAAAAGTGTAATCTGTCATGATCGCACTTTTTTTTTTTTTAAAGTGCGATCTGTCACCCTGTCATTAACGAGAGGAGTCCGGCGTGTAGCGCGTGTGGATTGATACTGGCAGTGGCCAGCGTCGGTGGATGGTGTTGATGCGTTGAAATGAACGCGTCCAGGGAGTGAGTGTGTGTCCAGGGAGTGGTAATAGCGGGTCAGTCCCATTTGTTCTACAGAACATGACGTCACCCAAACAAAATTACACATTTTCGAAATGAATTTGATGTTTGCGATCTGTTTCAGGTGACGTCATGTTCCATAGACCAACCATAATAGCCCGGTAGGTACACTACGAAATGAAGTAGCGCTCTCACTAACCGCAGCTAGGGTCCACTATGAGTAAATGAAGTGGCAAGATCACTGACCTCAGCTGTTCCGGCGTGTACCGCGTAAAGCTGTGTTGATACTGGCAGTGCGGCCGGCGCCGGTGGATGTTGTTGGTTATATACTTGAGTGTCCGGGGAATAGTCCACTATTAATTTAGTGACAAGATGACTGACCTCAGCTGTTCCGGCGTGTAGCGCGTGTATGTGTGCTGGTACTGTCCCGGCAGCACGGCGTGCGGGTAGAAGCCGTGCGGCGGGCGGCAGTGCGTGGGCGCGGCGCCGGGCGGCGGACGACGCCGGTGGATGGTGTTGGTCTGCAGATCCGCGCACGCGACGTGCCGCCACGCGTTCGCCATCGCGTTCCACTCCGCGGCGGACGCGATCGCCGCCGCTGCCATGTCCTGCGACAAACGATTTCAACATTATTATGCATACATAACTGTAATTTAAATGAAGAGTAGTAGAGTTCTTTGTGATAGAGCTCGTCCGGGGAAGGACTACCACCATACCTATTTCTGCCGCCAAACAGTAATGCTGGCATTGCTGTGTTCCGGTGTGAAGGGTATGGTTTCCGGTGAAATTACTGGCACATGAGGCTTTCGATCTTAGCCTTAAGGTGGCAACCCGCGAGTGATACCTCTGGTATTGCAAGCGTCCATAGGCTGCGGTAACGGCTTACCAAGATGGTAGGCTATGGCCCACAAGATGTGGGCCGTACGCTTGGTTGCCACTTCAGTTGTATAAAAAAAAATGCTAAGAATCGTCACACCCCGAACAGTCAATAAATTGAAGCAAACACATCGTAATCACCACACGCAAATTTGTGTATGTAAACGGTGCCGTTGTATGTGTGAGTGTCATGGTTGGCCCCCACCCAATTTAAGCAAGAGCAAGCACACTGGCATGCGCACGCTTGGACCTACACAAAATCAATATAAACGCCTTTAGCTTCAGTGCCGGCAAACTTGCGACTGGGGTGGAGTAAGTAAACCGGTGGCAGGTAGGGAGCGGCCATTTTTTACGTAGCGTAGTACTAATATCTGTTTTGTGGTATTGTCTTCCCTGTCGTTCTTATGTCAAAGCCAGTAAGAAAATATCATTACGCGTATGAAGTTGTGATAATTTACAAAAAGGACAAATTTCACGGTTTCTTTAATGATTATCTAATTATCTAAACCCCTACAAAGGACCAGGGCCCGGCTCCATACAGCGTGAAAAAACTCCTTTATCATTTCAAAAAATATACCTGTCTAGTTTTCTCCGGATCAACTTTTGGCGGTTCAGGTTTGTCCGATGTCTTCTCGGATTTGACTTCAATCTTGACAGCTTTCTCGTCAAGTTTGGCGTCTGCCTCCTCCAAGGATACGGTCAACTGCTTTTGGCGCTGGTACGACCGATACTCTTCGTATTTGTGAGGGTAGTCTGAGAGCATGATGTCGAGAACGTCACTTGCGTCAACGGCTGTGATACCTGCAAAAATGATATAACAAGATCTCTATTGTATTCTATTAATTAGCGGAAAATAAACCCTTTACCTTTTAGTCATAATAATGCTGGACATTTGGAACATGCCCACATTTGCATATGACGACTGATGTGGCGCAGCGGGCGCAGGTCCGCCTGCGACGCGGAGGTTGCGGGTTCGATTCCCGACTCGGGTCAAATGTTTGTACGATCTACAAATATTTGTTACGGGTGTTCTGGGTATTTTCTATACTTATTATAATAAAAAATATCTATCTATGTATTGTATTGTATTAAGTATATAATCAGTCATCTAGTACCCATAACACAGCTCTGTTTAACAGCAGCTTACCTTGGGGCTAGATGATGCTGTGTGGATTGTCCAGCATTATTTATTTATTTATTTTGCACAGTAGCTAGTATTCAATATTCAATGGTATGTAATGGTACATGGTAGTCATCATCATCATGACAGCCTTCTAATGTTCCCACTGCTGGGACACTGGCCTACTCTCAGGCGAGAGTGATTGGGTCTTAATCCACCACGCGGACCCAATGCGGATTGGTGGATGGCACATGTCTTTCGAATTTTTAGTTCTTGGACATGCCGGTTTCCTCACGATGTTTTCCTTCACCGTATGAGAGCACTGGCATTGCGCACATAAATTTTTCGAACAGAAAAATCCATTGGTGCACGACCGGGTTTAAACCCACGACCTTGTGATTGGAAGGCGGGGTCACTACCACTAGACCACCGGTGCTCATACACACACATGGTACATGGTAGTAGAACTTCCTTTTTTTTTTGTTTTTATTAGGTTCACAAAACTGATTATTACACAATATAATAATCATTCTCTAGAATACATTCTTTAAAAATAGGTATAAATGTGTTACAACCTTCTAGATGTGAACACAGCATGCGAAAAATAATTTAATCTAACTAAAGTAAAACTAAAGATTATCTAAATTTAAAAGAGAAAAAATATATATTAAAGAATAAACATTATAACTAAGAAATTAAGAATTAATACAGTAAAGCCTATTCTTAATGGAAGAGACAGATGATAAAAAAATATCTACATCAAGACAGACTTTGTTGTAAGAGGAGCACATTCCGTAGATTGAAGAAAGCTGACCATAGTTTGCATGACAGGAGGGAAGGTTGAACGTTTCTCTATTTTAGATACGGCTAGATGGAAGGGGAACCGAGAATTTGATCTTTTCAAGTAGATTTGGGGAATCAATTTTCTCATAGACTAAAAGGTAGTGTTAGTATGGTAATAGTAAATCACTCTTAGTTATAAAGCCGCCCTTTGTACTTTAATAATAAGCCTTTTTAGTTGATTCTGTGAATGTTCATTCACTTATCATTCAT
Source organism: Colostygia pectinataria (assembly GCA_951394395.1). Lineage (NCBI taxonomy): Eukaryota > Metazoa > Arthropoda > Insecta > Lepidoptera > Geometridae > Colostygia > Colostygia pectinataria. The sequence goes on from OX596362.1 coordinate 4,265,113, forward strand.
TCATACTTCCCCAGACGAGCTACATAGCAAAGAACTCTACTATATACTAGAGCAAATATTTATTTACAATATTTCTTACCAAGATCACAAAGAGCTTCAGTGACTATGCCTTGACTGAGGCAATAGTCCTTCTCCTCGCCCACGACCGCCCGCCGTTTCAGTTCTGAATAACGTCGCTTGAAGCTTTTCACTCCAAGGAACATAGCTACTTGCTCTTGGATCATCATTACCTGAAACGAGATAATACAATAGAGATACAAACAGGTGACTAGGAAAGAATCTGGCGAGAACATCCTTATCCAGCGGAAAGCAGCGCGTAATTCCGCGTCTGCTGTTCGTAAATCGGCGTACATAATTATGTACGCTAAATTTGTGTTATTGGCTTTTGTTCCGTAAACATACGCGTTACAAAACGCAACACGTTTGATCGGGAATGTGGTATGCGCATTGGTCTGAATGAAGTACTAAATCGAAATGAAGTTTTAAAACAATATTTTCTGATACTAACCTGATGGTCCACATTTGGCACATCTTGAGGCGGCCACGTGTACTCTTTCACATCTGACGCTGTCCATACTTTATTGCTGTAAACGAAAATAGTAGAAATATTACTGTTATGCTCTCTAGGAAACAAAGCTTTTTTCATCTGAACATTATTATTAATTATTAATTACCTGTCAAACAAATCGGCAAACTTAGACCTCTTCATTTTATTGCTACTATCGTTTGTCGAGCTTCTCACAGAGCTTTGAGAATCTTCGTCTAATAAGTGCGACGGTCTGAAAATTAAAAGCGCATGTTAGACAAGGTATTTATAAAAAATATGCAAATATTTAGGATGAAAGCCATACTATTACTCACTTAGGAGTGGCATTGTCATCCATCATACAAGTCTCCTCTTCAAATAGTTCAACCGTCGTCGTGGCCGGACCACAGACGCGGCCGTATATTCCCATAGTTTCCTGAAAATCACAATTAATATTACATTACTAGAGTATGATTACATTAGTCAAGAATATGATGATGTAGATCTTACTTCCAAAGCGGAATGTACGAGTAACAATGTCTCAAATATATTGATGAAGAAATAGTTAACCTTCATGTAAGTAGCACCCTTGCCCCCGCCTCGACCGCGGCCGCGGCCTCTAGGCGTTCGCCCTCTGGGAGTGCCCCGCCCCCCGCGGCTGCCCCTACCCCGAGTTGCTTTCGCCTCAGGAGACTTCATAAACTCCTCAATCTTTACTGGACTCTCGATCACAACCGCTGGTTCGCCGAACAGCTTCATATCTGTAGTGCTTTTACTTCGGCTCGAAAGTGGGGTCATGCAAGCGGACGATTTGTCGAGAGCTTCCGTCATTCTCGGCAGCTTGATCCGTGAGCTGGTCGGATCTTCAGGGGTCGAAGGACGAACGGGCGAGGAGCGGCGCTGCGGCTCATCTTCATCTAACGTTTCGATGACGATCACAGTTTCGGTGGATTCGTCTGTTTCAGGGCTCGAAGCGGCCACCGGACTTGCCATGCGCCGGCCTCCCCGGCCGCGACCTCGCCCACCTCGAGGCTTGGCCCGGACTGCAGGTCTTTCCCTGAAATCGAAATATCGTGATTTCAGCAATTAAAACTATAAAATGTGAATGGTATTTAATATAATATAACTAGTACTTAGAAATAGCTCAAGCCGAGAGAAAGTTGGATTTTACGCTTCAAATGGACTAAGAATTTTAAGTAGATAATTTCGAATTTGAATTTAAACTCGGTAATCTAAGTGGAGTATTTGACTCCACTTGGATTACCGAATGAGTCAATGCCAATTTCGACAACCGACATCACTCTCGTAGTGGACGATAGTGATATCGGTAATTTACGACGACAGTTATGACAGCAAAGTGGCCAATGAAGTAAAATGGAGGCCTAACTACAGGCGGTAGATAGGCAAATTTTTTTTACGAGTTAGAGAGTATAATGAGATAGTCAAGTCGTTCCCCTGATATTAAGCACCACGCCTGACCATAACAGTTACAGTTAAAGTTCTGCGTAGCTGTGAATTGCACTCGTCACCCCGAGGCATTGTTATATATATTTGTTATTAAGTATCGCCCAGTAATTTCCTTGCTACAGTGCCCTTCAAACATAAACACAGCAATGCTTGCACAGTTGCACATTGGAATATCTGGAACTGCGGTGGTACTCACCAAGACGGACTCTTGATGAGGAGTTCCACCTGATTATTCTGATCGTTCAAAAATGATACTAAAACTCACCGCATCAATCGGAGCGATCGTTGAGGGCGTTCTTCTAAGGCGGAAACCGGTAAAGCGGGAGGAGTAGGTGGTTTTGCAGGCTTGGCACCTTCCGATAACGGTATCTTTCGAGGGCGACCACGCTTTCTAGGCGTTGGAGTCACCTCCACTGCTTGGATACTGGGAGGCTCATTTACTAACTCCACGGGTGTCTTAGAAACGTCTACTTCCAAAGGATCCTGTGAAATCTCTTCTGGTGTAGGAATATCCCGGAATTCACAGTTTTCATTTATAATCATCTCCTGAACATCCGGGTGACTGCTTTCTATTCGCGAAATCTCCACAACCACGTCTGAGCTGCCTGTCGAAGTATTAGATTCTGCATCTGGGTTAAGAATTGGGTCTTTATTTAAAATCGCAGCTTCACTTAACTGTAGTGATTGCATCTGTTTTGCCTGTAAATTCGAAAGAATATTGTGCAATTTCGAATTACCGTTTTTCGAATTGTCGTTATTCAAAAGCGAATGATTTCTCTTTTCACCCTGTTTAATTTCCGTATGAGGTTTGGATTGCAGTGTCTGAGTAAAATTTGAAGCAACAGGTGTTATAGTGAGACCCTTGTTTACCGAAAGAAGTTGTTCTAATTTTAACCTTTTTGAATCCAAAACTGATATTTCGCTTTCTTTATTTGTAGTTGTAGTTGGACTAGTTTCAGATACGGGTCTCTTTCCTGCATTTCGCCGTATTGTCACAGCGGGTTTCTCTGGAGTTTCCACAACTTTTGAGCTTCGTAATCTCTTGCCAATAGTCAAACTAACTGCTTCATCAGTTGAAAGCTTTTTTCTACTATTTACATACTTTTTCGGACTTTGCTTCTCTTGTTGGTGAGTATTTTCGGTATGATTTTGTGGAGGAGAATCTTTAGGTTTGTGGCACTCTTCTGTGATTATTTTCGATGAAGGGCCGTGATCAGTCTTATTTATTTTTAAAATTATGCGTGGAGAATCTTGCCCAGAACTTTGATTTGGTATCTTGTCTGTGACGATTTCTAATGGTTTTGTTATACTCTCGTTAACATCTTTTCGTACATCTTGAATTGATCGTGTTTTCAAAGATTTAGGTGAAAAACTCAAATCATTTGGCACCTCTGAAATCGGACTCCTTCTACCAAGCCCAGCGGCTAAATCAGAATTATGTTTTCGGATTTCATCTACAAGAGTTTTCACATTTGTTGTAGCATTGCAATTTGTAAGGGGTGTGTCTGTCTTTTCAGAATGCGTAAGGCAGTTACTAATGCTCATTTCGCGATATTTTTCTGAATCATCTTTAGTGTTTGACAAAAGTTGTTTTAACAATGTACAGTTTTGAAGCGATTTCTTTTGTTTCGCTGATCCTGGAGATATCGGCGACGCAACCAAATCTGTCTTCCTTTCATGCATTTCACTAAGTTGAAATGCAGTTTTACTGGAGCATTTATCAGGTACTTGTTTTGTTTCTATTGACAAGGGTTTGGTTTCCTTTGAACAGGAAAAATCATTTTTTTCAGGAAGGCAATTACGATGTGTAGTCATTGAACCATGTGCAACTGTGGAAATTAAGCTCGGGCTATCTGGAGCAAAGTCCATGTTCTTTCCTTGCTCAACATTAGCTGCTGGGATAAATTTCAAATTATCTCTATCTGGTGTGAGACTAGACTTCTTTATTTTTGGAGACATTGGCTTTGTGATTTCTCTTCTTGGTGATTTTGTCCCATCAACATAATTATTATACTTTTGATCTGTTATATTGTCACACACGTTTTTCATGTTTATTTTCATAACAAGAGGAGGTTTTTTTATTGATTTATCCAGACTTTCATCATGAATTTTATTTTCATTTGTTTCTTCATGTTTAACAATTGGTTTTATATTTAGTTTTGCCACAGAAGGAATGCTTGAACTTCCTGGACTTCTCAGTGACTCTCTTTTAGGTGAACTGTTGTCTTCTGGCTTCACTAGTGGTTTTATGTTAAGTTTAGTAACCACAGGAATATTTTGATCATTAGGCATGGGTTTTTTCACATCTTCCATTTCACTTGGTTTTAAAATTGGTTTTATGTTTAGTTTCATCACAACAGGTATGTGGTCAGCATTGTCATCACTGGAAGTACCAGTCTCTGATGATAGATTCTCAGAATCTTTCAACCTTTCATCATCTTCAGGCTTAACAATAGGCTTAATATTAAGTTTAGTAACAACAGGTATACTTTCCATGTCAACTATATTTTCATCACAGTCTTTTCCTTCTGAAGAGCTTTCTTCAGGGTTTTTTAGGGGTTTAATATTTAATTTAATTATTTTAGGTACATCTTCTACACTAGAATCTACTTCATTATCTATAGGTTTTACTATAGGTTTAATATTTAATTTGGAAACTACAGGAACTTTGTCCACCAATTCCTCTGAGCTTTCTTCACTTTCTATTGGTTTCATAATAGGCTTGATGTTCAATTTCGTAACAACAGGAATGTGTTCTGGGATGTCACACATTGATGTCGACTTTTTAGAAGCCTTGGTATTTGTATCTAAATCAGTTTTAGTTACTGCCTTAATAGTTATTTTAGGCACATGCATACTTTCTTTAATTTCTGAACTTGTACCAAATGAATCTGTTGTTATTTTGAGTTTGGGAATTTCATTTTCATTCTCAAGTGGCCTTATTGGTTTGATGGTCAATTTAGGGCTAAGTGGCTGGCCTTCTGATTTTGATACTGTCTTGATAGTAAGTTTAGGTACCTTCTCCATAGTTATGTCTTCGGTTTGACTTATCACTAGTTTTAGTTTTACATCTTTTTCATCATTTTCATTTTGTTGTAAACCTTTAATTGTGAGCTTTGGAATATTTTGCTCTGTGTAGAATTTACCTTCACTTTCAGTGCCAGGCTTACCCAATTTGATGGTTACTTTTGGTACCATATCAGATGGTCCTTGATCTGAAGCAGAAGCTTGATCTGATGTACTTGTTTCATCATTTTCAGAATACTCAGACTCTGATATTTCACTGCTGCTGGATTTTCTATGCAAATCATTTATCTTTTCTGCTGGTTTAGTAATTGGTTTTATGTTTAACTTGGTTATGCTTGGTCTTTTCTCTGTTCTACTTGTCTGATCTTTTAAATCTGTATCAGCTGGGCTGTCAGTTTCTGCTCGAGGTTTTACAATAGGTTTAATGTTTAATTTAGTGACACATGGGATTTGTTGGCTATTTTCAAAACTGTCTTCCTGCTCCATTGGTGGTCGGACTGGTTTGATAGTAAGTTTTGGTATAGGAGATTTCATTTCTTCAGCTTGTTTATTCCCCAATTTTATTGTTAGTTTGGGAACGTGTTTTGTTGAGTCAGATTTTTCTTCATAAGCATTGCTTTTTTGAGAGCTACTTTGCAAACTGCTACCGCGCTCAACAGAACTAAGGTTTAGTTTGATAGGACGAACTTTCTTTTGCTCCATGGACACATCATCATCAGTCTGTGAAAGGGTATCACAATTAGGAGTCTCATTAGTAGTTGAAACTAAAACCTGTTTATCTTGATAAGCCGTGACAATAGCATTATTGCTGCAGCTTTGAACTTCTGTGTCATTTGTTTTCTTTTCAGCCTTTGATACTTTCGTCAGTGTTAATTTGATAGGTGGAAGTTTTCGTACTTCATCTAACGCATTCACTTCAGCTTCAAAGTTTTGTTTTTTTAATATTTCTGTTTCAACATCTATTGATAAAGATTTTTTTGGGAATACATCTCCTGATTCTAATGATTCCTTTTTCTTTATATTTGTTGAAACTGTATCAATTTCCAAAAAAGATATTCTTGAATCAATATTTGTTATTTTTGATTGATCTAGTTCTTCTTGTTTTGCTAATCCTAGATTCAGATCTTTTGATTGACTTACATCTGATTTATTCTGTGTTTGATCCAATGATTCAGATTGTGCTTCAGTTGCTTTTGGCTCTGTTGATTGAGTCAACTTTTTATCTGCGGTTTCAAGTTCTTTTGTTTGGCTCTCTGTTGGAAATAGTATTATTGGTTGATTGTCTGATGATTTCAACAAGTTTGGTTTACTATTTCCTTGTTTCAACACTTTTGGTTGATTATCTGCTTGTGTCAGTACATTTGACTCCACTTTTGCAGGTTCTTGTGCCTGTGTTTGACTCTCAGTTGGTATAAGAACGTTGAATGGATTCTCAGCTGGATCTAATCTCTTTGATTGATTCTCTGTTAGTTCTGGTAATTTTGATTGGCTCTCTTTTGATTCTACAACATATGATGGAACTTCAATCTGTTCCAATACATTTGATGAAATTTCTGTTACTACTTTATCTTCGTGTTTAACTACAGTTAATTTTGATTGAATTTCAATTGCTTTTGGTTCAGTTTTTGACAAACTCTCTGTTGGTTCCTCTGTCTTTTTAAATTGAATTTGTGCTGGTTTTAGTTTTTCTGGATAACTTTGTATTGATGTAGATTGCTTTGATTGAGCATCAATTTGTAAATATTCCTTTGTCTGTTCATGACTTGCTTCCAACACTTTTGATTGAAGTTCAGATAGGTTTATTGAATGAACATGACATTGTTCAGTTTTGTATAAATTAATTTCTGTAGGTATAGTTTTTTTACTTACAGATTTACTACACTCAAAATCATGTGATGTTACTGTTATTTCTATTGGTTCTACTTCTTTTGACTGAATCTTTGATATTTCAGTTGGTATGGTTATTGCTTGAGTTTTACTTGATACTGTAGATTCTTTAGGCTCCAAAATATTTGGTCGAATTTCAGATGATTCTACTTTTGATTTCACCTTGCTTGGTTCTGATGGTGATTGAATTTCACTTGGTGCTTCTTCAGCATCAGATGATTTGAGGTCTTTTGATTGCCCTGTTGACGATTCTGATGGTGAAATTGTACTGAATGAAGGTGATAGATTTTCATTACTGCTAATAACATTTTCTTTTGATACGCTTATGACACAAGACACAGTTTCTAGTACTTGTGTTGAAATATTATCCATAACACATTTTACCGGTGCTGACATTACTTCACATTCTTTTGATTTAGGAATATCAACACGACTAGTTGAAGGTTCCACAGGAAAAATCGGTGAAGCTTGATCATCAGCTGGTGATGTTGATTGGCATTGTTTTTTCTCTGGAGACAAGACTTCAGGAGTTTTGATGCTGTTACTCAAGACAGAAATAACTTTAGGCCTTACAAGTCTAATTTTTTTAGGAGCTGTTGAGGTTTCTGCTTTGCAGATACTAATTTCACTTACATTGCTAATCTCTTCAAGCTTTACTTTACCATGTAGAAGGGATACAGCATCTGACGAGCTGGATACATCCTTCACTACATCACAACTTGTTGGTTGTGTTGTACGAACATTAGCCGATCGGGAGTCCACAGTTGACGACACTGTAGAATCAGGTCGTCTATCACTGGGCACTGGTCGGACAAGTCGTCTTTTGAGGGGAGACCTACTTAACGGTTCCACTAGGAAGGCTTTACTTTCACTAACACTACACTCACTCGATGTGGATTCTGCTCTTTCAACAGTCACATTGTCTCTATTATCACTGGATGTCACACACTTGACCGTCCTTTCCGATTGTTCAGATTGTTCACACTCGTTAGTGTCTGAAATGTTTTGCACAGATTGAATACTGCTTGAGGGAGAGTCCAACACTGATTGTACTGCCAATGACTCTGGTTCTGCACTAACCACTGCAGTACTGCATTCAGTTAGTTGATTTGAAGATTCTGATATATTAACACTAAATGAACTTGTTTGCGGTGAGCTCACATTACAGCTTGTATTTGCACACATAGAATCTTCAATATTAGGTGTATATTCTTCAGATTTTATAGGTGTGCTCTCATAGATAATTTCATTTTGATCAATGGGAGCAGGAGATGGTGTCCGGGGTTGTTCCAAATCGTCTGTTTGTTGTTTTGGCTCAGTCTTACTAATTGACTCAAGGGGCTCCTTTACAGCAGGGCTTTTGACAGTGACTGCCATCAGCGGTAAACGCTTCGGAGCTCCTGGCCCATCGACGAATTCATCAATCATGTCCAGTATCGCCTCAGTGCTTGTGTTGACATCTTGCGGCGACGGCGACGGCGACGGTACGCTGTCGCCGTCGAAGTTGTCCTCGGACATCGCGGGGGTTCTGCACGATGCACTGTCTTCAGGCGGCTCGTGCTGAGTATCACGTATTGGTTCGAAGCCTTCGGCCAGCCCGATGTCTTTTTCCCGCGCCGATGCACGGCGGGACGCGATTGTCGCGTTGCCCGCATCATCTTCCGGACTCTCCATTATCTACTGTTTTGCAACGCTGACATATCTGAAAGACAAAACGCTCGCTGGGTGATATTTACGTTACGAATAAGTAACCTGACGACATGCGAGATTGACAAGCCACAGGCACCATTCTAATTCACCATAGCGCTACAAAATATCTTTCACGGGGTCCACAGCGATGATTTATGTACCTACACAAGTACTTTATTTTCATATTCACGACGTTTACGTCTCGTAAGAGAACGCGCGAGGTTTTGTAAACTATTCAACAGCGTAAACCGGCAAACAAAAAGCTTGTATACGCCATTTTTAAAACCAAAGACATGGCAGATTGGGCCAATAAAAAATATCCATTCCTACAATTCGGCCATTGTCGTGTTGGTAAACTGCAAGAAGAAGCCCATAGATCGCTCTACTTGTGCTTGTAAAAGAGTAATAAATATACTTTCGACATGTGATAGAGGGAGTCAGCTAATAAATCTGGCTTGATTTGTTTAGTAGGTGTTATATTTTTAGACATGGCAATAAACATTTTGTCATTACTAAAAAAAAAGTATTAATCGGCCATGTTAATAAAACTGTTTTGATCCGTAAACAGATTTGATCGTGCATTGCTAGTCAATATTCTGAGGTTTGATCGTTTTTTAAAATTCTATTATTTTCAAAAGAAGTTCTGCCCTTTTTTTCTTCCTCTTCAAAGTGAAGTCATGACAAAACGATTGTCTTTTCAATTTATGTCACTGTCAACGTGACAGTTGACAGTTACTACGTTTTTTTTTAGATTTTCTTTGCCTATCAATTTACTCTGTGGATATCTTACCATACTCTAAGCATTTAAGTACCTCACATCAAAGACTTTCAAAGAACTCTGCCAGTGTCAAGTAGATTGTCGCTGTCAAGTAAAACGTAAACAAACTTTTTTAAAGAATTTATAAATTATGGTCTCCTTCTGTTCTTCTTTTAATTTGTGGCGTCTGTTCTCCCTTTGTTAAACCGACCATCTTATATCTCAGATCCTCCATTGTCTTCTTCTTTTAAATGTGGGTAGTTTGGAGGCACAATTACTGTTTCAACCCTGTCGATATTGACATTGGCAAAATTGAGGCAAACTCAGCCACAAACGCCACAAATTAAAAGAAGAAGTTGTCTATTTTGTCAAAACGACATGGGTCTTCCCATTTTAATTATTTTTCTCGTGTTATTTTAACTTTATGTAGCCAATGTTGAATTCCCTACACATTCACCATAGCTCGCCAAACGTAGTGCTTACATTCTCTTGGGCTCGCCAGTTGAGCTACCGCCATCTAAGTAGACAGCTTTTTTTTTAATAACTTGAGACGAAAATTTCCTCATTGCTGTTTAGTGGGCTGTAAAACCCGTAGCGAACGAAATGATAACATATCATCACAACCTTCATGTTTACATTCTCTTGGCATAACATCGGTAGTTCGGTATTACTGATGACTTGTCTATCTAGTATACGTACTCCGTCTACGGTCTACGGTAAGACGCGTCGCATGTTACATTACATAAACGTAACGTATTTACTGTGATCCGTCAGTAAATACTGATGTATCGTGGCCAAGAGAATGTAAGCACTTGTACCGTGGCATTTACTGTACGTGTAACTAGCGTATCTACTGATCGATTTCCGTATTGATGATCCTTCGGATATTTTTTTTTTTCAAATGGGTGTACTTTTCTTTTTGAGTGTATTTTGACCATCGTTTTCTTTTAACTTTTTTTTAGCTTTGTGTCCATTTTAACGTGTATTCCGCAAGAAACCGGACTAAAATATACTGACGTGTTAAATATTGTACGTGTGTCTGGTGTTAATTCATCAGTAAACAGTACTGACGTCTATCAGTTAATATTGTACGTACTGATGGATCACAGTAAATACTTGTAATATGCGCTTAGATCAAAACAAACCAAAGACAATGTAACATAACCACAGATAACATATTATAATAGTAAACGTAACGTACAATAGCGTAGTGCACAAGAGTAAAGGGAAAACATAGTGCTTATATTCTCTTGGGTTGTGCATAAATAAACGTAGTGTAGTGCTTACATTCTCTTGGCTTGCGCAGAACTGCTAGGTCGGAATCGGATTTCTTTGGGTTTTTCGGTTAATTTTTTTTATCATTTTAGTTTTATTAACATTATGACGACCATTCGGCCTTTTACGTGTGAAGATATGTTAAAATTTAACAATGTGTAAGTGTTTTGAACGCGACTCCAATGAAGACTTCCTGGAACACTCCTCTGGCTGGAAATTCTGATACCTAGCAATACTGTACCTACGTAACTTTAACTACCAGCTTCTTCCAAGTCGATGTTATTTCAATTACTCTTTCACTTTGCAGAAATCTGGACCCTTTGACAGAGACATATGGCTTATCATTCTATACCCAGTATTTAGCACATTGGCCAGAATACTTTCAAGTCCTAGAAGCGCCAAACGGAGAAATCATGGGATACAGTATGCATTCATCAGACCATTACCTTACTATTAGTATTAGTTACATTACGACCGATGTGGCGCAGCGAGGTTGCGGGTTCGATTCCCGCCTCGGGACAAATGTTTGTACGATCTACAAATATTTGTTCCGGGTATTTTCTATATATAATAAATATCTATCTATTTATTGTATTGTAAAAAGCATATATCAGTCATCTAGTACCCATAATACAGCTCTGTTTAACAGCAGCTTACCTTGGGGTTAAATGATGCTGTGTGGATTGTCCAGCATTAATATTTATTTATTTATTTTGAGTAGTATTAAGTTATTTAAGATTTCTGGAAATTGTTATCAGTTTTACCTAGAACATTAAAACAGTTGTAGTAAAGTGTTTCAAAACATGTATGATAACCTGAAAGAGTATCATAATGTAATTAGTAATTCAGGAAATGTAACTGAACTAAATTTTTTAATTACTAAAGCCATCATGTTATATTACAGTAATGGGAAAAGCAGAGGGACATGGTGAGACATGGCACGGGCATGTCACAGCTTTGACGGTCAGTCCTGACTACAGGAGATTAGGCCTAGCAGCCATATTAATGAATATATTAGAGGATGTGTCAGAAAAGTAAGTACTGTGAGATGTCCTTTCATGGTTTCAATAGAAATATATTTCAAGATTTCAAGATATTTATTCAATAGCTGACGCGCATGGTTTCCCTTGCTTACAATTTTTCCATATTTTCTCAGAATTGCACAAATATTATCTAAAAGCAAAAAATTAGCTGAATTTGGTCCAACCATTCTCAAGTTTTAGCGAACCTAACTAATAGCAATTCATTTTACTTAAAAGAATTAAAAAAATAATTTTATTTTAATACTATTATAATTCATTTCTTTTTACAGAAAAAATGCGTACTTTGTTGATCTCTTTGTAAGAGTCAGTAACAAGGTAGCTATAAAAATGTACAAGAACCTTGGATACATAGTGTACAGAACAGTTTTAGAATACTATTCGGGAGATCCTGACGAAGATGCTTATGGTAACAGTCATTGTTCATTATTAATTACCCAGTTAAGAAGAGAGATGTTGCAGTTTCAATTCCCCTGCAGGGCAAGTGTGTGCATAATCTGCAAATATTTGTTCTCGTTCTGGGCCTGGGTCTGGCTGTTCTAGTACAGCTTTTTTTACAGTTCTTCATAGAATACTTTTCTCAAATCAATGCTTGAGTCACGATTCACACTCAAGTATGGTTCTTGAATATGAGTCATAGGGTCTGATACCCATGACACAGGGAATCTTAGTGTTGTGTTAGCACTTGTTGAAAAAACAAATAAATTTACTCCACTCACTGGTGGTCTATTGGTAATAACCCGGCCTTCTGATCCTAAGGTTTATGTGTTCGTGACATCTATTGTCTGATCTAGACATTACATATTACACAGGTTGTCATATTTCTTTTTCAGATATGAGAAAAGCTTGCTCAAGAGATGTTACCAAGAAATCAGTGATTCCACTATCACACCCTGTTAGACCAGAGGAAGTTGAATAAAGCCTAATATTTTGTATTCAGATAAATAGAGAATAAAGCAGACATACAGTGAAATGTGATAAAATGTAGTTTCAATATTTTTGTTTTATATTGTGTTTATAACGTAAAATAACCAGAAAAAGGTTTGTTTTAAATGCTTCTGAAATAATGTTTTGCAACTACGACAGATTATTTTAACTTTTATCAGTCATAAAATAAAATATTACAATGTACCTAGTTACTGCAAACTTTTCTTTATTACAAAACAGCTTAGCTATCACCCTCATGCTCTTCATTCACTTGAGGTGGGGTATAACTCTGTTCTTCATCTTGATTCTTTTCTAATTCTGGTGTGTCTGATATATCAGTAGTGTCAACTTCTTTTTGTTTACGCCAATTTTTAGCTGCTGCAAGTAACTTAAGATTCGGTCTAACCATTTCATCTTCAGGGAATATGTAATCAAAGACCTCTTCCCATCCTTCTTCCACACCAGTTTCACTGATAATTTTCTGTCTCTTTTTAACTCTCCTTGGCATTTTAGCCATCACCTTTTCAAGTTTTATTTCCTCTCCTATTTCAGTTTCGAAATCTTTCCAAGCTTCTAGCAACAGTACTCTTGCTTCCTTTTCCCCTGCATTCCTGAGACTATCATTGGCTCTCTCATAGACGCGTCTTGCCAGCTCTACATTGATGTTATCAGTATTCTCTGCATTCAGTTCAAACTTAGCATATGAAAGCCAAACTTTAACATGAACGGTTCGTTCTAGCAATCTTTCATAAAGCTGTCTAGCCTTCTCTGTCTCTCCTTGTGTAACTTCAAAATCAATGTAGCTTTTCCACAATAATTCTGGCATGTCCAACCTTGGTTGTCCTACAGCTATTTCGTAAATAGCCCTGGCTCTGTCAATATCGCCCAATAATGTTTCCAGTTCAGCAAACTTGATCCAAGTGATGCAGTTTTCTGGGCCATATTCTAGGAACTTTTGGTAAAGTATCCTGCATCTATCAAACTCTCTCAACTGAATTTCTAGATCTATGTACCCTCTGTAAAGTTTATCTCTAGGACACATGCCTAGAGCCAGACCCAATGTTTTTCTTGCTTGCTTTAGGTCTTTACATCTGACCTCAAATTGAGCATACATTAGCCATATTTTGGAGAATGTGAATATTTTATGCGGTATCAATTCTAAACATGTTCTGTACACCTGTCTTGTTCTTTCTGCATCTTCAGCTTCCAGTTCCTCATATAGAGCGTAATTTATCCACAGATAGATGTATCTACGCCAAAATTGTTTGTCCTTGGAAGGTGGCACATTTGCTATGGCTCTTTCATAGGTATCTCTTACATCATCTACATTACCCTCATTCTCAACAAGTCTAATATAATCAAACCATGCATCGTAGTTAGTAGGATTCTCTATGACTTCTTGCTCATACATGTACTTTCTCTTGTTGACAATTACATCTTCAATACCAGATCTGTCTCCATATTTTTTTTCATGAATTGTGTAAGCTTTGTAGAGCTCTTTATTTCTGTCCTTATGGATGTGATCTAAAGCATACTTGTAAATAACCCGGGCTCTGTCATGTTCTTTCTGATTTTCCTCAAACTTGGCAAAGGCAATAAACAACCTCTCATCTAGCTCTTCATCTCCAAAGAACTCAACTGCTCTTTCAAAAACTTTTCTTGCTCCATTGATAAATCCATGGTTTTCCTCAAACTTAGCATATTTGATCCAGTGTTTAACATCAGGGTGAACCATTACAAATCGTTCATAGATCTGTCTACCCCTATCGAGTTCCTTATAACGTAATTCGAAATTGATGTATGTTTGCCAAGCTTGTTCATCTGGTTGCCATTCCATCCAGCGCTCAAACACCTGATAAAACATTATATTAAAACTTTGTTTTAAAAAATCCTATAACTAATTATCAGCAAAGTATACCTGTAAGATGCCTCACCTGTCTAGCCCCTGCAACATTCTCCAACATTTCTTCCATGTAAGTGTATTTGTACCAAAACTGTGACACTCTTGGGAGTATGGTGACTGCTCTGTCCCAGAGGTTTCGAGCATGGTTCACTTGTCTGTTTCTCATTTCCATTTCAGTGTATTTCAACCTATAATTTTAATAAACAGTTATGTTTCACCAAAGTTATACAAGCGGACAATCTTTGCCTAGAACAGTCAGGTGTGTGTATTATGTTATGATGTGTGTTTTAAGTTATGATGTGTGTTAATCACTTCTAAAGTAACATACTCAGAGCATACATTATTTTCAATGTCTTTAGTTACATACCAAAGGGTGATATTCCTGTGATCCACATCCAGAGCACGCTCGTAAATAGATCGTGCCCTCTGAACTTGCTTCTGTGATTCCTCCCATTGTGCATATTTGAGCCAATTTCCTATTACCTGAAATCGTAACGGTTTTGTAACATTTTAAATTCGTTTTCAATAATATTGTAGGTTATTAAAAAAATTATCACACTTTATTTGCTTCTAATGTGAGTAATAATTATTTTAAATATGACTAACCATGCGATTTTTCCTGATGTTATCTTCAAATGCTTTTCTTTTACGATGTTGATATTCTCTCAGTTCTTCTGGGTCAGAAATCTTCTGTTTTGGTGGAGGAGGTAAAATTTCCAAGTCCCTCTCTTTGGCTTCTCGGAGAAGCTGTTCAGCAGTTATTTGTATCTCTGCTGGTGCTTTATTTTTTACCTGAAAGCCATCAATAAATAATTTGAATAATCAAGATCTAGGAATACCTGCTTTGATGTGTAAACCATAATTTATTTACCTTTGCCACTTTGGGCATTTTAGTAGGTTTCACGTCCATAGTTTCAATGAGTAAGCCTGGTTATATATCAAATAAGTGACACAAGATTGCAGTTTAGTATTTTGGTATATGCCGTGTAAGAATATTGTATTGTATGACTTTTAAGCAATGAAAACGAGATATAAAATTCACAATTCACAATTTTTATTCACAACCACAACACAACATACAACATCACCACAGAGTATGCAGCGTAGTGCTTACATTCTCTTGGGAGGGAAACAGCCTCAAAGTGCATGACTCACACAAGCTCACACACAGTACCCAAGACAAGAGAATGTAGGTAAGCAATACGTTACGTTTATTATGTACACAGCAGCAGCAGTACAACGGTACCATAGACTAAAAAAATATTTATAGAGCTAGTAGAATAAACGTAGGTACTTGACACTAGCAAAATTGTCTGAATAAATTGACAGATGTGTAAAAAAAAAACATTGTAAACAATAAAATAACCTTAAAAAAGTGGACTTAAATTTTTTAATAGGTTAGGTACTTTACAATAATGTGAAATGCTTTCTTGGGTATGCCGCTCGTTTACAACGAAATATCCACGTAAGTACCTAATTTGTGACCGACTAACTGATAGACTAACCTACGAAATTCATTCCTTGAACAACTCCGAAAAGTTACCATTAATTAACTTTTCCGTACCTACCAAGGATTCCTACATAACCACAATAAATTTGCACCTGCAACTCAATTCACGAATGTCTTTGACCTACCTACTACCTAATTTAATTGCTTTCAGTTCAAAGATTCTCCTCAACATTCAAACAATTAAATTTTACTCCCCGTATCAACATATCTGATCAATTGGAGTACATAAACTCTGTTGTAGATAATAATTCTACCTTGGACTGGCTCTCAATCAAGTCCAATGTTCTGAGTCAGCAAGGAAATATTAACCAGAAAAACTATGAAGGATATCTACTTAGGCATATGGTGAGCTCCAAAAAATTTGAAGCTGCTCTTTCTTTTGCAAATCATCTTAGAAACAGTAGCGAGGAAATAACACTCGGCTCGATAAATGGGCTTTTAGGCCTGTACTATGAGATTGGAAAGACAGGACAACTGTCTGAAGAAGAGAAAATATTCATCAAAGATGCCTACAAGAGTTTATATGAAAAACACAATGTTTTGGATTTTTCCACATGTGAGAAACTAGTTCGGGCGCTGTGTGTCATTGATGAATGGGAAAAAGCTCTGTGGGTGTTAGAAGATATTCATATTACTAGTGTCCCTTCCCATATTGCTTTCAGCCTACTAATAGGCACACTTTTTAAGAACAACAAAAAGAAAAAAGCTTTTGAAGTAATAAGCGAAAGTTTGAAGTATAAAAGACCTTTACTGTTTGAAGCATTTGAGCAATGGATCAACTACACACTTAGAAAATACAAGGATAGAAAAACCATTTTAAAACATCTTGGTGAAATTCATGAACATATTTTAAGAAACTATGCAGTGGTAGATGAAAATACTGCTAAGAAATTAAAAGAAACTTATTTGAATCTAGGTTGGGAAGCAGAATTTACTAAAATAAAAAAAAATAAGTAAGTAGTTTGGAGTTTATAACTAGTACTGGTTTTTTTCTATTAGTGATACTGATAAGAAAAATATGAAACTGTTTAAAACATTTTAAAAGCCCATTGGATTAAATAAGGATTACTTATTTAAGACAATCCTCTGCTTGTCCTCATTTACTTAAACTAAATATTATTCTAGCAATGCAATGTGAACATAGGGCTCTATTCATAATTGTACCATAAACATCTGTTAGCTAATGTATCTTTCAAATTTGTGATTGTCTTTGATCATTGACCTAAGAATAACAAAGAAAGACAATAGTTTACTACTGTGCATAAAATGAAATGAAAACTAGCAGCATGCTTTGATTTACCTGAGATTAGATTTATATTCCTAAAAAAATATGTTTTGATTTCAGTGGTGAATGCATAAAATGCAATGAAACATTAGAATGCCTTAAGTTATCCGATTCAGACTTTTTAACCCTGCAACAAGTTGTTAAAGAAAAACTAATTGTTGGATCTGATCTATTCCTCAAATCATCACCTGAAGAATTGAAGAAGTTTCTAAAATTTGTTGAAGAAACTGCACCTTATGATGTAGTTATAGATGCATTAAATGTAGCTTACACAAACGGAAGAGGTTCTTATAGTGATCGTTTAAAAATACTCTTGGAGACCGTAGGTTATTTTAAACAGAGGAATAAGAAAATTCTGCTGCTTGGAAGAAGACACATGCTCAAATGGGGTGGAGGCATTCAGAGGTTGATTAGTACCACATGCACATTTTTTACTGATGACATGTAAGTGAAATTAACTTTCCTACTTTTCTATCTAAGCAAGTATGTTATTTTGACATCATTTGTCTGTAAAAAAACTGACTGAAATCTTTTTTTAAAGTTTTTATTTAGAGTAAGTCTTAATATTTTTTTAATTATTTTTTATTTAGACATAGACATAGACATAGACATAGACATTCATTTATTTACCACATTAGCACACAATACAGACACATTTGAAAATTATTTGATTTCTTGGATTTAAAAAAAAAATATATAACTGACTGTTACTATGGCTGTATGTATGTATGTATGTATGTATACTGACTTAGGTGATCGGGCGCCAATGCTTAATTGATTCACCTATAGCCAGATATATGAAGATATTATGAGTATGTACTAAAGCCATAATAATTTTAAATATTTCAGATCCCAAGACGATCCGTACTTCATAACAGCAGCCATCCTCAGTGGACCCCACACAGACATAGTCTCCAAAGACTTGCTTCGAGGCCACCAGTTCAACCTGCAAAATGAGAACCTCCGATATATGTTCAAAATGTGGCAATGGCAGCATCAGTGGATGATCTTTGTTAATTATACAGGTTTTAAAATTCAGGTAAAGTACTTTTATATGTAGTAGTATGTAGTAAGTAGGTATCCCAAACTTTTTTGACTCATAAACGAAATTCAAGTGAACGCCAAGACGGAGACGTAAGTACGTAGTACTAATAATTTAGTTCTGTGACGCAAGCATGCGACACATATGTATGCGTTCGGCTAATACTGGTAGCAAGGAAGGTAAGGATCAGGGGGTAACCATGAGCTCGTAAAGCAATTTTTTGTATGCCGCAATGTCAGTCTAACATTGTTTCAATAATGCTTTTGAGCTTGTGGTTATCCACCTGTAATAAGTATCATCATGACAGCCATGTTTCAACTGCTGGCACTGATACCTACTGAAACCTACTCCTGAGCGAGAGTTATTGCGCTTTAATCCCCCATGTTGACCGACTACTTCTTGGACATGTCGGTTCCTTACAGTGTTTACCTAAATCATTTGAGAGTATCATTTCACGCATTTTTCAAATAGAAAAAATATTGGTACGCGGCCGGTTTCGAACCCATCAACGGAAGGTAGGTAGGTAGTTCTCTACGAACGAGAGAGATAGTAGTAGGTAGGTAGGTACCTTCCTTACCTACCTTCGACTGATGCAATCAGCAAATCCTCTTTTTTCTGTCACATAACCTCACGGTACTTCTATAGTCAATTTATTCAGTGCTATATCACAGAACAGATATTATGTATATGATAGTATGATATAGTTTAATGATTCGAATGTTATGAAATGAGGTTACATACAGTCGAAACTCTTAGCTATGGATAGGTACTAAGGTTGAGATTAATTTGAACGTTAAACGATTTCACAGAAACTTTTGTCAAAAGTGTTATAGCACTTTCTTTGCTGACTGTACCTATAATATTACTTAACTTAGGTAGCTATTTTTATTTATTTTTATGTCAGCAAGTGACTAGACGATAAGTTGTTTGACTGATGTTAAGCGCCACGCCTGACCATAGCAGTTGCAGTGCCACCCAAAGCTTTAAATTTAATAAATGTATTTATTTCTTCCAGCCACCAATGTGTTTTACACCATGTGCTCAGAAGAATGAGAACAATGGTGGATGGCATCTACCCTACCAGAGTGAAGCTACCAAGGTTATAGGACAAGTGAACGATGGAACTCCTGATTTGTCTAGCTGGTTGTGTATACGTCGTAAAGAGAATAAATGAAATCAGTTAAAAATATGTTTTTTTTTTATGTTGATAGTTTATTGTTGCCACAAATTAATTAAAATATAAAATTGTTAAGTAGGTATTGGAGAAAAGGCAATGTTGCTTATTGAACAGGGTAAATCATAACGGTTTGGGTATCTACCTTTAATAAACATTTCGTGTTAGATAATGGAGAGATGGGTCAACCTTTGTAGAAAAAAATCCAAAAAAATCGTAAGTTACTTGGGTAGCTGTCAGTTTTAGACGTTTTGTTTACCGTGAACCTAATTATCTATTTTTATATTATACAATTAACTACAATGTTTATGTAAGTTTTAATTTTGTTTTACTCAATATTTCTTGGTAAATATATTATATTAGTAATAGAGCGTTTCGCAAAAATCTTTAGGTGGTAATAAAATAATGGTCACGTCTTAAAATAGTTGTTATTCTAAGGGTCACGTTTGCAGTTTTCCAAATTACGCAGTAAAGCTGGTAGCTGATTCTTCCGAAAATGATAAGCTGAAGGAATCAAATGGAAATCTGTCGACGGTGAAGTCTAGTAAGATTATTAACTATATAAATTATTTTTTATAGATGCGTGGCATGTATACCTTTATTAAGGTTCGTTCGCCGTGAAGTTAGCCGTTTGTGATCTGCAAAGACAATTTAGTTGGAATAAGCTCCATTGCGCATTAAAACGGCTAACTTCACGAAAAAAATCCTAGATCCGCCGAGCGAACTATACCTTTAATTATATCAGTTGACCAAACAAAATAAAATAAAATAATGATTAGATTTCAATAATGATTGATTTATCATCCTCCGAGATGAGTTGTTGACTAAACTACAATTCCAATAGCCAAAATAGCTATTGGAATTGTAGAGTGATCGTTCAGTCTTTTGCTGTCGTATTGCGGTATTTGTAAAAATAAGATAGATAGATATTTCTATATTGTACACCTTTAAAATAAATAGGAACAGAAAGATATAAGCATGTTCAAAAAAGTGTAACAATGGGCGGCCTTATAACTAAAAGCGTCAATCTTTTCCAGGCAACCTTATAAGTTAATAAAGTATCATGTACAGTACAGTAGTACATGTAGGTTACCTACTTGATATGGTAGGTAGGTACTTATTTACTTCTATACTTATTTTAGCGGCGAGCTCGCCCGCGGCGTCTTCGCGGCGTGTTAGCCGCGCGTTCGCCGCGAGCTCGCTGCGCTCTCGCCTCGCTTTGGACTCGCTTGGAAATTTGCAGATTTGGCGATTTGAAAATTTCCATTGTGATAATATGGCTGTAAGAGTACTTACATACATACAAAGAGACAGACAAGATGGAAGCGAGTGACTAGATGTACTGTAGGTACTTATTGTACCATGGTAATATCTGTTCTGTGCCATTGGGATGGGGATGGGGATGTACCATGATCAAAGAACACACAAGACGTACCTACTCTGTATCAAACTTGTTAAAAAAATATGTCAAGTTATTGCTGTCAAAAAAATAGACATTTGTTTTTATTTACGCGACCAACACAATTTATTTGTGAATTCATTTTGATATAATTTTAAATTCTCAGTTATCAAAATTCGATCATGCCGAAAGCAGGGAAAAAAGTTGACAAAACGCCTTCCAAAACAGATAAAGCAGGGTCAAAAGGAAATTTGTCGTCTAAGTCTGAACAAAATGTGAAAATACTGAAGACTGTTTCTAGTGAGATTCTTTGGTCATTTCATTCATCTTTTTAGTCATAGTCTAGCACAGGAAAGGTTTGAAAGGTACACTACGTTTGCCTAAACGATGGTCTCCACTTCTTGTCTCGTCATCTAATGAAAAGACTGTAAATAGAGTTCATTCGGGGAAATACTACACCAAACCTATTACTGCCGCCAAGCGGTAGTACTCGCATTGCTGTTTATGGTTCAAAGGGTGTTGTTTCCGGTGAAATTACAGGCACATGAGACTTTAGATCTACGTCTCAGGGTGGCAACGCGCAAGTATGTTGCAAGCGTACCGTAATAGGCTACGGTAAGCGCTTAAGGTGATATCAGACGGACGAATGAAAGACGAAAATAAACGAAAAATGACCCGTCTGCTATCCTTTAGGTACCATCAAGTGGGCCATGAACTTAACAGTAAGTCATTCACTTTAGTGGTATAAAAAAAACAGTGTTTTTTTTTATACAACTGAAGTGGCAACCAAGCGTACGGGCCACAAGATGGTAAGCGGTTACCGCAGCCTATGGACGCTTGCAATACCAGAGGTATCACTCGCGGTTTCACCTTGAGGCATAGATCGAAAGCCTCATGTGCCAGTAATTTCACCGGAAACCATACCCTTCACACCGGAACACAGCAATGCGTGCATTAATGCTTTGCGGCAGAAGTAGGTATGGTGGTAGTACTTCCCCGGACGTGTTCTATCACAAAGAACTCTACTACTCTTGTAAAAAAACAGTGTGATAAACCTACGTACAGGTGAAGGTCCAGGGCAGAAGATCTCGCCCCGGGTTCGTCGTAATATGGAGCGAGTGGAGATGCTGGCTCGTCCTAACGCGCGTCGTTTGCGCTCGCTCTGGGACGAGAAGTGCGGCATCCTCCCGCCGGAGAGGCGAGACAAGATCAAGAGCGCGCTCGAGGAGGATTACTTCCTCAGTCCTGAGTATGTAATCATTCCTTATTATAAGAGTTTTAGATACTAGAATCGCATCGCACTGACGTGAGCACATTATGCAGTAAGTTTGTACGAGTCGGTGGCCTCTGGTGACAGAGTTTTTAGGCCGATTAGGTAAGTAATTGATTTTGATGATTCTTTTTTTGTTGGTAGATAAGAAAAAATTATAAACACACTTTTTGATTTATTCAAAAAATACAAAACCGTTTCGATAAAATCTGAAGTAGTACTTTACCTACCTACCTACCTAATACTTCAGATCTAGTTCTATATAAATATTATCTAAAACGGTTCTGTATTTTTTAAATAAATAAAAAAAACGTGTGTTATTTTTTTTTAATGATATTTTTTGATCTATCAATAGACAAACTGAACAATACTTCCAAGCTCTGTTCGAGTCGTCGAAGCGCTGGTCGGGCCCGGGCGGCATGGTCGGCAGGAAGGAGCAGGTCGACAAGTGCAGGGAACTGCGACAGAGGCAAAAGTGGCTTGTTAATTTTAGTGCTCAGGTAAATTTACAGGAAAATAAACTATGCTGGATTCGACTAAACTCGATAGGCAGTAGCGGTATTTCGCTCTTAACTGAACTTATGTAAAACTTTAATTCGAATTGAGAACCTCTAATTAGCTCTCTATTCCTATGGATGAATGAATGAATGAAAATACTATAGTGCACTTGTATAGATGTTTCATTTACTGAAATAAAGCGGTTGATTTTCCAAGTAATTAAATACCTAGGTACTTAAATAAATAAAATTTAACAGGTGGCGTACCGTCTTTGTGACTACATAGCGAAGGGCAACAAGGAGATGCTGGTTTCCAACCGATTGAGAAGCATCGCTGATGTCGTCTTAGAAAGAGTCGCTGAAATTTTAAGTAAATAGATTATATCAAATAAAATAAATAATAAAAAAAACATTTGCTTGTAAAATGTTGCCAAGACGAGACTATTGACTTACTATCAAAAAATTATTAGATCACAATGTAGAGGCAAGCTTCTAACCCTAGATACACGTCCTAACTCTGCAAGCTCTAACTTTACAAATTCTACAGTCAAAATGTGTGGCTTGGCCGTTTCGCTACTATAATAAAACTATTTTAGAACAAAAAAGTAATCAACAGTGAATATTTACGGTAAAAGATATCTATTTATTTCTCAAAACAGAATACCTACATGCTATTCATGCTTTTATTCATGCATTATGCTGAGAAACACTAATATAGTAAAATTGTTCATGGAACGTTTTGGAAACGTTAGGTTATGAATACAAATTATATGTAAAATAGGTAGCTTTTTACTTTAGTTAGTGTTAGAATCTACTAATTTCACGACAGCCGAAAACCGTTGACAGTAGGTACCTACTAACCTATATAATATGATGTTCAGCTCTAGACTTTTACAAGTGATGTCGATGATAATTTTTTCAAGGTGAACCAAAGCCCTCCCGTACTCACCCAGGCCGCCTCGCTCGCTTCATGGTCGCCATATCGGATCGGATCGCCGTCTGGATAGAGAACGCAGTATACCGTGCTGATGCCATCGAACCTTCCGAGTCTGGATCCCATGAGCACATGAGATTGGATGCGGAGAAACCGCTCATATGCTAGTCAGAATACAGTTTAGTTTGGTGGTGAGTTAGTTAAGTTATGTGTGACTTTTGACCTATTAGGGTTTTTGGATCTGCATTGTTTAGAATTTTGTTAAGCTTTACAAAGACTTGAAAAAAAATCAGTGAAGACTGCCTAGAGAGAACTTTATGTAAAACCGTTGCCAATTTAAAAACAACTCCATATAAATGTAAAAATAAAAAAAATAAAAATAAAAATAAATGAAGTCTTGGAAATACGTACTCTAGGTATTCAGTAAAATATTTGTATATTATTATTGGTCCTTATTGTATTTGTAAGGACGTATTTAAAATTGTAAATACTAAAGTACTATTAAGAACGATCTTGCTTGGAAACTGAACTAGTTTATTTACATTACTTGAACTTAATTATGAGCTACAATATAATAATCACTTAGTACACAGTTTATATCGAATGACTAAGTTATTAGCAACACCTACATTTCGATCTAGTTTATAGAGTCCACGAACCTTCAGATGTGTTATTCTCACTACCACAATTCATCATCATCATCATCAACGTATTGCAGTCCACTGCTGGACTTAGGTCTCTCCCAAGATGCGCACTGAGACCGTTCTTCTAGCTAAGTGTCAGACGTTCTACTCTTGCGTGCAAAAGCGAATATCGTGACAGTTTTTGTGTTTCAGCATAACATGTCCGTGAATGCTCTGAACTTAGCTATCACCAACATAAATTGACCTACGATATTTACCACGATTGTAGTTTGTCGCTTTCAAGAGTACCTAGACCCCTCATAATTAAAGATGTCACAATTGAAACTTTAAATTCGCTGAAAAAAATAGTCAATCCTTTTAAACCTCACATTATCACATCATCTTTCTTACCAGAAAATACTTACCTTAGTGTGATGGCTAACAATATAAAAATCAACATCCAAAATGCTACTTTACATGCAAAACAATACAATTTATACTCCTTTGATTACTCATAAGCTGCACGAGCTTGTAAGATGTATTTACTGTTACGTTATGTCCTATTTGCATTGATACAAAGGGCAATACATAATTTTGTATGTAGCAAACTATTATTAAACAAGATTTTGCCTGCGGCTTTCTTCGCGTGGGATTTTTTTATTAGGAAAAGTATCCATTGTTTCAATCGATATCATAATGTCAAATCCATCGAAATCGACTAATAACGACGTGATTGATTATGTAACAAACATCAAAACATTCGTATTATAATATTGATGTTATTAGATACCTCATGAGTCTGGCTACATGTATCGATACCTACTCAAGAAATAGGGTGATACAAGAGGAAGGCTTTATACGTGTATTACGCGAACAAATTCGTGGGTAACAGCTAGTATTACCACCATACCTATTTCTGCCGCCAAGCAGTAATGCTCGCATTGCTGTGTTCCGGTGTGAAGAGTATGGTTTCCAGTGAAATTACTGGCACATGAGGCTTTCGATCTTAACCTTAAGGTGGCAACCGGCGAGTGATACCTCTGGTATTGCAAGCGTCCATAGGCTGCGGTAACCACTTACCTCTATATCTATACTTATATCTTGTGGGCCGTACGCTTGGTTGCCACATCAGTTGTATGAAAAAAAAAAAGTATTTTAATAAACAGCTACTGCCATACCGTTTTTCTCTACTAAGGCATAATATCCACACAACAATGTAATCGTAATATTATACAGCATTCCAGATATGGAGCAAACCAGCTTATTTTTTCCTAGAGCTGGTATTTTCATTATATATTCAGATCGGTAGTGACCTTAGGAAGTTCTAAGCTGGTAGTGGGTCTAGGTATCCCTTGGCGACCTTCTAGCGAGCTATATATGCGGCTGGCTTCCGTAGGGCGGTACAGTTCGCACTTTGAAGGCTTGACAGCAGTTCTAGTACAACCTCCCATCAACATGAAATACGCAGTAAGTTAAAGAGTCCTCAACTTTAATAAAACAATAGAAACAAGAGTAGTAGAGTTCTTTGTGATAGAGCTCGTCCGGGGAAGGACTACCACCATACCTATTTCTGCCGCCAAGCAGTAATGCTCGCATTGCTGTGTTCCGGTGTGAAGGGTATGGTATCCGGTGAAATTACTGGCACATGAGGCTTTCGATCTTAGCCTCAAGGTGGCAACCCGCGAGTGATACCTCTGGTATTGCAAGCGTCCATGGGCTGCGGTAACCGCTTGCCATCTTGTGGGCCATATGCTTGGTTGCCACTTCAGTTGTACAAAAAAAAACTCAGTTTTCCATTTCTCGTTTGCTAAAGCTTTCCCGATAAACGCTTATATTTTTTCTAATGTAACGCTCTTCATGCCTGAAAGAGTCAGCTATCTTTCTGACTCTTATGGTTCTTCTCTTTATCACTTGTTTCTTATATAGTGCATAAAGTTTCTCATCTCTAAAGACATTTTTGATAGACAACAATGCTTAAATATTTAATACTAAATATTTTTCGAACGAATGCGAGACTTGAACCCGCAATCAGTTTGATACGCGAATGCTCGCTCTACTAGTTGAGAGAGCCACCAAGACTTTTAGTTGGTATTCCCTAAGTGTGGTAGTGATGAGCATTGGTGGTCTAGTGAACGCGCCTTCCGGTTTTAATGTCGTGGGTTTGATTGAACCCGGTCGTGCACTAATGATTTTTCTATTAGAAAAAAATAGGTGCTCTCATACGGTGAAGTAAAACATCGTGAGGTAACCGGCATGTCCAAGAACTAAAAACACAAAGACCATGTGCCATTCAGCAATCCGTTTTGGTCCGCGTGGTAGATTAAGACACAATAACTCTCGCTGGAGAGTAGGCTATATAAATATATAGGCCAGATTACATTATTACTGTCCAGTCCATCGAATCGACCCAGTACAGTGCTGGACTAGACTGTTTACATTATTCTAGTCTTTTAAAAGCTGTTGAATTGGCCACCGGACAGCTGCCGATGCCGGTTCTCATACATTTTACTGGCCATAATAAGGATGTTTCTTTTATGCACTATTGTAGGCTCTTTAGCTATTTTTAACATGTAAAAATGTTTAACGACCGATGTGGCGCAGCGGGCGCAGGTCCGCCTGCGACGCGGAGGTAGCGGGTTCGATTCCCGCCTCGGGTCAAATGTTTGTACGATCTAATATTTGTTCCAGGTGTTCTGGGTATTTTCTATATATAATAAAAAAATATCTATATATGTATTGTATTGTATTAAGTAAATCAGTCATCTAGTACCCATAATACAGCTCTGTTTAATAGTACGAGTAGCTTACCTTGGGGCTAGATGATGCTGTGTGGATTGTCCAGCATTATTTATTTATTATTTAAATGTTAACCTTTTCAGGTGTTCTTCCTGTTGGTTGTTGTGGCTATGGCCGCCGCCGCCCCGCAGTACCTGGTGCCCAATTACTACGGCGCCGGCTTGGCCTACACTGGGGCCGCCCCTGGCGTAAGTTTACATAATTTACCTCTACTTTACTTTACTTGTAGAGCACTGAGTGCTGCACGAAAAACTCGTTTGACAATCGTAAATGTAAACGTATCGTCCAGCTATCAATCACTCTCGCTCGAGAGTAGGCCAGTGTCCCAACAGTGGGAACATTTGATAGCTTCCATGATGATAATGACTTATTTGAAATGTGTTTTCCAGACCCTGGTAGCCGGTCCGACCGTGGTCAACAATCCTCTTGGCTTTGGCGGACGCTTTACCTACCCCGGGTACATCGGCGGCATCTACTAAACAACCTTACTACCCCCTCCCCTCCCTAGCACGCACTGCACTCCCATTGGCCCTTTGTAAATAACCTCAAAATAAATTGATGGCTTTTTTTTTTAATTGTTTTATTATACCGTTAGGCTTAAGCTAGCAGTAAGTTTACGAAGCGAATCTTTAATGCGTTATATTGGTGTTTATATTTTACAAAAAGTGTAAATAATATTTAATAATTTTATTTAAACCAGCCAGTAGTAGAGCTATTTGTGTTTAAAAGAAAAAAAACCATTTATTCTGGACACACAAACAGCACACCAGTTTTTGTACCTAGGTTTTTAATTTGATGCGTAATAGGTTTAAGTTAAGCACACTCATCATATTATCAGCTAATTTAAAAGTTTTCAAGCTATGACGGAGGTTTTCCGGGCGGCCTACAGTTGGCCATTTACATTTAGCCAATAAAGTCCACTGCTTCATAGAATGCTAGAACGAGTGATTTTGCTTGAGTTGACGTTGAGCTTTTACAAACCTTGTTGAACTTCGAATCAGAAGCAAAGCAAAGATACTGGCAAAAAGCTTATGATCTTTTGGTACCTACGTGAAATTACGCTACCTATTCATATTGACAGCATTCGCGTTATTACTAGACCAATTTATTTTACAACTATAATAGTGAAAGGCAATTAAACGTACAATACTTTCAATATTGATACAAATAAAACCACTAGATACCTATGTTACCTAATCGTTAGTCTAAAACATGTGAGAAAGTTGTGTTTTGTTGAAAATATCTCGCTATGACATCATTCCAATCATCTATTTAGCATTTATTAGTAAGTAGAGAGGTATAATAATACAAAAAAGCTTGCTGTTAAACAAAAACGTTTGATTAAAAAATTGCTTTGCATTTTTATCGAAGTTTTTATTAAGTTTCGAGGTTTCTCGCG
Source organism: Colostygia pectinataria (assembly GCA_951394395.1). Lineage (NCBI taxonomy): Eukaryota > Metazoa > Arthropoda > Insecta > Lepidoptera > Geometridae > Colostygia > Colostygia pectinataria. Next base: position 4,293,540 of record OX596362.1, read on the forward strand.
GATATGACGTATCCATCTGTTTCTCAAACAGGATGTATAATGCACTTGTATTGTATCGCACAACAAACAAGATTGAATGTTTTGACTTTCCCGGAATGCTTGCCCCTTTTATAAGGCCAGACGCCTCGGTGATGGGCGCCGTGAATAAAGCAAAGCTTACGATATGATACTTTAGCAACGGAACTACTGCGACAGAAAACGTACCAGTAGTACAGTTGTAGGTATAGTAGAAGTACCTACCTTCAAATAAACTTACTACGAGCAACATTGTACTTATGACTGCAAAAGTAGTTCAAGCCTCAGCCAAATGTCACACTCATTTTATTTGATTTTACTTCTTTTTGACCCTACTATTCATTGTACAGTGATAAATTAAATTTCCGCTCCTCCCCTTTTAAATTAAAGTGGGGACTAGCGGGAAAGAAACTTCCCGCTCGTCCCATGTAAATCAAAATGATCGATGATGAGCGGGAATAACCCTTAGGTAGTACTTTCTTGTGGCGGCTGTACACTCCCGCTCGAGAGCACTCACTACACAGGTCTCGGTTGAGATGAGGACCATGTACACTCTCGCAAGGCCTTTGACTTGGTGTAAAAAATCAAATCGGAACACCGAGACAGGCCGAGGCGGGCGAGCTCTACCATGTACATTCTCGCGCTCGCCCTGTCTCGGTCTGCCACAGTGAGAGTGTACGGCCGCATTTAGTATAGAGAGATAGATAGATTGGGTATAGATAACATTTTCGTTACAAGTACTTATTTCAAACGAAAGCAACACTTACCAATCGGATGCTCTTGGTTTTATGGAGCAAACGAAGCACAAACACTCGACTGCTAATGGCCTGACATCATCACACTATCAGTTTACATAATAGATACCTACGTAAATGTAAATCACCATTCGAACGCACCATTCCAAGTGATAGTAAAAGTGGTCAAGCAGGAAAATAAATTAAAAATTGTCCGCGAGCAGCTTCGAAGACCGTAACGGCCTTGCTTTTGCCATGTTATTAAAGCACCTTCTAAAGAAAAGCACGTGGAACTTTCACTCTTATTTAAACAGATCTAAGGTCCTATTTACTATTTTGTAAAGTGCAAAATAGAGTAATGCTCTTCTTTTCTCCAGTTGCGCAATTTTATTCAGAGTATGTAGGTGAGTCAACCGATGTAGGTCAACCTTTCTAAGCAGAAAGGTTCCGTTAGAACGACTGACTCGGAAGCAGATACTAACTATTGTTATGTAAGTAATGTTATTTGTTATACATAACTATTCCTTCATATCTTTAATGAAATACACATTACGATCAAGATTTGTATGAAATTACCTATGAGTTTAAATTGAGTAGGTATGAGTGAGGTTAATATAATATTTCGTTATAAATAATGCATAAAACTAGACACATTTGTATCAGAAGAACAAACAACATATCGACCCGCATTATATTCATTACAATAGTGATTAGATAATAGTCTGAAATTAATGCAGCTCCTACTATAGATAATTTTATAGCGTTCAATGTTTTAGACAGTTTGAGTACTTATTTATCGTAGTGCATTGAAAAAGAAAGTAGGCCACAACACAACACCTAATAAATTACCCACTGCAATTTTGAATGTGGGGCACCAGGTAGGTACCTCGACTGTAGAAACCTTTCGCATAAAGCTATGGCTTACAACTGTTAAAAGAAACTCAAATACAGTTCAAGGGGTTCAAGGGTTCATACAACCCATCTCTTTAAATGGGTTGAAAGTTCTTAAATGAATGCTTACTGTCAAACAAAGGTCAGAGCCAGCTAACAAGCCAATGCACTACCAATTGTGCCATCGATCAAGGGCCAAGCTTTGACGAAAATCTGGAAAAAGTAAATGACAATTTTCCCATAAAAAGTAGAGTCCCAAAGAGCATCTGCTGCTTGCACTAAGTCGTGACCTTGCATTGGCGAGTCGAAACTTGATGAGTCGGTTCCGACTCCCATAGAGCCGATACATTTAGCTTGCGAGTACGTAGGTACTGAATTGCAGGTCTAGTATTCAATATGTACCTATATAGTATTGCATAATCTACACAAAGATGTTTTGGTTCTGTTCCAAAAATAGACGCCATAACTGACGGAGCAATAATAGTGGAACGATACCGCAAAGGTACCTATGCGATATGCCATGAAGGCATTCTGACCCTATTCCTACTTATACTTCCGGTATTGAAGTTATTGATCTTTATTGAGGCATTCAATTGAGCGATAAACTTATTGGTTTATAATGTCAGCTTAACTTGTCCAATAAAGATCTTAACAGTATACTTAGTGGTAGGTAGGCAGGTACATAAATAATTAATTGATTTACAGGGATTTTGTGAAACAGGCTGATAAAAAAAAGCTCAATATTGACGAATTTTGACGACCAATGTGGCGACGCAGGAGTTTGCGGGTTTGATTCCCGCCTTGGTACAAATGTTTGTATGATCTGCAAATATTTGTTTGTTTTGGGTATTTTCTATGTATAATAAAAAATATCTATCTATGTATAGTCATCCATAACACAAGCTCTGCTTAGCTTGGGGCTATATGATGCTGTGAGGATTGTCCAGCATTATAAAAAAAATATAAATCTTTGGAATTATTTTTTTTAAATAGAAGCGTTGCTTGTTTTTTTTCATTATGTCACTTGGATTGTTGAATTGAATAAAAAACATTGTTCTGGTCGCCTATAAAAGCTTGCTGCTTGAGTGCCCGTGAAAACCGTGACTACGCTTTTACTTACCCACTTACATTTATTTATTGTTTTACGAAGATAGGTAAGAAAAAAATATCAAAACCAACTCGATTATGCCATTGTAATTTTGCTATTATTTTTATTACACAATGTTTTTGGTCCAACAGTTACTAATATAGAATGGCGTAATGTTTTCCAACCTCAAGATGACTAAGCTCAAGCATAACTAAAAATAAAATGAAAAATTGCTGACATTTCTCAGAGCATCTTACGCAACGACCCAAAAAATACACTACACTGGGTGCACTACTTTTCAAGAGATTGATGGTATTAGTTAGATGAGATGGTAAAGTGGCAGAGATAATTAATGGGTACCTAATCAAGTAATTAGATACGCGACGGGGTTCTGCTAATTTATAATTAAATCTTTTTTGCTAGGCCGTTTGTTACGACGATGGGCTATTATTTCTTTGGATGGTTCTTTGATTGTTGATGCTGATCGCAGTCCTTTGTATTTTTTTGTTAGTTTAGTTTTAGATAATGCTACAACAGATTCGACACCAGGCCGAAAAGTAGGTGAGTAAAACTCAACACAGGTACTGCGTATTTAGGCTATAACTAATTATTCAAGTCTAATATTATTAATTAAAATAATATTATCGAATAAATTCATTTTAGTTACCTAATAATATTTTAGTTAATAGAACTTAGAACCTTTCAGCAAAAAATACATCTCTACACACCCTAAAATATTATTAACACATCATGACAGCCTTCCAATGTTCCCACTGCTGGGACACTGGCCTACTCTCAGGAGAGAGTGATTGGGTCTTAATCTACCACGCGGACCCAATGCGGATTGGTGGATGACACATGTCTTTCGAATTTATTATATTATTAACTAAAATTAATTAATTCCATAATATTATTTTAGGGTGCGTAGAGATGTATTTTTTGCTATAAGGTTCTAAGTTTGATGACCTTTCTGGCAGCGCTGGCGTGGCGGACGGCTCGCTGAGACGTGAGCGAAGCAGATTTTGTTTTCAACGACAATAAGGTTTTTGCATGAATTATGTATTTTTAATAGTTTTCTTAGTTTCCCAACCTTAGGAAGAGTGTAAAATATTGAATAAGTAAATACCTAAATGTTATAAAATAAATACTATATCAAATATGCCGTATAATTTCATGAATTTACGTATCTACCTAGATACAAAGAACGTCCTTTTAAATAAGATAAAGCTTCTTAGACACTCTTTTTTTCTTGAGAACCGGAAACGAAAGTTAGGTATACCTACTAATTAATAGTATTAGAATAGAACATCCGTGACTTCGTTTGTGTAAAATTATTTAAGGACTTTTTAAACCAACCTATTTGGTTTAACGCCTTTCTAAAGCTTTGGTAGGTATTTACTGTAATTTATGGGTAGTAAGGTGAATTTGAACGCCATTTCTGTTTCGAATATTTTTGAATACCTACTACAGAGTTAACCGTCGGCATAATGGGCTAAAAATTTTATAGAACTTCCCTTTTAATGCGTCTCTAGACCCTGAAAAAAAGTTAAAAAATACTTGGCTTCTAAACCGATATCCAGGGCACGTAAGTTAAGAATAAGTAGGTAAATACATAGAATATCACGCACGTGAGAATATTTTTTTAAATAGCTCTAGATTACAACAGGATTTCTTTTGATTTGTTACTTTTTATTAAAGACGTAATCACCTATAAGTGTAATGCAGTTAGGTAGTTGATATAACTGGTTATGTAATAAAGAGTACCTACCTACTCAGATTTTTAACTAATTAACGCCTCGTAACACTAATAACTTAACTACAGTTCACAACGGCTACTATAATTTTCGAGTACTTAATTGGTTATGTTATGATTATGACAGTACCTTATTTTGATGACTAACTTTTAGGAATAATTAAACTATGATTTGTTTAATAATATAAATTTTTATTTACGAATTACAATATGTACCTACATAATGGCATTACATTACAAAATATACAAAATACTTCATTTAATAATGATTTAATTAAATGAAGATTTCATACTTACTTATGCTTGCGTTGGATTTAAAAGTCATGAATATCAAATTCAAATCTGAAATAAAATCGAGCGCGTTGAAGTCTTTTGTATGGAATCAATGCGACTGTTATTTTAGTCGTACAAAATTAAAGTTTCTCAAGTTCACGTATTTATGTAAATGTACCTACTATTTAAACTGTATTTACTTCAAGGTCAGTTCCCTACAAAAAAAAAATAAAAAAAACCTAAAAACTATTCATTTAAAAATTGTGAAGCACATTCGTAGTTATATTTATTTAACGTTTTATTGTAATAATATTTTGAAACAACAGTACCTACCTACTTACGTACCACGGAACATCTGTATTTTAGTTTTTAACGAGTTTCGACATTCTATCTATAAACTAAAGGGCAAACTTTTTATACGAACACCAAAAACAAATGAAAAGCAGCGGTTCTGCTTCGATTCGTTTGCAATTTTCGTTAGTTAGTTAGTGGTATTCCCCCTCTCTGGGCAGGGTTTTGACCTCTATCAACCCACCGTTTTGAAATAGAATCAGTAGGTAAAATTCGAATCTGCGACCAGTTCAATTATCAGTTCAGACAGAGCCTCTACTCCCAACTGGCAAGAGTGAAATGTAATTCTGCAATAACATCCGACAATAAAATTCAAAAGCGATCAATGTCAGATCATGGAACACAATACCTAGATTTATGTAACTTTGCAATTATTTTGATAGACATCGTGAATCCGTAGACTCACGAATGTAACAATGGTCCCATTAGTGTTTACTTTATTTCACTGTTATACATTACCTATGCATTTTATTTTTAACTTTATCTATTGTTCAAATTATACGTAAAGTACTATCAAAATGAATCCAGATTTTAAATTCTGTTTGCTTGAAATCTGCATAAGAGTTAAGCTATCCATATTTTTTATAATAATCAGTGTCCAGTCATAAGTTGTAGCCTTTTCCCAACTTTTTCTCCTCATATACACAAATTACACACAAATATTACTTTAGTATGTCAATAGCTTCTCAACTCAATTATGCTGATCTTGTATTTTGATGATTAGTACGCACGTAATACGTACGAAGTTGCACTGGTGGTCTGTTTCACTGGTGGTCTAGTGGTAGTGACCCCCCTTCCATCCTGAAATCGTTGGTTTGAATCCGGTCGCACACCAATATACATTGGGTCTGCGTGGTGGATTAAGACCAATCACTCTCGCTTGAGAGTAGGCCAGTGTCCCGTCAGTGGGAACATTACAAGGATTTCACGATGATGACTATCAATTTTACTAGGTACCTATCACTACATAAGCTCCTTCACTTTTAGCCCTATTATGTGTTTGAGTCAATGATATCAAAAATCTATTGTTACACGATTTCGCGCACTTCTCATAGAGTCTTTGCACTAAGAGACGATTCGTCTAGTGTGGTGTCCTACTGCAGGGCAAATGCCTCTCTTTCTTATCTCTAGTTATCTCTATTTTGAGCTACTGTTTACCAATCTTCTAGATAAGCATCGATCTCGTCTCTCCATCGTCCTCTCATAAGTACTTATACAAGTTTTTAAATGTATTGATATTCTTATGTTTTATGTGTGGCAAAAATAAATTATATCTTTTCTAAGTATTATATTTTAAATAAATTCTTAAGATTCAATTCTTAGAGAATATCGGCAGGTAAAATTTCTATGAATAAATAATAGAAAATCAAGTGGCGTTCCACCAGTCGTTTACAAAACCGTTTACTTCTTATCTCATAATAAACCGATAAGTACTACTACAAGGTACCGTAATATATCACTCTATAAATATATGCACAACCTGTACAAATGACGTTGGCAAACAAAAACAATGAAAGTGCATGGTAATGTTGGATTCCACACACAACAGCCGCTTATGTCTCGATAGTGGCGATCAGCCAGCCTTTATCAGAAGTACGACATCTTCATCAACACTACCTGATTTGAAATATATTATAGAAAACGATTACAGTTCTCATATTTAACTAACTATAGTAAAAAACACTAAGGCATGTTAAAGAATATTGGTATTTTGCAATGCAAAATCTCTCTATCGCTTTTTACCACGATTTTAAATAATTATGACTGAAAACATAGCCAAATAATAATTATTAAATAAAATTACATGATATATGAAAAAAATATGGCATAAAAAACTGCAAAACATAAATAGAACGCCCTAGACCTAAGATGTGACATACCTGAACTTCGCAATTTGAGCATAAAAATAAGCAGGTAGGTTAAACTTTGTTTACTTGAGTTGGTTGTTTACTCTTTATTTGCCAATAATGCGACGTTCGGGCGACATCTGCACCAATAGGTGCAACAAACGTAATCCATCCATGACGCAACGCTTCCGACTCTATTACCTCATTCTTGGATTCGGAAGCCCGGTGGTTCGCTCCCATTCTTTCAGCCAGTGAAAGGGTCCTCCGATACACTTTTACCCTTCCGAGCGCGCCCGCAATCTACCGCGCCACCGGACGGGTGCGATGCAAACGCTCTCTTATAAATTTGGTGAAAATGCTGCGACATCACATTACGAATTCGGCGGCTGTACAAGTCAGCCGACCGATCGCAGAGATTCAGATTTAAGCTCCCGTTTTGTATCAACATCGTGTAGTGTTTTAGGTTCATCAACAAGACGAGCATACCAAATAAGCATCTCAATATGAAATTCACGGTGAGTGCGTGATTTGTGGTTATAGAAATTAAACAAAAACAAGTGCAAATAGTGTTGTGATCTCAAACTATTGGATTGTCTCATTAAATGATGTCCATTGGATGTCATTGATGGTTGTGTTGCCACACCCCGTGCAGCAAGTTTAATTTGGAGCTGCATTTATCGTATTTTAATTATTCAAAGTTAACCCCGTCTAACATGAGCACCATAAACAACGAAAGAACAGACTGCTTCTCTATGACAGTACTGTCTGCTTTTCTATGACAATAACGGTTGTCTACGGTGATCATCATGCTTGTCAGGATTAGATCAATAGAACTTTGTTTTATCATCTCACATCTCGTAATTGCTTGAACATACTTATTAGTGCGATAAGAGCACACATTCATTTTGTACAAAGTAAAAGTGAAAAAGTGAAATCAAATTTAATGTGCGTTTTAATCTTGATTGGAGCATGCGGGTCGGCATTAAACTTGGCACTTGCCCGACCGCAATACTTCCGTTTTTAGGAAACTGGTTTTGCAGTTGATTCGCCACAAAAATAGAACGCTTCAAAAATTACATAATATGTTTCTTTTGCAGGTAGCCTTCCTTACTCTTTTGAGTATAACATCATCATGGGCAGTGCTGGCTAAGCAGGTGGAGGAATCAAAGGATAAGAGAGAGGCGAGCTATCCATCTAACTCTGGCCACTCACTATCTGGCTATCCATCCTCATCTGCCGGTCACTCATCATCCAGTTACCAGGCTCCATCCACATACCAGTCATCTTCCAGTTACCAGCCCCAGCAATCTCTCAGCCATGGAGACGCTAGCGCTATAAGCGTCGGCGCTGGCTACAGCATTGGTGGTGCCAAGCCAAGCTACAATTTCGGTGGACATGGATCTGGACTTGAGGGCTTGCAATCTGGCGGCCAAAACATCCAACTTGCTCCAATTACTTTGCAGCCCAACCAGGGTCTCGTGGGCACAGACCTCGCCCAAATCATGAGCCAGCTGCAGCATAGTCTTAACTCTGGAGCTCTTACCCTACAGCCATCGAGCAACGTTGCCGAATTCCATGAAGGTGGACATGGAGGACAAGGATTATCTAATGGCCAATTCAGTTATGGATCTCCGAACCTGCAGCAGTATGTCCTAGCTGGTTCTGTTGGTGGTTCTCCATCGTACTCTGCTGGAACTAAAGGGCTAAGTTCTTATGGTTCAACTGGACCCGTATTGTTCAACCCCTCTTCCGAAGGACACGGTAGCCCATTCGCTTCTTCAAGTGGTGGTCAATCTTTTGGTGATGCCCTTGGCGGTGGACACTCTTACAATGGTCTTCCTCTTGGTGCTCCTGGACAATCGGCTGGACTTTCGTACGGGGGATCTGGACTTTCTTTGGGCAGCTTAGGACATTCTTTAGGAGCTTCAGGTCAATCTTTTGGTGGTCAATCTTTAGGAGGAGGTAGCGGACATTTATACGGAGGTGCTGGATTATCTCTGGGCGGCTCAGGAGGACATTCTTTTGGTGGTTCTGGACATTCTCTAGGAGGTGCTGGCCTCTCTCTTGGTTCATCTGGTTATAGTTCGGGACATTCTCTAGGAAGTGCCGGAAACTCTCTGGGCGGCTATTACAAAGTATCGAGCGGTCACGGTCACGGTGCCCCCGGCAAATCAGCATTTAAACCATCTGCTTTCTTAGGTGCTTCCGTCCCAAGTGATTCTGGACTTTCAGCCCTATCTGGTCCCCATGGAGCTTCATCATTCCCATCATTCAGTGGTATTTCTAGTGGGGCTCATGGACATAACTTTGGCGGTTTCAGTTCATTAAGTGGTCCTTCTAAATCAATCTCTCCTCTGTACACCAAGACTGAAAGTCATGGATCAGACTCCGCTGCTGCTTACTCAACCTCTGGACAGTATGCTTCTCCTCCCGGTACGACATATGGTTTTCCTACAGCTTCCTACCCAGCTGGTGCCGTGCAAGCGGTGTCTTCTTCTGGTCCTCAATACTACGCCAGCTCTTCAAAATACCCATCATCTTCTAGCTTTGGCGAAGGAAGCTTCTCATACAAGTCACCCAGCTCTTCTCACAGTTCTCTGAGCTCGCATTCATTCGGTCCTAAGTACAGCTTTGGAGGTCAAGGCATTTCCAGCGGCCGTTACTCTTCTTCTCCTAAAGACTCCCACGGCGCTTACAGCGAGACTTCTTACAACACTATCAAGTACAGCGAGGAGCTCAAGCCTCGTGCTCAATAAGTGACCTGAGCGTTTTTGTAAATATAGAGTAAGTGAGTGGTAGAGTAGATTGTGTGTTTGTCTCGGCGAAAGTAATGTCTAGGTTGTTATTTATCAGTGTACGTTTGGCTAATAAGATGCAGGCGATTGCTTTGATTCTGCCGTGCTTTCTTTTCGACACGTGCACGATTATGCAGTTTGCTGCCATCGCATCGGCCGCAACCTGTTTTACCAAATCCAGTTGTTACAAGTGATATCACGCCGTGAATTTCTGTAAATATTTAATTGTAAGACTGCTTATTTATTATTTGTAATGAACTTATCTAGATTCAAATAATTGTTAATAATAAACATTTTGTAAAATAAAACCTGGTTTGTTTATTGAAGCGATACATCCTCTAACACACTGGTCATAAAAGTTACATACACACAAGTTAGGAAAACAAAATGGAAAATTCATTCAGAGAGCGTAACAGAAGACCAGCATAAATACACAGTTTGTAAGGAAACATAATACCTAACTGCTTGGGTAATCGACACCAGTCGTACCTACATCGTTAGTTTCACTCATAAGAAAGTGGGTAGATACTAAGGCAATTGAGGTATTTATATCAACGGTCAAGTTCTACACACGATCTTGTCTTGTCTTTTCAGTACGGTATGTAAACACGATTGTAGCTAAATAAATTATGCTATATTATGAAGGAATTAGACAGTCAAATGAATCATATATATCGATTAGGTAATAGCCTCATAAATGATTTGAATAACGTCAGGTTTTAAATTTGAAATAAGAGGAAGCCGGATCTAAAAAAGTGGAAATCTATTCTGTGCAACATTCTCGAGCATTTTTAAACTAAACTGCTATCTGGGTGGCTAGTGCCCTCGCCAAGTCGAGCAATTATAAATTTAGTTCGCGCTATACCTAGTATGAGTACCGAATACTACGGTTTTCTTTATAGGATAATAGACAGAAATTAGATATTTAGTTCAAAATTTTAGGGTCGGCATCGCGCAAATGATTCCTCTGGTATTACAAGCGTTCATAGACTACGGTAACTACTTAACATCAGGTGGGCCGTATGCTTGTTTGCAACCTTGGTGGTATATAAACTGTATCCACTTTTTTCTACTGTTGCGTGAAGAAAGCCATAGTTTTCGATAGTTATGCAGAATTGACACTGGTATTTAAAGAGCTATAATTCATCATTCATCAATGCTTAGCAGTGGTAGACGTCCACTGCTTGACATGAAAGCCTTCCCCCAAAGTGCACCAAGAGCGCCTTAACGCCCGATTTTGAACCTTTACCGTTCACCGACTTCCTGATGATATTTAGAGCCCCAATTACTCACAGCCACAGATATTTTGACTGTTTTTGGCCGCTTCATAATCGTAGCTGCTGTCGATTTATTTCGAAATTACAAGTCCTACAGATTGATGATTGGTTTAATCAAAATTTACATTAGAATTTTATAGATGTAAAACTATATTATTTAGGGTTGTATTTTTTGTTTTTTTATTTATTGAAGAAGAAAAGGCTTTGTCGCTGAGCGTGGGTTGTATTTATATGTGTCGATGTTTGTAGCGATTGATATTAAAAAAAAAAAAATAACTTGTGATTGATAGAAAAATAAAAACTCTTCAATTATTAAAATGATACTACTTTATAAATAAACCAACAATCGTATGCAAAGGCAAGAGTTCTCGGGACTTTATAAATCAGTGGGATTTCATATTCTCCAAGAAAATGAATGTAATGCATTTTAGATCAGTTGGCATACTTAATGCTTTAATAAAATTGCAACACTATGATTGTTTATACATACTTACGAATACATAAGAGTTAAAGCCAACTCACATATGAGCAATATTAACAACAATATTAACCTACCACTAAATTCCCAAATTTTCATATCACAAAAAATAACCATTTATATCGTAATACGTATTAAGCTGCCAAAAGGAATGAATATAATGTTGACATAGCGTGGTTTATTACAACTTATTACTTAATGACGATTGGGGAGTGCGGTTTGTTTGAAACATTTAGCCGTGACAAGATATTACAGCACAAGACCCTTGTATCCTATAATTGTATGGAAATAGATTGGTAGTTGGCGTAGTGACCACGTTTAACCACAGATACGTGTTGTAAGTTTACGCCTGTAAGCGGTCCCGTAAAGTGCTATAGAATTTCTATGGGTTTCAGGAACTACGGTACGTTATACTAAGGTATTTTTGTTTTTTTTGTTTATTATTTAGTCCATAATTATTGTAATTTGTGTGTACCCGGAATAAATGTATTATATTTTCTTTCTATTAGCTGGTTTCTTTCGAATCAAAAGCGAATTAATGCCGCGTGGGTTCGCGGTGTAGCGCTCATATCTGATCAGGTCTATGTTCGGACATTGTGTAAACAGTTACCTAATAATATCTTCACGCTGGATGACGATTTGGACTGGGAGTGGAAGTGAGTGACTTCCGAACAAGGAAATCTCATTATGCAGTTACAAAAGAACACAAGTGAAATATAATTATATATTTTTACATTGATACTGCATTGTTTTATTTCGGATATTATTGTTCATTATGTAAGTACTACCTGTGCGGTTTCATTCGCGTGGGAGTAATAAGTATATCCTGAAAATTTAGTGGGCACTAAGCCCTACGTGTGCCAATGACAACGACAAAGTTTCAACTCGTCGATCGAGGCAATCGATCGAATGCATAGACTATGAATTTTCATATCGATATTTTTTTATAAAGAATTTACCAACAATAGTAATTTATCTATCATCATCATGACAGCCTTCTAATGTTCCCACTGCTGGGACACTGGCCTACTCTCGAGCGAGAGTGATTGGGTCTTAATCCACCACGCGGACCCAATGCGGATTTGTGGATGGCACATGTCTTTCAAATTTTTAGTTCTTGGTTTCCTTCACCGTATGAGCACTGGCATTGCGCACATACATTTTTCGTAGCGAAAAATTCATTGGTGCACGACCGGATTCGAACCCCGACCTTAGGATCGGAAGGCGGGGTCACTACCACTAGACCACCAGTGCTCATTACTTTACTATTATTTAATAATATAACTTAATTGTAATTTAATTATAATTTATCTATACTTCTGCACTAATATAATATCTCGTATTGTAGATTTGTACTTTTGTATTTTTGTTTCTTACAAATAAACTCAAAAACTACTGAAAAATTATTTCGATATTAGAATGCTACGTTATCCCTGAGTAACAATTATTTATTTATTAAAAATTCTAGGTGACCGTCTCGTTACTCTTATTTATAAAAAAAAACTGACAACAAAATAACTTGCTCAAAATTTTTATTTCATCTTATCAGTGAGAAGCGAGCCTTTTTGGTCGAAGAAGTCGAAGTGAACAAAACTGGACCGTTTTGTATTTATGTATATTAAAAAGAGAATTTACAGACGACCTCATTGGCGCGGTGTGCGACTGCTCGGTTGAGATCCAAGAGGTTGCGGGTTCAATCAAACCCCGTTACGGAACAAAATTGGTAACATATATAATTCTAGTCATAATAATTGTAAGAATAATTATAATACATATGTATGACAAAAAACAATTCTGATTCTGAACAAATGTTTACGTGATTTGCAAGGGTTTCTTCCGGGTCTGTCTCTCTGTATTACAAGTAATATTTACATAAGTATGTTTTTTATTCAAAAAATATGAGTTACCAATCTGGTTCCCATAATACAAACTTTGCTATAATATGCTGTTGAGTGAAATGTCCGGCAATATTTATGATTTATTTGTTTATTATAGACACAAAAAACTTGGACAGGTTTGTGGCGGTGATAAAACCTCACTTTCAAAATTGATTATTGTAGCGTAGCCGTCTAACAAAGACATTAGAATAATTTCTTCTGAGGTAAGTGCCTACTAGATACATAGAAAAAAATAAAGGAGAGTTCTCAGAGTGCACGGCAATTAATTAGTGCCAGTAACCAGCTTTATTTTTATTATTTTTATTTCCTGTTTTCTTTGAGTTTTTGATGCCTTATCTACTACTAGTACGGGACGGTCTATTTTTATGTAATTTTTTTTCTTGTTTTCCATGTTTTTAATTATATTCTGTATATTTACCTATGTTTCGTTATTGATATGTGTGGGTGGGTTAATAAATTATGTTTTCAATTATTTTATTTTGTAGTTGGTCAGTTGCATTGAGGCTTAGCCAGTAAGCCAGTAACACAAACAGTTGAGTAAATATCTATAGAGACGCACTAGGTATATGTATAAGTCTTCCAGTCCACTATGGTCTTCTGAGTCCCAAATTATTTTGCTAACTGGGTGGTTAGATAAAATCTTTTCAAGAGCAATATTTTTAGTAAGTGGCTCTAAAATAGAACTGTATCCTGAAAGTATTATAATATTTCAAACTAGCAATTCTGTTTAGCTGCCTAGTTCCAAAAGATCTATTTCATCCATATTGTTGCAACCAGATATTATTGTCATTATCTTACCTAAAAGGTAACTCTACTAAGCAATACAATGACAGCAAACTATAGTTAACCTTCTTTCAAGTTTCTAGCAAGCGGTTTAGAGGGACTCTACGCTGTAAATCAGTGTGTCAGCAAACCTTTTATAATGTATAGTGACTATGAATAAAGAGGTAGACTTTATGAGCGGAACTATAGTTTTAGGCTCCACCTAGCTAGGTTAATCTAAACTACACCTATACCCGATCGATGGTAGAGCTGGGCAACCGAACCAAACAAGTGCACGATACTTTCTCTTATAACGATTATGACCCAGTCTACGTTTTGCTCACACTACGTTTTTATAGATGGCGCTAAAATAAGAACTTGCGTTTTAAGTACTATTTTGCCTTCAGTTTTCGGGAGCTGTCTCCACCCTGTATATATATTTTTTGTGAATAATGTTATTTTTAACAATACTTAGAAATACTGAGACAAGGAACAATATTTACAGATTATACAAACAAATCCCGTAAAAGGAATCGAACCCGCAACCTCTCTTTTTTTAACTAGGTACACGGACACGCACCAATCGCGCCACCGAGGTCGTTGAAATGTGCGGTAAAAGAGTAAATGCTTAATTTGGTTGTGGTTCGATTTGAATGTAGGTACCAAACTATCTGCCCTAACCGCAGGACAGGAACTTTCACTCAATGTACGTCAAGTAAAAATAAAGCTGGATAAAAATTAATTATTCGTTATATAGCGTATAATAGCTATTGTCACTGACTTAAAAACTATCTACGTCTCGGGGTAACGAGCGCAGTGCAGTGTCACAAGATTTGCGTGACACTGCAATGTAAATGTAACAGTGTGACAATGTAACTGTTCTGTTATGATCACTCGTGTCGTCTTGAACACGAATTGAGTTTTGATTCTAACTCAATTTGTCGTTTTGAAGTAGAATTTGGACCCCAAAAGAAATTCCCAAGTCAATTGATCGATCAACGATAGATAATAAAATAGTAGACTGCGATTACGATCAGTCGAATTTCGGATATCAACTTCGATCCGTAATAATTGTTGTCGAATAGATGGCAAGAGAAACATGAACGAATTTTAAGCTATGAGTAGGTTGAATGGGTATGCCCAGATTCGTGCACTCAACATAAATGATGTGCTACGCCTTTATTACCTGCTATTCAGTTGCTACTTTAAAAGCTGCATTATTCTGTGCTACCTATAATTACCGCCTCGCCTCAATAGAAAGCTGTAAGATATCATAGTGATTACAGCTGGGCCCTTTACTAGCTTTTAGTCGCTGTAACCGTTTGATACCAATACTCACGTTTTCTTAGAAAATATATCCAGCAAAATACATTAGCTATAATCGGGTAATCTGAAATTAAATTGTTGGTCAGTACCTTTCAGCAGTTTTATTAGACGTGAGGGAATACTACATGCCATTACCTAACTAAACCTAACTAAATTTTTTATATAAGTTTTTATGGCAGGTGCTGACCCTTGCAAGTATGTTCTATATTTGTTTGTAAATCACTACTTTTGGTAATAAGTATGTAGGCATGCCAGTAAGAATTAGCACTGAATTTGCTCCATTTTTTGTCAAGTATCCGCAGCGGAAACCTGCATCCGTTATTTTTTCGAGCCTATTGATTACAAAATTCCTAAATCGGATCCAACAGAACTATTTGAACTCAAACCCATTTTCCTAACAAATTCGTCATCCTAACATGCACTGCAGAAAGTGAATCTTAAAAAATGCACACATGTTACGCAGACACATTTCCGCGACAGCTGGCCGGTAGGAAGCCGGTAATCTCGTGAACTGGATATGTTCCGATAAGGGACAAAGACCTATCGAGCGGTCATTCCCTCGCGCAAGATCTGGAGCTGAGGAAAGTTGTCCACGGCCGCACGTATAAATGCATGAACTTGATTCTGACTTCCACTTTTCCAAGCGCCCCCAAGTATAGAGCACTTTTATTTTCGCAACACGCGTTTTCCTTCGGAAAATAATGTGATTAGATTTTGATACGGATCACAATGGCGAGAATACAGTTTTTGGTAAGTTCAATTTGCTTGATTCAATTGTTCGTCAACGTTTACTTTTCTAGCAATTTGTTATCAGTAAAAACATCGAGTAATGTAAATTTGCCGGACACTGATAGATTGCTTTTTACGCCTATTCTGCAACTATGATTTACGGCCGGAGATAGATCGTTTATATTTCGTTTCAGGTCATTATTGCTTTCGCTGCTTTAGCGAGCTGCACAGAAGTGGACGATAGCGAGCAAAAGAAACGAGGAGCGGGAAAGACCAGTCTGAATACAATACCCACCGGCGCACAGAAGCAAGACTATACCTACAGTATTTACTCACAAAGTCCCAGCTCACAGAGTACTTCAAACCCTTCTTATCAGCCACAAGTGTCTAATTCTTTCTACCCAAATCAAGCCAGTAGCCAGTATTATTCAGCACCTGTTCAACAGACAGATCAATCATACGCTCCTCAGCCGCAAATAAACCTTCTCCCTCCACAAACATCGTCCCAGTTTCTGCCAATTAATTTTGTGCCTAGTCCAGGATACCAATCGAAATACCAAGTTGTGCCACCTAAACAGAATGCTAACATCCAGCTAGCTTTCCTTCAACAGCCTTCAACTTATCCTAGTCAGTCTCTCGTGCAGTACCCTCAATCTTTATTCGCTCAACAGTCAACCAACCCAATCGGTCCACAACAAAGCCTATACGGTTCACTGCCTCCTCAAGGACAGTACAATGTTGGCCCAAATATCCCGTACCAGCTCGGCAATTCTTTCGGGCAATCTTCTATGGTTTTCTTAGCTCAACCAAATCCTTCTCTTTACAACAATATTCTATATCCGAATCAATATTCGAACCCTGTGCAAAGTCTTTATAATTATTTGCCTCAGAACTCTCAAACAAGGTATGGCCAAGCCTCTTATTCTTCTCCACCATCTTCAGATGGCCAAGTTTCCCTTCAAAGTCTGCCTAAAGAAGACAATGATATAAGCACTCATACAAGTGATTACACCTCTGCCCCGGCTGAAAGTAATACCAGCTACAAAACAGCTTACGCATCAAGCCGCTCCTCATACTCTAAAATTTAATGATTAACTATTTTTAATATAGCAATATTTTTTTCTCTCACGGTAATCCAAATATAGATATTAAACATTATTACTTACCCATGTTATTTTAGGCCATTGTATTGCCAATTATATTTATTGACGGCAAATAAGCCATAATGTATGTTTGTTACCTGTTAACTGTTTAAATAAATTGTTGCATAGTGTTTTACAATCTTTTTATTTCTATTGACGGCACCTCTCCTGAAATATTGTAGATTGCGACTCTACATTTGAAAGAGCATGCAAGATAGCCAACTAATTCTTGTTTTGTTATTATTGCACTTACTTTAGGATTGATATTGTTCATATTCCTTTCACTAAACTTTTACTGTCTCATTTGTAAAAATAACACCACTAAGAATCGTGGAACATAGAGGTCATTTTGCAGTATGTAAGTGTACGAATAATTTAACTAAACAGAAGCAACATCTTTACATAATTTATGCATAAGTAGGTAGAGTGTTTTTATGCAAAGGTTGGTAGTGTAGTTACTTACGCTGGATTTGTTGGTGTAGGTGGGCCAGTGAAAGGAGCGCAGAGTGCTAATTGATGAGCACTCTTATTTGTATCACTGCTTTATGCGTACGCAATCAAACGCACCTGCTGTATTTACATAATAACTATATAAACTAATGTATAACTACTGGTGGATGTGGTGAAATGTAATTTGTGTAAAAAAGTATGTAGATGTAGCGAGACGCGCACGCAACATGCTAATTTACAAACAAAATATGAGCAGAAATTTGACGGAGGATTGTATGATACTTCAACGGTTGCATTAAACTGACTTAGAAGAAAGAAAGCAAGAAAGAAAACAACTTTATATTAATATATAAAAAAAAGCTTAGTTACTTTACCATATTCTCAAATCTTCTTAAGGGAGAGCGTAGATCCCAGCAAGGCAAGTTTGGAGGGGTAACATTCACATAGTTATGCCCCGATTTTAGTAGTTCTTCTGAAATATACACTAAATAAATAGTTGCAGACATTTCACACTGCAGCACCATGCAGCCCCAAACTAAGCAAAGCTCTTGTTAGGAGATAATTGATACAATAAATATACATATTATCTGCATACTTTTTTTTTCGTATAAACTTACTTAAACAGACCCGGAACAAATACTTGCAAATCATGCAAACATTCCACAGGTGTAATCGTACCCGCAACCTTTTACTACTCAAAAAAAGTCGTCACTACTATCAGGTATCTATGTCAGAATAAACAGTATTACCACACATTTATTTTTAAATGCATTATTAAATTGAGAAGGATGGAAAAACTCACACCATAAGGATACAAATTTGTAGCCAATAAAGTAGGTCATCATCAGATCAATCAATCAGCTGGTTGCCCATCAAAATTTTGCATTAAATCTGACCTTATTTTCATATCTTCATATTTCCTTAATCCACTTTGCATTGTATGTAAATATAAATAACAAAAAGTGCTCATAGATAATGCAACATGATCAGACAAGAGTGATGTAGGTATATTATCAATTTTGTGCGTATTTATCATAGAAGCAGATCAGCTGTCATGTCAGGAATTGATGGTCTTACTCTGCAGTGTGGGAAGAAGGTGTGACGGACAAAACTAAAGGTTATCTCTGGACATAGATAATTACGTAAGAATTTCGTCTTAATCGTATAGTTATAGCTGTTGTACTACTTGCTGTCCAATAGTACACTTGTACCTACTAAATAATAAACTATAAAATTCAATTTCAAATTCAATTTATTAATTTTGCGTAATATGGGTCAATTGTTATTATTTGTTTAGTTCAAGTAACATTGACTCTTTTTGAGTACATATATAACGTATCACAAAGAATAAATAACTAATTTACACAATAAACACACAAATATAAAAAGGCAGACATTCACCATGCAGGCAAAATATGACATTAAACAGTTTTAAAATTCAGATAAAAAGAATCACATATTTTTCAAACAAATAATACAATGCGTTTAATGCGGGCAGTTTATGTAATACTGCCCTCGAAGTTTTGCCAAATATCTACAGTAATTATTGAGGTAATAAATTCAAGCTTAAATAAATAAATTAAAATAAAATAAAACGTCTACCTACTTACTTATTTCTAATATTTCGGATGGTATTACGGTAAACATACTTGCAAACTATGCTAATAAACTTGCAAAATTGGAATATGTATATAAACAACCTTATATAAATATAAATTATAAAACATAATGTCGTTGCTAAACATTAAAATTATCATGATAAAATATTTGACCTGCTATTTAAGATTGATATCTAGATAAGTAGTTGTCATTTCCATAGTTTCAAGTTGATTTAATTCCGAAGTTTGTACAAACATTGTGTAAAAGGATTCGTTAATTTCAAAGCCAAAATCATAATACTTACTGTTAAACATGATTAAACTGGTGTCTATAAGAGATCGTGAATAATATGTTAAAAGCTACAAATCATAATGCCTAAGTAGGTATGTAATCTTCATAAGCACACCTCCGAAAATTACAATTTTAACTAACTTCCAGATAGCATAACCTTGCTTCCATAATATGGTACAGTCCTTGAGATCCAAATCAAATGTACGCAAATCGATTATTATCCTTATGTCGATATTTTTTAAACAATATTTTTTTCACTTGGCATCAAAGAGAAATGTAAGATTAAAAAAAATAATTACTTATTATGTAAGTATCAGGAGTTAATACTGCGTTCTACATCGGTGACTATATGCGTTCAGTACACGTTCTTTACTCAGTAAACATAAAACATTTTAATGTAGATTTACTAATTAAATTTCCAAAATTCTGCAGTAGTTGAATAAATCTCAACATGCTTTTGCACATTTGGTAAAAATATGCATATTTTTTTGTTTAAAAGCATTATACGCTAAATGTGAAAAGTACATACTCGTACCACTTGAAGGAAATTAAAAAACATATGTATTGTGAAATAAAAAATTTGAAAACGCACTTTTATTTTTTTAGTACTTAGGCCCCGCGGACTTATTAGCCGCCCCTCGTATTAAATACGTTATTTATTATGGTAAAGTACTTATAAAAAATAATGTTTTATTGCCCGATGTTCGTCCAGTTTGCTCATCTTAATACATATCGACGAGCAATTCTAAACACGTAACAGATAATGATTTGGTTGTATTAGTTCACATCAAACCATACATCTATAGCTCTGAAGTTCGTGTGGGTTTTCATATGATGGTAAACTGTAGCAGCTTATGTACCAGATTCAGATGAATTTATTTAATTTTAAAGTTGGTGACAGAAAACATTCCTCCTGTCACTCACGGTTTTACCCACATGGTACCGAAAGATTTTTAATGCTGGTCATTTAACATGTATATATTTTATACGTATTTTGAACGTGTTATCTAAGTAATAAAATCGCCACTGGCTTCTGATATCTAGCCATAATTAATACACAAGACATTAATAGCTTTAGAACAACTTTTGGATCATCGCTCTATGTAGATTTCTAGTTATGTGTACTACTCGTAATAGGTAATTATGCAATTTTTATGACATTTTAAATATTAGTGCAGATTACCAATTTCGCCCAAAGCTATGTAGAATTTGATAATTTTTGGTATAATGGTGTGGGTGGAGAAGAGTGTCTGAGTTTACTAAATTTAATGTCTTTGAAATAAGATTTATGTAAATTTAAATGTTAATAGCTTGACTGAAGATAAATGTTTTATATTCCCACTGACGATGATGGATTTAATACTCGGAGTATTATTGTCTTTTTGTTTACTGGCTTCAGGGTTCCAAGATCTGACAAAGAACCCATAGTTTCAAAATGTCTCTTCTAGATCTTGCTAGTATAATTATTATACTTATTTATTTTATTATATAGGTAGTTATTATAATAAGTATAGCAGCTTATTGTTATTACTATAACATGCAAACACAAAATGTGTTTGGATGAAGAAGTAAATTTTTATTTTAAGCTTATTTTTATTAAACTCTATAAAAATATTATGACATGTCGTGTTACAATTTTAGATACTTACTACCAGGTATGTTGGTCTAGTGGTAGTGACCCCGCCTTCAGATCCGAAGGTCGTGGGTTCAAACCCGGTCGTGCACCAATGGATTTTTCTGTTCTAAAAATTTATGTGCGCAATGCCTGTGCTCTCATACGGTGAAGGAAAACATCGTGAGGAAACCGGCATGTCCAAGAACAAAAAATTCGAAAGACATGTGCCATCCACCAATCCGCATTGGGTCCGCGTGGTGGATTTAAGACCCAATCACTCTCGCCTGAGAGTAGGCCAGTGTCCCAGCAGTGGGAACATTAGAAGGCTGTCATGATGATGATGACTACCAGGTATGTACTATGTAGACTAGACCCTTTCCTAATTGTATCTAGAAATCTAAAATTAGGACTCTTAAAATAATATCCTGGCACAAAATTAACTTTGGAACCTCGAGATATATAAGAAGAAAAGAGTTGACGATGATGCAAGAAGTTGTATACCTATCTTCATTATTATATTTGGACTTTGAATCTGCTATTAACATACTTTGCTTTTAAATTAAAAGAGCATCATTGATTTATAATATTAAAGATTTATCTAAATAATTAATTATGTAGGTCAATGTCTTTTTCTTCTTATCTAATGCAAATAAAAATTAATCGAAGTTCTGAATAATTCTTTAGCAGAGCGATTGGAGCTTAAAATTAATAACTGCATTAAAATCAATAAAAAAAAACTTAAATGAAATACTTAGGTAAGTAAGAAACTTTAAGATTAATAAAGACGTAAGATTGGGAATCTAAATTTTCAACCTAATTCACATTAAATAAATAAATATCGGCGGACTTTCATAACACAGCAATATCCAGGCCCCAACTAAACAAAGCTTGTATGTACTATGGGAACCAGATAACTGATATCTATTGTATATCAGTTATCTGGTTTCCATAGTACACACTTACATACTTAAATATTTTTGTAAACTTACTTGCAATACCTGGACTCGCAACAAATAACGCTACCGAACCCCAAGGGTCGGTAGCGTACTTGCTATTTGCTAATTACAGCTATGTCTTTTTTTTTTTTATACAACTGAAGTGGCAACCAAGCGTACGGCCCACAAGATGGTAAGCGGTTACCGCAGCCTATGAACGCTTGCAATACCAGAGGTATCACTCGCGGGTTGCCACCTTGAGGCTAAGATCGAAAGCCTCATGTGCCAGTAATTTCACCGGAAACCACCGAAACACAGCAATGCGAGCATTACTGCTTGGCGGCAGAAATAGGTATGGCGGTAGTCCTTTCCCGGACGAGCTCTATCACAGAGAACTCTACTACTCTTATGTCCAACAGTTTCTACCACGGGTAAATAAAACTATCCGTGGTTAAAAAAAATGTCTTGCAGCGGGGATCGAACCTGCAACCTCTCGTTTATCAACCAAGCACACCCACCGCGCAAACGAAATCGTCTTTGAATTAGGTTGAGCTATAAGTAGCCTATAACTCATTTATAGAGAGAGTTCTGACAGATCGCTTGTAAAAGTTGTAAACCTTTATGAACTAAAAGTATCAAGTTCAGAGGATTCAAAGGCTTACTTGCGTGACTTAGTGGACCATCAGGGGCGTTATTCGCTACGATATAGGAGATTCCTTACCAATAACTTGTAACTTAGTAACGTGTTCTATACGCGCCATGGTGTGGAATTGTAAAATGGTTTTGCGTGTCTGTAATGTTTCAATAGCGATAGTTCCGCCATCGAAATCGAATCGTTGACCTTGACGAGCCATGTTTTAGGCACGATTCCACGCAGAAATGAAGTTATTTTTATAATAAGTAAGTTCTGCCGGCGGATCTTGGCCAAGTAAGCCGTTTATGATGCGCAAAGAAATTTTAGTCCAAAAAAGCTCAATTGCTGACGGAGAAGAGTAGACTAAAATTGTATACTCTACATTTCTTTAAACCCCGTTGTTAGCTACTTGCCCACCACGTGACGTGACGCAACACGAAGTCTCCATTATCCGTCATTATCGTTGTCCGGAACTTAGACCCTTTCCTGTGAAAGTAAAGTTCCATCGAACCTTCATTGATGTGTGTAAGATGTTATTGCACATTGCAAATAAAATCGTAGTGTTAGTAGCTCTTGCGCCTGTAATTTAGTATTTACAAGTACTTTTAACTGACTTCAAAAAAGGATTATTCATCAAGTTTTTTTTGCATGTTTGTTACGCGAATTATGAACTGATTTTGATGAATATGTTTTTGTTTGATAGGTCTATCTAATACTTCCGTAGTGATCCCATTTAAGTTTTATCGAAATTGATTCAGTACTTTTAAAATAAATCATAAAAAATTACTAAATTTGAGTTTAGTCTTATCGTAAATTTTGATTCAAATTCAAGTTCAATGTTTTTATTAATAAAATCGCAAGGATCATTTTGAAACGTTCGCACTCAACCTTCTTAGAAGAATCTGGCAACAAACTCGTCTGGGATTCTTCATAGAGCTTAAGTGTGGTGCTAATCGAACTAACTGAAGCTCATACTAAAGTTAAAAAAGGAAAAGATTAAGAGCACAAGTAATCGGGAGACTCAAGCATTTGAATTTGGAATAAGCAAAAAAAAAATGCTGGAGTCCATGGAGTTTTTATTCTTTTTTGTCACTCGTTTTTAGTCTTCTGTGGTACAGTGAACGACTGGCCAAATTGATTAAAACGAGAAGCGGGAGCTACCTTTTATATAAACTAATAATATTTTCGTTTCGTTTACATTTTTATGATTATAGTTTAGGTTTGTGGGGTGGTTTTGGGGGGTTTAAAAACAAACTCTTTAGTATATTTTTATTATAGGAAGAAAGGCCGTGTGTTCACGCTGAGTGTTATGATATAGGGTAAGACTTGTAATAAATCAAATTGTTAGTTGTTCTTTATGCAAACCACGCATGGGTGTGTCTGCTATCCAATCCATCACTTTGTCTACGGTGTATGTTTAAATATTGTCTAGACATGCGTTTATGAACATATTAGCTGTACCCACGTGGTTCGAGTGTGCAAGTACAGGTAACCTTCGCCAAGAAAATAGCTATTCGCGTTAGAAAATTCTTACACAAAGGTTCTCACCCATTTTTTTCCCCCTTAGGATTAAATTTCGAAACATCCCTTTTTGGGTTATCTATCTACTAAACTACTCAAACCACTAACACCTTTAAAAATCTATCTAAAAATAATTTAGTCAATATAATAATAAAAATAAATTGTCTCTAATAATAAACCTAATATTACGAGTATAGTATAGGCCAATACTATTGAAATAGTTTAGACTCAGCGCTGCAATAGAGCTTATGGTAGGCCCCAGGGCTCCCAATAGATTCATGCTAGGTAATCATTTTGATAGTTGATGTCTAGATTGTATTCTTAAATATGTACTGTGGCGGTCGCCAGAATTCCAGACAGACTTTCTAATGTTCTTTGGACGGATCATTCATTGAATTTTAACCTTTTGTTTTAGCAGACAAAGGGTTAACATTTAATGTTTAATTATTATGTGCCTTTTTAATCTATACTTAGCATTTAATCTATAGTTGCAGCAAAAACTGTATTTTCTACAGCAAGGATTTTCATATATGTATACAATTTAGTATTTAAATTATTTACCTATTTGCTTGTTTAATTTAGAAAACCCACCTAAGAAAATGACAACAACTTACGCTTAAAATAATTTTATCTAGTCTTATGATGTTTCTCCATTTAATGTTTCTCCATTCTCCATTTAAAAAATGCTGCAAGTAGCGTGCACTTTTTTTTGAGAAATAGTGAGTGGAGGGTCAAAACAAGGGGTCCATGAGAAATGCTTAATAAACCTTCCTACTTACTCAGAGTTTCTCTAACAGGAATCATCTTTTTTAAACATCATGTATGACTTTTACCTCGTGGTGGGATCTTTAGCATGAGTTTGTCTTGGTGAGTCCACCGCTGGTACCTATCAGATAATTTTCCTCCAAGCAGCTTGGTTGTAAAATTACTGGGCAAGAGACTTAATAACTCATTTAAGTCACCGTCTTGCCATTTGATAACAAAACAAAAACCTGTTCTATCGTCACAAACTCCTCAACCATGAAACAGATCGGCTAAAACAATTTGAACAATGATTATTATGTTGTCGTGTGTAAGTGGCTTATGAAAATTGCCGTTTATCAAGTCGCATGTTTACTTAAGTATAATAATCTTCTGGTAAGTACAACTTACTTGCTTTATCAGAATGCTCATAATACCATAAATTACTGTTGTGCTGATTTCGAAACTCAACCCGGTCCTGTACTTACTGTTTCACTAATTTTAACAATATACAGTATCGTTCACCAGATGTTAAGCGCCACGCCTCGCCCGGGGAAGGACTACCACCATACCTATTTCTGCCGCCAAGCAGTAATGCTCGCATTGCTGTGTTCCGGTTCGAAGGGTATGGTTTCCGGTGAAATTACAGGCACATGAGACTTACCATCTAACGTCTAAGGGTGGTAACACGCAAGTGATATCTATGATGTTGCAAGCGTACATAGGGTACGGTAGCCGCTGACCATCAAGTGGGCCGTACGCTTGGTTGCCACTTTAGTAGTATAAAAAAAAAACCTAACAGTTGTAGTGTCACCCAAAGATTAAGTTTTCAAGTCCTGCGTAGCACTGCACTGCGCTCGTCACCCCGAGTCTTAGTTATTAAGTCTCTTTCGCCCAGTAATTTTTACTTGCTCTCATTAAATGCTTAGCACACAACTGCTTGGAGACAACACTTGACACTGCGGTGGTACGAAGACGAACTCTTATACTGATGATTAGGTAGGACTACCACCATAAAATGTTTAGCATGTTTCTGCTGGGACACTCTGACAAATCCATACTAATTTAATGTCCTTCTTCTTCTTATTTCTTTTCTTCTCTTTTTAATGTTCTAAAATTTGTAGATGTCATTATGTCCCTAGATTTTTTCAAATCTTGAACACTGGCATGTTTCCTTACGATGTTTAATGGCAGTGCGCATTTAAATTTTTGAAAACAAGAATACTTGTTGATAATTCAGTAATAAATGAGATTCTTAAAAAAACTTTACGAGCCACTGTTTTATCTTCTGCTTTATTCCAAAGTGTTAGTTGGTAAGTACTTAATAATTACTTACTCAGTTATGTTGTTTTGTGAATCGTGCATGAGCAATTAATTCCAGTGAGTGTTCTTAATGAACTCATAAAGCAATTGAATTACGTCTCAATTAACTTTTATTACTGTTAAGTAATATGCTTGTACATATACAAATGTTGAATCGCCAAAAATTAACAGTTTTACTTACCGCAAGTTCTACAAAACAAAAATAAAACGAATAAAAACAAACTCGTGATTCAAGCTAACAACAAATTTTGGTATAGTCCTCTACTTCAAACTAAAAAGTCGATACATTCTACTAAAGTATTTCAAGCTTGAGCATATGAATTAAATAAAGTTTTTTAAAAAAGTAAAGAAAGATTTAAGGACTGTCAGTTGTTACCAATAAGTGGAATCATACATTCATGTCTGTCAAAAGCAAGCTGGGTTTAAGAGATCAAATGTAGTGTGTAGATAATAGTAGTATGTCAGTTAATAGGTAGCTTTAAAAATGATCTAACCTATTCAAACGCTGACAGATTCAATTGTTTTATTATATATATTAGTATGTGTGTAATAATATAGGATGGCGCAAGGTGCAGGCTTTGCAAGTTCAATTTCCGCTGCCGAGCCAATGTTTCCATTATATGCAAATATTTGTTTCAGGTTTGGGTTAAATTACTGAACAAATAAATGGTTACAGGTTCGATTCAAATTCTGAATTTCGAATAGTTTGGTAGACTCTTTGGGTTGTTCCTAGTTCAACTTAGCTAGTGATTGATCAAGTAAGCGTAGTGGAGAAAGGCAAAGGAAAGAAAAGAAAATGATGGGAGACACTTTAGCATTGAGCAAAGAGTAAAATATATATGGTATTGAGTCAAGTTAGAGTAATACATTTCTTCCTAAAATAGCGCGTAGCCTGTAGATACTTGCGTAGCGTAAAGACTCTTACACATAATCCATCTTGCTGTAGAATCCTAGGTCGAGTACGATATATAATGATAAACGACAATAAACGAACATGCTACGCACGACGCCGACGTCGACCTTTTTTAATCTGCTGCCGTCCTCGGCAGGGTGTATAGAAATATGGATCATGTAAAAGGTGCTTTAGGTTTCGTAAAAAGTGAAAATTGGAAAGCACTAGTGTTTGCACCACTACACAACACAGTGTCAGTTACAGTAGGGACAGTGCATACAGCGACACGCAGGGTGTTGCTCCACTGGCTTAGAAAGTTCAAACGAAACCAATTGAGTAAGGAAACTAACTAGAAAAAAAACACAGTTTTAAGATGATTTAAAGTGATTTAAATTTGTATTTGAATAAACTACTGCACCGAACTAGCTAAAAATATAGGTAGGTACTTTTTGATATATTTAGTAAGAATAATAACATCTTGACATTTCATTCTAACACAAAAAAAAATATCTCCATAAAAAAATATTTCATGAATATACAAGGAAGCAGACGTAAGAAGTCACATAAAATTATTCGCATGACTAAGAATGAAAGCTAAGATTAGTTTTAATACACCAATTGTTTCAGCTAAGCTATAATTTGAAGCAAATAAAAGTAATAAAAGTTCAGGCATTCAACTTTACCAAGCTACGAAACCTTAACTTTGAAATCGTAGCTTCTTATTTCTTGTACTCTAAGGTCTAATTTCAGTATGATGTCAGATGTGAAGCCTTGCTAAGGCGGAGGTGTCATAACAAAGCAGATTACACGGCTCGATAACGGTTATAATTTCAATTCCGTCATACTTTGTTACAAAAATTTGTGTGACTCTGCACAACTTTTACCAAAGGGTTGAAGATTTCAAGCCACATTTAGCAACCGCTCCAGCAAAAGTCTACGGCATTTCATAAATAGAGATAATTTTATAACATCATTTTAATAATCTTTACAATAAATCAAAAGAAATAAATTGATAGATGTGTCTTTATTTTTTCAAGTAGGTATAGCCGTTTCGATGCGCAATGGAGCTTGTCTTTGCGCATCACAAACGGCTAACTTCACGGAAGCCTAGATCCGCTGTGCGAACTATACCTAGTGCTCTGTGTCAAACAAAACTGACGATTGCTAATTATATATCAGTTTGAATTACAATGAACAGGCACACAGTACAATAGGTGTGGTAGTTATAATACCTACAGTAACTATGATTATAATAATTTATAATAATTATTATTAAAAGCCTGTGGTGTTCCACTGCAGGGCAAAGGCCTTCCTCTCTTCTCTCCCATTTATCTCTATTTTGAGCTACTGTGGACCAGGAATCTTCCAGGTAGGCAATAGGCATCGATCTCGTCTCTCCATCTCCGCCGCAGTCTGCCGCGAGGTCGTGATTAAATAAAGAAAAATTGTATAGTTATTTTAATGTTTATTGTGTGGCGCAAAATAAATATTTTTCTATTCTACTCTATTCTAAAAATTAGTTTTAAATTTTTTTAAATATATATGCATTTTCTTGCTATTATTATAGTACTGCCAGCGGATCTCGGCTGTCGTGATGCGAAGATAATTTAGTTCGAAAAAGCTCCATAGCGCATCGAAACGGGTAACTTCACGGCAGCCGTTATACGCTGGCAGTAATACTTACGTTCAATTAACACGAATACAACGAACCACTCACTCGTTAGATGTGAAAATCCTGCAATCGACCTAGTATTTCGTAACGTTTTTAACGCATCTTGATTTTTGATAGATTGCAACATACGCATATTAGCAAGTACACCATCAAAATATCGAGCAATCACTATAATAACCTCGCCATTAAAAAGAAATCGATCGATGTAATTGACCATTTCACAATAAAACAGAAATAATCCGTATTGTAATGGGTTATCTACAATTTGGAGAGTAATTATGATTTTGGAAATAATGAAGTAAAAAGTAAGTAAGTTCGTATGAGTCAGTGGCCAACTCTGGTGACAGAGTTTTTAGGCCGCCCGAAGGCCTCTGTCATGAAGTAAAATAATGTTTTTATAAATACACATTTTTTTTTTTTTTTACAACTGAAGTGGCAACCAAGCGTACGGCCCACAAGATGATAAGCGGTTACCGCAGCCTATGGACGCTTGCAATACCAGAGGTATCACTTGCGGGTTGCCACCTTGAGGGCAAGATCGAATCTAAGATCGAATCGACATCTAAGAATTGACTCTCATAATAAAAAATATAATATAATAACTAACGGCCCGTCCTGGCTTCGCGTGGGAGGACATAACATAATATGTTACTCAGGGATAATGTACCGATTCTAATGGTGAAAGAATTTTTGAAATCAAACCAGTAGTTTTTGAGTTTATTCATTACAATCAAACAAAAATAAAAAATTATGTTAATTTATAAATACTTACACACGCGACATTTTTTCTCGTCACAGATACCGCAGAGCCTCAAGGCAAAAGTCTATAATCAGTGCGTGCGCCAGTGATGACTTATGGCACTAAGACGTGGTCGCTAACCATAGATCTTGTTCAAAAGCTCTAAGTCGCCCAACGAGCTATGGAAAGAGCTATGCTGGGAGTTTCCACGTTTTTTTTCAGGGCTACTTTTTTACACCATCATATTATTATTATCCTTACGCGTTGCCGCGCCGCCCCGCGCGCGAGGGCTCTCGGTTCTTTCGATAATAACGTGATAAAGTAATTTTTTTATATTTTTGTGTTCAACTGGCTCAAAACCAAGATGACTGGAGAGATCAAGGGGATGCCTTCGCCCAGCAGTGGGACACAACAGGCTAATCGTAATCGTAATCCTAATCGTAATACAACTGAAGTAGCAAACAAGCGTACGGCTCACAAGATGGTAAGCGGTTACCGCAGCCTATGGACGCTTGCAATACCAGAGGTATAACTCGCGGGTTGCCACCTTGAGGCTAAGATCGAAAGCCTTATGTGCCATTAATTTCACCGGAAACCATACCCTTCACACCGAAACACAGCAATGCAAGCATTACTGCTTGGCGGCAGAAATAGGTATGATGGTAGTCCTTCCCCGGACGAGCTCTATCATAAAGAACTCTACTATCAATAATTAACGTATCCATGAAAATATACATTTTTGATTATAAATTTAATGAGTTTTTCTCTTTTTAAGCTATTCAAGTTAGCGCTAGCGTAGTTTCTTTCGAGTTTCATTATAACATGTAAATAAACATTTTTTTATTCAATTGCAGTATTTAATTCAAACGAAGATTAAAAGTCTTGTTAGCCTGTAATTAATAGTAACCATGCTCTTCGAACCGGAACGTAACAATACGGGCCTTTACGAATGACTGCAGTACCTAAGTACGTAACATGTTTGATGTAGTAGTCTATGGTGGAAGTACTTCCCCTGACGAGCTCTATTAAAAAGGACTCTAGGCGTGACATAATTTTTATGTTAAATATATAAAACTCATTGACCTAATCTGATAAAATGGAGTGATTATGGATATCAGGCAACTCTAGGCGTGACTCACAACATTTGTTCGCGTAACGCAACGTAATTTAACAATGCTATTGTTTGACGGACTCGTTTCGAAAATGTACATAATACAGAGAAGTATGATAAGTGTTCAGTTACTTCATAAAATGGTTTTCATGCTAAGTAAATATACTTTTAATTTAAGAAATGTTTCAAAGATAACTTATGTTACGGTTTCACTCACGTTATTTTTTCGCAATTTTCCATAATTTCTTACCGTTTAAACCTTCCCTGGACTCAGTTTGTAGGAGTCAAGACCAAAATTATCGGTCCAGCCGTTCTCGAGTTTTAGCGAGCCTAACGCGCAGTAATAAAAATCTAAGCAATAAAGTAATAAAGCCATTACCTACACTTTGTGTAGGTTTTATTGCTTAGAAGTGATTCATTATCATCATCATGACAGCGTTCTAATGTTCCTGCGACAGGGACACTGGCTTTCTCTCGAGCGTTAGTGATTGGGTCCTAATCCACCACGTGAACCCAATGCGGATTGGTGGATAGAAGTGATTTCTTCCAGACAATAGTGTATAGGTTTGATCTGAATTAAAAGTATTTTATAAAAGACTTAAATTAATATTTCTGAGTTTTGATAACTTAATCAGTAAGACAAGCTAGCCTCAACATTTTTAGTCATTCTATCACATCGCAAAATCAAACTGAATGATTGTATGTCTATCATATAAATTATATTTAATTTCAACGACTGTAAAATTTGATCTTCTTCAGATTTTGCATGTGATGTCTTGGTTCATTGAGCAAGCACTGCAGCTAGACTTGATACCGTAGACTTTCTGAACTTCAATATGTAAAGTAGTGTGGTATTTAACAACGCAACGGCCGATTCGCTGGACCATTTACCGACTAGGCTGCCCGTCGAACGCATTCACCCGACCCATGCGTTAAAAAGTTAGTTTTATAAATAAAAACTCGTTAGACCACAAGCATAGCAATTAAAAATAAATATAACTTTAAAAATTGGAATGCAAATTTTCGCGCGGTTCAATTATGACGTACGATAGTGAAACGATATTGTCAAGTTCAATTATCGGGTGTAGTCAGTGTGGTAAAAGATTTTCTTTTTAACCGTTGATTTGTAAATTATAGGATTTCCTTCAGCTGCGCTTGCTTGGACAGTGGGCAGTGCAACACCGGATATGAGGACAGAGCACTGTTGCGGCCGGCGTGCTCAGATGCGTTGAATTTATCAAGTGGTGTGTGTTGAAGTTACTACCCTATTGACAATCAGTGCCCGAGCTTTGTGGATTAGAGGAGCTTTCCTGAGAACTCTGTTGTCGCATTATTCATCATGATTTTTCTGAAGGTAAGAATTTAATAAAGCATGAAGAATCAATAATGTAAATAAACGATTATGATTATTTATTATTTTAAAGTTTAGCATGTAGTGTATGTCCCAACAAACGTAAAGCTAAAATATTATTTTATATTTGGCATCTTCAACCTTGATCAAGTTTTATTGAGGTCACAGTTGTACACATCGTTTTAAATAAATTATGGGAAAAATGACAGCCGCTATTTGCTAAGTTCAATCCAACATAATTTACAAGCTTTTACAAGCATTGTGCAATTTGGCTACAATTCTGTTAAAAAAAAGAAGGATAGATTTTATTAAATTATAGGGTAGGTAAGTACCTACGTACTAGTAGTCAGGATAAGAATTAGTGGATAGGTATTATAATAATATGGCTGTATTTATGATAGAAACCTAACCTAATTCTATAGTATTTGCGGCTTTTTTAACCACAAAATAGTTAGACCAACAAATAAAAATTCACATAAATTATGCATGACTTGCCCATGTCGGAATCCTCACAAGTTCACACAACGGCATTGCTTCACCAAAATGGGACCAGTAATTCTTGGGAAATATAAAAACACAAATTTTGTGTCATTCACGCATGACGCGTGGTCTACTTCGTGTCATAGTGGGTGTGACTTACTATTACTAACTGCTTAACTATGCATTGTTGTCACACTATTAATTTTGTCCAAGAATTAGTAATTTTTTTATTTTATTCCAGAGTCTTTTGTTACAAAATATACTTACCTAACAAAGGTTTAAAGCTACAGTTCTTACCTTTTTCTCCGGACTAGCATGAGCTATGCCAACATTGGTGTAGAGGTGGGCGAGTACCCAACGGAGAAACGAGAGGTTGCGGGTTTGATTGCCGCTATAGGGTAGAACAAATGTTTGCATGATCCGCATTTTTTTGCGTTTATATACCATAGGACACAGTGTCTTTTATGACTGATGGCGTTATGTTATGATCAAGGGCTTTATAAAACGTCATCAGAGAGCCTGCTTGTGCTATGAGGTTATGGCAATTTACGCTATTACCCATGACACAGAAAACCCGTGATTTTGTCTGTCTCGATGTTCCTTGCTGTTAGGGAGCTAGCCCAACAAATGTGTAATTTTTTTTTATGTCAGCAAGTGACAAGACAATCAAGGCGCCTGCTCGCCTGATGTTAAGCACCACGCCTGACTATTACAGATGCAGTGTCACCCAAAGCTTAAAGTTTTTAAGTGTCTGCGTGGCACTGCACTGCGCTTATCACCCCGAGATATTGTTGTTAAGTCTCTATTGCCCAGTATTTTCGCTTGCTACAGTGCCCTTCAAACTTAAACACATTCATGCTTGCACACTACTGCTTGGAGGTAGAATATCTGACACTGCGGTGGTACCCACCAAGACGGACACTTGCTGAAGAGTCTTGACATGCCGATACAGTATGATCTGTATCGATAAATTATGTATGTTATTGAGATTGGCCATACAAAGATGTTAGAGTAGTAGAGTTCTCTGTGATAGAGCTCGCCCGGAGAAGGACTACCACCATACTTATTTCTGCCGCCAAGCAGTAATGGTCGCATTGCTGTGTTCCGGTGTGAAGGGTATGGTTTCCGGTGAAATTACTGGCACATGAGGCTTTCGATCTTAGCCTCAAGGTGGCAACCCGCGAGTGATACCTCTGGTATTGCAAGCGTCCATAGGCTGCGGTAACCGCTTACCATCTTGTGGGCCGTACACTTGGTTGCCACTTCAGTAGTATAAAAAAAAAAAAGATGCTCACACTTGGCTCCGGTCAATCATATTCTCACTCTGACTGAACTACCAACTCGACTTGGATATCCAAAATAAAAGTTACTGGACCACTTTACCGGCGCATTGTGCATTGCATAAGCTCTAAAGATTTGAAAACACTTACTTCCTCGAAAGGTCACGTGAGATTCTTTTGTAATGTAAGATTATTTTTACCGAACACTTTCGAAATGAAAATTACTTACTTCCTATTTTTTTCTTACAAATCTAAAATTTGCCAGTTTATCGATAAAGTTTTTTATTTAGAAAACATAAAAATTTGCATTGATCGGTAGGTAGTCATTACAATCATTCTCAAGATTCTACGTCGACTCTACGTTAGCGTGAGCGCTCCTGACGTAGCTGGCTAAGTTGTTCCAGATCAACGAAGTTAAGCATTGTTCCGCGTAATCAGCATTTGGATGGGTGACCGTTAATGTTTTCAATTGAGCCCCCTTGCTTCGGAGGGCACGCACGTTAAGCAGTTGGTTCCGGTTTTTTCAAAACTCTATCACCAGAGTTGACCACTGACTCGTAAGAACTTACTTTTATTAAAATCATTGTTCTACCTCAAAATGAGGCACGTAAAAATGTTTAAAAATAAGGGAACATGTATTTTTTTTTTGTGTGTGGAACCTATTCCTTGATACTAACTAATACTAATAGTAAAAGACCCTGTAGACATAAGTACTCAGGTAGGTACCTATATCAAAAACATTGTGAAAACATTACGTTATACCACAGAATTTAAATTAGTATCTACGTTAGACGTAGAAAACTAGAGGACTGGTGGTCTAGTAATAGTGACCCTGGCTTCCGATCCTAAGGTCATGAGTTCGACCCAGTCGCGAACTAATGGGTTTTACTGTTTAAAATTTTATAATGTGCAAATGTGCACTGCCAGTGCTCTTAAATGGTGTAAGAAAACATTGCAAAATCCTAATGACATGTGCCATCTACTAATCCACAATGAGTCCGCGTGGTTGACTCAATCGCTCTAGCTTGAGAGTAGCCCAGTGTCCCAACAGTGGGACATTATTAGGCTCATGATTAAGTACTTGTATACGGCTGATTTATTAACTTGCTTATTTTCGAAACTCATTACATAAATATCTAGACATCTCATTACATCATTACGCCTACAATAATACCATTCATCATTTCTAATTCAATTTAAAGACTTTGTTGTAATGATTATGCAGTTATTTCACTAATATGGTAGAACTTTTTATCAAAAGTAGTATACCACCGCAGTGTCAGATGTCATGATGCCCCATTCTGCCTCCAAGTAGGAGTGTGCGAGCATTATTTCTTTGTGTTAGTGTCAAAACCCCATTTGAAGCTTCAAGCTCAGTCTAAAGGGATTATGACAGAAAAAAATCCCAAAATCCCCTTTGAAGGGTAAACTATTCTGTGAAATGTCTTATTAAAATACCTAGATTATTGAATTACTTGAATAGAATAATTCCCCTTTGAAGAGAAAATCATTATTTTGGTACTATTCTGATCTTTTAACAAAATACCTTAGTTCCAAACTAAAATGCAGATTGAAGAGCACTGTAGCAAATGGAATTACTGAACGAAAGAGACTTAATTACTACGTCTTGGTATGGCAAGCGTAGTACAGCCACGCAGAATTTTATAGCTCAATTTTTAGGGTGACACTGCAATAACTAAAGCTAAACTAAAGCGCGCTCATCAGGCAAAAGAATTGACCATCACCTCATTTTCATAATTTAACATAAATTAACGCCTAGTATTAAAAAAAAACTTTTAAGGTTGAATTAATGTTGACTCCAAAAACTGCTCAAGCGAGAAGATAAACGATTATGCCTAATAGACTCACCTCATGATTCTTTACAAGTGTTAGATATACGTACAAAAAAGATGTTGAAACTTGAGACACGTTGTGATGTGGATGTCTCGCTCGGGTCAAAGATTACAAGTAATTTAAGGTGGTTAGGAGAGAGGAGAGTTGGATAAAAGTACAAAAAACAATTTTTGATCAGACATTACAGTTTTTTTTGTACTGTCTATAAATTACCCACGGTCTACTTTCTACAAGGTATAGAAATACTCGTTGTTTGACTAAATAAATAATACACAATTATGCTCTTATTCTTAAAAGAAACTGTCATTTTAGTGGATAGCTAAGTATGGTATTTCCTTGTCATTCTATGTCAATGAAAAAAGATGATACATAGATTTAAAAGTCGCATAAGCTAACAGAGATTGTACGTCTATTAATAAAGCAATTAGACTTGAAATCTGTTGTGTAATTTATATTATCTGTTCCCACGAAATAAATAGGTTTACATACTTTTTTTACAACTTTGATTTAGGGTATTTTTATACCGCGCGTATTATTGAGTACTAAAACTGTTAGGCATAGCGCGAATTTATAATCGTACATTCGTATTCGATTGTGTAATATTAATATTCGTAAAAAAAAAGCGCAATTATATTTAGTTATGCTGTCTGGGATAAAAAGCACTTGTCAGGCCAGCTGTGCTATCATGTAACTTAGTTGCAATCCGATTTCAATCAGCAACTTGTAAATATATTGTCTCATTCATACAAAATACGCCAGTTTTTGACTGAAACCCATCAAATACTTTGCAACCGAATTAGATAACAGCTCCTCTGGTCTGTGAGTTCATTTACTTTTTTATCGCACCGGCTGACTCTAGACAGATACTAATATAATTAAGTTATACATAATTGTGTAAGTAAATGCAAAGATTATAAAACCACTCGAGCTGAAGCGCTGTTGATCATCAGAGTTGGTTCGTTTGCGACAACGCATAATGGTATTTACCATAACATTCACTTGCCATAATTATCAAATCAAACTTATGGACAGTCACAACAACCTACATCTTCAACACTTTACCTGCATCTGAATGACGGGTTAATTATTTATAATAATTTTATTTATGGTCAATCGGAAAAAATATGTGTAGTTTATTTTATTTTATAACTATCTGACCCGCGCGGTTCGCGTGATTTTTCTCGCAATTTTTCCATAACCTGGACTCCTATAAACATTTCAAGACCAAATAAGCCAAATCGCTCCAG
The DNA here is from genome assembly GCA_951394395.1 of Colostygia pectinataria. Taxonomy (NCBI): domain Eukaryota; kingdom Metazoa; phylum Arthropoda; class Insecta; order Lepidoptera; family Geometridae; genus Colostygia; species Colostygia pectinataria. The sequence continues at coordinate 4,330,633 of OX596362.1, forward strand.
CCGTTCTCGAGTTTTAGCAAGACTAACACATAGCAATTAGTTTTTATATAAAAGAAGATGATAAGAAGAAGACTAGCTGACCCACGCAGTTTTACGCGCATTTTTATATTTATGAGATCTAAAATAGCATGTTGCTTTTTCAAATGTTGGTTGGAGTGAGCGAAACCACGTTCGAAAGCTAGTATAAAAATAATCCAAGATGCTTTTGTAAGTATGAGTTTTGGTTTCTAATTGAAAGTTTGTCGATTTCGTTTCGATCACTGTTGCAATACTGCTTGCACAACGCTCCCCAGAGCATTTCCATCATTTCAATAACTTATTTACTACCATTATGAAATATTAAGTAGTAAACTAGGCCATCTAGAATCTAGTTTCTATAATCTAATGCATGGTTGCAAAAATAATTTTGGGTGTTGATTTATTTTTATGAATATTATTTATTGTCTATGAATAAAAATTACATCTTTACTTATTAAAATAACATAACCCCTTCCCGCCGGTGGCGGCGCCGCCTGTCCTTGTATATGTACGCTAAGATATTTTACTTATATTTTAAATTACACAACATGTTTTATGACGGTTTTCATCAATAGATAGAGAGACTCAAGAGTAAGGTTCATACGTATATTACGCGAACAAAGTCGTGAGCAATAGCTAGTATTTTATAAAAGACAACAAGGTGCTGAGTGCCATAGTTATAAAACTTAGGTCACTTGGCTGCAATCAACTCTTAAAAAAACACCGCTAAAATGTCACGTTTATGTCAGCTATGACAGCTGACAGTTCATATTCAAACAAAACGTTTGTTTAAAAAGTAAAAATCTGATGATGTTTATAGGTATTATCTAATAGTGGAACGCCCCGCAACTTTGCCCACGCTGACTTTTTTAAACAAACTTTTACTTCCTAGGAGTCGAGTATCGGGAATTCCTTTCTTAGTACACCTACACAGACTACAAAGAACACACCATCCAAGTTTCAAGTTTCTAGGTCCAACAGTTTATGCTCTACGCTGTAGTCATACTGTTAGCAAGCCTTATATTAAATGAATCTTTAAATACATTTTCAAAACGCTGTTTATTTCTTGATAAATAAATTATAAATTAACATAAAAAGATCCGGTTTTTTCGATAAATACATATCCCTTTTTGCCGGTCAAAAGTAAGAGATGATAGTTCAAGTCCCGCATGTTAGAAAATTTGACATATTTTATTTTAAAAGATCAATAGAGGTAACTAAACCATGCGTTGTGTTATCATGGTGCATGCATCAACGACTGGTCTCGCAGAAAATCAACCATGGTTGACTGGCAGTATGTTGTTTATTTAAAAGTAGTAGACGCCTAAATATGTAGAAACGACGATTCGCAGCAATCAAAACATAATGTAACCGCACGTAACATGTACGAAAGTGATGGAATCTTAACCACATAAATTACTAAGTAAAAGCTAGCACTCCTGTTTCTAAGTACCTCAACGGTAAACCGGTTTCATAATAGGCTCTCGTCTATTTTTTGTCGTTCACCTGTTTGGCGTAATGCGAGCGGCGCGCCTTCTCGACTGGTCCACCATCTGACACCCTCGCGCGGCCGTGCACCTTTACTCCTACTACCTCACTTTCCACTTTTACTTTTAGGTTGCACCCAAATTTTTTTTTGTTCTCGTCGTGGAAGCCAATACAAGAAAATCAAACTCAGAGACATAGAAGACAACTTCAAAAAAGAAAAAGCATTTACCAAGACCGAAGAGACGGACCAACAAACCATAATATCTGTTCCACACCTAAGAACACACACAGTGTTGCACACACAGAGTTGCAAGACTAAAAGGAAGAAAACCAGAAAAATGAACCTAGCAACAAAGAGACGGATAGTCCAAACTATCCGGTCTAACTCTACACCAGGGTCCCAAGACAGAGAAAACAACATCGAAAGTGAAAAAAATAGACGGATCAGCACAACAACACAAAAATGTTAGGGCAATATTGCACTAAAAGGCTAAACTAATCTATGTCTAACAAAATAAATACCTCACTAACATAATTAACTTTAAATTTACAATAAAAGAACATTTTTATAATTTTGCTCTTTTGTTTAATTTGTATTTTATCAAAATTTCCTATTGATAGAGACAGGAGCTACAAGTTTTTTAAGACCTCGCCTCAATATCGCATCTTGTCATATCACCTATTGTCATATGACAAATAGGTGATATCGCCTATTCATATGATGAGTGACAGTGATATGAAATAAGGCCGTTTTTCTGTACTTAAGCGCAACACACACAGAACGCAGGCGCGGGTCGGGTGAAGCGCGGCAGCCGCTCCCGCGTTCAGTGTGATGTCATCTTTGTCGTCCCTATAAATTAAAACAAAAAACACCCGCGGCGGATCTGACTCGACCCGCACCCGCCCGCTGTGTGTGTTGCGCGTTATAATTTGATTGCATCATATTTTTATACAATACTAGCATTCCGTCTCAGTTTCGCGCGGGTGCAATGAAACCGCACCTTCGTAAAGCCGGGGCGGGTATAACCTATATTACTCAGGAATAATGTAGCATTCTAATGGTGAAAGAATAAATACACGGAAACATAAAATTTTCCTATTTATATTATGATTATAGACTAACGAGTCTAATTTCCCACCAGCCGACGATACGTCTTGTTCATTATAACTAGGTAAATAAACTAATAGGGCCTAATAACCAATTTCATATCATATATTTTTTTTCATTTTATTTAATAGCTACTTATAGACACCAGCTGAATCACGATAATTGTCAGGGTACTATATCGTTTTTGTCTTTATCACCTCATTTAAACCTTACTTTTACTTTCAGGTGATATCCATTTTTCTCCTCGTCCTCATCGTGGGAGCCGAGAAGAAAATTGAACTCCAAGACATAGAGGAAGACAACCTCAAAAGCGAAAAGGAATCTGACTACGATAAGACGGATCAACAGCCCCAAACATCCGGCCCTAGTTCCGCACCAGGCTTTTCGTCTCTAAACTTTCTTAAAAACGGTTTCCTTCGATACTTCGAAGGTCATGGTCAACCACCACAGCAATCGCGATACGTTCAACAATACTCTGTAACTGAGCAACCGGAGAGGCCTCCTGTAATCTCTTCTAAATCACAATACGGGCCACCAAATCAACAACAGGTCCAACAACATCACCAACAAGTTCAACAGCCACAACAGGCGATGGTTGGTTACTTGTCAAACGTGCCGATGCAAATATATCTAGTCCCTCAGTATTACAGCGAAGCTCCAGAGCAAAGCGCGCAAGGACAATCAGCCACCCGATACACGACTGTTGAAAACGGTCGAGTTGCCAGCTACCCGACAGCACCCGAAGCGGTCCAAACACAGAGCAATTATATAGAAGTTCCAACTTACGTAGCGCCAGTGCCGACACAAAAAACGTACATACCACAGTATTCTCAACCTGTGACTTATGTCAGCATCGCACCTACAGTTGCACCAGCGCCTACCATAGCTCCAGTACTCACATACCAGTTACCTGTAGTACAATACAATGCAAACGCAGTACTCGCTCCGCAGAGTGCACCGAAATACTATCCCGAACAGTACACTGAAACTAATGCCATAGAAGAAGGTCAAGAAAGCATCGATGAAAGCCCTAAGCAGTACTCACATAACGAAGTTTCATACGCCAAGCCACCACCGAACGAATACCGATATTACAGTAACAGGCCTCCTCCTCGAGACGAATACAGGCATAATCATATTTCTGAATTACCACACCCGCATTCACTTCTACTGAAACCATCTCCTCCTCATTTGTCGCATATTCCTAAAGCTTTACCATTGTACAGGCCGTTGAATAAGCCAGTGTATAGTTCAGGTCCTAGCCACCCTCCTGTGCCTTTTCCACCTCGGCAGAGCGAGCCCTACGGAGTGCCTCCTTACAAACGACGGCCAACGTCATTGTTGGATTCCTACGTGCCGTCAAGTCTTCAGATAGAGTACTTGAAGAGAGGATACACAAGTGATCCTATAGCGGCATATGAAGCTCTGTCGAGCGGTCGGCACTTCAGTCATGTTCCAGCTCCGAGGCATTACGAACGAGGCTTTTTACCAAACCAGATGTACCACACGGCTGCTGGAGGAATTACCTTTGGCCACTACAAACGAACACCTAAGATAGATAAAGCTTCATAATATTAAATCACTTTATGAAAAATTCGAAGATTATAATATATTAGCAATAAGACAATCGAGACTGGTACACAATATACTTAAAGAAGATTTACGTTTTTTTAAGTAAAAGTAAGGCTAAGCTTTTATAATTTTAAGTGAAGCCTACAACTGTACCTTTTTATAAATTAAGTAAAACCCCTATTCTAATTATGTAAGGTCAGTATCTCGTATAGTATTAGTTAGGTAACCTAATTGTTGTTATGTGTTTAAGATCAATTATTAAAGCAACATTTTTTATTTACTTTTTCTGTGTTTCATTTGTGTTTTGTCATAAATAAACAATTGATAGAAACAGACATACAGGTTTTAACAAAAAAATTAACTGACGAAAACGAAACTGAAAAATGAAATATAGTAATGAGCATGTTTACTATATATAATGCTCCTAAAATAACTAACTCACTGAGGTAACTTAGGTCGCGGCGCCAAACACCGCGTTATGTTTAATTTGTTTGGAGCCGATTCAAACGATAATTTAAGAGCTTAGTTATTATGATTGATATTAGGTTTATTACTTACATAAAATTTAAAACTCGCAAATAGTAGTTAGGTACTGAATGATGAGGGGAGTCCCTGCGTTTGAGAGAGAAAATGATTAACCGGGTTAGTTTCGTTATCCCCAGTCCCGTATTCACCCGGTCCGTTCCCTAAGTAAACTAAGTACAACTGCAAATTAAAGATAATTAACCAAAATTACAAAAAAATTGTGTAGGACTGTTTGTTAACTTTCGAGCAGGTCGTTCTATTCATCCTAACCAATACATTGCCTACTATATTGTATTCCACTCAAAAAAAAACCTTAGTTTAGCTTGCTTAGGTTGGATTTGACCAAGCTCGAATAGGCTCTATTCTCCGAATAAATCGTAGTTATTCGCGAGTAAACTGACAGTTTTTGACATTTCTTATTCCGTAAAACAGAATCCCAGAAGTTGGTCTAATCCAGCCTTAGAAGAATTGTCAGCATAGCTTTCCTAATTAAGAACACTATGTAGGTAATTATTTGCTTGTTTTTATCACTTGAACCTAGAATGTCTATAAAAACTTCTTAGAAGAAGCCCAAACCTCTGTTGGATTCGACCGTTTTTGGCCGTTTCGCACAAGCGTAGTTTTAATGGAAATGGAATAAAATTTTGCATATTTATTATTAAATGATAGATATAATAATAACTTCATAACAATTAACCTAATTTAAAATATTGTCAATACTTTGATTTTATGACGCTAATATAAAAAAAATCGACTGAAGTTTGATTGCAAAATAATTATAATAAATTTAACACACAGATCCCATCCAGACCTCTTTAGCACTCGATCCTGAAGAGAAAATTAGACGTATTCTCAGTTTAGCGTATTCCATAATGATACTTTGGAAAATCACATAAAGGGTTAGTGTCAAAATATACCGAGAGATACTTACCAATGACCTTAAATTTGTTAGTTCTGCGGAGTGAGACTCTTCGATATTACATAAAACTAGTAAATTTTAATAGTGTCAATTTGGGATCGTATATACTAATAAATAAATAATTTATTTCAGACAATCAGAAGTCCATAAATAATAATTAACACATATAAAATACAAATTAACATTAATTAAACAGCAATGTTCTAAAAAGATTCTAATAAAATAAGGAAGTTTAGATTGCAATAAGTCGCGCCATTAGATGCATTCTGTCTGATAGAAAAAGACATTAGATATTATAAGTCTCTGACGACTGATGTGGCGCAGCGGGCGCAGGTCCGCCTGCGACGCAGAGGTTGCGGGTTCGATTCCCGCCTCGGGACAAATGTTTGTACGATCTACAAATATTTGTTCCGGGTGTTCTGGGTATTTTCTATATATAATAAAAAATATCTATCTATGTATTGTATTGTATTAAATATATATCAGTCATCTAGTACCCTTAACACAGCTCTGTTTAACAGCAGCTTACCTTGGGCTAGATGATGCTGTGTGGATTGTCCAGCATTATTTATTTATTTATTTATTTATTTATTTATAAGTGAACGTCACTTTATGACGATGGGGGGATGCGGAGGATTATATTTATTATTAAGTATATCAGTATCAGTATATCTTTGAGAATTTGCTTTGAGATTATTCACACATAAACAATTTGCCTTGGAACAAAATGTTTGTACGATCTACAAATATCTGTTCCGGGTGTTCTGGGTATTTTCTATGTATAAAAAAAATATCTATCTATGTATTGTATTGTATTCAGTATATCAGTCATCTATACTGGGGCTGTGTGGGTTGTCCAGCATAATTTATTTATTTATTTATTATCATGAAGAAACCGGCATGTCCAAGAATTATAATTCGATAGAAAGACATGCCATCATCTGCATTAGGTCCGCGTTGTGGTTAATACACACTCAATCACTCTCGCTCGAGAGTAGGCCAGTGTCCCAGCAGCTAGAACATTAAATAACGCTGATCTACATTAAATAAGTGGTAAGTGTATACACCGAGTGGTGTCTAATGTACATACCTAGGTGTAATGATAGTGCGCTAAAGCAGCCACCGTTTAATTAAGGAATAAAGTACATACTTATTTTATATTTTTTTGTTTTTTGGATGAAAAAGTCTGATAAAACAGGATTACGCCGCTGATAAGTGAAAAATTTACATAACAATTGCGCAATACCGATTAAAAGGAGACACATCATTATTTAATAAAGATTAACATAGTTTTGTAGTTGGTATGGCGCAATGGTCAAGTTATCAATTGATGTTAAATAGAGGTAGGTATGGTTTTCATTCGATTGTGAGTAAAGACATTAGAAAAAGACCCATACATTTTATTTTGAATACATTTTATTAATTTATATAATACTTGTATAAAATTAACATGGCTAATGAATGAGTAATTTGAAAGTGACCTGCTTTTATATGATTGATATCTAATACAAGAGGTTAATGGATCCATTTGAAGGAAACTTTGATAATAATCAACATTCAAAATTATCCAACACATCTTCATACCACTGACACCTCACATAACATAAGCTCTGCATAGCTTGAGCCTAGACGATGCTGGTGTGGATTGTCCAGCATTATTTATTGACCGAGCGAGCGAAGCGTGTCTGTTTCGAGATTGGCCAAAAATGCTTTTGGCTGTCAGTTAGTTTGTCCGGCTGTTCTCGCCTACAGGTTGCATTTATCAACCAATCTGGTTGAAACTTGGTATACAGGTTTTATGACTTTGTAGAATTTGATTATCGTCGGGGATTTTTGATAGGGGGCGTACTTTCTCCAAAAAGGGACAAAAAGGGGGCTGCTGATATCTCCGCCTAATGTGATCTGATTGCGATGATTTTTATTTTATTTGAAAGGTAAGTATTCATTTTAAGTCTGTCTGATATTTGGTGAAGATCTGATGAGGATCTTCGGCGTGATGAGCAAAATAGTTCCTCAAAATGCAGTATGTTGCTCACTTTCAAAGCTCACTTTAGAAGTTTGTGCTTGCGAGGTCTACTGTTCGGAGAACTGCTAGTTTATTTATCTGTGTGGTAAAATATAGGCAAAAGGACGTAAGTAATAAAATTCCTTTTGATTGCATAGCAGGGGAAACCATTCAATATTAACTGTCAAAATAATACAGTCGTTTAACAGCAATTGACAGCTGGACGAAACGAGTTTTTCGTGATAACAAGCCTCCTTGACTGATAAATAATTATCTAAACAATTGGTGAAATGAATAAATGAGACTGAAAGTTATTGTAAATTGATTTTAAAATTACTAACTAGGCAAATTATTAAATTGTAAAGTAGATCTCCAAAACTAACCTAAGTACTTGGTTGCAGGGTGGTCGTAAGATACTTATACCTGATTGGTCTATTAATTAAAGGTTAATAAAATAATTGTACGAAATTCAGCATATCTTAGAAATTGAAAAAACTACACAAGCGCCATCTGTGTGAAGCTATTGAGAATGCTTAGCAACTTAGGCTGACGATAAACTTGAGGTTATTGATCCCAACTATCTCTCAAAGACCATGTTGTCTAGCAACACCTGTGTAGAGTGTGAGCGTTCAGTTACCAGCACTACGCAGTAGATGGCACTGCCTGTGACTAACTCTTTGGAAGTGTGGTAATTGAAGGCCTGTAAGCAACTGTAGCTTATTATTAGCAAACATTCATGCTAGCGTATGAAATACGTCGAGGTTCTATAAGATTCGGTAAGAGGGCAGCACTACCTAGAGAATAATTTTAAGCAGTAGGTATAGTTCTCTCGGCGGATCTAGGCTTCCCTGAAGTTAGCCGGAGCTTTTTCTAACTAAATTGTCTTTGCGCATCACAAACGGCTAACTTCACGGGAGCCTAGATCCGCCGAGAGAACTATACCTAATGCAATTTTAACCGTGTTTAAAAGAAGCTTGGCTTCCTTTATTAAGTTTCTTATAAATCATTATTGGCAATTTCTGGCTACAAATTGAATACCGCCTGAAAACTTGAGAGTAACTTAGCAACTTTGAAGAAGTTGTTGACTCAACTTCAAACTCAAATCATTTATTGCACTTTATTTATCTAAGTACACTTCGTTGATCTAGTAGAAATGAAAAAGTCATTTGAATTACGAGCGCTTCACTATACTTAATCTCATCTTAGCTTATGTTTAAATGTTCCTACTCACTACCCAGCTACCCACTTGCAGGTTGATACTTGTGCAAGTAACGTAAAGAGTATGAATTTATCATTTATTTCTAAGCTTAAAAAACAAACAAACATTTTAAATTTTCATTTCTTATTTAATTCTCTAGTCGTTTATAATTTCCTTGTTCAATTTAAACAGCGGTAGGTAGTTTAAAACGCATCTTAGATTCATGTTTTGAGAAGGTTTTTTTATTAAATTGGTTCGGTTCCTTGAATCATCGTCATCATCATTTCAGCCCGGTATCACCCACTGCTGGATATATAGGCCTCCTTTCGCTTATGCCATTCTTTTCGGTCCTGTGCAGTTCTAAGCCAGGTTTTTCCATCGACTTTTTCAATGTCATCGACCCAACGCGCTGTTGGACTAGCCGGATTTCTTCGGCCTGTCCTTAGCCACTATTCAGTCAAGGCTTTTCCAAGGTTCCTTGAATATTAAGCATTAATCATAAAAGAGCCTGTATAACATAGCCGGACCATGCAAGCCTAATATGTGTGATCGCCACCACAATTTGTGTTACATAATAAATAAATTAATATTTTTATAAAGTCTGGAGTTAGTAACAGGATATGCTGCTAGCTACATTTTTTGGACAAAACAGTAAACTAGAAAAGTAATGGTACTGTACATAAGATTTTTTTTCCAAACAAATTTGCGTGAAATTAGTGAAATTACAGAGGCGTTTCTTTGACAAAGCGATACTTATGGTGCGTAAACACGGTGCAAATGACAAAATGTGACTGCGTACCGGACCTTGCCCGCGAACACAGACCAGATATTAGTACGGGCACAATCACAGTACAGCGAGTAAATGATCATGATGCAATGCCTTCGCGATTCTGCTTCAACAAGCGCATGTACATTGACCATGTCTACGCACCATTACAGACGAAAATGATGTAATACAGAGTGTATTGAAAGCAAGGAGTATTTTGTGATGGTAACAAAGTGTACAATCTTTGAGTACAATAGTTCATGTGACAATGACGAATCATAACTGTCGCCAAAGGCTCCTCAGAATTTGACGCAATCATTATTTCAACATTGCTGTCTGGGTCTGAAACTGTGAACACTGCCTTTACATACACGTGCTGCTAAAACTTTTGTGTCCCAGTTGTTATATAGTGGAACTGTTGATACGAGAACGGTCCTGTTTTTTCTATAGAAATAAAAATACCTTGTCAATAGAACTGTTATAACTTTTTTTATGCCAGTAGTTCTATTATAGAACTATTATAACAAAAACTGTTTTGTTTGTTCTATGGAACATTCGGCAGTTCTATGACGTCATAGTCCTATAGAACTAACGGGAGTTACTTACCGTGTATTATGCTTTATTTTACTGCAAACGCCTTGTATAATAAAGATTATAATATTATTCCCTTGATGTGATAGTTAACACTATATACTAAAATAGCCTTATATAATTTTCAATAAAAACGGGATATTTAGCATGATTTGTGAGTTTTATTGATTTACGATATTTCAGCGTATCAGGTAAACACCAATTTTATTGAAAATAATGTTAACCATGATGGTTTTAAAAATTAAATCGCCTTGTAGCTTATATCTATCGCGTAGAAGCCTTTTGCCGCATGTTTACTGCAGTAGGTACCTATTTGCAAAACATCGCAGCGTTTAACCCAACTAACCTTCAATACGCGGAAAAGGAATTTAGAAATAAGGAGAAAACAAAAAACTTAAGTAAACTCAAAATTGTTATGATGAATATAGAGTCACCTATATACAAAATGTACTCTGAAAATTAACATTTTCGTGTTTTCCATACAAGAAATCTCAACGCGCTACTGCTCTTTTGCATTTACTCGGTTATAACTACTTCATATGCGTGCAAGCGGTTTGATTCCCGCTGCAGGACAAACGTTTGAGTGATTTGTATATTTTTTCGGGGTCTGGATATTTTGTGGTAGCATGGTACTTACTCGTTGTTTCTGATACCTGCGACACAAGGAATCCTAGGGTCAGGTCAAATTCTCATTATCATATCATCTTATAGACTTCCATTGCTGGATATAGCCCTTCAAAAAGTGCCATGGCAAACGATTTTGAGCCTTCACCATCCATAGACTTCATCCAAATAGGGGGAGACAGGGGGCGCTCTACATTTATTTTTAGTTTACGATCGCCATTCGAGAACCTTTATTCCCCAGCGGTTATCGGTTCTACCATGTACTTACCTAGTAAAACAGTAAGTTTGTATAAATCAATAGCCATCTCTAGTGACGTAGGTCTCCGTCATGGCCTAACAACTTTCAATAAGCCGGCGGCTTAACGCGCCCTTCAAAGCACGGAAGCGCTCAGTTTAAATTGCCACTGGCGGTCACCCATCCAAATGGTGACTATGAGAAACAGTGCTTAATATCGTTGATCTGTTGTGATCAAGAGCCAACTACGTCACGAGAGCTTCAAATTTAATTCACACAAGTAAAACGTGCCAACTAGACGCCATTCATACATTATGCAAGTCGGTTATTACACCCGAATCCATGCATTCATCTGGAAAAGTGAAAATGTGGTCTTCAAGAGCAATTAGACGCGCAACCTGGCACCACAGTGCGATACCAATTTGATTATTAGATGATTGCTTCGCGGCACATACACATACATAAGAAATAGCCACAGCATCACGCCCAGACTAAACTATTATAAATGGTAATAATGTAAAAAATGTCATTTTTAATTAATGATATACATTATCAGGCCAAGACATACGAGTCATATTGCATGAACTGCTACCAAATTTAGATACACAAAAAAACTCAAAATAACACGAAATAAAACAATTAAAATGGAAGGGATTAATTAAAGGTCGTATGGCAAAATGGCCGAAGAAACTGTTCTATAATGTTTACTTACTGTTTATAAGTAACTGTGTTTCGTACACCTGACATGTGCGTGCGCATCCAATAAACTTATTACCATATTGCAATTCTTATATAATTAAAACCCAATGATCCCTGCAGTAGGTACTAATATTGTTATGGCAATTTATACATTGATTTCATAATCATACCTAGGTAATATAAAATGATGGTAATACTAACATATGTGCTCTAAATCCTGCCATTTGGGCATACAAACCTTTACAAACAATTAATTTAAAATAATATAAACTAAACACAAAACCAGTACGTAATATTAAAAAAAAATGTCAAATATAGTTAAATTGTTAAAATGTCAAATTAAAATGTGTCATGTTAGTTAATCTAATTAAATTGTTCAAATGTCAACAGAAGACTGTTACTATTATAACATTATTAAATAATGATAAAATAGATAGATATAATACGATTAGAAGGAAAGAAAGTGCTTTGAATAAAGCCTATTGCCTATTGCTTTTTAATCAAAATTTAAGAGTAGTTGAGTTCTTTGTGATAGAGCTCGTCCGGGGAAGGACTGCCACCTACCTCTTCCTGCCGCCAAGCAGCTATGCTCGTATTGCTGTGTTCCGATTTTCCTGTCCTAGTCCTGTGTTTTTAGGGTATTTACCCCAAAAAATAAATAGTTAACGAAATGCAAAAACCACACAAGTCTAACTAAACAAATAATTTCAAAATTATACGTTTTAAAGTTATAATAAACTGCTGACTTGATAAAATGTCAGCATGCCTCTATGTGATGTAAGAAATTTACGACATTTTTATATCTTATACAAAATACAAATATCTGGTAGGGAATAATTTTAAGCAGTAGGTATAGTTCTCTCGGCGGATCTAGGCTTCCCTGAAGTTAGCCGGAGCTTTTTCTAACTAAATTGTCTTTGCGCATCACAAACGGCTAACTTCACGGGAGCCTAGATCCGCCGAGAGAACTATACCTAATGCAATTTTAACCGTGTTTAAAAGAAGCTTGGCTTCCTTTATTAAGTTTCTTATAAATCATTATTGGCAATTTCTGGCTACAAATTGAATACCGCCTGAAAACTTGAGAGTAACTTAGCAACTTTGAAGAAGTTGTTGACTCAACTTCAAACTCAAATCATTTATTGCACTTTATTTATCTAAGTACACTTCGTTGATCTAGTAGAAATAAAAAAGTCATTTGAATTACGAGCGCTTCACTATACTTAATCTCATCTTAGCTTATGTTTAAATGTTCCTACTCACTACCCAGCTACCCACTTGCAGGTTGATACTTGTGCAAGTAACGTAAAGAGTATGAATTTATCATTTATTTCTAAGCTTAAAAAACAAACAAACATTTTAAATTTTCATTTCTTATTTAATTCTCTAGTCGTTTATAATTTCCTTGTTCAATTTAAACAGCGGTAGGTAGTTTAAAACGCATCTTAGATTCATGTTTTGAGAAGGTTTTTTTATTAAATTGGTTCGGTTCCTTGAATCATCGTCATCATCATTTCAGCCCGGTATCACCCACTGCTGGATATATAGGCCTCCTTTCGCTTATGCCATTCTTTTCGGTCCTGTGCAGTTCTAAGCCAGGTTTTTCCATCGACTTTTTCAATGTCATCGACCCAACGCGCTGTTGGACTAGCCGGATTTCTTCGGCCTGTCCTTAGCCACTATTCAGTCAAGGCTTTTCCAAGGTTCCTTGAATATTAAGCATTAATCATAAAAGAGCCTGTATAACATAGCCGGACCATGCAAGCCTAATATGTGTGATCGCCACCACAATTTGTGTTACATAATAAATAAATTAATATTTTTATAAAGTCTGGAGTTAGTAACAGGATATGCTGCTAGCTACATTTTTTGGACAAAACAGTAAACTAGAAAAGTAATGGTACTGTACATAAGATTTTTTTTCCAAACAAATTTGCGTGAAATTAGTGAAATTACAGAGGCGTTTCTTTGACAAAGCGATACTTATGGTGCGTAAACACGGTGCAAATGACAAAATGTGACTGCGTACCGGACCTTGCCCGCGAACACAGACCAGATATTAGTACGGGCACAATCACAGTACAGCGAGTAAATGATCATGATGCAATGCCTTCGCGATTCTGCTTCAACAAGCGCATGTACATTGACCATGTCTACGCACCATTACAGACGAAAATGATGTAATACAGAGTGTATTGAAAGCAAGGAGTATTTTGTGATGGTAACAAAGTGTACAATCTTTGAGTACAATAGTTCATGTGACAATGACGAATCATAACTGTCGCCAAAGGCTCCTCAGAATTTGACGCAATCATTATTTCAACATTGCTGTCTGGGTCTGAAACTGTGAACACTGCCTTTACATACACGTGCTGCTAAAACTTTTGTGTCCCAGTTGTTATATAGTGGAACTGTTGATACGAGAACGGTCCTGTTTTTTCTATAGAAATAAAAATACCTTGTCAATAGAACTGTTATAACTTTTTTTATGCCAGTAGTTCTATTATAGAACTATTATAACAAAAACTGTTTTGTTTGTTCTATGGAACATTCGGCAGTTCTATGACGTCATAGTCCTATAGAACTAACGGGAGTTACTTACCGTGTATTATGCTTTATTTTACTGCAAACGCCTTGTATAATAAAGATTATAATATTATTCCCTTGATGTGATAGTTAACACTATATACTAAAATAGCCTTATATAATTTTCAATAAAAACGGGATATTTAGCATGATTTGTGAGTTTTATTGATTTACGATATTTCAGCGTATCAGGTAAACACCAATTTTATTGAAAATAATGTTAACCATGATGGTTTTAAAAATTAAATCGCCTTGTAGCTTATATCTATCGCGTAGAAGCCTTTTGCCGCATGTTTACTGCAGTAGGTACCTATTTGCAAAACATCGCAGCGTTTAACCCAACTAACCTTCAATACGCGGAAAAGGAATTTAGAAATAAGGAGAAAACAAAAAACTTAAGTAAACTCAAAATTGTTATGATGAATATAGAGTCACCTATATACAAAATGTACTCTGAAAATTAACATTTTCGTGTTTTCCATACAAGAAATCTCAACGCGCTACTGCTCTTTTGCATTTACTCGGTTATAACTACTTCATATGCGTGCAAGCGGTTTGATTCCCGCTGCAGGACAAACGTTTGAGTGATTTGTATATTTTTTCGGGGTCTGGATATTTTGTGGTAGCATGGTACTTACTCGTTGTTTCTGATACCTGCGACACAAGGAATCCTAGGGTCAGGTCAAATTCTCATTATCATATCATCTTATAGACTTCCATTGCTGGATATAGCCCTTCAAAAAGTGCCATGGCAAACGATTTTGAGCCTTCACCATCCATAGACTTCATCCAAATAGGGGGAGACAGGGGGCGCTCTACATTTATTTTTAGTTTACGATCGCCATTCGAGAACCTTTATTCCCCAGCGGTTATCGGTTCTACCATGTACTTACCTAGTAAAACAGTAAGTTTGTATAAATCAATAGCCATCTCTAGTGACGTAGGTCTCCGTCATGGCCTAACAACTTTCAATAAGCCGGCGGCTTAACGCGCCCTTCAAAGCACGGAAGCGCTCAGTTTAAATTGCCACTGGCGGTCACCCATCCAAATGGTGACTATGAGAAACAGTGCTTAATATCGTTGATCTGTTGTGATCAAGAGCCAACTACGTCACGAGAGCTTCAAATTTAATTCACACAAGTAAAACGTGCCAACTAGACGCCATTCATACATTATGCAAGTCGGTTATTACACCCGAATCCATGCATTCATCTGGAAAAGTGAAAATGTGGTCTTCAAGAGCAATTAGACGCGCAACCTGGCACCACAGTGCGATACCAATTTGATTATTAGATGATTGCTTCGCGGCACATACACATACATAAGAAATAGCCACAGCATCACGCCCAGACTAAACTATTATAAATGGTAATAATGTAAAAAATGTCATTTTTAATTAATGATATACATTATCAGGCCAAGACATACGAGTCATATTGCATGAACTGCTACCAAATTTAGATACACAAAAAAACTCAAAATAACACGAAATAAAACAATTAAAATGGAAGGGATTAATTAAAGGTCGTATGGCAAAATGGCCGAAGAAACTGTTCTATAATGTTTACTTACTGTTTATAAGTAACTGTGTTTCGTACACCTGACATGTGCGTGCGCATCCAATAAACTTATTACCATATTGCAATTCTTATATAATTAAAACCCAATGATCCCTGCAGTAGGTACTAATATTGTTATGGCAATTTATACATTGATTTCATAATCATACCTAGGTAATATAAAATGATGGTAATACTAACATATGTGCTCTAAATCCTGCCATTTGGGCATACAAACCTTTACAAACAATTAATTTAAAATAATATAAACTAAACACAAAACCAGTACGTAATATTAAAAAAAAAATGTCAAATATAGTTAAATTGTTAAAATGTCAAATTAAAATGTGTCATGTTAGTTAATCTAATTAAATTGTTCAAATGTCAACAGAAGACTGTTACTATTATAACATTATTAAATAATGATAAAATAGATAGATATAATACGATTAGAAGGAAAGAAAGTGCTTTGAATAAAGCCTATTGCCTATTGCTTTTTAATCAAAATTTAAGAGTAGTTGAGTTCTTTGTGATAGAGCTCGTCCGGGGAAGGACTGCCACCTACCTCTTCCTGCCGCCAAGCAGCTATGCTCGTATTGCTGTGTTCCGATTTTCCTGTCCTAGTCCTGTGTTTTTAGGGTATTTACCCCAAAAAATAAATAGTTAACGAAATGCAAAAACCACACAAGTCTAACTAAACAAATAATTTCAAAATTATACGTTTTAAAGTTATAATAAACTGCTGACTTGATAAAATGTCAGCATGCCTCTATGTGATGTAAGAAATTTACGACATTTTTATATCTTATACAAAATAAATCTTTAATCATCGCGGTTTCTCTGAACAAGTAATGTGTAGGTATTAACAAATTAACCAAGAAATGGAAACGAGCTAGCTTGTGTAACAAACAAATAAGAAGTTCAAAAGGTCTAATGCTGATACTGATCTTTTGAACTCTGCAAGGCGTTTTGTATATGGTTATAGTAATTTAATTGCGATTATATTGTAAGTACTCAATAGTTATCGTTTTCTACTTACTATCATTTCTCCATAATTGATTAATTGATATTCACTCTTTTATACTGGCCTCACAGTCACAGCACTAACAGGTCAGTCAGTAGTCTGCCTTTTGCGCTGTAGGATGCAGATTCAATTCCCACCCAGAACAATATGTGAAGAAATGTATGTTCTGTGCCTGAGTGTTATAATTATATATGATAGAAAAGGTTAAATATAACACAGTAATTCTATTATTCTATCTTCTTGCTTGGTTTGCAGTTAGATAGGTGTGTGTTAAATATTCACCGGTAGTTACCGGGTTTTACTAATACCTAAATAAGTAGTAGTGTCATTGTCACACACTGGTTATCGAAATTAATGAAGCTCAGTTATTCTCAAAGACTTCTGTATAGTCAAAGGTTATTCTAAAAATAATCTCACGCGGAAATCCGTTTTTCCAAAAATACCCGATACCCACTGAAGGTTGGTTTTACTGAATGACTGGTTTCATCATAAACAGCAGAAAATTAGTCAATTTCAGCTTTTCTACATTTTAGAAATCACGCTGACGTTTTTTATTGTCCACATAGATAAATGACGCGTTTTAATCGGAACATTTCTGATTTTTACAATAAATGGTGCGAGCATTTCGATCGCAATCGTTCCGTGGCAGATTTTTTGCTAGCCCAACACTAACAATTTTTCAGTGAATTCTTTTAATACCGCCAGACTTGAGCTTTATTATTATTATTTAATATTAAATTGCACATAATATCAAATTAAATGCAATATGAGAGCTTATTTGCATGCTTATTGATGTTTGCTTCATCGCAGCTAGCTTGTCTAGAAGAAAACTAAGTAAACTGATGTACGTAATAATCTAGAAACTTAAAAATACCACGCATGTCATGAACTTACCTATTATGTAGATAAAGATGCTGTTGAAATTGACCGAAGTAAGTGACCTGGATACATAAATAGCTAAAATGTGTAGTGAACCTAGTAAATAATATACTTACGAACCGCAAGTCATTTAGATTGCTCTCAGGCATACTCTACACGTTAACTATAACTTTTGCTAACGGCTTGAGTGATTGATGATGCGCTGATGAAGTTTGAAATATCCAGGAACTAGTGCACGTATGTACAGACGCCTTAGCATGTTTATACATAAGGTTAAGCAGTTAAAAATATATATAGAACTTGGAGTAAAACGATTATACTAAAACGCACGTGGCATAATCTTATGGCCTTAGATCATTATTAAATGTATTCATTGTGGTATAAGTACCTAATATGACTGAAGTTATATTATGTACCTATACCACAATGAATACATTTAATAAGTTTAGATTGATGAAAAATGTATAAACTAATTAATATGTTAGTCTGTGATGGACTGTATCAGTCATATTATGTACTTATACCACAATGAATACATTTAATAAGTTTAGATTGATGGAAAATGTATAAACTAATTAATAGGTTAGTCTGTGATAGACTGTATAATAAGTTAAGATAAGATATTTAAGTTTTTAATTTCCACTTGAATGCTAATTAAATGATGAATTATAATGCCAAAAAGGGAAAAACCTGAGGTTGATCGTTTAACAGACGCTTTAAGTAATCACGCATATAACCATGATGTCTTATTTTTCATATTTGTTTAATATTTAGACTCGAATGGTTGTGTAATAAAAGTTATTAGTCTATTTCTCGAAACGTAATAGGTACCTATAATGATTGTGTTGTAACTTTTTGTTGTTTTTTATTTGAGGCATAAAATTAGGAGTTATTGGAATCCAATTTAAAAATACAGTGTATTAAGCAATAAATCGCGGAAATAGCTTAATTGCCATTGTTTTGACATTTTATTAATTTGTATAATAACTGTCAATACCATGCAATCGAGAGGAATGCGTTTAATGCGAGCGATTACGTATTACTCCACCGGTTATTTATTGCAGAAGAGTTCAAGTTAGTTATTACTCGGGAAATCATTTTATGTATTACTAGCTGACCCGCGCGGTTTCACCCGCGTTGTTTTTTCTCACCCCTCCCTGGACTTTTACAAACAATTCAAGACTAAAATCAGCCAAATCGGTCCAGACGTTGTCGACTTTTAGCGAGCCTAACGCACAGTAATTCATTTTAAGACTAGTAGACCCGGCGCGGTTTTACTCGCGTTATTTTTTTCGCAATTTTTCCATATTTTCTCATCGTTTAAACCTTTTCTGGTCTTATACAAATGTTTCAAGACCAAAATCAACCAAAACGGTCCAGCCGTTGTCGAGTTTCAGCGAGACTAAAGCACAGCAATTCATTTTTATACAGGGTCATTCATTATCAACCTGACAAACTTAAGGGATAGGTTCCACACGACTGATAATGAAGGACCTTATATATAAGATGAAGATTCGTTGGCATTTTCTATATCATTGGATTTCTATTCCAATATCGATGTAGGTAAATATTATTTTATTACGTAGGTATATGTAATTTAATTAAGTAATTATTTAATCAACGACGGTTATAAGATTCGAAGGAGGTTAAAGACACCTTTATATTTTACCCAACAGTCACATACATATACATAGTCTCTGGCTTCACATTAGGACTTTCTGTGCCTTGGTTATCAAAACTACGAGTATCATGGTACCAACAACCTAGACAGGCTGAGCGATTACGCAACTCGGTTGGATTGGTGGATAATGTTTTTTGAATTCTTAGTTCTTGAACATGCCGGATTTATCACGATAGTTTCTTTCACCGTATAACGAGAGCATTGCGACATATGTTTTTTCAAATAGAGAAATCCATTCAGAACGGGTCACTACCATTAGACCACAGTGCTCAGAAAATACTCTATACTCAACTCTGACAAATGCGGTACTGATTATACATATACTGTTATTAATTAAAGATTAACGTTAAAATCGTGGTTAAACTTATCGTTAACGTGTTTGTAAGGCACGAACGTTGTCAATCAATCATTGAAATAACTAGAATCATTTAACATCTTCCAATGCGATGATTTGTTACTTTTTTTGCGAATCACGCGCGTATGTAATTCAGGTATCATTATCAGAGATCGTCCCCGTTTCATCACTATGTCCATAGAGATAGGTTAATGCAGTCTAGGTACCTACCCAATTAATTAAAAAAAAACACATAGGTAGTAATATTTCTTTTGTTCTGTAACTTTGTGAGTTCGGTTCTTACCGAGGACATTGTCAAACATTTTTGTAAATGTTTTTTTCAAAAAGTGTGTTTGAAAAAGAATTATAAAATATTCTATATTATCATCTAATTATTATAGCTCTTTGTTTAGTTTAGGGCTGGATGGTGCTGCCAGAAATGTACAAAAATATTTATTAAATAATTAAAGAGAATCCTTCTCTAGTCAGCGTCATTTAAACCAAGAAAAAGGATCTTCTGAGAATCGTATTAAAACTGCGTCATAAATTTTGCTCTACTTCAATTAAAGCCTAGTTCAGACTACTTTAGTAATTTAGTAGAGTCGCGAGTAATTTAGTGGCTAAATGTGAGCGAACCACAAAAATTTAGTCGAGTAGTTTAGTGAACGATTAAGTCGTGTCGATCCATTTAATTTCGACTCTGCTATGCTCCGCTTCGGTGAACGATGGCTTTTAGGCCCGTATATACTACATTTTGATTATGTAGAGCTACATAATCAAAATGTAAGGCAGGACCAGAGCTGGTCCATTAATCCTTTTTTTTTCAAATACAATATTCTTAAGTATTGAAATAATATTTCACAGTACACCGCATCTGTATTGCAGTACAGTAAGTTATAATTAAGGCATAAGAGATCGGATAGCGCTCTATTAAAGTAGTTTCTTTGTTCTTTTTGTTGTAATAATGTAGAGTTGGGGCAGTACTGTGTAATATTTGCATCATGAAATAATAATAATTTAAAGTAGGCTACTTATTTAAAGTTCTGATTTTAAAATTATCGTTAAGGACAAATAAAATAACTTAATGTTGTATTAAACTTAAATGAGTTTTGAGACCCCCTTTTAAGTATGACTTGTATATACTTGTGTTACAACCGATAATATACCTGCCAATTTGTTTAATTTAAACTAATTTAGATAATTTTAACAGCAGTTAGCATAGTCTATATCTATATAGTGCAATTTTGTACTTTTGTTTAGACCTACATTTTGGCTCTAGATCCTTTTTCCCTTCAGTCTATATTGAGCGCAAGTGTAGACAAGTCTTACAATTTCCAGCATTTATATTAGGATTAGTAAATCAAATTTTCTACAAATTGCTCTGATATTTCTATACTTATACATTTGGTACAACTCTAATTGCTTCCATGTGTTTCAATAGTTCATTAATAACTGCTAACTATTGCGTAATTGCATAACGCATTTTGTAATGACCTGAAATAAATCAGTAGCTTACAAAACAGCTGATCATGCAATGAGGATGGAACACTTTGCCAGGTTTGTTTGGTGTAAATACCCACAGTGATGACACCAAGCAGATACCATAATTACAAAAACATTACTCTGTAACAGCTAAACCGGTTTGGATAAAACTTGGAATAGAAATATTTGTAAACCTAGGATAGTATAGGTTACTTTTTATCAAGGCACAGGCACAAACCGAGCTAAACCACAGGCAGAAACTAGTATAAACCAAAATACAATCAGGTAAATAATCATTGATTTATGTCTAAACTTGAAAACATTCGACCCCCGTTATTGCAAAAGTTATGTTAGAAAAAGTAATATAATGGATGTCAACCTTGGACCTGTAGATAACATGAAATAAGAGTAGTACTAGACGTTCTTTGTGTTAAAGCTACAGTGAATTATTATAACCATACCTTTGATCTTAGAACTCTGTTGTGTTGTGTGTTACCAGAGTCAGCCACTGAGTCACACGAACTTACTTACTTACCACTTTCCTTTCTGCCGCCAAGCAGTAGTTATTGTTTTGCTGAATTCCGTTTTAATTTATTCATCTAAACCACAGAACTATATAAAGTAGAATGAATGAGTGTATGTACCTCGCGTGCCGAAAAGATGGGCTAAGTAAGGGCTGAGTAACCTCATTACTCGCCGAGAAACTCAGTCTGCGGAGGCGATGTAGTGGTGTGGCAGTGCCCAGAATCGGTTTGCCGCGTGCTTATCGATGCATTTTAATTATTCATTTTCGCACGGCTCATGTTTCCAATCACTAAAATACATCTAGGTGTAAAATATAAACACACAAAATGTTACACGCTCAGTTTCCATACAAATTGACATAGTTCTGTGATCCAAACGGTGACAAGGCGGTGGTAGTACTAAACTTCGTTGATCTGTTATAAACAATTTAGCCAGCTACGTCACAAACGCTTCAAAATGAATGAGACTTGACGAAGTACCCGGCTGGCCCATGTAAATGCGTGGGAAGCTTAATAAATTAATTAATGTCAGATAAATTACTAGTAGAACATAGGAACTCAACTGTACCTATTTATTTATATTTATTGCAGTAAAATTATAACATTACCACACTCTGTAACGACTTCCTTATCCGTACGTACTTAACTTTTATAACTTTTACAATTCTCGCAAGTTTATCTGTCATCAGATTAGCGCACCATTCATCTACGAGAATCTTACTGATCTTAGGTACTAATTATTGTAAAGGGGAAAGTTTAGATATTTGTATATTTTGTGGAAGTATCACGCCACGGATCTTGGAATTTGAGATTCTGCCCACGCTATAATCTATGTCTGTGTCAATAGCACATATATGCATACGTATGCAACTAGATAAAAAGTAAGGTAAAGGCACCTTTTTCCGAGGGGTTCTAGAATTGACAACATACTCCGAGGTATATAGAAAAATAGCCTCTAAAGAATATTTACAAAAAATTCGAAAGATAATATTTACAACAAACACAAATATAACATATTATTTGCAGTTTATGCAAACATATTTCAGTTTCTGCAAATATATTCGCTGATTATGCAAACATAATTCATGCAAACCTTATTTGCTGATCATGTAAACATAATTATTTGCAGTTAATGCAAACATATTTCCTAATAATAATTATGCAAACATATTTGCAGTAAATGCAAACATATCGACGTCATGCGATGTCACGTCACTTTATGTCTCGTCACGTCATTCACGTCAAGTCACGTCTTGCGATGTCACGTCATGTCATAGGCCTGAGTGTCACATGTGCCGTGTAGACTCCGGTCTGCCGTGACCAGGCCGGAGCGGCGCGGCCGGCGTGTGGACGTGTGTATGCTTTTGGCAATCGCAAACTTTTGTAAAATAATTACTTCCAATAAAATGAAAAAATAACTCCAGATGAACAAAGTCGCAGACGCCTCTATAGTTTCACTGGTTTAGTTATCACTAGGCGAAATGTTCACTCGCTTACGAGTAAATCTTTTACTTGTTTTTAGAGAGCAATTATAAAGGTTTATGTAACTTATAATTAGCGGAAGGAACTGTCTCTTTTCTGAACTATTAAAGAAGCTTTTAGACTTGAGCATAAAAACTTGCAAAGATCGACTAGTTAAAAAAGCGTTAGGTAAATTAAATAACCAAATAACTCAGACATCTCCCTGTGAGTCTTGCAGGGTCTGTTATAAATTGCACGTTGACGGAACTGACGGCTTGGCTACTTGGATCTCTCTGCATGATGTTGGTGCTGTAGCCGTTGAAGGCTGCAAGCTGGCCCTTGTTAGGAGCCATGTTGGTAGCGCATGAAGTTGGAAACACTGTGTTTTAGTAATAAACAAAACATTGTTTTATCTGTTATTGCATAACTAATCAGCAGTTAAGCGGCGTTTATAGGTAAAGACTTTTCTTTTCACAGTTTAAGAGAAGATTAGTTTAGAGGAAGTTTAGCAACGGATTAAAAAATGTTTTATAGGTAAGGCCCTAAGGTATTTAAGTTATTAACTTAAGACGAATGTGAGTACTCAGACAAACCCTAGGTGGTTTTTAGAGTACAATAATCAGATTAATGTAAATTAATTTGTGGTTATAAATAACAAAATATATATATATATATATATGACGGAGCAGCAGGTCCAGGATGCTTCGTAGATAGGATGACGTCAGCCGAGCTGACGTCACTAGCCTATGTTCATAATGGATCACCCATCTTGTTGAAGAAAAGGCATGAACTGTTCAAGTCTTCTTTATTTCAAGCTTCACTAGGTGTTGACGGTCCGACGGCTCGAGTGCGAATGGATTGTACCCGGGTCGTCGGCCGTATTTATAGCAAAACGCAGGCATGCGTCCACAGTTGTTTACAACAAGATAAAATTACTTGTGAATGCCTGAGTCCTGCTTTTAACAATCAAATTAGTTAACTTATGGTCTGAATAGTTAAATTAACTACTAGATTACTAACTGATGGTTTGAATAGTTTTAAATTAACTACTAGATTACTTAAGCTAATCAATTCATGATTTACAAGTTGTTTTAAGCTGGTTTTCTACAATGTGTTTTTAGTTACAGCATGTGATGACGTCATTGCTCCGATACGGCCATTCTGAGAGGCGGTGCGCGCTCTGCACCAGCCTTAGTGTTTCTTTCATGATGATTGATGCTCGTAGGAGATTTCTCGTAGATGCTCGTGGAAGATGCATCGATTGCTACGCTTTAAGCAGTCTAGAACAGAGTGGTTTATAAAGGTTAACTCGTGGAATGGTACTTGAGAATTCTCGTAGGTTGATACTTGATAAAACAAGATAGATTGCTGTGCTCTGAACACAGGTGTTATAGAAAAGTTTACTCGTGGAATGGTTCTCGTAGATATTTGCACTCGTAGATTTTCGTAGTGACTCGCAGTGTTCAGGAAGGTCGTTTGCTGTACTCTTGGCAGCCTAGAACATAAAAAGTTTTTTTTTTTAAACGTTAACTCGTGGAATGGTACTTGAGAATTAACTCGTGGAATGGTACTTGAAAATTCTCGTAGGTTGATACTTGATAAAACAAGATAGATTGCTGTGCTCTGAGCAGTCCAGAACACAGGTGTTATAGAAAAGTTTACTCGTGGAATGGTTCTCGTAGATATTTGCACTCGTGGATTTTCGTAGTGACTCGCAGTGTTCAGGAAGTTCGTTTGCTGTACTCTTGGCAGCCTAGAACATAAAACGTTTTTTTTTTTAAAGGTTAACTCGTGGAATGGTACTCGTGAGTTTTCGTAAGGTACTCGCTGATACAAGGTAGATAACACAGGTGTTTTAGAGAAGTTTTACTCGTAGACAATTGAACTCGTGGATTCTCGTAGTGACTCGCAGTCTTAAGTAGTCTAGAACACAATAGGGTTTTAAAGGTTATTTCGTGGAGTAAAATGGTACTAGTAGATAATTAAACTCGTGGATTCTCGTAGTGACTTGCAGTCATAAGGAATTTTGTTTGCTGTGCCCTTAGTAGCTTAGAACACAAGAGGGTTAAAGGTAACTCGTGGAATGGAATAGTACTCGTAGATAATTGAACTCGTGGATTCTCGTAGTGACTTTTAGTTTTAAGCAATTTTGTTTGCTGTGCCCTTGGTGGCCTAGAACACAAAAAGGTTAACTCGTGGAATGAAATGGTACTCGTAGATAATTGAACTCGTGGATTCTCGCTTTAGTTTTAAGCAATTTTGGTTGCTGTGCCCTTGGTAGCCTAGAACACAAAAAGGTTAACTCGAATGGAATGGTACTCGTAGATAATCGAACTCGTGGATTCTCGTAGTGACTCGTAGTCTTAAGCAATTTTTGGTTGCTGTGCCCTTGGTAGTCTAGAACACAAAAAGGTTAACTCGTGGAATGAAATAGTACTCGTAGATAATTGCACTCGTGGATTCTAGTAGTGACTCGTAGTCTTAAGCAATTTTGGTTGCTGTGCCCTTGGTAGCCTAGAACACAAAAAGGTTAACTCGTGGAATGGAATGGTACTCGTAGATAATTGAACTCGTGGATTCTCGTAGTGACTCAGTCTTAAGCATTTTTGTTTGCTGTGTCCTTAGTAGCCTAGAACACAAAAAGGTTAACTCGTGGTTTGTTACTCGTAGATAATTGAACTCGTGGATTCTCGTAGATATGGGAAGGAATGATGCTGTGCTCTGGGCGGTCCTGTGCGCCGTGGACACAGGGGATTTGGGAATTTAGACTAGGTTGATGCTGTGTTATACACAGAGGTTCTAAAATGGACAAGGATTAACTCGTAGAATATTTCTCGTAGATATTGGTACTCGTGGATTCTCGTGGATTCTCGTAGATATGGGAAGGAATGATGCTGTGCTCTGGGCGGTCCTGTGCGCCGTGGACACAGGGGATTTGGGAATTTTAGACTAGGTTGATGCTGTGTTATACACAGAGGTTCTAAAATGGACAAGGATTAACTCGTAGAATATTTCTCGTAGATATTGGTACTCGTGGAACTTTTTAACCAATAGTTCAACTTTATAACCAATGGTTCAACTTTATAACTGATGGTTCAACTTTATAACCGATGGTTCAACTTTTTAACTGATGGTTCAACTTTTTAACTGATGGTTCAACTTTTTAACTGATGGTTCAACTTTTTAATTGATGGTTCAACTTTTTAACGGATGGTTCAACTTTAACTGATGGTTCAACTTTAACTGATGGTTCAACCTTTTAACTAAAGGGTTCAACTATTGAATCAAAGGTTTATTTCATTAACCAAAGGTTCAACTATTTAACCAAAGGTGTTATTTTGTGGTTAAGCGATGTAATTTTTGTTGTGATGGCGATAAGCGAACTGATGAGGGCGAAGTTAGGTCCCATCCCACTTCTGATGACGGAGCAGCAGGTCCAGGATGCTTCGTAGATAGGATGACGTCAGCCGAGCTGACGTCACTAGCCTATGTTCATAATGGATCACCCATCTTGTTGAAGAAAAGGCATGAACTGTTCAAGTCTTCTTTATTTCAAGCTTCACTAGGTGTTGACGGTCCGACGGCTCGAGTGCGAATGGATTGTACCCGGGTCGTCGGCCGTATTTATAGCAAAACGCAGGCATGCGTCCACAGTTGTTTACAACAAGATAAAATTACTTGTGAATGCCTGAGTCCTGCTTTTAACAATCAAATTAGTTAACTTATGGTCTGAATAGTTAAATTAACTACTAGATTACTAACTGATGGTTTGAATAGTTTTAAATTAACTACTAGATTACTTAAGCTAATCAATTCATGATTTACAAGTTGTTTTAAGCTGGTTTTCTACAATGTGTTTTTAGTTACAGCATGTGATGACGTCATTGCTCCGATATATATATACATATATTCTACCTCCAAGCAGTAGTGTGCAAGCATTACTGTGTTTAGGTTTGAAGGGCACTGTAGCAAGTGAAATTACTGGCGAAAGAGACATAGCAACAATGTCTCGGGGTGATAAGCGCAGTGCAGTGCCACGCAAACACTTAAAAACTTTAAGCTTTGAGTGGCACTGCATCTGTAATAGTCAAGCGTGGTGCTTAACATCAGGTGGGCGCCTGGATTGTCTTGTCACATGCGGACATAAAAAAAAGCCTATTAGCCGTCTACTGCTAGACATAAGTCTCCAAACACAGCTTTAATGTCACCGGTCTATAGAGTGGAGAGTCAGCCTATGCTTTGTTATCCAGTTCGCAGTTGCCATTCGAGAACCTTTATACCCCAGCGGTTACCGGTTCTGCGAGCTATAGACGTCAACAGTTAGCATGTAAACACCTTTATTATGTGACGTTCAGTGGACTGTGTTCCCGCAATTGTTTCCAAATATACATTAAAGTGAGTATGTTACGGCACTGTTACGTGACTCTGATAGATGCGATCAACTGAGTCTTCGTTCAGATCACAGCGAAATAACGCGTACCGGAGCGGCATCGTTTGTCTTTTTCCTCTGTAAATGAGGCCGACAAAAACGATAATCGTGACAGTTTTCGTGGTTTAGCTTATGTAAGTGAATGTTTCTGAATTTAGTAGTCCTTATCACCGGTATAAATTGAGCTACGATATTTGACACGATTATAGTATGTCGCTTTGAAGAGTAGACTCTTAGCTAACAAAACATCATTGTCTATGCAGTACGAATTTCGCGCGGGAATGCGTTATTCGCGTAGGTCAGATGAACTTTGAATCTGATGTTCTGAGGTGGAGATCAGACAGGTTAATGACTTTTGATTAGGTGGTTTTGTTTATGGTTTATTTGATTATGTGTGTATTTTTAGTACCTTTGTATAATTATGTTTAGCGGACGGTCTTTAAAAACGTATCTACGGGCTATTTAGATTAAACGGGCTATTGCACTAAAACGTAACGAATATGTTTTAATTTAAATCTAAAATTTACATTGCGCAGATTACATGAACTGCGCTTTGCGTGGAACTGTCATATTATGAGCTACAGAAAAAAGTATTTTAATTGAGTGAATTTTTATTCACAATGTTTTGTTAGAAGTTAAAAATCAGTGCTATAAATGATTATATTATGGACTTTAGAATTTAGAAGTTGTGTATATCGATAGAGATAAAACCATTATTTTCCTATTATCACACTGAATCTATATAATGACAGGTTCAAACATTGATGTCTAAAGAAAACATATGAACTTCCAAAATAAAACATTAAAAACTCTACAATAACTCGAATTACTAATAATCGGGTGTTTTCGGATAATATTTCGGAGATCTGAGAATTTTTTTTTCTTCTTTGGACTTCAATGTTTAGATCAGCCTGTAAATAAAATCGTTGCATTACTGACTGACACAAATTTTATAGACCTAAAAATGAATAGGTACTTATGAGCCTTATCATGTGCACTTAGAAAGGAACACCTGAAATGCAACTCCTAGACAGGTATCTTATGAAGTTACTCTTCATGTATGCAACGCAATTAATGTTGAATATATTTCCTCAATTTATTCTCACTTACAGCACGATAAATGGATGGATTATGAAAACTGAATTGATTACGACTCTTACGGAAGCTCCACCTGAGATTATAATACTTAACGCTCATAAGACTCGCTCTGATACATTGTTTCTGAAACTGTTTGTTTAGGCACTTCTGTAATTGAATATTATGAATAATAATTAGTTACAGATTATTTAAATAAGGTATTTTATTACATAATACGACCTATAGACAGTTGAACTGATCCAGATCCACTATCACACGGAAGCGTTGCTTTTATTTTAACGGTTTGTAATGTTTTAGGTTTATTACACCTAAAATATAGCTGGTTTATAATATACTGTATTATTTATTTATTTATTTTAGCCTGTATCGTCCCACTGCAGGGCCATTTTAATTGTAACTAATTTATATTTACAATCAATAAACCTTACACTTATTGTGTAAGTGTATAGTAAGTAAGTTCGTATGAGTCAGTGGCCAACTCTGGTGACAGAGTTCTTAGGCCACCCGAAGGCCACTGTCATGGCCTAATAACTTTGAAAAAGCCGAGACCGGCTGCATAACATGCTCTCCGTATCACGGGTAGTGTAGTGTATGGTGATTTTTATTTTGTTAGTGCATGATGGTGTTTCCAACACTAATATGACACCATAATCGATTTTGATTATTGACGTGTGTTGTTCTCTGATTCGCTGGTACTTTAAATTTTAAACAAGTTTCAGCAACGTAATGGTTGGTATTCGCTTTGCAAGTGCTCGTGTAACGCGATTGTTTTTTAGAACAACTTATGCAACATTATAAAAGAAATATGTAAAAAAAAACACATAAATATTTAATGCTAGTTAGCATATCATTATTTCATTAGTTAATGAGTTGAATTTCAGTAGTTATTAGCAAATGTAAAATATATTAAGTGCTTTTTAAATTAGAGAAATTATGTAAGTATTAACTTTGCTTGCAGTAATGTCAAGTGTGTTAGAAATACTCGCTTACACTCGCCGCTTCAAACAAAATAGCTAGGTACTTCAATATTTGGAATTGCGGTATTAATCAGATCACCAGTCAGATTATCCAACAAAATGTCCTCTTTTCTAAATACAAACACGATGTGCTCCACGTTGCTAAAGATCGTAATATCTGGCGAAATATTGGGAGATTAATCTAAGGGGGAATCACAATCCGCAGTCTTATGAAGTACAACGCGAGGAGGTAGGCATTATTAATATTATTATATTAAATAAATTAATAAATAAATAATGCTGGACGATCCACACAGCATCATCTAGCCCCAAGGTAAGCTGCTGTTAAACAGAGCTGTATTAGGGATACTAGATGACTGATATATATTTAATACAATACAATACATAGATAGATATTTTTTATTATATATAGAAAATACTCAGAACACCCGGGACAAATATTTGTAGATCGTACAAACATTTGTCCCGAGGCGGGAATCGAACTCGCAACCTCTGCGTCGCAGGCGGACCTACGCCCGCTGCTCCACATCGGTCGTCATATTAGAAAATAAGTAGGCACTGTTGGTATAGTTTTTGCAATTCACGTTTGAATCAATCACCGGACGAGCAATCGGCTAATGAAATAACTAAAGCAAACCGTCGTCACCGGGCTTTTCGTTATATTTTGATTTTAAATAAGACCCATGATTTTCTTATTTATAACAAAACACAGTTGAATTAAAAATTAAAATTAAAATGCATAATGAGTCTAATTTTGGAAGATTATGTTGACAATATGTATGAGACGTTCTCGCTAGCAGCTAGGTTACGACAAAAAATTGTGCTAATAATGCTACTACAAATCACACTTGAAAGTGCTACTATAGAGCTCTATGACTTGTACGCTAAATAATAGTCCGACTCTTTATTTATTGTTATTTTTGTGAAGTTGTTGAATATCTAGATCTGAATCTACTATTATGTGGTTAATTTATTTTTAATTTTTTGCAATCGATTAGGCAAGTAAGAATACTGCTCGCGCCCACGTTTGTAAAACACAATTGAAACGGGATAAATAAAAAAATATATCTTTGCGTGATAAATTCCCGCACACTTTTTTTGTCAACCTATCTTGTCCCACTGCTGAGCAAAGGTCTCTTCCAAAGTTCTCCATTCATCCCACACAATATTGAAAATAAATTACTGACCTGTTTAGACAGAATAGGAAAATAGCTTTTACACAGCTTAATCATAAAAAAAAAAACTATCAAATACTATTCAAATACTTTACATAGTAAGGTGATCTATGTTAAATCTATTACATTGTAACAGTCAAGGTATTTTGATGTGTCATGTGAGGTGCAGGCCACACCGCTGGCTGGCGAGCGAGTGATATTTTTTCATAGAAACTACGCTGACGTAGCTTGTCCCTGAAGTTC
The DNA here is from genome assembly GCA_951394395.1 of Colostygia pectinataria. Classification (NCBI taxonomy): domain Eukaryota; kingdom Metazoa; phylum Arthropoda; class Insecta; order Lepidoptera; family Geometridae; genus Colostygia; species Colostygia pectinataria. The sequence continues at coordinate 4,361,833 of OX596362.1, forward strand.
AACCAAAGTATGAAAAAATATCGCTCACTTGCCTCGGTGTGGCCTGCGCTGTATGAGTAGCAATTCAATGACTACACCTCCAATAAATCTAAATAACGATCGTCTAATTGACGTATGATTCAAATGTACGACAACATTGTACATAATTAGTATAATAAAATTATAAGTAATATAATTTATGATCGATAAGCAAAACGTCTAATAGCACAAAACTTCCACTAGCATCACGTTTAGGTAGCATGGTAGAGGTAGCCAATTTCTACGCCTGGCTTATCTGTAACAAATTCGATTTGAGAAATAAATTACACAAAAAGTGTGACGTTCACCATTGTCACGCTGCATTGGTAATTGTCTTGACCACCAAAATTGGATAATATCTTGTGAAAGTCGCAAATTTTACAAAAACATATCGATCCGTGGATAGTCGGAGAAAGCGCGCAGTCGATTTCGTCGTGTGGCCCGCGAGCCTGAGAATCGAGGCTCTAGGCGGCATCTCTCGGTCAAACGAAGCCTCTTTGCGTCTTGTGAGAACGTTTCCGAGGTATATAAGAACGCAACAAAGTGTTTCGGCGAACCATTGCTTTGCACATACGCGCTCTGTAGTACACCAAGGTACATCCAACACATACGGTAAATACACGAACACGTGCTAATAGTGATAGAGTGATAGTGTTGTGACAGTGAAGTGTATCGATTGATCGATTTGCTTTCTTTTGACAGAGTGCCGGGCCCAGTGACGTCACACAATGCGGTTGTTTACTTTGGTAAGTGTTCATAAAAAAATGCAAAAAAACGCTTTTCTGATATTTAACCTGCTAAGGATTTGTTAAATAGTCAATTATCGCTTCTACAAGTATATAAGACTGAATATTGGTCATTCGCTGTTAATTGTATTATACAACTTTTATAAATTGTTTTAAAATCTCTGGATTGGCTAAACTTTTTAACCCAAGTGTTATATATATTTATGGCTATTACATAAATTGCAAATAAGTAATTAGCAAAGAGAAATTGTGTACCTAATCATAATGTTTTATAAATACACAGGTTGTTATTATCAAAACTAATAAGTTTCTAATTTAATAAAAGCTAGACTAGTTATTACTTTGATATATCGCAATTTGCATAAATTATTAAACTTATTACCGAATTATAAACGTAATCTTTATTATCGATGCAGTTTGCATTTCAAAGGGTAAGCAAGAGCAAATGGTGAGTTAAGCTCACCTTGAGAATAATTAGGTCATTACTACTCGCGCAGTTTCACTCGCGTAATTTTTCTCACCGGATAAACCTTCCCGGACTGACCCAAAAACAGCCAAATAGGTCCAGCTGTTACTGAGTTTTTTGAGACTAATGTAGAGACATTTGAATAATACCTATTTTTATTTATAAAGAAAAAGGTCAAATACGTGAAAAAGAGATACTGAATACTAACTACTAAGTACAATCTCGTTCAATAAAATATTGAAGTTATCCACTCTTAAGGTTAAAACAGTCTGCGGTGATATTAAAATTGTAAAGACACACAATTGTAAATGTATGAGTTCAGTTTAGATAAATTATGTCAGTCTGGGCATAAGTACATCTTTTCAAGATTGGTTGGATCTTATATTCCTTACTATTTTCACTCCGTTTTGAAAAAATAAAATTTACGTAAAAATATAAAACAAAAAAAGGATTTATTTATTTTTATTTTTTAGACTTTTTAAAGACCACTTAAGAACTTCTACTTATGAACGTGACTCTACCTTTCGTTTTCTGACCATCAAAACTCAGGGAATCCTCGTGTTGTGGACATATCAAGTTTAAAACCAGTTTTGAGAAATGATGCATTTCTCTTACGATGAGGCACGCATAAATTCATTATTAAGTATACGATGGTATGTTATGAAATCTCTCTAACACTTTCTGGGGTTTGCATTATTCATGATTATTTTCACAGATTTCCCAATCAATTTGCAGAGCAATGACCTTGGCTTAGACAAATGCCTACTTTTAGGGATGTTTGAGCGGTCTCTATAGTATATTATTTTTAAACATACGTTTTTCGATCTAGACCAAGCACAATTTGACTCTGTGGCTCAATTGGTAGAGCACGTTTTATAGCAGTAAAGTTAGAAGCATGCCTTGCTTGCTCGTATCAATACTTGCCACGTCTGAAAATTTCAGGACATTATAAAACTTTAGTTTGTCTGCCAGTTTTTTAATATGGTTTTTCCTTGTCATTCTTATGTCCATGAATGAAGACGATGATAAATCTGAAAGACACATTATTATAATATTAGAATTGATGGTTGATACTTTTCTCGTAAATTTCAATAGAACACAAAAACTAGGGTATAAATTTCCGCCGCAAAATTTACCCGCACCGCCAATGTTGTCCACCAAAGTTGTTGGTTCTGTAATAGATCCGTCATCAGATGAGATAACCCGCAGTAACTCTCTCAGTAAGCAGGACAAGGTCACGGCTGTTGCTAACGAAATGATCCATTAAACAGCCAGTGAAAGTTAAAAAAAAGTAAAGATGTACCTCTAAAGCTATCTTTAACAATATTTTTATTTTTATTTAACATATTTCGTCCCACTGTTAATATGATGATGATGTTATATACAATGCAACAACTAGCACAAAGGTCTTTTCACACAGCATTTTTTACATACAAAAAACACAATATTTGTTAATATCATATAAAATAAGGTTTTATAAGACCCATTTACATAATAAAGATTTTTGATTTGATTTGATATTTTTATTTTGTAAGTGGTTTTGCATGAAAAATGTGCTATGCTTACTGACAACTTGTAGAGTTTCTTTGCATGACAAGAGTTTATAGTAACCATTTGTGATGAGCTTTATTCAAATTTTATTTTTAAACTTCATGACAAAGTAAACTTCCGCTCGCGTGTACTAATATCTGTTCTGTGTCCAAGTCTAGAAGAGTTAAGAAACAAACCAATGCTTAGAGGCAGAATATACTTCGGCAGGTTACCTACCTTAGTACTACATGCATTGTTTAAAATAATTTGCGAGTAACTAGAATAAATTATGCATTTTTATTCCATTATGAAGCTCTTATGTAATGTTTTATCTTTAGTCTAATTTAGGATAAAGAGATGGTAAATAAGTACTCAGGTTGTTGTAAAGTTATTTTCTTACGAGCAATAAATTAAGAGCACTTCAGTTTTTGAAATCAGATCTAAGTCATTTTGAAATTATGATTTCAACTTGATAAAACATGTAAAATGGAAGCTAATTGCTAAAAAATTGCCAAAAAGAAATTCTTTTAATTCCTTTGGGTCTTGACCCAAAGGAATTGGTTCATTGGTTTATAAAATTTGTGGTAATTACTATATAATATTAATATTGTCATTGAAATAGTTATGCGAGATATAAAATTATACCTACTGGCCGTTTAAAATGAATCAGTTATGTACCTTAAGATTTCGAATTAAAAAAAAAGGAAAGTAGCTTATAAACAATTACTTATAACGTTAGCAGTTAGCTAAGTATTTCTCACGTAAGCTCATTATGTCAGCAAGTCAGAATATTCATTAACCTTTTGGGTTCATATTGTATTTAACGTGAAGATAACTGGCATATCCATATTGCTGGTAAACCTTTTCTTTCATTTTGGGACAGCGTTGCGTTTTTAAATAAAACACTTAAAGGTCGATTAAAGTCGATTGGAAGATTCACATTATGATACGAAAGGTCGATTCAATTCTCGATATTAGAAAATGTGTGAGACTTCAAGTATGATTTACATTGAGTCAGTAGCAGAGTCAGTGCGCTGACTCTAAATTCGCGAAAACTCAGTGCTGACCCGCTACTGACATAATGTAAATGCTGTCGGGTCAAATACTGACTTCAAATTCTCGCGTACTGACCCTTTGTAAACTGAGAAAGTCAGTTCTCAAAGTCAGCACTGACTTCATTTGGAATCAGTCCCTGACCCAATGTATATCGCACTTCAAGAGCATGTGACATTGTTAGCGACAGTTAGTTTTTAAAAAACTTTATCAATCTGCTATAGATCACCAAAGACTTCCTTTTGCCTCTTAGTACCTTGAACTTAGTCACCAGTTTTTGGCTAGATAATGGTGTCGATTCTGTTGTAGCATTTTAAAAACTTAGCTAACTAAAATTATTGCGGTCCTTTGTATTTTAATTCATTAGAAAAGAACGGCAACTATTTTAGTTAGTTTAGTTTAGAAAATGTTACAACAGAAATGACTGCCAGCTTTGGTAATTTATTACGGTATTATGTTGTAATTGTTGTGTTAAGTTGTACGATCATACAGATTTAGTTGTACAATCTGAATACCACATAATGAATGTCATTGTAATTCTGACGTTCTGTATTTACAAATATGTTCAAAACTGCATTGCATTATTTGCAGTTCATGTGTCCATTGCAAATAGTTGAATGTCCTCTGTTACCTCAAGCTCAGTAGAGATATAACCAGTTTTAATATTCATCATCATCATCATCATATCAGCCGATAGACGTCCACTGCTGGACATAGGCCTCATACATAGGCATAGGTTTTGATATTACTAGAGAGTATTTGACATTCCACTTTTAGTATAGATATTTTAGTTTAGGTACGTTCCTTATTATTGTAACTAGGCGATCACCATCTTATGAGCTTGGTATTCATAGACGTAAATTCACTCTCGTGAGTGAATTAAGGTTATTTCAAATAAAAACTCAAGAAGGCATTATACCAAATATAACATCAAATAAACCCCCTTTCTGGCCAGTGACGCGACTGCGATATTTTTATTCCAAATTTTAACATCATAAAACATAATTTGACGCGATAACCGTTATTTAAGGTGACGAGACATACGCATAACGTATTGTGCACGTACTCGTAGCTCGTAACGACCGTTGCGATGTAACTTAGGTCTCTCGCACACACTCAAGCAGGGTCCCATTCAATTCCATCAATCAAAGCTGTTGGTTTTAGAAACAATACAAATTGAACTCAAGCCATTTGACATAAAGCTTATTAGTTTATTGTGATAATTGTGATAAAAAATGAGTTGGCAGATGAGCAGTAAATGCTTTAAACCTACGAACGCTATCAAAAAAGATAGTAAAACCAAATATTAGTACAAAGTGGATCATCCAGCGTTACTTAGCCTCAAGCAAAGCTAAGCTAAAGTAAACCAGATAACTGATAGGTTATAATAATAACAAAATCAAATAATTATATTGCTGGACAATCCATACAGCATCATTTAAATTACTTTTATGCACTATGTTAGTAAATGCTTACCTACTTATTCATTACTTAGTTAACTGGTTCACATACCAAGTTAGCTGTAAGGTCACTTAGGCTGCGTTTTCACCAGAGCTAAGCGAGGATGTGTAACGAGAGATGTGTTTGTTGGAACCAATAGAATCACTTCATTAAAGCTGTCAGAGCGAGACTAGGTAAATGAAGTGATTCTATTGGTTTCTAACAAACACATCCCTCGCTACACATCCTCGCACATCTCTGGTGGAAACATAGTCATAAGCATGAGAGTGTACAGGACGCCAGAATATAAATTCAATAATTTGACGTTGAAACAGGTGTGCTTTAAAGACGTTCTAATGATTTCTAATTATACCATTCAATTATTTATTGTATGATTTATTGCTGGTGGTGTAATTTGTACGAGTTGATGTTGCGTCGAAATGGTTAGGGTACTTTTCATTACCGTCATCAAATCTATGTGTTTACACTGTTAAAATTATAGTGCTAGGTGTAGGTAAATTATGTAAGTTATAGAATTGAATAATACTTAATTGCATTGACTTTAATTATGTAAGTGCTTTTATCAACATCTACTGATATTAAGTACTTTTATTTAATTTGCTCTGAGCTAATATTAAAACTTTAAAGATTACCTCGGAGATTATTAAAGAATTACGCATATTCTAATGTCCTTGAGTATATAATATAGCACTCCTTTGTACTAATTTTGAATGTGTGTGATATAATTTGCAAATAAATGTCTTATCTATCTATACCTAATATTTTTTTCTTACAGCCATAAGTTTCCCAAGCTAATTGACTGTTTTCTGCGCTATAATATAATGTACTTAGTAAAAAAAAAGGTCAGTTGAGCAGACGATACAAAAAACAATACCACTAGTACTTACCTAACTGTTGGCCACGATCACCGTTACTTACACTTGGCAGGATCGAAACCAGGAAACGTTTGTTATTCTGTTGCAATCCCTGCCTGGTCAACTTTCTCTTTAGATCAGCTCCCGGCTGTGCTTATCTCAAAGCGTCGATAGACCGTGTCACGACACGACTTCGATGACATTGATGATTGACATTATCTAAGGCTTTTGATACTACGCTGCATTTTAGGTAGTAAAGTTGATATCAGACGGTTCACTCGAATGAATGTTCAGTCGAGTGAATGCTTCATTTTTCGTGGCACAATTTGTTTCACTTTGTGTTCAAACGTTTTATTTTGAGGGAAAGGTGCCAAATGAAAGACGAAAATGAACGATAAATAACCCTCCTGATTTCACCTTTAGAACTAAAGATATTTTATTGAAAGATCATTATAGTATCAGAATATGATTTTCCTTTAAAATAGAATTGTTCTATACTTACAGGTCATTCAATAAATAAATCTTTAAATTAAAGTATTTGATTGAAAGATTTTACAGAATAGTAAGTAAATAAGATTTTCCCTAAAGGGATTTTGGGATTTTTTTGTGTCAAAATTCCTTTTAGACTGAGCTTAAAGCTCCAAAGGGGATTTTGACATTAATCCCAATTTAGTAAAAAAACATAGAAAATTTAAAACATTGCAGAAAAACATTATTTCAATACAAAAATTCGTTGACGCACGGCAGGATTTAAACTAACTGCCTTAAAATCAGAAGGCAGGGTCACTTATTACCACTAGACCACCAGTTCTTGCTGTAAACAGGATAGCAGGTGCTAATTGATAGCTGCATGATACATGTATTTGCAGCACAGCATGTAGGTAATACTTAACTTTGAAAGTCTTGTTTCCAATGTGGAAGTAATCGGCAGTAATATTGTTCCATGATCTCAGGCACGCGCTACAAAACAAGTGATGTCTCAAAAAGAGCATCAGTCGCTAGACCACTTGTCGCCATCTTTCACCGATATTGTTTTTACCGATATTGTTCGTACTCAATTAATATGATGTTTTCCTTCACCGTATGAGAGCACTGGCATTACGCACATAAATTTTTCGAAAAGAAAAATCCATTCGTGCACGACCGGGTCTGAACCCACGACCTTATGATCGGAAGGCGGGGTCACTACCACTAGACCACCGGTGCTCTCCGGCAACCAACAAACCGGCATGTCCAAGAACTAAAAATTCGAAAGACATGTGCCATCCACCAATCCGCATTGGGTCCGCGTGGTGGATTAAGACCCAATCACTCTCGCCTAAGAGTAGGCCAGTGTCCCAGCAGTGGGAACATTAGTAGGCTGTCATGATGATGATGAATTAATATGACCGATATAGGTACTCAATTATGTTAAACGTACGTGTTATACCAAATTCAATATTCTTTTGTTTCATCGGTAGCTTTTCAAAAAATGTGATGCTTAGTAGAACCAAACAAAAGTAACAATGAGAGTTAAATCTTTAAACTAGGCATTGTGTTGGGTTTGTTTATTTTGTTACGGATCCAATCTGTGAATTTAAAAGTTTTTAATGTCGTTTGAGAAATGAACTCATGGTGGTCTAGTGGTAAGTGACCCAGCACTGACCCTAAAGCTAAAAATTTGAAAGACATGACTTTGACATCTACCTATCCGCATCCACCACGTGGACCCACCACGTGGTGGATTAAGACCCAACCACTCACGCTGAAGAGTAGGTCAGTGTCAAATTTCTTTTTTTTATTCTTGGCTTACCCACCTTTTCTAATCTGTGCCCAAAGGTAGTCCTTATCAAAAGACAAAAATTATGACATCACTCACTTATTTTCATTATTTTATCACTGTTTTAAAGCCGTTGGTATGTAGACATGGTGTGTTATTATATCAGCTTTAGAGGTCTGCCCGAGCACCCTCGGGGTCGTGGAAAGCTCGGTCGCATGCGCATGCCGCGAGAAAATGGTTGCGCAACCGGACATGAGATAATAAGGCATCTTGTAACATTGGCTTTGATGTCGACTTTATATTGCATTATACTGTTCCGGTATGAACAGCCGGTGAAATTACCGTGAGATTAAGGTGCTTAGGCCATTTTATTGAAATTTTTGGTTTACTAAATCTGTGAAATTTGATTAGTTTTTTTTATTAATAGGCGTAAAGTAAAAATCATTGTCCCCTACAGGTAGGGTATATAATGGCGGTATTATAATAAGGCCGCTTTTCAGCAACTCTTCAATTTTCAAAAATTATTTTAGCAAATTACGCCTTAGTGCCTTATATTTGTATTTGATAAAAAATCTTTTTTAATTTCAATCTTCATTTCGTTATTTAGTTAATATTCATGTAAACTTAACTAACATTACAGAATTCCAAATCTTTAATCTAGCTATATTTACAGTATATAATAAAATGTCCTAAAAAATAAAAATGGAAAACAAACAAAATAAAATAATAAGTAATAGAACCAATAAATAAATATATAAAAATAAAAATTAATAACAACATACTTGTAAGCAATAAGATAACAAAAATAAAATGACATATTATGCAATTTAACAGACAAATAAATACTTATCTAAAGTTTGGTCTTCATTTATCATACGATCAAGTTTGTGGGATCAAATGATAGTGCCTGCGATGACTGGACATTAAATGTGTCTAGCTATAAAATAGATACGGTAAAGAGTACACCTGCCGCCTCATTCCGCAACATTAGGTAGTTGAAATTTCCCAACTTTGGAGTGATGGAATACCGAGAAGTAGATAATGCTATGTTACCTAATTGCAGGCCTCGCTAGAGAGTGAAGAGATGCACGCAATGGCTCAATGAGACTGGATGCTTTGCAATAGTTATACGTTAATAAATGGTTTTACTGTCACTGTACAGAGACTGATTTCCTCCTAGTCGCAATATTTGTGAAGATTTGGTTTTAAGTTCTTTATTTTATTGTATGTGTATTATACATATCAACTCTTAATACAAGTGTAAAACCAATAATTTGAGCTAATTAAATATATAATTAATTCAGCTAGCGGTCTCCCATTAAAAACCTGTTGCATTAACAAAATAATATTTTATTTTCAGATGGTGTGCGGTGTAGTCCTTGTGACTTCGTATGCTGAACCAGACCCGAAGAAATACAAAGCTGCACTCAAAAAAGACAAACCTGCAAACACAACCTTAACATTTGAAGAACGCGATTTTTTGAGAGAGATTGAAGCTAAGTTTGGAATCAAGTCTGAAGAAAAAAGTAACAAAGATGACACAGAAATAAAACACATCAAATCAGGAACAAACCTTACATCTCCAACAGATTTAAAGTTACCATACCCCGCTGTGATAGCCATAGAAATTGTCAACGATACTGATTCAAAAAGTCAAGGTAAAGGAAAAAGAACTATCGATGCCAATCTTGGTTACGGATATAAAACAAACAGCGGTTACAGTTACACATACTTTGGAAAACCAGCGCATGATCAAGGAAAGTTTATGATCTATCCTTATTCACAAGCAGATATTCCACCATCAAACGGTCACATAGGTATAACTGATGTAGATATCACTCCATCCAGAGCTTTTGAATTGGTTTCAGTCCCAAATGAAAAGGAAGCTTACCACTATCCAAATCCAGCGACTGCTTTTAAAACGAACTATAATGACGTAAAAGGGTTAGTCTCACCTCCTCCTTCATATTCGGGCAATGCAAACTCTCATAGATCACCACCATCGTTCCTACCTTCTACTCTGTACACTACATACAACGGTCATGAATTGTCCGGGCTTAGCGGACAGTTTCCAACAGTTATGCCAAACTACTTCGTGGACCAATCCCAACTGCTTCGAAACCCAGAGTATCAGAACGTTGGTTTAACCAACGACCACTTACGCCCACATGGTTCTAAAATAGCAGATCAAAGAGTCGTGCCTGTATTAGTATTGAGGATCCCAAGCTCATCACTGAAGAACCCCACGGCCGAATTGTTTGCCAACTTGCCATCTAATTACCCTTTGTCAAGGTACTTGAACAATGTAAACTTGCAAGGACTGGTGAATCAATATTTCAAGAAGCAAGGGTATCCTTTTGCTCCTCAAGTGACCCACTACCATAGCTCACTCGCAACATCAGCAGAGAATCATCCTAATGTTGAGGCAAACTACGGTAGGCAACATTACGCTACTCCTCATGTTCAACCATCATACACACAGTCTGATAACTCCGGAGTGCAGTATTCGGCCGTACAACCAGTGATGGCTCGATACCCATCAAGTTACACTCAACGATTCAACCTACCACACGGCCACGCCTTATATCATCAGCCGCTTCACCAGCATAAGTATGAATATCGTTATAAGTATGTTCCTCAACATGTTCAGTCAACCCCTACGACAGCAGAACCCCAAATGTACTACATCCAACCTCAGTACGAACAACAGTCACAGGTTCAAAGTGTACCCGAAACCAACAACCATGACACTTCTGCTGAAGTCACTTATGAACAACCACAAGAAAATACACAAGAACATTATGAAGTACCACAGCAACAAATCCACCAAACTCAGGAGCAAGACACTGGTTCCTATGAATACAGACCGCAAACTCCTCAAATACCAAGCCATGAAGCAGCCAAAGTGGCGTATGAGTACATACAACAGCAGCAACAGCTACAGCAACAGCATCAACAACATCATCCACAACAACATCAACAACAACATCAACAACAACATCAACCACAACATCAACCACAACAACAACAACAAGAACCAGAAGAATCGGCATCACCGTCTTACGGACATCTAAGAGGGTCAGAAGTTGCTCAACAATATTACACCCAAGAAGTACCGGAGCAGAAAGAAACTCAAGTTATTTACGAGCCCCAAGTAAGTCAAGACGAGCGTGTGCAAAGTCATGTGGAGTCAGATGATGCTCAGAACTACCAATATCAATACCAACAGCAAAGTATTAAAGATGATGGAAATAATCTCATACTCTCGGAAAACTATCCAAGCAAAGACCATACCATCGCAACAGTGCTACCAGTTAGCTACACTGCAAAACAACAAAATGTAGGTGCTGTTCAAACAGTGAGCTATGTCACTCCGATGCCATATTCATCCAAGTATCAGTCTCCATACAGGATAATGGTGCCTCAGACTTTTCTTACTAACCCGTCAACAGAAAAAGTTGCGTATGTGAACTCGCAATCCGTGTCTGCGTTTACGCATCCTCAACAACCGGATCGCAACTCGGAAGTGGAATACACAGTTGGACCACATCATACACCCCCAGTTAGCAAGCAAAAACCTCCCTCTTACCCTAGAAACTACCACTCTAACCCGAAACGAATGACCAAGCCTGAAAACAAGGTAGAGCCATCCCCGTTCTCACGGAAACAAATTGAACGGCATGAGATAAAGAAATTATAATCTAGTTGGCCCGTCTTTTTAGATGACCAGTTGTAAATATAGATATTAAGAAATTTGTAAGTATTATGCTATAAAATATAAATTAACGTTATTTTTTATTATAATTGAATACTGTGCAGTAGTCATTCTCCAATTCTTATAAGTTTTACAAGCAGTGTTTATTTAGCAAATTATTAAAATCAAAATAGTCAATGGATTATTTTATCCTTGGAATTATCTTTTAGATCGTGTCATTTTCTATGTCTGAATTTAATTTTCTCAAACTCAAAAAACGCTTGCTCTTTTAAGTGATTTCAGGGATTTCTAAAAAAGAGGAACCATCATAATACTGTTATAGGTGGCTGTCTTTGCATTATATTACCCATTACCGCTATATACTAGGGGATAGGGCAGTGAATAAGATGGTACCGCTATTTTACTTATGTATACATTAGGCGTAATGTGATTATTGTGATGTTAGTTGATTTAAATGCCGATGCTAGGCTTTAGTTATTTATTGTTTTTGCACAAACTGTTTGTTAATTAAAATGTGCAATATTATGCTTTATGCCAATGTTATTAAAAAACTACCAAATAAATGGTTAAAATACCGTTGTTTTATTTTTACATTACTTAATAGTTTTCACAGGTACACTGCACTGCACTGGTAGGTAGGTACTGTCAAAGGAGCAATACAACAGCAAACATTAATTAAACAACCTTAAACTACATAGCTGATAACAATTATTAATATTAGATTAGCAGTAGAGATGGGATGATGTACTACGGCCGGCATTTCCTAGAATAATATCATCATTGTCATAAGCTTTAAAACGCAGATGTTCGTATTCAGTTCATAAGAGGTTCAGAGAAGTTCATAGTTTCTAGTCATTATTCTAACGTTCATAGTACTTACCGCTCTGTCAGCCATTTTCAGAATCAATAATTGAAAAAAAATTGCGTGGTACGCTATAATTTGCGCAGATCTAAAGATCTAAATGCATGTATCAAATACTTACCTACTTTAAAAGCTATTCGTGTGTCATACACGTACTTACTCCTCCTGTTATTTATTATTATTAAGTGAGTACTGATACTTTTATTAAATAAATCTTACTCGTATTATAGTATCTCATTCACGAGTCACTGCCACTGCTGTCTATGATTAGAGCTAATTGCGTGCATTTATATTATCGAAACGGAGGCATTAATCTTAATCTTAGTGTCAGTTTGTATAAAACATTAACCGTATAATGCAATGAATCTAGAAGTATTTTATGGGTATCCACGTAATAGAGCTTGATGAATGATAATGAATGATGATGATTAGGTACTAATGGTTTCAGTATTAGTGTCACAACTGTTTTATATTCATTATGATCCATTGAAGAAATGAGTTCACGAAGAAAAGCATGCAGAGCTCGTAAGTTTTTAAGACGATGGAAGTGGCAAAAGATAGCCTTTAAAAAAACTACAATTATGGGCCACAAATAATTACCCACAGTACTACTGGGGGTATGGTCGGAGGTACAGTAGGTCAGGAGGGCTCTGGCTTTGCTTATGTGCTTAATCTATACGACACATTTCTCTCGAACAATTCTATCAATTGGTAAAAACCGCATTATAATCCGTTGCATGTAACTAGTTGTAAATATTTGTTGCGAAAGTGAACCAAACCTAGTTTAAAAGATTTAAAATAAAAACGTATATACATTACATACAGAGAGGCGGCGGGAAACGATATTGTTTTATACTAAGTATGTACTGTAAAAAAGAAACAAATTAAATACACATTCTTTCGCCACTAGATTAATTGAATGCCACAGATCCATAGACGGTGTTGCGAAGAGGGTCCTGTCAGGCGGGTTGTCTAATACCAGCCGTAATCTCTGGAGACAGGTTTCATGGGCAAAGTATCCCTTTCTCTATTCAACTTTCACGTGATGACAACCTGAAATAATCGTGTAGGTACTAAGTAGGTACCTAACTATGACAAAATGGTGATGAGAGTTTTTATTATAGACAGTATAGTTATTATTAAAACCACCTTCTTAGAAATGTTTTTCCTGATTTTCAACGGGGAGGAACTTGCAACGTACATTTGCGAAATTTGTGGTCCTCGCTACAAAGGCCAAACATTTATTGATTAATATACGAATTGCAAAGAAGTACAATACTTAGCGAGTCGCTAAAATGTCAGTTTCTTATATGAATAAGTAGTAGTAGAGTTCTTTGTGCTAGAGCTCGTCCGGGGAAGGACTACAACCATACCTATTTCTGCCGCCAAGCAGTAATGCTCGCATTGCTGTGTTCCGGTTTGAAGAGTATGGTTTCCGGTGAAATTACAGGCACATGAGACTTTCCATCTAACGTTTCAGGGTGGTAATACGCAAGTGATATCTATGATGTTGCATGCGTACATAGGCTACGGTAACCGCTGACCATCAAGTGGGCCGTACGCGTGGTTGCCACTTTACAGGTATAAAAAAAAAGAATAATGTAGGCGTTCACTAAGAAAGAAACTCCCAAATTTGAACTCCTAGAGGACAACCGACGCAGAATTCCGATATGCGGTGAGTGCAGTTGCTTACAAATGTCACAGTACTGCATACCTATTTATATTTCAGTCCTCATTACTAAAGAAGCGAAAGAAGCTTGATCAGGAAAGTCGACTAATTGCAAAGTGGTCAACCAGGCAACCGATATCTTGGGTTGGGTGAGCAGGTTCGTTTCACTCTCTTTTCCCGCGCATTTCCGCATTTTCCGGTGGTACTTGCACCGATTATGAGGAATCAGGAAAAGCTTAGTAGGCTCGGCTGGCAACTGATCATTATGTGGATACACATAGCAAGTTTATTTAAAGAACTTCGTAAAGCAAGGTAATTGCAGATTTTTTGTTTTCGGTACAGATTTTCAGAATTAACACAGTTTTAATATATTGTCATATCATTATATTACTGTTTTATAGACGATTGCTAGTTTTTCTCTAGGTTTAAATCTCTAGTTGATCAATACGACTTTATGATTAGTTATAAATGAATTATGATCTGACTCCTAATAATAGTTCATGATCCATACTAGAAAGAAAACGCCAGAAAAAACTGAATAGCAATTCAAATATGCTGTTGCAAAGACCAAAATATTCGGTCGAAATCACGGAGACCTCAATGACATTCTCGAAAAGTTACTTCTGAATCCAAACATTCAAGTCTTGCTAGTGCTGTGTTGGTTCGCCAAGGCGTTCGTGTGTCCGCTAGGTGGAAGAAGTGAAAAGGAAACTTTGTTACGTAATTAGTACAGGATACAGTTATGATCTAATGGATAATGGGTTACTAATAAATTTGAATTCCGAACGCATTGATATACAAATCAAAGCCTGTGTATTTTAACGTACCTACTAAGTACATCTAGATACTATGATTACGAAAAATAGAGAACTGGAGCCTTATTCGCTATGACCAACCGCGGGCTCGTTACGATATCTGCGTGGAATCGTTGTCGACGAGACACGTTTTAGGGCTCGTCTGACTGTTTTTCAAAGGTAATCTATCGATAGCGAAACTATCGCTATTGAAACAACGCACATACGGAAAACCATTTTACAATTTAACACTATGGCACGTATAGAACACGTTACTAAGTTACACGTTATTGGTAAGGAATCTCTATGTCATAGCGAATAAGCCCCTAGTGCTGTAGTAAAATGTAGTTTGCTGCCTTTTGATACTAACACACCATCGATTTTTTAAAAGTATTTGCAAACGAATTTTTAATGGAAAAATTAACAAAGATTTCAGCTTTTTTAAAATAAAGCGCATTCTAGACCAACGTAAGTTCGTGGCGTTGTGGGTCAACCTGACCGAATAACAATAATTTCTCTATTTTGGAAAATCGTGCCTAATATTTTGCAGATAATGCAAATATTTACCCCGCAGCGGGAATCAAACACGCAACTTCTCACTTCTGAACCGAGCACTCGCCCGCCGCGCCATTGAGCTCGTAAAATAGTGAAATGCCTAATGAAAACTCAGGATTTAAGTAGCACCTTCTGGTGTCCATTGTAGTAAAAGCCATGGTTAGAAAATCACGACCCATCCAGTTCCTCATTACCCAAACAGAACATTGTACTAATAAACAATGGACGGCAAAGTTCACTGCACTGTAATCACAGTAATAAATAAAGTTACGTAAGGTAAACAGTACTTCCGAGGTTGGAGCGTGGCTGCAGGCGTGGAAATGCAAGTGATCTCTGAAACTTGCTCGCTAGCGGTTCTCAAACTTTTGTAGTGCAAGTGTATAAACTCCACGACAGGCTCGTGGCGCTCTGCTGTTTCATTTGTGGTTATGCAGTTGTTTTGCTATCCCACAGGAACAGTAACATTTTCCGGTAGCATAGTATCACAGAAAGGAATAATGTGTAATTCTAGGGCCCAGTGCATAAGGCGTTTTGAGCGTACAGAAGTAACAAAAACATAAGAACTATACCGTGGAGCGTGGAGGAACTTGCCACATATTGTTGTCGGATAAATTAAGTTCGTTCGTTCGTTCGTATGAGTCAGTGGCCAACTCTGGTGACAGAGTTTCTAGGTCGCCCGAAGGCCTCTGTCATGGCCTAACAACTTTGAAAAAGCCGGGACCAACTGCTTAACGTGCCCTCCAAAGCACGGTAGCGCTCAGTTGAAATTGCCATGAAATTGAAAAAAGATAAATTATGTGACAACAACAAGAGATTGAAAGAAAAAGGAATGTAATTTGCACTTATTCAAGGATAATATGAGTGGCAAGGGTTTGTAAGTACTAGTGGTATGCGAGACTAAATCCGAATGACAAATAGAAGACTGCAAATATGAGGGCTAAAGTTTGAGATCCGCAACATGTGTTTGTGTGCGCTAGAGCGCAGGTCTTGCACTTGCACACAGATGCAGCTCTGCGCTCCACCACCCCCGTATATAAGCGTCTTGCTGACTCACCTTGAACTTCACTTCACCACGGCCGCAACGACCGCACTACGTGTGAAACTACCCTTGCACCGGATCGACTCTCACTAAGGACTAAGGAATGTGTGTGATGTGTGTGTGTTGATTGGTGCTGAATCTAAATACGTGAAAATGAATGCCGTACAGCAAACCGTAAGTTAAATTGCTAAATTTATTAAATCGGGTTTTGAAGGGGTGGGCAGAGATCATCGGATGTTTGGATTTGTTTGTGGTTCTATCGCGCCGTAACGGCTGAACCGATTAGAATGAAGCTATAGAAATAGTAACAGATCTGCACCTGATATAGATAAAGACTACTTATATATAAGTACCACGCGAGCTAAGCCACGGGCAGAAGCTAGTAGGTTTGTATTTTCTAGTTATATGTTATATTTTGAGGTACATTAGCAAATAGCTACTATAACTTTTAATCTGAGGAATTCCTGTAAGGATTTGAATCTTACATACCAATGTTATTAATATAACAATCACATTTTTCTCGTTTGTTTCGTATAACAAATCCTCGCACTTATAAAGGCTGTGCCATTTTTTTGGTACTGGCTTTATTATAAGATAAGATAAATGTTTATTTCAAAATGGTCATCATAGTACACGAATAAAACATATTAACAATGGTAGGTAAGGTGCAGTTAAGTTATTATTATACAATACAAGTACCTAATGTATTACTGTGTGTAAGAAATGACCCGCTACCGGAGGATACGTACTCTACGGAACTTGTATGTAGAAACGAGGTGATCGCTGTTTCAGCTGGTTTTGGGTAAAATTACCTTTACAAACATAATCTAAGGAAAGATTACTCATTTATGACAGTAGGTATGCTATAAGATTTAAAAACTGAAACTAGGCTTTATTATGAAATATCTAAAAATCTATGAATACGATAAAATATCTGCGTAATCAAAAGTACTAACTTTCATCCTACATAAAACATACTTATTTTTTAACTGACTTCCAAAAAGAAGGAAGTTATCAATTCGACTGCATCTTGAATAATTGTTTAAATGAGCAATATGATTATGCTGAACTGAGACAGTGCATTAACACTTTTTTTTTGACGGTTGGCTGGTTAGTGTGTTCAGAAGGATCTACGCTTGAAACAAATCGTAATTGTGTATTTTAACACTTAGATTTTTTTGATTACCTTATATAGGTGGTAACTTGATTCAGAGTAATCACCGATATAAGCTGAACCATGATAATTCATTGTCACTATATATCGTTATAGCTTGCAAGAGTGGAGGGCAACTCTCGTGCATAGATAGATGGTTACATGTATTGTAATATCGTCAAAACTGTCAAAATTTGTCATTTTTGACAGTTTTGACGATATATATCACATGTGACCATCTATGGCACGAGAATCGCCCTCCTGGAAGTCCATTGGTCGCGCTTCGTTGTCGTAGGTCGATGGGATAATAAGTTCGTTTGTTAGTTCGATTCCTCGTAGTTTCTAGGCTTTATAGGTAAAATAAAAAAGGAAAAAAACACAGGTAGGTAAAATACAAAAAACTGAGATATTTCACTCTAACAAACATACAGATTTAATCTTTTCAGTCAAACGTCAAAAAAACATGAATTTATGTATCAGCTATTATAGTAATTGTGATTATCTTAATTGGATGAAAACACGCCGACTTTATGCTCATTTATCTCAATTAAGATAGTTGCATGCAAATATGACGTTAAAAGACTCGAATAACTGAGGGCCATTCTCGTGCATAGATAAATGGTACCATGTGATATAAATCGTCAAAACTGTCAAAATTTCTGTACATTTTTGACAGTTTTGACGATATATATCACATGTGACCATTTATCTATGCACGAGAATCGCCCTCCTGAGACCATACCGCCTTACGTTATTAGGTATTCATAAGTTAAGGTTTAATAATATTCTACTGACTTTACTTTTTTTTTCGAAAAATGTGTGTTGCGAGGGACGGACACAAGCAAAAATATAGCTGTCTGACTGTGTCTCACCAACCGACTAATCCAAACACAGCACTTTGAATGGAACTGTCCTACTGATAGCACGCGATTTTGATGACAATTTGCACAGCAGTGCTATCAATCGATTTTGTCATCGCACGGCATTTTAAATAGTTAGTTTGTATAAGTCAGTGGCCAACTCAGGTGATGAAATTAAGTTAAGAATACGCGCCGCCCAAAAGCCTCCGTCGCTCGTTGCCCAACCACTTTGAAAAAGCCGGGACCGACATTAATAGAGTGAAATCACACGATCATTATCACTCATAAAAGTAAGCTATTTTCCACAATATTAATAAAAAGTAGTGGATTAGCACAATACCACCGCAGATAGTTAGGGTTATCTTTACTGAAGTGTAGACAAATAACATTTGTTAAAAGAAAACCGTATTTTTCTCTACATTTTCGTAGTGATTACGACTACGTTAATCATGCTAGCCAAGATGGTATACAAGTAGTTTAATAATTTACAGTTACTTTTTTACATTTCCGCATAATAATTATATGGTATTGTTTTTCCTTCTAAGTATCTACCTAATATAATTAAATTTTCCGCTTTCTTTTTTATTGTATACAAATACATGACAACAAACAATACAAAACCTACATAATAAAAAGCCACTACCTATGTATTTTTAAAACCAGCCCAGCTAGCATAATCACCGTGTACAACGGTAAAGTAGCTTTATCTAATGAAATGTAGATAGAGGTTTTAAAAAAGTCTTCTCTCAAATAGTCAAAACATTGTCTACAGTGCTAAGTACTGCTCCTGCTAGTCTGGCAGTTTTTCAAAATAATATTTGCGTGACATTTATTATCTTCATAGGGTTTGTACCTATACTACGTTAAATGACAAAGAAAGATAAATAAAAAATAGAAGCTACAAAAAGATAGTAGGTGAGGATAATCTTGCTTTAGCGACTACTGAGCAAGGATACTCTTGTTCGAAATTCAAACAATAAGTTTTTTCTTATAGTTCTCGCAATGAGATGCGCAATGGAGCTTTTTCAAACTAAATTGTCTTTGCGCATCACAAACGGCTAACTTCACGGAAGCCTAGATCCGCTGTGCGAACTATACTTGAAAATATTTTTTCAGGACATGTTTTTTTAATAATATCTGTATGGATTTGACGATACTCTAGGCCTACTAATAATTATTATAATATATCAAAAAGTTTTATGATATGTATTTTGTCTTTGCGGTCCAATCAAGCTTTAATGGCTAAACCGATTTTAGATTTAGATTTAGATTTATTTATTCAGAAATGATAGAAGTTTACAGTATTACTACCAAAACTCTTGCTATCTTAGATGAAAACTTAAAAATAATTTTAACATTCTAATTATAGTGCATAGATTGTCAGCAAAAAGTTCGACTCGTTGGAACTGGTCATATGGATGAAACTTAGAATAATAATAATTGTAGACCTGGAATAGCATATTATATGCTATATTTTATTTATGTAGTACAAAAGCGAAGCCTTCGGCAGATGCTAGTTAACATAGTTAAACATAATCCTAAACAGTTAATTTCGCTTACATAAAAGCGTGATCGTTAACCATCGTAAATACTGTAATTGCTTTTAACGCAATGTATCTGGTTTATCGATCGCAAAACGATAGCTCGCGGCTGGTAAGTACGCCTGTAAATTAATAGTGTCAGCTACTAAGCACTTACTTATACTTAAGTAAAGATTTTACTTAAGTACAAATAATTAGGTACCTACAGTGGAATCCGGAGAGCTCGTCCGGGGAAAGACTATCACCATACCTATTTCTGCCGCCAAGCAGAAATGCTCGCATTGCTGTGTTCCAGTTCGAAGGGTATGGTTTCCGTTGAAATTACACACACATGAGACTTACCATCTTACGTCTCAGGGTGAAACCATACACCGGAACACAGCTATGCGAGCATTACTGCTTTGCCGCAGAAATAGGTATGGTGGTAGTCCTTCCCCGGACGAGCTCTATCGCAGAGAACTCTACAACTCTAAAAAAATTACTTATTTATTATAGTAATTCTAGGTATGATATTAGTCTGTGGATACCATTTTAGTTTACTTAATTTATTGGGCAAACCAGACCTTGCTATCAGACTGCCTATTACTAAATCCCATAAAAAAAATCTGTTCTCATAATATACTGATTAGTTCAGCATAAAACCATAAAACTATAAATTAATTCATAACCTTTCACCGTCGGAGGTTACGTGTTGCGTTCCCTTTAGGTCACAATTACAAAATGTCGTCCTAGATATTAGGCTTGTATTATGGCCATCGTAAATCTCTTTTAATGTAGGTAAATATTATGTAATATTGGTTTCTGGGTCAACTACTATTTTCTATTGTGCTTTCATTTGCATTTATGAAACCAGAATATCAGGTGGCTGTTTTAATATTATAACTTATTATGTTTTCTGTCTTTTCATTTGGTTTTACCAGCTGAGCTGTGTGGCCGCCAGGTTGTGATTGTTTTAATAATAAATAAATTAAAAATAATAACTGCCAAAATCCCCTTTCGCGCTTTTCGGACACCAAAGTCATAATATTATAATAATAGTAATTGAGTTTAATTAAATGGGTCCGATACCACCTCAGTAGCAGAACGAGGATATCAGCAAAAAACCTAGATCATGAAATTAATGTTTAAGTATTCAATTTGTCCTAATCCCAAGGACAAAATACCAGAGTGTCAAAATATCTGGATGCTTTTATTTAGCAATGCCATATTTTTATGCGCTCATGTAAAATTGTTTTTGACAGACAAAACAGAAAGCTTTCAGTAAAATATCCCCTTAATTTTTTTTCAATATTATTCTTTTAATATATATTAGAAGCCAAATTTGGGACAAAACATTACCAAGCTTTATCTACCTCGATTTCAGAGCCCAAATATGTCACATTTAATTTTTTAATTTAATAGTAGATATTGCTTCTTTAAACTCTATCAATCTTTATTCAAACAGGAGGGATCTTGCATTGTAGGTTCATATGTAGAGTGGTTGATTTAACTGGAGGCTTTTGATCTACCTCATTAATTATAAAGGATTATTTCCATGACTGAAGTTACATCTACCGAGATCGATATTCAAATTACAGTCATACCAATCTCAACATATCCACGATTACTACCTACTACCCACAACGAAAGTTACCTAACTCCCCATCAGTTCCCACGGCGTGTCGAAGACCTAAAACAAGTCTATACAGGCAGTTAGAACTTCGGAAGTTTACTTTCGCTAGAGAAACCGACCGGTAAAGGGCAGAGAGAGGATCCTAGGAGGCATGTCGCATTGACCCTTGACATCAAACCTTATCTAGCCACTTTACGAGCTGGATTTATTTATTGAAGTGCTTGTATATTTTTGCTAGGGTTACGCTGGAAGTCATATATGGAGTGGTTATTGATGACAGCAGGTTGGCATATTTATTGCTTGAAGAACATCATTTTATACGGCAGTGGTTATTGTACTATAAATTATGTATGGTCGCTATCTAGGTAAATATGATGGTGTTAGTATAGCCTCTCTCTGACATTTTTCTAATGATATATCAATTGTAGCAGTTTTACTACTTGCCAGAATCCGAAATGAAAAAATCCGTAAGAGAACCAAGATAGAATTTGCAAAAGATAGTGGCGGGTCATACTCAGCTCGCAGAACCAATAATTGCTGAGGAATAAAGGTTCTTGGCGAACGCGACCTGAAACACATTCACTGGTTTTTATTGTAATAATAATATTTTATCTGTAATAATACTTACTATAATCGAAAAATGTCGTAACAACAAACTTGTCGAAACCGAATTCGTTTGGCAGACTGTCATGGCTTATCATTCACCTTCTCTATATTCATGAATATAAACCAAGTAGAAGCAATTAAGTTCTGGTTTTTCTACTGATAGCTATTTGATTGGAGTCCTTATAGAAAGGGAAAGCTAATAACAACATTCCTATGACATTTTCGAATCTAAAAATGACCATCATCGCAAACGAGTAGTAAGCTAATGAGGAGTGAAATAAAATGCAACTTACAGTAAACTTTGATCTAAAATTAAACTGATACTTGGAAACTTAGGTGAATAGATAGATGGTACCTGGTGGTAGGACTCTTCGGCAAGAGTCCGTCATGGTGGGTACCACCGCAGTGTCAGATATTCTACCTCCAAGCAGTAGTGTACAAGCGTTACTGTGTTTAGGTTTGAAGTGCACTGTAGCAAGTGAAATTGCTGGGCGAAAGAGACTTAACAACAATGTCTCGGGGTGATAAGCGCAGTGCAGTGCCACGCAAGAACTTTAAGCTTTGGGTGGCATTGCATCTGTAATAGTCAGGCGTGGTGCTTATCATCAGGTGGGCGCTTTGATTATCTTGTCACTTGCTGACATAAAAAAAAAGTTAATAAAAGTAAAATGAAATTGGCCTATTATCTTGTCCAAGTATTTTATTAGTCCTAGTTGAACATTTTAGTTGAACCCCAAGTTAGTTAAGCAGTACCCAAATGTTTCCCAAATGTTTGTTTGTGGAAATGAAATAACATTTCCTAACCAAGCTTGTATTAGCCGTGTTGTGGATAGGCACCTGTTTTTAGACCCCTGCATGTTTCAGATATCATTTAACTTCTGTCGAGCTAAAATATAATCTAATCACTTTCGTTAGTTACATGTTTTATTACAGAACTAATCGATCAAATACTATACAGGTCAAAACAATTTGGCATTTCTGAAAATATCTAGCAATAAATCTAACGCGAAATAAACCGCGCGAAATTTCTGTCCCATATTTTCACCAACTGAAATGCTCCAAACGCGGTAGACACACACACAAAAATAAACAAAAAGTATCAGCAGTTTTTCTTGACTATACTTTTTTTCGGATTTTATTCAGTAAGTACCAATATAAACTGATAACTACGAAAGAACCCAGCAGGAGCCAGCAGAAACATTGAATGTAACGTAGACAGACGATATCATCTTTAGTTTCCGGTCTTTAATTATTATTTATAGGCAAATAAACATGAATGATTATAGTGTTGCTGACAGTAAACAAACATTGATAAATTATATTATTCTAAGTGAGAATATTTTCTCTAACGGCTTGTGCCTAGCTTCCTATGATATATGAATTTCATATTGCGTAAAATAGGTATAAATAGAAATTGCAAAACCGTTAAGTTTTGATTTTGTTTATATTGAGTAGGCTTTTGAAACGCTGGTTTGGCAAGTTTTAAATATTCAGTCATATTTTAATATTAAAGTTACGTTTTGATTGTTGTGTAACATTTATAGAATTAGGTATTCTTCAATCACTTTCATTTGAGAGTAGGCCAGTGTCCCAGCAGTGGGAACATTAGAAAGCTGTCATGATGATTATGATGATGATGATGAGCATCTTCTAAAAGAAACAAAAGTTTATAGTCCTGCCTAACCCTACATTAAAATTCGCTGTGTCGTTGCCGTTACAAACAATACTATACCTATCTTCAATTAGTTTTATTTTGTTTTGTTTTTTATTTTATTTCAGCATCAGTACAAAAGCACTCAAGTGAACTTCCTAAAACACAATGCGGTGTAGCAAGTTCAAACTTAATTCGACCTCAGGATAAGATTTGCATGCATAATGCTTCAATTGAAAGCTTTACATCGAATGAACTTTCTACAATGTTCATCCATGCACGATTTCCTGATGGGTAGGGTTTGCGCGGCTAATGCCTGGACCATAGGCGGTGCTTATAGACATCGATAGGTAGTAATTTGAATTGTGTAGGCGTTCAGGGAAAGATGAGTTGATAGCATAATTACAATAGGTTGAACTTGATAAGTTTACTTTATAAGAATAGATTGTTACGCAAGGCTAACGTATGGGGATCGCTGCGTTAGCTCGACCGGTACAATACATCGCGGTCACACGAGGAGCCTCGTCAGCGGGAACGTGGCCGCCTAACGTCAATCGCATGTTTCATGGAAACTGCATTTCGTTTAAGCCGGCATTCTTGGTTCATACTTCGAACTAGATTCATTTTATTAGACTAATTAATTGTAATTCTTTTTATCAAATTAAATTTTAGATTTAAATAAAATCTTTTTTTAAAAGATACCCTAGGCAGCGGCCTACGTATTTGGCGCAGTCTCACGGATTTATTTTAACGAGATTAATCTTCATCTCAAAGTAAAAAAAGAACCTACTAGTGCTGCTGTGTAGGGTAGAATCTAACAATCGATTCAGTGAAGTTCCAGACGACGTGAAATGCTGTAAGTCCTTGAATCTTTCAAGTCCTTATCTTATTCCTATCTTTAATCCTAAATTTTTAGTGTATTTTATATATTTTTGTGTGTGCTTATTTTTTTTAAAGCGTGTTAATTTAGGCTCCAACATTTTCCATCCGAGAGAATCGCGGAACAATAGGTTAGGTAGTAGATTTAATAGTAGACTTAGTGTTATAGACGAGTTTAGAGACCTAGAAGATAGTATGGCTCAACCAGCTCAAGCTCAGCCCAATGCCATGGTTGATACGATATACAAGTCCCTCAGACTTGTCCCGGATTTTGACGGTAACCCGCATATTCTTACGAGATTTATTAATCTTTGTGACCAGCTCGTATTAACATATTTCTCGACAGCGCCCGGACATGAGTTATCCAATCTAGCTCTTATAAATGGCATTCTTAACAAAATCTCAGGTTCCGCGGCTAGATTAATTAATTCCAATGGTATCCCGGAAACGTGGCATGGTATTAGGAGCGCATTGATTAATAACTTCGCGGACCATCGAGACGAGACCGCTCTTTACAGTGATTTGTCGTTAGAGACCCAAGGGTCAGGCACCCCACAGGAATTTTATGAGCGGTGCCAAAATTTATTTAGTACCATTATGACTTATGTCTCGCTACACGAGACAGTAGCTACTACCATACAAGCTAAGCGTATTCTGTACCAGAAGTTGACCCTTCAGGCCTTTTGCCGAGGTCTTAGAGACCCACTAGGTTCTAGAGTACGCTGTATGCGTCCTGACTCGATGGAGAAGGCCCTGGAGTTTGTTCAGGAGGAGCTCAATACTCTCTACTTGCAAGAGCGTAGCGGTAGTACGGCCAGTAGAAAGGATTGGAGCTTGAGTGCACCAAGGTTTAACCCTCCGTTAAACAACTTTGTCCCTAGACTAACAAACGGATTAGAACCGATGAGGCAACCCATATTTAGCATGCCTGGTCCCTTAAGGCCAAATCCGATGCAGGCCCAACCTCATCAAGGCTGGAGGCCTACCCCAGTGCTGCAAACCCAACCACCACGTGGTCCCTCTCGGACACAGCAAATGTTCCGCGCCCCTCCACAAAATTATAACCCACAGAATAATGCTTTTAGGATGCCTAATAGACCTCAGCAATCATTTAATTTCGGCAACGCTTCGCGTCCTACTCCCATGAGCGGTGTCAGCCATTTTGTTGAGAGACGCTTACCACAGACGATGACCGGACATGACTGGCGAAAGCACGGAAATCCACCTCCGACTAACTATTTTAAGACACGCGAAATTAACTTCAACGAATCGGACGGCTATGATAATTATTATTACTATGACGATTATAATAGTTACCCAGAGTGTTACCAAGATTACTATTCTTACGAACAGTACCCCGAATACTACGTAGTTAGCGATCAGGAGTGTTACTCAGAACAACCTCCAGTAGTAGTAGAAGAAGTAGCTCAGGCCTCTGATGTAAATTTTCAAGAAGAGCCGAAGTTAGAAAAGCCAAAATAGAAGTTAATTTCCACATACAAAGGCAACTAGGTTATATTCAGATTGCAAATCCACCTTTAAAGTTTTTAATTGATACAGGAGCTAATCAGTCTTTTATCAGTCCTGATGCCGTAGAGAAATATTTCCGTCACGTCCCTTTGAACTACGATCCATTCGAAGTTACAAACGTGCACGCGACTAGTAAGAACGATTATTCGATCACGTTGCCTTGCTTTCAGGAATTTAACGACCCAAACGACATGACTTTATACGTATACAAGTTTCATAACTACTTTGACGGACTTTTAGGCTTTGATTTACTAGATGTATGGGACTCTAACATCGATCTGAAAAATAAGTTACTTAAAACTCGCAATACACAGATTCCTATTCAGATGTACGATTCTAGGAACGTCAACCTATACGAAGAGATTATTCCAGCTAACTCTACGAAGATAGTTAGGTTACCGGTGAATACACGAGACGGTGAAGTTCTAGTAGAGAACCAAACTATTTGTAACTGCCTTATTTTAGATTGTTTAACGACGGTCCAGAACAACCGAGGCTGGGTAGAGATTTGTAACCCAACATCAAACGATATCATATTCTCTATGGACCGTCCCGTTGAAGCTGAAATATTTAATTTAGAATGTGACAGTACTGAAATTTTATCAGACCGCGCAAAAGATGTGTTATCTCGGCTTCGAACCGATCATCTTAATCCAGAAGAACTCGCAAACTTACGACGTTTATGTGGTAACTACGCGGACGTGTTTTATCTTGAGGGTGAACCACTTACATTCACCAACAAAATCAAACATAAGATTAGGACTACTGATGAAATTCCAGTACATACTAAGAGTTATCGCTATCCTTACGTTCACCGACAAGAAGTCAGAGATCAAATTAATAAGATGCTTGATCAAGATATTATAAGACCATCAGAATCTGCATGGAGCTCTCCGATTTGGATTGTACCCAAAAAGGCAGACGCTTCCGGTAAAGTTAAATGGCGTCTTGTCGTGGATTTTAGGAAAGTTAACTGAAAACGATTGATGACAAATACCCTATCCCGAACATTACAGACGTACTAGACAAACTAGGTAAATGCCAATACTTTACGACGCTTGATTTAGCCAGTGGATTTTACCAGGTAGAAATGGATCCTTCTGATATCCATAAGACTGGATTTAACGTAGAAAATGGTCATTACGAATTTTTAAGGATGCCAATGGGCCTAAAGAATTCACCATCAACCTTCCAGCGTGTGATGGATAATGTCCTCAGAGGTCTACAGAATGAAATCTGTCTAGTTTATCTCGATGACATCATTGTTTTTAGTACCTCCCTTCAGGAGCACATTATTAATTTGGACAAGGTATTTAATAGACTGAGAGAATCTAACTTCAAGATTCAAATGGATAAATCTGAATTCTTGAAGCTGGAAACTGAGTTCCTTGGTCATGTCATCTGTAAAGAAGGTGTAAAACCTAACCCAAATAAAATTAAAGCTATAGAAAATTATCCTATTCCTAAGACACCTACTGAAATCAAACGTTTTCTCGGTTTACTCGGCTATTACAGGAAATTTATTCCAGATTTCGCTCGTATAACCAAGCCACTAACTCAGTGCTTGAAAAAAGGTTCTAAAATCAAGTTAGATCAAAACTATACCAACTGTTTCGAACACTGTAAGACACTCTTAACAAACGATCCGATATTGCAATACCCGGACTTTACGCGAGAGTTTATCTTAACAACGGATGCATCAAATGTAGCTATCGGTGCCATTCTATCTCAAGGTACCAAGAGTTCAAATAAACCAATTGCGTACGCATCACGAACTCTTAACTCTAGCGAACTTAATTACAGCACCATTGAGAAAGAGCTTCTAGCCATTGTTTGGGCAACTAAATACTTTAGACCGTACCTTTATGGCCGAAAGTTTCTGATACTTACGGACCATAGGCCATTACAATGGGTAATGAATTTAAAAGACCCCAGCTCGCGGCTTACTAGATGGCGCTTGAAGTTAAGCGAGTACGATTATACAGTCGATTACTTACAGGGTAAGTGCAACACGAATGCCGATGCACTGTCGCGTATAGAAATTAATAACGAAGAGCTTATGTCAATTGCAGTAAATCCATCCGAAACTGACCCCGTGTTAGATGAATCTAGAACCATAACTGCTACAGAAACTGCGGCTGGTTCACGAACCGCCACTGTTCATACAAATAACGAAAGCCCTATATTAGAAGTTCCTATTTCAGATGACCCTTTGAACCGATTTACGAAACAGCTAATTTTTAATGTCGTCGGTGACATTAAGGGAAGACCTATAGTTACTAAACCCTTTGATACGCACACGCGAATATCAGTTCAAATATCTGAGTCTAATATTGAGGAAGACGTTATCAACGCAATTAAAGAGTATGTCCACCCTAGGATAAAAACCGGACTACTGATTAACCCATATTTAGCTTTTTATACCATTGTACCTATTATACAGAAAACCTTTAAAAATTCGGCTATGAACCTTACGTTGACTAAGACAGAATTAGAGAACGTTAGAGAATACTTAAAGCAACAAGAAATCATTAATAAGTACCACGATGGTAAGACTAATCATCGCGGTATTAATGAGTGTTACTTAGCGTTATCTAATAGGTATTACTGGCCTAAAATGAGAGAGCAGATCACTAAATTTATAAATGAATGCACTGTTTGTGGCCAAGCGAAGTATGATCGCAACCCGATAAAGCAACAATTTAAAGTAGTACCACCGGCTAGTAAGCCCTTTGAATTGGTTCATTTGGACCTCTTGACGATTCAAAGCGAGAAATTCTTAACTATCGTAGACGCGTTCTCTAAGTATGCACAAGCTTATTATCTGAGAGATGGTACGGCTGTTAGTGTAGTACAAGCCTTATTAAACTTTTGCACTCACCACGGGTTACCTATGACTATAGTTACTGATAACGGAACCGAATTCACAAATCAGCTTGTTGCGGAATTTGTAAAAATGCATAAGATTCAGCATCACAGAGTTGCTCCACACGCACCCAACGAGAACGGCATAGTTGAGAGATTCCACTCAACGATATTAGAACACCTCCGTATTCTTAAAATCGGTCAGAAATCTGAATCTGTAATTAACCTAATGCCTTACGCCCTTCTGGCTTATAACAGTAGTATTCATAGCTTTACTAAGTGCAAACCAATAGAAGTAGTTACAGGGCACTACGATCCTCGCGATCCCTTTGATGTAGATCTCTCAGCTCATTTATTACAACAGTACATGACTAATCACAGAGACAAGATGACTACAGCTTATAATATGATTCATGACATGTGTAGCGCGACTCGTAAAGACCTGACAGAGAACCGAAATAAGGAACGAGAACCGGAGGCTGAATACTCTCCTGAGCAACAGATTTTCGTGAAAAATCCGTTCGCCTCCAGACAGAAATTAGCCCCTCGTTACACTCATGACGTTGTAATGGCAGACCTCCCTATTCATATTTATACTAAGAAAAAGCGAGGCCCTATTGCCAAATCTAGACTAAAGCGACTCCCCAAAAGTGCCCAATTGTTACAGAACCCTCCTGATAATTTACCTACTCCTGGCACCAGTGCTAATGCAGGTGATAAAACTTGAAGCTCTGAAGCTTCTTGAGATAGCGACTTAGTAAAATAGGTGCATCTAGCTCAAATCCTTATGATCTTAACGGATAATGTAGACTCTATCTCTCAAGAGTTAGTTAAATTACAGAATGTTCTTGCTTTTATCAGAGCGTCCACTACGCATCATTCGGTCTTAAATTTGAATACAATTCGCGATATAATTCGTAAATTGAATATTCTATATGGCAGGCAGAGAGTAGTAGATTTAGACATTAGAGAATATTTCGATATAATTAGATTAGGCTTTTATTACGTAGGAAATGAGATAGTTATAGTTTATAAATTTCCAATCATGCTCCCATCCATCTATGATATGTATAAGTTATCTATCATCCCTAACAAGTACCATGAGATCCTTACTACTCCTTTCCCATACCTAGCTATCCTTAAGAAAGATTTCAAGTTCATAGAGGCTGAATGCCCGAAGACCAGTAAATGGTACCTCTAAGAAGAGAAACGGAACTAGCAAAGTCGATCATCAGATGATTGCATCCCGCATCTCATAACTACACAGCAGCGGAACAAGAAGTGAAGCCCTACCACCATCACCTTAGCAAAACCACCTTACGAAGATACATCTCTCTTGTGGACAAGCAATGAAGATTATGGATCTACCTAAGAGCGACTTCGTGACCTCACCTTCAGTTCCAGCATTCAAATTGAACTCCATCGACCTGGACCACCTTCATGCCACCAACAAGAAAATTTCGCTGCAAACGTCGTTACACTTAGAGAAAAATGTAGACTACACTCTATACCATACTACAATTCCTATGTACGTGGTTATAGCAAGTGCATGCGCACTCGTTAGTGCCTTACTCTATAGAAGATATGGTCGGACGTCTAGGAAAAATTCACATCAAGTATCCGATGAAAGCCAAGCTGAAACACAAAGGGTCAACGCCCTTCCAACCATAAGAAGGGTTGATCCCAACCAACCCCCAGCTCAATTTACGGCAAGCTTCAATAGTCGCTGTTCTTCGGCGGGAAGTGTTACGCAAGGCTAACGTATGGGGATCGCTGCGTTAGCTCGACCGGTACAATACATCGCGGTCACACGAGGAGCCTCGTCAGCGGGAACGTGGCCGCCTGACGTCAATCGCATGTTTCATGGAAACTGCATTTCGTTTAAGCCGGCATTCTTGGTTCATACTTCGAACTAGATTCATTTTATTAGACTAATTAATTGTAATTCTTTTAATCAAATTAAATTTTAGATTTAAATAAAATCTTTTTTTAAAAGATACCCTAGGCAGCGGCCTACGTATTTAGATACAAAACTCCAACAAAATATTGCCAGAACCAAAATAGCCCGCACTAAAACAAGCCTATTGCAAAAGATTTAAAAAATAATATAGTGATAGTACGTAGTAGTGAGTAGTGATAACAAACAATTATTTTTTTACTTTTATTTTTGGTATTATACTTTAGGTACTAGGTACATGTTAAAAATAGTAAGTATCTTAATCTTTGCATTATTTATAGTAAAGTATACAAAATACATACACAAATTTATTATGAAACTAAGACCGTTTTAAACGATCTATAGATAGCTCAGTTGATCCAGATCACCAGACGTAAGCGTTTTTTACATGCTTATATAGCGGCTTTCCGATGTCATTTATATTTATTTTTAAACCAATTAATAACAACGAGTGTTTTGGACTGATCAACGATTTCTCTATACAAAAGACTTCGAAAACGCACTCAAAACGTTATAATTTTTTATTGTTATTTTTATTGCGTACTATTTTAATTAAGCGTTTTAACATTTACAACGGTATAATAACTGACAATTTATAGTAACCATAAATTTCTTGGTATATTATGATGTTATAATAAAAAGTATCTAGTAGAAAATCAGTTCACGGATGGCAGGGTACATCTCACTATCGCTGCGTGTGCGCACATTCCTCACGGTCACTGTCCGAACGATACTTGTGTAGTTGTGTCGCATGATGTAATTAGTGTTAATGAACTTGTCATCGATCCCAGTTGTCCAATCGTGATAGAAAACGACATCGAAGATCTTAACGTATAGAAGTTACCCATACGTACTGAAACGCAAAACTAGATGTTTGTTTTGTCGTTTTTCTATAAAGTTTCGTATTCTAACAAAACGTCGCAAATGGTTTCACTCACTGATATGAACTCAAAAAATTTAATTAATTTAGTATTTAGGCATCAACTTGCTTACCTAGGCTAGGTACTTTCACAATTTATAAAACAAAATGTTTAGGATGCGTCCAGAATCCTATTGAATTTAGGATGATCAGAATATTTTTTTCATTGCTGCAATTTTTCTTTTCCTATGTTATTATTCCCCATTTAATTTAGATAAAACTGAATCTTTTGAATTGATGAAAATTAAAGAAGATTTGGCTTCATATTGACAAAATAATACTTTCTGTCTGATGTCTGATCATTTTATAAAAACTGAAAACACTTTTTTGCGTTTTGAAAGTTTTGGGTGGACATAATGTTCATAATCTATTGTTAAATAACGAGCATTATTATGATGCATACATGTTTGCATTATGATAAATTACTTTTTTCTACCGCACTTTTACATAACATTGCATAATTTACTGTCTAGGATTGCATTTTGTTATAATTATATATAAACTGTATAAGCAGACTAAAATTTGAAAACACAAATCTGTGATGTTTCTGCCTGAATTTTGAATTTTGAGACAATAATCCTATATAATCATCAGTAAAATACAATTTATAACTAAGTTGGAAAACTTGGAAATAAGTAACCACTGCATTATTTATTTGAAAACAATCGTGCCGTGTTAGCTTATGGTCGAATGAAGCTATCCAGGATTTGCCATAGCAAGTCGTGCTCATTAGAATTGAGAAAGTTGGTATTGTGGATTTCTCACGTCATAGCCACTAAGCTGTGCTCAGAAATACTCATAGGTAAATCTTACTTAACCTAGGGAAATTAAATGAAAGGGAAAACATGCCTTGCATTAATTAAAAGACTAACTGCTAACTAGCAGGTTCAGAATTACTTGTAGCTAGCTTGCTATCTTTTAACATCTCCATAAAACTTTACAAACGGGTCATTAAAAACCACAAAACACATGCTAAGATAATTTTCTATTTTATTTTAAGCTTTTGTAATAAAAACGATGCAAATAATCAACAACTCAATATTAATATTCAACTGTCCCATTAGTATCGATTGGACAATCTTATACCTACTTCTTTATATTAGGTTTCTATTTTGCAAGATTGTTTATGAATGTGTATTGCATTACAGATACGGATACTAGTCATCATTCTACTCGTCCACCAGACCCGATGCCAAGATGGATACAGCAATCGAGACATCATGCGCTACCAACAGATGGCCGCTAACGAGGGCCAGCTTGCAGCCCTCAACGGCTACAGCACCAACATCATCCAGAGAGATCCAAGTAGCCAAGCCGTCAGTTCCGTCAACGTGCAATTTATAACAGACGACACTGATAATAGTGATTATCATAGAGCCGACCGAACACGGACTCGAAAGGTATACAGAATCAAAAACCCGTTTCAACACCAGCTCGAAGACAACCGACAGGACGGCACCGTGGACCCACGTGACAGTAGCACCGGAGCTAGTAACCAGTATGGGTCAGTACAGTACTCTCTACCACCCGAGGAGTTCCTTCAGCAGATAAGAGCGGAGAGCCAGTTTTACCAGCAGTCGACACCTGCTCCAAATCTGGGATATACGGCGACCCCACAGCCTCAATATCAATACTCCACTATAACTCCATCCAATTACGACAACACAAATCAACAAGCCAGTCAGATGCCACTGCTAGAGGCTAAGTCGCATACTCAATATTTGACCAATACGTATCAGTACAATGCGCCGAATACGTTTTCTTTTGATAGTGTTCAGAGCACTCCTTCTTCTGTTACTCCGTTCATTTCGACTGCTTTACCAAATGGTCAGTTTGTTAGTACTCCAAGCAATTATGTTTCTAGTGCCTCGTCAATTTTCCTCTCTAGTCCACCAAACTTGCAATATGTATCATCGCCTTTGTCAGCAATTCAAACGGGCTCACCTGATTATAACAACAATAGAGTGACAACTACAATTGGAAACAACGCTCTTAACTATGATAATAATGATCAGAACAAAAAATTACAAATTGATCACTATGACAACTCTGCAAATGGCATCAGATACCCTATCAACGTGCAACGCTATCAAAATGAATATGGATCTTCTACTCCATCACCAACGTCATCTCCTGATTCTAGAGATCAGTGGCAAAACAACATGAATACTGTTAACGCAGCAGCTAAATCATTGCATGACGTCACGTTTACACAGTATCAAAACTATCCTTATAACCAACAGGATAATAGAGCAGACAGTAATTCAAATAGTGAAACACACCGAATAGGAAATATGCCATCAGCTAACAATGTTTACTTAAACTATATGCAGCCTGATTATCAGGTTTCAAATAGCAGGACCAGAACCCGAGATCTTGAACAGCATACCGGCCAGCCAGATTACTACTCAAACGGGGAATATGGTTGGAAACTAGAAGACAAAAAAGCACCGACAAATAATGATGCGTACTCACCAGCAAACTATCGATACCAGACCGTACTACAACCAGATCACGGCGAAGCCGTAAGCCAAATGAACTTCCACATGGACACCAGTAAACAGTACAGTAACTATGATCAAGTCTCTAAATCAACTACTGATAGCATCAATGCTCAAGAATTTGCCAAAGCCGCAGCCAGAGCTCACGACAGTATGAAGCAACAGCAAAACTTGTATGGAAACCATTATGATAATAACTACAATAATAATAATAACAATAATATGAACCCGAATGGAAACTCTTACTACAATAATTACGAAAAACCAAAAAGCAAGTATTTAGATTCAACAAATCAAAATAATTATTATAATCAACAGCCAGATTTAATAACAGCTTCTCCATATTATTATTCTAGGGAAAACAATATTGAAAACAAACCAAAACCATCATTTGATCATGCAAAAGCTTTAAAAAACATAGTTCCAATAGATGTTTCTAACGTAGTTCCAAACTCTGAGTCATCGAAGGGCATAGTTAATGATGCTAATAACAGATATAGTATTCAAAACTACGATAGAGATCAACTAGAGCATCAACAATATCGGCCACTCACAGATTCATTTTACAAAGATAAAAATGCAATTTATGGATTAAACATAAAAACCAAGCCAGAAGAATACCAAGGGCCTGAAACGCCAAAACTATTTGACCCAAATATATCTTATTATGGAAAACAACAACAGACCCAAGAGCCAATTTATAACCAAGGTAGTTTCTCAGGAGCTCAGCGGCTCAGTTATATTTCTCAGCCATCTGGCAATGCCCAAGATAATCTCCAATCTTCTGCTAACATTCAGCAGCAAGGGCTGCAGCGGCCACAAACTCAAACACCAACAGATATAAATAGTATCTTGAAACTGAACGACGTTCCTTACCAACTCACTCAAAACTTTTCCCCCGATGCCTTAAAGTTCCACAATGTCAATTTTGATCGTGGGAGTGTACCATCAACATTACCGATGAGAATTAATCAAGATGTAGGCTCACACCAGTTAGATGTGACATCAAACCTACTTAGCAAATTAATGTTGAAACAGCCCGGATTCAGCTTGAATCGTCCTGACTTAGATCCTCAAGCAGGCAGTTTAGTATCAACAATCAATGGTTTTAAAGTAGCTAACCCTTATAATGTGGATCTAAAACTCGTGGCTGATATGCTTAAAGGTAAATCATCTGTAGATGACGTTTTATCGTTTAGAGACCCGTATAGTAAGCCTTCCCCGCTAAAATTTGATCTCTCTCAGCTGCAACTTTTATTGAAAAACGAAAACAGTGGGCATCTTGCGCCAATAAGTGACGGATTAGGTGTTCTTTCAAATCCTTTTTTAGAAATATACAACAGTGGGAGATACCCTTACCAAAAATATTCACGTAGCCAAGAAGAAGAAGAACCTCTTGTACAGATTGCGGATGCTTCAAATTCACACCCAATTGGAGCAGTTATGGAACAAGATGATAACGAACGCGACAGCAACACGGGTCCTGAAGCCACTGCCCTAAGTGAAGGAATTACAATCAATCATGAAGACAGACCGAAGAAACCCTTTCACTCTCATCGATCTATAGTAGATAGACATAGGCATCCAAATCTAATTTCAGGTCGACATTCGTTTCAAAGAAGATATCCTAAATCTCCAAGCGATGAACCATATCCCTTGTTAAAGCCTCCTCCACCTCAGTCGTCAAGAGGGAGGATTAGTCACCAGAAACACAATCGTAGGAGACGCGTAAATAAGCCTAAGA
Organism: Colostygia pectinataria; assembly: GCA_951394395.1. Classification (NCBI taxonomy): domain Eukaryota; kingdom Metazoa; phylum Arthropoda; class Insecta; order Lepidoptera; family Geometridae; genus Colostygia; species Colostygia pectinataria. The sequence goes on from OX596362.1 coordinate 4,398,172, forward strand.
TATTTAGGATTATGAAAGCCGAACCACTGTTTGAGTCGGACACTGAAGATGAGAGCTATGAAAGTCCAGCTCCAGTGTTAAGACCACCAGCTCCGGTTATAGAGTCGAAGTCAGATGTTAATGTTGATGACAATGACGACAGCTCGTGAGCTGTTTTAGTTTACCAAATAATTTTTAAGTGTTTACCTAAATTTACTAATAAATTCCATTCTACCTTCTAAAACTTTTGCTATGTACCTACCTTTTTATGTAATAAGTATAAAATTGTTAAATTCGGCATTTACTAATATTATATTTTTAGTTTAATTAATAATAAATTATTTAACCTATTATACATACAATAACGCATGTGTACCTAAGTTTAACTGTTGAAATATTTATATAACACTATCTTTTTTTATGTAGATATTGTAAATATAATTTAAGTTTTTGTTACCCCCTACTCATTTTAAATCGTACCTAATCGTTGTGATAAGTTATTTTATTGTTTACTGTTGTTTTAGATTTTAATTATTCATACAAATTAAACAAGTTACAAAAACATAAAGTAAACTTAATTTCATCAATACCTCAGTATCGAAAATAATAGGCTATACATTTTTGGCGCAGTCTTTCTACAGCGGACGTATTATTTTTATTCTAAGGTTTTGTCCGAACAAATCTCAGACTATCAAGTCCAAACAAGGCGTGTTTATGTTTGAAACATGCTGGACAATCTACACAGCATCATTTAGCCCCAAGCTAAGCAGAGCTTGTGTATGGGTAGGTACTTAGATGACTGAAATACTTAATTAAATACAATATGTACCATAGATAGATATTTTTTTTTTTATATTATAGAAAATATCCAGAATAAAATATTTGCAGATCGTACAAACATTTGTTCGTCCGACGCGACGTTCATTACCAGATAATAATAATGTCGCTAGCCTATTATATTAGTATATTGAATGCACTACGAAAATATTGTACATGTAAAAACAGTACAATCGGTTTTTCATTGCATAGGCCCCGGATAAAAAACATTTTTTTTAACCAACGCGTGCTCATATTATTTTGCTAATTGATTCGTGCAAAATCATGCAAATGATCTTTACGTGTGAATGACAAGAATAAATGACATAATATCTCGTGAGATGCTTTAGTGAAAAGTGATTTCTCTTACATAACGTAACGCTAAATAATTGAAAATAATTAAATAAATAAATTTAAGCAACAAGTCCCTAGTTTTTCTTGGTCAATTAAATCGGCATGGTGACTCAAACAGTACAGTTTTTAACTTTTGCAGTCTCATCGTTCAATATGTATACTGACTCTGTACTTACTGTTTTCTAAATAAAATTTGACTTATCCTATTTAAAGAAAAACAGCTTACCACGTACCAAAACGAGTTTTATTTTTAATTTCTTATTTTTTATTTAGTTATTGGTAAACCAAAAACTTTGTTTCATTAATCTAGGCACCGTTTTAGTAATTGACAGACACTTAAAGGTTTTCACGAAAAACTAAAAGGTAAAAAAACATAAATAAGTTGAAAATTCTTTGCTTTTATAGTTGAAAAAAAATTGATTAGAAGACGTATTTAGCTCAGGTTTTCGAATTCAAAACTTTGCATCTGTTTAGGTCACGCTGACTTCATATCGCAATATTTACTGCCATCTATTCATAATGATAATTATAAATATAGCGACGAAGTGAGACTTTAATTAATAAGTCAAGTACCAGTACGGAACTCAAAAATGTGTGTTCCTTATAGCAAATAAATACGTACACAAAGGCACAGAATAGATATTAAGGGGCTAAAATGTCAGGTAAAATGTAGCATTTTGTGATTCGCCATATTTACTATTAGATAAATAAATCAATAAAAATAGGTAACAATTACATTAAATAATATTTATTAGTATAATAAGAGCATGATAAATGTCATGCTCTTAGGTACTGATGATTATAAATTCGTGCCCAGGATTTATGGCAAATGTGTGAAACAGTAAGCAGTAATCTCTTGATTGATCTTATTATTTTAAAGTGTCTGGAGATGAATCAAATGCCGTCAATCGTGGGATATAGCGTGCGTCTCGCTTTCTGCATCCGTGGCCCCATACTTTAGTCGCAGTACTATTATCTGTTCTTTGCTTCAGTGGCCAATCGTTCAAGATATTAAGATCAGACCACAATAAAGCACAAGCTATTATGACGTCGATCCGTGACTTACAGGCATCTATCCCAACTTGCCAATCCAAGGATTGTAAGTTTGTGGCCCTTTTACGTGCGTGTGAATGATTAATAATATATTGATAATGAATAATTATTTTGATTTGGTAAACAATTTCCACTCGAAAAAAATTATGTGAAACAAGTAAAAATCAATGAAGCAAAACGAGTTAATTGCGATGTGCGTTTGTGCATTCAAATATTAACTTAATCGTAATACTTGATCCCGTTCGATCATATCAGAGTCACATGAAAATTATCCAACCATTATCGCTCGAGAGTAGGCCAGTAACCCAGCAGTGGAATATATTATTAGAATGCTGATTATGATGGTTTTTTGAGCACGCATGAAATATTCAAATAAGTTTATGTTATGTTGCACTTCCGGATTTGAACCTATCATAAAACTGAATCAAATTTTTGAACACTGGCCCCTTATCTCAAAAAGCGAGAGTTAAAAAACTTAATAGAAAGAGGAAATACACAGCCAGATATACTCTAGCGAACAAAAATCTAAATATCGTGACAATAATCGTGGTTTACCTTATATCCGCGAATGCGGGTTAGTGTTAAAATCGATTTTAAAGCTATTCGAGCGGGATGAGTTGATTATAGAGCCTGACTCAAGTTAAATCATTCACGATTATCGTTTGTCGCTTTCAAGAATAGACCCTCAGTATTAGCATTAGTGATATTTTTTTTAGCATTAGTGAGTTTTGATTCAAAAATGGTCGGACTATTTCCAACTACAAGTCTGTCTCTGTTTTGTCATTGGACAGCTCCATAAGTTATCATAAAGAGTGTGACACGCAATCAGTCAGTTTACCTTGATCTAAGAATTTTATTGATGATCGGATTACATTGTGAAACGCGTATGTTTATCTGGACAGTTCCATGTATCCTAATTTTCTTAAAAAAACAGCGTTTTTATCTAAACTTCATCATCAACGCCCTCAGTGACGCGGTGGGCGAGTAACCGGTTGAGAAGCGAGAGGTTGCGGGTTCGATTCCCGCTGTGAGAGAAATGTTTGCATGAACTGCAAATTTTTGTTCCGAGCTTGGGTGCTCTATGTATTAATTGCATTATAAGCATGTATTTACAAATAAACAATTATCTAGTTTGGTTAAACAGGTTGGTTCCCATAGCTTGCCTAGCCTTCTCTCGCTTGAGAGTAGGCCAGTGTCCCAGCAGTGGAAACATTAGAAGGCTGTTGTGATATTTTATTGGGTCAGATTTGAACACACCTCTACGCTAAAAGCCCATGCCGTAGACATAAACAAAAGCTTTTCTTGAACTGAACGGCATACGTACACTATGTACGTCTAACATACATGGATTCTAACGTGGTGGCTCTGCTGGGTAGCCTTAGATTCCGTTCCGATATATTGTATTAAAATCATACATCAACGGCGTTCACAACCGTTCCGGATTACGTTTCAATAAATGTAGTAAGATTCTAATATCATCACGAATTTGTATTGATATCGATACAAGATAAAAGACTTTTCTAAGTAACGGATTATTAGCTTTATTCGTTAAATCACTATAATGGTTATCGCATTTTGAGAAAAAGTGTTTTTTGCTTTGAGTTGCACAATTTGATAGGCTTTAGAGCACTCGCCCACGGCGACTTTTTGTAGCTTGCTATCGCGATGCTGACGTGCGTTTGCATCGATACGGGCGCGATTCTATCTCTGGCCCATGACTGACGCACGCTGGATGCGTTTACAAGACGCGCGACAGCATCGCTACAAATAGTTGCCGTGGGCGTGCGCCCTTAGTCATGGTCTAAGGTCAACGATGGTTTCTTAAATAAACTGCTCTAAAGACTGTTTCGCCCAGCTAAGAAACACCAATCAAATTGACAGACCCTTTTGTTTTATCAAAAATTATATCGTCTACATGCGAAGTCCACAAAGTCTTGATCGCTACGATATTTAGCGTTGTACTACCCAGCAGAGCCACCACGTTAGAATCCGATAATTTATATCTTAAAAGAATGTACGTTAGACGTACATAGTGTACGTATGCCTTAGCATTTGCAAATTATATTCACACTGGAACTGGCATAAACTTCACCTGAATCTTGTAATCGTTTCAAAGGTGGTCTATGTAATTTTAATGAACTTTTTTTTATATAAGTAATTATTTATTTTTGTTGTAACTATGTGCATCAAATAAAAAAAATCTTTGTTTAATAATATCTCAAAATTCATTTTGAAACGTCGCGTCGCAAAGCTAGGTGAAATATCAACTTTTAAAAGCGTGTGAGCTAAACACATACAATACAGGGAGGACAATAAGTGTCGGTGGGCAGTAAACATTTATAGCCTGAGCTATTTGAACATTCAATTGGTTCTTTTCCGCAACAATTAGGAGCTTAATATGATGAACGAATACGGGCCATTAAGTTGCCCTGCTGATTGCATAACGATGATCCTTAAAGGTACAGTTTTACAGCGCTAGTCAACTCGCCAATCATTAGCCCAAAAAATAAAAATCAGTTCTTCAAGCGATAACAGATAATAAGAGTTCGATGTGCATTTTGACTAATGGTTGTGTTGAATATCGGTTAAAAACACCGTCCAACAGATTGAGTTCCTTCTTGTGAAGAGGCATTAAGTAGATAATAATTTATTATTGGCCTAAAGGTAATTCCTTTGAGTCTCTTTCTGTATTGAGTAACTTCACATAATGTATTCCGTCGCATATTTCCGTTAGAACAGGACGGACGATGCCGAAACCAGTATGCTGTTCTTGTTCTGGTTATCGCGACAGAGCACGGGCCATCCAAACTTCATCAATATAAATATGGAAACTTAACCATCAAACACATACAAGCGTCGGTATTTGAAGCAGATACTACTTCACCTGAGTGGCCAGCGATTAGCTAATCGAAATGGCTGCTTTTGTGAGTATCCTGATGATAACGAAAAAAATTGCCATAAAACTTTAGTCCTTAAATCTCAGATCCTGATAAAAAGTACATGTGAAAGAAAAAACTAATAAATAACCCTAGAAATAAAAAAAAAATTGTTTAAAGTGCAAGGCATAGAGTTGGTTTGAACTGGCTTAGTTTTACTAGCATTCCATATGTTACAAATTTACAAGATAATATTGAATTTATGAGTTTCCTAAAACATTTAACACTGTTCCTTCTTTGCAGATGAAATTATCGGTCTTAGCCATCCTAGTAAGCAGTTCTTACGCAGGCATACTGGGTGGACACAGCCACCATGAAGAGGAGATCGAACATCACGGGCCAGAGTTACACGATGACTACTCCGGAGGACTCTCTGCCCCGGGTATCTCCAGCTTTTCACCCAGCAGCTTTCCTGCAGGCTCTCTCCCATCTGCGAGCTACTCTGGACATAGTCTCAGCGGTGGTGGACACAGTGGAGGCGGTGGCATCGGTGGTGGTTTCAGTGGCGGATTTGGCGGCCCTGGATTGATTGGAGGTCCTGGCTTTGGTGGAAGCGAAGGACTCCCTCACCCCAGACACCCCGTGATCGATGAAATTCACGGACTTGCCAACAACCACGGAGCTCCCACTCAATACCGCGTCCGCGACGAGCCCTACCAAGTTCTGCGTGAAGTAACCCACCATGTCCCTCAACCCTACCCAGTACCCCAGCCTTACCCCGTGAAGGTGCCCGTGCCCCACCCCTACCCCGTCAAGGTCCCTGTTGTGAAGAAGGTTCCGGTGCCCGTCGTGAAGATCCAACACGTCAAGGTTGACAGGCCTGTCCCGTACCCCGTTGAAAAGATCATCAAAGTACCGGTTGAGAGGGTCGTTGAAGTTCCAGTCGACCACCCGGTCCCAGTTGAACGCATAGTGGAGATCCCTGAAGTTCATCTTGTAAAAGTACCCGTGCACGTTGTCAAGACCTACCCCGTGCCGGTGGTCAAGACCGTTCACCACAAAGCGATTCAGCATCACAGCCACGGCCACGGACACGGCCACGGACACGGCTGGTCTAATGGCTGGTAATAACATGGATTGAACACCTCATTACCACCTAGTCCGGTCTGTTGTAAATATTTCGTGACATTAGCTCATCGAGAGGCTGCAATCTAGGGTGATAACTAAGTCATTAATTTAGGTGAATACACCTCTGGTGTACTTGTTCTTCTTTTGTAAATATTAATTAATTATTAATTACAATAATAAAAAAGTTTCCAAAGAATACATTGTTTTTTCCTGCATTACCCTTAATACTTTCTAGACCACTATCAATAAAATCAGTCCGTGAAGTTTCGCGTATTGTAGGAGCTACGATCCAGCTTGGTTTCTTGACTGCAAAAACTTGTGAAGTTATTTTGAAATCGTAAGAACTATTTTCGAGTTTCACACTTTTTCTTACAAACTTTATCATACCAATTTGGCAGTAAAAACGTGTGTGCAAGTCTCTCAAACTGTACAAAAAAAATATTGTGAAAAAACAGGGATGTTCATAAAATAAAAACTCAGAAGACATAAGCTATCCAGCAATTTCCAAGCACATCATCATACTACGGTGACGTAATCATTACGCTACTACACTATACAACTCTTTGTTATTGTGACATTAAAAAGGTATATATTTTCCAATATATAACACACGTAGCTACGTAAAATGTTTATGTAAATTTAAAATGAAACATGCCTTCTAATGTTCCTACTGGCGGGACCCTGGCATGCTCGACTCACTTCTCCGGCCAGGTGGAAGGCACATGTCTTTCGAATTATTAGTTTTTGAACCATTCTTGTTTCCTCAACGATGTTTTCCTTCTCTTATGAGGAGAGCACTGGCATTGCGCACATATTTTTTTCTAATAGAAAAATCCATTTGTGCACGACCGGGTTTAAACCCACGCTAAGGTCGTGATCATATATATGATCATGATCTAAAGATATGATCTAAAGGGCGGGGTCACTACCACTAGACTACCTGCAGTGCTCAGTGTGTGAAGAGTAATTACTTTTATTATAAAAATTGTAGGGCCATCTAAAGACCATAAAAAACGATCTATAGATAGCTCAACAATCCTCAAAGGAATTTGTTACAGCAAGCAAGTGTGAAAGTCGGCACTCGGCGAAAAGTTTTGGAAAATAAGTTGCTCTGGAAGGGTGTATTCACTTTCATTCGACGCGTTCATCCGAAAGCTTTAAAATTCCTATTACCTACATAGTAATTTATTGAATTAAATAGGCCCATTTACATGGTAACATGGTTACAATTGCATGCAAGAAGTCTATACTAATTATAATATTATAAAGAAAGAATATTTGTATTTTTGTATTTTCGTATTTTTGTTTGTTACGAATAAACTCAAAAACTACGAATCAGATTTCAAAAATTATTTTATCATTAGAATGCTACATTATCCCCGAGTAACATAGGGTATATTTATTACTAGCGACCCGCCCCGGCTTTGCACGGGTGCGGTTTCATTACACCCGCGCGAAGCTGGGGCAGATCGGCTAGTGTTTTATAAAATTGATCTCGGAGTCAAATGTTCTGCTTTTAATATGATTAGAATATCCACAAACTACGGTTAGTTCATTTTACGAAAATGTAGAGATGGAGTCATGGAACATGCAAGGATCTACGTACAACTGTAAATTCCTTGGATTAATTCTTACTAAGTCTCAGTCAAAAAGAGTTTAAAAATAGGAAATCTTAAATTTGTCAGTAAAATGCCGACCAAGAATTTTTGGCATGCCATTAGGTTCCGTATAATTTTTTAAGCCATGTTTATTTTGGTATAACACAATCCAGTAGCTGGTAGCAAGCTACGAGTACATGCATGCAATTGTACGTTCATGCATTAAAACTACAACATACAATCATTGACTGATTGAGCATAGTTTAAAGTTTTGTATTTTTTATAAGCATATATTTTGAATCTAAAATTAAAATTATTATAAGTATATAAGTATTTAACACGATTTAACGAGACGATTTATGTCATTTTTTGCCCAGTGCTCAGAATTAATGGGGTACTCAGAAGCAAATCTAAATACTACGCTACGTGTAACACTTTTTGCACAGTAGTAATAGGTTCATAGTGGTAGGTTGCAATTCTATTCAATGGCAGATTATCAATTGAATTTTAAATGTATATTTCCATTTTATAACCATTTGTGAGAATGGCATTTCTTTCTGATATCTAAATAAAATAACAATAAAAATGAAATATGAAACTGCTGTTTGTCAATCCTGCTAAACTCTATCGCAAGATTAACTTTGTGGACTAAATATTCATTATGAAACGTTCCTAAATAAGGTATTTTGGTGATGATTGTGAGATGTGGGATATTTCCATTTACCTACCTACTCATAAAAACATTTTGAAATCCAAGGTAGCGATAACTTTCGTATGTTTGATTAATCCTATTAACCTTCTTACTAAAAATACATATGTATTAATATTATTACATTTTATTTTATGATGGTTTTAAAATTCAGAATGTCGATCATACGCCTATATTTTTATTTATCTACGTTTACAGCTGCCACATAGATTTCCGCGATTATTCATTTTGGTCAATAAACAAACAACCCATTTCACAATGCTTGTTCGATGACATTCGGCTTTCCGAAAATTCCATCATTGGAGTTATTTGGAGTCGGCTACTGTACTGACTCATACTACTAGTATTATGTTATTAGCTCATACAAACTTATTTCATCTCAGTTTTGGTACCTACAATATTAAAATTGCAATGATTTGAATTGCTTAAAGGAACTGTTTTTTTTTTTTTTATTCTACTGAAGTGGCAACCAAGCGTACGGCCCACACGATGGTAAGCGGTTACCGCAGCCTATGGACGCTTGCAATACCAGAGGTATCACACACCTTGAGGCTAAGATCGAAAGCCTCATGTGCCAGTAATTTCACCGGAAACCATACCCTTCACATCGGAACACAGCAATGCGAGCATTACTGCTTAGCGGGAGAAATAGGTATGGGTATGATGATAGTCCTTCCCCGGACGAGCTCTATCACAGAGAACTCTACTACTCTTAAAACGATAGAAATAGATCGCTAACTAAATTAAGGGAGTTTTGGTCATAATTTATTCTGAGGTTCTAATCATAATGATAGGATAGATAGGTGACATTTCTTTTATTGCAAAAAGAAACTCTTTTATAAACTTACTAACCTAAGCTATAACAATTTGTCAAAGTCTTGTAAAATAGTTATTATGTTATCATTTCCTGAGAAAATGAATTATACCGCTTTCGATCTCGAACAGTAATTCAAAGGCTCCATTATTATATAATACTCAGTAGAAATTCACGCCCTAAAGGTCGTGGGTTTAGGCTACACGAGCCATTATACTTGGTTGTAATAATAATAATAATCCAATGCACCCAAGTCTTATAGTAAGTTGCATATTCTAACGTTAACGTCAAATTGTTCGACGACGATTGAAATATTTGACGTTGAAGTTACATGGTGCAACTCACCCTTAGATTTTAACCTTGCAAGTCCGATTTCCTTTCCTGGTTTTGCATGGCGAGCATAGACAAGCAAAATAAGGAGTGATAATCGGAAACAAAGGCAATCGGCTTTTATGGAGAAATCAACAAATTGGGTGCATTGCATTATTAAACATTGGACAATATATTATATTTACTTATACATAGGTTACGTCTAAGTAAAAATCATATTAAATTATTCAGAGTGACGATGTTGCCTACTTTTGTTATTATATAAAAATGTCAGCAACCGGAAATAACGAATTAAAATTATCTATCACAAATACCTACTTACGGAAATTAGCATTTAGGTAGATATATAATAATTTGTATCCACCTAAATGCAAATTCCTGCGGATATGAAATAAGATGGAGAAACGTATTGCGAACCCATTATAATACCAAATTTATATTGATCAATATTTATATTAAGAGGATGCATTTACGAATAGCGCAGGATATTATAGATCTGGTAAACTTAGCAGGTACGAGTTAATATAAACGGCTTGTGGCTTTGCAGCTTGGATGAAAGCTCCAGTACTACTTGAACAAATATAATTTAAGCGTCTTCAAGTAACAAGATGCAAGCCGTATTGCTCAGAAGGGTTCACATACTTTCCTCTTTACACAATTACTGCAGATTGGATCATTGAAGGCTGAACGCTGCATCTGGTCAAGGATTACCTAAGATGAATGAAATAATGATGATGAATAAATAATAATAATGATGCTTAAGAAAAACAGAAACAGTCCTTTAATTAATCATTCAAGCTAAAATCAAGTTAGTCCACACAATATTCATAAGCGTGGTCAATAGTTGTTACTATTTACCCCGTTGTTTTGCAATTTAAACAGGTTAAAAACGCAATATTTTAATTTTAGTGATCAAATTATAATAATATTTTAGGCATGCTCGATTAGTAAGCAAATGAAACATGTAATTGTATCGTTAACTCTCTTTTATGAGACAGAGATCATATTTATGATTCAGATTAAATTCAAAATAGTATTTACCGCCTCGTTATCAATGAAATTACATTGTACGTAGTACGTTGACAACGTAAGTGTACGGTTTTGTACCGGTCTATCTAAGTCAGCGCCGGTAGACCGACAACAGTAACCCGCTTTTTATGTAAGTGCTCTATAATAGGAAGATTTTGTGACAACTTGCGTAACACTTGAATAATCATAAAAAACTGAAAACTTATTGTAAGAAAATACAATCTCATGGTCTCTTTTTAGCGTTCCAAGGATGTTAAAAATACCCTAATGGGCTAATGAATGGCAAGTTACTAAGACATTGAGTCAATTATGTAAATGCAAAAAGGAAGTATAAGTAGATAGATACACAGTAATATGCATTAACCTAACACAATCTTGTCAACAGGTTAATTTAAACTAGTTTAGAAACTATGTAGTAACAGGTTGGTGATGTCATAACACCTATAAAAAATCTTACTAGGTCATCACACACAACAATTTTACTGTTGCCCAGACTCGCAGGCTGATCTTTGTTGTTATTATGAAACTATGAAAATTCATCTCTTCGTTACCTTAGTCAAAAAAGCAAACTAAATGTGTCATAGTGTAGATTTTATTGACAAAATACCAGACTTTGCGGCTTGCCTGTAGTGTATTTTGGTTTTTAGTTAGTTGATTGAAGCCTCATGAGAAAATAAAAGGTTTTTACATTTGAATATCACATTCGCATACTTTAACTATAATTATACTAGTTTTAAATATCATCATCATCATCATCATCATCATGACTGCCTTCTAATGTTCTTACTGCTGGGACACTGGCCTACTCTCGAGCGAGAGTGATTGGGTCTTAATCCACCGTGGATCAAATGCGGATTGGTGATTGACTGATTGTGGTTTTACATAATAAATTATGAATAATATGAAACTGCACATCAAATTAATTTGCTGATCAAATAAAAAAATTACAAGGTTATATGTATACCTACACAAAACCAATTGAAATCGTGGAATACTGGAAAGAAAGTCTAGATACTGAGTGCTAATAACAGAATATGATGCGATAACTCCACGATAATCATTGACAATGGTAACCCCAATAACCTTCAATAGGTTTCCTCACTTGCACGTTGCCACTTTGAGACGTAGATCTAAAGTCTCATGTGCTTGTAATTTCACCGGAAACCATACCCTTCGTATCGGAACACAGCAATGCGAGCATTACTGCTTGGCGGCAGAAATAGGTATGGTAATAGTTATGGTGGTAGTTCTTTCCCGGATGAGCTCTACTACAAAGAACTCTACTACTCCTAAAAATTAAAATAAATAGTACATTTTGGTACTAGTGTGTAACATTGGTGATTACCGCTGAGGCGCCATTGAGACCCGAGCCGTAGGCGAGGGTCTTAAGATAGCCGAGGACGGTAATCATCAATACACACGTGTATCATACGACGTTTTTCAACACACTTGTGAATAAACTCTCAAAAAAAACTCATAATAAAATAACAAAAACTCACTAGTTAGTTATAGCAATGAATAAGTCATAGTTAGATTATGGGTGTCATTCTGTGCCTAATTGCGATGACCATAGAGCCACTTTATAAGCAAGTGTGTTGAAAAGTAAGTTATTACCCTAGTTTTACATCAATGGCTAATAATGTACCCAACTCAAAAGTTGGTAATGTATAAATACTGTAAGTATTACTGATTGGTAAAAAATAGGTGGCTGAAAAACAATGAAAATATTCTGTAGCTTTGCTTAGTTTGAGGCTTTATCGCTATATTTGCTGTGTTTGCTATTGCTTTTTTCTGGAAATATTAGTATAATAACAACGTATTTTGGAAATAATAAGTAATACATAAAGTTATTACAATACCTTCAAAAGCATCTCAAGCTATTAGTATTTTGCCTATTGACCTTAGCTTTGATCCTAATCATGTTGCATAATAATTGAAAACTGCAGACTCGATGGATCCCCCATTAGCATTTGTAATAGCGTTCTGGTGACGTCTAAAGATCGATCGACTTTACGCGTAATGTATTCATGGGTGTTGGCCGAAAGAGCGACTTGTATAAATATCAGCTGTCAGAGTGTTATCATATCACTACCCACCAACACTCGGAAGGGACAACAACACTTTTCTTGGGCTGGCTTCAAAGCGATTAGCTAGCAGCCATGGCATTTGTTGTAAGTTCTCTATATGAAACCACATGTAAATGAAACTTACCTACTGTGCGGCAAATTTATAATAAAATATTTTTGTTACAGGTCAAAATAGTGTTCTTATCTGCATTAGTGTACAGCTCCAAAGCTGGATTCCTGTCTGGTCAACATGGTGGCGGAGATTCCTTTCTATCATCCGCACTGCAAGCTTCGTCCGCTAACTTCGGTTCTCCATCACAGTCTTACGGACCACCTCCTCCATCTCACACCGTCGCTGAATTTCATGGAAATGCTCATCAAGAATTGATCGAAGAACCCCACGGTGGACATGGTATTTCTCACGGAGATGCCTTTATCGGTGGTCCCTCTGGACACGGAGGGTTCGGTGGCCCTGAACAAAGCGGGCCCGGAGCCAGTGGACCTGAGGAAGGTTTAGATGGAGCTGCATTTGCCGAAGGTGGTTCAGTCGGTGGTGGATTCGCTGAAGATTCTGGGATTGGCGGCGGATTTAATGCAGGTCCTGGAATCGGTGGTGGAGGCGGCGGTGGTCACGGAGTTGCTGAAGGCCCAAAAATCATTGGAACCTCCGTGACTGTCAACCACGGCCAGCCTACTGAAACCAGATACGAGCTGCAGTCCGTCGTACAGAACGTCGTCCGTCGCGTCCCAGTGGAGGTGACCCGCCATATCAAGGTCGGCGTGCCTCAGGCCGTGCCCGTGCCCGTTCCTCATGAAGTCAAGGTACCCGTGCCTCAGCCTTACCCCGTCCACGTCGAGATTGTCAAGCACGTGCCATACCCCGTGTACAAGACCGAGCACATTGAGGTCGAGAGGCCGGTCCCCTATGAAGTCGTGAAACACGTTCCCTTCGAAGTTATCAGGAAGGTGCACATCCCGGTTGAAAGACCCTACGAAGTCATCAAAAAAGTGCACGTCCCGGTTGAAAAGCACGTTGAGGTTCCCGTCCCTGTATGGAAGCCCTACCCCCTCCACATCATCAAGCACGTGACCCACTACAAGAAAAAAAGCTTATGGTGAAGAGCTTATAAACAGCATCTACAAATAGCTAAGAGCTGCCGTGATTGTACCAAATAGTCAATAGAATTTATTGTAAATAATAGTCATTAGCTGTACATAATTATAGATTAAACAAATCTCTACAAAATATTATTCGTTGGTCTTATTTATTTTCCTAACCTATCACATAAAAAATGTCTTGGACGAGACTTGACTTGAACCTTCCGCTTGTTACATAAGTGCTGTATCCTTTGAGCCACCAAATCATTAATAGGTTGCTCAAAAATACCATATGATGTATCGAATCGGATCAAATAGGATGATAGCTAGATATAGCAATGACCCCATTACAATAAAAACCTTCGATCAAATATATATAGGGTATATTTGATCGAAGATAAAAACAATTGAATAATTATGTATTTTGTGTCACAATCACACACAATTAGTCACAAGACAAATTACAAAAACAGATTTAGTAGGTATTCGAAATTTGAATATTTTAATTTCTAAATTCGAAAAGACCAACCAAATTACTCACATTCAAAGTTTTTAAAGTGTTTTTTTTTGTTTGCAATAATTATTGGTTATTAATTACAGCCGGTTTAAATGGGAATAATCCTTTAAACCCCGACCTTAACGAGGCTACGACCGCTAAACCACAAGTTCTCTCAATTTTTACCAACTCGTGAGAAAAAAGTAGCTCTAGCTTGTTTACAAAAATAAAGTCAAAGTTAGAATACAAATTGCAATAAATGCGATAGTAAATGCAACACTTTCTCAACAGCTTTTAATAAAAACTTTTCTATTCTATCTCAACACGACTCCCGGTAAAATCTACCCAGATGTAGAGAGCAGAGTTTGGAATATAAACACTTGCAGAGTTTGGACTATAAACAAACGGAGGAACTGTTATGTATCATTTCCTGAACCTTTCCTATGTTATCTCTTATCTCACACACACACTAACATCATACACAACAATCACCATACACATCAATACCATACACAAAAAACACTCTACTGCATTCAAGCACTCTCACACACAGTTAATATATAAGTACAGTAAAACTAATTAAATAATTATTAGGGATAGCTTTTCATCCTATAATTCTATAATTACATAATTGCGTCATACCGAGCCTAAACTTACATAGTAACTTACATACTAGCCGAAACAAGAATCCCTCGTGGCTACAACAAGTTTACTTAGTTAGAGCGAGGACTCAATACGTAGACTCTATACAAAGGTTTATGTGCAAAGTATATTGTTTTTTACCTACGTAAGAATTAGGAATTATTTACCTATTGAGTAGAAACAATAATTTGTAAACTTTTTTGTTAAAACATGTCATATTTATACTGATTTGGGACAAATCTTTACGACCCATACAAGTAGCCCTGTTAAATTTTTGTCCTCTTGAAAACATCGCGTTCAAGAGTAAGGCCCCTGGTCTATTTTACTTGCCTTACTATCTTATCTGTTTAATTTTATTGCAGATTTATTTCGGAAATTAGTTAATGTTTCTAGCATAACGTAGTACTAAATCTGTTCTGACCGAGAGGTGTGGCACATACAAAAGGAAGCCTATATCCCGCAGTGGGTGAATTCGGGCTGTGGATGATGATGATGAAATCTGTTCTATAACTCAATCCTTATGGCTTAAACCAGAGGTTCCCAAACTTTTTTTTTTCGTAGAACTGTTTCAAAATTTTACTCGTCGCGAAAAATTCGTGGGTCAAACATCTTAAATTTTATCAGAACTTTTTGTCTAAACTTTTATGACTAAATTTTAGCTAAAAATCAGAAAAACAAGTTTACTATCTACTTAGGTACCTACATTATTAGGTAAAGCAAAGCCAACATTATTTTGTGTTCTTCTTTCTTTTTTTCTTTACTATCGAAAACAGATAAACTTTTCGAGGACCCCTATTTACAACTTGTAGACCATCATTTTCGCTTCGCGCCAAGTAGCCCCCCGCCAAGTAGTAAGTTCGCGCCGGTAGACCCCCGTCGAGTCTCTCGTGGACCCCTTGGGAATCACTGGCTTAAACTAGTTTTATCTACAATTACAGAAGACTGGATTTACAATACAACTACCCATTGTTCACAGCTCAAAGTCCGCAATGGGCTGCTAGAAGAGATTTAGTTTCTCTACCTGAAATGAGGAAACCGGTAGTAGAACATTGCTCTGAAAACTTTATTAGTAAGTTGAAATGGCGTTAGGCAGACCAATAGTTTACAGAGTCTATAGCTGATGGAGAATGAAACTCCTCAACGATCGTTTTTGTAAACAAATCGATGATATCAATCGACGATCGATGATAACATAGCGGACGCAGGAAGTACATGAATTGTGAGGGCTCGGGATCGGTAGTTCTAAGGTAGACTATGGAAGCTAGCTGAATAAGACGATGAACAATGAGTCTACATCATCTGCGCTAGCTATATTTTTATAGTAAGAAAATACTGCTTTAATAAGCTACATTTTTATAATACTTACTAAGTACGATTAAACACTCAAATTTCGTTTAGCATAATTATATGTTTTGAACTGTCTTACTTTTTAATTAAAGCAAAGCAGCGTCTGAGATAGCTTTTAAAAAAATATAAGGGGCTTACTTTACAACTAGCTAGAGTTTATGAATGAAGATTTTATATTTATCTGGTGGCGACCTCAGTGGCATGGTGGACGGTTGAGAAGCGAGAGGTCGCAGGTTTGATTCCCGCTTCGGGACAAATGTTTGTATGGTCTGCGAATGTGTTTTCCTTGTCTGGGTGTTGTGCACTGGTCATTTTTAATAGGCACGACGTAGGGAGTTCTAGTGTGGGATCAATCTGTCAACAGGAAGGGGGTGAAATTTTAATTACTTCCAACAACAACAAACAGGTCGAGCTAAATAAAACCGTTTATAAAAAAAAAACGTCAAACAATAGGTGGCCAATTAAAGATCTACACTGATAGAAATTAACATAAGTTTTATACAAACACGAAGAACAAACGAGCACAAGCAAATTATATTGGATATATATTAACAAAGTCAAAGTAGGTTATCTGATGATGAATGACTTCATATTTTGTTCCGGGTTTGGGTGTTGCACTATGGCACTCGTATTTTTATTTATTTCATGCATTAATTCTAGCTTGGTAAGTCGTACTTAGTACATAATGAGTAATATTATGTACCTACTTATCTGTTCAGTGGTATAGTAGGGTCAAGCAAACTAATGTGTCTACCTACGCCTAAATTGTTCGTTAATAAAAATGTCATGCTCAAATTATATAAAGTTTTAGAAGTCAAATAAACCATTTCATTCTAGATTACCCGCCTACTCATGAATATTTATGATATTCTTAGTTGAAAATCAAAATTTTGTGAAATGCTCTATAATTTCTTCATAAAATACTAATTTTACTATTATGCAAAGTCAAAAATATTACTGCATTTCTGCATTTCGAAATAGTGTAGACATCGTTGACTTTTGAGTGGTATTATCGACATCGATAATATTTTCTCGATGTTTTTAAATCAATATCTAAATAAACTATAGTTCATTTCTAAATTCATTATTCTACTCAATATTGTATTAAACACTTTGCCTATCGAACTGAAAGAATGTATTATTCTTAAAATATTTTTTTAAATATTTTGTACCATCTATAATAGACGATTAATACAGCGTCGGATGGCAAGTTTATTACTCTTGTTGCTTACACTTTATCTGTGAAGTGCAAAGCTGATGCTGTAGTATGCTTGCCCCAGCTTACTAATCCGCTGGTTTCATCATAATGTTTTCCTTTACCGTTCATAATTTTTTTGTAGAAAAGGTCGTTGGTGCACGGCCTAATTTTGAACCTACATTCGGTGACTTCTGGATTGGAGGTCAGGACCGTCTCCGAATAAATCATAGTTATTCGCGAGACAGTTTATTAGTACTTGTATTAGACATTTCTTATTCCGTGGAATAGTTATTCCAGAAGTTAGTCGAATCCAGCTTAAAACATATAATACCTAATATTCCTAATGCAAATGTGCAACCTAAACGGCCCGCACTAACGAAATCGATATTGTTTGTCTCTTCACTAATGCGGCGGACTAGTTTCCAAAGCGTCTTCCATTTTGAATACACAGCATAGTATATAAAATTAGATGATTCTTCTTGGATTGGTACAGACGAACAGCACCGTTCCAACAGTCCACAGGCTGCATCAATTCAACAAGTTAGCAGCCATGGGTTTCAACGTCAGTACATTCCTCAATATTATTTTACAATGCATTATCTTAATTCTTTTTTTTTTATTATTTGTAATCAATATGTTTTTTGTTACAGATGTGGTGTATATTTGCATTACTACTCGTTTCAGTCGGAGCAAATCGTTACGACCAGGGCCCACAAAAGTTCTACGACGTTTCTTCTGATTTTTCTACTGACTCTGAAACATCTGAACAAAATGATAACAGAGAAGTCATCTTGTATCTGACGCCAGACCAAGTGACCGCTCTAGAAGCCGGTGGTGCTGTGGTAAGATCAACTGAAAATGTTGAAAATGATGTAGTTGACTCAGAACTTCCCGCTGAGAAGCCAGTAACCGAAGACCAGGAAGAAACTGAACAAGATGAAAATGCCCAACAAGAAGAAGATGTTCAAGAGGAAGAACAAGAAATCCCAGAGGACCTCCAGATTCAAGACCTTGATTTTGAAGAGATTTTAAGAATCCTTAACGAAGAACAAGTAGAGGAAGAAAAAGCAGAAGTAGCAGAGGAAGCAGCGGAAGAACAGGCCCTTAACGAACCCCAAGTCAAAGAGAAGACTACCGAGAGTCCTAGAATCTTCTCTCCAAGGATAACACTCCGTCAACAACAACAGCAAGAACAAGAAGAGAAATACTTAGCTCCTGCAGTAGCCAAAAAAGAACAAATATTAAAAAGTTACTCAAACATTCGCTACCAACCCAACGATCAGCGCCAGAAAATTATTGAAATTCTCCAGCAGCAACTACTGGAAGAGGCTGTAGCTGTAGAATCTAGTGAGGAACCTCAAACGGAAGCCCCTACCAAAGAAAAGAAGAAGTACAAGTTGATTCCTTATGAGGTCGAAGAAACCCCGGCTCAAGAAGAAACCGCCGAAGAACCAGCTCAACAGGACTCTGAAGCGGAAAACGATGAACAGAAGCTTAGCGACCTAATTGCTCCTCTCCTCAACGCTGACAGATTGACTGAAGTTATTGGTCAGCGCAAGAACAAACAAAACGACATTCGACTTCAATCTATCGTACGAGATCTAAAAGCTTCATCTAAATATAATGACCAGAAATACGCTATTGAAATCGAAAAACTCAGAGCCAATTTGGAAAAACAAAACGCTGCATCGAAAGCTGAAGAAATAGCTAAGGTTGTACCAGGTCTGACTAAACAACAGCTCAACAAAAAACTCCGTCTGAATAAAGCCAAGCAAGGTAAGGAAGTAACTCGTAATTCAGAGTCTCAGCAAGCTAAGCCCCAGCAACCGAAGTCTGTAAAAAGCTCAGCGCCTTTAGCGAACGTGAGACTTATTTCCGTACCTGTGATAAAGGCAGAGAAAACTGAGT
Organism: Colostygia pectinataria; assembly: GCA_951394395.1. NCBI lineage: Eukaryota > Metazoa > Arthropoda > Insecta > Lepidoptera > Geometridae > Colostygia > Colostygia pectinataria. The sequence continues at coordinate 4,417,613 of OX596362.1, forward strand.
TGCAAAAGCCTATTTCCGTTCCAGTGGAAACCAGCAAGCAAGTCACTGTAAAAAATGTATACGTCCGGACTAGGACCGACAAACCTTACATCGTGTCACGCAGAGTTGAAAACAAAAGACAAAACCCGGTAGAGGTTCCTACTAGTAAGCCTGAAAGAATAACTATCCTAAGACATATTTGGGAGCACTGAATAACCTAAGTAGTCAAATTAAAAAATTGTTAAAGCTTTGTTATTGTTATCTACTGTATAATATTGTTGTTTGTTACTATTTAGTATGATCTGCGTTATTAGGTATTTTATTTAATAAATTGTTTTTTTTATAGAGCTGCTTTAATTTTTGGTAGACACCTATTTCCGGTATAAGTATAAACATTTGCTAAAAGCTTATTGACAGGCGTTACTACTAAACAAATGAATTGGTAGCCACGGTAAAAAATCAAAGAAGGGATCTAATTCACTAAAGTAAAAATAAAAATGAAAAAAAAAACTGAAATTGTGAATATGAAAGTGCTAAAACGTAGGTATAGTTCTCACAGCGGATCTCGGCCGTCGTGAAATTAGCTGTTTCGGTGCGCAATGGTGCTTTTTCAAACTAAATTGTCTTTGCGCATCACAAACGGCTAACTTCACGGAAGCCTAGATCCGCTGTGCGAACTATACCTACCTACTTATTTTAGAATAGACACAATTTCAAACTATGAAGTTTTTTCATAGTTTTAAAACCCCGTGTCAAAGATATCCAACAAAAACTATTCCAACATGTTTTTAAATCAATCCTCTAAATCAATTAAATTGCAAAATTCAGTTCGGTCATTTGTTTAATCGTGTAGAAAGCCACCTACATCAGCGAATACGAAATCGTCTACCAGGAAACCAAGATGTCGTTAAAATCACAAGATTTGTATTCTTACATTGCGTAAATGTGCCGTTGAATGTTCCGTACCAGGCTCAGGAAAAAATAAGAACCTACTCGTACCAACTAAAGTTTATTAAAAATTATATTGTTAAGTAATAAATTCTTGTGTTTAAATTAAATTCTGATTCAAATTCTGATTAAAATTAAATTCTGGGTGTTTTCTATGTATAATAAAAAATATCTATCTATGTATTGTATTGTATTAAATATATATCAGTCATCTAGTACCCATAATACAGCTCTGTTTAACAGAAGCTTACCTTGGGCTAGATGATGCTGTGTGGATTGTCAAAAAAAAAAAAAAAAACGTTACTCTACATTACTGTGATTACATCCCAACCCCAAACCATGATGTTCTTACCTATAATATGGTAAGCACCTTTATTATGCTAACAACACAACGGTTGTTTTAATTCGTTTATCGTGTTATGATTTTTTCTTAGTCATATTGCAATAAAAATAGATGCATGATTATTCAATCTACCTCTAGATCACAAAGCCAAAAAGCACATAGTGGGTATATACATTTTATTAAAATCAGGTGAAAACGGACCAGGTGAATACGGGATTGGGGGATAACGAAACTAACCCCATATTACATAGTTGTGATCTTTTTTTTTCGTAACATTCTTTAGCTCAATAATAATTGTTTTATTTCACATAAGTCCCGTGCTTCGGAGGGCATATTAAGCAGTCGGTCTCGACTTTTTCAAAGTTGTTAGGCCATGGCAGAGGCCTTCGGGCCAAGAAACATAACTATCCTCTTTGGGCGGCCCAGAAACTCTGTCACCAGAGTTGGCCACTGACTCATACAAACTTACATTACGTACTCATTGTATTGACTCACATTTTACATTTTACATTCGTGACTTGCAAGCGAAAGTTATTAGAGTTATTGGAGACATTTTATGAAATACCCAGTAAATGAGTTGTTAGCTGTAAAATTGCATTTCTGTCACAATCACAACACAAGCAATGGCCGGAAGTGAAATAATGCAATACAATTATTTTGAGAGATTGCACATTTGCGAGTTGCTTAATTTTTTAATTTAATATTGAAAAACAGTCAAGCATCATATAAATAATAAGTTTTAACTACATCATCAGGCTATGGTTAAAACAACGTTTGATTAAAATTACTGATAAATAACTTTATTTTAATAGCTGCAACTCTGGTAATTACTTACCTACCTAAGTAAGCACCTTAGTACAGCTAACTGTAGGTAGGTATAAGATTTGTCTTCATTGTAATCAGATTCACTATTTAAGGTTTGAAATATATTGTTTATCTTCTATATTAATTTAACAATAGTAAGTAAGTAAACTCGTATGAGTCAGTGGCCAATTCTGTTGGCAGAGTATTAAAACGGCTGATACAAAACAACATTTTTCATAGCTGTTAAATCCAGCGTTCGTAAACTAACAGTAAACCGAGATGCGCGTAATAAATCATTGAATCGGAATTGCATGATTGCATTCTTCTTGCACACCAGTTATGAAGATTAAATTACAGAGTTGCGTATATAATCAACCTGTCGCTGTTACAACAATACATAATTGGAGCGCATGGGGTATTGTTCACGTTCATTTACTCAAAGCTCTGTTGCTTGTAACATTCTGCTGGTTTGTAAAATTATCACAAAATTATAGCTATCGGATACTGCACAATCGGTAAACAATCTGGAATTTTATGTAGGTAGCTCTGTACGAATGCCCGCAGCGCAGATTATTGGGAAAAAACATTGACTGTGTTGGCTCCAAATAATCAAAAGTTCGCCCAATGCTTTTTAGAGTTTGTCATGTCAAGGAATGATAAAATGTTTATATACTTTGTGAAAATCTATAAGTGTTATTTATAGACACAATTTATCATTTACAAAGTTTTTGTTATGTAGAGGTACTTACGTAAAAAAGGTTCAAATGAAACAGTGGTGCATAATTTTTATAATACTTTTTTTCATTTTAATATCACATTTTTACTGGGACTCTTAAGACTAAAATATCAACAAAAATAAAGCGAAAGGTTTTTGTTACAAACACACAATAGTGCAATCAGTCTATTTTACAAACAAACATTCGATTTCGTGATCATGCCTGTTTTTTACGCTACAAAAATTTTACCAACAAAATACAATACAATAACAACTTTTTTTAATAACTGAGAATTCACGGCTTAGTCAAACGCTTCAAACTAATCTAAATCGGGTACTTCATAATGCCTCTCAAATTAAAGCGCATTGCATTCCAAATTTATGAGTTAAATGACTCTACGTCGACAGGCAAGAAAATTAATGTGGAATGGAAAGATCCACTCTGATGCCCGTTTGATGAGATTTGACCAAATCCTAATAGCTTTCGTATTTGTAAGAGCCTTCCCCACTGTCTCCACCAAGGGTCTGTCCGTGCTGTGCATAATATCCATGAGATTCAGGCTGCAGTTGAGCGTATTCCTTCAGACCTTCACCGCCTTCGTATCCTTCGAAACCCCCTAAATGTTCATAACCTCCTTGCTCAAAGCCTCCGTGTTCCAGGCCAGCCAATATTTGCTCGGTGTCGTGCCTGTCGTCTTCTAGGACAAGACCACCGCCGTGAGAGTGATGGGTCTCGGGGTGGATCAGTTTAAGGTTCTGTTCAGACTTGCCCTTTTCCAAAGGATGCTTTAACAGATGACTGTGCTCCTTCTTCACATACACAGGGACAGGATGGAAATGCTCAAATTTGATTGACTGATGTGACTTTGCGTGTTCGTGTTCAATTTGGTGATGGTGGCCGGTCTCGCCTATTAATGCATGATGGTCAATTTTTTCTTCTAGTTGAGGACCTTCATCGTGGATTATGCCGGGGTATGCGGTGACTACGGTCAGGAATCCCAGGAAAATCTGCAATAATAAAAGGCTGTAAAATACATAGTTAGTTTTGCAATAAACACCTATAGATTTCATAAACGCGGATGTTTAATAGTATTAATTAGTAAAATGATTGTCGACTGGCAACGTTAAACTAGAAACCAGTTCCGCCTGGGGGCATCGTCTCCAGACCCACTGTACTTTTACGTAACAAGAAAGACTTCCTACAATCTTGACGCAACACCATTGCTTTTCTGGAGGACTTTTACAGATAAATTTTGAAGATGAGATTGCATGATAGAAGCACAACATTTTTAACACGGTCACGCTAGCTTAACTCAGAGCACATCACACGTTAAGTAGAGTAGCACAATCACAAGTTTGTTACGCACATGGTACTTCATTGCGGCTGCTTTGCTGGTAGGTACACCGTACTCCACGAGAGGGTGGTGGGTAATGCCAACACTTGTAATTTGCATCGCTTTTATACTCGGTTTCACTTAACCGGCGCTGTTCAAGTACTTTTGCAGTTACGTGTATCGGCATTGTCAGTCTATCGGCATCTCAATTAGAACAATAGATAGAAATTGTTGGGAGATGTATGGAAAAAGCGTACATCGAACGACATTAACGTATTTTGCCATGATTATCACGTAATCTCGCATAAAATCAGGCTGATGCATTTGTTTTCTTATGTCGCAATGAATTATAATTTTTTTGTTTATTGTGAGAGTTTATATTTACATAAAACTGATTTTTGTAGTGTATAAGAGTTCGAGTAACTTTTATTTTGAATCGCTGCTGTTCTTATGATAATGTACTTACATAAGATAAAATATTTTATTATATCCTACAAACTTACCCGCAATAATATAGACAACAAAGAGTTTTTGGCTAAACTATTGTATAGGTCAGGCCGGGTCCCGATGGGTCCATCGGGATTTCAAATCATCTTCTACGTAGTTCAACTTACGAGTATAATCCTTTTACCGACCTTATTTTAATTCGGCCATTCATTCGTAAGATTGCAATTATGATAATTCGGTATAAGCACGTGAATGCATTCAGAACGAGGACACCTCAAAAATCATGATAATGATCTGCCTTAATAAAATCGAATAGCCCTTAGAAAATGGCTCTACTGGTTTCACTCTTGTGGTAGGAAGCTGAATAAGCAATAATGCGAGCAGGAAAATATTTTCAGTAGCATTTTAGAGCTAACTTTTGGTGACTTTAACAACTGTGATCTTTCAGGCATTAAGTTTTTTTTTTGTCAGCAAGTGACAAGACGATCAAGACGCCTGCCATCAGGCAGGCGTCTGGATCGTCTTATAGCAAAACTTAATACACTTATGGTCAAACGTGGTGCTTAACATCAGTTAAGCACCACGTTTGACCATAAGTGTGTTTTAAGTTTTGCGTGGCACTGCACTGCGCTCATCACCCCGAGACGTTGTTGTTAAGTCTCTTACGCCCAGTAATTTCACTGTTTTACAGTGCCCTTCAAACCTAAACAAAGTAGGTAATATCATACACTGCGGTGGTACCCACCAAGACGGACTCTTGCTGAAGAGTCTTACCACCAGGTAGATGCAATGCATGTTGTGTGCAAGTAGTTGGTCCCGAAGCTTTAACATCAACAAACTGTTGATAATTGGTTACTAGGAAATGTGTAGGCATAAAGACCTAGTTATGCAACATTGCTACATGTATGATAAACCAACTCTTTGAATTATTATATTATGGATTCTGATTCTGTCTCAAAAGCGATACCTAATTAGTAGTCAGTGGGAACTTTCGGTGTCAGACAACATTTTCTGCATTAATTAGGCTCTAAGTTTATTGCACTCTGATCAAGCTCAAGCTGTTTTGACATCTTTTACGCAATTATTTTGGCAAATCAAAAAATATGTTTATGTACCTACGTCAGTAGTAGATATATCTAAGAACAGAACATTATATGCATTAGTCTTTTTTGAACTTTCGCGATCAGACAGAACTCATAGTTTTTTATAATATTTGCGGAATTTTATCGCGTTACTACCTTTTTATTTATCCAGACGTTTCGGTTATTATAAAAAAGACTATAAATGCATTAGTTTATGTCCTGCACCTATTACATAAGTAAAAAAACGAAGTACTTACTTATCCATTGACTAAAACAATAATAATTCCGAATAACTTGTAAATCACATAGAAAGGGAGAGTGTACCTATATAGCGAATTTTGAGAGTTGTAAGGTTCTTTCCATGCCATTTTTCTCGCAATAGTTTCTTTCAATGCTGAATAAAAAACAGAAATAACAATAGCATTACGCACAAATATTTTGAATGAAAAAACTTTATTGCGCGCTGCTTGTTTTAAAATCATGAATATAAGACTGAAGCTATTGGAAGGCAAGGGCGCATCAGGAAGATGAAGATGAAGTTTGTATGTAAGTAAGTATGGCCTAACAACTTTGAAAAAGCCGGGACAGACTGCTTATATAGTTTCGCAGCCCGGGAGCGCTCAGTTGATATTGCCACTGGCGTCCAAATGATTAGGTACTACGCGGAACAGTGCTTAACTTCGTTGATCTGTTAAGAAAAACTTAGCCAGCTACGTCACGAGCGAAGTTTGTAAGTATAAAAACTTAGCGCGGAAGAAATCGCGGGGCGTTCCACTAGTACCTACAGATACAATACAAAAATATGAGTCGTTCGTCAACTCACACCAAAAATCTTGTCCCAACTGGTGTGAATTGAATATGCATTGACTAGAGGACCTACTCCGTTTTTTTTTTTATTTTGTATGTCTGGTGTACGGCTGGGCATGCGTTAGCATCCTAGTAGTCTGTGGGCTGGGCTTAGCGAAATGGCGGCTTGTAGAGAGATACTTCAGCAAAACCTTCCCTGAGAATTTTAAATCTCACATGACTTCGAACTTTTGAACCTGCATGCTAACTTTCCCACGATGCAATGTTTTCCATCGTTTGAGTCAGTTTCAATAGGCATGTCCTACAAGTAAAATAATAATAGGTGCCGCCTACCTTAGTATGTTGGTGTTCTGTAATGTACCTACCTACCTACTTTCTTTGAGTTTTAGTATTTATTTATTTATTTTATTTTAGGAAAACCAACAGCTTTTTTAAAGTGCTAAACCATCACCATGTTAGTGTCTATATCTTCTAACCTACGAACGTTTTAATATCTTTTATGGCGGATTTTTTTCGGGAATATTCGGTATAATACCAATCGATTTATGAGTTTTAGAATAACTACATAATATATACCTACTTATTAGGTAGTACTGGGTACTCTGGGTAGAACTAGGTAGGTACTATTTATAACTTAAATATTACAAATTTAAAATATACGTAGAAAGCTTTCTTTGCAATTGGGTCGAAGTAACTAGGTACCACCTACTTATATAATATTTAGATGTGTTCAAAATTTAAGTATAAATAATCATTTTAATAGATTAACTAGGTATGGGTAGGTACCTGCTTAAAATAGTAGTAGGTACTTTAAATATACTTAATAATAGTAAATAGGTCAGTACCTACCTTTTTTTTTTAACGATAGGAAAATGCTTTACGCATTCTCCTAGGCTCGGGGGAACCGGGTGGATATGTCGGACTCACCAGAATGACGGCATACCGACTAAAAAAACTATCAGGGTTCTAACATAACGCTCTGTACCTAGGACCTATTTAAAGTTTTTAAAAGGAAAAATAAATATAACAAAAGGAAGAACAAAATACTAACCTACATTCTTCACATGCGGGTAAAACGCGTTGAAGTCTTTTGTATAGAACACCCGTTTTTACCTAAGGCATTCGCGATTCGCCGCCTTTATAATAAAATATACCTACTTACTACGACAGAGCACTCGTGGTCTTGTAACCCCGCCTTCTGATCCTAAGGTCGTGGGTTCGAACCCGGTCGTGCACTAATGGATTTTTATGCGATAATAATCATTTCATACGGTGAAGGAAAACATAGTGAGGAAACCGGCATGTTCAAAACTAAACATTCGAAAAACATTTGCCATTCACCAATCCATGTTTAAGTGTATAGGCAGGGTGGTCCAAACATAGACGTCAATAAGAAAAATATAGATTCCTCAGATCCAGGGGTATCCGAAAATACCCCGATGTATGTTCCCCGATTTTTTGTATTTTTCGAGATAAGATTTTCGTAATGTTTTTTGAGGTCGAAACGTTTGAAACTGATTGCTGCGTATGTAATTGTGTATTTTAGTGTTCGCTCGCTTTTGCTCCATATTGGTAATGGTAAGTAGCAGGTGTGACGTATGAAAACTTATTTCATATGATTTTTCACTGCTACAAAGGTAGTAGGCTACATAATGAAATGTTTCATGCCTAGTTTGAACCGGCGGCGGCGCGGCGCGCGGCGGCGCTATTATTTATTTTAAAAACAGTAGCTTAGCTAGCGCGACGTGTCTGCTAAAAGAATAATATCTGCCAGAGTAAGAAGGATTGAATGTAAAATGATTATGAGGAAGCAAGACCAAATAAGACTTTTTTGTCTTTAATTGCGTATCGGTTTTTGTTGGTTTGCCACCGATGGCAAAAAAATTTAAACAAATTAACAATTAAATTAAATTTATTAATTAGTATAATAGATGTAACTGATATCACATAGGAGCTTAGGCCGCTACACCCAGCACCTATTTAGATCTTAAGTTACCTTACCTAGTTTTACTAACACATTGTTTAAATATTGTTATTAGCACGTTATGGATTTAGGTTGTAAGAAATAAAAAAAATTTTTTTTATTTTATTTATAAAAATCAAGTCAAAAAAAAGAAAAAATCTGTCTTTTAGTTGTACAATTAGTGGTTTTCGTCTCAAGTTATTAAAAAAAAGCTGTCTATTTAGATGGCGGTAGCTCAACTGGCGAGCCCAAGAGAATGTAAGCACTACGTTTGGCGAGCTATGGTGTTGGTGAATGTGTAGGCAATTCAACATTGGTTGCTCCTGCTGTCACTGTCTGTCATACTGGCACATGGCTGGTGTCAAAGTCATAGTACGTACTACGTAGTACATTAACGTTGGTCGTACTGGAGTTAAATTATTTAAGTTGTGGGTTCATGTCCTGCTTGAGGACATGAACCCACAACTTTCCGCTTGACACGAGACAAAACAAAAACGGAGTTACCAACTTTTTTCTTGTTTTGATAACCTTTCCCAGTATGGCAGTAGGGCAGATAGCGCCATCTGTCAAAGCAATCGGAACTACTTTTTTTTTAAATCTTGTATTGAAAACCTCTAATTCGTTGATCTATCGCTATCACACTGTATACGCTGATGACTTTTATTTTATATTTGTTCCTTTTTCTTTTTTAAATGTTTATTAAGCTGTGTGTTGTATGTTGTATTTTTATTTTTGATGTGTGTAATTACCTATTAATTAAGATGAATGTAACGCCTTCGATATTTATTTTTTTGTGTTACATTTTTTTTGTAAACTTGAAACTTGACTTGTTTATATAGTATAACTCTGTCTACTAGGTCGGATAACAGCGTGGAACTAATAATGTACTACCGTAAAACGGTAACTCATTCAAACAATTGTTCACTTATTGCAATGACTCCATCAGAACCCAGATTCTAAAGTCAATAAAGGCACCCTATCTATTGGTTTTTGCTCACGTTACTGGTCACTCGTTAACGACTAACGAGTTGCTACAAAACTTAAAATCGGGGTCAGTCTTGATTTCTTTGAACCTTCTTGAACCTTAATAGTCTATGGTCTCAACATAGTCTGTGGAAATCAACGATAAAAATAAAGTTTTTGAACGAAGTTTTGTTTAAAGCAACCAATCACGAGTCCGTATTTATTTTAATTTTGTAACGTCCGTCTTCTATGAAATTTGAATTGAAGAAAACAAACGTCCGTCCGTCTATTTAGGGCTCGCTTGATTTCTGTGTATTTTTTGCTGTGAGTCTTCGATTATAGGTGTGAAACGTTATTTAATACAAATTTGATGGTGTTGAATCAATTAGTGATAGTGCATATTTTCGTGGAAGAAAGAAAGTATTGATTAATTAAATTTGCAATATGATAACGCTAACCGACGACGTGAACAAGCTTTTGTAAGTTATTTTAAATCTCCTAGCTAATAATAATTAGCATGAAATGTTTATTTGTATTAACGACATAACAATCTAAAATTTGCATAGCATTATAGAAGTGCAAACTACAGATATTTGCGTACACTTGCTTCTACAAGATTCAAGACCAAGGCGTTGTCTTGCTACGAAACAAAAATTCCTAGCTCAAAGGATCCAATGCCCACGTTACTAAACCGTTATGTTGTAGGCTCGTAGATTTGGGTCTCTATTTTAGTAAAATACAGTGCACATGAGTTAATTATGTAATTCGAACTATCAAGGTTGAATCTTATTTTTCATAAGTATTGCCTTGAATAAAAAATTTTAAGCTGAGTGCCTAAACCAAAGCATTTTATTCTACAAAAGATAATAATGACATTAATAATCTTATACAAACATATATAATGAAAATGAGTAATCATACTTATCTTTTGTATAAATAAACAACTCTAGAATCATAACTTTTACAGCAATGAAGTCAACCAAGAGATATCTCAAAATGCCCGCAACATGATGGAAGAGCTGTGGCTCAACTGGTCACACCTCGGAGTAGATGACAGCACTAAAGTCAATAACATCACTAAGCTGGTGCAAATTGAGAAGGAATTGCACCGGGATGTCATCTCTGAGACGAGGCAGAAGCTCAAGACTATGCAGGCTCAAGTTGATAGTGAGTATTTTGTCTAATTTATTAACTTACTTTGTGATATCACTAAACAGCTTCTGGACATAGTAGGTATAAAAGAAAATTGATTCGGTATGTCTGATGCATTTTAATTCGAGTTTCATCAACAGACAAACTTCTTCAATAGAGGAAGGTTCATAATAAATAATGCTGGACAATCCTGGCATCATCTCACTCCAAGCTAAGCAGAGCTTGTGTTATGTGTACTAGATGACTGATATACTTATTACAATACAATACATAAAAAAACCCAAAACACCTGCAACAAATATTTGCAGATAGTAGAAACATTTGTTCCAAGGTGGGAATCAAACCTTCTGCATCGCAGGCGGACCTGTGAAATAATAGTTTCAAGCACCTATGCCAAGCCATGGCAAACGCTAGTTTATCGTAAAATACTACACATCACTCACCACATTTATAGATAAAAGGCCTCTATGATCAGAGTGGATGGACTAAATAAATAAATTCTCTTGATAAGGTTCATTTTATTAGTAATATTTAGTGTGTAACTTTTGTCTGCAGTTGTTTTTTGGATCTTCATGCACTTTGGATGCATTTCTGATAGTTGTAAGCCTACAAACCACTTGAAAATAAGTAAACAGTTAAAATGAATCAAGAGTTTTGAAATTGGTTAAGAACAATTTTTGAGTATTTTCATGTTTTGGTTAAAATACCAAAATTTACAGTTTCTAAGTAGATGTTTCTTCTGCAGAACTGAAAGAAGAGACAGAGGAGTTAAGCAGGTGCCTGTCTGTAGACATCACAATACTTGACTTCAAAGATGAAATGATGCTGGTGGAATACAAGAGAGAATTGGAGGAGCAAATTGCTGGGTAGGTTTACATTGCAGTTTTTCAAACTATAGTTTTGCAGTTTCTGTTGATACAAAAAAAATTAACTACTTAGTCAAAAACTGTAATAATGTTTTATAATTTAATTATTTTTGTGTAACATAATATTAACTAACTTCTACTGCTTTTAGAATACCACCTAGCTCTGAATGTTTATATTGCTGGTTTTTATTACTATTATTACTTATTATTTTACTCGTTGTATTCTGTTTCGTGTGCCTAATAAATAAAATAAAATATAGATAAATAGTATCTTCATCTCTTAAGAGCCCTATCCTTGACAATCCTTGAATTTTCTTGTAGCCCGTGAAGTTTCGAACACTATTGTGGCTCGTGTGTCGAAGATATTTTAACGAAAATAAAGACAAATAAAAGCTTTATCCCTTAAAATTTAAGCCAACAGAGCAAATATTAATTAACTCAAGACATAACTGATTAAAAAAATAATTAGTACCGCACGTTTCGTAAAATAAGCATTTCCAGTTAACTTTCGATCATTTTTTCTATGAAATAACAAAATCTAACATATTTCCAAAAATGCAATTATAATAATCACAGTTTTAAAATTTAAGTGAATAGAGAAAAATACAGCATGTTAGTTCAATATTTTTAAAAAAAGACGGTCTAAAAAACGCGTACTTTTCCCAATTTTACGCTTGTTATTTCTGCTAAAGTAAGGAGTTTACAATAAAAATACACCTGCTTAATTACAGTTTAAGTTTTTATTAAATAAATACAACAAAGAAAATAGTCTAATAGCATTGACTTTTTTATACGAATTTTTTAAAATCACAGCTTAGCGCACTTATAATCATATCGATCGAAGCAGCGACTCTCAAACCGCGCTGAGCGCTTATGGAGGGAGAACGTATCGCTCCTCGTCGCGCGCACTATTACTTATACTATATAAAGATACATTCACGCGAACTTCATGAATTATATCGTAAATCTTGAAAAGGCCTCTTAATAAATTCTGTACATGTAACATTTAGGATCACCAGGCATGATGTTAACTAACTATGTGCCTGATTCTAAAATAGGATTTCTTGTGATATCTTACTTGTAATATCCTACTTCTTAGTTGAGCACACATATACCCTATCTTGAGAGGACCTTGAGTTATAGTTTAATAACATAACCCAGAAACATACATAGTTCTGACATTTAACTATCTTTCCCTGTGTCTTGGGTATCAAAAACTAGAAGTATCATGGAACCACAATACACAGACCTGGAACAAATATTTGCAGGTGATGCAAATATGTCTTGATTTCTCTAGTTTTTCACTCTGCCATCGCAGAATCGAGCTCTCGAAATGGTTCACTAATATTTTATGATGAACAGATACAGAGAACAAATGGAGCAGCGTCGCACAAAGATGGAACGCCTCCTCGAATGGCAGCGGGACCTTGCTGACAAGCTGGGTGTCACAATCCAGGAGTTGCAGGAAGTGCCCCTTCCTTCCGAAGAGGAGCTAAACCGGCTGAAGGAACACCTTGAGATCTTACAAGCTGAACGGGACAAGCGTGCTGAAATATACCTGAACGTCCAAGTTGAGATCAAGGATATCATGGGTAAGTCTTGTGTCTATGGCAAAATGAGCTTGAAGGTGGGTCAAAAATTCAATAAAATGCCCTTGACTTCAGTGTTAAAGGTAGCCGGACAATCACACTATAATATGTAAGTCCATCCTTGATTTTTTGGGTCGGGCCTCCTCACATAATTTTGCCTAGACAATCTATTTTAGATTCTGGCTTCTGGCAGAATCCTAAATTCTTCTGGCAAATAGGCTTTTTGAGGTTATTTTTTATGTTAGACCACTAGGTCCACCAGCCCCCCTACCATGAACTCTTATAGCGATTCAAATGAAGATCTAAACTAAATTGTCAAAAAATTTTGTACCATGATATCAATTAGACAATCATGTCATGGTATAACATTTTTTGACAATATAGTTTAGGTCTTCATTTGAATCGCTATAAGAGTTCATGGTAGGGGGGCTGGACAGGCAGGAAACTTTTCAATATAAATAAAGTAAAATTGCAATTTACAGAAAAACTTCAGATCAAGCCTCAGAATAAATTTGAGCATATAGTGGTGTCCAACCTGTCTGTGGACTTCAAGGTCACTGATCTCAACATGGACCGCCTCGCAAAGTTGCAGCAAGATTTGCAGGAAAAATATGAGCAAACTAACAATAGAGTAAGTACCTTACCTACCTACCTAGTTTTGGACATATTGACTAAGCTGATAGGTGCTGAGCAAGCCTACTTCATCTAAACCTGTTTCAGGCACCATATAATTTGTGACACAAGTCTATTTAAATGGTGTTAACAGCTGGTCACCAACACCACTATCAATAGAATTAAATTTTTTTAATACATTTTGCAATATTTTTGACCTACCTTTAAAGGTAGGATTCAACTGGCAGTTAGCCAGTGATAAAGCGTGGTGGTACTTACAGTACAGTTAAGTAGGTATAGTTGTCTATATTGCTTGGGTTACTAGGGCGCTAACCAGTTAGTGCGTTGGTGCACCACATAAGTATGTGGTGTAGATACCATTCAGATGGTGAAATACTTACGCAGGCAATTATATTATTATGTATTTTAAGCTATTTACTCAGAATCCTCTTATGTATATACTTAACTAATTATATCTAATTATTTTATCATAAGTAAGTACCTTGCTTACCCATATGTATCGGTTAAATATTCACAGATCATCTCACATTTATACATAATGTACATTATGTAGGTACTTACCTATATATCTGTTATATACTTATTACTTACTTAGTTTGCCATGCTAGGTACATAATATTATGTGATACCAAATAATACTACTATTTATAAATTGGGTATTATTTATAACGTAAACTAAATAAATTTGTATTACCAAACATCCAATATCTTAGCATCACTAGGTAATAGCGTGATTAGGTATTTCTGATTGTCTTGTCTAAAGGCTCACAAACATAATGGTTGATGTAGCGTGCAGCTTGCATCTCCGAAGGTCAGTTCACAGACACTCACTTACTATTACTACTTACACCTACCCACACACTCAATATACAATAAGCATCATGTCCATGAATCTACGATACTTACCTTACTACTCGTACTTAGGGATAATTTTTATTCAAGATCTATGTATTGTCCCTCACTGATCGTAATTAAAAATGTAGTTATATAATAACTTGCAAATATTTTGTTCCCAACAACTTTGCTTACTTCAGACAAATGTAGAAACCTATTATTAGCCTTACGTTTAGTAACTTACCTAGGATTAATAATCTATTTAAGTACATACATTGTAAATCGCCGTTGGTTTCTCAAATAAACAAAATAAAATAAATAAATATATAGGCCTATAGGCCTCTCAGCCCAACTGGCAGTAGAGTAGCGGTAGATAGCAAGATAGGGCCCTACCAATAAAGGTTGCCATGAAAACCTTGCTTTTCATAATCATAGTTTTTTGTTCATTTAAAATATAAGTATAATTAAAAAATCAGTAATTAAAATATTGAATACGCTAAATTCATATCCGATCCCATCCGTTTATAAATGTGAGTGCAACTTTAAGACTGTTTGGTATATATTTTCTCATAAATTGTAGGTTCTAGAACTTCGCGAGCGTCTGTCCAAGCTATGGGAATGCTTGGACGAAGACCAGATATACAGAGATAACTTCTTGCATGCGCACCCTGGCTGCCATCCCCAGACCGAAGCTGCCATCAAAGACGAGATCAAACGCTGCGAGCAGATCAAACGTCAGAAAATAGCGGTAAGTTACCTTAGTCTTAGGCTAATGTTGTCTAAATCGCTTCTGAGCAGTAAGCACGAACATGTACATGGTTTTGTAGCCAATTTATCGGTAGTTTTTCAGTGTTATCAGCCATGAGACTGAAATCCTCTGCTATGAATGTATGAATGAAAATACTTTATCAAGAGTAGTAAAGTCATGACAAAAGCTTTTAAATGGCTTAAAACTGTGTCACCTGAGTTACCCATCACCTACAAACTTAGTTAAGTAAGTTATTTATCACTTTAGTAAGAAATTTAGAATAACCAATTATTAAATATTTTCATTTTTTATTTTTACATGTTTGGAAAACTAACAGTTTAAATCATGTGAGAATGGTAATGCTTAAAATATAGAACAGGATTAACCTAAACAGTTTTCACTAATAAAACATTTTTCACTAATAATTTTACAGGTATTTGTCGCGAACATTCGTACGAAGATAAAACTGATGTGGGACAATATAATGTACTCGACGCGCGAGCGTGAAGAGTTTCTACATTACTATCAAGATATTTTCACTGAAGATACACTTACTTTGCATGAACTGTATCTAGAGAAGATAGCTAAATACTACAATGAGTATAAGTAAGTTTATTTGCAGTTTTGTATTTAAACTTAATTGATTTGACTTTATCAATACTCTCATCTTATAAATGAAAACAAAAACTAGCTCTCGATAAACCAATGTTTGCATAACTTTTAAAAGGTACCTTGGATTTGAATGAATTTCACATACAAGAGTTTGTCTTGATACAACCAAAGTGCCAAATATTCTGCCTCCAAGCAGTTGTGTGCAAGCATTTCTGTGTTTATGTTTACTGGGAAAAAGAGACTAATGACTTCGTATTGGAATGGCGAGCGCAGTGCAGTGCCGCGCAGAACTAGCTTTGGGTAGCACAGCAACTGTTGTCAGGCGCACTTTACATCGAGTGAGCGACTTGACCCGTCTTGTCACTTACTGACATTAATAAAGGAAACCTAACGCGCAACACACACAGCGGGCGGGCGCGGGTCGGGGCAGATCCGCCGCGGGGGTTTTTTGTTTTAATTAGTGAGGATGACAAGGATGACATCACACTGAACGTGGGAGCGGCTGCCGCGCGCGCACCCGACCCGCGCCCGCGTTCAGTGTCTTGTCATCCTTGACGTCAGTACAAATACAACAAAAAACACTCGCGGCAGATCTGTCGCGGGCCCGCGCCCGCGTTCTGTGTGTGTTGCGCTTAAGTGTAAGGTCAGGATTATGTATATTTTTATTTATTTGCAGGCATATCTTTGAGCTGATACTGAACCGTAAGAACTTGTGGCTCAAGATGACGGAGCTAGAGGCGCGCGCGTCAGAGCCGGGCCGCTACCACAACCGCGGCGGACAACTGCTCAAAGAAGAAAAGGAACGAAAAGCCATCGCTAGTAATGTAAGTATTATAAAACCGCTTAAGGATGTGCATTGTGCGTTGATTGTCAGTCAGTCTGTAACTTGCTTTTATGTTTTCAGATAGTAAATAAGACAATATTTTCTTTATTCAATTAGAGTTTCAATATAATTATGTTAATGTATACAGTCAGCTGCAACCTATAAAAATATAAGGCACAACAGTGTTCAACTGTTATGATATACATTATACATACACAGGCTAAAGAGTTAAAACTATAGTGGTTAGAAATCATATTAAATTATTAACGGCTATTTACCCCTTGAATTTATCAAGTCAGCATAAATGACAAATTCAAGTGGTAAATAGCCGTTAATAATTTAACATTGTAGGCTGTTAGAGTAGTTAATCATAGGGCACAGGGCACAATAAATGTTCCATGTTAAATTATTATCTTTTACCTACAGCTACCGAAAATTGAAGCACAAATTCGCGAAATGGTGACAGAATATGAAGCTAAAACTGGCAACACATTCACCGTCGATGGAAAACCACTTTTAAGACTCATGGAAGACGAATGGGAAACAAGAAAAACAGTAAGTTTATCAATTCATAATCTATTACTTCTTCCGTTATATTATTCTGTGTTACTCATCTAAAATTGTAACCTCAGGAACGCCACAATAAGCTCTCTGCCCGTAAACAAGCGTTGACACCGACGACGCCGCTGCTTAGATCCCTTGCCATATCGCCGCTCGGGAAACGCAACCGCACCGCTGCCGGCTTAGCTGCGACTTCGGAAAAGAGGTAAGCTGTTTTTATCACTATCAGTGAAGCAGCGAGGCTGCGTTATGCACTACTGAGTAAGCCAGTCGCTTGTGGCGTTGATGCTTTGAGAATTCCGTTTTCTGTAAACAATTACAAGTCATATAACCAACCACAAAACATTCTCTATACCATAGAGGAAACAAACACAGCGGCCTATGAGCACAATTTCACAATTTACCCAGTTGTCAGACTTGTCAGTCTATTCAAGACGATCAGCGGCCATTTCAAGCCTATCCATTAGTAGATGACGACTGATATTTGTTACATTGTTAAAATTAAACCTAAACCTGAACACAACCACACAAGGTTTTTCTAGCACAATAATCTAAAGGTTGCTGAAACAAATCTGTGTGGCTCTAGAAGAACCAGCAAGCATTATGAAACAACATTCAAGATCATAACTTAACTTCTTTGGTCCTAACAAGCTATGGGTAAGTCCAAAATATCTAAAACTGGTTAATGTACGGGGAGGTTGCTTTTCCCTACACATTAAATTGGTGACCGAGATGGTGATAATTGAAACAACCGCTCGTTTCCGATGTTGCATTGCAACTGTTTAATATTATAAAATGAAGATTGATGTACACAAATGCAATTGTGCTCATGGTGCGGGTTGGCCCGTACAGTTAATAGCCTTCAATATCATGCAGGTAGTCTTATTCACCTTTCATACCATTAGTTATAAGTCATCAGCATTGACATAAAACAGTTTTTCCGACTCGTAGGCCTCCTTCGAAGCGTCAGCTGATCACCGGGAGCGCGACGAAAGCCGTCACCACTTTCACCAATAACCTGTCAGCGCTGAAGAGATCTGCTATTTCAACTGTCAAAAGGTCAGTCTAATGTAGTTTTAAGGCGACTGGTTTGTCTAGGCAGAAATAGCACCAGCCCAGGCACTTGCGTTGGTTGAAAGAACCTACAATTTGTGCAATATAGCCCGACTAGATTGAGCGCCAATAGACAACAGTTTTCTCTTCAGAAGAGTAGTCTGCCTGTATAAGAGACTTGATGAAGGCTTAATGCGATGACAGACGGACGAAAGCGACAGCATACCTTAGGTACCGATATCTACGGCGCTCATGCTAGCCGGAAAAAATCGTCCATTAGTTTTGTATTTACTCATGCATTTATCTCCAAAATGTAATATTTTATGCCTAATTTGTTTTAGCTCGGGGTCTCTGTGCTCATCCTCGCAGTAAAGTATTTTTATATCTCTTGTAATAGCGTAGTTACCTTGTACCTGATATAGTCTGCCGACTTTTATCGATTAATTTAAATACGAAATAGTCTGCAATTTACTGATATTTTTCATTCCTTTACACTTTCAGCGCTCGCTAGCGAGTCAATGATGTCAGACAACATTGCATCATTGTTTGTAAGTTTAGTTTGATTAACGAACCGACCTGTATGTAGTCCATTTAATAAAACAATTACCTCGTTCAAAGTAAATTGCGTTGCGTAAGTAGAAGGAATGAGAAATATCGCTTGTGAATTACATAATAGTGTTGATGTTGTAAAACTTATACATGAGTAAGTGATAGATTTTTGCTGTAGCTACTTATTACCATCATTCTTTTGGGTTACTTGTTAAATCATTTGTGTAATAAGGCTTGTCGGCTGCCGTTTTTTTTTTTTTTTTTTTTAATTTACATTGTAAACAAACTTATGTAAATGTACGTATGTTGGATCGGAATCGAATAAAGGCAGGTCGTTTACCGACAATATATATATAAGAATACACCCCTAAGTTGGATTCGACCAAAGTTTAATAGGCGCTATTCTCGGAGTAAATCGTACTTATTAACGAGTAAGCTGACAGTTTCTTTGTATTTGACATTTCTTATTACGCGGAATAGTTATTCTAGAAAATGGTCTCATTCTTGTAAGATTCTGTCCATCCTAAGGTTGCTTGGAAGAAATCGCTCATAGCGGTAAAGCCGCCCATTGTCCTTCGCTCTAATTAAGTAATATTTGTGTTACTTTTTAATTATTTTTTGTGTGTTGTTCAATAAAGAGTTATCTATCTATCTATCTATCTATCTATCTATCTATCTATCTATGGTCAAATCCATCCTTAGTCAGCTTAGTTTGACACAAAGTTTGTTTAAACCGAGCCTTGGCCGATTCCAAGTCGATATGTTATGACTTTCTAATATTCCCCAAGACCGTTTTCTGTATGTATGTGTAAGATTTCCCCAGTTAATTATTGAACTCTCCTACTTTTTTTTTTACATGCAATGCACATATTTTGTTATAGTAGTTAGTTAGAAGTTGGGTCCCAGACAGTATACACATAGTACCGAAGTTTGATAGTCTTGTAACTATTTAGATATTTAATCGACTACTAGTCATAAGAGTTATATTTGACTGACTTTAGGCGCATCAGTGGGCGTCTAGTCGCGAGGGCGGTTGCTGAAGCCAAAAGCGAGCATGCGAAGAGGAAGCTTGATTACGGAAGCGATATGAAGAAGACTCCCAAAACTACTGTCAATGGCAGCATCCTGAAACACAAGCGGACTGTAAGTCTGCAGTCATTGTAGCATTCTATTGTTCCCACTGCTGGGACTCAAGCGATTTGACTTGGGTCATATAATGCATGTGTCTTAACATTTCATCATCATTATCAGCCAATAGATGTCCACTACTACACATAGGCTTTTTTTTTTTAAATAATCAGTTTATTTAAGTGGCAACCAAGCGTACGGCCCACAAGATGGTAAGCGGTTACCGTAGCCTATGGACGCTTTCAATACCAGAGATATCACTCGCGGGTTGCCACCTTGAGGCATAGATCGAAAGCCTCATTTTCCAGTAATTTCACCGCAAACCACACCCTTCACACCGGAACTTGCCCTCAAAGAGTGTCATGACGACCGATCTTTAGCCTTCACCATCCACCGACTTCCCGGACAGCTTTAATGTCATCGGTCATCGGTCTATTGGGCCTGTGTCCCCGGAGTTAGAACATTGTTCATCTTTGTCTGTTTAATTTCAGTCACACGGCAAGCGTAAAAGCGGCAATCGCCGGTCAATGAACGCGACTCGCTCCACAGGCACGCAGGAACAGGAGCACAAGGATCCACTCATGGAGACCACTCTGCTCACTACATATACTGATTTCAAGGTATAATTATAGCTTATTTCTTGAAAGAAGAAATATTGTTGATTTGTTTGGCTTTCTTATGTTTTTTTTCTGATGGAGGGCAGGAACGTATTCGGACGGAAGCTCTATAAAAATGCGATGTAATTTTTTTTAATGTTATTATATACGCGGATGTTACGGGGCCTAGAGAAATTAGAATTGACTAATTTCCCATAAACAAACTCATCACAGCAAACTCATCAAACACAACTACATATTTAGTAAGTGTAATATTCATTGTTAAATATTTTTCAGGATTGCATCAACGACAAGCAGATCTGTCGAAGTTCAATGGCCGTCAAAGAGCAGGATATGCCATCGGTTCCGATAGTAGTTTGCCAGAGGTACGATGAAAACACCCCAAAAAAAACTCCGAGGACGAAAACACCATTGACTCCTAAAATCGGCAAGGAGAATATTCAGTATATAAACCCATGCATGACACCTAAAAGCAACCTTATGTACACGCCTACAAGACTCACGCGATCAGCTTTGAAGTTGACCCACGACGGTTTCGCAACGCCCCGCGCTCCCCTCAGTGCGACCAAAACTAACATGCAAAGACAGAATACGGAATCGAGAATAACCCTTAAAACTACACCCAATAATGTCAGCAGGTCTAAATCTCACACGCATTTAGCCCGAGTCAAAAACCTACCGCCTCTCATTTGAATAGGATGAACTGTGTTCGCTTACATCAACAGTTTTGCTTCGGTTTTTAGTTGGCGAGGTCCAAAAAGCAGTCTGTTGATGTGTGTAAATACCGTGTGAATGCGTAATCGCTCATCCCTATTGAGCGGTTCTGCGTTTCGCGTTTTTGACTTGGTTATGTAATCGGTTATTCGCGGTCTAGATTTAATCTATTTAATTAACTTAAAAGAACGCGAAATGTAGATTTCTTCCGGTCGCTGTGGAATTAGTGACTAAGGATTTTCTGTTCGGATGAAAATCAATTTGTAATTATTAGCAAGTTGTTTTCTTGGTTTTCTATCATAGATTTGTTTTTCATGTTTTCTGTATGTAACTTAGGACTTGTGATGTCGTTTTTAGTGGCAATTTAACATTGTTATATTTCAGATGTATATTTCAAACTATTACTATTGCTTGATATTTAAATTTTCGCATGCTGTTTGATACGACTTTGATCTGAATGTTGGATAAGATAGCACCATTATTTTAATTATTTATGGATTTGAGTGATTTATCTATAGTATTTTAATTTTATGACATTTGAAGTTTTACAAGAGACAAATAAGTTCAATTTATAATAATTTGTTATAGTTTAGACTAGGTTTTAGTTTTAATAACGATCGCTCTTCTAACACTGCTTATGGTTTTAGAAGTATCAATTTATACAGATTAGTGATTAACGGTTAGTTTGTTGGTGGTGAAATATGTGCAAACTGTCACCAGAGTTTCAAAAGGCAGCTTTTTCTCGCTGTGTATAATGTCTAGGAGTTTGTGTTGTACTTAAATATCAGTATTTCATAGCACGTTTTATCCATGTGTGTCCGAAAATGCGCGTTCAATTATAATTTCAATCTTATGTGTAATTCGTATTTTATAATTGTAAATTATGATTGTAATATATTTTCTTAGCATAAAGCAACCAGTTGTTTTTTTTTGTCATGGCCTATTAGATTGTAAATCAGTTCACTGCAAAGATGTGTCTAAAATTATTGTAATAAAATGTCAATATTCTTTGATTTTCAAGTAGGGCCTTCTGGTAGGAGGTTCCGAAGAGCGGTAGATGGTGATCGATTTGATATTGAGTTGATTCGTGACACTGAAAACACCAAGCAGATATTCGGATCAGTAAATATTGGCAGTTTGATGTAAGTATTTTTTAAAATTCTTTAAGCTTAGGTACTAAGCTAAGTATTAAGCTATATACAATGCTCCGTTATTAGTTCAGTAGGTGGCAATTATGTAACTAATGTAATGTGCTAGATCTAAATTGGTCATAAATGAAAACTTAGGATGTAACCAAACACTGCCGCGCGAAAACATCAACAGAAATTAGGTCTCACGAATGCCGCGCGTGTTGCTGTTATGTGCTTGCCGCGCTATATTTGGTTCACACCCTTAGTTATAAGTGTCTTATTTCACAGTTTTTTTATGTTACAGAGAGCTGTCAGTGCTGTCAATATGTATGATAAACGAGGCCAATGAAGTGGTCGGTTTCATGGCATTGAACGACTATCCCAATGTAATGGGCGTGGACCCGGCTGATTGGGAGATTTGGATCAGGAATATGTTTCAGTTAGACTCTTTTTATAATCACGATGAATTGATTGTAGCATTTGTAGCATCGGCGTCTTACAGCGTAGCACTGACGCGCTTCTGCTAACTGATAGCGTTAGGCGGTTCGTCCATCTAAGATGCACCAAGCGACGACGACAAAGCGACAATCAAAAGAATATCTACTTAAAATCGATAGCTGTATTTTTTATTTATTTATCTAACACTTTGCTTAAGTCATCATTGGACACAGTCGCAAAGTGCTCATACGGTAAAGGCAGATATATCGTGATAAAACCGGCATGTCCAAGAACCGAAAATACGAAAGACATCCACTAATCCGTGTGGTGGAGACCCAATCACTCGAGAGTAGGCCAGTGTCTCAACAGTGGGAACACTAGAAGGCTGTTATGGTAGTACAATACTATTGTATTGTTACCAATGATTTCAGGAAGTACTACGTGTCCCGAAACACGTTGTTCATACATTTCATGTGCTGCAAAGATTCAGTGATTGAATATTTCCTGAGCGAAGCTTTGTATTCAGTATTTCAAAACGATGTGTATTTGTTACATATTGTCCTGCTGGTTTCTGCGGAGTGTACACAAGGTAATTGGTAATGAATTTATAGTGACCCGCCCTGGCAACTCAAGGTTTTTAAAGTATGTAGGTACTTACGTATAAATTTGAATTTTCCTATAAGTAAGTAAGGTCTTATGAGTCAGTGGCCAACTCTGGTGACAGAATTTTCCTATTGAATCACTCTAACCCGTTGCGTGAGACATGCATACAGAAGGACAAAATGGTGGGAAGCTACTTTTAATGATGCATGTTTGATTCAGCTCTTTCTGTTCAACTTGAACAATTGCTGCCTGATGGGTTGTAATTGTAAGTAAGAGTAGATTTACTTATTACTTTTTAGCCGTACCTACTATAATTTTGCAGAAAACTTAGCGAGGTATCAGGTATTCAAGAAACGGAACATGTGTAAGTTTCTAGCGAGAAGGGATGACGACTGGGAAAGGAAATTGCACTTTCTGTGTGCCGCCCTGAGGCAGGATCATTGTCCTAAGTTGAAGATCAGACGAGCTGTGTAAGTTTTCAAAATATGTTTAAGTAAAGGTACCTACTATAATATTTCTGCCAGACTGTCCATTACAAGTCGTCAGCCTGACCAGCACCAGGCCTGACAGCGAGACAACAGCGGCAGTGTTACCCAATAAGTTTTTTTAGTTCTACGTGGCAGTTTAGGCTGTTCTGAGCTCGTCACTCCGAGATGTAGAATTTTTCGCCCAGTAATTTCGCTTGCTCACAGTGCCCTATAGTAGCTTAGAAGCAGAATATCTAGCACGGTGGTATCCACCAAGACAAACTTTTGTTAAAAAGTCGTACCACCAGGTAAACGTGTTTTTTAAACAATGCTTTTAAACATACACTTTTAATTTATCTGTAGATTGCTGTATTCGGATGATGATGGATAATATATATATATTGATATAGTAAATATAAAAAATGTAATCTCCAGGGAAGAAGACAATGACGATATCTGTGCGATACTGGACAAGAAGTCTACAAGATTAAAGGAGCTTTACGGTGATTACTATATTAGTGAAATAATCGGACGTCATCCAGAGAGCAAAAGAAATATTATTATCGCTGAGGTATTCATAGGATTTCTATATTTTTTAGCTAGGTACCCAGTAAAAGTGGTAATTTTTAACGAAAATGAGGTATCAGTAACGTTTGTTACTGATACCTCATTTTCGGTCAGAAACCGTCCTCTGCTATAGACCTCAGAAGAAGATTAATAAGGACCGTTATACTTATTAGTTCCATAATAAGGACAGCGTCTAGTGACAAGTTGATTATTGACTTATACGGATGTAGTGGCAATAATGCTGGCTCAGTTCCTTTAACTATAGGCCTAAGAGTAGACCTGTAGAGACGGTGTCAATTCTATTGTAGCATGTTCTAAACTTATCTAACTAAAATCGCGGTCCTTTGTTTTTTTAATTCATTAGAAAAGGACGGCAACAATTTCAGTTAGTTTAATTTAGAAAATGTTAAACAGAAGCGACACCATTAGCTAATGTAAGAGGATGGATGGGTATCCATCGTATCACATTAGCCAGCCGAACCCGCAAAACACAGTCCATACGTGCGGAGCTAACTACTAGTTTTCTTTTTTATTTCAGCAATTAGACAGAGTAGTAGGAGTGATGTGTCTAAGTCCAGTCATCAATTACAAGAAACTGCAAAGCATTTACAACCTGCGCCCACACTACGGACTGAGGAAGGCCACGCCTCTTGAGAAAGAGCAACTGAAACGCAGCAATGTTTTGCTCAGTACATTTGGGTTGGTTATAATTCCTTGTATAGTTCTTGCGAATCACGGCTACTCGTCCCACACAGGCCCGTCCTGGACGGGCCGTCCAGTAACATTTATGTCATTAAAATAAGTTGCCCTTAAAATAGCACTGGTGATCTAGTGGTCGCACCCTGCTTTCCGATCCTTAGGTCGTGGGTTCGAATCCGGTCGTGCACCAATGAAGGAAAACATCGTGAGAAAACCTGCATGTCAAAGAACTAAAAATTCGAAAGACATGTGCCATCCACCAATCAACATTGGGTTCGAGCCAATTACTCGCGCTTAAGAGTAGGCCGGTGTCCCAGCAGTGGGAACAATTAGATTAGATGTCACGATGACCCTTAAAATAATATTGACACGTGTTTCATCCCTTTACGGGACATCATCAGATCACATCGACTTGTTCTCCGGCGGACGTGTTGTTTCGTCGAGGGTTGGAGCTAAAGTGTGTCAATTCCTGATGATGTTCCGTGGAGGGATGAACACGTGTCGATATTATGCAAACAAGTACTTATACATAAACTTCGTACCATTCAAGTGCTCTCGTTATATCCAGAAACCGGTGATTGCCATTTTTCGGATGTTGAA
The DNA here is from genome assembly GCA_951394395.1 of Colostygia pectinataria. NCBI lineage: Eukaryota > Metazoa > Arthropoda > Insecta > Lepidoptera > Geometridae > Colostygia > Colostygia pectinataria. The sequence goes on from OX596362.1 coordinate 4,443,381, forward strand.
ATTTGATGTATTTTGCAGTGAACCAATAATGATGGGACAGTGGAGTCCATTTCAACATCCAAAAAAACTGGAAGAAATGAGTGATGTGAGTTGCATTATTATTATAAATAGACAGTCTTCTGACTTAGGTAGACGTAATCTACAAATGTACGACGTAACGACAAATATCTTACAAAGTACCGATACAAATAATTACTGTGTCATGTCTATCAGAAACTACTAGTAGGTTCATGGTTCCGCAACACCTGTGAAAGATGTTACGTTGCCGATTGTTCTATCACGCAAATGTAAAACACTACCCGTCATCTAGTTTTATCACTCACAATCATTGTTTTCCAGCTGTCAAAAGAAACTATAGTAACTGAAGATACTGTTAGTACCAAGGGTAAAGTCAACTTTCGGCAAAGGGCTTCAATAGACCGCCATAGTAGAGAACGGACTACGAGTATATCAATCATTTCTGAACAGCATACAAAAGATCACATAAACACTTCTGATTATAGTGATAGAGTCTTTATTAATGTGTCACCTACACTTTCTCAAATGACTAATATATCTGCTAATATTATGTTGGAGGAAGATGCTTTTGAATATGACATTGTGAATATTGACGCTAGTTTGATGAGTATAGCGGCAGCATTTTCGTCTTTCGAACTTGCGTAAGTGTCTTTTCTTATAAATAAAACAAATTATTTGGTAGACAATCACTTCTAAATTAAGTGGGAGTTTGATACGGAAAATTGACTTTGAGCCTCACGTTTTTAGCCCCACTGTCATTGCGTCCAATTTTATTTTCGTTAACGTTGTTTTATGCAGAGTTGGGACGAACCTGGACGAACCGTAGTGACCATATTGAGTTTCTGCCCCACTGCATACTAATAATAAATGGTTTTAGGACCAGATCACGCGCTTCTTCTGACCAATCCCGTCAGTCAGAAACCCCGAGCATCCGAAAGAAAAGTATGTGCGCATTTTATTACTAAGTTTTGGGGCTATTAAGTACATTTATATTGAGTAATTTAGTGTGGAATGAAGCTTCATTATCATTTCCCTGGCCTTACTCCTAAGGGCTGATCTCTTTAGGAGTAAGGGCCCCTAACCTCACACCCACAACATGTTTTTTCTCTATTCGTCATCATCTATTCGCCATCATCTATTCGCTTGTTCACAATGTTAAAGTAATTAATTGTTTTAGGAAAGCGTTCGATATACAAACCAAGCTATCAAGATTCAGAGCCATTTATTTATCGCGGAGTGCCTAATGCTTTCATGATTGAGTTATTTGGACTTAAAGAGGATGTTGATGAGAGGTAAGCTTGTACCTCTGCTAAAACGGCAACCTATGAAATTATTTGTTTAATCAATGTGTACTTACTTACCATACAGTCAGTAAGAATAAAAAAAAGATATAAAACATAGCTACCTAAATAGTGTTCTCTTATGTACGATTCGAGTGAATCATTTAATTTAGTTTTTTTTTATATCAACGACGAAGGTCACGATTTACACAAAGCCACAGAAGACATAAACGAAGCAGAAGATGGTGACAATGATTGTTTTTCTAGGAGCGCGATCGATCTACTAGAAGTTGCATTTCAAATAATGAAGGATTTCGACTACTGCATCATTCGCGTGCCGTCTGCTGATAAAACTTTTCCGTTGCTACAACATTTTTGCGTAATTAAATTAACATTATCTTTATAATTATCTATGTATAATGTATACCCTGCAGTGGGATACCATATACCGTATATTTTCGATTTATATTGATGTTCATTATATTTTGCAGTTGGTACCGACGAAAACAAGAATGTGTTGCACGTATTCTCTCTATGTTGCTCATCGGGCATCTGTTATGGGGTAAACTTAACTATTATGTACATATAGTTATTTTTAAGTAGGTACTAGTCATCTTACGAACAAAGTCGGACAGCATTTTACACGTGTAAAGTAAATTGATCTGTCTATTCAATTGTTAAAGTTCATATTTGCATGTGTCATGTACGGATACATACTCGTAACCACACGACTTTTATAAATTGTTAGATAATTATACAAAAAGTTGTCAGTCAATTCAGTTACATTGACTGACGTTGTCAAAAGTTGTCAGTAAAATCAGTTACATTGATTGACTGACGACCTCAGTGGCACAGCGCCAGCGGGCGGAGTTTGGGAAGAGTTAGAATGCGGGTTCGATTCCCGCTGCTGACGATGGTGTTTGATGTTACATTTTGATGTTGACATTTTGTGACGTGTTTTTGAACAGAAAACTGCGAGTCCGTAAAGCTGAGTTCATCGACATACCCCTAATCGCTCGTCTCTTCCAAAACACACAAGGCAAGGAAACTATATGGACGATTGAGAACTGTATTATAGAAAGCCAGAACCACAATGCCTATGTGTTTATGAGCGGTTTGTCGATAGTCGGTATTGGGGTTTTGGAGTAAGTACTAAAATGATACCTATTTATCATGATAATAGGAACTTATTTTATAGTAGCTTCCTAGAAGCTCTATTCGAGTAGAGCTTATCAGAAAAAGAATACCATCTTACTTTTTTCTGCCACTGAGATTCAAGAGATTTAGGGCCTTACCTCTGTTACTATGTATATCATCGTCTTTGCTCATTGACATAAGTAAGCAAGCCTCTAAAATTAATTTTGTTTATAATTATGGGAGTTAGTTAATATTCTATTTCCTCCGCAACTGTATGCTTGCATTATTGTCCATTTTCGTTTTTAAAACTTTACTACTCTCTTATCATAGAGAAGTCAAATGCACTTTTTGAAAATAGACCTAAAATAGAGGTCGAATACACCTAAATATTACAATATAACCTAGACACATGTCATAACAAACATATCTATGTTTATCACACAAATGTTTTTCCTGTGTGGGAATCAAACCCATAAAAAAACAATTACAGCGCAAAAGGCAGGGCTATTACCATCTTTTACCAACTAAGCTGTGAGTCCAGTCATTACCATCTAGCTGTTTATTAGTCAGTTTATTTAGTTTGATTTTCCAGGCCACCAGAAAAACTAAGCTTCCTACGAGCTAAATTCAACATAGATCCGTATCACAACCATAAATACCACCAGCCAGGCTCAGGGATAAAGATAGGCTTCTCATCCGTGGATGTCGCGCTCGCGTATCCCGTGTTCGAGCCGCATTACAGATACTTCGCCAGGGAGATGATGAGGTTGTCTGGTAGCAACAGCCTGGTTTGGATGACTGCTTATAGAAATAAATGGGTAAGTATAGTTTATTTTGGCATGAGCCTCACCTTGTTCGATTGGCACCACACTTAAGCTTTATGATGAAGAGGGATCATCAAAAAAAAGCTAGAAACCCAGCAGAGTTTGGTGCCAGATTCTTCTAGGCTGGGGCGCGTGGAACTGGCGTAAATTCACCTAGCTTTAAGACGTTTTATAATGATCTTTGTGATATGATTGAATAAATGTATTTTTTACTTTACTTTACTTTATTAAACTATAGATAGATATACACCATTACACCATAAATAAAATTAAACTAAAATACAACTAAAATTAACAAAAGTTTGAGGAGGTACAATGGGCGGCCTTATCGCTAAGAGCGATCTCTTCCAGGCAACCTTTGGATGGACTGTCATCAGAACTATCATGGTTATTAACATGATTATCACTAAAAACTGGATATTTACCATGATGTGTGAGTTTTGTTGATTCCCGATATTTCGGTGCATGGTAAAAATCCCATTTTACCCAAGCTAGGATTATGGTCCTGGGTGATGGCGAAATGAAATGAAAATGTGATGAAAAAGATGGCGAAGTGGATGAAATAAATGAACATTATTGTCTACAGTTTGATACTGCCTAGGCCTGTTTGTAATAGTAATCTATACCTATACTAATATTATAAAGAGAGAAGATTTGTATTTTTGTATGTTTGTATTTTTTTGTTATGAACAAACTCAAAAACTACTGGTCCGATTTCAAAAATTCTTTCACCATTAGAATGCTAAATTATCCCTGAGTAACATAGGCTATATTTATTACTTGCAACCCGCCCAGGCTTCGCATAGGAGCGGTTTTGGGGGCTGTGACGGACTGCTAGTTTATTTTTAATTTATTTTGTCTATTTTTAGGTAGCACATAAAGCTAACTCGCTAGTATCTACTATGGTACCATTGATCCCAAGAAAGTCTGATATAGACCTTGCTGCGGTTCCTGAGCTGCTGAAATTATCTGCCATTGCAAAGAACATGTAAGTATCTGAATTCAACTGATTAGCATAATACAAGTGGTATTATGGTCGATATTTATTTTATAAGAAGGAAAGATTTGTATTTTCCAATGTTCAAATTTCATCAGTTTTTTATGTTTCAGAATGGCGTTCTGTACTTGGTTCCTGGATAAGAAAATGACATCATTGCCTGTAGTAAATGTGAATACGAAAATAGTTGTCGTTGGCGCTTCAAGGACTGCTTTAGCATTTTTGAACACATTATTATTTGGGTAAGTGGTCTTCGTAAATGTAATAGTTAGTCATTAAAATACTCGCCAAAAAGCATACATTGCATGCATACTAGGAAGCATTAAAGAATGCTTCCTAGCGATAATTATAATTATGTGCTTGCAACACTATCGAATCTTGAGTGCTTGTTCACGTATTCAGTAGTCTGCCAGGTCCGGATCTGTGATTAAATAGACGTTAGATTAACAAAAATGTGAGATGTTGTTAGATCTCAACCTTTCCTGCGATTTTTATGTTATCTCCGGCGTTCGTTTTTGCCAAGTCGCTCCAACACTAACAAAACATGGGTGTTGTTAAAAAATATCTTTATAATTATTTCAGCAATTCCTCCACCTACCTATCTTTTACCAACATCACATTAATATCTGCCAACGGACTTCCATACATTCGGCATACCAACGCAGCTGTTGAGATGATGTTCCCTAAGTACCACAATAACACGGATAAGTACTTGAAAAGTGTACCCTACACTTACTATGTGAATGTCGTGCAAGGCATTATGACGGAGATAAATAAGTGAGATACTCAGATTTTTCAATGTCAAGGGACAAAATATAACATATATTACCAGTGATTATAATATCCCAAAAATTATTTTGCCTCAAGCGGGATTTGAACCCGCAACCACCGCTTGATACGCGGTCAATGAACTAAATTAACTTTAGTCATTGAACAGGCTTGGATAACTGCAACGTTTCCCCTGTAGGTGGAGCTATCGGCGCTTCGAGCCGAAGACATCCCAATGATTATTTCGTCCAAGCGAGATATGTCTCGATAGCTCAATTGGTAGAGCGCCCGCGTATCAAGCGGTGGTTGCGGGTTCAAATCCCGCTTGAGGCAAAATAATTTTTGGGATATTATAATCTTTAGTATTCCCCTAGTGTGATGGTTAACACTATAAAAACAAAAATAGCCATATATTACCAGTGGCACAGAACAGTTAGTACTACGTACAGAATGGCCACTCCCTACCTCCCACCGGTTATCGATATCGGTCGAGTACTAATGGTAGAGATAAACATAGTCTAAGGCTGCGTTTTCACCAGAGATGTGCTAGGATGTGTAGCGAGGGATGTGTTTGTTAGGAACCAATAGAATCACTTCATTTACCTAGCCTCGCTCTGACAGCTTTAATAAAGTGATTCTATTGGTTCCTAAAAACACTCTCCTCGATACACATCCTCGCACATCTCTGGTGGAAACGCAGCCTTAAAATGCACGCCCCTCTACCGCGCTTGTCGTAGATTTTAATGTGAAAACAATAGCAGTTTTCGGAGTGTGGCGTGCAGTTTTAGACTGGTTTATCTCTACCACAACACCCAGACCAGGACCAATATTTGCAGATCATGCAAACATTTTGTCCTGCAGGTGGAATTGAACCCGCAACCTCTCGCTTCTCAACTGAGTCGTCAAATGTTTGCGTTATCCGAGCTTTTTTCTAGGTTTGCTTGTGATGTGGACTGTGGTACAGTTTAGCACTCGTAGTTTCTGATTCCCACAATACATAAAATCTTTGGGTTAGAACTAGGTAGAAGTGACTGTTGGGTGTAAGTTATTATTTGTTTTTTTTATACCCTGCTTCTTAGCTAAGAGTTCGGGTGTGTTATATTATTTTATGTTGTTTGTTTGTTTATAAATAAAAAGATATAAGTCTTATTATTTGTTTTTCAGAACAGAAAGATACATCACGCTGACGAATGGAAGCAGATATTACTACGATCTGCTATTCTTGCTGTTCGGGAAGCAATATCAACACCCAGAATACTTGAAACCATTGCCAGAGAAAAACTTAGAGTAAGATTTAAAATCTATTTTAATTCAGTACACTTCATACAGCGGGTTAGTTTAGCTTGAATTAATCGGATCGCGTTTAATTGAAAAGATTTTTGTGCATGATGTGGTCACCTCTAATTGAGAGAATGTGTATGCCTGTGTATCTTTTGTTGGTGGTCCATAATAATAAATAAATAAATAAATAAATAAATGAGCCTTTGGAATTTTGCCTCATTATTTCCAAGAGAATATTCATCGCCAAAACTGTTGGCCAGCGCGAACGTACGCAAATCGATGCAAGACAGTGCTACCGTCCACACTTTTGGCAATTCTAATGAATCTTAGACACTTTTGCGCTTGGCTTGACTCATCCAGCTAGTCGAGCGACAAAGTGCGATGGGAAGGGATAAATATAATGTTATCCACACGATGGTAATTGAAATTCACTCGGCAAGGCTGGGCCAACATGTAATATTTTGGTATAAGTACGAGCTGCCAGCCGAGTTTGATGCCAGATTCTTCTAGGCTGGGGCGCTTGGAACTAGCGTAAATTCACCTAGCTTTTAGAAGTTTCAATTGATCAAAGTTGCCGTGTATTCCCGATGTCTCCATTAATGGGGACAGTGGGATTTTAATAAAATTATTAGGTAACATTCCCGTTGTCAATAATCTATTAATGGGGACATTTAAATAAAATCATTAAAAAAATATTGTTGCGATATGATTGAATAAAGTTATTTTTTACTTTACTTTACTTTACTAGCTAATCATTCCAGATGCGAGAACTACGCTCGCCTAAACATCCCAAGACCTTCGTTTGAGCCTGAACTAATATGCTATGACACTCCTGAAAACGTGTTCATCATCAACAACATTGGACAAGCAAATAAGGCTCTGCAGTTTGTAAAAACCTGTTTTAACGAGGATTACAATTGTAAGGACGACCTAAGAGTATAGTAGAGTTATTCGCGATAGAGCTCGCCTGGGGAAGAACTACCACCATACCTATTTCTGCCGCCAAGCATAATGCTCGCATTGCTGTGTTCGGGTTCGAAGGTAGAAAAAAAAATAAAGACATATGATAAGTTTAATTTACATACCTAGGTATGTAATGTCTTAGGGTGGCAACGCGCAAGTCATATATCTGATGTTGTAAGCGTACATAGGCTATGGTAACCACTTATCATCAATTAGGCCGCTTGGTTACCACTTCATAGTCTATTTTACATAGGAAGGGTGCTGACAGATTTGGTATGTTATGGTTTTAGTCAATAGTTTATAGTTTAAATTGCAAATTGAAAGAAATTTTTGGTAAATTTATAAATTGTATATAAATATAATAAATGATGCAAAAAAGAAAAAACATAAATGTGCACCCATGTGAAATCTGCTGAAATAGACTAAAGTGGCATGAATAAAAAATAATAATGGGGTTAATATTATTTTTTATTCAGCTAAAATCATTGTCTATGGAGCGACGATTCACACGTATTGCTGCCTAGCAGCTCTTTTGGAAATGAACATACCGCCTGAGAACATTGTGTTTGTCGAGCCGTTCCCGCCAGAAAACCCGTACAAGACCAGAGTTTCTGTGTTTTATAATGCAAATGTAAGTTAATAAAAACAACATTTTGCCGTTATGAGTAGCATCTATCAGTTATTTTTACAATAAAAAAGAAAATGGTTAAAAATTATATATTAAAATTATATTATAATTATATATTTAGACCATAGTTACTAATGCTTGCACACTTCTGCTTGGCAGAATATGTATTTAGCAATACCACAATACTTCTTAAATACAGGATAACTCTTGTTGCGATCACAAGAGGCCTACATGGCCGCAGTGACGATAGCGGCATAAAAGCAAATATTTTTTTGGTTGATTTGTTCCTGGTCTGGGTGTTACAAAACAATATTGTTTATTGTGTATTCCATCAATTATCTGTTTCCCGTAGTACTTAGTATTTGATAGGTATGTAGTATTTACAAAAAAATAAGTTTATTGTGTATTCTTTTTTTAGTTAGTATCCAGTTTATCTGATTAAGACAGATATAGGCGCTGCAGCCTGCAAAGTTATAATTTATATTAACTGTTGTGTTATACTAAACTGTGTTTAGATTATAATATTTGTATTATGACAAATAAAGAACTTTTAAAAACAAAACAGTTTATCTGATTCTCATAGTGCAGGCTTTGCTTAGTTTGGAGTTAGATGACGCTGTGTAAATCTACTAGTAATAAATAATATCCTCCAATATTTATTTATTACTATTAGACCAAGCGCGGTTTCACTCGCGTTATTTCTTTTAACAAATTTTTAAACCCTGTATATTTTCTCACCGTTTAAACCTTCCCTGAACTTTTACAAACATTTCAAGACCAAAATTAGTCAATCGGTCAAGCCGTTTTCGAGTTTTAGCGAGTCTAACGCACAGCAATTTATTTTTATATATAAGATCATAACTAGCTCTTAAATCACTATCTATTGCTGAAAACCGCATTAAAATCCATTGCGTAGCTTAAAAGATCTAATTTGTTTCATCAAAATTTGTTTAATATTTAATGATGATCGTTTGTATTGCAGGTAGACGAAACCGTGTCTCAAGTGATAGAAGGGCTTAACATCAAGGTGTACCGCTCCTACTACTTCCAATCGTGGAAGGTTCTGGATAACTTCGTCACGCACGTCGACTTTCTGTCGCATTTCCAGATGCTGACTGTAGAGTGCGCGGCGTTCTTCTACTATGGCAAGCGGGGTGTCAACACTGAAGCATTTGTTGGTAAAGTAGCTGTTGCCTGCGACTTGGTTCGCGAGGAATTCGGGAACTTTACTTAATTCAGTGCACCTCTAAATTGCAAAATAAATATATACCTTCTCACCTTAGGCTCTATCATAAGTTATGGCCTATGGGGGTTAAGTTTGATTTATTTTTATTTGTTTGGTTCATCGTGACAGCCTTCTAATTATCTCACTGTTGGGACACTGGCCCACTCTCGGGCGAGAGTGATTGGGTCTTAATCCACCACGCGGAGCCAATGCGGATTGGTGGATGGCACGTTTTTGATTTTTTAGTTCTTGGACATGCCGGTTTCCTCGCGATGTTTTCCTTCACCGTATGACTAGCATTGCGCACATAAATTTTTCGAACAGAAAAATCCATTGGTGCATGACTGGATTTGAACCCACGACCTTAGGATCGGATAACGGAGTCACCACCGGTACTCTGCTGTTTGTTTGGTTAAAATTTGGCAATTTTATCGAACTAAGTAGGTAACGTTTTATAACGTTTTATGCATAGGAATTTGGTTAGTCATGGCAAACCCCTATGGTCTATTAGGCATGATGACAGGAACCAATAATCATTAAAATGAAGTTTTCACCTTATGAAAAAGGATTCAAGGAATTCAAAAACCATATTTCTTTTTACATTAGATGCAAGATTGATAATATTTTTAATAAAATAAACCTACAAAATACAGCAATCCGCCATAAAAGGTTAAACAACGATCAGGAGCATCTAGGTTCTCTGATTGGTGGTATCAAAAATATTGCAGAATTATGAACCTTATTGCTAAAATTTTATATTGAAAACTGACATAATGACGTCACCGCTGTCACTCCGCGACTCAGTGAATTTTAAAATTCAAACAATAGCATTTTTTTACTACTAAACCATTAAATTCTGAAATAATAGGTTATTTTTTGCCTAAAATCAATACTTCTGAATACAATAGTAGTAAAATCAGTCATCATTTTTACTCATAAAACTATCGTGAACTATATCATACATTTTACAAACGGGTGTTTTTACGTACCGGTATATCGGTGAAGAGGTACCGACACTTCCTTCCCCCCCACACGCGCGCCTGTCGAGCTGCGCTGCTAGAGCCGCAGCCCGCAGTGCATATCGCGGCGCGTAGGAGGACGCTCGCCGTGTCACTCAACCCTGATGAAGACTCTCGAAATTGAGTCGAAACAGTGTCGGTACCTCTTCACCGATATACCGGTACGTGAAAACACCCATCAGTCATCATGCCAATTAAACATTTATTTTAGCTGTACATAGATGTGGCATGACATACGACGCTGGTATCCTGATCGACCACGAGTTCCGTACAAAAGACCCTTGCATCTACGCAGCCGGCCCGGCCACGGCTTACTACAACAGATATAGATCGCCTACTATGAAGCACAAGTATTTTGACTCTTATGATGTTGGAGAAACGGTACATATTTGCTCTATCATGGTATCTTTATATTTTCATCAGGAGATGGGAAGTTGAAGTTAAAACAACAGCAGGTATAACTTGGACCAGAACAGCACGAGAAAGAGAGGAGTGGAGGCAGTTAAGGGAAGCCTTTGCCGAAAAAGGCAAAGGCAAACAGACATAGTTGTCGATGTCGACTCACCTAAGTTGAGTAGGTGAAAGTTTAAGTTAAATATTTATGTGTCTGAATAAAAAGCTTTTATTATTATTATTATATTTTCATATAGACCGACTTTAACAAACTAAAAGTATTAATGACGGCCGCTGACCCTTCATTTTCCATCGACTATCTACGACTAAGCAGTCGTAGATAGTCGATGACATCGGTCCATCGATTGACATATGTTTCAGCTAGCAAATATAATAAAGGACAAACTAGATCCTCTTTTCTCTGAGAAGTATAAAACATCTAAAAGAGCTACGGATCAGTTTTCAAACAACACATATCAGACTAGTTCGAACTCTTCTTCGACAAGTTTCAAGCCTTCGTTTTGCTCTGAACGAACTACGTCGTAAGAATAACATAATTAATTGTTAGGTTCGCAGAGTAATGTCAAAAATTGTCCTTGATCAGCATCCATTGGATTAAACATAAAATCAATTCGCAGGTTAGCCGTGTGAATGGAACAGACAGACATGAGTTAATTTCGCATTTATAATACCTATGTAAATAATACGTCTATAAACTAAGGAGCACCGGTGGTCTAGTGGTAATGAATAGTAGTAGGTGAAACCCGGTCGTGCACCAATGGATTCTTCTGTTTGAAAAATTTATGTTCGCAATGCCAGTGCTCTCATACGGTGAATGAAAACATCGTGAGGAAACCGGCATGTCCATGAACTAAAAATTCAAAAGACATACCATCCACCAATCCGCATTGGGTCCGCGTGGTGGATTAAGACCTAATCACTCTCGCCCGAGTGTAGGCCAGTGTCCCAACATTGGGAACATTAGGCGGCTGTCATGATGATGATGAAACTAAGGTAATTAATATTAGAAAATTCATTGGCAAACAACCAGGAACAACCCATGACCTCAAGAGCGTCACGAGTGATCTAGAAAGTTACTTTATCCAGTGCTCTAATATCAGCAAACGAAGGGTTAACCATTTGTTATTTCAGCAGCGTAGAAGACGAATTCTTTCAAAACAGACTGCCTTGCTTGATGAAGCCGAAAATAAAATACTGCCGATTGCCAGGAGGATTGCAATACTTAGAAGTGCGCTCTCCAGGGAAGAAGATACCGCATTATTATCTGCAGTCACTGAGTTACAGCGTAATTATAGCAGTGTATTTTATACTCTACATAGTATAAAACAAAGTCCCTTCCCGACGTATGTGCCTCTGTACGTACGCTTAGATCTTAAACTACGCAACGGAGTTTACACGGTTTTAATCCTATATGTATATTTTTTTATGTCAGCAAGTGACAAGACAACCAAGGCGCCCGCATGATGTTGAGCACCACGCCTGACTATTACAGATGCAGTGCCACCAAAGTTATTAAGTGTTTGCGTGGCACTGCACTGCGCTTATCACCCCGAGACTTGTTGTTAAGTCTCTTTCGCCCAGTACTTTTTACTTTCTTGCTACAGTGCCCTTCAAACCTAAACACAGTAATGCTTGCATATGCAATGCTGCTGGAAGGTAGAATATCTGACACTGCGGTGATACCCACCAAGACGGACTCTTGCTGAAGAGTCCTACCACCAGGTAATCGTAGGTAATCTATCTAATCAGCCGTTAACGCCCACTGCTGAGTAAAGGCCTCTCTATCACGCCACTCCTGGCGATCTTGTGCCAGCCGGATCCATCGTTCTCCCACTGCCCTCACAATTTCGTCTACCCATCTGGCAGGTGGTCTGCCTCTTGGCCGCCGGATATCTCTAGGCCACCACTCCGTGACTGCTCTGGTCCATCGGTGGTTTTCCCGCCTTGCCAAGTGTCCCGCCCATCTCTACTTAAGTCTCGCAATCCGTATACCTGTTTGGTATACGATATACGATACATCAATAGATAAAATAATTTAAGAGAAAGGTTTATAAGTATTGTCTAAGCACCCGTGCGAAGCCGGAGCGGATCGCTAGTTAAAAATAAAAGCTGCAAGCGATGAGGTGATCTCTAAACGATTTGTTTTTTGATATTTCAGGGCTATGTACTAGAAACCTTCAAAAGCGGGTACTTTAAGATCCACTTGACGAATGAGCTGATTGTCGACGGGCTCACTTGCCTGACCCGACAGAAATACCCTGTGGAAAACTTCAAGCACATCTACGGACGGTCTTCGGTTGTTCTCAATAACGTGCATTTGAGGTACACTGTAAGTAAACACTGGAATTAATGAATAATTATTAACGGATATTTAACACTGTGCCATCTATCCCAAACTCAGCGGAGCTTGTACTATTGGAACTAATATACATATAACTTACATTTTTTTTTAAATATACATACATACTTATAATAATGCATAGAATCTCCCAGACCAAGACAATTTTTTGCAGATCATGTAAACACGCCCCGCAGCGGTAATCGAACCCGCAATCAAGCTTCTCAACCGCGCCACCGAATTCATCATGGTATGTATTTATAAGATGTAGAACCGAATCTATTAATCCATGTTTTTAAAAAGTCATTGATAAAAAATGCAGTTCGCAATTGGAAATATTTTTTGTCAACAGACCAAGAAGTTGGATGACTTTTACGAATTCTTCCGAATGCCGTGGGCGTTCTTTTTGTACCACGATCAAGCGAACGAGCTATTTGCTATGGTCAAGGAACTTTTGCCCAAGGTGATTGATTTATAAACGCGTTCACAGCAATTATTAAAAAAAAATTGGTAGACGTGTACAAAATGTCTTCTTACTAAAATAACAGATCTAATATTATAAATGTTAAAGGAATGTTTGTATGTTTGTGAGTATCACGCCAGAACGGCTAAACGGTTCTGTATAAAATTTGGCACAGGCACAGGTTATAGTCTGGAACAGCACATAGGCTTTTTTTATCTCGGTAATAAGTTATGTTTCCAGTAGGATAAATGGGATAAATAACTGTTTAATCGCGGCCTTATCTAGTAGAGGTTTAAAGTATGCTTATGGCCTTTATTATACAAAATCGTTGCGTTATTGAATGACTGATTGATAAATCATTGCACAGCCAGAACGGTACGCCCTAGAGACCTAAAATTTTAAAGGTGTCTGGCTTGCAAATGTTTCATCGTCTTTGTTCATTGATATAATAATTCACGATTCTTAGTAAGCCGCTAAAGCTAAAATGACAGTTTTTTATGCATAACCTATTATGAACCTTTAAATAATTTATTTATTATATTCACTAATGAGTATGTTTTCGTTCAGGGGCAAAGCGAAGGAGACACGATTCGTGAAGCTTTGCGTAAAGTAGCGGCAACGCGTGCGGTAAGTTCATAATCTTCATCTATATGAGAAGCGGTGGCATAACTGTGTTGTTTACGAAGTTAAGCACTGTTCCGCGGGGGTCATCATGTGGATGGGTGACCGTCGTCAGTGACAACTGAGTGCTTTTTAACCCTCCGAAGCACGGGAGCGCTCAGTTGTAATTGCCACTAGCGGTCACACATCCAAATGACTACGCGGAACAGTGCTTAACTTTGTTAGGGCACATAACAGATATTAGTACTACGTACAGAATGGCCATTCCCTACCTCCCACCGGTTACCACAATCCGGCCGCAAGTTTGCCGGCACTGAAGCTAAGGTATAATATTAGTAGGGTTGTCTTATTATTTTCTATCATTGATTTTTCACAATTGGCTCAACTGTATTCTTTTCCTCTCCAGTCAGATAATCTCCAAGTGGATTTACGTAAGAATTTCGAAGCAACTCCTCACTTGGAAGCCATCACTGATTACGTATTAGAATGGCTATCGGAAAACGATGTGCTACTGCCCATGTACTTGCAACCATCACAACGTACTGATTTCGACCACGATACAGACAGGAACCAGGTTTTCAGAAAGAAAAAATTGTCTATAATTGACCTGATTTCTAAGATTCTTTAATAAACAAACACTGTGCTTTATGCTTTGGTTTTAATAATTGTCTTGAGTAAGTTATGCCGCAAGAAAACCTAATAGTTATGTTAGGACGAGGTTAGACTGGTCCTTCAAGCAACGTACAAATATAAACGTAGTATAACAAGACGTTATATTACGTTTATTAACGACACTAAAAAAATGCCCTTATTCTTGTCATTTTAAAAATCATAAATCGATTTGAACCTCAGAATAAAAACTGTCAAGACTGATAATTTGAAATTTTGACATGTTTTGACTTTTGTGTATTTTCATAATAACGCTAAATCACAACACAATTTGTACCTATTTATTTTTAATTTTGATATTTTTATTTCATTCTGAACTATGTCGGAACCAAAAGGCTGCGCCGCTAAACCGTTAGTGCTAAACGAATTATTAATACAAAACGTAAACACATGGGGCAATGTTCAGTATAATATTCCACTGAGACTTTCCAACAACGAAACCCGAAGTGGAACCAGTATTGCCACTCGGCATATACCTGCAATACCTCATAGTTTGGACTGTGTAAGTAAAGTATCCAACTTTTATATTTTTTTATAGAAGTACTTATCTACAGCTCTATATAGAGGTCGAACAGAGAAGTACCTATAATACTACCTATTTATCCCGCCAACCAGTAACGCATTGCATGTGAAATATAGCACATGAGAATTTGAATTTTTATCTCAACACGTCTGTGATACCTTTGCAAGCGTCTTTAATCTACTATAGGAAGTTACAATACAAGAACACTTAAGCCTTATCCTATTCGCCTAACCCCCTTATTCATAAAAGAAACTGTCTTATTAGCGACACCATCATATCAACCAAAAATTTACATAGTTTTATAAGAAGAACAAAATTCTATAATTAATATTGGCTACTAGCCCTAAATAAAGCATATAACTTGCACTATGGAAGGAGAAATCGAACAACTTAGCTATATTCTTCTATATTCTAGAAAATCGAAGACCCACTTCCCGAGCGAGTATGCGGAAGAGACATGGTTGTAGAGAAGGAAACATACCGGACTACCACAGGAGCATACTGCGTCAAACCCAACCCGAACAAGGCGATGGAACGAGCTGACTGCTCCATCAACTGCCGGCGCGTTATATTCATGACTGGTGTTGAGAAACGAGTAAGTTGGTTGGTTGATTTTGTTTTTATACTGTTAACCATCACACTAGGGAAATACTAAAGATTATAATATCCCAAAAATTATTTTGCCTCAAGCGGGATTTGAACCCGCAACCACCGCTTGATACGCGGGCGCTCTACCAATTGAGCTATCGAGACATATCTCGCTTGGACGAAATAATCATTGGGATGTCTTCGGCTCGAAACGCCGATAGCTCCACCTACAGGGGAAACGTTGCAGTTATCCAAGCCTGTTCAATGACTAAAGTTAATTTAATTCATTGACGAGAGGTATCGCATTGCTTATTCAATTGGTTGATTTTGTTTTTATAGTGTTAACCATCACACTAGGGGAATACTAAATCCCGCTTGAGGCAAAATACTTTTTTGGGATATTATAATCTTGAGTAAGTTGGTTGTCAAAATATGCTCTAAATCTTCTGTTTTACATATTGTATCCACAAACCCGCATTGGGTTTGCGTGGTGGACCCAATTATTCATCGAGAGTAGGTCAGTGTCTCAGCAGTGGAAACAGTTTCCTGGTATTAATAAATATAAGTCTCAAAATGTGAATATTATTACCAAACAAATCCAAAATCAAAAATCATCATCATCACTTACAATTTATATAAATGGAATATTTTTGTGTAGTCTAGAACACTCCTTTATACATAATATAAAACGAAGTCACTACCCGCCGTCTGATCCTCTGTATTTATGTATTATTTAGATCTTTTAAATTATTTTAATCTTGATGGGTACCACCGCAGTGCCAGATATTCTACCTCCAAGCAGTAGTGTGCAAGCATTACTGTGTTTAGGTTTGAAGGGCACTGTAGCAAGTGAAATTACTGGGTGAAAGAGGCTTAACAACAACGTTTCGGGGTAATAATACTCTACCACGTGGATAACAAAGTCCTTTCTAGTTTAGTTCTTTTAACTTTGTTACATGAAAAAGAGATTGCAGCGATTGCCAATTTTCAGCTCCAAGGGAAAAGTATAACTCAGCCACTAATGCTGTCAGAGATGAAGGACAACTACAGAGGACTGGTAAAGACCCCAACAGCGCCCCCTGAAATCACAGTCCGCCCTCCCGATCCTGAGTATATTTTTGATGTAAGTTTTAATCCTATCATTAGTATCAGCCGAATCACTAGAAATTTTCTTTGGCAATATTATCATCAGGCGTTCTGTAGGAACAACCAAAAAGATAATAAGTACTACACCTGCGAAATATGATAGCCAAAATCACGTATAACTAGTGTGCATTTGCTAGATAGATCAAACAATTGATTAAGCTTGTGTTAGTTCATAATAGATTGTGAATTGAGATCATTTTGTGGACCAGTGCCTGCTCCACCTGGTAGTAGGACTTTTTAGCAAGAGTTCGTCTGGGTAAGCACCATACTGTGGTTAGGGTTTGAAGAGCACTGTAGTAAGTGAAATCCCTGAGCGAAAGAGATCTAATAGCGCTTAAATTTCGGAGCAAAATGTCAAACATTTGTACCGAAATCGATATAACAAGGTAATTCTTGCTTGCAATTATTGAACCGTGTAAATAGGCCTTAACACTGCAAATGCTCTGGCGTGGCGCATTAGGCCAACGTCTAGTCAAGCTGCCATTAAAAAAAAACCTAAAATAATTGTTTTTGTAGGTAGTAGCAGCAGGAAGAAATGAAGCTCCATGCATCTCAGATAGCGCAGGCGGTTTCCGAAGGCTGCTCGACCCTTACGTGTCCACTTACAGAGCCTACCACAAACCCTTCACGATCGAAGACCAGTACGGCATCGGAGCGAACGATCACATCACTTTCTACTCCGAATTCAACACGCCAAAGGTTACGAAGTTTTTTTTACTTTGACTTCAAGAGTTACTGGCATAGCGCATGCGTCAAAATTACGCTAAGAGTTAAGAGTATAGGCCGTTTCGAGAATGCGCCGTTATGAGCACGCGATACATTACGCGGAAGGGGACATTATCCTCAGATTCGAATAACACGTCAGGTGATACAAAATCGAACGTTCAAATGTTGGCAGACTTAATAATAATTATCAGCTCCTTATTCCACTAGAAAAAAACCATTAACTTCTCTTTTTTAAGCAGGTCTTGGCCACTGACTCATACAAACTTACTTATTTACCCACCTTCTTTTTCTTTGTCTAAATGTATTTCTGTTGTGACAATTAAATGCTTCACTCATTTCTTTAACTTTGCTATTGCTTAGATAACTTTTTGCCATGAAATAGGTGAGGGGTTTCGGGCCGAGGCACAAAGAGATATGGATGCCTCAAACATCCAAAGTGCACAGAGCAGTCTACGATAGAATCCATGTCAAGAAGGAGGCGAAAGAAGTGGCGGCTTGTCACAATCCTGTCAACAATATCAAAGGGTAGGGACATTCAATTTATTTACTGTCTGCACTCCGTATATTACAAAAAATATTCATAAGACAGCAAAGTGCAGACTTGTAGAGGATTACATATTGTAATATTAACTAACGAAATTTCGCGTACCTGGGGGGGGGGGGGGGGGGCCTTACTCTTGAACGCGATCGGTATTGGACAGTTTTTGGAATATGAAATTTCGTACTTTTGACAGCAAACCAAGCGCCAAATTCAACCTTGTTTTCAAGAGTACAAAAATTTTACAGCAGAAAATGAAAATTAGGATTGGATCGGAATTGTTATTGGATTCAAGAGTAAGGCATACCGCTAAAAAAAGGGAAACACGTATTTCTCGGCACTCACTGACTTTTGTTCCAAAAACATAATGCTATACAATTTTTTTTACTAGCATGATTTTTTGACTCTCAAATTAGTGAAGAATCATGGAGCAAGTAGCGTGCCTTGTAGTACTCCTTAGCCTCAACAAATTCCCTTCCTTACAGAGTGTTCGTCTCAGAAACGAAGTCAAAGTACAAGATTCCCTTCGCCGCTTCCTCCCTCGCCTCTTGGTCTCACGGTGAAGAGTTCGATTTGGCGCCATTCCCTCCCAATCCCTTCCAAACTAACATTGCACCGTTTATGTACTGCAGTGATTACTGTCATATCGCTCAAGGAACGCCTCCTTATACTGTAATTGATCAAATCAACCATCAAATGCCGGCGCATAAAGGTTGCAAGAGACGCTATGTCGTGTCCAGAGATTATGAACCTTGAATGTTAGGGATTTTTAATTAAATGCTTCAAATATCTTTGCAAAGTCTTTATTAATAAGTATTTAAAATTTAGTAGGGTCTGAGATCGTAGGAGCTATAAGATGAGGGCCAATGTATATTATTGCCTGAAAAGAGAAATACATAATTATTTGTCTGACTAGGTGAGTTCAATATATAGTTATACCTTTATGTTAGGCAGGCCACAAACCATTTAGGCTCGCTAAAACTTGAGAACGGCTGAAACGATTTGGCAAATTTTGGTCTTGAAATGATTGTAGGAGTCCAGGAATGGTTTAAACTGTAAGAAGTTGTGGAAAATTGCGAAAAAAATAACGCGAGTGAAACCAGGTCAGCTAGTTATTGTTACTACTACTCCTAGCAAATGGGTAGATATTGTAAAAAATTGTATCATCGGTTGAAAATTGGTAAGAGATTATTAACAGCACCAGTCCATAAATTACTTTTACTAGGGCTACGATTACTAGAGCTTGAGCTTTATGGAGTTATTATTTCATTTCAGAACATTTTTGTTCTAAAATCAATTTAACAAGGCAATTCTTGCGTGCAACTATAGTATGGTGTAAATGGGCCATTATTTTAGACATCGGATAACATACCCTGTATACCTGTTTCACAATCTGTATAACAAAGTACCTCATCCTTTTCATATATCTAAGTATCGTGTGTCACTCCGTGTTAGAATTATCAGTAATTGGCTTCTGCAATTGAAAACATAAGATTTAGGATCTATTTGACGCATTCTAGAAGCATTTATGATAGTTATTTGTGTTTTACCTTATACCGGAGCACGAAACAACTTACGCATAGAGGAGTTGAGCATTCGCATTTAGTATTACTTTTCTGCAAAACATTGTTTATCCATTTTTAGAATAAAAAAATAACGAAATAATAGTCATCAATCCTCACCCTTTTAGTTTTCTTTTCAATATCTAATTTCAAGGATTTCTCATCTGAAGGCTCAGATTTACACTCTATCTGTAAAAAAATGCAATGCAATGAAAACAATGTAAGGGTTTCTTCCACGTATTTCGAGTGTCAATCAAGAAATTTATTTTTCTTATCAAGCATAGGGTACATATTGATAATGCTGTTATTTATTGTTTTAAATTATTTATTGTCAAGGCTGTTTTTGGGTTAGAAATACCATTGTCACGTTGAACAGTAAACTGACCGACTACTATTAGCTAGCGTGAAATGGGCCCTAACCACTCGTACGTGTGACGTGCGCGAGCATCCCCTCCGTCATTCCATACGCATAAAAAATGGTGGCTTTGTTTACACAGTTATCTAAACCCGTCGCAATTCAGCGACATTTACAAGAGTGGGCAAGAAGTGTAACCAACTTATCACTAGACTATAAAATTATCATGTTCTGTGGAATTTCGTTACCTTTTTATCCAAGCCTATTAAGCATGTACAAGATGCATGTTTTCTTGGAAGCACCATTATAGTTATTTTTTGCCAAATCTCTCTTCTATTCCTTTTTTCATGACTGGATTATTCTGAAATATCCAAACACATTTCACAACAATGTCTCTGTCTGTGCTAGAATCTGATACGATTGCAAGATTTGCTATAAAATGGTTCGTTCTTACCCCTGGGCATGTTTGACTTTTACATTTTGTTTTCTTAGAGTCGTCTTCACATTTACCACCCTGAGGACAAAATTTATACTTATCGCTATTATTAGGTACGCATAATCATTAAAATGAACCTGTAATGTCCCATTTACACCATACCATAATGGCATGCAAGAATTGCCTTGTCAATTTCATTTCAGAACATTTTTGTTCTAAAATCAATTTGACAAGGCAATTCTTGCATGCAGTTATGGTATGGTGTAAATGGGCCATTAGTCTCGGCTTTTAAAAAGGCGATGGGCCATGACGGAGGCTTTCGGTCTGAGTTATCTGAGTTAGCCAAATACTCATACGAACTTGCTTAATCAGTTAACTATTGGCGGATAATATATCGCAAAAAATGTACATAAGTAAATAATTTTTATTTACTTTTTATTACATTTATAAATTTGTCAGTATACAAATTGAGAATCTATTCTTTGTTTGTTAAAAAAATTACTAACAGCCTGCAGTCGGACTTCAAAAAGTCAAAAGTTAACCTCTTATTAAATAATTTCAAAATTTAACCCCAAAAAGGATGTATCGAAAATTTAAAGTTTATTGGAATCATAAATTTACGCATTAGAAGTGACGAGGAATTTCACCATGAATAAAATTACAGCTTACCGGAGGGCATTCGTCTTCTGAAAGCATAGGCGGTTTCCTCTGTCTAGGCGCCATACATGGGGGGTTGTGGAAGCATCGTTGGGGCGTGTTGCACGGTGCAGCCGCTCTGGCCGGCCAGAAGCATGGCATCAGGTACGGGAAGCAGGAAGATGGAGGTATGCATTGCGGGAGATGGTGGCAGGACCTAGCTGATAACGGCTGTTGGAAAAATAAATTATATGCTTGTATTAAAATCTTTTTTAAGGCACCCGATAGAGTCAGTGGTTGCCTATGATACATGCAAGTGTAGGTGAAAGAGGCCTCTTTATGGACAAAAGTGTGGAACTTCTCGTTGTTCCATAACCTGACGCCACTTAAATCATCTACAATAGATGTAAAGACGATGATGACGCGTAAGAGTATTTGCAACTGTGTTTGCATGAGCGGAGCGGTTCAAACACATACTAAGGAAACCCAAATGTTAATCTGTTACACATGTGCCAATAAAAAACCGCCATAAATTATAACCTTCTGTGACCTTTTGGCCACCATGGCACAAGCGTCTCTCATATCCACTGGAGGCTGGCGTTGCGTTGTAAGGGATATTTGATATAAAATTAAGAAAACAGCACATGACAAATTAAAACCTGAGTATAAAAATGAAAACCATCTATTACCTTCTGAAGCACACAGCTAGAACGTGGAGTCAGTTCACATGGCGAAGGCTCATATTTGGGCTTTCTATTTATCGATATCTGGAAGAACAAATTAATGTAGATTCTCAGGATTTCCAGATAAGTCGTGGAAAATAAATCAAGTATTTTGCGAATACTTACCTTCATTCCAAAACATGTCGTGCAATCGACAAGACACTTTGATGATGGACATGGCTGAAATAAAAAATCATTTCCAGTTTATAATAATTGAACAAACTAAAGCCTGTGTAAAGAAATAACGGCTATTATTAATATTAAAGCTCTTGTGGCGTAGCTCACCATCTCTAACTGATCAAGGTGGAATATTTCAGGTTAAATATTTAGTTCATGGTAAGTACTCGAAGTTTCTGATATCCATGATACAGGGATTTATAATGTAAGAAGGGTCAGGACTATGTTTATAATGTGTGTGTTAGGTGTGGGTGTGCAGTCGTAGTGTTATTTACCCGTGATAAAAGTGGTAAAATGCTATAAGAATTCGGTTAAAGATGGTCACTACTTCGAGCAAACTTACTGACCTTGCATTTTCCTCTTGGACACGAAGAGCACTAAAAATGATAGTGACTAGTTAGATTCAGTAGTATTCAAACTTATACTAAATATATTAACAGCGATTTTTATAAAATAACTCACGACAGATGGACAAGGTGGATCATCCTGCAAAAATAAAATGTGATATAAAGTGTGATGTGTGTAGCTATTGTCTTTCAACTCTATCATCGTCTTTGACATTCACATAATAATGATAAGCAAAGACCACAGCGGAAAAATGTATTAAAAAACTCACTAAACTCATGGTAGTTTCAGAAACAAAAATCTAAACAAATCATAGAATGTTGGGTAGGTACTTACGCAAGGAGGTCCGCAAGGCGGTCCACACGGTGCTATACACACTGGACAGCATGGGTCTGTGCAACAACCTCTGCATCCACCACACTAAAAATAATTATAGGCAGAGTCTGCCCGCGACCACGGTTGTTGCAACACAACCGAAACGTCGGGGAAATAAAAAGGTAAATTACGCGATAAAATCCCGCAAATATTATAAAAAACTATGAGTTCTGATCGCGAAAGTTTAAAAAAGACTATTAAAAATAATTATTTTGAGAATACAATAAAATAAATAAATGTAAGTTTATTATACTAAAAAATACTTACGATTGTCTAATTTTAGGTAGGTTATCCTGGCAGTAAGATGAGCTCTACCTACAGTACTAAATTTTTGTATTGTCAGCGGTTTTCAATCGATTAGTAGGTCAAAACCTATTTCATAGATTAACAACTTATAATTACAGGGAAGCTATTATTGCTGAGTCTATAGCTTCAAATTCTTACCTTCAGCGATGTTGGCAGATCTGTGTTACTCTAAAACCAACAATATTATTTATTTGTCATGACCATTCCAGAATAAACAGGTATACCTACTTAACCTAATTGAGTTGCGTTGCGTTACCTTATGTCTGCAGCAATCTTTCCCACAACAGATTTGTACAATAGCTGTTTGATGAAACACTGCCTTATCATCTTCTTTGCGTATTTTCTTCGATGTACGCGAACCAACGATAGCTATATTCGAAAGTCCAAATAGGTTATGTTCTTTATCAAGCCGGAGTATAGTGGATAGGTATTTGTCACTGGGGCTCATGTGTCGGGTTAGGTTGCCTTCGGATTCTCTGCTACATTGCGAGCTTGTAGTCGACGAGGTTGGCGAGAGAGACGGTGAACTAAAAAATAACAGTATTAGAAAGATTCTCAGTATATTCAGTTCGTTTTATAATTTTTCGTACTACACCTTACCGGAATATTTATGGATCTCTTCGCCTATCTCTAACTTTAGCACCTGTTAATGCGTTAATGTGTCTGCAACGATATTATTTTTTTGTATTTTGGTATCTGTTCCATTATTCTATACAACAACACCTTACCTGGAGTCTGGGGCCTCGTTATTGTCTTCTGTAAGCCATTTCATTTTGGTTAATTTCAGAATATTTGGATTTCCAGTTAAATACTCTTCATCATCAGACTTATTACTCTCGACGTATGTTGTAGGCTGTTTTATTAATAATGTTTTCTTATTGATTTGCTTTTAAAAATTAAATTTATGATTTAGAAATGAAGCGCTTACATAAGATGTGGTCGAGCAAGTTTCGCTGTTCACCTTTATATTCACTTCTTCGTTAGATTTTCTATGTGATTCCACGAGTTCGTGGAGTGCTTTAGATCTTTCTACTTTTATATGATCATCTTCTGTGTCCACCTTGAACAATAGTAGATATATTTGCAACAGCTAATTTACGGATGTACTTACAGTCAACAAACTAAGAGGGCACTGTAGCATTTCCTACAAGTAGTAAATTACAAACCTCATTGGCCGGTTCTAAAAGGTGAGCAAATTGGTTATGTATTAAATTATCGTTTGGTTTTATTTCGTTTACCAGACATACGTATGTGAAAAATGTGTTTTGGTCTGAGGCACTTCTGGCTAATTTCAACGTGGCTTGCGGATACATGCTTGGTTTGGTGGTGTTAGAATGGATGTTTTATATGAATCGCCAACATCTGAAAAATAAGTTAAAATAACACAAACCCTTGGTTTTTGCAAAACTAAAACCGTTGATAGGGAACTCACTTTATTTCATAGAAAAATAAATCTAAATCTAAATGCTACTTTGCCATTTTGCTGTAACTAATGGTAAAGATGGTAAAGATGTCAACTAATGTCAAAATGTTACGTTTTCCTCTATGGTCACGCTTTTTGGGCATTTGATATTTTTTTGTTAGTCTTCTAGGTTGAATCATAGAGTTTTTATCCGTCAAAGCTATAGTTTTTGATTTCAATATCTAAAAGAAGAAGAAGATTTCAATATCATACTTTTGAATGTAATAGACCTTCTTTTCTTAAAATGTCAGCTATTCCGGAACTACGGAAAGCACATCGTGGTACTAATATCGTAAAGGAATAAGTAAAATAGGGTAAGTACTAATATTATAGGTATACTACACACGTACAAATTCCTTGAAGCACCCATAAAGTTTTTACCAAAACTATTACTATTATTATACTAGCGCCCAAGAGAATATAAGCACTACGTATTCACACTGTACCTAGTTATCTGATGAGGAAGTTATATATACTAATTGCCTAAAACAATGTACCTACTCACAAAGGTATGGCGCGGTGTGTACCTCCCTACCTATATAGACCCTGGTCTGTGACCTTTTTGCGGATGTGTGTTGTTTGAACCAGAAAGTAACGAAAAGGCAGCAAACGATGATGACCGAACACATCACAACACACAACCCTACCTGGTGGTAGGACTCTTCAGCAAGAGTCCGTCTTGGTGGGGTACCACCGCAGTATCAGATACCTCCAAGCAGTAGTGTGCAAGCATTACTGTGTTTAGGTTTGAAGGGCACTGTAGCAAGTGAAATTGCTGGGCGAAAGAGACTTAACAACAATGTCTCGAGGTGATGAGCGCAGTGCAGTAGGTAAGACACTTAAAAACTTTAAGCTTTGGGTGGCACTGCATCTGTAATAGTCAGGCGTGGTGCTTAACATCAGGTGGACGCCTTGATTGTCTTGTCATTTGCTGATATAAAAAAAAACATAATTCTGCTAAGTACCTACCTGTTCATACAAAGTTAATCTAACTCACCATTTGGATGACCGCGTGACTGACGTGACTTCGGAAGCCTCCGAAGTATGGAAGCGCTCAATGTGTTCCCGGTCCCGGCCACTCCCGGCCACGTCCCGGCATATAAAATTAGTAAAGTCATGACGAAAGCGTTCGGGCGGCCTATGTTTAGCAGTATTGAGCAGATTTGTTAACTTTAGGTACCTACGTTAGTAGGTACTTACTTATGTACCTTTGGCTGGTGTGGTGTGAACGACACCAAACCCCACAAAAACTAAACGCAACAAAAGAATGTCGGGAAAAAAAGATTTGATTTTGCCAAGATAGTCCGCCGTTACGGTTCGCTGCAATTTCGATTGCAAAGTGATATTCGCAAGTAATTATAACGTGTATAATTTTATTGATCTATCAAAATGATTAAATTGATACTTGGTATTACGAAAAATTCAATCAATAGTTAGTTTGGCACTTGTTTTTTAATGGCGTTAAAAAAAACAATTGCCAAAAAAGTTACCTTGCTTTGGGCACCTCTGATAGCGCTCCTTTTTTATTTGTTTCTGAATCCCAGAGGAACGTGGTGTGTCTACGTATGAATGAACATCACAGTTTCTATGAATTGGTGTAAACGCCGCATCATTTAGAGCCAAGCAAACTTTTGCAGCGGTGAATCACGTCATGTCAGAGATGGGCAACTATTTGGAACATTGTTTAGTTAGTGAGCATTTATACAATGTACATTATTTTGTGGGAAATATCTAACTTTTTCTTAGTTAAATAGCAGAAACGAGAGAGACCTACGTTTTTTCTTGCAAAAGCTCAGTTTTGAACGTTTGAAGACATCTTCACTCGCATCGGAAATCCCTGAAAAATATCCCGTAGGTTATGTTGGTATTACAATCTATACATATGTGCTACCATCAACCTCCGTTATTTCAAGAAGTTGAGAGGTTGAGCTGGTCAGGTTACCAAAATAAGAATTATAATTTTTAGAAGTAATCAGCTACCTATGTATGTTTCATATTTGTTTTAGCTTTTATGTTGCTCTCCTCTGCTAAGTGTAGGTACATGCTAGTCGAATCGGAGCCTTTGTACCGTAACATTTTGTTGTGGTCCTGCCGCTGCCAACCGTCCGTTTCATTGTCTAAAATGTGGCTAAATTTAATATCGGAATGCTAATTTTTTTTGTTGAATTTGTGATATAGTTTTAGTTATATGCCTACTTTGTTAGTGGTAATTCGAATTATGAGAACAATGCGTGTGGCAATTTTGTGTTTTGTGTGTGTTTTTGAATGGACTGTAAAAGCACAGTTTGGAAGTGAGTAGATTGTTATAAATATATCTCATTCTCTGAATTCTTAACCAGAAAACACAATAATACAATCCTTCAATAGGTAACTGGTTACAAAGAAAATCATGACAGCCTTCTAATGTTCCCACTACTTTGGTCTCGAGTAAGAGTGGTCATACTGATCCACCTCAACCCAAAACGGATTGGTGGATTCTGGATGGAATTTGTAAAAACAAAGACAATGCCTTTGTGTAAATAGGTACCTACAATGTCATATTCGAAGTTGTTTATTCTTATTGCTAATAGAAATAAAGCTAATTTAGGTTCATGACGTCTTCGGCGTAGCCCGTTAATAGTGCGTGTGGTGTGGTGCGGTCTCGATTCTCGCTGCGGAGTGCGAGTTAAGTTTTGCACTAGAGTCAATACTAAACACTGGACTTGCGTGCATTTGCAAGTAATATCATGGCAACAATAATAATGTGGGTAAGCGAACCAATAATTGCTGATGACACAATGATGTACAGCCTCGATTAGGATATGATAACATCTGTCCCAAGGTCGACTAATGGCAACTAGCAATTTTTGATGCAAAATATCCTGATACTTAATTGATTCGTAAAATTTCGAATTCAACAATAAAAAGGAAGTTATCATAAAATATCACAATTTATTATATCTCGAATTAATGCAAGTTAATATTTTTACGTTATAATTAAGTTCAGTCAAGTTAATAAAACTTATAGGTTGTTTGTTTGTTCCCAGTTCCTTTTGATTAAACTTAGAATAGTTATAGTATGTGACAGTTTTTATAAAAACAAAGTGGTCACTAGGTACTTACATTTTTTACTTTTCTTTTCAGGTATAGGGTTAAGCGTTGGGTTGGGAGGCGTTAAAGACGACGATGATTTAGGTTTTAGGGTAAGTAATCGTTTGCACTGCTCAAAAATGTTATAAGAATAGTATTTAGTGTGTTTTTTACCACTAAAGTGGCAACCAAGTGTACGGTCCACGGCCGGTACCGAAGCCTATTTAAGTAGGTACGTTGCAACCTCAGATATAGTATCACTGGAGCGATGCCACTCTTAAGACGTAGTTCTAAAGTCTCATGTGCCTGTAAATTTACCGGAAACCATACCCTTCAAACTGGAACAAAGTAATGCGAGTATTAACTGATTGGCGGCAGAAAGAGGTATGTATATGGTAGTTCTTTCCCGGACGAGCTCTAACACAAAAAACTCTACTACCCTTAGATAGCATAAAATGAACGTACCTAAATGTATATAATTTGCGCATCACAAACGGCTAACTTCACGTCGGCCGAGATCTGCAGTTAAAAAAGTACAAGAAATAAGTTAAAATACCAACTGTTAATTCTAAGTGTCGAATAACTTTTTATTTTGTGTATAAAGGGAAACTGCGAACCGAACACAACATGCGTACCAATCAGCTCATGCCCCATTCTGGAGGACCTTCTTGACTTCTCCTGCTTTTCTTCAGATAAGTAAGTAAACAGAACATAAGTAAGTAAAGGAACAGATTAATATATCTTATTTTCTTCCTCTTAAGAACGCGAGAAATTGTATAAAGACATTGTGGTTTAAGGAAAATAAATCAAGATAAAGTATTTCAACGACGGATGTGGCGCGGTGGGCGAAGGTCCGCCTGCGACGCAGAGGTTGCGGGTTCGATTCCCGCCTTGGGACAAATGTTTGTAGGATCAGCAAATATTTGTTCCGGGTGTTCTGGGTGTTTTCTATGTATAATAAAAAATATCTATCTATGTATTGTATTGTATTAAATATATTATATCAGTCATCTAGTACCCATAATACAGCTCTGTTTAACAGCAGCTTACCTTGGGCTAGATGATGCTGTGTGGATTGTCCAGCATTATTTATTTATTTATTTATTCAACCATATAATCCATCGCTTCGGTGATTTTAGATTTAGGTTTTACTCGGCTCTACTTTGATGAATACCTGACTATTAGACGTTGTAGGTACCAGTGGTAGACTGAAACACTCATGTCTAAGTTAAATTCGATATCTCAATTCCGCTAAAATATTTTTATTCAAAAAATATTCTAAAACACTACCTAAACAATAAGGCCATGTCATAACAAAAGCCTTCAAGTGGTCGATTATCAACGTCAACAGAGTTGGCTGCTGACTCATACGAGCAAACTGACTTATTCCATAAATCCCTGCGATGATCCCTTGCAAAAGGGATTTCTGGACTTTTGCTCCAAATATCCCATTACTAAAAAAGAAGCAAAGATGATTTCTGGGCAAAAGTTAGGCTTATTCCAGAAATCCACTGCGATGATCCTTGCTAACAGCCTTCTAATGTTCCCACTGCTGGGACACTGGTCTACTTTTTTTACTTCTGTTTTCCTTCACCGTATGAGAGCACTGGCATTGCGCACATAAATTTTTCGTAGCGAAAAATCCATTGGTGCACGACCGGATTCGAACCCACTACCTTAGGATCGGAAGGCGGGGTCACTACCACTAGACCTCCAGTGCCATTGCAGTGATGATCTGTACTTATTTTTATCCCTACAGATATTTCCACCGACTGAACCAGCTGACTTGCGGTCACGCAAACAACGAAGACTACGTGTGCTGCCCTTCCTGCGACTGCGGCAAAGTGTACCAGGACGGCGCGCAGAAGTGTGGCCAGAGCATGGTTCGAGGTGTCGATTATAATGGCCTGGGGGCACATCCCTGGGTAGCCAGGATTGGATTCGCACGTAAGCACCACGCAAAACATTAATATAATGCCCTTATTCATGACAGCCTTCTAATGTTCCCACAGCTGGGACACTGGCACACGTAGCTGGGAAGGCTGTTATTATTAGCAACTGTATAAAAAAAAGCTGAACCCGTGCGAAGCCGATGCGGGTCGCTAGTGGATTCTAACCACTCGCGTGCTCATCATCCCCACCACCTGGCGCCATTATGTCCATTACGTACCTATACCTTTTTTTTGTCGTCCTGGGTGCGCCCCTGCGTCACACTTATGGGTTTTACCAAGAATCACTTCATAGATCCACCAATGTATTGTCAAGTGGTTGAACCAAGCTGATAACTCATATAGTAATGTAATACTCTAAATGCACAACTCTTTCTATAATACGTCAGTGAAAAAACAATAGGTTTTATTTATTCATCAAAAAAAAAAACGATGTTTGTTTTACCACAAATTTGTTTTGATGTTGTTTCAGATAAGGAGTCTGGTAACGTTAGATTCGCCTGCAGCGGCTCTATCATATCCAAGAGAGTGGTGCTAACCGCTGCGCACTGTGCTTTGGCTAAACCGGAAGGATACCAATTGTAAGATTTTTTAAAATTATCTAGCAACATCGAGTGTTTTCTTGTGGTCCCATTATTTTGTCCCATTGATGCGACCACGCGTAATAGTAGGCTATTTTGACGACCGGTGTGGCGCGGCGGGCGAAGGTCCACCTGCGGCGCAGGAAGTTGCGGGTTCGATTTTCGCCTTGGAAAAAATGTTTGTACGATCAGCAAACTTAACTACAAATTTTTATTGTATTGTATTAATTATATCAGTAATCTAGTACTCATTACACAAGCTCGGCTTAGCGTGGAGCTAGATGATGCTGTGTGGATTGTCCAGCAATATTTATTTATCATATCATGCCATGAAGCAGTCTGAAGACGCCACCATCCACCGACTACCTCCGATCACTGTTATCGAAAAATAAAGTTATTAAAATGGTGAAGAAAAACAGCATAAGAAAACTTGCAGCTTAGTTCGCCTACTCCACAAAAAACAGGTTTAAAATGGTTTAAAAAAAATAATAGCCTAATATATTACAGGCTATTTACTACATAAGTGCTCATGGTGGGCCGTATGCTTGTTTGCCACCTTGGTAGTATAATTTTTTTATTTTGGTTGGTCGAATCAACAATCATCTTAATTGTTGATTCGACCAACATCAGGCTCTAGATTATGTAATTAGGTTGCAATCGATTTCACTTGGTTTCAATATAAAACCGACGTATTTTGTACGAATATGACAGCTTATTGACAGTTCACTGATATAGATTGGTTGCAATCCGATTTCAATCAGCGAATTGTCAGTAAGCTGTCATATTCATACAAAATATGTCAGTTTTTAATTGAAATAAAGTGAAATCGATTGCAACCGAGTTACACAATCATCCCTCTGTTAGGTGCTTAAAATTATATATTTTTAACCATCGTCACAAATAGGTCGACAGTAGTGGTCGGCGAATGGGACACGGGCCGGAGCCCCGACTGCAACGATTACTTCTGTGCGCCGCCGACGCAAGCCGTCAAGGTGGAGAGCGTGGTCGTACACCCGGGGTACGAGCAGAAGATCTTCAGACACGACATTGCTTTGATCGTGCTGAAGGATGACATCAAGTTTTCTGGTAAACCTTTAAGCCAGGGCTACATTATTCTGTCGTGGAGTGTCGTGACGCGTTATAAGTATTTCGTATCCATACATTTACAGAATGCGTCACAACACAATGCGCTTTAGTAAATAGTAATGTAGTAAGAGTAGTAGAGTTCTCTGTGATAGAGCTCGCCCGGGGAAGGACTACCACCATACTTATTTCTGCCGCCAAACAGTAATGCTCGCATTGCTGTGTTCCAGTGTGAAGGGTATGGTTTCCGGTGAAATTACTGGCACACGAGGCTTTCGATCTTAGCCTCAAGGTGGCAACCCGCGAGTGATATCTCTGGTATTGCAAGCGTCCATAGGCTGCGGTAACCGCTAACCATCTTGTGGGCCGTAAGCATAGTTGCCACTTCAGTTGTATAAAAAAAAATAGTTCTAACCATACAAAATGTATACGATATGCTTATGAAGCGTCACGACACGCCACGACAGAATAATGTAAACGCGGCTTTACATTGTCAACATAACGAGTAAATAGGTGGCTTTTAGGCAAGTGTGCTCCACCGTAGACCACATCATTGCTTAACATCAAGGTAGTGGTCAAGCGCAAGCCTATTGTGAATAAAAAAAAAACTCGTCTTATTTATAAACTTACTTTAAATATATGTTATCTAACGTGTCTTTTAAATCTATCATCGCCTTATGAATGACAAGGAAAGACAACTTAGCAAGCCGCTGGAATTATAGTTTTTTTATGTTTAAGCGCATAATAAATAACTGTTTATTCACAGATAATCTTATCATTAAAAGCAACGATCTTTAGATCTACTGCTGAGGAAGTGATTTTTAGCACATTCCAATTTCTTCTACAAAAAAAAACATAATTTATTTGATTGAATGTACATTGCAGTTCTGTGGCTCACACTCCTAAAAATGCAAATATTTATCTTACTCAAAAACTGATATTGAAAATATGTTTTTTTTTTTACTTTCCACTGTCTCCATTAATGGGGTCAAAATCATGGGGACATGGGGAATACACGAATATTACTACCGAAAATATTTTCCTGCTTCTGCAAACTGTTCTGCACGATTTATCCTAATCCTAATTCTGTATATTATCCTAATTCTTTAATAATAATTTGTGGCGTATCCTAATTCTAACGTAATCGTTCTTTGTTTATGGAGTCTGTGGCAGTTGTCACAATTCTGCCAGTGTCTTAGTCATGCTAGTTTCATGAAGAAAACCGAACGCCACAAATTAAAAGAAGAAGAAGAAGAAAACTGAAGTGGAGAGTGGAACAAAAAATTATGTATTCTTGTATTTTGTTTCTATAACCCATGGACGTAATATATATTATTACGTCCATGCTATAACCTTGGCCATGGCAGGTGAGTGACATGACAAATGATCACCCCACGTTTCCATTCCAGTGACAGCGGCGCCGATCTGCCTGAACGATAAGCCGGAAATAGTCATAAACGAGCGCGCCTCACTCGTCGGATGGGGCAAATTATCTGGACAAAACAACGCGGTATTCCATCATTATATTACCTGCTTTACAAGTATACTACTTACCTACTAGATTTCTAAACATAACGTACTCTACGTAACTCTAGAATTATCTGAAACGTCAGCGAAAAGTACTCAAGTTTTTTTTTTTTTTAATAAGTCAGAAGCCGAACGAGAAAGTAAGGTATAGTTCTCTCGACGGATCTCGGCCAACGGTGAAGTTAGCCGTTTTGATGCGCAATGAAGCTTTTTGGAACTAAATTGTCTTTGCGCATCACAAACGGCTAAGTTCACGATGGCCGAGATCCGTCAAGAGAACTATATACTGTAAATGCTGTGCTGACACGATAACAAACCAACCTTCCAAATTGACCAAGTTGACCTGCTTCCTGCCATGACGTAGGAAGATAAAAACAGACGAAAAATCTCTAGTATGAATTTCCGCAAAGTAACGCCTGAATCGTATCAATTATGACGTAGAAAGTAAGTGGTTCTGTTGGTTTAAAACATGGTTACCAACCAACAAAAACCAGTGCTTAGCTTGGCGGGAGATAACTATACTCATTGACCACAATAAATACTCAGGCTATGTCAAGTCGAGCAACACGAGCAAGATTCTAGCGATTGAATTGCATTCATAGTACTTGAATTTATGAGTGAATTGGGTTTCATATCAATCGCTTTGTTACGAATATGGTTCAAAGGTAACTCGAAAGATAAATTTTCAAAAATTTTTATTCGAATTTTAATTTGACCTAACGCAAAAGTATCTACTAAAAACATGTTGCTTTACATTAAAAAACCTATTATTGGCTTCCGGTTTTCTCATAAATATGTATCCGCGGTTGGTTTTCTTTATTTATTTTATTATTAGCCTGTATCATCCCACTGCAGGGCAAAGGCCTCCCCATTCCCCTTCCATATATCATCATGTGCTTTAAAAGACCAATCCTTATCAAATGAGTCCAGGTCATCCCGCCATCTAAGTCTGGGTCCACCATGATGTCGTCTTCCGTCATTGGGGGCCCACTCTGTTGTTAAATTTGCCCAGAGATCATTGGACATGCGGCAAACCGGCCCAGTTCTATTTCAGTTAGTTTTCTTATGAAATAAAAATGAATACTTAAATAAATAAATGACAGTGCAAGTCAACACGTATTTTTGTTAGCGACTGTACGTAAACTGATTGTTACATAAAGGTGGGTATAATGCAGAAAGATTGATATCCGTGGACGGTATCACGATCCTTTAATTATATTTGACCTCTCTTGCTTGTTATTTTTCATGCTGATTCAATTTCAATGTTACGTTAATTATAGAGTTGGATGACAAATCACGTAGGTTATTATTAAGTGCCTTTTATCTACGTGCATCACCTGCGTACATCATTCGGTGGATGCCTCATCATTTCAACATCACCATCATTTCAAAATCAAATAATAACATGACACTGGCCTACTCTCAAGCGAGAGTGATTGGGTCTATCCACCACGCGGACCCAATGCGGATTGGTGGATGGCACATGTTTTCGAATTTTTAGTTCTTGGACATGCCGGTTTCCTCACGATGTTTTCCTTCACCGTATGAGAGCACTGGCATAATTTTAAATAGAAAAATAGCGGCAGAGAAAGGCGTGGTACCACTACCACTAAACCACCAGTGCTCAGTGCCTCATCATTTACTGAAATAAAACAAAATTGTCAGGTGAGTCGTCAACAGCAACTAGAAGTACCCCTGGTCCCGCTGGAAACGTGCGAGAACGTGTTCGGGGATTCCGTGCCGGTGCACGAGGGGCAGCTGTGCGCGGGGGGCGAGGAGGGCAGGGACGCCTGCTCCGGCTTCGGAGGCGCGCCTCTACTTCTATCCAGGAACGGACAGTTTGTGCAGGTAAAACTGTGCATATTTATAACCGATTTCAAATATTTAATTTAAAAAAAAACAACTTCAAACTAAATTTTTTTTTAGTTTGAAGTTGTTTTTTCGACGTTTCGGTTGTGTTGCAACAACCGTAGTCGCGGGCAGACTGACTGCAGTCATCATGATAAAAAAGAAATAACGCGATAAAATCCCGCAAATATTATAAAAGCTATAAGTTCTGATCGCGAAAGTTTAAAAAAGATTATTCCTATCTGTCACCTAGTGGTCACCTAGTGGTAACAAATCGCACAAAAAATGCGATTTGTCACACTTTTTGCAATAATGGTGACAGATCGCACTTTTATTCAGACACTTTTTTTAAAATTTATTCAAAATGTACAACCATTGAATCAATTTCGATAAAATTTATATGGGACCACCTCTGAAGTATTACCTCTATCAAACTTTTTTTTTATTTGAAAGGTTAATCAAATTTAAAAAGTTTATAGCCTTACAGGCAAAGGCAGTAAGTGACTTTAAGTTGGTCTCATAAACATTTTTTTAAAATCTAATAAATTCGGCGTGATGAGCAGAATAGCTTTTCAAAATACCATAAATTGCTCACATCTAAAAGTTTATTCTCTTTCTTCTGTTCGTAGAACTTAAGAAGTCATGTAATATGCCTGTAATTTCACCGTTTTTTGTTGTGTCCAGCTTGGTATCGTGTCATTCGGCTCTGAGAACTGCGGCAGTGAGGGCGTGCCCAGTGTCTACACGAACACCGCTCATTACTACCGCTGGATCGTCGAGAACTCACCATCTTAGATAGCTTTTACTTTACTTAGCTAAGAAATAAATGAATTCGCTGAACATCGTGTTTTGCCGATCACCTGTTATTAAAGTAGGTAAGTTTTTTCTAGCTAACTTTAATATTGGAGTCATTAGGCGGCCTATTTAGGCTGCTCCAAGGACACTGTCGTTAATAAATAAATAAATAATGCTGGACAATTCACACAGCATCATCTAGCCCCAAAGTAAGCTGCTGTTAAACAGAGCTATATTATGGGTACTAGATGACTGATATATATTTAATACAATACATAGATAGATATTTTTATTATATATAGAAAATACCCAGAACACCCGGAATAAACATTTGTAGATCGTACAAACATTTGTTCCGTGGCGGAATTCGAACCCGCAACCTCTGCGTCGCAGGCGGACCTGCGCCCGCTGCGCCACATCGGTCGTCAGTAAGCGGTAGATAGCGTCACCCAGTTAGGTGGTGTTTCCAGTTCCAGACAGAACCCGCAACCTCTTGCTTCTCAGCCGGCACTCGACCACCGCGCCACCGAGATCGTCAACTTATAAAATACCAGCTGCCGCCCGCGACTTCGTTCGCGTGCAATTTGGGAACCGTATTTTTTTCCGGGATAAAAAGCCTAGCCTATGTTCTATTTCCGGTAACTATCTATTTATGTTTTAAATTTCAGCCAAATCGGTTCAGTGGTTGTCGAGTTATAGAGGAACAAACATCCAAACTTTCGCATGTACACTCAGCGGCACAATTAACCGCCCACCTTGATTTTTTACGATTTCGGTTTAAATAAATAATTGTGGCAATAATTTTGAATGTTATTTCATAACGTAGGTATTTTGAAGTAAAATGAAAGATAATATTGTTTTTAATTATTACATTTATGTATAAAAAAGTCTGAAAAACACTTTGACCGTAAATTAACAAATGTGATGAAATGGCTTAAAAATAAAAAATCTGCTGAATAAATGAATTCTAATAGTGCGTATTTCCACCTCTAGCCCTCATGACTTCCATCAAACGGTTTGGCATGCTGTCGATGACATCTTTGATCTGTTGTTGTGGAATGTTCTGCCACTCCTCAATCACGGATTGTTTTAATTCATCTATGGTGGTTGGAGCTGGTATGCGGCTTCGAACACGTCTTTTTAAGTTGTCCCATATGTGTTCAATAGGATTTAAATCTGGACTCCGGGATGGCCATGGTAATTTTCGAATGCCGACAGTATCCAGGTACGCGGTAACAACTCTAGCAACGTGGGGGCGAGCGTTGTCCTGCATTAATAAAAAATCTTCGCCAATAAATGGAGCAAATGGCATTACATGAGGTTCCAACACTTCTGTTACATACCTCTGAGCATTTATTCCACCTCTTTCGAAGATAACCAAGTCGTAAGTAATGCCGCCCCATATCATGATAGAGCCACCTTGGTAACCTACTGTTTCCACAACAGTACATGGTGCAAACCTTTCATTCTTGCGTCTGTATACACGCTGGCGACTGTCAGGACCGTGCAAGCATATTCTTGTCTCGTCAGTAAACATAACATTCTTCCATTGTTCCATGTTCCTTTCGGCGTGCTCTCGGGAAAAACGAAGTCTTTTTCTCCGGTGGCCTACGAGCCAATTATGGCACTCGAGATGGTCGAAAAGCTCCAAGGGCATTCTCTCCTAGTTTTCTTCTCACTGTTCTTTCACTTACTTGAACATTGCGAACCTCACGAAGTTGGTTTCGTGCCTCAACAGCTGTAGTGAACCGATTTCTTAGAACATTAGTCACAAGAAATCGGTCGTCACGAGCGGAGGTGCATCTTTTTCGGCCCTGTCCCGGTCTTCGCTCATAAGAGCCAGTTTCCCGAAACCGTTTCACTGCATCCCTTAAGGTGGTACGTGCGACACCAAGCTTCCGCGCCACGTAACGCTGACTAAACCCTTCGTCGATAAGAGCGACGGCTCTCGCCACTGAATTAGCATCAAATGGCATGTTTGTGATATCCAAACACTAGCTTTAAGTTACGAAACCAAAACAAACTCAAATTGTTTACTTTTAATGCCACTGAAGCAATGTAAGCAGTATGGCAGCGATAACGATAATGAGACGAAGTTCGATATTTATCCTATTCACAACTTATGCGTATAAAAAAACAAAGTTACGTGGGTAGTTTGTAATTTTTTCGTCACTACATTTCATTCACACTTGACTTATTTATGCCCAACAACTTACAACTGCGATAACATCAAAATTTGCCACTTTAAAAGGGTGGGCGGTTAATTGTGCGTATAATATTATTAGTGTGACTAGCGACCCGCCCCGGCTTCGCACGGGTGCTTAAGCTACCTTCCATAAAAACCTTACTCCTGAATCACTCTATTAAAAAAAACTTCATCAAAATCCGTTGCGTAGTTTTAAAGGTCTAAGCATACATAGGGCACACCCCGGACACTCAATAAAATGTATGAAGCAAACACGTCGCAATCACCACACGCATAGTTTATGTAAACTGTGCTGTTGTATGTGTGAGTATCATGGTTGTCCCCACCCAATTATAGCAAGAGCGAGATAGCGCACTTACGCTCGCTCTGGCATGCGCGCGCTTGAACCTACACAAAATCAAAAACGCGTGCGTGCCTTTAGTTTCAGTGCCGGCGAAAGGTGCAGTGTGGTGCCGGCAAACTCGCGACCGGGGTGGGGGTAAATAAAATCAGTGGGAGGTTGGGAGTGGCCATTCTGTACGTAGTACTAATATCAGTTCTGTGCATAGGGACAGACAGCGGGAAGCGACTTGTTTTACTATTACTATGTACCTAGTGATTTTTATAGCTTTATATTATCTGTGGTAAAGCTAAGCGAGTAAACATAGCACGTGTTGGTAGGACAGCATTATTAATTTACTTTCGGTATTTACAAAATCAGAATGTAGTTCATAAAGCGCCGTTATAATATTGGATGCAAGGTTCTGTTTCTACCAGCATTGTGCACAGCGATGCGAAGAGGTACTGTATAGCTTGGTCTTGAAATCGCTGATCGAAAACCTGAAAAATAAACATAATTAAAATTACCATTTGATATAATATGGTAGCCAAATTAAAATTACCATTAGATAAAGCTATAAAAGTCAACTAACAGAGCCTACATTCATAATATATTTTGTATTTTTGAGCAAAACTTTATTGTAAACGATAACAACATGTATTATGTTATGTACATACAATTTGATGTTATTAATTATGTTAATATAACGGTAACGGTAATCTAAAATAACATGATTATAGTACTTCGTCTGTTCTGTGGTACTACCACCGATTTGAGCTGTAGATGCTATAATATACAAAATTTAGTTTGTTTTTTCTAATATTCGAAAACATAATCCTACCTAACCACAAAATATTATTGTA
Source organism: Colostygia pectinataria (assembly GCA_951394395.1). Lineage (NCBI taxonomy): Eukaryota > Metazoa > Arthropoda > Insecta > Lepidoptera > Geometridae > Colostygia > Colostygia pectinataria. Next base: position 4,482,163 of record OX596362.1, read on the forward strand.
TCCTTTGCCAGTTACACCCAAAAACAGTTAAAAATTATAATATCCCAAAAATTAAATCAATAAAAATATTTTTTTTTGGGATAATTCGACTTCATTCAAACTAGAAAAAGGTTTTGGCAGAATGTGGAGATGATGTACTTATTGACACGTTTTTTTACGAGAGAAATCGCGTGAATACAAAAAAAAATACAAAAAAACAAACTTAAGATAAGATAAAAATAAAGATATATTTTCTCTCAACACAGGTTACAATTTATAAAACAACATGGAAGTATTATAGGTATGTAGTATATGTAGTAAATAAAACAGTACATAGGCTGAAGACATAGGTCATGATTGTCATGTTTAGTTACTTTTTCAAAAAAATCTTTATCTTATCTTAAACCTACCCAGTCGAATAGAAAATCTCCTTTTTTGAAGCCGGTTAAAAATACAGCTCTTAAATACTAGAATTTAATACTTAAATACTATTCTCAGAATGATTATAAACATTAAAGAGGAGGATGTTTAGTCTTTTTCACGCTTTATGCTATATGAGATTGTTGTTCTTTATCAGTAGTTACTCGGTAAAAGTCGTTATATATAATGTTGCAGAGAGTAGGTACAGTCAGCAAAGAAAGTGGTCTATCACTTTTGACAAAAAATTCTGTGAAATCTATGACGTTCAAACAAATCTCAACCTTAGCGTGGTGGACCACATTTTTTGCTGACTGTACCGAAGGCCATGACAGAGGCCTTTGGGTGGCCTAGAAACTCTGTCACCAGAGTTGGCCACTGACTATACGAACATACCTACTAGATTTGCTTGATTCATGGACAATATGTTTAACTCATTTCATAAGACGATTTTTTATTACCTTATGCGTTATGGTGTGAGCACTGGTGGGTTAGTGGCAGTGAACCGAATTCCGATCGGTCGTGGGTTCGAACCTGTCCGTGCACCAACGAAATAGAAAAAACCTATACTTATTCGAAACATTTATGTGCGTTTCACTTATTCATACGGTGACGAAATGGAATAGAACTGAATAATGCGTTATTGTAAATATTACTTGACATAATGCCTTTAGTGTATTGCAAATACTGCAATCGTTCAAGGATATGCCAGCATCCTGCAAAAAGTTGCTACATAATGTACCTAACCTACCTAACAGCAAATGCATTGAGAATAATCGGTAAGTATATATTTTGTGGTAGGTTTTTTTTTTATACCACTAAAGTGGCAACCAAGCGTACGGCCCACTTGATGGTCAGCGGTTACCGTAGCCTATGTACGCGTGCAACATTATAGATATCACTTGCGTGTTACCACCCTGAGACGTTAGATGGAAAGTCTCATGTGCCTGTAATTTCACCGGAAACCATACCCTTCGAACCGGAACACAGCAATGCGAGCATTACTGCTTGGCGGCAGAAATAGGTATGGTGGTAGTCCTTCCCCGGACGAGCTCTATCACAAAGAACTTTACTACCTATTTGTTTGTCTTATTTTATTGTTGCATAGCACTGCTAGCATAATAGTGTCTAATCAATTATCGTTTAGTATGCTAATAATAATTATCGTTTAGTCACATCACAGAACAGAATAATATTTAGTTTAAATGGATATGACTGATTGAATGCTGACTGTAGCTAAGAACGACTGTAGTATGCTATGCTCGCGCTCGCAGTTATACGCGAGTTTCAATGGCCAATGGCTGTGTGTTGTTTTAGTTGTGTTTTTGTGTCAGTTGTGTGTAATTAGTTCCTGCTCAATATTATATTAACTTAGTTGCTCCTATAAATAAGTAATATCGAAGAAAATTCACCATGGACATAGCAGCACAGCGCTTAAAAAAAGGAAAACACGCACGCAAGATGGAAGTACTGAAACAAATCGAAGAAGAAAAAACCCACTTTGTAGCCGCTATTCATAACCATGCTGGTCGTAGAACGGGCCTCTCATTTCGGGCCGAGAGTAGGAAGCTTAGGGTGAAAGTTGAAAAAATACTAAATGAAAATTCACGCTTCCATCTAGAGCATTATCTGCACTGCGCCAAAGCAATTTGCCTCGCATTTGGAAATAAACCAGTTACAAAAACGGACTGGAGACCATGGAATGTGGGTTCTTTTATTTATATTCTAACACATGCAAGATTATTCAATGGTCAGAAACACATGTTTCACTTTCAACTAACAACAATATCGAACAATGACGTAGCAGAGTCAACTTTGATTAATGGTAAAAAACTGAAAACCAAATTGCCTTACGGGCGGCTTCCTGATACGAAATACATGAAACAAGTCACACACCTGATCGCAGACTTGAAAATTGAGTACAATGAGACTAAGTACTTGATTCTGAACGCCAACATGACATATCTCACTTTGCTGATATTAAGGAGTTATGTCCAGAATGAGATGCAATTTTCCAAATCGCTACAGCAAGCCGACGTCGACGATAATTATAAAACACTGTGCCCGCATGCCTTCACTAACTGCGAACTGCCCAAAGTTCCCCAACATTTCCTGAGATGGCTGATGAAGGCGAATTTTTATATACCTGTTTATCTAGCGTTACATGCGTGGTTCACAGTAACAGACAAACAATGGGAAACAATCTTGCACAATACTTGCATTCAGTACATCAAATGGCATAATATAGAGTTGCTAGGCTTATTTTTTAAAGTTGTCAACCTGTACGGAATAGATCAAGCCAAGCTCTGGGACTTGCTCGCTTCCAAGAAGACTTCTAACTCACTGTGTTCAATGGCGTATTTTCTTTACAGGAGTGATTTAGAAGATAAGGGATTCCCTTTTATTGGAGTCTTGTCTGAAGAACTCAAGGCCTGCAAGGTATCGGGAAGTAATAATGTTTATTTAAGCACCGTTTTAGCTTATATAATTGATTTCAAGATTGGCTTCGATAAGTCTTTCTTCAGAATGTCTGAATGGGCCGATGACCATGCTGCAAAAAAAGATGGATTGAAGATAGCAAAAGCGTTCTACAAATCTCATGAAAAACACCTACGTGCCTAGGTATATTTTCCGACTTTTGTCATAGGTACTCGCAATTTAATTTGAACTAAAACCTGTCCTGTGTCAACTTAGTAATTAAGTAGATACCTACTGGTAGGTACTTAATTAACTCGGTAATTAAGTAGGTGGTACTTACTTAAACTGTGTGACTATTAGTTTTCTCGTGATTATAATTGGCTTATGATGACATCAGTTTCATTTGTTGTCCTTACTTTACTTAAAATAACAATTAATTTTTAGAGAAAATGAAACTAAAAAAAAACGGGATACCTAACGCTACACTACACACCCTCGCACCGCCCAGCTGCCTCGCACATATCTGGTGGAAACGCAGCCTTATATAAAAAAATAAATTAATCTTTATTTCAGGCAATTTGGTCTCGTGAATTATGTACACTAGGTACATCATTCACAAAAAATATATACATATATTTGTACCTTATAATTAACATACATCTATCTATACTAATATTATAAAAAGAAGATTTGTATTTATGTTTGTTACGAATAAACTCAAAAACTACTAGTCCGATTTAAAAAATTCTTTCATCATCTTTCATCATCATTTCATCACCTGCTAGATTGTCGCTAAGTAACCTAGGCTATATTTTATTTTAGAAAAAATTAGAGATCTTTTCTAAAACATCAGTAATGTAAACCAAGGTGTAAAAAAAAATTGCCATAAAATGTTTTTCATCGCATGCGCTGCGGAAACTATTGATGATAGAACAAAAAAAAATCTACAATACTAAAGATATAATGTAGCATTCTAATGGTGAAAGATTTTTTAAATCGGACCAGTAGTTTTTGAGTTTATTCGTAACAAACAAAAAAACAAATCTTCTCTCTTTATAATATTAGTAATTATAGATTAGTATAAGTAGAAAAATAGTATAATATGTAACCGTGTTATAGGTAAGAACCTAAGAACTTTAATATTTTAGTTTTTAGTTAAGTTATTGTCTAGTTGCTATTATTGCGCATGCTGTGTGATGCTCTATTATAATGGGAACACTAGAGTGTAAAACCTTTGTAATTGATTTTTGTGTTTATGGTGTTATCCTGTGTTGGGTGTCTTTATTAATAAAATAGAATAGAAATTATTTATTTTGCACCTCACAATAAACAAAAAAAATAACAATACAAATAAAGTTAAATTATTGTGACGAAAAAAGGCAAAGATCTCGGTAATAAAAAAAAATGACACTTAGTGGTGATGAAAACATAGCACAGCATATTGTTTTATTGCCATAATTAAATAAATAAATAAATAAATAATGCTAGACAATCCACACAGCATCATCAAGCCCCAAGGTAAGCTGCTGTTAAACAGAGCTGTATTATGGGTACTAGATGACTGATATATATTTAATACAATACAATACTTAGATAGATATTTTTTATTATATATAGAAAATACCCAGAACACCCGGAACAAATATTTGTAGATCGTACAAACATTTGTCCCGAGGCGGGAACCCGCAACCTCTGCGTCGCAGGCGGACCTGCGCCCGCTGCTCCACATCGGTCGTCGGAATTAGTCTTATTATACCCATTGTATTGTATGTAACGCTATTGGCTTGTACCTAAAAAAAGTTCTGGGACACTTACCCCATTAACAGTGACCGTGGGCACAAACTTAGGGCTGACGAGCATCGTGAGGTATTCAGAGTGTAGTTGCAACTCCACACCTCGTCTCGAGTTCACGCATTGTTGTACCTTCCTTACTGGCAAGCGTGCGCTTTGGACACACTGAAACAAAAATATATTTAAAAAAAAAAAAAAAACGACTTCAAACAAAAAAAAATTTTAGATAGATTGTGGTGATACGAGGAGAGTTATTGCGAGTAAACCGGCATGTCCAAGAACCAAAAAGTTTGAAAGACAATGCTATCCACCAATGGTTACGTTTCCACCATTATTGAGTCGGCCCATTAATGGGGGAAACGTAACTGGTTAGTTACATTGCCACCATTGATGGGCCAAACATAACTGGTCAGTTATTTCTGGTCTGCGTGGTAGATTAAGACCCAATCATTGTTGCCAGAGAGTAGGCCAGTGTCCCATAATGGGACCTTCAAAGGGCTATCATGATCAGAAGGAAGGAATTCTCCAAATTCAACTCCTAGAAGAAGCAGCAGGTCATTATTATTTTATAAAAATTAACAGCTCTAATTACCTGTTTTTGTTTATTAATCCCCTTGCGCAGCTTAATTTGATTGTAAGGATATTTTAGGACAAAAAGTATAGAAATTCCTTTCGCAGGGGATATTTAGACAACCGACGACGAGCCACAGCGCGGCACGCGAAGGTCCGCCTGCGACGCAGGAGGTTGCGGGTTCGATTCCCGCCTTGGGACAAATGTTTGTACGATCAGCAAATATTTGATCCGAATGTTCTGGGTATTTTCTATGTATAGGTACTTAATAAAAAAAAATATATCTATGTTTTGTATTGTATTCATTATATCGGTCATGAGTACCCACAACACAAGCTCTGCTTAGCTTGGGTCTAGATATTGCTGTGTGGATTGTACAGCGTTTTTTTTAATAAAAAAAAGACGGTTTATATGCTTTCGCCATGTACCTGAAAGCTTCCCTCTGTGCCAGCCAAGGTGTCCATTTCACATGCGACGTAGTTTACAATATCAACGTTAGACCTTCCCGCCATGAGATCTAGCGCGCAGTCTTGCATTAAATTGCCGCGACATTCTGAAGGCCCGTGCTGGCACTGAAACCCGTCGTACCCTTGGTTTACACTCTGAAATACAAAACATCGAAGTTTTTTTGATTATTTAACAAATTAAAATATGTACATTACTTACAAACTACACATGAAACAGTTGAGCCATCTAAAAACCGTTACTAACGATCTACAGATAGCTCAACTGATCCAAATCACTACCAGACGAAAGCGTTCCCAACATACTGGCTGCATTGCCACGTTGAATGGCAATGCTGATACGTTGAGCCAGATATGAACCAGCCTTTGGATCAAGCGTCGCTTCGACCAGAGACGCCCGGAAAGAATTTTCAAAACGCGGTGAGCCCTGATACCCCAAGGACCCAAAGTCGTTTAAAGTTAAGTTCGTATAGTATGAGTCAGTGGCCAACTGTAGTGATGGAGTTAAAAGGCCGCCCGAAGGCGACCATCGCATGGCCTAACAACTTTTAAAAAGCCGTTAAAAACTAAAATATAAATCACAAAACACCAGTAAAATTTTAATGTAAAAAAATATGTTATAATATTTTTATAAGTAGCTGGATAGATAAACCAGTAGAATTATTTCAATGTCCTTCTGTAAAAACTTTTATTTACTTATGCCTGAATATAAAAAAAAACATTATAATTTTAGTACCTATAGTCTTTCTTTAGCATTCATAATATGTCAATGAACAAAGATGTCGTCAGATTTTCTTTGTAATAGAGTTATTTGAGGAGTTTGCTATAGTATAGTTGTAGTATAGTTTGGTTATAACCAAACTTATTGGTGCCGCAAAATAAGAAAGCACACCTTTGCTCCGTCCGGTTCGATAGCTGTGGCTTAGCCTAAAAATTAGTTTTGTATAGGCCGGTATTAACTAATTTAAAAAGAAATAAAGCAGGGCTTTTTGAATAATAACCTCGGCTTTTCCAAAAGGAATCAGTTCCAATTGCAGATAATTATGCAGTTGGTTCACAGTCGGTACAAGCTGCTCTGCTATAAACTTCCTGCTATCCGGACACTTGCTCTCATAGTACACGGTTAGAAGTAACTGGAACAAAATTAAGGTTTTTAGGTTCAATATGCCCTGTCAAAACATTACTAAACTAATTCAGTGTTACATATTTTTGACATCCCCTCCTATTTTTTATAAAAAGTAATGATATCCACTGTAATACCTAAACAAATATTTAGTATGTAAATTAATATGTTCGTTGTTTTAATAAGCGGTTTCTTAGTGGTAGCTATTTAATTAGGTGCTTAGCAGTTCTTTATTATTTAGCAATGGTTTTAACATGAAAATACTAACCTAACCTACTATCTAAATTCTAATAGTAATTTACAGATATACAGACATTGAACCGGTCCTGCCAGTTAAGATAATTTTAACTATGTTAAGGTCACTTTATTAAGAAACAGGCATCTCGATTATTCGTCGTCGGTTAAATTGACATTAAGTCGTAGTCTAAATTAGTAACTAAATCATTTGGGAGCTCCTGCCGGGCTAGCATGAACTCTGTCATTTTTCTCTTCATTTAGGTACATATAGGTAGAAAGTGTAGAGAAAAAATACTTACACAGTCGCAGATTTGATAAAAAGACCCTGTTAACGGTAAACCGTCTGTTTTACGTATGGTAAATGGCGAATGATACTTATATTGATATCAGCACACTATTTAGGGCCCAAGACAGAACTACTTTCACCGATCTAGATTGCACAAGGCGCCAGTGCAAGGAACATAACTATCAGTGTCAAAGATAAGTCGAAAAATACTTAAGTATCAAATCCTTTTCAAGTACCTACCTAGTCTACAGTATACAGAAGCACGAGTAAGAATAATCTATTCTAATGTAGGTACTTACATTTGTGTGAGTGCAGCTTTTATTAGTGTGCGCTTGTGGTGACTTTATCATGTGGGTTGTGTAGTTACTTGAAACCCCTTTCAAAATAAATAAAGACGCCTACCTCAAAAAGTTAAAAATATTGACGCTTATTAACTTCTTTTATGCTCTTAGATCTCACTAGATCAATTTAAATAAAAAACTGAGTGCAGATTTTATAGAATCTATTGACTCCAGCTAATATTTAATTTTCACACAATATCATCGATAAAATAATAGAAGATAAAAACCTAGTGATTGATTTTCCCACAGTCGTCAGTGAAACTCTTGCGTTGTGTACCTAAACTTTATCTATCAACTTTTTATCAGTAATATCATTATTAATCTTACGAGTATTATACTTGTACCTACATATTAAATAAACAATAAAAGGAACTAGAAAAATATTAACTAAGTAAAATCTTTACATATCTACATCTTTATTATGTTCCGACTATTATATTAAGTACCTACCTAGGTACTTACCTAATTGATGTAAAATATACAAAAACTGTGAGAATCAATAGAAGATACATGTCCAATAGCTGGAATATATTGGGTCATTATTTAATTTTATATTAATCATAATAATTTAAAACCAAATGTTCTTTTTTAAACCTTCAGTAAACGAACCTGCTACTACCCAGCTTGCGTGCTGCTTATGCCATCACCTACCTTTTTAATATCAAAACTAGCGGTCTGAGCGACCATCACACCCAACACTATCCACAATTGTTTCATTTTTACTGTATAACTTAATGTTTGCACATGTCTGTGCAAGGCGAAATATATTAGTCAACTGCTATAAGTTTTGTACAAACATGTGAATGGTTGAACAAGTGCTCGACTTTGTCAACTAATGGGCGCTACAAACGAAAGGTTGTGCTTGGTAGTTCTGCCTAAACAGTTAGTACTCTCGAGCAAAACATAGCGTTCAGGCGGAAACACAATTAAAAATAAAAATTGAGGAATAAAGACCAGTTTTTCTGCCGCCCATAGCTATTTGACTATATTGACTTTAAACCGAGTGATTACAAAACTAGTTTACCTATCTTGCATGACGGCTTGATCAACTTGAACTATGGTAATTAAAATTCTTATTACACGTTAAAGAGAAAAAGTAATTAAAGTAAAGGTTCTGGAAGAGCTCTCATGTAGAGTTTACCATCAACTGACAAAATTGCAGTTACCTACGTGTATGGGTTCTAGGAACGTGGTTTTGGTTCGTACAGTAGAACTATCAAGCACAACCTTAGTCTTCAATACAGAGAAGTTGTGTCATGCCTACTGACTGACTATTATTGACAAGCATTGGTGATTAATATTTGTATCTAGTGGAACTATCCGCGACTTAATAATATTAATAATCATCATCATCACTTCGCATCAACTCTCATCAGTAAAATAAATATTGGCGGACACGTGTAATGTTAATTTGTAAAGTTTTTTACAAAAGGTTTTTTCTGGGCGTTTATGTCCATACCCCAAAAAAGGGATCTCCAAATAAGTCTCAGAATAAGTAAGCTAAGTTCGTTCAGAAACCATCACAGAGACTTCGTTGATTGTATATCAGACAGTCAGTAAAGCAACGATTTTATTTATTTACATAAATAGGTAATCACTTTTTCTTGTGTGAGTGTTTTGCTTTGGTCACGCCATTTTAAGATCCATTAACAAAGTTGTTTATGCTTCATTAGTTTAACGCATGTCGACTACAATATGTAATGCATCATTATCGTAATCTTACCTTACTTTATGATTACTTAATCAAACTAAACACTGGTAGGTACCTACTGCGGTGTTAGTGGTAATGCCCCTGCTATTCATAATTGTCGTATATTAACCACTAAGATGAATACGGGGTCACTACTACTAGACCACCAGTGCCCTGCTAAATTGTATCTTTATTTTCGTAGATTATGTTAACATAATATAGTTCATACTTGCAGTAACAGCGGTGTCTCCATCCTATATTCTATATTGAGTTAAACTTCAAAATATCATGCATATTTGCGTGTACAGCGAATAAATTATTGCAAAAGAGAGTAGTAAGATCCAGTAAGGCTGTATGAGGTATACTGCATATGAAATGACCATTAGTATTAAGATAAAATAAACAATTTCCATTTACTTTCTATGACCATTGTTTGTGTTTTGATACGTGACAATTTTGATCTTTGGATTTGATTGCTGTCAAAGTGGTTGCCAAGTGTAGTTTTCATGGTAGTTTGGGCGTAAAGCAAGTTCAATTTATGCCTTTCGTAGAGTAAGTATTCATTATTAATGCCTATATAGATACAAATATAGGTATTCATACTTTTTTGGGATATCTACGGGAAATCTCGGAAAAATAAAGACAACAAAATCAAAAAAATAACTTTTTCTATATTGACTCCTCATGTTCCTAGCATGTTCCTCATCAATAACTCAGAACGCTTGATTTACTAATAAATAACTCTAAATTGTCATTTTGCACTTTTTCTCATATTCTTAGCCTCCAGTCTTTTGTTATTTTCTATAAACGGATCGAATACAGCACAGAGAGGCTTTTTAGATCCGATCTGTGTACTTTCAGCTGCGTATCTCCCTTTTATAGTAGAGTGCTCTTGTTGTTCGTTTGTCTGTAAACTGGCTATCGAGCGCTCGTAGTGCGTTCTAACATCCTCTTCGAAGTTGTGGATCTGGGCTTCTGGTCGGGATGTTTGTTGAACGTAGTTGTCTCTAGCTTCAGTTCGGAAGGTTCTGGTAAAATATAAATGTGAATAGGTCATCTAGGAACTTTAATTAAAAAAAAAAACTGTTTTTGGTTTTTCGTAGTAACCAGTAGGTAAAAATATGCAGGTAGCATGTAAAAAAGTTCAAAAAACAGTTTTCAATAAAACACTCACTTACCCTGGAACCCAGTTTAGTTTATTATGTGTCCTTATTTCTCTAAACTCGTATTTGAACTTTTCCTTATCATACATTGACTTCGGTCTGCCCAACGGCAGCCTCCATTCATCAACTTTTGGTTTTGGACACCAAGCCTGAAAATATTCAAGTCTCTGAGAAATTAAGCCTTCTTCGAAACTCGAAAATTTTTCGCAATCACTTTAGTCCGGGTATACCTTGAGCAGTAGAAGTACCTACTACTGAACTAAAGATGACTGGTTTCAACATTATTTTGCCTCAAAATGCAGTAAATTGCTCACTTTTAAAAGTTTTTGGTCGAAAGGTCTACTATTTGCAGAACTACTGGATTATTTATTACCCAAGGAATATCAGCACAGGTATAATAAGTAACCACGTCTTTAGAATTAGACTGCTTCTTCAGTTGGTCTGCTGTGTATGGTCGGTGATGTAGCCTGCTGGTCGTCAGGTATGGGTCTAGATGCTTCTCGAAACCATCGTGCGTCGTGTCTAGAGGCTCCAGTTCCTTGTGCCAACTTGGTTCTGGAGGCTGGAAAGACAACAATTGAATAGCGCGTTGAAATCTTTTTCTTGAAAGACCACTAAAAAGTTTTTCTAACAGAATAAAAAAATATTTTTTGGCTTTACATGGAGCCTGTATTAAAGAACTGATACCTTCTGACAGGTATCATCATGACCGAATAGTTCAAAACGAAGGTCATGGTATTTCCTTTATAAATACCATGACCTTCGTTTCATCGGTCATGATGATGCCTATCGCCATTTTATAGCATGCGTCTAGTCAGGGCGTTGGATCTATACTTTACCGGCTCCAGACGAAAACTGTGTAGTTGTTTGTGTTGTTCCTTGCCAGTGACCAATCTGGATGGTAGAGCTGGCGCCTGGTAGCGTTCTCTCATTTCTGTCGTCCCGTGAGCGTGGCACGCCGGTACTATGTCTGCAAGCTAATGTTATTTTCTAGAGTAAAGTTTAACTGCAAGCTGATAACTCTACCGTATCTCATGCAAAATATCTGATAAACTACCTACTTGATTGGTATAGTTGTCACTTTGTAAAAGACGGCGCTCACTGCAGCTTCGCTACTATGTTTTACATCCCTATTGGGTACAACTACAGCAGCTTTGCAATATTGCAAGGCAAACGCTGCAGATAAAGCACAAAGCAGGAGCGATTCTTGTTATTTTATGGGTTGTACGTGTAGTTGACAAGCTACTTTTTATTGAGGGATAAAGGGCTTTGCTGAGCGACCTAGTCGCGCAATCAGTATTTACAACGTCCGTAAGATTAAAATATAGGTGGTTTAACAAAAACCAAAAAAAAAAGGAAAAAAGGTCTCATTCTCTATAGTTAACAACTGTTACTAAATTAAGTAACTAGGTACATGTTTTGGGCTTCGTTAGACTTTGGATCAGCCAATACGACATGCAGTGTTGCATTGGACATGGGATTACGAAAACTGATTTTCAGGCAGGAACACGATTCTCGTTTATTCGAAAATTATGTCGAGTGAAAAGACATAAAATATAATAATAATAATATAGCAGCAGTAAACCCAGAATAGGCGGATGGTTGCTTACGATGACTTTTTTCCCTACCCCACACGTCATATATGTAAAGCTACAACCGAGTCGTTCGTCAACTCATCTTGTCCCAACTGGTGTGAGTTGACGAATCGTAAAATAAATATTATATTATCTGCAACTCACACCTATTTTTGCTTCCATTGAATTTATGCGTCAGGATCAGACAAAAAAGCAAACTCTAGGATCAAATAATTATTATTGCTCTATTACCGCCATTGTTTGTAAACTTCATTGTTTTTAAGAAATCCTTCATTCCACGTTGTTTTATAGGTGGATACGGAAACTGTTGTAAGTGTGCACTCACCCTTCTGCTCGGATTATTGATGTATTGATTTTCAACACAGGACGTGTGTTTATTATGTCGCTTAGTCTCGGAAAGTTTGAATCCATAGTCTTCGGTTGTTTGTGATCTCGTCAAGCCTTTAGTTACATTGTAGTCTCGGAGGTATTCCTTAAGTTCATCAACTGGTTCTCTCTAAAAACAAGATTATCTCTAAAATTATTAACACCAAAGCACAACCAAAGAGTCATAGTATTCTATACACATGGGTACACGTACACATAGACCTACTCCTCACTTTAAGCACAGAGCTTTTAGACAAGTGCAGTGAGTATTTTAGTTTGAAGTGTCATAGAATACATGAACCGCTCAAATTCAATCGATGTTGGTCTGTTGAAGAGAAGCGACAACATTTAAAACGAGCACACGTCAGTCGCGCTACTGAGGTCGTTAGTCGTCATAAAAGTGATTACCTATCGACTCAATTGGAGCGGAGCCGAGTCGACTAATGAGTTTGTCATAATCTAGTATTATGTTATCTGTGCCATAATTGAAAATTTACGTGAACGTGAAATTGACGTGACGTAAAATGACACAGTTTTAATACGATTCTAGTGATTTAACAGCTTGGCTCTACCCAGGTTTTTTAGATATCAGTTCAAGATGCAATTAATTTTTTTTATAGGTACCAACGTACCAAGTAGGTACTTAGGTACATTTTTAGTAGTAGGTAATTGTTTACCTATCTTTTAAACCATTAAAAACTAGCAAACAAGCATACGGCCTATCTATAGCTGTAAGTACCTAGTATTTGCCTACGTTGCCGACCATTTGAAACTCTTCTTTTAAAGAACCCCATAGCGTAGTCTCTATGGAAAACTTCAGTATGACCATCATTCTACAGCCTGTGTTACCTACTCTGATACTGTTATCGGAACTAGAACGTGTGACTTCAAGTCATGGATTCTTAGGCATTTTACAACGTTCTTATTATAATGTAAATGAAGGTCACAGCCTCGCGTCAAAGAAATACCTATATTATAACTACCTATTTACTAGGTGGAACGCCACGCGCCATTTGTCCTCTTTGTTTTTTATTTTAATTACTTATTTTTTATACAAACTTCCTCTTCCGCTGCGCCTTCAGGAGTTTATTTTTGGAATGTCTTTTCTTTCGGAATTTAGTTTCAAGTTTCTAGATCCAGAGATATTTGTGTTGCGGGTCAGTATGCCAGCAAGCTTTTTTTAATATAACCAGCTACCAGCCCCGGCTTTGCACGGGTGCTTAAACTACGTAAAAACCTTCCTCTTGGATCACTCCATATATTGCTAAAAACCGCATTAAAATCCGATTTTAAGTGTAGGTACATGTCAAACATACAAAGAGACAGACGGCGACGAGCGATTTTTACACATGTGCGGTGCAAATTAAAATAAAGTAGAAAAATACAAGAACATAGGACATCTTGTATCAGGCACTATGTTTGTTAATGACGTTCTCCGATTTTTATAAAACAATATTAATGTTAGATCGATTTAAAATGTTATTTTACACACGACTTCACGCACGTAGAGCGTACAGAACTAATTAGTAATAAGTGTGTCAAAAGTGTTTTATTTTCACTATAGCTTTAGTAATTAATTATTTAACTCGTAATTTGTAAACCTTGCTTTCTAATTTATTTATTTATTTAACTTTATAATATTACTCGGTTCACAATAAATAGGAATCTGGGAAAGGTTTTGTCGGAGGATTTGGATAGGTTGTGCAATGTGGCTCTATGTAGCCATTTTGCTTCCAAAGGGTATCTTCCAGACACTGGTGGCACTGGTGGTCTAGTGCTAGTGTACTTCCGATCCTAAGGTCGTAGGTTAAAACCCGGTCGTGAACCAATTAATTTGTCTGTACGAAAAATTTATGTGCGCAATGAAGCTCATCGGTGAAGGAAAACATCGTGAAGAAACCTGCATGCCCAAGAACTAAAAATTTGAAAGACATGTGCCATCCACCAATCTGCATTGGGTCCGCTGAGAGTTGGCCAGTGTCCCAACAGTGGGAACATTGGAAGGCTGTCATGAAAATCTTACCAAACTCCGTAATATCTCTGGTGGAGGTCGCCAGTACCGTGCGATAGTTTCGCCTGATTCTCCTGTAGTAGGATACTTCCTAACTGGGTATGTGTTGTGTACTAAGTCCCAGGCTCGTCTCTCCTGCTTTTTGGGGTAATCAGCTTGCATCTTCCCCAGAAACTTACGAACTTAGTTGTTAACGTTAATTTAAACCTACAATTCTTGACAAACTTGTACCTCTGTAACACTTGCCAAATAATAGGTCGATGTGCCTTAGCAATCGTTATTTTGTTGTTAATTTGCTGTTATCAGTAGCCATGGCAAAATAACAAAATAAAATTACGAAGCGAGTAAGTACCGCCTACCATGACTTTTGCATTTATCAATAAAATGTATTTTAAATGTTTTTTTATTTTTTTTTATTTTTATTTTATGTTATTTAATGTTGTTTTGTATTTTGTGCCGTCATCATAGGTTCAGTCATTGTAGTAAACTAGTTCTATGATGGTACCTATTAAATTGGTCGATTTCTATAAAGCACCTTACCACGATAAAACATTAGGTAACTACCTACCCTTTTAGGATCATGTCGTACATCTGTCTCACTGTCCCACTGTCCTTTCAGAGTTTCTGGTCAGGACCTTTTCATATCAACTGGAAAATACCAAGTATCTATAAAAATAATTAGGTATGAGACTAATTGAATTACAAAATATGGCAACTAATCATACCTATGTTTAAAATAAAAAAAAACTGCAGTTCAGGATTTTGTTTTTAGGATCCCGTAAAAATGACTGAAACTTCAAAAGGGATTTCAAATAAAATAAAGTAATTACAGAATTCTAGGAGAGTACTAAAAATTCCGTAGGTACTCCGAGTCTCGCTCGCACTTGCCGATTTTTATTTAATAGTTTCCATCTTGTAAAACATTTATTACCTATACCTTCAACAGGTTCACATAAAAAAACAAAACATTTCATTTGGTAAAAAATCTTTAATCCTCACAAATGACTGAAAATGTTATAAAACATACGCATACATAACTAATGTTAATACGGTACGATAATGCAATAAATACAATACGGTCTATTAGGTAGGTACATGATTTTCTCAGATTCTCACATTTAGGCCATAAGTAAAGTTTTTGTTCACAACATGTGTTTTGCTCGATTATTGTCAGTTATACCACAGACTAGTGTGTGATACCTACAATGTTAAAAACAAACGCATAAGGCCTTGTATACACCGTAGTATTTACAGTTAGGCAGTAGGCACTATGCATTGCATGACTAAAAGGGATCAGGTGAGTTCTTCGTATTGTAAGTTTTGAATTAGGCCTTCCAGTTTAGAATAGATAAAGAGTATAAAAAACAACTTACGTAATTTGAATTATGTATAGAAAATTTCAGCGAATACTGTAGGTACTTATTTTAGTAATTTTAAATACTTAGTTAATAGCTGTTTCACTCATGCAAAATTTAATCCAATTACTCATGTCACATTCACCTGAAATTTTCTTGTTAGATTACGAGTTATAAGTTAAAAGTTTCACTTAAAATTACACATAAATAAATTATATTAAAACGCAATCTACTAATATACAAAATGAATACAAACTTACAATAGGTACTAATACGAAATACATCACAGTTCATAAACAATTTAATAGGTGAGTTAAAGTACCGATACTTCAAAAGTAATATAAAAATTTTTGCACTAGAAGAACTTAATTTTAATTAAAATAATAATTTGGTAAGTTTTATTAAGTGTACGTTTGAAATGTAGGAACTTATAAAAACGCACACAGGGAAATGGCCACCTTTTTAAGATGGAGTTTAGTAATTTAAAGAATCTAAAAGAACTATAAAAGAGAATTTACCTCACGTCACAAATCCACACAGATATAAAACACACGCCATACAAAATGTACAAAAGGGTATGAAAAACCCGAAACGTTCAGTCATTATAAATCTTACTAATATCCGGTCCTGTTCATCTCAAGCTTACAGACATATTATATAACCATAATAATCTCTGCTTATGAAAAGATCATCTAAAAAAACGTAAATTTTGTATTTTTTTTTTTCAAAAACGATCTGTAGATTTTTAGTGAATAGTTATATGGATGTTTTTATCATTAGAGGAGTACTAATACTCGAGCGACATACTAACATAATGTTAGTGACTCTAAATGATATAAGTTAAATAAGTGTAGAACAGGAACCGGATTTGAGTACAAAAGCTACTTTAAAAACGACATTACACTTGAAATAGAAGCACTTTATTAATAAAAATACTGCTTAGTAATAAAGATAAGCTAATGAAGTCGATAGCACTTAGAAAACGGTTATTATTATTGTAGAAAATATCACTTTTTTATTGTATTGTGATAAAAATATATTTTTACTTCGAAGATCAGTAATATCTTAATGATACTGAGCAGAGTACAACCTTTAGAATGATGATAATAGAGTTGGTATATAAATATATTTTCAGAAATCGAGTGAATATATTTTTATATTACCTATGTTCGAAAGTTTGATGAGATTTCTCCAACAATTTCGTAGGAATTATTAGGAAACTAGCTTATGGGTACGACAGTAGAGCTTGCTGCGGCCACGCTATTTTCGCATCTATTCTCCGATAAGCCAGTGTAAAGTTTTGTCCGCTTTTATCCGACATTACTTCTTGTGGGCAGTCATTTTCGTTCAGCATAGTTTCTGTGAAAAAAACCATGAAAAGATTTTAAACAAAAGAAAACCTGCCGACTCGTAGGTACTTTAATAAAGATACTTTTATTCTTTACAAAACCTTACCTAAGAGTAAACATGTTAAAAAATTGTTTGTTTACAAATGCGGTAAAGTTTTATCATTTATCAGTCGAGTTGATTGCGCGATTTAAGAAGATTCAAATGAACAAACAATACCTACTGATAATTTAGTGTTTCCTAATAAAAGTCGAGGTCGTCAGGAAATACTAAAAGAAATCAAGGCTGACATGGAACCGACACTCCAAACCTTGTCGAAAAGCCAGTCGAAACAATGTCATTAGGCATTGCTTTTATGTTGTCCAATGATTCCTACATTTGCGCAGCAGGATTTGAATCCACACACCCGATTTCTTATTGTCGAGAACAGAGAGAAAGAGTTACTTGTGATAGAACTCGTCTTGGGAAGAACTACCACCATACCTATTTCTGCCGCCAAGCAGTAATGCTCGCATTGCTGTTTTTTGGTTCGAAGGTTTTCGTAGATGAGACTTAAAATCTACGTCTCAGGGTGGCAACGCGCAAGTGATATCTCTGATGTTGCAGGCGTACATAGGCTACGGTAACTGCTTATCGTAAAGTAGGCCGTAAAATACAGAGCTATAGAAACTTACCATGTCCATCATGCAGTGCAAACAGCGCGTAGTCTTGAGGGTTGGTGATAGCGGCTGCATGTGCCAAGGCCCGACACAGATCCCGCGCCCTGGCACCTGGCCGGCACGGAACCGGCACTCTCCGGATAGAACCTCGACACTCATCAGGCAACACCACTCGGATCACTGCGACTGGGCATTGCTCTCGCATGTTGTCGACAGAGCCGCGGCGCCATGTCTGGAAGAACGTCAGTAAATAAACACCCAACAGTAACATAACGTAGAAAATTAACTCGGTCCCAATTAAAATAAATGGACTGTGGCACGACAAAAAGTAGCGTGTCACTGCCCACATTGAAGATAAAGCGAAATGGGAACAACGGGTAACATTTTTTGACATTCTGCTGTCATGATTTTATTCCCGTCAACGGGACAGTGAAACGGATCCCACTAGGATTTCCCATATCGTTGGTACTATAACTACGAGTACAACAACAAACAGACCAGGAACTTTTTGCATCGTCTGGGAATTGAACCTGCAGTCTTTGCGCTTCAGCCTGTAATGACAGCACCGCACTGCCACGGCAAAGAAGAGAGTGATACTGTGTAGTATAGTATCTGTTAGCTGGTACAGTCTTAAAAGTAGAAACCCAATCATCAGCTCTGCAATACTCATACGAATTTACCAGCTCTGTACTCACAGACCAGGACCCTATTCAATAAACATTACAAATTGTAAAATACAATCTGAAATTTTACGTGCATTTTTTACAATTATTATGTAATCTTTATTGAGCGAATTTTTAGGCGTTACAATTGTAAGAAATACACTCGTAGATTTTTGATCAGCATTGGCGTAAATTCGAACGAAAATCTACAAAATTGTCACTTTTGTACAAATTTGTGTACTAGTAATGTTTATTGAACAGGGGCCAGTATGTACTGTTCTAACTAGTCACTTACAGGAGCAGAAGTATCAGGTGCAGGTTCGGGAGCCAGTCTCTTCAGCACCGCGACGGCGGAGAAGAGAGCGGTGAGGTAGTACCCGCCCTCGCCCGCGAGCAGCGCGGCGGGCAGCAGCCCGGCCATCAGCTCCGCCTCCAGCTCCGCGCACACCAGCCTGCAGCGAGCCACCGTCCACGCGAGGACTGGGAGAAGGTCGTCGGCTCCAAGACTGCGCTCGCCCCGGATCTGAAAGGTGAGAGGTTTACATATCATCTGGCAGGTCTAACAGCTGATCTTATAACGCAACTGAGAAGAAAGCTGAATGCTCACGATTGACTTAGGGACTTATGAATATTAAGCATTATTTAGCTGCAGCTTCGTCCCTTTATAGACAACGAGCTGACCCGCGCAGTTTCACCCGCATTTTTGCAGTTTTTATGCTATCCCATAGAAACGGTACGTTTTTCCGAGATAAAAAGTAACCTATGTGTTATTCCAGGACTTAAGCCGTCTACATTCCAAATTTCATTCTAATCTGTTAACTCGTCACGGAGATACGTGGTAACAAACATACACTCAAACTTTCGCATTTACAATATCAGTAGGAAGGTAATGAAGGTTTAGTTTTTTCAATACGAATGTGACTGCGGTACATATCCTAAAAGTAGAAAGACACCTACCGCATTAAACATAACAGAAATAGCCGCTAAAAGGTTCTCTAGTTTGTCCAGTGGTGAATCAGCTTCTTGCATCTTGAGGAAATGCTTCGATATCACCGCCAGCACGGCTGCTGATGGTATTTTTGTAGACTCCTGAAATAATATAACACGATTAAATAAATATAAATAATGCTGGACAATCCATACAGCATCATCTAGCCCCAAGGTAAGCTGCTGTTAAACAGAGCTGTATTATGGTTATATAACAATACATAGATAGATATTTACGGAACAAATATTTGTAGATCGTCCAAACATTTGACCCGAGGCGGGAATCGAACCCGCAACCTCCGCGTCGTAGGCCGACCTGCGCCTGCGCCTGCGACCTGCGCCTAATTTAGATTATTGATATCATATCCACTAAACTGCATAGTGTCCGCGTAGTGGATTAAGACCAAATCGCTCTCGCTCGAGAGTAGACCAGTGTCTCAATAATGGGAACATTAGAAGGCTGTCATGATGATGATTGATATCATACAGTAGACCCATAGATTAAATAGTGATGTCAACCTTATTTAAAGGTCTCTTTACCTTGATTCCTAGCTGCAAAGGTGTCGCATGATGGGCTTTTTCAATAGCTGCATGTAATCTTCGCACATCAGCAGAATGCCATGCTGCCAACAAGGTGTACAGTCTTGCTCTTAGAGGTCGGACTACAAGTCGGTGCATTACGCCTTCTAATATCGCGTCAAGGTTCAGAAATTCGGTGGGTTTTAGCTGAAAGAGAAATTTAAATTATAAAATGGTCTAATAATGGTCTGTTTTATTTAGTTCTGTTTTCGTCCATTTGAGGTTTCAGTTCTTTTCATCTTTTAAAGACATTTAGGTATATATCATTTATATTTCATAGAGCACTGGTGGTCTAGTGGTAGTGACCCCACTTTCCGATCCTAAAGCCGTGGGTTTGAATGCGGTCGTGCACCAATGGATTTTTAAATTTATGTGCGCAATGCCAGTGCTCTGAGTGCTCTCATACGATGAAGGAAAACATCGTGAGCTAACCGACATGTCCAAGAACTAAAAATTCGAAAGACATGGTGCCATCCACCAATCCGCATTGGGTCCGCGTGGTGGATTAAGATCCAATCACTCTCGCTCGTAAAGTAGGCAAGTGTCTCAGAAAGCTGTCATGATGATGATGATGATGATATTTCATTCTGTTTCTTAACAAACTCGTATTCTAACTTTAGAAAGTCCTTACCTTAAGTCTCTCCTTTTCAACTTCTTTCTCGAACTCTCTTTCGCCATGTTTCACAAGATAGTTCTTCATTCCGGACATAAACTGTCTGATGTTGCGCATCATTACCTGAAACAAAATTAATGTGTTCTCAGTTTTGTCAAGTAAAGTGCTATTTCTAGGTCTAGATTAAATGAATAGCGAGTTGTGGATTAAAACCTAAATCACTTGATTTGGAGAGTATGGCTAAAAGTATTCCAGCATTATTTGTTACTCATGGTCATCTAAATTTAAAAACATCCGTAAAAGAGAGAAAGAAGAGAGAGAAGTTATTCTCATATTAGAGAATTATCCATCGACTCATACATCACGAGCTAACTTTAGATTTTTTAATAAATTTTTTGATGTTATTCGGTTGCAATCGATTTCACTTCGTTTCAATCAAAATCTGATATATTTTGTATAATAACAGTTTATTGACAAGTTGAAATGCTGATTGAAATTTTGCATGAAATGCTGATTAAAAATTGATTGTTGCTGATTGAAATCGAGTTGCGAAATCGCTCTGCTTATTTTGTTCAAAGGTATACCTGCGGACAAGCCTCCTTAGAATCTAGCGTGCAAGCGATGAAGTTGTCGATGTTCTGCGCGAAGGTAGTGCTCTTGTCCTGGGCCAGGTGTAGCGCGTACGCCCTCAGAGCCGCGCCCGTGCCCCGCGCCTGCTTGCCCCCGCGAAGTGCCCGCACTCTACCCGCTGCTGTAAACAAAAGAAAATAACATCAAACCATAGACCTAGAACAAAACTAATCACACTAATCACTCTATCACACTATTTATTGGATGTTTGGATGTAGATGTTTGTCACTAAACCGATTTGGCTGATAAGTTTCAGCATAGATTCTACTAACTACGCTTAAAAGAGTAGTAGAGTTCTCTGTGATAGAGCTCGTCCGGGGAAGGACTACACCATACCTATTTCTGCCGCAAAGCAGTAATGCTCGCATTGCTGTGTTCCGGTTCGAAGGGTATGGTTTCCGGTGAAATTACAGGCACATGAGACTTACCATCTAACGTCTCAGGGTGATATCTATGATGTTGCATGCGTACATAGGCTACGGTAACCGATGACCATCAAGTGGGCCGTACGCTTGGTTACCACTTTAGTTATAAAACTTTTACACGACTCCATCAAGCCCCAAACTAAGCTAAGCTATTATGGGAACCAGATAACTGATAAAATATAGAGAACTATTATAGCTTTCAGTGTATATAATTTTATTGCGAACTTTTATCTCGTAAGAGATAGGATCGATTTTTTAAGAATGAAAAACTAAACGAGTCACCTACGCTTTAGACATCGTGCCAATTTGTTTGCTGGTGTCTGTAAATAATCCTGTTCTTTGCGACTTTTAAGATAAAACAGATCGTAGAAACTAAATTTTTGATAAAATATTGACTTTGTTCATTAACAATGGGTTAATCATTTCAATAATAGCTGTTTCCAATGAATTGTTACTGCGATTGTTAGTTGAATACACGTGGCGCGTGCTAGACGCGTGCATAACTAAATGACCTCAACAATCTTATTACTTAATGATTATTAACATGTTACTAGAGCTTAAAACCGCTTAAAACTGGTTACGGTTCATTAAGAGCAGTAAGCTATAAAGACTGAAGTAACCGTTAGCCGGATAAAGAACTATGACAATGATAAGGACCTACTTTAGTAAGTAGGTACTAGCCAGACTAGTAATGTACCTACTAGCTACGTTAATAATCTCGTTCAACAACGATGCAAACAAATCAATGTAATCAAACTAGCACAGAGTGTCAGGTATGTATTATTAGTTCCAATCAAGAATAGAATGTCTATTACCTACATAAGTAATTTTCTGTGCACGATTGGCTCGGTTCTTTGTCAAATTTTGGCGCCACCTTCATTTTGAAGAAACACTGTTTTAGCTTCTTGCTCAAGTGACGCCACATTTTTGCAAAACTATTGAAAAACCGTCGGAACACATTTTTACGCGGCTTGACTTCTGGGCCTCTTTCTTTACACAGGCAATTTGGTGGTCTGGCGATGATTTCAGCTCGTCTTATGTCTAAGCTTTTCTCCGAACGTGACTGACATAGAGAGGTTAGAGAATCTGATCTGGCCAGGTGCTGTTGAAACCTTGGCTCTTCCAGCTGCTCTTGAGTCAGAAGCACCCAGTTGCTTTCGTGAACAAATTCTTCCAATGAATCTGCTCGGAAATTCCTCACAGTCGTCAACGCGAATATTTCACAAGGCACAGTTGGCACCGGCACTGAAACACTCGAAGAAGTTGGAGCTCTTTTGTCTGAATGTTTGAAATGGTTCAAAGAATCAAACACGTTCTTCTTTGGCTCAGGTTTCGTGAGCGGGGATGACTTCGCGCACTTTCCTCGGAACAACTTTTTGAACCACTTCATGACTGATTACTCTGCGGTTTTTTCCCGCCTGAACGAAAGACTTGAATCGAAAGTTTCTCATTCACACAATGGAGAGTCGAACCGATGCTTCCCCAACGAGCGTTGGAAAGCAACTGTGATTAAAACACATGGAAGACTATGCATGACTAAGAGATTTGCGGCACGAGCAGACCTTTGATCTCCAACAATAATTAATTACATAAACTAATATTTACTGAGTGGTTAATGTAGTAATAGATAAGAGGGTTGTGCGTTGCGGTCCTATTGTGTGTGCTCGTTCTAATAAATTGATTTATTTGATATTGGTCTGTCAAAGCGATGATTGATCAAACCTACCTACAAAATATAATTCACATTTGAACCATCTGTGATTTTTATTAGTCACTATTGCACACTTATCAGCATGTTCAAAACAGATGGTTTATATTACAAAAATCTGAAATGACTAGAATAGATAAATAATTTTGTATGAACGATAACACAGAGCATTGTACTACCTATCTGTCTATTTAGTAATATTTGTTGTCCATAAACATCCGGCTTATACTTTAGACTTGGGTAAATATTCGAAGAACAAACATTTAACAATACATCTGCAATGTTTATGTACCTGTCGTCATATACAGGATCATTAACACATGCACGTAGAGTTGAAAATAGAGCACATAGAATAGACAAATACTATATATACTTGTCACAAATAGGTAGGTATATTTTGTTTCTAAGTAGTTATAGCAGAAAACGGCTGAAGGTGTTATCTCAGGGAAAACTTATCTCAAAGCTGTTCAATTTATTAATAATAGTAGTACCTACTTAACTATAAGTAACACTTGGCTAGATTTACTGATGCCTGAGTAGTAACCAAGAGAAAGCACAATAGGTCGAATGCCGTAAAGGCAGTTTATAGAATAGAATAGAATAGAAAAATATATATTTTGCCTCACTCACACAATAAAAATAAAAATAACAATACAAATTATAACTAAACTACTACGGTGACAAAAAAAGGCAACCACTTAGCATGTGCTACAGACATCATAATGTGTCTGTAGCGCTGGTTTTCAGTGTAGCCTACGAGTAGCAGTAGCAGCAGTGAACTGCGACAGTCTCTTTCTACATAACTATTTACTTAGGTATTTTTATAAAGATTTGCTAAATAAACCAAAGCAACAATTAAAAAATAAAAAGGACAACGCTTCTAAATATAAAACAAAAACAAAATTAGGTTGTTTGTGACATTAACATTATAAAAAAAAAAGTTGATGTCCTAGGAGAATGGAAATAACTAACCTAGTAATGGATCCAATCGATCGCGAAAGCTCTTGGCACGCGTAGCGACGGTTCCGTTGCCCCTTCGTGGTACAGGTGACTCCCATTCTGACGGCTCATCCTGAAATTACAAATTTTATGGTTTTAGTAATTGACGGTTTATTATGGTAATTAATGGATCTATTGACTTTCGCGCTAATTTACGTTAGTGGGTTGACTGAAAAAGAAGACATTAATAGTAGATTGTACCATAACATACGGGAGCAAAATAATATTTTTACGGCGAGGGCGCTTTTTTGAATCCAAGTGAGTACCGGGGATTCAAAGTACCCACGTTGCCCGAGCCAAAAATATTTTTGGCTCGGGCAACGTGGGTGTGTGTAGTGTATCACTCGGGCGCAAAATATATATTTTGCGCCCGAGTGATACACTCAATTTTCATTATGCTAAAATAAAAGGCGCCAATCCATAAAAAAATGCGAAAACGCGGGCTGTTCGCGCATTTTTAATTTGATTTCTTTTTTTTTTATTTAGCCGGCACCGGACCGCGACTATGGGCCATCGTACCAGTCAGTGTGGTATAGTTCGATCTAGGCTTCCGTGAAGTCAGCCGTTTGTGATGCGCAAAGACAATTTAGTTTGAAAAAGCTCCATTGCGCATCGAAACGGCTAATTTCACGACGGCTGAGATCCGCTGTGAGAACTATACCAGCCAGTCTTTATTCAAACAATATTTGCGTTCGATATTATTGGTGCTGAACAATAAGATGTTCCAAATTCAAAAAACGCGCGGCAAAGATAGATTGCGGCGCACTTATTACTACATAACACCACCTTTGGGTGCTCTAAGAAGTGTGTACCTACATAATAACTTTTTTCTGGGAATTTCGAGTCAGTTCAGCGAAAAACTTGTTTTGTGATGTTATTGATTTTTTCATTGGTTAAAACCACGCTTGTCTAAAAAAAAAGCGTTTGACCCCACCTCACAGGGTTGTAATATTTATTTCATTATATGTATTATTAAGTAATGTCTTATTTAACTTACGGCATCGTAAGGTTGCAGCCCATCAGAAGGTGGTATCAACCCGTCCCACTGCGAACTGTCCCAAGGTTCAGAGAAAACAGTTCCATCGTCGCTTGCCTAAAAATAAATTAAAATATTTAAACACCCAACATAGATAATATTGTATATTATTTACATGATTACTTTAGTAATGTTGTGGTCGCACCATGCCTCTTTATCTCTGCACTCTAGTTGGAATGGAATGGAAAACACGTGTTTAAACCGTGTAAAATTTCTTAGAATAAGTACTAATTGAAGTTCAAGATAAAAAAGTAATCTTGGTCCTCAGAACTAGGTAATAGTTTATTGGACACTAAACCAAATCGTGATCTTACTCATTATGAAATGGGGAACATGAAATACAATGTTACCTAACTAATGTATGAGTAGTAGAGTTCTTTGTAATAGAGCTCGTCAGGGGAAGGAAGGTATTTCCTTGGCGGCAGAAATAGGTATGGTGGTAACCATACCTATTTCTGCCGCCAAGCAGTAATGCTCGGTTTGAAAGGTATGGTTTCCGCTGAAATTACAGGCACATGAGTCTTTCCATCAAACGTCTCAGGGTGGTAACACGCAAGTGATATCTATGATGTTGCATGCGTACATAGGCTACGATAACCGCTGACCATTAAGTGGGCCGTATGCTTGGTTGCCACTTTAGTGGTATAAAAAAAAATAAAAAAATACCTAGAAGTGAAGAATGATGGGTATTGTTACCTGTTCAGACAAAGGTCGTAGATCGTAAACATTGTCGTAGCAAGAAGCGCGCGGTAGGGACCTCACTTCCTCAGGTAGAGCCATTGGCTCCGAATTCAGTCTTAGGTCAGGAAATCTGTCAAATAATTGTATAGTTTGGGTACTTAAACTTGACTGTGTCTATGCATACAGACTGAAAGCATCGGAAGCGACACATTTCCGATCTTCCAAAATAAATGCAGATTTTAATAATTTATTTTATTGCAAAAAATTTTGTCAGCAGGCAGGAATTCAAACTCTAACCCGCGTCATTATGCTAACGCTCTTTTTTGCAATGTTTTTATTTTAGATAGATAGACTGGTGGGATATTGTCAAAGACAGGGATAGGAATTGGGGGAGACCTTTGTTCAGCAGTGAGACACAATAGGTTGAAAAAAAAAATATAAAAAAAAACAAAAACATTTATTTTCTTTTACAAGGTAATCTTAGTGCAGTTTACAGTAGTGCCAGTCTGATGATACATATATTACTTTGTGAAAGACTGGTGCCAGAATTAGGTTCGTTAAAAACCCGTATTACTGGTCACCAGGCCCAGTTATTTCATATAATATATTGTAATGTTTGATTTGGCACTCTTCCTTATGTCCAGGTTGTCGAAGCAGTCGGTCACTTTTGTAACCTATATTTTTTTTTGCTGATAGAGATAAGATCATCATGACAAACTTCTAATGTTCCCACTGTTGGGAAACTAGCCTACTCTCGGGCTAGAGTGATTGAGTCTTAATCCACCACGAGGACCCAATGCGGATTAGTGGATGGCACATGTTTTTCGAACTTCTAGTTTTTGGACATGCCGGTTTTTCTCACGATGTTTTCCTTCACCGTATGAGAGCACTAGCATTGCACGCATATTTTTTTCGAACAGAAAAACCCGTTGATGCACGTCCAGGTTTGACCCACGACCTTAGGATCGGAAGGCGGGGTCACTACCGCTAGACCACCGGTGCTCGCACTATACGACCGGGACCACTATACCACGGGGATAAGATAAAATAAGATAATTACATTTAATTTTGCCTTTGAAAATATTTACCTTTGTGCAACAACTTGGTGCACCGTTAAATGCTGTATTCCATCATCAACACCACTGAGCCGACTCTCTTGTTCAGCCAGCGAAGGGAAGGTGCCATTCTCGCTGCTCGAAACCTCATCGTTTTTATCTGCAACGGCAATAAATATTTAACAAGGAAAATTGACAACCAGTTTAGAAATAATCGTCCTGGAGTAAAAACAAGTTCGTAACATGCATGTTTTGAAAAAAATATTCAAGAATTAGTTAAGTACTTCTGTGGTAAAGCTTGTGATTAGTATAAACTAAGAATTTCATGAGTGAATACGAATGAATAGTTAGGGAGTTTGAAAGTGCAACTACTACCAAAACTTTGCAACCAAAATTCTGAAGCGCCCTTCAAGAGACCAACTAATGGTTATATTTATTTGATTGGAAGCGCCATCTACATCGAATCGTAGTAACACTGACTTATAAACTCCCAACTGGAATCAACCGTCCAAGGTTCGTTCTTGCCTGGTGGTGGCTTGTTGACGACTCGGGGTGGTTGAACTGGCTTCATTTTAGGCTTGCTCCGGAGAGATACTAAGTTGTCGACTGATGATGAAGTATTTGGTGATGATGCTGAAATTAAAGCAAAAGAATATGGTGTTAATGACACATTCAATAAAAAATAAATAAAAGAAACACTATAAAATAATCTGCCCAAATTTTACTTTGGATATCCATCTTCAAATAAAAGTAGATCTACTAAAAGCTAAATAACTTGCTAGCAATACTAACGTGAAAGTTCTTCTATGCTGTGCATGTCTCTTAGTGGGTAGTAAGGATGATTTTGAGTCGGCGGTTCAGAGTAACGGTTTGAAAGGTTTACACCGACTCTGAGCAGTTTTCTTCGTTGCACCGGTGGTAATAAAGCAGCCTGAAAAAAAGACATGATAAATTATGGTATTCTTGTTTTTTATTAGGTTTAGTGATTAGATCTTTACATACTTCTTTTAAAGCATCTACAGGGTCAGCGTAGAAAGGGCTACCAGCATTCTCGTTTTCAGATCCATCACCATTATCTTTAACGCACTCATCTTCAAGCTTTACAGTTTCCATGCTTTCGGTGTTAAAATTCTCTCGACTTTTGAAAGCTGCTTCAATTTCTTCAGTCAGTTTTTTGTTCATGTTCATAACGATATTTAGTTTATCTGGTCTCTTTGCTACGACGTCTCCTTTGCTGTTTGTTGTTGCTATGATTTCGTTGGAACTCTTGAAGCTCTTTTTCAGAGATCCGTCTGAAAAGTTAGTCTTTTTTTCGTCCAAACTCTCAGTGGAATTAAGAATATGAATATTTTCTTTTTCTAATATTGACTGTGTACTTTTAGCTGCGTTTAGTTTTGCTGTAACAATAATAAATAAATAATAAATAATGCTGGACAACCCACACAGCAATAAGAACATTGTTAAAAAAGTTTTGAGAAACATTAACATAACCTTTTTCTTAAAATGTGTTTTACTTACGTAGGGTATCAGGTAGAAGGTCAGGTCTCTTGCTCTTCATCAGACCATTATTTCCATTGTCATTTTCTGGCCTCAAAGGTTTGAAAGTTGAACAGCCGTTGTTACCTTCTGGTCCCCATATATCTTCATAATCTGATACTTTATCCATCAAAGAGCTTCTGTAATATACGCCTGGAGATTCTAGAATATCCGACTCCTAAAACACCAATATCTGGTTAGACATTCAATCAAATGTTCTTATTATAATAATTAATTATATTCTATAAAATACATTGCTAATATTTAGTAAGTCAACATTCAAACATAATTAGTTCACAAAACTACATGCTGTTAGATGATAGATGCAAGTCAATCAATTTTTTTTCAAATTTGTAAATAACCCTACCTGATAATGTCTGGACTCCTTCCGATGGGAATGCTTACTCCTCCTTGATCTACCAGATGGCGTTGTGCTTGTTGTATTGGTATTTGGTGACAGAAGTTTATCTTTATCTTTCCCCAACATAGGAGACATCATTGACTGATTTGATGTGGGAGAGAAAACGTTTTTGTTCGATATCGGGGAGCTTCTAGATACTGGTGAGAAAATCTCGCTCTTATTAGTTTGACTTAGAGGTGAAAATACACTGCTTTTGGAAGAGATCGTATCGTTAGAAGCGGGTGAGTTTATTTGACTCGTCGGTGAGAATACACCGCTGGTGACTGAATTAGTACCATTGGGCGATACTAACTGGTTTGCAGCAAAACTGTTACTTGATTTGGTTAAGCTATTTACTAAGGGATCGTTTTCCGATGTATTGGTTTGGGATTGAGGCTCTGAAGGCGATCCGGGTTCGGTATTGTTTTGATCAGTAATTTGCCGTTTAAAGCTTCCATGTAAACTAGCTGTCATTGTACTGATGCACTCTCCTTCTGGTGACATGCGATGCATCATATTCTATATAGGAACAAATTTTGTTTATCAGTGTTGTCATTATCGAATTTTAAATCAATTTTATTTTATTGTTTTGTTAGATAAATATATTTCAAACACATAACCTCTAATAGACATGCACATACATTGCCATGCAAAATTTTTATAACAACTCACCTGTAATTCCCCATTGGATTCAGTATTGCCTTTCTGGTTTTCGACAATATTGAATACATTCTCTGCGCTACTATTATTATTGATGGCATTAGACGCAAGCGTTAGTTGCAGTCGGTCGCTTTGAATGTTCTCATTGATTTGATGGTTGTGGATTTGTGTGTTATTGACGCTGAATGTAACAGTGGTCGTGACTGTGATGTTTCCATTCTGTGTCGGTTTGTTAATAGGGCTGAAAGCCACTGCTTCAGATGTGGGAGACACAGAAACTTTTGAATGAGGCGGTTTGGCCCATCTGGGAGGAGGTGGGGGCGGTGTGGTTTTAAAACTATTAATTTGTGTAGGTGAATGTGAGGTATTGACAGTTGGAAATGTATGAGGCTGTGTTATATGCGCCTGAAAAATAGGTGAAGCGATTAAAAACAATTGAAACGACACCGTAAAGCGACAGCTGCGCAACTGAAAAGCAAAAATGTACTTACTGTGCTAGACATAAGGTTTAAAGTGTTTGGTGGGGTGGGTCGCGGAGCTCGGATAAATGCGGTGGATGGTTTCGCTGGAGGCGATGGAGCAGTTCGTCCTTTGAAAGTGCTGAGGTTCGAATTTTGACTCGGTGGGGAACCCGACGTTTCAATAGGTGACATTTTGAGCACGACATTTTGGTCCTTTTCGGGGCTGAGAATGTGCTCTCTGGAGTTTGTTCTTGTACCTAGAATACACAATAAGGTAATGAAAAGAACAACAATAACATTTCTATGTGGAATCTCGAAGCTAAACAAAAAAACGGCTTACTGGCATTAAAACTGCTAAGACTAGATCCAGTATCAGACGGCGTGACAGCCATCGGAACCACTCCGTTAGTCATTTGACTCGGTGACAGCACATTACTTGAGTAGTTCTTAGGGTTTGCCATTGGGTAGCCCCAAAACTCCTGACCAAGTAGTGTTAGCGAACTAAGTTGGTGTCGACTCTTTGCTTCCCGAAGAGGTCGAGGCAGTTGGAGTTGCACTGGTAACTCATCACTGGAATAAGAAAAGGTCGTTAAGTGGCATAATCGAATCTTAAACTGATTTCCGATGAAATAATTTTTTTTTGTTTAAATGTAAATTTTACTAAAAAAGAAAAAAAAGAGATGTAGATTGACAAAAATCTCACAATTAAGGTTACACAAAAATTTAGATTTCAGTAGTTTATTTTATATCGGAAAAATACTGTATTTTTATTTGGGTGTGTAAAAGACTTACCAGCACTGGGAGTAGTGTGCGATCAGTTCAGGTATATTGTCGAAACGATTATGTGACGTCTCGAGCCCGATGCGGCCCCCAGAGGCCTGGATAAGGTAATGCTCAATGTAAGGCCCCTTGTCTGCTGGAAGTCGAACACTGATCGCCATCGTGTCAGGCTGACTTGACTGCCGAACCACGAAGTTCTGGAATTAGAGGTACAGTTTTAACATCTGGACACCAATTTTACTTGGAATAATATTAGCGGCATAAAGGCACTGTGTTGTAACCGCTATGTTTCTATGATAATTGATATAGTGACTGTGTTGTTTATTCCTATTTGTAAACTTTTTATTATGACATAGGCTATTGTTTTTTAATCAGCACAATAACCCGTCAACAATGTCTGCTTGTTGTTTTAACAATGTTGGTTGCAAAATGCATGAGTGGCTTGGCTTTAGTAGGGCTACATTGAGCCATATTGGGGGAGAACCGTGCATAATCTGCGCAAATCACCTGAAAGTCATACCTTTCCAAATCTACTATTTGATGAAAACTCCATATTAGTACACACTATGTGTGTGTACTAATATGGAGTAATTTTTTGTAATTTTACGAATTATAGAAAACTGTCAAACAGATGCAATAAAAAATCATAATGATGAATCGCTAACAGTAGCCATTTTGTGAATTCGACTTTGATTCATGTAAAGCGGCCTTTTTAGCAAAAAAAATATTCATTGAAATCACAAGAATAAGGTTGAACCGTATTTAAACTAAGTAACGCCTGTTTCTCGCATATAAACTAGAAACCACCCATTCAAATCTTTAACCATTACCGCAGAACAAATAATAGTCCATGAATAAAAACCTTTTAAGAAAAAAATCCTACCCCTTCCTCCTTCCCTTGCAGCAAATGAAACGCTCCAGCCCTTTGTATTCCCGGCAGGAACCACACAGGATGCGTCCTGATCAGCCTTTCCAAGAGTCCGATGTCGCATGGTGGTTGCTCTTCAGAGCTCGAGCCTGATGAGCTGACCGACGAGCAGTCGCCCCGAGCTCCGTCTGATGACAGAGTTTCCCGGCTCTGAAAACGAAAACAAATTGTCGTTAATCGAAAAGCATTGACCACTTAGGCTGTGAAATCATCTCCCTGCTAAGGTTTTTCCTGGAGACTACAGTACAGGATTCTTCAAAATGAGTTATTAAATTTTTTTAAGAGTCGGTAACGCGCGATTGATTCCACTGGTATTGCGAAGCCTTATGCTTGTTTGGTAGATATACAAAAAAAAACCTGCGTAGCTTCTACATGTAATTCTTCGTTATTCCAAATAATTAAGAGGAAAAATGAACCCACACACAACACAAGTACATGGCTACATACACACACGCAAAAATAAACAGAGATCAAATGACCTAACATTTTTCTTAATTTTATGGCTGCGGTTTATAGGTGTTAGAAAACAAAAAAATATCACTATAAATTATTTAGTAACTGCTTTATCATAATTATCAAAATACTTACTTTAAAAAGCTTTTATTTTAACATAGCTACCTAGGTAGGGTACCTTAATAGTCCCAATGTTAACCCTTTGAAAGCCACGAGCATGTTAATCTCCCAAACATAAAATAAAGCTGCAAAGTGAAAATGTTTCGCTAATTGAGGCGGTCTCGTGTGTCTCGTGAAGAACATTATAGGTAGCTAGATATTAGTTGGTTTAAGTCCCTTTATAAGTGTGGGGAGGCTTACCGGCTCCGAGTGTCTGCTGCCTGGCTTTTATAGCTTAACGTGTACCGAAATATGCAACCCATTACGATCAAAACTCGGGGAAATTATATGATGATGTGTTGCGGAAGTGAAATGACCGTTTTATTTGTATTTTACTGCTAATTATTTTTGGTTACACTCACTCAGAGGGAAAGGAAAGTTACAAGTACTTATGTACTATTATAATGAAACAACTTTTAAATTTTAGTACACTTACACTACGTAAAGTCACGTGTATTCCGGAGGGGTAGGCAGTAACTATGGATTTTTGCTTACTAGGTACTTAGGTACGCATTAGCTAATAAAGGTTTATAATAAAAAAAAATTAGAATACCTACCTATTAGTGTATGTACAATGTATTATAATGATGAACGTCTTGGGCGTCTCTAGTTCTAAGGTTGGGCGCTGGATACTGCGACACAGTTTATACTAATTGTATTTTCCAGAGTTCAAAATTTTTTATCATGTTATTTAAGTACACTATATAAATAAATAAATAAAAAAAAAAAAACCCACGATGATAATGAATCAGGCTCATTATGCTAAAGTTTGGATGGATGGATGTTCACGCCATAACGGCTGAGCGGATCTGGATGTAATTTATAATTTATATTTAGGTATTTATTTTAGCCCATATCGTCCCAGGCTTTTATATAATATCACATAATATTGCGGTTACAATAAAATACAAATCTTGAACGACGTCAATTCTCACAGAAGAGGATCTTTGTTCAACGTTGGAAATATTATTACTCGATTTCCCTCAAAGCTCAGTTCAACGTGGTTCAACGGAGCTTTCCACAAAGAGGCTACCGAGGGTAGCAGTACGCAATCTCATAAGTAGGTACCTACGTTCGTATATTCTAGTTTAGTTTCATGTTTCGTTGTTTATGTAAAGTTGGATCCTTTTCAGTGGTCACCGCTCCCTAATAACATGATATCGAAATAATTCTATGGAAAATACGCTCTGTCCAATTTTCTGCTGATGTTTTTATGAATTTGTAATAACCCGAGGGCAAGCCTTTCTGCACCGTTATGTTACCGAGTTATTATAAAATATTTGAAGTTTCTGAAGAAGGGAATGAAAATACTTTGTTATGTAAATACTGGGGATTCGGATTCCATTTAAATTTTCTCATAAGAATAATAATAAATTGATAAGACTTACATAAGAATAATAAGATTTTGATTTTGATTTTTTTGTTAGTTAGTTTGCAAAATGCGACTCAGCTAAACTATTATTGTGCTAAGTAAGGTATGTTCGTATATGAGTCAGTTGCCAACTCTAGTGACAGAGTTTTTAGGCCGCCCGAAGGCTGTCATGGCCTAACAACTTTGAAAAATCGTGACCAACTGCTTTATGTGCTCGAAATCCAAATGTTATTATTTCTAAAATACTTACAAGCAATACCTAATACTACATAATGTAGTATCGGATTCTCTAAATGCGCATGATTGGTATGGTAATGAGAACTAAATCGTTATTCTAATTGTAAGGAAAAACTTCTCATTACATAGAGGAATTGCGAGAAAGTTAGTATTATTCGTTAAATTAAATTTCTCCTTGGAGTAATTTAAAAGAGAGTTAGTGTAGCTAACGAAGACAACCGGAAAATTAGTTTTGCTATCTGTGTATCTACGATATGTATTACAATAGAACTTTTTTTATGGGAGCAGCTTCCAAATGAACAAAAATATAAAAGTAGTTTCCTCCGTATTCAAAATCACTTATCGTTCTAAAACCCTATACTTACTTTGTTTTTAGGGTCCTCATTATTTAACGTCAATTGAGTATTGAGTATTTTTTTATACATTTACATAATTAGTTGTTACAGAATTGGTAGTATCACACATGAACCTTGTTATTAGGGTGTCAATTTTATTCTAATATTCTTGTTGAAGAGGTGCTACGTAAACCTAGTCTATGAAATTGAAATTAATACCTATTACATTATCTGAGAAGTAAAAGTCTGACTATTTACTCGTAAAGCTAGGCACTATTTACTTACTTTGCTATCGCTACTACAAAAAAGGTGCTCTTAGCTTGACGCAGAGTAATCGCCGCGGACTGGTCAACGTCACCTCAACTCGCAGTTCATAAAACTGTTGTATAAAACTCTAAACTGCAATTTTGTATAGGCACCCAGCTCGCCTTGCCAAACGCCAAACTTTAATGTGAACGAGTGTTTAACGACTGCGTGCCGCGCTTGCAGCGTGCCACTTTGCTGTCTCTGCGCTTGCATGACGTTGTCGCGCTGTTTCCTCGTCGTAACCACGGGTTCAGTGAAGTGCTTACGTCACGTTAATAGCTTGTCGTTGGAGCAAGGCCGGGTGGGTGGAGGCGGCGCCGAAGTGAAGTTGATCCCATTATTCTGCGATAACCTTTGTGCTCATTGGATAAAGTCGATAAGCACTTTCATTTTGTAAAGACAAGACGAAGTTTTACGTTTTTACATAGACTAGAACGTATTCAGAGATCAATTTTAATTAATTTTAACCTGGAGCAAACAGAGTTCGCTCCTAAAACAGTCTCTATATAAAAACATTGTACTTTCTGTCTGTTTTTTACTAATTTTGGCGGTGGTAAAAAATCTTATAATATTATGTAAAATAAGTAAAATTTTTAGAAAACTGTTTGCCTTTTAGAGTAATTTAATATGCAAGCGTAAGCAATCTCGATCACAATACAATTGTATTGTTTTATATTTATAAAACGTTTTAGACTACGGTATAAACACGGTCAGAGTTTCTACGGCATATTGACATGGAAACTTAGGTAGAGTGCATCTAAGTGCTAACATGGTACTTACATTTTAATAAAATAATTTCGAAAGAGCTGCTTGATATACGAGCAGCTATTACAAAGCTGAAACACACTCCATAAATCCAACCATAATGGTGTAATTATAGCTTTTGTGCACAATTATTTGAAGTCAGGCATTCCGCAACACGACCGCCTCTCACACCAAAGAAAACTAATTGCAATCCAACTTTCCGTATAAATCTCGCTACACGTATTTGAGGCGGTGTTCGGTGTGATATTTGGAAATGCGGTTCGGTGGTACTGTGAGGTAGAATTTAACACCTTAACCGCCGACGGGTGGCAGCGACCATTGTGCGCTATGATTCATAGCTGTTATTATTGTTACCGATCGCTGAATTAATTTTGAGCGTAGATTCACGCGCTCTCCGCTTGTAGCAGTCGCGTTATACCGCAAATTGCTATGAAATTAATATCTCCGTGTCGTTTGTTTCCGAGGGATTAATGAAATCCAGTTCGGGTGCGGCTGTTGAGTTTTAATTAGGACTCATACCTATTAGTGGGCAGATAAATTTAAAATTATGTGCACGGGTATTTGTACACATAAGAGCTGTGTGAGGCCAGGACAATTCAATAATATTCCGTAGTTAAGTAAATTGTTTTTTTTTTCACAGAGCCTAATGAAAATACAATGAATTAACACTTTACTTATGTTTTACTATCAAGTACTTTTATATCTAGGTACCACTTAGTTGGCGATCAAGCGTACGGGCCACCAGATCGTTAGTGGTAACCTTAGATTAAGTAGGTATGCTTTTCACAGGAAACCGAGACGTTGATCAATAGTATCATGTGTCATGTAAAAGTATCAATTTTCACCGGTAACCACACCCTTCAAACTGAAACAAAGCGATGTGAGCAATACCATTTGGCGGTAGAAATTAATAGTAGTATTTTCTCGGACAAGCTCATTTTAAATAACTCTAAAGGTCTGGTCTAAATACTCTCCTAGAATTTTTTTGGAGGAACGTCGCCTTTTCATTTCGTTGAGCAGTGACTACTTAAATCACGTTACATTGAAATGAATCGTTTTTAAATAAAAATACCTTGAGCAATCCCATTTCAACTTTTAGACCCATCTGCGTCACAGCATGAAAATATACAGCACTTGGCGCTTAGTGTCGCATAACACTTCACTTTTACTAGAGTTTCGAACTAAGTGCAAAGAGGGAGAGAGCACGTGTTCACTCGGTGCAAATGGAAGCCGCGTTTTAGGGATGACTGTAGGCCACCTGCGACCAAGACTTTGGGAGGGACGTAATTAGGTAAAAGTTACCGTAGAAGTGAGTCTTTATTGAGTCGTAATACTCGTAATACGTTTAGTGTAGTGCGAATTCGTGCAAATTATATAGAACGTGGGTCTATTACGAGTCCACTCGTGATCACAATCGATATGAAACTGGCACATACACTTTATAATAAAAAAAAGTAATCGTAAGTAAAGAAAAGTAAAGTTACTTTTATAATAATAATCTGTAAATACAGCTGTTAACGAAGTAAAAAAATTACTACTAGGGGCACGATTCTCCTAAACTCTAAAATATTTTGTTAGAGAAATCAGTGTAGTTTTCGTATCGCCCGCGATATTCCGTCTTCTCTCTCAATTTCATTTGTCGAACGTTGCCGAGCATAAACGATAAAATAAAATAAACTTACAAAGTATGAGCGGAAATTAAATGCAAAGCTGTCTTGTGCCATATCTCGTTGAAACGAGCAAATCGAACGCCACTACAAAAAAAACGCATGTAATGACAAAGTCCAGGCAACGGTTATTGCAAACAAACTTGAAATGTCTACGTATCTCTAGCGGACATATTCAGCGGAAATATTTACCTCGCGCATCGCTTGGTTTGCAACAAAATACGATCAGCGGGTGGGATTTAACGGGGTTACTATGGATGCTACTGTTTTATTAACATGTTACAGCTAAGAACTTAAGTTTTAGAGCTGACCACAGACAAGCTACTATTGCTTGAGCACCTGGTTGGTTTAGCTTTCAATATAAGTGTAGGAAATAGTTGAATGTACGATCTACAAATATTTGTTCCGGGTGTTTTAGGTATTTTCTATATATCATAAAAAATATATATCTATGTATTGTATTGTATTAAGTATATATCAGTCATCTAACCCATAACTCATAAAATTTGGCGGTAGTGCGGCGAAAGGTCGAGAAAGGGCTCTGGTCGCCTAACGGGCTTACTTACCCTAC
This sequence comes from Colostygia pectinataria, assembly GCA_951394395.1. Taxonomy (NCBI): domain Eukaryota; kingdom Metazoa; phylum Arthropoda; class Insecta; order Lepidoptera; family Geometridae; genus Colostygia; species Colostygia pectinataria. The sequence goes on from OX596362.1 coordinate 4,519,981, forward strand.
TTATTTATATTATTTTATTTGTTTTAGTTTATAATTGTATGTTTTATTTATAGTATAAATCATTTTTTAATGGATCTTGTTATATTTGATTTTTTTCATTTTTATTTTATTTATTTATTATAAAACCAGCAGCTTACCTTGGGGCTAGATGATGCTGTGTGGATTGTCCAGCATTATTTATTTATTTATTATTTATTTTTATCTAATAATAAAAAAATGTTTAAGTTACTGCATACACAACACACAACCAGTTAAGTTGTGTGCAGAAAATAGTCAGATCCCTGTTGTATTTTGGTGCCTTTAGATGTGCATAGAGCCAATCAAAGAGGGCAAACAGTCCTTGCGGTCCAGAGGGATGCACGAGGAGGGTTGCAGAAAGATGACTCATACTACGGGCTCCGAATCAATAAGGCTGTAGACACGTGTTTTTAGACTGGGTCTTTGGGGATGATTATAAATAATTACTTTATAAACTATGCAAAGACTGTCGTATTTTTAAATGGTACCTAATAACCTGTTACTTAATAAAAAAGTTGAACTCTTTTATTATGATTATATTTTCAGAATATAAAAATACATTTTGCGCGCTAATGCTAAGTAAATATTTTTTATGATTTTTCTTCATTGTTCGGACATACCTATATTTTTCTTTCATTCAAAATTTATAATTACACAGTATCCGTGTCATAAATGGTGATTTCAGTAGTCAGCCATAAACAAAACAGGAATTTATTCCCTTGATAAGTAATGACGCTCAAAACTGAGACATTCCTCTGCTAATGAGTCGTTTGTAACAAAGTCGTAGAAGCGATTAGGCGTCCAATAAAGGGACACAAGACCGCATAAGTCAGATGTCAAGTCAATACCCGGGAGAACCCTCTTCGGTTTCCGGCGAGGCTTGGTACAGCCTCTTGTAAGTGCGGTTGGCACCATCAAGTTAAATAAATAAATAATATAAAGAGCAGACTAGTAAGTAAGTAAGTTCGTATGAGTCAGTGGCCAACTCTGGTGACAGAGTTTCTAGGCCGCCCGAAGGCCTCTGTCATGGCCTAACAACTTTGAAAAAGCCGGGACCGACTGCTTAACGTGCCCTCCGAAGCACGAGAGCGCTTAGTTGAAATTGCCACTGGCGGTCACCCTTCCAAATGATGACCCTGCGGAACAGTGCTTAACTTTGTTGATCTATTAAGAACAACTTAGCCAGCTACGTCACGAGCGCTCCTAGTGAAACACGAACATTCTTTTTGAAATGAAATACAGCAAAGCGCAAAAGCACTCCGTCAAAACTCGAGAACCGAACCGTTAAATAAAACCAATGGGCGCGCTATCACCCCATTGTTGCACTAAATCGATGGCAGTGCATGCAAATTAAACCAGCGATGGGTTTTTTTAATCTGTGCCCGATTAAAGCGCGCCCAGACGAGAGGGCGGCGGGCGGAACGGGGTCCGATAATAGCTCCGTGTTGACAATAGCTGTAATTATTGCGGATAAATGACGACTTCCTAGTTTTGAGTGCGGAATACGAACGGAACTGACGTTGCTTTCTAGAACTGAATTCGCGCTGTCATTTGAAGCTGCAATTTTGTTGAGTAAAGTATTTTGGGGTTCTGAAAAATAAAAACGTGAACTATATACGAGTATAACACGTTTGATGTTATACATTATACTGTGCCAATGACTTATGCCTGTTTGCAAAATTTAATGAAAAAACTTCAATAATGCCATCTTATATGATTACTATGCTCGTTTTGGCTGCGATAAAATTCTAAGTAATACCGCAAATGTCGTTTGCTCTCCGTAAAAGGCTGTTAACTTCGAGCCGGATCCTAATTCGAGGGTTAATAGTCACTCCGATGAACCAGTAAGTGTAGTGTAATGAATATTACACTTTGGGAACATCCCAGCTCCACAACTGCGGCTAATGAACGTTGGTAACTTTTGGTGGTACCTACAATGAAAATTAGTTTTAATATTGTAGGTACTGTAGAAGTGAAATTATTTCAGCTAGGTATTGGGTTTTTTATTTCATCATTATCATCAGCCAGTTATACTAGTACCTACACTGCTGGGCATAGACTTTCCCCAATGAATGCTAAACTACCATCATTCATTTTTTGCAAGGACAGACAGTCCTGAGTACGCAGCATTCTTACGCAACGTAGTACAAAGGCAGGTCATGAGTTGTTATGGAAACGTGGACCGCGTGCGACTTTCTGTGCAGTGTGCACGTTAATTACATACCTAAGCTTCTAAATCATTTGGGTTCATATCATTGTAAGGGTGTCTAGATGTTATGATGGATTTTGTACGTTGAGTGTGTGGGAAAAATCTGTGTCTCTCTTACCATATTTAAGTAGCATTTATGTTGATTCAAACAGAAAGTACTTACCTATGTTTTAAAATGTCATAAAATAATTTTGTCAGCCTCAGGCGGAACAGACGACGCGCGTCGCGGTTTCTTCGCGCAACAAAGAAACAATAAAAAAGAAGTAGTACTTTAAACTGTCGCTCCACAATGTCGCCGTTTACATTTATGCAGAGTTCAATGAAACACGACAATGCACCGAAAGCCCCAACAATCGTCGGAAGGGTTCTGTAGGGTTTCAAGTATTCACAAAGCAACACCCGCAATTGACTCTGAGTTTTACACCTCTAGAGCGCTCGACTCGAGTGGTCGTGTCGTCGTGTCGTGAACGCAAAATATTTGGTCTAAAACACTGCACACGACGTGATAAATGTTATAAAACTTTTACTTGTTTTGTTGAAACGCTTACTTGATTTTTTGCTTACCTACATACAAAATTGTGAGGAGAAAAAGTTTTAATGCTTATGTGAACTCAACTTGTATTATCTGTGCAAAATTTCCAGTAAACAAAACAATGTTTGATGTTACAACTCTTGTTCAAAGACAGCAAATGGAATATCAAAAGCTACCGTTACCCCACAAACCGCCTATCAACAGACCGCAAATTTAATTCCGCGACAGAATTGGAAAATATTGCTCCCATGTATAGCATCACTCGTATTCAAATACAAATAGAAGCAAAATAAAACCGAGTGATGCATATGCGTTCTGTTGAACGATAACTTTTCTATTTTATAAAGGGTATCTGTTAGGTGTTTCGGCAGCCAGAAAGACAGAAGGCTGCCTACCTTTAGCGCTTATCTTTTACAAGTTCTGAGATAAAAAATAACATAATTACCTACTTATGTTATTTATATTATCAAACAATACTGTACCTAACAAGTATTAAAACTCTGTAGCGCACGAAACTGCAGCAGACTAGGGCTAGTAAAAATAAAAAATGTAAAATGCAATTTGGCATCGACACTATATCTCGTGTAGTTTTGCTGCATTGGATCCCTTTGGGTAATGCAATCCGGTATGCAAACTACTAACAGTATAAAACTGAAGGTAAAGTTTGAGATAGAGTCTGCGGAACTAAAAAATAAATAGAACGTGCTACGGTTCATTAAGATCATGTCTGAACAAGATTCCTGATTTAAAGTTGGGGAAGTTATAGGATCTCTGTTGAATTGTCGATAGTCGATGTTGGGTTCTTTTTCTATTACTAACTCTATTGAAAACTACGACTGTCATTTGACGTTCCTTAAAAATCTCAGAATCACCTAAGGCTTTCGTATTTAGTTTTACCTGACTGAGACTGTCCCCAATACTGCCGTCTGCGTCAACAGGCCGGAAATGTTGGTCTTTTAGATCCCTCGGTCTAGTTCTTCTTTCTTGGGTCTCCCTCATAGCTTGACTCTGCAGTCTTTCAAAGAACTCCCTTGGCTTTAGCGGGGGAGGTTCGTCGTCAGGCGGCGGTGGAGGGGGCGGGGGTAGCCTCGTTCTGGGCGAGCTGCGAAGAAGCGACCTTTCATCATCTTCTGTGGACCGCTCATCATGCTCCGAATCTGAGCTTCTGCTATTTCGTCTCCTTACTCCTTGGAGATGTGGCTCAAGAAATGTCGCATTTCTGAAACAAACGAAACGCAATTAAGTTATGATACAGTTTTACAACTTATGACACGATATACTGTTTCGCAGTAGCAAAGCAATGCAGTAAAGACAGAAAAAGGCCTTGCAATATGTACCAGTCTAATCTTTAGAATTGGTCTACAATAAAATCATTGTCTAGAGCCACAGCATTATTAACTGCAAGAAACGTCATCGCTAATTCATCTTTAATAAATCCATTGCAGTGTGCCATAAGTCCGTTATGCTAAATGCTCGTTCGGTTATGCACTTCATTAAACCCCACTTTATCTGCGGCTAGATCTATTCGTCATTGGCCACGTAATCGATTCCATCTAACTGCAGCTTACAAACACATGGGTCTGAACTCAGTATCAGCTCTAGACAAGTGGTTGTTCACTATAATGAAATGGTGAAATCGGTAGCGCATCTATCAGAAAGTGTTGAAAACCTAAACATCGCCAAAGCTTTGCCATCCATGCTATGTAGGTACTGTAAAATGATTTTGTTCGCGAAACGTTTCGTCAATGGCCATTTGTCTTTGGGAGACTGACCAGACTATAGGGACATTAAATAAGATTTATTTCCCAGCCAGCCCGCCATAGGTATTAATTAAAAACCTCTACACAACGCAACGAATGCGTCGTACGTTCTCGCCAATTACTTACTCAGCTGAAGAAGAGATTTTCAAATTCGCCACCGTGCGTGCTAAAACTTTTTGATGGACAATTTACCGCAGATGTTTATCTACACATTAATCAGGTCTCTACAAAACATAACTAGTGGCGAAAATCTAATTTATAAAGCAAATGTTTCGTAATGGAACATCAAAATTGCATTTAAACTCTCTAAAATGTCTTTCCCCGACAAAACTAACAGAGACTTCCTTTATTAATGCAATTTAAACTCGTCTGGAGAAGCTGACGTTAAAAAATGCTGTAATAACATCGTGTCGCCGCTGCGCTGACACTGAGGTGACACTCAATTTGTAACTACTGACAACAGCCAGCGACTAGAAATGGCTTAAATTCGACGCTTCACTTGTCAAATTCATATTCATCCATCAACACAATATAATATTATTAATGCAAAAGTGATTCTGTCTGTTTGTTGCATTTTTATAGGGAAACCACATACCTAATTGATTTGGATGAAATTTGTTGATGGCATATTTGTAAAAAAGTACCTACTTACTGAGTTCCTTTTAGCAATCCGTTGTTAAAAAATATCTAAAAACAAGTTTTCAAGTAAGTCGTAGGTTATAAGGCAGTTCGCCCATCTTATAAAGCACCAAGTAACGTGACTCGACAGCTTGTTTGGTTTATTTGTACTTATCGAACACTGCACTGACAACAAAGTCTTTACTACGCATTCGCAAAGTAGGTAAGTATTCAATAAATAATTATTAAATTAGCGAGTGTTAATTTGTTGTCGGATCACATCACTTGGTAATTCTTGAATGGCCAAACCACCTAAATTGTCAGCAGAACTTTTCAGCTGACATTAACAAAGTATCTGAAGCCTAACCCAAAAAAATGTTACGCAGATTCGCAAGCTAAGATAAAAGGTGTATTCTCGAAAACTCTGAAATATAAAATGAAAAGAGTCTAAAACAAACATGTTACGGATTATACAGCTTAGCCAAAATATCCAGACACTCGAGACGAACAAATCTGTATCACCTCTCGACACCCCAGCGGTCATTACGGGGGATGACGGCCATGGCAATTAATGCCAAATCACACAAGTGCTAGTCTATGGCTGGAGTCGTGGGTTCCGGACGTATAGATTTACATTCTTGTCTAAATTGAGTTTCTGGGCAAGCGTGCTCTACCGTGGACCACATCATCGCAGGTAGGGTCAAACGCTTTATATTTTAAGAAAAAAATATATATTAACGCAACATACATTAAGTAGGTACACCTCAGGCTTTCATCTATCATACTCTGGACTAATCTCCCATTTTACCTACATAGAAAAAGGTATTTTGATAAACAATTAATATATGAAATAACTCTACTCGCATGTTTTACAGAAACGCAGGGCGTATTAAAATGCGCAAGACGCGGGGAAAGGAATTTCAACGGGAGACGTATGAGTTAATTGGTTGGCCTATAGCTAAATGCTTAAAAAGCTCATGTATATAAATAATCCAGGAAGTAATAACTAACATCGCGCGTGGCTTCAAAAAAAAGCTGTACTAGTGTTGGAATTTGTAGTCTCTCGCCAACTGGGGTTTTTCACTTAGGTATAGTTCTCAACAATGTAGCAATGGAGTTTTCTTATACTAAATTGTCTTTGCGCATCACAAACGGCTAACTTCACGGAAGCCTAGATCCTCCGTGCGAACTATATACTCTGGGGTATTTTGCTTATTATTGCTAAAAATAATAAAGAAAAAACCAGCTCCAGCTGAAAGGACTGAAACAAACACCTACTTCAGTCAAACACATGAGCGTAACAAATCAGTATCACCTCTCAGCGCCCTCGCGGTCATTACGCAGTTTGATAGGCTGACGGCCGCCGTTGTAATTAATTAAAACGTCATATTTGATACTTCGTCACAGGTGCACCGATGAAACCCTCATTATTAATTTTAATGCGGTACCGTGTTTGGTTTATGTTTGTAATTTATGTGATAGAGCAATTAGCGGTGCGTAAAATTGTTGTTATTTTTGGTAACGTAACAATACCTTTAATGAACAACAATTTTCAGCTACTAGCTCTAGTTTTTGATCTTGATTTACTCGTACGTACTCTAGACCTTACATTTTAACAAAAAAAAAGAACAAAGATAGTCGAAATAGCCAACCTGAAAGTTAATCCTACTTTTCAATAGGTACTTTTCTAGGTAAATTAAACTTAAGAGTCAGAACACATTTTAAACCACATAATAGGGAGGCCTACGCCAAAGAGACGACTACTACTGATGGCGATACATAAAATATTATAATAAGTAGGTTTTAATCAAACAAATACCTACATACATAGACATGAATGTTATATTTAAGAAAACTTAACATTAGTCATAAGCAAAGCATGTACCTAGTAGAAATAAAGGCTCATTTTATTTATTTTGTTTATAATAGGGTCATAGAGGTTTTTAAATACAATATGGGCTATGGGCTAAAAGCTATGCCAACAAAGTAGTAGAAAATCGCAAATTTAAAACTTCATTGTGCCATCAGTTTCGTCTTTTATTCTATAAAAATTGTTGCAAAACCGTAGTACTGTTTAGCAAGTCAGTAATACTTTTAATAAGCAACGTTTACTGGCTTTATTATTTTTTGTCTTTCCGGAAAGTAATAAACCTTAATGGCGGGCCTTTGTTTTTCTTCATTATTGTCTGCCTGGGGCTTCGAGTATACTGCGAAAATATACCTCGCAAAAGAGTCTTACTATTTTGTCTCAAAGTACCTAACCATAAAATAATATTATAATATGAATAAAGTACAGTCGTTTAATGTTAGTCAGACATAATTATAAAAAAAATTATGACTAATACATTGTTGCTTTTGATAACATAACTATTTAGCATATTACACACATTGACTATTTATACATATGTACTAACTCACGATACCGTGATAGGTAATCTATTAGTAAATTCTTCAAAATATTTTTTTTATTACAATAAACGGAGGCCTTCAGACGGCACAATAACTCCGTCACTGGAGTTGTCCACGACTTATTCGAACATATTTACTGTATAATATCTGAAAGCCTTTAAAAATGCACTGAAAACAAACCATTGAACTGAACTGAAACTGCAAATCCACTCGCAGACGGAGGTGTAAGCGACGTTATTGTGGCACTTTTCTATCTCCGCTGAATAGTGAACGCGCGTGAATGGCATCGCAGCTGTCACAAAGAGCCCGCCAATGTTATGTTACCGTGAATATATCCACCTGGATTTAGCCGCAGACGTAGTGAAAATGCTATGGAAAATTCTATCTGTCAGTGACTATTGTCTATGTATGGGCTTGTGGGCACTTTATATAGGGATAGAGTCACATTAAGTAAGTATGTTCGTATGAGTCTGTGGTCAACTCTAGTGGCGGAGTTAAAAGGCCACCTGAAGGTCTTCGTCATGGCCTAACAACAGCGCTCAGTTGAAAATACCAGCAGTTATCCATTCACATGGTGACTATGCAGAACAGTGCTTAACTTCGTTGATCTAATCTTAGCCAGCTACTTCATGAACTTAATATTGACTGGTGACTTCGTTTGTAATGAACACCCCCGCACTGTTTTCAATTTGCCCATACCGAAGGGCACTCTAGTCGTGAACGATAACGGGCTCTACCCACTTGAAGCACTTGGGCTAAAATAGTGAGCGAGCGACACTCAAAACGATGAGCGTATATCAGAGTTTATGAAATAGTGTTCTTGTTTAAGGTGTTTATGGTTGTCCCAGACTTGTTCTGGAAACAGATCAACCTCACCTCAACTGCTCTTTGGTACCTGGTGGTAGGACTATTAAGCAAGAGTGCATCGTGGTGGGTACCACCTACGTCTTGGGGTGACAAGCGCAGTGGGTGTCACGCATAACTTAAAAACTTGAATTTTTGGGTGACTGCAGCTGTTATGATCAGGCGTAACGCTTAACATCAGGTAACATCTGACTCGTCATTTGTTGACAAAAAAAAAATTAAAAAATCGGTCAACAACTATGTAACTATTTAGTCTTCTGCTTCAGCAAACAGATTTTAGCTTTGAATTTTTTCTTTAGTTATTTATCTCTAAAGCAAGTCAATCCATGTTCTTTAATAACCCTGCTATTAAAATTAAACACATTTTGGATTTCAATAAAGGTGAAAATAGGGTATTATAATAGTCACTGATTGAACAAAACACATGTTTGTCATGTAATTTTGACTTCGATATGAAATCACGAGCAAAATGCTAAATGAGTGTGAAGAAAGTGTTTCACTACATTGAATTGCGCTCTGTTCAACAATGGCCGTTGGAAATCTACACGCATCAGTCTCGAAAAGAACATTGAAAAGCACTCACCTACTTACTTATCTTAATACAGCATCCGCACGCAACAACATTTATATCAATACCCCTTTCACCATCACTAATAATAATTTAAATATAATTTTAAATTTGACTGTCTTATAAATAGAATGACGAAAAATAGGTAATATTGATTGATATTGTAAACCGTTTGTGCCTTAAAAATAAAATAAAATAAAGTAGGCAAGAGATTGTTTTCCTATGGAGAATGAAAGTCAGGTCAACACATAGAACGAAGTAAATATCCTAGTTGCAACTTGCAAGCATGTGGACTCGTCCAGCTACACCGGCATTTCAGAAGACCGGTTCTATATAATAAGTTTTCAACTCTAGTCCAGTTCCTACCAAGTTTCGGTTTTTACAGGAAAAACTCCTTTTTTTAATAAACAAAACGTTCGATATTTTGATACTTATAACAGAACCGTAACTGGAGCGTTGTTGTAACCGCAACTGGATTGTTGTTCAGTAGTAGATTAAGGAAACATCCTAAAACATATAAACAGCCGTTTAGCTACGATTCGATTGCAATCGATTGTTAAGTTTATTAGGTTTATTAGGTTTATATTATCCTTCGATACATGCGAAGATCGGGATCTTATTACTCGAGTAACATTAGGTGATTTGAAAACAAATAAAATAAAAGAGTATAAAAAACTTTTATGAGAGAGTGCTTGTAGTAATTTTTTTAGTTAGGTACTAAAGTTGTAAATACAGAGTAATATTAACAAAGTATACAACAGTAAATAAATAATGCCAAATATTGATTTCACTTCGACACAATTTATATACCTACTTATAAAACTGGCTACCTTTGTAGTTAAAAGAGAGTCATTTGATTGATACTAATCTAATAGTTCAGAGACAAAATAACAGAATAAAAAATGTTTACTTTTTACTTATATAGTAGGTAAAGTGCACGAGTAAATTATGATAAGTACCCACCTACTAGACTATCTTAATTTTTAATATCGCCGGCGCAGATACTAAAGCCTTAATAAAGGCTTCACCCACAGCCGGCTCAACATACTCAAACTAAGCTCAGGAAATCACGTTAAATTTATAATGAGTATAAATTCTCTATAGTGTAAGGGTAACCAGATTTTCAACGTTTTGCAGGATAGCGCATATTATGAATATGTAAGTATCTACGCAAGCCCGTCAGTGCCTACGGTAATGCGATTACAACTTCACCTAGCTAGACTAGAGACTTCAAAGTGTTCTGATAAACAGTAATTCAACTCGTCAGGTGACAGTTTTTTGTAATTGTAGTTATACGTTATTTACCTTCAGAATTTATGTCATCATGTAAGATCATAAAAATTGTGCACTGAATTTTATTTAAAAATCATCTGAACCCGAGAAAATGCAGATCATGAAAACACGAAATGACTGGTCAGACTTTGGAGAGGATTACTAGTAGGTACCTACACAACTCTATTATAAACGTTTACAGTTACTTTTCAATAATTAGAACATTTTTCGAACTCGGGTCAGTTGCAATGCAACGTATTTCGACGGCGACCGCATAATTAAACATATTTTACTAAACACAATTTATGTGTTGCGCTACTGGTGATTTTAATTTTACATGTGACTCTGACGGCTTTTAGCCAACCCTTCAGCTGAGTAAAATGTTAACTCTAAATGACTCTATGTAGTGAATTTAAATTTATTTGCTCTCGTGGAAATGCTTTGATATGAAGGTGGAGATTTGAATGGTTTAGTAAAAAGAGATTTATGTGGAGTTTTAGAACATTGTTTTAAGAATAGTCTTTCGACGCATCATCATCTAATAGAGGTCCACTGTTAGATAAATAAAAAATAAAAATATTTTATTTCAGATAACGCCAGATCCATAAAAACAAAAATTAATTAATTAAACTATAAATAAAACATGCAAATAGAAACTAAAACAAATATAATAAAAGTAAGTAGGTACTGGGGTGAGCAAGCTAGGAAGCCGAGGAACACTAATGAAAGAAATAGTTTCCTTCATTAGTCACCCTCTGCACAAAGCACTTCCAGAGCGGAGATGTGACGCAACTACTAACTGTCATCCGGATGCTGTTTTGACTGCCCCGTACTCTGCTCATCAGGGACGCAGTTTTTTTGCGCATAATGGCGTGAAAGCCATCCGTGTGCGCAAACATCCCCGACGCACTACAGAATCGGGGCAGTCCCAACATCATCCTGAAGATATTATTATACTGTATACGTAGGGCATCTAGCGATCTCTTAGTATGTCTGACCTATAGATTCCCGGTGTAAAAACTCTGACAGTAGGCCTTAAAAAGAGTAACTTTAACTTGGTCAGTACACCGAGAAAATCTACGGGCTAACATGTTAACTCTGACCGTTAGAGCCCTACGCTCCCTTTCGATGTCTGCATCGTCTTTGAGGTCGTCGGTAAGGAAATGTCCCAGATATTTAAATTTTGTAACACGAGCTATCGGGACTCTTATCGGCGGCCTTAAAAACCATGTATTCAGTCTTCTTCTAGGTAAGTGTAACATACCCTTAGCAGGTCTCTAAGACCCCCAACCGTCGGACTTAGCAGCACCATGTCATCAGCATAGCTCATGTTATTAACACTGACTCCATCCATCCGACATCCGACACGCATGCTGCTCAGTTCCACGATGAGGTCATTCACATACAGATTGAAGAGCTTTGGAGAAGTCAACCCCCCCTGTCTCACCCCACTCTCCAATCTGTATGCTTCCGACAGGGTATTGGCTCACCTGACATATAAAGGCCTCTCCCAAAATATTTCAAAATGGATGATCTTTTTCAGTCTACTAACATTCTGCGACTGCTATATGATGTCATCGGTCCATCGAATAACGATGATGTTCTACGTGATGACGATGATGATTACGAATAAAGCCTATTGGGTCGCTTATAGATAAAAGGTTGCAAAATGACACAGGCATTTACAAAACTCCTAATTTTCATAAGTCTATTAACTAAAATCCCTTACTTTTTGAAATTCAAGTCGTTATCATTGAGTTCACACTTGTCTGACCCAAAACAAAAGGTGACGTGGGGTTTGAAATTAACTCGAAGCAACCCTGAATGACCCGTTACACTTTCTCTGTGATAATAACGTATGCAAGTAGATAGATACCTACAAAATATAGATACGTTTAGGTACTTGATCGTTTTATAATATACTTAACTTAAAATAATGATGTGGAAAAAAACCTCAGATATCTAACAAAAATTAAACATAGAGAAGATGAAAAATTACTGGATATCTTGTTGTATGAGTAAAGTCTAGAAAGGAGGATACTTAGAGCTTTTATCGATAAAACTCCATGATGTGGTCTACTGGATAATAAACAAAAAAAAGCATTACTAAAAAGTTTGTCACAAACGTAAAGTAGAGACATGATGAATTTTACGGACATCTGAATCACGACTTTTGTGAATTTATTGACAAAGTTTAAATGAGAAGAATAAAATAAAGATAAATTCATTTAAAGATCAAAGAGACCAGTTCTACAAATTAACTTTCAAAGTAGATTCGAGTTTCCCAAACATAAAACGGACTCAGTATAATATATATTCGCTAATTTAATGTAAACACGAGGAATTAGAGGCTCTCATTATATATTAACCAAAGAGATGTTGCTTGCGTCTTTCCTCCCTTCAATATACCCTCCTAATCCTTGGATTAAGCAGCTCACGACGTCTCACTTTTGTATAATTATGCGCTTTATCAGCAGGAAAAAATCAATTTGTGCGAGGTAACAGGTCGTGCTATGCAAATCACCATGGTTTTATGACACTTGTCTTCATAAAATTATGTAAGAACAGTAACGGGAGGTAGGGGAAGCGATGAAACTACCGTTCTAACGGATGATGATACAGCAGGATATTGTATAATTAATTATTACTCGAGAACCCAGCTATATCGTGTTATAACATCCTAATAGGTAGTGCTACTCATTAATACTAAACTTATGAAATACGAGATCTATTAACTAAATAGTTATAGAGTTATGATATTTGTGATGATTAGGCTTTCAGACATTTTATAAAGTTTCGTCATCGTAGGTGTAAAAAAACTTTATGGTGACACCGGCAAAAATGGATATAACTTTGTTTCCCAGGTGAGCTCAAATTGCTAACTGAGTGGTCTACTAATAATAATTTCACTTCAGAAGTACCTAGAGCTTAAAACTATTGATTTGTTAGTATAAATCTGTCAATCGCTATTATCTACATTCCTGTTGCTTTGATATAACTTGTCTATGTCTACTAGACTCCACTAAGTGTACCTTCTACGTTAATAACCGTCATTGTCAATGTCCAACTTCCTGTGAAAGTGGACTTGTCAGATTATAGAACCTTTTCTGAGGTAATCGTAATATACGCCGACACTAGCACGAATTCATACTAAATCATACTTATAATATCAGAAAGCGAAAAAGTAATCAGGTACTTATTTTAGGATGCAAAATAAAAATGCAACTTTTTTAGCAATTTTTCAATGGTAACAAAATATTATTAGCAGTCAACTATTAACTAAGCTTCTTTAAATATGATAGACAGATCTAAGCCATCATAAAAATAATTGTAAGTATTAGGTTTTAAAAAAACATTTATGATTTTAAGAACCACGAAAGGTGGTGAAACGTTATTTTCTTCTCTAGAATGTTTAAGTTCAAGGTGTGTAATTAGACTCGGCTTGCATAATTACGCTGTTTCTCACAAAACTTGAACTGCTAAATGCCAATGCCAAAACGTTGCCAAATAATTAATACGTTACCCAAGCACAGTATTCATTGCTGATTTAGGTAGGTATAAATTATTTCCATTATGTATTTACCTATTCTTAGTTTTTCTTGATATTTCTTCATCAGAAATTTTATAAACAGCATTCAATCATACTGACTTTGATACACAGTATTTATTTTTATTGTAGCCTGCTCGTAAAACAAAATGAAACACAATAAAATGTAAGCTATCTTCGAAAAGTGTTCTAAATTCAAATTTCAATATTTTTTAATCTAACAGCAATTCGCATTCTATTCGGCCAGCTACGAACTCCAAAGAGTTGATAAACTTTTTCAAACCAAAATAAAGTTTTTTAACTTTTAAAGTAGAACCGTTTTAATGCAGCTATTGGTGTCGATTCTGCTGTAACATTTTCTAAACTAAACTAACTAAAATTGTTGCCGTCCTTTTCTAATGAATTAAAATAAAAAGAACCGCGATAATTTTAGTTAGGTAAGTTGTAAATGCCACAACAGAATCGACACTATTCTCTACCTACGTGGTAGAGCAGGGTAGTGCTGGTTGATTACAGCCATTTGTCTGGCATGCCTGCAACCGCTAGCAGCTTCCTAAAGTTCACTGCAACTGCAACCGATGTTTATCGAAGCACTAATATACCTACTCTACGAAGTAATAGTTTTACTAAATCTAGAGCAAAGATTTTTTTCATCAATTTACAATTTTTTTAGTGTCATCTGCTACAAATATTTAATAATATTAACGAGTTGGAAAATGTAATGCATCGATTTTTTGACTGTACAAAGATTGATTATAATCTCTACTCTATATAATCAGTGTAAATGCCTACTCACTAGATTGTCTGTTATTCAACGTCCGATCCACATTAACGTAAAGTTTATTTTGTAGTAGATACTTAAGTAAAATACTTGCTTACGCATTTTTATAGTAATGTCCGCTAAATGAAACTTTATCGACAAACCATTTCTTATATAAGCGTAAAGGATGTACGTCGATATCATTCAGGAACTCATTCAACGCGGATAACTTTCGCTTAACTTTCAAAAGCGTTCAAATCGATTTGAAAATTACGGCTGAATCTCGTCCACAATTCTGTGCCTAGACCAATAGCTTCCTTTCCGATAGCATTTTCCTGAAATCTTTGGTACAGACGATTTTGTGCCTTGAATACATAAAAGCAGAGTTGTATCGGTGTGACTAAAGTTGCTAAGATTCACGAGAATCGGTCTGGGATACGGTTTGAGTATTTTCGAAGAATTTTATTGATGCAATAAGCACTTGACGACGATTCTGCACTGCGCGGACCAGTTCGTATTTTATAGATAAAAATTCAATAATATTACTGAGATCTCTATTTTATTGATTCCAATGGCTTTTCTTTGTTTGAACGACTTGACTGATAAAACATTGTAAGTTTTGTATTTGAAAAACTCGCTGATGTTTTTAAAACGTGTCTGGTACCTGTGCAAGTTCGAAAAGATGATTTTCTGGTGTCATCTGATATATATATTTTTTTTAAATTAAGTATTTTATTTTTGCTGGTTTTCATTTCCGATTCCATTCATTCCGTCAATACCATGAAAGTGGCAGCCTATTAACTCCGTCACCAGAGTTAGCTACTGAGGTAGACAAATTTAGCACTGTTTTGCTTTCAAAAACTGTAGGCAAATTGTTATTCCTCAACGATAAGTAGAAGATTGTTTTTTAAAAATATATTATTTCTAAATCAACATTCTCAAATAACGCATCTTTATGGCACTTCAGCTTAAAGTTTTCAAGTCTAGCTTAAATCTTTAATGAACTCAAGACGACAAAACTGCAGCTTACTTAAAAGCCTTTCTGAATTAGTTTAAGATGCAACCGAGCAACAAAATATTAAATTCGAAGGCAAATCTCTGGAGCACTCTTGCAGAGAATTTGCCTTATTAAAATTTTCCTTCAAAACCGCACGATTCCAGCAAGCCGCTAGACTAGTACTTACCATAAAATAATATTCAGAGCATAGAAGTGAAATCATAACTTTATACCTTTTACTTAGGTATTGTTCTCTCGGCGGATCTAGGCTTCCGTAAAGTTAGCCGTTTCGATGCGCAATGGAGCTTTTTCTAACTAAATTGTCTTTGTGCATCACAAACGGCTATCTTCACGGAAGCCTATATAGATCCTCCGAGAGAACTATACATACATCGGTTCATGATGCTAGTTGTCTAAACAGTACGTTCTAGCGGGCTCCGTAGCGTCCAACATTATACGGCTTGCTACATACTTTTTCGTAAGCAACAGGAGTTTCACTTCTAAATGTAGTTGAATGTAAATGTCTACCATCCGCAGCATACTGCATTCATTTTGCATCTCAAAATATGGCGTCTAACATTATCCTTTATTAAACCGGACGAGATTTTTATTCTAATCTGAGATAATATATTGCGAGGTCATTGGAATTCTGAGCACAGTTGTCTTTATCGCCGGTGATTAAAGCACCACGTGATTCTAACAACATTTAATATTAGTCGTAGAATTATTTTATTATAAATATTTTTGTAACTTAAAATCTTAAAAAATAAAAGGGACTTTTATGAGCACTGGTGGTCTAGTGGTAGTGACCCCGCCTCTCGATCTTATGGTCGTGGATTCGAAACTGTTCGTACACCAATGGAATTATCTATTTGGAAAATGTAGTGGGTTATGTCAGTACTCTTAAAGAGTTGCTGTCGATGAAAACGTTGTAAATATGACTTGTGCCATCCACCAATCTGTATCGGGTCTGCGTGATGGATTAAGAAGGTATATCATTCTCGCTCGAGAGTAAGCCAATGTTCCAGCCGTGAGAACATTACAAGGATGTCATGATGAAACGTTCTCTTTTATTTTGGCCAACACGATCACTAGCTTAATTTATTAGCTTATAATTCAGATAGTTGAACACTTCAAAACATCAGAGATATTGTATAACACAGCAATAATAATGATATATCGGAGACTAACGCTCGGAATGGCCCGTTCTCTCATTAAATTGATTGATGGCTTGTCTTCCTGGCTTTAAGCTTGCTTTAAAGACCTAGATGGAGACTGCTTTTAATATACCACGACGCTAAAATAACTCAGAGAATTATATAATATGCTGTTGGTTCAGTAGGTATTTGAGTAAGTTTATATTGAAATTTTGTAATGTTTATCAATTTTATCAAATTATCTGTCGATGGTATTCTGATTATTCCGGTACCTATGTCTACAAATCAAAATAATCAACTTGTAACCAGACGTCAGCGTCTGGTTACTCTTGTAGCCAGCACTATGTCTAATGTTAGGTACTACAAAAAATAGATTATTACTAACAGCATTGTCCGAAATACAATGAGATAAGCATAAACCTTTTCGTCTCTAAGGTAATAAATGTAATAAATTGTCCACCATTTTAAGATAAATATAATATCCGTAGAGAACAGATGGCAAGCAAGGTCCACTTTACAGAGACTATATTTCTTTTGCCCGCTGGGAACAGCCGTAAATGTAAGACAATTTTGTAATATCACATTATTCAAAAAATAACTTAAAAAAAGTTCAAGCTCATATTATTTAATAGATGCTCGGATGAAGATTTTATAATGAACAAGTCCAACTAAAGTTTATCAACCATTATAGGAAAGATGAATGCTTGAATCAATGGCTGTTCCACGTAGAAAACTAAAAATGCTAGTCTGGGCTAGCATTAGATATATTTGGGTAAACATGGCCTATCTTTACGTTTAAATAAGGCAAAGGTATTTTTGCCTCCTTTTTTATTCGAGATAATAATATCTTAAAACAAACAAAGCGTGTGGACAATCTTCATTGTTGGAAGTGGGGCACAGATAACGTGGATTAGTAGAGACCAATTTTACTGATTACATTCTCTTGCATCGTATCTGAAGCCGTCAGTGGCATAACTAGCAGAGTACCAGATGGTTTTCATAATGTTTTTGCCAACATCAAAACAACCTTATTTCTGTTAATTTTTACGTCAACCGCTCCGCAAATTAAAACGTCGACAAATAAACAAGATAAACCAAAACCTATTGATAAAATTTTTTTTTAGATGACTCTGTGTTAGGATCTTACCTACTCAAAAACTAGATACAGGTTATGATAACTAGTTAACGCAACCAATGGTAAAATTCATATTAAATAAAGTAAGTTTGTATAAGTCTGTGGCCATGCAATAACTCTGGTGACAGAGTTTTTAGGCCGTCTAAAGGCCAAAAGGATATTAATATTAAGGAGCAGTCAATCTTTAGTCTTTTTATAATCATAAAGAAATGACAGAAGATTCTGACTCAAAACAGTTATTTGATAAAATCTTTAGTCGTTCACAGATGAAATGCTCATCATAAAGAGCAAACAGTTAGTAATAAGAGTATGATAAAAAAAATATAATAAAGCATTTGGCAAATCAAATAACTCAGACGTCTCTATAAAACTCGAGTACCGTACCTACTTGATTTGCTTTTGATCACAGATTCTAAATCAACGAAAGAGTATTTTTATGATGAACAAAATCACCACCTTTTCACCTCTTGTAGATTAATCCATAGTTTCTACGTCAGATGTCTCAATAGAAGATCGAAGGGGTGTAGACCCCCTGTCAGTCGTCAACGCTTCACAGTACATAAAGCTTCGTGCACCACTGCACTGTAATGTCTTCCTGCACAGCCTTGTAGCGATAGAGATTGTAAAGGATTTACTCGACAATTTGTATGGGGTATTCACAAGATTCAGAGAAGGGGCAAAACATTAGATTTGGCATACTGGCTGCGCCTTAAATTTCTATGACGATGCTATCAAAAGAGCCCCTTATTTTTGAATTTGGTAGTGAATCAAAATAAAGTTTTGTCCACTTGGAAAATAGGCGTAATTTTATACCTCCCTCTAGATATTTGCTCATTCTTTTCAACATATTTGGCTTGGAAAAAAGTAAAAAAATGTGTCTGAGAGTGCAGTTGATTTTTACTAATTATATCGCATATTTTTGTGAGTATTAAGCATTATCTTTCTTACATAATGACAGTTTAACAAAATTGTAACAATTATTAAAAGACAGTGTCGATTCAGATTCTTGCCAAAAAAACTTTGAGGCTCTTAAAATATGAAACGATCAACTGAATTAATAAATAATAAATAAATAATAAATAAGATTAGATTATTTATAATTCAATAAAACAAATGAGTAGTAAGGTTAAAAAAAAGTACTGATTTTGTAAATTTTAAAGAAACCTTACAATATTTAATATAATTTTATACTTTTAGCTAGGAAAAGCGCAAAGTAAAATATCCACCCTACCGTTAGCGAGAGAATAGAAAAACACTTTGGAACCATTTCCTGTAGAAGATGTACTGTGAGAGGATTCATTATCTACCCTCGACAAATCCCTATTTTGTTAGGGGGCTACATGATGTTACAAAGGTAGGATCCAAACTTTTTAACTTAGTATTTGTGTATAATTATTTATTGGACTACAGGGATTCTATAAAATGTTCATATTATATCAAGGGGCACAAATCAAATTTAAAACTTATGTCAGTTAACATTATTATGATGTCACAAAGTAAGTTTAATAGTAAAAAATATATAATACTTATTATACTCTCTAAGGTATACTTAATTAAAATTGTCTTAGAATGAGCTTTGCAGAAACAGTTCTTCAATTGCAAAATAAAGAAGAATAAAGAAAAAAAATTAAGCTTAATATTTAAAATTATAAACAAATTGTGTTATTATTATATTACGAAATGAAATGCACTCATGAAGTCACACTTATTTCTGTTACAATATTTACGTTAAAAAGAACGTATATTTGTTTTACTATAGCTTTAATCGAACCCTTTCGTAAACTCTAAATAAACAGCACTCTCAAACCCTACAATCATTACCCCGAGTATTTTCATTCGTAATAGAAAGATCTCCTTCATAAAGGGTTTGATAAATAATAGCAAAAGCTGGTTCACTCTATCTAAATAACCAAGCAAAATCTGCTAAGTTCTTTTTGCTACATTTAACTCGAGAAATAAAATGATCAATGCTCATAGTTTAATCACATAACTGTCCCATCGCCATAGTATATCAATTAAATACCTATATGCGAAAGCTCGGGTGTTTTTGATCTCATCGTCACCATTGAACCAATGAAAATGAAGGTATAATAATCTGAATTGAAATACAGAAACCTTTTATCTAGTAAACAAAGCCGAGGGGGAAAGCTGTATATGATGATAATATTATGATATTTTTTCGTTTGTAAGCGGTGAATAACTTTTTTGGGGAAATGTCAAATACTTACTAGTAAACTTTCAGTTTACTCGCGAATAACATAATTTATTCAGAGAATAGGTGCCCATTCGAGTTTGGTCGAATCCAACCTTAGACTTGTAGAGACTTGTAGAAAAGACCTGCTGATTTGTTTACGGACTGTGCCCTCATGTTTCCTAAACACATAAGGCATGCACGAAGGCTTTAAAGGTGAACCTACTCTCTAATAGGCTTTGAGCCGAATAGAGAGTGCGGATTGCGGTGTTCCCGGGTGCGTTGACTTAATGAAATGGGTTTTGCAGCATTTTTTAGAAGGTATTTTGATAGAGCCTTTTCTTTGTCTTTTGACTTATGTTCACAAATATTTTTTTAAGGTGGATTACACTGAAGGAAAAGAAAAATGAGATATATATCTTCCGCGCGTAGTTAATTTACATTTGAATGGCAGAAAGATGAATTTGATTATTCACTGTCGTTATATTTTCAGATGTTCTCGTAAACTTTTTCCTTTGTTTACGTTTTAAATTAAACTTTTATTTATTTCTTTGTGTCAGCATGGAATTTATTGTAAGGGAGATGTCGTTCACCCCTAGATGTACAGTTCTCTCTTAGGTTCGACGAAAGTATGTTGGGAAACATTGCTCCATAAAACTAAGGATAAGATATAGCCGACTAACGAACATCGAATGCACTTAAGATAAAACTTGTCGATAGTTCTTATCGGGAGAAAATACACCTCGAGGTAAGTCTTGATTAATTTTGTTAAAACAGCTGCCACTTGCACTGGTGTGGTTGTTGGTAAAATCTTAGCTTAACTAAAACCTTTTTGTACTTATTCGAAATTCTAGGAAAATAAAAAGTCTAATTATAAATAAAAAAAATCAAGATTAGCAGGCATACCTAATTCATGCTAAATATAAGGAACCATAACTTTATACAAAAGGAAAGTAAGTAAGTACCTAATTATATTAATGTACTACAATAAAAATATAGAGATAATGAAAATTAATTAGGCGCCAACCAGTCGTACGAATTCACAGATTAACCTTTGTAAGTTTTGGTGATAGACACATTCGTAGTTAAGTTTAGAAGTTTTCTTAGGCGATAAGCTTGTTGCTTGGACTCAAAGTTCACCAATCGGATCAATAATTTATGTTTATGTGATGCCACGCACTCAACATCATGAACGACACACATTGTATGCTATATGGAGACGTAACGCCGATGAGCCAATCTAGTGCGGATATTCTTAGATTCCTTCCTAGTACAAGAAAATGGCATAACTAGCTATGAACTATAAAGTCAGGACAAGTCAACGACCTTTGCGATGATGCGGGCTTTATGTAAACTTTGATGCAAAGTGCTTTGAAAATATTTTTTGTTTGTAGTTCAATATTTATTATACGATACTATTAAGTAAGTTTATTTTTTTAATTCCGGTTAGAACCACTGATATATCTGCTAGCTGAAAAGTTGCGGCATACGCATACCTACAAATAATCAAATTTAGCATTATTTCCTCGCACTCAGTTCTGAAAAAGGTACGAAAAAAAAACATAGCTAAATTTGACGACCGATGTGGCGCGGATGTATGTATTTAATTGTGTTAAGTATATTTAGTTCAGTCATCTTGTACCCATAACACAAGCTTTGCTTAACTTGGGCTAGAATCTAGATGTGTGTGTCGATTATTTAAATATTTGATAAAAAAAAAAAAAAAAAAAAAGCTTTCAACGTTTCATGTAGGTAGCTAGGTACTACGTTATAGAAATGTGGGTACTAGGTAGTTTATGTTGGTATGTACGTAGATGTAGCTGATAAGGAATGCGAAGTCATGAATCCACGATGTGCCTCCGTTTATTAAAACCCAGCGTCATGCCCCAACCATTTCCAAGCCGCGAGGTGCCTATTCTGCTATCTACAGTGTTTTACGCGACATTTTTGCTGCTCGCACGTGACTTTAGTATACCTACCTACCTGCCAGCATGCAGTCAGGAGTTGCAGCAAATGTACAGTCAGCTGGTACATACATGGAACATCAATAATAATTACCGCAAGACTTAACACGCTGCAGGCGACTGATACGAACGTAATACCTATTGAGTTAGGTACTCACCAATTTTTATATTCTGTATATAATTAAAATGTTTCCTGCTCAATGATCTTGGTCAACAATAATAATTATCAAAGGTAAAACTTTTCAAAGCGTTTTTTACTGATGCAGATTGCTAAAGATGCAGTCCACAGAAGTATTTTAGATATACTTCTGTGATGCAGTTTAATACTTTAGGTCAATTAAACATATCATTATTATTATCGTCTTTGTTAAACTTTCGTGATCTGAACACAATCAGTTGTCAACACAACACAATCGAAACGTCGGCGTCAAGAAATAAATAAAAAGGTGATGTTGTCAGTTCTGTTTTAGCAATTTCTAAACTTAGCTAACTAAAATTATCGCGGTCCTTTGTATTTTAACTCATAAATAAGAAAAGGACGGTAACAATTTTAGTTAGTTTAGTTTAGAAAATGTTACAGCAGAATCTATACTATAACGCGATAATTCCCGCAAATTTATAAAAAAATAATTATTATTATTATCATCATCATGATGCCTTCTAATGTTGGGAACATATAATATATTATTGGGATACTAGTCTACTCTCGAGGGCAACCACGCAAACTTTTTCGTATTGGGATGAGTTGATTATAAAAATCCGTACACGAAAAAATAACGGCTAAAACATGGCTTTACCTAGCTGTATTGTTCGAAGCTATGTTGCAATGCTCACAGTGACACAGCAGTCCTGAGAAGTGAAAAATGCATGTGTCTGTACATTACTCTTTCGCTGCCACATTTTTTCAAAGGACGTGAGGAGAGTAGTATCTAGGTGAGTATTTTCACGTGTCCCTGTGTAATTCTTTTACAAGTTTGCGTCCGGAAATAAAACTGTTCAATTATTCTGAAAATTCGAGGAAAATGCGCTTTAGGCGTTTAGGTTGGCTATAAAACTGCAGTAAAAAATCCTAAAAATGAAAAACAAAGTTTAAAATTTCCAGTCTGGAATATTCTACGTAGGCGTTTAAAACTCCAGTCTTTTTAAAAATCAGAAATCTCACGTTTAACTCATAAAAAAGATTCATCAAGCTCATGTTCGTTAGTTAAGTTAAAAATAGATTGTAAGTGGTTTTAACTTATATTTTGAAAAGCAAATTAACATAGCAACTCTGCCAGTACTCTGGCCACACGTGGATCAGAAATCACTATAAAGTTTTAGGTTTTTATGGTACCTAAATTGTTTTATGTTACTTATCGTTTAAACTTGTAAGCTATCGATACTTCTCGTAACCAATCTATTCATTTGCAAGTTTTTAATCAACTAGGTAGGTATGTAAATGCCTCACGTTTTGATGTAGATAGTAACATAAGACCGAGTAGGTTAATAAATTAACCACTTGCCGAGAAGTTAATGACTACGATTATTACAATCTTGTAGGTTATAATTATTATGATAATGCGGTTGCTTGGTAGATAAAATTACCCAAATTGTCTATTTCCGCAAATGCCTAATAATAAACATACAAGCTCAATTATTTAGGTCCGCGTCTGTAGCGGGGCGCTCGTGTTGGAAACTATGACAAATAAGTTCTGGACACGCGTTTGAAGACTATTGTATTGATATATTTGTTTTGATGCACAAATGGAGATATGTAGTTGTACCTACAGAAAACCCGACATATTTTGTTGTTTATCGATTCACCTATGCCTTTATTGAACAGAATTTCTACCTTTGTCAGATTACCTACTTACTAAACTGTTAGAAGTTAAACATCAGAAAGATAAAAAATGATTACCTATTCATCTTCTATGACCCGCAATAAAAGCAACAATGAAGTCCCGAGCTGAAACTGTCCTAGACAGCAAGCCTCCAATGAATTGGCTCCAAAATATTTGTCTGCTGTGATGTTGGCTTGCCGCCAATCGGATCACTTTCGGGCAACTAGATAGAGATAAAATATAATGGCGTGGTCTGGATCGTAGAGGCATGCGGTAGCACTCATGACTCACTCACCCAGCAAAGGGTTATCACAACACTATTCTTATGGCACCCTATTTTATTCAGTAAACTAATCAGCATCAGTTAGCCTAGCATCATCTAGCAAAGCACAGGATATAAAAAAAAGTTTAACGTAGTAAAAAAAAACTACTGACTTCATCCTCATGGTTCGAGTTGCTGTCGATTCGGACAAAATCATGTCACGCGTCCGAACACAGAAAGCGAATGTCAAGAACGAGTGAGTGTTTTTTTTTTGAGGTAAATAGCATGCACTAATGGCCCAGAATAAGAAAAGTACTAATGAATAAAAAATATAACATTAACACACATTTTCATATTTTTCAAAACATCTCTGAGTTTTTCCTAATAAAACTTCCGAAAAGAGAGATGAGTTTGCGTAATATTATTTTACGCAAACATTTTCTTTGCTAAACTGTGATACACAATAACAGTGTTACAGTAAACTACTAGATAAGCTAGAGAGATAAATAACGCTTTGGACCGCTGAGGTATGCAGTAAACGGTATTCGTGACTCACTTGTTGTGCCGGTATTTGGGAATGTTAATTTAGCCAGGGCGGTAGACTAGTACAGCTATTGAGTCGTAACTATCGGATTTTCTATCATCCCACTGCGAGGACACTGGCTACTTTCGAGCGAGAGGTACTGGGTCTTCTACGTTTGACATTTGTCAGAGGTGGTGATACTTTCTTAACCTAAGTTCGTATGTTCAATACCGGTCGTGCATCAATGGATTTTTTATTCGAATAGGTAAATGTTTGTGCGCAATGCCATTACTCTTATAGAGTAAAGCATCGTTAGGAAACCGACATGCCTAAGAATTTGAAATTCGGAAGTCATTTTGCCATTCACTTATTCGCATCGAGTGGTAGATTGAGTAAGACCCAATCACTCTCGCTTGACGAGCATGCGCGTCTTTTCAGCATAGGGAACATTATGAAAACATAATAATATACTTAGCTAACAGAGGTTTACAGTAAGTATGATTATAAAAAAAAGCCCTAATAAAAGGGTAAGATTGAAAAAAAATCTTAAGGATATTTTGCAGTAGTATAAGCAGTAGTTAATAAGCTAATCAGTGTGTTAAACTTTAAAAAGCTGCTTTGTTTTACTTCTGAGTTCGGTTTATATAAAAGTTTAAAAGATAATCCAACTGTTCCATAATGTATCAGGTCTTAGAATAATGCCGGAATGCAGGCAAGACCGGGATCTTGCCTTGTTATCGTAAGCCCAGTGTAATGGAAAATGTATTTTATAGAGAGCTTATTTTCAGTCGAGTAGGAAATAATGTGATAATTTAATCTTTTTGCTCTAGAAAACTTTGCGTAAAAATCACTTTGGGCCTTTTATGCAAAGTTTTATTGAGTTTTGCCTTTAGTTGAGGATTTGTGAGGAGAGTTAATTTTCAGAGTAATTTTACTGGTATTATATTGACTTGTTAAATAAATTAGCCATTATTTAAAAACGTGTATACAATTTATTGCTTTAATAAATCGCGCAGTGCGGACTTAGCATAAAATCTATATGCATGAAAATTTTACTAAATAAATTTGATTGAATTTAGCTTGAGTTCATAATTTCTAAAGTGGCTATCATTGTCATATACTTGTTAGTTATAACGTAGTCGTGTCGTGAAACCACGCTCTGACCTTGCACACAAATATGAAAAATAGTTTTAAATCACGTTTGTTACTTGTGCTATAAACCACTTATTTACATTATTAAAAATAATAGTGCACACTAGTTTCAGGGAAAAAAGGAAAGTAGTAAAACTTAAATACAAAGCTATCAACGAAAAAGCTACTATTAAAACTTACATACTTAATCAACCAATGCAAATCATTCATCTTCTTTTCGTGTCAAAGGGATTTTTCAAACTCTTTTCGACCAATAGGTGGCAACCTCGATAGCTCTGCTTATTGCTTTACATAAATCATGCTGAGTGATGCAAATCATAACCTAGTAACAAAAATGTTACACCAAAAAATATACGAAAATATGCCAAAATACATTCACTCGACTAATAAAAGAGTTTGTCACTGTCTCGGTTCAACAAAGACGAAATAAAACATTGCGATAAAAGTAATTTGGTTAACTGTACTCTGACTGATATTCTGACAAAGTTGCGGAGACGCGGATATATAAAAAACATCTATAAAATCGTTTGGTCTTCTCATTCGCTTTGATAGAATTAGATGTTTTGGTCTTCATATTTTTTATCAAAAAGAGTTATGAAACAGCGGTTCCAGTCAAACATTATTTTAAAACTAATTAAATCATCATCATTTATTATCAAAACTACCACAAAATTATACCTAATCGTGTGTGTCGTTATGGTTGAATTAAAAAGGCAGTGACATAAGTATAAAACCAAACTAAAACACCTTTTAAAGTTTTTGCGTTTACACAAGAACGTATAGATACGTTTTGTTATAACAAAATAAATATATGAACAAAACTTCAGCTGACTTTAATAAAAGAAGGCTTTGAAACTTTAACCGTTTTAATACCGTTTAGTTTTAATTCAAGCATGATAAAACGAGCCTAATTTTCTTTGAAATTATACGTGAGAGTATGAAAGTTTGCAGACTGAGACCTCTGAGGAAGAATGTGTATTGTCTGGCTGCTCGCATAGTGTCGACAATGAAAAAGTGCAAGCGATCCGTCAGCGTGTGGTAGACATTATGCATGCGCAGAGTGAAGCACCTTCTCTAAAGATTCATGAGGGCCAGCATAGAGCCTTATATCTTTAAAATGCAGACAATATTTAGATAATACTGAATGCAAACGAATGTTTTAGACCTTTGCATAAGTTTTTGTAGATTTTTTAATAACTTAATACAATTAACTATTTTAATATTATTGTTAGATACTACTGTTATAACATCTCAGTTAATAAAACATAGCTATACCTACCCTTTGCACATAAAAATAATGGCCTGAGGATTGGATTGAACTCACAGAACAATACTACCTACGTCTCGATCGTAAGTCCTACGAAGGTTTCAGCGGAATTGCTCGATGTAGTGAAAACGTACTGCAATATATTTTGTGAAGAATTTCTATTGTACGTGGTGATTTGCTATCTGCCAATATGCTGAATGTATTGTGCACTATTTTGCTGCAAAATATAAATGGCTAACACTTGATCTTTATTTTTCTAGATGAGATGATATTTTCACATTTCACTTTTGTCACACGTATAATTTGTTTAATTTTCACCAGATTTAAAATAGAATTTCAAAGTCTGGCGAACATGGAACTAACCAAATGATTATGGAATTAAAAAAAATATAGTATTATTATTGACAATATTACAGTTAAACTTTGTTTATTTGCGATAATTTGGTATGCTACGAAAGATATAATTGTTATACAAAACTTATGGCTATTTCAATAATAACGTTTTAATGGCGTACATCCTTTGCAACTTATGGCGTTTAAGAAATTACGACTACACTGCCGGAGCCATTACAATGAATATACATCCCAGAAGGGTTGGAAGGGAATATACATAACAGGCGCGAAAATATGACAAACTCCCAACTCTAGGGGTAGCTAAAAGCCACAGAGATGATGACAGGGGCCACGCAAGTGTAACTTGTAATAGTCCTCAGGACTGCAATAAATAAGGATACGAGTTAAGGGGCTACCTTCATTGTTATTTCCTTAACGAGGCGTCTTATGGCCCTCTTAATTAATTTGAAACTTTCTGAGGTCTCCTGTGGCGTGCAATTTGAATAATAGCCAGGATAGGGTGCTGAAGCTTAATTTTAATTGCAAATATTTATGTTAAACGGCAAACGGCACTCGAGGCGAGTCGAATGCCTCCTAGAATATTGCAAAGTATGATACATTGTTCTGAAATATCTTAAATTATCTTGTTTAGAAACAGTTCTAGAATAAATAAATAATAGATACTGGCATCAGACATTATTTTTATTACACAGTGCTATTTTTAGCCCCAAACTTAACAAATCTTGTATTATAATGGCAGCCAGATAACCGATAGATTACACATACGTAGTAAGTAAGTTCGTATGAATCAGTGAGAAACTCTGGTGACAAAGTTTTGAGGCCGCACGAAGGCCTCTACACACGTAGTAACAATTTTTTAAAACATTTGAAAAATCTCTAAAATTATTACCCATTGAGTTTGAATTCAACTTACGTGCTGTAAGGTATACCTAAAGATGCGTTGATACAAGGTTGTAGGTATGTAGTCAACAATTACCTGAAACAAAATAATGAGGTCATAAATTTTTATTATAATAAAAATTGACAAATCTATTGCGATAACTTATTTTCTAACTATATAGCTTTTACTAGCATGAAATCGTCTGCAAAATCAAAAAGTATTTGCAGAAATGAACTTTATGACTGTAAAGTCATGGAACACATAATACCTCTTTGGCTCCTATTAAGGTGGTGGTAATATTTTAGAATAGGTAGATGCACTATTTAGCTCAATGCAGTCAGCGGTTACCCCTTCGTAAATTGATGAGTTTAAAATTATCTACTGTGCTTGTCCCTTAGCCAAGTAGATGGGTTAGTTAATGCTACGGGCCTTACAGTTAAGCAGTCGGTCCCGGCTTTTTCAAAGTTGTTAGGCCACGACAGAGGCCTTCGGGCGGCCTAGAAATTCTGTCATCAGAGTTAGCCACTGACTCATACGAACTTATTTACTTACGGGCCTTACGCTGTCTGCCTGTTTGTAAAATAATGATCAAGTTAGGGATATACTTTGGTTAACGTGACCTTTTGTACATTGGACTGTACTGGGATATTGATACGACGTGATTGAGTAATGCAAAAATACAAGCTTTCGCATATAATTTACTAGATCAGTAATTTGCTCGTATGCTACGGTAGCAGCATACACAATCGATTTGTAAAGGCCCATCAAACTCAGACAGGCCTGTCACTTCCACATGGCGTATAAACGAACGGACAGTGAAAAGTGACAGTGACATAGCTGTCACTAACCTTTTGCTAGCTCCGATAGAGCTGAATGGATTCTAACGTGGTGGCTCGCTTCGAAAAAACAAAGCATTTTCTAAGGGTGGCTCTGCTGGGTAGTACCACGCGAAGTGTTGGGAAAAATAGTGAAAATAGCACGCACATAGGCTATAAATATAAAAATAAGAAGATAGAGTGAATAATATACTTCTGTGGCTTGCGGCTTACAACTTGGCAGCCGTTAACTGTCGCAAGCCGCATTGCTCGAAAACATTTCTTATCATCGTCCGTTTGTAGAACCAGCTAAGACGAACTTTACCTGGTTCTATTTTTGTTATAATTCCAAACAATTTATCTTCTTTATTAACGTTGTAAACGCTTTAAATAGCAGATAGAACGAATTTAATAGAAAGAAACATTCTACATTTAATTTTTTTGCATTAAATTCACATAACATAATTATTTAGCTAGAGCGTTAGCTAAAGTACATTCTGACAAACAAAAACAACTTATTGCCACAGATTTAGTTAGAGTACTTTTTAACAACTAACCTAATATAGATAAAAAACAGACGAAAATTCCGCTTAACCTTTTAACCAATGAGGTCACACAGTTAATACCTACAGTTAACCTCAAAAGAAGAAGATTTTTTTGTTTTTTTTTGTTTTATCTTGTAATGGATTTCCTCAAAGTAACGCCTGAATCTATCAATTAACAACTAACCTGTCAAGAATATTACAATCCTAGATTTGTTTGTTTTGTATACGCTGACAATACTACGCTGGCAAAATCGTCTAAACAAGCTGCCATAATAAAAATAAAAAAAGCTCTGACCTTTTTGTAATCCACCCTCATCAAACACTATCACACCACACAAAGTTATTCAGCGAGAACACCCAACAAACATTTCAAGAGTGCTAATAATTTTGATTTTGCTATTGGATATTACGAGAACACGAGTAATATAATACAGCAAAAACGTTACACTGTACTGAAATAACAGAACATTGAAGATTTCAAAGGAATTTCGCACGGCACGCTCTCATTCGTCACTTTAAAGTAATTACTCACGACAATTTAGAAGTAACTGAACCTTATTTCGATGTAGTAAGTGCTATTTTTATACAAGTGTGAAACAAACACACGCACGCGACGTCTAACGAAGTACTGAATGATCGTATTGAAAATATGAACGGCCTTAATGCCAACGGCCTGGTGGCAATGATCGCCAGATATACCTACAGCACACTCAGAATCTCTAAGCATGTTGTTATTTTATATGTAGGTCAGTTATTTTAAATGCTAACTAATGAAACTCTTTTAACTGCTCTGTAGACTGCGCTTTGCAAATTAACTATTGTATTCATATTTACATTACCTACAAAATACATATATGAAACAGTTGAGCCATCTAAAGACCGCTACAAATGATCTATTAGGTTGGGGAAAAAGTCTTTTCGCATTATAGTATGTATGAACTTGTAATAAAATCTTTTTGGCTATACTATTTGTATCTGGCTGGTATTGGTAGTATTAAAAGTTTAAATTTTAAAGAACATAATTTCAAATTCAAATTAGGAAAATGTGTGATTTTTATTTGTTTTTCGTACTGTCAAGATGAGTGAATCTAATGAAGAAATTCGATACATTTTAAAATTTTACTACAAAAAAGGTAAAAATGCAACGCAAGCCGCGAAAAAAGTTTGCGATGTTGATGATGAACCTATGCAGTGTCTGTGAGAGTAGCACAAATTTTGTTAAAGCGTTTTCAATCCGGAAATTTTGATGTCAAAGATGCACGTCGCTCTGGTCGCCCTATTACGGATAAAATGGATGCCATTTTTGAAAAAGTGGAGCAAGATCGGCATATCAGTAGTTACGATGTAGCTGAAGAACTGGGAATTGACCACAAAACAGTTTCGGCACATTTGAAAAAAACTGGGTACACAAAAAAGCTCGATATTTGGGTACCTCACGAGCTCACTGAAAGAAACCTAATGAACCGTGTACTCATTTGTGATTCTTTATTACGACGTAATGAAACCGAACCATTTTTGAAGAAGCTGATAACTGGTGATGAAAAGTGGATCACGTACGACAAGAACGTGCGAAAAAGGTCGTGGTCAAAGGCCGGTCAGGCTTCACAGACTATGGCGAAACCCGGGTTAACTCGCAACAAGGTGATGCTGTGTGTGTGGTGGAATTGGAAGGGCATTATTCATTATGAGCTGTTACCACCAGGCAGGACCATCGATTTTGAACTCTACTGCGAACAACTGATGAGATTAAAGCAAGAAGTTGAGAGAAAGCGGCCGGAATTAATCAACAGAAGGGGTGTGGTTTTTCATCATGATAACGCTAGACCTCACACATCTTTAGCCACTCAGCAAAAATTAAAAGAGTTTGGCTGGGAGGTGTTAATGCATCCGCCGTATAGTCCTGACCTTGAACCTTCAGATTTCCACCTGTTTCAGTCTCTTCAGAATTCTTTAGGCAGTGTCAGGAGGAGGCAGGATCACGAGAGGACTGCCAAAACCACTTGTCGCGTTATTTTGATCAGAAGTCCCAAAATTTCTATAGCAATGGGATCATGTCCCTACCTACAAGATGGCAAAAAGTTATCGAACAAAATGGTACCTACATACTTTAGCTAAATGTAAATAAACTATATTAAAAAATGTTTTGAATTTTCTTAAAAAATGCGAAGAAACTTTTTCCCCAACCTATTATATATATAGCTCAACTGATTCAAATCACTACCAGACGGAAGCTTTTCCAACATTCATTTATTGCATGTTTTTAAATTGTTTTTTAATTTGTATAGGGGCATTAATCCTACTTGTAGTATAAATAGAGACTAAAAAGTTATCGTTACTATTGCTTAGCGCAAAAAGGCTACAATGATATGTATCGCCGTTGGCGCCAGGTGCTACGGATATTGTAGGTACTGCACTGCGTAGAGTGAAGCCAACCATGACTGCGCAGTATGGCTTTCGAGTATATTACACAGGAAACGCGGTGCCGTGCAACTGTCAATTTGATATTATAATACTACACGTAATCGGTAACATAGGAAGGGTTTTACTATCACCGACTTCTACATATAACATTAACAAGCTGTGCCCCGCGATTTCACACGCAGTTTGCCAGCTTTCATGGTATCACACAGGAGCCGGAGCAGGAGTCACTTTTCCCGGGGTAAAAAGTAAGCCTATGATCTACTATTTTATATAGTCTATAATAATCTAAATATCATTAAGTGAGAAATCTTAAATAATTAATAGTATTTTTTTGATACCTACTTTTCTATGTAGGTAATTATCATAAATGACATGTAACTATGGTGTTACCAATAAAGTATTGTATTGTATTGTATTGTATTGTATTGTATTGTATCTTTGTGCCATATTTTATCCAGATCCGTTCAGCCGTTGTTCTGCTCCGTACATATATACATAATGCATCAAACTCTATTTGAGATAAATAATTCAGTTTCTTCAAAAAAGGAAGTCGTCGGTATAACATAACTTTATTTACAACTTACTTATCTCAATAAAGGCTAGACGGGTAAGAAACCAGACTAGCTCAGTCTTTAGCTCAACCGAGTAGATTAAGATACTTGGCTCGGTACTAAGTGTCGTTTACTCTGTGGCTTAGCAAGCAGTAAAGCAGATAAAACATTTATCTCTTGGCTATTTTCTACTAAATCAAACAGCTTTTCCGAGAACTTTAGCTTTAGAAAAGGAAGAATATTTTCCACATTTTACATAATCTTACTACTTTACTTAGGTTTTTTTATTTACAATAAATTTGTGTAGAATATTTGGCATTGCTTGAAGTGCGTGGGTACCAACGCAGTGCCGTAATTAGCCTCTAAGCAGTGGTACAAGCAAGCATTATTCGGTTTAGGTTTAAAGGGCATTGTAGTAAATTAAATTACATGAGAATGTGTCTTGGAGTGTCGAGCGCTAAGTATGACTACTGTTAAAATTATAATTTATTCAAATTTTAGTATTAAATACATTAAAAAACCTCAAGGTACAGCATAATAACTGCAAGTTCAGTATAGAAAAAACAACACTCAGAACAAAAACACCGTGATGTGAACAACGAAACAATGAAACTTATTGCAAAACCAAGGTAAGGTCAACGAACGGAATGCTAAGGAGTTTATTGTGGCGGAACATGTGAAAAAACTATGAATGGACAGCCGCGTGTGACGTAGCAAAGATTTCACTGCGAAAATGTTGATTCGGCTTACCACAGTTACATATTATTTTCAATTACGCCATGGTACGCTATAACACGGGACCATAATCTTAGTATGGGTACCAATATTGTCCATCAAGGAAATACATATATTAATCAAACCTTAAAAAGTAAGATTGTACAATTTTAGTGTAGGTAAATGTAATGTAAGGACTTATGATAAGTCAATACATTTCAATTTCAATTACAAAGATTCATCTACAGTTAAAATTTTGACATACATTTTTTTACGTTTCAAATTTAAATTAAGAATATTAAAAAAACAGATTAATAAACCAGAATAAAATAGAAATAAGTTTTTTTTTTGTGTTTCGTCACCGTAAGGGTAAGAAACTCTCATTCATTATACCTTCAACCATAGCTCAATCTGAACTTTTTTTAATTCAAATCTGTTCAAAAATTCAAACCACGAACAAATTTTACCTACTAGAGTAAAATTTACTGGCAACAGATTTCTTTGGTCTGTCTGAAAGCAATGTTACCAACTTTTACTTACAAACTTCGTCAGACTAGAGTTGAAACAGAAATCTACTTAGATCTGTTCTGTGGCAGAAAGGAGAAACGAGTGGCAATGAGAGGTTTATGTTAAACATGACTTATAAATAATAATAATTCTGCTACAGAAATAAATAATTAGGTCATTATAAGATGGAATGTGGCTGAAAACACAAACTTTTATAACTTGAGAGATTTGCTGAATGTAGCTCATAACAGAGAAGCTGGTAACATTGCAGACTTGTCTTGGCTAAATGTTTTACGAGATAAGACGGAGCGCGACGAGAGATTAGGTACTTGACAAACATCTTCATGTTAAAAATTCATGTGCCATTTCTGTTCTTAGGATTTATGTCTGTGTTGATAAAATGATTTCATTTGCATGAAGCAATTTCATTAGAATCTAATTGAAACTATGTATTTATTTATTTCATTTGTAGAAGAAACTATACATCATTTAAAAGCAGGACAAGTTTAATAATGTTTTAATTTAATAGTTTTTTGTACACGTCATTGTTACACTTTATTTTTCAGGGATCAACAACATTATTAGCAGTCTCAGGAAGTCGGTAGACATATCGGTTATAAAAAAAATTTACCTTAATTCGGTTAATGAATACCAAAATACAGCATTGCAATCGACTACTACTTAGTTCGTCCCCCCCCCCCTTAAAACGTCCCAGCTTATACATTTAATTATCGATTGGTTCGAAGATAAAGCATTACCTGCTGTATGATAGATCAATTTATGTTTGGTAGCCAGCTCAATTTCCGACTCCCTCAATTGAAACAAGATAGTCAGATAAGCTATTATTGTTATATACCTGTTTCAATTTCGATCGACGCATACAGTCGCCAATAACCTTGGCGATTATTAGACCGCTGCGACCGCTAATCTGATGTTTGGCAACCGTGGTTAAGGTCACCTGTCATAGGAAAACTCATGAAAACGAAATGGATTTTTATATTTCAGGTTTACATAAATTCCTTTTTTTTGACAGCAAAATGACTAGATAGACGAAACTGATCAATACTTACTAACTTAAGTTACTTAATGAGGAGGTAGGTACACGGCATTTTACCATCTACTTATTGAAAAAGATTTATTCAGCGAGGGTCAATTATTATCGGTTACCTTATCACCCACTATTACTTGCTAACTTAGGGCAAAAATAGACACGCCTTTATGTTCTTGCAGATAGCAGCTATTGAATTTTGTAAACACCATAGAGTGAAATTAAATTGGATCTCAAAAACAGAAAAATAGCATGCTAATAGCTACCTTCTAATTAGGTGATCAAAAGCTGACAAACAAGTCAATAACCAGTAGTACTTACAAGACTCGTTTTTTTATATATTGGAATTTTGGAACCGGTGCTTAGCTGGTGATTTGATTTGATGAACCACATGATAACGTGAGATTATTATTTGTGCTTATATCTTAACAGGGTTTACAACAAACATGCTTTATTACGTTTCCATGTCAAAACAACGGCTAAAACATATTTTATAGTTAGCAGTTACTGTTGTCTTAAATTTCTGGCTTAAAAATATAGTAATCTAATATAAAACATTTTGATTTATAACTTGGCGAGTTGATCCTTCCGCGTATAGGGTCAACTCTCTTGCATGTTGGTGTTCTTCAGTCAGAACCAAAACACGTAAATGCGTTGCGACATTAAACTGTTGGCTCTAGCTAGGATCTGTTAGAGGCTCAAGCTCACTTAGTTAAACAAAGATAGGCAAGATAGAGCTACCGAAAACCTATGCAACTAAAGTAATGGCTTACTACAGAACTTGCCAGCTCATATATAAAATCTGATGATTTTCGCCCCGCTGCGCTTCGGCTGAAGTTAATACTGAAATGATATGCACCAAAGACATACAAACTTACTTTCTACCACATGAATACATCGTAAGAAAACGGCGCCAAGCAAGAATAAACGCCAGATTACGAGAGCAAAACGAGTTTCTTGCATAACTCTTATAAGATCTGTTCAAGAATAGCGGCTATAGAGAATAATAAAACAAATAAATCCATCTGGAGTTGCTTATTTAGATTTAGCACGTTATAGACGGTGTTTATTTTAAATCCGTTTACAGAGGAGCGCTATCAGAGTAACATAAACAAGCTGTAGTGAGATAAGAATATGTACCGTAACATCAACATGCATGGCAATGTCGAGGATAGATTTTTTCAAAACATTTCCATAAAAAGTACTGCTGTTTTTTATTACATTATTTTTAATTTTTAATCCACGTAGGTAGAAAACATGATTGCATAAATTAAGGTCTACCATAAACGTTTTTAAAACCGAGGTATTATTCTCGCAATACCTTTGCCTCTTGCCGTTATTTTACTGGCAACCAGAATCTTGGAACCAGAATACTTGCAAGCATTAGATGTATCTGCCGCCAAATTGTATTTCCCGGTTGAGCTCATCACAAAGAACTCTTCGAAGAGTGTTTGCTTACAGTTCATACCTTCTTTATTTACAGACACGGTCTCTTCTTTCGCTAGCCTTGGTACATGTTCTTTTATTACTTTGAGAAATTTCAGGCTCATTTATTACGTAGCCGCTTATGGAAATGTAAACAATAAACATGCATTTCGCTTTAAAATATAAACTGAAAAATTAATTTGTAGCTAAAGAAAAAATAAAACAAAACTTTGCTAGGTAGGTAAGTACTTTTAAACATAATTACCTATATTATGTAAAGGGGGTCAATAAAGTATACTTTGTATGAGATATACCTATTACAAAATTTGCTCGACTCAAGCAGG
Source organism: Colostygia pectinataria (assembly GCA_951394395.1). NCBI lineage: Eukaryota > Metazoa > Arthropoda > Insecta > Lepidoptera > Geometridae > Colostygia > Colostygia pectinataria. Next base: position 4,556,610 of record OX596362.1, read on the forward strand.
ACTTGTAATTTAAAACTTCCGCGTGACTGAGTGTATGTGATGAATTCCAGATAACATAATACTGACGCTCGGTAATCTTTTTTCTAGAACTCCAATCATAACCACGGTTAAGAACAGTGACCTGGTAGCAATCCCATCATCAGTAGCAACAACAACGGTACATAATTCACACAATCACATGCGAAAGTCACTCGACCTAGTGACGGCGCGCGAGCGCAGCCAACAATGGTGTATGACCGTGTGAGTAAACAATAATAATTGAGAATATTATATTTTGTAGAGTTAAGAGTAATGAAGCCAAGCGATGACCTTGAAGAAACTGATAACTAGCTTGTGCACGTCACAAAACTCTATACTTTTTCTAAAAAATATTTTATAATACCTTTTTATTAACTTTTTTAATATGTACAGTATGGTAATAGGTTTTCTGTCTCGAGTGAAATTTTACAAGTTACTCTGGTATTTCGTTATCATTGTGAATGTTATATATACCTGCCTCAGTTGTATTATACTATCTAAATTTATATATAGCTTTTTGAATAACTAAATAAAATGTTTTTTATTTTTTTTATTTTTCTAAAAGTATCTAAGTAATAAGTAAGTACTCGTATAGCTAATAGTAGGTGAGGTAAATAAGTTACAAAACAAGTTTGTAAACTGATCAAAGAAAATTAACCCTATAACACCTTATGCGCGTAGATTTATGGAGTTCACAAAAAGCTAAGGAATTGCTTCTATCGAGAATACAGCTCTACTTCAGATTGCGTTTGCCCTTTACAAATATGTTAAGTCTTTCCTAAACATTTTTTGTTTGTTTACAGTTTACACTACAACAAGTACCTGCCTGCCTACAGCTTATGACGTAACATGTTTCAATAGTTCCACCATAGAACTACACGGATAAAAAAAATTAACAGTTCTATTGACAAGGTATTATTTTTATAGAACAAATTGGACAGTTTTTGTATCTACAGTTTCAGTTCTAACATAGGACACAAAATTTTTGACTGTTCTATGACGTCACAGTCCTATAGAACTGGAAAAGTCTTATAAAATGGGAGTTACCCATGTAACATAAATGGTACAAGTTACAGAACGGAAATAATATTATTTTTGTGTTTCGCAACTCACACCATTCGGTACCAGTGGTATCAGTACCAGTTGTAGGACGACTCTTTTATATGAGCTAAAATCGCCATTTACTGCACAAAAATGAAAACTTATTGTAGGTAGTACAGGCAGACACAGCAAAATTACATCACAGTTGGGATATTTTATTTTTTCATTTAAGTTTCATAAAATGCCGTTAGGTTAGCCCAAGGTGTTTTGCCCATATAAAAACACTAAGAGCGCGCCACAGAAACTGAGTGTATAAAGTGCGGTGTTGTCAATGCAAAGTGTTCGGTAATATAAAGTAAAATAATTACGAGTAGTAGTTCTCCAAACATAGAACCTCACAAGCACAAACTTTAAAAGTGAGCAATTTACTGCATTTTGAGGAGCTAATTTGCTCATCACACTGAAGATTCTCATTAATTAGATCTTCACCGATTTTTAATGAAACCAATAATAAAACAAAAACCATCGAGATCAGGTCTCCTACGGCGGAGATATCTAGTAGCCCCCTTTTTGCCTCTTTTTGGAAAAAGTACTCTCCCAATCAAAAATTTTTAAGGACAATCAAATTTTACAAAGTCATATAAAACTATTTACCTAGTTTCAACCAGATGGGATGATAAATGCGACTTGTAGGCAAGAACAGACTGACTGATTGGCGGACAAAAGCATTTTTGACCAATCTCGAGACGCTTCGCTCGCTTAGCTCGCTCGGTCAATAAACGGTATACATTATTGTATTGGTTGTTGAGTCGCGTTTCTTAGATCGGTGAACCACCTTTTATTAATCATCATTGATTACACAATAATTGATCTATAAGTAGTGAAGTCGTGTCACTCACTCATTACATTATTAGTGGACGACCTCGGTGGCGCGGTGGGTGAGTGCTTGTGAAGCAAGAAATTGCGGATTCATTACCCGCTTTAGGACAAATATGTCCATGGTCTGCAAGTTTTTGTTTCCTGTCTGAAAGCTTTTAAGTAAATAAGTAAGCTTGAATGTTCGCCGATAGATAAGATTAATATTTCATAATAAAGTCATTAAAAGTTAACCAGTTGCTCCTTTATTACCTGTGGTATTGAATGAACGCTCATTTGCATTTAAAGGCCCATTTCACTGCCAATAGTAGATTGAACGAATGGTTTGTTTGGGGAAAACAAATGTACAAAACAAGCCTCGTAGCGTCCAATGCGTCCATGGCTTAAATAGTTAATAGTTAACATTGTCGTTAAACAATGTGTAATTACGCCTTTTTTTATGTCAACAAGTGACAAGACAATCAAGGCGCCCGCCTGATGTTAAGCCCCACGCCTGACTATTACAGTTGCAGTGCCACTCAAAGCTTAAAGTTTTTAAGTGTTTGCGTGGCACTGCACTGCGCTTATCACCCCGAGAAGTCTCTTTCACCCAGTAATTTCACTTGCTACAGTGCCCTTCAAACCTCAACACAGTAATGCTTGCACTCTGCTTGGAGGTTAGAATATCTGACACTGCGGTGGTACCCACGAAGACGGACTCTTGCTGAAGAGTCCTACCACCAGATAAACGCCTCTTTACATAGGTAATCGAAATCTAGACGGATAATTGCGAACGCAAAGACACGAGCTGAAAATTGGATTATTACTGAAACACTGGCAGGTACTTTATATCCTGGTACGCGAGCAAAGCCGTGGGTATAGTATTAAGCGCTCCTGTTTCATAAAACTTGTTAAGTATAAGCATTGAATGGAATTTGCTACAGTAGCGATAAGTCAGAGAATAAACCCCCAACGTTTTTTGTCAAGGGGGAAATTATATACTCATCTTTTCACAAATAGATCGTAAGGGTATGCAGCCTGTCAAATAGATACAAGGGCGTACAGGCTTGAGGCTATTGAAAGAATGAGAGGTTTTCATCTTAAGTTACTAAAAAAAAGCTGTCTATTTAGATGGCGATAGCTCAACTGGTGAGCCCAAGAAAATATAAGCACTACGTTTGGCGAGCTATGGTGAATGTGTAGGGAATTCAACATTGGTTGCTCCTGCTGTCACTGTCTGTCATACCTCTGGCTGGTGTCAAAGTCATAGTACGTACTACGTAGTACATTAACTTTGGTCGTACTGAAGTTAAATTATTTTGCCTAAAGCAGGACATGAACCCACAACCTTCCGCTTGACACGAGATAAAACAAAAATGGAGTTACCAACTTTTTTCTTGTTTTGATAACCTTTCTCAGTATGGCAGTAGGGCAGATAGCGCCATCTTTCAAAGCAATCGGAACAACTTTTATTTTTTATAATCGAAAACATCTCATTACTCTCACCTAAAACTAATGTTTCACGATGTTGACAGCTGCTAAAAGATAGGGTTGAGAGACTGCATACTAAGTCTATGGAGACTACCTACGATAACGTGCCGGATAGTGTGAAAACGCTTTCCGAATCTACAATTCCACAATCAATTCTATAATAACCTCTTACGAACAAGGAATTAATGTTATGTAGTATAAACATTCCTTGCATACCTACACTGCTTTGTGAAATCAAACAGAACAGTTTTGAAAGTTCTCATTAGCACGAGTAAAGAATGGAACTCATTGCCGGGGTCTGTTTCTCCAGACCAATACAATTTAGGAGTCTTCAAGGCTAGAGTGAACAGGTTCTTTCTAGGCAAGCGTGCTCCATCATCGACCACACCATCACTAAAGGCCCAGGTGGTGGTCAAACGCTTGCCTATAACCATAAAAAAATGTTCGCTTCAAATATGTGTTTTTAACCATTTTCTTCAAAATCATTCACCTCTCTACCACCACCGAAAAACAGCCCTATTAGTTCTTTATCTATGCCCCTCATACAAGTATCATACATAGAGGTAAATAAATTACCTTCACAAGAAATTACCATGAAAAATACTCACGAAAAACTGCAGTAATATTTCAGTGAAACGATTCAAACAAACGAACCCGGTAAATATTGAATGAGTCTCGAGTAGAGTTTATATCTCAATATGTCAGCTGTCCAAAGGGGAGTGTGGACCAAATAGACCTTTTCAAAGTTGGTGACTGATCCTGAAGGATAAGGGTCACAATAAGATTTAGCATAATAATGAAAAGATTCTTATTGACCCTTTGTATATTGCGTTTAGTCATTCTGTACCTTCTATTATGTAAATATTTACGGTGCATAGATTTTTATTCGATTTTTAGTAGCGGTTTTTCTGACTAGGGTAAAATATAAATAAGAGTTCGTCTGCAAAAACAAGTAGGTACCTCAGCATGGTCAGCCTTTATTTCATGGTTAGGTCATTAATCTTTAGCTAAATAAAATAATAAATAAATTATAATAATTAATATTATTAATATTTAGGTCATTAATCTTTAGCGAAATGAAATAATAAATTAATTATAATAATTAATATTATTAATTATTATTTTATAATTATCTAATTTATAATTGGGATAAAATCCACCACGCATCTCGATGATGTTTGGTGGATGTCTTTAAATTATCTTGGATATATCGGTTTCAATGCGATGCATGTTTTCTTCACTTTTTGTTGTACTTATAATATTTATTTTTATATGTTAAACTATAGGTATGAACCTGAGTTGTCAATGTAAATAAATTAATATTACAACTATTAATATAAAGCCTGGTAAAGCGGACAGGTACACATCACCGCTATGGAAGTGTCTTGTGTTGAGGGTGATCTAAAGAGAACTCTACCTATGTTTCTTTTAGGATCATCGTCAGCATACGAGCTTAAGCTTCTACACCCAGCACCTACTTAGTTTTTATTTTTCTCTACTACTAACACATTGTTTTAAATTTTGTTAAATAAAAACTTTTTATTTTTTTATTTTATTTATTTTATTAAAACCATTCTAGAAATAACATAACTAACTTAGATTCCTCCAGCAGAACATTAATGTTGTGTCATCGCTGCTTTGTGGTTCCTGTTTCATAATCAAAACTCATTTCACTAACAGTTAAACTGTTGATACCATAAAACCATCCGAAGACGATCAACTATGAGTGTTACAGCTCTATAAACTAGATGCGCTTCCTTCTAGAGTACAACATCAGAGGACTTATTTTAGCCATTTTATGTGAACAGTGCCATGTCTGTGACATTCGATAGGGCAAGTTGCGACACTTTCGACGCAGACAACAACCAACCATGCTATTTTAAACCGTATTATTGGTAAGGCAACGTCGAACAAGTGTTGACAAAGTGAGGTTTAATTAAAAATAAATACTTTGGCAATCATTTTAAGGTCGAGTTTGGGTTGGGTTTAAAAAACGCAACATTGGATGGTGCAAATACTGGCGACGACTTTGCAAACAGGCTGGAGTTGATAACTTTATTGTTATTGCAGTAAAAGGAGTGAACAAGTAAATAGCAAACAGTGTAAATGCTTAAAATTATAGTTTTTTTTATAAAGGCGGGACGCTTCTGATATTTTCCCTAAATCCAACCTAGGTAACTCTATACATTATAAAATAAAGATAAACTACATTAAGTATAACCTAATTTCATAGGTTTCATCCTTATTTTATAATTGAGAATGTACCTTACATTACACAATCGGTACCTATGTATATGACGCTACAAAGCTGTGCTTGGAACTAATAAGTACTACCGTACAACTATAAACTCCTTGGTATAAAGTAACGTACCTACGTAATACGTAAATACGGATTATTCCCATCTGTCACCTAGCTCTGTCCGCCTAAGGTGACAGATAGAATACTATACAGTTGTATTTCTTTTTGTTTTTGTAAACATAGGTTACGTAACTTGTGTTTACAAAGAAACAGTGAGCGTGTTTCGTAAAGTATGATTTACATTGAGTCAGTAGCAAAGTCAGTGTTGACTCCAAATTCGAGCAAAGTTGTGCTGACCTGCTCTGCTACTGACCTAATGTAAATGGATTTGGAGTCAGTAAAACGTTGTCGGGTCAGCACTGACTTCAATATTATCGCGTCTCACTGACCTTTTGTAAACAGAGAAAGTCAGACTTCAATTGGAGACAGTCACTGACCCAATGTAAATCGCACTTTAGAAGATAATTATATCACAGCAAAACTACTGTGTTTGGATGTAAGATTCACGTAGCAAATCATAACCAATTTGTCGCTGAATGGTAAATTGTTAAACACCTTTAGAAGATTAAATTACTTACCTGCGCTAATATTTTTTTACTGGTTATTTCTTGAACTATTATTACCTGAAAAGATTAGAAACAACTTTGATTAGTAAAAATAACTCGTAAGATAATACATTACTTAGATAATAATGTTTAAAAATAATGTTAGAAAATAATACACCTAATGTCAACACAATGATGCCATTAGAACAATAATCAACAGCAAAATTGCCACAATTTTCTTACAAAAGATTGCTCAATCACCACCTGCCGTTTGCCAAGGTTTTCTCTACCACTTTTTTGAGTGATCATGGTGGAATCGGGCTAAATAGCCTAGCATAGACTTAAAGTAATTTGTTTTCTTTTTTATACATAACTGTATAGTTACAAAGGTAACAAAGAATGAGGCGTAACTATGCACCTATCCATAAACGATTAATCAATATACTTGTATAGAACGACGTAAACAAAGTGACGAAACAGGTATAAAACAGGTAGCATTAAAACGTAAACAGGGAATTGGTCTTTGATGTCTACTTGTGCTACTTTAAGACAATTTAGCTCCGTCCTAGTTGCTTCGAGGGGTCTCTTGAGGCAGTCCCTCAACAGGTAACTTTATACCCCGTGAATTAATGCGGTCAAAGCAATTTTCTCGGTGATGGTTACTCGTACAATCGTTAGTCCGTTGCAATCTTCTTCGTGAGGGGAAGTTATCTAATTACGAAGCCAGTTTTGCATTTCGTCTGCGCATTATGTGTTCGGCTTAGAAATGCTTGTCTATAAGAATAATTGCTTGATATATTGCGCAATCGCACTTTTATTACCAAAAATTATGTAGGCTTCTGAAATTGGTATCCTTCTTTTTTTTTCTTTAGTTAAGAGCCCTATCCTTGATAATCCTTGAATTTTCTTGTAGCCCGTAAGTTTCGAACACTATTGTGGCTCGTGTGTTGAAGATATTTTAACGAAAATAAAAACATATAAAAGCTTTATCCCTTAAAATTTAAGCCAACAGAACAAATATTAATTAACTCAAGACACAACTGATTAAAAAAATAATTAGTAACGCACGTTTCGTAAAATGAGCAATTCCAGTCAACTTTCGATCATGTTTTCTATGAAATAACAAAGTCTAACATATTTCCAAAAATGCAATTATAATAATCACAGTTTTAAAATTTAAGTGTACAGAGAAAAATACAACATGTTAGTTCAGTATTTTTGAAAAAAAAAGGTCTAAAAAACGCGTACCTTTCCCAATTTTACGCTTGTTATTTCTGCTAAAGTAAGAAGTTTACAATAAAAATACACCTACTAAATTAAAGTTTAAGTTTTTATTAAATAAATACAACAAAGAAAATTGTCTAATAGCATTGACTTTTTTTAATACGAATTTTTTAAAATCACACCTTAGCGCACTTATAATCATATCGATCGAAGTACCGACTCTCAAACCGCGCTGAGCGCTTATGGAGGGAGGATGCATCGCTCCTCGTCGCGCGCACTATTACTTATACTATATAAAGATATATTCAGGCAAACTTCATGAATTATATCGCTAAATCTTGGAAAGGCCTCTTAAGCCTCAATAGCCTCATTAGCTAACTCACTTATCTACGTCACGTAGGTAGGTACTCATTTGTTTTAATTAAAACCTTGTAAAGAAGAATTAGTGGCAAAACACAATTTTTGTGTAAATTGGCGCATTTCAAAGTGTTTTATCCGGCCCGTCGTGTGATACTAAAACGCTTATTACAATGCTGTATAATATAGTTAAGTATGGTGCAGTAGTTTTAAATGCAAGCTGTAATAGGGATCACATAGTTCTCAAAGCGACTCAAAGCCCTTTGTAAATATATTATGTAAGAATTTAAAAAAAAAAAGTTATTAAATGTTTCTAAAGAATACCATACGAATTTAAAAAAAATCTACAATAGTTTGATTTTATTTGTTTACAATATTTCGGCCATACTTTCTATCGAATGACGAAACGAAAACCAATTGGCCGGGACCAGTAATGGCAGCCATGCGTAAAATAACCGTTTGAAAGATTTACTCCTACTGCTTTGATTGTAGGGCACTCTACCCGAAGTGTGAGCCTTTGCTATGTTATAAACATCATCAATAACAATGATTAAATGATGCAAGGGCTTGGTAAATGTTCTCCTTATGTATCATGATTAGGATGTAATGATTGTAAAGAACTAAGGGATAACTTTGTACGTTTATGACTCTACCATGAGTTCTATGTATTAGCGGCGTCGCTGAGTTAAATTATTTTTTATAAAGCTTACTGGTCCCATGCATAATGCGTAGAAAGCAAGGTAATCTTATCTAAATCAAAATGTAGAACCTGCTCAAGTAACTCGCGCATGAGCTATGTGCGTTCGTTTATTACACGATGCAATGAACCCGTGCAATACATTAAATAATAATTATCTAAGTAGGTATAATTATTGTTGCCATACAATGTGCCTACGCAGCGAGCCGTATGTTGTGGTAATAGACAATCAAACCGATATTCTATGTAGATTACACAAAACTCTCATCGCTACAAACAAATTACAATGCAGCCAATAAAATGTTAACGATATCGATTTTAGTAAACCAACGAGTCCATTCTAAATTTAAAATATGTCAATCTTGATGATGATCATGTCCGAATGGCATCAACCGAATTCGAAGTTTCAAAACCAAGTCCCATTAAAATGATATTTCATCTAAACTTTTTTCCTGATGATCTTTCCCAATCGAAGACCGAAGACCTGACGTCCGATTAATGTCCGGATGGCATCTACCGAATTCGAATATGCGGGGTCAGCGACCTCACGCTGAGTGCACACTGACACACGATCTTTTATCGAAGTCAATGTGTCCCATTCGATACGGTTCGTGAAACAGCGAGTAGTGCTACCGTTTTATGGTGCTGATATAAAGTAGTTCTTTGTAGACGTATTGGAAACTTTTTTACGTAAACGTACCTACCTACAGACCTATCTTCGAGAGAATAAAAGATACAAGAGATAAATTGAGGTATACCCCACGTGTTTATTCGAATTCTATCTCCTGAAACTGTTTAATGCAACGCGTAATAATAAAGTGAATTCTGACCTTCTGAGTTGTTAAACAAAACAAAATACAAGTTGAATATACCAAACCTTGATTATTTATTTTATAAGTTTTTGTGGCAAGTGAGAGACTTAAACTAACGCTCGTATCCATAGTCGTGAAATCACTTTTTAAGATCGATGACCTTATAAATTCAATGTCATTTAGATTACACAAGTTACTTATTGTTATGCAAACGATTTTGATTGAGTAGGCAGAGCGGGGCTCTACTTTTTAAAAAGTAGCAGCTAACCACATTAGATTGCAGTAATACCACATAGAATAGATAGAGCAACCTCGTTTGTTTCTAAAATGGCACAACAGTAGCACAATAGCGATGAGCGGCCGATAAACCCTTTATGCGTTTATAGTGGTCGTTTATGGACAGGGCTGCCACGGTTTGTAAACCTTTATAAACTATCACAATTAAAATGCCATTTTTAAGTTAACAAGCTTGCCTCCGTTTGCAGATTTCTGTTTTATTGTTTTAAGTTATACGTATAAATCACGTAATCAAATGTCTTAAGCTAGGTAAATGAAATGCATTTTTTGTTAAATATTAGAGTAGGTTTGTATTCACTCCAACAAACTAGTCACTCAGCCAGTAATTATTCGGCTGTTTTTAAGATGAAGCTTTTGTTAGTAAACAACATAAGTTTTGTCAACAATATAAATTTTATTTTCACCCCGTAAATTTTGGTCAGTTCCATACATCAATAACGCGCTCTTTCAAAGTAAAATTTTATTAATGAGTATTTTAGTCTAAACGATATTCAACTATTGCTTTGTTGTTTGGTGGTTAATTTAATGCAAAGGTTGCACTTAGTTTTGTAAATTTATTAGATTTTTGAGAAAATGTAACACTTTTTGTTGAATTGATTCTGGCATCCCTATTTACAACCCGTATGGACTGAGATTTACGTCAGTGACACTTTTACTGAGTGTTTATATACTAGAAATAGGGAATTCTATATTTGGAGCTGGTTTGAAGACCGGTCATTATTGTTATTTTATGCCTGCATTCTTTGTTTTAGCGTTTTCTATAAACGTTTGAAGAGACGCGTTGATTTATAAAGGACTTGAATGCAGCTGGAAAAAATAGAAGTAATTTTAGTATAATAAAAAAAAAATCTAATAAAAGTAATCTGTGCATTTATACTTAGCAATCTAAATTAGTTGACAAATGTATGAATCAAGTGACATCAAATTTCAAATAGGTAGGTATTGTAAATGACATTTAATTCAAATTTTGGTAATTCATTTATTGTAACTTAATATTTATGTGTAAATTTTTTTTAAATTAATTAATAACTTCAATATAATGTGTAAGTACTTAATAATTATGATGTTCACGTGCCTGTACTCGGGCGAGATATGCAGCACTAAAATTTATATTTTCCACCTAATGTAAAAATGTACCATGTCTTTTGTGAATAAACCTACTGAATACTGAATACTGAATACTGAATATTTTGAGGTAGGTAGGTATGTGGTAAAATGGTATGTAGTTTTATAGAGTCTCTTATAATCAGGGCAAATAACTTTTTTTTGATTTTTTCAGTCTTATCGTTAATTTCGTATGTCAGTATATTTATTAATTACCAATTAAATAAAAAACAGTCAAAATTTTATTTGTAAATTATTTGTTTAAACAAGCAAAATGCAAAACGCTTAAAGCAAAGCTTTCCAGTTCATTACGTAAATCTGTGTAATATAAAACAGTACGAAAATTCAATTATTATTGTTAAATATTTACAGCGCAAAAAAGATCTGCATATAAACGAGCGAAGCAAAAACGCTAAGCGCGAATTGAAATTCCCGAAACGTTTTGCGAGATTGAAGAGGCTTTTATGGAAATGGTCTGAGCGTGCATCGCCGATAGTGAGTGCGCGCCCTAACGTGTAGCCAGGTTGAAAGAAATACAGTTTGATCACTCCAGACTTTCATAGAAAAGGCAAGTAAATAAACAGAACACGGTATATCATACCACTAATATAAAACAAGTCGCTTTTCACCGTCTCTGTCCCTCTGCATGTATGTATTACGCTTTACTTGTTAGATCTTTAAAATTACGCAACGGATTTCAATGCAGTTTCCATCAATAGATAGAGTGATTCAAGAGGAAGTTTTAAAAGTATAGTTTGAACCCTTGCGAAGCTAGGCGGATCGCTAGTTTTTTAATAATATATTGGTCAATTCAATGTGGTACTGAATGCCGTCATAATGTTGGGAACGATTCCTTCTAGTAGTGATCTAAATAAGTTAAGGTCTTTTGTTATGGTGTTTAGATGGATTATTCCCATCTGTTTCTCCCCTTAAAGTGACAGAACGCACTTTTATTTTTTCAAAAAGTGCGATCTGTTACCCTGTCAGTAACGAGAAGAGAGATAAAACTATTTCAAAACTAATATTCAATCTGTCCCCTCGTCGTCATTAACAGTAGGACTGATAGAGATTTACTCTTGCTTGTCCATCTCTGTTTCATACGTATTTCGTATAACATAATATGATATAAAAGCTAGATTATTAGAAAAATCAGCCATTCCAAATACTGCATGGATTTTTTTTCTGTCAATTCGATATTATTTGCGTATAAAGTTTCCTTACGTTTTTGAAATAGCCCTCTCAATGTTAAATAGCTCTAAAAAATGCAATAGACCCTTTCCGTAGTTAACCTAGCCGTCTCCACCAGCTGTGGTATATCGCTACCGATTTAAATATTTACACCATTTTATGCAACTTCGGAACATCTGTGTACCATTCAAATAGGCCGTGTTAAGACACTGGTTGAGGGAAATAAAAATATACAGGAAGTAGGTATATTTTTTTTCTTTTCTTTCAATTATTTTATAGAAATAGGTATGTTTGCTAAACTGGTCTTGACCGTTAAATAAAAATCTTTTCAACACACTTGCTTATAAAGTGGCTCTATCAGTGGTCATCGCAATTAGGCACTGAATGACACCCATAATCAAACTATGACTAACTCACTAGTGAGTTAAAGATTTCTTTTTCTTATTTTATTATTTTTTTGTTATTTTATTCACAAGTGTGTTGAAAAACGTCGTATGATACACATGTGTATTGATGATTACCGTTCTCGGCTATCTTAAGACCCTCGCCTACGGCTCGGCGCCTCAGCGGTAATCACCAATGTTACACACTAGTACCATAATGTACTATAACTTACCGATAGAAAAACAAAAAGTATGGCCATCAAAAGTTTTGTTTGAGTAAAGATTTCTTAGTGCTACTGTGTAAAATTTACAAACTATCTACATAAAGTATGTATTTAAAAAACAATGCACGACGGGTGGTCTTATTACTAATATAAACAATTAAACCTTCATTATTTTCTTAAAAAAAGTATTTAAGGTGTTTGACGAAAATTAATAATTAAAAAAAGCATGAAACAGATATGTATATTTTTTTATAATTACATCTAGTTTTATGGCCAATGCGTGCGTATCTATACCATCAAATTAACTCTGCTCATAAGTTTCTAGTCTGATTAGATCATTATATTAGCTAGCTAGAAATTTAAGCAGGTTATGTGAATATCAAAATTATGCAAGGATCAGTAGTCATAAGGATAAATCCATCAGATTCCGCAATGCCATTATGGATATTAAAATATGCGTTCTCCCTTCAGGATCCGGCGCCATGTTTGATTTAGAATGGTGACTTCCGGTTCGTGGATTAAGGCTCCCATCTCATTGGCACTCGGAATATAATATCGATAAATTGTATTATTATTACTAATCTCATCACGCAATAAATTCCAACGTGCTGCTAAAAGGGTGGAAATTGAATCACGATTTAATAATGTCGATGATTTGTTTGATGAGTTATTTTTCAAATCGAATGCAGCCGATATATTTTATTTATCGAGTATACACTCGATATTATGATGATTATGATGATATTATGATGATACCATCATAATATCATCATAATATCAGACAACAGACGTCTGCTGGACACAAGCCTCTAAGCTTTCAACATCCAACATGCAACCGCAATAGTATTATAATAAGTAAATATTAGCAGTTATTTCTAACCTGTTGTTCTATTGTATCTTAAGTCACCCTTACTAGTTGTACCATCAATTTAGTTCATAAATTACTTATTAGTATTCTGATAAATTAATATTCTGTGTATTAAAACACACATGACTACACTAACTAGAATTCCCAGGAAGACTGAATATCAATTTTACCCAAAAGCCGTTATGCCTAATTACTTATGCAAACCGCCCCATAACGTATCTTCCGAATAGCTTCAATAAATCAACCACATCTATAGCAACTAATATCCTGATGTAGTTATAACTACCATTTAGTGCAGCTACTAATATAGATTGTCTAACCCGTCTGGCTAGTTAATATTCTGATTGTGTCCCACTATTGTTAACCCTTCATTAAAGGTAAGTAACCTGATGAAGAGCGAAAGCGTCTACTAATACAATCTAAGTGGTCAACTTTGGAGGTGTGCGTTTATCCTGTTTTTTGTAATCAGACTCTGTACTTACCGCGTTCTGAATGAAATGTATCCTAATATCATTTATGAGTTAGTTTCATGGTAAAACGTCTAGTTTGTTATATAAAACTACAGCTTTGTTTATTATTTTACGATTATTACTATTTTGGATATCACAAAGATCATGAAATCCATTCATGACCTATAAAGATTATTTATTAAGCTATCTGTTATTTTATCTTTGTAGGTACGTATTGGATCATAATTTTCCGCAAGTGTAAGTGCTGCTCTGCTCCAAGTATTACTTCGTATTTATAATCTTTACGGTTCAACAATTATTCATGTATTGAACCCGGAACTAAAGGCGAAGTATACTCTGTGGGCGGGACCCGTTACTCAGTGTAACGCCTACCTAGGACTCCAATTAGAGGCCATTCTCATTCAAAACGAAAACGTTTGAACATGATCGTATAAGCAAAAATTACTCGTTAAATTTATGGCCAAGAGAAGAATTTATGTTATCATCATAACCAGTAGACGTCCTTAAGCATGTCTTAGAATACCTTTAGCTTATGAGTTATAAAATGTATACTGTTTTATTATTACATGTTTATATGAAAAAACTTTCACTTAACTCGAAAGTTCGCGAACAAAAAGTTTTCTCTGCTTAGGCGCTATTTTATGCAAAAGTTTTTTTTGTTTAATTAAAAACGTATTAAATATAAGTTATAAATAACATAGGATTTGATCCCAAAAACTATTATCTTTTTAAAGTAAGTCTTATTTCATAATACACTCACTCCATTTTTTCATTTATTTCATTTATTTATTTCAATAACAATTTTACAATTGTGTCTGAAAATACATGCAATATAAGTACAAATTAACTCCATATAATACACTTTTACAAAAAAAAGTACGTGGCATACGTATATTTTTATATCAATGGATAAAAATATATTCAACTCTACCCAAGCGTTTCAAAGAACCACGTAATTTACCTGCTACAAAGGTTTCAAAGTGCTATTGTGTTTCTTGTAAGCTAATTAGAGGAAAATGTAGTGAATACCTGGTGGCAGAACTCTTCAGCAAGAGTTCGTCATGGTAGGTAGGGTAAAGTAGAGTATAGACTTGCCGTTCAAATGTCACGCTGCTTTTGACGTAAGTATTTTGTATAAGTAGACGTTTATCGAAACAAAGTTTATAACGGTATTATTTACAAGTAGATATTTTTTTGACTTATTTTTAAATCATTTGTCATTCTCTTTCCTTTGCAGATTAGTCTATGAGGTAATCACATGCCGTCATGTCTTACTTAAAAAAAAACTGTTGGTATCACTGAAACGCCACAACACAGATTTACCCATTTGAGGCGTCCATTAGCCAAACGAACTGTAAACAATCAATTTCAGAAGTACAACTCAATAATGGAGAATCACTGCATGCAATTTTATTATTGAAAATTCAATATTCTGAATTTCAGAACGTATTTCGGTACTCGGGGGATGATACGCCGAATCGAATCAACTTTCCGCTCGCCTCATTGTGGGTTACCTTTGTTCAGTTAAGGCTTCATGTTTAATTATGGATGTTATGTTTGTGGTTCAAATGATGATACTGTGAAGCTTTTGTTCGTAATTTTGATCATGGTGCAGGCGTGCTCACTGCTCATTCATGACTCTTAATTTTAGATGCGGCAGTTGGGGTGTTTGTATTTTTCTATATTTGTTATGTCACGTCAATTTTGATAATACATCTATAATGTATAATTAAATCTATAATTACATCTACTAGATTTATGACCACGAAGACACTTTATCCATCTCATCATAATATTTATTGATAGGTGATAATTTATTATTAACATGTTGATAAGCTCATCACTTTAGTAGCTGTTAGATAGTAGGTACCTTTTTTTTAAAAAAAGTAAGGTTTAGTTAAAATAAATAAATCGTTCCCTAAAATAAAACTGTAACATTGGCCTGATCAACGCACCTGCCTTATACCACCTGCCTCTTAAATGCAAATTTGGCAAACTTGTTTGGATTTAATAATAGTACCTACACCCTTTCGGTATCAAACATATGGGTATACCCAATACAGGTTTATTTAAAAAAAACAACAAGGATTCAAGCCATTAATTCTAAGACAGCTACAACAGTAGCTGTTATGGTGTTTATTATTGATTTCTCGCCGTTTAGCGAATCACCCAAAATTCAAAGTAAATTTAACTGATTTCAATGGTTTTAGAGAAGTAACGTCAATTAGATAAGTAGAAATTCATTTCAGAAATGAGCTGTAACTCATTAGAGCCAACATTTCTAAAAAAACTACTAATAAAACCGTACAGATTATAACTAACATACACAAACAATCAGTACAAGCCGATCAGAATGCATAATCTCCCACAGGCGAATGTCGGAACGTTTATTAAATTCCCGTAATATGAGGGGAGGGTCTATCCAGGGAATATACCTGTCAATCAGAACACTAGCCAGCCACTACTCTAGTTATATGATGCTGATAGCGTTCTCTACCGTAATGAAGGTATTATACGGTTAATTATTTTTCAAAACTTTGGATACCTTACTTTATCATACTTCCTATTATAAATGCGAAAGTTTGGATGGATGGATGGATGATGAATATTTCGAACGACTGAACGGATATTATAGTCTGGAATAGCACAAATGCTAATTTTTATGACGGATAAATTAGCTGTTCCTGAGTAGAATATAAAACTGCAAAACTTTGGGTGAAACCGGGGGGCACAGCTAATTTTTTTGTATAGAACTTTGTATAATTTAGTCTATAATCAGATTGATCGATGGTCCTCGATATCTCTTATAATCGGGTTATATTTGTGTCGAGTAAACAATGTGTAGGTACTAATTGTGATCCATGTGTAACTACTTAAATCGTTGACTGAATTTTGACTTTTTAGATTGACCACAAATTTGTCACGATTATGAATAATAGTAATAGAAAAATTACTAAAAAATTATTAAGTATAGTTATGCGTAAATAGTCCAATAATACCTATCTTCAATCTTGCAATATCATCTACTCGGATAGCATTGCATTGCTGCACTTACTACGTTACTAATGTCTTCCCCGGGCTTAATATCGAAAGCTTTACATGCCCCATAACTTTCATTCCATTACCTATCGGAATGCAATCTTACCGTTTGCTACTTACGCTGCTCAATTTAACGCCTTATGTGTATAACATTAAAGTTCTAATTATAAATCGCTACTTCCGAGTTCCAAACTAGAAACAGATCAAAACAGAATTCTTCAGACTGAGTTCGACTAATTATAATTTGAAAAGAATCAGGTCAACTGCCATGCCGTTTGAAATTCCCAAATGATCGCATTTATAATTGGAGCGTTTCGATCCACCACAGGAACAGCTAATAAAGAAGTGTTATACTGATTTTAATAAAACTGTAGACACATCTATGAAGAAGCGATGAAATATTCACTTGTTACCACGTATGAAGTTAATCAAGAGTCCAATATGAATTGAAACCAATAGATAGTCAATAGTAATCCTATTAAAATAATATTACATAAGAAGTATTTCGAACATTAGCGCTTCATAGTGTCTTATAAGGCCTTTAAAATAAGTTTTGGTTAAAATCAAAGGCAAAATATCGAGTAAGACTTGCACAGTATCGTCACAGAACAGATATTAATATAGTTCTCTCGGTGGATCTCATCTTCTGTGATGTTAGCCGTTTGTGATACGCAAAGACAATTTAGTTAGAAAAAGCTCCATTGCGCATCGAAACGGCTAACTTCACGGAAGCCTAGATCCGCCGAGAGACCTATACAACGGTATCGTTCTGCTGTTGTTTCAAAAACATACAGTTATCAAAACAAATGCAACACGAGTTTTGCTCGGAAATATGGTAATCCTCGTAGGTCTGAATAAACCATAATACATAGTGCAGTCATAGTCTGAGTACATTTTGATGCATGCATTTTAACCAGGAATGCAGGTCGTGCAGTAGATTGTCGTGAATATGATCTAGACGAGAGTAAAAATTTTGATATCGTGGAGATTGCAAATGCAAGGTGTTTTAATACCGCGTTGTGCCAAGTATTCTATATTTGTACGGTACACGTAATAGTAGTAAGCTTAACTTAGAGAGCAATACAACCAAAAACAGTAATTACGATTACAAAAAAAACATCAAGTATCGCTGGTACCAATCGAATAATCGGTATCTGGAATTAAAATGTTTTTCATACCTCCCTATCAAATACCCTTTCAATGAGATCCCTCAAAGGGTACATAAAACCGTACCTACAAAATACAGCAACTAAGCCTCCGGCGATCGGTAACATCATTTGAATTGTACCTGAATCTAGGGCTTTAGACACAATCAAAAAGGTTTTAAATCGGGGTGGTAAGGTAAAATAGACATTATTGCTAAAGTGTTAGGGAAATTGCCTGGAGCTGTAAGTTGAGTGCAGGGATTTTATTGGAAGTCTCGGTTGCAATCTGTTGTTAGGGTATATGGACAGGCGGCGCGGTTTTAGATTTTGTTATTCGTTTTAGACCAGTTTTATTCTTTGTGCTAGCAATATAGCGTGTCAAAGATTTAAGGGTTCTTAACCAAATAAAGTAACGCAATATTGTGAAAATAAAAACAAATGGTTAATTTTAGAGTACTGATTGTATTTATTAGAACAATGACCACTCTGGATCTAAGATTGAGTCATACACAATCCAGTCACAATCCACGATCTTAGGATCGAAGGGCAACGATGCTAAAACTATGTTTACCTATTCAAATTCAAATTTTAAATAATTTTATTTAATAAAATCACAAGGATCACTTTGCATCAAGATAGCTTATTGGTGTTTTTCTGTCATAAAATATGTTATCGTTGAACTGGACTGTGTCGATTAGGCGAATAGACATAGACATAGACATAGACATAGCCATATTTTTATACAAGAAAAGTTCAAAACAAAAGTCTCCAAGACCGTTCATTTATTACGGTACGTTCAGAAAATATAGATGTCAAAGCCTCAACGGAGCAAATCCAATTTCCGTGAATAAAGAGACGAAGAGATTTTGTTTCTTTTTAATAAATCCTGAGTATAACCAACATGAAAGGCTGTAATTTGATCACTTTACAAAATTAGCTCTTCAAGTGACCGGGCACAAAATTAAATAAGGAATTAACTTGGACATTTAAACTGATGGACTAGTGTGAAGCACAAACTAGTAGGTACCTAGTTAGTATTTCTTTATTAAACAACGCCAATCTAAACATCGTATCGCATGTACTTTATTATCGCTTTTTTTTAATTATCATGAGACAAATTTTTTTTGTCGCTCACAAATCACCACCAAATTTACTAAAAATCTTATACTTTTTTAGATATATACTTTACCACCTTGTCAAACATCTAAATTTTTCTAGGCAAGCAGGTAGAAGAACGCGCGTAGAATCGAGTTAATTTTTAGTCCAGGAGAACTTACGTTCAGTAGAAAGCTCCTTTAAAAACTAATTTATTACAAAGCCGGCACCGAAAATCAATTATTGAAAAACGAAAAGTAATGAAGAGTGTTCATTTAAATATTAATTTGCTGAGATTTAAGATGAAATAAGGCAGTTATTAAATTACCGGGTCCTGTAATGAACCGTTAATGGTATGACTATAAAACAGTAAAATATTTTGGCATAAGAATATTAAAGTATGATTATTTTTACAGCGTTTTAATAAGCTCCTAAATTAGCGTTACTTTAAGGCTGATAAAAAAATAAAAATTGTACATATTGATACGGCTTGGTTCGGAATTGTTTGGATTGATACTTGTCTGAGTGAACAAAGTTAAATAAAATTATAATTATATTTTCATAAAACTATTTTTAATAGTTTTTACCAGCAGCCGCCTGCCCTATTAGTAAGTTTGGTAATTAAATCAAAAAAAACTAGCCAGTAGCCAACCCTCGTACAGTAAGTAAAAATATCAAAACCCTAGCACACGACAAACAGGTAACTTATCAAAACTGCAGTTTCACATAAAACATTATAGTTTCTGAGAAAATATTTTGTGGTGCGACGTGACTTGAATTGTTTCCGTGCTTCACGTTTCCGTTTTCCCAATTTTCGTCTTCGAACAGAGAAGGCTACATTGAATAAATAACGGTAACAGGTACAGTTTTTCTTTGTTTACAAAACAAGTGTGATGCAGTGAACATTTAATTGATTTGTTAAAAGTAATTATATTTCTTTGCTTTTGGCATAGCTGGTTAAGTCAAAGGACTGTACCGCGTGATCACAATTTGGATTGGTGACTGCCAGTGGAATTTTGAATCGAGTGCTTCCGTGCTTTGGAGGGCACGTTTTATTAGAAAAGTTCATTGGTGCACGACCAGATTTGTACCCACAAAGCTTAGGATCTTAACGCAAGGTACCAATTGACCATCTCTCACAGACTACAAGTGCTCACCAGTGTTTTATTTCTACTACTCGGTTTGATACAAACTGTGCCCTTGCTGAGTCCACTGACTGGTTCGGAGCATTGGCGCCGTCGCTAATTGGTGCAAAGTGGCCGTTTAACTAGAAGCTCATGCGAGGAACCACTTAACAAATTTAATGCGTGCTGCGTTCAGCTGACCCGATTTGTAAGAGTAGTAGAGTTCTCTGTGATAGAGCTCGCCCGGGGAAGGACTACCACCATACTTATTTCTGCCGCCAAGCAGTAATGCTCGCATTGCTGTGTTCCGGTGTGAAGGGTGTGGTTTCCGGTGAAATTACTGGCACATGAGGCTTCCGATCTCAGCCTCAAGGTGGCAACCCGCGAGTGATACCTCTGGTATTGCAAGCGTCCATAGGCTGCGGTAACCGCTTACCATCTTGTGGGCCGTACGCTTGGTTGCCACTTCAGTTGTATAAAAAAAAAAAAAAAAAAAAAATTGTACATGCTGTAATTAGTAGCCGAATACCAGTTCACTGCCATTATAAAACTATTTTTTTTTGGCGGTTTGCCTATCTAAGAAGCAAAATATCGCGACTCGACAATCAACGAAGGTATATCAGCCGTTCGTTCTATTTTCATTTAAATGCAATTTGCACAGTTTTATAGGTTTAGAAAGCGTGGAAACCCATCGTCATATATTTTATCTGAGTCATCTCTTGCTTGTACGGTTTCACCAAGAATGTCTGCTCGTCTGCCGTTTGATTATTAATATGAATAACGAGTTTTGAAGAGTTATGATACATTCTTAAATAATTATTAAAAATATAAAATAAATCGCTGCATTACAAGTACGTTAGGTACGTAAGTAAATTAAGTACGTCAAATTGATTTCCCTGTAATAGCCAAAGTATTATACATTTTATGTTGACACAATACTGTTATATATTGTTATAATAGACAATATACCTTAATAGGTGCATATAATACACGTGAGGTATATTGTGTATCGTGTCACACTGTGTGGCAGCTCAATCAAAAGATAAAGGCCTCGGTGAACCCCGCAGACATTAATTAAAGCCGATATAAGCGGATTGACGCTGTTCAGATTATAGCGTTCATTTCATCGGTATTGGGAATTTCATAGATAGTGCTGGCACGCATAAATATTTTTGCGAAACAAATGCTTGTCACAAAGCTTCCCAATTTAGTAAGTGTGGTGTGTGTTACCTTTTTTGTTTGAAACAATTGAAGAATTGAAGAAAGGAATACTTTGTTGTGAACACTTTGTCGTGGCACCTGCACTTGTGACGACCACGCGGTTCAGAATAAGAAAAAAAATTGCTAGCTAACTAAAATTAGACAATCAGTCACTCAAAAAATCTAGTTTATGAAACCGAATAAAAAGTTGTTAATAATCTACCGATCAACAAAAAAATCATCTTGAAATACTTACCTATTTGTTTCAAATCGTGTGCAATGTTTTAGGCAATAATATATTATATATATACATTAGACTCGTACCTAGAGTGTAGACCGTCGTACCCTTATGCGACGGGATGTCTGGATGCAGATTCCTCCCCGTTAACAAAAAAAAAAAAAAGTGCTGATTTCTATATCAGTTTTTGTGCCTTAATGCGTAGGTGCACGTTTTAAATGACCGTGGTATTTAAGACTACTCTAATCAATAAAGTGGTCACCATAAATCAATTAACTAGGTACATATTGAACTAACAAACCGATTACAACATTCGTCTGCAGACGCCTCGTTAGGGAGAGTACGTGCAGTGTTTTTTGTGCAAATCAGGGGCAATTAACATAACAAACAGGACGCACGGACAGTTTGGGGTACAGTTTGTTGGATGCAAGGTGTGTGAATTTGGCAGATATACTGTGCAGAATCAGTAGTTTAACTTTAAAAGACGGCTGTAGGACAAATGGGCAGAAATCCAATAAAAGTGTAAGAACATAATAAGAATGGAACTCGTTGCCGGCGCGGCGTCTGTTTTTTCAGACCGGTCTTTCTAGTCAAGCGTGCTACATCATTGACCACACCATCACACTATCAGGTGAGGTAGAGGTCAAAACGCTGGTCCATTTAACTAATGAAAAAGTGTTTTTTTTTTTTTTTTTTCTTTTAGAGAACGGTTTAAAAGATTAGTTTCTATGAATAAGGGCTTCAGAGTTATAACCAGTGCAATTATTGACCCAAGTTACTGTATCGCAAGCATGCGGTGTCTACAACAGACAGGGGAACGTGGTAACTTAGTAGCATCCCCACGTCCATACGCTGAGCGGTGTCCGCTAGACCGTGACGTTCGACGCATCGACTTCAAAAGCAGCCCCGAATTTATGTAGAAAGCCAGTGCGAGAATGAAAGGTAAAATGCATCATTCCCATCTGTCACCCGGCTCTGCCCGCCTAGGGTGACAGATCCGTTACCCTATCGCAAAGAAGGATAGATCGAACTTTTTGCCCTACTGTTCAAATCGAACTTTTAATAATTGAAAAAGTTTTGTCATGTACAACTAAGAAGCTATCGATTCGTTATGAGTTTTCAATGATTTAAGTGTAAATATTATACAATACACCGCAGACTGAAACACATAGTTCTCGAAAATTAAAGTATTGTTTATACATGTGCCTAAGAGACATCAACTGCGGTCTTTTGAGCCCCAATAAGTAATGCTGTTTGCGCTAAGACGTGACCTTACTGGCGAGCCAAAATCCGATCTGAGTCGGTTCCAACTCCCGTAGAACGGCTACACTTAGCTCACGACTCGTACTCCAAATACTTACTGTGGGTCTACTCATTCTATGTCTATGGTTTATTTATAGGCAGTTTTATAAGTAAGTAAGAATAAAATTGATATGTGCCACTTTAATTACGGGTTAGCTCACTTTGACCTTTCTTACATTAGAATAATTACCTACTGGTGAAAATAGAAAACGCAAACTTTCACTCATTACATCTCTTCTTGTAGATAGTTTAAACTCTTGTGTTATTACTTATTATTATGTTGCGTAATTTTCATAGCTAGGACATCTATAATAAGCCTATTGGCACCCACTGCTGGGTATAGGCCTCCTCTCTAATACGCCACTCTCGCCTGTGCCAACCTCCTCCACTGTTGTCCAACCACCTGGACGATGTCGTCCGACCATCGGACTGGTGGTCTGTCTCTTGATTGTCTTGCATCTCTTGGCCACCACGGTCTATCACCTGTTTTCCCTTCTAACCAAGATTTCTAACTAATACCGTAGTACTAATATACTATTATCTGTTCTGTGCTAATACGGATATGGTCTCAAAAAACAAATACCCTTATTCCTAAAATAACTGTAATTTCAGCGGCCTTTCCTAGTTATTTTTATGTCAATGAACAAAGACGATGATCGGTTTGAAAGACACATTAACTAACAGAGGTTTTAAGGACGATAAAAAGAGGGCCAAAGACTATATGCAATAGGACTTATATTTGAAATCTATCTATAAATCTATGATACAATAAACAATTGAGTATCAACCTCCAAGCAACCACATTAAATAATTATCAGCGAAATCGGTCTAGAATTCCATTATGGTGAGTGACGTCCCTTGAGAGTCGGCATCCGTAGCAGTCTTCGGGGACGTCCAACTTATTGTAATGAGCACGACAGGGATATTTATGCCTCGCCACGCTTCCCGCATACGCAATGAGACCGAATATGGTCTGCGGACCGAATATTCAATATTATAGGCTTAATATACACAGCTTCTTAGGAAAATCACGGATTTGTTTGCCTACTGAGAGTGTCTTTATCTAAAAATAGTACAAAACCAACAAAAAATTTTAAAGATATAAAAGAAAATCTGTTGAGACTGGGTATTTATTAAAATAGCTTAGCGTACTCAATCACCATAGAGATTTGATTTGTTAGTAGATTTTTTAGTAAATAAATTTGATTTGTAAGTATTTGTATAATCTAAAGTAAAAATTTAATGTTTAAAAAACCATTAACATCCCAAAACGGCTATAATAAAGTTTTTAAGAGTTCAGCGACACCACTTTTAAATAATACATAATGAAATATATCCTATAGAAAGATAACTTGATAGTCTTTCACGATTATGTTAGTTTTTTGTTGGCTGTACTTTTTACTTATAATAGAAAAAATATATATTGACTAGACCAGATACTATGTTTATAATTTTGTTACTGCTATATATTAGGGCTTATTTGCGAGAGCCTTCCGTATAAAGCCTCAACGGCAATGATATTTTTGTATCTCTTCGTTCATTCATAAAATTTTCCCACTTGTTAGCTACAACAGGGCGTCTTGAGTTTTGTTCGTACCATTATTTACTTTGAATACATTACTGACAGGTGTTGATGTCGTATCCTTTTATTGGAAAAGGACCGTTCGTGTTTGTGAATACGAATTCTACAAATAAGTTCGGAAAAGTGGTTTCTTTGAAATACCTACTAAAGCTTTTGTAACGCGCCTTTTTGTGTACCTACTTTCTTTAGAAGGCATCAATGACTTTCATGTTATTTTATTATTTTTTGCTAAGTTTGCAGCTTTTCTTTGCAAGTAAGTATTAAAAATTTTTTAAAAAAATATTTTTCTATTCTATTTCTATTCTATAAATAGAATTTAATATAGTTTTGTTTTTAATTATATCAGAAACTCCAACATAGTAAGAAGAAAACCTCCCCTTCATAGAGGCTCTAATGTTTAATAGCCTCGGAGCTTGCAAAGGGACTTTCAAATCCTTTTACAATAGTGTGGCCTGCCTGAGAAAGAAAATTATTTTCCCGTCAAGCTTTTGTCCCGGTTTTAAGCTGTCAAAATAATATTATGTGTTTTGTTGCATTGTCAGAAATCCTATAGAGTAAATAGATAATATTTTTAACATTGCAAACATTTAAAAAAAAGTGCAGTGCTGGTGGGTTCTCCATCACAAACTGTCTTATTAGACTGTTTTATGGTACAATAATAAACTGTATTCTTTGATCATGGACAGTTTGAGATGGAGATTGATCACTAACAGAGTTATTTGATCAAGGGGCTGTAACAAATGAGTAAATCACAAAATTACTACATATTTCGCCATGTTGGTAATCTTTAAGGCGCCACACCACATCGAAAAGAACGTGATAAAAACATCCACTATCTTTCATCAAGGATGCGCCTCGGCAACAAAAGTATTTTTCATAGAAATCATGTTAAAAAAATTAAATGTGCGCATAACATATTGGAAAAGAGTACAGATTGAAGTGATTTTTTTTGTCTTTACATACTTAGTTAAACATGCCTTAAATAGTCAGTTAAAAATGCTTCAACATATTCAAAGTATATTCGATCCTTTGTCGTATACTACTTACATTAGTACCTACATAACTAACAATGTCTCATGAAAGCCATTGAAATGTATCATCATTCACGACATGTGGCGAATGCCTTTGCACGTCTGGTGTTGCTATGAGCACAATCAAACTAAGTACCTAGGTAGTTTAGTATTGCTTTAGTTCAGCCGATAACATTCTCGTCTCGTCAGTTTTAGAACAAGCACTGATTAAAGGGCAAAGTTAGAAGTATCCGTTTTATAATAATTGTATAAAACCCTTCTATTCACAATTCGTGATGTAATGAAAAATTATTAGCATTTCAAAGTAATTAGGTATTTTCTTTCAATTTATTTTAATTCTAAAGTGAAAGTTAAAAGTTAGAACGTAGCATTGGATTAAATTATAGTCGTAGGAATAACATGATTACAGGTTTGTTAGACACTTTTTCTATTATAAATGACCTTAAAATAACATAATGTTAAGTATAATTAACCCTTGAGGCTAGTCTTTCTATAACGTAAAACAGAAATAATGTTAGAAACATTGACGGTTAAAATGTATCTTGTTATGTGCGTCTTAAAGATCCAACAACCAACAAAACTGCCCTGAATACAATTTATAAATGTGTCATAAATGGTTTCGATGAAGCATGGTGCCTTTATTTTAGGAACATTTTTTTTATTTTCTTTAAGATGATCAACATGGCGATGTAAGGGAGCTACAGAACCCTCTAACTCCAGCAGTCAATCTACACCTGCACTCGGTACATCCTGCAGTAGTAGACGAGGCTCTGACGACCGGTCGATGGCGATATTTATAGCCCTTCCCAATCCTGGTATAGCCAAATCTCTGACCATTGACGGGCAGCAGCGAAAGTGGTGCAAACGGCTGTGCCCTGCGATTGCCAACCTACATGCCCAGGGTGTTGATTATGAGCCACAACTCTCATGCAAGGCACAAAAAGGAAACGGCCTTCAGTTTCTGGTAGCCTGGCCAAGCCTGGTGTTAGGAATCCTCGGGTTACGGAATGCTACCAAGTATAAAACAATTGACGCACGATAAGGCGGTTGATGATGATGCTCATCACGGTACGGCTGTAAAATAGCTGAGATCAAATGTAAATTGTTTTTTTTGTAACACCGGTAGCCAAAATACCTAACAATCACGTTGGACTCAATAATTATCAAGTAAGAAAATCTAATTTCATAACATGAATCAGGAACGAAGGTTCATGTACAGAAGCTAAACGATATACCAAGGCACGAAGATAATAGGCAGGTAATCAAGAGGCATTCGGTATCTCCAGGGGCAGTTCCGGAGAGATAATGGACAGTATTGTATTGCAACACAAACGTGGATCTACCAAACATAGCCCAGTTTATTATGATACACATAATTTGTTTTTTTAACTCATCCTTTATATTAAATTATCGAAGTGATTATAATAACAATGCAGTATAGTATGCAAATTATGTAAGAGCAGTAATCGTTTACTCAGAATCGTATAATTAAACAACTATGCACAAAAAGAAGTCTGCTCATCCAAGTAGAACTAAAGCAGTCTTGGCAAATTCAGGAGAACGTTCACCGAGAAAATTCCATTAATTGACTTAGGTTAGTAAACACTCAATATAAATAGTCTCAGCGAAACCCGCCAAATATCTTCGCTGATAACATCATGCGAGTGACGGGGAATCATGTGGCGATAAAGCGAGCCCCTAATAAAAAGCCAGGCCAGATTATTGGACGTCGTCTTATCGTTGACTTAGTCTACCCCAAATTGAGTAAGCGGGAATTATGGACGAACTTTCCACAACGAATAAAAGATAATGAAGATCCCGATTAGATAAATGTGGTAAACATTCGGATAAGTTTCAA
Organism: Colostygia pectinataria; assembly: GCA_951394395.1. Classification (NCBI taxonomy): domain Eukaryota; kingdom Metazoa; phylum Arthropoda; class Insecta; order Lepidoptera; family Geometridae; genus Colostygia; species Colostygia pectinataria. The sequence goes on from OX596362.1 coordinate 4,584,097, forward strand.
GCTAATAGCTAATGTTTATCACCAATAATGCTGAGTTACTTTCATGGCATGATGTCAGATAACTGAGGTCAACGCCTCCGTAGCTTATAACATTTTCAATATTTCATACGAGAGTAAACGAACTAATCATCCCTTTGTTGAAACATAATCCGACTATATTAGATTTTGAAACCAATGTTTGTTAAACGTTTTCAGCTAATAAAAGTAATATTAAAGGGCGAGACTCCGTCGAACGGGAGGAAATGAAAGCGACGAGAGAATGAAATTGGAAAACTTGTTACAGAATTACCTCGAGATGAAAAAGAAGAAAATAAATAAGGCTCAGTAAAGTTAGTGGAACGCTATGCGTTGTTACCTGAGGGGTCGCCGAGAAAATGAAATACGGCCGAGAAGTTTATCAATTCCGACATTATCCCGTTAATTGCTTTCTTCCGTGATACAAACGGCCGTAAAACAAAAACAAATGAGTAAAACAAGCAGTGGTGAACTGACTTACCTTTTACTCCAGTTTCCGATCTCAGCGTAGCGTCGGCCGTTAGTGCTTCCGCTTCTCCTCACTTGATTTCCTCTCGGCGCCTGCACAGAGTTCCCGTTTGGCGTTAATATTCCGTTCGAGGCACTGTTATTGTTGCGCTCCCGGTTCCTCGGGAAGGTGCCGGTCCCCGAGCGGAAAGTTGCCAGCTGCGGAGGTTCGCCTTCAGGAGCAAACTGTTGGAGCGGCAGCGTCACATTTCCACTCCAACTCTTACGGTTCACCGCGAAAGTTTTGAAGGTCCCGCTCGAGGGTGAAACTCCACAGAAACTGCTTCGGTTATGACTGTTTTTTATGAACGCACCATTGTTCAAAACTTGCGGCTTGATCGGCACTAGAGGTGACGCCTGGTCAATGGACATCTTACTTTAATGTAGGCGCAACCTACTGATAAATCTATCTACATTTTCGTCTGAAAAGGAAAGAAAGTTAACGTTAGAGTAGCTCACTCACAAGCACTTTTTCTCGTATATCTACTTATGAAAAAAAAAGTGTTAAAATATATAAGAATAAATAATGTATCCAACAGAGTTGCTTTTGACAATATTTTATATTTTTTAATAATATTTTTCTTATATTTCTAATATTAAGGACAACAATAACAGATAGTCACCATGAATGAACAGAAGGTTTTGTTAACGATTTGTTGCAGTGTGACATAGTAAAGATGATGAAAAGGCCATCGCGAACAATGAAGTTTAATTTAGGTTAATGGACATACAAATTCCACGCCATTTGAATCACCGAAACGTTTAGGTCAATTGACTTAAATATTACCGGCTATCGACATTTTGACACACTATAAACATAGTTGTGTTTTTGTATTCTAAAATCATTAAAAAAAAATGCAAAACTAGACAAAAACTATCTAGATGGTCTACTACTGGTTTAAAAATAATATTAAATGTTTGAAAAGTTCTATGTATATTAAAGAATTGCAACAGGACGCGCTACTTATAACAATGTTACATACTTCTAATTTGGATCACTTAGTTAGTGTTTGTCGGTTTGTAAACCACTTAGTATAATATTGTAGTATCTCATGTCGGCTTGTCTCTAAATTGCTGCGAGTAGCTAATTACATGGCGCCTCAATAACACTGATCGCGGAACTCATTATATTACCTACCTATACAGTTATTTATTAGGTGTTTCACTTCAACAGCCAATGACGGTTTGCATAAGCAGTCAAGCAATCATTGCGTCCCAATGAAATAGGGCCTCAAGATAATGATTGCCACTTTTCAAATAATCGGTCATCCGCAAAGATTTCAAACGACCTCGTTTAGCAGCGTGAAGCACAATGTAGGCGCGTCCTGCATCTAACTATTGTAGCCAGTCAGAAGTGGAAACTCTCTATTAGCTGCCACCTTGACCTGCTCAGTACCTACAGACTCTGATTATTTATTAATTATAAAAAAAACCTGATTAATATTAGCAATGGTAATAAGGATGATTAACTTTTGTTAAATGTATATTCCACTATGAACAATGATAATAGAGATGATTAACTTCTGGAAAAAGTATATTTCAACAGTTCAAACCAGCTCAACTAGATACTTTTAGAAAAATCATCACTAGACACAAAGGTCTCGTAAAGGTAGTGGGAATAATAAGAAATAAAAACTTAATTTACACCCGGAAATTGTGCAATAAAGTGCAGTGCCTCATATTTTGTTACTTCAATTCCATAGCACTCAATTTAATATCAATGTAGGTACACTACACTTATTATAGAGCGAAGTGTTTCATCGTTTCGAAAGAAGACGTGACCTTTTTTAAGAATTTATTGGCAAATAAGCAAGCTGCTCCTGTATCATTGTTTTTGTAATTATTGTGATACTTATGTTGTAATTCATTGCCACCTTTAACCCGCCATTTGTGACGTGAATTTGACTTGACGTGTTTTGTGACGCCGGTCTCACGCACCGGGTTTTTCAACCAAGAATTTTCCTAAGTATTGATACTCCATGGGTCTTTTACTTGGTCAAATATTAAAGAGACATATTTTTTAACAATAAAACAATGTAACAATAAATCACATCTTGTTTATTAAATTTACTGTAATGTAGGTACTTATAACACTAGAAATAACCAAGTTTTTTTTCCAATAGGTACTATTGTAATATATCAAAATTAGTACCAAAACCAATTTTTTATACATAAATCAGCCTTTGTCAGTCTAATAACACTAGAAACTATACAAAAAAATCATTAACATTGTTTCTGTAATTATTGTGATTAAGACATATTCCGTTATAGTTCGAGTTTTATCTATTTTTTAAGAATATCACAATGAAGACGCGGATTTATTGCATTATTACTTTATATGCCACATCAGTATCTTCCCAAATTATTTACAAAATTAAAAGATTTTGTTTTTCGTAACAAATTCTAAAACGAAATTAAATTAAATAGGTCTGTTATTTTTACGGCCACTTTGTCGAGTCAAAACGAGATCAGTTAGCATAGAGAATAATTTGATGAACTGGTTACAAAAATATTAGTGTAGTAAGTATTATCTTATTAGAGTTCGTAGCTGGCCCCTTGGATTTTGACCCAGTTGTCGCGGACATTGATGATTTGCGACTGCCTGTGGCCGGCCAGTGCTATAGTGGTTATATAACGGTTGTGCAAGATATCGTTAGTTACTCAACGTTGCAGTTCGCACTTAGTCCAGCTACTTGGTCAAATTCATGGGTAACAGACAAGGTTTCACACAAACAGATTAAAAAATATAGTCCCATCATTAATTTGAATGCCGTTTTCATCAACAGAATAGAGTAACTCAAGAGGATTATTATTAAGTACCTGGTCTATGTTACGCGAATTAAGTCACGGGCATTATAATTTATTACATTATTTACCATCAACATTATCATTATTGTAAGTATTAATTTCTTGTATGTTTATCAAGTGAGCAAGAAGTTTCCAAGATCATTAGGTTATTTATGCGATGTAATTTGCAAGCTTGTTGGTTTACTCATCGTTACTGTGCATGTTAAGTCAATGACCTATGTTTCACTGACAGGTTTTTAAATTTTTATTTAGTAAAGAATTTATCAACTGTGTAATAGTGCCACCTTCTAAATGGCACGCACTTATATAGGTACTTCTATACTTAATATCTGCATTGACATAATTCAACAACATTTGGTTGACTCAGTACAATTTGGTGAACCTCTCTTACTCATCCATGAGATAATCTAAACTGTTCGATAATATTATATCAGGTCGTAATATCAAAGTGGTTATCCTTGACACTCTACTATTGAAAGTTGAAAGTAATCTCAATTTTGAATGCACGATTTTATTTTTATTTGTTTAGTAAAACGTAGCTTAATTGGCTAGTACTGATTAAAATATCAAATAAAATAAAAATAACAATTTAAAAAAATTGGGGTAGTTTAAAAAAATTATAATATAACTGTTAAAGTGTACGAAACCAATAACGAATAATGCTGGACAATCCACATATAAATGATTGTTGAATTACAGTAATCTTAATTTCTAGACTCCTATCTCCGAATCTCTTACTGGTTGCACAATACATTTCAACGCAAAAAAATTACATTTGAAAAAAAAATCTGCATTTACTGACTTTACGTCAATCTTTAATTATTTCCAATTCCATACGCTTGATCAATAACAAAACTCGACGGTGGAAGTAAGAGCAAGAGCGTACAATAAGATATACAATAAGATTATACAACCAGCATTCGGCACGGTTCATTCCACGGGTTAGTCATACGAAACGGTTTCGCAACTGCCGCTGTGTTTGCTTAGCGGGATGCAAGTGTATGATTCAAAATACGCGAAGCAAGTTTTAGTTGAATCATTGGAATTGAAATGTTGTTTTGCAAATTGTCTACTCAAGTGGGTAGAGTATTAGGTGACCTTAAGGTCGTTGACATAAGAATTGAAATAGTAAAGATTGATTCAAGACGGTTCTCTTTTCGAACAGACTATAAGTACCTGATATTTATAAATTTAAATACAAATACGTTGCATTGAATGTATTTGTAATAATTTATTTTTGTTTGTTAGTTTGTAATATTATTATTTATTTATTATCTTTTATAAAATTAGCTTTTGTATACTCGGAGTTTTGTACAGATATAATTATTATTCAATACGTAACAAAATTATGTTTGTATTATTCGCATAAGTCACTATTTAAAGTTATTGTTTAAAACTATTCTTATTGTTATGTTACATCATAACAATATGTTGCTATCAATAAATAACTGGTTATGAAACATGACAGTCTTTCCAATCATCTGTCAGAAAGGTGCAAATGGGCAGGTGTACATTGTCCGTTAAAAGGTGAACATTCGATTAGATTATGATAAAAAAATTGCAGTGACCGCATGGTTATCAGATTGTATTGATTAAGTTTCAAGTGAATTCTTCTTATTGTACATGCAAACACTATATTTCAAATAAAAAATTAAAATATCTTTATTTAATAAAATAACATGGTTCATTTTGAACATTTTAAAGCTAGATAATGTTATTTACATCAGCACCAACAGTGACGTGACAGAAGCGATCCAATGACCCAGAGCTCTATTATATCACTGATTTCGGATCGAAGAGATTTTTTAGATACCATAACTATTAGATGTTCTATAAAAGGGTCACGTTCGTTCGTTCGTTCGTATGAGTCAGTGGCCAACTCTGGACAGAGTTTCTAGGCCGCCCGAAGGCCTCTGTCATGGCCTAACAACTTTGAAAAAGCCGGGACCGACTGCTTAACGTGCCCTCCGAAGCACGGGAGCGCTCAGTTGAAATTGCCACTGGCCACCCATCCAAATGATGACCCCGTGGAACAGTGCTTAACTTCGTTGATCTGTTAAGAACAACTTAGACAGCTACGTCACGAGCGCTCCAGGGTCACGAAGTTCTGTAGAGATTAAAGGCAATCACATAACTGAAATGTCTAACTTCAGCACATTCCAATCTAGTACACACAGGCCTAATATTGTTTGAATGCCATAGACAATCGAACTGCAACATTCATGTCACGCGTTGAACAGGAATGTCAATAGTGAATCGTTCATAAACAGGAATGTGTTAATTCTATAGATAGACTATTGGTCTATCTATATACAGAATTAACCAAAATTCTATTAAGAGTAGTAGAGATCTTTGTGATAGAGCTCGTCCGGGGAAGGACTACCACCATACCTATTTCTGCCGCTAAGCAGTAATGCTCGCATTGCTGTGTTCCGGTACGAAGGGTATGGTTTCCGGTGAAATTACAGGCACATGAGACTTTCCATCTAACATCTCAGGGTGGTAACATGCAAGTGATTTTTATGATTTTGCATGCGTACATAGGCTACGTTAAACGCTGACCATCAAGTGGGTCGTACGATTGGTTACCACTTAAGAAGTATAAAAAAAAACAGGTTCAACGACTACCATACATAATTTAAGTAGAAGTGGTAAATTATAGAGTGAGTTGCTCCATCTAACGTTAACGTCAAATCGTTCGACGACGATTGAACAATTTGACGTTAACGGTAGATGGTGCAACTCACCCTAAATCTTGTAGCAGTTTTTTTTTTAAGATGTTGGTTGGGGCTTGCAAAGTTTTCAAATATTCAATCTGAGCGCAGAGACTAAAGTTTCGTTTAGTATATGACTAGTATTTTTTTGGGATATAAGTAAAAACGTCTTTAGATGGTGGGCCATTTGTGGTTGGTGTGTGGGATGGACTGTTTTGTAATATATATTTTGTATACAAACTCATGCAAATCTTATAGCATTTACATGAGTTTGTATATTGAGATCATGTCTGCAAAGTCAGCAAGAATTTTTAAAAGATGTTGATTCATAATGGCGATTAGCGTAACTAAAATAGTTTAGAAGTTAGTCGCTAGAGAACACCTTGACCTGGAAAAATTCTGATAGGTGAAACTATAAGAATACGTGACAAATATAAGTAACTAAATTCAAACCACCGTATTTAGCTTATCAAATACAGATACAAATAGTTACATAGACACTAAAGAAAAGTAATAAATTAAATGCATTAGGTCAACTGGCCCCGTAGGGTCAGTTTTTTCCGGGGCCAGTCGACTAAAGAGCCACTGCAGCGCTGTTGGTTTATTAGACAATTTACCTTTGGTTATTTATTTGCTAAGTTGCTTTCATAGAAAATATTTCAATCTGTTTAGCCAGTAAACTTTCAAAGTCATAATGTTAATTGATTAAAACCACCAGCGCTTAAATAAGAGAAAACCACGTTATCTTATTCATGCGATTCTCTTCAATTTGCAAACAATAGAAACTGCATCTTTATGCAAGACAGCTGTTGATACAATCTGTATTTTTACAACAGTTTTATGGCACAAGAACACAACGAAGAGCAGAAACATGGAGACCTGGGAGAACGTGACAACTATTTCAAGAGGCGAACACAAAAACAGCACTTTATCTAAGTGAAGGGTATCAAACTATGGCAGGGCTCATAACTGCGCGATATGTATTCCACGCACGGCGCCCGCAGGAAGGCAAAAGCCGCAATATGTCTCAGGACTTCCGACTCGTGTTCGATATTTCTATTATTGACACTTCGGAAGCCTAAATGCTGTATATTGGAAACCGGAGAAAATGTTTAGGAAATTGCAGAAAATTAGATCACATTCTGCGCTTTTTTTTTACTTATTGCGGTTACCCGATTGTGTAAATCTTTTCCTTATACGTGCGGCAAATTTTCGCATCCCTGAAATGATAGCTTTAACACTCTGCAAGCCTACACAATTGGCACGGCTGTGAATCGGCCGACGTCACGCACGTCGAAGATTAGCGTACAAAAAACTTGTTTCAATTCAAGGTCAGTTGCGGGGTGTTTTTTGTTGGTTATCGCTATCAAACTACGATTTTTTTGCTCACATTGATAGATCGTGGAACTGACAAACATCTACATTTTTCCCGTTTGTTTTGGATTGATAATTTAGAACACGTATCTAAGGATTATCAAAAACATGAATCACATTGTATAATTTTGAAGGCAGTAGCACGAATTTTGCTGACGATATTTATATTTAGTTAATTTGAGCTTCCAAATTTAATAAGACAAAGAATACAATATAGTTTTGCGTTCAATTCGACGATAAAGGTGATTAAGATGCACCTCAGGTTGTGAAAACAGACCTAGAGTTGACACAAGCAAACGATGCGGGCCCCGTCAGCGATGGTTACCTTAACGATAGTGGCATGAATACTGATGTATTAAATCTTGTTACACATGTTGAGGTCAATTTGCATAAACCGCAGTAGGAAGCCATAATTTATCAAATATTTAAAATACTATACACATCGATAGCTGGTGTAATATAGGTTTGTAATCTATATTACTGTGTATTTGTATCTGTTTTGTGGTGTTGTGTCAAAATTAGTAAGTTTAATCGTTATTTAATCTGTTTTTTTTGTAACTAAACACCTATATTCAACGCAAAGAAGAGATTGAAAGACTAATAATATTGAATCGCAAAAATTTTAGATACAAACGGTTAGTATATTTATTGTTCTATATTTAAAATTGCCAAATTGCATTCATTAAAAATATGTGAGATCCACATCTCGTGACTAATTTTCTGATGCTGATGCAAAATTGAAAGGTGTAAATAAAACCTGCAAACGTTTCTATATCATCTGCATAACACGAGAAATCGATTATCTAACAAGAGGGTGATGAAATTTGATCAGTGAAGAACAAAGTATTTTCTGCTAAAGATAATTTGAAACATCTCAAGTAAATGGAGCGGTCATTAATCAATGTGCAAAAACTGACTCGGAAAGAGTTTTAAAGGAAGCAAAAAATCTTTTATCATCCATTTAGCTCGGGCCGAGTACGGTCTATTCAAAGTGTCAATCTTTGTTACAGACAGGTTTGTTCCTTTATAAATATAAAATATTTGTCATTGTGCTTGTGTTACAAACTTGAAGCAGTGACAAGTATTTATAATGTATGTCAAGACTCTGAGACAATAAAATCTCTCAAACACCAAATAGATCAAGTAGGATAAAACAATAAAAACGTATCTCTGCGTGAAACCGATTGATTTCTTCATAGGGGTCGACCGATCAGCCCTCCGAGTATTTTGTAACTGACATTAAAGTAAAACGAACCCTCATGCAAGTAGGTCACTAAGCAGGGAACATGACGAATCGCCTTCATCACTCTCCAGAGGAGATAAGACTTAGCCACTTTCAAGAATTTTATGAAATATTTTTTGCTGCTTGAAAACGCTTGTTGTTTTTTTACGCTCACTCTACAACTTTACAAGGAAGTTAAAAGGAACCGCAAGAGGTTTCGTTTTCTTAATTATAAAATAAAGAGTTCCTAAGACAGCTAATGTTATTCAGCACAGACACATTCTAAGAATTTTGGCGCATCGTTTGGAGCCATATTTATAGCGAACCGCTACACGCAATATAAGGAGGTTAGAACAATGGACTCAGTGTGTTTTCCAGAGCAACCTTAACAGTAAACATTAGCGAATGTTCCGCCGTATATATACATAGGTAATTAAAAAGCTATGAAGACGAGAGCCGGCAAGAAACGCAATAAGAAGAGCTAATAGCTTAGTGAAGTTCACATTTGTTTACGTAAGTGTTTTTGTTATCTTGTTATCATTACGAGTATTTTATTTAAGCTAAGTATGAAATAATAACTTAGATACTCATAGAATATTATGATCTAGTTTAGCTGTCATCAAAATAAGCACGAAAGAAAATGTTGAAAATATTATTATGTTTAAAATGGTAGCTAGTTTAGATACAGTAAAATAAACCAACAACCTTTTTTTTTTCGTCTTAGAAACAATCTTGTCATTACAAATAAAGTATTTTAAAATATGAGTACAACCTATCGTGCATTTTAAGTTCCATAGTTGTCATCACTCATATTTTTGCCTCTTTTATTGTTGTAGATACCTACAAGGTCTTTGTTTATTCTGCAAACACTTCACAGATCATCAAGCTTCTCGTTCACCACAATTAAATCATTACATTCACCTTCATTTACCTTCACCTCATTACCTATACCCACTATGTGTGGGTGACATGCCTTATAGAGCTGAGCTCGTAGGTAGAACCAGTAGTTTTTGTCTAGTGGTCGGGAATCCCGGGGCGTTGTACCAGCAGCATCAAAGCTGGTCTGGTTGGAATGCGCCCGATCGTGGTTACGAAATAGCGTGGCTCCGCGACCATACGCAATTACAATAATCGTATTAGATTGTTTATTTTTACTCTCTGCGTTGTGTGAAAATCAAGGAATATTTGATACTATACAATATTTTGTATGAAAGAGCTTTGGGTTCTTGGACAAGTTATTTGTAAAACTGTTTTTGTAGAAGAGTAGCCGAGTTCTTTGTTATAGAACACGTCCGGGGAAGTACTACCACAATACCTATTTCTGCCGCAAAGCAGTAATGCTCGCATTGCTGTGTTCCGGTTTGCATGGTATGGTTTCCGGTGAAATTACTGGCACATGAGACTTTCGATCTATGCCTCAAGGTCCATAGGCTCCGGTAACCGCTTACCATCTTGTGGGCCGTACGCTTGGTTACCATTTCAGTTTGTATAAAAAAAAGGAATTGCATAAAAAAAGACTCTATAGAAGAGCATCTCATAACAGCTAGTTAGTTAACTAACGTTGTAGATAGAGTAACTGCTAAAAGCTCGTGTTTTAATCAATTGACCGCGTCTGTGTCCCTTTCCTGCTTCTGACTTAACTACTGTAGACGATCTCAGCCGGAAGATATTGCAAAACTATCGAGCTACCACAGAATAGCAGTAACTCAACAACACGTGCGAAAATGAGGCCGCTTGCGCAATGTAAGTTAACTTATCAAAGATTGTTGCCCTCGCTAAAGCCTTGGTTTCTGAAGCCTCTGTACAAGATGGCGATACAAAATGGTTGTTAAGCGATGAACGCAATTTACAACCTTAAAGAAACTAATAGTGCAATTACAATAAACAGGTTGAAATAAGACTAACTACAAATTAGAACCTTATAGCCCTGAACCAGCAGTTTTTTTTTTGTGCTGGTTTATAAACCAGCGCTGCTCTACATCATAGCTGTTAATCTACGTACCACGTAATTATATTAACACGACAGGCCCATAATTATGATCTAATGTGGACTAGACAATGAACGTAGGTTACGCAGCATTTCCGTTTGCTAAATAATCTCATCAGTACAATACCGATAGGCACAACAGCTTTATCCATAACATGACTGCTTCATACTGTAACTCTAATGTGTTGGATCTGCGCCGCAAACGGTACATTCAATCGGTATTTGGGATCGCATTGTTTTCGATAATTATGTGGTAGATTCTCGCGATCGGTAGACAGATATTTTTACGTGCATCGTAATAGACACGTTTTCTTTTTCTAAGAACTAGTTTCCGCTCAGTTTTTAGATAATGACCTGATTAGTTTTTTTCGAAGAAAATAAATCATTTTCTCTAATTTTTTATTCAAAATGTTCAAAGAAAATTAAATAATATCAAGTCGATATTATACCTAAAATGATTTAGCTAATTTTGAAGATCCAACATACTTAAAACTGTGTAAGTTCATTTTATGGTTGTTATCGTTATATTATTTAATATATTAAATTAGAAGTTTCTCTTTCTAGATAGTACTTGTTTAGGTATATTATTTTATCATTGCGTTTCACCAACTAAGTAGGTAAAGTACTCGTATTTGTGATGATTCAAATGCATTGGAAGCGCACGACTCAAACAGTTTATCTTATTATGTCTTGGTTATTTCAAACTTATCAGATACTTGTTGTTATAATCAGTACAATATAAATGTAGCACCTAAATTCGAGCTTTATTCAAATTTTTTAATGTAGGTTATATAAATACGAAAAAAACTACTATAATAGGTACCAATGATATTAAATTTAGAAAACAACAATGGGAACTCTTATTATTATTAATAATAAAGGTTCATAAAAATATAAAACGTGGTAGCTCCCTAATCCTAGAGATTAGAGACAATAAATACATCTGATGCAATAATCACAAACGCGATTAGAAAATGACACATTGTTAATTTGACATTCGGTGAAAAATATCGTTGCAAATCCATAGTATAAAGGGGAAGGCCAATGTCAACGACCTACACCCTATAGGAACAAGTCGGTACAACAATGAGACCCAAAAAAAGGGTCTTGCACCATTATGGGTCCAAATTACCGCTTCAATGGTCAACCGAATATTGCTGATCCGAAAATGAATAGGCTTTGACACGCGCTCTTTTTAACGATCATTTGAAATTTTAGGTTAAAAAATTAAAACTTTGTTCTTTCTAAATATTTTTTTTAAGTTCGACCAAACTCGAATACTATTACTCCGAATAAATTGTTGTTATTCGTGAGATCGCGATTTCGCGAATTTTTGGTTTGGTTTGGATTTTTATTACAAATTTTCAGTAAGCGCAGCATAAAATCAAATTTGTCCCTTATTAGGCACGCCTCCATATTCGAGGGTTTGGTTAAACAGAAGCTGGGGAGTAGAGATCAATTTCAAGATCCCCTTATTCAAATGCCTTTGTCTTTTTCAATCCATACAGTAGATGATTCACAATAAAATAGAGGCATCACGAATACATTCTTGTTATTACTTGTTGCGATCACTTCATTCTTGTTTTAAAATGCATAGTCATTTATTTACAAATTTTCATAAGGTTAGTTTAAGAAGTGTGTGGAATATTGCTTATTAGCTAGTTTGATTGTTCTTTAATATTCAATATTATAATCGTCATGATCAATGCCCAGGTAAGGCTTTTTATAAAATACTAATTGGGCTATAACATTTTTGCAGTTTTTTTAATTATTAAACAAAATATCAAAGTAATGTCTTCATCATTTATATTGTAGGCACTTTTTAAAATAGAGGTGTCCCAAATAATGCAATTAAGTAGTGTTAAAACATACAACGTGGTTTAGTATAGGTACAGATAAGACTTATCAGCTACCGATAAAGCAACTCTGTTGGTGATTCAGTAATGATATTATCATAAATGAAAATAATAAAACAAGTTAAGTAAACAATAAAAATAATAACAATAATACTTACGCACTACACAAAACAAAACACTAACTAGCACTAAAACAAAATCACTACAGCAAAACAAAAATTCAAAGCACAGAACCTTAGATTGCAAGGTAAGAAAAATTACCGGAGAATGCGCAATTTCGAAAAACACTTCACAAATTCGACGACGATATCAAATTTTCGCGTGAAATTCGATATGTGAAGAATACGCAAACGGTGACGACTAGCGAGGAAGCGACGCTCGCCGCGGCGACCGGGCAACAACTGACGTTCGCTTGCTGTCTCCGTCCCACTGCAGTACGCATGTCCGGAACCGTCCCTTCATGGTTTCCATTCCACATTTTCTCCCCATTTCCAAAACCTTTGATTTTCAGAAACAAGCACAGCATTACCAAAACTAAAGCTAAGTAAATATTGGTTATGAATGATGATACAATAAATATAAGTATGAAAGAGATAGCACATAACGCAAGGTCGATCGTGATTGCTTGAATGCCCTCAATGCCTTCGGCAAAGCTAACAGTCTTTTTTACACCTGGCTAGTGGAGATAAGAAGATTAGAGCGCCTTGATGGTGGCCTGAATATTATTAAGTATAAAAAAATCCCTTGCCGAAACATACTACCCAAAACAAGTTATGATAAATAAATAAAAATATTCGTCTACATTTTAGTTTATAGTTAAAATAGAATATATTACAAATAGAACATTCATTAGAATGAAAACAATTTTTTTTGGAGTACAATTTTTAAATTTCTGTCTAATTCGAGACAACTTTTGTTGAAATCTTATTTTATTACTTACTTCATAAACGATTTTTTAAATTTGTGCATTTTTTGGCATGCTTCATTTTTGTCCTTAGATCTTTTATCTAGATTATTATGCAGTTATCTATACTATATTATTATTATACTATTATCTATTTATAGGTAATAAAGATTTGTATTTTTATTGAAAGATTTTCATTTTATTTTTATATGTTTGCATTTTTGTTTGTAACGATCAAACGCAAAAACTGCTGGTCCAATTTCGAAAATTCTTTCACCATTAGAATGCTACATTATACCTGAGCAACATTATAAGCTATATTTTATGCCAGTTGAAATGATAAACTACTGTCTACTGATATTTTTTTTTATAATAAGTTGCTTTGTTTTGTCATGCACTTATAAGTAAGTAAACAAACACGATACAGTGCCGCGACACTTTCACTGCATTGACACATATGGGCCGCCACGAAAGTAAGCTGACAGACACACGTCTCACAATACACAATGGCTATGACATTTGACCTACACTTTCATGACATGTGATTCACTTAATAGTACGATAAAGAAATACCTAGGCAGCATTACAAAATAGACATACTTAAACAACAAATATTTTAGTATCCAAAAATACGTACCTATTTCTGCCGCCAAGCAGTATACCTCGCATTGCTGTGTTCCGGTGTGAAGGGTATGGTTTCCGGTGAAATTACTGGCACATAAGGCTTTCGATCTTAGCCTCAAGGTGGCAACCCGCGAGTGATACCTATGGTATTGCAAGCGTCCATAGGCTGCGGTAACCGCTTACCATCTTGTGGGCCGTACGCTCAATTGACACTTCAGTTGCATAAAAAAAAAATACAATGTTGACACAATAGTTATTTATTGGTTTCTGTGTTAGTTTTCACTGTGTTACAAAAAGCCAGTTGATTCCCCATGGATGTGGTAGAAGAACTTTTTTTGTGTAAACGAAATAAACACTATAATTAGAGGTTTTCGATTCGAGATAAAAAAAAAGTAATTCCGACTGCTTTGACAGATGGCGCTATCTGCCCTACTGCCATACTGGAAAAGGTTATTAAAACAAGAAAAAAGTTGGTAACTCCGTTTTTGTTTCGTCTCGTGCCAAGCGGAAGGTTGTGGGTTCATGTCCTGCTTGAGGCAAAATAATTTAGCTCCAGTACGACCAAAGTTAATGTACTACGTAGTACGTACTATGACTTTGACACTAGCCAGAGGTATGACAGACAGTGACAGCAGGAGCAACCAATGTTGAATTCCCTACACATTCACCATAGCTCGCTAAACGTAGTGCTTACAGTCATTCTCTTGGGCTCGCCAGTCGCCATCTAAATAGACAGCTTTTTTTTTAATAACTTGAGACGAAAAGGCCTCATTATCTAGTTTATTCTCGCTGTGTAAATAACCTTAAACACTATTTTAAATAAAAAATATCTAAGTATAAAAAATATATTAGTGGTAAGATAAACTGTACCTAGGTTTCGCTATAATTTACACATTCCACTGTTAAAATTGCTATCATCCACAGCTATTTTTATATTATTATTGACTTGTCTGTGTTTTTGATAGTGACTTATTTTCAATTCATAAGTCGGATCTTACGCGATCGATTTAAAAAGTGGTGCATTGGAAATGGGATGGGAACTTTACAACCAGATTTCAGTAGAAAGCTGACGCATGAGTATGTCAGTTTTTTGACAGGTTGTTGATTGATGGAATAGCAACTGGGTTACGTAATCACCCGGCAGGTCTAGGACTTGCTGTACCAACCACAATACCCAGATCCAGATCAAATATTTACAGATCTTGCAAACATATTTAGTCCCGGATCGGGAATATAAAGGTGATATCAGACGGGTCACTTGAGTAAATGCTTCATTTTTCTTTCATTCCATATTCACACGGCTTAGCTAGAATGACTTAAAAAAAACATTTATCTCTTATATTCATTCTAGATGATTAATGAATTCATTCGGCACTATTGATTCATTTTGTTTTCAAACGTTTCATTTCGAGTGAAAGGTGCGGAATGAAAGATGAATATGAACGAAAAAGTACACGCGTCTCTCGCACCTCTGGGTAAGCCATCGGATACACACCAAGGTCGTCAGGTGGATATTTTTAATTTGCAAAGCGTGTAATGAAAGTTCGCACGAGCAAGTCGACATTGAACTGCAGTCTTTATGTTAATACTTACTTAACAGTCGCTTACATGGCCAAGCATGTTTACTGTTATAGCATAAAGTTTAACTATGTATAGTAATGTTAAATGTTCGGCAGATAATGTTAAATGTTACCGGTAAATAAACAGTTTGTTTTATAGTATGGTCAATCAATTTCACGGTCCTAAGATTATATAGTATTTTACTATTGTGCAGCATCTGGTCCACCAAAGTAGTCTAAGCCACTTAATAAAATAATTTAGAATACAGTAGCAAGTCAGATGGCTCACTTTCATATTTAATATTTGAAACATGCTGCTTCCCGCGGTTTGACAGTTTTTTGACATTCCTCGAAAACTTTCAGTTTTTCCGTGATAATAAGTAATGTACTACGTAGTACGTACTATGACTTTGACACCAGCCATAGGTATGACAGACAGTGACAGCAGGAGCAACCAATGTTGAATTCCCTACACATCCACCATAGCTCGCCAAACGTAGTGCTTACATTCTCTTGGGCTCGCCAGTTGAGCTACCGCCATCTAAATAGACAGCTTTTTTTTTAAATAATTTGTAACAAAAACATCTCATTAAAAGACAGGCCTACAGTAGCCAAAGATCGAGAAATGTAGAAGAAAGGTAGGGGCAGGCCTTTGCCCTGTTTTAGCCTAATTAGCCCATCACCGGGGCTAATTAAAAATAAAATAAAAATATTTTAAGTTTTTCCTCCATCAATCCAGGCGTTTAAAGTAGTAAAAAACTAACACACACAAGCAAAAATGTTTGCATATATAATATAGTGTTCATTATACTGGTATTGCAAGCGTCCATAGGCTGCGGTAACCGCTTACCATTTTGTGGTCTTTACGCTTGGTTGCCACTTTAGTTATATAACATTATTTGAATAAGACAACAACCTAGTCTATTTATCAGAGATTTAGTAAGAAGTAGGCTTTAACCATTCCGTCTGCCAAATAGTCGTTTCCTGGTTTACGATATCGGATTACTGAGTGCCATAACTAGAAGCACAAGTTTCTTGATGAACTATATCGTGTGAGCTATGTGGTGTGTTTTATGACTTTTGCTATTTTGGGTTCTAACATAATTTTATTATTCTTGCGCGAGTTAGCATTAATTCATTTCACATTTCATCAAAATATTAACACATTTTAAAAGTAACTTCCCAAAAGTGTTGTGTTAAAGGACTGCGTGTTACAGTACTGCGCTTTTCAACCCCTTGGAACCTAAATATACTACTACTATTATTCTGTGCTACTACTTGGAGGAAGAATTATTGTGGCACTGCGGCGGTAACCACAACAACAGATTCTTTTTACAAAGAAAATAAAATATATGAACCCATTTATGCATGTAAAAAACATTGTCTAGTGATTACGTTTGAGTTCATCACTTTTATGTATTGCCCCAGTAATTTGATTACTCGTAGGTACTTATTATCTAGGTTAATTTGAATGAATACCCAATAAAGTACTTTTAATTACTGTGTCTAGACAATTTTTTTTTGCTTATTTGCCATTAAATACGTTCGCGTGGCATGCGTAGTGGCACTAGTAGAGTCTGTCACGTTATAAGTTTGTTATAAATAAACAGATGACATTTATTTTAAGGTTTATTTTTTATCATCGGGTACTTTACTGCCTATATCTCATGAAGGTGATAATATTTGGCTTTTATGATAATAAAATATTAAAAAGTACTTACTTAGCAGAATAATTAAAGAGTAATGCCAAAACAAGAATAGGCGACGCCCCGCCAGCGCCGCAGGCCGGCCGCCGCCGTCATGCCAGTGCAACGATAATTAATTCATAAACGATCTTAGTGCCTTTTTAAAAGCGAGATGGTGCAGATTCGAACCTCGATGCGGGACAGATGGTTGCATGATCTGCAAATGTTTGCGTCTGGTCTGATTGTTTCTAGTACTATATGTACCTATTTACCAAAAAATACGTTTTAAGTTCGTTCGTTCGTATGCGTCAGTGGCCAACTTTGGTGCCAGAGTTTCTAGGCCGCCCGTAGGCCTCTGTCATGGCCTAACAACTTAAAATGCCCTCCGAAGCACGGGAGCGCTCAGTTGAAATTGCCACTGGCGGTCACCCATCCAAATGATGACCCCGCGGAACAGTGCTTATTCGCCAGCTACGTCACGAGCGCTCCACTTTAAGTGTATTCTATCAATTATCTAATTTAGTTTCTAAGCTCAATCCAATTAAACATCGTGAGGAAACCGGCATGTCCAAGAACTAAAAAAATTAAAGACATGTATTGTGCCATCCACCAATCCGCATCGAGTCCGAGTGGTGGATTAACAATAACAAATATTATTTATTTCTCAATAACTCCTGCTTGAGGGTAGACCAGGGTCCCAGAAGTGGGAACATTAGAAGGATGATGATGAAGCTCGTTCCATTACGGCCACATCATTGTTTTACTCACAAGTAATAATCGTAACTAAAATCAATAAGATGCACAGGCGGCAGACATCAAACTGAATAATTATGTAGATACGCTCTCTTAATCACAATATTACGTTAATTAATTAATACGTCATAGCTTATCTAATAACTGACGCTAATCTGCTGCTAACTCATTCATGCCTGAGTTACTCGAGTGAGTCGTATTAACTGAAACCAAGATGAAATTAATTACGAAGAACCTGTTACGTATATCAAACGTTAACGCTACGGAAACGTTTGTGCTGCGAAAACTGCATGGGCTCCACAGTACGCAGAATAATATTGCCAATAGTGCTTAAGGTACTTAGTTGTCTTAAGGTACAGTGGTAGAATGAAACACATTCTATTTAAACCTTTATTTCAATGATGCTACGTTCGAAGTAATAAAAGTAAAGGCAACAACAAAAACCAAACTAAAGCCAATAACTCCCCATTGGGCTATCAAAAATTTCATACAAAAAAAGCGCGTTTGCATTCGAAAATTTGTTGCCAGGCTATAAAGACGCGTTATCTTGGGTTGTCGAAAGTTGTAATTTCTATAAGCACACTTTTTTTACTACTTGAAACACTTGTTCTCCCATGAAGTTAATGGTGGATTTGATTGCCCCATAAGCAAGCTCATCTTAAACTAGTAAAGTTACTTCATTTTATAACTCTGGTGACATTTCATCATCATAATCTTTATTAGTAACCAATAGACGTCCACTGCTGTCCTTTACCAAAAAGTGCCATGACGATCATCGATCTAGAGCCTTTACAATCCAACTTCTGCGACTGCTTTGATGTCATCACTGTCCTTAAACATCATTTTCCAGTTCGCAGTTGTAAATTTCCGTAGATATGTGATAGTTGTGTCATCTGTATAAGTTTCAAACTGCATTAATTCGGTCGTGAAATTTTAAAATTGGGGCTAAAGTTATATGATTTTTGTTTAGCTTTTTTATTTTATCTTAGAGCAATAGACTCGCCGGAATCCAAGCCACTTTACTACAGTTTTTATCTCTTTTAGTGCCAGCTACAAAAAGTGTTTTCCTCTGAACATTATTGGCATCAACTCTAGTTTGCGAAATGGGACAATCCAACAAAATTTATGGTATGCTTCGTCGCCTCCGTTTATGGTTTTACAACATATTTATCGCTTTATGACATAATGGGGCAGTTATGATCCTGGGACATTATAATGGACATGGCCCCCTTTGCCATTAAAATATAACTACGGTTTTTATTAATTCAGATTATTTTGTCAACTCTATTATACATACTGTCGTACTCTCTAATGTAACTCTAAACACAATATCACCCTTAGACAGGTACCTATTAACCTACGAGCAATACCAAGTTAGATTAGCTTAACTTAAAAAAAAATATTTTTCTAGCTTTTAGATTTCATTATGTTTAAAACATTTTAATAAACTTCAATATCCGTGTTTTGTTTTATAAAATCAGAATTTAAGTTTTTCTTCATTCATTATCATTATATTGTCCAATGTTCGCACTTCTGGGACACTAGCTTACTCTCGTCTCAAGCAAGAGTGATTGAGGTTAACCGCTACAGGCAATGCAAACATACACTTTTAAACGAAAAACCTTAGTGTATACCTGTGTTCAAAACCACGACCATAGAGTTGGAAGGCGGGGTCGCTACCACTAGACCGCTCGTGCTCTACAAAATACATTAAACAAATAAACAAAATCTAAATCGTAGCACCGCATGAGTATCAAAATCATAACAATTAACCAAAGTGGAGGTTTACTTCAAGTATTTGTATTCCATTTTGGTATAGTCGTGACTCTATTTCAGTCAGAAATTTTGCCAAACCATTTCATTTTTGAAAGCTTTCAATCCAAATTTATTTGTATAAAATACGCAATGTATTTGGTACAGGCAGCGCTTCTCGATATTTCGTTGTTTTACTTGGGTTTTTAGTGAGGGGTCGAGTTGTAATAACGTTTCCGCTCTTTACCCTGATGTTTGCCGAGCCAATGCAAACACAAGAGCTTTGGCTGTATGTTGAGACCTTATTCTGTTGGGCTATCATAAATGTTTAATAGAGACGTCGGAAATAACTTCAGAGAATTAATTAGGTATGAAAATAAACTGGCAGTAGGGTATAGTATTAGCAACTCCTGTCAGGTTACACCCAACAGTCACCATACACATCACCTTTGTGTGGGCTCAAGACTGATGTCATGACTCTACACTAGGACTCCTTATATCGTGGGTATGACAAACTACGAGTAACTATTTACATAATAATAATAATTAGATACATACATCAAATATTTACCACATTATAGACACGTTCTCGACCAGTTTCACACCATGGCACGTATAGAACACGTTACTAAGTTACACACGTTATTGGTAAGGAATCTCCTATAGATTATAATATCCCAAAAATTATTTTGCCTCAAGCGGGATTTGAACCCGCAACCACCGCTTGATACGCGGGCGCTCTACCAATTGAGCTATCGAGACATATCTCGCTTGGACGAAATAATCATTGGGATGTCTTCGGCTCGAAGCGCCGATAGCTCCACCTACAGGGGAAACGTTGCAGTTATCCAAGCCTGTTCAATGACTAAAGTTAATTTAGTTCATTGACGAGAGGTATCGCATTGCTTATTCAATTGGTTATTTTTGTTTTTATAGTGTTAACCATCACACTAAGGGAATACTAAAGATTATAATATCCCAAAAATTATTTTGCCTCAAGCGGGATTTGAACCCGCAACCACCGCTTGATACGCGGGCGCTCTACCAATTGAGCTATCGAGACATATCTCGCTTGGACGAAATAATCATTGGGATGTCTTCGGCTCGAAGCGCCGATAGCTCCACCTACAGGGGAAACGTTGCAGTTATCCAAGCCTGTTCAATGACTAAAGTTAATTTAGTTCATTGACGAGAGGTATCGCATTGCTTATTCAATTGGTTATTTTTGTTTTTATAGTGTTAACCATCACACTAAGGGAATACTAAAGATTATAATATCCCAAAAATTATTTTGCCTCAAGCGGGATTTGAACCCGCAACCACCGCTTGATACGCGGGCGCTCTACCAATTGAGCTATCGAGACATATCTCGCTTGGACGAAATAATCATTGGGATGTCTTCGGCTCGAAGCGCCGATAGCTCCACCTACAGGGGAAACGTTGCAGTTATCCAAGCCTGTTCAATGACTAAAGTTAATTTAGTTCATTGACGAGAGGTATCGCATTGCTTATTCAATTGGTTATTTTTGTTTTTATAGTGTTAACCATCACACTAAGGGAATACTAAAGATTATAATATCCCAAAAATTATTTTGCCTCAAGCGGGATTTGAACCCGCAACCACCGCTTGATACGCGGGCGCTCTACCGGGCGCTTCGAGCCGAAGACATCCCAATGATTATTTCGTCCAAGCGAGATATGTCTCGATAGCTCAATTGGTAGAGCGCCCGCGTATCAAGCGGTGGTTGCGGGTTCAAATCCCGCTTGAGGCAAAATAATTTTTGGGATATTATAATCTTTAGTATTCCCTTAGTGTGATGGTTAACACTATAAAAACAAAAATAACCAATTGAATAAGCAATGCGATACCTCTCGTCAATGAACTAAATTAACTTTAGTCATTGAACAGGCTTGGATAACTGCAACGTTTCCCCTGTAGGTGGAGCTATCGGCGCTTCGAGCCGAAGACATCCCAATGATTATTTCGTCCAAGCGAGATATGTCTCGATAGCTCAATTGGTAGAGCGCCCGCGTATCAAGCGGTGGTTGCGGGTTCAAATCCCGCTTGAGGCAAAATAATTTTTGGGATATTATAATCTTTAGTATTCCCTTAGTGTGATGGTTAACACTATAAAAACAAAAATAACCAATTGAATAAGCAATGCGATACCTCTCGTCAATGAACTAAATTAACTTTAGTCATTGAACAGGCTTGGATAACTGCAACGTTTCCCCTGTAGGTGGAGCTATCGGCGCTTCGAGCCGAAGACATCCCAATGATTATTTCGTCCAAGCGAGATATGTCTCGATAGCTCAATTGGTAGAGCGCCCGCGTATCAAGCGGTGGTTGCGGGTTCAAATCCCGCTTGAGGCAAAATAATTTTTGGGATATTATAATCTTTAGTATTCCCTTAGTGTGATGGTTAACACTATAAAAACAAAAATAACCAAAGGAATCTCCTATGTCATAACGAATAAGCCCCCAGTTGGTTCTGGAATAAGGACCTTATTCAGCGCTATTTTATACTGGAAAATTTCGAGCGTTCTTTTTTGTTTGTAGTGTTCCGTATTTAGTACTTTTAAGTATTTAAAAAGAGCTTGATTACTGTCCGATCCAAAACATTGCACTGCATTTTAATTTTATTACATTAATACATGTTAGGGACATGTTTTAAAGCGCCCTATGAACTTCGTTACAAGATGTAATCCATATTATTATACTATTTAGTTATATTAATTAACGCTAAAGTAACAATGCTATTTCAAGGTAGTAAAACAAGCAGAACAAAGTTGAACACGTATTGATGAACAAACTTAGAATACCCTATCACACAATACAATTTCAAAAGTTATATGAGCTTTCAAACGTAGGGAAATGTACGAGTTGCAGAAACAAGGAAGCGACTGATAAAAGTTGGAACGCGATGGTTTTGATAATTGGCAATTATAACGTAAAAAAAGATGAGTAACTGAACTAATAGATGATAGAGGTCTCAAATAACATTGTAAAAAAAACCTTGCAGCAGTTGTTGTCGCTAAATCATGATGGGGCTTTATTATGAGGATGAGGTGGGAAGATTTAAACTTTAAAATCACAAGGAACCTTCTAATGTTCCCACTGCAGGGACACTAGCCTACTCTCGAGCGAGAATGATTGGATCTTAATCCACCACGTGGACCCAATGCGGATTGGTTGATGGCACATGTCTTTCGAATTTTTAGTTCTTGGACATGTCGGTTTCCTGAATATGTTCTCCAACAACGTATAAAAGCACTGGCGGCATTGCGCACATACATTTTTTGAATAGAAAAATCCATCGGTGACCGGGCTTGAACCCACGACCTTAGGATCGGAAGGCGGAGTCACTACCACTAGACCACCAGTGCTCTTCAGAATTAGTACGAAACGAATGTTGCATATTCGTTACGTACTAATTCTAAAAAAAATCTTTTTGAAACGGAACCCTAACAATAAGTAATTAATTAATCAAATCCCAACACTCAGTCTTAAATTAAATACCGAGTATTGGGGAGGTACTTCCTGCAAATTAACGAGGGTAATGATGGGGGAGGAATTATTTTTAAGTGGCAAGTACGGGCCACAGCCATTGATTTAACCGGAGGGTCCATATTGATTAAATAGGTCAGCGGTAATTATTTGACTGAGTTTTTCTAAAGAAGTGGAAATCGTTTTGTAGATTACAATACATGTGTGATACCGATGCTTAAAGAAATCGGTACCTGAATAAAACAAAATCAAGGAGTTTCTCGAAGACCATGTACCAAACTCCTTGGAAGAGATAACTTTTTAGAGCTTGGACCTGGAATCAAAATCGTAAAATACACTCGAGAGCAATGAATCCGGGTCACTCAAAGAATCCAAAAAATCTCGGAAAGTAAGAATGCTAGGTTAATGCAATAAATTGTATTTAATAGACAAGACTCCTTAAATGAAAGTTAAAAAAATATGAGTCACCATACATTTTATTTACACAAAATTACATAAAGAAAAAAAACTGCTGATCTCTCCTTAAAACAAAAATAGGAAACATGAAATTTTTGAACTTTATGACGATTTTCTTGAATTTCAATACTTCGTATTACCTCCTCGTGCTTCCATTACTGCGTTTACGCGGTTTGGCATGCTGTACACCAAGTTCCTCATACGATTTTGGGGAATATTCTCCCATTCCTCTGTGAGAGCAATTTTGAGCTCAGGAAGCGTGATTGGGGGAGGGTTTCGTTGTTTTACGCATCTCCCTAGCTCGTCCCAAGCATGCTCGATCGGTTTGATATCCGGGCTGCGCGCTGGCCACTCCATACAAGTAATGTTCATCTCTTGAAGGTAGTCATTCACAATCCTACCTGTATGAGGTCGGGCATTGTCATGCATAAATATAGCATCCTCACCCAAATTGACCATAAATGGACCAACGTGTTCGTTGAGGATTTCTTCCACATATCTTACGCTAGTTAAAGAGCCGTTTTCTATTATCACCAGCTCTGTGCGACTTTCAGAGGAAATTCCGGCCCACACAAGTACAGACCCACCACCGTAGGCTACTTTTTCTTCGATGCATGCTTGCATTGAAGAAATGAATCGTTCCCCTGGTCTTCTATACACTCTGTGTCTTCCATCGTGCTTGTAGAGCATAAATTTTGATTCGTCGGAGAACATAACTTTCGACCAATCTTCAATACTCCAATTTCCGAGATTTTTTGGATTCTTTGAGTGACCCGGATTCATTGCTCTCGAGTGTATTTAGTTGTTCCCCTGAGTTTTGCTGTAAAACAAGTGTGGCAAACCAAATTCCCTGACATTGTCAGCGTTGGAACTTTTTTGATGCATAAAAACACACTGTTTATAAAACCTTCATACCAAAATTTTGAAAAAGGAAGCTTCAGGCACACCAATCAAATATGCAAAGATGTAAACAGAGACAAAATTTATAATAAGACTATTTAATTCTTCAACGAGATTTCTTAGACTTCATTATGAGTGCAATTCCTACTTGGATCTCTAATAGCATTACCCCGGAAAGTTTACAAAGAAGAGAGCGACAATTAGCAGCGCGACGAGCTCGATTGTGCCAACTAGGAGTGCCTAGTATAAATTATATTAACAACCAGACAATACGATCAGAGAGACTATACACTGGAAGTGGTCATTCACAGTCATTCACGACTTCGACAACGATTACTAATAAATTAACAGGGAATTTTCATATTCTATGATTCTTCAGCTTTTTAACCCTTGTCATCATCATCATCATGACAGCCTTCTAATGTTCCCACTGCTGGGACACATGCCTACTCTCAGGCGAGAGTGATTGGGTCTTAATCCAACACGCGGAACCAATACGGATTGGCGGGTGGCACATGTCTTTCGAATTTTTAGTTCTTGGACATATGCCGGTTTCCTCACGATGTTTTCCTTCACCGTATGAGAGCACTGGCATTGCGCACATAAATTTTTCGAACAGAAAAATCCATTGGTGCACGACCGGGTTTGAACCCACGACCTTAGGATCGGAAGGCGGGGTCACAACCACTAGACCACCAGTGCTCTCTTATCCCTAGTTTATATGGTAAACATATATCAGTCGCTGTTTGCCGTTTTGTTGCGTAATATACGTATAAACCTTTTTAATTAATCTCTCTATCTATTGGAGAAAAGAGCACTTGTTTAAAAAATCTAAGCGTACATACATACATATTTACATACAGACTACGAACAAATAAAACAATACAGATTAATATATACAGCGGGGACTTTGTTTTATAATTATGTAGTCTAAAAAAAGTCAGTGAATGTCAAATGGAATGGTGTCTTCCATATATTTTATTTCCCTGTAAGTACCCTACAGTAGTCAACCTCAATATTCACTTAGCCAATGGAAACTTTGAAACGGCTCTCTTGTGCCCCAGAGTGATTTAATTACTGAAGCACCCACGTATCGCACGTGTCTTGTACAACATTTCACAGGTAAAACACGCTTTTAATTATCTGCAAAATCAGTACTTAAGAGCTAAAATAAACAAAAGAGCGTTCTTATTCATAAAATAAACTAACGTACAACAGTCACAAACAATAATCTGAGGGTACGTTTGAAAGGAAAAATCGATAATCGTGGCATTAACTTAAGAAATAATTTCACTTATAAGAGGCTTAAATTAACTTAGGTTCTAAATTTTAAATGTACAAATTCGATAATTCGGTGACTACTAAGTTCAGAGCATTCACGGACATAATCTGAACCACAAAGAAAAGAAGAGTAGGAATTTCAGTGTTGTGGATATGAAAAATTATACGATTATCACAACACCCGAGCCTGAAACCAGTTTGATTCGTTTATTTCAACTTGTAGCTTCACATTGTATAGCTCATTCATTATTATTACTCTTAGTTCAGCAACTCCCAGTCTTTGTGATTAGCCTTGTTAGTGACAAATAGGCACTTCGTCTCGTGTAGGTACGCATATTCATTACCTATTCAAAATTCTTGTATCAAAAGGGTTTGCGAGGCAAATTTGTTCAGTTCGCCCCCTTTCTGGTTTTGTTCACTAATTTTTAAGCCCATACAAATTGGTGTCTGCCCTTTTTTAAACCCTATACGTTTTATTTGGTAACGTTATTCAAACGAGTTTATTGAATGTCAATAGAACCACATTACTTTGAGGATAGAGATAGAATACCATAATATTTCACTTCGTGGTACCTACATAAGTAAGATTTATTTTATTTCATTAAAATATTTAAAATTTTGTTTAGCGCATCTATTTTATTGCACTGACATAAAGTATATTTCTATCTTACTGTAAGGTAACCATGATAAAAAGGAGTAACACATTGAATTGATTAAATGAAAAGTCGAACAGCGGCGTCGCTAAGTCGTTTGTAAATCTTTTCATCCGTAGTCAACTCTATGTGAAATTAGCTGTAACCTTGGTAAAAGCTGTCAGCTTTAAATTGACTTCCGGTTAAAAGTCTGAACCTAACCTTACCAAACTTCCCAATGCCATACCGCAGTCATTCAAAATTACCTGAAACAAAAAAAAAAGGTCATGATGTAAATTACCACTTCTCTTACATAGTAAGGCCCAAGTTAGGCTTAGCATCAGGTAGAGCCGTGTATCGCTTGCGCGTTGTTGATCTTGAGACGAAGAGTAGATCAAAATTCTCATGTGCCGGTGATTTCACCAGTACCCAGTATCTTCGCACCGAAACATACATAACGTAGCAATTAAATATTTAACTAATTAAGATAAAGATAATATAAGATAAATGTTTATTTCAAATGGTCATCATAGTACACGAGTAAAACATATTAACAATGGTAGGTAAGGTGCAGTTAAGTTATTATACAAGTAATGTATTACTGTGTGTAAGAAATGACCCGCTACCGGAGGATACGTTGAGCTCCTCGCTCCTTTAATTAATTATTTATAATTATTACAAAATAGCAGCTAGCAGCTAGAAATATCCCAACAAAAACTGTAAGTACTTTTTACTTTTTAATTTATTTTGTTTTACATAAAAACTAGTCGTAGTAAACACATAATAGTAGTGATAGTAGTACTAGTAGTCAAGATTGAGAAACGTCTGCAACTAGCGCCGCGCCTTGCCTTTTGATCATAGCATGCAGCAACTGCGCAAGGTAGACAATTTAATGTAGGCGTAATAATATGCAGGCTCTAACGTTATGTATAAAATTGTATTGTATAAAATTGTATTTCTGCGATAAGTATCTTTATAGACAAACTTCATCATTCCGCATCGGCTTTTTTAGTGCACGCACATCACGACATTTTAAAGGAGCACATCCACCGAATTTTAGGTCCCTACAGGACTTACGGTTGGGTGTGCGTTGATTGTCAGTCTGTAACACATTTAGATTTCATATTTCGACTAAGAAGATTAAAAAATGTTACCTTCGTAAATGTCCCGTGGTATGTATCAAAAGTGCGCATTAAATATTTTTTGCAAGATGTTTCTCAACAAACTTGACCTAACGTAAATACCTTCCAACAATTATTACAGCATAAAAACATTTTCTTCCTTACACAAACTTTCCAGACGACTTTAATGCAGGTATAGAGAGCTTTGAGAGCCGTAGGCTGAAGTTGAAAAATTATATCTTAAGTCATTAAAGTTTAAGTCTTGTTTAATTAACGCCGGGGGTGTGAGGGTTGTTCCAGACATCAAAAAAAGATTTGAGAAAGTCGCCAGCTCCAAGTTTTCAACTGTTTCCATTTTGGCACGGTAGCTTGATCTATTTATGTAAACGTACTTACTCGATTTTGCGTATACCTGTATTCTTTTTTTTTACAGTCTGATTTTTACATTACAATAATCTGCTCTAATGATTTTTAAGACAATGTTACTGCCGCTACTACGAAAAGAAGTTGTTAACATTAAGGCGTAAAAAAATTAAGCTGGTAGAAACTTGAGTTCGAGTTAAGTTTTTTTTAAGCCAGTGGCCAATTCTGGTGACTGAGTTAGTAGGCCGCATAACAAAGGATAATTTTATGGGGCTTAAGATGAAATATCTCTGGATCGAAACAATTAAGAACACAAAAGTACACAAACAGCCTTAGTTAATGTCACTTAATGCTTATCCGTCACTCTTGATCTAGCAAATGTCTAGCGATCATCATTTGTTTGACGGCAAGGCTTGTAGGGGATGAGACTATGAGACACCTATGTAATTGAAACAAATATTTGCAGAGTAATGTTCGGTTGAGAGGGCTAGAGAAATATTGCCTCAATGAAGACAATTTTAATTAATATAATGAATATTTCCTTTGCAAAAAGAGCGCGTTTTACGTAACTTATAAAATTTATAACGAAAAGATCAATAGAAAAACTGTTGATACTGTGTAAATCTAAATTTTTTACTTTCATTTTGAATTAGGTACATCAACCCTAAAATATGGAACGCGTCCGAATTCATACGCATTTCTTTATTGTTATCTTAAAAAACGCGTTTTTGTTTATGTTTATGTTTTGGTTTTATTAACTAAGAAGGTAACCCATCTAAAGACATAAGACGTGACCTCCTTCCAAGTAGAAGTGAAAAGGTACAAATTGCTTGAGATGAGAAGTCACTTCTCGTTTGACGGTCCCACAAATTGAACGGACAAGCTTTTAAGAAATACCATTACGCACTGAAAGATAAACTCATTTTCAGTTAGAGATTTAACATTTGGGAAAAGCCGGTTATCATTTTTTTATAGAAGTCATAGTTCAGGGGTGAAAGTTGCATGAACTGCATCTACAACATTCCGTGTAATGCTCTTGGCGGAGCTGACTTTGTCGTTCCTATGAGATGGCATGATGGCAACGTTCGGCGAGGTCAGTACCTACTTGGATGGGTAACCGCCATTGTACTTCTCTACAGACCAAAAAAAATGTCGGTTAAGGCTAGCTCTCTTAAAGGTTTTCGGGTGACTGATTAACTTTGTCACCGAAGATAAACGTTACAGAAAAATAACAGTAGGTAGGTAAAATAATGAAACTCACGCTGTTCATCATATTCTATAGGTGATAGCTATCATGAAAGATGATTGCATAATGAGTCAGTGGCCAAATTTGCTGACGAAGTAATTATGATGTTTCTTTCGAAGTGAAGACTCGTCAAAATTAGTTTTTGCTTTGAAAGATACTTACCTCGTATTATCTGTGATCAATTGATCATAAACAGGACACAGGGCGTGCATCAAGAGTTATTATTATGGCTCAACCTTATAAGATTTACTTTGGCCTTGTTAGGCCTCAATAAAAAGCTTTAGTAGAATACCAAAATGAACAGCCTATTCGTTACGTGAGCGTTATTGCGGGCATGACAAAACTGCTCTATCCATTAGCCTGAGTTCCGTATTTACGGCCAATATAGCCTCAATATTGTTTGTTCTGACGGTATTTAGGGTTGTTAGGGTTTTGTGGTAAACGGTTTAGGTATTTATTTGTCATTTGGTTTGGTTTGACGACCGATGTAGCGCAGCGGGCGCGGAGGTTGCGGGTTCGATTCCCGCCTCGGTGTTTGTACGATCTACAAATATTTGTTCCTGTTCTGGGTATTTTTTATATATAATAAAAAAAAATATCTAAGTATTGTATTGTATTGTATTAAGTATTTCAGTCATCTAGTACCCATAACACAGCTCTGTTTAACAGCAGCTTACCTTGGAGCTAGATTATGCTGTGTGGATTGTCCAGCATTATTTATTTATTTGGTTTGTTCATATCTAATAAAACTGATTTGGGAAGACTAATTGGTACTAGCCATCTTATTTATGTTTAACTGACTGGATTGATTTTTGATTTGATTATGTATGAATTGTTTTTGATGATATTTAGATCACTTTATAGATGGTCCCATAATTATTATATTTTTTGGTAGGTAATTATTGGCGCTTTTAAAATAAAACAACAAAAATAAAATAATTATACTCATGCTACTTTTTAGTTCAAACTTTGTACATGTTCCTACACAGTACAGGGTACAATTATTATTGAAGCCGGCTTTTTCGTATTAAGAAATTTAATTGCTCATAAAATATTTAAAGATTTTCTTAATCGTTAATAACTGTTTCTCTTTGATAAAGAGGAAATAAAGTCAATGGGCTAATGCCAAAATCATATTTGACACATGCTAACACTTTGCAAGCAAAACTCTATGATGCTGTATACGGAACACGTCTATTGCGAGCATAACTCGCTCTTGTCACGTTTTATGTAATGTCTGTAGCCTCAGGCAGCACTCTGAGGATTGACGGTTGGGATAACGCACCAGATAATGGAATTTTAATTAAATATCGATGGATGGTTTGGTTTTTAACATGTTGTTGAGCAAAGGAGTGAGTATTTGGAAATATTTCACCTCTATGCTTTGTGGCTGATTGCCGTGGAATGATTATAAAAACATGGGATAGATGGGGACTTTCGACACTTTATTTCTAATGGTGTAGATACCCAAGGTATCTAGCAAAATTTAGCTCTGTCGGAATTATTGTGATTTGACCACTATTTTTATGAGTTGTTCATTCTCTATGCAAACTTAGCAGGTATCTACACTAATCATAATGTTAGAATTAAAACTTAAAAATGTATGTTATGCCTATAACGAAAAAAGGCTTTAAATAAAATGAAATGAAATGAAATGTCCAGTTTGATCGGACTATTACTATACTTACTATACCTACTACACACATTTAATACATTAATATGAACGTAAAAAAAAAACTTTTCAAAAAAGCTTTTTCTAAAAATCTTACTTGCTTACTTACTTGCTTGATTCAGTAAATACTTTACTTAAGAGTAGTAGAGTTCTCTGTGATAGAGCTCGTCCGGGGAAGGACTACCACCATACCTATTTCTGCCGCAAAGCATTAATGCTCGCATTGCTGTGTTCCGGTGTGAAGGGTATGGTTTCCGGTGAAATTACTGGCACATGAAGCTTTCGATCTTAGCCTCAAGGTGGCAACCCGCAAGTGATACCTCTGGTATTGCAAGCGTGCATAGGCTGCGGTAACCGCTTACCATCTTGTGGGCCGTACGCTTGGTTGCCACTTCAGTTGTATAAAAAAAAAAAAAAAAAAAAAAAAAACTTTTTTGATATCTCTTGACTTCGTGGTAAACCAATTTTGATTTTGTTGTTTCTCAAAAGTTATAACCCCAGAGTTATACCAACGGCTTTATAACGCAAGTTAGTACAACCTCATAAATAAAGTTTCTCAATCAAATTAATGTTTGCGGGAGAAAGGCTGTAAAATATTTTTAGTAAAACTTCCTACGTCTAATTACATAAAATTTCATCACAAATTCACAATACGAGCAGGTATCCGTATTATTCCTTCGCGATTTTAAGCACGTGTTATATGCGCACATCTATTAATTAAAAAATTAAAAAAATGGTGCATGTCCGAGATTCGATCCCGCGACATTCAAAGCGGAAGTCGGAACCTTACCTGCTGAGTCAAGAAGGTTTAAGATCGGTTGTTCTGGCACTCTCTATGATGGTTTATAATAAAACTAGCTGCTGCCCGTGACTTCGTTCGCGTGGAACTCGGGAACCGTACTTTTTTCCGGAATAAAAAAGTAGTAAAAGTCCTTCGAAAATATAAACAAATTATTCTTTGTATATTTAGAGTTATTTTATATAGATTATTCTTAATATCTTTGCCTATGTCCTATTCCCGGTCATTATCTATCTATCTATACTAATCTATACTAATATTATAAAGAGAGAAGATTTGTATTTTTGTATTTTTGTTTGTTACGAATAAACTCAAAAACTACTGGACCGATTTAAAAAAATTTTTCACCATTAGGATGCTACATTATTCTTGAGTAACATAGGCTATATTTATTACTAGAGACCTGCCCCGGCTTTGCACGGGTACGGTTTCATTGCACCCGCGCGAAGCTGTGACGGACTGCTAGTGTTTTATATTTCGGCCAAATCGGTTCAGTGGTTGTCGAGTTATAAAGAAACAAACATCCATCCTAACAGAGATCTTTCGCATTTATAATATTATTGTTATGTGATTATGTAGCAGTGGACTAAGGTATACTATTGACAGAAAATGTGTTCACTGAAATAAATAACAATAATAAATAAATATTGCTGGACAATTCACACAGCATCATCTAGCCCAAAGCTAAGCTGCTGATTAACAGAGCTGTATTATGGGTACTAGATGACTGATATATACTTAATACAATACATCATCATGACAGTCTTCTAATGTTCCCACTGCTGGGACACTGGCCTACTCTCAGGCGAGAGTGATTGGGTCTTAATCCACCACGCGGACCCAATGCGGATTGGTGGATGGCACATGTCTTTCGAATTTTTAGTTCTTGGACATGCCGGTTTCCTCACGATGTTTTCCTTCACCTTATGAGAGCACTGGCATGCGCACATACATTTTTCGAACAGAAAAATCCATTGGTGCACGACCGGGTTTGAACCCACGACCTTAGGATTGGAAGGCGGGGTCACTACCACTAGACCACCGGTGCTCAATACATTACATAGATAGATATTTTTTATTAATAGAAAATACCCAGAACACCCGGAACAAATATTTGTAGATCGTACAAGTGATGATGATGATACATTTTATGCCTCATTTTTATCTTCTTTTGTTACGAATTTAATCGTTTAAAAAAATACAATTTGGAAAAGAACATAATACTAAGTTGGCAGTTAAAGCAATAAGCTTTAAAACCACTGAATTTAATTAATTAATCATTTATGTGTACGTATATAAAAAAAAATACTCATGTTCAAATTAACCTGCCCCCTCTGGGTAAGCTTCAAGGTTACTAAGAAACTTTCTATCATACGAAGCTAAGAATAAACAAATAAAACCTCTCAGTCAGAACATAAGCCGTGTGAATAGCTGAACTTTAGCTCCGTGACTCACGAGACTTCCAGTTATGAGCAAACTTTAATGTGTTTCGTTTAATGAAGGCTTAGGACTTGATTACTGGGGACAGTAGACTTTGAGACGAGACGAGCTATTAACGTTTCATGGTTTATCGTTTTGTTAACGATCGACTGGGAAGTCGTTTTGCTCAAAGTCAAAGTCAATAGAGTTTCTTAGATGAACTGTGACATTATAATCAACTATAAAAACTTACTATTAGAAAAGCGAAAGTTTGAATGGATAAATAAGTAAGTTTTTTTGAGTCAGTGGCCAACTTTGGTGACAGAGTGACTCAATCACGCCAAAACGGTTGAAAAGATCTTGATTAAATTTGGCACAGAGATTTTAGTCTGGAATAGCATAGGCTATTTTTGATCCCTTTTTATATTTACATTTGGCACAGAGATAGATTTTAGTCTGGAAAAGCTTATGCTATTTTTTATCATCACTTTATATTTATTATTTAAAATTTATTTACACCTCACAATAATCTCTGCACGTCCAGGATGACTGGTAAAGAATGATATTAGCATTAAGTCCACCTAGCATTAAAATTTATGTGAAAATGTTAAATAAATAAATAAATATATTTGAAAAATGTACAGTTGTACAGATTTTTAGTTAACACACATTCACATCAAAATTCGCACATGAACGAAGTCGCGGGTATATAGCTAGTATTACATAATATTGGACACAATTATTAATAATAATAAAAAAAAAGTCGCATAAAAAAAACTACATCTTTCGATCATAAGAAACCCACCAAAACGTAATACTAATATCTGTTCTGTACCACCACGCAGTCAGTCCCGGCTATTTTAAAGTTGTTAGGCCATGACAGAGGCCTTCGGGCGGCCTAGTTACTATGTCACCAGAGTTGGCCACTGACTCATACGAACGAACGAACCACGCTACCATAATTCTTATTTACTATAACTTCTCCAATTGAAAAAACTGAGTGCTTACACTATGTCATGACATAAATAATCAACTCAAATTCATCCAACTCCATTAATGGGTACTGGGTACTGCCATAATTATTTAGGTAGGCACAGGCGTTCTCATTGGATATCTATCATGTGGCCTTCGTTCCATTCTGGTTAACAGAATCGGTTTCAAATGAACGCCGAACGTAGCAAATTACTAAAATATTAAGTATCATTTTGTGAACTAATAAAGGTGAGCATTCCATTCCGTTTACCATTGAGCCAAATACAATTCAAACTATGGGAACTGATTTGAATATTGGTTTCAAATGAATGTTTAAATGTTAGGTAACTTGCATACGCTTCCGTCTGGTAGTGATTTGGACCATTTTAGCTATGATTTGGACCAGTTAACTAAACTAACTAAACTGTTTAGCTACTCGTATTTATAGATTGTTTGTAATTGTAACGGTCTTTAAATTTAATTGTTTCATTACCTTTAGAATTTTTTGTTATTTGTAAATTATATAAGTACAGATTTTAACTTCATTTTGTATAAAAATGTATTTTAGACTTATTTATAAATAAATAAATAAGAAATGCTGGACAATCCACACAGCATCATCTAGCCCAAAAGTAAGCTGCTGTTAAACAGAGCTGTGTTTATGGGTACTATGTAGATGACTGATATATACTTAATACAATACAATACATAGATAGATATTTTTTATTATATATAGAAAATACCCAGAACACCCGGGGACAAATATTTGTAGATCGTACAAACATTTATTCAATTATTTATAAATAAATAAATAAGAAATGCTGGACAATCCACACAGCATCATCTAGCCCAAAAGTAAGCTGCTGTTAAACAGAGCTGTGTTTATGGGTACTATGTAGATGACTGATATATACTTAATACAATACAATACATAGATAGATATTTATTATTATATATAGAAAATACCCAGAACACCCGGGGACAAATATTTGTAGATCGTACAAACATTATATATAATATAATAACCTGAGGCGGGAATCGAACCCGCAACCTCCGCGTCGCAGGCGGACCTGCGCCCGCTGCGCTACATCGGTCGTCAAAAATCGGTCAAAGAAGTATACCTACATTTTAACTTAATATATGTATTTATAAAACTAATATAATAAATAGAATCTTTAGAGACCGTATGAACCTACACCATTAAAAGTCTGGTCAAATAATGAGGGATCATTAACATCATAGACATTCTCGACCGACGAGGAATTTACATATTGTGCTCAAATTATGCTGTAATATGCACATTGCATACGAGTATTTACGTATGACAGGAATTCCTGGATACTAAAATAGAAGGGATGTATAGACATCGGTGACTAGCTTGTTTGTTATTTTAGAAAATAAAACAAATAGTATCCAAGCCTTGCGGATATTACGACGATCGTCGATGAGTTTCGCTTAAACCAAAAATAGAGCCCCATTAGAAGTAAATTTAAATGCAAATTATACATAATTGTTCACTATTATTATTTAGTTTACTGTTTTTTATTCAATAATTTTATTCAATACAAAATAAACAACACAGTATTTTTATTCAATAATAATTATTAATTTTTTAATGTTTTTTTTTAGACGTTACTATATTGTTATTATGTAAATCACGTTTCAGATGCAATAGTATTTTTAACCAGACCTGGTTTTTGTATAAACTCGTACTTGGTCGCAATACTAAATTATTGCTAGATAGCAATCAAGTAAGCAATACCGCTCATAATCATCATGTTAATCAGCAGTTAACACAATTTATCTTCTCAACCATATTATTACTATAACGTTTGCGTACAGGCCATAAGGTAGTGTGTTTATGCACTGCATATCTTGAACCAATAAGGTGACGAAATTTACACCTACGATGGTTTTGGTAAGGTTTCGAAAGTAACTGAATGTTATTGTACGAGTAGTAGGCACTCCTTGTCAGATTTCACTTAAAACAAGCACAACATAGAAACACTATATGTCATGCATAAGTACTTGAAATTTTACTAGAGTCTATTTTGTTGTTATGTTGTTTGTTTTATTCCATCAATCAAACTACCCACCAGATTGTAAGTGGTTATTTTTGTTTTTATAGTGGTAACCATCACACTAGGGAATACTCTTTAGATTGTACGTGATTACAGCAACATAAGGACACTTGCAATACCATAGGTTGCCATCACACACATCAACATGCGCGTTGCCATCTTAAGACGTAGACTAGACCGTCGCATTTGCATGCAATTTCACCAGCAACCATACTTTTCGATCCGGAACACAAAATGTAAGCATTTATCTGATGACAGAAATAAATATGTGATAGTACTTTCTTGGTCGAGCTCTATCACAAAAAACTCTGCTCACTCTTGTCTAATCTAATTTCTAAGACTAATCTAGTAATATTGCAAACCTCTCCTTGAGGTAACAGGCGACCGGCCTGTTCTACCATATTATGTTCTACCATTATCTCTCACAACATCGTTCAACATTTTCCTGAAATATGCAAACAGAGTACAGGCAAGTTCAAAAGCGTCCAGTAAATAGTTTAATAGGGGGTTGAAGTGTTCTCTTAGTTAGATGTTAAAGGGTGTCTAGCCGTTTTGCACCTGTCCTCTGGCTGGGGTTAATTGTCTAAATAATTGCATTGCGGACGGGTAAGTGTACTTATGACGTTAGAAAGCATGTTGTGGAAGTCTAAGGTAAGACTCTTAGACAAACTAATGGGGTAGACGGCCAGAGAATATTAGAGGTTTAAAAATAGCTGTCCCTCCCTCAACACAACTTTATCAGGGTGTTCGTCTGCCGAGCTTTTCCAGGAACAAAAACTTAAACTTTGATGTTGTTTCTGCGGTTGTAAATTATAATACCTGAATTAAACTGTTGACTGGTTACACTATTATGATGATTAAGATGATGATTCTGATGAATAATAGAAAATTATTATGTAAAGAATCAATGACAGAACAGCAATTTTTGGAGAATTTTCAAAAAACTTACTATTGTACACGTCGTGGTTTTGGCGAGCAAGGCATACTTATTTTGAAACTGTGGGCAGTCGGTAAAACAGCTTGAACCCCGATTCGTCCCCAGGGAAACTTTTAATGGAGTGGCGAGTAATAAACTTTCTTTATAGCTACTGGAGACCTTATTATTTAATAGAAATTCGTTTCCGCTTGAGCGAGAAGGTTCTTTTTTCAAAGTTTTTTCTTCTTTATTTTATGCTCTACCCCATTAGTTTTATTTGGGCTTTGAGTGTAGTAGGTATTAAGTTCAAACCCATCAAGTGGCCGTGCAAATGCCATCATCATATTGCCAGCCAAACGTATTGAAATGTTAATTGTTAGCCAGTCCTCAAGTAGGTAGTACATTTTGTTAGCGACAAAATCAGCGTCGATTTCCGTCCAAGACTTTTCCTTTTGTTGTCTATTTTTTTTTATACGCTAAGCAGATCCACTAGGAAATAATATTCTAAAGCTACGGACCCAAATTTCGTGCTTCGTTTGATTTCATATGCATATCATATCAGACAAGCAGATAATCAACTGGATTCAAAAATTTTGTTACAACGAAAATACCGCACACTGATTATTTGTCGCTAGCTTATAACAGCATTTAACAGCAGCTTGTAAAAAAACTTCTACTCTGCACACTTTTTGCAGCCTTATAAAGTATACGTACGAGTCGTGTTCAAAACTAGACCATTTTTTTCCATATCCTCAACGTTGGATAATGCTACATAATTATTATGAAAGCCATAGCTTATTACAGTCAGCGTTGAGATTACAAGCCAGTAAATAATAGCCTCCCTTTTCATTACATGTTGCGTCGCGTCTACACAAAATACGCATATAAAACTATGGCATTAATGCTGTCTGTAAGTAACTACACAGAAGAATGCACGACTTGGTCATGCTTTGATGAAGTAGCCAAGCTTTTATTGAATTGTAAATTATGTTATTCAGTAACAATGAATCGTGAAGAGTAAACTTGCCTTGCTAAGCTATTTAAATATACCGCAACTACAAATGCAAAGCTAAGGCCCGGCTTTAGATCGCTAGTCAACGTAATCAACTATCAAATTGTTACTTTCAACTGTGAATGAACAAACCCTAGTTTGTAATTGATCTCACACGGCTTACACTTCATGTTGACTTTTGTTACTAAGTAAGTTTTATAAGTTGCATACGAGTTAAAATGTATGCCTTGAATCAAATGTATTTGCATAGTTTGTTGGTACCCAGTTAAGTTGTTACGAGTAGTACCACAGGCATCAGCTAGTTATAAGTAATTGCAGTATGCGCTACTTCATCCACGGTCCCATAACTTATACTGGTCCTACGCTTTTTGTGCTAAGATTATTTTCTAGACGTTTCTCTGTATTTTCTACTAAATTTATTTTAACTTTGCTCGAGTTATTGATCTGTATTTGCTGCATATTTTTTAAAACTTTTTGTTATTAGTGTTATTACAATACTTATGTACTAGTTAAAGTAGTTTATGAATAGTAAGAATTGTTTTTGTATGCCAGTATGATGATGATGATAGGCGAATTTAACGATTTTTGTCATCTTGGAATAAGTTGCCCTCGGCACGCGCTGCTGAATCTGAAATGTCAAATCTCTGTGGGGTTCGTTCATTCGTTCGTTCGTATGAGTCAGTGGCCAACTCTGGTGACAGAGTTTTATTATAGGCCGCAAACTTTTTTGTTTTTTTTTCTAGTTTCTAGTTTTTTTTATGGGGTGAGATTCCATAACACTCACCTTTCTGTTAATTAGCTAAACCATGTTTGTTATCTATGACTAAACATAACTTTAAATAAGCACTAACGACTCGTTTTTTATCAGAGGTTCTACCTACTTGATAAACAGTCTATACTACTTACTTCACAAACAAGACACCTTCACCACACCACACAACATCACACACCTTTGACCTAGAAGCAGAAATTTAGCAGATCTTGGTAGCATTTGATACTTTGAATATGCGACTTCCATTTTATATCAATGACGGCGAGACTGCAGAAAAACTACGCGGTCAAATCATCCGTAACGAGAAACGTATGTTGTTTC
This sequence comes from Colostygia pectinataria, assembly GCA_951394395.1. Classification (NCBI taxonomy): domain Eukaryota; kingdom Metazoa; phylum Arthropoda; class Insecta; order Lepidoptera; family Geometridae; genus Colostygia; species Colostygia pectinataria. Next base: position 4,623,328 of record OX596362.1, read on the forward strand.
AATCAACACGCGACAATGATTATGGGGAATTTATTGATGACTGGCATCAGCCCGCGGGTTTATTCATAGCACTCACCTGAGTGCTATGAATAAGCTTACTCTACAGACACTACTTACGACAGATTTTCAGCTACTCTTAGGTAACTGAAAATCTGTCGTTCCTCTCTTGTTAGAATATTTCTAATGGTTTCAACCACTTTCAAGTTCTTCTACTGATAGGAATAATAAAAGTATGTTACAATGAATCATACATTAAATCGTTATAAGCATAGGTACCATATCACACTCATAATCATGACAGTTTTATAATGTTCCCACTGGTAAGGCACTGGCTTACTCTCAAGCGAGAGTGATTGGGTCTTAATACACCACGCAAATCCTTTGCAGATTGGTGCATGGTATCACATATCATATCACACTAATGTTATAAATGCATCAGTTTAGAATATTGGATTATTGTTACTCAATCATGTCGTTCATACCTGAACCGAATACTAAAAATTTGCTATGGATAAATAGATCTAGATTAAAACAGAAGATACTTTTTTTGTGATACCATGAGCAAGACTTTTAAGTGTTTTACCTCCTTTCAATTTTGTTTAGTAAAGTTCGTGTCAGTAGTAGTGATTTGAATGTAAAAAATACACTTTTGCGGTTGCATATCATACTCCGAAAATAGTACTTTGGTTTCGTAATATCAATCAGTTGAATGACACAATGATAAAGATAATTGTCTGTAATAGGAGCTGTCACAGTAACTCTCTGTAGATTTAAACGAATGGTTCACGATACGGATGCAGTCAATTCATCTTTGTGTGCTCTTTCTTTTCTTGCGACTGCATGAATTTCTTTATTGGTTGACATAAGAACATAGTGAACGTTGTTAAAGTTTGTTTGGTTATGGCCTTTAGGTTTTCTTTAGAGACTACGATATTGGGTTCTTCAACAAATGGTAACTTACATTTTTTAAAACGTCGACAATGCGCGAGTTATAAATCTAGTATTGCTAGCATCCATAGACTACGGTAAACACTTAGCATCAGGCAAGCCGTTTGCTTATTTGCCACATATCACTTGAAATAAAACTCACAAAATCGTAGATCAAATTTTTATGCTGAAATCCACGTTTACTCCTAAATTTGAATAGTGAAATTGAATTTACCTATTTAAACGCTCACTGACTCTCGTATAAACGCTGTTACCCGGGCGGGCTTATAAAAATGCAACTGTCGTATCATCCAGTCTCTATTTACTGCCTCTAATGTGGATGCAGTGATGCATACTATGAATACCTAATGCCCTTTGTGATTGCTAGTGGTTTTGTGCCGCCGTTTTAGTCTGTTACCAGTCAGACGAGAAAAAAAAAATGGCGGACAAACCTGATAAAAGGTAGCAAACCCAGCTGATGATAAAGTGGTTAATGTAGGCTACATTGGACGTTGGATGGACGTTTACAATACAAGCGGTATCCAACGCGCATTGGTACTCGAAGGCGTAGAAATTACAGAAGCGGGAACGTGCAATTTTAGCGGCACCTATACTTTTTAGACCTAAACAAAGCAATGCAAGCATTAGTACCTACCGCTTGGTGGCAGTAATACACCAAGTATTGTACATTCAAGGACAAACTTTATCTCAAAGAACTTAATATTCCTGAATTTCTTAATTGGAACTCCAATTTGTGATTTTTCGCTTAGGCAGTACATGGTCGAGCCAAACAGGAAATATAGCTTTTCTTGTAGGTGGCAGCTACCGGTCTGTAATGCCAGTGTTTACTATTTGCATGTCGGCGGATAATGTAATGAGTTGAATACCTGCATAATTATACTTCGATGTGTCTCTCCAACAGTCTACTGATATAGCATAGACTAAACATGAAAATAAAACTTCTTGCTTTGAATGATATACTTACCTTAGTAATACTCTCAATACCTAACCTCCTAACTTACCCAATCTTATAGAACAATAAGGTGTAGGTTCTAGAGTTATCTGTGTTAGTTTGATACTTGTACGAGAAAGTACTACCACCTATTTATGTCGCCAGCAGTAATGCTCGCATTGCTAAACTCCGATTCAATGATTATGGTTGCCGGTAAAATTACAGAAGTCACTATAATACTACACACACAACCAATTTACGTTTGGTTCAATCAAACTATAGTTTTAGTTTCTCTTTTTCCTTCCTTCTCTCTCTTTACTTCTGAATAATTTTTGTAAAAGATGTTGGTGGTCTAGTTCATACCTGTAAGGGAAATGTCGTCGCCTCACTGGCCGTCGTCCGTCAGGAATACTGTCCAATGATGAGGACCTGGTTCCATCACTGATCCTCATTAGGCTGTTCCTAGCCTCAGCTGTTCGGGCACTTTCTAGCAGTATCGCGGTGTACTTAGTTATCAACATCGTGTTCACTCGGTGTTTAACTTTCAACACATTTTTACCAAGTTTCACTATGATTCACTAGTCACTGGTCAATTAGCACTGTGTAATATTTCGATGCGTTATACCACTTTGGTATTGTGATATTATTTGCGAATCGCTTGCAAAATGCACTAAAGCAACGGTTTTTTTACTTCCAGATGGGCTATCACGGAGAACATCCGATCACTTACCGCAATTGCGGAGATATCAGGAAGTTCGTGAATTATATCGTCATCATTGCTGTTGCGCTGTGGACTGGAGCGAAGAATAATTGTGACTGAAATCAGTCAGCACAGACCGGCATCCAGCCGTCACGGACACTGCCCACCACACATATACCCCTCTGACTAACAACGGGATATTGTGAATTATCCATGACACCCACACACAAGAACTTGAAATTCAAGTAAAAATAAACTCTCTTCTCCATAACTATAAACCTTAGTGTGCCTGACTTGTTTACCTGTATGCATATAAATATCTATACTTTTTTTTACGGTTGTGTATATTGTTCGCAGTCGGAATTATAGTACATATTTTGTCCTCTAAAGATATCTACTTAGTACTTTTATAAACACCACGCAAGTGGAGTCGCGTGCAAAAACGTGTTTGTAATAAGTTAAATGTCAATTGACAAAAGAAAGGAGCCCGCAATAAACGCTCAATTAAAAATACAAAGCAATTATTCTTAATTGCACACTTCAATTATCTAGTCTTTATTATTCTTTTTAATAATTTAACGAACAGGCAACAATTTCTCGACTGTTGCCATTTTTTTTTTTTTTTATTTACAATAGGCTTGCGCTTGACCACTATCTCGCCTGATGTTAAGCGATGATGTGGTCTACGGTGGAGCACGCTTGCCTAAGAGCAACCTATTCACTCGTGACTTGAAGACACCCAGGTTATAAGTATCGGGAAACACAGACTCCGGCAAAGAATTCCACTCCTTGGCGGTGCGCAGGAGAAATGATGATGCAAATCGCTTAGTGCGCATTGGTGGGATCTCGACTGGATTTTTTTTTTTTTGGATTGTCATCGACAAAGTCACCAGCTTGACTCGGAAACCAAGCGCAGAATCGAATACCATCGATAAAACTGAAAAACTGATAATTGATGACTACAAAAATCAGATCTGTATTTACGTTTTCGTGACCAGTCATTTCACACTTTTTATGAACTACTCACTGCGTTGACCCTTCTGTAAAACGCCAAAAGACGGAGCTCAGCAGCTAACAACAATATATTGTAAAATCACTCAATGATGATGTAAAATCAGGCGTCATATTCGCACGCATCTGTGACAAAGCCCTCTTTTCTTTGATTTATAAAAAAAATAAAATAAAAAATGCTGAACCCAGTATATATAATAGGTACTGATGACAGTCTTGAGAATACTCTATGTAAAAATTAAATAACAGAACCAACACACTTGACCTGACAGATGTGAACAGACTTAAACTGGGAATTTGGATATCTTGCGTTTGGGATAGTGAGTTTAATAAAATAAGGTTCTTAATAGTCAACAAAGTTGAAGGTCACCCAAACAAGACACCTTTGCCAAGTCCAACACAAACACAGAAATATAATTAAATTATTATTCTTGAAGCGTAACCCAGACAAAGCCAAAACACAGTAGATGGGTACTCAGCCAACACGGTAGTATTGTTTACGATAAGGCAATTACCTCAGGAGTTGAAGACGGTGCAAGTGTCATTGACCACAGAGCACAGTGCGTACAGTTTATCTACTATTAAACAGTGCATAGAAATAGCATTCCAGTAATAGAAACGCGTTTTTGGCTCAAGGGTACATTGATGTATTTATTTAATGTTATTTGATGTGAAATGATAAAAAGTGCATTCCGAGTGGAAACATTGTTTTAACTGTATTTTTAATTATAATGAATGAATGAACACTGTATATACACAAAAAAAAATACTTATTATGTAATTAAAAAACATCAACAAAGTACAAAGGGTGGCCTTATCACCAAGAGCTATTTCTTCCCGGCAACCATGGATGGAGAAAGTGAGAGTAAAAGACTAAGTTTGTAACGGATATAAAATGTGCACATATTAAAGTTTTTAATAACTGTGCATCCAACCTTGATAATTATGTATGTATACATCTATTATATATATACAATTGCAAATCCGATAGAATGTAGGTATTTCGACAGTTTGTCTTCTCAATGAGGTTGTAACGAATCTGAACTTTCAACAAAAGTTGGGCAACGGAGCAAGCTTACAATCAAATCAAATTCAAAATGACCTCACCAATAAGCTGGTAATTGAAGTAAGCATTTATTTATATTTTTAGTTTAATATGTCACAAATTACAATATTCCTTGTTTTCTATATTATTCATTAAAATATTTTAGCGGAGCTAAACCTTATTAATCATCCACTTTGGTACTTAAATTAATCCTATCTCGTCATTAGTTCTATATTTTCACGACACCATCTTGAGAGGTAGGTTTTAGGTATGTTTACTGTTGCTTTATTTATTAATATAAGCGACTTCATTGGTGTTGTGGGCGAATGCTCGGGAGTAACTGGCGGTAACGAGTTAGATTACCGTTGCGGGACAAAACTAAATGTCATAATTGGCTAATATTTGTAGGTACCGGCTAGGTCTCCTGGCCATGGTATAAGTATGCAAGTGTGTGTCTGTTCGTTGGTATGTTATGTAAATCTTTAACTTGTTTTTTTGTAAAGGGCTATGATTGTGTAATTCTTTAACTTCTTTTTTTGTGAAGGACTCTTTTACGATAACTTTATAAATTGATGCTTTGGGTAAAGCTGCAATATTCTCAGTGAAATGTTACAATTAAATTGATCATTTAGCCACATGCGGAAGGTAATAACGTTTCAGGCATTTGTTGGTTTATGTATATGGCAATAATCAATTACGCTCTGACATTTTATGTGCTCTACCTTGCATAGCATTTATGCTACATAGAAGCGAAACCCCGTCACTAAACAACGTGTTTTTTTTTTGTAACTGTCTATTCTCTGTTCCATTTTTTCTATGTCAGCAAACGAGGCGGCAAAATCGATTGACTTATATAGCGCCACGCCAAGTTACCCTGAGCAATAGATCAACGCCCGAATACTGAAACGTCATTTAAATATTTGAGAGTGTATATTTAACTGTTCGGAACGTCGTAATCATTCAAAATCGTCATCACTTATGATTTTGATTTGTAGAGTAGTATTGGGGCCGTCTCATTGACCCAGTAATTTCATTTATATGACTGGATAGTGGTTGGGCATAATACACATGCATTTCTTGGCTCCGTGCCGAGGATTGCATTTTTTGAAAGGTTTCGTTTCTGTTTGCTCGAGTATTCGTTTTTGTGCACACAGGTAGGTGTGCTATAGGTTAAGTGAGTCAGACAAATGGTATTTGCCAACGAATCTTCCTGCGACACCTTGCGACTGGTACCGCTTGCTGCAAACAAAGCAATACTTAGTTTTTTTGCAACTTTACGGCTGTTACTAGTTATTTTATCAGTAGAAGATGTGATGGCTCAGAACAGACCAATGTGATAGACACTACCGTAGCAATGCAAGCACTACAGCTTGACGGTAGAAATAGTGTGATGATAGTAAGGGCTTCCCACGTAATGCTCACTTTACTTTAGATTGGGCATCGAAGGAGGCTCAAAGCGGTTGGAATCCTAATCTCACTCGTCTCGTCATTTTCGAACACATTGATATCATAGGCTTGGGCGAAATATTGGGTTTGTGTCAAAATCTCCTTTGAAGAAATATAGTGTCAAAATTTGTTTTGAAGCATAAGCTCAGTCTAAAGGGGATTTTGACAAAAAAGTTCCTAAATCGCCTTTGAAGGGAATATCTCATTTACTATTTTGTGAAATCTTTCAATAAAATACTAAATAATACCTATTTCATTATGGTCGTTATTTCATAAAACTATCAAATATTCATTTTATTTTTAACGTCCCGCTATTATTAATCAAAACGATATGTTTAGCAGAACTAGACGCCTTAAATTTACCAAACGTAAGAAAGAACATGGGTCAAGCCAACGAACTACCAGAGTATCAACCTAATGAGTTACTTGAGATGTGTGAGCTCACATTACAAAACTGTATTTCGAGAGAGCAAGCTCTACTGGGTAAGTAAAATGATATGCCTTGTAATTCAAGCGTATCTTATCAAGTGGATTTTCTATAATAATATTCGGTCAGGTCAAGACAAGTGTGAATGAAAGTACTGACTTTGTTTTGTTAAAACAATAAATAATAATATAATAATCATGACTGTCTTCTAATGTACCTATTATACTACTGGGACACTGGCAAGCAAGAGTGATTAGGTCATACATAAAAAAGTTTTCTTATAGAAAAAGAGGTCATAATTATAAAGGTTCACCTATATACTCTGAACTATGTTGTAACTTCAACCAATACCTACCTACAGAGTTAAGCAATAAAGCAGATATATAAAATGAAATGTCGATCTAAAACAGTCTGCAAGTATTGCAACAGACAGTCCTGTGAGAACAAATTGTATTTCTCATTCAGGATATTTATGTTTTATTACTATTGCTTGTTTGCGCAAATATAAAACCTGCTATACTGTTGGGAAATAAAACGGGCAGTGATAGTTTGAGTAAAGTTAATTGATTTGTGTTGGTGTAAAAGTAAAAGTGGTATCAGTGACGAAGAATTAAGGTGAAGTAGCAAGGTGAAGGTTGTTATAGGAAATGTAATACATACGTATACAAGTAGATAGACGAATAAAATAAGGTGAGCCGAGAAAATGTCTCAAGAACCAAGGATCATGTACCGATTGGCCGACGCGACACTATAATAATATGCTTTAATATTCATTTTTAATCAAACTCTTCTAATAATCGTCTAAGTAAAATCTTCCAGAAGAGTTTAAAAGCAATCTAAAACCAATAATTACTGAGCATAACGAAATTAAATTCTTAATTTTAACCTTCTAAGAATTTGTATGACCCAAAAGTTCACAGACCTGTTGGCTCACAGCCAAGACTTGGTGCTTAATTGAGGTGGATTGATGGAGGGGTTGAATAGAGTTAATGATTAACAAGCTATCAGCTTTTGTTGAGGAAGAAATCAATATTTAGCTTAATGAGCCGATAAGCTTATTGAGGTCGTAGCGATAAAATCAATTTATCAATAGAGTTCTATTAAAAAAAATCCTGTACCTATTAAAAAATGTAATTAGTTATGTATAGCATACAAACAATTTTTACAGAGTTTGTTCAAAAAGATACCGTCGAGTCGATCGTCAGGTGATGACTTTTATGTCGTTGACATAAGAATCAAAATGGATCTCTTTTTGAACAGACTCAGTACCTATATTAAACTGGCTGGTGAGCTATATACGAAAGACTTCATATAGTTGCCAAAAGATGTGATCGATAAAGATTATGGCGAAACTTATTACTGCAGTGCTAAATTTGAACTGCTCATACAAAACTGGTAAAAATAGTAGGCCACCGTGCCGGCAGGTATTATAACGGAACGTGACAAACCCCTAAGCCCCGTGGTTTTAACTAAAACCTAAACTCTACTAACCAAAGACCTTCTAAATTAAGCTAATTAATCTATATAGATTATGTAGATATATAGATAAATGGTATACCATTAGAATAAGAATAAAGATAAGTAAATAAACATTTCACACGAGAACACGCTGGCATGAGGGCCAGTTAACAACCACAAGTGCACTCCGGGATAAAGTCATTGTCACAAACACATAATTGCTTCCAGGAAGTCACGTTGCATGTTGCACCTCGTTTAATTGCGACACTAGAACTAGACTGGACTACTTGGTCAGTTTTTGACTCAGGATGTTCAACATAAAGGTGTTGGAAGGAATGAAGAAGGAAGTGTTGGAAGGTTCTATATACGGGCAGAACTATCGTGAGCATATTACTGAGCGTGAGTGACGTAAAAAATCACAATGCCGTCTGCAAAGCCAAGCGAATTCAAAATCTCCCAACATGAACTGTGTGTCATTCAAAATTCCCCCAAATAGGTCGTAATTTTTGATAATTTTTTGAATTCAATGTTTGAGGAGAGTGCTTCCTCGTTAGGAGCTTTGAATTGATCACCTAACCTATAGGCTTGCAGTGTTTATTTGCTTAATTAAACGTGGTTTTGGTTTATTAGTTGTGCATGAGAAGCAGAACTGCTAGACCCAGGGTGGGTGTCGTAGAGTTTCCGATCTGATGAGCACGGTCAAAGTCTTACTTTGAATTACAGTGATGCAAGTCCAAAATAACAACATTGTTCGTATTCTTTTCTTTTTGATAAAAATAAGTGTTAACTAAACTGTGAATTCCACAAATTTGCTACCTACGATGGTTACAAATCCTACTATTTCAGCAGCTACTCGTAGTAAATCTGAATACCAAATTCTTGTGGGTGGGTGGGTGTGACAGCCTAAATGGTTGATAGTTCGTTTTATTAGCAATCTAAGATAATCAATGTAGGTGTCTATTAGATCATCAAATCTATTTTTTATTAAAAGGCCATCAAGTGATTCACATTATACAATAACAAATTGATCTTTTGTTGAATGTTGAGAAAAGCTGTTGAACAAAGATGATAATTATATAGAGTGAATGTTACACGTTATTGTAAACTTAGTTGGTGGGTATTCATTTCTTGGTAAGTAAATCACTATCAAACATCACAATGAGAAATGCAACCACATTGTTTGGTATCCTTATAACTTTAAAGCAATTGAATAAAATAGGTCACAATACACAGATCACCATTTGGAGCACTTTTTGGTTCATCCAAAAATCAATAATCACTGTTCGAATCAAACTGGTCTTATTATCTGTCTTGTAAGAGATATTTCCTCGTACGGTACCTATGCGAGTATTTGCAATAAATTTGCGCACGCGATCGCGTCGCTATCCAATCGTCCGATCAGAAACATCGGCGCGGGCGCACTGCCTCGAGTCCCCTGACTAGCACACCCGCCTGCCGCCTGCAGGATTTAATTTGAACTTGGAACTGTATATAGGTACGCGATATGGGATGCAATTTCGGACGTGTTTTTATTGCGTTTCGGTCAGCGATGCGACGCACATTAATTATTCGGAATACAGCTCGGGGTGGTTGAACTTTAACCAAAACACTCTTTGTAAACACAAGTTTTACCGTTTGTTTTTTCATCTCCCAGATATTTTCTCGGAAATATTTCGTTGATATCTACGGGTTCTGGTAAACAAAATAATATGCATCAGTAGCTATGGCAAATCCTTTGATGCTATACACAGGGATCCATTCCGTCCAATGCCAATAAAAAGCGCCCGCGGTGCCCTTAAAAGGGATGCGATCTCAAAAAATGTTATACAACTTTCCTTTTCAAAGGGATGAGGACATTATGTGGAATAAACTTATCTGGACATATCCTTTTATGGCTCGCAATCGTGAGTCGTATGGCAAAAAGGTCAGTATAAACGAGTTGGTCATTACATAGAATGGCTCGCTAACGTTCATATGAAAGTAAAATTTATTTACGGCGGTCCGAGCTATTTATTTTCATCTCCAAATTAAGGTATCGCTATAAATGTGGTTGATAGTGATCGATATGGATGGTACCGGTGTTTCTTTATCGCTGATTTTCAGGTTGGTGCTTTGTATATAATAGGTTGAATCTCTAAATGTGTTCAGAGACGAGGCGAAGTCACACATTGCACTGACAAGTCGTGATTGTACAGGCGTCTCTTCTGTGCCGAAGAGTCATGACACTTGGTGCTCCATTTACTAACAGATAAACGTGGTATAAAGTTATTCCTTGGAATAAAACAATTAGCTTTGGGTGGCACTGCATCTGTAATAGTCAGGCGTGGTCTTGTCACTTGCTGACATAAAAAAAAAACATGGCGGGTTTAACAAACAGCTGGGTTATTAAGTAGTTTTCCAGTAGTAATTTGATTTCTATCAGTAACCTGTCAATAATACGCAAATTTTCTATTGATATCTACTAAAATCTATTGCAATCTAATTACGTACCTAATAGCATGCGTAAAATACTGAAATGTCATTTTGACATTTTGACGCAACAACAAACCACAGTCAAGACTCGTCACGTGATCATTGCTAATAACTGTCATGGCGGACCTCTAGTGTTCCCGTTTTAGTAAACTCAACACAATAAACATTTTTCATATAGAACTTTGTTTGTCTACGTAAAAATAAAATAGTATGTTACTGCTAGTCTTATATTTTTTTCCTATTTTTCTATGGTGTTACAAAGTCCTAGGCCACTATGAAATTGGTTCTATAAGAGTTATTTTACTAGTGGTATGGCATCCCAATTCAAACTTTTACTTGTAGAAATACAACGTGCCAACAAAGTAGCATCGTTATTACTTTCTACATAACATTCTCAAGTCTGAAAATGTTGCCTAAAGGATCTAGATATTACGGTATTAACTTTAATTATTTTACTTTGTTGCTCTACAAGGACCTATTTAGGAACAAAGTTTCTCGATAAGAACCATCTAATTTGCTTAATTTATGAAATGTCACAACTTTATATTATACTATTCTCTTAAATGTTTTGGAACAAAGTACCAATTGAAACATTTAAAATGGCGGTGTTTTTCATGAAATATATATTAGTTCTGCCATTCAGGGTACCATCGGGACTGGGGTAATGAAGCCGCTATGAATACATATTGGCACATTAGCCCTATTGTAGGTTTTACTGCAAAATTAATTACTCCCACTACACTATTCTTGGATGTTGGAGTTATTAATAGGGGAATAAACTCCGCCATTATTTATTTATTTATTTATTTATAGGATCCACCATCAAATATCTACAAGACTGTATCAATTGAAAAAAAAAAAAACAAGAGGCCGGTTCGATATCCCTCTTTTTACACCTGTGTCTCTAGTAATACATTTATTGCTGAGCGGGGCAACATTTTGAGAGCAAGGCTTTTTTTTATTTTTATTTCCTAATAAAATATTCTTTTAACAGAGTAGAAATTACACGAATTTTTAGTTACAAAACTCTCTTTCGATGTCTATAATAGTAGATCAAGTACTTACCAGGTACCTAAGTAAGATCACAGATAACATAATACTAATATACTAAGAGGCGATCATTTTGCTGGTCGCAGTTTGCTTGGAATGCTGATAAAGCTAGACGTTGTATGTATCTAAATAAACAATGGAGCATTGTAAGATAACCTTCGTCTCTATTGACAGAAGCGTATAGAAATAACTGATTCTAATAAATCTCTTTTTTTTTAATTATGTATCTATCATAATTTAAGTAATTGCATCTTTCTATTTTAGATGAACGAGGAACCAAACGCATCAAACCATACCATCATGGAAATAGTTAAAGAAGTAACAGACAGACCGACAGAGTTACTTACGTTTTCATGTTATAGAAGTGTAAATAGATTAAATATTAAAATCTCAGAGCTCTTTGGTTTAAACTGACAACAGCACGTGGGCGAAAGGTACCAAGAACTGTTGCGTAAATAACGCAATATAAATAAATCCTTTAGTGCGCGTACTAACCAAGATTCGTAACCAGCTATGTAGAAGGAATTTTTATTCACGCACCAACACAACCTAATATTTGTAAAATATATATTTCCTGCACTAGGCTCAGTGCTAGTACATTATTAGAGATTTGGTTATATGATATGCAGTGTTGAATGTATGTAAAAGCAGTGTTTAAAAACAATGGCACGGCACAATTTATAAGATCATTATTATCATCGGTTAATCGTTCGGTTCTAAATGCTGGCTGAATTATGGACATAATGTTGACAGAGACTGAAACAAAAGTTGTTTTGGTTATTTGTCTTTTTTTGATGTCAGCAAGTGACAAGACGACGTTACCATAACAGATGCAGTAGCAACAACCGTTCATAAGAATAATGAGAAAATAAGTGTTCGTATGTTTTTCCAATAAACACATAAGCAAGTTTAACAAGTGGGTAGAACTTAGTAGATAGTAGGTATGCTCAGAAATCGTCGAGGTATCTCAAGGATAAGAATGTGTGAGTCAGACGGTCATTACCACTCTCGTTATTGGAATACCGGTGATATTATGAAGATTACCAGTTTATTACAGACTGCCCGCGACCTGGTTCGTGTTAAATTTTTGACAATCTTTCGTAGCATCGGCTTATCATTTGAATTTTGGAAATTTAAAGGAAAATTACTGTTTTCACATCTATATTAGAGACAAACCTACGCGGCGACAAGCTCGAATGTATGAAAAGCTGAGAACAACATCGAATTTTAATACTTATAATCGTTCCATGTTTATGTTCATTGGAAAAATAGCCATACCGAAATATTTTTTTTCTTTTTTAATACTTTGTTTTAACTGAAAACTTATGTATAACATAAGGGTATGTATCAAGAAATAATCTCTCAAACGTCTATGAATGATCGTAAACGCATACGCAAGTACGTAATGTCATTAGCATACATTCTGAATGATAATGTAGAGTCCCACACGTTGACTTGTAATCACATTAAGTTACGCACGAATTACATTTGCATAAGTTTGGGTTATCCGTAATTCTGATTATACAATACATAATGTATTATTATATATTATACATAATTACTCTGACTACTGAGTTCTGTTCAGACTATTTTCGTACCTATGTACACCAAAATATGAGTTGACGCGATAAAATTAAAATCGCATTCCATTTAAGTATCTAAGGTAGAGGCAAAATATTAATTAGTTTTTAAGTTCTGTGGATGGATACGTCGTTGGTATATAATATTTACATAGTAATTTTATGTTTCTAGGAATGACCCTACCGTGTCAGCGTTGCGTAGCTCGCGTCATCGGCGCCGCCGGATTTATACGCAAAAGCACATATTACAGAAAAAAACCTGTAATATAACTTTATGCTGTAGGTAAGATATAATCATACTTACTATCTACATATTAATAAAGCATCTTGCTTTCCTTGGATTGTTAATAAAATAAATCTTAACATAAGCCTAGATCAGCTGTTCTGAGTGGGGCCTGGACCTTGGTGACCTGATACAGGTTCTTAACGAACCTAATTCAGGCACCAGTCTTTCACAAAGTATGTATCATCAGACTGGCAATACTGTTTACTGTATTAAGATTACCTTGTGACAGAGAATAAATGATTTTTAATTTTTTATTATTTAAGGCTCACATTGTTCGACTATTTTTACTGACAGTGATCACAAAATATTACAAAATTAGCACACGCACGAGTGGCTAATAGCAAGATCTTTTTGTGCCTCCATCAGCTAAACAATATATATTTTCTTATTCTATTTATAATTATTATTTGGGTGTAATGTGAGTAAGTTCAAACGGCTGTTGTGATATGTTTGTAATTTTTATTATATATAGGCTACTTATCAATGACTTTGCGAGCGACGCCATGGGCAGAAGCTAGTTATGGTGTTAGAAATAATAATTTGACTCTAGTGCATTCAATGTCTTTGATTTGACTACACTGTTTAGGCGTTCCTTTCGTTTAATATCCAAAAAGATTCGAATGAGTTTCTTTACACGTAGTCCTTAGTAATACTTTCTTGTAGCATAGAATGAATAGGGTTTCTATTAGGCACGTGTACGAGGAAGGGGCGGGGTGGAACATTATGTGACTCAGCTGAATAGTCGCCTATGTACGTATTATTGAAGGAGTTGATTGGAATTTGGTACCATTTCAGCACTTTACTATGAAACCATTTGCGAAAAGAGAATGATTCCTAAATTAATGTTTAACTAACCAATGGAGGTCGGCGGCAGACAATAAACTCTGTTACCAGATTTGGCCACTGACTCATACGAAGTTAGTTTCAACTTATACCTGAGCTTTTAATTTAAATTAGCTTCCATGATCGTCAACCTAGCCGCACATGCTTATACTCGCATTGGTTGACACGAGCCTCGTTTAGGTGGCATCGCTTAAAACCGATGGCGTTGTATTGTATCAAACACCGCAACTGCCTCACGTGTCAACGCAGGGACGTACAAAACAGTGGACGCGTGTGCCATTCTTTTGTACGCTCGTTGCTCGTGTCAACCAATAGGGAATGTGCGGTGGACATTCGTCGTCAATGCATTTGACATTAGTGGTCAACGCTATCTTAAAAATATTCGAGACGGTCACCGTATTATAAGAACTCCATTAAAGTAGGTAAACCAACCACCCATTCTAGTTGGCAAACAGTGTAACTGTAGGGGCGTTCAGGCTGGCTTTATGCTTTATTCATCCTAGATAATAATTTAGGGATGGCACTTACAGATTGTTAGTAAATATTTTACAATGTCTTTTTTTATATCACACTAATTGTGTAATATTTCCAGATCATTCATACATTTGTTCTGTAGCAAGGATAGAAAACGCAACCTCTAGCTTTGAGGCTCCTAGCATCGTAAATGGGATATTTATCATGATAAATGGTGTGAGTTTCGTTGGTTTCCTAAATTTAGGCCATGATCTTAGAATATCTGACGTTTTAGCGCATGGATCTTTCTCATTATTTTATTGCAAACAATTACTACATCATATAAAGTTATTTTTAAAAGTTATAACATCTCGGTTAAGACAGCCCTTGCACAAAGCATTGCGACGTCCGTCAAGTGTCTACAGTGATTGTAGAGAAAATTAATCACTCCGTGAGCTCCAGGGCAAAACAAAGGACGGTAGCTTCGATTCTACGAAAAGGTAAGCTCTTTGGCCTTCCATGATTCATCAAAAATCGAGTTTAATTGCTAATTGAGCTGTTTAAAAAAAGTACAATGTTTTACGTAAGAACATTTTTTACCATGTAACAAGAAAATTTATAAAATATTGCCATGGCCACATGAATAAAATTTGCAATAAATCATATACGTAAGGATTATATATGAAGGTACGTAAAAAGTTCCTTAAACTTCGCTATAAAAAAACTGGTTGTCGAGATGAGTTGTTATTTTGTTTTGCGATACTGTCCACGATATTAGTTTCTAGGCAAAGTAATAATTAATTGCGTTAGTAGCTTAGCTTTGTGAGGTAATGATTATGTTGACTCGTTGTTAGACTTCTACTAACAATAATAAACTATTAACATGTAGATAGTACCTACATATATGGTAGTAGTTTTATTTATATTTTTAGGAGGGATTATAGCCTTTACCTGGTGTTAGGATTCTTCAGCAAGAGTTCAACGTGGTGAGTACCATCACAGTGCCAGATATTCTGCCTTTCAAACAGTGCAACCATTTTTGTGCATCTCTAGTAAATCAATCACGTTTTTTTGGTAAATTATTATTTGTTTATTTATTGACACGCAGTTCATTGACGCGCGGGTCAATGACACTCGCCGTTCGCTCTCCTTTCGACAGCAAGGATAATTAATAATTGACCAGAAAAATGTAATCTCCTTCTTCTTTTAATTTGAAAATGTAATCGATTTACTCGAGATTTTTCAGACAAAATGTAAAAAGAGGTATGTATTTTTTTGTGTGTGGAACATATTCCTAGAATATGCACTAATAATAAAATACCCTAAATAAGTTTGAAGGACAACTGGCACTGCACGGCTCCCGTCATCCTAGGACGTAGTTGACTGCTTAACGTGCCCTCCGAACGGGAGCGCTCAGTCGAATATGCCACCGACGATCACCCATCCAAATAGTGACTACGCGGAACAGTGCTTAACTTCGTTGATCTGTTAAGAACAACATAGCCAGCTACGTCACGAGCGCTCCAATTTGCTAAGTATAGTCACTGAACAGATATTAGTACGTATAGTGAGCAGTACCTAATGCTTGCTAACTTGCTTGAATGCATAATACCATTCATTGCAGTGGTACCCACCAAGACAGACTCTTGTACCTGGTATAGTAGCAGCCTACAGGGCTGCTACTATACCAGGTTTTTAAAAGTATCAAAATACCGGAGTCATTGTGAGCTGAGCTATCAAGCTGTTTTATTATTATAAACTCGGGGTTTAGGGTATTTCAAACTATGTCCTCAGCAAATAGTTCAGTAAACAACCACTCTTCACCGAGGCCGCGTAAGGAATCTGTAGGTCCTCTAACTATTTTAGGGTTATTTAGGGACAGTCCCGCTGTAAATCTTAATCGCTGTCGGTAGAAAGTTTAGCGCAATGACTCGTGAAGCCGACTGTCCGCTAATAAATCGTCGAATCTGTGGTTTAGTCAATATAAATAACAGCTGGCACACTATACCTACAGCAAAAGGCAACAAATCTAATTCTCACACTAGATTTGGAAGATGATTCGCTTCAAATTAAAATAACCAGTGAGCCTTGTTGTTTTACTAACGTATTTATTATTTCATTATTATGATCTAAAAACATATGAAATATTCGTAAAACCAAATAAGCTTAGCTTTCTTTAATTACTACTCTAGCTACTTTAGAGAACTGTTTAATGAACACAAAAGTTGAAAACGCATACATGGATACATAGATGAATTTTTCAGCGTAAGCAGGTACTTTTATATAAATTTGTTTTGAATGTACTCGTACCAGTAGCTTTTTTAGTTCTTTTTTATGAAATTAAAGCTTTAAAAAGAACCAGTAAACCATTCAGCGACCTAGCCAGTTCCGTTTTGTCTTAGCTGCGTGTCTGCGGCGAGTCGATAGCCGAAAGTCCATTTTACGGGAAGCTAAAGATACGAGGTACCTAACCGAGAATTCTTTTATTTACCAGTTCACACTGCAATTCTCCAGTTTAAAAGTTTAGCAGCTGTGTAAATAAAAGTTTAGTTTGTTGGTTCGGCGCTAACGTGTTTTTAAATGCTTTTCATGTTTGTTGTGTTTGTACTAAGCTCTATTTTATTAGGGATATTTTATTGTGATGCAAAACCAGAAAACTTAAAAGAAACTACATTAGTATGGCATTATGGTATTAGGATAGAGTACTCGTATATCAGTCAAAAGTACACATAAATTACTGCCACTATAATATGTAATCCTCATGTTTGAACAAACAAAATAAACAATATACCTACATAGTTTTGAAAATCACTTTTTTCACATTACCCGACTTTCAATTCATAGGTGCCGCTTACACTTCTTAATAGGTCTTTAATACTCGTATGTGTGCAATCATTATTTGAAATCTCTGTGAACGCCTAGAATTTCAAATGTTAGAAACAATCGCCGTAAATAATGGATGGCATGTTTGTAATTTAAATCACATGTATATATTTTTTTTAACAATATCAAGATGCGATTGAGTTAGAGCCTAGAAGAGTCTAAAGCATTGGCTTTAGACTGGTTTATTAAAGCAAATAATATTACTTGCACTCTGTAAATCTTAATATCTATAAGGTTATCCTAAACCATAAACCGAAAGACGGCAAGCTACAACATAATTGTATGTTTTAGAGACAATTCTAAAACCAGTTGTAGAAAATAAATAGAAAAGAATTTTCTTGTTTGGATACTAGAAGCCTAAATCAGATACACAAACAACCTATTGCTGCCGTTGCTAACGCAGGCTCTTGTATACGACTTCCAAACCGAATCTTTAGACAATAATAATATTACAGATATATCATTTTATAAAACTTATCTTCGTCGCTTTCAATATGGTGACTATTATGTTTATTGCTATTCTTACAAACTGAGAAAGAGGATCTTATTGCCACCGAATATTATCTCTGAATAAAAATAAAAAAAGATTCTGTATGCGCTATATCTAAGCCGACGAAACAAAACACAACTCCAAACAAAAACGTCCGTTTATTTGACCCTAACCATAGGTCCGAAACCATGTTGCGTTTTCCAAAGTTTTTTTTTTTTAATAAATAAATAAATAATGCTGGACAATCCACACAGCATCATCTAGCCCCAAGGTAAGCTGCTGTTAAACAGAGCTGTGTTTATGGGTACTAGATGACTGATATATTATTATACTTTATACAGTACATAGATATTTTTTTATTAAATATAGAAAATACCCAGAACACCCGGGACAAATATTTGTAGATCGTACAAACATTTGACCCGAGGCGGGAATCGAACCCGCAACGTCCGCGTCGCAGGCAGACCTGCGCCCGCTGCGCCACATCGGTCGTCCAATATAGAGAAGTTTTCTTTTGAGCGACTTCACGCTAACATTTCCAAGTGGTGTGGTAGAAACTTGTAGGTACTTCGAACTCAGTAAATTGTTCGCGACCGCCAACTTTATGGCAAGCGTACAGAATTACAATTAGTTTAATAAAAGCTCCTGTTGTTTTTTCATTTGTAGATAAACTGGAATTGGACTTCAGTTGTTTATGTGCTGTGCGTGGGTTCAATTGATTCTATTTTACCGATTGGTAAATTGGAATATGAAATTAAAAGAGTTTATTGCAAACGCTTTAAACAATTAAATAAACATTTTTATTTATTTTTTTCAAAGTTTTTATCTCGTATGTTCTTAGATGAGTTAGGGCCCACTTGACTCTGGATTCTGTAGTTATGTAGCAAAAGTTTTAATGGTTGATTGAAGATGTTTGTTACCGAATCACGACCGATTTGCATGAAACTAGGAACATGTGTAGTTCTGTCCTTGGAATAGAATTATTGATAGTTTTATCTAGGTATGTACCATGCGACTAATCAAATATCCGCCCTAAAAAAGGTACCACGTACCTTTTAATACCGGCGGTAAATGTTCAGCCATACGGTACAGTAGACCACCGAAGGCTGTGCCAAGCCGTAAATATTAAATAACAGCTCAGCAAGTGTTGTGGATTTATGTCTCAATACCGACCCCAGCAGCCTTCTTTATCGTTCGATTAGTTGCTGTAATGGCGGCTGACCACGCTAAGCGAACAGCTAGCGCTTAGTTTACTGTGGTGTTTAAAACATTTATAAGAGCTTTCAAAATTATCATTATATACTTTCTAAGAGTAGTAGTTTTTGTGATAGAGCTCAACCGGGAAAGTACCACCACCATAGCACATTATATATAAGGTAATTCATTATCAACCTGACAAACTTAAGAGGTAGGTTCCACACATAAAAAAAAATACTTGTACTTTATTTTTTAAACGATTTTTTTTTTTAAATAAAAAAAATAATCGTAATTCTGCTTAATAATTAGTTATCCTTGTTAGAAATCGAAAAGGCAGCGCTCGGCACGTGTTAGTGACCCACGGGTCAATGAACCGCGGGTCAATAACCCGAGCGTTCTTATTAAAATCCACCATCCGAATGCGAGCTTGGCCAAAAATCTTATATGTTAGGCTAGCAAACTTTCTAGAAATTACCAAACAGGAATAAGTTTCATTAGAAACACTAACTAGTCATACGTTTACTACACAGATGACGTCCTTTTGTAATATTTTTGAAACGTGTTGCTTTGCTTAATTTAATATAGGTACCCTTAAAGAGTTAAAACTATAGTGGTTAGAAATCATATTAAATTATTAACGGCTATTTACCACTTCAATTTGTCATTTATGCTTTATGCTGACGTTTCGAAGTATTCGCCAAGCAACCGTCAAACGCGGTTGCGGGCGGTGCTCATGAAGAAGAGCTTCTAAATAGCTTCGAAACGTCATCATAAAGCATAAATGACAAATTGAAGTGGTAAATAGCCGTTAATAATTTTATATAGGTACCCTTATTTAGCTATATTACCCTAGTTGTTCCAAACTAGTTTAACAGACTATAAAATACCCAACTACACCTTATCTGATATTCAATTCTACTGGGTTCCACTCGCTCTTAAATATTTAATCGATTACCCAATCTACTGTTCACTACAACTTACCTACTCTGCTATGGACACTTTCGCTACTCGGAGGTTTTATCAGGTCCTACTACAAGTGCCCGCGTACTAATAATAAGTATTTGCATAGAAATGAAATGTTACAAAACTGTTACTAACAAGTTTTGTTAGTAATACAAGCAGAAGTAGAGCTATAGAGCTTGTCGAAGAAGTGCCACCAACATTTTTATTTCTGCGCTACACTGCAATGATTGTTGTGATACGTTAAAAAGTTCATTTATTTGTCAATAATAAGACTATTTTAAATTTCTGCTATTTTTTTGCTAGGTTTTTTAAATCTTGTTACAAATATTAAAAAAAGATCTCTACGTGATTTGCATAAGGTGCAATTTAATTAAAGACACATTACTATTAAGGCATGTTATTGCATAGAATAATTCATGCATACAACTATGCCGTAAGGCGCGTAGATGGTCGTAAGTCATGAAACGTCTTATTTCAATGGTGGTGTGATTTATGTGCTCAATTACCGGAGCCCGCTGTGTCGTTTTCACGCCTACAGTCCACTTACCTAGCCGACTGGTGGGAATCGGGCTGATCTTTTCATTTCAGTTTTTTAAAGCTGGGCTTCATTCATTTATTTTTATCTTTATATCATTAGTTAAGGGCTGGGAAGCCCTACATCTTACATACTCTTACCATTTGCTCTAGCACAAAATAATTTTGCGTATTTGTTAATCGTATGAGAGTACCTACTAGAAAAATACTAACGAAACTACCAGCGACTTCGTCCGTCTAAGTTTCCAGTCATCTACTACTACCCTCTGGCAGGTATATAAAATTCTACACCTCAAAGCCGATTTGATAGAGCTCTAACACGGTCATTACTAGCTGAAGGAAAATCATTTTTGATCAAATAATAAATAACCCAAAAAATATATTTCCACTATAATTTACTGAAAAGTCTCATTAGCCATCGTTAGACTCCATCCGACTCCATTATCCAGACTCTGGTAATTCAGTATCTTGTTGTTTGTTTAAACCTTACCTTCTTTCAAATAAATGGTTATAAAAACAACAAAGAGTACTCTTGAAGACTATAAATCTGCTAGATCCTAGCTTAAGGAGAGCATTACCATACCACGCGGAGACAGACGGTGTGGTAAAACATCTGTATTTTGCTTGTAAACTTTACTTTCTTTTTTGATGTGAGTAAATATTTTAAATGTAGAGCGTTTTTCAAGGGGCTCCACTACTCTATATTAATACTTTATTATTATAAACTAGTAGTTCGTGTTCAATTTCCTATCTCCCCTCACATCGGACTATAATATTGAAATTGACAATAAACTCTACCGAAACAAGAAAAATATGAATAAACAGAAAACATTCTACTTTTCGAGGGTTTTCCCCTCGTAGCGACAACTTTTTTAATCGCCTTGAAAATGAAAGGTCTTCACCGCGGGGCGTCTCTTGCGGCGGGAAATATATAACGGGTAGTCAGCACTGGTTTTTCATAATGTCGAGGTGGTAGCAAGTTTGTTGTATGGATCAAATCAAAGCATCAATGTTATTGAACTGTCGTGCAGTCTTAGCACGATTTAAAAAGCATCTGCAACATTGGTGCAGTTCTCGAGATAGACAACGGCATTGTATTACCATTCCTTAGCTGGTTTGCTGTTCACGTTTTAATGTGTGGATTGCGGTAGTATGGTCACAATATTACGCTTCGGACTCGTTAGTGATTGTATGAATGAGAAACTGGTGCTGGTCTTTGAAGTTTTCAACAAAACGTAGTAAGTACAATCCATCTCCCAAAGCAGGTGTCAAGAGGCGAAAAAAGTTCGCATTGTTACCCTTTATTGTGATGATTTCTTCACTCTCGGGAACTCAAACGAACTGAACTTCAAACCTTTCGGAAAAAAAAGAAACTTTTGTAAATGAAAAGGTAAAGGACCAATAAGTAGCTCAATGAAATTGCATTATCGCCAGTGCGACCCCACTGAGGGAAGTAGACGCAATAAATTGAATTACGAGTCCCGCAACCTCTGCCGTCCTTAAATAGAAATCGCCTTTGAGTCCTGTCTCGGACGTCACTTGGAAGGGAACACTCGGTGTCTAATCAATGTTCTTTCTTTTGAGGGATCGTCGTATTCGATTGCCTTAACAGACATTCTTCGCGACCTTTGATACATTTATTTATATTTTTGCTAGTTGGGAAGGTAGGTAGGTACCTATTAATTAAATTCTTTCACAAAATAAGATCTGCCGTGATAATATCGTAATATTGTTGTAAGGTGATTCTAGGTCTAGGAGTTGGCCATTGACTTATATACGAACTTACTCTACTTTCATTTCCCCAGAGGTTTTTCCTAAGTAAATTTTTTCATTATCATTCACTATAATTATTATTTAAGGTTTCTGCGATATTTGTGCGCCTTGAAAGATAGTACCTATATGTATAATCTCGTATTAGTTCACATGTGAAAGTTGTGGTTCCCGCAGACTTTCTAATTAATACGGAACTAATCACGCATCGTATTAAATATTCGCACTAGGGGAAGATAGATCCCGTCTGTTGCGGTAAAGCTACCTACCCACCGACTGCGGCGGATGGCGACCGCAACGCGCGCGCAATCAGAGACTATTGTTAAGGGTCGTACCTACTTGGACCTACGTGTAGCTCTAGCTAGGTGCTCATTATTACGAGCATTGATTAATTCTAGTTCAGCTTAGATCGCTTTTTGTTGCAGGGTTTGACGTGGAGTTTGTCAAAAAGTTTTCATCTAGTCCTGACCTTTGTCGTTTGTTTGTGGTGGATTAGAGTAGGATTAATTTATGGACTCACACGCACTGTATGCTCGTATAATATGTATGTATAAATGTGGCAGTAGATACTATTTCTTCCACTGTACCACAGCTGATAACATAGTATTAAGACTGTACCTAAATACACTTTAAATTGGAATAATGTGGGCTCAATTGGTAGATAACTTATGTTAAACAATGTTTTTAATGTTTCTCTTGGACAATTTTTAATGGAATTATGTATTTTTATAAATGGCCTTTCACACAAAACAACCAAAGCTTCAATTCAATAAATAGTTTGCAGTGAAGATCACCGCTACTAGATGGGCCCTATCAATTTATCACAGATAACAAATACTCAAAGATATATAATATAAATGTGTAACCAAACAACAATTAAGTATACATTAGGTTTGCAAATAATTCGCAACGCAATCCTCGACTCCTCTATAGTCAACACAACATGTTCAACAATCAAAGTGATGGAACGACAATCACACTAATGAATTGTACAATGTTCAAGAATGATTGAATGCCTGTCGGTCGTCATTGAAGCCTGTTGCTCTTTACTTAGCTTGACTTTACCTACGTATAGTTTGATGCAGATAAATTGAATCAACATCACCGTTTTTTACCAGGTGGTAGGACTCTTCAGCGAGAGTTCGTCTTGGTGGGTACCACCGCAGTGTCAGATATTCTACCTCCAAGCAGTAGTGTGCAAGCATTACTGTGTTTAGGTTTGAAGGGCACTGTAGCAAGTTAAATTACTGGGCGAAAGAGATTTAACAGCATTGTCTCGGGGTGATAAGCGCAGTGCAGTGCCACGCAAATACGGTAATCGAACCCGCAACCTCTGCGTCGCAGGCGGACCTGCGCCCGCTGCGTCACATCGGTCGTCAAATTCAAAAAAGTCAAAAAATCCTAGAATCCACTCTTACATACTCTTGTCCAATGAATAAAATGACTCTAAACCATAACGAAACCAACATTAAAAACAAACCACAAAACCTATACCTCCGTAACATATTTGAACGGTGAGTATGTCTTCAAACTGAAAAATATCAGTCGAGGCGTCCGTTTTGGAACACGTCCCGATATACCCGTTTGACAAAAAGTCGACCACACTCGTTTATATCGTATACCGTTTTGTTAAAGTGTCACATGTTTTCGATGACTTTTTAAAAACGACCACCGACATTTATCAGCATGGTGTGTCGTAGAGCTTTTATTAATTCAAGCTTTTACAAGTTTCCGAACAAGGTAAAGTGCAAACTAGAGTTACTAGGGCTGCAGTTTCTTGAAACGATATTATATTAGTCATTAACAGCTAGGTGCGAGTTGCCAGTTGTTGAAGAAACCTGAAACCAGACTCGAAGAACTATGAGCAAAGAAATGCATTACTGTACTTGCATATATTAAACATTACAGATAGGGCAAGTACGGACCATGGGGAAATAAATGGATTAGAAAGTAAGTGATGACTCTGTCTGTAAACAATAATTTCCAGCAACTGCACCTGCATATCGTAGACGTGGCATTTATTTATTTTACGTAACCACGTTCTCCGCTTCATTACGGTGATAAAACTTCTAGGACGTTTCAGGGAACCGAGCCTTAACTGGCCTCGACCACACCAGATGAAAGTTTCTGATGGTATAAATTGCAGAGGTTTTACAATTTACAAACTATACAAAAAGCAACAGAAAACAGAAATGGGTTTTCCAAAAGAGCAGTAAACTGAATCAAGCCCAGAATAAGCATTAACATTGATGAATCAGCCAACTGAATCAACTGATACGAATGTAATCACTGGAGTCGTTCACTAACCAATTTATTCAACTATTGTCAAGCGCCGTAACAAACACCGCTATGGTCACTAAATACACCTGCCACCTACCCTGCCACCTCTTTCAAAACCTTGGTTTTCTAAAAAGGTCAAAGTTCAAACATAGAATACAAAGCCAACGCCAAAACGAAATACTTATTAACATACCTAATGCACAGAATGGCACAGAAGCAATGAGACAAGCAAAATGTACCCCAGCAATGCATCATTACAAATCTCCCTTATATCTGTATGTTCACGGTACATTTAATGCGGTTGCGTCTAATTAAATCCGCGCGTAGCGATCACGCGGTGTCGACGATTTCTGCAGAGCGACGCACATTGAGACAAAACTGAGTTGTTTGTAACGTTAAAAAAAACTTTAGTAAAAGAAATAAGGTTACATTCAAACTTCGATGTATCTACTATAAATAAATAAAAAAATAAATTATAAATAAAAATTTTATTTCAGATCATTTCGAATCCATATTAGGTTAGTAGTACAAAACACTTATAACTATATTAGGAACCACACAATTTAATAAATTCAATTCATTAACTTACTTGGAGACTAGGCGAGAGATCGGCGCAAGTACCCTATGCCAGTGCCTCATGTAACATGAGTAGAGGTCCTCCACAACAACAGTTAGAAGGCTGTTGGTGCTCCCACTTTGTCGCATTATTGCCTGATGCGCTTCAATACCGCGGCAGCCTCAACAGCATTCGAAAACCATTGTTGTATTGGTTTCGCAGGGCATTGTAGGATTTCTGTGTATATTTAGCCCACAAACTGCACGTGTAGAAAGATGTACAATACGCTTTAAAGAGATTTTTACTGACGCTGTACAACGTGCGAGTCTGCGAGCCAACATATTGCACCTCACTGACAACGCCCTGCGTTCCCTCTCCATGTCCATGTTATCTGACAAGTCTTCAGTGAGCCAGTGGCCCAGGTACTTAATCTTTTTAACCCAGTTAAGAAGAGCTTCCTCGAGTTTTACTGGCGGAACAGAGTAGCTTTTATTACCAGCTTTAAAAAGCATAAGCTCACTTTTTTTGACATTGTACCTAAGCCCATGGCTCACCGAATCCTTCTCACATACACACATCAGCCGTCGGAGCGCGTTGATCGATGGACTCAGTAAAACCATATCGTCAGCATAACTGATATTGTTCATGCTGACGCCATGTACCGTGCACCCGACTCTGGTTCCACTGAGTTCAACGATATATATGGACTATGAATGTCAAAGTTAGCTTATAAGACGCAGCTTTTCCGATAAGGGGCTTTATTTTCGAATTTTAAAACAGATTGTCAGCCTAAGCCAATTTAGTTATCAGAATACAGAGGCCATTCCAGCCATCATTGGCCAAATTTGACAGATTTGTCTCAGATTATCAAAAATCAAATCATGTTGGCAAACCACTTTAATTAGACTTTCTAACTAAATATATATATTTGAAAAAATATATATACTAAATAATTTCTAACTAAATAACAAAAGCAAATCTTACGAATAAATAACATTATTATTTAGTTGGGTGTGCGACTCACCTTACCAGAATTTTTAAGACAATAAAAAGATTCCGGCTGGGAGCTCGCAGATGCGGCTGAATACCTCCTGAATAATTACGACAACATAACGCCTCGGGCGCGTCTCGATGGTGTAGATATTTGTAAAGGACCTATTCATTACAGAGTCAGGAATAACTGAGTTGACACATACTAAGTTAACATAGATACAGATGACAAGTATCCCACTAATATTTTAAATTCGAACGTCTGAGAGAGTGTGTGTGTGTGTGTGTATGTTTGACGATTAAGATGAAATTTGGAATGTAGATGGCTGAAGTCCTGGAATAACTCACAGACTTTTTATCCCGGAAAAAATATTGTTCCAGTGGGCTGGCATAAAAACTGCAAAAACTCGGGTAAAGCCGTGCTAGTCAGCTCGTATTTTATATTTTATATTAGCGAAAAATGCTATAAACTATGAATCGCGAAGTCCGCGAGATTTTTATGTAAGTGTCATAACCATAGTTTTTTTGAACCTGGGAATCAAATAAAAAACAATAATCATAAGTACCCATCTTAATGAGATAGGTAGTATCATCACAAAAATAGTAAAAACCTATCACATTTTTTTTCTTACAAAATTCAAAACAAAAGACACATTGAGATTCTCAAGAAGCTTCTGCAAGAAAGCTTTGCAAAACAAAGCATTATGTTTTTAAACTAGGACAGAGCTTACTGCTGTTTTTCTTCTTTAGTTTTATAAAAAAAGAATAACAGTTCAGCTTCCAGCGATGTTGCATTCCACTACTGGCGAATAAAAACATGCCATTTTAAAATGCTGACCTAAAACTGTTGTCTGCAATAAAAATAAAAGCCTATCTTTGATTTGGCTCACGAAGCGGCGAGATAATAAAAGTTGGGTTTGTTAACTATAATGTATGTTACCTTATACTTGACACAGACTTTTTAAGTTTTCCGGCATTGATAATGATAAAACTTACATCTTAGTTCCGCAAAGGGCTTCCATTCAAAGTTTCCCTACAAGTCGGGAGTCGGGATAAGTTACTCGATCTCATGTCAAACAAGGATATGCACTCACTGGGGACGGCAACTAATCTAACGCGAAACTTACGCAGAGTATTTGATATAAACTTCTCAACTGCTTGGTAGTAATTGATATTTGGTTACTTCTGAATTACAGGTGGAAACAACTACCAAAATTTACTAAACAACTTACTCAATGGTCGATAGGTAGGTACAGATTTTAGTTTAATGGGTGGGCTTGAAAAAGAACTTATAAAATATAAATCACTTGCTGTCGATTCGGACAAAATTTATTGTGACAGTGTCCCAACTGACACATTTGATTATAATATTTTTTTTACTGTCGATTCGGACACCATTAAAAATAGCGGCATTGCACAGTCAGTTTAAAAAAGAAACATGGCGGCGGCACAGCAAGACGACGAATAAGCCTATAAGGTCAAACTCTTTCTAGTTATAGTCTAAAACTTGGTTTCCTAATTTATGACGTCAGTCGTTTGTTTCTTTCTTATTACGGTGACTTTGCGGATACCAATGTAAAAATAGATAATCCTGCTCCATAATAAAAAACAGAGTATTTTTAGCAATTTACAATCACATTTCCGTACAGGTACATAAGGTGTGTTGGGGAGTAGAGCGTATCGTCGACCACTCCATTCGATGCCCGAATAAATTTCCTCTTCAATTTTAAGAGTGCTGTAGACAGGAGAGGATTGAGAAATATTAAAAAAAACAATTTTGATACAGATGTTGGTTGAATCAACCCTTAAACGGTAATCGTGATTAGAGCATTGGCATCTTTGTAAGTAAAATTAACTTTGAAAAAAATTGTGTAGGTACCTGGGCAAGCGATGTAGTGAGAGTCTACGCAGAGGAACTATTCTTAATAAAAAAGATGGAGCTGTGCTGTGTGTAGCGCAAACCCAAACACGATTATATTTATAATTCATTCTAAGATTATTACAAACCTGGTTAAGTATCTGGAGTATATCTGATATTTTATGCTAATGCCAGCTAAAGCGTTCTATGGCGGTATAAAATAATAATATCTAGGTACCGGGAAAGTTGCGATACTTGTTACTCCTCCTTTATGTGCGTTCACGTAAAACGCTCCTCGGGAGGATCGTATTTTAGGTGCACTTTAATAAAACCTTCAGATATGGAGATACCTAGATAAATAAACCAGATAATACAAGTCTGCCTGAGCGGCAATGTAAGTTGTGAGCTGGTCCCTGTAAACTCATAGACAAACGTCTAAGTTATTTGATTTTAATTAAAATGTTATATTAGAAAGAAATATTTATTTTATTAAAAAAAAACATTAAATAAAAATAAAAAAGTACCCTGCATACAGTGAAAACAAAAAAAAATTATAAGAAAAACACAGGAATAATAAATTTTCATTCAGTAAATAGCATGCTGCTACTAATTGCAGTTTCTGTCAGTTACTGCTGCGCAGTTCATTTAGATGATGAGAAGCGGATGAGAAGAATCGAAGATCGGGCAGAGTGGCTTTCATTTGGATAAACATGCAGCGGTGAACTGCTATAGTTTTATTGAAGTATGATGACGAAAATGCTGTATTGATGTAGCAATGATTTTTATAAAACTATCGTGGTGAAAGTGATAATGTCTTATTACTCGAGTCGTATTTCAGAGACTCGGAAAGTAATTAATTATCTTGCAGCACTTAAACCTTTGGTCACTCTGCGTCTTTATGGTAGAGTAAAGTATATAAAGTAGTGAAATATAAAC
Source organism: Colostygia pectinataria (assembly GCA_951394395.1). Lineage (NCBI taxonomy): Eukaryota > Metazoa > Arthropoda > Insecta > Lepidoptera > Geometridae > Colostygia > Colostygia pectinataria. The sequence goes on from OX596362.1 coordinate 4,652,435, forward strand.
TCTTGAGTCACATCGCAGGTTCTTACTGTACCTACGATTTATTTTAAAAATAGAAGGACTGCGGTAAAAAGAATAAATCATTAACAAAATGTTTAATTAATTTAAAAAACTGTGTAAATATTTACGTACGAGTACCTACGTCGTATACTTTGTAAAAAAGATAAATTTATTCCAGATAAATACGATTTAAAAATCCGTTACTAGCCTCAGGCCACAAGGTTTTCGCATTAGTCGTCTCCTAACAGGATCAGGTAGGGTGACCAAATTGTTTAATTTCGTTATTTGATTTGAATATAGGCAGCTGTACTTTTTTCGTACGGTCTACATCATAAACTTTATTATTTTTACAAAAGCGAAAGATTCGTACGTGTTAAAGAAAAACTAAACATCAATCCGCATTGGGTCTGCGTGGTGGATTAAGAAACAAGGAAAAAGACCCACTATATTATAACCCACCCGAGATTAGGCCAGTGTCCCAACAGTGGAGACATTAAAAGGCTGTCATGATGAAGATGGTCCCCCACTCGATGGACCGTATTACGACCGCTACAGTGTGATGACATTAACAAGTCAAGGAATGGTAAAGGTTTCATGATCGGTCGTTTAGGTCCTTTATGGGAAAGGCACACTTCTATTGGCTAATATGGCGATAATGATGATGATTGGTATTATTGATTGATACTAGTTCATTTACTATTTCCAAGTTTAAGAGCGCTGCAATGTTAAATCTAGACAAGAAAGCTTTGTTTCCTATACAACCCCAAATTTGTATTCGCAGATCACATCGTAAGGCAGCAGAGACTACGCGTGAAACAGTGCCAAACCACGTACAAATGCATTTCATTCACCAGCTGAGACAAACTCGTATGCGACCACACGCGCCAAATGTTGTTTGCCTCTTATTCGTATGCAGCAATACGTTAAAATGCCTCGCACAAACTGTGGCCTCTGTGAAACTTGTGGAGAGCTCAACTGTTGATATGGAAAACCTTTTAATTTTATAATGAAAGCTGAAATAAAACGATTTTTAACTAGTAAGAAAGCAGTTTATTAGAGAATATTTTTATTATCATATTTTTTAGTTTCATGGTCAGGTAGTAATATAATTTTCACTAAAGATTATGATACGAGTATTTACTATAATTTGTGAGTTTTAGTGATTCACGATCTTTTTTGATTTCCTTGGTAAGCGTTGTTCATTTGTACTAAAAAAGTTTAAATTATTTTAAATAATAAATATCACACATAACCCACACCCATACATCATACGCACCACACACTTCACTACGCATACAATAATTAAATATTTTATGTTTACATAATTTAAAATGACCTACTCTTACTTTTAGTACATTAAACTTAATCTATAAAAAAATTTATTACGGAAGAGCGAGATTTCCTAATACAGGTATTGTTATATTATACTTAAAAGGAGGTCTCATACTCATTTATATCTAGGTATGGATTAAGTTAGAGAAATAAAAACATTTTGTATTATGTTTTTTTTTTTAAGTTATTAGCCTTTTCTTACTATTAAACCTGGTGAATATAGTCACCCTAGCTTTAGCAGCATCGTTAATCGTGATTAGGGAGTGACGCATGTGTCGCGTCACTGACCGAACGCCCTGAGGTGTTTGAGGATCATATCCGATGGATATAGTGTTATCCTGAACATGATATACAGCGACAATCTCTGCCGAGATGAAAAAGATTTTCAGCATTTTTATTCTTATCCAAAAATAAACAATACAATTTAAATTATTTAATTAGAAAGTAACTGAAGAAGACTGCGAGAAACAAATTAAACTAGTACTAAAATACTCACGCTATCACACGTTTTATTATTAATAATAGCATGAAATAATTGTCTCATCAATAAAAAAATATATGTTTTTGTCCTATTTTCAATAAACACTTAAATAAGGTATAGGTAAAAAGTAGGTACTTTTTAGAATAAATATCTTCGTTTAAATACAAAAAAAAATGTTTTTTGGCATTTTTTTTGACGCTTACTATTTTTTTTTATATGTATTAAAATAAAATAAACATTATTGGTTTTTAGATAGGTAGTATATTTAATAAGTTTTATTTCACTGGTCCATCTCAATCTCATGGTCATCTTTGATGTCATTATACAAGCCAAGACAAAAGTAAGGTTCGTTGTTGGATAAAAATAAGCACATTAGAACGATAAAACCGGCATAGTTATTAACTTGTCTGATTTAAATTTTATTGTCTCTGTTTAGTCAGAATATTCAAAGGTACTAACATTTTTATGAGCGTGAAAGCAAATCCCTGTGTAATCCTCGTCTTCAGCGATCCATGAGGTACTTCGCATAAAGATTTGACTTCTCAAAAAACGGTGACCGTCATAAATATTGACGGCCGTGTTGTAGCTGCAACATGACATGTCTAATGCTTTTTGTAAAGAGGTGAATCCCGTTCATTAGACTCAAAACTCTCAAACACCTAACGGGGCTTAAGTTTTGTATAAAGCTAACCACAGAATATTATAACTACTTACCATCAGTGGGCCATTTTGGTGACTATTTGTGTTGTACAACCTTGATGATACAAACTAATTTTTGGACGCACTTATCATAAATCATTACCTACATTGACTGGTCGAAATTATTAGAATGCAATTTATGAATAGATATAAACATGTATTGCATCTCTGTCATAATACAGCCGTCATTATAACGTTTACACTTTCATAAAAATCTGGAGCTTAAGACAAAAAATATTCCCTATTGTGAACCAACAGATGCGCTTGAATAATTACTCTAGTGGATTTGAGTGCGTGAAGATAAGGAAAATATACGGGAAAGAAAATGAGTTATAACTGTTTTTTTACCAAATACTAAACCTAATAATAAATTGCTTAGACACTATACATTAGACTTCATATTGTAGCCTGAAAACTATTTTTATCTCAGTATCAAAGTAGTTTTCTTAATCGCCTATTTCCTTGTCACATTTTTATAAGTAGACAATAAATAAAATCCCAGAAATTGGCCACGGACATAACGCTGTCCCCGGAGAATAGAATGGTAATTGCAAAAACACAACTTTTCAGGAAAAATAAAAAACATGTTTTTGATTGATTACTTCATAGATACTGGACGTAGACTGTTGATTGTCAGCTTTACGAAAAGCTTATTTTTTATGTGTTTGGAATATAACAATGGAACACGCCTAAGATATGCCAAAAACGAGATATTTAAAGATTAAGAAGTTACTGAATATCAATCGCCATCTAAGATGTATAATGTCGATTACCATTTTATTCATAGTATTTCCTAGCCAAAATCGATTATTGCACCAGTGACTTACCATTTCATTCCACGTTTTTTTACAGTAAAAGTGATAATGATAATGCTTGAATATCATCCTTTTCTCGTCAATATAGTCTAACTTTTTTCTGTTAATGTCTTTAATTGGTTTTCCAATAAAACTATACCAATGGTAATCAACTTTGTTTTTAGATTAATAATTGCTTTAAATTGACGAAATTACTTCAAAATCTTCTTAAATCATAAAAGCTAGGCCCTCATACTTAACATATCACAGCCATGATCATTATCATCATCAGGGTACACTAGTCCACTGCTGGACATAGCCTAATGAGCACCATAACGCCCTGTATTCAGCTTGCCGCATCTAGCATCTGCCTGCAGTCTTTGCAGATCATCATCCCAGCTGGTCGGAGGGCGTCCTACACTACGTTTGTCGAGTAACACAGTTAACATCAGTATCTTGATTATTATAATGCTTCTTTCAAATAAAACAACGAAAAAAAGAAATCAAAAGTGAAAACAACAGTATTTTTTTGTTATGTACCCTAATAGGTTTACTAACATTTCGGTATTCATTTAAATCTATACATAATTCTGCATTGTGCACAAACAACTTATAGCAGAGGGTATGAACACAGGCGAGCTTAACCCTATAGATCGTTTTCTGCTAGCAAACCTTCTAAATGAGAGAAAAGCGATAGCAAGGGACAAGGGGGCCTACTTACTTAGGTACACACAGACAAAACGGGCTTAGATGTAATGTAATTTTAATCAGTCAAATTAGGAACATGATCACTTAATAATTAGTAAGGTACTTAAAATACAGGAGCGACATCTCAATCATCATCAGTGTCGACATCATTTCTTTCAGAGCCAATACTAGCATACGTCAGAGACTCATAAAAAGCATGATAGTAGCTTGGAATATCTCCTGCTTTACAGAGGCTCATGAGATCTTCATATAGAGCCTTGCTTATTGGAAGCGGCTCAGTGTATAACACTTGCAATTCGGGCACATAGCGAGGACTTGGGCTTGTTACCTGTCTGGTACCCCGCTTGCTTCGTGTCTTTTTAACAGGTTCTGTATTTAATTGGGAATATTCAGCATCGAAGTCATATTTGTATTTTAAAATTGATGGCTGTGAATGGGACACACTTACTTCCATTATTTTTGTCCATAATACTTTTTGACTTTCCTCATCTTTGACCCAGTTTTTGTTGCTTATCAACTCTTTGATGTTATAAAATTCCGGTTGCATCATTTCCTTAACGTTATATTTTTCACCATTTATCTTCGCGTTCATGATGATCGTATATATTTGATCGGGAGTATATACAACTCTTTGTTTTAATTCGCGCTCAATATTTGAATGCATGGAATCACCTTCGCTTTGGCCATGGCCGGTCTCAAAAAATCTGTGTGTGATATTCAACAGTAGTTTCTGTGCAGCAAACATATACAAAGCAAATATGAATCTATTTTTATTTTGTCCGCAACAACCGTCGGAGTAAATTGATATATTTTGGACGCCTCTATGTTTTTCATTGAGTAGAAATTGCCATAAGCAACTACCTATTTCATTTGCTCCTCTTTTAGCAATCTGAGCATGCCAAACATAGCAATAGCCTTTACTCTGTGTAGCATCAAACACAGTGAAATTGTACGTCGGATACTTCCTCTTATAGTGGAATGATCCAAGATCCAGATCGTGGGATGCTCAAAACCTTTTCCAAATCGAAGATTGCTATGATTGTTTCTGTTGGATCAACTGATTGTTTCTCTTCGTTTTTAATTTGCCGTACTCTTTCTTTGCTATTTATATGTTTAACATATCTTTCTTCCAAAGTTTCTCGTGTTTTAGAATCAGCATGTTGGTAACGAGTACATTGAGAGCACTGATCTTTTTTTGGTTTAAAAAAAGAATAATTAAACATGGTGTTAAAAATGGTAACGTATTTACGTTTAGTGGCCATATGACAGCTGTCAAGTTGTTGTCTTCCATACCACACTTTGTACAGGCGATACATTTTGGATATATTGAGTAGTTCTGAGAGGTATTTCCTTGTGGTGTCTTTTCTGACGTAATGAGACTCAACATTCGGAAACAATTCAATGTGCTTTATAATGCTTTCTTCTGTCTCAACGGACATATTACGTGGTCTATTTTGATGTTTCCCTCGTTGATCGATTAGGTTTTCATTAGATTTGTGCTTTTCCAGTGCTGTAAAAACAGTTTGATCTGAAATACTTAGAGTATTAATGAAAAAGGTTTTACACACTTGTATTTTCTCTGAATCTATTGTAAAGAAGTATTTGATCGTTTGAGTTCGGGGACGTTTTCGTTCTAAGGTGATTCGTTTAACGTTTTCGACTAATGTATGGCTAACGATATAGTGCCACTGTTTTTCATGATCTCCTATTGCATAGTATTGCTTCAGTAGGTACTTTCTTTGCTCATAACTTATCTTTTCGCCACATTTCTTTTTGCAATTGCAACTAGACCTTACAACTTTTTTGTCATACTCTTTCTTCGATCTACAGCCTACGTAAGCTTGTCCTGAATTTTTTAATATTTTACTCTTAACGTCTTGTCTTGCATCTATGTTTCGTTTCCGTTTTCTTGTATTTTTCTTTGCTGATTCTTGAATTGTACCATCTGAATGCATTTCCGCTTCGTTTTCTAAGACTGGCATGTTATTTATAAGTTCCCCGCTGTGATGAGGACTCTGATGGTCAATGCTATTGTTTTCTACTGTTTCTGTTAGATTCTGATGAGGAGATGTCATGCCCTCATTGCCAGTTATCGTTTTGTTCGACAATATACTATCAGAAATATTATCAGGTTGCAATGTTACGTCTAAATCAATGTTTTCAAGAGACAGTGCTGATTCTTCATGTTCCTCGTGAATAACAATAGTACTATTTGAGGTCGACGCCTGATTGACGTTTTGAAAAATTTTATTCAGACTCCTTCTTGATAACAGCTTTCTTTTTGCATGCTGAGTTGGTGTCAAATCAAGGGTACTTTCTATTCGTGCTTTAGGAGAGTCTATTAACTTATTGGCTTCGTATATGACAGAAAGCGATGCAATGAAGTCTGTTGTGTTCAAAATTAGGGAAATGTTTGAAATAGTAGATGGTGTGCTTACTATATTCTTAGTTGCCGATTCTATGTAATCTGATGAAAGCAAAAAAAAAAGATGAAAGAAGAGCATGACAATATGTTTTACTGTTCAGTACCTTAACAGTCGTTTCACTAACACACTTTACAAGAACCGCAGGCACGGGTTTGAACGAGAATATAATGATAACTGCGTTTATCATTATTTAGTTGAATAATTTTCACCAGAATATAATTGTATTATTGTTTAACATACTTAAATGTGTGAATACAATATGATAATATTACAGTACAACTTTATTCTTGTAATTTCAGGCATGGGTAGAATCGTCGAATAGTATTGTAATTTTTTGTAACTCCGCGAATAATGGTAATAGAGTTACGAAAAAAATTGAGCAGATGTATTAGCACCCACAGATCTCAAAAATGACAAAACACTAAAACTAAGGTAGTGGCGATTACCATTTTATTCTCCGGGGACAGCGATAAAGAAATTGGCTACAACAAACAAGCGTGACAGACAAACGTTATGGTTATGTTCATTGCCTTCTTCGTTACTCGCAATTCGAGTAGTTGGCAACACTTTGCTCGGCTATGAGGCCAGTAATATAGCTTGTATTCGGTTAGAGGTTTGTTTTAGGATTACGTAAAACAAAGTTGAGGAGTCAAGGACAAACTATGTGGATTTTTTCTGATTTGATACAAAGTTGGATTATGGAAAAGGTAGAGCTAATTTTTTTGATAATATTTTTAATTTGATAAGTAGAGTATGCTGATGTTGAGTCGTGAGGTAGCTCTGATGAAGCCATTTTTCAGTGTTTTATGTAATATCTTAAGGTAAAATTCCTATAAGAAAGATAGAGAAAGAGAAGATTTTTCAGTGATTTATTATGACATAACCAATCACATGCATATTAGTTTGTCATAAGTGCAATATCAAGCAGGATTTACTCTGAGTATATTAACATTATGGCCTTACCATAAGAAGAACGTCATATGTCGCAATATAACGTCTCTTTTTACAGTCATACGAACCAGAGTAGTAAAGTTGAGTAACAGGACCCCAACGCACTATAAACCATGCTCATTAGCTTTGATAACCGCAGCATTTGCAACACATTTTTGCCGTAGATTTTGATGGCGCCATTACGTAGGGAAACGATCGTTGTCCATCGGAGGGCCTTTTCGATTTAATTTAGCCCAGCCGGCGACCACCCTCGCGGTTAATTTGGAAATAATTATTGCTCTCCCCAGATGCAGCAAAAAGAGCAGGCATTGCCCGTTTTGGTAGTATTTTGTTTTGAAAGCGATAGTTAGTTTTTGTGTACTAACTGACTATTACACAAAAACTGACTATCGCTTCCAAAACAAAATACCTACTAACCTAAAGCTGACTAATGTTGTTTTGGTGTAATTTTCGTGAATAGTAGGTAAGTTTTTAGTTTTGATAAATAAAACTTCTAAGGAACGGTAAGTAAATAAAAGTGGAACTCATTTTAAATGCAGGTTTTAAACTACAGTTTGTTAAACTATTTCTAACCTCTGAATTCCTCTTAGTTATTCCATTATAACTGTTCTACACAATTTGAATCACCTAAACTAAAATTATGATATTGATACACGGCGGCACCGCAGGCATTTCGCAGAGTGCCACTACCAATAACTATATACTACATGCCTTATCCACATATTGTATGTTATAATATATCTATGGTATTCTGTAACGCGAGATTGACTTGGCGAGCATTGTTTGTAGCTCGCTCGCAATCACTCAAAGTACTGCCGTTTTGTTTAGGGATGTGGATGTCGATGTTTAGTTATGTGAATGGATATCGATAATATCAATTTTATTTTATTTTTATTTTATTAAGAAATCAATATCGGTTTATATTAGTTTATGTCGCTGTGTGAAACGTCCACCAATATTGTTCAAGATATTTCAAGATATTTCAAGATATTTCAAGATATTTATTTGCATAAATAAGTTCTTTATTAATAGTTGGCCAGTGACTCGCGAACTTCTTAACTTATAGTTCTATGGCTCGTATTCAAGTACAATACTTGAGGGTGAATCGTGATTACTATATTTGACAAAATTACTCAGTGAAGAGCTGACAAAAATCTATGCTTGAGTATCGTTTTGAACTAGAGTTTTGTTCTTGAATACCTTTTATGGTGGTAGTCCTTCCCCGGACGAGCTCTATCACAAAGAACTCTACTACTCTTAAAACTTACCTACGAGACACTAAAGGGAACAGTGAACGGCAACATCATTCCTGTTCTATTCGTTTTAATAAAAGTTTTTATATCGACAGCAGACCACACTCAGTATAATATTGCCATCACTATTATTTCACGGAATATGAAAGGGATAGTAGACGGGGTGGTTTTAAGAACTAAGTACGAGTAAAAGCGCAGTGGTAGTTCACCGGCTTGAACCACAAAAGGCCTCGGTACGTTGTCAGTACTAATCATTCTTCTGTGGCCTAGGCAACAATGTCTAGACTCTACAAAGGAATATGACGATTGTATTCTTCACAATAAACTAAGAAATTGCAGTGTTTTGTATTGTACGGTTGCAGAGTAATCATTCGATGCACAGCAGAGTTCTGAAAATTGCATTTGAGAAATGAAAAGTTAAAAAATTATGATGCTCTCAGAAAAAAATACGTTCATCATTATTTTAAGCAGGTAACTTAGAGGAGCTAGATTTCTTGAAATAGTTCGAGCAACCTGAATACGAAATTTTTAATACTTTTTCCTATAGGTAAAGATTTTATACCGATTTTATATTTTTTTCAGGGGCTATTAAAAATACTCGTTTTTCCTAGTTAGATTAGAAATTCACGAGAGCGTCAAGTTTGTAATAAATACGACATAATTTCCAGTATCTAGATACTATAAGTATCGATGTCAGCTGTCGAAGCCACCATCTCCCCCGGCCCCAACTAAATCACGCCCTCCCGAAAGGGCCCAAACCAGACGCGGTGCCTGTATCTAATAGTCCATTTGAACTCTAGACAATTGCACACCGATGCGGATTCAATTTCATTGTTCAAAGCAGTTACTTTCCAAACGGCACGACTGCGAAGCGATTTTCTCCGATGTGATCTAAAATTTGTAATATACATATTTATTAAATGTCTTACAATTTTAATAATAACGATGTCGTATCTATGTTAATAAAAAAAGCGATGACAGATTCGAAAGACATAGGTAACTAATAGCTAACAGAGGTCAAAGTTTTTTTTAGTTTTGTGACTGTACAGCTACTAAGACTAGACTGTAAGTACATTTAGAATTTTATTATTTTTTGTTATATCAATGCAATGTTTATTGTAATGTTTTGACGTATCTAAGTGCATGTACAGTGCCAAAAGCGAAAATAAATTGAATTGAATTGAAATAATTTCTATGGATAGGATAGTAGATTATACCTAAAAAAACCCTAAAAGTTTTCTATATTAAATTTGATTCTAAAATTGACTTTTATTTATAAGTTCTTCAACAAAGTTAGAAAGTGTAGATCTATTAATCATGTAAAACCGAAAAAAAAACTCATAAAACGGACAAGTGTCGTGTGGCAGTTGCGCGTCGCCTCATTTTAATTTATCTTCCCCACTCACACCTAGCTCCTAGTTCCTCTATATCGGAGCGAGGGACTCTTTGAGATGTCTTTAGGGAAATCCTCGGTAAAGTTACGCTTTAAATATTTTAATAAACTCGTATTAAAGCCGTAAAAAACACTTTGCGCGTTCGTTTTTTGTGCCAACTTGCGTCACCCCGCAAAACTGAAATTTTGTGGTTATACTCGTATAGGTGCGGAGGGTCGAACCGGGTGTTTCATTATTCATAATGCTTTGTAAGGAACTTCAGGCTTCTGTTCTGGGCACGTTTTGTTGTTTTTGACGGCTCAATTTTAGTACAAGTGTGAGCCAGGTTCACTGTAATTGTTTAACTCTTGTTAATTTTGACTTTACAAATGTCTTAATGAATGTACTCAGTCCTAAACAAACAGTCCGGTAAGGTATCCTAAGTAAACTGAAAAAGCTATAGCTCTTACTGATATAAAACAAACATTTGATAAGTTTAGTAACTTGGATAATATTTAAGGGGTTGATATCTTAACAGTATTTTCTCAATAAAGGTATGAATAATAAATAAATAAATAAATAAATAAATAATGCTGGACAATCCACACAGCATCATCTATCCCCAAAGTAAGCTGCTGTTAAACAGAGCTGTATTATGGGTACTAGATGACTAATATATTTAATACAATACAATACATAGATAGATATTTTTTATTATATATAGAAAATACCCAGAACACCCGGAACAAATATTTGTAGATCGTACAAACATTTGTTCCGAGGCGGGAATCGAACCCGCAACCTCTGCGTCGCAGGCGGACCTGCGCCCGCTGCGCCACATCGGTCGTCGTGAATTAATTGAATCAAAATTAAATAAGTATGTGTCTAGATTTTATAAAGTTTTCTGTTATGAAACTAGCTGTTCTGCTATTATTGTCAAGTATGTATTAATTTAATTGTGTATTCATTAAATCATCATAACAAAATCGTAAAAAAAAAAATTATATATAAAATCTCACAACATAGGCATAGGCAATCAGACGAAATGAAAGAAACACTTTAAGTTTTGTCACTTGCTGACATAAAAAAAGAGGAATACACTACTCCTATTCCTCCCTAACTAACTTCAAGTAGGTAGTAATAACTACTTTAGTATTTTACTTTGAAGTCTCGAACGTTTATACCAGACAGACAACCAGATCATCTGTAGATAAATAAAAAATAAAATAAATAATGCTGGACAATCCACACAGCATCATCTAGCCCAAGGTAAGCTGCTGTTAAACAGAGCTGTATTATGGGTACTAGATGACTGATATATATTTAATACAATACAATACATAGATAGATATTTTTTATTATACATAGAAAACACCCAGAACACCCGGAACAAATATTTGCAGATCCTACAAACATTTGTCCCAAGGCGGGAATCGAACCCGCAACCTCTGCGTCGCAGGCGGACCTTCGCCCACCGCGCCACATTGGTCGTCAGATGTTTAGATACCGCGAAAATTATGCGGCGATTATCTCAACATTGTAAGTAACTTACATTTATACATTTCTCCTGCCTAGTCTGACGAATATTATACCTTTATGATAATAACACGCCAGTTGCATAATGTGATAGCGTTCGAAGCGAGTGGAAGGATTTTTGTATGGAAAAATCTACGGATTTTGGATTTTATGAGAGGTGCGACTATAAAACTACGCTTTCTGTGATATATTCGTTTTGGGTAACGAAAGAGGGTGACATGCTGGTTTTAGAAATAAAAACAAAGTGAATGTAGTACAATAGCAGTTATCGTTTTCAGGTCTTTTTGAATAAAGGTTGTTGCAAAATATGGTAAGAAAAACAATGTTTATAAATTGCATTTGACAATAGAGGAGCAACTATTGCCTAGATTTAGGACGATTTACTTTTTTCTTCACTCTTCAGTAATTCATTTGTTTTATTTTAAAAATTAAAATTTATAATTTTGTTGGTCAATGAACTATAGTTGCTCGTCTCCGGCAGACGTAAGTTTACATAAAAATATATCATCTTTTTAACTTAATCTTAATAACTTTATTTCTGGCCAAAAAACAGTTGTTTTTATTTATACTTTAAAAAAATATGAATACTTGAAAATACACAGATCTATGTTTTTACACTAAATACCCGAAATAAGTAAAATAATAAATAATTTTCTTATTTTAAATATATAAAGCCTTTATAAACTGATAGAAGTATAACTAAACCATTATTTAGAAGTGCATTTTTTGTACGGATATAATTCTATGCAAATTTTATTGAATCATTGGAAGTAGATTATGATACTTTAGTAATTTAGTACATTAGTAGTACACCCCATTGTACTTTGAAAAGCCAAATGAAAAGCCGATGATTTGTAAGGCTGGATAACAAACTCATCATTTTACTAAATGATTTATATCGATTATTTATTCAGTGGCTACTTTGATACAATAAACCAACTGTTTGTTTTGTTTAGGTTAAAACTCGATTACTGACTATATCTAACATCCTAGCAGTTGTATAAAATTTAATAGTTTAGTAGTTATCAGGATAAAAAAATAATTACACATTATTAGTTAAATAATAGTTTATAAGTACCTAGGTATAAAGGTAGGTATAAGGTATAAGTACCTATAATTATAATTGTGTAACGGATTCTTCATTTTTAGATATTGTAGTTTTTTTTAAATACTAATTCTCATTCTGATAAATAATGAAAGAATAATTAAAACCAAGTAATATCAAGATAATATTATGTCCCCATAAGATAATATGATAGTATTTAAGTACATATTGTAGGTACTTACAAATAATTAAAAAAACCTGCGATCGCGAAAGTTTCACTTTTCTTTTTCATTACAGCATCATTATTAAAAACTTCTTACTTCATAATACACTTAAAGTAAGAAAGTTTCCTTAGCTCGAAGATTCAAATAATAGCCCATTGATAATCACAAAGGGTTCCATATCAAAGGAGAGTCAGGAGTCAAACTTGCTACCGCGTGTAATTCAATTTACTTCGGAGCCACTGCGTCGGTCGGTAATGCGATTTAGAGTCGCTTACTTGTTAGAATAGTATCAAGAACTTTATATTTACCATTTTTTTTTGTCTATAACCTTACATAAGCCTCAATAGTAAATTTAATATTACTCTATGATAAAAACATAAATTAACAAAAACTAAATAGTACCTACTCAATTAAAATGAGAATAAAATACTAAAGCACTTTAGTTTTCGCCGGTACTTTATGTAAATCAACGCAAAAGCGATAAAAAATATTGATATAAACTTTATTAAAATCGGGTGAGAACGGACCAGGTCAATACGGGACTGGGGGATAACGAAACTAACCCAACTCAAGACTTCTCAAGAATATTTTTATTTTAGTACTTCTATTCACATTTACTCGCTTACCACAACTAGTGCGGTTGACATATGAAAAAAACTCGCAGCTTTCTTTCGTTGCACGATTAAAAAAAGTAGTTCCGATATTCTCGATAGATGGTGGTAACTGGTCTGGCCCTGTCTGGCCATGTTGATTGTTTCTATGCTGGGAATGCTAAAGTCACGGTGAAAAAAAAAATCTGACAAGAAAGTCACGGCACTAAAAAGACATAATAAAAAATAATAGGTAAAATAAAAACACTAATAAAAACAATGGCCCATAAAAGCAAGGTAAAAGGTATTGTAAATATACTTCATTTTTCACTTACCTGGATAAGTTTCTATCCTCGTAGAGCTCAGTGAGCATATCTTCCAAGTCCGTGGACAGGGTGTTCAGTAGCTGAAACAATTTATTTTGCTGCTGAAAATGGTGTTAAGAATCTCTTATACATCAAAAATAATTTTGCCATGGAATCTAAAGGACTTTATGACACAAAAAGAGCTATAATGAGAAATCGTAAAACCGAAGTTCATAAATTCATAAAATGAAATGATAATAGAGCTATGCGTAGCACCTAAATTAAAGTAGCCTAATTTAACTATTCCTAGTTTTATCTAAATAGTGAACCTATTCCTAGAGTCATTGAAAGACAAGTACAACTTTATAGACATTCAGATAGGATTTCGAATTTATAAATAATATTAAAATATTCTACGTAATCAGAATACTACAGTCTGCATATTGCTGAACAATTTTATTGTAAAAATTAGCAAAATGGAATTCCAGATGCGTGATTTCCATGATTTCACATTGTCACAGTTTCGGTTCTAAAAATTACATGGGGTGTTGCCACCAATCGACCTTCAACATAAACAGGGTGTTTGTGAAACGTTTGGAACGCGCAGTCAGCGAAACACGTGGGGTGTTCCGCGTGGACGGGCAGAGCCTTGCGAAGAGATTTTTATTTGAGAAACTTTTTTCACTGCCACCCTGTCTGCAAACTAAGCAAATACCTAACACTGTGATAGAGAGGCGAACGGTGCGGTAAGCAGTTGAGTTGAGTTGATATTAAATTATTTTTATTTAAGTACCTTTTGTTTATCATTTGACAGAAAAAGTACCGTGCACGTTTTTTTTATGTATATGTTTTATTTCTCTATGTATTCTTTGTAATATCGGCTTAAAAAAATTCCGATGAAAATTAGAACGTTTGAATGAAGTTGTAGTAGAATGTATTGAATCCTAATTGGAAAATTCAAGAAAAATCTTTGACTAATCTTTTTTAAACTAGAACCAGACGCAGTGCCAAAGCTATCCATGAATCAACAAAAATAAATCACTAGTTTTCTTTACTGAAAAATATCAGTGTCCGTATATAATTTTATGTTTCAAAATAAAGATTATTTGGTCACTAATTCTTCCAAGCGGTGTGTCTCGTAATAAAGTAAATACCTAAACCTGAGGCTGTGGTGAACAGGGTTTAACTCATTTCCCGAACAACGTTTCCAATATGTCGGGGTGAATGAATAGAAATTGAACAAATCGAAGCGTGCCCACAGTGAGGATTATAACTTCACTGAAAATTTACAATGACGTTCAACAATGTTATTGTATATACAGGACAGACCTTTATATTTTTTGAAGATGATTCATGCCGAGTTTCTGTAATGAACGAGCGACCGTTAAAAACACCTATCTGTTGTTTTTGCTATTATAAAAAAACGGACTGTTCACATTTTCACAGAAAATGTTAACATTAAAAAAACTCAATATTCAACAGTATCTAATGGCAAGTTGAACAATATTTTTGCCAACAATGTGTTAAGAAATGTAGACACTGTTTCCTCAAATGTTTTCCTACACCACATTTAAAAATTATATTTGCGCCACAAATACATTAATTATTCATAATATCTTTGTTGAATTGGACTTTGGTGCTCTAAGTTGCTCAAGTATTTTTAATTGGATCCATGACCTAAAAACGAAAAGCAGTGGTGCTAAACTCTGCCGCTATCAAATGCTACTAATGCTTGGCGCCTGTACAAAAAATGACAGCAAGCTAGCTCAACTTTGCTTTAAATAATATAACGAAGTTTCGAAAAGCTCATTGGGTGACTCTTTCACATCCTCTCTCCCTAATTGGCCAATTATTGCTGATTTCCATTCATAACCGCGAGTAAAGTAGGCATATTAGCATTTGCACAAATTAACACCCTCGTTACATTCGAATTTCATGATAATCCGAGCTCAATGGAAAGGAAATTATTTTAATTTTCCGATACGAACTTACTTTAAGCAGAGGTCGAAGACCTTGGTTTGTGTACATTAGCTGCTAGGCAACGAAAAACAAACAATAACAAAGTTTGCAAGAATTTATTTGGGTTATCATATTTTTACTGAAATCGAAATAGCCATATAAAATCGTCATGTAACTGACTGACTGTCTATTAACTGAAAGCTTAGACTCTAGCTAGAGATCTGAAATATGGTAAGGCTCCCGGGTCTAGAGGAAAATTTATAAATTTATAAGAAAATTTTATAAAGGATATTTTAAAATAAGTACATTCTTTAAAAAGAAATAAGATTTGAAAGAAAATAATATCACATGCGAACGAAGTCGTGAGAAATTTGACTAGTTAGGAAGTCTACCTACTATAGTTTTGTTTAGACAGAAAAAGTCGATCAAAAGATAATGATAGTACCTACCTATACCAGAACAATACCTAACAAATGTTTCAGTTTAAAAATATCAGTTAAAAACTAATATTTTTATTTTGTATCCTGGTTTTCTGGATCGATGTAGTGTTTTGATGTAATGCAATTCGTCTTAAATTTACAAGGGGTGTTTATAATAACAATATAATCACAGATACCTTAAATCATTTTATTAAAAATAATAAATAGCTAACATAAAGTTCTTCATATTACCCAGACGAGTAACCTAACCTGTTTAAATATTTGACTGCAAAAATATCCACCAAAATACTTTTTCTTATAATAAATGAAATCATCTCGGGGCTTCCTTGGCCTCAAGTTCATAATCCTCCCTCTTTACGATTCAACAATGCCTTTTGTGAAGTATTCCTTCATACAATAATAAAATGCAGTAGAGTTGTAAAGTTAACGAGCTTCGTCTAATTGTTTGGAAGTTGTGCCGCTAGGGACCGATGACATTTCACCGAATCACACTTTTTTCTTGCCATTTTGATATTATGAGTTTTGGAATGAGTAAATTTTAAAATTCATTTTAGGAATAACAGGTTTTTATCTCTTGTAGATTTACAAATACAATAGCTGCCAAAAACACCTGCCACTAGTTTCTCGTATTTTAATTTTAATAAAATTCAAACGCATTACAGTGTCTGTCCAGTATGTAATCTCGATCCTTTTTTTTAGCTTTAATGCATTGTGTCGTGATAATGAAGAAAGTTGTGCATTGAAGCCTCGGCGGGGAATCCAGTAAAAAGCAGGGGTTTTTGTTTGTTTTTATTAAAACACAGTGTATCTAAAAAGTTGTCATCGTAATGATGGCCGCATTATTCGGTGGGCGTTATTTTTAACCATGAGTTATAGGAATCATTGACGTTTTCCTACACTTCAGTTTGCAAACTTCAGAAAATTGAGTAAGCAATTTTAGGTAAAAAATCACTTGGGAAAAACTAATTAGTTTTATTCTAATTACTAACATAACACCTATTTAGACTTACTTATAAAAGAACACTCATGTTACAAAAACACAAATAATAGTCGTTATGGTTTATAAATTCGGCAAACATATTTCAGTTAATCATTTTTTTGTAGGCTGCGTACGCTATTTGTTCCTCATCGACACTTTTATGTTATTACGGTGATCGCTTGTTAGGATACTGAAGCTTAAATTCACGGTTGATTTGCTCCGGTATTTGTTTTCCCCGGGTATTGATTGTTCTCGGCCTCTTTGTTTTAATCCAAGTTGGAGAGTAATTTCTAATTAGTCCCAATTTTTGTATTTATACAGTCCGGCATTCCAAGTTTGATTATTTCTGCCCACCGTATACTAAAACGTAATATAAATTATTTGTTAGGTTCTGTAGTGTTAGAGACTAGTTTAGAAGAATCCTTTTGTTAAAGTTTTCTTATAAGAAAACTCAATCGATTTTAAAACATCGATACAACAACAGAAATATGTAGTAATAAATGTTATTTGTGAGTCCAGAAAATACTGTCACCCCATACATATTTCTGTTATGTTTTAAAATCGATTGAATCTTGATTATACTAACCTCACGTAAAAAAAACACAAGCCACGAGTGACGCCGTTTTGCGAATTGCGGCTCACTCGGAAATTGAACACCAGGGTTCCTTCAGCTCATCACTACCTACGAAATTCTATCAGATTTCAATGGAACTGGTATTTTGTTCTATTTATTTTCTAAGGTATGCACTTAAATATTTTACAATGAATATACAGGGGTTTTTTTTTTATTAATTATTATTTAATGTACTTACACCTACTTCTCGGCTCACATTAGAATGTTTACAAAAAAAAATGTAGTGTGTTAATAAGGTATAAATAAAATGTGCTTATAATGATAGCCGTTTTATTCCCCGCAATCTAGACCCTGTTACATCCACAGTGTATAGGTACTACTGATGGCTTTTTCAGCGTGTTGACAATTCTCATTCCCCGACTGTGGTCAGCCTGATACCAAAGTAGGAAATTGAAAATGTCAAATGCATGCGCCTGGACTTTGCTGGACTTTGCTGGGCTTTGTGAGATTTTGCGGCTGCATAGCATATTCTAATCAAACATGTGGTTTGTCATTTCCTGTACGAGGTAGGAGTAAAGCTAGACATTGGGTTCCTATATCCTATCTTTGAATAAAGTGTCTCTGTGTGTCAATCACCCTTCGACGCGACAGTTACAGTAGTGTGACAGTGTGATGTAATTATTCGCCTTGTACAATATGTAAACTTTGCAGTAGATTTAAATCACCTTAAAAGGCACTATCCTTACAAAATTTTTAGTCTTGCTTTTCTATGACATTAAATCCTTGCTCGAAAATTGTTACAAATCTATTTGTTTATAGTAGTAAGTAGATAAAAATTCTTCTCGTAAATATTACTAGCACGTATCCTGTTTTTTAATTTTGTAATCCACACGCGACTGGCGTACAAAATTGCGATAAAAAAGATTGTTACTGACTAAACTGCGCATTTAATCACCTGAAACTTGAGTGGAAACAACTTATGGGGGCGCATCACGCAAGTGCGAAGCATCTAAAGTCACGATTACACTTGATATTACTTCATACTTTGCACGCGTTTTAGCTTTGTGTGAATCGCGGGTACCCGATTAAGAGATGAACAAGCAACGTCCTCAAACTATTTTTTTAGTTTCAAAGAACTTTTTACTGCGAGAAGCGGTGGACAACATCTTCATTTTTTTTTGCCTTGTCCTATGCAATTTTTTATTGGTATATATTTGGTATGACTTTGTATTGGAAATGTAAGTTTTTTCTAAAGTTGGAGTAGGATAGAGATTCAAAAAGTGACTCTAGTTCAACTGATCAAGTGAAAACGGCTCTTAATAATGTGGTTTTTAATAATGAAAGTTAGGTCTATAAAGCCGAGATGTATAGCCCATTCCGATTATTAATTTACGTTTAATGGGCAAACAGGAGAGTTTGACCATTTCCCCTGATGTTGAAAATGATGATAGAACTACAAAAACTTATCTTTTGTATCCATGAGAAAGTTTTCTTTTTATCGGGTTACTGATATTTTTGCGACTTTGTTCACGTTGACTTTTGATCATTCGCGAATCGCTGCGCCAAATCGGTGTTGAATTTCGAGAATTCATTTCTTAACCTTTACAAGATCAAAAAAAAACTGAAAAATTCATGTTTCTAAGACGCTATGGCTATACGTTGCTTGTCAGTCAGTCAGTACGTAACGCAACTATTTTATATTGTTTTGTGATTCGACATCTTTTCTCTTTTAAACTTAGGCTAACTACCTGGAAAGCTGAAAACTATCTAATATGTTATCTGAAATAAGTGTATGACTTTGATTATTAATCAACGAAGGAAACAATTTAGTAACCACAAAATACCAGAAACACACTGACCTTCATGTAAGATCCTCCATTCTTTTCCTCGCAGTGCCGTCTGATGTAACGATGGCAGATATTAGACATTTTCCACTCTGAAAAACAAGATATAAGTAGGTAAGCAACTGTTTGTACAATCGAACACAATAGTCTTGTTATTTTCGCCGAATCCCTTCATTGTGTCAATTCGTGCCTTTATCTACTAACTTTCGCGTAGTTTGTTATTTTCGCGTTGCTTGAATCGATTCAGTGCTTGCATCATTTGTTTCTGGAGCTCGTGATGTAAGAAACAAATGATGGTGTAGTGGAAAATATCTTGAGGAGACTAAACTAGAACTAACTGCTTAGTCCTTAATTAATTTTTAGAAAAAAACTAAAATTTTTGGTATATTTGTGGTGATAGGATATACTCGTATGAGAGGATGTAGTTATTGACACGTTTTTTATGATTTATTCAAAGTAATAACAAATTTCAATAAAAAATATATAGCACCACCTCAGAAGTAGGTATTACTTATCAAGCAAAGAAAAAAAAATCATCAAAATCAATTTACAATTGGCGGAGAAATTGCGTAACAAACATACAAAAAAAACATACAGTCTAATTTATAACATCCTTTTGGAATTTTTATCAATGCTGATTAAAATATTCTAACTTCACGTGATTCGAACATGTAATTTAAACTCAAACTCAACCCCATGTGGTAAACATCGAATAGCCAAATAGCTTAGCTGTCGACAAATTTAAATCACTTCTACTCAGTGGTTCCCAACAAGGGTGACGTGATTTAAATTTTACAATGCGTTAATACTTTAGGCTTATCAGTTTTTTTAGTAGAATAAACACTAGAATTAAGGTTACTTACATTCTAGTTAAATTCTAAAACTTTACTAGACTCAAACATCGGCGCGTGGAACTGGCTTAAATTATCCATGCTTTATTTTATTTTGACGTTTATTTTGACGACCGATGTGGCGCAGCGGGCGCAGGTCTACCTGCGACGCGTAGGTGGGTTCGAATCCCGTCTCGGGTCAAATGTTTGTACGATCTACAAATATTTGTTCCGGGTGTTCTGGGTATTTTCTATTTATAATAAAAAATATCTATCTATGTATTGTATTGTAATAAGTATAAGTCATCTAGTACCCGCAATACAGCTCTGTTTAACAGCAGCTTACCTTGGGGCTAGATGATGCTGTGTAGATTGTCAAAAAAAAAAAAGGATCCTTAATATTATTGAATATAAATATTTTGTACATAATCTTAATTTTTCTAATCGTTTTTGTGACAGTTTTGTAACAAGAACTGTCACTAAATGTAGCTATGATTGGGCGTCGTTTGTGTTTTGATCAGAAAGGCAATTGGTGTAGGTATACGTCCACTTTTCAACTTTCGATCACATTAAGTACCTATATGTAATAATGACCTTTCATCAATTGAATGTCATATTTGTGACATTTTAAGAGACAGAGGTTAATCTGTAGGTAATCTTTTATTACGCATATACTGGAATACAGAATTTATTGTAGACAGGTATTAAAAGTTTGAGAATGATACTATAGTCTCCGGAAGGCGTAACAAGAGACGTAGAGGAAGTATTGAATGGGGTTGGAAGAACGGGAAAGCAAACAGTGCTATAATAGTACCTACGCGATGTGCGGCTTTACTGATTCAAATTACCAGATTTGTTCTATTGCTATAAACAACTTATGGATGTTGTATTCGGAACAAAAAAGCGTGAGCATAATGCTTTTTTAAATTTTTAATTAAAGTTTGTTTACTAGACAGTTTTTTTGATGGCCCTGAGCAAAACGAACACGGCCGCTTTTACACACTCGCATTGGTCGATACGAGCCACGTGCGAGTGGCATGTTGGTAAACCTAATGGGGTACGATGTATTGAACACTGTATGCCTTATCTTGTCTCAATTTCTAACAACGATATTAGCTAATAATTGACCAGGTATATTTTGCTCATAAAACTATCGTGAACTATACCATACATTTTAAAAACGGGTGTTTTCACGTACCGGTATATCGGTGAAGAGGTACCGACACTGTTTCGACTCAATTTCGAGAGTCTTTATTCATCAGTGTCGGTACCTCTTCACCGATATACCGGTACGTGAAAACACCCGTTTTTAAAATGTATGACCAGATATGTGTTTTTTTTGTTTGTAGAACCTATTCCTTGAATATTATGCACTAATAATGAAAGACAAGCCTAGACTTCCTTTCATGCAATGTCACATGGATGTATTACATGGGCAAATACACTATAATACATAATGCAACAATCAATCCAACATTCTAAATCACTCGAATTAAAATTATAATATGCTGTACAAGCCTGTTTAATATGTATGTAAAGCTCCACGCACCACAGATTACATTCATAGTAGATAATAGCCTTTTGAACGCTGAAGTTAGAAGTTGTTAGCAATTTCCTGGTTGCCAAAAATGAGTGTCACTTTGCGAAAAGGGTACTTATACAAAGTACAGACGTGACTAAAGTTCTAATGTTTTATTGGAAATTTTAATGTACTAGCTTTAATATATTTTATTTTGGCGAGAAATTCATGTTGAATTTTTTTTATCGATGACGATGCCGATTTCAATGACGCAGTATTCGAATGCCCAGTTGAGAAACGAGAAGTTGCGTGTTCGATTCCCGCTAATAATAATTTCAAAAACGTAGGCCTCTGTATTGCTTGAGCTCAATGTCTCAACTCCAAAATAATCAACATGTAGGTTCTATCGAGACTGACATTGTTTGCGCCCATGAGTTTTTTATTTATCTAAAAAAAGTTGTGGAAGAATACCAAATCAATCTCGCACGAGAGTACATCAGTGTTTCAACTGTGGATGATGATACAAAATCGAGTTAAGTCAAGCAGTGATTCACAGGTTTTTAATTGATACTGTAAATAAATTCTAAAGAAATTACAAAGCAGTGGGAAATTCCACATCGATGATGTTGATAATAAATAATGAACAACAATTAACTTGTTGATTTTTAGCAACCTCATTGTTTCAGGAAACACAATAATACTTAACCAACTTACTTATGGTCAAGCTTTGCAACGGACAAAGAATATTATTAGTTTTATCGTGTATTCTGATTTTAATTTTGGCCTACGTAATCACACATTCACAAAAATATTTATCACATTGCTGTTAATGTCAGTCAAAACGTGTGTGAGAAAATGTTTATGGCATTTTGAGAAGCTAGTTTAATGACAAAACTTCTAGACACATCAGAATTCAACTGATTGAACATTTGCCGCCAACACATACATAAACATTATCTACAACTGCTTGTGTGTCCAACAGTACCAATCTGAAGTTGGTCGTGCGTATACTCACTATAAACGTTGCCAATTTGCATGTGGGGACGCGGGCTTTCACGAGATGAGTGTTTATGATAGGTGTGTCCCCACCCTAAATATTTATTGGACTTATATATTGGATGGTGCACCCGTTTCGGTGTTTACGTAAATTGTGGGAAGGGAAAATAAGCCATTTGGGTAACAGTATAACGTTTAGAAAGCTAAGCAATATTTTATGACAGTTTCGTTTTTCTAGGTGGCGCTGAGACGGCAAGATCGCACATCTTCATCACGACCAGTGGACAGTGCCACTAGCCATAAACTAAGCCAAACTTTTACTTAAATGAGGACCAGATAACTGTTTTTTTAATAAATATTAACAACACACAATTATTATCATCATCACCATTGTCCTAACTTGCAGATGTCGTCAGGTTATAAAACAACTAGAAGTTGAACTTTTAATCACAATAATTACACCTTTTAATTTGTATTTTTGTATTTTATATTTTGTATTTGTACCTACCTACTTAATACACAAAGCTGTGAAGGTTGTATGTACGTAGGTCTAGGTACTCGTAAATGAAAAATATCCACGATCATCCAATCTCCACAATGCGTACCATTTCGAGGGTTAATTATTAAAGCCACAACAGTACCACAATACGAGTCAATACGTTATTAACACTGATCCATAGTCCGGTGTCTGGTCCCTACGGTACACAAAACGTGCCGAATACGAATATAATGGACATGGCCAGGTTGATCCGATGAGATTTACAATTCAAACAACCTCGGTAACTCTACTTCGATTCGGTGTGGATCTCGGTTGCTATTGGTACATTATGTTCATTTCTAAGGGTGTTCACTAGGTACAGCTGTTCAGACAAAAATCAAGATGGCGGTCTAGGGCCCTACTCTTGATTTAATCCAATGGCAATTCCGATCCAATCCCAATTTATATCCTATTCTAATTTACTTCTGTCAAATTTTTGTACTCTTGAAACAAGGTTGAATTTGCGTTCAAAAGTAAGGCAGGTGTTTATAAAATTGACAAACAAAAACCAAGAGTCCATGGGTTGATATGAATGAAGGATACGAAAAAATTCTTTATTCGTAGGTTGATAGTATCAACCCATAGACTGCAGCTTTGTTTTATCTTTCTAGTTCAACGTTATAACTACCTAGTGGTAGGACTCTTCAGCAAGAGTCCGTCTTGGTGGATACCACCACAGTGTCAGATATTCTACCCCGAAGCAGTATTAGTGTGCAAGCATTACTGTGTTTAGGTTTGAAGGGCACTGCTTGTCTTGTCCCTCGCTGACATAAAAAAAAATCTACTTCGATTGATTCGGTGTGGGTCTCGTTTGCTATACAATGTTTGATCACGATACGGGGTGTTCTCTCAGCTGTTTATAATATTCAGTTGATGCAAAAAAATTCAAGATATCGGATATAAGTATGTTTATTTTATTTAATTTGTCAAACAATAACAAAACCACCAATTGGTGTGCTGCTGGTGGTTTTTTTCTCTATCTAATGCATTATTTGACCCTGATTTTGGTGCGACCTACAAAGCATATAATACTACTAATACTAATACTGCATATAACACTATTTACAAATTCAAATCCCCGTCTGGCTCGAGTGAGAAGATTATAGGCCAGTTCATCCATCATTTTGGTTTCCGTTTTGGCGAGGCTACGTTATTTATTTTGTTTGTTTGTACACTACTCGTTGGTATTTATATTTTTAGGGGTTTTAAGTTGAGCGTAAATGGTTAGAGCTTATTCAGAATACCTCATCCTCTATGCAGTATCATATAACACCCAACAGTCATATAAATACCTCTTCACCCCACTCTGGGATTCACTCTGGCGTAAGTACCTTTCAAAAACTAAGAAAATGTCATCAACACAAAAAAAACCAAGAACCAATGCTCACATTTACTAACACTAATAGCTAATAGGTTACAGTCAAGAGCCTGACGGAAGTTCGCCTAGACTCTAAGCAAACTCTACACGCTCAATATAATATTGAGATATTTGCATCTTGACAGAATCATGTAGGTACGTACTGCACGTGTAGCGTTCGTCTTATAACTTGGCAATGTTATGAGATCTTACGTAAATTAATTACGTTAGGCGTAAAGCGTTAATACGTAACACCTGTCATTTCCTTTTGTGTGTATGCGGCTTAACGTGCTAACTAATTATTTACAATGTAATAATATAACTATTTCTTAAATGTAATAAGGGCTTAGGTCGACGATGTCGTCTAAGTTTGTCAACTTGTATGAAGCTAATTTATTACATCTATTTGTATTTTGTATCAAGGTAGGTCATAGGGTTTCATGTTTGGTTCTAAATATAACAAGCACTGCAAGACCTTTTTAGTTTCTTTAATAAATATCATCATAAAAAACAACAATTTTTTTTAAGAAAAATAGCTAGTAATTCTTTTGGCTCGTCAAGCCTCTGAATTTACAAATACATCAGGTGAAGTAAGGCTCGCTCATTAGTCGGCTTTACTCGCTCGTTTGTCACCACCCTGAGACTAACTTGCACTTAATAGAGTTAACTTAACCTACTCTTAAGTTGACGATTTAGCCTCAAAACTTGAGAATTGTGCCGATAATGCTAATGCTGGTTGACGCCGGTGTGTGTAAAAGGCTTGTGCTACTACGAGCGTAGCGAAGTAGTGAGTTGGTTCTTTATTTTTTTATACAACTAAAGTGGCAACTGCATAAGTTATATTACGGCCCACCGGATAATGGTAAGCCAAAAGTTATAAGTACATACAAAACTATCGCCGCTCAACTTTGTACGCGCTTATTTTATTTTTTCATGCAAACTTCTTTTTCACTGAATTTCTACCGTTTTGACTATAGCAGGAATTCTTTTTTAGTCAGCCAAAACATTTCACTGAAGATTTTCATCGACTGTCAAATACGAATACTTAATTTTTTTAGACATGTAACCCGCAACGAAGACTCAATGGAACATCCAAGGCAGAATGGAAGGCAAGAGAGCACATGGTCGTTCCCCCAATCGATGGTCTGACCACATACATAACACAAAACCAAGCTGCTAACAAAGCTGAGTGATACATTTTAAAAACAGGTGTTTTCACGTACCGGTATATCGGTGAAGAGATACCGACACTGTTAGGATGACACTCGCCGTGTCAGTCAACCCTGATGAAGACTCTCGAAATTGAGTCGAAACAGTGTCGGTACCTCTTCACCGATATACCGGTACGTGAAAACACCCATTTTTTTAATGTATGATGTAGTTCACGATTGTTTTATGAGTAAAAGAGCTGAGAGATGATGTATTGCAACTGCCGCGGCAGTTGCAATCATCTCTCAATGACGCTACGCAATCTAGCTAGAACAACCGAGACCTATTATTTATTTGTGCAAATAAATATCTTGAATATCTTGAATATCCTACATAAGCAAGAGTATCCGACTGAGAAAAACAACATTTTACGTCTTAAGACAAACGTCAGTCAATGAGATTCTGTCGCTTCATCGCCGGAAGTAGAGCTCAACCCTTATTGACGAATTTGCTTGGTACCGTTTTTATTAACGCCAATTTCTCGGCCGAATGCAATTTTTCTCGAGACCCCGAGACATTTCGTCAGGTTTTTTACGAGTTACTACAATTGAAAATGTCAGAGAACGATGCTCACGTAGCACGTAGTGTATTCCAAGTAAGGCTTCGAGTAATACCTATTGGTATGTATGCCGCCTGTTGAACTTCTAAGTGGGATTTCTCCTAGAGAGTTTTTTTTACCTATCTATTATAGACTTGTACATACCTAACCTATTAATTTTGATAAATGTTAGTACCTACATATATTCGGTGGTATTTTTGATACAATATGTTAAAATAGGTCTGAGTTAAATTGGATGTTAAAATAAATTGTACTATAATAAAAAAAACTGCTGAATAAAAAGCTGGTATCCTGGTATCTAGTTGTCATTTTACTAATTGATAATATAATAAGTATTTATACATTAAACAAAGCACCTTCTGTTTTCAGCAATACTGTAATAATTTAAAACCATAATATAATAATCGATATTTCAATTATTTCTTATAATAAATAGTAATAAACAGACTCCCAAAACATTCAGCTTCTATTACTTACAAGACCCTTGAAGACATAAAAGTTTTATCTACAAGGTTTATGACTTTATCAGGATTAACAGCTTATCCTGGCAACACGCGAGTAAAACCACGGGCTGCAGCCAATCCAACCATAAGGTCAATGAAATGGTAAAAACTCGTTCTCCTTTAGAAACTATTTGTCCTTAAAAGTTTTCACGACAAGTATATTTGAAACCACCCTTCCTGTTTTAAATCTACGAGGTTTCACCCTCGCAGATCGCGATGGTTTAATGTTCACGGCTCGAGTGGTATTACCACATTTTTTATAAGATGTCACTCTCACGCATTTTGGATGCATTCTACATGTACCAACGTCAGAATGTCGTCGTAAAATGCTGAGGCTTTTAGTATGATGAATTTTGTTCGTAAAGAAATATAATATTCAATCCCTGTACATGTATTAATGAGTATGTGTGACGTACCTGGATAAGCAATAAAGCTAATTATTGTCTTGCGGGGTTAGGCGTAGCTCACTAAGTTGATCCTAACAGATCAACGGGCCTATCTCCGTTACCACCCACCAGACTTTGGCCACTGACTCATACGAACTTCTTGCTTTTTTATTACTGGTCTTGAAATAGCTCTGTCTTTATCCCGGTAAGTTGTGGGTTCGATTTTCACCCTAGATTTGATATTATGTATTTACAAAACTATCGTCCTCTTCGCATAATTTGTTATCAAAGAATACCTAGCCCTTGTAATTAGCACCTCTTTCAAGAACTTAGTCCAAGCTTTAAATACGAATAAATAATAGATTCAAGATTGAAGATTCAAGATATTTATTTAATATTACTCTAAATACAAAATTACTACGCAAGAGATTACTTTGCCGTGGTAGTTTCGTCGTGGTATAGTTTTCGATAAATGAAAATAGAACAATTAACCATCGACATAAAGCAAATATTCTTTTGTCGGTTGTCGAGCTACTTGTGCTATTACTCAAGACGTACACAAGGAAAGCATCAACTCAATCGCCAAATAACACAGCTAACTCTAATTCTCTATTGATACGATCACTCGATCCATCCACTGCGACACCTCTACCAAAGTATAAATAAGAACTCGCGTAGTACACTACCCGATCATTACTACGGTACAGTCACCTTCTAAAGTAATTATTATACCTCTGAAAATTGGTGTGATACCTCTTGTATCGCAAGCGTTCATCGGCTACGGTAACCACTTAACATCAGGTAGGTCGTATGCTTGTTTGCCACCTTGAATGTACAAAACAAAATGTCTGGAAAACTATTCAAAAACGTGTTTATGAATTTAACTCATTCGTTTCTATTTTTACAGGAGCGCTCGTGGCGTAGCATTTCTTACAGATCAAGGAAGTCAAGCAACGTTTTGTGAGAAGGGTGACCGCCTGTGGCAATTTCATCGCTGGTCAGTGCTTCTGTGCTCAAAAGGACACGTTAAACTGTCTGATATAAAAAACACGGATCCGGCTGATATTAAGTTTGAATTTAGTTAAATTTGAGCCTACAGTGTGCCATACCAACAGCTGAAAACTATGCTTAAACGTAGCTCTGCTTTGCCTTGCCTCCGATAGCTCTTTGAAGGAAAGACTTTGATGGATGACTCCTGAGCTATATCAGATCAGCGCGACACTTCAATCAGTTCTCAAACTGAAACTTTTTTCATGTTTTGAAGGTAATTTAGTAGCATAGTCGGTTGTTCGAAACCTGCTATAGATGTACGATGTACGTAAAACTGACAAATATTCGCTAATTTTTAATTAAGTTGTTGAGGTTTTCTAATCACTCACTTCGTTCGCTTGCACAACTTATGCTTTGTTTCGAATCCTTTACTATTGCATTTCATTTTCATTTCGTATTTTCGCAAAGCACAAAAAAATAATTACATGAACCATTAATCGCGGTCTGGCCATTTTCTCCACCCTCTCGCAATACCCACCTTTTTCTGGAAGTATCCATCTACCTTTCCCCAGAGTAACCGCTGAAAAAGCATTGGGTAGATACTTTTTCACGTATGGATCTCGTGAAGAATTTAAGATCGTAAAATAAAAGGGGGCGCTGCTGGGGATCTAAAAAACTGAACAGGGATCTATGGAGTAAAAATTTATGGAAGTGCCGAGCCATGCGGATATAGCGGCAGTTGATGCCCGATCGATGGGTACTGTGGTACCCTAGTACTCATAGTATTTGATTACTAGTGATCCTCCCTGCGACTTGTACTCATAATGTCAATTTATTACGACGTTTAACAGTTCGTTGCATTATTTTATGTTCAATTTAAAAAAAAAAAAACTATTGAAATTGTAATATAGCATCTGTAAATTCCGAAATAAAAACACCATCAAAATTTCGGATAGGTAAGTCATTACTTAGCTAGAGTATAGTATCTTTCTGCATATGTGTTAATTCGTCAATAATTAATGACGTAACGTAACAATTTTATTGGTTTAGAATATAAATAAAATTCTGTCTTTTCTAGAAACTTTCGCATGTCTTTGTCGTCGAGAATTTTATTGGCGGGCGCCTGATATATCGCAGTGCCAATCGTAAATCTGTTGCGGCTAAATAAATAATTTAAAACTAATAAAACGGGCCCTTGCGCAGTGCAGGTGAGCAATCCAACTGTAAGATGGGACCATTTAAGTGAACACGTGTTGTGGGTTACTATGTTGAGGCTGAGACGTGACGATAGATGGGGCTGATGAATCATTTTCCAAGTGCCTTTTTCGCTACGCAAGTATTTATTTATTCAACGACCCGTATTTGCGTAGTTTTAATGATCTAAGCGTACATACATACTTTTTTTTATACCTACTAAGTATAAAAACTTACTTATTTTAGACATAGACATACAAAATATACTGATCACATAAGCGCACGTGACGTAGCTGGCTAAGTTGCTCATAAGAGATCAAGAGAGGTCATCAAGTTGATGGGCTAATGCCAGTGGCATTTTTATCAGAGCGCTTTCGTGCTTCGGAGGGCATGTTAAATTGTCGGTCCTGGCTATAACAATCGTTAGCTCAGAACAAAAGTTAGTTTACAATGTAAACTCATTAGTCATTACCTGCTTGCGAAAATTCCGTATTGTTTGCAACGAGACAGTTGCTTGTGCTAACAATCAGCAACAAGCTACACTAAACCTAAATCCACAGCATTAAACATTAATTTTCTCAAGATGATTTACTAGAATATCGCAGAAAATGCTTTATGCTTCCATGGATATGTTTTGCTTTGCTACCATTTCAGTCATTTTGTGTGTTCTTTAAAAAAAAATAACAGTTGGCAGGATACATTGACAGGATAGCTTTCAACACATCCTCCGTCAAGAATTATTAAAACAGATACTTACATCGGAGAATTAGCTATAGGTGTTTCCTTTTTAGCAACTGCTTTGAAACCAGTCTAGCAGAGTACAAACTTAGTGTATTTGAATCTATAAGGCCTATATATAAATCTAAATATTGATGCTGCATTTTTGAATAGGGGAATTATTTCATCAACTAAAAGAGTAGGGAAAAAATCTGAAAATGAGTGACAAAGGTTACAAATTCAAAATAAAATACATCTCAGAACAGTTACAGCCATTATAAAACCGTTATCTATAGTTTATTATTATTATATTATTTTTGCATATTGGATTGAATTACGTATTTCGTCGGTTAAAAAGATTCCGGGCTTTGTACAATAACACTTGGCATTACTAATCCGCAAAATGGATTAGTGGACCTCAAGATTCACTTTCAGAAGTAAAAATCAATGTCTGGGTGTAATTTGTAAAGTAACCATGCAGTTGCTCATACACCATGTAACAATCTTCAGCAAACATGACCATCATTATACGAACAAAGCCGGTGAAACGACGTCGCAACGGAGTCAACAGGGTGTAACTACATCTAGGACAGCCTATTGTTTTGCTTCTATCAAATTGTCATCCAAACCCCCTCCTTAAGTTTATTTTTTATAAAGTCTACTGTTTCAACCTTTGATGCTTTAATGTTATTTTGTCTTGTGTATAAGAGTATGTGTATCTCCGGTTTTATTGTCTAAGGATGTGGTTTAAACAATACAAAAGATATCAAATATTTACCTTACTGATCATTGTGTTAAGCAATGTATGTGAAGCTATATCGAACGCGATTTTCAACGAGCAAATTCGAGATTATTCTGTGGTCAACAGCAATGGTGTAAGTGTAATAAAACCTTAATTTTTCTAAGTGGTTATCGTATGGGAGCTCATCTGTAAAGGTAACGCCAAGTGACGTAGACGCGACATGAATTCGTGACCGACGCAGAAAAACCTGCTTTAAATCGCTAACTATTGGTTTGTTTTCATTTAGCGATCTTGGATTTTGTTGATGCGACACCTCACGTCTAAGTATCATATTATTATGTTAGGCTAAGTTTTTAACACTTTCTTTAATATTTTTTTTTTATTGCCGCGCCGCCATTGGCAAACTTATTTTTCTAAGTTTGTATGCTATGCTCTCACTTAATCATTTGCTGCCTGCAGTAAAGCCACAGCTGGTATGTAGTATAGCAGGAATGCGGCAAACGCAGTAAAAACATGAAGTACTTAATTTGCATTGAATTATCTATATCTATGTATTATCTATGTCTTTACTGAAAATTGTATTATATTAATGGTGCAGTTCTTTAAATTATTGCCCTGTCATGCGACTTTGCACCGCCAAAATCGGCGATGTCGCCCCTAAGGCGTCAATGAGTGACATCGCAGATTGCGACGGCCGGCGCCCGCGCGCACTACAATTAAATATGTTTCGGCCCTTACGACAACCATTGAAGGTCGATTCTTTTTTAAAAATCAAAGCTAAGATAACGAACAGTACGGTGTGTAGCGTGTTCATACGGACTTGCTCGCAACCGGTGGCATGCATTGATGAGTCCATTGACTTATTATGTGCGCATTGCGCTCATTTCAAATACTGTAAGATACGAGTAAATTCAATAAAATAATAATTTCTTAGGTTGCTTTGAACCAATATTTCAAGTTATCGGAATTGGTAGTCAAAAAATAAGTACTCGATATGTACCTAAAAACTAGTAGTTCTCCGAACAGAACACCTCGCGAGCAATTCTGAGAAGCTATTAACTTAAAGTTATAATTTTCACTAAAAACGGAATATTTACCATGATTTGTGAGTTTTATGGATCCCGATATTTCAGCGCAGTTACATGCACCATGATC
Source organism: Colostygia pectinataria (assembly GCA_951394395.1). Classification (NCBI taxonomy): domain Eukaryota; kingdom Metazoa; phylum Arthropoda; class Insecta; order Lepidoptera; family Geometridae; genus Colostygia; species Colostygia pectinataria. The sequence goes on from OX596362.1 coordinate 4,684,640, forward strand.
ACAGGAGAACTAAAAGTTAAAGTTATACTACCTTTCAAATAAAATAAACCATGGAAATCGGATCTCATAAAGCGGAGATAATAGCCGATGGCTGTACTGTACCTTATAAATAAGGGCATTTATGTTTCAGAACCTAACGAACGTGAAGACGTTGCAGAAGGAAAATATAGGAATAGGCCGGTATGCTAGTTCTACTCCTCTACAAAACACTGTTCGATTCAAGGTAAGGAGATTAGGGCTTCTTCGATAACGCTTAAAGAAGCACCACACATTATAAAGACAAATGTTTTTTTTTTTAAACATACTTAAATAATTTTAAAGGTTGAAACTTTAAAATTATTTAATTTTAAACAGAACTTTGATTGAAACTATCAGTCTATAGATGCGGTCTAGCTCTCTCACAATGTTATAAAAGTTGCAGTACGTACGACCGATGTAGTAAATGTAGCAGTAGTGCTTCTTCAAACGTCTTGTAGATATAAGTGCTAACTTTACCAGTTTTTAAAATGCTACGAGTACCTACACCTACTAGTATGTCACATGTCTTGTCTACTGTTATACCAGTAGCTTTGTTAGTAGCCAACTCTAGCGATTAAAGTTTTCCGTATAGCATGTACCTAATATTATGTGGTAGGTAGTATGATAGCTCTATGTAGGAAATAGGTATTTGTTAATAGTCTCACATTCCTGATAAAATGGCTCAAACGGAAATTGTGACTAAGACTCACTCGTATAAATTAAATATTGATTGGTGATTCAATTCAAGCTAGATTTATTTAATAAAATCATCAGGATCACAGCTACCTGAATATACATACGCTAGTACCATGTCTTTAGAGTCGACTGGCAATCATAGTTGTTATCCATCACAATGATGATGAGTGTGTCTTGCACTCAATAACTCTTCTTTCACTATGGAATAGGTAAACTTTGAGTCCAAAACTTGTTTTGGAATTTTTGAACTCAAAGTTTTTTTTGTGTCAAGGTATATAACGGTTAGTTCCCTGCAAAGTTTATTGTTGTTTTATTTCACTAGTAATAAATAGTGCAAAGCAAAGGACTTATTACAAATTAGTCAGCATTTATAAACATCCGCGAAAAAGGTATAAAATAAAAAAATATGATATGCAAGAACACGGGTCGTTAAATTCCCTAAGTGCTTGCTCAACATAACAGCTGTAAGATTAATATGCCATGGTGTCTCAGCTCAGACGTGCATCGCATACCTGTGAGTCTTTCCCGTGACGGCCTCGACCTCTATACTGTTAGGGCCTTTTTCTTAATCATACATACACCTCTGTTAGTCTTTCAACTTCTTTGTTCATTGACAAAGATAACAATATAAGACAATACATAGAAAGCCGCTAAAATTATAGATTGTCTTATGAATGGGGGGGGTAAACTTAGGTAACCACTATAACTAAATAACTAAATACCAACTTTAAGATTTTACAGAATAGCCCATAATATTGAGCTTATCTAAAAATTCAATAGTTATAAGGAAAAGTGTATACAGCGTTCCTGGAATGCATCTGACTGATCGATTTACATCTTTTCCCCGAGAATAAATCGCAAACAAGTGGATAACAATTTGGAATTAAAGACCGCTTCTCGGTAAAAATGAAAAATATCTCACAATAAGATGAGTCACGCTAGGAAAGCAAGGTGTACTGACTGACTACACGCTTCGGAATGTATTAGATTCATCAAAGTGTGAAGCTGTGACTGCTGTGAGGCCTAGTAATGAAACAGGTCTGTACATATTGTTTATTTGTCTTTTGTATCAAAATCACTAAAAAGTAATGAAACACTCAAATTTTGAATTTTCGAAACACAATTTTATCTAACAGCAGCACCGTCATGTCAATGACCTGGAGATAGTTCACTGAATCTTTTGTTACGTAGTACTTTATTAAATAAATAAAAAAACAATTTTTGAAATTACTAAAAAAATAATTTATTTAACACTATTAATATAACCCTTTTAGTTAAAGATATTTTATTAGATCCAGTGGGCAGTACCGATTTACAAAGGTATTAAGAAAAAAAAATTTAAGGTAGGTTTCTTCAGAAAACTAACCACGGTCGGTAGTAACCATTAATAAGTATTAACGCACCTTCTTCCAACCAACTTCCTTCTTTGAGGTATTAATATTTACATGAATTAATATTTACAGTAATTCAATCCGTTTGTTTGCATTGTCCACACATTTACAAAACATCGCAGACAAAAGAATGCAGCGGACTAAATTAAAACAATTATTAGTTAGAAAGTTAGACCAATCGGATGAGACACCTCAGGCCGTGTGAATAAGGGGTGTACAGACGATGGTATCGAAGTAACGAAGCATGACTTGAGGACAATGCTCTAATTATAGAGAGTGGATAATTAAACGGGCTTTTCCGTCTGAAGACTGCAGAATGACCGATTTGTTTCGCGAACAAGATCAAGAATTATGTAATGCGGGTGATAATTTCATTGTAATTCATGAAAATGAACTTGAACTATTTTAGTTTTAATTTAACACTGTTGCACTGATCAATAAACTTTTTCATGTTAAATTAGATATTAACCCAATAATTTTTAAATACTTTGTAGGTATTTAATAATATGTATAAAAACCACAAAATTATGGAAACGTATTTTAGATCAAGGTTTTTAAAGATTGCAAATAAATGAGTCATTTGATTATTACAGGAAGTTCCCGACAACGTGTTATCAGGATCCAGCCACGGTCGAGGCTTGCTGCATCATGACTCTGGTAATATCTAGTTCCCTAAGTATTATGTTAATTATTATCCTATTATTAAATTAGCCTAACTTAGCTTAGTTGTCAATCTGAACCGTCACCGTAGAGACTGGAACGGAAAGGAATGGTTTTATTTAGTCGAACACATTATAATTTTACAATACTTTTACAGAAGCCATAAAATAAAGAAGTCAAGTCAAGTCGAACACATAACTTCTAGAATGCGTTCGTTGTTGCGCACTGCATGATGCATAGACTAAAAACACAACTTCATTCAATAAACGTCTGTCTGCAGATCTGTCCCTATCCTTAGACATGTACTATATTATTATAATCATTTTAAAAACGGGTGTTTTCACGTACCGGTATATCGGTACCGGTTTATTAGTAAAATGTACCTATTATATAATTTATACAAACAACAAAACTGTTTTATTTTCAACAGCTGGATACGGTTTATTTGAGTATGAGGATCCACATTATAACCCAGGATACGAGTACCAACATGACCCCGGTCATCAGAACCCTCATAGTTACAATCACTACGACTTCCATGATCCTCCCCACCATGGCGGGCACCATGTGAGTGGCTATGGTCATCACCATAGACATTATGATCATGTAAGTTTATGTTGTTAAATTCATTAATCTTTAACTATTTCAAACAATAATAATAGTGGAATTTGATATTTTATGACTCATGCATCATTTTCATTCATAACATTGCAAAGATTCTCATTAGGTTCAATTTGTACAGGATCTAAAAGGTAAATTAAAGTAGGTATGCGATTAATGCTTGCTCTACTAAATACAGCTAATGTAAGTATAGTGGATGTTTTGCGATACCTATGCTAATTAAAACGGATATAATGTTGGTTTAAATTGCTTACCATAGAACACGAAAAAGTACCTACCTGAAATTATAACCATCCAACACATAGGTACTTAAGTGGGTCTACATACATTTGGGTTCCTGTGTTTCAAGATTATCAGAAATTACAAGTTCTACAACCACCATAACCTTAGCAGTTGTTTTTAGGTCTTTAGATTTTTCATTAGTCCAGTCTCTATCAGCAAACTGTTTTGTATAGAATAATCAATGTGCGTCACATTGAGTTCTTCATTTTCAAAACTCAATACATTTATTGCGGCCTTAATAATACAGTGTACTTAGTTGTTACAGAAAAATGATAGTGTCACATAATAACCCTGACCCAGCGAGAAGGCAACGCGGAAGACCAAAACGAAGGTGGAGGGATGAGCTAGACAAATTCCTAATAGACTGGCGCAATGTAGCCCAGGATCGAGAAGTCTGGAGAGAATGGGGGGAGGCCTTTGCCCAGCAATGGGACATGAATGGCTGATATAATAATATAATATAATAATAATAATTAGACCAATATACCCAATTTATTTATGGCAAAGAAGAAAAGCCGAGGTTTAATTCTTGATTTTGTTTCAGGGACTGGTCGCAAAATCGTTACTGTGGCCAATAGCTGGGATTGCCCTTTTAGGAGCAGCTGCAGCACTCGTCAGCAATCCTGTGCTCTTACAACTTGGCGTAGTTTCTGGGCGAAAGAAACGACAGATAGAAAACCTAGATTTCGTGAAAGACTCCATCAAAAAATGGTCCCCGAAATCTGTAATCAGTATTGGAGAAGACTTACAGAATATACCAGAGACTATAATAAAAAGAAGGTTTATAAAAAGTGATGATTTAGTTAAACCGACTGTAGAACCTCTAAAGGATATGGAACATAAATCTAGTTCTAGAATTCTAAAGGTGTTGACAAGACGATATCTTACTGATGGAGACGAAAGAAAAATGATTCCTGTTCCACTTCTGTTTAGAGAACCTTAATCTTATGTTTATTACATTTTTATTAAAATGTCGGATTACGTTTAAAACTCACACTGTGAGTTAAATACCGTAATATTAATAAAAAATATATACATTTTACACGTGTCCACTTCTTCTTTAGTTTATGTGACGATGTATTGGTAAGATATAAAGATAAATAATCGTTCTTATACGACCTGTATATCCTAATTTAAGTAATACCTAAGTTACATCTTCTTTAATTCAATAAGAACTAAAACAATCGCATCATAATCACTCTCTTAATCATTATACTCACATATTTAGTTATTGGTAACTAATTAGTAGACTTACTTGGAATATTGTTTTATCTTCAAATACGGTTTACTTATCCGTAGATAATACACAAACACATTACTAACACTTCAAAAAGCCACTTTTTTCACTATCACATCCAAAAACACTGCACAGCGCATACAAGTTATTGACATAACAAGCAAACTATCGAAATATTCAAACGTCATCAATGAGCCGATCATACGGGGTATCGCAAACGAGTGAAGTTTGAACTGCAGACTAAAGATTTGAATGAAGTTGCTGCCTGCTGTTCTGTACACCCTACAAAACACCATTGCTGTTAACTCCCGTATAAAAAGCAACCTTATCATGCTGCACATAAGATAAAGCGGGTATTATTTGACAGATGGTGAAGTGGTGAACTGTACGCTACGTGTGTGTTGATACGTCGAAACGTGCTCAGGCGCAGGAGTGTTGAAAAACTTGCTCCTGACTGCACGTGTGTGTGTGAGTGTAAGTGATTCGGCTTATGTAGGGGAATGCAATGCTTATTTTACCATACTTACATAGGTAATATGAGCATGTAGGTAGGTAAGGTACCTACTAAGTACCTACCTACCATGAGTATATAACTACATTTAACGACATACAGGTCCTAAGTAAGTACCTACCTACTTTTAACATTTATTGTGGTTTGGTTCTCGTTTTTCTATCAGGTTTACCATAGTAGTGTACCTACCGCGAGTGATACCTCTGGTATTGCAAGCGTCCATAGGCTGCGGTAACCGCTTACCATCTTGTGGGCTGTACGCTTAGTTGCCACTTCAGTTGTATAAAAAAAAAAAAAAAAAACCTACCTATAGTAGGAAGACACTTCGTATCAACCCCACAAAAAAACCGGTTCTTTTCACATTAAGTATCTAAGTAGATCTAGATAAATGATGTAAGCATAATAATTTAAGTAAGTTATTTAATCTATTAAACAATTGATTAACAGTTTAACTATCACCGTAATAAATATATTAATTTGTTTGAGCTGCCATCTATGACTTTTGTCTAGAACTAGTTATGACAAGTTACGTTCTTCAGTCAGAACGACCAGTTTAGTATTTAGTCTAGTTAGGTCTCGCTAGGTGACACTATAATAAACTTATATTTAAATTTTATTATTGACTAAATAAAAGTGCACTTGTGGAGCATTTCATATTATTATCATTTCATAGAATCAGCATTCAGTAGTCTTCTCATTGGTATTTTAAATCTTGAAGCCAAACTGTAAAAGAGAAAATGAATACTAAGTATAAGTACTTACATGACTATCTACACTTACATAAACGAATTAATTCGTCCATGCTTATACATAGGTGAAAACCGCACTATATTTTATCCATAACTATATATATATAGCTTATCCATACTAATAAATAGTATGTTTTGATCTATTCTCACTTAATTTCAAAACGGCTGAACAGATTTGGATAAAACTTCAGTATGGTAAACCTTAAATAAATAAATAAATAATGCTGGCTGGATAAATCCTGTACATCTAGCCCCAAGTTAAGCAGACAGAGCTTGTGTTATGGGCACCAGGTGACTGATATACTTTACAATGCAATTTAATGATATATATAGTTTAATAAACAAAGAAATAACCCAGAATTGCAAATGCTACAAACATTTGTCCCAAGGCGGGAATTGAACGCGCAAGCTCCTGCGACGCAGGTGGACCTTCGCCCGCGCCACATCGGTCGTCATATTAACAACAATAACACGTTACTTAGCTATTATATCTCTAACATGGTACTAAGTGAACGAAGCCGCAGGCTACAGAAAGTAGTAAGATCAAGCAGTGTAAGATCAATTATTCCTAAAGTTAAACTTACTAAAGTTTTCAAAGAACGTGCAATATTAAATCTTCGTTTTCTTAAAGAAAAATTTTACTTGCCTTGGGAGCATTTTCCACAGTGCATTTGAAAATCATTCCTGCTCGTTCACATCCCTTCTCTCCGTCATTAACTTTCGCGTCATTGACTAAAATAATTGAAAAAATATTATTTATGTAATATTGGTTCACAAAGAATTAATTACGTAGTCACATACAAAAGACTTCAACGCGCACCTCTCAGAGAAGTAACTTGTTATAAAATGATATTGACTTTTGTAATATCTTATTCGTTTACCTTGTACACAGACATCAGCCATTTTTTTTCCATTTTCCAGTCTCTTTTCATCTCCGTTTTTAGATAATTGTGCTATTTCATATGCATGTTTAATGTCGTACAATCCTGAGCTTGTCATCTGTAACCAATAGGTAATAACCAATAATGATAGTATCTATTATATTCAGTATTCTTACTCTTAATCGAACAACTTAGTAAGTAACACTAAACGAAACAAACCAACGTAAACTTTTAGGATAATAAATAACATCAATATAGAAAATTTTGCATCAATCATTCAATCAGCTTTCACATTTCCATTCACACACAACATACATAATACGAGAATAGTACTTAAGAAGTATATGTAAATCAACAGTAGATGAAAAGGATCCTTTCCATCCATGTCACAATCACAAGACTATCCTTAGGGCACTATATACTATCTATCTTATGATTGTGACATGATTGAATCTTTCATGTCACAATTCAGAGTCACAGCAATCTAATCTCACGAATTTCTGTGGGCCGATCCCGGCGGCACTGCAATGCCGGGCCGACCCGTGACGGGAGTGGAGCGAGCTCCGAACATCCCGTCGATTAACAAAAATCAGTTTAATATACTGGTCCCTCTGTGAGGGAACTTTCAGATATTAAGCTGAAAAGAACAGATACTACACTTTGATCTTAGCCAAAAGGCCGAGAAGCGATACAGAACTGAGTTCTATGGAGAGACCTTTATCGGAGCTGTGTGTTTTCGTCAGCGCGATCTAGAAGCCGTACCAATTTAGCAGCGACACCTAGTTCTGTTTCCTGTAACTAAAGAGCTCACTGGTCACAAATGAGTCTTGCCACGATTGTCTTTGGCTATCTTGTCAAAACGACATGGGTCTTCCCATTTTAATTATTTTTCTCGTGTTATTTTAAGTTTTATTGCGTAAATTTGGTGGCAGTTTATCCGATTTTAACTAAGTGTAAGTAATTGAAATGGAGGGGTAATGTTGGTTGGTAATTTAGACAAAGACTTTCCAAGGGAATTTTGAAAGAAAAGTCATCGTTTCTTTCCAAACGTTTGTTTACGTTGCTAAGCGACAATCAAACTAATACACTTGACACTGGCAAAATTGTGGCAAACTAGCCACAGAGGCCATAAAAGAAGAAAAAGAAGAAGAGTCTTGCCACAGTACATCAACAATACTTCATAGTTACTATGATCTCTATCCTTTTGGAGCACTAGAAGGGTTTTGGAGCGCTCGTGATGTAGCTGGCTAAGTTGTTCTTAACAGATCAACGAAGTTAAGGACTGTTCCGCGGGGTCATCATTTGGATGGGTGACCGCCAGTGGCAATTTCAACTGAGCGCTCCCGTGCTTCGGAGGGCACGTTAAGTAGTCGGTCCCGGCTTTTTCAAAGTTGTTAGGCCATGACAAAGGCCTTCGGGCGGCCTAGATACTCTGTCACCAGAGTTGGCCACTGACTCATACGAACGAACGAACGAAGTAGAAGGGTTTTGTAGAAATAATTAATGATTACTATGTGGATAATAAAGTTTTACTTACAATACCGTCTAGTTTATAAGCACAAGCCAGCAAACATTTTACTTCTGTCTTCTTGGGCAAGACCAACTGCTGAAGCAGTATTAGCTCGTTCATCTCTACTGGATGGTCTTTGGTGCATTTCATTATAAGTTTCATAAACTCTACTTTTATCTCTTCTTCGGTCAATGCCTGCAAATGTTAATATTGTCAATGATTATCAATAAACTGAGTAAGTTTTGTCAGACTGGAAGCAGAGACGCTTCGCTCGGTCAATTAATTATATGGTGCACCAAAACCAAAACTGTAGAAAGGTTTTATTAGTGGCTCTTGTCTAGTAAAAAAAAATGTAAATAAAATTAATTAATAAAAAGGTAAGTTTTAAGCACGCATCATTTTAAAAACATAAGTAACTGTTACGGAATACAAAAAACAAATTAGAATTCTTCAATAACTTATTATTTGATGTAGGTACTTAAGCGAGTGATTTATTCTATTCAAAATTTAAATTTTTACGTGAAAAATCATTTAATTTCGTCTAAAAAATAGATTATTGATAGCAAGGTTACTTACATTCACACAAAAATGAGCACACGTGGCAAAAAGAATCAAATTTACGAGCCACATTTTGTACAAAACTCTCCGCAGCGGCTCAATCAACAGATATAATTCCCAAACACATCGCTTCTTATTTAAATACATTTATTTTAAACATTTCAACTGATATTATCACTTCACTGATGTTATCTACCAAAATCACCGATACCTACAAAGGTAAGTTTAATGTAAATGAATAGTTATCTAGACCAAAATAAATATTTAAAACTCTAGGTATGATGATGATAACTACCGACCGGTAGTTAGTTTTGAATTGAATTACTTGGAATACGACACCCATGTCTCTTTATCTATATCTATGACTCAGAGCGATGGCTGTTGAGACCCCGAAAGGTTTGGGTTTGATAACCGCTATAGGAAAAATGTTTGCATTATCTGAATTTAGCCTCAGATCTTTTTCATCTTCAAATATTATTCAGAACCTAAAAATAGATTTAGTGTTTTTAATATTTTGTTGGATCAGTTCACAGATAATGTTATCTGAGTGGAATCAAAAGAGTTAATAATTCTGAAATAAAAATAAGTTGGTACTACATACCTAAAACTGTGTTAATACTGTTTTTTGAATAAAATAATTAAAAATGCATTTACGGATACACATTTTTATTAATCAAGTAACTTGTGTATTTCACAAATTTTGGAAACATCCAATAGCAGGTATTCAGATTTGCCAGATGCAGAAGATGATTTGATATAAAGCTTGCAGATAATCAGATGAAATCGAACTGTAAACATAAAAAAATACGTTCAAAATTATATAAGTACAACAATTTTTGGGATTTTTTTGGATTCATAAAGCATGATGAAGATGATGATTTTTAAGACTTTACATAGAGCCACCTTAATCTAATAAAAAGTGTAATATAATAACTCAGCTCTGTCCTGGCTCTGAAGGCATAAATAGAAATCAAATACTAAAGGCCCATTACACGGTTCAATAATTGCATGCAAGAATTGCCTTGTTAAATTGATTTTAGAACAGATGTTTGATTTGTTTTAGAACAGACATTTTGCTCCGAAATCAGATTGACGAAGCAATTCTTGCATGCAATTCTCAAAATGTAGAGAACTGTAGAGAAAACCGTGCATTTGAACTTTGGACAACACCAACGAAAACTAACCTTCGGTGTATTTTTTACAGAACATTTGAATATCAGCGCAGCTCTTTCGCATCCCTTAGTGCCGTCTTTCACGGGTTCCTTGTTTACTGAAAAAAAAAGTGTTAACGACCTCGGTGGCACGGTCGGTTAGTGCCCAGTTGAAAATCGAGAGGTTGCAAACGGTGCTAAATGCATTTGGGTCAATTGCGGAACCAATGTTTGCATGATGATCTACCAATTATTTGTTTCGGGACTAGATGTTTGTATGTAGGTATTATAATAATAATTATTATTATGTGTGTTTTCTATTTAAGAGAACCAGATAACTGCGCGTGTTTAAATGTCCTCCAATATTTATTTAATTATTTATTCTAAGAATAGTACTCATACGAGTTGGTTGACCAACTTCTGATTTAAAAAAATGGTAGGTAGGTACCGCAAAACTCAAATGAAACAAGAAGAACATTTATCCCGGAGAAAAAATCAAACGGAAAACTAGACAAGTACCTAAGTAAATTATTTAAAAAAACTTATTTACCACTGAGACAGGCACTTGTGAAATCATTGCTGATTTTCATTTTCTCAGCATCGTCTGCGAAATATTTCTTGGACAAATCACGCACACCATCTTCAGAGAGTAGGCCGTCTTTATCCATCTGAAATAAGTAAAAAAGATTATCATAGTCAGCCTTCTTGTTTACACTGGCCTACTCTCAAGCGAGAGTAATTAGATCAAAACCACCACGCATGCCCAATAACAATTGATGGATGGCCGGTTGCCTCACGATGACTTCCTTCACCGTTTGAGAGCTTTTGATGCATTGACCACAATTGAAAAATCGATTGGTACACGATTGTTTTTGAACCTTATGATTGGAAAACGCGGTCACTACCACTGGAACACCACTTGACTGCTCTAGGGTTTATTCCAGAAATCCCTGTGATGATCCTCTGCGAAACGGACTGTTAGACAAAAGTCTTCCGGCACTCAAAGGAGTAGCAAAGGGTACATAAAATCAAGTCATGCCTATTGTCAAAGAGTAAACGCCTGATCTACCCTACATTCTGCTTCCATTCAAATAACACCTTATTTCCCTTTGACCAATCCACATGGTCGGAAATAAAACCCAATGTTGCCACATAAAAACAACTTCCGGTGACTAAAGAGCATTATGTGTAATCAGAAAGTCATTGCGGAACGGTGTAGACCGTGTAATTGCATTCATCATGACCTTGGGTTGGGGAGCATATTGTATTGTGAAGAGAATAATATGAACATCATCATCATAATAATCATAAAGTATAATAAACCTAATACCTACTAATTTACTATTTTGTTTACAAATGAGTACTGTTAAAAAAACAACATCTACCTAGATTATTATCAGTTTAAACATTTATATTCTTGTAATGTTGTAAATTTATTCTGCACACATCTGCGTATTTTGTGTAGATTTGTGTGGTTTAGTTTTGTCCGCTCACCGTTTGACGGAAAATGTTACAATGTGCCCACCATTGCTATGTGAAATTTTTCAAACGCATATTCCGTTTGCGTAAACTCCGCTCGATGACATTTCTCGCCAAGTTTGTCGCTATTTTTAAGATCTATTTAGGTACACAGTTCAATAATTGCATGCAAGCATAATTGCTTTTTCAAATTGGTTTCGCTAAATGTCAAACAATTTCAGAAAAAACAAAGTTCTGAAATCGATGACAATAAGCGATTATTGAACCGTGTAAATGGGCTTTTAGGCTTTTGAAAAAAAATTATCACAGAAGATAGGTGCGTACCTATCACATCGTTACAGAACTGTTAACTGCATAAAATAAATGTTCCATAAAACAATGTTTTTTTAAAATTCCACGCCTGATGTTATCAATTTCAAAGTGCATTGAGGATAATTATGAATATAGACTTTGACCTGAAATTCACAGTTTGGTTTGCTGTTAAGAAGCAACATTTAATATCAACTGACTAATTAAGTTATTTCGTTTGAGTCAGTGACCAACTCTGGTCACTAACTTATACCTACTTAAAAGTCTCCGTCATGACCTAACAGTTTTTACTTTGTTCGTAGCTTCAGAATCATGAGAGCGATTAACTTAGTTCATTCAGCTACCTACTCTAAAATTAAAAAGACTGACTGGTATACAGAAGGACAGTAAGATAGATGAACATGAAAAAAATAGCTATAGTCTGACAAATCATTGAAAAAACGTTTAGTTCATTAAATTAGCTGTTCATTTCATTCACTTCACTATTAAATTTTTGTAATAAAGTGGCAGCACCCTAACTGTCAAAACGTTTTTTCAATAATTTGTCAGACTATAGGGTCTTTTTACTAAGGATCCCGACGGCAGATGACTTTTATGTCGTTGACATAAGAATCGAAGTGGGTTAATTCAAGCAAACCCCAAAAAGCCAAAAAACCTCACAAAACTGAGCTCAGTGGAGATAATAATGGCGATAAAAATTAGCGTATGACGCTGATGGGCGAGTGGGACGCAGGTGTCCATAAGGTTAGTTACGTTCCTTGCGCATGTGTCATCCATATTGGCAGTAGATCGGTGCATTGCGTAGTGTTTCGGCTCTTAGACGTTATATAAGGTTTCTGGTAAACGAATACTTATGTACGTTTTAGTTGGACTAATATACTCGAGTTTCAACATAATAATATATTTTGCATAAAGTACCTACGAATTTATTTGTCTTCATTTTTAATGCCATGCAATCTTACCATTCCCGTTTTCTTATAAGCACAAGCAAACAGACACCGGGCTGCTTCATTGTCAGGCATTTCCTTATTTGTCATCGTCTCCAGGTCGCTTGAGGATACTGGAATCTCCGCCAAGCATTCCAGTAAGATTCCAGTGAAGTCCTCGGTTAATTCGTTCATTGATTCAGCCTGAAATTCATTCATTCATTTTTATCTTTTTTTTATCAGCATGAAAAGTCAAATTAAATAATGTTTTACGGTTTTCTACGCTTAACCAAGAGCGTTTGGTGATAAATAAAAATAATAATAAATATCGGCGGACAAGAACCTTATCAAGGTACCTATTTTAAAAAGTATTGTAACGCTTCAGTTTCAGTGGGGTAGTATTAATCAAAAACAAGTGCTAAGTTAAAGGATTTTGATATTTATTACAAAGTAGACACAAAGAAATAAATGTGCCAGACCAGTTACCTGGTTAATTTATAAGTAAATAGAACCATAGGTGGTTCGGAAGCCTTCAATCAGATATATTTCTGCTTTGCAGCAATTAGGTTAGGTACAATACCTTCACATGGCCAAAAATCACACCAAAAGCAACACAAAGAAGTAAAATTAAATGCATTTAAACTTTCTAACTCACACCAAACCAAGTTAAAACTAGATATACAAATGTGTGAATTCACACATATCGCACCTTTTATATCTTTCAAAGTGAAAATAACCATTGAAAATTGTATCCGGTGGTGTTAAAATATAATAATAGTCAATCTAAAGTAATACACAATAACAATGTTGTTAACAAACATATTGTGGTAGGTGTACAATAATTTGAAAAGGTTGTGGCAGATATTTATATCACCCAGGCGTAGCTCAATTTCTGCAATACTTAATAAGTAATTTTTTGTGTAGTCGTACTAAAATAACGTATTATTGAAGAAATTAATGGTATACTTTTTATTAAAAAAATTGCTATTTTGACGTCATAGTTCAGTGTTCAATGTAAAATGTGAGCATTTTATTAGATGCCACCAATCAGAGAACCAAGACGTTTTTTTTTGTTATAATTTTGATGTTCAACCTATCATGGCGAATTGTTTTATCGTGTAGTTTTCTTATATTATAACGAGAAAAAACTTGTTTTATTTTTGTATGTTTGTAAGGAATAAACTCAAAAACAACTGGTTCCACTCAAACATTTTTTCATCATTAGAATGCTAGATTATCCCTGAGTAACAGCTATATTTTATGTCCACCCGTGCGAAGCCAAAACGGACCGTAGCTTAGATGTCTCTGTGTCGCTATAGTTCGTAGTCTAGTTATTCGACACTTGTATATAATAAGACTAGACTCTAGACAGTAGTAGAAAGAGTCTAGTATCATCGTGTATATCTACCCTTAAAGGAACTAACATTATATTCCTGTCACGTAAACAAAGCATCTTGTTATGTCACAGACATTGGACAACTAAGTATTCATCAGTTATTAAGTCCCATAATGCTTATTAACTACAATGACATCTCCGAATTTCAGCTAGTTCTGTTGCTAATAACACCTTATTATTGATTCATTACGATGCCATTACGGTATATAAATATGTGATGGCTAGATAATTCGGCAATAAGCCACAATCCTTTGAAGATCATACCTAGTGTGTTAAGTTGATTATTGAGAATACTTTCCAAAATGTTTCGTTCACTACTAGTATTTTGTTTTGTATACGCATTAAATTTGACACCGTTTTTGGTTAATGTAAGTGTAAAAAGGACAAATTTATTTCGGAACAAAATGTCAAACATAATATGTTCAGAAATAGTTTCTTTTTTTCAAATAAAAACAAGACATTTCTTGCATGCATGCATTGAACCGTGTAAATGGGCCTTAATTTTACTTATGGAAATCGTTGTACCGTATCTACACCAACCAATTGGAGCGCTCGTGTAAATGAGAAATAAAGATTCTTTAAACTGAACCTACAAGGTAGGCTGTAGGTCTTTATACAGTTGTTTTTGAAACAGCAAGCAACTGCAAGCAAGAGTCTGTCATAGTGGGTACCATTGGAGTGCCAGAACTTTGTGTCTTCAAGGTTGGGGACACTTAGGGCAGAAGTATCAAGCGTTAACTGTGTCAAGGGTAGGTAAAAGGTGGTAACTGAGCGCAAGTGACTTGATAACTTAGTCTCGGTATGACTAGCGCTGTGCAGAGCCAAGCTTTAAATCATACTGTAACTGTAATTCTCAGGCGTATCTCTTATCTTCATCGAAACTAAATCCTATCAATATTTGCATGCCATTTTTTCCCAAGTTCTTAAAGGTTTTATGCTAAAGTCAATCCATTTCGCTTTTCAGGCCATGACAGCAGAACAGAAAGCTATGATCCACCAGCAGTTTGAGGCTATCGCGATGATATGCATCAAAGATAATCCTATAACCGCCGAGGACATCGCAGACCTGCGGGCAAAGAATGTGCCAGAAGGGCCCAATAGCGGCTGCTTCTTATCTTGTATCATGAAGCAGATTGGTGTTGTACGTATCATTGCCTGGAAGAAATCGCTCTTAGTGATAAGGCCGCCCTTTGTACTTTGTTTTGTTTTTTGTCTGTATCATCATGGTCATGGTTAAGCTTTTAATGTTCCTACACCTTACCGAGCTAGCGATTTCCCACCACATGGAGGCATTCGTGGTTTCATATTATCTACAATCATAAGATCGGAAGGCCTTTAATTTATTGTTATTTTTTAATTTCAACAAACTACCTAATTCCGTTTGCAGATGGATCAAGCTGGCATGCTGCAGAAAGAGTCAGCACTTGAACTAGCTAAAAAAATTTTCAGTGATCCTGAAGAGTTAAAGGTGATTGAGGAGTACCTACACTCTTGCTCACATGGTAAGCTATAAAAAGAAGTATTTCTTAAACATTAATGTAATGATTCCTGCACACTATGCCGGGGGCCAGGTCAGCGGATTTTGTGGGCTGGTATGCCGCTGTGCTATGTCAGTCTGGCCGCCGGCAAATGATCACTAGTATAATACAATAACATCATTTTTATCACTATAAACGTCACCGCACCTTAACGTACTCGTACCTATTGTACTTCCGCAGCTTTTATTTTCTTGTTTTCTGTGTGGTGTACAATAGAGTGTTTTCTATCTTCTATCTATCTAATCTTATCAATGATAGGAACAATGATACTAAAACCAATAAGTGTTTGAAAATTATGCAAAAACTTGTTCCGTAGCTGGAGTCGAACTCGCTTCGTTCTAATATAACCCATCCAACAGTCACATACATAGACCAGCAATTGATCACATAACTCTGTTATAGACCAATCTCCATTGATCTCCATCTCAAACTGTCTAATAAGACAGTAGAGCGATGGTCAAACTGTCTTGGGCCAAAGTTTGAGATGGAGATTAATGGAGATTGGTGGCTAACTAAGTTATGTGATCAACACGCTGACCCCACACTAACCACACCTCTTTCTGTCGTGGGTATCCTTAATCCAATATTAGGGGTCAACGTCGGAATGAGAGGTAGAATAGTTAAATATTCTATCTCACTCTGTTTGTACAAAAGTCTCATAAAATCTGGTGTGTGCGTCGTAAATTATTCAAGGTCACAAAATTGGTTCAGATAGTAGTACCATGGTATTACAAAACACTCAGCACTATTCAGATTACAATATTAACGAGGTTCTGTTTCTTTTGATATAGAGTAATAATAATGGCTTCATTTTCAGTGAACACCGCAGAAGTGGGCGACGGAGAAAAAGGTTGTGAAAGGGCGCTGATTTCATTCAAGTGTATGAAAGATAACGCTTCTCAGGTAGGCCTTCTTAAACATATTCAAAACAATTATAACCACGGATTACTAGATGCGACTTAATTTAATTGATTCAGGCGTAACTTGACTAAAATCTATTACTTACATGATTATACGAAGTAGTTTGCTAACATCTAAGAAAATAAAGATATAAGTCTAATCTCAAGACACGTACCATTACATACCAAGATATTAATATTATAAATAATAATAAGTTCGTAGTAATTAATATTTTTGTTTTAATTTTCAGTTTGGCTTCGACATTTGAATCTACATTGAATTATACTTGGCAACCTGGTGACGAACAAATCTAAATGGCAACGCTGTTGTTGGAATAATTAGATGTAATGACAAATAGATCATAGACTAGCGACAATTATGCCGCTGAATGTCGGCATTTAGTACCTATAATTAAAGGCATAAACGCTTTAGTAGAAAAATGAAATGTTTCAATATTGAGCGGGGAATAAACACAATTTCAAAAAAAATGTCTGTGGTTTTATCATTAGCCTACTGTTTTGAATGAATGAAATAAAATTTGTTGAATATTATTCAATAAGGCGAAATAAAAAGTCGAATAAAAATAATCTGTTAAAATCTATAAAAATAATATATTGTCACCTGTATTTATTTACTATTTAGAAATGAAAAAGAAATATTATTTGATGAAGGCCAAGAAAATAAACATGAAAACCATGAAAAGTTTATTTATTGCTAAAACAAGTAAAATAACGAACTAGTACTATGGTGCAAAATTTGGGCATGTGCCAATAATAAGATACATCTACGGTTATCTGTCTTACCACTGACTAACTCCATTAAACACTTCTCTCATAGATCTGAAAACTTGAGACTTGATAAGATGTTACCTACGAGTATGTCTAGAATTAACAGCCGTGCGAGGTATTTGTGACTTCTCAAATAACCACTGGAACGATTTTTTTAAGTTTTGAAAGGAAACCTAATAGTTAAAATAACTTATTTTGGCTTTTTCTTTAATGAAACATCCGAGCAACAGTTTGGATCTCTCACAGCCCTTGGCACCATCAGTCACCTTTTCCTCGTTCACTAGAAACACAAATAAAAATTAGCCCGGTGTGGGAGAGCCCGTATTCCTTCAGCCAGCTACGAAAATAATAATAATAGATAATATTTATAAATTTAAGTTAGAGAGTATTATGTAGGTATGTTATTATGGGTAGTGACCATTTACCCCGCCTTCTGATTCTAAGGTCGTGGTCCCGGTCCCGTGGAACCCGGTCGTGCACCAATGGATTTTTTTATTCGAAAAATGTATGCGCGCAATCCCAGTGCTCTCATACGGTGAAGGAAAGTATAGTGAGCAAACCGGCATGTCCAAGAACTAAAAATTCTAACATGTGCCATCCGCATTGGGTTCGTGGTGGATTCAAAAGACCCAATCACTCTTGATCGAGAGTAGGCCAGTGTCCCAGCAGTGGGAACATTAAGACAACAAACACAAGGCTGTCAAGAAGAATAAATTTAGGTGTGTTTACCAGAAGAACAGATGTCGTCTATCTTAGCAAAAGCCTTCAAATCGTCTTCGCTTTTAAAGTACTTCTTGTTCAACTCCATAGCTGCATCGGCATCAAAGTGTCCATCCTCGGAAATCTAAATGAAAAAAAGTATGGCTCGTCTATAAAAGTTGATGAAAACATTTTGACATTGTTTATCGATAATAAAACTATGCCTACGAGAATACCGAACTCGAAAACAAGTATCATCAGAAGTGATGCCGTGAAAACTGACAACGTGTCTGCGTAGGGTAGACGAAAAAAATAATACTGTTTTTTAAAAAAAAATGGCCTTTTTTGTACACTTACGTATCATAGTTGTTTTTTTATATTTACCTCGTTGCTTAATTTTATTAATGTTTATTATTTTGTTTTGTAATCATTATTCTCTTTGTCTTTTAGTTTTCATTACTCGCTCGAATCTAGTTTTTTATTAATGCATGCAGTCTGTCGTCTTTAAGTACAGTAGCACTAAGATTTAGCCCTAATAACTTGTATCAGTTAATTATTATGAGTGTATATTGTGTTGATGGCACTTAAAATATAAATCAATAAATTTAAATTGATAATCGTGTAACAAAAACTACAAAAAAATTTGAATCGGGCCTCTGTAGCTGATGATTGTAGGTATACTCACTAATCCATACTTCTGGAAGCAGCAAGCGAAGAAGCAGGGGTCGACTTTGTTGATATCTTTGGCCTCCTTAGCGGCTAGTGCCTGCTCGCGGGTTATGTCAAACTTAGCGAGGCAGTCGTCCAAAACAGGTTTCAGATCTTCCATAAATGTTTTTCTTTCCTCGTCTGTTATAGCCTAGAATTAATAGATTTTTTGTTAGTAACATAAAAGAACAAAAGGAAAGCCAGAGTGGGTTTAAGAGTTGAGAGGTCGAACTCTCGTCATAATGTGAACTTCAGCTCATTTTATGGTGAGAGTTCATAGGGACGCCTCTTGATCTTTCTTAGCCCTAATTTCTGGCCGCACGTAGCCGCTAAGTGTTTTATTATTATTTATTTAAGCATATTATGAAAAAATATTGCTCTCTTTCCCGCCACCTAGCGATGTGGCCTGCGCTTTATAAAGCTATCGCCAGAAACTATTCGCGAATTAGACAATGATCATCAGATAACAATTTGCTGTCGTAAGGCTAGCAGGGCGACGAAATAGACAAAATGTGATAAGCCGGGTAAGCCCGCTGCCCGTTTCAAAGCATTTGACTGGCACAGAGCATTGATGTTTGGCATATAATCAATAAAATAATCAATCACTAAAAAATGGAGGTAAATATACTTGGTTAGGAGGTACTCACCGACGCAAATCCTAAAGCCACAGCCACAACAGCTAAAACCACATTTAACTTGGTCATTCTGAAATCTTCAGAAAGATTAAACCTGTTCCTTGTCCAGACTTGGTCTGCCGTCTGCAAATCCTGAGAGCTATTTATATACGAATTTCAGGTGTTAAGTTGTCATTAAGTAGTTTAACATACAAAACGTGGAGTACCTACCTATACTTATCTAAATAATCGTTTGTTCAATGAGTACTTGACGCCTTGAATTCACCGTGTTTTTTTATGTGGACCTAAAATGATGATTAGCATTCATTATTTTTTTTTGGTCAGACTATAAACACTTATTTGGTGTTTTATATGACACAAAACCATTATGATTATTGTGATGAAATATTAGTCACGCCCGTGACTTTGTCGCGCAAAG
The DNA here is from genome assembly GCA_951394395.1 of Colostygia pectinataria. Classification (NCBI taxonomy): domain Eukaryota; kingdom Metazoa; phylum Arthropoda; class Insecta; order Lepidoptera; family Geometridae; genus Colostygia; species Colostygia pectinataria. Next base: position 4,704,701 of record OX596362.1, read on the forward strand.
GTATTTAGTAAATTATTATTAAGTATTTTAGAATATTTTATGCATACTCATATTATGATTTTTTTTTTGCAGGTAAGTTTTTTGATATTTTGTAGCATAATTAACATAAAGATTTTTCCCAGATAAAAAAAAAAACAGATGGTGTTTTCATACACTTATAATAAAACTTCATGCCAAATAAAAACTGACACGCAACCGACACGATAGATATTATGAACTACATCTATATTATCTACAATCTACAAAGAAATAATATCACAGCAGGCAGCAGCGGGTAGCATCTTCAACTACAACTCAAGCAGAGAGTAACTGAAAAAGAAACAACACTAATGTAAGGAAAAGTCTTCATCAAAACAAAAAATCCAAGCTACTAAAGAGGTCTTCTCCTTTTCATTGAAAACTCTCAAAAAAATTGAGAGTTTTAAGTGAAAACTTTCAAAAAATAATATATTAATAAGGAAAAGTCTTCATCAAAACAAAAAATCCAAGCTACTAAAGAGGTCTTCTCCTTTTCATTGAAAACTTTCAAAAAAATTGAGAGTTTTAAATTAAAACTTAAAAAAAAAATGAGAGTTTTAAGTTAAATCTCTTTTGCCTTTGAACTTTACTTTCTTTTGTCTTATGCTGCGTAATTATTATCAAACTAAGCCCCGTCGTCTACAAGGCAACTATAAGGGTGAGTTGCACCATCTAATTAGATGGTGCAACTCACCCTTGGTCTTTCATCGTTATCAGCTTATAATGATTCCACTGCTGAAACACTGACTCACTCACTAGAGAGTGATATTGGGTCCTACCTAATCTACCACGCACTGACTTAAGGTATTTGGAGGATTTTGTTCTTGGACGGGCATGCTGGTTTTTTCCTGAAGTTCTGAAAGAAAAATTTCATTCAGTATTCGTACATGGTTTTTTTTGTATTAAGTAGGTACTAACGGTATATTTCTCCTTGATGAAACAAGCGAGCAGTAACTTGGCCCTGTCGCATCCTTCGTTATCAACAACGGATTCGTCGTTCACTGTAATGTAAGGAAAATGTACAACAAATTAATAGGACACCTCTCGTTAATAGTCTAAACTAACTTTAATCATAGAAGAAGCTTTAATAACAGCAACGTTTTTTCTGTATCTGCTCCTCCTATAGTCCTGCGTCAGCGCTTCAAACCACAGATATCAAGGATTTTTCCAGCAAACGAGGCATTTTTTTGCGGCTGAGCTGTTAGAGCGTATGCCAAGCGGAAGGTTGCGAGTTCGAATTTAGTCTGAATTGATAACTTTTGGGATTTCATAAAACTTTAGCTTTTCATGAGAAATAACCAAATGTATCGGCTATAAGTTGGTAGGTAAATAAGTTATATATATAGCATAGCAGCTACTAAAATTACATATAAACACAAAATTAAGCATTGTTTCATTATGAAATCGACATTTGAAAATTCGTAATCGAAATGGTTAGAAATAATGTTTCGTTTGTCTCTTGTCTCTGACCTAGGATGAGTTTTTCGTGTAGGCAGGTGATGCGAATAAAAGCTCGGACGGATGTATTCTGAAAGATACACGTTGGCGGGACGATCTCGATACTTTCGATGGCAGATGGTGGGAGAAAGTTCAGGATAGAGACGTGTTGAAATCCTTGGGGAAGACCTTTGCCCAGCAGTGAGACGATATAGGTTAGAAGAAAAAAAAAATATCTTACCAGCAGTGCAGGTGTTGGCAATTTCAGAGATTTTGTCGTTGTCGTCGCCGGCCACATACTTGCTGCTCTTCTCTATGGCAGCAGCGGCATCGAACAAGTTCTGTTCGTTAAGCTGAAAGTAACAAATATTATAATTGATTGAATTGCAACTTCCTTGGTGGTTATTTTCGTGTTTTGTCGTGGTTTAACTTTAACTCGATGAACCGACAGCAAATCAGTAGTTATAGAGGCTCAAGAATACAACCTCATACTTATTTACATTTTTAAAATAAATAATTATTTTGTAGCACTTACAAATCCAATCTTCTTGAAGAAGCAAGAGTAGAAACATGGGTTCAAGCCATCGATGTCCTTTTTTTCCTTGGCAGTTACAATCTCCTCTTTTGAAATTCCATGCTCCTGGCCACACTCATGAAGAAGTGGGATAGCTGCAGCTTTGATGGCGAGCTTCTCATCTTCTGATAAAGCCTGGAATACGCAATTATTCATCTATATTAATTAGAGGGCTTGTTTTGTTTTGGGATAACGGAAGTTAGCGCTAATACTTATGTTAGACCGATTTGGCTTGGGCTTGAAATATTTGTAGGAGTCCAGGGAACGTTTTAACGGTGAGAAAATATGGAAAAATAGCGCAAGTAAAGCCACGTAGCTCATCTAGTTTTAAATAAAATTCACAAATTCTTTTACCTGGTACTGACTGACTGACTATGTAGTCTAGGACATAGCGCGTAGAAGTTTGCATGGAAAAAAAATTAAACTTACAGATGTCACAGCGAAAGTAGCGGCGGCGAAAGCCAAAAATACAATGGTAATCCTCGACATTTCCAAATTTTATTTATATAATTCTTCTTGAGATGCTACCAGTTCCTTATCCAGTTGGATTCTGGCTTCTCAATATCCTGTAAGCTATTTATATGCAGTCTTGCGCCAATTTGGTGGTCAGATATCTACTATATATTAATTATTTAACTTGGTTCAAGAGTACAAGGTTCAGATTGCAATGTAGGCACCTAGCTAACAAGTGTTATAGAAAAACGTATGCAGTAAAAACTTGATAGAGGAACGTAGATGCCTACCCATTGTCTAACGTAAGCCACAATCGCGGAAATGACGCGATGCGACCAAATATGTATTAAATTATCTAATTCTGGTTGTATGTTTCGGTGTACCTTTTGCTTCCCTACGTTGTCATATTATGCGTTTTTATGCTTTCCTATTAACCACACATTATTTTTGCTCATTGTTAGGTTCAATAGAAATGTAACGTCGGCGCCGCCTCGCGACTTACTTACACTTGTATCCATACTAGTACGACGTCGCATTTACTTTGATCACGCGCATCTGATTGTGACTCAGGACCTAAGTCTTCCTCATTTACCACAAATAGTGCTGCAGTTCAAAGCTTTGTGTTTAACTTGGTACATGGAAAATTCCGCTCAATTAGTGCGCTAAGTCATGTAACAAGCCAATCTTTGAAAATAATGTTTTCTGAGAACAGAAAACCTTATTTTTAAAGATTGGCTTGCTAATAAGAATATTAGATTATTTAGGAAGAATATTAGAAGAGTAGTAGAGTTCTCTGTGATAGAGCTCGTCCGGGGAAGGACTACCACCATACCTATTTCTGCCGCCAAGCAGTAATGCTCGCATTGCTGTGTTCCGGTGCGAAGGGTATGGTTTCCGGTGAAATTACTGGCACATGAGGCTTTCGATTTTAGCCTCAAGGTGGCAACCCGCGAGTGATACCGCTTACCATCTTGTGGGCCGTACGCTTGGTTACCACTTCAGTTGTATAAAAAAAAAATATAAAAAAAAAAGACACTAGATTCAGTTAGAAGTGATATTAATTCAGTTATGCAAAGACAGTTCGATAAGTATGTCATTATATTTATAACGGTGACGGAAAACCTCGTGAGGCAACTGGCATGTCGAAAGACATTTTCCATCCTACGTGGTGGGTTGTAGGGTAAGTAGGCCAGAGTCCCAGCTGTGGGAACATTAGAACGCTGGTGAATGATGATGATGTAATTACTTATTATATGTATCTACTAATTATACTTACCTAAGGTCTGAGCAGATTTGCGTTCCAAACTAAAAAAATAATACCCACTGTAATGTCTGCAATAACTTTAATAATAATTTATATTCCTCCTTCCAGTACTTTAATATTATTTACTAACTAATTTTTCGTTACAAATTCAGGTAATTCTGGTTCGTTGAGCCTCTAAATAATGCGCTAGATGACTGTTTCTGATTAAAAGTCGACATCAATCCCCAACTGAAACACATTAAAATATAAATAAATAAATAAATATAGCTTTTGCAGTTTTGACTACATCGCTTTCCGACTAAATCTCGATAAGATTACATCGCGTTAGGGCTACATAGCGTTTGGAATAGATCGCCATAAGGCCAGATAGCGACTCTCGATTATATTATTGTCATTTGTTTTATAAGGTCAGTACAAAAGTTTGTCAAGATCGTTTACAAGAGAAGAGAATGACCCATAGGTAAAATAAATGTTAAGCTAAGGTACCTTAGGTGCATGTTTGGCAAAGCACTGGAAGGTAAGCTTCGCACGATCGCATCCTTTTTCGCCATCACTGGTCTCTTCATCGTTTACTGCAACGTTACAAACAATATTAGGTTAATTCATTTTATTAATTTAACAAAAGAAATATCATCATTTATTAATAATATATCATTATTTATTATTTATTTATTTTATTTATCATCAACCCCGACGTTTACCAACGTATGACACTATTACGATAGGATAGTCATATGTAAGCAAGGTTTCCCACATACGTTTATGCTCGCAAGAAGTTTTTGACCGTTCATGCATTTACACACGCGCGCGCATGCCTAAAACATGGTGTATAAGTGTGGGAAACCACATGGGAAACCTTGCTTGTTTTACGGGACGAACGTCACCGTGACGTCATGAGTCATGGCAACGTGGCAAATTGTCACCAAGTAAGCTAGCCGCAATACATTTCAATAAAATTCCCTGTCGCCATTGCGGCTCACTCTCAGTGTTAGAGCCCTCTATTTCTTTTACATACGAGAGTGAGCTTAACGTAGGGGTACAAAGGTAAGTTATGCATGACAGGTAAAATCGTCATGCACAACCTAGTAAGTCAACTTTACCTTTGATGCACGCGTCGAGAATTTCGTCGAATTTCGGCAGCATATCGTCGCCTTCTTTAAATATTTTTTTAGCAGTTTCTTTGAATTTTTCCGCTGATATTTTGCCGTTCTCCTCCATCTAATAGTGATCAAAGTAAGTTACTTATAAAGTTATTACTAAAGGATTTTAAACGGAATGACGTAATGCTCGTAAGGGCAGTTGTTTAAGGATTCGTTCAAGGATCGATACAAATTTTGTTTATCCTACTTGTTCAGTTTTGACGCCCTCTGTCGATCAATTTTCGTAAGTCGAGATCGACGATGTGCTGTCACCTGTCAGCTGTGAATGAACTGGGTTCAATGACCAGCGACAGCTGATTGGCTTAACCAAACTACTACTACATTTTATTCAAATTTCGAAATATCGGTCGAAAGTTGATAATATAGCTGAAAGCCAAACTCCAAAGGTGCCTTATCACAATTTATCCGGCTCGAAGGACCAAAATGTACGATTTGAGTGGACTGTAAATTTAATCTTTTTTGCTAACAAACTAAATACGAAACACGTTAAACAATTATGAAGTCAAACACGATAAAAAACTATAATTAACCAAATTATGAGTGCAGTTAGGAGCAAAGGATTTCACTAACCTGGCTGCTTCTTCCTGGAACAGCGCCCACGGAATGGGAAGGTATGGCTTCGTATTACCTCCGACTTGTCTGGACTAGCTTCGGTTCAACTTACACCTATACCGAACGCTCAAATACCGTGGGGGCTGGCGCGAAATCTCCTGCTTCCTAGCACTCAACGAAACTGCTTGCACACAATCCTAAATTACGATAAATTAAACGAAAACGAAAACAATACGATACGAAAAATTACGAGAACAAGATAAAGTAGCTAACGCACTTGAAGCCGTTACACGAATGTGTTGAATTTAGAGGTCAAACCAACTGCTGACTGAACGATATTTCGAAATTTGAATAAAATGTAGTAGTAGTTTGGTTAAGCCAATCAGCTGTCGCTGGTCATTGAACCCAGTTCATTCACAGCTGACAGGTGACAGCACATCGTCGATCTCGACTTACGAAAATTGATCGACAGAGGGCGTCAAAACTGAACACTACTCCTTACTTATTTAAAATTAGATATTTGTTTATTACTGTAACGGTTTAACCAATATGGATGACATTTGAAATAGTAATATGTTCTGAACCTGGAATAGCAATATTAGAAAGTTGTATGATATAATTGCACACAGATTACTTACAATTCCCAAACTGACGAAGAAGCATTTGACGAAGCACTTAGCCTCTTCATCGTCAGGTACCTTCCTCTGCCTGAACGCCATGATGTGCTCGAAGCTAATAGGATGATCCTTGATGCAGTCTAGTGTACTGGTTAACAATTGAGTGTGGATTGTGGATCTTTGAGATGCTGATAACGCCTGAAAAAAAATAAGAACTATTAAAAGTACCTCCACTTATTAAGAGTGTCCGCTACTCAACATTGAGTCTAACATTAGAATCTAAATCTAAATTTTAGATAAATTTACTCTAGTGACTTTTATATCCTCGCACCTCTGTGCTTCGGAAAAGCTTAACTAATTTATCTAAGGATAAATTCGTAGGTACGAAACGTGTTTTTTTTTTCTAAGAATGTATGTACGCAATAGCAGTGTTCATAAACGGTTAAAAAAATATCGTAAGGAAGCTTTCATGTGACATCATAGTTTTTTATTTCTACTACTACTAGCTCGAGAGTGGCCATTGTTGCAGCGAGATCATAAAATAGTCATAAATCTTTATTTGCATGAGTTTATGTGATTTCTTTATTTGTGCGCAATGCCAGTGCTCTCATACGGTGAAGGAAAACATCGTAAGGAAACCGGCATGTCCAAGAACTAAAAATTCGAAAGACATGTGCCATCCACCAATCCGCATTGGGTCCGCGTGGTGGATTAAGATCCAATCACTCTTGCCTGAGAGTAGGCCAGTGTCCCAGCAGTGGGAACATTAGAAGGCTGTCATGATGATGATGATGTAATTTCTTTAAAGATGCCACAATTTTTTAATGATGTGTAAATGTCATGTTTACAAAGCAAAGTTTATGAAGATGATGTTGATAATAAATAGTCAAGATAAATAGGTAGTACTTACTGCTTCATATTTCACTATACAGCATACGAACAACACAAAACAAACTATAATAAATTTCGTCATCTTTGCAGATCCTAAAGTAAAAAACCCTTGAAATTTTTCGACTAATCGGCTAAAACATCTAACTTCAAGTACGCTATAATACCTCTGTCCTAACTTTATATAGATCCAAAATAACAATATAATCGCTAAATTTATGCATTAACAACAATTTGGGCAGCCATGGCCTTCGATTACACCGGAGATTCGCTTTAAGCCGCAAAGATTTGCGTCTATTATAGTTTTTCCTTCAACTTTTTTCCGTGTTTTGAACACAATCTGAGTCCTAACTCAATGTACATATTATTGTACATCATACCGACCACATTACCTATATTATTACACTCCTTATCTACTTTATGTCATACAAAAGTGCTGATCCTACAATAGATTATCTGTGTCATGGGGGTTTAGATATCTCTATTCATTCTTACCTTATCTAAGCTAGTTTTTTTTTAACTAGTGGTACAGAACAGAACAGATATTAATATTACTACGTACTAGTGGGTCCAAATAATACTCACTAGTTCTACTATCTATAACACTTTTGATGGTTCCAGAAGTAAAAACTTAATCTATATTGCAATTCATTTTCTATGTCTCTCTTTTCTTCATTTTCTCTTTTCTTTCATTTTCCCATTAAAAACATATATTTTTGTTTTTCAACAAAATTGTCACAAAATCGGTGTTTGAGTCTCTATTTACGTTCAAGTCGTTCAATATTATGTTTAAATGTAATTATTTATTTGCAATATTTCTTTATAAAATAAGTACCTAGGTATAGGTAGAGGGTGTGCTTAAAAATTTTAATATCGAGCCGGTCCATGAGTTCATTTTCAAACTTATGACATATCCAACCTGGAAAATAAAAATAGTAGTGAGTAACATACATATATTAATATTTGTACTAATAAGGCTTCCAAACTCAAATCAAATAGGTAGGGTACGTAGCTTGCGACAAAAAAGTCGAGGATATGAATGAAATACATGGTAAAATTAAATCATTGAACTTACACTCCTTCACTCTGTTTCATGAAACATTCTGTATAAAGAAAGGCGCGTTCGCAACCTTTCACACCATCATTTACTTCTTTTTCGTTTACTGAAATGAAATAATAATTAGATGCAGCTTTTAAAACTATCATGTCATATCAACATATTATTATAGTGAAATAAGCTAGATGATTTTATCAGACGTTACTTTGCGGAAATCTACTGTAGCAATACTTATTAAATAAAATATTGGTAGATACGAATAACATACCGTCTTTGCAAATTTTTGCAACTTCCTCGAGGCGATCAACCTTATCATGCTCTTTCACGAATTTGCCGTAAAAATCAATCAACATCTTTTCATCGATCATTCCTTCTTTATCAATCTGAAATATAACCAATCATCTAAATCATGCAGGTAAAGAATTGAATACGAAATTAAAATTCTATATTTTGAATTTTGTAGACATTTTTTTATTACGCAATTATTTTTTTGTGTTTTAATTAAAAAGACGCAATATTATAAACTTCCAGGTTTTAGCAGAGAAGCTTCATTACAAATGATTAAAATATCGAATATTTTAGGCTTGGTTCGGAATAACATTTCTTTTCAAATGACTTTTCGGAATAGGAAAGCCCAAGGAATGTATAGTTGTACGATAGTTCATATTAGTTCCATGGGAAAGTCTCACACACCGTAGCACTCACACACCGTAATCACACAATTTTGTTTGATTTACTTTTGCAAGTCCTTGGTTAGAAGGGAAGAATGGTGACTAAGGGATGCGAGACGGCCATGAGGCAGACCATCAGCCCGATGATCGGACGAATCGTCAACGTGAGTCGGACGACAATAGATGAGACTGGCACAGGACCGAAGAAAATGGCGTATCTAATAGAGAAGAGGCTTTCGCCCAGCAGAGAGAGCCAACGGCCTAATTAGAATATTTACCAGTCCAGCATCTTTCATTATGCAGCCCATAACGCAGGGGTCGATTGCCAACGGGTCACGCGAATTCATCATAACTTCGAATTCCTTTTCAGAAATGCCGAGTTTGGTCCTACACTTCTCTGCCACCGGTCGCATTGACTTGTGTATCTCAGCTCGCTCATCTTCAGAGAGCAGACCCTGAAATGGTGTTATAGCTTGATGTTGGTGCACATAAACGGTAATAATTTTATTACCGCACTATTATTCCACTAGTTAAATAATTACTGGCCACTTGACATATACGAAAAAACTTACTTTACTTATTATTACTTTTGCTGTAGCCGCCTTGATCCTATGGCCGTGGGTTCGAAACCGGTCGTGCACCAATGGTTTTTGAGTTGCAAAAATTATACACGCAATGTCAGTACTCTCAACATCGTGAGGATGTCGAAGAATTAAAAATTTGAAAGACCTTTCACCAACCCGTATTAGGTTCACGTGAAAAGTAAGCCAGTGTTCCAGCAGTGGCCATTTCTTTCAACAGGTCGAAGGAAGGAAAGCCCCTCTCGAAAGCTTGCTTGCTGTGAAGAATCAACCACCCCATAGGGTATTTTTTTATTATAACTAACATATTTCGTTTTAATATGACGGCTGACTAGAAGGTAAATAAAGAGACCTAATTTGGAGCATGTGTTGCTTTTAATGTTGTATTCCCGAAATTTTGCTAGATTCTTCTAGATGGAATTTGTATTAAAAATTATGAATTAAAAAAATACTCACGCAGGCGCTCGCTAACATAAAACTAAAGGCAACGTAGCGAAGCATTTTGGATACCTAAACACTCTATAACTTTATGAGATATGTGTCAGTCCAGATTCAACATAATTAATGCCCGATGGATATTGTGCCAACTTTTTTTATAGTGCAAGAGTTATTAAAACAATTTTATAATCACTTAGATCACAACCTGCAGTGCATTAAATATAATACTATAACCTAAGCTCTTGCTGTGACAATTATGCAATAAAATATGAAACATTTCGACCTTGGTGGTGTGGTTGTCAAGTGTCCGGGTGAGAAGCGAGAGGATGCGGGTTCTAACCATGCTGCGGAATAAATGTTTATTGCAAATATTTGTTATGGGTGTTTCTATGTGCCTACTTTTTACTAGGTATGTGTTTACAAAAATAAGAATCGTATATACTCGTATATATGTGTGTTTTATCAGTTATCAGTTATTCCCATATTACAAGCTTGGCTTAGTTTGGGGCTAGATGACGCTTGTCAAACTGTTTGCCAGTATTTTTTTACACGTCGCATTGCAATATTAATATTATCTGCATTCCGTGCTTCGCAGAGCACGTCACTGTCAACCCAGACATTTTGAATGACTGTTGTTAGGCCCTTGACTTGGGTATTTATTAGACGGCCTTCTCCGTCCCCGAGTTGGCCACTGACTTATACAATCCTTACATTAATATAGATCTTTTAAAAATAAATACTAATTGTGGCGATCACAAAAGAAGTGTGGAAAAAAGAAACCTTTGCGCCGCAGTGAGATACAGTCAAAAATATAAAATAGTAGAAATAAAATTGTTTTTGCCTAAAGCAACAAAGATTTATAACATTTTTGCTACAATCAAGCAGCTCAACGATCGCTCGGATAACATAATTGTGGGTGGTCGAGCACAATGAGCGTTATTATAAAATAATTACGTGTCGTATCAGTTTCTATAATCTGTTAGCAGTACAAGGAACCATGACTTTGCGAATTACAGAAACTAGGGCTGTTCAGAATATGTTTTGTGTTAGAAGTACCTGTCTCTACATAAATATCTCTGTTTTCTATTATTCTAATTTCTGTCAGAAAAAAGTTTGTGAGAGTGCTGTCCGGCTAGCATTAATCGATTGGGTAGAGAATTCTTGGGTCAAACGGGTAAGCACTCATCGCGGTAGATATCGGCTTTGTCCACTAAAACGTAGAGAATAAATCTGTTTTCTTCAAACAAATGTCATTTGTGTCTTCGCTAGTGGAAATTTTTGTCTACGCTCATACTAGCCCCTTGAGTCTCAGAATATACCAGCCAAGCTTGAATTTCATTAACCTGTTATAATTTTATTCTATAAAACTAGGTCAACATTAAATTACTCATTAGCCTAAACATAAGGCTAGATCGTACTATTATTAAATACATTGCTAAACTGTATTTAAGAAAAAAAAAAAAATGTCAAGAACCACCTTTATTTGAAGCCAGTAAAGTTATAATAGAAAAATTTTTGCATGGAATCCTAACCTGAGAAAAATATGAAACATTGTAAAATTTTCTGAATTTGAAAAATCTATTATAAACCTACAATTAGTAAAAAACAATTTAAGCCGGGCTGTATTTTATTAAAATTACTTACTACACATTTGAAGTTATAGTAATAGGTCTATGGTTTACTTATGCGCGAATGTGAAAGAAATTTTACAAGGTCGCTTTCAAGTACGTACGCATAGTGAGTTAATTTTATGAAAATAGTAAATAAAAATGCAACATTGAACAAAATAATTTATTAGGCGAAAAGAAAGTCTTTAGGATTATCGTCGTATATGCATTTTGCTGTCCAATAAGAAGCTTCACAAATATCCTTGTACTTCTTTTCTGAAATATCAAAAAGTATTACAGATCAATGAAAGATTTCAGACACAGCCAACCTTTGTTACACCTCGCTTGCAAGATTCAAGATTCAAAATATTTATTTGCATAAATAAGTGTTACACAAGGTTTTAAAAGTAATATGGCACTTAGAACTTATTTGGCTCATTGCATAACCTTGCTAAAAAGATCGCCTTACTCTTCAACACAATCTCAATCCCAATTTCAAACCAATGAGGGTTTTCGATTCGAGATTATAAAAAAAATTCGTTCCGATTGCTTTGACAGATGGCGCTATCTGCCCTACTGCCATACTGGGAAAGGTTATCAAAACAAGAAAAAAGTTGGTAACTCAGTTTTTGTTTCGTCTCGTGTCAAGCGGAAGGTTGTAGGTTCATGTCCTGCTTGAGGCAAAATAATTTAACTCCAGTACGACGAAATTTATGTACTACGTAGTACGTACCATGACTTTGACACCAACCAGAGGTATGACAGACAGTGACAGCAGGAGCAACCAATGTTAAATTCCCTACACATTCACCATAGCTCGCCAAACGTAGTGCTTACATTCTCTTGGGCTCCCCAGTTGAGCTACCGCCATCTAAAGAGACAGCTTTTTTTTTTATAACTTGAGACGAAAAGGCCTCATTCTAATTTACTGCTGTCAAATTTTTGTACTCTTGGAAACAAGGTTGAATTTGGTGCTAGGTTGTCATGAAACGTCATATTTCAATATTTGTCCAATACCGTTTGCGTTCAAGAGTAAGGCCTCCAACTGGCTGGCTGACTGAGGCAATCATACAATCACCTCCAGAGTGCCTACTTGATTGACAACAGAACCAATAATTGGCCGTATTAAACTTTATCGACTATTACCATTAACCAAAACAAAAACACAATGTTATTTTAATATGTTTCTGTCCCTTGGATATTATTTAATAATAATAAAGAGCTTATACTTACGAACATCTTTACATTTCTCTATAGAGGCTTTTGTAGGCTCTTTCAAATCAGCCGGGTACATGATGTCCACCTGTTTTATAGAGGCGTCGTAATTCAATCTGTTGTTTTTAATCTGTAACAATTCGACTGTTTAAAAACAATATTTCTATTGCATTAAAACAAATGGTAATCTAAGTAGATATTATGTATTTACTAACAATTTGTGTCATCTGATAGATGCAGGCGATATAGCACATAACATCCTTCTCTTCTATAAATACTCCTTTATCGATGTCTTTGACTTGATCTGCAATTTAAATAAAATTTGTGGCTTACATTCATGAGACCAACTTCTGAATTCTGAAACGCCATTAAAAAATTTGAGATTTTATCAACCTGTCGTTAGCTTTAAAAATTGTATAGCATCTCAGTCAGTACTCAGATGCCTTCTTTCACAAATGAGTGAAAAGTCTAAATCTGGGCCTATGTGTCAGTAGCTAACCGTTTATTGCGACCATCGCGACAGTAGTAGGTATATATTGGCTAACCGGCATTCGCTTTTTAACACTTACTAGATGATCACGATGATGGTAAAAGAGGTCCTAGGTCTCGGGTTACACGTACTGTGTAGATTTGATCAGCGCTGGGCCGATATGCACTATTGTATGATTTACAATGCTCCACAGAGTCACCTATATCTTTCTTCATACCTTTGTTTGCCTCCAAACAACTTGCATGCTGTTTTGGTTTGAAGGGTAATAGTTTCCGGTGAGATTACAGGCACATGAGACTTTCGATCTACGTCTCAGGGTGGCATCTCAGGGTGGCAAACACACGTAATCTCTCTGTTGTTGCAAGCGTACATAGGCTACTGGTAACCGCTACTGGCCACGCTGGCCGCGCTCTTTGTAGCTGTGTGTAGGTAAAAAGGGTAGTGTAAATGTACTGTAGCTTCCACACGTGTCAAGCAAATTTCGGCCCGGTACCGATCCAAGATTTACACATGTGTACACATAGTAATACCTACAGTCGTCGAAAACTAAGATTGGAAAAAAATAGAAAAATAGGAATAGGCACTATTCTCCGAATAATTCGTAGTTATTCGAGGGTATACTGTCAGTTTATTTGTATTGACATTTATTATTCAGCAGAATAATAAATGAAAGAAGAAAGAAGCAGAAGAGTAGCAGAGTTTTTTGTGATAGAACACGTCCGGGGAAGTACTACCACCATACCTATTTCTGCCGCAAAGCAGTAATGCTCGCATTGCTGTGTTCCGGTGTGAAGGGTATGGTTTCCGGTGAAATTACTGGCACATGAGGCTTTCGATCTATGCCTCAAGGTGGCAATCCGCGAGTGATACCTCTGGTATTGCAAGCGTCCATAGGCTGCGGTAACCGCTTACCATCTTGTGAGCCGTACGCTTGGTTGCCACTTCAGTTGTATTAAAAAAAAACATCGAAAACTAAGATTGGATTTGATCAAACTCGAATAGGCACTATTCTCCGAATAAATCGTAGTTATTCAAGAGTATACTGACAGTATACCTGGTATACCTGGTGGAGGACTCTTTAGCAAGAGTCCGTACGCAAACACCTAAAAACTTTAAGCTTTGGGTGGCACTGCTTCTGTAATAGTCAGGCGTGGTGCTTAACATCAGGCGGGCGCCTTGATTGATTACTTGTATTGACATTTATTGTTCAGCAGAATAGTTATTCATCCAAGAAGTTGGTCGAATCCAGCTTAAGTGATATGTACCGTACCTATTAAAAACACTACCTTGCAAGGCGGTGGCGTATTATTTTTGACGCCTGTGATAAATGGTATACTCACAGTGCGGTTGTTTAACGTACCTTCAGCCACTCCAGTTTTCCCTATGCACTGCTTCTTCAGCATTTTGCCAGAGTTCTTTAACTGTTGTCTAGTCATCTGTATTAAAAATGTTAAGCAGGAAAAGTTAAGGTATAATGCGAAGAAGAAACCCAAGAAAACATTTATCAACAATGCTCAAAAATATTAATTTTAATAATAAATCGACTATAGCACAGCCAGTCAACGGAGTCAAAAACCCTTTTATTGACTCCGTTCTGAGTTAGAAAATTGTTTAGATTCTAAACCATTGTGTCAACACTGAACTTGCATAAAATTTCCCTCCCGCACATATTTTTAACACACTCACTACAAACCATGACTAAAGCATAACCTGTATAGTAGGTATGCTATATACCTATGCAATGTACTTATAATAAATAATACTCACAGCATTACTCCCAACAAGTACCAAAGCGAGCACAACCCAACAAAAGTTCCTTCGATCCATCAGTCTTCCCCAGACACAACAATCTGAGCGACATTCGGCATCTCGAGTGTTATAAAGGAAGGTATATTCGTATAAGCCATACACGAATTGGATAAACACACAAATCAAAGAGCCACTTATCTAAACACTCTATAATTAGATAAACTGACTTGGTATTTTTTATTGCTTAGATCCACTCATAAAATAGATGCTGTTATCTAAGGTATACATAGGTAATATTTAAAACTCTAACAAGATTGAATAATTGCCTAATTAGAGCTCTATAATAGAGTTATTAAATAGATTTAGAGAATATGATGCTTGTGGAGTCACATACAAATATTTACAAACGCGGAATGTACCTCCACAAATATTATCATCGTATTTTTCTTCTGAAACATAAAATAATTGATTTAATCTCACCAAAAAATAGCAAACATTGCTACAAAATACATGGTGTAAAATACAGCTCTAGAAACAGAACGTTTATAGACTTTTTATTGGCGTGGGTCGAAAACTTGGGAC
This sequence comes from Colostygia pectinataria, assembly GCA_951394395.1. Lineage (NCBI taxonomy): Eukaryota > Metazoa > Arthropoda > Insecta > Lepidoptera > Geometridae > Colostygia > Colostygia pectinataria. The sequence continues at coordinate 4,720,054 of OX596362.1, forward strand.
GAATATGGCATACATCAATTCAACACTTTTTTCAGACTTTAGAAACGTTTTATCTCCAAAGATGTTTTAGAGATACACACACTTAAGTATATATTTGATTTGTGAAGGCAAGTAACAGATACTTTTAACAAGAACTTAGTCCGGTATTCAAAACGAAATAACAAAATCATAGCCACCCCTGTTTTAAAATTTTTGCATCACCTTGAATTATTTATTAGACGTTGAATATAACAAGGTTACATCACTTATCTCTATGCAAGATGTGTACTTTCTTTTTAAAGAAAGTCTTTCTTTTGTTCTCACATATTAACATAACCATAGCTACGAGTGTAACTAGGTATTCTAAAACGCATCTCTCTAGTTTTTTGTGTGAAGGACGTACAGATAACTAAATGAATAGACACTGAAAGGAGATTTATAAGACAAGGGTTCTCTTTTCCAAAAATAGAAACAGTTAAAGACATACCGAAGTCGATTATGTACCTACGGTTGTCAATCCGTAGACATGCTACGTCGCCGCGTTCGTCGTAGCGCGTAGAGGCTCCTACGCGATACCACAGAACAGTACCTAGATAGTACCTACTTCGGCGATACTTCGGGTCAATAAAATGAATTAATTTAGAATTGGCTGTTCCAAATTGCTACGAAATACGCGTATAAAAAAACAATTTTATATGTAAGCAAGTTGCTATATTTATTTATTAATTTTCAAGGAAACATAAAGTTTTTCGGATCGAACTCATACAAGCATTTGGCAGTCCAATACGAAGCTTCGCAAATGTCCTTGTATTTTTTTGCTGAAAAAAAACATTTGAAGTAAAGTATCAAAAGTTATTTATTAAATTAATCTGCTATGATAAAACAATACATACTTCGACTCGGGGTTACATAAAATACTGGCAGAACACAAGTCTACTATTTTTAGTGTTCCTGTCTATGGTCTATCTTTAGCTATGCCTGTTCACGAGTAACGAAGATACTACTACATTATTTTTAACAGAATTTTTAATGGTTTAATTGTCCGCAGGTTACGTTTAGATTAAAACCACTCACCAACATCTTTGCAGCTCACAGCGGCTGCTTTCACAGCTGTTTTCATTTCTGGTGGGAACATCATATCAATCTGCTTAATGACCGCATCATAGCTCAGTTTGTTGTTCTTTACCTGTATAGATTTCAGGGCACATAAGTAAAAAACATTCATTCGACACGGGATAAAAGGGTATTATTAAAAGAGTATGTACGAAAAACTCTGCTGTTTTCGTAAAAGCTGTCAGCTGTTTTACTTTCCTATTAATTTTCATGTAAAACTTGCGGTTGGACACTCCCGTGAGGTTTTTATTTTTTAAATTCTGATATTTTTTGTAATAATAGTATTTATTTTATTTAAAAAAATAATTTTATAAAATATTTCATGAAATGGAACCCGAAAGAGGTTGTAATAAATGTTACCGCGGCCAAACATTGCATGATTGCAATAACCTCACTCTAGACCTAGCCCACTTACAACTTGTGACATGGAGTAAACACAAGCAACGTAACACATAACTTTGCGGCTTTCTATAAACTTCCCCTGCTCTATCTCGCCGATCTCCTCTGAAAACAGATAAAACAACAAAGAATTCTGCATTAAAACAATATAGTAAAAATTATTGAATTTCAGTTTATTTCATGTAATTATTTTGGGTATGTGCATACTACAGGCACACTACAGGCATAACATTGTGCATTAAGCATGCGAGTTGTGGGCATATTGGGCATGTCTAGTCTTTAGAGTATCTAAGCTTTTATTATCAAATCGCATCCCAAAATTAAGGGCATACAAGGTACTACAGGGGTACAATGCTATTTATCATAATATGGCATTCCATTTTCTTTCCATTAAGATTTACCTTCTGTAACATCGTTTTTGGGCATGCATGACTTTTTAATCAACTTTCCAGAATTTTTGAGCTGTTGTCTTGTCATCTAAAAATACAAAATAATTACTAAGGGCAATAAATAAAAAAAAATAAACATAAAACATGAACATAAACACAGTTATTAAAAAACAAAAAAAAAGGTTCTGCTTACCGCATTTCCATAATCAAAAATTGTTAAAAATATGCAAATGCACAAATAAGAAGTTAAAAACCTGCACGTCATTATAAAGTCTAGAGAACAAATAAAAAATATTCGAGTTATAATAACTATATATACGAAGGCGTTAGTACATAGATACAATTAGAAAAATGATTGATTGATAAGTTGATAACACTTTTTATATTGTCTACTCTCTCTAACTCACAATTTGTCGTCTAAATACATCTATTTAAACAAGCTAAGTGTCTATTGAAATAACATAGTATTCGTCATATCATTATAAACTTAGTTATTGTACGTAGGTATACCTAAGTGTGTGTGTTCTTTACCTGATTTGATAGAGATCAGTAGGCAATGTAATGTAACTAATGGATATAATTGGCTGCTAGCACTCAATTTATTTTTACTCGCTAACCTTTTCTCAAAATTTAAAAAGTAACTTCATCAAAAACCGAGCTTTTAGATAAATTAATTTAAATTAGGTGTCAGTTCAGACAAAGTGCCACTTATAGTCATAATTGTTGATAATAATTTCTTCAGTTTGACCTGCTTACACTCTTGTTAAAGAAAATTTTAATTTAATTTATTTATTTTTATGGTATATCTATTGAGGATATATAGAACAGGGAGGTACCTATAAGAGCAGACAGATAATCAAAATGATTAAATCAACATTTGGAACCTGCTGGTAACTTACTCTTTCCCACCAGCAGGAATCTTTAACCATCCCCCGGGGGAGCCATTAGGCAAGCGCCAAGCCCACCTAGCCATACTTTTTATTATGTCAAAATAATTACTCTTGTAAAATTGATTGATTCCTAAGTAAGTATTATTTTGAAGTGTTGTTCTTCGACATTTAAAACGTGACACGAATTACCATCTGCCCTAGAGGCATACTTCTGTAACTTTGCTATGTAATTAACTCGTAAACTCGTGTGCGCTATTCATTCATGTTAATTCTGCTCGTAACGTGTTAATAGGGTAAGCATATTAATGTTACATTTCTAGACATCATAAGAAATCACCACTCTTTTATTTACGTCGAGCAATGATTTCACCAATGTTTCTAAAACTCTTAGAACTATGTATACAACCAACGAGAATGGCATAGTAACTAATATCTTTAAAGACGAATGTGCAGTGCAAACTCATAGAAAAGGCTTTTTTTAGCTTTAGATATTAGTTTAATTTTATACTCTTAATATAAAAAAAACAACTGTTAGACGAAGCTTGAACCAGTAACTTTTCGCTTGATACGCCGATACTCTACCAGTTAATGCGTTGACTAGCGTTCAAAATATGGGTTAATATGAATGCATGGTCACCTCATCGCATCCAGATTAGGTGTCACCTAATAATACCGTGGTTAATCAATTAATGGCGACTCCAAGACATTATAAAGGCATTCAAGATCAAGGTTTTCAGTATCGAAGAGCGTGCCAGTTCAGTGAAGGTTCAAAGCCAAATTATAAACATGAATTGGATAACAATCGTAAAGTTTTTAGTATTAGTGACGTTGAGTAATGCGGTAAGTGGTCAATTTTAAAAACCGAAATTAATTTCCCACTAATTTAGGTAAATCACCGTACGAAATTCAGTGACAGCTAATAACCAATGTTGATATCATATTTATAAATTACGTCATAACCACAGAACAGATTAACCTCAGACAAAAAGTCAACACTGGAATAACTTAGGTAAGTAGGTACAGGTTGCCTGTTATTATCGTGGTTACTGGTTGGTTGGTACCATGCGAGTTCAACTAAGTTACCCATCTAGGCACTCAGAATGTTATTGCCAATGTTGGTCACCCATCCAAATAATGACCTCGCGGAGCGTTGCTTACCTTTGATTTTATATGAACCACTTAGCTATGCGAGCTTTAAACTAACCGTTATATACAAATATTTACAGATGACTATGAAGCAAATTAGGAGCACGGGTAAAATGATGAGAAAGTCATGCCAACCCAAGAACAACGTTGAAGACGGTAAGAATAAAGTTCAGATTAATTATTTACGTGTTTACAATATCCACCAAAACATTTTCACAACAAAACACATGATCGTACGGCTCTTTAGTCAACTCATCCCGCTGTTAACTCATCCTACGGGACTATTTAAAATGTATAATATGTCATTAGCAAAGAACCGTTGACTGGAGCATGTAGGTATTTATATCGCATCCGGCAATAGATCACCATTAGTATGCACTTTAGTTTTCGCCGGTACTTAATGTAAATCAACGCAAAAGCGATAAAAAATATTGATATAAATTTTATTAAAATTGGGTGAGAACGGACCGGGTCAATACGGGACTGGAGGATAACGAGACTAACCCTATTATCTCAACATTATTATTTTGTTTGAACATGCAACAGTCACTAAACAGATAGATAGATAGATAGAAAATATTTTATTGTACAACTTAAAATATGTTTACAAAGGCGAACTTAATGCTAGACAGCATTATCTACCAGCTAACCTGTGGGTAGCGAAGATACATAATATGTAGGTAGTGCACATAAAATTTGATAACATAATGAATAAAGAGATAAGTACTTAATTCTAACATAACAGTTAATAGACCTACTTTACTTCTATATAGACTCTTTTTATAATAATATATTAATATTACAATAAATACATATTAAGATACACTTACATACATAATTATACATACCTATTACCTAATAATACCAATACATAATAAACTTACATGACTGATAATATAATAATAAATATTTATGAATCATATCTGAGACTTAACTAAATAATGATTGTGTATTTTGGATCTGAAAACTTCAACAGAGGACACCTCACGACATTGCTGTGGAATGCTGATCCACAGTCGAATAGCAGTAAAACAGCTTAACAGCATCGCTTTGCTTCGGAAAATAAACAAGAGACAAGAACAGAGTCGATGCCAGTCTGGCGCCCGCGTCCTCGCGCCGCGCCCCGAGCGGTGTGCCATTACCTTTAGAGTTCCTGTAAGCTATAAAGGTTTATTCTAGGGCTTTACCAAGCAAAATTGCCAGCCGTCTGTTTTCGGAACAAAAACGAAACTGTTTTAGTTTTGGTACGGGGTATTTTTGCATAGTATTGTCAATACTGTATTGAATAAATCCTAACTTGCCTTCTCCTCCTGTCTACCTAAGTCTTCAACTTAGAGAGTGGTACCACCACCATACCAAATTGTATTTGTTTCAGAAAAAATTGACCCCCTGAACAAAGGAACCTTTATTGACGATAAAGATGTAAAGTGCTATATGGCTTGCATCATGAAAATGGCTAACACAGTAAGTTTATATAAAAAAATATGGTTAGTCCACTTTTATTTAAAGGTGTGATTTTTATATTTTAAGTAGGTACCTACTTACTTAACCTTGACATTGACAAAGCCCCTATACAGCTGCAATAACATTATTATGTACCTACTTTCTTACGTAACTAATTGTTCTATTATAAAGTCCCTATGGTTGAAATAAAAATTGAATTGAATTGAATTGAATTTGTTTAGCCTGGTAAACAAAGAGAAAAAAAAAACTCTTTACTTGATCACCCTAGAATCAATCAGATAATAAATTAATAATAATGATCGGTAACCTCAGTGGTGCGATGGGCGGATGCCCGGTTGAGAAGCGAGAGGTCGCGTGTTCGATTCCCGCAGCAGAGCATTCTTTCTGAGTCTGGATGTTGTGGAGTACTCGTAGATTCTGATACCTACCACACAAGGGAATCCTAATATAGGGTTAGAACTATAAGTACATAGTCATAACCCCACATGAATGTGAATGTTGGAGTTTTAAAATTTTTAACTTAAAACTAATAATTCCCAGTTTAAAAACGGAAAAATAAACTACGAAGCTGCCATTAAACAAGCAGATATGCTGCTCCCTGAAGAAATAAAAGAACCTGCGAAGGAAGCCATCACTGCTTGCAGGAAAGTTGGTGAGTTTCATTAAGAATAGTAGAGTTCGTTGTTCGGGAAAGTACTTCCTTACCTATATCTGCCGTCATGCAGTACCACTTGTATTACACTCAAGTGTGAATAGAGTCTCAGGCACCGATCCCACAGCGAGCGATCTGTGGTACGGTCGGCGCCTCTGGGATCCTGACATTATTGTACAAAAATTATAAACAATATTAACTTTGTTAGTTGCTTTAAATTGTTAATTTTTATTTTCAGCGGACGCACACAAAGATATCTGCGACGCAGCGTTCCACGTAACAAAGTGCATCTACGAATACAATCCAAGCATATTCTACTTTCCATAATAAAATTATCCTACAACACAAAGCAGCTACTTTTTGTTTTTTATTCATGTCTATGAAAATTTGTAACTCACCTTTTTATACAGGGTCATTCATTATCAACCTGACAAACTTAAGGGATAGGTTCCACACATAAAAAAAATATACGTACCTATATAGATTTTTTATGTATATTTTGTCTTTAAAATCCCAAGTAAACAAAAAAAAATCGATTACGTTTTTCCGCTTAATTATTATTTATCATTGTTGGGAATCGAGTTAAGCGACTTAATAATGAAATATTCGAGTGTGCGCGCCCCGTAGCGGGTCAAGGACACGCGCAGGTCAAGGACGCGCGGGTTGTTGACCCGCGGTTCATTGACGCGCGGGTCACTGACACGTGCCGAGCGCTGCCTTTTCGATTTCTAACAAGGATAACTAATTATTAAGCAAAATTACGTAATTTTTTTTTATATATATATGTAGCTACGAAAGTTCGTAGCTTCTCTACGAAAAAAAGTTGTATTGAAATCGAAATGCTTTAGCGATTAATTGAACAATTAGATTGCTAACTAATTAAACTCAAGACATTCACATAAATCAGCTACGAAAATATAAAAACCAAACACAAAGTTAATGGCTGTTAGTTTAAAATTAAAAAAAAATTAAAAAAAGCAAATTGAAACACATTGATTCGCGCCAATTTATTCCAGTTAGGTACATTCAACGTAATCAAATTCAATATTGACCCTAAACGTATCTGTTCTGTGCCTAAAGGGTCATAAGTACCTATCCATCTACATAAGACCCATACAAACTATATTTTGTGGTGTGTTCCTTTGGCAAGGAATTCTTAAAATATAACTCAAGGCCGCAGCGAAACGAGACTGCATAAAAAGACGAGGATAAAGAAACGGAGCGTTCCACTAATCATAATCATCATATCAGAATCCGGTAGACGTCTACTGCTGAACATAGGCCTCCCCCAAAAAACGGCATGACGACCGATTTTAAGACATCACCATCCACGTAGTCGACGTTGTCATCGGTCCACTACCTAGGTATCCTACTAATATTAGAAATGCGAAAGTCTGGGTGTGGGTGCGTGTGTGTGTGTTTGTTATCACGTTATCACGTGACGACTTTACCGATTGTGCTGAAACTTGTAATGTAGATGGCTTAAATCCTGGAATAACACGTAAGCTACTTTTTATCCTGGAAAAATGTACCGTTCCTGTGTAATAGAATAAAAACTGAAAAATCGCGGGTCAGCTCGTCAACTATAAAATTATGTTATAATCCTCTGCTACGAAGTGGTACATAGTAGGTACTAGGTACATAACTACCGATTTCCGCACCGCACGGTAATCACCGGCTATTTTTGAGATAATAATCCATTAGCTTGCAATTTTTCCAGCACTCGTCTACTGACACGTAGTAGTAACTTATTATCTACCTCTGCCTCTAATAAGCACCTTTGTACACCCAAGTAGAAAACTATATGGCTATTACAAAGGATGTCTTCATTTACTAAGACAGAGTGGTTTAGTTTTTAAAATGTTATTTCTAGATCTTAATAAAGCACTGGCACTGATCATCCATGTGACCATGCCTTTCGAACCTAGGTAGGTACTTCTTAATGCCTAGTTTCTGTGACTTTCTGTGATGTTGGTCCATATTGATTTATTGAGGTTGAGTAGTCTCTGACTGTGTACCTATAGTTTACTTAGGTACATGATAGTACTTACACCTAAATATAAAGTCGTGAGCTTATTACAGGGAGGCAAACATTAAAATAAACATAATGACACGACCGCTGACCCGGAGCGATTTCACTCGCGTTATTTTTCTAATTTTCTCATCGTTTAAACCTTCCCTGGACTCTTAGAAACATTTAAAGACCAAAATAAGCCAAATCGGTCCAATCGTTCTCGATTTTAGCGAGCCTAACGCACAGCGATTAATTTTTATATTTAATAAAAAGAAGATAATATAACTTAGTGACTCAGTAGTTTGGGCAGGTAAATTTCGGCAAGTCTTCTCGTCGCCCATCCCGCATTGCTTGAAAACAAGAGTTTTCAACCAGTGCGTCCTGCTTGTTATGACCCACGGAGCCGAAACGTGGACGCTTAAACGATAGGGCGGTTCCGTAAGCTTAAAGTCGCTCAGCGAGCTATGGAACGGGCTATGCTTGGTTTTTCTCTAAGGGATATGTTCCGAAACGAAGTAATTCGACGGAGAACCAGAGTAATCGACATAGCCCAAAGGATCAGTATGCTGAAGTGGCAGGGGGCCGGCCATGCCTGCCGACAACCGCTGGAGTAAGCGAGTTCTGGAGTGGAGACCACGTTTAGGCAAACGTAGTGTAGGGTGCCCTCCGGCTAGATGGAGCAACGACTTGCGCAGGGTGGCTGGCAAAAACTGGATGGGGAGAGCCGAAGACCGGGCTCAGTGGCGCGCCACGGGAGAGATCTATGTCTAGCAGTGGACTGCAATAGGTTGATGATGATTATGAACTCAATAATATTAAACATTTAATTTTATTATTTTATTATGATTTGGTAATAGTGAGATTTTGTAATTAAGCTTAAAAGTGATTATACTCAGGTAGGTACTAAGTAAGTATTTAACTTATTGTAAATTGACTTATCTAAGAGCATGTACCATGTCAAGAGATAAATAAATCATTTGATTTGATTTAACTAAGTATTACAAGATATTATCTGATGTATACCTAGATACCTAAAACGGAAACTGTGCTTGGAACAAACACCAAGCGTTATTACAGGAGATAATTAAATAGTAACAATATGGCTGAACATTTTATCAACAAAATATCAAAAGCAATTTATTTGATTACAATACCTACATCATCATTACGAAGAAAACACAAAATATCTGTTTATTTTTGAATGGTAGGTATCAATTAAGTAGAATTTATCAAAATAAATAATAGAAGTTACCTGCAGTGCTGTAGATAATGGTAATGCGATTCAAAAGCTAATCTAAAAGATAATCTGGATATTAATGCTCATCTGAATACCGTATATAAATGGGGTGCTTATGTACTTACCATACGTATTCCATCATATAAAAGGGAAAACAGTTTGGTTTGTTTTAGTTACAATGATTTTCCAACTCATTGTGGGTATTGTGCTTATTGGTGCATCTCAAGTAAGTAAACTACCTACCCCACCATAAACATTTTCATATAATTTTTTTTTTTTTTAATGCTGGACAATTCACACAGCATCTTCTAGCCCCAGGTAAGCTGCTGTTAAACAGAGCTGTGTTATGGAGACTAGATGACTGATATATATTTTAATACAATACAATACATAGATATATATTTTTTATTATATTTTATTATATAGAAAACACCCAGAACACCCGGAACAAATATTTGTAGATCGTACAAACATTTGACCCGAGGCGGGAATCGAACCCGCAACCTCCGCGCCACATCGGTCGTCAAAAAATGTTGCCAAAACAAGAACATGACTCACACTGTCAAAAAGTTCAGATCTCATGTAGAGCCAAGCTTCTATCCACACACGCCTTAACTCTACAAGCTCACTTCACAAACTCTACATCTTGGTCAAATTATGTCGCATGGTCCCGCGATGCCAAACAAGCATAAGGTCCACCTGATGGTAAGGTTACGGTTATAAGGTTAAGGATAGCCTATGGACGCTTGCATAATCCACGCATAATCGCACGTTACAGTGAGACAATCACTGATCAATCCATATCACAGACCCATGATTATCCTGCATATTCTTCGATATAAATCGGCAATCTCTGGGTCTAACCTTTTACACTATAATTATCTTACCGCTATGGTTATAAATTTCGTAGCAATCAAGATCAACAGGGGAAATACGAGCATGGTTCTTGGAGCAAGCTATGGATTGCAACAAGGAGCATCCCATTGCTGCGGAAGAGATGTCGATGATGAAGAGCCACAAAATGCCGAACAGCGAAAACGCCATGTGTCTGATGGCTTGTGTTATGAGGAAGGCCAATTTCGTAAGGAATAAAAACCCCTAATTTTCGATCTTAGGGTTCGAACACCGTCTTAGGTCCGAATCTTTTTTTTTTTTTTTTTATACAACTGAAGTGGCAACCAAGCGTACTGTTACACGACGATGCGTGGGAGTCTTTTTAAAAAAAGATTATTTATTTCAAATGATTTATTTCGCGACTCTGGACAACTAGTCGCTTTAAAGTTCAAACCGAGACTGACGAGCTGTGCAACTGCTTCCAGTCAGGGAGCTGATGCAGAGATTCGTCAGCATAATAAGTTACATATTAGCTATATAACACCTCCCCTTTAAGAGGGTACTTTGAGGTTGGTTCTTACAAAAGTACCGAGATATTAAACTTGACTTCTGATTGGAGCAACATGACTCAATTCCAGATCAGTATCTTGTGTATCTGTTCCTTTAGGTGTTGATTGAAAAGGTAAGTTAGATTTAAGTTTGAATTGAAAGGTTTGATTGTCGCCAGGTTTACAGAAACATTTCAAAATTAAGTAGAACAAATACAAAAGAATTACACACAAAATAAGAACAATCAAAATAGAATAATGTGTTCCGTATCGCACAATGTGTGGGTTGTTATCCATTTTCTCTAAGTTATCTAACAAAGAATTTAATGCGATTTTATTAGATTTTAATTCATCTAGATCAATATTTTGTAAGTGGATAGGGGACACATCTTCAATAATATTATTAAATTTTATAATGTTGCAACAGGAATCATTGATTAGATTAAAGTTAGGTATGCTATTAACAGGTGAAGTAATATTTAAGACAAATTTAGGTATTAATGTAGTACTTCTGCAACGACCAATACAATTTTCGTGCAAGGTAAGTATTCCGGTAGCTAGGATAGTGTTCTCATACAATTTAGAATCTAGGCAATCTATGGAAATTTTATTAGGCTCTGATTGTACATAAATCCACTTATTGTTTACTAATGGTTTCCAAATGTCTAATTTTCCATATATGAATTTAGTTTCGCACTGTTTAGGTATTTCTTTAATCACTTTAGATAAAAGTTCACTTTCACAGGTAGGGATAGCATCGGCCGCATAAACATCCGTGACGTCACAGATATAGGTACCTGGACTTACAATCTTGCAGTCGTTCAAATCGTTAAAGTTACAGTACTGAGATTTATCCTTGGTCATTGCGATATATTTACTACTAGGTATAATTAAACTGAATTTATTTGGTTCTTTAAAATTATACGGTGTAGGTAGCGCTATACTATGGAACAACGTGTATTCTTTAATACTAACTAATGGGACCTGCAAAACGAGCATTATTTTATAATCTATATAATAACAAACTAATTTAGATACACTTAAAATATAATGGATATTACTCATATCTAAAACTATAGGTAGTTGTAGGTCTCTAGATAGATGTCTGTAGTTATTGGCAAGCTCTCGGTATAGCTGTAACGATGTCATGATCGCCGGATGTAGGATGTTTTGACTACTGAACAGGATGGCGTTAGTTACATCTTCCAATTGGAAGGATAGAGTAAGTATCGACGTTTCTAGGCTATCAAAAATTTCATTTACCGTGAAAAGTACATGTAGTCCATTGGTTTGCTTAGAAATATTTTTAAAATCACGCGAGAGTTTGTCAATAGCTTCATTTAGATTGACTTCATTATCTTTAATTTTGCTCAAAGTTTTATTGTAGGATGTTATAATTGAAGTAGTAACCAGAATGTTTTCCTTCATTAATGAGGCCAATTGTTTTTCATTATTTTGTATAGACTCTATAGCTTCATTGTATTTCAGGGCATCATTCTCGTCTAAAGTACCAAAGATCTGTTTAAGTACAGATCCTATACCTCCGATCCAGGCCCGTTTGGTACGGCTATCTATCAGGTGTGAAATGGAATTAAACTCGCTACTAAGATCTTGGTATCGCGCTGTTAAAGGTTGTAGCCTGTTATGACATAACGAATCAATTTCTACAATTCTAGTTTGATTACACAAATACCTGGTAGTTTCAAGTGTAGTTCTGATATTTTGTATGTGTGGGCCAAAATGAGAGATATCTAATGGAATCAAGATTTTAAGATAACCATTGTTAACTTTTAGAGTACCTAAGTAATCAAAGTAGAGGCCAGAACTCGATGTTAACGGTTGGAGGTATTCTTGATACGATTGGGCCCGTACTGAAGCTCTGCAATAATTAATAATAAAGGTGAGTACCCAACCTATTTAAGTACTTATGTTATGTATAAAGTTAAGTAAATTAAAGATGTAAAATATTACGTGCTAACTTAATAATAATTACTGACTAAACTTAGCTTTTATGTTACAGGTTCCTGACATCGGCAGGTTTAACCTGGTCATAATGGTGAGTCACGTGACGTCGGTTTATTAATAAGGTAAGTGTATTATTTCCGTTAATTTTCACCACCTTGTAGGGTCCCTTCCAGATAGGAGAGAGAGCCTTCCGTAACCTCAGATGATTTTTAAGGTAGACGTAATCACCGGCTCTATACGTGACTGGACAAGTGCGAGTGTCATAATAATTTTTCGAGGATTCTTTAGATTTCCTAATGAATTCGATTGCTTTTTCCCGAGAATACTTCAATCGGTTTTGTAGCATTTGGACATAATCAGGATATGTGGCTCCAGGAGACTCATCATATATAGAATTAGGTATGTATGGTTTATTACCAAACATTAATTCGTAGGGTGTAAAATGCGTTGTCGTATGGACAGATGTATTGTAGGCTAACATAGCCGTGTACACATAACGAGGCCAGTTGGTTTGCTCTGCGTTTGTGTAGGATTTGAGATACTCCTTTAAAGTAGAGTGGCTTCTTTCCAAGGCTCCTTGGGTTTGTGGGTGGTAAGGAGATGACCACAAGTTTTTGATTTTAAGGAAAGCACATGTTTCTTTGAATAAACTTGACGTAAAATTAGAGCCTTGGTCAGTAAGAATCATTTTGGGAATTCCAAATATGGATATATAGTGGAGGAGGCACTCGCTTGTTTCCTCCGCCGTAGTACTACGCATAGGGTATGCAGAAGAGAACTTAGTGAGGTCATCTTGGAATGTTAAAATAAACTTTAACTTTGCAGGACCTGATTCAGGAAGCGGACCAACGACATCGATGGAAACACGTTGACCTGGTTCGGAAGAAGTGCTGGTGATCTGCATGGGTGCTCTATTTACCTTCCTAAGTGCTTTATTCTCTTGGCAAGATTTACATTGCTTTACATAGGACTCTATGTCGCTTCGCATTCCCTTCCAGTAGTATGTTTGCTTAACCCTGTTGTACATGCGGGTTGATCCCAGATGACCCGCTATAGGGATGTCATGGTTTTCATATAATATCCTTTTAATTTCAGATGGAACGGGATATATGATGTTATTATGATAGACGTTGACCTTGATTTGAGTGTCATGAAAAAGGTAAGTCAGGATATTATAGATTTTAATAAACGAGTGGTTTTCGAAAGGACTCTTCAGGTCAGGTATGCCGATTTCATTTATACCTCCTACTGCTACTAACTTGTTCCTTATATTTTTTAGAGTATCAAAAATTTCAGGATAGGATGCTTGATCGAAATGATGGACTTTAAAGTATAACAAATAATATGTTTTGTTATTTAGATCAAGCTTTTCAAATTGGAATAGTTCTTTTTCGGAATCGCAAACGATTGCATGCAGTTCGGGATCGCTCAAGACTTCCGGAATGTATGGGTTAGACTCATCTAGATCGATAGAGGTAGGAACTAAGATTGTTTTTGCAGGACATTTAATTAGACTCTCATTATGTTCCAGGATTTCTGTATTGAATGTTCTAACCTTCTCAGACATTGCTTTCAGGAAAGTCGGATAGTCGTCGACACGTGCTTCTGGATTTGCACTCGTAGATGGCATTGGATCAAGTTGAGGTTGAGAAGCAGGTAAGGATGGAAGTTCCTGAACTGGTACTGGTAAGTTGGTCTCATTCTCAATTTGATCTCTTAGGACATCAGGGATATTATCAGGTAAGTCAATATCAGGTAAAGGCAGAATATCTTCGTAAGGATCGACATCTGGATTTTGGAGTATATCTTCATCAGGATTAAATGAAGGTGGAGAAATGAGAAGGTCCATTAGATCTCCATCTAATTCTCGATTAGGTCCTCCTAATTCATGTGAATTGGATGTTTCCGGTTCCACAGGCTGGACAGGATGGACAGGGAACCGGGATAGGGCATCAGCATTAGTGTTGATTTTGCCCTTTTTATGTCGGATATCATATTCGAATTCTTCGAGCTTTAGACGCCATCTAATAAGTCTCGAACCTGGATCTTTACAATTGAATAACCATTGTAATGGTTTGTGATCTGAAAGTATCACGATTTTATGGCCATAAAGGTATGGTCTGAACACTTTGGTTCCGAAGACGATAGCAAGACATTCTTTTTCGGTCACACTATAGTTACACTCAGCTTTATTTAGTGTACGGGACGCGTAGGCAATTGGACGGTCTTGACCTACCGAGCCTTGGGACAATATCGCGGATATGGCGTAATTCGACGCGTCACACGTCAGATTAAATGGTTGTGAGAAATCAGGATAGGCAAGAACTGGAGCGGATACGAGTTTTCCTTTCAAAGCTTCGAAAGCGAGTTGTTGCTCGTTCTGCCATATAAAAGGGACATCTTTCTTTAGAAGGGATGTTAAAGGTTTTGCTAGTTTTGCAAAATCGGATATGAAACGTCTGTAATAAGATACTAGGCCTAGAAAAGACTTAATGTCCTTTGGAGATTGAGGAACGGGATATTCGGTCACGGCCTTTGTCTTATCAGGATTTGTTTTGACACCATCTTCACTGATGATGTGCCCTAAGTAGGCAACTTCCTTTCGAAGAAATTCGCATTTATCAGGTTGTAGTTTCAGCTGATAATTTCGAAGTCGATTGAAGACAGCCTTCAGATTGCTTACATGGGAAAGGAGGTCATAGGAATAGATGACTATGTCATCTAAATAGACGAAGCATCTGGTGCCTTGAAGTCCTGTAAGGCACATGTTCATCAGTTTTTGGAAGGTAGAGGGCGCATTTTTAAGCCCGAATGGCATTCTAGTAAACTGGAAATGACCCTGAGGAATCGAGAATGCCGTCTTTGGCGCGTCTTCCGACGAGATAAGGATCTGGTGGAAACCGGATGCAAGATCTAAGGTGGTAAAATATTTACTTTTACCTAGTTGGTCTAAAATTTCTGATATCTGAGGGATAGGATACGTTTCCCCAATAGTGATATCATTTAATTTTCGATAATCGATGACTATTCGCCATTTGCGATTGCCTTGCGAGTCGACCTTCTTTGGGACTATCCAAATTGGGGAACTCCAAGGAGAGGATGAAGGTTCTATGATGTTGTCATCAAGCATCTTCTTCATCTGGACTTCCACTTCTTTTTTGTGGACTTCCGGGAAACGATAGGATTTAGTATGGATAGGGACATCAGTGTTCGTTTTGATCTGATGTTCTAGGATAGTGGTATAGGACAACTGATCGCTGGATAGATGAAAAATATCAGAGTATTGAGAGCATAGCTCTAAGAGAGCATCAGTTTCCTCTTGGTTAAGATGATCAATCTTTAAAGAGTCTATGACCGCAGCAGTACGGTTGGATGTGGTACACGAATTCGTGTTGACTTGAACTGCGCATAAGTTCAAAGGTTCGAGCTTGAGGTTGAGATTCGAATTAACGGTTACGGATGATTCGGATGTGTTGACAATTGTCAGATTCACACGTTTGTTTTTCTTTACTTTCACAATGCAATTGGATACTAATAATTCATTGGATAAGTGTTGATTCAGTATGACACCTTCTTTAATATCAGGATTTTGTACTGAGCATTCAACAATAGTTTCCGTGCGAGGTGGAATCTCGTAGAATGGATTGAAGAAGTATAACTGGATATTGAGTTTACCTATCTTCAGGACGTCAGTCGTGTAGTCGATTTTACAACCGAAAGCAGTAAGGAAGTCTGACCCTATGATTCCGTCGTAGGGTAAACTAATGTCTTTAATGACGTGGAATTTATAGGATATGACTTTGTTTTCAGCTAACTTAAGCTTGAGCTTAAAATGACCCTCAGTTGGGGTTGGTTCATCACCAGGGTCTATACCCTTAAGTCTGATGGATTCTCTAGTCAGTTTTTGATTTGTTCGGATACGGGATTGTTTGATTAAACATATAGCAGAACCAGAGTCTACTAAAAGTGTTAGAGGGATATCAGATATTTGTGACTCAAGAAGAGTGTGTGGTAACAACCTTTTGGTTGTATCCAGGTTTACTTCATAAACCTTGGTTAAGGATTCATTAGGATTGGGACTGTCGGTTCGGGGCTGGTTACCCTGCTGGTTAGTCCGGATAATGGATGGTTGTAGACCGTCAGTTTGGGGCTGGCTACCCTGTTGGTTGGTCTGGATATTAAGATGTTGACTGTCAGTTTGGGGCTGGCTACCCTGTCGGTTAGTCGGGATATTAGAGCGTAGACTGTCAGTTCGGGGCTGGCTACCCTGTCGGTTAGTCTGGATATTAGAATGTCGACTGTCAGTTTGGGGCTGGTTACCCTGTCGGTTAGCCGGGATATGAAAGGATAGACTGTCGGTTTGGGGCTGATTACCCTGTCGGTTAGTCTGAATATCGGTTATGTTGCGGGTGCCGGTTCCTATTAATTGTCTCGGGCGGCACCTTCGCGAGACGACACTTCGTTTAAATCATCATCATCGTTGAATGATTCGGCGATTTCCTCCTCGGACGTTTCCCGGATATGATTCACCTTGTTACCACGGAAACCATTGTTACTCGTTTGTTGATTAGGCCTAATGTTATTATAAAACTCCCGTTTTTTACAATCTTTGATGTCATGACCGGCACCCTTGCAATAACGACAGACTTGGGTGTCACTTCCGGTCTTTGACTGGTTCGCATTGGAAGAACCGGACGATTCGCTTGACCTGGAAGGGCCTGGCTTAGGCTTCGCAACGGGTTTGGTTTCCGTTAGTGGACGTTTGTAAAGGCTTTGCTGGATACGTTCTTCGGAAATCGCCATGTTAATAGCTTCATTCAATGTTTTGGGAGACCTGCATCTGACAATGTTGGAAATCCGGGGATAAAGCCCCATAAGGAAATGATGGAGGGCAAGATCCTCCATTGCCGCACAACGACCGGGCAATTCTTTTGCTTTTGTATTAGAAAGAGTGATTTCCGTGAGTAATTGAGAGAGGCAGGACTCTACACGAAGTGTGAATTGGCTTACGCTATCTTGCGGGCCTTGCTTGCTCTCCTGCAAGTCAGTCAGGAGGTGGGCGTAGTGTTTGCGTTCACTAAACTGAGTTTTAAGAAACTCTTTGAGTTGATCCCAGGATATGAACTCCTTGATTGAGCAAGCAAGCTCCGCCTTGCCACTTAATTGGCTAAGGATATATTTGAATAGGATAGGCTTCTGTGCTTCTGAAGCCAAACCGCATGCATTATTGCAGTTGATTATAAATGAATTGACTGTTTCTCGACTGCCATCATAAGGTTTGATGAATTTGAAGAGAGTGTTAAGATCAAGTTCAGCCATTGCAGTAGCCGCGACTACGGATCTGGTGAGTCGTGGAGAACTGATGGGTGACTTAAAGTCGCTAGGAGAATCAGAAACTGGGATATTTAAAGTTAGTTTACTGTCTTCTCCTTTGGGCACTTTTTGCATATTAGGATATTGAAATCAATCGTAAAAGTTAAATGTGTACACTTACTGTGAACAAGGATTTAAATTCCCTACTTACTGAACCCTAATTAATTATAAGCAATGACCAAAGACTTACAATAGGAATAACGCGTAGGCGGTGGCGACCGATTCTGCGAACTGCATTCCGGAGCGATAAGACGATGAAGTCTGGCGACGAATCTTGATTCGACGACCAAGGTTAATAAATTAAATTATTGACCACGAATCTCGATGCGGGATACCACGGCGCAGCCTAGGATGTCACAGGATACAGGATGTAGATGGTGATGACCACGACGTAAGTATTTCCAGGAGTAGAATCTTGCAGTTGCAGTACAGCTCGGTGCACCAGCAGCCAAAAGTAAGTATCTTCAGTCCAGGATAGTATAAGCTTCACTTACAGGATTCGCAAGTCCGTGCAGGGCACTTAGGATGATGAGGTAAGTCCGCACTAGGATGCACAGTTCAGGATAACGAAGTAAGTATGCACAATCACTTTAGATTCCACTGGATAATTTGGAATTGAGTCCGGTTGAATTAAGGCTTATTTAAGGACACTGGGGATATTCGTATCCCACCGCTGCCACCAAATGTTACACGACGATGCGTGGGAGTCTTTTTAAAAAAAGATTATTTATTTCAAATGATTTATTTCGCGACTCTGGACAACTAGTCGCTTTAAAGTTCAAACCGAGACTGACGAGCTGTGCAACTGCTTCCAGTCAGGGAGCTGATGCAGAGATTCGTCAGCATAATAAGTTACATATTAGCTATATAACAGTACGGCCCACAAGATGGTAAGCGGTTACCGCAGCCTATGGACGCTTGCAATACCAGAGGTATCACTCGCGGGTTGCCAACTTGAGGCTAAGATCGAAAGCCTCATGTGCCAGTAATTTCACCGGAAACCATACCCTTCACACCGGAACACAGCAATGCGAGCATTACTGCTTGGCGGCAGAAATAGGTATGGTGGTAGTCCTTCCCCGGACGAGCTCTATCACAAAGAACTCTACTACTCTACTTATGCACTAAGATTTTTTCCATTCGAATATAAATACGTAAGTGCCTACGCAATGCCAGTAGGTATACCACCTACTATCAAACTCTCTCAACGGTCCACATTCCAGAATAGAACACAAACAAAGCCTACCTGATAGTAAGCGGTTACCGCAGCCTATGGACGCTTGCAATACCAGAGGTATCACTTGCGTGTTACCACCCTGAGACGTAGATACTAGATCGAAAGTCTCCTGTAATTTCACCGGAAACCATACCCTTCGGACCGCAATGCTAGCATTACTTTATAGCATCATTGCTTGACGGCAAAAATAATTATGATGGTAGTCCCTGGATGAGCATTATCAAAGTAGGTAGGTACTCTACTACTTTTAGGAAATCTCTCAAGCAGTAAGCAGAAGTAAAAAAAATTGTCGCAAAATCGATGGTTAAATGTAATAAACGAATAAATAGCTCTGGAAATACGAGCCTGAGAATTTATGGCACACGATATTAAAATTTTACATTCCCAGGGTATCTCCGAGGCTTTTATTGGAATGATATAGACCTTGATCCAATCTTTATTCCAAGATTTCGATATAAACTGTTTTTTTACAACCAGATGGACGATAAAGGCAATTTCGCCGAAGACAAAGCCAACGCATGGGCAGCAAAGGAATTCCAGGACGATCCTAAGCGTTTCGAAAGCTCTAAGAATATCAACGATGCATGCAAAAAGGGTAAGTGACACGGTCATAGTTCTAGCTTTTACCGGAACAGAAATAACCGATTCACTGGTGTATATTCACACTGTTTATTTTACATTATTTACAGTCAATGATGAGCCTGTGACTGATGGGACAAAAGGATGTCAAAGAGCTTACCATTTGTGCAAGTGCTATGTTGAAAAAGCACCCAAGGTTGGTAACATTTTTATAAAGACAGTTAACAATATGAGACCACTCTTTGTAGCAGAATTAGTGCTAAATTTGGACATTGACTAAATTGGTTCAGTAACTTTGTTAGCAACACTTATCGAGCACATAACCACGTGCTTAAACTTATAAACAGATATTGCATCATTGTTTCATATTTTGCAGATGGGCTTCCCGCTACAATAACAATAACTGAGGAAAACGGAAGCTATGATGCTCTAAGTACACCACAATCATAACTATTAATTAATAATATAAATAATTATTAAATGTTATTTGTATAAAAAGAACGCATAGACCGATCATTTCATTCAATCTCTATTTCACTGGAGTGTGAACTTGAGCTGGTAACCCAAACCCGATCTGAGTCGTATCCGACTTCTATAGAACGGTTACACTTTGCTCGCGAGTACTGCGGGTCTGTACCTATAATGCCTATGTATATTATTTCTAAACTTTAACCTATACCTATATACAATATAATATAACGTAAGCCACCATATTATAAATTTGTAAGCAAGGAGAGACCCTCTACCTTCATCTTCGCCTATCTACTGACGAACACAAAATTACAAAACATTATGAGCAAAATTCATTTTATTCATAGAAACAGTTATAACATGGCTCTTACAAATTAGCAGACGTTAACGTATGTACACAGTGCATTTTAATAGTAAAATCGTATAACTGCGCGACTTATCATTGGCTCATTCTTTTTCTATAGCAGTAGGAGAGATGTTCGTTCGCTAGCTAGGTTCATTCGATCGGATATACACAGTAGGATTAAAAACACCTAAGAGCGGTTTAGAGTGCGACTTTTTGCAACTTTTTCAGTCGCGACCTAAGTATTTATTTATTGTGGTCGCGATTAACCGTAACCGTAAAAGGTAGATGGTTAAGGACTATCGCAATTTAATAATGACTGGATCATTGCATCGCTACAAAAAATCGCAACGTGCAACCGCTCTTGCTTAGTTTACGTTATAAAGCTGCGCCCACAATATTGTGACAAGCGTCACACGACAGAAAGTGACCGATAATGTGGTAGCAGCACTAGAATTCAAAAACTTATGGTGTATCACTTTGTTCTACCTATTTACTAAGTGCACATACCTACTAATATTTTGATGCCCAAAAACTAAAGCGCTATTTAAATAATTAGTACGAAACTGATGAGATGTCCTTCAAAACTTAGTTATTTAGTAGCGTTTCAGTTTTCAGGCTTCAGAGCACATGATAATAATATAAATACAAAAATACAAACATGAGATGGTGATACATAAAGCTACGTTACATGGTCACTACAAATATATAATGTAAGTATATAATGAAGTATTCAAAAATAGTAATAAGGTGTTGAAATACTTACACCACAAATCTATATTTTATTTTTATGTAGTAGTAGAAAAATAAGCTGTTTGTGACAGCTAGGTAAATTTTATAATAAATACAGGTAAATAAAATTACTTACCTACTTATAGGATATTTTAGATATTATAATGTATGTGGTGTAGCTAATTTATCATAGTGCTAAGTTACAATATAGTAACCCTAATAATATAATGTGAAGAGAAACCGTACAATATTTTGGACAAATAAAACAAACTCAACAAAAAACGTGATTAGCACTGTGCAATGTCAGGTGTTCCCACTTCAAAGCCCCAATCAATAACATACTATACTACTATAACAATAGAGTTCAAAATTATAAGTATCTACCAATATAAATTGGGTTTCATTATTCAATCAATTTGTAATTGTTGTAGGTATTAATAATTGTAATATACAGTACAGGAACACCTTAAGAACAAAATTATGTGACTAGTGACTACATAATACTTGACACACACCCCACACACGCACCCTTATACCGTTATTACGAGATTTCATAAAACACTATTTTTTTTATTTTTGTGCGGGATCTAAAGTAAAATATTTTTTTTTAAGAATTTTCCTAATATCCTTGTTACGCATTTTTATTATTTATTTTTATTTCTCAAGACTTAAACTTTTATATTTCAGTTTGAATAAACATAAGCTCTCCTATTCATAATCACTTGTCATTTTTAAAACGAATGATGAAAAATTCTGTCTTTGTCATTATAACGAAAACGACATGAAATGATGAAAACCAATTTTAACACCGCTAGTAGTTTGAGCTGATTAATGGAACTTCTAATAATATGCTATCGATTATGAATAATAGAGGAAGTATATGAAAGTATTTCAAAAATAGTTTAAAACAAAATTGTTGGTCCAACGGGTTATCAAGTCAAAGATATGCATTAAATATTATTATAATCATACTAAGTATTGGAATTATGGAAACTCGCAATATTACTTGGCACAACAGACATAATTAAGCAAATATAATAGGTACAAATACACTAAACACTAAGATACGAAATATATAATTTATTTGGTATAAAAATATAACCCAATCAGGAATCAGGTTTTCATATAATACCAATAAGAAATGGCAAAACACGGCAACTTTCGAAATTTACGTAACAAATGTTCTTACAATAAAAACTTCTTTTATTTACTCGTAGATAAAGTTCATAATTGTTATAAACTTGCCATGACACTAGTTTAGCAAAACAGTTAGGAAGTTACGCAAAACAACTGAAACGTAAGGTTACACAATATTTTATGCACTATTAGGAAATTATTTCTTACTCCATGTGAATTCCTAACTATTTTAAGACTCCTTACATTTATAACAGGTTGCGCAAAAGTAATCATTTTATCAGAAGATGCTCTCATTTCTGCAAAATGGCTTTGGCTAGGGCCGATAACCCTGTATTTTACATATGCCCATCCCATACCCACTTTACAAAAACTCGAAAAAATTATCTCAACGTTTCCTTGAAAGTTGTTGTATTCACGCATCCTAAGATGATGTACCGAATCTATAGCCCTTTTAGTTGTGAATAGAAATTGAAATTTATTACTTAGCTTATGTACTTAGTACATTTACATTGTACTATCCTATGGTTAATAAGAAAGTGATCCTTTTATATTGCTTTTTAAAACGCCCCAAACTTGTATCAATTTTCACTATCATTTACGATATAATTTTCTCGATCTAACCAGATAAAAATAAAGATTCATATTAATCCAAAAACAGAACGATTCAATATGTTCAATAATTGTATGCAAGAATTAAATAAAATCTAGAATAAAGAATTAGTTAAAATCGATTTCAGGACAATTGTTTGACATTTTGCTGCGAAATCAATTTGACAAAGCAATTCTTGCATGCAATTACTGAACTTTGTAAATAGGCTTTAGAAAAAAGCTGATAACTGATGCGTAACCTATATAAATGTAATAAAGCGAAAATCTTTATCACATTGTTCAGTTCACAAACACTCCATGCTATTATTGTCCAAAAAAATATTAATTTTGCGTTTAGAAAAAAGCATAACGGATTTTAAAAACCTGAAGCTTACAAGTACCTAGGTAAAGTATCTAACTTATTTCGCGAAAGTATTTTTACCTTAGAAGTACACTGGCGAGATTTATATGAATCACGAAGAAATCACGAAATCAATTCACCAAGTTTTAAGACGTTTCAAAGTGATCCTTATGATTTAATTGAATAAATATATTTTGAATTTGAAAACGCTTAATGACTCAAGACACCATAACAAATACAAAGTTATCAGGTAACTATATAAATATTACTTGTGGGTGTGTCCGTTCAGAGAGATTCCAGAAATATTAATATTTTTTTTGTATTTTTTTTTAATAACGTCAATAATACTGAGCTTTAACTGCACTGCATAGAGTCTATAACGTAGAGCATAGAAATCGTGCCGCATTCCGAAATCTATCATCCAACCGACACAATCCCCCAACATAAACTAAGCTACAGAATTCAAATACTTACTTTAAGTTACAAGCACAATAATAGCATGGTATAGTCCAGCCCTTATTCATAAGCGTACTTTAACCTTTTACTAAGTGTCTTTCAAATCTATGATCGTCTTAATTAGCATAACAATGACAAGGATAGACAATACATAGCAAGCTGTTAGAATGAGAGTTTATTTCTGAATAATAAACCTGTTAGCTAATGTGTCTTTCAAAATCATCGTCTGTTTAATAACATAACAAAAAAGAGTAAGTTCGTATGAGTCAGTGGCCAACTCCAGTTACAGAGTTTCTAGGCCGCCCAAAGGCCTCATGGTCTAACTTAGAAAAAGCCGGGACAACTGCTTAACGTGCCTTCCGAGGCACGGGAGCACATAAGAATGACAAGGAAAGACACTAGTAACAAGCGGTTAGTAACAGTTTTTTAATGAATAAGGGCAATAGTCTTTTAGCACTGGGCCACTGTGAAGTTACTCGATAAACACAAGTTGCCCCTCGGGTAGGATGGGCTGGTCCGGATGTTATATGCTGTCATAGCTGTTTGGGTCAGGGGATGTGACCGGGCCGGGGCTGCGGGCTGGCAGCTTGAACCCGTTGATGGTGAAGGCCCAGCCGTCCTGAAAATTCATTTTTTTTTATAAATCACTAGAACTCCGTCCCAGCTTCGCGCGAGTGCATTGCAACCGCCCCCGTGCAAAGCTGAGGAGGGTCGCTAGTAATAAATATAGCTTGTTACTCAGGAATAATGTAGCAATCTAATGGTGAAATCATTTTTGAAATCGGACCAGTAGTTTTTTAGTTAATTCGTAACAAACAAAATACCTTCTCTCTTTATAATATACTAGCAGTCCGTCCCAGCTTTGCACGGGTACAATGAAACCGCACCCGTGCAAAGCCGGGGCGGGTCGCTAGTAATAAATACAGCCTATGTTACTCAGGGATAATGTAGTATTCTAATAGTAAAATATTTTTTTAAATCGGACCAGTAGTTTTTGAGTTTATGCATAACAAACAAAAATACAAATCTTCTCTCTTTATAATATTAGTATAAGTATAAGTATAAGTAAAGAAAAGTAAATGTAAAAGTATAGAAGTATAGATATAGATGTATCAACATACGAGTACAGCCGTATGATCACATAACTCTATTATCGAACAATCTAATAGGTTGGGGAAAAATTCAAAACATTTTTAATATAGTTTATTTACATTTAACTAAAGTATGTAGGTACCATTTTGTTCGATAACTTTTTGCCATCTTGTAGGGGCTTCTGATCAAAATACCGCGACAAGTGGTTTTGGCAGTCCTCTTGTGATGTTAACCTGACACTGCCTAAAGAATTCTGAAGAGACCGAAACAGGTGGAAATCTGAAGGTTCAAGGTCAGGACTATACGGCGGATGCATTAACACCTCCCAGCCAAACTCTCTTAATTTTTGCTGAGTGGCTAAAGATGTGTGAGGTCTAGCGTTATCATGATGAAAAACCACACCCCTTCTGTTGATTAATTCCGGCCGCTTTCTCTCAACTTCTTGCTTTAATCTCATCATTTGTTCGCAGTAGAGTTCAGAATCGATGGTCCTGCCTGGTTGTAACAGCTCATAATGAATAATGCCCTTCCAATCCCACCAAACACACAGCATCACCTTGTTGCGAGTTAACCCGGGTTTCGCCAAAGTCTGTGAAGCCTGACCGGCCTTTGACCATTTTTCGCACGTTCTTGTCGTACGTGATCCACTTTTCATCACCAGTTATCAGCTTCTTCAAAAATGGTTCGGTTTCATTACCTCGTAATAAAGAATCACAAATGAGTACACGGTTATTAGGTTTCTTTCAGTGAGCTCGTGAGGTACCCAAATATCGAGCTTTTTTGTGTACCCAGGTTTTTTCAAATGTGCCAAAACTGTTTTGTGGTCAATTCCCAGTTCTTCAGCTACGTCGTAACTACTGATATGCCGATCTTGCTCCACTTTTTCAAAAATGGCATCCATTTTATCCGTAATATGGCGACCAGAGAGACGTGCATCTTTGACATCAAAATTTCCGGATTGAAAACGCTTAAACCAAATTTGTGTTACTCTCACAGACACTGCATTTGGTCCATAAACATCGCAATTTTTTTTTGCGGCTTGCGTTGCATTTTTACGTAGTTGTAGTAAAATTTTAAAATGAATCGAATTTCTTCATTAGATTCACTCATCTTGACAGTACGAAAAACAAATAAAAATTACACATTTTCCTAATTTGAATTTGGAATTATGTTCTTTAAAATTTAAACTTTTAATGATACCAAAACCAGCCAGATACAAATAGTTTAGCCAAAGAGATTTTATTACAAGTTCATACATACTATAATGCGAACAGACTTTTTCCCCAACCTAATATATTGATCTCTATCTCAAACTGTCTAATATGACAGAAGAGCTATGGCAACTGTCCTAATAGACCGTTTGAGATGGAATTCGATGGAGATTGGTCGCTAACAGAGTTATGTGATCAACCCGCAGTTCATCTCTACACTATCTGGCTTTATAATATACGAGCTGACCAGCGCGGCTTCACCCACATTTATAACAGTACCACCGCAGTGTCAGATATTCTGCCTTCAAGCAGTAGTATGCAAGCATTACCGTATTTAGGTTTGAAGGGCACTGTAGCAGGTGAAATTACTGGGCGAAAGAGACTTAATAACTACGTCTCGGGGTGACAAGCGCAGTGTAGTGTCGCGCAGAACTTTAAAACTTGTATTTTTGGGTGACGTGACTCTGAAGCTGTTATGGTCAGGATTGGCGCTTAACATCAAGCGAATGTTAGGTTTTGTTAATTTAGTAATAATTTTGTATAATATTTTAAAGATTTTTGTATTTTTATATTAAGTAAAAATTTAAAAGGAAACATAATTGGTTAGGTTTAATTATTTCGGCAAATACTTTGTATATTATATTTATGAGTTTAGTAATTTTGTAAAATTAATATCATTTTATTTTGAATTTTATTGGTCAATTATCACCGAGCTGATTTGTTTTGTAAGTTTGGCATGCGGGCAACACTTCCGGTTGAAAATGGCGTCTTGAGAATTGGATTTAAAGGCTCGATTACATTTCACGATTCATCGTGACGATTTGAAGCAGGGAGCCTAAATCGCAAGGTGTAATCGCTGTTAGGCAGTTCGTCGTCGTTTCACGATTGAAATGTAATCGCTATCGTGTAGTGTAAACAGAACGTCCGATCTGTCGTCACGGCTCATCGTGCCGACGAATCGTGTAATGTTTTAAAAGTGGCACTTCGTTTTGAAAGCCGGAGAGTGTTGGTCGCATACCAAGTACTTAAAAACGGAACCACGTGGTTTATCGTGTTGTTGCATATAATAGTTTCTATAGCAGTCTTGAGTTTACGCGAAGAAAGTGAAATAATTATACGAGTTCGATTGTGAAAACAGGAGTTTTATTACACGAACGTCTTGTCATTTGCTGACATAAAAAAATAAGGAATTTACCTTGACCAAGTTAGGCAGGTCAGTCCAGAAGCCTAAGTTAGGAATCACTTCGATACCCGTTGCACCCATCAAGAACTTCTTTGTACAGACTCCAAGTACCAGGTAGAAGATCACGAGAGAGAAGAATATTATCAAGAGCGTGGAGCCGATGGATCTTAGACTCTCAATTGTTTTGAGGCAGGCTGCGCGTGAGTAGAACTTCAATACCTGGAAGAGTGCAAGATATAAAGCAACTAGCTAGCTTTTAGTCTTCATTCGCTTGTAAATTAGAATGTGTACACGTAAACCATATGATAACAAGTTTAGGTAAAAAAAAATTTTTATAAGCAAGCTTTTATTAGGTCATTTGGTATCTACTAGGTTCATCATCATCATCATCATATCAGCTGATAGACGTCCACTGCTGGACATAGGCCTCCCCCCCAAAGAGCGCCATGACGACCGATTTTGAGCCTTCACCATCCACCGACTTCGATCTTCGATCGCGTAGTGAAACTCCCAGTATAGCTCTTTCCATAGCTTGTTGGGCGACTTTGAGCTTTTGAACGAGACCTATAGTTTACTAATCTGGGGCCTATTGCATAATAAAGTACAAGCTCATAATATTAGTGTTTTACTAATAACTTGTACAATTTTGTTGCAATACTAGTTACAAGTCATGAAAATACCAGTGTAAAAGTACGAGCTCATAGTATGAGTATCGCAACTTGTAACTTGTGTATTACGTTGCAAAATAAGATAAAGGGTATAAATTACAAGTGTGAAAGTATAACTCATAAATGTCAATAATATTAGTGATTTTTTACTAATATTATTAGATCGTGTTGCATGACGAACCTCATAAATTATTTTATTACTTGTATCTTGTATTTTTATTTACAAATCGCAGATGCATCATTATTTTGTTAATTTTTAATTGTTTGTTCATCTGACGATGAAATAAAAATTATTACTTACCTCATTTACAAAACAATAGAAGAAGAAAACCCTATGAACCTCGAATACATTTTAAAATCTAGTAGAGTAGTTCAGATTTTCAAAAAACATTTTGCATGATTCCAATGAACCCTGAACTAATTTTACAAGTCATATCTGCAGATATTGCTATAAAAAACTATTGTGAAATCAAATTGCCGCCAATTTCAGATGCAGGCATACCTAGTAGTTAATTCAGCCAGCTAAGTTGTAAAATATTAGAAAAAACTACTAATATCTTATGAAAATAGTTATAATATTAGTGTCTCTTTTATTAGTAACGAAAAATGCATTATGCAACGTTAATTATGAGTATGTACTTGTACTATTTTTTGAATTTTTCTAATATTATTAGTGAAATTATGCGACACATTACCTCAAATTATTGGGTAGGATTGACAATCATTATACAACATATTTAATCTGTGCTTGTAATTTATGAACTTGTAACTTGTATTATTTTCTAGTATTATGAGTAACATTATGCAATAGGCCCCAGGTAGTGATAATTATTTTTAATTTATTTTTATCTCAATCATTATTATTCAAGTCTTTTCATTTCATAGATAGGTAGGAACCCATATTGTAGGAAAGCTTAAAAGTCGTTGCATAGTTTAAAAATTAAGGGTACATATGTATGAACATGTGTTTGTATGTAGTACATACATACATGTTTGTAGTACATAAAGTACATAAGTGTGTACTTTATGTACATACAAAGAGAAGATGGCAGGAAGAGACTATTAAAAGATTATGTAGGCCTTTGTATTTTTACTTACAAGTTTATCAGGTTCAGCTAATGAATCAATGTGTAATTGATCATCAGTTTCCGCACATACCAGAAGTACTATAGTTTCTCTGAAAAAAATATACCAGTGCGAGTCAGTGGGCAACTCGGGTGCAGAGTTGCATTGGAGATTTTATGATCTATTTTTTTATTTTAAATAAATTCTTTATTGCACAGAATATACAGTACAAAAGGTGGGCTTAATGCTAATAGCATTTGTGTCCGCTGTCAACTAACAACATCTATAATAATGATATTTTTTATTTAAGTATTTTATTTATATATTTACTTACACTTTAACAATATTAAGTGTCAAATCTCAATCATGCAACCCATCATGTATCATTCACGGGTTGCCACCTTGAGATGTAGATCGAAAGTCTTAATCATTGTGCCTGTAATTTCACCGGAAACCCTTTGGACCGGAACACAGCAATGCAAACATTACTGCTTGATGGCAGAAATAGGTATGGTGGTAGTCCTGCCCCGGACAAGCTCTATCACAAAGAACTACATCTACTCTGAAGCATACATCTGAGCATGACTGAAATTGGCAGAATAGTGAAATATATAACAGATGCCATAAACATAAAAGTGAGAGTAGTAGAGTTTTTTGTGATAAAGCTTATCCGTGGAAGAACTACCACTATTAAGTATATCCAATAAAAAAAAACTATTTCTGCCGCTAAACAGTTATGCTCACATTGCTGTGTTCTGATTTGAAGGGTGGTTTCCGGTAAGGAACATGATTATTTATATCTATATCTTAAGGTAGCTAATAATATCTCTGATGTTGCAAAGTTGCAAAGCTTGTAAGTACTATGGGTACCAGATAGCTGGTAGAGTAGGTATTTTATTTGTAAGTACATGTAGGTATAATATATGTAGGTATAAGATATGTATGTATAAGTTATGTATAAATAAGGCTAAGGTTTTATAAGTACCTAGTACCTTAGCCTTATTTATATTACACTCAATATATTTAAATCAAACTGATTAGCACAACTTACGAGGGAAGATTTTGATATATGATTGAGCGTCCATCAGCACTGAATGTAGAATGTTTTTGATCACCCAAGAAACTAGAAATGCCAGATCCATCCATACGGTATAAATTAGTTCCATTATTTTCTAAAGTGGAAACATGACGACATATCTGAAAATAACATTTCATATTCTTAACATTGTATTTCATTGTTATTTTTAACTTTTTCTTATTTTTTGGAAAATATACTGCATTGATCTGGTTCACTGACTCAATTTAGTTAGGAACAATGAAAAATTTTGTCGGAGTTAAGTTATTTTCAATTAAAACTATAGAGAACAGCTCTAGGTTTTAGTTTAATCCAATTTCATCTCAATGTTTGTTAAAACTATTACTAAGTAGAATTGGGAAAAAGTTTGACTTTGAGTTTCGTTTTGGAATATGGGCCTTAGTCTAGAGACTTTTTTTATTTAACTATGATTATAAGAGATACCAATTGTAAAAGTTGTTGGCCAGATTTAAACCATTTATAGACTTTGAAATGAACAGTATTTCACAATGCCATTCTTCTTTACTTAAAAGCTGAACAAACAATATATTTGGGATGGTACCTACCTACTGAAACATGTAAATGAATGTAAATGAACACATTTTTGAAAATAATTGTAGGTACCTAAGTAAGACTTACCGCCAGAGGTTTATCGCACGTGTCGTTTGCACTAGTTTTGTTTAGCGTTGGCGTTAAATCATGGCACGGATGAAATAAGTATCTGGACAGTTCTAATTGTTTGCCTGCGTTTTTTGAGGCGAAATTAGTTGACTCGAAAAACGTACTTCTGTTTGTGGGTGTCAAATCTATTCCGGTGCCATTGTTAAACTCACAAGAACACGGACCCGTTTTAGCGCACACATCCTGTCCATTTATGTTTGTTGTAAAATAAGCAACAAACAAGAAAACAATCCAATATTTCGCTATGAAATCCATTTTTAATTTGCTAAATATTTTTTGCTATGTCGTCTTCACTCTTCTCTTCACTGCTTTTTTTTTTACTTGTTTTACGTCTGTCTGTATCGTCTCGCTGTCACCTACCTATCTATCTGTCAAGGGCCTTGACAGATAGATAGGTAGGTGACATATATAAGGTCATTCATTATCAACCTGACAAACTTAAGGGGTAGGTTCCACACATAAAAAAAAAAATAATTGTACTTTTTTTTTTTTTTTTTAAACGTTTTTTTTTTTATAAAACAAAAAAAAAATATTACGTAATTCTGCTTTATAATTAGTTATCCTTGTTAGAAATCGAAAAGGCAGCGCTCGGCACGTGTTAGTGACCCGCGCGTCAATGAACTGCGGGTCACTAACCCGCGCGTCCTTGACCTGCGCGTGTCCTTGACCCGCTACCGGGCGCGCACACTCGAATATTTCATTATTACGTCGCTTAACTCGATTCCCAACAATGATAAATAATAATTGAGCGGAAAAACGTAATCGATTTTTTTTTGTTTACTTGTGATTTTTAAGACAAAACATACATAAAAAAAAAAAAATTATAGGTACAAATATTTTTTTTTTTAGGTGTGGAACCTATCCCTTAAGTTTGTCAGGTTGATAATGAATGACCCTGTATATAAGATAGGTAGCATGTGGTGCTTTGAAGGCACCACATGCCTTGGTGCCATTTACCATTGTTAACATTGATATGGCGATGCATGGGATGATGTAAGTGCTGGGCAAGCCCACTTCATCTAAAAAACCTGTCTCAGGTAATAAAGCATCTGCACTATACACCATGTATGTATGGGCAACAAGAACGTGTCCATGAACCTTTGTGCAGGAATGATAAATCCTTATACCGAGCTGGCTAAGAGCTGGTACTTAAGCACGAAAACTGGTACTCCAGTTTTCACTGCGGCGGGCGGGGCGCGGCGTTGCCAACACTGTTTTTATAAAATGTGTCGGGTTTGTGTTTGTCAAAGTCACACTTCACAGTGACATTGGCAAACTTGTGGTACAGTCATCCACAGAAGCCATATTTATAAAATAAAAAACCAGAGACAAAAACAAAACAAGTGCGTAACGAATTTGCTTGCAGAGGGTTCGGTACTTAGCCTTTAGCTGGTTTAATAATGTAAACCTTACTGTACCCCAGAACAAGTACAATAAAATATTTATTTACCAATAATAAATATTGTTTTTCTAACTTATATAGCTCACAAACATGAACAAAACTATGATGTAAAAATACATTATATTTGTATTTTTACAACATAAATGTTGTAAAAATACATTATATCGGCATAGTTTTGTTCATGTTTGTGACCTATATAAAAAACTATGATGTAAAAATACATTATAATTTGTATTTTTACAACATAAATGTTGTAAAAATACATTATATCGGCATAGTTTTGTTCATGTTTGTGACCTATATAAGTTAGAAAAACAATATTTATTTTTGGTAAATAAATATTTTATTGTACTTGTTCTGGGGTACAGTAAGGTTTACATTGGTTCATTTTCATTCATATACCAAAATAAATGTGCTTGTGAGAAGGTTTCCATGTTGTGTTTTCTCGTCCCATTCACAGTTTGTTCGTTGATAAAGTTGGTTTATTTGTTGAGTTTTTGTTTACTTAGTAACATAAACCAAACAGGTACTACATTACTTTTACTCTGTATTTTTAAGGAACCCTAAAAAAGAAGAAGCAAAAGCAAAACAAAACGAAAGCCGAAGAGTGCCGAAGAGAAGGAAAGAGGGAGGAGACAGGAGAGAGAGGTTGAGGTTTAATGATCCTAGAGAGATCCGTCGTGAGAACTCTAACTTGATATGGGTTTAGGTTTATGTTTCAAATTGTTTCATTTTCCTCTATCTCGGGGTTTATTTCCGTTCAATGAAACTCTACACTCTAGTCTGTGAATCAAACGTAGATTTTAGCCAAGGAATTTATAACTGTAGTACCTAATAGTTCCATGATTTTAGCGAAGGAATACCAAGAGAATTTAAGCTTGGGGATAAGGAATAAGTAGGTACAGACCTACGTAAAATTAGGATTATAGATTAGATTAAAACTAAGTAGGTAAGTACCTACCTAAGTAGTTATGCACTATGTTCTATTAACTTGAAAACTGTGCTTGAAACCAAACGAAAAGAACCAAATAAATACTTCTTAACAAAGAAAGGCCATAATTTTGCTCTGAGGCAGGTACTAAAATAATTCAAATAATTTTGCTTCTAGGTACTTAGCGAATATGGCTGACAAAAAGAAGAAAATATTTCCCAACAGCAAGGTAAGTGGATTGCATTTCTTTCACCCAAAACCAAAATATACATATAGCCTACATATAATTTGCAATGCCTTAAAATGGCAAATAAGTTCTAAGTGCCATATTACTTTTAAGACCTTTTGTAACACTTTGTGCAAATAAATATCTTGAAATCTTGAAATCTATAAGGGAAATATTAGTAACAAAGTACCTATGTTTGCTAACACAGGACTCAACACCGCGTAGGCCAGTAATTCTTAAATCTGATCGTGACACAAAAGAACAGACTAAAGAGAAACAAGAGAAAGAAAAGCAGCCAACTATCATCCTAAAAACTCGTGAGCAAAGCGCTTCAAAGGAGGACCGGCCACAAAGCCCTAAATCTTCTAAAGCCATTAATGATGATGGCCCTGTTCCTTGTAAAATTGCGCATAATGAAAACAAGGAAAAGAGAAGTGTCGGTGAGTTATTCCCTACTATAATTTTCTGATACTTTATTCTAAGTATGGATAAAATCTGCAATGATATCTCTCATGGACCATCTTGTGCCTTATAGTAATGCTGACCTTGCTCTAGCCAAGTACCTAGGTATTTAATTATCTTGATAATAAAAAAAATGCACACAACCTAAATGGTAAGCCAGCCTAGAGACCTGTAATTTTCAGGATATGTTCCAGTGTCACCTGCACTAGCAGTCTGCAGCCTATCTCGGACTTGTGCCTTAGTCAGCATACTCAAAGTCACAAAGCATTCTACTAGTTAAAAATAATACTCAATTTACAGAACAAAAACCACAGCCACCTCTTAAATACATGACTGAACCTGTGAAACTGCTAGATGAAAACCTAGAGTTCAACAATGCTGCCATGGAGTACCTCCATGACTGTAGCACTAATTACTTGGTTGTTGGAGTAATAGGTAAGAAATTTTGCATTCATATTAAAATTTATTTTTCCAATGTAATATTTATTAGAATGATTGTTATTATTAATTACAGTTTTTAAGTTAGAGTCTTATATGGCCTTCATAATAAACACAATTTTTTGCCTATGTCCATTATGTTCAAAAGACCAAAATGAAGAGTGAAACAAAAATGTGACCGGCTGTTTGTATTGTATATTTTTGTATTTACAGGGACAAGTGGCGTCGGAAAATCCATGATAATGAACCTTATTGCAAGCAATGTGCATAACCAAGACCTCTGCAACCAAATACTAAACTCACATGAAAAAGCAACTGATGCATTTGAATCAAACAACGTGGCTGTGATAGAAAATCAAATAGAGGCCCTCAATTTTGTAGATGTTCCAGAAAAGAAAGTAGATAATAATGACAGTTTTAAATTTCAAATGCAGAATATTGAACATATCGAAAGAGGTGTCCATTGCACCAAAGGTAGGGTTGATATAAACATTTTTTTTATAATTTTTGATTGTGTAACAGAATACATCCATCCATCAAAACAAAGTAGTAATAAGATGTCAGTTAAATTAGTCATTATATGCTATATTGTAATTTTATAACTTGGTGGACTCAGCAACAGCAACAAGTCTAGTCGCAGTACCAGATATTCTGCCATACAAATTCTAGAGCGGGGATCAAACCCGCAACCCCTCAACCGAGTCCTCGCCCGCCGCCACAGAGGTCGTCAAATAGAGTAATTCCCTCGGTAACACCCCACTGTCAACACTGTTGACAAATAGAAATTAACAATTCTCACTAGTTCAGTGTTGACGAACGCTACTTTTTTATTCCCACAAGTACACACCATTTATTACAAGAGTCATCATCATTTTCCTGCCCTTTTTCCCATGTTATGTGGGGTCGGCACAACATGTTCCTTTTTTCCATTCCTCTCTATCACCCGTCATCTCAGTACTCACTCCTTTCTTACTCATGTCATCTTTCACACATCCATCCATCTTTTCTTTGGCCTACCTCTACCTATATATCCATCCACATTCATATCTAACACTCTTCTTGTCAGATGACATTCATCCCTCATAACATGCCCATACCACGCTAACCTATTACTCCTCATTTTCTCCGTCACTGGCTTTTCTCATCCGTTCCCTTGGTAGCCCAACACTCAGATCCATACAATATGAGACAGGTCTTATGATCGTTTTGTAAATTTTCCCCTTAAGTTTAAGAGGCATACTTCGATCACATTTATTACAAGAGTAGACATAAAAAGCGGATTTTAATGAAAGATTATACAGATTTTAAAAATGCTTTATTTATTATTATACATAGATGACAGCTGTCAAACTTTAAATGGCCATATCTCGGAAAGTACTCAACCCAAATGGGCCATATAATGTACTCAAATGAATGGTATTTTTAATATCTTATTTTTGGATGACAGCTGTCAAACTTCAAATTGCCATATCTTGGATAGTACTCATCCCAGATAGGCCTTAATGTACTCAAATGAAAGGTATTTTTAATATCTTATTTTTGATGATTAATCGTAAAATGTATTATTTGCAGGTGTCGATATGTACATAACAAATGACCGCGTGATACTGCTGGACTGCCAGGCGCTCTGGTCGTCGTCGCTGATCGAGGAGACAAGCGCTAACCCCATCACTGTGCGAAGTGCCAACATTGTAACAGTGGATTGTCTTCAGATCGCGTCGTTTTTAATGGCAATATGCCACGTTCTAATACCAGTGCAGGACTGGTTCGTTGACTATAACTTTATAAGGTAATTGTGGACCTTATTTTTATTTGAGTACATATAAATAATATAAATATTTGCTGGCATAGAGAGGAAGAATAAAAAATTATTCATCCAAACAAACATCCGAGTTTTCGCATTTATGCTAGTGACTAGTGACCCGCCCTGGATTTGCACGTGTGTAATAAATGAAAATTTGTGGATTATTAGATTTGTGTTTATTTAGGTTACCTACATTATAAATGGTTTCTTGCCAGATAGGTTAATGGTGAATCCACTGGCTTTCTGTAACACAGTGAAAACTAACACAGAATCACTACTGTGTCAACAATACAGTTATAGATATACAAATATCTGTGGTTAACAATGTATTTTTGGTAATAAAATATTTGTGTTTGTATTGATAGAGGAAATCCGTGGGAGAACTAAGGTCACCGGCATAGCTTAGTTCTGGCATATCTGTTCTGTGGTTCTGGCGTGATTCGAACACCCCAATCCATCCAAACTTTCGCGTGTAAGTATAAATATTCAGATTATGTATGAGTACTGTTCTTATTTTCAGGTATATTCAAGCCGCGGAAATGCTAAAGCCATCAATGTCTGCGTCATCCTCTGTTTCAAGTCAAGAGAACTCTGAGTCAGCGACATCTAGTGAATGTCACCCGCACCTCTTGTTGTTGCACAACCGCTGTCAGTTGGAGGACTTCACGCCTCCCTCCTTGAGGGCTATGCAGGATCTGTATAGGTATGTACTCTAAAGCTAAAGTACTGAAGCCTTAAGTCAAGAGAGCTTTAAACTAGTGATATCTAGTGAGTGTCACCCGCACCTCTTGTTGTTGCACAACCTCTATCAGTTAGAGGACTTCACGCCTCCCTCCTTAAGAGCCATGCAGGATCTGAATAGGTATGTATTATAAAGCTGAAGTACTGAAGCCGTGAGTCAAGAAAACTTTGAGTCAGTGACCTCTAGCGAATGTTACCTACGATAAAGGAAAACTAGACATTTAACTTTCTATTGAAGTCGATTTATACAGCACACAGGGTCTAGTCACAGAAGAAATAGTACCCCACCTCCCACTGGTTTTACTTACCTCACCCCGATCGTGAGTTCGGCACTTTCGGTGGCGTTAGGGGTTATTACGTTATTGTGAGATGTTGCGGGTTCGATCCCTGCTGCGGAACTAATGTTAGCATGAACTGCAATGTGCCTGCAAATTTCTCAGTTTTGCGGCTAGATGGCGCTGTTTGAAATGTCCGCAAATGTTTATTTATTACAGGAAGGCCTTTCAAAAATCGGAGCTACAACTCAATTCTGGAATGTATATGTACGGGGATACGAACAAAAATGGCTTGAACGTGGACAACGTGTGCAAAGGATATAACGTGGAGTCCTGCGGGTCACCCATCAACCTGTTTCTGCTGCCCGAGATATATAGCGATTACGGTAAGATACTTTATTATAGAATATTATGAAAACATACAGCCTCACCTACCTTCACCTAGCTTTAAGACGTTTTAAAATGGTCCTTGTGATATTATTGAATAAATATATTTTTTACTTTTACTTACTTTACCTCAGGTAGGCAGCCAGAGTAGGTATATTACTGCCGTTTGTGATGCGCAAAGCTTATTTTCTTGGCATGAGCCTCACCTAGTTCGATTGGCACTACACTGGATGAAGGATTATCAAAAAAAGCTAGGAACCCAGCCGAGTTTGTTGCCAGATTCTTTTAGGCTGGGGCGCGTGAAACTGGCGTAAATTCACCTAGCTTTAAGACGTTTTGAAATTATCCTTGGTATGATTGAATAAAGAGATTTTTTATTTTACTTTACTTTACTTTGAAAGACAATTTAGTTCGAAAAACCGTGGATTATACGATGAAGGTCAAATCGCATCAAAACGGCTAACTTTACCGCTAGAACTATACTTATTTACGACCTCGGTTGCGGGCATGCGCCTGATTGAGAATCCACAGTCAATTTATCCGGGATAAAAATTAGCCTTATATAACTTAAACCATAAGAGTAGTAAAGTTCTCTGTGATAGAGCTCGTCCGGGGAAGGACTACCTATTTCTGCCGCCAAGCAGTAATGCTCGCATTGCTGTGTTCCGGTGTGAAGGGTATGGTTTCCGTTGTAATTACTGGCACATGAGGCTTTCGATCTTAGCCTCAAGGTGGCAACCCGCGAGTGATACCTCTGGTATTGCAAGCGTCCATAGGCTGCGGTAACCGCTTACCATCTTGTGGGCCGTACGCTTGGTTGCCACTTCAGTTCTATAAAAAAAAAACCATCTACATTCCAAATTTCATCAAAATCGGTTAAGTCGTCACGGAGATACGTGGTAACAAACACAAAACTTTCGCATTTATAATATTAGTCGGATTTGTAGAATTTATTTATCACCCGCGCGTTGTTATCTTGAGACGTAGATCAAAGTCTATGCTATAAATGCTAGTAATTTCTCCGTAACTCTTCCCCGGACGAGCTCTATTCCAAAGAACTACTTTTGTTCCAGATAACCGCGATATATACCGCGGTCACCCCCCATTCGAGGAGCTAGCCGCTCGCCTGCGTTGGTCCATCCTCGGTGTAACCCGTCATCATATCTCCAATGTCGCCAACCTATCCGAGCGGGGCTGGTTCCACTTCTGCAACAAGGCTTGGGAGACCATCAATAAGTGCACCTTCTTTTTAGAGTACGAGAGGTTTCTACCTTGAGGGTCAACTGCTTCTAACTTCCGGCCTCTAGCGACCGCACTCTTATGCGCGTTACGACTAAACTGACTGAGGAAACCGGTATTTATGGCGACCGTAATTAAAACTAGACTAGCTCGAAAGCTGAAACTCATCATATGACTTATATACCTCGTTCCCGACCCTGAAAAGGGCCCAAAATTAACAAAAATAGAATTATGTAGAAGTGAGGCTCAAAAAGTAATTTAAGGAATTCAAATTACCTACACGTTACCTTACTTGAGACACGAGGTCGGGCGAGTTAAATGAAACAAAGATTTTGTGGGGTAATTTATTGAAACTTTGTACACGTTCGTTGCCTATTGGACCCAATAAACAGTATACAAGAGTATTTACAAAGAGTTTTACTGATAAACGCTGTCTATAAGCGGACGGCGACGCTGTTCCGGTGGCTTGTACGCGTGTTGATATACACTCGCTAATCTCCAATGCTCCGGATACCCCGTAGCGTTCGCATCACGCCATATCGTAAACGGCGGAGACAAAGTCGGAATCGTATACGACTTTTTGGTATACGGGTGGCGCATCTTAGGCATTTTAACACCTTTGGAATCCGTGGAGCTCACGCTTTGAACGGAATTCGGGTTGCCAGCTTTAAACGCGAATTTGTAATCCTCCTTTTGCTTAGTGTCCTGCGGCGATTTTGCTCTGTTGCAAGGCAAACAGTTCTTGTGTTTGACGTGGCTGTTCGAATCGCTGTCTTTAGTAGAACGAGTGAAGGAATGATTAGGCGAACTATGGTGCAGTTTCCCTTGAGCCAGTGGAGTTTTCTCGTAAGATTCTAGGCTGTGACGGTTTCGGTTGACATCGTAGCCGCTCTTACCTCGGGGCGCGTTCCAAGCTTCCTTCACCGGGTTTAGTTTATCCGGTCTAGCCTCACTCGATCTACGGCTAGCTTCAGTGGGCGTTCCGCATCCGTGAATGCCGTCGCAAGGAGGCTTATTACCATTAGCAGAGCTCTTACGGCTAGATGATCCAGACCGCACGTTTTTCTCGTTTGCACTGGCATGCTGATGACAGTGTTGAACGTCACATGAACCCCTACGCTTGTCCTTAGTCATATCTTTTTCGAAATATGGCACGGGGTGACGACCGACGTCTTCTACAACGCGGTTCTGATTGAAGATTGGGTTCGCGTGCGCGATCGGCTCTTCGGCGGTTTCTTTCGGAGTATGCACCATAGTGAAAACCGCCGGAGCCTTCGAACCGTTCGAGCCGTCGATGTGTTTCGGCGGTCTCGGCTCCAAGCTGGCCTTATCTGGCCTGAAGTCCCAGCAGATGGCTAGATCCATAAGCGACATGGCTTTTTTGTACTGGCCTCCTAAGTCTGGAGCAGACGTTGACGGTCTTTGCGCGTCGCTTTTGTCGCCCTCAGCTTTCTTAGGGTCGCATGTCTTGGGTCTGTGGACGCGCATTTTAGTGCAGCACGTAGGCCCCGACGCGCCGTAGCCTTTCCAGCCGATGGCGTAAGGCTTCACGATGATGTCAGAGTCTCGTTTCTCGCCGATTTTCGTCATGTTCCGGTATCCTAAAGTATCAGGTAACGGCTGATGCTCCAGATTTCCGACGTGCATCTTTTTGGCGAAGTTAAAATTTTGCGAGACGTTCACGTAGGGTAATTTAGGAGTTTTGCTCTTTTTCTCTTTCATGCCTTCGCGTTGTTCATTGTCCTTTGCACCTTCCGCGACTTTTCTCCAGAACTTGTCGGCTTCGTCCTCCTGGGGCCCGTGGATTTGTTCGACGGCTTCTTTGACTAGGAGATCGTGGGTTTCGTGACGTTTGTCTTCATCTGTGAGATCTCCTGGAATGTAAGGTCTGTGGCCAGTGTCATCTACTGGTTCTGTTTTGACATGCAGTTCCAAAGGATCTTCTTTTTGTTCCCTTTCACTCCGTTCGATTTTGCTGGTCAAATTATCCTCTTGTTGATTTTTATCCGATTCCTTTTATGTACAGACATGGAAAGTGTTTACTAATTTTTAAATTGACATTATTAAAGGTGTAATATTATAGCAAAATAAAAGTGAAAAAAAACTAGATTACTGCGTAGGTACTGCTACTTTAATCCTTTTTTGTGTTTGTGATGAGCGTGATACGGACATTGGTGTGGCTGAAAAGAAATAAACATCTAAGTTAGCTTCTAATTCTAAAAATAAAAAAGTGCTGTGTGTATAAAAAATAAGTGAGTAAGTACCTAGTTGGGAGTAAAAAAATTGGTATGATTTTAAAGAATTTAAAAGAACTGATATGATGATAACACTAAGATTAGGTCCATTTACATGGTTCAATAATTGTTCAAGTTAAAAAAATCATCGTTTGTGGTTGAGATTTGCCTAATCAAATCTATGTTAAAAGTAAAATAAATCTAATTTGACAATTCTACCTTTTAAATAGGCCTCTAGGTTCGCGACTGATTTGTGCTCGTTACATGTTACATAAATAAACTAAAAACCAAGACATCTGTAGTGTTAATATTCGCTTCTCTATGACTGGGCTAGCGACGAAGCGAATGTTAGCACTACGTTTGGGCTAGCTACGGTAACTGTAACACTTTTATAGAATAAACCTGATTAATAAATTCATGGTGTTTCTTTATATATCACATTGGCGACGAGGAATAAAAGTGAGAGCCCGCAAAATTAAGCGTAATAATAAAAGTGAAAAGGAGTCGTTGACGAAATTAATTATTTTTCGTCGGGTCATCGTGTGCTGGTACGCCATTTTGTTTGACGCTTTTACATGCATTCTGCAACAAAATATTGGTTTAACCTTGACTATAATATTTGCGAAATCTTTGGGTCTAACTAAATGCAGACCAGAAAACAAAAATCTGGAAGTGCAATTAAAAGTGAAGACGAGTTTGATGATCCCGTTGAAGGTTTGACCACAACCATGACAAACAATAATAATTACAGTCTTGCAAGCTTCGATGGAGGAAATTGGGAAACTTTTGAGCAACAGTTAGAATGTTTTATGATATTAAATGAAGTTCCAGATGAAAAGAAAGTACCATTATTACTAACAAAATTATCCCCAAAGGTTTTTGAAACATTAACATACTTGTGTGTACCGGCAAAACCAGCATTAATGAAATTTACACAACTCTGTGAAAAGTTAAAAGAAAAATATGTACAAAAACAGGCAACTATTCTGGACAGGGCTGCTTTTCGTAACAGGAATCAGATGCAGACTGAATCTATTGAGGACTACATATTAGAACTACGAAAACTTGGTAGCAAGTGCAAAT
Source organism: Colostygia pectinataria (assembly GCA_951394395.1). Lineage (NCBI taxonomy): Eukaryota > Metazoa > Arthropoda > Insecta > Lepidoptera > Geometridae > Colostygia > Colostygia pectinataria. Next base: position 4,762,158 of record OX596362.1, read on the forward strand.
TTAAAGATTTAGATGATCAAATTAAAGAAAAATTAATCGACGGAGTGTGCTCAAATGTTATAAAATTTGAATTGTTGAAAAGTGGATCAGATATGAACCTAAATCAAGTGGTGATGTTGGCGCGTACAGTGGAAGCTGCATTAAAACAATCGACTACAACAAATACAATGCCAAGAGAACCTGAAGTTTCAGACATATTTAAAGCAGACTACAAACCATTCCAAAGAAGAAATAATAACTCAAAGGCGGCAGAAGTAAAAAAAAAAGCTAGTGTTGGAAAACCAGTTTGTTTTTGTTGTGGCAACAACAATCATATCAAGAAGGATTGTAGGCTACTTTCCAAATTTTGTTCAGAGTGTGGCCAACAAGGTCATATATTCAAGGTTTGTCGTAAAAACCCACATTCTCAGAGGACATATGCACTGGAACAGGAAGAGAAGAATGAAACATCTGATGAAGTCGATGGTGAAGCTCTGGTTAACTTATTCAGTGTAAGTAAAATACCACCACACTACCTTACATTGTTGGTGGACGGGAATAAAATTGATTTCCAATTGGATACAGGATCTGATGTAACTGTAATTCCATTAAAAATTTATGCTAAATTATTTCATCATAAAATAATTCAGCACAGTAAAGTAAAGTTCAGAAACTTTGATCAAACAATATCAGAACCAGTTGGTATTTTAAAAAATGTATCTGTAAAATATAAAAATATGATAAAAGAGTTAAATATGTTTGTAGCAAAAGATGAGGTGCCCTTAATTATTGGTAGAGATTGGTTAAGTGCATTAAAACTATGGCCCCCTAAATTTCTTGAAATAAATACCATGGAGAAAGGAAATGAAATTAATATTGTTGAAAAAAATGTTTCAGAAGCAGAACATGTAATAAAGGAAAAGTTTGCAGAAGTATTTAGTCCAGGTTGGGGAAACTTCGAGGGTGAAACATTACAATTAAAATTAAAACCAGAAGCTAAACCCAAGTGCTTACCAGTGCGACGGGTACCCTATGCCCTAAAGGATAAGGTAAAACTTGAAATCTCTAGATTATTAGAAAATGGTCGTATCATTCCAGTAGAATACAGCCAATGGGGTACACCGGTGGTACCAATATTAAAGCCAGATGGTTCAATAAGGCTGTGTGGAGATTATAAGGTTACATTAAATCCACACCTTGAGGTGGATCAATACCCATTGCCACACATTGATGAAATTTTTGATACCTTAAAGAATGGAGAATACTTCTGCGAGCTTGACTTAAAGGAAGCATATTTACAGGCACGTTTAGATGTAGATTCTCAAGAACTAACTACAATAGTGACTGAAGTAGGTACTTATAAATACCAATACTTGCCATATGGTGTAAGTACAGGGCCAGGTTCTTTCCAACGCTTGATGAGCAAAAAATTAGCAAATATTCCAAAAACAATTGTATTCATAGACAACATTTATATTGCTGGTAAAGATTTAGAAGAAACAGTAGGAGCATTATCTGAAGTTTTACAAAGACTAGAAACTTGTCAATTTAAATTAAAATTAACAAAATGCCACTTTTTCAAAAAACATATAGATGTTTTTGGGTTTAGGATTACTAAGAACAATATAAGTGTTATAAAATCCAATATTGAACCTCTGTTAAATGCCAAAGCCCCTGCAGACATAACTATGTTAAGATCATTCCTAGGCAAAGTAAACTATTATGCTCGGTTTTTAAAAGATATGGCATCAATTATGTCACCATTATATGAATGTACAAAGTTAAATAAATTCATGTGGACATCAGAATGTGAAAAGGCCTTCATATTAATTAAACAAAAGTTGGCTTGTATTGATAATTTAAGACATTTTGATCCGGATTTACCTTTGATTTTGTCATGTGATGCATCTGATACTGGATTAGGAGCAGTATTATCAAATAGAGATAAAAATGGCATCGTTAGACCTATTGCTTATGCAAGTAAGAAATTAAACTCTGTAGAAAATAAGTATGCTACTATTGATAAAGAAGCTATGGCAATTATTTTTGGTGTTACCAAATTTTATAACTATACATATGGAAGAAGTTTTGAGTTGGAAACTGATAATACAGCGTTAGTAAGAATTTTCGGCCCTACTAAAGGCATTCCAAAAATGGCTGCCAAACGGCTACAACATTATGCAATTTTCTTGTCAGCTTTCAACTACAAAATTCGTCATATAAAAACTAATCTGAATCCAGCAGATTTTTTGTCTCGCACTAGTCTAAGTACAAACATAAATCAGGAATGTACACCACAACACTCAATTTGTGAAAATGCTGAAATAAGTCAGGTACATTATGTTAATAATTCTAGCATTGAAAAATTAGACTGGAAAATGATTCAAAAAGAGACTGAAAAAGATGTAACATTGGCAAAAGTGATAAGATACAGCATTGATGGATGGCCTGAAAAAAATTTATTAGATAAAGAAATTGTAAACTATTATAATAGAAAAGATGAAATTAGTGTAGACCGAAATTGTTTATTTTGGGGCTTCAGAATTGTTATTCCAACAGCTCTTAGAGAATCAATTTTATCAAAATTACACCAGAGTCATTTTGGAATTGTAAAAATGAAACAATTAGCTCGTTCCTATTTTTGGTGGCCTAAGATAGATTTAGAAATTGAGAAGATAACAAAAAATTGCATAATATGTTTGCAGAACCATAAAAATCCCCCAAAATGTACCTTGACACCATGGCCAGTGCCACCTACTGCATGGTATAGACTTCATGCTGATTTTCTGGGACCATTTAACAATAAAATGTATTTAGTGATAGTAGATGCATTCTCAAAATGGCCTGAAGCTTTTGAAATGACAAATATAGGTGCAGTTCGCACAATAGAAATCCTAAAAGACTTATTCTCGCGTTTTGGTTTTCCAGTACACCTAGTAACTGATAATGGGCCTACATTTACTAGTCTAGAATTTAAAAAATATTGTCAAAACACTAATATAAAACATACATTTTCACCCAGTTATCACCCAGCTACAAATGGTGCGGCAGAACGGTTTGTAGAGACATTCAAATCTCATGTTACAAAAATAAAAGAAAGTGGGTCTACACTTAAGGCAGCGGTAAATTTATTTCTATTTGATTACAGAAGTTTACCTCACAGCACTACAGGTATGACACCCGCTAGGCTCATGTTAGGCAGAGAACTAAGAAATAGATTTGTGTTGCTACGACCATCACCAGTTGCTGATAAATCATATGAGATGTTAGAAAAACAACGGAAAAATGCATCCGGTATTAGAGATAATATTGAATTTGTGATTGGTGAAAAAGTTATGGTTAGGGATCACCGTAGGGGCCGAAAGCCATGGGTACAGGGATTGATAGTGGGTGAATCTATGCCAGGTGTAACTTATATTGTGGATGTAGAAGGAAGTAGCTGGAAGAGACATGTAAATCAAATGTTAAAGTGTAATAGTGGCCTGTTAGAATAGAAGTGTATTAGTAAATTACATAATTGGGTAGGGGAGAGTGTAGTGTTAATATTCGCTTCTCTATGACTGGGCTAGCGACGAAGCGAATGTTAGCACTACGTTTGGGCTAGCTACGGTAACTGTAACACTTTTATAGAATAAACCTGATTAATAAATTCATGGTGTTTCTTTATATATCACAACATCCAAACATATTAAATCATTACTGTGCCTAAAATAGAATGAAAAGCAAATCTAAATAACTATTGAAATTTCTCTATCTAACTAAACTGCCACTTGCCTACCGAAGTTTTGAAGGCCTCGAAAACTACTTCCAATTTCTAACTATAACAACGTTCTTAAAATAGACTCCTGTTACAAAGTAAACAAGCTTTCAGTAAACGAGATTTCGCGCGCATAATCGTATTCGCGGTCGTGCAACTGGGTCCACTTACTAGGAACGTCTGAGCGTCCTGTGATACAGACTTAGTTTTGTCCTTAGCTTTGGCGCGCTTCCCGCCGCGCATGCGCCCCGTCCCAGCAGCCTTAGGTCTCTGAACACGCAGGTTCAGCCAATCTGTGAACCTCCCCGCTGGCGGCTCTTTTGCTAACTCCTCAGCTGGAAATACAGTGTGGGCCTAACACAAAAACCATCTCGAACATCGGACATCTAACTCTCGAAATCACAAAGGCTTGCGTGCATGCATTAATGGGTCATCGATTTTTAAGCCCTTATCTTTATTCCAATTCAATGCGAAATACGTAGACAGCTACTCAAGTACTTGGTAACACGATAGTTTGTTGAGCAGGAAGAGTTTCGCGTGTATGTTGACAAATAAAGGACTTTATGACTCGAGCCAAGGACACAAAGTAATGTAACAATTTGGCAAAGACAGGCAGTTTCGTTCCGACACAGTTGTAAACATAGTATTTGCAAACTTTTCCGTCGTCTAACATTCATAAAAAAATATATTAACCTTGTATGAAAAATCGTTGTTTTGTTTTATACTTACTTCCATTGGCAAGTATAACCTTGCTTGCTGGTGCCTACATGACGTAGGTAAGAAAATAAAATGCGAGCCATTTTCAAACGAGCAGGAATCAAAGTCAGCCCTAACAAGCAATGTGCGAGTATCAGCGGTTATCAATCGGATTATTCAGTCAGTCTCGCTTTTGAATAGAACCTGGTTTATCTGGTGGTAGGCATCAAGAGTTCGTCTTGGTGGGTACCACCGCAGCGTTAGTGGGCGAAAGAGAGCCAGCAGGATGAACTAAAAAAGATACTATTAACTAACCAACTTTACGAGTGATCTTCCTCGGCAAATCCCAAGTCCCGGTGTAGTGTCCGAAGCAACGCGACGTGCCTCTCGGAGCGCCGGGCAGGAAGTGACCTTCTAAGTCGCAGATCGGTTTCGGGTTCGGTCGCATTTCCATCGGACGCGCCCTCGTCGGCGACCAACGCGGGACCTCCCAATTACCTAAGCGCTTCGGCGTCGACTCCTTGTAAAACTGTAAATTTAACAAGATTACACTACATACAAAGATTAGTCTAAAACTACATACCTGTAGTCTTGTGTACTGTGGTATAAAAGGGAAATACATCCAAGTCTGCCCGGCATTAATAACGATAGCAAGGATGTTAAAGACCCAGAAAGAAAATATTGCTAGATTCTTTTTATAACTTAAACTTTAACTTTATTTATTCATTTTTTTCTTAGTGCTAATACATCTTATAGCTAATTAATATTTATATAAAGAGCTAATAACAATTTTGATATGCCTGAACTAGGAAAACCTATATTTCCGGTAAAAAAAAAAAAATACTAAAAGTACATATATAATAAACTAAAAATATCTAAACTTATACATATACTTAATAATATTATCAGAGATTTCAAGTCAGTCTCGCCTCCTTTTAAGAGGCAGAGGCCGCCTGCCTTCCACCTGATGCGGTCTAATTTAAAAAGAGACCTTTAAAAGCCAATTAGCCCGAAAGATGGCGGGAACCTCAAATAATGGGATAAAAACGAAGTAATATTCTTTTGGGCTTCAGTTCGTTAGAACTGTCCAAAATTAACCTAGCCTGTAAGGCGTTTCAAAGTCATCCTTGTGATTTTATTGAATAAAACCGGTCCCTGCCCGTGGTCCACCTACATTGTACACCTGGTTGTACCAGGGGCATTTTTTTCTTTCCGTGGTCCACCTCAAAACTACTGGGTGTTTCAAGGGATTTTTTTCCATGGTCCACCTTAATTCACCTGTTTTTTTTTATACCATTAAAGTGGCAACCAAGCGTACGGCCCACAAGATGGTAAGCGGTTAGCCTATGTACGCATGCAATATCATAGATATCACTTGAGACGTTAGATGAAAAGTCTCACGTGCCTGTAATTTCACCGGAAACCATACCCTTCGAACCGGAACACAGCAATGCGAGCATTACTGCTTGGCAGGCAGAAAAGGTATGGTGGTAGTCCTTCCCCGGACGAGCTCTATCACAAAGAACTCTACTACTCTTTGACATCGACATAGAAACTTCCTTCTGATTCCTATGGATCGTTTATTCACATGGTGATATCCAACGGCTTGTATAAGTAATGAGAAGGGACACGTGGCCGGAGCGTTGACGCGTGGCCAAACATTACATTGAATAATTATTACAAATCGAAATGTAAGCAAGTAAGTTCGTATGAGTCAGTGGTCAACTCTGGTGACAGATTGGTTATTTTGTTTTTATAGTGTTAACCATCACACTAGGGTAATACTAAAGATTATAATATCCCAAAAATTATTTGGCTTCAAGCGGGAATTGAACCCGCAACCACCGCTTGATACGCGGGCGCTCTACCAATTGAGCTATCGAGACACATCTCGCTTGGACGAAATAAATTGGGATGTCTTCGCTTGAGGCAAAATATTTTTTGGGATATTATAATATCTGGTGACAGAGTCTCTAGGCCGCCCGAAGGCTTCTGTCATGGCCTAACAACTTTGAAAAAGCCGAGACCGACTGCTTAACGTGCCCTCCGAAGCGCGGGAGCGCTCAGTTCAAATTGCCACAGGCGGTCACCCATCCAAATGATGACTACGCGGAACAGTGCTTAACTTTGTTGATCTGTGTAGAACAACTTAGCCAGCTACGTCACGAGCGCTCCTCTGTATGAGTTAGTGGTCTTTGGTGACGGAATGTATTGGCCGCCCGAATTTTAGTTCTTGGATATGCCGGTTACCTTCGGATGTCTTTCTTCACCGTTTAAAAATCCATCAGAGCACGACCGGTTTCGTACCCCCGTCTATGATCGGAATGCAGAGCTACTACCATCAAACACCAGGGGCGCATTGCATAATAAAACACAAGTTTGACTAGTGAAAAATGCTCTCAATATTAGCTTGTACTTTATTATTATGCAATCGGGCTTTCTCTTCATCACTCAAGAATAAATTAGAAGAACCTACTCATTAAAAAACAGATTAAAATATTCACACAAAAAAATGAAGCACACTTCGTCCATTGATCAGGTGTCAACTCACCCCTAACATGCAAGGCGTTATAATAATCATCCCCTTTTTACAACAAAGGGTTGCAAATTGTTATACCCCATACATCACGCGCCCATTTGCCTTAATTATATAGCCCGCTATAATTTAGAATTATCTTGTCAAACAACTTTGTTTTCATTATAGCATGTAAAATGTAGACCATAAGTTATACTGAAACGGTTTATGCTAGGGCTATTAGAGATTTCCCGATAAATTTGATTGCATCCAAGATTCACCCGGTATCGCGCGGCTAGACATAAAAACCTTCCTCTTGAATCACTCTTTTTAATGATGAAAACCGCATTAAAATCCTTTGCGTATAGTAATAAGAGATCGAAGGGTTTATTAGGTACCTACATCATAGTACTACAAAGGGACAGACTGCTGGAAGCGACCTTGTTTTATACTATCTATGTAGACTAGAAATCAAAGGGGAAAAGGTGTAAATTCAGCAAATGCTGTATGTAGATGAAAAGAGCAATTCACCCGATCGACTAAAAATAGAATAGTCAAAACGGTACCTACGTGTAGGTACCTACCTACTACCGGTAGGTTTCAAAATACTTTTATCAGGATATCCGCAACTATTCAACAGTCCCTGAACTACTGAACTTTGCATTTGTTACAAATTCAAAGTCACTTCTATTCACAGACATACGAGTACAAAGCTATATTATACTCTCTGCTTGCGTCAGAACGCTCGCTTTTGTCATAGGTAGGTAGGTAGGTATATGTTAAACTGCTAAATATAGTGACGAATGGCGTAATATAAAATAGCGCATGAAACCCAATCTATGTTCCGTTTGGCTTATGTGGCCTATTGTTGCGTGTATCATAATGGTTAGCGCTCGGCTAAACAAGTCATTGAATAGGCACAGGACAGATATTAGTACCTAATAGGTAGAAAAAGCCTAGGCAGACTCATGCATTCGTTTAAGATTAGGTACCAAGGCGATAAAATTAGCAACTAACATTGCACCATATTATTAAATATACTAAGCACGAAACAAAAAACGCTCTGCGAATGTGGTCAAAATGGCCTAGTCTCAGCTTGATGCTGCCTTGTACAAGACAAAGCAACGCTGGTTTATGAGTTTTTATTTTAGTAGTAACTTTACAAAGACTCCACGGCTTACGTAAACTACGCTGAAGGTATTTACCGTGTAGTTTGGTTCCTTGTTTACGGCACTCAATTGCTGTTTGATATACATTTTAATTCCTACTGGTAGTAGTACTTGCTTTGCTCTGGCTGTAAAATGTAAGGTCGACTGTAAAATGGCTTCGGTTTCAACGTGTACTTCGATCATGATACTTGCCGTAATACTTTTACTCGAATTTCCCTTCGGTAATCACGCACTCCGTAGAATCTCTCCGTCAAATAATTATAGTTTTGTATACAGAACAGAATATTTTTATGTCGGTACTGTTTTGTTTAGAATGGTTAACTTTCTATTAGCCTGAGCGTACTTAGTGATCTAGTGGTAATGATCTCACCTGCCGATCGGATTTCAAAGGCGATCGTGCACTACCTACTCTCAAACGGTGGCGAAAACATCATAGAAACATCTTAGGAATCTGGCATGTCCAAGAACTAAAAATCGAAGACTGTACCAACTACCAATCTGCATTGGGTCCTTGTGGTGGACTATATTATGATTTATGACCCAATCACTCTCGTTTAAGAGTAGGCCAGTGGCCCAACAGTGGGCACATTTAAGGCTGGTCGTGGTACACTAATAATATATTTTATTATTTTTTATTGTTTATTATTATTTTTATTATTCTTGCCATTTTTAATTTTGTGTAATAATTTTAACATTACATTATATTACATTTAACATAATATTTGCATGCCAAAGATTTTGGTAGGACATAAATGAACTAATTTAATTTTAACACCATTTATATGACATGTGTTCGTGCAAATAAATATAATTTATCATTTATCATGATGACAAATAATAAAGCTATGTATTCTATGAGATCAACAATCTAACACGTCTCTAATGTTGTGTGAAACAGACTTTCGCAAAAATATCGGCAATGACAAAAGTGTACCTACGTCTCATAGGTACTGGTGCACATGTTTGATCGTCCATCATTCTCGTCTATACTTTTTACTGCACTAATCCTATAGCTCAGTTTTACCGTTTCTATCAAAACAACAATAGGAGAAACAATTTAGCCAGATACACAAGAGCCATTAACTAAAGACCACCAGCGAGATGTGTCAAACATGGATTAACAATGCACACAAAAGCCGTAAAAAATAGTCATTCTCTTGATAATAAAAAATCACCCTCACTCAACACTTGCCGGTTCCACAACTTTTTAGGACATTTAACTGTATACACTGGCTATAGGGTTGATATTTGAGTGAGGAAGGTTGGCCCTTTGTGCTATTTACGATGTAATTGGATGAATCTAACTTGGATTAAGAGGAATTACATGTAAGCAAGTAAAAACTGTCCAACTTCGGAAGGGGATATTGGAAATGCAGGTGCAGAGTTGAATTAGCTCGATTAAAAATTTTGGTAAGTAAGACCTACGCATTTTATACAGTAGAAAGGAATGCAGTAGAGTGCGTTAGTATAGACGTCTGGGCCCCATAATGAGCTTACATTTATTTACAGCGCTCTATCATACAAACCTGACAAACCAAGCTACATAGGCCATAAACGCCAACGAAATATCTTAAATCGTTGAACTACTAACTGACTTACTGATAATGAATAGTCATAGAGGCCTAAACTTTTCCTTTAAAGTTTAGGGCATGGATCACAAAGGAATTTCCAAATTTCAACTAAGTACCTAGGTATTATTAGACTTAGTATCTATAGACGCAAGGGAAATATGAAATTAGTTTATAAAAATCAGCTCGGACAAAGTCGCGGGGCAAAAACAAGACCTTGTAAATTCATGGCAAGAATCTAGGGGAAGAATAGAATTACCAGAGGAATCTACCTCACAGGAACGACCTACATTTGAAATATCTCCAGCACTTACCTGGCCACTATCAAAATTGAATGCCATTTTCGCTTAACACCGCACTACTAAAACACTGCGAAATTCAGGATAATGTAAATCGAAATAGTAAAATTATCACAGGATATTGAGCAGGGCAAAAACTGTCAAAAATTCTACATTTTGTCAAAATTCTAAAAGGTTGGTTACATGGTGAGGTTGGCTTAGCTTGATAGGTGAGCCTATCGTATATCGGCACAACTACCAGGTTGCTATGACGACTTAGCTTCCTGAATTTCCTTCGAAAATTGTCCTGGAAAGCGCCTCTCTGAATGTGGTATGACACGACGCCTGTAATAAAGATCAAAGGCTCTTTATTGGAAAGACGAATTAGAGTGCATACTAATTGTACGAGTCGTTTTGCTTAAAAACATCCTCACTTGAGTAGAGAGAACTCGACGATCTCTGATTATTTTTAGAACTATTTTACTTATTTTCTTTTCTACATTAGGTAGAAAAAAATATAGGTAAGTATGTACTTACCTATATTTTTTTCTATAAAAACTTTTCCAATAAATCTTTATTTAAGAATTAGTATGAAAAAATATTGTAGTAAGTTAGATACCACATCTAAGTACATTATTAATTTAGGATTATTTTTTAGATCTTTTTATTGTTGCTACACTTTTACTTTTATTCATAATCAATCTGATAAAAAAAAACCCTGAAATAAATAAAATTATAATGTTTAGTGCTAACACAATATAAAGGCGGTAGATCTTGCATCATTGGCAGAGTTACAAATCACTTTATAATTTGTTTTGTTGGTAATATTTTACCATAATGGCTTTATTAAATGACTTTCTCTACCTCCATATTTCTGACTACCTGTACATACTGCTGTTCACCATAATTTGTTACGCAAAGACTACAATCTGTCAGTTTTTTTGATGCGTGCAAGCAAACAAAAAACACGAAATATTAGTAAATTATCATGAAAAATATTGCTTTATTTACTTCGCGTGTACGACGTCGCAATAAAGAAAATTAGCGTAGCCATGACCTTCACGAATGTTATCCTGTAATCTCTTTATAGGTAAATCATTTCTGAAATACCTATTGCATGCAACTGAATCGTGGTCTTTTTTATAACAGCGGCGATGCTTGAGGATCTACAATATAATGTCACGCTGCAAATGTCCGCTCGTTGTTGGATAACTGCCGTAAAATCCTGGCAATTTTGGTTTCCGAAAAGCTTGAATTTAAGCAACTTACGTTATATCCTGTCATATAGTTTCGCTCTTGTTTTTTAATCTAGCTTCATTAGTTGTTTGATTTCGGGACTAAAACGAAGCGACTCTATGTTGGGTGACCTACCCACATGTAGTCGCATCATCTGAATAAGCTTCTTATGAAATATATAAGTTGGTAAATTTACCTTGCTTTAGTAGAGCAAGTTGGTAAAGTAGTCTATTCTACCTTTACCTTTTTTGTCTGAGTGTCGCTACTATTCGTAGAGCAAGACAATATGCTAGTTATAGAGTTTACGATTACAGACATTTATTATGTAAGTAAAAAAAAATCACGCTAAACATGTACCTACATCTACGTAATTTATTTTTATTCCCCTATACCTAAATTTAAGTTTGCTATGGCAATTTTTGCTTGTGAACCTAAAAATTCTAAATACAACTCATCTAGCTACGAAACTACTACGAGGCTACGAGCGTAGGCAAATAATCTGCGCTTTGACCAAGTTAAAAAAAATAAAATTGTATTAGCATTTTGATCTTATTTTTGCAAACTTTTCAAACCATAAAAAAAAATACTAAATCGTTAACTCAACGTTTGCTTTGCTACCAATAATTGTTAATAACAGACATAAGGACAGGCTAAACTGACTGCGAGCAATAAAACATTATTAGTAGGTCTGTATAGATAGATTAATGCTGAATAACAAGCATTAGCTGAAGACCGATGTCACCGGATGGTACAGTTTTCTTTGCATAAATTATCATACTTTGTGAACCAGTAAATCAATTTCAGACTCCGCTTGATGGTAGCATGGCTGTGGACTATTTGAAATCAGATCATACTCAGGATTGGGTTTAAATTTTTTGCATGTTTTGTAATAACTTATAAGACCATAACTTTTGTGTTACTTGGTAAGTAAGTAGAAAAGTATAGTTTACTAGCGGCTCGTCCTGGCTTCGCACAGTTGGACATAAAATATAGCCTATGTTATTCAGGGATAATGTAGCATTCTACTCAATGAAGCCAGACCATTATAGTCTGGAGTAGCACACATGTTTTTATCCCGGAATAAATTACCTACCTCTGTATTATTCTGGCCTCGGTGGTGTGGTGGAAGAGTGCACGACTGAGAAGCGAGAGGTTTAACTCCGTCGGGGGACAAAAAAAAATTGTTACGGGTCAGGGTTTTGTGATACCATACCATAGTTCGTAGTTTCTGATACCCACAGGGACACAGGCCATATAGCTCGCAGAACTGATAACAGCTGAAGAATATAAAGGCACCACTCGATTGACCGATGACATTAAAGCGGTCGCAGGAAGTCGGTGAATGATGAAGGCTCAATATCGGTCGTCATGGCGCTCTTTGGGGATTTTTTTTCAAGTTACACAGATGTTCTAGCAGCGGAGTCTATCGGCTGATATGATGATCATGATGACAGGGAATCTCAGTGTGGTATCAGTGTAGGGTACTGTCAGAACAGGACTATAGTAGATATAATTCGACTGTTGTGTTGGGTGCGTTGTATTACCTATCTGTTGCTTTTATCGGTTTAAGATTTAATCATGGCTGGTCAAATTAAAATGAACACTATTATTGTGAATGTTGATGTAAAACTGGTTAAGTACGCTAATACTGACATAATTTAGACAAAATTAGTTCTACTATTAATATTTTGGTATAGGAAAAGCTTGGAAAGGCTTTTGGTCAATGAAAGACCTCATGAAAGGTAAATTACCATTGACTCTTAAAAAGAAACTCATGGACGTACGCATTCTTCCCATTCTTACATACGGTGCGCAAACTTGGTCTTTGACAAAACGTCAGAAGTCCTCCCTTGGGGTATGCCAACGGGCCATGGAGCGCAGTATCTTAGGTGTAAAACTGTCAGACTGAGTGCGGAACAGTATACTGCGCTCCAAAACCCAAATCGTTGACGTTGATCAAAAGGCCGCCAGCCTAAAGTGGAACTGGGCCGGACACGTTTGCCGCATGCCTGACGACTTATGGGCAAAAAGAACCACAGAATGGATCCCTGATAGTGCAAGGCGGCGACGTGGAAGACCCAGGATGAGATGGCGGGACGAACTTGACTCGCATATAAGCTCATGGCCTGTCACGGCGTTAGATCGCGAAGAGTGGAAGAAAGGGAGGGAGGCCTTTGCCCTGCAGTGGGACAGTGATGGCTAAATAATAAATAATAAATAAAATAAATAAAATAAATAATAATAATAATAAATAGGTATATAATTTTTAGCTGTTTTTGTAGTTACGATATTATATCTGGATATGGCTACGGGGCGTAGTAGTCGTTTCGAATATTCACTTATTTTACGCACAATCTTACATTAAAAAACAAAATTTCTACTTTAACACATATCGCATGTTTATTGTAGAAGTTTTGTTTATAAAAATACGTTTTCAAATGACAGCAAAATTGTAACTAACTGGCTCTACATGCCTGCGACTCGTAGCCTTTGCTACGTTACACTTCAGATACTAAAATTTTTACTTTTCACCAAATGTAAAAGTAATTCCAATACGAGATCACAGATGTTTCAGGATGGGAAGCTATCCCAAACAGACGCAATTACTCTGGAGCACCTGTGTCTAGGATCAATAGGCGGGGAGTAACCGGATTGGTGGAAACCGTGTGGGCGGGGCCGACCGAGTAGTGATGCTGCGAAGATAAACAGACTTCAGATAAATCGTCAGCTTTAGTACAGTTTAGTAGAGACTGCTTATTTCTGAAATTTCCACTGGTAAGTAAATAAGTTCGTAAAAAGTCAGTGACCGCAGCCCTAGTAACAGAGATTTTAGTACTGATAGTACTAAATCCTAACCTGTAAAATGTTATTCTTTATTAAAAAATATATTTAAATTAAAACTGAATAGAGAAATTGATATGTATGTTGATTTGTTTGTCACCGGTCACCTATTTTTGAACGCTGATACATTTATGATAGGTTAGTAAAAAGGTGCTGGTGTTTTAGAAATATAACACCTATTGAAAAAAACGCGAATTCTGTTCCATCAAAATTAGTTAGGGTGTATAAAAACAATTGACTAAGACTCTAAAGCAAGAGTTCTCTTGGCGTATATACCATTGCGGTTATTCTGCCTCCAATCACTACTGTGTTCAAGCAATACTGTGTTTAGGTTTAAAAGCCGTTGTAGCAAGTGAAATTACGAGGCGAACTTTTAAAACATAACGGTAACGGTTAGGGTCAGGCGTGGCACTTAACATCGGGAAAACGTGGATTGAAGACATTAAAAAAATGAGTTCGTCCCAACACTTGCATACCAGTTTGATATAGTTGCGATACCGCCCTCTTACAATAAACAGTAAAGATTTACTGTACAGAAGCGGAGGTACTGTTTTTAATTTATAATTGTAAATGCCTACCTCTGAAATCAATATTAAAATTTAAAAAGAAAAAAAACTCTCGAAACTGAGACTTCGCTCGCTCGGTCAATAACAGTTCGACTAGAAATAGGCCAGCGTGGGGTATGCGATGAGTACTTCTGATTAAAACCTGGTTATTACTAGTGCTCCTACTGCTCCTATATGTATTCATTCTGTGACGCCGCCGCCCTCTTCCCGGAGGGTTGGTCCATCCCACTCGGAGGATATAAATGAGAAGGAAAGATCAGTAATGCTGGATTTGCGAACAGTGAGTTCTTGTGAGAGGAAGTGTTTAGTGAGCTGTGATTGTGAAATATCGGATGTGACTTTTAGCACTGGAAACGTGGATACCGTTTAGGTACGTTTTTCTCACTCACTTCCTCTATAGATATTTTCATTCTATCTATATGTGAGCTCTAGGTAGGTACAGTAATAACGGCTGCTTGATTTGTCGCGAACATTATCAAGACTTAGACACCTGCTGATAATCCCCCTTTAATGTTTACTATGTCGTTGTAGGTATACAATGTGCAAAAAACCAAACTTTGTCAGTTATTTTCATCATTTTTTTTTTTAATTAAGTTATGTAAGTACCTAACGTACTTGTTATTAGGATTTTAGAAAAATTAAGCTTTAAATCTAAATGATCAGATTGGTCCTCAAGGGGTGTAAGGCGTTACCTTGCCGTAACACAGTTTTTACTCACACGGAAGGTAACGATCTACATACTGGGTACCTCTACATTTACGCCATTTTGTACTTTACTTTATTTATATTTTGTATACTGGTACCCATAAACATGTGTTATTTTGGAAATAAAATTTTATCTTATCTTATCTTATTATCATTAAATCAGTAGTTGTTCTATGTTCACCTATTGTAGTAATAACAACCGTTTTACATTTGTAGGAAGTATAACGTAAGAAGTACCATAATGAATATACATGCTTCTCTTCTCTTTCAACCTATACTTTCGTAAAAAATGCTAACATACAACTAAAATTTCTACAGATTGATACAATTTGTGCTGTAGAGTCGTGATGGTAGGTAATAACTAGACTCTGCCAAATACAGTTCTTTGTTTGTCAAAATCTAAAAATAAACTTTAGTTGAATATGTAAGTAAGGTAATATAAAATAGTCTCCAAATTATTATAACCCTGTAACAAACTGCAGTTGCGTTCCAACTCGTACGTGCTTACAAAATTTAGAATTGCAACTGAAGCTGTATTTAGTCACAGATGTAAAAGTCAATTAAAGCTAAGCCAATTATATTAAAACTTTTGATAAAAATATCTAAGTACCTACTCACAAATACTTCCTCAATTAACCCATAACACCGACCAAACTATCGAATCGATTCGCTACGGCAACTCGCAATTCGATTAGAAGGGTTGGAGGGTTATAAAAAGAATAAATACGGATTTATTATCCCCCGTAGAGTTCGCTTAGTGCGAGGTGTGAACGGGTGCTGTATTATTTATAACTATAACCCCTGTGGCACTTGAGGCTAGTCAATTTGATTTTATCGAGAATCAAAACATACGTGATGTTAAGACAAGGACCCGGGAGGTTACCCTATGAGACTCTCAGTATACTTACCTACACTTATAGGAAAAAAAAAATCTACTAGCAGCTACTAAACCGACCAGTAGATGCTGATAAAATTACACAGGCACACGAGTCTCAGGGTAGCAAGAAGAGGCACCGGCATCATTGGCAGCGTCTTTATTCCAGCAGGGAGAGCACTGGTGGTCTAGTGGTAGTGACCCCGCTTTCCGATCCTAATATACGTCTATAATATATGAATAGATACGATCGGTCGTAGGTTCGAATCCTTCATGCACCAATGGATTTTTTCTATTCGAAAAATGTATGTGCGCAATGCCAGTGCTTTCATACGGTGAAGGAAAACATCGTGAGGAAACCGGCATGCCCAAGAACTAAAAATTCGAAAGACGTGTGCACCAGTCCGCATTGGGTCCACGTGGTGGATTAAAACCCAATCACTCTCGCTCGAGAGTAGTGTCACAGAATAGATATTAGTATGCCAGTGTCCCAGCAGTGGGAACATTAGAAGGCTGTCATGATGGATCAATTCCAGCACGCGATTTGGCCAGTAACCTACTTATGCTTCTTTGACATTCTTTAGTATCTTTATAATGTTCTTTGTCTCTAGCCAAGCATCATGAAGAGCTGGTTAGAATCCACGTCGAGCATGGACGAAGGGTCGCTGCCTTGCATGCTCGGGGAACCGCGAGAAGCCCTCCTCCCAATCACGGGACGAGAAAACCTAGCTCCAAGAAACAGGTAAACTTGCTGATTGATATCAGCAATATATCACAGCTGCGCATATTATAATACCTACCTAAGTCTTTCGTAAGTTCTAATACCCACCCGGTATTTGGCTAACGAGGAAAAAAAAACTTTCTTTATTACCTATTTTTCATTGACTTTGTTGTTGCTAGGACAGCAAAAAAATATATTACCTAACAAAATCTATCCTTCCCCATTAGGGAATCTAGTTCTGTAATTTGTAAACTTCTGCCAGCTTTCTGTATGAAAAAATGAAAAGTTCAAACACAATTTAAGTTAGCTAATTCCCCATTAGGGAAGGATAGATTTTGTTAGGTTAGCTAATTTCAATTGTGTTTGAACTTTTCATTTTTTCATACAGAAAGCTGGCAGAAGTTTACAAATTACAGAACTAGATGTCGCCACTACACAAGTTAGCACGCGCTATCGAAGCGTTTTGCCCAAATACTCGGTTCGGCTGTAAATCTAAACAAGAGTTAACTTTGCGCAGAGGCAATATCGTAACCAATGAGGTTAATCCGAGGTGCGATTATTGCTAGTTGAAAACTTTACCAATACCCCGCCATGTGGACGTGAAATACCGTCCGCTACGGCAATTTTTGTACGGCTGTTAAAGCCTAAAATTAAAGTCAGACAAACAAAACTTTGAATTGAAATTCCGCTAAGGATATAAGGGTACCTACTGACTGAATCCGATTTCATTTCACTCAATATCTACGTTAATAGGTTTTAGAGTTTAAAGAGTACGAAATGTACCAATACCGATCGATTAAAATTGCGTTCAAAAGTAAGGCCTCTCATTTGTGTATAAATTGGGAGATTTAGTTAGGATTCTAGAATTTTGTATTCTGGGACTATTGGATATTCTAAATGGGTTCAAATCAGACTAAGTACATTGTTTCAGAGACAGGACCTTAGAACCCTGCGCTCTCTCCGAAGACGCGTATCTTTCCAGCGGGGCTGGCTCTCCTTGCGCTGGTCTCTCCAGAGAAGAACGACGACGCCGACGCAGAGCCACTCTAAAGTACCGAACCGCCCACGCGACTCGAGAACGAATCCGCGTAGAAGCATTCAATGCAGCTTTCGGAGCGTTGAGGCAACTGCTGCCAACTTTACCGCCAGATAAAAAGCTCTCAAAAATTGAAATCCTACGTTTAGCTATTTGCTACATAGCCTATCTAAACCATGTGTTAGAAGCCTGAGTGAGATACCATAGCCCAGATTTCAACTTAGGCTTGATTCGGCAAAATCTGTTTAACAATCGTGAGCGTATCGTTTAGCTGTTTGTATGCTAGGTTAGGTTCTCTTATTTTGTCAATTCATTTTACGCACTAAAGACAGGAGCGCATGTAAAAAATTCCATACAACTGGTAAAGAGATTATTTCAGACAGTGGCTCTAGGTGGTGAAAAAAATTGTAAATCAATCAATACCTACAATAGAATCATGTCTATATGTCTGAATACAAAGGTGATGCGACGAAGCGTCAATGCAGATCGGGGATGCCGCCGCGGCCTCCCATCTGCGTCAGGAAGTCATCGCCAAATTCTACATCGCATCATGTTTAAATTGTATTTGGCACCATGGATTTAGAATGGTTTCGGCAGTAGGTAAATTACGTTGATTCTGAGATCGACTTATTAAATTTCTACATACTTTGGGCACAGAGTAATACTTTGGGCCTGTGCCGTATCTTATCGTAACAACCACAAGTTTCATCAATCTAAGCTAAGAAAGCGATAGTAAACGATAATTAAAATTATAATTAAAACTATTAGCTGCCACGTGGTACATATACCAATAAATGTAGCCTAATTATGTCTTTCCTATATCTATTTCCGTGAATACTTACCTATTCATTGCTTCAAGGTTTAGCCGTAAAACGTAACCGATAGACTTACTCTCGCATTTATGATATCTCTATACTATGGATAGAAATAGTATGGAAATATAGATCAAACTAAGTATTTTTAAATGCACCTATGAGTTAATTAGGATGGTTTATCTAAACGATAAATAAAAAGAAGTAGTAGATATTCCTGCCTACCTATATACCTACCTACACTAGTCATTTTGCCTTCCTTTGGGTTTCTGTAAATAATTTTGTTGTTTTTGTAGAAATGTTGAAATAAAACGTTATGTTTATTTGAGATATATTTAATATTAATTGGTAGTATCTATTTACAATTATTTATCTATTTTAATAGTCTTACATGTATAGTAATATAATTAAGTTATGTACGTATAGAATTAAAGGTATATAAAAAGTATATAATAAAATCAGTTTTTTTTTATAACCTTGATTCTTGAGGCTATTGAGCGGTTATAAATCAGACTTAGGTACATTTTTTATACCAATTAAATTCAAGACTTATTTCGATCTGAAATTACTCATATAACTCAACAACACCGGGTAAAACACCATCCCATGCAAGAAGCTCAATAAAACAATACTGAAAAACATTCTAAAGAAAAATACTTCAACGACTTCAGTGTACGAAAATGCCAAAACTATAATTGGAATATTCGTAAAGGTAATACCAGTTATGATAGTTGCTCCCACAGTTTGGATCGCATCTTCTACCTTTTCTCTCGGAGGGCGTTTGCTGGTGAGTGAAGCGTAAGCAATATGACTGCAAAACTCCACAGCTATTCCTATTGACACGATCAAATTTACATTAGAAAGAGCGTTCAAAGGTATGTTCCAAAGGTACATGACGCCCATCATATTCACTACAACCAATATAGCCGTGAACATAACAGAGAAAGTCGTTGTGAAACTAAAACCTGTTGCTACAAGATTGAATACAATAGCACCGGTGATGCAGTAGACTAATGTTAAAAATGAGTCTTTCCATATGGTTAAATATTGCTCGAAAAACACGGTGAAAACCGAGTAGGGGAACACCTCTATATCGAGGCCGGTATGTTCTTTAATGGCACGACTTATGTTTGCACTGATTTCATAACCATAATACGCAGCAGTTATATAATCTTTAGAAGTACTTAAAGTAGAGTAATAAGCCATAAAATTGGTATCTTGAATGGTGGCTCTTCCTTCAGAGTCGAGAAGGTAGTTTACAGCGGTCGAATAACTAGCCAAACCACCTTTGTTGCAAATTTCTGTAGGTTCATCTTGTACGAAGAATGGTATGTATCTTTCGAAAGCTTCAGGATGAGGCCGAAGACCGTTAGACCACTCATTCTTTTCGATCGCGCAAAAGTTACACTCGGGAGAAGTATCCATGCTTTGACAGAAGCCATTGTCAGTGGTGTTGTACTTGCAACAACCGCCATATAAACTTGACCAATCAATGAAATCATCTAACCAAGAGTTAGAGCTCCGCGCTATGTAAGTAACGTTGCTATGCAAAGAAGCTAAAAATATTTGCGTTGTTAAAGAATTATCATGGCATAATTGCCCTCCACAAATAGCGTTTTGGTGATTAATGTCGCTAAAATTTAAACCACCTTTTAGAACAAAATACACAGGAGGACCTAACTTTAAGTAATTAGCTATGGCCCCCAAATAGTGGTATACATATGAATCGTGAGGTAGAGCCATCTGTTGGTCTAAACCTACATCTATCTGAGGAATCAAAACAACGCTCACAGTCGCCATACCCATGAATAAAATTACGACACAAATCTTTACCCGCCAATCTACAATGAACTTTGAATATGGTATCATTAGTCTTTGAGTGACACTTTTATAAGGCACCCCAGAGGTTAAGGGATCTTCATCATCTAGTATCTTCTTTTGAATGCAGCATAGCATATCGAATCTATTATGAGTTGCACGATTGTAATCAATTGACAACAAGGCAACAATTGTAGTAATTTGGAACACAAAAAGAAATCCAAGAGTAATGGAGGCAAAAGTAGCTAATGCCACGACAGCCGGGAATTTGGTCAAGGAACCTATTGCAAAGCAAGTAATTTGCGTGACTGACGATACAAACATAGAGGGCCCAATCTTCTTCAGCATTTTTTCGAAAATGAAATTGCGTTTTTTCAAATAGTTCATGTTTTCCTGGTAATCTTCGTATTGCTTCGGGTTAATTTGAATGTCATGTAATGTGTTTACCATCAAGAAAACGTTATCAATACCTACCGAAAGAACAAAGAAAGGTATTACATTAATAGCAAATAATGAAACTTTAGCATCAAAGTACCCCATAACTCCCAAAGCGCAGAATATTGAATTGAGAACTGTAAAAACACTACCGGTTGCGACCATTATTTTGCTATCGACAAAGTAAGTTTTCCAGCTTCTGAAGTTACCTAGAGCAAGGACTACGTATACAAACATAATGATATAACTGATCGCTATAGGCACAGCTTCTGCCACAGAAACTCGCTGGATCTCATCTTCAACTGATCTTTCTGTTCCAAAAGCGACAGACACAAAGTCAGCTTTCCAATTCGCGTCATAATCGAATAACAATTCAATAAACTTTGCCTCCCAATCTAACACAGGTTGAAGATCCTCTTCTAAGAGATGATTCGCTAAAGGAAAAGTTATTAACAAAGTATTTGCGGTTAAAATGTCATCATCATATCCGCCAAAAGTAACCTCAGGTTCAGCGCCTCCTCCCCATGAAGCGAGACAAGCAAAATTGTAGTGATTGTTAAGACAGTTTTGAATGGTGTTAAGATATGTATCGTTATTAATATTATTTCGTTGAGCACCGAGGTATACCCCTACTGACATGGATATGCACTGACTTAGTTCCGGTGGAGCCCCACTATGACGAATCGGGGCATAACAAACTTCTTCCAGAACAACGCCACCATCCACCCGTCCGATGTCGATAATAGCATCTTCAAGTTTAACTAACTCCGCTAAAGCTTCAACTCTAAAAGCTGGCCCATACGTAACATTATTAACTTCAAAGGGTTCTAAGTCAATGGTGAGGAAAACTTGAGCAGCGCGATAAAATGGTCCAAATCTAGAATTAAAATAGTTCAATTCCTGACGTCCTCGAGATTCCGGAAATGTCCAAAGATCAAGTGGATTTGCAGTTATGTTAATATTGAGAGCACCGAAAAGCATACCAAAGGAAATCCACGATGTTAACATTAATATAATAGCTGGATGACTCGCGGAAAAAACGCCCACATCAGAAAAGAACTGTTGAAAGAATGATATAAATTTGTTTACGTTTTCTGGTACCCAGAGTGGAGGCTTAGATTCTACATTTCTCGTTTTTCTGTAGTCTATGAGTGTTAAAATCGAAAATACCGTGACTGTGATTACAAAGAAGACAATAGCTGTAGAAAATGCGATGCAGTTGAGGCCAAGAACTGTGCATATAGGTATCTCGTAGGGCTCGCTGCCTACAGGGCATGCTGCAAAGCAGTCCACGCAACTGCACGGCAGGGCTCCTGAAGTAGTCTCATTGCACGGCGGGGCTTCCACGCTCATTGAGTCTTCAGGTGTAGGCCATTTCAGGAAGTTAATCTGTAGCGGAGCGAGAGGATTCTGTAATGTATCCCCCGTAAAGCCGAACCAAGCTTCTGCATTACACACCGGCGCGTTTCCGCACATCATATTGACTGCCGGTAGACCAGTTTGAGGAATTAGCACGCCATTGCAGGACGAAAAGGCATCGTCCATGAAGTTTTCATACATCCTAAAGTTTACAGCAATCACGTATGGTATTCCGTCCGTCGTGTTGGCTACTTCGATATCTATAAATCTAGACTGATCCGGAGAGCAGTTCATTTCGCAGATTTGTCTCACGAAATTTGATAGGCATGTCGGGCAGCGTCCGAGCACAGCTTCAGCCAACAATAAGCTCTCACTCATTTTCCTAAATTGAATGTGGTCACAACATGTGAGTATTTCCTCATAGGGCTTGATGTTACCCTCATCGTCGAGGGCAAAAGTTGGGCACCATGTAGCGAAGATGTTCGCTATATCATCAGCTTCTTCACCTAATGTCCCATTAGTTATAGGTAGAGCTTCAGGACGGGAGACGCAAGGTTTCCAGAATCCACCGACTTCAGCGCACTCACCGCGCATTTTACAAACCGCCTGAGCACAACACACTAAACTTGTAAAAACTAATAAAGCTACAGTCAACTTCATGATAAACTCTTTTGTAGTCGGTTGTCTCAAAGTTTACGATTTTCACTGCATTGTTCTATGAAATACGAAGCAGTCGCTCACGATGCTCAATTGACATTGTATTGAACAAACAACTAAATCAGACTATAAACTGATTCATGTGTTCCTAACGGTAGGTATACTTATGTTGCTGCTGCATAAACGCAATATGGGCCGGAAAACAAACGACGCGTTTTTTTTTCCGCGCCTGCGCGTTTTGCTCGTTATTCTATGTATAACCAAAAATATATATATTATATAACATTGTATTGTACAGTATTAAGTATATTAGTCATCTAGTACCCATAACACAAGCTCTGCTTATCATGGGGCTAGATGAGTGGATTGTCCAGCATTATTTATTATATTTTAAATTTAGGCCGTGCACCAATGAACTTTTCTATTGGAATCTAAGTGCGCATTAAAAAAATATCGTGATGAAACCCGCAACTTATAGCTCAGCATGTTTTGACGATGTCTTTTCTGAAGCTTAGGCTGGCTAAGCTGAGAGGATGATGTAGGTGCTGGGCAAGCCTACTTCATCTAAAACTTGTCACAGGCACTACAGCATTTGCACTTTACTTTTACCATACATCTAGTGCAGGCAAGCAACAAGAGTAACCATCTTACCACCAGACGCATATATAAATCATCTTCAATAGGTATAGGCATAGAAAACACCTTCGTAAAAAGACGCCATTTCCCGTAGAACATCTAATATCTTGCAGCTAATGCGGGAAAAAACGCTCCGTGGTTTTAGCTCCGCCACAAGCTCAAAGTCGATATGATAACTTATCAGAAATTAACGCAGGTGTAAGATAAAATACATTTTTTGATTTTGAAATAGTAGGTACCTATCATTGTAATACGAACTTACTTAGTATTATTTGTAACCATAAATTACACTTCAGTAGGTACTGTACCTACTTATAAATAAACGCTAAAACTAAAGTCAAAGTATAATTTTATTGCTTGAAATACATGTATGTATAGATCTCACAACGGATCTCGGCCGTCGTGAAATTAGCCGTTTCGATGCGCAATGGAGCTTTTTCAAACTAAATTGTCTTTGCGCAGCACAAACGGCTAACTTCACGGAAGCCTAGATCCGCTGTGCGAACTATACAATCAGATGGTGGGGTAAATAATAAATTGAAACAATAAAAAAAAATATCAAGGCAGAAAAAACATATAATAAAAAATAAAAATAATCAAAAGAGAAATTAAATAATATAAAAAATAAATAAATATAAAATTTCGAGCTTCTAGTAAAACTAACTACCACTGGTATCTAGAGGTGACTCTTGTGAGTGGGTTTTTCTCCTTACCTAGTTTGATTTGATTTTAAACCAACGCTACTTTGACCACAGCTTTGACGTAAAATAGCGAGGCAGGCTAAAGCTTGTTATTATTGCAAACGCGTGGTACTTTGGATTTGGTAGTTTCTTTACTATTATAGGTCCTCAGAAACACACCGCTACACGTTTCTTTGCATTCGGTCACTCCCCCGGGAGTAGCCGGGAGTCTGCCCTCCCTCAGTCACAGCTGCTCCCGAGGTGTCCTCTCCATGCATTTATTATAAGCCAATAATCTACGGATCGGTATGAGGAGACACCATAATGTGTTTAAACATTTCCGCTTTTTCTTATTTAAATGCCTAGTTTAATAAAAAAACATGATTCTCTTGAGTTGTTTTCAGAAAATCCTTTCGTAAAATACACTTATAATTCCAAAATAAAAACGTAATCGATTTACTCGAGATTTTTTAGACAAAATGTTACAAAAAAAACATGCACTTATTTGTGTGTGGAACATATTCCCTGAATATTGCGCACTAATAATCAAAGACCCTTTAATATAGTCAAAGCCCAAATGAATGTAAGCACTACGTTTAGTCAAAGCTTTTGAATTTATTAACAATCGGTTCCCAAGTGTCAGATAATAATAATCTACCCTAGATTGACAGTAGCTTACTCAAAAAAAAATCCTCTCACGACTCCGCATACCAGTGTTATGTAATGTTTGAAAACACCCGTTTTATTCTAGAGATTTTTCAATTGTCATCAACTCAGCTTGACTCTGGGGTGTAATACTGTCGTAAGTGAATTTTCCGGCAATCTAGCGCTGTGGTAACGAGACTTGCCAACACGTGTTCACACATGGGGACAAGGGGCGGAAAATTAGAATGGTATTGATTAGGGGACTTTAGGATAGTACCTATAACAAGTTTTTAAAAGCATAATTCAGAGACTGTAGTAAAAAGGTAAGTTCGTATGAGATAGTGGGCCAATAACAAATGTGAATTTTTATTAAAGCTGTTTGCCGTTCTGACATTTTTATATTTAACTAGCTGACCCGGCGCGGTTTCACTCGCGTTTTTTTGAAATTTTTTCATAATTTTCCTTGGACTCCTGCAAACATTTCAAGATCAAAATCTAGTAAACCCGGCACGGTTTAACTCGCGTTATTTTTTTAGCAATTTTTTACACCCCGTATATTTTCTCACCGTGTAAACCTTCCCTAAACTTTTACAAACATTTCAAGACCAAAATTAGCCAAATCAGTTCAGTCGTTCTCGAGTTTTAGCGAGACTAACGCACAGCAATTTATTTTTATATATAAGAAGAAGAAGAGAAGAAGATAAGATAAGATAAGAAGATCATAATAATTTATTCATTTTGCGAAACATGGGTTAATAAAGTTGACATTGATAATTATTGAAGAATATAAGAAGAAGAAAAAAAGAAAAGAAGAATGCTCATGGGTCCAGGGAATCTCGTACCATGCTGCATCACGCTGCATCAAAGTCAAACTTTGATTTTTAAAGGTCATTATCCTTTGGCATTAGATCATGCGTTTTTATTAAGAAATATCTATCGGTCTGTATTACTTCTCACTGACGAGAAAACCATAGTTTGGCATTTTTGTCTGTCTGGCGGTTTTCTCGCAATATCAGACTTAAATCAGACATAAGGCTTGATTGTTAGTTATCAAAAGATACGGTAAACACTCAGATATGCAACTGAAATACAGATAACATAAATACAATGTAAGTATTCGTTAGTAAATTATCTATATCACACCAATATTATAAATGCGAAAGATTTGATGTTTGTCACACACTCGCGTTATAGGTCTCACAACGGATCTCGGCCGTAGTGAAATTAGCCGTTTCGATGCGCAATGGAGCTTTTTCAAACTAAATTGTCTTTGCGCATCACAAACGGCTAACTTCACGGAAGCCTAGATCCGCTGTGCGAACTATACCTACCTATATTCCGAACCGATTTCGATGAAAATTAGTAGATATAGAAAAAAACACTGGTGATCTAGTGGTAGTGAGCCTAAGGTCGTGTGCACCAATCGTGCACTAATTGATTATTTTTTCTATTGAAAAAGCGCGCGCAGTGCCAGTACTCTCAAACGGTGAAGGAAAATATTCTGTTAAATTATTAACGGCTATTTACCACTTGAATTTGTCATTTATGCTGACGTTTCGAAGCTTTTATATAAAGCTCTTCTTCATGATGAGTATTCGCCGAGCAACCGTCGAACCGAACGCGGTCGCGGGCGGTGCTCATGAAGAAGAGCTTTTAAATAGCTTCGAAACGTCAGCATAAATGACATATTCAAGTGGTAAATAGCCGTTAATAATTTAATAGATATGATTTCTAACCACTATAGTTTTAACTCTTTAATTGAAAACATTTTGAGTAAAACAGCAAGTCATTTAAGAGTAAAACTCTTATTCTCCGCATTTGTATATGCATATTGGAATATGATTATGATTTTTTCTCAAACCCAAGATTATCATCTATTTTGGAACCCTATTTCCAGCAGTGTTTCACTCCTGCGGTTATCATCGTTTTCATTATGTTTCCGTATCACTATGTTATTGTCCAAATAAAGATATTTTTCAACACACTTGCTTATCAAAGTGGCTCTATGGTCGTCATCGCAATTAGGCACAGAATGACACCCATAATCAAACTATGACTTTTTCATTGCTATAACTCACTAGTGAGTTATAGATTTTTTTGTTATTTTATTCACAAGTGTGTTGAAAAACGTCGTATGATACACGTGTGTATTGATGATTACCGTCCTCGGCTATCTTAAGACCCTCGCCTACGGCTCGGGTATCAATGGCCGCCTCAGCGGTAATCACCAATGTTACACACTAGTACCATAATGTACTATTGTATTTGTATGTGTCCCAGTAGTAAGAACATTTGACGGCTGTTATGAAAATGGTATAGATTAGGACCTGCACTGCGTGAATAAAAACATAGGATTTTATTCTAGCGAGCGAAGTTGCAGGCGGCAGCTAGTTTTTGTATAAAATTGATCTAGGGATTACTTATAATTTTAGTATGCCTGTAGATAAAAAAAAATATAGCATAGATTACTTTACAAGTTCACAATCTTAAAACACTTGTGTGGTCACCCACAGGTGTTTTATGATTGTGAACGATGTAAAGTTGTAATCCGTCGCATCGGACATACCATACCTACTGGGTAATGTGCCCTCCAAAATCCATAATTTGGAATTGGTATTTTACGTAAAGGGTAGGTACTTCTAATATTTGTAATGTGGCAGAGGTCTATCAACGGCTCTACGTCGTAGAATGTCGTGGACCTTCTACACTACTATCTAAAGATTCGCTGAAAATCTTTCGAAAAAAAAAGAAACAGAATAAACTTTTTAAAACCTTTATAATCATTGTAAACTGGCTTTTAATATTCCTTGAGTGTATGGAAAATCCACTGGCGTTATTTAGGGTCAAAAAAGTACATTTTTCAATCGAAGAAAATCGGTGGAGGTTCTCAATTCAACGCATTTTTTTTTATTATCGTGACACTGGTTATTTCTAGGTCATCCTGCTATTAGTATGGTTGGGCATGATGCCCGAGCTAGGTTGTCTTCTCGGTGGCACCAGTGGCACGGATTCCGAATACTTAGGTAAATAATGATTGTTCTTGTAACGTGTGTCAGTGGCGACAGGTCGCGTGCTGAAGTGATTGATAGGCAATCATTGTCGCCCAGGGAAATCACCGGCTAAGGCGCGTGTAAGTGATGTTAAATGGTCTTGTAGGGTGACGAGCAAAGCAACCACCGTTAGCTTCGCACAGCAAACAATATTTTTTTGCTTTAGTGTGTATAGAACCGCGATCATTTTAGTACCTAACTTATGTTATCCGACTATCCCAGGGCTCTATTCTGAAACCGTTTTTGTTTCTTGTCTCTTGAATGGCATAGTTATTTATCCCATTTCAAGTTGAGAAGCTTTCTGATATCATTTAATGTATATTCTAGTTCATGAAACGGCAAAGCAGGCTGCACTGCAAGCGGTTTTCGTAAATTAAAGATGATTTTTTTAAAAATATAGCCAAAAACCATTAAAATGTGTCGTGCCGTCTTGCGCGACGTGGTGCAAGTAGAAAAACTAAAATTCTATTTTCTAGAACTAAAACAAAAATTTACAAGACAGCTAACTAGTTTTAACAAATTTTAATAGATGGGGGTCGTATCGTTTTCGATAGGCCCGCCACCTAGAAGCGAGTAGCTAAACTTTATTCGGTCCAAGTATGATACTCTTTCATCAGTTCTACTATACAACAACAGACGGCGCTAGCTGTAAAAAACAGCTAATGTGCTAAAATATGAGTTATGTAGGTAGCAATAGCAATGTTTGCACGAACATTCACGGCATATTAAATCGGTTTGTCAAATGCAGTAAAAATGTCTTGGCAGAGTCGTTATAGCTTTATGGCGTCGTTAATCTTAAAGACGTCAATGCCCTACAAATACTTATTATATCTAAGCTGCAAAGGTGCCAGGTTTTGTACATTAGAATACAATCACAAATCTTAGCTTTGTAGAATTGTTGAGCTACATTCTAGCAAGCAAGTTTTATAACTTTATACCCACACATCAATTTTGCAACTATCCAAGGTCACGAAGGAAGGGACCTACCCTACTTATTCGGTAGAGGTAGGTATGTTAACTACTCTAACAATAAATTTGTAATATATGATACAAAAACCTCAAGTAAATAGGTAGTTGAGGCTTGCCATCATAAGAATAATATACTTAAGCTCTAAAAACAGACCTGCAAATTTATAAGTATGATTTTTGTAGCCAGTGAAAAGCCGTGCCAAAAACCGTAATGTTGACGTATGCCTAGTAGGCCCCTACCTGGCGTAATGTACCTACCTACCTAGGTATTGTGATTTGTGCATGAAAAATTTTCCACTGCCTACGTCATCCTTATATTAGGTACCTACCTACAACAGGGTGTTACGTGGTAATCTGACGCCCTAAGGCTCGGGTTTCAGGCAATATCAACAAGTTTATTTACCTACTTACTAGGCTTTAAAAAGCTGTGCGGACGTCTAGCAATGAACTCTACAGATTCACAGGCGGTAATGTGTAAACAAACGAGTATGCTGCCAAGTTAGCGAATATTGGCGTCATGACGGGAGTTATTATTTGCACAGGTCCATTGAATAACGATAAATAAACTAACTAACTTGCTCTGATAAAGATCTTTGCTAAAAGTTTTATGATTCATGTTTTTTATTGTCATTGGTGTTGATTCTGTTGTAGCATGTTCTAAACTAACTAAAACTGTTGCCGTCCTTTACTAATGAATTAAAATACAAAGGACCGCGATAATTTTAGTTAGACAAGTTTAGAAAATGCTACAACAGAATCGACACTATTGTCATTCTTTCATTTACAATATTTTAGGGATGAGACACTAAAAATAAAGACAACACAATATAGAGTCGATGAAAGTCTATAAGGTATAGTGAAAGTTATCCCAGCGCAATAACGTAAAATATTTTTTGAGTGATTTAACTAATTTAGAACTCCTTATTTTTACCAAAGTTATATTTTTAAATCACTTTTATCTTAGTCTATAAAATCGAACGTGATGTTTCTATCTGATGACGTTTACGGTGATTCATTCTCCGTTTCAGCAGAGTAATTCGTCGTGTCGTAAAAAAGTGTGGACACGTAACCATTTCGACGTTGAATTCCGGAGCAAATAATTTTAAAACAGCTCGTCTCGAAGACGCCCGTGACGTCTTC
Organism: Colostygia pectinataria; assembly: GCA_951394395.1. Classification (NCBI taxonomy): domain Eukaryota; kingdom Metazoa; phylum Arthropoda; class Insecta; order Lepidoptera; family Geometridae; genus Colostygia; species Colostygia pectinataria. The sequence goes on from OX596362.1 coordinate 4,792,300, forward strand.
CAATGTCACGAGTATTTTGGTCAATATTCCGCAGCATTTAATGTTACTAAAATAAGATTTATCAACCTAAAAATAATCAGGTGATAAAATGTTAACGCCTTTTTGATTTTTTTTTAGCAAGGAATTACAAATATATGAAAAACTAAAGATGCAAAAATAACATAAATAACTATAAACATAATATATTACTAGGTATACGAGTATAGCTATGAAACTGATGTTTAACAACATCAATATATTTTTCTCTTTAGTGGGAGATCGTTCGAGGCTGATGGAACGAGTGTTCATTAAATTAAGGTCGACTGTTTATAAACATTGCAGAAAATATTTACTTATTAAACAAATGTTTTGAGTAACTGACATCTGTAGAGTTTTAGACACATTTAGGTTAATTAATTCTTGTTAAATTATATTCATTCAATTCAACCCGGGTTCATCTATGTTGTTACCTACTTAGTTGAGTAGGTTAAGTTCTTTGGTTTATATTTCAATCAAAGTGAATAATATCATATTTTTAACCTCTTTACTAACAATTGGCTTAACATCTCTACCTAGTACTAGTACAGTAGTATTATTAGATACCTTCTATTTCACCAGACAATGGATAAATCAATTTGTTTCCTATTATTTTACATACTTATGTATAATTGCTTTCTTACTTTGAGAATTTTGAGAAAACTGTATACCTACCTATGTGACAGTTCCATTATTTTATGGCGCACATGACCCTATAATAATTGTTTATTTATTTTTCAATGATATCTGCAGTAAGTATCAGTCATTAACCTCTCCCAGCACGTGGTCGTAGTATAGTATTTTGTTGGATTTGAAGCTGTAGCTCTGCACCAAGAAAACAAATTTTGCCTCATTCAAGCTCTAGAGAAAGACAGGTAACGAAAATCATTTGGCCGACGACCGAGAAGTATACATAGCACAGAGCTATTCGTAAAATAGAACGATAAGTTGTCCGAAGTGAAAGAGAAAGATTTATGGGTAAGCACATTGGTTAGAGCAGGCCAAACCGGTTAGGTCAGAGCGCCTGCGTCGATTCAGAGCAAGCGAGAGGTAGATATATTAAGTGACATGTGTTAGAGGAGAGCGTTCGAAGGTTGCATGTTTTACCGTGGAAATTTCCACTGCAGACAATTGAAACTTGAACGTATGGGTAAGGAGAGATGTGCAAAAGCTTTGTAAAATAACTTAATATCGATGATGAATGATATTATACTCTGGTGTAATATTTGTACAATACCAAAATTCCACAATTTTAAACTTTTGTATATTTCAGGGTAGTGTTTATGTTTTTTATTATTTAGAGACTTGTGTGTTGATGTTAGAAAAATATATTTCATAAATACTTAAAAGTAATCAATAAGTAGGTACCTATCTATGTATAATACACTCTTAGACAGGGTAATTCATCATTTACTGCAAAAATTGATTTACATATTTTAGTTATGTACCTAATGTGACTGTGTTAAGTAAATAAAATATTCTATTTTTTATCTAGCAAGTCTGGCCGTGCTAACACTTTGAAATATGTAGTATTTCAAAAAAACATATAGCTGATTATAACCTTCTTATAATACTTAACTCTTAACTTTAGTTGCCCCACTAATACTTTAAAAACGCGCTACCCAAGTCCCGGGTAGCTTTTGTTAAAAATTAAAACGATTAGAAGTCGAAATCATCGATATCGATGTCCTCGTGACCTCGAAGAGGCACAGCACTAGAGGCAGAGCCCCTAACAGCCGCGGTTCGGTCGTCTATTGCCGTCTTGCAACGCACAGGCTTGCATAATTACATCGGTCATGCTCATACATGTAATAGATGGAAGTTACTCGAAACAAATCTTCTGTTTACATTACATAGATCTCGATAAAATAAAATAATTAAATGTTACTTACCTAAGTACCTACCTACATAAAAAAACCAAAGACCAGGACCAGGAATGTTTTAATCAAAGATTTCTATATGTCAAAGGTTTTAATAATAAATATATCGGTAGGTATTATATTTATTATTAAAACATATTAAAACCAGGACTCTGTGTACCCTATTAAAACCAGGACACATATATTAGATAGAAAAGTAAAGTACCTACTGAAAATGTTTATTTGGACAAATTTATAGATACTTACACAGTTAATAGTAGGTAATAGGTATTATTAGATATATAATCTGGTAAGTATACTTATGTATCAATTGAGTAGGTAAAGAAAAATTGTATTAATTTAAGATTCAAAATATAGGTAAGTAGGTACCGATTATTCTTAATGTAGGTACCTATAACATTCAAAATATGGACCTACAATGTTTGAGAGTTTATTCTCTGAGCGTAGAGAGGGTAAAAAGTCTACAAGTCAGTTTTCGAAATAATAATGAAAACATTTTGCACCATTTGATTGTGAGGCATGACACGTGGCTTGTGGACAGGCTGATGTAAGAGTTAGTCAGTTCATGCCATATTTATATTTATTCATCCTTCAAACATGACCCTTTATAAAACATGACCTTTACACAATATTAAGTAGGTATCTACAACTAAAAAACTAAAACTTTTTTAGGTAGAGTTCCATAAATCATGTTTTGTAGAATTAAGAAAAGTCGTTTAAAAAACAAAATGAATACAAGCTATCATTCAGAAGCTTGACATTCGTTTCGGATATACTAAAAAGATAATTTTTAAGTAGCTCTTCCCTATAATCAAAATGAGTATAAAAAAGTATTTTCAAATAAGGAACCGATTCAACTCGTCGTTTCATACCGAACTAGATTGCAAAATCATTGTCAAAATGTCGCAACACTATTTTATATAACCCAGTCTTTATTCTACAGCTTTATTACCAACGTGTCGTGTAAATAAAAGTTATTTATAGAGATAATCTGAATATAAGGAAAACTACATACTGTGGGCTATTGGCTTTATGCTTACGATTACCTCCTATTTATTCAAACAGTCTATAGGTCAGGTCTTTCCGTCATTTTGTAACGTAACATTAGTCGTTTTACCTAACAATTGCAAAACGATGGGTTTGGGGAAAATTCGAGCAGTATATAGTTCTCTTGGTGGATCTAGGCTTCCGTGAGGTTCGCCGTTTGTGATGCGCAAAGACATTTTAGTTAGAAAAAGCTCAATTGCGCATCGAAACGGCTAACTTCACGGAAGCCTAGATCCGCCAAGAGGACTATACAAGACATCGTCTCGCCAGCATCATCTAGCTGTTGAGATGAATTTGTCTGCTTGTACTTGTACGCTTTACTCAGTCTGAGTCGTCAGTTCTATGTCTTTGTCTTTGAGCTGTCAAATAAATTCTTTCTTTCTTTCTTTCTTTCTTTACTCACTAATTTCTATCAGTGTTTGTTTTAGTTCTAAAGACAGTGACCAGTTGATTCGACAGAGATGGTGGGTGGACAAGAGTTGTATGATCCTTAATATTTGCTACAGGTCTGAATGATATTGGTCTACCCATGCGCAAGCATTGATTTAGTAAAGTTTTTTTTAAAGTAGGTTTTTACCCCTATTGTTTTATTTATTGTGTCTTTTTTGCAAAGAGTATTTTTTGCTCGATCTGTGATTCTCAGGTTTCAAGATTACAAGCCACAGCTTAGTTTGGATTGGCCTTGTTACTTTCTATTTTGCTCTGTTATACTCGCAGCTGTTAGCAGTTTTTTCAAAGAGTTATTTTATTTGGCAAATAATAGATTATGATCTGAAAGGTACTGTACCGAACCCTACCTCAAGCGAGGAAAACTACCTCACCGTAAAAGCTAATAATGTATCAAAGTAATACATTAAAATAGTAGTAGAAATATTGAAGAAATATCGTTGAAATGGCCACGTGATCGTCTAGTAGTAAAAGGTAGGACCTAACTTGTGTTCCGTATTAGTAACCTAAATTCTTTTTAAAAGTCATCAAGTCTTGTCTACTGCGTTACATATTTTATAATTGTCTACTGCGTTACCTATTTTATAATTGTCTACTGCGTTACCTACCTCGTCTAATATTATACCTAAATACAGGAATGTCTACTGTGATACCTATATTTATTTATTGTCTACTGTGTTACTTGCTTCGTATAAATATCAAGCTAAAGTCTAATACTGAAAGTACGTCGAGATAACATACTTCAGGCTATCGTACATCGGGCTAACATACCTTTTATATTATCAAGATGAACGAAGATGATGATTATAAATAGAAACGGCTATAAGGATCATAACATAATCCTTATAGGATCAGAGCACCGCCCCGCTCAGATCAATGGGCTCGTCTCCAAACTGGACACCCTCTTCCGTATCATGAAATATTATCATGGAAATTATCGTGGACATCCTAGTGACTTGGATGCCCATCAATAATTCTGGGAAACAGAAACTATATCTGTAAAACTCTACGAATTTCAACTTCAAGTCTGTCATGTATGTCTACAAGGGACAAGAGGGCTTTATCTTTTAGCAAGTCCAAGTCGGAGGTCCGTCAGTCTTTATTGCCTCTCCAGTAATCCTGCATCTAGAAATGCAACTGGCACTTGGAGAGGTCTGTTCTAACTACCCTACCTACTTACCTGCCTGCCTACCTACCTACCTACCTACCTACCTATCTATCTACCTACCTACCTATCTATCTATATAGGCTTTTTAGAAAGTTTTGGAAGAATAATTTAGTTTAGAACTTTCCAGAATAGCTTAGTTTTCTGACAGTGAAAATACTATAAAATCGGCGTTACTTAACCTTTGCAGAATGAACCAAATTCAGATATATAATTTGTGTTGTTAATGTCGTGGTAACTCCGGTCAGGACTTCGAAGAGGTAGCTCACCATCCGTGAACAGGTCTGGGTATTGCTGGTGGGACTTATACTGCCCAAAAGTCCGACGTAAGATATACCAAGCGAACTTAACGTAGCTCACCAGTTGTACATAGACTGGATTATGGTTACACCGATCGAGACTTTAGTAAGGTAGCTCACCATCCGTGAACAGGTCTGGATATTGCTGGGTGGGACTTATTCTGCCCAAGTCTGACGTAGGATAAACCAAATGAACTTACCTCGTTCACCAGCTGTACAGTCTGGGTATCGCCACTAGGACTAAATACGTCCAAAAGTCAAAGAAGAATTTAATATTGGTAGAATTCAGTTCACTGTCTGCATTGATCTAAAACAACACAATTTAATATAATAAATTCAACATCAAGATCAAACCCAACCATTCCTTCAATTTAGGTAAATATTCACAACATTATAAAAATAGCCCTTAGTAATTACTGGTTATTTTAAATGTACAAATAAATAGTATTGAGATCAAATAAGCCAATATCGTGAATTTCACTGAAACTACGACAATTCCGTATCCGGACTTTCTAGCTTACAAACTCCTCAAAGGGCACTGAATCGATTCACGCTTTTTGTATTTAAATCACAATTAGTCTACAGCTGATAATAATGTGTTTGAATCAAATATTTTGAGATTTTTTAGCCGATAATTTTCAATTTGTTCTTTTTCACGACCTGACAGCTTGCCTACCAGAATTCCTGTACTCTTTCTGACATCTACCAACTTGTACTCGTTCTCTACAGCTGTCTAGTAATGAGTTTTGAATATAATGACAAATAAGATTTTAATGTTTGTTTGAAAGCACTACTGATGTGTTTTGGAAATCTTAAACGCCCCAATAGTAAATGTTCAAAGACCTCCTAAACTATGTTTGTGAATAGAACGAAACTAGGCATATGCTGTTTCGTTACAGTACCTATAGTTCTGCCGGCGGATCTCGGCCTGTATTAAAAAAGTTTAGATCAAAATACTGAAAGATAGCCCTTTAGATGAAACGAAATCTTTAGGCACTATTATTTTAGTTCAATCATTAATATTCAGCTCTCAAGATGTTCAGCAAAATCTGTAGATCTGAGCGACGTAGAACGGTCATCGGGTTCATTGACCCACTAGTTGCTTTCTATTTCGTGTGCGAGCGCACATCGTCCGTTACCTATACGAGGGCTTACTCTTACTGCTATTGGAAAATTCAGAAACGTCGTTTTGCGCGATACAGCCTACCACATGAGCACGAAAGACCATTTTAAAATCAACAACCCGCTTCGCACGCGTCTTATCCTAGACTTACCTACTATGCGTATAAACCTTCCTTTTGAGTCACTCTATCTATTGATAAAAACCGCATTAAAATCCGTTGCGTAGTATAAAAGTTCTAAGCATATACACACACATGGAGGGACAGACGGCGGAAAGTGACTTCGTTTTATATGTAGAGTGAAAATGAAAATGAAAATAGTAGAGATAGAGATAACTGCGTGGTCACTGAAAAAGCAGGTTTAGTATGAACTAGTCTGCATCCTTGAGCATTGATGTCGCAGTTAGCCGCACGAAGGCATTATTACCGGGACACACCGTAATGTACGGAAGAGTCACTAAACACTCGGTTGGCTGAACCCACCAACCTTCTAAAGGTCAAACAAACACCTTCTAAAGGTCAAACAAACACCTTATAAAGGTCAAACAAACACAAGGTTTTTTGGGCTCCGTACAGATTCTATACTATAGAGTTCTATTGGGAAGAATGTTAATTTAATCTTGTTTTTCGATCGACAAATTACGACCACTGCAATGCACGCTAAATCCAAGAATGAACCAGTGACCTAAATTACATATTACGTTCTGTTAATTTGCAAAAAAAACTCATTGCAATTCAAGGGGTGTACACAAATCACAAACCAAAAGGGGATCTAACAGAGGGATAAATTTGAATAGGAACTTTTTGAATAGGAACTGTTCTGGAAACTTCCTAAATCGAGGCCGAGAATGTTATTCAATTTTGATGATGAATCTAAAATATATCGGCACAGAGTTCTAAGATACATAGAATGCATTGATTGTAGTGCTGAGAGCACATCAAACAATGAAGGAAAACATTGTGAAGAAATCGTGGTCGAAAAATGTGCCAACCACGCATTGGGTCCGAGTGCTGTATTGTATATGATTATGACCAATTATGACCTAACCAATGGGAATATTAGGAAGGCTGATACCGTGATGATGATGATAACAAATCTTTAAAAATTAAAGCGATTTGTAACCAAAAATTCACATATATCTATCAGTAAAGAATTGTAATTCCACAAACAGTAAGGCAACACGCAGTCAGCACGTGGTAGGCAAGGTCGAACGACTTCGCCCCACCTAACTCACCTGTATTACCGATCTCAATCAAAATGTAGCCTTATAAGCAAACACATAACTTCGAAACTCCATAGACAACGCGTATAATTTTTTATAACCGCTTCCTAACAAGTTACAAAGGTAAGTAAGATTGAATGGCTAATAGTCTGAGTTCTGTCTACGGGAATCATTTGGCTTTTTCTTGGTATGGATTTTTTAAGCACCACTTTGACTTGTAAAGTTTTGTAACGAGTTCCTTTTAATGTTGTTTTGGCTTGGTTTTGGTTCTTGCGAGGTGCTTAAGAAATTAGTAGAATGAAAAACCCTTTATGGAACTTGGTCCAGCCTCTTGTCAGCCTTGTAGGCATATGCATTGGAGACAAGGTAACACGCTACATGAGCAGATCAATCACAGAACTTTTCAGTTAGGTACACGTATCATTGCACTGCTGTGGTCTGAGAGTGACACAGTGACTATTTTTTATTTGATTTTCTCTTAGAAATAGACATTATAACAAGGTTTGCTAATTCGTGCGAGATACTATCGAGGCTTGAATTCCAGATTCCGGTTTTCTAAAACTCCGTGGTTTCAGGTGTTTTTTTCTTTATCTAACCTACATTTTGCCACAGCTGGGTAAAGGTCCAAGTCTTTCCACTTGTTCCAGTCCTTAATTTAAGGCAATATTTTATAACCTACCCTGGAGTTGTATAGTCCAACGCTGGAGCTGAAAGCCTATTAACTACTCCACGGAACTCTACAACAGCACTTCTGTAGGTAATTAACAAGACATGGGTGCAATATTTATACTGAATACTGTAACTAAAATCTAAACAGAGTAAACGACGTACTTGTCTACGTCATCGTAATTCGTAATACGAGAACGTACTACGCATACAAAATTTGGCACACTGGATACTTTTACTAAGCCAATGTTTTTTTGCTGACCATCTCAGTTATTTTACAATACTATTACTTGATCAGACTAATAATGATTTTACAATACTTCTATCAGTTCCAATCCAAGAAACATCAAAAATTGCTGAAAGAAAATCGTCGCCGGACTATTATTGGTCAACTATGAGGTCAATTTGTGTTTCATGTATTGTGGCCTAGAAAAGAGCTTTGCAGTTTCAAAAGCGGTACGGTAGCCAGATTCTTCTAGGCTGGAGCGCGAGGAACTGCCGTATTTTCACCAGGCTTTAAGACGATACAAAATTATCCTGGTAATGTTATTGAATATTGAATTTGATAAAAGGAAAGAGTGTCCCATAGGAAAGCTTTTTAGGGATATCGCAAAAGACAAACATAAGCTAAACATTTCATACTGTTCTGCACTTCTGCACAACCAATAGATTCATTGACGTAGCATCAACCAACGTCATAACGGTCAATAAAAATTACGTCAATGAAGATTTATTGGTCGATTGGAAGATGCCAAAATATTAAATTTAAGTTGTGCGAAAAAGTTAAAATAAACTTTACAAAAAGGAGCAAGTCCCGATACTAATTAGGTAACACTACATGTTATATTACCATGTTACACAGGGTGGAAAAAAATAATGGGTCCTGAAGGATATTGATTTTATAAATAAAAAATGCATTTAGTGGATAAAGTGGAATAGGTCTCTGGACTATTTAAATGGATTGGATCAAGTGGATCGAATCCGAATTCACCTAATCCAACCCATCTTTACTTTGTGTAGCTTTCTGCCACAGAGTATTACTCTGTGCTTCTGCAAAGTGAATGTTGTGGTGAATAATGCTTAACATAACATTTTCTACCTCAATACTTAACTGTTCTTTAGTCTCATAGGACTTTTGTACACAACATTTTTTACATGGCCTCATAAAAATAGTCAGTCTGGACCTATTGGAGCGAATTTCAAAATTGGTTTCTCTTCAGGGCCCATTCATTTTTTCCAACCTGTACCTATATTTACTTTTAAATATAATATCGTTGTTATTTTAAAATCAAACACTCTTAGAGATATTTATAACAAAGCATGTAAAACACCTACTGGTTTTAAAAATAAACAACACGGAAACGTAGGAAGAAGTTTGCTCGCTCGTTCCTGATTGAGTGGTGACTATGAAATAAAACGTACAATTATAAGATTTATAGCACACACCACGGAATAATGTCTGACATCTGAAATGGCATACAATAAAAACATTACCAGTGTTTATAGAGCTCTTGATCTTTCATTATATCTACCGCTACTTCAGAGCTTCAAACTTAGCAGGTTGTAAAAATAGGGATCTTTTTATATTGGCTCGTTTAGCAGTGGTGACGGTGACGTCTTTTGTTATTGTTGCTTGTAGGTATACATTCAAGATTTTGCGAGAGCAATCTAGTTTTAGTTAAGTATGAAAATTTTATTGTTGGCTTTGTTTTTTGTGAGAGTGACATAATAATGTATGTGTGTAACTCAGTTTCTACATACATGTATGTATATCTTGATTTATTATTGGAATAAGTATTTCATTCTTATTTTCAGCCTAAATTTTGTCCTATTGCAAGGCAAAGACCTTCCTCCCTTGTTCTTTTCTCCGTGACTTGCTGTCTTTTATTTGATTTATTTAATCTTTTGCTATAATAAGGAACAAAATAAGTTTGAAATAATATACTCTACTTTGGTATATAGGTATACCTACTTAGCGTTAGATTTACGCTAGCTTTTTGCTTTTTGTTTGAACATTACCTATTGTTTACTGTGTCGTAACTGTAACTTCTGTATACGTCTTGGTGGGTACCACCGCAGTGTCAGATATTCTACCTCCAAGCATCAGTGTGCAAGCTTTACTGTGTTTAGGTTTGAAGGGCACTGTAGCAAGTGAAATTACTGGGCGAAAGAGACAATGACAACAATGTCTCGGGTGATAAGCGCAGTTCAGTGCCACGCACACACTTAAAAACTTTCAACTTTGGGTGGCACTGCATCTGTAATAGTTACTTTTATTGCAAGTTACTCGTGAATGTTAAAGTTAGAAAAAAATCATAGAAAGTATTTATCTATGTACTTATAGGTTTTTAACGATATTGCCCTGTTTATTGTAAAATTAAATTATCTCTGAAGTCCAAAGAAAGCTTTCTACAAAAATTGAATCAATACTAATTTCTCATATACGACTTCAATCACATTATAATTTAAAATGCATGAAACTAGGACAAGGACTTTTCGGTTCCTTAGCTACATAATATACAATGCATCAGAACAGAATCGATACATACTTTACATAACTTATTAAAAAAGTCTATGAAGGATGTTTGTTCAACATTCAAGGGCAATTTTAGGCTTGAATAAAATATTGTCATATTGAAGGGTATTTCATGTTTGTCACAAAAGCTGTGTTCTATCCTTGTTGAAAAAATACTGTGTGACATTCAATACAATTTTAGATGGTGTATAAAGCTGGTAAGGTGCTTGTAGTGTTTGGCTCTGAAAATCTCCACCTTGCCTCCTCATAAAAACAGGTCAACAATCTTCACGTAATCAATCATCAGCTAATTCATCAACATATTTGCCTCCCGCCCAGTTTGCTCCGTATTTAGGAAGTAAGCTGGTTTAAAGATAGTATGAGCTTCAGCTAGTTTTGTGCCTGAGCCAAATTGCTAAAGTATTTAAGTATAACAAACCATTATTAATTGAACTGTAAAGAAATAAAGACTGATTTTCTGCAGGTTTCTGTTGCCGGATATAAAAGCTCAGACAACACTGGTCCGAGTTTAGATACAGATGCCCCTGAAATCCGTGCAAATAACGTCACAAAATAGTTTTAAAGAGTAGGTTGGTAGTATGTGTTTTGGTCTGTAATAAAAAGTTTTTTATTCGCCATTTTAAAGCGTTACAAATACATTATTTATTGACTGCTAAACATAAAAAAAACTAAAGTTACCGATACAATACATGGTAGTGCTCTACATACATATTTAGAAACATATTTGGATTAAAGTTTAGAGTTTGTGAAGTCAGGGCTTATAGAGTTAGAAGCTTGGCACTACATGAGATCTATAGGGCGATCACAGAACTCAATTCGATTTCTATTCGATCAGATATAATCATGTTAACAAGAACTAACATAATTAGTAGAGAAATGCTGTATAGTATAGATAGATAATATCATGCTGATATTGCTATAGGCAAGGAAGGCTATTTAGGTATCAAGTCAGACAAAAAAAGAAACATAGGTAGGTACCTAACCTGCTACCATACTTCTTTATTTAGGTTTTTCAATAAATAGGTATGTTGTGGTTTGCACTAAAAACTTTGCTCTTGACAAAAGCATTTTATTTAGAATCGAGAAATTCTCCCAGAAAACAGATATTTAGATTTATTTATTTAGTGTCAGATGATTTGTATTTCGACATTGAAATAAAACTCATCTGACACTGTGACTGCGGAACAGACACTTATATCCTGATAGATAATATAAATAAAAAACATTGCAAAATTCCAATCGTCTACGTGCCGTTCCCAAAAATCCCGTAAATTCTGGTTTTACCTAGTAGTACCTTACCTACGCAGCGCTGGCAGCGCGCAGCAGGAATACGAAGTTTCTATAAAATTGTATGGTGATCACGTTTTCACTGGAATCATCTAAACGGCATGGGTCAAGTGCCATGACTGATCTAGCTTCACTGTATTGCATTACTATCGTTAGATTGAAATACTTCATCAATAGGAATAGAACTGCCTTTATGTCTTAGACCAGTGCCCCACACATAATAGGTCGTACCTTGCTACATTGTGTTACAGTAGATTAACGCTCACCATCAGGAGTTTTTATCTGTTCCATCATTGTCATCAAAAGCCGTGACATTTTGTACATTTTATCGATTATCAAACTACCCTAATCCCTGCGTACGTGCGACCTTTCACGTAGATAGATACCCCTGGCACACTGACCCACTTACTATAGTCCTTGATATTATGTTACTACGTTGTTTTGTCCCACGGCCAAAACCTTCTACCAAAAGGATAGGAAACCTTATTTATACACACACTACTCGAATAATAGGAGTTATTTAGCCAATTAAACTATCCCAACTTTCGTGACCTCTAATGTTGATAAACTGACCTACTTCCGGCATGTTCTTGGATAAATTGCGTCGTTACAAAATACACAGGTTTCTGGAAGGCCAAATCATAATCAGGAACCAAGATGGATGATAGATGATAATTGATTAGATATCATATTTAGGGCTTATCGTATACGTCGTAAAATAAGAATTTTATAAACTAAAAACTGATATACAAGTACTTAGGCACGCACGTTGTTTATATTGATACGATAGGAGATAAACTTATCGAAATTCGAAACTTTCTAGAATGTAATTTTCCGCTGGATTCTAATCGCAAGTCAAAAGTAGCCTATAACAGGTTAAGCCCTGTTATGATTTCCACATCAATGCCATAATTACGACGTGTATATTCTACTCAATAGACACTTCGGAATGATCTCTTGTTTATGAATGATCTCTCAAGACCTATGGGGTTATTCGAAAATTGAGTTTCAATCTTTTTAAAGGGTGCGAGTGAAAACTCTGGTTATTACAAGCGACCATAGGCTCCGTGAATTAATTGAACCGAATGCTCATTTTGGCACTAGGTATAAAGGTGAAAAAAAAACCTCCACATTTGCCTTATATTAGTATGCGTATGTTATCTGTTGGGTTAAGACGATGCATTCAAAGCCTCATGAAGTTTAGTATCTGGTGGCCAGGAAAGTATCAATGGTACATACTAGAAAATATAACTAAACTGCAAAAGCTCTAGGCTCTACGGCTCTTTCTTCTTCGCTGCCGTGTTAGTAAGTAAGTATGTACTTACTTACTTTAATTAGGTAGGTGGTACTTAACCTACCTACTTAGATAAATGTAATATTTATGATAAGGTTTAATTTTTCCTTGAAACAGGATTAAGATTAAAGTAGGTACTACTGCCTATTTTTCTACTTAAAAAACCAAAATTGATTTTCTTTTCTGGTTTTGAAAGTGTTCTAATGTCTATACGGGCGGGCCCGTAAGCCAAAATTTAGAAAAAAAATGTTATCATGCTATGAAAAGTAAACACTAAAGTGACTTTATTGAGGCTATAGTGAGTGAAGCTGGGCAGAACGATGTTTTATATTATCATAACATTAAATTAATAAAGTATGTTTATAAAAGATAGAATAAATAATCTATACAATTTTTGCAACTTTTATTCTTTATGATAGCAATGGATAACAGTAATTCTTTAATTTACGATGTTAGCTATTAAAAGTTAGCGAGGGGGTCATATCATAATCTTAATGGTTTTCCAAAATCCAAAACAAATATACCTACCTACCTACGCCCAAGAAACACATACGAGTACAGCTACCTACATAATAGCACTAATAGACCCCACACTAGGATTTCCATATCTCGCAGGTATCGGAAACTACGAGTGAAAAATGGTTCCATGGCTCTTGATAACTCAGTAATCTTTGAATTAGGTAGGTACCTACTACAACACAATATTCGTAAAATATTTTTTTATGAATTTCACGAATGAATTCAGTGATCAATCAGCGACGCATATTCTCGCAGATGTTTATCTATCATGTATTATATGTACCTGCCATCCATCTTCGTTCTAGAAGGACATTTCAAAACTGATAGGTACTTTTCCGTTGGTAAAGTTATATTGCGCAAGCCTCAAAGGTTGTTGACACTATGCTATGACGTCATTGTTGCCCTAGGACAGGGCAGGGCGGATCCCTACCGTCTAAACTGGGTTAGTGATTTTGCCTCACATATTGTGGTTGTGGTTGTAGCTTATTGATTTTTTTGAATTAATGATGCAATTTTTTAAGTAAAATTAAATCGTCTTTGCTTAGTGATTTTTTTATCAATGCACAAGCAGATCAGTTAAAATAAGTCTTAGTTTTTAGCTTATTTACTCTAGGCTAGGCCTTCACTCAAATGGGTGTTACTAGCTAATTAGAATCTGTCCTTGAATATGATTACTAAGGTAGGTAACTAATAATGTAAAACCATAAATTACAGGTAGGTAACTAACCTACCTAGGTTTTATTTTGACGTCACAATTGTAATTACTATTAGGTAGGTATAGCCTCTATTAATAAAGCCTTTAATTATGACCGTTGGTTTTAAAAGATAGTGTACAATGATCCAGTAAATCAGATTTTGTATGAATTTGTAAATTCTAAAGTTATAATATTGCAGCCATTGCAGGTGTTAAATATAACAATTTCAGATGGCTTGAGCATTATTAGTTCCATCAACTAATAACACCAATCATGGAGTAGGTTTATAGAAAATTCCAGTGACGTGGTTCGAATGGAATTAACCCATAAGGAATCGATTGATCACATGTAGATATTATAGAGTTAAACACGTGTACACAAACACAAAGACTTTTTATACAAAAGACATACAAAAATAAATGCTATTTGCTTAAGATCAAAATCAGTTATTATTTAAATCCTACAAAGAATTGCACAAAAGATATGCAAATGATATGTTTGCTAAATCAGTTACCTATTAAAATCCTTCGAAGCAACATCCATTGAAAATTACGTATGTACTTCCTTTAATAGCTTTACGTAAGTCATAAAAAGTACAAAAAGTACCTTATAATATTTTCTATAGATAATTAAAAGCGTTTTCGCGATTGTCTCAACTCAATACATGCGTGACACACCGCTTTGTTCGTATCGTACGTAGCACATCGCACCTAGCAGTAAGATATATTAAAAATGTCGTACACGACACACGAATGTTGCAAGAAAAGCATACTTCTCAAGCTCGAATTCAAAATCAACAAGGACCAGGTGAATTTACACCACCGTGCGCCCTAGCCTAGAAGAAACTGGCATCAATCTCGGCTGGATTTGTGGTGGGTGCCAATCGAACTAGGTGAGGCTTATGCTAAAAAAATACATGTAAAAAGGGAAAAAAATTAAGAGCACAAGTCCTATAACACATTTAACATTTAGTTTCCGCGATATGTTATAGTGTTGTTGTATATCTTGGGCGACAGACGAGGTATCGTTTATATGAGTAATACTACTGTGTACTATAAACAAAATTGTCTGAAAGTTCTCTTTGTGACTACATTTGGTTCCTAACATCGATATAATCATAATGTATCGTAACATTGGTATAATTCTACAGCAATGTGATGACGTCTGTAGTTTGACACTACACGTGTTATGTTCTAGTGTTTAGAATTTAGATTAGAAAGGAATTCCCACTCAATTCCTTCAGATTGTTTACGGAATGGCCTCTGTGTATCCGGACTTGCGTCAATGATCCCCAAACATTTGGAGTTTCTCATTTCCAATTGATGTGGTAAGTTTATATTGTGATCCAAGGTCTATATTTAAGTTTTATACTAATACATGCTAGATGATGCATAGAATGCTATCTTTTAAATACTTATATAAAATCCAACCAAAACAGTAAGTCCTGAAATTTTCAATAATTAACACACTCAAGAAAGATTCCCAAAACTTTTTAAAAGCGGGAATATTAATAATAAAAAAAATATGTGCTGCAATATTTGGCGGTAAAGTAAAACAACAGTTCGTTCGTACCACTTAAAGCTGTATATTCTCTATACTGCACTAGGTCTCAACCAGAGCCTGTGTTGTAGGGTCATAGCAACTCGCTTCGGACTCTCCACTATAACATTTCATAGGTTATGTATCCCTTCCGGATATTGCGTGAAGAGTAAAAAGTATGATATTATATAACATTTCATTATACATTATAACTTTAATATCTTTACTAACAAAAACTTTCCGTTTTTGATAATTGACAGGTTAGGAAAGCTAGCTAAAACCTCGCCATTAAAAAAAAACAAGATAAAAAATATGAGACGAATTAGAAGAAAAACAGTTACGTAACATTATACTTTGTGTACTGTGAAGTTAATCAGTTTGATCTGTGAGTAGACTAAATTGTTTGCAATGTTTATGGATCAATGAATAACAGTATTGATACCTACAAGTTCGTCCCGAACTATTTATTAACAGGCGAATTACGTTCAGTAGGTACTAACTATCCTTGCCCCTTTTTTGGACCCTATACAGTACAGTACAGTTACAGTTCTAACTAGGTAATAGAACGTAGATATACAGGGTCATTCATTATCAACCTGACAAACTGACCTGACAAAGGGATAGGAAATATGTACCAACTTTTTTTTTATGTCTTAAAAATCCCAAGGAAACAAAAAAAAAATCGATTACGTTTTTCCGCTCAATTATTATTTATCATTGTTGGGAATCAAGTTAAGCGACGTAATAATGAAATATTCGAGTGTGCGCGCCCCGTAGCGGGTCAAGGACACACGCAGGTCAAGGACGCGCGGGTTATTGACCCGCGGTTCATTGACGCGCGGGTCACTGACACGTGCCGAGCGCTGCCTTTTCGATTTCTGACAAGGATAACTAATTTTAATTATTAAGCAGAATTACGTATTTTTTTATATGAACTTAAGAATTAGTGGACATAACCTGAAAAGAGGACAACTAAGCATACCCCAAATACGGCTTCTTCAATCCGACATAAAGATAAGTTAAGCAAGTATCTAATCTATAAGATAATATATAGTAGGTAATCTAATCTATTTAGGCTGTTAGGCTGTCTGCACCTACCACAATACGACTAATCGATATTTAAGCCCATAATCATAAAAGAAACCACAGAAGTACTATATCTAAATACTTCAGTGGAAGAAACTGACATTTTAGCAGCTTGCGAATATTGTCCTTCCTTGTCATTATTATGTCAATGAACGATCATAGATTTGAAAGACACATTAGCAGAGGTTTTCGTAGTTCGTATAAGAATTATATATTTATGAAACCTTAAACCGTTTATCACAGACATGGATCTAGCCATGCCTGTGGTGTTTATGTAAGATATTTGTAATTGTTTAAGTAATGAAACGTATGTAGGTGTACTGTAGAAATTATTTTAAAGGTATAAATAAAAGGTAATATTTCGTACCTGCATGTCGACATTATAATACTTTAGATTAAAATTGATAAGTGATTTCCAGTAAATTCCGAATAAAACTTAATAAGTACTTAGCTGATTAAATGATTTACAACCATTGATGTCATAGCAGCTGTATCATACACCTACCTGAGCAAATCACAAGTCATTACCTTGAATTTTGGTGATATTATGTATAATTAGGTATCAACAGTTCTGTTATTAACAGCCCATAAAATTGGCAGAGCCCTCAATTTGATGAACCGATGCCATGTTTACAGTCGCAAGCATTATTCTGGGAGCCTGTATAAACAGATTAATGTTTTTTTTTTTGAGAGTCGTAAGGAGGGCACAAGAGGAATGCACGGTCATGCACTACTTTTACCATATCGGAATATAGAAGGAAGTAGGAATCGTTTAATCAGCATACTAACACAACACAATGTCCTTTGTGTATTCGATGCATACATTCTATCTGAATGAGAATTCATCTCATTTGTTTTACCTTATTATGAAAAACCATTCATTTATTACACCCAAAGACATTGAGAATAATCATGCTCGAAGATTCCATCTAACTGACACCGTTAATAAAATGTTATGAGATGTTTTGTTAGATGTTCTTATATACCACAAACTTCAAATATATAAATAAAAACATTATACTCGTAATATAACCCATAAAATGCCCTCAAACGTATTTATGTTATAGTTCGAAGAAAATTTACAGGACTTTTCTGTCTTATGTCTCTGCTATTCAACCAGCAATGTACAAATCAGAACAGTATTAAGAATAATTTCTCCACAAAATCCACTCTACTGTAGAGAGTGAAGAGTGAGTTGTACAGGGTTGTCAATTATTGTTTGCGGCTCAATAAATGTATGCTATGTGTAATGCTATAATAATGACTAATTAGAATCAATATTTAAAGTAATCAACAGAACTGACTCACTTTGTCAAACCAATACAAAAGTTCCCGAGTGTTTTCTTAGTAACTTTCTGTAATTTTCCATGACGTTATCTTGTAACTCATAATATACTTACCGTCAAAATTGTGGCATCATGTTGGCGTTGAAACAACGCATCAGACAAATTTACACCATTTTAGCAATAGCAATATTTATTAGCAACATAAGTAAGTCACGAGTATATTTTCCTTGGAGCATCTAATGAAATGCTACAGAGGTGCTTAGTGCAGTTTTAAAGACAAGTGAGCACAAAGCAAATCATTTATATTTAGATATGTACCTAAGTTCGTAAAGTCAATGGCATCCTCTGGTGATGGAGTTTTATAGGCTTCCTGAATGCCTCCGTCGTGCATGACCTAACGACTGTTATAGCTGGGATCGACAGTCAGGTAAAGGATCGTGGAAAGTCTTGGAAGTCAATGGCTAACTCTGATAACTGGTCTATAGGCCGCCTAAAAGCCTTCGTCATGGCCTAACGGGTGTGAGGCTGCTTCTTCTTCTTAGCCGTTACGCTCTTGGCAGAGCGGTCGTGGTCGTCTGAAAGTAATTTTGTTAAGGGCTAATGTGATTCGCCTCAAGTATCTCGCCATTTACTCCTATTGGTTGTCATTCCAGCGCACTCATGTAAGGGACCACTCACAGCAGATTTGATCGGTCGGTTCATCGCATGGATGATCCCACGCGTTCTAGTGCCCTCCACTTTGCCGTGTGCGACAAGACGCTCTATGGAGTCATTATCGCGCCTGAGATGTGGCCGAAGAACTTCAGTGTGCTTGTACTAAGACCGACAGACGCTGTTTGATGATAAGTTCTTGTAGTATGGAGACATTTGTTCGAAACTCCGTCCACGATTACTCGCAGCATTCTCTTCAGCAACACAT
Source organism: Colostygia pectinataria (assembly GCA_951394395.1). Classification (NCBI taxonomy): domain Eukaryota; kingdom Metazoa; phylum Arthropoda; class Insecta; order Lepidoptera; family Geometridae; genus Colostygia; species Colostygia pectinataria. Next base: position 4,811,324 of record OX596362.1, read on the forward strand.
TTAAGAGCATCTATCTTTTTTTTGCAATTTCCCGCAGCGTCCACGTCTCAGCTGCATACAATATGGATGGGGAAACAAGCGTTTGGTTGGACGAGTCGGATCTAAGGTGGCTTTAGTGACATTCCTATTTTCTCCAGATTTTTTTGTAAGGCTGCTACAAAATCAAAATAAACTTTAAACTTTTTCTGGGCTCTATCTGTGAGGTATATTACTCCTATAGTTTCATAAACAAAAGAAATCACAAGTTATTATTTTCCGTTACTCACGAGCTTGTTAGCAGAAAATATATATGTTATTTTTCACTGAAACTACTAACACAATTATCGTGTTTTTATGAACTGGTAAAGTGTAGGAAATTTTTCCGTCAGAGGAAGTACCACCACCATACCTATTCCTGCCGCCAAGCAGTAATGCTTGTATTGCTGCGTTTCGGATCGAAGTTAATGAAAAATATTAGCTTGATTTGATATGCGTGTACTCTAGTGAACACTACGAAGAGAGCGAAATAAGTAGAAACTAGCATAATCATATGAAATTAGTGTGATTACATTGTTTACGGTAAGACAAGTTTGATACCTATCGGTAAACTATAAAGGCCTGACTAGAGTAAATGAGAACTATAATCTTTATCACAACAATGAAGCTTTGTAAAGCTATGTAAACATAAGCATATTATGGTAACTAACTACCTACTTTAAGTATCTAGATTATCGCAAAAACTATACAAGACTCTGAAGTACCACAGATTATGGTAATATATCTGCTGTGATAGTAGCTCTTTGTTTATACCACCCAATAACACTGGCATGGTTTATCTTTATGAGGTTTACCTAAGTCCATGCCACTAAACTACGAAAACATGCCTCCATTATATGGGTAGAAAATAAATATTAAAATAGACGTTGATGATATGAATTGACTATTAGCGCATGGGACACAGGAGTACCCCAGGGGTCGATATTAGGCGCTTCTTTGTTTCTAATATATATTTTTCTGCGCTAAATCGGTCGCGTCGCTGCGACGATGTTTTTTTTTAGAGCTAGTACTACGCATAGCACAATATTAATGAATAGGCATTTTTATTGATTGACGACGTGTTTTACTATTCACTATCCAAATATAAATTGGTACTACTCAATAATTAACGACAGTCATAAACGATCTCAGTAGCTTAGTAAAGAGCGAGAGTCTGGCTGAAATGTAAAACTTAGTACTACCTATCTTATTGGTGCAGTTAACTAGTATACAAAACTATTTCAGAAATTGTAACATTATAATTACGCCATCGATGCTTGCTTGAAAATACATGGAGTTAATAAAGTCTCGTGTTACAATACAAGGCTACTTTTTATCCCGGGCAAATTGACTGTTTATGTGAGATAGCAAAAACGCAGAAGCACAGTTAGTATTAAAGCTACCTAACTAAAATTAGATGTTATTATCAGTTTCCTATGAATAGTGTGAATTGTATAGATCTGTTGACATATCCGGTGATATCGTTAAAATCACGTGAATACCACAAAGGATTATAAATAGATCGGTGGATGATCGAACATCTGATCCGTCAAGGACGAGTGCGGTCAGTCAGGGGTTTAGAGTCGTGCCTTTGCCATGTGCTGTATGTAACATGTGGAAGAATCACTTGAACCGTACAATAGTAGGCGAGTAAGTAACCTGATAACCATCATAACAATGTAAACAAACAACATTATAACTATTATACAAATTCGTGTTCAGCCTATTATGTTTACATATTTTAAAATTGACACAGTATAATTACGATATTGATGCGCTTCCCTATGATTTCTTCGGGATAATCTTAAACTTAAATAACAACTACTGCCTGGATTTTCTTGAACTTAACAAAGTTATTATTTATGGTCTAAATTGTTGCCATAATCTAGTAATAGAGACCTAGAGAAAAAACCTCGCGGCTATACAGCTAATGACAAAAATATGTTTTTTTATAAGTATGTATAACATTTTGCCACACCTCAATGTTACTGTGACTTTTAAGTAAAGGTAAAGTACTTCATTTTTAATGACGTCAAACAAACAACTAAAATAAATACTAATAAAACTAAACAAATTCGCCGCATGACTACGTCAAAAGAAACCTAAAGAATACAGAAACAAGTTTACAAATCGCATAACAAATACCTACGTAACGTAGAGTAACAAAGACATTGAAAGAAACTGGACGGACATCCACCAAACTGGATATAACCGGTGAATGTTATTGTATCAAATCTATTATGTGATGCCTGTAAGCGACGGAGTTGGACATAAGCGATGAAACATTCCCACAGAAACTGCAACGAGATATACCAATCAAACTCTGGGGAAAATAGAAGATAATGAAATAGAAAAGGTTGAAATTTGAACTTTACTTGACGTGGGCTTCGTTGGCAAATGGAATATCCATTAGAGAAAAAAATTAAAACACAAGCGATCTATTCTATCTATTCTATTCTATTCTATTCTAAGAAGTGGAAAATGTTACTTAATTTGTAAAAAGGAATTCTTTCCTTCTTTTATTTTTTTTTAATAAACGAACAAGCAATTACTTACCTAGAGTAGGTAGGTACCTACCTAATAGTATAGGTAACTAGGTACTATGTAATCTTGTGGCCTGAAATCCTGGTTTTTTGGCAACAAACAGCTCTTGATTACAGAAACTGAGTCTAATAAAGCTCAATTCAAACATACCCTATTAATAATCATCTGCGTTGGCGGTGCTAGGAATTCGCACAAGCTAAGACACAATTTAGGAAGAAAATATTGGCGCAATATATATAAATTCTAAGTCGCTTATCTCCGGCATCTTGCCAAGTATTGGCCATTTGGTGTTCGTACTTGCTAGTCTATATTTTTCACACACGTTGATACCTTTATTTAGTTAGACAAGCTATACGTAATAAGTTCGTATGAATCAGTGGCCATAATATTACTTTACTTTTTGGTCAGGGGCCAACTTTTGTGGCGACGTTAATAGGCCACCAGAAGTCCTCCTACATGGCCTATAGTCGTAGACGTACTCGTATATCACCTGCAAACGCATTGCTAATTGATGACGTTACAAAGTGATAATAATCATTGAGGGCCACTTATGATCGCGACAACAACAAATGAATTAAACCATATTTGCGTCATGGGTACACCCTTATGTTTGCTTTTCATCTTTGTATTGAATTAGGTGTACCTACATTGTAAGGTTGTCATGAGTTTCGCTTGAAAAGGCCAATCATTAGAAAGAAAATTTATTAGGTAATTTAATTTTCTTACTTTTTATAAGATCTTATTGCAGGAGCGCTACGATAGGACTGTTTTCTGTTAAAAACTGTCCTTGTAAAATGTATTATACTTATATAGATTGTTATTCTCACCTCAGTTACTTATTAGAATCACAAAACAGATATTAATTATATTACGGTAGAATTGAAAAAATTTAACATTATTTTTATTTATTTATTTAACCTATAATGAATCCTGTCATAGAATATTATATACTTCTCCTTCTGACACTTTTATAAAAGATGCATTATAAATAAAAAATGTATAGTTACCTGTTTGATTTACTCGCATGCATTGCGTCGCATGCATGCATGCATCTCTATGGCACAGAGCCTGATATTAGAACTATGTTACTTTAATTAACTTTGCTTAGTACAAGAAAAATATATTATACAGGTATAGTTTCCTTGTACTAGCAAAGTAAACTAAGTCTATGCTACCAGACTTCGACAATAAAACGGACGATAAAACAAACGTGAATCGAATGTTATGTGCACGTCAAAGTTTTACGACTTTTCAGACAAAGTGCTTTTCCTGGGCAATTTTATGCAGAAATCAATAATTTTAACCGTGTGTGGCTATAATAAGATTAAGATTGTATATAAAGATTGTCTAGTATCTAGCAATAAAAGTTTATTAGTGGGTACGGCGCAGGGTATCGTTTACTAACCTTTACAACGACACTGATTATTATATACATCATGACAGCTTTCTAATGTTCCCACTGCTGGGACACTGGCCTACTCTCAGGCGAGAGTGATTAGGTCTTAATCCACCACGCGGACCGAATGCGGATTGGTGGATGGCACATGTCTTTCGAATTTTTAGTTCTTGGACATGCCGGTTTCCTCACGATGTTTTCCTTCACCGTATGAGAGCACTGGCATTGCGCATCAATTTTTCGAACAGAAAAATCCATTGGTGCACAACCGGGTTTGAACCCACGACCTTAGGATCGGATGGCGGGCGGGCTTATTATATTATATTATGCTGAATATGATACGATAACCTTTTACGGAACGACGAGAGACTGATAGTTGTATCCATGTTATTTTTTATCTTTTTAAATATATAAAACTAGTTTCTGATCGCTACTTCGCAGTTTCTTTAGAAACTTATGCACTCTATACGGGCAGATTTATGAGTGAAAATAAATACCTTGATTTTATTCTACGTGTCAGTGGTTCAGTAGTGTGAAAGCATAGAAAACGTAACAAACATACAAACTTTTACTCATTAAAAAAAACAACCCTAAAAAACGAGTCGATTGAGTTGGGAATAATTCCGATATATCGATAATGGATAAAGCAGCACTGTTTCGACACGATTTCAAGAGTCTTCATCAGGGTGGAGTGACATACAAACTTTCGCATAATCATAATTAGTTATTTCGTTAAGTTATTTTTTTTTCAAATTGGAGGACTAAATTAAATATGTCTATTATATATTATTCTGTTAGTGACGGGGCGACAGAAGTTTTATTTTTCTTCTTGTTACTGATAGACAGATCGCACTTTTTGAAAAAATATAAGTGCAATCTGTCACCCAATTGCAAAAAGGATGACAGATGGGAATAATCCGGATTTATGCCGTATTTGTCCCGATAAAGTTCGGTGACTGGGGAGCAGCCTTAGCCTTATATTATTATTTTTTTTGGTCGCAGGAAACTGCTTTCTTTTGACCTTAGCTTTTTAGTTCGTTCGTTCGTATGAGTCAATGGCCAACTCTGGTGACAGAGTTTCTAGGCCGCCCGAAGGCCTCTGTCATGGCCTAACAACTTTGAAAAAGCCGGGACCGACTGCTTAACGTGCCCTCCGAAGCACGGGAGCGCTCAGTTGAAATTGCCACTGGCGGTTACCCATCCAGATGATGACCCCGCGGAACAGTGCTTAACTTCGTTGATCTGTTAAGAACAACTTAGCCAGCTTCGTCACGAGCGCGCTTTTTAGTTAAAAGTTATATAAAAAGAAAAATATATAGTGTCAGTATAAGCCTGGCGAACAACTGCCCAGGGTCGCAAATCCTGGAGGAATGGGAGGGAGGCCTTTGCCCAACACTGGGATCCAGTAGGCTAACAGTATCAGTATAGTGTCAGCAACTCTCACGTAATAAAATTATCCCTAATCGAATTATGTTGCAAAGGACAGTGAAACCATATAGGGCAAAACCGTTAGTTCTGACTAGTACTGAACTACTCAGGTTCTGCATCTATCAGGTTATCATAATGGTAATTGAATTATTGGATAAAGTGAACGTTGAAAATGGATAAAAAGAGTCGGTAATTTTAAAAAATTAGGCTTAGTCGCGCGTTTTGGGGGAGGCACATGTCCTGAAGTAGCCTAGTTGTCCGCTTCAGAACTTCAGGACTTAATATAATTATATGAAATGAACATATCTACAATACTATAAAACCGTTATTAGTAATTGAATAAAAGCATTTTCGCAAAAGCTGAAAATTAGGAAGGGTATTGTTAGATTTGTAAGATTACAAAAGATTCCTTTGGTGAAAAAGACTCCACTCGTAATTCTTAGGTCAACTTCTTTTTATTTAAGGCTTGCGCTGTTTTATTCGCGTTATTCGCAATTTTTCCATAATTTCTCACTGTTTAGACTTTTCCTGGACTCCTACAAATATTTCAAGACCAAAATTAGCCAAATCGGTTCAGCCGTTCTCGAGTTTTAGCGAGCCTAACGCACAGAAATTCATTTTTATATACAGGGTCTTTTATTATTAGTGCGCAATATTTAAGGGACAGGTTCCACACATGAATTAAAAAATAATGTAGGTAATATGTTTTTATTTTCTGTATATTTTCTCTTAAAAATCTCGAGTAAACCGAGTACGTATATCGCTGGTCGATTATTTATTATTATTGGAAATCGCGTAATAATAAAATATTCGAGCACGCGAGCCCCGTAGCGGTTATAGGGGGGGGCTTTGACATGCTCCCCTTTCGATTTCCAACAAGGATAATTAATAATTGACCAGAAAAACGTAATCGATTTACTCGAGATTTTTCAGACCAGAATTTTAAAGAAAAAGAACATGTATTTTTTTGTGTGTGTGGAACATATTCCTTGAATATCGCGCACTAATAATAAAAGACCCTATATAAGAGAAGAAGATTCTTACGCACAAAAACAGTATAGAAAATTAATTTGAAGATAAAACCAAATAAAATTATCTCTCCTTTGCGTCATTCCATGAATTATCAGATGATTTAAAATCATTCGTACGTAAAATTAGGCATTTTCTGGCGCAATTGTACTCAGTGCAAAGGCAATATTACTTCAGTGGGTAATAAAATATCAATATAATCTAGATATCATTTCAGATAATCTACATAATTTTTCCTACATGGCATGATAAAATCACCTACAACGTACCTACGTCCGTTGTAGATTAAAATCTGCCCCTCTCATCACCCCTACTAATGTTAATAATCCGAAAGTTTAGTTATTTGTATCGGTATTATATGTATAATTATAGTTAAATAAGTATTTAAAAAAAATAGTTGTTTCTGTTATATTTAAAATCCATACTGTAGAATCAATATCTCTTCGTCAACCTCGCACTCAATTGTAACGTTCGTTTGTCACAGTGACTGTACACTACAGGCATACAAGCGAATGGGGAGATGGGGACCCATCTAGGTTTCGAACATTCTCGAACTGTACGGAGTTACATCCAAGTAATCCAAGTGTATAACGTATGTTTATTGCTTTATGTACTCTCGTGATTTCGAATATTTCTGAATTTATATACTAGGTAGGTAGTAGGTACTTCTAAAGCTATTTCATAACAACCTACTTTTCACGATATATTTAATTGAGTAGAATTCATTGATTCTTTTTTATGACGGGAAAGCCAATAAATCAAGAAGTTAAACGGAAGAAAAAACTGCCAACCTGATGTAAGTAATGATTACACGGTAAGAAGGTAAATACTTTAGAATATTCCTTTTATTTGATAATTATTATCCTTACAAAATATTCCACCGCGCACTTCTGTTGTATTGTCCGTTAGTCAATTGACTCAGTATTACCTAGTAGTTAACATAGTGGCAGTCGGCCCTCGTTCGAGAATATTCGAGCGCCTTCACGTCTGCGTATATTACTGCAAACCTATATTCTAACCACTCAATCCCGTGACGTAGGTGGTAAATACTCCTTTTTAATTGTATGGCATACAAATAACAGGCTATCATGGATCACAGACTTGTTAATAAATGTTTTAAAGCTTCTTACTAAGATTGCTTTTGCAGTTAGTTTTACCTACGTATCTAAAATATTTATATTCAAATTGATTCAGCAGTTATATAATATGTATATAGGTAGATACATCATGTTCGATTTACAAACAGTCATCAAACTTTGTTATTTGTTCATTGTTCATAATGAAAGTTTCAGTTAGTCAATCAGCCAGAACTTGCTTTGTTTTTGTGCCTCTCTGGTTTGTATAAATTTACGATCCTCGAACATTACCTACTTATTTATGTATACGCAGACTTATTCACATCCTACTATTCTCGCTAACCTATCCGCATTAGTCTTAAATTACCTATATTAATAATTAGATATACTTATTTACGCACGGTTAACTTTAGTTTTACCTACATTTATTCTATACTTTATAGAGCACTGGTGGTCTGGTAGTAGTGACCCCGCCTTCCGATCCTAAGGTCGTGGGTCCGGTGGATCCGGTCGTGCACCAATGGATTTTTCCAATTCACCAATGGAATTGGTAAAAATTATGTGCGCAATGCCAGTGCTCTCATACGGTGAAGGAAAACATTGTGAGAAAACCGGCATGTCCAAGAACTAAAAATTCGAAAGACATGGTGAAATTACTGGCACATGAGGCTTTCTATCTCAAGGTGGCAACCCGCGAGTGATACCTCCGGTATTGCAAGCGTCAATAGGCTGCGGTAACCGCTTACCATCTTGTGGGCCCTACGCTTGGAGTTGGCCAGTGTCCCAGCAGTGGGAACACTAAAGGCTGCCTAACTGCCTACCTACTTTGAATTATATAAGTTTACACTCATGTCTAAGTCCTAACCTTTTTAGAAATTATAATGTACTACCTAAGAGACCACACCTTCTTAGGGGGCTCTTCTCACACAGGTCATTAAAACTTAACTGAAGAGCCCCAAACCCTGTAATATTTAAAATGTGTAATATAAATAAATATATTTATTTATTTTTTGTTTCTTTTGTAAAATTCTATATCTAATCATTTGTAAAAACTTTTTACAATTAGTATAAGGTTAACTGTAAAATTGTATTACTTTCAGAACTCTATTCCGACACCTACGAGACAGTACACCTACCACATAGTATAGCTGAAGTTGTTTACAACCGACTCATGCGTATTGCATTTGGCATGGCAGTACTTAGAAAAGAATCTTATTTGTATTGTGCCAAATGGTAACATGAATAATAAGGAGTGAGACATTGCAAATACCTAGTGACTAAATTTACCCACGAAAGGTCCGAGGTGTTATAATTATCACTAGTTATGTCTAGGGCAAGGACGAACTTTATTACTTGTTACATAGATTACGAGCTATTATTACAGTCTAAAAAACAAGCCAACGAACTTTAGGAAGTAAGTTTTTTTTTAATTTATTATGTCTAATTCCGGTTTAGAAAATAAATGTCAACAGAGTAACATTTCATCCACAAGTCGGATAAAACGTGAGACATGTTACGTTGCTTTTGTCTAACCTAAGTACTTTGTAGAACAAAAAAAAACGCGAATTTTGGTATTTGTCCTCAATAAATCGTATTAAAACAATCACGCTTTTAAATTTATTTCGACCAAGTATACGTAGGTGTAGCTAAATTAAACATTTTTACAATCAAACAAAACACGCTATCTTAAGAATTCCAATGATTTTACCAATGCATGCAGATTTATTTATCAGGCATTTTAATGAGTTTATGTTATGCCTAATTAAACAGAGTTCGACTCTTTTGTATGATTTTATTGAATCCCGTTATAGTCTGGAGACATAAGAAGTAAAAGCCTAATTTGTCAAAATGCCGGTTATTTATTATGCTAGAGAACACTCAAAAGGCCTAACTGCCAAAGTTTTCTAATATCTCAGTTTGTTTTCGACTTAGAGGAACTCTTGCAGAAAAAAGCGATACATCGTTTCAGTTTCCATAGTTCAGCTTATGTCAGTTATTGCTCTGAAGTAAGTTATCACCGACATTAGCTGAACCATTATAAAAGACAATTATCGTTTGTCGCTTCCAAGAGTAGACCCTCAGGCGGGACTTCACTCGCCTCCTTCCGCTTGATATACGCGTATGCTCTACCTGTTGACTTCAAGCACCGCCTGAGTCAAAAAATATTTTAGGATTATACAGAACTTTAGTACCTAGTAGGTACTTTCTTATTACTCTGTTTCTCTTAAGCGCAACACACACTGAACGCGGGCGCGGCTTGGGTGAAGCGCGGCAGCCGCTCCCGCGTTCAATGTTATGTCATCCTTGTCGTCCATACAAATTAAAAAAAAAACTTCCGCGGCGGATCTGACCCGACCCGCGCCCGCTTGCTGTGTGCTTTAATGTGGAGGTTAACACTAAAACCAATAACTTACGCCAGAATGTATGAGGGTTAAATGTTAAAGTCGAAATAAAAAATAAGTTATTATATTAAGCTTTTATATTTATTTAAAACATCAGATCAGAGAACATAATGGTGTTGCTTACATGCATTTAGGTCGAATCCAGGTAACGAGCATAGGATGTCGCTTGCTTGTCGACCTAATAATGTAATGATGATTAAATATGATCAAATTTTCTGATAAAACGATAAGTCCTATCGAGAGACTAACTAAACGATAGATTATACGACAGTCTATGCTCGGTACCCTGCAAATACGTGAAACATATAAAGTGATACATATACAAAACCTCTAGTAGGTATACATTACAGTAAGTACTAGGTATATGAATAGTTCTTTATGATTTAAATAACTACCAGAATGGCAGTTAAGGAACTGTAAGCAAATAAAAACTACTTCCGTCATGAATATCTTAGAGAGATATGCCTAATTTAGAATTTGTTTTAACTTACATTATAACTAGTTTATAATAATTTCAGTTATACTGATACGTAAAATACTGTTCACAAGCTGGTCCGATCACACAGTCCTTAATATTACGAAAACTAACCAATTTAGTTACAAAATATTAATTTTTAGGGCAAACTCCCTTTAATATACTGGTTTAGTATTTCAGGACTGCGAGACTGCTAAAACAAATAATCAGCAGTTCGCATTATGTAAAATTTACTATTTCTATAAGGTAGGTACAATTATATTTATGCCTAAATGGTATTAAGTAATGTTATTATTAAATTATCTTTACTTTTTGTGTAACAATAAGCTTTGCATATAAACTTTTGGTATACAATCATTCGTGTTTGTGGAGTTACCTTTTCGATGCACTCTGTAGGTCTAGGTAGGTACCTATCTCTTCTAAGTTCGACAAACAAAACATAAACTTTAAGAACTTCCACAAACATCTAAACCATTATTTTCCTCAGTTAAAATAAATTACAGCACACAACTTACATAGTAACAAATCACAGATACCTACCCTTCGAACTGCCTTATACTAACCTAAACCGGGGCACCGACAAGCAAAGTACCCCAGGTGCTTAAACTAAACACAGTCTTGAAATCCATAATAGTGGCCCTGCACCGCACAACTTAGTACTGACTTAACCATGCAACAGAATGAACTCTACAACTAATTAATGTCTCAGTCCGGATAGGCGGTCGGTTAGTAGCACACTACTCATCTGGGGGGTTCACTATCGGGATATCACAGATAGTGTGTCGGCGCGGGCGGCCGGCATGGGCTCGCTCACAGTCACAGGTAGGGCACGCAGGCCCCGCAGCGCCCGCTCCGCTCGGGGGAGTCCGCGCGCGCCCTGCACACAAGCACCGGTTAACTCACGAGCTGCGTTCCTCCCGCCGCGACTCGGATCGTCCGAGCGCCTTCTTTAGCTTTTCCACCAACCTGGTGTGGAATTTGTCCTCGCGCGGGGTGGGCTGCGGCCGTGGGCTAGCCGAGCCCTTGCTGAGGGTGTCGGCGCGCAGCGAGGCGCGAGACGGAGGCGCGCGGCAGTACGACAGGGAGCGCATCGCGGGCGCGCTCCGGTGAGGGCTGAGCGTGCTGGCACGCGACGAGAACGCAGGCCCTTCTGACCGCGACTCCGAAACCTTCCGCATCCGACCGCCCAGCCCAGACTTCTCCGTGGTTTCGGACGACTTCCGCGACCGCGAGTTGTAGATATCCCAATCGTTCTTCACCACTGGCATCATGAACGCCATCTCGCCGTCGGTAACGGTGGCTCCTTAACTTTTTCGTTTTTGTAATAACGTCAGGCGACTGACGAAATATCCGATCGCGGAAAACTTTCCGATCAATGTGTCGGCGGTTCCGATAGGTTCTCACTGGTGCTGAGAGTTCACGTTATTTTGTGTCTTTTATTGATCAAAATAAATATGCAAGGTCAATATTGACTTTTCCGGGTGTAAACGGTCGTACAATGGTGGAAATGTTGACTTTCACTTCAATGTCACGCACCGGAGTGATTAAGATAGGATGTTCACCCTAGGACGAATTGCAGTAGAATGAGGTATTCGTGAAAACAAACCCTGAATATAAGGAAAACAGTGGCGCTACTGTCGACGCGGCTGAAATAAGTAACTATTTTAGTCCACTTTATGGCGATTTATCAGTAGGTAATATGCGACGTTCAATAGAGAAGCGTCACGTTTTTAATCAACTTATATCTTTATGCGTAACGTAATGATGACTAAAAGATAACATTGTGATTAGAAGAGATAACTGAGTCACGAAGATACACAGAGTAATGGTGTTTGCATTGTCTACCAGTTGAACTGCATGGCTTACAATCAACGTAATGTAGTCTTGCTACTTGACGTCAGATGACGTAGCGAAGTTAGGAACACCGCAGCGCCACCTATCAGAGATCTTAAGTACTACAGATATCGAAAGCTATGCTATGAACACTACTACGCATTTAGCAAGATGCTTTTTTACTGAATTAATGACCCACTGTAGGACAGGTTAAACGAAAATTTTCAGCAATACTAAATGGCCAGCCTTCATAAACTTATGAAGTTCCCACTGGGAACTCGAGTTTACTGTTGTGTTCACACAGTACTTCCTCTTATGTTCTCTGCCCGACCACTTGCACACGAGAGGACATGTGGGTTAACCACGAGCTCTTATAGCAATATTGAAATAATATTACACTGCTTTTTTTTATTCCAAAATGTCTGCTTTTGAATTTGTGGTTGGACCTGTTTTATAACCACTCTGCAAGTCTGCTCTTTGCTACCTCATACTTCTTGGTAAGTAATCTTAACCTTATCTTAATAATATTTTATAGGGGAATGTTTGTGGGAGCATCACGCCCAAACGACTAAACGGTCTATATGAAATTTGGCACAGGCATAGATTATGGTCTCGAATAACATCTAAGCTACTTTTAATCCCGGGTTTCCGTTGGATAAAAAACTGCTTCGGGTAGCACCGCGGAGCGCAGCTAGTTTCTTTATAATGTTCTGCAATACGGAGTGCAGACTTGCAGAGGTGTTACATCAAAAAGGTCCCTGATCCGGGCAACAAAAAGGGTATAAAGTCGTCAATAGGCATGATGACTGATTTTAAAAAACTGTTCTGTTGTGTTCAGAAGTATCAACTTGAGACAAAAAAATACCCTATTATACCAGAAATTAATGGTTTAGTAGTAAAAAAATGCGATTGCAATTTGAATTTTAATATTCACGCTAAAACGCGCTGAGTCGCGGAGTGAGCGGTGACGTCATTATGTCAGTTATCAATGTAAATTTTAGCAATAAGCAAGCGAAATTCTGCAATATTTTTGATACCACCAATCAGAAAACCTAGATGCTCCTGATCGGTGTTCAACCTACTAAGGAGGATTGCTGTATTTTGTAGTTTTATTATATTAAAAATATTATCAATCTCGCATCTAATGTAAAAAAATATGGTTTTTTAATTCTTTGAATCCTTTATCATAAGGTGAAGACGTGATTTTAATGATTTTTGGTTACTGTCATCATGCCTATTGGTCACATAAAAATGACATTCATCCATTGACTCGAAAGATGATTTAGGTTCGACTTGCATAGCAATCCCTAAATGTGATTAGCGGCTAATTCTGTTTATATATGACTTATTTGTATGCTTAACACCACATAACACTAATTGTAATCAACTAGTATATCACATTTAGACCTAAATCAAGAAGTAAATCAAATAATATATATTTTTTAATAGTTGTGTATTAGAGTAATAATAAATTCAGATCTTACATAGACATGAAACATGATTAACAAAGTGCAAACAGATAAATCAACGTTTTTAAGAGTTAATATATAAAACAAAAGAGATTATTTTTTTAATTAACTAGGTATACAGGGTGTGCAAACAAAAGCCAAGCCTTCACGTTCACAATAGCAATATTGCAACAACACAATAGCGGTTGTGGAATTTGTTCATCCCATATTTTATAAACATTTTCAATAATGGACTCTACCACCAAGTGCTGATATGTTGCGTGTAGACTTTACAGCAAGTTAAAAAGACACATTCAAATAATGTAATGAAAACATAAATATTTTTTTAAAGGCTACACTAAAATAGCTTTTGGTGAAAAAAACCCAAGATAACGAGTATTTTACCCACTTTAATCAAAACATATCACATGATTCTTGGTGGGAGCAACATTATTTTTAACCTACACATGACTTTTATTAAGCTATTTTGTGAAGTATATTTATTAATTAAAATAAGCTTTTACTAGACAACCGTTAGACATTACGTTTAGGCACAAAAACAAAAACTTTGAATAAGCACTTTTAAAGTGTGTGTGCAAGTGTGTTTCAACAGTTAGTTAACAGCCTTAATTTCTATTTCAAAAAGTAAATGCATTATTATTACTATTATTGCTATACAGTTAATAACTCAATATCGGTACTCAACCGATAAATAATTTAACAACTTAACGATCAACAGACGACAATCCTCAAAAAACGACTCAGGAGGAAGACATTTTACTTCAATTAAATTCGTTTGGTGATTGAGATTCTTGGCCAGGTTTTATTATATTTTTAAGGGGTAATATTTTACCACCCTATATATTTCAAGACGTGGCACATCACTATCCCTATTGAGTAACAAATCAATGCTCATAACGTTGTCTACTGGGTATCCTCGTATGAGTCAGTGGCCAACTCTGGTGTGGAAATTAACAGGCCGCCCGAAGGCCTCCGCCATGGCCTAACCACTAGCTAGGTAACCTTGTCTTTGTTCTATTGAGAGAAATTATGAGAATAACGTTTTTAACAGTCGAAAATCTTTAGTAATAAGTCTATACCCGGAACAAAGTAGGAAGGAAGTATTATGTGATTTAAACCTCATCATCATTATACACAGGTTATAGGGTATAATATCCCACAGCTGAATCTAGCTAGACCATTTGCAACACATTCAACTGCGCTTTAAACCAGGCATCCTACAATAAAACTTTCATTCCTATCACCATATCAGCCTATATACTTAACATTGGCCTCGCTCAAGAGCGCCATGACGATTTAAGCCTCCATCATCCACCAGCTTCCTGCAACTGCTCGGTGCATCAAGTGGGGGACCGTCATTAGAACTTTCACTGCACACTGGTATTATGTTCCTCCTTAGACCTTTCAGGGTCATAATACCCGTTCAAGTTGACCATAGTAAGTAATTCCACGAGATGTCGCTGGTAACCGCACTCCATGAGTTTGGTCACCACTTTGTGCAGGTACTTGGCAAGCTTCTCGAACAAATGGAACAGTTCTTCTAGTTGGGCGAAGCTTGTGTGCGAGAATGATCCGTTCGGCTCCTTTTGTTGCCATTCCCTGTAAGAACATAGATTTTGGGCCTAATTCATAAACACACTTTACTTTATACCTCTGTTATATAAAGTCTTTCAAATCTATCATCGTCTGTTTATTATGCAACATCATAGATGTCACTTGCGTGTTGCCAATCTGAGACGTTAGATGGAAAGTCTCATGTGCCTGTAATTTCACCGGAAACCATACGCTTCGAACCGGAACACAGCAATGCAAGTATCATTGACATCAGGCAATTAGTCTACCGAACACATACTAGAATATGGTAAAATAGACCCAGTGGGTAAAGTGGTGCAAGTAAAACAGTGTAATGAGGAGTGCATTGGTATGCACACACACACAGGTTTTTTTTAATTTGAGTACTAATGCTGTCTAGTATGAAAATTATCATGTAAAAAATATAACTGGAAGATTGAAAATCATGTGTCATTATGATTTTGTAGTATTTTATAAATTTCATTTCATTTCAAGAAATCTGTTGTAACAAAACAACTAACCCATGGAACCGAAAATCAAGCGACAGTTGATTTTTCAGCATGCTTAAAAAAAGCATGCTCATTAGTAGCAATGCTTTGACACACATGCCACTGGCATGCTTTCGTGCTAGTAATAAGCATAGCGTGTGTGTCAGTACTATTAGTTAGAACAAGACAAAGAAAAGGAGAAAGTGTGTGAAAATGATAGTGTACTCACCCGGCTTTCAATACCCGACTGAATTTCAGAACCACAGTGAAGATATCATTCAATAGCTTCATAACAGGCGTCGATCTATTGTTCAACAAACACCGGAACAGAACCTTCTTGATGTAAACCACATGGCACTCGTACAGGTCGTCCAATGTTCTGAGGGGTATCAAGCTTAATATAGCAATCACATCACACTAATCACACTATCATCACACTAATCACACTAATATTATAAATGCGAATGTTTGGATGTTTATTTGGATGTTTGTTCTCAACTCGAAAATCACTGAATCGATTTGGCTAAAATTTAAAAGATAGATAGAAAAAGATCAGGAATAGGACATAGGCCACTTTTTATTACTATTACTTTTTAATACTATTCCGGGTACGGTTTCCGAGTACCACGCGAATGAAGTCGCGGGCAACAACTATTGAAATGATGATATTAAAATTCTCGAGTAAATCGATAAAGTTTATCAGGTAAATTATTAGTTACCCTTGTTGGAAATCGATACAGGCTTGTAGTATTATTTTAATATTGCTTTAAGAGCTTGTGATTACCTGGCCTTTTTCAAGTCGTTCTCGAACTCCGTCCAAGAGGTTAGAATACACGTAGTGACTATGTAGTTATCTAGGGCGCGGATCATTGAAGCCATTATGTGCCGGTAGATCTGTATCGATAGGTATTGAGGGGATCTGAGAAGCTTCCGCGAGTGCTGCCTCGATAGTTTCACTGCTAGTTTCAACGTCTGGAATATAATAATCACACTAATATCATAAATGCGAAAGTTTAGTTAGATGTTTCGATGTTTGTTCGTCTATAACTCGACAACCACTCAACCGATTTGGCTGAAATTTAAAACATAGATAATGACTTTCACGCGCCGGTAGAGCATTAATGGATTTTTCTATTAAAAAAAATATTTAGCGCAATGCCGGTGCTTTCATACGGTAAAGGAAAACATAGTGAGGAAACCGGCATGTCCATGAAGATAAAAAACAGGCTAAGACGCTGAAGCCAACGTCAATACGCTCGACGGAGCAACACGTCTGCCGGAGAACAAGTCGATGGTCCTGATGATGTCCCGTGGGGGATTGAACACGTGTCGATATTCTTCTTTTGAGGTTACTGTGTTAACTGTGTGACCTCATTAGTTAAAGGTTAAGTGGAATAGTACTAGAGATTTTTCATCTGTTTTTTATCTTGTAATAGATTTCCGCAAAGTAACGCCTGAATCTATCAATTATGTCCATGAACTAAAAATTCGAATGACATGTGCCATTCACCAATCTCTGTCTATGTCTGTATGTGGTCTGCATGGTGGAGTAAGACCCAATCACTCTCGCTCGAGTAGGCCTATCCCAGCATTAGGTACATTAGAAAGCTGTCATGATCTATGGAAGTGTAGAGAAAAAACCTTTTTTTATTCGTAGTATTCTACCTCAAAATCTTCCCCAAGCACCCAGAATATCCGCCTCATCTTGATCAGAAACTGGAACACCTTGGCGTATCTCAGCAATGCCTCCTGTGACAGTATAATATTCAGCGGCCAACTGACTGTGTAGGTGAGCGAGAGGCATTGCAACACATCGGGCGATGAGTGCTGGAAGCTTAGCGGCGTGTCGGCGATCGTGAATGACAGGTTCTCAGAAAATTTGTGCACATCTGGAATCACAGTATCACATTAATATTAATACCGGTCCTTACCCGTGATCCACCTTTCTAGTTCACCTAGGTGTACCATGGGCACATTTATTTTCCCGTGGTTCACCCAGGTGGACTAAAGGTGGACCACGGGCAATACACATTAGTGACAGTGTTACAAACATCCAAACTTTAATTATAAAGTTTGAATCTTTGTTGCATGTTTGCTCTTTTATAACTTGATAAACACTAAACCGATTTGGCTGAAATATGTATAAAACATAGATAGATAATAACCGGAAATACTGGTCAGCCTTCTTATGTTTTCACTGTTAGGACGCTAGCCTACTCTCGAGTGAGAATATTCCATCTATAGTTATGATGATGACAATGCATAATTTTTTTATCAGAAATATTTTATAAATGACCAGTTTTTAATTTCCAGTTTGTTCGTTCGTTCGTATGAGTCAGTGGCCAACTCTGGCCACTAATTTCCAGTTATTCATCAACACCTAATTAGATTATATTTATCAGCTGATATCATTTAATCTATACCTACAACAGAAATTAAATAATAATCTTTAAAATAACATTATAAACCTATTATTAAAATCAATTAGATAATGATGAAATAAGAATATTCTAGAGGTAATAATAAGTTTCCACACCATTATCTGCATATTACCCATATCAAGTACGTTCGTATGATTCAGTAGCTAACTTTGGAGACGGAGTTAAAAGATGGCCTTTTAATTAATTAATTATAAATGATGTCAAAATTTTGTCCAATATGAAGAGATTCAATGGGACAAAATAAAAATAAAGCCCAATTAAAAATATGAAACTTACGCGATATAGAAGACCCGAGCGCTTTATCCAGTATGTTATGAAGAGTCGAGAAGTTCAGTAACTCCTGAGGATTCAACGTTTTCGTCAACTTCGCAAACAAATTGTGGCAAATGCTCCTTGAAAATTCTCCGTCCATAAGAAAAAAATAATCCTTCAAACTCCTCAAATGTTCATACATATCTAGATTCACCAGAAAATATGTTAATATTGAGTTGTTGACAACTTCTAGTTGGTAAGTGAGAGGCAGCATTACAGATCGTTGCAAGCAAGCTGTCAGCGTTGCAATATTATCACAAGTAACTTTATTATCCTCCTCTTCCTCCGAGCTGAAGTGAGTCTTAAAAATATTAGCATAAGGTCGCTTTTTCACCTCCTCCATTATTATAGTCGGATGGGTATAACACGAGTTTGACATATCCATATCCATTTTCCGGCTTAGATAGTCATACGAGAATGTCTTCATGTCTTTCAAGCCGAACGGATCGAATTCCTCAAGGGAATATGAACTGTCTAGAACATTGAACAATGAATACTTGCTCTTGTATTCCTTGATTTCTCCGACGTCTATACTTTTCGATGGTGAATTTTCTGGACTAGATTCAGTGTTAACGTCACTGGATTCTAAATCAGCCGTGACGTCATCGACCATGAAGTTGAACCCTTCAGTTGTGAGGTAGTCTTTTTCTGACTTCTTCTCTGATCCTAGATCCTTGCTGCATTCGCTTCTCGGGGTGAAAATATCGCTGGTAATTGCTCCTTCGAGCGGTATGTCGGCTGTTGTCGGCGTTTCTAGGTCGAGCTGCAACCACAATTCAGAATAAACAGAGTACTGGAGTTCTATGTAGAGTTCTTTGTTATGAACTTGTCTGGGGAAGTACTACCGCTATACCTATTCCAACCCGCCAAGCAGTAATGCACTGCTGTGTTTTGGTTCGAAGGGTATGGTCGTCGGTGAAAATACAGGTACATACATATATCGCTGGCCTACCATTAAATCTCTGTCTGTAACTTCGGAGCCAAACAAAACGCGAACTAAAAACGAAGAACTTTGCTACCATGAAGTTTCATACCATTTAAGTCACTGTCCCGTGCCGTCTTTGGTCCAGCGACTCTGCGTTGTAGGTCAATATAGCACAAAGATTTTTATAATATATTTAAATAAAAAATACGTACCCTAGGAAAGAGATCACCGGGTGTAAGTGCCGCATTAGGCGTCACTCCGAGACTATACGAATTCTCCCCATACGGTTTCAAGTTCAAGGTCAAACCCGACCTCTTAGCGACGTCACGTTTCGGACTGCACTGCACACTCCTCGACTCGTATTCCGAAGCCAGCACCTTTTTCTTGTTACGTAGTGCTTCTTCCTGAGCTATGTTCTGGGGCTCTTTCTTGGAATGTAATTCGGCTGGGAGATTATATTCAACCCCTAAAACTTTCATTTTGTTTATAACTGCCTCTTTCTGCGCGTCTGTACGCGGTTCGTATAATGTTTTTGCTTTGGGTTCTAGGTAGTACTCTGCACCTAAAACCTTTCGTTTGTTGCGTTTGGCTTCATCGAATGGGGTGCAAACGTTGTTTTCTTCGTCAAATGTATCTAGGTTTATAAGAGGCATGCCTTTAAACTTATTACTATCCTTTTCGTGTTTGTGAGCCATGACTTTTTGCTTGTTGAGGTAAGCTTGGTGTTGTGTTAAATGATATTGTTCGTTGTCGTACACGGGTTCCAAATTAGATCCTATTACATCACTGGAGGTTTTCGTTTCGTTTGAATTCACTTCTGAAGAAATGATATTGCCTTGAGAGTCTAGTTGTTTTTTGTTATCGCAATATTTATCATCGTTGCTTTTGGAACTGCCAAAGAAACTCTTGGCAACTTTACAAATCGCGCTGAAGACGTCGCTAGAAGTTTGCACTTTTGTTGTGTTTTGCTCTTGTTCTGTAGTTTTGTTTTCTACATCTACCATAACTACGGATGTTACCGACTCAGTCATAACCTCATCTTCTGGCTCTGCTTTTGGAGTTTCATTATTATCTGTATCATCTTTAGACTGACTTTCAACTGACATGATCATTTCTTCGCTTTTCTGGTGTTCATACTCGAGTTTTTCTCGCTTCAAATTTCGTTCTTCAGTTGATAAGAGTTGCATTCTACTTTGATCTAATTGTAATCGTTTTATTTTCCATTCTGTGTGCATCTGTTTCTTTTCAACTTCCATGTTGAGTTTTGAGTAGTATTCCATTATTTTGTTCCTGAAACAGTTTTATACGATCTACAATATGTAACACATTACTAAGGGCTGGGATAGGTATTTTATAATATTCGTGTAAGTGTCAACTAGTTGGCGGTTAGCTAATATTACTGTTGCGCCAAACGGTAACTCCCAGACGGGCATAGTAACTGGCCTAATTAGTACTTGAAAATTACGCGAATGCGCGAACAAAACTACCTTACACTAATGGCAATAGAGTTCAATATACCTCTCATCGTCCCTGAGCCTAGAATCGACAACATCCATAGCCTTATCAGCAGCTGTTTCTAGTTCATGCCGCTTCTTCTCTCTTTGCTTCGCTCTGTGCTTCGCTGCTTTTGCTTCGGCCATCGCAGCTTCGAGCACCCGCAAAGAATGTTGTTTTTCAACCACTATTAACTGTGCTAACCGTTTCCTTTCAGCTGGAATCAAACATTTACCGATGCCATTTAGTAATTTATTTTGACTGAAAAATTGCCTTCGTTCTCTATAAGGCTTTAAACTATCTCCGTGCCAAATTTCATCCAAATGTCCAACAATCCGCATTGGGTCCGCGTGATGGATTAATACCCAATCACTCTCGCCCGAGAGTAGGCCAGTGTCCCAGCAGTGGGAACATTAGAAGGCTGTAATGATGATGATGATAATGATGCGCATTGTATCTTTACAGAAAGTGGACTAGAAGAGCCGAAGATCAGATTTCAGATTTCATTTATTTAACCCATTAAAACACAGTTCGTTATACAAGGCATCGGTCTCAATGACACGCTTTGTAAGAGACCCACGTCCAGCAGTGAACTGCAACAGGACGCTGGTGATGATAAAAAAACTTACCAACGATTTTCTCCAAAGTCTCCGCTTGTTTGATAGTAGCCATTTCCGTAAACGCCTTTCTCTCCGCCTCCCGTTTGAGCAGTATCTGGTCAAAGGTGACAAGCTCGCCCGTTACGAACAAGCAGCGGGTTCTGTACACGTCCAGCAACTGCTGTTGCCGCTCTAGCTCTTCGAAACTGGCGCAGCATTTCACAGAGGGATGGTCCGACGATATAAGCAAGACTAGAGGATCCTGTAACATCATAATTTTTTTAAAGTAAAGCATAGTAAAAAATCTTTTAATTCAATCATATCACAAGGATCATTTTGAAACGTCATAAAGTTGAGTGAGTTTACGCCAGTTCCACGCGCCCCAGCCTAGAAGAATCTGGCTACAAATTCGGCTGGGTTTCTAGCTTTTTTTTGATGATCCCTCTTCATCATAAAGATTCAGTGTGGTGCCAATCGAACTAGGTGAGCCTCATGCCAAACAAATATTTAGGTACTTATTTAAAAAAGGGAATTTATACTATGTACAATTACTTACACTTGGATTACACAGCTTCAACAGTCTCAGTGACTTGCCACAGAGCAGTATAAACTTAGCCAGTGACCTGAGGAATTCCGGTATAGAGACGGTCTGCGTTATATGAAAGCCTTTATCCCAGTACCGTTTGGATCGGCAGTTCACGTATTGTGTGTCCTTTCGTATGAAGAATTCGTGATATCTATCATCTAGTTCTCCTTCGAATATGAACTTTTCGATGAATCTGTTGAGATAAAGATGGTGTTGGTTATTGTTTAACATGATTATCTGTTACAATTTAAGGTTAATTATGAAAGTTAGAAATTAATTTCCATTTTATCAAATTGTAATATATAATAAAGTTTCAGGAAGTTTAAAAATGTAATGTTTAGTGCACATTAACCTTTTAAGTATAGCCATTTTAATTTTTAGATGCCAGTGCGTAAAGGCAGATGTTCTTATAAATCATCATAGATAATAGACTTTAGAACTCTGCTAGCAAACGTGGCGTTAAAATATGTCTTCTAAACAAATATGAATATTGAGATATGAATGACTAGGAAAGTCTTCAGCGCTATACACAATGTTTTTATGAAGAAGGGAAAAAGTCAATAAATATTTTCACAAATCACTTTCAGAAAGAGATGAGCAAACAAACATAAACTTACTTGAAGTATACTTTGCAGACAGACAGAAGCGAGTTAAATACTGTGAATGCTGTTTTTCTATGAGTCACCAATGAAATCTCATTGAATAGATACGACATTAACTCGGCACCATACGGCAGTGTTGTTTTCGAATCTAAAATTATAACATTAAATAAATAAATAAATAATGCTGGACAGCTCACACAGCATAATCTAGCCCCATGGTAAGCTGCTGTTAAACAGAGCTGTGTTATGGGTACTAGATGACTGATATATAGTTACATATTACAATACAATACATAGATCGATATTTTTTACTCGTATATAGAAAATACCCAGAACACCCGGAACAAATATTTGTAGATCGTACAAACATTTGACTCGAGGCGGGAATCGAACCCGCAACCTCCGCGTCGCAGGCGGACCTGCACCCGCTGCGCCACATCGGTCGTCACAAGTTGCATTAAAATAATATAGCAAAATAAATTACAATCTGATTTTGTAAGTTTGTATGAGCCAGTGGCCAACTATCTGACAGAGTATATAGGCAGCACCAAGTTCTAAGTGAACTTTTTAAAACAAAATCAACACCTAGAAAACGAAGTTATGTAGACGATGATCGAGGAGCTCGGATACTAGGCTGAGAAGTGAGAGGTTGCGGGTTCTATCCCCGCTGCGGTACAAATGTTTGCATAACCTGAAAATATTTGTTCCTGGTCGGGGTGTTTCTATGCATATTAAGTATTTATTGCCAAAAAAAATATTGTGTACTTATTAGGTATTTGGTAGCCATAGTAAAAGCTTTGCTTAGTTTGGAGCAAGATGGCGCGTGTAAAAACAATATTTTTTTATTTTATTTTATAAACCAAGCGAGCGAAGTGTCTCAGTTTCGATATTGGTCGAAAATGCTTTTGTCTGTCAGTCATGAAGATTTTCAGCGTGATGAGCATAATAGCTCTTCAAAATGCAGTAAATTGCTCACTTTTAAAAGTTTGTGCATGCAAAGTCTTCTGATCTAGTAACTAGTAAGTAAGGCATTTGTTACTCACCGATATTAATCATCTTATAAATAGAGGCAACAGTTTCAATCTCATATTTCAGCGGCTCCAAATGAAGCAGTATTTGTAGAAGCGTTGGCATACACTTAAAACCTTCAGTGCTGCCGCTTTGACATTGCTCGTATATCTCTGTTGCTTTTAAACGAAACTCCAGTAAATACTGCCTGATTACATCCCGAGCTGCCTAAAATAATTGATAAAGAATTAAAATAATAGAAAAGTTGTTGATTTCTTTAGTGATAGAGCTCGTCCGGTTAAGTACTATCACTATACAGGCACATGAGACTTTTGATGTACCTACGTCTCAGCCCAAGTAGCAAATAAGAATAGTGGTTAAATCTTACATATCTTTACTCTATCTAAAGTTGGATTTTGCTGAATCAAAAAGGATTTCCTTAAGTCTTTTCTTTCTTTAATACTAAATAGCTTTAAACTACCGCTACTTAAGCAAGTAAGGGATACTAAAAACCAAGTTAAGTCTTCTTAAAACTAGTTTGAATTAAGTATGCCTACACTTAAAACTAAAAATATATTTTTTACTAAACTCTGATTATTTGAAAGCTCACTTAAAACTAATTTGAATAATTGAAGTATAATTTAAAACTTACTAAGAAAAAAAAGATTTTCTAGGTAAATTTCAGAGGCTTTTAATACCAAGTTCTAGAAACAGTTTTTCTGGAGTTCATTTAATTCAATATTTACTTGAATTAGTAAGTTTACAGTAAAAATACATTTAACGGGACGATCTCTTCCAATATATAACCAAAAAGAAATATGAATGAAGTTGGGAAAATAAAAAGATCTGGTGCATTTCGTCGGCGTGTACGTATTAAATTAAACTCCATCAATGTGCCTTTAAATGCTGCAAGCGTTAGCAATGCGATATCTTCGAGTCGGACCTCAGTGTCGTTAATGGATGACGAAGATGATACCGCGGAAAATTTGGAAATAGTACAAGTGGACAACAGTGATTCCGACTCTAATGAATCGACAGCTGATTGTAACGAATCGATAGTTGATCGTGGTTTTTATTTTAGAGTCCAATTAAGAAAATCCTTTTGTTGGTTGTTTATCGCATAAACCACCACACTCTTTCCACCACAAAATAGAAGAATTATGAAATGTCAATAAAGGAAATATTAAGACGTAATCTGGTCTTAACTAAATCAAACTATAGAATCACTTACCAAAATGGTTTAAATTGTAATTCGCCAATACTGTTTTTAGAAAAAGTTAAGTATAATATCTCTTAACTAATACTACTTCAAATGTAATTTGTCTTTACTTTGTCTTAACTAGCCTTACAAAATCAATATTATCTAAACTCTTAATTCGTATAGAAACATAAGATTTAACGCCATTTTGCACTTTATGTGAAAAAATAATTATACATTTTCCGACAACACTTCATCAAAAACTAGAGTAGATTGAACATAATTATGTTTGTTATCGTAATTCTAACTACATTATTAATTTGTATGTTTATAGAAAATGTAGCACTTTGTAATAATATGCAAAAAAAACACATTGTATTATTATTATACAATTTTTTTTATTGTTTTTCTTCTTGTATTTCAAAAGCCCGTCTGTTTTATAGCACTATCTACAGATTTTACACGAGAAACAATCATGCGTTTTAAAATTCCAATGCATATAACGCCTTAAGAGAGCCTTTTCTAGACATAAAATTAGTTGTTTCATTGCCATTTTTATAAATGTTAAAACATTATTTGTATTAATGAAAAAGTACACCATATTTTCTAAAATAAAGTTACTTAAAACATTTTAAAGCAAAATAAGTTTTAAATTTTACTTCAATAAGATAACATTGAATGTCTGCAATTCAATATTGATAGTTTTAATTAGGTATTGTAGAAATCTTGAAGTCTATTTCGTAATCTAAAGTCAACCTACAAGATATCTTGAAATCAGTGTTTAGAGATCTACAAAAACCACATTCTTAACTAGGGTTAAAGTTTATCTAAACAGTAGTATTAACTCTGTCTTAACATGTCCTTAAAGGGTGTGCCAATTTTTACTTAACTGACCCTTGGAGTGTATCTTGAAGATATCTTGAGGGACATGTTAATCTTAGCCAAGACAATAGCTGGAATTCGTCTACTTGCCTTCAAGATATCTACAATTCCTTTTTAAGACATTTGATTGCTACTTGGGAGGGATGCAACCCTCTGGTAATGCTAAGGTGTCCAAACGCTAAAGTAACCACTTGATGCGCTTGGTTGACACTTTAGACCCCCTCTCCGTCATCCCCCCTTTATTCTCCTCTCTTCTAAAAATATCGCTCAAAAGTCTGCAGAGAGCAAGGTAAGACATTTATGCCCTTATTCATAAAAAACTGTCAGTTAATCAACTTGCTAAGTATTGACTTTCCTTGTCATTCTTACGTCAATGAACAGAGATAATGATAGATTTGAAAGAGGCATTAACAGAGGTTTAAAGTACCGATATGTATGACCTTTACATTTTAACATACCCTTTAAAGCACGAAATCAGATTCAAGATTCAAGATTCAAGATATTTATTTGCATAATTAAGTGTTACACAAGGTCCTAAAAGTAATATGGCACTTGGAACTTATTTGCCCTTTTTAGGCATTGCTTAGGCAAAATGTCAAAAACACACCTCATAGACAAGTCCATTGCTTTGAAAGTGGTCTTCTATAACCTGATTGAATGCGAAATTGTACAGCCTTTTATAATATGTTCCGATTAGCAACAAATTATTTATGTATCCACGAATGTGCTCCTGTGAAATACCTTCTAGAACCAAACAGTCTTTCATGTAGAAGCAATTTGTTTCATGGTTATATGGAAAGGAGTTCGTTTCTACGCCAACTGCAAAGAAAATTGTGTAATTCGTTTTAAGCCGGCAGTAGTCACTTGGCCAAGGGTTGGCCATGTGTGTAAACAGAGACAATTGGTGTCCAAAATCTTGGCCCAACATGCTGGCCTAACTATTGGCCGAATATGTACTGCCGGCTTTATATAAAGGGTAAGTACTCTCGACCGCCCTCTGAGGGGAAAATCTAAACGGCTATAGTTATGGAAAAAAGGTTTTTGGAGAACTATTGGTCTAATATTGTTAGAACACTTAAACGCCATGCTAGCTAACAGAAATTTAATGTAGGTATGACTTTGACTAAGAGCCTTACTTGTCAAGTACATGATATGCCTGATGAACTGTTTCTCAGAAATTATGTTCAGATCAGACATTACATCTTCATGGACCCGTCTCCAGAGTCTGATCTCTCTTGATGACGTCGCTATGAGCTGCCTTTCGTTTATAGCCGGCATTTTTGCTGGAAATATTAATATACATTATTATAATATAAGTATAGTAAATAAGTAAGTTCGTATGAGTCAGTGGCCAACTCTGGTGACAGAACTTTTAGGCCGGCGTCTGTCATGGCCTTACAACTTTGAAAAAAAAAAATTAAGTGTGAACAATGTTTTACCTAGTGGTAGGACTCTTCAGCAAGAGTTCGTCTTGGTGGATATTACCAGAGTACCAGATATTCTGCCTTGTACAATCAGAAAAACGACGACCGATGTAGTGCGTCGGGCGTCCGCCCGCGACGCAGGAGTTTGCGGGTTCGATTCTCGCCTTGGACAAATGTTTGTACGATCTGCAAATATATGTTTCGGGTGTTTATGTTACGTACCGTATTGTATTGTATTAAGTATATTAGTCATCTAGTACCCATAACACAAGCTCTGCTAAGCTTAGGGCTAGATGATATGTGGATCGATGGATTTACAACCTGTCACGTATGGATGCATGGACTACTGCAATGTGACCCGCAAATTGCAGTGGCAAATTTAAATGATTATAGCTAATAATGATTTAAGCTGTCTGTCAAATGCAAGCTTTTGTAAAGTTGTTGGCCATGATTACTCCATCATGATACTTAGACTACTTACTTACACTGACTCATACGAACTTAACTACTAGTAGGATTATAGTAGAGTACTTTACTAAGTTACTTTTACATAATTATCTTACCACCTACCTTCAAGTACCACGCACGCTTGGTTGCCACTTTAGTGGTATAAAACAAATGTTTATAGAACTGATGATCCAATACATTAAACAACTTACACACCACCTCCCAGATATCATCAGGTATATCCTTGTCGATTTGTGTTGCTAGCTCCCAAATATCGATTGACTCAGCATCTGCATTTGCCCTGAACACTTCTCTGATATCTTCGGCTTGCTGCGTACTAGCTAATGATATCTGAGGAATGTATAACAAACTAAATTCCGGGCACTGAGCAGGAATAGTTTCGTACAATGACCCTTCACTACTTATCACACCGACTGTGTGTAACAAAGAAAAGTAGAGGCACAAATCAGATAATATACTGCTTACTAATATTATAAATACGAAAGTCTGTGTGTGTATGTTTGTTACCACGTATCTCTTAATACTTAACCGATTGTGATGAAATTTAAAATGGAGAGATTGTTTAAGTTCTGGGATAAAACATAAAACTACTTTTTATTCCAGTAAACTTGACTGTTCCTGTAGGATAGCATAGAAACTGAAAAACCACGAGTGAAACCGCGCGGATCAGCTCGATAGTACATACAGAATGGCCACTAACCTTCTTCCACCGGTTTCACTTACCTTACTCGATCGTAAGTACAACAATCACAGATCACAGTGAGACAGAGATCGACAAAGATTGAGTGTACCGGGTGCGTGCGATAATAAAGGGGTTATTGTATGCAGTTGTTCCGACTTCTACATATTTCTCTACAATCACACTGTGTGTACTATAAGCACAAGATCTATGAATGAATGGGTACCAATACTAAAAAAGGGTTAGTGTCAATATCCCCTTTGAAGCTTTATGCTCAGTCTAAAGGGATCAAAAAAATTACCTTTACATTAGGACTCTGTGGTGACCTAGGTATCTGTATATCCCTAGGTGCTGTCAGCCTGGGATAGTTGAACATATTACTTTCAGAGTATGGTGAAAGATGTGTGGAATTCAATGACGCTAAAGACATTGGACTCTGAAAGCTTTTGAGTTCCATATGGCCTGGTATTTGGGAGTATGCCCTATCAGGTATAACTGCAAACAAGTATTACATTGAACATTAACACACCCAAAATTTACATACATATTCCTGCATGACCCCCACAATAGGAGGAATATCAGAAACACGCCTGAATCAATTAACTATCTAAGCTAAGGTTTACTTATATAATATACTAGCGGCTCGTCCCAGGTTCGCCCAGGTGCAACTAAAACTTAAGCACCCGTGCGAAGCCGGGGCGGGTCACTAGTCATTCATAAGGTAGGAGCCGACCGCACGTCTTAGCCGCGCGGCTACCTAT
The DNA here is from genome assembly GCA_951394395.1 of Colostygia pectinataria. Classification (NCBI taxonomy): domain Eukaryota; kingdom Metazoa; phylum Arthropoda; class Insecta; order Lepidoptera; family Geometridae; genus Colostygia; species Colostygia pectinataria. The sequence goes on from OX596362.1 coordinate 4,840,430, forward strand.
TTCATAGATGTGCACTGCACGCCCCTCTCTGGTCACGGCGCGCGCGCGCGGGCGTTTTTAGTATATTGTTTAGATTGTCACTTTTATAATTCGTCATAACTTTTTAATAGATGTCTGATTTCAATAATTCAAACAGTTATCTACAGGTATTGAAACAGTCTTGAATATGAAATTATTTATTTGGATAAGGATTAATATAAAGGTATGGAATACATGGTCTGATTTAGGTCGGCCTTTCTATCAACTTTTAAAATGTTAAAAAGTAGTTATAGTTACATAACTACAATAGTTAGACATATGGTATCGCTGACTTTTTTGTAGATATCAATATGTTCTTTAATATTGTAGAACATTTTTCTGTTTTATCATCAATAGTTTCCGCAGCGCATGCGATGAAAGACATTTTGTGGCTATTTTTTTTACACCTTGGGTTACATTATTGAAGTTTTAGTAAGGATCCCTATTATTTTTCAAAATAAAATATAGCCTATGTTACTCAGGGATAATGTAGCATTCCAATGGTGAAAGAAATTATGAAATCAGACCAGTAGTTTTTGAGTTTATTCGTAACAAACAAAAATACAAAAATTCAAATCCTCTCTCTTTATAATATTAGTACAGATAATCTAATTAAGTATATAAGTATATAATAGGTGCCTGCTCCCTAATAGCCCCTGCTCCGCCGTTACCATGGCCGCTACCAGTGTCAGGAATAGCGTCGCTGCCGTAACTGGGGGCCGTTGTTTTCGCTATCCTGTTTATAGCGCGCAGGGTTCGCCAGCCACGCCATCGAAGTCGCCAGCAAAACTATCATGTGATATGATTCACTGTGCTATCCATCCAAAACTTTGTTTTATAACATTAGCAGGGCATGTTTAGTTTTTGTACATGGCTATAACAAGTTATTATGCAATAACAGAATCCTTCAGGCAGCTTGTAAACTTTTTAAATAATTAAATCACCAGAATGAGCCACTTGATGGATTACTTTTATTTTATAAACTTTTTGCAGATTATGTGTCTTTTCCAGTGCATACAGCTGATTAACGTCAGACACAGCTAGCATACTCTATATATCATGTAAAATAATCATTATCTTAACTAATTGTAGCAGTTAACTTCAAATGAACTTACATGATTTTGAATCAAAACTCTCAACGGTGTACTCAGTATAGGTTTGTGAGACATGTTCTTTCAATGATGCTTCTTGTTTTAATGAGAAAGGCAACTCAAACACATGTGAAGGGAAGTACGGGTAGGGCTGGGGTGAGCCAAATGTCTCTCTTGGCGGTCTTGGCAGCATTTCATCTAATAAACCAAATGTAAAAGGTTTCTGGAAAAAAAAGACTTTAAATAACTACATTTAACTAAAACTCAAGAATGGTTGGACCTATTTGACTAATTTTGGTCTTGAAATATTTGTAGGAGCCCATGGATTATTTAATTAAACAATTATAAAATATGATCAAATAACGCAAGTAAAACTGCGTGGGTCAGCTAGTATCAAATAAAATAAAATTACAAGACTTCCATTGACATCAATACCAAAGTAACACAAAGCAAGAACTAAGATAGTGATCAACCTCAGATGATGAAGTTCAGTCTAAAACTTGTAAGTTAGAGCATAATGACTGTCACACCCTAAAGACCTACAACTAAGATTAAATATTTATAAAAATCCATGTTTACACCTACTAAAAAAAGATGAATTAAAAAAAATAATTAATAAGTAGGTAAATGGTTGATAATGATTTTTATTAATTTATCTTTTACCTGGAACATTTCTGAAGATACATCTTCTTTGATGCTATTACTCAGCCCAATAATAAATTGAAGGACATTATATACATTGTCTTTATTTTCACCAAAATCAGTCTGTCGAATTGAACTAATGATCTTTTTCAATTTTATAGACTTTTTAAATTCAACTGTGTTCTTAGCGTTTTGTTGTGACACAAAGTAATATGATAGTAAATCCCCAATTGGCTCTCCTGTACTATAATTCAGAGGTAAGTCTTTTGGTGTCTTGTGTAGAATTAATTCATATGAAATGGATCTCATTTTACTTGCAAGCTGCTTCTGAGGTATTCTACTGTGGTTGCAGTACTTTGCAGCTATTTTTGTAGATAGCTCTGTCAGTAGCTCGAACACGCCGGCATCATCAATTCTTGATAACGTTACAGATGCCATTGCTGTTTTATTGCACTTGTTAAAATCTATAACTCTTTCTTCGCTTGTCTTCGCATTACATAAACATTTTTATACTGCGACTTCCTAGTTATTAAAATATTTGACTGCGACTACAAACAAATCCGTATTCAATCAATGCGATGCGTTTCTTGCATTTATTTCGAAGTTTGCAGCTAGATAATAAAATCTTTGGTTTGCAGCTAAAAAAAAGATTATTAAAAACAAACTTAAGTCTTCTTCTTCTTTTTTTTTTTTACAATACACACAGCATCATCTAGCCTTATGGTAAGCTGCTGTTAATTAAACAAAGCTGATATAAATCAGTCATCTAGTACCCATAACATTTTATATTAATATACATAATACAATACAATACATAGATAGATATTTTTTATTATAATATATAGAAAAATACCCAGAACACTCGGAACAAATATTTGTAGATCGTACAAACATTTGACCCGAGGCGGGAATCGAACCCGCCACCTCCGCGTCGCAGGCGGACCTGCGCCCGCTGCGCCACATCGGTCGTCAATCAATGTCAATTTATGGCGTCTATGGCTGGCTGTGCCTGAGTTTGGCACAATTTTGCCAATGTCAATGTCAACAGGGTTGAAACACATGGTTGAAACCTCAAAATAAAATAAAGAAGTCAAGTCAAGACGTGTTGAAACCTAGAAATGCAAAGAATAGGTATAAAAACTACGGTTTATAAATTCCTTGGTATAACGTTTAAACCTCAGTTTGCTCAGTATAAACTTACTATAATACAAAATAAACTTTCATAGTCGACAAAACACTAAGTTATGTTGCCACATTCACTCAATGATGCCAGCTAAAAAAATAAACGAAAAAATGCACGACGATAACGATTTTGACAAGCCTGACCTCTTTGCGGACTACTACCCTACTTGTACGGAAAAATCACAAATTTATTGCACTGAGTGACATGACAGAAAGAACACCAAGCCATTCTAAAATAACCCTGTCGACACTAACATTGGCAAAATTGTGGCTAACCCAGCCACAGACGCCACAAATTAAAAGAAGAAGTATAAGTAAACTAAAATAAAACTAACCAAAAACAAAAACCTACATAACCTATTTTTTATTTTACGGGGCTTTCGTTTCGTAGAGACAGAACTTTTTAATAATTTAATTAATTATTGTAACCTGAATAACATAACAATTTGGTTTTCGATAGAAATAGTATACAATAGCTACAGATACAGTTGATACTCGTGATAATGAATCAAGCAGAAGTCTCAAAGTTAGTATCAAAGCTTCGTGTAAATGTTAGGCCTCTACCTCGCAGGCTTCGAAATGAAAAGGGTTCTGAAGGAAGGATGGACAAGTTGCGTAAAACTGTAACTGGATTAATCAAATTTGAAAGGATAGAACTTAATTATCACAGAGCTGATGAAGCTCGGCAATATGCAGAAAGGGTAGGTCACATCATTCATAACTTAGTTGAGTATTCCAATAATCAGAGCCCAAGAAATAGGTACTTACTACCTAATGTTTTTAATTATTTCGTATTCTTTACAGCTCATTGCAGAAGCTATACGTCATGGAGATTGTCATAAACCCACAATGGATATAGCCGACTATTGGTTGCTAGAAAAAGAACTAGTGCACAAACTATTTAAAGTACTTGTACCAAGATATGAAGATTCGAAAACATCATTCACAAAAATGTACAGAGCACCAAAGCCTGCTTATGCACGGGTTTTAGAAAAATCTGTCTTAGAATTAAGAGGAAATCCTTACCCTGATTTAGTAACCAAGCAACCCAGCAACAAGTATGCCATTCACAATGTATTACTAGAAGCGGCAAAGCATGATTACAAACAAACAAAAATAAATGAAATGGCAAAAAAAATTGGAAAACCTGCAGATACAGCACAAGGAGTGGAAACTATAGATACCAAAGAAACTATTCTTGAAAACAATAATTTAAATACAGAATCTAAACAAAGTTGAATGGCTTTCTGTAGCTTCTGACATTTGGTGGTTGAATAAGTGCAAGCTTTAAGCTACTTACATACTTTCATTATATCAAAATTAGATAAGTCATTGTAAAGTACTTTTTCATTTTAAGTGTTCATTTGCAATAATTAGATGACACAATAAATAGGTAGAAGTTGAAGAAGGTTGATGTTTGAATTTTCTATTCTCTGATAAACCACACAGGTGTATGTTTTAAATTACTTCTGGGCTATCCAGGATTTACATAAATACAATGTCAATGTGAGGAAGTCCGTCTAGCGGCAATAACTTCCATTTTTTTAATACCTATTACAATATTTATGAACACAATTAACAGAGGATTGTAAATTATGGTGCAATTGACACCATAATAGATGATACCTAATTTATATGAGCACAGAAATTGGTTTCTTTGGTCTTTTAATTTATTGGGTACCTAGTGCCCACAAATAAAAGTAAATTTCCTAAAATCTTTGGTGTATGGTGGTTGTGGTACCTACATGGTATGGCCATGATTCACATTGCCCATTGGTATTATGGTACTGTACCTGCACCTACTGTACTGTACTGACACAATGTAGCACAAAATAATGCTTATACTAAAAGCATTCTGAAAATTAACTGTCATGTCGTTTGATTAATCGTTTGTCGGAAAAACCAGCACCATGAGAAGAAGAAAGATTGAAGCCTAGGGTTATAAGAAACTAGCTGTCGCCCGCGACCGCGACTTCGTTAGCGTGGAAATCGAGAATTGTCCTTTTTTCCGGGATAAAAAGTAGCCTATGTCCTATTCCCAGTCATTAGCCATCTATGTTTCAAATTTCAGCTAAATGTGTAACAAACATTCGTATTTATTTTATTAGAATAAGTATTAGTTTGATTAATAAGTAGGTATAGTTCTCACGGCGGATCTCGGCCGTCGTGAAATTAGACGTTTCGTTGCGCAATGGAGCTTTTTCTAACTAAATTGTTATTGCGCATCAAATGGCTACCTTCACGGAAGCCTAGATCCGCTGTGCGAACTATACCTATAATATATTTAAGGTCATTCATTATCAACCTGACAAACTTATGGGGTAGGTTCCACACATAAAAAAATAAATGTATTTTTTTTTCAAAACATTTTTTTTTATAATTAAATAAAAAAATAAATGTATTTTTTTTTTCAAAACATTTTTTTTTATATTAAAAAAAAAATACCTACGTAATTCTGCTTAATAATTAGTTATCCCTGTTAGAAATCAAAAAGGCAGCGTTCGGCACGTGTCAGTGACCCGCGCGTCCTTGACCTGCGCGTGTCAATGACCCGCTCCGGGGCGCGCACACTCGAATATTTCATTATTACGCCGCTTAACTCGATTCCCAACAATGTTAAATAATAATTGAGCAGAAAAACGTAATCGATTTTTTTTTTGTTAACTCGGATTTTTAAGACATTAAAAAAAAAATATAGGTAAGTAGGTACATATATATTTTTGTGTGGAACCTATCCCTTAAGTTTGTCAGGTTGATAATGAATGACCCTGTATTTATATTATACTAGCGGCTCGCCCGGCTTCGCACGGGTGCAATGAAAACTTAAGCACCCGTGCGAAGCCGAAGCGGGTCGCTAGTTTTTCATAAGGTAGGAGCCGACCGACCGCGCGTTTTAGCCGCGCGGTTGCACGTCCGTCTCAGGCCACGGCGCGGCTGCAGGTACTGTACAGCCAGTAGACAGTAGGCTTATCAAGCATAGCTTCTTTCACAGACCATCATTATATTTTTGTACTTTATGTAGCAAAGATTTTTAAACTAAATGTAGGTACTGGGTACTTTGTACTATTTGGTAATTTTAGTAATTTTAGTAGATATTTTTTTTATACACGGGGCATGTAGGTACATTTTCTTTAGCTCTAGACTAGACGGTCAAGCACCATCAAGCAAAGCCAGCTATATCATTCGAGCAAATAAATAAACACAAAATGGAAAAGTTCTATTTATTTGTGAAGAGTTATCGGAAATAAAACAATGTTATCGGCTGTCACGTAACCTACTTGAGATTATTTTTATTGCGACGTGTGTGTTAGTGTATTTCATCGTATTAAACTACAGATGTAGTTATTACACTACTGCCTTTCTATTAAAAATAAAATTTACATTGGATAAAAGCGGACATAGACAGGTTATCATGTCTAAAATTGTTGTTATTGGATCATGCAGTGTTGATTTTACTACGTAAGTGTGGTTGTTTCTTGTAAATATTTTTGGTACCTAGTGGTACGTAGGTACCTACCGTCTCTAAACAAGTTGGTAGGTGTATTTGATAAAGCTAACCCGGTTATGTATCTACCTAACCTACCTTCCTATGCAGGTACCTACCTATTACGTGAAATTAAATAGGTAATAAGTAGTTAGTTGGTACTTACTTAGTTAGGTAGTGTAGTAAAATGTATTATTTTCAGTTACGCTCCGAGACTTCCAAAACCAGGTGAGACACTTCAAGGAACGAAGTTTAACACAAGTTATGGTGGAAAAGGAGCCAACCAATGTGTTGCTGCAGCCAAGTTGGGAGGAAATACTTACATGATAAGCAAAGTAGGTACCTTACCTGCCTATTTTTTTTCTGTTATGTAGCAAGCGAGTACCTAGGGTACGGAAAGGTTAAGCCGCCAATACATGTTGGCCGAGTGAAACCCAGCGCGAGCGTAAGGAAATTAGGCGACATTTAGGCGAACGACGACTGCAGTCGTCTGATGTGACGACGTGTTACCGAATGATGCTTTCCACACGTAAGTGTTGGTAGGCGTTCATTCGGCAAAGTGCCATCATAATTGGCTAGGTACTTTTTATGTACTAAGCTCATTTGTCTAAATTATATAATATAAGTATACCTATATATATATATACCTAAATATTTACAGTTAGGAGACGATCAATGGGGACAACAATACAAGAAGCACTTGAACCAAATGGGAGTGGATACTACTTGTGTACAAATTACCCCGAATGTTACCACGGGCATAGCACAAATATCCGTTGCTGAAAATGGGGAAAACCAAATAGTCATTGTACCTGGTGCAAATGGGCATCTAAACGTCAAAGATGTTGAAGAATGTTCTGATATTATACAAAATGCTGATGTGCTCGTAGGACAACTTGAGACACCCTTTACAACAACATTTGAAGCGTTTAAAATAAATAAAGGGGTCAGTTTTTTTCTGGTAGTGAGATTTAGTTAGGTACTTATTTAAAAAAAAATATCCGCCTAAAACATTAGTAATTTTTTTTTCAGATAAAACTGTTGAATGCTGCACCAGCAAAGAGTGAGATAGAGAAAATTTTGCCATACTGCACATTTCTATGTGTTAATGAATCTGAGGCATCTCTACTTATCAATGAAGATGTTTCTCTTACGTAAATTAAGATTTTTACCTATGACATGCACCTTGCACCTTATAATTAATTTAGTAGTACTGCAGTCTTATAGTAGTACCTACCACATGAATTTCATATTTTTTTAGGAACGCTGTTCATGCCTTGAAGAAGTTAATAATTACTGGATGTGAAACTGTCATTATTACTTTGGGATCTAAGGGAGCTGTATATTTATCCAAAAATGATAACCATGTCATTCACGTTTTATGTGACAAAGTTACTCCTGTTGATACTACAGTACGTACATTAGAAAAATGTATTGAATTATGCTATCGCTATAAAGTATATTAGCTAAAAGTGCTCGATTAGGTATAATCGAGAACTATAGTAAACAGCTCTCATTGTATGTAACCTACCTCTATTGTTACAGGGAGCTGGCGATGCCTTCGTTGGTGCTTTGGCAACATATTTAGTTAAAAATAAGGAATATCCACTACATCAAATAGTTGGGGCTGCATGTAAAATTGCTACTCTATCAGTTACAAAAGAAGGCACTCAAACTAGTTACCCTACAAATTATGATCCTTTCAAAATAGAATACAAATATAATAAGCTTTAGTTTTGTCTACTTTTTACTAATAGCTATAAAAATAAAACAAAGTGAGTTATCTCTAACATTTTATTATTACTTACGTCATTTTAAACAATACAATGATATTGGCATTGCTAAGCAGTTTAATAACTACCTACCTACTAACAATAGGTAGTACCTACCTACTTAACTAGCATAAATTTATAAATTAACTATAATAATACCTACACAAATTAGAAATAGTTATTGTTGTCATATTATTATGTTGTGAGTAGGTACCTACTGTGTAGTAACAGAATAAGTTTATAGGTAGGTACTTAATTATTTAGTATTAATTTTGTAAATAAGTATAAGATTATTTTCTTTAATTAAACAGTTAACCGTATGGTATGTATCAACATGCTTTATTTAATCTACCTTCAAAAGTAGGTTGGTACCTACCTAAGTACATACATAATAATAAACTATGGATAACTTATGAACTAAGTACTTATCTTCTTAAACTATGCTCAGACTATTCTACCGTCGTTATATAGGTAGGTACCTAATTAGCTATTATTATTTTAAAGTATTTAATACATTATTGATTTATTTATTTAATGATTATTATTATGGATCACCAACGAAAGACACAGGCATACACATTTATAAATTAACAAGGTACTCAGGTCAGGTGCTCTCTCAATTAGAGGTGACCATGATTATTATTGTATCATAACATTGTCGCGTCTGAACGACATAATTTAGGAGAAGATGTGATGCAAGAAAAGTATTGAAAAATTTTCTCAGATTACTGTTTATTTTTAAGTAGGATCTGTGGAGAACGCCGATACTGCCTACACAACTACAAAATAATACGTCAAAATGGAGTTTGATCGTGAGTTGAGGGCTTTATTAATCCCCAACACCAGCAATAGACTTGTAGCAAATCAAAATAACACTTTTCAAGTCATGAGCCCTCCTTTTTTGAGATTTCATAAAGATTATTGTTATCGCATTGACATGAAAAGAAAAATTCTAATAAATAGTCACCTACCTACATAAAATAAATTTTACGTATTCCTTTTTATTAATTTCATTTCATTCGACAGCAGAAGGGATTGCGTCAAGCATATGTCTCCCGATAAAGATGCTAATAAGCAGCCCACAGCAGAAACCTGACAAGATATTCGATAGGTAGGTAACCTAACTACTTTTAAAAAATATTATATAAAAAAATAAAGACCAATAAAATTGGCCCAAGTGTGCAAGAGGCCTTAAAATGTTTTATCAAGTATCCTTTAATAAATCAAAGCACAGCACATGCCTAGATATTTTTGCTGCCTACCCACAAAATTAATAAGTAGTGTACTAAGTGGTACTTACTAGATTGGTACTAGCATAATAATTACTTATGTACTAAAAATAAATAAAAATAATAGATAATATTCCGAGGGTAGGGTGCATTATATTTATATTTATGGTAGGTATGTACATAACATACCTTACCTACAGTCAAAGTCAATGAGTAGGTACACACTTTTGTCAACTCTGCCGCCCGGCTGCGGCCGTAGAGATAATATTATGTTGTCTAGCTAGAGTGCTCGGTAGCATACAGTAGTTTATGTATAGAGGACATTAAAAAAACCAAACAATTAGAGCATGACAGACGTAATTAGTGCAAAAAAAACTTGAATTTGATATAATGGACCTAGACGCTAGGCTAACTATTATAGGTACCTACCTTACCTACGACACTGTTATGACACGAGGCCTATTTGCAAGACAATCCATTAGATTGATGTGGATAAAATAAGAATGCGGCCATGCAGGTTTCCTCTAAGGAGACACCCCATTGTCCTAGCCAATCCACTGAGATAGACAGTTTTTTTTAAGCCAATGCTTCCGGCGACATTCATTCGTAGTTTTTTTTATGGATTTAAATTGTTTCATGATGTCATAAGCCTTGATTGAGATTTTCTGGATATCTAAAATGTATTTCGACTTATACAATATCTAGGATTTTTCCATAATATATTGCATAGTAATGAGCATTTTTGTGGCTATGTGTAAACGACATGATTTTTGTTCAATTGTATTTGTGGATTGTCTCGCGAATAATGGCTCATTTACACCATACAATTCATGCATGCAGTATTATATTATTATGGTGTAAGTGGGCCATAAGCCACGTGTGATAAAAGTTCAAATGGTTTGGCTTGTACACACTTCTAGCGTAAGCGAGCGAACGCTAACAAGCAAGAGCCTAACAAATGCCATATTAAATAACATTAGGCTGTGTTGGGCCAAAATATCAGATACCAATTACTGGCGTAATATTATTCGTAAATTTCACTCACGTGCGAAACTAAAAGCCGACGATTAACGAACTGATTATGAGGCCAACGTGTGAACACTTCTTACTTGTCGCGTCGCGCGCAAAAAAAAGGCAGCTTTTATTTTTGCTTGTCTTGGTCTAACTGCCACACACACACCGGTTCCCCCTCTAAATCAATTTACTCTGTGCCGGTTTCTTAGTTGTACTCAGTTGTACTTGTAGTACGCTCATTGAAAAATAAAAAATAAATTTTGGATATTGGTGTATAACTGCCGTTAATTGCGTGCCATCCATTGCGCGTTTCGCAAAGTCGCAACTGCAGGAGTGCAAGGCGAGTCGGTTGTTTGTTTGTTTGTTGCCACTCACACTGTTGTATTACGAAAACAATTGACTTCCTTGCGAAAACACGAAAAAATTCCTATATTATTCAGACACTGGCAATTTTATGAGGATAACTTAATACATATTACTTTTAGTACTTAAATAAACACGATTTCATGAAAATTAGAATGCCTAGGTATAATTTTTACTAATACCTAAAAAACTAAATATTTTGTAGTAGGTATGTACCTACCTATTCAAGTTTTTTTTTTTTCATTATTGCATGTAATGCAAGATATTTTAGAAGATAATTTACAAAGGTTTGACCAACAAAATTAAACTTAATGTTTTCATTATAATTGAACTAAAAAATACCTAAGTTGTTAAATCATCTTGTTTTTTTCCCCCATATTTTGGTAAATCTACATGATAGATACCCTCGATTTTATTAAATGGCAACACAAGGGAAAAGAGAGGTCATTTTAAAATAAACCAAGTTTTTAGAAAAAAAAAACAGGTCAAAACTTTAGGAATATCTTAAAATAATTGTATTTTTAAGTTATTGAAAGTCTTAATCATTTGGTATTAAACTTAATATTGTTATATGAAACAAAATGAAAACAGAGTGATCCATTGTTTTTTTGTTTTCCTTCAAGGATTTCTAATTTTTCCTAAAACCGTTACTGAATTTAATATTATGTAACATAATAAAAGCTAAATCTTTAAAAGTAGTAACCAATACATAAAGTTGAAAGTATGTAACAAGCCAACATTTTGGTGTAATATAATTAATGTAATTACAATAAAATCTGTTACAAATAATTATATCAATGCAGTACATATAAATTGTTCAGTTCACTTTCTTCAACAATTTGCAACAATACCTGCAAATCTTCTATGCTTGAAATATGTTTAGGGGCACCTAACAATTCAACAGATTTCCCAAGCAAGGAAATGCTGTACTTTAAATTCTTTGGACAAGTAACGGACTTGAAGCATGTACCGTTGACAGACTTCTTGAATATGATTTGTGTCACTGCTGTTTTTGTTGTTGAATTATAATCTTTTTTATTAGTGTTTTCATTGTCATCAGTCATTGTCTGTAAAGTCGTTTTGAGAACTTTATCATCTTCAATAGACATTTTAACTTTTTCAGTGGATACATCTTTTTGTTGCTCATCAAGAATAGATGGACTCTCGGGATTATCATCAACTGTACTTGCCTCTTCATTTGGTTTCTTTGATGGCTGGACTGCTTCATTGATTAAGCTGCTTTCTGAGCTATCATTCTCTATGGGTGCTGGTTCAGTTGCTGGACTTGTGTTGCCCATAAGCATTGCTTCAACATCACTAGACTCCAAGTTAAGTGAGCTAGCTGGGTTGTTTGTTTTGGCTGTACTATCCTTTGTATTTTCATTAAGGATATCTAGGATGGAAGGAAACTCATCGTTTTTACTATCCTTGACACTACTACTAATTTTAGTTTTCTCATTATACATTAGGTCTTCTAACTCTGCAGCTATTCTGTCGTAAATTTTGTCATGTTTTGGTTCACCATTTTTAGGGAAGTAATCAATGCACCAGTCTTCAGTAGGTAGTATACTTTTATTGATTTCAGGTACCAGATCTTGTAAAGAAATTTTATTTTGAGGATCTCTCTTTTTTTCAGCTGATGGTTTGTCAAAAACTACTCCATAATATTTTACTTTTGATTTGATCAGCACCTTGTCACTATATCCTGCAAAGGCAACCTTTTCTGGTTTTTTCAGCCTATTGTTCTCTTTTAACACATTACTTGCAGGGCTTGGTGGAGCATTAGTTTTTGATTTTTTATGCCCCAATAATCTTTGACCAGGATGTGAATTATATGGATGTCTATGAATTTGAACCATTCCATTTTCTTTAGCTTTTAACCTCGAATTAGGTGAAACTAAGTTGGTCTGCTTAGGTCTTGACTTCGCACTACTTTCGTATTGGATTTTAACTTTGGTAAACCTGCCCAAAATCTTGGCAAAGTCCATTGGGGTTACAACCACTGTACACTCACGACAATTGACTTCTTTGTATTTACGCTCCAAGTTCTTTGATAGTTTGAGCACTTTCATTCTACGGTTTTCACGAGCTTTAGTTGGAATCATAATGAATTAGCGGTATTTTTTCATTGAAAATATTCACCGAACAATATAGCTGGACGTGGTTACATTTCCCGCGCAGACGTTGTAGCAAACATTGTTCAATTATTGGTGTTTAAATTAATATATTAACATGACTCAGGGTTTGGAGGATATTAACAACTAAAGTTTTAGACGCAACAACATACACAACTTGATAAAATAATGAAAATAGTTACGCAGTTCCAACATACAAATCCAACCAACGCGAAAATGGCGTCTTCGTAGGGTTGTACTAATGAGTAAGAAAAATTGACAAAGGTATCGAGCCGTGTGAATGTCAATGTCAGTAATATTATAGTAAATACAAAACTTAGCACCTAATATGTAGAAAGCCTTCCACTAGGTACATGATAAAATATATTTAAAAAATAAAGTACGTAATAAATAATACTACAATATAAACACGTGGCATAGAATGGTCAAAACTTACAACCACCTGCGTAAAAAGCCTCATCCAGTTCTCCAGAGTGGTTACTTGGTGAGTTTGAAATGGGTGCTGTGTAGTCTGTGGCGACCTTGATTGCTAACTGCTGACGCTGCTGTCTGCCATACGTCTACTCCTATTAATGAAAAGTGAAAATCGTAGATAGTAAAATTCTACTACTCCCTTTGTCGTACTGGAAATCAAACGGATGCATTAGAACATAAAAATACTGTGTGGCATTTTAAATAACTAAATTCGATCTTGCACCAAAAAGCAAATCAGGTACTACATGCGTAATTTTATTGAAGAGTAGATTTATTTAGGACAACCAACCAAATCCAATCCAAGGTTAGATCTAGCCTTATTCTAGATCTAGAGCGTTTGTCAATCCTCAGCCTCATAATTTATAAATGTGAAAGCCTGTGTGTGAATGTGTGTATGAATGTTTGTTACAACTTATCTTCGTGACGACTCTACCGATTGTAATGAAATTTGGAATGAAGATGGCCAAGTCCTGGAATAACACATAAGTTACTTTTATTTCGAAAAAAAATACTGTTCCTGAGGAATAGTATAAAAACTGCAAAAAAGGGTCAGCTCGTTTTATTTTAATGTTTTACAATTTTATACAGTTCACTTTGCTCTCTCGATCATGACTGTTTATTGTATAATGTAAATAAATAAATAATGCTGGACAACACACTTAGCATCCTAGCCCCAAGCCGTATTATGTTATCTGTGTGCCCAAGCTGAGCAGAGCTTGTGTTATGGGTAATAAATGACTGTTAAACCTAATACAATACAATATTGATAAACTTATTTTTTTTATCATAAATGTAGATATAAAATACCTAAAGTAAGATTAAGGTTATAAGACCTACCTGCAAAGACTTCAGTTCTTCCGTGATCATGGTGCATGCTTCGAGCATATCTACAAACGCGACCTTTTACACTACGCCATCTAGTGAACATCTTCGAACTAATTCCTGCTAAACAATAATCATTTGTAATAAATACTGATAATTTCTTATTATTTTTGGGTGCATGTAACTGATTCCAAATATTACAGCGCAGTTTCACCTCCGAATATGGAAAAGGAACAAATATCGGGAATCATTAGAATTCACAAATCCTTGTAAATATCCCGTTTTTATTAAAAAAGTGATACATTTGGAAAAGTCATCAATAGTAGGTACCTAAATGAGTTATTATTTTACAATAAGTTATTGGTTAATAGTACTAGACTAAACTTCTAGTAGGTAAGGTACCTTTGTACATTATAATTATTATTAGCAAAGGTGACGACGGCTTCAGTATAAAGTTAGTTGTGAAATGTTATTGAAATTAAACGGGAGTACATATCCTTAAAATATTATTGGCATTGTAGGTACATTATAACGTTTGCATTGCAAAGTTTGTTATCGACATCGACTTCGAATTCATCGACTGAGTACAACACTAAATAATGTGACACTACACCCGCCCGCCATGTCAGCCATGCTATGATGATGCCATGATGCCAGCCATGCCACAAAAATCTTAAAAACCAAAATGGCCGCTGACTGAAATTCGTACGTAGAATACAAAGAAAAGCAATAGACGGTTTTACACTTTTTACAGTCAGTCAATATCTAGGTACTAGAAAATGCCATTTGACTCTTGAGGCAATGCAAAAATATTACCGTATTATTTGACAATTTCATATGCCTAGCGTACATGTACCTAATAATACAGTTTTTTTATTTATGTAAATTTATCTAAGCATTTTAGTTATGAGTTATGTCTAATATACAAAAGTCAAATATTTCTTTACGTCATGACAAGTAAATAATCAAAGAAATAAGTTTTGCTCTTCTTCAATCAATATGTCATGGTCAGCTAGTAACCAGGCTCAGGCACAATGGAATCCTGCTGTAATGGCTATGCAAGATATGAACAGCGGGTCCTACACGCCTGAGCAATGGGCAATAATGCAACAGCAAAATTGGCAGCAATGGACACAGTGGCAACAGCAATATTCCCAGTGGCAAAATCAGTATGGAGACAAGGTATGGCACTTTTGTAACATACCAAGCTTTATACTCATTAAAGTTAACTACCTAATAAAACGGTTGCGGGTTCGATTCCCGCCTCTGGTCAAATGTTTGTACGATTTACAAATAGTTGTACCCTTAACACAGCTCTGTTTAACAGCAGCCTTGGGGCTAGATGATGCTGTGTGGATTGTCCAGCATTATTTATTTATTTATTTATCTAATAAAACGAAGAAGAGAAGAGCCATGGCCAAATTGTCTTAGACAGTTTGAGATGGAGATTGATGGAGATTGGTCGTTAACAGAGTTATGTGATCAACCCGCTGCTGGTGTTCAGATGCCACTGTATACCAAGTTTCCAAGTTAATTAAGATTTAAATTATAATAGATGCAGCTTTATGTTCTTGGTGATGGAGTAGGTAGGTAATGAAGTATCTTTTTTTTATAATCATCATGATCCAGCCTTTTAATATTCTGTGTCTCTGTTGGGTGGGACACATTATTATTATATTATTATTTGCAGATTATTTTAAGGCATTTTTTATCTTATTTAGCCTTACGAACGACAAAATAGACAACAATCACTTACCTAGATCAAATTCTAACTTTGGGAATCTTCAACTTATTTTCTTTGAAGGCCGATTTTGGAAAATAATAGCCTATAGATGATATAGCATTTTTTTTTGTGATATTATCATCAATAAAGTAGTCCATGGATTTTGTGTCGGCGCTTCTCAAGTGACTTATATTATATCATACCTATATCAATAAGTGTGATTGTACCTATGTCAACAACCTTTTTTCGTGAATTTAGAACTGCGCTCGTTATCCATGGACTACTTTATCGATGGATATTATAAAAGCCTAAGAGTCCCTGAAAGTTTTTAAGAACACTTACATACCTGGATTATGGTTTGTAGATTTTTAATGTTGAAAATTTATTTACAAGATTATTTTATGCATGATTGTACAAAAACTCATTGAGATTATTTTACAACAATAAAAATTTGGACCACTCTGTAAGTATGATTTTGTCACAATCCACCACTTGCCGATTACCTAGTGGATGGCCCATTGTACCTCACATTTGTATATTACGCGACATTAGGATTTGAAGATAGATCATTACAGACCACTAGAGAACAGAGTGGTTAGACTGTTTTTAGACCAAGAGTGCTATTTTATCATTAGAAAATTTAAATCAATCACCATCCAAGACTTTTTTGTACATATTCAAAAATGTTAGTGACAGGGAAAAGACCTATTCACCTGTAGATATATTATTTTGGCAATACTGCACCTAAAATATCAATGTGTAAAATTCATGCTTAGCACTTAATCTTTTTTTGTTACAGTATACCCAACAACTGCAACCTGTTCAGGGCATTGGAGGAATTCCGCCGCCCCCTCCATCTGAATCTGCCCCTCCACCCCCTCCAGATAAACCCCCACCACCTCCTCCCCACGAAAACAACCAACCTCTGTTTAGTAGCAACAAGGACCATCCCTCATCAATCAATCCTTCGCAGCAAAGAAACAATTCAAACTATGATACAAACTCCGGAACAGGTAACAATCAATGGTCTTACAGCTCAGATAAGCAACAGCAGCCTGCAGTCAACACTGAAGACTTAAAAAAACTTGTCGAGGAGGAGAGGCTGTTTGACATTCAATTTCAGAAATGGGAGGCAGAAATTGACAAATGGCGTCAGGAAAACGTCAACCATCCCGATAAGCAAGCGTACAAGGATTACGAGGCAAAGTTTGAAGCGTGCCGCAAACAGCTGCTAGAGCGGCGTCAGCAGATGAAGTTGAAACGAGCCAATCTTCTCAACAATCCTGCTCAAGCCAACAACACAGGTAATGCATCAATTGCTCAACCACCACCACCTAAAAACTCTAATCAAAACAGTTACAGTCAAAAATCACAGTTAATCCACAATCAGAAACCGCAGTTACAAAATTCCCAAAAAAACTCATATGAGCAAGAGTATGAATCATCTCAATTCTCTAACAAAAGAAATAATAATAATGTAGAACCCCAAGATAGATATGAATCTTATAATCAAAATGTGAGTGGGAAAAATACCTATTCCTCACATGCAAATGACACATCACAGGGCAATGAGCCAAATAAATCTTCTTTTCTACCAACACCTTCATCGAGTAAAGGCATACCAGGCTTAGATTTAGTGCCAGATTCACATGCTAATAAGAACCAAGAAATTATTGATCTATCTGATGATCAGCCTGATGGAAAAGCTCCAGATTATTCCACAATATCAGTGGGAATCAACAACATACTGGGTGACGAAAAAATTATGAATATACTTCGAGGTTTAAAGCCTGCCCAAGAGCAAGAGTTAGAGAATGCGGTACCAAACACTTTTAACCATGATAATCCACAATTCCCTAGTAACAATCAAGGTAATAGGAATCAGAACTTCAACCAACCCCAACAGTATGGTGATAGAAAGAATAACATGCCAAACAATAATAGGCAAGGGCAGTTTTCCCAGCACAACAATAATAATTCACAATTTCAACCTCCTAACCAGAGCGGAAATTATAATCGACCAAATATGCAACAAGAACATTTTTATGACCTGAATAACCAATATGGAGGGCCTAATAATGGAGGCTCAAATATGAGTGGTGGGCCTGGGTTTCGTGGACCCGGAGGCCCACGTGGGCCTGGAATGCAACAAGGAGACCCTGGAATGAGACAAAGTGGGCCTGGTATGAGGCCAAATGGACCTGGTATGCATCAAAGTAGACCTGGGATTCATCAGGGTGGGCCTGGTGTGCGGCCAGGTGGACCTGGCATGCAACAAGGTGGGCCAGGCATACAACAGGGTGGGCCAGGCATGCAACAAGGTGGGCCAGGCATGCAACAAGGTGGGCCAGGCATGCAGCAAGGTGGGCCAGGCATACAGCAAGGTGGGCCAGGCATGCAACAAGGTGGTCCTGGTATGAGGCCAAGTGGGCCAAACATGCAACAAGGAGGTCAAAACATGCAACAAGGTGTCCCAAATAGACAACAAGGTGGACCTGGCATGAGGCCGAGTGGGCCAAACATGCAACAAGGCGGGCCAAATTTGCAACAACCACCACCACAACCACTTATGGCAAATAGAATATCTATGCCTATGCAAAGTAATGATGCACAAGGAAGGCCTCCACTACAGGATATGTCATCTCAGCAGAACACTGACTATTTTGATGGCCCTCAAACACCCATTCCAGCACCTCAACAACCTAAAACTAAATGGGTTGAAGACCCATTGTTCACTCCATCTATCGTTGTTGAATATGAACATAAATCTCTCAGACTAAAAGGTAATTAAAGTTTTGTCTGCTACCTTCACATTCTGGAGCAAACAGAACCAAAATGAATTTAATTTTATCCCTGGATGAGTAGCTTGAATGAAGATATTGTTGCCATAATGTTTACCTCATCATTTGTAGGTGTTTTTATAATACTTTTATTGGTTGTTGGCCCTAGGATGTGGAGATGTGAAGTTTTATTAATTATTCCGCTTCTTCTGCAAGTGCAAATAAGTAGACTTCACTACATCACACTGCATAGTATAAAACAAAGTCGCTCCTCGCCGTCCCGTTGTATGTATGTATGCGTAGATCTTTTAAACTATGCAACGGATTTTAATGTAGTTTTCACCAACAGATAGAGTGATTCAAGAGGAATGTACGTATAGTTTAATTTAGTTTTATGTTAATTTGTTGAAATATGACGATAATTGTTCAAGATGTCGGAAAAAATCATCTTATTCTTTTGAAATATAAGAATATAATTTATGATGGAATTGGTCCTCATTAATAAGGCTACAAAAAAGTCTTTAATATACGAATAGCTTTATAACCATTTTAATGGTTAAACAAAATTATTCTAATCATTTGGAGTTTGGAAAGCTATTTAGAAGGGTCCGATTTGTCCTTATTAAATTAAATACCTACCTTAAGTATTTCATGCACATAATCACAGAACTATATTTAAGTAGAATGAAAGAGTTCGTCGATTTTTATGGAAACCAAGCGTGTAACATTTTGCGTACTTGTGTTTTACACAAATGTATTTTAGTGATGGGAAACATAAGCCGCGTGAAAATAAATGATTTAAAAGCATCCATAAGCACGCGGCAAACCGATTCTAGGCACTGGCACACCACCACACCGCCCCCGGTTGGGAGCAGACTGAGTTTCGCGGCGAGTAAAGAGGTTCTCAGCCCTTACTTAGCCCGTTTTTTTCGGCACGCGAGGTACATACACTCACTCATTCTACTCAAATATAGTTCGGTGCACATAATAATTGCCTATTGCACCACACAATTTAAATGAATAACTTATGAAATATCGTAAAATTGTAACTATCGCATAACAAAACTCGCGTCCGCGCCGGCATACCCGGGCGGCGGCAGCGCGGGGCGCGGCGCGGCGGCGCGGCGGCTGGCGGAACGAGGCGGAGGCAATCTACATGTATTTAAATTTCACCCGTGCGCGTCGCTAGTACAGTTTATCTATAAAGGATATCATTTTAAATTAAGTGTCTCCAAAAATGCCCATTAATACCATAATATCCACACCACCAGTCTTTCCACAAATAAATTATATTTCCACATCCCCAATAACAGTTGGTTTTAGTTTATGATATTCATCTGTAGCGTTAGTTAAACCATAACTATCTGCTTAAATCTGGATGGAGGAGAAGGGTTTTTTGAATGTACATAATTTGTAAATAAGCTAATATTCATTATGATTTTTTATTTCTAGCTCGGGATTTTATCGAGCCAGTACACACATTTGATTACAACCACATATCGAAAGATGACGAATTCAAAAAGAAAAATTTTGATTATGAAGCAGATGAGTTATTTACCAGGAAACCTAGGAGGTCTGAAAGGGATTATGCAGAAGATAGACTCCGTGATCTGGGCAATCGAGATCTCTATCAAAGAGATTATGATAGACGAGGAACGAGGGACGATTTTAGAGACATGCCAAGAGATATCAGAGAAATAAGAGGAGAGGCAAGAGATATGAGGGAGACAAGAGATACAAGAGAGCCAAGAGACATGAAAGATATAAGAGATATGAGGGAGCCAAGAGATATGAGAGATATAAGAGACATGAGGGAGCCAAGAGATATGAGAGATATAAGAGAACCAAGGGACATCAGAGATACTAAAGAACCAAGAGATATGAGAGAGTCAAGAGAATTTAGGGACACAAGAGAGCTAATACCTTTTAGAGAAACAGACCTTAGATTCAGGGATGATCTGTTAACGAGAGATCGGCCTAGAGATGGACCAAGAGATGATTATGAAAGGCGTAGAGATGATAGACAAGACGAAAGGAGACGGGACGATCGCGATCGGTACGGCAACAAGCGTGTGGTAGGCGACGATCACAGAGATTTTAATAGAGATAGAAGAGACGGCAGAAAAGAAGATAATCGCGATAACAAAAGAGAAACTAGTACTAGTAGAGTTCGCAGCACCAGTAGAGAAAATGACTCGCGTAAGAGAGGATTGAGTCGCGAGACTGAAGTCAGTAATAATAGTAAAAAAGCGAAAGATGTTCCACAGAACAAGCCTGTTGTGATGATTGATGACATACTAGAGCCACCGGGAAGAAGCATGAGGCCTGAAAAAATTGTTATCATTCTTAGAGGTAAGTTAATAAAAAAAAATATTAGGCTCAAACCAAATCGAGAAGTTCCGCTAGTAATAACTTGAACCCGGTCATGCACCAATGCAATTTTCTGTTTGAAACGTTTAAGTGCGGAACAGTGCTCTCAATTATGGTGAAGGAAAACATCTAAGAAAATCGGCATGTCCCCGAAAAAATCGAAAAACGTGCAATGCACCAAATAGGTAACTTTATCATCAAGTGGACCGTACGCTTGGTTGCCACTTTAGTGGTATAAAAAAAAACCGCATTGAGTCTGCGTGGTGGATTACTACCCAATCACTCTCGCTAAAGAGTAAGTTAGTGTCTCCAGCAGTGGAAACAAGAAGGCTGTCTGTCACGGATAAGTAGCGTTAGTTGGTTTAGATGGGTGTAGGCTAACATAGACAAAGCACAATACACCCCAAATATTATTGTTAGTGTAGATCTTATTTCTCTATTTAGAATTGAAATAATAAATAAAAATCCATTTATTCTCTTTTACAAGGTGATCTTAGTGCAGTTTACATTAAAGTAGTGCCAGTCTGATGATTATTACTTTGTGAAAGACTGGTGCCAGAATTAGGTTCGTTATGAACCCGTATTACAGGTCACCAGGCCCCACTCCGCGAGAACAGCAGATCTAGGCTTATATTAAGGATTACTAGGTACCTACTATAGTAGGTATACTTAAGAAACTATTCCCTACTAGACTTTTAATAACAGTGTTATACGGGTGAGTTGGTGGATGTGTTGATAGGTGCAAAAAGGGTGTAGGGTGCATGTGGATTTCCTTGTTCCTCCCAGTCTCATAAGAGTCTGGTTATCACAGCGGGAAATCCACAGCGTGTGTGTGTAGGGTGTATCTTTGTAAGGGTGAGGGTATGTGGGTGGGTGAGAGGGTGTGTAATGGTGAGTGAGAGGGTGTATAAAGGTGTGAGGGTGGGATCTCCTGATAACTCAAGGCGTTTGTAGTTATTCTTTATCTAAATGAATCCTATTTTTTACAGGTTTGCCTGGAAGCGGTAAATCATATTTGGCCAAATTGATCAGAGACAGAGAAGCTGAGCATGGCGGTACAGCGAGGATAATGTCTATCGATGACTATTTCATGCAGGAAGGTGAAATTGAAGAGACGGATCCTACCACTGGCAAAACTGTATGTCTTATTCTAATTTTAAGTATGGAAAAAAACTGAAAAATAAACAAATCAATTCGGGATATTTTCAACTGGTAAAGTAAGTAAGTTCGTATAAGTCAGTGGTCAACTCGCTTAACCACAAAACCAGTTACATTTGAAGTCCTGGGTTTGAGTATGTCAGTCAGACAACTCAAACCCAGTTAAAGTTCTATCATATTGCAATAGCTAGGACATAGGTCTGCCATCTGATTTCTAAACTAACTTCTAAAAGGCCGCTAAGTGATATGAGTTTAGTATTACTTAACAGCCTTTTAGAAATCGGACGGCAGTGGTAGGGATCGCTATAAAGTTAAAAATTCTGTCAGCAGGGTTGCCCACTCCTACGCAATGGTCATAATCTGTACTAATGTATCATCATGACAGCCTTCTAATGTTTCCACTGCTGGGACACTGGCCTACTCACAAGCGAGAGTGATTGGGTCTTAATCCACCATGCAGACCCAATGCGGATTGTTGGATGGCACGTGTCTTACGAATTTTTAGTTCTTGGACATGCCGGTTTCCTCACGATGTTTTCCTTCACCGTATGAGCACTGGCATTGCGCACATAAGTTTTTCGTAGCGAAAAATCCATTGGTGCACGACCGGATTCGAACCCACGACCTTAGGATCGGAAGGCGGGGTCACTACCACTAGACCACCAGTGCTCATGTATACTAATATAATATAATAAAATAAAATATTATAAAGGGGAAAAATTTGTATTTTGCATTTTGGTTTGTAATTAATAAAGTCACTTCTGGTCTGATATTCAAAAATTCTTTAACCATTAGAATACTACATAACCCTGAGTAACATAGGCTATATTTCGGCTTCGCATGGGTGTTTAAGTTTTCGTACCCGTGCGAAGTCGGGGCAGGTCGCTAGTTATATGGTAGAGCTACAAGTAAACAAGCATAGTGCAGACAAACAGAGCTGGGCCATTCATGAAAAGCACATTACCCATCAATGTATAATATTTTTATATTTCTAGATCAAAAAACCATCTCTGAAATATGAGTATGATGCAGCATCAGAAGAAACATACATAAACTCGCTGAAAAGAGCTTTCAAGAGATCTTTGACTGATGGTTACTTCTCGTTCTTGATATATGATGCAATCAACACCACTTTACGGAGTTATGCTGATATTTGGAACTATGCTAGGCAGAATGGTTTCCAAGTAAGCAATATTTTCTGTGCTATATTAATCTTGATATTCTACCAGACTCTTCACACATAACTTATCTTGTGTGGTTAACACAGACAATCGACCTTACAACGCATGCAGCTACGTGATATTGCCCGACTCGACGACTTGTCACTGCAGTGCAAAGTTTTGCCATAATGTCATGTTAATAAAACTAAACTTTACTTACTATGTGTTGTGTGATTAGAGTATACTTTCAATACCCAGACCCAGAACAAATTTTTGCAAGTCGTGCATTTGTCCTGCAGCAGAGTTCGAACCCGCATCCTCAAACTTGTCAACCGGTAAGATTATTATGTAAGACTATCGCTGTCGAATCGCTGTCGATTGCTTGTCGATCCCTTGCATGCGTAAGGTATAGTTCTCACAACGGATCTCGGCCGTCGTGAAATTAGCCGTTTCGATGCGCAATGGAGATTTTTCAAACTAAATTGTCTTTGCGCATCACAAACGGCTAACTTCACGGAAGCCTAGATCCGCTGTGCGAACTATACGCTTTGTGGGTGTCGAAGAGACGGCCAGACGCAACAAGCGATCGGCAGCGACAGACTTACATAATAGCTCTACGGGCATCATCATCTATTTACAACATCTCTGATAGTGAGACTACTGATTTTAAATAGAGGTAATTTTAATGGTTTTTGTTCTTAGGTGTACATCTGTTCGATGGAGCAGGACATTCAGTCGTGTTTTAAACGGAACATCCACAAGCGTACACTCGAAGACATCGAGGTGTTGGCGGGGCGTTTCTTCCCCACGCCCGTGCACCACATACAACTAGACGCGACCACGCTACTGCAGAGCGCCGCTATCACGGACGTGCATATGGAGGACGTTAGTGATGAAGTGGTTATGGAAGACGTCCAGGAAGCAGAGGTGAGAACTCGCGGACGACGATCGGGAATCCTTAGCTTGGAATTCCTGAACTCAGATGGCAACGCGCAAGCAATCTCTGGTGTTGCAAGCGTATATAGGCTACGGTGACTGCTTACCATCAAGTAGGCCGTACGCTTGGTTGCCACTTACGTGGTATAAAAAAACTTGAGCGGTATTTGAGATACAAGCATACACTATAGACAGTGTTGTATGAAGAATTGTTGAAAAGTCTATGCTTGGTTCAGTTTGAGTTTAGTTATGGAATATCTTGCTTGGCGTTGTAGAATCAATCAAACGGAATTCAAGTCTCAGCATAGAATTGTAGCGTAATTTAAGTACCGGTTTTTCCTCTATTGTAAAGCTCCCTTATTTTGATTTCCGATTGGATAGTTTAGCCGACGATATGACCCATTACGTAACCAGACCAGGGTGAAGAGCGTGTTTTTATCAATAAGACACTTGTGTTCCTTGCTGCACAAATCATTTTAGTATCCTGTGTATACTATAAATTGACTAATCCATGGCTTCCAACACAATTTTTCTAACAATGTTTGTGTACTATGTAACTTTCTTCTCAGCTCATTAAGAAAGATAAAAACCTTTGACTTCCTTGATAATATAGGTTTTATATTCATATTTGTCAATGTATAAGTGCTTTAGTTCTACGAACTCTCTGTAAGTTAGGTTAGGTTAGGGCTAATAATATTTCTTCCAGCGTTATCACTCATTCGTAAGATGCTGATTCACCACAGGTTGAAAGCGTTTTTACTTCGAAGTGGGAGAAAATGGACGACGCTGCCAAACTAGGTGGGTGGTTGGTTATGTATATTTTATTTATATAGATGTCACGTTTTTGTACATAATTTCAGGTTGTTTCTTTTTCGAATACCGGTGCGTATATTTTTTAGTTAGTAGCATTTGCTTTTATAACAACATAACAAGCGCTTCTATTTATCAGAAGACAAATTTTAGCCAAAATGAATGAGCAAGTATTCTAATTCGTATTAATTTTGCGGATTTGGAACGCTATTTCTTCATTCAAAGAGTAAAAGGTGTAAGGGTAAGAGTGTAAACCGTAAGGGTGTTGACAGCCTTATTTTTAAATGTCTTAAAAAAAACCATTTATGAATATTCACAAAAATCGGCGTGAATGCGTAACTTTCTAGGTTTTGATGTTTTATAACATAATTTCGGAGTTATTACCAATCCGCGTGCGTCTAAAGTTTAAGCGCCTTGAACTCTTCGCCATGTACGATTAAATGTTGTGATTTCGTTATATTTACGCGAACGATGCGTTGTTTCAGCTCGGCTTGATGGCACCAGCAAACCTCTTCGATCGTCGCAGCTCTCAATGGAGGAATACCTCCAACTAGACGAGTGGACACCGAACGTCGCAAAACCGGGAAAGAAAACTGTGAGCATGTTTTTGTTTTTTATTATACCTACTTACCATATATTTTTATCAAGTTTATTATTATTAATACTATGCTAGTTTTACAGTTAGATTTAGTTTTATTTTTCAATTTCGACATTTATTTGCAATTTGCATTATCCGTTGGTAAAATCAAAACTGTTCCGTTTGGACATGATCAACGAAATAACAAAAAAGATCCTGGAATATTAATTATAATTTACTCTGTCAACTGTCAGCGTGTCAATTTGGCTAATTTGCCTTATGATATATTTTCTGACCTATGAAGTTTTTCACAACCACTTTTATTCGTTTACCGTTTGCATTCCGGTACTGCAAAATTAAACAAAAAAATACTATCTTCGCAAATAAGAATTGCGCAAGAACTGAAAAATGAACTTTGAAGCCCTTTTTGGCAAAATGTGAAGATTTTTGTTTTTTTACAATTTGGACTTCTGGTTTCGTTAGTGGTATATTTTGCCACTATTCGAACGTGCATTTGAACTTATGCATTTAATTGAAGACAGTTTTATCATCTTACACAAGTATATAGATATTTAGTTACATCAGTATTTAAATTTTTGAGACGAGTATTATCGGAGATGCTGCGAGTTTTCATCGACTTATATTAAAACAGGTACGCTGGGCGGACATAGAAGAAAGAAGACAGCAGGAGAAAATGCGAGCCATCGGTTTCGTCGTTGGTCAAACCGATTGGAATCGCATGACCGACCCTACTATGGGCTCTAGCGCCCTCACTCAGACTAAATACATTGAACGTAATAGACGTAATTAGGATAGGCTTATTTCGTATTCATTGAGTGGCATCATACATAACAAAATAATGATGCCAACTCTGTATTTTTGCTTCTTGTCTTTTAATAATAATATTATTATGTAGGTTTAAAAATTGGTTGACGAAGTTGTAGGATACTTTTCACACTTCTATATTAAATTTAATCGATTTTAGTCAGTTTTTATTTTTTATCAGTTTTAAAATGAATATCTTTTCATTTAATTATAGTGGTTTGACTTGGTGTGATCTTGAATTTTGCTAAACTCTTCATAAATAAGGTTAATATTGATATGACTAAAGTAAACATAGGGGGTCCTAGAATTTCAACCTTAGAATTCAAACAATTCGAATCGATATGATACCTTTTATGTAGTCTTAGTTTCAGATGTAATAAACTATTATTATTATTATTATGTGGTGTATGAAAAGGTAATTGAAATGTACCTTCAGTCTTAGAAGCTTAATTACTTAATAAATTAAGCTAAAATAACTTAATTCTTAATTTTATTTTAACCACCGTCCTTAAAACAATCTTCAAAAAGAATATATTTTAAAAATCATTTCCATCCATTGCACTAACAAATCCAGGAAATGAATTTTTGTCATTATTTTTATAAATGTATTCATAATCATCTCTCGGCTTATGTTCTGCTGCGTTAATTCTCATCATTTTATCGTCCGCTTTGAAATCCTGCCGAAATAGATTTAACTTGTCGGGAACATCTGTTTTTATTTTTTTTCTTTTGGAATCGTTTTCCGTGGTGCCGGCTTTATCAATTTTTTCGGACTTTGAGAGGTCGACCTCCCCATCTCGACCGGCCGTCATCACCATGATCGGAGTCGTGCTCATTTCTGTCATATGCTCTTTTATGCACTGCTGAAGAATATGTAAGAAGAATAAAAATACCAGTAGAGTAAGAGCAGACATTGATGCGTTGCTTTTCAACCCACTTGCACTGCTATAGTGGCTGAAATATAAAAATTAGGTTAGGTTTATGAATTTTTAGAAAAAAAAACCGACTAAGCTAAAAAAAATTTCGGCAGATTGTGCGACGATTAAAAAATTGTTTACAGGTTTTTTAAGATTGATTCATAAAGTACTGAACCGATTTCGATAAAATTATATGGGACCTATTCTGAAGAATTCTTCAGTTTTTTACCATAAAAACTTGATAACCTCCTTCTTTAAAGTCGGTTGAAAATAGAAGATAAACAAAACATAGCAACATTCAAAATAGTAAAACATGTATTACTGTTTAGGAGATGCCGACGGAGGCGACGGCGTAGATGGTTCATACGGGTAATAAACTTGCTGGTCAGGCATTGGTGCTCCGTATTCTGAATACCTGGTGCAAACAGACAAAGTGTTTATTATTTCTTTTTGTTATGAGCGTCTTCGTCAACCCTTGGGATTCGAAGTAATTTGGTATAGAGTAATAAAGGGATGTGATGATCATTTAATATTGTAAATAATTACATTGTAAATATTGTAAAACATTTGCTTGGCATAGATTGGCAAATTTTTTACATTACATGATCGAAGAACATAATTATCTCGTCTAAAGCTATCGTAAAATCATAACTGAGGCTCTGATGACTCATACATACTACATTTAACACTACATTTAAAGGTGTGTCCTGACTCGATAATTTTGCCGAGCCGATCTCCGTATCCAATTATTCATATCACTGGCGGGTATCATGATTGACAGGTTTGGATGGCTGACATGATACGCACTCTCGATACGCTAGCTACCACCATGAAACGCGTCAGGGGTACCGATAGAGATAAACGATACTTAAAAAAAATATCGTGTTTGGACACACCCTAAAATATCACGGTTAATTTAAAAAATAAAAGACTGAACAGTTAATAATCAAAGTTTACAAACCTGTCAGTGAGCTGTTTTGGACCCATTCCTACTTGGGAAAGCAGGTTTTCTATTGTCATCCCTGGTAAAAACTGTCACAGGCGTTGTATGTGAATGTCACGATTTGACTGACATGGAGATGGGATGCGCCGGCGCACATGGGTGCGTTAATTTACGCTCTAGTTGGTTACAGCCCTGTATGACATGGGACATGATCATTACGGTAATTTCACACAATTTTCTTCGAGTTCTTTGCAAACTTGCCTACTTTTCAAATGTAAAGTTCCGTGAAATTGACTGTTTATACTGTGAGATGCTTTATGGTTTATGCCCTAAAAAGGTTAACCTACTACGTTTACTAATTTTGGTCAATTGACAATAATATTTGCTTAAAGAAATAATATAGCTCTTTATAATTATCACTGTAAGTATAAAATAAAAGAAGAAAGTTAAAATTATTATTTTATTACTTAACAATCACAAACACACAAGGACGTCCTCAAGCATACACTCACGCAAAATATACATAAATACTAACTATTGGTGATATAAATAAAACATTCATATCACACAGAATTTACTTTTTACATCAGTCGTTACCATCGAGATATTGGCGGAACTATTAATTGTTACGTTACAACAAACAAACAATACCTATGCCAATCAAAACAACTTTTAAACTCACAAGTGTCATCCAATGGACGGATTCGTTTTAATCTGGGCAGATTAATATTTCCTTGAATACTTAACGCCTTCGTATTAACTTCTAAAATAAGTTAATAATTTAAATAAATAAATAAGTTAATAATTTAAATAAATTACTAAAACACTAGCGCTCGATGCGATTGAAATTGAGCATGAATGATGTGCCGATCAGGGTACATAAACGTTACTGTCATTATTTCAGAAACAAAACTAATAGTATTGAATTTTGTTTGACTATTTATGCTGCATCGTGAACCCAATATAAGTTAAGATTTTCGAAATTTTTAGAAAAAAATTTGGGATTTTTGAATCAACTATGTTATTTTGACGAATGGTTCTAATTCAGCTTTAGACTTCATTGCACTCGAGGTAGAGCTCGCGGCAGTCGACGCCCGAACGTCCCTTGCGACCAGCTTCGAAGTATTCCTCGAAAGTGCCACCGGATTGCCGCTCCAGGACGAAACTTGCTGCGTAACTGTTGGATAAAGAAAGCAAGAAATAAGACATAGTCCATGAAGGTTCGAATTCCCAAGTTTTGCTGCAGTATAGATGCTACTTACGTTCCGAGTTGACAGAAAATGCTCTTGGGTCCAATATCAGTGGAGCACTCCCTGTTAGCCTCGCAGACGTATTTCTGGAGACATTTATCGTTGCTTGTGACGAAAGATCGCGGGTACACCTTGAGCATAGCGATTCCGGCCAGAGCGGCATCGCTTACTGAATCTTTGCGGCCCAATGATCGCGCGGACAGCGATCTATGAGAGAACGAGGTCTTCAAGGCGTCCAGAAGGTTTACCACGATGTTGATGAACTATGAAAAGAGAAAATGTCAATATCAAGCAAGGAAACAAAAGATGAGAACAAAAGATCAGCCTGCTGGTTTGAGTTATATGTGAAATTTATTAATAAGAAGGATAAAGGAAGGATGGATGGATGCATACCTCTCCAGCCTGCTTTGCCATGGAGGCGACTTGATCGGGGTCTTTTGCACCGAGCACCGTCGACAGTACCGCAGCCAATATACCCTGAAGCAAGCGAGAAGCGACACCGTCTCCGTAACCAAACTTTACTATTTACAGTATTATCTTAGGAAAACCTCAGAGAAAATCATGAAAAAACTGCGTAAATGTTTACTTGATTATATTTTAGTATTTTCTCTGAGCCAATCCAAATGGATGTGAAGGTTCTAGTTAGGTATTTGTGAATAAAGGTATATTATCTACTCTAATGATGATGAATGATGCCTGCTGTGAGGGTCAAATAGTGCTTTTTACAATCGGAGTGGCTCAACTTTCTAATCGTAGAATATCTACAGTAACTAACTATGTTAGTGGATCAGTATGGATATAAATATAGTAATGTTGGTAAATGTTTGCGTTTATACATAGTCATTAACGTTATGGGCTTGATTACCCGTGTTTAAGTCATTTAGTATTGTTATTGTCTATTATATCAGTCCGTACCTGCATTGGCGACCCGTTGTCTACTTTATCGATGCCTTCGCTGGAAGCTCCTCCGCCGAGGATAGCTGTGAGGATTTTCAGACCCATAGAGATGAGGTTGGCCCAGGGGGACGGTGCCACGGTGTCCGTATCGAGATTGTCGCTTTTGTTGGGACCAGTGGCAGTACCAGGGTTGAAGATCATCTGCATAATCGCTCCTGAAAAATTTGGCCGTCGGACTATATTATCGTAGATTGATTGTTATACTAATATTATAAATTAACGTTCTGGAAGACGTTCTTACCAAGCATGTTGGACCACGAGAACCCGCCTTCGGAAATGGAGTTAGTTTGAATGTCGTCGAAATCATCGAGTGCGACCTTTTTTAGTGCGTTAGGCTTTTCGGCAAATTTACGTTCTTCCGCAATCGGTCCTTGTGACGCAGGGAGGGAGTTGCTGTAGTATTGTGGGTGATGTGTTCTTACATTGCTCGTTACCTGAAAATAAATAAGCACATTTTTCCAATGAGTATATCGTTAAAAAAACTACTCCAAACGATTGACTTATTTATTAAGGTCTGAAACCGGTGGTAAGCAATTAGGTAAGTATTCAATAGGTTTCTTCAATTACCTGTGAGATAAGAGGGACTTGCTGTGGGTACGCCAACGTGTGGAGGATCGCCGATGAGCTGATCAGGGCTAACATCGCCCAGCCGGTCACTTTTTGATACATCCTGCAACAAAACACTCGTAAGTAAACGTCACAACCAAAGGTAAGATGTGATAACTACTCAAAATTAAGTAATAAAATAAACTTTCTTTAATATAATTGTGCTCTCGCGCAATGGACGTGTCGTCGATTAGAAAGTGCTCTGATGAGTGATTCGCGCGAATTGATCGCTCGCCTCAAGAGTTGCTTAGAAAGTGGCCCCTTGAGCTTGAGCTGGCATCTGTTTTATTTTAAGAGGATGCTGTGGAGACTAATTAGAGGATGTGCTGCATTGCATACTTAAGTCTTAACGCCTTTTACAGGAAAGATTGAAAAAAGTTATTTTTATTTGGTGCCGTAATTCTATAAAACACTACAGTCCAGTACCCAATGCAATAGTGTTTTCGGATTCCTTGACATAACGTTAATTTGTAAAGTTTGTTCTACATTTATGATGTGCAAGCGACTGTTCTACCTATCCGTTACAGAAGTGTTACGCCTTCTCGGATAGACCCAATGCAGGTGACCCGGTCTCTCTAACTGTAGTTCGGTTGTCACCTGCCTCGTTTAATAAGGTGCTAGTTATATAAATTGACGTAAATTCTGAACGGTCATTGGTCACGAAACTGCTTGAATGGTCCACTTTCTTTGACCGATAAAGCGCATATTTACACCTGTTTGAAACGCTTCCGGCGTATCCAATTGTTGCGTCACGTTTTTGTCACGCAGGTACCTATATGCTTTGTGACATAAAAAACATGGGATTTCTGCACATCATCAACATCAACAAATTAGCTTAGCCTGTAGACGACCGATCTTGAGCCTTCACTATCCACCATCTCCTGATCCATCGAGTAGAGGGAACATCCTACACTACAATTCTTATCACATCTGACAGCAGTTTCGAAATTGGTACCTAAAAAAAGATCTTCCAAATATTCGTTTTCAAAATGCCGTTTAGTTATATTCTGCAAAAGAACTAGAAGCATTAGAGCATTTACATGATGTATCATGCATGCCTAAGTTGTTTGCAGTTGTTGATTGCACCGGTTGCTGGTAATAGCCGTGTGTCGAGATTCTCGCCGGAGAAATTTGTTGGCTGACTCGCACACAACTTTATGTTTTATGTATGCTTTGTTGTCGCCATTAGCTAGCTAACCGCTACATACACATAGCCATTTTATGTAACTTTTCCGAAATCTCGAAGCCAATAAACGTTCATGAAATACCTATTCGAATGCGCGCCATTTGTGAAGATGCCGCGAATTGCCGCAGAGAAAGCGGGAAGTATGACTACTTATGCGTAATAGCTGAACTAAAATATGCGACGCGTGTTTGTATTCTAATAATAGCATTTTGAAGTTGGACAAAACATGTCTATGATGTAACGATGTTACTTAGTAGGTACCTACTGTAGAATATCGACTGTGCGAATAAACCAATCAAATGCTCGACATACAAACTATCTAGGTTTATTTTTTAGGGTTCGCAAGCCAGGCGAGGAACAATAAGTCCCTAAGACCGTCCATGTCTGTCTGTTTTAGTTTGCCACAACAATGTCATATAACCTTTGCAATACATAACAAAATCCTACTAATAGGTATAATAATTGCGAAAGTCTTGAGTGTGGGTGAATGTTTGTTATCACGTATCTCCGTGACAACTTTAGTGAGGAACGAAGATGGTTTGAAATAATACATAGGCTACTTTTTATCCAGGAAAAAAATACTGTTCCTGTGGGATAGCATAAAAACTAAAACTGCGCCATGGAGTTGCTTTTAAGGTTTTGACAAAAATCCTCCATCCCCCACATTAGAATGTAAAGATATTTTATGTAAAGCGCTCTGCAGGCATACCTAATTAATTCGAATCCTAATTCTAAGCGGAGGAATAAAATCTGCACTGACGTCCCGTGTTTGTGTTATGTATTTTTGTGTGCATTGTCCCTCTGCTAACCTGACCTCAGCCAGCCCAAATTCTCAAAAAAATATAAATTTTAATTTTTAGGATTTTAATTATATCGAATGTGATATTTTATCGGGTAGGATCTGAGAATCGGGGCCCTCTGTTCCAGCACATCGATCGTGCCGTGGATGGTGGCAAGCAAGTTCCGATTGTGCTCTGGTTTCATTTGTGACTGTACGTGAAGTATCACTGTTTCTTCATCCTAGAAGCAACCACGACAGATTCCACTGTCTGTGGCTCCAGTCATTACGAGGTGGTGGTTGAGATCGCAATGACCCGTGATTACAGTCTATTAACTATCATACTCGCATATAGCTCGCAGAACCGATAACCGCTGGGGAATAAAGGTTCTCAAGTGGCGACCACGAACTGGAAAACGAAGTGTAGGACGGCTCCCACTCGATGGACCGATGACATTAAAGCGGTCCCAGGAAGTCTATGGATGGTGAAGGCTTAAAATCGGTCGTCATGGCGCTCTTTGCAGGAAGCATATGTCCAGCAGTGGACTCCTATCGGCTGATATGATGAACAACCGTACTGTAGATATTTAAAAAAGGACCACCATGCAGCTCCGTAAACTTTGAAAAAACATAGCACGACACGACTGCTGATTCCGCAGTGTTACTATTCAACAATAAGTTTTCTTCTAGATTATTAACTACAACTTTTACTCCGCGAAAGCTTGTTAGTAAAATTAATAAGCTGATTAGCGTAAAGCAAGGCCATCGACCTGTTGACCCAGTAACCCTGCGCTTGCCGGTGCATCGCGGGAACCTCACTTTCGATCGTCGCGGATCTACGCCCGTATGGCCTACTATTCTATGAATAGGCTGTGTCGTACCTACTTCACTATTATTATAGCTTTTCATTCAAGGGACAATAGAAAGCATAATGCGCATTTTTGTCAAATTGCTCTCTGCTTTCTTTTTGACTTGTATACTGTGTTGTCATGACATGTGATAGTAGAATCCCACGATTTATTATTGAAAAATAAACTTTGTTGCGTTCGTTCTTTTAACAAGGCGTATAAATAAATATATCAAGGTTTTTATCGTATCGACTTTTTTAATTAAGAAATACATAATTAACGAATACAATAACTAGAAAAATAGTGAAGCGGTGACGCTATTTTGCGTTTATATAAAAAATAAAACTATCTTTTGGTTTGTCATTTGTTGAATAGTTGTCATTATTATTAAAGCAAACTAAAGTAAATATTGATATTGTTTATTAACACGAAGCACAGCAGCGGCGCGGGCGCAGCGAACATGGCGATGGGTGAAAGCAACCCGGGCCGGTCGCGTGTAAGCCGCTGCCGTGCAAGGTTAACGTTTTTCTAATTTCGGAGCGAGGACTCAGACCTGCTATTACGATGTGACCAGCTCCCTACTTTCATCGGAAATTCACCGTGGAAAAATGAGAAGCAAGATTTTTCTCGATTTTCCTCTTGTAGAGCGAGAAGCATAACTTCACACCAGTTTTGCGCTCTCTACAAATTATCTGTTTTTCATATTGACGCTGTTGGGTCCGCGTGGTGGATTAAGACCCAATCACTCTCGCTGGAGAGTAGGCCAGTGTCCCAGCAGTGGGAACATTAGAGAGGCTGTCATGATGATGATGATGATGATGATATCGACGCGATTTACTTAAATAAGTTTTAAGATGTACACTTGTACCTATCAAATTTGTGAGTGGATTTTTTTGGCCCTACCTATGAATAAACCAAAATACTTTTTCTGCAGAGTAATTTTACTAACACGGCAACTTTCGGCAAACAAAGATAATAAATCTTTAGAAAAACTGTCCTTTCAGCGGCTTGCGGTATTTTCTTTTCATGTTATTCATATGTCAATTAACAAAGACGATGATAGATAAAAAAGATTATTAGCTAACAGAAATGAGCAACGTAAACATCTAAGTATGTTAAGTGAATTATATAAAGCTGTTTCGATTATATAACTAATTGAGTTTTCTTATTTCAATTACTTACGATTAAAACATCTCTTAAAACTTTTTTTGTCCACGTTTTCGGTTGTTTTTTCGCCGTTGACCGGTCCAGCGTGCAACGCTTTCTAACCGCCCGCAAGAGTGCGTGCGTGTTTCGTACGCGGATATAAGCATTTCAGAACAAGTTCACAGATGATTCACAAGGCCGTGAGGCCAGGATCTGTTCCGATTACTTCGGATGTTACACTAGGTTAGGTAGGTAGGTACCGCTTTGGCATCGTTGAAAGTAAATTGAATATTTCTCGAACGAATGACTTGCTTGTCGAAATAACGTTAAGGTTATCGAAACGTTTAATTAAGTATAAAAACTTCAGTGGTATGATTATCGTTTAGTGAACTCAAACCGATAGATTGTATTTGACCTTATCAAACATCCGCAGGTAAGTTCTTAAGTAATTCAGTAAATGCGATTACTAAGTATATGCACATTCGTATCACAGAATACAACATTGGGACTGGACTCAAAATACCTTACCAACTAGATCAATACAGCGTGGAAACGATGAAGCAGAAGTAATTGCAAAATTAGCTCGCTCCCATTGATGCTCATTCTACGCCATAGATCGTTTCGAACTATATTTTTCTGCCTAGCTCCAAAATTGGCAAATCTATTGTATACTAATAATTTTTTTTATAATAATAAGAGAAAATACAAAAATACACTGAACTTAAAGAAGAAATTATACGAATCTGGAAGCTAAGCAAAGTATATATTGTACCATTGGTGGTCTCCAGCACAGGTGTGATACCGAAAAGTCTGCATCATTACCTTAATATAATTGATATCCCGGAAAACACTTATATAACAATGCAGAAAACTGCGATTCTTAACACATGTAGGATTGTCCGTAAGTTCTTACAAGAAGACGTCCTGTCTCACTCAACATGATTCGCACTTGGCTTAGGCCCGTGAGTCTCATTAAACCGAAATATTAATATTTCTAGAGTAAAAAAAAACATTGAAAATAATAATAATAATGTTTTATTCACCAACTGACATATGTAGTTACATTTGCATTAAAGTAAAAACTTTATAAATGAAAAAAATTGATTGTTTGTTAGTTTGTATTGAAAAATTATTTCACTGTTGGGAAGGTACATATACTATCCCCGGGTGACATAGGCTATTTTTATTACTAGCGACCCGCCCAGTGTTCACAAGTGTGCTTAATCATTGCACCCGTGCGAAGCCGGGGCAGATCGCTGGTCATTTATTTAGCAGTTTACGTACTCGTGTAGGTAGTAGCACAGTACTAGTTACATGCGATGTTCTACAAGTAAACGTATAGGTACTTACCTCACCGTTACGCTTCTAGCTGATAGATCTTACGGTACACACTATTGAAATATAAAATCTTGATGGTCTACCAACCCATTATCGATATCACTGTATAATTAGCTATTCAGAATATCGATGTGGTATCCTATTCATTCACAAACCCATTAAAGATTATAGATGCACCCTAAGTACTTTTTGCCAAATTCAAAATATCATTTTTTCAATAAATCACAAATATCACGTTGAAACGATTTACTTCACGTTACTTAAACGTCTTACGTTTGCGTGAATTTACGCCAGTTCAATGCGCCCCCGCCCGCCTAGATGAATCTGGCAACAAACTGTGTTCCTAGCTCATGATCCATTGATCATGGTGCATGCAACTGCGCCGTAATTTCGGGAAGCAAGCAACACATACAACAGGTAAAAACAGTGAACTCCGTTTAAAAAAAACACTAAAAGCTGTTAATATTGATTGACTAAGATAATGATACCTACCTACCTAATTCTTAAGTAAAATAAGTACCTAGTGAACTATTATGAACTATTTCTTGTGTTAGGTCAACTGTTATTCCCAAACTTCGAATCATCAAACAAAAGCGTTACTCTACGAGCCAATATCAAAGACATCAACGCGCTCTTCTCTACCGGAATTTTAATGAAGAATAACTTCATAAATATTAGATATTCAATAGAACGAGGTACTAACTTGGTAGGTTTACCTTGGTAGTACTTACTGTGTGTTTCTAAATTAGATACCTACATAACTAACCTAACTACTATTCTGAATGTATTACATTTTTTGGTTGCAAACAAACAAATTATCTTACCTTTATACTTCACTACCCCCTAATACTCGATCAAAGATATAAGTTTGTAATTAATTTTACTCAATTTATTCTAAAAGCGATTCCCTTTCAAAAGCGATAGCGGCGGTATGTAATAAGTACCTACCTATTCGTTTAAAAATAATTTCGGTTACCCAATGCCGCAGGTGAATGAGATTTCCTCTCGGCGCAACTTTCACTTTAAAGTTTTTTGGACATGACCGAAGTGTTACGGCTCAAGCATCGAGATGATGACATTAATGGCTGCCGAGAAGCTATTTGGGAAACATTTTTGATGTTCAATTTCGTTTTCTTTTTCACGTTTTCGGAAAGTTAATTTAATGTATAATCTAAATAACATTTGTAATATTTGCAACCATTTAAAATAAATACTTTCTTTGTTAGGTATAAAAAGGTCTTGTTCGAATCAACGTAAAGCAAAACAGGCGCTGTCAAGTTCATAAATGTATCTATGTGTATATACATATTTACCCTAATTAAAAAGAGGGCCTAAAATAGTACCTTGAAGCAACGCTCTGCTAAACACAAGTATGTATGTACCAGTTATAGATTGAAAATGTTCTCAATTTGAAATATAAATCTGAATTTCACATAAGTACTTATAAAAAAGAGGACCTTAAATGGTTCCTTGAAGCAGCCCCCATGCTAGTACTAATATCCTGTGCCCATGCTACAATAATTATTGGGTAAAATGAAATTGTTCTTAATTTTTAAATTGCATTATGACTACCTATATTTTGTAAACACATAGTACTTGTTACTGGTTTCTATCATCCGAACCATGAACATGCATTTCTGCACTATTCGATCGGAGACTAATCTGCTATCCGTTATCATAACCGTTGCTATAAATTATTGACTCGCTGCATCCGCTATCATAATGAAGACACGCAATAACTGTTTCTGATTATTAAACTTTACTTTACCTTGTTTTCTAACAAGGTAAAGTAAAGTACCACTTGTTCAAAAAAATCCTACTTGCACCCGTCGAAATGAAATGTAGTTACCTATCAAATGATGTGGATATAGCAACTTGATAAGTTAAATTATAATGTCCTGAGAGACATGCGGCGGCTTGAGACAGGATCAAGCAATGTCACGCAAGTCTGTTTACTTCGGTCGCTTGCTAACCATTCTGACGCACAGACAGCTTTCCTTACTACTTTCAACGCAGCCTACGTCTCGAGACTTTTAATTACCTACTCAATAGCATATAAGTAACGCTTAGTTTTGTTTACGAGTCAATAACGGCTCTATAGTACAGCAACATTCGTTGCAATTTCTACAATAGATAATAATAGATTCTCATAGCTACTGTAGCTACAATTCATTATGTACGGTATCTACTTGCTTTTGAATGTTATACAATTTTAGAACACAGTAGTAAGTATTATATATGCACTAAGTAGCCGATGATCAACGTGAATGAACTTTGAGTTCAAAGTGGATGCCGTTTTTACCCACCTATCACAATAAATGTAGAAATCGCTTTCTAATGCGGTAGAAAGATAACTCCAACGTTCATGCGTGCCAAGCAAGCAAGAGCGAAGTCATTTGTAACTTAATCGACTCAATGAAATTTATTTTGACCAAGCAATAACATACCATCAAGTAAACTTTCTCCAATTTTAAAATCAAAACATTGAACTTGATAAGTCGATACAGTGTTTCGCTCTATTTGTGATATAGAACAATAGACGAAGCCACCGTTGAGAATGCTGAATAGATTTATTACAGTGTTAGAAAAACGTGGGCATATGGGTATATGGAATGGACTTGTGCAGGCTCTTTGTAACATTTTCAATAAGAGATTACAATTGTTACGTCAATGACGTTATTCAATGTTTTGTTTTTGCGTCGATGCTGTGTCGAATCCAGAGTTGAGCTACGTGTACCTACATAATTTCACATTTTAGAAAGTGAAGGTCTATATTTACATGTCCAAAGACGGACGGTGAAAATTATACGTTGTGTGTTTAGAGTTCATAATAGGCATGAAATTCGAATTTGTTTATAAATATTATATTTTCAACTTTTTGTAAGCACCTATTATGCTGTAAAGTATCTAAGTATTTGCATTTTGTTAAATTACTAGATATAAACCAAGATGAGAAAAAAATCATCAACAACACAACAAAAAGCAAGCACTTGCCTAAATAAAAAAAAAAACTGTACCTACCGAAGTACATATATAAACACTGCAGAATAAAATCAAATTATGATAAATAAAAGCTCGCTGACTTCTTATACCTACTTAATATAAATTTCCACAAACAATATTTTTATCACAAATTCACTTCAGCACCGGAAAGTCAAGTGATCACAAACACCGTCGACATGTCATTACTTTCACACGGATGCATCCCAAAGCGAAGTCCTTAAACCTTAGGGCCGCTTACCTTAATCTGTTTCCGGAACAATATCACTGAATCACTGAAAACCTTATCTTCCACGAGGTAGCTAAATCACCGGTGAAAGTGCGTGTTACTGGTGCGGGAGTTTGACTTGCAATGAGCGTCGCGCCTTGAACTTCACTATATATATATAATGACCCAGTTATTGTAGCTACGGATAACTGTGCTAGTCGGTCCATGTGTCCAATCTGTTCCCTATCCCGTTGGAAGAGGGTCCGAGGCCTTGGCAAGGACACTTGTTTACCCTTGTCATATTTACACGTGGTGTTGTTGGATCGGTTGTTTGATATTACCTACGTTTGTTTGACCCAATCTTTTTAGTTTCCTAAAACGTTCCTCTTTTATTAATTAATTGTTATTTTATTATGGTATGCTGGGCCTTCCACATACTATAGGTGCTCCATATTTAAAAGTAAAGTTATAATAAAGACGATCGTCATTCGCATCTATTATATATTTTTCAGATGTGGAACGAATGGTTGATCGAACATTTTGGTTGTTACAGGTAACTAAAACAGCGATGCGGTGCGGTAAGCAAGGTTAAGGTAGGTTATGGTAGGCCAAGGACGCGCGAAGGACTATGGGGAAAACATTGGTAAGTTACCCCTTTTCTGTTTTACAAGTTTTTCGGACTTCAAACGACGCTGATTTTCCAACTTTCTAAAGGATACCAACACTATATATTTTAATCCGTACAAAATAATGGTACGTTTAGCTTCCTACCACATTTAATAAGTAAAAATACAAAATCCGCCAAATTGCTCGTATTATATTTTGTACAAAATAACAAATAACTATGCATTACACAAATAAGTATAGGAACCTATTATGTAGCCAAACATAGCCAATGAAATACATTATCAAGACCTATGTCTCATTCTCAACTTTTGGTCTGGTGCTACAGGTATTCATTATCGAAAGCTTTAAATACAAGTGTCAAACCATAGCATATTAATATCCAGTAATGTAACATCCAGAAATGCTTAGCAGCCTTTTCAAAAACGAATCCACAAGTTAAACTTCAAATAATATATTGATTTCTGCTCTACAGGTACTCTCAATCTCAAACAAGCCGTTTGCTAGGAACCTAGTGGCAAATGTAGTTACGTCTTTGTTTTGCAAAGTCTATTTCCGGTGCATTTTCCATCTGATAATCGCGAATTGCTTACAAATAAAGCAACACCAGTTGACTTACCGAGTAGATTGCAAGTCGAACTAACTTCAGTGATGTTTGTGATAAACTAGGTAAGTCTGTGGTCTTTGATTAAATTTTTAACAATTAAAACAAGCCTTGTTTTTGATATACTCCCTAGTCATCAATAATAAATTATTATCTATTGTCTGATTCAACTATTAACTATGGATTAGGAATTGGGTTGGTTTTACGATCGTTTTTTCTTAGGTAAAATTCCCTGTAATGTTGTAGTTGTAGAGCTCGAGCATATCCTCTGCTAAATTATTGTTTAGTTTCAGGAATTTCTGTCCCACTGCTGGGTAAAGGCCCTCCATTTCTTCCACTTTTCGCGATCTAACGCCGTAACAGGCCATGAACATAAAATATGTGAGTCAAGCTCGTCCCGTCATCTCATCCTGGGTCTTCCAGGTCACCGTCTTGCAGTATCTGTGTTTCTGTTAGATGTCTTATTTAAATCATATCTCAGAGAATCAACAAATAAAATCTATACTGTTCGCCAGCCCGAAGTTCCCAAAATAATAAAACGAAAGTTGGACGATAAGGAAACAAAATTCACTTTCGCTAACTTCCTTGAAACCAAGGGGTTACATTGCAGAGGATTGCAGATTTTGCAGATCATTGACCTACTGTGACTCATTTGGTCACTTTCGAATGGGGGTTTTTGACTTTTGAAAATAAATGTTCTATGGATTAAAAAACATTGGATGCTTGTTGATGCCTACGATTGTTTTAAAACAGGATATTTGTAGAACAGTATATAATAGTAAGGACAACAGTATATAATAGTAAGAATAATTATAGAAGGGAACAAAGTGTGTACTCTCTTAGCAGATTTTTCATATCACTCTATCTTCATAAAATATCCGATCTCAAGATTAATCACTGATAGATGCTTGATAGATTATAGATAGATAGATTATTGCACACGTTAGTTATGATACTAAAACTACCTAACTACTTAAGATTAGCACCTAGTGGTTGCACCTTCCGGACAGTGCTCATGATGACGCGTGTCCTAAACTAATAAAATCATGTCAAACTTAGCACAGAATTTTACGTTGTTACTTTGAGTAAAAAGTAAGTTCCCAAGTAAACAATAAATCATACTCACAAGTTCAAAAGGCGATGGTATAGTTTCCCGACTGGTATGTCCGATAATATTTGTCAATTTGCATGTCACCCAGCGAGGGTAACTGTAAACGGAGTGAGAGTCACCTTCATACCCACTTCTCTTCTCCACTGAGCCACATATTTCGGTATTCAAGCGCCGTAGCCCGTCCGACAGGTTTTAGATTGTGATAATCACATAGTGATTAGTCAAGTAGGAAATTATACATTATAACGAAGGAGTTGCTCTGTTATTTGTGGCTAACAAGCTCTCGAAAGCTAAACCTTGTGTTTTCTTTTTTTTTTGTTGATAAGGCTAGGTATACGCACCGCACTACAACATTTTTGATAAGTTGATATCAAATTGTCAATAAACCTTGTTAGACAAGCTAAAAGATTTCTACTAGGGGTTTGTCAAGCACGACACCATTCATATTTATCATGTTGACTCTATTATATGTAACTAAATGACGTTAGTATGACCTACTCTATCTAGTAAGGCAACCCTTCTAACAGCATATCCACGCCACCCAATGCTCTTAGCCGTTCCTTAGGGTCCTTCGGTTAGGAACCATTAAACAAAATATGACACAATCGCTTCAATTCATGTAGGTTATAGTTTCTTAGGCGGAACACATTCGCATTGAATAGATCAAGATTATTAGTCTATAACCATAAACGGAACTCGTCGGAATTGGGACGAGCATCGATGTGACCTCATAGCGGTTTCCGTAAGTACCTACCTACTATCTGCCGCAAAGAGCGTTGACGAAGAAGACTCTTCTGATTATTCAGGTTTGGATGGGGGTCAGGTGCTGAAAATAAACAAACTTGTTAACATATTATGATACCTACCTAAACTACTGATTCAACTTCAGAATATAGCTGCTTTTATATTTCCTGTTTTATTTGTTCGTAGTTCCTAGTACATTGAACTATGAAACTCCATATTAATATAAGGAATTTCTGCTGGACCCCGACAGAAAGGTATCCAAATTAAAGCCTCTAAAACCTAAATATGTACAGTAGGGTTGATTGCCATTCAATAAATCGGTTCTTGTCTTGTCGACGAGTTGTCGATAACGTTTACTTTTTTTTTTAGGAAAGTTATCGTATACTAAACTAAGCCACCAAATACTTCCTTTCTCTTTAAAATATATCGCAGCACAAGAAAGTGAAAATATAGTCCGTAATCAAGTAAACAAATAAGTATAATATTGTGCGTAAACAGTCGTTTCGGGGCAGTGTGTCACCAGCGAAATGGCTTTCGTTTGTGAATGAATCTACTCTATCAATGCAGTGATCTAGAAGGACAGCATTCGGACGGCCCTAGCGAGGACTACGTGTTTCGATCATCTGTAGTTGCTGTTACTTAGGGAAGATGGTAGATAGATACTTAGTACCTACCAAACAGGTAACGTGAGCCAACTAATTTGCATGCGGATAACTTTAAGTATTTGGTATTATGGTTTTTTATGTCAACATGCAGTGTCCTACTTATGTAAGTTTGTATGAGTCTGTGACAAACGGTCTGTAGAGACGGTGAAGGCATAACAGTTGTAGGTAAAGTCACCTAAAGCTTTTAAGTTCTATAAGACACTGCTACGTGCTCGTCACCGAGATTTTGCCCAGTAATTTCGGCATTTCACTTCAATAATAAGCGACTGAGATTTAACAACTTTGTCTAGGAGTGACGAATGCAGTGCAGTGTCACAGGCTTTGTGCCTCGTCACTTGCTGACATTAAAAAAACCCACTAACAAGGACATTTTCTGATGAGTCTATCTTAGTAGGGTTCTTTCTTGGTAATTGTTTCAAAACTAAAATAACAAGAGAGCTTGGATGCAACCTAAAGGTTAATTAAGTTAATGGGAAAATGCCAATAGCCTCTAGACAGTGCAATGTCACAGTCATAGAAAGTGAAGCTGCTCCCGATGTGAAGCAGGACGGATAATTTCGTACAACAATAGGCCTACGAGCTACGATTACGGCGACCGTCCCTAAGCCAGAGCTGGTTCGTGAGAAGGGCAGACAGGGCTCTCAAATTACTCGAATGTGATCTATATAAATTTAATCAATGCAAATAACTAAGGAGATAGTAGGTAGTTTATAGATTCAGGCGTTACTTTGCGGAAATCCATTACAAGATAAAAAACATGACGAAAAATCAGCTCTGCAACACGTCTGCCGGAGAACAAGTCGATGGTCCTGTTGATGTCCCGTGGAGGGATGAAACACGTGTCGATATTTTTCTTTTGAGGTTAACTGTGTTAACTGTGTGACCTCATTGGTTAAAACTTTTAACCTTTTAACAGACGAATAATCTCTAGTACCTACCTAGGTCTACTAGAGATTTTTCGTCTGTTTTTTATCTTAGATAGTAGGTACTATTTGTTTTCTTTTGTTTCCTTTGTTCGGTTTAGAGCAGATTATTTTTTTAATCTAAGTAGGTATACTAATATTATAA
This sequence comes from Colostygia pectinataria, assembly GCA_951394395.1. Lineage (NCBI taxonomy): Eukaryota > Metazoa > Arthropoda > Insecta > Lepidoptera > Geometridae > Colostygia > Colostygia pectinataria. The sequence goes on from OX596362.1 coordinate 4,884,988, forward strand.
AGAGAAAATAATTGTATTTTTTTAGCGAATAAACTCAGAAACTACTGCCTGATGAAACTGCTAGGCCGCTAGTGTGATATATAATGTAGAGACAGGTTTAGGCATGTTAATAAAAGGGAATCTTCCGATATTACTAATTTCGATCTCAGCAACGCACGCCGCAACGTCCTCCAGTTCGACTCTGCTGTAATACTAATATTAGGTGTATTTAGTTACATGGAGACGACGACGACGTGATTCTAAATCACTTCGAACAAAATGCAACGCTATACTAGTTACCTACATTATTTTAGTTTGATTTAACTTTTCACTTTTATTCTAGATACCTACGTAATTGTAGTAAACTGTCTTGCAATTGTTTTCGAGGTTAGCTAGTGGTTTTCTTTATGTAATCTTCTTATTTAATCTGGTCTTTGCTACTAAGGCTCTGGATTCGACCAACGTTTGGAATAACTATTCCGTGGAATACAACTTACATTACTCGATTCGACCGGCTTTTAGAATAACTATTCCGTGGAATAAGAAATGTCAAATACAAGTAAACTGTCAGTTTACTTGCTAATAACTATGATTTACTCTGCGAATAGTGCCTCTATTCGAGTTTGGTCGAATCCAACCTAAGTATTAAATAAATAAATTATTATTAGCTTGGTTATCTTATACATATTTTGCTCTTTGCCTATTAATTTTCTTGTGATTCGAGACTATTATGAAAGCTAAAGTTCTCGAATTCGGCAATAGTGTTGTTCCGGATATTCCGGTTTCTTTTCGGAGAATTTACTTTTGCAAAGCTATGATTCAACGAAGGATTGGTTATCAATGTGGATCAAGGTTCTATCGTCAAAACACCTTGCTGGATAGCTTCTTATCATGGCAAATCATTTGCAAGTCTGATATCACAATCTTACTAAAAGGTAGTTCAATGTCGTTTTATAACATAAGTAATATTTATGAAAGTCCTTGCATAGAATTCTAACGACCCGCTATGGCTTTACTCATGGGTTCATAAGATGGCTTCGTTTTCTAGGATATTATGGGATGTTATAATCTGATTGATAGTGTCGTCTTATTTAGGTAGAGATACTTTTCTACATAACACGCACAAATTATGCGTTCATTTTACCGTGTTCCGGTTCGAAGGGCAAGAAAGCTTGTAGAATTGCACACTACTTTCCAACTTATAAGTATCTCGAGAATGCTATTCAAAGCCCATGGCAGTACGATATTTACTGATATAATTTGTAGGTAACCTTACAATGGCTTAAATGGCAAAAAATCACTGTAACTAATTCTGTAAATTATAATTACCTAGTTTGTGGCTGTCTCTTGAATCATTGGATTCAGGGATAGGGATGGATTAGTCATTTGACTATCCCGATCCAATCCCAAATTAAATCCCATTCTAATATACTGCTGTAAAAATTTTTGCCCCCCCCCCCTTCCCCCAGCTACGTACCTACTTAATGTTCGTTCAGCCGTGTGAAAATTTGTACATTGTATAATAATAAATAAATAAATAATGCTGGACAATCCACACACCACCGGTCGTGCACCAATGGTTTTTTCTGTTCGAAAAGAATCAATTTCATAGTGGCCTAGGTCTTAGTAACACCATAGAGAAATTGGAAAAAAATATAAAACTAACTTTATAATACAATTTTATTTTTATGTAGACAAACAAAGTTCTATATGAAAAATGTTTGTTGTGTTGAGTTTCCTAAAACGGGAACACTGGAGGTCCGCCATGACAGCTATTAGCCAATGATCGTGACGTATCTTGACTTTGACAGTACCTAATAACCCAGTTGTTCGTTAAACCCGCCATGTTGTTTTGCATTGTGTTGCACTCCTTCACAAAGATAAACTTACTTAAGATTGTGAAAGAAGCTAAAATAAATTAAATAAACAGCTTAAAATGGTTTCTTTAATGAATATCTAAATATACCCCTACAAAGGTCCTAGGCCCGGCTCCATACATCGAGAAACAACTCCTTTATGTGCGCAATGCCAGTGCTCTCATACGGTGAAGGAAAACATCGTGAGGAAACCGGCATGTCCAAGAACTAAAAATTCGAAAGACATGTGCCATCCACCAATCCGCATTGGGTACGCGTGGTGGATTAAGACCCAATCACTCTCGCCTGAGAGCAGGCCAGTGTCCCAGCAGAGGGAACAATAGAAGGCTGTCATGATGATCCACACAGCTTCATCTAGCCCCAAGGTAAGCTACTGTTAAACAGAGCTGTATTATATGTACTAGATGACTGATATATACCTAATACAATACAATACATAGATATTTTTTATTATATATAGAAAATACCCAGAACACCCGTAATAAATATTAGATCGTACAAATATTTGACCCGAGGCGGGAATCGAACCCGCAACCTCCGCGTCGCAGGCGGACCTGCACCCGCTGCCACATCGGTCGTCAATAATATAGTATTGTAATGGTATTCTTGTGTCGCTGACTGTAGGATGACGTAAACAAGTATTCCTTCCTAAGTCTCAAAAGATGAAGAGTGTAAAAAATTAGTGCGGACAAAGCCGTGTCGTTCCACTAGTAAGTTAATAAAAATATAATTTAGAATGACTAAGACGCTGCTGAGCTCCCACTACATTTATTTACTTTAAGTATGCAATTAGTATAATTTTTCATCATGCACGTTCGTTTTTGGCTTGTTTGAAATAATTTGAGTTTCTTTTGACATCCGTCTGTCCACGTAGGTAGGTATTACTTTCTCTGCACAGTACAATATTGGAGTTGTTACCTGCGTTTATGAAGAACCTGCTATGATAACTTCAGGCAATAATAAAAATTCCGGGGGTGAAAATGAAAGTTACATTTTTTTTATAAAATGGAACAACGGTTCTAAAAGTTTCTGTATTTTGCGTAAGAAAGGATCGAAAAGAAGCCTGCTTCTGAGAATCATTTCCAATGTATATTTATTACAAGTTAACAGTTTTCCTCCTTGCTTTCTCCGCAGTCGCCAGCGAGTAGCGATGGGCGCTCAACTATTTCTGGCTCAAGAAGCAAAATCATTCGCCAACTAGCTTTTGACTAGATTGGTTGACTAACTCTCTTAGCTAGGTGACGAACCGCTATGTAGACCAAGTAGATAGCTACTATTATCCACGCGCGACATGTAATTAGGTATGTACGTACATACTACCTAGAGTCATTATATCAGAGATCGGATAACCCATTCAAAAGGGTCGGTAACCCTTATCAATTGGATATTAGGAAGATAGGAAGATATATTAATATTATTATTATGTATAATAAGTATACAGTACATAATATGTCTTCAAGGCGAAATACCTTGGTCACAGCACAGCAGCCTCAGATGTAGCTTTATCCTAAAGTATCTCGTGTGGTGATTAGCGGAAACCCGATACAATAGAACGCAGGCGTGGTGAGCGTGACAAATCTCATTTCGGTCTACTCTTGTGAACGTGTAACTTGTTCTTTACAAATTGTACACCCGACTTTCCTCATGTAAGTAGGTAGGTACCTCTACCTATGTATGTGGGTACCGAAAAGTGTTATGTAAAGCCATTCACTGCGCGGTCATCGATCTCTTAAATATTATCTAATTGTTGCGTCACATTTCATTAGGAGATCACTTTGAATATTGATATTCGCAATTTGCCGATTTGATACACGCCTCGGTGTTTTACTGCTTATCTAAATGTATTTGATTGGTGAGCGTGTGAATTTTAGAGCAGTAGTTAAAAGTTGGTTTACTGTGCCTATTGTACTATATACCACATAAGCTGAGTAGATATATATGTGGCGGTATCATGACGAAAACTGCTGTTTTCTTTATGATTAAAACTGGAATGATCCACGATCCCCAATAACATAAAGGTACCTAGGTACTACTGCGGTGACTAGTCCATTAAAATTAAGTTAATATTTTTACAAATCTGTAGTAGGTACCTAAGTAAGTAATGTACAAAAGCATAGTGCCACCAAAATAAATCGGAACTAATTGGGAAGAAATAAATCGGAAACGAAAGCAAATCTCATAAAAAGGCAAAAACGCGTTTATGATCTGTTTGAATTCAATAAAAAGGAATTTAGAAAGAAAGAAAGAAAAACGTTTGTTTGTGACAGTAGAAACAGCAGGTTTAAAACTAAAAAATAAAAAACACGACACAAACAAATCTATTAGACAACACCATTTTCAGTTCAAAAGACATAAACGCGCTCCCATTCAGATAAGTACCTACGTAAATTATACGTAATGCTTGTAAACAAAAATGTAAACATTAATATATTTATGTTACATTTATTAACAGTAATGTTAATAGATAACTTGTACCTACTAATAAAGTAATATCTTGTATGATCACGGTATCAGGTCGATGACTTCACTTTCTCTCCTGCTTCTTGATAGGTGGTAGGTACCTACCAAAATGTTTGTTTTGACCGGATACTTGGGACCTCGATTGCCTCGACTATACGCTAAAGTTAGTACCTACTATTATACCTACTATTATATATATGGTTATAGTACAAAATTACGAAGCGTTAACTTATTCATATTCATTGTTGTTGGTAAATATTTATAAATAATTTAATATTGTGTGGCGTTATATAAATATTTTTCTATTCTATTTTATTCTAATATGTAACTAGTAGACCTAGACCTCCGATCCTTCAGACTAAAATATTTGCCTAGGATTGATAACTTCATAGGTACTCCTTCATAATCTATGTTTAACAAATAGGCTCTGCCTTACTAGGGAAATAGGAAATGTTTCCGTTTTTATTGGAAAGTACCTAATACTTATTAAAGTGAGTTTGACCATCAATTAAGTGTAATTTGTGTGTAATATAAGTACTTGCTTACTAAAATATATCGCTTAATCAGTAGATACCTGGGTCATTATACTTTGTTAAGTTCAATTTAAATTAACTTTGAAAATGATTATAAAGAGGTCCCGAACCGACAGGCAGTCTGATGCTGTAGACGAAATTATGTAACCACATAATTTGCTAGATAAATTTAGATTTATACGTAACACACATATTATGATATCACGACCCCAATTATTATGTCATAGATAATTATTATTATTACTTAATTATTTATTTCCTGTGCTTAATATCTACTTCCCCTTTTAAATGAGCATTTTGTGGCTCAACAAAAGTAAAAGTGGGTGATTTTTTAATAGTTCGTCGTACCTTTTCTCTCTTTTCATGTATAAACAGCTTTATTGATAAAAATAACAAATGAATAATTAATAAAATGTATGTGTAGTGTACTATATTGAAACTATTACTACTAGCGCTCTCAAACAGTGGTAGAACGAACTACTCATTTAAATTACAGTCTCTGTGTTTCTTCTCACAGATGGCGTGCCTCTCATTAATTTCATCCGCCGACGGTAGATGGCGATACATGATCGCTGCACCGCGTATTGATTCGCTACCTTGATCCTCCTTACCAAATACTGCTCTCTGCATTTTGTTGACAAACGGTGTTATTTTACAAACAAAAAGACGAATGCAGCTGGTTTCTTCCTCAGAACCTTGTTCTCTAAGCATGTCTTCGATAGAATCCGGTAGAGTTTCATTTTTGGCAGCGGCAATAAGGTATTGAAGTGCTTGTGAGTTTTTGTTCAGGATCCAAGTGGTGGGGTCTTCGGAGCGGAGGGGTCTAGGCGGACGTTGAGGTCCAGTTAGGAACGTTGAAATCTAAAATTTTAATAGTAAGTTAATTTTATGAACTAGACTTTTGGCAGGTTGGCAGCCACTGTGACGAAGTTCTTAATCCGCCTAGAGGCCTCCGTTGTGGTTTGACGATTTATCGTAGCTGAGGTAATCAGCTTAGCGTTAATAAACCAAGGAGCGGATGCATTCAGTTGTAAACTCAATTAACGGGTTACGACCTAAAAATATTAAACTTTGTCAAACCGCCAGTTTTATAGCATCTATGCAGTAGAAACTTACCATCTGGGCAACGAAGACCAAAGCATTGACGGCAACAGCACTGATTTGATTGGGTTGCAGACCAAACAACCTGACCAGGTGTTTCAGCGGTGCCAAAGGACTAGGGACCTCATTCACCTCACTAGGCCTGTCTGACTCTTCACTCTGTGACTGGTAGTTTTCAGCAAAAGGAGGCTGTCTTCTATTTGGAGTAGGATGTGGGTTGTTGGCGGTCTGGAATGCTTTGACCACAAACTCGGCTACTTTCAGTGCTACCGATTCAGAACCTGAAAATAACGTATGATGTATGTAGGTACCTACCTACTCACCTAGTTTACCTACCTTTAGACTAGACATCGTCGCTCATATTACAATCATTTTTTTGTTAACTTATTTCCTCCCACTGGCACTGCTGGGAAAAGGTCTTCCCCTAATTATGACACTAAAATATTATAAATATAAGTACATATAATTATTACCTATAGGTATCACTAAAAAGTCAGTTAATAAAACCTGAAATGTTATAAATATTTCGCAAGGTAAGACTAATTTTTCATAATATTATAAGATTATTTTTCGACATATACCGATCATGGTGTAAACCAGACAGACATTTATATGACTGACAAACAGCTATATAACTACCTACCTGATTCTTATCATATTGAATTTTATTTTTGCTCTACCGCTGATACTAAAATGTATTTTTATGAAGTTAAATTATTTCTAATAATAATGTCTCCAACCTATTGTAATTGTAAAGCTCGGATTGTACCTAAAGTACGAAGTACCTAATAATAGCTGTTCTGTGCCCAAAGCTAAGACATACCTACATACGTACCCAGCATATTAGTCGCAAACTTCATTCCACTGCTCAACTTATCCATAAACCCTTCTCTGTAACGATCACTGGCAAGAACCACTTGAAATCCTAGTCCTAAAATGAATAAAAACAGCACTGGTGACGCCATCTTGAAACTCGGCCGAAGACTACATTCTACAAAGAGATGGCGGCATGGTTCGTTTCTTGCCGTAATGAGCACAAGCGCAACCCGCAGTAGAGCAGAAAATTTCCTACTGTTTGTTCTGTAAAATCACAGGATGATTCATTTTACTCCAAAACAACACGAAGAAAGAATATGCAGTAGGTAGAAATTCCAAATTGCCTTACAAGTTACAATACGTGTCTATACTTAAACAAATTGAGAAATTTTACTTATCCTAGGGTTAACAGATGTCGCTACGCGTAGCTTTTATTTACCCAAACATTTGGTCAAATATGATTATGAAACCGTGCTTATCCACAGAATATTAGTAGGTACAATCTACAGCGAAACCCGTGTTGCGTTTGTTTGGTTAACCGTTCCTATGTTTTCAGAACAAAAGTCAAACGATACCGCTTAGATTTGCGGTACTTCACTGATGAAGCTATGCGGCTAAATCATCATGGCCTTTCAATGTTTCCACTTTTGGGACTCTGCCAAGGATCTCAAAAAAGACTGATTGGGTTATAACGACGCAGACCCAATGCAAATTAGTGGATGGCAGATGTCTCTATTTTTTAGTGTTATTGGACATGCATGCATGGCGGATTTCTTCCGAGTATTTTCTTTATCAACTGTTTAGGAGCACTGGCATAATATTGCGCAAATACGAGAAGTTTTCGAGTGGAAAATTTCATTGATGTAGATACAACCGGTTCCAAGCCCACGACATAAGAATCGAAGACAAAGACGCTACCACTAGGACCAAGCAACGCCCTTTAATTATTGCAGTTAAAAAAAGTTAACACACTGTAGATAGATATCTGCCTAATACAAAAAAGTGTCATAGGAAACAATAGCTACGGAAACGTATAAGTACCTTACCTATGTAGGTATTGCATGTAGATAGGTGAAAGGATTTGAGGCAAATTAAGAAGAACTTTCTTAAAAATTAAATAATCAAACTTAGAAATAAAAAAAAACAACTCCAACGAGTTACTTGAGTATTTACTTAGGTAGGTATCTGCAAGTATTTAATAACGCGGTCTTTCTTACTGATGACAAAGTAAAACCTCAGATAATACCTCCATGCACTGCTTATCATGACCGCTAAACTATTGTCGCGCTTAACAGACCAAAATAAACATCTCCAACTTAACTTCTCATCTCACTAAGAAACTGACTCTCACAATGTTCAAACATGTCGTTATTATCTACACAATATTCAAAACCTCCTCAAGTAATATTAACACTGAAGATATCCAGTTTCTCAATGAACTGCCGTTAGAGAAGTTACTCAGAATGAAAAATTCGCTGCAAGACCTTGTCACGACGAATTACAATAATGTGACTGTCACAGAACCGACCTACTTGCAAAGCTTCGGTGCTCAGGCTATGGCAATGAAAGGACCACCCATCAAACGAGGGGATTATGAAGAAATCAGTGTCCACAAGAAAGACAGTAAAATCAGCAATATCTTCTCCATGTCTGTGACTACATTGGCGTTTTTAGCTTTTGGAGGTTACTTGCTCTGTCTTATTGTGCAAGCAGTGAAAGCGAAACAAAATAATGCGAATTACAATCCTACGCAGCCAACTACGTTCTTCGTTAGCGCTGGGATAAAGAAGAAGCCACAACCGCAATTTTCCTCGTCGTATGGCAGGAGGAGGAGGGATATGAGAGTGATGCGCAGCTTCAGGCAGGTGGATCTTCCTCCGGAGCAGCTGTTCGACGCATTGCTGTTGCTATGTGAGGGTTATACTAAGTGGAGTGAAAAGAGTGGTGATTTAAGTATCTAACGCCACCTTATAAACAGACTATGCTAGATATCGTGACTTATTATGGATTTTTGACTAAGCTTTGTAGCAGAATCATCAGCTTTGTGTTATGTTAAAAATTTAATATTAGTAAATTTCTGTCTACGCACAATGGTCTAATTTTGAAGGGATCGGAAAATTATATATTTTTTTCTCGGCTGAGTGTTCGTCTAACAAAAGTTTTCAATGGAAAGCTAAATAAAATCTCTGTTACTCCACATTCTTGCCAATGACTCAATACAGCAGGTGCTAAACGCATCTCAACAAGAAACACCAAATAATACGTATGAAGATATGAATATTTTTCCCTAAAAGCTCGACTAAACGCTATTTACATTAAACGCAGGAAGCCAGATTGCCGGCCAATATCTTTAAACGTATTCAAACTGTCAAATAATCACTGTAACACCCAATAATAGCTGCATCTTGGCTTTCAAGATCCTATTCTACATCCACTCAAGAAACTTTTCACATCTTAGAAAAAACATAAACTCTGTTCTGTATTCTGTTAGCAGTAAAGTTGAGTATTGTGTGTTGTGTGTTTTTTATGAGATTTTGGAGTGTTGTGCATATGTTTGTAAGGGGGGTAATGAGGCTGCTGTTGTCTGTCTGTCATCGGGCTTGTTTACTCGATGCTTACAGAATTAGCGCGCACAGAGCCGTTCAAACGGTTATTGTAAAAATAAATTAGGTAATTTAGGTTTATTTACCAACTATTGAACTGGTAATTTTTATGGTGGTTATAATAATATGTATAAGTACATAGGTAGTTTGGAAATATTGATACTATTTATGAACGCACGATGAATACCTTAATTATTGACTTTTCTAGAAATTCTAGATTATAGTAAGTACTTATCTACTATGTTTTACCTACTTAGTTTTATCTTGTAAATTAAAATACTTATAAAAAAAAATTTTAAGATTTAAAAAAAAAAATTGCCTTTAGACCAAAAAACTCGCCTAACAAACATAAAAAAAACATACAGTCGAATTGACAACCTCCATTTTGAAGTCTGTTAAAAAAGAGGCTGATAATATCTTAATAAATATATAAAATTATGGTTACTTTACTAATAATCCACGCACAGCTATAAATAAGTCTGGGTTATGGTTTTAAAGACCTGAAATTTTGGGTCTTCAATATTTCATGTTTTCCATTTCTAAATAATATGCGTGAATCAATAGGAAATCGTGAATCAATAGGAAGGGAATCGTTTACCGTGCAACAAGAAGTTAAACCTACCCATGTAAGAAAAATTAATAAACGCAAATGAAGCCTCGTTGAAGGGGCGTTAAATTTTTATTTTTATTTAATTTAAAGATATTAAGTTTATTTTACCCCTAAGTCGATTGATACAACCGGACTCTGCCACGCACCGGGGCGGTGGTAATAAAAAGCGATCCCACACCACATGTCCCGCAAGCGATGATATAATAATATGTAAACACAGGCAACAGGCTTGCTTGTAGGAAATTATCTGTAAAATATCTATTATATATATAAATAAAAATATTAGATATATATTTTTAGAGTTGTCAAAAGTTGTCAAACTAGGTGTACCATAATATCCGTAGGTTTATCTAGGTCCTTATCATCAGTTGAACTTATCAACAACAGCAGTTAGTTTCAAATTGCCTACTTTAGTGCCTATCTGCGTCTAGACCTCGTTTCCGTTTAGGGCTCGAGACACTCAAAACAAGTGTTTCTCATATTATCTCGAATGAATCGATTGTAAAATCGATTGACGATTTATTTACGAGGCGATTTGAGTCGAATTCAATTTAGTTTAGAGGGTCCTCACCCTTAGTCGTAAACCTTTGACCTACACTCGCCCATTGCTTGAAACATTCGAGGAGTCAGGACGATACATTTGTAAAGTATCCAATAAGATGTTTAATAATCTTGTTTCTCATTGTTCCATCGACAGATGATGCGATCGAAATAACACGTAGGTTCCAATGCTGTATCGTTTGGCTTTTGTTTCGAAAACGCACTTCGGGAATGGAGATCGAACCCGCAACCTCGCTTCTCAACCGGGCACTCGCTTATCGCGCTACCGGGGTCGTCAAGTGTAGTACGTACTGCCAGCGGATCTCTGCCGTTGTGAAGTTAGCCGTTTGTGGTGCGCAAAGACAATTTAGTTTGAAAAACCTCCATTGCGAATCGAAACGGCTAACTTCAAGACGGCGACCGAAATTCGCTGACAGATTTAATAGGTAATATACAATAAGTATAAAAATAATAAACGTCCTAGCCGGTTTCGGCTACAGGGACTTGGCTTTTTTTTGACTCTATCTATGGGCTTGGGTGTTTAGCCCGCATATGGCTGATATAACCTATTTTTGCGCTAAAGGTTCTACCACATAGAGCACTGATAAAGTGCCATTGACAAAGTTGTAATTTACTAAGCAGTACTTTGTTACTAACTATATACTTCCTAGTAAGCAATAGGCATTAGCACTTGGGCATAGGTCATCGCCTCCCAGCGAGTCGTGCTTAGATATGCAGTATTGACGGCCTATCATAACCACTAAGTAATACCTATCTGGCAGTTATGTAAATGTATTGCTACGAGATGTATGACGGTCTATCTGGCCAGGAAGTTGCGGACTGTAATTCAACACTGCATTTATTGAATTCTTATATCTATTGGTCTACTATCAGTTCATATTCATGAATGTAGGCTTCTTGTAAGTATATTTTTTCTTTTCAATGTGATGAGAACTTTCAGTATCTAAAGTCTTTAGTTAGAACAATCAAAACTGCTAGCTATATGGAATACTTACACACAGACTCATTGCTTGTAACCAATTTGCTAAGTGCTAATTAGTTCTAATATGTCAATCTAGGTTAAATAATATTATATATTTCTGTACTTATTTACCAAAAACCAACGACTACTTAGTAGGATTATAAAACTTTTCGGTGTATTTGTTAAGGTTAGTTTATTACAAGTTGCAAACACACAGACATTAAGCCCAGTCTGTATAACACGCGACTCTTGACTTATGGTTATGAACACGCCTAACAAATTACCTACCATTCAAATGGCACGAAGCTCACATGCGCATGAGTTAGATTAGACAGACACTAGTTGCGAAACTGCCCGCTTGTTTGCCCTCATACCCACTTAGGCAGTACATTTAGTAACCAACAATAAATATCTCAAGCAACAAAATACATCGCGTACTATGTTGACAAATCCCGCAATAAAATATAAGCATTTACAATAAAATTAATTATTATTTACACGGTAAGGTGGGCGCGTGAACTTTTGATAGCATAGTGTGGATAAGACCACATATAAACCGCTGTGATTTGTGGTTTCAAAAATCGCGGACATCATAATAATATGATAGATCTGCAGTCTATTTTACATTGAACTACCTCAGTGTGTGAGTGCCCGGTTGAGAAGCGAAAGGCTGCTGGTTTGATTCCCGCTGCGGGACATGTGTGCATGATCTGCAACATTTGTTCAGGGTCTGGGTGTTTCTATGTACATATAATTAAGCATATTATGTATTTCCAAAAATAATGTATATATGTGTTATTCTGTCACTTATCTGGTTCCCATAGTACAAGCTTTGCTAGATGCCTTGAGGCTAAATTTTTCTTATAAGATTAGTGTGGCTAAAGTAACACTGCGGCCAATGCGGCCTGCATTGGCCTCGTATTGTGCCCGTTGGGGCTAGATGATGCTGTGTAAAAATGTCCGCTTATATTTATTTATTTACTAGTTGACTCGCGCGGTTTTACTTGCTTCATGTTTTTCGCAATTTTTCCACCGTTTAGACTCCTACAAACATTTCAATAACAAAATTAGCCAAATAGGTTCTAGAGATTTAGCGAGACTAACGATCAGCAATTCAATTTTATTTATAAGAAGAAGATTTATTAGGAACGGCCACAGTAGACTGTCTTCAATAGCAGCATGCTGGGGGTCCCGGGGCCCCGCGGCGCCTGCTTTATCGCACGCTGCGCGCGCCGGACACCTCGCGTCCCAACAAGTACTGTAGGGGGACCACTATTACACCGATTAGGGGAATTACACTTGACAATGCCACACTAAGCTTACACTTCACATATAACTTGGGATTGATTGACCACACAATACAGAATAAAATAAAAATATGTATACGCGTCGATCTCCTCCGTTTTTCGTCGCTTAGAAATGAGTTTTCCGTCTCAAATTGTAGAGCACACAATAAAAAATAGTCAAATTAAAGTTTCGATATTGTCTTGATCTCGTAAAATGTTACAATTAAATTATCTAGTCTAATTTCTAAATTATTTCATTTCGACAAAAATTGCTACGACGCCGTCATCATAATTATTTTCAAACTTCATTAAATGGTTACAATGATCATTACAGGTGTCTTTTCATACCGCTTATTGTCTAACTGAGTTTTTTAAGCGGCCCAGAAAAACCAGTCACCAGCCATAGTCAACCATCATAGATTAAAGATAGGCCATAGAACAAACAGGTTGAATTCAGTTAGTCCCTTTTATAAATCCTGTGCAACACATCATAACTGTGGAACGTCCGACACACCTTTATTCTCTACATAAATGGTTCATACCCATTTATGTAGAGTCGCCAATCAAACTCCGTGTGGGCTATACAACTCATGCGCAGGGCATAGTTTGTCCACGAATGGTCTGCTTAGCGGCTCGGGGGACAATCAACGCTCATTGGACGTCGTTAACGGTAATTAGACAGGTGAAGTGGCAATTATCGTAACGATGCCGTGAGATTAATTTAATATTAATAATAGACATAAAAATATTATAGTCGTCAGGGCATAAAAAATTTAGTCTTTAATGCTTTGTTAATTTGTCAACAGAAGATTAGGTTAGGTGATAGATAGATAGGTAAAATGTAGGGTGGCAGAGAGAAAATCCAAAAGAAAATAGGCAATCTTGGCAAATTGAACTCGAAGGTAATCAAATTGAAAAATAAACAACTATGTACGAGTAACTAACTACCTAACTACTAACTTATAAACATTAACAAAAAATTGCTTGCCTATTCTATGAATCGAACCGACAGACGAGATGCGACGGTGACGCGAAAAAAACCTGTATGGCTGTATCTCTACATATTTTCATAACAACAGTCGATAGGGTATCCCTATGACATTTGTTCTATATCACACGGCCTTTTAAAAATCGGTAAAGCTTTGCATCTTTTAACTAAAATAAAAATGACAGCAGGTACTTACCTAATTATTTTTAGAATTTGCACAGAAACCGTTCTAAAATTTTAATAAACACTAATACGGGTAAACTCTTTCGTTAAAATGTAGTGGAAGTAGGTAAGTAGCCCCGGGGGCTACAATAATTTGCTTGCGAAGGCTCTGGCGTCTCCCAGGACTATATTGTGATTTATTCGCCAATAGCCTTCGTTGTGTCATTCCTTTTTTGCCGCATTGCGATTTACGCCTGGAAATGGATTATGATCTGTAATTGACAGGAATTATTTAACGTACAGCTACAGTACCATTTTAAAACGTCATTGACGTCAGTACCGAAATAGATAATCTAGCATGAGCACTAATAGACAACGATAGAAGAATAACATTTTGTTCAAAGAAAACCCAAGAATAATGCCTAACTATTATTTACAGAAGCAGAAACAAAATAACTTAGTTACATAAGTACAAAATACATATTCATGATGTTGCCTTTATAAGGGTATGTCTACTCTTTTTCTAACCATCTGCGAAGTATCCTACCTATACCTACTGTTACTACCCTTTTATATATAGATATAAAGGAGCTCAAATTATAGGCCTCAAAACAACTTTGATATGAAAAATAAATAATTTACCAATAAAAAAATATGATTCATGTCAAAACCAATAAATCAACTTTTATTTACTTCATAAAATTATTAATATCCCAATATCCAATCACAAAGGCACTGAGGTCAGTGTTTGTATTTTATTCTTCGACCCACCTGATTTAAGTAATAAAAAAAACTATTTCCTTTTCCACTTTAGTTAATTCAATACCCATTCCTATTTTCTATTATTAAATACTTTATTGATTAGAGTTAATGATTTCTTGCATTTATTAATATTAAAATTCATTTATATTGAGCTAATTCCTATTAACGACCGATTATTATTGAATTTCATATCAGATGATATTTTAGAATACGATTATGCAAATATTATTGGTTCTTAATAAACAGTTTATGGATTTTATGGATATGAGGGCGCTCGATCGCCCGCGGTCTCTCCGTTCGGCCGGAATCGGCAGCCTGATCCAAGACCGCTCGATACCACTTACCTATTGCCTACTTCATTATATCAACCGATAGACGTCCACTGCTGAACAGGGAGAGCCATGTCGACCGATTTTGAGCCTTCAGCATCCACCTTCCTGCCATCGAGTAATTATACCTATCTACCTATTTACAAAATGATAATCTGAATCAACTACACACGCGCACTGTTTAAATTAAAATTAAAATGTATCTTTCTACGAAGAAGTCATAAAACGATAGTGTCTAGTTCTCATAGAAAATTGGGTGTTTTATCAAGAATAATATCAAAATATTTTTACTTTCAACTTTTATCGCCCAGTGATTGTTATCCTGGCTGGTTACGCTTTATATATAAGGTTATTCATTATTAACCTGACAAACTAAAGGGATAGGTATATATACACATAAAAAAAAATACTTGTACTTTTTTTTCCTAAACATTTTTTTTATATTTAAAAAAAAAAACGTAATTCTTCTTAATAATTAGTTATCCTAGTTAGAAATCGAAAAGGCAGCGCTCGGCACGTGTCAGTAACCCGCGCGTCAAAGAACCGCAGGTCAATAACCCGCGCTTCCTTGACCTGCGCGTGTTAATGACCCGCTACGGGGCGCGCACACTCGAATATTTCATTATTATAGGTACATATATTTTTTTTTATGTGTGGAACCTATCCCTTAAGTTTGTCAGGTTGATAATTAATGACCCTGTATACTGTCGATAAAATGTATTAGTATACAGTAGGTATAGATTTGTTGCAGTGTTTTATAGCGTCTTTTGCCAGTCAGTCAAGTAATTTTGTCAACATTACTTCTAATTATCAAAATATTTTGACAAGCAAGCGAATCAAGCTATATCTTATGCTTGGACCTCTCTCTGTGTTAATACGGTAAATAGGAGGGGAAGGCCTATCGAGCGGTCCTGGATCGCCCCGCGGGACACGGTCACGGCTCCGATCCGGGTCTAATTACAATAAATACAACAACACATTAGAATCGATCACATCGGAAAGTTAAGTATTTGTGTTATTTATCGGAACTAATAAAAGTGATGTACGGTTATCGACGAGAATGTATTTAGGGATTCGCGGCGTAGAACCAGATTACTCTGTGACCAGATGGAAGAACTAATCGAAGGTACTTGCTAGTGCACGTTTCACAACTGTTATTATTATTTATGTTATTAAGGGTTAATAACATATATATGCCTGCAGCTGCATTCAAAAGACATGGCATTATTTTGCACGAGTTTGATTCTTTACATGCTATTATCATTTTAATTAATGAACACATTTTAACAATTATCAATTAACACAATCTACGTAGGTATACCGTATATATACCTATAGTTATCTTAATACTTAGAATCTTATATTTGCATAAAATAAACCTTCAGAACCCATTCATGGTATCCTACAGTCAGCATTGACCGTTATTTATAATCGTTTCTCGAACAGATATAAGGCTGTTATAGGATCCGTGGCGGGTCTCACACGGCTGTATTATTTATTGCGTTTATTGGACGCGAGCTGCGCCTGCGCCGATAAAGCATTTCCTGAGGGGACTTACAGCGACCTCACTGGAAGGTCCTATTCTCAAGGAAAGGGTTTTATAAGGCACTGGTCGTGTAGAAGTAAAGCTTGCCTTTGATTTAAATGTTTTGGGTTTAAATCGAGTTGGGTCGTGCACTAATTTGTTGCGAGCTTCTTTTTTGGATATAAATAAAAATACTAACACTATTTAGTTTCCCAGTAGGTAGAGCCTGAAAAAGTTATTTTTGCCCAAAGCAGCTAATCCAGCTAATAGTTACCGGTAAAACTATATCACGGGAAATTCCCTGTGGTGTGGTCTAACTTTACTATAAGTTTTGTACACATACACCAATATGAAAATACGGGGCATAAGCCCAAATTTTTCGAAACATTAGATTTTACAATAATCCGTTTTATCGATATTGTAATTTGCTGTGTTATAAGGTAGGTTTTTTTTCTAGTTCTGCCATCTGATAAAATAACATAAAAGAAAAACTCGTCTCAATTTTAAATATTTGGGTTATGATCTGAGAAGCCTATTAAATGGAGCCTTACTTCAGAATTACCTCCATGCAGCCTCGTTGAGCAGACTTATAGGGATAATTCACGTCAACAATACTGTTTATTAGCAGTTAGTTATGCTCTGTGATGATATCGCGCCTACTATTAAATATGAATATGTTTGACCGTGGGCGACGGGATTTATTTGCCAGCTGTTTGTGAGCAGAGCAGGTCACACGTTGGAGAAATTTAGAATTTAGGTTTTGGCTTTTCTGTTAGAGATTTGTTACAGAAATTGGCTTACTAAAACCTCAGCTCAATACTTAGCTACATCCTCTTATCTAAAGTCCGTATTTCAGAACGAAACGCAAGCTCAAACGACGCTCAAGCATAATTTTTAAACAGCAAACTGTAACAAAGTCTATGTTTAAGTTTTGCTCTACGATCAAGTACGGTTCGTTCGGAATCGTTGATGACTGACAATAATATAAAACGCATCCTAAACAGAAACTGTTTAGAGTTTCCGGGCTCCTAATTCAACAGCAGAGATTGTAGAAGATAAATCACGAAAACTCGATTGACACGTAACGTACGAATCGCCGTGTTGTCAATTTGTATGAGATTTTGGTAGTTCATTTTACACACCAACGAGCCGCTGTAAAAAACCCCATACAAAAGACGATACGTTAACGTTTACGATTGTCAAATGAGGTTTTTGTAATTCGCCCTCACGAGAGAAAAGCAAGGTTGCGAGAAGTTCCACATGTTCTTCCATCATAAAACCATTGACATATTACGGCGTATTTACGACGTATTCTCTGATCTTGATTCTTGATCTTATATTGACATTGACAGGTGATTAAAGAAAAAAAACCACTAAACGTGTGGTACATTTGGGTGCGGTAAAGGGAATAAAATTATTTTTAACAGGAAATCCATTAAAGTAAGTGCATAGTTTGAGAATTTCAAGAAAGTACGAGCGTACAACTGAACGGCGTGAACTCTATAATATCGGCTTGGTATCGGCATTACAAGACTGCGTTCATAGGCCAGTTCGTTACGAAGCCCTATAACTTGGTGCTAAGCCCGGACACGATTTATACAAATCGCCGTTCATATTGGGTGTCGGTGTCGCAATAAATATTAAATATCGACGCCATTAAAAATATCTCCTTACAGTTTACGAGAGCTCGCGCAGACATGTTTACGTACGGGAGGAGGCAATCAATTCCACTTTTTTCGTTTAACCTTAAGCACAGATTGTTATTAAGTTAGTAAGGTCCCTTTTATTTACATATTTTATGAACTTAGTTACAGGTTTAAGTTTAGTAAGCTGAGCGTAACACGCGAGCTTTCAACTACCGGGTTTTGAAATTTGAAGAAATTGTAATGCATTATTCTAAGATCTTTACTGAAGATGACTACAGTTAGGTACTCGTACATCCTTAAAAAAAAGTTAAACAAAAAAGTAGAATAGGTAATTTTTTTTGTTTGTGAAAAATCAAAATGATTTATATAGGTAAGTATAAACATTCAAAAACTACGGTTTTATGGAGTGGCGAGTTTTCTAGGGTTCTAACTTACCTAAGTAAGTACCTATATATCTACTCAGTTTTTCCTTTCCTTTCAAAGGTACAAGTAACTTAATTAATTCTACTGTGATGATATTGTATTTTAAGAGACATTTTATTAAGATAGGTAGGTAGGCAGGTAGGTACCTACCTACAGTCGTGTAGTGTATCTTTGAATATCAGAGTAACTTTAAATAAACTCGTTTTTTACCTTGTATAGTTATCTACTGTGAGTTTTAGCCAAACACGATTATTCTAGTCGTCAAATGTGATATGAAATTGACAACATTCTATTAAGTATTGAAAATTTAAATATTAAATAAATAAATGTCCAATTATTAAAAAAAATGTGTTCTTATTCAGTTTTTTTTCTGCCCTTATCTAATAGTTGGTAGATAATTAATAGAATGTTGTTCAGTTGGAATGTTTGACAGATCAATGATAAAGACAGTAGACTTTGAACTCAAACTACATATTAAAATATTATATCATCGCAACCTATTATAAATTTGTAGGCTATAAAGTGTGTCCGTAGTTTGATCCCTATTCTAACACACATAAAAACCTTAGTTTGAGTTATTTAATTAGGATATGGAAGCTAACTGCGCAGGCAATGCCTATATTTAAAAGTGAGATATCAAGTTTCACTATGCAATAATCATAAAAATATTTTCGTTCGTTGATTGTTATTTGTAAATAGCGATTTTTATAGTTTTTTCTATTAAAAGCATCTAAAACGTGAAACTTGTCATCGATAGGTATCGACTAGTGACCACCTAGTGTGATAGGATGGGCCGTGAAACCTACCTACTTACTTACCTAATCATCATTTTCCTGCCCTTTTTCCCACGTTATGTGGGGTCGGCACAACATGTTCCTTTCTTCCATTCCTCTCTATCAACCGTCATCTCAGTACTCACTCCTTTCTTACTCATGTCATCTTTCACACAATCCATCCATCTTTTCTTTGGCCTACCTCTACCTATATATCCATCCACATTCATATCTAACATTCTTCTTGTCAGATGACATTCATCCCTCCTCATAACATGCCCATACCACGCTAACCTATTACTCCTCATTTTCTCCGTCACTGGTGCCACTTTCAGACTTCCTCTAATGTATTCATTCCTTATTTTATCCATTCTCGTCACTCCACACATCCATCTTAACATTCGCATCTCCGCCACATGCACTCTTTTCTCATCCGTTCCCTTGGTAGCCCAACACTCAGATCCATACAATACGACAGGTCTTATGATCGTTTTGTAAATTTTCCCCTTAAGTTTAAGAGGCATTCTTGGATCACACGTAGTTCCTGTGACCTGTCGCCATTTCATCCATCCAGCATTTATTCTACTTTTCACATCCCGATCAATCTCACCATCCTTCTGTATTACTGAACCGAGGTACCGAAAGTCGGAACAGACTGGTAGGAATACACCATCTAAGGCAATGGGGATAAAACTGGATGGACCACCGAAGTCGCAGAACAAGTGTTCTGTTTTTGTCCTGCTGATCTTCAATCCGACACTCTCCAGTTTACCTTGCCATTTTCCCAGCCTGTTCTGGACCTCAATTGCGTCTTCTCCGACAAGAACAATGTCATCAGCGAACAGCATACACCAGGGTGCCTCCTCCTGTATGTCTGATGTTAATGCATCCATTACCAGGAGGAACAAATAAGGGCTTAAAGCCGATCCCTGATGCAAGCCCACAGCCACATTGAACTCATCGGTAACGCCAGCTTCGGACCGTACATGCGTACTAGCTCGACTGTACATAGCCCGAATAAGCTGCAGGTACTTCCTTCCTTACTTACCTAATAAAAAAAGCAAAATTACGCAATGATCATTCGTTTCCGCTCGCTTAGTTTATATAAATAAATAATAGTTTAAATATACTTAGGTTCTTGTAAAAAAGGATATTTTAATTTGTTGATTATGAAACATAATATTTATAATTTTCAGATAACTTTTCATTAAAAACTCTCAATTTTTGTAAAAGAAAATACTTGGTATCTACACTTACCTACTTTTACAGCATTATGTTTTTTTTTATGTCAGCAAGTGACAAGACGGTCAAGTCGCCCGCCTACACCACGCACGCCTGACCATAACAGGTGCAGTTCCACCACAGTCTTACGGTATTTTGTAGTGGGGGAGTGCTGCAGATATTAACACCATATTCGTGTTGCTGAAGAGGGCTGTTCGCGTAATTTATAACATGGGTTCCAGAGAATCACTTAGAAATAAGTTCAAAGAAATCAATATTATGATAGTACCATCAATATATTTATAAAATCTTTTGTATATTCGCAAAAATATTAATCTGTTTTAAGAAAAATTGTGATAATCATAATGTTAATACTAGAAATAGAAATAAACTCGCTGTTCCCACAGAAAAATTTTAAATGGCTCACGCTGCTGTCACGCTTCTTTAGCAAAGTCCCAAGCTACATACAAATCAATCAATTGGCAAATTTAAAAACTTTATTAAACAAAATCTTTCTCAAAAAGCTTATTATAAAATAACCGATTATTTAGATGATAAAAAAGATTGGACGAATGTGCTCCAACTCTACTCGGCATCCATAACAATAGCAAGGATCATGCAAAAAAAACCGCTAGGGACCCAGCCGCCGTTGTTGCCAGTTCTTTTACGGCATGGGCGCGTTGGAACAGGCGTAAATTTTCCTAGCTTGTAAGACGTTCCAAAGTGATCCTTGTGATTTTACTGAATAAAGCACTTTTAATTTGATTTTTCAATTAAGGATGAATGATTACTAATAATGCAACGAAGAATTATAAAGAATGTTGCTGGTTATTTTCAAGTTTTGAAAAAAGATTAGAATTAAAAAAGCTTGAACCGCTTAATAAATATGTATTATGTAAGTAGATATTATAAATATCTGTAAATATAGCATAGGTATTTGTACTTAGTAGGTATCTATCAATGTTCCGTTTAGTAAGATGCATTCTATCAAAATCCTTTTGAAGTTCATCAAAAATATACACGATGGAATTAGGATATCAATACAAGCGGTCATCGCTCTCCACTATAAAGGATGCTCTGTTTGTTGACTCACTTATTTCGATACGAATGCCCTGATTGTGCAGACGAGGGCTGGACTAAGGGAATACTTCGTTGGGCTTCTTATTAAAGTTATTCGGTAGTAGGTACATTAGGGTAAGTTGGAAATAATTTGGAATGTTATTATTTATATTAATGAGACTGAGAATTATTATTTTTTAAGTATTCGATGTAAATAAAAACGCACTAAGTAAAGTAGTAGGTAACTTTTTCTTCTGAAAAAGAGCTTTGTATTTTATTACCATGTCATACCATATTACGCCTGTTAGAACAACTTCATGGAACTAGTCGCTGTTAAATAAATTAACAAAACCTGGATTTTCCCATCTGTCACCAACCTTGCTTAGACTCAAAGATTTCTCATGTTTAAAGTAAAGACTAAGGCTAAGACTAAGGCTAAGACTAAGGCTAAGACTAAGTAAAGACTAACTCAAGTTTAGACTAAGATAAGGTTTTTTTTAAATACTACTCAATTGATAAAAGATAGATTATTATGCAAACCAAGTAACTCAGACATCTCCATGTCGAATGACGCGAGAGTTGCGCAGGTAAAAGCTTGTTTTTTTGATACTTGCCCCGCCTGACGTCTGAATTAATTGATTTGCCATACATACTTGAAATATTTTCAGTGCCCCTATGCTTCGTCCGCCCCGCCCGCGTAATTCGGTAGATGCCCGTAAACGCCGATTTTACTCCCACAAAAACACTGCCAGACTTAATATATCTTCGTACTATTGTGATTTCCGGAAAACGGAGTGCCAATCGAATAAGGAAGTCATTTGGGACACCCGCTCTTTACATTCCCTAGGTACCTACATAGTGAATAGAATGGGGGGGTTATATGATAACCTCAGTGGTAGGGCGTTCAATCCCCGCTGCAAGACAAATGTTTGGACGAACTGCATGTACGAGTATGTATTTACGCCTACCTAAGTACTTCCGTATTTACAAAAAAAAAAAATATCGTTTGCCAATACATTATTCATATTATGGTATTATACGAGTACTTATAGGCAGGTACCTACTTGCTTATTATTATAGGACTTGTAAAATGTGGTACCTACAGTACTCTACTCTCGTGCATCTACTTTAGAAACCATCGATTGAAATATTGCAGTAGAAGATTGCAACCTTTCTAATGGCATCAGCAATTTACAAATTACCACGATAATCATTAAATATTACGTTCAGTTCTGTAAATAAACCATATTTATGATTTAGCTCTCCGGCAGGCCTCGATTTCGCATGTGGGCCGGTAATACATAGATGAATCTTTGATCGGGTTAGCAGAACCGCAGTAAGGATGATAAAGAGTGAAATAAAGTTTAGTGAATAACTAAACGAAAAAGAACTAAATGAATAATTTTGGTCCATACCTACATAAAATTCACGGCACAGTCAGAGAAAATATTTACTGACACTAAAGTATTGTTACTGCGAGTGTCAGACTGAACAGTCGGTAGGACTACTTAGGTACGCTGGATTCGATCAACTTTTGGAATAACTGATTTCGCGGAATAAGAAATGTCAAATAAAAGTAAACTGTCAGTTTACTTGCGAATAAATACGATTTATTCGGAGAATTTAGGTGCCTATTCGAGTTTGGTCGAATCCAAACTTGGTCACAGAGCGTAGTGTATTTGGTTTGGTATCGTATTGATCCTTAATTCGCCCTTCGTGTTGGTGTTCGTACTAACAAATGGCGTTCCTATTTACGAATATGAATCTTGTCGGATGTTTTAGATGATTTGTTGCACTCGTCGTGTGAGATTAATTCATAATATCTCGATATATACGATAAATACTTATTTGCAGAATTTGCAAGCAAATATTTGCTGGGCATCAGCGGGAATCGAACCAGCATCGCTTGCGCTTTAGCTGAGCTAATCCGTTCGCGCACCGCCGTGATTATCAATATAGTTATTGGTCTCGATTTTGTTTTTTTATGACAACACTTCGTATCAAGATTTCTTAGTTAATGTTATTGTTATTGTTATTAGTTTCCCAACTTTTTGCTCCTAAGAAGTTGCGTAGATAGATTATAAGCAATAATTTAGTCAGGCTCAAATGATTGTTTCACCGTAAACAAAGTAGCGCTGGTAATGATCGGATCTATATCTGTTACCGAGGATGTACTCCAGGTGTTCCTGACAAGCAAAATAAACTTGCCGTAATCGATTTTACAGTTTTAAACCAACCAGTTGGTTCTTGGGCTTATACACGGACGATTTTGATTAAGCCATGGCGACATAATCGGATTTTCAAACGTAAAGTATTGCATTTATATTTTGTTTGCCTATGAAGGCCACATAAAGTAAAAATACGTAGAGCCCGCTGATTTTCACAATGTGACAGAGAACTTTGCAGATAATTATATCTACGTAGTTGGAGGCCCAAAACTGCGCAAACTGGGTCTGTTTAGCAAATTATTCCTATGACCCATACTATTATAATAAGTAGGTATTTCGCTCTTATTCTTAAATAATTAAGTACTGTTGGGTGGGAAACATCAAAAAGAGGAAAAGAAGAATTGGGTGCTAGGCTTGCTAACATCTAGCGAGATGTAGCAAAACACTAACCTATCATTGAGAATGTATTTTTCTTATTAATTTAAAACCAGTAAAAGAAAACTAAGTTGCAAAAATAATTATCATCTTGCAAAGACATTAAAAAAAGACATGGGAGGTAAAACTATTACAACGACCTCGGTGGCGCAGTGGGCGGTTGAGAAGCGAGAGGATGCGAGTTCAATTCTCGCTGCAGAGTTTACCTATGACATGACTGTGTCGATTTTTTTCGAAAATTGAGAAAACAGAGCGATTTCTAATTTTTCCACATGTCATGTGGGATTGCCCCCTAACCTAGATTATTGTACTATTTATAGAATGGACAGGTTCCGATACTGATACCGGTTGCATGGTTATGCTCCTCTATCTTCAGTGTTTCGTTTATCGTTATAATAAATTGCTTAATAAGTTGCCAGTATGCAAGAACGAATTGTTCTCAAATCGATTCAGTATTATGTTGGTTTAAGTGGCTATAATCGAATGTGGTGGAGAGATTCCAAGTTTCTTCTAGCGTCTGGTTTGTAGCAACCCACATGTGGGCTACATAAAGGTATTTTGTATGGTTTTGTTAACAAAATTAGTGGGCAGGGCAGGTATACTACAAGCTCAGGACAAAGCTGATGAAATTCTGCTACGAATTAAAAAAGTTTTGCGCAAAGTAATCCTTCACTAGAATACACTACCGTACCTACACAGTCTGGTGTCAGTCATCATCATCATCATCATTATGTACCTCTTTAGGTACCTCTACAGGTATGATACCTATGTATCTGGACTGGATTTCTGAACTAAGACGGACCATAGTAACTGCCTTCAGAATGTAGTAATTTTACAAGAGTGTTTAAAAGCTCTCCACATAAACCCAATGAATGACGTAAGCTACTCAGCTATAAACTCGCATCCGAAGCAAACTCATATAAAACACATAAAAGACTTATTTTATTGTAAACAAGTGCACTTGTTTGTAACAACATCAGTCAATACTCCATAAAGTTAAGCAACGCCCAGTAGATGAGCGAGCCAATCGTAGCGCTTGAGCAGACAGGACACGCCTACGAGAAGCGCAGGCGCAGACAGCTGCCCCGCATCGTCTGCCAGTTTTTCAGAAACTTTCACGCGTGGAGGTCGTTCTAGGATGTCGTTTAGTGAAGTGAACACGAGTAAGCTAAAGTTCAGTGTGGATAGTATACTAGGGAACACGACTGCGAGTGCTGTAGAGGAGACGAGGACGCAGGAGCCGCCGTGCGCGGGATGCGTAGCGGCTTTGTACCGTTGCTGCAGAGATGAGCCGATGCTGCAGTTGCGGCTGCCACTCTCGTACTCGCATTTGCACCCAGCTTTGAGGCCAACTACTGGTAGGTAATCTTAGTAGGTAGAGCTCGTCCGACTTTCCTGCACCACACATAATTCTGCAGCAAGTTATTGTTCTCATTGCTAAGACTCTATTAGGTTTGAGATTCAAAAATATTGGTAAGTAAGTACTTACTAAATAAAATCTGTAATAATTATACACTATAATAATACCAATTTCGATGAGAGTAGAACTGTGAAGTGTGTATTTTCTTTTACGGGCGACATTATCATAGTTACGCGTTGAAATCTTTTGTTTTTATTACAGTAACTAGACGAGTTCGTAGCAGGCTAAAAAATTGTATAGATGTTGTTTACGAGTACCTAAGTTCTTCTTAATTTGGTAAAAATTGGCACATTCATTTCCTGTAGTTTATTTTCTTTTGGAGCTAGTTATCATAAGTTGCGCATTGAAATCTTTTGTACAGTAGGTTACTATGGCATAAAATATTCGTAGTGAGTTTGTAGCAGGCTAAAAATTTGCATAGCTTACGAGATAATTCTTCTTAATTTGGTAAAAACAAGCACATTCATTTCCGTAGTTAATGTTAAAATCGCAAAATTTCGTAGCGAGTTCGTAGCAGGTTTTTTTTTATAGTGTCAACCATCACTTTAAATATTCAGTTTTTATATTATTTTGTTCTAAAAGGTTAAATCAATGTTAATAAAATACATAATGCAACAAAGTTTTCACTGATTTTACTCGTAAATTCTCATACTTACGTAAGGGTGCATTCGACTCCAAGGTCTGATGACAAGCATGATGAACAGGATATAAAGAGTGCTCAGATTTCAATACGGGTTTTTTCGTATGAAAGCTGGATCGTGCAAAATTTAATTTGAGTTCTTACCCCCTTGGCCTAATGATGAATAACTAATGATGAACTAGATATAGGATAGGATATAATAGGATCTAGAGTAGATTTATCTACTAGGTATGTACAGTCAGCAATGAAAGTGCCAGTTTTGATAAAAGTTTATGTAAAATCTAACTAAGGTTTCATTTATGACGTATTGTCTGTTACTGTTACCTTGTTTACCTGTTTGAGATGCATGACATTAAAATTTATAATCATGGGATAATTATGTTATTTTTATTTTTATTATCAGCACTGGTAGTCTAGTGGTAGGAACCCCGCCTTCCAATCCTGAAGTTGTGGGTTCAAACCCGGTCGTGCACCAACTCAACTCAACTGCACCACTCTCATACGGTCAAAGAAACATCGTGAGGAAACCGGCATTTCCATCCATCTAGGTGTGCCATCCACCAATCAATATTGGGTCCGCGTGATGGATTAAGACCAAATAACTCTCGCTCGAGAGTAGGCCGGTGTCCCAGCAGTGGAAACATTAGAAAGCTGTCATGGTGACTTTTATTATCAATGCAATCAGACTATTACATATTTTGCAATAATAAAATATTTTAATCAGTTTGATCTTTTTTATAAAAACTTTGTGAACTAAATATTTCTGACAAGTGTATTGATGCAAGATATAGAGTATATAGACAGGTATCTACCTACTGTCACAATAGTATTGCAAGGAAAAATCAACCTTGTTGTTTCATGACGTTCAAATAAACCTCAACCGTAGGGTGGTAGACCATATTTTTGCTGACTGTGCCTACTTACTGACGCGAGTATTTTGACTTGGTGTTTAAATCCTGATGATTGACATGACGACCGATGTGGCGCGGTGGGCGAAGGTCCGCCTGCGACGCAGGAGGTTGCGGATTCGATTCCCGCCTTGGGAAAAATGTTTGTATGATCTGCAAATATTGGTTCCGGTTTTCTGGGTATTTACTATATATAACTAGTAGACCCGGCGCGGTTTCACTCGAGTAATTTTTTTTTTTTGAATTTTTCCATAATTTCTCACCGTTTAAACCTTTCCTGGACTCCTATGAACGTTTCAAGACCAAAGTTAGGTAAATCGGTCCAGCCGCTGTCGAGTTTTAGCGAGCCTAACGCACAGCAATTCATTTTTATATATAAGATAAAAAATATCTATCCATTGTATTGTAGGGTATCGTACTCTACCTTAGCATCATCTAGCCGCTAGATGATGCGGTGTGGATGGTCCAGCATTATTTATTTATTAATTTTTACTTATTAAAAAACTTTAATTACGTATGTAAGACACATCAAGTTCTCGTAGGTTCTAATTTCAGGGCTTGATGACTTATTATCGGAATAACAGTCTTTACGCAGTGTGCAATATGTGCTTCTCCTTTGTGGTTTATTTTTGTCTGAAAAACTATGTTTGCAAGATACACGAAATTGACGATCCAGGGGTAAAAAAATCGAAAAAGTCTGCTGAGTAAAGGCCTCTTCTCTAACGCCACTCCTGTCGATCTTGGGTCAGCCAGATCAGTAAATGTTTTAAAGTTGTTCTAGCTAAGTAGTAGGCTTATAATTCCTTAAATGTTAATTGTAGGTATTGCATTCTTCCAGTGTACCGACTGCCCCTACCCTCATCATCCCCCCCGCACTCCGCTCCTCGCTGTGACGTCACGTCGAGCGGGAAACGAAAGAGGTCGTGGTCGAGAGCTGTGTTCAGCAACCTGCAACGGAAAGGGTTGGAGAGACGCTTCCAGATCCAGAAGTACATCACGAAGCCTGATAGGAGACAACTGGCTGCGACACTGGGACTCACTGATGCTCAAGTAATTAAAACCTGCAGGAAAAGGATCCTATAGTTTTCCAAAGTTCAGTCATCATAACAGCCTTCTAAAGTTCAGAGAGACACTGACCTACTCTCGAGCGAGAGTGATTAGGTCTTACGCGCGGTCCACTACGCGGATTAATGGATGGCATTATTTATTTTTTATTATATAAAATATCTTTCAAATTTTCCTTTCATTTTCGTTCTTGAACATGCCGGTTTCTTCACGATGTTTTCCTTCACCGTATGAGAGCACTGGCATTGAGCACATACATTTTTCGAATAGAAAAAACCACTAGTGCACGACCGGACCGGAAAGCACTACTAAGACCACCAGTACCTTAAAATTCTTTAAATTAAAATATAGGTAGGAAATAGTAGCAATTTGGTAGCAATTTTTGAATATACTCAGTGCCTGCGCTCTAGGCAACTAGCCATCCTGACGCTAACCATAATTTGCAGGTAAAAGTCTGGTTCCAAAACCGGCGTATGAAGTGGCGACACACGAAGGAAGGGCGCGGCCAGGTCGCGCCGGGTCTGCCGCGGGACCCTGACTCCACCAATGAGGATAATGAGGAGGTCGATGTGGATACCTTGAGCGATTGAGGTTCTGACTGAAAGCAAGACTGCTGTATCTACTAAACTGACGACAATCTTCCGATCGTTGTATCTACGTAGACTACTGACGACAAACTTCCGAGTAATTCCGAGCGTTGTACGTAGAATACCTACTCGGATCGTTTGTTAGATAGAACGGATTGAGGTTCTGACTGAAGGCAACTGCCTCTCTCTGACTGCTGTATCTACTAACCTAACAACAAATGGTCTTCGGAGCGTTGTACGTAAAGACTAGAATACTTAGATCGTTTGTGTAACGCCGCGCGGCCTGGGCGCTTATCGCGTATATTTATTTATTTCTATTATCGTTATACCTACGCTATAAAAGCGCGCGCACCCACTGAGTCGTCCACAATTCGTACGTACAATTTCGTACAGAATAGTGAGAGTTGAGAAACACAAAAATAATATTATTTCCGTTCTGCAACTCTTACTATAGTACTTACAATACACAGAACAGAAAAAAGTACCATACGATGCGTCGCGCGGCCGCTACGACCGACTACCGGCTTTATGTCCGCAGCGTAACTGACCATAGTGACCATATTATAGTAATTAAATTTTGTATTATATTTGTATTATTTCTGTAAATAGCAAATAAGAGGCAATTTAATAAAAAAAATAACAGAACTGAACTTTAAGTTTTTATTACAATTTCCTAGCTACCTCTGAATACATGAAATGTTGGAAAATCCAACATAAAAATGTAAAATTTGTTAAATTTTAAATAACATAGGTACTTAAGTACTAAAAGTTATGATTTTGAAAACTACATTCAGTTATGTAGTGATATGGCATGGTTGATATACAAATGGATGGAGAATTTATTTTGAAAATAGTTGCCTTGCATTAAAATTGAAATATATATCCGTAAGAATTTGAATGCAATGCATTACATTTGTAGTTACAATAAGTGTAAATAAAAAATATAACAATCTATTGTGAAAATCTTATTATTATGACATCATATTGAACGATAAACTTATCACAATCTATTTCGTATAATAATTGATCATTTACGTTGTTTAGCCTGAATTCAAGCGTGGTATCTTTGAGTATAATCAGTAATCAACAAGTTTGACTTTACTTCTATCATTGTCATCATCCTCTTGATCTCGTTGCCAGTTCGGGCCTACTCCCGGAGGTAAGGGTCTACTATACCCCCTATGACTGCTACCTCCCCTATTGCCGTAAGGTCGTTTTCTCGAGTCCCATCGGTTATCGTAATTCTGCTGGTTCTGATCGAACCTATTATCATAACGTCTGGGATTTTCGTATCTATAGTCTGATCTGTCTTCTTGGTATCTTGGCCTTCTCGAATCAGTGAATGGTTCCCGCTGAGTCTCCCAGACAGGTATACGCCTAGGAGACGGACTTCTAGAGCGATTATCCCGTTTATCTTGGTAGTAAGGTTTAGATAGGTCTTCGTCGGGGTTTCGTTTCCTGAAAGGTGGAGGTGGGAGGGTGTGCAGAGGGGGGAGAGGGGGTAACGGAGGTTCGTCGGTTCTATACGGAGCGGCGTCTTTCTCCCAAACGGGTGGACGTTTTTCGTGCGGCGAACGGCTTTTGGAGCGGCTTTTCTTATCACCGGCAGAATCTCTGTAACAATAATTATTATGTCAGCAACGCCATTGTAGAATTGTGTATTAGGTACGAGTATGTTACGTTTTTAGAGATTTTAATTTGCATTATTATTCTGTGCCTAATCATACTCATGTCTGTTTTTGTTGATGAATAAATGTATTTTCTTTCTTTCAACGAGAATGTTAATTCGCCTGACGTTAAGCGACACGCCTTGATAGTTACAGTGTCACTCAAAGCTCCATATTCAAAAATGAAACCATCATTTTACCGGCTCGCTAAGTATTGTATTTATTTTCATTCAAGTCAATACAAAGACAATGACAGATTTGAAAACACATTATCTAATAGAAGTTTACAATCCTAGTAATATTATAAATACATAATTGTGTGGAAAACGTGACGTGGAAACAAACATACGTATCTCCACGTATCTCCGTGATGACTTTACCAATTGTAATGAGATTTAGAATTTAGTTGGTTTAAGTTCGGAACATATGCTAATTTTTATCTCGAAAAAAACACTATCCCTGTATGAGAGCATATAAGTCTTGCGTGGTACTACACTGCGCTCGTCACCCCTATCCATAGGTTTTCATTCGCCCAATTTTCTGCTACAATGTCCTTCAAACCTAAGCAGTAATACTTGCACACTACTGCTTGGAGGCAGAACATCTAACACTGCGGTGGTTCCTTGGTGGTACCACCAAAACGGACTCTCGCTGAAGAATCCTACCACCTGGTAAATGTCCAGGGCCTTGCGTATCATCTTATATTCTTGCTAGCGACCCGCCCCAGCTCCGCACAGGTGCTTAAACTACGTATAAACCTTCCTTTTGATTCATTCTATCTATTGCTGAAAACCGCATTAAAATCCGTTGCGTAGTTTTAAATATCTAAGCGTACATATGGCGGAGAGCGACTATGTAAATATGTAAAGTTATAAAAAAAATATTTGCTCTTCGTTAGTCCCGCTAAAACTCGTCAACGGCTGGACCGATCTGGCTAAATGGTGCGAATATATCGTAAAACTGCGAGGAAATAACGCGAGAGAAACCGCGTGGGGTCAGCTAGTTACTACATTCGTTAAGTTTGATAAATTTTCCAACAAAAATGGTTATGGAAAAATATTAAAGGAAAACTATGTCGATAAGTGCGATTTAATAGGCTGGTGTAATTAAGCTATCGCTCGATACTAGGCTTGCGGTAACATGATGTTATAAATGCTCAGAGTTTCGAATGAAACCGCACTAGCTACAAAGGTAAAGACAACAGCGGATAATACTTACAACATGCGGTTCATGGTAAGTAACAGATAGAAAAAAAAACAATATTGAAGAACATTTTTTTACCATCTAAATACATCCTACCTATAAAACAGAGATACCTAAACCATGAATAAATATTTGTCTGGGTGTATTGATGTATTATAAGTAGGTATGTTACATTAAAAATTATAAAAGTATTCGAGTCTCTGTTTCCCGATACTTATAACCTGGGTGTCTTCAATTCACGAGTGAATAGGTTGCTCTTAGGCAAGCGTGCTCCACCGTAGACCACATCATCGCTTAACATCAGGCGAGATAGTGGTCAAGAGCAAGTCTATTGTGAATAAAAAAAAAAAATAAAAAAAACTTACTTAAAAAATTACTCAGCTGATTTCCATGGAACAAACTTGCTTAATTTGGGGTCTGTGTAAAAATGACCACCAATTATTATAATGACACAAGAGAGGCCTAGTGTTTTTCATAACGTAAAGTCCATAAACTCATTTACATTTTTCAGATAATACTTGGATTGGTACTGGTGGTATACGCCACCAATTCAGAAGCTAGACCCCAATCAACGGGACTCCGCAAACCTACAGGAATGAAAGAGCAAGGAGTTAAGTCAGATTCCAGCGAAGAAAAGGATCATTCCGGTGAACATGGCTCCAAGGAGGAAAAAGAACATTCCGGTGAACATGACTCCAAGGAAGAAACAGAACATTCCGGTGAACATGACTCCAAGGAAGAAAAAGAACATTCCGGTGAACATGACTCTAAGGAAGAAAAGGAACATTTCGGTAAACGCGACTCCAAAGAAGAAAAAGAACATTCTGGTGAACATGACTCCAAGGAAGATAAAGATGACAGCGAAGAGGATGATCTAAGTAACGGGTTTCTGGCTGTTATAGCTATCTACATCGACCCCTATACGAAACAGCCCCGCTTGTTGGCCGAGGAGCTACCAAATTGGAATGCTAGGAGTCTTTTTTAAAAACAACATCTAAAATGCATTTTCGGGTTTTGGTTAAAATTAGTGTTTTTGTGTCACGAACGATAAAAAAAGTCTATAGATGGCGCTGTCAGATCTGTGGTGTTGTTGATAATGAACCTGGTTGTTAGCTGTCTGTCATACCTCTGGATATGCCGTACGCAGTGATTCTAATTCTCTTTGGTCGTACTGGAAATCAAAAAAAGATGCATTGGAGCAAGTTTTCATAACTTTGAGGCAGTTTCCCCAGTACAGAATAGAATAGAATAGATGAGAATAATTGTAGGACTTGGACATACCTAGCATAATGACAACCAATATAGCAAAACGTGAGCCAGACCAGTTAGCGCCATCTATCAAGGCAATAGAAAATATAGTTTCTCATCAAACGCGTGAAGCACTCGTTTTAATGACAATCATTAGAAATGAAGCAAAATAAATGTTTTTATAACCAAACTTTTTATAATCTATTTCAAGTAAAGAGTCAAGTGTCACTCGGTATTATATGAGTCA
Source organism: Colostygia pectinataria (assembly GCA_951394395.1). NCBI lineage: Eukaryota > Metazoa > Arthropoda > Insecta > Lepidoptera > Geometridae > Colostygia > Colostygia pectinataria. Next base: position 4,918,251 of record OX596362.1, read on the forward strand.
TACTACGAGCAAGTACATGCTAAGAAATACTAAGAAATACGTATCATTTCAGGTATGACTGCATACACCTTAAAAAGTTTTGAACTCAGGTATGACACCGCTGAGGATCTTTAATTTAAAAAAAATATATTGTAACTAACTAAAGATATTAAAAAAATATATTGTTAATATCTTTAGTTATTTTCTTTGTAAGATAGTTAACACTAAGGGCCTTGTTCACAAACGTTCAACCTCTGTTAGCTAATGTGGCTATCAAATTTATCTTCGTCTTTGTTCATTAACATAAGAACGACAAGGTAAGACAATACATAGCAAACCGCTGAAATGACAGTTTTTTTATGAATAAGAGCATTACACTATAAATGCAAAACTTTGGATATTTGAATTATAGGATATTTGTTCATCTTTAGCTCAAAACCACTAAACCTATTATGGCTGAAATATAGCATAGATTATGACCGGGAATAAGACATTATGCTACTTTTATTCTGAAAAAAAAATTCGCGCGCGTCAGCTCGTATAATAGTAAAATCAATCATACAAATAACTATTATTTACCTTGATGAAGACCTGCTACGGCTTCTGTCAGACTCATCGCTCGATCTCCGGTAGCGGTGTCGCATTTCACGCTGCCTGAAGCAAAACCAGACAATATCTCAGCAAACTATACAATGTAGTTAAAAAAGACCCGCCTCATACAATCTAAAATGAAATTATTTTTATTTGGCAAACACACAAACACAAAACGGACATAATAGTACTTAAGAGTACAAACTTACACAATAAAACTATACCTAAAAATGTATGTATAGCTAGGTAAGAATGAAAGCAGCTTGCGTCTTAATTTGATGGCAAGTTGGTTTGAGTACGCAAAAAAAAATCTAAATGCCAGTAGTTTTACAGGTAAGTTAGGTACTACCCTTCGAACAAGAACATAGCAATGCAAGCAGTATCGCTTAGCAACATTAAGTGGGTATACAGAACTTGCGTCTCAGTTTATATTTGTTTGTTGTGAGTTGAATAGCATTGTGTGTACAGACTTGCGTCTCAGTTTTTTGGCTAATAAACACAAGTGTGTTAAATAGCAATGTGCGTACAGACTTGCGTGTCTCAGTTTGATGGCCTCTTAACACAGTGGATATGATAGCATAACTACTACACGGACGTACGGACTAGAATACAGCAGTAAGAATGTGTGTACAGTACAGACTTGCGTCTCAGTTTGATGGCCTAATTACACAAGTAGAGTAAGAATGTGTGTAGACTTGAGTCTCAGATTGATGGCCTAATTGCACAAGTAGAGTAAGAATGTGTGTACAGACTTGCGTTTAAGTTTGGCTATAATAGAGCAGTAAGAATGTGTGTACAGACTTGCATCTCAGTTTGGCTATAATATAGCAGTAAAAAAGTGTGTACAGACTTGCGTCTCAGTTTGGCTATAATATAGCAGTAAGAATGTGTGTACAGACTTGCGTCTCAGTTTGATGGCCAACTCCCTCATCTCCTCGTCGCGGCGCGCCTGCCGGCGGGACTCGCGCTCCACGCGCTCCGCCTCCGCGCGCTTGTCTGCCCGCACTGGAACAACACCACCACTTTATTATTTATTTATTTTATTTTATGGAAAACCAACAGCTAAATATAATTTTCTTAAAAACTATTAAGCTACAGAAAGCTAATAACAGGTATTCATATGAAAACTACTTATTACACAAACATTGCGTGCCACTACGACTAAACGAAATTAATGTGAACACAACAAGCGAAAGAAAAAGGGTCGTGGGAATAAAAATATATATTAACTTAACTAGAAGTTAAAGAAGTTGAACGTTAAGCACTGCCTTGCCTTGGGAATGCTGCTACAAAATGGATCAATGTCCAACATCTTGCTAAAACTATTGACGGATAATATAAGTATACGTTTCAAAATGATCCTTGTGATTTTATTGAAATAAATCATTTTTGACTTTTGACTTTTATAGTACTTTCGACGGATCTCGACCATCGTGAAGTTAGCCGTATGCGCAATAGAGCATTTTGGAACTATACTGTTTTTGCGCATCACAAACCGCTAACTTCACGATGGCCAAGATCCGTCGAAAGTACTATACAGGGTCATTCATTATCAACCTGACAAACTTAAGGGATAGGTTCCACACCTAAAAAAAAAATATATGTACCTATAATTTTTTTTTTTTTTAAAATGTTTTGTCTTAAAAATCACAAGTAAACAAAAAAAAATCAATTACGTTTTTCCACTCAATTATTATTTATCGTTGTTGGGAATCGAGTTAAGCGACGTAATAATGAAATATTCGAGTGTGCGCGCCCCGTAGCGGGTCAAGGACACGCGCAGGTCAAGGACGCGCGGGTTAGTGACCCGCAGTTCATTGACGCGCGGGTCACTAACACGTGCCGAGCGCTGCCTTTTCGATTTCTAACAAGGATAACTAATTATGAAGCAGAATTACGTAATTATTTTTGTAAAATTATATAAAAAAAAAAGTTTTGAAAAAAAAAAAATTACCACTTGAATTTGTCTTTTATGCTGATGTTTCGAAGCTATTTAGCAGCTCTTCTTTATGAGCACCGCCCTCGACCGCGTTCGACGGGTACGAATACTATATGTATATAATATTCGCCGAGCAACCGAGCAAGTGGTAATAATAAATAATAATAAATAATAAATAATGCTGGGACAATCCACACAGCATCATCTAGCGCCAAGGTAAGCTGCTGTTAAACAGAGCTGTATTATAGATGACTGATATATTCTTAATACAATACAATACATAGATAGATATTTTATTATATATAGAAAATACCCAGAACACCCGGAACAAATATTTGTAGATCGTACAAACATTTGACTCGAGGCGGGAATCGAACCCGCAATCTCCGCGTCGCAGGCGGACCTGCGCCCGCTGCGGCACATCGGTCGGTAAATAGCCGTTAATAATTTAATATGATTTCTATGTATGATAGATTACATTTTAACTCTTTCATTTCAAAAAACCGAAGAGGTACCGACACTGTTTTGTCTCAATTTCGAAAGTCTTCACCGGTACGTGAAAACACCCGTTTTTTTAAATGAATGATATAGTTCACGATAGTTTTATTTGTCGATTTTTACTGTGTAAAACTCACGTTGCCTGGACAGTTGAGCCTGCATTTTTTTCTTAAGCTTTTCCTTGAGCGACAGCGTCTCACGCGACGGTACCTGTAAATAAACTACAAATTACATTTACGCTAATACGAGTGTAATTAGTTTTAGTAACAGTATTTTGTAGAAACATCCGGACTTTTTAATGGTAGGGTTAATATTTATTGAGACAAGATAAACGCAGAACAAATTATAATTGCGTCAAAAGTGGAAGCCATTTTAGAGCAAATGAAGATATTTTTTTTGTGTCTGACCAAATATTCTTATAAGTCGTGAACAAACGTAGAATACTGAAATACAGACAGGTAGGTATATTTTAAAGAGGTGATGTTTTAGGTTATTTTAAAATGGCTCTTTCTCGCTTTGGACCACCGCACCCGATTTGATTATAAATACAGAAATATTTTAAACTTTACGAACTAATTTACAATAAATATAATCTACACAAGAAAAAAGATCTTTATTAGGAAAGTGCGAGACAAAAAGTTTAAAATAATGTACGTAAATGAATACGGTAATTATAATACTGAATACAATAAATATAGTAAAACACAATAATATGCTTATTAATAATAATAGAAAAGGTCAACAACCATATATACCATACAAGTGTAAGATGACTGTTAATGGAAAAGAAGATGAATTAAATGAATATTAATGTTATGAGGGGGAATTGCAACAAAGTGTCTTTCATAGACCATGGATTTGCGAATAATAAATTTTACAACATAACAACAATGTTGCAAATAAATTACAAAATCAAATCAATCATTTTCAAATCAAGAATGTATTAGATCCGTGTCAGAGCGAAGCTGACACGTCGCGTGTGTTCGGTCGCTCGTGGCAATTAACATTGTATTCATATCGTATTAAGACTGAATTTTTCTTAAATTGCCATGCCCGCCATCAGCCGCGGACAAATCCAACCAATTAAAGGAAAATCCAACCTTAATGTGATACAAATAGAATGTGTATTACGCGAGACAAACCGTGACAGAACTCAGCCTCACTCTGAATTCGGCAAAAAACTTGAGCATCGAGCTTAAGGTGCGTTCTAGGGGAGATGTATCAAAACAAAATGAAAACATAGCACAGTCAAATACAATGTTACAATCATTTCAGTAGCGAAATAAACGTTTTTCATTCAAAGCTACATCAAACCCCCTAGACAAGTGGCGGTCGTTCGAAGAAACTATTCGCTAGTATGAGTTTGGTTAATTATTGTATTATTGTAATAAATTATCATGTACAACCATGACAATTTATTACAATTTTGAGGTTATGCATAGAGTCCATACTTAACCTCAAAATGTAACGAACATTAGACTAGATGTACATTAGACGGACTAGCTAGGTCTCATCACATAATATCGAAACGAAATTGGCTGTCGGAAAAAGCTTTATGTCTATAGCTTAGTCACCGTTTTCCTGCCGTCCGCAGTCCCGATTTCGTATCGATATTATTATGTGGCGAGACCCTAATATTTGGTCTCTTGTCAAGGAGGCGTAAAGTCGTAAGTGCTAAATGAAAGCGAGTACAAGTAAATAAAATGATTCTTACTGACTTTGGAGCTGGATCCAGAGGATCGTAACTGATTCTGGTTTGCATTGGATTTATTGCCAACTGCTAATCTGAAAACGGAAACGGAAATGCGTTAAAATTAGAAAAAAAACATTCTGTGCTTGCTGTTGTTATCGCGATTTTTTCATCATGACCAGTCCTTTGATGATCCCACTGCTGAGACTGACCTACTCTCGAGAATGATTCCGAACGCATGCAAAATGCAGAAGACAGCGAATGCTAATAGGCCATACGTCTTTTGAGTTTTTATTTCTTTAGACGTGCTGGGTTTCCTAAGATGTTTTCCTTCACTGTTAAAAATATTGTACACATATTTTTTTCGAATGGAGAATTAATTGAAAATAAATTCTGAGCATAAAAAATGAAGTGTACGACTCGATTATCTTTGAACTCACACCTTAGAAGCGGATGGCAGAAAAATCTTACTTAAATAAAATAAACGCTGGTGGTCATTTCACACCGCGCCATCTACCCCTAAACTAGGCGAAGCTTGTCCCATAAGATAATAGGGCATACTGTTTATTAAACGTTTCACGCTGTTGGACATTTAGCTACTTAGAACTTCTTCTGATCAGAGCCTTAATCTTCAACGCAATCTTAATCCCAATTTCAGTCCAATTCTAATTTACTGCTGTCAAATGTTGAATTTGGCGCTGGTTGTCATGAAATTATAATATTCCAATAACTGTTCTATACTGATTGAGTTTATGAGTAAGGCCACATGATGGGTCTAGATCACAGAACTATATTTAAGTAGAATGAGTGAGTGTACGGGCTAAGTAAGGGCTGAGTAACCTCTTTACTGCGAAACTCAGTCTGCTCCCAACCGGTGGCGGTGTGGTGGTGTGGCAGCCTAGAATCGGTTTGCCGCGTGCTTATCGATGCTTTTAAATCATTCATTTTCACGCGGCTTATGTTTCTCATCACTAAAATACATTTGTGTGTAAAATACAAATACGCAAAATGTTACACGATCGGTTTGCATACAAATCGACGAACTCTTTCATTCTACTAAAATATAGTTCTGTGGTCTAGATGATGACAACACTTACTTATTTTTCACCAATTCCGAGTCGCTAGAGGCGGAGTCAAGCGAGAGTTCGCTAGAGGACTTGTCCTCCTTCCTGCGGCCGTAGTAGCGCGGCACGCTCGGCTTGCTACACCCGCCTCTATCGCTGCTACTGTACCAACCGAATAAATGCTTTAAAACATTTTACTAATTTTATAATCCTACTAATATTATGGGAGAGTCTCGGTGTGGGTGTAAATGTTACCACGTATCTCTGTGAAGACTTTACCGATTGGGACAAAATTTGGAATGTTGGCTTATAAATCTTGGAATAACACATAGGTTACTTTTTATCCTGGAAAAATTTACTGATTCTGTGGAATAGCATGAAAACTGCAAAAATGCGGGTGAAGGCGCGCGGGTCAGCTCGAAATCACACTAGAATAATAGATTTCAAAAACTCTTTCACCATTAGAATGCTACATTATCCCTGAGTAACATAAGCTATATTTATTACTAGCGACCCGCCGTGGCTTCATATGCGTATGAAGCTAGGTGTAAGCCAGCATAAAATTAGAACTCGATCGATAACTCGAAAGTGGGCGAAACGCAAACGGTTTATACGCATGTTCTAGTCTTGCAATAAAAGAAGGAAATTACGTTCAGTATAGAAATACTTAGTATTAAAGTTAATTATATTTGTCTTACAGATTGAATTTGTGTGTGAATTGTGCTATAAATAATAGCTAGTGTGACAAGACTTATCTCCCGCTTTATATTATATTATAATTTTTTAATTTAAGTGAATCAAACAGCTTACCTGTCATACGACATTGACCTGGACTTTTTACGCTTTGAGTAACTGTGAACATGTTGAATACAGAATTAGTTTTTCGAAAAAATAACGTCAATTCCATTATTGCGTGAATTTTAATATCTGCATCAGAAAATACAAACTTCGGACTGCGAGAGCGTCTACTCCTGTAGTTACGTGACCTCGATCTCGACTTTGACCTTCGGTAAGAGCTCGACCTCGAAGATCTGGAGGTGAACGACCTAGACCGAGATATCCTTGTTCGCGATCTGGATCGCGATCTCGATCGAGATTCCCGCGATCTAGATCGCGATTTTCTTGATCGTGATCGAGATTTTCTCGATCTTGATCTGGAACGCGATTTTGACAGCGATCTTGAAGAGATAGATTTGGAGAGCGATCTTGATCTCGAGTTCGGGCCACGAGGTCCTATAGGGCAGGGGTAGCTTTCCTCAGAGATAGGTGACCTACAAAAACAGCATTATTAGTTGTAGCAAAACATTAAACCACATAATGGTGGCTAATGGTGATATAATGGTGCCTGATGTAGAAATATTATGATTAATAGTTCTAGAATAATTTTCTGTTCTGTTATTTTTTAAATTGTTATTTTTTAGCCTAGCGCATGTAGTCTAAGATTTACTTAAATCAATACATTAATTGAATGGAATAAGTAATTAGTAAGTATTACCTTTGTTTTTGTTTCCGTGCTACTTCAGAATAAAGTTCCAATTTCTTCAGGTTTTGTTTCACCTTCTCGGAATACAGTGCCTTTGACGATGCTGCAACGAAAAGAGTATTTTTACTATACAATACGCTCCGCGACTTTTCCCATATTAAGATTCTTTTTACAAAACTAATCTTCCAGCTAAATCTCAGAGGAGTTCCTGTTTCAGGAATTCCTTTTTAGTGCACCTCTACTCATTAAAAGAAATACACTCGTCTTTTTTAAACTTTCGCGATCAGAACTCATAGTTTTTTTATAATATTAAGCGCGATAAAATCCCGCAAATATTATAAAGAACTAGAAATACACTCCAAACTTTTGGTTTCCTAGGACTAACGTTTAAGATGCGTGCGGTTATTGTCATTCATTAGGTCAAGCAGTCAATATTTTACATTATTCTATAGAAGAACAAAATATTCTTTCAATCTATCTGCTGATGCTAATGGATCGCCTGCGACTCGGCGCCTTCTCGGAGCCTAGCGTCAACAGACTCGTCGAGTCGCTTTAGGCTACAATTGACTCACGTGGCTTAGCCTCATCCTCATCGCCGCCAAAGGAAGTGATAAACTGTATCTGGTCGGCGGCTTCGGGCGAGGGGCTGCGGCTGGGCGAGCGACTCGGCGACTTCTCTACGTCGAGCGAAGGCGCGGCGTAGCTCGGCGGACTCACTACCCGAGTCGCTAGCTTCTTGTCTCTGTCAAATCGAAAATAAATTCAAAATATGCAAATCGTCTTCATAATATCAGCATCCACTGCTGAACAAAGGCACACCCCGGACACTCTCAATAAAATGTATGAAGCAAACGCGTCGCAGTCACCACATGCATGGTTTGTGCACGTAAACAGTGCCGTTCGTTGTATGTGTGTGTCATGGTTGACCCCACCCAAATGGGTGCCAGCGAAAGTGTGCTATCTCGCTTTTGCTATATTTATAGCACGCGCTTGGACAAAATCAAAATAAACACCTGCTTTAGCCCTCAGCTTTAGTGCCGGCGAAAGGTGCCGACAAACTCGCAATCGGGGTGGGGTAAGTAAAACTGGTAGGAGGTAAGGAGTGGCCATTCTGTATGTAGTACTAATATCTGATCTGTGACATTGGCCTGTCATGCACCGGCTACAATGGAGAGCTTGTGACGTAGCTGGCTCAGTTGATCTTATCAGACCAACAAAATTAAGCACTGTTCCGCGTAGTCACCATTTGGATGGGTGACCGCTAGTGGCAGTTTCAACTGAGCGCTTCCGTGCTTCGGAGGGCACGTTAAGCAGCTGGCTTTTTCAAAGTTGTTAGGCTATAACAGAGGTTTGGGCGGCCAAAAACTCTGCCACCAGAGTTGAACTTTACTAACAACTATAATGCAAATATGCACACAATTACTATAATCCCCAAGCATATCTTTATGGTACATCTCCAGTAGTTAATCAATAATTACATTACACATAACCTTGCAGCTCTAATGGTTAGCTGTCAATAGTAGATTTTGTCAAACATTTGTACCGCAGCAGGAACGGAACACCTGCTTTACGCGCCTTAGCAGGGCTATTGCCCGCCGCGATACTGTAGTTACTTAGAGTTAGAGGCATGTTTGATAGCATGTATTTGAGAACATTTTCTTTGGTAGGTAATACATAATGTTAACAAGTTCAGCAAAAACAAACCTATGAGCGCGTCTTTCTCTTCTACTCTTCCTGCCAGAGTACATTGCCTTCTCTTTCTCCTCGATCAGAAGTTGTTTCTGATGCTCTGCATCATCAGCGTCTCCGGTCAGGAACGAGAACAGGTCGCAGCCGGCCATGCCGAAATACGGACCCACCGCGTTTAGCTCGTGCGCCTGTGCTCAGATAATGTTGGTTACTATTTTCACAATGGGATACAGATGTTATAAATTAAAACAGGCGAACTCCAAAATCTTACTCAAGTAAATCTTAACGTACATAGATAGAAATATTTAGCAAAAGTCAACAATTTCATAAAGAAGAAAGAGATTAGCAAACCCTCACCTGTGAAGGTTCCATTTTATTAACATCAATACTCAAGTCAACATCAAGTATTTCCAGATCAGAATCATCATCCGACTCTTTGTCTTTTTGTTCAATTTTCTTTGTTTCAGAGCCTGTAATTGAAACTGAATGCCATAAGAATGTTCATGAAAATATTACTGATACTTTCCAATGCCCGAGGGCTAAAGTCAGCAAGCATGATGTTTTTGTTTAGAATAACTGAATCTACCGTTAGATGAAGAAGGTTGGGCGCCTGGATCATTATAATTGTATCCTATGGCGGCACCGGTGCCTTTCCTTTCATTCAGTTTCTCTCGTTGCACTTCTTTCTCTTCTAATGTGACGCCGAATTGTTCTTCTATGGCAAGCTGCTGAAGGAATTTGTCTTCACCTAAAAGCAATGCAAATAACTTGCTGAAATCAATTAATTTATACCACAAGGCAGTTATAATACTTAGAACCCAGCATAAATATGCTATATAATTATATAATTCGGCGTAGTGCTTCCAAAAATCCTTTCAAAATTTAAATAAATACAATATTACCCAAAATTACTTAAAAATATATCTACTGCGGTGGATTTGTGGGTGAATGGCGAAGCTTATGACATCCAACGAAAAAAATCACAATACATGTTTTAAATAACATTTTCCAGACTTATATTTCTCCATTTATAGGATCCCACAGCATGCACTTATTATGTAGCTACTCAACTAACAAATTACATATCAGGTACCTAGGTATGTGTTATATAAAAGACCAATTTCATAGTGGCCTATTCCTAGGCCTATATATTCAGTTTCCGGATAAGTTCGTCAACGACTATGTTCCATAGTAAGGGTGAGAGTACCCCGCCCTGTGGGCAGCCTTTTGCCACTATGCCTCGTGTTGTTGTGTTCACTGTATTTGGGCATATTGTTGATCCATTCTGTCAGCGTCTGAGCGACTCCGCATCTTTCCAGAGCGAGGTTGATGCTGATGAATGTGGTTTTATCAAAAGCGCCCTCTATGTCAAGAGTTGATTGTTTGGTTTTTAACCCATCTCCTATACGAGATACTACGCTGTGGAGTGCAGATTCTGTTGATTTGCCTGGGCTATAGGCGTGTTGGTTTTGGTGTAGAGGGTTGTGAAGAAGAGTGTTGGTTCTTATTTCCTGGTCGCACAACTTTTCTAGAGTTTTCAGGAGGAACGACGTTAGACTGATGGGTCGGAAAGATTTTGCCAGAGTGTAGTCGCTCCTACCTGGTTTTGGTATAAAGATAACTTTCACTTCCCTCCATTTCCCTGGTATGTAACGGTGGGCGACACAACCCCTGAAGATCTTTACTAGGTGGTCGGTTAGAAGGTTGCCACTCCATCTCAGCAGGCCAGGAAAGATTCCGTCTAGCCCTGGCGATTTGAAGGGAAGGAAGCTGTTGATGGCCCATTGTACCTTTTCGCGATTGATCAGGTTATGGGCTACGTTCCAATCTTGGCTACTAGCTACTCTAGTGGTTTGTACTTCCCATTCATGAGTGTCTGTTATTTGGCACCCAGGGAAGTGGGTCTCGAGTAGTATTTCACTGGTTTCGTCATCTGTTTTTGTGTAGGTGTTGTCAGGTTTTTTTAGATATCCAACGGTACCCTCAGGTTCACTTGATAAGATACCTTTGACTTTGGCTGCCTGGCTGTTGTTATCTATGTTGGTACAGAAACGTTTCCAGCACTCAGCTTTTCGGAGGCGTATATGTTTCTTGTAAGTAGTTTTTGTGGTTTGGTATTTTTCCCAATCCTTGGTTTGTCATGTGTTTATAGCCCTGTTGAAGGATTTCCTTAGTCTTAGTTGGTCAGTCTTATTTAGTTAAGTCTTCAGACTATGAGCAGGTTTGGTGTAGGCAGTGTGGCTTGTAGAAGATTTGCTCCAGTGAACATTTCTCCATTTGTTCAGTAATCATGTTCCATCTAATTCAATGATCTGTTGTCTGCGTAGTCTCTTCGGGTATCTAGTAGTAGTTAGCTGTGCAGCCAGGCGGTTTGGATGTACATTTAGGCGTTCCTTGTATTTGGAAGAATAAAGTTTTATTTCTCCGGTGACTGTGTTGACTCTCAGTTAACTATGCAACTCCGAGGTCATAAGGAACCATGGGGCATTGGACAGATGTTTTAAGATGTATTTTTGTGCTTGTTGTATGTAGTTTACATTGGAGATGCAAGCTGATCCCCATAGTTGGATGCTATAGCTCCATATTGGCTTAAGTACAGTTTTGTAGATGAGTAGCTTGTTATCTACCAACAGTTTTGAATTTCTGCCAAGTAGCCAGTAGAGTTCTAAATGAAAAAAACTTATTGTGTTGAGTTTCCTAAAACGGGAACACTAGAGGTCCACCATGACAGCTATCAGCCAATGATTGTGAAGCATCTTGACTTTGACAGTACATAAAAACCCAGTTGTTCATTAAACCCGCCATGTTGTTTTGAATTGTGTTGCACTCCTTCACAGAGATAAACTTACTCTAGATTATGATAGAAGCCAAAATAAAATAAATAAAAATAACTGGTTTATTTAATAATTATCTAATTATCTAGACCCCTACAACAGAGCAAGGCCCGGCTCCATACTGCGTGAAACAACTCCTTTTATAAAACTTAAGAACCTTTACCATTAACTTAAAAGCCTTAATATAATACTTACTTTACTTATTTGGACTATACAAGATCAAAGAAAATCATAAGGTTGTCATATTATTACTCATAGGCACTAACAAGAAATCCACTAAATAAATAGTACAGCCCCCATACCATGAACTCTTAGAGCAATTCAAATTAAGACCTAAACTGAATTGTCAAAAAATTTTGTACCATGACTTCAATAATTATTAATTTCATGGTACAACAGTCATCACTCTAAGAGTTCATGGTAGGGGGCTGAACCTGTTAAGGAAACCTAAATTACTAACCCATTCCAAGGAAGGCATTTTGAGCAAGTATCCTGTATCTTTCATAGTTGCAATGCCTTTCCTCAGTGTTGAGGTCTTCAGGTTGCACCTCTGGGTTCTTGACCTCAGGAATGTAGTCCAAATGGGCTCTTACATCAAATCGGTCTATCATGTTGCTAGCGTCACCTTGCCATTGCATCCTGAAATAAGTATTTGTTAGCCAACCAGTGACAATAAGTATTTAAACATTCTAGGTACTTTCAGAAATAAAATGTGTCATTTTTATGGTGTCATTGTTGTCATGGTCATTTTTATCAAAGAAAAAAAACAGTAGTCACAAGGTACTAAAACATTATGATCTTGAGCAACTTACATAATAGCTGGTCCTTCCCCTGCCGCCGCGACAGCGGGATCCAAATGAATCTTGCATGGTCTACCGTGGATTTGCAAAAACTGTGTGGGATCTGCTTTCTGAAATCATTATGAGAGATATATAGGGTTTTTCACTTTCAGACAGTTTTTCGAATTATGTGTAGAATTATGGTAGCGTAGCAAAGACATTGAGATTTATATGCTCTAAAGTTAGAGAAAAAAATTGAATGCAAAATTATAGTAAAACTTACAATTTTTTCGTAGAAATCCTTGCGGCGCTCCGCCCTTCGGCGATAGTCAACAATCATACCGCGAATCATCTTTTCCTGTTTCCTCGCTTCGTGCCACATTTTGGTAATTTAAAAAAGTAATCATTAATAAATAAACATTTAACTACCACAATCAACGGAAGCACCGATGTAAAAAACAATTCGCATTTCGCAATAATTGTCCGCTGGTGTTTTTACCCAAGAGAATGTAAGCACTACGTTTATTACAAGTTTTACCTGAGAGAATATAATATTATGCACTAGTTTGTTTGTTTTACAACCAACCAAGATAATATAAGCACTACGTTTACATATCTACATACACCAGAGATTCAGCCTGTAGTTCGATCAATCGGCCGGCTTAATTACTATTTATTAATTAATTGTTAGATAAGTAGGTACCTACCTAAAATAATATTGTGGATTTTGGTGGTGTACATTTTTTTAATTAATATTTTTGTATTCATCTTTTTTAAGTGTTTATGGTTATTTACACAGAGATAATAATATTAGATTACCTACTTATAGTTTTTATTTAGATTAATACCTACATACAAAATGTTCTTTTGCCATATTCATAGGTTAAAATATTGGGGAATCAACAGTCTTTCTGAAACACAGTGAAAACTAAAACTCGTGAATCGCTACTGTGTGAACATTTTAAAATATTTGTATTTGTACATAGCCACAATTTCTGAACATCAAGTAGGTAGGTACACTAACTAAAATAAAATAAAACAAGTTTTGAAGATTTTAGTTTCATACATCAGTTTACTGTATATAAATGTATATCCATCATATCTTCTAGGTTAAAAAATATTTCATATTCTGGACGACAAGGCTTATGAATACTTAACCATTCTATTAGTTCTTCAAATAATCCGATACTGTCCAATGTATCAGCTATACTTCTATTACAAACTATAAAACTTCCTTTTTTAATATGATGCTTGAAGAAATACCATATTTTTTTATGTGTTTCTATGTCAACAAAAAAATCAAGCACATTAATGACAATAACATTAGAACTGGCTACAATATCACTTCTTTCCATTACATCTGAATGCACAACTTTAACTCTGTCAGGGTTCATAAAAAACTTATTTATAATTGTTTCTTGGACTGTACACCACTCTTTGTTCATTTCAACACCCACTATCATTCCAGCATTTGAAAAATAATATGCCTGAAAATGAAAATAATTTGAAGCACATATTATAAATTATTTATTCATATTTATTGTTAAATAGGAAATATACATATTAGTATAATTTTTGTACATAAATAAGTTTAATTATGTTGGTAACATAATTTAGGTAAGTAATCAAATAAACAGGAATATTGCTTCTATTAACTACCTAGATTGTTTTAATTTTTATCAGGTTAATATTTTTGTTTATAATTTAGTTTAACTTACGCCATAAAGAACTGCCCCTATTCTAGAACCAACATCTAATATCTGCTTGTCTTCTAAATCTTCAGGCAGCAAGACTTTAAAAATGTATTGTAACATTTCTCTTGACATGGAGTGGGAAATGAAGGTCAAATCCTGAAAAGTAGTTTGTTATTTATTATTATATTTTAGTACCTGTGTTTTTAGCAATAAAAAAAATTTGTGGTAGTTAAAGGTAATATTTTAATTTTAACCTAGTAGTACCTAGTAGTACATAAATTAGAGCCAGTTTATTAAAATTATTGTTATTCAATCCACTTAATTATCTGCAAAGGAAAACTTACTGTGATATTTCGTGAGTTACAATCAATACAGTATTGACGTTTTAGTTTTCCTTTTTTAGCCAGTACTTCTACTTCATTTTCATCATAGAGAAACTCATCAACATGGCAGGTATTAACCTCAGTGCAATCGGCTTGATCCCCTACGATAGGTGGAACTATAATTTCAGAGGACATCTCTGCCTCAAAAGGCACTATCTTTTTTATTGTGTTTCCTATTTTCACAAGAATTTTTTCAGTGTTTAAGATTGCTTTTTTTTCACTCAGATCTGAAATATAAAAATATATTTAAACTTTTGTACCTACCTGTTAATTATATAGATAACTACGCTTACTTACCTATTGTAGGTAGGTAGGTATAGTTCGCACAGCGGATCTAGGCTTCCGTGAAGTTAGTCGTTTGTGATGCGCAAAGACAATAAAATTCTTCACGACGGCCGAGATCCGCCGTGAGAACTATACCTAAAGTATACCATAAACCAACGCTTAGTATGCACTGGATAAGCACTAGGGCTCAAAGGAAGATTATTCTCAATGTCTTTGCAAAGTAAACGAAAGAACTCACCTTTCTTGTATGACTGACTACTTATCCACTGTTCAATAGAATTTAGTTCAGCTTCATCGAGAACAGAAAATAATTCTAATATTTTAAATTTGGTATTTATATATCCGTCTTCCGACATTTTAATGTAATGCAGAAATTGTAGAAAACTCTAATATTACCGAGGAATCAACATAAATATAACCTATCTTCGCAACTAAGTTCTAATTTTTTTTCTCCCGAGAGAATTTTAGCACTATGAGTTAGCATCCTAGTAGTCTGTGCACTATGACTACGACTGACTTGACCTACACGCTACGCTACGCTACGACTGCCCAATATGCCTAGCCACAGCCCACAGCACACACAGCCAACCCAAGAGAATGTAATCACTACGTACGTTTACAGCCAGCCAGCAGAACAGACGTTTCAGACGACTGAGTAGCAAGTGCCTATTGTTTATTTATTTTATTGTTGCATTTTTATGTTACAGTGCAGTGGTGTAAAGTAACTGTAGATTTACTCATTACTTATTGGATTCGCAGAATTGTAATCGTCAAAATGGACATCTTGATTTCAAAGAAAACCATTGGTATTTTGATGTCAGATAAAAAGAGTCAAAAGCTGAACTGGAGAGTATTGGTCAACGCTTGTTCCTCTCATGGCTACAACATAATCAAGGTACCAAGGCATTAAATGTTTTACATTACCTTCATACTTTCTTCTTTCTTGGTAGGTACCATAAACCAACCATCCTCTCTGGGTCTTCATAAAATAGGTAAAATAGGCTATGCAAGGAGCATTTTTGAAGTGGCTTAAATAAATATCATCAGGCCTATCATGCCTATCATCATCAGGCTCAGCCTTCTAATGTCCCCACTGTTAGAACACTGGCCTAATCCGACTGAGAGGTAATATTCCAACAGGTAATATTTCACCATGAGGAACCAACAAAAATTGGTAGAGCCATGAACATAAATTAAAAGTAGCAGGTAATATAAATAATTAGTAATAAAGGTACTAATGACTAATGTGGTTTGATGACCTAAATATAAGCAGTAAATACATGTATTTACTGCTTAAATAAGTAAAATTACCTAAATGGCTTTAAATTTGTAGTTGGACCCTGACAGACCTCTTGAAGAGCAAGGTCACATTGATGTGCTACTACACAAGCTGACTGATGTTATTGCTGCAGCTGATCAGGGTGATTCTAAGGTACCTATTTTTTAATTGTTCTAGTAAAGTAAAGTTAAGTTTTTATTACCATATTATTAGCTTACTTATTGTAAGCTTGAACAAATTGTGATATTAAATTATTTCAAATTACATTAAAAACATAAAAATCATAGTTTTTATCTACTACCGTACTACCTACCTACCTGGAATGTAAAAACCAATTAATTTGTATTCTAAACAGGTTTCATTAAATATCTATTAGGCTCTTCAGGTAATTATGCTGTGTATTTTATTTTGTTGTGTTGCAACTAATAAAACCAATGCTGGTAACAGCAGAATTATTGTGATTGTAGGTAGTTTTGTCCAAACATTTACATACATATTAACACATTTACCATTTATAGATAAATAGATAGAAAATACTTAATTGAACACCACATTAAAACAAATTTGACAAAACAATCTTAATTACTAACAGGCATTACATACAATGGACGGTCTTATCGCTAAATATCAATCTCTACCAGACAACCTTTGGAAATAATATAGGATTGAATGGTCAAGGGTTTATGATTAAAAAAAAAGTAATTGTATATGCATCAATTTAATTTTTGTTTTAAATTGATGATATACCTACATTATAAGATAAAAATAATGACTAACACAGTCTCTTAATTACTAGTAGAGATTAAAAACCATTTATAAGTAATATAAGGTTGTTTGGTTCCAGGCAGCAATCGTAATCAGCCGAGTAGAGCAATATTTGTCAAACCACCCAAATATAACAGTTATCGACCCATTAGACAAAGTTAGGATACTACTAAATAGGTGAGTACTTCATTTACCCTTGTATTTCTAATCACTTGTTACGTCACCATATCAGTAAGCCATGACGAAGGCATTCAAGCAGGCTATAAACACTGGCTCATTCAAACGTACTTACTTACTCAACAGATGTGAAACTCGCGATGTCAACACAAATTAATAAAAAAGTACTGTGCCTTGTTATTCTTACTTCAATAAGAGATTTCATCTCACAAAATTTCAACACCATTTTTCCAAAAAAGTTTGAAAACCATTATGAATGGAGAAGTGGAGTGTTCACAAAAACATAAATATGATTTCATAAATGAGTTGTCACTTTAACCATTGGTTGCGCTAACCAAGAGTTGAAAACAATGGCTCATTGAATAACAAACCCAAGGACAGAGTCAAAGCAAATGGGAAAATTGCCGTGATTCAATGAATAAAGATGAATTACTCATCTGTCTTGAATCACCTGCTTTGGTTACTTACAAAACAATATATATAAAGATCAAGGAGGCTTAGGAACTTTGAAATTTGATATTATGGCTGAAATGTATTACTAGTGCATGATTTAATCATCAAGATTGGGCTCTTTGGGACAGAATAGAGGAAGTATAAGCTACCCTTTACGGTGAAATTTTATGGAAGAAATTAAATAAAATCAACTGTTTTTTGATTTAAATAGGTGTACTCAATCAATCCCATTCAGTTTCTTTGCTACTGCAAGAAAGCCTCTTAAAGAAATAGACATTCATTTACCTCCCCCAGTCAGTACCTAGGTACCTACAACCAATTTCTGTCTAAAATGTTCTATGACTGCATTTTGTCATTATGTTGAATCAATTTCAGATATCAATACTACACAATACTCCAAATGGAGCCATCATTCCAAAAGCAAGGGATATTAACCCCATCATTTGCTGAATTCACAACTGCCAATATTGAGAACAACATTGAGATACTGCGACAAAGAGGCGTGACATTCCCAGTTATATGCAAGCCCACTATTGCTCACGGATCTAAGTCTGCCCATGAGATGATTGTATTATTTAATGAGAAAGGACTCGGTTTTTGCAAACCACCGTGCGTTGTCCAGAGTTTTGTTAACCACAATGCAGTATTACATAAAGTATTTTTAATAGGAGACCGGTAAGTTCATATATTTAGATAAGAACCATTAACATAGAATTATAGAGCTCTGAGCTCAGATAGTGAAAGAAAATTTCATGAGGAAACCACCCATGTCCAGGAGCCTATTGCATAATTTTACTCATAATACTAGAAAATAATACAAATTACAAGTTCATAAATTACAAGCACAGATTAAATATGTTGCATAATGATTGTCAATCCTACCCAATAATATGAGGTAATGTGTCGCATAATTTCACTAATAATAATATTAATATTTCGTTACTTTCGATTTTTCGTTACTAATAAAAGAGACACTAATATTATAAGTATTTTCATAAGATATTAGTAGTTTTTTTTTTTGCGGCTTCGCTACATACCAACTAATAATTTACAACTTAGCTGGCTGAATTAACTACTAGGTATGCCTGCATCTGAAATTGGCGGCAATTTGATTTCACAATAGTTTTTTATAGCAATATCTGCAGATATGACTTGTAAAATTAGTTCAGGGTTCATTGGAATCATGCAAAATGTTTTTTGTAAATCTGAACTATCTACTGGATTTTAAAATGTATTCGAGGTTCATAGGGTTTTCTTCTTCTATTGTTTTGTAAATGTGGTAAGTAATAACTTTTATTTCATCGTCAGATAAACAAACAATTAAAAATTAACAAAATAATGGTGCACCTGCGACTTGTAAATAAAAATACAAGATACAAGTAATAAAATAATTTATGAGGTGCGTCATGCAACACGATCTAATAATATTAGTAAAAAATCACTAATATTATTGACATTTATGAATTATACTTTCACACTTGTAATTTATACCCTTTATTTTATTTTGCAACGTAAATACACAAGTTATAAGTTGCGATACTCATACTATGAGCTCGTACTTTTACACTGGTATTTTCATGACTTGTAATTAATATTGCAACGAAATTGTACAAGTTATTAGTAAAAACAGAAAATATTATACTTTATTATGCAATAGGCCCCAGAACTGAATATCAGAAAGGCATGTTCAATCCACCAATCGCCTTTGCGTACGCGTTGTGGATTAAGACCTCAGAACTATATTTAAGTAGAATGAGTGAATGTACCTCGCGTGCCGAAAAGACGGGCTAAGTAAGGGCTGAGTAACCTCTTCACTAGCCGCGAAACTCAGTCTGCTTCCAACAGGGAGCGGTGTGGTGATGTGGCAGTACTTAGAATCGGTTTGGCGCTTATTATTGCTTATAAATCATTTGTTTTCTCGCGGCTTATGTTTCCTATCACTAAAATACAGGTAAAATACAAATACGCAAAATTTCTAAACGCTTGGTTTCCATACAAATCGACGAACTCTTTAATTCTACTTAAATATAGTTCTGTGTCTAAGGCCTAATCACTATCCTATGAGAGTAGGCCAGTGTAAACCTTCCTTGAACTCTTACAAATATTTCAAGACCTAAATTAGCCAAATCGGTCCAGTTGAACTCGAGTTTTAGCGAAACTTACGCACGCACTTTAAGAGTAGTAGAGTTCTTTGTGATAAAGCTCGTCCGGGAAAGGACTACCACCATACCTATTTCTGCCGCCAAGCAGTAATGCTCGCATTGCTGTGTTTCGGTTTGAAGGGTATGGTTTCCGGTGAAATTACAGGCACATGAGACTTACCATCTAACGTCTCAGGGTGGTAACACGCAAGTGATATCTATGATGTTGAATGCGTACATAGGTTACGGTAACCGCTGACCATCAAGTGGGCCGTACGCTTGGTTACCACTTTAGTAGTATAAAAAAAAACTGCAATTCATTAGAATTGTGAAACTACGAAATGCAAAATCAAGGCGAAGGTTATCATTTTAAGGTTATTTCTTTATCCATATTAACCTTGTGGGTAGATAAAGTAGGTATTGGAAAAATATAATACGGAAACAGGAAAACTAGAGTTAAATAAAAACACGTTTATTACGCGTCTGACTGCTTGACAATCTATGACAAAAACTGTTAGTAGTTTTTTTTGTAAATATAAAACTTACCTAGTTACTAGTAGATTAAAGGTTCTTCTACACCATAGAATACATTTCAAATCGGTTCCGCCTGCATTTTTGCGTGATTCTAAATAAATATTTATACAAACTTTTGCATTTTAAGAATTCAAAAAAATATCTGATTATTAAAACCGATTAAAGTTTCGCATCTGGAAAAGCCTAATTAGGGTAATTATTTACCATAAAAGCGAAGCCGCACGGCAAATATTATGCTGTTTTAATAATATATGAAATAATTCCAAATTTCAGTTACCACATCTGTAAACGTCCGAGCCTCAAAAACTTCTATGCATCCGAGGATCTTGAACCAATATTCTACAGCACAGGAGAGGTGTGTAAGGCTGACAGTCAATCAACATTATCAATCCTAGACCCCCACGACACCGCCGATATAACCATGAGACTCGACGAAAGTAAAATCAGACTTATTATCAGGGTCCTAAGGAAGAAAATCGGACTGCTCCTAGCTGGATTCGACGTCGTCATTGATAACACGAGTGGGCACCATGCGGTAATAGACATCAATGTGTATCCGGGCTATGATAACTTCCCGAATTTCTTCGAACATCTATTGGATTGTATCAATGAAACTGTTAATAGGAGTTGTACCAATGGAGACTGCAACGGTTATCATGAAGATATAAGGGGATACCATAAAACGAATGGTCTGATCAATGTTAGTCTGGATTCCGTGAGGTATGGTGGCACTGGGATGAATATCAACTGATAGTTTCTAAGAATCTTATGTGAATATTCTATATATGGAGTCGCTTTGCAGAATCGCATGGCGTAAAATATGCCAAAAACTTTTTAAAAGAACAGCATTAGCCCCCTTTACACGATCGCTCAATCACGCGTTATTAAATGTGAATACACATGGATTGCGTGCGCGATAGCACGCGTAATTGCGCAAGATTTCTTGAGTTGTTTTAGTCTGAACGAAAGATTTTAGAATTCACACAACTGAAACAGTCAATTTGACGCAACTGAAAAACTCGAATAGGCACTATTCAATTAGTGTTGATTCGACCAACATCTGTAATAACGATATATCGTGTGGGAATAACAATTTTACGGAATAATAAATGTCAAATACAAGTTTTTAGTTACAGTTTATACAAGCTGTTAGTTTACTTGCGAATAACTACGATTTATTCGGAGAATAGTGCTTATTCGAGTTAGGAGGAAAGAATCCAATCTCAGTAGTACAAAAAATATAAGCAGAAAACAGTCTTAATACCCTTGAAACATCTTTACATGTGCAGTGTGCACTCACTCACACAAGATTGTTGTTTCACACCCGATTAAGCGAGCGTGTAAAGGAGGCTATTTCGCAGTTAATTATTTTAGTCTTATTTATCATAGGTATAGTTCGCACAGCGGATCTAGACTTTAGTGAAGTTAGCCCTTTGTGCTGCGCAAAGACAATTTAGTTCGAATAAGCTCCATTGTGCATCGAAACGGCTAACTTCACTACGGCCGAGATCCGCCGTGCGATCTATACCTTGCCTAATTTTAGCTATTCTTTTGTAATCTCTTGTTTTTGTTGTGTTGTTTTTGTTTTCGCTTTTATTATTTTATTAGTCACGAATCACAAGGTTTGTGTCAAACTAAGTGCGATGTCGTGTTGGGTATGATATATTCAGAAATCTAAAGACTTTATGGAATTGATATAACGTCACTATCACAATGATGTACCCTACTAATAAACAAATAATATAGTTTAGATATTTGTATCTTATATTGCATAACTGTAAGCTACTTTTTATCTAGGTACAACGTTAGCGAAGCCGCGAGTTAGCTAGTAAATTAATATGAGTATTATAACTAACTATTATAATATCTGTAAACTCTGTATTCTCTGTATATCTCAAAAGTATTACTAGTAAGAGTGAGTCCGTAGGTACTTATTCATTTCTTAATTACTACACAAAAAAAAAACTGATATATTTTGTTAAAATCTGTAGCTAATTTTATTAACATAAAAATGATAGAAATGATTTTAATTGAAAAGTAATTCTTTTTAGTATTACCTTACCTACTAGATAGCGTAGTATTACACTCACAGACGCCATAAAATAAAAGAAGAAGTAGTAGGTACCTACTAACTGCGTATGTTGTCACTAATTATTATCATTCAAATAATTGAGTATGGTGACTTTCCTTATTTTATTACAGAAAAATGCTTGTATGTTCTTACATTTATTGCATCAATATTAAATTATTATCAAGTTTTCAAACAAAAAACTTATGGTAAGTAGCGCAGCGGTTCTTTTTCTTTTGAGTTTTTATGTCCAAAGTAACGCCATCTATCGTGTTCTTGAATTAAATGGCTCATTGACTGATATTAGAGTATTATTCGTAGTAGAGTTACTAATCTAATCTAATATTAGGAGGTAAAAACCTAGGAATAAAGTTGATGTAATATATTCTTCAATCAAGATGCATTCAGACTCCGAATGATTTTGCACTGTCGTAAACTGCATTTGCATGCACAATACACTGTTTACAAGACCTATTAAGTTTATATTCAGCCAAGTCAATGCAATATAAATTGAACCCCTGTAGCATACTAAATAATTTTGTGTTGAAGTCTCAGTAATCAACTCAGTCTCAAACATTATCTTCTTAAAAATAAAAATGAATTGCTTTTAGTTAGTTGTACTAAAACTCGGGAACGGCTAGACCGGCTAATTTTGGTTTTAAAATATTTATATAATAGGTTTAAACGATGAGAAAATATGGAAACTAACACAAGTGAAACTTCGCGGGCCAGCTAGTGTAAAATAAAGTAATGGGCCTCTTTCGTTAACCTTTAAACATACCCAAGTAGTGATTTCCCTATATTGAAAAGCGTAACAAAGTACTCAGGGAGGTTATGTAGTTACATTATTTTCCGAAATACACAAACAACAAGTTAACGCGTTGTGTTATTTTAGTATTCTTTAAAAAACAATAGATTGAAATCTAATTAAAATAATTGAGAATCTTATAAGACAATACTTTCCGAGAACACTCTTTTTAGGAGAACTTATTATTTCTTACAAGTCCATTATAATAATGCAGTATTTAAATGTATGTTACTAACTAATGTACCTATCCTAATGTATATTTTTACGTTTAATGTGTATCAAATCTCTAACATGCAATTTGTAACAGTATATATTATTTTGGCAGTTATTTCATAGCTAAGCTATGTAATTAGGTACTTATTATGCTAAGTTTTCTTTGGGAATGTGTGTGGTGTTACTAAATATTATTATATTTAGATACCTATTAAAAGCATCTATTTATATTGAATGTTGGCTCCTAAACTCTTTAAGTGTTGGGGACTTTGTTTGTAATGTCATAACACGACTCAGATAAGCTATTTTAAAATTATTTTGTCTTCGGAAAAATCTATGGCCGTCCGAACTCAATAATAGGGCATTGCTAGAATTAGGAGTTATTAAAGTGTTTGTTTCATAACGTATTTACTGCTCAAATCTTTCTATCTATTTATGATCAAAGTAATCCTGGGATTTAATTGAATAATATCTAATATGAATTTCAATTTGAAAATGTAAAATTGTTTTTGTAAATTGCTGCATTTTGAAGTTCATACCTCAGTAAATTGAAATCATTCCATACCTACCAATAATATAAGTGAGTGTATTATGATGGAGACTGATGTACATAAATCGTTGTCCCTAGTTTTAATTAAAAAATTATACGTATTATTCATTTGTTATACTACTTTGTTTCTTGTTTATTATAATAAATCTAGTTTTTTTCTTTAAGATAGAGATCATAATGAGAGTATTCCAGTAGGCCAATGCCTACTGGAATACTCTCATGTGGCAATCCACATTGCATTTTTTCTCCTCAGCTTTGTTGAATAGCTTGACCCGCCCTTATATCTTCAGTGCCTGTTTAGTTTGAATGTTTAAAGGCCTCCTAGCCATTCAATTAAATGAGATATTTTCGATTCGAGATTTAAAAAAAAAAAAGTTGTTCCGATTGCTTTGACAGATGGCGCTATCTGCCCTACTGCCATACAAGGAAAGGTTAACAAGAAAAAAGTTGGTAACTCCGTTTTTGTTCCGTCTACTCTGTCTACTCTGTCAAGCGGAAAGTTGTGGGTTCATGTCCTGCTCGAGGCAAAATAATTTAACTCCAATACGACCAAAGTTAATGTACTACGTAGTACGTACTATGACTTTGACACCAGCCAGAGGTATGACAGACAGTGACAGCAGGAGCAACCAATGTTGAATTCCCTACACATTCACCATAGCTCGCCATACGTAGTGCTTACATTCTCTTGGGCTCGCCAGTTGAGCTACCGCCATCTAAATAGACAGCTTTTTTTTTTAATAACTTGAGACGAAAACCCCTAATTGTACAATAATAATAAATGTAAGATTTGTAACGAGACTGACTTAATATCTAGGAACCAACTAGGTACTAAAAATGTGAAAGTCATTGGCATCTGTCGATGTGAATTTATGTTGCGTGGTGTGAAAATACCCAATTACTCTCGCTTGAGAGTAGGCCAGTGTCCCAACACTAGGAACATAAAAAGTCTGATCTGATGACGTAAGTTGTACATGATCAACTCACTACGTTATTCTTACTCGTAGCACTTTAGATGCACTTTATATACAAAAGACATCAACGCGCATCACTTAGATTGGACTATACCCTGTATTATGCCTTTCTAAGTAAATAGATTTTATTTGGGTACCTACGTATTTTTATGACAGTGTAGATCGTAAACTACATCGTACGTAGGTACGTCTGAATATTTGAACAAAGAAAACACAGGTATTGGGATAACTTTTCCATTTATTTCTTGATGACGAAACGAATGGCAAATTACTATACAAAGACCACGGGTGGCAAAGTACAAAAGCAAAAATGACAATGAAAATAAATCCCGTGTAAATATCTAACACTTTTAAATCGACATAAAATATCGACGCTAACTAGTAGGTACCACTAGTCTTTGTTACGATCCCACGTAAACTCAAATAACGGTCGTGTTGGTAAGGTGGTAATTGTAAATTCGACACAGTTTGCTACATAAATCACATCGGTTGCGTCGGAAGGTACCTAAATCTGTTCAATTTATTACGTACTAGGACTAGCCCGCGGCTTGGCACGAGCTGCTTAAATAGATGAAGCCATTTGGTATCTAGGAACAGTGGTTTTATAATAAGCTGTGATGAATTGGCAGATTATCCGCATGATAGTGCGGGCTTAGTTCCGCGTTGACTTTTACTGTTATTTATTGGGTTATGCATGTAGATGTATGTAATTCAGCTGAATAGAAGTCTATCTATAGGTACATACCTATCGCTAAAGGCAATACCTAGTCTAGTGGTTCCATTCCAAAGTTCCATGCGCATTTGAGCAGTCGCTTGGTTGTAGTTTTTATTCTCAGTCATTACCCAGGTAGTCGGACAGTTAGGGAAAGTGCGGGAAAGGACCGGACCATTAAAAAAAACTCATTGGCCTTACAAATAATCAAAGGTGTTTTTCATCTTTCTTTTACTCCGATGTAGGTGCCGATCGTTCGTTCTGTTAGGTATTTATTATATTCATTCATGATTATAATAAGTTATGACACGGTTAAGACCGCAATCCCCGACGTATTCTGGTTTAATAAGGAAAACTATTGTAAAAAGGAATACACGCTAGTTGTGTGCTACTAAGTGCTCTATGATAAAAAAGGTTAGTGAAATCGTTTGCCCTTTTAAAATTTCTTTATTTAATTTACACCACAAATACTTAGCTGTTGTTCTGTTCAGACTAAAGGCTTATGACGGTAAATAAATCTACATCCGCCGTCTAGGTATCTATATCTACGTATGTAGTGCGTCCCGTGCCGCTAGCCGTCCGTTCGTCGCAATCCGTCGCATTGAAAACACAGGAAGTGATTCTAGAACGCAAATCCAATTTTATTGTAGGGCTGCCCTATATCACAGAACATATATTAGTATCTACTATACTTAGGTACCTACCTATTGTACTCGTACATTTAGGTACCTATGTACTGTACATAAGAGAATTACGTAACATACACTATACCTACTAGTACCTAAGGATATCTGAGTAGGTCGCAACGAATTAGGCTATCTATAGATTAAAAGCAAGTGCCAAAGACTAGTAGAGTAGAAGCTGTTGTTAAAGTTCAAGCGATAGACCGCGGGTAGACATAAATAAGAGTCCTTTTCACTATAAGCGCCGGTAGTAGAGGCGCTGTCATCTTTGTTTGACGGAAACAAGCTCAAAAACAATATGGAAACTATGTTATACTGACATTGCGGCGTAGAAAAAAACCATGTAATATTATTTCAATATTGCTATAAGAGCTCGTGGTTACCCCCAGCCAGGACCAGGACAGTACCTAATAATAACTCTGATGGCTCTCAAACTTTTGTCTATAGATGCCCATCTCTGACGACCAATGTGGTGCAGCGCAACGGGCGCAGGTCCGCCGGCGACGCGGAGGTTGCGGGTTCGATTCTCGCCTCAAATGGTTGTACGATCTACAAATATTTGTTCCGGGTGTTCTGGGTATTTTCTCTAAACTTATATATTAAAAAATATCTATCTATGTATTTTATTGTATTAATTAAGTATATATCAGTCATATGAGTTGGAGGCTCTAACTACATTATTATGATATCCCAAAGACCAGAATGAGTATTGACAACCCTGAAAAGATCCCACCAGCGCGATAGACTGGTGGTGGTAGTATGATCCATCAGCTGCTAACGGTGGCCGGTAATAAAGGTCGTTAGCGAAAAATTCAAAAGAAACCATGTAATTGCAGCGTTGTTTTGAATTTGTATTGCGATTAATTCAGTCAGCTGTCGGCACATGCGAGAGGCACGCGCGTCGCGGGCGCAACCGCCTCGCACTAAATATCGCCCATTTCGCGCGCTTTCGGTAATTCGAATTCGGAAAATTGTGCCTTTTTTTTTTGTGAACGGTTTCGATGGTGTGAATTTGAGTGTAAAGAACAAATGGCCAGTGTTTTTTTGTATTCATGTGAATATGATTATTTTTGTTAAAAGATATATTACTTTAATAAAAAAGACCTACTTTTTTTAGCATGATACCGAATCATTCCGTTTTTAAAAGTGGGGCTAGGTGATCCGAGGTACCAACCTATTAATATTTTTTTAACTTAGGCCCGTGTTGTTTTTGGCGGTTTGCTTTGCCTACGCAAAAAGGTAAGTTAAAAAATTTTTTCTAGGTCATTTAATAAATAAATAAATATATAGATACTATTATAAGTGTAGGTACCTACCTATTGAAAGCAATGGGAACATAATGATGATGATGATGATGATAAAACTATTAGATCTATTGGTTTTTGATTCGTAAAAGAAATGAAGCTAAATTTATAATATATTTTTACTGAAATATTCGTTAAATATATGGTTAAGTTACCTTCTGCGAAATATCCGGCCGAATAACAAAATAAATTATACATAATAAAAAAACAACCACATACCTACTACTACAGAATAATAAAAAATGGCCAGATAGGTAGGTACATAAGCCGGATACCGGATAGTAAACGGATATCCGTTTCATCTCCATTAATGACGAAAGAATGAAAGATAGATTTACACTTAATTTTTTTTTACTAACCCAGTACTAACTAAATTAAGTATGTAATAAGTACCTTGTGGATGGGATTTTGTGAGTATCTTACACGTAGAGAACAATAAAACGTGAGAAATAAAAACGGAAAGATAGGTAGGTATGCAAAGTGGATTGTTAAAATAAAACTTAGTAAGTTGGTAGGTAGGTTACTAACTAGTTTAGATAGGTACACTTTATGATGCCACTATTTTGTACTTTTTATTTTTATTTCATTGGCCAATAAAACATTTAACGATGTTGACTTCCTATGTGGAAAATAATACGAAAGTCGCCGTTCTAAAGGGCGATTGCAAGTTGTACTGATTCAACTTACGCCGCCGTTCGTGAACTCGTGCGTGAGTCGTCTATTGTTTTTAAGAACACTTACAAACCACGGATTATGGTTTTTTGATTTTTAACTTAATGTTGAAAATTCAACTTTGAATCTCTAAAACACAAATTCGTCACTTTTCATCAAAATTTTTGTAACTTGCACTAAAGCTAGGAAATTGATTAGGTATTTTAGGCATAATTGTATCTCATTGAGATTATTTTACAAAAAAAAATCTTGGAAAAACCTCCTAAAATTTGTTTATCAGTTTCAAACGTTCCGACCTTTAAAAATTTAAAACGATTTTATACGATTAAAAATCATACTTATACATACTCGAAAAATACGAAAAATCGGGGAACATACATGGGGTATTTTCGGATACCCAAGCAAGCAAGTTCGTATGAGTCAGTGGCCAACTCTGGTGACAGAGTTTCTATGCCGCCCGAAGGGCTCTGTCATGGCCTTACAACTTTGAAAAAGCCGGGACCGACTTTTTATTTTTTGGATACCCCTGAATCTGGGGAATCTATTCTTATTGACGTCTGTGTTTGGACCACCCTTATATTTAGAATTATCATAATTAAGGCGTGTCATTAGTCTAAGCATCATGGTATGTACATAATAAATTCCTACACAATAGAATTTAAGTTGATATGTAGAGCTGAGTCTCTACTGTACCTACTGGGTTATCCAAGTCAAGCGAATTTGTTAATGTCTTTAGAATTTTTAGTTCTTTCTTAGTATATTTACGTTGCCATGCCAACCAACGCGTACCTAACTATAAATAATGTATTTCTCCGTTTTTTAACCAAAGTGTTTTTTTTTTTTGGTTTTTGGTATTTGAAGAGTTGGTCGACGGAAATTGGCAGCATTGCCTTTGTCGGTTCTGTCTACAACAGCCATGCCTTCGGTCCATAAAATAGCTTTTAACGTCTATGTCCAATATTTCACATCATAATGTTTAGCTTATTGTAATAACAAAATTTACTGACATTGGTGCAAAACCTACATATACGAGTAGTATTGTTCAAACATTTCTCAATTGCCCGTGCAGAGCCTATCCACTCTTCAATAAGCAGTGGAGCTGCAAACACTGCACCAGATAAGGCGCCTTTGAAATGTATTTACGTATTTACTTACCCTATTATCACAGAACAGATATTAGTAAATATACGTAATATTACTATTAGTGAAGTGTAGTACCTACTACAGAATATATATTTAGTACCTGCCACCTTCTTACTAGTACCTAACCTAGTAAGTTCTTATTCTGTGCCTAAGGTAGAGTCAGTTTGAAACAGAAGAGTTGTCCGATGACCGTTTTATCGTCTAGAACTCTAGAACAAGACAATGCATTGGTTCACTCACGACTCATAGGATGAACTTTTTGCTGTAATTTTAGCTGGTCTAATGAAATAAGACCTTGATACATTTGTGGACTGAAATAAAGATTGTAGGTACTTAGCATAACATTATGCAAACCAACGTAATTAGCTCGAATAAACCGTTAAAAACTATGTAAGAAATAGCCAATTTCATAAAGGTCAACATTTTGTTTCATGCGCACAATTTGTGTAGCCATAGCCCAAGGGCTTCGAAGTTAGATCCATAGAGAAACTAAACCACAGAATAGATATTAGTATGACTAAACAAAGAGTCGAAATGCTCATAAAGACTCCTCAAACAATATCTTAGACATTAGCAATTTTAATTCCATTAGTAGTTTTTGCTAAGTTTAAAGTTAAAGTTTAAGTTTGGGAACCTTTGATTTAGATGCTTCGGTTGATATTTATATCTAATATTACGAGGAGTACTTATTGATAGAAAAACCCACAAAAAAAGATCACAAAATAACATTGTTTTAGGAAAATATAGTAGAAACCAAGCAACGAGACGAACTTCTACTACTTTGACCACCTACCCACACAATGCATTGCAAATTAGTAATAGCTACCGCTTGGTTCCAGTAGTTCCATAGCCTAGTTCCAATGATGGACGAAGTGGGAAAAATATCCCACTTGTTCCATGGAACTTAAAGTAGGTACAATGATGGATCTTGGTGGCAAAAGGTTTCATCTAAGACCTCAAGATGAGCATCACGTAAAGTTTTCGTTGATCTGTGGTCAAAGGCCAGTCATCTGTTACCTTACCATGGATAAATAATGTTTTGTTTCCGTGCTTAGAATTTTATTGTTGTGTAGGCAGATCGCATGACAGAATTCATGAATTGACAATGCATGGAGGAGTGAAAAATTATCATACTGCATGGTAGGTATAGTGTGGTAAGTATATAGTGCAGCTATAAAATTTACAAAAAGAAACCATTACGTCTAGTTATAGGTACAGCTATACCCTACCCACCACCCATCTATTCTTAGAGACAATGACATTTGTTTATATTCTCAAAGCTTATGATACCTAACTATTAACTATCGACCTATGGATAGAAGAACATCAAAACTATAATTTATTTATAACTAATAGACCCGACGGTTTCACACGCATATTTTTGTTTTTAACAAATTTTTACACCCCGTTTATACCTTCCCTGGGCTTCTACAAACATTTCAAGACCAAAATTATCCAAATCGGTCCAGCCGTTCTCGAGTTGTAACGAGAGTAACGCACAGCCAGCAAATTCATGTTTTATGTCAGTTCAGTGTTGTTATATTATCTAAATAGGTAGGTCTTTCTTTCTCTTTTCTTAATTTTTATTTTTCTTTATTTTTTACCTAGGTACAATGTTTTCTTTTCAGACTTTGGAACTATAATGATAGGTTCTCAATTATGCGTGTTCCCTTAGAACGTTTTCCACTATTTGGATTTGACGGTAACTTTATCCTCCTGGATTTTAATATCTACCTACATAGGCTACTATTAATATCTAAATTACCTACGCGAATAGACGTGGGCCCCGCCTACGTGGACCAGACAAGCATGTAGCGAGCAAAAGTTATTCATAAAAACGTCAATATTATTGTTAGAGTTCAAAGCTTTATGCAAAATAATGTTCTTTTGCTTCAATTCGTTTACCTAAGAATTTCTTAGGCAGAGTGACTCTGCGTTCGTCGCGTTGTATAGGTATTATTTTTGCGAAACAGTCTTTCGCTTGTGAAGAACAAAATAAATATTTGCCAACTCTTCAATACTTATGTTACTTACACCTTTTTCTTTTCACATAGACGTACCTAGCTAGACCTATATTATTATACTTAGCTAGATACGTGCCAACATCTCGGGGTGATGATCGCAGTAATAAGGCACACAGAACTTTAAAAATTAAACTTTAAAAATTGGTGTTTGGGTGCTAGGTTGGCATTCGCACTACAGTAGTATCACAGAGTAATAGTAGTATTTAGTCTTTTTTTTAACTTTTGCGATAACTCATACTTTTATATTTGCGGGATTTTATCGCGTTATTACCTTTTTTTTATAAATGATAGACAAGCGTTTGGCCGCTATCCCACCTGATGTTAAGTGTCGATGCGGCCTAAGATGGAGCACGCTTGCTTGGCTAGAATATACCTTTTCTATTTCTCCCGACGACCGACGCGCGACGTTTCGGTTGTGTTGAAAAAATCGTGGTCGAGGTCAGTCTGCCCGCGTTGTTGTGATGTTGAATGTGAACTTTTACAACTTCATCCGGATTTCGGATTCGGTGAGACGGCATCTCTATCATCCATTAATCCGCACATCCACCAATCCGCATTGGGGCGCTTGACTGTTTCTCTTTCACGCGTATTACAGGAAACCATTTCTTTTAGACCTCTTGAATAGCTTTATGTTGTTGCTAGCACTAGCAGACCGTTCTCGAAAGCAGACCTTCCTAAGTAAATAACGATGGAATAAATTAATCAAATTTTAAATCGTAAGTCTTTCATTGGTTACTCAATTCCAATAAAAGACCCAATCACTCTCGCTTGAGAATAGGCCAGTGTCCCAGCAGTAGGAATATTAAAAAGCTTTCATGATGAGACGGCATCTGAGATAGGGGGTGTAAGTAAACGCTATTACAAGGTGCTTAAAGAGGACAGAAGACTTTTAAAATCGTAAAAGCGTAGTAAAACTAAGTCTCGAATTACATGTGCAGTAAAATTAATTTTATTGTAAATACCTAAGTACTTACTCTATTTTTATGTACATACATTTCTGGTTTCAAGCTCACCAATGTCGTTTAGTCAAAGCGTTTAGTCAATGACATGAACTGACACTGGCCTACTCCCGAGCGAGAGTAGGTAAAGTACGTTTACTCTATGATAAAAAAGCTAAATATGAAAGTACACATACTTATGTAAATACCTACTTTATTAAGGGTAGATTCGACCAACTTTTGGAATAACTATTCCGCGAAATAAGAAATGTCAAATACAAGGAAAATATTAACTAGTTGGTATTAGTACCTACTACGAATGTAGTGATTGATTTTATTACAAAGTCAATCAACCACATGCTGCTTAAAGTAGCTTAGTAGCCTAAGTATGGGCACTGAACATTAGTAACTTTTTTTTTTTTTTATACCACTAAAGTGGCAACCAAGCGTACGGTTCACTTGATGGTCAGCGGTTACCGTAGCCTATGTACGCATGCAACATCATAGATATCACTTGCGTGTTACCACCCTGAGACGTTAGATGGAAAGTCTCATGTGCCTGTAATTTCACCGGAAACCATACCCTTCGAACCGGAACACAGCAATGCGAGCATTACTGCTTGGCGGAAGAAATAGGTATGGTGGTAGTCCTTCCCCGGACGAGCTCTATCACAAAGAACTCTACTACTCTTACCTACCCCTAGTGTGGATAGGGTTAGCTGACGCTGTGTAAAAATGACCGCCAATATAATTTTTATTAGGTATTTTATTAAAGAGGGTTAGTAATTTACCCGTCCTTGGCAGGTAGGAGGTACCAACTGAAGTTCCAGTGGCGCCACAGACAGCAGAACAGTTAGTAAGTGGTAAACCAGACTTACACCTGCCTGTGGGGAATAATTTTACGCATAATGAGTTCGTGATCACACGCTAACGCTACCGACGGTTATGATGTAACTTGTTGGTTTTTACATGTGTTTGTTCTACGTTTAAATTCAAGGTAAACCTTGTGGTAAACTATGAATTATGTAGAACCTGACCTTGGTGGTAGGAAAAGAGTCTGTCTTGAGCTTGGCATAGCAAGTGAAATTACTGGTCGAATAACCACATCTCGTTATGACGTTCTGCGTGGCTGTGAACTTGAAAACGTATGCCATACTGCCGTCCGGGAAATCAGACAGCATTTTCGCCTCGAGTTTTCGGCCCACGCTATACCCTAGGTAGGTACGCGTCAAAATCCTCCTTTTTCCGAAGTTTTGGTGGCACTGTTTTGGTTTGATTAGGCGCGGGTTATGCGTGGTGCATAACATCAAACAACACAGTCATTCATATAACAACATGAATAAAAAAAGGTTTAATACCTAATAAAATAAATTCAGGATTGATCATGCATGCTTCTCGTGTTTTCTAATAAAATTTTATGTAAGTATTTGAGCGACAATAGTTTGGTGTGGGTAACACCTCTCTTTGACTGCTGCTCAGACATAGATTAAGATCACGAATCCTCGCAGAATAGTGGTTAAAAGTATCAGGTTCGATGCAGTTGGCTATATTGAGTCCCTATAAAACACGATACCTACTGCACTCTGCCTATTCTGCAATTCCCCCTAACTTCACAGACGTTATGGTTGATCAATCCCGGATTCGCCCACTCGTTCTTTGTTTACTATTCACCCTGCTTTAAGCTTTTTGAACACGCAAACGTGGAATAAAAAAGTATTCATTTAAGTACCTCCTACTTATCGCAGAAAATAAATTATAACTACATAGAACTACATAAGTAAGTATATTATTATCAAACACATTAAAATTTATTTATTTATTGAAATTATTGAAATATATATGGTCTTAGATGCCTCCTTTGTAACTCGCAGCATTGCTAGGACTTCAAACTATACGCCTCTTGTACCTACTTAACTTTTTGTACAACCGTATGTAGGTAAGGTACTTACATAACCATGAAGAATGAAGGTCTTAAAAATACCTTTCATTTAAGTTAGGTGCGTGCGGCTAGTCTGGGGTGAGTAGATCCCGAGACCACAAGCTCGAAAAGTAATTTGATTATATCTTTATCACATTATATTACTTATGTGACTGTACTCAACAGCTTCTATAATTTTATGGTGTCCGAATCGACAGTAAAAAAATCAATAACTATCGACTCGAATAATATAGTAGGTATAACTACGGTATACCCAGCCTGCAAAGACAAACTTAATTATTAACTAAACGCAGTTTGCAGTACACTGCATCTGACTTAGACTCAATACCAATTTAACACGTTTGTGCTGAGTCAATACCCGCAGCAAATTCGCGTTAGTACAAACGCGGCTTACAATGATTAATTCTCAATCAGTGGCTATAGTCTCCTGCCTGCGTTGTGTCAATAGGCGTAAGTACAGCTAGAATGAACAGCAACAACACTTATTAATTTTAACTATAATACTAGTAGAATAAGGTACCTACTGCTGCGCTGTTTTGATAAGCATTGTCTAGTGTGTGTATTGCATCTATTGGTTATGTACTCTACTCATTATTATGAGTTTCAAGGAATTTATAAGTAAACAACGGTAGTACATATTAGTTACATGATGAGTTTATATTCGAAATTTAATTTCGAAAAGAAAATGACAAAATATAAAATGTTAACTAATACTAAACAGTGAGCTAGCGAGTTCATAAATTCTGATGTTTTAAGCACCAGGCATTTTATTATATAATCGTTGAGCTACATTATTGTTAGGACCGAAACACATAAACGCAATGCGACGCCGTCTTTTTTCTCTTCATCGTCCGTCGTCTATCTGTGCGTCAAGCAGCTGATGTCGCCGCCCGTATGACGCATCTCTGCTACGCATATTTTGGCAGTGCGACGTCGTCGCGTCGAATCGCGATGAACTGTTTCGGAGAGTACAAAGAGATTTTTTTGTTCACGTTCTACAAAAAAGAACGTTGAATGGTATACATCAGAGGGGTCATTATGTAATTCGGTTGTAATCGATTTCAATGAAAAACTAACCCATTTTGTATGAATCTGACTAATTATGACAGTACACTGATTGAAATCGGATTGCAACCGAGTTGCGTTGTCGTCGACTCATATAATATAACAAATAAAACATAAAAAAATAATGCCAAAGAGTGTGTGAGTGAGTGAGTTGACGAAATGCCAAAATAATATTATTTTCGTTTTTCAAAAGTGAGTCAGCAGTTTTTTTGTAGCCTGTATTAAACCTAGGTTCAACTTTTCACGGTAGCTTAACAAATATTATTAATTTATGTAAAGGTAACACTTCAACTGTCGTTAGCCTTTCGACAATAAAATATTTAAATCCCGTATCAAATTACAAAATAGCATTTAAAAGGTATTTGAATCTGTTCCGTTTGATACGGCGAATTATTCAGTAAGTCTATGTTGTAAATCATTTTGTTAGGTATTTGGGAGTTACTTTGGATTCGAATGCTTGCTTATGTAATCAGGTGCCAAAGATTTTAGAATAAGTATTACTTCTTAAACATATTTTATGTATATCAATCTGGGTTAGGTTATTAGTTGTTACTACTAGTATTATGTTATCTGTGGTTGGTACTTTCTAAATGTTTTTTGTGATCAAAGCGTTCAAACTTTTTTCATGACACTTTTTCTCTCTTTTATAAGCTTTGTTTCCCGCTGATTAGAGTAAAAATACCGACACATAGAAAGCCAGCATGGATCTCTAAAGGGTTGAAAGTTTGTAGCAGAAAAATAAGATCTCTACTGTGGAAGTATAGACTTAGTCGAAAGGTGATAGACAAAGATATATTCAAGACATACTCGAAAAGGTATAATAAAGTTATCAGGTTAACACACAAATCACAAAATGAGTACTATATAAATAATTCATCTAACAAAGCAAAAGCGACATGGAATATAATAAATAAGTATAATGGTAATCTACCACGGGAAAATATATGTAAATTAAAACTTGATAGTAATATTATATCTAATCCTATTGACATGGCTAATGCATTTAATGATTATTTCATTGACATTATAAAAATGAACAATAATATTCCAAAAACTTACACAATCAATCATAATAAATCTAATTCTATTTTTCTTACACCTACTAATCCTAATGACGTTTTTGATATTATTAAAACTTTGAAAAATACTAACAGTGTGGGATACGATGAAATCAGAACTAAAGCTATTAAAGACGTAGGTGAGAGTATTTCACCAGTGATGACTCACATAATTAATTTGTGTATTGAGCACGGAATCTATCCAGATACATTAAAGTTGACGATTATAAAACCACTTTTTAAGAAAGGTCACAAATATGAGATTGGTAATTACAGGCCTGTGGCTCTTATCCCTGTATTTTCTAAGATAATTGAAAAAGTATTGTACAATAAGCTATACAACTATTTTGAGGACAACAATGTGTTAAGCGTGCATCAGTATGGTTTCAGAAAAAAACAGTCAATTAACAAAGCAATCTACGACTATTTATTTAAAGTCATGTCAAGTAGGGACCAGAAAAAAGTCGCGATTGCTCTTTATATGGACATGACAAAGGCATTCGACCATGTACACCACGACACGCTACTTCTCAAATTAAATGGATACGGTGTCAGAGGAAACGCTAACAAATTAATTAAATCTTATCTTAGTAACAGGACTCAAGTCACAAGAATAAATAAAGTATGCATAAAAACACATATTGATACTAACTATGATTCAGATACTAGGCTTGTTAAGCATGGTGTTCCTCAAGGGAGTGTGTTAGG
This sequence comes from Colostygia pectinataria, assembly GCA_951394395.1. NCBI lineage: Eukaryota > Metazoa > Arthropoda > Insecta > Lepidoptera > Geometridae > Colostygia > Colostygia pectinataria. The sequence continues at coordinate 4,955,367 of OX596362.1, forward strand.
ACCGCTTCTGTTTCTCATTTATATAAATGATTTACCTCAAGTTTCTAATCATTCCATTACTTTATTTGCTGATGACAGTACGGTTTTATTTGTAAATGACAAACATCATGATTTTGAATTTGACATTAGTAATACACTTACATCTATTATTAACTGGTTGACATTAAATAATTTAAAAATTAATCTGACTAAAACATCTATAATGAATTTTAAACAAAAAAACTTTACTAATCCTGACATGAACATTAATTATTTTGGTACTAAAGTAAACGAAGTTAACAATACAAAATTTTTGGGACTGACAATTGACAATAAGCTAAACTGGAAACTTCATATTGACAGCATATCTAATAGACTTCATCAGTATGCATATGTGCTTTTCAAACTGAATAGAGTTACGAGCAAGTCGGCAGTATTAACGGCATATCATGCACATGTTGGGTCGATCCTACGATATGGCATAATATTCTGGGGTAACTCGACTGATAAGATAAAGGTATTTAGGGCTCAAAAACGCTGCGTGAGGGCCATATGTGGTTTAAAAAAAAGAGACTCGTGTAAAGAACATTTTTCAAAGTTAAGAATTCTGACCTTAGCGTCTTTATACATAAGTGAAGTTGCTGTATTTGTCAAAACTAGTCCTGAGCTGTTTGAATGGTTTGGAGTTGGAAGCCGGTTAGAAGGGAAAATGCGTAGTGTGTCATGTAGGACACATTTGCTACGTACAAGCATGTTTGGCATGGCGCCCAGTATATTCAATAAGTTACCGCTATCTGTTCGAACATTATCTAGGGATGCTTTTAAAATTGAAATAAATAATTTATTAATCAAAAAAGCTTACTATACCATAGACGAATTCTTGTGTGACCGTAACTTAAACTAACACTATGACAATTTGACCTAATCTTAAGTATAAAGTATTCTATTTAGACATACCTATTGATAATTTAATTTAATATTTTTTTAGCTTCTTTATTATAATTTGATTTTTCTAATTTTGTTTAATTATTGGTTAGGTTTGGCATAAATAATGTTTGTATGTTAAATAGCAGAATCTAGAGATACATACTTTTCACAACACCTTAATGTAACTATTACCATACCTGGATTCACAAACAATAAATGATTTATGATTTATGATCTGAATTGTTCTACATAAAAAAAGTAAACTAATATTTTACTTTTTTTATATTATACCTACGAAATAAATATGGGGTATTAAAAAGATGGCTTTGGTGACAACTACGTAAACTAAAGTAAACTACGTGTTTCAACAATCAAACGCCTAGAAAGCCCTGGGTCGGTTTGCTCTCTGCCTTACCGCGTGAGAGCACTCACCTTTTACCCAGTTATCTACCTACTCACATTTCACGCAGTGTCTGGATAGGCTCTATGCATACTAGCGGGCGAAACGCCTGCGGTTATCGGCTGGGCGATTACGCAATTCAGTTGCAATCCGGTTTCAATCAGCGAACTGTCAAAAAGCTGTCATATCGAAATCAATTAATGATGGAATGTGAGTCGCAGCCAATCTTTTTACCGTGTTTCAGAACAATACCCTTAATGCCAATTCGTCTTGAACTAAATACTTTTATTATTCACTGTTCTTCATTAAAACTGTAAAAATAAATTTGAGATATTCCTCGTAGTGCTCGTAGCGCACCCTAGCTTTACTTCGACCGTCAAAAGATAAATAAATCTAAAAAGATTTTATTCAGCCATGCCGTCGCTTGCGGCTTGGATGCAATCCATTGCATAGTTTAAAATATCTAGGCGCTTGTAATACAGGACAGGAGGCGGGTAGGTTTACGGTCGTTTGCCCCCGAACTCGTTTGCCCCCGATATTGCTTACCAAATAGTTACTATGCTTTCGATTTACAGTAAACTTTACAGCGAGTTTGTTTTATATATTTACAATGTAATTTGAAATATATGTATTTAAATATATTAAATTGTTTTACTGCGTAATTTAAAGATACAACATGCACTCACTACACCGGCCACCGCAACGCGATACGTCAGTGGAAAACTTTGTCCTCCACGCACTAATGAGCGCTACTTTGGCTCTACTGCTTACTCACTACGTGTGCATAGAGCCTATAACAGCGGAACTTCCGATCTAAAATATGGCAATATCCTCAGAAAAGTGAAAATAAACTCTGCCTACGCAAAACAAGCTAGACGCTCGCTCGTCTGTTTTGAGTGGGATAGTGAGTAAGGTTTCCACTTTATGTGAAAGTAGGTATTCATTGCGACTTTGACATTCATTCATAGGAAAACTGACTTTCATCTTTGTGAGAAACAAAACTACCTATTGAAAGAAAATCTCGCTTAAATTAGTATAAAAGTCTTACTGCAAATCTATTGGGTTTTCAAATAAAGTACAAATATTAACGTGCTTGTTCTACGTGCACTTAAAATATTATGGCAGAAATAAATTATGACTTAAAAATATTTCATACTTTTAATGGACCTATAAAAAGAAATACCTAAGTCATTTATTATTCATATGTTCAACGTCGGACAGTAATTAGTAGGATTACCATCAATGCTTGACTTCCAAGAGACAACATCGTACACTCACACGCAACTCTACCGTAAAATTATAATTCATACTTTTCGCAAATGAGGGACGATTGCGAGTTTTTTAACACGCCATGTGCAAGCAAGTCACTATCATTTGATCCTACTTGATATTTTTTTGCAGTTTAGCCTGAAAATATTTATTTGGATCTACCGCTCTAGTACAAAATGGGAAAAACTAACAAAGACAATTTTCAATTTCGACACTGGTGTGTGATGTAGACACATCGAAAATGCTGCTCTAATATTAGGTAATATAATATAAAAACGCTGAATTTAACTTCATTCGTCTGTCTAGTAATTTACAAAAACAAGTCGTGCTAAGATATCATATTTATTATAATTATGTGGGACACGGAATATAAGTACTAAGTACTTACGATAATTTAAAGGCACGGCATTCCCTTCAAGATAATCAGATATTTTTGCATGTGCTTATGACATTGTATGACATGAAGTTATTGTTGTTCTTTGCTCGTTTTAGGGCTTTCTTAAAGGTCATAATTACGTAGCTGTATAATTAGTGTATCAGCTATGTATAATTAAACTTTTTTTTTCTTATTCTGTTGATTAACTTTTGAATATTTTTGCATGGAAATAAATAAACTAGATAGAGAAATAAATCAATCGCAGCCGCGGGCAAAGCTAGCGTAAAAAAATCACGCACGCACGTCGTAACCACACCGCGAATCCAGTTTTTGACGCGACAAGACAACGCAATGCGTGGCCGTGTTTGCTATCGACTTGTATGACAACTTTTATCAGCTTCCTCTTATCGTGTGTGTATAACCTACTAGTCCCCTTTTGATCCATTTTTGTTTAGAAATAAAGTGATGTTTTCTAAACACCATGTCGCCACCACAATATCGCTAACCGCTGCTGGCTGTTAGAAATAATACTTAAAAAATTTAACATATATTTTTAAGCTTTGGTTTGTTAAAAAATGTTCTACTTAGTTCTATAGTTGTGTTCCGCTTCGGTAAGTTATGGACTATGGTTATGGTTACCGGTGAAATTACTGACACTGGCATTTTCGATCTGCGTCTCAGGCTGGCAATGCGTGAGTGATAGCTCTGGTATTGCAAAGCGTCCATTGGCTACGGTAACCGCTTACCATCAGATGGGTCACACGTTTGGTTGTCACATTTGTAGTATAAAAAAATAGAGGCTTTGATAAAAACTACTTAAGTATGAATCTAAAGATAAAACGCTCAAAGGCACCTATCGAAAATCAAGGAATTTTCATTTTGCAAGGCATAAAAATGCTTTCAGATAAAGTCTTTCCATCGGTTCAATATCACACATGACCAAGCACATAATATTACTTGCCACTTCCATTCGTGAATATGAAATCACATACGCTCAAAGTTTCTCTACACTCTGCCCTTAGGAAGTGAAAGTGGTTCTTGATAGGATCGCGACTCATTAGCGTGCTCACGATCTAATGAGCTTCGCGACACCTCGCAGCCAGTCTTTGATCTTTGACACGATTTAAATAGATGACCCGTATCGACACTGTTAACGCTTTATGGTTGCATTGCTGTCATTTAAAAAAGTAGAGCGTTGTTGGAATTGTAGAGCGAGTTTAATCCTAAGTATTTTTGAAGGATATTAGACCTTTGAGTAAAGAAATAGAGAGCTTCTTTTTTTTGTGTCATGTTTGGGATTACTTCAATTCATGACGTCTCTACAAGCGAACAGATAGAACAGATGAAAGCTAAACGAAAAACTGCACACCTTCTGGCACTGTTCTAGTTATTATCAAGATATTAAAGTTAGAGATAAAATAGGAACTGAGATAGAAACACTGTTTTTTTATCACCAATGAACGCAACCAGCTAAATTGTGCGGTTTCATTAGCAAGCAGGTTGCGTAATTTTTTTTAATATGTAAGTACTGTCCAAATACGATCTTTTTGCCGATCTCACAATTTTTGCTTTTCTATCGCGTGCCTCGTTATTCAATAGAATATGTATGTACCGTTGTTTTATTAATTATTTTAATAACTGTAACTCGAGTTGTTTAGAGGTCGTTGCTCTTGTGTACCTAGCCATTATTGTTATGTGCAACCAATTTTATTTTTATGTTGGTGTAGTTTCATTATACCTACTGCCCTGCAATTTCTTGCTTATTGGTTAAAGTTTATTAAAGACTGGATTACTTACCTATGTTTCTATGATAATTTACTATCTTTTCTTGACAACTTTGCCAGAAACGAAACGTAAACCGCCTACGCAATATAAAAGAAAACTGCTTTCAAATCGGTTTGGTAGTTCTCACTCAGAATGTCTTCTTTATTACATGCTTCGGTATCGGTCGGAACCAACATTTTATTGCAGTTGATGCAATAATAACATCATTAACACCATTTTGAACAAGGCACAGTTCAAAATGGCACAAGGCAAGTTATCTGAATCTGCTAACACATTTCGGTGTCACTTTTGACTTTTATTTATTATTTTATTTTTTTATACTTTTATTTAGGTTAAAACTTTAGTCAATTACGTCATTATGCTTGCAGTAACTTCTTTCGACTGAAAAACGAAGTGTAGGACGGCCCTCGCTCGATGAAGCAAAGCGATTGTAGAAAGGAAGGAAGGTGGATGGATGGGATGGTAAAAGTTCAAGATCGGTCGTCATGACACTCTTAGGGGGAGGCCTGTGTCTAGCTGTGAACGTCTATTGGGCATTGCCGCATTGGCTTTAGAGATTAACTTCTTCCGAGATTTTAAGATGCAGAAAAGTTTCTGGCAGATATGTTTAAATTAAATTATTAAATTTCCATAGCGCGTGTCATCCATTAGTTGAATATGAATGCACATAACGGAAGTAAATCGTGCAATACAAACTAATGCTTTGTAGTTCGTACAGCCGCATACCTTACCACATCTGCAAACAACCATTTGTTATCCAATTGCGTGGGATTGACTAATGAATCATGGCATGAGTACGAGTATTATGATACTGGTCCTAGGCCGAGCTCGTTCGCCTCTGGTGCCTTTTTTTAAAGACTTTTGTTTGTTACAAAACCATAAAAAAATAGAGAAACGAATAAACGTCTCATATTTTTTTCTAAACAAAAAAAACGGAAATTCAGGCTAATTGAAATAAATGTTGTTAAGAAAATATTTTTTTTACTATTATTAAGTAGGTAGGTAAGGTACTTATTTGTTATGAAGTTCATACTCACAGTAGGTAACCCGAATAACAGGGACCGCAAAAGCTTACTTCTTACTTCTTTCTTATTTTGAGTCACAGATAGTTGGTAACGAAATAAACGATTTTTATTATTATTATTATTATTATTATTATTATTAGATATAGATTGTACACCTATATAATGTGTTTTGAGACTTATATTATTGAAGAAGTGACAGTTAGTTAATTTGACAAATGGTTACCTGTTTAACTGTTTAAAGTGCCTGAAAACATGTTTATAGAAGAAGATTTAAACTACCTATTACTCGCAGAAAGAATTACATATAGACTCTACCTTAGAATATTCTAAGGACTCTCCATTATTTTGAGCGGTAACTGCAGTGTTACAAATTGTAGACAAATGTTTTTATCAACTTTACCTAAGTTATGTACTATACCAGTTGTCTTAGATACTGCAGGTGGTAGGTACGTTTGTAGGTACCTACATAGTTTGTTGGCTCGTAAATTAAGCTTATAAGGAAGCAGCCGGTTATGGCTACACGTTATCTGTGTGACCGATTTTGGCGCAACGAAATGGGGGCAGCAAGTCTTGGAATTATTTAGTGAATGTGAACCAGGAACACTTACTTGGCTTTGCTGTTCTGAATCACGACAGAATACTAACGATGAATAAAACACATTTAAAACTGTGCATGAGTAGGTAAATTGAGTATTTTTTTTCTCCAGTAAATAAGGGATGAAAAATAAACATTAGTGTCGATTCTGTTTAACTAAAATTATCGCGGTCCTTTGTATTTTAATTCATTAGAAAAGGACCGACACCATTAAATGCTGAACTTATGAATGCGTGTCATAAAATCTTGATTTTTGGCAAAGTTTTTGAAGTTTATTTTTCTACAGAACACTTTTCTTGTATTGTATTCATGCTACATAAATTTATATCTCGACTATCCAGTTTTTATAGGAAAAATAAAAAAAAACTGGTTGGTAGTTGTTGCGTATCTGTTGGTACAACTCTTCTATCAAAATTCAATTGTCGTAAAGTATAATATTCAATATTATGTATTGTAAAAGCAAGCAAACAAGTAGCTGAAGCATGTTATTTAGGTTCTTGACATTTCATATTTAGCATTATGCAAATTTGTTAAATGGCAAACAAGAGTTATGTTTGTGCACGAATTTATGCGCTGTGAGCTTTGAGCCTGGACTTCCTTTGGTGTCAGAATATATTACAATACATTTTGACTTGGCAATGAAACTTGAACCATAGACCACTTACTGTCTAAGCTATAATAAATAATACAGTAAACATCTATCAGAAAGGTATTATAATAAGACAGACAGACCGTAAATAATAAATAGTATATTTATTTATACTAGTAAAGCTTTTTACTAGGTATAGTTCTCACAACGGATTTCGGCCGTCGTGAAATTAGCCGTTTCGATGCGCAATGGAGCTTTTTCAAACTAAATTGTCTTTTCGCATCACAAACGGCTAACTTCACGGAAGCCTAGATCCGCTGTGCGAACTATACCTTAGGTAATATTATTGATTAAAATAAATTCTCAAGTAGATAATTATATGAATCCTTTATTTAAGTACCTATTTACATAAATATAATATAAGCAAGTGTAGCTAATATTATTTTTGATTAAAAATTAGTTGAAAAAAACATATTTTAGGCTAACTATGAATCTGTACGTACTGTACCGGTGTACGGTATTCCAATATTTCCTACAAATATGATTGTTTGACTGTACCAGCTAAGTGGTGTATGGTGCTCGCGATTATTCAAAGTTCAAACATACCATACGTACACATGACTCAAATCACCATCTGTCAGTGATCGACAACCTCAACGATGTCACAAATAACTCTAATATTAGGAAGTTGTCATTTTAGGAAAATGACGAGTTTAGAATAGATAAGTAAGTAAGTTCGTATGAGTCAGTGGCCAACTCAGTCTCAGTCTCAGCCACAGGTCTCAGCCAACACTTTTTAGGCCGCCTGAAGGCCTCTGCCATGGCCTAACAACTTTGAAAAAGCCGGGACCGACTGCTTAACGTGCCCTCCGGGAGAGCTCAGTTGGAATTGCCCCTGGCGGTCACCCATCCAAATGATGACTACGCGGAACAGTGCTTAACTTCGTTGATCTGTTAGGAACAACTTAGCCAGCTACGTCACGAGCGCTGTGATGAAGACATGTGATGAAGGAGCAGTTAGTAGAGTTCTTTGGGATAGAGATCAGCGAGGGGACTACCACCATACCTATTTCTGCCGTCAAATAGTAATGCACGCATTGCTGTGTTCCGGTTCAAAGGGTAGACACATGAGACATTATATCTACGTCTCAGGGTGGCAATGCACAAGTGATATCTCTGATTCTGCAAGTGTACAGACTACGGTAACCGCTTACCCTCAGGTGGGCCGTACATTTGGATGCGACTGTCGTAATGTAATATAAAAAAACTATCAATTGGGTCCGCGTGTGGCGTGGCCCAATCTCTCTCTCCCAGCAGACCCTATCCCAGCTGTGGGAACATTACACAGCTGACCAAATGTCAGCTTTCTATCTTTATTTATACTCCAACAACACATGAAACAATGTGTATTTGATTACAAGGGCGGCGGGGTTAGACAGATTATCTACGTAAGGGCGAGGAAGGCTTCTACGGCTTCACTGAAAGGACAATGTTAGCTCAAGGGTGCTTTTAATACCCTTAGACCAGCTACACTTATAGTCAGCTTGTAACGTAAAATGAGTTTTATGGCACCCAATTTAGGTCTGAACTACAAAGTTAAACTACAAGCAATATAACTTTTACTAGCTGTGTAGGTACTGTGTGTGTATTTTATGTATTAAAGACGTTATTGCAGTAGGTAGGTAGGTACTTTTGCTGAAATGCATAATAATAAAATCACGATTTGCCCTAAAGAAAACCTGTGTAAATAAGATTATTTTATAGCAATAAACGCGATAACTACAAAGTAATGGACCAATAAAGTTACCTTTATATGGCTTTTAAGAGTAAAAGACCTTGTAAAATCATAAAAATGGTGGATTAATTTTTTTTTAGAATTCGCTCTGGTCAATAATTTTGTTGTATACAACGTATTAAAAGTTCTGATTCAAGCTATAACGTTTTATGAACATCTATTAGCTATCTTTCTACAGTTCCCGGCCGCTGTAACGGCACATCGTGGTCAGAATTCGTCTACTACGGATCCGTAGAACGTGCAACAAAAAACGTATTACAAAAAAAATCTATAAATCACCCTATTATGCGAAAACTAAACATTGTCGGATCATGCTCACAGCTGAACGAAATACTGAAATTTGGGAATATAAAATAAATTTATTAGGACATGGATATACATGGAAACAGAATACATTTTACCCCACTTCCACGTGAACGAAGCCACAGCTACTCGTTATATTTACGAACACAACTGAACATGTTACGTGTAATCTGTTATTAGGCTGAGTGTCCACAATCAACAGTTGCCCAAGCGTTTAGCTGCTCAAGTTACATTTTTCTTCATTTATTTTAATTTTTTTTTTCTGTTTACAATATTTATAGTTACAATTACAAAAAACAAAAATATGTAAAAGTACAATATAAAGACAGTCACTGATCTATCTAAAAACCGTTCGTTCGTTCGTATGAGTCAGTGGCTAACTCTGGTGACAGAGTTTCTAGGCCGCCCGAAGGTTGAAAAACAGTTTTTAAAAACCGTTGAAAACTATCAATAGATAGCACGACTGTTCCTATCTAATTTAATATTTAGTAAGTTGTTTCTTTTAATTGGTTGGTAGAAAAAGTGTGTAGTGGTTTTGGTAAAAAATATACTTTAGCAGCTAGCCTAGGCAACAAACTCTTGTTCGAGGGCGCTCAGTCTTACGATGTGCCATTGTAAATACTGTACTTTTTGAACTTTGTTGTTAGTTTTAATGGGTGGGATAATTTTATTAATACATTTAAATGGTTGATTAGAGAGTAGCCACATTGTGATCAAACAGTGTTTTGTGTCACTAATCTAAATTCATGAGTGGTCGTAAAAAAGTTACTTATCAACATTATCCTCGGTTTTAATGTGGAATGTGACTTCGGGGTTTTATTATACCATTTGCACTAACCTAACTAATATTTAGGCCGTGTTAGTATGTTGAAGTTTTTAAGTTGGTAATTAATTAGTGGTAAGTTGCTTTTTTATGTCAGTAACAAAATGGGCAAGTCACTGGCTTGATATTGAGCACCAGTTGCATTGCCATCCAAAGTAATCTGCATAGAGCACTGCGCTCGTACCCCGAGACGTTTCTTTCGCTCAGTAATTTATCGGTTAGTTTTAATCAATTGCCAAATAAAAGTGTATAATAAGTAGGTATGCCTTTTGTCTATTATTTTACTAACATTTTTTTGATGACTGTTCTAAATTCACCCAAAGTAAAAGTGGTGTGAGTTGTAGAACGAGGAGTATAGTTTTTTCGATTCGTCAACTCACACCAGTTGGGACAAGGTTTATGGTGTGAGTTGTGGAACGACTCGTCTTCACGCCATTTACTGGGAGACGGATAGAACATTTCAAAAATAAAAATGCGATCTGTCCAGACGGACAGAGCAGGCCGATGACAGATGAGTAATTTCACTTGCACTTCAGTGCCCTTCAAATCTGATCTTCCTTTTTTAATAATCTGTACCTGAATTTAGATGAAACTTGGAATAGTAATAGTTTCAGACCTAGAATAGCATTTAAAAGCTTTTTATTTAAATTCCGTGCAGCGAAGACGCGGGCAACTAACTACTAATCTAGAAAAAAGGAAACTTCCAAAAGTATTCCGCTCACTCAAAAATAAAAAGCAATCAATGCCCATCGCAGCTATAAATTATTGCAGTTGAATAACTGAAGCCTTTGAACGATCACCGGTGCAATGGCAATTTGTCATCGCAGACTATCAAACGCACACGCCATTTTGAGTTCTATTGCTGTGGAGTAAGAATGAATAGGGAAGTAGATTTGTCAGTAGGTATTAGGTAGGTACGTGAGGACACGCGCAATCAATTTCGCGGCACGCGCCTATCTCCGTAATAAAACTGTAGAACGAGAACCGGATTCGGTCAAAATCGAGATCAGCACGTACTTTATGTGAGTAAAATGTTGATTCTGGGCTCTTGGAAATGTATTAGTGCTTATTATCTAGGAGAATTAGGAGCTTGTATGCCACTTGTAACCAGAGCCGTGAGATGACGCTGGTGATTAATTGCAATAAGGTGTTATTAAATCTGGCTAACTTCTAGAACGATCAAGTTACGACTGCTTTGGCTAACTAATGAAACCATGATCCAAAGGTGTCGACATTATTAATTGTACCTACAACCACAGAACAGATATTAGTACTACAACTTAACTTTACATTCTGGCCTAGGTGTCTTTTGAGATATCTATATGAATGGGAAATTGAGGCCAAGTTGAGCTGTGGAGGCGTTTGTGCGACTCATATTTCCTGTGAAGATTATTATGACTTTACGGACTATACGATCGTGAAGCCAACCTAACAGATCCTATCAAGTGGCTTTAGACATTTATCCTATGAAATAATTTAGTTACACAAGGTAAACTAAACCTATACCGCTGGTAGAAATATTGACTCTACATTTTTGTCTTTTTCCAGTTCAAAAAGTTAGCCCGTACAGATAGTAGTTTCCCCGCCTTCTGTCCTAAGGTCATCCGCGTGTTGGATAAGACCCAATCACTCTCGCTCGAGAGTAAGCTAGTGTCCCAGCATTGGGAACATTAGAAGGCTGTCATGACGAAGAGATCTTAGTAGTGCCTCCAACGATCGGGTCGCTCGTTCGTACAGCTATTTACATGCACATTGGCTGAATATCAATGGCGTATGGCTAATGGTTTCTAATGTGAGCACCCGTGAAGATACCAAGAAATGAAAATGTGATTTTGATTATCACCTGCTCCCTGTTTTTTTATATGGACAAAATAAGCTATTTTTCCCCGAGTTTAATCCATGTTTTAAGTTATTGTGAGAACTTTAATTACTTAGTATATTTCGCAGTCAAGTGCTTCATACCGAAATAGCATATTTCTTACCACCTCAGTACAACATAAAGGACGAAGTCACTATTTAAAGGGTCGTCGGTTCCATTACGACTAAGTAACGTTTAGTTTTTTAAAATATTTGCGGGATTTTATCGCGTAATTTACCTTTTTATTTCCCCGACGTTTCGGTTGTGTTGCAACAACCGTGGTCGCGGGCAGACTCAGACTTTCGCGATCAGAACTATGAGTTCTGATCGCGAAAGTTTAAAAAAAAGACTAAGTAACGTTTACTAAATAAGAGTCACTTATCGTATCATAGTTGCTTTAATAATGTACCTGGCTCGAACGGCGTTATCAGGAGCCGTAAAAATTCAGTTTAATGTTGATTCTGAGCTTCAGTTTATTTATATTAATGGTTCTATCTACCGCAGATTAAGTAAAGTACCTAATACGACACAGAATTCGTTTAGATTTTTGAAATAGTTAGAACGGAGCATATGTTTTGGGTAGAACGGGTAAAAATAATATAGGGTAGAAAAATTGTGGGTTGAACGGGTAAACAATTTCGTTTATACAGGGCATGCTCGCTTGCTACTCTACTAATATGTTCTGTGTCTGTACCTAAAAATTAATCCTAAAATTTTGTGGTAAATGGCTTTGTTTTTGAAGCGACCAACAGCCTTTCCGCAAGCGAATCCACTTATTTACTAGATTATTTTTTTTTATATAAGTAGGTATTAGATATTAACTCTTTTGCTCCTTCCCATAGCATTCTGTAAATAAAACCATCCATCCATCAACTTGTTCTACGATCCATTCATATAAATATTGTAACAAGCCTCGTGTAATTGCAAATAGAAATGTTGGTTGTACATTCACTCACATCATTCACAAAAGAGCTGTTAGAAATCGGCTTTTCATCAGAGGTCAACGACTTCGTTCAGGATACGCGCAGAGACAAAATGTCTGTTGACAAAGCATACCTGCGTAGCACAATACTACTACGGCAGGGCTGTATTGAGGCCAGGGCATTTAAGAAGCAGGGCACCCACGGAAGCTCATTGATCTGTTCAGAACAATTTTGCAACGAGCGCTTAGTCACAGAACAGATATTAGTACTGCGGCTTAGTTAGCGTTATTTAAAGTAAGTACGTTACATATTTTTTTTATTGAAGGTCAATCAGTAATAAATATTAGGTATGTGTAACTGTCCCACCCCACTGTTAGTGACGGGGGACATAGAAAATTAGTTGAAAAAGTTTTATCTCTCCTCTTGTTACTGACAAGGTGACAGAAAAAAAAAATACGATCTGTCACCTTATTGCTTAAGCGGACAAAACTGGGTGATAGATAGGAATAATCCAAAATGGAATTAGTGCTTCTAGCTCTTGCTTATATTCGCAATCGCTTCCCTCTCCCTGTTGGAATATTACAGCAAAAAATTAACTCACTTCATGACTATTTCTCGTTCATACGTTTTACACAAAACTAACTAGACCTTTATTAATTTAATTAATAAAGTCCAGTTTCTCTATATTACAGCCTTTAAATAGGACTATGTTGTTGTAAACAGTCGATTTCCTAATAAAAAACAATGCTAATTAAGTATTAATTTGGTCCCCCAATTACAATTCCAATACTCCAGTATTAAAATTGGTCTGAATAAACGTATGTATTTCGTTTTATGCTTGATGAAAATCTCATTTGCCCAAAAGCTCTGCCTAGGTCTGTACCAGTGACTGCACTATTATTTTTCCGGCCGCGGAGTGAGCGTGGAACTGCAAATTGTCTGGGATGCAGTCAATGGACAGCCTTTGTGGCTAGTAGATGTTAAGCTTGTTATGAGAGTTATATTACAGAGCTCTGTCATTTTTAAATATAAACGGGGAAGATAATGAGAGTAGTTTTTTTATAAAATCTGTGATTTGAAGGATACGATTGCTGGACAGGATGCGAACGCTAATATTTTAGTTGATAAAAATCTTAGAAATCAAACTGCCACGTTACTTACCTCGAAAGTTTGGTTGTAAGTTGTAGTTTGTTCCTCTATTGCGAACGGCTAAACGGATATGGATGGAACTTGGCACAGAGATTGATAATAATCTAGAATAACATTTCTGCTAGTTAGTATCTAGGTACACATCAACATTTTCACGCAAACGAAGTCGTGGAAAACATTTAGAAACATAATGCTTTTAAAATATAATGCACAATTACAGATATATTATCTATATCTGTGTGCACAATCGATGTTTGCAAATTTGTGAACTTACTGTGCTTCAAGAAATATTAAAACTATACGTTTTGTTGTGTTGCAAACCACAACACGTAGGTAACCCAATCGGAAAGGTTCGATAAATACGATACAGCCAGTCGCCTCTGCGGCCTCTATATCGTTTTCAGTTATTTCAACAGTTTTTTGCTTGTTGACATTCATTTTTTGCTCAAGTTAACTCTGTATTCAAGGTCTGTGTTCGCTACATTGTAATGCAAATACTTACTTAATAAATAGTAATAATACCGATAATTGTTTTGACTTTGTTGGAAATCTTGGAATACTATTCAACATATTGGACTCGTCCGCAATAATCTAGTTCTCTACTATTTCTTTGCTACCTCTGGTGCGCATGTTTACTCGCGCTTGGCATTTTATTCTTTACCATTCTGTTGATAACAATCCAAAGCAGATTTCTATTCGTGACAATATTGCAAAAGTATACATAGGTAATTATGTACATTAATATGCCTTATGTCAGGGCGTTCTTGCTTGACAAATTGACTAATTAAAACACAAAAACGCTATTTGATACCCGAGAAAGATCTCCTATTGTTCTCTGAATGGTATTCGCTTGAATTCTTGACACTTTTCCCTTAGCGCTGAATGCTCATTCAGGGGTCCGACGGCAACAGATTATTGACGCTGAGTCAGTCACACTACCCTACTTACAATATGACGACTCAAGCTGTTGCCGCTTGGGTTGGGTACTTAGTGGGTTTAGAATAAATTACAACCAAGTGCGTGTAAGACGCGCCTCGGAGTTTCCGTACCGTAAATTGAGCCTCATTTGCCCGTCATGTAGAAATTTCAAATTTTAGAGACTTTACGAGTACCATCACTCTTTTGTTTCTGTGGTAAAATTAATGCTATAGATTTGTATTTTTGTTTAATAAACTCAAAACTACTGGTTCAATTTCTATAACACCACAACAAGCCCAAAAATACATTAAACTTTGCGTTGTTGGGTTATTTTATTCACTAAAAACACAATTACTTGAAAAGACAGGCCAACGAACAGGACTTTGCTGTTTCCAGAAGGAATGCTTTTAAACAATAAAACAATCACACGACTGTAACTTCTCTTAGTCGACAAGCGGACGTTTCGTCGCGTCCGCTTAAAGTGCATAGTTTTAGTAAGTGGTGATGTAGAATGAGTAATGGGTCCCGTCATGACGTCACTCATTTGCAGCCGGTCAGGGCAACGTGTCAGATGGATTACTCTAAAAGGTTCTGCTGTTGGCTGTTTAGGGATATTCACCATATATGTAGGTACAAGCTGTAAACTACACTTACGAGTACCTACATAAAATGATTAAGTATACTAATGTGAGTTTGAGAAAAAAAATTATCGGCCGGCACTAGGACAGAACCATTTTTTTATTAGGTTCAAAAGTTTCGACCAAACATTCTCAAAAATACTTAAAATACTTATACAAAAAATCCTGGATCAACAAACAATGTCAAAAACTTTTTTACTAATATAAAAACATAAAATGTATTAATGTAATCAGTTGCCCGATTCAAAATATTCATTAGGTCAACTGATCCCGCGGGATAAGTTCGAGCGGGATGAGTTGACTAAAGAGCCCAGAAATATTTCTTTATCTTATTGACGTCTATGTTTGGACCAACCTGTATATTATAATTACAATATTCAGCTTTCACATTTTTGTACTTACACCATTTGTAATTTGTAAAACAGACCGGCTTACCTGAAAGTATATATATTATGTTTTGCAACCTAAAGCATCAAAACTATATGTAGGTAAGCCTAATTCTTTTGTTTCTTCAAAACTATTTCACTAAAGAAAACGTGTGACCTTATTGTAGATATGTCTTAATTAATGTAAACCGTGTGAAGGTATATTACATAACTGTAGCTTTCTCTGCCGAATCTGTATTCGTGTGAGAGAGATGGAAAATAGAGACATTGTTGCGTAAAGAATATGCGAGATCTTAATGTAATGCGTTCTTTTTTTGAGGCTATTGGACCAATGAAATCTAAAAGAATTATACAAAAGTAGTTAACTGATTAACTGGTAAGTATTTATAATAGGTACCTAAGTAATTATTTATGAATATTCGACTTAGTCTAAACCGTAAATCCTAGATACTAGAAATATTGTTGCAACTATTTGAAGCAAATAATAAATGATGGATCCCGGCTTTTTCAAAATTCTTGGGCCATGCATGATAGAGTCCTTTGAACGGCCTACTTACCAAGGAACATAACTATTGCTACTTACTCCGTCACCAGAGTTGGCCTGAAATAAACCTTCGTTAAAAACAATTAAACCTTTTTACAATCGATATTTAAAACCAAAGTCCCTAGATATTTTAATACGTTTCCACTCTTAATTTCCCTAGAGACACAAATTAGCTGGCAAGGAGATTAAGATAAAAGTAGGTTACGGTCGGCAACATAAGCTGATTATAAAATTGTCTTATTAATTTGGATTGGTTAAATGTATAGCATAGGTAACTCTTATTCAATTATATGCTGTTATTTTGATGTATTAAAGTAAATTGGTAAACGTAAACTACGTAGTACTAATTTTCTGTTCTGTGCATAAAAACTTTAATATTTGGGCTAATTATATTGCTGACAGTACCTACACGAAAGGTTCATGTACCTAAAATGTGTGTGTGACAACTAGTTATTGAATTTAAAGTTAAATAACCTGAAGTTAGTTCCACTTCCACGCTTAGGACGCTCTCAAGTTGGGTAAATGCCGTCAACACTCAAGCTTGCTCCGACACAAGTTCTGTTAATTACCTGCATTGAACGTGGTGCTGGCATTTAGTTCAAAGGTAAACATGCATGCATAAGGCATAGATGCATGGATTTCCGCAAAGTAACGCCTGAATCTATCAATTAAATTATAATAGTCTTCAGTTAGAACCATTTCGCTACGTGCTCTCTATAGCACAGAGACGATGACCATTCCGAACGATGCTTAGTCTTTTGATAAGCATGACCAGCCAAGCTCCACAGTTAGTCGTAAAATCTAGTCGATCCGTAACGAATGGCCCGCAAAAGCACGACTCTAACGGCCCTTCATGATGCGCTTGCGCAGTCATTGCATGTTGACAGATTTACAATTGGAGAACGCATCTGGAACATGCAAATACTAACTTGATGAGCTTAGACCGAGATTGAGTAGAAAATAAGTATTTTTCGTGTAGCAAACGCGTAGCCTGAAAATCTTAGTATCTAGCGAGTATCTAGCGAGAAGGTATGCGGTCGCTGGCAAATCTAATGTTAGCAATCGGATAGAAATAATTAAATATACGTATACGTGATACGTGCATAGCGATGGATAGGTCTATATACCTAGACTAAAGTACCTGCAAAGATCGAACCATCAACTTTAAATTTTAAGCTAAATATTATATAGCTCATAATAAGTGAACTGTAAAGTTTTCATGAGTATAATAAAGTTCTTTAAACCGAAATTGGATAGATAGACTCCTGAAAAAGCCTGAGGATCATGCAAGGAATAAACATGGTAGCATGCTTTCATTAAAAAATAGGAGTTTTCACGTAGACTGCCCTCAGTCACTGCTTCGACTGATTCCTGCAATCTAAAATGTTTAAAAAATCTCTACTCTCTACTCTAAAACCTCTACCTTAAATATTACGATACTCGTGACTGTCGCCACAGGTTATCACTGAGTTACTATGGAAAAAAGAATAAGTAATGTATTTCACAGTGCAATCAAAATGCAATTCAGGGATTGTGACAGAACAAAATATTTTGCGAGTCGCGCAGCATCTTTTCTGTTCGTCATTGGCTCCTTGAGCTCAATGATGATGGATAAAATTCTTAAGATATTTTTCCTCCCATTCATCGCTCTTGAAGATTGCAGATATCGTTTTAAGAATACGAAAGTATTTTCTGGATAAAAATCGCACCGTCATACTTTTTTACATGCCTCATAAGGGTGCTTATACACGGACGATTTGACGACCCTATGCGATAATGACGCGGCCGGTCGTCAGTTAGCATAATGCTGCCCGCAATGCTGTGTTCCGGTTCGAAGGGTATTGTTGCTGATGAAATTACGGGATGTTGACTTTGTAGCTTACATTCTTGATGTGACTTTGCGACCCACATTAAAAACGCATTGACAACTCGCTTATCATTATAGTATTAAACGAGTAAACTAGAGAAGCCAAGCCAATAAAATTATTTCTTAGTAGAATAATATGCTTCTGTCGAAATCATATTATATTTTGGTATTCGGTTCCTCGCCTCATAATAAAACTATCTGACTATCTTAAATATTTTAATGAGGCTTTTAATCTACGTCTTAGAATGACAATGCGTAAGTGATACCTCTGGTATTGCGCAAGCGTCCTGAGGCTAAGCTGAATAGTAGCGCTGAGTTTCAAATGTTTTCATACAAAAAACGTGTAACAAACATACAAAAAAACATACAGTTGAAGAAAACAAAAAAACAAGTAGCAGACATTGAGAATAATCTTGGTTTTAGCAGTTGAATTGATAGCCTTCGTTTTTACTACAAAGTTTGTAAAAAAACGAATCTGAAACTCTGCTTTTCATTTGTTTTCAAGTTTTTTCGTACCACTATTGAACAACGATCCCTGTTTGCCGTTCAGTTTAATTAAATAGCTTTTTGGATAAATATCAAAACCGATTAAATTAAATTAGGTATAGTTGAAAATGAATAATGTCAAACGTTGTTAAAATAATAGAATCGGGCCCGATTACAAACTACTGTTTGTATGATCATCAGATCTGTCTCATTATTTACTGTGTTCCAGTAGCAAAGCTTTTATTATGTTGGTATCAAACTATCAAGCTCGATCGATGAATTGAACGTTCCAGCACAAAAGATTGACGGCTATTGATCATGATAACGAACCAATGAACTTTCGACTCACGCCTACCAATCGGTCGATATTATTTTGACATAATGATCAAACGCTTGTTTTAAGAAACATCATTATGTACTTACCTACCTGTAGGTATAATATTTTGATGAAAGCCTCACGACCAACTACAGAACTGATGGACTTGTGGTAGTGACCTCTTTTTATCCAATCCTATAGTCTTGGGTTCGAAACCAGTCGGTGCACTAATGTACGACAATTTTTTGCAATTTTTCATTTCCAATTCAATTCCAATCCACTAATCCGCATAAGGACCGCATGGTGGATTTAAAAACAAATTACTCTTTATCGAGAGTAGGCCAGGAGTGTAGGTGTTAGCAGAGCAGTGGAAGCATTAGAAGGCTCTCATGATGCCTCAGAGCAAAAAAATAGAATATTATATAAGGTCATTAATTATCAACCTGACAAACTTAAGGGGTAGGTTCCACACATAAAAAAAAACACTTGTAGGTACTGTTTTTTTTTCTAAACGTTTTTTTTTATATTTAAAAAAAAAATTACGTAATTCTGCTTACTAATTAGTTATCCTTGTTAGAAATCGAAAAGGCAGCGCTCGGCACGTGTCAGTGACCCGCGCGTCAATGAACCGCGGGTCAATAACCCGCGCGTCCTTGACCTGCGCGTGTCCTTGACCCGCTACGAGGCGCGCACACTCGAATATTTCATTATTACGTCACTTAACTCAATTTCCAACAATGATAAATAATAATTGACCAGAAAAACGTAATCGATTTTTTTTGTTTACTTGGGATTTATAAGACAAAATATACATAAAAAAAATATTATAGGCACATATATTTTTTTAATGTGTGGAACCTATCCCTCAAGTTCGTCAGGTTGATAATTAATGACCCTGTATATAGGGCTGTCAAAACAAAAGCAAACACATTTCACTTCGCAGTACTTTTTATAATTTAAACAAACATTATTACAATACATACTTACGCGAATAATGCTCATAAAATATCAATAGTGAGAGTTAACCATAGACTAACTTAAAGGTACATCGAGTAGATGCCTAACCACCTAGTTAGGAGTCTCTTATCCCGGATCCGCCTCAATTATAATTTGTAAAACGGCTATGATTGCACGCTGCCGACTACTGAGCAATTTTACTTGCAATTTATTGTTTTTCCGCCAAGTGAGTGAGACGCATTGCTTTACCCATATAATAAAATACTAATAGATGCGAAACTGCTGACTAGATAAGGCGCGGGGCGCGGCAATGGCGACGATGACGACGGCGACGCCTGCAAAGGCAAGCGCTTTTAAAAATGTTAAAATCAAAGCCAAGCGATATACTTGCACCCAAACATGATTCCGCGCACGAGTTTCACATCTAGTTGACTTATGCTCAAAGTTCTAACCATGGTTAATCCTAGCCGTGGACTGTATCATTACAATGCATTAGTGTTTGGCCGCAGCTGGTTTGCGAGAACTCCGATATTTCTCTAATGACTACTATTCTGCTGACAGTCGTGTTATATTTGTAGCCGCATTACATAACCTAAGCCTTGTTTTTTGTTTCCTTTTCATTTAAAAAAATATCTAAGTATAAGTTAATAAAATACTTTGTTGCACTGAGAAATAAAAAAAATATCTCACAACTCAACAATTGATGGATTTTTGTAATGTAATCACAACATAACTACGCCGATTTGTTTGAGAGTAGGTCCATCTAATTTTGTCATTGAAGGCATTGCGTGACACGACTAGAAGAATCCACTCCCCAAGATCCCTCCGGTCATTTTTTCCAATTTCCTTGATGTCCCCTGTAATTTTGTACAAATTGCTTGTGCCCCCGCCCTTGTCCGATTTATATAAAACCACGCCGCTCAAATTTTCTGCTCGTTTCTAAAGTATCTGTGAGCTAAGAAGCGGTTTATCCATTCTCTGCCCACTCATCACAGAATAGATAATAGTGTATTAAAGTACTCTGAACGTTTTCACAAATAGATAGATAGATAGATTATATCTTTATTGTACATCTTATGATAAGAAAAAAAAACAAATTACATTTATATGTTTACAGTGTAACAATGGGCGGTCTTATCACTAAAAGCGATCTCTTCCAGACAACCTTTGGATGGACAGGTTTTCATACCAATCATCAGCCATTTTTAGCACAAGAAACCGTTAGAGTGGACCTTACCACCTACGATACCTAGAGAAGTCTGTATAAAAGCAAGTTTATTGATTCAGAATGAGTCTAGTGAACTCTGGTGAAGAAGTGCTAAAAATATACTTTTAGCAGCTTAAAAATCTATTAAAATGCCATTTTTACTAATTCAATCGTTTCAAAATTACAACCGTAATACTTACCTTACAAATAAAATTATGGTTACTTAACATAAACAGCGATTTAATGACCACAGAATAATTCGTGTACACAAAACCTTTTCCTTGAATATTATGCACCTAAAATGAAATACTTAATATACTGAGGTACATACACACAGAGCTACTTCTGTGTGATTTTTAACTTAGTGGCTTGTTGAACCTACCGTAAGTTTCTTGAATACCTAATGCCATATCCTCTTGTTTAGTAGTTTCATGTAGGGTCCGTTCTACGGACCTGTCGTTTTCACGCTTCAAATGGAGTATTCGATCTATGAATAGATACGAGACTGGTATCAAAATGCCGATTGCTATCATGGCTTTTTTGTCTTCCGCATATCATCAATTAAAATGTTTACACGTGGCTAAATGACGCAAGGCAAATTCTTTACAACCGGTTTCCACAATGGGATTGTGGGAGAGTGAAGTTTGGGTAGCGCCACCAAGCTAACTTGGCCTTTATAGTCTGAACGGGTTCATAAAATACAACATAATTATGTCTGTCTGTAAGCCCATTTGTGCCCAAAAGCTAATTTATTAATTGTATATTATTACTTATTTAAAAAATACTTAGTTAAGTCGGTTACATTGGTTACATACAGTATGTTATTCGTTTTGTACTTATCATAGATATACATGTATGTTTGTATGTATGTACAAAAATGGCACCATATTAAAACGATTTGATTAAAGAAAATAATCCTCATTTTTTTCTTAACTCAGATGTCAGACAATGACCGACTCAAGAACAAAACAAAAAGAAGCAGGGATTATGCTAATCATGACAGCCTTCTAATGTTTCCACTGGCCTACTCTCGAGCGAGAGGTTAAATCTTAATCCATCACGCGGACCCAATGCGGATTAGTGCATGGATTATGCTAATAAAACAATAGTAGATTGCGCGCATTACGGTTCTCAAGCTTCACAGTCTTACTAGAGGCCCCATTTAAGTGGTTATGGTGTGTGTAATGATCTTGTTTTCAAGGCAACATGTCGCCGAATACAATAAAATAATACGAGTTTTTGTGCTTCATTCAAGGATTCCGCACGATCATGGCATTGTGGTTTCGAGATTGATAAGTACCTAGTTACTTACTGAGATGTGGTTGACACCGCCACAGAGATAAAATTACCTATTAAAAAATTTCATTTTTTTAAAAAGACCGAGTATCTTTCTGAAATAACTGAAAATTGAGGTATGAAATCATTAGTCTCAAAACAAAATACTCGTAGATTTCAATGCTATGCTTTATAAGTGCTTCAAAATGACAATAATAGCACCAAAAGTAATGCTTATGAAAGTCCTGAGACCCAATTTTACTTGGTAACACATTTACCTACTTCAAAATGGCTATGTCAGTAACGATTGTTGTTGTTACTTTTCTTTATGTATAGTTCTCTCGGCGGATCTAGGCTTCCGTGAAGTTAGCCGTTTGTGATGCGCAAAGACAATTTAGTTAGAAAAAGCTCCATTGCGAATCGAATATACTTATATCATCGAAATCGGACTACACAGTGAAAAGTTACGCGTGGTCATACAAAAAAAATAACGCATCGGCGCCGGCGCGGCGCGGCGCGGCGCGTCGACTTGAGAACCCCTTCCGTTTATGTCGGTTAAAAAACATTTTTTTCAATCTAATGTATTATGGTACCTACATTACAATCATAGGACCTTAACACGTTAGCTGCGGCACCAATTTTTGCATACTTTCCGTTCCTGCGGCACGAGGTATAATCGGCCCGTACCGTGACCAGACGTTAGGGCGACACGCGGTCTATTAGACCCCACCTCCTTTTACAGACTAAAATCCATTTTCTGGCGCGAAATCAAAGATAAATGAGAATTTTGGTCCTTATTGATATAGACAGTGAATTGATGAACCCTAATCCACCGTCGCCCCGGGATCTGATGGCTAGTTTAGGAATTATTAGCAAAACAAAATATGGGATCTTATACACCTCGTAACGCACTGAAATAGGGCAAATTTTCGCTGCGATTAGTGATGGGAAAAATAATATCGACGTTTTTAAACTGTCTTAACTACGCAACGACTTGACCGATTTTGATCAATTATATCTCATTAGATCGTTTTAAGGGCAAAACCTGGCAAAACAACACAAAGCTATCAAAGGATACATTTTTTTTTAAATAATCTAAATTGTGCTTGAAGGCGCCATAAAGAAAAAAAAACCGCTGTAAAAGGACGTGCTCTCCAATCGACGTGATGCACAACACTGGTCGCGGGAAGCTCGCGTTGAGTGCGGTACGAGGTCAGGGGGGATATGGGACGTTTTAGCCTCGTTCCGCACTGCATTAAAATTATATTAATTCAGTGCGGCACGAGGCCTAAGACATCCGGTACCAAGGTAGGTACACCACCGAGTCCGGAACCATTAGTGATCTCAAATATATATTTATCTCTTTCCTACACTGGACCAAACCAAAGCTATGCCATTCGCACGACAGAGAAATTCACTTTTTTGCTTGCCGCACCACAGGGAAGTTGCATCAGGGGTGATTTAGGCCTCGCTTCGCACTTAACGTGTTAATATAGGATTCTTTACGCGTTGAGAACATTTAATAATAATATTCTTAAAATATTCTACGTTTTATTTCAGAGATTTTCAGATAACACTGATCGGAAGTTATTACGCTTTGTTCTAAGTTTTTATTTGTTTCTCACATTAAATATTTTGTTAGTCATGTAGAGTGCCTTGAACTCGTGCTTTTTGCCTTCATTTGTCGATGGCAGCCTTGTGCGACTGGCTATATCCTCAATTAGCGATACTCTTTGTACCTACTTGAAAACGTAAATTAGATCCAAGAACGGCCTCTATCGGTTTATTTGCTAAGCTTTGTATCTAGTTCGTAAACCGTGTTCACAGGAAAACCAAATTTCTCTACTCGGTAATCGTATTGGGGACCGTGATACTGAAATAAATCTATCACCTACTACTACGTTCCAAAGTACTTATTCCTCATAGTTAAATAATAATAAGTTTAATTTAAAATCAATTGGAATTTAGTAACAAGACCTAGTAGAGCTTTTGTCGTAGAGCAGAATTTTATCGCGCGATGCCACTCAAAGGCTAACTAAAGTCATCTATTTTATGTCCTTATAAGAGACCAGTGAGTTGTTTGCCTGGTGTTAAACGCCACGCCTGACCATAACAGTAGCAGTTTCTGCATGGGGGCAGAATATGTGGCGCCATTGCTTCAGCACTGCCACCCTGAGACGAAGATCAAAAGACTCATGTGCCTGTATTTCACCTAAACCCTTCGAACCGGAACACAGCAATGCGAGCAAGCAGTTCGCTTAGCGGTACAATATAAATAAGTATGGTGGTAGTTCTTCCCAGGACGAGCTCTATCACAAAGAACTCTACCACTTTTATATTACCCACTAATATTATACATAAAGCACCTGTATACTAATATTTTTTTAAACACATAATTAAGGAGAATTTCATGATGCTACTTTGGAATCGTGACATAAAAATTTACGACGAACCAAAAATAAACGATAATGACGAAAATAACGTGATCATCACAAGTGAAGTATCACGCAAATTGATGAAACACGAGAATTATATTTAAATATTTATGTTCGTATCTCCTATTCATATTTTCTAAACTTATATCCTTTAATTGGCCTAGTGCCTTAAAAATAAAACATAATAATAAACCATCAGTGCGTTATTTACATTCATATTAACCCTTGTTAGCCAACGTGGTGTTGTAATCTGTCATAACAAGTCAAAATTACGATGACCTACATAATGTCATAATTAAAAAAAAATGCAGTTTCTTCGTTGTACGGTAGTACATCTAAGTTCCATGGTTTCTTCACTTCACTTCTTTGTTTATGGCGTCTGTGGGTTAGTTGTCACAATTCTGCCAGTGTCTCAGTCATGCTAACCATGGAACTAATATGTACTACTGCATAAAACCGAAATGGAGAGTGGAACAATAAAATGACTGGTGATGAGCAGTTTCTGTTCCTCACCTTAGCTGTCAGATGATGACAGATTTTACAAGCTTGACAGTAGCTCAAATCCTCAAGTGAAGAGAAAAACGACCTTACACCTCACCTCACCTATTAAAAATTGATTGACTATCAAGAAACTTTTAAATTCTAAAGGAGCCAAAAGGATGTTTCAACTTTCTAATTTACTTATAAATTAGTTTGTAAACTATCAGATATGTGACACTAACTCTGTAATTGATAGGCCTAAGCTTCGAGCATATTTGGATTATTCTCAATGTCTGTGGGTCTAAGTTATGATAAATAGACGATTTTTTTTCTTTTTGAGTTAAATTGCCATGAATAGTAGTAGGTACTTAGTCTGCGATAATGTCTTTATTCGGCATTGAGAAATTAAGACGCTCTTTGTCTGCAAAGAAGTCGTATTCGGCACGCCGTAATAGGCGATTACATACAGTTCGTACAATAGAGAGAGGCAGTCGTAATTACTGGCTGAATGTCACGTAATTATATGCCGAGACTCAAAAGCCAGTACAGTAAGGTCGGTGATAGATGAAATGTAAAGTAATTTATTTAAATGAGAAGCTTGTTCCTTACTCCATTCATAAAAAACACAATTTTAGACAACAGTAATTAAGAAAAAAAGCTAGGACAGATTTGAAAGACACATTATTATTTTTAAGAATAAGGCCCTCTGTCTAACTTCGTTATTTTTATGTTAATTTTCTGAAAAAGTAACATAAAAAATAATTATTACTATAATATACTTATTTTTATACAAAACCTATAAAAAGACAAAATAACAAATTTTCTAGAAATAATATTAATTGCTTTTTGATTTATCTACATTAACAAACTGAATCGCCAATCACCACCTTAAAAAAAGCAACAGAAATGTGAAAGGTAAATTTTACCTCGTTGCTTTTTCATAGTAGGAAAGAATAATGGGTTCGTTCGTTCGTTCGTATAAGTCAGTGGCCAACTTTGGTATATAATAATGTAATAATGGGTTAGGTATCTACAATCATTTTGCAAGTAGGATAGGACTGGTAGCAGCTGGCGGGCACAGACGAATGCTAACGCATGCATCTGGCCTGATGCTTGTTCAAAAGCTTCGATTGACTTATCCTTGCTTTATTTAGCTGTTTAGTTTTAAAAATCGATAGTATTTTCTTCCCACGAGGCGCATCTGACTTAAAGACAGATTGACAGCATGATTGGCCGTAAGTACTTGCTGGGCACGCGAACTGATGTTTCCACCAATTACACGTGGCAGACACGAAGTAACCCTCCAGTGCCAATTGGGGGTTAAGGTTGCGATCGTGAGTATTCGTGAGCAACGAGAAAAAAATATCGTAATTCTAAATGTCTCGTTTTTCAAGTCTTGGTTTATGTTATTCACAGTACTCTATGCACCTATCTGACCTTATGTAGGTGCTACACTACAGTAGATCAGTAGGTAATTTGAAATTTCGCATGAGAGTTGGTTATTGGAAGGTTTTGATATCAACAGTTACGTTTGAAATCAAAATGGGCAAGCGTTGAGGTGCTTGATACTGTAGACGGGTTAGTCTTAGTTAGGCAATCCCGAAATTCTTGCAAGCCAGTGTGATGACAAGCATAGGTAGGTACAGATACTCATACCATAGGCATGAGATAATAACTATTAATACTTTTTATCGACCTCCTTGACGTCGGCCGTCGCATACGATGCCTCACATAATGGCAAGCCCACAATGCAATAACTCTTGCACTCAGAGATCTATGCGAGGCCACAGAAAATGCCGTCAACGTTCCTAAATTCTGGGCAAATAACATCTGGTAATACAGGGAACCATCAAAACGAAGAATTCTTCATCACATAAGCACATAGTAAATCAGCATCCGTTCATAAAACAATGGAGACAAATTCCACGGCACACCTACAATTTCAGTGACCCAGAACTAACGGTACTTCCGAAATGTTAGTAAGACGCTTTCGAGACCCACCCTAAGCGCACCAGTTTATTTCATTGTATGCAAATTGATAAGCATACTGCTACTTTAAACCTAGTTAAGATAGATCTAGTGGAGTATTCGCTGGGCACTGTAGGCAACGCTTATTCTATAAGGAAGAGTACACAAAAACGACATTTGCTCCAAGAAAACTGCTGCTTACTCTACATTTCCAGAAAAACCGAAGAAAACCTTTGTCTAAGTGCTCATGCTAGCGGGGTTAGAGTAAGTTCCTATGAGTCAGTAGGCAACCTTAGTGTTAGGTTAGGCCACCTGAAGGCCTCGGACATGGCCTAACAACTTTGGAAAATCGAAAACGGAAGCGCTCAGTTGAGTAGTGGGGCTGATTTAGTGAGTTCCTGGTTTAGTGACGCAAGAAATCAACGCGAACGCCCAAATTACGCGACCAACTATCGAACCTTCCCATAGGCATTCGAGAAACCACCGACCACCAATTTGTCCCTTTCGTGTCAGTGATTTTGTCATTCCCCCGGGCATTTCGCTAATAAAGAGCCAGCAACGAATTCCTCAAAATAGATTTTGAATGTTTTTCTTCTCAGAATTGGTAGCGTGGATACTACCTAGTTAGTATTTTCAGGTTTGAACCATATTTTTATGAAACATTTTAAGTGAAAACCCACTTGTTGGCCCGCGACCTTGTCCGCGTTTACTATAATATGTGCGATACTTTCTTTCAGATGGAGTCGAGATTTCAGCAACGATGATAACAATTAATTTGATGAATAAACGAGTGTTTTAGAGGCAAAAACTGATTTAATTGAACAAGGAATCATCAAAAAATCGATAAATATTCTATTCTATTCTATTCTATTAATTAGTTTTTGATATATATAACCTTCCTCTTTTTTGAAGTCGGTTAAAAGTCTTTATGTTATCAGCCTTACAAAGACTTGTGTTACTTTCTCGTTACTTATATGTTACAAAGTAGCAAAATCTACGGCCTTTAGGTACCCATATTATTCTCACAAGAAACAAAAACTGTTTTAACAGCACAGTACCTACCATCATGATGACAAGGCAAGTCTATTATCTGTGCCTGTATTATCCTTTTACAGGTGTCAGGTTCTATAGACTCTATTGCTTGTTTATTCGAGTTATTGTGAGCCATTCGCGCCGCGTCACTGCCGCTGTGGCAAAAGACAAATTGGCCATCAGACCTTTCCCATGCCTTTGAATTCACCACGTCTCGATACCGCTTCATCATGCCAATTGACAATCGCGCTAGCCGTTATATGCGAAGTATCTGCTTTGTGTAGGTACTAAAAACTTGGATAACAAATCAGCCCTATGTTAGATTTTATATTTACCTACCTAGGTACATCATTTCATATTAAATGCGCTTGCAATCAGCAGTTATTAAAAATGATTAGAAAAAGAATTCTACTAGACAAGGTACCTAACTAAGCAAGGTAGGCTGATGAATCTGGCTGAAAGCGCGCGGAAATTAAAAGACATGCATGGAAAATCCGCTTGATTGAACCAACCGACGACGCCGAAATTCAGCAAACCAACGCAGAATCCTTTTGGTTGCGATGTTTCCCTCCAGAGTATACTGCAAATGCTAGGTAGGTACTAGGTACTGAGCGAATAGCTATAACTCGGGGTGACGAGCAGCGCAAGACAGTCTTTGACATTGCATGCAACTGTTATGGTCAGATTAGGCGAAGACTTGACCGTCTTGTTGAAATAAAAAAAAAAAGATTTTAAGAAAGTTATTGTTATAGCTAATAGCTATCTCCAGCCGATCGATTGTCGTTAAAATTACATCATCAAGTCATCAACACGAATATTTCCTTTCACGCATTTTAATCGCAATATCCTGTCACACCCACGCGAAAATGTTATCCCTACTTACTTATTTTGAGATCACAATAGCGCCGACTGTCTTCGGAATGGAAATCTTAATAACATGTTTGTGCCACTCCCACTCGTTCATACGCAGTGACAACAGTGTTCGATGCTCGTAAATATCATAGAAGACGAATACAGAACCACAAAATGCAGTGATTAATCGATTGTATTGTTCAACTCACACGTTGGTTTAGAGTTAGACTTTAGTTATGTAGTAGAATACTTAGTAGGTAGCCTTTTTGGTAAAATTCGAACCTTGATGGCTCTACAAGCTGTAATCGGTTCCGTGGATAAGTCCGGAATAAAGAATTAACAGAGCAAAGGTGTAGTAACACGCAAATCCACGCTAAACCAGAGAATCGACACAAAGAGTAACGCACACTAACGGTAGATAACTATTTAAGTGGCCTAGCATGGGTCTTATGGGTCGTGTATTTTGTGAAATTGTTATTACCTACGTGTTTCGTGACTCGTCATCGCAAAATACAGTTTGACAGCTCGTATTTTACACGGATTACCTGCATGCTTGCCGTTCCCATAACGAGAATGTCAAGATTAGTCTGTAAGTAAAACCCGCATATTTTTCCACTTGATACTACTTTTAATTTGCCTATTTTTAACATAAAAGGTTATAAATAAATAATGCTGGACAATCCACACAACCAAGTCAATGTTGATATTCATGTTTGTGGTCTGCCCAAAAGCATTGGCGGTATCTTAGAAGGGTGTATGATCGACTCCTTCGAAAGAGGGAGGAGACTGCAAAGGATAGAGATGGTTGGAGAGAATTTAAAGGAGACCTTTACTAAATTTTTATCAGCATTTTAACAAAATAAAATATTTCGAAGGCAAAAACATTCAGCACCTATATTA
Source organism: Colostygia pectinataria (assembly GCA_951394395.1). Classification (NCBI taxonomy): domain Eukaryota; kingdom Metazoa; phylum Arthropoda; class Insecta; order Lepidoptera; family Geometridae; genus Colostygia; species Colostygia pectinataria. The sequence goes on from OX596362.1 coordinate 4,985,424, forward strand.
ATAAGCCAATCAGGATAATCGTCAGATTATATTATCAGCGTGCACAAACTGTTTATTTTTATTTATTTTACCATTTCCATAGAAATGGCTCGGCTCTAAAGTTTGCAGTTCCAAAGTAAGTGTGTGGGCCCCTTAGAAGAAAGTAGTTCAACGGTAGCCGTTTGCTTCCTATCATTATAGATCAAGATCGGGCCATGAACGAGCGAAACCGGTTATCGGTCGCCAATGTATCATTATAACTGCCTTGATCGAACTTTTAGCCAAAGAATTTACGAGTAAATCTTACTAACAGGGTTTCAATATTACCTATCATTAAATTATAGATGGACCTAGATGTTACGACCTGGAAGCTTCTGATGAGTCTTGATAAAGTTTGTTTTATTTGTATTTTTACAGATCGGGTATCAGGAATAACCACACAATACATCTCCGCCAACAATGATACCGGTAAGTTACCTTTTTTGTCAACCTTTGAATGGCTCTGAAAGTGCAGTTTTGGAGATCAAGTGATTTTTTTTTGTTTATGTAGGCACTTAATACTTATAATATCAAATCAATATTGTTTTGTTTTTTATACAAACCTCTTAGATGACAAACAAGCCATCTCAGATGGTAAGCAGTTAGCATAAGAAAGTTAGCAATACCTACCATTGTATTGTATCCCTTGCGCATTGCCATTTGCCGCCTTATGTAGGTCAAAAGTCTCAGTGCCCGTAATTTGACTAGTAATTTTCAAATTCGGTCGGTCAATCTGATTAGGGTGCGACCTCTCGTCGTTTACCATCAATTTTCCCGGTAACCATCGATTTAAAGAATTCGGAGTGTCTTGTCTTTACCTTATGGCAGTACTAATATATTATCTGTTCTGTGCTTATGGTTAGTGAAGACAAGACATAAGTTGAAGGGGCTCACTTACTAACTAAAGCTTGGTTTAAATTCCTCGTAGGTATGGATATAAAAAAACGAAGTAAAAAAGTTTAAACCTTTATCAAGCCAACATCTGCCTATACCGGCTAAAGGCAGCTGATGAGTTTATTGCTATGTAAACGTTATAACTTACCTGTAGGTACCCTTGATACTCCCTTCAGTGTCTACGATAATTATGGTCATGGCAGCCTTTAATGTTCTGGACAGTCGGACAGTGGCACTGGCCTACTCTCGAGCGAGAGTGATTAGGTCTTACTTAATCCACCAACCTAATCATAGTATTCCGAAAGGGGGCCATTCTAAAGCCTATCTATGTTTTTAGGTTATAATTTAAAGAGCTCGTCTAGTTTAGAACTCAGTGAGTAGGTGTTAAATATACGAGGAGTAGGACACGGGACAAGTGATACGACCGCTGGTTAGCTTTGCACTGGTTTATTATACGATGCAGGTTGGTAGGTGGGCGCAGCCACGCACTGTAAAAAAAATATTTCATGCAAACATTTGTCCCGCAGCGGGGATCGAACCAGCAACCTCTCGCTTTTCAACCGGGCACTCTCCTACCGCGCCACACAGGTCGTCATAATATTTAGATTATTAATTAATGGAAGGTCTCTTTGTATCTCTGTTGCCCTTTTGTATTTTTCGTTAAATTCACGCAGCCTTTCCATGCGAACAAGAGTAAAGGGGAGATTACATGTAATGTACGCTGCCGTAATTATGTAGTTTTATGGCAATACTGAACGTTAAAAGAGCAGACGGTTTATAACAGCTTGAATAAAAAAATAATTGAGTTTAATCATTATCGCGCATTGTTATTTTTAACTACCTCCTAAAAATATAACCACAAATCGAAAATTTATTAAAAGCTTCCGGCACTAGGTTTATATAGGTAGTACCTAAATCTCTTCATCAACTAGAAAAAAAAGAAGTAATTTTCAGGATGGTATGCTATGGAAGATACCCTATACACTCTTCTTCTTCTTGTAGGGAATCTGTGGCTTATTTGCCACAATTTTGCCAGTGTCAAGTGTATTAGTTTGCAGTAAACCAGTTATAAGATTTTTTTTCTCTCACAGTGGTGAGTCTCACACAGGAGTTCAAATTATAGGGTTGGACCGAACCCTGCGGTCTACGAGTTTCACATTATATCTCTTATAATAACAACACGGAAAAACGAAGTACGCGCACGCAAATTGTGTAGATTTTTAGTGAGACTAGTTAGTCTTACTTGGTCAAGCGGCTCGCCATTCATCAATGTGAAGTCATCGTGCGCATTTTTCTTACAATTATAATTTAAAAATGGTGTATTGTGTGATGAAAGGCTGCTGTAACACCACGTATATTGAGCCTTAAGCCGCTCACGCAAACATCAATTGTTTTGTGAACACACTTTTGAAAATAATTTTGAATGAAACTACCATTTTACGTGCTGTTATTTTAAGTTATATCTTATCTATTGTATCAGCTGTAATTAAAATATTTTGTTTCAGATGATAGTGCGAGTGTGGTGTGAAAGCGGCGCGGGCTGGGCGCCGACACACGTGCCGGTGACGCCGCAGACCACCTGCCGCGACGTGCTGGAATGTTGCCGCGAGCCCGGCGACGAGCCGTGTCTGCTGATCAGCATCCACCCTCACCACGGAGGTACAGCTAGATCCACTAACGACGACCGATGTGGCGCGGCGGGCGCAGGTCCGGCTTGCGACGCGGAGGTTGCGGGTTCGATTCCCGCCTCGGGTCAAATGTTTGACCGATCTAAAAATATTTGTTCCGGGGGTTCTGGGTATTTTTCACATATAATAAAATATATCTATGTATTGAATTGTATTGAGTATATATCAGTCATCTAGTACCCATAATACAGCTCTGTTTAACAGCAGCTTACCTTGGGGCGAGATGATGCTGTGTGGATTGTCCAGCAATATTTATTTATTTACTATAACTGGGCACAACTAGGCACGACGGATAGATTTCCACACGTGTATACACGGTGTTACATAATGTATATACAATCCCGAAGGGCGGTATTTTACAGGTCTTGGCGAATAATGTTTGTTCTACGACTTTTGAAATTTCGAAGTTTTCATTCATGAAATTTTTCAAATTTTGAAGTTTTTCATTCATGAAATGCGTTCTAAACTTTCCTACGAAATGTGATTTCACATTACAGAAGCAGCCCTGACCCAGCTGTTATTGTTTCACCTGAGTAAACTCTAAACTCATATACGCGCCACCTAGCGGCTGATTCTGTAGTGTAATCTCACATTTTAGAAGAAAGTTTAGGACGCATTTCATGAATGAAAAAATTCGAAATTTAAAAAGTCGTAGAACAAACATTGTCCGCCAAGACCTGTAAAATACCTCCCCTTCGAGATTGTAAAGACATTATGTATAGTTCTCACAACGGATCTCGGCCGTCGTGAAATTAGCCGTTTCGATGCGCAATGGAGCTTTTTCAAACTAAATTGTCTTTGCGCATCACAAACGGCTAACTTCACGGAAGCCTAGATCCGCTGTGCGAACTATAACACCGTGTATAAATAGTGTCGCCACAGACCACCAGCCGCGACATGCTGACTGTTGCCGCGAGCTGTTTGCTGCTCAGCATGACCCTGCCTTCCGATCCTAAGATCGTGGTTACGAGACCGGTCGTCCACCAATGGATTTTTCTATTCGAAAAAATTACGTGCGCAATCATGCATATGGAATAAGCTTTACCAGTAGCATGCATCAGCTCGGTACGATTTTTGTGTTCAACATCTAATACTTATATAATAAAAAAAATCCATCTCAGCCTCAAGAATGCAATACAATGCTTATGGTAGTGGCAAAAATAAACAAAAATATTTAAAAAAAGCAATTTAATGTAATAAAACTCAAATTATTTTACGCTGTGTATTAAAAACAAAAAAAAAACTATTAAAAACTGTTGCTCGAGCATCTAGTCGTTCGTGCTACAATTTTTCATATAATATAAGTATTAATTAATTTTGCTCTTTATTTTCTTTGGTACAAAGATGCTCGAGCAGAGCAACTTAACTATTTATTTTGACCTGCACTAAAGAAGGAGACTCTTTAGTTACCCAGCCTTCTATAGTGGATCTGGTTTTTCACTAATACACCACACCACAACACAACGACGACAGCAACTAATGGTGCATTTTAAATCATCTAACCTCGATGAGTGTAGGTGTAAAACTTATATAAAAAAAAATCTAGACTTCCTAGTAAGCATTTATAATAAAAATAAAAAATTAAACATAAAACTTACACATTGTAATGACCGTTTTAATTATTCTAAAGTTTTAGTTAGTTCAATGACGTCATTACATACAGGCTTTAACTATTCGTTATTTCGAACGCTCATCATAACTGTCCATTGGCTCAGCTGTAAATGGCTCGACTGCGGTGCCGACGCACGGAGTTCACATCTCAGCTAGGCTGACTTTTTCATGTTTCTGATTTTGGTGTTAATTTATTTTAAACGATGATGGTTCCAATGTCTACCTACTAAATAAAATTACTAAAAGCAGGTAGTCCACGATCAGTTAGGAAGCAAGAACATTAAAGCATTCAAGCAAGGCTGAATGCATCAGCATTATGAGATATATCTTTGGATTGTGCGCACGCACGGTTGTTCTTGAGAAGTGCAATCTCATGCAATTCTTTTGTGAAAGTAGCTAAATGATACCTACTTATTTTGAGTTGTGTTTCTTTTATTTGCCATAGGGGTGAGTGTTTATATAGGTTTTTGAGCCACCTGTGTGCCTAACAGCGTATACCAGTAAGTGCTAAATCCTAAGTAATTCTTACCTTTGTTGTAGCCTACGGAAACGCCCTGTTATTTACGGACATTAGAGTGCAACTCATAGATCTCCGCTAGCTGCCATAGCCGGCAAAATTGGAGTGGAAGGGCTCCGTCGACCATCTGTAAAAACCCTCCTGGCGCCTAACATATAATAAATATTACACCGTTGTGACTTCGTATTTCATTAAACCTACACGTAACAAATAGCGCCCAACGTTAAATTACGTATTTGAGGTTAATGAAATACTTACTACGCAGTCAACCAACAAACAGCCCACATTGTGAAAATTATAGTTTTAGTTTATTTACTAGTGAAATAATATTTACAGATAATTTATTTTTGGTCTGTGTAGATAATACTGTATTAGGTGTTTACTTACTAGTTTAGAATGTTGTAAGTAACCATAAATATATTTAAACCATCAATACGGCTAAATACCATACTGTAATATTTAGTAATGTTAATAATATTGTAATAGTATTGTAAATATTATAAACTATAAGTAACCATAATATTTAGTAATATTTAGTAATATTTAGTAAAATTTAGTACGGTTTAGTAATATTTTTTTTGGTTGTAATAAAAATATATTTAGTAATAGGCATCATAATTAAAGTAGTTTAGGTAGAATTAAGTGCTGTAAAGGTATTGGAACGTTTAAATAACACAGAATTATCTATACACATAATCGCAATGGATCCTACCTTTCTTTTAAAGGATGAGTTAGAATTTGAGCTTGCGTGTCGAGGTATTTACAGTAAAAGCGTGGTATCAGTTCTAAAAAAATTACTAAAAGAACTATTAAATACAGAACAAATGGGGGAAACGTCCCATAAAGTTAAAGCACCGCGCCAAAGTATCGAAAATCCTTCTTCAGAATTGGATGTATGCATGACTAAAGTTAACATTCTAACGCAGTACATTGAAGAAATAACTGACAAACCAGACAAAAACTTGTTTAGAAGACTAACTTCGAGACTTTGTCACGTTCTTAATCGATTAGATTTTGTTGTACCAATTACCAATGAGGACAAAAAACGTCAAACAGATCTAAAAGATAAAACAGCTATCTTACTGGCTAAGTTAGAAGAAAGCGATGATGTCTCGGATGAAGGTAATTTAACAGTTGCCGATAAAAAAATGCTGCAGGAGACATTAGGTGATATAGGCAACGAAATCATTAACAAAATGGAAAATAATGGCATGAAATTAGAACATCACTCATTAATGAAGCAACCTAAGATTTTTAGGGCATCTACGTTTGATGATATTGGGATTAAAAGGAAACTTGTACCCATTAATCAGTGGGGGGTAAAATTTTCAGGAGACAGTAAATATAGCGTTAATGCATTCATTGAACGTGTCGACGAACTCAAAGACGCGCGTAATGCAACTGATGAGGATCTTTGGCGATATGCTATTGATTTCTTCGAGGGTGATGCACTCATATGGTATAGAGCAAATAAAGATGCTGTAATGAACTGGGACGAGTTGGTCATTCTTCTGAAACGTACTTTTCAGGCACCTTTTTACCAAGATGAGTTGTTAAGAGAAATTCGTGATAGGACCCAAGGCAAAGAAGAATCGGTAATGGTTTACGTGGCGGTGATGCAAAACATGTTTAAAAGATTACCGACACAGCCACAAGAACGTGAACAAATTTACATAATTTTAAAGAATTTGCAGCCTTATTTTCAAAGGGCCATTTGTAGAGATGAATTTAGTTCACTGGCAGATCTTATAAACGTCTTACGTATTGTGGATAGGACTAAAGTGAACTGTGAACGTTTTCAGGAACCAGTTAACTTTAAAAGCAATCTTGAACCAGACTTGGCTTATAAAAAAGGTGCAAGAAATGAAGTATGCGAAGTGGCGGAAATACCAGAGATTAACGCCATGTCGAACAGCAACAAAAGATGCTGGAACTGCAGAGAAATGGGACACACATTCAGAGGATGCAAATTGCCTAAACAAAGGCTGTTTTGTTACAAATGTGGCAAATTTGGCACGACAACCCCAAAGTGTACATGCAAGGGAAACGAACAGAGGGAAGATTCAAGCGCTGCCAAATGAATTTTTCCCTAGATAGAAATAGTGTTGAGTGGCAGACCTGGCTTCGTACGGTACATAACTACTTTACATATGGGGAGGTGTGCTCCCTAGTTATTAATAAAAGAAACGATAATAGGCCTTTCATAGAAATTAATGTATTGGATAAGACAATTATAGGAATGTTAGACAGCGGCGCAAATCGCTCAATAATAAACACGGTATTTGCTGAAAAATTAAGGTCGCTGGGTTTTGAGTCATACACCTTAAATGACACACATGTGGCGACAGCTGATGGTGTTAGCCACAAGATTTCCGAAGTTTTCGATGTTCCGATTAGATTTGATAACCAATTTCATGTTGTATCATTAAGGGTAATGGACAACTCAGTGCATGAACTTATTCTAGGCAAAGAGTTTTTTGATCTATTTGGGATTTCATTAAAATTTAGAAACGCTTCTAACTCAAGAAATGAATCAGTGTTAGCAACGTCAGTTTCACCAGCAATTATATGTAAGGACGACCTGGATGAGGTACAAGAAGGGAAACTTAATAGAGTCATTGAAGAAATGAAGCAAACTGTGGGGTCAGGCCTAGGAAGGACCTCACTATTGATGCACACTATTGATACAGAGGATCATAAACCAGTACGTCAGAAACAATATAATTTTTCGCCTATGATTAAAGGACAGATAGAAGAAGAGCTGGATGATATGCTGGAGAAAGACGTCGTAGAACCATCTTACAGTGCATGGTGTTCTCCAGTACTCATAGTAAAAAAACCAAACGGTCAGAATAGATTGTGCTTAGATAGTCGACAATTAAATAAGGTTACTAAGAGAGATTCTTATCCTCTGCCACGAGTATCTGCCATTATTGACAATCTGAAAAATGCGAAATTTCTTAGCACCATTGATTTAAAGTCTGCGTTTTGGCAAATACCATTAGATGACCAAAGTAAAGAGAAGACTGCTTTTGCTGTGCCGGGAAGAGGACTATTCCAGTTTAAAGTAATGCCATTTGGGCTTGTCAACGCTTCACAGTCACAGCAGAGACTTATGGATATTCTGTTTCAGTCACACGAGGATAAAATTTGGGCATATTTAGATGACATTATCGTATGTTCGGAAACATTTGAAGAACATCTAAAGCTGTTAAATCAAGTAACAGCAACCTTGAACAGGGCAAACCTGACTATAAACGTTGATAAATGCAAATTCGCAAGATCAAGCCTACGTTATTTGGGATACATAATTGACAAAGATGGCCTTCGTACAGACCCAGAAAAGGTTTCAGCTATATTAAAATTTCCTAGACCCAAGAATGTTAAAGAACTTAAAAGGTTTATAGGCTTGGCCAGTTGGTACAGGAGATTTGTAAAAAACTTTTCATTAGTAGCCGCACCCCTTCACAATCTTACGAAGGGTAATAAAAAAAAACCATTCGTATGGCAAAAGGATGCCGAGGAAGCGTTTATATCCTTAAAGACCTTACTTACTTCAACTCCCGTCATGTCATGTCCAGATTATACGAAACCATTTATGGTGCAGTGCGATGCGTCAAATGAAGGAATTGGTGCTGTTTTATGTCAAGAGACAGAAGATAGTGAGCAAGCAGTGGCATTTCTAAGCAGAAAACTCACGGAAACAGAAAAAAGATACTCTACTTCAGAAAGGGAACTATTAAGTGTAGTATACGCAATTGAAAAATTTAGACCTTACATAGACGGTGTGCATTTTACCGTGGTTACCGACCACAGCGCACTTCAATGGTTACATAAAATGAAAGATCCACATGGTAGATTGGCAAGGTGGGCAATGAAATTGCAACAGTTTTCATTTGACATTGTTCATAGGCCAGGAAAAACAAATACAGTACCAGATGCACTGTCCAGAGCCACTGCAGAGTTAAACATACTAGAAATTAAAGAAAAGCATAAGAATGAATGGTATAAAGCCAAGGTTAAGAACCTACAAGCAGGACAAAATAATAATACAGAGTGGGCTATCTCAAATGGGTTACTCTTCAAGAAAATACACATGAAACAGTATCCAAATGAAGAGAATTTATGGAAATTATACATACCAGAAACATTACGACAAGAAATTTTCCAATCTTGCCATGATAATCCTAAAGCAGGACATTTAGGAATCCGCAAAACATATTATAGAATAAAAAGAGACTATTTTTGGCCAAAGATGTTAAAGGATGTAAAACAATACGTCAAGAACTGTGAAGTCTGCGCCACACATAAGGTAACTCAAAACTTACCCTTTGGTCAAATGGGAAAACATCGAGAAGTTTCAGCGCCCTGGCAGGTGGTTTCATTAGATTTAATGGGTCCATTCCCAAAGAGTAAGAAAGGAAACACTATGTTACTGGTAATTACATGTTGGTTTAGTAAGTTAGCATTACTGTTCCCTTTGCGAAATGCTAAGGCTGATAAAATTTGTGAAATTGTGGAAAATCAGATGTTACTATTTGGTGCCCCTCAAGCAATAATTAGTGACAATGGAAAACAATTTAGCTCACACTTATTCAAAGAATTAGCAACTAAATACAACTGTAAGTTGTGGTTTACGCCAAATTATCATCCTCAAAGCAACCCCACAGAAAGAGTTAACAGAGTAATAGGGACAATGATTTCCACATATGTAAAGCGTAAAAAGCACACTGAGTGGGATATTCATATAGGTGAAATAGGTCATGCAATTAGAACGGCTGTCCATGAAACCACAGGCTTCACGCCGTCATATCTATTTTTTGGCAGAGAAACAGGTGTATTAGACTATGAAATACCGTGTGAATCAAATCATGATGCACTAACAGAACCACTAGACCTGCGTTTGGAAAAATTTTTAGAACAGCTTCAAAAACGTGATGAAAATTATCAACTAGTAGGCCATAGACTCCGAGAGGCTCATAATCAAAGTCAAAAAATCTACAATTTAAGGCGAAGACCTGCTAAATTTGATATAGGAGACACAGTTTGGAAAAAAACTAAACACTTATCTAATGCTGGAAATAGTTTTATGGCAAAGTTAGCACCTAAATTTGAGAAAGCAATAATAATTGACAAAATTTCAAATAACATTTACAGATTAAATAACATACAAGGAAAAGATATTGGTACATGGCATGCAAAGGATTTGAAGTCATTTTAAAGAGTTAGGTACAATACAAAAAAAAAAAAGTTTTTTTTTTATTGCGGGGGGGGATATTGTAATGACCGTTTTAATTATTCTAAAGTTTTAGTTAGTTCAATGACGTCATTACATACAGGCTTTAACTATTCGTTATTTCGAACGCTCATCATAACTGTCCATTGGCTCAGCTGTAAATGGCTCGACTGCGGTGCCGACGCACGGAGTTCACATCTCAGCTAGGCTGACTTTTTCATGTTTCTGATTTTGGTGTTAATTTATTTTAAACGATGATGGTTCCAATGTCTACCTACTAAATAAAATTACTAAAAGCAGGTAGTCCACGATCAGTTAGGAAGCAAGAACATTAAAGCATTCAAGCAAGGCTGAATGCATCAGCATTATGAGATATATCTTTGGATTGTGCGCACGCACGGTTGTTCTTGAGAAGTGCAATCTCATGCAATTCTTTTGTGAAAGTAGCTAAATGATACCTACTTATTTTGAGTTGTGTTTCTTTTATTTGCCATAGGGGTGAGTGTTTATATAGGTTTTTGAGCCACCTGTGTGCCTAACAGCGTATACCAGTAAGTGCTAAATCCTAAGTAATTCTTACCTTTGTTGTAGCCTACGGAAACGCCCTGTTATTTACGGACATTAGAGTGCAACTCATAGATCTCCGCTAGCTGCCATAGCCGGCAAAATTGGAGTGGAAGGGCTCCGTCGACCATCTGTAAAAACCCTCCTGGCGCCTAACATATAATAAATATTACACCGTTGTGACTTCGTATTTCATTAAACCTACACGTAACAACATCACGTAATAAATTGTGAGTATCTAACTAAACTCTAGTTTTATTACGGAACGGATGAGAAAAGAGCGCATGTGGCGGAGATACGAAAGTTATAATGGATGTGTAGAGTGACGAAAATGGATAAAATAAAGAATGAGTACATTAGAGGAAGTCTGAAAGTGGCACCAGTGACGGAGAACATGAAGAGTTATAGGTTAGCGTGGCACGGGCATGATATGAAGAGGGATGAATATCATCTGACGAGAAGAGTGTCAGATATGAATGTGGATGGATATATTAGGTACAGGTAGGCCAAAGAAATGTTGAATGGATTGTGTGAAAGATGTTACGAGTAAAAGGAGCGAGTACTTAGATGACGGGTGATAGAGAGAAATAGAAGAAAGGAACATGTTATGCCGACCCCACATAACATGGGAAAAAGGCAGGGAAATGATGATGCTTATAATTATTACCTACCTCTACCTAGCATTCACGGACATAAGCAGAACCACGAAAACTGTTACGATTTATCGCTCTTGTCCGCAAGAGTAGACTCCCTGAACTATAGCTGTCACGATATAAGTATCGTTTTAGCTAGCAAGAGTAGATATGTTGAGAGTTTACTTTTGGGGACAAAACAATATATCGTAAGTTTTCGTGGCTATTTCTGAACTTAGTTGTCACCGACATTATGTAAAGTTGTACTACGATATTTGCCACGATTATCGTTATTGGGTGCAAACTGAAGACAACACAAACAGTCAGCCGCAAACTGTTTGCCTGAATCGTCCCGCCCTACTGTTCCTCATAGGCACAACTCACATTTTTTTAAAAAATATTTTCGTTGTAAGTCAAAGTAAATCTAGGTTATAATAACCCTATTCTTATTAGTAAAATATCGTATGGTGTTGTTTATGGTATGCTTACGCCAAGAGAAGGTTTGGTGGGTGTATGTAGGAACGCCCTTCTGGTTCAGTGGTCATGGTTTTGTATGTCAAATACACCATGTAGATGCACGACATGTAAATAGCTGCAACAATAAATTTTATTATTGTAGTGGTAGGTAACTGTAATATTATTATTCTGAGGTAAGTACCTAGTAGTTTTTTTTTTTACTGGGGCTTACTCTCAAGCGAGAGTGATTGGGTCTTAAGCGTGAGTTCCACATTTTTTTATATACAACTAAAGTGGCAACCAAGCGTACGGCCCAAAAGATGGTAAGCGGGTACCGCAGCCTATGGACGCTTGCAATACCAAAGGTATCACTCACGGGTTGCCACCCTGAGACGTACCTAGTTCAAAAGTCTCATGTGCCTGTAATTTCACCGGAAACCAAACCATTTGGAACTGGAACACAGCAATGCAAACATAGGTATGGTGGTAATTATTCATAATATCTTTCGATTTTGTAGTTCTTAGACATGCCGGTTTCATCCGGATCCGGCCTCACGATGTTTTCTTTTACCGTATAAGAGCACTGGCATTGCGCACATAAAATTTTCAAATAGAAAAATATATTGGTGCACGACCGGGTTCGAACCCACGACCTTAGAATTGGGTCACTGCAACTAGACTGTCAGCGCTCTTAAGTTGTTCGACGGCACGCCTAACCGCCGCAATACAGTGCCAAGTGCAACTGTTAGGGGTTGCAGTGAAACCCAAGCTTCTTCAAGTTCTGCATGACACTGCACTGCGGTCGTCACCCCGAGACGAAGTTATAGTATTCGCGTTGGGTCTGACCCAATCACTCTCGCTTGCGAATAGGCTAGTGTCCCAACAGTTTGGAACATTAGAAGGCTGGTCAGGACGTGGTCGAGTGCCCTGTTGAGAAGCGAGAGGTTGCGGGTTAGATTCCCGCTTCGAGACAAATGTTTGCTAGATCTGCAAATATTTGTTATAAGTCTGGGTGTTGGACGTACCTTATGATAGTACCTGCTTGTCTTGGTACTCTCTTATACTCACGAGGGAATCCTAGTGTGGGACTGTATATGTGACTGTTGGGACATGTAATTTAGTAGTACATCATACCCTTAAATCAATGGTTGGGGTGTGTTCTTATAGTTTATCATCATATCAGCCGATAAACGTCCACTGCTGGACATAAGCACATAAACCTCCCCGAAAGAGCGCCATGACGACCGATTTTGAGCCTTCACCACCCACCGACTTCCTGTGTCATCGGTCCATCAAGTGGCCGTCCTATACTTCTTTTTCCAGTTCCCGGTCGCTATTCTTAGTGGTACGTCAATAATATTACGAGAACGAAAGGGAATGGGAAGTTTCGAGCAGTACCTACCGACTATTTTTTTTTGCTTTAATATCAAACTCTGCTTTGGATTGTTCACTATTTTGATTTTGCACTAAATAGTGGCATAATCAGGAATTCAGTATGTGAATGCTGGAGACATGTTAGTACATTAGCAAATAAACCAGTTACTTACCGCATACGATTAACCCCGCAATTCCAAAATAGGGCAGACATGTGCAAAAAAGTATGATTACCACAATGCAAAGTAACACAAAGTGTATCATTCCATAAATAACGTAAGTCTTAAGCAATGCGGGTTTGCTCTGAAAAAAAAAAACAAATCATTTTCAATCTTTACATAGTAAAACAAAGAAATCGGGGAACATAGGTAGGTACATGAGGTATTTTCGTATACCCCGAATCTAATTTTTACTTATTGACGTCTATATTTGGACCACCCTATACCTATATCTACGTACACCTTTATTAGCACCCTTGCAAAACCGGGGCGGGTCGTTAGTTATTTATAATTTAAATAGACCCATTATGCTATAAACATTAAGTTCAAGTTCAATTGATTGGTAACAAACTGGTTAATGTAATTATATACGTACTTACTTACTTACTTAAATACTTACCTAATAAAATAAATAAATTTTGGCAAACTTTTTTACAAGGTCCATCCCTAAACTATGCAAAGCTAGTGCTATGGGAACCTGATAAGATACACTGACAGACATGGATTTTTTATATCATACTCTATCATATCTATAGAATATCATACTATATATATGCCTTACATATAAGTGAATTTTATTATTTACATCTGTTTGGATTCAAAAATGCTCTTTCAATCCACCTTATTGTAAAAGCTTACCTTGGTTACTCCATGGATAAGAAGCACGCTACAAGTGAATCCAGTTGTCATCTCAAAGAAAAGTATTTCCACTATGTTTAGGGCTACAAGGCATGATGGCATCATAACATTGTTTAGCAAGCAGACAACAAAGTTGTTAATGAGACCAATAGATGCTAATACGCCAATTGCGGATAATACCTGAAAATTAAATTTAAATCTATATACTAACTAAGGAAATAACCCGTCTATTCACATAACATTTTAAAGGAACACATTCATATTTCGTCGAATTCGTTTTTTATTGGCACTCTTGAAACAGTACTTTTTGCCAATAAATAAAAACTACAATATAGCTTGGGTTGTAAAGCCAAATGGGTATGGTGCCCTACGTGGCACTGGATATATCTCTGCATCAGCTGATCATTGTGATTTTTTGATATAGTGCCCTACGTGGCACTGCATATATCAATGCATCTGCTGATCACTGTGTTTTTTTTTATGCAAGTGATGAGACAGTCAAATCTTCCTCCTGATGACCATAACAATTGCAGTTTTACCCAATCTTTAGGTTTTATAGTTCTTCATGGCACTGCGCCCGTCTACCCAAGACGCAGTAATTTCATTTGCTACAGTGCCTTTCAAACCTGAACACAGTAACGCTTGCCCCTACTGCTTGCAGGCAGAATATCTTGCATTGCGGTACCCACCAGGTGCGGTTGGCCCAGGGGCAATCATCCTCCCTGTCGGT